>CM033428.1:5470024-10470024 GCA_019425775.1 Rafetus swinhoei
GTGCCAGGCAGGGGACTAGCCTTGATGACCTCTCGAGGTCCCTTCCAGTTCTAGTATTTGAAGTTTATTTTGTATCGTTTTAGTTTTTTGATTTGAACAGGCTCCATGCAACAAATGCTGGAAAGCTGTTAAAATACCTGGCCTCTGTGGGGAAAGGTGTTTGGTGAGTCACTCTACTTGTGTAAGTTGGAGCATATCTACACTGCAAAAACAAAAGAACAAGCAAAAACACAACCCCAAAGGCTGCGTCTAGATTGGCATGATTTTGCACAAATACTTTTAACGGAAAAGTTTTTCCGTTAAAAGTATTTAAGAAAATGTCTATACTGGCATGTGCCTTTGCGCAAAAGATTTGCTTTTGTGCAAAGCATCCGTGCCCAGTATAGCGCTCTCTTCTTAAGAAAGCTCCGATGGCCATTTTAGCCATCGGGCTTTCTTGCGCAAGAAATTAACGTTTCTGTCTACACTGGCCCTCTTGCACAAGTATTCTTGCGCAAGAGGGCTTATGCCTGAGCGGGAGCATCAAAGTATTTGCGCAAGAAGCACTGATTTTGTACATTACAAAGTCAGTGTTCTTGCGCAAATTCTCGCGGCCAGTGTAGACAGGCGGCAAGTTTTTGCGCAAAAGCGACTGCTTTTGCACAAAATCTTGCCAGTCTAGATGCACCCAAAGTGTTTTCTTAAACTGGGATAGTTAAATCGGGTTAAAATAGCAGATGAAGACAGGATAACTTGGCTAAAGCCAATAGAATAGCATGGGATTAAACTCAAGCTGCTAACCTGAGTTAAAACTATGTTGCCATGTTTTCACTGCTCTTTTAAGCTGAATTCACACTAAGAACACATTTTTTTTTGCAGGGTAGACAAACCCTAAGTTGTAAGTTAAATGTAGTGACAGTGACTCTACGTGATATGTAAAAGTAACGAACGATCAAGCAACACATGTGATTATTTCTGTCTTCTAAAGCAGAATGCAAGTTAATTAGCACAGCAGTCTCCAATGAACCATGTGCAGAAGACATAGCTAGCGGATGATCTGAAGGAGTATGTAGTTCCTATGCAGGCATATGTTATTAACACAGTAAGTCCTCGGCAGTACCGCTGAACATAAAAATCACTCAGATGATATTTTGTGCCATGAAATTGGCTCGTTCTCCAGTTCTCAAGGAGTATACAAAGCTGCCGATATTTCACCATGACAGGGTCCTTGAGGAAAGATAGAGCTGGCTGCTACTTATTTTCTCTGAAATGTGTCATTTTAGGTGAACTTTTGACAGGGAACATTTGTATTAGTTTATGGGATGTGGAAAAGCTGACACACAAGTTTATGGTGCCTCTGGAGAACTTTGCTGAAAGGCCAAAAAGCCAGTTCCAAAAAAGGAACACTTCTATTTCTCATTCCTTAAAACATCTCGCTTTCTTTTAAAAATGTGAATTAGAGGCTCACATTATGGGTGTTTTTTCATTGACTTTTATCTGTTTTGGATAATTTGGCTTTGTGTTACTGTTTAGCAACCACAAGCACTAGATTTACCCATTCAATGTTGAATGATGTCCAATGCCAGGTTAAGCTGGGGAAGGGGAGCTCTCTTTGGGCATGTCTACATTAGGAAATTATTTTAAAATAATGTATTTCAAAATAATAACTTCTGAAATAACTATTTCGAAATAGTGTGTCTACACTACAGGAAAGCCTCAAAATTAGTCCGACACAGGCTCTGTTAATGTGGATTTGCTACCTCGACTTAGAGCCCCAAGAAGTACTGGGGAAGTAACTTCTTTGAATGACTCTGGGGAATAATTATTTTGAAATAGCAGCAGTGGAGCATCCACACTCCCACTATTATGGAATAACTATTTCAGTAAGCGTTATTCCTCGTGGAAAGCAGGAGTTATTATTTCGAACTAACCAGCCCGTTATTTTGAAATATCAGGCTTGATAGTGTGGACGCTCCACTTGTTTTTTTTTTAAGTAAGGAGTTAACTTGTTATTTTAAAATAACTCCCTAGTATAGACCAGGGCTTTCATTAACCCTTGTCAGCCTAACATATCTGACACTGAACTGATGGATCGGGAGAGAGGTGTGCATGTGATAGAGGACGAAGGTTGAATTTGTAAGTTTCCAACCCTGCTTCCATTAAAGTCAAGGTCAAAACTTTTACTAACTTCAGCGGGAGACGAAACAGTCTTTCAATATCACTTTTACCACTGAAAAAGGGCATTTTATTTATTCTGTGATGACATTCCTGCAGAGATATAGCTGGAAAAAATTATATCTGATCTAAAATTCAATCTCCTAGGCCTGAAAACACATGAAGTGAAGGAATCCACTTTGAACAAAAGAAAAAAGGGCTATCAATCCTGGTGGGTAGGATTTCATAAGAGACTAAAACTTTACCATGGAGAGATTTTAGAGATTACCAGACGTACTGACTCAAGTGATTGCTGATGTATCAGGGTATGTCTAGACAGCGGGGCTATTTCGAGATATCGGAACTATCCTGAAATAGCTACCCCGCGTCTTTTGAATGGATCTGCTACTTCGAGATAGGTCTCGAAATAGTGGATGTGCTATTTTGGCATCCCTGTAACCCTCGTTCCATGAAGGTTAAGGGACACCTCGAAATAGCGTGTTATTTCGAAATTTGGCGCTGTGTAGATGCATCAAATTTTGAAGTACTCAATTTTGAAATTCAATCAAAATAAGATGCGCAATTTGTGTAGCACACATTGTGTATCTTATTTTGAGTTAAGGATGCTGTGTAGATGTACCCTCAGATGCTAAACTTAGGAGAAATGGGGACTATGATGCAAGCTATGAGGCTTGATGTGTAAATATAAAGTTGGTGATCCTCATTTCTAATATCGGGGGCCAGCTGCGAAGCAAATCCCCCTTTTGCCCCAAGAGAATGTTTACAACTATGTCTCTGTGTATGTCCAGTGTGAGCACAGGTGAGTGACCTGAGCTTTTAAATGATTTGACACACAGTTTTGTTATGACCTCAATGGGATTTACAACGTCCAGCTCTTTGCTGTGCATTAAAATGTCTTTGGCTATGTCTAGACTACGCGAAGTTCCGAAAGAGGATATGCAAATTCCCCGGGAATCTGTATATCTTCTTCTGATCTCACTTTCGAAAGCAGTGAGTGAAAGTAGTCGGGACGCGTTTTTTTCGGCAACTCCCCCCCCCCTTTTTTTCGAAAAGCTGCGTAAACCTCATTTTTGCAGAATTTGCATATCCTCTTTCAGAACTTCGGCGTAGTCTAGCTAAGCCCTTTCTATCCCAAAGAGCTGTGTTTCAGCAGAAAGTTCCTTTACTGTATACAAAGATGTTGTCAGCATCCAGTGAGGACTCATGCCCCCGTCTCTTTAGGAATGTACAATATCTGATGTCAAAACAGAACCTGGGGCAGTGGTTTGTATGTCCTAGATGTGGTTGCCACTTTTGTGTTTTTAGGTTATTAATGCCGGCTGGTGAATACTTTTCTAACTAGAAACAGTAGTCTCTCTTAACATGTATTATGAATTTTCCAGTTTGGGGTTCAACTAAAATGACTGTTCTCCTAGTTTGCTGTGAGAAGTAAACAGCTTTCATTATTGATAGCAGATAGCACGAAAACATCCTGCTTGTGAAACCGATCTTGTTCCCACTGGAGCCAATGTTGAAACTGCTGTTGATTTGAAAGGAAATGAGATACATTCCCTCAGCCAGCGAGCAGGATCTGGTCCCTGGGTGTGAGTGTCACCTGGCTCTGTTGTGTGCAGGGCCCTACAGTGAAGACAGACACCACATGACGACTGGAAAGAAAATACCAGCAAGCTCGACAAATAAAACAAAACAAACATAACGGGCCAGAAAATTGACAGAATTTGTTTCAAAGAAACACCAACAGGTCAAATGGAAAATCAAGCATTCCTCCTTTGCTCTCAGACTGGCTTGGGAATTGGTTCCATGTGCCGTTAATGGAGGGTATAGCATAAAAAAAGAAATGGCAGAAATGCTGTGTTCTCCTGCCCAGCACAGAGATATATGGACTAGCTGGAGTGAGCTGATTCTTTTGCGTTTCCTTCTTTTAGTTTTGCTGGTGGGGGTTGTTTTGGTCGCTGTTGTTGTTAAAAGCAGTACTAATGGCTTCAGCACATCCCAAACTTTGCAGGACGGACTGATTTTTGTGCATTGGTCTTGCCTCTTCATTTCCATATTTGCAAGACGGAAAAAAAAAGGGGAGAGAAAGCGTGCTGGAAACACCCCCGCAAAAAAAACCCTGTGATAGTGCAGGGATATTAGATTTGAGGGCTCCAAACGATTCCCTAGCCTGGACAAGGTTTTCCTAGCAAGATTGACTCATAGACCACCTGCTCTCCATGCACAGGAGAGCAACCTCTCTGTGGGCAACTCAATGCTTGCTGACATGGAAAAGAAAATAGCAGGGAAGTACTTCATGCATTTTTAAAGCTGGAAGGTGCAAGAGCTGGAAACCCTGGCCCTGGTTCGGGGCCCTTTGATAGCAATGGGATCAGGCTCATAAGACCAATCAGAACTTCACTAGAAAATGGTCTGCAAGGGGCTAGTGATCCAGGACGCCAGTTTAAAACCCTCCATATTACAGTGGTTTATAGGCAGTGAACAGCAGGGCTGACTGCCACTGCAGACCCTTAGGCAAGTTGTGTGGGTGGGTGGGGGGCTCGCTCCATGCCCCCCAGAAGGGGCAGGGCGTCAGGTGGAAGAGGGGGGGACAGTCAATCCTTAGTGCTGCCCAGATCATGGAGTCCCCCCCACAGCCCTTAGAGCTGCAGCGCTCCGGAGGCAATTCAAAGGGGTCTGGGGCTCTAGTCGTCACAGCTGCTGCAGTAGTGGCAGCCTCCAGGCCCCTTTGAATCTCCAGACCCCAGGATAATTGCCTCCTTTTGCCCCCCCCATCAGTGGGCCTGTCAGTGAACAAGCATCCGTCACTACGTTAAGGCTCCATTAATAAAGGGCTATTTATTGGTCAGTATTTCCAGCAATGATTAAGCAATAGCAGGTGAGTCCGGCAGGTCAACAGATTCCTCATCCCCATGTCTGATCCCCATTCTCGGAGACGCTTATTACCACCTGCCCCACACGTGGCTCATGTCGGCGACATGCTTATACCTGCCTCGTGGGCACTGACAAGCCCTTTATGAATGGAACTTTAACGAGAAAGTGCGACCCAAGCAAGGGCACCATTTTGCAGACAGCAAGCAGGAGGGTCAGATTTTGTGACGGTGGCTGCACATGGCCGTCGGACTCAGCGCCTTTTGGAAAGAAAGTGGGGTCCCAATGCACACGCTGCAAGGCCAGTGAAGGAATAAGAAAGCTGCACAGGGTGCACCTGAGTAGGTGAAATCCTGAAGATTAATGGGGACATAGACAAGCCTCACAGGAGCAGGCTGTTCAGAGCCTCTTCTGTCATCTAGTTCACTGTGTTTCAAAGTTGGGTTGTGGGCCTGAACACTTTGTTTATCTAAGTGTCCGTGACCACAGAGCCTCGCAGCTCCTATGGGCTGGAAATGGTGGGCCACGCCACTTCCTGTAGCTCCCCTGGCTGGAAATGGTGAACCACAGCCAGTGGGAGCTGTGGGGCTCTGTGGCTACACTGAGGCCAGGTCTATACTAGACCTGGAAGGTCGGCTGAAGGTACGCAATTCCAGTAAATAACATAGCTGGAGTCAGCGTACCTTAAGCGAGGTTGGCACCATCTTCACAGTGGGAGGTCAATGGGAGCAAATGCTCCCATTGGCTTCCCTTAGTTTTCACGATCGCCAGGAGTACTGGTGCCGAACAGAAGTACCCTCAGCATTCGATTTAGCAGGTCTTTACTAGACCTGCTAAATCAAATACCATAAGATTGATCTTCGGTGTATAAGTATAGATGTGGCCTTAGATAAACAAAGCGACATGGGCCTGCCAGCGGCTCACCCAGGCAGGCCCGCGACCCAACTTTGAAAGCCACTGATTTCTAGTTCTATTGGCTAGCCTGATAAAGTCTGGAGCTGTCTGCGGCTTTCTAATCCCTTGGGGTTTATTTTACTTTCCAGCAGGACAGATCCCAAGCTCTTCACTCAGTTTTCACTTAGGCAAAACTCCTACTTGAAGTCCAGGGGGCCTCGGGATTTGGCCCATTGTGTTTAAATGCCTCACAGAGTTTTGAAAGTGAAAATTATTCTCTGCCCAGCTGATCCTTTCGTACGTTGCTTTCCTACATCTCTCCCCCCAAGTTTTTATGATGCTTGGCTTTAGAGCACACCCCCATGCGGATCGGAAACTGGCTCTGTCCTTAACTGAAGGGGACACAGGTTGGAATCCATGGGCGAGATCTTATCTAGGGTTTGGATTAGCCCTCCAGTCAGCCACAATAAGCCAGCAACTAACGTAGCTGCTTCCATGCCTACCCCCAACAATAGACACAAGGAAAGCCATGATTTGTACCGGTTCAGGTTTTGCCCCACTTGAAAGTGGGATAAATTCAAATGATGCAAATCACAGCTTTTCTGGCATCTACATGGGGGTTTGTTACAGCACAGCTACACCAATTACTGACCAACAATGGTGAAATCTCAGTACCGACAAGGTCAAAGAGATCTTTCCTTCCAAGTGCTAATGGAATGATTTAAGAAGTGTTTTAAACAATCTGGAGAAAAGACAATCACATCTACCCACACTTCATCAGGTTTCCTCTTGTGTTTCTGACATCTTAAACCGGCTAGTCCTCCAGCTGTCTACACAGTCTTTCAGGAAAGGCCTGAATTTCTAATGTTAAAAAAGGCAGGTAGAAAAATACCTTTAATTAAAACAATCCTCCAAACAAAACAAAGACAACCTTCTCTTTCCCTACATCCTAAAGAAGCAAAAGCATTTATCTTGGGGCATAGATTTAGGTGGCAAACCATAAGCACTTGTGAGAAAATGTTGCCTCCATCATATCTTCTTCCCATATTCTTTTGTATTTATGACCATACTAAAGGTCTGGATTTCGTGCCTTTTAAAAGGGTTTTGATTTTTTTTAAAAAAGCCTTCAATAATATTTTATCTGCAATGGGGTTTTGGCACAGGTCTTTGGCAACTGCTGTTTTGGGTTCAGAAATGTGGGTCTTGAACTTCCTGGAAGATGCCAAGAGCCCAAAACTCAGCATCTGAGCAGAACTCTTGAAATGAATTATTAATTGTGGCTTTTAGCAAGGATGAGAACACTTCATTTTTCATGTTGTCCTCGAGGGTTAGCATTTCTTTTCACACACACGCACACCAAAATACTGGTCCCACAAGAATCCCTCTAAGCATGGATCCGAACCAGGGCCGTCCCATGCATTGCAAAGATATGCATTTCGCAGGCCATGGGAGGAGCCTTCCTTCAAAAGAATGCTCTGTTAATCAATGGTTACGATGCAGCAAAATCCCTTACGCAGTGCAGCCACATTCATAACAAATGGACCAGTCGGGGGCCAATTTCCATATGCAGGGTTTGAAGAATTAGTGTCTGCCATCACTTTTGAGCAGGAGTCGTGTCGTTTAATGGCCTCCTGCCGAGGATTTACACCCCCTGCTCTCATGATTAATACGGCAATGGAGTCTGAGCAGTGGGGATACATTGATGTATTGGGCTGCAGGGCAAGGAAAAGCAAATCCAGGCTCCTTACCTCAGCGCAGACCCCTTCGGTGTTGCAATGCCATAGCCTTTGGAATCCAAGTTACCTCCCACCTTCATGGTGTCACAGGGCTTGCGCTGCTCTATGTACTCGTTCATGGTGGACTCCAAGAGGTAGGCGTACTTCCCTTTCGACTTCCTCACCCGGATCATCCCCTCTTCTGTGGTCCTCACAAAAACGGAGGGTTCCGCGGATTTCATGTACGTCCACATCTTCTCAAACACGGCGATTTTCGACCGCTGCGCGGGGCAACGCAAACACAGTGCGTATTAGGGTTGTATTGCCACAGGGGCAGGTAGTAGTTAAGGAAGGCCAGCTATGAAAGCATGGGCAGTGGGTAGACCTAGGGCAGGGAGAGCCAAGCCCCAGCCCCACCCCTTCCACCCAAGGCCATGCCCCTTGTGGGAACCACAGCCCTCTCACTGCAGGGGCAGGCCTCCAGCCTCCCATGTGAGCCTCCTCAGCCCTGGAGCACAGGGAGGGGGGCAGTGCATGGTCCCGGCCTCCCCGGCTCCAGAGCATGGGGTCAAGCAGGCATCCCCAGTCTTGGAGCACAGGCAGGGTGCACTGCTCCAACATCCCCAGCCTCAGCGAGGCTGAAGTCCCAGGGCAGCCTGGGAGCTGTGCTGAAGCAGGAGCATTCTGGGAGAAGAGTGTGGGCGAGGCCATGCCTGGCAATTTGGGAAGGCAAAGCCTTCCCTTGCCTATGATACCCGCCACCCATATATGTTAGAAATAGTTTAATGAGTAACTGTAGCTCAAGCAGCTTAAATACCCTGCAAGCCTTCTTGGCCATTTGCATCAAGGAATTTCAGGATAAGAACAATCAAGCAACAATCTACCCAGGGCTGGATTGTGTCTGCTAAGCATGAGCAGCGAGGGATTTTATCTCTGGGGGAACAATGGAGGGTGGAATTCTGAGCAAGTAGAATTCTCCGCAGAGTCCTTGGAGTGGAGGGAGAGGGCACCCTTGGTTAGAAAAGAGAGGTCACAGGAGGAGTGGATGACCACAGGCTAGAAATACTGTACTTTGAGTGCACCAATATACTTGGAAACAGAACAGACTCCTGAGGGAAGTAGTAAGGTCTGCAGGTTTTGAGAAGACCTTAATGGGAATGTTATAGGAAGCAAAATGAAGGAAGTAGACTACATAATCTTTTCTGCAATGTATGCTTCTGCCTTCCATAATGGCAGCGTATTTATGTATGGTAAGTGGCTCCATGTAATTACAGGGCAAACCAAAGACTTATTATTCTGTAAACCTGAGTTGCAAGTCACAGGGTAATTACTTTTGGAACTGCCAAGTGTAATTACTCAGTAATGTGCAGAAGCATGTAATTACTGTATGTTTCTTGGGTATTTACAGAACTCAGCAAACTCCGCATGCGGCAGTTTCCAAGGCATGGCACAAAGGCTGACAGGATGGTTTTGTTTTGTCTATTAATCTCTTACCCATTTGCTCTTACCCTAAAAAATTCTTTTGTTGACCCGGCTTCCAGAGTCCATAGGCAATCTCTGTCTGCTTGGCTAAGTCCTCTGCACTCTCTATGGGCGACACCATCCTCTCCACTGTCAGGAAGGCAGCCAGGTTAGCCGTGTAGGAAGAGATGATGATCAAGGTGAAAAACCACCAGACGCCACCAACTATGCGGCCAGAGAGGGATCTAAAGACAAAAGGGAAGGGTGAGGGGGATCGGCAGAACAGAGTAGAAGATACAATTTGGAGCTATAGGCCAGACGTGCGGTATGTTGCTTTATACTATATCAGAGACTACCAAAACCATACCAGCTCTATCCATTTCCTGGAAAGCTCAGATCCAAAATGGGAGGAAGACCCTCTCTCTTTCCTTCCTATATGTGTCAAGATTCAGGTTAGAGTGAAACAAAACGATCACGACTGGTGAAAAAATAATGTTTGTGGAGAAATATTTTTTTTAATGTTCATTTCTTTCAGAGTTTTTAAAACATGGTGAAACACAGCAACAAACAACAGGAAACTTTAAATTCCTGGGCAGGGTAGTACCAGCCTCAGATGGAATTTTTAACAGGTATCAGGAATGAGTGAAATCCTAGCAATGATCTATGCCCAAGATTAGATAAGGGTGGTAAAATGATCAGTCGTGTGCAGAAAAGGCAGAAATACTTCATCCATGTTTCTCCTCTGTATTTGATTCCTAGGTTCATGGAATATAAGGCTGGAAGGGACCATCATGTCATCTAGTCTGACTTCCTGTATATCACAGTCCAGTACATTCCACCCAGGTACCCCTGTGCTGAGCCCATTTGGAAACAAACAGGATGATGTCATTGTTATACTAGGGTATGTCTACACTACAAAGTTAATTCGAACTAACAGCTGTTAGTTCAAATTAACTTTCATAGGCGCTACACATACAAACCACTAGTTAGAACTTAATTGGAACTAGTGGAGCGCTTAATTCGAACTAGGTAAAACCTCATTCTACGAGGACTAATGCCTAGTTCGAATTAAGGGCTGTGTAGCCACTTAATTCGAACTAGTGGGAGGCTAGCCCTTCCCAGCTTGCCCTGGTGGCCACTCTGGGCCAAACCAGGGAAACTTTTCTGCCCCCTCCCGGCCCCGAGCCCTTAAAGGGCCACGGTCTGGCTACAGTGCCGTGCCAGGTGCAAGCCTGCCAGCACCCAGCCAGCAGACCCTGCACCTGACACGGCATGAGCCAGCCACCCGCTGCCACCCAGCCCTCCGCCTCTTCCCGGGACCAGGCTGGCGGCTCCCAGGAGCCTGCCCGGGGCCGCAAGAGGCGGGCATCCACCTGGTCTAGTGCGGAGATCGTAGATCTCATCCAGGTTTGGGGGGAGGCCTCCAACGTCCACGACCTCCGCACTAGGCACAGGAAAGTGGCCGTCTAGGGCAGGATAGCTGCCAGCCTGGCCACCAAAGGCCACATGCAAACCCAGGAGCAGGTTTGCATGAAAATCAAGGTGGTCCAGTGAGACCCCCGACCCTGAGCCCTGAGCTTAGAACATAAGAACATAAGAATGGCTGTACTGGGTCAGACCAAAGGTCCATCTAGCCCAGTAGCCTGTCTGCCGACAGTGGCCAACACCAGCTACCCTGGAGGGGATGGACCGAAGACAATGACCAAGCGATTTGTCTCATGCCATCCATCTCCAGCCTTCCAGAAACAGAGCCCAGGGACACCGTTCCTACCCCCTGGCTAATAGCACTCCATGGACCCAACCTCCATGACTTTATCTAACTTCTCTTTAAACTCTGTTATAGTTCTAGCCTTCACAGCCTCCTGTGGCAAGGAGTTCCACAGGTTGACTATTTGCTTTGTGAAGAAGAACTTTTGCTTATTAGTTTGAAGCCTGCTACCCATTCATTTCATTTGGTGTCCTCTAGTCCTTCTATTATGGGAACTAATGAAGAACTTTTCTTTATGCACCCTCTCCGCACCCCTCATGATTTTATATACCTCTATCATATCCCCCCTCAGTCTCCTCTTTTCTAAGCTGAAAAGTCCCAGTCTCTTTAGCCTCTCTTCATATGGGACCTGTTCCAAACCCCTAATCATTGTAGTTGCCCTTTTCTGAACCCTTTCCAAGGCCAAAACATCTCTTTTGAGGTGAGGAGACCTCATCTGTACACAGTACTGAAGATATGGCGTACCATAGTTTTATACTTCCTCCTCCTTCTTCCCTGGCTTCCCCTTCCAGCTCCCTCCTCCCAGGTTTCCTCCTCCTCTCCCACCCTCTCTCTTCCTCTCCCACCTCCTTTCCCAGTCTCCCAGAGGTTAATCCCCACGCCCCAGTTTTGTTAAATAAAGAGAGTTTCTATTTTTGAGCACACGTGTCCTTTATTTTTTACATCAGGAAGGGGGGCTAGGAGGGGTAAGTGGAAGGAGGTGAGGGAGGAATGGGGCACAAGCCCCCGATGGGGAGGACTGGGGTGGCTCTGCGGGCTCCTCGGGGTGGAAGCTCTCCTGGATCCTGACGGCCCCTCGATTGACCCTCCCGGATGGCAGCCTGTGGCAAGTGCAGCCGGGCTGATGGCCGAGTGCTGTGATGTGCCGAGTGAGGGCACTCAGGGCACTCCAAGACAGGACTGCTTTGCTGTCCCTCAGGGGAGGTAGACCAGCAAGCGGGGAACCCTGAGAACTGTCTGTCCAGGGTGGGGGTCGGGTCCCTTTAAGCACAGCCCTCGGCTAGCCTGAGGCAGCAGCTCCACACTCTAAGTCCTGGTTCCGGCCAGCCTTAACTTCGGTTCAGGGTCCACTCAATGCGGACATGCTAGTTTGAATTAGCAAAACGCTAATTCAAATTAGTTTTTAGGTCTAGATGCACTAATTCGAATTAGCTTAGTTCGAATTAACTAATTCGAACTAAGTTAGTTCGAATTAGTGCTGTAGTGTAGACATACTCTTAGAGTCATAAGGGAATGTTTTCTTTTCCATCAGGAACGAGGAAGGACATTGAACAGCAGCTATTAAATTCAACATTTGTAAATCTGCAGAACAAGAGAATTTGTATTATCCTGTATGGGTACTTGTCAGAGTATTAAAAGAATTGGCCAAGATACTCTTTGAAACAATGTTGATTTTTTAACAAATCTTGGAACAGTCAGCAGGGAAGTTTCAGAGGAATGAAGAAAATCTAATGTCATACTCATAAGAACATAAGAACGGCCAGACTGGGTCAGACCAAAGGTCCATCTAGCCCAGTGTCCTGTCTGCCGACAGTGGCCAATGCCAGGTGCCCCAGAGGGAGGGAACACAACAGGTAATCATCATGTGATCCCTCCCCTGTCATCCATTTCCAGACAAACAGAGGCTAGGGACATCTTTCCTACCCATATTTTAAAAAACAACAGGATGACTTGGATTTGCTGATTAGCCTGACATAAATCCTGGGTAAAATCATGGAAAGGCTGTTATGGGATGCAATGAGTCGTGAATTAAGGAGTGATATAATAATCAATGAGAAGCCAGCATGATTTTATGGAAAATAGGTTTAATCAAACAAACATCTTTTTTTTGTATGAGATGACAAGTTGATTGATAACGATAATTGCATTGCCATAATATATTTAGACTTCAGTGAGGCATTTGACTTGGTTCTGCATGACTTTCTATAAAAAGTAACATGATACAAAATGATTGTAACACATTCTAAGTGGATTAACCAATAGATCACAAAAATTAGCCATAGTAAATCAGTAGCCAATGAGAATGGTTTTACTAGGGACCCCCTGGCTTATTGCTCATTGGCCCAGTGCTATTCAATATCTTTGTCAGTGATCTGGAAGAAAACATTACATCATTGTTGATATGAAAATCGGTGGAGTAGTAAATCATGATGGGACAGGTCAGTTATACAGACAGATCTGGATTGCTTGGCAAACAGAGATGACTTGAACAAGGTCAAGATGAATCCCCCATCCCTGGGAGCCTGTACATCCAGACTAGATAGCTTTCTCAAAGCTATGCCATGACTCACACAGAAGTTATGGGTTTGATGCAGAGTTTAGCTTGTGAAGTTTCTTGTGGTGTGTTACGCAGGAGGGCAAACTCTATGATCATAATGGTCCTTTCTGGCTTTATAATCTATGAATCTATTGTACTGTCCCTCTAGTCAGATTGCCAATTAACTCCAGGCATCTGAAGACAGGAATTAATTTATTGCAGTGAAACATCTATAGGAACCTCTCTAGCCCAGTACCCTCAGGACCTGACTACTGCTGAACCAGAGAATTTGCTAAACCACAGGAGGTCAGTATTGTAGACAGTGGGTCTCTCTGTGTTTATTTCACAGAGGAGAATAAATGGATACCCTGGATACACTGAGGCACTTGCAGTTCTGCTTAATAATGTACAATGGTTCCAATATACCCTATATAAGTCTATGTCTAGCCAAGGCTGATCAGCTCTCTTCGTAACAAAGCGTTGGTGTTATTAAACATTTTTACTGTATTAGCACAAGGAAATAAGCAGATAAAGCATAAAAACCAGGCTTACACTTAGCAGCATTATCAACACTTCCACTGCTTGCTGGGATCTTAGAAGACATGTAGGGGTATATTAGAGCTAAATAACAGCACAGAACACTGAGAGCTGGGACTGATAGCTGTAAACAAACTTTACAGAACCACGGGAAACTTGGCCACACCCATGATAAGTGGAAACCAGTGCTTTTTTTGTGATGGTACTGCCTGGTATGCAGTACCGGCACCTCCAGACGCGATACCAACACCTCCAGTCAGAGCTCAACAACTTTTCCCATGGAGTACCGGCATCTTTTTTTTTAACAAAAAAAGCACTGTGGACAACCAACTAACTACAATTATACCAGACCACGGATGTTGCTGGACTAAAGAGTGCCAGACTAGAGAGGTTCAATCTGTACTATACATTTTTAGAGCAGTGTTTCTTAAACTTTATGAGATGGAGGAACACCAAACAATAATTTTTTTATGAGGAACACCAAGGATTTTTTGTTGAGGAAAACCAAAAAGAGGCCGGGAAAAAGTTATTGACAAAAAAAAAAAAAAAAAGTCACCTGCCGCTTTAAGGGTGGCCATTTTGAACTCTGTTGTTCTCCACAGCACACCTTTGACTGCCTCAGTTTAAGAAACACTGTTTTAGAGAGTTTGTCTGTTTGATCAAGAACTTCTCATAAATGCTAAGAGCTAGGACTACCACATTCAGTATACAGCTTCCTCTTATCATAACTTAAAGCAATGTAAGGGCTTGGTTGTGCCAGGAAAATGAGATGTGCCTGAAATGGGACTGCTTCACATAAAACCAAATGGAAAAGAGACGGAATCACCAAAGCAAGCACAGTCCTCACCATTGGCATAACTGAGCAAATGTTAAAAGAGACTGAACCATGATGAGCCAGAAAAATAGGATAAACCTGGCAATAAATCTTTCAGAAAAGAGATAAAAAGGAGAAACTTGGAGTAGAGCTGTTTTGGTATTCCGGGGCAACTGCAGGTAAATCTGCTACTTTTAATATAATTGAAAAGGGAAGATTCTATTCGGAAAAGGGATTTTAATAATGATGCTCCCTCCCCAAATTGCTTGAACTTTCTTTCCTTTTTAGCCAAATCCATCTCTCAATCAGGAAAGAAACCATAATGCTAGTTTATGCAGCCCAGCTGGCAAGGAGGGGGTTTACCCAGTTGAGAAACTGCCTCTCTCCTTTGAGCTCAGCCTTTTCTCTCTGCAGTGCATCTCTTTAACATCCTCTGTCAGTGCCCGGAAATCTGGCCAGGATTATGGTAATGGGAACTACAGCTTTTAAGTGACAGACACAGCGATGACACATGTCAGCTTCCATGCCATCCCGTGTCTAGGTTTGCAGGAGTTAATGGATCCAGCTGTCATGTTTTCTAGAAGTCATTGCATTCTAATACAATGTGGCAAACAAAACTGCACACTCCATTGCTCCAGCTAAGGGAAAAACCTACCCTTCGCTAATCACTGAAATCAGAGCTAGAAAAGAGAGTGAATTAAAGTAGTCCACTCCCTACACTGCTCCTCTGTATCGTATGGTACTGCTTTTTCCAGGCTATCTTGAAATATCTCAGATGTGGGAGTAGCTGGTCCTTCAGACATCATTTACTCTCATTTATATCAACCTGGCCTGCAATCCCTTTGGTCAAAATTGCCATTCTTTGAGCTCAGAGAGACACTACCTAATAGAAACCTGGGACCATATTTTCTCAGCAACAACACTCTTCTGAATACATGTGCAATTTGCAGAAGAGAGACCACACATTTTAATTCTGGAGAAACAGAAGCCAATGCATCAAACTGACTCTGAGCTTCCCACTCCTGGAAGAGCAATCATAGCAGGTTTTGCAAAGTGCAGAGAGAGCAGTCTGCGGAAATAGGCACAGTAAATAACACGGCCTAAACAGCAAACTATTTATTTTACACAACATTGTTTTTTCCTTCTGCCAGATTTGTGAGTGACACGCTTGTGTACGAAACAGAACTGGTTGGAGCCAGGCCTTGCTTAAGCATCTTTCCAGCCCCTCTGGAAGAGCATCTCAATGCTGAACTGTAGCCCCCGTGGCTACTCCAGTCCTAGGACTTGCTTAACCAGTCATGTAAATTGCATGCTGCTCCTGTGATGTCGGCAAACTGGGAAGGCTGAGCCGGAGGAGAAAGATTTCAAAGCAGTGAAATGGACAGTTTCCTGTAGAATCCCGTTCCCTGAGCGAGTTAATACAACATGCCTCTGAAGTGAGGCTCAGAAAGGTGCCACCGTTTCTTTTCCTTAATACAATCATCTCTTACAAAGCAGTAAGACACCCATATGTTCAAGACAGGGCAGGTGAACACGTTTCATGACTTTAGGACAGTTACGTTGTGACCCTCTTGCAGCTATTCAGTAGCCAGCGCGAGACAGGTTAGTCGTTGGCTCTCTCAGCAAAATAGCCAATGGCTCAAAGTTCCCAGAGCCTGAACTGCCCTCGTTAGAGGCGTATGCAGTGTAGTTGTAACTGTGCGGGTCCAAGATATTGGAGAGACAAGGGGGATGAGGTAATATGTTTTATTGGACCAATTTCTGTTGGGGAGAGAGACAAGCTTTTGAATCACACGGAGCTCTCAGATGCTTGGAGAATCTTTTCTAGAGTGCTGTGTGGCTTGAAAGATTCTCTCTCTCTTATCTGCAGATTGTTCAACAAGACGCTTTATCTCACCCACCTCGTCTCTCCTCAGGAGGCGGTCATTCTAAATCAGGGTTAAGGAATAATGCGGGGAAAGGTGAACTAACACTTCAGTCTTTCTGTAGAGGATTTCAGCCTCCAGGTCTGTCAGCTCCCATGCCTTTCCCCCGAGTTTACAATGCCTTACTTTTAATAAGCGGTGGAAGGAGTGGGGAGGAGGAATCTATGGGTTCAATGAACACCCCTTCATATCTGCAGAAAAACAACCCCCCAATCTATTTCCCTAATTAGTCTAGATGATGTGTGTTTGGGGAAGGAAGCACTTGTAAGAGGCACTAGAGGCACCAAACAAGAGTAACTGGGCAACGTCAGATCCAACAATTTCTGATGACGAAGGCCACTTCAACCTGGCAAGTGACATTTGCATAGCCAATCATTACATTCATCCTCCAGCTGCAATTATACAGCTTTTCTTAAGCTGGGATATTTTTGGGACTTAATTCCTGGCAGCTGCAGTCAACTGGACCCCAGCCTTTCGACTGCAGACATCATTACTCTCATTTGTGATTGATTTATCCCTTCGGGGCTGCCTGTTGCAGATGGCTTTTGCTTCCAGATCATGCACCTGTCATGAGCTGGAAAAAAAAGTAACAATGGGGTGTTGGCATCTATTGCCCGCAGGAGACACCAAATGGGGACAGCTACTTTCCCTAGTGCCATAGCAATATGTCTTCCCCCACAGTGGAAGTAACACACACCTCAACCATGTCTATGCTTCTTGTGTGATATTTCATCAGAGATGATGTGGACAAGCAACATTTTGTCCCCATTGCTAGATATGTAACTTAGAATGAACTGACTCTTTAGTTGTGTGTTTGTACGCACCTCGCACAATGGGGTTTGGCCCAGGAATGGGTACAACTGCAGTACCCGTAAACAATTATTATTATGAAGGGAGAATGTCCATGATGAAACATCACACGATTGGATGCAACCCTCGGAGGCATTTCTATGATTTGATATGTTAAGCAGAAGTTTCTCAATGTGGAATATTCAGGGTCCGCAGCTAGACTAACCAGACTCGGAACCAGTGCATGGCAAATGACTTAGGAGACCAAGTCTTATTTTAAATAAAAACTTAAAAAACAACAATGGTCCTGTCGCACCTTAGAGACCTTACAGACTAACAAAAATATATCAATAGTATCATGAGCTTTCACGGGGTTGTGTTTTTTTAGTTACAGACTAATACGGCTACTCCTCTGAGACTATTTTCAATAGTGATAAACACTTAGGAGCTTACATTTCAGTGCAAGCCAATAGAACTTAGTCTCCTGAATCACATAGGGCTTGTGTACCATGGAGAAGATTGACATTCTGGAGGTCGATCTTCTAGAGTTTGATTTAGCGGGTCTTGTGTAGACCCCCAAATTGAACGCTGAGGGCAGCCCTCAGCTGGCTTCTCACAGTGTAGACGCTGCAGCCACTTGGCTTAACATAAGCCAAATCCAGCTACGCATTTTGTGTAGCTGGATGGCATGCCTTAATCTGACCTCCCTGGCCTAGTGTAGACCAGGCCTTTAGATGCTTTTGAAAATTGTATCCTATCAGAGAGTCAGCTATGACTTGAATGATCAATGTCATTTTTAAACCAGTTGTGTTGAAGTTCAAGCCCCAACAAAGTCAATGTTGTGTCTTTATATTTCTTTATACTAATAGGTTTGAATTCTCTTGTATTGACTATTCTCTTGTCTCCTAGTCCATGCCAAGCATAACATTAGGTTAGTCGGTTTTCCTTTGTACTGAAACAGCTGTTCGTGACTAAGCACTGTTGAAGTAAGGAAAGCTTTCTCTGCTCATATCCTTAAGCCCTCACAGAAACATGCCATGGGGTCTTGACATTTGGATCTGTGTACTTAATGCTTGTATTTATTCATATTCATGACTGTATTAAGACTTGGGAACAGCAGTGTATTTAAACAGAATAAAATCCTTGCAAGTAATAAGCAGAGAGGATAATAGTGCAACAAGAGGCTTTCATTACCGTTTGGCTGACTCTGGGATATGATGAAATGGCTTAGATTAACCAGATGGGGTTTTGTTTTGATTTGTTTTGCTACATTGCTCTTTTTGCACTCAGAGTAATTCTCTGCTACAACTCCAAATTGAGACCCCTGAGGCTCTTCTTCCTTACTTTATCTGGCTGGCCATAATCACCCTGTGCCTTCTCCCCACTCTACTGTCCTAGCTAGGCCCATGTCTCCAATGGAATATCATTGAAATCCTCCATATTCCTGTAACAGCTGCATGCTGGATTCTTTCAACTTCTATTTCCACTCAGCACTGCATCAGAGCTGGTTGGCAATGGGTTGAGTTGGTTGAGATTTCCATTCTGTGGGGAGCTCTGACATATGGGGGGAAAATCCAAATTGGAATAAAAAGCAGGAAATTCTGAAATTTCCTATTAAATGAATATTCTGACAAATTTCAGTTTGGAGCAATTGTAGGGTGTGTCTAGACTAAAGGGATTTTTCGAAAAAAGTGGCCTTTTTCCGAAAAATCTTTACCTGTGTCTAGACTGCTGCTGCGTTCTTTTGAAAGTAAATAGAAAGAACACAGCAGTTTTTGACTGCATAAAACCTCGTCCGGAATAACGCCTTTTTTCAAAAGTGCTCTTTCGAAAAAAGGTGCTATGTAATGCAAACTGTGCTTTTTTGAAAGAGAGCATCCAGACTGCCTGCGTGCTCTCTTTCAAAAAAGTGGCTTGCTTTTTCGAAAGTACTGGTTGTAGTCTAGATGCTCTTTTTCGAAAGAGGTTTGCAGTCTAGACGTAGCCGAAGTGTTTCATTTTGATACGGTAAAAATGTTTCATTTCTACTTTACCGTTTCAATTCATTTTGTTTAGACTTTTATATGACAGTAAACCTGTTGTATGTAAAATAATCTATAGGATATTAATTTGCATATTATCAATCTAAATTAAATGCACTGAAATTATGATAACCTAACCAATGGTTTTCTCAAAACAAAATGTTTATCAGTGTTATCAAAGTGAAAGGAGAGATTCTTTTTGACTTTCTTTTTTTGTTTCAATAATGATTTGTTTCAATTTTTCCCCAGAATGCTGTCCCTAACTGAAGACATTATGGGCAATCTGCCCAATGGTTCCACAATTCCTCTTGCTCTTGCAGGATGAATCCCACCGACCCACATTAAACTCTTGTTTTAAAAACCTTTCTCCTCTCCCGCCTGACAGGTGAGATGGTGTGGCCCAGAATGACTATATCACTTCTGATAGCAGAGACACTTCGGTTCTCCTTACTTCTCAGGGAGTGAAGATTTTCTGTGGTCTAGTTTGAACACTGATGGATTCTTAACCAAAGGGCGAAAGGAGAGCATCCAGCTAACGTCTCATTTCATTTAAAAAAAAAAAACCCCAATCCCAGATCAGACAAAATACAATTCCGGATCAGAAAGGTTTAAAAAGTTCAGAAAAGGGCAACAAAAATGATTAGGGGTTTGGAACGGGTCCCAAGTGAAGAGAGATTAAAAAGACTTGGACTTTTCAGCTTAGAAAAGAGGAGACTAAGGGGGAATATGATAGAGATCTATAAAATCATGACTGGTATGGAAGAAGTGAATAAGGAAAAGTTATTTACTTATTCCCACAATATAAGAATTAGGGGTCACCAAATTGAAATTAATATGCAGCAGGTTTAAAACAAACAAAAGGAAGTTTTTCTTCACTCAGCGCACAGTCAACCTGTGGAACTCCTTGCTGGAGGATGTGGTGAAGGCTAGAACTTTAAGAGGGTTAAAAAAAGAGCTAGATAGATTCATGGAGGTTAGGTCCATCAATGGCCATTAGCTAGGATGGGTAGGAATGGTGTCCCTAGCCTCTGTTTCTCTGGAAGTGGGTGACAGGGGAGGGATCATATGAGGATTACCTGTTGTGATCCCTCCCTCTGGGGCATCTGATATTGTCCACTGTCAGCAGACAGGATACTGGGCTGGATGGACCTTTGGTCTGACCCAGTATGGCCGTTCTTTTGTTCTTATCAATAGCTCTGCTGGAAGTAACATGTTCCTGCAGAATGTTTAGGTTTCCACTAAAATGCATCTTTCACTCTTCTGTAATTTTCTTTTCTGGCCAGTTCCACCTATAATAGCCGGAAAGGGCTAGAGGATCATTCTCCTGTGCAAAGGAGCACACTTGGGGGAGCGCTAATTGTTGCGCTAGCTGTAGCTCTCACATCTGGCATGGAGGGAAGAGGGCGAAGGGTGTTCCAGGGATAGAGCAGGCAAATGGCAGGGTGGAGCTTCTCAATGCCCTTTTCACCACTGCTAAAAACCTTATGTCAGTGATGCAAGTTGAAGACCCTCCTCTGAAGATCTCATATGCATGAAGACTGGGAGACCTGAAACCAGATGCTTGGCTACCCCGTCTCCCATCATCTCTGCCTCTGAGTATCTGCCCCAGGGCATTTCTTGGGAATTTCTATACCTGGCCACCAAAGCGTTGTTCTCAATAGCACCCTTCTGTGCTACTCAGTGCTGTGAACATGGCCACCTTCCATTGGCATGAGGGTTGAGAGAAGCAGGGAGGAATACCAAGATCACAGGCCAAGAGAGCAGCCATAATGGTAGGCCACAGACAACAGGTCTCCTCCTTAGCCTTGACTTCCATTCCCCCCAGACCCTCACCTGTCCCAGTGCAGATTCACCCATTGTCCTTTTGGACTGTCTGGTAAATGGCCTGTATTGTCAGCTGTCTGGGAAAGTTATTTATTAAAAATTGTGCCCAGTCAGGTGAAAATTCAGCACCTTTGTCAGGCAGGCAGAATGCTGTCCCTAACTGAATGGTTTAAATAGAGATACCGGATGGCTGGGACATTATCAACCAACCAACCAAACGAAGGTACCAATGGTTCTTTGTGTCTGTGAGAATCTGGTTTTAGTTCTCTTCCTCTCTATTGCTAACTAATGTTCTTATCTGCCTCTTTTAACTGTCTAGTTTTTAGGTGCTATCTGTTGTTTTCCAGTTTTCCAGTTACATACATTCTTGGCTTTCTCTTTGATACTTATCTACCCTCTGCCTCTTTCTGTTTCTCTTCACCCTCCCATTTTTTTCTTCCCTCCCCCCCTCCCTTCTTCCCTATTTATTTTGGTTCTGGACATCCAACACTCCAGTCATCTGAAGAAGCGGGCTGAGCCCACAAAAACTCATGATACCATCTACATATTTTGTTAGTCTTTAAAGTGCTACCAGACTATTTGTTGTTTTTTTGCTGTTGTTTTTTTTAAGTTTTTCCTGTAACAGACTAACTCGGCTACCCCTCTGAAGCCTGAAGACATCATGGGCAGCCTGCCAACGGTGCTAATGCCCCTGAATTCCTCTTGCTCGTGCAGCATGAATCCCACCGACCCACATTAAACTCTTGTTTTAAAAGCCCTTCTCTTCTCCTGCCTGACAGGTGAGTTGGTGCGGCCCAGAATGACCACAGTGGAGATGTTTCGATTCTCCTTAGTTCTCAAGGAGTGAAGATTTTCTGTGTTCTAGTCTGAACATTGATGGAGTCTTCACAGAAAAAAAGAAAAGAAAAGCATCCAGCTAATGTCTCATTTCTTAAAACAAAATGCCATCCCGGATCAGACAATTTGCTCTTTGATCTTATCCCTCGCAGAAGGTAACTGAACCTAACAGTAATTTGCATGTGCTTTGCCCGATTATTACAGAGAACATCAATTCTCTAGCAGAATACGTTTTATGAAAAAAGATTAACAAGATCATCATGAAATATACAAAATAAATCTCTTTGAAAATTGTTTGAGTAGCTTCTCTGTTCTTTCTCCCTCTCCCCCTCAGAACTCATTTCTTCTGGAGAATTACACTTAAACTGACAGCGTTTTAATTAGAAATGCAAATCCAGGAGTCTAAAGACACGGCTGCTTTGGGAGGATTTCCCAGCTTTGTTGTTAAATTCATTTCTAATAAAGGCTTATTTAGCCGACTGACATATTTGTCAGTGAATGAATTTATGCCAAAATGCTGAAAGAAAATCTTTTAGGTACCTGTGGAGCAAATGCAACTTTTGGTCCTTTACATACACTGCCCATGTTCTCAGACAGTAATATATTAATATGGTAGTGACCAGAGATAATTGAACATGTACATCAGTGGGTAGACTTGGCAAGGCATCTAATGAAAACATTTCCTTTGATTCTGATTTGTGAGGAGCTTTTCCTCCGCTTTTGCTTCCGGTTCCAAATTTAAATACACCCTAACTCTCAAAGCTAAGACTAGTCAAAATCAATTATTTGTTACTTCTTTGTGAAACCATATGGAACTGCATCTTTCACCCCCTTCGCCTCCAAACCACAGATCAGCCACTGTTTGTGACTAGTGGGGATATTTGCACAGACTTGGTCTGACAGCTTGGAACTGGTAACAGACTGAAAGCAAGGAAAGTTTAGTGTGATTTTGGGAACTGCTGTGTCCATTTTGCACAGCTGCAGCTATTATCCTCCTGTGCCCTCCTGCTTCCTGGAGCATTTCGAATGAACTACCAACTGTTTTTGGATGACATTTTAACCTTGATTAGAAGATAGGTTTCTCCCCCTGCACTGTTAGATCGACATGCTAAGTTTGCATATTACTCATATATCTACTCTGCTTCCCTGCATAATAGCCTTGAAATTTTCACTGCAAACTTGGTGTTAAAATGGACCTCCAAGAATATCTCTTCTTTATGTGTATCAACATATTTCCCCCTGTCATTTTAATCACACATGTTAGCTGTGCTTTCCCCAACTCCCCCACAACTTTTTACACGGTGGTAATAAATGCATGTTTTAATTCAAAGTGGCTGGGGATATAGGCTTCAACCAATCAGAATATTTTATGCAAATACAAGGGGCTTAAAGCACTAGAGACATATCCCTGTGGCAGTCTGAATGCTGTATCTACTATATTCTGTATTCTCATTCTAAGCCCGTAAGACACTGGAAAAATCAGGCAAGCACCAAGCTTTCATTTAGCCCTTCACCATCTGGGGAACGCTCCTTTGCCATACCCCCAGATATAATAAGGAAGCCCAGATTGCCTATCGATACTACCGGATAGGAAGAAGGAGATAACTGTTTTAGAAGCCAAGCTGAAGCCATGATAGAAAGTTGCGCTGCGCCCATGTGCTGTTGGACAGTGCAGCAGCCACACATGTCACTTGCGAAGAAGCAGAGTCGCCCCTGATTAATCTCAGAATGGATTTAATCACCTTGCCATTGTGCGCCTTCAGTCCACGCGGCATTCTGATTGCACTTTAGTCTGTGCGGGATTAATTAACGTGACCGTTGGCCTTCTCCTCCCTTTCTGTCTGTCCTCCGGCTAATGACCATGGAGTGCCGGGTGTTTCCCTACCCCGCCCTCCTTTATAGAACAACTTCTCATTTTCCTCAATTTCTGCTCATTGGGCAAAATCTCTCTCTGAAATGAGTTTTTTGTGCTTAGTCAGAAATCTGTTGTCCGCCACTGCCTGTGGCTCAGTCTTTCTTTTTCCTCTCCTGTCTTGGGATCTCAGGGCAGCTGCAGTATTGAGTATAAAGCGGATCTGGTATCAGCTCTTTTCAAGACCCCCCACATCCACATTTTTGACAGAAGAGGGGCGTCTGATCGTCCGAGCAAAGGAGCACTTTATGTCTAATCCCAAGATAGCACGGCCACCTCGTGGGGCCAAGGACAATTCACGTGGCCTCCCCTCTTCGATGTGCCTGTCTCTAAATGGGCAATAATAATAGGTGGTAACGTGATTTAAGTGGGTGTCACGAAGTACCTCTGCTGCTGCAAATCAGATGGAAGCGCACGCCAGCCACCAGACAGAGTGACTTGCCTGCTCCCAGGGTGAATTTGGGTCTCTGTGACCCAAACTGCACCCTTCAGGATGGGACACTATGAAGACAAAGAGCTCCGGGGACTGTATTATAAATACTAAGTGTTATTAGTGGCTTCTAGTCTGCAGAAGAGCAGAGCGAGGGGGGATTTGAGAGCAGCCTGCAGCTCCCTGAAGGGGGGTTCCAAAGAGGCTGGAGAGAGGCTGTTCTCAATGGGGGCGGATGACAGAACGAGGAGCAATGGTCCCAAGTTGCAGTGGGGGAAGGTCTAGCCTGGATATTAGGGAAAACTATTTCCCTAGGAGGGTGGGGAAGCCCTGGGCTGGGTTCCCTGGGGAGGGGGTGGAATCTCCATCCCGAGAGGTTTTTCAGTCCTGGCTTGACAAAGCCCTGCCTGGGCTGATTGAGTTGGGGTTGGTCCTGCTTTGGGCAGGGGGCTGGACTCGATCACCCCCTGAGGTCTCTTCCAGCCCTAGGATTCTAGGATTCTCATAGACTAGGCTCCAGGAAGTCTGCACGTCTTGACTTCAACCTAGTAGATGAAAGTCTGGCCTATTAAAATCAATGGGAGTTTTGCTGTTGACGTCAATAGATCCAGGATTTCTCTCCATGTGCGGCTCTTCTGCTTTCAGCCTGCTCACTTAAGCCATGAGCACTATTGGCAATGACCACAGAGAAGGCTGTGGTCAGGCCTGCTGATGGGGGAGGGGGTAAAGCGGGTGCCCTCTGAGGCCCAGAGATTCAAAGAGGCCTAGAGCTTCCTTTGAATTGCTGTTAGAGAGCCAGAGCACCACTCAACATGGATCTGAGGGCTGGAGGGGTGGGGGGGGCGGGCGCCACTGTCTGGCTGACTGCTCTCAGCCCCACCCCTTCCACCTGAGGCCCTGCCCCTTTTAACTGAAGCCCCACCCCTTCCAGGGGGCACAGAGCTGGGATCCTCCCACACCTTGCCCCAGGGCTCATGGTGGCTATTGGCCCCAATGCCTATGGCTGTCCTGAATCCAGTCCCACTCCCTCTTACAGCCATTGTGAAGGGCGAGGATTATTAAGGAGAAAACTCTAGTTAAACATTTTATGCTTATGAACAAAATGGAAAATCCCAGCATGCAAAGGGCCCCGGTAGCCACTTCCACCCATTACATCTGCCCCGGGTTCTCTCACGAGTCGCCAACAAGAATCAACTTGTTAGGCAAGTGCTGAAAAGCTCGTTCACACATTTCCTCAATATGTCAAACTCATCCTTGCTACTGTTGGAATTGGTGCTTGGCCAGCAGGCCTTGTCGGAGCCAGGGCGCTCCTTTGGCATGCCAAACCACCGGAGAACGATGCAGTGCTGATGGGGGAGAGAGAGAGGGAGTCAGTCTTTGGGGTGGGCGTGTCATCTCCGTGGCTACAAGGTGCCAAGTGCATTTGGGGTGGCACCGTAATAAGTATAATCGCTGTGACACACAATAGAATAATTCATGATCCTTCTGTTCCACACTTGACTGAGCCCGAGATGCTTAGCGCTCTTCAGCCAAGAGAGAAAGGGGGGGATTGCCAGAGAGGCCTGGGGGATTTGAGTGTCTGGTTCATTTTAATTGGAGCCGGCATCCAAAGGCTGCAGGTGACTTTAGAAACTGGCAGTTTCCACATGATAAATAAGACCTCACATCCAAGCGACTGCTCCATCACCTAGAAAATGGCCTCTGACAACCGACAACATACATTCCAAATAAGGGTGCGACAGGAAGAGGAGGAGGGCCGTGTGTGTGGAGAATGACTAATGACTGACAGTGAGTGGCAGTTCCATTAAGCCCTCTATGGCTACAGGAAGGACATAGCTACAACTGCTATGACGACACAGTCCTCCAGGGCAACTTTCTGTGATAACCCACACAGCTCCATTGCCCAGGGCTGCGAGGTGATCCCTGAACACTGATCTGTGACTCTGGGCTCCTTTCGGTGTTAAAATTCCCTAATCATTCCAGCCACACATTGAGACTTGTAGGGAGAAATCTTGATGGCCTTGAAATCAATGGCAAAATTCCCCAGTGAGAAGGGGATTTTACCCACAGCACTGGTGGGTGCTTAGCAATCATGAGGTGGGTGTGTGCATCCCATTTGGTATCTTTGCATAGATGTGCGCAGCTCACACAAAAGTCAAGCTGCCATTGATCCGAGAGCAGAATGCAAGGAGCTGGGATATCAGTCTCTTTTCTGCGACTGTTTCATCCTGCAGCGGGTCAGAATCAGGATTTAAGAAGGGCTCTGACAAAGGAAACACGGAAAGCCAGATCACTCGAAGGGCGCAAACCGTTCCAATCCAGAAGGCTGTTAACAATGAGGAGAAAAGGAAGCGTGAAAGAAGAGCAAATCGGAAGAACCCAGGAAAGTAAAAGTGTCATGGCTGGCTGATGAGGAAGCCAGAGATAAATACATATCCGGTTGTGCTCCTCACTGAAGGTGCTATGGAAATGGTCCATGATTTTGCCAGGTACATTTAAGGGACAGGTGTTTAGGATGAAGCCTTGTATAGAATCTAAAACTAGCCAGTTTGGGCAGGGTAGTGAAAGGCAAAATCATGACTGTCCCGCTGGAGAAGTTTTGCAAGCTTGTGCTATATGCACAACACAATTTTCATCCCCCCAGACCAAAACTTTCCCTGTAAAATAGCAGTTTGCATTGCTCTCACTTTGGTGACATTTGTTAGCTTTGCTGCAAAAATTCCACAAGGTGACAAGCATAAAATTCACCAGAAGCACTGGCTGAGGTGCCCCACGAGATCCGTTTCTCGGGAACTTCCTTTGCTTCAGGTTGCCCAGACCGTCACTGCACTTTCTTTTCTCTTTAACCAGTTGCCTGTTGTGCTAATGTATCTTTCTTGGCAGGTCCAGCAATCTCACTTTGCTGAGACTCTCGGGTGCAAAGATGTCATATATTTTGGATTATATGCCACCAGTTCCTTGTTTCCCTCAGGGACCTTTTTTTCCATTCCAAATGCAGTCACAGTTTCTGTTTCCCTTGCGGAGACTGCTTTGGAATTCCAGGGCAAAGCAGTATAATTCTTCCCCAGTTTTATAGCAGAGCTGGTTCTTCCAAAGGGAACTAGGGCTCAGTCCACTTACTTCACTCTCCCCACCAGAGAAGGCAAGCTAAGTCATGTGATGGGTAGCCATGTGTCTAAACCAGGGCTCTGGGAGAGTAGAGAAACAAAGGCAGGTAGATGGCCAATGAGGGGAGTTGAAGAGTGAAGCTTCAGGGGGAGACCGAGTCTGCTGCAATGGTTCTTGAGCAAGACAGCTGGGGTTGGGTTCAATGACCCATCTGGTAGCTTTGTTGCCTCTTAGGGAGAAAGCAGGTCAGGTCTTGCATCTTCTCCACTGGCTCAGAGAAGAGGAAGGGACAGCAGCCTAGGAGGGGATGGACTGTGCCCTGTTTAAGTTTGGGCAGAAGACTTTTGGGGTTGATCTTGACCTTTATATTAATAAAAACCAGACTCCAAGAAGGGCTGTGATTGGTCTGGTGAACTCGAAGAAATGAGGCATTGGTGTTTTGCAGCCTTCCAGGCGGTATTTTATCTTTCATCTATGGGGTTGCCGTGAAGCATAGCACAACAGGGAGGTTTTGTGAAGCCAAGGAAAGGAGGAAAGCATATCCATGGAGCAGCACGCCTTGTATTTCTGTTCTTTTCCAGGTAAGCCCCATCAGTGCTCCCTGCTTTACTGACTCTGCGTGTGGAGTGGACCACAGAGTCGTTTAGCCTTCAAAACCCCACCCCATTTCTGTGGGAGTTAGGCATCGAATTCTCTTCCCTCCTTTGAAAACCCGTCTTAGGGGCGGGGAAAGGGCCCAGTTTGATCTATGCTCATGCTCATTCCAGTCTATGTTGGCTCATTTAGATGGCCTCAGATTCTTACATGGCCAGGTTTTGTTGCCCCGACTGCCTTTTGGCAAGAAAACAGCGAGAGCCTACACACTGCAACACAACTTTTACTGGAAAAAAGGCCGAGTTTCTGCGATGAGAAATGTCCACTTTTTCTTTTCTCCTCCCTTTATGGGCTACAAAGAGCCAGTGTAGACACTGCTGTTTGTTTTGTCAAATGACTGGCTTCCAGCAGTATCCCACAATGCCTGCGCTGGTGGCTGTGCTCAGTGTTTTATGATCTCTGCTGCCCTGCAGGCATGTACCCCTCCCCTTTCAAAGCTCTGGGAAGCATCTGACAGCTGAGTGAGCTGCTCCCTTTGGAGAACAAACAAAGAGGAAATCATTGGAATGCTCCTGTTGTGCCCTGCGAGGAACACAGCAGCAGGCAGATGGCTGCAGCAAAGGGAAGGGGACAGGCTGCTGTGCTGCTTGGATATTTCCTCACCACGGAGAGCTCACAGAGCTACTCGTGATGCTGCTCCCAGCAACTGAGGAGGCTGTGGGAGAACTAAGGGGGAATCCCAAGATGCGCAGGGATCAGCTCTGCCTTCCCACAACATGGCACTGTGGGTTACATACCCACAATGCACTGCTCATACTGTCGATGAAGGTGCCCCCAATGTGAACATGATCTGTCGACAAAAGGAGGAAGTGTGAACACCCTGGCTACGTCTAGACTGCATCCCCTCTGTCAACAGAGGGATGCAAATCAAGCACATGGAAATTGCTAATGAAGCAGGGATTTAAATATCCCGTGCCTCATTAGCATAAACATGGCCACCGCTTTTTTTCAAAACAGAGTATTTTTGAAAAAAACCCAGCAGTCTAGACATGGATCTATCGAAAATAAAGCCTTTTTCGACAGATCCTGTATTCCTCAAAAAATGAGGTTTACAGGATCTGTCGAAAAAGGCTTTATTTTCAACAGATCCGCATCTAGACTGCTGGGGTTTTTTTTTCGAAAAAAACCTCCGTTTTGAAAAAAAGCGGTGGCCATGTTTATGCTAATGAGGCATGGGATATTTAAATCCCTGCTTCATTAGCAATTTCGATGTGCTTGATTTGCATCTCTCTCTGTCGACAGAAGGATGCAGTCTAGATGTAGCCCTTCTGTCAATTTTTGTGTGTTGACAATAGTTTATCAGCAAAACTTTGTAGTGCAGACATGCCTTAAAAAGCTCTCCTTCCCGTCTACTTTCCTTCCTCCGAGTTGTTATTTATCCACTGAGTCCATGGCCTGTACATGTTCTCTCCTCTCTCCAGCTCTAATAATTCTCCTCTTCCTCTCTCCCCATATCCATTATCTGATTTGGTTGTTTGCTTCCTTTTACTAATAATGTAACTTCAAAGGGATATTGTGAGGATTAATTAGTGTTTGTAAAGTGTTTTGAAGTCCTTCAACGAGAGATGCTAAAATGCATTGCCCTTCTACAGGGCCTTTTATCTGAGGATCAAAGTATCATTGCTGCTGTTGAAAGATTACTGCTCAGCCTTTGGATCTGAGGGCCTCCCTAATCGCATCGACCTCTTTAAAAGTTTGTCGTTTATGCGTGTGCGCGCACCCTCCCCCTTCCACACCCTGCTCTACTACTACAAGATGTATCCCTCCTGACATATGGGTAGAGTTCACCTCGTCACGGTGATGATGAGTTGAAAGGTACTATCTACAAGTCCAGGAACAGCTACCGGTTTTGGACTCCCCTGCTCCTCTGCCCTGCAGGCACAGAAATTTACAAGTTACCATGGTTCTCCAGAGAATTACCCAACACCTCAAGCTGTTTTCTTTAAAGACAGAGCCTTCAAAGCAGCTCACCGAGAGCTTTATCTGATGAGCCCCCCCAGCTGCTTCCTCTGAGATATGAAGGTAGATTCCACTCATGGTCTGGAAGAGGCATGCTGTTAGCTCAAGACCCTGTTTGCCTCAGTGATCCACTGATCTTTAGGGAAGCAAAAGGAATTTGTTTCTCTTAATGATGACTGTTGTAGTTACGTGAATGACTACAGGACCTCCTGCATGCACCTTTATGGTCTATGCTCTGGACAATAGCTTTAGGCACCTGCCTGAGTGGGGTGTCTATCTTAAATAGACTCAGAAGGGTAGCTATGTTCCAACCCACTCAATTAGCCTCATTAGCCCCGGCACTACTTGACAGGTACTTCCCCCCTTCTTTTTCTGTTATAAATTCTGAGAGTCCCCCCCCAAGCTCATCCGAAGAAGTGAGTTTGAAAACTCATGACACTATATATATATATATATATATATATTTGTTAGTCTCTAAGGTGCCAGAGGACTACTTGTTATCTTAAATAGAGCAAGTCATGAAACGAAAGGGGAGGAGATAGACCCGGTCTGCCACTTCCCAGAGACTGCCAGAGCCCCAGCGAGGTTTTTAAATAAACCCCGTGACAAAAGCTGAGACAACAGCTTTCAAACGGGGACTTGGTTTTGCTTTTGAAATTGCAGACGTGCCCAAACAGTTTAGAAAAACCTGAGGCAACGTTACCCCTGAGGCCCCTGGTTGCATGTGGGTAAATTTTCTGAACAAGTTGGTGTGATTCCCAATTCTCGGCCAATTCTCCCCCACCCTGCTCTGTAACGCTGCAATCCTGGGGCTCATATTGTTTTGCTAATGCACCCCAATCCTTTCCTGGGATAGGTTTGTCTTTTCTAGGACCCTGCATGCCCTTAATGTTTCTGCTCTTCGGTTTCTGCTGTGCAATAGGACCCAGGAGTAAGAGGGTTTGATGATACAGACAAATATCCACAGAGGACTAAGGCTAGGTCTACACTTGCCAGTTTTAGTGCAAAATGTCAGGTTTTTGTGCAACACCCATGCAAGCATCTTCAGTGGAAATCCATATTTGGGGCTGAAACTGCTGAGCTTCAGCTAAAAATGAAACTGCCCCTAGGAGAGTCTCTTTGCTTTGGATCCTGATGCGCCAATGAAGACTCTTGATTGCTTTTACCCATCTAATTGCCCTCTGGAGCTGTCCCACAATGCACGGCAGGAGTGGTGCTCTTTGAAACTCAGCAGTCCTGCCTGCAGGCATGTGCCCCTCTCCGTATCTCCGTTCTGATGGGCCCTTGCTGTCTCGGCTCGGAGACAAAAACCAAGTCACTATTGTGGAGTTCTCCTGATGCCTCCCACAATGCAGACAGAGGCAGGCAGACAGAATGTGCTGAGCAGAATCGGGAAGGGAGGCAGGGGCTGAGGCCGAGATTTCCCCCTGCCTCACCTCAGGACTGGTTGCTTCTGGTGGCTGTCACACACACACAATAACGACTGGTGATGTGTCCCAGAGCAGTGCATAGTGGGATAGCTACCACAGAGCCCTCCTCTCATCGGCGATGCAAGGGCTACCTGTGTAAACACATTCTGACAATTGTGGAAAACACTGTGAACACAACATCAGCCCTTTTCTATCGCTGACAGAACTCTGCAAGCGTAGACATAGCCTCAGATGGGAGACCTCCAAATACTTCTCAAGTTTGGGACTTAGAGTCTGTCTTCTGGCAATTGAGTGACAAAGCTTTTGTTGTTCAGCAAGGCTAATTCCCGCTACTCCCTTCCCTGACGGACAAAAGTTTTGTCACGAGACATGCCGGTGTCAAACATGGCTCACTGGGAGTGGAAGTTTTTGTCCATACACTTGCTGACAAACAACACCCGTCTCAGGGACACGGCTGTGGCGCTAAATGCTGTGCAGTGTAGACAAAGCCTCCGATTCAAGTTTTCAGAGCTAAACTGTGAACACCACATCATGCCTCTGGCTTGCCTTCCAAGCCCCTCCCTCCACCACAGTCAGCGGTGGGGAGTCTGTGAGGATGTATTCTTTATTGAGCCCCGTTAGGGAACTAAGCCTGCTCATCAGAATGGAAGGAACATTTTTCCCTAGGCACGTGTGATTATTTTGGGTTTCTACACCACTTACCCAGACAGCACATTATTTCAGTGTCTGGAAATCTCCGTGTAGGTTACAGAAATGGGAAGCAGCTTGGAGAATGTGTGTTGGGGGGCTCATTTCCCCTGCCCAGCTGCAGGCCGGAATGCACACTGTGTGTCTGGCGGAGAGAAGACACCACCAAGGGACAGTGCAGCCCTCCCAATGAATAAAAACAGTGTGTTTTCCTGCTCTCCATCAGTTCTATGGGCCCCACAGGAGTGGCACCCGCAGAGCAATTACGGAGAAAACGTCTTTGCACATAAGAATGTAAAACATCTCAGGAAAAGATCGGCCAGCCACTTCACCCGCCTCTTTCAAGTGCATCTGAAAACCACCTTCCTGCTCATGCTGCAGGTCTCTTGATCCTTCCTGTCTCCAGAAACAGCCTCACCGACGGATTAATCCTCTTTGCATTGGGTCGGTTGCTTTCTCCACGCAACCCGCTCTTTCAAGCCCCCACAAGGAGCAAAGTGGCATCCAGTCCCCATTGAAACAAGTTTGCTCCCCAGCTTTTTAGTCCCACCAGTGAGGACTTGTAGCTGAGAACAAAGAATCAATATCCAATCTATCTGTCCAAGGCCTTGTTCTTCCGCTAAGGCTTTGGGCACATTCCAACCATTTGGGGCTATTATCTACAGCTTACAGCTAAAGGGAAGAGCCTAGAAATTTAGGGTGAGAGCTTTCTGTTTGGCAAGGATCCACTCCCCATCTCTCTATTGTTTATCTGTCTGGTCCTGTCTGGTTCTTTGATTGTGTCTGTCTCCTGTATCATTAATTTGCTGGGTGTAAAACAATAAAGGTGGTGGGATATAATTAGTTAGTTAACCGTGTTCCAATATGCTAGGATTGGTTAATTAAATTTCAGTGGAATGAGTGGTTAAGGTATACCTGAAGATATTGCTATAAATATCAGGGAAAACAGAAAGCGAGTGGGAAAAACCAAGGGAAAAAGGAAAGGAAACTGGATTTGTGCTGGCTGGAAGCAAATTCCAATAAACATTGAATTGTTTGCATCTCTGGACTTCAGGTAGTGCTGTTCTCTGTTCAGGTGAGAAAGACCAGGGATGTGGGAGGGTGAAGGGAGAAACCGCCTAATACCACCCACAACAGCATCTGCTGTCCCTGCCTATTGCTTTGTGCTGCTGCATTGAGACATAACAATAGCATGTTGTGATACCCGCTGATTTCATGCGCATATTTGTGCACGTGCATTGAGAAGGGAGAATGGTGTTTGTGGTGCCACTCAATCAAGCACTTGGGAGGAAGCTTATAAAACTAAAATGACGTGGTTACAATGCGTCTAAAACAGAAGTGAAAGGAGCCTCTTTCTCTTTGTTGGGCAGAAAGGTCTGTCTACTGCCGGAGAATAAACCAACAACTCTGGATACTGGCTCTGGGTATGAAGCCAGAACCATCTGAAGCAGGGAACTGAATACTCAGTGTGTCCAGACAATGCACAAATCATAGAATCATAAAACTGGAAGGGACCTCAAGAGATCCTCAAGTCCAGTCCTCACGGCAGGACCAAGCACCGTCTAGGTCATCCCTGACAGGTGTCTGTCTAATCTGCTCTTAAATAGCTCTTGTGATGGAGATTCCACTGCCTCCCTAGGCAATTTATCCCAGTGTTTAACCCCCTTGACAGTTAGGACGTTTTTCCTAACGTCCAACCTAAACCTCCCTTGCTGCAATTTAATGATATGTTATCAATGATAAAAGTGATGTGCAAGCAGCATTCCGGGAGGCATTTAACAAAGCTTCCCTATATTGTTGCCTGTGAAACAGATCCAGTGCTTCCCATCTTAGATGTAATAATTTTTCTGGAGTGGCCCCATAAAGCTCTGAGTAAAAGCCACTCTTGCAAAAAACACCACTTCAGCGAGATGTGAGTCACTGCGCTGTGTGGCAAAAACACCTCCAACTAGTCATTAGACATAACCATGTCCATTCCCTGACTGGATTGGAACATGTGTGGGAAAGCAGACGATCAAAATAAACATTTCTGTCACTACTTCGAAACCAACATGTGAGATTACCGCATGACAAAGGACATCTTTGATCCTCAAAGGAGTTCCTACTGAGGGGAATAATGCCTAATCTAACCCACAACTTCACATTTGAGTCCTCAGAGAGCATTATGAACAGCATACAGTGACAACATAAGCATTGTCCGCATCAGAGATGTTTTGTTAAAACCCTTCAATAACAATGCCAAGTATTTTCCCTTGAAAACTGAACATAAAAAAGCCCGCAAAGTCGCCTCACTTAAAAAAAATATTTTCCATGATAATTTTTCAGTGTTGCAAGAGAAAAACACAAACAAACAAACAAACCAACCAACCAGAAAAAAAAGTTTAGATTTCAAAACCATTTTTGGGCAAAGAAAGCAAAACAAAACTGGTTTGAGTTAAAATATTCAGTTTCTGAAAACCAAAAACAGGCTTTATTTTTATTTTTTTACTAAAACCAAACAGTTTAACACATATATTTTGGTTTGCTTTCCAGTTTTTGCTTGCAAATAGCCAGAATATCTTCCATACAAAACAAAGGTGGAAAAATGTTTTGACAAAAATATTTCTATCTGCTCTGAAAAGATACACGAGAGAGCAGAAATGGGCCCTTCATTTCTCTGTATCATTAGTTAACATTTGTTCTATTGTAGCAGCTTGATTTGGAGAGTCCACTGTGCTAGACACAATAACAACAACATGCTAAAAAATGGTTCCTGCCTTAAAGAGCTCACAGTGTTTCATGCTTCATTTGTATCATTGCTCTGGGATGGGGCTGGAGATGAGGGGTTCAGGATGCAGGCCGACCCCAGGAGAGAGTACAACCCCAGCTCTCTCTGACTGCAGCAGTTTGGGGCCAGGTGAGAAGCGTCTCTCCATGGATGCTGCAGCTCCAGTGGGCACAGCCAGGAAAGAGGTGCGTGTCCCTGGCTAGAGCAGGTCCAGGTTTATCTGCCCCCTGCACACCCCAGCCAAAGTGAGGAATGTAGCAAACTGCGCACGTTCCCCTCGCTCCCTGACAAAGGAGAACAGCCGGCAATGTTCCCGTAAAAATGGGAGGGAGGAGCTGCACCCCCTGCCACCCTACCTAAATGCTCCTGGGGCATGAGAGGTTCGGGGCTGAAGTCCTGGAAGGGGATGGCATGCCCCAAGCCAGTCCCTTTCACCTGGTGATTCTGTCTCTTTTCTGTATGGTTTTATGAGAAGCAATCTCATTCTAGGCACATCCTGTTTTCCTGGCACAACCAACCCTTACCTTGCTTTAAGTTATAAGAGAGAGCTGTATACAGAATTTGGTGGTCCTAACTCTTACCATTTAGGAAGAGGTGTTGAGCAGACAGACACACACACACACACACACACACACACACACACACACATACAGACAGACGCTCAGACAGACAAACTCTCTCAAATATATAGTAGATTAACAAAATCCTTGGATCGAAGGGACTCCATGGAAATCAAACGGGTTTTTGTTATTTGTTCTGTACAATTGAAAAGCACTATTATTCTTCCAAAGGTATTTTATCATGGAAATATTTGTTTCTTATGAGCCTCCTGTTCCCCTCATCACCTCTCCAACTGGAAGCTGAGTGAGTAGCGAAGGGCATTTTCCGAAGTTTCCCATTGTTCACTGATTGCAGCATCTTGGTTGCCATGGAAAGTGTGCAAGTTCCAAAGTGTGGTTGCTTAACTTCATGTTGTTCCAACGGTTTGTTAAGCTGTTTCTATGGTGAGTCACCTAACTTCCTTTGCTAAGTGCATTTCTAAGGTAAAGTGTGGCCATGAGTGCCTAAAGCTTCACAAGCGCTGCCACCTCCCACCGCCCCCGGCCCAAATTTTCCTGTTGCTGAAAGTAATTAACTCCACCAGGTGCTGGTGATTACGATGCCATTAAATGTATTTTAAAAAGGGAAGCTGACATTTCCAGAAGTTGAAGCACTGATGGGGCCTGACCCTGAGTGTCTGACTCCTGGCCATGTCTTCAAAGGCCCCTACAATACATCCATCCTCTACTAGAGTGGGGACAGAGTGGAGGCAGTGTGACAGGGTGGACCAGGCCTTGAGGCCCTGCCACACCCCTCCCCAAAAAGGTCATAGAGCAGTCCTCCAAGCAGACTAAAGTGATAGTGGAGGAAGCAGACAATCAAGGGCCAGGATGGCCCTATAAAAGGAACTGCAAGAGAAGACAGCAGTCAGCAGTCAGTCTCTGGAGACTTCCAGGTATGTAGCCTGGGAGACGGGCTGGCTGAGAGAGGCAGTACTGAGGACAGCTCCGTGTGGAGAGCTATTGAAGACTGGTCTATGATGAGACTCCGAGATAAAGCCCTTAGGTAAGGGAAAAGAAGCTATTCCCAGACGGGGAAACCCAGGGGGCACCACTCTCTCTTAGGGCACCAAGATGGGCCCTGTTAGATGTGTACCCCAGAAGGGGTTTGTGATTCACGACTCGGATGAAGGGCTGAGTTGCCAAAGAGGCTTCAAACCAAGAGCGTGCAGGCACATGTACTCAGCCAGAGTGGGATGCTTGTGAGAGGCAAGTACTGCCCTGTTACAGGCAGTTTGAACCTCCCCTGTTTGGCTTTTAGGGTCTGGTTTATGCCAAGTACCAGTTAGAGAAGACCGAATGCCTGCTCTAAACTGCATCCAGCCTATTGCACAAAATCAGTTGGCTGCAAGAACACACCAGCCATGCCTCCTCACCCTCAACGTACCCTTCACTCACCCTGAAATGCTTCTAGGGGGGAGAGATCTGGCAGAGCTGTTGAGGGCTTCTCAGAACTGGGTCTGTTCTAGTTGGACTGATTAGGCCAAGGGTGAACTGGGCCCAAACTGGGAGGCTGGTGCCCAGAGACGGAGTTCAAGATGGGGTCTCATTTTAGGAACAAATCAATTCTAATTGCTGAACAGAGCTTGTCAAAGTGTCCCAAATTTTAAATGTTTGAGAACAAGCTTGATTTAAAATTTGAGTTTTGATCCAGCCCCCTCAAACAACACTCCTTCCAACAACTCAAAAAAAATTTTTTTTGACCGGCTATAGAATGGTCCATTTTTTCAACAATTGAAACATTTCAATGACATTTCAAAATGATGACATTAAAAAAAAATTCCAGGGGCATTTTTCTGCTGTGGAAATCTCCAATGATTTTTCAAATCTTTTAAAATAAAATCTAAATAAAGAACAATAGAAGTAGGAGGAAAAATCTTTACAATTAATTTATGGATACATGATCAATGCATAATTGTCTCTTCCACAGGCATGCTGCTAGAGGGACTGTGATATAATGTTAGCCTGGCCACTGGTCTCTGCTCCTGGCCCTAGCCAGGGTTGCACTCCTTACCCCAGCCGTGCTCCCCACCAGGCTGCACTCCCAGCCCTGCTGCCACCGGGGCTGTACTCCCGGCCACTGCGCTGTGTTCCCCACTGCACCAGCCCCGCTGAACCTCCTGAACCTGGCCAGCCGGGGCTCTCTGGTCTAGCAAAATCCATGGTCCTGCTAGACCACGGATGTTGCCCGACCAGAGAGTCCCAGATTTTAGAGGTTCAGCCTGTACTGTAGACATACCCATTAAAACTACTTTGTCCCTGCACAGTGATACACCACAGACCCTCTTCCCACTCACGCATGCGCAATGACAATCCAGAAATCCCGTATTTTATGGGGACGCTCCATAAAACCTCCCCGTCTTAGCTAAGAGCTTGATACACAGGAGTGGTACTTTTTCCGTCTGCTCCCTGAATTGCGTGCAGATTTCCTACTCAAATGATATCTGGCATGGCAGCCTTTATGACTGCCAGACCAGGCCATCTCAGGCTCTGTTCTCCCATTTCTCAGTGCTGCAATTATGTTTCACACATGTGTGCTGTCTTATTAGGACATGCTATCCCATAAATAGTAGATTTTGATCTGTACCAAAAATATGATTTCTGCATTTGACTTTTAAAATTGTCTGGCATTGGAGGGCGTGTGTGTGTCAGAAGAACCCTATTTCCCAGACAGTTTCAACACCCTCATTCACAGAGGTACAGTAATCAGGACAATGATTACAATCCATGATGATTTAATGAGTCTAACCACCTAAAAATGGAGATGCCATTATGTGATCTGCCCAGTTAGAAGTCCTGGCTGTCAGGAAAAAAACAAAACAAAACAAAAACAAAACCAGTGTGTGAGACAAAAGAATATGTGCAGAATGGCCTGATGGAAAGGGAAGCACAGACCCCCAGCATATGAAAATAGATCTCGAGATCAAAGAGAGGGAGGATATTAAGGCCTAGGAAGTTATTTTGAAATTACAATAATTACTCGTTTAACATGTGCCTGCTTAACATGTTTTCGCAATAGCATGATTTTTTTATAGGGAACATTTTTCGAACACGAAATAACATGACAATAATCAAGTGGCGGACTACTTCGCGCAGCGGTATAAGTTGGTGAAAACATACGCATGAGCAGATGAATACACGTGGTCACAGTGCTCTGCTCATTCACGTATTTATCCGCAGCGACTTGTGTGGCTAGTTATCTTGTGTTGCTAGATATCTAATGTTGACGTTGACGACCGGCACCAACAAAAAATTGACTTTGCCACCACCACCTGAAACACAACCCTCACCTTTTCCATTATTTTTAATGGGAAAATTGAACCCGCGTAGCACGTTTTCACTTAGCACGAACATTTTCAGAAATGCATCTATAGTGTTAAATGAGGAATTACTGTACTAAATTTGACTTAATAACTCCCTTTTTAACAAAATCGAACTAGCGTGTCCACACAATGGGAAGCCTCAAAATCAGTCTGAGGCAGGCTCCATTAATATAGATGCGCTACCTCAGACTTAGAGCCCCAGGAAGCTTAATTAGTTCCAATTACTCTGGGGAGTAGCTATTTTGAAATAGTGGCACCGGAGAGTCCACACGACCATTACTTCAAAATAACTATTTTGGAATTAGTGTTACTCCTGATGAAAAGCAGGAGAACAGATTTCAAACAGGCCTGTTATTTCCAAATGACGGGCTTGGTAATGTGGTTGCTCCGCTTATTAAGTTGACCCAAGGGGGTTTATTTAGAAAGAAAGTCCCAGTGTAGACCAAGGCACAATGAAGAAGACAGGCATGTACAGAGAGCCCAGCATGATAAACTCAAGCCACCAATTTCTACAGTGAGATCACAAGCATTAGTTACCTTGCTGAAAAACACATTTCGTTTAACAATGAAGATGTAGCTTAAGGGTATATCTACACCGCAACACTGCTTCGGGATACCGGAGTATCCTGAAATAGCTATCCTGTGTCTTCACCGCAAGCCCGTTATTTCGGGATTGCTAGTCTGACATTCCTGTAAACCTCATTCTACGAGGAGTAAGGGACGTTTCAGAATAGTGATTTATTTTGAAATTTGGTGCTGTGTAGACAGTGCCAAAAGATGAAATAAGCCATTTCGAAATAGCATCGAAAGAAGATACGCAATTTGTGTAGCTCAAATTGCGTATCTTATTTTGAGTTATGGTGCAGTGTAGACGCACCCTAAGAGATGACAGAGAAACATGCTCTATTGAGGTAACCAAAGACAGAAAGACTGATTGACAGGCTTATAATGAATGCTTGCTCCTTGCCATAAGACATGTACATTTAAATTTGCTTTGCTTGGAAAGGATTGGTTACTCTATGCTTTTACTGTTTTTCACTTCTAAGAAAGCTGTGGGATATCTCAGGGTATGTCTAGACTGCATCCCTCTGTCAGCAGAGGGATGCAGATTAGGAAGGTCGACATTGCAAATGAGGCAGGGATTTAAATATCCCGCGCCTAATTTGCATAAAAATGGCCACCACGTTTTGCCGACTCAGCACTTTGTCAGCAAAAAGCAGAGGTCTAGAGGGGGATCTGTCGAGAAAGAAAGCCTTTTTCGACAGATCCTGTAAACCTCCTTGCAGGAGGCATAAGGGATCTGTTGAAAAGGCTTTCTTTCTCGACAGATCCCCTCTAAACGACTGCTTTTGCCGACAAAGTGCTGAGTTAACAAACACAGTGGCCATTTTTATGCAAATTAGGCAGGATATTTAAATCCTGCCTCATTCACAATGTCGACCTGCCTAATCTGCATCCCTCTGCCGACAGAGGGATGCAGTCTAGACATACCCTCAGATATTCCAGCTAGAGACAGAGTCGATGGAGACAGAGTTGATGGTACCTACAGGGGCCTAGTTAGATACCAGGGTCTGTGAACCTAGGAATCTAGCACCATTTTCCACTCCAAGGAAGGGAGAATTTGCAACAGGCAATGGGGGCAGCTGAGGAACCAAAGTGAAACATGAGCTCAAATCCTTTCCCATCCCTCAAATGCAGCAACTTCACCTCTGTTGTCAGAATACATTCTTCTGTTTGGTAGGAATGTAAAATTTGGATTAAAAAGTTAACTGGTTAAACATTATGTTTAACCGGTTAACTGGCCTGGTGGGCTGCTTCAGCCTGGTCGGGCCTGCTGTACCTCAGGATGCTCCAGCTAGGCCGACCCAAACCCATCGCACCATGCCACAAGTGGGGGGCTGCTCTGTCTGGGCTGGGCGCCAGTTAACTGGATACCCCGTAAGTATGCCCATAAGGCAATGCTTTCCGGTTAACCCTTTACATCCCTAATGTTTGGAGATACCTGAGTTTTTAATTTGTATCCCTCTGCAATCAGGTCTGCTTTACACATAATCCTTGTACCAGTATAACGATGTCACTTAAGATGTGGTTTTCTGTCAAAATCATTAAATTGGTTAATTAAATTGGTTAATCCATAGGGTGGATACAGTAATATTGATACTTCAGATGCCTGCCATAAGCCATAGTGATATAATGCACTTTTACACTGATACAGCTATGTCCACACAGGATGGATTTGTACCATAACTGTACAGCAGCACAATTTTCATGAGTTTCAAACTCTTGCAGAATATTTAGCAGCTCTCTTGAAAACCTGACTTCCACAAGGAGCTCTTTACTGGGCCTGGATTTCACATTTAACGAGAACGTTTACAATTTCACAATCGTTTTCTGAAGTCTAGGTGGGGCTATGAACAGACCACTGCTTTCTGGTCTGGTTCAGCCTCGAATGATTTCTGCCTGTAAGCGTACTCATGAAACCCAAAACAGTTTCTTTTTCAGCCTAAGCACAGTTGTGGCATGTTTCAATCAGTATTTCAGAAGCATGAATTCATAGATTCTAAGGACAGCTGGGACAAATATGATCATCTACTTTTTCCTCCTGCATACCCCAGAGCATATAATTTCACCCACTAATTCCTGCAGTGAGGACACTGGGCAAGCATTTGGCAGGACAAGCACTAAACTATATGAACAGGCTCTCTGCTCTCCACTGACATCAAAATGTTGCAGCCTTTATGCGTTTTTAATTCCTTTCTTCTTGCCAGCGACACACCTTCTTAAGCAGCAGTTGTCTGAGGCATGTTAGAGATGCATCGGCTTAAATATGTTAACATGCCTCAAACTCTGTAACCTCTCCTCATGTGGGGCTTTCCCCATTAAGACAGTTGCCTTTGTTTATCGACTTTCTTGCAAACATTTGGCTTTCCTCTGGTCACATACGTATGCATGGCCCAACACCACTGCTATGAGATGGCTTGCTATTTCCAGACCCAGTCCCTTCTGCCGGTCAGGATTACAAAAGTAAATAGCAGTGCCAGGCGGCAGGTCCGTTATCCAGGTGGCTGGTGACCCCCCACCTCATCCTGCACACTCTAACCTTTCACAACCTCCCTGCATCTACAAAAGGATACTCCACACAAAGGTCCCTCCCTCCCCAAACTCCAGGATTCACCCAGAGGACTCCCTCCCTATGCACACAGAGACAATGGAGCTTTATGGGATGCCCATTTGAGGGGGATAGCCCACAGAAACCGTACACCTCCATCATGGCACTACAGATGCTTCGCCTCCCTATTTAGTGATCCGCCACAAGAACCCATATCCCCACAGTGAGACATAGAGAGGAACCATTGTTCTCCTGTACAACATCCCACAAACTTCCCCCCTCTTCTCTCCACCCGTGCCATACCTCACAGAAACCTTCCCTTCCTTGCCCCATAACCACTCCCCACAGAACCCTCCCCACATGGATGCATGCCCATCCACAGAGCAGAGTGACAATTCGGAACGTAATTTCTCTGACCGTCCCCCCAGAAAGGACTCGCCCCCCCTCCCAGGCCTCTGAACCATCACGCTGCAGAACAGCCGTCTAGAACACATCTTCCGTCTCAGCAGGGCCTCAGCCCCCCTGCCCACCACACACAGCAACATTCCACAGAATGGCATCCCGGCACCACAAGAGTGTCTACCCCCGATCCGAGTTCTCCCGCCTAAGCTCAGCAGCAGGCTTCTGCTGACAGACCTGTTGAGGTAGCTCATTGACACCGAGACATAAACAGGACACTTGGGTTCACAAATGACTCGGGAATGCTAATTTATTTTGGTTGTTGGATGCTCCTTTACTGTGGTTGTTGGGGGGAGGGATAGCTCAGTGGTTTGAGTATTGGCTTACTTGAACCCAGGGCTGTGAGTTCAACCCTTGAGGAGGCCATTTGGGGCAAAAATCTGTCAGGGATGGTACTTGGTCCTGCTGTGAAGGCAGGGGACTGGACTTGATGACCTTTCAAGGTCCCTTCCAGTTATAGGCAATCTCTATTCATAAATGCCACATGGGACACAGTGCCTGAAAATAGTGGGACATGCCAGCAAGCTTAGATAGCGTGTCCTGCCACACAACAGGATAGGCACACTACAGGCTTTTGGCAGTGGCAGTCTCTGCTAAAGGACAAGCTACAGAAGCAGTAGCCAACAAAGATGTGGAAGATACAAATATCCCACAAGCAACTGAAGGCAGATGTGAGCAAGCATAATGTATAATAATACAAATAATTGGTCAATGTTTTTTGCATTAAAATAGTCCAGTCAGAAAATGCAGTTGTCTTGAAATCATATTTGTTTCTATCAAGAGAATTGGGACAAAAACATTCATTCTGAGTTGACATTTCAAAATGAACCAAGATTTTACATTTTGAAATGGCAGTTCAAACCAAAAAAATGTCATGTCAAAATGTAGAATCAATTTTATTCACTCAAAAATGTTGATATTTTTCATTAGGGCATTTTTTTAATCCAACAAGTATCCGCATTTTTCACTCTGCCACAGTTTTCAATATTTCAACGTACGGTTTCAATTCTGAATGGAAACTAATTGCAAAAGATTGAAACTTCATGAGGGGACAAAATTCCTGACCAGTAATAACAACAGCAACCACAACAATAATTATCTGGTCCTATGCTGCTGAGTTAAGAGATGGTGTTAAAGGTTAAATTCCTCTCTGCTGGTGTTCACATGGAAAATGTTTCTGAACGCTTTTGGTAGATGCCTGATAATCAGTGATCAGTGGATGACCTTTAAAATATATTAATACTTGAAATGTTACATCTATCCAAGCACCTTAGAAGTTTTCTGCTCCCCTCTGTTATCAGGAATTTCATTAATATTTTGCCAAACAGGCAACAAAGAGTCAAGAACCCAGGCACAGAGACACTTTAATTTTCATCACACAAGAGTCTGTGCTGTTGTTGTTTAGTGTTATTGCTATTTGCTGATGGGATCATTTCTTGTTTTATCCCCCAGACTCTCACTGTCCTCTCAGCATGTGTAAAATTAACTTCCATCTGCACCATTCACACAGAATGAATGTAATCTGAGGCTAAAATTTCCTTCCAACAAAAGAAAAACAAGAAAAAAAACCCCAACAGATGGAAAAAGTCTTGCCTTGATTTGTTACCAGAGTAGATTTGATCTTGAAGTCACTAGGGAACATAAATACAGAAAATCAAGAAGCCAGTCCATAGAATAATTTTTCTGCCTGCCTGTAACTCTGTTTTAAGAGTCAATATTAGACTCGGGAAGGGACTTATTCCAAACAGTGGCTCCAATCAAAACACAAGATTGTTAACACTAGTGAACTACTGTGAAATTTGGATTCACACCCTAAGTCACATCTTGCTCCTTTCTCTGTAACAGCCCTGCCAAGCCCCTAGATTTAAAAACTGCTCCCTTCCTCATTCCCGACTCCGGATCTATCCAAATCTAGCTATAAACTCATTGCTGTGATTCATCTCCAGCAGAACTGGGCAGGAAATAGTTTCCCACACTTAAAAAAACCCCCAATTTTCCTCCATCCCCAATCATGACAAAAAGTCAAAATCTCCAGCATTTTCCAACAAAACAACTAATTAAACGTTTGTAATTTGGGCCAATTAAAAAAACAACAACACATTCTGATAATTGAAAACATTTAGTTTTGATGTTGTCTCTTTTTTTATTATTATTTCAATCTTTTTGGGCTTTTCCTTGCTTGAGATTTTGACAATTTCAGAAATTTAATTTCAACATTTTGTGGAGTACAGAAACTTAAAAAAAAAATCAATCCTTTCCTATGGAGTTTCAGTTTTAAGGAATCAGACATTTTCAGCAACAACAACAACAAAATCAGTCAATACATTTCTGACCAATTTTAAAGTTCAGTTTTCTCTTCATTGTGTGGGAAGTATACACTTACCACTGATCAAAGACTCCTTGCTAGAGAAACCTATGATTTACTCAAGGCACAATTTTTAAAAGCAAAGAATAGCAAAGAATACTCATTAGACCCAAATGAAAAGTTGGGGGGTTTTGGTATGAAAGGCCAGACTGGAGAGCGTTTCTATTCTGAATACTATTGCTAGCAAGGAAAAATAAATAAATACCAACTATCACTGGTCACCAATGCGATTGCAGAAATGTTACTTGTCTAAAAAGAAGGCAGGTTGTAGGATGGTCTGAAGAAACTTATTGACAAAAATAAATACAAACTTTGTAAAGAGGATGACTGAATCTTCCAATTCTGTGGCAACTTTGCACATCATCTTTTTTGCATGAAAGTTTTTGCCGCATGGTTTCCTCATGTTGCAATTTGTTTCTGGTATTTTGCCCAGCTTTACCATAACCTGCCAGCCTTTTATTTAGAAGCAGAGATTTTAATTTATGCAGAGACTTCCACCAAAGCCACTTAAGGAAGCATTTATCCCTACGGTGCAGCCTTTGCAGCTCATTTCCTGACATACGCTTGAACCATGGACTATAAAATGGGAACAGGTAGTACCTCTCCAAGGGACAATGACATTGACAGTAACTCAGTATATTTTACAGTCTTTGGCAAGATGTGCATAAAATTTCATTGGGAACATCACATCATCAATAAAACAAATTGTGCTTCCACTGTTTTAGTGGGTTTTCCAAGCTTGCCTGCAAAGCCGCAACTCTTTTGTTGAGAGAGAAATGACATTGCCCACAAAATGAAAGAGAAGGACAATTGGGTGGGTGGAGAACAAGGTTCCATCTTAATTTTTTCCATCCATGCATACAATAAATTTTGTTAAGTGCACTGAGGCATGTGCAGATGTGCACCACTGGTAGAAATACATGCTGTGAGCACTGTGGACACTCTGTTAAACATCTGGCGGTGCCAGATTTATGCATAAACTAAGTAAGCTACATTTTAGGGCCTCAGATTATAAGGGGCCTCTAAACACAAACAAAGTATGAGTTTTTAGTTGCATCCTCACCTATGTACTGGTATATATGCAAATATAAAACTTTATTATTTCTATTTTCATTGTCCTTTCTGTTAGAATAATACACATTTTTTTGCTAATGCTATGGGGCTTCTTAAATTTTACATAATTTAGGGCCTCGGCATGTTTTAATCCAGCCCTGTCAGCTGGTGGCAGTTGAATCTCTCCTGGGAGGCCACCCAAGCACTGAGCTTACAGGGAACACTGGTGGGAAAGGTGGTTATGCAAAACCTTGTTAGTTGGAATCTTAATTTCAAAATCAAACCTAAAATTAGGGCGGTATGTCTCAAAGGCAGTATTTTATCTGAGCGCCAATGTTTATAGTGAGTTGAGTAAATGATCCCTGTTTTGGCCCATCTCTAAATATGCGTGTGATTCAGAAATTGAACAGAAGGATCACAAATAGGAAGAGGGTCGAAAAGGGATATATGGCCCCATTGCATCCAAAGGGACCACAAATGCATGAATTAAAAGAGTGTGTATGTGTGGAAAATAACCAACCTTGGTGAAATATCGCATCCTTGCTGCATGAAGGCTCCCAAGGAGAACCAGAGACTGTTAAATATCCCAAATTCATTAGTCTGGTCACTGACTGGCTGGTCGCGCCCTTCCTCGAACTCCTCCGTATGCCATTCATAAGGGCTGAAACGGCTGACCAGGAAGAGGACAACGCTTACTCCAATGTAGGCAAAAACAATGCACATCCAAATTTCATAAGCCAAGGGATCCAGAAAGGAAAAGACCCCTGGCTTGGACTTTTGAGGTTTTTTGATCATGATGGATATGCCCAGGCTCATGAACGGTTTTGAAAAGTCTATGACTTCTTCTCGGACCAGGGTGATGGTTAATGGTGCCACGGCCACATCGGCTCTCTGAAAGGAGAGAGAGAGATACAGTTTGTAGCTTACATGCCCCTCCATGTTTCATTACCAGCCTTCTCTTTCTCCTTCCTTCTACCGCGCTCCCCAATCACTCTCCAATTCCAGAGGAAGATTTAATCAGGAGAAACTAACTAGTAGAGAAATGCTACAAATTCCCCCCCCCCCCCCATCATACTGACATGTTATTTCCTTTCCGATTATTACTGATTGCAAGTAGGCTTAAAAATCAGAGATCTTGCCTTTCCCAGCCACTCAGCTCCTCTTGCCTGATTCATCCATTAATGACACAATCCAAGGCTACTGACATCTGATTTCACTATCATGTTGCACAATTAAGAAATGGCAAAGTCTTATCACGCCCAGCAGACGAGACAGGAAGAAAGTCGACTGATGGGGTGATGCCAGGATGTTTATTTCCAGCAGGCGAGGCTTTTCTATGGCACCACTCATGTAGATGGAGGGAAATATTTTCAAAGACGCCTAAGTCTCTTCTGAAAATGGGAGGAAGGTTCCTAATTCACATAGGGCCAGACTTAGAAAGGTATTTAGATGCACCACAGATGCACCCAGCCAGATGTGCAAAATGGCCTAACGTCTATTGACTTTCATTTCAATTTTCCTAAAGGCAAAATCGAGATGGTCTCATGGACAATGTTGCTCTTGCAGAAACTGCATTTTCCATGTCAGAAAATCATTCCAATGGAAAGTTCCTGCTCACCTCTAGTGAATAGTGAGCAAGCCATCCAGCAACCAGATAAAAGTGGGACATAATGCATGATAAAGATAGACGTATGAAGAGCATGAAGGAGATTCTAAGGACCCATGTTGGTGTTAAGAGACTGACCAATCAGAAGGCTGAGATTTCAAACCCAACCATGTCGAGGTGCTATACACAGGCACCAACTTTGGGATTTCCCTGGGGATGCTGGATCCCTGCTCTGTTCTAGGCCTCGCCCTCCCTCCACCTCTTCCCCCAAACCTTCACTCCCATCCTGACACTTCCTACCCCTGCTCTATCTCTGCTCCACCTCTTCCTGACTCTGCTCCACCTCCTGCACACCAGTGAAAAGGTGCTGGGAGAGAGGGGGGGAAGTGATCCATGGGGCTGCTGGTAGTGGGAGGCAGGGGGCAGGGGGCGGGAGGTGCTGATGGGGTTGGCACTTATGGAGTAGGTGCGAAGAACTCTGTTGGTTTTGGAGTAGGATGCCTGAGTTATTTATCTGTGGGTTATTTATCTCCTTTAAATTGCTTCTCTGCAGTGGGAGAGGCTCTCTGCATCATTACAGGCTTACCTCCTGGAAAAAAAGGTTGATTATATTATGCTCCAGATGCTAGTTCATTAAAACATAGCTTGTAGGTTGGGAAAGGTCACACCGGTTGCCACGGGCTAGACCTTAAGAATGATACTCTAATTCCATGGAAACAGACGGCACTAATAGAAATACAACAGCAACCAGGCCATGGTGACATGATGAAAGGGTCATATTGTTCCATCAAAATGAGCATGAAGCAATAGAGACGGAGCTGCGGTAGCATTAAAACTCGAAGTGGAGCACACTGAGGGAACCATTCAAAGCATGAGAGGCAACTCAATCAATAGAGAGAGGCAGCCAGAAAGGGCACCACTGGTATTTTAAGAGGGCACCATCTCCTAGTTCAGTGCGTAGGGGGACTAGAGGGGTACTTAGGTGCTGATGTGCAAACTCAAAAGGGGGCTGCCTTGTTGAGGTGCTGTAAAGAGACCCATCATTTATCTAGTTCTTGAAAGGCCTTTGGCTGCTTAGGGCAAGAAATATCTGAGATGAGTGCAGCTCAGAACTCCTTCCTCTCCTGTGCTTGTTCTAACAGAAGCTGTCCTCAGCTCTTTTGGAAGCCGGGCGTATCAGAAATCTTTCCCAACCAACCCGTTTGCCTAGTCAATCAGTTTGCCTTTGAGCCTGGTAGCTGCCCTTTTGGAGGTCCCCTCAAAATTAATTCTTACGAATGAGTGGACCAAGTGAGACACTTACACCATAAACCAGCTCTCCCACCATGCCATTCCATGCTTTATTGTCAGGGTCCCGGGCTCCGTATTTCCCATCGCTCACTATCTCCAGCCTGTATTGGTAGCCAACGTGCTTCGCGATCTCAGCAGCAAGCTCCACGCAGTAGCCTTCATACCTCTCGTTGCCTTCGAACTGGTTGGCATTCTTCTTGAGCATCACATATGGGTCTTCCTGGCAGAGAGAGGACACGACAGTGAGCCCTTCCCCCCTCCCGGAGATGTCCGACTTGGTGTCAAGCTCTCAGGCTGGGATGCAAGGCACCAGTCTCCATGCTCTTTCAAAACGCGAGCGCTGAATCATTGGCAAAGTGGTTCAGCACAGTCCGTTCAACACAAGCATGGGCCAGGGAGGGCTTTGTTTGAGAATCCTATTGTGCAGAATTTGTGAAGCCAGCCCATAGCTAAAAAAAAAAATCTCCAACCAACAGGAATTCTTCAGAGATTCTCAAACAAGCTTACCCAAGGATCCTTACATTTCACAGATAACCAAGATATTTTCTTTGAGACACCAAGTCCATTCCCTTTATTTGTTGAACGTTACTGAGGTGCTTATTGCTGCTGCAGAACAGGCAATAACACCAAGCAAGGATTGAGTTTTCAGCTACCAGGATCTCGGTGTTATCATGGATAATCCACATCCATTGATCAGTCTTGGTGAGACAGGCATGTCCATTGGCACTTAGTACAATGCTACTGGAGGGTGCCACACTACTGCAGAACAAGGCCTGGGCTGATGGCGGTAACAAAGGGAGTGAGCTGCCATGGGGCCTGGTGATTCAAAGGACCCCCGTGGCTCCCAGCTACCACTACTGATACTGCAGCAATAGCTGTAATCAGAGTCCCGGGCGGCGAAATGCAGAGCTCTGTGTGTTGTGCTCCAGATGGCGCTGGGGGATGTGTGTGCTCTCCAGGAGAACATAAGAACGGCCAGACTGGGTCAGACCAAAGGCCCATCTAGGCCAGTGTCCTGTCTGCCAACAGTGGACAATACCGGATGCCCCAAAGGGAGGGATCACAACAGGTAATCCTCTCGTGATCCCTCCCCTGTCACCCACTTCCAGAGAAACAGAGGCTAGGGATACCATTCCTACCCATCCTGGCTAGTAGCCATTGATGGACCTAGCCTCCATGAATCTATCTAGCTCTTTTTTGAACCCTGTTAAAGTTCTAGCCTTCACCGCATCCTGTGACAAGGAGTTCCACAGATTGATGTGCGCTGAGTGAAGAAAAACTTCCTTTTGTTTGTTTTAAACCTGCTACCTATTAATTTAATTTGGTAACCCCTAGTTCTTATGTTATGGGAATAAGTAAATAGCTTTTCCTTATTCACTTTTTCCACACCAGTCATGATTTTATAGACCTCTATCATATCCCCCCCCCCTTAGTTTCCTCTTTTCTAAGCTGAAAAGTCTAAGTTTTTTAAATTTTTCTTCATATGGGAACTGTTCCAAACCCCTAATAATTTTTGTTGCCCTTTTCGGAACCTTTTCCAATGACAATATATCTTTTTTGAGATGAGGCGACCACATCTGTACGCAGTATACAATATGTGGGCATGCCATGGTACCATGGGCGTACCAGGAGGTGCTGAAGGCTAGCTCACCCTGCCCCTTCTACCTGGAGCCCCGCCCCTTCCGGGGGTGCAGAATCGGTCCCTGCACACCTCGCTCCAGGGCCTGGCGAGTCTGTCGGCTCACCTGCTCCATAATAATGGCTGAGCTGAGTTTTGCTCTGAAAGCCGGGATTCAACCTCATTGTTATGTATGCAGAGTACAGCATATCCTTCCCAAATGGACAGCACCTGCTCTATGTGTGCACAATGTAAAACACTGCTACAATATACCTACTTTCCTGAGATTCATGTCTCTTCTCGCTACCTGCCATACTTCCTTGTTCTCTGGGCTTTAAGAGGGGAGATATTTTAAGTACTTATTTGATTATTTAAGGGAATGGCAAGTTTTTATGGCCCCTGCTTGAAGCTCTAAGGGATGCTGTTATTATACACCACGGCTACGTCTACACTGGCAAGATTTTGCGCAAATACTTTTAATGGAAGAGTTTTTCCATTAAAAGTATTTGCGCAAGAGAGCGTCCACACTGGCATGTGCTTTTGCACAAGAGATGTGCTTTTGCGCAAAAGCATCCGTGCCAGTGTAGACGCTTTCTTGTGCAAGAAAGCTCCGATGGCCATTTTAGACATCGGGCTTTCTTGCGCAAGAAATTAACGTTGCCTGTCTACACTGGCCTCTTGCGCAAGAATACTTGCGCAAGAGGGCTTATCCCTGAGCGGGAGCGTCAGAGTATTTCCGCAAGAAGCACTGATTTTGTACATTACAACGTCAGTGTTCTTGCGCAAATACTTGAGGCCAGTGTAGACAGGCGGCAAGATTTTGCGCAAAAGCACTTGCTTTTGCGCAAAATCTTGCCAATGTAGACACAGCCCACATGTATTATGGAGAAAGGCATTTGAAAGGAAAGGGGTGCACAGCATAAGGGAGCGAGAGCTGAGGAAAGAGGGAGGAACATCAGGGCTTCGATGCACAAGAGAACTTACTAGAATAGTAGTAACTATGTACGTCCGATTCGGGAGAATCACCGATTCATTGTCCCCTTGGGAGTCTGTGGCTGTGGGAACAAACTTATCATCTTCGTTCCAATCACCAATCTGTTAATGACAGAAAGTGCATGAAACCCTGCTGCCCTCTGAGCCTGTTCCTAAGACACGCCAAGAGGAGAACAATTTACCCATCCCTGTAGCCATCTCAGGATGTTCGGTGGCAACCAAACTCCTATTGCTCCTACTGTCCTGACCTCCTTCCCCGTCCTGGCCTTGAAAACCCCAGAAAAATCGTGATGCATGCTGTGTGTAACATACAGGGGTTACCAGGCGTATGTAAATATGACAACAATAACCCCACAATAGTAACAGAAGCACCACAATTTCCTCTGCTGTTTAGGGGAATAAATAACGAAAGAATCCCACATCACTATATGCTGACTGCTGGTAAATAATCTTTAATAGTGACCACTGTTTATGCATGAGGTTTAAGTTGGACATTAGGAAAAACTTCCTAACTGTCAGGGTGGTTAAACACTGGAATAAATTGCCTAGGGAGATTGTGGAATCTCCATCACTGGAGATATTAAAGAGCAGGTTAGATAGGCATCTGTCAGGGATGATCTAGGTGGTGCTTGGTCCTGCCGTAAGGGCAGGGGACTGAACTTGATGGCCTCACAATGCCCCTTCTAGTTCCAGTGTTCTATGCTCCTATGATGCTACAATTCTATGTACCCTGTCTAAGCTGATACAAGTCTAGTGTCACACTTCAACACTTGTACAAGTGTTCTTGCATGCCTTGCAGAACCAAGACAACTTGGGGGGGGGGGAGGCAGGAGACTTATTAGAAAGCGACAAAAGGGGCTGCCCCATTGCAAAAAGTTTGGAGTTGCACATGCAATTAAAAAGCTGTAAGGGGCAGAATTCTTGCTGCTACTCAGTGTTAATTAATACTCAGGAAAACAATCCGTGCTATCACTATACACAGGCAAAGCAGAGAGCCGGAGAGTATCAATTGGAAGATCTTCTTCAAAGGCTTGATTTTTAAGAGGTTTTCCATCATGTTCAGATGAAGGAGCATAAGGGATTTCTCACCACATGATATGGGAGACTGTATTAATACAAGGCAAGATCTGAAACCTGCGGAGGGCAGATTAGAGATCACGGCAATGTGAGAGAGACAACCCAGAGAGACTTCTCATCAATCTTTACTGCAGAGAAAAATGGAAAGTGTGTGAGGAGAGAGCTTTGACACGGAGCTCTGGGGCAGCACAAATGGAGAAAACACATATTTGCTCGGCATGTCTCACCTGACTGACCCCCTACATGGCACATGATCTGGAAGAACAGTGCAGAAGACTTTGTTTTTGCAGTAAATTACAGCATAAAACCATATCTAATACTTCCCTGGGCTCACTTTGACCTCCGACTGAGGGTAACAGCAAAGCTCTGAGTGTGTCTAGACTACAGGGTTTTTTCGAAAAAAAGTGGTCTTTTTTTGAAAAAACTTCCCCTGTGTCTAGATTGCTGCCACGTTCTTTCGAAAGTAAATCGAAAGAAGGCGGCAGTTTTTTTGACCATGGAAAACCTCGTTTTACGAGGAATAACGCTTTTTTTCAAAAGTGCTCTTTCGAAAAAAGGCGCTATGTAATGCAAACTGTGCTTTTTCGAAAGAGAGCATCCAGACTGCCTGGGTGCTCTCTTTTGAAAAAGTGGCTTGCTTTTTCGAAAGTACTGGTTGTAGTCTAGACGCTCTTTTTCGAAAGAGGCTTTTTCGAAAGATACTTTCGAAAAAGCCTCTTTCGAAAGAGGCTTGCAGTCCAGACGTAGCATCAGTGACATATATGGGGCAGGATGAAGTCCTCTGTTTCTTAACTGGGTATTTCTTTCTTTCTACTGTTTTAGTACCTAGAAGTCCCAACCAGAGTTCAGGACCCGCCCCCTCATACAAACACAAAATTAATATCTAATAATTCAATTCACATGGCCATCCTGAAGGAAAAAAAACCTCTTTGACTAGTAAAAAGGGCTTTCCCCATGCAGGCTGCCAAGAGGATGGAATGAGCCAATTGTTATAAAAATACAAAAAAAGCAGGAAAAACTTCCCCCAAGGAATAATACATTTTAGGAAGTGCAGTTCTACTGGTCCTTTTTTGATAGCCTCCGATTTCACCGCTGACACTAGCAGGGTCAATACACACCACGTGCAATATTGCTTCTGCATAAATGAAATGTATGCACGGCTGTCAGTTAGACGATGATGTCGAATCATGCTTGGCCCGTCTGGCTTGGGAATCTATAAACCACATGCTATTTTCCTCCTAATTAAACATACGTGTATTTTTTTTTTCAGTTGCTGACAGAAATCCCACATTATGTAAGGCTTAATAGAATTGATTCTGGTCCTGGAGTAGTTCCAGCATTCTTCATTCTCCAACCCAGCCTTCTAAAGCAGTTTAAATTCCAAAGGACAAAAAGGGGGGGGGGCGGGGGAGGGGAGAAAAATCTCTGTTTGAGAGTTTTCCATATGGAAGTGGGAGATAAAAATGCGGAGCCTGATTTTCAAAAGCAACCTGCACAGAGTGAGCTCACAATGTGCTGAGCTCTTTTGAAAATCTGGCTTCTTCTTATTTTGGTGCTTAAAAGGAAGTTGAACCCCTGTGAAAAACTGCCGTGTTGTGAATCCAACTGAAAATGCTGGCTCTTGTGTAAGATTCCCCAGACCAGTTAGCCTTGTCCTAAATCTGCCCCCAGTGGTGTAAAACTCTGGTCTACACTGGCAGCTTCTTGCTGGCTATCTACACTGCACGAGCGTTCTTCCAGAAGTAAATTTACAGTATAGCGTTGTAAAACAGAGCTTCTTCCGGAAGAGTTATTCCTCTCCCCACAAGTAATAAGCCCTCTTGCGCAAGAGCTCTTCCAGAAGAGGGCAGTGTAGACAGGAAACATGAATTTCTTATGCAAGAAGCCCCTACGGTTAAAATGGCCATCAGAGCTTTCTTGCGGAAGAGAGCATCTACACTGGCATGGATGCTCTTGCACAAAAGCACATCTCTTGCGCAAAAGCACATGGCAGTGTAGACGCTCTCTTGTGGAAGAGTTTTTGCACAAGAACTCTTCCGCAAAAGAGTTCTTGCACAAGAAGCTGCCAGTGTAGACGTAGCTTCACTGACTTCAACGGGAGTGACGTTAGCCCAACAAAGAGCACTGTTAAACATCTCTTCCATATTTTGTGTTTATTACAACATGGTTTCTCATCTTTTTCTTCAGTCACACAGAGAGATGTAGTTCCTGACCAGAGCTACGCTACTCATGAATTCTCCCTTCTAAGATTTATGAAGGGAAAAAGCTTCCAAAAGACAAACTCATCCTGTGTTAGACACCTTGACAACAGCTTTTAAACAGGAGCAGAACCAATCCTCTATTTTACCTTCCTGACCCCATCGTGTTTCACTTCAATCACATGGAGGGTGTAGTTGGTCCGACGTCCTTTCTCGTTAAACTGAATGTTGCCGGTTAATCCTTGGAAGCGCACCTTAAAAGGATAAATATCAGTGGAGAGAGCAAATTGATCAGCTTTGCATTTGATAGTTGACTACCAGCAGTCACAGCTGATGGGAATCGGCAGGGTGTTACCTTCCAGGCCTGGATACAACACAGTTGTGCCAACTGTAGTTTCATTCAATGTAAACAAGAACGGTCTGGCTGTATTACACTGCTGTTTTCACTTAAGGCATGTCTTCACTACCCCCTGGCTTGACAGGCAGCGATCGATCCGGAGGGAGTCGATTTATTGTGTCTAGTATCAACGTGATAAATTGACCGCCGAGTGCTCTCCTGTCGACTCCAGTACTCCACCAAAATGGGAAGAGTAAATGGAGTCAATGGGAAAGCATCAACTGTCAACTGACTTCTGTGAAGACACCACAGTAAGCAGAGCTAAGTACATCAACCGTTATTCACATAGCTGAAGCTGTGTAACTTAGGTTGACAGCCTGTGGTAGTGTAGACACAGCCTTAGTTACTTGGGACCCAATACGAAGCTCAGACTTTCAGGAAAAACTCTGAACTTGCTAGAGAGACAAGGAGGTCGAGGTAATATCTTTTATTAGACCAACTTCTGTTGGTGGTAAGACAAGCTTTCAAGCCACACAAAGCTCTTCTTCAGGTCTGGAAAAGGTACTCCTAGAGTCACAGCTAAATTCAAGGTGGATCAGATTCCTTAGCATAAGTAGTTAGCACATATGTTAAAGCAGTGGTGCACAACCTTTTTCCCAGTGCAACCCCCGAGCAAAAAAATTTTGATTGAGCAAAAAAAAAAAAAGTGTGGCCCCTTTAAATGCCACTCTGCTCGCCTGCTGCTTCCCCTCCCTCCGTCACTGCTGTGTGTATGCTGAGCCGGGAAAAAAATGGCGGCTGGCCCGGCACTGCAACCCTCCTGAAAGACAGCCACAACCCCCCCACGGGTTGCGCACCGCTGTGTTAAAGGACCATTCCAGGTAGAGTGGACCATTATTGCTTCTCCAGTCATAGGACCAAAAGAGGGAGATAGTGGGATACAATTGTTGTAATAAGCCATGAATCCAGTGTCTATCAGACCATAAGTTTTACTGTCTAGCAGAATAATGGACCCTCACTCCTGGCCTTCCCCCAAGCTTATCTTCAGAAGCAAGCTCCCCACAGGCCAGACATATCAAGCTAAAGTGGCACCAAACCATGGATGTAAAACCTACAGAGTGTAATGAAAAACACCTCTCAGAACACATCTTTTAAAACCCATCCATGCCAATCACACCATGTGGGATACCTCCTCCAGTGCACTAGATGCCCCAATAACAACTACAACGATCATTACACTTTTATGCCTAGAATAGTCTGTTATCAAACATAAGAACTGCCATATTAGGTCTGACCAAAGGTGCATCTAGCCCAGTGTCCTGTCTTCTGACAATGACCAATGCTAAGTGCCGCAAGAGGAAGTGAACAGAACAGGGACTCATCAAGTGATTCCTCCCCTGTCATCCATTTCCAGCCTCTGACAAACAGAGGTTAGGGACACCATTCCTGCCCATCTTGGCTAATAGCCATTGATTGACCTATCCTCCATGAATTTACCTAGCTCTTTTTCAAACCCTGTTATAATCTTGGCCTTCACAGCATCCTCTGGCAAGGAGTTCCACAGGTTGTGTGAAGAAATGCTTCCTTTTGTTTGTTTTAAACCTGCTACCCATTCATTTCATTTCACCCTAGAATGAACGCACAAAAGAAATGCTAAAAGACTTTGGATCTCAAGAATGGGACAGCAGGACAGGAGGATAAAGATGCAGGGCACAGGGTCTGCAATAGCAGGGACCATGAACATCAGGGTTAGGGAATGTCAGGAGAGCTCTGTATAGGGAACACTGAACAATAGACGGGCCACTGGAGTCAGAAGAATTCAGATTCTATCCTTAGCTTTATCATTAACTCTAGGCAAGTCACTGCTTCTCTGTGCCTCAGTGTTCCTGTCTGTAAAATGGTGATAATGCTGACCACCTTTATAATTGTGCTGTAAGATCCTCAGAGAAGATGTACAAAACAAGCAGCATTTCTAACAGCTCTGCCTCCACACTGTAAAGAAACAGTGTGTCCTTGCATCTTGGTTGTTTTAGCATTTCTATTGGTACCCATTTAGCCCCTAAGAAATATTCTCCACAGAGTCTCACTCAGGAAGCTATCAAAAAGCTAAGCATTGTTTCTTTTTGCAAAGAGTTGCTTGGGGTGGTTTCTAACCTGCTGCAGTGCTCTCTGAATGTCGATCCCTTGGCCCCAAGGAACGGCTGGATTTGCAAGGCAGTCCCCAGCATTCCCACGCCGGGAGATGTCAATCCGTTGCCTCCGCAGGCTCTGGAAAGCCTCCGCCATTACCCGAACCCCATCGTAAGTAAGAGCCGATGTGTACTAGAAAAGGAACGTGGAGAGGTGTGTTGTTCGTGAGGGTGAGTTATCTGACAGCTCTTCTCCCCCAAAATAAAATAGTGTGCCCCGAAGTTCCTATCTAAAGCCTTGTTTCAAGACAATTTTTTTCTATTTTCATCCTTCCGTTTAATATTTTCCATACAATAGCCTCTGGCTGCCTGTAATCTCCCATGTCTTGTTGACTCCTGGAACTTTGTATCTTGTTTCCCAGAAGACACTAGGTAAGAACATAATTTGCTGCTGCAGAGCTAAAAGGACTTGCTGTCTTAGCCTTCCTGAATTGCCTTCAGAAAGAGCTTCTCTCCTTACCAGAGAAAAGTACCTTAGTCATAATGCCTGAAGAGTGCTTAGTCTTAACAGACCTATTATCCGAGTCTTTCCACCTAGGTCAAACTGGCCTTAAAATACACCGTTAAGGGCTATTTTGTGCAGTGCATGAAATTTCAAGAGCAAACTACTCTTGGTAGTCATGTATGGATACTAATTCCTCTCCCCCTCCCTGCTTTTTTTTTTAACGTTGATTAAAACAGAATCTGGAGGCATGGGGGGCAGCAAAACACCTTATGGGTGTATCTAGACTACAGGGTTTTTTTGAAAAAAAGTGGCCTTTTTTCGAAAAAACTGTACCTGCGTCTAGACTATCGCCGCATTCTGTCAACAGTAAATCGAAAGAACGCGGCGGTTTTGGCGATGGTGGTAAACCTCATTCTATGAGGAATAACACTTTTTTTCAAAAGTCATCTTTCGAAAAAAGGCGCTATTGCATGAAAACAGGGCTTGTTCGAAAGAGAGTGTCTAGACTCTCTTATGAAAAAGCAAGCCGCTTTTTCAAAAAAACTTCTTGTTGTCTAGACGCTCTTTTTCAAAGAGGCTTTTTCGAAAGATACTTTCGAAAAAGCCTCTTCCGAAAGAGGCTTGCAGTCTAGACGTAGCCTAAGCTAGATAGTGACAGTTAAGAATTAAAGTTGGAGTTGACTTTCACATGAGAATCTACTTCACGAGTTGCTGGTATCTTTCTCAGAGAAATTCCTTCAGGGCGGAAATTTTGCTTGCTGGGTTTTTGTCTCAAAGTGTAAGTGTTCAGGAGTTCGTTACAAATAAAATATCCATGTCCTATGATCCTATATATTGATTTGAAATGTGCATATGTGGTAACACATGGATTTTCTGCCATGGAATCTTTAACTTCCATCTTTAACTAGTACAAGGTTTAGGCAGTTGAACGCATCTCACCAAAGAGAATATTTCTAAGAGCATCGCAGCTACTTCCTAGTATTACAGTGATAGATCTGGGTAGGAGACTGAGTTGCTGGAAAACAGATTGTGCTCACAAACACATTAGCGCACACATTTGAGCTAGCATGTTTTTAAATGTCTCAGAGAGGGAGCTGTGTTTGTATCTGCAAAAGCAATGAGGAGTCTGGGAGACTAACAGATTTAGTAGGGCATGAGATTTCATGGATAAACCACCTGATGAAGTGAATTTTACCCAAGAAAGTTTATGCCCTAGTAAATCTGTTAGTCTCTAAGGTGTCATAACCTTAGAGATGTTTTTAAATGTAACCCTTTTCCCAAGTCTATGCAAAGCCAAAGTCTTAGACTGGGAACTAAACACCCAGAAGTGAGATGATAGCTACCGAGCCAAATGAATGCTACCTAAAACAAATAGCTTTCAATACCACTTGCCTTTGGCCTCTTCCAGTCAACTCGAGGATGTTCTCTGGCATCACTGTTCTTCCACTGTTGCATGATCCTTGCTGGAACGGTGTCTGTGTAATTCACCAATTGGAAGCCGGTCACGTTTGCTCCACTCTCCTTGAATTTTGCCAGATCAATGTCCATGAACCCCTAATGGAGGAGAGAAACAAAAGGAGAAATGACCCGGCCCTGGGGAAAATGGTTTATTTATAAATTACGGGATGTCCTGTCTCTGGGTGCCTAGTTCTGGGATCTCAGGGAACTTCTGTATCCATTAGAGTGGTAACAAATGGAGCCATCCTACTTTCTCTCAAAAGTTCTTAATTCAAACCTAAGTTTCTCCTTGAGTTAAACTGAATGAGTTCCCATTGTACACGGCCAACAGAGGGTGCTGTGTACAATGACATGAATTTCAAAGCAACGACATTCATAGGCATAGTAACAAGACCACATTTTCATTAGAGGAGGTTGAATAATGGAAAAAATTACTCCCAAGTAATGATTCAATGAATGTGTCAAAATTTGCAGTGGGTACTGGTTGCAACAAATTATTCAGCCAGCTATAACTTTTATGCAGTCAAATATCAATGGAGGGATAATTCACTTTTAAATTATGGTCTTTAAAAGAACAGAACATGATGGAACAATAATCTTGCAGTAAAATACGAGCTAAATAGTCCCATTTACACCAGCAAAGGAACAGATCGGTGAAAAAGACGCTGTCAGGTTGATATTTTTGTAATTTTTATTAAAAGAAAACAGCTACCTACATTTTTTTTTTACTCTTCAAAAGGTTTTAACTGAAGCCTATTTTTACTGTTTTTTCCCCACATCCTTCACACAAATATACATGTGACTGCCCATACAAATACACACACCGCTGCTGTTGAGTTGCTCACAAGAGATGCATTGCCAACACTCATTTTAATTTATTTTTAAAGAAAACCCTTAAATCATTCTCTAGGAAATAAAAGCAAATCAAGAAGCAGACGGACTTTGTAGGCAGATATAGAGGGCAAGGGAATAGGTCACATTTGGGGCTTTCTAACTTTGACTGTATACCCTTTCACAATGAATACATAATGGACCAGACTTGAACCTTCCCCGTGCTAACGTGTAGCGGTCAGGCAGAACTGCGGTACTTTTGCTTCCTGGATGCAAGCCTCAGAGGTGAGATAGCTGAAAGCCCCCCCAAACACCACTAGCCATTCTGCAAGGAGCGTAGCTAGGTTGGGCGGCGCGGTGCTACTGACAGGACAAAATGGAGGCATGGGAGCTGCTGTTCACCACAAGCCCCTCCCCACAGTCTGTATCCTCCTTAGGCACCTCAGCATCTGTCACAGACACTGGGATTCTCTTCCCCAACTCTCGACGTCCAAAGCCAAAATACAGCCCCTCTCCCCCGACACTGGCTCACCAAAACCTGGAGCCTAGGTGGTTAAAAAATGTTACTGTGTCTGACAGCCTGATCCAAAACTCTCATCAGCTACTACAGGCTTTGGATTGGGCCTTTAAATAGAAACAATTAAAGGAGCAGAGTGGTTGCAAGAACCAGAGATGAGCGGTTCTCTGACTCCGGAGAGTCGTAAATGGTTTAACAGGGACTTTAAAGACTCCTCTTCCAGTTTTGTGTCAAGCAATTTAGTATCCATCTGCGTGCTTGTTTGGCGTTAGAGGTACACATTCTGTATAGATGGGGTTTTTTTTGCTCCTTAGTGCAGCAGATCTAGGTAAAAAAAAAGTTATTTTGTGAGACATGATTCCCTCAGAAGCTTAGGTTAGTACATTTCAATCCCCTTCGTCATCCCCAGCGTTGAGGTCTCAGAAACCCAGGGCTGTGACTAATGCATAGGGAATGCAGCCGAACTCTGTCTGACATCTTAATGCCTGTCAGACCAAGTGACACACAGAGCTCCCAGGGTTCAGAAAAAGTGTTTTAGTAGATCACCGGCTGGTTATCCATGGCTGGAGCCAAATTACACCGGCATTTGGCTTCTGGGATGAACTCAGGGAAAAATAATCCATCAAAGGAAACCATTGCCTCAAAGCAGCTCATAGCTGGGTATCACCAGTTTCTCTTCAGGAAGACGATCAAAGCATGGGGAAAAGAGCAAGGTTGGAGCCAGGCACCAACAGGAAGACACTACTGGTGTCCGATAAACGTCTCCAAAACCAGGCATAAAGAAGGGAGGCCATGTAATGGCTTTGGAAACAGCAGCTAGATAAGAGTAGCTGAAAATACTGTCCTGTATTGTTTTTATAGATCAAAACACCCAAAAAAGCAGTGCTAAGCCAGAACTAAATGTAATTCAATGGAATTCACCTGGCAGAGTGGGGACCCCCTGCAGAATCAGAGGTCAGACTGAAAACTTGAAAAAAACATTGTTTTTAAAATCTGTTTAGCTCCGGCATCATTTCTGGGATAGGCCAGGGAGCGCGGACAGTTCCAGAGAACATAGGGCCACAAAGAACCATTGGATCATCTAGGTTGACCTTCTATGTAGCATGGGCCATTGAATTTGACCGAGTAACCCCTGTATGTGTCCGAGCTCCTTAGCATCCACACTGCATTGTACACCTGGGTTGACCCTTGCTAGACCTGGGTTTCAGACCCATACTAAAGTGTCCATTCTGTACTATGTGGCATTTCTCACTCACGTCTGAAGTTTGACCTCTGTTCACACTGCAGAATGACAGGATTGGATCCAAATTGCAGCAAGACTGGGGCTCTGACCTCAGTAGGATCCTGGGACCCACATCCTGAGAGCTTGCTGACCCAAGTCAGATTGATTTGTAGGCGGAAGGAAGGGGGGATCAGGCTCAAACATACGTCAATGTCTGGGTATGGAGTGCGGTGTACACACACCATAAGTGACTTTTCCAAGGTCCTGTGGAGCCAGAGGTTGAACCCAGATCTCCTGAGAGGCCGTTGAGTGGTTTAGCCACAAGACCTTCCTTCCTTTCTGGAGCATGCTTTTTGCTTGAGCAAAATGTTACCAAGCAAAACAATCATTTCCAAATGACTGTAGCTCAGAGAGGCCTGACTTAATTTAAAGTAGCACCTGTCATCGCAAGGCGCTGAGGAGTCACTCTGAAGGGAACAAGATGTTGGGTGTTTCAAAACGAGGTATGCCTGGTGTCTCCTATTATCTTTAGGCCTGACTTCTTGGGAAAAGCCTCTCTTGCCATTCCTGTCACGGTGCATTAATGAAGGGGCTAATTCTAAAGGAGCCAATCTGCCCGAGCCCCTTTCCAAGATGTCTTCCAATGGGCCTTCTTTTCCTCCACAGGTTCATTCATGTCTCAGCTCTGATGATGACAGAAAACTTTACCTGTCCTCATTACGACAGAAAGGCGCACAAAAGAGACAGAGCGAGGAGGAGACTGACTGGAAGAAGGTGAGGAAAAGAGGCAAAGCTATCATCACATAGGGTATGTCTAGACTACAGGCTTTTGTCAACAGAGGCTTTGCCGATAGATACTGTCGACAAAGCTTCTGTCGACAAAGAGCGTCTAGACTACATCCAGTTCTGTCGACAAAGCAAGCCGCTTTGTTGACATGAGAATGTAGATGGCAGTGTAGATGCAAAAGGACAGTGTAGATGCAATAACGCCTTCTGTCGATAGAACTCTGTCGACAAAAGGCGTTATTCCTCGTAGAATGAGGTTTACCGCTGTCGACAAAACTGCTGAGTTCTGTGGACGTTATGTCAACAGAACTCGGCGGTAGTGTAGACGCAGGTATAGTTTTGTTGACAAAAGTCCACTTTTGTCAACAAAACCCTGTAGTCTAGACACACCCACAGAAACAACAATCCTCCTATGTCCTGTCTGTTTTGTGTCGGCTCCCTGCTGTAAAGCGGGCTTTAACGTGGTTGGGATTTGTCCCTCTTGAGGACTTCCTCAAAAAGTAGCATGAAGGAGCTGTAATGGCACCAGTACCACCTCCCTGCCAGTTTCCTGCTTTGAAAAGAGACAGAGGCATGGCTGGGGAATTCCTGCACTTCCATGATCCCTGACGGGTGGGATGACCTCTCGGAACCATAGGCAATTGGCATAACGTAGAGCAATCTTTAGGCTGCTTTACACGGTAGCAACAGACTCGCCTGCCATGCACATATTTCCACAAATCCCATCCTGAGCTCTGCTGGCTGCAGGAAGGCCTGAGTCTAGCAACAGAGGAAGAGGAGCATTTTGTATGAGGAGGAACCTGGAGTATAAGTGCCAATGAAAATTGCTGACGGGAGACGTCAAATGAGACCTTTCCTCATATTACTGCAAAGAATGTAGATTTTGTTCTAGTCCTGACCAAAGTAATCAATAACCTCTGGATCTATTCTACCCTCAAAGCACTCCAAATCTGATGGGAACCACAGTGCAAAAACACAATCACTGGAAACAATTAATGTATGCGGACATATTAACGGCAATTTGAATCACTCATGAGGGTGACATGTGCCCTAAAGCTGTTATTGGCATGTGTTTCTCCTGGTCAGCTTGCTCCTCACAAGGGAATTATGCAGAGTATCTTAAAGGAGCGTGCATAAAATCTCCATTGTATTCCCCACTGCATGTGTTAGGTGGTGTATAACCAGTAACATAAAAGCTATGTTAGAAGGGATGTGCAAAGTCTATGGGTACCTCATTGATAAATAAACTGTCTCTTTCATCTGTAAAGCAAAGCTGCCTCGTAAGTTCAGCTGCACAGACCTCTCAGGGAGAGGAACATCTAACTGATAATTTTAGAAACCTAAAGATAGCCCCAAGTACTGCTTTCCAACATAATAACAGAGTGTTCACAAAGTATGTTGTCTTGGAAACTTTATCAGGACTGGAAGCAGGTGCTGTAAATACCCCACAGGAAATCTGCCAGGAACTTGGATTTTCAACCAGTTACTGGCGCAGGTCTGGTTAGCGGGGGAACCGGCATCTCCAGCCAGGAAACATTTGGGGGAGAAGGTAAGGTTACATTCAAATGGCAGCTTTCGTAAGCTGCTCAGAGGTTTAGAATCTTTGAATTTTAGCTCCATGTGAGATGGATTAGTGGGGAAGTCAAAGGTGTATGATGAATGCTGTTTATCACATTCTATATCGGGTCTTATACCATGCTTACCACCATATGCATGTCTGCCGATGGAGGATGCCGGGGGCAGAAATTAAACAGTTGCCCCAAGGCCTGGTGATTCAAAGGGGTCTGGGACTCCTGGCCACTGGTGCTGGCACTGCAGCGGCAGCGGATGGCGCCTCGGGTCCTTTAAATTGCTGCCGGAGCACCACACTGCTCCATGCATCCCTGATGGCTCGGGGCCGGGGGACTACACTGTGCTCCAAGAGCTGGGAAGGAATGACTGCCTAGCCCCACCCTTTTTGCCCAAGGCCCTGCCCCTTTTGCCCAAGGCCCCACCCCTTCTGCCCAAGTCCCCGCCCCTTCCAGGAATGCAGAGCCGGACCCGCCCACCTTTCCCAGGGACCCGCGGAGGCTGTTGGTTCCCTTGAGCTCTTGAACGTTATTGCATGGACGTCATCACCCTACCACAACCACCCCATAGCAGTATGGCAAATGCTGTCTATCACACAGCCTCGTGGGGAGCCGCTCTCAGCCTGTCGAGAACGGTTTTCTAATGCTGCACTGATCTGCGCTGAGGCAGCACCGCAGGAAAACGTCTTACCTCTGCTAAGCTCGAGAAACTGACTTGTTTTTCACCTTCACTGCCATCCCCCGGACTCTCCCAGGCACTTCCACGTCCTGGCATTTCTAACGAAAGAATCTGGGTTGATGCTCACAAAAGGAAGAACGCTTTAGGTGGCAGGTGTCCTTAATGCCTTTACCTTTGAGACAGGTCACACGAGTGTCACTTATATTTAGCCTCAAAAGAGCCTCCTCTGCCTGACAGAGTCCTGATGTTCTGCCACTACTGTCAGTGGCCAAGCTAAATCTCTTGCATCAGGCCTGCCGAAACATGAATCCAAGGTTACATAAAATGTTAGCAATGTCAAAAGAAATGAAACTCAGGGGTTTCTAAGCTTGCTTCTCTGAGGGCTTGTCCTCACTTAGCTCAAGATTGACGCTCTGGAGATGGATCTCCCAGGGTTCAATTTAGTGGGTCTAGTAAAGACCTGCTAAATTGACTACCATTGGCTCCAATACTCCACCGGGTCGTGAGGAGTAAGGGTAGTTGATGAGTGAGTTTCTCTCATCAATCTCCCTCAGTGGGGATGTCGTGGCAATTTGACCTAAAGTACGTCAACTCTGGCTTTGCTATTCTCACAGCTGGAGTTGCGTATCTTAGTTCAGCTTTCTCCCCTAGCACAGACCTGGCCTGACACTATTGGCTGTGCTCCTCCCTCTGACTTGATAGGTTAATGCTTTTAAAGGAAAAGACGAGTACTTAAAAAATAAGGCCCGCAAACACAAACAGTTCACCTACTTGCCAACCCGTCTTGATCTCTAAAGAGAAGAAAACACAAAGTTCTTTGTGGTGACAAACCTGACCCAACACTGGAGCAGTTCCTTGGCTGCTGGAAGCCAGTTAGTGCAATTCTAGGCCCTAGAACCCACTACCTAGTAGTAGTTTGTGAACCCCAAAAGGCAATTTTCTCAAGTGGAAAACAGCTGGGGGGTTTTCTGGAGGGGAAAAAAATAAATGTTTGCAATAAAAATACCAATTTCCCTGCACCAATGCTTGTAAAATTAAATTCAGTATTTCTGGTGCAGCTTCATTGACTGCTAGAGCTGGGTAGACTACTACTGAGTCATCGAAGTGAGCTCTTTCCCCTGTTTATCAGATGTCCTGACCAGACAGAGATTTGTGCTTAAAAATGAGTTGATGGATGGCTCAAAACAGGTACAGGTTGAACCTCTCTCATCCAGAACTCTCTCTAATCCAGCAACATCCATGGGTGAGAGTGGCTGGGAGCAGAGCCGGTCTGGTCGGCAGCAGCCTGCAGGGCCAGTGACCTAGGGGCAGGGAATGCTGGGAGCAGCTACCGCCCCACATGTGGGGCTGGGGAACTGTGCATGGGGCCGGAGGCAGCTGATCCAGGCAAGTGGGCCACAGGAGGTCAGGCCTCTGGGTTTTCCTGGAGCAGCAGCCAGGAGGGGAGCTCCAGGACAGCCCGTTCTCCTGACCTCCCCTGGTCTGACAAATTTCCTTGTTCGGGTCTGCTGTAGTGCCAAGGGGCCAGACCAGCGAGGTTCAACCCATGTCATTTACACTATATAAGAACATACGAATGGCTATACTGGATCAGACCAATGGCCCATCTAGCCCAGTATCCTGTCTTCCAACAGTGGCCAATGCTAGGTGCCCCCAGAGGGAACAAACAGAACAGGGAATTATCAAATGATCTATCCCATCACCCGTTCTGGCAAATCTAGGCTAAGGATGCTTCAGAGCATTGTTGTGCATCTCTGCCCATCCTGGCTAATAGCCATCGATGGACCTACCTTTCATGAACTTATCTAGTTCTGGTTTTAACACTGTTATAATCCTGGCATTCATAATGTCGTCTGGCAAAGAGTTCTGCAGGTTGACTGCACTGTGGGAAGAAAAACTTCCTTCTGGTTGTTTTAAACCTGCTGGCTATTGATTTCTTTTGGTGCGCCCTAGTTCTTGTGTTAGGAGAAGGAGTAAATAGAACTTCCTGATTTACTTTTTCCACATCAATCATGATTTTATAGAACTCTGTCCTAACCTCCTTTAGTCATCTCTTTTCCAAGCTGAAAAGTCCAAGTCTTATTAATCTCTCTTCATATGGCAGCTATTCCATCCTTCTAATCATTTTTGTACCTTTCCCAGTTTTGGGGTGACCAGATCTGCATGCAGCATTAAAGATGTGGGCATGGATTTATGCAAAGGCAAGATGGTATTTTCTGTCTTATTCTCTAACCTTTCCCTAATGCTTTCAAACTCATCAGCTTTAAGTATTTGGTATTCCCTGTGCTAAATCTGAGCTGCTTTGATTGGCTACTTAGGTCACCTGGCATGTTTCAGCTCCTTGACTGGATGAGTCTGAGTATTATAATCAAGCTTCTGGGGCAGATAATGGGAAGTAAGAATCTAAAACTCACTTCCCACAAATATTTTCCATCATCTGCACAAAAGGGAATAGTTTCCCATGAGCGCTCCTGCTAGTCAGCAGAGATGCCAGAAGGGCACAGAGACAGGCTACTTCAAAAGGCACAGGCACGGCACATTCATTAAATAATTAATTAATCAATTAGACTTAATGTCGGTAAATCGCTATTTGGCTTCTCAGTTCTACTTGGGGGACTTGTCTTCTCTTTGACCTTGGCAGCTGACCCCTGAAACCCAGACGTCAGAGGTGAGCGAAGGGGGAAATATGTTTGCTTTGACTATAAAAGCCTCTGACACTTTTAGCTCTTCTAATTTATTCTCTTACAACCAAATCCTTCAAACTGTGCCACATCTTGATAAATGGGCCGGGCTGAGAGCATTTGTGTGCCAGCGTCTTCCCCCCTTAGGATGGTCCATTAACACTGTTGCCTTTCAGGGTACGTCTACACTACGGAGTTTTTCTGGGATACTAGAGGTCAGGGCTCGACAAAGCATTGAATCTACTCACCCGTGGCGAGTAGATTTCAGCCGGGCGCCCCGTTTGTTTGCGGTACGCGCATGCGCAATACGGGTCTTGCGCATGCGCAGTGCAGGGCTGGCGAGCGGCTTTCACCGCCATTTGTCAAGCCCTGCTAGAGGTATCCCGGAAAAACTCCGATGTGTCCAGGGAACGCATCTGTTCTTCCAAATTTTTTTTTCGAAAGAGCAAAAGAGCTCTTTTGGAAGCCCTTTAAACCTTGTTTCACGAGGAAGAAGGGCTCTTCCTGAAAGAGGAGGTTTTTCCAAAATTTGGCCCAGTGTAGATGGGCCAAATTTTGGAAAAGCCTCTTCCGAAAAAATAATCGGAAAAAGGTACGCAAATTGCAGAGCGCAATTTGCGTACCTTTTTCCAAAAAACAAGCATAGTGTAGACATAGCCTCAGAGTCTCCAGCATGCCAGCCGGCTGTGGTTCACCAGGATTAGCCCCTGGTGGGCGTCTGTTTACCTCAGCGTTTGCTGGTAAGCCGCTTACAGCTCCCAGGGGCTGCAGTTCCCCATACCCGGCCAATGAGAGCGGTGGATGCTTGGGTAAACAAAGCATCTGGCAGCCTACCATGGGCTAATCCTGGTGAACCGCATCCCAGCTGCAGATTTCCCACCCCTGCTCCGTAGCTCTTCTGCTGGTACTTTTCCGGTCAGGAAATTCTGCCTGCAGTTCCCCATTGCCATGGATACATGGATGCTCTCTCGGTCACAGGGGGGAGTTCCAGGAAGCTTATTTTGGCTTTTGCCCTAAGGGCTACTCTTTGCCTGAAGGAGTTTTGCTGCTAAATGGGCACATTCTATTTGTTCTCTTTTACAGATGCTCGCGCCTCTTTGATACTTTTGAAACGATCCCTATTTTCATGTTATTTTCTCTTGTTTTTTATGAGTTAGGGTGCTATTCTCCTGGGTTTAGAACTATAGGAACATTCGGAAAAACTGGTTTTGAAGTGAAGTTGTTTATGCAAGGTGTCCAGCACATAGCAAGGTGATTCCATTGCTTCTCCCCCACAGCTTAATCCCCTAACACAGTGTTTCCCAATTTTATTTGGCCACGGAACCCTTTTAAACTCGAAATAATTTTGCAGAACCCCTAGTAACAGTCTTATATATGGAGCTGAGAAAGTAGACCACAAATAAGTAAGGATAATAATAAACAAATGCTAAACAAGGTCATGAGTTCAACATTTAGTTTAATTGCACATAGATTAATCTATCATAGTCCATTTATATTTGTCACGGTTAAATTTTTAAATACAAGAAATCACGCGACTATACAGTATTCGCGAGAGCGCCGCCTGCACACTCCCATACAATCAACTGGTTTGACAGCTGAAGCTTCGACTTTGTCCGACGCCGCGCTAGTATATTCCTATTCAGTCACCCACGTGATCCATGCTCCCTGAGAGCGAGTACGGGGATTTACGGTGTATATAACAGGCCAGCGCACCATTGATTGACTGTGCGCGCAGCGCTGAGTAGTCACATCATCGTCCCCACTCTCTGGCTAAGCTGGCATTACACAGGGACACTTATCTTGGCAAACACAAATGAAAATTGTTTTCATAACGTTCATAAATGCTTTAATTATTATTTTTTTAAAACCATAAAATGTTATTGTAATGGAATTTTCTTGCTGAACCCCTATTTTCACTTCGTGGAACCCCGGGGTTCTGCGGAACACCATTTGGGAAACGCTGCCCTAAAGCACCAAACTTTTCCTGTCACCCCACCTTACCAGTAATAGAATCTGTCAGTGCCTCCCTCCACTACTGCACAGGGGAGCTTGGTCTGAAGGTAGAGCTGAGGGCAGAACTGGATCTAGTGGGGGCCTGGGGACAGAGAGCAGAGCCAGGCTGGGGAGGAGCAGGGGGAAGAACGGAGCTAAAGCTGGATGGTGCTTCCTCCCCACTCCCTGAGGGGCACAGACCGATTCCATCCCATTCCATGGAAGCTGGCCTGGTTCCCGGTGCCTGCCCCACCCGGAACATTCCTCCACACCACTGCGGGGGAGTCCATTTGGAGACCTGCGCCCTAAATGAAGGCAGCTGACTAGCAAAGCTTTTGCTTCCCACCCTTCAGCCTGAGGAGCCAGGCCTGCCCGCTATGCCTGACACGTCCACCCCCGGCTGACACACTCCTCAGCAGCTTAGTCCAGCTGCAGAAAGGCTTGCAAACAATGCCCGGGAAGCCTGTTTTCTCGGCATACATTATTGATGGTCCGTGCTGGCGGAGTCGGAAGCCTGCTCGTAGCCAGCTCCAGTCCCGCTGCCCTTCTGCACCGCTTAAGAAAACAACCGACGGAGAGTAGAAGAGTCTGCCGTTGCGGGGGCGGGGGTGGGGGTGTAAGCTCAGCAACGAGCAGGAACTGGGAGTTTTATCTGTCTTAGGCACTTCTATGATCCCTGTCACAGGTGGCTGGTCCCTGTGGCGGCAATAGGTCTGGTGCCACTGTGCCGGAGCAGGTGTTCTCAGCTGGGTCAATAAAAGGGGCAGCAAAGGATCACAGGGAGTCAGTGGAAGAGAGCTGGAAGGGGCCAGGACTGGCTGGGAGATGACTAAGGGAGAGGCCAGAGCAGGGTTGCCACAGTTCCCTGGGGGAGCCTGAGGTGTCAGGGGTGAGCTGAGGCCCTGGTTTGCTCATTTGTGAAGTTAGACAATAAAACTGCTTTGGAGAGGCAGTGGGTTTGGCTGTGAGTCATTAGACAGCCAGCAAGAATCCCTACCATACCACAACCCCCATTACTGCAGCTGAGAGCTGCAGCTGTTAATGTATTTATCCCCCGCTACAGTGAGGAAGGGGAGTACTGGCATGATTCTGTTTCCTGTTCTGCCACAGGACAAGTCATGCCATAGCTCTGGGCCTCAGTTTCCACACCTGGAGAATGCAACTGACCTTGCTTGGAGAGCACTTGGATATCTACCCATGCAAAGCACTAGGTCAGAGCTAGCTGTTGCTTCTATCACCATCCCCATTGAGGGTGATCAGATGTCCTGATTTTACAGGGACAATCCCAATTTTCAGGGGCTTTGTCTTACATAGGCACCTATTACCCCCTCTCCCAAATTTTTCACACTTGCTCTTTGGTCACCCTACCCCTTTGGGCCACATACACACTTTAAGTCCACAAGTCGCCTGAACAACTTTATTTCAGGTAAGCTCCTTTGTACGTGTATGTGGGACTGGGATGTAACCAACTGAAAATAATAATTAATAATAATAAATCAAATATTGAAAAAGCTGCAGTTAGTTGCCTCTCTAAGACTTGCACCCTCCCTCCAGTGGAACATTAACATTTCAACTCTAATTATATTGTCTCCACAGAGCGCAGGGTCTACCAGGCCAGAATGGGATAATTATGTGACCATTTTTGTCTTGTAAATTATAGTGTTATTGTGGGACTTTAAAAAAGGGGCTTAATTGGTAGTGTAAAGTTTAATTATCAAGTGCCTTTTCACAGAAGGAGCTGCAAGAGAGCAAAAACTACTGTCAACACCACATGCTCGCCTGGCTGAGCCCGAAACTTCTTGTTGTCTTCAGAGAGGATGGGATGCGGCCTGCAATTTGGAAATGTCGGGGGCCTGGGGAAAGTACAGAACAACCTCTTAGATCCATAGGCTACCTTCAGGGATGGGCCTTTAACTCCAGGTTTTCCTTCAACACTCTTAGGAGTATAAGCAGCAGAGCAGAGATAATACTCTCCTAACGATGCTTCCTCCTGGGAAGGAGGCTCTGGAAGAATTCCCCTGCGATTTCAATAATTTGCACCTCACCATCAACCTGAGCCTGGACCAGTCTACACAAGAGATCCACTTCCTGGACACTACAGTGCAAATAAGTGATGGTCACATAAAGACCACCCTATACCAAAAACCTACTGACTGCTATGCCTACCTTCATGCCTCCAGCTTCCATCCCAGACACACCACACGATCCATTGTCTACAGCCAAGCACTAAGGTACAACCGCATTTGCTCCAACCCCTCAGACAGAGACAAACACCTACAAGATCTTCACCAAGCATTCTTGAAACTACAATACCCGCCCAAGGAAGTGAGGAAACAGATTAACAGAGCCAGACACATGCATCTGATGAAGTGGGTCTTTGCCCACGAAAGCTTATGCTCCAATAAATCTGTTAGTCTATAAGGTGCCACAGGACTTCTCGTCGTTTTTGAAGATAGCTAAAGATTACTGAAAGATGAATGAGATCTCAGCATGTTGCCATTAACAACAGGGGCCCAGAAGGCTCCCAGGATTGTGAACAGGATCCAGAACACTTCACTTCTGGGGCCCAAATTCAAATACAGTCCAGGTTGGTGGAGAATGCATGTCACTTCCTCCAGCAGACAGCCACTCATAGGACTAGGAGATCAGAATCCAGAAACCACGTATCCAGGACACAAAAAATACCACCGCAGAATTGGCATTAATTACCACCCTTGTTGGGAGCTTGGCAGAGAGGCCAAAGAATGATGAGTCTGAAGACAAAAACAACCTTGTCACACCCAGAGATAGTTTCCCCACATCACAACTGATATACAGCTGGAAGGATGCATGTGTTTTTGGTACCCGTGTGGTGGTGAAAAACAGGTCTTCTGTCTCCCTGACTGTTAAGCTAGTTTCACAGGCACAACGTTCACTAACCACGAGAAAATGCCAACTAGAAAACCAGTGAAAAAGGCAATAAGAAACTCAACTCACCAAATTTGCGAGAATGTAGTGGTATCCTATCCCATTTTTTTCAAGCTTGACAATCTGAAACGTCAGAAATGTTTCATTTAGAACACAGTTTACACTAACAAATAAGATAGCATGGTTGAGCCAGTCACCCACCCCACCACTTCCCAGTTACAAGGCAGTTTGTGTGAGACCGGAGTCATAGGAAAAGCTACAAAAAGACCTAAGTGGTCTTAAAGTGCTGTCAGATCAGCCCATGCAAGTGTGAAACAAAACAAGTTCATCCACCACATACCACACATGCCGGGAGAGCAAAGTATCTGAGTCTAGATGCATCATGTGGATTTAGAAGGTGAAACACGGTTAGCATCATCTACAGGTACATAGAGGACCTTAGGGAAACTATGGCTCTACAAATGCCAGAGAAACACCAGAGTTGCTCTCAAAATATTCGTATCTTTGCAGAGTTCAAGCCACCCACGTGCTGCCTGATTCAGAGCACACCAAATATAGAGCACCTACGACTTAAGTACTGTGCGCCCGATCCGCTAGTTCTCTGCGGCAGCTTTTGGCCACTTCCCCAGTGCAAAGCTGCCTCGAACCAAGCAGTCTGTCAATGGAAGATTCCTTCAGCATGTATGTACATGGCAGCACTATGTAAGACACCTACAGCTCCTTGCGGCCTCTGATCCCTGATTCTTGAGGTGGCTGGGTTCAGTCGGTTTGGATATTTCTTAAGCAATGTGATTGTTTAAAGGCCCTTACTGTTTTGTGGATTCTTTGTCAGTGGAAATGTATTTGTTGCCTTTTTTGCTAGCAAATGGGCCCTGCTTACTGGCTGATTTTTAGCTGCTCTCTCTCTCTCTCTCTCTCTCTCATCATTTTTGCTTGATCTGTGGATTCCCATGAGTGGCATTCAATTCTTACCATACATCTAAAGCGAGACCATATCCAAAAAAAGGCCAGGGAGTAAATAACAAACATCCTTCCTGCCCCACTCAAGAGTTGAGGGAAAGCAAGTCCTGTTTGGACCGGGCATTTTAGGAGGCCAAACAATACCTCGCTTCCATGAGGCGGAGAACTGACACTGATTTACCAGCAGAACTATCACTGCTCAGGTGTCATCTGCCAGACTGCCAAACAAAACCACCTTAAGATCCCTGCCATTATAATTATCATCAAATGGATTCGTAATTACTGGACACTTGTTCCTGTGCAACTGAGTCATTTGCCTTTGCCTTTCATAGCAGAAGTGCTCTTGTATAACATTAAAACTCGCCTGGCTCCCTATGCTAATATCCCTGCCTCAATTAGCACTGCTGGAGAATACATTTGTTAACACTTTTTGATACAAAAAAGTTAGCCTCCATCACCTTTCGTGCGGCACAGTTCTCCTGTGGGAGATCATTAAATATGACTGAAAGCAGATGCATCTGATCTGCGCCAGGTCGGAGGAATCCCTCAGAGAAAGCCAATTTCTTCTGTCCTCAGAGTCATAGGATTTATGTTTCAGGGGCTAGATTTGAAGAACAAAACCAAAACTCTCTGTCCCCTTGCACTTAGTCAATTGAAACACACCTGTGCAGTACATCGCCCTCTTCCACAGACATACCTGCAAACTGTCAGAGGAATAAGCAGTGCTTATGTGCCAGAGCCGAGACACAGCACCTCTGGGCCTGGCAGTTCATAGCCCCACCAACTCTGGGCCTGGCGGTTCAGAATCCGGCACCTCAGGCCTGGCAGTTCAGAACCGAGAACCTCTGCGCCTGGCAATTCTTAGTCCCAGCACTCCTGAGCATTGCACTTTGTAGCCCTGTCACCTCTGGGCCTGGCAGTTCAGAGCTTGGCACCTCTGGGCCTGGCAGTTCAGAGCCTGGCACCTTTGGGCCTGGCAGATCAAAGCCCAGCACCTCTAGGCCTGGCAGATAAGAGCCCGGCACCTCTAGGTCTGGCAGATCAGAGCCCGGCACCTCTAGGCCTGGCAATTCAGAGCCCCGGAACCTCTGACTTGCTGCATCAGTTATGAAAGTTTAAAAAAAAAATTGTTTGAGCAGCAACACTCCTTTCAACTCCTGCCCCAACGTCCCCCAGCTATTACACAGACTAGATGTTGCTGGCTCCTCGCGCTAAAACTGCCCCTATGCTATTTTATTAGGTGTCAACATCAATTAATTGGAGAGGGCTGCAGACCAGCTCTCACTAAGCTGTGAACTTACCGACTCATACGCACGAATTATGCGTCTTGCCTCCTGTGTTTTACACAGTTATTTGCTATCTTAATTTATTTTAAAGTGCTTGCTCAGCCCTAATGCTTTTAGACCGGGGCGGCAAGCTGCGGTTATAATAGCATTTATCACTTAGTCTGAACATGGAAAGAGCCAGCGTCGGGCTGCATGCTGATGGCTCGCTTGGGCCATCCAGGTTCCATTTCCCACGTCTTAATGGGCAGAGTTTGACATCTGCGAGAGAGAAATTCTCTCCAAGAGCCATACAGCGGCAAGGAGACGTTTTCAGTTACTCATTTTAATCAGCATCAGGGAAGAAATGACATAGCGCTTTGACGGAATGCAAACACTTATTTATCCCATTAAGACCACACAGTATGGCCCAGTGGAGATCTTTCCACCAGCCAGCAGGGCTGGCTCATAAAAGATGGTTACCTCAGCGTAGATAAATCATGCCCTGCCACAGACATGGGTGAGAGAAAAAATCAAGTTGGTTTCTCACATGCCTTTAACTCTTGAGTGGAGATTTGTTTTGGAACTGAGCTCTTAGGAACTCAGCCGCAGGGATGCGAAAATCAGTAGCAACCGTGTGTGCTGTGTCTGTGAGAAAGAGAGCAAGTGTGTGTTGGGGGGTGGGGGGGAGGGGAGGGAAGGGAGAGGAGAGGAAGAGACTGATGGCTGAGGGCAGAGCTCGGCTTTCTAGTCAAGAGGGACCAAACATTCATAGCCACCAAATAAGAGCATTAGGATGGCGGTGCCGGTGAGGCCGAAGCAGATGTCTGAACACCTCACACACACAAAGAGAATGAGACAGAGTAAGAAAGTGCAGCTTCTGTAACTAGGATTTGCTGGTGCCCTGAGTGAAAAGAGTAGCTGCTGGCCTGCAGAAACCTGGGTTCAAGGCAGAGCTGAAGTTTTCCCTGGATCCCTTGTACATGTGCATGTCATGGAACAGCTGCTCAGCGAGCAGGCCCTGCTTAGCCTGGAATAGCAGGGTATCTGTGGTCTTGTTGGAAATGTATTCACAGAGCTCTCTATGGGCTCCGGATTAGAATAGCCAGAGGTGCTGCTGATAAAGCTGGAACTGAGTGGCACACGCCTGCCCACCACCCACCCTATTATGACAGGGCCTGGCTGGTTTTCATGAGCACAAAGACCCGATGCTGTGAGGTTGCTCTATTCCATTGGGTCATATTTCCCAGAGCGCAGCTCCCCGCGAGTCACCAAAGCCGCGTCTCCCTAAGTACCGAGTGTCATTTCTTTTTTGGAAAGTCACATTTTTTATTAAAAGCAGCGCTTCCAAGCCTCCGGCCCCTGACGGCCATTTTAGTGGCAAAAAACATCATTTATGTTTCAGAGGGGCCACCGTGTCAGTCTGTTTTAGCAAAATGAGAGAGGAGTCCTGTGGCACCTTAAAGGCTAACAAATGTAGTAGGGCCTTAGCTTTTAGCTGGGGCCCACTTCATCAGCTGCATGAAGTGAAAACTACAGTTTGGCAGGGATATAAACATATGCAGTAAAGGGAGTGTTACATTACTATGTGGAGGACCGGTACTAATAAGGCCAATTTAACTAGAGTGGAGGTGGCCCACTCCCAACAGAATACCAAAAGAGGGGAAACAAAAGACAGGACTATGCAGCACTTTAAAGACTAACAAGATGGTTTATTAGGTGATGAGCTTTCGTGGGCCAGACCCACTTCCTCAGATCAAATTGTGGAAGAAAATTGGCATGACCATATATATGCCAATGTCATGCCAATTTTCTTCCACAATTTGATCTGAGGAAGTGGGTCTGGCCCACGAAAGCCCATCACCTAATAAACCATCTTGTTAGTCTTTAAAGTGCTGCATAGTCCTGTCTTTTGTTTCAGCAAGACCAGACTAACATGGCTACATCTCTATTACTAAAAGAGGGGAAATGACATTTTGTAGTGAGCTAGCCACACCCAGTCTCTGTTCAGACTGTCTGATAGTTAGAGCCCTGTGCAGATACAACATTTGTATCCACATCTGTATCTGCAAAAATGAGCTGCCGCTTCCATAGCTGCAGATGCAGATACCCATGGATATAAAATGGATAGCCGTGGATTTTCAGGGCTCTACTGATAGTGTTAAGTTTGCATATGAATTCCAGCTCTGCAGTTTCACACTGCAGTCTGTTTTTGAAGTTGTTTTCCTCAAGTAGGGCAACTTTCAAGTCTATTACTGAATGTCCAGGGAGACCGGAGTGCTCTCCTACTATTTTTTGAATGTTACCTTTCTTGATGTCTGATTTGTGTCCTGTTATTCTTTTAAGTGACAAGGGAGCTAGGATGAAGAGAAGAAGGATGGCAAACTAAAAAAAATAAAAATAAAAAACCCTTGAGGTTTCTCATGATAAAATAGGATCATTTTAAAGTAAGCACACATTACATTTTGTGTGGTTTGTTTTCAAAGGTGGGTCCATTTTACAAAATTGAAATACAAATGTAAAATCTGCTGGTTTTTAAATTGTGTTGTAAATACTTCACTCGGCCCTAATTATACAAAAAAAAAAAACCTTCTTGCTTCAATATCTGATGTGGTTTAAAATCAAAAGAAGAATTTTTCTGTGTAACACGAAGACAATGCTTAAGTAGAGAAGCGCTTTGATAAATCAGCATTCAAAGAGAAAGCAAAGAGGCTTTGCTGGACACACAATGAAATGCCCAGACCAGGCCTGCACAACTCGGAAAGCGGTGAGGGCCATATTACTCCAAAGAAAACAGCTGCAGGGATGCTCTCCCAAAAAAATACCGAACACGCAGGCTAAAAATTCACAGCGTCCTGGCATCTGCCGGCGTCCCGCTCTCTGGCTCACGCCCCACCTCTTCGCGCTGGAGCTGCGTGCAGGCAGCCTGGCAGCGAGAATCGCCGCACTTCCCCCTCCCCAGCGGTACTCCACTCCTCCGCCCGGCCGGCGGAACGGATGGGGCCGCGCCACCCGTAGTTGGCACGGGCCACGCAGTGAGCCCGTGGGCCGCCGCATGCGACCCTCAGGCCATATGTTGTGCAGGCCTGGCCCAGACAAACCTTTGGTATTGCTGAAAAGCAGATAAATAAGGTAAGAAATAAACTCAGCAAGGAAGGAAGGATGCTTTGGTCTGTTAAGCATGTGGCAGATGCTTGGGGAAGGTTGGGTCTTATATAGCTTTAGCCAGATTTTCAGTGTCTATGACATGTCAAGAAGTGCTACAAGAGTTCTGTAGCTAAAGAAAGGACTTTACTCTCCAGAACAGTGAATCTGGCCCATCTCATGAGCACTAACCTCGTTTAGGGGCAAATTGTACTCTCTCTATTATTGTTTATGATGCTATAGCACCTAGGAGTCTCAGTTGGGGATTGTGCTATTCATTGAACACCCAGCAAATGAAAAGACAACCCTTGCTCCAGGTAATTTACAGTCTAAATAAGAATCCATGAAAGCATGACAGGTGGCTACAACAGTGTGAGGAAGAACAAGATAATGGAGACACAACACTGAGCAGTAGACAACACACCAACTGTCGAGGCACATCATGTGTTTTGTATGCACCATGCAGAGGCGTGGAAGGTCCTACCCGTAGCGGGAAAAGTTTGGGAATAGTTTTGAGGAAACTGAACAGAATGATGCAGGAGAAAGTCCTTGAGTGTCATTCTGGAGATGGGGTGAGAACTGGCGGTAGGGCAGCATAAGGAAAGGAAGGGTGATGGGGTTCCCATCTCTGATGCAAAGGAGTCAGACAATTAACTGCAGGAAAAATATTGTGGAGCAGCCCTGCTGATTCAGCAGCTCTCCAAAAACCCTAGGTTTCCTCCAGTGCTACAATTTCCTCTGTATAATAAAGGACAGATGGTTCTCAGCATAGTGGACCTAACCTGCTGCAATTCACACTCTCTTCAGAAGTGCCCTTCTGCAATGTAGCATAGAGAGAGGAAACAAGGAAGAGAACTTATCCCGGAGAAACAAGGCGGCTCATAACTCATACAAACGCCCTCCCGGGGAGCCAGTTGCCAGCACAACCTTGCCCAGGATGGCGTTCAGCCGCTCCGTCTCACAGTCCACCACCACCAGCCGCTCCTTCTTCTTCTCCAGCTCCTGGAAGAGCATCCTGTAGCCCTCTTCTGTTGTCGTCAGGATGTTGACCGCCGTCACCTGCCAGTTCTTCTCGGCGGCTGTGTCCAGCACTTTCTGTAGGACTGACAAGCCTGGGGAGAGACGAAAGAGAGGGGGAACAGGGAGGGAGTCAGGATCTAGTTCTTGTGTGGTAGCCTTTTCTTTTTGCCCTTCTCATGACATGTAGTTCAGGTCATGCAGCATCATGAGACCCCAGCAGAACTCCAGCAAGCTTCTAAAACTCAAACCTCCTGCTCAAGCCAAACTATGTTATAGGGGCTTCTTCTGTGCTTTCTTTGCCACTATTGAAGAGCAACTAGATATTACCTTCATATTTCACATTTAAAAGCCACTCCACCCAGAATAGCCCACCCCCAGCGGTGGCAGTGTGGTCTGGTAGATAGGACACCCACCTGTTACCCAGAACTGGGTTGTAACACTGGTTCTGCCATTAAACTGCTGTTTCACTTTGGGCAAGTGATTTCATGTGTCTACCACGATTTCCAGTCCCACCCTTTATGGGTTGAGACTGTAAGTGCTTGGACATAGGCAGTAAGTCAGAGATATGGTCACCCTTTAAATGAGATACCCTTACTATTCAAGCTAAATACAACAGAGGCAAACAAAAGCATCGCACCTCTACGCTGCCTGTTATTGGGGGAGCTTTCGATGCTTTAAGGCAGCGATGGGCAACCTAAGCTAGTGACGAGGAGTCCTGTGGCACCTTATAGACTAACCGAAGTGTTGGAGCATAAGCATGCATCTGACGAAGTGGGTCTTTGCCCACGAAAGCTTATGCTCCAACACTTTGGTTAGTCTATAAGGTGCCACAGGACTCCTCGCTGCTTTTGCAGATTCACACTAACACGGCTACCCCTCTGATACTAAGCTAGTGAGTGGCTTGCATGACTGGCTCTGTTTTGTCTCCATGGGCTGCAAGATCGTTGTAACCAAGACGGTCTCCCGGGATGGGGTAGTTTTACTCACTGCGCTTGCGCACCTAGAATGTGCAGGGGGTGCGGGCTGAACCACCGCAGCACGTGGACTGGACGCAGAGGGCTCTCACGGCTCTCTCAGACAATGTTGTGTGCAGTCAGCACCCACCTCACTTCATGTGCCCTTGTTATTATGTGGGGGCCACTTCAGTAATACTGGTGGGAAAAACCTACGTGGCTGGAGACCAGTGGAATCTGGCAGCCCTGCCCAAGGGCAATGGACAACAAAATGCCTAGAATCCCGACGGGCTTCATGTGGGTTGCCAGCCACTGACTGAAGGTCTCATTCGTGTTTTATATTAGAAGATAAGAAGAACATCAGAATGGCCAGACTGGGCCAGAACAAAGGTCCATCCAGCCCAGTGTCCTGTCTGCCGACAGTGGCCAATGCCAGATGCCCCAGGAGGAGTGAACAGAACAGGGAATCATCAAGTGATCCCTCTCCTGTCATCCATTTCCATCCTCTGACACTATGCACAGCCCTGATTGGAGATGTGTGTAGTTAACACCAGTGTGAGGGACAGAGAGATGCACCTACTGCTGCCCTCCCCTGGGAAGCTCAACACGCATACCCTCTCCCAGCCCTGTAGCGGCATGTGCAGGCATGGCCCTGCCTCTGGCCTTTTCCCCTATGACAGCATGTCCAGTCCAGGGCATCTTAAGGGAGCAGTGCCCGCTCTCCCCTGAGTGCCCAGGTTGCAACGTGAAAACCCTTCTCCAGTGTAAGCCTAGTCTGAGCCTCACCACACACTTGTGGTTTTGTACCCATTTCAGAGATGGGGAAACTGAGACCAAGAGGGCCAGGCACTTTCCCGAGGTCAGACATGGAGTTTATGACACATCTGGGGAGAGACCCCAACCGCCATGTTTTAATCAACAGATCCCACTTGAGTCTCTGCATTTATTTACCATCAGAGCAGTGACACGCTCTATTCATGTTTGGGGGGGAAGGGGCTATTGAGAGCAAATGTAACAGATAATTGGTTCCGAAAAGATCAAGGATTCTCTTTAGTAAGTGATGGGTGATCATTCAACACAAGGAGCTCAGAGAGTTTTCCAAGCTCCCACATTTGTGCAGGCAACTTCCAGGCTTGTGTGTGGAAACGGGCCTTTGACATGCATTTCCCCTAAGTGCCAGCCGTCCGTGGGCACAAATGTGAGCTTCCCACAGGCACTGGGTTGGGCGGGCGGCTTGAAAACAGGATCCTGAGGAATCAGCTCATTAACGTCAAACCGTTGCCCTATTTGCTAGCCAAACTGCTTGTGCGCGGCCTACTCTCCTGAGGGAACCGTTGCCCGCTCCGCCCAGGGGTGACAGTCATGCTCCGCCCACCCCTGCCCCTTCCCTCGCCACTCACCCCGGTCCGCATCGTAAATGTAGACAAACTTCTGCCAGCTGTAGTGCTCGATGATGTTGATGAGGGCGTCCTGAAGCTCGGGGCGCAGCTGGAGGACGAACTGGTTGGAGGTGTCGACGGGGAAGCTGGGCGTGATGAAGCAGACGTGGAGCGCCCCGCAGAAGGAGGTGAGCATGTTGACTGTCTTCCGGTCGTAAAACCCAAAGATGGCGTAGACGCCCTTGGAGAACTGCGAGCAGACTGGAAGGGGGAGAAGGTGATCGTCAGGGGAGGTAGCCACAGAAGCCCAATTTCCAAGGCAAAGCTCTGTGGCGCTGGGCTATATAAATGGGTGCAGCCCTCCTGCAGCACCAGGAGGTGTGGGATGCCCTGCCCTTTAATTCCACACACCTCCTCTAGCTCTGAACTCAGAGTGCACCGTGAGGGAGAACGGGTTTGCTGCTCTCCCGCTGCTCCCTTGCCGACTTGGGCTTGGATGTGAATGGTTGTTTTGAATAATAATTCTACAAAGTGTTTTCAAAGACGGTCCCAGTAAATCACAAGGGCTCCGGAGGGCACAGAGCGACAGCTGCTCGCTGCTCAAGCGCCTGCCAGAGGAGCGCTGAGTGACAGAGGTGTCAGCCCGCCATCCTACTCACCACCCACCAAGCCCAGGGAGAGAAGAAATACCATTACAAGGCCCGAGCATCCTGCCATACTATTACACACCTGCAGGTGCACGCACACATACACATGTGCACATATATACATGTGCACACACACATATGCATGTACACACAAACATGTACAGTCACACACGTGCACACCCATATGCACATATGCATGTACACACATACACATTCATGTGCTCACACGCATGTGCACACACATGCACGCACACACACACACACACACACACACACACACCTGTGTGCATACACACATAAAATTGGGACCGATTCTTCACCCTCTTCTGCTCTCTCTGCTCCGCTCATGTTCACATTGCTCCCCAGGCTGATATAGCGGGTGGGCTGGTGCAGCCAGTGCCTTCTACCGCCTCCCCACAGCCACAGGCCCGGTCCGTACAACCTCCTTTTCAAAGTTGCCAAGGGGGCAGCTGAGGGAGCACATTTTCAGTTCGAAAGGCTTATGGTCTCCAAAGAGCGTCAGCCTCCAGAGTCGTGAGCTAGAGCCTCAAAGGCCATACGCAGTGCTCCAGCCACAGGCTGAACACTGCTGAGAGAGATAAGGATGCCTTCAGGGTGCCCATGGGTTCCTAGTATCTCTTTGCCTCTGAGGAGGCCTATTCCCCTGACTGTTTCCATGCATGTTGATCTGATTAGTGAGACTGGGACTTTTCAGCTTTGAAAGAGATGACTAAGGTGGAGGAGGGATATGAGATCGGTCTACAAAATCATGACTGGTGCAGAGAAAGCAAATAAAGAAATGCTGTTTGTGCCTTCTCATGACACTAGAACTAGGGGTCACCAAATGAAATTAATAGGCAGTGGGTTTAAAACAAATAAAAGGCAGTATTTCTTCACGCAATGCACAGCCAACCTGTGGAACTCCTTGCCACAAGATGTTGTGAAGGCCAAGACAGGGTTAAAAAAAGAACTAAATACATTCATGGAGGATAAGTCCATCAATAGCCATTAGCCAGGATGGGCAGGACTGGTGTCCCTAGCCTCTGTTTGCCAGAAACTGAGAATGGGTGACAGGAGATGGATTATTTGATGATTCCTGTTCTGTTCACTCCCTCTGGGACACCTGGCATTGGCCACTGTCAGCAGACAGGACACTGGGCTAGATGGACCTTTGGTCTGACCCAGTATGGCCGTTCTTATGTTCTTTTGCTTTCGAAAGCTGGGGGTGGGGAAGGCTGGATCAGGAGATGGCAGTGGCCTGTCAGTTCATCCTGGCAAGCCCCGGGAGGGGGCAGGTGATCAGCTGCTCTTGGTTTCTGATCGCAGCAGTTACCGGTGCTGCCGTGCAGTCTGGGAGGCCACTGTCACATGCTGATGGCCTCCTCAGGAGAGCACTTAATGAGATCGTGGGAGCAGCTGGAAAACTGCCTCAAGAGTTCGGCGAGGCAGAGAGAGCCGCACACTCTGTGGGGGTTGTAAAACTCAGTCCCAGATACAGTCAGACTCATTTAATATCACTCCTGCCTATGGCACATTCCAGTTATTATCAATAAACCTTCAGGCCCCAGGCATTGAGAGTGACAGTATTTCCCTCTCAGAACTCCTTGCAGTAGCATTTCCTTCCATTGTCACTCCAGGTCTCACAGACCCCTGGGCGGTGACGTTACACTGACTCAGGCTTCTCCCTGCCCCCATGTGAAAGAAAGGAGCTGATGTGACAGCTTCATTTTGAGGTCCCCTTGCCCAGTCCTTGGGAATCGTATGGTCTGGGGGACAGCCGGCACCGTGCATTCCTGGGCCTCAAAACCAGCCACCTAAGAAGCCCTTTGCCTCGCTGGCTTCATACAGAGTCTGATTCCCTCTACTCTGTGGATTCCAAGGAGGGCCTCTTACGCTTATAAGATGCACACATGAGGACTGGCATCAAGTCACTGAGGCAAGGTGGGTGTAAGGGCGCGGAGGACCCCAGAGTGCAGGAGCACTGCTGTAGGGTGGTACGGTGAGGAAAGGGCACCATGGGCCAGAAGAGACATGGGGCTTAAACCAGGACAGGAGACAGGTAACTGAGGGCAAGACACCAGCCAGCAGAAGGCACTCTGAGGCTGAAGAGCTGATTCCCCGAGTGACCAGCAGGAGGCGCTGCGGTGGTGAGCCCACAACCTGTTACACCCCTAATAGCCGAAGCTTGGTTTAATCCCTGAAATCAGGACTTTTAAATCCATTCCCAAAGTCTATTTTTTGGGACACTGTTCTAGTTCTGCAGCCCAGTATATCCCCACACTACGAAGCCAAACACGGCTCTTTGAGGGAAGGGCTGTGGAAGGTACAAAAATCAGACATCTCTCCAGAAGGCTGAATTGTAACCCTCATGACGATCCCAGCACCCGCTCGCAATGTGACCCCCTCCACGCACTCATTGGAACAACGCAGGTTCCGATCTCACTGACACAAGAAACAGAGCAGAGGACTCGCACTCTGGGTTGGATGAAGTTTTTTGCAAGGAAAGCTCTGGATTTCACGGCTCATTTCAGCTTGGCCACCACTGAGTTTCCCCCTTCTGATATGCTCAGGAAGGGTGTGAGACTGGAAACAACTGACCTGATGCCCAATTCCTGATGCATCTCTCTCTGGTCCCCCAATGGAAGGCACGGAAGCTTTGTCATGCTTTGAGTGACCAGCCAGGGAAATGCCTACCCCAGCCCGCTGTCATGGAGACTCGGACTACCAGTGGAAGTGACTTTTTGGCCAGTGATGTGTGTCAGCAGGTCATGCCAGCACTTTAAACTTCTGCTGCATTTTCTTTTTATTTCTTCCCTGTAGCACACTGCTGCAAGAGGCCCTAAACCAGCGAAGGGCAACCGAGACTAGTGAGTGGGCTGCATGCGTGGCCCTCTTGGTTAGCTCTGGATCAATCTGCTGGCACGGCATTGGGCCGGAGACAGATGTTAGAGCACGTGCAGCTGCTGAAGGGAGCTTCCCCCAAACACAGACAGAACCTGGAGCCAGGGGTTTGGCCCAGTTAATACAACCAGGCTGAAGGAAGAGCCTCGACTCCGCTGAGGTGTTCTGACCAGCACGGTGATGGACTCTAATGACACAGCAGCCTGAAACCCACCCTTTCAGCCCCATGCCCAAGCACTAGCAGCCATTCCAGATGGAACCTGAGGAGGTGGGCAGTGTGGACACTCAAGGGAGTATATTTAAGAGTTAGGGACCCACTAGTGCTACTACAATTGTACCATGTGACCCCCACGTAGGAGCCCTCAAATGGTCTTTTGCACTAACCGAGGCTTGTCCCTGCTCAGCTAAAAACACCAGCGTTGTATCTGAGTGCCGCATGACTTCCTGAGAGAAACTGGGCCCAGTGGAAGGCAGATGGAGTACGCTCCCACTCAGGCATGTGGCTTAGAATTTCAGCACCACACAGCAAGCTAGGCCCAGAACTGAGGCGCAGAAAGAAATTAAGGGCCAGGAGGTTTTCCAAATAGCTCAGTGTTCCCATTCGGCCACCAAAATAAAGAGGCCAGGTTTTCAAAAGAGCTGGGCACAGTGGGTGTCGAGCTCTTCTGAACGGGAGGGGAGCACTTTTGAAAGTCTGGATTTGCACGCATGGCCCCACATCACACATGGAGTCTGGGGGAGAGCTAGACATTGAGCCCAGATTTCACGAGCGGCAAACCACTGTCTTAACCTCCAGGCTGGGCTTCCTCTTTCTGCAGTTCAGCCTGCACCATTGGAACCCAGAAACCCTGCACACCAGAATTTCCATGTTTTAGGGGTTTTTAATCCTTTCTGAAAGCCCCCAACTAGAAGAATTTGTGGTACCTCTCTTGACATCTCTTAAAGAGGGGAAGATACCACGGCCGCAAAATTGCAGCTGAAAAATGTCCTTTTCTTTGTCTCGCTATGGAGTCTCTTTCCAATTGGCAGTAATGTCTATCAGCCGGAACTGTAGCCATGTGGGGCTGACACCTTTTCACAGAAAAGTAGCACATCAGATAGAAGTATTCTCAACATCACTTTCATGTGACGGAACCGATGGGACTAATGAACAGTGTTACATGATTCCATATGTGAGAGATACGATTCGGTGCTCGGGGGAGCTGGGCCTCAGATTCAGTGCATGATTATTTAAAGTGACATGCTTTGTCCAGCTAAGCAAATGATTTGTAATTAATAATCCAGCCAATACATTTATCCTATTGCTGCACATACCATGATTTTGGCAAACAGATTTACTATTGAAAATGATTTTACTTTGTAAAATAACAAAACAAGTAATGGCATGGATCAATCATGCATAGTCAACACTCCTACGCTTTTCTGAGAGAGCCAGAAATCCTAGCATTTGAAACAGATTGCACCAAAGGAGACTGAAAGAACGAACAGTCCTTATTGTTCGTAATTTTGGAAAAGATCCTTGGCTCACATCATGTCTTCAAGTCTCAGAGGCGGAGCTGGGTTAGTTAGTTTCCTAGTGTAGAGAGGACCTAAGGTGCCACAGGACTCCTTGTTGTTTGTGCAGATACAATTTCAAAATAACTAAAATCGATTTAATAACTCCCAGAATAACAAAATCGAAATAGCATGTCCTCACTACGGGGGATCCTCAAAATTAGTCCAAGGCAGGCTCCATTCATGTGGATGTGCTACCTAGACGTAGAGTCCCATGAAGCACTGGGGAGTAATTAGTTTGAATTACTCTGGGAAGTAGCTATCTCGAAATAACCACACCGGAGCATCCACACTACTGCTATTTTGAAATAACTTATTTCAAAATTCACATGATTCCTTGAGGAAAACAGTACAGATTTCAAAATAAGCATTATTTTGAAATAACAGGCTTGGTAGTTGTGGACGTTCTGCTCATTAATTCAACCTAAGGGGGGTTATTTTGAAATAAAGCCCCAGTGTAGACCAAGGCTTAGAGAATATGGGTATGTCTACACTTGCACCCTCTTTCGAGAGAGGGGATTCAAATGCAGCTGAGTGAAATTGCAAATGAAGCGCTGATTTGAATTTCCTATGCTTCATTTGCATAATTGCGGCCCACGATTTCGAAATACCCTATTTCGAAATAACAAACGCTGTGTAGACGTGGTTATTTTGAAGGAAACCCCTCCTTTCAAAATAACTGGTAAACCTCATTTTTTGAGGAGTAAGGATTATTTCGAAAGAAGGGGTTTCTTTCGAAATAACCACGTCTACACAGCATTTGTTATTTCGAAATAGCGGCGGTCCACGATTATGCAAATGAAGCACGGGAAATTCAAATCCGTGTTTCATTTGCGGTTTCGCTCAGCTGCATTTGCATCCCTCTCTCGAAAGAGGGTGCAAGTGTAGACATACCCTAAGAGATTTATTAGGGGTAAAACCCACTCCATCAGATGAATTGGAGTGGAAGTTACAGAGGCCAGGGTAGATATATATCGGATGAGGCGAATCAAGTCAGGGTGGAAGTGGCTCATTCACAGCATTTGGCCTGGAGCTGTGACTATCAAGAGGGGACACTGGCTTTGTAGTGCGCTAACCAGTTAAGATTCCTATTCAATCCTAAATTGATTGTATTGAATTTGTAAATGAACTCAGTTCAGCTGTCTCCCTTTGTAATTGGGCTGTGAAATGCTTTTGCAGAAGGAAGGCTACTTTCAAATCCGTTACTGAATGTCCAGGGAGGGGTTTTCAGATTCACAGAAATGCCAATTAGTCACTGCAGATTACTGGAGGGAGTGGGGGAGAAGAAGGACTGGCCAGAGTTTGATCCTTTGGGAACGAGGGATTTTTCGTGGCAGCTGATGAGGCAACATTAGTAACGGTAATAGTTAAGAATTGCAATCACCTTTCCGGCAATAATCCTAACGCCAGTGATGGACAGGCAATGGTCAAATTGTTCAAGGGCTTGTGACTAGCTTGAAATAATTATGTACCAAATATATTTCAATCCTCCAGGAGATAAAGGAGGTAAATATTTCCTATGAGTTTAACGGAATAAGGGAATTTGGATTTTTTTTCCATTGTGTCATGGGTTGCGTTTTTTTTGTCAAGGACTGAGTAGGAGGCGGCATGTCACTAAGATGGCAGCTGGTGCGAAAATGACAGGGAGAGGTTTTTAATGAATAGGGGAAAAGGCAGCACAAAACAGCACTGTCAGATGTCTCGCTTATCCTTCCCCAGCTCCACATTCCCTCCGATTTGGCCCGATTTTTGAGCTGCCATCCTGTCTCGAGTAGGCAGCAGGCCCTTTGCACATGCCTTGGCCATCAGCTGTGGTGAGGACACTGCACATGCCTCAGTTTGCTGGCGTTATTGCCTTTAAGATAAGAGCCTTTCCGTGTCCCAAGTCTCCTCCTGGCTTCTCCTTTCATATGAAAATCGTCCCCAGCAAATCACTGAAGCCTGATGGGGTTAGGAAATAGGCCTTATGCGGAAAGCACACACTGGATATCGCTTAGCCACTGACACCTGTCAGTCAGCTGAAGACGTGGCTCCCAGGCACCTGAGCGGACAGCCCTAAAACAAGGAAAGGGACACGCTCCAGCTTTCAATCGCACATTGTCATTGCAGGGGGGGGAAGAGGATGGGGAAATTCAAACTGCACAGAACAACTCAGAAACAATTGCTCTCATTAATCAGCTGGCGGGCAGAGGGCTAGACCTCTACGTGGAGTCCTGCTTCTGGGAAGTTCGAGGGTGTAGGAACTGGAGTTTTAGTCTGACCCATTTTAGAGACAGGGTCAGTCGCAAGGTTTAGACTTTGCCATGGAGGACACTTTCTTCTCGGGTGTCCCTTCTTGGTTGCTATGGAGATTAGCCCCTTCCCAGGTGTGCTGCCCCCTTGTGGGCCCGGCTACCGCTCTCTCTCACTCTTTCCGACTCAGGGTGATCTTCCTTCAAGGTTTGGCCCTCTGGCCAAGTGACTATGTGTTTTCCCTCTTCCAGGGTATCAAAGTCTTTCTCTATAAATCCATCTCAGGTAGTCTTCAGGCAGTCTTAAACCCTCTTGTCCTTTTTGCCACACCTTCTGCCCTAGGTTTCCTCCCTCCCATCCTTCCTTCCTTCCTTCCTTCCAATGGGTGGGTACTTGCTCCCTCACCGCTGCCCTCTTCTGCTGCCACATTGCTGACTTTATACCAGCCCAACCTGCTCCTTCTTCAGCTAGGCTCTGTCATCATTCAAAGCCAGCTCATTGGTCCCTTCTCAGCCCCGTTCACTCCTTTTAGCCTAGTATTGAGTGAACACCTCATCACTGACCTATGTCTGAGTCGGGGGACTCTGTGGTTTTTAATGTGACTCATGGAAAAAGAGCAGGAAACACTCTTTCTCCTACAAATAACAGAACAGAACACTGAGAAACTCATTCTCAAACCCCGGGCAAGTGGGTCTGTTTTCAGTAGATGGCATTTCCCCCTCTTGCATCGTTCAGCGCCAACAGCGGTGGTACCATATTTCAGGTCTGACGAAGCCAACCTGGAACAGCTATGGGGGGACACTGGCCACACAAGGGATGTAAATGAGAAATCCCAGAAAGATTTTGGTTTCTTCAGGAGGGAACACCAGGAGATTCTGGTGGGAATCCAGAAAGAGTTCTCTAGAAAGTGACTTGTTTGCTGTTGATGGAGTTCGAGAGCTCACTGGAGAGGCGTGTTTAGCTGTAGCTCACCTCTCGTTTGTTTTCAAAAGTGCTGTTGTCTCCCAGGACTGGAGATGTGAAATGTAATATTCAGCCGAAGATTTAACTTCATTTGCAAGGCATTTAAAAATCCCCAGGTAAGACTGAACTCGGCAAATGGCTGAAGCCTCATTACCATAATGCAGCTCTTCCTTCGCCTCAGCAAGCTGACCAGGAAACAGAAACAAAACATAATCCTCTCGATTTGAACTCAAAGCAAAAGAAACCCGCTGACATTAGGGGTGTCAAGAAACAGTCCCTAAGACTCTTGCCTGGCTTGCTCCGTGTGCGTATGTGTGAGTGCAATTTATTTTTAGCACTGTCTGCCTGGAGGCGACCCTCACACAGTGATGGAGGACCTGACATCAGGTCGGAGAAGCCGGTGGAATTTGGATCAGAGGGTGCTAGTGTCTGTTCCTATTAGGAACAACTCACAAACATTTGTCCTCACAGTGCTTCAACATGGCCTAGGTGCCAGAGTGCATCTCTTCACTGCATTCCAACGACAGTGAATGCCCACAGATTTCTCTGGCAGGGAAAATAGATCCTCTATTCCCCCAGGCCTTCAAAATATTCCCTTACCTGAAAGGGAATGTTTCCCACATGTTTACTGAACCACAAATCATAATTCAAGAACCGCTTTTAAAGGCAGTGTGGTATGCTGGCCTTTCACTGTTTCCTGCACTACTTGTCATTATCTCTTCAAAGCTTGAAGCCAAACTGGCTTCCAGATCAAGGTGTGTTACTCCCTGCAATCACATATAAACATTAGCTAGTTATCGTAGGGTGGCTTGTGAGCATATGGGCTGTTGGCATCAATGTTTCTCCCTTCTTAGCTGAAAAAGAATTTTAAAAAATGTAACAAAAACACCCACAAGCAGTAAAGAAAGTGATACGTAGAGCCCCGTGTGGATACAAAATTTGTATCTGCATCTGAATCCAGAAAAAATGAGCCGTGGATATCCGCAGTGATATCTGTGGATGCGGACACCCTTGGATATATAGCGGATGTCTGTGGATTTGCAGGGCTCTAGTGATGGGGATTTTTCAAATGGCTGGAAAGCCACCTAATATTGATGGAGACACTTGAATGGCTGACCATTTCTCTGCTCCCATTGAGCTAAAATCTGACGTGGGATGCTTATTTAGTGCAGGCTGCTGGGTATAGTGTCACTGAGTTTAAAGCTAGAAGGGACCATAATATCCTCTCGTCTGACCCCCTGTAAATCACAAGCCACCAGCCAGCACCAACAGCCTAAACCCAACATCTGAAATGTGACCAAAGTCTTGCAGCCCACAGGCAGAGAATAGCAGGGACCGAGTTCCTTCAATATCCCAGGCCCCTGCAATGGCCTGGAAAGGATTAAGTGAGAAAACTGGAAGAAAAATGGCAACAAAACGTTTTTGGCCATCAGAAATCAACAACAAGGCAATCGGTCTTTCCTCTAGGCTTGCAACTCTTCACGTACAACTTTTGGACTCGAATCCTGCAGCTGGTGGTACTTCTGGACTGCAGAGTATGGGTGGAGGCAACCCCAACTTGACCTCTGACCTCGCCATCAGCAAATCATCAACACGGGATTTCACTCATTCGGTGCTATTTTTTTTTAAGCTACAATCTTGCAACTTGGGTCTTGCTTGTTCTGATTGCGGAGGGAGGAGGGGAAAGGGGATCCAAATTGATTTTTAAATTTTTTATCGCAAGGTGACCAAAAGAGTATGACTAGAGAGAGCTGAAAACCAGGAAGCAGGGAACAGATGATTTTGTGAAAGTTGCATTGGCTTCTCCCCAGAGTTTAAATAACTATATAATGGTGGGCCGATTGCTTTGTGGAGGAACAGCAAATCAAAAGCCAAACCATTTTTTTAAAGCGCTCTGGACAGGAGTCTGTTTGCAGAAAAATGATATTTTCCTTCTTCCCGCGCATGAAGTGGTCAGAGAGGGCAGGAGGCTGCCATTTCAGGCATCTGAGATCACACATTCTATTTAATGGATTTGATCCAAGAACATGGTTGGGGGTGAATAAAGGCAAGGCCAGTTGCAGAAGCTTGCAGAAGCTGAATGCAAGCATAGGACCAGTTGCAGAAGCTGAATGCAAGCACAGGACCATCTACTGGCAGTTAGTGCATAACACTTTACCCCGCCCACTTTATAGGGCACAGCTAATTCTGTGGCCTGCAAACTCCACTTTCTCCTTTGAAGCTCCAGCTTGTATCAGGGCTGGGTGGGACGAGAGGCTGTGACTAGCTGCCATCTCCACTCCCCTCGCATTGCATTGATACAGAGCATGGGCAATGTTGCAAATCCAACCCAATGTGCTTTGCAGGCACCTGAATTAAGACTCACAACCCCAGGGGGAGGAAGATGGAGCATCGTATTCCCCATCTAAACAAGGGAGAAAAGGAAAGAGAGGTTAACACACTCGCTCAAGGCCACAGAGCCATGGAATAGTAGAGGTAAGAAGAAAACCCAGTCGCCCTACTTTCCAGTGCTGTTCTTCAACTATTTCATAGTGAACGCAGTATTGCAGTGGCCTATCCAACCAGGCGGACTATTTGCTAGTACTTTGGAGAGCAGAGACGAGGAATCTGAATGTTACCCCAAGGAGACTTGCACCGGACACCAATACTTTCTGGGGTGGCAGCAAACACCGGCTAATCAGCAAGGCCGCTAGGGAGTAGTGACACCGTTTGTCAGGACACGAGGCCTGTGCAGAGAGAGACGGGATGTTCCAACACAGCTTGGCACCCTCGGGACCTGACTGGTCCCGATTGAGGAACCAAAGAACATAAGAACGGCCATATTGCGTCAGACCAAAGGGCCATCCTGTCTGCTGACAGTGGCCAATGCCAGATACCCCAGAGGGAGTGAACACAACAGGGAATCATCAAGTGATCCCTCTCTTGTCACCCATTTCCAGCTTCTGACAAACCGAGGCTAGGGACACCTTCCCTGCCCATTCTGGCTTGTAAGTATTAATGGACCTAACCTCCATGCATTTATCTAGTTCTTTTTTGAACCTTGTTAAAGTCCTGGTCTTTACAACTAAGGAATTTTGCCAGACCAGGGGAGGTATTTTGGGGCTCCCTGCCCCCAGCTTCCTCAGCCCTGCTCCAGTTGCCAGCATCCTGGCTGGCTTCCCTCCTGCCACTGGCCACTGCTGCCCTGCCGGGAAGCCCATCTACCATGTGTTGGGGTCCCCCTGCATTGCCACCCCACAGGGCTCCCAGGCCCCAGCCCTCCACCAGGACTCTCTGATCCTTGAATATCCATGGTCCAATGTTGTCCTGGTTTATAGAGTTTCAACCTGTAGCTTATTGAGGATGGGTAGGCACCTTGTGTGGACAGATACAGCCTTTTCCAATGATGAAAGCTTGGCTAAGGACGGTCTTGCAGCCAAGGCACCAGAATGGGAGCAAGGAGAGCTGGGTCCAGTCAGACAGCTGCTGCCACAGACTGGTTTGGGCCAGTCACTAATCTCTCAGAACCCCAATTCCCAAACTCCAGGATGGGGAGAAGACTCCTTTCTCCAGCTCTCGCAGGGCCTGCTGCTCACTATGTGTTTGTATAGGGCCCGGCATAATGAGTCCCTGATATAAGTTGGAGCCTCCAGGCATGGCCACGCTGCAGATAAGCAATGTTAAGAATCAGTGCTTTATCCTCTATGGTAACGTGCACCCTAAAAAACATTGGCAGAAATTTTTAAAATATTCACTTTTCTGTTGCCTTTAATCTGCCCATCCTGTCATATTTTCAGCCACGAATCCAAGTTCCCACTGCCCGCTATTGTGCCTTTTAAAAACCTGAGCCTTCTAAAAGCGTTCTCTCTTCCCATCCGCTAACCAGGCTCATTTCTGAGTCATAAATACCCTGCCACCCCACTAGGAGCAAACACAGTTGCAATGAAGTCCCGTGAAATCCATTCATGAATTGGGATGAGGTTAAAAAAAATCTTATTTACCATATGCAAAATACAGTATGTTATGCAGTCCCTCTAGCCCATCTCCTCCTTCAGTGAAAATGTGATCTTTATAGACTCTGATTTCACTGCATTTGAAGTCCCCAGAAGTGGAGCAATAAATATTAAAGGCTAGTATAATGGGAAAATTACAATCCTACTATAAACGGGGGTGAGAAATAAAGAACATAAGAACAGCCAGATTGGGTCAGATCAAAGGTCCATCTAGCTCAGTGTCCTGTCTGCCGACAGTGGCCAATGCCAGATGCCCCAGAGGGAATGAACAAAAGAGGGAACCACCAAGTGATCCATCCCCTGTTGCCCATTCCCAGTTTCTGACAAACAGAGGCTAGGAACACCCTCTCTACACATCCCAGCTAATAGCCATTGATGGACCCAACCTCCATGAAAAAATTCTGTCAAAATATGCAGAAATGTTTTTGAAGGTGAAACCAATTTCCTATCACTGCTCCAAAATCATGTCTGGTGCATTGCTTATTAGTCCACCTCTAGTTCCGGTTACCCTGTTAAAAACACACTACAAGTTGAACTTCTCTATCAGCTTCATGTAACATGAACACTCTAATTCATTATTTTTTCCTCTTCCTTCTTCCCCCCATCCCGTATTTATTTTGGAACTGGACTTTTAATAACTCCATTCATCGGAAGAAGTGGGTTGTACCCACGTAAGCTCATGATACCATCTACCTGTTTTACAAGTTTCAGAGGGGTAGCTGGGTTAGTCTGTAACATGAAAAACTTCAAAAAAACAACAAAGAGTCTGGTAGCACTTTAAAGACTAATAAAACAGGTAGATGGTATCATGAGCTTTCGTGGGCACAGCCCACTTAGTTTTTAAGGTGCTGCAAGACTATTCATTGTTTTTTAAATTGCTCTAATCCAGCACTCTCTGGTCTGGCAACATCCAAGGTCCAGCATGATGTGTCAGCCAGATGTCCACTTATCGCGGCTGTGGACAAGTTTCCCGTGGTCCTATAAAGTTTGTTTACAGCCACCATTCCTGGCTCTCCATGTTCTGTGCTGTTGTTTAGCTCTAATCATTTATGCCTAAATGTCTTCTAAAAGCCCAGTAAGCAGCGGAAGTGTGGGTAAAGGAGCTAGACAATACTGACCTCCTGTGATCCAGGAAATTCTCTGGTTCAGTACTGGGCAGGTCCCAAGGGTACCCGACCAGAGAGGTTCAACCAGTACTAACTCTCTGTCTCGCTGCTTTCTTTTTGGGAATTGAGAACACCGGGGGGGGGGGGGAATTATTTTAGAAAACCATGACAGTGAGAAAATAGCCAGCATTTTGGTAGGTCAGCATAAGATTTAATTGCAAGCATAACTATTAAATAAAGAAATAAAAAAAGGGGAGGGGGAGAGCACTAGCAGAAGCCAAATGTGTCACGTTAAGAGAGAACTTGCTGTAAATGAAATGCATTTTGTCATCGACAGCTTCTTATCTCCCCCTAATGTATTATAGTTATCCCAGCAGTTCTGCTAGACAGAGACATCTGTGCCTGTCTTCAATGCAAGTTTCCTTTATGATGAGGCTTTTGTAAGTGGTTGTTCTAAAGCCTGTTATAGATTGCTATATGAACGCTTTGTAAGCCCTAAGCCATGGGCTTCCCCAGTATTTCCCCGGAGAGGCTATCTGACAGCCAAATACTTCCTAGCATCGGGAGGTTTTCATATCATTTACTCTAAATATTCCCTGTTCTTAATTTCATCCCATTAATCCTACATACAATTCTATACATCATGCTTAATAAAATATGTGCATTGGCCACTTCTCCCTCCCCGCAGAACGATGCATTACACTGCAAATCAAATCCGTTGCTTGCTCTCCGTCTTCCTTTGTAGCGCTGCGACTCACCGCATTTCTGCCTCCCATGGAAATGCATGCTTTGGATTATTGTTCCCAGCTGTGTTTTGCTCCTCAAAGTTATTTTCTGCATGCATTTGAAACCTCTTGAGGTCCCTTTCTATTTTTTTTTCTTTGCTCTCACTGGCATTTGCATCGCCTGCCATGGCGGCCCATGCACTGTTTTCAGCTGTTGTACTATTTACTCCCTCTTTTAGGTCTGTAACAAATACAGCAACAAAGGCCATCTCTATCCCCAACTCCTTTATCAGAAACACCCCTATCCCTGCAACTCAATGCTATCCTTCATTACCCTGTTTAGTCTTTCAGCCAGTTGCGATCCACATGACACCATTTTTACCTAGACTTATTACCTCCACTCTCTTTCCCTCATCCACTAAGTCTCAGATCCTGCAATTTCCGATGAGTGGGAGTATCACTGACTTCTGAGCTGTCAATTGCAGGTTCAGGCCCTAAGCTTGTAACTCTGACTTTGGTAGGTAAATTAAAGATGAATTAGCTTTCAAAGGTGCTTCTTTCCAGATGTATTTCTTTTTAACACTAATTATCTCTAGGCACTTACAGGCATTTCAGGAAAGATGTGGAGAAATTGGAGAAGATCCAGAGAAGAGTAACAAAAATGATGAAAGGTCTAGAAAACATGAGGTATGAGGGAAGACTGAAAGAATTGGGCGTGTTTAGTTTGGAAAGGAGAAGACTCAGAGGGGACATGATAGCAGTTTTGAAGAACCTAAAAGGATGTCACAAGGAGGAGGGAGAAAAATTGTTCTCTTTGGCCTCTGAGGATAGGACAAGAAGCAATGAGCTTAAATTGCAGCAAAGGAGATTTAGGTTGGACATTAGGAAAAACTTCCTGCCTGTCAGGGTGGTTAAACACTGGAATAAATTGCCTAGGGAGGTTGTGGAATCTCAATCACTGGAGATATTTAGGAGCAGGTTGGACAGACATCTGTCAGGGATAAGATGGTTCTTGGTCCTGCCAAGAGGGCAGGGGACTGGACTCAATGACCTCTTGAGGCCCCATCCAGTTCTATGATTCATAGGCAGGTCCCAGAGCACCTAAGGTCTAGGCACATGGTGCACACTGCGAACAACTCATTCTTGGATTGTTGTATTTGAACAGAGGGAAAAAAAGGCTTTTGTTCTTGTTACAAATTTATTTCCTGTCTTTTTAAAAACATGTTCTACTCCAAATCATGTGGCTCGAACACCGAGGTGTTACTAGGAATGTTTATGACAAATGTACAAACTTATACATAAATGAAGAGTGTGTTTGGCTCATGAATCATTCATTATGTGGATTCATTTAGATAATAGTCTCCTCTGAGCATTCCGGTAGCAGATGCCTTTTGGAGACCCGACTCTGCATTCTCTCTAGCCTCAGAACACTCATCGAGCAAATGCAATTATTCCCCCTTTCTTCTCTCCTTCCTCCTTTTCATGCCTCTTTCTCTCTTTTAGCTGGTGAGTTATTTGGCAGTATAAAATACTAGAAGATTTATCCAGCATTGCTCGGGTCCTTAACTCGTTTAATTTTTGTGTTTTGGAAAATACAATGAAAATGGATTAAATCGTTTAAATCATTGCTCTGGGGTGGGGATTCGGATGAAGGGTTCAGTATACAGGTGCTCTGGAGAGAAAGGACAACCCTAGCCATCTCTCACCTCAGCAGCTTGGGACCAGGTGAGAAGCACCTTGCCATGGCTGCTGCAGCTCCAGTGGGCACAGAGGTTGGAGGGAGTGCATGTCCCCTACCTGAGGCAGCTCCAGGTTCAGGCCTCCTGCGGTCCCCAGCCAGAGGAAGGAATGCAGCAAACTGTGCACTTTCCCCTCACTCCCTGATAAAGGGGAACAGCCAGCAATGCTCCTGTACGAATGAGAGTGGGGGGAACTTCAGCCAACATTGCCCTTCCTGAAGGACCCCCGGGGGGTGGGAGGCTCATGGTTGGGGCAGTGCCAGACAGGGCGATTCTGTCTCTTTTCTGCCTGGTTTTCTGAGAAGCAATCCCATTCCAGGCGCATCCCAGTTTCCTGGCACAACCAAACCCTTATCTTGCTTTAAGTTAGGATAAGGAGGAGCTGGATACTGAATTCAGCAAGCCTCGCTCTTGGGCTATGTCTACACTGGCAGCTTCTTGCGCAAGAACAGCTGTTCTTGCGCAAAAACTTGCCCTCTGTCTACACTGCACGAGTGTTCTTGTGCAAGTAAATTTACAGTATAGCATTGTAAAGCAGGGCTTCTTCCAGAAGAGTTATTCCTCTCCCCACGAGGAATAAGCCCTCTTGCGCAAGAGCTCTTCCACAAGAGGGCAGTGTAGACAGACAACACGAATTTCTTGCGCAAGAAGCCCCTATGGCTAAAATGGCCATCAGAGCTTTCTTGCTCAAGAGAGCATCCACACTGCCATGGATGCTCTTGCGCAAAAGCACATCTCTTGTGCAAAAGCACATGGCAGTGTGGACACGCTCTTGTGGAAGGTTTTTTGCACAAGAACTCTTCCGCAAAAGAGTTCTTGCGCAAGAAGCCACCAGTGTAGATGTAGGCTATTACGGTTTAGGAGGAGCTCTTGAACAAACAGAGAAACAGACAAACTCTCTCAGCTAAACAGTAGATAGGGCCTACTCTTAGGTGTACTTGAATTAAAAGAATCAACCAAGCCTTAAGACTATTGCTTGGCAAATACATAAAAAGGGGCAACTTAATGGCAGAGTCCACCCATATAACTACTGACATTAACCAAAGGCCCTAACAACATGCACCTATAACTCTCTATCTCCCAAGCAACTGTCTTAGTTCAACTAGGCTGTTATATACCCCCAAAGGATTTCCCACAAGTCTCTGCTCTGAGACATCTCTTCCCTTCCCAAGCATGCATCCACTCAGCTGCAGGTAGTTTCCTGCTTGGGCCTGATTTTTCTAGTGCCGTGACCATCTGCAATCACGAACACCTGGGCAAAGTGGTGGATTCCACTCTGTGGAATTAGAACTGTAGGCTCCAAGAGCCACTAAGCACAGATGTAAATGGACTGTCCAGGTGAAAGTTATCAAAGGACTGGATGTTTGCTTTGAGTCCGTTCTCTGCTCCTGGTTTCTAAATGGAAAGGAAAGAAACTTCTATAAAACTGCAGGGGGTTCAGTTTGTTTCCTTCCAAGGGATATCTTGGTTGCCCTGGGTGCCTACATAGGATTTGTGAGGATTAGTGCTCCTGATTAGTGCTCCCAAATTAGTTGGGATTGGTCCTGCCTAGAGCAGGGGGCTGGACTTGATGACCTTTTGAGGTCTCTTCCAGCTCTATGGTTCTATGATTCTATGACTGGCTACGTATTGCACTCATCTTATTATTTTGGTTTGCTGTCCTCTACCCAAGTGTGCTTGTTTGTCTCTGCCACCTGTTAAGTCCTGGCTTTTAGACTGTGAACTCTTTGGGCGGTAAGGACTGTTATTCTGTTTATATTCGTACTCTACCCAGTGGAGATGGCCTCTAGGTGCTACTATACCACATACCGTGTAAATAACAATAATACATTGATCTCCGTGACAAATCCCCTCTAAATGGTTCCCTTGCCATTAGAGAATCACCTTCCCAAAAGAGCTGGCCAACCAGAGAGAAGAAAGCCCAGGTCACGGTGGAAAGATCTAACTCCAGGGTCAGGAGAGTTTCCCACAGGCCAGCTGAGCTTGTGGTGGTTGTAGTGCTGTACTGGTTATTGTATCTTCCGTGTCTTTAAATGCCTACGAGCCTGCTGTTTGCAAAGGCAGCTGCTCTTGTGACCAACACAGCGTGTTAGAGGGGCTAGGTACACGTTGCTCATCCTTGGGGGGTTTACTTTTGCCCTTTGCTTGTTTTCCCTGTAATCTAAAATAAAAGCTACACGGACTGCAAACATGTGGTGTATACTGACCTCCTATGTTCACAGGAGAGCAGCAAGAATCACATTAAATGTCATCCTGCTGGCAACCTGCTACTTGATCTGGGCAAGAAGGAGGCACTCTTAGCTATCCGAGATTAAGAGTGCCTTTCTTTTGCATAGGTAGCCAGGAGATCCTCTTCCTTCCCCGAACTAAAGGAGGAGCTTTACTTTGTGACTCAGGAAAGGGAGGGCTAGCTACACTCACCCAGGCAAGGAATCATGAGCCAATGATAAAGTAGCCATTTAGGACTCGGGGTGGAGTTTGCTGCTCTGACACAGGCGTCCTGTGTGACCTTGGGCTAGTCACTTAGCCTCTCCGTGCATCAATTTCCCATCACTAAAATGGGGGATAATAATTTACTACCTCACAGTGGTGTTGTGAGGATAAATATATTAAAGTCTGTGAAGTGCTTTGATGGATACTGATGTAAAGTGCAATGTAAGAGCTAGGTAGCATTATTATATTTCTGGGGTTTTCTTTGCATGCACATTATTTACAGCATAAGCTTTAACAGCTGCCAGTTACAGATCTCTGTCAGAAGAGAGTCTAAAGGTAAACTCTTCATCTGCCAGGATAGCTCCAGGATATGATCCGTTGCTCTAATACACGGAGCCTTTATAATGTATCAAGAAAAGAGAAGCAAAGATATAAATGCAACACGTTAAATTTAAATAGTGTGAAAGGGTTTTAAAAATGTGTCAGGAAATGCTGACACTTTGTCCAGAACTTATCTTCTTTGCACCTAACTTTTGTGTTATATATGGCCTGCGAAATGCCATACAATTCTGAGTGGAGCTGTGCAAATACCAGATTTTTTTTTGGTTCTTGTCTGCCACTTCCTACCACTTCTCCCCACCTGCCCAGTTATTTTGGGTGGACGTGGGAAAAGGAATGTTTCTAAATTTTCAGTGAACTGAAAAGTAAAAAAAAAAAAAGGGTTTGGATCACAGGAAATGTTTCATTTAACTGGAAATGAAATGCTTCATATTGATTTTATGCATTTTAACATTAAAAAAAATAAAATTCAGAGACATTTCAAAACAAACAGTTGTTTCAGATAGAAAAATTGAAATGTTTTGATTTGAATTTTTTTTTAACTTTTTTGGGGGATCAGGGGCAGAGAGTTCAGAGGAAGAAGGATGTTTGACCTAAACAATTTGATGAAACTATCATGAATTTGCAAAACGTTTCAGGGTTACAGAATCTGCACTTTTTTTTGCTGCAAAAAAGTTTGGGTAAAAAAAAAAATTCACCCAGCTCTAGTGTCATGTCTTTTTTTAATACCCAGACACAATGGGTTAAGCCTTTGACTTCTGAATGTACAAGCTTTTATGGTTTATGTCTAGCCCTGGGTGGTTCTCTGTTATAGTCATTTATTATAGAGGTTTTTCTCCCCTTTCCATCTTCACATTAATGCTGAATTATTGTGTATTCATAACTTTCTTCAGACCTGTTCAATGTCAGAGATAATATTACCATTCCTTCCCAGGCTTTATTATAGCATCAATCCTGTCTACATTATGAGCATAATAAATGAGATCTAGTAGATTTTTATTTCTACAGTGCTTAGACCCCAAGGCTCCTGAGAACCTTGTTAAAAACACCTAAGCCATGTAAACTGTAGCTCAACTTGGGAAGATTTAATCTCTGCGTAAGACTCTACTCCCTTGAAAGCCCCAACACAAAGCTGGGACAGATGGCTGGAGCTGGATCTTGGATTTGTCATTTTGTGGACTTTTGTACAAATAACATGCAGAGATTGTTGGAGCAAACAATTTGCAAGAGGGACACCTAGCTGACATACCCAGATGGAGCCCCTACAGACAGGGCGTACCTATTAAACTTGGAGCCTGTGTGTGAGCTTGAACAAAGAAGCTGCAGGAGAAAGAGCCCAGCCAGGTTATAAAAAGTTGAGGGGCTGGGATCAAACAGAAATAATGAGAACGATAGATTTGAAACCTTTTCAAGTGCCTAAAAGGGTTTTACAAAGAGGAGGGAGAAAACTTGTTCTCCTTGGCTTCTGAGGATAGAACAAGCAGCAATGGGCTTAAATTGCAACCAGGGAGGTTTAGGTTGGACGTTAGGAAAAACGTCCTACCTGTCAGGGAGGTTAAACACTAGGATAAATTGCCTAGGGAGGTTGTGGAATCTCCATCACTGGAGATATTTAAGAGCAGGTTAGACAGACACCTGTCAGGGATGGTCTAGACGGTGCTTGGTCCTGCCGTGAGGACAGTGGACTGGACTTGATGACCTCTCAAGGTCCCTTCCAGTTCTAGTGTTCTAAGACTCTATGATCTTTTGTTTGAGCCAATGGCTTAGCATGAACATACATGGATCTCTTGGCCTCGTATACTGTGCTACAGTCAATACAGCAGGGCGAATGGCATACAAAGCAAGAACCTCAGTGGAAGAGAAAAGGCTGAGTGATATAATGCCGGGTCAGGGCTCTTACAGCCATAGGTCTCCCTGGCCCTGCAGTAAGATCCCATACCCAGACAGAACCCCAGTGAAGTCAGTCAGGCGCTGCTGGGTCAAGGAATCCCACCGCAGAAGTGGGGCAATTTACTGAGCATACTGCGCCGTGTGTGAGCCCACCAGAGCCTGAGAGACACATATGGGAGTTGGATGCCTCATTCCTATCAGCATCCATGGGAATTTGGCATCCTGCTACCTCGGTGACTTTGAATTCTCAGCCGTAGAGCAATATGTCTCGGTACTCAGAGAACGAGAGAGAGACTTTCCTGTTATATTCGGAGACTTCTTACATATTTCACCTCTGCACTGTAGGGAACAATCCCCCCTCCACCCAATAAGAAATATTTATTCTACTGGCAAATATTAGCAATTTCCTGTACCGTAGATCAGGGGCTACAGCAGCGGTGGGCAAAAGGTCCTCCGTGGGCTGGATCCGGCCCGCCAAGCGGGTGAGCCCCAATTAGGACCTGGGGGCGGGGGAGCACCCGAAGCCGTCTCCACTCTGCCCCCGCCCTGCGAGCAGTGTGCCGCGCTTCAAAGCCTTAATTGGCCTGGGGGCGGGGGAGCGCACGAAGCCTCCTCCTGCCCTGCCAGGAGCATGTGGTGCTTTGAAGCGCCGTGAGCTGCTGGGGGTGGAGGGGAGGAAGGGAAAAGCAGAGGATGCTTCACGCGCTCCCCCGCCCCCAGGGGTGGGGGAGCTGTGTGAAGCTTCCTTCGCCCTGCCCCGACCCTGCGAGGAGCCTGTGGCACTTCAAAGTGCCACATGCTCCTCGCAGGGTGGGAGGAGGCTTCCCGCACTCCCCTGCCCCCAGGCCCTGATTGGCCTGGGGGTGGGGGAGCGTGCCAAGCCTCTTCCAGGGCATGGGTGCCTAGTGGGAAGGGGGGGCAAAAGGGCTCCCCCACCCCCAGACCAATCTGGTCTGGGAGTGGGTAGCCCCGCCCCTTCCCATTTAGGCCCCACCCATTCCCATTTAGGCCCCGCCCCTTCTGAAGTTGCCCCTTTTTGAAGTGGCCCCTGGGCAAAAATTCTTGCCCACCCCTGGGCTACAGACATCTGCTTGGAATGTCACAGCTGGGAGCTTGGCTAGAGGGGATGAATAGTTTAGGAGTAGTGGGAGAGGGTTCCTAGTGTGGGAAAGGAGTCCTAGTCGGGAAAAGGTTGAATACTCAAGTCCCCGGGATAGGTGTTAGCCCAACTAGGGACTTGCCAATGAGTTCCAGGTAGATCTGGCTGGAAAACAAGCATTCGACTGCACAAGAAACATGAGGCTTTGACATTTGTTTATGATCCTCGTCAGAATGAAAAGGCAACCTTTCAGCTTTTTAATTTAGTGGAAAAACCGTGAGAGAGTCATGTCAGAAAATCTAATGGCTTTCTTCAGAGACTGGACTCAAAACCGAGCCTCCCCCATGTGTACCCTAACTACTTGGATGAGTTTCCTTTTCTAGTTCTGATCCCAAATTCCATCGTGGAATAGAGAAAGCTTCCTGCTAAAAGTTTAGCTGGACCCAATCAGTTTCCATGAAAAGCTTCTGTTTAAAACGAAGCATCCATTTCTGCAGGGAACCCCCTCCCAAAAACAACAGTTGAAAAATTCTCCGCGTCTCCAGTCCTGAGGATCTGAAAACAAGAGAATTAATATGGAATCTGCTTTCCTGTTTAACTGCAGCGTGAGCCACCAGTTGACTGCTAATATATTATTTACACACACAACAAACTTATCTCGCTTCCCTTTTCCACGCTGGAGGTTTCTAGAGCCCTAATGGAAGAGGAGCTGCAGAGAGGGAGTGGGCTTATGTAAAAAATTCTGCAGCAATGCACAGCACATTGGTACAAAAGAGAAAACAGGAATGCAAGATGTTAGGAAATGGGGCTTATTTGCCAGTCAGGTGTAGTAATGCTGTACATACAGATGGAATTTCTCCCTTTAGGAGCTGCTTAGCGGAAATCAAACAACACTGCATTATTTAGACAGTTACTGAGAAAAACCCACCACTTTTAACAGAAACTTTTGCTAGGCGGCGGGGAGGGAACATCCAACAAAAGCAAACACAGCCAGTGCCACTTGGAGAATGCTAATTTGTTCCTGTTTTCTCTGGCTTGAGAGGGATTCTTGCCACCCACCAGGGTCTGTGCCTCTTGATGTTGCAAGGAGACGCATCAGATGCAATACGAGCTCCCGTGAGACTGATGAAGGCAGGTTTCTCGGGGTCAAGAGGGTTCTGAGCGGAAGCTTATGGCTTAAGGGGAAACAATTCCTTGGATACTGAACATGAATGTTTGCATTTTTTTTTTTTGCGGCATGAAACGTGGTTGCAATTTTTGCAGTTTTGCAGCATGACACTTCACTCAGCCTTGCTCAGCTTCCAACCTCCATGCTCAGATTTTCAGTGGGGCAAATGGGTGCAATTGCCTCTTATTGCTGTGTATGGGGCACAGCCCGAATGGACGCACGGGAGGCTAAGACATCATTAACAACCTTAACGCACGGTGGTTCTAATTCAGTGGCTAGAAAAAGTTGCCATGAGACGTTTTTCCTGGGGCAAAGGCAAGAGGCTGCTGCCATCTATAGAGAAAAACAGGCTATAACCTTGTGTCTGGAAAGAATTAAGGACAGGAAGCAAAAGAAACACGTGTCTTATGTGAAGACCCTGCTGGCTGTATCAGCAAGCAGGAGGCATGATCTCTAGGCATGGACAAGATCCGTAGTCTGTGATTTACTCTTTAAGGAGCTTTCTAGTTAGGCAGTGAGTAGCCATCATTTTTCCTTCCACACGCTGCACTGCAGGGACTGATAGTTATGGGGGCATTTATTTGGGAAGGGTATGACTTGAAAAACTTGACAAAATCCCTCAAGTGCTCTTTTTGAGGGAAAGAGGCCACTTTTGATTGCATGTGGTCAGGATGGTGGAGAAAAAAAGTGACAGCATCTGCTAAGCATATGAGTGTGAAACTGGGTTGGGGAAACTTTTTTGGACTGGGGGGCCGCTGACCCACAGAAAAATCAGTTGGGGGCTGCACACAAGTGAGAAGGAAAACAAAACAAATCAGTCGGTGAGACCCCTGACTGAGAAGGAGAAAGACACACCAGAGTCTAGGGAGGCCCAGGCCACTGGATTTTGTGTGCTCCAGCCCCACGGGGGAATGACGGGCAGGGTGGGGAGGCTGGAACACCAGTACATGCTCCCCAATGCTAGGGAGGGTCCCGAGTTGTGGGGGGCCAGATCCAAGCAAGCCAGGGGCCACATCTGGCCCCCGGGCCATAGGTTCCCCATCCCTGCCTTGCACCCTCAACAAGTGAGGTTGGGGGACAATTTTCAGAAGGGCTCAAATGACTGATGAGCACCCAGCCCATTTTCAGGAGTGATTTCAATGGGAAAGAGGTGCTTAAAGGGGTAGTAAAAATCCCATTCGGCACCTATCTGCTCCTGGGCTATATTCTCACTCTGGCTTTTTTGCCATGTCCGCTCAGGGGGCATAGACCTACCAAATGTGGGTAAAATGAAAGAGCCCCCGCCCTCACACACACTGAAAAGTGAGGGTGATGGTGTGTTTCAAAGGATCTCAAAGGGCCGTTGTCCAGCAATGGGTTTAGTTCTTACCAAGGACCGTGCCACAGTCACCGACTGCTTAAATGCATTATCCTCCATGCTTCACCTTTCAAATTCCTGCAGTGGCCGGCATTTAACGGGTAAGTCCTCCCCCTCCAGGGAGAAATTTCCTCCCTGCACCATGTGGAACTTGGTGAGTCTGCCTAGGAGCAACTCAAGAGCAAGATGCTGAGGGGCCTTTTAGCCCTTCTTGGACTCCTACAGGAAAGGCTCAAGGATTTGTCCGGGGGAGAATTGTATTGAGGCCAATGGAGCGCCACTACTGTCTGTGTGGGATGATTCTGCAGGCCTGCCGAAGCCGGTTTGTTTGCACAGCCTGTTGTGACTGGCTTCTGAAGTATATTTCCTCCACAGCAGCCTGAGCGTTGGTTGCCGTGGCCCCCCCTTCGAAATGTTCTCAGGCGGGAGAGCAAAGAGAATTTGTGATAAAAGACCCTTTAAAAATATTCCCCTGGCATCTGTGGTGGAACCCCCCCCCTCAAAGCAAGCGTGTGGGAAATGGTAGAGGCCTGGGTGAGGACACAGAGGACCTGGGATCCGGAGGGCTGGGTCGCGGAGCGGCCAATTTGATTTCAAAATCAGCTTGAACTTTAAAAAAAAAATACAAACCCAGCAAGAGATGAAAGTGAGTGGGAGGAGGGGAAGAGGGGTTCGTGAGTGTGCAGAGAAGTAAGGATCTGGGGCCGAGCTTTCATCTTCTTCGGGGTCACTTTGTTCCTTCTCAGAGGGAAAGCACAAAGACAACGCCTCGTCGCCTTTCCCTCTTTGAATCTCCAAAGGGCTTTTCAGGCTTTCATGGACTCCGCCTGCCAGCTCACCCCCCGCAGCAAGGTGCAAATGAAGAGCCTGAAAAAGAGGGACACGGGCTTGCCCAGGGTCACACAGCAATTCTGTGGCGGAGCCGGGAATCTGGACCTCCCGGCTCCTGGTTCTGTGTTATGACCACTCAAACACACTTCTTCTCTCTCCTGTCGGGAGACGGTGGGCCTGCAAATCAGCCTGCTCTCCTTGGAATGGGAGCTGAGCCACATCAGTCTCCGGGTAGCAGAGATGAGGTGGTTGCTCTCTAAGACGGGCTGATGAGGAGGGGGTGCCGAGGGTGCCCACTGTTTTAAAGTTCCCCTCCTCTTGCCACATCGTGCCGGAGCTGCTGGGTTCCATAATACCCTGAACCGAGACATTGCAGGCGACTGCAGTCTTCCTCCTCCGCACTAGGCAGGAAAGAGGAGAAAAGGCAGGCAGTAGATCAGTGATCCTGAGTCAGGGCTTAGTGTGAAGGGCAGGGCTTGGGGTGAGCCGCTGGTACACAGCATGCCCTGCCCTGCCCCCCAGCATTGCAGAAGAGCCTGAATTAGAGAAGCACGCATTAGCAGTGGCACCCTTGCCGATAGGCCCCGCAGAAACACCAAGGGTAGGTGAGCTCTCTCACAGACAGCTCCCCTAGACTGGCCTGAAGGCGCCTCTAACTTACACCTGGGTGCTCAGAGCAGCCAGGGGTCAGCAGAACACGCGCATGCCCCCGCCACCTTCCCCAACATCCTCCTGGGAATGGGCTCCAGGCCAGGCCCCTGTGCTAATTCTGCACCCCTGTGATTGCGTCCCCTCGCAGAAAGGGCTGCTGAGTAACCCGGCTGTAGTGCCACTCCACCCCTCTCAGAGCAGACCTGGAAATCAGACCCAAGATTCCTTAGGACCGTTCCTCCATTCAGATGGAGGCACATTATCACGAGCGTGCGAAGAAACCCATACAGCCCTTGCCCATGCTGTAGCTCAGCGACGGGCAACCTAGGCTAGGGAGTGGGCCGCACGAGTGGCCCTCTTTCAACTCTATGGGCTGCACGATGGTCATCACCAGGACGGTCTCCCGGGTTGGGGCCGTTTTGCTCACCGTGCTTGTGCACCTAGAACGTGTGGGGGGCGCTGATTGAACCGTAGCAGCACTGTGATGGGATTCAGAGGAGAGCACGGCTCTCACAATGTGGTGTGCCATCAGCCCCCACCTCCCTTCACGTGCCCTCACTTTATCTGCATGTCACTTTAGCCCCACTGGTAGCAAAAAACCTACACAGACAGTAGGGCCGGTCCTAACCAATTGGCTCACCCGAAGGGTTGCCAGATGGTTTCAAAAATTTGTCAAGAAAAAAAAAAAAGGGTTGGGGAGTAACCAGGGAAACCTGTGGGGGAAGATTCAGGAGGTCGGGCCAAAATGTGGTCGTGGCCCACCCCTAAGACCAGCTCCGTCGATGGCCCTTGGCAACCGCCCGGCTCACCTGCCCCTAAGACCGGCTCTGGTGGACAGTAACCAGGGGAATCTGGCAACCCTGCATTTGGGCAACTATAAACAAAATGCTTTGTGGGCCGCACATGGACCCCCAATGGGCCACATTTGGCCTGTAGGCTGCAGGTTGCCCACCACGGCTGTGGCTGTTCTATGAAGAAAGGATTTGACCTGCCAGGACTGAGGGTAAGCAATGGACTTCCACGCTTTCCACCGTCACCAAATTCCTTAGGCAATAATAGCCAAAATTCAGCACATGCAGCTCCCACTGGCTCTGCTGGGGCAACTTTGGCTTTAAATAAGGAAATATTAAAGATAAATGCAACTAGTGTAGCAAACACCACAGCGCTCTCTCTATTCCCGCTTGCTCATCATCTCTGCAGAACAGACTGGTACCACAGGCACCTCCGCTTAGCTTAGCAAGCCAGCCTACAGACGGGTGTACATTCTTCTCCTCAGCCGCCTGGAGAGCTGGCACTCTGGGATTTTGGGACCAGTTGCTGAGTGGGCACTTTGACAGGGAGCTCACGTATGAGCGTATAAATGAAACCCATTAAAATTCCTCTCGCAAACCAGACTGATTCACACGGGGCCGAAGACTTCGAAACAGAAGGACAAAAGTGGTTGCTTTTCAAATGGCAGGAGACTATTGAAAACGAGGCCACGACACAAAGGCCTTCTCTTCTCTGCTATGCAGGTTATGAAAGATTTCAGAGATTTTTATGGCCAGATCATTATGGCCCTATGGTCTGATGGTCTGCAGGGCCCAGGCCATAGACCTCAGAGTCATCCTTACCCATAGGCAGAATACTCAGCTGCATGGGGAACCTGAAAATTTGGGGCACCGTAGGATCTTAATATCCACCCATCCACTTCTTCCTATCTGTGCTCTGTGTCTCTGCTTCCTCCAGAGAGGATCTAGTTAACGCAAAAGCAACAGAACTTCACCCAGTATTCCTGCATCTGACCTAGCCACCCGTGACTGAGCCAAAGCACATTTCCAAGAAAGATGGAAAGACTCCAAATGATGGAGAATCCACCACAGCCCCTGGGAAGTCATTCCAGTGGATAGATACCAATGTTCAAAATGTACGCCTTACTCCCAGGTTGAATTTATTTCTCTAGCATCCGCTGCCAGCCATTGGATCTTGTTATGTTTGCCTAATACAAGGCAGCTATGGTCCAGGCCTGGGGCTCCTAAGTACAAATGAATACAGGTTGACTTCTCTGATCTGGGACACTCTCTCCTTTCGGGCCACGGATGCTGCTGGACCAAAGAGCCCCTGGACCAGAGAGCCGTGGTGGCTGGGAGTCTGGCATCCGAGAGCAGGCTGGGTGGCCAGCATCTGACAGAGGATGCAGAAGTCCAGCCCTGGAGCTGGCAGCGGAGCCATCCCTGGGCAGGGAGGCTGGTGTCTGGGGCCAGACCAGCAGCATAGTCCGGCTGGGGGTGTGGAGTCTGGCAGCTGGAGCCAGCAACCAAGAGGGGAGCTAGACCAGCCGCTGAGTGGGCGCACGGTGTCTGGAGGGGAGCCCAGCTGGGCCTGCTGATGGACCCCAGGAGAGCCCAGCATCTAGCAGCAGAGGGGCCAGAATTCAACTCCCCTAGTCCAGCAAATTCCCTTGTTCAGGACCAGGAAGGTCCTGAGGGTGCCAGACCAGGGAGGACCAACCTGTAATAATAAGACCTATGTGTGCTAGATTCAAAAGCCCTCTAGCATCATATTCTCCTTGGGCAGGTGCACGTAGACTGTCATCAAGTCATCTCTTAATGTTCTCTTCTATAAATGAATGGAATTTTGGAAGCTATGGACCAAGCAGCCATGTTGTCAGTGACTTTCCATCAGACCCTTCACTAACATTTATAACAGCTCGTGCCTGAGTGAGCTCTTGACTGCCCACATGCTCTGGAGAAACATTCTCTCCGTTTTCCAGTGCCCAAATATTTCAGGGCATTCAGTAGCCAAAAGATCAGCAGGCTTTTGTCGGAAAGTCTCCACGTGTTCGTAATGCACCGAACAAAGTCAGGCCCCCAAGGCAGACTGTGGACGTTTTTCATCTACAGACTTTTCCAGACACCACCTGAGGTTTTGTGAAATCAGGGAATCGTTGCTTTTTGACGGTCGTCTGACCCCGAGAAGGAGACAATTTGAAAAGAAATGTTTGGAATGTGCCGATTACTATGTGGAAATTGTGAAACAGAGGCTGTCAGCATTGTGGAAAATTAAATGCAGCCTGGCAAGTGCTCTCAGGATCCTGAGAGTGATTATCCCTGCACAAAGGCCTTGTCACACTCCACTCTCCAGGAAGGGAAAAGCAACCGTATTAAGCCATTGCACCATTATTTCCTAGTCCCTGCTTTGGAGAGTCTTGCAAAGCTACGGCTATCTGCTTTATAGCCACGGGTGTCTGCATCCGTGGGGGTCAGTGTGGATATCCGCGGCTCATTTTTTGCGGCTACGGATGCGGCTACAAATTTTGGAACCATGCAGGACGCTCCTCAGAACCACAAACCCACCGCTTTGTTTTCTGACTCTGCCCACCTCGGTGGCTGGAGAAGACCCCACGCCAGCCGCAAGGGACGTCATCAATGTCAGTCGGGGCTGAGGGGCAGAATGCCTGGCTGGGCAAAAGAATCTAAACCTTGTCAGCTCTCCCGGTGCAGCTGGTGGCTTGGCAGCTCCCAGGCACCTGGTTCTATGGAAAGACAACCCTGACGCTGGCCGTTATACCCCTCATTGACTGCTTCGCACACAGAGAAGCCCTTTTCCACATGTCTGAGGCAGATTAATTCCCCTTACCCTGTACATGCAGAGTCTGGCTTCCCATTGTGTCAATGGTGAAGTAATCCAGCCCCGCCATAAGGGCTGTAATCCCTCTGCGACAGACACAATAACGCCTCTGACTGTGTCCGAGAACGTACACCCCTCTCTGTCACAGACACAGTAATCCTGCCCAGTACACTCCCTCGTCTTGTGTCACGAGCCCTGGAAGCCTTTTGCCCATGTGACACAGCTGCCCTCCGGAGTTTCAACAGGCGTAGTAATCCTTCGTCGTGTGCCTCACACACACATCGGCCCTTCTCCTGTGTCACACACGCACACGTATGCCCGCCCTGCACTCTTCCTATGCTTCAGACACACACAGAGGAACGCGTCTCAGAGTGTCACACCCAGAAGACTTAGCACCGCACTCACTAAGCGTTCTCAGTGTCACATGCATCAAACTCCTTCCTACTATGCTATGTACAGAACAATCATACACAGAGATCCTTCTGACTGTCTCCTCCACCCACCCATCACGACAGCACCGTCATTCGCAGCGATGCTTTTACCGGGCACATGTAGGAGGTTATCCTCCTTCTGGTGTCACCCATAAAGCACGCAAGCTTATTAATCCAGGCCTTCATACACATGCCCACCACACGTGTGGCAATCCTGGTCTGCCTGTTACGTACACCACAATTCTGACTGTCACTCCATCAGAAATCTTGTCCTATCTCATGAGTAGTGATCCTGCATCTCACCCAAAATAGCCTTCCCTCTGTCACATGCACCGTGATCCTTTTCACCATGACACTACTCGTGCACAGCACAGCAGTCTTATTCCCTGACCAGGCTTCCCCCACTGTAAAATGGGGGTAAAAACACAGACTTCCTTTGTAAAGTACTTTGATATGTCCTGATGGAAAGTACTCTCTAGAGACTAAAACAACAAGGAGTCTTGTGGCATCTTAGAGTGTGTCTAGACTACATGGCTGCGTCGATGGAGCCATGTAGATGAGTTTACTAGACATAGCAAAATGAAGCGGCGATTTAAATAATCGCCGCTTCATTTACATCAAATATCGCCGCGCTGTGTGGATTGTCAGCACAGTGCGGTCGTCTAAACGGGGATCAGCCGACCCCAGAATCCTTTGTCAGCAGATCCTTTATGCCTCATGAAACAGGATCTGACGACAAAGGGTTCTGGGGTTGGCTGATCCCCGTATAGACTACCGCACTGTGCCGACAATCAGCTGATCGGCACAGCGCGGTGGCCATTTTTCTATGTCTAGTAAACTCATCTACTTGGCTCCATTGACGGAGCCATGTAGTCTAGACACACCCTTAAAGACTAAGGCCAGGTCTACACTAAACCTGGAAGGTCGGCTGAAGGTATGCAACTCCAACTATGTAAATAACGTAGCTGGAGTTGACATACCTTAAGCCAAGCTTTCTTCACAGTGGGAGGTTGATGGGAGCAAACACTCCCCTTGGCTTCCCTTACTCCTCATGACTGTGAGGAGTTCTGTCGCTTACTGAGGGCGCCCTCAGTGTTCGATTTAGCAGGTCTTTACTAGACTCGTTCAATCAAATGCCAGAAGATCAATCTCCGATGTGGCAAGTGGAGACGTGGCCTAACAGATTTATTTGGGCATAAGCTTTTGTGGGTAAAAACCACTCTCTCAGATGTTAGTCTTTAAGGGGGCACAGGATGCCTTATAGGTTTTGAGGATACAGACTAACACAGCGACCCCTCAGATTATAGAAGCAAGCAATTATTATTATTTCTGATTATATCCTGATGGCTTTTAAAATATTTTTGATCTAATAACATCAAAAGAAAATTATCTTTGACTGTATAATTAATATTGCAGCAACAAACAACCAGAGATACAGGGATTTATGTAGGAACACTATGTGGAAACTTCAACAACTATATTGTATTCCCATATCAAACACGGCAAGTGAAAAATCCAGCAATCTAGTCTGATTAATCACTGTGTCCTACACAGCATGTTCTATAGTTCCTACATCAGAGAGAGAGAGAGAGAGAGACATCTGTCAGGTCTCCAGGGTCTCCCACTTCCACTTTTCAGCTGTCTCAAATTCTATAACGCCTTCTTGGCAGTGATGCAATGCAGCCCTAATCCTGTCTGGAGAGAAGGAGCCTGATTCTCATGCCTGTAGAAATCAGAGGCAGCTCCAGCAAAGTCAATGCTATGATCCTGGATGAGATCAGGGGCCATTTCCATTTGCATAGAAATGAGAGACTCTTTACCGACAGGTTGGAAGGAACCCATAGCACAGAGGAGCTTTGATAGGGGCGTGTGATCAAATTTAGGACCCCAATCTTGTAAAGAGCTGAACAATCTTGGGAGTGCACTCAAGTCAGTCAGAATAGAGGGCTCTTAGAAGACATGGGCAGTATTTCCCTATGGATGGAGGGAGGGACCCTCTTGTGAGTACAGGAAGCATTATCCAGGGCAGGGGAGAGCAGCATGGGAGATATATAAAGCCTCAGCTTTCCAAAAATTTGCAAACTGCTGATGTGGGGAGATTAGATTTAGAAGCATGGAGAGAGATAAAAAGTGAAAAGCTTGATTTACACCTTCTAACACCCCATGGGAAGGTCATGTGTCTGTAGTAGGTGTCTCAGCTGGTAGAAGGTCCCATCACCATCTGCTTATCACTGAGATGGGGGGTAGATTCCAACAAGGCAACAGCACAGGGGCGCCCTGTAGAGGGCTCTGTATTTACCCTTGGGGCATCACCCATAGTCTTGGTCACAGTAGAAACGATGGATCCTTTCCTCACATCTTCTCCTTACAGGATATCAAAGGATGAGACAAGACATGGAGAAGGGTTAGTCAGGGTGATTGTAGGCTTTATGGCTTAGTTTTAGGTGAAGAATGTGGTTTTTATTGTCTGGACAGAAGAATAAGACAGGTGATGCGGCGGTGGGCAAGGTGGGAGAACTTTGTGGAGTTAGAGGTTTCGCAAAGCTATTGTCAACTTATTCTGAGTTCATACATATTCAAATCCCATTCAACACATGGGGCCACATCGTCCCCTGATCAAAACTGGCTTTGCTCCATCTTTACTGGCCACACACCCAGCTGGTCAGGTTTTTTGGTGTGAGAAAAGCTCGTTTTTCTATCTAGTACTGTCTGTGCTATGTATGGCAGCAGGAAGTGCTCTTAGAATCATAGTCTCCTGGAAGATAAGGGTTGGAAGAGACGTCAAAAGGCCATCTAGTCTACCCCTTTGCCCAAAGCTGGACCAACCCCAATTAAATCATCCCAGCCAGACCCAAACGTGGCTTTAAAAACCTCTAGGGATGGAGATTCCACCACCTCCCTCGGGAACCCATCCCAGTGCTTCCCCACCCTCCTAGGGAAGTAGCTTTTCCTAATATCCAACCTAGACCTCTCCCACTGCAACTTGAGACCGTTGCTCCTCGTTCTGTCATCTGCCACCACTGAGAACAGCCTGACTCCATCCATCTTCAGGTAGTTGAAGGCTGTTATCAACTCCTCCTCCCACTCTTCTCTTTGTTAGGCTAAATGACCCCCGTTCCCTTAGCTTCTCCTCAGAAGACGTGTGCCCCACCCCTTAATCATTTTTGTTGCCCTCCCCTGGAATCTTTCCAATTTGTCCACATCTTTTCTGTAGTGGGGGCCCTAAACTGGACACAGTACTCCAGATGTGGTCTCCCCACTGTCAAATAGAAGGGAATCGTTTGGCACTGGTGAGGCCATATCTGACGTATCACTCTTCGAGACCTGCACAAGCAGTGCATTTGTGTGTGTGGGTTCGGGGGTCTAGACTGTGATCAGTGACATCAATCAAACTATGTCAAGCCCCTGTCTCTTTTCATTTGTTTCCCTCTCTCTCACTCATCTCTCCGCTCCTCTTGTTTTTCCATACTGCTTGCCCTCTGGCGAATTTCTTTTTGATCGTTCATCAATTTTCGTTTCTCTCTGCTCCTGTGCTCTGCCACAGAATCTCCTCAGTGGAGTGTGAAACCAATAAATACATAATTCGAACTCGAAATTGAGGGACCCTGGTATCACAATGGGTTTGAAATTGGACAGAACACGTTTGTCTCTTCAGAGCAAGGGACTTCTTGTGGGGTGTATGAAACTGCAAAGAGGAAACAAAAGAACGGATGCCTCATGACTATTAAGAGGGGAAAGTGGGTTCACAAAAGCATAAGAACAGCCATACTGGGTCAGACCAAAGGTCCATCTACCCCAGTATCCTGTCTTCTGATGGAGGCCAATGCCAGAAGCCCCAGAGGGAGTGAACAGAAATGGGTAACCATCAAATGATCCCTCTCCTGTTATTCATTTCCAGGCCCTGACAAACAGAGGCTAGGGACACCATTCTACCCATTCTGGCTAATAAGCATTGATGGACCTAACCTCCATGAATGTATCTAGTTCTTTTTTTAACCCTGTTAAAGTCCTGGTCTTCACAACATCCTCTGGCAAGGAGTTCCACAAGTTGACTGTGTGCTCCATGAAGAAAAACTTCCTTTGGTTTGTTTTAAACCTGCTACCCCTTCATTTCATTTGGTGCCCCCTAGTTCTTATGTTATGAGAGCATCAGGGGATGAAAATAAACAAAGAACCTTTTGGACATTGCAGACTCATAAAATCAGCATTATTATTGATATTTATAATGTTTATTATGGGAGTGGCTACTGCAGGGACTGAGCAGTTAAATGGTGGCAGTTCATCAGGGTTAGCCCTTGGTGAGCAGCTGCCATTATATGTACCTGCACTTCTGCAGGTACGGGCAATCACAGCTCTCATTGGCTGGGAACAGTGATCTGTGGCCAATGGGAGCTGTGATCCCCCGTACCTGCAGAGGTGCAGATAAATACAGCGGTGTGGGGGCCTGCCAGGGGCTAACCCTGATGGACCGGATCCGGCCTGTGGGCCGTTATTTGCCCACCTCTGGGCTAGTGGCTAACTAAGAACGGAGCCGTATGGAGTTGGCCAGGTACACACGGAAAAATGAAGAGCTGGCCTGCCAAGAACACCCTCACAGAGTTACACCAGGACAATACCTTGCAGGGTTGAAATGCCAGGCAGATGGGTGAGGTGCATGCAGATGGGCTGCGTGCCCTCGTCCAGAACAGAAATGTCACTCTGGGACAGGCGGATTTCCTTTGGAATCAGACCCCTATTTCCGTGGCTCACTTTTGTGAAGCTTCATCGATTTAGCTCATCCAGAGGGAACAAGGAATGTTATAAAAAAACTCCACACGTGGTACAGTGCCAACTTGGACTCTCGGCTACCAACCGGAGTATGTGCCTCCGCTTCAGATGAAGACAGGGGCTTGGATACAGGGCCATGAAGAAGAGAAGCCCCATGCAACATCTGATCTCCACGATAAATATTCAATACCTTGCTATGACTCCTCCTAACCCAAAACATGACACTGTCTCTTGATGTAATGACATACAACATAAACATCCTTCATATTCCTGAGGTCTCTTTAAAAAAAAAAAACCCAAAAGAAGAAGTAGCAGCGTTTGCTAACGAGGCCATAAATATTGATGTCTTTCTTAGGTCCCCCAGAGCCCTATCATTTCTGCAACGGACTGATTAATAATAGATTAAACACTTTAGATTTGCTTATTGTAGGCTGCGTAACGTTAAGTGCATCTGCTGGATGGGTAACAGAAGGGCCAGGGAGTGATGGGGCTGGCAGATTTTCAATGGAGGAATGTGACAGCCATCTGCAGACACGTTCAAGGCTGGAAATACAACCAGGGGATAGAGGGATGGAGGAGGCTGGGCAAATTTAGCGGACGTAACATTTCATTTCCCTTGGACCTCGGTAAAGGTTAGCTACTCTGTGTTGTGTACTGCATAATGAACCACTAATACTTTGCATTTAGACCGCGCCTTTCACTCCAGGATCTCAGAGCACTTTGCAAAGCGGATAACTCCATCTGATGCGGGGGATAGGGGAAAGGGAGAGACGGGGAGGGGTTGACGCATGGAAAGAATTTGGGCTGATTTATGGAAGGACTGACCATGAGCCGCCCCAGAAACATTCAGTGGGAGAGGCAGATGCTCAGTGCCACTCAAGACCACAGGGCCTGGATCCACAAAGAGACATGGGCATCGCCATGCTCAGTGGTGCAGTGCCTAACTTTGAGGTGCCCAGAAAACCACAGGAGCACGCAGCGATCCACAAAAGCACCTAAGCAATCAGAACGATGAATGGGGAGAGACAGGCACTTTCCAATGCAAGCCACAAAATCCAGCATGTTAGGTGGGGAGCAATGTTCCTTCTCATTTTCATCCAAGTGCAGATTTTTTCCCATCCATGTGCAGAATAAAATGTTATGTGCACCAAGGCATGTGGTGATGTGCACCACCAGGACACACAAAACCTAGCTGTGGGCATTCTGCTAATCGGCTGGGGAGGCATTTGAATCTCTCCTGAGCCGCCGCACAAGTGTGGAGCTTACAGGGAACACAGGTGGGGAGCTAAGGGTGTGCTAAGCTCCAACCCACTCACAGAGGCAGGGGCCTAGGACTGGGCAGCAGTGAGGCAGGGATCTTTGCTTGCGATTCACAAATGGGAACCAGCCGCCCGGAGTCAGGCAGCTTAGGTGCCTCGGTTGTTCCTTATGGGAGTGAGCTAAGCACCTGCCTCACCCCACACACAAGATGTAGGAGCAGGAGCTGATGCCCATCTTATAACTTTTAGGCCTGTGGTTAAGGCAATTGGCTAGGATGTGGTTCAATTTTCACCTGTCTTTATCTTTGTATGTTGTGAGCAGCACCTGAGCCATGCTCAGACAAACACCAGTCCTCCCCTGTTTGCTAATCTCTTCGGGGCTCAGGCAGGAGACATGTAGGTGCTCAGGCGCCAAGAGGAAGACAACAGTTCCCAGGCAGAAACATAGCCACCTGAGGAACTTTTACTGAAAAAAACCAAACCAAAACAATAAAATGTAGAGGCCAAGTAATCCTAGGCCCTCACAGGCTTTGACGAGAACTCTGTGGATGCCATTGGAGCCCAAACCTGGGATTTAGGTGCATAAACCTGAGATATTGGTGCCTAAATCTGGCCTTGAGGGGCCTAAATACCTTTGTGGCTCCCACCGCAAGAGACATGATCAAAATCACCCAGGGTATGTCTAGACTCCATGCCTCTGTCGCCAGAGGCCTGTAAATTAGACTACCCGACATAGTCAATGAAGCCGGGATTTAAATATCCCCGGCTTCATTAAAATAAAAATGGCCGCGCTGTGCCGGCTCAGCTGATCGTTGGCACAGCGCGGCAGTCAAGACGCGGATCGGTCGACAAAGGAAGTCTTTGTCGACCACTCCTGTAAACCTCGTTTCACAAGGCATAAGTAAGGGAGCGGTCGACAAAGGCTTTCCTTGTCGACCGATCCGCGTCTTGACTCGTGCGCTGTGCCGACGATCAGCTGAGCCGGCACAGCACGGCGGCCATTTTTATTTTAATGAAGCCGGGGATATTTAAATCCCAGCTTCATTGACTATGTCGGGTAGTCTAATTTACATGCCTCTGGCGCCAGAGGCATGGAGTCTAGACATGCCCCCAGTGAATTAGCATTGAAGGTGAGAAATGAACCCGCGGTAATGGTTACCAGACCAGTGCTGAAACACTTCGAGACAGCCCTGCCCAGAGTGTTTTCTTCCAGCTCTGCCGCCCTGGAAGTAGCGTGGCCTACTCCTGGTGCGACTGTCCTTGCTGCTAGGATTCATGATCTTGTTGGCATGGGACACCGAGTGCTCCGTTAGAAGGGTCCAGGATGCTACGCCGCAAGCCGAATCCTTCCTGTCACGCTCTCCACCTGCTTCCTTGAAGGCAGCGGACGTTCTCTGGGGAAAGCGAACGGGATTTCGACCCACCTAACGTAGGACTGAGGTGGGTTTGACGACACGGTCGTCCCCCTCCCATGAACAGAATAAGCTGCACCTGTGATGATTTTGGCTTCTTGGCTAATAACTACGGTCTGGCTCCCACCGCAAGACTCGGTGCTGAGGAGGGGTTGGGGTGTCGCAGCGAGGGCCCAGGAGAAACAGTTTTGTTTATCTGCTTTTCCTGGGAGCAGGGGAGCCATCAGCCTCCACAGCAGGGGGGCTAGAACAGTGTTTACAGTGGGGGTGCTGAGAGCCATTGGACCACCCTGTAGAACCTCTATATGACGGATCTCTCTCTTGTTTAGTCGTAGCTAAATGAGTCCCCATCATATTGTATGCATAGTTGGGCTGGGACCATTAGATCATCTAGTCTGTGTACACTCCTGTATAACACAAGCCATTATATTTTATCCAGTTACCCTTAGAGAGGGCCGTCCTTACCCATACACAGAATATGCAGCTATGTAGGGCACCAGAAAATTTGGGGCACCCCTGGGTCTTAGGGTGTGTCTAGACTACAGGGTTTTGTCGACAAAAGTGGACTTTTGTCGACAAAACTATACTTGCGTCTACACTACTGCCGAGTTCTGGCGACTTAATGTTGACAGAACTTGGCAGTTTTGTCGATGGTGGTAAACCTCATTCTACGAGGAATAACGCCTTTTGTCGACAGAAGGTGTTATTGCATCTACACTGTCCTTTGCGTCTACACTCTCATGTCGACAAAGTGGCTTGCTTTGTCGACAGAACTGGCTGTAGTCTAGACGCTCTTTGTTGACAGAAGCTTTGTCAACAGTATCTGTCGACAAAGCCTCTGTTGTCAAAAGCCTGTAGTCTAGATGTACCCTTAATGTCCATCCTCCAACTTTTCCTATCCCTGCTCCATGGCTCTGCCAGAGCCACAGAGTCATCCTTACCCATAATCAGAATACTCAGCTGCATGGGGAACCTGAATATTGGGGCACCGCTGGGTCTTAAGATCCACACATCCACTTCTTCCTCTCTCTGTTCTGTGTCTCTGCTTCCTCCGGAGAGGGTCTAGTTAACGCAAAAGTGACAAAGCTGGCCCGAGCGATCAGTAGAACATGGAACCTGGGAAAGAGCCAATCGAGTGGTAATGAAGCCATTGTGCAGGCATTTGCCAACCCCAGGTCCATCCTGTCCGTTTCTGAATTTGCTGTGGGAGTCGACGGGGCCTGCGTTTAAAATTTGCTTTAAAAATCTTTCATTCGTGTGCTGCTTCGGATTATAAAATCACAGCTCTAAAAAATCATCAGGCATAGGGGCACCAGCTTAATAGTACCACAGATCCTAAGGCTCTCCTGACAGAACTTCACCCAGTATTCCTGCCTCTGACCTAGCCACCCGTGACTGAGCCAAAGCACATCGCCAAGAATGATTTAAAGACTCCAAATGATGGAGAATCCACCACAGCCTCTGGGAAGTCATTCCAGTGGATAGTTACCAATGTTCAAAATGTACGCCTTACTCCCAGGTTGAATTTATTTCTCTAGCGTCCGCTGCTAGGCATTGGATCTTGTTATGTTTGCATAATACAAGGCAGTTATGGTCCAGGCCTGGAGCTCCTAAGTACAAATGAATACAGATTGACTTCTCTGATCTGGGACACTCTCCTTTCGGGCCACGGATGTTGCTGGACCAAAGAGCCCCTGGATCAGAGAGCCCCAGCGGCTAGGAGTCCAGCGTCCAAGAGCAGGATGGGAGGCCAGCATCTGTGTGCTGCTGGAGATGTTAAAATCACAAAGCTCTAAAACATCGTCATCCTCCCCAGGCTGCTGTCTGCGTATGGGCATCCATATAATAGCACTGCGTAGGGCCCCATAAATCCTAAGGACGGCTCTGGCCCGCTACCGAGCCGAATAACTTGGGTGAGACAAAGCAGTCGGCACTGAGGAGACTGATGTGTCGTGTGCCACAGGCAGAGAGTAGGGGAGGGAAGGATCCCCCTGCTGTGTGACTGTGCATGCAGAGGTTGAGAGAAGAGGAAGTCGAGGGGAGGGCTGATCCCTTCCTGGTAAAGCAGAGGGAGCTGGCATTCCTGTCCATTAGGGCTGGGACCGGTCCCCCATTCCAGGCCCTGGGTGCACGAGTATCATGGGGTGGCTGCATCCCCATGTACCAGGTCCCAATGTTGCAAACTCAAATTGGGCCTGGCTGCCCCTGTCATGACCCAAACCCAAATGGAACATCCACCCTGTGCACCAACTTGTGACACCCACTGTGGGGAGCAGGGTCCAGTCCTTCCCCCCCCATTTCCAAAATCTGGGCTCTGGCACTGGTGCTGACCCACAGCGTGCCCGCCTGTTTCAAAGTAGTCTAAGTGCTGTGGTGGCAAATGGGACCGTGTGCAAATCACAGCATGGAGCAGTGATGTCTATGGGCAAGCTTTCGATTCCTCTCTTCTTTGTCTTTAAACTCTTTGCAAACATATGTACAAGGAACAGAGCACCCAGGTAACTGACAGTGATAGAAAAACCATCAGCTCTCTCTCCCCACGCACGGCCCGATAAACTCACGCTCCCAAACATCAGCTATGACCCCATCCAGCAAAGCACCTAAGCATGTGCTTAACTTTAAGCATGCGTGTCATCTCACTCATATCAATGAATCAAGTTAAAGTTAGTCTGCAGAAGAGAAGAGTGAGGGGGGATTTGGCAGCAGCCTTCAGCTACCTGAAACGAGGTTCCAACGAGGATGGAGAGAGGCTGTTCTCAGTGGGGGCAGATGGCAGAACGAGGAGCAATGGTCTCAGGTTGCAGTGGGGGGAGATCTAAGTTAGATATTAGGAAAAACTATTTCCCTAGGAGGGTGGGGAAGCGCTGGGCTGGGTTCCTAGGAGCGGGTGGAATCTCCATCCCTAGAGGTTTTTAAGTCCCGGCTTGACAAAGCCCTGGCTGGGGCGATTTAGTTGGTTCTGCTTTGGGCAGGGGGCTGGACTCCATGGCCTCCTGAGGTCTCTTCCAACCCTAGGCTTCTAAATGCATGTTTAATGCTTGGCTGGATCAGGGTTTAGCACTTTGACCCAGCCAAAGAATGAGCTATGGCCATGCTAACCAAATAGGAAAGAGAAACTCAGGACTTGAAGTTGGAAGCTGCCAGTGGGTTTATTTCAGTGCTACCATTCCTGGAATACTAATACCATTGATAAATGGCAGGGTTCAGAGAAGACTGACGAGAATAATCCAAGACTTTGAAAAAGTGACAGTGAGGGCCATTTCATCTGCCTAGCATCTGTTTAAATTTCCTCTGTTTAACAAGAGGAAAATTAAGGGGTGACAATCACCGTTTATAAGCCCCAGATGGGGACGGTTTTTGATAATGGGCTCTGAAATCTGGCAGACAAAGGTAGAACAGAAACCAATGGCCAGGACCTGAAGACAGACAAATTCAGGTGGGAAACAAAGCATGTCTTTACCAGGGAAAGTGGTTAACCACTGGACCAATTTACCCAGGCTTGTGGTGCATTCTCCATCACTGCCAACTTTTAAATCAAGATTGAATGTTGTCCCAAAAAGATCTGCTCTAGTTCAAACAGGGATTTAATTCACACAAGTCTGATAGCCTGTGCCATACAGGAGAGCAGACTAAGTTATCCCTGTGGTCGCTTCTGGCCTTTTGTCTATGAATTTGATGTATGAATGCAATTCATATAGCAATTCCTCTGTCAAAAAGAGTACAGGTTGCAACCCTCTGGTCTGGGACTCTCTGGTTTGGCAACATAAGAACATAAGGACAGCCAGACAGGGTCAGACCAAAGGTCCATCCAGCCCAGTGTCCTGTCTTCCAACAGTGGGTGATGCCAGATGCCCTAGAGGGAGGGAAAACAATATGATCCCTCCCCTGTCACCCACCTCCAGAGAAACAGAGGCTAAAGACACCATTCCTACCCATCCTGGCTAATAGCCATTGATGGACCTAACCTCCATGAATCTATCTAGCTCTTTTTTGAACCCTGTTAAAGTCCTAGCCTTCACCACATACTTTGGCAAGGAGTTCCAGAGGTTGACTGTGCGATGAGTGAAGAAAAACTTCCTTTTGTTTTAAACCTGCTGCCTATTAATTTCATTTGGTGACCCCTAGTTCTTATATTGTGGGAATAAGTAAATAACTTTTCCTTATTCACTTTTTCCACACCACTCATGATTTTATAGGTCTCTAACATATCCCGCCTTAGTCTCCTCTTTTCTAAGCTGAAAAGTCCAAGTCTTTTTAATCTCTCTTCATATGGGACCCATTCCAAACCCGTAATCATTTTTGTTACCCTTTTCTGAACCTTTTCCAATGCCAATATATCTTTTTTGAGATGAGGCGACCACATCTGTACGCAGTATTCAAGATGTGGGCGTACCATGGTTTTATACAGAGGCAATAAGATATTTTCTGTTTTATTCTCTATCCCTTTTTTAATGATTCCTAACATCCTATTTGCTTTTTTGACTGCCGCTGCACAGAGAGTGGATGTTTTCAGAGAACTATCCACAATGACTCCAAGATCTCTCTCGTTTAGTCGTAGTTAAATGAGTCCCCATCATATTGTATGCATAGTTGGGATTATTTTTTCCAATGCGCATTACTTTACATTTAGCAACATTAAATTTCATTTGCCATTTTGCTGCCCAATCTCTTTGTGAAGAGCTTCAAAAAAATCTCACCAAACTGTCTGCTTTGGTCTTAACTATCTTGAGCAGTTTGGTATGAACTGAAAATTTTGCCACCTCACTGTTTGCCCCTTTCTCTAGATCATTTATAAATAAATTGAATAGGATGGGTCCCAGTTAAATAGGATTGGCCCCAAGTTGAAGAGGATTGAACATCTGCACCACGGATGTTGTTGGACCACAGAGGCCTGCCGGCTGGGAGTGGGAGCCAGCTGGGAGTCTGGTAGTGGAGGGGTTGGCAGCCTGCAACCCGCCTAGGGGGCTGGGACTGGAGTCAGTCCAGCAGCTGGAGGGTCGGGGGACTGGGAGTGGATCCAATCCTGCAGTTGGGGGGCCGGCAGCTCAGAGCCCAGCCAGAGGTCTGGAAGTGGAGCCGGTCCTGTTGCCGGAGGGACAGGAACGGAGCTGGTCTGGCAGCCAGGAGCAGGGAGCCTGGCGAGGGCCAGCAGTGGAGCCAGGTGACTGGCGTCCCCTGGGAAGAGCCAGGACCCGAGGGTGCCAGGCCAGGGAGTCCAACCTGCTGAGCCCCATCAATGCAGTCTGCAAGCAGCATCCATGTGCTTTCCTTTAGTAAACTGGATCCTCTCATGTTGTCCTTGGTCAGAAGCAGGGGCTTCTGTTATGCCAGGCTGATTTGTAACTGGATGTTTTCATCGGCATGAGGCACAGAGACGCTGCCCCCGGCCCCCAGGCCTTTTAAAACAAATAGAACCAGGCAAGGTTAATAGGCAGGGTGGGAGCTCATGTTAACTTGACACCAGAGCAGCTAAGCAGTTCCCTGCCAGCTCTCTTGGCCATAGGCCCCAGGGTGGAGAGGAGGACGCTAATTACAATTGCCGCAAACTCACCAAAAAATTGAAACTCCTCCAGCTTTTGTGCTCTTAGGCGAAGGCGGAGTAAGGAGAGGCAAAGAACCTCCACACTGCCATGGCAGGTGGGCCGTAATCCCGACATCGGAGCCCTCCTGCTTCCCGACTCAATGCTCAAACTGCCCTTGTGATTCTCCCAGGGGTTCTGCGGAGACACCTTTCGGCAAAATCTCGCCAATGCTGGCTTCTGGCCGGCTGGAGAGCCTGGGCAATAGTCCCTTTCAAGGGTTGGCCCACGCAACGTCAGAGGCACAGGGTTGGGAACCTTTTTTGGGCCGGGGGCCGCTGACCCACAGAGAAATCAATTGGGGGCCGCACACAAGTGAGAAGCAAAACCAAAAAACAAACGAAAAAACACCTCACTCATGTGGCCCCTGACTGAGAAGCAGAACGACCCTCCCCACATTCCCCTCACACACTGGAGCCTAGAGAGCCGGGCTAGTGGATTTTGTGAGCCCCTCTATGCGCTGGGGTGGAGCCAAAATTGAGGGGTTCAGTATGTGGGAGGAGGCTGCTGGGAAGCAGGCTTGCCTTGTGGGGTCTGTGCGGGAGGGAGGGTACAGGAGTGTGTTGGGGGTGGGTGGGTCTGGGAGGGTGGGAGAGTGCAGGAGTGTGGGGTCTGGATGGGAGGGAGGGTGCTGGCTCTCCAGCCCCACGGAGGGCATCGGGGGCCACGGAGCTGAAGCACCAGCACCAGCTCCCCAATGCTGTGGGGGAGGAGCCCCAAGCATTAGGGGCCGGATCCAGGCAAGCTAGGGGCTGCGGAGGTTCCCCACCCCTGTTACGGAGCAATCACACAAAGCAGCCTGCTGGAGCAAAGAGAACACCATACAGGAAGGACAACGTGAGAAGAATTCACCTCAGTTCTCCTCCCACAGAATCAGAATTACATCTCCCGTGGGGACCCCGCAAGGCCTCAGCCTGCTCCCCGCCAGCAGCTGCCGCCCGGGGAATGGAGCCCCGCAGCATAGCCATTCCCTGCTGTGAATGCACGAACACAATTCACTCTCATTTGGATGAGGACACGCTATGAAGGGAGGAATATTTTTGGGTATCTATTGGGTATCTATTGCCCCCTGTTTGGGTATCTATTGCCCCCTATGACAAAAGGGCCTTTGCCGCTTCCCTTTTCCCTTGGGCATGGCTAGTTCCTAGTTAAAATGCTGCTCATGCTGCAGACAGCATGTTCCTGTCCCGCCTTGTGGACTGTTGAGTCAGCAGCTCTTCTGACAGACAGAAAGCTCAGAAAGTCTATGTAATCGCCACTCAAATCTCGGTCTCCCTAGACCACTTTTAAGCTTGTTATGGGCAGGCTTAGAGGATTAGATTGTTATCGCTGGATGTCGATAAAGGTTGATTCTCCCTACACACACAAGCCAACGAAAAGATATGCCTCTTGATAGGCATTGAAATATACACAAAGTAAGTAAAATGCTGCTTGAGGACTTAGGTGGGTTTGATTTAAGGACATGTACTTGGCATGATTTGACACGTGACATTGGCAATTTGGGTTGTAGCCATTACAAAGCTTTACATTTTTGAATCTCAACATCTACTGCCATTAAATAATTTTGTCTGACTCCCATTTTCTAAAAGTCGCAAAATGGGGGCCATGTTAGTCTGTAACTTTAAAAACAGCGAGTAGTCCTATGGCACCTCAGGCCTAGTCTACACTAGGACCTTAGTCCAAAAGTAGTCCCCCAAGGTCTAAGCGATGCGTCCACGCTACCAAGCCTGTTATTCTAGAATAAAGGGCTGTGGAATTCATACTCTGCAGTCCTGCTTTTCCCAAACGTGTAAATCCGAAATAGAGTTATTATAGACGCTCCGTTGCTGCTAATTCGAATTAATCTGCCTCCAGGAGGCCTCCCGCAGCTCCTGAGAGTGCCTCCTGGGGCTTTGCGTCTGAGGTAGCACGTCCACATTAACGGAGCCTGCCTCGGACTATATTCGATTCTTCCCCATTGTGAGAACACGGAACTTCGAATTTGTAAAATCGGGTGCCCAGAAGCCGAGCTTAGTACATTCAAAATAATCGCCTAGTGTAGACATGGCCTTAAGAGACTAACAAAAATACATACATGTAGTATCATGAGCTTTCGTGGGTAGAACCCACTTCCTCAGATGAGATCACCTAGATTGGAGCAACCCTCCCATGTTTTGTTCCCCTGAAATTTCATGCAACTGTGAAAAATTAAGTTTAAGATACAAATACTGACCAACAATATTATCCTTCAGAATTAGACCCATTCAAATTCTGCCAGGCCTAGTTACAGGCCATGATGCAGCCGAATCTCCAGCAGGCTTTTTGCTCAGGTGTAAGCAGTGATCTGGGGAAGGTCATTGCAGGATTCGGCATGCCGCTGTCTGTGTTTGTTCATTGGCTCATGTACCACTGTTTCTCTTGGGCAACTCTGAGCTCAGCTGCATGGGGATAGAGGCCTAATTTCGTCTTACCCAGCTGCTCGTCTGGATTTTTACAGCAACACAGACTAAGAAAACATGACTTTGGGTTTTTACTCCCCTACCCTTGGGTCTCATTATCTGTGGCTCTGACCTTATTTATTTACATTTCAAGGGGGAGGCTGGCAGGAAAGATAATATGAGTCCCATTTCAAACTGTGATCTGCTATAATTTCTGCTTTGTTCAAAATCCATCTGAATTTTTCACTGCAATGAGAGGGGAAGGCACTATAAGAGCCAGTGGACAGCACATGCAGTCTAGCTTCCTTAGCTCCTCCCCTAGAAATCTTTGTGTTTACTGGAGGCATATTCTGTTGGGACACACATCTTCACTGAGGCTAAAATACATGGTGAAGCTGGCCTGATTTCACCAGAATTGTGAGGCAAAGTCGCTATGTCCTGTTGACATTTTTTTTGAATGAAACACTTAATGTTTTCATTTTGAAATCACTTTTCAGTTTGATGGTTGCTTAATTTGTGCAGTATAGCATATAACACAACATCTACAAACATCCAAAACCAAAATGGAACTTTTCAATCAATCCAAAAATAATCTTTCCTTAATGGAGAACTTTGAAAATTTCAGTTTTCATTCTGATTCAGAAAAATAACTAAAAGCCAAATTTGGATATCTCAAAATCCTTCACTATGCAGAACTTCTTTCCTCCAGACATAAGAACATAAGAACGGCCTTACTAGGCCAGACCAAAGGTCCATCTAGCTCAGTATCCTGTCTGCCGATAGTGCCAATACCAGATGCCCCAGAGGGAGGGACCCCAACAGGTAATCCTTATGAGATCCCTCTCCTGTCACCCATTTCCAGACAAACAGAGGCTAGGGACACCATTCCTACCCATCCTGGCTAATAAGTATTGATGGACCTAACCTCCATGAATCTATCTAGCTCTTTTTTGAACCCTGTTAAAGTCCTAGTCTTCACAACATCCTCTGGCAAGGAGTTCCACAGATTGACTGTGCACTGAGTGAAGAAATACTTCCTTTTGTTTGTTTTAAACCTGCTGCTTATTCATTTCATTTGGTGACCTCTAGTTCTTATATTGTGGGAATAAGTAAATAACTTTTCCTTATTCACTTTTTCCACACACAGCTCTAGTGCTTCATTTATTTATTGAAAAACCTTCATGGACAAGCCCCGAAATCATTTATCTTTCTACTCTGTGTCCCAGAGAGGATCTGAGGAGAAACAGATCCACCTAATTTCATGCTTTGCCCATATTCCTAATCAAACACTCACATTTAAATTGCTTCGGCAGCTGTCCCAGCTGCTCTCTTTCATGGGCCTTGTTTGCAGTATTTCAAACCCACGTGGTGCTGTGCTGAAAATCCCTTCACCTGATGTTCGATAGAGCTTATACTATTGCTAACATCAATGCAGCTCCTATACGGGACTTGGGTGCTGTGTATTCAGGACCTTTTTCACTGTTAAATCCTACTGCTGGTGGTGCTTTTACTGCAACAAAAGCGAAAGGCCTCCCTGTGGACTGGGCACCACTATATGCAATGCCTCAAGGGCAATTTCTGTTTGGAATAAACATTTTTCAAGAGGGCCCGGTGGGGAGCTGTTGCCGAACAAAAGAGGCTTAGCGGTCGCATAGGGCAGACTTCTAACACTCACGGTCAAAGCGCATGAAACAAAAGACAGGACTATGCAGCACTTTAAAGACTAACAAGATGGTTTATTAGGTGATGAGCTTTCTTCGTGGGCCAGACCCACTTCCTCAGATCAAATTGTGGAAGAAAATTGGCATGACCATATATACCAAAGGGATACAATCAAAAAAAGTGAACACATATAAAATTGACAAATTAGATTTTAGAACAGAGGTGTGTGTGTGTGTGTGGGGGGGGAGGTTAGTGTCCATGAGATAATGATATTAGGGGTGATAATTGGGGGAAGCTATCTTTGTAATGGGTAAGATAATTAGCATCTTTGTTAAGGCCCATACGTAAAGTGTCAAATTTAAGCATGACACTTTACATGCTTAAATGTAAAGTGATTGCCCTTAAATGTAAGTGCATGTTGTTCTAGTTCCCTTGTTTTATCCCACTTGCTTCTTCACGTTATTAGCTGGCAGCCAACAGCGACATCCCCAAAGGCAATGAAGGACTTTTATGCCGCCTCGAAGGGCTCGCGGAATGAACAACGTGGGAACTTGAAATGGTTCCATGATGGCAAAGCAACCACAAGAAGAGAACATGGCTCATGGAGGCCTACAATTTACTCCACTTCTTCTCCATCCACAGCAACTTCCATCCATCTCCCCAATCGACTGTTTCCTCCTCTTTCATACTTGGTAGCAAGGGGAAATCAAAACACCTCTCATTCAGGAAGCCTTTTTGGCTCCAACAGTGTTAGGACATAGATATTCAGGTCTGCCTGTAAAGGCCTATATAAGAACCAAGTTTATCTGTCTGAGGCCTTGTTCTTCATCTAAGACTTTTGGCACAGTCCAAGCCCGTCCAAAGCATTCATATTGAAATACGGCACATTCCAACCATTTGGGGCTGTTATCTAGGGCCTACAGCTAAAGGGAAGAGCCTAGAAACTAAAGTTGAGAGCTTTCTGTCTGGTAAGGGCCTGCTCTTCATCTCTCTATTGTTGATCAGTCTGGTTCTTTGATTGTCTCTGTCTCCTGTATAATTAATTTTGCTGGGTATAAACCAATGAAGGTGGTGGGATATAATTGGTTAGTTAATCGTGTTCCAATATGCTAGGATCGGTTAATTAAATTTCAGTAGAATGAGTGGTTAAAGTATACCTGAAAATATCTCTCTATATATGAGGGACAACTAGGAAATGAGTGGGAAAAAAAACAAGGGAAAAAGGAAAGGAAACAGGATTCACGTTGGCTGGACGCAAACTTCAATAAACATCAAATTATTTACATCTCCGGACTTTGAGTTTTGCTGTTCTCTGTTCATGTGAGAAAGACCAGGGAAGTAGGAAGGTGAAGGGAAAAGCCAGCTAACAAACCCACTTAAATTACAATAAATCAAATGGTTTCAAAGTAAAACAAGAATACTCTCTCTTGCTTTGCACCTTGACCCCCTGCGGTAAGTATTTAGTGTTTGCCTAACTCTAGATTGCATGTAGACTCATGGGGTAGAGATTATCTCTGCCCCATGTGTTTGTAGCTGGCTGAACACAGGTTGGCTGATTGTTCTGGGAATGGGTGATATGGGTGATTGTTCTGGGGACGGGTGCCTTTTATCTGTAATTCCGTGGGTAGGATTACACTGAAGGCAGGTTTCTTGCTGTGGATTGCATGGAATGAACTGGTGGTCTCATTCCACCTTGTAGTGGAAACTGTATCAGAGCTGACACCAACTGGTAGCAATTTATGGGCATATTTTAGTACAAATCCAAATAAAATTTTAAGTAGAAAGATGAACCTCATAGAATGAATTCCTCCGGGAACTAAGGACCAGTGCTCCCTGCATACTGTGTGGTTGGGTGGCCCCCCAAGAGAGATTCAGGTGCCACCCAGCTGATTAGCAGAGTGCCCACAGCCAGCAGCATGTGTTTCTACTGGTGGAGCACATCTGCATTTGCTTCAGTGCACACAACAAAATGTATTCTGCACATGGATGGAAAAAATTAGAGGGAACATTGCTAAGGACCCTTGCTTACCACCTTCTGTTTCAAGTGCAAGACACAGGTCTTTGGCCTGGCCTTCTCCAGTACATAGCAGCATGTGTACTGAATAAATAAACCCTACCAAAAGAAAACACTACATGGCACATGCTTCTCCCTGTGGGGAGAGGATGAGAAAATAACACGTGACAGACGTTAGTCATGTTATTATTAGCGGACACTGGGAATCTCATTTAATGCGACAATAAAGTGCATCGCCAAGAACAGCCAGCCAGGTGCACGTGTAAACGTCAGAGGACTGTTATGCGTCTGTGACACAATCACCCCGAAAGGCATCTGTACACCTGCTACATATTTAGACCTCAATTTTGCACCTGGATTTGCTAGTCTTGATCCCTGTACCTGTATAGTATTCATTGAGTTAATAGGACTCTGCATGGGGTCAGAAGGCTCTTGTTGACAGGTAGGGGGACAGATCTTTTCATTTCTAGCCCATCATTCGACTGCCCCCCATCAACATCCATATGTCAACAAAATCATGTATGTTTCAAGTCATATTTGTGCTGGGGATCTCTTTTGCGGGCATGTGCGTGCCCTGGGTTAGGCCTTCTGCAACACCAGTCACTGAGAATTCCTCACTACAGCATCACAAAGTGCACTGATTTAAGGACACCTTTCCTCCAGGGGGCAGGTGATCCCGTGAGAAAGTTCATGGCTGGTCAGAAGTTTGTAGAGAAGGGGGGAAGCCATGATAAATTCATGCTTTTTTGCTGGGCCATTATTCATCATGTATCAAAACCTCCATAAAAGCCATACTTTAGGAGTATTGTCCTATAGCCAATAGGGCATGAACTCTGAAGCAAGACAGGTTCCTCGCCCTCTATGACTGGCCATGGAACATGGAATTTTTTTCCCCTTCTAGATCCCACTATTGTGACTGTGATGGATAGGAGGAGGGCTGGCCAGCACTAAGTGACTCCAGGGTTAAACTCAGGTAGCTAGCAAGGGTGTTGGCAGGGGGCCAGAAGAACCAATGGGATACGGTGCTGAAATTTGAATTGTACATAGATACCTGGTCTGCTCTTCCTTTGTGTGTCTGGAGGGAGCAACATGCAGTAATCTGAATTACATGTCTACAAGGAATATTGGACATGGGAGTGGACTGGACCGTGAAGGGATTGTGAGTAAATAAGAGAAAAAGTATATTTAGTTGCGATCAGGGTACTTTTTCTTTGTTTTGGTTGTTTGGTTAAGTTTCTCTATGCAAAATCCATTTGCTTCCCCCATGCACTATCTAAGCAATACCTAGAAAGACTATGTACTCGGTGTTTTAAATTTTTTTCAGTTGTTCTGTAACATCTAGCAGCCAAGTATGCTTTATTAAGGACATCTTTTTGTTTTGTTAATAAAATCACCCTTTTTAAGGTGATGATTTGATTCTTGTGTCCTGCAAGGTAGCAGGAGGTTTCGGTGTGTATGCCAGCTAGCCTGAAAGATCAGCTATCAGAGAATCAGTTTGTTTTCTGTGTTTTTTTGTTTCTTTTTTCAAGCTTTCGTAGCAAAAAAGCTTAGGGTATCACTGGGGGAGGAATTCAAATGTTTCTTCCTGTTTTTCAGGGTTTAAATCACTTGATGGTGGCAGCTACCCCGCAAAGTCAGTGAATTTGTGACTCTGGGGAGTTTCTGTAAGCAGAGCCTATAGAGGTGAGATATTTAAGATCTCTTGCAGACCCCCACCTTCTGCACTCGGAGTGTCAGAGTGGGGAACAGCCCTGACCGTGGGTAGGTCAATTCTGCAGTTTCCTGTCATGTAGGGAGGAATCTCATTGCATGCTAGCTCTGAAATAGACTGAGAGCTGTGACATCTGCCTATCTTTGCTGTTCAATTAGGCATATTTCCTCAGCAAATGGCCTCTCGGGTGGCTTCAGCTTCAGACACAGTTATTATAAGGTGGCCTTCATACCGTGCCCTGTTCCCTGCACCCCACTAGGGAAGGTTTTTATGTAGTGTCAGAAATTCCTAATGCTGCACATTCTAATTGAGTTTGGTTTTTTTAGCAGAATGTTCCTCTCACTTTCAGACTTCCTCCGGGCTATTTTTGCTGCGTTTAATTAAAAACGCATACATTTTACAGCAAGAAATTTCAATAATTGAGCGGCAAGGAGGTTTCAAGATGCAAGATCTTGATTCTGCGAGTGCCCCGAGGAAACAATTTGGGAAATCCATACAGCCAACAACTGGGAAAATAAGTGGACACGTTGCATCAACAGGATAAAATATTAATTTAGGGGGAGAGAGACTCCATAAGTGGCAAGGGAGATGCCCTGATGGAGCCCGAAGTGAGATTACGTCCCCCATGTCAGCTTGCAGGGTCTGAGCAGAAAAACTGTGGTGTTTTAAAACAGATAGTCCCTATTGCTACATTGCACAAAATGGCGTGGAATCAAATTTACCTGGGCCGGGTTCTTTTGTTACATTAGTTTTGCAGCAGCCTTAGAAACAGAAGGGCAGATTCTATCCCCTCGTCATGTGCAATGACCTTCATGTGTCAGACCTTCTCCATCTTAGGAAAACCCCATCTTGGTCCCCCATGACACTCCAGCTTCCACTCCATCTGCCTAGTCCTTTCTACTGGTAAGCTTCCCTGGTCCCTTTGAAATGTCAGCTTATTGAAAAATGTATAGTTGGGGTACATCTACACAGTGGGGCTATTTCAGGGTACAGGAAGTATCCCAAACTAGCTACCTCGCATCTTTTGAATGTACCCGCTATTTCGAGAGATGCCAAAAAGTGCGTCCGCCCTATTTCAAGACCTCTCTGTAATCCTTGTTCCCTGAGGGTTAAGGGATGTCTCGAAATAGTGTGTTATTTCAAAATTTGGCGCTGTGTAGATGCGCTATTTCGAAATTCAATTGAAATAAGATACGCAATTGGCGTAGTGCAAATTGCATATCTTTTTTCAAGTTTAGGGTGCTGTGTAGATGCACCCTTACTGTCTGTAGGTCCTCTGTTCCAATAACATCCTAGATCTTTTTCAATCTGGCCCCCACCTCGTGTACTCCACTGAAATCTGTGTCTCCAGTGGCAGCAGAGACCTGTGCTATTGGAGTGAGAAGACAAGGAATCTAACCCCGTCTCCTTCAGTCCGTGTACAATTTTATAGTTTCTGTTGACTGAAACATGCAAATTCATTTCTCTGACCTGGCAGTGTCTGTTTCTGAGACGTGATGCTTAAGCTTTAGGTCCATCCCCGCACTGAAATATTTGGGGGTGTCTTCTTAGGATACAAATTACTACCTTGCACGTAAATGCCATTCAAAATCATTGCTGGGTAGAGATCTCCCCCAACGGTGGTGTCTTGGAATCTCCCACACAGCCATTTCCTTGACATGATTCACAGCCTGTCAAGCGTAACTCGAGTGGGATCCAGGTTCTAAGTGATGTGACAGCACCGGCAGGAGACATTGTGATGGCCATAAAATCATTTGAACAGTCACAGTGTTTCTCCAGTCAATGGCATCAAGTGATTTATTTTTGCCATCTCGCTGAAAACTGCTGCTGTCTCACCAGTCAAGAGGCAAAATTAATATGTGAACCAAAGACGCCTCCTACAATGTGTACATAGGCACATCTATTGAATTTGCTGCAGAAAAAAAATGTTGAAAACATACTAGCTGGTAGAGCTGGTCAAGAACTTTTCATTAAGAGTTTTCCCGACTGAAAATTCCATTTTGGCAAAACCATCATCTGTGTTAAATCTTATTGATTTCAACATTTTATTTTCAACAAAAATTGGATGATGCCATTTTGAAAAGTCCCATGTTCATGTTTTTGGAATGTAAAATTATGATTTTTTTTTGTTTCCAAATGACTGTATTTCAAAATGTACTTCATTTTAAAAAAGTAAAAAATATAAATAATAGTCAATATCAAAATGCTTCCTTGACCTCAAGCTTATTTTTCTGATTTAATTTCTTGAAAAGTGTTGAAATATTGTTTTCATCCCAATTCAAGATTCTTTTTTTTTTTTTTTTTAAAAAGCTTGAAATGTTACAGAATAGAAAATCTGTTTCTAACCAACTCTACTAGCTGGCATTGTCTTTAATTATAGGGGTTTGAAATCTCCTGCATTTGGAGTGAGTGTCTCATGTTGTGGACTCATTTTAAGATGTGGTTTAATAATTAACAATACCTACTGGACCAGATCTTTAGCTGGTGTAAATCAGTATAGCCCCATTGAATTCAATGGAGATGTGTTTATTGACACCACCTCAAAATCTGGTTCAATGTATAGAGCATTTTGGGATAGAGATGCTCAAAATGCTTTTCAAAGGTGCTTACATATTATCATCCTCATTTTTCAGAGGGGAAAATCGAAGTACAGAAAGTTTAGGAGCTTGATCACCAAAGGATAAATGGACACAAATCAGACATCAGAAATGGTAACACACACAGACCTGTAGGGGAACATTTTAACCTGCCTGGTCACACAGCCATTGATTTAAAAGCAGCCGTTCTTCTGCAAAGGAATTTCACTAACCAATTACAGAGAGAGTCTGCAGAACTGGAATTGATCTACAAATTTGACACTGTTACCCTGGGCTTGAACAAAGACATTAAGTGGTTGGTGCATGACAAAGCCAAAGCATGACAAAGCAACGTGGCGTTGCTTCTCCTGCCTTTAACATCCGCATTTCCACACCAAAAGTTATGTATGGGGCACATCCAGCCCACTTAATTAGCCTCATTTACATGGGTCCTACGATAGACAGGTACTTCTTTTGCTGTTATATATATCTCTTGGTCTCCGTTATTTCCACTCCAATTCATCTGACGAAGTGGGTTTTACACACAGAAGTTCATGATTCTATATATTTTGGTTAGCCTCCAAGGTGCCACAGGAGTATTCATTTTTTTTAAAGTTACAGACTAACATGGCTACCCCTCTGAAATGAAATTATTAAGAAGGTTGCAAAGGTTCTGTGGGAGCAGTGTATGGCCCCACAAGCCTGATTTTTAAAGGTATTTGGCAGCCTATAATGCTAACAGTCCTTTTATGTCAAATGGCAAAGGACACACTCAACACACTAAATATTTCACCAAACATTGTCTTGCAAAGTATCTCATAAAACCTGGTGATGTTCTGGTCATGAATATCATTGCCTGATATATGTACTAGTTGTGTATAAAGAATGATGTCTTATTGCTTGGAAGTGCATTCTTAAAGCAAGTTTTGTACGCAACTCGCTTTGGACAAAAGAATGTGGATTTGCCTGTCTGGGGCAAGCTTTGTAAGCTATAAACAATGAAAACGCATTGATATTTAAAGTAAACAAAGCCAGCCGGCTAGCAAATAATGAAGGAAACAGCTTGTAGGGCCTATGAGAGCCCAGGTGGTTTTCTTAGCTCTTGAGACAAAGATAGTGGATGTTGGGAAATAAGAAAGGAGCAAAAAGCCATTCTAGTTACCTATCACTTAGGCTACGTCTAGACTGCACTGTTAAATTGGAAAAAGAAACGCAATTTGCGGTATGCAAATTGCGTATCTTTTCCTGATTTACTGTCGAAAGAGGCTCTTTCGAAATCTGGCACGACTAAATGGTGCCAAATTGCGAAAGAAAGTGCTCTTTCGAGCCATCCCTTATTCCTCATAGAACGAGGTTTACAGGGATGGCAAAAGAGCATGTCCATTCTTTTGATTTTTTTTTTTTTGGAAACAATGGACGCGTTCCTTGGACGTGGCGTTGCTTTTCCGGGATACTTCCGGTATCCTGAAAAAGCAATGCAGTCTAGACGTAGCCCTAGGGAACAGAAGGGATGGCTTCCTCAAATTCTGTGAACACCGGATCCTCCCTCCAGCACGGCTGGCAACGCTGGTGGCTTGATGTGAGAAAGCTGTGTAGACACGAGGAAGTGAGCTTTATTTGTAACCATTTTCTGTTACCCCTGCTTAGCATCACTTTAATCTCTGTTCTTTATTAATAAACATACTCTAAGTTGAGCTGCAAACACAGTGTCTTAAGGGAAAGAGTCTGTCCTCAATGAACAGGCTGGTGTGTGCAAAGTGTGTTTGGAGGCAGTGACCTTAATTTGTGTGAATGCTCAGTGAGAGGGACTGGCTGCTGCAGAGGGACCTCTCTGGGGCTATGTCTAGACTGCAGGCTTCTTTCGGAAGAAGCTTTTCCGGAAAATATCTTCCGGAAAAACTTCTTTCAAAAGAGAGCGTCTGCACAGCAAAAGCACAGCGAAAAAGCGATCTGCTTTTTCGAAAGATTGCATCTGCATTTCCTGGACGCCATCTTGCATTTAAGTTCTGATTGCTGTGGATGGAGTAGCCACCAGGGCACTTGTGCTTTTTCCGGAAGGCCTTTTCTTTCGAAAAAATTCCCTCTTCCCCGTCCACAAATGCCTTTTTCCAAAAAAGCTCTTTCGGAAAAAGGCTTCTTCCTCTTAGAAAAAGGTTTATCACTGTCGGAAAAAACCCTCTGTTCTTTCCGCTTTCTGTCAAAAGAACGCAATTGCAGTGTGGACGTAAGTGTAGTTTTCCCAGAAAAACGGCTGTTTTTCCAGAAAAACTCTGCAATGTAGACATACCCTGGGGAACTCGGGAACTGGGCTTCACTGAATGTTACCTTCAAGGTCCAGACAGGAATGGCAGGGAGCTGTCATGCAGTCTATGGCTATGTTTACACTGGGAAGATTAGGCGACTAAAGTGCTGTCGACGTACGAAAATTGGCAAAAGTGAAAAATGGGCAAGCCAGTTTTTCTGCCTTCCATTGTTGACATTTCATGGCCACACAGCTAGCTCTCCTGTCAACAGACAGAGCAGTGCATTGTGGGTAAGCATCCCACCGTGCACTGTTGTGGGAAGGCAGAGCTGATCCCTGCACTTCTTGGGATTCCCTTGTAGCTCTGGGAGCTCTCCGTGCTGAGGAATGTCAAAGCAGCACAGACACCTCTCCAGCCCTCCCCCTGCCACAGCAGAACAGAAGATTTGTTCTTTGTTTGTTCCCCAAAGGGAACAGCTCACTCAGGTGCCGGACACTTCCCAGAGTTTTGAATGGGGAGGGGGTGCATGCCTGCAGGGCTGCAGAGATCACAAAACACTGAGCAAAGCCATCAGGGCAGGCATTGTGGGATACTGATGGAAACCAGTTCTCACGACAAAACAGACAGCAGAATCCACACTGGCTCTTTATCAGCAATAAAGGGAGAGGAAAAGACAAGAGTCTCTCACAGGGGTAAAAGTATTTTCTCACCAAAACGGGGTGTTTTTCCCAACAGAAGTCACATTGCTGTGTAAACGCTCTCACTATTTTGTCACCAAAAGGCAAGTTTTGGCAAGAACACATGCCAGTGTAGACAAGGGCTAAGTTCCAGAAAAGCTCTCCCTTGATGAGGCCAAGAGTACTTTACAGCTTAACTCCCACTGATTTTAATGGCCTTCAGGCATCCATTCATCTTTAAAAATCTGTGGGATTTTTAAAAAATCTGGCTCTGTGGGAGGCACCCAGGATTCTGTGTGGTGTCCACTGCAGAACTCCAGGCTGCAGGTCTGATTCTGATAGGCAACAGGTACCACTCTCTCTTACCACAGCTGGTTTAAGTAATCTCACAAGGAATGATTTGAAGGTGCAGAAATTCCAGGGGTCAGAGTTTAGCAGCCTGGTACAAACAGAAATATTTTTTTACAGAGTCGGGTGAATTGCCTAGCTTATTTCGAGTTAATTTCCTAGCTTCTTTCAAAGTTTGGAGCTGTCTATACAGCGCCAAATTTAGAAATGGAGCGCTATTCCGAAATGTCCCTTACTCCTGGTGGGACGAGGTTTACAGGGACGTCGGAATAGTGAGCCCGTTATATTCGAAATAACAGGCTTGCTCAAAAGACGTGGAATAGCTATTTCGGGATACTGCCGGTATCCCAAAATAGCTCCACTGTGTAGACCTAGCCTCAGGAAGCACGTTTGTATGACACTGTACTCACTTATAATGGAATATGGGCTATTACTGCACCTATAAAGTGGCTCTCTTTTGCCTCTTGCTTACCTATCCTCTGTGAATATTTCCCCATAACCTTGGAATCCTCATCAACCAGTCTGACTCTTGAAATCCATGATGACAGAAGCGCAGGATGACCTGAGACAAAGCCCTTCATGTATCGCAACCAAAATGTTTGGGTTTGATGTTTCCACAGAAAATATTCCAGCACTGCACCTGTGTCGGTGATGAGGCCAACTTCTCACAACGCTTGTGATATTTGGGATTTTCTTTAATGACCTAGCTCCTGGAGTCATGGGATTATGTGAGAGCCTCAAGCTCCCCCTTGTAAAGTAAGTTTCTAGCCCTCCTGGTTCCAGAAAAGAGTTTGAAAATGTGAACCCTACAAGCTCAAAAACCAGAAGGCAAATAAAGAAGGGGCAACGTTCATTGTCCTTTGTAAAAGGCTCATCACTTTTAAGGCCTCATTCGTCATTCATGAATGTTTGACGTTGGCAATATCAGGTAGGATAAGGAAAGTCTCGTCATGTAGTGGTCCTTGGCCACAACCATCTCCCTTTAATTATGGTGCATCTGAAATCCTGGCATGGCTACATGCTGGTTTTGGCTTTCAGTGGATCGGGGGCGGCTGGTACGCTAGGCGGGGGAAGGCATTTCCTTCCCAAACTGCCAGGCATGGCCCCTCCCACACTCTGCCCCCAGAACGCCTATTGTAGGCACGCTGGGGGCAGAGTGTTGCTGCCTCCAGCATCCACCTTCCCCATGCTCTGGTGCCAGGGAAGCTGGGGCCATGAACCCTCCACCCTCCCCGGTGCTCCGGGACCCAGAAAGCTGGGGTCATGTGCCCTCCTCGTTCCTCGTGGTGCTGGGGGTGGGGCCTGGCCAGAAGAGGCGGGGTTGGAGGCGGGGCTGGGAGCTTGCCTCCCACGGCCCTACCTTCACCCACCGCCCATGCAGTGGATCACCACAATCTGTGTTTTAAGAATGGTCTGTGGGTGTGGTGGGGGGACTAATTTGCGACAACCATCCCCTCCCATCCACCCATTAATGAGGGATAAGGTTAAACCCCAAGTGTTTCCATCACCCATGAAGTGAATTTTCATAGAATGTGGGGAGGGAGGAGAGCCAGAAGGTTTCATATATTTATTTTTGACAGGAAAAGTTTGAGACATGGAGCCCTGCAGGAAAGGAGAAGCCTGCATGTCTTTTCAAGAGACACAGCACATCTGTGCACAGCAGTGCCTCCTCCCCACCCACCAGGTCTGTTGGAGAGACAGGAACAGAGCGAAGGGAAATGCCATTTCAGGGCCCTTTGGAGTCAGACATTACAAAATGGAAATAGCGTTATTAAAAAGTAGAACGGCAAAAAAATCAAAAGGAGCCTGGTCTGGCAGAGAATCTAGAGGCAGCTTGTACCACACACCCCAAGGCCCTCACGGTCTTGACAACAAAATTGTTTGCAGAAGCACTGGACTGTAACGTGCCTGCATGAAGGAAATGAAGGAAGATGCCTATCGAATGCAGACATCAGTGATCCATACAGCTTCCAAGCTTGGGACCTTTCCTTCTAAGATTGAATAACAAACTTCAGTATGATTTCCCCTGATCAGATGGGAACCAGCCATTGCGTGCCAGTTAGCAGTAGGAGTCCCCCCAAGTATTGACCCTGGATTCCCAGAGAGTCTCTCTTTGGTGTCAACTTGGCCTTTTCAGGGATGACACGGCACTGGCCAGCCTGGATTCATTAGCATTGGCACGGGGACACATGCTGACTGACAGTCCCACCACGCAAAAGAACCACATCCGTATGATTCTGCTGGGCATAAATACCATTTGGAGCCCTGCTGCAAGCGTGCATCCATGGGCGGTGGGTGAAGGCAGGGCTAGGGAAGGCAAGCCTCCAGCCCCGCCCATTCTGCCCAGGCCCCGCCCTCCCAGGAGCCAAGCCCCCCACCATAGGATCATGAGGAGGTGAAGTGGCACATGGCCCCAGCCTCCCTGGCTCCAGCACCAGGGCGGGGGGAGAGCATGGGCCTGGAGTACACGGAGGGCGGGTGGCGCACAGCTCCATCCTCCCCAGCCCCCAGAACATGGGGAGGGACGAGGGCACGCAGCCCCAGCCTCCCCAGCCCAGAGCACAAGCAGGGCAGGCACTCGGGGGCAGCAACACTCTGCCCCCAGAATGCCTACAGTAGGTATCCTGGGCATGGAGTGTGGGTGGGGTCAGGCTGGCCATTTGGAAAGGCAACGCCTTCCCCTGCCTAACGCACCCACCGCCCCTGCGTGCTTGCTGCAGGCTTCCAACATGTCTCACACCGACATGTGCAGCCACTTCCTCTCTAGGCCAGACGTTCGGTTCAACTCTTCCCATTCCGCCCACGGCCTCTCTGGAGAGCTGGCCAGCCATGGTGCTGCTTGTGCTACAGTAGTTCTCGAGACAGAGACATCTGGTCCCTCGTTGCCTTCTGCACATGCCAATAAATAGCCAGCAGTGCTTGTCATCCTCAAGCGCCACTGGTTTTGCAAGAATAACCTACAGTCCAGGGGGAAACCTTTGTATCCTTCTGAGTCAACCTGCTGCCTCTGTCTCTCCCATTCCACATGTCCAGACATTCACTGCCTGATCATCACCTCCTACTCCATCCCTTTGCACATTATCTGACAGCCTTATGGGGAAAGGGATGCTTTGCTTCTTCTCCCACCTGGGCCCAGGGCAGGCTGCAAATACCGCACAGCCAATCTGAGCTTTTCCTCCCAAATATGAAAAACAAGAGTAACGCTGAGGGGAATCAGGGTAGCTTTACCCCTGCTGATATTTATCCGCGCTCTCTCCGTCCCTTCACAATCTATCACAGTAGTCGATTCTCTCAGCTGCTGTTAAGCCAGGCGCCCTGGGAAAACGAAGGAGATGGGGAAACAGCTGGGTTCCAGTCTTTCTTTAATGAGTATGTCCTCTCCAGGGGTGAATTAGCTCTCTGCAAATCCTTTAGGACAGAAGCAGTTTGCATCACATCCACAACCAGTATCACAGAATAAGAAAAAAAAGAGAATAAGTAGTCCTGTGGCACCTTGGGGTACATCGACACAGCAGGGCTGAATCTGAAATAAGCAATGCAATTGACGCAATAGCTTATTTCGGCTTTTGGCGTTGTCTACACAGCAGGAAGTCAGAGAAAGAGCACTCTTCCTCTGACTTCCCTTAATCCTCATAAAATGAGGGTTACGGGAGTTGGAGTAAGAAGTCCTCTGGCTGGACATTATTTCGACATTATTTTGAAATAACTGCGTATGTGTAGACGTGGATTATGTTATTTCGGGAATAATGTCACTGTAGGAGAAAGAAAGAGCCTGAAGCATGGGCCTGGTGCTTGAACCAAAGTAAGCAAGAGTTATACTAAGGCTATGTCTACACTGCAGGCTTTTTGCAAGAACAGCAGTTCTTGCGCAAAAACTTGCAGAGCGTCTACACTGCATGCACATTCTTGCGCAAGTAAAATTATAGTACAGTGTCGGAAAAGAGGGCTTCTTGCGGAAGAATTATTCCTCTCCCCATGAGAAATAAGCCTTTTTGCACCAGAGCTCTTGTGCAAGAAGGCAGTGTGGACAGGCAACATGGATTTCTTGCGCACAAAACCCCTATAGCTAAAATGGCCATCAGAGCTTTCTTGCGCAGCAAGAGAGTGTCCACACTGCCATGGACGCTTTTGCGCAAAAGCACATCTCTTGTGCAAAAACACATGGCAGTGTGGACGCACTCCTGCGCAAGAACTTTTGCACAAGAATTCTTGCGCAAAACAGTTCTTACGCAAGAAGCCTGCAGTGTAGACGTAGCCTAAGAGTAATAGACAGGCCGTGTCAAAAGCAAATTTTTGCCTGAAAGTCAGTGTCTCTCAGCACTAGAACTGATAAAAGCACATGAAATATGTAAATACACGCCACCGGGACAGTACAAGGAGAACCAGCTGAGTACATGATAAAATAGTTTGAAATCACAAGAGTGTAAGCCTAACAATGGGCAGTGACTGCTTTGAAGGAAAGTACAAGGAGGTACCAAACATGTCATTAATGCCTAAGATGATACGTACAGTATGTATCATAGATTGTTCATTTCTGTCTATAAATATTGGAGTACCTTGACAATATTCTTTGGCCGATAGTGAAATCCATACTATCGACTGAGCCAAGTTCTTTGTCCCAGGTACAAATATGTAGGATCTCGAAGGTTATCTTGCTACTGACAACTATTAATGTACTTCGTTCGACAATAAACCTGACTCGGGGGACTTTGTATCTTATCAGAGTCCGTGATCTTTGGGGGCTCTTGTGAAGTCTATTGTGCTAGCTACCTGCGCAGAGCTGGCATGATATACTGAAGGAGCAAACAAAAATGCACACAGCTGAATGTTTATCATCACTGACAGAGCAGATGACCTGTCAAGACACCACACCAGTGAATTTACTGTATCGCTGTCCTGAACTACTACAGTCAGTTATTCTGAAATAACGCTGCTGTGTAGACGTACACTTTGCGATTAACAAATATATGGAAACATGAGTTTTTGTGCGTAAAACCCACTTCATCAGATGAGTTGGAGTGGTTTTACCCTTTGAAAGCTCATGATTCCATATATTTTTGTTAGTTTCTAAGGGCATGTCTACTAGGAAATTATTTTGAAATAACTTATTTTGAAATAATAAATCCTGAAATAACTATTTTGAAACAGCATGTCCACACTACAGGGAAGCCTTGAAATTAGTCTGAGGCAGGCTCCATTAATATGGAAGCGCTACCTCCACTTACAGCTCCTGAAAGCACTGGGGAGTAATTCATTTGAATGACACTGGGGAGTCGTTATTTCAAAATAGCAGCCAGGGAGCATCGACACTATAGTTATTTCGCAATAACTATTTTGAAATAACCATTATTCCTTGAGGAAAGCAGGAGTTATTATTTTGAAATAACCAGCCCCTTATTTCAAAATAACGGGCTTGGTAGTGTGGATGCTCCGCTCATTATTTCAAAATAAGGGGGGTTATTTCAAAATAACTCCCTAATGTAGAGGAGGGCTAAGTTGCCACAGGACTGATCATTATTTTTAAAGTTACAGACTAACCCGGCTACCCCTCTAAGAAAAAAAGAGCATTTTATACTTTCATATTTTTGTTTTTAGATATAAAGTTATTGTCGTTGCAACCTACTCAAGCCATTCAAAAGAAGACGATGTTTGTATACCATTTTAAAGAAAAATCTTTATGGTACAGTTTGAACCAAATGATAGTAAAAACCCCAAACCCTACAACCGAAGAGCTCTGCATCCAGAAAAGGAAGAGGGACTCTCGCAACCAGAAATGAAAACCGCAGCTGCTTCTGCACTGGGCCAACAGGCAAAACAAGCATTTGGTGCCTGTCACATCCGTGAATGCTAATAAATAAGTTCTCTGATGGTACCCTCCAGAACCAGCACATGTGGCTGGGAGGTTAGAAAAATCACCCTGGCAAACACCCAGGCATGCTGGCAAATATCAGACATTGCAATTGGCCCTATTTGAAGGGACAGTCCCTCTCTATAGCACGACTTTGACTATTTTTCCTTTCTGCCCCACCGAAAGGAATCAAGCTGATCTTATGCAAACTGCTCCTGCCTCCCTATTTCCCCATCGATCATTTTTGCCACCTTTGAAAACAAGCTCCAAACGCAAACTCTCCTTAAAGAACACCAACGCTTTCCTAAGCAAGACAATCAAGCAACCACCGCAGCCAGTTGAAGATCCCAGGCAGTTGGAAAAAAATATAAGAATCGTACATCCACCCCTTTGCATGCATGTGCTTATCAGTGTTACATCTTATTTGTGTAGCCCAATAGCGTGCAAGGTGATTTACGGGATGATATAAAGCCCGATCTTTGAGTCCTGCCAAACTCTTTCTGCTTGAAATACTTTTTCTCTTTGCAGCATGTGATACTAAACCACTGTGTGATTTAATTATTAACCAAGGACAAGAAGCAAGGGGCTTAAATTGCAGCAAGGGAGGTTTAGGTTGGACATTAGGAAAAACTTCCTAATTGTCCGGGTGGTTAAAAACAGGAATAAATTGTCTAGGAGTTTGTGGAATCTCCATAATTGGAGATATTTAAGAGCTGGTTAGACAGACATCTCTCAGGGATGATTTAGATGGTGCTTGGTTCTGCTGTGAGAGCAGGGGACTGGACTTGATGACCTCTTGAGGTCCTTTCCAGGTCTATGATTCTAGAGCTTGATTTAACCATCGGCATTCCTCCAAGTGGTTCCCCACTATTACTGGTGGTCCTTATGCCGGTCAGAGTTCTGTGTAGTTCAGTAGCCCCCCCCTCCCCACACACACAATGGATATGCCCTTTCATTCCTGGGCTGTGGCTACAGAGGCCGTTTTCTGACTGCCACCCCAAGATTCCTTCACCGTGGGGTGCAGGCCAAGATTTGTTACTCCCAGGGGAATTCTAGGCCAAAAAATTAAAACTCCCGCCCCTGAAAGTTACAATTTCAGGACCAAAATTTTTAAAAAATTGCCAAATTCTGCCAAGTGTATGTGTCAAAATCTACTATATATTTGAGAGAGTTTGTGCGTCTGTCTGTCCGTCTGGGAGTCTGTTTGTTCAACAGCAAGCAGGGGGCATAGTTATACTCCTGAAGGACCACAAGGGGCCAGCAAAGTGTCCCAGCCTTGGGGAGCAGCCACTGGCTGGGCAGCATGGCTTCCATCACCCCAGGCTGGCCCAGGGGAGCAGCAGCCGGCCATTCCCAGCCCCTCCCCTAAGTCCCCACTCACCTTCCAACCCCTTGTCTGGACTTCTGCACCCCCACCGCCTGCCCTAGCACCCCACTGCCCGCTCTGACTTCTGAACTCCCCACCCCCTTCCCTGAGTCCCTTCTCACCCCCAGTTCTGACTCCTGCACCCCCCGCCCCCCGCCACACACACTTCCAGCCTCCTGCCCTGAAGGATCTGAGCAATGTTGACTAAATCTTCTAGTAACACCATGCTCGTTTCCATTATTTTGGTAATTTATTTCAAAATACCTGTCAGCAAGTACATCTGTAACACCCCAGACACCCCCCAAAATTCCCCAGAAGTAGAGAGCTGAAGAAAAGAAAGAAAGATGTGGAGAAATTGGAGAAGGTCCAGAAGAAGAGGAACAAGAATGATTAAAGGTCTTGAGAAGATGACCTGTGAAGGAAGGCTGAAAGAATTGGGCTTGTTTAGTCTGGAAAGGAGAAGATTGAGGGGGGACATGACAGCAGTTTTCAGGTATCTAAAAGGGTGTCACAAGGGTGAGGGAGCAAAATTGTTCTCCTTAGCCTCTGAGGATAGGAGGAGAAGGAATGGGCTTAAACTGCAGCAAGCGAGCTTTAGGTTGGACATTAGGAAAAACTTCCTAACTGTCAGGGTGGTTAAACATTGGAATACGTTGCCTAGGGAGGGTGTGGAGATATTTAAGAGCAGGTTGGATAGACATCTATCAGGGATGATCTGGATGGTGCTTGGTCCTGCCGTGAGGGAGGGGACTGGACTTCATAGAATCATAGAATACTAGGACTGGAAGGGACCTCGAGAGGTCATCGAGTCCAGTCCCCTGCCCTCATGGCAGGACCAAATACTGTCTAGACCATCTCTCGCGGTCCCTTCTAGTGTTCTATGATGCTACGATTGTATGAAAACTCAATGACAGTGAGACTCAGACCTCAGTGAAGGAGCCACGTTAGCGATCAGCCTTACCCCAAAGAGCCAGAGCAGCGTGAATTCATTGTTTCATTGCCTAGATCTATGCTATTCTCACAGCACAAGGACTGACCAAATATTCTTCCACGGGTGAATCACCTAATAAGAGACTCCTGATTGGTTAATAATTAAATCACACCGTGATTTAGTATCACGTGCTGCAAAGAGCCACAGGAAAGGCATTAAAAAGCCCCTTGTGGCTCCCAAACGTCTGTGTTAGCATCACTGCTGGTATGACAGGCCGGTTCCCGTTTCTTTGCCTCCTCCTCACCCAACCAGTGGCGGCGGGGGAGGGAGGGACATTCACACCCCTTTCCCACCCAGAGCCCAGCCACACAGTAGCACAGAGTTTCCCCAGGAGTCAGCTGTCCCATAAAGCAAAAGGACATGGCTCTCCTTCCTAAGATACTTTTACCCAGTGTAGCCAAGTGTTCCAGAATCATGTCTCTGGCCCCAACGATCATGAAATACAATAAAAGTTGTGTGTGGGGCGGGGGGAGGGGGGAAGGTGGCTTTGCTGTCTGGGTTTTGAGCCTTTTGGGCCACAGTCCCAGCTTTTCTCTGTGTAGCTGGGTGCCATCCCAGAGTGCGCTCCTTTGTGACGTGGAATGTCTCCTGAGGTGCTCCATCCACAGTTCCTTCCTGGATCTCCCAATGACTTATTCACAGTCTAGAAAACTTAAAGACACATTCCCCCTCTTGGGGCCGCTAATGTATTTTTTGCTGTCTCCTTCTGGCCCCACAATTCCCTGTGGGAGGTTCCGGCTCACCCCTTGTTGCTGCATTCATCTCCTTCCTTTGGGTTAAGTGGTGTCCATGGACCCCTCCTGGGCTGTGCAATGATCCATTTCCCACAGCCCAGCAGTATTCCTCCATCCTCCTTTCCACAGAGCCTCCCTTACTCCTTGGACTCAACACGTCTTCCTCAGTGCCACTTCCTAGCTGCCAGCATCTAGAACAGCGGTTCCCAACCTTTCCCAGATGACGGACCCATTTTGACAATTCAGGAAGACTTGGTGACCCAGGGCAATTCAAAAACGGGGAGTGGGGGGCAGAGCTACCTGGGGAGACACTTGGTGACCCTTTTGAAATGTAACGGTGACCCATATTTGGTTCCCGACGCATAGGTTGGGAAACCCTGATCTGGAAGATAGCTATCCCTTTGCCCACCTCTGCCCTCTGCTGGTCCAATGGGGTTACAGCAGTCTCAGTCCCTATCTCTGGCCCCTTGCTGCCCCCTGTGGTCATTCTACAGAATAACTGTCCCTCTTACCAGATCTCTCCCTTTCCATTTAATGAGAAACAATTGAATTCCAGGCCGAGCCCATTGTCCTGGCACAACCAAACCCTCATCTGGCTTTACGTTATGATAAGAGGAAACTGCCTACCAAACTGGTGGTCCTAGGTAAATCACAGATGGAAGGACAGACAGACAGGAAGACAGACAGAAAAAGTTTCTAAAATATATAGTACATGTGTAAGTCCTTGTTCTGAAATCACCATGTGCCCCCTTCCTACTGACACCAGACACACATTGTGAATATTTCTTTTTTTAAAAATTTGGTCTTCACCTTCCAGGGGAGTTTGATGTGAGCACGGACCCTTGAAATCGACTGTCTTTCCCCATGAATGCGTGGGATGGTGGGGGAAATAAAGCAGAATTCAATGGCCCTTTTCAGTAGCATGACCACAGTTTTGTTTCACCGGGGAGTTAGCAGTTCACATGCATGGTCTCCAGGATCGCTGTGGCACTGGTAATTAATTGCACACCCCTGCTTGCAAAGGGACCATGAAAAGCTGACCACAAAGGACAGAGAATGGGATACTGCCATTGCCCAAGCTTGCATATTCTGTTGAGATGACAGGTGCTATGTACAAATAAAACAGACTATGAACATCCTGCTGGTACATCTTTTTTGTGGGGAAGGGCGTAGCATAATAATAATTACTGCTGTGTCTCTGCTAAATATCACAGTGGATATTTCTTGTTACATTTCATTTTAATTATACTCGGTAGCATCATTACTGCAGCTGTTTAGTGGGGCCTAATACGCCCAACCGATCTTCAGGGATCCACAAACAAAATGGCCTTTTTGTTTTTATCCTGTTGAGCGGTGGCAGGAGGGATCGTTCCTAGAAGTGCTGCTTTCGGGGGGAGAGGGGATGTCTGTCTAGGAAGAGCATCGCCGCAAACAGCAGCTACAGGTAGCTGAGGTGCTTGCATCTTCTTGGTGTCTCTTGGGACAGCTGCTGGGGGGATAGAAATAGGGATAACGATGGGTTTCAAAAGAGAACTGTGACACCGCTAACAGTCCCAGCACTTACACAGTTACACCTTGTGGGCTCTGCAGGGGAAAGCTCCCAGAGAGGTTTTGCTGAGGGATCTGCAGCCGGCTCCCCAGGAGTGGGGCCGGTAGCCACTGCCGGCCCTGCTCCCAGAGAGCCAGTGTGTAACATGTGGTGGGGGGCTGGGCTGGGCCCCCACAGACAGGCCAGCCAGCGGAGCAGCCCCTGCCTGTGGTGAACCCTGCAGGGCTGGAGCAGCTCCTGCCTGGGGCAGGCGAGGAACTGCACCAGCCCATACTGATTAACCCAGGGGTGGGCAAGATTCGGCCTGTGGACTGAATGCAGCCCACCAAGCCTTTGATCCAGCTCATGGCTGCATTGCCGCTCCCCTGTCCCTGCCCTGTCTCTCCCCCGCCCCTGGCCAGTTGAGACCCAGGAGCGGGGCAGCGCATAAAGTAATTCGCTATTCAGAATGGCCGGCAGCTCCCTTCCCCCACCAGGGGTGTGCGGCGCCTGGAGGGCACCACCAGCCATTTTGAACAGCGAATGACTTCGCGCACTTCCCACCCCTTAGGCTCCAATTGGCCTGGGAATGTGCAAAGCCTCCTTCCCCAACCAGGGGTGTGTGGGGCCTATAGGGAATTGCCCCTTTTTGCTGGAGGCCCCACCCCCTTTCTGCCTGAGGCCCTGCCCCTTCCGGGAGCAGAGCCGGCCCACAACCACAACCACCATTCGTGAAGTGGCCCCCTGCCAAAATGATTGCCCACCCCTGGGTTAACCAGAACCTGTAAGCCCCACCCATTTAGGATGAGGCTTACCCGTTAACCGTTCACATCCCTCATTAGAAACAGTCTATTCTGTTGTCCTAGCCATCTAGCAAGGAGTTTAAAAGCACCCTTCGTGCCATATGCGGCATGCCAAGAGGATTCCAACACGTAGCTGACTCCAACAAGAAGATATAGAGGTTCTCCTCAAACCTACGCCTGGGCACCATGCCGGGATGGTCCCAAAGATATGCCAATGCAGAGAGCCCTGAAAATCTAAGGGTATCTGCTTTATATCCCCAGGCATCTGCATCTGCAGATGTGGATATCCACGGCTCATTTTTGCAGCTGCAGCTGTGGATACCATATTGTATCTGCACAGGGCTCTACCAATCCACTTCCCTCATAAAATCTCCTGCCCTGTGATGGAGTTTCCCCCCTACACAGCTGTAACCGTGAGTGGCATACATGCTGAATCGGTCCCTTTCCAGCACTTACCTACAACACCTCCCTGTGCATCTGTTTCATCAAAGTATGCAGGTGCTCCTTCATTCTACTCCCAACACTTCCAAAATGCTGACACGCCTCCCCCATAAGCTTGTACAAACTCCTCCTCAGTCACCCAGCCACACTAGGGACGGAAATGCAAAATGAGGCCTAGATATCACAGCAAGGGTTCGTCTGTCAAAGAGCAAAGCCTCTTGAACCTCGGATGGAACGTGAACTTCTATCAGGTGTTTTCTCCTCTCCTCAGATCATATTCCATGTCTCATTCTTAGAAAGCCATGAAATACCCTGAACTGGACACAACACAAATACTAGGATCAAAGAGATGGTTTTTGTGGACCAGAACTCAAAGCTGTGGACACACAGAGCCAATCACATGGAGACCCTGTATATTTGCATCCCCATAGGGAGATTAATTTTATCTGTTGCCTAAGGACTTACAAAGAGAGGCTGAGGGATTTGGGCTTAGTTAGTCTACAGAAGAGAAGAGCGAGGGGGGATTTGATAGCGGCCTTTAACTACTTCAAGGGCGGTTCCAAAGAGGCTGGAGAGAGGCTGTTCTCAGTGGTGATGGATGGCAGAACAAGGAGCAATGGTCTCAAGTTGCAGTGGGGGAGGTCTAGGCTGGATATTATGAAAAACAATTTCCCTAGGAGGGTGGGGAAGCCCTGAGATGGGTTCCCTAGGGAGGGGGTGGAATCTCCATCCCTAGAGGTTTTGAAGTCCCGGCTTGACAAAGCCCTGGCTGGGATGATTGAGTTCAGATGGGTCCTGCTTTGGGCAGGGGGTTGGATTCAATAGCCTCCTGAGGTTTCTTTCAGCCCTAGGAATCTCTGATTCTAAGGTTTTCCCTAGCAACAGAATCCTGCAGGACCTGGCCTACCGTCGCTCACTCTTGCCAGCTTTACTTGGAATCTGTTGTTACCGTCTGCCCATATTGATGGAAGGTTTATAAATACCAGGCCCCATCGGCCCCTTGCCTGGGTATTAGAGCAGTTGCGGAGAAGTCTGAAGACTACAAGACACAGCACAAAAATGAATCCTTGCATCCCTTTTCCAAGGCACCCCGCCAGCCATCGACAGGAAACACGGATGCACCCCTACATGAGAGGCCTGCAAGGGTATCTCTATGCAGCACACTAAGCCTGGGGTTTCACTCAGCTTTAAGGCCAAGCCCTCCTTTTGTCCACACAGAAATCAGCCTGAACCAGGACAGAGATCTGTCTACTGCACCCATCTCTCTGGGGCCTGTAGAACAGACAGTTCCCAAAGGAATTCAAGCTGTGCTCCGAAAGGATCCTGGGGTGTATTCAGGGCCCCAACCCTCACTCAGCATCTCTCTCCAGTGAAAAATTTTCAGAGCAAAACACAAATGCATGCAGTCTTCACCCGCAGGGAGCCCCTCTTCTCACAGGGTCTGCTGTCTTTCACTCCGTTTCTTCTCCCTAAGCCTCATTGCCCAGAGAGCTTTCTCCAGCTTTTTACAATCTCACTTACTCTCTCAAGCCCCATCTTCCTGCAGCTTCCCTCTGTCTTTCACCCACGGTTCACCAGATTCCCCTCCAGCAGGGCTCATTCTGTGAGCCCCAAGGCAAGCTGCCCTGTTACGTATCTATTGCAATCTAAGCCCCCAGCCCCGTGCGGGAACAACTCCCACGCTCAGAGGTAATGTTTGCATGGTCAGGCCCTGCCTGGAATGCTCATTTTTATTCCTGAAATACTCTCCAGCAGCCATTTTTTGGCATATTTTAGGTCTATAGTTCCAGGCGATTCATTTGAAATATACATTAATGTCACACGTAACAAAGAAATGGAAAATAGAATTTTCTCCCACATGGGTAATAAATATTAAGACTGTTACTCCTCTATAGTAGCATCCTGCAAGGAAATTGGTAGTTCTACTTACAGAGTGAGATGCCATTCTATGGGCTAATTTCATCCCTCATGTCTCTCTGAGACTTCAGAAAAATCGCACTCAGGATTAATTTGTCTCTGGGTGGCTGAATCTATTCCTTGGCAAACACATTTTGAATCAAGAGATTATTGTGGTAAAAGGCATCCCAGCTGGCTTCCAGCTTGGTGGCTATCAGTCAGGAAGCAATGGGGGTGAAAAACAGAGGGGTGCACGCCTTTGTCTTTGTGATATGCAAATGTAATCCTCATGATTATTAATGGGAGCTAAGTGCATGAGCGGTAAGGAGAATGGGCCCCTTAATCTTGGGAAATCTTTTCCCTTCATCGGAGATGTGGAGAGAGTTTGTTGGTATTCCGTGTTCCCGTCACTACAGAACGCTTGCTCCTTAAGGAGTTCAAAAAGACAAGCCTTTACGTCTGCAAGGCAACAAGAAACATGAAAGCCCAAGAGAAGTGGGGAGGGAGATGGGGAAGCAAGCACGACAGGCTGTAATCATAACACAAGAGTTTACTGTGGAAATAGTGTCCATGAATAATACAACAAAAGCTCCCCGAGAGAGAAGGAACCCTCGGAAAATGATTTCTCCAGATCTAATGGCTGAGACAGTCCATTACAGGTGTTACAAGAGGCATCTGTCTCCATTTACATATACATTTGATCAGCCCTTGGGGCTACAAATTGCGCATTAATCACATTTCTGACCAAGACCAACCTGTAGTACATGGCAAGCACAGCTGTGGCTGTGTGGACAGCTGGCGCATCCCCGGACCAACACAGGCAGAAGACCAAAGAGAAGCATGTTACACCTATGTCCCAAACAGGCTTCTTTTCTAGGAGTCTTGGAGTTAATGGCCAGAAATAAATCAATAGCATCTGAGCATCTGTTGGCATTTATGCTATATTCCCTGAGTTTTCAGAGATGTCTCTGCAAACATGTCTGTGTGTTGAAAGCTGCTGGACAATTTTTGCAGGCATGAGCAAAGGTTAACTGACTCTCAATTGCATATGGACTTTTTAGGAGGGTTTTTGTGAAAAAAAAAAGTGTATGTATAACACAACATAACATAACATACAAGGCTTAAGCTTGCATAGAATTCAGTGCTTCATGGCTCCTGTATTGTTATCTGACCTTATATAAAGTCTGCACTATGCCCGTTCCACGCTTTCCTGGGGAAAATAATTAGTTTTCAAAAGCTATTGAACCAACATCCTTTTAAAAAAGACAAAAACCTGATGGATCTGTCATAGACAATGATGTGAAATGTCTTCCTGTCTGTTTGTTGCACTGGCTGACAGAATTGCTTGCTTCCACTGCCTACAAAACAGCTCTCGACTGGATAAGGTACAGAGTGTACTACAATTTACCTCAGGGAAAGTTGGGTTTCCCCTCCTTTGGATCAGTTTTAGACCCAAGATTACATTTTTGAGGGGCTGTTATTTGTCATGAATCCTCCCTAATGCCAAACACCTTTGTTTGCATATCTACACCCAGCATAGTACATTGATGGAACAATTAATATGAGTTTGTCTTCTTTAACTGTGCTGTTGACGTTCGACTTTATCTTCGACCCAGTTACAATTTTAATGTAACACTGGCTGTCACCCAAGCGCCGGGGTGTGTCTGCAGAGCCATGCCTGTTTGCTCATTCTTCAGGGCTTCTTGAGCATGTTTTGTAGATGCCCGTCCCATCTAATCATAGCCTCTCTTGGGACCTTGTGGGGTTTTTTTTTTTGTTAATTAACACAATATTCCAAAACACAAACTACTTTCTATCAATTCTTAACCTCTCTCCCAACTGATCTTTGAGCAGCTAGGTGAGACACACAGCTTGGCTGACCTCCTTCACCTTATCCCAAAGGGGAATAAAACTTTCAGCTGGGTCTTCTTACTCTTATTCATCTCCCTTCCTCAGGGACCATCAAAGAAGACCCCCCCACACAACACCTCTCCCTGCAGCTTCCCTCTGCCATTCCCTGCCAGCCCTGTCCTTGCTGGCGATCCCTCGGACCCTCTATAGCCCTCCGTTTCTCCCCCCTTAAGTGCTCCAACTGGGAGCTCCTGCTCTGGCACTTGGGTGCTGGCCCTATTGTATTTAGAACTAAATTTAAAAATAATGGTCCAATAATTGTTCTCCAGCCTATGGAGGCTAACATACCTACCCCACAAAATACCAGGGGTTTCAGTGGCCAGATTCTATGTCCCCCCCCAAAACCAGCAGGCCACAGGGCTGTCCTTACCCATATGCAGAATACGCAGCTGTGTAGGGCACCCAAAAATTTGGGACATCCCTGGTCATGATGTCCCCCCCCCACCCTCTTTTTCCTATGCCTGTTCGGTGGCTGCTGCAGCCTGGTGAGTCTTCTTCTGGAGATGAGCTAGATCATTTAAAAGTGAAATAGCCTTCTAGAAGGCCTATTAGCAGAACATTGAACCTGTGAAAGAGTCAAGGGGCAATGAAGCCAATTCACAGGGATTTACTGCCCATTTCTGAATTTACTGTGTTAGTCTATAGGCCCTTAGTTTAAAATTTGCTTGAAAATATTAGTGTGTTGATGAAGATTCTAAAATCTCATCTTTAAAACCTGCCCCCCAGGCTGCCATTGGGCTTAGGGGCACCTATTTCACAGTACAATATAGGGCCCTATAAATCCTAAGGGTGGCACGCCAACTCCTGGTCTCTGGAGTAACTCCCCTGAAGTTAATTGTCCACTACTCTGGCTTTCAGCAGCTGAGAATCTGACCCCAGTGAGCGTGATCCTCTGCTGCTTTGCACCTAGTAGAGTCGGGGCACTAGCCCCGAGCTGGAGTAAAACACTCTGGTTTGGAAATTACATTTCACTGGCAGAAGAGTTCACAGAAAATGCATTTCGACCTCACACGATTTCTCACAACCAGTCGTGCCAAACTGCCTCTTGCCCTCATCCAATCAGGAAACATAAAGAACATCCCAGAATCAGAGAACACTAGAACTGGTAGGGACCTCGCGAGGTTATCGAGTCCAGCCCCCTGCCCTCACAGCAGGACCCAGAACTGTCTAGACCATCCCTGATAGATGTCTGTCCAACTTGCTCTTAAATATCTCCAGAGATGGAAATTCCACAACCTCCCTAGGCAATTTATTCCAGTGTTTAACTACCCTGACAGTTAGGAAGTTTTTCCTAACGTCCTACCTAAACATCCCTTACTGCAATTTAAGCCCATTGCTTCTTGTCCTATCATCAGAGGCCAAGGAGAACAATTTTTCTCCCTCCTTCTTGTGATGCCCTTTTAGATACCTGAAAACCGCTATCATGTCCCCTCTCAGTCTTCTCCTTTCCAAACTAAACAAGCCCAATTCTTCCAGTCTTCCTTAATAGGTCATGTTCTCTAGACCATTAATCATTCTTGCTGCTCTTCTCTGGACCTTCTCCAATGTCTCAATCTTTCTTGAAATGTGGTGCCCAGCACTGGACACAATACTCCAATTGAGGCCTAATCAGCGCAGAGCAGAATGAAAGAATGACTTCTCGTGTCTTGCTCACAACATTCCTGTTAATCATGTGACTAATCTAGCCTTTCACACTTGATCAGTACCAATTTACTATTGACTATGCACAGAGAAATGTTCTCCATCAGCACAGGGAGTTAACAACTTTCACAAAGCTGAGCTCTCCAAATAATTTCAAACCACAAATTAATATTTGGCAAGAAAGCTCAGGTCAAGTGGAGCATTTAATTTTTGTAGCTGAGAAGGTTGGAGGGGAATTCCTTGGATGTGGAGTAGATCTCCAACCAGAAGGACAGACCTACACCAAAGACCATATTTTTTGAAGTATTTGGACACCCAAATTCTATTGAAACCAGTGGGAGTTAGGCACCTAAATACCCTTAAAAACCTGGCCCTAAATTCTTAACAGCGTTTCCTAAATATCACCCAAACACTTTTATGGACGGAATCCTTGCATCCTCTCTCAGTCTCGCCTTCCCCTATCCAATTAGCCTCATGAGTAGAAGTGTTCTTCTAGCATCTCACCTTAAAGTTATCTCCTTATTTCGTCTCAGGCCATTAACCCTTGTTATGCTCCCAGAACCTTTTAAAAAGTAATAACATAAAGGAGGATCAATTATTTAACATGCTTGCAGAATAAAGCGCTGCTACATGTCTTCCCTTCTCAATTAAACTCCCTTCCTAGAGCCACACGCTCTCACCTTTTCATTCCATTTCTTGCCCTCCTCTGGATGGTCTCCAACTCATGAATGTCTTTTTGATATCCTGGGAGCAGTCCCACACGGCCAATCGCCACGCATGCTCAAGAGCATGCACCCAGCCCCAGTGGGCTCACAGCATGGATTCTAGTACTTGAGAGTACAGATGGTAGAATACAGAGGTCCTAAATTCCTTCATGTGCCTCATTTCTGTGCTACCCCCAGAACAGAACAGTGTTAGAAGGCATCATGTGTACTCTCCATCTTTAGTGTTGGGAAGAATGTATGTGGCACAGGTCTGAGCCCAGACTGACAAGTGGAAGCCAGCATCTGCCAATCGGGCCGTAAGCAGGACATTAGAAAGACTGTAGGGAATAATTATTCTCTACCTGCTCTTCTCTCTGTCCCCTCCACCTGTACACATTCTACTGTTATCACAGTATCATAGAACACTAGAACTGGAAGGGACCTCAAGAGTAATCAAGTCCAGGCCCCTGCCCTCATGGCAGGACCAAGCACCGTCTATATCATCCTTGATAGATGTGTGTCCAACTTGCTCCTAAATATCTCCAGTGATAGAGATTCCACAACCTCCTTAGGCAATTTATCCCAGTGCTTCACCACTCTGACAGTTAGGAAGTTTTTCCTAATATCCAACTTAAACTTCCCTTGCTGCAATGTAAGCCCATTGCTTCTTGTCCTATCCTCGGAGGCCAAGGAGAACAATTTTTCTCCCTCCTCCTTGTGACACCCTTTTAGATACTTGAAAACCGCTATCACGTGTTAGAGAAGAAACAGGCAACTCAGGAGCAGATGGGGTAAACGGAACTGTTTTATTGTCCACGCACGTTTACTTCGGACATTCAACACAACATCCGAGTGGCAACAACCTGGCTCCAATCACACCCTTTTATCTATTTTAGTATGTTAATTCACACATCTATCACTACTTTTCCTAAAACCTTATTTAGTAATGTTAACTCCCATACAATGAATATTCATAAACAAAGAATGAATACAATTATAACCGCCCCTAATTAGTATTTACAGAAGTTCTAATTGAATCAACACTTTTCTATGCTACCAACTTTCTAAATCAGCAGGTTACACAGATTACAAGAAATTTAACCCTGAAGATATTTTATACAGGGCCACAGAGGGTAAGCAAAAGACACAACACAGAAGAGCAGCTGCATGCTTATCTATTTTTTTAGGCTGCAAAAACAAAGGGAAAGAGCATGTTCTAGGGTAATGCCTAGTGTGGCTGAACTCCTTACCACTATCCTAGACTCCTATTCATTTTACATAGCCCAACATCATGTCCCCTCTCAGTCTTCTCCTTTCCAAACTAAACAAGCCCAGTTCTTTCAGTCGTCCCTTATAGCTCATGTTTTCTAGACCTTTATAGCCACACTCTGTGCTTTAGCATCATACTCATGCCTAATTTGCTCCCCCACCCTCCCAAAGCCTTCCCCCTCATCACTTACTTATGGGAACTCATCTCTAACTGTTGCCTGTCATTGGTTCTCCTTATCTAAATTTAAATGTATTTTATTGATCTAAATGAAATCTCATCCCCTCGCGATTGGCACACGCCTCTAAACGCCTTAGATCATTCCGTAATTCTTCTCCATCCTCTGTAGTGTTTGCAGAGACCTCCTGATTTGGGATTGTCCACGGGTTCGGTTCCTGTGTGCTTTGCTTTCCCCCGCAGATGATCATTAAGATATTAACAAGAAGCTTGGGTCCCAAATCTGCACCCCCTTTCTATCATAGATGGGTTCTGTGGTACCCTACTTCATGCTACCTCTCCCCAGCATGGTGGGACCTTCCTGTTAGGTTGGCTGAGGCTACAAAGAAGCCAGCCCACTTGTCCAGTGTGTCAGGGGCTGCGCTTGGATTAGAACCCAGCCTTCCTTCCCCGTCTTGGCTGATCAACACAGAGCAATTGCACTGTCAGGGTTCTGGCGCAATTTCCCCTGATCCCTCACCGTGACTCACCCCAGTGGCGTGCTGCAAGATGATGTGAGGAGAAAAGAAAATGATGGTTCTCAAAGCTGGGAATTTATACAGCGTGCTGTGCTTTACCAGATGCCTCAGAAAAACAACACTATTAATACTCAGCAGCTGTCCGACACTCAGCACTTTACCAAAAAAAGACAGAATCTCTTCCCTGAAAACCATATCCTCAGGCAGCACAGAGAAGGCGGAACAGGGAACAGCCCTCCAGATAGGGGAGGCTGTGTGGAGAGATGATTGGTATGAACAACACTGTACTAAGGATTCTTGGAAGAAGTGAGTGTAAATGAGTGTTTGAAAGGGGGAGGAGGAATCTGAGCTGGGTGGCTAAGAAGAGGGAGATTGTGACAAGGCTGGCAACACCACAGATAAGGCAGAAAGCCAGGCATGGGAATGTGCAGTAAGGAGAAGGGGAGAATTTGAATCCTCTTGATAGCTAGATAAAGCATTACAGCTATTGACCTTTCACCTGCGCATTGTCTTTAAAACAGAGTGAAGTGCTTGCTTTGTGCCAAGGCTTGCTGGCTCTAAGACCCTTTTGTCTCTGCTTAAAGCTCTGCAGAAGTTGTGTGTGTTATCACGCGGGTGCATTGATCAGACGGGGTGTTGGATATCACTGCTTTCGTGCCTTCCACAAGCCGAATTCTCACCCAAGGTATTATTTTTCCTGGAGTATTAATTGTTCTCCGTGACCTCTGAGGATAGGACAAGAAGCAATGGGCTTAAATTGCAGCAAGGGAGGTTTAGGTTGGACATTAGGAAAAACTTCCAGTCAGGATGGTGAAACACTGGAATAAATTGCCTAGGGACGGTGAGGAATCTCCATCATTGGAGATATTTAAGAGCTGGTTGGATAGGCATCTCTCAGGGATGATCTAGATGGTGCTTGGTCCTGCTGTGAGGGCAGGGGACTCGACTCAATGACCTTACAATGTCCCTTCCAGTTCCAGCGTTCTACGATTCTATGATGCCACCAGTGTTCCACCGCAAAGTTCCGAATAATTTCCCCTGGTCACAGCTGTGCACTGGCACCGGACCATCACAGTGATTATTTCATCTGCCAGTCCTCCTCCAGCACCACACACACAGTTATGCTCATTCCTTGCGGCTGAGACTGACCTGCTCCCCCATGGGGATCCCTTTCGTGCTTGCAGTGCATGGCCACAACGGTAACACAGCAATTCTCGATCTATTCCTCCGGGTTACAGTTGTGCTCTTGATTTAGAGCGACAGCGAGTGCCAGAGCAAATGCTGGAACTGCTTGTGTGGCTCCATTATATCCTGGCAGCTTGGTAATGCTATCCAGTGAGAAAATGGACTAGTGCAGATAATGAAAACCATTCGAGGCGGGCATGTGCTTAGAGGAACCCATGTGGATGAGGGGTGGGGGGTACCCGGTGATGGGAAACGGGAATACACTCAAATTTTACCTCTGGAGACCTGGTTTTGGATTCTGTCTTAAGTGGGAAAAGTTTCAGAGGTTTCATATTAGTCTCCAGGAGATATTTACCCACCCACCAAACCATTGCCCACCATGGTATCCTTCAGCAGAACTGTCAACAATTGCACAAGAAATACCCGGCCGAGTTGAACTCGGAGTGGGCCTTGCAGAGGAGAATGCCAAGAGCATTAGCAGATGTACGTGGGGAGCCCTGGAGTCGAATGTTGGGGTACGCTGTAGGTCAGGACAGAGCCGGGGAACAGGAATACGAAGGCTGCTGTAGGTTTTGTGTATCTGTGTATGGGCTTGGGGCTGGAAAGCAGGGATGCCGCGTGTCAGAACTAATTAGCATGACATTAGATCCCAGCTGACTTGTCCCTCCTCCCGTGCTGCCTTCATGTAACTAGACTGCGGCGACCTGGTTATGCAGCAGCAGCTTCTTCGCTTTTAAATTCTATCTCTCTTGTCTTTTGGTCCCATTTACGTGCATCTTCCCCCAGCTTTCTGCCGGCATGGGAGCTACCGCACCGAGCTCTGAAAAGTATTATCTCCCGCCTGTCTTACTTCTCCTCTGAAAGCATCCTGCAATACTGCCCCCAAAGGATGCTGCAGACAACTGACCAGGGTGGATTTTGTTCAGCTGGCAGAGATGTGCATGATAAGCTTACGCTTTGCCTACCTGGACCCCGCTTGGCTGTGTTTATGGTTTGATTCCCACCTTCCCCCTCGCATGCTTCTAAGGGCACAACATTCAAACCCAGAACATTCCAAAGCAAATCAAAAGAAACACCATGGTTGGCACTTGCCAATGCTCCACCAGGTCTGGGCAGCATGGCACAAATGCTCCATCCCAGAGGCTTTTCCCACCATGGTCTATCCAAAAGCCAGATGGCACCTAATTAACAGACGGACTATTCATGTGGATAGGACAGGAGTCAAACCTCTCCCTGGAATTTTCCTCAGCTCAGATCCTTTCTGAAAGAGCCATTCTGAGGCGTTGGCTCAAATGAAATGTCTAAAATCCCAAGAAGATCATCTTTGCTGTCGCCAGCAGTCGTGTACTGGGGTAAGTCAGTTTTCACCTTCCCCGGCTCGGGGGTGTGGTGCTGATTTGAATGATAATTGAAATAAATTGGTCACAAAAAGGAAGGAATGAGAGACAGGTCCCTTCTTCTGCATTATGGCGGGAGCACAACTCCCGGGGGGCTAGTTTGCTGTAACACCTTCCCGAGTCAGCATTTCATTTGCACGTGGTCGCAGGCAGGGTCGGACGTTATCCGAGTGCCCCCTACATACAGGATGTAACACCTACTCTTGTATACACAATGGGAGCATGGACTGCGTCGGCAAGCCAGTCACACCAATCTCACGTGCTGGGTGGAAAAACAATCGGCCCGTTGACCTTTTGTTTATTCCTCCAAATGGGTTTAGCCAGAGATTGCCAATATTGGGAAGGCTATCCCATAAGCATCTACTGGGAGATATTCCAGTTGGAGGTAAGTAGGGGTGTGGGAGAGGTTGGTCTTCACTGACCATGCCCAACTGATGGACAGGGAAATGAGCTGCAGTCATCTTTTCTCAACAGGGCTGTACCCAGATCTCCTGTACATTGCAGGCTTAAATGCAGGGGGGATGCAAAGGGTGTGAATGCACGCCCCCCCCCACCCAAGGTCCTTCATGGTCCACCATGGGGCTGATTCCGGCCGACCTAGGGAAGGCAGGGGCAGCGCATGGCCCCATTCTCCTTCCCCCGTGCTCCAGCCGGCTGTGAGAAAGCAGGGAGGCCCGCTGTCCCAACCTCTCTCTCCTGTGCTCTGGCTGGCCAGGGAAGGCTGCAGCTGATTCCCCCCCTTCCTCACTCAGGAACAAGGCCAGGGGCAGGGCTGGGCCGCAGGGTGTGGGGCTGGCCTGTGGGAGAGGGGAGGGGAGGCAGCCATCAGGCCCTCCCACAGCTCACACCCCCCCACAGAAATTCCTGTGTATGGGCCTGCATTGGTGTCAATCAGGTCACCGTGCAGTTCTGTTCGCCTACAAGGGATGGCAAACCCAAGCCTATACAAATCACATCAGCCTCCAAATGGTTGGCTTAAAATCCCATGACATTAAAAATACTACTCCTACTCCTACTACTACTACTAGAGGTTGAAACTCTCTAGTCCAGATCTCTCTGGTCTGGAAAGATCTGTGGTCCAGAATGATTATAGTTAGCTGGATGTCCTCTTTTCCTGGGTATGGCCAAGTTTCCTGCAGTCCAGTAAAGTTTGTTTACAGCCGCCAGTCCTAGCGCTCTGTGTTCTGTGCTGTTACTCAGCTCTAATTTACCCCTAAATGTCTTCTAAGAGCCCAGGAAGTCGTGGAAGCATTGGAAATGCTGCTAGACAATATTGACCTCCTGTGGTCCAGAACATTCTCTGGTTCAGAACCAGTCACCTCCTGAGGGTGCTGGACTAGAGAGGTTTCGACTTGTAATACATTGTGGGATCTTTTTATGTGCCTTCTGGCTTATGAGCTTTTAGCATCATATTCTGTCCACAACCACAAGAGAACATAAGAACATAAGAACAGCCATACTAGGTCAGACCAATGGTCCATCCAGCCCAGTATCCTGTCTGCCGATAGTGGCCAATGCCAGATGCCCTAGAGGAAGGGAACACAACAGGTAATCCTCATGTGATCCCTCCCCTGTCACCTACCTCCAGAGAAACAGAGGCAAGGGACATCATTTCTACCCATCATTTCTACCCTAACCTCCATGAATTTATCTAGCTCTTTTTAGAACCCTGTTAAAGTCCCAGCCCTCACCACATCCTCTGGCAAGGAGTTCCACAGATTGACTGTGCACTGAGTGAAGAAAAACTTCCTTCTGTTTCTTTTAAACCTACTGCCTATTAATTTCATTTGGTGACCCCTAGGTCTTATATTGTGGGAATGTGTAAATAACTTTTCCTTATTCACTTTTTCCACACCAGTCTTGATTTTATAGACCTCTATCATATCCCCCCTTAGTCTCCTCTTTTCTAAGCTGAAAAGTCCAAGTCTTTTTAATCTTTCTTCATATGAGACCCATTCCAAATCCCTCATCATTTTTGTTGCCCTTTTTTTAACCTTTCTTCTGAAAGAGGGAGAAACTTTCTTCTGATAATGCAAGCCCAGCATCTCACCAAAGAATAGCATGACTCTAGTTGGGAGGTTACAAAAAATACCCACTCTTGTGAGACTCACAATAAAATCACAAGAATTGGCTGCTTTGGGGTATGAGTGTAAATGATATCAGCTTCAGACCCTCATGGCCCTCACTGTTTAAAAGAAAGACTTTGGATCAATAGAAAAATGAATAATTGTTCCCCTTTCTTGTCTTCTCTCCATGCGTAATGTTTCATCTCTCTCCTTGCGGCGTGACATCAGCAGTGACGGTGTTTCTGCCATAAGAGACTCACCTCTGTGCCATGTGCGGGAAAGAGGCAGGTCATTCTAAACAAATCCTGACTTTCTTCCATTCAGTTTTGATGCAGTTCTTACTGGATTATACCAGAGAACAGAAAAAGCCCGGAGGCAAAACGGCTCATCGTGCAGTGACTGAAAACATGCTCTCGACCCCAACTGGAGAATGTGGGACTCGAATGCAAATTGTTTGTTCCTGCCTGCCCACCCTTTCACATCAGCTTTCGGCCGTGATGCTTTTGCGCAGCCCTTCAGCTCGTGTCATTTTGCAGACAGACTTCCCCCAAAGAAGACAGCTGGACGTCGAATACTCTGCAATTTCATTTGGTAAATTGCTTTTCATGTGATGGAGTCATAAAATGTTTCACTGTGGGCTGTGGGCCAAATCCTGCCTCCCTATGGAAATGCTCCAACGGTGTCTCATTTCTACCCTGCAAATGCAATACTGTTATGGGCCCATGTTCTGGCAATTAAAACCTCCTCCGTCCCACACACAGATTAATTCTCCTAGGACAAAGGACGGGACAACTTGGACAGGCTGCAAAAAAATGCAGAGAGTACAAGGATCCTTCACTCAATGCAAAGCCTCAGCACAAAGCTGCCTTTGGCATACGCAGGATAAGCCCTTGTGTTAGAATATATCCCAGGCTCTGACTGTCTATGGAGAGAGGTAGGTAGTTCCTTCCCTCCCTAGGAAATTATTTTGGAAATGTGCAGTAAAATCCTCCTGCTTAAAAAATCTCAGCCCGGATGGTGGTCACAAGCAGGGCAGTGTGGATACCCACTGGGCCACGCTGAAGTTTCCAGGAAGTTCGAACTTTTGGGTGTGATGCTGACTGGAATCTCTGGAACCTTCTGTCAGGACAAAGACTGCCTGTTCTTTCACACACTCCTTAAATGTATTTGTTCTCTTTAAAAATACATTTCAGGCTCAGGGAAATTGCAGGCCAAGGAGAAACAGAGGCATTTATCCCCGTGGTGCACCAGCCATCTTTCATCTCTTATGTCATCATCTTGGTGCTCCTCAAGAGACAGCATGTATGTTGCATGATTCTGCTAACATCCCCCAGTCCTGACCTACAACAACTCCTGATTTTTTCTAGACGTGGGGTCCTCGTCCACAGCTCTGCCATCAACCTTCTCTCCTGACCGTTCCTTTCTTTCCAGCTCTGTGAAGCAGAGACGGCAAACAACGGAATTCAGAGGACATTCTGGGTTGGGGCAATGCCCTTGTGACGGCTCAGGGTTGGCCCCCTGCCCCCTTTTCACTTGTGACCAAACTCCACTCTCTAGAAATGGAAGCCTGACCCTCCATCAGAGACCTCCCCTCACTTTGGTGGCTCACCCGTAAAGACTTCTAGTCACCAGCTAGCCAATTTTCCAAGGAGAATTTTTTATCCTTTCCATTAGAATTAGCTTTTCTGACACCTCACAGAAGAGATTAAAGAAACAGATGTTAAAATGTTCTAGTGAGGGTATATTTATAATCCACTCAGCTGGTTTTCCTCTCCGCCAATTTCAGCTATAATTTATGAATGCCCTCCGTTAACAGGCATAGAATCTCGGCCTTCCATTTTGCCTGCTTGTGCTTTTCCTGCTTATACTTTCTGCTAAATCTCCACAATCCTACTCGATCCAGGGAGCTTCTGCCATCGCTGGAAAAATATTGAAGCAGCTAATTAGTAGTGCGGGATTTTTGGACGCCACGTGGCAGCAGAGAGGAATCATATTCCCTGACCGATATTTTGGACATTGAAAAAGGATAGTAGCCCAGTGTCTGAGAGTCTGTAACGCCGAAATGCTGGCTGTTCCCTCTGGGGGCGCTGTTGCCTGAAATGCTGGCTGTTCCCTCTGGGCGGCCCATGTTGCATGGGGAGTGCAGGGCCCAAACGGCCACTTGCTCCCCCGTGGCGGCCCGGCTGAGTGGCGCAGAAGTCAGCCGAGCGCCATGGCGGGAGGCGAAGGGGGGTGGGGCGGTGATGTGCGGTGTGACAGCGGCTCCAGGCCATTTGGGCTCTGCGGTCCTGGAGTGAGAGGAAGGAGGGGGAGGAGAAGAGAAACAGAGAGACAGAGAGAGAGGCAGGAGGCGGAGGAGAGCTGAGAGAGGCGGGGGAGAGCAAGAGAGAGAGAGAGAGAGAGAGAGACACGACATGGAGGAGAGACCTGAAAATCCTGTCTTATGACGGGCTAATTGGCTAGTTGAAAAAGGATAACGCCCTCCATAGACCCCCCCAATCCTTATACCCCGCTGTCCCAGCTTCAAGTGTTTTTCATTGCACTAGGGATCCTGGGATTGGAAGGAAGCTTCCAAGCCCAGCTCTGAAAAGAGGCATTGTGGGAACTGTAGTTCTCAAAGAGCATCACAACTAAAGGCTTCACCAACAAAATATGATGGGAAAGGGAGGTTATTTAGCATCATCTCTTTCCTTTGTTAGGGTGCAATTTCTATTACCCTAAGAGTACGTCTAGACTACAGGCTTTTGTCGACAGAGGTTTTGTCGACAGATACTGTCGACAAAGCCTCTGTCGACAAAGAGCGTCTAGACTACAGCCAGTTCTGTCAACAAAGCAAGCCGCTTTTTCAACAGAGTGTCTAGACGCTCTCTTTTGAAAAAGCACAGTGTGGATGCAATAGCTCCTTTTGTCGACAGAACTCTGTCGACAAAAGGCATTATTCCTCGTAGAATGAGGTTTACCGCCGTCGACAAAACTGCCGCGTTCTGTTGACTTACTGTCGACAGAACACGGCAGTAGTGTAGACGCAGGTATAGTTTTGTCAACAAAAGGCCACTTTTGTTGACAAAACCCTGTAGTCTAGACACACCTTAAGTTCCCATGCTCCATGGAAAGTGGCCTGAAATGTATAACAAAGCCATACTCAGCCTGCTTTAAGGGGTCACTGTGCCCTACTCAGGGGTGGCCCGTGGCTATAGGCGGACTCAGCTGCCGCCTAGGGCACCGCCGCCCTGGGCATCTGATGATGACGTCACGGGGGCACCCGGGGTGCCCGCCGATGATGTCAGTCCATTGACAGCCCTGCAGGCGGGGGCGCTGATCGCGTGTTCCGCCTGGGGCGTCAGCTGCCGCAGCTGGCCTCGGGCCACTCCTGGCCCTACTCCTATCATTCTCTGCTCTCCGCCTGGGGTCTTTGCTTAAGGTTGAGTCAGACGGCAAGGCTAAATCCTGTTCTTGTGATCATTGGATGGACTCCCTTATCCTTGGCGACCTTCTCAGAAGAGGCAAAGCTTCTAGTCCACTGGAGCTAGAATGCGGGGAGGGCTGTTGGCAGAATGCAGCAGATAAATTGTGGGGAAGGAAGGTAAGATCAGCCAGAAGAAGGAAAAAAAAATCCCATACTAATAAAAAGGGACCCAAGTTCTGGGAGGAAATAATAGGCTTGAAGTTATGACAATGTCTTATTTTTCATTCTGCAAAACACTGTGTACTTCTAAAGTACCATGGAAGTGCTCCATAATAATTGCAACTCCCAAGTGCTTAGATTTTTTTCTCTCCCTGCCAAGCTCACATTTGAGAAATCCAGGTCCCATCTTAATCACTGCTACAGTCATATCAAAAACCCACACACTTCTCCTAACCTCTGACTCCCACTGACGTCCCACCCAGCCTCCTACACAGCTCGGATAATGCACCACATGCGGGCCGGCAACATGCCTTCCAATTACAATCCCGAGCCTATTGTCAGTTCTCCCCGAGCCCTGCCTGCTCCCAACCTGCTGCTGGGGTCAATGCCTTTGCAGGCGCTCTCTCTCTCTCTCTCGATTATGCGTGGGGTGCCGTGTGCTCAGGAAGCTGACAGTTTGCGGAAGCTCTGGCTTCAGTGCCTCGGACGCGCTGGGAGAAGGAAGAGCTTTATTTTGCCTTCCCTCCGCTGTGAAGTCAGCCCTGATTTAGAGGCTGCACGAGTCGCGGTGTGGGGATGGCATCTCCTAATTAGACTTGTCAAAATCACTCTCTGCGTAGCACGGGTGCACCTGCCTCCCCAATGCTCCACTGATCCCGAGAGGCCACCCAGCTCAAAACAGAAATCATTCCATCTTTTAGCACTCTCTGGCGGCTTGGTCCACACACTGGCTTACTTTCCGCTCCCCCTCCCACCCCCCTAGGGGCCATTTCATGCGCCAGGCTCTTGTCCGTGAAGGGACGAGGCTGTTGCGATGCAGTGCAACAGGGCTGGGCGGAAGGCCCCCTCCTCGGAGGACACTGATTTCTCGTTTTCTGGGAGGGGATTTCCATTTTTGTATGGACGGTTATTCTCCACGTGCAGCCCGGCCAGACTCAGCCGTTGCCCGAGCAGCCTGAAAAAAAGCCCCTGTAGGGAGGCTGGAAAGGAAGCCGGCAGAGTGGCTAGAAGGGGCCCAGCACTCACGCACTCACTTTTCAACCCAGGAGAGCTGAGTGCGTGTGGCTCAGGCCACAAGTGAAATGAGTTCTGGGGCCTCTCAGCCTTCTCCCTCATGGTAGCTTGTCTACAGCACATCATTGCTCAGCGGAGTCTGGCATTGCCTTTGAACCCCACAGGAGCAAAAGAGGGGTGCTTGTGTAACCGCCACTGGCGGATTTGAACCTGCGATCTCTGAAGCGGAGTATAGGAGTCTCTACCCTCTGAGCTAAAAGCCAGCTGCCTCCCAGCCCATGCTGTAAAGGTCTCTTGGTCTTATCTGTTGCTGTGGTCTAAGTGCCACTGCATGGTAACCACACTAGGTGTGTGGGCTACATACTTCCCCTAGGTGAGGAAGGGCATCCCGAGCTTCAGAGACCCAGTTGAGATCCCGGACGAGCCCCCATTTGTAACTGCCACCAGAAGATTTGAATCTGGGACCTCTGAAGCGGAGTATAGGAGCCTCTACCCTCTGAGCTAAAAGCCAGCTGGCTCCCAGCCCATGCTGTAGAGGTCTCTTGATCTTAACTGTTGCTGCGGTCTAAGTACCACTTGCATTGCTCAGTAACCACACTAGGTGTGTGGGTTACACTTGGCATGGTGGGGCTAAGGACATTTTATAGCCTTTAACACAGCAGTGGGCAGCCTGCAGACCAAGGGCCGCAAGCAGCCCATCGGGGTTCTACGTGTGGCCCACGAGACGTTTTGTTTACCGCTGCCCACGCACAGGGCTGCCAGATTCCGCTGGGTTCCGTGCGCCTAGATTTTTTCCCTACAGGTATTACACCTGAAAGGAGGTGCGCACTGGTTGCACACAACACTGATGATGAGAGCCAGGCATTCCCTCTGCAGCCAATCACAGCGCCACGACGGTCCCATCAGCTCACCCCGCCAGTTCTAGGCATGCAGGCGCAGTGAGCAAAGCTACCCTCCTCCGGGAAGTCATCGCGGTTCTGACAATCTTGCAGCCCACGGAGATGAAGGAGGGACCCTCATGCAGCCCACTCACTAGCTGAGGGGGGCGCCTCACTGCTTTAACATCTGTGGATTCTAGTCAATGGTATCAGCCCTTTGGTTTCTCCTGGACAAAAGGATCACCCCGAGTTTTAAAAAAGGAGCCTCGTGGACCAGACCAAATAGTCGGAACTTCTCCCTCTCTTGAGAATTTCAGTGTTCCTGATCTGGGGCCTCTCCGACAACCACCGGGGTACTTCTCTGGGACAGGGACCTCTCTTACGGTTGCCCGCACATTTCCTGGGTGCCAGGCGCACTCCCTCAGAAGAAAGCTCTGTCCAGAGCCACTGTGAACCCTCTCCAAGGTTGTCCAGAGGAGAGACATTCAGCTATCTGACTCCCCTTCAAGGACCACCTTCTGGTGGGCTACATAATCATGGCACTGTGCGTTATTATTCTGTGCGATTGCTGGACTAGAGATGGACATGGAGCCCGTAATGTGTTGCTACAGAACAAGTGGAAACTACAAACCAAGTGAAAGCTGATTCTTCCAGGCAGGGGGTGGAATTTCTAAGTGCGTGTCTTTTCTTGGCCAGACGAAATGCCCCGTTGTGGGGAGCAGATGGGTCGGGTCTCTCCCGCATGGAATGCTTTGCTCCTGCCCTCCCGGGTTCTATTCTTGTTGCCCTCACAGGTGAGTCCACACCTTGTTCACAGCGTGTCAGCCAAGCCGCCTGGCCACATGACTCCAGCGGGCTAACGATGAAGATGAAAACGAGCCAGTAAATTGTTCTGCTGTCACTTCAGGATGGAGAGGGAATGAATGAATCGAAAGGGCCAATATACGATGCGCGTTCCTGCGGCCATGGCTGTACTGAAAGCCCAGATGGCAAACAACATCTAGCTTGGCAGTCCAAAATGGCCCCTCAGCACCGCTACTTTATACAGCTTTATCTTGCGCGAATCTGATGCCTGAGAAATCATCCCTTGCACCAGTGGGCCGTCTGTCTGTCCTTGCACACATGGGCAGTCTGTCCAGCCAGCCACCTATCCAGGCACTTACTTGTACAACCCTCTGCCACATGGTTCCTCATAGTCAAACTGGAGGGCAGTCAGTGGGGTCTCCCATTGGTCCCACTGAATGACACCCTGCTCCCCGCCATACATATATCCCTGTCACTTCCTCTTCATCCACTTCTAGGTCTTGTGAGTCATGAAAAGAACATGCCTCTTGCTGGTGGCCTGCTTTCTGGCGGCGTGCCCACCATCACCGCATCTGAAGAACAGGTCTAGTGGCTCTCGTTGTGTACCCGAGCGGGACCTTGCTCGGCTTCATCCTCACCCTCCTCCTCCCGCTTCCTTGCCCGGGCTCGTTAAAACAACATTGCCAGAGTCTGCTTCATTATCCCAATATTTAGACGAGAGAGCTTCAAAAACCCATAAAGGAGACAGGGAAGCAATGAGCGTGGCATTTATCTGAAAGGTGTGAACAGGGTCATGTGGGACTTGAGCCAAAGCCCTTTGAAATCCACAGTCATCTCCATGGACTTCATAGGACTTACGCTCATGCCCATGGACAGGTGACTTTTCCCAACCCAAAGAAGAGACGCAAGTGGCCTTCAACCTTGTCAGTTTTTCAGACTCTGGCTTCACCAACTGGAAACCCATGTTTGAAGATGGCTGAGGCCCGGTTTCCCGGGAAACCCTGTCATTGGGTGGTTCGGCCGACCGCTGTGAATGAGGCTTAAACTGCATCAAATATGTGTTTAAAGAACATATTGGAGGCCATTGCCAGTGTTCCTGCATCCACATTAAACTGAGAATTACAAAGTACGTTGGAGATTAGCGATTCGCTTTGCTGCCTCCACGTTCGAACCTTCTCAACACAGTTCGCTGGGCAGCGTGGACAAGGCCTAAAATGTGACATCTTCCCAGGCTGGGAGGCTCAAAATGCAGGCCACCCGTCCCTCAGCCCTGAAAATGACATTAATAAATCCCTGCTCCCCATACAAATGATACACCAGCCATCCAAAGCAGGGACTGTGAACTCCAGAATTTGATTGGGGGCGGGCACAGCAGCTTTCATGTTTCATGTTGGGCAACTCCGAATCAGCCTTCCCAGAGGCGTTTAATCCCAGGAGACGTGTGAAGAGCGAATCTGTTGGCAACTGGGCTGTGTCTACATTGGCGCGATCTTGCGCCAAAGCGGCCGCTTTTGTGCAAAAACATGCTGCCTGTCTACACTGGTGGGGAGTTCTTGCGCAAGACACTGACATTCTAATGTGTGAAATCAGGGCTTCTTGCGCAAGAACTATGATGCTCTCGCTCAGGAATAAGCCCTTTTGCGCAACTGTTCTTGCGCAAGAGGCCAGTGTAGACCGGCAACATGAATTTCTTGCGCAAGAAAGCCTTATGGTTAAAATGGCCATCGGAGCTTTCTTGCGCAAGAGAGTGTCTACACCGGCACGGATGCTCTTGCGCAAAAGCACATCTCTTGCGCAAAGGCACATGCCAGTGTAGATGCTCTCTTGCGTAAATACTTTAACGCAAGTACTTTTGCATTAAAGAGTATTTGCGCAAGATCATGCCAATGCAGATGTAGCCCTGTTGTTTTAACAGCACTGAAAGAAGAGTCTTGCCCACGGGGAAGGAGGACACTGAAAGCAATAGGCCTGGGGTGGCGTTGGGGAAGAAGATGCATCTTATCAAGGAAGCCCAGTCTGGGAAATCTACTATCATCATCATCATCATTGTGAGGTGGAATAATCTGACCATCAAAGCTTGTCAGGAAAAGCAAGACACAACTCCCCCCTGGGATGTACCGGCAACAAAGGCTATAAATCCTTGCCAGATCCTGCCTCATCCCACACCAGAGCCCTGTGTCTCCACCTCCCTCTGCTGGCCCTCTCCTTCAGTTAGCTCTTGGCTTCACTCGGCCCTCACTTCTTCATGTCCTCAGCATAGAGTCTCCTCAATTCCATGCCCTGCCTACAATCACCCCTCTGGGTGGTTGTCTTTCAAGGCACGGGCTCACCTCACCTTCAAGGAATGCACAGCTTATGTCCTGGCATCACAGACTGAGCTGCACCCCAGAAGCGGCCGGCAGCAGGCCCGGCTCCTCAGAAGGGTGGAGAACAGGGCTCCACGCACCACCCTTGCCCCAAGCACTAGCTCCATCCACACTGCCGCTGGCTGGGAACCTGCTACTGGCTGCTTCTAGGGGCAGCCTGGTCTGCGGTGCCAGGACAGGCAGGAAGATGCCTTAGCACCCCCACTGCACCGCTGACTGGGAGCCACTTGAGGTGAGCCCCTCCTGCCTCAGCCCTGCCCCCCCAAAACTGGAGCACCTTTCTACACCCCAAAGCTCCTTCTCAGCCCCACACCGGAGCCCACACTCTAATTAAATGATGTTGGGTCGTGGACATCAACAATTTTCTTCAACTGGGTCCCGAGGAAAAAAATGTTTGAGAACCACTGGACTAGCTTATGGTTTGGCAGCCAATTTGTCGAAGAGCTCTAAAATCCACGTGCATGTTCGGATTGCCTGGAGATTTGCCATCGCACACTTGGGTTCAAGGTAAGATTCATTGTTCACATTTGGGGTTCTCATAAAATCACAGAGAGCGTTGTCGTGTTTTTGGGAGAGGCTGAAGGTTTTGCTAGAGCTTGTTAGAAAGCAGGGTTACAGTCCTGCACAGAATTTCAACAAAAATGGTGGGTTTTTTTGTTATTTTAACTGATTTTTGTTTCCTGGAAAATTCTGACCTTTTGTCCAAAAATTAATTCTCCCCCCCAAAAGTTTACACTCTAATTATGAGATGAGAGGCCACAAGTGGGTGCAGACACATGCGGCGCTCCAGGCAGCTCCCAGTTTTCCTGGAAAATGTGGACTTTTGGTCAAAACATTAATTCTTGCCATTGTTGCATATTCCGTTTTTTGGTCAAAACACTGACATTTCCACGGCAAGTAGACGCTTTTCTGGAAACATTCCACAGGAAATTGCCGTTTCAACAGAAAGGTTTCCGGCAGCCCTCTGAGGCCTGCATGAGGCAAGGCCTAAATCAGGGCTTTGGGTTCCAAAGTGCTCGGTGCTGTACATTTCTAACGCAAAGCTGTTCCTTGCCCCAAGGAGCACTCACGCTACTTAGGAGATGAGAGGCCACAGGTGAGTGCAGAAGTATGAGAGCCAGAGCTGGGGCTGCCATATTTGGGGTTGGGATTGGCAAATGGTGGATTCTCTGAAGTCTTTAAACCATCCTTCGAGGACTTCAGCCACTCAGACAGAGCGTAGGGGTCTATACCGGAGCGGGTGGGTGAGGTTCTGTGGCCTGCAATGTGCAGGAGCTCAGACTAGATGAGTGTACGGACCCTTTGAACCTTAGGCCTGGCCTATACGATGGCGGAAGGTCAAACTAAGATACACAACGCCAGCTACAGTAACTAAGTCGCTGGAGTCGATGTATCTTAAATCGCATTTCTGTGCTGTCCAATCAGGGTCTGGGGCCGGGGGGAGCGTGCGAAGTTTCCTCTGCCCTGCCCCTGCCCTGTGAAGAGCGCGTGGCACTTAGAAGTGCCACGTGATCCTGGCAGGGTGGGAGGAGGCTTTGCGTGCTCTCCGGCCCCCAGACCTTGATTGGCCTGGGGGTTAGGGAGTATGGGAAATCTCCTCCCACTGCCAGGGGCATGGATTCCCAGAGGGAACCTGGTGGGGGCCAAAGGGGCTTCCCCACCCCCAGGCCAATCATGGTGGAGGGAGGGATAGCTCATTGGTTTGAGCATTGGCTTGTTAAACCCACAGTCGTGAGCTTAATCCCTGAGGGGGCCATTTAGGGATCTGGGGCAAATCTGTCAGGGAGGGTATTTGGTTGTGCTGTGAAGTCAGGGGACTGGACTCAATGACCTTTCAAGGGCCCTTCCAGTTCTATGGTATAGGCTAATGTCAGTTTTAAAAAACTTAGGGGGGGAGGGATAGCTCAGTGGTTTGAGCATTTACCCACTAAGCCCAGGGTTATGAGTTCAATTCCTGAGGATCCATTTAGGGATCTGGGGCAGATCTGTCAGGAAGGGTACTTGGTCCTGCCAGGGGATTGGACTTGATGACCTCTCAAGGTCCCTTCCAGTTCTAAGAGATAGGTATTTCTGCATACATATTATAAGTATCCTGGCCATACCCCTTCCATGTGAGGCCACAGCCCAGGGCTACTTCAAAAACTTTTGAAGTGACCCCCAGCAAAAAATTATTGCCCACCCCTGCTATGAGCCATAGCAGGGATCACAGCTGTTACACACATGAAATGCAGCAGGGTGAAAAAGAAAAGCAGCAACTTCAAACGAGGTAGAGAGGAAATAAAAGTGCAGTGTATGGCATCTTCTGACCCAATATAGGGCTTGATCCTGCAGCTCATGAAGTCAACAGTACAGGATGAGGCATCTATAACGCAGATTTTCTTAAAGCATGCTTAGCACACAGAACCTTGGACTAATTCATGAGTTTATATTACAGGGAGAGTTGAAAACTCCAGCTAAACATGAAAGAAACATAGCTCAAGTGGTTCACAACCCTGATACTGTGAGGTTTGCCTGTCCCTGCTTCAGTGGTGTCACTCAGTGACATGTTTTACCTGCTCTTCCATTGACCTCGGTGACAGCAAAGTCCCTGGAATCATGTATAGTACTATGAGAACCCAGCACTTTCTTCTTCCCTCCTTGATAGTGACTGCAAGAAAGGGGGTGAGCGCCTAGCTGCTGACACCAAGCTAATTTCACCTCAGCTTTCCTCAGCTCACAGATCTCTGTATTCTGAGAGCAAACGTCCTCTTTGCAGTATGGGGGTGATATGCAGGTGTCACGGATCTGCCCAAGTTACCGCCCGACATTCTCACCGATATTTTGGAGAAAACAAAACCCATCTCCCGCAGCCCTTGCTTCACGTAAAGCTGGGGGCTTCAAACTATTTCTCGTGACCTTGCTGAAGAAAATTGTTGATGCCCCGACCCAACATCATTTGACTAGAATGTGGGCTCTGGGGTGGGGCTGAGGAGGAGCTTTGGGGTGTCAGAGGGGGCTCCAGCTTTGGGGGGCCGGGCTGGGGCAGGCTGAGGTTACCTTAAGTGGCTTCCGGTCAGTGGTGCAGTGGGGGGGCTAAGGCAGCTTCCTGCCTCTCCTGGCACCGCAGACCAGGCTGCCCCCAGAAACAGCCAGCAGCAGGTTCCCAGCCAATGGGGGTGCAAAGCGAGTGCTCGGGGCAGGGCAGTGCACGGAGCCCTGTGCGCTCCCCCACACACACCTTGGAGCCGGGCCTGCTGCCTGCTGCTTCTGGGGCGCAGCGCAGTCTGTGATGCCAGGTTAGTCAGGGAGCTGCCTTAGCCCCCTGCTCACCTGACCCCCCTGCAGCAACGAGACCCAGGGCCCGACATCCCACCCCCCAGCCCTGGGTCATGCCCCCTAGTTTGAAAACCGCTGGCCTACAGATTTTCCCAGCGCCGTGACCGTCTTCAGCTTTGCCGGAGAAAGTGTTCTGCGTCATCGTGCGGCCTTCTGACCCTATCCTCCAAAGCACTCGCCACCCCTCCCAGCTTGGGATCATCTGCAGACTTTATAAGCACCCTCTCATTCCTCTGCGCATGCCCCAGGACCCGGGCGCCCCTGTCCCGTCCCGTTTGATTCAGCAAAAGGCTTTGAAGGGCGGGGTGAGGCGTCCTGCTGGAAGCACAACCTCTCTGCCGGCCCCGGCGCGCGCTCTGAAAGCAAATTGTTTTCCCTGCCACGCAGCATCTTCCGGCACAATGGACGGTCGCAGCCCAGCGGAAGCTGTCTGCCGCCTGGTAATAAATGAGCTGTTAGCCACGGTAGCGGCGCACACAGTTCCATTGGCCATGTGAAGGCCTCGCAGCTGCTTCTCATTTCCATACCACCAAAAAAAGACGAGAGAAGAGGACAAAGGTGTGACAGGAAGCCACCCTCCAGACGGTCTCATTTGTCCAGTCTCCACTCTTCAGTAGGTAGAGAGACTGTCCAATACCGCGCTTTGGTGATGGACATTTGGAATGTAAAACGTAGCTGTTGCCGCAAGGGAAGGGCTAGTCACTGCAGCTGCGGTCAGGAGAAAAAGCCACAGACCAAGCTTACTTCACATTACAGATTGGTTATTAAAGACATGGAACCCATTCCACCTCCACTACAACTGCACCGCTCCTCAGACCTGGGCTACAGTATTCCCCCCCTCAGCATAGCCAGTGCTCCTCCATCACTGGAGCTTGTTAAGCGCAGGTTAGACAAACATCTGCCAAGGATGGTCCAGAGGGTGCTTGATCTTGCTGTGAGTGTAGGGGACTGGATTTCATGACCCCGCGAGGTTCCTTCCAGTCCTATGACTCTATGATTCAATCCTGATGCTAATACACATCAACCATAAACTGCAGCATAACGGCCATACTGGGCAGATCAAAGGTCCATCTAGCCCAGTATCCTTCTTCTGACAGCAACCAATACCAGGTTCCCCAGAGGGAGTGAACAGAACAGGGAATCACCAAGTGATCCCTTCTTCGTCATCCATTTCCAGCCTCTGACAAACAGAGGCTAGGGACACCATTCCTACCCATCCTGGCTAATAGCCCTTGAGGGATCATTGTATCCTCCATGGATTTATCTAGCTCTTTTTTGAACCCTGGTATAGTCTTGGACTTCACAATATCCTCTGGCAAGGAGTTCCACAGGTTGACTGTTCCACAGGTTGACAGCTCCTGCTATCCCATTGCTGCTCTTTCCATACCCCACAGCAGGGCCAGTAGGCGTCAGTCCCACAGGCAGGGTCACCTCTAGGCGGGTATGAGGCCTGGGGAAACTCCCTCCCCTTTGCCCCAGGTCCTGCCTCAATCCTACCTCTTTCTGACCCTTCCCACCCCCATTGCACCCTTCCTGTAAGCCCCCTCCCTTTGAACAACACAACCTGGGAGATTGCAGGGCGGGGCCTGGTATAGGGCAGCAGCAAGTGATGGGCACCCCTCACTCAACACGGTGGCGGAGCAACCTGGTCCCATTCTGCTCTGCTCCTTGGGGGGGATGGAGCGGGCTGGAGTGCTCCGCGGAGAAGCAGAGCGATCTGGCTAGGAGACGGTGGCAGAGCAGTGCAGGCTGCTGCGTGGATCGCTCTACTTCCTGGGACTCCCACTGCTGCACTGAGTGGGGCGGACCCCGGTCCCTACTGCCGCCCTGCACCAGGCCTCCCAGGCCGCCCTGGGCCCCATGGGCTAAGATAAATATAGGGACTCTCCCATCCACAGGATGGTTGGGGAGGTCACTGCAGGACCCCCGACAGCCACCCTGGACTGCCCTATGAATGAGATGACATTGCCCCAAGCTCCAGTTTCTGGCCTCCGTGACCAGTAGGCAACCCTAGGAGCAGAGATTTTATCTAACTTGTATTCGCGATGCTGATTTTGTGGCTAGGGAGCAACACGCATTCTTCCCTGAGATGGACTCCAGCCACGCAACGTGGAACTCGATGGATTTCAAGGCCCCCTCCCCTCCCATGTGTGGGTGTGTTTGGAGGCAGGTTAATGGCTCTGCCCGTTAAAATTCAGATCTGCGTGGGTTGGAATTTGGGATATCCAAAATTGCTGGGCGCATTTGGATGCTGCTTGGTTCCGACCCAGAACTTAGAAATAAATTAAATTTCCCATTGGTCAGGCACTGACTGGGAAAGAAAACAAGATGCTTGGTTCTCCATAGTCAAAGTGGCACACAACGATTCAGATGTGCAACTCCCACTCAAGCCAGGGGGAATTACACAGACAAATCCCTAGCTTGTGTTTGAATACGCTACGGTGAACACCTGGAGGACTATCCTCTGCAGACCAACATTTTTAGGCTCCCTCTGAGCCCAGCCCACAAAATCCCAGGGAAATACGGGGACAGCCTGGGCACAAGAGAAGAGAGAGATCTGTATGAAATAATGACAGCAGAAGCAAACTGGTGCATCTTTATTATACGGCAGCGAACGCAATTACCGTAGTGAGCGTGTAAAAATGAAAAACGTGAGAGAAGCCAAGAGAAGGGAAACACATCACAGAGCAAGAGCACAGCCCGTTCGTGTGCTGGAGAGACCGATACAAGCCGTTAATATTCCAGGAGCATATGGATTCTTCGCTGCCTAATAGAAATGTTAACAGCTCGCATTGGTGAATCATGCAGCCTGCGTCTGCTTTCTACAGGGTTTTGCTGCTCTGCCAAGAAAGAAAGGACACGTTTGGTGCCCAGGTGCTTTATTCCCTTTAATGAAGCATTACGAAATTTAAAAAGTGTCCTACCCAATTTAAGGCTCGGGCAAAATGTTGTGCCCTAAGCTCTAAAAAGAAGGAGCCTTTAGTTGATGCAGCATGTAGATGGGTGTCTAGAGATGTATTCCCCTCCTTCCTTTCTGCCCCCAACCACCCAGGGCCCTCCTTAGAGTTTATGGGGCCCTACACAGTACTATTCAACTGGTGCCCCTATACCCGAAGGCAGCCACATGGGGGGGGAGAGACACGATGTTTTAGATTTGAGACTTTATAATCTTCAGCAGCACATTCATGAAATGTTTTAATGTAAATTTTAAAATTGTGTTGACTCCCAGTCAGTTCAGAAACTGGCAGTATGGACCCGAGGCTGGGAAATGCCTCCGAAATGGCTTCGCTACCTCTCAAATGGCTCTTTCCCAGGTTCCATGTTCTACAAATTGCTCTGGCAGGCTTTGTCACTTGCAAGTCCACTAGATTCTCTCTGGAGGAAACAGAGCCACAGACCAGGGATGGGTAGAGGCGGGTGGGTGGATATTAAGCCCCAAATTTTCAGGTGCCCTATTTGCTGTGTATTCTGCATATAAGTATGGACGACGGGGCATCCATCCATCCCTCTCTTCTGCAACAAGTCCCCCAATAGGAGCTATTCATCCTGCAAAGAGGATTCCCTGTTTCTGCTCAGTCATCACACCTGTCCCAGAATGCTCCAGGCTCGATGCAGCTGCACTTTGACAAGCAGCGTGGAAAGATATGGGGCAACATCTGGGAATTTACCCATCTAGCAGGCCAACGGCAGTCTTGTCACGGGGGAGAACTGCACATCCCAGCAGAGGGGGGGGGGGCACTCCTGGTGCAACATCAGTAGATGCCTGGCAGATGGGCAGGGAGGCTCAGGTAATCCCAGATTCTCACGAGTGAGGAGGTGACCTGCACATGGAGAAGGGTATTTTTGTAACAATGAGGTTAAGTGCTGGCTTGCTAGCCCTTGCTAGCCCCTGGATGCTGCAGTCCTGTTTATCCACAAAACAGATACAGCATGGGAAGCATCCATCGAGGCTTCCGATCAAGGAGGGAGTGGTGGGATTAACGAAGATAGAACAGGCTCTTCCACCCATTCACTTCTAGGTCTCTAGCATCACATAGTGATAATATCTCATGCGATGAGCCACTCACTACAGGCAATTAGACCAAGTCCACCAGTGTGTGACCAGTGGGCTCCCAAACTGATACCAGATGGCAGTGTTGTCTTCAAGTCATCATTGTCAAGTCCAAGTCGAGTCTCAAGACACTACAGTTCAAGTCTCAAGTCGAGTCTCGAGTCCTAAAGTTACTTTCAAGTCAAGTCCCAAGTCGAGTCTCAAGTCTTAATTTAAAAAATGTCAAGTCACTTTTGTACAAGCCATCAATATCGGCATTTTCGGACAATATTTTCACCAAGTCGACGTAACAAAATTAGCAAGTCTCAAGACGAGTCTCAAGTCACAAACAACGAACCCGAGTCAAGTCTCAAGTTGAGTCGCCTAGGTGACTTAAGTCGGACTCGAGTTCAAGTCGTGGGACTTGAGTCAACAACTCTGCTAGATGGTAACCGCTTTTGTCCATGGTCAATCTTGGCGGGCGAGGAAAGTCTGCATCCTGGATGGCAATCTCTGTTCGCCCCGTCTCTCAGTGGCTCTGTCTTTTTTTCTATAGACTCCACTGATGCTTGAGCAGGAAATGAGCGAGGCATGGCCAGCCCAGCCCTTGGGCAACAGCCACTCCCCTCCCTATCCCTCTCGCAGTGGGTTTTGACTGGCATAGCTGGCAACGTCTACTCAGTAGCAGCACCGAGAGTGGGAGAGCCTGAGGACAAAGGGCACTCAAAAATGAAGTCCACTAAATGCACTGAAGGACGCATGTAATTGAAATGTGGCAGGGTAGCGGTTCCAGCCTCATAACATGTCAGGACGGTGACGTGGGGACATCTGAGTAACCCATTCCTAGTCTGCTGACTTGCAGAGATCTCGCTCCTGAGCTTTCTGTCTGAAATCACTGGTTCCCCCGCCTTCCGGACAGTCGTCTCAGCAGCGCTGTGGTTTAAGCATCCATTACTTCCTTTGGTAGTTCATTAAATACATTAATCATCCTCTGTACAAAGAAATTTCTTCTGAACTCCCTACAGGCCAGGCCTCCTTCTTGGCTGCAGCATATCTCAGCAGCCCAGCCCTTGTTCCGTGACAACAATACCTCCTAATACGTGCTCACCTTTCCTCTGCTGATTCTGTTTTCTTTCCCCGCGTCCTGGGGTGACACGTCCGGGGCCGACGGCTGAACCCTCTGTCTCTGAGCCCTCTCCCTCGTGGCGTGCTCCTGCCTAAAGGCAATGTCATCTGTGGACCAGATCTTCACTACGTGATGTTCTTCTGACCTCTAGCTCCTCGTTTTCATGGAATCCCTGTGTACGCAGTGGTAGGTGTTTCACTACCTGCCTCATGTGTGGGGACTAGGTGTGGGGACTCCATGAGGAATGGAGCTGTTGGATCCATTGCATTGCTTGTGGGATGGTGTTTCTAGATTAGGTGACTCCCCTTTTCACTTGCAGATGCGGGAGGAGGAGGCCATGAAATAAAGGACTGAGAGGAGGGGGAGGGGCGGGCGGCCGTGCTCCTGGGACGGGAGGGGGTGGGGTCCTTTACGGACAAATGGATTCTCAGGGCTTGCTGAAGACAACACTGAGCAGGTGAAACGAGGCTGGAGAGCGAGTCGTCGCGCCCGGAGTTCCCTGCCGGTCACGGGGCAGGGTGGTAACCCTGGCTGTGGTGTGGGGGAGCAAGTCTGGCCTTCCCTGGTATGTATTATAAGACGGGATCTGAGCCCAGCTGCAGGCTTGGTAGGCTCCATTCCCTACCCCTAGAGATCGTGGGGGAATTGCTGGAGGCCTCTTGCTGATGTTCGTCTCCCGTGGTGCCTGCTGCTTGCCCGAGCCAGCAGTCCGAACACGGGGAGGAAGCTAGAGGCAGCAGGAAGCCACACTCATTTGCTCTGGAGGGGAGGATCCGGCAGAACCTGGCTGACACCTCAGGTCTTCCCACCCTCTCCAAACCCAGCAACCCAGTGGGAAGGGAGAAGAGGAGGAACCCAGCAGGGAGCAGCTGCCCAGGTTTCTCTCTGTGCATGGAGGTGGGGCAGAGGATTGGGATAATGGGCCTGATGCAGGAGCCTGTTTACGTCCATTCTTGCCCTTTGCTGCACCGGGCTGTGGATCAGGCCCTGTAAGAATCGCTGTCAAAAAAATTCCCAGCTCAGCTGTAACCCCGGCAACCAGTCCCTCCATGTTTGCTGCCCTTCCTCCTTGCTTAGCACACTGCCTCATCTCCCTTAGCATTTCTTCCTCGCTTCGCCTCCCGCAAAATCCCAAGGTCCTCCATGAATCACTGCCCCCGGATCTTTTCTGAATGCTCATCGTCCACCAATCCCACCTGGCTTTTGCCGTGGCCCTGGCATGGCCTAGAAGAGCTCCCCTCACACCCATTCCTGTGAGCAAAGCCTTCTACAGTGTGTCAGTGCAAAACAACCTGGCTCAGGAGCTCTGGGGACATTGGCTTTGCCAGCAGGTAGCGGGAAAAACAGAACTAAATACTATGTTTATTTATACAGGTTGAACCTCTCTAGTCCAGCACCCTCAGGACCTGATTGGCGCTGAACCAGAGAATTTGCTGGACGACGTGAGGTCAATATTGTCTAGCAGCATCACCAACACTTCCACTGCTTCCTGGGCTCTTAGAAGACATGAAGGGGTAAATTAGAGCTAAATAACAGCACAGAACAGTAAGAGTCAGGACTGCGGGCTGTAAACGAACTTTAGGGGGTTGCAGGAAACTTGGCCACACCCATGCTAAACAGACTCAAATCATGCCAGACCACGGATATTGCTGGAGCAGAGAGTGCCGGACTAGAGAGGTTCCACTTGTATTGCTCCACGAAACTTTACCCACGTAAAAAAGGGAAAACTAACTTTGGGGGTGGAGGCATAGCCCTCAACCTTTGCAAGCAAGTTCCCTGCATACTGTACCAAATCACCAGAAGGGGCTTAGGGGCCTTACACCAGTTTCTAGAGCCCTTGACCTCTTATCATCTTTTTACTCTGTTTCCCCAGTTTCAGGACCTCTGCTCTTTACTCAAAGCCAAGATTTTTTTTTTAAGCCACATCAGTGCTTTGCCATCAACTGGCTATTACCTACAACGTCAGACATCAGTCTTGTTGGCACTGCCCTACTTTGTCCGTATAAAGTCCCTGCGGGTGGAATTGAACCTGGGACCTCTGGAACTTACAGTCTCCACCACATGAGCTAAAAGCCAGCTGCCCATTAGCTAAGGCTGTAGAGCTGACTCACTATTTTCCCTGTTAGTGGTCTCAGTGCTGCTGGATGGGACAGTGCCCCAGCAGCTGGGTGGGTTACACCTGCACAAATACCAAAAGTCCCTCTCGCTGAAGCCTGAGCACAGTAACTTGCATCCGAGAAGGTGACAGCGAAAGGCAGCAAGTAACAAAGAGATCAATCAGGTTTATGAGGCATCAGTACATCTCTTTTTTGTAGCCCTGGAGCCAGGTTATGCAGGGGTTGAAAAGAGTAAATAGCATTTGTGGTGGGGAGAAAGAGTACCGGGAAAAAACCAAGACAATCAATCACCAGAGGGATTGATCGGGTAAGACTATTACAGAGAAGTAAGAGAAGATCAACTAGAGCGATCATTTTTGCGGGGGGGGCCACTTAATGAATTTTGGTACATGCTCACGGGCCGGCTCCACCCCCGGAAGGGGCAGAGCCCGAGGTGGAAAGGGCAGGGCTGGGGAGAGTGGTCTGGGCCAGAGGCTTTGAATTAAAAACACAGCAAAGGGCTCCAAGCCCCGCTGCTACCGCCTCACCTGGCAGCTGCCCGGGTTGCTGAGGCTATTTAAAGGGCTCACGGCAGTGGGAACTGTGAGCTATTTGAATAGGATCCTGCTGCCTGAGTCACCACCTGGAAATTCAGTAGCCCGGGCAGCAGGATATAAATAGGAAGTGGCCAGATGCAGTCCACGGGCCAGATACAAGTGTTAGGTGGGCCGGATCTGGCCTTCGGGCCGCATCTTTCCCAACCCTGAACTAGAGAGGCTTATTGTGCAGTCTAACGACTGATTGGCTCACCATACGAACCAGGGACAGCCACAGAATACACTGTATTATCACCAGGAATCTATATTATTTGGACACATGCAGTGCAGAGAAGATGCTGGGTTGCTAGGAGCCAGATGTTCAGATCCCCTTCTTCATGCAGGGGAGCACCTTAAAGGTACGTTTGCTCTCCTTGCCTCCTCACTGTGTGGGAAGGCACGACTCACTGCCAACAATTCTGGCTCTAAGTCCGTATGGGTATATTTCTGAGATGAGACGTCAAAGCCATCTCTGGGCAAACGGATGACATTAAAATAAATTCTTATCAGTGGTCCTACTGTAACACCTTGGAGAAATTCCAGCTGGCAGGATTTTAAGATTCTCATTCACTTTCTACACAGATGATGCTCATTTTCTTTTGTTTTGGGGCACAGGACTCCAAGGGCATGTCTACCCTAGGAAATTATTTTGAAATAACTAAAATCGATTGAATAACTCCCGAAATAACAACATCGAAATAACGTGTCCATACAATGGGAAGCCTCAAAATTAGTCCGAAGCAAGCTCTGTTAATGTGGACGTGATACCTCAACTTAGAACCCCAGGAAGCACTGGGGAATAATTCGTTCAAATGACTCTGGGGAGTAGTTATTTCAAAAAAGTGGCACCGGAGTGTCCACACTGCCGCTATTCTGAAATAACTGTTTCAGTATTCGAGTTATTCCTCAAGGAAAACAGGACTACAGATTTTGAATTAAGCGGCCCATTATTTCAAAATAACGGACTTGGTAGTGTGGACGCACCACTTATTAATTCGACTTAAAAGGGGTTATTTTGAAATAAAGCCCTAGTGTAGACCAGGGCTAAGTGGATAATGAAACTAGTCTCATCCTAACATCATTTTTTGGGTCTCATATCTTGATTTGAGTAAAGCTTTTGACATAGCCCCCATGTGATATTAGCAGAGGCAAACTAGGATATGGGGGAAAAGTCCCAGATGGGTCACTGTGGGTATGTCTAGACTATGACGTTTTTGCGGAAAAAGGTATGCAAAATACGCTCTGCATTTTGCATACCTTTTACCGCTTTTTTTTTCGGAAGAGGCTTTTCTGAAATTTGGCCCATCTACACTGGGCCAAATTTCGGAACCCCCCACCTTTCAGAAGAGCTCTTCTTCCTCGAGGAAGGAGGAAGACAGGGCTTCTGAAAGCGCGCGTCTGCTCTCCGCAAAAAAAAGCGGAAGAGCAGACACGTTCCCTAGACGTGGTGGAGTTTTTCCCGGAAAAACCCTGTAGTGTAGACATAGCCTGTGTTAGTCTGTAACTTGAAAAACAATAAGCAGTCCTGTGGCACCGTAGAGGCTAACAAAAATATAGAGAATCATGAGCTTTCACGGGGAAAACCCACTTCATCAGATGAATAGGAGTGGAAATAGCAGAAAACAAGACTTACACCCACAGAAGCTCATGATTCTCTATATTTTTGTCAGATTCTAAGGTGCCGCGGGACTACTCATTGTTGCTTAAGGATATGGAGTCTAGATGGAATGATTATAATGTAGGCGCACAACAGGCAGGAAGACCATCCTCAAAGACAAGCTGCCAAGAAGGCTGTGAGTCTTTCACGGTGGTCACGCAAATCAGAGATTCCATGATGTTCTGAGACCGCTGCATGTGACTCCTGCAGCAGCTGGTGTGGGCTGCCTGAGCAGTTGGGCACCGGCTGCAATGTGGGTAGTACCAGGACCAGCCGCACTGACCATTGCTTGGGCAGCCGCGGGCAGCTGGTCCCAGGCTGATGTGGAGCAGAGATCTGGAAGCAGCAGCAGCATGCTGGGCTGCTCCCCCTCCAGCGGCAGAAGTGGGGCCCCGGGTCGCTCCCCTCTTGGAGTAACAGTAGCGGTGAGGTTCCAAGATGTCACCCTCCCCCCACCTGGAGCAGCAGCGCGACCCCAGGTTACCCTCTACCACAGCAGTGGCAACAAGGCCTTAGGCCACCCTTACCCAGAGCAGAAGCAGCGTCTATGGGAGTAACCCCTCCCCAGCACCTAAGAGTTAATTAGGGGTATTTTAGTACAAGGCATAGGCAGGTCATGGGCTGTGACTTTTTGATGATTGCCCATGACCTGTCCTTGATTTTTACTAAAAGTACCCCTGACTAACTCCTATCTGAGTTATCAATAGTTCTCTGTAAAACTGGTATGGTAAATCTGGTGGGGATCACTCAGGAGTCAGTCCTGGGTCTGGTACCAGTCAATATTTTCATTAATGACTTGGGTAATGGAATGGAGAAAATGCTGTGAGATGTGATGATACAAAGAATCACGGGATCATAGGGTTGGAAAAGACCTCAGGAGGCCATCGAGTGCAGCCCCCTACCCAAAGCAGGACCAACCCCAACTCAATCATCCCAGCCAGGGCTTTGTCAAGCCAGGACTTAAAAACCTCTAGGGATGGAGATTCCAACACCTCTCCAGGGAACCCATCCCAGTGCTTCCCCACCCTCAAAGCAGGGAAAGGTTCCAAACACTTGGACAGACTGGATGAGAGTTCAAAACAACCTTAACCAACAGAAAAAAATTACTCTGAATTCAATGAGATGAAGTTCGACAAAGAGAAGTGCAAAGTACTTCATTTAGGAAGGAAAAAATAAAATTTGCAACTACCAAGTGGGGAATAGCTGGCTAAGTGCTAGCACTGCTGGAAAGGATCTGGGGTGACAGTGGGTTACAAATTGATTCAACAACCTGATGCTGTTGCAGAAAAGGCTAACGTCACTCTGAGATGTATTAACTGGAGTCTGGTAGGTAAGACACAGGAGGTAACTGCTCTACTTGGCATTGGGGAGGCCTCTTTTGGAGAGCTGTGTCTGGTTTTGGGTGCCACCACAATAAGAAAGAGGAGGACAAATTTGAGAGAGACCAGAGGCAAGCCACAAAAATGAACAGCTGATTTATGAAGAAAGGTTAAAAAAAACCTCGTCATGTTTAGTCTGGAGAAAAGTTGACTGAAGGGGGTTCTGGTAACGGTCTTCAAATCTGATAAGGGCTGTTATAAAAAGGACAGGCCACTAAGGGAGATTTAGATTACTTAGAAAGTTTTCCCTGATAAAATTAAGCACTAAAATAGGCTCTCAAGGGACGTTGTGGAATCTCCATCACCGAAGGGTTTCAGAACAGGCTGGACACACGCCTGTTGGGGTGGTCTAGGTTTACATGGCCCTGCCTCAGTTTATGGGACCAAATTTTATACTTTGCGAGGTCACTTCCAGCTCTGTGTTGCTATGAGTCTATGCACAAGCACAGTGCTGTTGCCTTTGACTCTCCAGTCCTAAAAGGGAAAATATACATTAGATGGGGAGGGGGGCTCATGATGACACTCTTCTTAATATTCACACTGGGAATTCAAAAGAGCAAGAGAGAGCTTTTTAACATACCAAATGCAAAATCCAGGCCTAATCTACTCCGTGATGTCACGTTGACCTGAACATTTTTTTCATGATCATTTCAGCTAGAGAGAGGGGCAAGCAATAAGTGGAGTGTGATCAGTACACAGAGGACCAACTGCACTGCTGCTTCCTTTTCCTCTAATCCCCTCTGTCCATGCTGCTTTGAGCCCCTGCAAGGGCTGTCCCGGTTTTGTTGCTAATTAACATCTGGGATCCTCCCCAGGAGACAGGTTAGATTTGCAGGTGTGACATTCCCTCTGTTCCTGCCACGATGTTTCTGAATCATGGCTGCCACATTAGCTTTTCTCCACTCCCCTGACACCTCTCCCATTGCCTGTAAGGACAACAAATACCATCATTCAGGGAATAAATATCCCCCCTGTCTTCCGATAAAAGAAAACAAACAAACCTGACTCTGTGACCCCTACCAACGGAAGTTTGATGCTATGTAACTGATGGAGTACAGGTTGAACCTCTCTAATCTGGCACTCTCTGGTCCAGAAACATCTGTAATCCGGAATGATTTTACTTAGCCAGATGTCCACTTTTCATGGGTGTGGCCAAGTTTCCTGTGGTCCCATAAAGTTTGTTTACAGCCACCAGTCCTGGCTCTCAGTGTTCTGTGATGTTATTTAGCTCTAATTTACCCCTAATTGTCTTCGAAGAGCCCAGTAAGAAGTGGAAGTGCTGGTAATGCTGCTGGACAATATTGACCTTCTGTGGTCAGGAAATATTCCCGTTTGGAACCAGTCAGGTCCTGAGGGTGCAGGATTAGAGAGTTTCAACCAGTAGCGTCATGCAGGCCTAACGACTGTCTGGTATTGACCATGCAGCCTACAGATTATTTCAGGTGAGATACCGATGGGGAAGAAAGGCTGACAGAATTGGGTTTGTTTGGTTTAGAAAAGAGAAGACTGAGGGGGGACATGATAGCAGTTTTCAGGTATCTAAAAGGGTGTTATAAGGAGAAGGGAGAAAACTTGTTCATCTTGGCCTCGAGGATAGAACAAGAAGCAATGGGCTTAAACTGCAGCAAGGGAAGTTTAGGTTGGACATTAGGAAAAAGTTCCTAACTGTCAGGGTAGTCAAACACTGGAATAAATTGCCCAGAGATGTTGTGGAATCTCCATCTCTGGAGATATTTAAGAGTAGGTTAGATAAATGTCTATCAGGGATGGTCTAGACAGTATTTGGTCCTGCCATGAGGGCAGGGGACTGGACTCGATGACCTCTCGAGGTCCCTTCCAGTCCTAGTATTCTATGATTCTATGATTCCCCAGTCTGCTGGCAGTCAGACCCTTGTAGTGACCAAGGCCAGCTAAGCGTATAGATAGACTAGACAGAGACTATACTAAACATGTCAATTGTCTGCCCCCCACTGGTGGTAGCAATCATAAAAGTAAATTTCTCCATGCATGTCTTCTTCCTCTCCTTTTGGAGCAGCACAACAAGCTGGGTGCTAATTGCTGGCTGGACATTAGAACAGGCTCCGTCCACTAGCAGTTACCCAGCTGGTAGGCATATCCTGCATGTTATTTCAGCTGAGGTTCAATCTTGGGATTTTCTGGACAGAAGCAATATGATAGTATCATTCCCATGGGAGCTGAAAGGCAGCTGCCCACTGGTTGATCTAGAAGGAGCATAAGCTGTCTATTCTGGAAATTATTTTTTGCAGATCTTTGGCAAAATTCACCCACGTCAGGCCCTACCTAGCCTGTTTATGCATGGATTTTAGTGCATGGTAGTACAACCAATGGCTTTTGATCAATATAAAACCAATCCCATAAGGTGTCAAACACCCTCAGCACTCATGGACAAATGTAAGCCGTCAATGCTCCACTGTTGACAAAAGGCACCTGCCTGCATCATATTATAAAATCTAAAGAGATGCATTCACTCGCAGCAACCATTGTACTAAGTAGATGCTATTTGATCATTAAATACGGTATTTCTGCTGGTGTAGAATGTGTTAAGTAAGCAGAAGTGTGCTGTTTACATTATTTGTATAGCATTCCTGGCAGAATTCCCCCCCCCCGCACACAACACCACCACCACAACATTTCCATTGTATCCTAGGACAGGGCTCACCGGGACTGAAGCAGTTTAATTACAAAACTGCATTTTAATTGATTGCGACCAAAATAATTACAAGCAGCACCGTTCCAAGCAATGGCGACTTCTCTGTTTGTCAACAAAAAGGGATTTTTTAATTCAACAAATAATAATTGTTTTAATTAAATCAAATTTAGATCCTCATTTGAGAACATTAAAATGTGCGTCTATTACTCCTTGCCTCTAAAAGGTAATTTGAGAGATGAAGAGCAAGGTACAGAAGGGCTGTATGCACATGGGTGTCGGAAGCAAACAAACAAAATCATTCGTGTTTAGCCTGTCTTTTATATTATGACTGCCATCAAATGATCTTAGCAGTGTAGGTAGGAACCTAATAAAAAAATGAAGCGATCAAGACAAATCTCTTCTTAATTGGTTCAGCTGTTTCACCACACAAACCCATTCCCTCCTTTCATTTTTCACTGATTGTATTAATAGCATTATTAGTCCGATTGCAGTGCCCATTCAAGCTCAGCCATTCAGTGATGGGCACTGTTCATGCACAGATGGAGTATGATATCCCAAAGTTTCATGATCTGGATTTTCAGCCTTTCGCTGAAAATTCATGCCCGTTGCCTGTGCAAACACACGCAAGCCCTGTGACGAATGCTGATGCTTTCCATCTTTTAAATTGCCCAGTATCCCCAGGCATACACAAAGCTAGCCTGCACACTAACCCACCCCATTGGAGCTAGTGGGTTATGTGGGTGCAAATGCTAATACTTTTTAGTAGGTGGTTTTACTTGCTAGTAGTAGCGTGGATGAGTGATGGTTGATAGACACATTAAGAATTGAACCATGGACCTCCTGAGCAAAAAGCAAGAGGTAAAAGCCAACTCATATCCTCCGCTGATTACCAGAGGGGAGATCTCTAACTCACACTCACTCACTAGTAGACCTAGTAGAAGCCTAGATGACCTAGTAGAAGCCTAGATGAAAACTGACCTTCAGTAGGGCGTGCAAACTTCTCGTACACAACTCCGTCGGTACACTTTGATCCCTGACCACAATACTTTTGTTCAGCGTGGTCCTCCCTTTGGCTATGCAATTGCAGCTCAGACCTATATTTGCATTTCCAGGAGCTTGCATTTCACACAGTGCTACCAATACGTCTCCATTTGGAGCTGCGGCATCTCCTGCTGAGCCGCCACGGAAAGTAAGTCTCAACACGAAGTACGTGGGGGATTTTGTGATGCAGACAAAGCTCACTGGAGACCGCAAAAATCATGTTCAATAATGACCAAAGCCGGCATCTGTGCTCAGGTCTCTGAGGGTGACTGGAAAGTTCTATATTAACCTTTTGGGTCATGGAATCCCATACAAACCTCACTGTTATAAAATGTAACAGTTTTCCTCTCTATACCAACCTCTCACTGGAATATACTTTTGTTGTTGGGTGGGATGAAACCTTAGGACTCTCTCAAAATAACTATCTGGTCGCACAGTCAACCTGTGGAACTCCTTGCCAGAGGATGTTGTGAAGGCCAGATCTTTAACAGAGTTAAAAAAAAGAACTAGATACATTCATGGAGGATAGGTCTATTGATGGCAATTAGTCAGGATGGGCAGGAATGGTGTCCCTAACCTCCGTTTTTCAGAAGCTAGGAATGGGCAACAAGGAAGGGATCATTTGATGATTCCCTGTTCTGCTCATTCCCTCTGGGGATCCTGGCATTGGCCTCTGTTGGAAAATAGGAGACTGGGCTATATGGACATTTGATCTGACCCAGTACAGTTGTTTTTATAATCTTATAAAAGATACACAAATACAGCTGCTGCCATCTGATCTGTAGGAGATCTTCTTTAACTAATGGCAGTAGTTGGTCCCACATTCTCCCTGTAAACCAACCATGTGGGGGCTATGTAACACACAATGACACAAACAGAAAGCCAATACATTACCCTACGTCTTGTGGGTCAGAGTTAAGGTGATTATTAGAATGCATCCAGTGAGTTTTTACATGTCAGTATGGTCATTAACCACATGCATGAAATGAGAGGTTATTGGATACAAATTGAAGTTACAGTCACTGGTTATTTTCATACTTCCATAAGTCTTAGAGGATTTTTTTTAAATGTAATATTTTTCTTACCACTTTAGGATAAGGGCTTTAAAGTTCTTACAGTCCATATCTTTAAGTTAACCAGTGTTTGTCAGTTGGAATATTCAATATTGCTGTGTAACAGCATGTCACGTTATTGAATTTTAAAGATCATTGCTGCACCCATGGGGGGGGGAGAGGTGTTTGCCCCAAAAGTCTGTACAAAGGGGGCCACGTGACCTGCTCCAGCTTGGAAGAGACCAGGCATGGATATAAAATACCATGAGGCAGACTCCATCTGGCCTTCAATTTTGCTACTGATTCCAGATGCAGCCTTGCGAGGAACAGCCAGCCAGGAAGAATCGTGGGCCCATCTTGACATAGGATGTACACCAGAGACTTTTAAGATAACAGTTTATAACATCTCTGCTAAGCGCCTGCATCGAGAACTTGATGATTTGATGCATGTAATGTATTTTCCTTAACAACCTTACTCTCATGCTTTTCTTTCTTTTATTAATAAACCTTTAGATTTTAGATTCCTCAGCGTGATCTTGTGAGTAAGATCCAAAGTGTAAATTGACTGGGAACTGTGGCTGATCTTTTGGGACCAGGAGAACCCATTCGGGGTAGGTGAGATTGGGTTCTATAACCCCTCACCTGTGTGTTAGGCCTGGGGCTGATTGTGGCACAGGGAGAGCTGTGGTGTCTGAGGGGTTTTGGTCGGTGTGACTGGTTTGTGGCCTATTTGGGAAGGTCTCCAGTCAGGGGCTGTAAGGAGCCCTGAGTCTGAGCAATTCGTCCTGAGTGGATGCCTTCAGCGGTGCCCAGACTCGGCCCGGTCCATCACACAGCATACATGGCCAGCTCAGATGCATTAGAAATCACAAGATTATTGCTGTGCTGTAGCACCGCTGATGGCATGGCAACCAGTTGCAAGAGTCTGATATTCCACCTGGTGTATTGCCTTCAGGGACACCAGATCATAACTGTCAATCCAACATCATCTCTGATGTGCAGGCTTTGTGCATCAGTATTGTTTTCATATCTCAGTTACCTGCCACATAGCTGGAGGGGGAAGGGAAGCTACTTATGGCTTGTGGAGTGAATTCACCAATTGGGACAACAAAGCTCATTCATCGTTATTGGATAAACATCGATATGGCAGGGAGAAGCAGACAGATGAAATGCATGTTGCAAGCTGCCCTCCTGCACCAGGCACGGTTGTTTCACTGCAGCGCATGCCGCTACCTTGTCACTGCCTTGCAAATTACCTAACACGGCTTCCGACTTCCACCACGACCCCTGATACTTGTTGTGCATTTGGAATTCTCATGAGCGCTCTGATGGCCGTGGCGGACTGGATTCTAGCAGGAGGCCATGCTTGATGCAGGGGACTGATCTGTTAGTTTACTCAGGTAGAGTATTTAGTGTATGAAGCACCTTGGGGGATTCAGGCAATTTGAGTTGCAGAAACAGAGGCATGTTCTGCATCTCCACGGGAACAAACTGTGTCTGTAGTCGGTCACATATTCTCTTCTAACAAGAGAAAGGCCCGCCCAGCAGTTACGGGCTTTATTCACCACAAATAAAGGGATCTTTCCTCTTCCACCCTGCAGATGACTCCATTTGGCACGCAGGAGGGGAGTTCATTAGGAGATCATGGTCAGATCCAGGAGGAGGTAACCCCTGGTAGAACTTTAAATCCAATTTTAGCCAATCAAAACTGGGCCTCTATGGCCTGCTTTTAGGTGAGGTGGCTGGATTCACTCCTTTTTTTTTGCCTTCGAAACAAATGTGGCTTGCCATAGCCCCGGAGAAAAGACTTTGGGAGGCTTTTAATTAAAAACACCCAATTGCGAATAAATGAAGTTGGATTGCATGGAGCGCTTTGTCTGTCTGATCTAGGACAACGTGCCCTACATAAAACTTAAATATAACACCCAGCCAGTTCAGCATTCCATCTCTTTTGGGGGGAGGGGGCAGCTCACTTTCATTTAGCCTTCATCAGCCCTCACGCCTCTGTGGCCTGATGATATAGAGCTTCCTAAACGTGAGGCATCTCGTGGTCCTGCCGTCATTTCTAGTGGCTGTGGAGTAAACAGTCACCAGGGACAGATTTACAGAGGGAAGCCCAGGCACAGTATTCTAAGAGCAGGCCTGCCGACGGTGGAGGGGAGGGGAAAGGGGACAGCTGCCCCACGGCCCAGTGATTCAAAGGGGCCCTGAGCTCCAGCTCCGCCATGTTGGCTGGGGCCCCGAGACCTTTAAATCAGGCAGCACTAGGGACTGGGGGTGCGGGCCATGCTCTGGGTAGCGCTAAGGGCTAGGGGGCGCTGTGCCACACTCTGGACAGCGCTGAGGGCTGGCTTCCTTTGGCCCCGCCCCTTCCACCTTTAGCCCCGCCTCTTCTAGGAGAGCATGGAACAGGTCCCCATCCACCTTGCCCAGGGGCCCATGGAGACTGATGGCGCCGCTGTCTATGAGACAGGCTTGCATCTCCAATCACATTCCACAGGCCCTTAGCTACCTGCTACCAGCTCAGGAAATGGACCATCTCTCAGTGCAATCCCATAGCCCTCTCCTGAGGCAGTTGTAGCCTCCTTGGACAAATACCACAGGGATCTGTCTTTTTCTTCCGCATTGGCAACGCTTGCTTAGCTTGTTCTGCCAATACAGTCTCATTGAATCGACCTGAAATAGTTTTTGTTTTTTTTTCCTGGCTTGATGGAAGCCTACCAGTTGGCTCAGAGAGGCCTATTAAGGAAAATTAAAAAATCTTTACAGGAGTCATTCGCTCCTAGAGTGAAAAAAATGGCCAAAATTTTACCCTCCCTCTCTTTTTTTTTTTTAAGTGCTGCCTGACGAATTCCTGGATTTCAAACCCCTCTGTTCACGGACCTCAGAACAGAAACACAAAACCCTCCTCCCTCCGAGGAAACCCTTTGTGAATTCTTCCGCTGGTACATATTGGGTTCTTTTCCCAAGAGAACATTCCTCCCCCACCTCCCCGTCCATTTCTTAGCAGCGAGAACAGTTTGTATCCAGATCAGTCTGGCGAGCCACATGACTCCACTGCAAGAAGAGGGTGTTTCAGTGAATCAAAAGGATACTACAAATGTTAGCCAATAACAATGCACCAGGCATCACAAAAAGAGAAGGGTTTCTTGTATCCCTCCGGTCCCTACTGCCAGTCCTTAAACACACGTACACGGATTGAAAGCAATGAGTATGACACTGGATCAAACGAAATAATTCTTTGTGCTCCGAGTCACAACCGGCGCCAGCTGCTCTCACAAAGCACTAAGCTGCACAATACAAAGAGGTGGGCCCTGCAGTATTCCCATTTTGAACTGCGGGGCTTTTTTCTCCCCCCTTCCTTTTATGCTTTTCTGTTCCCGCTAATCCTGACATTACCTGGCAATACATTCCTGTGCTTCCCACTCACCCCGCATAACGAGAAGACATCCAATCGGCTGCTTTAGTAACTTGGAGCTAACCCGAATGAATGGCTCTCCTGTGGCCGTTCTTGTTCAGAAACACTTTAATGGCGCTGATAATTCCAGCAGAACTTGAAACCAGACCTCTCCCCTTTCTCTCCTTATTGGGCAGGTCCTTTATTTTAAAGCCATCCTCTAGCGCGCTTTTTCGAGCTGCCTGTTACTTCTACCAGAAATGCAGCCTGGCTAAAACTGAGGCCCGAAAAAGAGGTGTTCATCTGAAGTAATCCATTCGGGCATGTCTACACTAAGAAACCATTTCAAAATGACTACAATCAACTTAATAACTCCGAAAATAACAGAATCGAAATAGCTATGGGGAAGCCTCGAACTACGGGGAAGCCTCGAAATTAGTCTGAAGCAGGTTCCGTTAATGTGGACGTGCTATCTCGAGTTACAGCACCAGGAAGCACTAGGGAGTAATTAATTCAAATTACTCTGGGGAGTAGTTATTTGGAAAGAGCGGCACCAGAGTGTTTACATGACTGCTATTTCGAAATAACTGTTTGGAAATTAGCATTACTCCCTAAGGAAAGCAGGAATACAGATTTAAGTGTGGACGCTCTGCTCATTAATTCAGCCTAATGAAGGTTATTTCGAAATAAAGCCCTAGACCAGGGCTCATGTCCACCAGTGGAGTCTGTCTCATCGGGGCTATGATACACATGAGAGCAAGGGCTGAAATGAAATCTCAACAAGTGGGAGAGAGGCTAAGAAACAGAGAGAGTAACTGAAAGGTTTTCCTATAACACTTTGCAATCATCGAAAGAGAAAACAGAAGACAGTGCGTGAACAACTGCAGTGCTACCCAATACCCAGGTCCCAAACCAAACCAAGCAGAGTCAGAGCTCTCTCTTACAGGGTTTCTTTGCAGGGAGTGGATGGAGGGGTTTCGGGTAGGGAGAAGAACCGCACCTCCATACATCCCTCACTTCAGAACAGCCGGCCAGGGTAAAAGCCACACAAAAGAGAGTGCAGAAAGCCGTTACTTACAGGTGTATGTCATTTCAAAGCTGTCGCTGATATTCACAATGTCAATCTGAGGAAGCAGTTTCGGGGATTCTGTGAGCTGAGACAATGCAAACCTAAAAGCCGCATGTTCCTGGGACTGCTGATTAGGAAATAATCCCCCTGGGGAGAAAAAAAACCAGAACAAAGCAAAGGTCTGAAATACATCCACATTGTAACAAGCTTAGGAAACATTCTTTGGATGGGAACCTACCCGGCTCAACAAATACTGCTCGCATTCTGCTAGACTCCATAACGTCCCAGCACCGTGAGACACAAGGGGGTAGGTGCTTAGGCATCTTGTGTAGTATATGCCTTATGTAAGGGGTGTATCAAAATATGCCAGCTTGCACCTTTCCCTCAGCCTGGCAGCGGGTAGGACGGGCATGAATTTGGGGGTAAGTCTCTTCCTGCACAATGGGAAAGGACAGGAACAGAAGTGCTCCCAGGATAGCTGGATGTGGGAGAACAGCATCTTTGCACCCCTGTGATCCACGGAGAACGGCGCCTCATTCAGCTCACCATCTGTAGGCCCACAGGCAATTTTGCCCCCCTGACTCACCACCCAATCGATTCAAACGCACTCAAGGAGTGATGGGGGTTACTCGGCAGGGGTCAGGTTGGCCAATCTGGCCTGGAATGAATAATCATTGGTGGCTGGGGACCGAGGGGAGAGGAACTCTTAAGATGGTTGTAATAAAAGAGGAGAATTCACCGTTCCTGACAGGCCACATGCTGCTGGCAGGGATGGGGAACGCGGCCTGGAGAAGACCCGCATTTTGTTTTATGGGTGACAACAGACAAAGCCAGCAGGACCAGTCAAAAATCTGACCATGAAAGGGGTTTGCCCACTGAGATGGCTGCCAGGATCCCAGGCAAGCTCTGGAATGAGAGCATCAGCTAGCACATCAGGACTGGCCAGACAGCATCAGAGCCATGGACCTTCTAGCCCAGCGTCCTGTCTCTGACAGTGGCCAGGATCAGATGCATATGGGGAAGTTGGAAGAAACCTTGCAATGGGTATTCATGCGATCACCTGACCCCAGGGAAAGTTTGCTTCCGACCCCTGCCCCCCTCGCTTAGAGGTCAGTTTATGCCCTGGAGCATGAAGGTTTAGATTCCTTCCAAACTTTTATTTATTTATTTTTAAGAGTCCCTGTTATACAGCCGGGTTTTCTTACTGTCCTGGCAAATGGTAAAAGAGGGGAACGGTTACCCTGATTTACAAGCCAGGAAAGGAAGCCCAGAGAGATGTAGTGACTAATGGAATGAAAATAAAAAGGTATATTGGTTCATTACAACTTTCCCGAGCAGATTGCTTGGAAAATCAGCCAGGGACTGGAGGCGCAGAGAGTGGCCCATTGGCAGGAAAGAGACTTTGCATATTTTCAACACAGATTGCATCTCCTACTAGGATGGAGGGGACATTTGCACCCTCCCCTTCAAAAAAAAAAAAATCACATCTAAGTGTTGCTATCAAAAGAAAACCAACCTGGCAGTATCCCTCCCTCCATCCATCTTTTTTTATTAAAATGGGGAAAAAGCTTGAGATGGTGAACAAATTCTGAATTGGGAGAGGGGGTGCCAGGAGGGCTGGTGAAGGGAAAAGCAAAGTAGCATCAACAGTAATAAATGCACCAATTGTGCAGTTGGACTAACCCAGGAGTTGATTAAACTCACTGGCTTAGCAGACGGTTGGCATGACAAAGAGAGGGGTGATGGAAAGGGATGTATTCACAAGGGAAAGAGACGAGCAAAGATGCAGTTCCCAATTGCATTTAAGCAAATGATCAATCATAAGAATGTGGGGGAAGGCTGTGAGCAGCTCCCGAAGTGTGGAATTGGGGAGAGCAAAAGACAAAGACATGGGGAATTGCCGATGCGAAAAGGAAAGCCGGGGAATGAAATGAAAACAGACTAGAATGCAACATCTTCCTAGACTAGCTCTGGCCTTATTCTTTCACAACAAACAACAACAACAACAGAGATGCTCTAGTGCTGTTTCCTCTGCCAGGTACTCCAGACACGAGAAACCCTGCCAAAAATAAAATGCAATAAGTGCTTTCTTAACTACCCCAACCCCCCGATGCAGAGCACCAGCCCTGGTATTTTTCTTAGCAAACAAACAAACAGGATTTTTGGCTTCCTCCATTTCGGAGGCACTTTTCAGTGCCGGCATCGATTTCCCTCCCGTAAGAATTGATACATCCCTGCTTGTCGGAGCCCATCAGCAGCCTCCGCGGCTCTAGCCACATCAAAATCCACCCCGCACATCACTCCGGCACACGTTCCTTCTCTGCAAGCGAAGGGAGCGAATGGGTCAGATCCCCCCGCTGCTTTGCCAGGAAAGTCACTCCCAAATAGAACCGCCGCTCCGGAGCATCTCAAACTCACCTATCTGGATATTGTTGGGGAAATTGGCCCCTAACACCGTCCCTAGGAAACTGGTGCAGAAGAAGGCAAAAATGTGCTGCATATTCCCTTTTGCATTGGCGAAAAAGAACCTCAGTTCCAAGCATGGATTTGTTTTTTTTCCCCGCTAGTCTCTCTCTCTCGCCTCCCTTCTGCTATGCCTTCTGTATTGTGCAGCTCCTTCTCTTGGAATCCAGCGTTTAGACTGCTGCCTTAACACCAACTGACAGCAGGATTAACTGAGCACTGAGAAAAAGAAAGAGAAACCCTTCCTCATCCCCCGCCTCCCCCCACACACTGTGCCCTTCCCTCATGCAAATTTCCCTCTCCTAGTTGGAGCTCAACAGCTGGGCTAAAAGCCCACTTCCACCCCCTATTTCTCTCTCTTCCTTTGGGGTCCCCTTCCTTGTCTGTGGAGGGCATCTCGTGAACACACACAGGCTACGTCTAGACTGCATGTCTTTTTCGACAGAGGCTTTGTTGACAGATACTGTCGCCAAAGCCTCTGTCGAAAAAGAGCGTCTAGACTACGATCAGTATTGTCGACAAAGCAAGCTGCTTTTTCGAAAGAGAGTCTAGACGCTCTCTTTCGAAAAAGCACAGTTTGCATGCAATAGCGCCTTTTTTCAAAAGAGTACTTTCGAAAAAAGGCGTCATTCCTCGTAAAATCAGGTTTACTGCTGTCGACAAAACTGCTGCGTTCTGTCGACTTACTGTCGACAGAACGTGGCAGTAGTGTAGATGCAGGTATAGTTTTGTTGACAAAAGACAACTTTTGTCAACAAAACCCTGTAGTCTAGACACACCCACAATGTAGCCCTAAATTAACCTTTCTCCTTCCCCTATTTTGGCACTGGGTATAAAGAATGTGCAAATCAGTCGGTGGCACAGGGCTCCACTCTACAGTCGTGGATCGATACCTTCTTGAGCTAGGTGACTTGGCTCTAGGATTCAGGATCTAGTTGCTACTCACCGGTCACTACAGCCCAGAGCCTCCACACAATGGAGGGGGATGTGCCCTGGGAAATCTCCCTTGAGGGAAAAAATAATAATTTCAGAGTGAGAGGCAGAAAAACATGTCTGAGGATGAAAAGAAGGTTTTCTTCCTCTTTTGTGCTGAGTTTCCAATACCCTTCCCATACCCACACTTAACTTATTCTTCCCATTTCATTGTGTGCCACTGCATTTTATTCCTGTGCTCCTTGTGAAGGAATTCATGCCCACAGTGAGATGGGTGTGCTTTAATAGCTAGGAGGACACTGAGTTATTATAGGAGCCATTGTGTGGGATTTGATGGAAGGGTTCAGCTATTTTTCCATGAACAGCTTTGCTTTTTAAACTTTGGGCTAGTTTGGGATTTGGAAACATTTAGGGCAGGGGCATTTATTTCAACACAAATCCATGCAGTGTCCAAAGGATCCAGCGAGGATCAGGTCCCTTTGAGCCAGGGGCTGCACATACACTTGGTAAAAAGAGGATGCCTGCTTTGAGGAGTTAAGGCTCTGTCTAGAATGCAGCACTTTTCTGAGATACCAGAGGTATCCCGGAAAAGCAATGCCACATCCAAGGAACGCATCTGCTTTTCCGAAAAAACATCTGGAAAAGCGGACATGCTCTTTCTCCATCCCTGCAAATCTTGTTCTATGATGAAGAAGGGATGTGTCGAAAGAGGACTTTTTTCCAAAATTTGGCTCCATGTAGACTTCTTCACTGCTTCACATCCGGGCATGAACAAGAGGAACATAAATCCCCAGAAGACAGCTGGGTTCCCTTCCAGGTGAAGGTCACAAGTGAAATGAGTTTGACCTTTTCTTCTGTAGGGATGGATGAGAATACGGTGAGGAACATGTACATTGAATATCAGAGCTTCCAGAGAGTGGGATGTAGTAGGGATAGTCTGCATTGAAAAGTTGCATTAACACAGTTATGTCTTGCCAAGGTGTGAGAAATCCACATCCCCTGACAGACATAAGCTGAGCTACCCAGTCTAGTGTAGACCTGGCCTAAGGTACACAACTCCAGCTATGTAAATAATGTAGCTGGAGTTAGCTTACCTTAAGATGAGTTTGGCAACATCCCCACAGTGCAGACAGGAGCAAACAGGCCTGTTGGCTTCCCTTACTCTTCACAAAACCAGGAGTACCAGATGCCAATAGGGGCACCCTCTGAATGCGATTTAACGAGTCTTAACTAGACTCACTAAATCAAACTCAGGAAGATCGACCCTGGCAGTGTTGATCGTCCACAGCGAGAAGGCAAGGCCACAGTGAAGCCAACCTAATCCATGGTGTAGACCGGGCAAGGAAGAATACTTACTTCGATGCAGCTACCACCTATAGTGATGGGAGAAACTCTCCTGTCGCTGTAATGCGTGTCGACACTGACATACTCCAGCGCTGCGCCTGACGGTGTGCTGCTACAGGGTTATAAGTGAAGACATAACCTTGGATTGTGGAGCTAATGGGAGACCCATCATTTGGGACATAACACTAGGAAGGGAGCAGTGGCGCACTCCTATGGAGAGATAGACTGGATGATCTAATAGGCCTCCTCTAGCTTCTGTAATAGGCCTTGTGTTGGAGTTCGGTAAGGAATTAGCCTGAGCTATAACCTCCTGTAAATATTGTCTTGAGACAAAGGAAGCTCACTGTAATGGGGTGCACAACCAACCCCCCTTCCTGGGCACAGTTTGCCCTCCCAAATCGGGCTCGGAGACTGCAGTGCTGTGCAACACCCGTGTCTTTATTCACCTTAGCTTGTCCCACCACCAGTGCCAAACTCTACACCAGGGTGTGTAACCTAAGGCCCGGGGGCCAGAGACGGCCCCCAGCTTGCCTGGATCCAGCCCCTGAGCCTTGGAGCTCCCCCCTCTGGCATTGGGGAGCCCATGCTGGCACTCCAGTCCCCCTGCCATCCCCATGCAGGGCTGAAGCACACAAAATCTACTAGCCTGGGTCCCCGCTAGGCTCTGGAATGCGAAGGGAATGTGGGGAGTGTCTTTCTCCTGCTCAGTCAGGGGACACATCAGTGGGGGTTTGCTTTTTGCGTTTTGCTTCTCACTTGTGTGCGGCCCCCGACTGATTTCCCTGTGGGTCAGCGACCTCTGACCCGAAAAAGGTCCCCCAGCCCTGCTCTAGACCATCTTTACAGAGGTTTCTCCTCTTACAGGCAGAGTCAGTCTTCAGCTAGGAGGCTGCCAGCTCACACCCTGACTGACCTCTCCCGTACTGCCAGCCCCGGCCTCTAGCTCCTGTTCAGCCGTTGTAGCCCTTGGCTCCTCAGATGGGTAGATGCTGCCGAACCATAAACCGGTATCTGGCCTTTTCATCAGCCCCAATCTGGTCCCCTTGATGGGAGCTGACAGGACAGGGTCTCGTTAGGTGCCAATGCACCAGCATGCCGCTACACTCCCACACCTACAGCGAAGGTGAAAGCCTTCTCCCTCCCCTTCAGGATATCATAAGTTAATGCTCTTTGGGGGCAGAGCCTCTTCAGAGGTGAGGCAACTGAAAAGAACCTATCTCCAACTTGCAGGTAGGGCAGTTCCACAGACCCTGTCACTGCTACCTCAGCTAACGGGCTCTTTATAGCCCCTTAGGGGTAGATTCCTGTCGCCTCAGGCCCAGGGACCTTCCCTCTGAGACTTCCCCTGGCAGAGCCCCTAGGGTTGTGATAGCTCCATACTTCTGCTGCCAGAAGGACCTCTGCAGGCCCTACTGTAATGGGCACATTTCCCTCTACAAGAACTGAACGCAGCTTCAGTTCTCTACCAAGCAGCCCACACGCTCCAAGCATGCTCCAGCACATTACAAAGTAATTGGTCCACACACTGGCTGGGCAGTCGCTCCATAGGCAAACATGGGCAGCCGCAAAATAGAATCATAGATGCTTAGGGGTTGGCAGAGACCTCAGGAGGTCAGAGTCCAACCCCTTGCCCAAAGCAGGACCAACCCCAACAAAATCATCTTGGCCAAGGCTTTGTCAAGCCAGAACTTAAATACCTATTGGGATGGAGATTCCACCACCTCCCTAGGGAACCCATCCCAGTGCTTCTCCACCCTCCTAGGGAAATAGTTCTTCCTAATATCCAACCTAGATCTCCCCACTGCAACTTGAGACCATTGCTCCTCGTTCTGTCATCTGCCTCCCCTGAGAACAGCCTCTCCCCATCCTCTTTGGAACCCCCCTTCAGGGAGTTGAAGGCTGCTATCAAATCCCCCCTCACTCTTCTTGTCTGTAGACTGAATGATCCCAAATCCCTCTCCTCGTAAGTCACACACTCCAGCCCCCGCATCATTTTCATTGTCCTTCACTGGACTTTCTCCAATATTCAGCAAGATCTCACACTGGGGCTTGGACACCGGATCCTGCGTGAATGAGAAAGGGAATTTTGTTCGGGGCACAACGGATCACTCTGTGCAAAGAGTCCTGGGATCTTCAATGTCTTCCAAGAGGGGAAGGACAGTGGAATCGAACGGAACAGAACGTTAATGGGTCGCTAAGAGCACGGTCCTGTTATAGGCTAAGCACTCTGGTCCCAGGCCAGCAAAGCAACTCCACACAGGGGGCCGAAAGGATTGCTGGGCCCCTGGGCAATGTGGGGAGGGGGTAGCCTCGTGCCCCCGGAAGGGGCAAGGCCGAGGCAGCCAGCCCTCAGAGCCAGCCGGAGTGTGCAGTGCGGGGCTCTTGAGCATGCCGCCAGGTGATTCTAAAGGGCCTGGGGGTCAAGCCACTGTCACGGTAACAGCAGCCGCAGTTGGGCGCCCTGAGGCTTTTAGAATTGCCAGGCCCCAGGGCAACTGCCTGGGTGCCCCCCACTGTTGGCGGCCTGCACACCCTGCTGTTTAACTGGAGCCATGGGGCCGATTTCGGCGGGAGTGCCCCACTGCGTTAACCCTTAAGAACCTGCTGAGTAAATGCTTTGCTGAATTAAGGCCAGGGTGCTTTGCTCGAGCAAGCCTCATCCCGCCTCAGAATATGGTAGCATTGCTCCTCCGCCCATGCAGCATGCCACTGACCTCTGCAGGACTCTGTATGTGTTTATAGGGGGACTGGATTCAAGGTCGGGGCCTAAAAAGGCAGCTCATGCCTCAGTGCAAATGAGAAAACCTAAGTCCCTGCAGTATTCTCCCCTCCCCCGCCCCCCCACACCACCACAATCCCTCCTTCCCTGAGGAAACATCTGTTTATTCGAGTGAAGTCTCATTTACAGCGATTGCTCAACTGTTTGGTGATGAAAGGCCGATGGACAAGAGGTGTTCCTACCCTCTCGGTCGCTGTTTGAGTCGGAACCGTGTAACAAATTTACATCGGCAGCCTTTCATCAGATTTCCATCTTTTTTTTTTTTCTGTACACTTTAAGCATGGCTGCTCAGAAGCTGAACTAAAATCCTGAAAGGTTTCATGGCTTTCTGCTTCCCACCCAAATCTTAATCGAAAATACCGTGGTTATAATCTGAGGCAAGGCACTGAGGGATAGCCAAATGCTGAGAATGCTAGAGGAGGAATGCTGCATGCTTTCAAAATGTCCTCGCACATGTTGCAGTAACAGCAAGAGGAGTAGTGGTAACCATAAGAATATACAAGAATCATTTGCATTTATTAATAATATTGTGTTTGTCCACAAAGCTGGAGAAGTCCTTTACAGGCTAGGTATACAAGCTGCATGACACCTACTTGAATGTCAAAATTTGGCCAGTGATTTTAATATTGTATTGTTATTATTTTCCCATGAAGATAGCAGGATTTTATTCAGGGTTCAGCATCACCAGGTTTGGAAGGGTTAGATTTTTGTCAGTAGATGCTGACAAATGTTGATTATGCCATATCCGCAAGCCAACAAAAAAAATATTTCCATCGGTGTAGATTGAAATTTAGAGATAGACAAAGCAAGAACAATGCTGCTTGTGAATTTATTAGGGTTTGATTTAGAGATAGATACTTCCTACATTTTGACATAGGCTGTTGACAATTTGTGTCTGAACAATTACAAAGCTTTAACTTTTTGAATCTCAGTCTCTACGGTCATTAAATAATTATCTGATCCATCCGTTGTCTGACTGCCACAATTTCCCACAACTGTGGAAATTTAAATTGATGCAAATAAATAATCCTTACAATAAACATTGATATTATCCATTGAATCACTATTACACAAAATCAAATTCTGCCCAGCCTAATCATTACCCAGCAGTGAGGAAACAACTCTGGTTATAATGAAGACAATTTAAATGAACATCTCAGAGCAGTGGTATTCAACAGCTGTTGGCTAAGGGCCAGATTCCAGTCCTGGAAAACTGCTGAAGTGCTTAGGTATACAGTGATGGGCATGATAGACAGAGATGGAGGTAGACAGAGCTAGATCCCCAGTGAAATTTCACATGCCAGAAAAAGAGAGGTTTATATATTTAAATAATTATTTAGATTTGTACAAACAAATAAGATGTGCTTATCCCTGCCTCAAGGCATCAGTGGAAAAAATGTTCAGTACAACTCTTATTTATTTCAAGATTCTGCCTTGGCCGTGACAACTCCAAAAAATCCGTGAATGGCATCATAGGGAAATAGCATTTTATTTTAAAACTTCTAAGGCTAGAGCAGACACGGGCGGAACTGTAAATGGTCTACGTTTATCGTATGATGAATCACATGGTCTTGAGGAGACAAGACTCTATGGGTATGTCTAGGCAGTGGCGCTATTTCGGGACGAAATAGTGTTTTCCACATCTTAGTAAATAAAAGCAAACTTTTGGATGCTATTGAGAAGTGTAAAAAGAATGTAACCTGTTCAGTAAAGACCCTTGTGGGATATAAATGTAAAGAACACTTCCATCCTCACTCCAAACCATGCTGTGTTGCTCCTAACTCTTAGGAACATTCAAGATCTGGATTTGGTCTCATGATGCTTGACAAGGATCTTTGTTCTTTTTTCGGAAAGGAACTGGTCAGCACACAAGAAACACACTCTGTTTCCAGGATTGCAGGCTGGGAAAGTTCTGCTTTAATTCAACTCCATTAAAGGGAGAGGGAGAAAACATGCACCATCCACCAGACTGGGGGGAGAACGTGCACTGAACAGGAGATAAAGAATGGATGGAGCTGTGACATCAACCCAAAATGCACTGGATAACACAGTTAACTGCTTGATAAATACTTTACTCACGTTCCCATTGATTGTATCTAGGCTTGGCAGAGTTCAATTTTTATTTGATTACCATTTTGATGGATAGCACCAAAGTTTAATTCTTAATCATTTTTTTCTGATTTTTATCCATTTAAAATTTTCACAGTTGCAGGCTGTGTGTGCGCCAGACAATAATTATTGACAATACAGGTTGAAACTCTCTAGTCCAGCACCCTCGGAATCTGACCGGTGCTGAACCACGGGAGGTCCATATTGTCCAGCAGCATTACCAACACGTCCACTGCTTCCTGGGCTCTTAGAAGTCTTAAAAGTGCGTTCGAACTAAATAACAGCACAGAACACTGAGAGCCAGGACGGAGGGCTGCAAACAAACTTTATGGGACTGCGGGAAACTTGGCCACACCCATGAAAAGTGGACATCCAGCTAACTCAAATTCTGTCGGACCACGGATGTTGCCAGACCAGAGAGTGCAGGACTGGGGAGGTTTAACCTGTAGACGTAGAGAGTCGAAACAGTAGAGCTTTATAACTGTTAAAATGCAAATTTTCAATTTGCAAGGAAATATGTTTCAACTAAACTCTAGTAAGTTCCCAGGCAGCATTTTTCTTACCTTACCTATTTTGATTATAATCGAAGGAAATATGTTTTTGTCAGTTTTCATGAGTAGAGTGAAATTGGCACATACCAATAAAAGTCGAATCCTTCCCAGCCTAATCATATCACGAAGGATGGGATGTGCCATGGACTGTCATCCCAAATAGAATCACTCATGTGTTTTCTGTCACACTTGTCACCTTTGGCCTGTTTTGTCTGCCACCCATCCCCTTTCCCTCTGAACCTCCATTATCTGATCCTATGATTCCAGTCAATGAGCTAAGTGGTAGTAGCACCAGATACTTTGCTAACAAGGCCAGTAAGTCTAGCTTCCATGCAAATGTCACAAGTTATGATAAATGAAGGAAGAAGAAACCTCTTAGCAGATATTTTTTTAATGCCTGGATGGTTTTTGATGTGTTATATCACGCATCCATTTGTCTTTTAAGAGGCTAAATCTATGATTTCTATGAAATATTTTCAAAACCCCTTTTATTTTCTGGTTGGACGTATTCCACGGGGGATTTTTGATAAAAGGCAGAATGTAATTACAATGATTAATTTAAATTAAAAAGGACTCGGACGCGGCTTTCTGCCGAGCCTTGACATAAACGAATGCTTGAGGAGTTGCTTCATTCAAGGCACGGCCATTACTCGGTTAGCTGCTCACCTCACTTTTGTGACTCTGGATTGTTCAGCTCTACGAGGATAGTGTGGGAGCAAAGGAGGGATAGTTACGCCATTCCAAAGGAGAAAAGTTTGGATGGAGGAAAAAGACAATAAAAGAAAAGGTGACTGGATGTTTAACTGCTGCGGTGAAGATGGCTAACCCCTGGTGCTGCACACAAGTTTGGCTCAGAGATGATTTCCAGTGTGTGAAGTTACTAGACCGTAAAGAACAGCATGTGACCCATGGGAGAGACCTCTATTTACACAGCACCATCTTATAGAAAAGTGCATGTCCTGATAACCCCAGCTAACTCTCCACCTGTATAATACCGGTGTACAGGCGTCCGAGGGTGTCTGTACAGCCAACAGCAACATCAGTGCACTAATCTACACATGCATCATGTGCAAATGCACACACACTTTTACATGTGCACATCCAGACAGGCAGGTATGCAGTCCTGCACATGTAACCCACACACTCACTGGGGGGTGAGGCTCTGGTCCGTCTGGTGGAACTGACCCCACTTAGAGAGAATAATGAGGCAGCTCTACAGCCTTAGCCAGGAGCCAGCTGGCATCTCACTCAGGCAGTAGAGGGTCACGCACGAAGCTCCAGAAGCCCCAGGTTTGATTCCGCCTGCCGGCGTCACACACGCACGTAGGCAATGCAGAAAGGCAGAGGTAAATGGATGGCTTTTGAACTGTAGGGACAGCAGAGCCAAATCTTCAACCCCCTGATTTGTTACTTTACACAGGAAAACTCCAGCTGAAGAGGAAGCAGAACAAGGAATTCAGGATCTGGCCCAGCATTCCCACCCAATTTCATTATTCCTCTTGTGCACCATTCCACACCTTTTCCCTCCATCCCCCACTTTTCAACATTAGGACATTTTTACATGTGCACATCCAGACAGGCAGGTATGCAGTCCTGCACATGTAAGCTGTAGTCAGAAAGAGAGGAGGGGAGAGGGCAAACCATGGGCCAGAGCAGACAAACAACCACGTACAAAGGAATCCAATGCATCCGGGAAGGGCAGACAAATAAGCAGTGGCAAATTTTTAAAGTGCTTCTACACAAATGCTAGGAGTCTGACTAATAAGATGGGTGAACTAGAGTACCTAGTATTAAATGAGGAGATTGACATAATAGGCATCACTGAAACCTGGTGGAATGAGGAAAATCTGTGGGACACAATCATGCGGGATATAAAATATATCGAAAGGATAGAGCAGGCCGGGTGGGTGGCGGAGTGGCACTGTATGTGAAAGATAATGTAGAATCAAATGAAATAAAAATATTAAATGAATCAACATGTTCAATAGAATCGCTATGGATAGTAATTCCATGCTCCAAAAATAAGAAATTAGCAGTAGGGATATATTACCGACCACCTGACCAGGACAGGGATACTGACATTGAAATGCTGAGGGAGATTAAAGAGGCTACCAAAATAAAGACCTCTATAATAATGGGGGATTTTAATTACCCCCATATTGACTGGATACATGTCACCTCAGGAAGAGAAGTGGAGATAAAATTTCTCAATGGCTTAAATGACTGCTTCTTGGAGCAGCTGGTGCAGGAACCCACAAGGAGAGGCAATTCTCGATTTAGTCCTGAGTGGAGCGCAGGATCAGGTCAGGAAATAACCGTTACAGGACCGCTTGGGAATAGTGACCATAATATAATAACATTCAACATTCCTGTGGTGGGAAGAACACCTCAGCAGACCAGCACCCTGGCATTTAATTTCAAAAGGAATTACACAAAAATGAGGAGGTTAGTTAAACAGAAATTAAAAGGCACAGTGACTAGAGCCAAATCCTGCAAGCTGCATGGAAACTTTTAAAGACACCATAATAGAGGCCCAACTTAAATGTATACCCCAAATTAAAAAACATAGCAAGAGACCTAAAAAGAGTCACCGTGGCTTAACCACCATGTAAAAGAAGCAGTGAGGACAAAAGGTATCTTTTAAGAAGTGGAAGTCAATCCTAGTGAGATAAATAGAAAGGAACATAAACACTGTCAAATCAAGTGTAAAAATGTAATAAGAAAAGCAAAAAGAGATTTTGAGGAACAGCTAGCCAAAAACTCAAAAGAAATAACAAAATGTTTTTAAGTACATTAGAAGCAGGAAGCCTGCTAAAAAACCTGTTAGTCCCTAGGCGATCAAACTATAAAGGCGCAATCAAGGGCGATAAAGCCATTGCGGAGAAACTAAATGATTTCTTTGCTTCAGTCTTCACGGCTGAGGACGTTGGGGAGATTCCCAAATCTGCACCGTCCTTTGTGGGTAATGAATCTGAGGAACTGTCCCGGATTGAAGTGTCATTAGAGGAGATTTTGGAACAAATAGAAAAACTTAATGTTAACAAATCTCTGGGACCGGATGGCATTCATCCAAGGGTTCTAAAAGAACTCAAATGGGAAATTGCTGAACTATTATCTGTGGTTTGTAACCTATCCCTTAAATCGGCTTCCGTACCTAATGACTGGAAGGTAGCCAACGTAACACCAATATTTAAAAAGGGCTCTAGAGGCGATCCGGGCAATTACAGACCAGTAAGTCTAACTTCAGTACCTGGCAAATTAGTCGAAACAATAGTAAAGAATAAAATTGTGAAGCATGTAGAAGAACATAATTTGTTGGACAAAAGTCAACATGGGTTCTGTAAAGGGAAATCCTGTCTTACTAATCTATTAGAGTTCTTTGAAGGGGTTAACAAACATGCGGACAAGGGGGATCCAGTAGATATAGTATCTTAGATTTCCAGAAAGCTTTTGACAAGGTCCTCACCAAAGGCTCTTGTGTAAATTACATGGCCATGGGATAAGAGGGAAGGTCCTTTCTTGGATTGAGAACTGGTTAAAAGACAGGAAACAAAGGGTAGGAATAAATGGTAAATTTTCAGAATGGAGAGGGGTAACTAGTGGTGTCCCCAAGGGTCAGTCCTAGGACCAATCCTGTTCAACTTATTCATAAATGATCTGGAGAAAGGGGTAAGCAGTGAGGTGGGTAAAGTTTGCAGATGATACCAAACTGTTTAGGATAGTCAAGACAGAAGCAGACTGTAAGGGACTCCAAGAAGATCTCACAAACTGAGTGATTGGGCAACAAATGGCAAATGAAATTTAATGTGGATAAGTGTAAAGTAATGCACATCGGGAAAAATAACCCCAACTATACGTACAGTATGATGGGGGCTAATTTGGCTACGACAAATCAGGAAAGAGATCTTGGCGTTATCGTGGACAGTTCTCTGAAAACTTCCACACAGTGTGCAGCGGTCAAAAAGGCAAATAGGATGCTAGGAATTATTAAGAAAGGGATAGAAAATAAGACCCAGAATATCTTACTGCCCTGTATAAAACTATGGTACGCCCACATCTTGAATACTGTGTACAGATGTGGTCTCCTCACCTCAAAAAGATATCTTGGCCTTGGAAAGGGTTCAGAAAAGGGCAACTAAAATGATTAGGGTTTGGAACGGGTCCCATATGAGGAGAGGTTAAAGCGACTGGGACTTTTCAGTTTAGAAAGAGGAGACGGAGGGGGATATGATAGAGGTATATAAAATCATGAGTGGTGGAGAGGGCCGATAAAGAAAAGTTTATTTATTAGTTCCCTAAATAGAAGAACTAGAGGACACCAAATGAAATTAATGGGTAGCAGGTTTAAAACTTATAAAAGAAAGTTCTTCTTCACACAGCATGTAGTCAGCCTGTGGAACTGTTTGCCAGAGGAGGCTGTGAAGGCTAGGACTATAACAGAGTTTAAAGAGAAGCTAGATAATTTCATGGAGGTTAGGTCCATAAAGGCTATTAGCCAGGGATAAAATGGTGTCCTTGGCCTCTGTTTGTCAGAGGCTGAAGAGGGATGGCAGGAGACAAATCGCTTGATCATTGTCTTCGGTCCACCCCCTCTGGGGCACCTGGTGCTGGCCACTGTCGGCAGACAGGATACTGGGCTAGATGGACCTTTGGTCTGACCCGCTACGGCCGTTCTTATGTTCTTATGTTCAGAATCAGGAGGCAGAGGTTGGAATGTAAAGAGACATATATTCTGAGACCGTTTGAAATGCTCCCCTCCTAACCCCTGGCCTTGCCAATGCCACCTGTTAACCCCGTTGCCAGAGGTGCAGAAGGGGTATTTGGCATGACAGAGGTTCCTGAAATCAGAGGGAAGTATTTCAGGGCTTGCATTGGACTGTGGACTTTTGAAACACAGGGCTCTTCCTTTCGCTTGTGTCTATTGCTTGCCCGGAATGTGTAGTTTGAGCCCTGTGCGGATACAAAATTGGTATCCACATCCACATCTACGTCTGCAAACTCATCCACGGATATGGAATCTGCATCTGCATCCACAGATCATTTTTATGGGTGTGGATATGGATACCTGCAAATTTGCAGGATTCTAGACACAAAATTGGTATCCGCATTGGCAAACAGTGAGCCACGGATACCTGCAGATATAAGGAGGACATCCGCAAGTTTTGCAGGGCTCTATGTGTACTCAACAGAATTTCCTCCCTGTTTAAGGGGGATCCTGCTGCCACTGAAATTAATGAAAGACTCCCATGAACTGCAATGAGCATGAGATGGGGGTCTCTCCTCCCTGAACCTGGGCTCTTTAGCCATGGGCCAAAGGGTCTCTTCTTTAACCAATCATTGTGGAACGAACCCGACGGGGAAAGGAAATAGGAAAACAAAGAGCTTTTGCTATTCCGGGAATGATGCAAGCCCAAGAAAGGAAGTCCACAGCCAACCACTTTCCTGAGCATACTCCAGGCCAGTGATGGACAACCTAGGCTAGTGAGTGGGCTGCGTGAGTGGGCTGCATGAGTGGCCGCCTTCATCTCAATGGGCCACAAGATTGTGATTGCTGAGACAGTCTCCCGGGATGGGGTGGTTTTGCTCCTTGTGCGTGCATACCTACTATTTGCAGGGGGTGCTGATGGAACCATAGCAGGGCTTTGATAGGATGCAGAGGGTGTGCACGGCTCTCGCAATGTTGTGTGCCATCAGCCCCCACCTCACGTCACGTGCCCTTGCCGTACGTGTGTGTCCCTTCAGTAACACTGGTGGGAAAAACCCTACGCAGACGGAAACCAGCAGAATCTGGCAACCCTGCACATGGGCAACAGTAACAGAATGTCTCACGGGTCACACATAGAACCCTGAAAGGCCTCATGAGGCCCCGGGATGCAGGCTGCCCACTACTGCTCCAGCACCTCCAGCTTATGGTGAAGACCTTGCTTCCCAGCTGCAGATCAAACTGGTGCACTGAAGCCAATCTCTTCTGAAGATTATCTTGGTAGTATTAGCTCCCTAAAACATGGAGCTCCGGAACTGGGGATCCCTTTACCTGACAATGCCCATTTGAGCCTTATTTATTCTTCATCTCCTGCTCAGCACCAAAGCTCAGGGCAGCTGGGTTTGAACTGGTGCCTAGCAGCATCCCTGGCATGACCGCAGCCCCCTCTCGGTGCTAGTGACTTGGAACGGCAGGCGTTACTCCAAACACATTGTACGTGCTGCTTGGCCAATGCCAAGCAAACACCGGAAGAGTCTGGCTTTCTGCATGTGCTGCATAAAAATGCTTCTGTCCTCATTATGAGCCACTTATTACCATATTTATAAGATCTACTGTCTTGCTTTCCATGGGATAATTAAGTAAATAAAGAGACTGAAAGATGCACATGTCAGTCAAACTGGCACCGTTGCTGCCGTGTCAATCTGCAGCTGGAAGCTCGTGAAAAGAGCAGCTAGTAAACACCCATGGAGCTAGGTAGCCAAGGGCCAGATGAGCATAAAGGTTAGGGAGTGAAGGGCTTTCACTGCCATGCAAGCGGCCGGAAAGGTCAGACTGACAAGGAGCCATCAGTAAACTAGGAACTGAGGTTTGCCTGGACTCAGCCAAGGGCACAGCATGTGCATGTATCTCCAGTGCAACGTGGGCATCCCACGTGACCAGCTCTGAAGGGTGCTGTTATGCATTCCTCTCACGGGGCAGACTCACCATGGCGCCTCCCGCTGGCAGTCCTGGGAATTAGCTCACCGGTCCACTGGACGCCTCTCTCTAGCTGGGGTCTCCCCGTGTTCTCGCTCTTCCCTCTAGTGCAGACCCGTGTCACTCTTTGACCACAGCGTCCTCTTCAGGACACTGCCCTCCGGCAGTGCCCACTCCAGTCTCTCTGCACCCCCTTCCGGGAGGCAGATGTTGTTTACCCAACTATGCACTCCAGGGCCCTCCCCTCCCAGAGAACACCCAGTTCTTCTCCCAGGGAACACCCAGTCCCCCCATACCCGCCTTGCCTCAGTGACCAATGGCCAGTCTCCATCTAGCCCCTGTCTCGGGGGCAAGCTGCAGCTGAAATGGCCACTCATCACTGGCAAAGGGGGGTGGACCTGCTGCCTTTGCTTACCATGGCTCCCCCTCGCAGCCTTGGTAGCTTCAGGCCTTGCAGCCTGGGGGCTTGCTTAGCCACAGCTTCCCCAGCCCTGCCTGCCTTCCCCAGCCCTGCTCTACCTCCAGGAAGCCTCCTGCTTCCCCGACAGACAGGTCCCTCCTGCTTTCTAGCCAGAGCCAGAGTGAGCTTCCCCCTCTTCCTCCAGGAGCCCTTCTTTATACAGCCCCCAGCTGGGCCCCCATTAGCCAGAACTGCCTCAACTGGGTCTTCACTCTCAGCCCTCACGCAAGGTTTTTGCCCTTAAAGGGCTAGTGCAGGGCAAGCACCTTGTCACAATTCCCTTTGGACCGCTACGGGTGACATGATGTTTCTGTCCCTGGTCACACCTCCTCCATACTATTGCATCCTGATGGCCAGCAAAGCAGAACCGGCTTTCTTCGGGTATTCTGGCAATTTTGGCCGGGAGCCACCGTTGGGAAGAGGTGGACAGGGACGCATGATATCATCCCGTAAAAAAAATGAACCAAACTTTGAGATCTCGAAGCTCAAAAAGTAGCTGCCATTCCTCCTCCGTGAGGATGTCGTGGCTAGTTTGCATACATTATATTGGCTTTATCCCTACAGCATGGCCCATGCATTAATTTACTAAGGTTTAATTTGACAGATATTCTAGTACCAGCAGAGGTGACTAGTGCCAGGGCCCTTGAAATCACCACCGGAGCGCCAGCTGGCATGTGCCAGGCAGCTCTGAGGGCTGGAGGGATGCGCTGCACTCCAGCTGGCGCTGAAAGGCAGGCTGCCCTGACTCCGCCCTTTCTGCCCAAGGCCCCGCCCCTTCGGGGAGTGCAGAGCTGCCCCCCTATTGGCCCAGGACCCCAGCGAGGCTGTCAGCTCCCCTGCTCAAGTGAAATCCTTCCATAGATTCTCCCTCAATTGCCCAGTCTCTCACAAATGTCTGGCTCATAAAATTCAGCACTGAAAAACTCTTGCACCAAAGCTGAGGCGCCAGTTCCAAAGGCCAGAGGCTTGATCTTATTAGAAAGATGTTAGAGTCGCAGTGAGTCCATTAACACCTGACTACATAATACCCTGTAGATTATTGCTACAGATTGCATTGCCTTGTTATTTTCTGGCTGAATGGAAAAACAAATAAAGTATAAAACATTGCTGACGATGGTGTGGTAAGAGGATTAAATATTTACTGTGAAAATGCCAGGGCCGGAGTGTGTCACATAACCAGAAATCCTTGTTATCCCTAGTTCTGTCAAATGTTCGTATAAACTAGAAAGTTTCCAGCACCACAAAGTTCCCAAAACGTTGTGAATGTGACATCAAATAATGATCAGGGTGGGTCGGTTGTTTAATATGGATATAGGAATCAACCTTTGTTTCTAATTCAGAGCATTAGTACCAAGCCGAGCAGAAAACAAACGTGAAATGAGAAAGATAAAAGGATGCTGATTTGGGGGGGGTGGGAGGGGAGGAAGGAAGTGGTGCTAGCAATTCCTGCATTTCAAACAGCCTTACACAGGTACCACCATTATCCTCTGGCTGAGAGTTTCCCATGTTGCTTTGCAAACAGGCACAATAAACAAACACTTGGGCTGCACATGGGGGTCACTGATCTTGGCTCTTCTAATAGTCAAAAGAATCAAAGCTTTGAACTAGAGTAACCAAGGCGAGATAACTTGGCACTGGAAAAGGTTCAGAAAAGAGCAACAAAAATGATGAGGGTTTTGGAGTGGCTGCCATATGAAGAGAGATTAGAAAGATGGATTTTTCAGCTTAGAAAAGAGGAGCCTAAGGGGGGGTATGATGGAGGTCTACAAGATCATGACAGGTATGGAGAAAGTGAATAAGGAACAGTTATCCACTTGCTCCCATAACATAAATTAATATTGGGGCCGCCAAATGAAATTAATAGGGAGCAGGTTTAAAAACAAACAAAAGGAAGTTTTTCTTCACATAGTGCAGTCAACCTGTGGAACTCCTTGCCAGAGATGTTGTGAAGACCAGGACTTTAACAGGGTTCTAAAAAGAACTAGATAAATGCATGGAGGTTAGGACCATCAATACTTATTAGCAGGGCTCGACAATCTATGTAATCTACTCGCCCGTGGTGAGTAGATTACAACCGGAAGAGCCAGGTTCGGGCGATCTGCGCATGCGCAGAACGCCAGACAGCGCGGCTGGTGAGCGGGGCTCGCCACGGCTCGGTGAGCCCTGCTTATTAGCCAAAATGGGTAGGAATGGGGCCCCCAGCCTCTGTTTGTCAGAGACTGGAAATGGATGACAGAGGAGGGATCACTTGATGATCCCTGTTCTGTTGACTCCCTCTGGGGCACCTGGCATTGGCCACTGTTGGCAGACAGGACACTGGGCTAGATGGACCTTTGGTCTGACCCAGTCTGGCTGTTCTTATGTTCTTAAACAAGAAAAAGAAATATCCATTCCCAGGCCACGTGGTGTATTGGAATCCTTCTTGGAAGCTGGGGTGGATGGAGGAGAGGGAAAACTGGCAAGCAAGAGAGAAAAATCCTTTTGAATACTCCGTGTGTTTCTGTCATTGTTTGCCACAATCAATACAGATGTTTATATCCTTTTCCTCTGTCGGCTTAATTACTATTCGCTCTCTCATAGGAGCCTCAGAATTGCCTTATTCGATCAGACCAGATTCCCTCTTTCTTGTAACAGAGACAAATCAAGTGCCTTTTAAATCAATGGAGCTGCGCTGATTTACATGAGCTGGGCATCTGGCCCGCAGTATGGGGTGCGCTGATGGATCTACAGTATGAATCTCTATCAACATTTTCTGAGTCGGATTTGTTTTGACATGTGCTCAGCCTCGTCCTCGCAGAATGCCCGTGAACATCCCAGCCAGGTGGAGATACATGTTTATTTTGATTTATAAAATGTGCCTCTTGCCACACACACGTGTGAAAAGGAGAACAGAACATTGAGCTTGCCTCAAAGAAATTACCCACCCTGCTTCTCCCACTAATGGGAGACAAGTCCAGACACCATGAGCCAAAACCCACACCAGCATTGCCATGTTGAGGTCCCACAGAGGGTCCTCAGGATTTTGGGGCAAGACTACAATGAGGCATTGGGCATATTAGCACCATGTGGTGCAGAAAGCACTTGACTTTGCTGGCATTATCTTGCCATGTGAACAAGCACAAAACAACAGACTGGAACCCAACCACAGTGCGACCAGATATACGGGAAAGGTTGCAAACCAAGAGCGCTGCTCCTAGTTACATGGCACTGAACCTGAACCCCAATGATGGCAGAGGACTTGGACAAAGGGCCTGCAAACACAGTGCCAGACACGTGGAGTGATAGTCAGAATGAAGGGTGAATGAGAGATTTTCAGGTATGTCTAGGTGCTACCAGTGCTTGGCAGACTGTATACATCTAAGTGGTCTTACTACAGATTGCTAGCTGGTGAAAGCAGAATTCACTTCCCTTACTTATTTACTTTACCGCCGGGGTGGGTAACCTGGTGCTCGAGGGTGGCATGCGGCCCATCAGGGTTCTATGTGTGGCCTGCAAGATATTTTGTTTAAAGTTGCCCATGCTCAGGGGTGCCAGATTCTGCTGGTTTCCATGCACGTCGTTTTTTTTCCTACTGGAGTTACTAATGTGACCCACACATAAAACAAAGGCACATGAAGCGAGGTGTGTGCTGATTGCAGACAACATTGACGGTGAAAGCTGTGTGCTCCCTCTGCGTCCCATCAAAGCACTGCTACAGTTCAATCAGCTCCCTCCACAAATCCTATGTACGCAAACGCAATCAGCCAAACTACCCTATGCCAAGAGATTGTCTTGGTTACAACAATCTTGTGGCCCAGTGAGATAGAGGGCCACTCATGCGGCCTGCTCACTAGCCCACTCACTCAGTTGGTTGCCCATCGCTGCTTTATGGTAACTGTTATTTCTCTTAGGCTCCTGAGAACTAACCACACAGTTACCACAGCATTAAAAATCAGCAGTAGAAATCTGTGACCCAGCTACCGGTTTGCACAGCAAAAACAATAACATCAATCCAACCGGGGTTAGTGAGATCGGAAAGGGTGGTTATCCCCATTATACAGAAGGGGAACTGAGGTACGACAGAAGAAATGACTTCCCCCAGGCTGCACTTTCTTGTGGCCAAGCCAAGAATTAATCCAAGTCACCTGAGTCTCTGTTTCCTGCCCTTGCCCCAAGCCGAATGGTGAGGAATTCACCTGTGTTTGAAGGGATCATGTATTACCCACTGGCCTGGACATCAGCCCTTCTTATAAAAAGATTTATTTGTGTCCTTAGCAGAATTACCGTACACCCCCTAAAAGCAAAGCGCAGAACCACAATCACTTGGAAGGGATCCATCCCCAATATGCCACTGTTTTTAAAAATGAACAATGAATTTGCCACCAGCTGTGGCTTTAGGGAGTTCCCTTAAGTCCCACAGAAGTAACCCAGCCCTCGTTCCTTCTAGGTCTTATAATACCACCCTTTGGAGATGTAAAAGCTGGTTGTATGTCACCATTTGCCAGGGATTCACCTTCAGATGATAATTCCTGTGTTGGGGAAATAAAAATGACATGAAAAACATGTGTGCTCAGAGCTGGAGACTTGCTTGTCAGTTCCCTAGAACCCGCCTACCTTCTCTCCATCTACCCCGAGTGCAAATACAGGTTACACATGTCTCCTTCCCTTCTAAGAGAAGGAAGAAATTAAAACTGCATAGCTAGCATGCTGAAGGCCTCATTTATTTATCAAAATAGTCCTTCAGGTGAAGGGCAAGAGAAGTCTGATTGTGGCACCTATTACATCCTTCCCTTACAGCCATACGTTTTTAGCTGGCCCTCATTTCACGTCACTACGCTGATTTCTTCTTCCTCTGGGTGGCTGCCCCACTGGCGCTGGGTTGTAAACTCTCTAAAGATGTATCTGGGAATCTGTCCCTTCTGCTCCAGCTTTTTTCACTGCTGAAGCATGTTTCCCAAGAGCTGCGATTATGAAATGTCACCGTGGTAACAGTTTGAATACTCGCCCTCCCCCCACCCACTCCAGCCTCTTTGTTTCCCGAGCCTTGTTTTCTACATTGGAACGGAAACCACAAAGGAAGTTTGTTTGTGGCATTCATCATATGGTGATAAGAGCAGATACCTCAACCCCCCCGTAATTATTAATTACTCCTTGGGCATTTGCTGTGCCACAACACTAATCCTTCAGAATTCTGGATATTACTGTGGCACTCTGAAGCCCTCCTTGTCTTCAGCAGCCAAGGAAGCCATGTGAGGCACAATGGTGGTATAAAGAGGTTTTGATGCAGGGAGCAACCAAGGCTACTCATGGTGCAGCTGTGCACAAAAGAGAGCCGCGGAACCAAAGTATAAGTCTCAGGCCATGTCTCCACTTGCCATGCCAGAGATCGATCTTCTTGCATTTGATTTAGCGGGTCTAGTTAAGACCCGCTAAATCGCATGCTGAGGGCGGCTCTGGTCCACGCCGTGAGTCCTCACAGTTGTGAGGAGTAAGGGAAGCTGATAGGAGAATTTCCTCCCATCGGCTTGCCACTATGAAGACGGCACCAAACTCAGCTTAAGGTAAGTCAACTCCCGCTGTGTATTTTACGTAGCTGGAGTTGCGTACCTTAAGCCGACCTTCCAGCCTCAGACTCAATGCAGTGCAATCGTAACCACTGATCTCCCATTAGTGCTAGAACGAAAGCGTAATGTCTACATGTCTTGGCTTTCCTTCTTCTATTCCACCAGACAGAGCTGCTGTTTTTTTCAGAGGAAGATTTCTTTTTTTTTAAGGATGTGTTAATAAGAGATTGCTTCTCCCTTATTGTGATTTCTGCCACACATTGCAAAAGGTCAGAGCTGTCCACCCGAGAGCAGAAAGGCATCTTGCAGTTCTCAGAATTTACAGTGCTCCTGGAAGAGCCATGTCTTATTTATTTTGAGTTCAGCAATGCAGGCAACAGCTGAGCCATTTCAGACAGGGACTGCTTTGCAGTCACTGTCTCTTCTTGGAAAGATGCAAGCAAACTCAAGGGAACTGGGAACCGTGTTCCCTATAAGCTATAAACTTGTGCAGCTGAGAGATTCAAATGCCTCCCAGCTGATTAGCAAAGCACCCATAGCTAGGTTTGGTTTCTACTGGTGGTGCACATTCACACATGTCTCAGTGCACATAAACATTTATTCTGCACAGGTTGGAAAAGATTAGAGGGAACACGGGAGGAGTGATATTAAGTGGACATCTCCTCTTTGATGGAGAGTGTCACCGAGGCTTCAGAATCACTTAGGGGATTTAAACACCCGTTTCTCATTTTTTTACCCAGATCCCATAGGTAGCTTTGACAATATCAGGCAGAAAGTTTTGGGGGCTGTACAAATGAGCCAGAGCTGGGAAGAATCTTGCTTACCCAGTGGATTTCAACAGGGGGTCAAAACTGATGAGAAATGTTTGGGGAACACGTGTCAGCTCCGAAGAAATTTCCATTTTTTGAAAAATGTCGACCCATTCTACTGAGCACTTCCCTTCCTTCCCCAGTCATCCTTCTGCACATTGCTGAGACTTACAGGACACAGGGAGCACCAAGAAGCCAGCTGCTTCTCCTCAGGATGACGGCCAAATCTGTAGCTGGCTCTAGCAGACCCTGCCGAGTGGACTGGCCTTATGACTGCATTACCTTGAACAAGCCCTTTAAGGTAACTGGAAGAAAGCCTTGTCCTGAGAGGCCTCTTAAGCACAGAAGCTCGAGGCTGGTGCTTTGTAATACATGGGTCAATTTCTAGTTCAGCTGTTTATTTTCCTGGGCCACATGTTTGTGAGCTGCAAGGAGCAGAGACTACAGGTCATGACTCAGGGCTGGGCGGCTGCTTGCCGGGACTCAAAACGCAAATCCCATTGTCTCTGTTCGGCAGCCTCGTACACTCCGAAATGTCGTCTAGTGCTGCTGTAATTCCAGGTAGCAGAATCAACTCAGGAAAGAGACAATTCCTCTTTTAGTCCACTCAGCTCCTTGGATATATATACACATTAGTCACCCAGTCCCTTTGTTCCTTCAATTTCGACCCACCATCAGGCTTCGGTGATCTACAAACCCTAAGACAGCCAGACAAATGTCTCTGAGCATCCTCCAATATGCCATAAGCTATAGAAATTGCCATTGTTCCTTATCAGGATTGTTAATGTCTTGGTCATGCTAGAGCGTTCTCTCATCTCCAGGCTTCATAACAGCACCACAGAGATGCTTCTATTTAAATAGCTTCTCTGTTTTGGATTTCCTTTCCGTTCTGTGGAGAGGTGGCAGCATTTTAGCCAACTTGCCCCTTAGTTATGTGGAGAGGTAACTCAGCCTTCGACCCTGCTAGCCCCTTTTCCTGAATCCCAGCAGAATTAGCGGAGAGGCACCATGGAGAATAAGGGCAAAGTATTTCATGCAAGGACCTCAAACGACTCATTGAGATGGGCAAATATTGTCATCTAAGTTTGACAGATGGAAAGCCAGAGGCTTGCGGAGATGGAGCGACTGGCGCAAAGTCATGCAGGAAGGCAGTGGAAAAGCTTGGAACAGAACGTAGGCCACCTCCCTCCAAAAGGGCCAGCCTGCCACCGGTCTTACATGGCCACAAAGGCATGCTTTTCTCCCTCTTGCCTTTCTCCTGGGTTTGGCGCCACAGTGTGTGGCTGAAGGTGCAGTGGGAAGAGAAGGGGCTATTCCTCCAGTACTCTCTGCTGCGAGGAAGTGGAGAGGGGCTGGAAGAAGCTGGAGCCTGGGGTCTTCTCATAGCTCGCTGCCTGGCAGGGGTGGGTGAATAGGGCCGTGTGGGCACCCCGGGAACCAATGTCACGGGATTGCTCTGCCAGTGTGTGCTCCGCTCTGATTGGCCAGTCTTTTAATTTTAGATTCAGGGAGTGACTGCACCCAATACACCCTGCCGTCTCCCAACACTCCAGCCTTCTCCTGGGCGTGCCCGCCTTTTCCCAGTGGCCCTCACTGCTTCCAGTGTCCTGTCTTTAGACGTCCTACTCAGCTGTTTCCTCCATAGCTGGGCTCCTTCCCCCGCTCAGGGGATGCCTGCCGGGTTAATTTGTCTCCTTTTGGCCTTCATTAACCTGTACTTCCCCTTCTTTTGCATTTATTTCCCATGCTAACCTCATGTATTATGGATGTGCATTTCAGAGGGGCCAGTTGAGTGTGGGACCTGCCCCCAGCCCCCTTACCCCTAGCCCAGCTAGGCTGTTCACCCAGCTGCTGTGGACTCCGGCTCCCACCTTGCTGCTGCAGGCAGCTGGGGATTGCAGGATTCTGGCCCCAGCCCCATGCTGCTGCGGGCTCTAGTTTTGGCCCCTGGCCAGGCTGCTGGCCCTGCTTGGCCATTAGGCTCCCAGACACTCTGGTCCAGGAGCATCCACGGTCTTGCTGGGTCATAGATGTTGCCAGACCAGAGGGTGTCGGTTTTCAGAGGTGCAACCTGTGATAAGAGACAGTCCATGCCCTGAAGATCTTACAATCTAAATAGACAAGACAGACAACAGGAGCACAAAGCCACACTGTCCAAAGCCACTTGTCCAAAGCCACACTGGCAGAACTGGGAATATTCTTCTGCTTCCTCAAGAATCACGCGCAATGGACCATAGTGCCTCTCCCCAAACAAAGTTAATCTCAGTATCCTTTCTTGCTGGCTCTTTGCTACATTCTCACGAACTTCAGATGGAAGCAGATGCAAGTGCCTGAGAACACTCACAAATATTGTCTAGGCCTGACCGGTAGTTTTCTGTCCAAATAGTAATTTGTCAGAAAACAGGATTTCTGACTAAAGATGCCTTTGGCAAAAAATTTCAACATGTGGGGTTTTTAAAAAATAAAAAGTCTATTTTCTCCCCATGGAACACAGATACTTTTTATGAAAAATGATAAAAATGGAGAAACGTTTGGCTGGAAATAGAACACTTTTTGGTGTTGGACTGAAACTCTTCAGTCTCACTTTTTTTTTGATGGAAACTCCAAATTTGCTGCAGAAAACTCCATTTTCTAACCAGTTGCCATATTTTCTATCAGTTGCCAGGACAGAGCAGCCCTTTTGGAGATGTATATTGTTTTCTCCTATACCTGGATACCTTTAGCAGAGGAGTATACTAATGGGGGTATCACAGCACTATACCCCTGCTTAAAAGACCATCTTTCCCAGGATCCTCAATGACCCTTTTCCCTCATTTTCAAGGATAAAAATGTTTAAAGCAGAAATGTGTATTTCCCTAGGAGGGTGGGGAAGCACTGGAATGGGAGACCTAGGGAGGCGGTGGAATCTCCATCCCTAGAGGTTTTGAAGTCCTGGCTTGACAAAGCCCTGACTGGGGTGATTTAGTTGGGGTTGGTCCTGCTTTGGGCAGGGGGGTGGACTCGATGACCTTCTGAGGTCTCTTCCAACCCTGGGATTCTATGGTTTTAAGTCAATAAAATCTATGAAATTGAGATCCAAACCAAACAGATTTTTTTTTAATGCAGGCAGCCCACCTAGACACACACAACAAACTACACTCATCTCTCCATGCAGGCATTGCCCTGCAAGTGGGGGGTTGCCAAACTAACGTCTTCTAAACAATCTTGCAACCACAACAACAGGCAGACTTCAGCATGCCCACATTTCAATGCCTTGTAAAACCAGCCTTGGTAGGAAGAACCTAAGGTAAGCCTTTGCTCCATGTTCCCCAAAAAAGGGGAATCCCAAGGGAACAAAATCACCACTCTTTATCCCATGAAGATGAAGCGGGTAGCTTCTAAGTCCAGCACTGTATGGTATCAGAGGGGGTTATTCTCCTGCACTTGTTATATATTCTTCAGACGAAATACCTGATTTTTCTCTGGAGGCTTTTTTAATTTTAACATTCACCCGAGCAGCTCAAAGAGGTTGGGCTTTTTTAATACACTCCGTCCTTTAAAGGAACAATCGTGTTTGAGGAACAACAGTCATTTTCCCGGGCACAAAACAAAGCCTTCTGATTTGAATGTCAACCCTGTGAGCACGATTAAATGAGGGATTCACTTTTACATTCCCCAGCTGCAAAAGAAGTTGTACCGTTCAATTACTTTGCCATGCTGCTGCTAATGGAATCCCCTCCCCCACAGAAGGTTGCTATGGCGATGAGGCTAATTAGAACTGGGAGGATGCTGGGGTTGGTCCTTTCAAATGCCTCTCACTGAAGGCTGCCAGTGAGGCAGAAACAGCATGAAGACTCAGGCGCAAGAGGGTTCAGTAGTTAAAGGGAGCAGAACTTCTGTAAGTTCACCTGTAAATGGGGTTATGGGTGGATGGTTCAGGGACTAAAAGGTGAGGCTCCACAGGGTCTAGCCACACCTAGGGAAATAGGGACTGAGTGCTTTGGCCTTTTCACGTAGCTGGGATTTGATGGACTGGTCCTTTTGCATACACCTCGTCCCCATTATGCATGGTAAATATGTCCTTGGCTCTATGTGCTAGGAACCAAGGAGGGGGAAAATCTACTGGGCATGCTCTGTGTTGTGTTTCTTAAAGGGTTAATATTTGTTTACATCAAACCCAGTTTGCTTCAAAACACACAAAGCAGCCGTGGTGGTGTAACGCCGGCAGGCAGAACCGAACCTTGACCTCTGGAGCTCAGTGCAGGAGCCTTTCTTGCTTAAAGCTAAAAGCCAGCTGGCTCACAGCTAAGGCTGTAAAGCAGACTCACTCTTCTCTCTGTAAGTAGTCTGAGAGTTGCATCAGTACAGGGGTCTCTCTCACTGTGTTTGAACAGTGTCTAGAAAGTTGGCGTCTCTAGTTGCGACAAAGATTGAATTTCTTGGCGACAAGAGGGGTTCTCACCATAACACAGGCAGATCGCTTGCTAGATGGGTTTCCACCTATCTACTAGTCTCTCTCTTCAAAAACTGGTATCTGTTAAGTTTGTAAATAGGAAAAAAGCAGTGCAGGACAGAGAGAGACTTCTCCAGAGGGCCACATTTCCATCTGTGAACGCTGATGTAAGATGGGTGCTGTTGTTGCTGTCAGACACTGAAAGAATGATTTAAAAAGGAAAGAGCCCATCGGTATAGCTGCTACTCAGTATTTTTGAGTGCCTCTTGTTCTCCTAGCCTATGTGGTTTGACTACCTTCAGTACTAGTGTATTGTAAATGGTTGAGGTGCTCCATAAAAAACTGGGGAACCTGTTCATGGTAGCTCAGATCTGAGCTCCAGCCTCACCCTTAGTCTTTTAAATATGTGTTGAAATAGGTGGCTCATCTTACTATATGAAGATGAAAGATGTGGAGAAATTGGAGAGGGTCCAGAGAAGAGCAACAACAACGATTAAAGGTCTGGAAGACATGACCTATGAGGGAAGATTGAAATAACTGGGTTTGTTTAGTTTGTGAAAGAGAAGACAGAGAGGACACGATAGCGGTTTTCAAGTACCTAAAAGGGTGTTACAAGGAGGAAGGAGAAAAATTGGCCTCTGAGGAACGGGCTCAAATTGCAGCAAGGGAGGTTTAGGTTGGACATTAGGCAAAACTTCCTGTTAGGGTGGTTAAACACTGGAATAAATTGCCTAGGGGGATTGTGGACTCTCCGCCCCTGGAGATATTTAAGAGCAGGTTAGACAGACACCTGTCAGAGATGTTCTAGATCAGTGGTTCCCAAACTTTTTGGCATCACGCCCCCTTTTTTATTTTTGAGAAACTCTCACTCCTCCCTCCCAATAACAGCAAAACTTGTTGAGCAAAAAAAAAAAAAAAGGAACTGACCAGGGCGGAAAAACAAAAATAGCAGCAAAACTTGGGGGGAGGGGTATTTTAAGGGGGGCTAGGTCACCTCGTGCCCCCCCTGGAATTTCTTCACACTCCCCAGTTTGGGAACCCATGATCTAGATGGTGCCTGGGCCTGCCGTGAGGGCAGGGGACTGGAGTTGTGACCTCCTGAGGTCCCTTTACTTCTATGAGTCTATGAATCATTCCGATGCTTGGCTCTGATAGGACGGTGTGGTGTCACTGCATATTCCAAAGGATGATGGGAACATGGTGCCAGGAGAATTCAGCAGCAAAGCCTGAAAGAGAGCCCCAAACGCCTACATCTTACTGTGGTGTCTTAGCCCTAACGCCACTCTCTTTTCTACGGTGTGCTGTACAGCCGTGGGCTGAGACATGTAGAAAACCTGCCTCTGCATAAGACTGCTTAGAATGATCACACAGCAAAGAGCCAGGCTGCAGAGAGAGAGAGAGAGAGAGAGAAATGCATACATGCTTTTATGTTTTATACTTTCCTAGGGATTTGGAATCTTTTCTCTCCCTCAGAGACAATCTATCCCTGCACCACTCTGTGCCTCAGTGTCTCCTTCAGTAAGATGGGGACAATGATACTTATATCTGGCAATGTGCTTTGATTGACTCATGAAGAGCCACAGAGAAAAGAGCTAGGTGTTATTACTTCTCCCTCCAGCTCATGTTTTCTTTTTTTCCATTTAGCTGTTGGATAACTATTTGCCAAGACTATATTATATTCGGTTCTTCTCCGAGAGTCTGTGTGATTAGGAAACACATTATGGGCACGGGTGGCTTACTCTGAATGTGGTCTGGAAAGAAAAATCTAAGCTGGATACAACATCCAGTAGTTCTGAAACTTCTGAGTACATTTGGGGAGAGGGAGCTTTGCGATAAGAATGACTGTGCACTAATGATGTGGGGTAACTATCAGCAGAAAAGATAAATAAATAGAGAGAGAGAATATGGCCTTACAAAGCCCTAAACTCATGAGACTAATCCCAACCCCTAGACCGTCTCCTGAAGGTCCTTCCCAAAGCTTGTGTCCAGCTGCCACTCTCAGGTCCCCCTGAGACTCTGTCCCATCCCAAGCAACTCCTCAAGTTGTGCCCCACAAATTCATGCCTATAGCTGTGTCCCCAGGTCTCTCTTTAAGAGCATAAGAACGGCCAGACTAGGTCAGACCAAAGGTCCATCTAGCCCAGGATCCTGTCTGCTGACAGTGGCCGATGTTAGGGGTCCCAGAGGGAGTGAACAGAACAGGGAATCATCAAATAATCCATCTCCTGTCACCCATTCTCAGTTTCTGACACACAGAGGCTAGGGACACCCTCCAAACCCATCCTGGCTAATAAGTATGGATGGACCTAACCTCCATGAATGTACGTAGCTCTCTTTTGAACCCTGTTAAAGTCCTGGTCTTCACAACCTCTCTCTTTCCCAAGACCCTTAGGTCTCCTCTTCCCCCTCCTTTACCTTCTGGGGGGCAGGAGCCCGTTCAGACTCTTACCAGCCTGGCTGGGCTCCTCCTCCTCTGCCCGGAGCGTGAGTGGGCAAGGGAAAGGGGAGCTCTGACTCCAAGCAGCAGCCTCCTGTCTTCCCATGGGGGACAGCACAGCCGCCGGCTGTGAGAGGTTGCAGAGCACCAGCTTTCCCCCACCCGACATGAGCAGCGCCACAGGCAAGCCCCACTAAGCAGCACCAGAGTGCTCCTTGAGGTGGGGGGAGGGCCTGAAAAACGGAGAGCGGCAGAGCGACCGTGCCACGCCATTGCCAAGCTGAGGGCTGTTGGGCAGCATCATAGGGGGTGCTACTCAATGCCATGGCGCCTCCTGCTGGTCCCTTGGGAATGAGCTCTTCAGCCCTGGTGCGCCCCCTTTTGGCTGGTATCATGCCTGCTGTTCCCTGTTTGTGAGTTAATGGTTCTGCCACCTTACCTTAGGATCCACGTCCCCCCCAGACCACAGCACCCTCACCTCTGAGTACTGCCCTACCACAGGGCCCCCACACTCAGGGGTCCCCCCCCTCAGGGAACCCCCATCCCTCTATGCCCACTGTGCCTCAGTGAGGCTACTGCCAGTCATCATCTAGCCCCTTCCTCAAGGGCAAACTGCAGCCTGAAATGGTCACTCATCATTGGCAAGGGGGTGTGGACTTGCTGCCTTCTGCTGCCCTGGCTGCCTCCCTGTAGCCCTAGTGCCCCTCAGGCCTCGAGAGCAAGGCCTCAGCCTGGGAGTTTACCTGGCCAGCTTCCCAGCCCTGCCTGCCCTTCTCCAGCCCTGCTCTGTGTCAGGAAGCCTCTAGCTTCCCTGGCAGCCAGGTCTCTCCTCCACAGCTGGAGCAAGACTGTGTGAATCTTTCCTTGTCTTCAGGAGCCTTTATTTATACAGCCCCAGCTGGGCCCTCATTGGCTGCTATCTGCCACAGCTGCTTGCTCCACGGCCCCAGCCCTCTCCCGGAGCTGGATTTAACCCTTCTTAGGCCAGTGCATGGCAGAAACCCATCACAGGCAGATTTCCCTCCCCCTTAAACTAAGGCCTATGGATAGAGCATTTCCAGTGCAAACATAGATGCTGGGGCTTATAATTAGTCTCGACAAAATGTGATTGTTTTTTCAACCGTTGCTAATACAGATGTTTGGTTTTAAGCCTCTCCCCCTCTTTTGATCGAGTTCAATTTTCCAACTTTTGGGAGGGCTGTCAGAAAATAATTATTTAATGACAGCAGATGTGGAGATTCAAAAAAGTGAATGCATTATCACCATTGAAATACAATCTGTCATCCCCACATAGCCAAATGTACTAAGAAAATATCCTTACATTCTACTAGTAAGTTCTCAAGTAATTTGCCTTGAGAACTTCCTCTGTAAATGTCTGTTATTATTAACAGAAGTATTCTGTAATAAATATGTGTGTGCAGTGAAATCAATATGTACCAGCATTTACCAGGAAATATCTAGTCCTTCGAAGCCCAGTTCTAATCCTTCCAGTCTAGGTGTATTCATAGGTGCATGTGGAGTGAGTCTCCCACCAATCTTAGCATTTCCCTAATGTTACCTCTAATTTTTTCATCCATGTGCAGAATAATTTTTTTCATGTGCACCAAGGCATATGCCAATGTGTACCACCCATAGAAACACATGCTGCTGGCTGTGGGCACTCTGCTGATTAGCTGGGCGCCATCTGAATCTCTCCTGGGTGGCTGCCCGAGCACTCAGCTAACAAGGATTAATGTTGTTTCAGATATAATTTAGCTGCCATAGCTCAAGGCTTCAGAAAGTCTTTAGAGCAAACACACTTAAAACAGCCCTTCATTTTCTGCTACTTTCAACCTACCACTTCCTTTGTTTCCCTAGGAGAACAAAAAAAAATCAGCATCCAGAAAACCCAGCTCCCTGCCTATCTGAGAACAGCATGGTCTTGCCAGACTACCAGGGAATCTTTTTATTCTAATGTGCCGCACCTGATAAATGTGAGAAAAACAAACACACATGAGATCAATGTACACCTCCCTGAGACAGATTGCTAGCACGGAGAAGCCTTCTTTGGCTGTTTGCCTTTTTGCATTCTACAGTCTTGTCTTTTTTCTTCTCTCTAACTTAACTCCTTGGCCCATGCCCTCAACTGAGACCAATATCGACAGGATTCAGGCTGGATTAAGAGGAAGTGGAGCAGATGGACAGGAGTGAGTTACAGTGCTGTGATCCTTGGTTCTAAGCCACATCAAGCTGTAGCGTAATTTAGTACATGGTCAGGGCTGCACTCAGTTGTGCCCAGTCACTCAAGCTGGTCCAGGTCTGGGGCAGTGAATAGAGATGGATATCTTGGCTCTTGGCTGGATAAGAATGCATGCGAGGAGAAACTCCAGGTGCTTGGATCCACTAGCTTTCTGGCAGCTCAGTGCTAGCACAATGCTGCAAAAAACATCCAAGGGTCTTGGCTGACACATCTAGAAAAAAAAAGGAAGGTGGGTAGCTGTGCTGTATTCACAGATCATCTATCTCGGTAAAGCAGTCTCCTCTCCGTTTGCGTCTAGTCAAATAGGAGAGCAGTGTTAACATTCACAGTGACTGTCCCCTGGAACTGGAACAAGCAGAAATCTAGCTAGACTCCTGAGTGCTACGGTAGCTCACCCATTGGTGCCTGATTATGGTAGCTATTTGGAGACCCCAAAGCAGCGACATAGTAGGGTTCTTTCCCTTAGTGCCTATGACATCCTGTCCCCCCCCAAAATGCCTACATTATGATTCTGTTTCCAATACAGTTAAATGCTTCTGTAACCGCCACTAGGCGGATTCAAACCTGGGACCTCTGGAACTTAGTTTAGGAGCCTCTACCGCTTGAGCTAAAAGCCAATCCCTCTCAGCCCATGAGCTAGAGGTCTCTTGTTTTTAGATGCTGCTGTAAGTGGTCTAAGTGCCACTGCATGGGACAGTGAACCACACTAGTGCTACGTCTACGCTACAGGGTTTTTGCGCAAAACCCCACGGAGTATCCACATGTCAAGCACCTTTTTGCACAAGTAAATTTACAGTAAATCAAAAGAACAGAGGGTTTTTTGCAGTGTAGGTATTCCTCTTTCTATGAGGAATAACTCCTTTTTGTGCCAGAGTTCTTGCTCAAAACGGTGCGTGTGGACAGGCAACAGGGGGGTTTTGTGCAAAAAGAGCCAATCGTAAAAAGCACAGGTGCTCTAGTGGCTATTCTGTGAATAGCAATCAGAGTTTTCTTTCAAGAGAGCATCCATGCAGTATGGATGCTCTCTTGCACAAAAGCACATCGTTTTTGGGATGTGCTTCGGTAGTGTGGATGCGTTCTTGCGTAAGAAGTTTTTGAGGAAGATCTCTTCCGCAAAAAGCTTCTTGCGCAAGAAGCCTGCAGTGTAGACGTAGCCTCAGTGTGTGGGTTACACTTCCACACAATATTCTTGTGGGTTTATCATTTTCCACTGCAGTGCCAATGTTTCGAAGGGTGCATCAACACTGCACCTGTAGGTTGAAATAAGATATGCAATTTGAGTTATACACATTGTGTATCTTATTTCAATCTGATTAAAAAAACCCCACTATTCCAAAACATCCCTTAACCCTCATGCAATGAGGGTTACAGGGATGTCGGAATAGCAAGCCCATTATTTCGAAATGTATTTAAAGGGTTTAAAAGATGCAGAATAGCAATTTTGGGATACCTCCGGTATCCCGGAATAGCGCCGTAGTCTACACATACCCTAACTGAGTCACAATGCTTCCAAGAGAGCAGATGCACAGGCCAGGGTTGCCCCTGTGGTGGTAATATCAGCAGGAATCCCTTGCAAAATCATGTACTATATATTTTGAAGAGTTTGTGTGTGCAAAATAAAGTCATACTTCCCGATGATTTACAGACACCAAATTTTGCGTAAACAATCCTACATAAGAACAGCCATACTGGGTCAGACCAAAGGTCCATCCAGCCCAGTACCCTGTCTGCAGACAGTGGCCAATGCCAGGTGCCCCAGAGGGAGTGAATCGAACAGGCAATGATCAAGCGATCTCCCTCCTGCCATCCATCTCCATCCTCTGACAAGCAGAGGCTAGGGACCCAGACTGGCTAATAGCCATTTATGGACTTACCCTCCATGAATTTATCTAGTTCTCTTTTAAACCCTGTTATAGTCCTAGCCGTCACAACCTCCTCAGGCAAGGAATCCCACAGATTGACTAGGCGCTGTGTGAAGAAGAACTTCCTTTTATTTGTTTTAAACCTGCTGCCCATTAGTTTCATTTGGTGGCCCCTAGTTCTTATATTATGGGAACAAGTAAATAACTTTTCCTTATTCACTTTCTCCACACCACTCATGATTTTATAGACCTCTATCATATCCCCCCCCTTAGTCTCCTCGGGTATGTCTACACTAGCTCGTTAGTTCGAGCTAGGTAGGCAAATGAGGGCAACCGGAGTTGCAAATGAAGCCCGGGATTTAAATATCCCGGGCTTCATTTGCATGTTCCCGGGTGCCGCCATTTTTAAATCCCCCTTAGTCCGAACTAACTGCCCGCGGCTAGACGCGCGGCAGTTAAACGTTAATTCGAACTAACTCCTTAGCTCGAATTAACTGTTACTCCGCGTGGGCCATGCTAGTTATAGCAAAGGGAAACTGGGAAGGAAAAATAACTTCTGTTCTAATTGTATGCTGTTTGGATTTTAGCCACACTGTCCTAGTTCACTTTCCCAAGTGGTGTGATTCATCCACTTTTCTTTACACGTAGCCATGGGGAAAGAGTCATTTCTGTTTTGTTGGTCTCAGTTTTTGTATTTTCTTATAACAGGATTTACTTTAAATGTATATACTTGTGACTTAACTGAGTGACTGGTTAATCAGTGAGCTGGCTGACTAGGAGTGATCCACAGCAGAGAAAGAGTCTGCCTGGATTCCAACTGAGGATTCCTACAAGCAAATGAAGGGAAGATGCTTCAGACTCAGCATATTGTGCAGATTTGGTGATCAAAGACAGTCACCGAGACTTAGGTGAACGAAACCCAAGCTTTTGGGGTCTCTCAGGCCATGTCTATACCTACCACACTGAAGACTGATCTTCTGGTGGTTGATTTAGCAGGTATAGTAAGGACCCACTAAATCAAATACTGAGGCCACTCCGTTTGACACTGGTACTCCTCAATTCACGAGGAGTAAGGGAAGTTGACAGGAGCATTTGCTCCCATAGACCTCCCTGTATGGAGATGGTGCTAAGTTTGGCTTAAGGTACATCTACTCCAGCTACAGTAGCTGTAGTTGGGTATCTTAAGCTGACCTTCCTGGTGTAGCATAGATCTAGCCTTAGTTTCTTGATGTATTTTGTGTGGAGTCAACTGTTCAAATGTTACTTTTGGTTTTTTTCTTTATGGTTATTGTAATGGTGAAGATAATATCTAGGTTATAAAATAGCTGTGTTATGTTGTAAAAATAGATTATTATTTGTTTCTTCATCACAAGGTTATATAAAGTTATTTAATTAAACTCATATCTTTAGCTGCTTTTAGGAACTGAAGGTGGGGAAGGTTGTCCCTCAGCAATCCTTGCTGCAAATCTTTAGAGACTGAACTCTGTAGGCTCCAGCTACTTTTCTGTGGGAGTTGTTTTTTTTTTTCTGGAGGTGGAGAACAGCAGTGAATTCTAGCCCACTCCAGGTTACAAGTGCATCAGCTGCAGCAAAGAAATATGTATGAGAAACCCAGCCAGACTCTGCTGTATGCACAGGGAAATTACTGTTTTGCAAGAAAGCAGATTTCAGTTGAAAGTTCACAAAGGGTTGCTCTCAATAATAGTCAGAAAATAAATGACTGGAAGAGGCCCTGACACTTTGTTCTCTTAATTTCCTTGGTTTTGTGTCTTTCAAAAGGGCTCCAGAGTGCTCCCAGTTCCACTGTTATAAATCCAGAGCAAGATCATTGAAATCAACAATTATTGTTTCTCAGGAGTTCTATGGTGCTGCTACTAATTGAAAAAGAGATTTGGAAGTGGATGACGTTACTAATGGAACTGAGAACAGAATCTGGAGCACAGCATAAGGTTCCACCCACTTCTTGATTATCCCTTTAGCCTTTCTCCTTCAAATAAAACACATTTTATTCAAGGGTGTTGCCATTATAGACAACCATCAAAGGTCTTCTTTTGGAACTGGAGGATTGCTTTGGAATAGCACCAGCTTCCAATGAGCACACCAAAATCTCCTGATGGCAGTGCTTCCAAACCTTAAGCTACTCACGTGGGAACACAATGCCCTTCCCAAACTCCAAACCTATCATCTATAACCCTTCACTCTTGCAATTATAATCACACTAGGATAGTGCAATGCTGTGCCTCAAACAATGGCTTTCAGAATGATAAAGATTGATTATTGGCATTTATATAGACCATCAGTGTGTTTCCGTGGGTCTTGCATTGTAATTTAGCCTGAAAAATTAATTTACATAATCTTCTATTAAACAAAGCGAGACAAAAAATTCACTGAAATTCCCTTTTTGCTGAAGAAAACATCCCATCTTCCTTAATGTGACTGGCATTCCATTGCAAGAAGCATGGAGCCTAATGAATCTATTTGGTATAATTTACAATTAATTTATGATCTCTTACGTTGACATGTTACCTGTTAATCTCCAGGTGAAACTTGTACTGGGTATGAAGCTCAACATGAAACATCTACCCTCAGCCTAATGAGTTGTGCTTTCCCCACGCCCTTTTGACTTTGTGGATGACCTTGCGTTGCTTTCCCATACCCATCAACACATGCAGAAATAGACACAACGCCTATGCACCTTTGGATGCCAGGTTGGACTAAGAGTTAGCCAGAAGAAAACAGAGATTATGATTCTCAATATAGATTCACCAGCACCAATCAAGATAGATGATGCAGACTTATCCAGCACAGACAGCTTTACGTACTTAGGCAGCATCATCCGCCATGATGGAGGCACCAAGAACAACATCCAGAGCAGACTAAGTAAGGCCAGAAATGTCCTCAGGAGTATGAACAATGTATGGAAATCTACACAGTACCGTGTCCACATCAAGCTTAAGCTATACAAGAGCTGTGTCATATCAACACTACTATATGGCTCAGAGTGCTGGCAGATGACAGAATGTGACCATGCCAAGCTCTCATCCTTTCTCACCACCAGCCTTCGAAAGATACTTCGCATCTTTTGGCCAAAAACAATCTCCAACCACGACCTGCTCCTGCGATGCCACCAGGAGGACATGACCACTATCATGATGAGAAGACGCTGGGGATGGATAGGGCACATGATGAGAAAGGAGGCAGACGCCATTGTAAAGATAGCACTTAACTGGATGCCTGAAGGACGACGGAGACGTGGGAGGCCCAAGACAACATGGCGGCGTACTGTTGAGGCAGACATGAAGAGAATGAGTTACAGCTGGGACACATTGGAGAAAATGGCCAAAGACAAACAAAAATGGAGAACCTTTGTTGCTGCCCTACACACCAACTGGAGTAATAGGCATTAACTAACTAACTTTTGCAATTTGGTTATACATGAAATAGACATGCTAGAGGTTTCTCCCTCTCTCTTCTGAGTGCATTTGTTCCTTCTCTAGTGTAGACAATGCCTAAGGGCACATCTACACAGCTGGGCTAAAGCCGAAATAAGCTACACAACTTGAGCTACTTCAACTGTGTAGCTTAAGTCGAAATAGCTTATTTCGACGTTTGGCGCTGTCTACACAGCAGGAAGTCTGGGGAAGAGCACTCTTCCTCTGACTTCCCTTAATCCTCATAAAATGAGGGTTATGGCAGTCAAAGTAAGAAGTCTGGCAGCTTGACATTATGTCAAAATAACTGCTTGTAGTGTAGACGCGGACTATGTTATTTCGGAGTAACGTCAGTTATTCCAAAATAACACTGCTGTGTAGACGTACCCTAAGTGAATATGGTTTACGAACCCTAAATGAATATGGTTGTTCTTTTCCCCTATCCATCACTGGTATTTAGACACCATGTCTTGAGCTATCCATCACTGGTATTTAGCCCCATTCAGAACCACATGAGGTCAGCAGGAGCCTTCCCATTGATTTGAGTGGGAACTGGATCAGTACCTATAAATTGAAATTAAATAGCATAAATTGCACCTACATTTTGCCATTATTTACACTGTCTCTGATGGGGCTTGTCTTGCTGCTTGGCCTGCAGTCCTTGTCAGAGCTGGGTATTTCAGGAAGGATTAAGGATTGTCGTGCCAAGTAGCCAGCCAGCCCTCATCATGTCCACCCGCATCCTCCTATGCCTCCGCCTTGGAATTCGGTCGCCATGGTGCCACTCCAGAGCGGGACTCCCCAAGGCTGAAGGAAAATGGAGACTACACACAGGTATGCCAGCCCTGTGGTGCCCCCTGCTGACCAAAGTGTAGTTCTGCTGAGGCCTGCTTCTGTTTCTCCTTCAGTCGATTTCCCTTAAAAAGTCCTCACTGGCCAGACATTCAAATCATTCCTCCTCGTGGCGTCCAATTGATGACATCCAGCTCAATGTCTTCCAAAAGAAAACTCAAACCTTCAACGTCATCAACCCAGTTTCAGCTGGGCCTGGGCTCTCAGGGAGGAGGGCCAGGCACCTCTTGCCAGAATGTGGACTTCTCCACAGGCCTTCCCAGCAGGGGCCTTTCCTGACTCAAGGCCCTGCAAGAGCCTCCCACTCCTTGCAAAATCCGCGGCCATCATTTTTGTGTACCACCCCAATACTATCATAGCAGCGCCCCCTGGTGGCTCTGCCTCAGGAATTAGCAGCTTAGACAACGTTTCAAGACCACGCAGAGTCTGATAACATCAAAGGCGCTAGTTAAATCTGAGGGAACTAAAAATGGGGGATGTTCGTTTGTATCCCTCAGAGGCAGGGGGAAGAGAAATGACAGGTGTGCCAAATGACGAACATGGGGAGTGGGAAATCACTTCTTAGCTTCTTGGATACCTAGCAGAAGGTAAACACAACAAACTGAAGCGTTATTGCAAGAATGGTTCATTTTGTCCTTTTAAAGTGACCTCTTGTTCCATGCTTTGAGCTCGTGAAAGAATAAAGAGGCTGAAGCAAAATATTAGCTAACGTGTATAACTGGTTTTATATATAAGACACCCACTGTTACAGAAGTAATTGTGCTTTAAGAGCAAAAAGCTGTTGTTCTGTCAGCAGGGAATATCTGCAACAAACCCTGCATTTTCAACTATGGATAAAGGTGTAGTATGTGTGTGGGAGGGAGGGGGGAGATACAGAGGAAAGACCCACTTTCATACCAGATGTTTGCTTTGAAATCTAAAGGAGATCTTCCAGTTGTCCCATTTTCATCAGTGACATTGTAGAGGACTAGCATGCTCCTCGCTGGAGGTTTTGCAGGAGTTACTCTTGCACCATATTCATTTGCACAAATAAAGCCTTTTTCGGTTATGTCCTGGTTATTTAATCACTGTGATGTTTGCATGCCTTTCGACAAGGCATTAAGTAACATGGCTACACAGGCTGTTGGTTAGTACAAAAGTTATCCAGTCAGGCAAACAGAAATGTAACCATGTGACTTATGTAACGGAAACCCAAATCCGAGACGTGGACCTGTATGGGTGTACCTTTGAACTTATATGGAGCCCTGTGGAAGTCACTGCAGAACTCGGATCTAACAATAATTTTGTATTGGACTGGTCCCCACCCATATGACTAAATGTGAGACTTTTACCAGCTGAGCATGAAGAATTTGCAGATGGAGAAAAAGACAAAATGGAGGGCAAAATCTGTAGGGGCTGGTCAGCAAGGGGAAACTTGCATGGTTACGTATGGCAATACTACGGCAACAAGCTAATAAGAACCTATGCTGAATAGAATAGCCACTTTCCCAGCTTGTTCTGTGAAGGAACAGAGTTTCATTGTCCAGGGCTCTCCCTGTGACTCCTCAGCTCACTCTAAAGTCACTTGGAAAAGAAACAAAACAGCAGGGGAGAAGCAGAGTTTCTCAGGCTTACCCAAGGCCAAAAAGGAATGTAAATGCATCCTCATAGGATTTCTCTTATTTTTATCAATTCCCAATGGTAAACTCTGTTCTACAGTAAAAACCTTTCAGAGGCAGGGTTTCACTGCAAACGGGTCTATTCCTGCAGTAGGTAGCCATGAAGAAAGCGAGCCATGCTGCTGGGAAATGCGATTTTGGATCCCTGCACGGGAAGTTTACTCAACAACAGCTCCTTTTTCTTCAACAGATCGATGCGTTGCTGCTTTTATTTTATTTTACCATCAGGGATTCCTGGAAAAGGGCACAGCACCATTTCTCTTTCGACTGGGTTTTGGTAGACTTTTGCCTCCATGTGGTGGTATGTTTCGCAGCAGCCCAGGCAGGCTGCTTACCTGTCAGTTTACCCTGAATGGCCAGTCCCTCTCCTGCTGCGGGGGAAAGGGAGACCAGATGGAAGTACTGCACAAACCTCAGGCAGTTGCACCTGCCAACCTGCGCTGCATTGGGAGGCGGCACATCCTCTGCAGGAAACAGGGTCAGGCCGGGTGGTCAAGGCCATGTTTTCAGCCCTACCTATGAGACCAGAACTGATCACAGTAACCATCTGCCCAGTAACAGATCAGTGGCCCTCTATGACTTGAGAGATATTGCTGTGTGGCATGCCATTGTCTGTGGTGACAGGAGAAAACCCTCCAGAACCATTAGCCTTGGCTAATGGAGAATCTCCTGTGTTGGGTGCTATGAAACACAGCCGGGCAGCTCTGATTCCATACAGTAGAGGGCGAAGGTGCACACGTATACACTAGCTATGTCCCTGCAGTGCCCAGGCCTGTGTCTTACTCCCAATTAGTTACAACAGGCACCAGGATGATTGCTTCTATCACAGTTTAAGGAAGTCTTTGGTCTACACCCTAATGCTGCACCTCCATTTCAGAAACTTTCTGTGCTGGTGGCTGCTGTGATATTTCCCTCCCGGGCAGTACCACTTTTGCCAGCAGATCCAGAGATGTCATTATTCCCCTTTATTCGGCTCTGGTGAGGCCACATCTGGAGTATTGTGTCCAGTTCTGGGCCCTCCACTACAAAAAGGATGTGGACGCATTGGAGAGGGTCCAGCGGAGGGCGACCAAAATGATTAGGGGGGCTGGACCGCATGACCTATGAGGAGCGGCTGAGGGAGTTGGGTCTGTTTAGTCTGCAGAAGTGAAGAGTGAGGGGGGATTTGATAGCAGCCTTCAACTTCCTGAAGGGGAGCTTCCAAAGAGGCTGGAGAAAGGCTGTTCTCAGTAGTGACAGATGGCAGAACAAGGAGCAATGGTCTCAAGTTGCGGTGGGAGAGATCCAGGTTGGATATTAGGAAAAACTATTTCACTAGGAGGGTGGTGAAGCACTGGAATGGGTTACCTAGGGAAGTAGCGGAGTCTCCATCCCTAGAGGTGTTTAAGTCTCGGCTTGACAAAGCCCTGGCTGGGTTGATTTAGTTGGGATTGGTCCTGCCTAGAGCAGGGGGCTGGACTTGATGACCTCCTGAGGCCTCTTCCAGCTCTATGGTTCTATGATTCTATGATTTAAGGGAAATGTTTCTGAAAATGTCATCTGATCTGTGAGTGCCAGACCCTGCTCAGTAATAACTTAGGCATCTAGTCAGAGCCGTCCTGAAAGAGGCATAGGGCAATCCTGCCCCACCCCCCAGTGCTCCAGGTGTGGGGCTTGGGGCAACACCCCCCGATTCAGGGCCCGCCCCTGCTCCACTCCTTTGCTAAGTCCTATCTTTGCTCCAACTGGTATGCCCTCCCCCACTCATCACAGGTTTCCACCGCTGTGGAGAAGCTTAGTACAGCGGGCCAGGAGGGTGGTGGCAGAGCAGGCTGCTGGGCCACTCCAGCTCCCACCACTGGCATTTTGAGAGGAAGGGGGAGGCAACCTTTACTCCCAGCACTGCATTGGGGCCCCTTAATCCCTGGGTCCCTCCTGTACATAGGACACTATGGGACCCCCAAAAGTGCGGGGTCAGGGGTAGCTGCCCCGATTAATCCTATGGACAGGACAGCTCTATTTCCAGTCTAGAGGTGTCTCTCACCATGGCAGATGTGGGGCTGAGCCGTGATCTCTTAACGAAACTCCAGGAGGACGGAGCATTTAAATCTGGCCTGAAAACCCAAGGGATGAATAACAAAGTTTAGATCCAGTTCCAAACTTCCCCAAAGTTAGTAAGGACTCAGAGACCTGAAATTTTGCTTTAGTCCCCTGTCTAATTCTTATTATTGACAGATATTCAGACAATGCCTTTCATCCAACTATTAAAGAGAGATCTGCAAGATGATTGACAAGCAACAATAAATGGCTTTTTTCTCCACTCATGTTCATCTGGGGAAGTGGGTTTTGCTCACGAAAGCTCATGATACTATGTGTCTTTTTGTTAGTCTCTAAGGGTATGTCTAGACTACAGGCTTTTGTCAACAGAGGCTTTGTCCACAGATACTGTCGACAAAGCCTCTGTCAACAAAGAGCGTCTAGGCTACAGCCAGTTCTGTCAACAAAGCGAGCCGCTGTGTCGACATGAAAGTGTAGACGCAAAGGACAGTGTAGATGCAATAACGCCTTCTGTCGACAGAACTCTGTCGACAAAAGGCGTTATTCCTCGTAGAATGAGGTTTACCGCCGTCGACAAAACTGCCAAGTTCTGTCGACGTTATGTCGACAGAACTTGGCGGTAGTGTACACACAGGTACACTTTTGTCGACAAAACCCTGTAATCTAGACACACCCTAAGGTGCCACAGGACTCCTTGTTGTTTTTAAAGTTACAGACTAACACAGCGATCCCTCTGGGTCTAGTAAAGACCTGTTAAATCAACTGATGATGGCCCCCCGCCCCCAATCAACCCTGATACTCCTTGGGGTCGTGAGCAGTAAGGGCAGTTGGCAGGAGAGTTTCTCCTGTCAACCTCCCGCAGTGGGGATGCTGCAGAAATTTGATTTAAGGTCCGTCGACTCCAGCTATGCTATTCTCATAGCCAAAGTTGTGTATTTTACGTTGATTTTCTTGCATGATGTAGACCTAGCCTTATTTTAGCGAGGGTGCAGCTGGAAGTGTGATTTCAACAGAGGACTGAGATGGTTGCATTTTCTATTGTGTTCCGAATCAGAGAAATAAAGAAGGAAAAATTGAAAAAGAGGTGAGAGGCCAGAGGGTGGGAAAATCTGGTACAAAATGAGAAATCAGGTTTCCGATTGGGCGAATTAGTCTTGAGTGCCAGCTGTCATTGGCAATTGAGTTAGGAGTCATAGAAACCTGGCACAGAGTGGGAATTAATTCTTTTGTACATTTCCTGAGAACCTGCACTTGCCAACAAAGAGGCTGGCAAAGAACATTTGACCTGTGTGTGCTCTTGGCAACTTGAGTCAGAAAACCAAACAAACCAAGAAAGGAAATGACCCCCTTTTAAGATGTCCACCGGCTTTCGAACCAGGAGAGCACATGGGAGAAGGGCTTGCCAATCTAGAACGGGGTTATCATCAGCTTGCACAATGAGCGTTCCATCCAGTTTCTTTTAGTGTCTGATTTCACAACATTGCTGTCTCTCTCACCGTGCTGGCAGGGAACCCACCTTCACACTAAGTCTCATCCACGCAGGGGAACCTGTGACTTTTGTGAACAAATGACAAGGTCTAGAGGACAACAATCACATCCACACTTCAGGCTAGAACAATTTCCCCATCTCCTGAAAGTCCAGAGACAACTGGAGAAAAAAAAAAAGACACAAGAGGGACAGAAAAATGAATCACTAACTGCTATAACTTCCCTCATTATTTCATTTTATTTTTTAGGTTTGATTTTTTTTAAAGTCATTATGCTCTGGGGATGAATTAATTCCAGAATTTACAGAAGCCAAGGAGAAGAATGGGGAGGGGGCATGTAATTAAAGACTTATTCTTTCCCAAGGATCGCTTTAGAAAACAGCCCAGCGACATGCTTTGCCAGAGGGCTGTTCTAGACAAAGCCGCTGCATGAAAGCTCGCTAAACGAAGCCCATTGTGCCAAGGCTGCTGGTCCAACAGCAAGGAAAAAGGCTAGATTAAAGGGAAAGCTTGAGAGCGGGTGACCCAGCCATGCTGCTCTCGAATCCTGAAATGCTGATTAGAGTTTGGGGAAATTGAAATTGCATAAGTGGGTGGCATTTTGGGTAAGTGGTCAAACTACCACGTTTTTGCTAAGAGCTGCATTAGCACAGCCTTTGGTCTGCTGTGCAGGGGAAGAAAGGGGAGGAGGCATTCCCTCAATCTCTCCACACCAGTTCCCCTGTGTAGATATTGTCTTGTCTTCGGTAAAGGGGTGAGCTGGGGCTGCAAGAATTCAGAGAAGGATGGTATTGGATAGAGCCGTTTACTTACACCACCACCCCCGCACTCTATCCATCTATCTATCCTTGGCTGAAATAACTAGGGGTGGAGGGGGAAATCAGCTGGTCTGCAGAATGGGGTGAAATAACTTAGATCTGAGCCTTCTTGGCTCCCTAGAATGAACGGGGCGGGAGGGAACAAATGGCAACTCTGACTCACCGTTCAATCTCTAGCCTCCTCCTACAAGCGGAGCTCACATTCAACGTGTTCCTTTCCTTTTGGAAATCCCAGGTCTGGCTGTGAGTCATCTGGGCCATCATGTTCAGAATCCACTGGAAGAATCACGCCTGGGAGATTCCAAGATCCATTTGTCAGCACTGTCATGGGGGCATTTTCAACATGACAAGTCAGCTCTGGTAGTAACATCTCACAACTAGCCCGGGAGCGCGGCACTGTCTCACAGGATGTATGGTAAACAGTATGTAGAGAAAGCACACCGAACATTCTGCTTGGTGATCACGATGGGATTAAGTCTGATTTAAGAGTAAGAATGCTCCATAAGAATGATATTTCACAAGCGGTGCCTACCTGGGGCCTGATTCTTCTCCCTTACCCTGGCGTAAAATGGGTAACTCCATTAAAGTCAATGCACATATGTGGTGTAAAAACAAGAGAAGGATCAGCCTTTAGTTGCTCCGGCTAACGAATATGCATATTTCTAGAGCATATGGGCCTAAAGTCTGTGTTCAGTTAAACCCATGTAATTAGGTGGCACGTATCTAGTGATGAGCCAATTAAGCTTAGGAAAAGTTAGCTGTTCTGTAGTTTCCAGTTTCAGTTTTACCCATTACGTCATAGGTAGAAACAAGATGTTGTTCTGAATAGTCACTAGAAGTTGTGTGTACAATCCTAGGGTTGGAAGAGACCTCAGGAGGTCATCAGGTCCAACACCCCGCACAAAGCAGGACCACCCCAACTAAATCATCCCAGCCAGGGCTTTGTAAAGCCGGGACCTGAAAACCTCTAGGGATGGAGATTCCACCACCTCCCTAGGGAACCCATCCCAGTACTTCACCACCCTCCTAGGGAAATAGTTTCTCCAAATATCCAACTAATATCCAACCTAGACCTCCCCCACTGCAGCCAAAGTCCTTTCCCATCTTTAGTTAAGCACTTATCAAACACTTTTTTAAGGCCTTGTCTCCAGGAGGAAGTTGCATGGGTTTAATCTAAAGCAGTTTTTAAACCAATGTAATTAAATTGGTGTAAACCCCACTGCGGATAGTCTTATTTCAGTGTAGTGTCAACTTGTTCCCAAATGAACTGAAATAGGCCTGGTTTAAACAGCCCAGCATAGCAGGAATCAGTAGTCTCATGCTTCTACCTTGTTCTCAGTTAGGATCAGGAAGCAAAGTTCCTTTCCCAACCTCATACAGTATTCCCCCTGAACAGAAGCAGGCACGCTTTCTTATATTGCCTGGTGGGTCCTGATTTTCTGCTGCCTGCGGGCCCTTCTAGCTGCTGGAGGATTAAGTCTTGTTGGATCCATCAGTACCATTGCCTGAGTAGCTTACGGCAGTGATTGAGGATCTAAACTTGCTGGCTTGCTTTCCCAGTCCATACTCTTCCTAACGGTGGGTGTTCAGGTCATGTCTACACTAGGAAACTATTTCAAAATTAGTAAATTTGACTTAACTCCCGATTTAACAAATTCACACTAGCACTATGGGAAAGCCTCGAAATTACTCTGAGGCAGGCTCCATTACTGTGGATGTGCTACCTCGGATTTAGAGCTGCCAGAAGCACTGGGGAGTAATTAGTTCGAATGACTCTGCGGAGTAGTTATTTTGAAATAATGGCACGGGAGCATCCATGCTATTGTTATTTTGAAATAGCTGTTTCAGAATTAGCCTTGCTTTTGATGAAAAGCAGGAGGACAGATTTCTAATTCCACAACCCATTATTTCGAAATAACAGGCTTGGTAGTGTGCTCTTGTGCAAAAAGGCGTGTGTGGACGGACAACAGGGGTTTCTTGTGCAAGACACCCCTATCGGAAAAAGCACAGGTGCTCTGATGGCCATTCTGTGAATGGCCACCAGAGCTTTCTTGTGCAAGAGTGTCCATGGCAGTGCGGACGCACTCTTGCGCAAAAGCACATGGCAGTGTGGATGCGCTCTTGCGCAAGAGCTTTTTATGGAAGATCTCTTCCGCAAAAAGTTCTTGCGCAAGAAGCCTGTAGCGTAGACGTAGCCCCTGAGTTCAAATTGAAGCAAAGCATGGCTGATGTCATGAAGACAATCATCGTCTACCATTTGGCGTAAAGGAAACCCTGCGTGATTCCCAGGGGGGAGCCGACAGCCGCGGTGAGCTCCTGAGTAAGGTGTGTGTGAGGCCGGCCTCCACCCTCCTGGAAGGGGCGGGGCCTTGGGTAGAAGGGGCGGGGCTGAGGCTGCCAGTTCTCAGTGCCGCCCAGACCACAGTGCACCCCCCCCCAGCCCTCAGAGCTGCCCAGAGCATTCAGCGCAGCAATTTAAAGGGCCCAGGCATCGTAGAATCATAGAATCCTAGGGCTGGAAGAGACCTCAGGAGATCACTGAGTCCAGCCCCCCTGCCCAAGGCAGGACCAATCCCAGCTAAATCATCCCAGCCAAGGCTTTGTCAAGCTGGGACTTAAAAACCTCTAGGGATGGAGATTCCACCACCTCCCTAGGGAACCCATTCCTTGAATTGCCACAGTAGCAGCCTTGGTGGCTAGGAACTCCAGGCCCCTTTGAATCACTGGGCCACAGGGAAACTGCCCCATTGCCCCTCCCCCCATTCCTCTTTCTATGGGCATGGTGATTACATTAAGGCAGTGGGCAGAGCAATAAACGTGATCCCAGAAATCCTGAGGGTTTTGTCTGCAGTAGAGAAGCAATGAAGGACACCTTCCGCAGTGATGCACCCTTAAACCAGACATTCCAGGGACACTGGGTCCCAGCCCTGTGTCTGGAGGCCTCCAGATGCTACTGTCACATCAATATAAAATAATAACCATCATCATGGCCTGGAGCTCAGCCATTTTTAATACTGCATTTTGCTGCCAGCATCAGCGACTGGGACGGCATTTATGGCTGATAGCCCCAAAGCTGTGTTAGAAATACAGATGCCCACCCCCTGAAAGCTAGTGCGACATACCTTAAGAAAAAGATAGACAATTGCTCAGCTGCTTATTCACACGTCGGTGGTGAAACTGATTGCTTTTCTCTCTCTGAGTGTATGCCTCTGTGGCTGAGTAAGCGATCGTTCTACAAAGCACAGTAAAGATGGAGGATTTTCTGCTTGGGAGAGAATAAACTGATGCAGGATGTTCCAGGAACCTGAGAAGCCAAAATTCCCAACAATAGAGAAGAACAACAGATCCAAAGCTCTTGTCTCTGCTACTTTCTGGTTGGGAGATTAGGCTGTCTGCTGACTTTTAATTGGTTTTTCTTTCAAAAGGCAGGCCCAAAATGATGCTGATAACAGTGTGAATAGCAAACATTTCTATGTGTATTGAAACACAAGTATAATTCTGTAAATGCCCATTTACAAAGATTCATCTGTTTGATTTTCACATTCATCCAATACATTCGTCACTCCAATAACAAGTATTTTCTCTAAGTCCAATTCACGCAGCCCAGGACACCCAACCTATTTTTTTTCCATTTTTGCAGTATCATCCTTTTAACACCAGCTGGTGCACATAAAAGAATTACTTTTGTGGTACATTGCTATCCCAAATGCACCAACTAGTATCTGAAATGTCTCTAGGGATGGCTGCAATGTAACTCAAACAAGCCAACATTGAGGACCAAGTTTTCAACTTAATCTTCCACTGATGCACCTACAAGTGCGAAAACATCCCATGTCTCCCGACTTTCAGTCTTGGGCTATAATCACAAGATGATCATAACTGGCTAGATAACCATTCTCAGAGAGTAATTATTAACGAGTCACAGTCATGCTGGAAGGGCATAACAAGTGGGGCTCCACAGGGGTCAATTTTGGGACTGGTTCTGTTCAATATTTTCATCAACACTTCAGATATGGGCATAGAGAGTACGCTTATTAAGTTTGCAGATGATACTATTCTGGGAGGGGTTGCAAGTGCTTTGGAGGATAGGCTCAGAAGTCAAAATTATCTGGACAAACTAGAGAAATGATCTGAGGTAAATAGGATGAAGTTTTATAAGGACAAATGCAAAGTGCTCCACTTAGGAAGGAACAATCCATTTTACGCATACAGGATGGGAAGTGTCTATCTAGGAAGGAGTACTGCAAACAGGAAAATCAGGGTCATAATGGACCACAAGCTAAATATGAGTCAACACTGTGACACTGTTGCAAAAAAGAAAACATGATTCTGGAATGCATTAACAGGAGTGTTATGAGCAAGACAGGAGAAGTAAATTCTTCCGCTCTACTTGGCGCTGGTTAGGCCTCAGTTGGAATATTGTGTCCAGTTCTGGGCACCACATTTCAAGAAAGATGTGGAGAAATTGGAGAGGGTCCAGAGAAGAGCAACAAAAATGATTTAAAGTCTAGAGAACCCTGACCTATGAGGGAAGACTGAAAGAAATAGAAAAAAAAAAGTCTGGGAGGGGACATGCTTGCAGTTTTCAAGGAGATAAAAGGATGTTACAAGCAGGAGGGAGAAAAATTGTTCTCCTTGGCCTCTGAGAATAGGACAAGAAGCAATGGGCTTAAATTGCAGCAAGGGAGGTTTAGGTTGGACAATAGGAAAAACTTCCAAACTGTCAGGGTGGTTAAACACTGGAATAGATTGCCTCGGGAGGTTGTGGAATCTCCATCGCTGGAGATATGTAAGAGCAGGTTGGATAGAAATCTCTCAGGGATGATCTAGATGGTGCTCGGTCCTGCCATGAGGGCAGGGGGCTAGACTCGATGACCTCTTGAGGTCCCTTCCAGTTGTACTATTCTATGATTTAAAACCAAAACCTCTTCCTGAGGTTTAACTTTCACTGAGGCTGCATTTTCCTTTTAAAATTTATTTCTTAGTTCATAAACAGCTTAAAGAGCTGCGGAGGGTTTGACATAGCAAATGTGACGTCCTGCTGCATAAAGATCTGGATTGCTGCTGAATGGAACAGGTGACACCTTGACATCCCATCCCATCGGAGGTGGGATGTTCAAGATGAGGACACTCGCTCTAGAGTGGCGAGTGGCTGCACCTTAGCTGAAATTGCTGCATTTGGGCCTTTTTACTCTTCGGGCAGTAATTTTATTAATCCTGAGGCAGCAACCTTTTTTTCTCTCTCCTTAATTAGTTAAGAATGAGAGTTTGTGGCAAAGTTTGGCTTCAAAGATTTTCCAATTGTTGTCCTTGGAAGTCCCGTGGTTGGCTCAAACAGCCCAATTCAAACCCATCTCTCATTTCCAACAATTGTGTTTTCACTGAAATGTTAAAAAAAAAAAGTGATCACATCTAGGGCCTGATTTTCAAGAGGCCAGCTCCTATTTAGGCACCAGAACAAAGGTCAGATTTCCAGAAAAGTACAGCATGCTGGGTATTGAGCTCCGCTGGAAATCAGTCACAATGGGAGTCACTGGTGGCTGAGTACCTTCCGAGCTCTGTCCCCGATTGTGGGTGCTGCACAACTGAAAATTCGGCCAAGAGGTTTGGGGCTTGTCTACACCACGGAGAAGATGGACCCTCCGGAGGTCAATCGTCTAGCATTCAATTTAGTGGGTCTAATGTAGACCCCTAAATCGATTGCTGAGGGCAGCCCCCGCTGGCAATGAGTACTCCTCATTCTGCATGGAGTATGGGAAGGCAACGGGAGAGTGTGCTCCTGTCGGCCTCCTGCATTGTAGATGCTGCAGCAGCTCAGCTTAAGTTAAGCCGAATCCAGCTACTCGTTTTCCGTAGCTGAACGGTGTGCCTTAATCTTACCTGCCTGGTCTAGTGTAGGCCAGGCCTTTCTGAAAATCTGACCTCACCAGACCAACTCTCTAGTCCAGGAGTCAATCACCATGCTCCTCGGGTCAACCTAATGCTCTCATTGGAGGAGAGAAACGTATGCCCCACATCTCCAAAAGACAAGAGTGGGTCTCAGACTTTCATCGTGATGACCCACGTCATACAGCAAGCCTCTGAGGGTGAGCCTCCCCCCTTATAAATTCAAAACACTTTTTTGTATAGTTAGCACAGTACTGGAGGCAAAGCAGGGCCGGGGGAGGGGGGGAAGCTGACCCCTCGCAACCCCCCCCCATGTAATAACCTCATGACCCCCAGTTGGAGAACCCCTGGTTAACCACAAGAGGGGGGGTACACTTTACTCTTGGCAATGGGAAAGAATTTGCATGCCCTCTACTTTGGAGACAGAAGGCAAACTTGGTGGGGTGCTGGTCCAATCCCAAGAACACTATCTCAGAAGAACCACTCCACCTCCAAAGACCAGCAGCAGGTAATCAGTGAAACTGGGCAGCGCCCCCTTATTCCAAATAACATGCCCCTCGTTGGGGTGGACACATGTGGTTTTAATGTCATGTTTATGTCATGTAGCGGGGTCGACTGACCGGCATGGCGCCTCCTGCTGGTCTCCTCAGGAATTAGCTCTTCCAGCCCTGGAGCACCCCTGGTTGACTCATGTCTCACTCGCGGTTACCTGTCTTTTGTGCTACTTCAGGCCCCGTGTTCCTTCCAGCCCATAGTCCCCTTTCCTCATGATACTGCCCCACAGCAGTGCCCCCACACTCTGGGGTCCTTCCCTCTCAGGGATCCCCTGTACCCACCTTGCCTCACTGACCCATGGCCGGTTGTCATCTAGCCCCTGCCTCGGGGCAAACTGCTGTCTGAAGTGGCCACTCACCATTGGCAAAGGGATGTGGACCTGCTGCCCTGGCTGCCTCCCTGCAGCCCTAGTACCCCACAAGCCTCTGTATCAGGTCCTGCAGCCTGGGAGTTGGGTCAGGCCAGAGCGCCCCATCTTTGCCTGCCCTTCCCCAGTCCTGCTCTGTCTCAGGTACCCTCTGCAGCTTCCCAGGCAGCCAAGTCCCTCCTGCTCCATGAGCAAGACTGAGCTCCTCCTCGCCCGCATCGCAGCCTTTTATAGGGCCCAGCCTGGCCCTGATTGGCTGACAGCTGCCTAATTGGCTAGGGTTGCGCAAGCCTCCTCTGGCTTGTCTGTGACCCTCTCCCTGCTGGAGTAGGCTGTCGCACTGCCACACAGACACATGTGCTGTGCAATACAATGCCCCTTCATAATGCATTGGGGAGATTCACTGCTCAGGGTTTGGGCATGATGAAACTGGGAGGGAAAAGGCCAGTTTCCAAACTGTTTCCCTGGCCTTTGGGCTGCAGGCATCAGCCACTGATGGCATTAGCCCAGACAGGACCACGGCAAAGCCAAAAATGACAGAGGACTGTGTTTCCGTCCAGATCAACCTGCCATTACTAGATTATTCCTCAGTTTGATTTTCCCCATTTAAATATGTGGCTGCGGCAGTTCTTACCAGCGGGCAAAAGTGGTTATTTCTACAGAGGTTTATCCAGCTGGTGGCAAAGCCTCCTGCTAGCAAATCCGACTATTATCCTCAAAACTGCTCTTTTAAAAAAAAATAGAAAATGTATTTTCTTCCCAGGAACAAACAAGAAAAGCTGTGTCACACTCAACTTGGGAAAGGCCTTTGGTTGCTTTGCAGTGTTTCTTTGGGCCCCAGCTGCAAGATGGGAAATGTGCCCTCCTGGACAGGGCCTAATCCATCACACAAGCCCATGCTGGAGTTGCACATGAAGCATCTCTGTCGCCGGTGGATGGGGGCTTTGCCGGGCCAGAATAATCCATTGTGGAGGGTGAGGTTACAGGTAAACAAGTGTTGGGCCAGGGGAAGCCATTGGCTCTGATGCACGGGGCAAATAGCCTGGGGTGGACAGCAGCCAGCCAGATGGTGCAGCTGCAGTAGGCCTTCGAGCTGGGCTGGAAGGTGGATTTTGCCTTCGCCACTGAACTATGTACTTCCTCTGCGGCAGCCTGATGGCGTGAGCATGACGTGGGCAAAGTGCATTTTGCTCCAACCTCCACAGGTGTCCAACAGGTCTCTGAAAAATGTCTGGAGGAAACACACCTGGCCATCTGGGACGTAAATGCTAGACCCCAAGTCAGCTCCTAGATGGTCTACACAGTGGTGCTGTCACCTACCACCTGGGGAACCAGAAGAGAAAGGGTCCTAGGAGACCTGAGAATAGTTTTATACCCATCACAGTTTCCCCCTAAGTCAGGGGTTCCCAACCTGGGGTACGCGTACCCCCAGGGGGTACGAGAAGCTTGTCAAGGGGGTAAGGGGAATATTTGGTAAATAACTAGATTATCCTAACTGAAATATTCCAAAAGTAGTAGTGTTAGTGAAAAACATTGTGGATTCTAGAGTCTAGAATTTATTTCCTTTCATATTGAATAGGGGGTACGGGAAGGTTTACTAAAAGCCAAGGAGGTATGGGGACCAAAAAAGGTTGGGAACCCCTGCCCTAAGTAGTGGGAATTTCAAAGTTACCAGGTTAAGTGAGATTGGGAGATGCTTTGCACCTCTGGGACCGATCTATACTGGAGGGGGGAAGGTCGGCCTAAGATATGCAACTCCATCTACATTAATTGCATAGCTGGAATCAATGTATCTTAAATCCCTGCCCACACAGCAGGAGGTCGACAGGAGCAAACACTCCCATCAACTTTCCTTGCTCCTCACAAGGAGCAGGAGTAACGGCACTGATAGAGGCGCCTTCTGAGTTTGATTTAGCGGGTCTTCGCTAGACCTGCTAAATCAAATCCTGGAAGATTGACCATGGCAGCATCAATCTTGGAGTGGCACAATCCAGCTAGGGCATCATGCAGGGTCTTACCCATTACAGATTGACCCTCTCTAATCCAGCACCCTTGGGACCTGACTGAAGCTGAATCAGAGAATTTTCTGGGCCACAGGAGGTGAATATTGTCTAGCAGAATTACCAGCACTTCCACTGCTTGCTGGGCTCTTAGAAGACAGTTAGGGGTAAATTAGAGCTAAATAACAGCACAGAACACTGAGAGCCAGGACTGGTGGCTGTAAACAAACTTTATGGGACCGCAGGGAACTTGGCCACACCCATGATAAGTGGACATCTGGCTCACTAAAATCATGCCGGACCACGGATGTTGCTGGACCAGAGAATGCCGGATTAGAGAGGTTCAACCTGTATCTGCATTCAGAGAGGAAACCTCTGCCTTTTCAAACTCTTCTTTGGAAAGGAAAAAAAAAAAAAAGAAATGAACATTAATTACAAAACAGCCCCAAAAGCATCTTTGGCTACCGCAAGGAAAGTTCACCGCCTTCTGCCTCTCCCGTACAGTCACAGTGAACATTTTAGGCTGCTTTAACAACTCACATGTAACCATCGAGGACTCAGAACTTTACAGATTCACACGTATTTCCCTACCTTTTGGGGGGAAAGAGGGGAGCAGGAACCTGTAATATCAAGCCTTGTAAAATGTATCGGCTGTTAGTTTTCACTTCAGATAACAACTCCGTGGTGCTGACCTCTTCCATCAGGCAGGGTATTCTTATCTCGTGCAGTCAGATCACAAGTCCATTAAAAGCCAGAGAGAAAGACGAGGCATAATCTCCTGAGTGTTACAGTGAATTGTATTGGTTGTGCTGTCTGTGAAGGCCAGGACTCTGGTGATATATGTTTGGGTTAAGCTGATCTTTGGAGGTCAAAATGCTGCCAATGTAATTAGTGACTGAAGTCTACATTCGCCTGCTTTTCCTGATGGCTGACCCTGCATAGTCTACTGCTTGGAATGCAATAAAAACACACCCGGATTTCTTGTGTTATGTCTTTAACAAGAAACTCTTCTCATTTATATCAGGAATAACACCAGTCTCTGAAAGGGCAGTCTACACTACAGAGTTATTTTGAAATATCTCGCGTTATTTCGAAATAATACGATAAGCATTCACACAGCCAGCCCATTTATTTCGAAATTATTTCAAAATGGCGGGCTTGTTATTTCAAAATAATAACCTCTGAATTCACAAGCAATTATGCCTATTTCAAAACTGTTATTTCGAAACAGGGTTAGTGTGGACACTCAGCTGCTCTTATTTCAAAATAACTACTCCTCAGAGTCATTCAGAGTAATTACCCCCAAGTGTTTCCTGGGGCTCTAAGTCGAGGTAGCTCATCCACATTAATGGAGCCTGCCTCGGACTAATTTCGAGGCTTCCCCGTAGCGTGGACGTGCTATTTCAAAATAGTTATTTCGAGAGTTTTTTATTTCAAAATAACTTATTTTGAAATAATCTTGTAGTGTAACCATAGCCAAACAGCCCAGAATCTGACTTCATGAGTGTAAGGGCAAAAAAGATCAATAAATTCCCCCCATAGCGCTGAATAGATACAATTTTCTTCTTTAATTCCTGTCATAGGTGGTTTTCTAACATTGCTCCTCACATTTTAACACTCACCGCATTTCACCACAGAATTGAGATAGAATGTTAGGAATCATTTTAAAAGGGATAGAAAATAAGACAGTGAATATTTTATGGTTTCTATATAAATCTATGGGATGCCCACATTTTGAATACTGAGAACAGATGTGGTCACTTCACCTCAAAAAAGATATCTTAGCACTGGAAAAAGTTCAGAAAAGGGCAACAAAAATGATTAGGAGTGTGAATGGCTGCCATATGAAGAGAGATTAAAAGACTAGGAATTTTCAATTTAGAAAAGAGGAGACTAAGGGGGGACATGATAGAAGTCTATAAAATCATGACTGATGTGGAGAAAGTAGATAAGAAAAAGTTATTTACTTATTCCTGTAACATAAGAACTCTAGAGGTCACCGAATGAAATGAATAGGTAGCAGGTTTAAAACAAACCAAAGGAAGTATTTCTTCATGCAGTGCACAGTCAACCTGTGGAACTCCTTGCCAGAGGATGTTGTGAAGACCAGGACTTTAGGGGGGTTAAAAAAAAGCTAGATAAATTCATGGAAGACAGGTCCATCAATGCTTATTATCCAGAATGGGTAGGAATGGTGTCCCTAGCCTCTGTTTGTCAGAGGCTGGGAAAGGGTGATAGTGTTCTGTTCATTCCCTCTGGGGCACTGGGTATTGACCACTGTTGGAGTACAGGAGACTGGGTTAGATGGACCTTTGGTCTGACCCGATGTGGCCGTTCTTATGTTCTTAATGTTCAGCAGTGACTATTACAGTGTCTCCTGAATAAGCAGCATACTGGTTAAGTCTGCCATATTCCTCTCTAGTGGTGAGTGCAAATACAGGATAAGGGGCTGCCAGCTAAGAGGATTATTCATTTAGCTCGGGGTGGGCAAAAGGGCCTCCAGAGGCTGGATCCGGTCCACCAAGCAAGTTGATCCAGCCTGCGGAGGCTCTGCCGCTCCCCCCACCCCCAGGCCAATCAGGGTCTGGGGGCAGGGGGAAGAGCACAAAGTCTCCTCCCGCCCTGCCCCCACCCTGCAAGGAGTGCACGGGCTTCTAAGTGCTGTGTGCTCCTGGCAGGGCAGCGGAGGAGACTTTGTGTGCTCCCCTTCCCCCAGGCCAATAAAGGCTTGGAGGCAGGAGGAGCATGAAGTCTCCTTCCTCCTGATCAGCTGGCGGTTGACTATAAGCGCGGCGCTCCCTTGCACGGCAGAGTCAGGAAGTGAGAGACTTCACGTGCTCCCCCTCTGCAAAGTCTCCTCCCACCGCTAGGGGCATGGGTACCTAGAGGGAACCGCCCGCTGTTCTGAACAGCTGGTGGTTCTCTCGGGGTGGGGAGACTTTGTGCGCTCCCCCACCCCCAGACCAATCAGAGTTTGTGGGTGGGGAAGCATGGAAGTGTCCTGGCCCTGCCCCTACGGCCTGAAGCTCCGCCCCTTCCAGGGTGGCCCGGGGCCACTTTAAAAATTTCTGAAGTGGCCCTCGGTCAAAAATTATTGCCCAACCCTGATTTAGCACCAGGTGGAGGCCTGGGCGTTGGAATTAAATGTTATGGGGCTTGATCTGTGCTGATGTCTCACCATGGGTATCATAGGCCATGAATGAGGTTGAACAAAATGAAGTGTATATACATGTTATTTGTTTAATGGTTGGTTTCTAGGTTATTTGTATGGCAGCCTTCTGGAAAAAGATCCAAGGAGTTAGAGATAAGCGCTCCGGTTCCGTTGTCCAGTCCATTTCTGTCGTTTCCTACCATTTGTTCTCTAACAACATGTCTGGTGTAGGTTAAATGGAGTGAGAGTACATCTACCATTTCCCTGGGATGGGAATGGGTCATAGGAGGACATATCAGAGTTCACTTTATCTTCACCCAGGCAGGAAAACCACCCTAAACTCAACCTCCCGAGGGAATTAATCACTGAAGCCACTCAACTACAGCTGCCTAAGGTCTCTCTTATCGGTGCCCCGTTGATCGATGAAATGTTGTTGGTGTTCATTGTGAAATGCACAGAGGTGAATGGAACAAAACTAGTAATGAGAGCAATCTGAGACGCAGTCTGCCTCAGCATCCAAATCGAACACTGGGCTCTGCTTTCCTTTGGCTGGCATTTCTCCTATCTGCTCAGCAGAATGGCACGTAAGCAGGGCTGGGACTATCAGAGAAGAGCGAGGAAGCATTCCTGCTTTGCATCACAAGTCAGCAGTTGGTATTGAAATGCATGCCTCCCTTCATGCCTCGCTTCCTAGGGACATGACAAAACATAAGCGCACAGATATTTGAACATGTCGGAGCTTTGCAACGTGGTTGCACCAAGACATTGGAGAACCTCCCTACACATATCTATATGTCCACTCTAGAACATACTACCAAATCACACATACACAGAGCAAAAACTGGGAAGTGAAGGTGAGCCATGCAGCATGTCCTGGAACCATCTACTCCAGATTCTGGTGAGCTATAGGAGAGGAGAATGCAGAATATAAGAACGACCACTCTGGGTCAGACCAAAGGTCCATCTAGCTCAGTGTCCTGTCTTCTGACAGTGGCCAATGCCAGGTGCCCCAGAAGGAGTGAACAGAAACAGGTAATTGTCAAGTGATCCCTCTGCTGTCATCCACAGCTCAGGAACCCTTCCTGAGAATACCTGTGACGGGGTGAGGCAGCCCCGCACTGAGCCTGCAGGGCCCAGCCAAGGTTACCTGGCCGCAGAGGCCCCTCCCTCACAGCCCTACTGAGCATGCCCGGGCTGTAGCTCTGTTATAAAAGCCTGGGGAAGGACTCAGTCAGAGGGGGCAGCCGGAGGAGAAGGACCGGGGAAGGGAGCTCCCGCACAGTGGTCACCGGAGACTCCAGAAAAGGCCGGTGAGGATGCGGAGGCGAGCTGGTGCATCCCAGAGACTGCCCGCCGAGGAGACACCGGCCCGGAGGCCGCAGCAAGCGGGACGAGTTCATGGGAAGGAACCCCAGCGAGCCAGGTAGGAAGTGGCCCAGGGCAGGAACGGGAACCGCCTCTGCCCCCCCCCCAAGAACCTCGGCACGTTTCAGCCGGATTGCCCTGCCGAGGGAGTGACCTGCTATTGGGTCACTCACAGGGCCCTGGGCCGGGACTCAGTGGAGTAGGGTGGGCCCGGTTCCCCCTACCTGGGGCGTGTCCCCGCTACAACCCTGAACTGCGTTTGTGGCTCAGGCTGGAGGGCCTTGACCTAGCCTTAAAGGGCCAGACTTGAACTGTGTTTGGGGACCCAGGCTGGAGGACCTTGGACTTAGGGGGTCCAGCGGGAGGGTCAGGCGGGAGTGGCCCGCCACAATACCCCATCGGCAATGTTCTGTAAAACCAGAGGGCTGTTAGCTACAGCATCTCAGATTATTGCAATATGACTATTATTATACTAACTTGTGCAGCATCTTGAGGAATGAGAAGGCAATTTAGGGAAAGCCTGCACTCAAAACGCTACATCGGAGCAACTGTGCCATTGTAGCACTTCAATGAAGATGCTCTAAGCTTTTGGGAGGGAGCTCTCCCATAAGCACATGTAATTCACCTCCTCAAGAAGCAGTAGCTATGTCAGTGGGAGAAGTTCTCCTCCCAATATAGCGCTGTCTACAGTAGAGGACCAATATAAGTACATTGCTCAGGGATGTGGATTTCTCGCACCCCTGAGCAATGCAGTTGTACTGATGTAGGTGTATAGTGTAGATGAGACCTTTATATGTGGCATCTGGGAAGGAGATAAAATAGCCCTTTGGAAAGAATGGACTTTTCTTCTGAGAGACATTGATGAGCAAGTTAGTAAACACCAAGCAGATCATATCATTGGTCACTGGTCTCAATAAGCCCCTCCAGACAAAGTTCTCTTCCAACGTTTTAGAAAGTTCAGCTGAGGATCTCTGGAATGATTGGGTGAGACCCCACAAGAGGGCTCGACCCTTCAGTTCTCATTCAAACAAAATGTACTTGGTAGCCACTAGAAGTTTTGTCACAGCAAGATCCGCAAAACAGATACAGTGGCGTCCATTCATCCATACCAGTTGTACATTGATAGCGACACTGGGACAAGACAGGTTGGCAAGAACACATCCAGCCGTGCTCTCAAGATGGACTTTATCCAGGACAAAATTCTCTTCAGAGCACGCACACCACTAAGAATGTTTAAAGATAAAAACAAACACAACATAATGGTACTTGTTGAAACTTTGGGATTGTTATTGCTTACATGGAATGGAATCATAGAACACTAGCACTGGAAGGGACTTCAAGAGGTTATTAAGTCCAGTCCCCTGCCCTCACGGCAGGACCAAGCACCATCTACATCCTCCCTGACAGGTGTCTATCCAACCTGCTCTTAAATATCTCTAGTGATGGAGATTCCACAACCTCCCTAGGTAATCTATTCCAGTGTTTAACCACCTGACAGTTTGGAAGTTTTTCCTACTGTCTAACCTAAACCTCCCTTGCTGCAATTTAAGCCCATTGCTTCTTGTCCTATTCTCAGAGGCCAAGGAGAACAATTTTTCTCCCTCCTGCTTGTAACATCCTTTTATCTCCTTGAAAACTGCAAGCATGTCCCCTCCCAGACTTCTTTTTTTCTATTTCTTTCAGTCTTCCCTCATAGGTCAGGTTCTCTAGACTTTTAATCATTTTTGTTGCTCTTCTCTGGACCTTCTCCAATTTCTCCACATCTTTCTTGAAATGTGGTGCCCAGAACTGGACACAATATTCCAACTGAGGCCTAATCAGTGCCAAGTAGATCCCGAGGCAATTTATTCCAGTGTTTAGGAAAAACTTCCTACCTATCAGGGAGATTAATGTCCATCCTAAACTTCCCTTGCTGCAATTTAAGCCCATTGCTTCTTGTCCTAACCTCAGAAGCCAAGGAGAACAATTTTTCTCCCTCCTCCTAAGAAAACAAACTGGCTAGAGGCGCGCAGGTCTTCAGGGCAGCCCAAACATATCTGCTCCAGGCCGTTCAAAATGTTCAGCAGGATGGCTAGTGGTCCTGGCTTGGTGGCTCTGAGGTTCCTTGCCGTTATTAATGCCGCTAGGCCAATATCCACCAGGGAGTGTGACTGGTCTGAGCCGTGGGCCAACACAGCACCGAAAAGCCCTGCATGGCCATGAAGCTGGCCTTTCCTAGCACAGATTGGAACTCTTTCCCCATAAAAAACTACTAGCAGTAACTGCTGACCAATCAGGACACAGTTATCTCATGGGATCAGTGCTACAGAAGGAAAAGGGGGGCAATTAAATTGTTTAAAAATTGGCCATAATAAAGAGTGTTTAGATCAAAAGGGTTGTTTTTGCCATAGGCACTGCCCTTACAAACCTAGACACTTTCCTCTGACCCCAAATTCTCATCATCTGCCAGCACAGAGCTTGAACACTTCTATCTGTCTAGATACTTACATGGCCTTCATCAGCCTCATCTCAGGGCACCTCATACCATTGCTGGATTTTATCCTCACATTGAGGCAGGGAAGTGCTATCCCCATGGGACAGAGGGGGAATGCATGCTCAGGCTAGATGAGTGGTCAGAGGTCACCGGTGCGGGTATCTGGCTCTGTTCAGTGATGATAGCTGTTTGTCTGCATGCACACGCTCTCCCTGCATGTTGGCCTTACTCTGTGCAGATAGCCAGACTCTGAGGGAACCCCCAAAGACCACAAGACCGGATAAGATGTGAAGGTGCCCAGCCAGCTGTCTTGTCGATGAAGCACGTTTGTACTGTCCAGCAGGTTCTACCAGACCATTAACACACGTATGCCTGTTGCAACGGACTCAGCTCAGTTAGTGGCAGGAGTTTCCACTGCCCCCTAGTCCGGGAAAGGACACCCCTCCTCCCCCCTTAGGATACATCCTCATACATAGGTATAAACAAGTTACACATCGCTCCTATCACAGTGATACCCTCTCACATACCTCGATACCACCCATTACCTCGTACATGATGGTTTGATCAAAACTTTACGCTCCCTCATGCTGTCATCCTGGACCCTATCTTGAACTTGAGTTGGTATCTCCTTGCTATTGATGGGGAGTGGGTTGGTACCAAAATGTCCCCTAATGAGGTGTTCTGTTACCATCCCTCTGGGATGTGTTTACCACTTGTGCCTGGTACCTCTTGGGTGTGAATGTTTTTGCAATATCAGCTGCAGTCCATGAGCAGGGGCATGATCTTGCTCACAGCTCAACTTTGCTTTGTATTAGCCAAGTCTTGACCACTTTTACCTAGGCCTCAGGCCTCACACCAGGCCTGTGATACATAGGCTGTGTCAGGCCCTTTTCTTACTACACTTGGGTTCACACAGGAATGCTGGGACTGTGTCAGAAATAGAACCCAAGTCTTCTGGGCCCCAGGCCAATGAACCAGCTACTGGACCATCCTCCCTTTGCTTACCCATTTCCACTCCTTCACGAGGCTTAGCACACCTCATTCCTTCACATGATTGATTATCATCGGATTTGGCTTTCATTGCATCTTCCGTCTTTGGTGTAGGCTCTACTGCTTTGCAAATCAACTTTGCAAAGTCGTGCAGGGCCGGTGTGGACCAAGTCAGGAGCCAGGACATGCTCAGTCAAAGCTAACTTTCAGGACCTGTTTCTGTTGGTATGTGTGTGTTGGGGGAGGGTATTGACCAGGACACTAATTCACTGCTGTGGAGATCAACGCTGTGGTGGTCGATCTTGCGGCATTTGATTTAGTGGGTCTAGTAAAGACCTGCTAAACCGAACGCTGAGGGCGCACCTAGCGACCGTGGTACATCCCGCAGTTGCGAGGAGTAAAGGAAATAAGTCAACCTCCTGCTTTGGGGACAGTGCCGAAACTCAGCTTAAAGTACATCGACTCCAGCTATGTTATTTACATACCTTAAGCCAACTTTCGGCTGCCCTAAGCTAATCTTCAACTGGTTTTGAAAAGTGCCACAAGATTTTTAACTTCTTCCTGCCCAGTCAAGAAGGATGAGCAGACCGGAGTTTGATGGAACATCTCATCTGAAGGGTGCCACCTCGAATAGCGCAGCATCCTCCGCCAGTAGTGTACCACAGTGTCATCCCGGAGATGAGCCTAAAGCCATGATGTTAGACTAAACTCCTGACTTCCAGGCCCAGAGGCAATACTGCTACCAGCTGAACTGAACTGCCCTGTCACAGCAATAATACTTTCCAACTGAGCAGCCAACGTGGAGGAAGGAGCAATGTCTTAAACAAGTGCCATGGGGGTTTGGTTAGTTTGCTGGTTGTGGGTGGATTTTTTTTTCAGACTGTGGCATAAAAATAGGTCCTAGGAGTCTAGCTGCCAGTCATGCTAACATCATGATTGTAATGGCATGACCATCGTGCTCAGCTGTGCAATGGTGGATCAGGTCCTCTGTGTTTGCAATGTATTTTATGAGAGGACATGCTAAAGTGCATATCATAGAATCATAGAGCACTAGAACTGGAAGGGACCTTGAGAGGTCATCAAGTCCAATCCCCTGCCCTCACGGCAGGACCATACACTGTCTAGACCATCCCTGACAGATGTTGGTCTAACCTGTAGAGAAGGCAAGTCTCTGTTTTGTCATACAAACCCAAGGGGATGAATTCAAACTTGGTAAAAGGAAATATATATGTATATAATGCATAATTAACCAGTGGAACTCATTGCTACAGGATATCCATGAGACCAAGAATGAGTGTGATTTAAGGAGGAAATGGATATTTATTTATATGGCTAGTAATAATACTCAGAGATATAATCCTAAATTATAATAAATGGAAAGAATATAACACAGGATTTAAACCAATCTCGCTTAGAAATTAGGATTAGAACTATATTATACCACATCAGCCTGCTGCAAATTGTCTTGCCCCTTTTTTTAAAGCATCTGACAATGGCCGTTGTCAGAAGCAGGATACTGGACTAGATGGACCATACATCTGATCCTGTCTGGCAATTCCTATCCTCCCAAGTGCTCCACAGTAGAATTGGAGGAGCTACATCTAATGCTAACCTCTTTCTTCGTGAGCTATTTGCAATTCATTGCTGATGGTGACAGGTTGTCACATGGTACTGTTTCTGCACCCCGATTGGATGATTGACACTTTGTAACCAGGGCATGAACATGTGTGGCATGACTGGCAGATAGCAAGTACCTTTATTTGCACATATATCGCCCTGCTCATGCAGTTGTGCCTGGTGGGCACATCCTTGCTTTGGGAGCAGTGCAGTCACATTGAGGCCCCAGAGAGCAAATGGGGAGGTATTCTACTCAGGAGCAGCTCCATGCCTGATACTGTAGCCCACTGGCAATGAGTCTGTTCTTCTGCTAAATCCTAATAGAGGTGTAGCTTGTTCCCTGCAGCTAAGCCGGATATTTGTCAGTGTTTGTGGCGAGTAGGGGAGAGCCCTGACCCCACCTTCCCCATCCCTTCCAGCCCCATTTGGAGCTCCGGCCAGGTCTACACTAGACTTGGCAGCTCAGTTTAAGATACACAACTCCAGATACCTAGAATAAGTAGCTGGAGTCGGCTTTCCTTAAGCCGAGCTGGGTGGCATCCTCACAGCAGAAGACTGATGGGTGCAAACGCTCCTGTCGGCTTCCCTACTCCTCACAAGAGCAGGAGTACCAGATGCTGGTGAGGGCACCCTCTGAGTTCAATTTAGCGAGTCTTAACTAGACTCGCTAAATCAAACTCCGGAAGATCTATGGTGGCAGCATTGATCTTCCGCGGAGTGAAGATGTGGCCTGAGAGAACCTCCTGGAGAGTCCCTAGGGGGCAGTTTCTCTGCTCCACTGAATGTGCAATTGCACCTGGTCCTTACATGGAGCACGCAAGGGAAGAACATTCTCCTTATTCCTTCCCTGGTTGTATGTCCCCCTCCGTTGTCTGTAAGAGTCAGCCCCTTCTGCAGAACTGTTGGCATGCCAGGGGAGCACAAGCAGCATGCACAGAGCTGTGAAAATGTGCACAGAACATTTCTCTCCACCCTGCAGTGCTTTCCACAGCTCTGGACTCCTGGCTGCATTTGCCCAAGAGGCTGCCGGCCGAGAGGCCCTTGAGTGACACGCTGATGGAGCAAAGCCAGTGCGTGCTGCTGCCATTAACTCCCATTGTTCCTGAAGCACGGTGAGCAATCAGGAGAGGCCAATTCCTCTAATTATACCAAGCAGCAAATGAGTGAGTGGCGATGTGATCTGTTCTGTGGTCTGGAAGGGTTCCCCCTACCTGCTCGCACATCCGTCCCTGCTGGTGCAGAAGAAGGGAGGGAGGGAGGAAGGAGGATGTTGCTGGCCTTGTTTATGAGATCCCAGCCATTTGGCGAAGGGAAGGACTTGTGAGGAGGCTGCAGGGTCACTGAGGAATTCCGAGTGCTATGTCAGGGCTAACAGGATGTGGCATGAGCTTGCACATGGGAGATGCTGAGAGCAAGTCTCTGAACAGTGCAGGAGAACCAGCTTGTAATCCCCACCCGGCTAGTGCACGAGAGCTGTTCCAAGAACACCTGGCCGCAGCGGGAAGCTACAAGTGTGGAGTCTGCCGGCTCCTCGCTCTTTCACATTACTCATGGGACAGACCCAGGAGAACAGTGGCTAGGGAGTGGGGGAAGAGGGACTGTTTCTCACAGTGGGGACAATCTGTGTGATCCCTCTGCAGCTGCTCCCCTTGAAAAAGTTGGGCATGAGTTGTGGGCCTGATCCAAACCCAGCTGGGAGTCCTTCCATCGGCCTCAATGGGCTGGATGGGGATCAGACCCGTAGAAGTTATGACAATGCGACAGCGAGGCGTGGTTTTGTATCTCCAGCGGACCTGCGTAGTGCCCTGGCTGTTCTGGTGCCCGGATCCTGGGCAGCATTACCAGCACACTTCAGTACTGCCCTGTACTGTCTTTGCCCCATCACCAATGGGTTGCTCCTATACACGAGCTAGCACTGATATCCAGTCCTTCCAAACCCTGCGGTGGTGTTGTGATAGGCAGCAGTGAAGACCAGGATAACGAGACACCCGACTAATTCCATGGGCAAGTTCTGACTTCATTTGGAATTTGACCCCAGATCCTAACAGCAGAATGGCTGGTGCATGAATTCATTGCATAACACGGCCCCTCAGCTGCTTCACAGATTGCATTGGCTTTTGCTGGTCATCACTTTCATTTTCATTGCTGTTGCTTTTGCTACAAGGTGCTTGCTATTTATTATTATTGATCATTTGATTACGGTAGTTCCTAGGAGGTCTCAGTCCTGGGTCAGGACTCTCCTTGTGCTAGGTACTTTACAAACACAGAACAAAAAGGGAGGCCCCGCTCCCTGGGTGCTTACAATCTAAGTATAAAACCAGGGACAACAGATGGAGACAGACAGAGCGGGGACCCAAAGAAACAGTGAGACCCTACTGATCAGTTTGTGGTCTCAACCACTGTTTCCCCCTAATCTTTTCCATCCCTGTACAGATTTTTCCATTCACATGCAGAATAAAATTGGCATGTGCACCAAGGCATGTGCAAATGTGCACCACCAATGAAAATGAAAAAGCTAGCTGTGGGCGCTCTTCTCCTCACAGCTGGGCAGCATTTGATTTGTGTCTCTCCTGGGTGGCCACTCAAGTGCTCAGGTTACAGGGAACACTGGGTGCCTAGCCAATGTTAAGGCTTTTGTAGGCAACCCAGCAAAGGAAAGTTTTAAGGAGGCATTTGAAAGAGAACAGTGAGGTAGCTCTGTGGATTGTTAAGAGGCACTCCTACTGTGGGAGATCCTGGTCACCGTAGGAATATTTGGATACCTATGGATATTGCCATTCTCAGCACTGGGCACTCTGAATTTAAGGACTCTTTTCTGCAGTTCTGTTTGATGGATTCCTATTAAATATCCCTGCTTTGTATTATTGCAAAGTGGCGCGAATCAGAACCACAGAATCAAACATCCCAGAACTTCACAGACGCTCAGATCTAATGCAGAACAGGCTGTCTTTGACTTCTCTCTCTCTCTTTCTTTCCTCTCCTATAGACTTTAGATTCAGCTGAGCCATTGGCACGCACCGCCATGGGCACAGATGGGGATTTTCCAATCCATTATTCCTCAGTTTGGCTAAAATCCCTCTGTAACGGGGCGGCAAACAGCTCCCACGAGCGTCCCCAACTGGCTGAGTGCATGTGCCTGCACTCTCCTTATGTCAGCCTTGTGGCTACTCAGCCCTCTGGCTGAGTCAGACTCTGTCATCCTTGCCCCTAGTGCAACACTTTATCACAGTTCATCAGTCTCAAGCTCCCCCTACGGAGATGGCTTCCCCTCAGTCTGTTCCCCACTCAGAGAGAGTAGTCCCTCCAAGGCTTCCCCTCCTGGAGACAACTTCCCCAGCCAGCCTCACAGTCTGCACTGCTTGAGCACCACCATGCACTAACTGCTGCTCTGCTTTGCCACTCCCTTTGTAGGACGTCCTGGCCCCTGATTGGCTGCTTTCTCTGTAGCCACTCTAGCCTCATTGGAGGACTTCTCTATGGCCCTTTTCTGGCTTCAGGGCCTGGTCCACTCTGTCACACTGGAATTCTGTCAGTTCAGCTCTTCCCTTTGCAGTCATGTGTCCAAAAATTATATCAGGTATCTAAGGGTATGTCTACACTACAAAGTTAATTCGAACTAACAGCCGTTAGTTCGAATTAACTTTCATAGGCGCTACACATGCAAACCGCTAGTTCGAACTTAATTCGAACTAGGTAAACCTCATTCTATGAGGACTAACGCCTAGTTCGAATTAAGTAGTTCAAATTAAGGGCTGTGTAGCCACTTAATTCGAACTAGTTGGAGGCTAGCCCTTCCCAGCTTGCCCTGGTGGCCGCTCTGGGGCCAAGCCAGGGAAACTCTTCTGCCCCCCTCCCGGCCCCGGAGCCCTTAAAGGGCCACGGTCTGGCTACGGTGCCCGTGCCAGGTGCAAGCCTGCCAGCACCCAGCCAGCAGACCCTGCACCTGGCACGGCATGAGCCAGCCACCCGCTGCCACCCAGCCCTCCGCCTCTTCCCAGGACCAGGCTGGCGGCTCCCAGGAGACTGCCTGGGGCCGCAAGAGGCGGGCGCCCGCCTGGTCTAGTGCGGAGATTGTGGACCTCATCCAGGTTTGGGGGGAGGCCTCCAATGTCCACAATCTCCGCACTTGGCATAGGAAAGGGGCCGTCTAGGGCAGGATAGCTGCCAGCCTGGCCACCAAAGGCCACATGCGAACCCAGGAGCACGTTTGCATGAAAATCAAGTTGGTCCAGTGAGACCCCCGATCCTGAGCCCTGAGCTTAGAACATAAGAACATAAGAACGGCCGTACTGGGTCAGACCAAAGGTCCATCTAGCCCAGTAGCCTGTCTGCCGACAGCGGCCAACACCAGGTACCCCAGAGGGGATGGACTGAAGACAATGACCAAGCCATTTGTCTCGTGCCATCCATCTTCAGCCTTCCACAAACAGAGGCCAGAGACACCATTCCTACCCCCTGGCTAATAGCACTCCATGGACCCAACCTCCATGAATTTATCTAACTTCTCTTTAAACTCTGTTATAGTTCTAGCCTTCACAGCTTCCTGTGGCAAGGAGTTCCACAGAATGACTATTTGCTTTGTGAAGAAGAACTTTCTTTTATTAGTTTGAAGCCTGCTACCCATTCATTTCATGTGGTGTCCTCTAGTCCTTATATTATGGGAACTAAAGAACTTTTCTTTATGCACCCTCTCCACACCACTCATGATTTTATATACCTCTATCATATCCCCCCTCAGTCTCCTCTTTTCTAAGCTGAAAAGTCCCAGTCTCTTTAGCCTCTCTTCATATGGGACCTGTTCCAAACCCCTAATCATTTTAGTTGCCCTTTTCTGAACCCTTTCCAAGGCCAAAACATCTTTTTTGAGGTGAGGAGACCACATCTGTACACAGTACTGAAGATATGGCGTACCATAGTTTTATACTTCCCCTCCTCCTTCTTCCCCTGGCTTCCCTCCTTCCAGCTCCTTCCCTAATTAACTAATTCGAATTAAGTTAGTTCGAATTAGTGCTGTAGTGTAGACATACCCTAAGAGACATATGCTGTCTATACAATTGTCTGGATCGAACCAGCAACATTTCATCAGTGCACAACTGAAGTAAAAGAGTGAGGTCAGGACTCTTAATTCCATTGTACTTGTTAGATGTTACGTTGATAGGTAAAATGGGGAGAGGATGCTGGCTGATGTATATCTTAGTGCACTCTGCTCCTAGACCTTGGGTTGGGGATGAGGAACATGACAGACTCAGCAGCTGGAGATGGATTTGAAAAGCAGGATACAGTGAGCCAGGAAGGCCGGAGATGACAGAGAAAGCACTATTTAAGTCTTGATGCATGGAGGACCCGGCTGGAAAGGACTTAGATAGTCCATTAAAGAATCAATCTTTCTGATTTCGGAAAGAAGACTTGTAAATAAGACATATAGATTTTTGGCAGAAATAGATTTGTTTCATGGTGTGCTCACAATTTATAATGCTGATCATATCATTATTCACATCACCTGCCCTGGATGATCAAATATACATGTATTTTGAAATATGGATTCAGAGAACATTGCTACATAAATCTCTTGTAAAAGAAACATTGAGTGTTCTGGGTAAGAAGTAGCTCCTTCTGACATGTTGTTTTCAGGATTTTAAGGTCATTAAGACGTGCAGAGAAGGAGCTGGCGTAAGAAGTAAATTATATATATGACAGCACATCTGGACTCATACACTGATGAATTAATGGAAGAAGAGTGTTTCCATGGATCCTTTTTTTAACAGTCCAAAAAAAAAAAAAAGACAAAGTAGTTTGTTTTGTTACTGTCTACTTTTATTAAGAAATTAATTGAGTTTGAGTTAAGGAAGGTCATTAGAAGGAAATGGTGAAATGAACAGAACACATTTGTGTTGGCAAGAAAAGCAAGACGCAAACTGTGCAGAAGGTTAATGTGCTAAAAATACCTCAGAACAAAGATTATCCCATCCCTATAATTTCTCTTTCTTTATAGCATCAGGTTTGTCTTTATGCAAACTTACTCATCTCCTTTGTTACATCTTGATTTCCACAACTGGAACAAACATGGGCTATTTGGGCTGATCGCCTGAACAATTTAAAGGAGTCTGATAATTTAATCAACCTTCTCAAAAATTACAGGAAATTTCCCCTCCTGGTAACCACTAATCGGACACATTCTTTCCGCAAAAGGGTTGAATCCTAGAATGAAGTGAGTAAATAAGTACTCTTTGGGCAAGAGTAAAATAGCTGTCCATGGTATGAAATCTTGAGAGACCTGCTGGTCATAATGCATGGCACATTCATTGCCTGGGGAAAAAATCCCCAAGGAGTCAGGGAAATAGAGAGAAGATAATTGTAGTAAATGCATATAATGTAGAGAATAGCTAAAGCAGTTCATGAACGTTGGTAGTTCCCAATCTTGCAGAAGGAGGGATGGTTATATTGCCTTGTTGAGGCTAATCTAAATAACACCACTTAAAGGAGCATTTCCATGTATAAATACCAGACTCCCTGTTGTGTCATGGACAGTTTTAGCAACTTTTTCTTTATTGATAAGAGCCACAGCACTGAACCTTTTGATTAGACAGACTCATCATTGTGGAAGCTGGAAAAATAGAATCCTAAAACTGGAAGGGACCTCAGGAGGGCAAAGAGTCCAGTCCCCTGCCCTCATGGCAGGACCAAGCACCGTCTAGATCATCCTGACAGATGTCTATGCAACCTGCTCTTAAATATCTCCAGTGAAGGAGATTTTACAACCTCCCTAGGCAATTTATTCCAGTGTTTAACCACCCTGACAGGAAGTTTTTTCCTTATGTCCAACCTAAACTTCCCTTGCTACAATTTAAGCCCATTGCTTCTTATCCTATCCTCAGAGGCCAAGGAGAACAATTTTTCTCCCTCCTCTTTGTAACACCCTTTTAGGTACTTGAAAACTGTTATCATGTCTCTCTCAGTCTTCTCTTTTCTAAACTAAATAAGCCCAATTCTTTCAGTCTTTCCTCATAGGTCATGTTTTCTAGACCTTTAATCATGTTTGTTGCTCTTCTCTGGACCTTCTCCACTTTCTCCACATCTTTCTTGAAATGTGGTGCCCAGAACTGGACACAATACTCCAACTGAGGCCTAATCAGTGAAGAGTAGAGCGGAAGAATGACTTTTCATGTCTTGCTCACAACACACCTGTTAATGCATCCCAGGATCATGTTTGCTTTTTTTGTAACAGCATCACACTGTTGACTCATATTTAGCCTGTGGTCCACTATGACCCCTAGATCCCTTTCTGCCGTACTCCTTCCTAGACAGTCATTTCCCAGTCTTTGTGTGTGAAATGGATTGCTCCTTCCTAAGTGGAGTCCTTTGCATTTGTCCTTATTAAACTTTATCCTGTTTACCTCAGACCATTTCTCTAGTTTGTCCAAATTATTTTGAATTTTGACCCTATCCTCCACAGCACTTGCAACTCCTCCCAGCTTGGTGTCATCTTCACACTTAATATGCATACTCTCTATGCCATCATCTAAATCGTTGATGAAGAGATTGAACAGAACTGGTCTCAAAACAGACCCCTGCGGAACCCCACTTGTTATGTCCTTCCAGAATGATTGTGAACTGTTAATAACTACTCTCTGAGAACGGTTATCCAGCCAGTTATGCACCCACCTTATAGTAGCCCCATCTAGGTAGTATATCCCCTAGTTTATTGATAAGAAGGTCAATGTGAGACCGTGTCAAATGCCTTAATGCCTTACTAAAGTCTAGGTATACCACGTCCACCACTTCTCCCTTATCCACAAGGCTTGAGATCCTATCAAAGGAAACTATCAATTTGGTTTGACATGATTTGTTCTTTGCAAATCCATGCTGGCTGTTACCTATCACTTTATTATCTTCCAGATGTTTGCAGATGGATTCCTTAATTACTTGCTCCATTATCTTCCCTGGCACAGAAGGGATCATTAAAGATGGTGAGGCACTCAGGTGGTATGGTAGTGGGAGCAAATTAAGATACATCAAGTCACTGTCTCTAAACCGCTAAATGTAGAAGTCTTACCAATGCCATTGCGATGCTGACAGACCCCAGTCGTCTGTGGGCAGAATCAAACCTGGGAACCTCTGGAGCTTAGTGCATGAGTTCTACCCATGAACTAAAAGCCAGCTGCCTCTTAGCAAAGGCTGTAGAGCAGACTCATTATTCTGTTTGTATGTGGTCTCAGTGCTGCTAAATTGGACAGTCCACCACACCCAGCAGGTGTGTGAATTACACCATATAAGGCAATTACCCCACCTACCTATTCCTTTTTTATCTTTACCCTGCTTAGGTATGGAGAAATCTCTCAGAATTATAGAGCTGGAAGAGACCTCAGGAGGTCATCGAGTGCAGCCCCCTGCCCAAAGCAGGACCAACCCCAACTAAATCAACCCAGCCAGCACTTTGTCAAGCTGGGACTTAAAAACCTCTAGGGATGGAGATTCCACCACAGCACTAGGGAACCCATCCCAGCTTTCGTCACCGTTTCTTCCTCAAGGGGACTCATGGTAATGTAGGAAGCACCAGGGTTAACATTGGAACATCAGAATGTTAGGAATCTTTCCTGAGGAGCTTGCTTTCTGCTGAATTTATATGTACATTTTGTCAGAATAATTAAAACCTGCTTTTTGTATGTACGCATCCCCACTCCCACCACCCTGCTATTCAAAGTGGAAAAAGCTTCATGGTCAATTTTGTTTTCAAATCTACTATGTGTGAGACCTGGTCTAGTAACAATGAAAGGGAAGCCAGGTTTGTGAATCAATTCCTGACCTAGTTTGAATTTGAATTGCTGCCATTTGTAAGGGTCACATGTCACTTGAATATTCATGATTAACAAGTGGGTGTTGAGTTTTTGTGCAATATTCCCAGACCCGATTGTTGCATGGATTCCTCCGGAAAGCGAGTTGTTCTGTATCCCCTGTTTGATCTGCTTGTTAAGACTGATGCGACTGGGGACTTCATCCATATGCATCATACTCTTTAAGTTCAAAGCTTTCCGGTGCTGTGATCCCGGATGCGTTCACCTTCCAGTGCATTTGTATCAATTAGCTCTTTGTTTCAATCAATGTCTCAGGAGGCCCCCTCTGCTGTAAAAATCCATAAAGGCTCGTGGAAGCTTTTCCAGGAGTTTAGTAACATATGGAAGCTTCTGATGCCTCGGAAAAGAGCTACCAAAATATTTCACCCTGGGAAGAAAAATGATAGTGAAAGAGCCACACATTAAGAATGTAAGAATGGCCACACTGGGTCAGATCAAAGGTCCATCTAGCCCAGTACCTTGTCTTCTGACAGTGGCCAATGCCAGATGTTCCAGAGGGAGTGAATAGAACAGGGAATCATCACGTGATCCCTCTCCTGTCATCTATTTCCAGTCCCTGTCAAAGAGAGGCTGGGGACACCATCCCTTTCCCTCCTGGCTAATAGCCATTGATGGACCTAACCTCCATGAATGTATCTAGTTCTTTTTTGAATCCTGTTAAAGGCCTGCCCTTCACAACATCCTCTGGCAAGGAGTTCCACAGGTTGACTGTGTGCTGCCTGAAAAAAAACAACTTCCTTGTGTTTGTTTTAAACCTGCTACCTATTAATTCCATTTGGTGACCCTAGTTCTTATGTTATGGGAACAAGTAAATAACTTTTCCTTATTCACTTTCTCCATATCTGTCATGATTTTATAGACCTCTATCACATCCTCCCTCAGTCTCCTCTTTTCTAAGATGAAAAGTCCCATTCTTTTTAATCTCTCTTTTTATGGCACCCATTCCAAACCCCTCATCATTTTTGTTGCCCTTTTCTGAACCCTTTCTAATGCCAAGATCTCTGTTTTGAGATGAGGCAACCGTATCAGTATGCAGTATTCAAGATGTGGGCGTACCATGGATTTATCGCATCTCATTAAGCAAACCAAACAGGTTGGGTGGGAGGGTGATGCCATGAGCTCATAACCTGATGTTTAGGATGGACTCACACTGGAATGAATGAATGAATCCACTAGTGAAAGGAGAGGAGAGTGTGGAGAAAGAAGATTACAAAACACGATTATTTCTTTCAAGAACTTGTTAAAAAAAGCTCCTGGCTCCCTTCCTCACACAGAGATTTTATTATCATCATTTCTTTTGTGGTAGTGCTTGGCAGCCGCAGTCATGGATTGGGACCCTACTGTGCTAGGCGCTGTACAAACAGAACAAAACGGCAGACCCTGACCCAACAAGCTTACAGCCTCAGTATCCCAAAGAATCTTCTCTCCTACCCTCTTCAGAATCCCTGAGCAGGTCTTGTACTTACTGGTGAAGCAGTGGTGAGCAGGATTCCATTACACGTTGGTGCCGGGCCAAAGAAAAGGTGGTTCACATACAAGCCACCAAATGCCAAGACTCTGTGTTCTGCACAACTACCCTGAAGCTTTGAAGATGTGTTCTGGCCTCTGCCCCTGCATTCACACTGTGGCCTGCACTTGCTGTTTCTCAGAGAACCTCACCTGACTATCGCGGTGGGACTGGATCTTCAAAGCAGATCCGCCAAGAGGGTCACAAATTAGGAGCTGAGCACTTATTATGACCTTAGATTCTCAGGTGCTAAGCTCTTTGGCCTCTCTGGCTAACCATGGGTGCTAGGCAACCAAAAATCTGGGAGGAGGGCTTTCTAATGCATCATTATAAACCAGTGAGAGACCTCTGAAACAAAAGGATAATGCCGTGCTTCCCTATTAATGACCTATGGGTAGTCATTAGAAAATAGTTTGCATTGCACTGACGTTTTCCATCAGCATTACTCACCGTGGGTTTGCATTGTCCTTTTCACATGTACAGAAGCAAATCTGACCTTAAATTGGATCCAGAGTAATTAACATACATTTGTCACTTTAGACCTCAGGAGCATTCAGATTTGCTAGTCTCTGTGCAAAAGTGAAAAGAGCGTGGCAGAGAATTTTGCTGGGCAACTTGTAAACACAGTCACGGCAGCTGTTTCATTATGACAAAACAATGCTACCCTAAATACTACCAAATGAAGCATTGCTAAAACCCTACCACTTTTGCTTCTTCTATGGCACCTGGTACAGAATCGCTCATGATTCACTGCATTGCAAATGGAATTTTGTTTGGAGCAGTTTTACTTATATAGCTCACTAAGAGGTCTAATTGAGGCTTTGTACCATGTCCCCCGTTGTCTTTCTGTCTCTTGCTATATATAGTGTAGCAAATACTAGCTTGCTTCTCCTAATAAGCCTTTGGATTCTGGGCAGTTCAGCAGAACCAAGCCTCAAACACTAAACTCTGATTTTCTCAGAATAACCAAATAAGACAGTGGTCATAGCTAAATAGGAGTCAACAGTATGACACTGTTGCAAAAAAAGCAAACATGATTCTGGGATGCATTAACAGGATTGTTGGGAGCAAGACACAGGAAATAATTCTTCCAGTCTACTCTGTGCTGATTAGACCTCAGCTGGATTATGGTGTCCAGTTCTGGACACTGCATTTCAGGAAAGATGTGGTGAAATTGGAGAAGGTCCAGAGAAGAGCAACAAAAATGATGAAAGGTCTAGAAAACACGAACTATGAGGAAAGACTGAAAGAATTGGACTTGTTTAGTTTAGAAAAGAAAAGACTGAGAGGGGACATGATAGCAGCTTTCAAGCATCTAAAAGGATGTTATAAAGAGGAGGGAGAAAAATTGTTCTCCTTGGCCTCTGAGGATAGGATAAGAAGCAATGGGCTTAAATTGCAGCAAGGGAGGTTTAGGTTGGACATTAGGAAAAACTTCCTACCTGTCAGGGTGGTTAAACACTGGAATAAATTGCCTAGGGAGGTTGTGGAATCTCCATCATTGGAGATATTTAAGAGCAGGTTAGACAGACATGGGATGATCTAGATGGTGCTTGGTCCTGCTGTGAGGGCAAGGGACTGGACTCGATGACCTCTCGAGGTCCCTTCTAGTGTTCTATGAGTCTATGATTCTAAAAGAGCAATGGTGAGAAGTATAAGACAGTTCTAGGTTTCAGTTCATTGTTCACTATGATAACAAGTTAGACCTGACTGTGTAATGATTTTTTTTGCAGTGGGGAGCTAATCTGCCACTAATAAGCTGTGCTTCTCCGACCCTTTATAGGTCTTGTCCACCTAGATAATTAAACTTTTGAGGGCAGGGACTTCTCTTTCTCTGTGTTTGCTCAGTGCCCAGTGGGGCCCTGAGCTTAGCTCATGCTTCTCGCTACTACTACACGTGGTAAAGGCAGGAATTTCTCTTATTGTTGACATTGTTCCCTGGGCAACAGCAGTCCTGGGAGTACAGCTCTCTCTCTGGTTTCTTAATGAGTCAGCACTCACACACACGCCCTGCACCCTTCTGGGGAGGAGGGTATGAAACAGTCCAGACGAAAAGGAAAGTAGCTGCAGGACCCAAGAGGGGCCAGGCCCCTACCTCCCACACACAAAGGAGGGAAGCCATCTCTCCGCTTCCTCAGGAAGTCCTGGTTTCCCACCCTCCGTGTGTCTAAGGCCAAGAGTTCGTCCTGGAACCGGCCTGTCTTCTCGCCTTAGGCTGGGGGTGCTCCCATGCTGTTCCTTAGCCTGTGAGCCAGGGCCCTGGTCGAGGAGCGCTAGCTGGGCTGGGCTTACCCCTTGGGATGGCCCAGCCACAGGGCTGACAGAAGCCACACAGATGTGGCAGGAGGGGGATGATTGTGACCTCAGAGTTGTTTAGCCTCTTCTTGACTGGTTGTGCGGGGTTGCCTGTCCCACAATGCCCCTTAAAGTCAAGGGAGAAATTCCCCTCTCATGTACCAGCATTGACTTCAAGGGTGTGTCTAAACTACATCTTTCTATCGGCAGAGAGATGTAAATTAGTCACGTCGAAATTGCTAATAAAGCAGGGATTTAAATATCCCGCGCTTCATTAGCATAAAAATGGCCGCCGCTTTTTTTCGGCATGGAACTTTGCCAAGAAAAAGCGGCAGTCTAAAGGCTGATCTTTCGAAAAATATAGCCTTTTTCAAAAGATCCCTTATCCCTTATACAATGAAGTTTACAGGATCTTTCGAAAAAGGTTATATTTTTCGAATGATCAGCCTCTAGACTGCCTCTTTTCCTCGGCAAAGCTCTGTGCCAAAAAAAAGCGGTGGCCATTTTTATGCTAATGAAGTGTGGGATATTTAAATCCCCGCTTCATTAGCAATTTCGACGTGTCTAATTTACATCTCTCTGCCAATAGAGAGATTTAGTTTAGACACACCCCAATAAAGGATGAATTGGGGATATACATCCACTCATGAGCATCCATGTTAGTGATTCCCAAACAGTATTTTACTCATCTCATAATGAGAGAAACATTTAGTGAAAAGTTGGGTGTCAGTTTTCTTGAAATCCATTCCCCCAGCCAAATTTTGCATTTTCATAAAATGGCAGAAAACACAGCTGTTTGGGTGTGAAAACAAATACAAGCTGGGTAATTTTGCCCGGCAAATAATTTCACCCAATCCTTGGTCCATTTTAGCACAAAAACACAAGAGTAAATCAGGAGTAACTTGATTTCATGAAAGGTACACCAGTATAAAACCAACATAAGCTAGTCTCTTGTGTTTACAGTGGTTCGTTTATTTTCCTTTTCTACATAAATATGTGCCTAATACAACTGAATGTATAGAAATCAAGCTACATATTAAGACATAAGTCCTTTTTATCTTCCTCTCTGACTTCATGATGTGACCAATTCTCCAGACAAACTTTCTCTGGCAAACAAGATTACATAAAAGCCATTGTCTTTGTGACTTCTGTGCAGTTTAGGAACATAGGGGACATGCGCGTCTACACAGCACCTTAAACTAGAAATATGTGCTATTTCGAGCCATCCCTTAACCCTCATGCAATGAGGTTTACAGGGATGGTGAAATAGCATGCCCACTATTTCGAAAAATATTTCAAAATAACAGGTGCTTTTCTAAGACGTGGGGTAGCTATTTCGGGATACCTCGGTATCCCGAAATATCTCCACTGTATAGATGTACCCATATAGTGCTGAATGCTTTATTTTGTACATATGATGCTGGCATTACCACCAGAGGCATGGGGATATGTTTTTTTTTAATTTTGTTTTTTAACAACATAAATGTAAGACTGCACCGGCGGCTATTTATATCTGTTCTGTTGAAAGTGGCGACAGGTATAATTACAGAGGAGAAATTACAGGGCTTATTTCAGAGGCATTTCTTCTGCTGTCCCAGGGAAGATAAAAGATTGAAAGTGTTCCTGACATATCTCCAAAGCGACAACATTTCAGTGCACCATTTGGGCTATTTTCAGGTTGATTACAAGCTGCCTCTTCCAACTCTTGGCAGGGGTGAGTTGCAGAAAGGTTGCCTGTTGTCTCCATCACCTGTGGGAACCTGCTGAAAGCAAACATGGAGCTTCTTTTACCTTTTGGACCTGGCAGAAAACCAGGAAGCAGGCATGGTGTGAAGCTTTCCCTGCTTTGCCAATATAACCTCAGCTCTGGCCTATAGCATCCTTCCTGACCCCTAACATTGGAAGCATGGATCTGGCCAGAGACTGCCTAAGGCCAGGCACAGCTCTGTGATTGCATCTCAGGCCACGTCCACAATACAGTCGAAGGTCAGCTTAAGACACACAGTTCCAGCTACATAAAAAATGTAGTTGGAATCGATGTACCTTAAGCCAAGTTTCAGCAGCATCTTCACAGTAGGAGGTTGACGGGAAATACACTCCCATCAACTTCCCTTATTCCTCATGAAGAGTAAGAGTTCCAGCATTGATGGGGGAGTCTTCAGCGTTCGATTTAGTGGGTCTTTACTAGACCTGCTAAATCAAACTCCGGAAGATCAATCACAGCAGTGTGACTCTTCTGGGAAGTGAAGACATGGAGTCAGCAATGACAGCAGCCCTTTCGGAGGTGTGCCAGCACTGGCATCTCTGTGATGATGACTTTGTAGCCAGGAGGGAAGTCCTTGGGGCATTTGCATGTGGCCAACATCCCACTGGTATATAAAAAAGGTAGAATGCAGATTCAGCTGCCAAGGGGCAAAATCTGATGTTCCAATCCAGAATAAGTTCCCAGCTGCCAATCACCTAGCTGATTTGGGGTGTTTCTAGAGCTAAACACCCCAGGACCATTCTATGAGTCCTATAATACCCCAAACTGCGTCACTCCCAAACACTGAACCAGCTGCTCCCAGAAGGACTACCCCAGAACAACTACTGTCACGTGAAAGGCCAAACGTAGGCTTCCACTTGAAATACACCCCAAACTCCACCTACTAATTGAAATAGATTAAAAAGGCTTTTAACAGCTGAGTCTATCCCCCTGTTCTTTATACGTAACAATAGCCCAGTTTCACTTACTCCCTGTTGATGGGCCTGTTGGAAATAATGTTGGCTTGTTACCTAGCAACTTAGATTATTGCTGGGCTAGTTACAACCTAATTCTCATTTGTCATAATTTGTGTAATCAGAACTGATCATAAATAAACCCTGAATACAATCGACTGACTGATGGCTGCAATTAGAATCAATCTGAGTCAGAGGAGGATGTTAACTGTTCACTACTTGATAGTGGATAACCTATTCCTGGGCTGATACTTTCATCTTTCAATAGCACACCTTAATGAAGTGGTACCAGTGCATGCATCTGCCGACACATCTCACAGCTGTGGTCCATTCACCTTCACATTGAAGCTGGTTTTCTTTTAAAGTCCATTACCAAATTGCCAACCCCTCTGGGTGACTCATGTCATTCTATTAACAGAGTCTCTTCTCCTTTCTCTCTCACATCTGTTAATTTCCACTGTTGGAAAGAGTCTGGGCTAGAGCCTCAGCTGGACGTACATCAACATGCTTCCATTGGAGAAACTTTGTGGCTATTATGCTGATTTACACTAGGTAAAGACTTGGCCCGGTGTTTCTCCCAGGTAGCCCTCTCGTTTAGGGTAGTGTTCCCTTTAAGCCGAGTGCTTGGGCAGCCACCCAAGAGAGATGCTACTCAGCTGACTAGCAGAGTGTCCACAGCCGGAGGACACAGTGTTCCTACTGGTGGTGCACACCCACTCATGCCTGAATGCACATAACAAAATTTATTCTGCACAGGATGAAAATAATTGGAGGGAACACTGGTAAAGGGTCATGAATGCTTTCAGGGCTGTAATGGTGTATGACTCATGTGGCATCCATACCTATGGTTGAACACGATTGTGATTATTATTTGTTTGTATTACCATAGCACCTGGTAATACAGGTAATAGGACTTAGGGTCCTATTGTGTGAGATGCTGTACAGAGGTGAGCCGATATTTTGACAGTGAATAAAAGCTGATATGTAGCACGTCAGAACAAGTCAAGGGGGAATCTGGGTGTCTGATAAGGGCACGTCTAAGCCTGGAAATTATTTTTAAATAGCTAAATTCAAAATAATAACTCCCGAAATAACAAAATTAAAATAACGTGTCCCCACTACAGGGGGAGCCTCAAAATTAGTTGGAGGGTATTTCTACATTTTGCATGACAGTTTTTTCAAACAATCTTCACTTACGTCCACACTGCAATCGCGTTCTTTCGAGAGAAAAAAACAAAAGAAGAGAGGGGTTTTCCAGACATTGGTAAATCTCGTTCTATGAGGAAGAGGCCTTTTTCCAAAAGAGCTCTTTCTGCAAAAGGCGTGCATGGACGGGGAAGAGGGAGTTCTTTTGAAAGAAGAGGAAAGAGGAAAAAGCACAGGTGCCCTGGTGGTCTCTCCGACCATAGTGATCACAGCTTACTTGCGAGAGAGCGTCCATTCTGTGTGGATGCTATCTTTCGAAAAAGCAGATCACTTTTTCAATGAGCTTTTGCTGTGTAGACGCTCTCTTTTGGAAGAAGTTTTCTTGGAAGATCTTTTCCAGAAAAGTTTCTTCTGAAAGAAGCCTGCAGTCTAGACAAAGCCCAGGGCAGGCTCTGTTATTGTCGACTTGCTACCTCGACTGAGAGCCTCAGGAAGCACTGGGGAATTATTACTTCAAATTGCTCTGGGGAGCAGTTATTTCGAAATAGCAGCAGTGGCATGTCCACACTCCCGCTATTTTGAAATAACTATTTCAAAATAAGTATTATTCCCCAAGGAAAGCAGGAGTACAGATTTCAAAATAGCCAGCCCATTATTTCTAAATAATGGGCTTGGTAGTGTGGACGTTCTGCTTATTATTTCAAAATAAGGTGGGGGAAGGTATTTCAAAATAACTCCCTAGTGTAGACTAGGGCTTACGGTGCTACAGGTTGAACCTCTCTAGTCCAGCACCCTGGGGACTTGACTGGTGCTGAACCAGAGAATTTGCTGAACCAAGGGAGGTCAATATTGTTCAGCAGCATCACCAACACTTCTACTGCTTCCTGGACTCTTAGAAGACATTTAGGGATAAAGTAGAGCTAAATAACAGCACAGAACATTGAGAGCCAGGACTGGTGGTTGTAAACAAACTTCATGGGACCGCGGGAAACTTGGCCACCCCCATGATAACTGGACATCCGGCTCACTAACATCATGCTGGCCCACGGATGTTGCTGGACTAGATAAGTTCAACCTGTAGTGGATTCAAATGAATCGGATCTATATGAACACAGAGGAATTCGGACTGACGGGTTGTCTAAGCTATATCATGTACCTCTGAACTGTTTTGTCAGTGACTGCATTATCAGAGTGAGACTTCCTGCTTCCACATGGCCTGTATCCTTACTCTGTTCGGCACATTGTTGGGCTCAATCATTATTAGCATTCTTATTTATTATTTTCAGTACAGTGCGAGGCTCACTCCGGGAGCGGTCTCTCTTGTTCTGGGTGCTTCTCACAGAGCTGTAATGAAATGACAGGTTCCTCTCCAAAATGCTAACAGTCTGGCTTTGCCACAAGCCTTGAGTAAGAGGCGTTTGCCACAGGAGGGGGGACCAGGCAATGCACTGCAACTCAAAGTCACATGCTGGTCTCTGGTCCCTGGCTTGCTGAAGGGGAGGAAATAAATTCTGCACGCCATATAGCAGGCAGCTCACTCCCTTTCCTTGTGCTGACTGAGGTAATCATGGTGGCTGGCAAAAGGAACATAGGTAAGACTCCACCTACCTGCGGAGGAAGGGAGGAGCAAAGTCAGGCTCCACCCACCTGCAGAGGAAGGGTGGAGTAAAGTCAAGGCTCCACCCACCTACAGAGGAAGGGAGGAGCAAAATCAAGTCTCCACCCACCTGCAGAGGAAGGGAGGAGCAAAATCAAGGCCCCACCCACCTGCTGAGGAAGGGAGGAGCAAATCAAGGCCCCACCCACCTGCAGAGGAAGGGGAGTGCTTGACCCATAAATGCTGGTGTGACTCTTGTGTTACAGAGCAGTAAGAGTGCACCTTGCACCCCCTTTACTCGTGCCCAGAGGGCTACAACCTGGTCCCGTAAATATCTACCAATTTGTTCTGGGAGGATCAGTCCAGTATTACAAGGGTGTTCTTTGCCTTTCAAATAGTAATGACTCTTCAGAGAACTTGCTCTTTGCCCTAATAGAGTGTGAGTGATTTACAGTACAATAAATTTCTTGATATATCCCTTATGGCCTAAGAGTCTTGGCTGGTTCGCACAGTGTGGTTGCCAGAACCACTTAACTTCAGAAGCTCCTTGTCGCACCTTGACTTTGGGAGACTTCAGGCATAGTCTATACAATGTTTTTCCTGCTTCCACTCCCCTGCCTCCCCAATGCTATTGTTTAAATTGATAAACCGGGCGCTCCGTTGTTAAGTGCGGGCATGTGCAGTCACATGAAGGAAAGCGTGAAGGCCCAAATGAGCTAGTGAGGAACACAGGTTTTCCGCCAGTGGTGAAATATCCCGTTCCAGTTTTGGGTGGTTGTTATGCTGGGGCACTGCTATTTAAACTGGGGTGCCTTCAACCCACACATTTCTAATCTGTTAGTGGGGAATGTTCCATGGCAACAGGAGACAAAGGCAACAGTCTACAATATAATCCTTGTCACTTTCGGAGGCTGTACTTGATTGTGTGTTGCACAGAGAATTTATAAAAGTTTAGATTCAATGTTCCCTCTATTTTTTCCCCATCTGTGTGCAGAATAAATTGTTGAGGCATGTGCGGATGTGCACCACCCAGTAGAAACACATGCTGCCAGCTGTGGGCGCTTTGCTAATCAGCTGGGTGGCCTTTGAATCTTTCCTGGGTGGCCGCCCAAGTGCTCAGCTTACAGGGAACACTGGTTAGATTGTAATTTCGCAGCCTGCCCTGAGTCAGTGGCAGTGTGTAGATGCCCCATACACAGGAATAGAGCAGAGCCTTGGTGGTGAGTCATTATTTCTCCTTTGCTGCAGAGCAGAAGATAAGGACTTCACCCTTTCTCATGGAGCAGCTTTCTCCCCAGCTGGATGGCAAGGAGGGAGAGGGGAGGACGCCTCCCTGCCCCCTCTGCCCATTTGATCACAACTGTATTGGCTGATTTACCCCTGCTCTCCTCCCCAAACCTTCCTCCCACACCCCCTCCTTTGCATAGCCAAGGAAAGGCTGCAAAAATCTAGCCACAAAGCTGATAATCGTCTTTTGATTTATAACATAGAAACGGGACCCATGCACTCTTTTGCAATCTCATACGCCAGATCGGCCTTGCTAATATTGTTTCCATCTCAGTGGCCAAATTCGCATAAAAGGCCTCCAAATAGTTTGCCTACTATTACACAGACATTGTCTTCCCCCTTTCAGCTGCCCTGGAATGGTGCCAGTAAACTCGAGCTCTCTTAACGACTTTGAAAACTGTTCCAAGTTTGCAGAGATGCCGCCTAACATTGCTAGAGGTGAAAAAATAAAACACAACCGATGGCAGGTCTTTACTGTTGTGACTGCAGGCCCGGTTCATGCACGGAACTCACAAGCAGAGTGAGCATGGCTGACATGAAGAACGCACATGCAGAGTGAGCATAGCTTACGTGCAGAGCTCACAAGCAGAGTGAGCACGGCCCAGCGTGGAACTCACAAGCAGAGTGAGCACGGCCCACGCGCGGAACTCTCAAGCAGAGTGAGCACGGCCCACATGCGGAACTCACAAGCAGAGTGAGCACGGCCCACGTGCAGGACTCACAAGCATCACCAGAGCTGTGCCAAAATGGAACAAGCCCCAGTCTGCAAAATTAAACATCTGCCATAACAACGGACGCTGGGGTCATGTAAGGTATAATTAGAAGGAAAGTCCTTTCAGAGCCTCTCTCTTCCTCCTCCTTTCTGGATACACTTACTCAGCTGTTTGAAAGCCAGCAACAACTCTAACAGCATGGTTCAGAAATGATTGCAACATGCTGGGAAAAATATGAGATCCTTGGGAGTGGTGGCAAACACCATCACTCATTGTCGCAGTGGCTAAGAGCCCGTTCCCAAGAGCGCTAAGCTGCCTCCAGAGACGTCTTCCCGGTCTTCCGCCATTCCTAGGCTTAGCTGCAGCCTCCGCTCCCCCAGAATATAACACACATATAACGGAACGAGTCCCTCTTGTCTCCAGTTGCTTTTTTTTCTTTTAAATGGAATATTCATGGCAGGTTGTAGAAGAAGCGGAGGGGGTGCAGAGTCGGAACGTGGCATTGTTTCATAGCCAGTGTTTATCTTCACTAGTTAAATGTGCTGCCTTGGGTCTGCTTGGCATGGCTTCTCATGTAATTGTGGAGGGAGAGAGCTGTCACGGGTAGTTCTGGCTGGGGATGTGAAAGTATATCTCTTCAAATAGCTAACTGATAAGCTGGGACATATTGGCTACCATTAATGGTTACATGCAAGCTCCCCACTGTTCCTGGGGAGCTGGCTTGGCTGCTACCCTGTGCTGTTGGCTCTGTACTGGGGTGGCAGGCAGCAGGTGGGGCACAGGCTCCTGGAGAGCTAGCTACCTGCTCTCAGGGAAAGGTGGGAGTTGAGCTGATAATCTCAGGCTCTGGAGACTAATTATCCATTAGGGTCCACCTGGGACCCACCCGATACCAACTCCAGCTAGGGGGAAGCTGGGTTGCTCCCAGGCTGGGGGAGAGGCATGGGACTCAAATCCACAATCTCAGGATCTGGAGGCTGGTGCCTTATTCATTAGGCCACTGGTACCTGCCCCACCACCTTCAGTTGATGCCTTATCCTCCCTACCTTCAGTTGATGCCAGCTCCAGCCCTTGAAAGCCGGCTTCCACAGCACACCCGCTCCCAGGGACCCGGCTACCCCCCGGCGCTGCAGGAGCTTGTATCTGTTTAATCGCTGGACTTTTCAGTGATGACACGGTGACCCAATTAACTACATTTCAACCTCCCTATTTTTGGCTTCTTCAAGTGTGGCCCTAATGTCTGGGAAAGGCTTCATTGTGTTGTCCAGGCAGAGGGCTTTGGACAGTAAAGACAATTGCTAAACAATTCAGGTGTGAAGGCGGTGCTGCTCTGGGAATCAGAAGATCAGAGGGCAAGTCCTGCTTTTGCCATTGACTTAGGAAGCACTTAAATCTGAGTTTAGGACTCAGGCATTACGTAGGCCTAGATTGGGCCCTCTGTGCAGGGGTGAGTGTCGCTCGTAGTACACACGAGGGCACATTTGAGGGCACCCCTTGTTCACAACGGTGTTGCCAACCCTCAAGATTTCATCCCTGGTCTCATGATAGTTGATGTATTCACAAAGCCCCGGCTCACAGGGTCATGCAGTTATGTGAGAACTTCTGCTTTCATGAAAAAAGGAAAACTTCCTAGTTCTCATGGTTGGGAGGGAATATTTGGAAAACATGACCCCAGTGTACCTTAAAGGCTCAGACACCAGAAGAGAAATAAAGCACTATCCCCAAATGTTTCCGGCTTAAAAATCATGATATTTAAAAACAACCCTCGTGATTGTTGCTGGCCTGACTCACGAGTTGTGAACACCTGGTGCGGGCAGTACTGTAACGATGAAGAAAATGTGCACATTGTGATTCCTTTGGGGTCAGTCTGGCATTATTTTGTAGGCCAAGACTCTCCTTCTACTGAATGCTAGGCTTTGTGTGTCCCTAGTGGGGGGAGAAAATATGAAGTATAATGCTCAAATAAAAGTAACTACAAACCTCTCATTACTGAGAATTTCTGGTTATGTAACAAACAAAAAAATCAGAAGAAATCAGGAAGTGATAGACACCCGCATGCTTCAGGGCATTGGCTGACCTCTAACTAGGGAGGTCAGGAGGAAAGTAACTCTAGGGACAGGTTATTACATCCCTTCCCACTAAAAGCTTTCTTACATCTTCCTCTGAACCACCAAGGAGCAGATAATCTCAGAGGTAGAATATTTATCTAGATGGAGTCTTCTGTGGCAATTTTGCTGGAACCCCAGCAAAGTCAGCAGGGTTAGACCAGGGGTACATTTGACCCCTTTCCTTTCTGATTTCAAGAGAGCTGGTGGTTTTAACCCAGACAAATCTATCCTGGCACTTTGGAGGAGTAAACACTAAAGCACATTCCAGGACATTTACTAGCCCGTAGCAAGGTCCATGTGGCAAGTTAGTGTGCTGTAGATTCACTCTTTGGCTTGCCACCCAGTAACTCATTGTGAGGCCACACCCCAAATCTCACTGACACTAGCACTTGGGGACCCAAAACCCAGATTTTTAAATGTATTTAAATGCCTAAAGAGGCAGCTACGCATCCAGTGAGCTTTTCAGATGTGCCTACAACACAGGTCAGATGCCTAAAGACTTTGGGAAATCTGCATCACTTTTGAATAAGGGACTTAGTTGCTTTTGAAATGTTTGCCCATTGACTCAACTCTTTATACTTGTCTGCTCTGGCTAAACGAGGTGTTTTTATAATAATTATTTTAATGGATTTCAAAAAGGTGCTTCCTGGCCTTCCTGTGGTCTCATGAAATGGCGGTGAAATGCTGCAGAGAGAGGGCGTAAAGAGGAACATTCACCTTTTAAAAGATTCATAATGAGCGAAAGGGCAAGGCTACATCAATTTATTATTCACTAAAGTCTCAGGTTCCCTGCATGTTTTGTTCTCCTGAATAAAACATACCATCAGCTGTGCAAAGCCTGCCTGGAGCAGGAGGGAGAAGGGGAGCTAGCAGAATAATATATATATTTACATATTTATTTTTAAAAATCAAGCAGATAGTAGATGAACAGACTCTATTTGAAGACTTTCTTTTTTCCCTTAGAGTTTGTGTTGTGTTTGTATTTTGAGATTACTCTTGAAAGAATGCACTTGACTTAGGGTCAGAGTTAAGGGTGTTCTGCGGTGATATAATACTCATTTAAGTTATCATTTTCAAAAGTGGCTTAGCAACCTAAGTCCTATTGAAAGTCAATAGCATTTAGGCTAAGGCTGTACTAGGGGTGTTTTGCTGGTACCATGATACCGGCACACTGTGCTAGCAGAGGATTCCTAGTGTGGATGCAGCTGATATCAACCAAGCTGTGCTTTTTCTGGTCTTTCTTGTTCCACACCATCCCTGAACGAACCAAGCCGTGTTGGTAAAAGCACCATTTTGCTGTTACCGTTGTATCTTCGCGAGGGGTCATATGCCATGCCAGTCGAGGATCATATTTCTTTGCACCCCTGCCTGGCATAGCCTTGCCAATAGAAGTCTGCAATGTAGACACAGCCGTAAGCCCCTAAAGGACGCATGCATTGCAAAAGCTGCACTGCTTTAACTATACAGGTGTAGGCAAAGGTATGGACGCAGTTCTACCAGCGTATACGTGCTTATTCGACTTATCATGCCATCTGGGAGTTACTTAGAAAGTTGACGCAGGTAGGCAATTACACACAAGGGTACAAGATTAAAGTCAAAAGGTAACAGAAGTGTCTACAGTGATCAAGTTTTGAGGCCCTTTAGGATAACCAAAGGGGATCTCTTGCTTATGTTTGGGAATCTTTGCCCCTCAGGGTCCAGACAGCATAAAAATATCAATTTCTCCAAATCAGGCATTTTTATTTGCTTCCCTGGCATTCAAACTGTGCTTTGGCCACGTGCCCTGTTCGTGGTTGAAGGGGGAGCAGTCCACAAAACCTTTTGATCAAAAGGGTTGCCTGATGTTGGTAGATCTCCTTTTGTTGGGGGACATGATAACACCGCTTGTCATAAACTAGCCTGTCACACTTGCTAATCCTTCTCCCCTGGCTGCCGGGAATTTACACTCTTAGCGAACATTTTTTGTTACGGCGCAAACATTCCAGCGTTCATAAGTAGGATTAATACACGCAGCATCTGACAAGCATTCCCTACAGTCTAAGCACAAGCTTATAACTCTAGCATCTATTTCATCAATGCCAACAGACAGGTAAGCCAGACTGGTTGCCAGCTGTGCAGTTGTCAGTGTTAGTAAGGCCCAAGGACATGGCATGAGTTGGCACTTGGTCTGCCAGCATCACACTAGTAGAGCTTATTTCCACATGGGTAGGAGACTGAGTGAAAATTCCTATGAGGCACTTTTAAAGACAAGTATAATTGCATAGCTGTGAGAGGTGGTGGAGATAGCTATGTTGGTAAGAAAAAAAAGTCACATCCCTAGCCAACACAATTATACTGATACAAAATCTATGGCTACATCTACACTGCAGGCTTCTTTTGGAAGAACATTTTTTCAGAAGAGATCTTCCGAAAAAACGTCTTCCAAAAGAGAGCGTCCACACACAAAATCTTATCGAAAAAATGATCTGCTTTTTCAAAAGAGAGCGTCCACACTGAATGGATACTATCTTGCATTTCAGCTGTGATTATTCTGGACGTAGTGGCCACCAGGGCACCTGTGATTTTTCCTCTTTCCACTTCTTTTGAAAGAACTCCCTCTTCCCCGTCCACACACGCCTTTTTCCGAAAGAGCTCTTTTGGAAAAAGGCTTCTTCCTTGTAGAAAGAGGATTACCAACGTCGGAAAAAACCCTCTGTTCTTTCAATTTACTTTCAGAAGAACGTGATTGCACTGTGGACGTAATTCAGGTTTTGTCGGAAAAACGGCCGTTTTTCCGACAAAACTCTGTAGTGTAGACATACCCTCTGTGTGAAGCAGGTGTTAGACACTTGGAAAATGGGACTTAGTTTCCTAGTGTAGACATGGGCCTAAGTGACATAGGCACCTATTTCAAAATTACTAAATTCGACTTAAGATTTCACAAATTTGAACTGGCGTGTCCTCACTATGAGGAAGTGTTGAAATTATTCCTAGACAGGCTCTGCTAATGTGAACATGCTACCTTGGACTTAAAGCCCCAGAATACACTCTAGGGAGCTGCGGGAGGTCTCCTGGAGGCCAATAAGTCTGAATTAGCAACACTGGAGCATCCACATTACCGTTATTTCAAAATTACTATTTTGGAATTAGCGTTACTCCTCGTGAAAAGCAGGAGTACAGAGTTTGAATTCCGCAGCTTGTTATGTCAAAATGTGCTTAATTAGAAGGAGAGTATAAGATTTGTAATGTTCTTTGCTCTCCAGTTTCTTCTTTTTAGGTCCTTGAGTTTTGTACATGATGTGATAGGTAGAGAGAGTATTGTTACTTTAACATCCTTAGTTGTTTGAGACAGGAAAGTTTCATATTAACATAAAAGCTCTCCGTTGCAATGGGATTGTATTTCAGACTTATTTCTGAAGTATAAACCTCATACAGATGCCCCTAGTCACCCTGATGGAGTGAGATTTCCCCTGTGCTCTGCAAGTGAGTACTGCATATCCCCTGTATCAGATGAAGAATAGAAAAGAGAAAACGTTCCTCTCCATCAGTCTCTGACACACGCCCATGTGCATAACTCAGACTTCAACAGCACTGTTTTGGGCAGCTTTGCTGATTACAAAGCACTGCTGGTAAACTTACTACATGGCCATCTGATTAGCAGATTTGCTTTAGGAAATACATACAGATTGAAACCAACACCATGCAGTGTTCCCTGTATCGAGAAAATGGTTTTACAAAATGTGCTTTTTACCAAATATGAATATATTTTGTTTTCAGATATACACGAGATAGGTACCCGAAAACAAAACTGATCCATAAACACACACAAACATTCCCATTTTCTTGTCGAAATTGCCGCCACCGTCGGAATGCATTCAACTAAACAAATGAATTTTTCAGCTGCTTTTCATGGAAATAGCTTAAATCAATTCAGCCTTCTTGCTAAAGCAATGCATATAAAGTAAAACCAATCCCATGCCTGTCTGCATTTAGCTCGGCTGTCACTTAAACTGATGGAGTTTCTTATCCTAAGCAGGAGATTTTTTATTCATAAAGACACATTTTAATCCAATCAATGTATATTAACTACAACTAATATAAGTGTCATTTTTGCTGTGCAGAGGGAAAAGAAAAAATTTTTATTTACTGAAAGTGGTAGAATTTTTCTTTTATGCCCATAAATGTTTGATGGCAACTCTACTTATGAGAACTGAACAGAAATCTAGAATATTTCTGAGGTATTGTTTCAGGCTTTCTTGGCTGACATCAGCAGGTGGGTGTTACATCCGTTTCCACTTAGTTCGTTCACTTTTTCATAGTTATTTTCACAGCCAGGAGGGCTGGAGAGGGAATTGCTTGCCCAAATGAAATCTTAGATTCTGGAGTATAAGTCTGCAGTAGGGAGAGACTTGGGCCACCAATTCCATGGGCAATCAGTGAATCTTGAAGGCTGTGGTGATAAGGCCTAATTTTGCAAACAATGACTTACAGGTGCAGTGTGTAGGACTGCCATGTGTCCAGTTTTGAACCAGACAGTCCAGTATTTGAGCTTTCTGTTCAGGAAACAAATGGAGAAAATAGAAATGAGAAAATAGAGATGTCCGGTATTTTCTAAATAAGATGTAATGTAGATTGTGATGTAATGTCAAGTGTGTCCGGTATTTTTGTTGAAACCATCTGGCAATCTTAGCAGTGTGTAGTATTGTGAGTTGCCCCACTGGAGTCAATGAGAAGGAAGAGGAGGAAAGGGACGTGTGTAGTCACAGGGAAAACTAGAAAAACCACCAAAACTGGAACACAAAGTACTAGAAACATGGACTCTGCGGTAAGAGACAGGGCTGCATTGTAGTGTTCCTGTAAGCGGAGCACTTGGGTGACTACTCTGGAGAGATTCAGACGCCACCCCGCTGATTAGCAGAATGCCCACAGACACCAGCATGTGTTTCTACTGGTGGTGCACAGCCATGCATGCCTCGGTGCACCTAACAAAATTTATTCTGCTCACGGATGGAAAAAATTCAAGGGAACATTGCCAGAGAGAGGTTTACTGAGCCCAGGTGTGCTTCAGAGAATGGGGTTTTATATAAAGAGTGCTGCTGTCAATGACTCTGAGTAGGGCCCTACCAAATTCATGGTGCGTTTAGGTCAATTTCTCAGTCATTGGATTTTAAAAATCACAAATGTCAGCTATTTAACCCTGACATTTCACAGTGCTGTAATTGTAGGGCCCTGACCCACAAAGGAGTTTTGTGTGTGTGTGTGTATATGGGTGTGTGGGGTGTTGTAAGATGAATATGGTAGGGACGCAATACTGCTACCCTGACTTCTGTACTGCCCCCAGCAGCAGTGTTGCCTTCAGTGCTGGGCAGCTTATTCTGAAGGCAGGGCGAGTTGCCAACACTAACACAGAAGTTCAGGTGGCACGGTGTGGTATTGCCACCCTTACTTCTGCACTGCTGCCTGCTCAGCTGCGCCCATACTCACCCACTGCCACTCTCCACCGCCCACCCCAGAAGGCAGCAGTGCAGAAATAAAGGTGGCAGGGCATGGATAATACTGAAAAGCTGCTAAAATAACCTTGTGGCCAACCCTTCTGCAACTCTCTGTTGGGTCAGGAGCCCTAATCCGAGAAACAATGGTTTCCCCCAGGAAATGTACAGGGTAAAAGCCGACCCGATTTCACCGTCTGTGAGGTGATTTTCATGACTATGAATTTAATAGGGCCGTAATGATGAGTGGAGGATATGCTGGCTTAAAGTGGCACCATCGACATTAACATTTTACATGATGCTTAGTAACACAATCCCTTCTACTGCTTCTAGGGCTTGATTCAGTGGGAGTCTTTCTGTTGACCTCCATGGGTTTTAAACCAGGCCAGGCCAATATGTCTACTGATGAAAAGTGCTCGATAGTCATGTTTGTATGACAGTGTTGGCCACGCAGTCCACGGGGGAAAGCGTTGTTTCCTAGTTCCAAGGAGCCGTACAGCTGTATTGGGTAGCCAAAGTGGGGTCTTTGGAAAAGGGTCGGAATAATGCCCTCTTCAAGAAGGACTAGACTTTGGGACCAGCAATTATTTCCACCATTATCTGGTCCTACTTCGCTAGCAGATGTAGCAGTGTGGCCCGTCTTACTCTTTCCAGTTTCTCTATTCAGAAAGGGATAGTCAGAAGAGCGCCCTTTGCCTGCTCCACATCTGTACGATGTGTTGATTTTTGCTTTAAGAACACACTCATCTCAGAAGGGTGTGGAGCCAATAGAAATTTCAAGTGGAAGTAGGCTGTTGGTGCCCTGCACAGCAGGAGTGGGCAAGAAAGTCACCGTGGGTCGGATCCGGCCTGCCACGCTAGTTGATCCGACCTGCAGCCATTCCCGGCCCCCAGGCCAATCAAGACCTCGGGACGGGGGAGTGTGCAAAACCTCCTCCTCCCTCCAGGGACGCGTGGCACCAGAGGGAACCGCCAGCTGCTCAGAACCACCAGCTGTGCAACCTGTGGAACTCCTTGCCTGAGGAAGTTGTGAAGGCTAGGACAATAACAGGGTTTAAAAGAGAACTAGATAAATTCATGGAGGCTAAGTCCATTAATGGCTATTAGCTAGGATGGGTAAGGAATGGTGTCCCTAGCCTCTGTTTGTCAGAAGGTGGAGATGGATGGCAGGAGAGAGATCACTTGATCATTACCTGTTTGGTTTACTCCCTCTGGGGCACCTGGCATTGGCCACTGTTGGCAGACAGGACACTGGGCTGGATGGACCTTTGGTCTGACCCAGTGTGGCTGTACTTATGTTCTTATGATCACTCTAGGCACTGTGAGCCCCTTGCATCCTTGCAGAGTGGGGCTGGGGGGCCAAAAACTTCATGTGCTCCCCGTTCCCAGGCCCTGATTGGCCTGGGGGCAGGGAGAGAGCACCAAGAGAGTGCCTAGCGGGAACCACCAGCTGTTCCAAACAGCTGGCGGTTCTCTTTAGGATACCGGAGCAGGGCAGGGAGCAAAGACTTCACACACTCCCCTGCCCCAAGCCAATCAGGGTGTGTGGGCGGAGGAGCATGGCCCTGCCCCTTCTGCCTGAGGCCCCACCCCTTCTGGGGCAGCCCAGGGCCACTTCAGAAATTCATGAAGTGCCCTCCCTTCAAAAATTATTGCCCACCCCTGATGTACAGACTGATGATTTGGGCAGTATATTGGTATATTATTCCAATTTCAGTCTGATACCTTGGTTTAAACTAGAGGTAGCAAACTAAAACGGGCAATGGAATAATATACCAATATACTGCCGAATCATCAGTCTGTACTGATATTTCCAATGCCAAGTGGTAATGGGTGAAACGCCTCTTTGTATCTCAAAAGCCCAGGGTAGCTTTCACAAAGGTGAATGTTTTTTAAACCTGTGTCTTTTAAAATGCTTATTTAAGTGCTAGCACTCAGAAGTAGTTAGAAGAGCACAAAACAGGCCCATTCAACCCAATCACTGCTAATAACCCTTTTCCAGCTTATAAGTATTTAAACCAAGGCAGGTCTCTGGAGGTATTCAAGCCTCCATGAATCCTTGGAGTTTGAAACAAAACACTTTGGTTTGAGACTGTTCAGCTTCATTTCACCATGAGCTGTTACTCTTAAACAATAAACTGTTTGCTCATGTTACTGCTCTTTCCTTTTCCCTACTCAGCCTAACTGAGTGCTAGAGAAAGGTGCCAGGTTAATACACATGGGAAAGGAAGTAGAAAGCCAGGTGTCTGGATGACGTAGGCCCATGTCCGCTGCATTGTTTCCCTGAGGGACTGGAAGGAGACGTCAAAGACATAAGAGCGGTCATATTGGGTCAGACCAAAGGTCCATCCAGCCCAGTCTCCTGTCTGTCGACAGTGGCCAATGCCAGATGCCAGAGGAAGGGAACACAACAGGGAATCATCACCTGATCCTTCTCCTAGCTTCTGTTTATCTGCAGGGGAGACAGGAGAGGGATCATGTGAGGATTACCGATTGTGTTCCGTCCCTCTGGGGCATCTGGCATTGGCCACTGTCGGCAGACAGGATACTGGGCTAGATTGACCTTTGGTCTGACCCAGTATGGCCGTTCTTATGTCCTGTCATCCATTTCCAGCCTCTAACAGAAAGCCATTTTGACTAATAGCCATTGATGGACCTAACCTCCATGAGTCTATCTAGTTCTTTTTTAACCCTGTTAAAGTCCTGGTTTTCAAAACATCTTCTGGCAAGGAGTTCCACAGGTTGACTGTGTGCTGCCAAAAGAAAAACTTCCTTCTGTTGGTTTTAAACCTGCTGCCTATTCATTTCATTTGGTGACCCCTAGTTCTTAGGTTATAGGAACAAGTAAATAATTTTTCCTTTACTTTTTCCACACCAGTCATGATTTTATAGACTTCTATCATATCCCCCCTTAGTCTCCTGTTTTCTAAGCTGAAAAGTCCCAGTCTTTTTAATCTTTCTTTGTTCCAAACCTAATTATTTTTGTTGCCCTTTTCGGAACCTTTTCCAGTGCCAATATATCTTTTTTGAGATGAGGCGACCGTATCTGTTCCCAATATTCAAGATGTGAGCGTACCATGGTTTTATATAGAGGCAAGAAGATATTCTCTGTCTTATTCTCTGTCCCTTTTTAAATGATTCCTAACATTCTGTTTGCTTTATTGACTGCCACTGCACATTGATTGGAAGTTTTCAGAAAACTATCCACAATGACTCACTCCAAGATCTCTCTCTCTTGAGTAGTTGTAGCTAAATTAGTCCCCATCATATTGTAAGTATAGCTGGGATTATTTTTCCAATGTGCATTACTTTACTTTAATCAACATTAAATTTCATTTGCCATTTTGTTGCCCAATCACTTAGTTTGGTGAAATCTTTTTGAAGCTCTTCACAGTCTGCTTTGGTCTTAGCTATCTTGAGCAGTTTGGTATCATCTGCAAATTTTGCCACCTCACTGTTTACCCCTTTCTCTAGATCATTTATAAATAGGTTAAATAGGATTGGTTCCAGGACAGACCCTTGGGGGACCCCACTAGTTACCTCTCTCCACTCGGAAAACTTACCGTTTATTCCTACCCTTTGTTTTGTATCTTTGAACCAGTTATCAATCCACGAAAGGACCTTCCCTCTTATCCCATGACAACTTACTTTACTTAAGAGCCTCTGGTGAGGAACCTTGTCAAAGGCTTTCTGGAAATCTAAGTACACTACATCCACTGGCTCCCCCTTGTCCACGTTTGTTGACCCCATCAAAGAACTCTAGTAGATTAGTAAGGCATGATTTTCCTTTACAGAAACCATGTTGACTTTTCCCCAATAAATTATGTTCATCTATGTGTCTGACAATTTTATTCTTTACTATAGTTTCAACTAATTTGCCCGGTATTGACATTAGACTTACCGGTCTGTAATTGCCAGGATCGCCTCTAGAGCCTTTTTAAAATATTGGCATCACGTTAGCTATCTTCCAGTCATTAGGTACAGGCACTGATTCAAAGGATCGGTTACAAACCACAGCTAATAGTTCTGCCATTTCCCATTTGAGTTCTTTCAGAATTCTTGGGTGAATGCCATCTGGTCCCAGTGACTTGTTACTGTTTAGTTTATCAGTTTGTTCCAAACCTCCTCTAATGACACCTCAGTCTGGGATAATTCGTCAGATTTATCACCTAAAACGAATGGTGCAGGTTTGGGAATCTTCCCTATATCCTCAGCCATGAAGACTGAAACAAAGAATTCATTTAGCTTCTTCGCAATGACCTTATCATCTTTGTTTAGCATCTCAATCGTCCGGGGCCCCACTGGTTGTTTAGCAGGGTTCCTGCTTCTGATGTAATTAAAAAACATTTTGCTATTACTTTTTGAGTTTTGGCTAGCTGCTCTTCCAACTCCTTTTTGGCTTTTCTTATTATAGTTTTACACTTAATTTGACAGAGTTTATGCTCCTTTCTATTTTCCTCACTCGGATTTAACTTCCACTTCTTAAACGATGCCTTTTTCTCTCTCACTGCTTCTTTTATGTGGTTGTTAAGCCATGGTGGCACTTTTTTGGTTCTCTTACTATGTTTTTTAATGTGGGGTATACATTTAAGTTAGGCCCCTATTATGGTGTCTTTGAAAAGTTTCCATGCGGCTTGCAGGGGTTTTACTTTTGTCACTGTGCCTTTTAATTTCTGTTTCACTAACCTCCTCATTTTTGTGTAGTTCCCCTTTCTGAAATTAAATGCCGCAGTGTTGGGCTGCTGAGGTGTTTTTCCCACCACAGGGATGTTCAATTTTATTACATTGTGGTCACTAATTTCCAAGCGGGAAATAGACCTTTCAGTTTTTGGCATCTCTAATAAAACAGTCAGCGCAGGATGCAGAATTGATGGTGGGTTTCGTGAAGAGTTAAAATGGGTAGTGAAAATGGGTTGCTATGGGCCCATGCAGTGCTCCGGTAAGGGTAGAGTCCGGCAGGGCTGCCATGGCAGGGGCCAGGAGCCCCCGGCCCGTCAAATCATCACTGTAGCCCTGGGGCTCCCAGCTGCTGGCCACAAAGGGTGACTGGGGGGGGGGTCTGCCCCCAGCCCTGCCCCTTCCACCCAAGGCCTTGCCCCTTACTAGAATGATGGGACATCTACTTTCAACCCTGATTGAAATACAGTTGTCTCGCTAGCCTTGGGGGACCCTGGTTCAGTTCCCTACTCCACCACAGGCTTCCTGAACGACCTTGGGCAAGTCCCTTAGCCTCTGTGCCGCCATTCCCTATGTGTCAAATGGCGATAATTGTAATTCCCTACCTCACGGGGGCTTTGTGAGGTGAAGCATTTTACAGATTGGGAGGCGCTCAGGTACTACTGAAATAAGTCACTGAACTACCTTAGATAGCTTCACTGCAGTCATCAGGGGCATTGACTGGGAAGACCAAGACCTTTTGTACAGGCTACTAAGCAGATATCTTGGGGGACAATGACTCTTTTCACCTCTCATGAGGCTTATTAATCATTCTCTTTAGGGCTGACCCTGGGTGGACAGGCGTGATTCAGTATCCAGCACCGAAAAGTGGCACATGTGTGCTTGGGTTTGACTTCTTGGCCATGCTTCTGAGGCCAGCTGTGTCTTGCAGCCTGCCTTGCCAGGACCATGGTGCATGGTGCACACCCAAGGGATGATGGAGGAGTGGAAACCTCCTCCCATGGCCCCAACACTGTCTGCTTTGATCACACTTGGAGTAACACTGATGTACCCTGCAATAAGCTACAGCCAGCCACCTGGAGCTAAATAGGGCTCATTGGAACATACTGGAATGCCTTCCAAGCATGGTGCAGGGAAGAATTTGGAGAGTCCAGAGGCTACCCCCAATACATCCCATTGTTATAGGACTAACAACTGTTTGATACAGGTTGGACCTCCCTGGTGTGGCACCCTTGGGACCCACGTGGTCCTGCACCAGGGAGTTTGCCAGAACAGGGGAGGTCAATGTTCCCTTACTGGCTGCCCCGCTCTCGGCTCCTCGCCTTGATGTTCCCAATTTGGGGCTCCCTGCCTTGCCAACGCTGGTCTGGCAGGGACTCCCCGCCCTGCTGCCTGCTGTCACTGGGGTTCCCTGGGGTCCCGGCCAGGACCGCCTGGTCCCTGCCACCAAGGTTCTCTGGGATTCCCCTGCTGGGCTGTGTGACCGCCTCCAGCCCTGCTGCCTCTGGGGGTTCCCTAGTTGAAGCTCCCCGGCCGCCATCTGGGTTTTCCTCTGCTGGGGCTGGGGTTCCCTGGCTGCTGCCTGGCCCTGCAGCCACCTGGGACTTCCAGGGGTTCCCCGGCCAGGACCACTGGGCCAGCTCTGCAGCCACCAGGGGTTCCCAGGGCTCCCTGGCCCCCACCTGGCCCCCACCTGGCCCCACTGTTGCCGGGGTTCCTGGCCCAGACGGGAATCCCCAGCCCCCATGGTCTCCCAGCTGACTCTTGCTCCTGGCCTCTGGGGTCCTGCTGGACCACGGATGTTGCCGGACCAGAGGGTCCCAGATTTGGGAGATTCAACGTGTACTTTCAGCCCTGAATTGCTCTGCCCTGTAAGGGGTCAGTCACACAGCTCTCTGCACCACCAGCTTCTGGACTTCCAGCCACGAGACGGCCACATTCTATTATTTGCACATGCCAGTGATTGTGCCATACAGATTGTGCCTGCAAACAATTGCAGATGCAAATACAGAAGCAGGTTCTTGCCCAGATGAAAACTCAGCCCTTGGCATCCTGCACATTATAGTAAATGCTCTGAGCCAAACTTGTGTCTCCTTTCCCTCTGTGGGGCTGGCCTTTGCCTCTATTAAGCAGTTACCTTCTCAGCAAATGCTCTTTAGTAATCAATTGCTATTTGTCTAACCGCATCCCCTGGTCCCGGAAAATCTACAGTAAAAGCTGCTTTACTTTCATTCAAAGCCCTTACCTCAATTCTGTAGCCTTCAGCGTTATAATTTTCTGCTGTTATTAATCAAGCCGCACGAAATGGCACAGAGGGCCAGCGCGCTCTAAAACCCGATTCGCATGAGTGCAGAGAGATTCGTTTTACCTCGCAGCGCTTTCTGGCCAACTCACAGATGCTAAGACAAACGCCTGCCAGGTGACACAGTTGAGTCCGGGCGGAGGGGGAGAATAGGCCCTCTACCGCACCCCGTCAACCAATACCTCCCACTGCAAAGGCACTGTCGTCAGCAAGTTCCCCTTTTCATGAACTTCGTTCCCTACCTCCGCTTCCCTGCCCGCCTTGGGAACTGTCTGTTATTAGTTCTGTGGGGGTCTTGGCACTGTCCGTTATGAAGACACGCCAATCCTGAAATGAGTCACTGCGTTTACAAGGTCCCGGTTGGATTGTGCTAACGCTTCCTGCCTTCCAAAGCTTGTCCAGCCTGGGGCTTTTCTGTGTATTCTCTGCAACCTCCTGGCTCACCCCACTTTCTGGATGGCTGATAAATATTTTGAATAACACTGATCCTTGTGGCATCTGACCATTCACCTTTCTCATGTTCCACATTTCGCATGGACTCCCACTGGCTTTCTTAGTCAGCTTCTAATCCACAGTAAAATCTTGCCTTATACCTCACAACCAGTTCCCAATTGCTTCTTGTGAGGGGCGTTGTGAGGAAAAAGCTGTTTGAATGGCCACCTGACATGTACCTCCTGGCAGTCTTCATCCAATTATTTTGCTGCTCTGCTCGGAGAATTCTAGCAGACTGGGGAGAGATATTTTTTGTCCTATCCACATTGGTTTTCACTGTCACACCATGTTTTAGACCAGGGTGGGCAATAATTTTTGAGCGAGGGACAATTCAGAAAATTTTTAAGTGGCCCTGGGCTGCCCTGGGAGGGGTGGGGCCTCAGGTGGAAGGGGCGGGGCCAGGACACTTCTGTGCTTCCCCACCCACAGACCCTGAGTGGCCTGCAGGCGGGAAGGGGGGGGGGGAAGGAGCACACAAAATCTGCCCCTGCCCTTGCAAGTGAGTGCCATGCTTAGAGTCATCCGCCAGCGAGCAGCAGTTGGTGGTTGACTCTAAGCACCGTGTGCCGCTTGTAGGGTGGGAGGAAACTTCGCGTGATTTCCCTGCCTGCAGGCCAGTCAGGCACTTCTAAGCTCTGAGCACTCCTTGCAGGGCATGGGCAGGGCAGGACGGGAGGAGACTTTGCACGCTTTCCCCTGCTCCCAAGCTTTGATTGGCTTGGGGGTGGTGAGAGTGCGAAGTCTCTCACTTCCTTCCCTCCGGCATGAGGCACATAGAGTCAGCTGCCAAGGTTCCCCCATCCCTGGGCCCTGATTGGCCTGTGGGGTGAAGAGCAGCAGGACCTCTGTGGGCTGGATCAACCCACGTGGCGGGCCGGATTGGGCCTGCGGAGGCCCTTTTGCCCACCCCTGTTTTAGATAAAAAACAGCAAGCAAATAGATGGATGTCTACTTATCATGGGTGTGGCCAAGCTTTCCATAAAGTTTATTTATACCCACCAGTCCTGGCTCTCAGTGTTCTGTGCTGTCACTGTTTTCAAACTCTGTCTTTAATTTCTAACAACGTTCCTGGCACTTAATTAAGGCCCTATAGATCTCACATTTCCAAGATCACCCTTGAGTATTTTTTCAAGGACATATGCAACTTCCATTCATGTAGCAGCGATAATCCACACAGTACAGCTGTTTTGGGTTTCCGGATAGTTATCGTCCCCCCTTTGGGAAGAGATGTTAGAGAATGCTCTGTAAGGATACTCTGGTTTGTGCACCTCGCAACAGCTGGAGTGCATAGGACTTGGTTCATAGATTCTTATACTTCAAGGCCAAAAGGGACAATTATGACCCTCTAGTCTGGTATTTCACAAGCCAGAGAACTTTCCAAGATAATTCCTGGAGAAGATCTTGGAGAGAAAATCCAGTATTGATTCAAACATTGCCAGTGACTGAGGATCCAACATGCCCCCTTGGAAAATTGTTCTAAAGGGTCAATTACCCTCATTGTTAATTCTTTATTCCTTTTTTCCAGTCTCAGTTTATCTAGCTACAACTTCCAGCCATCGGACAGTGTTATAATTTACTCTGGTAGATTGAGGAATCCATTACCTCTTTGCTAAATTAAATAGATTGAGCTCCTTCTGTCTATCACTATAAGGCAGATTTTCTAACCCTTAATCATTCTCGGGCATCTATCTAGAACACCCTCCGATGTATCAACATCCTTCTGGAGTGTGGGCGTCAGAATGGGACATTCATATTGCAGCAGTGGTCCCTCCATTGGCCAATGCAAACATAAAACCATCTGATTTCAACTCAAGATGCCCCTGTGTAGGCATCCAAGCACTGCATTTGCCCTTCTGGCACCGTGTCATGGTCAGTGGATTAGCCCTCACAATCCCTGAATCTCTGCCCCCCAGGATAGAGTCCCTCGTCTAAGTCCGGCCACCATTCTGTGTTCCTAGACATACACATTTACATGGAGCCATATTAAAACACACATTGCTTGCTTGAGCCCACTTTACCAAATGATCCAGACCACGCTGTATCAGCAACCTAGGTCACTGCGTATCACTGACCTGTCTTCTTGGTTATTTCCCAGTCCCCAAATGTTTGTGTCATCAGCAAATATCAGTGACAATTTGATGTGTTCTTCCAGCTTGTTAAAAAAATATTAAATGGTCTGTCTTTGAATGGACGGTGAGAGTGTACAGGTTGAACCTCTCTAGTCTTGCACCCTCCGGAACTGACTGGTACCGAACTAGACAATTTGCCGGACCATGGGAGGTCAATATTGTCTAGCAGCATTATCCACACTGCCTCTGCTTCCCAAGCTCTTAGAAGACAATTAGGGGTAAATTAGAGCTAAATAACAGCACAGAGCACTGAGAGCCAGGACTGGGGGCTGTAAACAAACTTTAGGAGACCACAGGAAACTTGGCCACACATGCGATAAGTGGGTATCTGGCTAACTAACATCATGCCGGACCCCAAATGTTGCCGCACCAGAGAGTACCAGACTAGAATGGTTCATCCTGTACAATTTTTGTTTTAAATATGTAAGTGAACTCGCTTAGTCCTGAGCCCCTGATCCAGTGCTTGGGCGTCTACTTCCTCATCTGGCGGCCCCTTTAAGACCTCAGCCCCGAAGGCGAGCAGGCAACAAACAGTTCCCAAGGTCAAATGGCGGCCCAGGCCCTGGTTCAGGGCGGGGCAGGCAAACAAACAGCTTTCACAGAGTAAGCGGGAAGGGGGAGATTGCCCCCCAGTATGGGGGGAGTGGCAGGAGGGATGAAAGCCCTCCCTACTCCACCGTGTCCTGGCCCAGGGCCACTGGGGTTGGCGGGAAATCCGCTCCAAAACATGCTAACACACATTAAAGGGTGATCAGGTCCACCTGACCGTCCTCCGCTTCCCCTAGGCCACTTCCAGACTCCCCCTCAGCCTGGACCTGGTTCCCTGGCAACAGCAGGCTTGCAGGGTCTGCGTAGTCCAAGTTTAGGCCTAGAGGAAAAAAAAGTGTCCTCCTCAATGCCTGGGCCGGGGGGGCCTGGGCCAGTCTTCAGCCTCGGCCAGCTCCTCAGGGTCTTCCCAGCTCCTCAGGGTCTGCTCCCTCCGACAGCTGGGGCCTTACTGAGCTTCTGGGCCTAGCTTTTATACTTCCTGCCCCTCCCCCAGGCCTCTGTGGACTTAAAGGGGCAGGCTCTGGCTCAGCCCACCTGGGCTCAGAGGGGGGTGGTTCTTCTTCAGGGTCAGTGAGCGGCCAACCCTGCTCCCTACAAACCAATTTATTTATACACTAGCAGATGAGGCCTGTCATTGACCAAAATCATTTTTTTTTTTTGTAGATTACACTTATAGGAAAGTTCAAGAAATTAAATATATGTAATGGAATTTTTATTAAGACGCTTGCAAAGGGGAAGTAAACAAACAGGTTTAAATTTGTAGGATTTCAACTTCAAACGCTCTTCATTTTATTGTAAAATTACCATACATAGTAAATTTGAGCCAGAAACGCCATTACTCTTTCTGTAACTAATTATTTTGTGATTTGTAACAGTAAAAAATTTATTTGCACTAAAATGACAGTTGAATAGGTGACTTGATTTTAATTTTAGTAGCAAATATTTTTATGAACTCTAATCATAATAGCCATGATTTTTTTTCCAAATGAAAAACAAAAATAATTATTTAAACCTTTCACCCAGCATATTCTGGTGTAAAAAGTAGTGCAACAGCTAATTTAAATGGCGGGATTGTTTATGGAAAATTTGGTATCTGTAGGTAATCACAAAGTATGACTTTCTTTTGCACAAACAAATCCACAAACAAACTCTTCAAAATATATAATAGCTTCCCTTTTATAGGGCTTTTATGCCAATATACAGGTGCCCAATACCAATAAAGTTGCCCATATTAGTAAAACACCTTTATGCTATTTCAACTGCAATGTACAATTCAAGATGTCCCACTTCCTACTACAGACAAGCCCTAGGTCATGTTCAACAACAGTTCAGAACCTGCCTCATGTTGAATCCTATTGATTAACACAATGGCTTATGGAAGGTCAGATCTCCAAGGACAATGTGACCTTTCAAGCTTTACCCATCGGCCATCTGGACATGACCCAAAACCAATCGGAATCTTTCCTTTGGTGTAGTGGGTTTTGGTTAAAGCCCTTAGGCAAGGTATACACTAAGGGGGAAAGTTAACTTAAAATAGGCAACGTCAGCCATGTTAATTACATAGCTGGAGTCAAAGTATCTTAAATCATGTTGTAGTGCTGTCCACACAGCGGAAGGTCGATGGGAGATTGTGCTCCTGTTGACTTCCCTTATTCCTTGTGAGGAGTCAGATTACCGGTACCAATGGTGGCGCCTTCTCAGTTCAAATTAGTGAGTCTTCACTAGACCCGTTAATTGGAACCCTGGAAGATAGACAGCAGCAGCATTGGTCTTCTTTGTAGTGTAGACAAGCCTTTAGTGACCAGGCTGGATATATTTGTCGAAGATTAATTTTCACCACATTAGGAAATCAGCAAATGTTAATTTACAGTAATTATTTCTACCAAGAGGCAAGCAACATGGCTTGCTCACAGAAGACATCCAGAGTGTGAATATAATTTAAGAAGAATATATGGCCAGGCTCTTAAGCTGAAGTGCCGATGCTAAAACCAACAGCATCGCAGCATGTTCTGGAATCTCACTGTATAACAGAGCCAATCACTTCCAGCTGAACTGTTTCTGTTCTGTGCAAGGCTCAGGTTTTATGTGGAATCAGAGACAAGAGCTAATCCAGTTTCCTTCAGAGAGGGAACCCTCACCTGCCCCATGCATGAGTATTCCAAAGGGACACAGCTACTGAGCTCAAAGTGTTATAGGGGAAAGCACCCAACCATGAGCTACAGAGGCCCTTGGGAAAGGGAAGTGGTTTGGTTGTGGGTGTGAATGGCTGGCATAGGTCATCTGGAAGAGCGCGTCTTGAAGCTCTTGCTTTTGTCATCCCGGCCTACCTTCTGTCCTGTTGCAAACAGCCCTTGTAATATTTTTTAGGGCTGTCAAACTATTAAAAAGATGCTCAGAGTTAATCGTGAGTCTTTGAAAACGTAGAAAAACCTCCGAACATATTTATAACACATTTCAATTAGTATTCTATTATTATTTAACAGTGCAATTAAAACTGTGACTAATCATGGCTTTTTAAAAATATATTGATTTCAATTACAACACAACATATAAAGTATATAACTGTGCTTGCTTTTTCTTATTACAGTGCAAATATTTATAATAAGCATATTTGCACTGTAATAAAGACAAAGCGAGCATAGTTGTACACTTATAATAATGTCATAATAAGTAATATAAAAAAAGTATTTTTCAGTGTGGGCCATACCAGTGCTGTAGTGAAATCTCTTCATCTTCAGTTATTTTTACCCAGCTGCACTCAGAACCAAAACAAGGTAAAGACTTTAGAGTCTACAAGTCCACTCAGTTCTATTTTTTGCTCAGCCAATCTCTAAAATAAACAAATTTGTTTACATTCATGGGAGATACTGCTGCCCATTTCTTATTTACAGTGTCACCTGAAAGTGAGAACAGGCATTTGCATGGCACTGTTGTAGATATGCTAAACATCCGCATACCCCTTCGTGCTTTGACTTGCTACAATTTGATGGTTTACATCAGTCACTAGACCAAGGCCTTTAGATAGGTTAGGCTTTAGATAGTATTGATGAGTTCCCAACTTTAAAAGATAAGCAATGGTATGTTCAAATGTTGCACTTAAGCTTTGGACAGCTTTTCACTTCATTACTGTTCAAATCCACTGGAAAATGTGGGGGGAAAGAGTCATATCTTGGACATAATATTAGCATACAAAATAATGGAAGACTCCGAGTCTTCCCTGGAAGTATCTAATAGTCCATCCTTCCCTGACCTCTGGGAGCAGATGGAAGCTGGTCACAGCAGCCTAGGGGCTGGTGGTATTGGCTGGAGCACATCAATCTCTGGCTGGGTCTATACTGGTGGAGAAAATTGATGTAAGATATGCAACTCCTACTACGTGAATGTGCATAGCTGGAGTTGACATACCTTTCATCGATTTTCTGGGATGGCTTCACAGCGGGAGGGTTGATGGGAGAAACGCTCTCATCGACTTCCCTTACTCCTTGCAACAGAGCATCACGGTTGATGGGGTGCCCTCAGCATTTGATTTAGCGGGTCTTTACTAGATAGCGGGTCTTTACTAGACCCGCTAAATCAAACATAGGCAGATTGATTGCTGGAGCGTCAATTCTCTGGGAAGTGGAGACATGGCCTCTGACAATGTCTCAGAATGGCCCCTCTATCTTCAGTGGTCTGGACTCCAGTGGATGCACCAGACCAGGGTACATTTGGCTTTCCACTGTCTGGGAATTCCCCTACATAATAGGAATTCTAAATTCCTCCATTTAAGGCAGCAGTACATACCCTTTGTGCCTCTGGAATAGTTCAAAGCAAATGTAGCTTGGGACAGAATTTAGTCCATGATGCTCATTGTATTTCAATCCTTAATGAAATTAGGGATTATCTAAGTATGCAAAGGGAAAGGAGTAAAGAAAATGTTCATGTTATGCAGGGGGTCAGATTACAATATCATAGTGGTCTCTTCTGCCTTTAAAATCTATACCTTTAGGAAAAGAGAAGGGGAGAAATAAAGGGCAGTATTTGTTCATTTATTTCTCCTTTCTCCTTAGTGGAAAGCTAGCGAGATGGGGAATTGCTCTGTTGGCTTTTCTTACCTGCTTTTATGATCGTTTTTCATTTTGGGGCATAGTTCACAGGCATGTTAAAACTTCCAAATAAAATTACAGAAAGGAGAGAAGGAAGAAATATGGGTGCTGAAAGGGAGTTGACATTTGCCAGAGGGATAAGAAATAAATCAGTAGGGAAATGAGTTTTCTTTGCAAGCCTATAAGAAGGTGTCAAAAGCAAAATCTATTAACAAGGCTGGCGGAATGGTTACAGTGCTGTGTACCAATTCAAAGGGTTAATGAATTTGAATCTATTTCCTTGCACTTATCAAGGATATTGACATAGCTAGTTAAATATCCGCGCGCCCTATTAGCTTTATTTACAACAGTGTCAATCTGTCTGGCACGAGGGAGTTATAAGGAATCACCTCTATGACCTTTCCAAAATGGGTTTAATTCAAGTAGTGTTCTCCCAGAAAATAATTGTTTCTGCCCTTCCCATTTCATATGTCTAGCTCTTCTGGAGATGATTTGTCAAGTATCATCTTCCACTCATTGAAAGATCCTCCATATTTTAATGACTGGTGACTGGATGTGCTGTGCTTTTTTAATGTATTCATATAATAGCAATACTTAACAATGCAGTGGTGTCTTCTATCTAAGGTCTTTCAAGCAACTTCTTTGGCTTTTCTGGTTTATTTGCTGGAGTTAGATAGACACTTTATTACGAGTTAACAACCTCAATAAGGATGACCTTTAAAAGCAATTCCTTTGGCCAGCCTTAAAGAAATGTCATTGGGAAATCTATACATCTCTGTCAGTCCCACCTTACTTTTCAGCATCAAAGGGATATCTGGAATATCCACTGTATCCTGTTCACCAGTCTGAGAAGGGGCCGGGGAAAAGGACCATCATCTAGGTTAAGCAAAGTATCTTGTCAAAGTCCATTACCTACAATTTATCTGCCGAAAGCTGGGGAGTTCCGCTTTCTCCAAATGGAATGTGCATAGATCACTGGAGATGTAAGGCAGAAATTGTAGAACCAACCTGATTTGGAATTGATAGAAGGCCCCAGAGATGAAGTCAGAGCCAGCTCGAGCCATTCCTGCACCCCGGGCAGTGGGCGCGCAATGCATGTGTGGCTCCGCCCACGGGTGCACGGTGCATGCGTGGCCCCGCCCCCCGGTGAGCTGTGCACCTTACAGCTGCCATCAGGTGCCCCCCATAGGTTGGCGCCCCAGGCAGCTGCCCGGCTAGCTCCCCACCTTAATCCAGCCCTGGATGAAGTATAGTGCACAGTTATTAGAGCAATACTATTGTACAGCCTGAAGACTTGAAGGAAGAGCTCCCTGGGCATTTGTGGTTTCATTGTTGTTCCTTTGAAAAAATTTGATGAAAACGAAGTTTTCCTCAAAAAGTATCTTCAAAAGCTCTTTGGGTTTCTACAAAACAAATTAATACGTGAACAGATTTTTGCTTCTGTTTTTAGTAAGCGAAAAATAGAAAAGCTTCAGCCAAAAAAAATTTTTTTTTTTTCTTGAGCTGAAATGTTCGGGGCTTTGTTGGCCAAAATATGAAAGAAAAAACATCAGCTGCCAAATAATGGGGGGAAAAAATCCATGTTGGGGTTGTTTGTTTTTTGACAATCTTGATTTTTTTTTCAAAGTGGATGATTTGTTAGGAAATGTGCACTCTCAATTCAAGCAATTTTTCATATAACAAAACAAAAATATTTTGATTAGTACTGGCCAACATTCATCACTGAGGGGATTGATTCAGTGACAAATCAGGGTGATAATGTCTTTGGGGCACAGCCATGTGATTAGAGGGTGTGTCAACCAGTGTAGCTTCTCATATCCATAGAGAAGGAAGTTGCCCTTCACCCTTTTACCTCAAATTTTGCTCTTGGTTATGTTGATGCAACTTGAAGCTACTCACCAGGTGTGTCTACACAGCAGCGTTATTTTGGAATAATGGCCGATATTCTGAAATAACATGCGAGCATCTACACAGCAATTCCACTATTTCGAAATAAATTCAAAATAACGGACAGCTAATTCCAACTTCTGTAAACATCATTCCACGAGGAATAACGCCTTTTCCGAATGTTGGAATAGTTGTAGTGTGGACGCTTCACATTCAAAGTAATTACTCCCCAGCGCTTCCTGGGGCTCTAAATCAAGGTAGAGCATCCACATTAGGGGAGCCTGCCATGGTCTAATTTTGACACTTCCCGGTAGTGTAGACGTGCTATTTCAAAATAAACCATTTTGGAGTATGTCTTATAGCTTATTTCGAAATAATCGTGCAGTGTAGATGTACCCGACTGTGTTTACTCTTGTGTACATTAAAGCAGAACTGGGCTCGGTTTCTCCAAATCAAGGGTGGGTGTGGTCAGTAATAAATATTGGTCTGTATCTCAAAATAGGATCCATACATTGGACTTCTAAGATGTTGTGATAGGTGAGCAGACAGTTTCAGCATCTTGCCCCACGGATGACATATAGTCACCAGGTCAGTGGTTTCAAGCCATTGAGACTGAATATGTCGTTAGAAGATAATGCCAGAACAAGTAGCCTGAGAGAGGGAAGACACCCAGATGAGTTTGAACCTGGTGGATCAGTCTAAGAAGAGGCTTCTAAGAGATCTTCAGACCCACAGAATGGTTTGGAGCTGGGTGGGAGAACATAGACCTCTTCTGTACCTATAATAAAGGGGACAGCAGCCTCTCTAACTTAGTGTATAGTTGTAATTTGAACTAGAGATTCCCATTTATCACTTTGAAAGTTGACAGGTTCTCATCCCAGATTATTATGACACTTATTCTATGGTTGGGGACCCCAAGATGCACAGGTGCCACTCACACTATAGAACTCCTTTCTAGCTATTTACAAATAAAGAATTGACAAATACATTTAGTGAAGTCACATGCGCTCTAACTCAGCCAGGCAGATAGAGAGACTACAGAAGGTACCTTGGAACAACCATGCTCACACCACCCCTTTCTGAACAACCTGAAGTGTTAGCCTTTATCTTCCTCATCTTCACCAGGCCGCTCATCTTCCTCATCACCGTCACCGTCCTCATCTTCATTCAGGCCCCTCTTCTCTGTCCTGGGATGCCATTGTTATATGTTACGCTGACGTTATGACATCTAATGCATATTCAGTAGGGGGTTTTCTCCCCCCTCTTTCTTATTTGTATTTCCCCCGCTTACCAACACTAAGGTCCTTTTGCTATAGGTTAGTATGTTTATGATTTTACCCATTATCATATACATCAGTTCATTTCACATGGCACTTTTGTGGTTGGATGTCCCACCCAGAACCTTTCAGAAGCTGGTGTCAGTTCATGTTCTGTGGTCAGCTGATGTCTTATGGACAAAACTCCCCCTTACGTCCTACTTCCAGTTCCTCATGAGTTGCTTAAGTTTATCTGTGCCAAAGTTCATAGGCCTCAAGGCACCTGCTAACTGCTGGAGCCCATGTCTGACAGGATACAAACCTGTTGGTTCCTTGCATTACATCTGAGGATAATAAAGCAGAATATAATGCACAGCAGTGAATACAGGAAGTCCCAGCTTGCAAACATTCCAAAAGCTAGCGGGTAAGTCGGTTGTTTGGAACTCAGAACGCATTTTCCCATAGAAACAATGTTCTAAATGGTAGTTGGGATCCTGGGCTAGCCCACCAAAGCCTATTTAATCCACAACGTAGCTGAAATATTGTATATTTGCAATGAAAAGTAGTAGAAATGGGGGGTTTTTCATTCAACTTCGAATGCTGGTGCTTGAGGAAAGGCAGGTTTTTATCAGAGGAGGATGAGGAGGTATGTGGAGATGCTGAAGGGGATTTCCCCCAATTGCTGCCATCCCCATCCTCCCCACAGGCTCTGCGCTGGCTCCTGTAGCCAGCCTCATCTCCCAGCCACCCACCCCCGGTGGGCTGCACCCAGCCCCTGCTTACCAGGAGGTGGTGAGTGGGGACTACAGGACTCTACAGGAGCAGGGGGCAGCTGTTCCCAGATCCCACTCCCATGCTGGGTGGACTGCCAGCAGTTGGACCACTTGCCACCAAGGTTCCCTCTACGCTGCGTGGCAGCACGGCCCCGCAGCTGCTTAATGAGCCCTGCTGAGGGGCTCAGGGCTCCATGGAGCTGCCTGGCTGGGGGAAGGGCACTTTTCCCTCAGTGACAGCAGCAGTTCCCTGCTGAGGACAGAGGAGTGAGTCTCTCCCAGATGGTAGGAAGGGGACATGTCCCTACCCCACGCCCCCGGGGCCCTCAGAGCAGGCCAGAGTGCACAGCCCAGGGCTCACGACTCCAGCAGTGCTGCCACCGGAGAAGCTACAATAGCAACTGGGAATCACCAGGCCCCAGGGCAGCTGCCCCCTCTGCCCCTTTCTCTCCCCATCAACAAGCCTGGCTGTCACCTTTCTTCAATGCTAGTAATTGTACAGGAAAAGGAGGGGAGTGTCCACAAAACTGCTGTTGCGGACTCAGCCCTGGGATTACTGGTATTTAATAATTGCGAGGAGAATACTCTCTTGAAACACTGACAAGAAGATAACAAAGGGATGAGAGAGGAACATTCTTTCTTTTCTTCTCCTTCAATTCATTTCCAGACATTCAGAGTTTAGTTTTTCCAGCTGCTGATACTGTAAAAATGTTGCTTGGCAACATGGTAATAGGAAGGGAAAAATCCTTAAAAACATTAGGGGTTTTTGTCTTTAGAAATGTACTAGTTCAGCACATCCAACCTCCCACGGCTCAATTTAAGAGCAAAAGAGACACAATGAATAATTTTCTCTCAGCGGATTCTCGCAGCCTTTAATGAGCGGCTTTCAGAAAAGGGACGCATGAGGAGAAGTTCTGGCACGCGGCAGGGGGGAGGGGCGCGCGGTTGTAAGTTGACTGGAAGATGGCGCACTTACCTTCATTATGCCCTCCATAGTGGGTGGGCCGAGAAATAAAATGGGGAACATGCACTCCAATGTGCGACATTCTTACAGCGCCTCCTCTTCGCCGGGGCCTTTGAATACCAAGCAGAGCAGCGGGAGGCAGAAATATCAGAATGTGAGGTTGCTTGATCCTGCAGACAACTCTTTTTAGGTAGCCTCTTGGCCTACAAGGGGTCTACTCATGGGAGTAAGGACTAGCACTCACGGTCATGCTGAATTCCCACCGAAGGGGACGGGAGCTGAGGTGCATTACACCACACCGCATGCCCGTGAGGCGCTATTCTGAGGACAATTGGTCTGACTCTCCTCTTTTATACCACTGTCAAGCTAGTGCATCACTGCCTGCAAGAGAGTTATTCCTGATTTACACCAAGGAATCAGCCTCTGCGCATTCACCATCTGCAAGCCAGTGCCCTGATATACATGCGCTAATAAAGTCCATTAAAAAGAAACAGTCATTTATGTACATTAGTGTGAGGTGCTCAGAGATTCAGGGCAACATGTTTTCGTATATGTTTCAGGAGTCCCCACCCTCCTTTATGTAGCTTAAGATAAACAGCTGGGACCAAACAGGAGGTGTTTGCCTAAAAAAAAAAACCTACCAAGATTTATCGCCTTGTACGTGCTCATTCTTGCTGAGATCAGGAGTCTAGATGACACGTCTCTTCTGACAGCATCAAAGTCAAAAAGGCCTCCAACATGTGAAGGGCCCATGAGAATGTCAGCCATCAAATTGAGAGGAGCCTCAGCGAGAAGACACAGATTGTTCCTATGCCAGAGAACGGAGTCGCTCAAAAGGAAGACGTCCCGGAAGAGTTGGAAGCAGTAGAAAAGTATTATGATTCTGGGGTAAGTCTGATGAAGTGTAGCAGGGCTACGGAATTAAAAAGGAAGCTGCACGTATAGGAAACAACATGGGCCTGAGTCTGCTCTCACAGAGTCATAAGAACATAAGAATGGACAGACTGAGTCAGACCAAAGGTCCATCTAGCTGAGTGTCCTGTCTTCAGACAGTGGCCAGTGGCAGGTGCCCCAAAGGGCATAAACAGAACAGGTCCACCATTCCCAGCTTCTGACAAACAGAGGCTAGGGACACCATTCCTACCCATCCTGGCTAATAGCTATTAATGGATCTCTCTTCCACGTATTTATCGACTTCTTTTTTGAACCCTGTGAAAGTCCCAGTCTTCACAATGTCCTCTGGCAAAGAGTTCCACAGGTTGACTGCACATTGTGTAAGTAAATATTTCCTTTTGATTGTTTTAAGCTTTCTACCTATTAATTTCATTTGGTGACCCTAGTTCCTGTGTTATGCAAACAAGTAAATAACTTTTCCTTATTTACTCTCTCAACACCATATGATTTTGTAGACCTCTATCATATCCCCTCTTAGTTTCCTCTTTTCTAAACTTAAAAGTCCCTGTCTTTTTAATCTCTCCACATATGGCAGCCGTTCCAAACCCCTCATCATTTTTCTTGCCCTTTTCAGAGCTTTTTCCAATGCCAAGATCTCTTTTTTGAGATGGGGTGACCACATCTGTAACATTCTGTTTGCTTTTTTGGACTGCAGCCGGACATGGAGTGGATGTGCTCTCCATGGGCTCTTGCTTTACGTGCGCGTCACTGTAGTAATACCCGCAGGAAAAAAAAAAGCCCTACCCAGATGGAAACCAGCGGAATCTGGCAACCCAGCATGTGGCAACCATAAACAAAGTGTATTATAGGCCACTCATAGAACCCCGATGGGCTGCCTGCGGCCCTCATGTCATAGGCTGTACACCATTGAATTACAGAGATGCTGCAACTACACACAGCAGTCAAGCCACATGCAACCCAGTGGGTTCCTGGGGGCCATCTGAAAATTCTTCCTTCCTACAACCTGCCCTCTCTAAGTTCTATACAGGGCAGATACTCTGTTAGGCATACAGGCTGCTCTATAAGTCCACCTAGGGAGCCATAGACCCGGGGGTGGGCTGGGGTCTGGAGGCACAAAGAGCACTCTAAAGCTATAGAGAGATCAAGCTTGTGCCTCTATATAATATTGCACCCTCAGCTAGTTAGTAAAAGCAAGCATGGAGCTGTATATATGAGTCACTTCATGCAACACTATAATGCAGCCACCTCTGGGGTAGAGCACAGAAGCAGTTTAACAACACAGGGCAGATACACCTCCACAGCATGCGATAATGTTCTTCAATAATTTGGTGAAGTCCCATTCCGCAACACATGTATTGGAAACAGCATCAGGACTTCGCTGCTTAATTGAATAAGACACTAACAGCAGTTGCTGCTTCTCTTATTATTTTACCTGGGGAATCGCTCCGGCTCCATTTGCAAATTAAACACAGATACTCATGAAGAAGAGACTGTTTTTGTTTGTGTTTTTTTGAAGCTGCATGTGTCTGAATCAATTTTATGTCTTCCAGGCTTAGAACAGCAGAAATCTGAGATACAAATTAAAAAAATCTGTACTGAGATAAAGCTGGAAAATTAAGATTCAAGTGTTCTAGAACCCATGGGGGTTTGGGTTTGTGTGGAGTTACCTCTGTGTAACATGCAGCAGTTGACTTAACCAATGGGGTCTTTTTTCCTGACATTCATGAAGAGAAGCTCCTTAGGAAGTTGTTTATGGTTAGGTCATTAGTTTGACTCCTCAGTGGGAAAATTTGGCCACAAACGGGTTACATGTGTACAGCTGAAGGCACAATTTTATTTACAGGTTTGTGTTTTAAATGAGATTACCTAATGCCCCATGTCCACAACAAATAACGATAGCAGGATTCCTGACCTAGCTGCGTTATGGCTAAAATGTATCGCATGGATGGAATCTAATCATGTTGTGACTTGGCACCATAAGAAAGCAGAAGCCAAGGTTAGTTTTACTTCAACGAAATCTAAAAATGGTAGCCACGTTATAACCAGGTAGCTCCATTTAACACTGAGCCAGATATAAATGCATATGTCCTTCGTAGTACAGTGGGTCATTCAGCATTCCCTCATGTCTAAAGCAGTGGGTTCAAATCCTGATTCCTAACACAGATGACCTCTTTGGTGGGTTATCATCAGACTAGCCAATTCTGCTCCACATTGGAATTGCAAGACTATTACTGTGGGGAAAAATGTGCCTGGTAGCTGTTATGGAATCAGCTCATACAATAATATAGACTCATTGCTCAGAGGAGGGTGAAAACTGGAAAAAAGAGGGGGCAGAGGGATGTTGCAAATTATGAGTGGATTATATGAGCAGAGATACCAAAGCTCCTATACTATGAGTGAAACTCCACCACTGCTAAGAATCAATGCCAAAACATCCCCTGACTTCAGGATTTCAACCAGTGTGTAGTGTAGGTCAAGACTGAGATGCAAGGTTCTTTTGAATTATACTTACCCATATTCTGCTGGACAGGGGCGGATGAGAGTTTTGTGGGGCCTATTGAAGCGCTGGGCCCGGGGCAGCACAATTTCGCTCATGCACCATGGCCACAGCCAAGAGGTAGTAGCACGTGCGCAGGGCCTATTGAAGCACAGGGGCTGGGGCAGCCTCCCCACTCGCCCTGCCCTATATCCGCCGCTGCTGCTGGATTACAACTCAGTGCAACGTTTCCCTCCTTTCCATGAGCAGGTAATGAAAAGGAGTCATTTTAGGAAATCAGAGGAAAGTCCAGGGAAAGTAGTTTGATGTAGTAGTTTGCCAAACTTTACACTGCAAACAGAATAGGCAACATTAGCCATTATTGTCTATTCAGTGAGGACAATAATCACTGATGAGACTAATTTGCTATTCATATAATTATTTATAAGCAGGGGAGCAGGGTCAGGGTGGAAGGGCTTGTCCTGGTGCTCCAGCATGGGAGTGGGATCTGGGCTCTGGGCTTGCCCTGCTGTGCTCACCCGGTGCTCCAGCCAGGCAGCAGGACTGGGGGCTTGCCACACTCTCCTTGCACACCCGGCATTCCAGCTGGGGAGTGGATCAAGGTATGGAGGCTTGCAAGCCCCCAACTCGGCTCCTGGTCAGGTGTGCCGGATTAGCGGACCATGGCAGGACCCTGACCCCAGTCCCCTGGCTCAGCTGAAGCACCAGATGGAGAGGAGCAGGCCCCTGCACCCCACTGGGAGCAGAAGAAGGGCTGGGGGTGAGTGGACCTGGATACTAAGAGGGTGGGCTGTGACCCACCCAGGCCCAATCTTGGCTACACCCCTGAATATAAATAACAGACTCACCGACCCAAACTGCCAACACACCCAACTCAGCCTGGTCACTAAGGGATGGAATTTTGAAATATTGCCATTTGTTTTCGGGGGTCTGAGGAAAGGGGGTAAAAAATTGGCAAGTTTTTCAGAAGTGTTTAATCCCCAGTAGCTCCCACTGTTCTCCAAGAGAACTGAGCCATTTTGAAAATCAAGGCCCAAGAAATAAGTTGGGTTCATCCTCCCTTGATCACCATCACAAGCAAGAAAAGGCAAACTCATCCTCAGGTACACTTGTGCAACTTCTTGCGTCGTTATATCAGACCTTCACTGTTCCCTTCACTGGGGCCTCTTAAACTTGACATAGCTTAGGGCAGGGGAAATCTCAGACCCGGGGCCGGATGTGGCCCCTGGCTTGCCTGGATCTGACCCCTGAGGCTCAGAGCTCTCCACCCCAGCATTGGGGAGCCCGTGCAGGCTCTCCAGACCCACCCCCTCGTTGCCCACTGTGGGGCTGGAGCACACAAAAATCTACTAGGCCGGGCCCCCCTCGGCTCTGGCATGTGAGGGAAATGAGGGGAGTTTCTTTCTCTTTCTCAGTCAGGGGCCACGTCAGTGAGGGGTCAGAGGTGGTGGGGGGGTTTTTTGGCTTGTGTGTGGCTCCCAGCTGATTTTTTGTGGGTCAGCGGCTCCCGACCCAAAAAAGGTTTCTTAGGGCCTCACTGTGTCTTAATTCAGCCCTGCCTGTGTCATTATTGAGAGAACACCAGCAAATCAGGCTGTTTCAATGAAATCTGCTTAGCCATCCGGGGAAGCTCCTTTTGACTTTGGAAGTGTCCGAAAGTGGTGATGGGTAGGGTCAGTGGCTTATTGTGTTCAGACCCCATTCAGCAGGGAACATGCTGAGGATGGATCTAATTCACAGCCCTGGCTTTGGCAGAATTGCCTGGCATAGCTGGCGAACCCATAGGAGCTGAGTGTCTCTTTGGAAGTCGAGGTGACATGAGGAGACACTGGCAGACTTCCTTTTGCAGCCCTTCAGCTCATTAGCTTTCACTAGCACACACATGGATATTTATATAAACTAAACCTGTAAAAACAAGACAGTACATCAAAGTCAAATGACTTGGTGTGATTCCCTTTCTCTAGCGCAGACACGGCAGAGCGGCTGGACTCATTCATCTTGCTTTCGGAGCCTCGCCGCTAAGTAATGCTCTTAGTAGTAAGACAGGAAGAAGCAGCCACTCGGCTCAATAATCTTCTTACATACCTCTTAGCAATTAAACACATTTTCCAATTTGCACAGAGGTACTGCAGCAGGAGAGGCGTCGGAATCCAAGGAGCCTTGGAAGAGACACTAACGACCCCTTGAAGAGACATTTTTCTATGTTGTTATAGTCCGTTACAAATCACAGAATTACTCGTCTAGACACATCTAGCTTGATTCTCCCTTCAGGCATGCTCCAGTTCAACTCCATAGACATCAGTGGAGTACATGGAGGTTAGGTCCATCAATGGCTATGAGCCAGGATGGGCAGGAATGGTGTGTCTAGCCTCTGTCAGAAGCTGGAAATGGGCAACAGGGGATGGATCACTTCCTTGTTCATTCCCTCTGGGTTACTAGTCATTGGCCACTGCCAGAAGACAGGACATTGGAGATGGACCTTTGGTCTGACCCAGCCTGGCCATTCTAATGTTCTTCTGTAAGTGAAGTGCACTTTGATCGCACGCTACACTGACTCTGCAACCAATCAAAGTGCTGCTACAGTTCAATAGGCACATCCCAAAAATTCTAGGCACCCAAGTGCAATGAGCAGAACTACCCTATATCAGGAGACTGTCTTGGTTACGACAATCTTGCGGCCCACTGAGATGAAGGAGGGCCACTCGTGTGGCCCGCTCACTAGCCGAGGTTGCCCATGGCTGTTGTAACTAGTTCTGTTCATAAAGAGAGAGTTTAGTTTTACAAACATTCGGTCCTTTCCGGTTAGTAACCGGCACGGGTTACAATGAAATGTTTTCTGGCTTGTTCTGGGGCTGCAGCAAGTATACAGGGGCCAGAGGAGAGCTCAAATTGCATCCCTGGTCCTCAATGAAGGGGCCATATTTGCGGAGAGGATGTATTTGGAAGATGTAGAGAACAGCAATGAGTTGACACTTCTACAAGGCTGGGGTTGGAGATTGGTGCCGTGGGGGTCTGGAGCAGTACTTGTCGTTTTATCACACCAGGGTGATTATCACAAGTCTTCACTGAGTTTTCCTTATATAAAATTGGTGTGTCTTCTTCCTTCTTTACCCTCTCACCCTCTTTATGATTTTGATCAACTTTCTCTGAGCTGTTTCACAAGGCAAAAATGGAGGGGGTGAACTATTCAGATGCTTTATTTATTTTTATTTTTTTTAATATTCATGGCATAGTTCAGTTGAACTAGGAAGTTGATTATTATTCTGCTGGAACAAAGACAGTTTGGACAGCTCGATTGGCACTGTTAGACACAAAACAAAAATCTGCCACGGAGCACTGAAGAATAGCTTCTGCTCGGTCAGCTTCTGTGCATTGCCTCAGCTGTTTGCCTAGGGGAAAGTCATTGGCTCCACTGAGCCTGCCGTATTTGTTCCTTGGCCGTGGAGAAGAGCCCTGCGGGGGAACTCTGGACGTGTTCGCTCCCAGGACGTTTCACTTTTCAACCTGGTGTCTGTTCAACAGGTCCCTTCTGACCTTCGCTCATTTACTCCTGATCTTCTGCAGTGCAGAGCTTCTCTTTTAATTCTCAGCAGCCAAATTAGGCAGGTCAGTTCTCAGGGGCTTCAGGGCAGCAGAGGGGAAATGAATTCCTTGAGATGCTTTCAAAAGGAGGAGCACGCGTGCAAGGAGAGGTTTCCTAGCCTCTTCCGTCCGCTGCTTAGCACCGGGGGCGTAAATATAACTTGAGCCTGGCGACTTTTGGCAGCTCAGTTCCACTTAGGCTCAGATCCCAGCTTCTATGGAGGCTTGAGACAGAGTGCTGGGCTACTCCAGCAGGACCAGCACTCTGATCACCCGATCAACAATTCCATTGCCCCGAGAATAAATCTGAGGGACAGAGCTGTGCCTAACTGAAAGATTGGAATGGGCTGAGGAGAGCCCCAAAGGTTAATTAGAGCATTAGCCCCAAAACACAGGAAGGGAATGCTTGGTGGGGAAGGAAGGAAGGGAGGGGAAACAGGATGGGATGGGACAGGCAGGCTTTTGAGAGTCAGAGTTGGGGGGGGGGGGGGGGGGGAGATATCTTCAGTCTTCCCTCTCCTTGGCTGAGTGAGCTGAGGACTATAACATAATTAAAGGTTGAGGAGACATGAGCTAGGAGGGAAGACTGAAAGAACCAGGCTTGTTTAGTTTGGAAAGGAGAAGACTGAGAGGGGACATGATTGTGGTTTTCAAGTACCTAAAAGGGTGTTACAAGGAGGAGGGAGAAAAATTGTTCTCCTTGGTCTCTGAGGATAAGACATGAAGCAATGGGCTTAAATTGAAGCAAGGGAGGTTTAAGTTGGACATTAGGAAAAACTTCCTACCTATCAGGGTGGTTAAACACTGGAATAAATTGTCTAGGGAGGTTGAGGAATCTCCATCACTGGAGATATTTAAGAGCAGGTTGGACAGACACCTGTCAGGGATGATCTAGATGGTGCTTGGTCCTGCCATGAGAGCAGGGGACTGGACTCGATGACCTCTCGAGGCCCCTTCCAGTTCTAGTATTCTATGATTCTATGACTATTGCAATTAGTTAGGAGGTGGTCAGGATTTACTGACGAGGTGTCCTCACAGGTCTCTGGCTCCCTCAATGATGATAACCAGAAGGCTGCTTGCATATGCGTTCAATGACGTGGACTGTGTCAACTTGTGCACTTAGTCTCCACAGCAGACCCCAAGAGAGCCCCCAAAGACCACAAACCAGATAAGGATCGTAGGCGCCCGACCAGGTTTATTGTTAAGCGAAGTACAGTCATAGTAGTCAGTAGACTCTACTGAACCACTACACATATGTACCCATAACAATGGACTGACTCAATCAGTGGGAAATTTCCATGCCCACTGGGTCATGCAAAGACTGTTCCCCAAGACACCACTTAATATACAGGTACAACAAATCACACCTCACTGCTGATGTCTCAGGTAACCACCCTCTGATATTGTCAGTTTACCACCCTCTGACACTACTTAGATACCACCCATTGCCCTGCACTGCGTGGTTTGATTAGATCATCTCTATCCATCATGCTGTCATTTTAGACCCTTTCCTGAACCTGGGTCTGTATCTCTGAGGAGTGGGTACCAAGGTCTTTTTTAATGAGCTAGTGATACCATGTGCTTTCCACTTACGATCAGTACCAATTATTGTTCTACACCTGGGCCTATTACCAATTAGCGTGTTGCACTCTCAGCCCTGTGCGTGCCAAGTTCTGTGAGCCGGGGCCTGCCTCTTGCTCCCAGCTTAGCTTTGCTTTATGTTAGCCATGTGTTGTCTGTTGTTAGCTAGGCCTCAGGCCTCAGACCAGGCCTATGCTACATGGGCTTATGTTTTAGGCCCTCATCTTACTACAACTATATGCTTGTAAATAGCTGCTCAAATTTACAAAGGTGTGGAGGGAAAACACTAACTAAGTTCCACAGGGTGCTTCACCAGAAGATCTCTGAAGAGTTTGAGGCGAGGAAAGGGATGGGACAGCACAATGCTCTGGCCCTTAGGCATGTACTTAAGTGCCTTGCTGACCTGGGGTCCTAATTTGTCACATTTAAATACAAGATGCTGATTTCCACCACTTGTGGACATCACATTTTTATATGTACTGCTACCTAGTGGTAGGAAGAGCAAAGCAATTAAGAAGATGTGCCTGAGATAGCTCAGAACATGTAACAGTTCTCACATAGAGAAACAAAGCAGAACTCCTGTGCTACAGTCACAAAAAGCCATGCCCCCCTGTATTGCAAAGCAATTTGCCTGCCTCCTGAAAGGAGTGCAATCATGCCCATATACAGCACATGGTTCCCTCTGCCAACAGATGTCTGCCTCTCTATGAATTGCTGCCAATCTTTTAAGTTCTCACACTGGGCCGTTTGAGTTACTGAGTTCCTTACTGGCACAGCGTGATTTGCCTTGTATAATTCTTATCAGACATTAACAGCTGGTGGCTTTTTGAGAATGTCTCTAGTTACCCAACGGAGAAAAAAGATAATGTCTCCGGCTTTTCACGTTGCACAAATCTAACAGGAGGGTATGATCATTATTACTTGTATCTGATCTAGTGTTGCAGGAAGAGAGTTCTGGACACATTATCAATAGTGTATTTAAAAATGACTAACAGATCTGATAAGTAACTCCTTCCCCTCACCCGCCCTTCAGTTTTATGGGGAGCAAATTGATAGACTATGTTTGAATGCTGAAACCATGTACTCCCACATTGTACTGAAGGTAAGAAATGCAAACTGGGCTTTCTCCCTTTCCTGGTTTATCATATTTATTCAAGTTGTATTTTAACCAAGTGAGTTAACCTGTGGAACTCCTTGCCTGAGGAGGTTGTGAAGGCTAGGACTATAACAAGGTTTAAAGGAGAACTAGATAAATTCATGGAGGTTAAGTCCATTAATGGCTATTAGCCAGGATGGGTAAGGAATGGTGTCCCTAGCCTCTGTTTGTCAGAGGGTGGAGATGGATGGCAAGAGAGAGATCCCTTGATCATTACCTGTTCAGTTCACTTCCTCTGGGGCATCTGGCATTGGCATACATGATACTGGGCTAGATGGACCTTTGGTCTGACCCAGTATGGCCGTTCTTATGTTCTTATGAGTTAAGCCATTTTCCTTGTGACTCAATGTTGGTTTTTCCCCCCAGAGTTGATGGACAAGGCCCTATTAACCAGATAGGCCCAGGAGAGTCACACCCAGCCCTGGAGTTTGGGTGTGATGTTTTGGATAGGTGGCCTCCCAGTTGGGCCAGCAGGTGATTGGGGAAGACTGGAAGCAGGCAGAACCTATGTTGCAGCTGAGTGGCCAGAGGGCTGTGTATAGTCCGGTAGCAATTCGAGAGTCACCGGCATGGCACCTCCCTCTGGTCAGGCCAGGAATTAGCTCAGGTCAGCACTGAGGTGCCCTCTTCTGGCCAGTGTCTCACCCACTGTTACCTGTTGTCCGTTCTACACTACCCTGTATTGAGACCTGCATCCCTCTCAGACCGCGGACCCCTTCCCTCGGAGTGCTGCCCTGTGGCAAGTCCCCCACATTCTGGGGTCTTCACCCTCAGGGAACCCCCAACTCCCTATACCCACTTTGCCTCAGTGACTCACTGCCAGTCATCATCTAGCCCCTGCCTCAGGGACACATTACAGTCTGAAATAGCCACTCATCATAGGCAAGGGGGTGTGGACCTGCTGCCTTCACCTGGCTGCCTCCCTGCAGCCCTATTACTTTTTAGGCCCTTGTTGCTGGGGCTCAGCCTGGGCTTATTCAGACCAGAGCTGCACCGGCTCACCCTGCCTTTCCCCAGCACTGCTCTGTGGTACCTGACTTGCAGGCAGCTAGGTTCTTCTCCCTCCAGAGCTGGAGCAAGAGTGTTTTCCTCCTCTCCAGGAGCTCTTCTTATAAGGGCCTAGCTGGGCTCTGATTGGCTGTCGCTAGCCTGACTCTAATTGGTTCCAGGGACAGCCCTTTCCCAGGGCTGTTTTTAACCCTTTTTATTCTGGAGCAGGGTGACCGCCCTGCTACAAGGGAGACAGGCATAGCAGCCAAGTTGCATGTATGCGCTGAGGAAATAAAGGGATGTAGCAGGGTAGGAGAGTTATGACCCCATAACTGCTGAGCTGCCTTTGAGATACCAGCATAGTGCAGGGATGTAAGATTAGGATTATGTGGGGGTGAGTATGCACAAACCCTCAGGGTTCTGGTAATCATTGGAGCCTAGCCCTGCTTCAGTTGTTAGCTTGGATGGTGAATAGAGGGCTGGAAATGAATGAAACAAAATTGGTGTTTTGGACACTAGGCCTCTTTGATGGACACAATTTTGAGAGGATGGACCATGCTACCACCCTTTATGGGGCCTTTAAAAAGAGACATTGGCAGAGAAACCCTTCCCCCCACCTTTTACCATCACTGCATGAAGGAGTGTTGCCAGGACACCAAGGCTACGTCTAGACTGGCATGATTTTCAGCAAATGCTTTTAACGGAAAAGTTTTTCCGTTAAAAGCATTTAATGAAAAAAGCGTCTAGATTGGCACGGATGCTTTGCGCAAAAGCATCCGTGGCCAATCTAGCGCAAAAGCATCGCCATTTTAGCCATCAGGGCTTTTTGCGCAAAACAATTCTGGGTTGTCTACACTGGCCCTCTTGTGCAAAAGCATTTGCGCAAGAGGGCTTTTACCAGCGGGGCGTCATTGTATTTGCGCAAGAAGCACTGATTTTGTACATTACAAAGTCAGTGCTCTTGCACAAATTCAAGCGGCCAGTGTAGACAGCTGGCAGGTTTTTCTGCAAAAGCGGCTGCTTTTGCAGAAAAACTTGCCAGTCTAGACACAGCCCAAAAGTTCAGACTCCAGTGGGGTTGCTTGGCCATCATCACTGCACCAGCGAAGAAATCCTGCTGCCTTTTTGTCCCTCATGGGCTTGTTTCTGCCTCCCATCTTCCTCCTGGCATTTCTCTCTCTCTCGCTCAGCTCTTCACCTGTTCCTGAAATCAACTGCACTGTGCAGCAGCAGGATGGTAAGATGAGGCAGCGTTTCTCTCCCCACACACACACCAGCTCTGCTTGGTTGGAGAAAGACCAGCAAAGGACATGAATCTGACCCGCCCAACCAGTTGATGTCCTGGATTGGGGAGGTGAACCAGGGTCCAGAACAACAGTCGTTGTGGCCAACCTGCGAGCCCAAGACATATACTGTGGCTGACCAGAGCCATGTATCCTGAAAACATCAACAAAAGCTGTATTTCTCCCATCCTTAGTATCCTCTCTCTGTTTCCCCTTTTGTGTCCCTCTGATGGGACTTTTGGTAGAAGCTGGGAATGGGTGACAGGAGGGGATTGATGATTACTTGTTCTGTTCATTCTTTCTGAGGCACTTAGCATTGGCCACTGTCAAAAGACAGGAGACTGGTCTAGATGGACCTTTGGTCTGACCCAGTATGGCCATTCTTCTGTCATGTGACCATTATTTCTGACTCACAATGGAATGACCTCACTAACTCTGTCTTCCCCAGCATGAAATGTTTTCCCAAATAAGAGGCTTTAACCAATATGCACCAGAAAGTGACTTGCGATTAAATTTTCTTTTGCACAATTGCTCAATTTCAATTTCAATGCTCTTAGCCTGGTGTGTTTCAATCATTAAATTTCTAACCTTTGGCGTGAATTTCCTAATGTATTTGTCATGATACCAAGCAGGCTAAGGTCTCTTTCTACCAAACCCTGAAGCTTATTTGATGCTGGACAGTCATGATCTAGTTAACATCTTTGCGTTGACTCTTTCCTTTCTTTGTTCTTGATTAATACAACAGAGCATGTGGACTCCGGACTGATCCAGCCTGGATCACAAGGGCTTCTTATAGTTGAATAATCTTCCCCTCTGGATATCACAGAATTTCACTAAACCACAGTCAGACTTCAAGCCAGGCCCCAAGAGTCAGGGAAAAACTAGTGCTACCATACCGATGTAAAGTAAAGCAATACACAGGTCAATAAGGCCCCAAATAATGATCTTATCATGAAGAGATACCATTGTCCTCAGGAGTTGTGTGTGAATAGCCTGGAGAGGCCAATCTGTCAGTTAGGTTACATGAAACTGTGTGTTTTAAGCATTTTGGGCTGTGTTTTTAATTACTGTTTTTTTAAAGATTTTCCTCTTACATGTGTTTCTAGTCATATTTCCTCTCAAAACCCAGGGGAAATCACTACAGACCTGTAGTGTCAAAGACAGACAAAGCGCTTCTAGTAAAAGAACAGGCTTGAAAAATCCATTTTGATAGGAACTGAAAATATTTTGTTCCCTTCTGGTTTCCTTCCTGTTTACACACTTCCTAGTTCCAATCTGGCCTGAAGGAGGATGTGGTGAAATTACCCTAAGAAAGTCTGTGGTCCTTACGGTGTTTCCAGACATCTAGACAGCAGTGCTATTTTTGGATACTTCAAGTGTTCCAAAATAGCGTTTTCTGTGTCTCGACAGCACGCCTTTTATTTCGAAATAGCTTTCGAAATAACGTGTGTGCTATTCCGGCGTCCCTGTAAACCTTGTACCACAGGGATCAAGAAACATTTCAAAATAGCACTCTACTTTGAAATTTGGTGCTGTGTAGACAGCGTCAAATTTAGAAATAAGCTATTTTGAAATTAACTCGAAATAAGCTACGGAATTTGGGTAGCTCAAATTGCATAACTTATTTCGAGTTAAGGGTGAAGTGTAGACGCACTCGGATTGACTGGAATGGAAATCCCATGACACACGTTATTCTTGCAGAATGTCCAACTTATTTTTGCAGGCATAAAATATTTTGAACGCTTATCCAAACAGAAACTGTGAAACTGTGTCGTTTCAAGACAAACCCCTAAGCCCTACATTTGTGTTGACACAAACATTCCTTGCTGTAGTCTGTTGTCCTTTCTCCCATTTGATCAATGACAAGGCAATCTCCACTCCTTGTGCAAAGTTTGAGTTTGGATGAAAAAGTTTCAAAGAAAAATCTAAGTTGGATTGAAAAAAAGAAAAAGAAACCCCAAACAAACCTGAACATTTTCTACACAGGTTTCCATTTTTGTTTCTGGTTGCTTATTTTTGCAATCAGCTGATTGAAATTTTTCAGTGTCTTGAAAATGTCATCAACATTTCAAAACATTTTGAAAAAAAAAACCAGTAAAAAAAAAAAAGATTTTAAAACATGTCAGGGAATGCATGGCTGCTTTTCTGGGCAACTCCCTCTCTAACCGCATAGAGCTGCTGACCGGAGCACTCCAGGGCATTGGTGTGACAGAGATACAAGCACCCTTCCACTGAGCTGAAATCAGACATGTGAACAGATGTAATACACGGGCTCGGCACAGGTAGGTCATGCTCCCTCTTGTGACTGACCCTGCTAGCTACTTAATCACAACTAAACAAGCTTTTCTCTGCATTTGAATGCAGTCTGACAGGGCGCCGCAAAGGTGATAATTGCCCTGGGGCTCGGTGAGTCTATAGGACCTGGCGCTCCTTGGCCACCATCGCCACTACCACAGTGTTAGAGAAAAAGAAACTGCTCCCCCAGTAAAAAAGTTTGGCCAGGCCGCTCTTGCTATAGTGGGCTGCAGTACTCCTTGAGAGAAACCAGCCGCACCCTTCCTGCATACCATTGCCTTTAGAAAAAGGGAAGGTGTGAAAAGGGGAAAATAGCCTCAGACTCTCCCACCCGTCACCTTGGCGTGAGAACTGCGGGGCTTACCTGGTCGCATGAAACCTGCGCAGTTTCAGCCCAACCCCTGGGACACAGACCCCCCCCCACTTGGTGACCATTGGGCCATATATGGTAATATGCAAGAGCAGGAAAGCGATGTGCAGATTTGGGGATAAATACCCATGGCACAGTTCGCTCTAGGAGGTCTTCGCAACACACGTACCACCGTCGTCGTGTGCCTTCGTATACTTCAAAGCGCTGCCGGCCTGATCAACCGACCAGCCACCTCCCCGACTCGGGCGTAACCAAGGCCTTCCGAACCGATATCTTTGTAATGTTCCGTGTGCTGTGTAAGTTGGTATGTATGATTTGATTTTTCCTGTTGTATAAGCTTAGTGTTGTAGTTGTTTTTGGGTAGTACATAAGAGTTTGTAGTTATCACTGTTATTTTATTACTGTAGCTGGATATTTTAAGATTAGAGACTATTCCCCTTGCCATTCCCATCCTTATATCTCTGACACGTTTTACTAGAAACCATAGAATAAATATAATAAATACTGTAAATTCATTATTAACACGGTCTATTAAAAATCTTAGAATAAATACTATAAATTCACCACTGTCATAAATAAATAATTTTTATTTGATAAAACTGTCCACCTGGTTCTGTCCTTCCCCCCTTGGGTATTCATCGTCGGACCTGTGATTCTCGCGACACACAGCAGAGGTGGCAGCTGGAGCCCTGGGCCCTTTAAATCCCCTCTGGAGCACCACACAGCGTGCTCCAGGTGGCTCTGAGGGCTGCCTGGGAAACGGGGTGGCTAGTGCAGTGCACTCTAGGCGGTGCTGAGGGCTGGCTACCCCCCCCCAGCCAGGCCCCTTCCACCGGACCCCTCCCCCTTCTGGGAGCACAGAGGTGACTGCCCCCATTTTGCCCGGCAAGTCTATCAGTGTCCCCTCCTCCTCCCGCTCAAGTGGTTATGACGCACACTTCCCCTCCCCCTGCCAGGCACACACAGACATATGCTGACGGCCATGGTGGATGCAAGGAGGTGCAGTCCTGCTGTTTCAGCTGTTTATCTAGGAGCAAAGCCGGTACCCACCCTGCATTGCTGTAGACACTCTGGACTGATATGGTCACACGGCCTACAGGAGAAGGCCTGAGTCAAGGAGGCTGTGAGGTGCTCCTTCTGGAACGACAGACCTGCCACTGGCCCACCACAGCTGACTCTGGCTTGTGGGGCTAAAAATTGCTAGATGGTCAGGCTCAGGCCCCAGCTGCCCATGAGTGGGGTGGGGTGCAGAGTCCTTGCTCCAGCCCAAGCCTGAATATCCATGCAGCAATATTAAGAGACCCACAGCCCAAGCCCCATGACCTGGAGGCAGCAGACCAGAGCCAGTCGCAGGTGTTTAATTGCTGTGTAGACGTACCCACTGGGTCCCCCAGGCAGAGTTGGCACAGCATGGTGGGCTCGGGGAGGGTCAAGGTGGAACTGGTCAAATAACTGCTTTGCAAACACACTAGCCACTGTACAGGAATGGCTGGGGACACTGCAGTCTCAGGGCTGCAACAGGAACCACAGAAGAACAGCCTTTTACTGTCCCATAGCTGAGGGTAGGGGGCAGGTTTGGAGGGACACCTCCTTCAACACAGCTCCTTACAAAACACTCCTGTAATGAGAGCGTACGTGCTCAGGCATGGTCAGGGTGGGTACCAGGCAGGCAAGAAGCGAGAATGGAAATGATTAGTATTTATCCTCTGTTGATTTCCTATTTCCCATCCTGGTTTTACAATTCATTTGTGTCATCCCTTTGTTCTTTTGTCCTCCGTGCTAATTTATCATTCTAGTCTCCATGGTGGTGGCTTTCATGACACAATTAAAGCAGACAGATCAATATTCCCAATCTGCCTGCGTTTTGCTTGCCCCGTTTACGGTCTTTTTTTTTTAATTGTATTTAATTAATACAGAGAGCTGTGATGTCTTTTGGAAAGCTATCAGAATGCTCTCTCAGGTCCATGGAATTGTTTATTAATCTTCTAATGATGCCTGTCTTCTCGGGAATTTTTGATGCTTTATGTTTCATATTTATCCCATAAACAACATAATTATGAAAAGAAAAAAAATACAAGTGTTGCTTCTTTTTATTAGAGATTTACAAATAGCCAGATAACTATATGTTCCGATATGTTGAGCAGAGAAGGACTAAGTAAAGTCTTAAACATATAGAAAATATCAATTGCTTGAACTTATGTTTTCCTGCTGTCAGGATTCCTTCAGTCTGTCTTGATTGTGAACTTAGCAATTATCATCGGCTTATGCACCATGTACATATATTATGTAGTCCTTCTTGGAAGTTAAAACCAGTTCTTCCTCCATGCTACTCAAAATTCTAGCTGGACTGACTCACCTATGCAATGAACACCCCCATAGAGCAATTGCTGTCACACTGTGACTGCTATTAGTACGAGAAAGCTGAACTACAGGCATTAGGAATGACGACATAATACCCCCACCACGTCCTCCCGCTGCCAATAAGCATCTCTGAAGCGGATGCATGAATACAGCTTCCCAGCAGAAATCTGGTCTTTTAAGAGAAGCCACCTTGAATAGATTCTCATTCCCACAAATGAGACAGATCAGCTGGCTCAGAGCTACGCTGAGTCCCAGAGGTACAGCATCTGGATGACTGTGTCTCGTGAGATTTCATTCTTTGACTCTGCAACCCATCCAAAGGGCAAACAGTTAACATGCAGAAATGCTGCGACTTGGAACCTGTCCAGGCTTCCGAGATCTTGTGCAGCTGACTGTGGGGACAGGCCAGGGCTGGTATTCTACTTGTAGTCCCCTTACTAAAGGTGCCTCTGCTTATTTTCTGGGAAGACCGTGGCTGTGTCTATACTGGCACGATCTTGCGCAAAAGCGGCCGCTCTTGCGCAAAAACTTGCTGCCTGTCTACACTGGCCGCGTGTTCTTGCGCAAGTAAACTGACATTCTAATGTATGAAATCAGGGCTTCTTGCGCCAGAACTCTGACGCTCCTGCTCAGGAATAAGCCCTTTTGCGCAACTGTTCTTGCGCAAGAGGCCAGTATAGACAGGCAACATGAATTTCTTGTGCAAGAAAGCCCTATGGTTAAAATGGCCATCGGAACTTTCTTGCGCAAGAGAGCGTCTGCACTGGCATGGATGCTCTTGTGCAAAAGCACATCTCTTGCGCAAAAGCAGATACCAGTGTAGACGCTCTCTTCTGGAAGAGTTTTTGCAGAAGAACTCTTCCACAAAATAATTTTTGCGCAAGATCACGCCAGTGTAGACGTAGCCCCTGTGTGCTGCAATCCAGCCTCACAGACTACAATTTCTATGAACCCTTGGGAAAAACAGGAAGGAAGTGACTCTTGTGTGGGAGATCAGAGTCTCTCCACGTGCATGAGAAGTGAGTCCTAGCAGTCTGGGACTCTGCCCTTGGATTTTGGAACAGAAGGGGAGCCAGGCTGCTGTGGAGGAGTTTGATCCAGTCCAGGGGCTGTTGGAGTGAGGTTACAGACTGGGACTAAATGCCTTTGGAACTGGGATCTAGCAGGCTGCTTCTGATAGGCACAGCATGAGACTGTAAGTAATTGGGCCTTTTTGGGAAAGGGCTGCCTGGGACAGAGCTGCAGCCTAGCTTGGACCCTCATACACACTGCCTGCAGAGAATCTCCACTACAGCTGCAGTTCTTCAAGCGCGCCCATGCAAGCAAGAATCTGGGACTCTGAGTCCAGGCGTGTGCACACTCTGTGGGGGGGGAGGGGAATCAATATTGGCAGTGCAAATGCTAGAGATATAAATTCCAATTATTGTTGTGCACTTTGTTAATGTTATTCATTGTTAATCTGTTAAACCCTGTTTATTTAAATTAAGTAGAGATTATTTATTTTAATGTAATCTAGTAGATGTATATGATTTGTAGTTGTTGTTCTGGAATTAGATCCAGATTATTGCTGGAATGAGTTTATTCCTGGAGGCTCGCAAGGCACACCAGGAAGTGTGTACAAGGCCAGCCAGGTGGAGGCACCGCCATTGTACATTCTTTACGAGCAAAGGACTGCAGCAAGGGGGTGGATAGGTTTTTCCCAACCAAACAACATCACCACTGGGATACTCAGGATCGCCTTTTATGTCAAGACCATCAGGCACCCTGGCACACCTGTGAGTGTGACCTGCTCCCGAGTAACCCGAGGAGGAAAAAGCAGGTTACATACTCTCAGCAAGTGGGATAAAGAAAAGCAAACCAGGCTTGTTCCTGTTCCTGTGAGAGTAACTAGCAAACCCCCGTGCTTAGGCGTGGGGATTTGTCCCTGGCAGAAAGAGAAATGAGGCCTCAGCCTGAAGTTGAACTGCACACAGTGCCACTGGGCATGAATTGGCCCACCCGCTATCCACTTTCTCAACTGGTATCCATCTCTGAAGGAGACGCCATGGAGAGGAATGGCAGAGAGAATTAAAATGATGAAAATGTCCTTGAATGGAGCTTGGAAATATATTTATTTTAAAGTTGCCATGGTTACGTCTCTTAGGCCTGGTCTATACTAGGGATAAAATAGTGTAGCTGGTTAACCGATGAGCAAAAGCATATAGGTTAATGCTATAGACTCCATGCATTTCCCCCGCACCACCCGGCCAACCAGTAATTTTTTTAGCCGTATGGCCAGCAGCCCAGCTCAGTTCTGGCTTACGCCAGATCCAGGACCTACCCCTGCTGTGGTTCTGCATTTAAAGTGTATCAGGAGCTGGGCGGGCAGGCAGCCCAGTTCAGTTCCAGTTGGCACCGGGTCCGGGAATTCAGACCCCCTGCCTCCCCCGATAGGGGCTGCTGCCACCCCACACTGCTGCGTCTTTATCAGAGGCAGTAGCACGGGGCAACAAGCAGCCGGTTGCAAGAGGAGTTGATTTTTAAACTGGCTCCCCTCACGGACTAGCTCCTGCCTGGCACCCCATGTTGCTGCCGGCCCTGCCCCCAGGGACTATAGAATAGATGACTAACTGATAAGAATTCATGGGGTTACTCGACTATTCAATTAACCAATATTTAACATCGCTAGTCTATACTAGACCAGGCAGGTCGGTTTAAGGTATGCAACTCCAGCTACGCAGAATGCACAGCGGAAGCCGGCTTACCTTAAGCCAAACTATGGCAGAGTCCACCCAGTGGGAGGCCAACGGGAGCACTCCCTCCCCTTCCCTTCCTCCTCCCAGAACGAGGCGTACCCGAACGTCAGCAGGGGCTGCCCTCAGCGTTCGATTTATGGGTCTACATTAGACCACCTACATCGAACGCTAGAAGATCGACCTCCAGAGGGTTGATCTTCGCGCTAGTGTAGACATGCCCTCAATTTCCCACCTCCAGTGTTCAGGAGTTCACAGGACTGTACTAGGGTTACCACCGGACTTGCTCCAGCAGGACTCGCTCCAAGGAAGGAACAAAGGGCTTGGAGCTCAGAGCCACACCAGTGACAGTCATTGGACAACCTACTGCTAAAACTGTAGCTCTGACCATAACCCAGAACCCAGCCAATCCACCGGGACTCTGCGCGTAAAAACAATAACTCCCCTGAACCAGACCTTGTTCCTCCAGAAAAGCCACTTACTCAAGACTTGCTCTTCCCTCATAGCAGGGAAGGGAACAGTCTGATGACCCCAAAAGAGAGGAGCTAGCTGTCAGGATGCTGGGCAAAGATAAGCAGGACTAGTGGCGGCAGCTTGGGAGCCCGGATCCAAAGCTAGGAATCAGTCATGAGTCAAGCTAAGGGTCAAAGCCAGAGTTGGAGTCAGGAGTCAAGCCGAGGGTCAGGGATAGACTCAGGAAGCCAGACAAGACCAGGTAGCAGGGTCCGTGTTGGAGTTCCAGGGCTGGAGTTCCAGGGGTTGACGGGGGAGTCAGAATCCAAGTCAGAGCCGAGGTCAACACAGAGTTCAGGAATGGGGCAGTGGGGGTAGCTAGCTAGATTCACGTGGTTGCCTGAATGCTTCTTGATACATCTCATGGGCAAATATAGGACTAAGGAGCCAATCAGGGATGGCTAAGACATCTGCCAATCAGATCACTAGAGGCAGGACTTCCTGTGGTGTGGCTGTCCGGGGACAGCCATGGAACAGCTTCCCCTAGGGGTCAGTGTGGGGCAGTTGGTTGCCTGTAAGCTCAGATTTGCCTTGCTGACCTTCAAACTTGTTTGATCACCACCAACCCCCCACATACTCCCACCTTTTAAAGTGACTTAGAGAAAGGTCACCATCTCAGACCCTCCCACCTCTCTGCAGAGCAGCACAAATTTCTTCACGTTGATCCGTTCCTAGCACTTGCAAGTAGTTTCTGCCTCCAGGCTGAAAAGTCCAACAAGAACGCCAATTAATGGTGCTTGTAATGACGGCGATATAATAGGCAGCGGATCAAGCACAGCTTTCAGAGGGTAACAACCGAGTGGGTTTGGATTCCAACCAGTGACCTTGAGATGAAAGGTTCCTTATTCCCCGGCCTACCCAGCTTGCTTTCCTTTTTTATCAGATAGCCTTGAAACAGCTTTGCTAAGGAGTCAGGGCACCATGCCAGCGCTAGAAAGAATGCAGAGACAGGATCATTTCTTTTTCATTACGTTTTAATCATCTAATTCCTTCAGTAAGATAGCGGGTGCTAAGAGAGTCCCATTACTCAGAAGCCTGATTTGAAGAGAGATGTCTGTGCCTGGGATGATAAACTTTTCCAGTGATAATATTTGATAACATGCTGATAGAAAAGGGAAGAGTTCATCCAAGAGCTAGGAACTTCAAGTAATGTCTAACCTTCCTGTAAATAAGGTGGCCGGCGGCTAGAAAGTGTGAAAATTCAGGGCAGGGGGCAGGGAGTAATTTGCAACTATGTAAGAACAAACCCTGAGTATTGGGATGGTTTCTCTACTATCAGGACATCTGGTCACCAGGGGAACGGACAGCCTTGCCAGGCCCTTGGGCAACGTGAGTGGGGGGGGGGGGGCGGTTCTGCACTGGTGGAAGGGGTAGGCCAGAGGCAGCCATCTCTCAGCGCCACCCAGACTGTGACACGCTCCCCCATCCCTCACAGCCACCTGGAATACTCCATGTTGCGTGCCAGTGCTGGTGTAAAGGCCCCAAGGCTCCGTGTGCTGCTGCCCTTTCGAATTGCCGGGCCCCCCTGGCAGTTGTCCCTTTGGCCACCCAACGGTGGGCCTGCTGGTCACCCTACCTGTAAAATAAGCTCCACAATCTGAATCTGCCCCTACACAGGGGGAAATAATTAGAAGTAGCATCAATGGAGTCAATAGAGTTGTGCTGGTGGAAAACGGGAGTGAGACAAGAATGCGATCCCGTGTCCCAGTCAGGTGGGTAAATATGGGACTGGTGAGGCTATTAATCGCTCTCCTAGAGAGATGTAAAGTGAGTTCTTTCCATCCTCTACCCTATAAAGGTGCTTTCTGGGATTGTCCCCATATCCTGCCTCAATATTCCCATTAACTATGCCATGCTGCTGTTCCAGTCTGCCGAGAGGGTAAAATGAGAGGTCTCGGTCAGTCCTGCTCCGGGTTAAGAAGCGAGTCTGTTTGAATCATCCACTGAAGGACAAATTTCTGAAGCCCAGGAGGCGATTTTTATTCAGAGTCCCAGGACGCAGCCAAAGGCCTTGATCCTGTAAACAACCACACGCATGCCTAGTTATTTACCGCACATGGGCAGGTTCACTGAGCTTAGCGGGACTATTCACGTGTTCAAGAGACTCACTTCTGTCAATGTTTGCAGGAGCAGAGCCAAAGTGAGCAGCTGTAGAGGAGGGAGAAATCGTATTTCTTTATCCCGTATGCATTTAGATGAAAATAGTAAAAATGTCACTTTTCCCGGACTCTAGGCTCCTTGGCATGTAATAGTGCAATAACATCCTAGCAGCATGACAAGTATCAGTCAGACAGGAGTCCTGCTGCCCAGCTGCCGCAGACCCCAGGGGAAAGGGGCATGTGGGAGGGGGGCTACCTTCCATCTTGGAAGGGACAGGGCTTGGATGAAGGGGCAGGGCTGGGGGGCAGCCAGCCCTTGGCACTGCCCAGACTATGGCATGCCCTCCCCCCAGCTCTGAGAGCTGCGTGGAACGGTATTCCAGCGCCCCGGCAGTGACTCAAAGAGGACTGAGGCTCCAGCTGCTGCCTTTGTTACTGCAGCAGCGGTGACGGCCAGAGCCCCAGACCCATTTGAATTGCCAGGCCCCGGGACAACCGTCCTCTTGCCCCACCCCCTCTTGCCGGCAGACCAGATAAGGGAAGTTTGGCTCTGGCATAAGTTTCCAAGAGACTGTGGAATCATTGGAAGTTTAAGAATAGGTTAGACAGACACTGCCAGAGATGGTCTAGGAGAACATGGTCCTACCTCAGCATAGACTTCAAGGTCCCTTCCAGCCCTACATTTCTATGACTATGCTCACTGTGGCAGGCATACCCTCAGCCTTCTCCAGAACCCCTCCCAAACTGGTATCTTGTGCATGTCCAGGTAGTTACCAAATCTGGCTCCGGTAAGTGCAGTATCTGAGCACCTCACAATCTTTGCTGCAGACCGACTGGACAGATGGGGCACTGGGGCATAGAGACGCTGAGTCACTTGTCTGACATCACACAGGAAGGCTCTGGCAAGGCAGGGATCAAACCCACTCTTCTGCGCGCCAAGCTAGACTTTAGGCCCTGTGGCACTATAGTGCTGCCCACGAGGGCCCCTTCCCCCCCAGCACTGAGAGTAGTCCGGCCCAGTCTCGTTCTGCTCAGCCCTCCCAATGTTCTGCAGAAGGGGTAGTGATTTTCGATGGGCAGCCACTCCATGAATTTGGTAGGTGGCCAGAGTCTGCACTTTTCTACACTATTAATGGAGGGGGTGCACGGTCGGGGATGGCATTTGGGCACAGAAGGGAGCTCTGGGCAGGGGATTGGGGTACAGGAAAGGTGTGGGGTCTGGGAAGGAGTTTGAGTTCAGCTGGGGGTTGTGAGGGTGGGGGCAGGGCACAGAGACCTCCCTCCTTTAAGCAGCGTCTGTGGCCCCTGAGCCTTATTTTGCTGGCCCCTTTTCTACAGAGAGGAGAGATTTCTGACAATTTCAGTTTACGCTATTTCTACTGCCATTACAAGCTCTTTTTTTAAATGCTGTTCTATGTAAAATTACCATTGTGGAAAACGCCCCCCCAGCCAAGTAAATATAGGTCTATATGGCCCTCTCTCACTCCCCCAAGTGACTTGTTCCCCTTTCCTCTCACCTCCACCGCTTCCCTTGCTCATTGGCTCATGTTTCATTCTCCCTGCAAAGCATCTTTGACACTCTTTACGTGAAGGATGTGCTATAAAAAATACATTGCCTCATACCACGCAGGGCCAGGAGAAGCAGCTACTTTCTATTCGTTTCCAATACACACCTACATACCAGGAAGGGGAGTTAAGGTTTTGTCTGGATGGTTAAAAATTAACGCGCCTCTCTCAGGTGCGCAGCCATCTTGGCGGGCTTCGGCCGGCGAGCATTGTTTCAATATTTCATTCGGGTTTTTTTCCCCCCCCAATGTTTTGCCGCCGAGTAGCTTTTTGTTCTCAGAATCGCTGACTCACCTGCCTTCCGCTGCTCAGTGAGCTGTTCACCTGAATCACAATGGCTGGCCATCTGGAAATCTGTTGGATTAAGGAACCCAGGTTGGCTTTCTGAACAGCAGCCCCGATTCCCACCCTGGTGTCCAATGAGGCAGAAAAAGGCCGTCAGGGAGACGAGTGAGAAAGGGGGTTGTCTGCATTAGTGCCGGGCTGTGATTTTCACGTCTCAAGAGCGCACCTGAATGCAGCCACCTCAGCCCAAAGGAGACAGACATTCCCTGATAGTCAGCAGATGCCATCCTGTGTACAAGCTTTGGCTACCCTGTTTCAGCTCCTGGATGAGAGCGGCAGCTGTCCAGGGGCAGAAGAGGCTGAGTGTGCTGCAGCTGTTTGCAGTGGGTTTACCTCTCCTCGAGATCCCTACGGCCGTGGTGAATAACACACTGGTAAAACGCACACGCTTGCATCGCTTGAACACTGAAATCCCTGCAGCTGGCATAGGGAGTCCTCAAGTCAGCTCTCCCCCAGACAAATGCTCTGACATCCCAGGAGGTGCGGCTTTCAGCGACCACTGCAGCGCTTTCTGTTCTGCAGCCTGACGACCACGCTTCCGTGAACGCTCCAAATTGGCGAAAGCAAAACCCTTCCATTAGAAATTGCTCCCTGCCACAGCTGAGCCTCTGTATTCTTAGAGAAAAACCACTGGGAAATTTGATGGTGAGAGGATGGGAAAGAGAAAACAGTTAAAGCCTCAAAATAAGAATGGCCATACTGGGTCAGATCAAAGGTCCATAAAGCCTAGTATGCTATCTTCCAACAGTGACCAGTACCAGGTGCCCCAGAAGAAATAAACAGAACAGATCAGGTAATCATCAAGTGATCCCTCCCCTGTCACCCATTCCCAGTCTCTGACAAATGGACACCATTCCTGCCCATCTTGTTAAAGTCCTGGTCTTCACAACATGTGTATTGCATGAAGAAATAATTCCTTTTGTTTGTTTTAAATCTGCTACCTTTTACTTTCATTTGGTGACTCCTAGTTCTTATGTTATGGGAACAAGTAAATAACTTTTCCATACTCACTTTCTCAACACCAGTCATGATTTTATAGACCTCTAGCCTGTCCCCATTTAGTCTCCTCTTTTCTAAGCTGAAAAGTCCCAGTCTTTTTCATCTCTCTTCATATGGCAACCATTCCAAAACCCTAATCATTTTCATTGCCCTTTTCGGAACTTTTTCCAATGCTAAGATACCTTTTTTGAGATGAGGCTACCACATCTGTATGCGGTATTCAAGATGTGGGAGTACCATGGATTTATAAAGAGGCAATAAAATATTTCCCGTCTTATTGTCTATCCCCTTTTTAATGATCCCTAACATTCTGTTTGCTTTTGTGACTCCTGCTGCACATGGAGTAGATGTTTTCAGAGAGCTATCCACAATGACTCCGAGATCTCTCACTTGAGTGATAACAGCTTTTTTAGTCCCCATCATTTTGTCTCCTTTCATGTCTTTTTTTCCTGAAAGGCATTTCACTTTGGCCAAAAAAACCAACCCCAAACAAAACCTGAAAGATGCCGATGGGAAAGTTTTGGCCCTTCCCTTCAAGAATCGCTTTTGAACCAGCGAAAACTTGATCAAGTTTACGTGCAGAAAACAGTTTTGTCTTCTCCCCTCTCAGCCTATGGAGACAGAGAGTGGAATGGAGAAGCCAGCCGGGGATTACCTACTACAAGGAAGTGCCAACAAGACTGGTGCTTCATTTATCATCACTACTGGGTGCATGCGATAAAGTCACTTCAACCAGCCATTCCCCATCTCCACCATTCGGAAATTAAGTCCTCCCTCCTGTGGTCTCAGTTTGGCCTCCTAAGCAAAATATAACAGTAAAACCAAAGCAAACAAAGCTAAAGCACAGAGGATGCCAGTATATGCTGATGCTGAGACAACACGGCCTTTTACATGGAGGCTGCTAATCTCTGAGGCCTACATCAGCAAATCATTGAAGCGCATGTTTCTGTGCTAGGTACATCAGGGCCTCACAATGCTTTTACTATTGCCTCTGCCATCCCTTTTATGGACACAGTGATTTTGGAAATGGCAATTGTATGCAGCGGGAATGTTTTTTTTGGGGGGGTGAGTGGGATCAACCCAGGGTAGCCCAGCGGGGCAGAACTGCTGGCTAGACCAAGAGAGCAAGGCCAAGGCAGACAGCAATTTCAGGAAGTACAGGTGGAACCTCTCCAGTCCAGAACTCTCTGGTCCAGAAACATCCATGGAACAGCATGTTTTTAGTTAGCCGGATGTCTGTTTAGCATGGGTGTGGCCAAGTTTCCCGCAATCCCCTAAAGTTCGTTTACAGCCCCCAGTCCTGGCTCTCAGTGTTCTGTGCTGTTGTTTAGCTCTAATTTACCCCTAAATGTCTTCTAAGAGCCCAGCAAGCAGTGGAAGTGTTGGTGATGCTGTTAGACAATATTGACTTCTGGTGTCCCAGAAAATTCTCTGGTTCGGAACCAGTCAGGTCCCCAGGGTGCCAGACTAGGGAGGTTTAACCTGTACACTTCCCGGCCCCCCCATCTCTAGGTGATGTGCACTCTCTCTCACATACATTATAAGATTTGACCGAGCTGTGCTTGAGAGATACACATATCTGACAATCTGAAGGTTAATATGCTCCACAGCCTTCCCTAACGCATGTAAGAATCACTGCTTGTTACATTAAAATCTGTATCCAGATAACATTTGTTGTCAGATTCAGCTGAACCAGTGCTGTTGTACTTCCAGTTCGCCTTTGCTTTTTATTCCCCAGTGACTGGGATCCTGCAGCCGTGGTGCAGAAATTCCTGCTTAACACAAGCTGCTAAAACAGAGCTAAAATATTTAGAGTTTGTTTCTCAAGTTCTCGCCTTCTCTCGCTCCTTGGCACTGTCATGCTTTTCCCCATGTGTTTTTCTCTCTCTTGGTATGCTTCAACCTAGTGCCCACTCCCTAGCAGTACTTGCCTGGAACTAAACTCTGTCTCCGTCAGGAAAGTAAAGAGAATATGCCATCAGGGCAGCTATCCTCTCTTCTCCCTCCAGCTGTACAGAGTTCAAGATATCGCTCAAAGTTCTGTTGTGATCCTCCTAACATTAGGGGTATGGAATTGCTGTCGTATGACTAGGAGTCTTCAACTTAGAGAAGAGGAGACTAAAGGGGGATAGGATAGAGATCTATAAAATCATGACTAGTGTGGAGAAAGTAATAAGGAAATGTTATTTACTTGTTCCTAAAACACAAGGATTAGGGGTGAGCAAATGAAATTAATAGGTAGCAGGTTTAAAACAAACCAAGGGAAGTTATTTTTTCATGCAACACACACAGTCGATCTGTGGAACTCCTTGCCAGTGGATGTTGTGAAGGCCAGGACTTTAATAGGGTTCAAAAACAACAGCTGGATAAATTCATGGAGGTTAGGTCGCTCAATGGCTATTAGACAGGAAGGGTAGGAATGGTGTCCCTAGCCTCTGTTTGCCAGAAGTCAGGAATGGGCAACAGGGGAGGAATCACTTGATGATTCCTTGTTCTGCTCACTCCCTCAGGGGCACCGCCTGGCATTGGCCACTGTCAGAAGACAGGATACTGGGCTAGATGGACCTTTGGTGTGACCCAATATGGCCATTCTTATGACAGTGTACCACCCATCCCCCAGGTGGATGATCAGCATTGAGGCTCAAACCTGCAACCTCTGGATCTTAATGCAGCAGCCTCTGAACTAAAATGCATGACATGCATCACTAAGCCAGGATTGTAGCAACCTCATCCATGTCAAGCTGGCCTTGCCACCACTGGAGTGAGACAGGGCACAATCAGGTGTGGGTGTGGCTTGCAGCTGCATTAGGGTACTGCCTTGCTCACCTGCAGGGGCTGCCTGCCTTGTTGAGCCAAGCAGAGGGGAGGGGAAGGGAAGGGCACGTGGGTGGGGGGATGAGCAGACAAGGGCAGGGAGCAGGTGGAGCCTTTGCTCTATCTCCCATAGAAACCAGCCACAGCTGCAGAGCCAGCACAGAGTAAATAGAAACGTCTGGCAGGAAAAGGACTGGCCCAGCTAATTTCCTCCATGACCACGGGCCAATCAGGGACGGAATGGTGACTCCGTTACATGCTGCCTCTTGCATGGGGCAAATTGTCGAGGCTGCCTTTGGAGACGCCACATCCCCTGATCTGGCGAGAGGGGGCATTTTTTCCACCTTGTAAAATGCCATGAAGATCAGCACCTCTTTACACCCCACCTACCCATGAGGAAATACAGGTTAAACGACAGCACCGCCCCACAAATGATGCCACAAAACATTGTGTGCAGCGAGAATGGGGAAAATAACGGCAGTGGCTGTTTGAAAAAGATGCCCTGCTCCCTCTAGGGGGTGCCTTTCACGGCCGGCCTTTCCTGCCGCCATCGGCCACGCTCAGGCAGGGTTATGCTGGCAGCTGGCTTGAGCCACAAAGCCAGGCCAAGGAGGAGAAAAGGAAGGACGCTGTAGCGGGGCGGGGGCAATAAAAAGGCTGCAGCCCACCAGGGTTAGCCCCCAGTGGGCCACCGCTTCTATATATACCTGTGCTTCTGCAGGTACGGGTGATCACAGCTGTCTTTGGCCACAGATCACCGTTCCCAGCCAATGGGAGTTACAGGAAGCGGTGTCCTGGTCCACACTGCTTCCAACTGCTCCCATTGGCTGTGGATCATCGTTCCTGGCCAGTGAGAGCTGCGATTGCCAATACTTGTGTAGGCGCAGGTAAATATACCAGTGGGGGCCTGCAGGTACCAAATCGGGCCAGTATTTGCTAGAGAACAGATAGAACATAGACTCAGCCCCTGCCAACATCTACCATTGCTTGTTTCTCTGCCACTCACCACCATACACTAGCTGGTTGTCAAAGCAGAGGGCTGAGGGATGGAAGGGCTAAGATCAGAGTAGCCATATTTCCAGAATGAAATCACAGGACAAAATGCCACTTTTGCCCAACAAGAGTTACAGACTTCCCTTCAGATTTGTATGAGGATGGGGAAAGGAAATTCCCAAACTCTGCAGCTGCCCACCAGTGGCTCCGAGAAACCGTGTGGAGTTCCTTCATGCCCTCACCAGAGTGCCTTGTAAGCTGAGCACGTGGGCAGCCACCGAGGAGAGATTTAGATGCTGCCCAGCAGAGCACCCACAACGCCAACACAGCAGCATGTGTTTCTATTGGTGGTGCACATCTACACATGCCTTAGTGCATGTAACAAAATTTATTCTGCTCATGGATGGAAATCGTTAGAGGACCCACAACCCAGGAGGCTGTTGTCAGATTGGCAACCATCCATAGCTTCCTTGCTTGCTTGGAAGTGCATGATGCTTGTCCTTCCTATTGTGCTCACACTCATTGATCCTTGGGGTCCAGGTGAAAAACACTGGCATGAAGACAGCTAATCCCCCCCACATATACACACACAGAGAGTGGGAGGGGAATATTTAAGCACACAAGATACCCTGTGTGCATGGTCTGGCCCTATAGGTTCATAGTCTGGGAAAACAAAGGAGTCACACTAGGGACGTTAAATATCAGTTAATTGAATAGTCAATTAACCTCATGAATTCTTATCGGTTACTCAACTATTCTATAGTCCCTGATCGTTACTGAGCCAGTGTGCTCCGGCCCCACTCCTGAGGAGCCCCCCTGCCACGCAGCAGCGTGAGGTGCCAGGAAGAAGCTAGTCCTCTAGGGGAGCCAGTTTAAAAACCAGCTCCAGTCATCCTGTGCTGCTCTCCAGGGGGAAGGCTGAGCTCCCAGATCCAGCATGAGCTGGGCTGCCTGCCCACCTGGCTCCTAATACACTTTAAATGCAGAGCTGCAGTGGGGGTCGGTCCCTGACCTGTCGCGAGCCAGGACTGAGCCGGGCTGCTGGCCAGCCTGCTAAAAAATTTACTGGCAGGGTGGGGGGAATGCGTGTAGTCTACAGCATTAACCTATACACTTTTGCTTATCGGTTAATTGGTTAATCGACTCCACTATCACATCCCTAGTCACACTGGATTAAACCTATCCACTCCCTTGTTCTCTCTCCCACCTTCACCCCTGCTGACTGACCGAGAGGCGGTGTGGGAAGAGAAGGCACAGTGTCCAGGCCCTGGTACGGGATGATGGAGAGGGGGCCATTAAAGTGAGACCGCCCCAAAACCTGACTCGGATGCTGCCGTGCACTGCTGAGGGAAGGAAATATTGCTGTGCACTCCGAAAGGAGGAATAATAAATGAGACGCGATATTAAAGCTGTAAATAATTCCTCAGCTGCATCTCTCTGCCCCTGCCTGCGCTAAGTTGTGCGGCAGGGAGCCCCTTGCGTTCCCTTTCCGAGAGCAGCTGCTCCTCCTTTGATTTGTTTAAAAAATAAAATTGAGTTGAATCCCCAGCTAGCGGGCTCCGGAGTGAGCAGAGCCCTGCTCCAGGGGTTCACTGCGTTTTGACAGGAGACCCTTGTGCTGAAAACAAAAGGTGCCGCTGATCTTTGGGGTGAAGCTTCCTTTGGGCAAGAAAATGAGTTTTAATGGGACAGGGTTGGGGGAAATAGGAGGTGGAATTTCACTCTCTGGGGTACAGACACCTGAGAGAGATCTAACAAATAATAACAGTAATAGGGAACAGTCATACTGAGATCCAAACCCAGGAGCTCCTGCATCAGTTAGGAGAAAGAAATCTCTTCCATAACAGCCCATTATTGATCATTATCCTGTGCCAGCTCTGTACCTCTTCAGCCAGGTCTACACTAGAGCGGAAGGTCGAATTAATTAACCTTAAGGTTGATTACGTAGTTGGAGTCGATGTATCTTAAATCGCCGTCCACACAACGAGAGATCGATGGGAGCAAATGCTCCCGATGGCTTTCCTCACTCCTCATGAGGAGCAGGAGTACTGGTGCTGACAAAGGCACCTTCTGAGTTTGATTTAGTGGGTCTTCACTAGACCTGCTAAATCAAACTCCTGAAGATAGACTGCAGAAGCGTCAATCTTCTGCGTACTGTAGACATGGCCTTAGAGAGGTGTCCAGGGAATGGGTGGGGTTTCCTCATAGCTGTGTCTTTGCTGCCCCCCTCCTGACACCCACATTTCAAAGGACAACTGCAGGGAAAGCAGGGTTGCCAGCTCTTACGAGACTTCTGGACTTTCTTAATGCCCTCACTACTGATGTCACATGAATCCATGAGAGCTTCTTTCTTTTTTTCTCTTTCTTAGCAAATTCCCAGCCCTTGGGGTGTGAAAACATGAGCCCTAAAGTCTCAGAGCCCGGAAGGCAAACGGAAAAGCAACCTGCCTTTGTTTTGTTTTTAAATCTCAGAATGTTTAAGCCGATCTCAGCCAGCCAGCTGCATGGAGCCCCCGCAAAGAGGCAAGTCAGTGCATTTCTGCTCAAAAACCAAGAGGCCGGACGCCATCTCAACATCAGCTGGCTTGGGATGAAATGGATTCAGTCCATGAACCCAGTGGCCCTCTCCACCACATGCTATCCTTGGGAGAGAAAACAAAAGCCAAGGTCAGCCAAGCAAGGAGCCTTCTCAGCAAGCTGGTTCTATCAAAGTGTGCAGCGGGAGCACGATCCCCTTGTGCAAGGAAGCTAGACTTGTACTTAAGACCATCTGCCACTGTCTTTCAGGGTGCCTACCCACATCAACAGCCAGTACATGCTCAGAGGGATTGCTCCTCCGGCGGTAGCGAGGAAGTTGCTAGTAGAGTCAAGCACACAAAGCAAGGCACAGCTCCAAGACATCTGTCTCATCTCTCGGATGTTAAATGGCCTGAAATCAGGACAGTTTTCCTTTCCTCAGTTAAACACTTTCCATTGCCAGACTTGAACCTTGGGGCTACGTCTAGACTGGCGCGCTTTTGCGCCAGAGCTATGCAAATGAGGCTCAGCGTTGGAATATCACCGAGCCTCATTTGCATAGCTAATGAACCGCCATTTCGCGGAAGAGGCTCTTGCAAGGCAGGGCTGTCTACACTGCCCCTTCTTGCGCCAAGAAAAACCTTTGCACAAAGCCGTTATGCCTGAAAATAATAGGCATAACGGCTTTGCGCAAAGGGTTTTTCTTGCACAAGAAGGGGCAGTGTAGACAGCCCTTCTTGCAAGAGCCTCTTCTGCGAAAATGGCGGTTCGTTAGCTATGCAAATGAGGCTCGGCGATATTCCAACGCTGAGCCTCATTTGCATAGCTCTGGCGCAAAAGCGCGCCAGTCTAGACGTAGCCGGGGTGTCAAACAAGCCTCAAAAATCACCATGTAGTCAGTGTGCTCCGGCTTCCACCTGGCAAACATCTACCACCCGGTGCTATCAGCCCTAAACTAAATGGAGTTGCCTGAATCGACTCCACGCGCGGTTGGCCAGTCTAGAGACATGATGATCAACCAGGGCCTCAATGCCTGGGCCTGCACAGAGTACCCCAAAATGTGAAGCATCTATCTATGGTGATCTATGTGACACATCTGTCTATCTTCTTAGGACAAGAAGCCAATGGGCTTAAATTGCAGTTGGACATTAGGAAAAAAACTTCCTAATAGTCAGGGTAGTTAAACATTGGAATAAATTGCCTAGGGAGGTTGTGGAATATCCATCTCTGGAGATATTGAAGAGCAGGTTATAGAGACATCTATCAGGGATGATCTAGATGGTGCTTGGTCCTGCTGTGAGGGCAGGGGACTAGACTTGATGACCTCTTGAAGTCCCTTCCAGTTCTAGTGTTCTATGATTCTCTGATGCCAGCTGATTGGAGTAGCATCTGCACTCAGTGGCCTGGTGGAGTGCAAGTGTAACACACACACCTCCTGGGGGTGGGTCACTGTCCCAGGTAGTGGCACTTAGACCACTTACAGAGAGAGAATGCGTTTGCTCTACCGCCTTAGCTGAGAGCCAGCTGGCTTTTAGCTCAAGCTGGAGAGGCTCCTGCACTAAGCTCCTGAGGTCAGCGTTACACAAGGGCAGGGCAATCGCATGGGCACAGATGCAGTGGGACGCAGCATGAGGACCTGACAAGAAGACGACAGTCTCACAATTGTTGATCAGCTGCGTTGGACAAGCCCAGCATAAAGCTGAATTTTGGGAGCCTCCTGATGAGTTCTTTGTGGGACAGATACCTTCACTGTCATTGCAGTGCCTGTTCCTTTGCCCGAAAATGGCCCTTCAGTCCAATCAATGCTTCCATGGTAGAGTTTCGCTGGAGTGATGACAGCAGGGTGCAGCCCACTTGCCTTTGGACAGCTCCCTGCGAATATGAATGCATTAATCATGAACCGGGGCAGCACTCTTGGGGCCAGGCCTGCCCCTGTCATGGGAGTGACCGGGAAAGACTCTTCTTCTCCCTGCTTGCTAAACAAAAGCAGAGGGTTTCACCAAACTGCTTTCCTCTGAACAATTGCTTAATGCTAAAGACTTGCATTTACATAGCACCTTCCCTCCAGAAACCTCCCCTAGCACTTGGCAATGACTGAGGCAGGGCTCAGCAGAAGCAGACTGGACCTCATCACCTACTGCTCTCTCAAGGGGCAGGCTAGGCTAGCACTTACATATGTAGCAAACATTGCAGCAGGCCATCTGTGCCGGCCAGCAGAGCATCCCAGGAGCTCCCCGAGGTTCTGAAAATACATCGGCCACTGCTGAATTTCCTAATACCAATCCTGCATTGAAGACAGAGGCAGGGAACTGTTTAAAGTGGTTTGCATTTAAGATTAAACCCTGCAGTACTTGCTTGGGCAAACCTCCCACTGAGCTAAATCAGAGTTTTTCCTGAATAGGGATATAGGGATTGCAGGACTTGGAATAAATTGCCTAGGGAGGTTGTGGAATCTCCATCGTTAGAGATATTGAAGGGCAGGTTAGATAGGCACCTGTCAGGGATGATCTAGATGGTGCTTGGTCCTGCCATGAGGGCAGGGGACTGGACTTGATGCTCTCTCAAGGTCACTTCCAATACTAGTATTCTATAATTTTATAATGTAGTAGAGCTATATGGACACAGTATTATACTGATCTTTCTAAAGAAGGGAGGGAAGGAGGAATAGCTAGCTAGATAGATAGATAGATAGGGAGTATGGGGATAGATAGATAGATAGATAGATAGATAGATAGATAGACAGATAGATAGATAGATAGATAATGTGTATAAAATCCCCATATAACACCTCAAACCTTAACTTCTGTTTATTGTGCAGGGGGAAGAAATCTGTCCATTAACTAGCCAACCAATGCAAATTGTTAGCTAGCTAGTTCAGAGGCCTAGAGTTGTGTCAGCTCCTCTAAACTCCTCTCAGAGCTGGTCTTAGGGGCAGGCGAGCCGAGCAATTGCCCAGAGCTGCCATTTTCAAGGGGCCGCCAACAGAGCCTGATGGAAGCCCGCTTGCAACACGCAGCAATTAAAGGGGCTGTGACCACATTTTGGCTCAACCCCCGCAATCTTTTTTTCTCAACAACTTTTCCCTGGTGGTTGCCTGGGGCCGCCAATTGGTTAGGACCGGCCCTGACTCCTCTATACTCCAGCTATTATTTCTTCATGTTGTTGGGGTAGGATTTCTATTCATACTGATTTTTTGAATCTCTGTGTGCAGGAGAAATGTTTCTCCTTTCTGCCCTTTTAAACTTCTGATATTACTGTTAAAGTAGAGCCCAAGTTTGCTAAGTGGTTTACAGACATAAAGCAAGACAATGTGCCTGCCCCAAAGCCATTGTGACCATAAAGATGGAAAATCGATGCAGGTTGATGGAAAGGGACATAACACACAAGGTGTGTGGTAGGAGTAATGACCGACAGCTTTTCCATTTGGCTTTACATTTTTTAAATTAGATTCAGCCAGTGCCAGGATCTAGTCCCCAAAAGGGATGCATGTGAGTGTAATGCTGACAGGTAGAACTGAACCTGGGACCTCAGTGCAGGAGCCTCTGCAGCTTGAGGTAAAAGCCAGCTGGCTTCCAGCTAAGGCTGATTCTTTCGCTCTCTCTGGCTATGTCTAGACTGCCACTTTTTTTCGGAAAAAGGGACACAAATTGCACTCCGCAATTTGCATACCTTTTTCCAATTGTTTTTTCAGACGAGGCCTTTCCAAAATTTGGCCTGTCTACACTGGGCCAAATTTCGGGAAAACCTCTTTTGGAAGAGCCCTTCTTCCTCGTGCAATGAGGAAGACAGGGCTTCTGAAAGAGGGTGTCTGCTCTTCCACAAAAAATGTCGGAAGAGCAGACGCGTTCCCTGCACGCGGAGAAATTTTTCCAGGATACCTCTGGTAGACCTGAAAAACTCTGTAGTCTAGACCTAGCCTCTGTTAGTGGTCTCAGTGCCACTCCATGGATAGCACACCACACTGGGTAGGCAGATCCTAAGTTTCACACCACTGCACGGATTACTTTTGCAGCAGCTTCATCTTTGTATTTATTTACTTGCCTATTTACTAATTTTACCTTATCCTTTAACACTTGCCTATTTTTACACGTTTGTTCTACCTCAAGTGCTATATTATTCAGTGTGTTTTTTTAATCTTAACCTACCTTCAGTCCATACACATTGTATATTGCCTTTTCATCTTTTCCATTTCTCCCCCTACTGGACTAAAGCCAGCAGCGTAAAACTCTGGCTTATCCTTGATACAGACAAGGATGCTTCCCTTGCCCCCAGGTTAGCCAAACATTTACAAAAGCTTCACACCATTGGCTTATTTCGGTATGAAAACAAATAGGTCAGAACGTCTGTGTTCTGAATACTGTTCTGAAGGTACACCCAGTCTGACACCTCATGAGAAGTCCCTGATATTTCACTGCAATTAAGATCATTGAGGGCTTGGCTGAAAGATGTGACATAAATGTATAATTTTTTATAAATGCTAGTTCATCCATTTGGCCTCACAATTCCAGCTGGGAGAAATTTATAGGCTGACACTCTATTTTGACAAAAAAAATTAGCAGATTTGGTGGCACCAAAACATTCATGGCATAAATTGTTTCAACAATAATAAAAAAGCTAAAAGAAAAAGTCAGGGAAATTCATGTTTTATTTTCAATATGAAATGCTCCTATTTTTGTGTGAAATAATCTTTTGTTTCAAAATGTCCTTTAATTTGATTTAAAAAAAAACCCAGACATTTTCACATGGTCCAAATCAAAAGTGCACATTTAGATTTGGTCAGAATGAAATGTTTCATCCAACCCAGAAGCTTCCTCGTGTATAGGAGACGTATTCCTGCTGCTACACTGCGTTATGAGCGTGTCTTACTGCCTTGAACCTGATGCTGGGGTGATGTTAGGCAGGTACAGACTCCCATTTCCTTGGAGATCCAGTGGGCAGGAGTTCCAGCAATTTTGTGTGCCACTGGGCCCCCACAGATCATGCAAATCAGCAGGGGTGTGTGTGTGTGCCCCTCCATCCTATTGCCCTCCGAAGTAAAAGCCAGCAACAATGTTATCCAGAGAGAGATGGGGCCAACTGGACATGAGCCAACCCCAAACATATCAAAGTATCCGCTCATGCCAAAAAGGGAAGGACATTGGCTTAAAAATCATAGGATTTTTAAACAAATAAACTCACGTTGGGCTCTTTTTACTTGCTTTCTGCCTTTTGAACCATTTCCTTTGTAACCTGGAACTAAGAATTTCCTTTATGAAAACTCAGAAGTCAAGATTCTCACCTAATAACATGACTCCAGCAGCTCAGGATTTAAGAGAAACAGCAAATATCACAGCACTGCCTCGGACAGCCAATCAGTGGAGTGCCAGCCATGCCCCGAATGCATCTGGCTCCTTAATGAGTCCCCTGTTCCAGGAGCAGTTCTGTGCCGTGCCAATTCGAACCTTGGGTTCCACGGAATGAGCTACTCCTCGGCATCTCTAGTGGCAAGTTCAACCCATTTCATACTTAATTGTGTGGCTCTTAGTGGTTCCTTTGAATAACCAGATCACAGGAGGATTACAGTGAGTGTTTTAAAGCTAGTCCAAAGCAAAACAATGCAATATTTCCCGCAAGTCAAACAGGAGCTCTGTCTGCTCCCGCACGACCACCTGGGGAATAAAAAACATGAGACTGAAAGGAAAAGCAGATTATATAAGAAAGATCCTAATCCTAATCACATCTCATTACAAAGGGCAGCAACTCCCTACGTGGCTGAGCGATGTCTGAAATATACTGTGACAGGGTCAGGCCAGGGAGCGGCTGCAGAGAGGGGAAAAGGCAGCCCAAAAGGGAAAAACCCCTGTGAGAGAAGCAGAGAACTGCAGCCCAATTAGATGCAGCTGGGAGGAGCTGGCTCAGGCTAATTGGGGCCAGCTGACTTCTCTGCTGTCTGTCTGAGGGCCTTTAAAAGCCTCAGCAGTTGGAGGCTGGAGAGGAGGGAGAGGACAAAAGGAAGGTGGTGGAGAGGCAGAGAGGAAGAAACCAGAGAGAACAATTTTGACCAGCATTAGGTAAAGGCAGCTAAGGAGGGAGCCTGTGGGCACGTGGCCCGGGCTCCCTACCATTGAGACCCGCTGCAAAACCCTTAACTGGGGGGGCTAAGGGGAGGAGGCCTCCCCAGTAGTGGCTTGGGGAAGAGGGGCCCTTGCCACACGTGGTGCCAGGAGTGGGATCGTGGCTGTGAGGCCTCACAGCAAAGCAAAAGTACCCATGGAGGACCTGGTAAAAGCACTGGTGCAGGCCACGGCTGCCCAACAAGAGGCTACTCGGGTGCAAGCAGCTGCCCAGCGGGAGTCGGTGCGGATCCAACAAGAAACCAACCAGTTGTTGATGAGCCAGGTAGCCCAGGACAGGGCCACCCTGCAGGAGGTGGTGAACCAGCTGAAAGCCCTGACAGTCCAGGCACGTGATCAAGATGCGGCCCGACCTTACGGGCCAATTTCTACTTACAGAAAATGACAAAGACGATGAGGTTGAGGCCTATCTCTTGGCCTTCGAAAGGACAGCTTTGGGAGGCCTGGCCTCAAGCTCAGTGGGCCAGCATTTTGGCCCCTTTTCTGAGCGGGAAGCCCAGAAGGCATACCTTGACATGGCAGAGGAAGCTGCATCCGACTACCCCAGCTGAAAGCTGAGATCCTGGCACGGGCTGGGGTCACGGTCACAGTGAGAGCCCAGAGATTTCACGACTGGCGATATCGAGATGACCAGGGCCCCAGAACTCAGTTGTTTGATCTGGTCCATCTGGCCCGGAAGTGGCTGCGGCCCGACATCCACAGCCCCGAAAAGATTATCGAGGTGATCGTTCTTGACCGATACATGAGGGGTTTACCCCCAGACCTTCGGGAATGGGTGGGCCAGAATGACCCCACAACGTTTGATGAGCTTGTGGCTCTCGTTGAGAGACGATTGACAGCTAAGGGACTTTCCCGCAGCCCCAGAGTCGAGGCGCAGCAGAGCAGAAGGTCCGCCTTCACCCCAAGGACCCGTGCCCCTGAAGTTTCTGACCGAGTCCAGACAGGAAGAAAGGAGGCGGAAGAGCGACTGGGACGGGCAAAAGACCTTGGGGTCTGGACAGGAGAGGGCCAGGGATCAAGACCCAACAGCCCAAAAGAAAGGGGGCTGTCCCGCCCAGGTTATAGGTGTTATGCCTGCGGGGAGATAGGGCATATTGCGGTTCAGTGCCCTAACATAGACGAGCCTATGCAATGTGACCTGGGAACCTACAAAGTGTCCTAGTCAACCTCGTTGGGGTAGCAGTGGGCCCCCATCAGTATACCCAGCCCGTGAAAATGAATGGGGTAGAAACCACTGCCTTAGTAGATTCCGGGAGTGCAGTTACGTTGGTCTCAGGAAGCTAGTGGGGCAAGATCAGCTGACTCAAGCCAAGTACACTGGGGTATCTTGTGTACACGGGGATACTAATTATTACCCCACCATCCCTGTGGAGATAGAAGTACAAGGGCGGGTTACAGAGGTAACTGTGGGGTGGTCCCAAGGCTCCCTACCCGGTGGTCATTGGACGAGACTTCCCGGGTTTAGTGACCTGCTACCACGGGACTGGGGGAGGAGGATAGCTCCTCCCGGCCTTCCATGAGTTTTCCCAGGACCTGTTCTCGATGCCTGGGGAACCCCGGAAAACCCGACGGGAGAGGAGGGCCGCAAAAAAATTGGGGACCAGGATCTTGACCCAAGGTCGGAAGCAGGCACTGGTAGAGGGGAGGCCTACCCAACTACTAGAGCAGAAGCCCCGGGACAGGATGAGCCTGAAGCAGGACCCAGCTCATCAGGGGAGGGGGGCTAGGTTCCTGGAGCCTGAGCAGGTGAGATCCCCAAGTGAGACCTTTGGGCAGGATCAAGCCAATGATCCAATATATCAGAATATCCGTAAGGAGGTGGTTGAAGTTAATGGGGTCCCAGTGGAGGGGAGGAACAAGGGCACGGGGCCCTACTATATAATCAAGGGGGAGCTTCTATATAGGGTAGCTCATATACAGGGCCAAGAGGTGGAACAACTCTTGGTACCCCAAAAGCACCGGAGGGCAGTACTGGAATTGGCACACAGTCATCTATTTGGAGGACATCTAGGGGTGGATAAGACCCTGGACCGCATTCTTCGGAGGTTCTTTGGCCTGGGATCTATGTAGAAGTCCAGAGGTATTGTGCTTCCTGCCCGGAGTGCCAACTACATGGGCCCCGACCACACCTGAGGGCCCCATTAGTACCCCTACCAATCATTGAAATCCCCTTTGAACGGATTGCTATGGACATAGTTGGCCCACTAGAGAAGTCTGCCCGGGGCCACCAGAGCATACTAGTTGTAGTGGACTATGCTACTCGATACCCAGAGGCAGTGCCCCTACGCAACACCCTATCCAAGACCATCGCTAAGGAACTAATTCAAATCTTTTCTAGGGTAGGGATTCCTAAAGAAATCCTAACGGACCAAGGGACCCCTTTGTGTCCAAGCTTATGAAAGACTTGTGTACCTTGTTCGCATACGGGCCCTCGGACCTCGGTATACCATCCTCAAACCGACGGTCTAGTTGAACGGTTTAACAAGACCCTAAAAAGTATGCTTAAGAAAGTAGTAAGCCGGGATGGCAAAGATTGGGATATGCTACTGCCCTACCTCATGTTCGCGGTAAGGGAAGTTCCCCAAGCTTCGACTGGCTTCTCCCATTTGAACTTTTGTATGGGCGTAACCCACGGGCATACTAGACCTTGCTAAAGAGGCCTGGGAGGAACAACCCAACCTGGGGAGAAATGTAGTTGATCATGTGCTCCAAATGAGGGACAGGATTGCCAGAGTCACCCCCATAGTGCGGAGCACCTAGAAAAGGCACAGGAAGCCCAACAGGTCTATTACAACCGGCGAGCAACCTCCCGGAAGTTCCAGGTGGGAGACCGGGTGATGGTGCTAGTGCCGACGGCGGAGAGTAAGCTCCTAGCCCAATGGCAGGGGCCATATGAAATAATAGAAGCAGTGGGAGAGGTAAACTATAAGGTTCGCCAGCCTGGCCGGCGAAAGCCTGAGCAAGTATATCACGTCAACCTGCTGAAACCCTGGCGAGACAGAGAAGTGGCCTTGGTTGTGCTGGGGCCACCACCCCAAGGAAAACCCACCAAGGCAGGTGGGAATATCTCCTGAGCTGACTCCGGACCAACAGGCGAAGCAGCCGACATGATTGAGCGGAATCGGGATGTGTTTTCGACAGAACCGGGTAGAACTACGGAGGTTTACCATGACATCATCACAGACCCCAGGGTGAAGGTGCACGTTAAGCCATACCGGATACCTGAGGCAAAGCGAAAAGAGGTCAAGCTGAAGTTGAAAAAATGCTGAAGCTCGGAGTCATTGAAGAGTCCCATAGCCAGTGGTCTAGCCCTATTGTTATGGTGCCCAAGCCAGATGGAAGCCTACGCTTTTGCAATGACTTTGAAAGTTAAGCGAAGTATCCAAATTCGATGCCTATCCCATGCCAAGGGTGGATGAACTCATTGACCAACTGGGCAAGGCCGATTTCTATCCACCCTTGATTTGACCAAGGGTACTGGCAGATCCCCTAGCACCAGGGGCCAAAGAAAAGACAGCCTTTTCGACTCCAGAGGTCTCTTTCAATACACGGTCCTCCCTTTTGGTTTGCATGGGGCTCCTGCAACGTTTCAAAGGCTCATGGACAAGCTGTTGCGGCCCCATGCCAAATGCGCAGCTGCCTATTTGGATGATGTTGTTGTCCACAGTCCTGACTGGGACACACACATTGAAAAAGTAGAGGCAGTATTGGAGACATTAAGGAGAGCGGGACTTACGGCGAACCCTGCAAAGTGTGCGATTGGGCTGGCGAGGCCAAATATCTCGGGTATATCGTGGGAAGGGGATAGTGAGGCCCCAGCTCAACAAAGTGGATGCAATACAGAATTGGCCCGACCAACCCGGAAAAAGCAGGTCAGGGCATTCTTAGGGTTGGTTGGATATTACCGCAGATTCATCCCCAACTTTGCCTCCAGGGCCTGCCCTCTGACCAACCTGACTAGAGCACGTGGTCCCGACATTTGTAAAGTGGACCATGGAGACGGAAGAAGCTTTTAAAGATCTCAAGAATGCCATCTGCGGTGATCCAGTTCTCATAGCCCCTGATTTTAGAAGGAGTTTATCTTGCAGACCGATGCCTCCGAGGTAGGACTGGGGCGGTATTATCTCAAATGGTTGGAGAAGAGGAGCACCCAATCCTGTACCTCAGCAGGAAGCTTCTGCCGAGGAGCGAAACTACGCCGTGGTAGAAAGGGAATGTCTCGCGGTAAAGTGGGCCATGGAAAGCCTTCGCTACTACCTTCTTGGGCGGAAGTTTACCCTGGTCACTGATCATGCACCTCTGCAGTGGATGCACGAAACAAGGACAGAAATTCGAGGTTACCCGGTGGTTCCTGTCCCTGCAGCCCTTCCACTTCCATGTGCAACACAGATCAGGAACCCAGCATGGGAATGCAGACGGGTTGTCAAGGGTGCATTGTTGTCCGACCCAAAGTAACCCAACCCCATGGGGTTGAGCAGAGGAGGATGTGTGACAGGGTCAGGCCAGGAGCGGCTGCAGAGAGGGAAAAGGCAGCCCAAAGGAAAAACCCCTGTGAGAGAAGCAGAGAACTGCAGCCCAATTAGATGCAGCTGGGAGGAGCTGGCTCAGGCTAATTGGGGCCAGCTGACTTCTCTGCTGTCTGTCTGAGGGCCTTTAAAAGCCTCAGCAGTTGGAGGCTGGAGGAGAGGAGAGGACAAAGGAAGGTGGTGAGAGGCAGAGAGGAAGAAACCAGAGAGAACAATTTTGACCAGCATTAGGTAAAGGCAGCTAAGGAGGAGCCTGTGGGCACGTGGCCGGGCTCCCTACCATTGAGACCCGCTGCAAAACCCTTAACTGGGGGGGCTAAGGGGAGGAGGCCTCCCCAGTAGTGGCTTGGGGAAGAGGGGCCCTTGCCACAATACCTTCCTGACAGGAAAGATCTGTGACTCTCTGCAGCTATGTTGCTCCATCTAGCCAAAGATTTGAAAGTGCTTTGCAGACATCACGGTATGTTGCCGCAAGACCTCTTGGGGAGCTCCGTGTGATTGTGTCTCTTTCACGGGTGGGAAACCAGGCACAGGGATGTCAAACCTGGACTTGTTTGGCCATAAAATCCCTATTGTCATTAGTATTAGTTTAGCCCTACTAGGGGTAGCAACGGAGGGGAGTCCAGAGCAAACAGGGCAATAAGGTGCTTTTTTAAGCCCAAGCACCATGTGGTCTAGTCCTGCTTAGAGCAGGCTTTGGAGGATGCTTGTTATGGGTACTAAGTGGCCCCAATCCTGATATCAGGGTCCCTTTGTATTCTGCACTGTGCATACACACAGGGAGAGGCAGTCCTGTAGACACGGCGGATATTGGATGGGAGGGGAAAGAGAGACACAGAGGTGAAAAGGTTCACACAGGTTAAAAGCAGAGCTGCAAATATGACTCTGGCATGGGGGACAGGTAATGCAGGCAAGGGAAGGCATTGCCTTCCCAAAACTGCCTACACAGCCCAGCCACCTGGGAGGGGCTGGGGCCACACTACGTGGCAGCCACAGCCTTCAGCTGGGGTTAGGCGGGGCTTGGCTGGGGGGAAAGGTTGTGAAGGGGCATGGTCTGGGGGAAGAGGTATGGCTTTGGGTGGAAGGGGCGGGGCTTCGGCTGCCTTACCCAGCTGGACCTTCACCTGCTGCCCATGTACTCTGGTTTTGAATTCCCTCCTAATTCCCATTCCTGTGACTCAGCCATCAGAGCATCCTTCCCCCCGTAATAAAATACAATCCCATCATTATAGTTAACTGTGAAACAGAAAGCTGCTGTCTCGCCAGTCTCATGGGACAGATGAAAGGCCCCATTCCTCATTCTTCATAGAGGCATTGGTGGTAATTGGAGTTTTACCTGCATTGGGAATATAGGGTCGCACGGTAGGACTGCTAAGGATCCAATTCCCATTAGAATCCACTAGGAAACCGTTTGAAAATGGCTTGTGGCCAAATTCTCCTTTTAAAAGCATTTGATTAATTTAGCTGTGGTTAGTCATTCAGCCCCCACCCCGAGAATGAAAACAGCCTGAAGAAGCCTCTTTGAAATGCTGCGATTTCCATCACTTTCTAACGGGGCCCGAGATATCTTAGAATTCACGTCTCATGGGACAGCCTCCTATTGCGCAGTGCAATGCTGTGTGCTTAAGATAGCAGCTCTCGCTCAGCCAGACACCAGCCCCGTGCACTGCACTGAGCTACGAAAGCAGCGACAGGTACCCGGGAGGCTGTTTAGAAGAATTCTTCTATCTCTGTTCCGATTCAGCACAGAGTGAATGTAATGTAAGCGGCGCTCCCTGAAGTTTGGAGATGGAAGGCTTCTGACAGTGACAAATGGACTTTTATGGAAAAATTAAAACTTTCAACCTTGCCCTCCCTGAAAGCGTTTTCACAAATTTCTGTTCCAACAAAACCAGAACACGTTCCCCTCCCCCATTTAGTTTGGTCTCCATTGTTTGTCCTCCCTGAGGCTAAGTCTGTACTGGGAAGGTTGGGTGACAAACGTGCTGTCAACGTGCAAAAGTCGCCAAAAGTGAAAACCGGTGAAACCGGTTTTTTCTGCCTCCCATTGTTGACATTTCATGGCAACATTGCTAGCTGCTCTGTTGACAGACAGAGCAAAGCATTATGAGTAACCACCCCACAGTGCAGTGCGGTGGGAAGGCAGAGCTGATCCCTGAACTTCTTGGGATTCCCTCATAGCTCTGGGAGCGCCCCGTGCTGAGGAATGTCAAAGCAGCACAGCCGTCTCCCCAGCCCTCCCCCTGCCGCAGCAGCCTGCCTGCCACTGTGTTCCTAGCAGGGCAGAACAAGAGCATTCCAATAATTTGGGAGCAGCTCACTCAGCTGTCAGACACTTCCCAAAGCTTTGAAAGAGGAGGGGCACTTGCCTGCAGGGCAGCAGAGCTCACAAAACACTGAGCAGAGCCATCAGGGAAGGCATTGTGGGATACAGGCAGAAGCCAGTTCTCTTGACAAAACAAACAGCAGAGTCCATACTGGCTTGTTGTCGACAGTAAAGGGAGGGGAAAAGACAAAAGTCTCTTGCAGGGTGCAAGTTTTTTGTCACCAAAACTGGGTATTTTTCTGGACAAAAGTCACATTGCAGTGGAAACCCTCTCACTGTTTTGTCACCAAAAGGCAAGTTTTGGCAACAAAACATGCCAGTGTAGACAAGCCCTGAGTGCTAAAATGGAAAAAAAGGGAATAAAACAACACTGCAAATACATACATTAATAATAATAATAATAATAATTATTATTATAATCATTCCATGTAATCTGAGGAAAAGCCTTTCCTGCATTTTCTCATACTGAGGCCATTGAAGTAGGCATTCCTGTGTTTCCATCTTGCCTCTGTCCTGATGAGCACCTCAAAAGCATTAAAGTTTGCAGAAGTATCTCTGGTTTGAAACTGACTGCCCTGCGCTTGGAATGAGAGTGGACCAGTCAAAGCCTGAGTTACTCACAAGAGGACATGAAGTGTTATAGTGTCACATGGGTAGGAGACCGGTTCTCCCCAAAAGCTTTGTTTGATATGGACTGAAATCTGCCCAGAATTCCCTTGCTTCATCGGCCCTGTGACAGGACAGTTGCTGAGGAGAGAACTGTCTGCTGCTCTGGCTGCAGAGCAGTAGGAACCTGACTGCCAGGGAAGTGGGAGACTTCCTGGAAGTAGAGCAGTGCTGGGGAAGGAAGGCAGCGTTGGGGAGGCTCTGGCCAAGTAAGCCCCAGTCTGCAAGGCCTAAAGCTACTGAGGCTGCGGGAGGCAGCCATGATAGGGAGAGGCAGCAGGTCCACACCTCTTTGCCAGTGATGAGTGGCCGTTACAGACTGCAGTCTGCCCTGGAGGCAGGGGCTAGATGAAGGCTGGCAGTGGGTCCCTGAGGCAAGGTGGGTACAGGGGAACTGGGTGTTCCTTGGGGGAAGAACTGGGGGATTCCTGGGAGAAAGGAGAACCCTGGAGTGTGCAGTGGAGTAAACAACATCCCCTCTCCCCCCCCCGGAAGGGGGTGCAGAGAGACTGGAGTGGGCACTGCTGGAGGGCAGTGTCCTGAAGAGGACACCGTGGTTAAAGAAGAACACGGGGAGATACCAGCTGGAGGAAGGCGCCCAGCGAAACAACAAGCTAATTCCTCAAGGCAACCAGCTGAAGGCGCCATGCTGGTGCATCTACTCCATGACCGGCCCCCATGGGGCTCTCCAGTATGCAGAATCACCCTAGCCTGGGTCTTCTGGCTCCATTTCTAAAATGCTTCTTCGCTGCTTTCCATTGCTGCCTCACCTACGACTGGTCCCAGAGCACTGTGGAAGTGGCGCAACGTTGGCAGGGATGTCTCCACACCAGGCGGACAGCTCCTCTTGTGTCATGGGGGATCCTCCAGGGGACACTATGCCTGCTCTCAGCTGGCCTTTCCACCGCCCAGGAACACTCGGCACAGACCTGCAGAATGTTGTGGCTCAGCAGTTCCTCGGAAGATACCACCTGATGCTCTGCAAATGTGTCACACTCTGCTTGAACCGCCCCCCCGCCAACACGACGGCAAAACAAACCCCCTTAAGAGGCAGCACCAACGACAGCTCCCTTAACTCCCTTCCTCGGCTTGCCCACAGCAGCTGCATCTCTGCAACTGTTCCAAAGTGAGCCGGTCCTTCAGCCTTGGCCCTGTGGCCCTGTCGGAAACCAAGTTGCTTGTGACCAAGCTTCTTAGGAGACCCTCTCACCCTTCTGCTCTGTTTCAGCATCTGAGAGGGGCAGAAAACCTTGGTTCTTTGCAAGATTGTGATAGCCAGAGAAAATCCATCAATGAGACAGAGCCCCTTCCTCACCACTATGTTTCTTTAACAAAGATTTTCTCCAAAGTCTTTTCCCTTTGTTTCACAAAGCCACCTACTTCTTTTAGGCAAGTGAGCATGAAACACAACGCAATATGTGATGGTGAATTAGTATGCATTGGGGGTCAGATCATCAGCCCGTTCGGTGTTCATGCTCTGAAGTGATACCTGGCATTTCCATTGTCCCATTGACCTCTGGACTGACTCTCCTAATGGCTGCAATACAAGGCCAGAAAACGTCCTTGTGTGATCGGAATGCATCTGCTGGTGCAGCTTATACCAAATGAAATGAGCTATAATGGCAAACGTCTTCTTGTGCAGCATAACTACCTTTCTGGGAGGGCTTGAAATGGTATAAAAACCTCCTGAAAATCCCACCTCCTCCCTACATTGCAGTACCAGCACAAGTTTTAAAGTGCTGACTCTCTGATGACAGGATCCAGATCCTTAAAGCTTTGTGTCCTCACCAGAGACCATCAGCGGTGAATTGTCAGCCATGTTTCAGGATGGAGAAAAACTCTTTCGATTTTTTTATTCTCTGTTGTGCTTTGTCAGACCACCCGCCTGAGAAAGGCTGAAGGAGTGAATAAGTTTGTTATTCTCTTTAGGTAACAGGGCAACCAGAGCACGGGATTACCCAAACGACACCACATTTGGAAAATATGCCTTCTGTAGAACATTGCATTCCAACTTTTCAATGACATGGGATTGCGTTCACGAAAGGAGACCAGTTTTGTAAACTGGATCTTAAGTTGTTTGCGAGCGAGGCTTGTATACGCAAATTGTCTATCAAAGGTTTTATCTCTATGCAAGGAACAGGGCGTTAGGAAACCCAGGGTCTCTTCCCAGCTGTGCACCTGACTCTCTATGTGATCGGAGGGAAAGCTATTCTCTCTCTCTTCTTCATTTCCCCCCCCATCTGCAAAATGAGAATGATAAAACCTACCTCACAGGTGTGCTGTTGGGCTTCATTAATGCTCGCACTAGGTTTTGAAATGCTCCGGTAGAAGGTGTTAAAGAAACACCATGTATTTATTACTCTCATGTCTGATTCCAGAAGGACAATTCAGGATTTACATGGTGGTTGACTAGGGTCTGATTCAAGGCTAGAAACAAAGGAACCCGTTCTCTAGGGGGGGATAGGAAAATGGGTACTATGTCTTCAGTCTTCAATGGTTCCAACGGTGGTTTTGGGGACCCAGGAAAACTTTAACTACTCCATTTTTACAGCAGTGTCCAGTTTTAGTCAAGAGATTCACATTGATCTTTGAGAGCGTCATGGAGCTGTAAGGTCATGTACTATTAGAGTGAAGAGGTCTCCAAAATTTTTGCTTCACTAAAAGGGTGAGAAGCTTCACTTGGCTTGACTCTTCCTCATAAGAACTCCTCTCAGTCTAGGACTAATCTCCAGAATCAACGGTGGGAAGTTTTTATGTCTGGCATGTACTGACCATTTCATCCAACAGGAACAGCCTGCAGGTAGCATTTGCATTATGAGGTTCATATCATCTACCTTCTCCTGGAGTCCTGGACCAGGAGACAATCTCCTCTGCTGCTCTTTGCTACAGACCAACTGGGAAGTGTAAATTATTTATTCACCTCCCCTGGGCTAGCCTGGAGCCTCTGGCAGCTGTGCAGACTTTATCATTTTTGACAGCGCACATAATTACTCAGTCTCTACAGATCACAGCCCGTACAGTGAAAATCTCACGGGTGAGGCTATTCCCTATCTGCCAGCCACCTTTGTCAATATCAGTTAGCACTTTTATGTGATGTGATGCTTGACTTGGAATTACAATGGGACAACAGCTCATGGTAATCAACAAAACAAACAAGCAAAGAAACCCAAACCTTTGGGCTTTTCTATACTTATCAGAGAATCAACGCTCTGGTGATTGATCTTCCGGGATTCAATTTAACGGGTCTAGTAAAGACTCACTAAATCAAACGCTGAGGATGCCCCCATTGACAGTGGTACTCCTTACTGTTGCAACCTCCCGTCGATCTCCCGTTGTGGGGCTGCCCCAGAAAATCAATGTAAGGTACGTCGACTCCAGCTACACAATTGTCGCAGCTGGAATTGTGTATCTTACATTGCTTTTCTCCGCCAGTGTAGACCTGGCCTTTGTATCCAAAAGTAAATATTCAAAACTAGCACTTGCTCTGGACTGCCATTATCTGTCTCTTTTTTTTTTCCCAAACCCCATGGGTGGCTCTTGTGGGGTAGCGTAGGCACACGTGAGATGAGGCAGTAAAGGCTATTGAAATTGACAAGTGGTTTGCCGGAGAATCCAGGTCAGAAAATGTCCTGCTAATACCAATTTGTGATTTGCTAATTCTATGGTTACTATTCCAGATTTATCCAGCAGGCAGCCATCAGGTGGAGATTTCTCCAAGGTATTCCACACATAAGGGAAACAGCTGCTGTGAAGATAAATAGGATATTAAAAATTCGCTGGCTATATTAGCTGTAAGTCGTCACCTTAAACATCTTCTAAGTTCTCTTAGCTAATTAGCTGGTACTATAGGTATTCTCAGGGCTCGCCGAACCACGGCGAGCTCTCAACCGCTATCCGGCGATCTGCGCATGCATGAACGCAGATCGCCGAACTCTCTCTTCTGGGTTGCAATCTACTCACTACGGGCGAGTAGATTGCATTATTTATCGAGCCCTTATTCTCTAGATAGCACTCACTATAGGGAATTATACTTCAAAAATACAGCATTTGTTGATGGAATGCAGTGTCGTTTTCTAAAGCAAAATTAGTAATATTTTAAAGGCAAGTGTGTGTATTGGTAGCCCTATACATAGAATAGTCCCAGCTATATATGGAGATTGTTCTCCTTTCATCCCAACAACAGCCTACCCACTAATGTGGTTTTTGTTGGGGATGGTTAAAAGGTGAATTATCCTCTTCCACATCTTCACTACATGGAAGATCGACAATGCCGTGGTCGATCTTACAGGGTTCGATTCAGTGGGTCTAGTAAAGACCCACTAAATCAAACTCTGAGGGCTTCCCCATTGACACAGGTACTCCTGCTTCTCAAGAGCAGTAAGGGAAACTGACGGAAGCATTTGCTCTCATCAACCTCCCACTGTGTGGACGGTGCAGAAATGCAATTTAAGATACGTTGACTCCAGCTACATAATTAACGTCACTGGCATTGCGTATCTTAATTCGACCTTCCACTGTACTGTTGACCTGGCGCTCAGGTTTACGTTTTTTATTTACATAATTGCAGCTTCCTGTGAGGAGGGCTGAGATTTTAAACTTCTGCTTGATCTCTAATGCAACAGCCAGCGTGTTACCAGGAACTGGCTACCCATTGGCTAGTCTGCTACTAAGCCAGACCGTATACTGTGCATACTCAGTTCTTTCAGAAACACTAGCTAGTGCTTCCTATCACAAGTCTGGATTAATTTCCTTGGAGTCATTTCTGCAGCTTTCTTTTTTCTCCTTGTGTTTTGTTCTCGGATGCTTCTCTGATAATTTCTCACCTAGGCTCCTCCCATCTATTTGAATATTAATGGGGCAGAGAATCTAGCTTCATGCTGCTCGGACAACACAAGGGGGAGGGAGACTGTTCACAACCTTCCTGCTGGGGATTGTCCCAGAGTTGGGAAATCCCAGGCAAGGCTCCTACGCCATGCTCCCCACACAGTGTTGGCAGAGACAAGGAGGGGCATATTGGGGCGGAGAAGAGGAGTGGCCAGAATGCATTGCATGGTCCTCAGATGGCAAATTTTATGGGGCCTCTTGTGTATCACGGCTGGTTGCTGTTTCGAAGAGCAGAACCCAAACAGTTTTAACCTGTGCCCAGGGCTGGGGCAGAGAACCAAGGACCCAGGATTCCCCGAGACCTCCATCTCTGTGATACACCCAACAGAAAATCTATACTTTGGTGTAATTTTATTGTCATCTGTCATTCATTTTCCCTTATGGATCCACTGATCCCATAGAAACACTCCAGCTTATTTTTGTTGTTTCCTTCTATTCTCAAAGGCCAGGCCTTAGGTCTGGTTTTCTTTGATAGAGAAGCAATGGATTCTAATCCTTCCAGAGTCCAGCATGGCTTTTTCATGTCCCCTCAGAGGTAGTCACTCCCAGAGCGTGATGCCAGCCCCTCTCCAGCCCTTCCGTTGAAAGCACACCCTTCTGGGTGGAAGGGAATATGTTCTGCTCTCTATTAGGGCATTGAGGGCAGCTGTTAGTGAAACACTCAGTCCTAGACACACACACACAGAATCCCAATCTCCAGAGCTGGCAGTGAATCTAAAGTAGGTGCCTACGCGTTAGCTTTGTCTTTTTACTGTTTCCACGTGTGGGTGCAAAAAGCTGGAATGGCAGCGCTGACTGTCAAAGTCCTCTGTCTGCACAATACACACAGCATGGGCAGTAGCAGCAAATGGTTAACCTGAATCAGGGGTGAAAGTAACTTAGAATCACAGAACACTAGAACTTGAAGGGACCTCGAGAGGTCATCGAGTCCAGTCCCCTGCCCTCATGGCAGGACCCAATACCATCTAGATCAGTGTTTCTTAAACTTTTTGAGACCACAGAACACCAAACAATAATATTTTTTTATGCGGAATGCCTATGAAAATTTTCTTCAAAAAAAATTGTTGTCAGACAAAAAAATACAAAAACAAAGAAGAGGTTGCGGCACACCTGTGAGTTGTTCACGGAACACCAGTGCTCCGCGGAACATAGCTTAAGAAACACTGATCTACATCATCCCTGATAGACATCTATCTAACCTGCTCTAGTTTCTTAAGTTTCTTACAGGTACTGTACTGTCACCCCCCCCTTTAGGGGGCCTCAGGGAAAGAGGATGCGGGTGTAGGGGTGAGTGTGGGGAGCAAGGGCACCTTTTTGGGGGATGGGGGGCTACAGTCACACATACTGGTCCCTGTGTGCTGCTTTTCGTCTCCTTTGTACTTCCTGTGACTCTCAGGGAGGAAGGCAGGAAAGTGCAGAACCTGCTGCATTCCTCTTGCTCCCAGTTGCCCGGGGGAGGGGCAGAGGAGAGATGCAACAGGTTCTGAACTTTCCCACCTCCCTCCCTGAGACTCACAGGAAGCAGGAAAAGCAACACACAAGGACTGGTATGTGTGTGGCTGCCGCCCCTCCACACTCCCAAAATTGCAGCTGGGGAAGGGGGCTTGAGGCGGGGGCATCCAGCCAATCCTTGTAACATACCCACCTGCTGTTGAGCATGGCGGCCTGCAGGAAGCCCCAGGAGCCAGGCAGGCAGCACTCTGCCCCTCCCAACGCTGCCGAGTGCCCCAGCTGGTCGGCTTCTTCCTTGAGTGCCACACTAGGATGCACCAGCTCACTTTCACCTCTGACCTCAATGCAGTGCCAATGGGCATTAACTCCGGCTTGAGGAGTCCACAGTGTGAAATCACATTTCAGGCTCCAAACCCTTCTATCCAGCTCGTCTCTCTGATGTTACCACCAACCAAGATCATCAATTAGTGCAGGGAGAAGGGGGTTATGGTTGAGGAACCTGAGTACTGGGAGTCAGACATTTAGATGCAAAAATGTAGGGTGTTATAATTTCTCAGCCCGCACCCACGTTTCTACTGATGAGGAGTGGGGGAAGTTAATTAAAAAAAAGATGGTTGCTGCTTAATTTTTAAATACAGTGCCTGCAAGTTTGCACCTGGGCTTCTGAATTTATCCAGATAGATTTCTTGAGATCCTTCTTATGGTTGTGGCCCTGTTTTAACCACTCTCCCCGATATAATTACAAGGAGCACACCAGAGGCATGGAGCGCTTGGGAAGACCTCCGCAGGTGAAACTAGTCCTTGTGAGAAGCATGATGACAATTCTGTGTCTATAATATAGTTGGCAAAGCGTGTCCTTGTGCATCACCTGTCTTGTCTTTTGTCGGTGTGAAGGACTCAGGGAGATTTCTGCAGATTGACATGAAAATCCCATTTCCCTCGAAAACACGCGGCACCTGCTTGTGTTACAAGTGACCTCTCAGATGACTATACCGGAAAGAGGGTAAAGAGAAGAAAAGTTGCAGTCTGTGGTTGCCGTCTTTTTATTTTGTGAGCTTGACAGCACTTTGTGTCCATCGTGAGTCACTGGTTTGGTGCCAATCCGTTGCATTTCCTGTCTCACATGCTAGCAAGGTGACATGATTCTCATGCAGTAATTGGGGACAAACTTACATATGAGCTGTTCTCCAGCCCTGGCAAGATACTGAGCTTCCACACACTCAATGAGCCTTGAGAGAGAAAGATGCTCTGTTACCCACCCTCCTACCTCTATACATAAAGTATCAGGAGAAAGGGTGCTAAACCTGAGTAAGAGTACCCTTTCTCCTGATACTTTATGTATAGAGGTAAGGGGTGGGTAACAGAGCATCTTTCTCTTCCCCCCCTCCCTCCCTTCCCTTCTCCTATTTATTTTGAGTTTTCTTATCCTCTAGTCATAACTCGGTCATCTGGAGAAGTGGGCTGTGCCCACGAAAGCTCATGATCCCATCTCCATGTTTTGTTAGTCTATAAAGTGCTACCAGACCATTTGCTTGCTGTTTTTTTTCTGTAACAGACTAACTCGGCTACCCCCTGAAGCTCCTGAATATGTATTCTGGTTAGTCATTTATTCAGGGTGAGTCTTGTGTGTATTAGAGGGATTTGGTGGTGAAATTTACAGCAGACACATTCCATCTCTGTCCCATGCTCTTCCTGGTTAATAGCTAATTGTCTTAACTAAGAAAGCAATCGAAATGCCTGTCGAAAGAATTGTTAATGATTAGACCATTGGCATGAAGTGTTATAAGGAGAACACCGAATTCATACACCCACCCCCAAGCACCTATACGTCTGTGTCTTACACGGCTGTGTTCACATAAGCAGAGCTTCCAGGGGATGAAAGCACAAAACCTACAGACATCACAGGATCTCACGACTTATGAATGCCTACACTTTCCTCCCGACCCCATCAGCTCACACAATGGAATATTTCAACGGAACCATGAAGTGCTGGGAAATTTCCCACAAATTTCTTTAAACAGGTATAGTGTCTGTGCCTGAAATTTTCTCCTGCCTGCCAGTCATTGCAGTGAATTAATACTTGGGCCACGCCAGAAAATCAGGCTTGACCTCCCCCTTAAATAAATGAGCATGTGCTAACGAATCTAGCCAATGCCTTCTACCAAAAGGAAGCCAATGCCGACAGAGGAAGATCCGCTCCTAGGAAGCATCTAAAGGGAGTGTTGAACGCTGTCAGTCATGAAAGAGCTAATCAAACGCAGATCAACTGTACGTAAATACAAATCAAGTGCTTAATCAGAGAATTGCTACAGCAGTTTCCATCCCTGGCAATTAGGTCTTCAATTGCCTCCCCCCTGGAACTGAAATGATGCCACTGAAGAGATGAGGTTTGTTGCCTTTGCAGGGGATGAAAATGTATTACAGAGAATGGCTCACGGTGCAATGCATACTCTTGTCTTGCCTGCTGTACTAGAGACTGCTCAGGAGAATACATTCATCTCCCTGGGTTTCCCTGAATGCAGAGAAGGAGACAATAAGGTAGGTGAGACGTGATCTAATAGCAAACAGAAATACCCAAATGAGCTGGTTCAGTGATATGGCAGGTGCATGCCCCATGCTGACTGGGCAACAGATCAGATGACCCAAAAGGTGGCACTTCTCTCCAGTGCTGGATGCTATAGCGCATGCTGCCTTATGAAACATTTTTGGGCTTGACCACGTGGGAAGAAAGAAGTCTTGTCAGAGAGAATTCATGTGTGGTCTCTGAGGCAAGACGACCAGCAGTAGCTTGGTATCTTTCTGGAAAGACATTGACAGTGACTCATCTCACCTACTTGGTAGCAACTGTAGGTAGCAGGTTTAAAACAAACAAAAAAGAAGCTTTTCTTCATGCAGCACACAGTCAACTTGTGGAACTCCTTGCCAGGGGATGTTGTGAAGACCAGGACTTTAACAGGGATCGAAAAAGAACTAGATACATTCATGGAGGTTAGTCCATCAATATTTATTAGCCGGAATGGGTAGGGATGGTGTCCCTAGCTTCTGTTTGTCAGGGGCTGGAAATGGATGACATGTGATGATTCCTTGTTCTGTTCACTCCTAGTGGGGCATCTGGCATTGGCCACTGTCAGAAGACAGGATACTGGGCTAGATGGACCTTTGGTCTGACCCGTTCTGGCCATTCTTACATTCTTTTGTTTTAGGACCATACGTCAGTCTGATCAACATCCTGGTTGGCTCTGCATCTAATTGGATGTTAGTCTCATAACACGTCCTTTAGGACTGGCTTGCTAAGGGTAGGAATGACCCAGTCTACAACAAAGGTCATTCTGTTCTTGCTGGCCAGCTGCTTTGGGAGCACAAGGTGACTATATCGCCCAAAGTGGACCGTCTCTACGACAAAGGATAAATGGACACGAGTCAGATCTCAGAAATGGTAACAGAAACTTGTAGGACAACATTTTAACCTGCCCGGGCACTCAGTCATGGATTTAAAAGCAGCCATTCTTCTACAAAGGAATTTCCCAAGCCAACTACAGAGAGAGTGCGCAGAATTGATCTTCATATGCAAATTTGACACTGTTTCCATTGGCCTGAACAAAGACGTTATCTAGGTGGCTTTCCTTACATTTAACACTTGATTGGCAGCAAAAGCTAAGGATGGGACACTTTCAACCCACTCAGTTAGCCTCACTGGCACCAGCACTACAATAGACTTTTTTCCCTCTCTCCCTTCTTTTTCTGTTATAAATTCTGAGCATTCCCCTTTTTTTCTCCACTCAAGCTCATCTGAGGAAGTGGGGTTTGCCCAGGAGAGCTCATGATCCTATATATACATTTGTTAGTCTCTAAGGGTATGTCTACACTAGCCCCCTAGTTCGAACTAGGGAGGCTAATGTAGGCATTCGAACTTGCAAATGAAGCCCGGGATTAAAATATCCCGGGCTTTATTTGCATGTTCCCGTCTGGTCGCCATTTTTAAATGCCACTAGTCCGGACTAACTGCCCGCGGCTACACGTCGCAGTTAAACGGTAATTCGAACTAAGTCCTTAGTTCGAATTACCTGTTACTCCTCCTGGAATGAGAGGAGCGAGATAGATTCATGGAGGTTAGATCCATCAATGACTATTAGCCAGGTTGGATAGGAATAGTGTCCCAAGCCTCTGTTTGTCTGGAAATGGCTGACAGGGGAGGGATCATGTGAGGATTACCTGTTGTGTTCCTTCCCTCTGGGGCATCTGGTATTGGCTACTGTCGGCAGACAGGATACTGGGCTAGAAGGACCGTTGGTCTGACCCAGTCTGGCTGTTCTTATGTTCTTATGTCTCCAGTAATTGCATGGTTATGGCACTATGTGAGGAGTAAACACCAGGCGTAGACAAACATGACAAAAATAAGGACTTTATTTTCTCGCTAATAGCTGTAGTTATGAAGAGCAAGCAGGGAGAAATGTGGAAAATTACTTAGTTGTCAGGGAAGAATTAAATGCTCCTCTGGTGCTCAGGAAGATAATGACAACAAAAAAGCAGCCCATCAAAGAGATTTTAAACCCTTGCAAAATCAGTTGCTACCCTGTGTATGTACATACTCTGGTTTATTTTATAAGACGGGCTGGGACCTGCAGGGACCGATATCTAAGGTCAAGATCCTGATCTCTGTTTGCCTAGAGAGAAGGCTCTGGTCATTGCTAATTGCAGCTCGGGAAATCTGATTTCTGGTCCCTCACACTGCAGCAAGCCAGAAAAGCGTATTGTCCATTAATCGAGCCACTTGACGGCACGGCTCTGCCTGTGCTGTATTGTTTGCTTTGATCCCCGCTAAACTAGAGGATTAGCTCGGTAAACCGGAACCAACTCATTTTCCAATGGCCATTTATGAACAGGAGGAAATCGCCCTGCTGCCTTGGAGAGCTGTAAAAATGATCCAAAGGAAAAGGAAAAGGCACCTTTGTTGCTCTTTGTGTGGCCGTGCAGCCAGGGAATCACAGTGTAGGGACTGAGTCGTGGCAGTGCATGGGGATAATCATGGGCGGTGGGTATCATCGGCAGGGGAAGGCATTGCCTTCCTGAACTGCTAGCCTGGCCCTGCCCACCCTGCACCCCCAGAGCACCTGATGTAGGTGTACTGGGGGTGGAGAGCTGCTGCCTACAGTGCCCACTCTCCTTGTGCTCCAGGGCCGGGAAGGCTCGGACTGTGTGCCGCCTGAGGGATTGGGGCCTGCACCCTCACCTCCCCTTTGTGCTGGGGCCAAGGAGGCAGGGGCCATATGTTGCTCCACCTCCCTGTGGTGCTGTGGAGGGGGGAGGCAGCTTGGCCCCTGTGAGGGCAGGGCCTGGGCAGAAGGGGCGGGGCTGGGGGCAGGGTTGAGGACTTGTCTCCCCCAGCCCTACCTTCACCCACCGTCCATGGTGCTTTTGCCTTTGAAATAGGAGTGTAGAGGGGCCAGAACAGGGCTAGGGCTAGCGCTGGCTGGTTCTGAGACAGCATGTGCTGCGGCAGGCCTGCTCCAGCCTGAGACACCTCATGGCTGACATGCAGCCTCCAAAAGTTCCCCATCATCAGCCTCCCTGGATGCAAGGCTGCCGGCTGCATGCCGTGCTTTATCCTGCACTGTCTGGGGGCAGAAAGCCCTGGTTCCAGGAGAGCCGCTGACCTCAGAGGGGGCCACAAGTGGCAAGGGGGGAGATCTTGGGATCCAGGATTCTGCTTGGGTCAGGATCTAGATCTGAGGATGGTTTATGTAAGAGAAGAAGAGGCTCCCCAGAGGCGGATAGGGTAGCAGGGCAGCTTTGTTGCTGATACTTGCTCTGTCTCGGATCCCTCCTACCTGGGATGCGAGTGAGACACAAATTAACCCCAACTACACCATTTTAGCTTGGTTAGTCTGCAACTCCACTTAGCAATGACATCACCTTTTAAGCCCAAATTCAGTAACGGGAATGCCCCTCTCATGCATAATCATAACCTGGTGATGAATAGAATTATACCCGCCCCTGTTTACAGCTTTTTAGTTGAGGTAGGCGGTTTTCACATCACAGAACTCCTTGAATCAGCAACTCGGAAGGGGTACAGGGTTGTGTGACCATGACTGTATCTTCCAGAGCAGATAAGGGAGTAAGGAAGAGAGCATGGTTAACACATAGACCATGTTTGACTAAGTTACCTCTTGGGGTACAGCTACATGCTCGTCTATCCCAAGCAAGCCAGGAAGGAGGAATCAAAGCAAGTGTGTAAATCAATAGAAGCAAGGTCAACTACCAAAACCTCTTGAGAGGGGACATGAGAGCAGTTTTCAAGTCTCTAAAAGGGTATTACAAGGAGGGAGAAAAATTGTTCTCGTTGGCCTCTGAGGTTAGGACAAGAAGCAATGGGCTTAAATTGCAGCAAGGGAGGTTTAGGATGGGCATCAGGAAAAATTTCCTAACTGTCAGGGTGGTTAAGCACTGGAATAAATTGCCTGTGGAATCTCCATCACTGGAGATATGTAAGAGCAGGTTAAATAAATATCTATCAGGGATGACCTAGACGGTCCTTGGTCCTGCCGTGAGGGCAGGGAACTGGACTTGATGCCCTATCGAGGTCCCTTCCAGTTCTAATGTGCTAGGATTCTATGATTTAACCCTTACACTCCCCAACAATTTCATTTGAGGGATTGAGGCCTTAATCTTTAATGGAAATAGTAAAGGGGAAATCTATCTCTGCATTCAGGTTCTCACGGGTGATGAATTCAACAGATTTGGCCATGTCTTTTCTGGGGAGGGTCACACCTTTCCCTGTATCTACTCACACACAAATGGTGAGTCATCCATTTAACAGCAGCAAGCCTCCTTGCTTGGCTGTCTCTTTCCTGTGAAATAAAAGGCCTCCATTGGGGAAAGCTAGGGTGGTGTGATTTTTTTCCAGATTACTGCCACTGGTTGGACAATTGTTCACTGCCTAGTGCTCCCTGGAGCTGAGAATTTCTGTCTCTAACACAGTGCAGCTGGAGGGGAGAGCGGTGATGCTCCGTCCAGTATGACAGCGGTTTCAGCAGGAGTCTTGGGGCCACGTTACACAGGTAAAAGCAGAACTGCAACTCCCCTTCCCCCGAGCCTCCATGAAGCTCTCCTGTGTGAACCGCAGAAGAGAACATCCCAATTTTCTACCCACTGCTTGGAACGGTTTAGTTCTCGAAGCTCCCTTGGCACCCACTGTGCCTACCTAGCCACGGCTGGTGACGAGTGTCATTCGTCTTGTAATCGCTGTGGGCTACAGCGGTGGTGGGTAACCTGAGGCCCGAGGGCTGCATGCGGCCCAGTGGTCTTCTACATGTGGCCCACAAGACATTTTGTGACCATTGCTCGCTTGCAGGGTTGCCTGATTCCGCCGGTTTCTGTCCAGGCAGTTTTTTCCCCTACTGGTGTTACTAAAGTGACCCGCAGGTAAAGCAAAGGCATGTGAGGGGAGGTGGGCGCTGGTTGCACGCAACAGTGTTGGTGAGAGCCGTGTGCTCCCGCTGCATCCCATCAAAGCACCACTAAGCTTCAGTCAGCTTATCCCGCACATTCTAGGGATACAAGCACAGTTGGCAAAAGTAACCTATCCCGGGAGACCTGCTTGGTTCTGACAATCTTGCGGCCCATTGAGATGAAGGAGGGCTACTCGTGTGACCTGCTCACTAACCTAGGTGGCCCCTCACTGGGCTAGAGTGTGGCTTGGGCCACATGGGCCAGTTAGAATCCCCCTTACACTTCTTTATGGGCTTCTTGGACATTGGCTCCGTTTGCCCACCAGGAGGGTGGGCAGGGAATGTCCTCCGAACATGCCTGCCAGCTCAGCTGTACAAGGAGCGATATAATTTTGAAGCTGACAAAGCCAGCAGCCAATTATTACATCACTCTCCTATCCCCTCAGAACAAAGGAGAGCTATGAGGTAATTGGTCTGAGATGTACAGGTCTACTCAGATATAATATTATTATCATTCTACTATTAGCTAATAATGGCTGTTGTGGACAAAGTGGACAAAAAGAATACTTAGGTCCTAACTCTCCTGCTCTCAGCCTGCAGCACCACAGTGCAAGCCTCTACCACTTGATCTAAAAGAGTAACTCCATTGCCTGCTAGCAGTAGAAGGTTGTTATCCTCCTTTATACCATTGCTAGTGGTACATAAGGCGATGTCCCTCATTTAATTTATTTTAGGAGCACATTCTGACTCATAAAAAAAACTGTAAAGCCGTCTCTCTCATTCAACTGCATGCAGAATAATTTCCTATTTGATAACCAGACGGCATATCATTTACCGATTATATTTAGGTTTCCGGTCTTGTGCCTCCCAGTAGAAAATACAGCAAATTGCCCCATTTATTTTCTTGCTCCCTGTGATCATTCCTCACTCTCTGTCTCAGCAGCTCGCCCTCTCATTTACTAAGTGACACCAGGAAGCTTGTGAAAATTCTTGATTTTTTCCCCCGTAGGACTGCACAGTGGTTGAACTTTGAGAGGCTTTCATTCAGGGAATGGGATTGTCTCTCAGCGTGCATGAAACACCTTTCAACACCTTTCAGACTGTGCTAAGTCCAACCTCATTCCATTGCTTCCCAGTGAGAGCCACTGAGATGTGTATGGGGCAAGTAGGGGATTGCTTGCTTGCTAATGTGCCTATTTGCTGCCCCAAATGACCAGTGTGGTCCTGAACTCAGGGCTTTGGGTGTCACCAGCCAGAGACCCACTGGCAACACAAAAGTTCCGTGTGTTGATGTCAAGAATGGTACAATCCTTATTGTCTAACTGCCTTGTCCAGAGTCATCTGCTGGAGCTGGCCAAAGAAATTCCATGGCAATGCATGTGCTGGTCTTCACTTTGCACCCGGGGTGGGCAACACAAACTTAATAGACAATAGCGCCAGGATGCTAACGTTGAAATAACAAAGTGGAAGGCATAATTAGCAGCCTGTCCTTGGGGTGTACAGGGAGGAGAGATTCCACTCCATCATGCATGCTCATAATACATAGCTCTGAATTAAGGTTCAGGGGAAACCAGTGCTTGGGCAGATGGTTGTGTCCTCAAAATATGATGCTCCATTTCCCGCCTGCCCACCGTGTGTGACCCTAGCCTGCCTCTCCGATGGCACTCTAGCAGCCTTAGTCTGCTTTAGTTCCTGCTCCAACCAGGTCCTATTATATATGTGTATTGTAGTCAGGCTAGCATCTTGCTGGACATTCTTCCAGCGTGCCCCTTTTCATGTGGGCATGCCCTTTTCCTGTTGACTGCAACGCCTTGGTGCATGGCACAGCAACAAGGCAATCTGGCCTATGGCTTGTGCGGCCTTTTGGGTGCCTGCAATCGCCTACCTCGCATTAGGCGATGGAAGCTGGGATGTGTTATCGTTTTCGACTGTAAGGCCCCCTGTGACAGCTTTGCAAGAACTCTATGGAAGTCCTCTGGGAGTTGCCCATCTGCAGTCAGTCTGGTGGTGTGAAATAGCCACAGCTCACTGCAACTCTGTTCTGCATCTCACGCAGGCCTGGAGTGGTTTGCAGGATGGGATTTACATGGTTTTGATTGGGCATTCCCAACCCTTTCTATACTAGACTCTCCCACATGGGCAGCTGGTCATGTAGGCAAGGGAAGGTGTTGCCTTCCCAAAATTGCCTTCAATTCCCAGCACCCCAAGAGGGGCTGAGGCCATGCTGTGTGGCAGCCCGGCTCCCCAGTGGCCGGGAAGCCTGGGGCTGTGCCACACGGCAGCCACAACCCTCACCTGGTGTTGAGGTTGGCTTGACTGGGGGCAGTGGGGAGAAAGGTTGTGAAAGGACATGGTCTTGGGGAAGGGGCGGGGCTTTGGCGGTCTTCCCCAGCTGGGCCTTCACCTGCTGCGCATGCCGTTGAGGCCATGCCCACAAGCGAAGTAACCTTGATTTCAACAAAGCACAGCCTCACTGCCTCCAGCTGGCATAACTTGGCTAAGCTCGTGCTCCCAGACGCCAGAGAGTGAGCCTTTGCTGCAGCAGGCGCCTGTTCTGAATACGTGTGCGCCTCCCCCCCAGACTTCAGAGGCAGCTGCATAGCTCACTCCACGCACAGGCCTGGTTGCTTTTCACTGTCCATGTTTGGGCTCGAAAATTTATTCTTCCAATAGGACTTTAAGTGGCTGCCGTATATTTATTTCAGCTCCAATAAAGGCCGCTTAGGCAACAGTCTCCACTGCCTGGTGATATACAAGGGAATAAACCTCTGAAACAACTGATTCAATGCCACAGGGAAGCCATTTACAAAGCATACTGCACAGAGCCGCTGGGATGCTTCTGATTAGTGACCGTGTTCGGCAGCTGGTTTCCCGTCAAAGCGTGCTCCACACACAAGGGGACAGGCAGGGGAAGGACATGCCCTATTCCGGCTCCAAAGGACGGCTTTAGGGGTGGGCTGTGTTGAGAAGGGCCTAGAGGGGGAATCATGGAAGCACAAAGGCTTTCCTGTCAATGAAAGAGCAAGGAGCTGCTCCTTGATGTCTTTGAAGCCTGTAAAACTAGGTCTTGTCCCAGCACCATCGCAGAGTGGCCTGAATGGCCAAGGAAAGCCTCAGGGCTGGGGAAGGTGTCGCTGTCCTGGTTAGATCGCTGTGCTCTAGATTTTCTCCTCAGCCAGGCCACCTCTCGGAGCACCCGAAACGGGGCTTGTTCCGCTCCCGCGTTCTGGGCCGGATGTCCCGGGGGGTGCCACAGAAATGCCCCAGGCGGTTCGGAGTCCAAAGGGCACCAGCCCCTCCTCCCTGGGGCGGTGGCAAGACTTTCTGTTCAAGGAGCTGGCTTCCCCTGCCCGTCAGTGGCTCTCCTTAGCAGGACCTGCGTAACGCCCGACAGCCGGAACCGAACCTGGGACCTCAGCGCATGAGCCTCTGCAGCAGGGGTGGGCAATAATTTTCACATGGGGTGGCCACTTAATGAATTTTGGTACGTGGTCACGGACTGACTCCACCCCACCAGGGGCGGGGCCAGGGCCAAAGGGGCGGGGCTGGAGACTAGCCTCCCCTCAGAGTTGTCTGGGGCCAGAGACTTTGAATTAAAAACACAGCACAGGTCTCATAGGCCCCTCCACTACCGTGTTGCCTGGCAACCGCCCGGGGCTGCTGCAGCTATTTAAAGGGCTCCTGGTTACGGCACTACCCCCAGCAGGGGCCAGAGCCATGAGCCCTTTAAATAGCCACGGCAACCCCAGGCGGCTGCCGGGCAACGCGGTAGCGGCAAGGCCAGGAGCTGTGAGCCCTTTAAATAGCAGCAATTTACAGGCTCGCAGCTGCACCGCTCTCGCACTGCCTTGCAGCCACCTGGGGTTGCTGCGGCCATTTCAAGGGCTCATGGCTCTGGCCCCTTCTGGGATAGTACTGCAACCGTGAGCCATTTAAATAGGATCCTGCTGCCTGAGCCTCCACCTGGGAATTCTTTGCCAGAGGCAGCAGGATATAAATAGAAAGCAGCCAGATGCAGTCCGTGGGCTGGATCAAAGGGTGAGGTGGGCCAGATCCGGCCCCTGGGCCGCATCTTGCCCAGCCCTCATCTACAGCTTGAGCTAAAAGCGAGTTTTGTTCAATATCTTTATTAATGACCTGGATGAGGGGATGGATTGCACCCTCAGCAAGTTTGCAGATGACACTAAGCTAGGGGGAGAGGTAGATACACTCGAGGGCAGAGATAGGGTCCAGAGTGACTTAGACAAATGGAAGGATTGGGCCACAAGAAATCTGATGAGGTTCAACAAGGACAAGTGCAGAGTCCTGCACTTGGGATGGAAGAATCCCAAGCATTGTTACAGGTGGGGTACCGACTGGCTAAGTAGCAGTTCTGCAGAAAAGGACCTGGGGATTACAGTGGATGGGAAGGAAGCTGGAGATGAGTCAACAGTGTGCCCTTAAAGCCAAAAAGGCAAATGGCATATTAAGTTGCATTAGGAGAAGCATTACCAGCAGATCCAGAGAAGTCATTATTCCCCTTTATTTGGCTCTTGTGAGGCCACATCTGGAGTGTTGTGTCCAGTTCTGGGCCCCCCACTACAAAAAGGATGTGGACACATTGGAGAGGGTCCAGCGGAGGGCAACCAAAATGATTAGGGGGCTGGAGCATATGACCTACGAGGAGAGGCTGAGGGAGTTGGGTCTGTTTCATCTGCAGAAGCGAAGAGTGAGGGGGGATTTGATAGCAGCCTTCAACTTCCTGAAGGGAGGTTCCAAAGAGGCTGGAGAAAGGCTGTTCACAGTAGTGACAGATGGCAGAACAAAGAACAGTGATCTCAAGTTGCAGAGGGAGAGATCCAGGTTGGATATTTGGAAAAACTATTTCACTAGGAGGGTGGTGAAGCACTGGGATGGGTTACCTTGGGAAGTAGTGGAGTCTCCATCCCTGGAGGTTTTTAAGTCTCAGCTTGACCAAGCCCTGGCTGGGTTGATTTAGTTGGGATTGGTCCTGCCTAGGGCAGGGGGCTGGACTTGATGACCTTCTTACCCCAGGCTCACCAGCACAGTTGCTAAAACCAAGTAGCCACTTCTCTGATACCGCTGCCCAGCCTCCTAGACCATATCTCCACTAAGAAACTATTGTGAAATTAGTAAATTCGATTTAATAACTCCCAATTTTTCAGACTCAAACTAGCGTGTCCTCACTATGGGGAAGCCTTGAAATCAGTCCAAGGCAGGCTCTGTTAATGTGGACGTGATACCTCAGACTTAGAGCTCCAGGAAGCACTGGGGAGTAATCACTTTGAATGACTCTGGGGAGTAGTTATTTTGAAATAGTGGCACCGGCACGTCCACACGACTGCCATTTGGAAATAACTATTTGGGAATTAGCGTTACTCCTGATAAAAAGCAGGAGGACAGATTTTGAATACCACTGCCCATTATTTCGAAATCACGGGCTTGGTAGTGTAGACACTCTGCTTATAAATTCGACCTTGGGGTGGGCTATTTTAAAAAAGTTCTAGTGCAGACCCGGGCCTATTTAGCTGTTGCTGCTCCTCTTCCTGTCTGCCTCTTAAAAAGAAAAACCACACTGCCCCCAAGTCACTTCAGGGGGGTGTAATGGCTCTACCCTCTCCTCTCTGCATTTAGATTAGGGCGCGTCATTGCTTAAACTGCTCCATTAAATTCATCTCCCACCATGGTACAGCTCATGGGTGATTCACAAATGCTCTTTATCATGGAATCTGGGGATTTGCTATAGACTGGTACTGAGTTTTGGGCTGTATCATGCTGCATTTTCCATCCTGTCTGCAGTTAGGCAGCCTCGTCTCCCCTTCCCCCAACTGGTTTCTGAAGTCATCACTCTGCCCTTCTCTGCGCAGGTCGGAAAAGGGTCCCATAGCTGGTGCTGCTAATGACAGGTGAGGGAAAACATGCTCTCTCCCACTGTGGCATTCGGAGGCAGAGTATGGAGCTAACTAACCCTTCTGGGATCTGGCTTCTGATGAAAGGCAGCTGCGACAGAATGGGGAGCCTGCCAGGGGAAGGGAGCGATTGAACGAAATAGATATTGAGTGGTGTTTTTATTAGCGTGTGTGAGCAAGGGTGTTGGGAAGAGGAGGTGACAGAGGCACAGAATCACAGTCAGCTTTTGACGAGGCATCCGGATTTCCACATCCCCTTCAGGCCAAAGGCTGCAAGCTAGAAGCAAAAAGAATTTTTTACAAGTATCTAAAAAGCTTTTCTATTTCATTTTTTCCATCTTGAAAGCTCCTAAAAATGCAAGCAGAGAAAAGCATTGCGCCAACCTGTCTGGAAACAAACCCTACCTCTGAACCTCCCTAGTCCAGCACTCTCCGGTCCAGCAACATCCATGGTCCAGCATGATGTTAGTTAGCTGGATGTCCAGTTATCATAGGTGTGGCCAAGTTTCTCACAGTCCCACAAAGTTTGTTTACAGCCACCAGTCCTGGCTCTCAGTGTTCTGTGTTGTTATTTAGCTCTTATTTATCCCCAACTGTCCTCTAAGAGCCCAGTAAACCGTGGAAGTGCTAGGGATGCTGCTAGACCATATTGAACTCCCATAGTTCAGCAAATTCTCTTGTTTGACACCTGTCAGGTCCTGAGGGTGCCAGACTAGAGAGGTTCAGCCTGTGGTGAGTCAGCGAGAGAGGCTCAAAAAAATATCACTGAAAAATATTTTTTCCCTGCATTTTTCATTTTTTTTTTTTGGTGAAACACCAAACTGAAACAGAAAAGGGGCAGATATAGAACAGAAATGTAAGATGTTTGTGCACATGATTTGGTCTATATTTTTTGCTGTATTTAATTGCTGTGGACATTGTGGGGTGGTTCCAGCTAACGGGTATAAACTACAGATACACTCAGCCCCAAGAAACCCTATTACATGGGGCTTCTCAACTGTACATCTCAAAGCATTGTACAAAGGTGGCTAGTGTCAGTATCCCAGTTTTCCAAATGGAGAAACTGAGGCACAGAACAGGGAAGTGATTTGTCTCGGGTCACTCAGCAGGCCAATAGCATAGCTGGGAATAGACTCTACTTCTCCTGAGTGCTAGTCCACTGCACCAACCACTAGACCTGACTGTCCTCTTTTATACCTATTTCCCCCACCTTTATCATTTTTGCAGCAGGACTCAAAAATTGTGGTTTCCTCTTCTTGCTTTTCAAAGGCTCAGCTCCTCCTCCCACTGAAGTCAATCACAGAGCTCCTCCACCCCCATTCATTTCAAGGGCATAGAACAGGCTTGACAGGATTCTGGGTCTGGGATAACCCACACTGAAGGCACAAGGCTGTTCCTGTTAAATTCAGTGGCAATTTGGTTCAGTCTTTGGGGCCAGCCGTGTTGACAGGGGAGCATTTTTCAGGATAAAACAGAAAACAGATTTTGGGTTTGGAGCTTTGGGAGATTAATCCTAGAAACTCCTGATCTCAGATCTGCATCTTTATGTTTGCTAATTTTCCCATTCTGTGAACAGACTCTACCCTGGAACAGCAAACAGTGTGCACCAGAGTCAGATTTGCTTTTACAGAACCAGCACCGTGCAGCGTAAGAAATAAAGAGTAAGGTAGGAAGACTCCACCTTGTGAATTCCGGTCCAACAAAAAGATTATTTAATAGCCAAGCATTTGGATGTGTCATAACTCCACCTTCAGGATAGATACGAAGGATGCTATAATTGCTTTGTTTTCCTTAGAATCATAGAACCATAGGACTGGCAGAGACATCAGGAGGTCATCGAGTCCAGCTCCCAGCCTAAAGCAGTACCAACCCCAACTAAATCATCCCAGCCAGGGCTTTGTCAAGCTGAGACTTAAAAACCTCCAAGGATGGAGATTCCACCACCTCCCTAGGTAACCCATTCCAGTGCTTCCCCACCCTCCTTGAGAAATCTATTCCGAGCCCCATCCATTATCAAAAACAACCTTGTTCAGAACTGTTCCAAGTGGCTGAGTGGTTTATGGAGTAAAAGGAACAGAGAATTAATCACTTCATGAACCAAAACCCCAAAGGCTGAGAACTGTCACTTTGTACCTAGATATCTGGATAGCAAAACACTAAGGATATGTCTAGACTGCATCCCTCTGTCAGCAGAGGGTTGCAGATTAGGCAGGTCAACATTGCGAATGAAGTGGGGATTTAAATATCCCACGCCTAATTTGCATAAAAATGGCCACCGCGTTTTGCCATCTTAGCACTTTGTCGGCAAAAAGCAGCAGTCTAGAGGGGGATCTGTTGAGAAAGAAAGCCTTTTTCGACAGATCCCTTATGCCTCCTGCAAGGAGGTTTACAGGATCTATCGAAAAAGGCTTTCTTTCTCGACAGATCCCCCTCTAGACTGCTGCTTTTTGCCGACAAAGTGCTTAGACGGCAAAACGTGGTGGACATTTTAATGCAAATTAGGCATGGGATATTTAAATCCCCGCTTCCTTTGCAATGTCGACCTGTCTAATCTGCATCCCTCTGCCGACAGAGGGATGCAGTCTAGACATACCCGAAGAGCAGGAAACAGGTTTAGCCGTTGGGGACATTTCTTCATCTCAAACAGGCTCTCATATCCAAAGATGCATCTGAGCTACTGGTGAATGGCTGCTGCATTCCCCCTTACACCGCTTCTAACACAACGTAATCTACATTGGAACCAGAGTCAAGCCACATTCTATCCCATTGTATGTGGAGTTCAAGCTGAGACTCCTTGAAAAAAACATAGAGAGTTCCTGGGATTCCAGCATCTAATGCAAGTGTTCAGAGGCCACCGTGGGACCTACAGAAGAACTTGTTGAGCTAGTGCTGGCAGGAGCAGTGAGGGAGCATGGAGGAGCTTTGTGTCAGCTGCAGCCTGACGGTGAATTGAACACGCAGGTGTCAGATGAACATAATGAGGCACTGACAGGTAATTTTTGCTCTGTGCTAGGCTATTTCTGCAGTGGCAACGGTCATTGTGAAAACCCACGACGTTTGTTACCATGACATTTGCAATAATTACCTCTCCGGCTCTGCAGTGAAATGGGGCAGAAATATCGATTGAGTTTCGTGGCTTTCATGGGGCTTCAGGTCAGTGACAACTCATTTTCAATCTCCGATGCCTTGGGAGGGAAAGAGACACTCATGGCACGTGCACCTTCCTTCCACCCCCTCAATCTCTTTTGTTGCAACCTAATCCGGGAAGTCACTAAAAAGATCCAGAGGACTATGAGCAGAGGAAGGGTAAACCAAATTTAATTAGGTGGAGAACAGCCTGTTCGTTAACATTTGCCGCGTTTTGGCTAGGGGCAGAGAAACAATTAGCCCCACTGATCTGTCAGCTCTGTACACAGGCAACTGCCAAGCCAGCCTCTGGTCCTTAAGGTGCCAGGCCAGGTTTTTGCACTCTTTAACCATCATTAAAAGCTAAGCTTCATCTGAACAACTGCACTATTTCTGGTTGCCGCCCTCCCTAAGGTCACATTAGCATCTGCTTCCACATAATTGCTCTGCAGACATTCCTTGGCAATGGGTAGCTGATTCTAAGGAAAAATTACAAATGCAGGACAGATTTGCCATGAATAGAATGAGATCAGATACTATTGGGATGCAATCTCTCTCTCCATGGACTACTTCTGCTGTCAGCCTCAAAGTTAGCGTCGTCCCACCTCTCCCTCCTCTTCCCTGTAGATGTAAGGGGCCCAAATTGCAAGAAAAAAAAGGTGAACAGAATTTGGGCAGGACTCAGTTTTGCCCTTAGCTAGAGAAATTATTGGGGTTTTACAGGGGTTCACTTCTGGATGGAATTTGGTCCTGCATTTGGATTGGGTAGGCATTTGTAGTGGAACACCTCTTACAAAGATACATTGGAAGTAGTAATTCCCTTGTCTCAAGACATTAATATGTTATTGAATGGTATTTGCAACCCCTCCCTCTTCAAATATGTAGAAGGTCGTGACTCACCACTGCAGCGCCTCCTGCTGGTCTCCTTGGGAATTAGCCGCAGAGCGCCCCCTGTTGACCGATGTCTCACCCTCCATTTTCTGTCTTCTGCATAGGTTCGGGCCCCATGTCCCTTCCTGCCCATGGTGCCCTTTCTTTGTGGTACTGCCCTATGGCAATGCCCCAGCACTCTGGGGTCCTCTCCTCCCAGGGAACCCCAACTTCCTATACCCACCTTGCCTCAGTGGCCCACTGCCAGTTGTCATCTAGCCCCTGCCTTAGGGGCAAACTGCAGTGTGAAATGGCCACTCCTCATAGGCCGAGGGAGTGGGCCTGCTGCCTCTTGCTGCCCTGTCTGCCTTCCTGCAGCTCTAGTGCCCTCGGGCCTTAACAGCAAGGCCTCAGCCTGACCAGAGCTCCCCAGCTCTGCCTGCCCTTCCCCAGCCCTGCCCTGTGTCAAGAAGCCTCTAGCTCCCCTGGCAGCCAGGTCTCTCTTCCTCCATAGCTGGAGCAAGAGTGTGCTCTCCACCTCAACAGGAGCCCCTATTTACAGTACCCCATCTGGGCCTTAATGGGCTGCTACCTCCCTCAGCCATTGATTCCACAATCTAAGCCCTCTCCAGGGCTGGATTTAACCCTTGTTTCACCTGGAGAGGGGTAACCACCTTGCCACAAAACACATAACTAAAGTCAGTGACACTGTACCTCAAAGTAACACTCTGAAACCCTCATATTCATCACTGTCTTATAATTAGGATACGTTCTGAATTTTCATATCCCGTTATACATATACAGTTATTTACTTGTTTCTATAACATAAGAACTAAGGGCCACCAAATGAAATTAATGGGCAGCAGGTTTAAAACAAATAAAAGGAAGTTCTTCTTCACACAGCGCACAATCAACCTGTGGAACTCCTTGCCTGAGGAGGTCGTGAAGGCTAAGACTATAACAGGGTTTAAAAGAGAACTAGATACATTCATGGAGGTTAAGTCCATTAATGGCTATTAGACAGGATGGGTAAGGAAAGGTGTCCCTAGCCTCAGTTTGCCAGGGGGTGGAGATGGATGGCAGGAGAGAGATCCCTTGATCATTACCTGTTCAGTTCACTCCCTCTGGGGCACCTGGCATTGGCCACTGTCAGCAGAAAGGATACTGGGCTGGATGGACCTTTGGTCTGACCCAGTATGGCCGTTCTTATGTTATTATGTTTGATTGTCCGTGCTATGATTGCATGGGAAGATATGAAGCATTGCTACATGCTATATACTGAAATAGGCTATATAATGAAATATATGACCACAACCAGCCTTTCAGTTACAACAAAGGAGTAGCCATCAATAGCCAGACACCTAATCCGCTATCCCAGGGTATGTCTACACTACAGAGTTTTGTCAGAAAAACAGCCGGTTTTCCAACAAAACCTGAGTTACATCCACACTGCAATCGCATTCTTATGAAAGTAAATTGAAAGAACAGAGGGGTTTTTCCGGGGCTGGTAATTCTCTTTCTATGAGGAAAAAGCCTTTTTCTAAGAGAGCTCTTTCAGAAAAAGGCGTGTGTGGACGGGGAAAAGGGAGTTCTTTCAAAAGAAGAGGAAAGAGGAAAAAGCACAGGTACCCTGGTGGCCACCCTATTCAGACTAATCACAGCTTAAATGCGAGATAGTGTCCATTCAGTGTGGATCGCTTTTTCGATGCGCTTTTGTGTGTGAACGCTCTCTTTCAGAAGATGATTTTTCAGAAGATCTCTTCTGAACAAAGGTACTTCTGTAAGAAACCTGCAGTCTAGACACAGCCCCAGAGATTCCTTGGAGAAGGCACAAATGCTATGGGGGAAGAAGATAAAAAGAGAGTCAACCCCTGGAGGAAAAAGACTTTTTTGAACCTTGGAAGTGTAGTCCCAGGCTGGAGAGGGTCTGTGTATTAAAGACCTATAACCCAACTGTAACCTTTGTCAGGGTGAGAAAAGCTGTTTGAATCTACTCTTGCTTATTTTTAATATTTAGGATTTAGAACGTATTTACTTTTTATTTGCTTGAGGTTTCTCTCTCTGACCTTTATGCCTACCTCCTATAATCACTTAAAATCTATTTTTCTACAGTTAATAAACTTATTTTAATATTTTATCCTTACCCGTGAGTTTGTTGAAAGTGCTTAGAAAGTCTGCTCCGGTTACAAAGGTGGATGCATGTTCACTTTCCAATGAGAATGTCTCCAATTACTGGAGGATCGATGCTCTGGCAGTCAATCTTCTGGCATTTGATTTAGCGGGTCTAGTAAAGACCCGCTAAATCGAACGCTGAGGATGCCCCTGTCATAGTCGGTGTTGTGAGGAGTAAGGAAAGTCAACAGAACCCTTTTTCCCATAGACCTCCTACTGTGGAAACAATGTCAAGGTTGGCTTAAGGTATGTTGACTTCAGCCGCGTTATTTACGTAGCTGGAGTTGCGTACCTTAAGCCAACCTTCCCCCCGCAGTGTCAATGGCTTATCATTGATTCACGAGTGACTGTGAGACTTCATGTAACTCATTTGCACGTCTTCCTGCCCAGAGGAGGCTGTGTATATACAATGTCCATCAGAGGCTTGTAGCTTGACAGTAGCTTCACAGCATGAGGCATATTATTTATTTATATATTTATTTAAAATATTTTAACCCCGCCTCTCTATTTAAAATTTTCGAGGAGGCTTACAAAAAAATGTTTAAACACAATACAAATATATATAAAAATTTAAAATACAAGACCCAGAGGGATATAAAACCTGCTAAAAACATATAGAGAACACACACATACAGACTCAAACATTAATAAAAGCACGAGTAAAAAGGGTGGCTTTAGCCTGACGCCGAAACAATGCTAGCGTTGGCGCCATGCGAATATCCCGAGGAAGAGAATTCCACAGCCTGGGAGCAAAAGCTGAGAAGGCCTTGTTCCACGTAGATGCTAATCTTATCTCCACAAGTGGGGGAACACGAAGCAAAGCCTCCCCAGCTGACCTCAATCCCCGGGCAGGTTCATATGGGAGAAGACGGTCCTTCAGATACCCCAGACCCAACCCATTTAAGGCTTTATAGGTCATAACTAAAACCTTACATTGTGCCCGGAAACATACCGGAAGCCAGTGCAGCTGCTGAAGCACTGGCATAATGTGCTCCATATAACAAGTATCAGTTAAGACTCGAGCAGCCGCATTCTGGACCAGTTGAAGTTTCCGAAGGCTGGTGAGATTTGGAGGCTCAACTGTCCCACAGTCCAGGTTGCACCCCAGAGACACAAAGTCACACCCGTCACAAAGTAATTTCATTAGCACGTGTCCTCCTCATGAAAGCAAAAGTCCCTCTAGCAAGAGCAGGTGACAGAGTGTGTGACCGTTTGTACTGCACTTCGCATCCATGTCTTGGTGGTTTCCAAGGAATATCTGGCCAGGCTTGCTGGACCAAGGCTACATTTGGAAGTGTATAAGTGAATTGCTTTTCCTCTTTTATTCATACCCATTTGGCCTGATTTTTAGGGGTGCTCCCAATGGGAGCTGCAGGTGCTCAGCCCACGTGAAAAAAATCACGCCCAAGGCCTTCATATGGTTGAGAGTTATTTTAAAATAAAATAAAAAAGCCCAGCTGTGTTTCAAAGGACTTTCGGTCACTGGGACTAAATTGGCCTAGAAACCTAGAGATAAAAGGTTCTGCATCCCATTAATAATTCTCCTGAGCTGGCCAGTCCCCTCCCCTCTGCTTCCTTTTCATAATACTGGAGTTTTGTTAATCCTTGACTTGAAGCCAGTAAGTGAACACAACTAAAATCTCCTGGTGGCAGTGAAAATGGAGGACATGTGCAGCGAGGGAGAGAAAGGCAGAAAACAAAACAGACTGTACGTTGGGTCTTCACATCAAGTTCTAGTTGAGGAATTATACCAGCCCAGAAGAACTTCATTTATCTGATCTAATTGCAATAGAGGCTAAAGCAGACAATTATAAATTCGGATATTCTGGAGAGTGGAAAATCAAGGCTGCAGAGGGGTTTAGAGGCAACAGAAGAGCTTGCCAGTTCTCCGATCTGTGGGCGCTTGTACAGTAAATACAGGCAGCTGGATAATGGAGGGTCGGTTAAATGGTTTTCCATTGTATTTAGAGCCTGCCTCCTATTAAGGTTCTTCTTCACACAGCACATAGTAAATCTGTGGAACTCCTTGCCTGAGGAGGTTGTGAAGGCTAGAACTATAACAGGGTTTAAAAGAGAACTAGATAAATTCATGGAGGTTAAGTCCATTAATGGCTATTAGACAGGATGAGTAAGGAATGGTGTCCCTAGCCTCTGTTCGTCAGAGGGTGCAGATGGATGGCAGGAGAGAGATCACTTGATCATTACCTGTTCGATTCACTCCCTCTGGGGCACCTGGCATTGGCCACTGTCGGCAGACAGGGTACTGGCTGGATGGACCTTTGGTCTGACCCAATATGACCATTCTTATGTTCTTATGTTCAATGGCCTGATAGCTCTTGTCTCAGAAAAGAACAACAGAGGGAAATCCCAATTAAATATCAATTTCTACAGGCAGGTGAGCACCTATAAAAAGTGGATATGTAAATGGTTCATTCTTTTCCATAATATGTGTATTATTACTATTATTATTATTATTATTATAGATAGATAGATAGATAGATAGATAGATAGATAGATAGATAGATAGATAGATAGATAGAAAACCTCTCTAGTCCAGAACTCTCTGGTATGGAAACATCCATCATTTGGAATGATTTTAGGTAAACAGTTGTCCACTTTTCGTGGGTGTGGCCAAGTTTCCCATGGTCCCATAAAGTTTGTTTACAGCCCCCAGTCCTGGCTCTCAGTGTTCTGTGCTTTTGTTTAGCTCTAATTTACCCCTAAATGATTTCTAAGAGCCCAGTAAGCAGTGGAAGTGTTGGTGATGCTGCTAGACAATATTGACTTCTCATGGTCTGGAAAATTCTCTTGTTCAGAACCGATCAGGTCCTGAGGGTGCCAGACTATATACAGAGTTCTAATTGGCCCTCAATAACCCTCATTAGATCCAATATGCTGTTTTCCTCACTTGTGTTCATAAATTAAATTTTATAACGAAATCAGACAGTCCAGGCCATGCATGGCAGGGTGATTATCACATTTCTCAGGCAGTGGAAGTGTCTTAGCAGAAACCCTTGTCGCTGTCTCTGAGGGAGACACACACATATACACAGCCTGGCATGGCGCACTGCATACACACAGTTATGCACTGGGGGGTGATTCCAAAGAAACAGCGCTATCAAGGCTTGAATCAAGATGCTGCAAACCAGCCCTGAGAAAGAGCGGCTGGAACTTTCCTTATACAAAATGACAAACAAGCGCTGGTAAAATAGGACGGTTGTTTGCTGGGAGATGTCAGAAGCAGAGGTGACTTGTGGCAGCACGCGGGAAGTAGGGTTGCCAGGTGTCCGCTACTGGACTGGACAGTCCTGTATTTGCAGCATGTGTCCAGTAAAAATCCCCAGAAAATACCGGCAACCCTAGCGGGAAGTGTACCACCCTTTTCCGTACCCCCACCAAAATTTTAATTGCCAAATGGGGTGCCCCCACAAGCCCTTTCCAGTCCTTTTGATAGGCCCCCAAACTCCCTCCCCTTGCAGGCACCAGTCACCACTGGTCAGAAGCTATTTTCACAGGTTAGTGTGCTCTGGAATCCAGAGAGATCACCTGTCCCAGAGAATGTCAAGGACTAAAGACTACGTTCCTTTCTACATCCCCAGCCGAATTGCCTTCCCACTTTGGGAGACAGCAGCTAGCACAACAGGTGTGCCTTTACCTGCTCCTGACAGCTCTCTGAATCCGCGACCCAGCATGGTGACAGATGAAAGCAAAAAGGACAGTCCTCAGTTTACAGAAGAAGACTCTCCCCTGACAGGAGTTATGTTAATTATGGAGGATCGGGCTTTAACATCTGAGTGCTTAATTTTGCAACCTTAATGATCTTTTTAATGTCATTGTGTGTGAAATGTCTTGGCTTCACAAGAAGCAACTTGAACAAACAGAAATCCCACCATGTGGTATTGCCTTTAGAGTCACCGCACAGATCTCTGCCACTTGAGTTGGGAACCTCACAGCAGTAGTAGGTTGTCACCCTATATGTGAACTGGCCTCTAGAAGAGGATGAGACAGGTTTTCCCACTGGGTTTCCTAGATGGCTGCTACAGCAGAGGAATGTTGAGGCTGAGGAATTTTGGGTTCCTTTCTAGGCTCTTCTTCCACTTTCCCCCCCAGCCTGGTCTGGTCTCTTGCCCATTTCTCCTCACTCCTCTTTATCCAGTGGTTAGGACAAACCAGCCTTCAGTTCAGCAGACTGGCGGTAGAATCATCTTGAAAGACAGTGGCCAAAAAAAGATACCTGTCCTTAAGGCCAGGGATCACTAAGAACCCTTCTGCAATTAATAGGGAGCAGATTTCCAGTAATACAGCCTACCTAAACTACCGTTACTTGCAACTATTTCTCACGGCCCTACCGGCTTGAAATTCCTCCCAGTGCAGAGACATTACAGCCCATTGGACATCTGGACTCAGAGGCTGGAAGCATATCTGGGAATGGAAAATCAACCGCCAGCGTGGCTTGGTTGTTGTTCTATTGATCAGCATGAGGCCTAGCCTAATAATCTGTGATGACACATTCCTTCCTGACAATATAAGAGAACCAATGCTGCCTGTGGGGGAATGCCAACATGGCTGCAGAGTGGGCAGATGAATATCAGCAGTGATGCCAGAGCTTAGGCAGCATGAGGGTTAGATGCCCTTGCTCTAAGCAGAGCAGGGTCTAAGCTCAGAACTCTTCCAGAAGACTTTCTCTAGAGTGGAGGAGAAGTAGCAGAGCAATGGATCAGGCACTAGACTGAGACCAGGTCTACACTAGACCTGGAAAGCTGGCTTAAGGCACTCAGCTCCAGCTATGTAATATACACAGCTGGAGTTGTCTTACCTTAAGCAGAGCTTGGTGCCGTCCCCACTGCAGGAGACCAACGGGAGCAAATGCTCCCATTGGCTTCCCTTACTCCTCGCGACTGCCAGGAGTACAGACGCCAGCCAGAGCTGCCCTCAGTGTTCGATTTACAGGTCTATACTAGACCCACTAAATTGAACACCAGAACATCAATCTCCAGAGCGGTGAATGAAGACGTGCCCTAAGACTCAAGAAGGGTGGATTTTATTCCTGGGTCTTCCACTCTCCTGCTGTCTGACTTTGGGCAAATTATTTCCCCGCTGTTTCATCTCCCTGTCCTCTCCAATTATGCGGCAAGCTCCCCACACGTGGGCATACAAGGCACAAAGGAGCCCGGATTTCCTTTGGGATCTCTATGTTCTGCCATAATGCAACTCAAGTAACAAGTCCTGCTACACAAAAGCCATTTGCTTAACCAATATTTCCCACTGCTGTTGGTTCACATTCATCCTTGAGGAACATTCTCCCCTGGGCGTCTGTCAGAAGGACTAACCCAGTTATGGCGGCTGAAGTCGGTGTGTCCCTCATCACAGCCTTTGGATGCATTTACATGGTGAAAAAAAATACAACCCCCCCCCCAAACCAAAATATCATAGTGCTGACAATGGGCTCTTCAAGTTTTCACAGGGGGAATTGGAGCTGTGCAGAATTTCAGCTTCATGAATTTCTTGATGAAAAAAAAACACAGAGACTGGAATAGTTCATCCATCTGGCCTCACCTGAAATCTTGCTGTTTCAGCAAATCAATACTGTTTAAATTTTGTGCCTGCATCCATCCCAACTTCACTCCAGTCTCTTGTCCTGAAATTAGTGTGGGAAACACATGAAGCCCTGTATCCCACAAATACACACACATATTTCCAGGAGCTCTCAAAAGGCCTTTTCCTTTAGAGAGATTTTCTTTTTTCCTGTAAAGAATCTGATTCAAGTCCATATGTCAGATTTAAACTATGGCTCCATGACTTTGTGCTTCACTACAGCCTTATAATATCGCTTCCCAGATCAGTATTTGCAAATATGAGAACAGCTGAAATGTGAAATGAAACTCAAGAGAAATCGTGTAGGCTGCTTCTGAGTTTTATAAAGATTCCTTTATACTGAGCGAACAGAAGGGCCTTCTAGCTTCATTTACTGCCTACCTCAACTGTGCCAAGATGTGGTGGTGGAGTGTGAAGGGTCTGAACATAAGAACGGCCAGACTGGGTCAGACCAAAGGTCCATCTATCCCAGTGTCCTGTCTGCCGACAGTGGCCAATGCTAGACGCCCCAGAGGGAGTGAACAGAACAAGGAATCATCAAGTGACCCCTCATCTGCCAACCATTTCCAGCCCCTGACAAACAGAGGCTAGGGACACCCTCCCTTCCCATCCTGGCTAATAGCCATTGATGGACCTAACCTCCATGAATTGATCTAGTTCTTTTTTGAACCCTGTTAAAGTCCTGGTCTTCACAACATCCTCTGGCAAGGAGTTCCACAGGTTGACTGTGTGCTGCGTGAAGAAAAACTTCCTTTGGTTTGTTTTAAACCTGATACCTATATATTTCATTTGGTGACCCTTAGTTCTGATGTTATGGGTGCTGGCTCACTTTTTGCTCAATTTCACCCTGAAACGTCACCTCCCATTCATACAGCTGCAAAATAGGTACTAGAGACGTCTGCTGAGGGCAGCTATGGGCAGTTGGACGTGATGCCAACCACACTGCTCGATGGCTAGGATTTGCCTTATCCACTTCAGCCCCATGAGCTATTGGCTTCGGGGAATGTGGACTCTACGCTGTGTAGAGTTCATTATTATTGCCACTTCCTCAGGCTGTTTGCAGCCAGTCCAGGCTTGGGCAGATCACAGCCTTCTTCCTTGCCCCACCATCCTGTGGTCTCTTTGCCGAAGTGAAACTCATTCTACCTCTCAAATGTCAGTGTATGAAAGTTTGGAGGTTTTAAGCTAGGGATGGACATCACCTACCAATCTGCAGGGGAGGTTACGTTAGAGGATGGATATTTGGCACAAATAAAAGGCAAACTGCTAGAGCTAAAAAAACAAACCAAAAAACCCAACACCTCATTGATGAAAACCCCCCAGCTTTGCCCAGTCCTATCCCATGGTCCTGGCATGACACCAGAACACGTGTATTAAAACCAGGACTGTGGTCAAACCCATCTTGTTCATTGGACCAAATCCAAGATGAATATTTTGCAACACTTGTTACACACACAGCTGGTGTGAATCTAATCTCCACCTATACTCCATAGCTAGCAAAAACAAAGAAACAAATGAACAAACATGATTCTGGGATGCATTAACAGGAGTGTTGTGAGCAAGACACAAGAAGTCATTTTCCACTCTGCTTTGCACTGGTTAGGCCTTAGTTGGAGTATTGTGTCCAGTTCTGGGCACCGCATTTCAAGAAAGATGTAGAGAAATTGGAGAGGGGCCAAAGAAGAGCAACTAAAATGATTAAAAGTCTAGAAGACACGAGCTATGAGAGAAGACTGAAAGACTTGGGCTTGTTTAGTTTGGAAAAGAGAAGACTGAGAGGGGACCTGGTAGCAGCTTTTAAGTACCTAAAAGGCTGTTACAAGGAGGAGGGAGAAAAATTGTTCTACCTCTGATGGTAGGACAAGAAGCAATGGGCTTCAATTGCAGCAAGGGAGGTTTAGGTTGGACATTAGGAAAAACTTCCTGTCAGGGTGTTTTAACACTGGAATAAATTGCCTAGGTAGCGTGTGGAATCTCCATCACTGGAGATATTTAAGAGCAGGTTGGATAGACATCTGTCAGGGATGATCGAGACAGGGCTTGGTCCTGCCATGAGGGCAGGGGACTGAACTTAATGACCTCTCAAGGTCCCTCCCAGTTCTGGTATTCTACGATTCACCAGCGTGCTTAGCTTCTCTGCTGTCTATGTGCTGAAAGTCAGTGTCAGAGAGGGCAAATTATTATTTCCTCCCCTGTCACCTGACTTTTGGGGAATGTACTTAGCCCACGATTCTTACTTTGGGAAACAAAAAGAACTAGGATGCAAAATGAACTTAACCAAAGAGATGAACAAGGATTTTGCATATTGCTCACCCCAGCTCGCCCATCTGCCTCCAGGAATGGAGGCAGTGTGCTAGCCAAATGCACTGGGAGAAATCAGCAGGTGATTTGCTCTTTCAAAACATAGCCTCTGGCGGTGCAAACCGCTGGGGTAATGCATCTGCTCCGTTAGCTTCCCGACAGCTAGCCTAATGCGCACTGTCCAGGAATAGCACGTTTTCTGACAGGAACCAGAGAGGGATGGGAAAGCTGTGGTTTCCATGACAGTCAGTAAAAAATCTGGGATTTTTTTTATTTTTTTTATTTTCTTTGGTGAGAGAAAGCAGAGAGAGCGCCATCATGGCTGCAAACCCACCCGGTCGGCTGGGCTGCGCTCCTTAGAAGTCTGTTGCCTCTGTCCTTGGGATAATGATCTCATTGTGGTCTGTTGTTCCTCCTTCGCCGTTTCTGTGGTTTCGGAGCTTAGGGCCATTTGAAGTGTTTTATCTCAGCTGCACCTTTGATGTATTTTAGAAGCAAAGAGAACCACAGAGCAGGCCAGAGAAGCATTCGGGTTGGGCAAGTCCAGCGGGAGCCCGATGTGTTTGCGCGCCTCTCAAATGAATATTTATATTGGGTTCAAAACCCACGATTCATTTCACACACCTTTCTCTGGCAATTTAAACCAATATTTTTTTCCCCAAAGGGAAATTCATTTTTTTTCAAAAATGAGGAATGATGTCATTCCAAGTAAAGAGAAGTTCTTATGGCTGATGTTTCGTGGTGCACTTTACGCAGTCTATGGACTATTTATTTGATTATTTTGCTTATTTATTTCCCTTTGATTCAGTTTTCATAGTCTGCCTGCCTTAGCGTCACAGGCTGGTCCTTTTTTGTTCTCCCTGGCACAGCAGAAAGCCAATAATGAACAAAACCATACTAAACTTTCCAGCTCTTTCCAAAGGCAGGAGGTTTTATGTGTTTGTTTTTCAAGATTGCATTATGGGTATGGGGTCCTGGATTTTGGATCTCCCCCTGCCCAACCGTAGAGGACAATTAGGGTGTATCTACACTGCAGGGCTTAACTCAAAATAAGCAACACAAATTGAGCTACATCAATTGCGTAGCTTATTTCGAAATAGCTTATTTCAAAACTGGGAGTGTCAACACAGCACTTATTTCGAAATAGAGCACTTTTCCTCCCACTTCACTTACTCCTCATACAATGAGGGTTACAGGAGTCAGAATAAGAAGTCCTCCAGCTTGGCAGTATTTCAACTGCATGTTGTGATGACCATTGGGGCATCTCTCTGCTCTCTATAGCTGGTAAGATCCTGGCTCGAGTCCTTTACAATCATCTCTCACTACATGTGTTTAAAAATGGTATTATTCCTGAAAGCCAGTGAGGATTTCGTGCCGGTCGAGGCACTGCTGATATGATATTTACAGCCAGACAGATACAAGAGAAATGTAGAGAGCAACATCAGGACCTCTATGTGATTTTCATTGATCTGACCAAGGTATTTGACACGGTCAACCGAAATGGGCTCTGGAAAATACGTGGACGAATTGGCTGTCCTGAAAAATGTATCAACATTGTTCAGTCTCTCCATGATGGTATGCTTGGTCACATCCTTGACAATGGAGACACATCAGCACCTTTTGAAATATCAAACAGTACAAAGCAAGGATGTGTCCTTGCTCCTCTCCTGTTCAACATCTACTTTTCAATGATGCTGTTAGTTGCTTTTAAGGACTGTATGTTGGGCATACCTATTCAGTTTCAAACAGATGGCAGTATTTTCAATCTCCAGAGACTCCAGGCTCGCACTAAAGTGGTTATTACAACTATCGTGATCTTCTGTTTGCCAATGACTGTGCATTGCCGGCTCATTCAGCGAAGAATGCACAGGAGCTTTTTGATCGTTTTGTTACTTCTGTTCACTGTTTTGGACTCACAGTGAGCCTCAAGAAGACAGAAGTTTTGCCTCAGTCTGTCTGGAAAGAGCCCAGCACTCCAGTGATTACTGCTGCTGGTACAGTCCTTAAGGCTGTTGACAAGTTCTGCTACCTGGGAAGTGTACTGTCCTCTAGCATAAATGTGGATCATGATGTATCTGCTCAACTAGCCAAAGCCAGCGCTGCCTTTGGAAAACTGACCAAACGCCTATGGAATGACCATGGTATTAAACTCCATACCAAGATAGCGGTTTATCAGGCAGTTGTCCTGAATGTCCTGCTGTATGGCTCGGAGTCATGGACAATATATCATCACCATGTTTTGAAGCTCGATCAGTTCCATATGCGTTGGCTGAGGAAGATTGCCCATGTGAACTGGTGGGACAAAATTCCTAATACGGAGGTTCTTAAGCTGTGTGGTGTCATGGGCATGGAAGCAATGCTTATGAACAAACAGTTTCACTGGATTGGTCATGTTATGAGGCTGGATGATACACGGATACCAAAGATGGTCTTCTATGGCCAGTTTGCTCATGGAAAGTGCTCTATCGGTGGTCAATAGAAGCGCTATAAAGTTATCTTAAAGGCCTATATGAAGTCATGTGGCATATCTCCCAGTGATCTGGAAACTCTAGTTCAGGACAGATTGTCCTGGTGACAAACCATTGTACAGGCTCTTAATTGCTTTGAGAGTCAGCGTATCCAGGCATTGCAGGAAAAGCGGAGGATCTGAAAAGAACATACAGCGCCTGCAGTTGGCAGCTTTTTATGTGACGTCTGTAATTGGCTCACTGATCAACGATTGGTTTAGTTGCTCACCAAAGGCGTCATAGAAGATGAGATCCGTTGATCGACGGCTCAGTCCAAGATTTCGACATTATTTTGAAATAACGGCCTGCTCTGTAGACACAGACTAAGTTATTTCGAAATAATGTTGCTGTGTAAACGTACCCTTAGAATTGCCAAGGGCCCCCTTCCTGGAGAAGGAGATTTCGACTCCTGCTGAAGGAGCGCCGGCTCCCACATTTGCCCACCCTCTACCCAGCAATTAATACTTCCCTCAACCTACATCTCAGTCTGGTCTCCCTAATCTGCACATTGGTTCTTGTCCATCACCCTGCCCCCCACATCAGCCCACTCCTTGCTCTTCCCCTCAGTTCTGCCCCACCCAGCTTCACCCCTGCTCCTCCTGGAGTTCTTCACCCTCCTTTGGGGGGAGGGTATCAGGGACAGTGGCGGGACCCTTCTTCCTCCCCCTTCCAGCTCCAGGGGCTTTTCAAACCTGTCTGGCCCGTCCCATGTTGGGTGTTGCAGGGAGAAAGTGGGGCACAAAAGAGACATCCCAAGGGAGGCAGGTGGGCAGAGATCCCCTGAGCTGTGGGACTCTGCTCCCACCTCTTTTCCAGTGAGAGTTGGATAATTGCTTCCCTATGGGCTCTGCCTGCCCTGTGTAACAGCCCCGATTGCCTGCTCTTCCCGGGGAGGTGGCAAAAGCAGAAAACCAGAGAAGCTAGAGGTTCTGAGGGTGCTGCTGCACCCCTTGGATTGAAGGAGTAATAATAACCCAAAGCCTTGACTTCTGCCTTTGCACCCCCGCGACAGCGGGATGGTTTGTATGGTGACCCAGCTGGAGGCCGAGTCATGAAGAGGAGGTTGCAGTTCTGGAACAAGAGGGACCACAGGGTAAGAGAAAATGTGGGAAGAGCGGGGTGTGAAATGCTTGGAAGAGCTAAGCCCCAGGACAGCTAGGAGGGGGGACCACCGGTGGTGAGTTGACTCCATCACAACCCCCTATCGCAGCAAGATAAGAAAGAGGCAGCAAGACCATACTGAAGATCTAGGTCAGTGTCCTGTCTCTGACAGTACCATGTGCTCCAGGAAGAAATGAACAGAACAGTGATCCATCTCCTGTTGTCCTGTTCCAGCTTCCGGCAGTTGGAAGTTTAGAGACACCTGGACCGTGGGGTGAGGCCCATGGCCATCTGGGTTAGCAGCCATTAATGGACCTATCCACACACTTTAACTCTTTTTTGAACCTGGTTACAACTTTTCCCTCCATAACATCTCCTGGCCATAAGATCCTGAAGCTGACCCTGCATTGTGTGAAGAAATACTGTTTGTTTTAAATCTATTGCTAATTAATTTCATGGGGTGGCCATTGCTTCTTGTGTTATGTGAAAGTGACTACAAGAAGCAATGGCTTCCACACGATTTTTATTGTATAGACCACTATCATATCCCCCTCTTTGTCGTTTTGTTTTCTAAGAGGACCCACTCTTGGTCGTCTTAATCTCTCTGCGTATGGAATCAGTTGCAGAACCCTAATCATTTTCATTGCACTCTGTCTCTGTCTGTGGCTATGTCTAGACTGCATCCCTCTGTTGACAGAGGGATGCAAATCAAGCACATCGAAATTGCTAATAAGCAGGGATTTAAATATCCCACGCGTCATTAGCATAAACGTGGCAGCCGCTTTTTCTCGAAACGGCATTTTTTCAAAAAAATTCCTCAAAAAATGTGGTTTACAGGATCTGTCGAAAAAGGGTTTATTTTCGACAGATCCGCATCTAGACTGCCGGGTTTTTTTCAAAAAAACTCCATTTCGAAAAAACATGATGGCCATGTTTATGCTAATGAAGTGCGAGATATTTAAATCCCTGCTTCATTAGTAATTTCGATGTGCCTAAGCTACATCTCTCTGTCAACAGAGAGGTGTAGTCTAGACATACCCTGTCTGTCTGTCTGTCTCTCTCTCTCTCAGAACTGCATGAGTCACAGGCTCCCAAAAGGGAGTACTTTGCTGAATTAGGCTGGGTTTGGATATGTGCTTAAAGTTAAGCACATGCTTAAGTGTGTTGCTGACTCAGGGCCCCAAGTAACTTCTTCAAAATACACTTCCAACATCTTCCATTTCCTCCTCCAAAATCCATTCAATACAGTCAAACTCCAATGCATTTACAGAAACGGTGGTCTGTTAGCAAGCTGCAAGCTGTCTGGGAGACTTACTGCATTGGACACACTGTTGTTGTGAAATATGCCCTCAGCACTTCTTACAAATGAGAAATTGAAAGTTTAAGCTCACCTGAATTGGAAACAAATGAAAAATTCAGTGAAATAGATTGACAGTATTTATTTGCAAGCGGGAATGAAGATAAGAATTAGCTAACAGTAGCAAGCTGGTGTGAAAGTAATGCAAAGCTAACCGTAAAACTTCAGATCCAATATGGGGGGAGTGAGAAGTCATTTAAGTTAAATGTGAGCAGAAACAAGAGGTCTGCAAGCCACAGCAAATCCATTTCTACTGTGTATGCTGCTCAGTACATGGGCACTAGGACCAAAACAAACAAGAGTGCTTCAGTATCAGGTCTGTGATCAGATAGCTAAATACAAAATGATGGAGAGAGAAATATAAGCACCAATTAGTCCATTCCCCATCCCTGTTCCGATTTTTCACCCTTTCCATGTGATCACCCTAGTTGTGAGTGTGCACTATTTGAAGCTTGACCTGTTGTGTTTAGACATACAGGTCACATGGTGTGGGTTTCTGTTCCTTGGTTGGATGAGAAATACTTCTTAGAATTAGGTAGTCAGTATATTCCAGTGTATCCAAATACAGGGCCTGCAGCACCTCCCTAAACGAGGAATCAATGGTACATTAAAGGAGAATCAAGCTGTCAGCATAGGCTTTTGTGAATATTCTGCAGTATTCCCTTAACATTTGCAGTGAAGAACATTCCACTTAGTAAACACATTCACTGAATTATTCACAGAAAACGAAGATAAAAGGGAAAGAAGTCTAAGTACATCGATTTTAAAATGCAGATGAATATTTGCAAAAAATGTGGGGGTGTTTATTTACCCACTGCCTGTTTCTGGTGCAGCTAAATCTCCACTGGGAACTGGAGTGGGATCATCCAATACATTTCCTGTATAACTTGGTCTGCAGTTCAGAACTCTTAGGGTGCATCTACACAGCACAGTTATTTCGAAATAACTGACCTTATTTCGAAAGAACAACGCGAGCGTCTACCCAGCAATTCCGTTATTTCAAAATAAATCCGAAATAACGGTCGGCTTATTCCGACTTCTGTAGACCTCATTCGATGAGGAATAACGCCTCTTCCGAAATAGCTATTTCGAAACAGCTGTAATGTGGACGCTTCATGGCTGCTATTTCGAAATAGCTCTTCCCCAGGGCCATTCAAAGTAATTACTCCCAGTGCCCCCTCTGGCTCTAAATCGGGGTAGTGCGTCCACATTAGGGAAGCCTGCCTTGGACTAATGTTGAGGCTTCCCTGCAGTGTAGACATGCTATTTTGAAATAAGCTATTTTGGAGTATTTCTTCCGGAATAGCTTATTTTGAAATAAACGTGCAGTGTAGACGTACCCTTAAATGCTATCGTGATGGGCACTCTACGAACCCCCAAGATAGCAGCTCAATATGAAGGCAGATCTCCAAAGGTCTCTTGAAAAGCATCGCTCGGGAGGATCAGGAAAAGAAAGATGAAGCTTGGAGCCTATCTGGCTCATCTTTTCTGCCTTATTTCCTTTTTTCTTCCGTTTGCGTTGACTATCATCAGGAAAAAAATCTAAAAGTTCAAACTGTGCATGCATGTGTGCAGAGAATCCACCATACTCAGCATTCTCCAGCATTAACCATATCTAATTGGAAACATTTCACTCACCTTTGATCTTAATAGCTTTTTGAAAGTGGAAGCCCAAAATGCCTAATATCAGAGCAAGGACTTTACAATCCAGGATTGAGCAGAATATATTTGCCTTTGATTTTTAATATCTCTGCCCTAACGTTCCCCACTCGACTCCTCTTTCCTAATTTCTCTCTACCTCTTTCCTATCCCTCTTAAATCCTGGCAATTTAAGAAGTCCAGTGGGAGGGGGGAAGGGATGCAAATTTTTAATTAAAAACATATACATGTAAGCATTTTAAATCTTCATTTTTTTTAAAAACACAAAATCCCTCTGCAGTCATTTAAAGAGGCACCTACTCAGGGAAATGCAAAAATTTTACCATGCAAATATTCCCTTTTCCCTCTTTTCCTCATCTTAATAAGAGTCAAACTCATTCCAACCTCGTAAGACGCCCGTCTGTAAAAGGATATAATGGAGCAATAAAACAATTATGCAGCCACCCAGTGGACACTGCATTATTTTGAAAATTTGGATTCAATTGCTCATTTGTTTTCCCTGGCTCAGCTGGGTTCATCACTGTGAAGGAGCGCATGGAAAAGCATTTGATTACAGCATCCTCGCCAAGGTCCTGGAGAGTTAACCCTGTTTGCCGTGGGAGGGAAAATTTCTTTTTCCTCCTGCTGTGCATGCAGACAGTGATTTGAAGGAAAAGCATTAGCCATTAGGCTGAGTTGATATGGATGGTTATATTACAAGGTAGAATGTTCTCCAGAGTGGGAGGTATGGAAAGATGATCATGCGGTTAAGTAAGCACTAGACCATGATGTGGAAGATTTGTTTTCAATTCCCATCTTTCCTACAAACTTAAGAACATAAGAACGGCCAGACTGGGTCAGACCAAAGGTCCATCTAGCCCAGTATCCTGTCTGCCGACAGTGGCCAATACCAGATGCCCCAGAGGGAATGAACAGAACAGATAATTTATCAGATCTCCATCCATGAAATGGAACAATCCTTCTTCTGTCTGGTCCATTAAAATTGTCAATCTTCAGGGATTGGAATGTCTCTTGCTATGTGAGGGCACAGCACCTGAAACAATACACCAGGGGCACACCGAAAATACAAGATGGTCTGAAGTAAATAGGATGAAGTTTAATAAGGATAAATGTAAAGTGCTCCACTGAGGAAGGAACAATCCATTTCACACATACAGAATGGGAAGTGACTGTCTAGGAAGGAGTCCTGCAAAAAAAGATCTAGGGGTTATAGTGGACCACAAGCTAAATATGAGTCAACAGTGTGACACTGTTGCAAAAAAAGCAAACATGATTCTGGGAGGCATTAACAGGTGTGTTGTGAGCAAGACACGAGAAGTCATTCTTCCGCTCTACTCTGCACTGATTAGGCCTCAGTTGGAGTATTGTGTCCAGTTCTGAGCATCACATTTCAAGAAAGATGTGGAGAAATTGGAGAGGGTCCAGAGAAGAGCAACAAGAATGATTAAAGGTCTAGAGAACGTGACCTGTGAAGGAAGACTGAAAGAATTGGGCTTGTTTAGTTTGGAAAAGAGAAGATTGAGGGGGGACATGATAGCAGTTTTCAGGTATCTAAAAGGGTGTCACAAGGAGGAGGGAGAAAACTTGTTCTTCCTGGCCTCTGAGGATAGAACAAGAAGCAATGGGCTTAAACTGCAGCAAGGAAGGTTTAGGTTGGACATTAGGAAAAAGTTCCTAACTGTCAGGGTGGTTAAACACTGGAATAAATTGCCCAGGGAGGTTGTGGAATCTCCATCTCTGGAGATATTTAAGAGTAGGTTAGATAAATGTCTATCAGGGATGGTCTAGACAGTACTGGGTCCTGCCATGAGGGCAGGGGACTGGACTCAATGACCTCTCGAAGTCTCTTCCAGTCCTAGTATTTTATGATTCTATGGCATACTAGCACATTGTATTCACACTGGTGATTTACCACATTACCAGGTGAATAAGTCTTGTTACCATTTTTGAGGGGCAGTTTGGTTTTATTCCTCCCAGAAGATGAGAGGAGTTGGGATGGAACTCTGTGGGTAAGACTTAATGTTGGAGCTTCACAGCAAATGGGGAACCACTAGCTTGAGAATAATCTGCTATATAGTTTAGAGAGTTTGCCTGTTTGATTAAGAACTCCTCATAAACAGTAAGAGCTAGGACCACTCAATTCAGTAACTTAAAGCAAGATAAGGGTTTGGTTATGCCATGAACACGGAATGTGCCTGGAATGGGATTGCTTCTCATAAAACCAACAGAAAAGAGACTGAATCGCCAAATCAAGTACAGTCCTCAAAATTGACCTGACTCAGTGAATGTTGAAAGAGACTGAACCAAGATGAGCCAGAAAATGAGAATGAACCTGGGATTGGATTGCTTCTCAATAAACCGTACAGAAAAGAGATAAAAGGAAGAAATGTGGAATAGTGTTTTGTTTTGGCATAGCTTAATCAATGCTTAAGGTTTGAAAAGTAGAAGGAAATGTTATTGGAAACCAAATTGACTATATCACTTTTTTTGTTATAACATAACAAATTATAAGAGTTTATAGGGATGAAGAAGAAAAATACACTTGATAGAATTCCCATTTAAAAATACTAAAAAATGTAAATGGGAAAATGTTAACAATCCCTTTCTTAAAGAAATCTGAAAGAACAATTATCTTAATAAAATAACACTGTATTTTTGAAAAATACAGTCCTTTAAACAAAGCATGTACATATTCCTTTTATTTTCCAAAAAAAAAAAAAAAACCCACACACCCTTAATTGAGTTAAGGATGTGAGTAAATCTATTAGTGGGAAAATAAACCAGAGTCTGCATTCAGGACATGTAGATTATTTTACTGGGTTTAATAGTGTTGCCACTCCTGCAACATGGTGAGGAATGTGAAATGCATCACTGCAACCTCTTTCCTTCCATTTCAAACCCTCTTTCCTCCGTAGAAGTGATGCAGCAAACACTTAGGCTTTGTGTACTCTTGTAAATTTAAAGCATAGCCAGTGTACATAAGAACTTAAGAGAGGTCATACTGGATCAGACCAACGGTCCATCTATCCCTGTATGCTGTCCTCCAGCAGTGGCCAATGCCAGATGCCCCAGAGGGAGTGAACAGAACAGGTAATCCTCAAGTGATCCCTCTCCTGTCATCCATTTTGAGCCTCTGACAAACAGAGGCTGTGGACAACATTTCCTACCTATCCTGATTAATAAATAGTGATGGACCTAACCTCAACGAATTTATCTAGCTCTTTTTTGAACCCTGTTAAAGTCCTGGGTTTTCACAACATCCTCTGGCGAGGAGTTCCACAGGTTGACTGTGTGCTTCATGAAGAAAAACTTCCTTTTGTTTGTTTTACACCTGCTACCTATTCATTTCATTTGGTGCCCCCTAGTTCTTATGTTGTGGAAGCAAGTAAATAACTTCCTTATTCACTGTGTTGCACTTTAATGCACCACTGTGGTCACATTAGCACTGGGAGAGAGCACCTCCAGCGCTGTAGGTAAACCACCTCCAGGAGAGGCGTAGCTTGCCATGCCAGAAGCCTGTTCACACTGGTGCTTTACAGTGCTGTAACTTGCTGCACTCGTGGTGTATGTGTGTGTTTCTACACCCCTGAGCGAGAAAGTTATATTGCAGTAAAGTGTCAGTGTCAGCAAGCCCTGAGACGTCGAAAAGTAGCACATCTTACTATTCAATGCATAAAAGAGATTATTTCAGAAAAGCCGGGGGAGGGGATAGAGGCAGGAATGTACTTCCTGAACCAATGAACTGACAGAATAAGAGAGTTGCTGACAGCAATAGCAAATATAATAGAATTTGGTTTAATATAGGACCTTTCATACTCCAGGTGTCCCAAACAGCTTTACAAAGCAATAAGTTAGGCCCAGATGGTGCTAGTGCAGTGACTATGTAAGCAAATACCGCAGCTATTATTCATTGCAGCAATAACTCAGGTTATTTAGACATTAGCGGCTAGATTCAACCCACGTTTCCATCAGGCAAGGGGCTCATGAAGTAGAAAGTCGACCCGGGGAAAGGTCACAGCAGCAGATAGGTGGATGCATATAATAAAGAAACTACTTATTGGAAAATTCATCTGACTCAAAGAGTTACTGGAGAGGGTTGATGAGAGATTAGATCTTAGCATGTACTTCTGAGTCAACTTAAGATGGAGAGAGCTGAGCAAAATCCTCAAGGATAAGTGGGATCGGAAAATTATATGCCTTTTACTAGAACACAGTGCCTTGGAAATGGTTACCTCACTGGTCTTTAATGGAACTCTTATTTGAGGAGTTAATAGAAACGCTCTGCGAGCTTTTATCTCCACGGACAAGGACTCTACATTCAGTCTCGATTGCGTGAAGGTGGGTGGAGTTAATCAATTGCTCGTCCAACCACACATTAAAATGAAAGGAAGCTTGTAGCAGGGTCCATTTTTCTGTCGCCCTGATGAAAAGCTGCAGCCTCCGGCGTGGGAAGAGGGAATTATTTGCAGACACTCCTCACTTGCCCACACAGGAGGTGGGATACTTGGGAGGGTGCTGAGTTACGGGCAGGGAGGCAGGTCAGAAGGTCCAGAAGAAACTGGATACTAAATAGTCTCAGATGAGCCACTGACTCACCTGCATGTGACCTGAGGTAAATGCTTTGACCTCCATGAGCCGCCCTCAACCCGCTTGGCGAACCGCCACAAAGCAGAGAGGACCTAATTGAAAACCGGCATTTGAAGCCATTTTGAGCACCTCTTGAGTAGTATTTAACGATCTGTCCAAGTTCTTTCACCCTATAAATGGTAATAGAGATGTAGCCATATTAGTCTAGTCTAGCTGAAACAAAAAACAGGACTATGTAGCACTTTAAAGACTAACAAGATGGTTTATTAGGTGATGAGCTTTCGTGGGCCAGACCACGAAATTTTCTTCCACAATTTGATCTGAGGAAGTGGGTCTGGCCCACGAAAGCTCATCACCTAATAAATGATCTTGTTAGTCTTTAAAGTGCTACGTAGTCCTGTTTCCTATAAATGGTGGCACTTTACTTCCTTCCGAATGTACGTGGTCTTCCATGGGGATGGAGCACCCAATGTTTTCCCATGTATGGGAGACACTCCGTGTACTCCTCCACCTGTCTCCCTTGGAAATGAGATACCAGGATACCCTTCCTGCCCCCTTATGTTGTACCTAGGCTGTGGCACCCCTCACTCCTCCAGGAAGGAGCCCCCAATTCAGAAGCAGATGGTCCGGCACAAGTGAGCCCAAGCACAAAGAAAAGCTACAGCCCAGCTTGTTTTCTTTACGAATGGAAGGAGGTCCCTATAACAGTCCCACCCCCCAGGTGGCAATGCTGTTAAAGAGCTGGAAAAGTAGAACATGATTCCTAGGAACTCGAATCCAGATAAGCCAAGGGAGCAGGGTCTGCAAAGCCCTGGAGCCTCATAGGGTTGGGAGCTGGCATTGCAGTAAATGTTTAGGTTTCCTTAAGATTCATATTGTCATGGGCTCAGAACAGCAACCTTCATTTTAAACCCCTTTGTCATAATGCAGAAGCCCCTCCAAGTGAGCACTGGAAGAATTTCACAGGCTGGAGGCACCAAGAAGCATCCAGAAGTTATGGGATTTGCTGACTATATGTTTGTTTGGCTCTAAGGTGCCGCAGGACTATTCACTGTTTTTGAACCCCTGGTGACCACCAGGAGCACCGACAACCTTCACTCCCCTCCCCACTCATCATCATTGATTCCTTTCTCCCTTTTCATCTGTTTCTATTTTGTAACCCTTGCCGCAGTTCTCAGCTCGCTGGCAGACATAGCATCTTTCTCCTACCAACCTGGGCAAAACTGTCCTTTTGTTTCCAAGAGAGGGGGGAGCTAATGCAGCAAAGGTTGAAAAAAAAATGGTGGGCACAAAGAGTTGTTTGCAATGTGTTACCTCAGAAGAGATGGAATCAATTATCAGGTGCACTGAAAATATCTCCTAATCCTACACAGTTTAATTTCGGGATGGCGAGTTGCTGTTACAGTTTGTGTGCAGCTGTAAAAGTTGATCTACAGTGTTTAAATTTAAACACGTTACATTTTCCCTATTGCCGATTCCCTCAGGGGGCTGGTGCTCACACGGAGAAGTCAACATACACAGCTGCATTACTTTTATTTCCATTCCAAACATGGCAACTTCTCCCTTCGAGCCTCTATCCCTCCCACCCCCCCAAATGCCAAAATCCTACTTTTTCAATTGGCAAATGGCCTGCAAACATTAGGGATTTCATTTCTCTCTCAAGAGGGTTCCTCAGACAATGGGAAGAAGAATTAAGTAAATAAACAATGGAGCTTGAGGGCAGGTGTACAGTTGAGCTCAGTGGTTTGAGCATTGGCCTTATAAACCCAGGGTTTTGAGCTCGGTCCCTGAGGGGGCCGTTTAGGGATCTGTCAGGGATGGTACTTGGTCCTGCTGTGAGGGCAGGTGACTGGACTCAGTGACCTCTCAAGGTCCCTTCCAATTCTATGCCGTAGGTATATCTCCATATATATAAAGGAGAATGTTTGTGCGCTAATAACTTGGACACTATAAGAGCTACCGCAACCAAACTTTGCATGGGATAACCTTTCATCCAGGAGAAGGTTTTAAGGTATTCTTGGACCTGATTGGGCCCGAGCTCAAGTTCTAAAAATCAAAAAGTAACCCGCCATACTGTGCTGCTGGGGCCGCCCTGCCCACCCTAGGTCCCGTGTCTGCAGCCCCCAGCGCCATCCGGGACTCGCCCCCTCCCGCCCGCGAGGTTACATAAGCAACCCTCTTTTCCCCCCCGCGCCAGCATGCAGTGCCCCGACCCCCACGTGCACAACAGCTCGGGCACCCGCCCTGCCCCTCATGGCACCTGCAGCCCCGGGCGCGAACTGGAGCGCCCCTCCTGCGTGTAACCTCCCCTCCACCTGGGATCGCACCCCCTGCCTCCGGGATGACACGGACCTATATTTTAATCCTTATAGAAATCAGTGCATCTTTTCTACCATTCAAAAAAAGATAATGGACTACTGTTTTTCTACATTTTGTTCCTCCGGTTTCCCGCGTAATGCCGGGTAACTCCAGCTAGTTACATTATAACTGTAGCAACTTCTGGGCAGCACCAGCATGGGGAAAGAGGAGGGCAGAGAAAGAAAACACCTCAAAAGAAAGAAAACACCATAAAACCTGGTTGCAGGGCGAGGAATTGCAAAGGCTCTGTGTTCCCATGGTATGTATGTGGGGGGAGAGGGGTAAGGGGTGGAGCAGAATAGGTGCACTTGATTGACAAAACTTTTTCATGGGTGCTTAACCCCCGCGGCACGTGAAAGTGCAAATGCTGCCTTGTCAGCAGGAGCACTCTGCTGTCAACAAAGCAAGACACACACACACCCCTCATTGGGGGTGGAAGTATTTTGTCGACAAAAGTGCCGACACAGAGCATTCACGCAAGCTGACTATTGTGTAGAGTAGACATACCCTGTATGTGAGCAGAGTGAGATGTATTTGGCCTTTGGCGTCTCCATTTGTGCAGCTGCAAAAGGATTGAAAGTGACCGGCCGTCGAGGGATATTGTGAAACTTGATTAACGTCGGTAAAGTGCTTGAAGAGTCCAATGCAAAGTTTGCTTCTAGCTTGGGACACCCAGCAGCAATTTCAGTCAAAGTCCTAGGACTCCGGGTTTGGTTTCAGATCGTGCCAAGTACAGCGGCCATTACAAAAACAAAACAATAACACACACACACCCATGGCCTTTGGAGGCAGTTTCAGCAGCTATTAAACTTAAAGTTTGACTAGCGAAAGACTTTCAGTGACCAAACATTCAGAAAAAGCCAGCGACGTAACAACGTCCCTATCACGCCCCGTGACCAAAAGCACCGAGGTGAACTTTTATTTTATGAACTAATTTTTCATCATCTTTTTTTCACTCCTGTGCTTGATAATGGTTGTGGTCATTTATCCGTGAAGATGGGCTCCCTTTGTATCTTCTGCCACAGTGAAGTTACAGTGCCAAATGTATGTTTGGACCCCGGCCAAGGAGAATAGAAATTGAGTGGGCAGGCAGTGTTGCTATCGAGTGCATATTCACGAAGGCATGTTAATGAAATTATAAGCCCAAATGAACCGCTTTCCCCCTTTATGAGTACATTCAAAGGACGAAACAAAGGCTTCTTTAATGGAGGGGAAGATAGACTGCTGCAGGACAGAGAGTTGTATTTCTTCCACAGCCTGTAAGGCGCTAAATGGCTTTAAACAGCCATTTAACCACCCACAGCGAGAAACTAGGTTTACAAATTTTCTGTTGTGCAGTGCACTCTCCCCATAGCATTGGGATTTTGTTTGTTTTCATGCTTACAGAAATGGATGGATCCAATTTGCAACCCCAACAAGAGACTAGACATTATTTTTTCCCCCATTTGCAACATGGCTGGGTGCAGATGAAAAAAAATTCAAGGCACAATTTATGGAAGAAAAAAATAAAACCTGAGGAATCTTTTTTAATAAGTGTCACAAAGATAATGCTGGGGAGAAGGAAGGGTCTCTTTGGAGTGTAGGGGCACAAATGAGAACAACTGGAAAGCAATAAGGTGTGTTCATTCTCTTATCGGGTTCATGGGTATATAGTCTCCTCACCAAACTGCAAGACTGAGTTTTTGCATGGATAAGCTCCCTCCAATGAAACCTTCTGATCGTGTGACTATGCTCCATGCATTCAACCACACTCTTCAATGGAGTGGTCCTCATACCGGCTGAGATATTCTCTTGGTTTCACTCATTCATAGAACCATAGGGTTGGAAGAGACCTCGGGAGTCATCGAGTCCAGCCCTCTGCCCAAAGCAGGTCCAACTCCAACTATATCATCCCAGCCAGGGCTTTGTCAAGCTGGGCCTTAAAAACCTCTAGAGATGGAGATTCCACAACCTCCCTAGGGAACCCATCCCAGTGCTTCACCACCCTCCTAGGGAAATAGTTTTCCCTAATCTCCAACATAGACCTCTCCCACTGAAACTTGAGACCATTGCGCCTCGTTTTGTCATCTCTCACCACTGAGAACAGCCTCTCTCCATTCTCTTTGGAACCCCGCTTGAGGCAGTTGAAGGCTATCAAATCCCTCCTCACTCTTGTCTCCTGGAGAAGAGAAATCCCTCAGCCTCTCCTCGTAAGTCAAGTGATCCAGCCCCTTAATCATTTTGGTTGCCCTCCTCTGGACTTTCTCCAATGCATCCATATCCTTTCTGTAACGGGGAGCCCAGAATTGGACCAATACTCCAGATATCGGATGCAATGCTCCAGATAGTCCTTCTCCATTTGCCTTTGTACTTACTATTCCTGCCAATGGTCACCAGATCTAGCAATTTATAGTGATTATGGGAGAATCCCATTGGCTTGTACATTATCCTGTTACTTTGAAGGGCCAGAATAGTTTTTATTCCCATCCCCACCTGTGCAAAGTTGCAATCTTTTCTCTTAGAAGAAGACTTTGCTACTGTTATCCAGGTTGTCATTACTTTGGCCTTAGCCCACTGCAGTGTGCTTAACGTTGGAGAATATCCATTCAGAAAACGAAGCGGATGCAGAACGCCCCTGTCAGCTCGCTAAACATTGTATCTCATCACAAACACATCAGAAACCTGGCATCTGCATGGCTGTCTTTTGGTTTCCCCGTGGACATTACAGTATTGGTTGGGACCCACTGTGTAAAGCTCTACATAGAATTGTGAATAGGGGCATTCTTGTATTGAAGGCCCTGATCCAAGAAAACACTGAAACATGTGCATTGTCTCAGCTAAGTCAGTAGGACAACTCACATGACTAAAGTTTAATACTCGTGTAAGTGCTTTGCTAGAGGAAGGCATAAATCAAATTAAATATCTGCAAAGAAACATGACAAGAGGAACCCAGTGAAGATGTTTAAAAAAACCCAGCATGGTCCTGAAATTTTCAGTGTGAGAAACAATCTTGGATCTAATATTTCAGCAAAAGCCATGAGAACTAGTTACCTACTTTCCATTCTTGTTAATGGTTTTCCTCTGTCCAAATGAAAGACTCATTTAAGTCTGATTTATATACGCCTCCAGTCATTTTAATGCATTTAAGTCTTAATTAATGTCCTTTAAACTTTTTGTCACTTCCATCAAAAGGAAGATGGGTATAATTAAGGGACTGTCGACTTTATTTTAGTCTTATTTTTTTGTATCTACTTTGTGCAGGTTTGGTCATTATTGCTTTTTGGGTCATTATTGCGCCTTTGGTCATTGCTGCTTTTTTAGCTTTTTGCTGATTTGGTCACTGCTTTCTAAGTCTTCGTAGATTTCATTTTCCAATTTCTCTAGGACACTATCGGTCAGAGTCCTTGCTCCAGCTCCAGCCTGAATATCCATGCGGCAATGTTACGAGACCCACAGCCCAAGTCCCTTGGGATGAAGACAGCAGACCGGGGCCAGTTGCAGGTGTTTAATTGCTGTGTAGATATACCCACTGGGACCCCAAAGCAGAGTTGGCACAGCATGGTCGAGTTGGAGAGGGTCAAGGTCCAATAACTGCTTTGCAAACACACTAGCCACTGTACAGGAATGGTTGGGGACACTGCAGTCTCAGGGCTGCAACAGGAACCACAGAAGAACAATCTTTTACTGTCCCATAGCTGAGGGTAGAGGGCAGGTTTGGAGGGATGCCTCCTTCAACTCAGCTCCTTACAAAACACTCCTGTAATGAGAGCGCAGGTGCTCAGGCATGGTGAGGGTGGGTACCAGGCATTGTTCTCTGTAAGCCAAGAGCTTGGGTGGCCGCCCAGGAGAGATTCAAATGATTAGCAAAACACCCACAGCTGGCAGCTTGGGTGTCTACTAGTGGTGCACATCCGCACATGCCTCGGTAACAGAACAAAATTTATTCTGCACATGGCTGGAAAAAATTAAAGGGAACAATGGTCACCACTTTGAATGTTTTTCATTTTGTTTAACTGCAATATTTGGCCCAACTTCAAGGCTGATTTTTGATGAGAAAAGTGGATGACGCTTTAGTAAATATGAAGGGAAAATCTTTGATGCTGTATCTGATGTTTATTCCCTGTATCTGGCTGTGCTATATAGAGTATCTACTTTCTGTGTATGCAGCTTACAACACTTACCTCTTTGGGCTGTGTGGCTGCCCATGGATTTTGCACGGAGAGATTTGCACACTTCAGGAACATGTATGCACCTGGAGCAGGGAAAACCAGAATTTAGCTGCTTGCACTTTGCCAGTGAAATCCATTCCAGCCACAAAGAGTCTGAGTAAATAATGGGACATGCTGAGAGTAGACTGCGTGAGGGAGGCGGGGGAGTGGCACTTAGGGAAATGAACCTCCTCCCCCCCCCCCGGGGGCTGGGCCCAGTTGCCGAGTGTGTTGTAGGGTTGCCAGGTGTCCAGTATTTTCACCTCCTGGCCAGGAAAAAATCAGAAAATACTGAACATTTTAGGTGTCCAGTATTTTCTGAATTTTTTTACCGGACAGGAGGCGAAAATACTGGACTCTTGGCAACCCTAGCTGGGGCACTAGGCACAGGCTGTGGTTGGGAGGTGCTTACCTAGGCAGCTCCTGGCCAGTAGCCCAGAGGGACCCTCAGGCAGGCTCCCTGCCTGCCGCACCCATGCTCACAGCAGCTGGCTGGGGGGGGGTCATGTGGTCTCTGTGCACAATGAGCACCGGAGTGGGGAGCAGATTCTTTAAGAACTGCCTGCATTGCATGCACGGCCCAGGCTCAGGTTTCTGGCCAATGGGAGGGTCGGGGGTAGGGGCAGTGCATGGACCCCGCCCCCCATGTGGTGCACAGAGAACACCCGGCCCCTACAGCCGGCCACTTTAAGCGGCGTGCAGGGTGCAGAAAGCAGGAAGCCAGTCCAAGGCTCCCATTGGGCTGCAGGCTGGAGCTGGCGGTTTGGCAGGCCGTATTTGTTCCCTCAATTGCTCTCTTGATTGCATCTGGTCAGCCTTCCCCTGTGTGACTCACGAGGGGGAAGGCCTGGCCTAGGCAAGCAGGCTTAAAAGCCAGAGGCAGAGCGACCAGGGAGCAAAGCAGACAGGAGCTGCAGACAGGGGAGTGTGAGAGGAAGTTTGGCAGAGGGCTACGATGGTCAGGAAGACCCGCAACACCTGTGCCAGCACTGCTTCTGTCTCCTCCACCAGTGCCTGTAGCCAGACAGAGCACCTGAGCATGGATGCCTCTACCCAGATCCTGGTGTGGTTTTGCAGGGACTGTGGATTGCAATTCCCACTTATTGATTTCCAGGCTGGGGAGATCATCCAATGCAAAAGGTGCCTGCTGGTGGAATCTCTCAGGCAGCAGGTGGCAGAGCTACAGGAGGAGGTGGCTAGGTTGAGGAGCACCCGCATCCATGAACTATTCCTGGACCGTGTTCATGAGGAGACAGCTGAGGTAGCTGTCCCAGTAGACAGGACTGGGGACACACCACTGGTGGAGGAGGAGACGACTCAGGGTGCACAGTGGCAGCTGGTTACTTCTGGCAGCAGGCACTGCTCCACCCCTGCTCCGAACCCTCCCGCCGTGGTACTAGGAAACCGTTATGCTCTTCTTTATACAGGAGATAAGCAATCACCCCCTACACCAGAGGAGGAGAAGCCCCGTACCCCCAGGCTGGGAGGTCTGCTGCCACCACTGCGAATAGGAAACGTAGGGTAGTGGTGGTCGGAGACTCTCTTCTGAGGGGGACGGAGGTGCCCATCTGTCGCCCTGACATTTCATCTCGGGAGGTATGCTGTCTGCCGGGGGCCTGTATCCAAGATGTTACGGAGGCATTGTCGAGGATTATCCGGCCCTCTGACTACTACCCCATGCTACTCATCCATGTGGGCACTAATGATACTGTGAGGTGTGACACTGAGTGGATCAAGAGTGACTACAGGGCTCTGGGAGTACGGGTGAAGGAGTTTGGAGCGCAGATGGTATTCTCTTCGATCCTTCCTGTCGAAGGTAGGGGCCTGGGCAGAGACAGGTGCATCCTGGAGGTGAATGCCTGGCTGCGAGGATGGTGTCGCCAGGAGGGCTTTGGCTTCCTCGACCATGGGATGCTATTCCAGAAAGGACTGCTAAGCAGGGTTGGCGTCCACCTTACGAGGAGGGGGGAAGACCCTATTTGGATACAGAATGGCTAACCTAGTGAGGAGGGCTTTAAACTAGGTTCGACGGGGACAGAGGAGGGGTTTAAACTAGGTTTGACGGGGACAGGTGAGCAAAGCCCACAGGTAAGTGGAGAACATGGAGACCTGGGAGATGGGTCGGAAATGGGAGGGAGCGTGGGCTACAATGGCAGAGAGAAAGGAGGGTCAGAGCAAAACTGGGAGGCAAGGTCAAATCAGGATCTTAGATGCCTATATACAAACGCGAGAAGTACGGGAAATAAGCAGGAAGAACTGGAAGTGCTAATAAATAAGTACAATTATGACATTGTTGGCATCACAGAAACTTGGTGGGATAATACACATGATTGGAATGTTTGTATGGAAGGGTACAGCTTGCTCAGGAAGGATAGATAGGGAAAAAAGGGAGGAGGTGTTGCCTTATGCATTAAAAATGAACACACTTGCAGTGAGGTGGAGATGGACATAGGAGATGGAAGTGTTGAGAGAGTCTGGGTTAGGCTAAAAGGGATTAAAAACAAAGGTGATGTCATGCTAGGAGTCTACTACAGGCCACCTACCCAGGTGGAAGAAGTGGATGAGGCTTTTTTCAAACAACTAACAAAATCATCCAAAGCCCAAGATTTGGTGGTGATGGGGGACTTCAACGATCCAGATATATGTTGGGAAAATAACACTGCAGGGCACAGACTATCCAATAAGTTCTTGGACTGCATTGGAGACAACTTTTATTTCAGAAGGTTGAAAAAGCTACGAGGAAGCTGTTCTAGATTTGATCCTAACAAATAGGGAGGAACTGGTTGAGAATTTGAAAGTGGAAGGCAGCTTGGGTGAAAGTGATCATGAAATCATAGAGTTCACAATTCTAAGGAAGGGTAGAAGGGAGAACAGCAAAATAGAGACAATGGATTTCAGGAAGGCAGATTTTGGTAAGCTCAGAGAGCTGATAGGTAAGGTCCCATGGGAATCGAGACTGAGAGGAAAAACAACTGAGGAGAGTTGGCAGTTTTCAAAGGGACATTGTTAAGGGCCCAAAAGCAAGCTATTCCGATGTGTCGGAAAGATAGAAAATACGGCAAAAGACCGCCTTGGCTTAACCACGAGATCTTGCATGATCTAAAAATAAAAAAGAGTCATATAAAAATGGAAAGTAGGACAAATTACAAAGGATGAATATAGGCAAACAGCACAGGAATGCAGGGGCAAGATTAGAAAGGCAAAGGCACAGAATGAGCTCAAACTAGCTACGGGAATAAAGGGAAACAAGAAGACTTTTATAAATACATTAGAAGCAAAGAGGAAGACCAAGGAGAGGGTAGGCCCACTGGTCAGTGAGGAGGAGAAACAGTAACAGGAAACTTGGAAATGGCAGAGATGCTCAATGACTTCTTTGTTTCGGTCTTCACTGAGAAGTCTGTAGGAATGCCTAACATAGTGAATGCTAGTGGGAAGGGGGTAGTTTTAGAAGGTGAAATAAAAAAAGAACAAGTCAAAAATCACCTAGAAAAGTTAGATGCCTGCAAGTCACCAGGGCCTGATGAAATGCATCCTAGAATACTCAAGGAGCTGATAGAGGAGGTATCTGAGCCTCTAGCTATCATCTTTGGAAAATCATGGGAGACAGGAGAGATTCCAGAAGACTGGAAAAGGGCAAATATAGTGCCCATTTATAAAAAGGAAATAAGAACAACCCAGGAAACTACAGACCAGTCAGTTTAACTTCTGTGCCAGGGAAGATAATGGAGCACGTAATTAAGGAAATCATCTGTAAACACTTGGAAGGTGGCAAGGTGATAGGAACAGCCAGCATGGATTTGTAAAGAACAAATCATGTCAAACCAATCTGATAGCTTTCTTTAATAGGATAACGAGTCTTGTGGATAAGGGAGAAGCGGTGGATGTGGTATACCTAGACTTTAGTAAGGCATTTGATACGGTCTCGCATGATATTCTTATCAATAAACTAGGTAAATACAAATTACATGGGGCTACTATAAGGTGGGTGCATAACTGGCTGGATAACCATACTCAGAGAGTAGTTATTAATGGTTCACAATCCTGCTGGAAAGGCATAACAAGTGGGGTTCCGCAGGGGTCTGTTTTGGGACCGACTCTGTTCAATATCTTCATCAATAATTTAGATATTGGCATAGAAAGTACGCTTATTAAGTTTGCAGATGATACCAAGCTCGGAGGGGTTGCGACTGCTCTGGAGGATAGGGTCATAATTCAAAATGACCTGGACAAATTGGAGAAATGGTCTGAGGTAAATAGGATGAAGTTTAATAAAGACAAATGCAAAGTGCTCCACTTAGGAAGGAACAATCAGTTTCATACATACAGAATGGGAAGCAACTGTCTGGGAAGGAGTATGGCAGAAAGGGATCTAGGGGTTATAGTGGACCACAAGTTGAATATGAGTCAGCAGTGTGATGCTGTTGCAAAGAAAGCAAACATGATTCTGGGATGCATTAACAGGTGTGTTATGAGCAAGACATGAGAAGTCATTCTTCCACTCTACTCTGCGCTGGTTAGGCCTCAGTTGGAGTATTGTGTCCAGTTCTGGGCACCGCATTTCAAGAAAGATGGAGAAATTGGAGAGGGTCCAGAGAAGAGCAACGAGAATGATAAAAGGTCTAGAGAACATGACCTATGAGGGAAGACTGAAGGAACTGGGTTTGTTTAGTTTAGAAAAGAGAAGATTAAGCGGGGACATGATAGCAGTTTTTAGATATCTAAAAGGGTGTCATAAGGAGGAGGGAGAAAACTTGTTCATCTTGGCCTCTGTGTATACTACAAGAAGCAATGGGCTTAAACTGCAGCAAGGGAGGTTCAGGTTGGACATTAGGAAAAAGTTCCTAACTGTCATGGTAGTCGGACACTGGAATAAATTGCCCAGGGAGGTTATGGAATCTCCATCTCTGGAGATATTTAAGAGTAGGTTAGATAAATGTCTATCAGGGATGGTCTAGACAGTATTTGGTCCTGCCATGAGGACAGGGGACTGGACTCGATGACCTCTCAGGGTCCCTTCCAGTCCTAGTATTTTATGATTCTATGATTCTATGATTTTGCCCACCCCTGGCCTAGAGCATCTTCTTCAGACACATGGCAATGGAACTGCTATACAAGTGTCAGCACTGTACATAGAGACACGGCCTTAAACATTGTTGTAATAAGCCATTAAAACCAGGGTCTTTATCAAGGCACGGATTTTCAGTGTTTTGCCCCATTGCTCCCCAACTCCCTCCTTGCCCGCTGTGTCTCTTACATCCCCTAGGCCCCACCTGGCTACCACACCATGTGCAACTCAGTCCAGGTGTTCTACAGCATTTCACGTGGCTGGCTTGTGTGTGTGTTTCGGAAAGAGGCCAGCCCCGTCGCAGCATGTGGCAGGCTCCCAAATCAGAATGGGCAAAACATGCCACACAAGAGAAGCAAGTGTGAAAGAAGCAGGGCGGGGCCAGACAATGCAGGGGCATGAATGATGTGTAATGATATTTGCCCCTCTTCACTGGAGCAGTCTCTTATCCCGCCTCGAACAGGCTTCACACTTCCAGGCCCGGGAGCCATCCTCCACTCCTCCTCTGCAAGCAAGATGGGACCGGCAATTACTCGTCCCTCATTTTTTGTGGGTTCGCTCCACTCCATCAGCCGGGCGCATTTGTCATTCCTCATCTTACCCAGAGCCGATAGCAGGCCCCTCTTGTTTACTTTTGATTGCTTTGTCTTTAATATAGCATGCCAGGTTTTTGTGTGCCTCGGTTTCATCAGTGTAATTCTTTTGTTGCTATGGCAATCTGCTTCAATTTTCTTTCGTTCTGGCAATTGTATTTTTATAGACTCCTGCTTTCAAAGAGATAAGCTCCCTGTATTTCACACCGACTCAGAGACTTGCCCTCTATATAGACGCAGGTGACCTTTACATTAAGACTACTTGGCTGTTGTTTGCAACAGCGGTTTATTATTGCTGATGTCATTTTTAGTCCTTTCTGTGGGATGCATTTCATAGAGGCTTTTCACTCACATTTACTCATCTGTGCTGTGGGAATGAAGAAATGCTCTGTGGTAAGAGGAGTGGCCCTGATGGTTCGCAGCAGATGTGGAGAACATACATTTGAATTTTATGTTTGGCAACAGGGGATAAGCTAACTGGCTCCAATACAGTATGAAACCACCTATGGAAACTTGGATGGATGACTAGGGAGGAGTATAAATACATTGCTTGAAAATTCAGGGGTGTAATCAGGAAGGCCAAAGCGCAATTGGAATTGCAGCTAGCAAGGGGTGTGAAGGGTAACAAGAAAGGTTTCTACAGGCATGTTAGCAATAAGAGGGTGTGGGACCATTACTGGATGAGGGAGGTAACCTAGTGACAGATGATATGGGAAAAGCTGAAGTACTCAAAGCTTTCTTTGCCTTTGTTTTTACAGACAAGGTCAGCTTACTGCACCATGCAACACAGTATGGGGAGCTGGGCAGCCCTCAGTGGAGAAAGAACAGGTTAAGAACTATTTAGAAAAGCTGGACATACACAAATCCCCGGGGCTGGATTTAAGGCATCCAAGGGTGCTGAGGGAGTTGGCAGATGTCATTGCAGAGCCTTTGGCCATTATCTTTGGAAACTCGTGGAGACTGGGGGAGGTCCCAGATGATTAGAAAAAGGCAGATGTAGTGCCTCTCTTTAAAAAGGAAAGGACAATCCAGGGAATTACAGACCTGTTAGCTTTACCTCAGTCCCTAGAAAAATCATGGAGGGGACCCTCAAGGAATCCATTTTGAAGCACTTGAAAGAGAGGAAAGTGATCAAGAACAATCAACATGGATTCACCAAGGGTGAGTCATGCCTGACCAACCTTCTATGATGAGGTAACTGGCTCTGTGGACATGGGAAAGTCGGTAGATGTGATATACCTTGACTTTAGCAAAGCTTTTGATACAGTCTCCCACATAATTCTTGCCAGCAAGTTAAGGAAATCTGGAATGGATAAATGGACTGTAAGATAGATAGAAAGCTGGCTAGATTGTCGGGCCCAATGGGTAGTGATCAACGGCTCAATGTCAGCTGGTGATCGGTTTCAAGCAGAGTGCCCCAAGGATCAATTCTAGGGCTGGTTTTGTTCAACATCTTTATTAATGACCTGGATGAGGGGATGGATTGCACCCTCAGCAAGTTTGCAGATGACACTAAGCTAGGGGAAGAGGTAGATATGTTGGAGGGCAGGAATAGTTTCCAGAGTGACCCAGAGAAATTGGAAGATTGGGCCAAAGAAATATGATGAGGTTCAACAAGGACAAGTGCAGAATCCTGCACTTTGGATGGAAGAATCCCAGGCATTGTTACAGGCTGGGGACCAACTGGCTAAGTAGCAGTTCGGCAGAAAAGGACCTGGGGGTTACAGTGGATGAGAAGCTGGATGTGAGCCACCAGTGTGCCCTTGTAGCCAAGAGGGCTAATGGCATATTGGGTGCATTAAGAGGAGCATTTCCAGCAGATTTAGGGAAGTGATTATTCCCCTTTATTCAGCACATGTGAGGCCACATTTGGAGTATTACATCCAGTTCTGGGCCCCTCATTCCAGAAAGGATGTGGACACATTGGAGAAGATCCAGCAGAGGACAACCAAAATGATGAGGGGGGGCTGGAACACATGGCCTATGAGGAGAGGCTAAGGGATTTGGGCTTGCTTAGTCTGCAGAAGAGAAGAGTGAGGGGGGATTTGATAGCAGCCTTCAACTCCCTGAAGGAAGGTTCCAAAGAGGATGGAGAGAGGCTGTTCTCAGTGGTGGCAGAAGGCAGAACAAAGACAATGGTCTCAATTTGCAGTGGGGGGAGATCTAGGTTGGATATTAGGAAGCACTGGAATGGGTTTCCCTAGTGAGGTGGTAGAATCTCCATCTCTAGAGGTTTTTAAGGCCCAGCTTGACAAAGCCCTGGCTGGGATGATTTAGTTGGGGTTGGTCCTGCTTTGGGCAGGGGGCTGGACTCGATGACCTCCTGAGGTCACTGCCAACCCTAGGAGTCTATGATTCTATGACTGTATATTCTCTCTAAACTCACCTAAAGCTTTGTTTAGGGGCATGATGAAGTCTGAATAGCTATTGAAGGAAATTATTCCTCATGTTCCAGCATAGAATCCTAGGGCTGGAAAAGACCTCAGGAGGTCATCAAGTCCAACCCTTTGCTCAAAGCAGGACCAACCCCAACTAAATTATCCCAGCCAGGCCTTTGTCAAGCTGGGCTTTAAAAACCTCTAGGGATGGAGATTCCAACCCCTCCCTAGGGAACCCATTCCAGTGCTTCACCACCCTCCTGTGGGAATAGTTTTTCCTAATATCCAACCTAGACCTCCCCCTCTGCAACTTGAGACCATTGTTCCTCATTCTGTCATCTCTCACCACTGAGAACAGCCTCTCTCCATCCTCTTTTAACCCGCCTTCAGGTAGTCGAAGGCTGCTCTCAAATCCCCTTCCTCCCCGATTCTTCCCTTCTGTACACTAAATAAGCCTACATCCCTCAGGCTCTCCTCATAGGTCATCTGCTCCAGCCCCCTCATCATTTTTGTTGCCCTGCACTGGACTTTCTCCAATGTGTCCACATCCTTTCTGTCATGGGGTCCCAAAATTGGGTGCCATAACTGGAGACATTTTCACAACATGCTAAGTGTTCAACCGAAGTGTTTAAAATCTGTGGGGCTTCTTTTTCAAGCTTTGTCATTCATCAGTAAGGTCTGGCAATGCTCCAAACTAAGAGTTATAAAGTTTGTCCTCTTGGGTGTGTCTAGACTGGCAAGATTTTGCGCAAAAGCTTGCCAGCTGTCTACACTGGCCACTTGAATTTGCGCAAGAACACTGACGATCTAATGTAAGATTGTCAGTGTTCTTGCGCAAGAACTCTGACGCTCCCGCTCGGGAAAAAGCCTTCTTGCGCAAGTGTTCTTGCGCAAGAGGGCCAGTGTAGACAGGGAAGGAATTTTTTGCTTAAGAAAGCCCCGATGGCGAAAATGGCGGCCGGAGCTTTCTTGCGCAAAATCGCGTCTATACTGGCCATGGATGCTTTTGCGCAAAAGCACTTTTTGCGCAAAAGCATCCGTGCCAATCTAGACGCTCTTTTGCGGAAATACTTTTAACGGAAAAACTTTTCCGTTAAAAGTATTTCCGCAAAATCATGCCAGTCTAGACGCAGCCCTTCTGAACACAGTAAAACCAGCCCCCGTCTCCCTCAAATGGGGGGAAAGCAGGTGAACACCTTGACAGAGGGATCCCATATGCTGAAGCCCAAAATACAATTGTTATGCCATGTGACTGTCTTAATGTCCCTAATGAGTATTAGGTTGGATTTACAAATTAGATCACCTATTAGGAATTAGAGTCTTAGCGCTCATTTGTCTCAGACTGATGTCTTGGAAGCTTCCCGGTGATGGTTTCTGCCTGCCAAATACCAAAGCTCCCACATGCATTCAGGCCCCTGAAAAATGTATGACAAGTGGACGCAGGACTCGACAGTGACCGGATTGGCTCCCTTTCGCCGAAGATTTAGAATGACAGGGTTTTATTATTTCATAAGCTGGAGTCGTCGTATGCAAGGCCATGACAGGTTTTTGGAGTGAGATCCATTATGCATGACATGGAAGTTTCCCTCCCCTTCCCCCCCCACAACTGTTGCAACCAAAATGCAGCGTAGAAATCAAGTAATCCCCAGGGAGGTGATTTGCCTCAAACGATCAGGTTCTTTAGGACAGCCAGTCGGAAACGGTTTGCATGAGCGTGGCCCGACAGTTTGCCTGCTCCTCCAAGAACTGTTCCTGTTGTCTCAATGGGGGGAGGGCAGAGGGCTGTACCAGATGGTGATGGATTAAAATGGAGTCCCCAGGAGCTGACTGAAGATCCAAGGAGCGATTTACGTTTTGTTAATTTCACAGTAATAATTTTCCTTTCTTTTCTTTTGAAAACCTATCGTTGGGCTTTTCCAAGCTCTTGGCTGTTTGACACGGGCGCTTGGTCATTGGTAGACAAAGCCGCATATGCAGAATGGTCCAAAACAACTAAACTGCACTGAGGTCGGGGAGGTTGACACGAGCCATTCATCTCTGGAGACATGAGGTAAAATCTTGGCCTAATGGGAGGCCAGAAGCAAAACAAGTTTAGGAATTGTAATGGGCCGTGACTCACCGGGGTGGCGCCTCCCCCTGGTCTCCTCAGGAATTAGCTATTCAGAGACATCTGTGGTGCTAATTGGGCCCTGAGCCATGGTACAGATCTAACCAATCGCCGTTAGCAACGTTTGAGATCAGGTCCTAATACCTGATACTGCATTATATTGATTCAGACAAGCTGAACGCACCACTCCACCCTTGCTGTCGCTCAAGTCCCCGTCCAAAACTACTGATTTCAGTAGCGCTTTCCATTTGCCGTTGCCCCGGAGAAGTTGTGTCTCTATGGTACTCTGAGAGTCATGGATGCCGTGTCGTTGTAGCCATGGTATGAGAGAGACATGGGGGTGGTGGTGCTGGCACCATTTTTAGGATGGAGGTGCTGAGTTGTACTCACCCTTACCCCTGTCCATGCCCCGCACTACCTCAGGCTGGGGCCACATGTGGGGGCAGGTGTGGAGCCCCAGGCTGGGGCCAGATATGGAGTCCCAGAGCCAGTGGCTGGGACCCCCAGCAGCGTTGGAGGCCCTGGGGGCAGGGTTGGTATCTGGGATGCAGGGGCTGGTGGCAGAGCCCCTGGGAGCAGCAGCTGGACCCTGGGGGGCAGTGGGGCTGGCGGCTGGGACCCCAGGTGATGGGCCGGCAGCCAGGACCCTGGGTCCATCAGTGGAGCCCCCAAGCACAGGGTTGGAGGCCAGGACTCCTGGTGGCACCAGAAACCCCGGACTAAAGCTGGTGCCTGGGACCCTGAGGCCCTGGGCCAGCAGTGGAGATGCTGGGAGCAAAACCTGGGGGTGCTGCGGCATCCCTACTTCCCACACTTAAGCAAGGTGGGGGACGCAATACATGTGTAACTACAGGCACGGCCCAACGAGTGTGTGGGTAGCGAAGGTGAGCACTTAATGCATTCGGCCTTGTATTGCTGGGAACTGGGTAAGAGGATGGAGACGGTCAGAGGGGCTATAACCAGTCAACAATTGATTCACCAAGCACTGGCCTTCTCTGGTTATGCAAACTCATCTGACCAATATTTCATGCAAAGCAGTGCCTACGAGCACACACTCACTGCTTGCTGGGTGCATTCGCTTGGGCCCTGATCCAACACAGCACTACATCAGGACCCAGAAGCCTCCAACTCGTGGGCCACACAGCTTCCCACAGCTCCTATTGGCCAAGAATGGTGAACCGTGGTCACGGGGAGCTGCAAGATTCCAGGCCTATGGACGCTCAAATAAACAAAGCGTTTGGTGGCCTGCCAGTGACTAAACCTGATGAACCCCAGGCAGCCGGCACGCCGGAGGTCCCCCACCTCTTACCTATGTATTAAATATGGAGTTGGATTGGAGCCTTAATTGCTGTGGCACACTTGTCAAATGAAACTGATTTTGTTCCCTGATTGGATGGATATCATTACAGTACAGATCATCTTCCCCACCTGAACTTTCCTCGTAGCTCTTTTCCTGATCACTATGGTCAACAGCCACATCCCCTGTACACTGAGTGCTTGGGTGGCCACCCAGGAGAGATTCAGATGCCACTCAGTGGATTAGAAGAGCACTCACCGTGCCCACCGCCAGCAGCGTGTGTCTCTGTTGGTGGTGCACGTCCACACATGCCTTGGTGCACATAACAAAATGTATTCTGCATGTGGATGGAACAAATTAGAGGGAACACTCTATGCCACCATTCTGCCTGCCACTCAAAACTAACTCCTTGTCCTCAGGCCTGCATCCTGGCCATCATTTTCCACCCAGGCTAGTCCAACTCTTGGAGATTTATTTTTCTGAAGCACCTCTCAAAGAGCCAATCTTTGCAATCCAGCTACACAGCTAACGCTGTCATCCCGGTGCTCGTCATCTGGCGTCTCTGCTGCAACAGTCCCCTTCTGCCTGGTCGTGACCCAGGCAACCTCTCCCTGGTTATGTCCACTTACACCGCTGCTGCAAAGATCATTTTCCGAGCCGGTCCCCTTGACCATGTCACCTCTCTCTTTGCACCCTTCTAGGGGCTCCCCATCTCCTCTCCCATCACACATAAGCGACCTGCCTTCATTTGATGGCCTTCCATGCCTCTCCCCTGCTTACCAACATCTTGCATTCACTAGAGAGAGGATGACTCCCATCTCTGATCAGCCATCATGGCAGATTCCACCACCCACTTCCTACATTTTCCAATAAGCACCTTCATGGTTCTTTTCTGTAACACTGCCCCTCCGGCTTGGGACATGTAAACATCTGCAGAAACACCACCTCCAAAACCAGAGCTGTCCTTACAATTTAAGGGGCCCTATGCAGTACTATTTAACTGGTGCCCTTATGCCCAATGGCGGAGGGGGGGAATTTCTTAGAGCTGTGATTTTATAACCTTCAGCAACACCCTAATGAAACAGTTTAAAGCCAAATTTAAACTAAGGCCCTGTAGACTAACACCGTCAATTCAGAAACTGACGGCCTGGACCTGGGGTTGGCACATGCTTGTTAAATGGCTTCTTTACCACTCGAATGACTCTTTCCCAGGTTCAATGTTCTGCAAATTGCTCTGCCAGGCTTTTTCACATTTAAGTTAACGCGATCCTCTCCAGAAGACGTAGAGCCAAAGAACAGGGAAAGGAAAAGGTAGGTGGGTGCATATTAAGACCCAGGGGTGCCCCAAATTTTCAGATGCCCTACGCAGCTGCATATTCTGCATATGGGTAAGGACGGCCCTGCTTAAAACGCTCCTTTGCCATGGTGCCGACACAAAATTTGACACTGGTTTAGTCTGCTAATCATGGTGACCACAATTGTTTCATAATTTCTTTGTACTCCCCACTCTGTACGTACCCATCTGTTCTCTCTTGTCTTATTAAAATTGTAACACCCCCAGGGCAGATGCTGTCTTTTTGTTCTATATCTATACAACGCCTAACACAACAAGGTGTCGGCCCATGCTGGGGCCGGGGGAGCTTCTCCGTACTATAGTGATATAAACAATATGAGTCATCATCAAAGCACTTAGCCTTTGATTCTCTTAGCCCAAGGGGGTGGGAACAGTTAGAATTGACCAGGACCTCTGAATACGAATTTTGAAGGAATTGAAACCTTTTCCTTTCTGGTGTAAACACAATAGTGGGTTCTAAATGCATGATCCTAAATGCAAAGGGTGTGGTGGGTTTATTTCATTGGCTCTGTGCTGGCCCATGAGGAGGGCTTTTGTGTGGTTTTAGACGCAAAGAAGGTAGCTATGTATTCTTTTTCAGGTAGTTAAACTGTATTCCTGCTGCGGCCTGAGGCAGGGGCAGGCTTGCCTTTGAATTTTGAGAGGACACCCTGTCCCTCTGATGATGTGGTATGACACACTTTTTGTACATCCTTCCAGTGTGTGTGACAGACCTAAGCTAGCAGCCTGCCACACTCTGGTGGAAGGCAGGTATATAGGGCACTGGATACGTGGTTTTCTCTTTCCAGAATAAACTACTAGGCTATGTCTACACTGCAGTTTTTTTGCGGAAGAGGATATGCAAATGGTGCACTCATTTGCATAGCTTCTTCCACTTCTTTTTGAGGAAGAGGTTTTGCTACTAAAAAGCCCCATGTAGATGTGGCCATTTGTCGGAAAAAAAAAACCCTTTTTCGCAAGATCCCTTATTCCACAAAAATCAAGGTTTAAAGGATCTTGCAAAAAAGGGTGTGTTTTTTTCCGACAAATGGCCCCATCTACACAGGGCTTTTTAGTGGCAAAACCTCTTCCGCAGAAAGAATCAGAAGAAGATATGCAAAAGAGCGTACCATTTGCATACCCTCTTCCACAAAAGAACCTGCAGTGTAGACATAGCCTAGATTAGAGCCTGTTGCAATAAAATGAAGGCAGGGAAACACCTGGGGCTAATTAATTATATTGCTCCCTCAGACAAGTCACTCAACACCTGCAGCCAATTACAGCCTGTGGGGTTGTTTTTAAAGGCCTCCCCCAGGTAAGGAGTGGGGGAAGACAGAGGGTGACAGACCAGAATGAGAAAGCAAGGAACAAGAAGAAGCTGTGTGTGAGCTGATAGCTGATTAATAAGTACCAAAGGGAGACATTTTGGAGGGGTTGTTTGGGGAAGTGGTGCAGGGGAAAAGTTGCCAAGACAGAAGGAAAAACAACCTTGACTGCTGCTGCTACTTTAGGTCTCTGGTCTGGAACCTGGAACAGTGGGCGGGCCTGGGTCCCCCCTACACCTTCCTCCACACCAACATCCCAAAAAGGGAGTCCAGGCCTATCAAGGGGTTTTCACCCCAAAACCATGGACTGGGCTATGATGAGTATGGCTCACTGTGGACCCTGCCTCCTGTAAAGAGAAAGGGCTTGTGTATAGGGCCATAGCAAGTCTCTGAGGCTAATATTATCCACCAGCAGCGCAATACCCGTGGAGCATGGCCAGAAGTTTGCCACATGTGTTTATGTAATGTGTTGATCTCCACTCGTGTGTGCTACTCTCCTATCACCATACACCACACACACGACATGGTTGTAAGTGTGCAGTCTTAGATAAGAAGGTGGCCTCTGCAGAGGTCAGGTCTCAAGTTAGATCGGAATCTTTTAGGGATTATCTAGACGGTGCTTGGTCCTGCCTTGAGGGAAGCGGACTGGACTTGATGACCTCTTGAGGTCAGTTCTAGTGTTCTATGATCCAATAATTATCACCCAGATCTCTGACCAGGTGCTTAGGCACATTTTAACATGCTTTCCCCTTCATTCACTAAACTAAGTGCCTTTCTCGGTCACCAGCATAGACAGCTGGGTGGCAGTGCCAAGAAATCAAAAACAAAATTTGGCTGGAGTCTAACTGAATGTGAAATGTTTCCATATTTTGGGTTAATCAAAAAATCGTCCATTTTGGGTATGTTTCAAAGGGGCATTTTGCAGCTCCATTTCCTGAGGTATATGTCCTAGCAACGGGATTGAAAGTCGTAAGGGGAGATGAAGTAACTCCACTGTCTCCTCTTCCTCTGGCCATTTTGTAAGTGGCTGGAAGTATTCAGACTAACTTCCTTTTAGATCAAATGGAGCTGCTTTTTTATCTAACAAATTTCACCTAGCTCTAATTTCTGCTAAGAGAGACCCCCCTGAAAGCTGCTGCCCTGAAATATTGAGAGATGGGGTGGAAAAGCTATCTGGGAAAAGCCGGACTTCAATTACTCCTACTTCATCCTGAAACAAATGTTGGCAATGGCCATTCGTACAAATGCGAAGGGACTCCTGAGACCCCCTGTGGAAAACAAACACTCCCGGGTGACTAACACAAGCAAACCCAAATCTGGTTTCTCAGTCAGCAAAGCCATTGCAAATTAGTGCCTGTTCCACTTGCCCAGCGGTGGAGACGAAGAGGAAATGAAAACCCGCATTTGCTGTACAGTCCTGGGAGTAAATAGATGCATTTCACTGCCTAAGTTGGCATTGTTTCCCCTGAGTGCAGAGTAGCAGTGCTATGAGGGAATAGGTATCTCGTCTGATACGCACGCTCATTGGATGCACACATGTTGCAAATTGAACCTCCGAATGAAATTGTGTTTCCCGGCAAAGGGATGCGTCTTTTGGGATTTCCATTTGTACTTAGAGGGAGACAATTTGGAGAAGAGTTTGCTGAAGTTTCAAAGGCCTCATGGTGTTCATTAAGTCTCTGTCCTAGTTGCTTAGGGTGATGTTTGTTCCATTTGTCCTTTATTAGCACCATGAAACTCAATAAAGTGCTGTCTGAATCTGGAATAATTTGGCTTCCTTCCTTTCCACATAGGAGCAGTGCGGTACTGACACACCGAAGGAATTGCAAGTAAAGTTTACTGATGCCAAATCCAACTACAGTGAACTCTTTTCAGCATTTCCTCTCCCAACGCCACAAAACTTTTGCATGCAACTAAAACTCTCTGCTTTGACGTACAGCCTCCTCCTGCCCACTTCAGAGGGCAATGCCACAATTCAGAGGCCACTGCTCCTTGCCACAAGTAGGAAGGATTGGGTTTCTGGGCAAGAAATGTCAATAAACATCACCGCCCACAGCACCAAAACCTATTTTCATCAAGCATCATCGAAATGTACAGATAGGTGAAGAAAAAGGCTGCTTGAGAACTTATTAGACTTTGATTTAAGGATATTTACTTTGAATATGCTGACGTGATGCTGACAGCGTGAACATTAACAGTCATAAAACGCTGGCTGTTTGAATTTCACTATCTAATGTCATTAAAAAATGATGGTCTGACCCCCTCCCATAATGTCGCACAACTGTGGACATTTAGAATTGATAACATTTGAAAAAATGCTTAAAAATTCAGAATTTCACACCACTAGAAAATGGAAATCAATAAACATTTTAAAAGTGTTCAAAATAAACATTGATAGTATCCATTGAAATTATGAAGAAATAAAAATCAAATTCCACCAGACCTAATTATAGGGTGCAAAATCATGTCCTACTTCAGTTCGGGTATGTCTACACTTGCACCCTCTTTAGAGAGAGGGATGCAAATGAAGACATTTGAAATTGCAAACAAAGCTGGGATTTAAATATCCCGTGCTTCATTTGCATATTCACGTTATGGCGCTATTTTGAAATAGTGCTATTTCAAAATAACAGACACTGTTAAGATGCAGTTATTTCGAGAGAAAACCCTTCTCTCGAAATAACCCTTATTCCTCATACAATGAGGTTTACCAGTTATTTCAAGAGAAGGGTTTTCTCTTGATATAACCACATCTTAACAGTGTCTGTTATTTCGAAATAGCACTATTTCGAAATAGTGCCATAATGTGAATATGCAAATGAAGCATGGGATATTTAAATCCCAGCTTCATTTGCAATTTCGAATGTCTTTATTTGCATCCCTCTCTCAAAAGAGGGTGCAAGTGTAGACATACCCTTCTTCTCAAAGGACCCCTCAATGTTCTAGGTTATGGAGCATAATTTATGTTCCATTGAATTCAGAAAGTGAGGTCATTCAGCATCTCATACAACCAGGTACTAAGAGAGGATACCATCCTATGTGTTGTTTCCAGTGTCCAATATGAAGGGCGTATCTACATTTTAAGTACGACAGTGGCACAGGATACATGGTAGCTATACTGAAGGGTCAGATTCTCCAATTGGCATAGGTAATCCAACGCCCCAAGAGGCAGTAGCTAGGTTGATGGAAGAATTCTTCCTAGGCTGTCTACATTGGGAGTTAGGTTGATATAGCTATGTCTCTCAGGTCACGACTTCACCCCAGAGAAGATTAATGCTGCTGCAATTGATCTTCCAGAGTTCAATTTAGTGGGTCTAGTTAAGACCCGCTAAATCAAACTCAGAAGGTGTCCCCATCAGAGGCTAGTACTCCTGTGAGGAGTAAGGGAAGCCAACAAAAATGTTTGCTTCCATCAGCTTCCCGCTGTGGGGACGGCGGGGAAACTCAAATTAAGGTACTTGACTCCAATTAGATAATTAACATAGCTGGAACTGCATATCTTGATTCGACCTTCCCCTTTAGTGTAGACATGGCCTCAGAGGTGTGGATTTTTCACATCTCTGGGAGACAGATATACTGATGTAAAATTCCTACTGTGGACCAATCTTTGGGAAACTTTGTGGCAAGGTTCCCAACTTTTTGTGTGTCCAAATTTCATTTGGTATAAAGTTTTATATAGTTTTCAAGTTCCATTTTTAAAAGGCTCCCTTGATTCCCTTTTGTAAACTAAATTTTATCTGGAGACATAACCCGCCACACCTCTCCATCTGAGAATGCACTGAGACAAGTTATGTGGACATGTGTTTGAGCTGTAAGATACAACATGCTGTGCATCTGTGGGCAGCGGGAGCACACCTCAGCCTCACATGTTCTAGAGCAGGAGTCTGACGATCCAGTATTAATCACCTGAGAACTGCAATACTTGCTATGAGATACACAGTCTAGGATTCTTATTTGGAGCTATGATTTGCACTGAGACATCAAGACAAGCGTAAAATGTGCATTTGGGGTTTGATTCCCTGTTCAGTCAGTTTGGGATCAGGTGTTGCTAGAGTGGAGCCATCCTGGCCATTCCCATTGGTCCGACATCCTCGACATTCAACAAGCTCTGTGTCGCTTCCAGATTTTTAGAGCGATTTCGTGATGTATTTTGTTACCCGATCACCATCACTCCAAGGAAATATTGCTTTCCCCCCCCGTCAAAACCTCTCCTCTTTGGCATGCTAGCCTGGTGCACGTAAAGCAGCTGACTCAGAAAAAATCAAAAGGGAAATTCTACAAGGAGGACATGAAAGTGGAACAACAAACATTGGCCCAGTTCGAAGGGCTCCTTCTGTGTATCACTGGCCAAGCTCTTCCACCCCTCTCGTGAATTGTGTTGCCTCTGGGCACTGCAGAAGTCAAGAGCTGGTCAAAGTCATTGGTTATTATTACAGGAGCGCTCAACAGCTGGATGTGTGTAAGTGATTGGTTTGAAGGTATATGGCCTATGGCACACCATGCCAGCTCACGGGCTTGGGAAAACCAATAAGACTTGTTGTGCACAAGGCTTGCTGTTTTTGCATCAGCTCTGAAGAGTGTTTGCACATTGAAAGGAGAGCGGGAGATTTCATCTCACCAAAGGGCACGGGAATTGTACGGGGCAAAGCCCTTTCCTCAGGAGAGGCCCAGGACAGGGCATTGTCTCTGTGGGAGCTGTGCTGCGTATGTTTGAACGTCTGTTAGCAGCGATCCGATTCACGAGGATCATCACTGGTCTGGGGCTTGTCGAACACGTGAGAAATTTACCTGGACACCGACCATAGAGCACCTGGTATGTTTCTGTTCCCTGATGGGATGAATTGCTCTGACAGAAATTCAGATGATATGAAGTCAGACTTCTCTTTCCATGAATACTGTACAATTGCAGCTTGACCTGTGGTGCTTTGTTGAACATTCCTGCCGGTGAGTTCGTTTGCTAGAATACTGCAGAAAAGTGAACTCAGGCAGAGTCATTAAGGCAGAGGTGGGCACTAAAATGGCAGCAGTTTACCAAGGTTAGTCCCTGGTAGTTCACTGTCGCTATATTTAACTGTACCTCCACAGGTACGGGCAATCACAGCTCCCATTGGCCAGGAATGGCGATCTGTGGCCAATAGGTGCTGTGATCCCCCATATGTATGGAGGTGCACTTCATGTCCATTGCTGTGGCCAATAGGTGCTGAGATCCCCCATATGTATGGCTGTGAGGGGGCCCGCCAGGGGCTAACCCTGGCAGACTAGATCCCGCCCACGGGCCAGTAAGTGCCCACCCCTGCATTAAATGAATTGATGAAGGCCTCAAACCAGAAAGGCACTTTAAGCATGTGCTTAATTTAAGCAAATCCCTTTGACGACGAAGTGCTATCCTGAATTGAGGTTTTGAAAGACTATTCTTGGAATGGCTTTGGGTAGGATTGCCCAGTTCTGGTCCCTGATCACCACCACAGCAAAGGGAAAGAGAGGGAAAGGAGGTACATTGGAATGTGACGGGGGAGTTGTTCTTGAGAAAATATGAATAAATGATATGGCCCTGTACAATTACAAACTAAATAATAAATAAACACTAAATAATAGATATATTTATAAAAAGGTTAACAGCTGATTTCAGTAGGGGGGCCATGAATAAAATATTGTACAAAACAATTAAAAACTCTAGGAAACGGAATTTCTCAGAGTGGTCGATAAAATTAAAAATAAATGCCTGGGCCCACTGGGGCGAGTGGAGAGAAGCAGTGTGTTGCCATCCTCTCTGTGCCATCAAGCTGACTGTCCATTGGGCAGCCAAACTGCAGAGCTACACAAATGCAAAGCAGGCATGTGATGTCTGGCAGGGAGAGCTAATCCGAGACTTTTCTGCACAGAGGCAGAGAGCGTAGGCACTAATTGTATACACAATGAGAGTCTGTAACCAGCTCCGATCAGCAGCAACCTTTTGTTGAAGCTGTGCTTCCCACTTGTCCTTCTTTGCGAGGGACAGCTCCCAACTGCGTATATATCTTTGCTGGCAAAGATGGCCAGACCTTGGCATGGGGCTCCTGGCAGTGGAAAGTCCACACAGAAGAGGGTTTCCGTGGCAGGAGACAGACACCATCTTCCTCTCCAGAGCCAATATATCCCCAAAAGAACACAGTGGTCCACCAATGAGAAAAAAATTTAGCTACGTCAACCTAGTTCAGTCCATTTCTTTGCTACTGCTACTAGCAGGATCCTTACAGAGCTGCCCGAAAACTTAGCATCACCTATGAAGCCTTCACTGATGTCACAACATGCTGGGGACGTGCACAGAATCATAGAACTGGAAGGGACCTCAAGAGGTCATCAAGTCCAGTCCCCTGCCCTCACAATAGGCAATCACCCTGGGACAGATTATATTTTGCTAAAGGAAATTAATTGGGCCCATTGCATGGGTGGGGAAATGCAATTTTGGTCAAAGCAAACTATCATTTCTCTTGACCATTAGTACCTGCCTGGCTCGTCCTTTGCTCCATGTGCCTGAGGTGTTTTTCCCTCCAGAGTCAGCTAGCCCCTCGAACACGTGTGTCCATGTTATGTTTGGTGCTCAGAATTCTGTGCTGTGCAGACAGACCCTTTTATGTGCTCTGTGTATTATTTGTTGCCTCTTCATGTCCATTGCTTGGGGAATAGTGCAGATTGTTTACCACGGCCAATGTGCATTTGAACAGATGGTAAATACCCGGATGCCTGCCAAAAAGTCAAGAGATGTAACTAGAATCCATTTAGTACAGGCAAGAAATTCCAAGTGGAGGATTTTCCTGGGACTGTGGCAGGCGAAGTGTGTCAGCTAAAGGGCTTTACCAAGTAACGTCTTCTGTAGTGTTCCTGAGAGAACATTTTTGTCAGCACTGATAGTTAGCAGGAAATCCTGTACCAGCATGTCTCTTCGGTGATAAAGAGATTCTAGTTATAGCCCTGCACAGAGTTTGCTGTATGCACAAGTAGATTTAGGAGGATTGGTGCACGTTCTCTCTCTTTTCTGCATCTGCAGGGTGGCTCTCCATTTATGGAAATGACGATAGACCTGGTCTAGTTGACTGGTCAGCAGTGTGGAAAATAAAATGCCTGTGTCTGGTTTGCACAGAGCATTTCTGCCAGCTCATGTGTTCTCTCATTTTTCTCTCTGCTCTGCCTTGCCTTGATTGGTAGTTATATTGCCTAGGCCAGTGAGGGAAAATGGGTTATTTCTTTGCATCATAAATTTAACTCACATGCCAACCAAGTTTCCCAATAGACTATCTTTGCACGGGAGTACATGGTGCCAAACATCCACGTGAGGAAAGGAGCGTGGAAGTGAGCGGTGTGGTATGTTTTGACAAACGTGGTCTCTGTGGCTAAGCTGGAACTCAATAGCCTTCATATGCCCTTAGCTATCAGTGCCGAACTGGGCCTAGCTGGCTTGTGGTTGACACAAGGCCGGTACTGTTTCACTATGGTGGCACCAGTTCTGGTCCTTTTTTGTCCCTTTACACTGCTCCAGTGGTTTACAGAAGCCATGCAGGGGCAGAAGAGTGTCTGAGGGAATTCCCACATGGCTGGGAGCAATGTAGGTGTTGGTGTCTGTGATCCTGCACTCCCTTCCCCCCCCCCATCCTCCATAGCCTGGTGTAGGATCATGCCTGAGGCAGAGAGGAACATGTAAGGACTGAAAGGGACAAATGTGGGAAATACACTATTCTTTGGTGGCTTTGGCCCACAGGGTAAGCTGGATCAGGCTGCCATGAACTAAAGCCACCCATATCACCCCCTTTAGCTCCCCCACCTCTGCTGTGTCTCTCAAGAAACGTGTAAGGACTCTCGCCTCATGTGCACCATGGTTCCTAGCACCTTGGGCAATAGTGAGCACCAGTCCTGTAATTCAGGAGAGCTTTAACAGAAGATGACAGAGATTTTTTTTCTGGTCTCCTTTGGACCAGGCTGGAATTGAACTAGGATCCTTGACTCATGCGCTCTAGGATGAAAGATGAATGAACTATTCAGGCCTGAAAGTTCCAGGCCACTGAATCCAAACCTTGTCAGAGTCACAGAAGAATTACTTTGTTAGAAGAAAACTAATCAACAAGTGAACCTTCCTCTTATTTTGTCCATCAGGATATTATGCCCCAGTTGGTCTAAATCGAGTGCAATTTTAATCCATTCTTCATCTGGGCCTAGGTAAGGGCTGCTGCCCTCTGCCACGGTAATGTCAGTCTCCTCTCAAAATGTAACATTTTCTTTCTGGGTTTCGAATAAATAAAAACCTGCTTCCTATTATGCGAATGAAACATTCAGGTGTAGAGGGTTCTGCAGGGTAGGTCTGTAGGGCAGGCACGGAACAGACATGGGTTCAGAAGAATGCAACCCACACACATTGGAGTTCCTGGCTTAGAACTAAGGCCTTTTCCACACTACCATGGGTGGTCGATCTAAGTTACACAACTTTAGCTATATTGGTAATGTAGCTGAAGTGGAGGTCCTTAGACCTATTTACTGCGGTGTCTTCACTGTAGTAAGTCAATAGCCGACACTTTCCCTTCAACTCCACCTACACTTCTCATTCGCGTGGAGTACGGGAGTCGACAGGAGAGTGCTCCACAGTCAATTTATCATGTCTACATGTGATAAATCGAGCCCCGCTGGATAGATTGCTGCCAGTCGATCCGGTGGGAAGTGAGGAAACTGAGCCAATGCATTTACATGGCTGCCAGTTTACATTGTGGGGAGCATATGTCAGATATGTGTAAAGTGAAACAGTAGGGGTTGCCACAACTCCTTTCACCATGTCACCATCTTTGATTTTACTCTAATATGCTGACAAAAGCCAGCACTAGGATACACAAGTAAAAAACAAAGTGCAAAAATGTGCCAAATACAATTTCTTGACTGACACAAATTGATCTGGCTTATTCTAGCCTTACACAATTCTATTTAACCTCGCTTGATGAGGAAGTAAAATATTCATTATATTATTATCACTAGTATCATGATCTTATCACCTTATTTTAACAGAGACTGGATTTTATGCCTGGACTGGTGGATTATCATGCCAGTTTTCAAGGCTGAATTATTCTTCTGACAGAGAGGTAGGTGAAACATTTGTGTCTAGTCTATCCAGTATCCTGGTTTTCCGATGGAGTGAATCTGGCATCCTATGGTCTGATTTTGTGATCAGTAACAAGGAAGCATTTACTTAGCTGCAGTTTGCCATTCATCATCTGATTCCCATTTCATGGTGCTCTGTTCTCCCAAGGAGACTTCCTTTCCAGTTTCCTCTCAGTGTAGCAGAAGCAGCATTAAAAGCAAAAGGCATCAGGCAATTGATGGTGCATTGTGATGTGCAGATCTTCCTACGTGTGCTCAGACTGGCAAGATCTGACAACAAAGGAACAAATGATGCCACCTAGATTGGGGAGGGAGTGGAGAGGACCTCATCAAAGCGGGTGGAAATCCTGCAGATGAACATCACAAGCATAGGTTGGGGAATGAAAGGCATGGGCCACACGCTGAGTTCTCTCCCACAACAAAGACACCTGGAAATGAAGCAAAGTGAGTTCCCCTCACCGAACATTTATAGGCAACTGCACTACTCGGTGCTCTTTGGGAAACACTCTGGCTTTTTCCCTCCGGCACTTTTGAACACATTCCAAAGCTCTCTCCCAAGCCAGTTCTAAATACATTCAGTTTACCTTTCCCTACATACAAAAGACAGGATGGAACGAAAGCTGACCTAAACAGTTCTTTGCAGCTAAACAGGTTCTCAGAGGAGCATGAAATTATCATAATGTTTAACTCCTGCAGCAAAAAAACAACCAAAAAAAAATTCTCAGAAGCCCTGTCAGCAACTTTTATCCTATCATATGCAGGGGGGGAGCCCAAGATTGTGAAATTCCTGCTACACAGTTGTGAAAAATAATTCTGTTTCTCCTGGACAACTGGTTCTCTTACTAAATGGTCCACAAATGTTTCCGCTTCCACTGTCCCATCACCAAATCCAGTTACTGTCCGACTTGCGGAATATGGGCGAGAAAAAACCAGCCAACCAAAGCACGTCTCAGCTATCCTGTTTGATAAAGTTCTGAGGAGACCATTTGAGGGAAATTGTCTTTGTTTAATTCATGAATGTCATGGTATTTTAACCCCCCTTGTCACCTCAGCAGATACTCTCAAATTTGGGGACTTGTAGCTTGTTCCAGTTAGATTTGCATCGAAGGAATTCCTGACTCTGAACAATTTTTCCTCTTGTTTATTTATAGAGAGCAGAAAGGCCTAAGGTTTCCCACCACACAATAGGAAACAATGAACATGATACAGTTCCTAGATTCACTGTACGAACCCTGCCTTTCTAGCCGTCTCCATGAACCTAAAAAGCATTTTCTCCAAGCTTTCTCCATAATGCAGGCCTTTTGTTACTATTTGTTTGGCTTGGTTTCACTACATCAGTGTCTCTTGTGTGTCTTTCTAAAACACACCTCGCCAAAACCAGGTCCACCAATCCAAACACTAGCCCCTGCATTTGAAACCTGTTGGCCCACATGGTTCAACTTCTCTTCAAGCTCTAACATGAGCTTGTGTTTTGGGTGCTAGGACAAGGGTTCCAGGCTTTTCTTTACAGTGACGTCTATGCATTTATCCTGAACCTAAGATGGCAGCTAAGCCTGACTCTTAAGAGCAATTAACCCAACCCATAACAATATTTTAAAAAACCCGACATTGTTCACTGCGGCTGAAATTCTTTCCTTTCCAGAGAACCTTCACAAGATGTATGCCCCATTTCAGCCCAGTCCTCTGAAAGGTGAATTCTACCCCAGAGCGTCAAGAAGAGCAGTGCAAAAAGTGCCAGGTAGAATAGAAAACGGACTCAAACCTTTGAAATCTCTGCAATATTAGCAAAGAAACAGATTTTTTTTAAAAACCAAACAAATAATTTGGCTGTTTGCCAGAAGCTAGACATTTGTGAAATTTCACAGAAATAGTCATGGAAACAAGAGCCACTTCTCACAGAGGCTGTTTCACACAGGAACAGCAACACTCCACAGCAACAGCAGTACTACAGGGTGGGGGAAATTTTTCTAACTGGAGCGCTAGTGTAACTGCCACCAGGCAGATTTGAACCTGGAACCTCTGAAGCTGAGTATAGGAGCCTCTAGGCACTGAGCTAAAAGCCAGCTGCCTCCCAACCCATACTGTAGCAGTTGCTTGAGCTTAACTGTTATTGTGGTTTAGGTACCACTTGTATTGCTCAGTAACCACACTAGGTGTGTGGGTTACACTAGTGACATGCATCTGACGAAGTGGGTCTTTGCCCACGAAAACTTATGCTCCAATAAATCTGTTAGTCTATAAGGTGCCACAGGACTTCTCGTTGTTTATGCAGATTCAGACTAACACGGCTACCCCTCTGACACCCCAGGTTGCCGGCTAAGTGACCCTGCTCAGGTCAGACCAGAAGGGGGGAGAGATGTGATAAAGTGGGAGGGGGTTGTGGAGTTTCAAAGGGGTTGCATGCAGAGGGGGGCACTCACTGTCTCTGGGTGTTACTGGTTTAACAAGCTGAGGGGAGAGGGAGTTTGTTGTTACAGGGACCAGCACAGAACTGGAGCCCCCAGTGACTGGCGACTGGGAGACCCAGCTCGGAGGGCACAGTCGGTTCTGGCTAGTGGGCTGCAGAGAGAGGCCCCTGGTGACCTGCCCAGCTGGTTCCAGCCAGGGAGAACAAAGGATGGATGAGGGGATAGGCGGAGAAGAGAGGGGCCCAGGCGACCCTCTTTACCTGGATAGAAGACAATGGACAGGAGAGGGGCAGCTGTAGGGGGATATCGGAGGATGGGCTGGAAGAAGGGGGATTTTGAACTGGACGGGGAGAGAGCAGGCAGAGCCCATCTGGCTGCAGGGGAGACTCAGATGTGCTGGGCTGAGGGAGGCCAAGCCCACAGGTCCGAGGGATCCTTTGCTGTGTTCAAAGTTCATAAGAACTGCCATACTGGGTCAGACCAAAGGTCCATCTAGTCCAGTGTCCTGTCTGCTGACAGTGGCCAATACCAGATACCCCAGAGGGAGGGAACACAACAGCTAATCCTCACGTGATCCCTCTCCTGTCACCCATTTCCAGAGAAACAGAGGCTAGGGACACTATTCCTATCCAACCTGGCTAATAGCCATTGATGGATCTAACCTCCATAAATCTATCTAGCTCTTTTTTGAATGCTGTTAAAGTCCTAGTCTTCACCACATCCTCTGGCAAGGAGTTCCACAGGTTGACTGTGCGCTGAGTGAAGAAAAACTTCCTTTTGTTTGTTTGAAACCTGCTGCCTATTCATTTCATTTGGTGACCCCTAGTTCTTATATTGTAGGAATAAGTAAATAACTTTTCCTTATTCGCTTTTGCCACACCACTCATGATTTTATAGACCTCTGCCATTTCCCCCCTTAGTCTCCTCTTTTCTAAGCTGAAAAGTCCAAGTCTTTTTAATCTCTTTTCATATGGGACCTGTTCCAAACCCCTCATCATTTTTGTGGCCCTTTTCTGAACCTTTTCCAATACCAATATATCGTTTTTGAGATGAGGCGACCACATCTGTACACCGCATTCAAGCTGTGGGCGTACCAGGGCTTTATATAGAGCTCAATAAACCCTCCTGTTTTGTGCTGGCTGAGAGTCACTCTAGTCCGGAGAACAGGGCTGCACTATTCCCTCTGGGAGTGGAAACCCCGGGGGGCCAGAGTGAATGGACCCCATGAGGGGGCTCATGGCAGAAACAGGTGTGCTGAAGGCTCCAGGAGTCGCCGGCCCAGGAGGCAGAGGGGCGGACCCCTGGAAGAGAGTGGAAAAGGGGCTGTCTCACTGCTGGGGGATCCTTGAAGCAACCTTTTCCCCAGATCACTCATGGGTGTGGCATGCACATCTCTGTTCAAAAGAGAACTGACCCTTATGCTAGAATTTACTGCAAATAATTTCCAGTGCAATGTTCCCAGCTTAATTTAACAGTAGCCTAGTGCAGCTTCTTGTCCAGATTCATGTGGATATAAAACCTGGAGTAATTCCACTGAGTGCCAGATTTACCGGGGTGTAAGCGAGAGCAACATTTTACCCTCATTGTTCAGCTTCCAAAATCAGCTAAGATTCTGTTCTTTGTTTGCAACTCGGGGTCTGATTCAGCCCCATCATAATTCTAGTTTTATGCCCTCCACGGTGATCACTGGGGTGGGGACCATCTAAAAGTGGAGCAACACAATAATAAATCAAGCCTTTTGATCCTGTTACCGTTCCTGAGTTTGGCACCTAACATCGCCACGCTGTGCTATCGCTATGCGGGTGCATTTGCCTTGGGGTATCCTGACACATACAGCACTGTGGGCATCTCCAGGGTTGAATCTGCCTGGCAGTTCATGAGAATTTAATCATGTGACTCCAATTAACACTAATGAGAGTCCTGACATCGCTGAACCGCCTCCCGTCATGATGGAGATTGGATGCCTGTGCATGAAAGAGCATCCTTTCCACGTCGCATAAATGCCCATGCGCTGATTTCATTCTTAAATGCCGGGACACAGTGAACATCCAGACTCTTTGCTTATCATTCATTATCACCACTCCGCCACTCACTATATCGCAACGAGGAGACCCGGGGCTGGGTCCTTCCTTCCCAACAATTTAAGAGCCATGATGGTGTCCAACCGGTTGGACGTTCTTCACCCCTCTCTCCGGCACTCGGGCTCTTCTCTTCCTTCTTGCCTTGGGTTAACATGTTTTTTTTCTTCCTGCTTTCACCTGGGGAAGAAAGTGAAAGTGCCTTTGGTGAGGCTGAAAGGGCTTGATTAATAGCACTAGCTAGAAAGAGACATCGGACAGGAAAGAACTGTGCAAGGTCTCCCAATTGCTCTGCCATCACACATCAGTTCTGAGACCCAGAATGCCTTGCTTTTCTTGCCATAGGCCCCCACGTGCACTTACATCCCAGGAAGATTAAGCCTGGCGTTCAAAGTGGCCCTGTACTGTGCATCTATTCGAGAGAGATTTACTGCAGCCCGATAGCAAATGCAAAGAGCTTTATCCCTCTGCAACCCCACCAGAGAGACACGTTGGGGCCAATCCTGCTGCTTTTTTTTACTCCAGCGGGGTTGCTTTTTTGACCCCATTGGCTTCCGCAGAATTCCTCCTGATTTACACCCGCAGATGTCGGCGCAAATCCAAGCCCATTTGTGGGGTGTGCTGGTTGCTGAGAGGCAAGCCTGGCTAATGTCAGAATAATATCACAATCTATTTTCTGTTGCAACAAAATGAACAGAAATAATAGATTTTTAATAGCGTGTTTCTCTCTATGGTGCCAGGCGGAGGCTCTTGGGATCCTGCACAGCATACCTATTACATTATAATAAAAATATAAATATTGAACCCCCGTCAGTTCCAACAGCAGGAAGGCAACGAGAATCAGACCGCTAACAGAATAGGGCTAAACACTCCATTGCCAAGGCCTAGAGAATCATTTCTCAGGAGCATGACAGATATAACTGGGAAGGGACTCCCCCTCTCGTGAGCGCCCCTTTGTGGCCAAGGGTGTGTGCACAACCTCTCTGTCTGACAGGCTCTGGGAGTGGAGGTGTCCCAGGTGGCTTTTCTGGTCGGTTGCCTGGGACCAGGCATCTTCTTGTCCCCCTTTTTGTAGCTGTTGGGAGCTGGGGAGGACGCAGCCCTGCCCATTCCTCTGGGTCCTGGCCTAGGGACTCCCCTGCTAAGTATTGCTGCAGTCCACTGCTATCTCGCTTCCTGGGCCACTTTCCCAAGAAGCTGCTCCACCCAGCCCTCTCTCTCAGGACTTGGAGGTCAGGTTCTCATTGCCCCCTGTCCAGGGTTCTGCAATGGTTGTCCTCTATGATGGCTGGTCTTCAGCCACTGGACCTGGGTTTCCACCAGCTCTGAAAGCCAGCACTCACTCGGAGCTGTCCGAGGTGCCACTGTCCTCCCAGTCAGTCCCTAGGTCTGACTAGGTAGAGCGCCAGTGAGGAACTGCCAGGTCCTGGCCCAGCCATTCCTTTTATATCAGCCTACTGGGCCCTGATTGGCTGCAGCAGAAGCAGCCACTCTAGTCTGCCTGGAAGACCTATTTTCTGCTCTTCTCCCTGGGGCGGGGTGCAGCAAGGCCTCCAGCCTCCAGCAGGGGGGCTTCGGGCCTAGTCCACCCCGTCACAGTAACCCACAAAGTGACTAAAAGGTGACCTCCCTAAACCTTTCCCCACACCTGGACCTCAATCCTATTCATGCCCCCAAACCAACAGAGTCTATTGTATGGGGAGAATTCAGCAAATCCAGGAAAGTGCCTGAACCACTATTGCTTACTGCTTAAACTTTAGCAACCAAGCTAGCAGGCCCCAAATTAGACCTAGACAGCAACTTCAGCATGACCACAGTCAGGGAGGAGGAAGAAAGGGAGTTTGAGTGCCACAGAGAGGGCAGTTTGACCCCGCGTCCTTCCTGAGGCCCAAATCTCTAGTGAAATCGCTGAGCTGTACATTTAGAAAAACAGGAATCTTGTCTAAATGCCCTAAGACATATATCTATCAGGGCCTCCGAGTATGGAGTCTCTGAAAAAGAAAAAAACGCATCTGGTGAAAGTGATGATCAGAAGAAAACCTCTTGCCTAACCTTTAAAAAGTGCTTGCCTAACAAGTTTTTGAGTGACATGTTATTGTAATACTAATGGATAAATAGGGAAGGAAAGTTTGAGTTAGTGGGACAATTTTAGAGCACACTTGGAGGGACGCCTCGAGGACTCTTCACATCTGGATGCATCTCCGTCCCCACCGGCAGACAGAAGACTGACCATCAGCAGCCGGCCCGGTGTCACTCGAGAGCCACACTCAACTTCGGTAACTATCGAGGGTGGGGGTGTTTTACTAACCTGTTGCGGACGTGTGTAAGTGCTTGAGACTAGGTAAAGTTTAGCTTTAAGTGAAAGCACTCTTGTGTTATCCTGTTTGTACCATCCATCTATTGGTCGGACGACCGTGTCTCTCCTGAATTACTTCCTGACACCACCTCGCAGAGAGTAAAAGTTACCAAGAGGTTTGGGTTGAAAGAACCCCGGGTAACACCATCTCGCAGCATAGGGGGGCTGCTACCAGCGAGCACCGTGTTGAGTGTACTCCTTTCCGTAGGCGATCAAAATGGAGAAAAGGCTTGTGAGGATTGGAGACTTTGATTAGACAGCTCAAGTTTTCTTTACATATTAAAAATAGTCCTACAGTTGACACCTCTTTTGTTGTCAGCCACCGCATTGCCTGATTGCCACCAATACAGAGCAGGACATAGCTGTGATTAATTGCTCATTCTGTCACTCTGTACTTGCAGTCAGGTCTCTGCCATGTACACATTTCTGCAAACACTGGGTCGGATCAATGCAGCTTTGATTAAATGCTTCAGAAGCCTTTTAATAAAATGGTTTTTTATGGCTGCCGCCCGTGCTCATCCAGACGGGGGTGTAAATAAGCAAACAGGGGAGAAAGCTGGAGTTATAATTCACAATGGCAGATTCCTCCTCACTTTCCTACTGGGTATTTGTTAGAGATTTGATAGGTTATTGGGATTTGGAACAAATCATCGTGTTCTGGAAAGAGGATCTAGCTAGGCGAAAAACAGATTTTGTTACAGCTCAAGTTTGGGGAGTTTCTCTTTTTCTTTATGCAGTACTAAAGTGTCTTGGCAGGTCATGTTGACCTTATGATTAAGATTTGTGTGACTGTCTGATTTGGAGTATTAGAGGGGTGAGATGGGTAAGATGGGTAAGGTAATTGGACATTGATTTGGTGTACGGTGGATACAGGAAACATGGTCTCTAAAATCCAGCACTTGTATGATGTATTTTAGCAGTGTTCTTATTTGGCCTCAAATGCAGTTCTTCACGTGTTTATGATTTGCAAATATTTATCTATCTATTTATGTTTGCAAAATATTTCAGAAGATTGCTTACAGTTTTTGCTTTGATCAATTTTTTGTTTTACTTTGTGTCGTTTTGAACCAAAAATGTTTTAACAAAAATTTTGCATTTTGTGGGGAGGGCATTTCCCTTCTCTCTCTCTCTCTCATTCCCCCCTTCCCCTCCCATTTTACCACTGAATATAGGTGAAAAACTGGTTGCTTTTCACACTTTTCCACTGGGAAATAAGTGAATTAGAGGAAATGGCATTTTCCCCTCCAATTTTCTGACTTTTTAAAACCTTTCTTCCCCATTTTCCATTGTAGAGAACAGGATAAGTTAAACACTGAAAGAAAGTGGGCATTTGTCCACTATGTATTTTAATTTTGAGATTTTTTTTCATGTACTTGAAAAGATAAAAATGTCATAAAACAAACTGATTTTGAGCCTTCACATTTTTCTTAAACTCCATTTTTCAACGAACTCCCCCTATGCCAAAGGAGTTTTGACCAGGCCTATTTCTTTGATTTATGTTATTGGCCACCTGGAATAAACACACTGAAGTACATACATTTTTCCCAGTTTGCAACCTTATGCAAAAACTCTATGCAGAGTACAAGTGGAATTATCATTTCCTGTAGCTTTTTTGAAACACAATTTAATGATAATTTATATCCCGGCTGAAGAATTATATTCAAGGGTTCAAACGCCCTTATAGAATGGATATAATTGTCCCTCACACTTTATTGGGTTTTGGACTAATTTTTACAGAACCTTACTATTTTCATCTCTGTTCATTTTATAGGATGTTGCCCTGTCAGAACTGTTTTTGTGGGCTCTGACTGACAGGGATACTCTCTCTGCAGGGTAAGTAAACCGTTCGCCACTGAGCCCTGATCTACACTAGGGAATTATTTTTAAATACCCCCCCTTATTTCAAAATAAGTGGAGCATCCACACTACCAAGCTCGTTATTTTGAAATAACGGGCCGCTTATTCCAAAATCTGTACTCCTGCTTTCCTCAGGGAATAACACTTATTTCGAAATAACAATCATGTGGACGCTCCGCTGCTTCTATTTGAAAATAACGACTCCCCAGAGTCATTTGAACTAATTAATCCCCAGTTCTTCCTGGGGTGCTATGTCGCTTAATGGAGCCTGTCTTGGACTAATTTCGAGGCTCCCCCATAGTGAGGACACACTATTTCGATTTTATTTTGGGAGTTCTTATTTCAAATTGAGTTATTGTAAAGAAATTTCCTAGTGGAGACATGCACTCAGAGAGAGAATTACAAGGCTAGACAGTCGTTCCGGTGTGGACACGATTAGCTTTTCTTCAGTCCAAGACCTAGACCCAATATGCTGCTTTAGTACCCAATCATAGTGAAACAAACCCAAACCTTTTGTACCTCACTGTGTGGGCAGCAGGCCTGCCATTGCTCAGCAGGTGGAATTGTGCTCTTCAGTCACTGAAAGCTCTGCCCACTGACAGCTCTAATTTTACTCTATTTGCGGGGTGTTTTTTCCCCCACCTCTGCTCTCTCTCTCTCTTTCTCTGGGCCTACTTCTGCCATCTGGATCTATTTCTAGACACTTCCCCTTCACTCACGTATTTTGTCGCTGAAAGGGAGTTCAACTAAGTCCGGTTCTGGCTGGGGTGCCAGCTATGAGTCACTGCGTTTGGGGTTACATTTTATATTGTCGTGAGCAAAAAAGTGGAAGACGCCATTCTGAATCCTTTGATTTTTCTCTTAGCCACGTTGTAAGCTATGTGAGTATGAGGGGCTTGGGTGCATTGGTGCTGGAACTTGGCTCTATTATATCCAGAGTTTACAGTATGGTTTCTTGGCTCTCAGTACCCCCACAGTAAAAATTGTTTCAGCACCCCGGGGGGGGAGGAGGCGGTGAGAAGTGTGAGTTGGTGTATGAGCCAGGAATGGGTGGTCAGAGGTGTGTATAGGTGTGTGTGGCTAACCACGCCTGTCTCAATCTGTTTTTCCAGCCAGCATGTCTCTTCCTAATGCTTGTGCTCTCCAAAGGAAAGGACTGATAGATGATCTTTATTTGCCTGGCCGTCGGCGCATCGCGGAGAGTAGTCACGGTGGGCACCTTTGGTCCTTCATGCGCCAGCTGACAGGAAACAAACGGTCGTCACATGGCACAAAAAGAAAATCGCTTCCTCAGATGGGTTAACCTGCCCTGTCAGTTCGCCAGCACCGTGATTGCTGGCTCTTTTTCTTTCAAAAATCTCACCTAGGGATGGGTTACAGTAACATGACAACACAAGAGAGGACCCACCGCTGAAAAAAGGAACATCAGTTCTTGGTAATGCTGAGTGAGGCAAGTTGTGTTACATCGTCTTAGGGCAGTGGTCACCAACCAGTCGATCAGAATCTACCGGTAGATTTTGGAGCCTCTGACAGGTGATCCTGTCAGGTTTGGCTGGGAGGCTATCAAGAGCTGGCACTGTCGTGCTGCTCCTGCCCTCTGCCTTACAGCTGCCCCCCATCCCTGGGAGCCTCCTGCTTGCTGTGCAGGGCATGGAAAGAAGAAGAAGGGGGGGGTGTGCTGATTTCAGGGTGCCCTTCCCCTCCACCCTGGACCCCATCTCCACAGAGCAGAGGGGGGCAGGGATAGAGAGAGTTTGCTGGCTGCTTTTGGGAGTAGTGCAGGGCCAGGACAGGGTGAGCCTGCCTTAGCCCCCAGCACCACCACCCAGAAGCCACCTGTGGTAAGTGGTACCCAGCTGGAGCCAGCATTCCGAACCCTGGCCCCAGTCCTGAACCCCTCCTGTTTCCCAAACCCCTGCCTCCAGCCTGATGAAAGTGAGTGAGGATGGGGGAAGGAGGATGGAGTGAGCAGGGGTGGGGCCTTGGAGAAGGGGCAGAAGGAGGCGGGGCAAGGGTGTTTGGGTTTGAGCTAGATTCTGGATTGTACTTGCACTCAAAACATGATCTTATGCTTCAAAAAGTTGAAGAGACCACTGCATTAGGGTGTGGGGTTTCAGTCTGAGAGAAGTAATACCTGCCTCCCAATGAGTTTTCCCAGGACTCAGCACCTCTCAGGACCACACTGGTGGTTTGTAAATTACTGAACGGTGGATAATATGGGTCGTATAGGACCAGGAGGGATTCCCATGGTCATGGGTCCCCAACAACCTATCTTTCCCAAACAAAGGGGACAACAGAGTGTAGGGAGCTAGGATTCTTGGGAATTCCCTTAGATGCTCAGAGAAGATGGCAGGAAGCTACGCTCAGTTTCTGACAGCACCTATAAATGTCAGTCTGGGGAAAACGGCTGGCATTGTCCACTGATCCTACTTATATGGCTCCCCATCACTTCAGTGTCTGCACAACCCCATAACATTTAATGAATTTAGCCTCACAACACCCCACTTTGCAGATGGGGAATGGAGGGACAAAGAAACCAAGTGACTTACCTGAGTGGAGACAGGAACTTGGTGGTGGTGCAGGGATTTGGAGCCAAGTCAAAGTCTTCGGCTAGCACCTAGCCGGACTATCCTTCCCTCATTCGCTTTGCCCAAAAGCTGGGCCTGCTTCCCTACAGGGGAAAGATAAATATGTTAGCAGGAGCAGGGCGAGGATAAATATGTTAAACTGAGTGAGGTGCTCAGATGCAACACTAATGAGGGCCTAAAGCAAGCAGAGAAATAACAAACCATAAGCATTTCTGTAAGCTTTTCCTTAACATTTGACTGTCGCTCGAGGGTTTCCCTGGAGGACTTCTGTGTGCCAGCTCCTATTTGACAATGCAACAGAGAGGTCTCAAGCCTCTTATTTCCTTGCTGGCGCTAAGAAGATTAGATGTGCCACAGTGAACCATGCCAACTGCTCCTCTGAGCACTCCTGGTCTCTTCAGGCACGCCCTGCTCGGGTCAGAGGCCTCGGGCAGTCACCTGTCTCAAGATGGAGTCCCACGACGTTCCATGCTCAGAGGGGGCCTGCCCTGGGATGCAATCCCAAATGCACCGGTTGTGGTTACCACAGCAGGTCTGCATTACGGCCAGGCCCTGCAGTTCGTTTAGCCCTAGCTCAGAAGCCAGGAGAGTGGTAACCACTGGCCGGATAGCTTCCTTGTGACCACCAAAGCATTTCATCAGCAAACGTCTCATCTCAAAGGCAATACAACTGTCCATATGCGCTCCTGCTTTCCCCTAAAATTTCCCATTCCCTGGATCTGGGAAGACTCAGCTCTTTTAGACTCCCTCCAAAGAGTCTGTGTCAGTCCTTCTTCTGAGTCGGGCTTTTTAATGGGTAAATGTTCTTTTGATTTCCATGCTCCCAGCATTGGCCAAACAAGTTTCACAGTATCTTTGAGGCAGGATCCTTGAAGCTAACTGTTTGCCCCATTCTCTTTCAAATACGTGTGTGGCTGTTTTATCTGGAGAGCCACTGTGTTGCCTTTTTATGTAAGTCTCATCAAATTCAAGCACTGTAACTGGATAAGCTATGAGGAGTCCTGTGGTACCTTATAGACTAAGGGTATGTCTACACTAGCCCCCTACTTCGAACTAGGGAGGCTAATGAGGGCGACTGAAATTGCAAATGAAGCGCGGGATTTAAATATCCCACTCTTCATTAGCATGTTCCCAGCTGGTCGCCATTTTGGAAATTATCGCTCTTTTCTGCCGCGTGTAGACACAGGCAGTTATTCGAGCTAGTCAATTTCCAAAATGATGACCGCCTGGGAACATGCTAATGAAACGCGGGATATTTAAATCCCGCGCTTCATTTGCAATTTCGGTCGCCCTCAGCCTCCCTAGTTCGAACTAGGGTGCTAGTGTAGACGTACCCTAACAGATTTATTGGAGCATAAGCTTTCATGGGCAAAGACCCACTTCGTCAGATGCATGTCGTGGAAATTCCAGAGGCAGGTATAAATATACAGGCATAAGAAAAGAGTTCTAATCTAGAGCAAGGCTAGAGATAACGAGGTCAATTCAGTCAGGGAGGATGAGGTCTACTTCTAGCAGTTGATGTGGAGGTGTGAACACCAAGAGAGGAGAAACTGCTTTTTGTAGTTGGCTAGCCACATGACTCCTCGTCACTTTTCCAGATTCAGACTAACACGGCTTCCCCTCTGATACTGAATTGGATAAAACATTCCACTATCCCCAATATAAGTCATATAATCATCCTCAATAATTGGATTTCATGTCAGTCTTCTGAGGTGATTGCCTAGCAGCCTGTGTTTCCTCTAATCTTTTCCATGCATGTGTGGATTTTTACCCCATGCATGTGCGGAATAAATTGTATGCACACCAAGGCACGTGCAAATGTGCACCACCACTTGAAACAAAAAAAACTAGCTGTGGGCGCTCTGCTGATCAGCAGGGCAGCACCAGAATTTCTCCCGAGCGGCCGCACGAGTGTGCAGCTTAGAGGGAACGCTGCCTAGCAGCCCCGCGTCTGTCACAAACGACAGGCATGAGTCAGCAGTAGAGATTTTTCATCTTTAGGCAGGGAGTTAGAATCAGAGTTCAGGGTGAGCCAATGAGGAATTAATCTATGTGCTGAGTCTGACATGTTACAAATGGCTCTTCAATTGTTCCTTAAAAACCTTGAAGGGATTCAACCTTTCTTGTGTCATGGTAGAGAGAGCTAACTCTATATGCATGTGATGTCAGGAGGAAAAGCCATAAAACCGCAGGTCTTCAGAGGTGATTGTGTGGATGATTGAGTGGGTAAAGAGTGTGATGGAGAACCTGGCAGAGGAGGAGAGACCCATTCAGTCCCTGGAGTGCTTTTACCAGGCTGGGCAGGATTTAAAAACATGCCTCAATGTAAAGCTTCCGGAGCAATACCAATAAACTGGGCTTCCTAACCTCTAGCAAGATACCAGAGAGCTGAAATTTCATAGTCATAGAATACTGGAACTGGAAGGGATCTCGAGAGGTCATCAAGTCCAGTCTCTGTCCTCACGGCAGGACCAAGCACCGTCTAGATCAGGGGTGGCCAACCCATTCTGGGCAAAGAGCCAAGATATCAGTGGATCTAGCGTGAAGAGCCTAGGCAAAGTCGTCGAGCGAAAAAAAAAAAAAGCTCTGCCCCTTTAAGAAAACGCATTTGGAGGCTTTTTGGCCACATCAGGCTTCCACTGGCCAACACCATCTTTAATTCTCCATCTTTAATGGCCACGCCGGATGGCTCCCCTGCCCAGGTCAGCACAGGGAGCCAGGAGGAGAGGGCCATTTTGGGGGGCTCAGGGACGGCTTTATGAGCCACAGGGGAGCTTCACGAGCCACACCCTGGGGGGGAAGAGCCGCATGCAGCTCACAAGCCACAGGTTGGCCACGGCTGGTCTAGATCATCCCTGATAGATATTTGTCTAAAATTTAGGAGCAGATTTATCTATCTTCAGTGTTGGAGATTCCACAACCTCCCTAGGCAATTTATTCCAGTGTTTGACCACCCTGACAGTTAGGAAGTTTTTCCTAATGTCCAACCTAAACCTCCCTTGCTGCAATTTAAGCCCATTGCTGCTTGTCCAATCATCACAGGTCAAGGAGAAGAATTTTTCTCCCTCCTCCTTGTGACACTCTTTTAGGTACTTGAAAACTGCTAGCATATCCCCTCTCAGTCTTCTCTTTTCAAAACTAAACAAGCCCAGTTCTTTCAGCCTTCCCTCCTAGGCCATGTTTTGCTGGAGACAATGGATGGACTTAGCGGGCAGCCCAGCAAGCAAAGAATGGCAGTATGCAAGGGGATGCTATGAGTCTCCAAGTCAGCTCCAGAGAGCAAAGACCTCCTCTGGCAAGGTGCAGGTGATGACTGTCAAACCGCAGTGAGCCTTTTCCACTGCAGCTATCACAACTGAGGCATTGCCAAGAAGACTGCCGTGATATGGCAGCCAATGAGACAAAAAGGACTCAGTCCTCAGCTGTGTCCTGTCTCTGTTGGTTGCAGCTGCAACTAAGCTGTTTCAGGCTGTCCAGTCCAAGGGGAAGTCAAGGGCCGCTTCTGCTTCGCAGTGTACTATCGAGACCTGATCTAAACTATGCTTTGATACCAGGCCCAACCTTTTCCTTCCCTCCCACTGTCCATCACAGAGGGATTAACAGAGCTCAAGACAAGTACCAGACAGCAGGCTCCAACAATCTATCTTTGCCTTCCAAGCAGAATTTCATCCCTGCACTCTAGAAGTAGTTTTTTCAGCAACCACTCCTCCCCCACAGCTTCCTGCATGAAGGACCCTATGTCTGCAAAGTCTCAGGGGGTAGCCATATTAGTCTGTATCTGCAAAAACAATGAACAGCCCTGTGGCACCTTAGCCCTCATCTACATTAGGGAGTTATTTCGAAATAACCCCCCTCATTACCAAATAATAAGCAGAGCATCCACACTACCAAGCCCGTCATTTTGAAATAACGGGCTGGTTATTTCGAAATCTGTACTCTTGCTTTCCTTGGGGAACAAGATTATTTTGAAATTGTTATTTCGGGGGGTATTATTTCAAATGTAGTTATTTTGAAATCATTTCCTCATGTAGACATGCCCTTAGAGCAGGGGTGGGGAACCTACGGCCCCGGGGCCAGATGTAGTTCCCAGCTTGCTGGCACTCCAGCCCCCGCTATTCCCCACCGACTGATTTTTCTGTGGGTCCGCAGCTCCCGACCCAAAAAAGGTTCCTCACTCCTGCCAGAGGGTATGTCTACACTACAGTGTCATTTCGAAATATCTTATTTCGAAATAGTTATTTCGAAATAAGCTTATTTCGAAACAAGCTTATTTCGAAACAACGCATCTATACACAAAATGCATTTCGAAATAGCATTTTGCTATTTTGAAATAGCGCATCCACACTGAGTGGACTCCAAATCACATTTAAGGCTGGCTGGAACCAGTTCCAGCAGGGCACCAGGTCAGGACTTCCTGTGTGGGGCTGCTGCCTGAGGCTATCTGAGGTCTGTGCTTAAGGGAACCCCCCCCCGGACAGCCAGTTCTCAGGTTTCCCTGCTTGTTGTCTACCTCGATGAGGGACAGCAAAGCATTTTGTCTCTGCGTCCTCTGGTTGCCCTCACTTGGGACACCACAGCACTCAGCAGCATGGAGCCAGAGCTGCCACTGGGCACTCTGGTGTTTCTCTTGGACGCATTGTTGCAAGCCTGGCTGCACTTTCTGCAGGCTGCTATCCGGGAGGTCCATCGGGGGGCTGTCAGTATCCAGGAGGCCCTGCAAGAGAGCTTCCACCCTGAGGAGCATTAAGAGCCTCCCTAGTCTGCCCCACTGGGGGCTTGTTCCTCATTCCTCCTTCACATCCTTCCATTTACCCCTCCCTAACCCCGCTTCCTGATGTCAAATACAATACATGTATTTTCATGAACACAAACTCTCTTTATTTAATAAAACTGGGGGGTGGGGAATGAAACTCTGGTGAGACTGGGGAAAGGAGGCGGGAGAGGGGAGAAGAGAGGGTGGGAAAGGGGAAGGGGAAACCTGGGAGGAGGGAGCTGGAAGGGAAAGCAAGGGGAAGAAGGGGGAGGGGAAGCTCAGGGCTCAGGGTTGGGGGTCTTGCCAGACCAACTTGATTTTCATGCAAACCTGCTCCTGGGTTCGCATGTGGCCTTTGGTGGCCAGGCTGGCAGCTATCCTGCCATAGACGGCTGTGTTCCTCCATCTAGTGCGGAGATCATGGACGTTGGGGGCATCCCCCCCAAACCTGAATAAGGTCCATGATCTCCACCCTGGACCAGGAAAGCGCCCACCTTCTCCAGCCCCTGTCAGGCTCCTGGGAGCTGACACACTGCTCCTGGGGAACGGTGGAGGGCTGGCTGCCAGTGGCTTGCTGGCTCATGTTTTGGGGCCACTGGGTCAGGGGCCGTTACTGCTGGCTCTGGGCTGGCAGGTTTGGAGCTGGCACAGGCACTGTGGCCAGAGTCTACCCCTTTAAGGGCTCTAGGAAGAGGTGAGGGAGATAAGTGTTCTTGGTTGAGGCCAGAGTGGCCACCAGGGCACCCTGGGAAGGCTGGAGGCCCCCTATTTCGAAATAAGTATCTACACAGCACTTATTTCGAAATAGCTATTTCGAATTTGGCATTATTCCTCGTAGAATGAGGTTTATCAAATTCGAAATAAGCGCTCCGCTATTTGTCTGTGTAGATGCTAGGAAAGTTATTTCGAAATAAGGGCTGTTATTTCGAAATAACTTTGCTGTGTAGACATACCCTTAGAGATTAATAGATTTATTAGGGCATGAGCTTTTGTGGGTAAAACCCACTTCATCAGCTCATGCCCTAATACATCTGATGGTCTCTATGCCGTGGTCTATACTAGGGAGTTATTTCAAAATAACTCCTCCTTTATTTCAAAACAACAAGTGGACAGTCCATGCTACAAAGCCCCTTCTTTCAAAATAAAGGGCTGGTTATTTCAAAATAATAACTCCTGCTTCCCTTGGGGAACAACGCTAATTTCAAAATAGTTATTTCGAAATAGGGGTAGTGTGGACACACTGGTGCCGCTGTTTCAAACTAATGACTCCCCAGAGTAATTCAGACTAATTACTCCCCAGTGCTTCCTGGGGCTCAAAGTCGAGGAAGCGCATCCACATTCATGGAGCCTGGCTTGGACTAATTTCAAGGCTTTCCCGTACTGTGGACGCGCTATTTTAAAATTATTATTTCGGGAGTTATTATTTTGGAATAGTTTCCTAGTGTAGACATGCCCTAAGGTGCCACCGGGCGCCTATTTCTGCCGGGAGCGTATTGTATCCATTAACAGACTAGTCATTGGGGAGTAGCATCAAATGCATTTCTTAGCCTTGCTAGCTTTGCAGATAGTCACTGCGCATTACCTTCCTCTACCCCACCCCCATCATCATCCTCTACTGCTGGCAATGTCAGGCAAGCCCTTTGATGTCATTTACAACCTTTCCTTTCCCCACTTCTATGCCTTTTCCATTGGGTTAAAATGACGTTTCTGACAAGCTAAGGCTCCCCCCGCCCCTCCAGTGTGGCTGTTTTCTTAGCCAATTAATCTAACATCATGCGCCATTTATGTTCTCAGATACTGGCATGACTTCTGCGGGAGACAAAACATGCTACCGCGGGGGGGCGGTGGGGGGAAACAAGCCAGAAGGCTCTGAACTGCCTTAAGTAACCCAGCAGGAGGATGTCAGGCAGGGAGTTTTGAACGCTTTAGTCCTTTGTCTCTGCGAGTGCTCATTTTCAGCAGACAGCTTTGTCACTCGCTGCCAGCAGAGCACGGAGCCGTACTGAGACCTTTTTTTTTTTTTGGTAACGATAGGAGGGAGATGGCTGTGTTGCAATCAGCTGCATGTTACAGATCTGTCCCTAAATATCTCTTGAACAAAGCCTTCCCATGATTCGCTGGCAGTAGGAACGCCCACTACAAGCGGGAAGGGGAGAAGTTGTGTCGTCCATCCCAAAGGTCTCTTCAAACAGAACAGCAAACTTTTCAGGGTCATAATTAATAAGTGTTGGGTGAATTTTCCCTGTCCGCCTGTCTATGGGATTGTCCTTTTTAATATTTATAACTTCTAGCCATTTCAATGCCGGAATAACATGTGAAACCAACAAGAACACTCATGCAAATGTTAAATCCATCTTTTTTGGAGATCAGAAGAAGTTGTGTGTGTGTGTGTGTGTGCATGTGCATGTGTTTTCTCGTGCTTCTGTACTGCCTGCCTTTGACTTAGCCTGGAAGCACCAATCTGTCAGAATTCCTCAAAAAGCCTGTGATCACGTGTTTTCTGGCCCAGCTTCTAAAGTGGGGTGGGGAACCTCAGGCCTGGGAGCCAGATGTGGCCCTCAGCTTGTGTGGATCTACCCTCCTCCCCCAAGGCTCAGAGCTCCTCCTCAGCATTGGGGAGCCCGCACGGGTGCTCCAGCCCCCGTGCTGTCCCCTTGGGGGCTGAAGCACACAAAATCCTGCAGGCTGGGCCCCCTTAGGCTCTGGTGTGCAAGGGAAACGTGGGGAGTGTCTTTATCCTCAGCTGGGGGCCAACAGTGATGGTTTTTTCCCCCTGCTTCTCACTTTTGTGCCGCCCCTGACTGATTTTTCTGTGGGTCAGTGACCCCCGACCCATAAAAGTTTCCACACCCCTGTTCTAGACTCACAGAGATTGGGATAAGTTTGGGTAAACGCTGGGTGTGTATCCCCTTCTTAGAGGTGCAGAACGAAAACTCAGGCCTCATGGATGAGTCTGTGCTACTGTACTGCCCCTCCAGGTATTACCTCATGCCCATTACCACAGTGCTGGAGTGTGCAGAGGTTTTCCCCCTGTGTGAAGGGGAAACTAAAATTCACACCCAAAATCAAAACTTGCTGCCCTAGACTAATAAGCCCCGCTGGACCTTTTATGGTCCTCAATTTGGAGTCAAAAACAGGTGCTTCGCCTTTTCATTTCAAAGCCAGAGAAAACTTCATATTGTATTGACTCATAGGAATTTCACCAGCCAATGACAGAGAGAGAGGGCAGAATTGGTATTCATCTACAAATTTGACACTGTTTCTCTGGGCTTGAACAAAGACATGAACTGGATGTCGCATTATAAAGCCAGTCTCTAGCAACTGCATTTTTACATCAAAACTAAGAATGGGACAGTCCCAGCCCTCTAAATTAGCCTCATTAGCACCGGTCCTACAATTGACAGTACCCCCTTTGACACCCGTTATAAATATCTTGGTTCGGTTATTTCCACTCCAGCACATCTGATGAAGAGGGTTTTACCCACAAAATCTTATGATACTATTTATACTTGGTTCTATTTATACTTGGTTAGTCTCTAAGGTGCCACAGGACTAATTGTTGTTTTTAAAGTTACAGACTAACATGGCAACCCCTCGGAGACCTATAATCCAATAGGGCAGTGTTTCTCAAACTGTGCTCTGCAGAGCCCCAGGGCTCCCTGAGACATCTCCAGGGGCTCCGTGAGGTTGACAAACTGGAAAGCCTTCAAAAGCATAATTGAGAATCACCTCGAACTGACGCAATTAAAAACACAATAATATTTTATTTATGTTAAGGATGGATCGGTGGCTTAAAAAAGGGATATTAGAAGACACGGTTTCTCAACCAAGTAAATGATTTTATTATTTATGAATAAAACACACATGAGTTGATAAATATATGTACAAAATTTGGAAGTCTAATGCGGCCAACATCGATAGGTACAACACATACAATCAGTAGACCACTGGGGCGCCGCATAAATTTTTACGCATGTAAAGGGCTCCAGAGCCCCAAAAGTTTGAGAACCACTGCAATAGGGCATTCAAGAGAACTGTCCCATAGCATTCAAAGTAGGAATCCTTGGCTATCCAACATCCAGACAGATGAAAGGACATGCCACAAAGTTGATCCCTCACTGGTGCGTAGCAATGGCAAGGGAGAAGAGCCCAATGCGCAAGCAGGAAACTTTCCCACAGAGGCTACACATTCAGTCGGCAGAGGGAAATTGAAACACTCTCTGCTTCTTGGCTTACCTGAAGGCTGCATTGCATATGATGGTATAGCATCACACCTTGATAGCATGGTGCATGGTCAAAGTGCGGTATGTTTACTCAGTTTTGAGGTGTATGAATACAGATAGATAAGATGTTGCTTTGGAACTGAGGCAAATTTGCAAGTTTCCTCGCCTGCTCCCCAGCTTTTGGGTACAACGAGAGTCTAAAATTCATCTGTCATGTTTATTCCAGCATTCTCCAGACAGGTCCTTTCCTAACCTGTGTGTTTTTGTGACATGCAGCAGAGACTTCAATGCTGCCAATCCATCCCTTTGATTCAGGGGACACACACAAGTCCCACCCCAAAGAATCAGAAATACTGGGTTTTCCTTACATACTGCATGCTGAACGGGCCTGTTGAAATGCATTTACTTTTTGCCACCTCAGGTTGCAGCATTAATGGTCTCACTGCCCAATTTTTATTAGAGTCCCTTTTCCCCTTGGTGAATAAGCAACTCCCACCATTTTGTTTATTTTAAAAACTTTGATTTCCTCTGAAGCCTGCCTCCTCCAACTCTTCCAAGCCGGAGCGTTAGAAAGTGGGTTGCACCTAGTCCTTCTGCTTTGTGGTAGGCAGACTCCCCAGGCACATCGCCAATTAATTTGGGGGAAAGTTACATTCGTTATTGGGCAGAATCAAAAGCAACCAGCCCTGGAACACATACACACGTCACTAGATGGCTCAGGAGAGATTTTTAAACCTTAGAATAATTGGAAAGGAGAAAGACACTAGACGAAGCCTGCCTTAAAATGATGATAAATGTGGGCCATGAAACTGCTTTATTAACCTATAAAAGCAGCATAGGAAGTAAATCAAAATAGGGAGCCCACTCTAGCTGCTGTCACTGCAATGTTTATTGGGGCAAGCGAGTGGAATTGGATACTCTTATATTACCATAATACCCAGAAGCCCTACTCATAGAACAGAATCCCATTGTCCCAGGAGCTGTATTGTTGTGTTGTCACCTGATCATGTGTCACTGAAAGTCGTGTCTCTTTCGCTCTCTGCCCATTCTCCCCAATTATTAAGTTTGCAAGTGCACCTTCCTTTCTCACTGGTGTAGATCTGTCACTGACATCAATGGATTGAGTCTACATTTACGTCAGTGTGAGTGAAACAGAATCTGGCCCATGATCTTTAGCAGAATCTCTATGCTGGTGGAGTTCAGCTAAAGTTAGGTTGATGGGCAATCCTAAAAGGCAAAGTTAAGCGTGGGAATAATTTGCCAGACAACTGTAAGCAACGGGGATTTCACCCAGACCCTAAATGTATTGCTGAAGAATGTCCAGGTAAAAGAAAAGATAGTGGGTGTCCACCTTGGTAGGGGAAGGTTTCATAACAGATTTACTCTTGTTTTGGTTGTAAAAGGAGGGGATCAATCATAAGGCTCGGGTTCTCATTGTGCCATGCTAAACAACCACTGGCCTGTAGCTGTGAATACTCATTGGGATGTCTCACAGATTCTAATTCAAAGAGTTGTAAAAGTACCGTCTTTCCTGAGCCATCCACACCGACCCCCCCAGAGATCGATTTCTACAGTTACCTGAAACAACAGAGAGGAGAGAGAGAAACAAGAAGAAAGCAAGAAAAAAAATATTTCAGTGCTTGGTACTTGCCTTGATGGATGTATGTTATTATTTTATTTTATTTTTTACGAAGCAGGACTTTGTGCCCAGATCCCCCCAGTTTCTGCATATGATTCAGGCAAACAGAAAATGTCAGATGTGTTCTGATGTCGAAGGACCATCTGGGCAGGGATTGGCAACATGCAGGCAGTGAGAGGGGAAAAGAAAGTCAGATCTGACACAGACATTCTCATGGCTCATGCGAAAGACAGGGATGTTTCCAGGGAAGGATGCTTACTCAGTGGATTTTAGGAGGAAGATGGTCTTGTATCAAAAGGCGCTGGGACTCAGGGGAGATCCAATGCAATTCCAAGCTCTACCTCAGATGTCCCGTAAGATCTTGGGCAAGACACTTAGGGCGTGTCTAGACTACAGGGTTTTGTCGACAAAAGTAGCCTTTTGTCAACAAAACTATACCTGCGTCTACACTACCACAGAGTTCTGTCGACAGTAAGTCGACAGAACGCGGCAGTTTTGTCGACAGCGGTAAACCTCGTTCTACGAGGAATAACGCCTTTTGTCGAAAGAGTTCTGTCGACAAAAGGCGCTATTGCATCCACACTGTGCTTTTTCAAAAGAGAGCATCTAGACTCTCTGTCGAAAAAGGGGCTTGCTTTGTTGACAGAACTGGCTGTAGTCTAGACGCTCTTTGTCAACACAGTGTCTGTCGACAAAGCCTCTGTCGACAAATGCCTGTAGTCTAGACGTACCCTTAGGGTTATTCACTATAATGTGCCCCGTTGCGCTAGATGCTGTACAAATAAATAACAACCCCCAACCCCCTGCTTCAATGAGCTTAGGGCCTTATCCCTAACCTTGAAGTCTCTCTATCTTCGATATCTATACAGACTCCATCACCGAGGGTACGTCTAGACTACAGGCTTTTGTCGACAGAAGTTTTATCGATAGATACTGTCGACAAAGCTTCTGTCGACAAAGAGCATCTAGACTACGTCCAGTTCTGTCGACAAAGCAAGCCACTTTGTCGACATGAGAGTGTAGACGCAAAGGACAGTGTAGATGCAATGACGCCTTCTGTCGACAGAACTCTGTCGACAAAAGGCGTTATTCCTCGTAGAATGAGGTTTACCGCCGTCGACAAAACTGCTGAGTTCTGTCGATGTTATAGAGACAGAACTCAGTGGCAGTGTAGACGCAGGTATAGTTTTGTCGACAAAAGTCCACTTTTGTTGACAAAACCCTGTAGTCTAGACACACCCCATAGTATCTGAGCACCTCAATGCCCGGGGTGTGAGGCCATGCTGTTCTTCCCATGGGGTAGATGGGGAACGGAGAGGCTCTCTCAAGTCCCAGACTTGTGCCCTAACCCCTGGGTGACCACTCCCTCGACAAGAAGACTCCCACCGATGGTGATAGATGTCAGCTCAGACCCTTAATTCCCCTCTCCCTCACCAGGTCTCATTTCTGCATCTGTAAAAGTGGGGGGGAGGTTCTTTTCTCCACCATTTGCCTCATCCAATCAGATTGCTCATGGGTGGCACCTAGGAGGTGTGGGGAGGCTATGCTTGCCCAACATAAAACAGGCTGGCCACGTAGGGAGCAAATGCTGGATGCGGGCCACCTCTTTCCGAAGGTACACCAGCCTGCTGCCTTTGTTCTCTGGGGTAACACCCAGAAGGAAGTTAGCCAATACATCTTGGAGGGGCTCTTCAACCTAAGTGACTTATCAAGAACCCTTAACTCACAATGGACCTTGGAGAACACCCAGCTGCACTGAATGGACTTCCTTTTGAACATTCCACTGTTGTGACTAAGCAAAATTATGCCTGGACAAGGTGACTTGGCCATGCGACTCCATTTTATATACCTGTAATTTTCTACCATAAGAACAATGGGATTCCCTCCACATGTCAGAAGCTATAATTGGCCCCATGAACACCTCCATTTTGCCTTTCCCCTGCTCAAACCTCTGGACTATGGGCTTATTCTAACCAAGGGACTGAGGACCTTCCAATGATTTGGTAGCAACCAAAGACTTGACGTAAGCCAACATTTTATTCCATCACTGCTAATTTATTTATTTTCTTGCTTTCTTGCTTTCTTGCTTGCTTTCAGTTTTCTAGTTTGCTCAAGCCCAGAAACTCAATACAAACCTCAAACGGTGAGCTTCTGGCTTGATTGACCCAACGGGAGTTTTGCCATTGACTTAAATGAGTCCAGGATTCACCTGAGGTTTCTGAAAGCCCAGAACACCAGAAGCAAGGTTTGCACAAACCATGAAAACTCAAACTGCCAACATTTGCTCCACTCCAACACACACACACATACATAGGGAACTCAAACACACACACACACACACACACACACACACAAAGGGATCCAAAACACATACACACACACACACACACACACACATACACACACGCAAAGGGAACTCCAAAGAGAGTCTAGCGACACTTAACCACAGCCCTGGAAGAACAGACTTTGCTACTCCCCCATCACTAATGTTTACCAAGCTGGAATTATATTACTCTTAAAATGTATTCCTCTAACGAATACATGTACAGCAGCGATTCTGTGTATATATAAAGAGAGAGAGCGTGCACAAGAGAACATGAGCTAGAGCTAGAGATATCTGTTGTGCATGTATTTGTTAGAGGAATACATTTTAAGAGTAATATAATTCCAGTTTGGTAAACATTACGGATGGAGGAATAGACAAGCCAATTATTCTGTGTATTATGTACACAGCAGAGATTTTTATACATTATATATATATATCTATATATAGATATATATAGATATATATATATTAAAAAAAATCTGCTGTGCATGTAGTAGAGGAATGAATTTTAAGAGTAATATAGAATACATTACAATATCATATCATATCCTATATCCCCAAACAATGGGGCCTTTTCTCTCCCCACAGCCTTCCCCCAGCCAGCAGGACTTTCTCCCTCCCTCCCCTCGGTCACTGCGGCCAAGGGCCAGGGGGAAAAGGGTTTAGGTAAGGGGGCTACTTATCCGTGTGCTGGCAGGCAAGATGGCGAGTCCCAGCCCTGCTGGCCACTCCCTTTGTGGAGCTGTGGCCCCCAGTGGTCACGCTACAGGACGGCTCCCCGCACTCGCTGCCCCAGTGGCCATTGCAACAGTTTTCCATAACCTGCGAAGGGAGGGGCTGCTGCTCAGAGTCACACGATAGGAGAGTGGCCATGGGGGGCAGCAAGTGCAGGGGAGATCTGTCCTGCAAAGTGACCACTGGGCTCCGCCATCTTGCCTGCCACCAGACCAGTAAGTAGCCCCCGTGCCCCAAACCCTTCCCCCACTCCCAGCCCTTGGGCATAACACCCAAGGTGGGGGAAGAGAATAGGCCCTGGGTAGGTTAGAAGGGTGGCCTGGGGGGGAGAAAACAGGTCCCAGGCAGGTGGGGGGCGTTCTGAGAGGAAGAGAGAACCCCTACCCCCCAATACACACAAACATATCCCCAAGGCCCTGCCCTGAAGGACCCGGGCAACAATGAGTAAATATCTGTGTGTGTGTGTGTGTGTGTGTGTGTGTGTGTGTGTGTGTGTGTGAGTGAGAGAGAGAGAGAGAGTGTGTGCATGTAAAACCCTGGGAAAGGCGGAACTGGGTATAACACAGATTAGATTAAATGTTTGTAAGAAAGAGTCTTATAAAGAGATCTAAGTGGAAATATTTATTCACTAGCTGTGGATATACCTTGTTATTATTGATGGAAGAGATGTGCATGTATGGAAGGAAGAATAAATCATTTTGTTACAGAGTACTGGAGCTGAACAAATAACTCACAATGAATAATTTTCTGACTGATTTAGACTCTTTTTCTGCTCCCTGCATGACTGTGAGCAGGCTGCAGTTTCCTTGAATGCATTTGTTATTTTAAAACATCAGACAACTTCTTTGGTGAGAGCTCTGTAACTATGAGTTGAAGGCAAAGGGTTCTCTGGGAGCGCCTAGATGTATGGGGCTGATACAGTTGGGTTGAAGTCAACGCTGGGAATCTTTCTGTTGAGTTCTGTAGGCCTGGACTGGGCCCTCGGTTAGTTGTGGTCCAATGTTTCACACGACTTTGTTTGCATTCTGGACGGAGGAGTATTCAAAACACATTTGGCTTGCAAATTTCAACTACAGATTTTGGGAATGCCAGCCATGATGGCCTGGATTGCTGTAGACAAAGAAACTTATCTGACTGGGCAATCATATGCTATTTGCTAGGGTTCCTCCTCTGCATTTTGGTATCGTGCCTTATAACTCCTATTGCTCAGTGGGACAGAAAGATGTTATGTCGAGGATCATTATGTATGGAAGCAAATCAGCTGAGCAAGTGATTAGTTTTAGAGCTGGTGTCCAGAAAATGGCGGAGGACACCAATTTCAAAGTGAGGCTTATTTTGTAACATGCAGGGTGAAGACCCAGAACGAGACACTGCCCACCTAATTGCTGAGACAGTCCATGAACAAGGGGTTGCACCATGCCAAGGGGACAGGGTGTGAGAAAAGGGGGGTCACAGCTGTGTGCATGTGGGCAATTTTGGGGTATAGTTGATCCAAGCTTGGGCTGGACCACGAGAAAGTGGTATAACCGATCTATATCCAAATTTCCTCATCTGTAAAATGGCCTGGGGAGAACTGACCCCCCTCCTAAGGGCTCTAGGAGGTGAAGTGAACAAGGACAATAATCTGAAGATGACTGTGCTTTCAGATGTGCTCATTATTATAATTTGTATAAACTGTAGTATCCAGGGGGTTAAAAACCTTGCCCATAAAAAAACAACATGCAGTGAGGAAGGCCGAGATTCTAGTTCATAAGATGTTTTCATTGGCACATTGGAACTATTATTAGAGCTGCCTAAACAATATACTGCCTTGACATATATATGGAATTATTATGGATCTACATCTTGAGATGGTAATGGTTTCAGAGGACACTCATTACGGATTCTCCTGTCAATAAGATTGTCCTGAAAAATTCCTCAGTTGCTTATTTAACCAGAATTAATGCACTTCTAAAAAAAAAATCACTAAATAGTGTCCAAGCTCATCATTGCTTACAACTGGAGGAATGGTGCAATTGTTGGCACTGTCCCTACATATTAGAATTGAGCAAATATTTTACTCGGTGATTTAAAACCTCATTTTCTGCACATGGATCGCAATTTCCTCAAACAACAGAGTTGTTCAAATATACTCCACCAATATTGTTGGTGGGTTTCGTTTTTCACTGCACAGGGAGTTGTCAGCAAGAGATCACAGAATACTAGAACTGGAAGGAATCTTGAGAGATCATCAAGTCCAGTCTCCTACCCTCACGGCCGGACCATGCACCATCTAGATCATCCCTGATAGATGTCTGTCTAGCCTGCTCTTACATATCTCCAGTGATGGAGATTCCACAACCTCCCTAGGCAATTTATTCCAGTGTTTAACCACCCCGACAGGAAGTTTTTCCTAATGTCCAGCCCAGGGCCGGCCCGCAACATTTTGCACCTGAGGCGGGGAGCTCAAATGATGCCCCCATGCCCTCTTTTCTCTTGCCTGCCTGTTATGTCTCTTGTGCCCTCCTTCCTCCAGCACAGCACTCCCCCATCTCTGTGCATCTAGAGCAGAGAGAATACATCTGCACCAGCAGCCGACACAATTTTCTACACTGAGTCCTAGTGGCGCCCTCCCACAGTCTGGCACCTGAGGCGGCTGCCTCAGTTTGCCTCATGGTAAGGCCAGCCCTGGTCCAGCCCAAACCTCCCTTGCTGCAATTTAAGCCCATTGCTTCTTGTCCTATCTTCAAAGGCCAAGGAGAACAATTTTCCCACCTCTTCTCTGTGACACCCTTATAGGTAGTTAAAAACTGCTATCATGTCCCCTCTCAGTCTTCTCTTTTTCCGACTAAACGAACCCAATTCTTCCCATCTTCCCTCCTAGGCCATGACTTCTAGACCTTTTATCATGACTGGTAATCAAATTCGCTCTCTGTTCAGGAGCAGGGTTTGGTGGCAGAGGACTGCTAAGGACTTCTGAGGCCTACACTCCTGTGACGCCTCTAGCAATGGGAGAAGCCGGGTTGGGGTTTTAGGCAAGGCCTTCACTACTCTCAGGAGTGAGTCTCCCTCCTTGAGCCACGACTAAAAACAGCAGCGCAGCCGTAATAGCCCAGGCAGGGGCCCGCCCGACCTCGCCACCTCCCCAGAGCTTAGCGCGCTCAAGTGTTGTCTGAGCTGGAACAGCCACACCACTATTTTTAGCAGGCCCGACTAGTGCAAAGTTGGCCACCAGGAGGCTCACTCCGGAGTGCAGTTTCCGTGTGCCCATTGCTAGAGTCCTGCACAGATCTGCTTCATATTCATGGATAGTAGAGTGAATGCCCGTGTGGGCCCCCCGCCTAGCTATCATGGGGGGGGGTGGGCACCAGGGCAGGCCCCTGCACTGCCAACAGGGAAAGGACAAGACAAGCTCTATCCTAAATCTCCCTGCAGGAGGGGCTAAGTACCCGCCCTGCCTGCCCCCCCGTCCCTCACGCCTTGCGAGTGCTGACCTGAGGAGCCTTGGCCCCAGGACCATGCTGCTCCTTACCCCAGTCCCTGCATTTGTGCTGCCTGCCTCTTCTCTGAATGACTCTGCCCCCTCCTCACCCATCTGGACTCCCTCCCCTCTAGATGGTTTGCTGGTAAAATCCGGACCCCGGGCTGCGGCGTGGATGATGAGGGGAGCCTAGGAGATGCAGATCGGGCGTGGGTTCGCATTGCAGAGGGCTCTCCCCATGGCTCAGGGCAAGGGAGCAGAGAAGCAGGATTTCCGAGTGTTTTAACCCAGATCGTGCGTCTCTTCCCTCGCTGTCACACAAAGGGGCAGAAGGAAATAAAGGATGCCGATCCGTCCATAACTTGTTGCCCCCTGATCCTGCTCACGTGGGGGTCAATGGAAATGTTGCCGCTGACTTTGGGAGTTGGGCCCCTCACTGCCTGATGGGCTTTGACTACCTCCCCCTTCGCTGCTATTCTGAGCCTAACCCGTGAAAAAGTCCTGATCAGAGAGGTTTGCAAAAAAACCCACCTACATCACTTTGCTGCCTTGGCTTTGCCAGTCCAGCCGGTGACTTGCTCAGTAGCTATGATTGTATTTAACTGACTGATGTTTAGAGCCATTTCATGGTGCCCTCCTACATGAGCACCTAAAATGCTTTGAATATTTGCTCTCCTCTGGCACCTTCCCTTGGCACAGGGGGTGACGGGCGCCAGTTGCGTCTATCCAGCCTCCAGCTGGGCAGCATGGAAGCCACCTTTTGTCTCGAGTTGCTTGGCAATGCTCTGAGCTTGCCCTCTTTTTGCCAAATGGCTGGAGATAGCTCCAGGCTTGGCCCTCACGACGCTTGTCGTCAGTCCGCACTGGCAGATTTATTGGCACTCTCCAGCATTCAAACAGCGCGTTTCTGGTGCTAACACTGGGCCCAGGGCTTTTCCATTTGCAGGGGAGCATCCTTCCAGAGAGATTAATCTTTCGTGTTACACAGCTTGGCTGCTCAATAATAGCTGTAAAAATGGCTCAGACAGACCGACGGACAGACAGACTACCCTGATGGCGGATCATTTTTCTTCTAAGCTGTAATTTCTTCATTTGACCATGTGACCCGCTGAAGTCTTAACACCCCGATGGGTCCTCTCCCTTTGTCACTGCCACCTCTTACAAAGCAATTAGGGTTGCTTTCTTTTCCCTAAAAGACGAAAGGGAATCCTGGCAGCTAAATTGCCACATGGGTCTCAAGAGCGATTTTGCAAAACATATTGGACTTCATTTATTTTTTCATTGCATCGGAGCGAGTCCTTTTGGTGGCTAAATGGAGCCCTAAACACATGAGGGCTGCACAGTTTAGAAAACTGGTCTTTACCTGCTTAAATGCTTCTCATCCTAATCCCCATTTATCGTCACCAACCAGTCACTACATAGCTTAGCAGAATGGGCATTGCCTGGGAAGGATTAGAAAAGCAGGAGAGCTGCAGGTCAGGAACAAGATGCCCTGGCTGAGCTCTGTGGACATCCCAGGATAGGATGACACTGTGGCAGGTCAGAAATGCCAAGCATTCAGGGAATCCAAAGGCAAGGGTGCAGGTCAGGATCCAAGACGGTTCCCGCTATTTTTTTCCATCCATGTGTGGAATAAATTTTGCTATGTGCACTGAGATGTGTCGGATGTGCACCACCAGTAGAAACACATGCTGCCAGCTTTGAGTGGCTGGGGCGCACTGCTAATTGGCTGGGAGGCACCTGGACCTCTCCTGCGTGGCTGCCCAAGTGCACAGCTTACAGGGAACGCTGCACTGCCGAAGGCTTTAGCAAATTTGCAGGATTAACTTTTATTCTCTCCCTGGCTCTGGCCAGCACCTAAGTCCCACATAGCCCTAGCTTCACGCACAAGGGTTATACCCTAACAAATGACTTTAAAGGTAGGAATTGCCAGACCGGTAGTCTGTTTAGTGCCGTATTTGGTCCACAACAGTGGGTAATACCAGCAGCATTAGAGTCAGGTGCACAAAATTGTGCAGCAGCAACTATGGGACCACCTGCCCCAGACACAGTCTCCTCCTAACCCCCATTAGATAGGGCTTGGTTTATGCCCCAAAGCACAAGCATTTGGGAACCCCTTTCTCAGCTTGTTAGTTGTAGGGGTTTATAATCATGTCTATAAAAATAGCACAAGGATGGAGATGTTTCAGGATTTTCTGGAGGTCAAGGTGGTGTCCATATAAAGCATTCCTCCTTTACAATAGCCTCAGCAAGGTCATTTTTCTAACCTGCTGTGGCTATCCACACAAATTGAGTATGAAAGCCAAGATGGGCTCTTGCTAACCTAGGTATCGCTCAGTGGCAGGAAAGCCCCAAATGGTCGCCTGGTCCCATCAGTGATAGGAAACCGCAAAATAGGAGGAGAACAGCAGCTCTGCTTCTTCTTGTCGACTCTTGCCCTAGAGTTTGGTACAGCGCCATTCCCCCCATGCTTCTGGGATCTCCGTGTGCAGCATCTCTTGTGCAGGCTGGCTGGGCCCAGAAAATCCATGATGGTCCAGACCTTCTAGTCCACCACTGATGACAGAAGCTACCTGCCCCTACTTCATAGCCAGAAGGGAAAATTCCCCCCCCCCATTTGGTCCTACCATGTTCCCCAGCTCCTACACTCTGATATTGGGGGTCAGGATGTGAGGTTTGGGAGCAAAATGTGCTGCCATTCCTGCCCACGGGCCAGGTTCTCAACTGGAGTTACACAAACCTTACACGCTCTCAGATTCTGGACCAGTGACTAGCAGCGCAACATAGATCTGGTTGGAACAACTTAGATGAAATGAGATTTCCTTGAAGAATGTTGTTTTGTCAAAGCATTTTGTGAAGACGTTTCAGTGAAGACTTAACTGGAATTTTGGGTGTCTGGTGGAGGGGGGAGGGAGAGGAGAAACATCCATTTTAATGCACCCTTGTAGCCTGATGGCTAGCTGCGCTAGCTAGAGAGAGGGCAAGACAAAAGCTCACATCCCCACTCTGCCTGATTCACAGCGACATGGGATGAAAAACTCGGTCCTGACTCCAGCGAAGTGAATGCTTGACCCTGCATCTTCCGCCTCTCAGCCAAACGCCCCTGCCCTGACACTTGGACATGTTGACGCCACTTCCCAATTGAAAAGCCTCAGGGTTCGGCGTAGAAAATGGACTTTCTGACAACTCCATTTTCTTGAAGACATTTGAAAGGGTTTTGTTCCAGTGAAGAAAGAAAACAAATTTTGAAACCTCAACAGTTGCTGTGAAATGGAACTGTCATCTCCGGTCAGCTCTACCATATTACATGAAAGCTCTGAGTAAAATCAGCATGTTGCAAGTGCAGCAAGGTACTAATGAATGTGAGCAAAGGTGACGCAACCACGCCGTTCGTGAGTAACTCCATTGACAGCGCTCACACCAGGAAAATCCAGCTTCCTTTCCCAGCACGACCTGTCTCAGCGGACTTCACAGGATCAACATATTTCTGTCAGTAATTTGGCACAGATGACTCAATAAACATGGGAAAATCTTCTGCCATAACATCTCACTTTGAGAAGGGAAAATTAAATTTGTTCTGTTCAATTAACTCTGATCTGACAGAGATTTTTTGGCTTGTTATTTTATAAGAAACCCAATGTTTTCCTCAAGTGGTAAAGGTAAAATAAAATTCCAGAAGTATCACATGCAGGGCAACAAATGAAACTGATACGCAGCCTGGGAACAAATCAGTACAAAAGAAGTCTGAGCAGGGAACTAAGCAAGAGGAGCAAGAGCATTGAGCAGCAGAGACATTTAAAATGAATCAGTTGATGATTCCCTGTTCTGTTCATTCCCTCTGGGGCACCTGGCATTGGCCACTGTCCACAGACAGGACACTGGGCTAGATGGACCTTTCTGAAAGCAGAAAACCAAAGTACTTAATACTGTTAAATTATGAGAACAGAAAACCCTTTAATTCTAAAGTCATGATAATGATTCACTTGCTGGTCATTCATTACCACTTGTAGAATGACCAGTTAGGCTTATGCAGCCTTGACTTCAAGAAGTTTTGCTTTTTTTCTTTAGCCTTTGTCATTAATGGATGGCGTAAGACGTACGAATAGGTAGATTTTGCTTGATTAAGCCTTGTGATGTCAGAAGACCCACTTTCAACTTAACAGGCAAATTTTCTTTTGTTGTGCTTGCAGCTCAAAAAGTGAAGATAAGAGTGGTTTGCCAAAGACATACAAGGTCAGATTTCTCCACTTGGAGTTGCAGGATACACAAAGTCACTACTACATTGGCGGTAGCCTTTAGAACCATGCCTCCAGTTCTGATCACGGCATGAAAAAAGGAGACAGCTTGTTTTTTTGGAGAGACATCTCCCGCACTACCCCTGCATATGCCTGCTTTGACTGATCTCATATAATGTGACTCCCTGCATCAAGAAAAGAATTACAGTCGGGTGAATTTTCCCAGGAAGAAAGCTCAGAAAGGTCATCACACCCTGACAGCAGGCAAATGCTGAGATACCATGGAGATAAGTGTGGTGTAAAAATTTAGACCAATGAGAGCGCTTGACATCACACCATGGAGTTGGGAACATTTGGACTTCTCTTTTGGAGACTTCTGGCGAACTTTCACACCAGCTGTTGTCAAATAGGGCTGAGCAAAACATTTCCAGTGACTTCTGAACATTACAACATTCAAAATATGCATCATTCATTTACGCAAGTCCTGCCTAGCTCCAAAAAGCTAAATTTCTGTCTCTTAGCTTGCAAGCTACTAAAATCTTGCAAGAAAGTCAAGAATAAATGTTTGTATTTCTGTTGAAAACCAGCCATTTTGGGGAAGATTTAATCAAAATGGTGCATTGTTTTATACCTGTTTATGAACAAAGTACTTGTTTGCTATTAGTCCTATGTGCATGATGGTAACACCAAGAGGTCCCAGACCAAAACTGAGATTGTGCTGGATAAAGTTCATAGGCATAGAAAGAGAGCTCGTCCCGCCCCTGAGAAGCTTACAAACTAAACAGACAGATGGTTCAAGAGGAAACTGAGGTACCGAGCAGTGAAATGTCGTACACCACTTCACTCTACAGGTTAGTGGCAGAATCAGGAATACAACGGAGGTCTCTCGAGTAGGGATGTTAATGGTTAATTTGTTAACCAGGAAGTCTCACCATTCATGGATGAGACTTACCAGTGATGGTTACCAGTGGGGCTGGAGCAGCCTCCCCCCCTCGCCTGACCCGTTTGATTAGTTAATTAATTAAACGGGATTTTACATCCCTACTCTTGACTCCCAGGGACAGTGGGGTTGGTCACACTCAGCTATTTTTAGGACTGGGCGCTGTAGATACCCAGTCTGATGGGGTGCACCAGGCCCTCGGAGGCCGCCGGCTGGAGGCCTACCTCCTTACTCGTGGCCGCACGGCACAGAGCAGGAGCAGTGAAGGTGGGTGCTCCAGCCCTGACAAGAAAGGCCACAGGGAAGCAGCCAATCAGGTCACAGCAGGCTTAGTTAAAAGGGGCTGCAGGGCAGAGTGGCTCTGTTGCTGGCTGGGACCAGAAGGGTGAGGAAGAAGGGAAGGCTGTGAGACTCCCCAGGTAAAGAGATCTGGGAGCAGGCCCCCCAACACGAGGAGGCAAAGGGGGCAGTAGCGGTGGCAGGAGCCCCAGGCTTTTTAAATCGCTATCAGAACACTGCGTGGCACGCTTGGGCTGCAGTCAGGCCTGGTTGGACGGTGCGGGGGGCAGCTCTGAGGACTGGCTGCCCCAGCCCCGCCCTTTCCACCCGAGGCCCTATAGGGGGCCAACTCTTTGCTGAACTTTGTTACCCTGGGAAAGGGCCTGAGCGTTAAGGAGTCACCTAGCAGGAGAGCCGGGGTGAGAAGAACCGATAAGCAGAGTGTCCGGGAGCAGAGCCCATAGCAGGACACGGACTTCAAGCCAGCCCAGAAGGGGCGGAGAACCGAGCCCAGAGACATAAGAACATAAGAATGGCCGTACTGGGTCAGACCAAAGGTCCATCTAGCCCAGTAGCCTGTCTGCCAACAGTGGCTAGCACGAGGTGCCCCAGGGAGGGTGGACCGAAGAAAATGATCAAGCGATTTGTCTCCTGCCATTCTTCTCCAGCCTCTGACAAACAGAGGCCAGGGACACCATTTCTATCCCCTGGCTAATAGCCTTTTACGGACCTAACCTCCATGAAATTATCTAGCTTCTCTTTAAACTCTGTTATAGTCCTAGCCTTCACAGCCTCCTCTGGCAAGGAGTTCCACAGGTTGACTACACGCTGGGTGAAGAAGAACTTTCTTTTATTACTTTTAAACCTGCTACCCATTAACTTCATTTGGTGTCCTCTAGTTCTTCTATTATGGGACCTAATAAATAACTTTTCTTTATTCGCCCTCTCCACACCACTCATGATTTTATATACCTCTATCATATTCCCCCTCAGTTTCCTCTTTTATAAACTGAAAAGTCCCAGTCGTTTTAACCTCTCTTCATATGGGACCCGTTCCAAACCCCTAATCATTTTAGTTGCCCTTTTCTGAACCCTTTCCAAGACAGGGCTGCAGATCCCAACCAGGGCACAGGGATAGGCCTTGGTGGACCTTTCACCCTCACAGGCTTTGTTCGGGCACAGAGACTGCGTGTGCCTTCGCCAGAGGGCTGAGCACATTGCAGACCCACTTACGGAAGGCAACAATAGGGAACAGAAAAAGGAAAGCACGCTGGGTTCACCCCCATGGGCAGGAGGCGCTCAGAAGAGGTGACTGTCCCCCCCATCACACCCCTCCTTTTGGTGTCTGTGTACAGGAAGAACTCTCTAGTCCGGCACTCTCTGCTCCAGCAACATCCGTGGTCCGGCATGACTTTAATTAGCTGGATGTCCACTTATCATGGGTTTGGCCAAGTTTCCCGTGGCCCCATAAAGCTGGTTTATAGCCACCAGTCCTGTCTCTCAGTGTTCTGTGCTGTTATTTAGCTTGTTTCGGGCCCAGCAAGCAGTGGATGTCTTCGTGATGCTGCTAAGCATAAGCCTATTTTGCATGCTTTCTCTATGTATTTCCTTGTGCCAATACAGTAAAATTGTGCAACACCATCAACACTTGTTTATGAAGAAAGCTGATCCGCCTTGGCTAGAAATAGGCTTATCTAGGGTGTATCAGTTCAGTCATACTTTATTAAGCAGCATTGCAGACATCGATCCATTTATTTCCCTCAGTGAAATAAAAATAAAGAGGTTCGGCAAATTCTCTGGTTCATCATAGGTCAGGTAACGAGGGTGCTGGACAAGAGAGGTTCAATGTACAGTCTTGATTTAATACCAGTTTCCGTGTGGTGAAAGAAAGGAAAATTACAGTAACTTAACCATAGTGTCTCCTTATTCTTGGCATAGAAATATCTGGTGTGAGTCACCTAACAGTACTGCTGCAAGGGGGAAAAAAAGATCACTATTGTATTTCAGCCAGAGATAAGGAAACAGGAGGCCATGAAATTAAAGAAACTGGACCTTAATCAAAGCACCACCAATTCCCATTTGAGTCCAATGAACCAGCAATAAACAGTGGAGCAAAGAAAGTTAATATCCCTTTGGAGAACATCATTAAATAAAAAAAAATATAATTAAAAGTTAGCATCAAGCTTAAGTCAAAAGAAAATTATATGTGTATCACTATACTGTCACCAACGCTGCTTTATTCACAAGCCATTTTTAATCTTCATGTAATAAATGGGTTCTTAGCTGGCATATTTCTATGCAACCATACTTGCTAAATTGCTGTGCTTTTTTCAACTCCACCACTCGTAAAAAATAGGATGAAGGTGTTTTGAAAAAAAAAAAAAAAGCTTATGGTGAAAAAAATACTGAAATGAAGGTTACAATAGACTTGTCATTTGAAATGTTATTTTTTATCCTTATGGAAAAATTAATTGGGATAGCTCTGATAGATTGCTATAGAAATTACTCAAGAGGACCTACAGAATTTAATAGAGATAGGTTGAACCTCTCTACTCCAGAAGTCTCTGGTCTTGAAACATCTGTGGTCCAGCATGATTATAGTTAGTTGGATGCCCACTTTTCTTGGGTGTGGCCAAGTTTCCCCCGGTCCCAGTAAGCAGCGGAAGTGTTGGTCATGCTGCTACACAATATTGACTTCCTGTGGTCTAGAAAATTCTCTCATTCAGAACCAGTCAGATCCCGAGGGTGCCAGACTAGAGAGGTTCAACCTGTAATGAAATCCAGTCTATAGAAGTTTTATACGAATACATTGAACGTAACAGAGAATCCAATCCTTGTTTTGCATTACACAGGCTGGCTTTAAAGATCTTTTCTTAGACCTTATGCACAGAAACCACATGAGTAGAGCCAACTGAAAACTGGAATTCCCATTGTTCAGCAAATTCTGACACATTGAAATTTGTTTTCATTCCAAATTGGAACAAAAAGTCAAAATTTTAAAAATGTTTAGCTGAACACCGATTTAGAAAATTTGTTTGTGGAACTAGCCAGATATTTTGTTTCCCTACTGCCAGAATGTTATGATATAGAAAATATTAAACACAACCATAGATTAAAATAATAAAGTTAATATTTTGATGAGCTGCATTTGAAAGAAATTTAAACAATGAAGGTGAAACAAAAAATTTACCTACCCAATGAGCAGGCCGCAGGCCAAATCCAGATTGTGAGAGACTTTTGAATAGACTCCAAAAAATTTTTATTTAACTACTTACTATCATTTTAAAATTATTTTCTTTACAATCTGGATTTCTTAAGCAAGAAATCTGGACCTTGACAAAGAAAATTGTCTACCTCTGATATACCTGAACTGATTTCAATATTATCCAAATGAATTTTAACTTTTTGAAATGTGTGGGAATGGACACATCCCCCGTTAAACATTTTGATTTTAATGAAGCTTCCTTTTCCAACAGAAAACTGCATGCTTGAAAGTTTGCCAGCCTGCTCTGTATGTAACCACCACCAGGTGGATTTGAACCTGGGATCTCTGAAGCTGAGTATAGGATCCTCTACCCTCTGAGCTAAAAGCTAGCTGGCTCCCAGCCTATGCTGTAGAGGCCTCTTGCTCTTAACTGTTGCTGTGGTCTAGGTACCACTTGCATTGCTCAGTAAGCACACTAGGGCTACGTCCACACTGGCGTGATCCTCTTTTGCGGAAGAGTTCTTCTGCAAAAACTCTTCCAGAAGAGAGCGCCTACACTGGCATGTGCTTTTGCGCAAGAGATGTGCTTTTGCACAAGAGCATCCATGCCAGTGTAGATGCTGTGCAAGAAAGCTCTGATGGCCATTTTAACCATAGGGCTTTCTTGCACAAGAAATTCATGTTGCCTGTCTACACTGGCCTCTTGCGCAAGAACAGTTGCGCAAAAGGGCTTATTCCTGAGCGGGAGCGTCAGAGTTCTGGCACAAGAAGCCCTGATTTCATACATTAGAACGTCAGTTTACTTGAGCAAGAACACGCGGCCAGCGTAGACAGGCAGCACGTATTTGCGCAAGAGCGGCCGCTTTTGCGCAAGATCGCGCTAGTGTAGACACAGCCTAGGTGTGTGGGCTACATACTTCCCCTAGATGAGGAAGCACGTCCCAAGCTTCAGAGACCCAGTTGAGATTCCGGACGAGCCCCACTTGTAACCGCCACTGGGCGGATTTGAATGTGGGACCTCTGAAACTGAGTATGGGAGCCTCTACCCTCTGAGCTAAAAGCCAGCTGACTCCCAGCCCATGCTGTAGAGGTCTCTTGATGGTAGCTGTTGCTGTGGTCTAGGTACCACTTGCATTGCTCAGTAACCACACTAGGGCTATGTCTACACTCGCGGCTTCCTGCGCGAGTAATATGCAAATGAGGCTATGCGTGGAATATCACCGAGCCTCATTTGCATACCTAATGAGCCACCATTTTTTTCAGAAGAGGCTCTTGAGCAAGAAGGAGCGGCTACACTGCGGCAAGGGTTTTCTTGCGCAAGAAAAACCCTCTTGTGCAATGCCGTTCTTCCTGAAAAGTAATAGGTGTAACGGCATTGCGCAAGAGGGTTTTTCTTGCGCAAGAAGGGGCAGTGTAGATGCTCCTTCTTGCACAAGAGCCTCTTCTGAAAAAAATGGTGGCTCATTAGGTATGCAAATGAGGCTCGGCGATATTCCACGCTTAGCCTCATTTGCATATTACTCGCGCAAGAAGCCGCGAGTATAGACATAGCCCAGGTGCGTGGGTTACATGTACACCTGCATATTCTTTAGTAGCAATCTCTTTTTGTGCTGTCCTGCACAGTGAGCCTGATCCTGCCCCATCCACAATTGAATTGTTCAGCACCTTGCAGGACCGGTCCCAGCTGGTGTTTGTGCAGTGACGTAAGGCCTACAAGCAGATTAGCCCATTTTATTCTGTACATTAGCTGTCATGGAAAAGTGCAGGCCAGATTGTATTGGTTTAAAATAGCGAGTTGGAGGATAAAGGCTTTTTTTCCCCTTTTAGTTTTACTAGTATTATCCTTTCTCAGCTCTGGCCCTGATTCAGCAAAGCACTTAGGTGTATAAGTAATTTTAAACATGCTTAAGTGCATCCTATGCAGCAAAGTACTGAAGCTCATGTTTAACTTACAGCATTTTAAGGGCAATGAGTCTTAAACATGTATTTAAATGCTTTAATGAGCTGGAGTCTTTATGGATTGCCCGGGTCAGGAGACTAGAGCTATAACCAAAACTCCATTTTTGGCTCTGTCACTAGACCTGAGGGCAACTCATTCTTTGTGCTTCAGTTTCTACATCTGTGAAAGATGGAATAACACGACTTTCCTTTCCTTTATAAAGCAATTAGGCTCCAATCCAGCATAGCACTTAAGCATGTTCCACAATGGGACAATTCATGAGATAAGAATTACATAAGAACGGCCATTCTGGGTCAGACCAAAGGTCCATCTCACCCAGTGTCCTGTCTTCCCACAGTGGCCAGTGCCACATGCCCCAGAGGGAGTGAACAGAAAAGGGAACCATCAGGTGATTCCTCCCCTGTTACCCATTTCCAGCTTCTGGCAAATAGAGACTAGGTACACCATCCCTACCTGTCCTGGCTAACCATTGAGGGAATTATCCTCCATGAATCTATCTAGCTCTTTTTTGAACCCTGTTAAAGTCCTGGTCTTCACAATATCCTCTGGCAAGGAGTTCCACAGGTTGACTGTGCACTGCGTGAAGAAATATTTACTTTTGTTTGCTTTAAACCTGTTACCTATTAATTTCATTTGGTGGCCTCTAGTTCTTACATTATGGTTCTTCCTTATTTACTTTCTCTACATCTGTCAAGATTTTATAGACCTCTATTATATTCCCCCATAGGGTATGCCTACACAGTGGCGCTATTTTGAGATAACATCCATTATCCTGAAACAGCATTGTGAGCGTCTTAACACCACGTCCGTTATTTCAAAATAGATTTGAAATAACAGGCATCTTATTATGGCTTCCTGTAAACCTTGTTGCATGAGGAAAAAGGAGGATGCCGGACTAGCTGTGTAGACTGAGCCAAATTTCAAAATAGGCTCTCGAAATAAGCTACACAGCCTGTGTAGCTCAAATTACATAGCTTCTGTCAACCTATGTGCGACTGTGTACACGTACCGTAAGTGTCCTTTTTTTCTAAGTTGAAAAACCCAGTCTTATTAATTTCTCCTCATATGGCATATAGATTAAAGTCAGGAACATGCTAAAATATTTCCTGAATCAGGGCCCCAACAACTTTTATGGCACTGCTTATGTGCTTAAAGCTGCACATATAATTAAGTCCTGTCTCCAATGCCTTGGAAAGACATAGACGAAAAGTTTGGTACAAAAGCTGAGCGCTATTATTGTTACTGTATTTGCTCCATTATTTTACTTATCCAGATGAAGGAAATTTAAATGGGTTCCTTTTACAATTCATGATATGAAGCATTTTTGCCTATGCAGCCAGTTGGATCGCTGAATGCGAGTAGCAACCCTAACCTTATAATTTTGTCTGTAGTCAATGCCTACCGTAATTTCTCTGATATTGTTCCATCGCAGCTGTGTCATTGTTCCATTTTAACACCACCAGTGCACACTGATGGGGAGGAAAGGAGTCTTAATTTTAATCAAATCGACTTCAATTTATTCCTGCACATTCTAGCGCTTTATTATAAACACGTACAATGCCCTCAGGAGTTAGTGCCATTTGCATGATATGGGATCTTATGCACCATGTATATTGGACAATATTGGGACCCCTCAGCATCGTCTCACAACCCAAACCAGAACTATCACTGAAATGCAAATATATACGATACCTCAGGGGTCATAAAGAAGCTTCCCAACAATGGGCCTACATCTTGACCAACAGATTACGTCAATTTTAGCATTGCCAGACAGGGAGAAAGCACAGCAGAATTGCACTGTGAAGTGTGAAGACACTGTGGTTCATCATAAACAGGCATGACGCACAGAGGTGCCTTGTATTTTGAATTTGGGAGATCTTACAAAGCTCTTAATGAGGTAACCTGTAATTCATAGGAAGGGAAGCATGGAGAGATGACAGCAGTCCTATATTGCGCATTATAAAACAGAATTGGGGAGGAATCACTGATCTTAGCTCCCAGGGTGGAAGACCTGCCAGCTTGCTTTTGCTCCCTGAATATATTGAGTCTACCTCAACGTAGAGGATTGATGAGTGAAAGTGGCTTGGTATGGGAGAACTCTGCGTTCATATGGAGGGAAGGTGTATGCTTGCTCTACAGCTCAAGGGCCTCTCTCAGGCCAAGTCTACACTAAAAGGGAAGTCAAATCAAGATGGGCAACTTCAGCTACGTTAATTATGTAGCTGGAGTCGATGTACCTTGTTTCAAGTTTCCCCGCCATCCCCACAGGGGAGACTGAGGGGAGCAAATGCTCCAGTCGGCTTCCCTTACTCCTCGCAGAATCAGAAGTACTAGCTGCCAATAGGGGCACCCTCTGAGTTTGATTTAGTGAGTCTTAACTAGACCTACTAAATCGAACTCCGGATGATTGATCACAGCAGCACTGATCTTTCATTTAGTAAAGACATGGTCTAAGTGCATTGGGGCACCTGTACCTGAAACCCATACTCTCTGAGGGTGTGTCTAGACAGTGGTGCTATTTTGGGATACTTCTGGTATCCCAAAATAACATTTTCTGTGTCTGTCAGCACGCCTGTTATTTGGAAATAGCTTTCAAAATAACAGGCGCGCTATTCCAACATCCCTGTAAACTTCCTTCCACGAAGATTAAAAAAAGTTTCAGAATAGTGCTCTATTTAGAAATTTGGCGCTGTGTAGACAGTGCCAAATTTCAAAATAGGCTATTTTGAAACACATTCAAAATAAGCTACACAATTTACGTAGCTCAAATTGTGTAGCTCATTTCAAGCTACGGGTGCAGTGTAGATGCACCCTCAGTGTGGGAGTCTGCCCTCAGATGAGCTGGCACAGCTTGGGGCATGGGCTAGAGTTCTGGTGCCACTTTCATTTGGGCTGTTAACCTGCCCACTTTGCAGTGAGGACTGGAGGGCAGCGCTTTCCTCCATTTCCTCCAGTGTGCCCCAAACATCAGGCAAGTTCTCCTGCAATTCTCTGGTGAAGAATCATAGCGCACCTCACTCATAGCAGCACAAAATCATGGGATGACCCCAGCAGTCTTAATGGTGCACAACTCTACTTATGCTCACCCTCCACCTTCTCCTGTGCGTGAGACATCGTCACTCGATCGGGTGCTAGGACACAAGGCAGGATTCATCAATACAATCAGTGTGACTGGAACAACCAAACAGTTGTCACTGATCACATTAGTAGTGTTGAGCAAATAATTTTTTAAAGCATACCTTACCAATCCCATCCGCCTCTTTCTGTTGATTAAGGGAACTGGCTGTAGCTTCCTGCACATAATTCTCGGTCATTAGCTCATTGAGAAGCAGGCGGGTGGCAGGTATTCTATACTCCAAATACAAGATGTTTAATTTGTCATGTAGGCCACACCTAGGTCATCGAGATATTTCTCTTCCTTCACTCATTAGAGTAACACTGAGAATGGGTTTCCGATGGGAATACTCATGACTACAATGTGCATTCTTCAAAATATACATCAATATATGCTGAACATGTCCTGTGTCCATAAATATTCCTGACAGTAAACCAGAGTGATAAAATATTCATAGAGAGTAGACACCAGGAAATGAAAATTTTCAGATTAAAGTGTCAAATGGATCTGTTCTTCCCCTTGCCATGCTGCTACAGGATGAACCTCTCATGTCCGGCACCCTGAGGACCAGGCTGGTTCCAAATGAGACAGTTTTCCGGACCAGGGGAGGTCAGTGTTTTCTGCAGCATTACCTATACTTCCACTGCTTACTGGGCTTTTAGAGGACATTGAGAGGTAAGTTAGAGCTAAATAACAGCACAGAACACTGAGCCAGGACTGGGGGCTGTAAACAAACTTTATGGGACCGTGGGAAACTTGACCACCCCCCTGAAAAGTGGACATCTGGCTAACTCAAATCATGCCATGGGTGTTTCTGGATAAGAGAGTTCTGGATGAGAGAGGTTCAACCTGTAGTGATAGAAGCCACCAGCTTTCAGGATCGGATCGCCTCTCAATAATGACATTTTCTTTTCTGCAAACCTCTTATGAACCAGCTTGAGGAAATGCAAGGCCCCTTCCAAGGAGAGTCAGTTTTTCATGATGAAATCAGGTGCCAATGGTGGCAAAGTGAACAGCTGTTTCCAGCCAAGTGTGTGGAGGAAAAAAACAATTAAGTGGAATTTGCAAATTTAGTAACTCTATTCCGAGAATTGAGAATGATGAATCATCCGCTCCATCTCCTCTCCTATTTCTAACTCCTCTCCAAAAATGTTCCTTCTTTTCCTGACTTATCTGGGTCCGTGTTTGTCTGTCAGCTGAAATATCCCCAAAAGGAAGAGCGTGTACCACAGATGTAAGTTTAGATAACAAGTGGTGGCTTTTATCTTGCAGGGTACACTTGTTAACCAGCCTATTTCCTCCAGGCAGTAAGATTCTCAGCAGTATCATGCATTGCACTGTCCTTGGACTCCCGATTCTTCTCCTTGTCACCTCTTGGAGGATAAAGTGGCTAAAAATACAAGTGCTAGAGTAGCTTTATCAGGGAAGGGCAGTGACAAAATAAGTAGCAATAATCAGGCAGATGAATTATGATTAATGGCCGGTAGTGCCCATGCAAAGGCAGGGAGGGGCATGGACAGCTGAATAGGCAGCATCACCAAGAGAGAAGGAAGGGCTCCGATTTCACATTTGGTAAGAAGCTGTTCTGCTTCCGGGCCTGGCCTCACTCCAAGTTGGCCCATCTCTTCATAGCTGCCTCTTGTGCACCTGCTTCTGTCCCCTTCATTCTTCCTCTAGCTGCAACACCCATCATTGCTGCCCACCACACTTGTTTCAGCCTTATTTCCTGTAGGGTCCCTCTTCAGTCTCCCTCCCTTCTCCTCCACTAATCCTTCTTCCTTCATATCCCTCTTCTACAATTCCCAGGTGCTCTTCTTTACCTCCTCCTCCTCCTCCTGTGCTCCTAGTCACTTATCTCCTCTCCTTTCTCATGCTTCTCCTCTCCCTAGTAACCTTCCACTTTCTCTTCAAAGGAGAAAAAAAATCAAACCTGAGAATCAGTAGCACCAATTATGGCTATGCTGGCTTTCCCCTGTATTTAAACCCAATTTTTGAAATATTGAGAGGGGTAGCCATATGAGTCTGAAACTTTAAAAACAATGAATGGTCCTGTGGCACCGTAGAGCTTGTCAACACTGGGGAGTTATTTTGAAATAACTCCCCTTATTTTGAAATAAGAAGGCAAGCATCCACACTACCACACCCGTTATTTTGAAATAATCATAGAATCATAGAATACTAGGACTGGAAGGGACCTCGAGAGGTCATCAAGTCCAGTCCCCTGCCCTCATGGCAGGACCAAATACTGTCTAGACCATCCCTGATAGACATTTATCTAACCTACTCTTAAATATCTCCACAGATGGAGATTCCACAACCTCCCTGGGCAATTTATTCCAGTGTCTGACTACCCTGACAGTAGAGTAGAGCGGAAGAATGACTTCTCGTGTCTTGCTCACAACACACCTGTTAATGCATCCCAGAATCATGTTTGCTTTCTTTGCAACAGTATCACACTGCTGACTCATATTCAACTTGTGGTCCACTATAACCCCTAGATCCCTTTCTGCCATACTCCTTCCCAGACAGTCGCTTCCCATTCTTTGTATGTATGAAACTGATTGTTCCTTCCTAAGTGGAGCACTTTGCATTTGTCTTTATTAAACTTCATCCTATTTACCTCAGACCATTTCTCCAATTTGTCCAGGTCATTTTGAATTATGACCCTATCCTCCAGAGCAGTCGCAACCCCTCCGAGCTTGGTATCATCTGCAAACTTAATAAGCATACTTTCTATGCCAATATCTAAATTATTGATGAAGATATCGAACAGAGCCGGTCCCAAAACAGACCCCTGCGGAACCCCACTTGTTATGCCTTTCCAGCAGGATTGTGAACCATTAATAACTACTCTCTGAGTACGGTTATCCAGCCAGTTATGCACCCAGCTTATAGTAGCCCCATCTAAGTTGTATTTACCTAGTTTATTGATAAGAATATCATGCGAGACCATATCAAACGCCTTACTAAAGTCTAGGTATACCACATCCACCGCTTCTCCCTTATCCACAAGACTCGTTATCCTATTAAAGAAAGCTATCAGATTGGTTTGACATGATTTGTTCTTTACAAATCCATGCTGGCTGTTCCCTATCACCTTGCCACCTTCCAAGTGTTTACAGATGATTTCCTTAATTACTTGCTCCATTATCTTCCTGGCACAGAAGTTAAACTAACTGGTCTGTAGTTTCCTGGGTTGTTCTTATTTCCCTTTTTATAAATGGGCACTATATTTGCCCTTTTCCAGTCTTCTGGAATCTCTCCTGTCTCCCATGATTTTCCAAAGATGATAGCTAGAGGCTCAGATACCTCCTCTATCAGCTCCTTGAGTATTCTAGGATGCATTTCATCAGGCCCTGGTGACTTGCAGGCATCTAACTTTTCTAGGTGATTTTTGACTTGTTCTTTTTTTTCACCTTCTAAAACTACCCCCTTCCCACTAGCATTCACTATGTTAGGCATTCCTACAGACTTCTCGGTGAAGACCGAAACAAAGAAGTCATTGAGCATCTCTGCCGTTTCCAAGTTTCCTGTTACTGTTTCTCCTCCTCACTGACCAGTGGGCCTACCCTCTCCTTGGTCTTCCTCTTGCTTCTAATGTATTTATAAAAGTCTTCTTGTTTCCCTTTATTCCGTAGCTAGTTTGAGCTCATTCTGTGCCTTTGCCTTTCTAATCTTGCCCCTGCATTCCTGTGCTGTTTGCCTATATTCATCCTTTGTAATTTGTCCTACTTTCCATTTTTTATATGACTCCTTTTTTATTTTTAGATCATGCAAAATCTCGTGGTAAGCCAAGGCGGTCTTTTGCCGTATTTTCTATCTTTCCGACACATCGGAATAGCTTGCTTTTGGGCCCTTAACAACGTCCCTTTGAAAAACTGCCAACTCTCCTCAGTTGTTTTTCCCCTCAGTCTCGATTCCCATGGGACCTTACCTATCAGCTCTCTGAGCTTACCAAAATCTGCCTTCCTGAAATCCATTGTCTCTATTTTGCTGTTCTCCCTTCTACCCTTCCTTAGAATTGTGAACTCTATGATTTCATGATCACTTTCACCCAAGCTGCCTTCCACTTTCAAATTCTCAACCAGTTCCTCCCTATTTGTTAGGATCAAATCTAGAACAGCTTCCCCGGTAGCTTTTTCAACCTTCTGAAATAAAAGTTGTCTCCAATGCAGTCCAAGAACTTATTGGATAGTCTGTGCCCTGCAGTGTTATTTTCCCAACATATATCTGGATAGTTGAAGTCCCCATCACCACCAAATCTTGGGCTTTGGATGATTTTGTTAGTTGTTTGAAAAAAGCCTCATCCACTTCTTCCACCTGGGTAGGTGGCCTGTAGTAGACTCCTAGCATGACATCGCCTTTGTTTTTAATCCCTTTTAGCTTAACCCAAAGACTCTCAACACTTCCGTCTCCTATGTCCATCTCCACCTCACTGCAAGTGTGTTCATTTTTAATGTATAAGGCAACACCTCCTCCCTTTTTTCCCTATCTATCCTTCCTGAGCAAGCTGTACCCTTCCATACAAACATTCCAATCATGTGTATTATCCCACCAAGTTTCTGTGGTGCCAACAATGTCATAATTGTACTTATTTATTAGCACTTCCAGTTCTTCCTGCTTATTTCCCATACTTCTCGCATTTGTATATAGGCATCTAAGAACCTGATTTGACCTTGCCTCCCAGTTTTGCCCTGACCCTCCTTTCTCTCTGCCATTGTAGCCCACGCTCCCTCCCATTTCCGACCCATCTCCCAGGTCTCCATGTTTTCTACTTACCTGTGGGCTTTGCTCACCTGTCCCCATCGAACCTAGTTTAAAGCCCTCCTCACTAGGTTAGCCATTCTGTATCCAAATAGGGTCTTCCCCCTCCTCGTAAGGTGGACGCCATCCCTGCTTAGCAGTCCTTTCTGGAATAGCATCCCATGGTTGAGGAAGCCAAAACCTTCCTGGCAACACCATCCTCGCAGCCAGGCATTCACCTCCAGGATGCACCTGTCTCTGCCCGGGCCCCTACCTTTGACAGGAAGGATCGAAGAGACTTGTTATTTCGAAATAAGGGACTTGTTATTTCGAAATAAGGGACTTGTTATTTCGAAATAACTCCTGCTCATGAAGAGGAATAGGCTTATTTCAAAATACTTATTGTGGGTATGCCTAGACTACAAGCCTCTTTCGAAAGAGATCGTCTAGACATCCACAAGACTTTCAAAAAAGCGATCTGCTTTTTTGAAAGAGAGCACCCAGGCAATCTGGACACTCTCTTTTGAAAAAGCCCTCTTTGCGTTCAAGAACGCCTTTTTTTCGAAAGAGCTCTTTCAAAAAAAGGCATTCTTCCTCATAAAATGAGCTTTACCGCTGTTGAAATAACCGCCACATTCTTTTGATTTAATTTAGAAAGAACACGATGGTAGTCTAGATGCAGGTGAAATTTTTTCAAAAAAAGGCTACTTTTTTCGAAAAAACTGTGTCATCTAGACATAGCCTTAGGGTGTGTCTAGACTGCAGGGATTTTTCGAAAAAAGTGGCCTTTTTTTGAAAAATCTTTACCTGCATCTAGACTACTGCCGCATTCTTTCAAAAGTAAATTGAAAGAATGCTGCAGTTTTTTTGACCGCAGAAAATTTTGTTTTACGAGGAATAACGCCTTTTTTCAAAAGTGCTCTTTCGAAAAAAGGCGCTGTGTAATGCAAACTGTGCTTTTTTGAAAGAGAGCATCCAGACTGCCTGGGTGCTCTCTTTTGAAAAAGCGGCTTGCTTTTTCGAAAGTACTGGCTGTAGTCTAGATCTAGATGCTCTTTTTCGAAGGAGGCTTGCAGTCTACATGTAGCCTTAGGGAGCTATTATTTCGAAATAACTTATTGCAAAATAACCTGGTAGTGTAAGCATAGCCTCAGAGACTAACCAGAATATATAGAATCATGAGCTTTCGTGAGTAATACCCACTTCATCAGGGGAGTTGGAGTGGAAATAACAGAAACCAAGAGCTATATATAACAGCAGAAGATGTACCTGTTAATTGTAGGACCTGTGTTAATGAGGCTAATTAAGTGGGCCGCATGTGTCCCATACATAGCTTTTGATGTAGAAATGCACATGTTAAAGGTGGGAGAGTGGTTGTTAAAGGTGTCAACTAGTTGGCACATTACAAACCCAGTTTCTCTCACTTCTAACATCTGTATTATCACATCAAAAGCCACTTAATTAGCCTCATTAATACAGGTTCTACAATTAACAGGTACATCTTCTGCTGTTATATATAGCTCTTGGTTTCTGTTATTTCCACTCCAACTCATCTGACGAAGTGGGTTTTGCCCACAAAAGCTCACAATTCTATGTATTTTGGTTAGTCTCTAAGGTGTCCCAGGACTATTCGTTGCTTGTAACATTGAATTAGCAGTTCCACAGAGTAACTTACACGGTAACAATTTCTTCACAATCATACCTACACAAAGGGCACATGCGAGCCCCTACCTCAGAATGCAGTGTGGTTGAAAGAGTGAAAAAAAATCAGTGGTTATAATAATCCTCTGTTGTTCAGTTTCAGCCTCCTTTCATTGTGGAGTGAGTGATGGGAAAGAAAAATGAGCTTTGATGTTTCTGCTTTGGATTCTATATCCAGCACTGTGCGAGGAGGCAGTATTCCCTTGGAACGCTGTCAGATCATTGCCAGAAATTATGGGTTGTCATACAGATATATTGATTTTAAATAATCACACAACTCTCAAAAGGTTGGACGTGGAAGTCACAGAAACTATTACTCATCTCCCCATCAGCAGAGGTGGTTGATTTTTTGTCCTCAGAGGCCCTCTCGCAAACCCACGAGGCTGCTAGCTAGCAAGACAGTCAGCACCAATACAGAGTACTGCAAAAGGGAGACTGTTGTACGCCTGACGACAATTAAACCTCTGCGGTGCAGCGATTTGCAGGACCGCAGATGCCGAATGGGGCTGGAGCTTGGTCCTGCTCCCACTCATCATGACGATGGCATTCTCGTTCACCTCACTAGTGCAGGATGAGGCTCTTAGTCAGATTAACACAGGCACTGCGGTGCTACAGGAAGTGTGTTTTAATAGTGCAGAAGACGCAGGTGAAGGAGGCTCACTGCTTGTACTTCTCAGGGAGCTCGGGCAAAGAGTTAAAGCAAGGGGAAAAGGGTGCTCAGTAAAGGAGGGATGGAAATCTTTCAAAAAGTCAGTGGGCTGGCTAGCGGGTAACATTTCTGCTGCATGCTGAGAAGATAAGAAATGTGACGGCTTGCAGGAATATGCCATCTGGCCCATAGAATCCTAGATTCCTAGGGCTGGAAGGGACCTTGAGAGGTCATCGAGTCCAGTTCTCTGCCCTCATGACAGGACCAAGCACCATCTAGATCATCTCTAATGGATGCCTATCTAACCTGCTCTTAAATATCCGTAGGCAATTTATTCCAGTTCTTAACCACCCTGACAGGAAGTTTTTCCTAACATCCAACCTAAACCTCCCTTGCTGCAATGTAAGCCCATTGCTTCTTGTTCTATCCCCAGAGGCCAAGGAGAACAATTTTTCTCCCTCTTCCTTGTGACACCGTTTAGATACTTGAAAACTGCTATTGTGTCCTTTCTCATTCTTCTCTTTTCCAAACTAAACAAACCCAATTCTTTCAGTCTTCCCTCAGAGGTGATGTTTTCTAGACCTTTCATCATTTTTTGCTCTTCTCTGGACCTTCTCCAATTTCTCCACATCTTTCTTGAAATGTGGTGCCCAGAACTGGACACAATTCTCCAACTGAGGCCTAATCAGCGCAGAGTAGAGCAGAAGAATGACTTCTCATGTCTTGCTCACAACACTCCTGTTAATGTGTGCCTACTGATTTGTCTCAACACCATACTCCTGCTCTGGAAAGTCCACCCACACATAAGTCATAGCTTTGAAGACTAGAAGGGTATGTCTACATTAGCTCATTAGTTCAAGCTAGGTAGGCAAATGAGGGCAACCGGAGTTGCAAATGAAGCCCGGGATTTAAATATCCCGGGCTTCATTTATGTTCAGCGCCGCCATTTTAAATCCCCATAGTCCAAACTCCGTGCCGCGGCTACCGCAGCGGCGCGGGTAAATAGTTCGAATTAGAGATCTAATTCGAACTGCCTACTCCGTGCAGCGTGTGCACGGAGTTCGAACTAAGGGAGATTTAAAAATGGCGCGCTAACATGCTAAATGAAGCCCAGGATATTTAAATCCCGGGCTTCATTTGCAACTCCGGTTGCCCTCATTTGCCTACCTAGCTCGAACTAACGAGCTAGTGTAGACATACCCGAAGGGATCAGCAAGTCATCCAATCTGGCCTCCTGTACATTGCAGGCCATCAACACACTCCAGCCCTTGTACCCCTAACTGAAATTAGACCAAAATACTGCAGATCACAGGCGAGACAGAATAGTGGTACTCAAGTACTCTTTCTAGTCCCACTGAATTTGGGGCAAGGATCATGTCTTCATATGTGTGTTTGTGCCACCCCCCAGGTCTCACAATCCACACCTCCATTTTATAATCTTTCAGTGTTCTGATCAATGGAGGTGGCACACATGGCTAGAGACTGTCTAACCTGGCAAATTATTCCATACTTATTTGGTGTGATGCACATCCTATCTGAATTTTCCCTATTTACTTCTGCTTTCTTAACATGTGGATGGCTTTCCCATAGGCTTTAACCCATCATGAACCTTTTCTCCCCATCAGGGGTACAGAAAAATGAACCAAACATCATCATCCCTAATGGAATCCTTCTTTTTCCTCCTCATGTCTGATCTGAGTCAGACAAGCAAAACTCAAAACAACCTCCCCTCCTCCCCGCCCCCACAGCCTTTTATTTCTGAGGTATGGTCTACTTAAAGGTCTTGGCTGTGCTCGCTAACTTTGTAATTGTAATGAACCATCTTTGAAAGTACAGTGGAAACTGTAATGCAAATAGGGTACGATTTATCGCCTATCAAAGACACCTGTCCCCCCCCCCCCCCCCCCCGTGAAAACAGGGTTAGACAACAGGCTGATGGAGCACCTAAGTTCTACACTAAATCTTCCACCACTGGTCACTTATGGCTTTGAAATTTGCCACCTCAGGTGCCTCCAACAATGACCTTATTGCATCAGAAAGGCGTATAAAACAGGCACCTCACCAGCTCTGGTACCCCAGGATTCCAGATGGGCACTGAAAGTTTAATCATTGTATCACTCCAAACTACTCAATAGATGTATTTGGGGAGAGCCAACTGTAAGCATTGCAGTGGGAAGGAAGGGCAGAAGGAACCTCCGGGGTGTTGACTGCAGCTTTCTTCAAGTTAAAATGTATTTAATTTTGCTATCCATGTGATGCAACAATAGTTTATAATTTATTGTTTGTATTCCAGCGATGCTTAGAGCAACAACGGAGGTTAGGGACAGTCACAGGGGCTGGTTTTCCGAGGGGTCAGGCACCCCAGCTCCCTGTGACAGGCTGTGCTGAGGAGAAGGAGCCAACCCAGATCCATGGATAGCTAATTGGTGGAGTAGTGAGGTGGAAGTTAATTAGTTAAGGAATGCCTAGGTCTAATAAAGGATGATGAGATCTCAGGCAGGTGCCCACGACCCAGAGGGCTTGTCTACACTGCAACGAGCCACCCATGATGGCTGATTTGGGTTTGTGTTAAGAGGCAGTTGAATTGTGATGTAGACATTCCGAGTCAGGTAGTAACGAGAGCTCTAGAACCTTGCGAGGTCCCAGAGCTTGGGCAGCAATCTGAGCCCCAATGTCTGTACCACAAGAACAGGCATTTAGGAGCCTCACTTTAGATTCCTCTTCTTAAAAACCCTTACTCCTCACAAAAGGAGGCGTACCAGCTGATAGTGGGAGCTGCCCTCAGCATTCGATTTATGGGTCTATGCTAGACACGCTAAATCAAACACCAGAACATCAATCTCCGGAGCGTCTATCTTCCAGTAAGTATAGATGTGCCCTCAAAAAATAAGTAAGTGTGCTGTTGCTGGTGAAGAGGCAATGGGCTTAATATTCAGTTTTCCTTTGTTCTGACATGGATAAATATACTTTCACGTTAAAAAAAAACTAATTAGACATATTAACATGGATCAAGAATATCAAAGTGTTGTACAGCGATAGTAGAAATCAACAAAGACAGCCAATTTACCCAAGGGTTTAGTAATTTAAATATTACTTAAACAAGACACAGAGAAGTAACTTTCTGGCAATCTCTAAGCAATCTTTGGGTGTGTTAAAACAAAGGTCTAATGGGCCATCTTGTTTTCAATTTCACTATGTCCTTACAAATAGAGAGTCCTCAGTCACTTTGGTTTCCATAAAATATAAGTAAATATAAAATCATATTTCGGAGAAGGTACCCTGTTGTGGCCATTGTCCTAAATATTATCCTTCCACCAATAAGGAAGACATAGAAGTAAGAGGCATGCTGCATTAGCATCGATAAATGGCAACGCGTTAAATGCTGCCAAAATGGCTACGTTTCAAATTTAATAATCCACCATGTTATCTGCTAATTAAATAGCAGGCGCCGGTTTCAAAGACTACATAATAAGGCTGAAAAAATGTTCTGGAGATAGTGCAAATCTGATACATATTTAATGCCCACTTGTTTAAAAGAGGCCTGCATAATTAGCAATGTATTGAATACATTAAGTGCTGGGGAAGAACTGAATGTTTCACAGATTTCGAAGGGGAGCCATGAGCTCTGGATGGACCGCACCCACCATGCCGCATTGCACACGGTTGCGAAAATGGGCTTCTGCTCTACAATATACTGTCTGCTAAGGCTGCTGTCAATTAACATGGTTAATAAATGTTCACTTAAGATTTTCTTTTCCCAACTAATTGATATCTGATTAAGCCTGGAATAGGCTTTTAAAACTGTTCATTAAATAGCTAAAATCTCCTCGCAAGTTGTGTGTGTTTTCTATAAGGACACAATCACAAAATGTGTAGCTCATGTAATTTCCAAATCATTATGGGGTAATTGAACTTATCACTTACATGCTCATTAAGCTTCCACTCAGTGCTCTTTTTTGCAATCAATTGACGTTGGATAAAGACGCTGTACCCATCTTGTTAAATCTAAATGAACTGGCTAAGCCACTGAATATACAGCATTACTGATTAAGAATGAATGAATTGGGGGGCTTTAGGTATTTTAGAACATGGACCAGGTGTGATTTGGAAGCCTACAAGTAATATCTGTTCAAATCATATAGTCAACCTCGAAAAAAGAGGAAATCAAGATTATTTTCAACTGGAATATTCATAAGGACATGCACAAATGAAGCCAATGGGAGAAGAGCGACTTCCAAATTTGAGTTACCTTTCCCCACCTAAAAGTATATTTTAATGGCTGTCAGTACAACTTATGGTGTTTCATAAGCAGAACACCTGGAAAAATTAGGGAGCGTTTTGTCTGCATATGAATTGCAGAATTAGACCTTAAATCTCTTGGAAGAAAGGGCTTATTTATACCAAATAAAATATTGGTTGGTTGTATTCCAGTTGCACAGCTGTGTGGAACACCATAACTTTCCTAACTTGAAAATCCCAGATCTATCAAAAACACTCAGTGAACATAAAGACTAGTACAGTCAATTCCTTCCATTCCACATCACTAGGTCTTTCAGCTATAAACTGGCACACAACGCCAGGAAAAAAAAAACCTATTCAGTTTTGCAGCCTTAGGACCTGAGCCAAGCCCATAGATTTGAATGGATCCGGCTCTAAAACAGAACAAAAATGAATCAATAAATGTTTTGTATAGCCTCGGTCTCTTGAGCTAATATTGCTGCATTGCTAATTTTAAATTATTTCCTCATTTTATAGTACAGCGTCTCAAACATCACTGATTTTTTTTCCCTAATGAAGGCTTGTGAATTAGTAGGAAGAGTCCAGGAAAGAATGTAACATTGATTAGTAATGTGACACTTATTAGATGCAATTAAATATGGAAATACAAGCATTCAGGCTCATTGCAAACAAACCAATAAAGCAGCTTAAATAGTTCTGCTATCTATCCAAGATAAAAGTTCATTTTGATGAATTACGAGAGTAAAACCCCTTTCAGAAACTTCCTTTCTTCTTTATTATAAAAGGCAGCTCTAAAGCACGCCTGCGGTTATTATCAACTTCCAGCAGAAGGAAGCTAATTGTTTGCCTACAAATTACCGCTATAGGCACTTATGAAATCCTTCCATGAAACCAAATGCAGATATCCTCCCAAAGCCAATGAAAGGTCACCAACCATCAGTTTTGCTTGAAAAATAAAGCAAACCCTCTCCGTGTGTCGCATAGGCTATCCAGACATGTCCATGAAAAGGCAGCAGAATCTCAAACACCCATTTCCCGGTGGGTCTTTGACTTGTGACTCTTGAACAGGACCGTGCTGAGTATATAGAGTCAATGGGGAAGATGTTGTTTGTTTCAGGATACTCACTCTTGTCTTGATGATTTGGCCTAACCTAGGTCTGCATGACAGGTAACAAGTTAGCTTCCTGCCTAGTTTATGTTGGCACTGCTCCATTGACTTGAAGTGGAAGTAGTTAGATATTTGTTAAGGACCTTGGAGAAGGCACGGGGAGGTGCGTGTTGAAACAGGATGTGGGCTACTTGAACTTTTGCATTCTTAGGCCTCCTTCCATTTTGCTGGAGTGTGAGTTAAACTTTTCACTTCTATACACATGGGTAGAGTGTGTAGGTCACGGAGCCTGCGGGCAAGGAGTTCTAACTTGCACCACTTATACAACTTGCCTTGCCCCTCTGCTTCTCAAAAGCTTAGGGGGAACCCACAATGATCTCTCTTGTATGTTCTGGCTCCTTCCAAATCTATGTCAAACCAAGTTCCATCCCCTTAGACCAATGATGGGCAACCTAGGCTAGTGAGTGAGCTGCATGGGTGGCCCTCCTGCATCTCAGTGGGCCACAAGATTGTCGTCACCAAGCCGGTACTTTTGCTAACGGCGCTTGCGTCCTGCAAATTTGTGGGATGAGCTGATTGAACCATAGCACGCTTTGATTGGCTGCAGAGGGAGCACACAGCTCTGACAGTCAATACTGTGTGCAATCAGCATACACTTCCCCTCATGTGTCCTTGCTTTACCTGTGTGTCACTTTAGTAATACCACTAGGAAAAAACCCGTCATGGACAAAAGTCAACAGAATCTGGCAATCCTGCACGTGGGCAACAGTAAACAAAATGTCTTCCATAGGACCCTGAGGGTATGTCTAGACTACACGGCTCCGTCGACGGAGCCATGTAGATTAGTTTACTAGACATAGGAAAATGAAGCGGCGATTTAAATAATGGCCGCTTCATTTACATCAAAATGGCTGCCACGCTGTGCCGATCAGCTGTTTGGCGGCACAGCGCGGTAGTTTGGATGCTCACATGCGACAAGGAAGCCTTTGTCGACCGCCCGGTAAACCTCATTCCACGAGGCATAACGGGGCGGTCGACAAGGGCTTCCCTTGTTGACCGCGGAGCGTCCAGACTACCGCGCTTATTTATTTCAATCGCCGCTTCATTTTCCTGTGTCTAGAAACCTAATCTACATGGCTCCGGCGACCGAGCCATGTATTCTAGACATACCCTGAAGGGCCACATGAGTTGCCCTTTACTGCCTTAGACTTATTTAGGGGTGGATTGTCCAATTCTTATCCACCCTCGAAGGCATGGGTTGTGAGTCAGTGCTCACAAATTTGTGTAAGGGTTTCATAATCTAGCTCTTAGACTCACATCCACTTAGCAGTTAACTTACATATCACATCTCAGGTTGACCCACTTAGGGAGAGTACAGCCAAGCTGCTGTCGGTCATGTGACACGTGGGAAAGGACCTAGGAAGGTGTAAATCTAAGTTACAGCAAACGCCATTCCCTACATTAACTTTGAGCTCCTTAGCATGCACATTATAGCATCTTACACTTTGTTCCATTCATTTGCAAGTTAATTAAGTGGGATAAGTAGGACAAATGGATTCTAACACACACTAACTTGTACATCGTGGATGAGACTGGCTTTGAATCTTCAGCAAATGGGGAAAAATGTTCCTTACCTCCTTGTTATTATTATACTTCATATTTTTTATTTCTAGTGGCTCCATTAGCAGCACATTGATTTTATTTTTGTTTTGAACTAGTACTAATTGTCTCTGGTTTTAAGCTCGCATGAATTTTAGTCTTATATCTGCTTATTCCAACTGCCAGTGATGCTCCTAGCATGGCACAGATATATAGTCAATGCATAAAATAGGAAACATTGTTGCTATTATTAGGGGACATATGTTATGGAGTAAGTTTGTTATTTAATGAGCCCCATGGGGAGAAAACCCACAAAATAAAATGGAATCCCTTGTTCTATGCTGCCCCGTCAGTCCCAACTTCTGTTGGTGAAAGAGATGCGCTTTTGAGTCACACAGAACTGCTCTGCAGGTCTGGGAAAAGGACTGAAGAACAACTCTGTGCAACTTGGAAGCTTGCCTCATTCACCAACAGAAGCTGGTCCAATAAAAAATACAGGTTAGACCTCCCTGGTTTGGCACTCTCCAGACCTGATTGGTCGCGAATGAGTGAATTTGCCAGACCAAGGGAGGTTGGGCTTCGGGCATTCCTGGGGCTCCCTCTCCTGGCCATGGCTCTGGCCAGTGTGCTGCCCCCAGCCAGCCTGTTGGGTTCTACTGCCCTCAACCCTCTGTTGGGGTTCCTCTATGGGCCACTGGCCCCACCTGCCCCCACCAAGGCTCCTCTATGGGCCACTGGACCAGCTCTGGCTGGTAGGGTTCTGTTCTGCGCCCCCACCCAGTAAGATCTCGAGCCTGGACGGCCTCACTACATCCATGGTAGGGCTCTGAGCCATGGCCAGTGGCTTCTCTCCAGCTACAACAAGGCTCTGCCCTCCTGATGGGCAGGGCTCCCTGTCCCCGGCCAGGGTTCCCTGTCCCCAGCCAGCGGGGCTTTTCTCTGGACTGCCTTCACTCTGGCTGTGTCAGGGCTCCATGCCCCCTGCTGGCAGGGCTACTTGCCCCTGGCTACTGGCCCCGCTCCGGCTGATGGGGTTCCCTGCCACCTTGCCACAAGTCCTGCAGGCTGCCAGCCACTGGCAACCTCTGTGGCTGGGGCTCTCTGGTCCAGCAACATCTGTGGTCTGTCAGGCCCTGACAGACCACAGATGTTGCTGGACCAGGGAGTCCCGGAACATAGAGGTTCAACCTGTACTACCTCACCCACCTTGTCTCTCTTTCTTTTTGGTATTTAGTGACTTGTGTGTTTGTTTTCATTAGGACTGACAAGTGATTACAAAAAAGTGTGATTAATCATGCTATTCAACAATAATCAAATACCATTTTAAAAAATATTTTTGGATGTTTTCTAGTCCTGGATGTAAATATCTTGTGATGCTGACAGCAAGAGTACCACACAGACACCTATTGTCACTTTTAGGTGACACTGAAAGGAAGATGCAGGCAGCATTATTTCCTGCAAATGTAAACAAACTTGTTTGTCTGAGCAATTATCTGAACAACAAGTAGGACTGAGTGGACTTGTAGGCCCAAGTTATACATTGTTTTTGTTGCATGATTGCACTTAAAACCAATACCAATTTACATTTACAAATTGTACTTTCATGTTAAAGAGCTTGCACTATAGTACTTGTATGGGGTGAATTGCAAAATACTATATCTTTTATTTATCATTTTTACAATACAAATATTTGTATTCCAAAATATAAAATGAGCAACTGTACACTTTGCATTCTGTGTTGTAACTGAAATCAATATATTTGAAAATGGAGAAAACACCCAAAACATTTAATACATTTCCATCGGTATTCTATTGTTTAACAGTGCAATTAAAATTGCAATTTGTTAATGGCAATTATTTTTTAATCCAGTGAGTTAACTGCAATTAAATCGACAGCCCTAGTTTCCATTAATAATGGCTGGCAGTTTTTATGTGAAGAAGAGCACAGTCCTGTAGAGAACAATCTTGTAAAGCCTGGTGGAATATTCATAGAATCCTAGGGCTGGAAGAGACCTCAGGAGTCATTGAGTCCAACTCCCTGCCCAAAGCAGGACCAATCCCAAATAAATCAACGAGAAGGAATGTAACTAACTTTCTCAGCAGCCAGTCAGGGCCTCCCAAGCATAACATGTGATACATTTACCAGGACAAAAGTGCTTAGGAATTCTGGGGAAATCTAAATGGGGGAAAAAGTCACATGTGGCCCCGTGTTTGTTACCCACCCAGAATCCCCGCCATAGTCAATGGAAAGCTTGGGTAGGGTCTATGCCCGGTGTTTCAGAGGAAGGTATAAAGAAAAGAGAATGCATTTTGTGGCAGGTGAGGTGGGAGTGGTAGTGATGACCACGAACCTAGCAGATGCTCAACCAGCACATGTGACCGGGGGCCACAGGGAGCCCAATGACAAAATGCTTGGCCCAGAGCTGAAGCAGGGTGAAATAGGGACTAATACAAGGATGGGACAGTCCATGGTGGGCACTCAAAGGTTGAAGGATGCAGTGGCAGAAGCAAAGAGGCTTCAGGACCAGCCCTGCAAGCAGCTGTTAATGAGAATGATTTGCTGAGGGTCAAGACATTGCAGGAGAGAATTACCTCCTAATTATGGTGGCCCAGCTGGAAGGCGAGTGCCAGACGGTGAAATCTAGGGACGTTAAATTGTGGGTAATTGACTAATCAAATAGTCGAAGCATTTTGCATCGACTATTTGAGTAGTCGATAGGGTGTCTCTGCCTTTGGCATGTAGAAACAGCCCTAGGGCGAAAGCGCCACATGGAGCCTGGGATCAGCTGGGGACTCTGTGCGGCACTGCCACTTTGAAACATTGCAGGCTTCTCCCAGTGTTTCAAAGCAGCAGCATCGCATGAAGTCCAGGGTCAGCGGGCTTCATCTTGGCCTCTGAGGATAGAACAAGAAGCAATAGGCTTAAACTGCAGCAAGAGAGGTTTAGCTTGGACATTAGGAAAAAGTTCCTAACTGTCAGGGTAGTCAAACACTGGAATAAATTGCCCAGGGAGGTTGTGGAATCTCCATCTCTGGAGATATTTAAGAGTAGGTTAGATAAATGTCTATCAGGGATGGTCTAGACAGTATTTGGTCCTGCCATGAGGGCAGGGGACTGGACTCGATGACCTCTCGAGGTCCCTTCCAGTCCTAGTATTCTATGATTCTATCAATTTGAAGTACCCCCTTCTTTCCCCGCCCCCTTGCTGCCTCTTTCCGATTGAGGCAGCAAAGCGGGGGAAGCGACTAGTCGACAAGCTTCTTGACTAGTCCTTCACATCCCTAGTATAATCATGCAGTCAGTGACAGCAACGAGGTAGCAAGGAATGCGGCTGGGACAGGGCCCCTGGAGATTTGTTGCCCGGGTGGGAGACGAGGGCATAAACAGATGTCTTGCCCACTCATGGGTTGGTACCACAAGCGAGGGAAGCGACAAGCTCTCCAGGCAGCTCAGAAAATGCAGGTGCAGTTTGCGAGCAGGGACTGACACACTCTCTGTATTGGGACGGGAGGAAGCGTTGATCCACCCTGTGAAGAAGGCAGTGGCTTCAGGCCTAGCCCATGAAAGGACTGCAACAAAGCACCTTAGGGCATGTCTACACTACAGCCTTATTTCAAAATAACAAGGTGAGCGTCCACACAGCAAGCCCATTATTTCAAAATTATTTTGAAATAACAGGCGTCTTATTCCGGAATAATAAACCCTCATGTCACAAGGAATAATGCCAATTTCAAAATGGCTGTTTTGAAATAATGGTAGTGTGGATGCTCCATTGCAGCTTTTCAAAGTAGCTCCTCCCCAGAATCATTCAAAGTAATTATTCACCAGTGGCTCCTGGGGCTCGAAATTGAGGTAGCACGTCCACATTAGGAGAGCCTGCCTCGGACTCATTTCAAGCCTTCCCTCTAGCATGGACGTGCTATTTCAAAATAGTTATTTTGGGAGTTATTATTCCGAAATAATGTATTTTGAAATACCTTTGTAGTGTAAACAAAAATATACATAGTATCATGAGCTTCCCTGGGCAGAACCTACTTCTTCAGATGAGCTTGAGTTGAGAAGAAAGTAGGACTCTCAGAATTTATAACAGGAAAAACAAGGGAGAGGAAAAATAAAAAGTACCTGTCAATTAATTGTAGTGCCAGTGTCGATGAGGCTAATTAAGTGGGCTGGAAGTGCCCCATACTTAGCTTTTGATATCAAGGTGTGTTAAATGTAAAGAAGGATGGTTTTTTAATGGGGCATCCCATTAATGTCCTTGTTCAGGCCAAGGGAAACTATCAAATTTCAGAGGGGTAGCCGTGTTAGTCTTGATCTTCAAAAGTGACAAGGAGTCCTGTGGCACCTTACAGACTAACAGACGTATTGGAGCATAAGCTTTCGTGGGCAAAGACCCACTTCATCAGATGCATGTAGTGGAAATTTCCAGAGGCAGGTATAAATATGCAGGCCAGAATAAGACTAGAGATAATGAGATTAATTCAGTCAAGGAGGGTGAGGCCCACTACTAGTAGCTGATGTGGAGGTGTGAACACCAAGGGTACGTCTAAACTACAGGCTTTTGTCAACAGAATTTTTGTCGACAGATACTGTCGACAAAGCTTCTGTCGACAAAGAACGTCTAGACTACATCCAGTTCTGTAGACAAAGAAAGCCGCTTTGTCGACATGAGTGTAGACGCAAAGGACAGTGTAGATGCAATAATGCCTTCTGTTGACAGAACTCTGTCGACAAAAGGAGTTATTCCTCGTAGAATGAGGTTTACAGCCGTCGACAAAACTGCTGAGTTCTGTTGATGTTATGTTGACAGAACTCAGCTGCAGTATAGACGCAGGTATAGTTTTGTCGACAAAAGTCCACTTTTGTCGACAAAACCCTGTAGTCTAGACATACCCCAAGAGAGGAGAAACTGCTTTTGTACTTGGCTAGCCATTCAGTCTTTGTTTAATCCTAAACTGATGGTGTCAAATTTGCAGATGAACTGTAGCTCAGCAGTTTCTCTTTGAAGTCTGGTCTTGAAGTTTTTTGGCTGCAGGATGGCTACCTTTAAATCTGCTACTGTGTGTCCAGGGAGATTGAAGTGTTCTCCTACAGGTTTTTGTATATTGCCATTCCTAATATCTGATTTGTGTCCATTTATTCTTTTACCTAGGGACTGTCCAGTTTGGCCAATGTATATAGCAGAGGGGCATTGCTGGCACATGATGGTGTATATTACATTGGTAGATGTGCAGGTGAATGAACCAGTGATGGTGTGGCTGATCTGGTTAGGTCCTGTGATGTATCAAATTTGCAAATAAAGGTCAATTCTTCACTCGCTTTCTCTGTAGTTGGCTTGTGAACTTCCTTTGTAGAAGAACGGCAGCTTTTAAATCCATGACTGAGTGCCCAGGCAGGTTAAAATGTCCCCCTCCAGGTTTCTGTGTGTTACCATTTCTGATGTCTGATTTGCATCCATTTATCCTTTGTCATAGAAACGGTCCAGTTTGGCCAGTATACATGGCAGAGGGGGCACTGCTGGCATGTATCACATTAAAGGATGTGTGGTTAGTATGAGCCTCTGATGTTTTGGCTTTTGTGGTGTGGAGGCTGAGGATGCGTTGGGATTGGGTTTGCCCCAGATGGAAGGGAGTCCTGCAGAGCAGGTATTGGTTTGGGAGATGGGCCTTGGTTGGATGTCCCCTAAGAGAGAGGAAGTAGAATTCCAGACTACTCGGGGGGGGGGGGGGAGGGGGCGGTTCCTGTTGGAATCAGAAAATGCCAAGTGGGGCTGGGCACCCAGACGGTGACCCCTCAGATAATTAGGGACGAATGATTAGCCATGTACCTCCTTGGGCACATGGGGAGCAGCCAATTGACCAATGCCAGGAAATCACTTGAGAAGTGAAATTGCTTGCTGATTATGGCAAGCAAAATCACAGACCCAGACTGTGTTTTCACCCAGCTGGTGACATAGATTTAAAAAAAAAAGACGGAGAGGAATAATGAATTTTGCAGGTAGAACCTGCCCTTGGATTGGAGAGCCTATTTGTAAGATGAGCCCTACCTGAGGGGAATCTGATGATTCCAGTACAACAGGCAACAGGAGGCTCCAGAGTGGGGTGGTGTCTAGAGGGTAGCACAGTCTGCCAGAGACAAGAACCTGGGGAAGGAGAAGGAAAAGGAGGTTTCGTGGTGCAGGGGCTAGTGGAAGGGGCAGCTCCATACAGCAAATTGGTCCCTGTAGAACTCTAGCCAGATGGAGCCCATGAGTGGAAGATGAGCGGAACACTTTGTGTTTTGTTCAGCACTCATCTGTGGTTTGGCTCTGTTGTCAGCCTGTGGAGTGCTGGGAAGAGCAAGTTAAAGGGTTTGAGTGCAGAAGGTCACAGGAGACTGAGTCTATGTCTAGACTAGACTGCATCCCTCTGTCGGCAGAGGGATGCAAATCAAGCACATCGAAATGGCTAATGAAGCAGGGATTTAAATATCCCGTGCCTCATTAGCATAAACATGGCTGCCGCTTTTTTTCAAAACGGAGTTTTTTCGAAAAAAAAACGGCAGTCTAGACGCAGATCTGTCGAAAATAAACCCTGTAAATGAGGTTTACAGGATCTGTTGAAAAAGGGTTTATTTTCGACAGATCCGCGTCTAGACTACTGTCGACAGAGAGGTGTAGTCTAGACACACCCTGAGTGAGTTCTGAAAGGGTATATCCACACCACAATTAAAAACCCATGGCTGACCCATGCCAGCTGGCTCGGGCTGAATTCATTGCAGTGTAGCCCTCTGGGCTTTGGATGGAGCCTGGATTCTAGGACTCAGTGAGGTGGGAAGGTCCCAGCGCTCGGACTGAAGCCCACGTGGGAACTGCCACACTACAATTGAACAACCCCACAGCTGCTGACTCCGTGGGTGTTCCAGGGCTGGAACATTCATGAGGAAGAAAATACCAGTGATCAGCACCCACTAGCAGCCCTCCTGATCAGCTCCTCCCCTACACGTCCGGCCCCTCCTTGAGTACCACTCACTGTTAGGCACCACCAATAAGCTCCTCCCTCTCCCTCCACAATGCCTCCCGCCTGCTGCTATCAACTCCTCAGTGGTGTGCAGGAGGTGCTGTGGAGGGGTGGGGGAAGATCAGGGGAAATAGAGATGGGGAGGGCAGAACAGGGTGGGATGAAGAAGGACAGGGGTGAAGCAGTGGCAGGAAGAGGCTGGGAGGGGGTTGGGTCTGGAGGGGAAAGGGTGGAGTTGCGGCAGGATGGAGTAGAATCCAGCACCCTCAGGGAAATCACAAACTAGGTGCCTCTACTATAGTCTGAACCTTGTGAGACCAAGTTAGCTGGTATGGACCAGCTTTGCCATGAGTGTCTAATCACAAATGTACCCAGCAAAGGCTGGGTGAAGAGGCAATAGAAGCAGGTTGTCCACAGAGGCAAATCTAGTCATGAGTGAGTGCCTGGCAGGCAGTGGGCAGCCATGGTGCTTCAGAGTTATTTAAGTGTGCCACTGGTTTGGGCAATTCTGTTATACTTTTCTCTGTTCCTTTCATAATGCAACCTAATGTTTTATAGTAGTTCCCATGTTGGACACTACAGCCTATTGGCCAGAAGTCTCCTGAGTTCACTATCTTAACGCCTAAATATTTTCCTTGAGGTCACCAGTTGTGAACATCCATGTGAATTGTTGTTTTTAATAGTCCCTTCCAAGATGCACTGCTTTGCACTTACCTTAACAAGTTGGTAGATGAAACTTGTCAAGTTTTGTCAGAATATTCTAGAGTTACTCATGTATTCTTGACTAACCTAACTAATCCTGAGTTATCCGCACATTTTTATGTGCTTTTTTAGGTGCTTAATACATGGTGCTTGATTCAATAGCCCTGATCCTATTTCTGAACCCTAGGGCATCCCTGGCTTTAACTTCTTCCCATAGTGAGGCCATGTCTTCACTCTGGGGAGGATCAACGCTGTCGCGATTGATCTTCTGGAGTTTGATTTTGCAGGTCTAGTAAAGACCCACTAAATCAAACTCAGAGGGTGCCCCTGTCAGTGGCCAGTACTCCTGCTCCTGTGAGGAGTAAGGAGAGCCAACAGGAGCATCTCCTCCCATTAGCTTGCCACAATCGGGATGGAGGGGAAACTCAATCAAATAATGTAGTTGGAGTTGTGTTTCTTGATTCGACCTTTCCCTGGCCTGAGAGAGACCATTAATTCCTATTCCTAAACTGTGCTTCATGTGGCAATGACAAGTTGCTTCTTTCCACCCACATCATATAACTTTTACTGCTATTCACTGTGCAGAACTGGCAGAATCCTCAGGATTCAAACTGAGAGTGAACTGATGGCAACAATCCTTCAAATAAAATAGTGATCAAGAATTATATAAGGGCTACAAGGCGGCTGTGTTGCAATTCTCTCTGGAACATCTTGAAGTGTTATGATATGCCCACAAAAATAATTAACGTTGTCAAGCCTTTAAATCAAAGCGCAGCATCTACAGCTAATGTGAATGCAGACTTGAGCAAATGGTTCAGGATAGACATTGTCAAAATTGATGCCTTCTCTCACCTCTGCTATTGATGCTACTGTTGGCTTTATTAGGTGAAAAAAGTGTAGATAGATACAAAGGCATTACATCGTTCAAAACAGGGCTGTAGAAAATCTTGAGGTTGTTGACAACATACCTCTTCTAGATGACAGCTCAGCTAATATGAAAGTAAAAGAACCTGATTGAATTACTGGAGGATAGATCCATCAGTGGCTATTAGCCACGATGGGCAGGGCTGGTGTTCCTAGCCTCTATTTGTCAGAAGTTGGGAATGGGCAACAGGACAGATCATTGGATGATTGTCTGTTCTGTTCATTCCCTCCGGGGCACCAAGCATTGGCCACTGTCGGAAGACAGAATACTTGATTAGAGGGGCCATTGGTCATTCTTATGTAAAGATCAAAAGACTGTCCAACATGGTAAAACAACTTTTTTACTCTCCTTTTCCTGAATGTCAGCTCACCAGCTGCGGCCCAGGACAGAATTCCGTATTTTCAGGACTTTTCAGAAAGAATTACACAGTTAAATCACCTCAGGGCGACTGCCCGTAAACTCCTGATAGGTGTTAATAGTTCCCAGTCAGTGCTGAAGAAACAGCAACAAACAGTTAATAAACAAAATAGTTAATTCACAGAAATCACTGCAAATAGAATTTGGAATACTATGAATATTCTTTAAATAAACGTTCTTTGATAGTAAATCTTCAGGTGTTCCCTATGCAGGACTTCCCCCATTTTCCTCTCCCACGCATCATCAGTGATCTACAACCCATCCTGGACAATGAGCCCTCACTTTCACAGGCCTTGGGAGGTAGGCCAGTCCTCGCCCACAGACAACCCACCAACCTGAAACAAATTCTCACCAGCAACTATATACCGCACCACAGTAACTCTAACTCAGGAACCAATCCATGCAACAAACCTCGGTGCCAACTCTGCCCTCATATCTACACCAGCGACACCATCACAGGACCTAACCAGATCAGCCACACCATCACTGGTTCATTCACCTGCACATCTACCAATATAATATACGCCATCATGTGCCAGCAATGTCCCTCTGCTATATACATCGGCCAAACTGGACAGTCCCTAGGTAAAAGAATAAATGGACACAAATCAGATATTAGGAATGGCAATATACAAAAACCTATAGGAGAACACTTCAATCGCCCTGGGCACAGAGTAACAGATTTAAAGGTAGCCATCCTGCAGCCAAAAAACTTCAAGACCAGACTTCAGAGAGAAACTGCTGAGCTGCAGTTCATCTGCAAATTTGACACCATGGCTATGTCTACACTGGCGTGATCTTGCGCCAGAAATATGCAAATGAGGCTAAGCGTGGAATATCACCGAGCCTCATTTGCATATCTAATGAGCCGCCATTTTTGTGGAAGAGGCTCTTGCGCAAGAAGGAGCGTCTACACTGCCCCTTCTTGCGCAAGAAAAACCTTCTTGCGCAATGTCGTTATGCTGATTAGTTTCAGGAATAACGGCATTGCGCAAGAGGGTTTTTCTTGCGCAAGAAGGGGCAGTGTAGACGCTCCTTCTTGCGCAAGAGCCTCTTCCACAAAAATGGCGGCTCATTAGATATGCAAATGAGGCTCGGCGATATTCCACGCTTAGCCTCATTTGCATATTTCTGGCGCAAGATCATGCCAGTGTAGACAAAGCCCATCAGTTTAGGATTAAACAAAGACTGCAAATGGCTAACAAAGTACAAAAGCAGTTTCTCCTCTCTTGGTGTTCACACCTCCACATCAGCTGCTAGAAGTGGGCCTCACCCTCCCTGACTGAATTAACCTCGTTATCTCTAGCCTTATTCTGGCCTGAATATTTATACCTGCCTCTGGAAATTTCCACTACATGCATCTGACGAAGTGGGTCTTTGCCCACGAAAGCTTATGCTCCAATACGTCTGTTAGTCTATAAGGTGCGACAGGACTCCTTGTCACTTTTGCAGATCCAGACTAACATGGCTACCCCTCGGATACTTCCCCCATTTTGTTGCTGTTACATGTGTTCAAGTAAAAGGTACCTGTGACATTGATTCTTCTGTACTGTCGCATACATGCGCACACACGGCCTCCTTTCATCTTCTCTGGCAGGCGATTTCTCAGCCTTTCTAGGGAGGCCCACAGCTGGGACTGTTTAGCAGCGTGGCAGCCTCTAATGCCTTCAAAACACTTCCAGACCCTGTCAGCATACTCTCAGGGGATCTCTGCAGCAAGCAGCAGGCCAGCGCTGGGTTAATAGTTGACTAGTCAACCATGGCTGGAGAAACAGCGATCTAGACCCTGTCTCAGGTCTCGGAAGGTGGAGGATTTCCCGACCAAAGAAACTGCCTGTACTGCAGCTTCTGAAACAGTTACTGAGTACGCCTAGAACAGGCCTGCCGACGGGGTTGGGGGTGGGGGAGAAAGAAAGGGCCCTTTAATTCATCGCCGGAGTGTCAGAGCCGCAGTGCGCTGGGATGGATGCAGGTGGGGTGGAGAGGGCATGGCGAGCTCCAGGCAGCGCTAAGGGCTGGCTTCCCGCAGCCCCGCCCCTTCCACCTGAGGCCCCGCCCCTCTGGCAGAATGAAGCTGCCCCCCAGGGGCCTGGTAATACTGTTGGCCCTGTTGCCTAGCAACTGTGACTCCTGAGTTGGGGATCTTTTGGGGACCTTCTAGCTGAACTGCCCTGCACTCATGTGCAGAGATGTAGAGTATCCCAGCTAAAATCCACGTCTCCTCCACACTGCTTCTCTCCCTGCCTACCAAACAGTCCAATGCTGCAGGGCAAAGCATGCTGGTTACACACACACACACAAGCTGGCTGTGTCTACACCGCTGAGTGTAAAGCACTGTCACGTGATCACAGCACCAGTGCTGGCAGAGAGCTCTCCCCGCACTTTTTGTATACCACCTCCACAAGAAGCACAGATCCCACAGCTGTTTACGTTGGCACTTTATACTGCTGTATCTTGCTTCACATGTGTGGGGTTGTTTTTTCACACACGTCAGAGCAAGAAAGTTAACAGCACAGGAACTTGCCAGTATAGACAAGCCCTAAGTATGACTAAAAGACCACCTACAGCTGGTCCCCACTAGATCAAGCCGATGTTATCCTATATGTTGCTACAGCTCTAAGACAGGAGGGTATTAGAACTGGAAGGGACCTTGAGAGGTCATCAAGTCCAGTCCCCTGCCTTCACGGCAGGACCAAACACCATGCAGATCATCCCTGATAGATCTCTAAAAAACTACAAATGGACCTGCAGCACCTTAGAGAGGTGTTTAAGTTTTTTTCATTTAGACTAACATGGCTACCCCTCTGAGACCTTTATCCCTGATAGATATTTCTCTAACTTGCTCTTAAATATCTCCAGTGATGGATATTCCACAACCTCCCTAGGCAATTTATTCCAGTGTTTAACCACCTTGACAGGTAGGAAGTTTTTCCTAATGTCCAATCTAAACCTCCCTTGCTGCAATTTAAGCCCATTGCCTCTTGTCCTATCCTCAGAGGCCAAGGAGAACAATTTTTCGCCCTCCTCCTTGTGATACCCTTTTAGATACCTGAAAACTACTATCATGTCCCCTCTCAGTCTTCTCTTTTCCAAGCTAAACAAACCCAGTTCTTTCAGTCTTCCCTCATAGCTCATGTTTTCTAGACCATTCATCATTTTTGTTGCTCTTCTCTGGACCTTCTCCAATTTCTCCACATCTTTCCTGAAATGTGGTGCCCAGAACTGGACACAATCCTCCAACTGAGGCCTAATCAGAGCAGTGTAGAGTGGAAGAATCACTTCTCATGTCTTGCTCTCAACATTCCTGCTAATACATCCCAGAATCACGTTTGCTTGTTTTGCAACAGCGTCACACAAGTTGATTTTTTCCTCTCACTGCTCTAACCAAATCTACTTCATGGAGTTGAGCAGTCACATAAACAAGTGCTAAAATGCTAGCTGGGAAATGATTTCTTTTCCCAGCACACCTTTAACTCTTTCCAGCTTTTAAAGCTGTAATATGAAGTGGTGGGAAGGACAGACACAGTAACGGATCACATCCTGGCACTTCCGTCCCACTGTGTTAGAAATTTTAAGTTGTTTTTATTTAAAAAAAATGGAGACAAGGAGACCAGTCCATGAGTGACAAAGTTGGCTTCTCTTTGCACAGCCCCCGAACACACAGCTGCCGAGCGGTTATTTTTACATAAATCAAGCAGGTGCTCTATAATCAATGATCCTGTCTCCAAGCTCACAACGATGCTGACAGAGTACACAGCAGTTTTTAGAAGGAAGAGAACTGTAAGACCAGAAACTCAATTTGTCTGATTTTTGGACGGAGATTCTGCTTTCCACTGGGTCCATTTGGGGAATGTTATTTGATATTAAAAACATGTAAAATATGTAGACACATGAATGCTTCTCCAAGTCTTTCCCGGGATCTAACTTAAAACCGGTCCTTCCCACACTTCCAATCACATCTCCAACCCACCCCAGTTTTTCCAACAGGCTTTAAAATCCAGCACAGAAAATGGTGATGAGTCCCCAGCATGGAGTGACAGGTTGTCAGGAATTAAACATCTTCCTTTTTCAGAAGACTGTAAGAAAATGTCATACGATTTTTCTCTTTTCTTTTGTGAGCCTGGCTGCCTGTAACTTCTCCTGAACTTGAATGTCTTTTCATTAGCCTCAGTGCATAGTACCCATGCAATATTCAAAGAGGGTCTAAAACTTTAGATTAAATTACCCTAACTGATGGCAGGGGAATGTGGATTCACACTGCATTTGCACAAGGTGCTCAATTAACTGGGTAGTCACACAGCTGGAGCCAAATTCTCCCCTGCTGTCTTCAGCAAGGGCTGCAAAAGCAGAACAAAGGGCAGACTTTGGCTCTCGTCTAATGAACTTTCCACCCAATTAGTGGGGTTTTGCCTTTAAGTAATCAACAGAGGCTACGTCTATACTGTGGGTTCCCCCCCTTCCCCCCCCGGCAGAAGATATGCAAATGGAACGCTCATTTCCATATATCGCACTCTCATTTGCATATCCTCTTCTGATCCTTGTTGCAGAAGAGGTTTTTGCAATAAAAAGCCCTGTGTAGACGGGGCCATTTGTTGGGAAAAAACCCTTTTGCGGAAGAGCCTGTAAACCTCATTTTTTGGATTTTTTTTTCCGGGGCCGGGGGCCGCGCGGCACCTGGTGGCAGCTCTAAGGGGCACCGCACAGCTGGGTGCGTGGCGCCCCTTACAGCTGCCATCAGGCACCCCCCATAGGTTGGCGCCCCAGGCAGCTGCCCGGCTAGCCCCCCCCTTAATCCAGCCCTGCTGGTAGCATTGAACCAAGGCCGTGTGGAGCAACCTGTTCCCCCTCCCACCAAACAGGAGCTAGTCCGGGCAAGCACCTCGCACCCCAATACCCTGCCCCCGCCCTGAGCCCCCTTCCATCACCCTCTCTCTCTTGACAGGAGTGTTAGAAGTCCAGATCCAAGAATAAATAAATAAGGGAAGGAAGAAAAAAAGAGAGAGACAGTGAGTAGATAGTTCAAATAGTTACAAGAAACTGGTAAATACCATTAGCACCTTCATTGTTGGTTCTTATCAGTGTCTTGTAACTCATCAACCTACCAAACAATGAAGGCAACAATGATTCTTTGTAGACTCTCATACCATCATCTACATGTTTTGTCTGTCTTTAAGTGCTACCTGACCATTTATTGTTTGCTAATTAATGGTTCTTATCTGCCTCTTTTGACTATCCAGCCTTTAGGTACTTAGAAACGATCTGTTTTTCCTATTTCATTCCAGCTCCACTTCCCTCTTGTATTTTTTACCCACTGCCTCTTCTTGTTCCCCCCTTCCATTTTGTCCTTCTTCCACTCCTCCTTCCCTTGCCCCCTATTTATTTTGGTCCTGGACATCCAATACTCTGGTCATCTGAAGAAGTAGGCTGTGCCCACGAAAGCTCATGATACTATCTATGTGTTTTGTTAGTCTTTAAGGTGCTCCTAGATTATTTGTTGTTTTTAACGTTTTTCCTGTTACAGACTAACTCGGCTACCCCTCCGAAGCCTCTCTCTCCTGTACCCCACACCCCAACCCTGAGTCACTTCCTGCACCAAGGTTTCAGGGCAGGTGGTGACACATCCTTAGCTTATCCCATTATAGTGATACTTGTCCATGAAGAATTGTGTCTATTTAAATAAAACATTTTTCTGAATGAATTCATTCCAAACCGACTGAAAGCTCCCATCAGTCAAGTTGGGGTGGGAGACATCAAATTATTCATTGCAAGTACATTACCAGATGACTGTGGTTTGTCGTTAGTCACTCGAACCCAACCAGATTTCTGTCAAATTTTTTTTCTTATTTCTTAAATAACGGTTCATGTTACAGTACCACCTAGGGGACCCCATTGTGCAAGGCACTATACAAACAAGAAAAATGCAAGGACGAGATCCCCTTGCTCCACAAATGACATGAATTGAAATAGATAAGACAGACAGTGGGAAGGAAAACACAGGAAAAGTGACTTGCTACCAGTCAAGTTAGCTAGTGTTCTTCTACTAATCACTCTCTGAGTTTGAAACTTTTTGACTGTTTGCTACTCACAGTTGTCACCTGGCATTCTTTCTGCTCCCTGAGGTGCGTGACTGGAACCTGCTTAACTATGAAAACAATTAAGAGGAAATGACAAAAAGCAAATAAATAAGGATGTTTGTAGAAACATCATCTAATCTGATCAGGGTAAACAAAACACTTCATGGCAAGAATATTGCAAGCAGCAGTCGCAAGTAAAAAGGAGCACAAACATAGCTGGTTTGGCAAAACTCCATTTTAATTTTTTTATTGTTTTGACCAATATTGATGTTTGGTTTTAAGCTTTTTTAAAATTCATTTTAAATTTTAACTGCTGTGCAGATTTGTGGGTTATAAGCATTTTTTGGTTTTATCTCATTAAATGTTTACAGGTGTGGAAAACTATGGGGCAGCGTTATTTAATGACTGACATTGAAATTCAAAAATTAACATTTTATTACCGATAAATTGCAAATATGTCAACCCCCAAATTTTTCAACACCAGTATCAAAAGACACAAACTAAATAGCCTTCAGTTTTAAGTTCTTAACAGGCATTTGTCTTATTTGCCTACCTGTGAATTTCAGCTCTTATTGATGGAAATATGTTGTTAGTTTGTGTGTCCGGTGAAATAGATATTTATTGACCTTCACTGATAGAGACCTAATCCTTCCAAGCCTAAGCAAAGTTGAGTCTAACAGCTGTTCAGAATTCAAATGAATGGTCTCTAACACTTTTTATTTGCAGCATTTGGCCAGTTCTAGATCTGGATCTGAATAGTTTTTAAAAGCACAATACAACCCCATTAACTAAATTCCAGGGAGTATTATTCTTAATCATGTTTATTATAGTAGTGCCTACTAGGTAACCAAGAACAGGGCCCTGTATGGCTGAGTGTTGTACAGATTAAGACAATTCTCCAAAGTTCCCTCGAAACTGCATGGTCATGCAGCTATCTAATAAACCCTGAACAAGGGCTCAGGTCTGTCCTGCATGTGTAATGATGGCAGATCCCAGTCATCTGCAGGTAGAAAGTAACTTGGGATCTCTGGATCTTAATGCATGAGCCTCTAGTGTATGAGCTAAAAGCCAGCTGTCTCTCAGCTAAGACTGTAGAGCAGACTCATTATTCTCTCTGTCAGTGGTCACAGAGCCAGTAAACAGGACAATGCACCACACCCAGGAAGTGAGTGGGTAACACCCAGAGCTACTGTGGCCAGGGCAGAGACCCCTCTCCCCCACATCTGTAGCAGCTCCTTGCAGGGGCCGGAGGAGAGATATGCTCCTCCAGAAAGGGGCTTTAACAACTGCAGCCCAGGGCCCAGGGCTAAAGAGGGGGGCCTTAGTCCAGGACCCTGGTTTGCAACACATAATGCCCCAGTATTCTGGGCCAGCTCTTCCTGGTGTGTGTGGGGGGGGAGGTGGCTCCATGCACTGCCATTCCTTCTGTTTCTTCTCTCCACCTCCGGCTGGGGACGTACCACCAGGTAGCTCTGTCCCTGCAGCTCCCATTGGCCAGGAATCATGGCCAATGGGAGCTGCGGATGGCAGTGCCTGCAGGTGAACACCAGCAACGTGCAGCCACCTGTTCCCCTTCCCCCATCAAATGGGAGCTGCCCCAGGTAAGCTCCACACCCACCAAACAAAAAAAGACTACATTTAAAGAGAAGACGGGCTGTTCTCCACTGCTATTTGGAGTCAGGGCTGAGAGACCACGGGGAAACAACCTGTCTGGGCTGCTCTGATGACTGGGAACAGGATCTGATGGCCTCCAATTCTTGCACAGAAGAGGACTTTCCCTCTTTTACCAGCCTTACCCCATGGAGATGAGAGGCATTCGAGGGGACTGATTTTTCCAAAACAAAAGGCAATATGAAAAGGGAACAGCTCTCCTGGCGACTGGAGTTACCTACCCACTAGCATGCAAGAAACAGATAAATCCACACCTATTGTAGCTATCGCACATACAAGACAATCACACGTACTAATCTGTCGATCTCTAACAGCATCCATGTGATAGCAGCTACTGATTTACACACCCATTCACGTCTACAGATGAGAACACAAGCCTTTTTATTGTAATTAAATATTTGAAGTAAAATCTATGTTTATAAAATGCCTTAATTAAAAGGAAACAAATCTTTGGAAGAAGAAGTGGTTTAAAGGGATTGGGCCTATGTGCACTTTTCTCCCCAAACAAATAACTCCGTAAAGTAACTTTTGTTTCTTCTTTAGGATTCCGTGGATCTGCAGTAACTGCCGTCTTAGCTGATCTTTGGGACAGACGTGGGGACCTCCACAGCTAAATGCATGGATCTCTCCAGCTGGAGCTCAAGAACCAGATTTCAAGATAAACACAAACCTATATCTTCTGTACCATGGGATACATGTCCCTACCACACCTAAGTAGTGGGTTACAGACAGGCATTCTCCCCTCTCCCCCTGGAAAATTAGGGTTTGAAGCCAAGTCAGAGAATATTTTAATTTTTTCTCCTCCTTCCCATCCAATTTTGAATCTCTCCATTTCTCCATCTGTTTTGCTGCCACATTCCTCGCTACCTTCTGGATTGCCTCCTCTTGCATACGCCCTTCTAGTCTCTCGAATACATCTCAAGAAATAAATTAGCACAATTAAATTAGCAATGTGGCCTTTTGCCGATAGTCTGTATTTAGCTCCTGCCTTCTCAGAGGTCCAGTTTCTTCTCACTCCTTCAGAGTCGGAACAACTTTAGAAATTGTGCATCATAGTGCTCAGTGGCTCAGGAGGTGGGCGATGAAATACATATCCTTTCATTTCTGTGTCGGTAGCTGCAGTTTCTCCTAACCTGAAACCATCTCATTGCCACACCTAAGGGTTTGCTGGTGGCCTCTGCAATGAGCTGGTGGTCTTTGTCCAATTCCTAGGACAATTCCACACAGAGGCCATTACAGAAATCCTCACCCCAACCAGCACCACTAAGAGAGCCAGGACTGAATGAGCATTGAAATCCAGCTGGTCCCCCTTTGAAGGAGATATCCTTCCATGTGAGAACTGAGGTAGGTGAAGTATCTATGTGACCTGTTTGGTAGGAAAGAAGATGACTTCAATTTCCAGGCCTAATCAACTTATACCAAATACTCGATCATAAGCCCGTTCATTCATAAGCCAACCCCCCGCCAAGTTAAAAAAAATTGTAAACATAGGAATGATCTCCATTCATAAGCTGATGCTGTATTGGCAGCATGCAAACTTTGGATCCCTGCTCATCAGCGCATGCTGCTGGCACGTCGGGATGTTTTGTTTACCCAGAGCATCTGCAGGCATGGAGCCTTTCAGCTCCCATTGGCTGCTGTTCACCATTCCCAGCCAATGGGAGCTGCGGAAAGCAGCGCAGACCAAGGGACATGCTGGCCACCACTTCCCGCCACTCCCGTTGACCAGAATGGTGAACAGTAGCCACTGGAAGATGAGGGGCTCCCTGCCTGTAGACATTCCAGGTATATAAAATGTCCCACTGTGCCAGCAATTTGCTCAGCTGGGCTGGGAATTGAAGTTTGCCAACCCCTCCTCAAGTTAAAAAAAATTGGTAAAAGGCAATGACCATTCATAAGCCAATCCCCGCCCTTTATTGTGTCATTTTCTACCAAAAAATTAGGCTTATGATCGAGTATTTATGTGTGTGTGTATATATATATATATATATGTATATATATATTTCTTTACGTTTCACCTTCTAGATGTGCCCTTGCTAAATATCTTATGAATTCTAATTTAGATTATGGTAAAGCCCAAAGTTCCCATTGGGTAGAGCACTGTACCAGATAACACAGTCCTTGTTCCGGAGGGCTTACAGTCTAAAAACGACAAAACAGATGTCAATTTGGGGTTAGCGAGAATAACCCGTTAAAATTAATTTAGGGAAGAACGGTTCATCAGAGTGTGATTTCAGAAACACATAATGTTTCTTACTAGACCTCTGCACAGGGGTAAATTTCACCTAGCAGTGAGCAAGGGGAAGTGTAAAACCAGCGGATGGTGAGGTTTCAAACAAGTTTTACCCAGAGATTTTGTTGTAATGGTTTAGGTGTGTTTTTTCTGCCTCACCTTTATGAAAACATTGACCCTCAGTTTTTATGTAGTAGTTTAGCAGGGCATGACACATCATATTTGCAATTGACTTCCAAAAACAGCTTCAAAATCTGCAGGCACAAAAACCTACATTTGCAATTCTAATTTTCCACAGAACTGTTCACCTTATCAAAAGCAAAAGGCCATGACCATAAAATGAGTGCATATATCTATAAGCCAGTTGAAAATTTGTTCCCATATATTCTAGTGGTTTATATGCCCCATTCCTTCACTCTCCAGCTCATCTTTAAAGCTATAATGTTTAAGGAGCTGGCTTCACACTCAGTGAAATATTTGCTGAATAGGTATCTATTCCAATAATCCACCTGCTTTGGTTTCATTCTGAAAACATTCTTTTGAGTTTCTTCCCGGAATTTAGTTTAAGTGGACTCTATTGTATTGTTACCCTCACTTGTTCTATTACAGTTAACAAGAGTAAATCCTGTCAAAGTCTAGCTAGAACAAAAGAAATAAAAATTCAGTCTTAAGATGGCTCCGCTGAGGCTCATTCTCTCTGATTAAGCTTTGCTAGTAGGGTCTTAAGAAGCTGCATTTTTTTCCTCCAGAGCACCTGAGTTGGTCTCTGAAAAGCAGCTGCCTGTCATGAGTGACTGGTTAGATGAGGCCGAGATGCCGTGCACAGTTCAGTCGCTGGGTGGGAGAGGGAGGGATGGGCTGCTATGCTACAAACATTTGTTTAGAAACCCCACTTTTTAAGGACGCTGTCAAGGGGGCGACAACTCCAAAAGAGTACATCAATTGTGATGCAGAATATTTTCTTTGCATTACAAAGAGAAGACTTAGAGGGGATATGCTAGCAGTTTTCAAGCACCTAAAGGAGTGTCACAAGGAGGAGGAGGAAAAATTCTCCTCAACCTCTGATGGTAGAACAAGAAGCAATGGGCTTAAATTGCATCAAGGGAGGTTTAGGTTGGACATTAGGAAAAAAATTCTGTCAGGGTGGTTAGGCACTGGAATAAATTGCCTAGGGAGGTGGTGGAATCTCCATCATTGGAGATATTGAAGAGCAGGTTAGATAGGCCTCTACCAGGGAGGGTCTAGATGGTGCTTGGTCCTGCCGTGAGGGCAGGGGACTGGACTTGATGACCTCGCAAGGGCACTTCCAGTATTCTATGATTCTATCTATCATTTTAAAGCAGGTCCTGGAAAAATCTGTCAGTCTCACAATGAGCGAGGCAATGAATGTGACTTACAATTCACGTGTGTGTGTGTGTGTGTGTGTGATCTTGACACTCTGAGTTTCTTTATGGCAGGAGCCAGGCACATAGCAGCAGCTAAATGCAGAGGAAGTATTTTAGATACAATAAGAAAAGTTGAATTTTTGCCATACATTTAAATGAAACATTTTTGCTTTTTGGATGTACAGTATGTACCTATAAAACTAAGCAATTAACGTCATGGAAACCATATTAGCTAAACTGCTACTGGAATGGAGGATACAAAATTAGAGGCTTTCCCACCCCAAATTAGGTCCTCATTATTACCAGTTTTGTGGTTTTAGTATGTAACTGTCTTCTTTTTTTTGTTGTCATCCATCCTCATCTAGATACAAAGCTTGTATTACAGGGAGAATTCTCTGATACAGCAGCAGTCAAAATGATTAACCATGAAAGCGGTTGTGGGGTGGATAGAAGACAGATATCAATGCGCTCTTCAGACAATACATGGCATCTGAGGCTGGGATAAGAGCAGCAAGATGGAGTTAGCCTGTTCTCCGATCACAGAATATTGGGGGCTTGGAAAAGAACGCCGCATTATGAAAGCATCACATTAAAATAACACAAAAACATGCTTTTTTTGTCACCCTGAAGTGTCCAATAATCACCTACTTCAGAGCCTGGAATTGCAATGCCTCTGAATGCACGTGTTCCTTCTCCTCTGCCCGGGAAGTGGTCATGACCTGTGGAGTATTTCTTCCAACTCATCCCTTTTCTGCTGATAAAAGTATTGTTGCTACCGGCTTGGGTGAAGCATCAATCTTCAAAAGAAGGTCAAGCTAAATAGATGACAGGATATTGTGGGAGGAAGAATTAATACAATTTTCCAGCAATTGTCTCTCATGCCAGTGGTGCTCTAAATGCAATTGAGGCTGGATATTGGTGGAGATAGGACCATGAATTAAGTACAAGATGCATCATAGAAATGGATGCTGGTGTTGTGATAATTTTCTTCTAATTTCAGCCCCTAGAACTTGTCCCAAAGCCCTTTGAAATCAGGAAAATACCATAAACTCAAATGGACTTTGCATCAGCTCCATAGTTCTCCAAGTGGAAACTAAGTAATTCCATAAAGAGATGGTTAAAAAATAACATGCCACCCAATGTTTACTCCAGTGATTTTTAATCAGGGAGAGAGAATTTTTTTACAAGACCATTCATGTTTGTTATCATTATAAAGCTCTTTGGGACAGGGGCTGCTGTTTATTGTGCGTTTACCCTGCTTTTAGCACAGTGGAGGTCCTGCCATTAGGGGTTACTGTGATATCAAATGCTAAACAGTTACAACGGCCATAGGAGTTGTGCTTAGTAAATGACCGATTATTGTCATTGTGTTGCTGTGTATCGCCATGTCTATCTGACATTCACTTACCATCCCAGTTCATCATGAAATCAATTTTTGGTCTGGTATTATAATAAACTAGCCAATTAGCCCGTCATAAGATGGGATTTTCAGGTCTCTCCTCCATGTCAGTCTTCTCTCCTGAGCCTCCGGTCTCTCACTCTGTCTCTCTCTCTCTCTCTCTCCTCCTCCTACTGCCTCCCCCTCTCTCTCTCAGCTCTCCTCCACCTCCTGCCTCTCTCTCTGTCTCTCTTTCTCTTCTCCTCCCCCTCCTGCTTCTCACTCGGAGGACCACGGAGCCCAAATGGCCGTTTGGGCTACGCGCTCCCCGTGCTGCATGGGGGGTGCAGAGCCCAAATGGTCGCTTGCGCCGCTTGCTCCCATGCGGCGGCCTGGCTGAGCAGCGCAGAAGTCAGCCGAGCGCCATGGCGGGAAGCGAAGGGGTGTGGGGTGGTGACATTCACGGCCAGGGGGTGGGGCCTGGAGCCGCTGTCACGCCGCATGTCACTGCCCCGCCCCCCTTCGCCTCCCACCATGGCACTCGGCTGACTTCTGTGCCACTCAGCTGGGCCGCTGCGGGGGAGCAAGCGATGCAAGCGGCCGTTTGGGCCCCGCACTCCCCACGCAGCACGGGCCGCCCAGAGGGAACAGCCAGCATTTCAGGCAACAGCGCCACCCAGAGGGAACAGCCAGCATTTCGGCGTTACAGACTCACAGACATTGGGCTACTATATAAAAGATAAGTCCCCCATTATGAAGAATGTGGAAATGGTTGTAGTATTTTATGAACGAAGTTTGATGCAGTTTACCCACTCATGCCACCCAGAGGGAACAGCCAGCATTTAGGCGTTACAGACTCACAGACATTGGGCTACTATATAAAAGATAAGTCCCCCATTATGAAGAATGTGGAAATGGTTGTAGTATTTTATGAACGAAGTTTGATGCAGTTTACCCACTCATGGTGAGAAAAGGAATTATTTTCTCCTGTGGAACAGGGAAACAAGGAGGGGGCGTTTTATGGATTGGTATGAATGTACAAGCCACAAAATAGGAATGAAGTTGCCAGGGAGATGCAATGGAGAACAAAGGATCAGTCTTTAACTTTTAATGTCTCAGAGCTGGGGAAGCAAAACCTCTGAGCACAGCATGAGGGCAATGTGAGACCAAGGGACTTGAGGGCAATGTCAGACAAAGGGACATGGGACTCATTTTGTGGAGACTCACATATTAGGACAGCTTCCTAGTGTAGAGAACGATTAAATTCAGGAAGCTTTGGAAAAGAAGGGCAGGTTATTATGCTGACATGGGCTCTGAGCTGATCGTCTGCAAAAGCAAAAATTCTTAACTTTTTATTACTGTATTCCAGTCAACTAGTGCATGCCAGCTTCTTTCGAAAAGGCCGCGTCACTGCAAATCCCGACTCGTGATTCACTCCCTGAAAAGGTGAGTTCTAACCTCATTTGGACCCACTGGACAGTCAGGGGGAGAAACAAGCAGGTGAAATCCAGAGGGAGGGTGCTGGCCCCAAATGGCTTACCATCAGAAAGAGTGGAGGCCTAGTGCTCAGCACAATAAAAGGAACATTCCCTGAGAGACTGTAAATAGCTTGGCATACAACAGTTCAACCCCCTTTTAACAAAGTGACACCATTCTTGCATGGTTCCACTTCCAGCAGGTATCTGATTGTTCTAAATGGAATGTAAAGCTTTGGGAGAGGACTGTAGTTAATTCAGCTCCTCCCCCCCAAGATAAACAAATGTTGTCAGTGGTTCCTTCCTTCCTTCCACATTCTCCAGAACATACCACCTTTCCAGTCATATCTGCGGTGCCATAAAATAGAATAATACCCAAAGAAGTACCCAAATCTAATTTCATGTTTCCAGTGAGAGAACTTGTGAGACTGTCCCAGATATGCAGGAATTCTGAACCCACACAGAATACAGCTAAACGTTAAAAAAAGGATATCTGAAGTAATAATGAAGACATATGCTTTCTTTTTAAAGAAATCCGATTAGAAATGCCATACACCAGGTATTTTCCTGATACTGTGTGTTCCTAACAATGAAGTCAGAACATTTACAATGCTGTTGGAAAGCTCGAGGAGCATGCAAAAGGGTCCAGTGAAGAGAATTTCTCCCCATAGAACTCTCCTACAATAGGGACATATGTGGGACTTAATAGAGGACAAGTAAAGGGCAGCACAGGATGGATGGGGATAGCGAAGAGTTATTCATGCCCAAAGCAACGTGTGATAATGCAGGAAGGATTCTGATTGTGGTAATGTATGAAAAAGTAATTTATTGTTTCCACAGAGGCTGTTACTTACAGGAATAACAATCATAACCCAAACACAATCGATATACTCCGCGGCAGAAGTTGATCTGTTTAGCTTATCAAAAAGACAATCAAGAGGTAACTTGATTATGGTGCAAAAAGTACCTTCACGGGGAGAAGACAACTGGCACTAACAGCCTCTTTAATCTAGCAGAGAAGGGTATAAAAAGAAGCAAGGGCTGGAAGTTAAACACAGACAATTTCAAATTAGAAACAGGCACGCATTCCCATTTTACCATGGGAACCAACCACCAAAGGGATGAGCGTGGGTCAACCCAAAACTGTCTGTGAATTTGGCTTTTAATTTTGGCCAGTCACAACACACCCAGATGCAGAGGTTGGTGATCTCACCAGGTCCTCCATCTCTTGCTTAGAGCTCGGTAAGTCACTGACTTTTCATTTGATGGCCACTCAAATTGCAAAGCATAACAACAACAACAACAAAAAGCCACAACAACTGATCGTCTATTTCATGAGCGGGCAAAATTAAAAGTCAAATTCACAAATAGTTTTGGGTTGGCCAAAGCTCAATTTGCCATCCAAGTAGGGTGACACAGGATGGTAGAGTACCAGCAAGATATTTGTGGTCAGTATGGCGCACTGGAAAGACACAAGAGAACCAGAATATGGGGCCATTCTATGCAGAGTCTCTTTAACCTGCGTAGCAGCCCCACTGGAGGACAGGGCTAGGGGTGTATAGCTGTGTACAGAGGTGCTGCTGGCATGGGACCATCCAGTGGCCCCATGTTTTGCTCCTTTCACTGCTGCAGTTCCCTGCACTTCAGGGTGATATGGGTTAAGTCACAGAGATCCCCTTGAGACTCTCACTTGATGGGCTGATCATACCACTGAGTCCACCTATCTGTCCTCTGGGGTTCCCCACCACCCTGTCCTGGTGGGCCACAAGCTCTGGTCTCCCCCAGTCAATGGACAGACTTTGGGTAACAGCCCCATGGCAAAGTAACACAGAGACTGAGAACATCTCTGATCTGGGAAGGCTCAGTTACAAGGACTTGACAGCATCTAGGAGCACTCCTAATAACTCCATTTTATTCTGTCTAAAAGTTGTACACAGAGAAAGTTCATCAAGTTTGCTCCCTTTGTCAATGAAAGAGAGAGAGAGACAGACAGACAGACAGACAGACAGACATACAGCTGTTGTTCCCTCCTGGAGGTAACAATTATTTACACAAGGTTTGATAATAAACATAAGTGATTTTACTAAGTATAAAAAGTAGTTGCAAGTGATGACAGACAGATCAAAGTAAGTTACTAAGCAAAATAAAACAAAACATGCCAGCTAAGCCAATACACTAAGAGACGTTGTTACAAATCATAGTTTCTCACACTGCTTCTCATTTCAGGTGAAGTCATTTCAGGCCAGAACTTCAGATTAACACTGGATACCTTTCTAGCAGATATGCTTTGGTCAAACACATGCTGTTGGGGTAATGGTTAGAAATTCTCTTGTCTTGGTATATAAGATAAGAGGTCATACTAGATGGTCTAGCTGTCCCTTCTGCCTCCAAAATCCATGAATGTATGAAACTGGAAGCAAAGAGCAAGACAACTGTAATTTTTTGGGGATGGCTATTTTACTAGAAGAAAAAGGTACCAATGCTCAAATTATTTCCAGCTATTGAACAGAATTGGTGAAATCCACAGCTAATGTTAGCATGTTATTCTAAGGGGCTCATCTCAGGTAGAAATATGTGTAGAAGCAAAGAGATAAGAAAATGATTAAAATAAAATAAATTGATATCTGGAAAATTAGTGTTAAAAGGAGAAGAGGGAAATATCCAAGCTAAACAAATTCAACATCTACAATTAAAAGCACTCTGGCCTTGTCTACACCGGCACATTTTGTTGCTGAAAACTGCCTTTTGACGACAAAACAGTGAGAGCGCACACACTACAATGCAACTTTTGTTGGGAAAAACACTCAGTTTTGGAGACAAAAAACTTCCACTCCTGTGAGAGACCTTTGTCTTTTCCCCTCCCTCTACTGTCGACAAAGAGCCAGTGTGGACTCTGCTCTTTGTTTTGTCAAAAGAACTGACTTCTGCCAGTATTCCACAATGGCTGCCCTAATGGCTGTGCTTAGTGTTTTGTGATCTCTGCTGCCTTGCAACCATGCACCCTTCCCCTTCCAAAGCTTCAGGAAGTGTCTGATAGCTGAGCGAACTGCACCATTTGGGGGAACAAACAAAGAATAAATCATTGGTATGCTCCTGTTCTGCCCTGCATTACACACACAGGCTGTGTCTACATTGGCACCCCTTTCCGAAAAAGGGATGCTAATGTGAGACTTTGGAATTGCAAATCCGTGGGGATTTAAATATCCCACGCGGTATTTGCATTTACATAACTGCTTTTTCGCCTCGGGGTTTTGCCGGAGAAAAGCGCCAGTCTAGACGCGATCTTGCGGAAAATAAACCCTTTTCCGCAAGATCTTATTCCTACTTTCAAGATCTCTTATTCCTACTTTCAAGTAGGAATAAGAGATCTTGCGGAAAAGGGTTTATTTTCCGCAAGATCGCATCTAGACTGGCACTTTTCTCCGGCAAAACCCCGAGCCGGAAAAAAGCGGCAGCCATGTAAATGCAAATACCGCGGGGGATATTTAAATCCCCCGTGGATTTGCAATTCCGAAGTCTCACATTAGCATCCCTTTTCCGGAAAGGGGTGCCAATGTAGACACAGCCACAGTGTCAGACAAACTGCTGCAGCAGGGTGAGGGCTGGAGAGACAGCTGCGCTGCTTTGACACAGCATGGAGAGCTCATAGAGCTAGGAAGGAAAACCAAGAAGCACAGGGAGCATCTCTGCCTTCCCACAACATTGCACTGTGGGATGCTCCCCCACACTGCTTTGCTCTGTTGACAGGGTGCTAGCCATGTGGCCATGACATGTCAACAATGGGAGGCAGAAAAACTGGTTTGACCAGTTTTCACTGTTGGTGACTTTTGCATGTGGACAGCACTTTTGTCACCAGTGTAGACACAGGCTCTCTATCAGAGAAGTTGGTGAAGTGGAGAAGCAAGCACGCAACTTTTGGAGGTACAAATTGATTATCAAATATCAAAGGGAGAGATGTTCTCCTGCTATTGCCTTTTCAATGGTCCAGCTTTAGCAGAAGGCAGACACGAGAGCTCTTTTCTGCTTGCATGTCTACCAGGGTAGTACCCTCCAAAGTGATGGCAGCCTTTATTTCTTTGAGAGCTGGTCCAGAAAGCAGAGCCCAATCCCTTCATTTAGCAAAGAAAACAGCAGCTTGTGCAGGTGCACAAACCAACCAATCAACCAACCAACCAAGGAGATGAAAGAAACATCAGCCATCCTTCCAACCCAGGTTTGCTATATTCCTATTTAGGAAGCAGCTTCTAGCTGCAGCAAGCTTATCTGTAGTGGTTGAAAAACATGACAGCATAACTGCACGGCTTAGGAACTGGGGAAAATGACTTTCTCCACTTCCTTTCTCTTTCCCCTCCCTTGTTTTTAATCGAGTATTGAAGTAATGAGCTAGACTTTGGGACAATTGCAGAATACTTACTCTGGAACTTCCACCTGCTCAGCAAGCCAGGTTGGGCAGGAAAAAACCCTACAAATGCCCTGACTTCCAACATCCTCTGCACCCACAGCTCCCATTCATAGAATCATAGGGCTGGAAGAGACCTCAGGAGGTCACCTCCAACGTTCTTAAATGTAGGACAGGGAGCATCACAATGAAGTAAGGTGGGCTTCAAACATAGTCCACAGTGGTGGAAGTAGGAAGGTGAAACCCGCATCAAGACCTCTAGCCTTCAAGAGCCAGGCATCTGAATGCTGCTAACAGAGGTTATTGCTCAAGCCCTTCATAAACGGCAGCTGAATTGTGTGTAAAGTGTTGCCAGGAAATCCTACACTGAAGATGAAGTCTGTTGGGTACCTCCCATCCCAGGCATGGTAATGCACTACTATTGTAACTGTACATTTCAGTGGGGTATATCATCCTGACAGACCCTTGTGCCATACATCATTGGCCTCATCTGATATACACAGCCAAGCAATTACATTTTCTTTTGCCGCAGCTAGAATAAATGCATCCCCTGGGAAAAAATGGGGATTAAGTAATAGCTTTATCTATTCGTATCCAAAAGCTAATCTGCATTTATAGTTACAAAATGTTTCTGATGCTCATTGTACTTCCTTGCATGCGCTCTTGCCAGACGGGATGAGTAGGATGGGGATGGGGACTTGGCTGCCTCTCTCCATTTAATGTAGTGAACTTGAAAATAGACATTTCTCCCGTTGATTTATTATCCCTGGAGACCAAAAGCAGGATTTGGTTTTTAGAAAGTAGCGCACTAACTCCTCTTTAAAGTCCTCTCCCCCCTTGGTGCAAGCGCTGACTCTCGCCAGCGGGAGATAAACACTGGCACTGAGGGCATGTCTACACTAGGAAATTAGTTCAACATAACTTATTTTGAAATAATAACTTCTGAAATAACGATTTCAAAATCAGCTCATTCCCGCAGGAAAGCAGGAGTATAGATTTTGAAAGGCCTTGTTGTGTGGATGCTCCGCTTATTATTTTGAAATAAGGGGGGTATTTTGAAATCACTCCCTAGCGTAGACCAGGGCTCAGTGGCCATCCAAACTAGTAACAAGTGCATCTCAAAAGGTGTGTCTTATCCGAGCTGTCCGCCTTTGGAGCTGCAAAGCTAAAGGCAGGTGCCAGGAGCGAACAGGGCAACTGCCCGGGGTCCAGTGATTCCTGCTGCCTCAGGCCCTTTCAATTGCCGCTGGAGCCGCAGTGTTCTCCGGGCAGTTCACAGGCGTGGGATGGGAGAGTGGCACAGCGTGGTCCAGGTGGCCCTGAGGCCTGGCTGCCCAAGCCCCGCCCCTTCTGCCGGAACTAGTCCTGTCCATGCTCTGGCACCGTCTCAGCACCCTGGTCCTGCCCCCGGGTTTCCTGGATCAGATCCAGCAGCTGCTACTGCGGTTCTTCTGGCCAGGACTGCATTGGGTCTCTGCAGGGGTTCTCCATCTTCCCCTGGAGGAGGAGGGCAGGGCCTGGACGTGTTTGCGCACGCGGGTTCGTGTCCTCCGCCTCCAGGCCCTGCAGAGGCTCTTATTTGATGCAGGTAGTCCGGCGTGGAGCACGCTGGCGCACACTTTCCCCGCCGCTTCCAAGGGCTCCGATATGACCGGCAGCTCCTTTATTTGAGAGGTCTTCCGCGAGACCTCTCCGAGCTGCCGGCCTTCTACCAGGACCTCCTCCGGGCCTGGAAGCTGCTAGAGGCAACCAGGCCCTTGGGAGCCACCGTGGGGGCAGACCTCCTCACGGAGCCCCTGCTACACAATCCCCATCTACTTGTGCAGGCGGCGGAGTCCCCCTCGGTGTGCCAGAGGCTGGTCCTGGCAGAAGTCACAAGGATCGGAGATCTCCTGGACTACGACCGGGGAGACTGGGTGGATCCCACGGCGCTCGCCCAGCGCATGGGGCTCTCCACCCTACGTACTCCCCGGCGCGTGCTTCAGGAGGTGAAGGGCGCTTGCCACCCACCGCTCGGGTTTACCTCGACAAGGTCCTGCGAGAGGGTGAACCCGCCCACCCCTCACCCCGGCCCGCCCGATCTATCCGTCGGCCCTAAGCCCGCGTACCTCCCGACCGCCTCCCCCCCGTCACCCGAGCCGGCTGCACGCGTTGCAGCTGGTCCCCTTCTGAACCGCGCCAAAGAGTCACCTGTACACGCTCGTGCTTCACACGCTCCACTTCCCCACCCTTGTGTCCCACCCAGACAACAAGTGGCGGGACCTCCTACCACCAATGGAGGGTGGGGAACCCCGGTGGGCCAGCCTCTATTCGACCTTGGTTCCACGGCCCACCGGGGACATCTGCTGGAGAATCCTGCACGGAGCTGTGAGCACGGGCGTGTACTTGGCGCGGTTCACCCCAACCCCCGACACGTGCCTCTCTGTGGCGTGAGGGAGACCCTGGCGCACATCTACATCGAGTGCGCCAGGTTACAACCCCTCTTTCGGCTCCTCCAGAACCTCCTGTTGAGGTTCTGGCTGCACTTTTCCCCCCACTTGTTAATTTATGCACACCCCATCCGAGGCCCCACAAAGTTGCGGGACCTCCTGGTCAACCTCCTCCTGGCTACTGCCAAGATGGTAATTTATAAGACCAGGGAGCAGAGGTTGGCTGGGGGAGGGGCCTGCGACTGTGGGGCCTATTTCCGTTCCTGCATCCGCTCACGTATCCGGGCAGAGTTCCACTGGGCGGCGTCCGCTGGCTCTCTCGAGACCTTCGAGGGGCAGTGGGCGCTGTCCGGGGTTCTCTGCTCGGTGTCCCCATCCGGTTCCCTTGTTTTAGCCCTTTGACCCTCACACCTGTCCTTGTTTTCTTTTTATTTGTCCCAAGTAATTACTTGGTTTCCTGGGCTCAGTAGACCCTCCCCATAGGCTGGGGGGAGGTCCTTTAGATGTGGACGGGCTAACACCCGCCCACCTCCCCGGACTCCAATAGGCCCCTTCTGCCGGAGGTCCTGCCTCTTCTGGGAGCGTGGAGCCAGCACCCCACACATACCTTGCCAGAGACCCTCCCCCCAGCTTACAGTTTTGGGTCAGATTTGGCCTACTGAGCAATAAAATTCCGCTAATGCACCTTTCACCAGAGGCACACAAAGCCCTAAATAATTACGCACCCACAGTGGAGACAGAGGGTGGATATTCGGGAGAGCTCTGCACGTGGGGAGCATGTTGAATGCTAAGTTCTTAGAAATCTGGAATGTCTCTCTGATATTTATACGGCTCCCCTGTTACCACAGTATCTGAACACCTTTAAGGCTTTAATGTGTTTATCGTCACAATAGCCCTGTGAGGTGAGCCAGTGCTGTTCCCCCCATTTTACTGTTGGGGAACTGATGTACACGGTGTGACCAGCTCCAGGATCACTCTGGAAGTCTAAAGCAGAGCAGGAAATTTAACCCTGGCTCCGACCAGCACCCTGAAAACTGGATTGTCTCTCTTCTTTTAGGTGCCTAAATGGTCTGAAGAACTTCTGAAAAATCCCAGCCCAGTCACAGATGCCAAGTACTTGAAAATTTGCCCTTGGCCTCTTTTGGAAATATGGCTCTCTGCCTCTGCACCACTGTGGTGTAAATGCAAGTTCCTATGTTACAGATGGAGAAACTGAGGCAGAGAGCACATAAATAACTTGGCAAATTTTACAGTGATGGGAAAGCAAGATCTCAATTTCAGGTTAGTGTGTGAGAATTTTACACCCCCACCTTCTCAAATCTGTGGTGAATCCTGCAGCTGTTTCCTCCTTCAACCCATTGGAACGGTGCTGTGACCCGTTCCCTATGTTCTCTGAACTGTGTTTGGTTTTTCCTGGATGTTTGAGATTAAAAAAGAAAGGAAAGCCACGTTCCCAGTCAGCCATCAATTCTAGCTATGTCCTGTCCTCTCTGGAGGACTCACTTAAGACTCACTGGTGATATGAAAGGAACTCCTGCATGCTCATTTAAAATTTATTTTCAAAGTATCATTTGTGTCAGTAAAACAACTCCATGAACATTAGCGAAGAAACAAACTGAAAAGGGATTCCTATGCCAGCAACAAATTCATTTCAACACCTGAGAGAATATTCTGGGGAGCATTTTGTAGTGTTCAACTCACCCCCAACACAAATTGTCAAGATTTGCTGTGGGAAGAACCTAGCATACAAGTAACAAATTGAAACATCAGTATCCTCCAAGATGCATTTATCAGACATCTTCCCCAAGACCCTTTGGGTGTTCCTTAGTAGCTGCAGAAGCCATTCAGTATCTATGACTTGCAAAGCTCAGAGATGAGTTTTTAAAAGCACCACAGCTGCCTATATGCACCCACACCCAAAAATGCTATTATCGCCATTATAAGGACCTATTCATAAAAAACATTTTCCTTGGGCATGAGTATGTTAGATACATGGCTGGCATTTATTCAGCTATTTCTGATTGCTTTTCTGACACATTCAGTTGAGTTGCATTGTAAAATCAAGACCATATAAATGGCTAACTTAATAAACTGTTAAAGCGGTCACATTTTCTCTCTCTTTTTAATGTGTTCAATCCAGTAGTTGTCTCTCTTACTTAGCTCTTTAGCATCAGGTTTAATTTTCTATAGAACAAAATGTTTTTACTTTTAATGGTTCTCCATGAAGCGGATTTAGAATCCCGAAACGGAGGGATTCTCCTTTGCTGCTTAGATTTTAACCAAACAAGAACTGAAATTTGTGTGGTGGTGTGTTTGCTGCTGCTGCTGCTGCATGAACACAACAAGTTAACTTAAGTAAATCAGAGCAAACTGTGTGCTTCAGCACTGAGGCTACTATTGCATTGGGAAGAGCTTATGTTGGTTTCCCTGACCCAATACAGTCTACTGGGGAAACAAGAGAGTTGGTTTCTGTGGCTTTATTTCTTTCTCATCTCTAATCTTCAGGAGATTTCAAGAAATCCAACCCCTCCCCCCGCAAAAATAAAACAAAAAAGCTCTCCCTCCAGAGACTGAGAGGTGTGAGGCTTTGTCCTCTTTGCGGAGTAGATTGAATGATTCACCACCAACCCTGTGGGGAAACTAGCCAGGAACTGTGCTTTGCATTGAGGGCCCAGATATGCAACACTGCAATCCTTTAGCACCAGAGTGAGTCCCATTAGCCCCTACAAGAATCAGGTCTGTCCTCTTTGCAGTCTACTCAGTGGTGCACAGGCTCAGGTGTTTGAAGGTAGAACAAATTAAGACTAAGCCACTTGTCACTTAATACAACTACAGATTAGTTCCCTGGTTCTGGTTAGCGTGAAAGAGGCCCCTGCAAGGTGAAAACATTTTCACCAATGCCCTTTTGGGTCAAGTTAATGCAGTTAAACACTTCATTGCTGTGCATCCCTCCATACAAAACTCTAATCCTCCTTTGCAATAGACAAACTGCAAGAGCAGTCGATGGTGACATCATAGGAAAGGGTCCTTGCCAAGAAATCTAACAACAAGGTTTGTTATTGCTGTTAATGCCCTGAGCATTTGGCAGAGACCTGGAGCACTTTTGTGTTCCTGCGGGGAAGGGGCAAGGGTGCCTTTGCCATAGGAACAAGTGAAGGTTGAAGCTGGGATAGCCACTTGCATGTCTGTCATAATCTATTCATTACGGAGCAGAGATGCTATCGGGGGAGATTGAGTAGCTCTACAGAAAACAGCTGCAACCAAATCTGAAACTGAGAAGTATCTCCCAGAAGAGAGATAAAACACTTGTTTGTTTAAATAAAAGGGGGAAAAACTGGCCCAAAGACAAAGATAAGCCACCCTCCATTTATAAAACTTTCTTTGTTTTGACTCTCCATATCTCAGACTATCTTATTGTGTTTTTTTAGAGTTCCTAGCACAATAGCTTCCCAATGGAAGTAGAGGCCTGTGAATGCTATCATAATACAAATGAGCATTAACACTGTATCCTAATACTAAAAATAGACATCTACCTCTCCTAATGACCCTGCACACAATCTCTAAGGTCTCCTGAAATATGCTTCCTGCAGTTTGCTAATTCAGTCTTTTTTATGGGAGATTACCCACAAATCCTCACCCCAGGGAATTAAAATTCTTTCTTTCATTTTTTTTAAAAGCTCCCAATTCATTCATCTGCTGTAATCAGATCACAAAAAGCATCTGCACCTGTTAATGCAAAAATGTCTTTTAATTTACCCAATCACCAAGAACAACACCTGCAACAATGTGGCAATCTAGTTACTAAACTACTTTTCCCAATAGGCAGCAGGCATAAGGTCAAAGGTCACACCAGATAGTTTGGTATAAGAAGCTTCAGTTAGCAACTGCATTCCCTCTAAACTGGGTGATTAGCTTCATGGAGGACATTTCAGTAGAGTAGTTTCTTAGGCTTTTTTGGGTATTTATCTTGAATAATCAAATCTATGGCTTACAAATAAGATATTTTAATAGTCATGTCATTTTCTATTACAGTTTAGCTTTCTGTGGTTCATAATTTAGCATGATTTATATAATACTTTACATTTATCAAGAAAGCGCAAGCAATTTCTAAGCTAAACATTTATTCTATCAAGACATTTCTTGCCACGGGGTTGGATTTGTATGTTTTATAAGTACTCTAGGATGCACGAGAGTATAAGAAAAGGAACTGCATACACCAAGGTGAATTTTTTTGTGTGTGTGAAAAGTGTAGGTTTAGCAAAAACCAGATAAAAGCCATTCAAACGCACCTACTGTTATCTATTATTTGTCTGTCTTCATATCCAGGTACTTACTGCTCAGGGTATTTAGAGCAAAGATTTAGATCCCAAGAAAAGATGATTAACTAGCAGAAAATACTTTTTACTCATTTGGTTTGTAGATAAGGCTAAGTAAGGTTACCAAGGGTTTGTATCAGAATCCAGTTGAAGTTAATGGTTTCAACATGAAAGGAAATGGGACATGGCTTGTTTATTTCTATTTCTATAATGCCTACAGGCTATATTGTATTAGGTGCTATAGTAAACCTCCCAAGAGACAGTCCCTACCTTTGGTATATATGGTCATGCCAATTTTCTTCCACAATTTGATCTGAGGAAGTGGGTCTGGCCCACGAAAGCTCATCACCTAATAAACCATCTTGTTAGTCTTTAAAGTGCTGCATAGTCCTGTCTTTTGTTCCTACCCTGAAAAGCTTAGAATCTAAATAGTAAATAGACTAGGTTTGGACTTGATCAGCCTCTCTTGAAACAAAGCTAAGGCTTTGGCTCAAATCTGTGAAAACATTCACACAAACCTTGGCAAACAGTAGCTGAAGCTTACTACTTTTCTAACTTACTTGTGGCTTAGCTATTTCAGTGAATAGTACATTAGAAATCCCAGGCCATATGTAGGTTGGATTAGAGTTCAGAAAGCTGCTCTTGCATTATAAAAAGGTGTATGAGAACACATTTTCCTATTGTTCAAGGGAATTGAGATCTGGGGGGTTGGCTTGGTCCCTCCTATTATAGACATAGGGGGGTCAGTAATCAAATGTAGATCTAGAATAGCATCTAGATCCCAACTTTAATGTTCACCTGTTATGAAGTGCTCCCCAATATATACTTTCAGCTTGACCGTCAAGGAAATTTTGTCATTTGCAACAGGATTCCTATGTGTTTCCTTGCTTTGCCCTTCCTATCTTCAAGATTTTGCATTGTGGGCACCATTTTTCTCAATAAGGGGTAAAGCACCACCAGTTCTGTTGCTTCTATTGCCCAGAATGACACCAGTGAGCAATGTACCCTAATTCCCTCTCACCGCCTCTCCACCTCCCGCCTCCCCCCCGACCACTTCTTTGGATGGCCCCTGTTGGCTCAAAGAAAGAGATTTGCCCCAGAGCATCCCAAGCACCCAACACCAACCTCCTGCTGCTGTTGACACAATTGGCAAGGTCTAGCCCAGCAGAATGATTCCCCCCACACGAGCGCTTACCTGACGGCATTCAGGGAATGAGCATATGCTGCCCAAAATGAGCGCTAATTGTGTGGGAACCAACAGGCCAATAAAGCTGATTGGTTTTTAATTTCTTGGCGCTGTCAATCCAGCCTCCTGGTGCACAAATTGAACAATATTACCCAGGTATCCACTGGATTGCTAAGTGCTGCCTGTGGTGCTTCTCGTGCAGTGAGATTCCTACCAGGGATGTACACGCTGCCTCGTTTCTTTTTCATTACCGCCCTGCAGTCAGGGTATTCAAATTACGTCTCCGGAGCGAGTGTTTATTTTCCCCAAGACCCATTCTATCACTGAGGAAGCCACAGCAGGATGGGCCTTGCTGCTGCAATTTCATCTCTCTCTCTCTTTTGAAGCCATTTGCTCAGGCGCTTAGCGTAGAGCGTTTCCAGCCAAGCACCTCTAGCAGGAATGGGGGGAAACGAGGGAAAATCTGTTTGGAGGAACTGAGCAAGACAAGAATAGGGACAAGAGAACAGCCATTGCTATGGAGTCTGGTCCTAGGAACAGGAACCAGGTGATATATTGTAGATACAGACAGATATACAGGAAAAGCTTGTTGGGGGACAACAGGGAGCAAGGTTCCCTCTAAGCTGCATGGCAGCATGGTCCCACAGCTGTTAAAGGAGGCCTGCCCGGGAGCTCAAGACTTGCGCATGGGCCTGCCTGGCTGGGGAAGGGGCACTTCTCCCTCCAGCGACAGCAGCAGCTTGTTGCTAAGGTCATAGCAGTACATGTCCCCCAGCCTGTAGGGACCCATCCCCTCTCTACGGGCTGGGAAAGACTCACTGCTCTGTCTTCAGCTGGGAGCTGCTGCTGTCCCTGCCCCAGCCAGGCAGGCCTGTGGTCCTGAGCCCCTGGATAGGGCTCATTAAGTAGCTGTGGGGCCGTGCTGCCACGCAGCTTAGAGGGACCCTGGATGGGGAGTGCTCGTTAATCGACTGTTCTGGTTAACTGAGCGTTATACTTTACCAATGCAATACACTTTTCAAGGCATTAGAATACAAGACAATGAATAGAGTATACACTAGTATATAGGTACTCTCCCATCCAGTAGCAGTGCGGCACTGCAGAGGGGGTGGTTTCTTGAAACACTTAGGCTATGTCTACACTCGCGGCTTCTTGCGCAAGTAATATGCAAATGAGGCTAAGCATGGAATATCGCCACGGCTCATTTGCATACCTAATGAGCCAGCATTTTTTTTCAGAAGAGGCTCTTGCGCAAGAAGGAGCGTCTACACTGCCCCTTCTTGCGCAAGAAAAACCCTCTTGCGCAATGCCGTTACACCTATTACTTTAACGGCATTGCGCAAGAGGTTTCTTTGCGCAAGAAGGCAGTGTAAACGCTCCTTCTTGCGCAAGAGCCTCTTCTGAAAAAAATGATGGCTCATTAGGTATGCAAATGAGGCTCGGCGATATTCCATGCTTAGCCTCATTTGCATATTACTCGCGCAAGAAGCCGCAAGTGTAGACATAGCCTTAAGTGTCTACAGGTAAAGTTTTCTATACAGTAGGTTATCTTATGACACTCCATATCACCATGGGCAGCACATAGCATTTACCCAGATCCCTAACAATTCCCTTAACCCTAAAACGACACAGAACATAATTTAACCTTTCTTTCATGATTCAGAAGGTACTTCAGGATCTTGCAGTGCCTCGGGTTCATCGTTATCAATATCCATTATCTTTGTTGATGTAGAGGGTGTAGGAGATTGGACTGTTATCTGTAATCCACCATTGACATACCCTGGAAGCTGCTTTTTGGAATAACTCCCTGATGTCAGCTGATTTACCTGTCCTCTGCCTCTTTTCCGTCAAAATAGAGCACAGAATATGCAATTGCATAGTGTGCTGGGTAGTATACTGGTCCCGGTTGTTAGACTGAAGATTTGTATTGGGAAATATCAGAAATGCTGGTTAATTGAGCTTTCTGGTTAATTTAGTGCTGGATAACAGAGCTTTTATTGCATATCTGCCATATTTAAGTAGTTTGATGTGGGACAGAGATCTCCATTTATGGTACTCTGATTTGCTTATATTTCTGTTCATTTGTTCCTTCCTGTCCCCTTCTTGCTAGTTTGTGTTATCCATCTGTTCTGGTTTGATGTAACCTATAGTGGAAGGATTTTTGGAGCAGGGAACTCTTTCAGCTGCATCTAACACAATGGGGACCTGAACCTTGAGTGTTGCCCATCACTGCAAAGTGTAACTAACATGTGCTATAGATTCAGGGATGTAGATGGATGTTTAGATAATTCTTGTGGAGGGTAGAGTTAACAGAACAAATGAAAGATGTGGTTGTCTCTCTTCAACCCAACCAGACAGTAAAAGACAGAACTGGCTTTGGGTGTGTGCCAGTTGGGAATAGAAATTAATGATAGGTGTTTCCTTGCAGTTTTTGCTTATTTCTGAAGGATACAAAGAATCCTTATTTCTGAAGGATACAAAGACCTTGAATGTCTGAAAGCAGGAGGACTCAAACAGCAGCAAAAAGATTCTTTTGCTCACAGAACCAAGAACATTCTTTTCAGCCTTTGCCCTGACTCAAAAATCTCTTCACGGGTTTTGTTGTCTGTCACCTTGTGCTCAGCTGCTCTTTCGGGCTTGTATTTTGCAATTTTCTGGATGTTCTCTCACACCCCTGGCACTCACCTGGTCACAATCACCAGTCATGCCCTTTGACCCCAGGCATTGGTTTCTGGGCACACTCTTGCGTTATGGTTTTTGGCGTGGTCAAACTAGAAATGCAAGGTTGGAGAAGCTGCCAAGTCCAGCCCCCAGCAGGATCAAGTAAAATTAGACCATCTGTGAGAGGTGTTTTAAAAACATGTTAGACACAACCTCCCTTGGAAACCAATTCCAAAGCTTATCTATTAGCTTAGGGAGGTTTAGGTTGGACACGAGGAAAAACTTTCTAACTGTCAGAGTGGTTAAACACGTGAATAAATTGCCTTGGGAAGTTGTGGAATCTCCATCATTGGAGACATTTAAGAGCAGGTTGGATAGACACCTCTCAGGGATGATCTAGACAGTGCTTGGTCCTCCCATGTGGGCAGGGGACTGGACTTGATGATCTCTTAAGGCCCCTTTCAGTTTTAGTGTTCTAGGATTCTATCTGTATAGTTAAAAAGATTGTCCTAATATCTAACCTCAATCTACAGGGTTACAGATGAAGCCCATTGCTCTCCTCTGGGATCTGACCAAGCAGATCTGACAGTAATTGAACAAATGGGTTTGTTACAGCTTGACCGTGTTTGTGGGGTATGACCAGAATGGATTTGGAATTTGATTTAACCTTCTTTTCTCTGTGCTAACCAAAGGACTTCCTAGTTTGCGGTCATCCAGTTGACTTCTAAAGTGCAATGTTTTGGCCAGGCCCATCCACAGGAGGGAAGGAGAGGTAAAAAGCCCGGTGATACAAAAGGGCCTGGAGCTTGCGTCCAGAGGCCTGGGTACTTTAAATTGCTTCCAGATTGCCACGCAGCACATTCCAGGAGGGGGTGAGGGCTGCCTAGCCCTGACCCCACCCAAGGCTGGCTTAACCTTGGCCCCAGCCAACGCCTCACCCCTTCCGGAGGCATGGAGCAGGCTCCCCCCTGCCTTGCCTAGGGGCCCGGTGAAGCTGTCAGCCCTGCTGGTTTTGATAATATTTGCGTGTTACTGCAAATACTTGGGGAAGCATATTAAGTCCTGAAGAAAATGCAAACCTCCAGTAGGGGTGTGTCTCAGCTGGACCTGCTGACCAGATCTCATGGTGTGAAAGAGGAGTGCTGAAGCCCCAGAGGACCAGTGTAAGGAGGCTGCATGGCCTATTCTACATAGGACACATGAGCCCACTTGCTACACTGAAGGGGTTTCTCCTAGAGACTGCTACGAACCTGGAGGAATAGCCCTGGTCCAATGAATCAGTGACATTGACTAAATGACATTTTCCACTGGCAGCATTTGCTTTCCAGGGAAAAATTTAACTTTGTTTGTCAGCAAACATGGACATCGCAGTGAAAAACGGGAAAAATCTTTCATTTTAAAAAAGGAATGGTTTTTGGTATAAAGGAAAGGGGGGGGACACGAAAATGGAAATTCTCCATATGGGGGAGGATCAACGCCATTTTTTTTGAAACACTGCTAGAGTGCAACTCCAGTTGTGTGAGTTTCCTTCCACAGCTTCAGCTAAATGAAGACCTTGGGAGGCTGGAAAAGTAAGAGTGGAATGCAGGCCGTCCTCTTTTTAACAACTTTTTGAGTCTGTTCTCCTGGTCTCCTGAACATGGACCGAGGGTACCTCGCCTGGCCTCTAACTAGTTCAACTGTCCTGATGGCCAGGCTATGCTTTAGACTTGGGAGTCCAACTTAGCCGTCTAACCTTCCAGGGACAAAACCATATGCTGGTCAACCAAGACATTTGCTCTGTTCCTTAGGATCTTGGGACCCATTTGGAATGACAAGTGCTTATGTGCCATAAATGTGCGATCGTTTACCAACAACACTGACACACAGTGATTGTTCTGGAAGCTTCTTTCCTGTGACTCTCCATTTTCTCTCATGGCCTCAGAGTCATTGGGGCTATCTCAGAGATCCTAGAGTGTGTGTGTGTGTGTTTCTGCTTTGACATCTTCTGATCATTGCCACTTAGATTATTTTATTATTTTAACTTTTTTAAATTTTTTAGTGTTTAGAATTTATTTTCTATTTTATTATTTATTATTTTAATTAATTAAATTATTTTAATTTCCCCCCCCCTTTGCTAAAATCTGCTTCTTAGGAAAGAGAGTATCAGTAAATTTAATAAATTTAAAACTGGTATTTAACTTGTCACTCATGTGTCTTAGGAAGCCATAGAATCCTTTGTTGTATGGGGAACCTGCAATCGTTATTAAATACTCTCCTGTTTAAAAGAAAGAGATATCTTTTGAAATCCTACTCGCTTATTTGGAGTCTGAAGTGTGGGATTCAGACAGCTGTTTCAGGTCCCCTACCTGGCTTCATGCTATTATATTTTGAAAAGGTCCAACTGGTGTTAGATGAAAAGAGGATTGCTTCTTTGTTGCTGTCTTGTGGCCAATCTGAAATCCTAATATAATTTTTCTTTGTCTCCGGAGAACTGAGTTCCAATCTCAAAGTAAAATAAATTGGAAGCCCTGTATGTTTGATCTGCACAGAGCGGTGAATGAAGACGGAGGTGGGGTGGATTTTAAATGGAAGGTTGCGACTTTATTAGACTTCACACAGCAGGGTGCTACCTGCCTTCCCTGTCACCTGGAATCATATACCAGTCATTTTAAGTGGTGCCAGGGATTACAGAGGTCCTACCATATAACTAACAAGACACACCCAGGGGGGGGCTGATGAATCACAGCTGAGCTCAGGGTCAGTTCTGTTTGGCTAGCCCTAGGATTCAGCTCACTTTTCTGAATCCTTTCACACACATACCCCAGTGAGATAGACAGAAGCTACTAAAAGGGGGGGGGGGGTCTTTAGCCCCCCAAAAGGCTACAAGATCTCTCCCTATCCCATGAAAATCAGGCCTATTATCAAAATCCCACTCTCTTTTACCTCCTGTAGCAGCCAGCCTTCTTTAGTCCTTTAACTGCACTGGAAACTGGCCAGTAGGGGTACCAGTACCTAGCGTGGTTGTTTTCCCTATATCAGAAATCTTGTCCCATCCATTCCCTCACATTCTGGAGCCAGCTGTTGTGCCCTGAATCCAACAGCTGTACTCAATCATCCCTGAAAAAGCTCAGGTACACTATAAAAGATGCCCCGCTGCTGAGCCACAGAACCACCTGTGTCCAGGAAGATTCTGGTGAACTCAGAGTTCACCTTTTTTCAGGCCTTATCCACATGGGCCAGTTCTGTGGCTCCCTCCCACACCAGCCTCACAAGCATTTCTGAGCAGACTGATCCTATGTCCAACCACAACAGGTTGAGCAACCCAATGTCCCTCTGAATTAACCTTCCAATTAACTCCAGTGCGGGCTCCAAGAACCATGTTTCTGAATAAACAGAATTTGATTGAGTGAATGTTCTTGAGCCGTGTGTACAGAAGAGGTATGAGTTCATCCCACCTCGTGCCTATCCTGCCAAACTACTCCATGCATGTAGCTTCAGCCGTGAAGCTAAGCTGTGATTAGTCAGCCCCCCCGGGTGTCTTGTTGGAGCCCAGTGTGATTTGTAAAGGGCTAAGAAAGACAATCATAAGCGATCTCTTGTCACCCACCCAGAAAGCTCTCCCATGGGTGAGAGTCTTAAGCTATTTTTAGGGTGGAGTCCTAAGCTGTACCCCCTTACAACTGTTTGCATCCCCTCACGACCCCAGGCTGGGGTGACACGTCAAGTTGTCAACTCTCCTGGACTGGATGCCATTGCCACAAATGGCATCCGGTCCAAGAGAGTTGGCAACCAAGGCACAGCTGGAGATGACTGTGGAGTCCTGGGCCAAGGCTATGAGGAGAACCCCAGGGTGGCAGCAGGACTCTAAGTGGCAGCGGGGGCCTCCAGAGCCGGTGGCCTGGACCCTGGAGGGTGGCAAAGCCAGTGGGACCCTGTAACCTAGAACTGGTGGAGACGGCAGTCGATTGGCAGCAGGACCAGCCCTTGAGTGCAAGGAAGCCAGGTGCAAAACCTCCTGCACCCTACATCCCATACCTATGCCCATGGGATCAGCATAAGGTCTGCAACTGAATTTTCAATGCCTCAGAGTCTAGACCTTCCAAGAATCACACCTTCTAACACTGCTCCAAGTCTGAAAGAAAGAGCCGCAGGGTTGAGATGAAAATAGGCCAAAGCATTCTTCACAACCGTAATGAACTGCTAGCACGTCACAAAACTGCCATCTTAGCACTACAATGAGCAGGCCCTGTTCCTGATTCTATACAATGAGGAAAGCTTTGATTGTTCATATGGAGCACAGAAGTTAATACATGTATTCCCAACGCCCCTTAAGCTCCTTTCTTGTTTTGGCCTGGTTTTTGGAGCAAAAAGTGATTCCTTGTGGCCTGGGCTAGGGTTTAAAGAGGAGAGCAATGGACCACTCATTGGCCAGTGCGTGGAGAGGACCTTTGGAGGGGAAGGAGCTCCCCCACTGTCCCAGCATGTGTTTTCTTCTCTTTCTGCGAGGGATGTCCTAATTGCCACCAGTCTCCTCCAGTTCTCCACCCACTCAAATGGGCAGTGTGGTATCCTCCACCATAGATAACTCACCCCTCCCCCCATCTTAAAAAGCACCGTGCACTGTGACTCAGCTGGCAATAGCAGCTCAGAAGAAGACTTAACTGGGATAATGTTAGATTTACGTTGGCTTAACTCACTTTGTGGACTTCCAACACTAGTCCTTGCTTTCCTAGTAATGTAGCAATTCCCTGGGTCCACATAAAGTCCATTTGTTCACAGCCTTAAATCAATAGATAATTGTTGGAACGGGCAGACTCTGAAATGACCAGTATGTGCAGATATTTGCTTCTTGCTTTATATATTTTTGTGTTTGAGGGGGAGGAACATTAGCATCTCATTGTGAGCACCCCTCGATACTAGCCATGCAGATGGTTCAAAACCAGCAACAGCTTTGTGAACAATAGCCCATCAGAGCTACCAACATTAGGAAGCAATTTGAGAGGCATTGGCTAATGAAGAACGCACATACTTTCATCACCACAACAATATGAACACTGGTTTTGCTCTTGGGTTTTTGAGTGATTCTATGGAGAAAGCCCAGCTGCAAATGCAATTTCTAATGGAAGAGCAGAAATAGAGGCAGCATTTATCATCAGCTTCTCTTTGATGACTTATTTTACATTCTAGAGTACATATTCTCCACATGTCAAGTTTGATGGGACAAACGCGTCCCGGGTGTAGCTCCATTGAAATCAGTAGAGTTACAACAGGAACTGAATAATGATATATATACCCATGTCTGTTAGTATCTATGGCCAACACACCAAATTCTGATAAGGGAGAAAAAATAGTTTCTTTACCTGTTATCTCCTTATAGTAGGTATACATATGCCTTCAATTTAAGCTTAATACTAAGGCCTTTAAAGTCAATAGGAATCTTTCAGTGGATGGAGTTAGTGCCATTAAATGGATCTAACATCTGTAACTTATTTATGCCAGGCAAAGATTTACTAAAGGTTGAACTTCCCTAGTTTGGCACCCTCAGAACCTGACCAGTGAATTTGCCAGACATGGGAGGTCAATATTGTCTAGCAGCATTACCAACACTTCCACTGCTTACTGGGCTCTTAGAAGACATTTAGGGGTAAGTTTGAACTAAATAACAGCACAGAACACTGAGAGCCAGGACTGGTGGCTGTAAACAAACTTTATGGGACTGCAGGAAACTTGGCCACACCCATGGTAAGCGGACATCTGGCTAACTAACATCATTCTGGTCCGTGGATGTTGCCGGACCAGAGAGTGCCGGATTAGAGAGGTTCAACCTGTAGTCATAGATTTTAAGGCCAGAAGGGACTTCAATGATCATTCTAGTCCAATCTCCACTCTTGCTTCGTACTGCTCCTCAGGAGTGGAAAAAGATAGTCAAGCTTCTTTGTCCATTTGAGAGAGGTTGTATTTGTTGCAACCACAGTGCTATGACAGTAAAGCAACCAGGATGATGCAATGGTATTTCTGAGGGATTTCAGAAGGCTGCTGCTGTATTTATATATTATCTCCCAGGAGAGAGAAAGCTGCATGCTATCTCGAGAGCCCTGCAAATCTGCAGATATCTGTGGGTATCTGCATTCGCGGATGTGGATGCAGATATCCACAGTTCATTTTTGCGGCTATGGATGGCGATGTGCATGCGTGCGTATTAGGGAGCTGGCAGCGATATTTAGGTTGCCTAGTTATTTGTGACCCTTTCTGAGGCACCGGGACAACTCCCTTGTTTGAAATTCAGCAGAGAGAAGGCTCCCACAGCTTAGAGAGGTGCCTTTGTGCTTTGCTATGTTCTAAACTGTCGCAAAATGCCATGCTTCAATCCCTCAGGAAGATGTGGGCCTCACACCAGAGTGACAACTGAACATGAACATTCTGAAGAGATGTTCCCACAGCACCACAAAAGCAGCAGCAGTGACAACACCCGAGAATACGTGGGAGCCCCCAGAGCAGATGTAGTAGCAGGACTGGGAGGAGAAGAGAACTGGGCCATATTGGGCTTCCCTTTCCCTGACAACACACCAGGCCTAGCATGTAACCCCATGAACCTCTCTTCCTTTCTTTGGATCTTCCCAAGCTCCCAGGCCAGGAGAAAGCTGAGCTTGGCTCTCCATCCTTAATCTCTTCAGACCCAGAATTTGGGATTTTTGTGAACCAGAAACACATTTTTTTCCCCAACAGGCTTTTTATTAGGAACTAGAAATTTTTAAACTCAGACTGTTCTGTGCATCGGGGAAAAAGGTTAATGCATCAGGGTGCTGTGATCTTCAACAATTCTCCTGAAGTTTGAAAATATATTAGCCACAGTTGAAACACAAATTCCTTACCAAAATTAATGTACTGTTTTCAAATATGTGACATGTGAATGAACTCAGCATGGCCCTCTTTGGAGACCAACATATTGACTAGGTCTACACTACAAGTTTTCTAGGCAACAAATATGCTAATGAGGGGACTCATTTGCAAGAGTCACAATCTCATTTGCATATTTTCTGACGATCTGTTTTTGCGTTAGGGGTTTTTGCGCAAAAACAAGCAGTGTGGATGTTTTCTTTTTGCGCAACCCCCCTTTTTCCACAATAAGGATCTTGTGGAAAAAGAGGGCTTTGTGCAAAAAGAAAATGTCCACGCTGCTTGTTTTTGCGCAAAAACCCCTAGTGTAAAAACGGATCGGCAGAAAATATGCAAATGAGATTGCGACTCATGCAAATGAGTTCATTAGCATATTTTTTTGCTGAGAAAACTCGCAGTGTAGACGTAGCCATTGTAATGAAACCTCTCTATTGTTGGAATATAGGTCCAAATGATAGGCACAATTAAAAAAAAAACCTGAAACCAAAAGAATGAGGAATAGCTAAGGCATGAAGAAGACAAAGCAAAAGCAGAGTCCTGAAAAAGTCATTCAGCATATGACTGGGAAACTTAGTAAGAATCCCAGTGTCTTTTCTAGCTAAGTTAGCAATCAGCAATCAATGAGGCCGGGGCTGCTAAGTGCCTGTCTCTTTTGAAAATGTGATTTAAACTAGGTCGCTACACTGCTTTTGACACTTTTCTTAATCCGTATGCTATAGGGGTTAGGCAGGAAAAGAGAAAAAAAGCTGCCTAAGAGAATGGGGAAAACTAGAATTAGTGAAACTGCTGGGTTTTGCTCAAAGGCCATCATGAAGACCTTATGTACGTGAGCAATTTTAATCGTGTGTAACCCCACAGAGGAAAAATGAAAATCAAGGCTTCATAGGTAGATTCAGAACAGCTTGCAAGGGCCCTTGGGCACAGTGGGTGGGGGTGGGGGTGGCCCCATGCTTGCGAAAGGGGCAGGGCTGGGGCAAACATCCCTCAACACTGCTCAGACTGTGCCCCATCCCTCAGAGTTGCCCAAACCGTGGAATCACCCCCTTCGACCCCCCCAGCCCTCAGGGCTGTCTGGAGCCTGTAGAGCTCCGGCAGCAATTTAAAGGGCCTGGGTCTGCAACCCCAGGGACCTATGGGCCCCTTTGAATCTATCAGCTGATTGAAGGCATGATTGAAACAGTGTTTGTAGCATCTGGGTGCCCTTCTTTTGATCTGCCCATTGTTTTTACTTCTACATAATAATAATAATAATAATAATAAAAACCTAGGGAGAGAAGGATATGCTACTAGCTCAGTTTATAGGGAAATTCCCAGGCTTTAAACACAAGTTTGTTGTACTTAATTCTTATGAAATTAACAGTTTTCAGTGGATTAGACCTGAAGCACATGAATAAGAAAGAGAATGGATAAAAGTGATTTAAAAAAATAAAGAAAAAAATAATAACTTGCATTCATACATTTAATCACAAAGTATTTTACAAGCTTAGTCTACTCCACCCAGCTGTGAGACATGGAGTAATATGTTCACTTAGGAGCCTATGCCTCATGGGCTATCAGTGAAACTTTGGTTCCTACATGCCTAAGTCTCTTTTGAAAATAGAACTTATACTCTTAGGACCAGGTCTACACTAAAGTGGAAAGTTGAATTAAGATACGTAGTTGGAGTCAATGCACCTTAATTCTAGTTTCTCCACCGTCCCCACAGCAGGAGGCCAACAGGAGCAAATGCTCCCATTGGCTTCCTTTACTCCTCATAGGAGCAGGAGTACTGGCCACCAATGGGAGTGCCCTCGAGTTCCATTTAGCAGGTCTTTACTAGACACACTAAATCGATCTCCGGAAGATAGATCACAGCAGTGTCAATACTCCCCGGAGTGAAGACATGCTCTTAGTTATGCCTCGTAAAAGGAGGTTTACCTACACCAAAAAAAGGCCTCTGTTCTGCCGTTTTACTGCCAATGTACTTGCGCAAAAGTGCATTTGAGGTGTGGCCGCTCGGCAGGTTTTTGCACAAAAATGGCCGTTTTTGTGCAAAAACCTTGCAGTGTAGACGTAGCCCAAGTGTTCATGAATACTCCCCATGCTCTTCAAAGGGTTACCTCAATAAATGCATATCAAAATGTCTCTTTGATTCTCCTGATGGTTCCCACAATGCAGTGCTCAGCCTCAAAGTTGCTATGACCCCTTCCCCATGCTCCATCCTCATATGCTGGCTCCAGGTAGCCTTCACCTCCCTGGATTAATCTGAAATGCAAACGGAGGTGTTCATCTTCCAGGGTGTTCATCTTCCAATGATTCATCTATATATTGACCTAGACAGATCTTTGTTGGCAGGAGGAATTGTGACCGTAGAGGCTAAAACCACATGCCTCTACCACAAAAGCCAGCTGCCTCTTAGCCAGGGCTGTAAAGTATTTTACTCTCTCTTCTTAGTGGTTGCAGTGCCTGTGGGTTACATCAGAATACCATCCCTTTGTCTGGAGAACCAGGTTTTCGCCTTCGCTAGGGAGCAGCATCTCGATGCAAGCTATAAGGGCATGTTTTCAGTAACTGGACCTAACTTGTTTAAAACAGTCAGACACCTACATTTCACAAGGATATTAACAACCAGCATGATTGTGGCTTTGATTTCAGACCTCAAACCCCATCCTTTGTAGATAAATATTATGGGTATGTCTATGCAGCAAAGTTATTTCGAAATAACAGCAGTTATTTTGAAATAACTTTCCTAACATCTACACAGCCATTCCGTTATTTCAAAATTAATTCAAAATAGCGGAGAGCTTATTTTGAAATTGGTAAACCTCATTCTACGAGGAATAGCACCAATTTCAAAATTACTATTTCAAAATAAGCACTGTGTAGATGCTTATTTCAAAATAGGGGTGCTTCCAGCCCTTCCCAGGGTGCCCTGCTGGCCGCCCTGGCCACAAGGTAACTTCTGACCTGATGCCCTGCCAGAACTCATTCCAACCAGCCTTAAATGTGATTCAACGTCCACTCAGTGTGGACGCGCTATTTCGAAATAGAAAAACGCTATTTCAAAATGTATTTTGTGTGTAGACATGTTATTTTGAAATAACCTATTTTGAATTAACTATTTCAAAATTCGATATTTCAAAATAACACTATAGTGTAGACATACCCTATGACTGCAGGTGTAGGGTGTACCGAGTTTGTCAGCCCTGAGCGGAGTTGCTGCTATATAATGGTGAACCCTTTGCCATTTGTCATCAAGGTGTTCTTAGGGCTACACGACAGCCTTTCAAATCAGAAGAAAGGAAGATTGGTAGGCAAACAGGTGCCGATTCTGTTCATGTAGAGTCACAATGGACGATTATTTAGAGAGAACTGTTATGCAAAGTAACTGCAAAAGTATCATCTTCAACTGCAAACAGAGCTTAAAACTAGGGATGTAATAGTGTAGTTGATTAACCAATTAATTGGTGAGCAAAAGCTTATAGGTTAACGCTATAGACTACGTGGATTTCCTGACCCCCCCCCCCCCCGCAAGTAACTTTTTTAGCAGGCTGGCCAGCAGCCCGGCTCAGTCCCAGCTTGCACCAGGTCTGGGACCTATCCCCACTGCAGCTCTGCATTTAAAGTGTATGAGGAGTCATGTGGGCAGGCAACCAGTCCAGCTGGTTTTTAATCTGGCTCCCCTCACAGACCAGATCCCACCTGGCACACCGTGCTGCTGCCTCTGATAGAGAGGCAGCAGCATGGGATGGCAGGAGGCTCCCTAGGAGTGGGACTAGAGCCCACTGGCTGCCGGCCCCACCCCTGGGGACTTTAGAATACTCGACTAACCGATAGGAATTCATGAGGTTAATCAACTATTCAATTAACCGATATTTAACATCCCTACTTAAAACCCAGACATGGTTGTTTCACAGTCAAGAACAGATGAGGTTTGCACAGGACTGACTGGCTGATCCTGTGACTTCATGTTTGAAGAACCGCTGTCCACTTCATGAATTATAGTGATTGTTTCTAAGATGGTGACTTCTATACGCAGGGCGGTTAGGTATAGGATTATAGCTCTGAGTCAGAGAGCTATTAAGCCATTCCTCTCTAACATGGAGTAAATTAGAAATGTAGTGCTCTCCAGGCCATGAGGTAGATTAAGTTACTGTATGTGAGAAGAGCATCTTGTAGTTGTACATTTCCCTTTGCTTCTACCCAGATATCACTCTGTCTGGTTTCAAAATCTATATTGTGAGACTCAGAATTACACATATGTTTCCTAGCCTGGTCTTGGTTCCTCCAAGCATGGCTAATTGCCCTAGCAATAAAATCATTAATTGAAAAATTGTTAACGCATTAGGATAAGTGGATGAGTTGCTATTATTTAATTACTGCCAATTTGTTAATTGATTTTTAAGGAGTAATTATGTGTGTCATCTTATGAGGTGATGTCACTTTAAAGATATCATGCCCCCCTAGGAATAAGTGCATCATTTCAAAAGGCTTCTGAGGAAGGTACAAAGCTCTGGCCGGTGGCCACCATTTTGGATTTGCTCTTAGGGGCCTATTTTCAGTTGCCAAGCTGTTCTCGAACACGGGCAATGTGGCTTGAGATAAGCAATACACAAATTCCCCTGCGCAACTGCAAACAAAGCTGGAAAACCATGAAAACAGCTGTTCAAAATGGAGTCTTTTGGGGAACCAATCCAAAATGGCTGCTCTAAGGGCTTTCATGGTCTTCACGATGGAAGGTCCTGGTGGGTATTAAAACTCCATCAGCAGCCACGCTACAGGTATTTAAGAAGGAAATAATTTTTGTTGGTATCAAAGACGCTCTAAAAAGCTCATGATCACTGGCTGCATGCTAATCCCCTAATGAACATTCTCCCCAGAGATTTACTGATACCAGTGTCAACAGATGGTGTCAGACTTCCTGTTCCTTTGCCTGATCCCTTCCCCAAACAATGTGCCTTGTTCTCAGCCGTGTTGTCATTGGTCTCTGTGTGGCCCAGTAAAATTGTAAGCTCTTCAAGAGCCCTGCCTCCTGACTTCACGCGACTCAAAAAGCATCTTGCACATTGATAACGATGGGATTGTGTCCAGTTCTGGGGCCCCCACTACAGAAAGGATGTGGACGCATTGGAGAGGGTCCAGCGGAGGGCAACCAAAATGATGAGGGGGCTGGAGCATATGACCTACGAGGAGAGGCTGAGGGAGTTGGGTCTGTTTAGTCTGCAGAAGCGAAGAGTGAGGGGAGTTTGATAGCAGCTTTCAACTTCCTGAAGGGGGGTTCCAAAGAGGACAGAGAAAGGCTGTTCTCAGTAGTGACGGATGGCAGAACAAGGAACAATAGTCTCAAGTTGCGGTGGGAGAGGTCCAGGTTGGATATTAGGAAAAACTATTTCACTAGGAGAGTGGTGAAGCACTGGAATGGGTTACCTAGGGAAGGAGTGGAGTCTCCATCCCTAGAGATTTTTAAGTCTTGGCTTGATAAAGCCCTGGCTGGGTTGATTTAGTTTATTTAGTTGATTTAGTTGAGATTTAGTTGGGATTGGTCGTGCCTAGGGCACGGGGCTGGACTTGATGACCTTCTGAGGTCTCTTCCAGCTCTAAGATTCTATGATTCAGTACCTACATCCTAATCACTAAGGGGAATGTAACGGTACAGCTCTGCGCGGCTTCAAAATAAACCTGAGCTAAGATGGGAGGCATCCCCGTTAGGAACAAGGGACTGCAGAAAGAGAGGCGAGCAATTCAGGAATTGGCACTGGTTTCCCTGACAGTGTGCTGAGCCGAAGGCAGCCCACAGCACTAGGCCAATCTCTTGGCATGGGAGACCAGCTAGATTTGGGTGACATCACAGCTGTACCAGGCAGAGGAGTGGTGTAGGAGCTGCAACAGTAAACGTGCCCAGCCTGAGAACACCTCTCCCCGCGTGGCAGGACAATCCTCTACTGCCTAGATCTGGCAGGTGTACAGCTGTTTGGCACCACTATGTCTGTGGCAACGTGGTGCACAGCACTGCTAATGATATGAAAATGTTCACCCCTAGTTGTGAAATAGGAATAATAATTTTAAATGCCTAATTGGTAGAACTATTGTGGGGCTATTAGTGAAAATTCCATAGGTTAGAACATGGGAAGAACATATATAAGTATTAACTATTATTATTAAGCCTACTTTTGATGGTCTCTTAAGTGCAGTAGACTTCTGTACTTCTAGACTACCTAGAACCTTTGGGACCTAGGTAGTGCCGGATTATCGGATGTGCCGGACTATCAGGAGGTCCTATAAACTGGTTATATATATACTGTATACAGTATATACTCTATATAAAGTGTTTTTAACCCTTTTTATTGTACATACTGTATACAGTATACTGTAATGTTTTAGTTTTTTTAACCCTTTTTTACCTTTTTTGCTCGGTTCAGCTGCTGCCGCTGCTGCCTTGTGACTCGTTTTTTGCCAAAGGTCACTCACTAGGCTCTTGCCATTTTGATGCCGGACTATTGGAAGAGCCATACAATTGGATGCCGGATTATCGGAGTTTTACTGTAGTCCCTTAAGGAATGGTCTTGTAGCTTTTAAAACACTTTTGATCTTTTGGGACATAAGGGGCAATATAAAATAAAGTATTATCATTACTATTATTATTATTACCCAGCACTGCTACCAAACAGAGCTTTATAAAGTGAGAAAAGGAAGACCTCAATTCTCTCAAAATACAGAGCACAGTTGGCTGCTAATTGTGGAAATAAATAACAGATGCATCCAATCGCCTGTCTTTTTCAAAAATGAGTTTGTTTTTCTTTCCTTTCCTTTCATGCAACATTTTCTGGTGACCTGCTGAGATGTAATTCCTCACTCTCAGGGGAAGCCCAATTGGCAGCAAACATTTTGGTTCCCAATCCATAAATCTTCTCCCGTGAGCACTCAGATATTAGTACAAAAAGAGGCCAGGCATTTTAAAAAAAATCACAAAGGCAGTTGTATGAGAAGGGGCAGCATTTTGGATGATCACAACTCTCCAGAAAAAGCTAAACAATAATGAAAGAAAGGGTTTCGGTCAAAATTATGTTTTTGGTGCTATGGGACTATATTTTGCATCGTTACTTTGAAAGAGTCACCCATCTGGAAAAGGTCTATGGAATTGTATAGTGCTGAAATCAATAGTTTTTGGTATAATTTGAGTGTGTTGCTCTAAGGAGCTCTCTGAAAACCACTAGAATTTAATAGAGAATTATACCCTTTACATAGAAGAAAGTGTCTTACCATACAATCACTGAGTGATTAACTGCTCTTCAAAATGTTTTACTTTGGTGGGCTATCTCCTGACTTCCCATTGATTTAATAAAAGAAACTCTAGCTGGGCAGTGATATAGTATAAAGTTAGTTTTGCTTTTCCCCACCCCACAGCATATGGGGGAGCCGGGTGGCTAGAGGCAGTATAAGGAGCCGCACAACTAAGCTAAGAACTGTGCTACGTATTCTTGAGTGCCATCTACTGGCATTTTATATATTAACGAGCTCTGATGTGCTGGCTGTTCTGATCTGCAGAAAGGGGTAAACAGTGTGAGGTGGCAAAATTTGCAGATGATACTAAACTGCTCAAGATAGCCAAGTCCAAAGCAGACTGTGAAGAGTTTCAAAAGGATCTCACCAAAATAGGTGACTGAGCCACAAAATGGCAAATGATTTTGGATGTTGATAAATTCAAAGCAATGCATATTGGAAAACATAATCGCAACTATGGCTACGTCTACACTGTAGGTTTCTTGCGCGCAAGAAGCCTTTTGCGCAAGAGTTTTGCGCGAAAACTTCTTGCGCAAGAGCATGTCCGCATCTCAAAGCGCATCGCAAAAGCGATGTGCTTTTGCGCAAGTGTGCGTCCACACTGCATGGACACTCTTGCTCAAGAAAGCTGTGATGGCCATTCGCCCGTGCTTTTTCCCTGCGGAGCATCCACACTTGCCTTTTTGCACAAGAACTCTTGCGCAAAAAGGAGTTATGCCTCGTAAAAGGAGGTTTACCTACACCAGAAAAAGTCCTCTGTTCTGCTGTGTTACTCTTGATTTCCTTGCGCAAAAGCGCATTTGAGGTGTGGACGCTCTGCAGGTTTTTGCGCAAAAACAGACATTTTTGCGCAAAAACCTGGCAGTGTAGACATAGCCTATATGTACAAAATGAAGGGGAATAAATTAGCTGTTACCAGTCAAAAGAGAGATCTTGAAGTCATTGGGGATAGTTCTCTGAAAACATCCACTCACTGTGCGGCAGCGGTCAAAAAAGCAAACAGACTGTTAGGAATAATTTAAAAAGCGATAGAGAGAATATCTTATTGCCTCTGTATAAATTCACAGTACATCCACATCTTGAATACTTCATGCAGATGTGGTCACCTCATCTCAAAAATCGTATCTTGGCATTGGAAAAAATTCAGAAAAAATTATAAAAAATGATGAGGGGTTTGGAATGGCTGTCATATGAGGAGAGATTAATAAAACTGGGACTTTTCAGCTTAGAAAAGAGGAGACTGGAGGAGAATATGATAGAGGTCTTTAAAATCATGACTCCTGTGGAGAAAATAAATAAGGAAAAGTTATTTACTTGTTCCCATAACATAAGAACTAAGGGTCACCAAATGAAATGAATAGGTAGCAGATTTAAAACAATCAAAAGGAAGTATTTCCTCTTGCAACACACAGTCAATCTGTGGAACTCCTTGCCAGAGGATTTTGTGAAGACCAGGACTTTAACAGGGTTCAAAAAAGAGCTAGGTAAATTCATGGAGGTTAGGTCCATCACTATTTATTAACCAGGATGGGTAGGAATGGTGTCCCTAGCCTCTGTCTGAGGCTGGAAATGGGTGACAGGAGAGGAATCACTTGCCGACTCTCTGCTCTGTTCATTCCCTCTGGGGCATCTGGCATTGGCCGCTGTTGGAAGACAGGATACTGGGCTAAATGGACCTTTGGTCTGACCCAATATGGCCATTCATATGTTATTGCAGGGTCACTAATTCAGAGACCCCCCTTTCAGCTCCTCATGGCTGTTGTAATTCATACTAGAGGCTGTGCTGACTCCAGGGCTGATCCAGGATCCCCGAAATACAAAGCTGCTGTAGAGCCACTTTGGTTTCCATCTCTTCTAGGATCTGCCTGGTATGCTGGCATGCACATCACAGAAGCTGGCTCGTAGCTTGAAATGCTGCTGTTTACCACTCCCGAGGCGGCACAAAGATCCATGCACCCAAAGAAGAAACCTGGTCTGCTACACCATCCTCACCAGCAGAAGACTTTTGTGGATGCCTTCAGTAATAAGCTTCAGTTTGAACTCAAAGACAAATGGAAACGAGGACCGAGTCCCTCTGTTACTCATGGATTCTGGGAACCCATAAAGCCGTGGCGTCCAACACGCTAGCCACTAGCCACATGTGGCGATTTGGCCCGTTGAGTGTGGCTAGTTTGCTTCAGAACTGGTTGGACACCACAGCTCAAAGTAAGTAAATGGATAACACCATGTGCTACTCTAGTAGAAATTCCCTTGTAATAGGACACTGTGTAGATTATCTGTCTGCTCTGTATGTCTACCATAGCATTCTGGGGCTATGGGCCTCTTTCTCTCCTCACTATTGTATCCAGGAGATATGTAGGGAACAGTCTGATTTATCTTGTATTCTCGCTTCTTGCAATGAACTGAGTAACTTAGTGAGGCAGTATATTAAACTCTTTCCTTGGTGCTAGGCATTTGCATGCATCCATCAGCCCAGCCTACAAACGTGGGAGGGTAGATAACTTAATGCTGTCAAGAAGCCTTAGACACGGGAAAAACGTTTTGTACATGGTTGCTAATAGTCACGTTCAGGATATAGAAACCTGACACTCACAGATGCCCTGATTGGTTGAGTGAGTTACCAACAGCATCATTAATTGGTGGGGGGAAATGCCTTATCTGAGGGAGGAAATAAGAGAAAAAAACATAGTGTTTGATCATATCGGAAAGAGCTTCATTCCATAATTGTTTAATCATCCATCAGGGCAGATTTCCAAGGGGTGCTCCCTTCAGTGTATTCAGATTTTGCAAATGAATTCAGGTGCACTCTTGCAGTTGAATCCAGGTTACAAATCTGAGTATTGGCATCTCAAAGCTACCTCATTGCATGTGCAAATTAGATGTTTAGAGATGCAAGTCCCCAGGTTTATTTGGCCTGTGCAGACAGCTGCAGTTTATGGAAGGACCCGCGGGGGAGAAGGTCGATTTGGGTGGGACCGTGGGGGATGCAGGAAGCATGTGTGACTTGGGAATGTACAAAGTGCATGGGGGATAGATATCAATGTTGATGTATCATCCCTGTGACTAACTTACTTTTGCCGCATAATTATTAAGGGTGACCAACGCAGCCAGAATGGGTACGTGGGACATTTCCAGGAAGACAATTAAAGCAATGAAAGGGGGTGTGGGGTCTACAGTGGCTCTTTCTTGACAATAAAGCAAAGGGGAAAGAAAAAAGTCTCTCAAAGGGGTGGAAAACAATGAGTAGTCCTGTGTCACCTTAGGGTACGTCTACACAGCAACATTATTTTGAACTAACTTAATCCACGTCTACACAGCAGGAAGGTATTTCATAATAATGTCAAACTACTGTCAAGCTCGAGGACCTCTTACTTGGACTCCTGTAATGCTCATTTTACGAGGATTAAGGAAAGTCAGAGGAAAAGTGCTCTACTTCGGAATAAGTGTGTAGCTCAATTTGCGTAGCTTATTTCAATTTAAGCCCTGCTGTGTAGACGCACCCTAGAGACTAACAAAAATATATATAAAAGCTTCAGAGGGGTAGCTGAGTTGATTGTAACTGGAAAAACTTTAAAAAACAACGAATAGTCTTGCAGCACCTTGAAGATGAACAAAACATGTAGATGGTATCATGAGCTTTTGTGGGCACAACCCACTTCTTCAGATGAATGGAGTTATTAAAGGTCTTAATGCTATTCACCTGAAGAAGTGGGTTGTGCCCATGCAAGCTCATGATACCATCTACATGTTTTGTTCATCTTCAAGGTGCTGCAAGACTATTTGTTGTTTTCCAGAAATATATATAGTGTCATGAGGTTTTGTGGGCAAAACCCACTTGTATTTGGTCACCAAAACTGGGTGTTTTGATGCCAAAAGGTAGTTGTTGGCAACAAAACTTGGTAGTGTAGACAAGGCCTTAATTTAACTTACTGCTAAGTTTCCTCACCTGCATTTTCTGAAAAACTTGACAATCCTAGAATAAGCCAAATTCTCACCAGTCTGAATTTAAACGCCTTACCACCTCCAAATCATCATAAGGCTCCAAGAATGCTCTACTCCGCACTCCCTTGCAATGCCCACAGGCAGCCAGCCACAATGCATAAAGCCAGCTCCTCTCACGCGGACCTCCTGCATTTTCATGAGGAAGTTACACTTGGACATCCCCGCGACATGTGGGTCTACAAGAAATGACTACGATCGGAATTAAGGTGCAGAGTTCAAGTTGGGTGTCTGAATGGAATTCCGTAACCCTGCCATGAACTATTGAATGAAGTTCTGGGAAGATGGTGGTGGTGGTGGTAAGAGGAGACAGTTGCTGTTAGACTCCCCAGGCACATTACCATAACGGGAAAAATTCTGGTTTTGCAAAGTTTTAACCATCTCTACTGATTTTTTTTTCTACAGGAATCGACAATAAGCTTAAAGGAAACAGTTCTTCCTTATGAATAAAATAGAACACTGTAAGCAACTAGGGGTTTTTTTCAGTCATATGTTTACTTTCTCTGCTTAGCACAGGATGGACCGGAATGACAAGAAGAGCCCTGTTTTTATTATCCATTTCTTCAGCTAGGTTTGATTGTAGCTCAAGGCAATCAAGTGACATGCCTGAACTCATGTTGCACTTCAGTTAGGAGCTCACAAGGGGTCATAAAGACCCAATTTCTTTGCCGCAGCCTCTTGATCAATTGGCCTTTAGTTCTGGAGGGCTATGCAAGAACATCCCAGACTCTCATCCCTTTACAATGGGAAACAATTTAGTGAGAAGCATAAAGATTATGGATCAGACCAGCGTTCCCTGTGAGCTGAGCCGTTGGCCAGGAAAGATTCAGGTGACACCCAGATGATTGGCAGAGCACCTACAACTTCCTAGAGCCAGCAGCCTGTGTTTCTATTGGTGGTACACATCTGCATATGCCTCAGTGCACATAACAAAATTTATTACACACATGTATGGAAAAGATTAAGGAAACATTGAACCAAACCCATAACTGGTGTAAGTGAGCATAGCTCTAATGAAATTAAGAGAGTTGGGCCAATCACACCAGCTAGCCTACAAAGATCTGGCCTATAAATTCTGGATGTGGATTTTTTTTTTCTCCTCTCTGAAAATTCACACTCCAAATTGGCTTTGGCATAGCTAATGTCTTGGTATTGAGCTAAGGGCATTTTTTTTACATATCGTTTCTCTCCTGCTTCCCCATCTACAGTCCATTGTAGCTCAATTTCCATTTCAAATGCAGCTTACAGTTTTCTCATCGGCTGCTTCTTCAACTTTTTCAAGGAACTGGCAATTCCACAATTTAATTAATGGGTCAAAGAGGCTGAGTCTACTTCCTGCAAAATAGAGCCTTCCAGTGATTAATTAAAATTGCTTTTGCTGTTGCAACTTGCAAGATAGACTTGAACAAGGCACGGTCAACTAACGACACTGCAGAGTGCACCACCAAGGTTGGCAAACTTTTCAGGGAGCAAGGAGAGTAGCAATTCTTACAGATGGAGTCACACCTTTCTTTTCAGCACACTATTTTGTTCTGATTTTTAAAGGGCACTGTGAGCTAATCTCTTAAATTTGCTCTACCATCAGAGTCTTGTGGCAGATGTCGCTTTTGAAATATGTTTTGAAAATTCACCGCTTCATCATCAAAGAATTGGGAGAAAGCTAATGTTTATGTAGGATCTACCAAACAATATTTTGTGTTCCCTCTGCTGGCTTTGTAGCAGCAATTAAGTAATGAGCGCTAATTCCCAGAGCTATGCTGACATGACTCGGGTACATGTAAGTCAGCAAAGAAATAGTTATGTTAATTTCAGGTATCATTAGAAACATAAGAGAGAGAACTTTAGTGTCAACCATTTCTCATGTCACTCAGTTACCAAACTTCAAGACTACACTACTTTACAAAATGACCTTACAAAAACCCTGATCTGGAAACTGTGGACCAACAAATACTACTGAAGTTATTGGACGCTCAGGGATTCAGTATGATTCAGGATCCTCATTTCCTGTTTATTTGGTCATTTAGGGTACATCTACACAGCAGTGTTATTTCAAAATAACATAGTGCGTGTCTACACAGCAAGCCTTTCTTTCGAAATAATGTCAAGCTGGAGGACCTATCACTCCAACTCCTGTAACCCTCATTTTATGAGGAGTAAGGGAAGTCGAAGGAAGACTGTTCTTCCTTCCCCTTCCTGCTGTGTAGACAGCAGCAAAAGCCGAGTTAAACTATTTCGACTTCGGCTATGCAATTGACGTAGCTAAAATTACATATCTTAATACGACTTTTGCTCTGCTGTATAGACATACCCTCAGAGGACTGATAATCAGATACTTAACTTTTTACCTCTGAGCTGTTAGTTTGCATGGGCCACCGATCAGCCATCAAGTGGACGTTTGCTCACTTTCAGAGTCCAGTTGTCAACGGGCAGGTGTCTACCATGCAAATGGCACTTTCGCTAGCAGGGTCAGCTAAGAGGTCATGGATGAAATAAGCATGAGAATGCTGGCAGTGACATTGATCATGGTATAGCTCAGGGCTGGACAAATGCATCCTGGGGGCTGGATCTAGCCCCCTTAACACTTTGATCTGTCCTGTGGATTGCATCTGGCTGCTTTCTATTTATACCCTGCTGCCCGTGCCGCTGAATTTCAGGCGGTGGCTCAGGCAGCAGGATCCTATTTAAACAGCTCATGGTTCCCAGTCATGGCACCACCCCTGCAGGGGCCAGGGCTGTGAGCCCTTTAAATCACTGCAACAGCCCCAGGTGACTGCCAGGCAATGTGGTAGCGGCGGAGCTGGTAGCGGCAAGCCCTTTACTGTGTTTTTAATTCAAAGCATCTGGCCCCAAACAACTCTGGGAGGAAGCTAGTCCCCAGCCCCGCCCCTTCATCCTAGGCCCCGCCCCTTCCACGGATGGCACCGGTCCGTGACCATGTACCAGAATTCATTAAGTGCCCCCCCCCTCATGAAATGAAGTCCCCACCCCTGGCATAGATAATCTGTATACAGAGAACGAAGCTTCCTAGGGCTATCAGTTTAGCCCTAGCCATTGATTTTTAAACTCCGTTTCAGAGTCTATAAGCACATTTTATCAAGAATATTTTTATGCCCACAGCAAAGCATATCTGAACATGCATCTCGTTCGCAAGTAAGAGCATGTGCATTTGCAGCTAGGGACCTAAAGCCACATCCTGAGAAGATGCACCCATGGGGCAAAGGGGCCAAAAAGTTGAGCTAATAATGCAGCATGGGGAAATCCTCTAGCGTAAAGGAATCCTATTCTGGGGTAAGGCCCATATGATCATACCCTGAGCCACCTGCTACTGTCCCTTAACCCACCAAAGCCATGCTCTAGGGATGGGAAAGGAGTTGGGTCTTAAGGAGGCATGACTTGAACATTGTGGGCCAGCTCAAGGATGGCTGATGGCATATTTGCATGAAGCAAAGCTCTGCTAGTCCCTGTGACATCTTAAATGTATGTGTAGCACTAGAGCTGAACTATTGTGCTGTTGACCGGCAGTGCCTGTTTGTGACTGTCCAAGGACCAAACGTCAGTCATGACCTATTACCACAAAGAATTATGAACTCACCAGAGCCTCCACGCCCAATGGGAATGTCAAACAGGAACCAATGCTAAGGAGAGCAGCACGTTAGCATGCTAGGGCTTCCTCATTATTACTACAGTGTTCTTTTATGTAGGCCAAGTACCTAAAAGGGTGTTATAGGGAGGAGGGAGAAAAATTGTTCTCATTAGCCTCTGAGGATAGGACAAGAAGCAACAGGTTTAAACTGCAGCAACGGAGGTTTAGGTTGGACATCAGGAAAAACTTCCTGCCTGTCAGGGTGGTTAAACACTGGAATAAATTGCCTAGGGAGGTTGTGGAATCTCCATCACTGGAGATGTTTAAGAGCAGGTTAGAGAGACACCTGTCAGGGATGGTCTAGACAGTGCTTGGTCCTGCCATGAGGGCGGGGGACTGGACTCGATGACCTCTCGAGGTCCCTTCCGGTTCTATGATTCTATGTTAGAGAGCAAAAAAGAATCTTGAATTGTGCTGTGATCTGCAGGAAGCGCGGACATCTCAGGCTGAGAAGGAAATACCACAGGAGAGCATCAAGTCATGCTTAGGTTGGCAAGTGGGTTATGTATGTGGTACACGGCATGGATAATGATAAGGTTCATTGGAGGGGGGCTAAAAGGTCTCTCAAATTTGAAGAATCCCATGGGACAGTCAACTCTTGATCCTTAGCAACACCCAAACTAAACGTCTGTCTATTGCCACAGTTAAGTCTTTGCCTTGGTAGCAGTGCAGTAGCCCACTCCAACAGAGAGAAGGTTATAAGCAAGCCAGAGGAGGCTTGTGCAATCGTGGCCAATCAGAGCAAGGCTGGGCCCTATAAAAGGCTGCAAGGGCTGAGGGGAGCACTTTCTTGCTCCAGCCACGGAGCGAGCAGGAAGCACCTGGCTGCCCGGGGAGCTACAACAGGGCACCTGTGACAGAGCAGGGCTGGGGAAAGGCAAACAGAGCTGGGGAGCTCTGGTCTGACCCAACTCCCAGGCTGAGGCCTTGTTCTCAAGGCCTAAGGGGTACTAGGGCTGCAGAGGAGCAGCCAGGGTAGGAGAAGGCCGCAGGTTCACCCCCCGCCAATGATGAGTGGTGGTTTCAGATTGCAGTTTGCCCTGAGGTAGGGACTAGATGACGCCTGGCATTGGGTCACTGAGGCAAGGTGGGTATCGGGGATTCCTGGGAGGGGAAGTCCCTAGAGTGTGGGGGCACTGCCGCAGGGCAATACTGTGAGGAAAGGGCACGGTGGGCTGGAAGTGACATGGGGCCTGCAGTAGCACAGAAGACAGGTAAACTGAGGGCAAGACACCAGCCAGCAGAAAATGCTCCAGGGCTGGAAGAGCTAATTCCTGAGGAGACCAGGAGGACGGGGCCGTGCCAGTGATTCAACCCCACTACGGATTCCTGAGTGGGGAATTTGATTCCTTTTCCATCGAGTCCTATTGTCTGACACATGCGTGGGAGAAGGGCAAAGTGATGGGGGAAATAACAATTTTTCTCTCCTTCTTCACTGGAATTCAAGAAGCCCATGTCATTGTTACACTATATATTGCCTATTCCACACACGGATGCACATGAGGGATCCCTCTTCCAGCGTCAGTCAAAATTGGGGAAAGGCAGAAAAAGGCGCCTTTTATACTCAAGCATTCTGCAGTCAGAGATGGCAGGAAATGGTCAATATCTGTGAGCGTGACATGAAGACCAAGATCTAATGGCCAGGAACAAGGGAGTGGTTAAGTGGCCTCTGAGGATAGAACAAGAAGCAATGGGCTTAAACTGCAGCAAGGGAGGTTTAGGTTGGACATTAGGAAAAAGTTCCTAACTGTCAGGGTGGTCAAACACTGGAATAAATTGTCCAGGGAGGTTGTGGAATCCCCATCTCTGGAGATATTTAAGAGTAGGTTAGATAAATGTCTATCAGGGATGGTCTAGACAGTATTTGGTCCTGCCATGAGGGCAGGGGACTGGACTCGATGACCTCTCGAGGTCCCTTCCAGTCCTAGTATTCTATGACTCTGAGGTTGCAGGGTTCTTATTTCCTGAACGAGTTTTGACCCTATTGCGTAACTTAATCACCTTTCCCTCTGGGAATTGTGGTCATCACCCCCAGCAGAAACCTCTTTCAACTGGTGATGCTTCCCTGTGGGAATAAGTGACCCCAGGGATGTTTGTGCACTGGATGAAAGAAGTTGGCCCTCCCTGTGGATTTTAGAAGCACAAATCCCCTCATTTCTGCTCTCCTCTCTCTACACAGACTCCGTGTTCTGCAGCTGGGGAGGTACAGCATCCAGCGACAGACCTCAGTGTTAATCAGCACGCGCTGAATTTAATCACCCTGTCAAGGCCACAGCGAAATTGCATTTCCAGTATCGATCCTGGAGGGAAAAGGTCGGAGTTGCCTTTCACTCCAGGTGTTAATCAAGAGTAACCCTTTCAAGCCAATGACTGGTGGGAGATCGGAAAGGAGCCGTTTGCCCCAGAGGTTGAAATTCACACCCAATTAAATGATTAAGAACGCACTCTGAAATGCAGAACTTTGAAGGGGGGAGAGTCTGCACAAAACTGGCCTTCGGACTATCCTTCCTATCCCATATTTCCCACCGTCCCCTGCCTTGTGCCAAGTCCTGGGCGCTGGCTGTGACAGCAACACCCAAAAGTGGCAGAACTGCCAGTGGAAGAGAGCCTGGGTGGGTGGCTACAGAGGCAGGAGACAAAGGGAGAGGAGGCCTGCTAAATGCAGCAGGCCGGGAGCCGCTGCCATGGCAACCAGCAAGCTGATTACTCAATTACAGAATTCCTTCAAGAAGTGACAGGGAGACAAAGGGAGGGCAGGTTCTCAGCATTCCTTGGTGCTTGACTTTGAAAGCATCCAGCTATGTTTAACTTTTTAATATACCTTGTTGGGTCCCTTTGTTGTAACCTAGTTTTATGAGTCTCTTTCATTTTATTCTAATGTGCCTTGAAATTCTTGGCATGCAGCGGGCCATTATTGTGGGTAGGCATGCAGAGGCAATATCGGGTATCCAACAAGGAGGTGGTTTAAAGGTGTTACTGATGTGTACATTGTTCATAGGCAATGGCTGATATAGGAGTCGATTCTAAAGAATGTCAATAAAATGTTTAGACTGGAGTCGGTTGAAAAGTTATGACCCAAACTTTTAATTTTGAGGGGGAGAGGGCAAAAAAGTACGTATTCGTTAACATCAAAACATTTTGCAAATTCATTTCAATTGCACGGAATTGTACTTATCAAAAAACAAGCAACGCCCCACCCCCAAGAAAAAAAATCCGTGTTTGATTTTGACACTTTTTTGAAAGGAAAGATTTGGGTTTGTTTGTTTTTTTATTTCACCTGATTTCCATTTACAAGTGTTCTTTTAATTATTAATTTAAGAATATGAACTGCTCAAAACTGAAATGAAACATATTTCGTTTTGGGGTCAAACGGAACATTTAGTTCAACTCAAAACAATTTTTTTGGACTTTTTGACTTGCTGAACATATTGAAAAATTGTGATCTTCATTCAACCTGAAACAATTTTTGTCCAATTTTTCAAAATTGCCAGAGAACCAAAAAAGCAGTTATTTACCCTGTGATGGGGTGGTTGATCCATACTGGAGTATAAAGGGTTAAAATAACCCCGGAACAGAGCTGTGGCTAGGATCCAATCAGGAGAGGGCTTGTGGCAGCCTATCACAGCTCATCAGGGCTGTATAAAAAGATGGCTGGCCAGGAGCTCACTTTTTCTCCAGCTATGGAGGGAGAGGGACCTCACTGCCTGCTAGTGCAGGTACTTTGGACAGGGCAGTGCTGGGGGAAGGCATAGTGAGCCAGGGGAGCTTGGGCCTGAATAAACCCCAGGCTAAGACCCACTAACAGGAGTCCGGGGAAGTACTAGGGCTGCAGAGGAGGAGCCAGGGCAGGAGAAGGCAGCAGGTCCACATCCCCTTGTCAATAATAAGTGGCCATTTCAGACAGCAGTGTGCCCCTGAGACAGTGGCTAAACGATGACTGGCAGTGGGTCACTGAGGCAAGCTGGGTATAGCGGGTTGGGGTTCCTGAGGAGGGGAGGACCCCAGAGTGTAGGGTGCTGTTGAGAGAAGGGCACACGGGTCTGGACGAGTGGTGGAGAATGGATATAAAGGTAACAGCAGGCAAGATACCACCAGGAGAAGGGGCTCTGAGGCGGAACTGAGCTAATTCCTGGAGTGAGCAGCAGGCGGTGACACAATGGTGTGAACTGCTACACACCCAATCTACGCCATACCTTAACCCACTGTGGCCTCTGTAGCTATGAAACAGTGATGCCTTTCCTGTGTGCACACCTTTCAATTTCCAAATCTCCTGGCTGAGTGCAGTACTCAGCAGCCATGTTGTTCTTAGATTCGCTGCAGACTGTTACAAAAGGGACCCCCCACACAGTGCTCTCTCTTTGGTATCTGTCCTTGCTGTCATAGCTCCCAAACAGTCACGGATCTGTCCCACTTCCTCTCCCCCCACCCGTCCCACACTCCCTGCCCGGATTGAAATGCAGTTTGCCCCTGACCACTAAGCCAAGTGATGTTGCACTGTGGGCCACAGGATCTCAGCATCACTCAGATAGGGCCTGTCCACCCCGCTCCAGCCACAGAAGGGTCGAAGGGCCCAAACGCTGCAACCCACTTTCGCCACGTGAAATGTTTGGTGATATGTATTCCTATTCATCAAAAGTAGACAGATATTCAGACTGCAGGTGTCTAGTGCTCTCTTTTGTCCTTTTGTGGGTCCCGTCAATATAACATCTGAACCATTAGTGTGTTTATCCTCACAATGCCCAGGAGATAAGGCAGTGGTGTTATCCCTATTGCACAGATGGGGAACTGAGGCAGAGAGGCAAAGTAACTCACATGGGAAGTGTAGGTCTGACCCCAAGTCTCCCAAGTTTGCACCCTCACCACTGGGCTGCCTTTCAGGCCCCTGCTTTCTGGTTGTGTATGGAAAATTAAAACTTACTGCACACCATGTATTCTGTCTCCACCAATGAAATTGCCAGATGGGGAGTGAGTTTCAGGTAGTGTGATTTGTATTATTTTGTATTATGCTTCTGCCTCTAGAGTCATGGTGCTGTAAGAACAGGTAAAAAAAAATCATAGGATAATGGGAAAAGAAAGGATCACAAACTTTATCACAGAAGTGTGGTTTGGGGTTTTGCAGAGGTGTTTTGTTTCGTTTTTCACTGAGTTCTGGTTTGGGTATGAAAAGTGTACTTTCTTTTTTTGGTCTAAATTTTAAGAAAATGCACACAACTTTTGGTTCCATAGTTTGACTCAGCTCAGCTTAACTTCAGAGGTAGAGCTCGTTTGGGACAGTAACAGCCAGAGGCCCTACTCAAGTCTGGGGCCCTATTGCTCCAGGCATAATACATGCATACAGTACAGGCAGCCCTAGCCTCAAAGTGCTATGGCCAAAACAGACAAAGCAGACAACTGACTGTAGGGGAAATGAGAGGCAAAGAGATGAGAAATGCCTTACCCAAGCTCATTTACAGGTGAGTGGCAGAGTCCAGAATCTCCTGATTTTATTACAGTCCCCTGGCCACCAGATGGCGATGCTACAGCAAAACATTTTAGATGCCTGCTAACCCCGCCCCCCAAAAATGTCTTGCCCCTAAACAGTACTGGCCTCATGTCATGTCATTTTTAGGAGCCATGCTGCATGATGTGTAGTGTCAGGGATCAAAGCATTGGACATGGGGTGCAGCAGAGGGGGTGGAAGTGGAGGGGACCTTCTAGCCCCCAGGATTCCCAAGGTATTGGATCTTAACCTAGAACTGAATATGATCTTTTCTGCACCTCAGCCCAGAGCAATTTTGGAGCAGCATTGACATTTATGGGGAAAGAAACATTTAGTGTAGGTGATTAGGTGTGTGTGTGTGTGTGTGTGTGTGTGTGTGTGTGTGTGTGTTTGTAAATGTCAGTTTTTGAAGCGTCTAAATTTGGACTGAGCCACTGGGCATTTCCTGTCACATGGATCCATCCTAGGATCCTAGAAATGTAGGGTTGGAAGGGACCTCGAGATATTCCAGCCCAACCTCGCACACTGAGGCAGGACCATGTTTCTCTCTCTAAGCTGTGTTCCCTGCTGTCTCGATTTGTGGACTCTTGTCTTATACTTAGTGTAGCTCACTGGGGCTGGGAATGTCTTCATTCTGTGTTTGTACAGCACCCAGCACACCCTCAGCCATGACGGGGATTCCCAGGCATTACAGTGACACCAATAATCGTAAAGATCAACCCCCCCTCACAGTAACATCTAAGCATGGAAGTTCTGGCAAAACCCCTCCGGAAACTGCATAGGAAGGATCTTGGGGTTGGTGTGGGATCGTAGCAAGCAAGAGTCCTTATGAAATAATGTTCTGAAGGGACTCATTTTTCACCCCTCCCACAAGGTCACAGGCATTGGCACATGCAAAACCTGGAGTTGATTGTGTAACACCTGGTTTTTCACATGCGGGGGGTCCTTGCCATTCACTCGCGGGATCCGTGTATAGAGGTTCTAAGGGGAAAGCCCAGTTTGAAAAGCTGGCCCAAGGAGTTTGATCAGCTCTCATTGCTCTGTAACAATTTGCCTGCCAAAGGGGCATCTGTGTCCCTATCGTTTATAATTATTAATTGCATTTGTGCCTTTGGGTCCTAGACACAGACCGGATGCGCTGTCCCTCTCCCAAGGAGTTCGTCTATTTTTTAACACGTTCTCCAACGGGGGGATTGTGCACCGCGACACCGGCTGCACGTTCCCATGCAGCTGCTCAGAAATAGACATGATGAATATTTCAGCAGTACTGACTTGGTACCACATCTGACACAGCAGCTGTGCGTTGCCCGTCCCCGATGCTCTGCCTTCGCTGCAGTGAGCTAAAAACACGGACAGTGAAAGTTAGCATGGGCCAGTGCCATGAGGAAGACCAGAGTTGATGGCTGGTGGATCACCTTCCAGGACTGTTTGGGACAGAAGAGCTGACAGAGTCACCAGGCCCCTGGGCAAGATGGAGGGGGGGATGGCACCATGCTCTTGGAAGGGGCGGGGCCTGAGGAGGAAGGTGTGGGGCAGGGAAGCTGGCCCTCAGCACCACCCAGAGCATGCCTCCTTCCCTCAGCACCATGTGGAGTGCACCACCTGGGGCTCTGGTGGTAATTTAAAGGGCCCCAGGCCTCTTTGAGTTGCCGGGCCCCGGAGCAGTTGCTGCCTTTGCCACCCCTGTCAGCTGGGATAAGGATGTGGGGACTGGGGAGACAGCGAGAAGCACTTTGCTGCTACCTGCGACATGGACGCGAGCTGACTGGTAGGCAGCCCCTGCCTCCTTTTCCTCTGGCCACAATGCCCTGCTGTGCATGTGGTTCCCAGAAGGCCATATCAGCCGGCCCTTTTCTCACGTGCCGAATCCAGCTCCCATTGGAGTCCATGGCAACATTCCTGTCAACACCAGTTAGAGCAGAACTGAGCCCTTCGTCATCCCTGCAAGATCATGGCCCTGTTCTCCATACAGAGTAGAAACCTCTCCTCACTTAGGACAAGATTTATCCTGGAGGTACAAGTCCTTTTGCGAATGCTGTGGCAGATACATTGCCATGACCCCTTCCCCCACCCAACTGCACCCCCTCCCCCCCCCCACACACACACTATGGATTCTTGGGATGAGAAACAGGGACAAAATTACGTAGGAAGGGAAGGGAAAACAAAGAAGAAATCGTGGCTACATTCATTTATTTCTCCCCCTCCCCTTTCCCCTCAGCACTTAGAAGATAAAGCGTAGCCCTACTCAGTGCAATGATTGATTAAAAAGAGCCTGCTTATTTCGGCATTATTCACTTTGCAAGCGGCATGTAGTATTTTATTCCAAAGCGATGAAAATATAATCTGATTTGCCAGCCTGTGAGACCGAGCCCTCAAAATATGATTTTCCAATCTTCTCATTTCAGCCCTTGATGGAGTTGGCAACGAGTCATTGTGCAGGCCTCGAGCCAGAGCTGTCCTGCGAGAGTCTGGTACACAGCGCTGCTTGAAAAGCTTCAGCAAGAAGGGAAGTCATGTGTGGGTGACAGAACAGCGCGTCGTAACTGTAAATCGGCTCTTTGGATGGGCCAGGTTCTTGGCTGAGCCCAAGCAAGGGAAGGTGGACGTCAGAAGAAGATAGTTAAGCCCTCACTCTGATCATGGTGCTGTTCCTGTGCCAGCCCAGTTCCTGAAGCTAGTCACCACTGAGGCATAGAGATGTTCTGGCCACACCCATTATCCTCATATGTTAATGAAAAGGACCGTGGCATAGGAGCTGTGCTCAGGCAACCCTATGCACCAGCTTGGCTCCGGAGCCTTTGAAGTTGACCCCGTGAATCTGTGTTTCTCACTCAGCGCACAGTCAATCTGTGGAACTCCTTGCCAGAGGATGTGGTGAGGGCCAGGACTTTGGGGTTCAAAGGGGAGCTAGATAGATTCATGGAGGTTAGGTCCATCAATGGCTATTAGCCAGGATGGGTAGGAATGGTGTCCCTAGCCTCTGTTTCTCCGGAGGTGCATGATGGGGGGGATCACGTGAGGATTACCTGTTGTGTCCCCTCCCTTTGGAGCATCTGGCATTGGCCACTGTTGGCAGACAGGATACTAGGCAGGATGAACAGTTGGTCTGTCCCAGTATGGCCGTTCTTATGTGTCTTGTCCTGTTTTGAAGGAGCTGTGTATTTATTTTCCTTAGAAAAAAATAATTGAAGGTTGCATCATCTTCTGCTTAACATGGCTCTTCCTTACTCTGCCTGCTAATGCGCTGTATGCCGCAGAGCACAGAGCTGCTCCCATGTCCATGCCACTGTTCCCCACTAAAAATACAAACGAATAAAAGTTACCATGTGCCACCAGCTGTGGACTTTCCAGCTTCCCCTCATTGCTTTTCTGATGCTGTGTTCCTCATTCTATTTCTGGAGGACCAGCAAACCCACGGGTCTAAAACCATGCAAAAAGTACATGCATGAACCAACCTGGGGCATGTCTAAACTACAGTGAAGATCAACCCTCTGGAGATTGATCTTCTAGCACTCGATTTAGTGGGTCTAGGGTAGATATACTGGCATTAGAAAAGGTTCAGAGAAGGGCAACTAAAATGATTAGGGGTTTGGAACGGGTCCCATCTGAGGAGAGATTAAAGAGACTGGGACTTTTCAGCTTGGAAAAAGAGGAGACTAAGGGGGGATATGATAGAGGTCTATAAAATCATGAGTGGTGTGGAGAAAGTGAATAAGGAAAAGTTATTTACTTGTTCCCATAATATAAGAACTCGGGGCCACCAAATGAAACTAATGGGCAGCAGGTTTAAAACAAATAAAAGGAAGTTCTTCTTCACACAGTGCATAGTCAATCTGTGGAATTCCTTGCCTGAGGAGGTTGTGAAGGCTAGGACTATAACAGGGTTTAAAGGAGAACTAGATAAATTCATGTGGCTACATCTACACTGGCGCATTCTCATGCAAAAACTCTTTTGCGGAAGAGTTCTTCTGCAAAAACTCTTCCAGAAGAGAGCGTCTACACTGGCATGTGCTTTTGCACAAGAGATGTGCTTTTGCGCAAGAGCATCCATGCCAGTGTAGATGCTCTCTTGTGCAAGAAAGCTCTGATGGCCATTTTAACCATAGGGCTTTCTTGCACAAGAAATTCATGTTGCCTGTCTACACTGGCCTCTTCTGGAAGAGCTCTTGCGCATGAGGGCTTATTCCTGAGCGGGAGCGTCAGAGTTCTCGTGCAAGAAGCCCTGATTTTATACATTAGAATGTCAGTTTACTTGCGCAAGAACACGCGGCCAGTGTAGACAGACAGCAAGTTTTTGCGCAAGAGTGGCCGCTTTTGCGCGAGATCGCGCCAGTGTAGACACAGCCATGGAGGTTAAGTCCATTAATGGCTATTAGCCAGTATGGGTAAGAAATGATGTCCCTAGCTTCTGTTTGTCAGAAGGTGGAGATGGATGGCAGAAGAGAGATCGCTTGATCGTTACCTGTTTGGTTCACTCCCTCTGGGGCATCTGGCATTGGCCATTGTCAGCAGACAGGATACTGGGCTGGATAGACCTTTGGTCTGACCCGGTATGGCCATTCTTATGTCCTTATGAATGCTGAGGGCAGCCCCCGCCAGCGTCCTGTAAGGAGTAAGGGAAGCTGATGGGAGCGTGTCCTCCCCTTGGCCTCCCACACTGTAGACACTGCAGCGGACTGGTTTACGGTAAGCCGAATACAGCTATGCATTTTGCATAGCTGGGTGGCGTACCTTAAGCTGACCTGCATGGTCTAGTGTAGACCTAGGCAACGATATTTAGTTCTGACCTAACGATTTTCATCCATAGATCTCCAAACACATAACGAAAGGAGGTTAGCTAGTATTATTATCCCCATTTTACAGATGGGGAAGGGGGGAAATAGAGACCCAGTGGATATGTGAAGTGACTAGCCTGAAATCCCACAGCAGAACAGTGGGAGAGCCAGGGACACAGCGGACGTCACCACTGCACTCAAGTCTTTCCTAAATTCCTTGTCATGATTTTTATTATTATGTGTATTGTGGTAGCTCCTAGGAGTCCCAGCCCAGAACGATGACCTCGGTGTGGTGATCTACTGACAAGGCAAACGGTCACGCCAGATGCTCAGGGATTTTTTCACGGCTCTGTTTACAGGTGACAGGCTTTGGTAGGCAGGGAAGTCTGCCGTTGGGGCCTAGACCTAAGAGCAGTCAGTTGCCAGCCAGCTAGTCTAGAGTAAAGGGTCTACAGGGTGGTCCTTACAAATTATGGGGCCTGACGCAACAGAGGCAGGCCCCCCCAGGTGCAACATCTGCCAGGAGCCTGGGGCTTCCCTTCCCTGCTCCCTCCCTCCTGTGCAGCTTCTGCCGGAGCTCAGAGACTTCCCTGGGGCTAGAGCAGATGCACAGAATCTGGGGGCTCCTCTTCACCCCCAGTTTGGCAGGAGGGAGCACTAGCAGTCAGATCTTGGCTGAGAAGAGCATGTGTGCAGAGGAGGAGGCCAGGAGATGCCCTGCCATCAGCAGCAGAGAACAGTCGGGGAGAGGGGCTGGAGATGAACCAAAAAGCAGAGAAGCAGATGGCAAGGCCATCCTCTGGCATAAGTACATACGGCAGCAGGTGTTGCCCCTAATTTTTGGGTGCCCTACACTGCAGCGTATTTTGTGTATGCCCCGGGACAGCCCTGGGTGTCTTCTCTGCTCCCTAAATCAGTCTGCTTTGTCTCTGTTCTAGTGCATCGTTCTAAATTTTAAGAAATAGAATAGTGTTCCGTTACAGCACACAACAATTTTGCTCGGGGCCGTGCAAGCAAAAACCAAAAAGATGTGCCCCTTACCCCAGAGAGCCCACAAGGCTCGGCGTAGGACACCCTACCTACTCCTTTCTGCTGACATGAGTACCAGCATTTCAAAGCCAATCCTGACTGCACTCCTTGCAGGTGCACCCAAAAGTAAGTGCATTCATCAATTTATATTTACGATACAACAGGACCAAGCTGGTTTTGTGATCAATTTGGGGGGGAAACAGAGGAGTGTTAAAAGACGACCACGCTCTGGGTGTTAAAAAGGAATTATTCCTCTTCCTCCTCCCACCCTCAGCCTTCCTTAATGCCCATCTTTGCGGCAAGTAGGAGCCTATTGAGTGAATGGCTGTCGTGAGAAAGCAGGCGGCTCCATTTTGTGCACGACGGGGCTGTCTATTTGCAGGCGCTCTTGCTGTAGCTTTGTTTTCTCTTTCGGTTGTAAAGCCACGCTTCTAAACATATCTCCTGGGTATGGTGAGACAACGGTGCCAGAGGCGATAAGCCGAGGCTTCTACTTCTTTCCTTCTCTCTGGTTTTCCCTTTATTTATTTATTTTCCAAGAAGCCGTAGTTTAGACAATTTAATAGACTGGAAAAATAATTGAGAGAGAGAACCAATTCTCCTTTTCCCCCCCTCTAGGGATGCAGAAACCATTTCATTAGAGATGTAGATGGAAGAAGGCTTGGCTGGGATCATTAGTGTTTTCACTTGACATAACCGTTTTAAAGGCATGCTTAGTAAAAGATCTGAGGGGCCTTGTGGGAAAAGCAGCAGCCCTTCCTCCTCTATAACCTTGGCTCAGGCCTAGTTGAAATGGGATTGGTTGCCTCAACAGCCAGTAAAATGGCAAGGAGCCATTTTAGCCCATAGCTACAAGGGCTGTTGGGATGCTCCTGTGTTTGCCCCTCTCCTTTCAACTCAATATTAACCTTCCTCGTTCCTTCTGGCCTCAAATTCCAGCTCCTAATCTATGCACTCAACCATGCCCCCATCCACCAGAATCTCCTCAGTTCATAACACATCCTCCCTTCCCCCCGACATCTCCTTCTGTGCCCCACTTCTGGGGGTGCTCCAGTAAGGGCGGGAAGGCAGATTCAGCCCTGGCGCTCTTGGCTTGTTACATTATTCATCTCAGATGAGCCAATCAGACAGCCTCCATGTCACTGGTGCCCCAAATCATCTCCCTCTGATGCTGAGACTGATAAGGTTTCAACACCCCCACAAAGGCGGTAGGAATCTCTAGACTGAATCTCTGAGAGTATTTTCAGAGTACGTGTATCTACTCTTTTCATGGGGGAAAAAAAAGGTTCCCTCTGCTCTACAGTGTGTAATTAAGGGAACATAGTCAAGGGCTATTTTATTTTAATCTAGAGTTATTTAATCTCCTTGTCTTTTAAATCCTGCCCAAGAAAATGTCTTCCACTAGCAGTTGTGCCCTTTCCTATCTAGCGCCTTCAAATGTTGCAGCAAAGGCCCCGAAGAAGTGAAAGGCAAAGCTTTCTCAGGCACTAGAATTGGGTCCTAGTTTTCTCTCTATTTTACTGTTTCTGTAGCTAACAAAAGGAAGCACCATTAGACACCTGCATGTGAAAAGTCCGAAAATGCATCGCTAAAAAGGCAGCCCCGTTTCATTACATTTTCCTTCCCTTCCTGTGTGCAGTCCCATTTGCTGTTTCAATAACCTCCTTCCACTCATTGTCCTGATTATTAATTTGTGGTATGGCTGGGCCATTTTCCCCTGTTCTTCTTCAAGCCTTTATTAGAAGAAAATGCCCTGCCTGACCCTGGCACAGCAATGCCTTCAGAGACCACAGGGGTTAGCGAGCTCTGCTGCTTTTGACCTTTGCACGGTTCTTTTTCTCCATTCCCTGGACTGTGCAAACCAGCAGGCCCTTCCTCTGTCCATGTTGCAGAGTGTCGGTAATTTGCAAAGCACATGGGAAGCAAACAGCAGCAGCCAGTTGAAAAGAACAAAATCTAGTTGGATGACAAATAATAAGGGTAGGAAATAAAGGAGGGGGGAATCAGTCTTAGGATAACGCAACACTAGGGAAAGAGCAGGAGGAACCGTCTTCAGCCAAGTCAACGGGGGGAGCCCGATGCTCAAATATTGTTCCTTTTGTTAATTATCTGTATTAAACCTCATTCATGGATCCCACTGTGCTAAATAGAAAGGACACCACTCATACCGAACGGGGTACATTGTCACCGGGGTGCCTAAATACTGTAGCGGCGCTCCGGTTGTACTTCCTGATGGATTTTTAGTGTGCCTCAGAGGCTCGGAGTGACCCTCCCACTGCCTCTTGTCTCTCCCTGAGGTGAAAGTCCCCATTTAACGAGCCGTTCTTATCACAGGCAAGTCACTGGCTTGGGGAAAAACCCTTCAGTGGTCTGAGACTCCCCATTTCCCCCCCAGTGGTGGCCCAGCAGCGCTGGGGAGGGTTGTGGGTAACCCGGTCCCGTCCACTGACTCTGGGTTCTGGCCCAGGGCCCTAGGTAGCAGCCAGTAGTGAGGATCTTGCCCTTATCGCCACAGAGTAGCAACCTCTCCCTGGGCCACTTCCCCAAATACTCCCACAGAACCTTCTCCTGGCACCCTCCAGTTTTCCTCCACTCTGCATTTCCTCCTCTCCCATCCGTCACTCCTCTCCTTTCCCCCACCTTACCTGAGGCGAAGCCTTTTATAGTGGACCAGTGTGACTGGCAGTCTGCCCTGCCCTGGCCTTTTAAGGGTTAAAACCCAGCCTGGGAGAGGGCTGGAGCAATGGCGTGGTGGAGCCAGCAGCTGTGGCCAGTATGAGCAGGAGCGGCCCTAGACTAGCTGCCAGCAACTGGCACCCTAGGCAAACCACGCAATCGGTGCCCCCACCTCCAAACCCCTCAATAATATTGCGCCACCATTTGGCACCCCATTTAACTTGGAGCCCTAGGCGACCGCCTAGTTCACCTGTATGGACGGGCCGCCCCGAGTGTGAGCAAATTAGGGGCCAGCGGAGGGCTGTATAAATAAAGGCTCCTGGAGGGGTGGAGACAGACACACTCTTGCTCTGGCTGGGGAGCAGAAGGGACCTGGTCACCGCAGAAGCGGAAGGCTTCTGGAGACAGGGCCTGAGAATACTAGGGCTGTAGTTAGAGTAGGGCTGGGGAAAGGCAGGCAGAGCTGGGAAGCTGGCTAGGCAAACTCCTGGGCTGCAGGACCTGAAGCAAGGCCTGAGACTACTGGAAGAGCCAGGGAAAACAAAGGCAGCAGGTCCACACCCCTTGCCCATGATGAGTGATCATTTCAGACTGCAGTTTGCCCCTGAGGTAAAGGGCTTGATGAAGACTGGCAGTGGGTCACTGAGGCAAGCAGGGCATAGGAGGTTCGGGGTTTCCAGAGGGGGAAGACCCCAAAGTGCAGAGACATGGGGAGACACCAGCCAGAAGGGGGTGCTCCAGCAGCAAGAAGCTAATTCCCAGAGCGACCAGCAGGAGGCACCCCGGTGATGAATCATACCGTGTTACAACCAGTAGGCCTTAATTGGCTGCAGGTGTCCAATTAGCCTACTGCTGCTAATGAGTCTCAAGCGCCTGCCTGTCTTAATTGCTGAGCCGCCATCTCTGGCAGTCTATTCAGGGAATAGGAACCCACTCGCCCAACTACCCACGTACCTGCCCTCCTCCAAACTCCTGCAGCCTGCTGCCTTTGGTCAGTCACAATACGCATTTGTTTGGTTGGGCGTTCACTGACAGTCCCTCAGTCCCTCCCACATTCAAATAGATAGAACTGCCTGAGACTTTTCCCCCAGATGTCCGAGTCTGGGGCTTGGAACGTGGAGGTGAAAATTTTGTTCTTGCTCCTGTGGCTATTTTGCTCCCCTTCATCACGTTGCAAGAATACAAACAGAGAGAACCCGGCAAAAGCTCCGCTGAGCGCCTCTACCTCTGAAGCCAATGCATTTTTCAATATATAAGCCTGAACAGCCGCACTTCATCAAAATATTTCATCTGTACCGGCACTTCCAATGGCTGGAGATGGCGTCTTTAATGCATGGACATCCATCATGCCTCGGTAACAGGAAGCTATCCCAAGGACTAATTTAGGGTCCTTCTCCCGGGAATATTGCACTGTTTAAAGCAAATATTTTATTCACTTGCCCAGTGGGAATATTGCTGATGACAGCTTTATACCGCTGCAGTATTACTGCTATTTATCTTCAGACGCCTCTGCCGATGCACTCTCCTTCCATTGCCCTGTACGCCAGAGCAAACTTGGCCTAATCTTCCTTAGTGGGCTGACGGACAGGGAGAAGCTCACTTCTGCAATCCTAGAAAGACTGGCTTCCAGGCCAGCTTTTAAAAGCCAAGAGGAGATGTTCCTGGAACTGCTGGGGGGTCGGTTTGAATGATTCTTCCTGGTTCTGGTAAAAATGGATCTGAACAGCTTTTTATTCCACATAGCATTACCCTGGTGTCCTCATGACAGAGCCCAGGCATCCAGGGAAGGCAAACATGAGTTCTAGCCTGGCTTCTAGCTCAACAAGACAGCCAGCTCAATTTCATTTGCAGAATCTGTCTCAGGTCAGGTGCAATGGGGTTTCCCCTCACTGCTGATGGGGATTAGCTCTGCCATGTGCTTCACTCTCCCTACTTGTTGTCTTCTCTTGGGCTGTACAGCTCTCCCTTTTGAGGGGTCAGCTTCCAGGCCATGGCTTGGCCACCTAACTGTGTTCCTCCCCTTCAGGGGAAGTCACACTCCTTCCAGGTCAGCTGTTTGGGCTAACACCATGTCATTCCTCAGTGGCTGGGACCCACCCTATGCTAGCTCTAGGGTGGGACTTGAACCCACAATCCTAGGCTCTGGCAGCAGATGCCTTCTCCATTAGGCCACTGGGGACCACCCCACCTTGTTCAGCTCATGCCTTATCCTCCCTCCCTTCAGCTGATGCTAGCTCCAGCCCTAGGGAAGCTGTAGTAGCTACCCAGCTGCTCCTGGGATGTGGGGGTGGTGTCTGGGGGTGACTTGAACCCACAATCCCAGGGAACGGAGGCTGATGCCTTATCCCTGCTGATGTCGGACAGACATCACCAGCTTACCCAGGGCTGGAGCTGGCATCAGCTGTAGGTAGGGAAGTGGGGTGGGTCCCAGTGGCCCTGTGCTCCACAGTGCGGCACCAGAGCAAGAGCTGCCCGCCCCAGGCTGAAGGTGGGTCCCAGTGGCCTAATGGATAAGGCAACAGCCTCTGTTGCCTGGGATTGTAGGGCTCAAGTCCCACGCAGCAGGGCACCCCCCCCCCAAAATCAGCCCCATGCCAGGGATCCTGTAACATGCACTCACAGCCTGCAATGCCAGCTTTTGCTGATGTGTTCCAGGACTTCTCCCCACATACCTGGCTTCCTCTATCTCTGGGCATACCAGCTTCCCAACTTTCCCCTCTCAAGGAGTAATTGTTTCCTGCCTTCCTCACCACCCCCTTCTGCTCTTAGCATCTGGGGTTTATACAGGTCCCTCCTGAACCCACCCAGCTAAGCCTGCTTCTAACAAGTGGCCTGTCTTGGAGCCTATATTTCTCCCTTACGTCTTGCTTAATTGTTTAATTAGGCCTGCCCAACCTAATTGACCTTCTCAGGGCTAGTGTGGGGAACACACCCCATCACATCTATCATTAAGTAAGAAATTGATGGCTCTTGATTTTTTAGAGCCCCCGAACAGCTGGCCGGAGAGTGGTAGGGGACGGTGCTGCCCACCGTGAGCAGAAATTGGTGGGAGTTGAAGGCACTCGATGACTTTTCAGAGGCAAGTCCCCTTTGAAAGGGGCATGGTGGAAACGGGATGGAATCCACAGGTGGCTTTGGACATCCACTTCCTCCTTTCTTGGGCCACTCTAAAAAGAGCCAAAGCATCACACGAGTTCACAAGACCTACCATGCTGCCACGGAGCCTTGGTGAGGAAAAAAAACCCCACGCTGGCTCTTCCCAGACCACATCTGTCAGTGGGCACTCAGTTCAAAGCAATGTGATCGACACATGGCTCATAGAGTGCTGTGATTTAACTGGTCTTTCTGAAGAAGTGGCTGGAAGGAAGCAGTGAAACCTGGGTCGTTAATACGATAAATATGTAATGCCCAAGTAGGTGGATAGAATGCATGTCAGTTATCTGCCCCATGCCTCTGGGTGTGGGTGTGACTGTGTTACCTAAGGTGTGGCTTCCCAGTATTACCAGGCTCCAAGCTACCCCAAGAAACCTTCCCATTAAATTCCAGCCCCTTGGTTCTCTCTGCAAAGCTTCTCACTGTAGAAAGCTAAAAGGGGCAGCATTAAAATGCCAACGTTCTCTGTCTGTGGGCGAGAGCAAAAGAAGGTTTCGAGTAAGGGGAGAAAAGGATGTTTCATGTTTTTCCCCTGCCCTAAGGATAACTTTGTTATATTTTCTCATTACAGTAATTGCAGGTTTAAGTGACGATTTCCCCATCTTGCAAGCTCGGCAGAGGCTGGGAATTTATTTAAACCCTCAGAATAATACCAAGTGGTGAAGGCAAAAGGTGAAATTACCACTTGGATATATTTATTCTTCAGCTAAACTGTGCAGGATCAAGGGGTCACCCAGTGGAGATAATTGCTAATTAAGATTCGAGAGGGTAGGCGGGCAGTCAAGCAAACATCCTTATGTTCCATTGGGTGGCCAATTGATTACAGCTCCTGCACTTGATTAAACTTCAGAAATGATTAATTGATTAATACTTAAGCCCTGGCTGGAATGGACAATAAATAGGGAATGCTTAAGCGAAGCCAACGGATTCACCTCAAGGTGATATTCAAAGCGTGTGAAGCCCTCACAATTTTACAGCTTGTCTCAGGACTGCTGCTGTTTCATTACCAAAAGGACTGGAATAAGTTGAGCTAGCGGGTCCGGTAATGGACTTGGGATTTGAGTGATGTGCGTTCAATTGGGGTTGGTTCTGCTTTGAACAGGGGGCTGGACTCAATGACCTCCTGAGGTCTCTTCCAACCCTATGATTCTATGATTCTAATTCCTGGCTCAACTTGGCTATGTCTACACACATGTCAACTGGCATTATTTCGAAATAACATAGGGTATGTCTACACTACAGCGTTATTTCGAAATAAGCTATTTTGAAATAGTTAATTCGAAATAGCTTATTTCGAAATAACGCGTCTACACACCCAATGCATTTCAAAATAGCGTTTTTCTATTTTGAAATAGCACGTCCACACTGAGTGGATGTTGAATCGCATTTAAGGCTGGTTGGAACCAGTTCCGACAGGGCATCAAATCAGGAGTAGCCTTGTGGCCAGGGTGGCCAGCAGGGCACCCTGGGAAGGGCTGGAGGCCCCCTATTTCAAAATAAGCATCTACACAGCACTTATTTCGAAATAGCAATTTTGAAATTGGCACTATTCCTCATGGAATTAGGTTTACCAATTTCGAAATAAGCCCTCCGCTATTTTTAATTAATTTTGAAATAACAGAATGGCTGTGTAGATGCTAGGAAAGTTATTTCAAAATAACTGCTGTTATTTCGAAATAACTTTGCTGTGTAGACATACCCATAGTGCGCATCTACACAGCAAGACCATTATTTTGAAATAAATTTGAAATATCGGGCTTCTTGCTCTGACTCCTGTAATCCTTGTTGTATGAGGAGTAAGAGAAGTCAGGGGAAGAGTGCTCTATTTTGCTGTGTAGACAGCGCCAAAAGTCGAAATAAGCTATTTCGACTTAAGCGACACAATTAGCATAGCTCAAGTTGCGTAGCTTATTTCGAGTTTAGCCCTGCTGTGTAGACATGCCCCTTTAGTCTTCCTTGTACACTCATTGGGCAGTCTTTTACCCACTATAGGACCCTCTCTCTGTTAGGGCATGCCTACACTGAGGAGTTATTTCGAAATCACTCCCCTTCTTTTGAAATAACAAGGTGAGCGTCCACACTACTACCAGGCCTGTTGTTTCGAAATAAGGGGCTTGTTATTTTGAAATAATAACTCCTGCTTGTGCAGAGAAATAAGCATATTTCGAGGTAGTTATTTCAGGAGTTATTTCGAAATCATGTTTTTCGAAATAACCTGGTAGTGTAGACATAGCCTTGTTGTCCTCTTGGTGCTATTGTAAAACAATTAATAAATAATCATGGACTCTCAACTGTCCCTTTTATAGAGTGAGCTGACACGGGGATGTATAAATAGAAGGAATCTGTGCACAGAGATTTAAGCACCTTCCAGTCTGGCCTGCAAAAGGGACAACCCTATTTCCTCCATGATACTGCAGCCACCATGCTTGCTGATAAAACAGATTTCATCCTTTGGCCTCAAGTCCTTTCTTAAATACAAACTAGGTACAACTCAGTTCTTTGGCAACTGGGGCTTTGCTGTTATTCTTCTGTGTTCAGGGAGGTGCAGAGCGCAGTCAGGAGAATGTCAGGAGAAAAGGGCTCCCTTTCAATATACCCAGGAAATCTTTAAATCCTTGCACAACTGGATGAACGTGGGAAGTGAATCCTGCAGGCCTGCCCTCACCTCTGCTACTGCGGCAGCAACCAGAACCCCAGCCCCTTTGAATCACCGCCGGAGCACCACATTGTGCGCTCTGGGTGGCTCTGTGGGAAAAGGTCACTGTGGAGCACTAAAGGACGACTAAAGGACCACCTACAGCTGGTCCTCACTAGATCAGGCCGATGTTACCCTGATGGGTAGGAATGGTGTCCCTAGCCTCTGTTTGTCTGGAAATGGATGACAGAAGAGGGATACCGTGAAGATTATCTGTTGGGTTCCCTCCCTCTGGGGCATCTGGCATTGGCCACTGTCTGCAGACAGGATACTGGGGTAGATGGAGCTTTGGTCTGACCCAGTATGGCCATTCTTATGTTCTTATCTCATTGTTTTGTCTTTAATCAAAACTAACCCAGGGTTGAGTTTAAAAGGAATAGTTTGGTGACAAAAGTAACAAACTTCTGTGTGTTGACCCCTTACAGGGGCTATGGAACTGTAATATCTGAACTGTCCGGGAGAGTCTTTACACTGCAGCACATATGTTTTGGGCAAAAAGCTGGAAGTCAGAGGGTGATGGAAGCCAGACAGTGACCAGAGTGTTGCTGGCACGCTGCAGCCATATACTGACACTCGGAGTGTGACCTGTATGCTGCTTGGTTGTTTGCAAGCAGTCCATGTTCAGCAGGAAAGCATCACGAGGCAACCAAGGTTGCCTCTCACTAGACCGAGTTGCATCCTGGAATGTGAGAGTCATAGAAAGGATGTGACTGCTCTGAGGCAAAGCACCTCTACTGATCGCCATGTAACCCACATACCTTCTGGGTGTGGTGTACTACAGCTCAGCGAGAATCATTTCCTTCCAGGACACCTCAGTCCTTCCTGAAATAGCTTACACTATAATTTAGGGTTGCCAGATGGTTTCAGCAAAAATACCAGACACACTTGACATTACATCACAATCTACATTACATCTTATTTAGAAAATACCGGACATTTATATTTTCTCAATTTGTTTCCTGAACAGAAAGCTCAAATATTGGACTATCTGGTTCAAAACCAGACACCTGGCAACCCTAACGATCTTGCCCGACCAATACTCCTTAGTTCAGACGGTAAGCTTCATCTGCAGTATGCCCATAAAGGCCTGTGCTATAACGCCTCAATCCTGACCTCAAACGTGTCCTGGTAGGCCAAATCCGGGCCTCTCCTGAACACTGACTATCTCTCATATGAGATGATGCATTGGCTTTGTGATGAAAACACCCACTGAGGTGAAGATCTCCAGAAGGTTGTTTTGTGCGACCTGGTAAAATGTGGACCCATGTCACTAGAGGTGATGGAGTTGGATCGTATTTCCAAGGGAGGTAGCGGCCTATGGTGGCACTGTGGTTGCAGGCCTCTTTGTTGTGAGGAGACTGCACTGTCCTCACAAAGGTGTCTCCCGGGAGGAGTTGAAGAACTCTGCAAAAACAACACATGCTCCTGACTGTAATCATTTGACGTAGTGACCTCCAGGTCAAAAATCTTCTTTCCTAGAGACGGATGACCTTCCGTTAGGAAACAATGAAGAAACTTAAAGTGAAAATGATTTTTCCACAGGGGATATGAAATAGCAGGAAATAAATCCGGATTCATGACAATCCTGTCTGCTGAGACTGTATGAACTCCGATGACTGGTAAAACTGTACAATCCAGGGAGCTAGAGGAGTCAATCCAATAGTCATTTTCAAGGACAGTCCCATCTTTTAACTTAATTTGTAATAGCTGTGTGGGTTGGAACTAGGGTTACTGGGTGATACTTACAGGGTAACTGGTTAACCAGCACCCAACCCATCTAGAGCACACACACCCCGAACTGTGGCCTCTGGTGCGGTGTGGTGGGCCCTGCTAGGCCTGGCTAGAATATCACCTGCCCCCCTGGGGCTGGCAGCTGGCAGTTGAGCCCCATGGTTAACCGTGTAACTGATAGAATTTTTATCGGTTACACAGTTAATATTTATATATATATTTTTTTACATCCCTAGCTGGAACCTATTCTTTTTAATATGAAAAATCTACGCTTATTGTTTTTAAGGTGAGACAGCCAAAGAATGCCATTTGTTTTATGTTTCTAAAAAAAAGAGGCATTAAAATACACCTAAAACCACAAAATTGCCCCAGACTGTGCGCGCATAAATATACACAACCAGATTTTCAAGCACAGATTTTTGTTTCTGTGCCCTTAACTTTGGAGCATAATTCTGTTTGTGCAGTTCCTTGGAAAAGTATGGTAATGTCACTTTGCTGCATCTGATTGGTACTTACTCCCACAACACTGGTATTTAGACAAATAAAAACCTACATTGCTACCACAATGCAAGAGCTCTTAGGGTATGTCTACACAGCAAAGTTATTTTGAAATAACTTTAGTAGTGTCTACACAGCCAAACCTCTATTTCAAAATTAAATCGAAATAGTGGAGCGCTTATTTCGAATTTGGTAAACCTCATTCCACGAGGAATAACGCCAAATTTGAAATAGCTATTTTGAAATAAGTGCTGTGTAGACACTTATATCGAAATAGGGGGGCTTCCAGCCTTCCCAGGGTGCCCTGGTGGCCACTCCAGCCTCAACCAAGAACACTCCTCTCCCTCCCCCCTCCCCGGAGCCCTTAAAGGGGTTGACTCTGGCCACAGTGCCTGTGCCAGCTCCAAGCCTGCCGGCCCAGAGCCAGCAGTCTCTGCCCCTGACCCAGTGGCCCCAAAACATGAGCCAGCAAGCCACTGGCAGCCAACCCTCCACTGCTCCCCAGGAGCAGTCTGCCAACTCCCAGGAGCCTGCCAGGGCCCAGAGAAGGCGGGTGCCTTCCTGGTCCAGGGTGGAGATCATGGACCTCATTCAGGTTTGGGGGGGATGCCCCCCAATGTCCATGATCTCTGCACTAGATGGAGGAACGTGGCCGTCTATGGCAGGCCACCAAAGGCCACATGTGAACCCAGGAGCAGGTTTGCATGAAAATCAAGTTGGTCCGGCGAGACCCCCAACCCTGAGATTCCCTTCCCCCTTCTTCCCCTTGCTTCCCCCTTCCAGCTCCCTCCTCCCAGGTTTCCCCTTCCCCTTTCCCACCCTCTCTTCTCCCCTCTTCTGCCTCCTTTCCCCAGTCTCACCAGAGTTTCATTTCCGCCCCCCCCCCGCCCAGAGTTTTGTTAAATAAAGAGAGTTTGTGTTCATGAAAATACATGTATTTTATTTGATATCAGGAAGGGGGGCTGGGAGGGGTAAGTGGAAGGACGTGAGGGAGGAATGAGGCACAAGCCCCCAGTGGGGCAGACCAGGGAGGCTCTTAGTGCTTCTCAGGGTGGAAGCTCTCTTGCAGGGCCTCCTGGATACTGACAGCCCCCCGATGGACCTCCCAGATGGCAGCCTGCAGAAAGTGCAGCCAGGCTCGCAGCAACACAACCACGAGAAGCACCAGTGTGCCCAGGGGCAGCTCTGGCTCCATGTTGCAGAGTGCTGTGGTGTCCCGAGTGAGGGCAACCAGAGCACGCAGAGACAAAATGCTTTGCTGTCCCTCATCAAGGTAGACAAGCAAGCAGGGAAAGCTGAGAACCGGCTGTCCAGGGGGTGTCCCTTTAAGCACAGGCCTCAGATAGCCTCAGGCAGCAGCCACACCAAGTAACTCCTGACCTGATGCCCTGCCGGACCTGGTTCTGGCCGGCCTTAAAAGCGATTCAGCATCCACTCAGTGTGGACGCACTATTTCAAAATAGCAAAATGCTATTTTGAAATGCATTTTGTGTGTAGATGCGTTATTTCGAATTAACTATTTCGAAATAAGATATTTCAAAATAATGCTGTAGTGTAGACATACCCTTACAGTGCAGGACAAGTTGTGTGGAGTAGGTTTCTCCCTTTGTGTTTGAGCCCACTGAAGCAGTCAGATGCTCCTCTCACTTACAAATGTGAAATCCCGTTGCAGTCAGTAAATGCCATCAGCTCTGTGCCAGCGTAAAGAATTTGGCTCATATTAGTTAAAGGCTTGGGTGAGAAATACGTGAAACTTCAAAGGGCTTGGAACCAAATTAAAATCCAGGTGTTTATTTAATTTCATTTAAGATACTTATGTATTTTGATAGATGAAAAATAGGCACTTCCATTTCTCTGGACAACCCTGACATCAGACGGCAGGATGCTTGTCTACATTTTATCCAGACCTTTTGGCCATGTCTACATTAGAAAACTATTTTGAAATTAGTAAATTGGACTTAACTCCTGAACTAGCATGTCCGCACTATGGGAAAGCCTCAAAATTAGTCTGAGGCAGGCTCCGTTAATGTGGAGACACAGCACTGGAGTGTAATTAGTTCAAATTACACGGTAGAGTACTTTATTTTGAAATAGTGGAACCAGAGCGCCCACACTACCGCTATTTCAAAATAACAACTTCAGATTTGGCGTTACTCCTGATGAAAAGCAGAAGTACAGATTTTAAATTCCATGGCCCATTATTTTGAAATGATGGGCTTGGTAGTGTGGACGCTCTGCTTATAAATTCAACCGGGAGAGGGGCGTTATTTTGAAATAAATTCCTAGAGTAGACCAGGGCCTTGGGTCTCCAACATGGAGTTGGATTTGTCATACAAACAGTAAGCATCCACCAGGAGCAGGGTGGGAATCCTATGTGTATAAGTGCACAGATACAACATTTCCATCCTAGCTCAATTCCTCACCTCCTAGAGCAGATGTGAAGAAATTGGAGAGGGTCCAGAGAAGAGCAACAAGAATGATTAAAGGTCTAGAGAACATGACCTATGAAGAAAGACTGAAAGAATTGGGCTTGTTTAGTTTGGAAAAGAGACGATTGAGAGGGGGTATCTAAAAGGGTGTGTCAAGGAGAAGGGAGAAAAAATGTTCTTCTTGGCCTCTGAGGATAGAACAAGAAGCAATGGCCTTAAACTGCAGCAAGGGAGGTTTAGGTTGGACATTAACAGGGCTGGCTTTAGGAAATGCAGGGCCCAATTCGCGGGGGTGGGGCCGCGCATGCGCCGCGCGCCCAGGGCGGCACCGCACATGTGCTGCATGCCCGGGAGTGGGGCCCTCTTAGGCGTGGGGCCCGATTTGGGGGAATCGGGGGAATCGGCCTAAAGCCGGCCCTGGACATTAGGAAAAACTTCCTAACTGTCAGGGTGGTTAAACACTGGAATAAATTGCCCAGGGAGGTTGCGGAATCTCCATCGTTGGAGATATTTAAGTGTAGGACAGACAAATGTCTATCAGGGATGGTCTAGACAGTAGTAGGTCCTGCCATGAGGGCAGGGGACTGGACTCGATGACCTCTTGAGGTCCCTTCCAGTCCTATGATTCTATGATTCCTAACAGGGAAGTTGCTTTTCAGGGAGGCATTTGCAATGTGGATATTTGCTGATTTGTAAGAACTGGACTAAGACTTTTCCCAAAGCCCAGCCAACAATGAGCATCTATTAAAATCATATAAACCAGCTACCAGTGGCAGAGACATTGATATTGGACTTAACAATAGGAACAATGCAGGTAAAATTTCCAAAATCACACAAGTCCCAATTTCAAATGCTTCTAAGGCACTTAGGCCCTGATTTTTAAAGGTATTGAGACATGGTTTCGCTCAGCATTGCAAGACCTAAGTGACTTAGGCTCTTCAGAGCCACCATCACTTTTGAAAATGAAACTTGGGTCCCTCTTGGCATTCAGTGACAGCTAAACTCCTAAATCACTTAGGCCTGGCACCACGGAGTGAAGTGATGCCTGCATATCTTTAAAAATCTGGATCTTAAGTTTCTGAAAATGGGACTTTGGCTCCTAAATCACTTAGGGAAGTTTTGTTTTAAAACCTCACTCCCGACTCCTTCAGCGAGCCAAATGGTCCCAGGTATTTATTTTACTTTTAGTAGAAGCAGCAGATGAGCACCCAGGCATCACGGTGATTTCTAGCCCTAATTACACCATCTTACTCTTTCCTTCTTATTATTCCTATGAAAAATAGAACTACTGTGGAGTTTAGAATCAATATTCCTCCCACACGCGTTCAGTTCCCTTCCCCGCAGGCACATTCATTCTCTCTCTCTCCCTCCCTCCCTCCTTCCCTCTCCCTGCTTTGCTAGTAGCTCTTGTTTAGACATTTTTTTTCAGCCAATACTAAAGGAACGATTGTGCCTTTGATGTCCAGCAGTGACTCCAAGTTGCCGTCAGCACCAACAGCATTTGGGTGAGAGAGGCCTGAGGGACGCACTCCAGGGAGACAAGCAAATAATTAGTGCTTGTTCTACGAAGGAGGATTTTCAGAAAGAAAGCGCTCGCACGCACTGCTCTCCTTGCGTGGGTGTGGAGGTGGGCGTGAGAGAGACAGAAAGGAGATGTGTGTGTGTGTGTGTGTGTGTGTGTTCAGGAGGGATACTGCTCTTAACTAGGACTCAAGGGGAGCCTGGGATGAGTGCCGGCCCCATGCACAGGTGTGAATTTTTCCCTCTTTGGACAACCTATCAACAGCTGACGTGCTGTTGACCCCTGCTTTTGATGCTGTTGGTCATCAATGCATTAGTTCCTGGGGCATGCTCTGGGCTTAGCCTCTGCTCCACCAAGTTCCCAATCTATCTCTTTGTTGTGTGTCTTCCCAGTGCCAAGCACAATGGGGTCTTGAAGAATGTTCCCTAGAATTTTTTCCATCCAAGTGTGGGATAAATTTTGTTATATGTACCAAGGCAGGGGCTGATGTGCACCACCAGTAGAAACACATGCTGCCGACTGTGCTAATCAGCTGGGCGGCAACTGAATCTCTCCTAGTTGGCTGCCCAGCCACTCATCTGACAGGAATTACTGGTCTTGAACACTGGCTGGGGCTCATAGGAATGACTGCAAAGGAAATAAGACACCATTATAACAATTTCACCCAACAGGAAGAGATCAGAGGTGACCTTTCTGGAAGAGGGACTCTGATGACACCCCTCAACCATAGAAATGGAACTTAGGGGATTGTTGCAAAATGTCAAGGTGCCAATTCCTCTGTTTTAGTTACAGTGACAAGGTACTGCAAACTTGCAGACATTTTAAAGGGATACAGCCAACATCTGGAAACCCAACTTTTAACCAGACTGGATGTTGCAATAACAAAAGACTCAGGCTCAGAACCTCAAAGATATTAAAGTATTTCTGCTGATTAAAATGGAAGCTAAGAGTCAAAATATGTTTGAGGACGTGGGTCCCTGTTCCTTCCCTAAATCCCCTCAAAACTGTGAAGGAAATCAGTGTCCAGTTAGTATTTCTCATGTGCATGTACTTTCCTTTCCCCCTACGCTTACTCCTCCCCACAAACAAATTAAATAAAACATGAAAAAGTAGGTGGGAACAAGTGTCCATTTCTATTGTAGCCGAGTGGGAGTTGGAAGAGGGAAATATCAGACATTCGTAGACAAACTTCTGACCATCCAGCCTTAAAAAATACACTTTGTTATTATTAATTTGGCTGTTATCCTGATTTCCTAAATGAATCTTCAGATAATAATGTGTGTACTCTGCTTCTTTGATGTTTCGAAGCACTCAAGCGTTTAAGAACTGTCAAACAACATACTGTTATTCAAGGGAATATATTCATTGAGAGATTAAATTAGATATTTCAGCAACAATCCCTTTTGGAGTGGAGAGGCATTTCATGCTAACAAATAACTACAACATAATTATAACAAGGCTAAGTGGCACATGATTTCAGATGACTGCATGGGCGGTGGGAAGAGCATAAAGGAGTGGTAAGGAATGGAGTTGATCTATTAAATAGTTTTGAAAAGATTTGCAAAGTTTTCAAAGAGCAAATTCATAGCAACAGTCACCCGGACACGAAGCTGTTGCATTCGTTCTGTCTATTCCTGTTGAAGCCCAGAAAAGTTATGCTTGTCTGTATTAAAAATACGCAGTGTCGATCCAAGGATATTGGAGAGGCAAGGTGGGTGAGGTAATACTTTTTATTGAACCCATGGGCGGTGGGTGAAGGCCCAGCTAGGGAAGGTAAGCCCCAGCCCCACCCCTTCCTCACGAGGCCCCACCCTTTCAGGAACCTCCTTCCACAATGGAGCCATGCTCTATCCATCCTGGCCACCTGGAGGGTCGGGGCTGCTGCGTTGCCGCCGAGTCTTCCTTGGCAACCAGTGAGCCGAGCTGCCATGTCGGAGCCCCGGTGCTCCCTGGCAGCCAGAGATTGTAGGCAGTTTTGCTAAGGCAATACCTTCCCTTGTCTACATGACCTACCGTCCAACATTGGACCGACTCCTGTTGGAGAGGGAGGCAAGCTTTTGAGCTTACACAGAGTTCTTCATATCTGGGTTGAAGATGTTAGTCCCTGAGACTCTTCACTTGCCAGACTATAGTACCGGACATTAACATCATAATCATTGCCAAGGACATTTGCCACTGGGACTGGCTTGGAGATAGGCACTCACCAAAGCCCCAGCTACTCCCTGCTTGCCTGCTGAGTGTTTGGGCCCAGTGTGTGTTGCATGCCTTCATGAAAGCAGCATAGTGGTGGGGGAACTCATAAGTTTCTAAGGACAGTAACTGTCCAGTGGCTTCTCAAGGGGTGGCATTTTCTCCACATTTCCTTGAAGCTTATACAATTTGGAGTTGAATGCCACTATGTACAATCCGGTTAGTACTCCAAAGACCATCCATTTGCATATCGTTGCTCCTTTGGCCTCAGCAGTGCGATGCAGGGTTGTGTGGGTTACAATGGGAAACCAATCATATGATTCAGGTATATTCTTTGGTGTGACTTCTTAATTTGCAATGAATGGACGCAGAGTTCCAAGCAGGCGTTTGCCTTGTGGAGAGATCTGAAGTCTGCCACTCCAGCAAGCTCTGTGCACAAGTAGCTCTGTTCGTTGGCTTCCTTTCAGTCATGCTCACAAATGCGTCTCCAAACTTTCTCTGCCTTTAACACACCCAGGTTGCAAAAACAGTCTCCCAGCTCCTGCTAGGGAATGAGGGAAATCAGCTTAGCTTTGACCTCCCTTCAGCCTTGGGCATTCCTTCAGTTGCTCTTTTCTATCTAAAGGTGCTAAATTGCTCCTTCCATTGTGTGTTGGCAGGATGGGGGCCTTATTGAGTTGATTTTTCCAGACTATAAAACAAGCAAAACTGAGTCAATAACGAGGAAAGTGGAAGAAACACAGGTGATGTGCAGAGTCTCATCCAGTTCCAATTGTGTTTTTGTGGGCATGAATAGTGTGAACCGTTTTGCACACGTTGCTGAATATGAGAAATGTGAACAAGGTCCCTGGGAACAGCGCCAGTAAAGGCTGGCCACAGAGCAAGGGGGATCCCAAATACGTCTGAGATGGCAATAGGAGAAACAGAGTCAGGACAGTCAGTGGCATCGCACTTGTCCTCTGACTCATCCCGCGAGGGTTACGCTAATATTCATGCAGGATGTAAAATCTCCCCACCATTGTGTTGCAAGCGGGTTGCTGTTCCAAAACCAGTGCCAATGGCTTCAAAGAAAATATCCATGTCGCTTTAGGGTTCCAGCACCCACTGAGATGATCCTTCACCCGGTTGGAGTCTCATTCAGGTAAAGGTGGGTCGAATACGAGCCACAGAAAGAGTTATTTAAGAAATCGCCACATTTTTCCCCACACAAAAATATATTTGGCAGATCGTTTACTTTTTTTTGGTCTGCCTCGACAATGTAGTAAAGAGCTAGGGATGGGATTTTGAGTTTTATTTACAATAGAACTGTCCCAGGGTTTTTTCCCCTCAGGCCTGCCGAATGGTGGAGGGGGGCAATTCCCCAGGGCCCAGCAATTCTAAGGTGCTTGGGTCTCCCAGCCACTGCCAGTGATACTGTGGTAGTGGTGACTGCCAGAGTCCTGTGCCCTGGAAATTGCCACAAGAGGGCTTTGGTGGGGGGGAAAAACACTCTCCAGGTGGTGCAGAGGGCAGTCCTGACCCCGCCCCTTCTGCATGAGGCTCCACCCCTTACGCCTGAGGCCCCACCTCTTCGAGGCGCATGAGCTGGCCTCTTACACCTTGCTGACAGCTCCCTGGTGTCTCTGCCATGGCCTCCAAACTTCTCAGTGGAGAAAACAGGATGGAGATTGCATGGGAACCCGCCACTGCCTTTTGATTGGGTCACTGGAGTGGGGGCGATGCCTTTCTTCCAGGGGCTGGGTGTCAAACCTGAGGCTCATGCGTAGCTATGTGGGGGGTCGTTCCCTGAAACTTTGCCGTGGTTCCATCGGCTGGCTTCGTTCGCCAATCTACTCTGCTGAAAAAAACATCTCCACACGCCCCTCCCTCTCCCCCGCTCCACACGTCTCTGCCGTGTCGCGAGATTCGTCCTGCCTTGGGCAGGGGGCTGGACTTGGTGACCTCCTGAGGTCTCTTCCAGGTCTATGGTTCTATGACTCTTGCAGCCGTACAGAAACGAATCAATAATAAGTGGCCAGAACCCACCGCCCTCAGAGTGACAGCCATTGATGGTGGTGAGCAGCGTTCTCGATCGTGGCCTGCACACCTCCCCCCGAGTACCGCTGTGAGGGCAGCACACGCAGCAGAGTTTTTCCACTCTCAGCTGCTGCTCAGACGCACAATGCGCTGCCCCGCACCCACACACCCTTTTCTTTGTTTAGTTGCCTCTGGATGGCGTTGCCTTGGCAACGGGAATCAGTAGCTGTATTAGACAAAAGCGATGATTTCAGGCACGCCGATGTGTTAATGGGATGATGGACAGGAGGACAGGTCAGATTTCATGCGTTTAAGGGGAAAAGGCAGCAAACCTGAACACAAAGGCAGCGGAGGCATTTTGCAGAGTTTGTGTTAATGGTGGGGGGATGAATGATACGGAGAAGATATTCGGTGATATAAGTGACCGGTTGCCATTTCTGCATTCCCCGGAGATTTCAGGAATATTCTGACACTGGTGTTTGGTTCTGGTTAGTAAAATGGTTTATCTATGGAATGCAACCCCCAGATCCAAACACACCTGCCTTTGCAACATGTGGCCATTAAATCCGGCGGCACAGAACTTTCTTAAGGTGGTACATCAGGGTGAATGTCTAGCTCCATGGGTTGAAGTCGGGCTGTGCGGTCCAAGAAGCCCTGAGCATGTTTGTGCTGGGTTGCAGCATGCTTGGTCCATGCTATGCTGAAGGGAGCTGGCTGAATACTTTCGACGTGTTTGTGAGCATGCCTCCAAATTCCAAACTGCTCTTTGCATCCTCCATGTTTGGGCCCCTTTTTGTTCACCATGTATGGCCATTCATTGGCGGCATTGGTGCTTGTGCAGAAGGTTGGGGGAAGGATGTGCACCACCAGTCAAAACAAAACACCTAGTTGTGGGCGCTCTGCTAATCAGCGGGGTGGCATTTGAATCTTTCCTGAGTGGTGGCAAAAGTGGCCAGTTTACAGGGAGAATTGGTCCTTTCCTCCGACTTAGGATCGCCTATGTACTCCAAGCATGTATCACTTCCCACTGAGCTGCTTTCTTTGCTCTTTATCTAAAGACCACATGGCCTGCAAGCTTCTTAACACCTGATTTCTATCCTCAGACCCATCATCTGGCAGGCAGATCGGCGAAACTCCCTTACATGGATGCAAATGTTGCATCTGCAGTAGCTGTGAGGAGTCTGCTCTCTGCTCTGGTGGTGTCTGCATTTAAGAATGGTTTGCTACAGTTGGGTTTTGCAGTTAGTCTGTAAGCAGCTGGGCTGGAGGTCATTTTTCTCTGGTCCAGTTGTAGGGAACCAGCGCCTTCCATGTATGTGTAACTACAGGCGGAATTGAACCTGGGACCTCTGGGCATGAGCCTCTACAGCTTGAGCTAAAAGTCAGCTGGCTCTCAGCTAAGGCTGTAGAGTAAACTCATTCTCTCTCTCTGTACGTGGTTTCAGTGCCACTCGATGGGACAGTGCGCCACACCCAGCAGGTCTGGGGGTTACATATGTTTGTGTCAGTACCCAGAAAAGAATTTGGACCTATTACCCAACAGGCAGCTAATTGGTTACAGGTTACAAACGTCCATCCCATCCTGTATCATATCCACAATTTGGTTCTTTGTGATGGTCCTTTCTAGAAAGCTTCAGCTACCCAATCAGGGTGCAGAAATAAAGTCATGTGACTTGGGTGAGCCGTAATATACCAATAACACACGGCAAATGCCTCTGTCTACAGGATAAATAACAGGCGTTCGGTTAAGACAACAAAGGCACAATCGGAACGTTTACTCCACACATTTACCTAGTTTTAATGAATGTAGTTCTTACATTTTAAAAAATATTTTGGATGGACCGTTACTTGTTTTCTTCTATTGCTGTCTCTCGTATTTGTCATGTGACTCTCATCAGGTGTGATGCCCAGCGTAATGAGGTGTGACTGACACTGACACAGGGAGAAAGTGGCCAGAAAGGATTTAATCTAGGCCGGGGATAGCATTTTAATGAATGAAGGGACGCTGCAATTTATTTCTCTGCTCTCTTCAGAAATTGATTAAAACTAAGGAAGGCTGGGGCAAGAATCAGAAACCTGACCCTGAAGCATCATCTTTCTAATCTTTTCCACCCTGGGCGGATTTTTTCCATCCATGTGTGGAATAAATGTTTTATGTGCACCAAGGCTTGTGCCAATGTGTAGAAACAAAAAACCTAGCTGTAGATGCATTGCTAATCAGGTGGGCGGCATTTAAAACTGTCCTGAGTGGCTGCACAAGCCTCTTCTTTTGTCAGAAGCTGGGAATGGACGACAAGGGATGAATCACTTCAAAATTCTGCACTGGAATGGGTTTGCTGGGGCAGTGGTGGAATCTCCATCCCTAGAGGTTTTTAAGACCCAGCTTGGCAAAGCCCTGGCTGGGAAGATTTAGTTGGGGTTGGTCCTGCTTTGGGCAGGGGGTTGGTTACTCCTGAGGTCTCTTCCAACCCTAGGATTTTATGATAATTCCCTGTTCTGTTCATTCCTTCTGGGGCACCTGGCATTGGCCACTATCGGCAGACAGGATACCAGGCTAGATGTACCTTTGGTCTCACTCAGTATGGCCGTTCTTATGTATATTATGTTTTTATAGAAGTAAAATCTAAATTTTCAAGCGTTTGAGTAAAATCCTTTTTACTTCCTGTATCTCACTTGAAACTTCTGTTTGTAGTATCTTATGAGAAACTCTGTGATTTCTAGGCCAAGATTGGACAGTCCAGAAGAAGCTCTGGATCCTTATTGGCTGCCAAATCTGCTGGTTTTGATCAGGTCATGTTTCAGACATGATGAGCAGATCCCTGAGGAGAGGAAAGACTCAGCCGGTAGGAGTACAGATGTGAGCTGCATACGCAGCAACCTAACCTAACCAACTCCATCTTTTGCCAGGCCTTGGGGCACTTTAGAGAGAATAGTATGGAACCAGACTTGACTAATTATCTACCTCTGAAAGACGGTGTACGTGGCTAGCTGTAGTTGACTGCATGAGGGATACTGAGTCCGGTGGTTGTAGGCCGCGCCAGTGTGAGAAAGCAAAAGCATAATCATCATCATGAATGGATGCAGATAATTATTTGCGCTCAGCTGGAACCCCAATGCCGGCGTGAGAAACTGAGTCGACTGTATAAAGAGCACTACAGGTAGCAGAGCATCAAGTAAACATTGCTCATCCTTCCGTAGGAGGGAGAGCAAGCCACTTGGGGTTTGGAGGAAAGGAAACCAGGATTTGCTTTCCTCCCGATGATGATACAGTGAATATCCGATTATTGCCTTCAATCTTCCATCATTTTTCTCCTGCGCGGACCCCCAGCCAATGAAGTCAGTGCCTGAGACAAATCCAAGACAAGCGCTATCATTTGGTAAAGCTGTACGCTGTGAGCTGTGGCATTTGCTTTGTAATTATTAGCACTGAATGGACTTTGCAATCTGCAGGGAAGCTTTCCTTAATGACAAGTATTAGTTACAGAGGTAGGATGGTCCTATCGGCATAGACCTTTATGGCCGTGCAGTTCATCTCTGCTGATCGCTGACCTCCCACAACACCTTGGCAGGATGTCTCTGTGCAGGAGGTAATATATAAATATAAGTTTCAGGTTTGGAATGGAAGCCTTAAACGCCGATTACATGCTGCTAAGTATCGTGGAGACGATTTTAAAGGTTAGCCAGGGCACCAGCAGCAAGCAGCTCCCAGGAAGCCTGCGATCTATAGCTGCAATCAGGCGATGGACCGCCAGAGAAGGGAAGGTATTTTGCATAGCTCAACCTCCACGGACAGGGAACTTTTTTTCATTAAGCCGTTAAAATTGTGGCAGCGCGCTGGAGTGATGGGATATGAAATAGCATGTTAGATGATTTAAAGGATTTTCCAGTAATACTCTATGGTTCTGAGGTTTGGAGATTTGGATGTGAAAGGAAAAGGAGAGGAAGGGTAAATTTGAAACCAGGAAGCTCTGGCAAGGCAGAAAATCAAAGGCTGGGATCCTAGGAGAGTCAGTAGGCTATTCGAATGAAATCTTGAAATAAAAGGGATGAGTTTTAACTAAGATCAGGTCCATTCAGCTGTGACTAAAGTCCCAGATCTCTGGGACTAAATCTGTTTGTTTTTTAAAATCTGCTTCCAGGCACAGCTTCCATTTGGTAAGGAATCTATTCCTCAGTGAAGCTACTTCTCACTTGCAGTGTAAGTTACAATAATAATCTAGGAGGGAAAAAATGCATTTTTTTCGTTTGCACCTTGGGCTTAACCTACTTGGAAATCAACTCCAGTTTTATAGGCAGAGCAAACTTGTTCTTCCAACTAGAAGAGTTCAGAAGCAACTGCCATACAATTAGGCTTGGCAGAATTTGATTTTTTTTAAATAATTTTGACAGATGACATCAATGCTTTTAAGCATCTGTATAGATTTTTATCCATTTCAATTGTCATTAGTGCTGGAAAGTATGGAGGAACAGGGTTCGGACAATCCTTTACTGACAGTCAATGTCGAGATTCAAAAAGTGAAAGCTAAATGGAGCTAGTTTCGGAGGAGTACCCCTGTTAGGGCACGTTTACACTGCAGGGCAAAAGTTGGATTAAGATACGCAACTTCAGCTATGTCAATTGCGTAGCTGAAGTTGAAATAGCTTATTTCAGCTTTTGGCACTGTCTGCATGGCAGGAAGCTGAAGGATGAACACTCTTTCTTCGACTTCCCTTACTCCTTGTGGAATGAGGGTTACAGACATCGGAGTAAGAAGTCTGCCATCTTGAAATGATTTCATAATAATGGCTTGCTCTGTAGACACACACTTCGTTATTTTGAAATAACGTCAGTTATTCTGAAATAACTCTGCTGCGTAAACATACCCTTAGTCTGTTTCAGCAAAAATAACAAGGAGTCCGGTGGCATTTTAAAGAACCTAATACCCCGATACATTTGTTAGTCTTTAAAGTGCACTGGATTCTTTGTTGGCTTTGCTCAATGAAACCCCACTAATGCTGGCATTACAACATTTTGTACACCTTAATGTGGGAATTCGTGCAGCAGTTTCCTTTCTTGGCTTGTCTGGACATTTTGATGATTATCACTGGAGATACTTTTTGTTGGGTTGTGTGAAATTGTGGCTGACATTGTGAAATTGACATTGCTGATAAAAATCAAATCCTTTCAAGCCTAAATATAATAAGTGGGGTAACAGGCTAAATGCACTGTGGACCTTCGGTTTGTACGTTGTCCTTATTAAAGCAAAAGTGTAATTGAAGTCAATTGGATTGTCGCCCTGTGTGAATAAAGGCTCTAGGACTTGTCCATATATTCTAGCAAATCCGGGTTACAGAGGAAATGAAGCCAAAGGGAACAATAAAAGTTGATTGTTAAATATAACTGATTTATTGGCACAATGTAATGGTTTTGCTCTTGCTTGCTTCGGTGCGTATAATCTGTGAGCAGTTGCTCTGAACCTCAGAAACGCATTCCTCTCAACAAAGCACCATTTACAAAACGAACTGTGCCACAACTAACAATAAGCCAATTTCCAAGATTTAACTGCCGAAACCAACAGAATTTGCAAGACTATTTATAATAGTGCCATCTGGTGACTCTCCATAATGCTACAGTGAAGATTAATTTAAAGCACTCAACCTGAACCGAAATGAAAGAAAACACAGTTAATACAAAATATGCTCATTAAAACACTCCTCCGAGAAGTTTAATCAAGGGACCAAATATAGGGTGTTGATTTGTATTCCTTGGAAACCCGTGACTTCATTGGAGTTGGGCAAAGACAAATGTGAACAGAGCTTGGTTCCATATGTCATTGTAATTATATGGCTACACTTTTCATCGGAAACTCTAAACCCCCTTTACAAATATTAAAAAGAGATTGGTTTTCCCAAGATCATACAGAGACATTGTGACCGAACCAGGGACAAAACCAAAGTGCAGTGCCTTTAACTACAAGCCATCTTCCCTGTGCTGTCAAGTTAACTTACTCCTATGAATAGGAGAAGATGCAGATAGAACCAGGAGGGTCCTCTGATTCTTCATGGGCAGGAGGAGGGACCATCTAACATTGACCACCGGGTCTCCACACAGTTGGAAAACTAAATAAATAGGATTCATCTGACGGGGTCGGTTGGAGTCCAAGTTGTCTTATGATCATTTTCTCAGTCATCATCGTCACTGGTGATCCCTCAAAGGCAAGGAGAATTCTTTCATAGATTGCCCATTTCAAGTGATCTGTCAATGGCGGTAGGTGAGTGACTGGCTTGGTGAGGCACTCCCCCACAGCCCCGCCCCTTCTGCCAAAGGGCACTCATTTCATGCCCAGCAGAGCCCACACAGGCCCCATTGTAGCCATTGGCCCGTGCCTTCAGTCTTCCCGGCCATGGAGTGCTGGGTGGCCGGGAAGCACAGGCCACATTGCCATACCCAACCCCTAGCTGCCCCTCCTCCTCCAGTGGCCAGCCCCAGCACCGGGCCAAGAGCAGCCTGCTGCATGCAGCTAGGAGGGCACCTGACCTGCGGCTGAGCATGTGTGGGGCCACCCATGTCTGTTTGGGGAGGTGATGCCTTGCCTTCATTCTCCGCCGCCCATGGTGGGACCACTGATGGCCAATGAGGCGTATTGTACCACGACTACCTGCCGCATTGCAGACACATATTTGCGAGCAGGGAGGGTGAGCCTGGGTTGTCGGTATGAGCCATGACACACTCTTTGTGTCGCTCCCACTTTTCTGTTACATGTACATGATTCCCCTGTCCTAGAAGAATGGGTTAAAGGAAGGTAACTGTTACTAAGCATATCAGGATCAAGGGACGGGGACTTGTAAGGTGAAATGGACACCAAGTCAGATATCAGAAATGGTAAGACAGAAAAACTCATAGGAGCACATTTTAACCTGCCTGGGCACTCGTTAATGGATGGAAAAGTAGCCGTTCTTCTACAAAGGAATTTCAAAAACCAACTACAGAGAGAAACTGCGGAACTGAACTTCATATGCAAACTTGACACACTCTCATGGCCTGAACAAAGACATGAACTGGATGGGCCATTATATTCAACACCTAACTGACATCAAAAGCTAAGTATGGGACACTTAGAGCCCACTCAATTAGTCTCATTAGCACTGGCACTACAATAGACAGGTGGGTTTTTTTTCTTTCTTTTCTCCCCCACTCCCTTCTTTTTCTGTTATAAATTGGGAGAGTTTTCCCCTTTTTTCTCTGAGGAAGTAGGTTTTGCCCACGAAAGTTCATGATGCTATGTATTTTTTTCATTACTCTCTAAGGGTGTGTCTATACTGCACCATAACTCAAAATAAGATACGCAATTTGCGTAGCTCAATTTCGAAATAGACCGCTATTCTGACAATTCCCTTAATCCTCGTGGAATGAGGTTTACCAGGACATCGGAATAGCAAGCCTATTGTTTCAATTGCATTTTGAAGTAACAGGTGTACTGTTAAGACACGGAAACTCCTGTTTCAGGATACCGGACATAGCCTGAAATAACGCCGCTGTCTAGACGTACCCAAAGGTGCTCCGCAGGACAACTCATTGTTTTTGTTCTGGGTCTGTGAGACTTGGCCAGGTTTAAGTCAGTGGCCTTTTCAGTGAAAATGGGCCATATTTGTGATTCATAATAAAATCTGGAACTGGGTGAGTTTTGGCCTGTAGGGTATAGTTTCATTCTAAAAGTCGTGCACAGCTCTTGCGCATGCTCACTTCTTTCTAAGCTTTTCACATTTTTTTCACATATTCTGTGTTGCCACAATCGTTGCTCTTAAGCACTTGTTCTATTACATTTTGTTTTACCGACGAATTCAGAAAAGCAAAGATCTCAACAATTGACAATGACAGATTCTGTCCCAAGGCCAATGTTGGGAGACAATATCTACTGCTTCAAGCAGGAATGCTGTTCCATTTACTTTTTTATCCCATAAAGAAAAATAAATGTACAGAGCACAGATAGAATTCCGACCCTTATATTAGTCTGTCTCTTGATCAGGAAGCTTTGAGAAGAGTAAATCATTTATCATTGAACAGGTACTCGTGTGGTTCTGATAACCTTTAACAACACCTTCAGTCTGATCAAAAATCCCCAGTCCCTGCCAGCTTTCTAACTTTTTCAATACATTTTATTATTGAAAAAATAAGAAAAAATACCAGATTCGTTGCTATACACAAAATCAGTAAAGAAGGTTAGAATGAAGAGAGAGGAGGGTAAACGGCAGGTCTATCTTCAGGATCCACATTCATCATAGTCCTCTTAAAAAGTCAGCCCAAGCCTTCTAAAATATATGCAGCAGTCCTTGCCAAGGCGATGCAGCTTAAATGAATATATTTGTAAATCACAAAAGCAAATGCCCTTCTCTCCCATCCTTAAAATCTTTTGCCACACGAAAAGCAAACGTATTTTTCTAACCCATCTTGCATTTTCTAACCCATCTTGCATTTTCTTATTTTTCTAAAGGCCAGGCTGTATTCCAAAAACAAACTTATTTTTCTAACCCATGTTGAATTTTTTTTTCTAGAGGCTGGGCTGTATTCCAGGAAAAGATTTCTCTTTAATAAAAAAAAAAAAAAATCCAGGTCTTTTTGTCACTTAGGCTGACAGACGGAGCAGACTTGAGCTCCTCTTGGATAAAGTGTTTGAAAGACTGATGGGAGAGCCACATCTTACGTTTTTTCTGTTACTTTAATTACATGCAAATCAGGATTTCTTTTTTAGACATGTGGAAATGTCTTCCACCTACCCCCTGAGTTAAGTATAACAGGCGCATGCAACTCTTAATGAGGGGATAGACTGCAACCCCATCATATATTAAGGAAATGGTTTGCTACTAAAACAGGAATTATACTTTTTATAATTACTTTTTATTTGTTGAAATGTGTCATTCCAGAGCTTTGAATGCATCAATAATTATTACTAAAAACCAGCGTCCTTATGGGCAGGAGAATTAATCGTGAGATGTGTTTCAGACATTGTAAAAAGTGTAATGTCTTCACCAAAAAAAGAAATTTTAGAGATTTTTTTTTAATAATGTAAAAAATATATGTAATAAAATATGTTCACTCCCTAAGATCTGTAATTTTGTTTGTGGAAAGCACACACACACACACACACACACAAACACACACACACAAAACCTGTCAAGAATACTTAAAAAAAAAAAAAACCTGTCAAGAATACTTCCCTGTCCATCCACAAAATTTGTTCAGCCACTTTACCAGGAGGATGATGATCCTCAAGGGGGCAAAAAAAATGTCTTACTCACCTGTCAAAAAGAGTTCTTACCCTGGGGAAGCAGGCAAGTGGCATTTCATAAGGCTGTGATATAATCACATTGCCAGCCCCTGTGGGTGAACTGCCTGTGTTGGATCACAAGGCAAAACATTTTAACCTCAGCATTTCTTTTTCTTCAAGGTCACCTCTCCCATCCTCTGGCTACGTCTACACTGCCAGTTTTTGCGGCAGAAAATATGCTAATGAGGGCCTCATTTGCATAAATTATACCAATCCATTTTTACACTAAGGGTTTTTGCACAAAAACGAGCAGTGTGGACATTTCCTTTTTGCGCAAAAAAGCCCTTTTCTGCAAGATCCGTATGCCTCAAAAAAGGAGGTATACCAATCTTGCGGAAAAAGGGTTTTTTTTCCCAAAAAGGAAACGTCCACACTGCTTGTTTTTCGCAAAAACCCTTAGCGCAAAAACCCTTAGCAGTAGAAAATATGCAAATGAGATCACAACTCATGCAAATGAGTCCCTCATTAGCATATTTTCTGCCTCAAAAACTAGCCGTGTAGACGTAGCCTCTGTGTCCCCAAGCTTCCATCTCACTGCAGAGATGGGGGATCTTGAAGCTGCACAAGATCTGTTTTGCCCTGATGTCAAGGTCTTAAATGCTTTTTTTTACTGCTGGCTTTTCTGTCCAGTCCACTTCTCCTGCCCACGTCCCTCTCTTGTACCCGTGCAAAACATTTTTTTTCTCCAGATTTGTGTGGTTGATTTGTGGAGCGAACAAGTGTTCACTCCTGCCGTCCCAAGGATCCTGTAACTAATGAAATGAATCTGACATAAGTATGGCCGGGACACCCAACGGCAAGAGCAGTAGGGCTGGTACGAGAGAGCAACTTAAGCAGGAGCCATCCCTCAGCAATCTCAGCTCGTGAGAAAATGCATTTTAAATGTCATGGGATATGACAGCTTCTCCCGTCTGGAATGCATAGCAAATACAAGATTTGCCCAAGATTTCAGGAAAATAAGTAGGTGTATGGGAAGCAGGTAGAATTATCGTCTATGTGGCCCCCATCACAATAGGACCTGGGCGCCTAACTGTCTTTGATGTATTTATTCTCGTGTCCTTGTGAGGTAGGGCAGTAATTTTATCCCCATTTTACACAGATACAACTCTGCATGTAGCACTAAGCCCCGGTCTACGCTAGAGCTTTATTTCAAAATAGCCCCCCTTAGGTCAAATTAATAAGTGAACATCCACACAACCAAGTCCGTTATTTCAAAATAACGGGCCGCTTATTTCACAATCTGTGCTCCTGCTTCTCTTGGGGAATAATGCTAATTTTGAAACAGTTATTTCAAAATAGGGGTAGTGTAGATGCTCCGGTGTTCTATTTCGAAATAACTACTCCTCAGAGTCATTCGAAGTAATTACTCCCCAGTGATTCCTGGGGCTCTAAGCATGAGGTAGCATGTCCACATTAATAGAGCCAGCCTCTGACTAATCTCTATGCTTCCCTGTAGTGAGGACCTGCTCTTTCGATTTTGTTAAATTGGGAGTTAAGTTGATGTAAGTAATTTTGAAATAGTTTCCTAGTGTAGACATGCCCTAAGAGGCTTGACGAAGGCCGTAGAGGAACCTGCAGAGGAGCTCAAAACTGAACATTTGTACTTCACTAACCACCGGCCCCTCCAGCCTCTTTGAATTAGGGTGATTAAAAGTAAGCAAATCAACTTATAATCGATGTACTAACAGATCTGAACCAGGCATCTCCTGAACCTTGGGGAAATTCAATGCCAGATCAGTACGTGGCTGCTAGTGCCCATAGAAATGGAGAGATGGCATTACATGAGGATCAGTAACAAACCAGACTTCCCTTTTCTGAAATGTTGGGACATCCAGAGAGAAACATGGAGGCGCAGACCCTACTCTGAAAGTCATTAAGCAGGAAAGTGAGTGACTATTGCATTCTTGCTGCAGTCGTGGCCAGATGAAGGTCTATGTTTAAAAAAGCAAGTAGCGATTTCAAGTACCTCCATTTTTTTTCCATGCCCAAAATGAGAGGTGAGCAGCCACCTTGTGAAAAATCAGGCCCCTGTAAGGGATTGGAGAATGGGCATCTGCCCATCAGTATTCGCTTATGCAAATGTAGATCAAGACCTTATGTGTCCCCACTGGGAAATCGAGCCTACATCCCTGCATTTGCTGGACACCTCAGTCAATGGAAGAAAGTTCCTTGGCCCATTCTCATCATCTGACTCTGCAAATCAGGGATTCGGTTCTCCAGGAAACCTGCGGACAGGCTGTTCCAGCTGATTCTATTGCTTTCAAAGGCCAGCGTGGTTGACAAGGAAATTATTGTGATTAGGGCTGACAAATGGCTGACTGGCGCTGCCTTGCAAGAGTGGCAGATAACATTTAACCACATCTGGCTGTGCAGAGGAATGGCCTCTTCTTTCCCTCTCCAGCAGGAGTAATTGTTGGGCGCCACACCACAAGTTCAATTTCCATCAAGCGTGCGTTTCTTTTCCCTTCACAGTGAAAGGAGCGGGGGAGACCCCTGGTTCATTTCATGAGCCAGAAACCTCCACACAAGTGAACTGAGCCATGGAGAAGAGACAATTCTGCATACTCCACCTCTCTGTGCACATGTACACACCCCCTTCCTAGCTCTGTGTGACCCTGCTCCGTCATTCGGATGACAGATCTCATTGGGTGTTCCCCCTTGTGATGTGCTGGGTCTCTTTAACTCCCACGAAAGTCCTGGGGGCCTGTTTCTACTGTCCACCACACCAGAGTAGGTCAAGAGAAACTCCATGGAAACCACCAGCGTCCTTCACTGTGACATCAGCAGAATCTCCTACACTCAATTCTGCAGCATCAGGGGCCAATTTTAAGTGTCGGCCAGTTGTCCCACCTACCAGAGTGCCTGCAAAGTCTCCCTCTCTGGACCATATATCATCATAAAGCTTCTGTAAATAATAGATCTTTCCATTTTTGCACACAGACAGGGTACAGGATTTGGTCAGTGCAATAGCATATATAGGTATTTTGTGATCTGTAATTGATAGACGATTGTCAGTAATCCAAGAGAATACCCCTTCTTTTCTCAACACAGCTATGCATACATGCATTCTTGCATAGGGGCTGGGACTAGGAGTTTGGGGAGAAGTGCTACAGCACCCCTTGGTTTGAAATGGTTTCCATTCTATCCAGCGTTTACCGTTTGGTTCCATGGCTCTCAGCACCCCCGCTTTAAAAATTGCTCCCAGCTAAAGGAGGAACTTAAAAGGGAGCCAGACAGCTCAGAAGGGGGCAGATGGTAGAGGGAGAAAGACCTACTCTGAGAGCGCCAGTGGAAGCATGTTGCAGAAGCCTTTGGCTGGGAGGAAAACACTGCCCCCTGAACCTCACAGGGCTAAGACTCAGTCATTCTATTCCCCTTTGCTACCCCAATTCAGACTTTACGACTTTGGTGGGGGGCAGGTGCATGGTAGGAAGTGGCCCAGAAATGCAGTCTCAAGGCAGTTGTTGTCTCTTACAGGATTTGCGCTGGAGCCCAGAGCAGTAGGAGGTCCCGGGCTGCCCTACCCACCACCCTTGCCGGATAGGAAGGAGAGGGCTGAGATGCTGAAAACTTTGCAGCTGGGATGGGTGTGGCGTAGTGGGGGTGCTGTCTGCTCTGTGACCCGGGGTCCCCCTGCGCTGTGATGGGAGATTCTCACTGACTCTCCCAAATGTGTATTAACCCAGACACCCAGGCTCAGCCTCCCAGGGAGGGAGACAGAAGAAGGAGGGCAGAGACCAGCACCTGGCTGGGGGGCAGGGCTGGAAGAGAGTTTTAGTTTCTGTGGGGAATCATGGAGGAGGCAGCCTAAGCAAGGGGCTGGGATTTAGGGGCCCAGTCTCCCCCCATCTCAAGGGGGGCTGAGGCATCCTAGGCCTGGCCCTGTAACCGGATTATATCTATGCCGGGCTGTATCCTGGAAAAGCAATAAACTCCCTCTATTCTACTGGCTGGTGGAGTCTGTTCGTGCCACTACGGGGGTGCAGGAGGTGGGGGAACCCTGACGCAACGTCACAATGGGCCACCCAAAGGTAGCAGTAGATAGACTGAAAGCCCTTTTCAAAGGGGAGGGCCTAGAATGCTATATATTCATTGAGACTCTGTTAATCCGGAGAGGGGTTGGACTAAACTGGTGACCTGACTGGAGAGCCAAGACACCACCCACCGGAGGTGGACTGTAATGGGAGTAGTTATTGCCAGTGAGAAACACCAGAGGAGGGGCAAGTGGAGAAACAAGTGACCTAACCACTAGGCCATGCTGCCAGTAAGTCCAACCCCATCGCAGCTGTATTAATTACTCCCTTGTATGACAAAACAGAAACTCCAGTCTGGACAGAAACTTCCTTCGAACCCAACAGTGAACATTTCCACTGGGACATAACTAAACCGAGTGGGAAACCTTGGTAGTGATACAGCTACACCCTGTACAATCTTCACTGATTTCACATAACAGAAGCCTGTGGAAGCTAAACAGCTGAAGGCTGGGGAAACTCATTTGCATTTTAAATGAACCTGCTGCTGCCTTTGGGCAATCTTGATGGTTAATAGCTGTAAAACTTACCGTTCTTCCCCTTCCCCCTCCCCAAAACATACAAACAAATATGTCTCAGACATCAAAAGCCTCTGTTCTCTGCACATATGCTAGAACTGTAATATGAAGCCCCTGTTTAAAGAAGGTGTTAGACAAGTTATACGAAAACATCGCCTCATCGTTTACACAGCAGCATTGGGATTCTCCCTGGCTCTCATGTAAACAACAAGTGCACGCGCACACACACACACACACACACACACACACACACACACACACACACACACACACACACACACACACAGAGTTTCCCTTGTCCTAAATTCCACAGCAAACAACTAGACACTGGCTCTTTCTGGGAGAGAAATACAATTGAACCACACAGTATTTTCCTTAATGCCTCAAAAATGCCCAGAGCCCGTTTAGGGGAGCAAATTCCACCATTGTCAAGGAGAGGAGCTCATAATTTATCCAGCTTGTTGGACTAATAAGCATTTTTGGTTCTGTGCAATCAGATCTTTATACAGGATGGGACGGTTGTATCACCTGAGACAATCATGGGGAGTCTTACGGTGTTAAGCTTCCTCTCTGAAAGACGCTTCAGTGAGTTTACCGTGACCAGATGGGTTTCTCTAAGGTGGTTGGGGTTGCTGTTTATCCAGTGTGCGACGTCTCAATGATGAGGAATTGGATATCTCAGAGGAAAGGAGGATATCGAGACTTTCACATCTCTGGCTTCAGTTTTATTTGGCTCAGGTTGGCAGCCTCTTCTCTGCTATCTTGTGAAATAAGCTGATGGTCTTAGTGCAATTTCTGAGGGAAATTTTCTCACCCGCCAATAATCTTATCCCGTCCCGCATTCTCTACCTCAAACCCACCACACTTAGCACCAGTGGGACTCCGCCTTGGCAGTTTAATCCGAGGCCATAGATCAAATGGTCATGGAGTTTAAGTTATGTTCTCACCCTTAGATACAGTCCATCTGGATTAGAGATGACTCACTGACAAGTCAGCAAGGGGGATAGACTACGTTGTTACTGCCTGAAGAAAAATAGAAGATTTCACTTTCAAATATCATGAGTCCAGCACCTACAAATAGCACAGAATTCACTAGCCCAGCGTTTCTCAAACTGTGGGTCATGACCTCCAGGGGGATCACGAGCAACCTCGAAGGGGGTTGCAGGACAGTCCATTTTTGGGGGGGTTTGGGACAGTCCAGTAAAAAAAATTGAGAAAATACTGGACATGTGCAATGTCCAATATTTTCTAGTTTTCTGGCTGGGTGCCCGATGGAAGCCTGGTGCGGGGAGTGGCTGGGAGGCAGGGCGCGATCAGCACTGAGAGCCTCTGGTTGCGTGTGATGCCTTGGGGAGGAGGGGAAGCCCTGTATGTGCTCCTGAGCGCTGGTTAAGCGCGTGGTGGAGCCGCAGCCAAACTCACACAAACTTCGCCGGGACTGTGCATGGGATGGGCAGCGGCCTGGGATCTGCACGTGCCCGGGTCAGTCCTGCTCCCGTCGGCCAATTCGCACTCCCCTGACCCCCTCCTGGCTGGCCAGTTCTCCCCCACTTCTCCTCCCGATCTTCCCCAGCCAGCCCCGCTGCCCCACCAGCCCTGCTTCTGGCGGCCAGTTCTCCCCTCCTCCTCCCGATGTCCCCCGGCCAGCCCCCTACCCCCAACCTCCCTCCTCCAGCCCTGCTTCCCGCCGGCCAGTTCCCCCACCCAATCTTCCCCGGCCAGCCTCGCTGCCTCCAACAACCCCCCAACTTCCCCGGCCAGCCCTGCTGCCCCTGCCAGCCCTGCTTCCGGTGGCCAGTTCTCCCCTCCTCCTCCCGATGTCCCCCGGCCAGCCTCCTACCCCCAACCTCCCTCCTCCAGCCCTACTTCCCTCTGGCTGGTTCCCCCGCCCGATCTCCCCCAGCCAGCCCCACTGCCCCTGACAACCCCCCAACTTCCCCGGCCAGTCCTGCTGCCCCGGCCAGCCCTGCTTCCGGCAGTCAGTTCTCCCCTCCTCTCCCAATGTCCCCCAGCCAGTCCCACTGCCCCCAACTGCCCGTTTTCTCATGGAGCAGTGAGGGTGGGGGGTCACACAAATTCATTTAGAATTTTAGGGGATCGCGGTATTACAAAGTTTGAGAACCCCTGCACTAGCCCAAAAATGGTTTTTGTATGTGCCTTTATGAAGATTCAGGAAATAAAAAAAAGAAAGGGATATACTCAGGAAAACTAACGTTGTGCCATGGTAATTGTAGATCTTTCCGTCGGACATTAATTCTGGGCAAGATGATAGAATGGCTGATTCGGTACTCAATAAAGAATTAAGGGTTGGTAATATTAGTGATAATGATCAACATGGGTTTATGGAAAATACTTAGATATATGGAATATAGCTAACTGGATATATTTTTGGTTGGTTGACCAAGGAGAAGTATTGATGTAACATACTTAGGGCTCATCTCCACTTACTGAGAGATCGACACTGGAGATTGATCTCCCAGGGTTTTAATAAGGATCTGCTAAATCGACTGCTGGTCATGCTCCCATAAAGGAAGTCCATGGGAGAGTTTCTCCCATCGATCTCCCACAGTGGGGAAGTTGCAGGAAGTCGAACTAAGGCAAGTATTCACGTAGCTGGAATTGCATATCTTAGTTTGACTTTCTCCGTTAGACCTGCCCTTAGACTTCCGTAAGGTATATGACTCGGTACATTTAAAAATAGAACAATGTAAAATTAACACGGCACACTTTACACGAATTAAAAACTGGTTAACGGATAGGTCTCTAAATGTCATTGTAAAAGGGGAACCATTAAGCGGGTTTCAAGTGGAGGCCCAAGGGGATCAATTCTTGGATCTACAGTGATTAGCACTTCTGTCGATGACCTTGAAGAAAACATATCATCACTGAGGAAGTTTGCAAATGACACAAATAGGAGGAGTGGTAAATAATGAACAGGACGGGTCCCTGATACCGATCATTCCAGGACGTTTGGTCAGCCGGGTGCAAGCAAACACTCTGTGATCTAATACTGCTATATATAAAGACATTTGGCTAGAAACAACAAATGTAGGCTGGACGGATTCTGTGCTGGGAAGCAGGGATTCTGAAAAAAGCTTTCGGGCTCATGGTGGCTAATCAGCCAAACAGGAGCTCCCAATACAACAATCTGGTCAGAATGGGATTGTTGGATGCATTAGCAAAGGTACATCAAGGAGGAGCAAAGAGGTTATTTTACATCTGTATTTGGCACAAGTGCAACTGCTGCTGGAATCCTGTGTGCAGATCTTGATGCCCACAGTTCAAAAAGGATGTTAATAAATTGGTTCAGAGGGGATGCATGAGTATGATTAAAGGGCGAGAAAATCTGCCTTACCATGACAGACTCAAGGATCTCAATCTATTTAGCTTAACAAAGAGAAGGTGAAAGGGATGACCTGATCACAGTCTGTAAGGGCACATCTACACAGCAGGGCAAAAGTCGAATTAAGCGACGCAACTTTAGCTATGTCGATTGAGTAGATGAAGTTGAAATAGCTTAATTTGGCTTTTGGCACTTGTCTACACAGCAGGAAGTCAAAGGAAGAGAGTTCTTCCTTCAATTATCCCTACTCCTCGTGAAATGAGGGTTATAGGAGTCGGAGTAAGAAGTCCTCCAGCTCAACGTTATTTCAAAATAATGGCTTGCTGTGGAGATTCGCTCGTAGTTATTTCAGAATAACATCAGTTATTCCAAAATAACGCTGCTGTATAGATGTACCCTCAGTACCTACCTTGGAGAATAAATATTTGATATTGGTCTCTTCGATCTAACAGAGAAAGGTCTAACGTGATCCAACAGCAGGAAGTTAAAGTGAGACACATTCAGACTGAACATACGATGTAAATGGTTAACCCCGAGAGTTAAGAGTTTTAACCAGCCATGGGAACAACTTACCAAAACTCATGGTGGAATCTCTATCACTGGCCATTTTAAAATCAAGATTGGATGGTTTTCTAAAAGGTCTGCTCTGGGAATTATTTTGGGGAAGCTGTCTGGCCCGTGTTCTTCAGGAAACCAGATAAGATAATCATAAGAGTCCCTTCTGGCCTTGGAATCCATTAAACTTGTAGAAGCTAGATGTGCCTTTTCCCCACCTGTAGAGGGGAGAATAGAAGCAGTAGCTTTGAAGGATATTATTGGTGGGAAATTTGGAACTTTTTTTTTTTTTTTGGAGAAATAATGTCTGCAACAGACAACACTTCTGGAGAGGTTGCTTTTATGGAAGTGGTCATTTTGGAAAGCACATCCCATTTGGTATGAATCTTCAAACTCTGTCAATGTCACAGTGATGTCTGATGCCTTGTTGCATCGTGTTAACGCAACAGTGGGCAATAACTGCCCATGGGCTGGACATGGTTCACCAAGGTTAGCCACAGGCAGGCTGCTGCTGAGTTATTTACCTGTGCTTCTGCAGATATAGCCACTTGAAACTCTTGTTTGCCACGGATCACCATTCCCAGCCCATGGGAACTGTGGGAAGCGGCACAGACCATAACGCTGCTTCCCACGGCTCCCATTGGCCGGGAATGGCGATCTGCAGCCAATGGGAGCTTCCAGCAGCCCTACCTGTCGGTAAATAAAACACTGGTGGCCTGCCAGGGGTAACCCTGGTGAGCCACGTCATGCTTATTGCCTGCCCCTGTGTTAACCGGACTCCTAAGTAAATGAACAAGGATCTTTGAAGTGATTAACTTTTGGCCCCAAATACAACAAAAGAAACATTTATCTAGCCAGGCTGCTGAGCCCTAGGTTGGCCATCCTGCCCCTGAAAAGCATTACAAAGGCTACGTCTGGTCTGCATCCTTCTGTCGACAGAGGGATGCAAATCAAGCATATCAAAATTGTTAATGAAGCAGGGATTTAAATATCCCACGCTTCATTAGCAGAAACATGGCCGCCGCTTTTTTTCTAGACGGAGTTTTTGTGAAAAAAAATGGCAGTCTAGATGCGGATCTGTCGAAAATAAACCCTTTTTCGACAGATCCTGTATTCCTCCAAAAATGAGGTTTACAGGATCTGTCGGAAAAGGGTTTATTTTCAACAGATCCGTGTCTAGACTGCTGTTTTTTTTCCGAAAAAACCACCGTTTCGAGAAAAAGTGGCGGCCATGTTTATGCTAATGAAGCATGGGATATTTAAATCCCTGCTTCATTAGCAATTTTGATGTGCTTGATTTGCATCCCTCTGTCAACAGAGGGATGCAGTCTAGACGTAGCCAAAGAATGGCTCAGAAGATTGTTCAGGAAGAACTTGAGCAGACCATGGTCAGAGGTCGGTCACTCTACCTACTGCAAAATCTCTACCATGCACGCACGGCTCCAGCACGACATCTCAGTAATCACCCAACAACTGGCAGGAGAGACAGGCAGTGCCATAGACAGGCTGAGAGAATGAAAGGAAGCAACGGTGATGCCTGAAGGCAGAGGAGAAGTGCAGGAGGCCAAAGCTAAACAGAGCCAATCACACCATTATCCAGAGACTCCTCATTGACCAATAGGAGATTTGAGTGTTAGGCATTGTCACCTGCACGGGTGTCTGTCATATCACACCCAGCTTTCTGATGGGTTGGGGTGAGTCAGTGGCACCACGCCAGTGGTTAGGGTTGTCATTGTATTGCTCATGAGTTCCAACCTTTTGAAACTTAGTTGTTTAAGCCTTGTTCATCTCTGGTCCCACCCCTGCTGTCTGAGGGAGCACTCCAATTCTGAGCTTTGTCTTCACTGTCTGACTGTCAAGCTGTCAGGGCAAAGGACTTGTCTGCTATTCATTTCCTGTACAGCACCCAGAACCTTTGGTTTTTTGGACAGTCGGTGGTTAGCAGCAGCAATGGTGAAGAGAACTCTGGTCTCGCTCCATAATGGACCTCAGATTCAAACACCAGAGAAGTTTGGATGAGGTCCCCATTCTGGAACCAATGACACAGTTCCACCTCCAATCGCCACTTGAAGTAATAGACCCCTTCCCTCTCCAGGCCTCCAGCCACCTCATTCCTACACAGCTTCGGCCTTCCTGTCTCTGACCTCAGAGCGTTCCGCATCCCCATTCGCTGGGCACTTCCTGCACCGAGTCGGCCTGGATGGGACCCTTGGGGGAGCCAAAAGGCCATGCCCACCGATTCTGTGGTCAGCCGGGACACTCAGTGTTCTAAAGCAGAAAGCTTATTAGTTAACAGATACATAGCATCAATGTAGCACAGAAATCAATTACTTTCAGCCAAGTCCATCTAGGGGGAACCCCAGGACAGACATTCTGGACTCTCCCCTCTTCCAGTCCTCCACAACAGACTGGACCCTGCTGCCTGGCCTTCAACACACCTGTGGCTGCTCCACAGGGCTTTTTCCTGCATCCTCGATGTCACCTGGTTGCTCACATTCCCCTCCCAGGTCTCAGGTTACAAAGGGCATTGTCCATCACTTAGGGCAGCTGGGCAGCCTCACCTGCCCCAAGGGCCTCAGCAAAAGTCACATGCCCAACTCCCTAGGCAGAGGTACAGTACACAGGGAAACTGAGGCACACACTGTATTAATACAGGACAGTAAGATTCGCCTGCAACATAGCAAGGAGAAACACCCTCTTCGTCACACACACTGCAATGCAGAAATGGCAGCACACAGGAGGGAATGAGCAACAATTACCTCCCTTTACCCCCCAAACTCCTCATACACTCATGAGGAATTGAGGCATTTCCTGAAGGCTAATTTGTACTGCATTTCCTGGTAATGCAAAACCTCACCTTCTCCAAGACCAAGCTTCTCCATCAGCAGTCTACATAAGTTTAACCCTTTCCACCACTGAAATTTAGATCCACTGATTGACTAGCTCATAGTTCAATTATTCAGAAGCTTCACAACTCCCTCTTATCTTTACAGGCAGTTCCAGATCATATTGCTCATCCAAAGACCATGATGTCAGTGGAAAGACACCCAAAGCCTTTTAAAGTGCCTTGAATTAGCCCCTCTATCATCCAGGTCTGACTTCTTCCCTGTTACCCTGCAGCAATGCCACTGAAATCCAGTGGATCAAATTCTACTGTTGCCAGGGAAATGGAGAACAAAATCTGGCTCTTTAAAGCTGCTTTCTCTTGTCGTGGGCAAACCGTTTAAGTTCTGCTGCTGAGATGTTCGTTCAAAGAAGCTACATTTGTTTATTCCCCTGGGAGACCCCGGTTTTTGTGTCATGATTTATTGCTAAATAATCCATTCATACCATTTGCCCATTCTACATACAAAGAGCCTGATTCTAATCCCATTTATTCTGTGTTGCTCTAACTTTGGTGAAATCAAATGAGGTCCAGTAAGGTCAGAATCAGTTGTAAGTTTCAGCTCCTGTGGGGGTGCAATTCTGTGGCCCCAGAGACACCTAGGGAATTGGTCCATTTGTTTTAAAATCTAAATGGAAGAAGCTTCTGTGATCCTCTAGTTTGGGTTGGTTTTATTTTTCTAACTCATGAGCAACATTTGCCCAATTTTATTTTTGTCTTCCAACCCCTGGCAACTTAACTGAAATCATTCGGTTTGGCCCGGGGGTTGTAAGTCGCTTTGCAGAATTCAGCCTCATGACACTTGCAAAGGATGCCAGATAGATCAAAAGATTATTTTTTAAAAAAAACAACATCTGCGCAATTTGCTCACATCTTAAATGATATTTATAGAGATCACTGAGATTCAGAGAATTTTAGTCTTCAAATCAGCGAGGCTCTGAATTGTATGGAAATGGCAGGAGACAAGAATAGCACATGCAGGTGCTCTGTAATTTTCTCCCATATGACTTTGCTCCTGTTGAGTGACGGCTGGTGTTCCAGCTCTGGATTCCAAGTAGGCACAGTGTCATCTAGAGGAGAATCTGTGGAAATGCAGGTTGAGATATCATTAGTTGGTTTTTTTTCCCCCCTTTTACATTTTTAAAAGGGGTAAATTGTTGTGCTGAGAAAAGCAGTGGCTGGCAGTGTTGCAAAGTGCAGTGTTCATATTACATTCTACCTGTGAATATGAGAAAACGAGGGGGTGGGAAGGTATGTCATGGTTTTCAATGAAGCCCTTCTAATTGAGCTGGGCCGCTTTCTTTCTTTATATTATCTCCTGCGCATTGCACTTCAGAAATATGTTCGGCTCCAAATAACCTCTCCTCTTTCAGGGTCCTGTTTGGCAGGTGGTATAAATACCTCGGCTCATGAATTATCCCTTTGTAAGTGGAGATGCGAGACAGCAGGAGTCAAAATGAAGATGACTGGCATTCATTCAGGTTCTCCTGAAAGCTCAGCGCATTTCTTTTTACTAGCACTGTGCAGGAAATATACAAGCTATTATTTCTTGTTGTTGAGAACAATAGGGCATGGAAGATCTAGGTAAGGATTATAATAGCCCTCGGTACTAAAAATCCTGACAGTGATTTCCACATCCTTGCAAGGTGCAGTAGATTTCCACATCCTTGCAAGGTGCAGTAGATAAACACAGTACCGAGTGGTTTGCTGTGTGGGAGGCTTCTCAGTCAGACATTAGAATACCAGATCATATCTGTTCTCCGCAGGCATTTAAAGATTCCATGGCCCATTTCACGTCTCCTCGGCCAGAATTTCCCCTTCCCTCTCATTGTGGCGCAGCAAGCTACGCGCTACTTAGCAGATACCACCTATCCCAAAAATGGCTGCATGTCACTGATGTAGCACGGTCTCCTTTTTGTAGAGCCCACAATCCCTGTGAGATGCCAGGTGTTAGGAAAGCACTATACGGTCCGAGAAGTCCATGCCTATTAGGCAGGTAGAGGTAGGAAGGAGGACACTCTAAAACTGTTGGCAAATGTGTGTTCCGGCTGCAGGAACCGGAGAGAATTTTCAGACACTGGACACGGCAATTACCTTTCCTCTCCTGTGAACAATACTCCGTGCCCAGCTCAGTCAGGTTGGTCCATGTCTTGACAGATCAACATCCGTAAAAGCAGCAATCATTTTACATGGGTGACGTTTTTCCCCTGTGTGCCGCATGGCTGTCAAACTCATTCTGAAAGTATTTCTTCGGAGGCAACCAGCAGCCTCTGGGATTTGGGAACCGTATACATCATCTGGACTCGGAAAGCTAGAAGAATAGTTTTTAAAAGTCCTAGTTTAAGGAGCAGAAATGATCTTGCTAATGCCATCACCAACAATGAAAGCCAAAGCAGTCCTGGAAAATCCTACATGAGAACATAAGAGCGGCCATCTAGAACATAAGACCAAAAGTCCATCTAGCCCAATATCCTATCTTCTAACAGTGGCCAATGCCAGGTGCCCCAGGGGGAGTGAACAAAACAAGGAATCATCAAGTGATCCCTCTCCTGTTACCCATTTCTAGCCTCTGACAAACAGAGGCTAGGGCCACCATCCTGGCTAATAGCCATTGATGGAGCTAACCTCCATGAATTTATCTAGTTCTTGTTTTGAAGTCTGTTAACAACCTGGTTCTTCACAACATCCTCTGGCAAGGAGTTCCACAGGTTGATTGTGCGCTGCATGAAAAAAACCTTCCTTTTGTTTGTATTAAACCTGATACCTATTTCATTTGGGGACCCCTAGTTCTTAAACAAGTAAATAATGTTTCTTTATTCACTTTCTCCATATCTGTCATGATTTTATAGACCTCTCTCCTGACATTTATTGGCCTACAGAAAGAGGATATCTTTGTTTGATGGTGGTGATCAAGAATTTAGCTTTATCAGTAGATATGAAAGTGGTTCTTAATGGGCAAAAACGATGGATACAGAACCTTGAAGGCAGTTCTCAAAAGTGTCTGTGAGATGCTGTTTCCATTAGCTGAAAAGGCCTTTCTTTATCCTGAGGACAGAAGCATAGAGGGGAGGCAGCTGTCTGGGAAAGGGACAGTGCTCTGTAATGGAGACAGGACGGCATCCCGGTTCCTGCTTCGTCCAGGTTCTATCCCACCACCTGTGTGGGACCCACCCCTGCCAATGTGGGGGATGGATCATCTGTATCTAATGAACCAGCTGATGCTGTGTTAGTGAGCATAGCAGAAGCGCCACCTCTGCGCCTACTTAAAGGATGCCGCCTAAGACTAAGTTGCCTTATCAACAGCATAGAATTGCAGGCAGCAAAACACCAGCGGACGGGCAATCAGAAGATTAGGAGGTCTCCAAAGCCAGCCTGACTTCAGTACTTCCTCCCTCCAGGAGTACACAGATTGCACCCCAGTGTGGGACTTACCCACTGAGTCCACAGGTGCCCTGGCCACCAAGTGCTCGATAGTGACAACTGGAAAGGGGAGCAGGGTCAGGTCTTATGAGCAATCCTCCCTCTGTCCACATCTCATTTTCACCTGTCTCTGCAATTCCTGGTTGGAGGCATGAGATGCGTTGCGCGGGCAGGTCTTCAGGCAGCTCGACTGGAAGCAGGGCTTACCAGAAACCTCATGGCCCTGCTGGGTCTTGTGAGATTTCCAGTCAATGAAAGACAAGCAGGCTTAGTGACTGCAGAAAGAGGTGGTTCATGAAGTTCTTCCACCGTTAACAGGTACAAGACTCACCCCTGAGTCCATTTATGGGAACTGAAGATAAAAATTAGGAAGTTTCCCTTCAAAAAATTGCTGGTAATAGTGCTGTGAAGTTGATTGTCTGACAAGACTGTTGGGGTTTGTAAGAGTTAAATAAGGGGTCTGGGTAATCACCATCAGGGCTGGCTTGCATTGGGAGAAATGCAGGTGGGACTTGAACTTACAAACGACAGACTCTAGTGACTGATGCCTCATCCATTAAGCCACAGGGACTCCCTTTGCTTTGCTACCTTCAGCTGATGCCTAAGTCTCGGCTTGACACAGCTCTGGCTGGGTTCATTGAGTTGGGGTTGGTCCTGCTTTGGGCAGAGGGCTGGACTTGATGACCTCCTGAGGTCTCTTCCAGCCCTAGGATTCTATGATTCTATGATACTTCCTACCTTGAGCAGACACCAGCACAGGAGAAGTTGGTGGTAGCTGCCTGACTTCTCCCAGGGTGGGCACAGCATGGGGTACACCACGGGCAGGCGCTGTCTGTATTGAGTTGTAGACCTCCTTTCCTCCTTGCTCAGGATAGATAAGCATGCAGCTGTACCAGGGCTGTAGCTTTTAATGTATGATCTATGTGTTAAACAAATCATATCTCCCTACCCCCTTAACCATTCTCATTTGCACTGAAATACACATTCCGGGTCACATCGCCTTCCCCCCCTTGTAAGTTGCCGATTTCAGGAGTTTGCGATGTGAGACCAACCTACATCAACTAAAAAGCTGTAAATGTCAAACAGGGGCAAGGATGATTATATTCATCCCATGGGTGTGATTATGCATTATACGGGCGACCACTTTACTACATTATGGTTTAAGGGGCAATGTAATTGATAAGTGTATTTATATACTAACTAAGAGAAAAAGGTGAACCTGTGGTTAATTTGCTGCTCGCTCGGATCCTGAGATTGGGAGGAGGGGTCCGAGGAGAAACGATAAAGGAGCCTTCTACCCCATTTACCGCTGGGTCACCTGTTCCCTTCTAACAAAGACCACATGCAGAGACTGCAATGTGTTAAGCAACTGCTAAGCCCCTTCAGGATCCACTGACATCAAGGGGACTTTCAGAGGCTCCACTCTTCTCAGGATCTGGCCAATCGCAGATGCATGAATCAGGGTTTGCCTGACCTGCAGCCAAAATGGTTTGATGAATCACAATACACCCCATCTCTGCTCTTGGCCTTTGTAGTCAATGGATCCGATCTCCCCAGTCCATAATATTTAGAGGCCAGAAAGAGAAGAAGAATTGTATGCACGTTCCACACGTCAGTCCATTTTCTCCTTTCAGCATTACCCACCCATGTCCTGAACATGGTGTCGCTGCTGAGATGGACTGGAAGATGCAGTCTAGGATGCACACCAGTTCTGAGGTCTGAAGCCCCAGCAGGCACCTGTGCAAGTGAGGGTGGACTTGGGCGCAAGAGCAGTTTGAATGAATGGGTTCTGAGAAGGGAGACGGGTGGAGGTTGCTGAGGGGTGTGTCCACGTTCTGAGACTCCATAGAGGGATGAAGAGGACCAGTGCAGTACCATGTAATTCATCTATATCTCCCTTCCTACCAAGTCTCTCCAATTGAAAGAGAGTCTGTCGCAAGCTAAAGAGGAAACCCACTTTTTCAGTTGAACTTTAGAGAGAACTGTCTTAGTGGCTTGGACACACCACATGTCTCCCATCGATGAGGGAGCAAAAGTAAGAAAGTGAATCTTAACTGCAGAACGTCAGGCAAGAGGCCACGACTGGAAGAGTAAAGTGAGCAGGCCTGGGGTGGAGGGTGATGAGGTCACGCAGGCTGGGAAAGGACTCAGGCCATGATCAAGAGGGGCATGTCTACACAAGGAAACCATTTTGAAATAACTAAAATCAATTTAATGACTCCCAAAATAACAAAATCGAAATAGTGTCCTCACGACAGGGAAGCCTTGAAATGAGTCCAAGGTAGGCTCTGTTATTCTGGACATGCTACCTTGACTTAGAGCCCCAGGAAGCAACGGGGAGTAATTACTTTGAATTACTCTGGAGAGTCGTTATTTCAAAATAGAGGCACCGAAGCATCCGTACTACCCCTATTTTGAAATAACTATTTGGAAATAAGTGTTATTCCTCGAGGAAAGCAGGAGCACAGATTTTGAAATAAGCAGCAGGTTATTTCAAAATAATGGGCTTGGTCGTGTGGATGTTCTGCTTATGAATTCGACCTAAGGGGGGTTATTTTGAAATAAAGCCCTTGTGTAGAGCAGGGCAAGAAGTGCAAACAGATAGATGGGGTGGGAGGGCAAAGTAACGTAGATGGGTCTGTTTGTATAAGGTAGAGGTTACAGTGGATTTTGTAGCATCATGATGTCACCCACCTAACCAATACCATATTGGTTTCTAGGCACTGAGATGAGATGTCATTTTCAATGACTTTGGGGTATGGGCCTAAATCCATTAGCAAAAGAACAGAGAGAGAGAGAGAGAGAGACCCCAATTCACTTCACGTACTTCATAGGGGAGGGATCACTTGTTGATGACCTGTTCTCTGGGGCACCTGGTGTTGGACACTGTCAGACAACAGGATACTGGGCTAGATAGATCTTTGGTCTGACCCCCTACAGCCGTTCTTGTGATGTAGGGGCAGGGAAAGAAGGGTGAGGGGTCCCTTCAGACCTTGTCCCCGTGGTTATAAAGACCACCAGAGAGTGTCACCGTGATAAACTCCGCTCATCCCCATAGCTTCTGAGTGCCTTTTATTTAATTCAGTTCGATAATAAGAGGGTTAAACCAATATGCATGTGAAGGGGGGTTTTGTGCTGTATAAGTATGTAGACACATCCGATTACATAGATGGCCAAGTGCTTGAACACATTTCCTTAGCTTGTCTCTTGCCTTGTTAAAGATCTAAGCAAACTCTTTCTGGGAGCAGACCCAATCAGCATTTCAATGACAGTTGGACATGAATAGTTCAGTCATGTATTTAAGAGTGCATGCCTGGAGTTACAGATTAATGGAGGCTACCACATTATAATCATCAATAAATATACATGAGATAAGATTAAAGTTGCATAAGTTGGTCATACCTATTATACCCAGCAAATAGGGGTGTAATATGCATTTTGGATTGCTATCAACGTTAGTAGGATTTTAAATCCTTCACCCCAGTGTCAACCTCCCCCCCCCCCACCCCCGGCCAACTCCCAGGCCACCCAAATTCTGCATAATCTTCAGCACCACTATGATTACACAGCACAGGATAAAGCTGCAAATTCATTTCTTTTCAAGAAAGATGTGGAGAAATTGGAGAGCGTCCAGAGAAGAGCAACACAAATAGCTAAAGGGCTAGAAAACATGACCTAAGAAGGGAAGACTGAAATAATTTGGTTTGTTTAGTTTAAAAAAGAGAAGACTGAGAGGGGACATGATAGCAGCTTTTAGGTATCTAAGAGGGTGCTACAAGGAGGAAGGAGAAAAATCGTTCTCCTTGGCCTCTGATGATAGGACAAGAAGCAATGGGCTTAAAGTGCAGCAAGGTGGGTTTAGGTTGGAGATTAGGAAGAAAATTCTGCCAGCGTGGTTAAACACTGGGAGACAGCGTAGTTAAACAATGTCTAGGGAGATTGTGGAATCTCCATGATAGGAGCTGCTTAAGAACAGGTTAGACAGACGTCTGTCAGGGATGATCTAGATGGTGTTACGTCCTGCCGGGGACTGGACTCGGTGACCTCTCGAGGTCCCTTGCAGTTCTAGTATTCTATGATTTGGATCTCAGAGGTCTCTCGTGTTCAGAATACCTTTTCCATCTAAGCGATTTGTGTAGTTAATATGTGTAACAGTGGCTATTTGAAGTGCTGATCCAGCAGAAATCCCACGAACCTCTGTGGAAGGTGGCAGATGTTCAGCGTATTTGAAAATCAAGTCAGGGATGTCTGGTGCTTCCTTTCTTTGACTTCACACTCCTCAGTGATTACTGTCAGGCTTACTTAACGCTTTCACACTCTACATTCAGCTCTGTCTGAGAGGAACTCTACATTCAGCTCTGTCTGGGGGAAGCTATCTAAAGGGGCATTTTCTTCTTGCACGGGTGTGTGCGGTGATAAAGCAATTTGATACGCTGGGCCTGAGGTCAGGGCAGCAACCTGCAATTGCTATCCAGCTGTGTCAGCTTGAGCAATGACTTGTCAGTAGGGTGTCAACATTCGTTTCATACACCGTCATGGCGCTTCATAAGCGAGAAGGTTACAAAGTCCAGCTCCCAGGGGAAGAAACACAGCGATGAAAGGGCCAGGAGAGAGAGCTTATTGGGATGCTCAGAAAGCAATGAGGAACAGGAAAGAGCGGCAGGATATCTTCATTTATTTCTCACCCTTGAGGAAATTCAGTTATCATCTGTTCTATCAGTGCTAGGCAGACAAACGCCCTCGTATTCAACAGGCCTAAGTACTGTCACCTTTTTTCACCCTTCGTAGATGATAGCATTGCATCTATTCAAATCTCTGGCTTTGTCCAGGCCAGTTGTTAAGCTGCTTTATCACTAGCCCAAGTAGTAATACTTTCACGGGCTAAGGTAATCAAAAATTGATCTACAATCAGAGCTTAGCTAACCGGTCATTATCAGAGTCTCAGTTGCTTGGAGACAGAAAGGTCACCTCTCTCTCTCTCTCTCTCTCTCTCTCTCCTCCCTTCCCTTTGAATGCTGGTAAGGGACACAGAAGTAACCCCTAAACTATACATAATTGAATCTCTGCTCACAGCAAAAAAGAACCTGCATAAGCACATATGACTCAGGATATGAAAAATATTGATTTATCTCCACAATGTTTTCCTTTCTTTGAATTCCTGTTTACCAATGCTTGCCGATAGACTGTCAGGGCATCCATCAACAGCTCGTAGGAACTAACAAGGGCTGACAATGAGGCCTCCTGGAAGAATGAAGTCTCGTTGCGCCATTAAGGAAGGTTTAAATATGTCACAGGGCTCAAATAATTCTTGGGTTCAGTCCAGCACCGTGGACAGCTCAGTTCACTCAGCCATAGTGAGGCGGGTTGTCTATAGGAAGGTGCTTTCCCAGCTTGGAGAGTAACAAAATACTTCTGATTTTTTTTAAAGGAGTGGCTACAGTTTTGAATTGCATCTTTTTCCTATTCCATTTATGCCATCCTTGGACCCTGCAGGGTCACTCCGGCAACTGAAGTTCAGGGAAGAGAAAAAAGATAGGAACTATCACAACTCTGAGGGTACTTCTACACTACAAGGCTATTTTGAAATAAGCTATTCCAGAATAGTTTTTCCGAAATAGCTTATTTTGAAATAGCACATCTACACTACAGGGAAGCCTCAAAATTAGTCGGAGGCAGGTTTCCCTAATGCAGATGTGCTATCTCAATTTAGAGCCCCAGGAGGCACTGGGAAGGAATAACTTAGAATGGCCCTGGTGAGGAGCTATTTCAAAATAGCAGCAGTGGAGCGTCTACACACGCCTTATTTCAAAATAGCTATTTCGGAATAGGTGTTATTCCTCGTAGAATGAGGTTTACAGATTTTGAAATTATTTTGAAATAACAGAAATAACAGAATGGCTGTGTAGATGCTCGCATTGTTATTTCGAAATAACGCTAGTTATCTTGAAATAACGGTGCAGTGTAGACGCACCCTGAGAGAGGCAGGCATTGCTCTGTTTGAGCCAAGGGATGTTTGGATTCCAGGGCACATTACTGGTTTCTGTTAGTTTACCCATACCGCCATGAAATTGTTTCGCCTGCTCAGAGGTCAGAACAACACACTGGGGCAGATTCTCTCTTGAACTGGCATGCCACAGGCAGAGAGTGAGGGATTCCTGGGTTTTATGGCTGTCCGGAGTCCCGATAATGCTGGCAGCTGCTCTTGGGAAGCTCTAAGGTCTTTATTATTGCATTGGATCCAGCTGTCCTCTGAGGTAGCCCCAGTCTAATGGAATATCACCTTATTCCCTCCCTGCCCCCAATATACTCACCGCTGTAGCAATCGATCCACCAGCGGTCAATTTATTGAGTCTGCTTAGACACAATAAATCAATCCCCGAGCGCTCTCCTGTTGATTCCAGTACTCCGCCTGGATGAGAAGAGTAGCTGGAGTCAATGAGAGAGCAGCCTCTCTGACCTCACCGCACAGAGGACACTGCGGTAAGTATGTCAGCTTCAGCTACACTATCTGCATAGCTAAAGTTGCATAGGTTAGATCGACGGGGTGAGGTGGGTGATAGTATAGACAAGGCCTCTGCAGGGAAAAGAGATAGGAAGGGGCAGAAGCTCAGGCAGGGAATCCTCCTCTGTCAGAGGAATTTTCTGCTTCTTGTTTGCAACTGGATAATGAAACCCTTTGCATCACTTGAGTAGGCTATTAACCTATCGTGAAAGTCTAGTCCACTCCAAGTTGATGGGGTTTGCAGCATACTCCAAACACAGGATAGAGTCCAAACTTCAAATTCCTGAGGTTCCCTTTAATGTTAACTTAAACAGCACCTAGAGCAAAGCTCCAGATGGTGTTTGCTCCTGGCTTTGGCTGATTCTCGGATTGCTCCTTGCTGGACTCCTGTGTTATTCCACTTACAGGCTCTCAAGCCAATTTCTATCTTGTGTGGGCGCTAACAAACCCATCTAGTCTGGTTTCCAGGATGAGTCAGTAGAATTTACTCCTTGTTTCTATGCTGTGTCCTAGAACGCGACCCCTCTGTTAAATGTAAATTGTCACCTGATTCGATTGTTACCAGAAGAATGGGGAAAAGGAGCAACCCAAAAAACAATGCGTGCTGATTAGATTAGCCATCATTTGGCAGCCATCAAGACTGCTCCTTGCTAACACTTTCGTTGACAGATGAAATCATAAATTTGCACCTCATTCTGCTCTGAAAATCTCCAGAAGATTTGTGTCTGGTTAAATTAGTCATAGCGAGCTCTCAGAGCAGCAGCAAAACACAGTTGTCTGTAGCTCTTAGGGAAAATGTGTGACTAGACTGTAAAACCTGCCAGAGATGAAAGGCAACCTGATAGGACTGGAGGTACTCATAGAATCCTAGGGTTGGAAGAGACCTCAGAAGGTCATAGAGTCCAACCCCTGCCCAAAGCAGGACCAATCCCAACTCAATCGTCCCAGCCAGGGCTTTGTCAAGTTGGGACGTCAAAACTTCTAGGGATGGAGATTCCACCACCTCCCTAGGGAATCCATTCCAGTGCTTCACCATCCTCCTAGGGAAATAGTTTTTATTAATATCCAAACTAGACTTCCCCCACTACAACTTGAGCCCATTTTTCCTCGTTCTGTCTTCTGCCACCATAGAGAACAGCCTCTCTCCATCCTCTTTGGAACCCCCCTTCAGGTAGTTGAAAGCTGCTATCAAATCCCCTCTCCCTCTTCTCTTCTGCAGACTAAACAAGCCCAAATCCCTCAGCCTCTCCTCATAAGTCATATGCTCCCTAATCATTGTTGTTGCCTTCCCCTGGACTCTCTCCAATGTGACCACATCCCTTCTCTAATGGGGGCCCCAGAATATGGTTTCAGTGTTCTTCCAATATTGTTCCAATCTGTACTCCCTGTTTTAGCAAACTCCCCACTTCTCCATACAAACCAGACCATCCTGAGCGGTTTGAGATTTTTAATTTTTTTATTTTTTTTCAAAAAGGGAGGTGAAGCTGAAACCTCCTGGCTGATCTAGTGGTCCGGTCCGATCTTACACCTTGTAAACATATGCAATGGGAAATCCTTTTTAAGAGGGGATGTGTGGGAATAGGCCAGATTAAAGCCCTGTATCGAAGTTCCCTCAGGTCAAGATTTTCATACATTATTAATGATTTTTAGGGACCTCATTTTCTTGATGTTTAATGTGAGACTCCTTCAGAGGGCTGTCATTTGCCAGGGACAGGGTTTGGCACTTCTGAAGACCTCGCCCCTCCTAGGTGTCTCAAGCTGGCAAGATCCAAAATTAAAACTGGGGAGCTGACAGCATCACCAGGCCCCTGGGCAATGTGAGGGGAGGAGTTGTGAGGGGGTCCCAGAAGGGACGGAGCCTTGGCCAGAAGGAGTGGGGCTGTGCCGTCTAGATGGCACAAACCTCCGGCCCTCAGAGCCTTCCAGAGCATGACACACAGGGCTCTGGCATGCAGCAGGTCGTTCCCATGGCGATTCTAAAGGGCCCGGGACTCAGCAGCAGCAACCGGGGGTCCCAGGCCTTTGAGAATCACTGGGCCTTGGGGTAATTGTCCCCTCTGGGCCCAGTGACAAATCAGGGCACGTGACCTCCCTACCCACAAACTTTGGGGCTATTTGAAGCCAAACTTCATCAACTGCAGGGAAGCTTCAAAATTAGTCTGAGGCAGGCTTCCCTAATGTAGACACGGTATCTTGATTTAGAGTCCCAGGAGACACTGGGGAGGAATAACTTAGAATGGCCCTGGTGAGGGGCTATTTCAAAATACCAGAAGAGAAGTATCTGCACACACCTTATTTCGAAATAGCTGTTTCGGAGTAGGCGTTATTTCTCGTAGAATGAGGTTTACAGATTTCGGAATAAGCCGTCTGTTATTTTGAAATTATTTCGCAATAACGGGATGGCTGTGTAGACACTCCCATTGTTATTTTGAAATAATGCTAGTTATCTCGAAATAACAGTGCAGTGTAGACGCACCCTAAGAGAGGTATGATATATCTTGAATATACCTAATATATCTTCTTCGGGGCGACAAAATAAAGAGGGTTTATAGCTTCTAGTGGCACTGCAAAGATATCTTTCCTTCATATTTCCTCTCTTTGAACCTGGAATCAACAATAATGCCTACATTAAATAGATGTGTGTGAGAGAGATGTAAAATTTCACAAGGCCCTATGAACTCTTGGGGTACGTCTAGACTACAGGCTTTTGTCGACAGAGGCTTTGTCGACAGATACTGTCGACAAAAAGCATCTAGACTACATTCAGTTCTGTGGACAAAGCAAGCCGCTTTTTCAACATGAGAGTGTAGACGCAAAGGACAGTGTAGATGCAATAACACTTTCTGTCAACAGAACTCTGTCGACAAAAGGTGTTATTCCTCATAGAATGAGGTTTACCGCCATCGACAAAACTGCCGAGTTCTGTCGACATTATGTTGACAGAACTCAGCAGTAGTGTAGACACAGGTATAGTTTTGTCGACAAAAGTCCACTTTTGTCGACAAAACCCTGTAGTCTAGACACACCTTTGTACTAAAAAGAATGCAAGTAAGTGATGGATAACATTTTGGCTGACACCAGAAATTGAACAGGGGGATTCTGGAGCTAAGCATGAGTCTCAACAACATGCATTAAAGAGCTTCATGTATTAACTAGCACCTGTAACAAACTTACAATGTTGCAAATCAGATACAAAGGTGGATTGGTAACACACACTGGCCAATGAGTTACACAAGCCTTCCCGCTAACCCAGGGCAATACCTACACATCAGCTGCATGATCATTCTAACACACATGGCCTGATTTACATCTCACACCAGTTTTAATAAGCCCAGGCCTACACAACAAGGGAAAGTCGAATTAAGATACGCAGCTCCAGCTACGTTGATTCGAATTTCCCCACCATCCCCATAGCAGGAGGTCAATGGGAGCAAACATTCCTGTCGGCTTCCCTTACTCCTCAAAGGAGCAGGAGTACCAGCGCCAATGGGGAGGCACCCTCTGAGTTCAATGTAGCTGGTCTTTACTAGACCCGCTAAATTGAACTCCAGAAGACTGATCATGGTTGCGTCAATCTTCCCCATAGTGAAGACAAGCCCTTCCAGTCTCTTCTTCCTTGTCTGTCTTACGATCTAAACAGGCAAGACAAAGGGTGGGTAAAAGGACACATTGTTTTCTCTGTTATTCCCAGGTTCAGCCTGATGCATAGAAATGTCCTTTACTGAGCAGATGTGATGTGAGACCTCCAGAGGGAACTAAATATAGAACCCTACGCTGTTGTTTTGTGTGTGTTAGGAATGAATCCATTCCATAATTTGAGGGGAGGTGTAGCGATCTCTAGTGGTAAACAGAGTGATTTAGGAGCGGGGAAGAAAAATGGTGGCTATAGAAAAGTGAAAAAAGAGGAAAGAGAGAAAATAACTCCCAGAGTATATTGCCTGGGTGTCATCTCATCAGCCTATTTTCCTGCAGCGTGGATTCCATTGTAGAACACTACGTTCCTGTCAAACAAAATTCACTACTTTCCTGTAGACCAGGAGAAATATTAAGCAACCAGGGCTGTAGTAAAACTCTGCCAGGCACTTGAAGAAAGCCTAATTAGGGCACCATTCTCAGTTTGTTTCCCAGATATCTAACAAAAAAAATTGCACGCAGAATTCCTCCCAGTTGGTATCCATCAGCACCACTGGCCCCCTCACACCTAGACGAAATCTGTCCAGCTTAGATATATTAAGAAGGCAGTCTGAGGGCAGATCAATGCAAACTTGTGTCACAGAATTGTATGTCCTCTGCTTAGACGTGAAGCCCTAAGTGACCCAGATTTTAAAGTTTCAGAGACCTTTACAAGCTGCTCAGTAAATTGAAACTGTGGCAAAAACTGAAAGGGAGGACACGTTGCTGCTGGGTCTGAAATGAAAGTTTTGCACAGTTCAAGGTGTCAGTGAAAGTTACGTTAGGAAAGGATAAAATCTGAAGAAGCTAAGAGCCACTTTTTATCCAAAATGACTAGAAAGTAGTACTGGTTGAATTGTTCTTTGTAATTAATATTTGTTACAAATTGAACCCCATCTGAAGAAGTGGGTTGTGCCCACAAAAGCTCATGATACTATTTACATATTTTTGTTAGTCTCTGAGGGTATGTCTACACAGCAGGGCAAAAGTCGAATTAAGATGAGCAACTTCTATGTCAGTTGCGTAGCAGAAGTTGAAATAGCTTAATTTGGCTTTTGGCGCTGTCTCAACAGCAGGAAGTTGAAGGAAGAACACTCTTCCTTTGACTTCCCTTATGCCTCATGAAATGAGGGTTAGAGTAAGAAGTCCTCCAGCTCGACATTATTTCAAAATAATGGCTTGCTGTATAGACGCGCATTTTGTTATTTCAAAATAACGTCAGTTATTCCAAAATTACGCTACTGTGTAAACATTCCCTAAGGAGATGTCTACACTAGGGAGTTATTTCGAAATAACTTATTTCAAAATAATAACTCACCAAATAACTATTTTGAAATAAGCTATTCCTCTTCACCAGCAGTTATTTCAAAATAACAAGTCCTTTATTTCAAAATAATGGGCTTGGTAGTGTGAACACTCACCTTATTTTGAAATAACTCCCCAGTGTAGACATTCCCTAAGGTGCTACAGGGCCATTGTTGTTTTTTAAGGTTTTTTTTCTTCCTTTGTGAGTCAATCCTAGCTTTCACTGTGTATACTCACCCTGGTATTTGACACACTGGGTAGGCAATTTTCAGGCTATGCATTCTTCACAAACTTCATTCAGTTTCTGTTTGCTATTCATTAGGGCTGATTAGAAAACTGTCCCCAAAAGCCCCTGCTTCTATATGAGAACTCTGATTTTTTTACTTTTCTAAATGTTCACAAAAGTGTTGCTTTTCCCATTGAAAAAATCAAGATTTTGTTGAAAAAATTTTCATCGGAAAGTCAAAATTTTCAGCAGGGCAAAATCCTCCTGGAAAGCTGATCAGCTATTCATTATTTCCATTAGTCACATGGCTTTGTTTCTGCTCCCTAATTGGATAGCTGAAAGTTTGCTAATAGATGACAAACAATGCCTAGCAAATAAGTGGCTTCCTGTATATTGGGGTTGCGGGGAAGGGGAGAGGGAAAACAAATAATTCTCGCTAAAATTTGTGGCAATTTCAGGATTGCCTGAATACCTGGTGGCTTTCCTACATACTTGTAAATAATAATTATGACTAGAAACAACAGCTAACTGAATTTAGGCTCCAAGTTGCAAATGAATTCCCAAATTAGGGTTTTTTTGTCCAGTCCTATTACTTATGCAACAAGTGGGAAGACAAATAGAGAAAATAGATAATCGGAATAGTGTTTAATGGAGCAAAATCAGCTTCCTGGGGTGGAACGCCAACGGATACAGAAGTAATGTTTTGCAAAATGTTATATAAGGCATCCGTACATGTTTAATTTAACTATGTACCATTTTCACATTGAATCTAGTTTATTAGAGCACTAATTAACCATAGAGGGTGCTCTATAACTTCATTACCACAGTAAATTGCCATTTGCAACTTCAATTTACAGACAAATCATTAATTGTTGATACACACAGTTTTCCGGAAGTTCAGAAAAAGCGACTGGGAATTCAGTTGAGCTGAGTGCAGTAGGATTGCGCAGGATGGTGCTGTATTTGCTGTGGCATACAATGTAAGAACACAGTCTTCTTCGTGCAGTAACAAGGGCTGTCCCTACCCATATGCAAAACATGCAGCCGCATAGGACACCACGAAATCTGGGGCACCAAATTGCACCAAATTTCATGGTGTCCTATGAAGCTGTGTGCTGTCTATGGGCTCCGGCAGCTCTCGCCCCCCTCCTGCTCCCATCCCTCCCCCTTTCTCCCATAGGCTCAGTGCCCAGGTTCCTGCAGCCGACCCCCCCCACCGCCCCAGAGGTTTCAGCAGCACCCAAACCCGTACCCTTAAAAGCGCTGCTTCTTTCTGGCCAGCTGTGCGACTGCCCTCTGCTCCCCCAGCTCGCACCTCCCTCCCAACCCTGCTCCTGCAATGCCAGCTCTCCTGGACAGACAGACAGACTCCAATGGCACCTGGTCCATCTAGTCTGGGAGAGCTGGCAACTTCTTTCCCCACAGCTTCAGCCCCCACCGTGTGGAGCGGCTGCTTGGGGAGAGAAAAGGGGAGAAGTGCAAGTGCAGTAAATCCTAGAGGGTAACTGAATATAGCGCACAATTCTGTCGGGTTCCCTATGGCCCCAACACAACCTCTCTACTGTAGGCTGGGAAGCGATGATAGGCAGTTTCCACTGCAGCTGTGCATCACCTAGCAATTCTCCCACCCTCAACTTTTCAGCCCCTTTGCAACATTCTAGCAAGCACTAGTGGGCCATCGCAGGAAGCCAACACATGGCCCTAGATAATTAAGCAAAACAGGATTTAAATCCAGACTTGGTGCATGTAATCCCACACAAGTGGTCTATGGGAAAGCCAACTGTACTTTCATCTTAACCACTTTCTGTATAGACTTCACTCTTCTGTCTTCAATATATACCATAATGTTTATATCAGGCAGGGGTAGGGAGCTTTTTTTGGGTCGGGGCCACTGACTGACAGAAAAATCAGTCAGGGGCCGCACACAAGTGAGAATAAAGAAAAAAAACAACCAACCAAACAGACCCGCACAGATGTGGCCCCCAACTAAAAAGGAGAAAGACTCTCTCTACATTCCCCTCTCGCACCAGAGCCTAGCGGGACCCAGGCTAGTAGACTTTGTGTGCTCCAGCCCCATGATGGGGCAGTGGGCTGGAGCACCAGCCTGGGCTCCCCAATGCTGGGGGTGGAGCCCTGAGCCTCAGGGGCCAAATCCAGGCAAGCTGGGGGCTGCATCCAGCCCCCGGGCCTTAGGTTCCCCACCCCTGATATAAGGTATCCCAACAAAGCTAAAATGTAGGGCCAGGTCCCTGTCAATGGAGCTGTTGATGAATTTCCACAGAAAACAGTTTCTACGAAACTGAAATTTTCTATGGGACATTTCAGTGTTGCAAGAAATAATACCTGTATAGATATCCCAGTGGGGAAATGGAAATAAAATGGTTTTCAGTAGGTTTGATCCAAATCAGTACATTGCCTCATGGGAATTGTAGTTCAAGGCTCCCTTTTCTCCTATTGGACAACTCCCATAAAGTAATGTGCCCTTTCCTTTGACCCAAAGCACAGTGCATCATGGGAGAGCCAATACGCTCTCCAGCTTGGTCCATGGACCAAATGAGAATTCTCACGCAGCAATATGCCACAATGGGAAAACGCAGTTTAAAGTGGAACCAATGTGATACAAAACATTTTGGATCAGTCCAACAACCTGAAATAAAACACTTTGAGTTTGGATAGGGCTGTCAAACAATTAAAAAAATTAATTGCAATGGAGCCTGAGATTTAAATAAAAACATGATTAATTACAGTTTTAATCGCACTGGTGAACAATAATAGAATGCCATTTAATTTTTTTGATGTTTTTCTACATTTCCGAATATACTGATTTCAGTTACAACACAAAATACAAAGTGTACAGTGCTCACTTAATATTATTTTGGATTACAAATATGTGCACTGTAAAAAAGAAATAAAATAGTATTTTTCAGTTCATTTTATACAGGTACTATAATGCTATCTCTTTATCATAAAGTGCTACTTACATACGTAGAATTACTATTTTTACATGACTGCACTCAAAAATGAAACAATGCAAAACTAAACAGATTGCCTAGCAACTAAAAGTATTATGAAGGATTTTTATAATTCAAAGAGACTAAAAGAAAGCCAGGCTGGACTAAATTTTGTTGAATTCCTCAAAAACTTCATAGCTGTACCTTTAATTTAGGCTTTTCTCCTTTTTTTTTTAAACCTGGGCTCAGAAATATATATTAAATAAATATAGTCCTACTCCCAGCAATCAGAATACTATCAAAAGACATCAGCCAAGTTTGGGAGCACACTTTTATAACTAATCAAGCACTGCAGTCATGCACAGTGGAATAATTGTACAGGAGAGACTCATAAATACAGAGACAACCAAATTTCATTTCAAGTTTACTTTTTGCTGCTGTCAGGTGCTTAACAGTTTCTTCCCAATTGCACTAGAAATGAGTAAAGCAGATGGCAATGTCTTTGATTATTTTACTAAGCACAAGACCACATCTATACTTACCATGCTGGAGATTGAACTTCTGGCATTTGATTTAGCGGGTCTAGTTAAGACCCACTAAATTGAACATTGACGGTGGCTTCATTACTCCTGGCAGTTGCAAGGGGTAAGGGGAGCCAACGGGAGTGTTTGCTTCTGTCTTCTCTCTGTGAAGATGGCACCAAGTTTGGTTTAAGGTAAGCTGACTCCAGCAATGTATTTTACATAGCTGGAGTTGCGTACCTTAACCCAACCTAGTGTAGACCTGGCCTTAGAGTCATGACTGAGAAGTTGATATATCAGAAGCAACTTTGGCAAGAGGTGTCCACTGTCAAAGGAGTCTTGTGACTCAAGAACCCAAACATGCATGTTGCCCATGTCGGTAGGATAAACACACTACATTTCAATCAAATAACTTTTCATGTTCCACAAAGTGAAAGCGAAAGAGGAGAAAAATAATGAAACAGAAAGTACAGGTTGCACCTCCCTAAACCGGGACTCTCTTGTTGGGCAACATCCATGGTCTGATGGCCAGCTGCTGAGAGCCCCACACATGGTGAGGCTGGTGATAGTGGGGCTAGAGCCTCAGCAACCCAGCGGTGGTAGTGGGGCAGAGGCAGCCTGGAAACCCAGCTGAGACTGGGGCAGCCCGTTCGTGCCGGCCCGGCAGCGGGGTTGTGCTGCGGGAGGCTGCTTGCTGGCCAGGAAGTGGGGACAGAGCCGCGGCAGCCTGGCTGGCAGCAAGGCCAGGCAGCAGCAGCCCAGCAAGGGAAGCCCGTCTGTGGCAACCCAGCTGGTGCTGCGACAACCCGGTGGGACTGGTGCCACGGCAGCAGGACCAGGGAAGCGTGCTGCTATGCTGGCAGTGGGGCTGGAGCAGCAGCTATGGCAGTGGGGCCAGGAAGTCATGTTGCCTAGCCGACAGCGGGTCCAAAGGAGCCAGCATCAGGGAGGGGTGGCAGGCTGAGGGGGCCAGAGGCAGGGGACTTCTCTTGTCCGGTAAATTCCCTCATCCGGGACCACGCAGGTCCCAAAGGTGCCGGACCAGCAAGGCCCGACCTGTAATACTAAAAAGCTGAGAGAGTCAGCATTGGTCAGCTAGATGCCAATTCAGGAAAATACAGAAAGCAAGTTCTTAAGTGCTTTGTTGAATCTGGGCCCCACCCACGGACAAGCGGGGTGCTTTGCTGGTTCATTCAGGACTCAACAATGGCTCTTCTAATATGCAAAGGGCAGCATATTAGTGTGCTTTTCCTCCATGTAGACCATGATTTTGAGCCACCATATGCCCTTGGTTCCCCCCTAAGGCCTGCACCTAGCAGAGCAGACTTCTCCAGGCATGTTGGCAGAGCTGGACTAGCTGGTACATTGGGAGATGCAGCCACATAAAGCCCTGTTCTACGCCCTTGCGCAGTGGATGGAGACAGTGATCCCATGGGAGTGCCACATCTCTCCAGGCTGCTGTTGGTGGTACAGGTAGCTGGCACAAGGAAGTGTCTGCCCTTACTGCACAGCAATCTGGTCCTGAGTGAAGTGACATTCAATGCTGGGTACCCTCCGTCACACAGAACCCTTATGTCCTATTTTAACTTCGAGGTGTCACGGAATTCTTGAAGAGCTGCCCACCAGATCATGTTGTAGCTATTCATCACCCTCTTGGATTTCACCGGGGCATTTCCTGCTGTGAGGTGTCTGCCTTCACGGTGGTTAACTAATCATCCGAATGATGAGCATTACCCTTTTTCTAACTTTATGGAAAACCAGTGCGTGCGGGGATAATTGCACATGCTAATTTATGGAGCATCTGCAATTTTTTGACCACGTTACACCCACACAAAATGGAATCGTTAACAGCCATTAACACTTGGGAGTAGATACACAATGAGGAGGAATGACATTTCCATTAAACTGTTGGAAACTAAAAACAACAAAAAAAGTTGGCCGACAGCATGTGCCACTCGCCCCAAAAAGAGCGTAACGAAAACAGAATTAACACTGAAAAGCAGAGCCCTGGCGTGCTAGGCTGTGTCACATTATGTCAGCTGCATGATTTGCTTCTAATACAGTGATGCCAGTGAAATTGTCACTGACTGATAGAGGACGTTTTATTCTTTTCAGAGCTGGTGGAGCATTTACTCAGGGCTTGCATTACAAAGGAAGACACTAGACAAGAAGCCAGACACCTAAAACTGATTCATTCGCTAGAATGAACATGGATTTCCTCTTTCATTTCTGAACCATTAATCAATTTTTGGAATTCTAAGGAAGCAATTGTCTCCTTCCATTCTATCACACGGTGCCTTACCTCTCTATTTGGAGAAAATTCATTACCGGCTGTAATACAAGCCATCTCTTTATCCTTTTATTAAAATCCAGATTTGCCATGATCTAAAACTCATTCATGGTTAATTTCAGTGCCACTGGCGACATGCATATGCTAACTTCTTGGCAGCCTCAAACTGCTTGTTCGTAATCTGGCAACAAGACAGACCCTGACCCTTCCATATGTCAGTCTTCTCCCCCAAGGAAATAGTTGTGTGGAGTAACTACCAGTGAACATAAATCCTTTTCTCCTGTTTTTATGCATTGCCCATTTGTACCCAGGGCTTGAGACTTGTGTGACTAAAACTAGCTAGAAAGGAGTTAGGTGTCATCGTGACTTAGGCCGCTTTGTGCATGTTCTCTGACAAACATAGGTGGTTAGGGACTTTAGGCACTTGTATGGTTCGATGGCAGTGGAGTGGGACTCTTGCGAATGACAGTGATGACTAAATGTTAGACTAAGGCCAGGTCTACCCTATGGGAGAAAGTCGAACTAAGATACGTGATAGCATAGCTGAAGTTGATGTACCTTAACTTGACTTACCACAGTGTCCCCACTGCAGGAGTTATTCCTTGCAATCTGGTGAAGTACTGGAGTTGAGGGAAGGGGGGATCACGATCAGCAGTTGATTTAGTGGGTCCTTACTAGACCCACTAAATCAAACCCTGGGAGATTGATCCCTGCAGCACCGATCTTCCAGTAACCAGAGACAAGTCTCCACTACTGGCCAGATCAACAGAGCAGTGATTCGTCTCTCTGGGGTTGATTTATTGAGTCTAGTACTGTCTTAATAAATTGACCCCCCATTGCTCTCACATCAACTCTGGTACTCTACTGGGCTGAGAAGCACTAGGGGAGTCGAGAGGAGAGCAGCTCGTATTGACACACTGCAGTGAAGACACCATAGTAAGTAGCTCTAAGTACGTTGACCTCAGCTGAGTTAGTCATGTAGCTGAAGTTGCATAACTCAAATCGATCTCTGCCCGTAGTGTAGACCAGGCCTAAGCCCCCTTGTGAATCCAGCCCTTAGTCTTCTTCTGCCTCAGTTCCTTTCTGTACGATGCGGATAACCGCACTTTCTTACCTCACGGAGGTGTGGTGGGGATAAGTTTACATAAGAGATTATGAGGTGGTATGTAACTGGGGGCCATGCCAGTACCTAAGGCAGAGAGAACACTGCAAAGCTCTTCATGTGACTGAACAAAGAAAGTACTAGAAATCTTTACTATAGTAGTTCTCAGGGATCATTATGGGAGGCACGGTGCACACACAGAGGTGGACATGATGGCTGTCCATTGCCTCCATTCGTAGGCCCTGTTGCTAAGCCAACTGAAGTCAATGACCATCTTTCCCATGACTTCCAGGGGGTTCACATCACATCCTGAGAATTTGGAAGGTGTTTTCCTGAGACTTTTTGGGGACCTAATCAGAAAGAATCGCTGAATATTTTGAAATCTGTTCACCACTAGTCATGCATCCTAGTCGTGGTTAATCAAACGTGCCCGGTGGGGATGTCTTCTCTACAGCATGAAGCTCTGACTTGGATTTTACCTAAATCCCCTTACATCCACACAGACAAGCCTTTGCCCGTGTTTATACCTGCTTTGAACCTGGGCTTGTGTGCCCAAAGGGGATACAGGTAAGAGCCCAGGTTTGACATGAACACAGACTTTAAGCCACCTCCTTTGCAGTGTGGATGGGGGCTGACAACTGCTGACCATTGTCCGGTGCTTTCCCACAATCCTTTGGGGGAGACCCTCTATTCTTGACTTCCTACCAAGTACAGTGCTAGGAACCATGAGAAATCCTAACACCTAATGTGAGTTTGGAGCTTCCTGGGTTTGACTTGAGCATCACATGGCAGTGTGGATGCTTGCACCCAGCCTTGGCTAACCTGGGTAAATTCTGCAGTGAAGATAAAGACCTGCCCTGAGAGCAGGTGGTTGCCGATGATCTAAAAATAGCTCTGTTTGAATGCCCTGTTTTGCATTTCATGTGATTACCCCGGAGACACTATGGCCCTAAATTTAATTGCTTATCTGAACCTTTTACCTTTAACCCCACCTCATCAGTAAGCTCTTCCAGACCTGTTACATAACATGTTGACAGGTTACTACTCTGGTATAGTGAAATGCTTTGCAACCAGAGTGCACATATTGGACATTTTTCTGATGCCAAAGAAATAAACTTACCTCAACCTTATCCACCTTTCTTTGGGATTTCTGAGGGCATTGAATTATCCTGAAGCACAGACCAGACCAAATCCTGAGGTCACTCAAGGAAGGAATCCTCATGACATGAGGGACTTTCCCCTTGAGAATTTGGTGGGAATAAACCCAAGGAAAATAGATTATGAAAACTACTGAGCCTCAAGACTGAGAACCGTGTTCATTAAAAGACACTTCTTTGGCACTTCTTCCTGCCTAGAAGGAGATAGCAAGCTCTAGCTCAGCATTTCCCAAAGTGTGGTCCGCGGCCCAGTACCAGTCCTTAGAAAAATTATCGCGCACAATCCTATTAATTTCTGTGACGGGGTAGTGGCAGCGCTGCCCTCTTGGGAGAGAGCCTGGCGCTGCAGCGTCTCTGCCGGGTATGTTCCCGGGCAGCGGGGCTAGATCCGGCGGCCAGTAGGACCCAGGGAGAAGGCTAGGCGCCGTGCGCACCGACGAAGAATGCCCGGCACTGGATGCAGCCGGGGGAGCCGGCACCAGCCGATAAAGCGGCCAGGACTGGGGCCAGGAGGGGGGTGGAACAACCCACTGGGCGCTGTGCGCACTGACGCAGAACGCCCGGTGCCAGCCGATAAAGCGGCCGGGATTGGAGCCAGGAGGGGGAACGGAGCAACCCGCCGGACAGGTAGGGCCAGCGACACAATTTATTTGCATATCCACCATTTGCTTAATGAATATGCAAATAAATGTTACCAGTTCTCCAAAAGCTTGTGAATGGGTTTACTGGTCCCCAGTATCAAAAAGATTGGGAACCACTGCTCTAGCTCATTCTAGGATTCCCTTGCTCCACATAGAAGTTTTAATTTTGCAACAACCTGTTTAGATTTGCAAAGAAATGCCTAGAAGGAGATAGCAACAATCCATCCCCTCTCCACTCTCACCACCAACCTTTCACTGCCATTAGTGCACAAGTCTGAATCCTTCACTGGTGTAAATTTCCATCAGACCACTGAGCTCAGCAGATCGGCCCTGATTTACATCAGCTCCGGAATGGGGCCCACAGTTTCCATCTCCTGCCATTATGTCTCAATGGACATCTACCTCAACCTTCTTATGCACTGGGTTAGAAGCGCCAAACGGCATGAAAAATGATGTGATGCGGGAATGAAAATTAATAAAGTCTGGAGTGAGCAGGAAATCAATGAGCTAACATTGACAGATTTCTTTGTCTCTGGCAGGGCTATGACAAGCATGTACCAGCATTTCCCTCTGTTAAAAATTAATTGAACTACTTTATCATATCAGATACAAGCACACCCTTTGTGCCAGTCAAGTGATATAATTATGACACAGTAATTACAGTCCAGAGCCTGCATGATGTTGGGAATGAATCAGCAGAGAAAATCAGTTTGTGGCAGCAGTTTTATCGCAGGCAGAGAGGGAATTACTAAACAGCCTAGCCATATATTTCCCCACCACCCACATGTCCTTTACACACACACACACACACACACACACATATGTCCCTTACACACACCTCCTAGAGAAAACATTGATTTCTTCTTTTTGGAGGAACCATTCTGCCCTCAACTGAAAGGGTTTCAGAGATCAGGGAAAGAAAGATGCTAATGAACTTATACATATTAATTGCTTTGGATTCTCACTTCTAGCAGTGAAAGTCATGGGCTTGGAGAATCTGTCTCTCACACAGCGGGAGAAATCACCCATGGGGTGCTTAGAAATGAAAGGCCACATCTTCATCTGGTGTACCTCCCAATCTCTCCACTGAGATCAGTCTGTGTTAGAGTTTACTGTTGCATCCATCACTGCAGAATCCATCTAACAGTTATATGACACCCGGGATTTCTTTGAAGAGCAGAAAAAAAAATCACCAGGCAGCAGATGGCTAGTGGATTTGGCTGCCTAAGGATTATAATCCCCGTCCTCCTCCACTAGTTCACTGACTTCTACATCCAACTTAGTTCTGGCTAAGGTTGGCTGGAAAACAAGAATTCAATTTTGTAAAAAGAAATGGAGGTTTTGGTAATTCTTTGAATTTGGTAGAAACAAAATGTGTGTGTGTGAGAGAGAGAGAGGGTACGTCTACTCTAGCCCCCTAGATCGATCTAGGGAGGCTAATGAGGGCGACCGGAATTGCAAATCAAGCCCGGGGTTTAAATATCCCGCGCTTGATTTGCATGTTCGGCGATCGCCATTTTAGAAATTGACTAGCCCAAAGTAACTGCCGGCGTCTACGCGGCAGTGAAATGATTCGAAGTAAAGCCCTAATTCAAATTAGCTGGTAAACCTCATTGCAGGAGGAATACCAGCTAATTCGAGTTAGGGCTTTAAATCGAATCTGCTTTCACCGCCGCTGCAGACGCCGGGCAGTTACTTCAGGCTAGTCAATTTCTAAAATGGCGACCGGCTGGGAACATGCAAATCAAGCGCGGGATATTTAAACCCCGGGCTTGATTAGCAATTCCGGCCGCTCTCATTAGCCTCCCTAGATCAATCTAGGGGGCTAGTGTAGACGTACCCAGAGAGAGGAAGAGAGAGCACCTTCCTTATCACAGGCTCTTCTTCCTGGTACCCACTTGTGCTTGCTCCTTCTAGATCCTCTGGCACTAACCTAACTACAGAGAAGCTCTTTTTAACCCGTCTCAATGGGTTCTTAATTTGCCCCAGGTGTTCAAGCTAGCCTGGCTCACTTGACTCTGGAATTCCTCTTATTTGGCTCCAGGTGCTTAAATGCTCTGATTGATAATGGCAAGTTCCTGCTGGTTCTGGACTAGCCCTTGTTAGTTTACCTTGGGAACAGAGACTTACTCAGTCTAAGGCTAATATACTTCCCTTCATCCACTCTATTGTGCCATCTGGCCTGACCCTGTCACACCTATTAAAACTGGTGCCCCTTTGTGACTACAGCAGATATGTCTGACAGAATGGCTGGTGCCCATCTAAGATGGTAACGGTTCCTCATGAGATGTTTGCAGAATGAATAGAGGGGGTAATAAGTATGACCCTTTTGGATTGACCATGGCAGCTCCAGGCATTTTGTTGTATCCGGGAGAGTAGCTATAAGCAGGGATTATAGTTTTCTGTGATTAAGAAAGAACAAAACAAAATTCCTTGATTTATAAATATAAAATCCACATTTTCCCAAGTTTTAAAATGAAAGGCAGAACTTCAGTTTCCCTACATCAGTTGAACACAATGCTTTATTGAAATTCAGTAGTACCTCATTTCTCTGAGCCTCTTTTATTTGGACCACCAGCCACCCAGGATGGACAGCCAAAGACCTACCGGTCAGCACTGCACTATGGAGAAGATAGACCAGTGTTACTTAAACTTTTTTAATCTGAGAAACACCAAAGAAGTTTTTGTTAAGCAAAAAAAAAAAAAAAAAAATGTCAGGGGAAAAGTTATTGAGGGGGAAAAAAAGTCCCTTTAAGGGCGGCCATTTTGAATTCTGTTGTTCTCCGCGGCTCACCGGTGTGCCCCGGAACACAGTTTAAGAAACACTGAGATAGACACTGCTGCGGTTGATTTTCCGGGGGTTTGATTTAGCAGGTCAATTTAGACCTGCTAAATCAAACTCAGAGGGTGTCCCCATAAGCACCAGTATTCTTGCTCCTCATGAGGAGTAAGGGAAACTTATGGGAATGTTTGATCCCATCAGCCTCCAGCTGTGTGGATGGTGTGGAAACGTGATGTAAGATATGTCGACTCCAGCTACCTGGAGTATGGTACCAGTGTACCTTATTTCGACCTTCTATGTAGTGTAGACCAGGCCTGAGAGCTTGGTCCCCATTAGGTTGGATAAATAGGTTTCCACTGTAAAGTTATAACACAATAAAAAAATCAACCACAAGATGGGGAGCCTGTGTGCATTGAATAAGTGACTCTGATATTTTCAGTAACGTTTAGTTAATAGTTCACTTCGTAATGAGACTGCATCAGCTAACTATGTTCTTTCCCTCCTCTCTCTTATCCAGGATCCCAGAAATCCATGTGCCCCAGAAAATGTGGAAAAGTGCAGAATGTGTGTTTTTATGGAGATTATTTAGTTTTGAGGCCTCCGGTCGGAGGTTGTCCTGGGCCCCGTGCCTGGGACACTGCGGAGGGGGGGGGGCATTATGTCATTGGAGAGGGAGCGGGGGAGGAGGGCAACAAACTAAGCTTGGCTGGGAAAAATACATTAGGGTGAGGGTAATACAATGGATCGTAAATCGGGGGACCAGACTGGCGCATCTCTCACACTTGCCATAAACAACGTCGGGTTGAATGGTGAGCGTAGACTAGAAACAGATTTGCCATCAGTGAATTCGGGCACAATCTTCCATCCTACCCCCCAATATAATGATTTTCTGGAATGGTCCAAAGTCAGGCTCTAAGATAATGAGCTTGCAATAAGAAAAGGCACTGGGGAGTATTTTGGGGCCAGTGCTCCTGGGCGTGAGGCAGACATGATCCGACATGACAGCTGGACAGGCCTAAAACGATAATCCTCTGCTCGTTTGCATAATTCGGTCTGAACAACCATAACGAATGCCCCCTTGCCTGACATCCCGCTTGCTAGCAGGTTTCAACCCAAGCGAAAGAATCAGAAATAATGTCGGAAAAATCCCATAAAACCCCTAAAGAGCTTATACAAATGGTGAAAATTAACAGCGAAGGAAGCCCAGGTCAAGTTAAAACAAGCCTGACAAAGGAGAGGTGCTCAAGAATTTCTATTTAGCATGTAAATATCTTATGCAATGTGACTGGTGTGTGTGTTACTGGAGAAACCATTTATTGGGAGTAGAAATTGGAGCACCATAATCCTCAGCACTAGTGTGAATGGAAATAGGGCTCCCCACTATAGAAAGGATGTGGACGCATTGGAGAGGGTCCAGCGGAGGGCGACCAAAATGATGAGGGGGCTGGAGCGCATGACCTACGAGGAGAGACTGAGGGAGTTGGGTTTGTTTAGTCTGCAGAAGAGAAGAGTGAGGGGGGATTCGATAGCAGCCTTCAACTTCCTGAAGGGAGGTTCCAAAGAGGATGGAGAGAGGCTGTTCTCAGTAGTGACGGATGGCAGAACAAGGAGCAATGGGCTCAAGTTGCAGCGGGGGAGGTCTAGGTTGGATATTAGGAAAAACTATTTCCCTAGGAGGGTGGGGAAGCACTGGAATGGGTTCCCTAGGGAGGTGGTGGAATCTCCATCCCTAGAGGTGTTTAAGTCTCGGCTTGACAAAGTCCTGGCTGGGTTGATTGAGTTGGGATTGGTCCTGCTTTGGGCAGGGGGCTGGACTTGATGACCTCCTGAGGTCTCTTCCAGCTCTATGATTCTATGAGATCTTTATCACTCACGCTTTGGCCCCTTCATTGCAGCTGAAAGGTTGCACAAGCTCCCAGGGCTGTCCTCATTCTTGGAGGTGCCCAGGGCAGGAAGAGCACAAGGACAGCTTACAGCTGCTGTTGTTCCTTTCCCTGAGGGCTCCATGTTCTGTGGTGCACCCAGCACAGAATTTCCCCCTTTATGGACAGAGCTGTAGAAGGGGGAGTATATGAAACAGAGATGATGCAGGGCCGTTGCCTTCAGACCCATGGTTGTTGGGCCTACTGAAAACAAGGGGAGTTGAGATCTGAATTAGGGATGTAAGGGTTTAACCGTTTAACTGGTTAACCAATAAGCGTCAGCTTACTGGTTTTCATTACGGTTGAGCACCCGCCGTGTAGCCGGCTCCCAGTGCGAACCGGCTCCCTGCTGCTGGCCCCGCCCAACTGTAGCAAGAATGCAGCCACCAGACATCACAGTAGGCCAAGTTATTATGGGACCAATATTCACAGTAGGGATGCAAAAAAGGTTTTTAAATAGTAACCATGTAATGGTTAAAAACCCTAGTGGTTACATGGTTAACCCTTTCTGGGGATCTACGGCTGGCTCTTTGCTTGGAGAGGGGTCAGCGTAGTGGGCTCTGCCAGTCCCCCTCCTCTGGCTGCCAGCCCGGGTCCCCGGGGAGCTGGCTGCTAGCCCACGCTGTGGCAGCTCTGCAATATACGACTTATGCTGCAGAATCTGCAATGCAGGGTGGCAGCCATCTCTCCAGCAGCCACAGGGGCGCCCCTCCCCATCCTAGTCCCACCTAGCCGTGGAGCCCCAGCAATGGTTGACCATGTAACCGCTAGGATATTTAACAGTGACACGGTTACTGTTTTTAAACATTTTACAGCCCTCATGTGTATATCAGGAAAAACTTCCTGCCTGGACTTGATGATCTCTCGAGGTCCCTTCCAGTTCTAGTGTGCTATGATTCTATGAATATTGGGCGCTTAGTAACTTAGCCTACAGTGACATCTGGTGGCTTCATCCTTACTACGGCTCAGCTATTGCATGGGTAATCCTTCATTTATAAGCAATGTCCCCGCAGGGGCTCTGACTTTATCAAGCACCTGCCTCAAATGCTCACTGCAAATCTCCTTGGTGTTGGGAGGAAGTAGCTGATGCCAAGGGACACAACTGTCCCCCTCCCTTGCACCTACCCTGGGGCCCTGAAGCGCACAGGACACACGTTGAGTGGGAGAGCAGGCTCCAGAGCTGGCATTACCTCACTAGGGTTGAACATCCCATCCAGAGGCCCTGCTTTGTGCTCCTCTGCCCTGCAAATGGGGAGGTGTGTTAGACTCAGCGATGGGCTTGGGTGTTCATTGCTCAGACTCTATCGCCTGCCCATGGGGTTCCAAAGGGTGCCCCAGGAGGGTGATCGTCTGCCAGAGAAAATGTGCTTTTGAGAACTAGGGGTCCTCAAAGGAAATTAATGGGTAGCAGGTTTAAAACAAATAAAAGGAAGTTTTTTCTTCACACAGCGCACAGTCAACCTGTGGAACTCCTTGCCAGAGGAGGTTGTGAAGACCAGGACTTAAAGAGGGTTCAAAAAAGAACTAGGTAGATTCATGGAGGTTAGGTCCATCAATGGCTATCAGCCAGGATAGGTAGGGATGGCGTCCCTAGCCTCTGTTTGTCAGAGGCTGGGAATGGGCGACAGGAGAGGGATCACTTGATGATTCCCCGTTGTATTCACTCCCTCTGGGGCGTCTGGCATTGGCCACTGTTGGCAGACAGGATACTGGGCTAGATGGACCTTTGGTCTGACCCAGTCTGGCCGCTCTTATGTTCTTATGAGAAGGAACTGAAGCTGAGCAGCCTCTTGGGATTGGCCGGCCCATCATTGCTGCCTACTGCTGCCCTGGAACCACTCTGGCAGGACCCCAGCGAGGCGCTCAACAGCTGCTCTTCCTCCTGCTCAGCACCTCCCCCCTCCCCCCTTGGCTAACTGCTGCCTTGTAGTGGACAAAGCCACACCCGCTCCTCAGCTGTCTGCTTGGCCGCCAGGTTGTGGGAGCTGAGGTGAGGTAATAGCCGTTATTGCACCGGCTTCTGCATTGTCACAGGAATCCTGTGGAGTGCAAAGTAGCAGCTCGACTGGCTATGCCTGAGCCTCAGTGACAGCCTAGTAAAAGATGCTTCTCTGCTCCCTGGGTCCTTCCCCCAAATAGCCACCCAGGGCAGCTCCAAGGACTAGGAAGAGCTGAGATCAACCATTTGAGTCTCTAGCCCAGCACTGGGGGCTGCTCTAACTTGTGCCCTCCAGTTGTCATCCCCAAGGGACTGTGCACCCGCTGGGGACTGCCCCAGCAAATAGTGCACCCACCACTCCTGCCTCCCCACCACTGAGGTGTTTGTCCCTGAGTCTGGGAAGATTGGGCACCAGTACTTCAAAAACAATGAAGAGTCCTGTGGCACCTTAGAGACTAATAGATGTAGTAGGGCATAAGCTTTGGTGGGTAAAATCTATTTCATCATATGCATTGGAATGGAAGTTACAGAGGCAGGGGTGTATATATTGTGTTAAAGAGGCTACTCCAGTCAGGATGGAAGCAGCTCATTCACAGCATTTGGTGTGGGGATGTGAATATCAAAAGAGGGGAAATTGCCTTTGTAGTGTGTTAACCAGTTAAGATCTTTATTCAATCTCAGGTTGATTGTATTGAATCTGCGACTGAACTCCAGTTCAGCTGTCTCCCTTTGTAATCAGGTTTTGAAACTCTTTTGTAGAAGGATGGCTAATTTCAAATCCATTACTGAATATTCCCCTACAGGTTTATTTGTGTTACCATTTCTAATGTCTGATTTATGTCCATTTATCCTTTGGTGTAGAGACTGTCTGGTTTGGCCGATATACATGGCAGAGGGGCATTGCTGGCACTTGATCACATTAGTGGGTGAGCCCGTGATGGTGTAGCTTAGGTGGTTAGGTCTACAAAGGCAATTTCCATTCTCTTAATAGTCACATCTCCACACCAAATGCTGTGAATGAGCCATTTCCACCCTGACTTGATTAGCCTCATCAACACTATATATACACACACACACCCCTGCCTCTGTAACATCCACTCCAATTCATCCGATGAAGTGGGTTTTACCCACCAAAGCTTCGACCCTAATAAATCTGTTAGTCTCTAAGGTGCCACAGGATTCCTCATTGTTTTTGCAGATACAGACTAGGGATGCTTCTACACAGAACCCTAAATTCGAAATAAGTTATGCAATTTGGCAAAAGAACACACTATTTTGAGACATCCCTTAACCCTCATGGAACAAGGCTAACAGGGATACTGAAATAGCTCACCTGTTATTTTGAAAAATATTTTGAAATAACAAGTAGCTTGTTAAGACGTGGGGTAGCTATTTTGGGATAGCTCCGGTATCCAAAAATAGCCACTGCGTAGACGTACCCTAAGAGGGTGGCCCCTCTGAGACTGTGCTCAAAAAGTTATCGAAAGTTTTCTTCTTTCCACCAGGTGAAGCCCAAAACATTAGGGGTATGTCTACACTACAGCACTAATTCGAACTAAGCTAATTCGAATTAGTGCATCTAGACTTAAAAACTAATTTGAATTAGCATTTTGCTAATTTGAACTAGCATGTTCACATTGAGTGGACCCTGAACCGAAGTTAAGGCTGGCCGGAACCAGGACTTAGAGTGTGGAGCTTCTGCCTCAGGCTAGCCGAGGGCTGTGCTTAAAGGGACCCGACCCCCACCCTGGACAGACAGTTCTCAGGGTTCCCCGCTTGCTGGTCTACCTCCCTGAGGGACAGCAAAGCAGTCCTGTCTTGGAGTGCCCTGAGTGCCCTCACTCGGCACATCACAACACTCGGCCATCAGCCCGGCTGCACTTGCTGCAGGCTGCCATCCGGGGGGGTCAATCGGGGGGCTGTCAGGATCCAGGAGGCCCTGCAGGAGAGCTTCCACCCCGAGGAGCCCGCAGAGCCACCCCAGTCCTCCCCATCGGGGGCTCGTATCCCATTCCTCCTTCACCTCCTTCCACTTACCCCTCCCTAGTCCCCCTTCCTGATGTTAAAAATAAAGGACACGTGCGTTCAAAAATAGAAACTCTCTTTATATAACAAAACTGGGGGGGGGGATTAACCTCTGGGGAGACTGGGAAAAGGAGGTGGGAGAGGTGACGAGAGAGGGTGGGAGAGGGGAGGTGGAAACCTGGGAGGAGGGAGCTGGAAGGGGGAAGCCAGGGGAAGAAGGAGGAGGGGAAGTATAAAACTATGGTACGCCATATCTTCAGTACTAAGTACAGATGTGGCCTCCTCACCTCAAAAAAGATGTTTTGGCCTTGGAAAGGGTTCAGAAAAGGGCAACTAAAATGATTAGGGGTTTGGAACAGGTCCCATATGAAGAGGCTAAAGAGACTGGGACTTTTCAGCTTAGAAAAGAGGAGACTGAGGGGGGATATGATAGAAGTATATAAAATCATGAGTGGTGTGGAGAGGGTGCATAAAGAAAAGTTCTTCATTAGTTCCCATAATAGAAGGACTAGAGGACTCCAAATGAAATGAATGGGTAGCAGGCTTCAAACTAATAAGCAAAAGTTCTTCTTCACAAAGCAAATAGTCAACCTGTGGAACTCCTTGCCACAGGAGGCTGTGAAGGCTAGAACTATAACAGAGTTTAAAGAGAAGTTAGATAAATTCATGGAGGTTGGGTCCATGGAGTGCTATTAGCCAGGGGGTAGGAATGGTATCCCTGGCCTCTGTTTGTGAAAGGCTGAAGATGGATGGCACGAGACAAATGGCTTGGTCATTGTCTTCGGTCCATCCCCTCCGGGGTACCTGGTGTTGGCCGCTGTCGGCAGACAGGCTACTGGGCTAGATGGCCCTTTGGTCTGACCCAGTACGGCCGTTCTTATGTTCTTATGTTCTAAGCTCAGGGCTCAGGGTCGGGGTCTCACTGGACCAACTTGATTTTCATGCAAACCTGCTCCTGGGTTCGCATGTGGCCTTTGGTGGCCAGGCTGGCAGCTATCCTGCCCTAGACGGCTGCTTTCCTGTGCCTAGTGCGGAGATTGTGGACGTTGGAGGCCTCCCCCCAAACCTGGATGAGGTCCACGATCTCCGCACTAGACCAGGCGGGTGCCCGCCTCTTGCGGCCCTGGGCAGGCTCCTGGGAGCCGCCAGCCTGGTCCTGGGAAGAGGCGGAGGGCTGGGTGGCAGCGGGTGGCTGGCTCATGCCGTGCCAGGTGCAGGATCTGCTGGCTGGGTGCTGGCAGGCTTGCACCTGGCACGGGCACCAGCCAGACCGTGGCCCTTTAAGGGCTCCGGGGCCGGGACGGGGGCAGAAGAGTTTCCCTGGCTTGGCCCCAGAGCGGCCACCAGGGCAAGCTGGGAAGGGCTAGCCTCCAACTAGTTCGAATTAAGTGGCTACACAGCCCTTAATTCGAACTACTTAATTCGAACTAGGCGTTAGTCCTCGTAGAATGAGGTTTACCTAGTTCGAATTAAGCTCTCCGCTAGTTCGAATTAAGTTCGAACTAGCGGTTTGCATCTGTAGCGCCTATAAAAGTTAATTCGAACTAACAGCTGTTAGTTCGAATTAACTTTGTAGTGTAGTCATACCCTAGCTGTTTTCTGAACGGCCCCTTGGCAAGATACTGCAAGTGACTCATAAATTGAATACAAGAAAACCTTGAACGGGCAAGCAATAAGTCTTGTTGCTTTGCAGTGTGTGTCACACTCTCAGCTCTGCTTTCTCATTAGGCATGAGCTGGGTAACTGAAGCCCTTTTACACACTTGTGGCTTGTGAAAACACGAGTGATTTTTGCCACATGAGGATCCCTCTATCCCCAGCAAGTGGAAATTTTCATTGAAAGGAGGGAAAAAAATGTTTGCCCAAGACTGCAAAATCCAGAATTTAAGATTATTCAGCGAGAACTGGAATATGTGAGATATGAGATGGGGATCCCATTTACACTAGTTTTCCAGGAGCGTAACTGACTTCAGTGGACTTGCACCCAATGCAGTGAGGTCGGAAGAAGGTTCTAGCACTCTGGCAGCTATTCTTACTAAGGACAGTGCGTTGTCCCCTACTGCAAATAGGAGATCCTGGAAAATGCCAGTGAGTGGCTTGTGTGTATGAGGGCCCAATGGCAAACTCAGGTTCCCGCTCCAATTGGGGTGGGTTACTTGCCCAGGAGGAAGTCTTGTTTCCATTATATTCCTGAACTTTAATCCAAAACTATTTCTACGCTGACGTCCCATTTTCCCCACATTAGTCCTTAGGCTTGTCTTTTTGGCATCTAAGAATAGAGCCCCCAGCATCCACAGAGTCAGCATCTTCTCTCACCTCCCATGAAATATACAAAACCTTTCCAGGTGTCCCTCTAACCATTAAGGAAACCAAATGTCCATATAGCCAATTGCACTATGGGTCCATACACAGCGATTCTATATAGAAGACTGCCTGTTGGATATTTTTAGTCTTAGTCCCATTTTAAGGCAAGCAAAACTATTGCTCTGTCTATACTAGAGGGCTACGTCTAGGCTGGCGCGCTTTTGCGCCAGAGCTATGCAAATGAGGCTCAGCGTTGGAATATCGCCGAGCCTCATTTGCATAGCTAATGAACCGCCATTTTCGGAAGAGGCTCTTCGCAAAGACGGGGCTGTCTACACTGCCCCTTCTTGCGCAAGAAAACCTTTGCGCAAAGCCGTTATGCCTATTATTTTCAGGCATAACGGCTTTGCTAAAGAGTTTTCGCAAGAAGGGGCAGTGTAGACAGCCCCGTCTTGCGCAAGAGCCTCTTCCGTGAAAATGGCGATTCATTAGCTATGCAAATGAGGCTCGGCGATATTCCAACGCTGAGCCTCATTTGCATAGCTCTGGCGCAAAAGCGCGCCAGTCTAGACGTAGCCCTCGTGTTTCTTCCTGGCACATTTATTTCCCTCTCAAGCTTTTGAAGCTGGGAGGTTATGATATTGCTATCTTTGTAAAATCTTTCAAGTCCCGCATGCTCTCCAGGGAGCTGACCTGAAGTTGTTGGCCCATCTCATGCACTAAGACAGTGCTTGTTCTTCTGAAGGACAAACTTCTGTATTCCCTAATTTTTCAATGTGAGAACTCATCCAAGCAGACAAGACCAATAAGATGTCGTGGGAACAGACCTCTCATGGGATTCAGACCCGGATTAATAACATGAGAAAATTGTGTAGCCTAAGATTTGCAAAAAGGTACAAGAGAGCTTCTGTATAGAAGCCACTAATTTGATCTGGATAGTCAAACCCTTCTATTCTCCCATTCTGCCTCTGCTTCCCTTCTCCCCGCCCCTATATTTAATCATAGAACATTAGAACTGGAAGGGGCCTCGAGGTCATCGAGTTCAGTCCCCTTCCCTCACGGCAGGACCCTGTACCATCTAGATCATCCCTGCAAGATGTCTGTCTAACCTGCTCTTAAATATCTCCAGAGATGGAGATTCCACAACCTCCTAGGCAACTTATTCCAGTGTTTAACCACCCTGACAGGTAGGAAGTTTTTCCTAATCTCCAACCTAAACCTCCTATGCTGCAGTTTAAGCCCATTGCTTCTTGTCCTATCCTCAGAGGCCAAGGAGAACAATTTTTCTCCCTCCCTCTTGTGTCACCCTTTTAGATACCTGAAAACTGCTATCATGTCCCCTCTCAGTCTTCTCCTTTCCAAACTGAACAAGCCCAGTTCTTTCAGTCTTCCCTCATAGCTCATGTTTTCTAGACCTTTAATCTTTTTTGTTGCTCTTCTCTGGACCTTCTCCAATTTCTCCACATCTTTCTTGAAATGTGGTGCTCAGAACTGGACACAATACTCTAATTGAGTCCTAAACAACACAAAGTAAAGTGGAAGAATGACTTCTTGTGTCTTGCTCACAACACTCCTGTTAATGCATCACAGAATCATTTAGTTAGGGTTGGTCCTGCTTTGTGCAGGGGCTGGACTTGAGGACCTCCTAAAGTCTTTGCCAGCCCTAGGATTCTATGATTCTATTATTCCTGCCCCCAGCTCTGGAAAGTGGATGGCTATGGGATGTAGATGACTGGTTTTCAGCACCCCCACTGTTGAAATTGTTCCAGCCCCCATGGCTGAACATCTAAATGTATGTGTATTGCAAAATGTTAGGCCATTACAATTCGTACTTCAGATACCTCCACATTAACTGAGCAATCTCGTATATTTTCTTGTACATAATAAATCACAAAAACAGTGACAGGTAAACAATGGCATTTTAAAAGGAAGAAAGGTCAGAACAGTACCACCAGCGAGCAACATAGCCCCATGAAAGTTGTACTCGTGGATAATGCATGTGCTTGATTTTCTCAAATGAACTTTCATTTGATGGAAGAATGGGAATGATGTTATGTCACTCAGGAAAAGAAAGAGGGGCAAGTCCCTTATAAATAAAGGGCTGAACTCTCTTTAAGATACACTGAATACTTTTACACATGTCTGGATCCTTGGATGGAGTTTGAAGCTAGACGAACTCAGACAGGAAATTAGGCATAAATATTTGACGGTGAGGGTAATTAATCAGTGGAACAATTTACCTAAGGTCATTGTGGATTCTTTTAAAATCTTCACTGGTGATTTTAAAATTGAGATTGGATATTTTTTTCTAAAAGATCAGTTCTAGGATTTGTTTGGGGGACATTCTTCAGTCTACATTCTACAGGCGGTCAGATGAGAGGATCATAATTGTTCCTTCTGGCATAGAAATTGCAGTTTATGTAGAAAGGTTTTTTTGAGATTCTCGCTTGCCTGCCAATATGAAATGAATGAAGTGTAAAGACAGGTAAATTTTCCCCATTTCAAGTTTGCAGATGCCAGTCAGCCCAGAGATGCCTCTTAAAAGTGCACTCACACATAAAGTTGAAATTTTCTCCTGTGCAGAGAGCAAACACAAAGCACGTGAGTTTAAATCAAAATTGTCTTGGCCCTCTGCAAATGCAGTTGAACTTCTCCCAAAAGGAAATAATCCTGCCAGCTGCATAGGGAAGCAAAAGGCCAAAGAACCCCAGCTAAGTGAAACCTCTTCTCCTCTTCCTGGTTCAACAGATGTCTTTGGAAAAATACATCAAGTGTCCTATTTTTATACGCCTGTATTATTGCAATGGGTTTGAAATGACAGACTACGCAGTAATTCATGCTTAGGCCCAGTGAGTGCAGGCAATCTGCTCTCTGACGATTTAATATTGCATAGCGCGGTATGATAAACAACCAGCACAACCGCCACACAAAATGAAATCCAACGAGCGCTAATTACCGATGGCCTGAGTCTGAATCATAAGCTGGGAAACGTATACACCATCAGTCTGCCTTGTGTGTTAGTAAACTATGACTCACTCTGCTTTTCTCTGAGGGTATGTCTAGACTACATCCCTCCGTCGCCAGAGGGATGTAAATTAGACATACCGAAATTGCTAATGAAGCGGGGATTTAAATCTCCCGCGCTTCATTAGCATAAAAATGCCAGCTGCTTTTTGTCGCCAGGGAGCTTTGGTGATGAAAAGCGAGCGTCAGCAGTTTATCGCTCACTAAAGCCTTTGGCGACAGATCCTGTATACCTCGTTTTACGAGGCATAAGGGATCTGTCGCCAAAGGCTTTAGTGAGCGATAGAACCGCAGCTAGACTGCCGCTTTTTGTCGCCAAAGCTCTGTGGCGACAAAAAGCGGTGGCCATTTTTATGCTAATGAAGAGTGGGAGATTTAAATCCCCGCTTCATTAGCCATTTCGGTATGTCTAATTTACATCCCTCTGGCGACAGAGGGATGTAGTCTAGACATACCCTGATATTTCAGCAACCTCTGACAATTAGGCCATAAGTTAGTTAGCTATTCTTATAACATAACCCACACTCGGAGATGGTTGATGCCTCTTTAATGACTGGTCCACATAAAAGGATAACAGAGTCCACTATAGCAGTCAGCTAGAGGGGCTGCTTCATTAGCTCAAAGTAATAACGGCATAAGACGTTAAGATTAAAGGTACAAACCCAAGAAGGGCCACTGATTTGCTTTGTAATAAATGTAACATGATAACTCGGACTAAAACGAGGTATTCTGATTCCAGATACCGTGCCTGACATTCTTAAGTGAAAGGGCACTTGGTGAAATGGGGTAGTGGCACCTCTCAGAAGCTGCGGTCTTGTTCTTTGATGGATGAGCTTTAATTTACCAAAGAGAAAGGCACCAGTCATCATGGCTGTGAAGAAAACCTGAGAAATGCAACCTGAAGTGTCAACAAGAGCCTGCCCAGCTGTGAGGGGTGAGAACTGCTTGTTTCCGCTGAGATGCTGGACAATGCCGAGGATTTCAACACTCTTACTATTTCATTCAGAAGAGAGGGAGGTTCATGGATCTACACCATTTAGGCTACATCTAGACTACAAGCCTCTTTCGAAAGAATGTCTAGACTACAAGCAGATTTTTCAAAACAGCGAGCTGCTTTTTCAAAAGAAAGTCTAGACGCTCTCTTTCGAAAAAGCACAGTTTGCATTCAATAGTGCCCTTTTTCGAAAGAGTACTTTCAAAAAAAGGTGTTATTCCTCGTAAAATGAGGCTTACCGTGATCGAAAAAACTGCCACGTTCTTTCGATTTACTTTCGAAAGAACGCGGCTGCAGTCTAGACGCAGGTGAAGTTTTTTTCGAAAAAAGGCTACTTTTTTCAAAAAAACCCCATAGTCTAAATACACCTTTGCCGTGAGTGACGGCCCCACAAGTAGATGATGTTTTGGTGATAACGCCTCTTTGTATCTCTGACTAAGGAGCTTAACCAAGTCCTGGACATATTCAAGCCACACTGAGATGAGTACTGGGGAGCCAAATGGCTTCCATGATTATACAGGTGGAACCTCTCTAGTCCGGCACCCTCAGGATCTGACTGGTTCTCAACCAAAGAATTTTCCGGACCATGGGAGGTCAATATTGTCTAGCAGCATTACCCACACTTTGGCTGCTTACTGGGCTGTGAAAGGACATTGAGGGATAAATTAGAGCTAAATAACAGCACAAAGCATGAGAGCCAGGACTGGGGGCTGTAAACAAACTTTATGGGACTGCGGGAAACTTGGCTACACCCATGAAAAGTGGACACCTGGCTCACTCACAGCATGCTGGAATACGGATGTTTCTGGACCAGAGAGTTCTGGACTAGAGAGATTCAACCAGCATTTGGAATATCTGTGTGGCCTATGGTGAACAGTGCCTCATTTTGGTGACTAGTGTGGGTGGGGCTTATTTTGTGGGCAGTGCTTGGAAGAGTGACTCCGGTGAGAGGCCCAAGAGTGAGGAGGACACAGAGCTTATTTCAGGAGCATCCTGGTTTTAAGGAGGCAATGCCAGCACCACCCCCTTGCACCCTGTAAGGCTACATATGCTTGCCTCAGTCTCCTTATTCAGAGGGTGAGGGATGTTATCTAGGCTGCATCTCTATGGTTGTGAGCCGCTCTAGGCAGGCTAAAATTCTCCAAAGCCAACAATACAGACCTAGCCAGGAGGGCTATAACAGCATTGTCAGTCCCAAAGGATCAAAAATCCTGCGCCTCAGCAATTCTTTCCCAAAAGTTTACAAATCAGAAGATTTAAGAACAAGAGCAACTGCCATGTTTATTTAATTTGCCTTTTGGCTTTTGAGTCTTACAGTGCTCTTGGCTCCTGTTTCAAAGCTTTCATCTGAGCCACAAGGGGTAGAAACTTGCTTTTCAAAAAAAAGAAAGAAAACTGCTGCGATTCTCAAATCATCACTTGACTCCAGTAGCGGGGGCTTTGAAAACACCAATAGCAACAGATTTCCGTAAAACCGGCGACATTGCAGCTATCATTCCGTAAACCCGGCGACATTGCACCGATCAACAGCGCGTCTCCACTGCCCGGGAAGGTTTGGGGATGGATATGTTCAACTCTGAGATCTTGGATACCATGGCAACGGGGGCCAGATAAGTAGCTAGGATACATGAAGTCCGCCCATGGACATAGATGTGGGGTGCTAGTGAGACGGATACTGGGCAGAACTATCGCTCTCTTTTCCTGGAACACATTGTTCACTTCTGCTCCAGCCAGGGATCAAGGAGCAGCCAGAACCAGGCCCCTGGCCCAGGCTACCAGTCCACAGAGAGCATCCTCTAGCTGATAGCAGGAAGCCACTAGATTCCCTTCCCAGTCCCGAGCAAAGAGCAGCCAGCAAATCAACCACAATGCTCCACCCAACCCAGAAAAGGAGACTGAAGGAGCCATTATAGTAACCAGTCATATGACAGCCAGCATTTTCTACATTTTCCAGCGGGGGGGAAGGAGAAGTTTTAAAAAAGAGAAAGTGGGGGGAAATCCTGTTTTTTTTCTCAGATATATCCTTATATTTAACACACACACACACACACACACACACCTTATCAAGGGGCAAGGCATGGGGAGAAAAAATACAGATTTTGAAAGCAGATTTTTCCCCCCCTCAGGTTTTGAAAGCAAAGAACATTCCAAATTTGAATGGAATTTTTTTTGGTTCATTTCAAATATTGACAAAAAATTTGGAAGTATTTTATCCAACTGCTTCCAAAGTATTAAAAAAAAAAAAAAAAAAACCTAGAGAGAAACTCTAGAGGAAAAAGTGAGGCCAGTGTGTGGAAGGTGAGGAAGAAGGAGAAAGATGGGGCAGGGACTGGAGGGTTTTGTAGGATGCAAGAGTTGCAGTTCTCCTGGACTGTAGAAACTTTCAAAGAAAGCAGCTCCTTTCCCATCTTTGCTTCTCATTGGCACTCTAGCTTATTTCGTCTGGTATTGCCGATGTTCAGTGATGCATTCTAAATAAATGCCCTTTGACAATAGGTCTAAACACTTCCACCGTGAGATTCTGGTGCTTGTCAGCACAGAGGTTCGCTACCTAACAGTGCACCACTGGATTGTGGTAGAAGCTCACTAGTTTGTTGTAGCTGGCAATCCTCTCCCTGTTGTCACAGACTACCTGCCCCTGCACACGTGGTCCCAACTGGTACCAAGCCAAGAAGAAATAGCAGAGAGAGATGGCTCTTCCCCTCATCACTGATGCTGTTAATCCCCAGGAACCGTCCTTGCTCGCAGGAGGTATCAGAAGCTTTGTCAGATACATTCTGAACCATACTTCTGGACTATCTTGGCTACATCAGCTCTCTCCAGGTTACACAATTCCCCACCATCAAAGATGACCTCTCATGGTTACAAGTCATATCATGAATGCATTCTGCTACTGCCTGTTGAATGGGGCACGTGCCAGCAGCTCCCTCAGTTGTACCCAATCAGCGTTTTGCAGTTCTTGCCTCTGATCTTGCTGACATTGCCCTTGGCTAGGAGATGATGGTGGAAAGATGAGTTGTTCAAGTCCAGCACTTCCAACTCCTTGGGGATGTTGTTGTGACTGAGTGCCTCATTACGATGCTGAGGCTGGAACTCCATCGGCACTTGCAACACTGACAGCTGTTGACCAGGATCAAACCTGGGACCTCTGGAGTGTAATGCAAGAGCCTCTGCTGCATGAGCGAAAAACCACCTATCTTTCAGCCACAACAGGAGCAGACTCATAAATTTCTAATCTAAACTGGACAGTCTCTGTGACTAGGGATAAATGGACACAAATCAGACATCAGAAATGGTAACGCACAGAAACCTGTGGGGTAGGGGTGGGGAACCTAAGGCCTGGGGGCCAGATGTAGCACCTGGCTTGCCTGAATCTGGCCCCTGGGGCTCGGGGCTCCTCTGGCACTGGGGATCCCTCGTTGGTGCAGGGTGGGTTTTTTTGTTTCTTACTTGTGTTCAGCCCCCAACTAATTTTTCTGTGGGTCAGTGGCCCTAACTCAAAAAAGGTTCCCCACCCTTGCTGAGGGGGAACATTTGAACCTGCGTGGCTACTCAATTATGGATTTAAAAATAGCTATTTCTCTACAAAGGAATTTCAATACCCAATTACAGAGAGAGTCTGCAGAACTGGAATTTATCTACAGATTTGACACCCCCTTACCCTGGGCCTAAACAAACACATTAAGTGGTTGGAGCATTACACAAAGCCAGCTTCTCCTGCCATTAATATCTGCATTTCCACATCAAAAGCTATGTATGGGACACAGCCAGCCCCTTAATTAGCCTCATTAACACATGTCCTACAAATTGATAGGTACTTCCTCTGGTAGGTATCTATCTATCTATCTATCTAAGACACGAGAAGTCATTCTTCCGCTCTACTCTGAGCTAGTTAGGCCTCAGTTGGAGTATTGTGTCCAGTTCTGGGCACCGCATTTCAAGAAGGATGTGGAGAAATTGGAGAGGGTCCAGAGAAGAGCAACAAGAATGATTAAAGGTCTAGAGAGCATGACCTATGAAGGAAGGCTGAAAGAATTGGGTTTGTTTAGTTTAGAAAAGAGAAGATTGAGGGGGGACATGATAGCAGTTTTCAGGTATCTAAAAGGGTGTCATAAGGAAGAGGAGAAAACTTGTTCATCTTGGCCTCTGAGGATAGAACAAGAAGCAATGAGCTTAAACTGCAGCAAGGGAGGTTTAGGTTGGACATTAGGAAAAAGTTCCTAACTGTCAGGGTAGTCAGACACTGGAATAAATTGCCCAGGGAGGTTGTGGAATCCCCATCTCTGGAGATATTTAAGAGCAGGTTAGATAAATGTCTGTCAGGGATGATCTAGACAGTATTTGGTCCTGCCATGAGGGCAGGGGACTGGACTCAATGACCGCTCGAGGTCCCTTCCAGTCCTAGTATTCTATGATTCTATGATATCTTGGTTTCTGTTATTTCCACTCCAATTCATTTGATGAAATTGGTTTTCCACGAAAGCTCATGATTCTATATATTTTTGGAAGCTTCAGGGGGTAGCCGAGTTAGTCTGTTACAGAAAAAAAAAAAAGAATTTGTTGTTTTATATATTTTTGGTTAGTCTCAGAGGGTATGTCTTCACAGCTGGGCAAAAGTCAAGTTAAGATGCAACTTGAGCTATGTCAATTGCGTAGCTTAAATCAAAATAGCTTAATTCAGCTTTTGGTGCTGTCTACACAGTGGGAAGTGGAAGGAAGAACACTCTTTCTTCGACTTCCCTTACTCCTCGTCAAATGAGGGTTAGAGGAGTCGGAGTAAGAAGTCTTCCAGCTCGCCGTTATTTCGAAATAACGGCTTGTAGTGTCGACACGCTCTTTGTTATTGCAGAATAACATCCGAAATAATTTCCGTTATTCAGAAATGATGCTGCTGTGTAGACATACCCTAAAGAGCCACAGGACTGCTCATTGTTGTTAAAGTTACAGACTAACACGGCCCCCACTGTGAGATTTTTCATAAATCGCTAGTTTGTCTGGCTGCCATTAGAGGGGGACAGAGATCCACACCCAAGCAGGCCTGGGTTACATATGTTTGAAATGGCTGAATAGTGAAAGGTAATCAGGGTTTACAATTCTAATACTAGCTGCTAATTAAAATGTTCTACATGATATCCTGCCAACTAAAAGCATCACAAAATTGCATAGTTTTTTGTTTAAGTGGCCTGCGCTGCTTAGTTGGTAATATGCCTTTTATCGTAACTTACACAGCATAGTTAGAAAAAGCAAAGCAATCTGGCTTCCACTGATGTGGTCACTACAAAAGAGAAAGGGAAATGATCATCGCTTTGGAACGGAGCAATTAAAACTATCTAGAAGAGATTAATTGCTGCATTTGAAGCGGGGCTAGCACAAGAGAATCCACTTACAGTGAACTGAAACTTACCCAAAGTGAAAGGCCATTGAAATGCACTGATGCAATTTCCCAAAATTCACTCCACTTCACAGCCCTGATGTTCTGGGGCATGCTGGATCTGAATTCAGGGTCAAGACCCCTGGTTTCTGTAGCAGTGCAGCCTGATTGCCAAGTGGTCTGTTATTTGTGCAACCAGCCACGTTTCACGAATAATTCTAGAAGCACACACTGCACACGAATGTGAAAGAACTTTCATACTAAGTCTCTAGTGTGCTTAATTCTAGAAGAACCCAGCCTGTCATTTCCTAATGCTGTGAAGGCATCTCCACTACCCACATAGCCACATACAGATACACACATATAACTTTTTCATGCACCAGCCTCCAAATCGTCCCCTTTATCTCAATGACTACAACTTAATATTTGCTTCTATTAAAGTTTGCAAAAGTTTCGACAGCCAGTTCTGTGGTCTTAAAACTGAGGAGCCCTGATTGCCAACACAGTTGTTACTCCACTTTTTAGATAGCTTCAGTAATTGCTCTAAAACAGCGTTGCTGTACACAGAAATATCACCATTTTAAAGGCACATCCAGTGGGCTCCCTTGGGGATAGAAGCAGTATCCACCACGGGAATGTAGGACATTCATTCTTTGCTAATGTCATCAAACATCTGTTGTTGTTATAGCTGGGCAATTTTTTTTTTCCAGACAAGGAGTTTATTCATTGCTTTGGGGCAACTGAAGTAATTCTTGAAGTTATTCGATCAAATAGTGCTGCTTCTCCTCCCCCGCAAAAAAAAAAAAAAAAAAAAAAAATCTAAAAACTTTCCAAGTCTGGTTCTTGATCCCTCCTTTTCCGATGGTTACAGATGTTGCGTGTGCATAAATAGCTGCTTGAACGAGGAAGCCAGCCCTGCAAATCATCCCAATGCATCTCGCATGATGACAGAATTCTTAATAACCAGTCCATAGAAAAGCCAGCAGAATTGCCAAGGAGCCTTCTGGGACCAAAATAAGTAGCTAAACGGGTTTTCCTGGCTAGCAACCGCACTGATGATTGCGCAGTGTAACAATGAATCAGTTTTAATCAAACCTCGGACAAGGTAGTTTAAAGTCCTGCGTTCTGCCTGAATGCTTCACAAACGGCTTTTTGGCATCTCACAGAATTATAGGACTCTGCGCAATCTCTGAAGCAGCAAAATTGGTCTGGGGTCTATTTAAAAAAAATCCAAATGTATCCCCATGACCCCCACTACAGGTTTTCAAACATTACAGGCCTGACGGTTGGCTCCATTAATTCCCCTCTATGCCCTCCCAGTGGCACAAAATGCACTTAATGCTTCCTTAAAGGGATGCCTGGAGAGTCCCCGAGCATGGGCAACCTGATTAGGGTAGAGTGCATATGTTAGCTCTATGATAGCTCTCTTTTATCCCTCATCAGTGTTTCTTAAACTTTTTAAGACTGAGGAACACCAAACAATAATTTTTTTTTATGAGGAACACCAAGGATTTTTTGTTGAGGAAAAAAAAGGGGGGGTCGGGAGGAAAGTTATTGAGTGGGGAAAAAAGGGCCAGGGGAAAGTTATTGAGGAAAAAAAAAGTCGCCCCTTTAAGGGTGGCCATTTTGAATTCTGTTGTTCTCCGCAGCACACCTCCAACTGCCTCGCAGCGCACTGGTGTGCCCTGGAACACAGTTTAAGAAACACTGGTGTAGGGGGTGTCGAGCACATGGGGAGTGACCACAGTGCGCTATGCTCTAAAAACCTCGTCCAGTGCAACAGCCTTTTGGGAATGACTTCCAGTCAGCATAGTCTGAGTAGCTCTGGGGCTGCTCTAAATTGCAGTGAGTGGGCATCAGGAAGGGAAATGCAAGCAGATAATCCAGTGCTCTTGAATATCATGCCTCAGGGGGATTTGGTTACTAAAACCGATGCCTAAAAGATTGTTTATTCACTTTTTTTCTGATGAAATCACAACAATAGACGGGTTTAGGTCTGTTTGGGAAATGGTGGGCCACAAGGAGAATGAATGGAAAGCAACTAAGAAGAGGTAAGCCCCCTGCAATGCAAGGATCAAACCAAGGTTCCTGCTAAGCTGCGCAGCAGCTGGGCCCCGCAGCTGCTTAATGAGCCCTGCCCAATGGCTCAGAGCTGCCGTGCACCGAGCTTCCTGGCTAGGGGAGGGACACTTCTCCCTCAGCTACAATGGCAGCTCCCCCAGCCAGGGAGCCCTGAACCCCTGGCTGGGCAGGGCTCATTAAGCAGCTGGGGGGCCCTGCTGCCGTGCAGCTTAGGGGCAACCTTAGCTCAAGCCTGTAACCAGGGAGGCTGACAGACAGGCAAAAGGGGGGAGGGGTGCACTCCCAGAAAGGGCAGGACCTCAGGTGTAAGGGGCAGGGCTAGGACACCCAGCCCTCAGAGCTGCCCACAGCGTGCTGTGCTCTAGCCCCTGATGGCCCAACAGGCAGCCCTCACAGACACCCGGAGTGCGCCATGTGGCACATCACAGGCAATTTAAAGAACCCGGGGGTTCTGGCCACTGCCGCATTAGTAGTGTCTGTGGCCAGCAGCCCTGGGCCCTTTAGATTTGCCAGGCCCCATGACAGTTGCCCCTTTTTGTCCCCTGTTGGTGGTCCAGCCTGTATCTCAGGGGGCCAAAAGAGCAAAGGGAAAATATGGGGTGGTATCTGCATGGATTTACCCTGGTGCTGCTCAGCATGGTACGCACAAGCTTTCAAGACTAATTAATGAGAAATTCATAACACAGACCTACTAGTTCCCATCCATGCAAACAATAAACGCCTGGTATGCTGACCACTGTGAGCCGATCCAGCAAAGCCAGTAGGCCAAAACTGAGCATCTTACTCAGACTGAGGATCACCGTACTCCATTAGTTAGGGCTTGTCTGGGTGAGAAATGACCAGAAAACCTATGGCAGAATAGCTCCTTGGGTGGATGCTAAGGGCAGGTCTATACGAGGAAATAAATTTTGAAATAACTAGATTTGAAATAATAACTCCTGAAATAACATCGAACTACCGTGTCCTCACATGGGGGAGCCTCGAAATCAGTCCAAGGCAGGCTCCGTGAATGTGGACGTGCTACCTCGACTTAGAGCCCCAGAAAGCGTTGGGGAATAATTACTTTGACTCTGGGGAATTGTTATTTCAAAATAACGGCACCGGAGCATCCACACTGCCGCTCTTTCAAAATACCTATTTGAGAATTAACGTTATTCCCCCAGTAAAGCAGGAGCACAGATTTCAAAATAACCAGCCCATTATTTTGAAATAACTGGCTTGGTCGTGAACGCTCCGCTTATTATTTCAAATAAGGGGGTTATTTTGAAATAATGCCCTAGTGTAGACCAGGGCTAATCCTGGAAGAGCTATTGCGTTAGACTCTCATGCTCCCTTTCTCCAGAATAACTTGCCAGTGTAGACAGACAGATGATAATTAGATTTACATGGGACTAGCCACTGAGTGCGAGGTGAGAGCTTTGTAACCTGCCCTGAGCAAGGGATCCTAGATAGCTGCATCACCCAGAAGGTGACACGGACACAACCTGTCCGTCCCATTCCCAGTATCTCCTTGCTCCATGTAGACGTGGGGTGGGGGAGAAGAGATAAATCATGTCACTCCTTTTTAGAGAGAGGATTCCACCCCTCATCATGCCTAGTTAGTGGATTTGAGTGGGTGGGTCTTGGAGACAAGGATCTACCTTTTCCCTACTTTACTTACCCACATGGGGGATATACAGCAGAGCCAACAGCCTCCACGGGCCCCCGGGCAAGGTGAAGGAGTGGCCTGGCTCTGAGATTCCAGAAGAGGCGGGGCTGAGAGTGGAAGGGGAGGGCCATGGGCGGAAGGGCGGGGCCAATGGCAGAAGGGGTGGGGCTGAGAACAGCCTGCCCTCAGCACTGGCAGGAGAATGGCGTGGCCTCCAGCCCACCCCTTAGTGCTGCCCAGAACATGCTGTGTGGCACTTCAGCAGCAATTTAAAGGGTCCAGGGCTCCGGCTACCGCTGCTGCTACTTCACCAGGCCCTGGGACAACAGCCCCCGTTGCCCCCCTCCCATTGGCAGGCCTGGGGATGTATTAAGCGAGCAGCCCAGAGTTGCATTCTGAGGCAGCGGCGTGAGTGAGATGCACACCGCCCACAAGCCCCCTTCACGGGGGGTGACATCTAGCCCCTGCCTGTGGAGCCGGCGTCATTTAAAAATGCCTCCAGTGCAGGGGGGTTTCACTCGGATGTGGGAGTAGAAGGGGGCGAGCGTCTCAGGAGCGCTGGGCATTTCCAGAAACCTGTCGGCTTTCAATAAACAAATTCATGAATAATTCAACAGCTTCGATCCTGCTGCCGTCCAGGGAGCCATTACTTGCAAAATCCTCCCTTGCTGATAAATGACTCAGACCTGCTCAGCAGCCGAGTGATATTCAATTGAAAAAAGCCACGGGGTTGGGGGGAGATTAGCACCAGCCAAATCAATACTGTCGTCCTTAAACAGCCGCGAAAGATATTGTTTGATGGAGCCAGAGCACCGGTCTGGGAGAAATGACCCGCCTGTTAAAGTCTGGCCCGTGTCTCCATTCCAGCGGATGATGTTTCCCCCTGCTCTGTCCCTCCGTGGAAAGGAACTGCTAGATGTTCTGGAAGCGTGGATGGCGCTTTGCGCAGCACTGAGTGCACCAGGCTGAAGCCGGTTACTTGAAATGTCAGGGAAGTTTTGGGTGTCGGTTCCTGAGGCAAGATGTGGAAAGGACTCCACCAGGGCTAAGAGATTCGTGACTGTGGGCGCCCTCTTCTGGATCCCCCCCACCCTCTTCAGAGTCTCTAGAAGAGTGAGGGGCAAGCTAGGCTAGTGAGTGGGCCACGTGACTGGCCTCCTTCGTCTCAGTGGGCCGCAAGATTGTCAGAACCAAGATGACCTCCCGGGCTAGGGCAGTTCTGCTCCCTGTGCTCATGCACCTACAATTTGCGAGATGGGCCGACTGAACCGAAGCGGTGCTATGATGGGACGCAGAGGGAACGCCTGGCTCTCACAGTCAGCGTTGTGCGCAACCAGCATGTACCTCACGCCACGTGCGTGTCACTTTAGTAATACCAGTAAGAAACCCACCCGATGCGGAGGAAAACCAGCGGAATCTAGTAACCCTGGATATGGGCAACCGTAAACAAAATGTCTCGCAGGCCCCCCAATGGGCTGCCGGTTGCCAATACTGCTCTAGAAGATTAGTCTTCTCACAGTGCCCCCGTTCTTCCTTCTTTTCTTCACTTCAACCCCCCTCAGGAACCTGAGCGATGGGAACACACCCTGAGGCGGAGAAAGGCTGGATGTGAGGTCCTCCATACCCAGTCAGTTGGCTACAAGCACATACATCAGTTAGGGTACGTCTAGACTACATGCCTCCGTCAACGGAGGCATGTAGATTAGACAGATCGGCATAGGGAAATGAAGCCGCGATTTAAATAATCGCGGCTCCATTTAAATTTAAATGGCTGCCCGCTCTGCCGATCAGCTGTTTGTCGGCAGATCGGGGCAGTCTGGGCGCTGCGGTCGACAAGGAAGCCTTTGTCAACCGGCGCAGGTATGCCTCGTGAAATCAGGTTTACCTGCGCCCGATCGACAAAGGCTTCCTTGTCGACGCGCGTCAGACTGCCCGATCTGCCCGACAAACAGCTGATCGGCAGAGCGGGCAGCCATTTAATTTAAATGGAGCCGCGATTATTTAAATCGCGCTTCATTTCCTGATCTAATCTACATGCCTCCGTCGACGGAGGCATGTAGTCTAGACGTACCCTTAGAGGAGCCACATCTTGGTTCCTCTATACACCCTTCGGGGGTGCCAAGGGGATGGGCTGCTGCTCAAGCAAGGTGGCTGGAGATTCCACTTGGAGGCTGGGTCTAGTCACCCAAGCTTCATCACAGCAGAAGGAGAAATGGGCTAGAGATGGACAACGACAATGGTTTGAGGCATGAAAAAGACATCGTCACAAAGAGATGAAAAGATTGGGGCTGCCTGGAGCAGGGGCGGGGAACCTTTTTCAGGACGGGGGCCGTTGACCCCCACAGAAAAATCAGTTGGGAGCTGCACGCAAGGGAGAAGCAAACCCCCCAACCCCCAAAAGAAACAAAACACCTCACTGACATGGCCCCAGACTGAGAAGGAGAACCCTCCCCACACACACACATACACACGTTCCCCTCACACACCAGAGCCTCTGGGGGCCCAGGCTAGTAGATTTTGTGTGCTCCAACCTGGCGGGGGGCTGGAACACCTGCCCGGGCTTCCGATACTGGGAGAGCTCAGAGCCATGGGGGCCAGATCAGGGCCTTAGGTTACCGACCCCTGGCCTAGAGGGAAGATGAATGAGGGAGAGATGAGAGGAGGCTACAGAACAATGAATGGGTTTGAGAAGATAAATGAAGCGTTCCTACGTAGCTGGGACAGGTAGCCATTCAGTGAGCACTGCAAAAACTATTTACTTTTTTACATCTTTATGGGGGAGGATAGATTTGTTGCAGTTTCTGGAGGGTTAGCTGTAATTTGCGTTTTGATTACTGATTTTGCTTAACTGGTGTTTTAGTTGGATGCCTTTTATTTACTTATGTTGGTATAGATGACGAGCAGTCTAAATACGTAAAAAATAAATATTTAAGAGGGGAAAAAAAGACCAAATGCCTGTTAGAAATATTATCAGAGAGCAGCAGGCCCTGATGTTAGAAATCAGAATACACAAACTTAGGTACTTTGGTCACATTAGTTACAAAGAGGGCAATAATCTTGGGAGAGCTATTAAGCAAGCAGTAATAGAGAGTCATTGCAGTAGAGGAGAGCCAGCAAGGAGATGGATGGATAGAAGGTCAGCTGTTAAGTGCTAGAAATTAGGGCATGTTTACCCTGGGGAGTTATTTTGAAATAACAAGGTGAGCGTCCACACTACCAAACCTGCTATTTCAAAATAATGGGCTTGTTATTTTGAAATAATAAGTCCTGCTTGTGAAGAGGAATATGCCTATTTCAAAATAGCTATTTCAGGAGTTATTATTTCGAAATAACCTGGTAGCACAGACATAGCCCTAGGATTGGATCATGAAGGCTTTACAGAAATCCTGCTGGGACACCATCCATATTCAGACATGAATTAATGGATTTGCTTATTTTTATAATAATAGCCCGAGAAGAAATGTAACGAAACAGACAAATAAAATGGACAAAAAGAAATGGTGTTTTACACAATGCATGTTAACCTGTGGACATGTTGCCGCAATGACGCTCACTAAGATTAAAAATTATTTTTTTGACTCATAAAAATCTCCATAGTTATTGGAATACATTTTTATGTGAAATATATAACTCCTCATTGTGCTGGGAATAAATCAGTCTTTGGGGAGGTTAGAAAATAACTTCTTTATAGGCAGGTTATTTTATAATTGCCCACACTGGGATTTCTTGCACATGCTTTTGAAACATCTAATACAGGTTGAACCTCTCTAGTCCAGAAGTCTCTGTTCCAGCAACATCCGTGATCCAGCATGATTTTAGTTAACCAGATGGACACTTATCATGGGTGTGACCAAGCTTCCCACGGTCACATAGGGTATGTCTACACTAGCCACCCTTGTTCGAACTAGGGTGGCTAATGTAGTCATTCGAACTTGCAAATGAAGCCCAGGATTAAAATATCCCGGGCTTCATTTGCAAGTTCGAATGACTACATTAGCCACCCTAGTTCGAACTAGGGTGGCAGTGTAGACATACCCATAAAGCTTGTTTGCAGCCACCAGTCCTGGCTCTCAGTGTTCTGTGCTGTTATTTAGCTCTAATTTACCCCTAAATGTCTCCTAAGAGCCCAGTAAGCAGTGGACGTGTTGGTAATGCTGCTAGACCACATTGACTCCCGTGGTTCAGCAACTTCTCTGGTTCGCCACCAGTCAGGTTCCAGAGTAGAGAAGTTCAACTTATATTGGCTAGTAGACACCATGGACTTCTGCTGTATGTATATTATCCCTCTGCCCCAGCGTGTCCTATCACTTCAGGGTCCATCCAGATGTGCCAAGAACACTGAGGAGAGAACAGTTGTGATCTCAATGTGTTGCTTTCTGGTACACTTCACAGGAAACTCGTCAGAGCTCAAGAAATAATCCCTTTTCTCGAATTGTCCTTGCCACAAACTGTTACATTCTTATTGCACCTAAAAATGTGCCAAAGATGGCTGGGGAATTTGTAATGAAATAGCCATGTCCCTGAAGATTGCTCTTTTACAGAGGCCATGAGCCATCTCTTCTGCTGCCTTCATACAGTCAAGCTACCAACGAAAGCAGCTGGACAGTTAGAGAGACAGCTCTGCCTTGGGACCCTGTGTGCTGTGGTTTGTTTCTGCATGTGGGAAGATATGATGAGACAGGATTTGGGTTTGTTTAGTCTGCAGAAGAGAAGAGTGAGGAGGGATTTAATAGCAGCCTTCACCTTCCTGAAGGGATGTTCCAAAGAGGATGGAGAGAGGCTGTTCTCAGTAGTGACGGATGGCAGAACAAGGAGCAATGGTCTCAAGTTGCAGTGAGGGAGGTCTAGGTTGGATATTAGGAAAAACTATTTCCCTAGGAGGGTGGTGAAGCACTGGAATGGGTTGCCTAGGGAGGTGGTGGAATCTCCATCCCTAAGGTTTTTAAGTCTTGGCTTGACAAAGCCCTGGCTGGGTTGATTGAGTTGGGATTGGTCCTGCCTTGGGCAGGGGGCTGGACTTGATGACCTCCTGAGGTCTCTTCCAGCTCTATGATTCTAGGATTATGGATCAGTAATGAAAAGATAAGACAGAGCTGCTGTGACATAAGCCACACTGAAAAGAGTGGCCTCAATACTGTTATAGGACTGTCTTTGTGTAATCATAGAAAGGAAGGAAACTCAAGAGGTCCCCAAGTCTAGTCCTCTGCACTTATTGCAGGACCAAGCACCATCTAGATCATCCCTGATAGATCTATCCAACCTGCTCTTGCATATCTCCAGTGATGGAGATTCTACCACCTCCCTGGGCAATGTATTGCAGTGCTTTAACCACGTTGCTTCCAGACGGCATCATTTAAGGGTAGCCCTGGGGCTGCTCTAAGTTGCAGTGGGAGGATGGAACAACTCCGGGCATTCCCAGGGATGGGGGCTCAGGAAGGCAAATGTAGGCGGCTGCTCCAAGGCTCTGAAAAATATTTTTCTCAGAAGGCTCACTCTGTCGGTTCACTTAACACACTCGCTCAATAAAACCCTCTCCAAAGAGTAATGAGGCATTGACGCAATTACTGTGCCACCCAGTCAGATGTAACTGAAATCATCTAGTTTAAAAAGAATGGAGAGCAAGAAAGTTGTTCTCGTGGGAATGGCCTTCCTCCAGAGTCCACCCTCCAGCTCCTCGAGCCTTTCCTTTCTGCACCTGCCGTGTGACATATGGACCAACCTGATTCTTAAGATCACCCTGTTCTGCTGCAATTTGGGAGTCCTGTATATAATGAATGGATTTTGTTTCATATTAAGAATGCTCCATATTTATGCCTTGTGGGTGTCTTTTGCTGCAGTCTTTTATCATTCTTCTTGTGTCAAAGAAAGGATGTTGGGGCCGGCCTCTTGAATGAAGTGCTCATTAAGGACCATCAACAACTGAGTGGGTGTTGCCCTCGTAGAGGAATCGGACGGCTGCAATTTGGATAACACCTGATTTTCAAGTCTAGATTCCAGCAGGGTGGTAACCAAGCAGCAGGTTCTTGATCACTCTGTGTGTGTGTGTGTGTGTGTGTGTGTGAGAGAGAGAGAGAGAGAGAGAGACCAGGAAGGTCTCATGGCAAAGGAGCTAGGAAGTTATAAAAGAACCAGGTCTGCTTGGAGTCACTTCCTCATTCACTGACCTGAAGAGAAAGGTTAAGGGTGGTGAAGAGAATCCACCACTTTGCTAGTGTTGTGAGGGGCAATCTGGCCCGAGTTCAAGCAGCGAGGTGATAGAACAGCTTGTACGACAACCTACCTTCCTTTGCTATTTGCATTGCGTGATGCGGGTTGAAGATATGCATCTAGGAGCTACACAGGGCCAGATTAAGGTCTTCGTAGGCCCTACGCACTCTCATAATTGTAGGCCTTTAAATTAGAATATATACAAATATATAAAGGAGAAATGCCCTATCGCCTGTATGTCTAATACTTAATTGTATGTTATATCTGTATGATGTTTGTTGACTAAAGATAGCAAATTATTAAGTTGGATTTAGCAGCTTTCTTATTTTCTAGTCAAATATGAATTTTTCTTAGGCTGTAAATTTTCGTCGTCCCTAAACTTTTTCATAGGCTCTGGGCACTGTGACTTTTGTGCCTCATGGATAATCTGGCCCTGGCGCCACATTATTTCCACTTATAATAAATAACATTGGTTAAACCCAAAGATGTTAAATAATGTTGATCATATTAGCTGAAGGTGATTAATATATTTATTAGGAATTTTATTTTAAAAGAAAGGCTGTCCCCAATAAATAATTTAGTCAGGGCAAATTTCTTCAGCTCATCAGAAAAATTCCCCTAATGTTTGCAGGGTTGTAGCTTGTGCTCAGCTTCATTGTCTCCCAGTGGCTAATTCTTCCAACACTCCACTCTGAGAAGGTCTGAGTTCTCCTTTTTGACTACAGATAGATAGATAGATGAGGACCCTCTGAAAGCTTACATGTGGTAGCCGCACACTGTGCTTGTACACGGCAACGCAGTATCCACTTCATGTTCTCGAACGTGTTCCTTCATTATCCAGGTTGAACTTCTAAAAAGTGGGACTCTCTGTTCCAGCAACATCTGTGCTTTGGCAGGATGTTGGATGATCCTGGGCCAGAGCGCCCCGGTGGCCAGGAGTAGGACAACAGGAGGCCCTGTGGCAGGGAATCCTGACAGGATGGCAGCAGCACCAAGGCCAGGAGTCTGGCCAGGGATGGCAGCACCCATGGGGCCGGTGGCATTGGGGCCAGAAGTCCAGCTGGGAGCAGTGGCAGTAGCATCCCAGGGGGACAGCAGCAGCCACAGGGCAGTAGAGCCAGTAACCTGAGTGGGATCAGTGGCCTGGCCAGCGGCTGGGAGCCCAGCCAGGGTTGGCAGCCTGAGACAACCCAGCTGAGGCCAGCAGCAGTGGAGCCAGCAGCCCAGCAGTGTCCAGTAGCCTGAGTGGGGCAAGTGGCAGTGGCCAGTTGAGGAGGGGGGGCAGAGGCTGAGGGGGGCTGCAGCTGGGGTTGCGAGGAAGGGCTGGAACTGACCTCCCCTGGTCCAGCAAACTCCCTCATTCAGGAGGGTTCTGGACCAGGGAGGTCCAACCTGTGCATACATAATAACAGAGTTAATATAACCCAGTGAACCACGCAAAACAGAGCACAGGCAGATTTTATTAAGCACAAAACTTTTCTTCTTAGTCTTCTCTCTCTTTTTTTCTTTTTCTTTTTTGGAATGGGATACGGACAGGCAGAAGAAATAAAATTCATTAAAATTCTAGTGCTGGACAATGTAGGTCTCATGCTATTGCCCTTCAATAGAACTGGGAGACATAACTCAATGGTATGTTATGCTGAAGGATTCCAGGGCAGCATTCAATTTCCAATTTAAAGAAGCTGCTATTATTGTTTGGTGTCCAGGAAGAAATGGAAACTAGCCTAGGATTTATGAGTTCAAGTCCCTGCACTACCACAAACTTCCTTGGTGGCTTTGAGCACGACACTTGGATTCTTAGTGCCTGCGTTTCCCTCCCTGTAGATAATGGAGATAATAATGCTGCCTCACAGGGGTATTGGAGATAAATGTGTTAAGGATTGTGAGGCCCTCAAATGCTATAAAGGTGGACAGGAAGGGGCGGGGCCTTTGGCGGGTTGAATTTTCTTTTGGGTGGGTTGAAATTTTTTATGCGCACCACCAATATTGAGGTAGTGTGTGTGGATGTGTGTGTGTGTGTGCGTGGATGTGCACCACCAATACAAACAAAACGCACACACACATAATTTTAAGCAGTTCATATGTGTGAAAGAAAATATATTAAAACAAGGGATATTTAACACGGAGCAATGCATGCAATATTTAATATGAAATTAGATAAAAAAGAAAATTAACACTACCCTTGGAGTACATGTATCAGCCTTTCTAACAGCTCTAATACTTGCTACTTCTGACTCATAAGAGCCAGAACTCTACCAAATAGCAAAGATCTGGCCCTAATGCAATATAATATACCATGTATTTATTAGTAACAGATTTTTAAAAAAATCATTAAGTTCACAGTTTTAGAACTAGTTCACAGCACTCCAAAAACATTGTTAAAAGAATCTTTTTCTTTCTTATCTTAAGCCATTAACACCTACGCAAACTTTGTTTGAAACGCAGTCATGCAAATATCCTGGCACACACACTTCTCTTGCAGCCTGCTGCCCCCCTCAACGCAGTCAGACAGAGAGGACTGCAGCTAGTGTGAGACACCCCCAACAAACTGCCCCCTGCCTCTACCTGACTGCACAGATGCCAGCACCCATCCACCCTCTCTTTTCCCCACCTACCCCATGCAGTCAGCCCCTTATCTCCCCCTTCCCAGGAGGCTTGAGAGTGAGAGCCAATTACTTAATTAATTACTAACTCACTCACTCCCCATTCCCCAGCCACTAAGGGTATGTCTACACAGCAAAATTATTTCAAAATAACAGCCATTATTTCAAAGTAACTTTCCTAGAGTCTACACGAGCCAACTGCTATTTCGAAATTAATTCGAAATAGCGGGGGGCTTATTTCGAAATTGGTAAACCTCATTCCATGAGGAATAGCTGTGTAAATGCTTATTTCAAAATAGGGGGCCTCCAGCCCTTCCCAGGGTGCCCTGCTGGCCGCCCTGGCCACAAGGTAACTTCTGACCTGATGCCCTGCCGGAACCAGTTCTTGCTGGCCTTAAATGCGATTCAGCGTCCAATCAGTGTGGACGCGCTATTTCGAAATAGCAAAAAGCTATTTCAAAATGCATTTTGTGTGTAGACGCGTTATTTTGAAATAAGATATTTCGAAATAACTATTTCAAAATTAGATATTTCAAAATAACGCGGTAGTGTAGACATACCCTAAGGCTGCATCTAGACTACATCTCTCTATCAACAGAGAGATGTAGATTAGGCACGTCAAAATTGCTAATGAAGCGGGGATTTAAATATCCCGCGCTTCGTTAGCATAAACATGGCCGCCGCTTTTTTTTAAATGCAGCCTTTTTGAAAAAAACCAGCAGTCTAGACGTGGATCTTTCAAAAAATAAACCCTTTTTCGAAAGATCACATAAACCTCATTTTATGAGGATATGGATTTATTTTTCGAAAGAGCCACGTCTAGACTGCCGGGTTTTTTCGAAAAAGCTCCGTTTCGAGAAAAAGCAGTGGCCATGTTTATGCTAATGAAGAGCAGGATAGTTAAATCCCCGCTTCCTTAGCAATTTCGACGTGCCTAATCTACATCTCTCTGTCGACAGAGACGTGTAGTCCAGACACAGCCTAATTGTCTCCTTATCTCCCTTTTTACCCGTTCTCAGAGCTCCTCAATTCAAGCAGGCAGCTAGTTCCCTTTAGCGGCTTGCTCGGTGAGACGCCCCTCCCCCCGCAAATCTGCTGCGCTCCCTCCTTGCAGAGCTCAGAAAACTGCTGCATGAGCGCGCAGGCGCACAACTTACAGGGAACCTTGCTGGAGGCAGCCAGCCCTCCATGCCACCTGGGACTCCGGCGCCAATTGAAAAGGCCATTTAAAATTGCCGAGCACTGGGGCAACTTGCCTCATTGGCCCCCCTGTCTGTGCCCTAGTAGGAGGCCATGTAATAGTGTCAGATCCTTAGCCTGAGCTGAAAATCATTTGTTGTATCTCGCGCCTTCATTAATCTCCCAGTCCAGCTCCCAGTGAAATCCAGGGGAGTCTTTCTTCTGACTTTAATGGGTACTGGACCAGGCCCTTGCAGAGTGGAACAAAAACATGTGGGTCCAAAGGTTAGCTCTAAATCAGTATTTTAGAGAGAGCGTGTGTCTCACGCCAGTGTATGTAATGGTTAATATTAATCGGCGCACACACTGTGCTACAGAACCACGACCAATGGGGAAAGTAATGGATGTTTGATTTAGCCAGATCCACAGGGATTAATTACTTCCATTTCTCCAGGAGCTTTAATAAGTTGTTTTCTTTTCCATCTACCTTCGGCTTGGCTTTTTAATAATCACACTGTTGCCCTTTTTAGAATGCTGCCTTCTGGCTTTCAGCGAGTAAACAAGTTGCTTCCATTCAAGGTATATTGATCTGTATTCTCCCACAGTAAGGGCAACCATTATAGATAATGTTCTTAATATGTTAAATCCTGATAGAAAAGTGCACAAAATGAACGGGTGGTAGACTTCTGTTTGGGAGGATGAGAAGGAGCGAAGGTTCCGTACCTAAATTTTTGGCAGATCTATGGATTATCGGTGAGTTTGAGTTTTCTTCCCTAGGGCTTCTTTTACAAAGAATGTCAAAGGGAAAGAATTGACGTAAAGGGCTAGGGACAGTTCTAATCCCCTCTTCCTTGCAGCAGGATGCTTTTTCAAGTCCAAGCACAGCCACAGTTGCACTTTGGTGGCCTAGATCGTGAGAACAAGCGAATAGACCTCCACTCCATGCCTGGCTTTGCTAGTGATGATGGGCAAATTACCGCCTTGCTCTGTGCCGCTGCCGCCCCAGACGGGGACAACGCGCCTGATGTGCTTTGTAAAGCTCTTTGAGCTCTACTGATGAACGATGTGATAGAAGAGTTGGTGACGCAGCAGGTGAAGGTCGCATCGTTTACTGGACCAGCTTCTGTTGGTGAGAGAGATGAGCTTTTGGAGCTTCCATGGAGCTCCTCTTCAGGTCTAGCAATGCTAGGTATTACTGATATCCATTTACAGTGGAAAGACTTAGTAATCGCTAAAAAGGCATTGCAGATGTCTGCTGCATATCCTCCCTCTGCTGCCTGGGCAGGATTTATGGAGCCCTATGCATCACAATTAAACTGGTGCCCCTATGCCTGATGGCAACTGGAGGGGGCAGATTTTTAGAGATGTGACTTTAAATTCTTCAGCAGCACCCCAATGCCATATTTTTAAATTCAATTTTAAAGGAAGATCCTGTTGACTCACGCGGTAAATTCAGAAACTGGCAGGACAGGCCTGGGGTTGGCAAAGGCCAGTTAAATGGCTTTTTTACCACTCGAATGGCTCTTTCGCAGGTTTGATGTGCTGCTCGTAAGTTGGGCAGGCTTTTTAAGTTCACTAGCTCCTCTATGGAAGAAGCAGAGCCATGGAACAGGGATAGAAAGAGGCGGGTGGGTGGACATTAAGACCCAGGGGTGCCCACATTTTTGCACTCCCTATGTAACTGTGTATTCTGCATATGCATAAGGATGGCTCTGTGCCCCTGAACAACCACACTCTTCTTCAATGTTTCTGCTGGGCTTGCAAAGAACTTGCAAGAGTTAGTTGCAAGTTCACGGACCGGAGATACCACTGCAACTTCAGGAATTAGGTCCTACACCAGGTTCCTTCACACGTCGTGGGTCATGGTTCTGCTGTGCAGTCATTTCCATCTGTGCAAAGTTTAGTCAGCTATGCTGCTGCTGAAGCTGTGTGTTATACCTCCCCACGGCTGGTGTCAATGGTCCAATAAGGTGCGGAGAAGCCGGCCCAAGATTTTCTAGCTAGTGTCCCCTGGGTTTCTCTGGAGGGTGTCCTTCATGGGGCTTCTTATTTGTAAGCTGTCGGGATCATTTCTCTCTTTGTACTTGAGGTTCAATACATTGGGAAGGAAGTCCTTCTGGGTCTATTTTCTCCCTTCTTATCCCCAGTTCTCACTGTGTGAGTCAGGCCCACAAATGAAAGGAGGCATCTTTTCTACCAGCTAACACAAAAGGTGACTTAGTCCCATAAGATTTCAGCTCAAAAAAAAATGCTCCATGGCATCATCATTCAAACAAATCAGATACAATTCCCACTAGTTTCCTTCAATGGACTGTGATTAGATCAGACCCCAGGGGCATAAATGGCAGAATAAACCCTCAGAGCCTGATAACTGGAATCAAATCTTGTCAGTCAAACAAAGCTTGGCATTGCTTTGGGGGCGGGGAAATCACTTTCCACAGAGATAAACTGTCCTCTTTAAGTGCAGGCACTCGGAGGGCTGGAGTTCCCAGCAGGAGCATGTGACTCTAGGCTGAGAGCAAGGCCTCACGGGAATGTGGCTGATAAAAGGCAGGTCTTTTTCTCCAGTAAAGAGAAAGCTGCTGCAGTTACTTGTCTGGTTAGAGACATGGGAGGCAGGTACTGCAGGCAAGGGAAGGCACTGCCTTCCCAAAACTGTCTACATTCCCCAGCCACTGAGGAAGGCTCAGGCTATGGCATGGCATCCACGGCCCTCCAGCTGGGGTTGGGCGGGGCTTGGCTCCACAGGGGAGGGACGGGAAAATTGTTGAAGGGGCGGGGCCTCTGGCAGAAGGGGTGGGGCTGGGAACTTGCCTTCCTCAGCTGGGCCTTCACCCGCTGCCCATGGTTACAGGAATAAAAACTGTGATTAGATTCTCAGTGGCGAGCAAACTAGGGAGAGGACCTGGCAGGGGCTGCTCTAAAGCAGCATGGTGCATGGAGTGAGCAGGATGTGAAAGGGGAACCATACAAATGTAAGACCATGGCCAAAAAAACAGAGGTGGTGCAGTGTGCAGAGGACATTCATGTCATTGTTTTGGATCCCAGGACCACACCGGTGGTAAAAAAACGGCCATGGGCCCCTTATACTGCTGCCTAGAGGTGATGTGTGGATATTTCTGCAGCCCAAAAAGAGACCCTTGTACCCTGTCTGCCTACAGACTCCAAGGGCATCTTCACATGGCACTAAAACCCCCTCAGGTGGCCTTGAGACTGTACCAAGAGGTGGATGTTTGGACTTGAGTTCTATGAGGAGGATTTCCTTGTACCTCACAAGAGTTTTTAATTCAGGATAAGGAACAAATAAAACAACTCTGCTAACAAAGGGAAACTGAGGCTCGGGCAAGGGAAATGGAGGCAACAGCTTCTCTTGGACAGTGGAGGGATGACTCGAGGTGGGTGGGGGACACCCACTAAAAATAAAAAGGAGAAGAGGAAACCATTCTCTTCGTGGGAAACTTCATTGGAAATTAGAAATCACTTCCATTTTCCAGGATTACAAGCCGCCACACGAGACCACTAAAAAGACACAGTGCCCTGTCCAATTCAGTGCATGCATTTTCCCTGTATTTTACTGGTTGCCTTCATTTCAATGCTTCTTGTCAGAGCACTTTGCAGCCAGATAGCATAGCTTAGCAAATCAACATTATCTATTTCAACTGGCGCAACATTCTTATTTTAATCTTTCTACATGATTTCAGCTCCCTCCTTTTTCAGGAGACGTTAGACTCTGAGGCCTGTGGTGGGTTACTTTTGCAGAAGGCATTTTTCAAACCATGGTCATTATGTCCTCCTTTCATAGTTCACTTAGTGCTTCCTTTTTCGTTGCCCTTGAGTGCATGCAGCAGCGATTGTATTAATTGCCTGTGCAGTACTCTTGAAATACTGCAGTTAATATTTTAAAGCTCCAATTAATGATGCTTTTTTTTTATTTGGCAGTAAACATTACAGAGAAAAGCTTACATGCAAACCTGTTTTTTTTTTCCTTATGCCTAAACAGTGTAGATGCTAGCGTTCACTCTCAGAAAAAAAATACTTGTCATAGGGTAGGTGGTAAAATAGGAGTAATTGTACAGTGTTCCTTGTAATCTGATCATCTGGGCAGCTACCCCGGAGAGATTCAAATGCTGACCAGCCAATTAGCAGAGCGCCCACAGCTGGCCACATGTGTTTCTACCGGTGGCGCACACCCGCACATGCAGTGGTGTGTCTAACAAAATTTATTCCACACAAGGGTGAAAAAAATTAGAGGGAACATTGGTAATTGATAGCTGACTTACTGCACAAACAAGCCTTTGCTGGTTTTATACAAACATTTGGCAGTTTTGTTTTTCTGCAAGGAACTCCCTATGTATTGGTATCCTGGCTTCTCCTCTTCCACAAATACTTGGATTCCACACGCATCAGGGCAAAAAAGAAATAAGAAAAACCCTATTTCTTTTTGCCCTGATTAGTCTGGGGTACCAGTCTCCTGATCCAGCAAAGTGTGGGGCTCATTTTACTCTGTTTGCTTTCACTCCCACTTACTGACAGTGGCCATTTTACAAAGAGTGTGTATCACGCAAGATACTGTGGCAATAGGGGATTTGAAAATACAGAAAGGAGAATGACCAGATCTCAGGCATTAGGCCAATGCTGAGACCGCTGGGCCATCACTATATTCCAAACCCAAACTCTTTCCAGTTAAAATACAATTTTAGATCCAACAAATACATCTTTACAATATAAATCTTTATAATTGTTCCATCATTGAAAGTTCAGGCAAAAACGAGCTGACGCCGCTTGTACTGGGGCTCGTCAAATGCTTCTCTCCTCTGTCACTGACATTTTCCCTGTTTCACTGCAGTCATTTTAGCTATTAAGGTTGTATCTTTGTCTTATTACAGGGGAGCAATAAAATCAGGAGATAATTTTATTTGTGGCTCACTTACTCATCCCAGAGTTATAGCAAGCAAGCCTCTTGTTGCTGTTATATAAGCGCACATGCCTCTTAAGCGTTACCCCTTTGTATTGTTTAGATCGTTGGAGGAGAGCAAGGAAAGCAACAAAATAATTCAGTGACCTGGGAACAAGACTGGAAGGTATGAAGGCCCTATTTCAAATCCCAGGTAAATTATTAACCCATTTTCCAGCCCTAGGAGAGTCATGGAAAGTTTAGCATTGTATCCATCATTATTAATGGCATTTTTTGCCATACAGAAAAGGAGATGATTTTTTCTCTCTGACTACATCTACGCTGCCAGTTTTTTCAGCAGAAAATATGCTAATGAGGGGCTAATTAGCGTAAGTCACAATCTCATTAGCATATTTTCTGCCGTTTCTTTTTGCGCAAGGGGTTTTTGTGCAAACAGAAGCAGTGTGGACGTGGGGTTTTTTGCGCAACCCCCCTGTTTTGTGTAAGATCCTTATGCTTCTCCAGGACAGGCATAAGGATCTTATGCAAAATGGGTTTTTTGTGCAAAAAAAAGTCCACACTGCTTCTTTTTGCACAAATACCCCTCGCGCACAAAGAAACGGCAGAAAATATGCTAATGAGATCGTGACTTATGCTAATGAGTCTCTCATTAGCATATTTTCTGCTGAAAAAACTGGCAGTGTAGATGAAGGCTCTCTGCATATAAAAACATTTTTCCTGCGGGACCACAGAGTGATGTCACCACATCACTCTGTGTCCTGCCTCCCTCCTCCATCCCTTCCCCCTCTCCTTTTCCCAGTGCTCGGGATCTCAGAGCTGCTGCACTCCTGCCTCCTTCCTCTTCACTCCCCAATACTTGTTGGGGGAGCTGGGTCTGCTGCGCTGTGGCCTTGCCCCCCCACCCGGCAGTCAGGGGAGAGAGCTGGGGTTGGCATGGCCTTGGGGTGGCTGGTGAGGAAGGGGCAAGCCAGGGCTGCCACACCTTGGCCTGGCCCTCCCTGGAGGCCGGGGGGAGATCCGGAGCTGCCTTAGGGAGCATAGCGAGCAGGGGCCGCAGCCCCCTAGTGCTCCGTAAATTCTAAAATATTCCAAGAAATCTCAGATTTGTATTTACAGAGGAGCTTGTTGAGTTCAGTGCAACTCAACAAGCTCCTATAACAAGCTCATCAATAGCCTAGGCCTAATATACTAACTTCAGAGCCTGCGCGATATGGCCACAAAACGTTATCTATACAGTAAGGCACAAGCATCCCCGATCATCATCCAGGAGATAATTGGGCTACAAACTGTGCAGCAATGAGACTAGGACTTGAATTGTATCTTGTAATGGGAGTTCAGTGGGTTGGTGATAGAACTGGATTCCCATTGCTTGGGAAATAAAGGTTGAACCTCTCTAGTCCAGCAACGTTGGGTCCTGACCGGTTCTGAATGAGAGAATTTTCTGGACCAGGGGAAGTCAATATTGTCTAGCAGCATTGCCAACACTTCTACTGCTTACTGGGCTGTTAGAGGATATGTAGGGGCAAATTAGACCTAAATAACAGCACAGAACACTGAGAGCCAGGACTGGTGGTGTAAACACACTTTATAGGACCACGGGAAACTTCACCACACCCATGCTAAGTGGACATCTGGCTAAGTAAAATCACGCCGGACCACGGATGTTTCCAGACAAGAGAGTTCTGGGCTAGAGAGGTTCAACCTGTAGTGAAATTTTGACCTTTCCTTTCAAACAGAATTGGAAAAATAATGTCCTAAGGAACGCAAATTCTGAGAATTCTGAGAATTCAATTTTGATAATGTCAAATTGTTTCATCTTGATGTTGCCAAACCATCATAATATTAAATTGGCTATATGCTGTATGTAGGCTGTTCAATATAACTTCACACAAATAATATGTTGATCTAATATCGAAGTACACAAAACGTATCAAAGTGGTAACACTGAAACGAAACCTTGCAAACTCCTTGAAATGAACCATTTTGAGACAATCAGCAAGAGCGGGGACTGTGATGCATCCTGGAAGGTGTAGTCCAACTGTGGAGCCTGGTCAACAAAGGAGAAGTTTAGTAAGAGGCACCTGAACTATAATTCTCATGCAGTGCTTCCGTGCTATTTCCAGTTTTCAATATTTTGCTTAAAAAATTTCCAGCAGGCTCTACTCATGCTTCATCCCGCAGGGAATGGCAGTTTTAGTGCACGAAATGTTGCTTCCAAAAAAAGCAGATGCCAGTCATTAACAAGGACAAGAGAAGAGAGAAGCACAGCGCTTTCCAACATGCAGCATGCTCTGCCTCATTCCAACCCAAATAATGTCTGCTCAGTCTCCAGCTGTGAGGAAGGGTGGAGAATCCCGCCGTGAGGAGTTGGCTCTGGAGGGTTGGAGAGGCGTGGTGTGATGGGACAGCAAGCACCCAGCTCACTCCCAAAACTCTTTGGCTATGTCTAGACTGCAGTGCTTTTCCAGGATATCCTGGAAAAACAATGCCGAGTCCAAAGAATGCGTCTGCTTTTTCGGAAAAAAATGTGAAAAAGCGGATGTGCTCTTTCACCATCCCTGTAAACCTCGTTTTACAAGGAAGAAGGGATATGTCAAAAGAGGCCTTTTTTTCTGAAATTTGGTGCCCTGTAGATGGGGCAAATATTGGAAAAGCCTCTTTTGACAGTAAAGTGGGAAAAGATACGCAATTTGCATACTGCAAATTGCGTTTCTTTTCCCGACTTACCTCTGCAGTGTAGACCTAGCCTTTGGAAAGCTGTACCTGCCACATAACGCTAACAGCATCCCAGACACGGCTTTCAAAAAGCGCACATCTCAAATCAGCCCGCTCCATTCACTTTAGTGGGAGCTGCCCGCGCGTAGCGCTTTGGAAACCCAGGCCAAATTCAGGGCTTCTCGACACAAGGTCAGCTGGGACATTTAAGATGAATCAACCAGAGGTGTGAAAGTCAACACCCAAACATGGAAGTGTGTAAATGTAACCCACATACCTAGTGTGGGTCATTGTCCCATGGAGTGGCACTTAGACCACTTACAGCAAGAGATAAGAACAAAAGAGCTCTGTAGCCTAGGCTCAAGCGGTAGAGGCTCCTACACTAAGCTCCCGAGGTCTCAGGTTCAAATCCACCTGCTGGCAGTTACATTAACACACAGCTTCTGGGTGGATGCCCTCATTCACGAGGGAGTGAGCCCCCTTCGTTTGCTGTAACCGAATCCTTCACCATGGTCCAGGAAGTGAGCACGCTAGCTTTCTGCCTTTGAGACCCAGATTCAAACCAAGTTGAGGTCCCAGGTGGGATGAGTTTGGGGATTTCATTCTCAGCATTGACCTCTGCCTGCATGACAAGCATCTGAACAGTACCTGAGTACTTGGCTTTTCTCGGTATTTATTCGAGAGAAGCCTAGGATTGGAAGTGGAGGCAGTGATGGAGCGGCAAATCAGAACTAACATGCCCCTCTTTTATTTTTTCATCTCTCAGCCAGAAGAGCTTAGCTGTTGTGGGGACTAAGGCTAGGAAAAATGCATGGTTTTGCCTATATTCAAAAGTTCTTAAGACATTTTCTTCAAACAGCTCCAGCACTCCCATGATTTGGATCAAGGACTTGACATTTGGCAGGGCTTGCTGCCTCCATGAAAATCTGCCCATGAAAAGTTATTAACCTTTGGAAAATTGCAGTTTGCAGATGTTCCATAGAAGTATCTTAGAATTTAACAGCTCAAATCTCCAAAAATTCCAGCCTCACTGAGTATGCTCCATCTGCTCATGGGTCCTAAGAGTCCCCACTCATGCTTTGCATGAGCTCCATATGGGCATGTCCTTGAAGAACAACTCTTGCATACAAAATTCTTTGTTCTGAGGTGTTCTATATACGTATTGAGAAAGAAAGATACAAGCTGCCTTAAATGTTTCCGTATGTTGAAGTTTAACGAACCAGCCTCGGAGCATCTGGAAACTGGGTATGGGAGCGGCAAACAGAATATTAGTCTCTAGAAATAAATTTATGTTAGGCTGATCCAGGGCTCTCCTGGGTAGAGACAGACAGATTGCAGCTACTTGGAACATGTCTGTGCAAAACAAAGTCAGGCTCACAAATGGAGAAGCTGGGACCATAAACTAGCACAGGAAATCAAGAAACCAAAAGCAAAGCTGAAATACAGAGGAATGACTGTGGAATCAATGTGACAGAGCAAAGGCTGAGACAGAGACCTTTTCTAGTCCAGTACCCAAAAATAGGTGGGTATGTGAGAAATATTTCTTTAAATGATGAGGACCAATCAATGATTTCGATATGGAAGCAATGAAGAAAAACTGATCAAAACAGTGGGGGTGAAAGAGACAGTAGACTGTAGCCACCAGACAGACCTGAGAGGCTTTTCTCTTTATCGCTTTGGCAACGCTTTCACAACTAGACACACACACAAAATGTGCCTTCCCAAGGAAAAAAAGGTGTGTTGTTACTTAGCATGAGCTAAAATGAGCTAACCTGAGGTAAAAATCCCACAATGTGTGCCCCCAAAAGTTCTAACTCTTCAACCAAGTGAGGACTACACCATTGTTGGCACAGTAACTTGACAATGGCTTTGCAATATGGCCACTCACACCAGGGCTACAGCTACCCTGCCTTTTTTTTTTTTTTTTTTTTTGCAGAAGAGGATATGCAAATTGCACTCTCATTTGCATATCTTCTTCTGATTCTTTTTGCAGAAGAGGTTTTGCTGCTAAAAAGCCCCGTGTAGATGGGGCCATTTGTCGGGGGGGAAAAAAACCTTTTTTGCAAGATCCTGTAAACCTCGATTTTTGAGGAATAAGGGATCTTGCAAAAAAGGTGGGGTTTCTTCTGACAAATGGCCACATCTACATGGGGCTTTTTAGCACAAAACCTCGTCTGCAAAAAGAATCAGAAGAAGATATGCAAATGAGAGTGCGATTTGCATATCCTCTTCTGCAAAAAAACAACAACAACGCAGTGTAGACATAGCCTTCATCATCTCTAATGCTGATCACTGAAGTGAGCTATGCTGTGGAAACACCACAAGCTGTAGTTTTAACATGCATTAGCAGGCCAAGGTCAGCCCTAGGCTCCTTGGTCAAGTTAGACTGCTTTGTCTTCACTAGGATTTTTCCTCCAAACATACCTAACATAAGGCACTACAAAGCCAATTTCCCCTGCTTTTGATATTCACATTTTCACATCAAATGTTATGAATGGGACACATCCAGCTCATTTAATTAGCTTCATTAACTGGGGTCCTTCAATTGACTGCTTTTGCTGTTATGTATATCTTGGACTCTGTGGCCATGTCTACACTGGCGCGATCTTGCGCCAGAGATATGCATGTCTACACTGCCCCTTCTTGCGCAAGAAAAACCCTCTTGAGCAATGCCGCTAGGCTGATTATTTTCGGGAATAACGGCATTGCACAAGAGGGTTTTTCTTGCACAAGAAGGGGCAGTGTAGACAGCTCCTTCTGGCGCAAGAGCCTCTTGCGCAAAATGGCGGCTCATTAGATATGCAAATGAGGCTCGTCGATATTCCATGCTTAGTGTCATTTGCATATCTCTGGTGCAAGATCACACCAGTGTAGACATAGCCTGTTATTTCCACTCCAGCTCATTTGATGAATTGGGTTTTACCCATGAAAGCTCATAATCCTATGTATTTGTTAGTCTCTAAGGGTACGTCTACACTTGCTCCCTAGTTCAAGCTAGGGATGCAAATGTAGCCGACCGAAATTGCTAATGAAGTGGGGATTTAAATATCCCATGCTTCATTAGCATAATCTCACCCGCGCGTTATTCCGCTCAACAGCTGATTCGAACCAGGAAGTGCGTTCCGGAACGCGTTAGTTCGAATCAAACCTCTTGGTTCGAACTAACATTACTCCAAAAAATGAGAAGTAATTTTTCATACGATGAACTATCACCTAATATTAAATTATTTGCTTTCCAAATTACCTGTTTTTAATAATAAATCATGAGGACAAGGTACATAATCACACTAACATCCTTGTATATATTTCTATGAAACAAGAAACATCTGGCAGCACAGGAATGAATCATCAAATGCCAAGAAAAAAGAGAAATTCACTTGCAATTAAATATTCACTAGGAAAATTTTGTTTGGCGTACTAAAACAATTTTAAATACTTAACACTTATATAGGGATTTATATCTTCATAACCTCCTTTTCGAGCTCTCTCCAATACAAATGCAGGTTTTTTTCACTGTCCATACAAAAACCCAAAGCACATTGAAAATTTAGAACCACCATAAAATAAGTTAGTTTCTGAAAATAAGCACAAGGGCACTGTAATATTAATTTTCATATTTAATTTACTAAGCCTTTTTTTAAATGTCCCTGCAGTGGAATGCTGCAGACACCAGCTTGTCAGTGGTAGGTTAACTTTATCCCGGAAGACATGGGGGCTTTACATGTAGGAAGCTCAGGAATTGAGCTCTGGACCCATAGAAAAGATTCACAGGACAGTGAAATCTATAGCTGATTGTAGATCCAAGTAAAATCCCACTGTGTTCCCCTTAAAAGTTCAAGAAAGAAAATGTTATGCAGCTAAGTAGCTTTCAAGCTTGCATGACACTCTTCTTCAAGTCTGTGTTAGCTTGAAAACTTCTGCCAAGCCCTGGTCTACACTAGGACTTTATTTCAAAATAACCCCCTTTAGGTTGAATGTATAAGCGAAGCAACTATACTACCAAGCTCATTATTTCAAAATAATGGGCCGCTTAATTTGAAATCTATACTTCTGCTTTTCATCAGGAATAACGCTAATTCCAAAATAGTTATTTCGAAATAGGGGTAGTGTGGACATGCCAGTGCTGCTATTTCAAAATAAGTGCTCCCCAGAGTCATTCGAACTAATTACTCCCCAGTGCTTCCTGGGGCTCTAAGACCAAGGTACCATGTTCCCACATTAACAGAATCTGCCTTGGACTAATTTTGAGGTTTCCCTGTGGTGTTGACACACTATTTCACATTTGTTAAATTGGGAGTTAAGTCAAATTTACTAATTTTGAAATAGTTTCCTAAGTGTAGCCATGGCCAAACAGAAGTTGGTCTAATTACAAATATTAATCCCTCCACACACACCCATCTCTGTGGTATCCTGGGACCAACACAGCAATAGCAACACTGCAAACATCCTTCATTTAAGGTCATGTGATAGTCCGACAGCAAACCATGCCAAAATTTTTCACAACTGTACTTGGGCTCCTTCTTGTTTAGCCCAGTGCAGAACTGAAGCTAATCCTGATTTTATACCCTTTATTAGGTAAGTTACATTAATAAATAAGGACTTACTTATAAAGCCAGAGGGTTTATATATAATGGTCATAAAGAGAAACTTATGAACTTAGCATGGAATATTTAAAGATTTATCAAGTGATGATCAAACCTCATGAATCCATTACAAATTCTTATCACAAACTGATAGTTTTTGCAAAATTGTCTTCTCAGAATCAATCAGGGGTTCCCGAAACTTTTTGACACGGGGACCAGTAAATCCATTCACGAGCTTTTGGAGGATGGGTAACATTCATTTGCATATTTGCATATTCATTAAGCAAATGATGAATATTCAAATAAGTTGTTTCTGGTCCTCCCAAAGCCCCCAGTGCCAGCTTTAGCAAAGCTTTTGATACGGTCATCCACAATATTCTTGCCAGCAAGTTAAGGGAATATGGATTGGATAAACGGACTATAAGATGGATAGAAAGCTGGCTAGACCAGGGTTTCCCAAACTTTTTACTTTAGTTGGAACCCGTTTTTTTTCAGTACTGTTTTTTGCAGCCCAAAAATATAAACGCATATAAAAAAAAGAATTAAAAATTAATAAATTTTCAGTGTTTCACCTGGCTGCATCCTCCGCCCAGCCTGGGTCAGGGCTTGGGGGACCCAGCGCCTCATGGGCACTCCAGGAGGCAGGAGCAGGAGCAGATTGAGGGTAGGGTATCTGGCTAGGAGGGACGGTGCAAGGAGGAGTAGGGTTGCCAGGTGTCCAGTTTTGTACTGGACAGCCCGGTATTTGAGGGTTCTGTCCGGGAAACAAATTGAGAAAATACCAGACATATAAAAATGTCCAGTATTTTCTAATTAGGTAAGTTTTATTATTATTAGGTGTATCAGTCCGTAGCTGCGAACTCCCTGGCTGGTAGATGTGCTCACACTGCGTGAATGTGTCTACCAGCCAGGCAGTTCGCAACTACTCGAGAGAGGGTATGGGGGGGGGAGGGTGCAAAATAGAATCCCCGGGTCCGGACTCACTCATGTGCCTGGGTCTGCATGTGCCCAGGTCAGTCCTGCTTCCCGCCAGCCGTTCGCTCCCCCCCTTAGCTTCTCCTCCCGATCTCCCCTGGCCAGCCCCACTGCCCCCGTCCAGCTCTGCTTCCGGCAGCTGGTTCTCCCATCCTCCTCCTCCCGATCTCCCGGCCAGCCCCCGCCCCGGCCAGCCCTGCTTTCTGCCGCCCCGCCCTGATCTCCGCCAGACAGCCTGGCTGCCCTCAACCCTGCTTCCGCCAGTTTCCCCCTCACACACCTCCTCCCAGCCTGCCCCACCCCGCCTCCCCCTCCTCCCCAGCAGTCACGCTGAGGCCCAGTATTTTTTTCCCGGGCCGTGGCCCATAGTTTGGGAAACACTGGGATAGATTAAAATTATTTACCAGTTCTATTAGCATTATTACAATATTATTATTTAATACTTAATAGCTTCTACAATTATTACACCTTAAAAAGCTCAGTAAGGTTTAAGGCGGGGTCTCAAACTCATGGCTTGCGGGCCATTGCTGACTGGAGCAGTTACACAATCCGACCTGAGAGCACTCGTTCTGTTTTCCTGGGGCCTTTGCTGCCATAGATGCTGCCACCCCATGCCATGCCTCCCTGGTGATCCCCAAGGCCGTGTCTCTTTGGGGGTGGGGTGTCATGAGGGAAGTGGGAGGGATGATGGTGGGAAGGGGAGGAGGTTGGGCAACAGGAATAGAGCATCCCCACACACAGCAACCCACCAGGATTCCTGGGCCTGGTTTAAGGGATCTCTAAAGCTCTCAGGCTGTCTACACTGCAATGAAAAACCTATGACTGGCCTGTGCCAGCTGATGGGCTAGCAGGGCTTGAACTACAGGGCAGTTTAACTGTGGTATGGGCTGGCGCCCAAGCGCTGGGGTAAGACCGTGTGCTTTGCCAGTGGTTTTTAAGCAGTGAGGTTGCATGTTGAAAGTCAACACCTCAGATGGAAACTCTGTTTTCTCTCTTTCCTGTTCTTTCCCCTTCCCTGGTGTGTGTGTTTGTCCTGTTTTGTCTTCTAGGAAACTGGATTTAATGACAAGAGCAGCAGCAAGAACAACAGCTCCAGCTCATTTCAACTCGCTTCTTCTTTCTCCAGAAGGAGAGCCATTATTATTTTAATACCGAATAAGGGTTTGCCTACACTTACAGCGCTACTTTGGTGCCGCTGCCCCTCAGCCTCACTAGCAAAGCAGATGGGAGAGCTGCTCCAATTGGAGTAGTTATTCCATCTCTCTGAGAAGCAGGCCTACTCACGGGGGGAAGGGCAAAGGGGGTATCTACCCTGGGGCCCGGTGATTCAGAAGGATCTAAGGCTCCTGGCCACTGCCACCACTACTTCAGCAGCAACAACACCCAGCGTCTTGGAGCACCACGGGCTTGGGGGGCACATACTGTCTAGGTGGGGATGAACGTTGGCTCCTCTGGCCCTGCCCCTTCCGCCTGAGGCCCTGTCCCTTCTGGGAGCATGCTCAGGGATCTGGAGAAGCTGTTAGTTCCCCTCCCAAGAAGCTATAGCTATCTTGACCTCATCACTCTGGGGCAGTGATTCCCAACCTTTTTCCCATGGAAGAACCCCTAAAATAATTTTTCATATCCTGAGGAACCCCTACTTATGAAAACGTTTGCTTGGCCAGAAAAAGTTGACAGCGGGGAGCTGTCAATTCCTGCTAAATATTTTCAAGAAAATGTATTTGTAAAGAGCTGTTTATATATATATAGTCAGCGTACATTGTAAGAAAAAAAACTGGAGCATTTTTCCTGTCTTTTTTTGTATTATCTAACCTTTTTTTCAAATATCAAATATCCTCCTCTCCTGCCTCACTCTCTCTTTCTCTTCTCCTCCCCCTCCTGCCTCTCACTCGCGAAGCCCAAATGGCCGCTTGGTCCCACGCAGCGGCCCGGCTGAGCGGCGCAGAAGTCAGCCGAGCACCAGGGTGGGAGGCGAAGGGCGTAACAGACGCTCCAGCCCCCACCGTTATTTATTCCACGATTTCTCATGGAACCCCTGATGATGGTCCGCGGAACCCCAGTTGGGAAACACTGCTCTGGGGTGTGGGTTGTCTGCACCCGCGTGGCATAGTTAGACTGACATACATTTGTAGTGTAGACTGACAGACAAGGAACTTTCTTTCTAAAGACCAGGAAGGGAACAATGGGGAAGCCTTATTGAATCCTTCACTTTTCAAAGGCTTGGACTGTTTTTTCTGGAGTGTTCGTAAAAGGTTAAAAGATGTTTAACAGTGTTTGCCAAAGTACTAAGCAGGCTGAGATCCCTGTATAAACCCTCCCGAACCTTGTTTAAAACTGGCTAATGTTGGGTGGTTGAGGACATGTTAACACTTTTGTGATTTTGAACCTATACATGTCAATGAAATTAAAACAACAGTGTGAGTAAGAAAATGCTATTTATCAAGAATAGTGAGTTATAGTCCTACAGTGCTGTGTTTGTACTAAGGATTCCCAATCATTCCTCAGTACTGAGCGAGAAATGTATTAATAAAACCAGATCTCCATATTATATAGCTGGTCACCTGATCCTATAAGTCACATACATTCAGGGACACATTTTCGAAGAAAAGATGAACTGCTTTAGCTAAAACCAGGTAGTCAGGTCAGTAAACAGATATTTGAAATATTTTGTTATTTACCACAATTAAATCAACTTTTGATGTAAATTCTCCAGTTCTACTAACAATTTCCAACTGGTCAACATATTGGAATGGGTAGAAAAATAGCTCATCTCCACATAACGTAGCTGTGACACTGTTCTGATATCGCACTCTTATGGAGTGTGAGATATGGGTTAATCATATGCCTATTAGCAATAGGGTTTTCAATGTCCTCTGTAGGTCAGCAACTCTGCAAATCAGTTCTTTCTTATGTCAAAGCTAAATGATACTTCTCCAGTGCTCCTTGTAACTTGCGTGCTCGTGCAGCAGCTCAGGAGAAATCCACGTGCCACCCAGAACATAAAAATGGCCAGACTGGGTCAGAACAAACATCCATCCAGCCCAATGTTTTGTCTTCCAACAGTGGCCAATGCCAGGTGCCCCAGAGGGATTGAACAGAACAGGGAACCATCCAGTGATCCCTCCCCTGTCACCCATTCCCAGGTTTTGACAAACAGAAGCTATGGACACCATTCCTACCCATTCTGGCTAATAATCATTGATGCACCTATCCTCCATGAATTTATCTAGTTCTTTTTTAAACCCTGTTGAAGTCCTGGTCTTCACAACATCCTGTGGCAAGGAGTTCCACAGGTTGACTGTGTGCTGTGTGAAGAAATACTGCCTTTTGTTTTGTTTTAAACCTGCTACCTATTAATTTATTTGCTGGCCCCTAGTTTTTACATTATGGGAACAAGTAAATAACGTTTCCTTATTCACTTTCCCTCATCTTTCATGATTTTATATACCTCTATCATATTCTCCCTTATCATATCCATAGCACCTGGAGCTAAGCTCTGCATTTCTTTCAGAAGTGCACACTTGTACATGCCTTAGTGCACATACAAAACTTATTCTGCACATGGATGGCAAAGATTAGAATGAACATTGTTCTTCACCTTTGAACAACCACACTTAGGAGTGGTAAAATGGCTACTTGCTCAACATAATGAAGCCCAAATCCCCAAGCACTGGCATCACTGTGACTCAAGAAGGCATGATAAAAATTTAGTTTAATAAATTAAACTGAAAAGATGCCTTGCTTCTCCAGCAGAATGTGAACATATGACACAGAAATGGCATATGTTTTTTGAGATCAGTAGCAAAAAGGATCTTTTCTTGAAAGTCCATACGTGCTTATTGGGTAACAAACCATATCTGGGTTTTCTCACATAGCAAAGGCAGCTAGAGAAACTGTGAAAGGTTGCAGCAGCACATGGATCTCTAGTCATCAGACAGTGTTGAGGCTAATCAACCATTTTTATGTTCATGTGTGACACATAACTGAACTTCACAATCTGAGAGCCTCCGAGATTTGATAGATGACGCCTACCAGTTACTTAGTCTAATTTATCCTTCCAATGCATTTAAATGCCACAGTGCTGCACCTGGTATAAACCTCAAAAGAATTACACACACACACAAAGTTATTTAAATATGATACTTTTTTACACAGCACATGAGGAATGCTTAATATTGCTTTAGGAAATGTATCAATGTGCCATGTTGTTAGTTTAATTTTCATTGACTGTGTGAAGTAATTGGATAAGAACATAAGAACGGCCATACTGGATCAGACCAAAGGTATAGCTAGCCCAGTGGCCAATGCCCCAGAGGGAGTGAACGGAATAGTTAATTGTCAAGATTCCTCTCCTATCATCCATTTCCAGCCTCTGACAAACAGAGGCTAAGGACACCATTTCTACCCATCCTGACTAATAGACACTGATGGACCTAACCTCCATGAATGTATCTAGTTCTTTTTTGAACCCTGTTAAAGTCCTGGTCTTTGCAACATCCTCTGGCAAGGAATTCCACAGGTTGACTGTGTGCTGAGTGAAGAAAAACTTCCTTTTGTTTGTTTTACACCTGCTGCCTATTCATTTCATTTGCTGACCCCTAGTTCAAAGGATGATTTACCTTTAAAATAGATCCCCAAATACATTAGAGCAAGGGTTCTCAAACTTTGTGATACCACAACCCCCTAAAATGCTAAATGAATTTGTGTGACCCCTCACCCTCACTGCCCGGGGTCGCTTCCTCCCCCCTTCTCACCAGACTCCTTGCCCTCCTGGGGTTCCTTCAAGGCATTTGTGGTCCTCAACGCCCTTCCCCCCTGCAGGCTCCTTCCCCCCGTCTCTTTTCTCTGTGCCTCTTTTCCACTCTGCGTCTCTTTGGTTCCTTCTCTCTCTCCTCTCCTCCATCCTCCACTCCTCTCCCGTGTCTCCTCTGCCTCCTCTTCTGACCCCCATGTGCCCTTATTTACCTCTGGGTCCTCTGCCCCGACCCATACCCCCATCTCGCTGCCTGAGGGACCCCATCCTCTCCCAGCTGGAGAAGCATTCGGTCGCCCAGCAACCATGCCCCGGCCGGCCCCTTGCGCATCTGCTCCTGCACTGGCCTCACTCTCCCGCCGCCTTGCCTCCTCCTGCAGCTGAGCTGCGCTCCTGGAGTCCCGCAGCCCAGGCCACGCCGTGCGGCATGCTGGTGGCTGCCTTCCGCCACCCTGCTGTTCCTTGCGGCCCAGGGGATTGGGGTCACAAGTGAAAAACTGAATACAACTGCGACCCCCCTCTAAGTTGCTCATGACCCCCCTGGAGGTCACGACCCACAGTTTGAGAAACACTGCATTATAGAGATTACTGTGCATTCAACAGATATTTCCCTCTCCTGCTCCACAGTTGTTTTTTTTTGTGATTGGATGCTTCCTTCTTGTCCACTTGTCCTAGTGAGGCTGGAAGGGAGAGTAGGCAGGGCAGAATTTTAGCAGAATTCCAATGCAGTTTGCAATTCTCAATGCAAAAAACAGCAGGATGTTAAATGATTAAAGGCATCACAGAAAGAATTCTGCAATCAATGGAAGGAACGTTTAACATGATTAAAAATGTTTATTTCAAATTATTTGTGTATTAGACAGATTCTATCTACTTCAAGTAAATGGGGCAAACCCCATACCTATAGAATTGTTGTCAGTCTCTCATGGATTTATAGGTTGAAACTCTCAAGTCTAGCACTCTTTGGTCCAACAACATCCATGGTCCTGCATTTTAGTTAGCTAGATGTCCACTTATCATGGGTGTGGCTGAGTATCCCATGGACCCATAAAGTTTGTTTACAGCCACCAGTCCTGGTTCTCAGGGCACATCTACACAGCAGGGTTAAGCAGGGCGAAAGTCAATTGCGTAGCTTAAGTCGAAATAGCTTATTTCAGCTTTTGGCGCTGTCTACACAGCAGGAAGTCGAAGGAAGACCACTCTTCCTCTGACTTCCCTTACTCCTCGTAAATTGAGTGTTACAGAAATCAGTGTAAGAAGTCCTCCAGCTCGACATTATTTTGACAATATGTCAAAATAACTGCTTGTAGTGTAGACGCAAACTATGTTATTTCGAAATAACACCCGTTATTCCGAAATAACACTGCTGTGTAGATGTACCCTCAGGGTATGTCTAGACTACATGGCTCCATCGACGGAGCCATGTAAACTAGTTTACCCGACATAGTCAATAAAGCGGGGATTTAAATAATCCCCACTTCATTAAAATAAAAATGGCCACCGTGCTGTGCCGACAATCAACTGATCCGGCACAGCGCGGCAGTCTAGATGCAGATTGGTCGACAAGGGAAGCCTTTGTCAACTGCTCCTGTAAACCTCGTTTCACTGAATCTCTATTCAAAGTCAATGAAAAAAAAGGAACAAATTACTGATCAACTCACTCCAAAATTGCCATAGAAACCTCTCTGTCTGAACAAGCTAGAGACTGCTGCAGAATCTCTTGTCTGGAATTCTGCAGCCAGGCCTTATGATTTGACAGAGCGTGAGGGACCAGGACTCTTCAGAGGTTCTTGAGGGCACCATAAATAGCAACCAATGGGACCTGCACCTCACAGAATGCTCCTTCTGACCATCTAGCTAAAGTAACATGCCAAGGGAATCGAGGGTTGGGTTGATTACAAGGTGGTGAGGAGGCTTAAAATAGCCCAATGCTGAGAGCTAATGGGCAAAAATTCAGACCCTGATCACTCAGATGCGTCACTGCCCAAAATTACTACTAGGGCCCTAATCCACCACTATCGAGAAAAAAGGCAACCGATACCCAAATTAAAGACTTGCCAGCTAAAGGAGCACGATGCTAAGAGAGATGAACCTGAGTTACAAGGTCGCAAAGGGCTCGGTGCCTCCTGTCACCTAATAAACCATCTTGTTAGTCTTTAAAGTGCTACATAGTTCTGTTTTTTGTTCCTGTCAGAGAGGCTTGTGAGGTGTACCCCAATTTCAGGGTTGTCACGTTGACTAGCCTGCCAACGGAGCATAATGCCAGGAGAGGCGGAGGGCAAAGAGCTGACCCATCCAGTAATTTGAGCTATGCCATCAAATGCCAGCAATGCCCCCTCTGCTATATATATAGGACAAAATGGACAGTCTCTGCGGGAAAGAATCAATGGACACAAATCAGATATATGTAAAGGAAACATACAGAAACCTGTTGGGGAACACTTTAATCTTCCTAAAACCGCGAGGAGTCCTGTGGCACCTTATAGACTAACTGAAGTGTTGGAGCAGTTAGTCTATAAGGTGCCACAGGACCCCCTCGCCACTTTTGCAGATTGAAACTAACATGGCTACCCCTCTGATACTTTAATCTTCCTAATCACTGTTTAAAAGATCTTCAAGTAGCCGTCTTGTCACAAACCAATTCTACTAGCCAGATACACAGAGAAGCATTGGAATTAGAGTTCATCCGCAAATTCAATTCGCATGCTAATGGACTCAATCGTGATGAAGGACAGGTTGATAGTGTCCCAATCAACAGTCAATGGAGGTGCAAACAGCTCTTTGTGTAGATTCCTATGTCAGGAAAGATACTATCAATTTATTTTGATTCTTATCTGCTTCGTTTTAACAACCCAATCTTCAGATACTTATTGATTCCCTCTACCTTCCCGATTTTCTATACCCTCTGCTCCCTGTCTCCCACCCCCTCCCTTTTTTCCTCCTGCCCCCTTCCCCCGCACTTCTCTCCTATTTATTTTTTGAGTCTACACATCCTAAACTCAAAACTCTGGTCATCTGAAGAAACTCTCTGGGAATGATCATCCAACCAGTTATGCACCCACCTATAGTAGCTCCATCTAGGTTGCATTTCCCTAGTTTGTTAATGAGAAGGTCATGCGGGACTATATCAAAAATCTTACTAAATTCTAGATATAATACATCTACCCCTTCCCCCTATCTAGAAGGCTTGTTAATCTGTCAAAGAAATCAATCAGATTCATTTGACACAATTTGTTCTTGACAAATCCATGCTGTTACTTATTTCCTTATGATCTTCTAGCAAGATGTTTGCAAATTGATCCCTTCATCATTTGTTCCAGTATCTTTCCTGGTAGAGAAGTTCAGCTGACTGGTTGGTAATTTCATGTACTTCCCATGTGTCATCCTGAGAATTCCTTGTCAACATGAGTCTCATGGTTTCCCAGGGGAAAGGGCACAGCACAATTTAGCGTGGTTGAGTGACGGTGAGGGTGGTTCTGAGATACAACTCCACTGCATTATTGTACGAGTTAAAAAACTCAGGTGCCACTTGGCTGCCTCTCAGCAACAGCCTGCTCATCTCTCTTTATGCGATGTTCTCAAAAGCCTCGTGTTAGTGTAACTAGCAGTACTGTATAAGAGTGAATCCTTACAGCCTGGTTAAATCAGAGCAAGGTTCACTGCCTGTGGAGTGATCAACTAGACAATTTCTTGAGGCCTTTCAGGTCTACCTAACATCTTTGATGAAATGAAATGGGCTGATTTACAGTTAGTTTTGGGGGGTCCCCCTCTGCTAGAGCTCTTCCATCTCCTTTTCCACCCTTCACTCCCCTTGCACCCCTTAGTTTTCTCTCCCTACCTCTACTCTTTACTTCCCATAGGCCATCGACAGATCTTTGCCCTTCTCCACTTACTCAGGACATACCCCAAAATGTGTTTCCCTCATTCTCTCCAGAACACCCCCGCATGACCCCCTTGCCTCCTCACTTTCCCCTAGATATACCCCATCTCTCTCACCTATCCTCTAAATCATTCCCAGAGAGTAGTTAGCAATGGTTCACAGTCATGCTGGAAGGGCATAAAGAGTGGAGTTCTGTGGGGATCAGTTTTGGGTTTGGTTCTGTTCAATATATTCACTGATGGTTTAGATATTGGTATAGAGAGTACACTTTTTCTCCACCTCCCCTGCACAGATCCCTGGGAGCAGGGGAGGTGGAGAATATAGGAGAACTTTGTCTGTTGTCAGCCTTGGTGGTGGAGAGTCATCTTGGAATTCTCCATATAGCCTGTGGTATCTGCCTGGCTATTTTCTCTGGAGGTGGGAGACAGGGAAGGGATCATATGTTGTGATCCCTCCCTCGGGGCTGGATGGACCTTTGGTCTGACCCAGTATGGTCGTTTTTATGTTCTTATGTTTTTATTCAGCAGAGTAGCTGTACTCAACCCTGCTGCCAGTAGAGAGCTCAGAGATATTACTATAAGCCATGATTTGCATTGGGAGCATTTTACCCCTGCTTGAAACTGGGGTTACCTGCATTTGGCAAGACCGTTGCTTATGGCAGCTTTGCCTATGTACCCCAGGGAGTTTTATGCAGACTCAGCTACTAGTAACAACCAAGTGACAGCCATGATGGGGGTGAATCCCCAATGTAGAGAAGCCCTCAGACATGACTCGTCAGAGTTCATCTAGAAAAACGTACTGTTCACGAACAGAATCCATTCTAATTCCAGCTGAAATGACAAATTTTAGGTACATTCTGCTCAGGTCCTTTGTCATATTACTGTCAAAGAAAACATCGTCCCATGGCAGCCATTGAGAAGCACTGTGTAAGAACTGAGCCCTACCGGGCATATGAAATAATTTGAGGGCAAGGTGAGTCAACTGAGAAATGAGAAAAGGAAGATCACAACTAACCCAGAAAACTGCTCCAGGATTCACTCTGAAGTGAGTGATGGGTTGTGTCTGAGAATCAAGCCCTTCTGGAAATCACATTGCTGATAGTAAGCAGTGGAGGGGGTGTGTGTGTGTGTTTGGGAGATAGTAATGGATTTTGTGCAGAGATGGATGAGGTATGTAAGGCAGTGGAAAATGCAGCTTTACTAATGTGAAGGGGAATAATAAAAGCCTCAGAAATTTTTGAATTCAGTTGTGAAGTGGAAAAAATGTGAAACTCTCTTAAATTAAATGATGCTGTACCAAATACGAGTGCAGCTGAAGATAAATAATATGTCCACGAACTCTTGAAAGAACTGATAAAATGAGAAGGCCTGGGGGTTATTTATATCAGGTGTTTAACTGGGTCTTTTGTCATTGCTCACTGTTTACATTTTCACTGTGCAAGCAAGAGCTGTCTGAGCCAGTGGAGGATAATAAAGTGATACGGGATAAGAAATTATTCTATTGGAATATTTTAGAAGGTTGGCATCTATGAAGATATCATCACAAGAATTTTGACACTCCAAGATTTCATTCAGAGTAGCTAAAGGACAGAAGAAGTCCTTGAAACTGAATTCCCTAAATTGTAGGAGTTCCTCAACATTAAAAAATTTTTTTTTGCTCTGCCAGTTCCAAAGTAGACTCGCTCATCCTGTGTCCTCATGAAACTGCTTGTGTTGGCCATGCTCAGAGACAAGTTACAGCAGTGTTTCTCAACCAGTGGTACGAGTACCCTTAGGGGTACTTGAGAGAAGTCTGGGGGGTACGTCAACACAACTGAAAACTTGGAGAAAACTGAATTTTTGTTTTAAGTTTTACAGCGTTTTATTATTTTTGTACTTTTTACACCCAAAAATTTAATTGCCCGCCCGGCTACGATTAAGTTGTTTAAACAAATGTCTTGCAATAGTAGAAAAAAATTGTGCGTGTCTGAAAACTGTAGGTACTGCGGGTACTTATATTTTTTTTTGAAAAGGGGATATTTTATAAAAAAAGGTTGAGAAACACTGGGTTACAGGACTCAGAGTCCGTTTTTTGGCCATTTCTGTCTGACACAGCGCACCTCCACTGGCTATTGTCCTTGTGTGTATCTCTACTTACGCTTAGCGTTGGCCACCTAACCCAGGAGAGGGGTGGGTTGGGGGAGAGGATCTGGACAAGGGGTTTCCCAGTTTATAGCTTAGTATGGAAATCGTAACATCTGGAAATTCCACCTGCATTGAGGGTTTACATCACTTAGACCCAAAGTGCCTAATTCACCTCACCACAACTGAATGCAAAGTGGGCATAAAATATTACCAGACCAGAATAGTAGTACTTCACATCTATTTTGCCTGGGTGTAAATGGCACCCCACGGTGCACAGCAATGGAGAATCAGACCCAGGGTAGGCACACTGTGCCCTGAAGCTGTTGATACTAACGAAGCCCATCAGAGTCAACGGAGTCAGTGATGTAAGACACATACAAGTGAGAGGACGATCGGACACAGATTTTCACACAGCTCTATGCATAAGGAAATTCTGTCATTGATCTAATCTCCTAGGGTATGTCTACACAGCAAAGTTATTTCGAAATAACTTTCCTAGCATCTATACAGCCATTCCGTTATTTCGACATTAATTTGAAATAGTGGCGGGCTTATTTCGAAATTGGTAAACCTCATTCCATGAGGAATAGTGCCAATTTTGAAATTGCTATTTTGAAATAAGTGCTGTGTAGACGCTTATTTTGAAATAGGGGGCCTCCAGCCCTTTCCAGGGTGCCCTGCTGGCCACCCTGGCCACAAGGTAACTTTTGACCTGATGCCCTGCTGGAACTGGTTCTAACCAGCCTTAAATGCGATTCAACGTCCACTCAGTGTGGACACGCTATTTTGAAATAGAAAAATGCTATTTTGAAATGCATTTTGTGTATAGATGCGTTATTTTGAAATAAGCTATTTCAAATTAACTATTTCAAAATTAGATATTTCAAAATAACGCTGTAGCGTAGACATAGCACTAGGGACTTCGTTTAATTCTTTGTGCCTCACTGCCTTCACCTCACCCCAGCCCATTTGTTCATCTCATCCATGTCTTTATATCTGGTCAGTTACATTGTAGGATCTTTTGGGTAAGGACTGACTATTATGTTTGTACAGCACCGAGCACAATGGAGCCCAACCTGAGTGTGGCCTTTAAGCACTATCACAATATCAATGTATAATAATAATAACAGCAGAGACATTGAAGAAATTCCTGCCAGTTTCATATTACTTTTTGCCTACCTAGAATAGCCTGTGCACATGTCGCTTTTTTTGGAAAATTCCATCTGGGCGCATAGAGTCAGAATTTCATCCATTCTCAACCTGTGTTTTACTTCTCTTTTCTTCTTGGGGTGGGAGAAGAGGGCTTGTAAGCAGCACTGCTAGTTCTGCTAGACCTCACTGATGGATTCACACCCTACATTTTGAAACTCACTCTGCTCTTCTAGAGGCTTTCATCGACGTGACCTGCACACCCAATAAGAGTTTTTAAGACCTGTTGAAAAAGAACCATCTTCAGCAACCACCTTGAACTAACTGGATACCATATGGAAAGCAAAATAAGAAGTGTGGGCTCATCTCATATCTGCAGGCTTTTTACATTCAGATCAACCAAGGAAAACAATGAAACAAACATACATGGAGCCTGGCTATGCGTATCACTTATTTCCCCTTTCCTTAATTGCCTTTCTTTTCCTGCTTGGTATTTTTGGTTTTCTTTTGACCAGCCTTTTCTATTCAGATTTTCAGAACCTTTGTTCTCACTTTTGTAAGTCTCTTGTTCTTCTTTCCCTTGGGGCTTTTTAATTATTCTTTGCTTTTTTGCCTTTTGCCATATTTCTCTTTCTACCTTTGTCTTTGCATCTCTTCTTCATCTCGTGTTACTGTCCTGCTGCTTTTTTTTATTGTTCTTTCTTTCCTATTAAGTCCCAGCTTCTCCACGATTAGATTTCCATTATTTTATTTGTGTTGAGAGTTTTATTCTTTGTCCGTTTTACTTTCCCCTCTTCTTCATTGTTTGCGTTTTCTTTTGAGTGACATTTTCTCCAATATGAGGCCTGGAAGCAAAGTTTTCTTTTTTTCTGTGTTCTTTGCGTTGTCTGTTTCTGAGGTGATTTCAGACTCACTGTACTAGGGCATGTCTATACTTGCCACAAGATGGATGCTCCGGAAGTCGATCTTCTGGTGTTTGATTTAGCGGGTCTAGATTAGACCTGTAAGTGGAATGCTGAGGGCAGCTCCCACCAGTGTCCTCCTTTTGCAAGGAGTAAGGAAAGCCAACAGGAATATTTGCTCCCTTCAGCCTCCCGCAGTGTGGACCCCGCCACAGCTCAGCTTAAGATAAGCTGACCCCAGGTACACATTTTGCATAGCTGGAGTTGCAGACCTTAAGCCGACCTTCCAGGTCCAGCGTAAACTTGGCAATAGAGTCATAGTCACAGAGTTGTAGGCCAGAAGCAATCACAGGACCATCTCATCTCACCTCCGGTATATCACAGGCCACCAACACCCAGATACGAAACCCAACAACTGGAGGGTGTTACTATTACCACAGTTTGAATCCCATAGAGTTAGAATTAACCAAGATCATTCTGAGGCCCTCAAGCAGCCCTGCTGGCTAGCATTTCTTGCCATTCTGTTACAATTCCATCCTTCCTCTACCCCCATTCCCTGGGCGATCTGTAGCTTTCTTCTTTCTTGCTCAAGCCGAATCGGTGCAAGGGGAGCCTTCAACTATAGGATCCTATGTTAGACACAAGGCCTTATGGCAGTGGTGGGGAACCAGTGGCCTAAGGGCCAGATGCAGCCCATTAGGGCTCTATGTGCTGCCCACGAGACATTTTGTTCATCATTGTCCACGCGCAGGGTTGCCACATTCCGCTGGCTTCCATCCACGTATTTATTTTTTTCCTGCCGGTGTTACTACAGTGACACACATGTAAAGCCAGGGCACGTGACATGAGGGTGCTGATGTCTCACAACACTGACAGCGAGAGCCGGGTGCTCCCTCTGCATCCCATCAAAGCGCTCCGACAGTCCAATCGGCGCCTTCCCCCCTCCAATTCTAGCTACATGAGCGCTATTAGCAAAACCACCCTGTCCCGGGAGACCATCTTTGTCATGACAATCTTGCAGCCGGCTAAGATGAAGGAGGGCCCCTCAGGTGGCCCACTCGCTAGCCTAAGTTGCCTAGAATTTCTTTATGGAGAATCTGCATGTATTTTTAGATTGAACTATGTCTGAAGAGCAGGCCTACAGAATCAACCAAGTCTCCAAGATCCTATCATTTCAGCCTGTTTTTAGGACAGGCTAGATGAAGGTTTCATAGTAGGTCTTGCAGGGAGCCCAATAGAATTGCTGGGCCCCCGGCAAGGTGGGAGGAGATAGCACTGTGCTCCTGGAAAGGGCGGGGCCTCAGGCAGAAGGGGCGGGGCTGAGGGCTAATCTCTTTCCACCAGCCCTTGAGTACCGCCTAGACTGTGTGGCCAGGGGTCCAGAGCTGATAAAAAAGGCTGGGGGCTCCAGCTTCTACTGTTATTGCACTAGAAGCCCCGGGCCTTTTTGAATCACTGGGCCTTGGGACAGTTGTCCCCTTTGCTCCCCATCAGCAGGTTTGAGTTCTTGGGACATTTCTAGGGTTAAAGGGTCATAACCTTATCCCCTGCAGCAAGCACAGCTCTCTGTGGGAGGGATTACGCTCCATAATCCCCAAAGAGTTTATTGAGACATTTTTCTACCCATGGAAAGGGACATCATATCTGATAGACCTGAGATAAAGGCAGAGAGCACATTTGCATTGTGTCAGACTACGAGGAAATATTCTACTAGCATTAAGGTAGCTGCACTAAGCAGCTAGCAGTCCTCTCCAGCGACTAATGTTAATTTCTAATAGTACACCCTATACAAGTACTATTTGGCTTCCCTCCAGGATCTCCTACCATTCCACAGACCAGAGAGGATGGGAGCTTAGAGATTATTTTCAGTTCTTCTTCAAAGAGATCTTTCCTCTCCTGAGATGGCTGGAAGCTACCCAGGAGTTTTGAGGATGGGCATAGAACTTGGAAGCGGGTTTTGTAATTAGTTGTTGCCAAGCTTGGTTGGCAAATTGGGGGGTCATGTAGCCCTTTGGAACAGATGGTAAACAATCCCTCAGTTGTAGATTTTCCCCTCATTGCTGCACGCAGAATAATTGTTGTTGTGCAATTTGTATTAAAAAAAAACAAACCCAAACCCTCTTAGCAGGGGTTATTTCAGAGAACGTCAATCTACTTGACTGCGTTTATCTGAACAAAAATACAGTCCAGAGTTGAATGCAAAATGGGGAAATGAGCAAGCAAAGGAAAGCATCTCATGGCAGTCCATTAGTTCCTGAAGTTACATCTTTACTAAACCAGACCTCATTAGTTACATGTCAAACTGCTTTGATTCTAGAGGCAAGGAGTGCTTGGCAGTCTCTGTAATCCATTACAAACTCAAGCAGCAAACCGAAGGAAGACTGATGAAAGATCCACACAAGTATTTTTGTAGAGCCATTTTGTCATTCTAAAGAGCCATAGACCAATAGTTTGGTTGGAATCAAGCTAATTAAATGTTCTATATATAGATCCTTCAAAAACAAACCTTTTTAAAAACTGTACACAGAGGGAGAGAGAGAGAAATTTGAATAAGTCACATTTCAGTTCATTGCTTGGAAACTTCTGAACATTAGCTAACAGTTCTAGAATTCATCACAGGGTCTTAGCTGTTTAGGGGAAAACAATACATGTATGCTCCCATTAAAAATCCTTTTTGTTTAAAAAAAAAACTAATTATGCTTGCTGAAGGGTGTGACAAACTGAGGATTGTATTTGCCTTATTAGGTTGCATGTGCGTTCCACTGTCTTGTAGTAACCCTGTGGGTGTGCCTCAGTTTCCCTGCACCAATACCTAGATGGTGGTGGGAATTCAGATGTGATAGCCTCCCCCACGTACATAATGGCCAATGTCTTTTGTTACCTGAGCCCAGGAGCGGGTGTGACACCTCTTGTCTAGGAAGCAGGGGCCTGGCTGGGGGAGTTGGGACCCGGCTGCTGGGTGTGTGAGTTAGTCTTGGCTGGCTGGGGGTACAAAAACTGGGATCACTCAATGAAATCAGCGTCATCAGCATATAAATCTCTTGGACATTAAGGTACTACGTGACACGCCCTCTCTCCCCTGCCATGGAGAAGTATATTTGCTCATATCAAAAATAGATCCACTACCAGAGGCCAGGACCGTCCTGGTGATAGTGTGGTGGTGAAGAATTCAGGCAGGAAGAAAGAATACAAAACTCATTAGACTCCTGGAGGCCGGGTGATCCTAATAAAGTGACCTCTCCAGAGACGCGTGCATTGTGCCTACAAGAGAGGCAATTGGAGTCATGCGTCCAGGCTGTAACAAAACAGAGATTTGGGTTGGCTCTGAGTAATCTGATTTGGTTTGCATAACAGATCATGGTTGGGCTCTGAGGGGGGTTTGCACCAGGGTCCCCGGCTCCAGGATGCTGCATCACTCCTTGTTGTACGTCCCATTTCAACGCACTCCCTGCTGTGTCCACACTGTGGTTTTTCTGCTTGCAAATCAGAGTGATTTCATTTGGATGGAATTAACCGGACAGCTGGTGTTTTGTACTGGGTCTTCCTTTATCACATGGCCCCATGGCGGCTCTGAAGTGACTGTGCGTCTTGCTGCCATCCAACTGTTCCTTCTTAAAATACAAACGAAGAGTGTTTGCTAAAAGGGGGCTAAGTGCCTCTGCTGTTATTTACAGTAGTTACCATCAGCAAGATCAACAGCAGCTTGCAGTCACTCCAGGCAGGGTCTAAGAGGCCCTGGCTTTTCCTCCTCCTGAGAATAAATATACAGATGTTGCGGCATTGAGCATGGTCCACGTTGCTTAGTAGATGGATGGCTGAGTGCATGCAGCTGGGAAGGGTGATCGCTGTTGGTGCCGTGCCGTGCTCTCCAGAGGTCCCTGATGGTGTCTATCCTGAGACTCCTCAGATAATCAGCCCCACTTGTTCTTGTGCAGATGAGGTTTCACAGATGGCCTCTGTCAAGGCTGTTCCCCACTCGGGCATGATGAATGCAGAAGTTGGGGGCCCACAAGAGCACTCCAAAACCTTGCCTCTATAGGCTCTGGTACAAAACATTCCCTCCAAAATCCTAATACCCAGTTTTTGGGGAATTTGCTGCCCCCATCAAGTGTTTTGAACCCACAAACAGGGGTAGATGCTTGAAACCAACCCCCAGGGTACCCCAAACTCTTTTTCCCCAAAAGCGCTTGAAAAAGAAAAGAGAAAAACAAGCTGCAGTCTCTGGTAGCTGACCCCTCAGTCAGAGGCATGCAGATACAGACAAATCGACCTTCCAGGACACAAAGATCAACCAATACCAGTTAATTAGAACAAAAAACCCAATATTTTATTATCAAAACAAAACTACAGTTGCAAGCAGAGAAAATTGGCTAGATGGAAAGAGCCACCATTGATATAGATACTCAGGAAAAGTCCCTGGGCTGAAGGCTTAGTTACAAAAGAGGGGGGAAAAAACACTTAGCAAGCTCAGACATTATTTCCAAATCCCCAAACAAGGAAAACAATAAACCCTGATGGACTATCTAAACTTTTCCCTACTTACACATTTTACAAAGTCCGTTCTTGGAGAGAAAAACCTATCCCATCTCCCTCAATAGCTGGGAAAAACTGCTCTGCCTCTCAAAAAAATGAAGAGGGAAAACCCCCTCTTTTCCAGTTTGAAATTCCTACCTGCACTGTTATTGGCTGACCACTTGATACCTTAGCTTAGTCACCAGGTGCTGGTCAGCACTCCTGATTACGACAGCCTCCGAGGCTTCCTGTCCATAGGATGGTTGTGGGCAGCCCACCCCAGTCCCGTGGTTTGGGGGTCCTGTGGTGGCCAACCCAACCATCCTATGGACAGTGCCCCATGTTGATGATAATCCACAGGGCAGAGGGCATCTTGGGGAATTACCAGAGGGCCTGGCATGGGGAGGCAGCAGGGGTTGGGCCCCTGCATACTCACCACGGCGGTGGGAGCCACGGGAAGTGGGGTGACACACACAGCAACTTGCGCTTCTCCTCCGCCCTCTCCCAGCCGGGTCACTGTGCTTCACCGCCACTGTGACCCGGCTGGGAGATGGATGGCGGAGGTGGAGCAGGCTGTTGGGTCACTCTGCTTCCCACAGCTCATGCTGACATGGTAAGTGTGGGGGGAACCCCTGCTGCTATCCCACGCCAGGCTCCCCTGTAATGTCCTGGATAGAGTTGCTTGGGGGAGGGGGCCTCAGGAAAGGGGTGCAATGAGTGTATGAGGGGGCAGAGCTGGAGCAAGAAGAGGCCTGCCAGGGGTGGAGCAGGGGTGGGGCTTGGAGAAGGGGTGGAGTTGGGGGCAGGGTCTGGGACAGGAGTTGTTCTGGGCACCATGCCTCCCTAGGGATGGCTCTGGACAGCAGATATGGTAGAAGTGTTCATGTAGCCCAGTTGCAGGGGTTTTCAACACGGCATTTTGGAACCCCGCGGTGGCCATGCCTTTGTGGGGCACGACTGTGAATATCAAATTCAGGACTTACTGCTGAGAAAAAGGGCCAACAGTCCCTCAAAATGCTGTTGATTAGTCTCCCATGAGGTATAACAAACTGGCACAAAAGTAAATTTCTGTCTCACCACACTGGCTAATGAGAAGTCATAAAAGCAGTTTCCTGAGGCATTCCAGTCTTGTAACACCGCTGAAAACACTGGATTCAGATCTGAGTGGTTCTCTGCAACATGCCTCATCGAATACAAGTTTCTTCTGATCCCAAAAACCAGCCACACACGGGTAAACATATGACTTGGATCTTACCCAAAAATCACAGTTGCCAATCCTTCATTATGTAAAATTAAAGGTTGAAAGAAAGAAAGAAAGAAAGAAAGAAAGACTTCTAAATCTGTTAGGCCATGTCTACACTAGGAAACTATTTCAAAATTAGGAAATTTGACTTAATAATTCCCAATCTAACAAAATTGAACTAGCGTGTCCACACTATGGATGCCTCGAAATTAGACCAAGGCAGGCTCCATTAACGTGGATGTGCTACCTTGGACTTAGAGCCCCAGGAAGCACTGAGGAGTAATTAGTTTGAATTACTCTGGGGTATGTCTACACAGCCATTCCATTATTTTGAAATTAATTCGAAATAGCGGAGTGCTTATTTCAAAATTGGTAAACCCCATTCCACAAGGAATAGTGCCAATTTCGAAATTGCTATTTCAAAATAAGCACTGTGTAGACGCTTATTTCGAAATAGGGGGCCTCCAGCCCTTCCCAGGGTGCCCTGCTGGCCGCCCTGGCCACAAGGCAACTTCTGACCTGATGCCCTGCCAGAACTCTTTCCAACCAGCCTTAAATATGATTCAACGTCCACTCAGTGTGGATGTGCTATTTTAAAATAGAAAAACGCTATTTTGAAATGCATATTTTGTGTAGATGCGTTATTTCAAAATAAGCTATTTTGAATTAACTATTTCGAAATTAGATATTTCGAAATAACACTGTAGTATAGACATGCCAACGGGGAGTAGCTATTTCAAAATAGCGGCAGCGGCGTGTCACACTACTGCTATTTTGAAATAACCACTTCAGAATTAGCGTTACTCCTGATGAAAAGTAGGAGTACAGATTTCAAATTATGCAGCCTGTTTTTTTGGAATAACGGACTTGGTAGTGTGGATGCTCCACTTATAAATTTGACCCTTGGGAGGTTATTTTGAAATAAAGTCCTAGTGTAGACGAGGGCTTACTTAGTGTCTAGGGAGGTTAAAGTCTACATGTCTACGGGAAAGAATTAATGGACACAAATCAGATATCTGAAGAGGCAACACACAGAAATCTGTTGGAGAACACTTTAACCTGCCTGGGGCCTCATTAATGGATCTCAAAGTCAGTGTGTTGTTTCAGGCCAATTCCACAGGCCAACTACACACGGAAGGGTTGGAACTTCATTTATGAGTTTGGAACCCATCACAAAGGTATAAATAAAGACATCACCTGGCTCTCACACTACCTTCCACATCTTAATAACTTAACCAACTAAACAATGGGTACTTAAGAACAATTTGTACCTTCTCTATCAGCTTCACGTAACTTGAACATTCTAATTCACCACTACTTTTTCCCCTTCCTTTTCCCGTCCCTCATACCCTATTTATTTTGGAACTGGACTTTTAATACTCCAGTCATCTGAAGAAGTGGGTTGTGCCCACAAAAGCTCATGATACCATCTACATGTTTTGTTAATCTCTAAGGTGCTGCAAGACTATTAGTTGTTTTTTAAGTTTTTCCAGTTACAGACTAACTCAGCTCCCCCTCTGGAGGTTTTTGATGTCTGATTTTATGTCCATTAATCCTTTGTTGCAGAGACTGTCTGGTTTGGCCAATACACAGGGCAGAGGGGCATTGCTGGCACCCAATGGCATATGCCACATTAGCAGAAGTGCAGATGGATGAGCCCCTGAGGTGTGGCTGATAAGGTTAGGTTCTGTGATTGTGTCGCTTGTAATGATGGTGTCGCTTCATGGTGTCACTGCTGCTGAGTGAAAAAGCAAGACCTAAACAGGGAGCCAATGGAGTTAGAATGACTCCGAACTAGCAGCTGAACTTGTGGACCTCCAACTGTAGAATTTCTCTGGTTTTCATTAATTTTCCCCTTCTGATGTGTCCTACTAAAGGAGGTAACACACAATGGATTAGCGCTGCCTTTTCTCCGTTTTGAGTCTTCTCTTCTTCACTCCCACAGAGAGAAGTTAATTGCAGCAGGCTCTTTAATCTAACAGACAAAGGCATAATGAGATCCAAAGGCTCAAAGTTGAAGTTAGAATTATTCAAATTGGAAATGCAATTCTTTTTTTAAACAGTAAAGATAATTAATTATAACTAATTATTGGCACTGCTAATTAAAGGATACAATCAATCACCATCTCTTGGAGCCTTTAAATCAAGATTGGGTAGCTTTCTAAAAGGTCATTTATTGGGTATCACTGGGTGGAACTCTGTAGCATGTGTTATGTACAGCTTGGAAGTAAAAGATTTTTATTAGTAAATATCAGCAATTATTCATTTCATCAAATCCACTCAAACCAACAGACAAATATTTCTGTTGATAATGACCGAAATGTCCAGCTAGGCCAAGTTAAAGAATGCTGCTTGAGACTGTACTGGGCTGTCATTTAAGGCTGTTTACCTCGTATGGTTTGACATATGACGTTGAAAATTTGTGACTATTGCAAAGCTTTAACTTTTTGAATCTCAAGTGTCCACTGCCCTTCAGTAATAAATTGTTTGACTCACTCCCTATAGTTTTCCTGGGACTGGGAAAACGTAATTAGATACAAATGGGGGGAAGGGGGGAATTCTTAAAACAAAACATCCATGTTTCCTGCCAAAAATCTTTCAAAATAATGAATTCTGCCAAGCCTAGCTGTGTAAGAGGTTGGATTAAATGATCCCAATTTTCCCCTCTAGCCTTAAAATATATGACTCTATAGTCCACCTCCACAAATGGTGTAAATCAGAATCACTCCATTGGCTGATTTACATCAGCTGAACATCTGGCCCTGTAAAGCTCTGTTTCCAGTTTCTGATAGAAGTCAAAGTTGTGTGTCGTTTAATTACTTAACAAGCACTTAGTGCTGTGGGTGCCCTAGAAATAACCCGAAATGTATCCAGGCTCCCTGACAAGGCGGGTGACAAAGGGGTGAGTTGCCCTGGGGCCTGGTGATTCAAAAGGGTCTGGGGCTCCTGGCTGCCCTGGGCCCTTTAAATCACTACTGGAGCCCCGGGCAGGATGCTCCAGGCGGCACCAAGGGCTGTCGGAGGAAGGGGAAGGCAGTGGGATCCAGGTGATGCTGAGGGGCTGGCTTCCCTGACTCCGCCCTTTCTGGCTGAAGCCCTGCCCCTTCTGGGAGTACAGGAGCTCCCCCCACCTTGCCTGGAGCCCAGCAATTCTGTCAACCCCCCTGAATGTGTCAGATTAGGTAATGAGTCATGTAAGATCAGGATGGGCCTGCTGAGGGGAACGAGGTTTAGGCAGTTACGGGCTGGCCTTCATTCTAGTCCTGTTCCCAGCCTCAGTGACCTTGGGAACTTTAACAACCAGCCTTCAGGCCTTACAGTTCTATTGTTGAATGTCAAGTTGGTATCCCATTAGACAGCTAACAACCAGGATTTAATCCTGGATGAAGGGGCCAACCTGGCCTGTATCACTGAGACATAGCTGGGAGCGGAGGGAGGTGTTGACCTCTCCCAATTGTTCCCGGAAGGGTTCTCGGTCCAGCACTAGCCTCGACTTGACGGTTGCGGAGGGGGGATGGCAATTGTCTATCGGGATTCCATCTCACTGGCCAGGGCCCTGGTTCAAAAAAGTGCCGGATTTGAGTGTTTGTACCTGGTGTTGGGTGGCTGGGATAGGCTGGGTGTTTGCTTGCAGACTGCCCACCTCACTGCATGGCAGATACTCTGCTCAAGCCGGCTGACGTGGTCTTGGACATGGTTTTGAGGACCTCAAGGTTGAAACCGCTTGGAGAGGTTGTAAGGAGATTTAGAGGACGGTGCCATCAATATGAAGATGACACCTAACTCTGTGACATCAGATCCAGTTGTGGCGGCGACCAACCTGAACCGGTTTCTGGAGGCGGTGATGGACTGGATGAGGTTGAATAAGCAGAAGCTGAATCCAGATAAGACTGAGGTCCTGTGGATCAGGAAGCCATCTGTCTGGGAATGTGGCACGTTACCTGTTCTGGATGGGGTCATACTTCCCCTGAAAGAACAGGTGCGCAGCTTGGGGGGAGTCCTGGACCATTTTTTAACATTTGAGAACCAGATCTCCTCGGTGGCCAGGAACGCTTTTGGGCAGCTTCGGCCGATCTGCCAGCTGCGACCTTCCCTGAATAAGAGCAACCTGGCTACGGTCATCCATGCTCTTGTCACATCCCGGCTGGCTGCTGAAATGCTCTGCATGGGGCTGCCTTTGAAGAGTCTTTGGAAGTGTTAACTGGTCCAGAATGCAGCTGCTCGAGTTTTAACGAACACTCGTTCTACGGAGAACATTATGCCGGTGCTCCAGGAGCCGCACTGGCTTCCAGTATGTTTCCAGGCACAATTCAAGGTCTTGGTTATGACCTATAAAGCCCTAAATGGGTTGGGACCGGGGTATTTGAAGGACCATCTCCTCCCATACGAACCCGCCTGGGGATTGAGGTCAGCTGGGGAGGCTCTGCTCCGTGTTCCACCACTTATGGAGATACGGATGACATCTACTCAGGGCATGGTCTTTCTCAGCCTTTGACCCTCAGCTATGGAAGTCTCTCCCCCAGGGACATTCGCCTGGTGTCAACGCTGGTGCTGTTTTAGCACCAAGCTAAAGCCACCCTTTTTACCCGAGCTTTTATTGGTGTGTGTGTGTGTGTGTGTGTCTCCCTCCTCCAGAGGTGTCATAGCAGGTTTTATGTCCTCCCTTTGGGGTCTTGTATTTTATTCTTTTATACATGTACATATATTTATTGTGTGTTAAACATTTTGTAAGCTGCCTCAAATATTTTAAATAGAGAGGCTGAGTAAACACATTTTAACTAAATAAATACTAAATAAATTTACTAGACACGGATGGTCTATCACACATTGCCGCCCTTGATAGTTCCATCATTCCAGCTGATGAAGACGCTCCATTAGTTGATGAATCCTAGAATCCTAGAACTGGAGGTCATCGTGTCCAGTCCCCTGCCCTCATAGCAGGACTAATATCCTCCTATAAGCTCAGAGTCAGTGAAAAGCGCAGCTGTGCTAACTGGGAGCAGGACTTTTCCACAGCAAACCCTTCTCAGCTGGGTTTAATGTTGCTAAACCTATCACTTATTGTTTTGTATGAAACAAAACTCCTCTCCGGCCAGCATGCCACCCAAAATCTCATCGTAACTATATGACCACAAGCATTCATTTCTAAATGTCAGTTGGAGCCTGGATTGTGAACCACGGTGAAAAATATCAAGTGTATTAAAAATAGTTTTTTGAAAGAAATAGCTGTTTTTGTTTCGTCTTTCGTTGGTCATTTAAGAAAATGCCTGACTAGGACTTCAGCTTCTGAATGCATTACCCTGCCCATGCTGTTTATTGCAAGTTTAATTGTAGACACCACCCCGGGGAAAGCTTTTAGAAGTGAACTGAAGTGTGTTTTCCTCGTTCTTGCCTTTAATGTTCAAATTGATGGCAAGAGTTAATCAAAACGTGGCAATGTTTTATCAAGCGATGACGCAATTAACTAAGGAAGGAAAACTTTGCCTTCCTTATTATTTCATGTTGGGAGGACAGTTCTTGGTGTTCTGCCCTGTGGCATCGCCCGTCCAGATATATTTAATTGATGGCTTGTCATAATCTGAGCCCAGCGCAGGCCGAAAAGATTACACCGGGGAGAGACTGACTGGCAAGAGACACAGAAAAGTGAGCACAGAGACAGAAAGTCAGTTGTGCAGGGCTTGGCTAAGGTTGGCACCCGGCAGTTCAAGTACCTTTGTTGTGAGGGATAGCGCACTAGCTTTTCCCTCAGAAGTGTAATTACCAGAGTCACTGCCTGGATGGCTTTTTGTGAATGGCCTGGGTGTATTGTATGCAAGCTGTGGGAGGTAATTATCTCACTCTATTCAGAACATATGAGGCTTCAGCTGGAGGACAGTGTCTAATTCGGAGTGCCGCACTTTTGGGAAGATGTGGGCAAACGGCAGAGAGCCCAGAGAAGAGCAACAAAACTGATAAGAGGGTTAGAAAATCTGACCTCTGAGGAAAGGTTAAAAAACCCTTGGGGTATGTTTAGTCTTGACAAAAGAGTGAGTGGAAAGATCTGGTAACAGTCTCCTAATGTGCTAAACCAATGAGAAGTCCTGTGGCACCTTAAAGACGTACAGATTTATTTGGGCATCTGCTTTCGTGGGTCAAACCCGTGTTGTCAGCCCGGGCTTGCATGAGGTGTGTGCACATGGCCCTGCAGCTTTATTATTGGTCCCGCCTGCCCAGGCGGTGTATTCTACCTGGGGCACGTCCCGAAGCTTTAGACTGCACAGGGCAGCAGTGGCCCCGCGCCTGGCAGGGCCCCGGCCCATGGGAGAAGTGGAGGAGGCTGCCATGTGTGCCAGTGGTGAGGGTACCCCGGGATGCCTGGCCCATGCACTGCTGTCCTGGGAGGTCTTTGTGCTGCTGGGGGAGCAGCCACCATAGCCCCATGCAGGTAGAGCTGGAGCCCTGAGCCTGGTAGGACAAGATGTAATGGGCTTAATCTTCAGCAAGGGAAATGGAAATTAGCAATTAGGCAAAACTTTCTGACACTAAAGAGATTTAAGGTGTAGACTAGGCTTCGCAGGGGCCTGTGGAATTCCCATTATTTGGAATTCCCATTATTTCCCAGAACAAACCCCTACCAGGGATGGCCTACATTTACCTCAGAGCCAGGTGGTGTGTTTCATGACTTCCTGAGGTGCTGCCCCAACATTTCTATGATTCCTCTTTTTTCTTTTCCATAACAGCAAGTGGAAGCTGAGTTTTCTTTTCAATGTCTTTATAGAAATATGCAGATTCTGTTTGACAATAAAAGTGCAAAATAAAAGAGGGGGAGCTGTGTTAGTCTGTAACTGGAAAGGCTAAAACAACAACAAATAGTCTTGCAGCACCTTTGAGACTAACAAAACATGTAGATCAGTGGTCCCCAACATGGTGTCCGTGGGTGCCATGGCGTCCGCCGGGACATTTATGTGCACCCGCCGAATGATCTGGGCCGGTCCCGCCCCCGGTGCACGGCGCATGTGTGGTGCCGGCCCCGGGAGCGTGGCTCATGGGCGGCCCCTGCCCCGGGCGCGCGGCACATGCGCGATGCCGGCCTTGGGCGTGCAGCGTGTGGGCGGCCCTGCCCCGGGCGTGTGGCAAATGCACGATGCCGGCTCTGGGCGTGCAGCGCGTGGGCGGCCCCGCCCCCGGGGGCGCGGCATATGCGTGATGCCAGCCCCGGGTGTGCGGCACGTGGGCAGCCCCACTCCTGGGCGCGCGGCACGTGCATGGTCCCGCCCCCGGACACGCGGCATGTGCGTGACCCCACCCCCGGATGCCCAGCGTGTGAACAGCACCACCCCTGGGCGCCGGCAGCCCGGAAAGGTTGGGGACCACTGATGTAGATGGTATCATGAGCTTTGGTGGGTACAACCCACTTCTTCAGATGAATGGATTTATTAAAGGTCCAGTTTCTAAATAAATAGTGGATTGGGGGGAGAAGGAAAGAGAAGAGAAAAAAGGGGGGAAAGAATAGTTAATTAGAGTGTCCATGCTACATGAAGCTGATAGAGAAGGTACTAAGTGTTCTTAAGTATCTATTGTTTGGTTTTTTATGTCATTAGGATGTGGACTGTAGCGAGCCATCCACCCAATGTCTTTGTTCATACCTCTGTGGAAGGACTCAAACTTGTAAATGACGTTGAGCTCTGAGGCCTCCCTATGCAGTTGGCTTATGGATTTGGCCTGACTTTGAGATCCATTAATGCAGGGCTACTCAACATGTGGCCTGCAGGTGGGATCCTTTGAACATGGCCTTCCACTGGGAACACGCTCCACAATGACGAGTCAATATAATGGTCTTCTGTTGAGATGCGTTTTAGTAGTTATATTCCTGGACTGTCATTGCTCATTAAAAGTGCTGTCACATGGGTGGAAATCGGGTAAATATTGCATTTTATTAATATCAGCAGAACTGACTTACATGGGGCTGCGCATTGTGTAGTCTTGCCTTAATCTTTGTATTCATGCTTGTCTGTGTGAAAGAAGCTATTTGCATATATTTTTGCATGTATATGGACCCACATTTAAGTTGCAGCCCTCACCGTGTTCTGTGAGTATCATTGTGGCCCACGGGGCTCCCAAAGTTGAGTAGCTCTGCATTGATGAGTGCCTGGGCAAGTTAAAATGTTCCTCAACAGGTTTCTGTGTATTGCCTTTTCGGATATCTGATCCGTGTCCATTAATTCTTTCTCAGAGAGACTACCCAGTTTGGCCAATATATGTGGCAGAAAGGCATTGCAATAAAAGTGCAAAAAGCCTCAGTGGATACTTTTTTAACCATCTAGCAATAGTCCCAAGTCTCAGTCAAAGGGGGGGGGGCGGTCTCCAAATTTTCCAGGATCATGCAAGCCCCGCACCCCGCACTGAAGCGGCACTTGGCCCCAGCGCCATAGGATGCGAGCGGCTGTGCCGGAAGTGCTCGGCAGCCGGGGCGCGCGCATGCGCAGGGATCCTCGGTCCGGCGTGCCGGGTGAGGACAGCACATGCGCCGGCGTCCCAAGGGAGGGTGCCAGCTTTGAAAAGAGGCAGATGAGCCCTGAGAGAAGGGGGGCGCGAGCATGAGGACGTGGCCAAAGGAGCAGCAGAGCTGCAGCCAGGGAGAGCAGAGTCCCGCTGGAGAGCACCGGCCACCCAGAGGAAGGAAGCAGCCCAGGATGGGGTCCCACCGGTCGAACAGGTTGCCAGAATACCTATTCTCAGGGTCCTGGGCTGAGACCTGGAGTGAGGGAGGGCCCAGGTCTCCCTTCCCTCTTGGCATTCGAGGGACCTTGACGATTTAAAAGAACTCGAAAGGACTGATGGCAAGTACTGGGAAGTAGGGGTGCACGGCATGGACAGGGACTCCTGGGGTCAGGGATAATTCCCCAAAGTGTGGTACGGACCCGAACTCTAACAGCCCCGTTTGCAACCATCATCATCTTATTTCATGTTGATGCCACATAGGTAAATGGGGGCTGGCAGGGCCCTGTTTAGAAAGGAAGGGGAGGTGGAAAGAAATAAGAGACGAGGACCGGTTAATGAAAAGGAGTGTCTGTTAAGAGGGAGGTTAAAGGGCTTGATTGCAAGAGGCATGACTGCGAGTCTTTCATTGAATACCCTCTTGCACTTGCTCTGAAGAATCTGGTATTGGCAGAGGCATGATTTCACATTATAAGGTCAGTCTCTAACGGGGTCAGCACTCACCTCACACAAGCGCCTCCGAGCGGCCGAGTGCGGGTTCCTGCGCCGCCTCAGTGTGTTAGCTGAAAGTGTCTTTGGCAGCTCAGCCCTCTGGCCAAGTCAGACCCCGTATATCCCAAACTCTTTCCGGGGTAACCTCTAACAGGGGTCCATCCTGGTGCCTTCTGTAGAGTGTGTCTCTGTCTCTCAGCCTGTTGCCCCACTCCCAATGAGAGTGGTGTTTCCAGGGCTTCCCCTCCTGGAGACAACTCCTTTGCCCTTACCTCAGGGGCTTTATCTTCCAGTCCAACATATAGTCCACCTTTGTCCACACTAGCTCACCACACAATGCTTCCAGTGGTGCTGCTGCTCCCGTAGCCATCCAGTCTTCACTGGTTCAGGGTTCCAGAGACACTGCACCCCTGCTGAGCTTTGCAGCTCCTTTTGTAGGCCTCCCTGGTCCCTGACTGGCCGGTTTCTTCTATCTCCACTCTAGCCTCCTGGAGGACTTCTCTATGGCCCTTTCTGGGCTCAGGGCTTGGTCTGTCCCATTACATAGTCCTGCTGCTCCTTCCTACCTGAAGTGCAGGTATTCAAGAGCAGTTTAAACTAATTTAAAAGTAGATTTGGAATTTGTTAAAACACAGTAAAGCCTTTTGAAAGAAATCTCTTTGAAACCAAAAGGAAGAGGGCAAAAGCCTCCTTGGGCCAAATGTCACAATTCTACGCAACATTCCACATAACTAAATTAAGATGTTTCTTCTTCTCATGCTGAAACATACTGTGCAAATCAGAGGGGTAATTGCAAACGGAGGAGGAAAACATATTAGGCAAGTGATAGGCATGATGCAATTACTAAGTATAGAGCCTATGTTAGTTTTCATTCTGTTATCTACAACAATATACACAGTAAAAAGACAAAAGCCTTTCTAGGTGCCTCCGGTTGAACCCTCTTTGGGCTTGTTCTAGACCTGGGAGTGGAGTTCAGTCTTGGTGGAGGTTCCATCCCTGGTCTGCTAGCTGTTGCTGATATTTGGGGTGCTAAGTGGAGCATGTTGCAATGGTTTATATCATATGGATAATGTCTGCTATCAGTTGAACTGAGGTCCTGTACTGTGGTGACCAGACATCCCAATATGTGGGGATTTGTCTTACATATTCAAACCACCCCCTCAAAATTAGTGTCCTGAATTTTCACACTTGCTATCCGGTCCCATTTGCCTTTGCTGTCAAATAGCCAGCATAAGTTACATAAGAATATACATAAGAACGGCCATACTGGGTGAGTCCAAAGGTCCATCTAGCTCAGTATCCTGTCTTCAAACAGTGGCCAATGCTAGGGCCCCCGAGAGGGAATGAACAGAACAGATAATCATCAAGTGATCCTACCCCATCATCCATTCCCAGCCTCTGAGAAACAGAGGCTAAGGGCACCATTCCTACTCATCCTAGCTAATAGCCATTCATGGTCCTATTCTCCATTAATTTATAAGAACATATAAAAATGCCCATACTGGGTCAGACCAAAGGTCCATCTAGCCCAGACAGTACCCTGTCTTCTGATAGTGGCCAATGCCAGGTGCCCCAGAGGGGGTGAGCAGAACAGGGAATCATCAAATGATCCTTCCCCTGTCATCCATTCCCAGCCTCTGACGAATACAGGCTAGTGACACCATTTCCACCCATTCTGGCTAATAAGCATTGATGGACCTAACCTCCATGCATTTATCTAGTTCTTTTTTGAACCCTGCTAAAGTCCTGGTCTACACAACATCCTCTGGCAAGGAGTTCCACAGGTTGATTGTGCACTGGAAGGCACCTAACCCACCGAGTAAAGCAGCTTAGGAAAAAGCTCCCCCTGGGACCATGTTATTTCATAACCACTGACTGCAGAGTTTCTTGCATCTTCCTTAGAAACATCTGGGGCTGGCCCCTGTCTGGCCACTGAATGAGAGAGCTCACAGTGGGCCAGCAGTTCCTATGGTTCTCAGTGGGAAAGTTGTGTTTCCATCTTTAGTCTAGGTCTACTATTTGGATGTTACACCAATGTCTCTTTGTCCCACTAGAACCGCACAAAAGGGACTTTCAGCCAGGCTCAAGACACCGTTGAGGATTCCTGAGCATGGAGGACCCCTTACGTTGTGTGTACACAGCATAGCCAGATTTATGCCAACTGCTTTTTGGTCCTTTGGCATAGGGGGCACAGACATGTGGGGAGATGATGTGCCAAGGTCTGCCAATGGAATGCCACCATGGCTGCATTCTTCTTAGGTGGAGGCTGGGGGAGCAAGTTGCCTTCTGAAGCACAGAGGGTCCACAACCACTGTCCTAAAAGGACCTTTGCACCTCGGTCCTCATCCCAGGCACACACCTGACCCCAGTGCAGAGCTTAACTGATGCAGACGGCTTTGCCCTGGCCTCCCAAACCATAGGTATGTTTCACCCATATTCTTTTTTGGTGGCTCACACAAAAATGGCGGCTTTATGTGTTTTTAAAATGTACAATCTAGAAAACAGTCCTTAGCTGCAGGTTGAACCTCTCTAGCCAATCAACCTCAGGACCGGACTGGTGCCGAACCAGTTTGCTGAACCACGATAGGTTAGTATTGTCTAGCAGCATTGCCAACACTTCCACTGCTTACTGGACTCTTAGAAGACATTTAGGGGTACATTAGAGCTAAATAACAGCACAGAACACTGAGAGCCAGGCCTGGTGGCTGTAAACAAACGTTATGGGGCCGCGGGAAACTTGGCAAGATCTATGTTAAGTAGACATCCAGCTAACAAAAATCATGCCGAACCACGGATGTTGCTGGACCAGAGAGTGCTGGCTGAGAAAGGTTCAACCTGCACTCACAAAGATCTGAGAAAAATTTGTAATTGGCAGTCAAGGTCGTATATTGGATCACAACTACTCATCAGTTTCCACCTAGCCTTTTACTGCTCCCTGGTTCCAGCCAATGAAATGTATCTTAACAGGAAGATCATTCTACCGGCTATGTTTACTGTTTGTTCTGAAGTAATGTTTGTGTTATTCTAATTCAGAAAAAGATCTGCACATTAATAAAGAGATAATTGAGCTTTGTGTGATACAGTCATGCACTCCAGAAGGTGTGTTTCACACATAGGAAGGAGGCTTGTTGCTGTGGAGGAATCAAGAGGTGCTGTGAATTGACAGAGATAAAGTGTGAACTGATTAGAATCATCCAACAAAAGCCAGACAAGGCAGTGCCAAGAATCTTCCCTGAAAGAAACTTTTTTTCTCAATAGATTAGTAGGCCGAAGAGTTTCAAAGAAGACAGAAATAGCACCCAAACCATGCTCCTAGAAATTAAAAGCTGTCTCTCAAAAGGCTAGCACCAAAAATACCTGTAATTACTAACAAGTACGCATAAAATCCTTTGCTGGATACCGAGCAAAACAATTTCATTGCTTTAAAAATACATGCAAACATGAAAAAAAGAAGCTTGACTCATTCTAGCCATTGAACTACTGAAGTTGTCTGTTTGCTAATGCTTGTTGCCATAAAAAGCAGATTACTAAAATCAATAGTGACTTAGAAATCTGCCCCTGGAAAAACAGTCATTTTTCTCTGTGGCTTCCAGCTGGAGGTAGCTTTCATCGAACTTTGTAAAAGCATTTAGACTAAGCCTGCAATGGCTGGTCTCTCCTCCTGTGACAAGAACCAGCTTCTGGCAGAAGGTCTCGCGTCCAATATTTCAGACGCACAACACATTTCTAATTCAGCAAATGCATCAGCCAGGGCAGCTGATATGAGTAGCCAGGACCTCCTTTATTAGCACTGAATCCGATGCACGTAGCTGGCCAATGACTATGTGTGAAAGGCGGGGCTTTCGGTCTAAGGGACGCTGCACCAGAGAACAGCAGTTAGAACAGCAAAAACCTCAACTGAATCCAGCTGTACTCACTCACTTAACTCTCTCGGTGTCTTTGTGCTGTCAGGTCAGGCAGGACATAGTGTGTAAGTCTCTCCTCTTTTCACTGGCTCTCAAAGTGAACAAATTAGCTAGTCTGAGAAAAACTGGATGCGAGTAGAGAGCTCTCTCAACAGAACCAGCAATGGACTGGGTCGCTAACAGCTCTGATCACCTCGCTGTGAAGGAGGATGTTTTGAGGAGATACTTGAACAGCACGGAGGACTACCTAGCCTTTTTATATGGACCCAAGCGGAGCCATCTGTTTTTGCCCATGACTTTGGTGTATGCCTTAATTTTTGTGGTTGGGGTGATGGGCAACCTTTTAGTGTGCCTGGTGATCCTTACGCACCGGAACATGAAAACGCCGACCAACTACTATCTCTTCAGCCTGGCCATGTCCGACCTGCTGGTGCTGCTCTTCGGGATGCCCCTGGAGGTCTACGAGATGTGGAGCAACTACCCTTTCCTGTTCGGCCCGGTGGGGTGCTACTTCAGGACAGCCCTCTTTGAGACCGTGTGCTTCGCCGCGGTTCTGAACATGGCCACCCTCAGCGTGGAGCGGTACAGAGCCATCCTCCATCCTTTCCGTGCCAAGCTGGAGAGCACCCGGAAACGTGCCCGGAGGATAATCACTGTGCTCTGGATCCTCTCCGTTCTCTTCTCGCTGCCTAACACCGGCACCCACGGCATCGTGCTGCAACACTTCCCCAATGGCACTCTGGTCCCCGGCTCTGCTACCTGCACCGTGGTCGTGCCCATGTGGATCTACAACTGCATCATCCAGGTCACTTCCTTCCTCTTTTATGTGTTGCCCATGGCTGTCATTAGTGTGCTGTACTACCTGATGGGGCTGAAAGTAAGTCCAAATTCAACTGTGTTCCTTCCTTGTTTAAAAGTTCCCGCCTCTGCTGGCTTTCCACAAGGGAAGCAATGTGCCAAATTCATCCCTGGGGTAACACCACTGCAGAGTTAAAACAGCTACCCAGGGAATAAATTTGGCCCAATCTATTTTAAGTGCTGTGGTTTTAGATCTCAGTCACAGGTACTATGTATTAAGTCTCTTCCTCCCCCACCCCGTTTCCACATTTTTCGACAAAGACAAGATGCAGACTACGAGAAAAATGTAAAAAGGAGGGTGTTCTCAATGAGAAGAATCCCTTGTGTTATTTGGCTCTCCCCTTCGTATGGCTTTAGAATTTCCTCTGCATCTTTTCTTTCCTACATGAGCAGGAATAGGTGCGGAAAGAAAGGGATGGCACCCGATATGCATCTATTAAAAATTCACACACACGCTGCCACAAACTGATATGCTGCTTGGGCTCCTGCAGAGAGCACATCCAGCAAATGATTTCTTTTCAATGAACGAGTTTTGAGAGAGACTCATCTTAGTCTGGTATTTGATTTCTGTTCTCCCTCCAGACACGAGAGCTGCTTGTAAATGAACATCACTGTATGGGGGGCGGGCAAAATATATTTTACTTTACTAAATGCACCTTTACTCATGGCACAACTATGAGATAAGCTGCTATTAATACTGGGCGGCTGTATTCCGATTTTCTGTTGTTTTTCAAATATAACTAGTAAAGCTGAATTTAACCTTGGCCATAAGGTGGGGGGCGGGAAGAGGACAGCTTTGTTGACTTGCACAGGAAACATGTAGAGGTGCATGGATGTATGGACCAGGATACCCATCATCCTAATAAGAAGAATCAGTAGTTGAATGTGTGTTGCCATGTTAATGCAGTAAAAGCTCTGTTATCCGTCATGTTGCGGGGAATGGGGAGTACCTGTTAATTGACTAGTCTGGTTAACGGAGTGTTATACTTTACCAATGGAATACCAATTTTCAAGGCATTAGAATCCAATACAATGAATAAAGTATACAATAGTATATAGCCGTGTTTCTCAACCAGTGGTACGAGTACCCTTAGGAGTACTTGAGAGAAGTCTGGGGGTACGTCAACACAACTGAAATTTGGAGAAAACTGAATTTTTGTTTTAAGTTTTACAGCACTTTTTTATTTTTGTACTTTTTACACCCCAAAATTTAATCGCCCACCCGACTATAAGTACGTTGTTTAAACAAACGTGTTGCAATGGTAGAAAAAAAAATTGTGTGTCTGAAAACTGTAGGTACTCGGGGGTACTTATAATTTTTTTTTAAAAGCGATATTTTATAAAAAAAAGGTTGTGAAACACTGGTATACAGGTACTCTCCCATCCAGTAGTAGTGCAGCACTGCAGAGGGGGTGTTTTCTTGAAGCACGTAAGTATATACAGAAAGTTTTCTATAGAGTAGGTTATCTTATCACACTCCATATCACTATGGGCAGCGCATGGCATTTACCCAGATCTCTAACAATCCCCTTAACCCTAAAACAACACAGAACATAATTTAATCTTTCTTTCCTGTTTCAGAAGGCACTTCAGGATCTTACAGTGTGTATCAACATCAATTATCTTTGTAGAAGTAGAAGGTGTAGGGAACTAGGCTGAATCTGTAATCCCCCAACAACATACCCTGGAAGCTGCTTTTTGGAATAAATCCCTGATATCAGCTGGTTTACCTGTCCTTTGCCTCTTTTCCATCAAAACAAAGCACCAAATGTGCAATTGCATAGTGCACTGGGCAGTATACCAGTCCAGATTGGTAGACTGATGTTTTGTGTTAGGAGATAACAGAAATGCTGGTTAATTGAGCTTTCTGGTTAATTGAGTACCAGATAACAGAGCTTTTACTGTGCACTGCTTCAGCTATCCTGCTTAGCATCACTTAAAGTGGGGGAGAAAGAGTCCCTTACAATACCAATGTTCATCTATGAGGCTAAATAGCCTCAAAGTTGTAGCAGTCAGCATCTCTTTGCAGGAGGGAAAGGGTTAAGCTTCTGCAAAGCTGCACTTTGGGATGATTGTGGGGGTCTTTGCACAGTTTCACTCTGTATCTTTTCCCTGCATTTCAGGGCACACGGAGCCCTGCTTTGTGTTCTCCATAGGGTAATAGCTGAAAATCTCAAAGCTCAGAACGAAAAGCCTTTGCTTCATGTAAAGAACCGGAGCTCCTCATTGCTGCAGGCATGTCAATAAAATAAGTCAGTGCCAAAGCCCAGCTCACACAAGCAGATTTATGAATGCTCCCAACGCTCTCTTCTGTTCAGTCTCTTCATCATCAGGGCTGGATATCCATTCAATTAGGCCTATTTTCTCTGCTTTATGCTCCTAATACACTGCTCCATTTTCAGCCACATCCATCCCTGGCACAGCTCAAACGGCTTCAACACAAGTTGTGTCAGGGCAGAGTGTTTCATTTTTAAATGGAGGGGACTGACAAATGGTACGATTAGGTCGTTTTCAGACAGAGACGATTTATGTCCTGCCAGGGATGAGCATGAAATCAGTCAATAAATTTGAATGCCTGCCTCCTTCTGAGCACCGTGGTAATGCTGAGGTGAAATTTCAGAATTGACCCTGCAACTGGAGAATGGCTCAGTCAATAACAAGTAGGGAGGTTTACTTTCAGTTCAGAGGTTCCCGAACTGGACTAGGGAGGTCTGGGGAGTCCAGTTGGTTCTCTCAGCCCCAACCCCCTAAATGTTGAGGAAATAGCGTGTGCTATTGAATTGAAGGGAGAAACAATGACCCGTGAAGAAGCAACTCAGTAAATCCACGGCAGGGTCTCAAACTGGCAAGTGTCCTGCAAAGTTGACAACCGTATTTAAAGTAAAAAAACACCACACACACACAAAAATCTCTCCTTCCTTGTAATTCTACCACTCTACTCTGCACTGATAAGGCCTCAGTTGGAGTATTGTGTCCAGTTATGGACACCACATTTCAAGAAAAATGTGGAGAAATTGGAGAAGGTCCAGAGAAGATCAGCAAAAATGATTAAAGGTCTAGAAAGCCTATGAGGAAAGACTGAAAGAATTGGGTTGGTTTAGTTTAGAAAAGAGAAGACTGAGAGGGGACATGATAGCAGTTTTCAAGTATCTAAAAGGGTGTTACAAGGAGGAAGGAGAAAAATTATAGGACTTCTGGACTTCTAATTATAGGACAAGAAGCAACCGGCTTAAATTGCAGCAGGGGAGGTTTAGGTTGGACATTAGGCAAAACTTCCTAACAGACAGAGTGGTGAAGCACTGGAATAAATTGCCTAAGGAGGTCATGCAATCTCCATCACTGGAGATATTTAAGAACAGGTTAGATAAACATCTATTAGGGATGCTCTAGATAGTGCTTGGTCCTGCTATGAGGTCAGGGGACTGGACTTGATGACCACTTTAGGTCCCGTCCTATTCTAGTATTCTATGATGCCCTGTGAAATTCCTGTCCCATAGAACTCCTCCTGCTCCATCAGACTGGTTACCGACCCTGCCTGTGTTTGTTTTCTGCTCTCAGTGTCTTTGTGCCTGGATTGCTAATGTGTGTACTATAGAGGGCTCAGTCCCTGCGGGGGAAAGAAAATGCAGCCATCACCGAGGCCATGTCTTCAATAGATGGAAGACCAACACTGCTGTGATCAGTCTTCCGGAGTTTGATTTAGCGAGTCTGGTTAAGACTCACTAAATCGAACTCAAAGGGCACCCCCCTCGGCGGCCATATTCCTGCTTATGCAAGGAGTAAGGGAAGCCGATGGGAGCATTTGCTCCCTTTGGCTCCCACTGTGGGGACAGCGGGGAAATGCAAAACAAGATATGTTGATTTCAGCCACCTAATTAACATAGCTGGATTTTCCTATCTTCATTCAAGTGTAGCCCGGGCCACAGTCCTGTCTTGCAAGGTACTGAGTATCTCCATCACAATCAGCCACCTGCAGGATCAAGGCCTTGATGTGTAGTACTGTATCTCAGTCTGGGACCTGCCCAAGTGGCTCTAGTCAGACAGCTCTTGAGTGCAAGAAGTACCTGGAAAGATGGGGAGGAGAGAATGTATCACAGTGGCAGGTAGGATAGGATCATCCGTGAAGAACTGACATAAACAGAGCGGGGTCACTTGGAAAGAAAAATCCCTGCTGTGCAAGGCAGTCGCTCGAGGTCCCTGCCTTGCAAATTAATGGAACACAAATGGCATAGCTAGTGTGAACTTCTGAGTTAGCAGCATGCTGGACCTTCCAGTTTTGTGGCGTTATTAACAGTACTCAGCCCGTGTTGAGTTATTTATTTTCAAGTACAAATCTCCATTGACATCAGGGAGAATTTCTGCTTATAAATCGATGGCGAACTTCGCTGAAGAGAAATACACACACAAGGGCACTTCTGGGTGTTCTCAGTGGTCCACACATTAGTAAGGGCATCTACTTTGCCAGCTCAAATTCTGTACAGGTCAGTAGCAGCTGACAGTTATTGCCGTCCAATGGCTGTTTGGTGTAATTGAAACTATTTTAAAAGCCTCAAAAATTCTCATTTGTCAGTGAAGCTGTTTCCCACCAGCCCTTCTCAGGTACTCTTCCTGCTCCATGGTAACCAGTCCTCTCTCACCCTCAGCCCCTGGACTGAGAAGCAGTATTCCCCTGTACGCTGTGCCCTTGTACAGTTGCTCAGGAGAGAATAAACTGCCACCTCGATGATTAGCACAGTGCCCACAGCTAGGTTTTTGTTTCTCCTGGTGGTGCACATTTCAGCATGACTTGGTGTGCATACAGAAAATTATTCCACACGTAGATGGAAAATATTAGAGGGAGCAGATCTCCCAGATTCTGTCTCTCCCCACGATGGTAAATATAAACTCTCAAGAGAACTTGCCAGGGGAAGGGGTAGTGCTCCATGAGACGATCCGTTTTTATAAAGTGACCCATAGAACAAAAAATTTGGAGAGTTACTGTTACAAATCTCCCTGACGTGGAGAAATCATCACTAGAGGGAGATGATAGCTCTGTTTCCCAGCCTACCCAGTCTCTGCTCCTTCCCTTGATACTGCCAGTTGCTGTTGTAAGAGACAAGGTGGGTGAGGGAATAGCTTTAACTGGACCAATCTCTGTTGGTGGAAGGTACATGTTTTCGAGCGCCACAGAGCTCTTCTTCCTTCCCCATCTCTCTAGGGTCGTGAGATCGCTATGGCTACAGCGGTGCCAATTGCTGTGGTAAGGTCTGTCCTCTGGAAATGAAACAGGCCACCTGGTTCCCATCTCACTGGTGCTCCGACAGGGCTGGCCTTACCTTGAAGCAAACTGAGGTGGCTGCCTCAAGTGCCACACTGTGGTGGGGGTGCCACTAGGACCCAGAATGTAGAAAATTGTGTCTGCTGCTGGTGCATATGTGCATATGGGGGCGTCATTTGAGCTCCCCTCCTCAGGGAGCAAAATGTTGTGGGCTGGCCCTGTGCTCCGAGGGGCCATGTTGACTGAATTGTATAGACAGGCAGGCCAGGCTATTTCACTTTTCAGCAGATGACAGCAACTTTTGGTTACTACTAATTTGAGTGAGAACTGGAGCCAGTGACCTCCAGCAGAATGGTCCCAGTGCTTTCAGTGGGCTTGGAACACACAGAAATACCACACTATAATATTTGATGCCCAGTAGAACATACTCCGATATATAAATATGTGACTAACCCCACCCCCCTCATTTCTGGCTCCTTGCCCCACACATCTTTTATTTTCTCAGAACGCATCTGCGGATTCCATTTTCAGACAGCTGTGATAATCTCCCACATGGTTCATTGCGCGTAATGTTAGCATTGACATGAGGATGACAAGGATGCATGCAGAAGCCCCTATTCTATCTAGTCATTTCTAAGGAATCCCTCTCTGCATTTTCTCCCTCTCGGTGGCTCAGTTTTGCCTTCTCTTTGATCCTCCCACCACACTGCAGTGTCACTGGAGAGTCTGAAAATCTGGCATCACAGTACTACCAAAATCCCTGCATAGAAGAAAAAAAATGTACATTTCTGTGGTTTATTACTCTGTCCTAGCAATATATATTCACGATAGCTTTTGAGCACTTTTAGAATAAATGGCTGTTGAGACGGAAAAACCACCAAAGGGGATCTAAAGCTTTTAATCAATATGAGCAAAGATTTATTAATTTGTATGTTACATATCAGCCAGTTTTATTCCTTAAACAACTTTGACTCTGAGTAAAAATTGCAAAGGAAATAAGGAAAAATATGGGAACATGAAATTGCCTTGTAGTTGCATATAATTGTATCTACTTTCTTCTAAAGTGTGAGTTCTACCTTATAAATTGATCGGTATAAAAGCATGCCTGACATTTATCACTCTTAAACCCCTCTTGAAAATGTATAAGATGCAATTAATCATAAACCATTAAACAGAAAACTAAAATGTAACATGTCAGGTAAAAAGATGGAATAGCTTCCGCTCATAGGAATATTTTACTAGTTTGCTTATTTTTGGCTTCTCTTTCAATGTATATATTTTCCCATATAATAAACACTTAATGGCCATTCTGTAGGTGCTGAAAAATCTTCATTAAACAACGTTAGCTGACTAGTCAAAAATTAAAATCAAAGTGCCTGCACTCCAATTAAATGGTCTCTGCAGATAATTTCAACTATACTTGGTTGAAAGTTTTCTGACTAAATAGTTTTCTGTCAGAAGATGCTGCTTATCCAGAATCAAAACATTTCATGGAAACATGTCAACTTCAAATAAACCTTCGATGGAAAGTATTGACATGGATTATTTTAACTTTTTTTTTTTATATTTTGTGTTTCATTTTGTTTCAAGTGTTCTATTTTATATATATTAGCAACATAAATATATATTTATAGTGTAGTGTTTTGATGTTAGTAAAATGACTCATTTTACCTTATTGAAAGGAAATATTTTGACATTAGCAAAAGAGTCAGCATTTTCAGACCAAAAGTTCTGATATTTCTGAATTGAAATGATTTGGAATTCCTATTCTAGAAGAAATTTAGAAATTGATACTTTTTCCTTCTAATTTGGAAAGAAACCAAATTTCAAAATGTTGGAAATGCCCATGGGGAAGGAGCCATTTTCCAACTAGTTTTAGTTTCAGATAAAATCACATCAAAAGTGTTTTTCCTTCTGATTGACTAGTTAATGGCCCATTCATCGTTAAACCACGAGCTCTCAAATCTAGCTCATCAGAAAAGCACTCCAGTAAATAACGGATTATCAAGAGTTAATTGGGATTCATTTTAATTGTATTAGTCATTTTAGGCTGTAATAGGCAGAGACAACAATGTATCCCTGTGTGCTCTATCACCCTGTTTTTGTTGTTTAAAGGCCAAGGGAAATCTACTGAGAAAATATTAACCTTTTTTGTTGTAACCGATTGGCGTGTGTTTGAATGTGAGCATGTGCCCCACTAATCTTCTCTGCTTGATGGAATATAAGGATTCTACTCGTCAAATTCATTCCAGGCAAATTATCCTAAGCAGTCAGGGCTTGATTCAAATCCCACTGAAGACCATAAGTATCTTTTCAATGACCCCTTTCAATCAAGCCCCTTGTCAGTATTTTTGGGTCATGGGGATTTTGGATGATTGCATAGAACCTAGGAATAAAATAATAGTGGATATTTTGCAGCAAGACAACATAAAGCTGAATTTTAATAGACTTTATAGCCCAAATTCTGCTCTACTCAAGCTAATGAGAGGGTTGTTGTTGTTCTTTTGCAGACTGACTTAGCTTGGATGCATATTATGTGAAATCCAGAAAATCTGTTTGTCTTCAACCTACATCTTCACTATTTTACCAGATTAAAAGTGCAGCAAACCCCAAACTTTTTATCTGAACTCCCACGCACATCAGGTTTAAATGGAACTTGGAGCTGACCTACCCCAAAGTTTGGTTTTGCAAAATCAAAATTAAACCAGCACGTTTTTGCAAAGCCCAATACCTTGATTTGCCCATTCTAGTGATGGAACAAAGCAAAATCCATTTATCGCACTGGTCACATCCTAAAGCTGAACTTTTCTTAGCTGGGGTCAGAAACAACCTGAATTCAAGCTACCCTTGGTTTAAGGCTGATACTAGCAACATCCAAACCAAACTGGCGATACTTTGTAAAAGCAAAGCATTGCTCATGCATTCAATTAAAAAAAATATTGTCCACACATACAAGATCCATGTTCACTAGATACATGCCTGGAATAATCACTAAGACCCTTCCTTCAAAGGACAGTTGAACTCAGTTAATGTCCTTTTGATATCACCAATAGGTGGCACTGTGGAGCGGGATAGTTTACAATAGAATTGCATGCAGAATTATTAGTGCGGCCAGTCGGACTCCATAACGTTTCAGAGGAAATCACATTGTTGCTTTCCCTCTTTTCCCCCAACCAGCTGAGAGGAGAGAAATCTTTGGAAGCAGATGAAATGGCTGTGTCTATTCAGAGACCCTCCAGAAAATCAGTCACCAAGATGCTGTGTACGTAATTAGTTCTTTTTTCAGATGTATTATTTAACATGGGCAAGAAGGTGCAGAAAAGGAAGATGCAGAAAAAAAATCTAGAGAAGTTGAAGTCTGGGTTTAATTCACAGGTGGGATATAGCTGATGAGCAATTCAGGTTAACGACAAACAGCCCTTTCCCTAATTATGCCCATTGGATATCTCTGATCCAGAAAGGTGTAGGTTGGGACTTACAGACTGCTGTTCATTGGGATGTATGTCTGGGGTTCCATGCCTGGATGAGTAGGGAGCTTTTCCCATCAATGTTAAGATGGATTAGCAGCCATGTCTTTAAAAAATGTACATGCCAGCTCCTTATGTTATATTCATCTCTAATCTGTGCTATCAGTCGAGTGGCCAATCCTTTATTGTTCCGATGAGTGCTAAAATTCACTCTTTCCCCCCCTTCAAACAACTCCAAACTTCTGACGCAAGCAAATAACTATGTGTTGTCTATATATAATCTTCCATTGACCCCTTCAGATGCCGGTTGGTACAGATTTTGAAATAAGCGGCCTGTTGTTTTGAAAGAATGGGTTTGGTAGGCTACGTCTACACTGTAGCGCTATTTTGGGATACTGGAGGTATTCGGAAATAGCTATCCCACGTCTTAACAATGTCTTTTGCACAAACATCATGTTCCCTGGCATCTGTACCCTTTCCAAAGGCTGCCCTGCCAATCTACATCCATCATTTACCCTTGATTTTTACTTATCCCCACTTATCAGGGCCCTCGATGGCTCGTGGCAAGATACGGAGCCCCCCCACAAGCCCACCATTTGCGTATCTGCACTGCAACAGCCTTGAAAACACAAACATAGGGGCTGTCTTGAAAATATACACAGCCACCCACCACGACCAGCTAGGCCCTGCAATTGGAACAGGAACTATCCAAGAAACCAAAGCCACTCAACACATTTCAGGAAATAGTGTCTCCCTGGAAGAGAGCTTTGAGACAACTTTAACTCAGTCTTTAAAATCTGGCACTGTGTATTCTGAATACGGCCAGCATTTCTTTCCGATCCTGTGCAACGCCAGTTAGTCTGGGAGAGCAGACTCAATTGACTGCATGATGGAGCAGGTGGGGAGGGGATCTGAAAGGATCTCACCCAGTGTGAAAATTGTAGGATGTAGGGGTCTGCCACACCACCCTGCAAGTTACAAGCCGTACTCCCTGGAAATTAGTCCAGAGCCAGGAGCTTGGCTTTTCTAGTGAGAGAAGCTAACCGCTCCAGAGGCCACCAAGTCCAAAGTTCCACTGATAGTAACTGTATGAATCCTGCTTGTTCCGCCAAAATTTTCTTAGGGTGAAGTGCCGTAGAAGCTAAACCACCAGCTCCCCTAGAAACTCACCGGAGTATTTTAAAACAATGAGGAGTAAGGGTTCTTTCGAAAACGCAATCGGAAGCAAATATGCAAATGAAGCGGATATTTAAATCTCCGCTTCATTGGCACTTTCGATCGGGCTCATTTACATTCCTTTTTTGACAGAGGAATGTAGTCTAGACGAGCCCTCAGTGTTTGCTCAAGATGCAAACCAGAGAGAAATGGTGGAGGAGGGGCGGATTTCTAATTCAGTTTGCAGTTTGTTTGGCAGACAGTGGAGGGAAACGCAAAGCTGATAACGAACCAGGTTACAAAATAAGGGCGCTGTGGGTTCCCACGGGATAAATGCTTGTAACTACCTCAGACTTTTCATCCAGCTTATGTACCACTGAGGCCATGTCTACACTAGGAAACTATTTCGAAATAACTAAAATTGAATTAATAACTCCTGAAATAACCAAAACGAAATAGCGTGTCTTCACTATGGGGAAGCCTTGAAATTAGTCCAAGGCAGGATCCATTATTGTGGACACACTACCTCAATTTAGAGCCCCAGGACACACAGTTTGAATTACTCTGGGGAGTAGTTATTTTGCAATAGCGGCCGGAGCATCCACACTACACCTATTTCGAAATAACTATTTCATAATTAGCATTATTCCTCGAGGAAAGCAGGAGTACAGACTTTGAAATAAGCAGACCGTTACTTCAAAATAACAGGCTTCGACACTCCGCTTATTAATTTGATCTAAGGGAGTTATTTCAAAATAAGGTTGTAGTAGACCAGGGCTGACAGGCGGAATCGAACCAGGGACCTGTGGAACTTAGCATAAGCTAAAGCTGTAGCGCAGACTCATTATTCTCTCTGTAAGTGGTCTTGGTGCCAACAGGGTACCACACCCAGCAGGCGTGTGGGTTATACTTACTGAACCCGATTCAATCAATGCAAGGTAACAGGACAAATACTTGTGTAATGCTCTTCCTCTTCTCCTTCCCCCAAATCAGTCGTTCTGGTGATGGTATTCGCCATATGCTGGGCCCCCTTTCACATCGATCGACTCTTCTTCAGCTTTGTCGTGGACTGGACTGAGCCACTGGCTAATGTGTTCAACCTCGTCCACGTGGTGTCAGGTAATGATCTTTGTTAGGGCTTGGGAAGCAATATCGCTGGGGGAAATAATATTTGCAAATGGGGGGAGCGGGGTTTCAAGGCAACTAGGGAGTAAATTATTTATAAATATATTGATGTTCCAATGTTAGTCCTTGGTTATCAGAGAGAGAAGGTGGGTGAAGTAATATATTTTACTGGATTGTGAAAGAGATAAATCTTCCAGATTTGTTTTTTTTTTCCTTTAGACCTAAAGAGGAGCTCTATGATCAAAAGCTTGTTTCTTTCACCAACAGAAACCGATCTAATAAAATATATTATCCCACTCACCTTGTCTCCTGAATAGCCTGGGATCAAAATGGCTAGAACTCCGTCAGGGCTGCCAATGGCGGGGGGATAGGGGCAGGGCTCCGGCCCGCCACCGCTGCTACCATGGCAACAGTGATGGCTGCAACCCGAGCGCCTTTACATCACTGCTGGAGCCACATGCAGGGCTGTCCGGCTGGTGCTGAGGGCTGGCTCTGCAAACATTCCTCAATTACATTATTCTGAGTTCTTTCCAGTCCCTCTGTTAAATAGATTATTACACTTGATTATGTTCGGGCACTCAAACAGATGGTAGGTGGCTCACAGAAACAAGGCAAGACTAGGTCTTTGTCTCCCCAGCCCCCCCTCAAAAAAAAAGGCTTATCATAAAAAGTCAGACGTGATGTAACGTGTGGGGATAACAGACACATAACATTGGGGAAGGGAACAGGAAGGACAAATGCATGGTTGTTTTCTTGAAGCAAGTCTGCATCCCGATGCTTCTATTAAATATGTTTTTCCTTGCATTCAAGGTACCGAATTAGTCCGCTTTATGTAGCCAGTGTAGAAAAGGAGAGATGAATATCACGGCCCATATTAGGCTGTCAGTTAACTGGTGTAAAATTGGAATAATGCGATTTATGCTGGTATAGCGGACCAGAATTTGGACCCCTATATTACAAGATATCATAGAGCCCTGTGCCCTGTCAGCTGGGCACTTGGGCGGGCCAGGCAGAAGAGATTCCAATGCTGCCCAGCTGATCAGCAGAGTGCCTACTGCTAGGTTTTTTGTTCTACTGGTGGTGCACATCCACACTGCCTGGGTGCACATAAAAATTATTCCGCACATAGGTGGAAAAAATCCACACATGGATGGAAAAAATTAGAGGGAACGTTGTCATAGAGTCATGGAATTTAAGATCATAAGGGCCCACCAGATCATCCCGTCTGGCCTCCCGTGCAGTACAGGCCACCAACACTAGCCAGCACCCACACACTAAACCCAACAACTACAATGAAACCAATGTATTACAGCTCACCAGAAGCTAGGCTATTACATGCCATGGGAAGGACCATGGTGGACCAGTGACCAAGGGAAATAACAATAACAGGGAAATGATTAAGTGAGAGAGATCCAAACATTCCTGGCAAATGACAACCACCCACATGCTGCAGAAGAAGGCAAAAGAACTCCGCACCTATGAAGAACTAGATAAATTCATGGAAGTTAGGCCTATCAATACTTATTAGCCAGAGTGGGTAGGGATGGTGCCCCAGGCTCTGTTTGTCAGGTGTCCCAGGCTCTGTTTGTCAGGTGTCCCAGGCTCTGGGAATGGGCGACAGGAGAGGGATAACATGATGATTCCCTGTTCTGTTCACTCCCTCTGGGGCACCTGGTATTGGCCACTGTTGGCAGACGGGACACTGGGCGAGATGGACCTTTGGTCTGACCCTGTATGGCCGTTCTTATGTTCGCCCTCCCGGGCCACTGCCAATCTGAGCTGAGGGGAAATTCTTTCCAGCTCCACTGATTCCGTGAGTAATAATCAGCCAGCCAAGCTCCTGAAGAGGAGGGAATGCTCGGTGCTAACTCAGGGCTCTGGCCTTCTCCATCCAATGTGTCATCTTCAGCCAGGGCCAGCCTAGTGCTTCAGTGGAAGTAGATAAAACCCCTCCCAGGCAGGTGGGTCGAAAGCCACTGTGGGCGCTGAGGCTAGCTATGGGGGCCAGCTCTGCACCTCATGTGGAAGGGGCAGGGCTGAGGGCAGGGAGTGCACCGCCCCCAATCTTCAGAGCCATGTGGAATGGCGTTCCAGGCCCCTTTGAATCTCTGGGTCTGAGGCAATTGCTCCCTTTACCCCACCCCCTCACCTCCTGTTGGTGGGTTTGCCAGAATACATTGGTGGAATACAATATCAGTACAATCAGACCCAAATGCTTGATTTTGCCCATGTGTTGCTTCTCAGAAAGATTTAGGGCGACACTTCCCAAGTGTGAGGAAGGGTTGTACCATTGGGCTCACAAAGAGCAGCGGCATGAGCCAATAGTATATCTGCGGAAGACCATGCTGTCCCCTGGGATTTACACTAGTGAAACAGAAGGTAGAATCTGGCTCCATCCATGGTTTGTTGCCTAGTGATCTTCTCATTGAAAGAGACTTCTTAAAAGTAGGTGCTGTCAATGGGCCAAATCATCCCGACCCTGTGTGCCAAGTGGTACTCCACTAACACACCCAAGTTACACCTTCACCAAGATGGTACTCCACTAACACATCCAAGTTACACCTTCACCAAGAGGCACAGTGTGTACATCATTGGAAAACAGAGTGGAACATACTACCAGAAGACTGGAGCTGAAGAACATACGAGTGTGGCACGATCCACTTAGCTCTGCATCTGCCAGCATCACAGCGGAGGGACAACGCAAGGCAACAAAACTGCAGCCATCAAATATCCTACCTGACAGTCATTCATTTCCAGAGTGTGTAGTACAAAACAATATAGCACAATCCACCTCCCCTGGCAGCCGGGCTTCTTCCTAAATTTCAGAGCAGCATTTATTGCAAAGTGTCTCGAGGCCTCGTTGGGGATTATGCTTCCTCTAAAATTCCCGAAACATCCAGGATGCTGCTGGTGGTATGAATACTCACCACTGGTGAGAACCAAGACACCACAAATCAGGATGAGCCGAAGTCAGTATTTTGACTTCATTAACGTATTCGCCAACCAATGCTGTTGCTGCTCAACCGGCTCCGATGTCTACATGGGCACAAACACGTTCTCCTGGAGGATTTTTCAGTGAAGCCATGAATCTGATCAAAAGGCCACACTTTGTATTCCCTCCCACAGCTGAGGTTGACGATTAAGGATTAACATGGCTGCCAGCAATAACAGGAAAAGAACTAGTTTCTTCCAGGGAGGAATGATCTTAGACTGCCATGGGAAGATGTGGTTCCAAAGTGGTAGTTAGATAAGCAACATACATTCAGCATTGATGTAGGTATTCCAAGAGACTTCCTTCAGGGTATGTCTACACTGCCACCCTAGTTCGAAGTAGGGTGGCTAATGTAGGCATTCGAACTTGCAAATGAAGCCTGGGATTTAAATATCCCGGGCTTCATTTGCATGTTCCCGGGCGGGCACCATTTTTAAATGCCCGTAGTTCGAACTACCTGCCCGCAGCATGGACTAGATAGTTCGAATTAAAGCTCCTAATTTGAACTACCGTTATTCCTCCTGCAAGGAGGCTTCATTTGCAAGTTCGAATGCCTACATTAGCCACCCTACTTTGAACTAGGGTGGCAGTGTAGACATATCCTCATTGTTCAGACTTTCCTTACTCCATTCTTCTGATTTTATTTTTTTCCAGCACCTTTGAAGTCATGTACCTCATGGTTACGTTAAGAAGCAGAGACTCTCTTTTCTGAGCATACTCCATCTGCTAATTAGCCGTCTCTCACATTTTGTTTTTCTCTTGTAGGCGTTTTCTTCTATCTGAGCTCCGCTGTGAATCCAATCATCTACAACCTGCTTTCCCGTCGCTTCAGAACGGCTTTCCTCAATGCGATCTCTCCTCCATGCGGGCACTGGCACACCAAACAGCCTACCAGTGAGATTCCAGCCCAGCGGAGCATCTTCCTGGTGGGGGACCGCACTCTGAGGAACTGTGCTGAGGAAGCAAGCTCGCTGTGCATGCGCAGAACTTCTGTCTGTAGCTCTCATCTTTCTACTGGCCTATGACTTTATTTTGTGCTGTGAATGGGACAAAAGTCAATGAAAATAACTTTTTTTTCTTTAAAAAAAACATAGGCAGGGTTTGGGGGTGCAATCCACCCCACTAAGAGGTTGGGTCACTTCTTCCCCGGTTATTCTGGGGACCTCATTCTGCTTTGCGGCTGTAGCTCCCAAGTAAGGCTACTCACAACCAGCCTTTACCAGCACGCAAGTTGCCCCTTACATGCTAGAGACAGCCCTGGGTCAGCATTTCTGATCCTGATAGCCTGTCTACAGCCTCATGCTGGCTTCCACCAGCCTGGGTTCCAAACAGCAAGATGACCTCAGCATACTACCTATCCTAAATTTTACCAAAGCCGTGTGATCTGCAATGTCCAGCCTTCCCCTGGAGAGTTTGGAGACATAATGAGTTTCATTTCTCCTTTAAAGAGACAAAATGCATGTTACAACTTATTAATGTAACTAGGGTAAACACACCCTTCAAACACAGAGGTGAGTTGGCTGATCATAAAAATAAAACAAATTTATTAACAAAGGACATAGGTTAAGTGATGCCAAGTAAAAGGTTAAAGGTAAAGATGGTTATAAGCAAGTAAAAGTGAAAACACTAGTCTAAAATTCTAAAACTTAACCTAGCTACATACAGGCTTTGTTCAAGGTGGTTTCTCTCATGAGTTATTCTTCCCAGTTCAGGCTGACTTCCCCTCCATCAGGACCTTCCACTGAAATACAAAAGGCTGGTTCCGTTGTCTTCCTAGGTGAAATAACTTTGCTTAAGCAGGTTTCTTACCTGTTTCCAGAGACTTCAACCCCACCTTGGGTTGAAGGACCCAACTTTCTCAGCTCTCAAGAGCTCTGTTTCCTTGTATCTGCTGGGGGTGGATGTGAAAGATGGCTTTTGTCTATATGTACCTATGCCTAGGAGCAATGAGTTTATGTCAAGAGGCAGGATGACTGCATTCCATTCTTCTGGTCCTGACTTTCCATCCTCCTTATGCAAATGGGGCTTTGATTGTTTTGACTCCACCATGTTTAATTTGCATAGGAGACAGGTAGGCAGCTGCCATTTCTCCTGTCTGGGAGGGAACCTGTTTCATCTTGTTTGGCCTTTCAAGCATAATATCAGTAATTAATGATATTTTCTCATGTGTTAATACAAACAAATCTATCATCCGGGTGCCATTGGCTTTCAGAAAAAGACACATTCTATACACTTTTATAAGACAGTAATATTGTACATAATTTGTTGATTCAATTGCTTATCACTTGAGGTTCAGTGCCACTTATTTATAGACCAGTAAACCTTTCCAATGGATTCGGGTCACCTAACAAAAATATATTCAAAAGCATATTTGAGAAAGAGGATAGTGCTTCTTTTGCCACCAAACTTTAATTCACCTGTCTTCCTTTACTGGTGTTTGCTGAATCCTGTATCATTCTGTATCCTGCAATCTTTCCCCACTCCCCAGCTCATGTTAATTTGATGGCCCTGTTTGCTTCTTTGATCAGCCTGGTCATCAGAGAGAGACAATGAAGGTACATTGACATATATGAAAACACTTTCCTTTGTCCAGCTCCCTTGGTTTAAACAAATTTTAGACATAACCCCAGTGTATAGCCGTAACTCTTCATACACACTGCATACATACATCATGCAAGAAGATTAATGATCAGTGAGAGATTAGTTTCCCAACAACATATTACATGATACCTTTTTGATACAGGTGATAACCAGAGAAGATACATTGACTTGATCAGGCCAGCTGAAACCCATTACCTGATGCCACTAACCCCCTTGCCTTCTTGCACTGAGATGCTCATAGAGTCACAACACCCCTTACAAAGCTACAGGAAGGTTTGACTTACTCCTTCATCTCAGCTAGTGACTTAGCCCTCTTTCCTGGACAGAGCATCTGCTACCATATAGAAGAAACCTGTTTTGCCCCCCTTGTTCATTTACAGTCTCTGGGTCCAAGTATCAGCAAGTATCCATATTTTCCCCTACCGAGTCGTTACAAACATTTCATGGTGACAGAAATGACCAATGTGGTGTTAGATTCCATATAATATATCAGATGGCACCTTTTAAATATATAGCATGACACCAGTGTCTGCGATGTAATGAGTATGCCAGGCACACCGGAAATTCCAGTCAGAAAAGCAGAAAACCACAAATGGATCTAATGGTCACACGAGGTCAGCAGAAACTTCAGTGAGACGGGCAGTGTCCTGATGGGTGATTGACAAGGCTGCATGTGATAGGTGATTGACAATCATTGTCTCTGCCAATGAGGAAGGAGGAGGAGTGTAACTCATTGACTGTGAACTCTTGCAGTTTTATTAGGATGTGTCTTCCCAGTCCATTTCTATTTTAATCCAAGGTATCATTATGGTTCTTGCTCACCATGATGAATACAATTACGGATGGAGGTAGCATTGGAATGGCAACTGCAGTTTTAATTTCATATCCTGCAGTCTATTTTACATTCACAGTCCCGCTGGGGTTGGGAAGTACTAGCCAGTGCTGATCCAACTCAATGGTTTTTATGAAAAATGGGTTATTTTATGAAATAGACATATTTATGCAAAATGTCCATTTATGTTCTAAATGTTCATGTTGAAAAGTTGTGGGCGTTGACAATTGAAATTAACACATTTGATTTGAGGATTTTTGACAAAACCTAGGGAAAAATCAATAAACATGGTTCCATAAAAACAACAACAAAAATAATTTTCATTGTATTTATTTTGTATTCTGACTGAAAGTTGGCTATTTTTAGCTATTTGGTGTCTCAGACATTTTAATAGTGAACTGCAAGTGTCATTAAACCATTGGCTACACTTTTATTTTCTTAAGACAAAACAGCACAATATGAAAAGGGGACATGCATGCCTCCATACTGGGAAGTAAATTCTCTCAGCTTGTTCACCTTATACAGAACGTTTAGATCTCCATTTCTGATAGTGCTATTTATAGAATGATTTGACAAGTTACAAAACTCTGAAATTTTAAGGTAGCCTCCAATTTGTGCCAGCGTTGTCCTTGGTACCACACTATACTTTCCCATATCTTATTTTGAATACAACATTGCAAGTGGGGATGAGCCATAAAAGTATTCCCTAAATGGACTTGGTACAGGCTGAACATCTCTAGTCTGGCACTCTCTGGTCCAGCAACATCCATGGTCCGGCATGATTATAGTTAGCTGGATGTCCACTTATCAAGGGTGTGGCCAAGTTTCCCACGGTCTAATTAAGTTTGTTTACAGCCACCAGTCCTGGCTCTCAGTGGGTCTGGCCCACGAAAGCTCATCCCTATTAAACCATATTGTTAGTCTTTAAAGTGCTACATAGTTTTTCCTTTTGTTTTAGCAAGATCAGACTAACACGGCTACACCTCCAGTGCTCTGCGATGTTATTTTGCTCTAATTAACCACTAAATGTCTTCTAAAAGCCCAGCAAGCTGTGGAAGAGCCAGTAATGCTGCTAAGCATAAGCCTGGTTTCTGCTTTATCTACTTATTCCCTTGTGCCAATACAGTAAAATTGTGTAACAATAGCAAGACTTTGTTATGAAGAGAGCTGATAAGCCTTGGCTAGGTGTAGGCTTATATAGGGTGTGTCAGTACAGTCAAATACATTATTAAGCAGCATGGCAAGCTTTGTTCCGTTTATTCACTCAACAAAATACAAATAAAAAGAGACCCACTGGCTACCATATTGAGTTCCTGTGGTTCAGCAAATTCTCGGGTTCGGCACCCATCTGGTCTCAAAGGTGCCGGACTGGAGAGGTTCAACCTCTCCAAAATAGTCATGCATCTTTGCTTTGACAAGTTTCCTATTTTCTAATGCCAAAACTGACTGCAGCTTTGCTAAGTATCGTGGGATCCTTGACACGGGTGATAAAAACGAGCACTTCCTATAAGCAGTTTCTCTTTAGTCGAAAACAAGTGTTGCTGGGAAGCATGGCAAGAAATTAGAGGAACGTGTATGGGCCTTGAGCTCTGCAAATGGATCAGCTCCACTTAAGTCAACAGGGCTCAGTATTAGCACAAGCCTCCCCTACACGCATCTGACTGTAGGATCAGGTCATACCATGTTTCACGAGGGGAACCAAAGTGAATCAGGGAGAACCCTTTAAACCAGGGGTGAGGAACCTTTTTTGAGTCGGAGGCCACTGACACACAGAAAATCAATGGGGGGGCCACACACAAGTGAGAAGCAACCCTCCCCAAAACAAATAAACAAGCGACCTGGCCCCCAAGTGAGAGAGAGAAAAAATAGATGAGGATTAGGGCATAGCTCCAGGGCTGGATTAATTCTTCTGGGGTCCAGAGCTGGTCGATTTGGGGGTGGGGCTAGTCTCTGGGGTGGAGTCAAAAATGAAGGGTTCAGTGTGTGGGATAGGTCTGTTGCTGGGGAGTGGGCAGAGGGTGCAGGATCTCAGTGGGGGGGTGCAGGAGTAGGCTGGGGGTGCACAGTCTGGGTGGGAGAGAGGCAGGGGATTGGGGTACCTACCTGGTGCAGCTCCCTGGGGGAGCACAGGTAACTCCACGCCACCTCAACCTTTCAGGCGCTACCCCCTGCTGCTCCCATTGGCTGCGATTCCTGGCCCATGGAACAGCTGGCTATGCAGGGGCTTTAGCACCCGACTGCTTTCCCAACATCCCCCGCACTCCTGCTGCAGGGGATGCAGCCCCAAGCCTCGTGGGCCTGATTTGGCCCATGGGCCATCGGTTCCCCATCTCTGCTTTAAGTGAAGAAATGGCCTTGAGTGACTCCAAATGTTGACGTTTCTAACCTTGCTTGTGCATTATTACACATGTGCTAGACATGGGTCAAAGCCATGGGATCGGCACTTGCTGCCACCAGAAGTCACTGAAGACAAGCACTTAGCAAGAGGTATAAAGGGACTGAGCCATGGCATGGTGCTGAAGACTACCTGAGGTGATTTTGGAAGGCTTAAGCACAGTCTGGTGTTTCAGGGCTCAAACCCAGGTCTATGTATGGGCACATCTACACTGAAAAAGAAAACCCCACTCGTAGGGTTGCCAGATACTTTCACAAAAAATCCTGAACATGGCAGGAAAAAAAACCGAGGAGCCAAAGTTGTTGAGCAAAAAAAAAAAAAAGTTGCTGCATCTTTAAATATCCCCACACTCCTTGCTCCCCCGCCCTTGTCAGACGCAGCAGGGGAAGAATGTCCCTGCCGGCCGTCCATCCGAAGGTATTACATGTCTGGTCATTTCTGGGTTTTTTTACACGACAGGGGCCAGAAATCACAGACTGTCCGTGAAAACTGGCAACCCTACCCACTCCAGCTCAGAAGACAGGTCAATTGACTTGTGCTTGAGGGGCTCATGCTGCAGGACAGAACATGGCCTGCTCTCAAGATCTTCCCCCTTGCTGGATTTCAGAGTCCAAGCTCTTGCCTGAGCCCAAATGTCTATGCTGCTATTTTTAGCCTGGAAGCTCAGTTGACCGGGCTCTAAGGCTCATCGCTGTGTTTTCTTATTGTTTTCTGCAGTGTAGAGAAATGAGAACTAGATGCTGAGGTTCCATCTGCTACTGCAGGGTTCTTAGCTCTCCTGAAGCATCTAGGTCTAGCCACTGGGAGAGGCGCAATACTGGAGTAGCTGGGCTTTGGATCAGATCCAGTCTGGCAATTTCCATGTCCTTAAGATCCATCTGCCCCCAGAGCTCCAGGAGAACTGGATCCGGTGTTCTGCTTCACATCCATTTCTAATCAGTGTGCTCTGTATCAAACCAGCAGTCGAAGTGACTCTATAGGACTTGATTTTGCTGGGCAAAGAAAACGTTTGCAACTCCCTGAAGGCAGTCAAGATACTTTACTACCCCCAAGTGGGTAGCTGAGTACTTCTAATGATGTACCATTTTAGCCCTTTTGGCATGTCTACTCCCCCAGTCAATCGTTACAGCTAATTTGCACCTCAGATGCTAAGCAGATATTGTGTCTCATTGAGCCTCTATCCTCAGGATGCTGTGTCATTGACACTGGTGTGCAATCACAGCTGATTGGGGCTGGCAACATCACGAGAAATGCCTGGGTATTTGCTTACTGGTTCATGGTATTTACTAGCAGGCTGCATTGTCCCTGAAATTTCCCTTGTTCCCTCTCACCACAATGGAAGGGGGGAGAGGAATGGTGATTTAAAAGGGCCCAAGGCTCCTGGCCATCACCACCACTGCTACAACAGAAACGACAGCGGCCGGACAACACGTTGGCGTCCTGCACGACATCAATGACACCCTGTCGCACAGGCTCAACGCTGACCTGGAATGGTGGGAGCATGCATGAGCTGAAACGATGGTGCGGTGTGACACCATGTGCGGCATCATGTCCTGCATGGGGGGAACACCCGCCTGATGCCGCTGCTCCTGCCTTCCACCCGCCTGCCCTCCCTCCTCTGGCCATTGCCCATCCATCTGCCCACCCTGCTATGCCTCTGCTCCCTCCCCATGCCATGCCTTTGCTCCCTCCCTTACCAATACCCATGCCGCCTCCCCAAGTGATGCCTTTGGCCCCTCCTCCTGACCATCCTGCCAACCCTGACCATGCTTTGACATCCACCCCTTCTGCCCACCCCTTTCTGGTCCGTAGACTCACCCAACCCTGAAGAGGTCCCCGCATCTGAAGTGGCACAGCACTCCCTCCGAGTCACCTTATGAAAGTATATTCAAAAGGATATTCAAGCTTTGAGAAAGGCTCAGTCCTGATTCCCCCCTCCCAGTCCAGACAGCTCCCCTCCTCCTGCCCATCTTCTCCTCATATTGAATAGAGACACTTCTTTTTTTTTTTTTTTCAAACCAAACAGATGTGTTTATTGGGAGGACAGGGAAGGGTCAAGGGAATACCACCTTGGGGATATTGTGTTCCCTGACATCCAGGCGGGTGAGGAGGCAGCGGAAGCATCCCTTGAGGTGTCCGAAGGCACACTCCACCTGCATCCTCGCTCTGTTGAGGCAGGCATTGAGAAGGTTCTTGCTGGGATCCAGGTGGCCGTTGTATGGTTTCTTCAGCCAGGGCTTGAGCGGGTATCCTGCGTCCCCCACCATGCACACTGGCATGTTCTGGCCACCCACCGCAAACTCCCAGTGGGGGAAAAAGATGCCCGCCTCCAGCTTGGCACACAGGCAGGAATTCCTAAAAACTCAGGCATCATGTGCCCTGCCCAACCACCCCACATAAATGTTTGTAAAGTGGCCCTAATGGTCCACCAGGGCCTCCAGGACTACAGAAAAGTAGTCCTTTCGGTTGATGAACTGGGCCACTTGATGGTCCAGGGCCCAGATGGGGATGTGTATGCCATTGATGGCTCCCCCACAGTTCGGGAACCCCAGGGCAGCAAATCCAGCCATGGTAGCATCCAGGTCCTCAAGACAGATGCCTCTGCACAGCAGCAAGGAGTTGATGGCCCTGACGAGTTGCAGAAGGAGACAAAGAAACACAACAAAACAGAGAATGAGAGAGGAGTTGAGTGAGCCCTTGGGAGGTGCCTGTCCCCCTCCCTTCCTCTGCCCTCCCAATCCCCCAGGAGCCACCCCCTAATAGCCCGTGCCCTCCTCTCCCCCAGCAGCAGGGCTGTGTGAGGGTGGGATGGCACAAGCCCCCAGAGCCAGGGCTTCCCCCCCACACCAGTCCAGCCCCTACAGAGCCCAGGCCCCCCTCTCCTGAGGGTCCCCCTTATCCAACACCCTTCCTCCTCCCCCTCCCCCACCGGGCAGGGACTGCAGACCGCAAGCTCCTTACCTGCATAAGTAGGGCCCCAACAGTGGACTTCCCCACACCAAACTTGTTGGCCACCAACCGGTAGCTGTCTGGGGTGGCCAGCTTCCAGAGGGCGATTGTGACCCGCTTCTGCAGGGGGATGGCAGGCCGTAGGTGGGTGTTGTGTCTCTGAAGGGTGGGTGGCCTTGCGCATGTGAAAGTTCTGCAGCCGCTGCTGGTTGTCCCACCGCTCCATGACCAGCTGGTCCCACCATTCCAAACTTGTCTCCAGCCTCCAGAATCTTCTGTGGGGTGCGGCAGCCACCTGCAGCAACCGCAGCCATGCAGAAGCTGACAAGGAGGCGGATGTAGGCAGCTGAAAGAAAATGCTGCAGGCACTGTAGCATGACCCTGTGGGGCCATCGCCTGCCCAGGGGCAGCTCTGGCTCCATAGCACACACCAAGGAAAAAGCTGTGGCATCCCCAAAAAGATCAGGGCAACCACAGCAGGCACTACTGAAACTTTGCTGTCCCTCAACAGAGTCCACAAGCAGGCAGCAGAAACAGAGAAATGGCTGTCCAGGGGGAGCATGTGTCTCTGCAGTGCTCTGGCAACAGCACTAGAGAGCAACTGGTGACCTAAAGCCCAGCTAGAACTGGTTCCAGGTGGTTTTATATGCAAGAGAGCATCCAATGAGTGTGGACGCTCTCTAGCGCAAAAAGTTTTTGCAGAAGATCTCTTCCGCAAAAAGCTTCTTGCGCAAGAAGCTTGCAGTGTAGACGTAGCCTGAGTATGAACATCCACTTGTAAACGAGGAGTCAGCAGGCAGTGGTACTTGGAATCTACATGCTTGGAATTTTTATGCATAATTTTGAGCTGCCGACTGAGGACAGTCGTTGGAATCACAGAAGTTTTCTCCCAGAATTTGTGCTCATAGGCCAAAATATTAATTAAAATGAAAACAATGCCACAGCTGTGAGATCAATGGCGTTATGCCAGCATCAGAGTGGAATAATTTGATGGTAAAACAGGCCCCACTTTGACCTGTGAGGCTACATTTACCATTTCATATGCTAAATTCTTGTTTTCTCTTTTGACTAGACCTACGACTACAAATTATCACTTGCAGAACAAGAGGAAGGGGAGTTAAACATTTTTCATTCTCACTTCACATTTTCAGACACAATAAAAATGGGCTGTTGTTTTGGGTTGGGTTTCTTTTTTCAGGCAGTTTTTCACCCCAAATGTACTGTGTTTGCAAAGGAAAGTCTTTTCGGGTATGTCTATTACAGCAACATCATTTCGAAATAGCTAGCGTTATTTCGAAATAATATTGAAATGCGGCCAAGCTGGAGGACTTCTTACTCCAACTCCTGTAACCCTCATTGTACGAGGAGTAAGGGAAGTCAGAGGAGAAGTGCTCCATTTTGAAAAAGTGCTGTGTAGACGCTCCCAGTTTCGAAATAAGCTGCGCAATTCACATTGCTCAATTTGCGTAGCTAATTTCGAATTAAGCTCTGCTGTGTAGATGCACTCTTAGCTTTGTACAGCTCTGCCTATGAGGTGTCTTCTGTCATAGGCACGATACATTATCCCTTGGAATTTGTATTTTTCTGCAATCTAGAAGAGGGAAAGGCCTCTTAGAACTAAATCCCTAGCAAAAGCATGTTCCAAATTGCTAAGCAAAGTGCTAACAAAACAACTGAACTTACAACATTAGTAAACAGGGACCAATCCTGCACTGCCTGGGAGACAACATGCAGGCACAGTTCTTTTCCATCTGGAAAGTCAATAACAACATGAATCAAAGTGCTTTTTCAAAAAAATTAAAAAATCGATTTTAGTAAACAACAAAGAAACTGTGAGCCGGGTCATACAAACCTCTAGTGCTGCTGCTCAAAGTTGTTTGTTCTTGTGATAATAAGAGTCTCTGAATGGTGCGAGATGCTTGAGGAAACAATCCTTCAGGCTGGCTGTGAACATTAGCTGGGACATGAACTGGCGTGATATTTACAGCCAGTGTAAACAGAGAAAGGTAGTGTCTTCAAGGCATTAGCAGCAATAGGGCTTTTGTACACACATCAAGAGAAAAATACTCCACTTTGGCTGCAATAAGCCAAGGTCAAAGGCATCTTCAACTCTTAATCTTTCCTTTGTGTCTGAGTTAAAAGGAAAACAGACCCTTTCCTTCTTGACGCTCTACCTGCTGCTCAAGCCTTTGTGGATGGTGAGTGGATGGAGGGTTGGGGGATATGGCAATACCACATGTCACATTATTATTGTTTATTGTATGCTAATTATGTACCTGGTGCTCTGCAAACAATTACGAAGCCAAAATTCCTGGGGAATGGCCTGCGGCCACCTGAAATGGACAACAGTTTGGCCACCAAATCCATACTTCCTCAGAGATTTGCTCGTCCTGCTGCCTCGCAACTCTCCCATCCCTTCCTCCTCCCATAAAGGATTGGCCTGTTTATACATGCAGCGAACCTCTTTTCAGTCCTGGCTGTGGGGGAAGGGGAGGTCAAGTGGGAACCGTGGTAGAAACCTGCTCTCAGAGCAGGACCACCTTCCTAGCTTACACAGGGCCTTTGGGTGAGATCGTCATCGTGTTTCTTACTTCCACAAAGGATGGTTTTTGGTTACAGCATTGGACTGGGATTCAGGAGATCAATGGTCAGTCCTGGCCCTACCACAGAATCCCTCTTTGAGACCCAGGATGAGTCCCTTAGGGGTATGTCTGCCTTTCCCTGGATGCTTTAGTTGGCCCTTAAAGAAAAGGGGATCAGGCAGGCTGGAAAACCTGAGCTTCGGCAGGAGCTGGAATGTCCACACTGCCATTTAGAGCAGCCCTGGTAGTGTGTGTCTGTCTGTCTGGGCTCAGAGACTCACCCACAGTGATTTTCAAGGGAACAAAGGGTAGTTTGACACTCCACTCCTATTGTCTTTCAATGGCAGATAGTCATGTAACAACTGCTCATATCTGGGAAATTTCTCCCTCGGTCTCTCTGGGACTCTATTCCCAAGCTTCCGCTTGTGTGTTTTGTCCCTGCCCTTTGGCTGTTGTGTATATTTGAAATTGTCAACTTTGTGACACATGGGACTATGTAGCGCCTTTGGAGTCTGGATTTCAGCTGTGCTCTCCTGACATTCCTGTAACACAAATTGATTTATGTATGTATTACTAGCAGATTTACCCCGCGTTTTTACAGTCCTCAACTCAATTAATTTTTTTAATAAAAAGAAAATGTGTTTTATTGACATTGTATTTTTTAAAACTACAGTGTTATTTTTATGAAGTTAATTTTAGTAATTTTTTAAAATGGGGATTCCATCAAGTGTATTTTTTTCTTCATCCCTATAAAATCTTATCAGTTGCTGTGTTTTAACAAAAAAGTGCTGCAGACAATTGTTTTCCAATAACATTGTCTTCTATTTTTCAAAGCTTAATCATTGATGTAGCTGTGCCAACGCAGAGCACTACTCCACATTTCTCCATTTTATCCCTTTTGTGTAAGGTTTATTGAGAAGCAATCCAATTCCAGGTTCATCCTATGTTTCTGGCTCCTCTTGGTTCAGTCTCTTTCAACATTCACTCGGCTATGTCAATGTTGAGGACTGTACTTGATTGGAGATTCTGTCTCTTTTTATGAGAAACAATCTCATTCCAGGCATGTCCCGTTTTCCTCTCATACTTCTCCATTTTATCTCTTTTCAGTAAGGTTTATTGAGAACCAGTCCCCAGGTTCAACCTATTTTTCTAGCTCATCTCATTTGCTCAGTTATGTCACTTGTCAGGACAGTACTTGCTGTGGTGATTCTGTCTCATTTCTGTTTGGTTTTCTGAGAAGCAATCCCATTCCAGGAACATTCCATTTTCCTGGCCCAACCAAACCCTTATACTGCTTTCAGTTATGATAAGAGGAACTTATCATAAGTTATAATAAGAGGTTGTGGAATCTTCATCTGTGGAGATATTTAAGAGTAGGTTAGATAAATGTCTATCAGGGATGGTCTAGACAGTACTTGGTCCTGCCATGAGGGCAGGGAACTGGACTCGATGACCTCTCGAGGTCACTTCCAGTCCTAGTATTCTATGATTCTATGAAGCTGTATCCCAAATTTGGTGGTCCTAGCTCTTATAGTTTAGAAGAAGTTCTTGATCAAACAGACGGACAAACTTTCTAAAATACATAGTAGATTGCTACGATTTACATGCAATATAATTTTTTTTTAAAACAAAAATATTTAAATTCTCCCATTGTTTTGAAACCCTTTCCCAAGGTATGAATTTTATTCTGAAAACATCCACTGGATCAACACAAAGCCTTCTTGCTCCCAGTAGAATGTACTCAATTCCTTTCAGGATTTGTATCAGCGTTCTTGCCCTATCTTTAAGACAATAATATGCTTCTAGTGGCAGAGTGGTTAGTGGGAGCTGTACAGCGTATCACAGGAAGAATCTAGCCAGCACTTTCAACAGTATTGGTAATATTTTGTATTCCATAGAAACAAGTATCAAGTTTGTAGAAATATCTTTGACAGCATCAGGCTGGGATGGAGCTGAAGGTAAAAAATGCAGTGAGCTGGTAGTAATCTTTTCCCCAATCAGTATCCTGGGTGCTTTTCCTATACAAAGCATATTCCCTAGCTTGATTTCTTGCTCCCAAACTAATTAGTCTGCTTTGAACTATATTTGCTAACGGTGGGCTCAGTCTCGTGTTGGGATTTTGTGGTTCCCAAAGAGTCAGATGCTGGGCAGAATCAAGGGTCTTCGATACTTCGATTCAATTCAATAAGACTTTATTCATTGTGCACAAAGGGAGAGCCCCTGGTACAAAAATGAGCCAGAGCCCCTTGAGCAAGGAGCCCTTCCCCTTGCTGTTTTATAGCACATGGCAGATACATAACAGGTTACATAACACAAACCTCTAAACCAATCAGATTTAACCTTTCCATATATAGATTTGTTCATCACATGCTTGTACTTCTCCACTCCACATGTTGAGCTCACCACCCTCCCCTTGGCCTGTTCTAGATTGTTCCTAGGGTGGTGAGCCACAGCTTGCTTCTTTATGCATACCTACTTTCCGAACCACATTTTGTTTAAAATGCACACATGCATACCCTTCACTCCTAAACAACCCAAATCCTTATGAATTGGATTGCACGGCTTCTTGTGATTTGTTCTGCTTTCTATGTCCTTTTCCTTCTGTCAAACTCTCCTGCCCTTCTTCAGCTGATATAATTTTGGGCACACTGATACAAGGAGGTTATGAGGAAGGGCTGCTCCCTCCCTGACATGCCTGCAGTGGGCAGAAGAGTAGAAAGTGCTTCATTCTCTGCATTAATTTCAGTCCATTACCTTGTTCATCCTGAGCTGTGAGTAGCTTCATAACAATAAACGATCCCCTGATGAAACTGCCCACTAGGAAAGCCAGCTCTCCAGTGAAGGAAGAATGTGGGAGCTCTCTCTTGTGGAACTAAGTTAGAACAAGGAGAACCACTAGGAGTCCACATGACCTCGGTGACACCCTGTCTACAGTCTTACAACCATCTCATTTCCTGAGGGCTTGTCTACACTACGGACCTACGCTGCTACAGTCGATCTTCTGGGGTTCAAATTAGAGGGTCTAGTGAAGACCCACTAATTCAAACTGAGAGGGTACTTCTGTCGGCACTGATTCTCTTGCTCCTCATGAGGAGAAAGAGAAGTTGATGGGAGCATGTGCTCCCGTCAAAACCTCCTGGTATGTGGATGGTGCCAAAAGACAATGTAAGATACTTCAACTCCAGCTATGTAATTAATGTAGCTGGAGTTGCAAATCTTAAGTCAACTTTCCCCATTAGTAGATACCAGGCTTGAGAGACCACATAACCCTTGAAAACTCTGCCAGGCAAATCTATCTTAGCAAGCACTTCGTAAATCAAATGTATTTTGTCTGTTTACCTCCCTGGATTATTACACATAAGCTACAGTGTACAAAATGAGGGTTAAACAACACCAACTTGTCAGTAGAGACATCACTGGTGTATGGAGTTTTGTGGTAGCTGTGTTGGAGCCAGGATATTAGAAACACAAGGTCAGTGAGGTAATATCTTGTTTTGGATCAACTTCTGTTGGTGAGAGAGATGAGCTTTCGAGCCACACGGAGAAACTGATAACCTCATCTCTCTGGCCAGCAGAAGTTGGTCCAATAAAAAATATTATTACACCCAGATTGTCACGTTAGAGGCACAACAGCCTTGCTGTGTGTGTGAGCAAGATAATCCAGTTCATTTTGTATGTGTTAATTTAGATTCCCAGAAATTGGGCAGGTGCCTTTTTTGGCTCTGGGTGGGATTTCTAAAAATGATCTTGTTGCCTTACATTAAAGAACAGCTTCTCAATTCTCTTCTCTGGGGGACATTTCCTGTCACGCTGCCAGTGCACTCTGTGATGCTGCCCTGGAAAATACCAGGCCTGCATTAGAAATCTAGGAATTTCTAAGGCTACTATTAGGTAGCTATTGATTACACAACCATGTAATCGGCAAGGGACTCAAGAGGTGATAGGTGTTGCTGCCCCTTAGGCTCTCAGAAATTGGGAGGACTGTCAAGGAAGGTTCCCTCTAATCTTTTCCATCCATGTGCACATTTTTTCTATCCATGTGCAGAATAAATTTGTATGTGCACCAAGGCATGTGTGAATGTGCACCATTAGTAGAAACAAAACAGAACTGTGGGAGCTCTGCTAATCAGCTGGGTGGCATTCGAATCTCTACAGAGCAGTTGCACAAATACACAGCTTACAGGGAACACTACTGTCAAGATTTTTTTTCTTTCTTTCTCCTCCCAAAGCAGAGGGAGTCCACCAATTTCTACCATTTATTTCAGTCTTGTGCTGCTGTGTTCAGGCTTCTAAGTGTTATGCTGATGGATTTGAATGCTTTCTCCATTGTTCTGTTTAATGTTTCTCTTTTTCTCTTTCCAGAGGTTGCTGTCCATATTATCACTTGGGGTATGTCTAGACTACATGGTTCCATCGACGGAGCCATGTAGATGAGTTTACTAGACATAGCAAAATGAAGCGGCGATTTAAATAATCGCCACTTCATTTACGTCAAAATGGCCACCGCACTGTGCCGATCAGCTGATCGTCGGCACAGCGCGGTAGTCTAGACGCTCTGCGGTCGACAAGGGAGGCCTTTGTCGACCGCTCCGGTATGCCTTGTGAAACGAGGTTTCTTCATCATTTCATTCATCATTTCTTCATCATTTCTTCCACGGTTCTGTTCCCTCAAGGAGGACAGACATAGGTGGTGTTCAGAACTTTTAGTTTAGTATCAGTGCTCATCCTGCTACTTTTCCAGAGCGTTTCAAGTTTAGGACTGTGGTTTGCTGCTTTTGATAGTCATTGTTGGACATCTCGCATAGTGTCATTATCATTGTACCTCTCATGCCCTCAATAGGTAAAATGACTTCCTTCTTTTAGTGGTATTCTGTCTGCTCTGGTGGTTGCTATTGAGACACTTGTTTGCCCCTGTATTACTAGTACTAGCAGAGGCTTCATCCCATAGCCAACAAAGCCAGTTTAGAGGTCCTCCTCTCTCATGCTATGATCAAAGATGTAGCCCTATTGGTAGCCCCCGAGCAAGTGCCCTGCCGTGATGCTGACAGTACAAGAGCGACACCGAAGCCTTGCAGAGAGGCAGCGATGAAGGTGGGCCATACTCGGCAGAAGACTCCAATTCAGTTCCAAAGTCTGGTGTCGCCTTCCCCCATTTGGTGAGGGCTGTAGAGTTGGCACACTCTACACTGACCCTTCTAAAGCTTGGTCTACCCTAGACCAAGAAAGTAGGCTTAAGTTATGCAACTCTAGCTACGTAAAATATGTATCTAGAGTCGGCTTACCTTAAGCTGAGCCTGGGCAGCATCCACACTGAGGGAAGCTGATGGAAGCAAATGCTCCCATCAGCTTCCCTTACTCCTCACAAAAGGAGGAGTACCAGACATCAGCAGAAGCTGCCCTCAATATTCGATTTAGCAGGTCTATACCAGACCCGCTAAATCGAATGCCAGAAGATCGACTTCTGGAGCGTCTATCTTCCCTGTCCTCAATGTCTAATAAACAAGTCTGGGGGGCTCTAAAGAGAAGCACTCTTAAGTCTTTCTTGACTGACCTGCAAGTGGGCATGACACAGAGCACTGAGTGAAGGCAGTGTGATGAACTGGAAAGGAACTACGGAAGGATCTTCAGAAGTCTACTGGGGATGGGCAAACCCCCTCACTCAGCTCAGTAGGATACAAAGTCCAAGCAAGGACAGCTCCATATGTCTGTATTGTTTTGGCCAGCATACAGTCCAAAGTTTTTGTGTCTCAACAGGTCTGCAGCTAGGAATGTATTTTAGTCAGAAGAGACTTAGAGCATTGGGGTGAATGCTGTGGTGTTAATCATAATGCAATTTGTTCCTTTTGTGTATTCAGGCCTAGGGTATCGCCGCTAAAGTTTGCTCACCTAATTTCTGATATATTCAGTGAACAGTACTTATTAGAACAGGGACTTATTCTTTGTATTACGGTAGCCCGCAGAGGTCCCAACCAAGTTAAGGACCCAGTTGTGCTAGACATTGTGCAGAGCAAGAGACTAAGTAATATTATGCCTGAGTAATATTGCCATCTGGTGACGCCCAACAATATTACAAAGTTGTCCAAAGAGGCAACACTGATTAACTAATTTAGAATCATAGAATCATAGGGCTGGAAAAGACCTCAGGAGGTCATCAAGTCCAGCCCCCTGCCCAAAGCAAGACCAATCTCGACTAAATCATAACCAGCTTCAATGCCTTTGAAATAATCTCTGAGCTTCCTTTTCTTATAGCAACTAGCCAATAGCTTGTGATAAAACGGGATTTTTCGGGTCTCTCCTCCATGTCCATCTCTCTCTCTCTCTCTCTCTCTCTCTCCTCCTCCTGCTCCTGCCTCCCCCTCCCCCTCTCTCTCTCAGCTCTCCTCTGCCTCCTGCCTCTCTCTCCATCTCTCTTTCTCTTCTCCCCCTCCTGCCTCTCACTCTCTCTTTCTCTTCTCCTCCCCCTCCTGCCTCTCACTCAGGGGACCGCGGAGCCCAAATGGCTGTTTGGGCTCCACGCTCCCCATGCAGCACGGGGACCGTGGAGCCTAAACAGCCGCTTGCTCCACTTGCTCCCCCGCAGTGGCCCGGCTGAGCGGTGCAGAAGTCAGCCAAGCACCACGGCAGGAGGCAACAGCGCCCCCCCCAGAGGCAAGACTGTAACGCTACAGTGTTACAGAGTCACAGACATTGGGCTACTATATATATGACTAGCCAATTAGCCTGTCATAAGACGAGATTTTCAGGTCTTTCCTCCACGTCGGTCTTCTCTCCTGAGCCTCTGGTCTCTTGCTCCATGTCTCTTTCTCTCTCTCTCCTCCTCCTACTGCCTCCCCCTCTCTCTCTCTCAGCTCTCCTCCACCTTCTGCCTCTCTCTCCATCTCTCTCTTTCTCTTCTCCCCTTCCTGCCTCTCACTCTCTCTCCGCTCTCCTCTGTCTCCGTCGGGGATGCACGCTCATCCAGGCCCCGCCCACTGGCCGTGTACGTCAGCGCCCGGCCCCCCTTCCCCTCCCACCGTGGCGCTCGGCTGACTTCTGCGCTGCTCAGCTGGGCTGCCGCTGGGAAGCAAGCACCGGAAGTGGCCATTTGGGCTCCCCCATGGCGGCCCGGCTGAGCGGCGCAGAGGTGCCGAGCGCCACGGCGGAGGCGAAGAGTGGGGCGGTGATGTACGGCCAGGCCCCTGGCCATGTACATCACTGCTCCACCTCTCTTCCCCTCCCGCCGTGGCGCTCGGCTGACTTCTGCGCCGCTCAGCCGGGCTGCTGCGGGGAGCAGCGTCCATTTGGGTTCCCCCGTGGCGGCCCGGCTGAGCGGCGCAGAAGTCAGCCGAATGCCACGGCGGGAGGCAAAGGGGGGCGGGGCGGTGATGTACACGGCCAGGCCCCATCCCCTGGCCATGTACGTCACCGCCCCGTCCCTCTTCCCCTCCTGCTGTGGCACTCAGCTGACTTCTGCGCCACTCAGCTGGGCTGCTGCGGGGGAGCAAGCGGCGCAAGCGGCCATTTGGGCCCCGCACTCCCCATGCAGCACAGGCCACCCAGAGGGAACAGCCAGCATTTCAGGCAACAGCGCCGCCTAGAGGGAACAGCCAGCATTTCAGGCAACAGCGCCGCCCAGAGGGAACAGCCAGCATTTCAGCGTTACAGACTCTCAGACACTGGGCTACTATATATACGATGACTGGAGACACCAATATTGTTATTGTGTCCATTTTTGGTCTCCTGTCACATCAGGTTCTTTTCCCTAATCTGACCAGTGAGGAGGAAATCTCCCATTCTTTGCATTCCACGTGGAATTCCACTGGGATTCTTTTTTCATCCTGCAACTACATTTACCGAGCGTAGGCTTCTCACACTGTATTTGTATTCCAGTGCTGGTTTCAATTACCTGGGCAGCCTTTTCCATTTTAGCTGAAAGAGAGGATAAGAAAACACCAAGTTTCTTATTAAAACACCTGCCGGTGGAGAAAGTGTCACCCCAATATTTATAGGAAAGCTCTGTCACTTCAAACAAGCTCAGCGATAAGAGCTCTTGTATTTACTTAAGGCTTTTCATTGCTGGGCACTCTGGTCTCTTTTCAATTCCTTTTCTTCCCTCCCCTTAGCTCAGCGGTGAAGTTTTGCAAGTTAATTCCCAGAATAAAGGCACACTGCCCTCTCAGATCTCCATGCAAAGCTCCCAAGGGGAAGAAAAATAAAGGGGAAGATAATTTTGTGGGTCCGAGAGCTGATTTTTGCCTTTATTTGGAAAGCAATGATAATGTTTCATTCTCATCTGTGGCTCTTCTATCCATATCTTACGGACTGAGCAAGTCAACCTGCTGCTCTATGCCTCAGTTTCCCCAAAGCACACATCAGTTAAGCTGCAACGCTAACCATAGAAACCAGGTCTTCTGTCTCTGAGGCCATGCACTGGCCCTTGCACCCTACTGGCTCCTGCCTATCAAAAATGGTCCTTCTTTACCCTTCTTTTTTTCTGTAGTTTTCCAGAAGTCCTCTCCTCCACTTAGCTCCTTCATTACTCTGCGGTCCTTCTCTATAGCAATCTCATTTCCAGGCCAGCTGTAACGTGTGCCCTGTCGTTCAGCCATCCAGCTCTTAAAAATGATTTCTTTGTTTTTTCTGGATGCAATAAATGGGTCTGTTTCTTAGCAACCCCCTTCCTCCTCTCCCTTTGTTATTTCCAACTCATTATCTTTGTCCATGTTCAACTGCACATTAACTTAATTGCAGACAGATTTCAGATCTCTCGGAACCAGAAGGGGCACTTGTAAAACATTCTTCCAGTCAACAGAAAATGAGGGCCTTGGCCTTTTACTAAGCTTGGTGAAAGCCAATTCAACTTAGTTTGCCTCCGCTCCAGGTTGCGACAGCACCCCAAACACTTGCATTTCCCTCCTCTCTTTGAAGCCGCTTGGAAGCCATGTTCCCAGTAAACTGAACACTTGGGCAGCTGCCCTGGCGAGATCCTGGTGCCGCTCACCTGATTGGCACGGTGCCCACAGCCGGCAGCATGAGTTCCTGAACATGCCTCCGTGCACGCAATAAAATGTATTCCACACATGCGTGGCAAAAATTTGAGGAGACATTGCTTGAAAGCTGTGCTCTTCATAAGACAAATGCTGGCCCTTTTGCAGCTCACCCACTTCAAATCATAACCAGTGGGCTCCACTATGCTCATTTCTAGTAATTCTTCTTGGAGCGCTTCTCTCTTCAAGATGCCAAGGGCAAACTTTGCCCCTCCCCCTTCTTTTTAGCCTGTTTAACTAAATGCAGAGGGCCAAATTCTGATTTCTAAATCAAGGCTAACTTGGCCCTGTGTAAAAAGAACTGAACCAGGGCCAGCATAAGTCACCTCTAAATTACTGTAATATAGCACCAGCTGGGTTGGGGTTGGGGGAATCTTGCCTCTCTTAGGGCATGTCTACACTGGGGAATTATTTTGAAATAACTCCCCTTATTTCGAAATAACAAGGTGAGCGTCCACACTACCAAGCCTGTTATTTCAAAATCAGGGGCTTGTTATGTCGAAATAATAACTCCTGCTTGTGAAGAGGAATACGCTTATTTCAAAATAGTTATTTTGGGAGTTATTACTTTGAAATAACGTATTTTGAAATAGGCCCGGGAAAGGAATTACACTCCATCTGAGGCTATGTCTACACTGCCGGGTTCTCCTCTCTGCACTGCAGGAAGGAAAACTCACGAAAGTTCTGCTCTTGCATCAAGTGGGGAGCTATACCCAAAGTCACCTCCTGAATGGTGAAAATGTCGGTACAGCTCCTGACGCCTCCAGCTTCAGTGGGAGCTTCACCACTAACTTCGGTGGCTTCCCATGGGTAGATCTTCACTACTGGTCTGCGGAGAATGGCAGGATGCAGGGGTCTGTTCACTGGAGCGTCCCTTAAAAGGACGGCATTGCCTGTGACCATTCCTGAGCTGGGGCAGGAGGGAGCAGACGGCCGCAGATCGCTGCTGTTAGGTGGGGAAAGAGGGGTAGTAGCCTCCCCTTGGAGATTGTCCTGCTCTATGGGAGGGTGTTCACCTCCTGCCAGACCAGGGAGGTTATGCGATTTGATTGCAGGGATGGTAGGAGACAGGGTTTGTTGCGCCTGTCACTGGAAAGAGAGAGCAATGTGGGAGTAAAGAACATAAGAACAGCCATATTGGGTTAGACCAAAAGTCCATCTAGCCCAGGCAATTCTGTCTTCTAACAGTGGCCAATGCCAGGTGCCCCAGAGGGAATGAACAGAAAAAGGAATCATCACGTGATCCATTCCCTGTTGCCCATTCCCAGATTCTGACAAACAGAGGCTAGGTACATCATCCCTGCCCATCCTGGCTAATAGCTATTGATGGACCAAACTTCCGTGAATGTATCTAGCTCTTTTGGAACCCTGTTAAAGTCCTGACCTTCACAACATCCTCTGGCAAGGAGTTCCACAGGTTGACTGTGCGTTGCATGAAGAAATGCTTCCTTTTGTTTGTTCTAAACCTGCTACCTGTTCATTTAATTTGGTGACCCTATATTCTTGTGTTATGGGAAGGAGTAAATAATTCTTTATTCATTTTCTCCACACCTATCATGATTTTATAGACCTCTATCCTATCCCCCTTCGTAGTCTCTCTTCCAAGCTGAAAAGTCCCAGACTTATTAATCTCTCTTCATATGGCAGCTGTTCCTTACCCCTAATCATTGTTGTTGCCCTTTTCTGAACTTGTCCCAATGCCAAGATATCACACTCTAAGCATTCCGATCATCTTTATCCAAACAGTGGAGAACTTCTGCCGAATTCTATGCACCATTTTCTCATACATCATTCTCTCTCGATCTATGTCTGTTCTTCCTCTGCTCAGCTGTCCTCTCTCCTCCACTGAGGGCCAGGCTGGAGGTTGGCTTCATCACTAATTTTCATGAGGGTTGGGTTCCTTTTTAAAGGTGAAACAGTTTTTGGCCATATAGTTTCAGAGTCCCTCCTGTCTCTGCTGTCACTCCATGGAGAGCTGGCTTCTTGTTCCTTGCCCTTTCTCTTCCTTCTCCCAGCAACCTCTCCCCTGGATACTTCTCCACTGTTACTCTCTGGTGTGCGCAGCCCCTACCCTCTTTCTCCACACACCCTTTGCTGTTTGCAGAATTGGGCTACTGTAATGTAACTACAGCTGGATTATAGTGCATCAAGCTGCTGGTGCCAGCTTCTTCTGCAGACTAGAGGGGTACCAACAAGTCTGGTTGAAGCTACCTCATCTGAAACCAGCCTACAGCTGCTCTAGTGGGGAGGAGGGGAAATTGCATGCACTATACATGCCAATGAAATACCTTGTAGGGGTAGCAGTGTAACTTTGAAAACAACGAGTAGTCCTGTGGCACATTAGAGACTAATCAAAATATATAGCATCATGAGCTTTCAAAACCCACGTCATCAGACGTGTTGCAGTGGAAATACAGAAACCAAGATATATATCAGCAGAAGTAGTACCTGTCAGTTGTAGGACCCGTGTTAATGAGGCTAATTAAGTGGGCTGGATGTGTCCCATACATAGCTTTTGCTGTGGGAATGCAGATGTTAAAAGGAGGAAAACCACTGGAGGTCACTCTTGTGCCATGGAAAGCTACAGCGAGATCTCCCTCCCCATCCTTTAGGGTGCTGATCTTTTTACCTGCCTAAGTTGCTTGCCCTGTGTTAGGACAGTACCCAGCAAAAGACACTGATCCATTCCTGCCCTTGGAATAAAAATTATCTTCCAAATATGGATCCAGTCCCCTCCTCCCTCAGCAGACTGTTACTGCAGGAAAATGACCGATGGGGAGTGGTGCGCACTGTACACCCGGGCAGGAAGCTGAAACTTTGAACGGTATGGTAGCTCTGCTGGGGTGTAAATTTGAACCTTTACACCTGCACTAAGGTTGGGATTGACACAGGGAAGTTAGTGACATGACTTCTACAGGACTACTCATATTCAGAACGATGCCCCGATTAAGCAAAGTAGTTAAGGATATGCTAATAGGTGGGGAGAGAACCAATTCAATAGACCAGCATCCGTCTAATCCCGCTAACTAGTGCAGCTGATGGAACGAGACCTGGGAGACACTGAACTGTGTGTTATTCTATTTGGTGGTGGAGCTGAGATAACAAAAACTTGAACTAGGAGAGATGTGCCACCATCCAATCTGGGTCACAGCAATGTATAAACTGGTGGGAGGGGGTCACAGTTAGTGCTTCATGCTGTCAAAAAAGAGGCTCAAATTGTGCTTCTGAGTCTATTTGACAAGCAAAATTGGAGAGTTTTTGTCTAGCCTCCCACTTCTGGTCTTGCATAGTCTACAGAAGAGAAGAGTGAGGGGGGATTTGATAGCAGCCTTCATCTTCCTGAAGGGAGGTTTTAAAGAGGCTGGAGAGAGGCTGTTCTCAGTGGCTGCAGATGACAGAATGAGGAGCAATGGTCTCAAGTTGCAGTGGGGGAGGTCTAGGTTGTATATTAGGAAAAACTATTTCCCTAGGAGGGTGGGGAAGCACTGGGATGGGTTTCCTAGGGAGATGGTGGAATCTCCATTCCTAGAGGTTTTAAAGTCCCTGACTGGGATGATTGAGTTGGGGTTGGTCCTGCTTTGGGCAGGGGGTTGGACTCGATGACTCCTGAGGTCTCTTCCAACCCTAGGATTCTAGGATTCTAGGATTCCTTTTAACTTGTGTTTAACTTGTGTTACGTGAGCTTGATTTCGAACATTAGCTTTAATAAATTGTTTATATCTGTTCTTACCAGTTTTATATTAGTCAGAGTGTGTTTTTGTTTATTTGCTAAGTAAACTACTTCGTTCTGTTTCTATCACTTAAAATCTATCTGTAGTTAAACTTGTTTTATGTTTCATCTTGGCCAGTGTTGTTTTGAGTGAAGTGTTTACATGGCAGACCAGGACACATTTCAGAAGAGGGGGAATATTAACACCAGCATCTAGCATAGCTACATTCACTTCACCTAAATTCCTCCCGCATTTTCAATAGGATGGGATGGTTTTGTCCTGTCTGGTTAAAAAATTGCCCTATTTCACACTAGGAATGGCTGCATTTCACGGGTGGAGAAGATATTCCTGAGAATGGTTTTGTATCAATTTCAGGTTTTAAAGTACTTTAGGATCCAGTCACAGATTATTAAGGCCTGTCTCGCTCTACTTTGGTAAACATTTATCAAAGATGATCTAGACGGTGTTTGGCCCTGCCGTGAGGGCAGGGGACTGGACTCGATGACCTCTCGAGGTCCTTTCCAGTTCTAGTGTTCCAGGATTCTATGACACGAGCTGCTGTGTTTTGGACCTGTGGAGACCACACAATAAAAACAATCTGAGGCTCTGTGTTGTAACCGCACATTGGTTACTGATCCATTTACCACAGTGGGTTTGGGCCCCAACCTCTCACCATTTCAGCTTCATGTCGGGCTTGCCTCTGGCCTAGCTTTGTCTCTCAGAAGAATGATAATTGAGGGGGTCATATGTCCCACCTCCAGCCAGGGCCGGATTAAGGGGGGGGCTAGCCGGGCAGCTGCCCGGGGCGCCAACCTATGGGGGGCACCTGATTGAAGTGGTAAGGGGCGCCGTGCGCCCAGGGACGGGGCTGCGCACGTGCTGCTCACCCGGGGGCGTGGCGCCCCTTATCATGTCAATCAGGCGCCGCACGCCCGGGGGCGGCGGGGCCGCGCATGCGCCGCGCGCACACTGCCCAGGGTGCAAGTAAGGCTCGGTCCGGCACTGCCTCCAGCCACTGGCCCTAGACCACATCCACAGGTGAAGGGCATGAAGAATCCATGTGCCTGACTACAGCTCCGAGCTGAGATACATTGTGGTCTGGGCCCCCCACAACTTTGGCTCTGGCAAGCATATAAACAAGGAGCTCCACAGAAATTTGCTGTGTGCTGCTCATGGCCTTGTTTTTCCCACTAACTCCCACTATTTCCCAGTGCTTGAAATATTTTTCCCCTGCTGCTGGTTTCCTTTACCAGGTGCAGTAAAGTCTCCTTCAGTGCTAATGATATGCCACTGATAAAAGTCTAATCAGCAGGAGAATTAGGTGGGTCCAGATATCTGTGGGAAAGGGAAACAGGAGACAAAGCTAACTGGATAACAAAGCTTCAGGCAGTAGCTGAGTTAGTCTGTACAGGATAAACTTAAAAAACAACAAATAGTCTGGTGGCACTTTATAGACTCACAAAACATGTAGATGGTATCATGAGCTTTCATGGGCACAGCCCACTTCTTCAGATGACTGGAGTTTGACTCTGGTCATCTGAAGAACTGGGCTGAGCCCACAAAAGCTCACGATACCATCTACATGCTGGATAACAAAGATAACTGTATGCCCATGTCCCACCTGTATGCTACACCGTCCCCGAGAGTGAAAGAGGGACTCTTTCACGCCTCCAACAGCCAAACTCTTTCCGAACCCCAAAGTTTGGGCTTGTACGCCACTGATGTCACATCGGCTAGCTTGTTGCCAATCGTGATAGCCCACGGCAATACACACCCTTGTGATCCCAGCTTAATGTGAACTGCTCGGTGCTGGAGTTGGGGGAGGGGGGACACATTTGGGGGACAAGAGGAGGAAGGGATAAAGTGCCCTTTTCTTATTATTAATGGAGATGCTTTTGTTCTTACCCCTGGGAACTGTGGACCTGCACTTGGCATGAGCATCGTTTTGGGGTCAGGCGGCCATTTCCCCCCAAGCTACAAGCCTCCGCAGGCGCGGAATTTGCTCCTCTCAGCGCAGCCTCAGGTGCCTGACAGGAGTTGCCCAACTCCCAATAGTGAAGTCAAACTACAGGCAGCACCCAACTTGCGACGCGATCGGTTCCTGGGGAAGTGTCGCAAGTCGGGGGCATCATAACTCAAACCCTCATTTACGATAGGAGTTGTGTGCTGTCGTAAATGTGGGCCGAGGACGCAAGTCAGGGGTTTTAGGCCCCTTCCTCACTTACAAAAACGGTTGTAAGTGCGGGGGGTCACACCTCAGGCAGTCGCATCTCAGGGTTTCCTCTACTTCTGGTGCTGGGCCTTGTTTAATCGCGGCTGGGTGCTGCTGCATGAGGCAGCCACTGGGCCAGGAATGGAGAGAAACGGAAGGCCCATAATTTCTACTTATCTCCCCCCGCCCATTTTGGGTCTCACTACAAAAACCAGATACCTTTGGCTCTGGATTTTTTTCCCATAGAAATTAGGAACAAAGAGCCCTTCATGGCAGCCTCTGTGTTTGCTGCACTACAGCAGTAGAAGATAGAGGCAGGTTGTCTAAGCCATCCCCCGGAAGGAAAGGGGGTGAGTGAGGAATCTCTGTAATTAGTGGGAAAGTAGCATTCTCTTAGTGCAGGGTAGGGAACCTTTTCAGGGTCGGGAGCCACTGACCCACAGAAAAATCAATCGGAACCGCGCACGAGTGAGAAGCAAAAAAACAAACCACAAAATGACTGAGAAGCAGAAAGAGACACTCCATATTCCCCTTGTACACCAGAGCCAGGGGGGCGGGGCAGGCTAGTAGATTGTATGTGCTCCAGCCATGCGGTGGAGTGGCAGGAGTGCTGGGGGGGGAGGAGCCCTGAGCCTGGGGAGTCAGATCCAGGTGAGCTGGGGGCTACATCCAGCCCCAGGGCCTTAGGTTCCCCACCCCTGTCTTAGTGATTATTTGCACACACCCCTTCTGCACCCCCTTTTCATTCTGTACCTCCAGGGTTGGAGTGGATTGTTTAGCTCCATTAATACACTGTGAAATCAGTAGGTGGAGCTGTGGACCATGAATGCATTGGGCCAAATTCTTTTCTGGTGTGACACTCCTGATGTCAATTTTTGCACCACCCATGGATTTGGCTCCAGCCATTTGGAGAAAGAGAAAAGAAAGAGCAAGTTAAAAAAGGACCTGGAAAGAAAAGCTACGTGACTCCCGGGTTGCTGCTTTCTGGGCTGTGCTGCAAACTCTGCATCCGACGTCCAGACAGCTTTGAAAGTCAGAGCTCATTTGCTCGATCGAGTAGCCAGCTGCATTTCAATGCGTCTGTTGTGGTTTAGCCCTCCTAGGGCTGTAATATTAATTATCTCCAGCATTGCCAACTTTTACAATCCTCCTAGTATGTTTCTCACAATCCCTGTTCCTGAGGGTATCTGAACAGATGAGGATCTCCGCTTTCATTTAACAGTGAAACACTTCATCCAACATGCAGTTAACCTGTGGAACTCCTTGCCAGAGGCTGGTGTGAAGGCCAGGACTTTAACAGGGTCCAAAAAAGAACTAGATACATTCATGGAGGTTAGGTCCATCAATGGCTATTAGCCAGGATGCAGGGATGGTGACTTTAGCCTCTGTTTGTCAGAATATGGGAAGGAGTGGCAGGGTGTAAGCTTAGTCCTGGACCCCAGACCTGTGCTCAGGCCTGTAAATAAACAGTTAGAAGTCCCCTTTAAGCCCAGGCCCAGAGTACAGGGCGGGGCAGGCACCCAAAAGCAGGCTTGACATTGGCCCAAGCCCTGGTGCAGGACAGATGAACAACCAGTCAGGGGCTCAAGCCTGGCTGCAGGCCGAGCAGCAGTTTATAAGGCCCAGCCCTTGGTCAAGGCAGGGCAACAGCCAAACAGTACAAAGAGTTAAACAGTTTAACACTCAGGCCTGTCTGCAGGCTGAGTCGGGGGGGTGCGTCTCCTCATTGGCAGGGAGCCGACAAGCACAGGGGGAACCTGCCATCCCAGGGGAGAGCTGGCAGGGGGGACACAGGCCCACCGGCTCCACTGCATCCCAGCCCAGGGCCCTACCAGTGGCAGTGCGGATCCTGGCTGCAACACGCCACCCAGTTGACCTCCATCTCCTCAGCTGGCCCTAGGCTGGCTACCCCTGGGCTGCTTCCTAGGTCCCCCCGGGGGCTGGCTCCACGGCTGTGCTGTGGGGTCCACTGGGGATGAAGGTGCTCGCAGCATATCCATGGGCTCCAGGTCCAGTTCAGGCAGGGGTCCCAGTGGACCAGCCCAGTCTTCATTGCCCAGCAAAGGTCTTGGGGGACCTGGTAAATCTTCAGGCCCTGGCAGCAGTTTCAGCAGCCCTGGCCAATCCTTTAGGCCCAGCAGCGGCCCAACCCAGTCCTCCCTTTGAGGGCAGCGTGGCTGGGCCTTTCTCCTCGAGAGCCTAGGCAGAGCATCTCGCCTTCTCTGCAGCCAGGGCCAAACTGAGCTCTGAGCCCTGGTTCTTATACTTCTGGCCCCGCCTTCCTGCTTCCTGTGGGTGGGGCTGGGTGAGTCTGGCCCCGCCCACCAAGAGGTCTTAGGGGCTCCTTCCTCTTCTGGGTCAGAGGGAGGCCATGCTGATGTCCTAGCCTCACGACACCAGGGAGGGATTATTTGATGATTGCTTGTTCATTCCCTCTGGGGTGCCTGGCATTGGCCACTGTCAGAAGGCAGGACACTGGGCTAGATGGATCTTTGGTCTGATCCACTATGGTGGTTCTTATATAAGTTTTCAGTCCTTGGGGCCGGGAATCCTGAAAATGTGACCCAAGTGCACCTAAGGGCTTGGAAAATAGATATTTTCAAGAAAAAAACCCTCATGATTTTAAGCCAATCTCGGGAGTTTTGGCAGGCTTGGCTCATCATTTTTAAGCCTCTGTAGTCAGCAGAATTGGTGTCCCCAGCCCAGTTCTGGTTGGGGTGATGCCATGTGGATCTCAGCACTCCCGCCCCCAATGGGACAACTGTACCTGCTGCAGGAGCAGCTCTTCTCTGCTCTCACCGGCTGCGTTTCTGTGGCAGGGGTGAACTGCTGCAGCTGAGGAAAAGGTCATCAAATGTGTTCCCAAATTCTGCGCACCTGCATGAGGGCTGCAGGGCTCTCTGGGGTGATAGACCGAGGAATATGGTGTTTGCAGTGGAGGAAATTGTAAACCGTTTTTCAGCCAGAGGACTGCATTCCTTACAGAGACTTCAGGGAAGCTAGACGGGCTTTCAATCCATTTATCAAGCTGCCTGCAGTTCCCATTTCAAGGCTGGGGAAGCAATAATAAGCACTGAGCAAAAAACTAAAACAAAAACAACCCAGCGGTGTGTGTATGTGTATTGCGTCCCTCCTCTCTGGGAAAACAGTCCCATTCCTGGCACTTCCCATTTTCCAGGCACAAGCAGCCCCTGACTTTGGTTTCAGTTATGATAAGATGAGGCTGAATACCAAATTTGGTGGTCCTAGCTCTTACGGTTTAGGAGGAGTTCTTGAACAAATGGACTCACAGACAGACACACACACAGAGGGTATGTCTAGACTGCATCCCTCTGTCGGCAGAGGGATGCATATTAGGCAGGTCGACATTGCAAATGAGGCAGGGATTTAAATATCCCGTGCCTAATTTGCATAAAAATGGCTGCCGCATTTTGCCGACTCAGCACTTTGTCGGCAAAAAGTGGCAGTCTAGAGGGGGATCTGTCGAGAAAGAAAGCCTTTTTTGACAGATCCCTTATGCCACCTGCAAGGAGGTTTACAGGATCTGTTGAAAAGGCTTTCTTTCGACAGATCCCTCTCTAGACTGCCGCTATGGACAAAGTGCTGAGTCGGCAAAAACACGGCGTTATTTTTATGCAAATTAGGCACGGGATATTTAAATCCCTGCCTCATTTGCAATGTCGACCTACCTAATCTGCATCCCTCTGCCGACAGAGGGATGCAGTCTAGACATACCCAGAGATAGATATCAATGGAATCTATGGGCGCTCATCAGCTTTTGCATTTGGGGCATGAATTTCATGAAATGAGTTAGTGAAAATTATTCTCCACTCAAAAGAGAAGTCAAATAAAACATGCCACATGCCCCGTCCTCCACCCCAAGTCCCCACATATTCAAAAGTCCCCAGGGGTACTCCAAAATACCCAACACTTGATGCATCCAGAATTATGGGCATCCCCAGCAGTCCCTACCAGTGCCCTCAGCTTCACCCATGAGCTCCAGAGATACATGGAAAAATGCATGTGTGCCTGATGGTATGGGGAGCTCTTTACGGAAACTCTACTGCGAGGCAATGGATTGACTCAACAATCGTCAACACAATTGAGCAGCCCCATGCCACTAAAGCTAGGTCTGTGGCTAAGGAGAAGGTGGGAGAGCATCCTAAACACAAATCTCTCCCCAGTGGCATGGGAACACTTTAAAGAGTGAGGGTCCTGACATCTGCCTCTTATCCAGTCCTGTCACCCCCCCCCACCCCGACCCTGCTGAGGCTGGGAGCCAAGGCCTGGAATGTGGGACAGCAGCTGGGACCTGCGGCATGGGACTGCCAGCAGAGCCCCGCCATGCGCAGGGCCAGAGCAGAGCCCCCAGTGTGCAGGGCCGGCAGCAGTTGGGACTCCATGTTCAGGGCCAGTAGCAGAGTCTGCAACGTACTAGGTAGGGAGCCAGGGATGCTGCAGCACCCCTCAGACTCTTAGTAGGGTTGCCAGATGGTTTAACCAAAAATACCAAACACTCCCTGCACACACACACACACAAACACCAGGGAAAAAATTCTCTTGAGGGGGCAAAAAAAGGGGGGAGACCAAAGTTGCTGAGCAAAAAAAAAGGACCCCAAGAGTTATTAAGCAAATAAATAAATAAATAAAATTAAATAAAACAGCATTAAAACAGCATGGCCCCTTTAAGTGCGTGTGGAGTCAGAATAGGGATAGGAAGAGGGGAGAGGTTGTGCATTAAGGCCCAGGGAAGGCATTGCTTCCCCTTGCTCAGGTCTTTAGGCTTTTTGCAGGTGGCCATCTTGTTTTTTTGGTAGAGCCAGAAGGGAGCTTCCCTGCAGAACCAGGTGAGCAGGAGGTCCGGGGGCCCAGGCCGGGCCCTGTTGCTGAGTGTGTCGTAGGGTTGCCAGGTGTCTGGTATTTTCGCCTCCTGGCAGGGAAAATATCCCAGAAAATACCAGACATTTCAGGTGTCCGGTATTTTCTGAATTTTTTTACCGGACAGGAGGCGAAAATACCGGACTGTCCGGGTCAAAACCCTAGCTCTTAGTTCCCACGCTTATGTCTCTCCCCACTTCCTTTCTGCTCCTTCAAGGAGCCCTGAACCCTTTGATCTCCCATTGTGGCAACACTTGCTCTTTGTCCCAGGTTTGAGGGTGAAACAGAGGGAAATGAGTCCTGGGGTCTGGGCCTTCCTGTGCTAGCTGACAGCCATGTTCCTGGTTCCTGTGAGCCCCATTGGTTCCTACATGGATTTCCTGCCAGCTGCCATTTCCCCCCTTCCACGCTCCGTGCAGAGGGTGTGATGCAGGCTGAGTAGCGCTCAGAGTCCCTTGCTGCAGTTGCATTTTGCTGCAGCTCTCTGGGGAGCAACCATGCATGGGTTTGCATTGACTCCTTCCAGTGCAACTTTGGTGGGCAGGATACTAACCACGCCTGCCTGCAGGAGAGGATGAGGGTTTAGTATTGTCTTCCTGAGCCTACCCTTTCCAGGTCTCGTTAAAGCACAGAAATTCATCTTTCAGCCCGATTCTTTCCCCAGCTGATAGGGGTCCCTGATTTATCCCGGTCCCATGGGCGCTGGGAGCCCAGAGAAGGAGAGAGGTAGGGGAGGGTAGTGGGATGGAGGAAAAGAAAGCAAGAGCGAAAAGGATGGAGGGAGGCTGAAAAGAAGCAGAGATAAAAAGAACAGAGTACAAGAAGGAAAGCAGGGAAGATACACAGGCCAGAAAAAGGAAGGCGGGAGAGATTCAGATTGGTTTACACTGCCTTGTCCTTCATCAAACGCCAGTGACATCCACAGTCATAGAACTCAGCTCCTCTGTGATGGGTGAAATATTTCAAGGGCTGCTCTCAGCTTAAAAGAGCAACATGAGGTGTTTGATTTGTATTTTTGTGGTGATTAAATATAGAATAACAGACTGAGTAAGGCAGGAGGGAAAGGGAGAGCAGGAAAGAAATCAAAGACTGACACCTCCCTTGAGTGTAGACAGAAAATAAATCAGAGGCCCTCTGCACTTTCTCCTTGCTGCAGCTGAGTCCTGGCTCCCTATGGGTTGTTGGGGTTTTTTTGGTTTTTGTCGTTGTGCCCCACAACACAATCCCATATAATGTAAGGTTACGAAGCTGGCTGTGAATAAATCATGAGGCGGTTATAAAATGTTTATGCCGTGTCATTATCAGCTAGCAACTAAACTACAACAGTTGTTGTTGACAAACCAGATGTGATTTGGTGTTGTTTTGTTGTTGTCGTTGTGGCTCAGGACTGGATTGGACTCATCTTCAGGTCTCCTTGCTGCCCCAGAAAATACCCCTCCCCCTGTACACACACACTGAAGGGATGCAGTGAGACACACACATGCAAGGAAGGGACATGGTGACAAATACACACCCAGGCTGAGTGGATGGGCTCTCTCTCTCTCTCTCACACACACACACACACAGTTGCTGAATGATGCACACACCTTGTGAAGGGATGTGGTGACACACCCACACAGGGGATGCAGTGACACTTACATGCTGGAGGAATGCGGTGGCATACCCACACACTGGTAGGACACAGCATACTTCTTTCTCTCCCCACCCTGTGGACACATGAGATTTCTCCCCTCCTCCCCGATAGCCCCCGAGGCCAGATTCTACTCTCCAGGACTCCCCAGGGCACCTCCTCTGAATGTAATGGACTTTACTTCAGATTTACACTGTCGTCACTGAAAGCAGGATTTGGCCTTTGGTTTTCCTCTGTCAGACCCAGGCCCTTGAGGCCACCTGGGACAATCTTGTTCTAGAGCAGCGTCGTACTGCTCTGGCAGTGCAAAGCTGCCTGCAAACCAGCTTCGCGGAGGTCTGGAGGAGTCCCTCAGTGCAGAGGAACCGCTGGGTCTAGAGCGGCGGAAGCAGCTGCTTTGCCACCCTTCATCTGGACTAATAAAGCAGGTGGTGAGCACAGGCCTGGGAAGTAAGGGTGCGGAGGGTGCTGCAGCACCCCCAGGGTTTGCACCCTGCTTCCCCACGCTCAGGGGACAGCCTTGTTGCTGACCTGCCACCAGCTTTGCCAGCCCCAGATTCCGGCCTCCAGATAGGTCCTGCCAGCCTCACAGGCTCCACCCACCTTTTGAGTCCCGTTGACCACTGGCCCCGCCCCCATGGAATCCCACCGGCCCTCAAGGTTCCATCGCTCATCAGACCTGCCCCAGTGACAGCCTGTTGGCCCTGCCAGTCCTGGAGTCCAGGTTACTGGCCCTGGAGACTCCATGGCCATCTGGGATCCCACCACTGGGCCGGGGCTCTGCTCCTGGCCTCAGCCCAGGACTCAGCAGTTGCCTCCAGCCTGGAGATTGCAAGGGGCTAGGATTGCCATCTCTCCTAAGCCACAATGTCTCAGACCCCCCTGCTGTAGGTATGGCAGCAAATGGGGTTCAGTCATTCCAGTCCAGGAGAGCTGGCAACCGTCAGAGGGACACGGACCAGGTCGGGTGTGTGTGGGGGGGGTAACTCAGCACCTCCACCCAAAAATTGTTCCAGTGCCACTGGCAGTGCAGATGAGGCAAGGGGGGGGTGGTGACCTGAATTTCTTTATGCACCTCGTTGCTGGAATGGTCCCAGGGGGCTGTTGGTAGCTGGTGCAGATAAGGTCAACCTGCAGGTTGCTCCAGTGTAAGCCAGCCTGGCTCCCAGGCTGACTGTCTGCCTTTAACCATCTTGGGCCTCCGGGTCGACGCAGGGAAGTAGAGCGTCCTGTAGGATGTGATAACCAGGAGAAGAAGGCTTCTCTGGACTAGCAAAGCAGAGAAGCTATGAGCCTCCCATTCTAGGATGGAGTTGCTCAGCCACGAGAGTGGATACTTACCCTCTCCATGTCGATGTGGGGACAAGTGCAATCTCACGCTGCTCTCTGACTTGTTTCCTCTGATTGCTCGGCTGCTGTATACACACGATAAACCGGCTGTGTTTCTGTACCCAGGTACATTTGCCCTAAAACATTACCCCTACCCCTTCTCTTGTGCACCAAAGAGAGAAAGACCAAGGTCTCATCATCCGCCCAGGGGCAATAACAGCCTGCATTAGGCAATGCTCCATTACATTGGACTCCAGCCGTCCCCTCTCCCAGAGACAGGAGGCACGCTGCACATTCTGAGCAGGTCAGTCTGTCACTGGGAGTTCTGGCACTAAACTCCTGTGAAACAAAGCAGTCTGGAGAGCCTGCGGCCATGCAGTTTGATTAACCACGCGCACCTTTGTGGAAGGATTAGAGGACTCTATTGTTGTGATGTTTGAATCTTAATTGAAATCCACAACTCTAAGGCTCTGCTCACTGCCTAGTGTGCCGGAGGGCTGGGAGAGCAGCGTGCCTGATTCTGGTCTGTTACTATGGGAAGTGGTGCAGGTCTGAATCCACAAGTATTTTTTCACCTCAACATCTTCTGCCACACTGTGCAGAAACATGACAAGGGATTCTACAGGCCCCCGGGACATCACCGTGTTTGGACTCAGGATTTCAAGTGCATTTTCAGAACCCAGCTGGAATCTGTCCATGGTTTGGAAGCATCAATAAAACAACTGTGTAATTTCAATAAGAAGAAAACGCAGATACCAGTTAGGCATAGCAAATGGCCCCCATGCCATAGAACTGCAAATAGATGCTCTCAGTGGTGGTACAAGCTAAATATGAGTCAATGGTGTGATACCATTGCAAAACAAGCAAACATCATTCTGGGCTGCATTAACAGGAGTGTTGTGAGCAAGACACGAGAAGTCATTCTTCCTCTCTACTCTGATTAGGCCTCAGTTGGAGTATTATGTCAAGTTCTGGGCACCTCATTTCAAGAAAGATTTGGAGAAACTGGAGAAAGTCCAGAGAAGAGTAGGTCTAGAAAACATGACTTATAAGGGAAGATTAAAAGAATCAAGTTTGCTGAGTTTGGAAAAGAGAAGACTTAGAGGGGACATGATAACAGCTTTCAAGTACCTTAACGGATGTTACAAGGAGGAGGGAGAAAGTTATGCTCAATGTCTGATGACAGGACAAGAAGCAATGAGCTTAAATTGCAGCAAGGGAGGGTTAGGTTGGACATTGGGAAAAACTTCCTAACTGTCAGGGTGATTAAACACTGGAATAAATTGCCTAGGGAGGTTGTGGAATCTCCATCATCATATTTAGCCGTATGGCGTGGAAATCCACCAACCTCATGAGATTGGAACTCTTTTCTTATGCCTGTATATTTATACCTGCCTCTGGAATTTCCACTACATGCATCTGACGAAGTGGGTCTTTGCCCATGAAAGCTTATGTTCCAATAAATCTGTTAGTCTATATTGTTCCATCACTGGAGATATTTAATTAGATAAACATCTGTCAGGGATGATCTAGATGGTGCTTGGTCCTGCCATGAGGGCAGGGAACTGGATTATCTCAAGGTCCTTTCCAGTTCTATGGTTCTAGGATTCTATGAATCTATTATGCCATTTGCTGGGTGAGTCTGCAATGACCTGAGTCTTACTAAGAGTTAGTATTAAGACTAACACCAGTCTAGTAGTAGGATGAGCTGTATCGTTGGGTCTGGCTATGGCCCCTAACTAAACGGTGCACAGACTCAAGGGTCCCATGCAAGTCCTTGGGTTCACTGTCAAGGCTAACACTGCAGTGTGGTACTGGGAGGGTGAATGGAACTGAGTTTTGAATGAGAATCTCAGCTGAGATGCCTTCTCTGGCGAGTGAAAGGTAAAGTCCCAAATGGTGGTGTTTCAAAAAGACATGGGAGTGGGGCAGGTGGGTGCGGAAATTATCCCTAGAATCAAAACCAAGGCAGATCCTGTACAACCAGTGTCTAAGGCAGGGGTGGAGACCTAAGACCTGGAGGCCGGATGTGGCCCCCAGCTTGCCTGGATCCAGCCCCCAAGGCTCAGAGCCCCCCCAGCATTGGGGAGCCCATGCTGGTGCTCCAGCCCCTTCCACCCACACACTGTCCCCCCATGGAGCTGGAGTACACAAAATCTACTAGTCTGGGCCCCCCCCCACCCAGGCTCTGGTGTGTGAGGGGAATGTGGGGAGTGTCTTTCTCCTTCTCAGTCAAGTGCCACATCAGTGAGGTGGGTTTTGTTTGTTTTTGGGGGGGTTTTGCTACTCACTTGTGTACCACCCCGACTGATTTTTCTGTGGGTCAGAGGTTCCCGACCCAAAAAAGGTTCCCCACTCCTGGTCTAAGGCCTTGACTACATTTAAAATTTAGGTTGACATAAGTATGACACTCTGAGTTATGAAAAATTCATAACCTGAGCATCATAACTAACACTTCATGGAACTACAGCTAGGTTGATGGAAGAATGCTTCTTTTGACCTAGCTACCATTGCTTGGTGTTCCTACCCCTTCCATCAGTGTAGACTGTTTACACAACAGTCTTATGCCAACATAGCTACAGTACTTCTGCTATAGTCCTTGTCATGTAGACATGGCCTCTCATTACTTTGTGAAGTGCTTTGAGATCCCTTTGAAATCCTTGACTGCAAAAGGTTCAATATGGAAACAACCAAAGACTGCAGATTTCTGTCCCAATGTAAGGCAAGAGGGAAGCAATTAATTAAGAACGCTTCTTCTTCGAATCCGGATTGACCTCCAATGACATCACCCACACTGGCGCCAGCATTTATTGAAAATTACCCCGAACCATAAAGACGGATTTCTATGCTCAGCACTTATATCTGCAGCATCCTGCTCTTCCTGGAGCAGTGAACGGAGAGAGACGGTTCAGATTTGACTGCAATTTAGCATTCATTTGCATTTTTAAATTAGCTAAGCTGTGGACCATTGCAAAGCGATGGTAGGGAATTTTTATAATACGTAGTCTTGTAGGAGAGTAAAGACGATGGGATGGGAGGATGGCATTGAAAAGAAAAGCAGTTTCCTATACCTCAGATCTCCACCGCCAGCTCTCTATTAGCACAGCATGCTGTAATTTTTAACTCTCCCACCCACAAAATCCTAACCCTTCCCATCCCCTTCCCCCTCAGCTCAATCAGGATTTTTTCCTCTTTTATTAATTCATCTGCACCCAGGACCACCGAAGAGAGGGCCAATTGCCTTGGAGGCCAGCAATTTAAAAGGGCTCAGGGCTCCTGGCTGCTGTTACTGCAGCAACAGTAGGGGCTGGAACCCTGGACCCTTTAAATTGCTGCCAGAGCCATGCGTGGTACTGTCTGGGCAACACAGAGGGCTGGCTGAGGGAGGCGGGGTGTGGTCTCCAGGCAATGCAGAGGGCTGGCTGAGGGAGGCGGGATGTGGTCTCCAGGCAACACAGAGGGATGGCTGAGGGAGGCGGGGTGTGGTCTCCAGGCAACACAGAGGCCTGGCTGAGGGAGGCGGGGTGTGGTCTCCAGGCAACACAGAGGCCTGGCTGAGGGAGGTGGGGTGTGGTCTCCGGGCAATGCAAAGGACTGGCTGAGGGAGGCGGGGTGTGGTCTCCAGGCAATGCAGAGGACTGGCTGAAGGAGATGAGGTGTGGTCTCCAGGCAACACAGAGGCCTGGCTGAGGGAGGCGGGGTGTGGTCTCCGGGCAACGCAAAGGACTGGCTGAGGGAGGCGGGGTGTGGTCTCCAGGCAATGCAGAGGACTGGCTGAAGGAGATGAGGTGTGGTCTCCAGGCAACACAGAGGCCTGGCTGAGGGAGGCGGGGTGTGGTCTCCGGGCAACGCAAAGGACTGGCTGAGGGAGGCGGGGTGTGGTCTCCGGGCAACGCAAAGGACTGGCTGAGGGAGGCGGGGTGTGGTCTCCAGGCAACACAGAGGCCTGGCTGAGGGAGGCGGGTGGTCTCCAGGCAACACAGAGGCCTGGCTGAGGGAGGCGGGGTGTGGTCTCCGGGCAACGCAAAGGACTGGCTGAGGGAGGCGGGGTGTGGTCTCCGGGCAACGCAAAGGACTGGCTGAGGAGGCGGGGTGTGGTCTCCAGGCAACGCAAAGGACTGGCTGAGGGAGGCGGGGTGTGGTCTCCAGGCAACGCAGAGGACTGGCTGAGGGAGGCGGGGCGTGGTCTCCAGGCAACGCAGAGGACTGGCTGAGGGAGGTGGGGTGTGGTCTCCGGGCAACGCAAAGGACTGGATGAGGGAGGCAGGGTGTGGTCTCCAGGCAATGCAGAGGACTGGCTGAGGGAGGTGGGGTGTGGTCTCCAGGCAATGCAGAGGACTGGCTGAGGGAGGTGGGGTGTGGTCTCCAGGCAATGCAGAGGACTGGCTGAGGGAGGTGGGGTGTGGTCTCTGGGCAGGCTGAGGGCTGGCTGCCACTAGCCCTGCTCTTTTCTCCACGAGGCCCTGCCACTTCGAAAAAGTGCAGAGCCAGGCCCCCACACACATTGCACAGGGCCTGACAACATCTGTCGACAGCCCTACCTGCACCACTTTGTGTTTGGCCCCTTAGGGTATGTCTACACTGCGTGGAGAAGCAAACCTCTAATCTCAGGTCCACAGACATGTGCTAGCGGGGTTCTTGCCAGTGTGCTAAGATAGCTGTTGCTTTGGCAGTGTGGCTTGGCCTAGAGCTTGCATTGTCAAGCTCATGCACAAGCTATCAGCAGTGTGCCAGCACAAGTCTGTAGACCTTGGAGGCTCGCTGTTCTGTGCAGTGTGAACATGCCCTTTTTGCCTGAATGGAACCCTCCTTCTAGTCTTCATTGTGAAAACTGACACACCATCACCCTACTTAAGTACTAGTAGAGTCCTCCTCTCACCTTGAAAGCAGGAAAATGGCAGATGGTGTGGAAATGAAGTAAATTACCCCTATGTTTGGCACCCTGAGCTACTGACCCATTAGCCTGACTGGGTCTTTGCCCATGTAGCCACACTAGCATTTTGCCAGTGGCAGTAATGATGCACTGTACATTTTGACAAACTGAGATGATATTTTTCTGAGATTTCACATGCATCATCATCCGTCCGGTGAATGTCCCCCAATTTTTCTCCCCTCTACCCTTCTTGCTGGCAGAGCAATCCAACTGATGTCCCAAAGATCACTCAATTTGATGTATTCCATCCCCCATCAGCTGAACACATTCCAAAGGAAACACTAAATTCCAAGCCTGGAAGGAAAGTTTACCTACTATATAGTTTAGAAATGTGTGTGTGTGTGTGTCTGTCTGTTCATCTGTGAGTATATTGGTTCAAGAACTCCTCCTAAATAGTAAGAGATAGGGCCACCAAATTTGGTAGGCAGATTCCTCTTATCGTAACTTACAGCAGGGTCAGAATTTGGTTGTGCCAGGACAATGGGTTGTGCCTGGAATTCGACTGTTTCTCACAAAATGGAAAGGGAGGGGTCTGGTAGGAGGGACAGTTATATTGCAGAATGAGCACAGGAGGGCAGTAATGGACCAGAGATGGGGACCAGGACAGCTATAACCCCATTGGACCACCAGCTGGCAGGGATGGAGAAAGGGACAGTTATCTTCTATATATTTCAGAGAGTTTTGTCTGTGCAGCAACACAGCCGGGGGACATGCACCCTTCCCCTGGCTGTGTTGCTGCAGCTGTAGCGACCATGGAGAGGCTCTTCTCACCTGGCCCCAAGAAGCTAAGATGAGTGAGGGCTGGGGTTGTCCTCTCTCCCTGGGGCAGCCTGAATACTGAACCCCTCGTCTCCAGCTGCACCACAGAACAATGATTTAAATGAAGAAAAACAAAACTTACTTAAGTACCTGCGCAATGCTGGGTAAATCTTCTAGTCATAAATAAACACTATTTTTAGAGAGGTGGACCATTTTCCATCATGGGGAGCCACTACTCTGCCCTCATTACATTCTTTTGGCTACCCCCAGCTCAGTTTATTTTCCTTGGATAGCCCAAAGCCAGAATGATGGGTGCAAATAAGTCAATAATGAATAGGATGTGGATACAATGGAAGTCCACTGAGTTCCATCCCTGTGGACAAGCAAACCTGCTTCTGGGACTTTACTGTAATGACCTGTAGCTGCCTCTCTTTGTAGTCATCACTGATGATATCCACACCAGAAGTCTAAATTCCTGCTACCTGAATTGGTTCTTGCTGAGGAAAGCAGTTATCCACAAATTTGCAAGATTCTAAATACAAAATGTATGTCCATGGGTATCTGCATCTGTGGATATCAATGAGGATATCCGTGGCTTATTTTTGCAGATGCAGATACAAAATTTGCATCCATTCAGGGCTCTAGAAATATGATCATATGCACCAACCTATTGCATGATGTCTACGTTGAATAAAATGGTGTGTAGCATCAAGGGTAATTGTCAGATATTGTAAAGAGAGTAGCAGATGACCTTTACATGAAATAGTAGGATATTTACTCTGTAGGCACCAGGGAAATCATAGTGTGTCATTAGTTTCTGGATAATTGAGATATTAAGTAATAAACATGTGTCCTCTTAATAAACACACATGGGCCATTTGACTTTGGGAGAAAAAGCAGGAAAACTTTTCAAGCATCCTTCCAAAAGGTGGCTACAACTTGTTAATCATTCTGCCTGCATCCAATGTATTAACTCCATGACCGCACGGAGCGGCCTCATTATTCCAACAGCACCGTGAGCTCAGCTACCATTCCCTGGAGATCCCCCCAAACCTTCATTGTTTTATTACCGTGTCACTCCTTGTTTTAACACATATTAATCACAACGTTCCTTTTTTTTTTTTTATTTCACCCTCTGGAACGGAGTGGCCTGTTCTGAGCTCTCCGTTTGAAGGGCAGAAAGAACGGATTAAATAAACTGGAGGAATATGAAAGCCAACGAAAAGTGCACTGGGATTGGAATGTCAAGTTGGGTCCTCTCGCACGTGCCGTCACTAGACTTACATGTTATGTGGATTTTTTTCAAGGTGACTTGAGCTTTGATGAGCCAGGATTGGACACTGGTGTTGCTCCTTGATACACTGTGGCTGAGTCTAGACTGGCATGATTTTGCGCAAAAGCGGCCGCTTTGTGCAAAAATCTTGCCGCCTGTCTACACTGGCCGTGAGTATTTGAGCAAGAACACTGACTTTGTAATGTACAAAATCAGTGGTTCTTGCGCAAATACTCCGACACTCCCGCTCAGGGATAAGCCCTCTTGCGCAAGTATTCTTGCGCAAGAGGCCAGTGTAGACAGCCACGTTCATTTCTTGTGCAAAGCCCGATGGCTAAAATGGCCATCGGAGCTTTCTTCTTAAGAGCGTCTACACTGGCACGGATGCTTTTGCGCAAAAGCAAATCTTTTGCGCAAAGGCATATGCCAGTATAGATGCTCTCTTGTGCAAATACTTTTAACGGAAAAACTTTTCCGTTAAAAGTATTTATGCAAAATCTTGCCAGTCTAGACGCAGCCTGTAACCATTCCATGGACAAACGTTCTTCATAGATGCCCGTTTAGCTCAAACACATACTAATGAGTCTCTAGCGTAGGCCACGAGAGACCAGTCCTAATCATCTCACTACTATCATATTGTTTATTATTGTTTTACATTATTATCATGTGACCAGTATTAGGATGTCTGAGGACTGTTCCCCACTCTGGCACTCCAAGTGCAGAAGGTGAGGGCCCACAAGAGAGCTTCAAAACCTTGCCTCTATAGGCACTGGTTACAAAAACTTCCCCCCAGAATCCTAATACACAGATTTTGGGGAATTTGCAGTCACCATCAAGTGCTTTGATCCTCTAAAAAAACAGGGGTGAACACTTGAAATCACCTCCAGGGGTACCCCAAGCTCTTTTGCCCCAGAGAGCTTGATAAAGAAAAGAGAAAAACAAGCTACCATCTCTGGTAGCCGACCCCTCAGTCAGAGGCATGCAGATACAGACAGACAGACCTTCCAGGGCACACGAATCAAATCATCACCTTAAAAGAAGTGATCTTTATTACAAAACAAAAGATAAACTTGATAAAGCAGACTTAGTTGCTAGATGTTACAGAGCAACTGAGGAAACCGAATAAAAACAGGAAAAAACCCCACCTCTGGCACAATGCTTAGATGGTAAAGGGGAAGGGGAGGCATAAAATCACACAGAGCAGTTCAAACCAAACCACAAAATAAAGAAAAATTACCCTGAAAGCAACTGGATTCACATTTCCCTGGTACTCACTTATAATTTTCTCTTTGTTCAGTCCACTCCCATGCCCTGAATTCTGTGGGGGCCTGGTGGTCCTGCCTGGGTTTAAATCATTCTGTCTCTCTCAACTCCTGGTTTAACTCTCCCCCACAAAGAAAGCAGGCAGGGAATCTATATCCAATTCAAATTTCTACCCTCTATTTGGATTGCTTCTCCCGACTCCCTGGCATACACCTTTACTAGGTACTTGAGTTAACCCCTTAGTCACCGGGTGCTGGTCAGCACTCCGCCTGTTCATGACAGGATGGAAGATCGATGCATTATGAAGCACATTCACCAAGGAATGCCACTACACAGCCCGTTGCTAAAAGCTTAGTTGGTGTGAGAAGATCACCAATGATGGACATATACTGCACATCCTGCCAGACTGTCTTAGGGTACGTCTACATTACAGCATTAATTCGAGTTAACTTAATTCAAATAGTTAATTCAAATTAAGCTAATTTGAATTAATGTATCTACACACAAAACCTATTTCGAAATAGCGTTTTGCTATTTCGAAATAGCGCTTCCACCCTGAGTGGACCCTGAACCGAAGTTAAGGCTGGCCAGAACCAGTGCTGGCAGGGCATCAGGTTAGGACTTAGTGTGTGGGGCTGCTGCCTGAGGCTAGCTGAGCTCCGTGCTTAAAGGGACCCTACCCCAACCCCGGACAGACAGTTCTCAGGGTTCCCCGCTTGCTTGTCTACCTCGATGAGGGACAGCAAAGCAGTCCTGTCTTGGAGTGCCCTGAGTGCCCGCACTCAGGACACCACAGCACTCAGCCACATGGAGCCAGAGCTGCCCCTGGGCACGCCGGTGCATCTCGTGGGGTCGTTGCCATCAGCCCGGCTTCACTTGCTGCAGGCTGCCACCCAGGGGTCTATCGGGGGGCTGTCAGGATCCAGGAGGCCCTGCGGGAGAGCGTCCACCCCGAGGAGCCCTCAGAGCCACCCCGGTCCTCCCCACCGGGGGCTCGTGCCCCATTCCTCCCTCACGTCCTTCCACTTACCCCTCCCTAGCCTCCCTTCCTGATGTCAAACAAAAGACACGTATGTTCAAAAATAGAAACTGGGTTTGTTGAACAAAACTGGGGGGGGGGATGAACCTCTGGGGAGACTGGGAAAAGGAGGTGGGAGAGGGAAGAGAGAGGGTGGGAGGGGAGGAAACCTGGGAGGAGGGAGCTGGAAGGGAAGCAAGGGGAAGAAGGGAAGGGAAGCTCAGGGCCTAGGGTTGGGGGTCTCGCTGGACCAACTTGATTTTCATGCAAACCTGCTCCTGGGTTCGCATGTGGCGTTTGGTGGCCAGGCTGGCTGCTATCCTGCCATAGATGGCCACATTCCTCCATCTAGTGCGGAGATGATGGCTGTTGGGGGCATCCCCCCCAAACCTGAATAAAGTCCATGATCTCCACCCTGGACCAGGAAGGCACCCACCTTCTCCAGCCCCTGTCAGGCTCCTGGGAGCTGGCAGACTGCTCCTGGGAAGCAGTGGAGGGCTGGCTGCCAGTGGCTTGCTGGCTCATGTTTTGGGGCCACTGGGTCAGGGGCCCTGGTGGCCACTGCTGGCTCTGGGCTGGCAGGCTTGGAGCTGGCACAGGCATTGTGGCCAGGGTCTATCCCTTTAATGGCTCCGGGGCTGGGGGAGAGGAGAGTAAGTTTTCCTGGTTGTGCCCAGAGTGGCCACCAGGGCTCCCTGGGAAGCTGGAGGCCCCCTATTTCGAATTAAGTGTCTACACAGCACTTAATTCGAAATAGCTATTTCAAATTTGGCGTTACTCCTCATATAATGAGGTTTACCAAATTCGAATTAAGCGCTCCGCTATTTCGAATTAATTTTGAAATAGCGGTTTGCATGTATAGACGCTATTAAAGTTAATTCAAAATAACGGCTGTTATTTTGAATTAACTTTGCAATGTAGACATACCCCTAGGGACATAGCTGGGGCCTGATGTACAAGGAAACTTTTCCCTTTAGTATTTGCCTTGATGGCAAGGAGGAACCCTACTGATCACAAGCTTCTTGCATCAACAACAAGGAGTTACCCTAGAGAGACTAACAGATTTATTAGGGTATACGCTTTGTGGGTAAAACCCACTTCATCAGATGAACTGGAGTGGGTTTACAGAGACAGGAGTATATATATAAGGACAACTTGTTTCTGTAAAGTCTAGCCATGTGGAAGTTTGTGTAGAAGCTTGGTTTATTATGAAAGTCTCCAGTTTTGAGAGCTCATTACTGATCTACTCCTGTTTGCTGTATAGGAAACACTGATGAGGTGGTTCCTCAGTTTTGTGGAGAGTGTGTGGCACAATCTCTCACTGCAGTTTGTAGAGTGTGGTGATTGTCATGGATTTTTCACTTCCAGTCCATTGGGGATGATGTCCATCTGTTTGCACTTGGCGGGGAAGATGATGTTGCTCTATATCTGTGCAAGTTTCTTCATGAAGTGGATGGATTTCCACTTCAGATGGCTCAGAACAGTGAAAAGTCTCAGAGGGGTAGCACAGAGAGAGAGACCCTCTGAGAGACCCTTCTTGCATGTTCATTCATCTCCTTGATAACCACCATTCACTCATGGCGATATGGACACATGTCCAAACATAGGGCTGCCATGACGGAACTAATTCATGTCATGCAACCTCCCCCACTGCTAACCATTGGTACGGCTTTCAGGCAAAACCCAAATGTGAACCAGAGTCCTAGCATCCGTGCATACCAATGCTTTGTCCCTTTCAGTTCCCTTCCTGTAATAATCCCCTTCTCTGCAGAGGCCAATCAAGTGAGACAGATGCTGCATGGTAAGCAAAACAGTGGGAAGGAGACAGAAATTGTGCATGGAAAAGGTTGTTTCTCCTTTTGCCGTCTCCCTGGCTAGGAATGCATTATAGACTCCTTTTCCGAAAGATTGAATTTTAGATGAGAGGCATTTGATTGAAATGGCGATAACCGCCCAAAGGCGGCCAGTGCAGTTAAATGCAATATTTCTGTGACAAGATTCTCCTTTCAATCGCTTTGCTGACACTGCAGTGCAGTAGAGGGGTGGGTAGAGCACCCTCAGAAATGCCATCCTCTGCAGAAGACATCCCCCCGAGCACCCCTCTGCACAGCTCTAGAGGGGTCCAGCTGCCGCATGAGTTAAATCACAGCTTGGAAAGGGGGAGCAAGAGCAGGTGTCAATTCACATTAGCATCCCCACTCCTAATGAAGCAACTTCTAATATCCAGTGGCACGCATCAGCACGTTTGTCGATGCAGTCACTGTACTGCAGAATAATTCAAGATCCTGTGCTAAATCTGCTGTGACAGGGTCAGACCAGAGGGCTACAGGAGAGTGCTAGAAGGGAGGTATGCGAGCCCTAGATTAGGTAGGTCACTGTTCCCTGGGTAAACGGGCAGGGGGCTGGCCTGGAACCAGCAGGAACTTTCCAGAAGCAGTCTAGACAATCAGGCCAGTTGGGACGCCTGGAGCCAATTAGAGCCTTCCAGAGCCAAGGGAGTCCGGCTAATCAGAACACCTGGATCCAATCAAGAACCAGTCGAGTCGTTTAAAAGGGCTCCTCCTCTGTTAATTCAGAGGTGTGCAAGGAGGAGGGAAGGAGCCAATGATGTGAGAATGAGAAGTGTCTTGAGCGAGAGCTGGGGTCTGTGAGTCTGACAGAGTGCTGGAGAGGAGCAGGATAGGCTACTCAGGTACCAGAGGAAAGGTACTGGGAGGGATCGTTTGGGGAAGTGGCCCATGGAAATAGTTGCCAGACTGGGATTAGAACAAACCCTGTTTGTTGCTGCTGCCTTAGGGTCCCTGGTCCAGAATTTGGAGTCGGGGATGGACTCGAGTTCCCCCCTACCCTTCCCACACCACTACAGGGCCTGTCCCTGAATAGGAAGACTAGGACTATAGAGGGATTTCACCCACACTAAGGACTGGCCTGTGATGAGTATGGCTCAGCAGGCTAGAGTCCTGGCCTTTAGAAAAAGAAGAGGCAGGGTGGAAGATCACAGCAAGCTTCTGAAGCTGAACACTGTCTGCCAGTAGTGCTGGCCCCACAGGCACAGCCAGAGCGCTGCCACACAACCAAGGATTCCCAACGGTCCCCCATTGAATTGTCTATTTTTTGAGTATGTTGCAAGTCAGACTTGCAAATGAATAGCCAGAAATTCTCCCTGCCCCCATCCTTATTCATATACCGTGCCTAATAAGATACCAGGGGAGGTAGAACCGAGTGGTTAAAGCAGCAGGCAACCCTGGGCAACAACAGATCCGAGTTCTAACCCCAATTACAAGACCGACTTCCTGTGTGATCTTGGGGGAGTGGCTTACTCGTGACTCAGTTTCTCCATTTACAATAGTTCCCTATCTCCTGGGGGGATGAAGTAGTATCTGCAGACATCCACTGTGCCCTGTTAACTGCTGAGCCTGTTTACCAGGCTCGCAAGCGCTTGGCAGACATTTCATGCTGACGAAACATTTATTATAATAATCAGCAGCAGTTGGGCAGATGATTTAGAACATGATACAGCAGAATGACAAAGCGAGCGTGTAAGTTAGAATAATGAGGCTGCAGTCAGCAAACAATCTTTAGAGGTACATGGAAAAGAATCTTCGTGCTTCCTTCTCAAGTCACTTATTTGTGAGCAACTCGTGAAATGTCCGAACAGGAGATTTGGAATTAAATATCGGTGCTGCAAAGGAACATAAGAACTTACGAACAGCCATACTGGGTCAGACCAAACGTCCATCTAGCCCAGTATCCTGGCTTCTGACAGTGGCCAATCCTAGGTGCCACAGAGGGAATGAACAGAACAGCAAATCATCAAGTAATCCCTCCCCTGTTACCCATTCCCAGCTTCTGATAGAGGCTAGGGACACCATCCCTGCCCATCCTGGCTAATAACCGTTGATGGACCTATCCTCTTTGAATTTATGTAGCTCTTTTTTGAATCCCGTTACAGTCCTGGTTCACATGAGAATGATGCATTTTCATTGTCTTCATAAATTATGGGGAAAGTGCATCTGGGCAGGGTTGTGCATGAGGAACAATACAGTCATAGCCTCGCTGCTTTGCAATCCCTTTTGACCTCCATTTGTCTCCCTCCACGGTGGGCAAATGCATCTGTTGGCGTAACAGGTGCCCAGCCTGCAAGGGCAGGAAGCCCATGGCAGAGAAGTCAGTGCCATCTTTGACAAGAAAGCATGAATTACCTGGGCATACCATCAAAAATGTTGAAAATGTGACATTTTCTGTAGTAAGTTCCATTTTGACAAAAGCCATTTTTGTCCAAACAGAAAATATTCCAGATGAAACTTTTTGATGAGATCTACTTCCTAGGGTAAGCTAACGCTAGCCTTTTTTTCTGAAGAGAATTACAAGGGGGGAGGGGGGAAATGAAACCTAAAGCTTGGGAATGATTTAGTCCTCACTGAGTTTTGCTTGATTTGAGGGTACAGATTGAACCTCTCTAGTCCAGTGCAGAACCAGAGAATTTGCTGAACCACAGGAGGTCAATATTGTCTAGCAGCATTACCAACACGTCCAGTACTCGCTGGGGTCTCAGAAGACACTTAGGAGTAAATTAGTGCTAAATAACAGCACAGAACACTTACAGTCACCAGTCCTGGCTCTTAAACTTTATGGCACTACAGAAACTTGGCCACACCCATGGTAAGTGACTAGCTGAAATCATGCCAGACCTCAGATGTTGCCAGACCAGAGAGTGCCAGACTAGAGAGGTTCAACCTGTAGGAAGTAAAAAGCAAGTTTTTCTTTTCATTGTAAAATGTTCCCTATAGAACCTGCTGAAAAAGCAACTACACTGGGTTAACCTGTTGGAATCTTCATTTTTGCATTTCCCAATTTTACTGTTGTTATTTCACCTTTTCTGTCCCCTCTTTGACCCAGGTTTTCAGGCTCACTGGTACACCACCCAAGTGCAAAACAAGAGCATGTATTATTTGTGCACCATGGTGGTAACAGGACTTGCAGATTATACGAGCCCGCAATGCTTGAAAACCTGGCCCTATGCTCATTGGGATGTGACATAGCAATTGTAGGATTTACAGTTGCTATGATGCATGGCCAGTTTGGCAGCTGTTTTATGATGTTTTGAGCACCAGAGGGCACTGGGCTTTACAGCTGAATTTATTAATTGGTAGATCTAATGTTCCAAGCCTAGTACAGGTTGGACCTCCCTGGTCTGGCAGTCTCGGGACCTGACTGCTCCTGGATGAGAGATTTTTGCAGACCAGAAGAGGTGATTTCTGTTCCCCCTGCAGCCACCCCCTCCCTGCCTTGCCCTCCAGGCTTCCTGGCTCACCCTGCAGCTCAGCTGAGCTGCGTGCTGGGCTTCCCAGCTCCTGCCAGCTACCCCCCACAGACCAGCTGGGCCGTGCATCACTCCCCTCCCCGCGTAGCACCGGGCTCCCAGTCCCCCATCCTTCCAGATCATGGATGTTGCTGGACCAGGGATTTCTGGTTTATAGAGGTGCAGCCTGTACCATGTTCTCTTCTTGGGGGCCAAAACCCGCATAGGGATGCAGAAACTTCCCAAGTTCTGCCTTTGTGGAGTTCCCCTAAATTCTTCTGCTGGGGCAGGAGGAGGGGGGAATATTTTTCCATCAGTGCAAGCAGCAAAGGCTTTCTTAGCTGAAAATAGAAAAATCTGAAATTTTGTGCAACTCATCAAGTTTGGACTGAACAAAAGATTTCGTTTTGACAAAGGTCCAAGCCCTTCATTTCAGGTTTGACCATTCTTAAACATGTTTGGACTTGCTGGAAGCTTAAAATTAAAGACCGTTTTGAAAAGAATGAAAAGTCGTTTTTCACAAAAAACAAAATCAAAACATTTCCTTTTAAAAATGGGAGAATTCAGTGTTTCTGGGGGGAGGGAGGTCCCCAGATTTTTATGATGGTTCATTTTCTGAATGAACACCCCAGCAAAATCAACACAAATTTGTGAAATGTTTGGTTTCACCAAATCTGCCTTTTTTGACTAAAAAGGGGGTGGATGAAAAATTTTGCCCATCTCCATCCACAAGGAATAATTTGATCTAATGATAATGTAAAATTCACTGCCAAGGAGCCTACAAGAAGGTCCAAGACCACAGAAGACAGGAGACCCTTCCCTGCCCAGCTATTTAAAGCAAGAGATCATCACACAGGTAGCGGAGCTATTTTAGGATATTGGAAGTATCTCAAAATAGCCATTCCACATCTTTTGAGCACGTCCGTTGTTTCAAAATATGGTGTGCTATTCTGGCGTCCCTGTAAACCTCGTTCCAGGAGGATTAAGGGACTTGGCAGAATAGCGCTTTATTTAGAAATTGACTTAAAATAAGCTACGCAATTTGCATAGCACAAATTGCATAGCTTATTTTGAGGTAAGGGTGCAGTGTAGCACCTACAGTGTGCACAAAGTCCCTTGACTCTATCTGCCACCCCATTGTGGATGGAGACAACTGCTGCAAGCTATTAATACATGGAGTCCATGCATCTGACCAAGTAGTTTTCACCAATGAAAGCTGATGCCCAAATAAATCTGTTAGTCTTTAAGGTGCCACAAGACTCTACGTTGTTTTAGTTAACCCAGTTAACCCACTAGACAGAACTAGGATGCATCCTGCAGGAGAAAAATGTATAATTGACCTGTAATCGATCAGGCTGGTGAAAGAGGCGCAAATTCTCTATGTAACCGGCTTCTAAATCATTCCAGGAGTGAGTAATGATACGAGGACAAGCAATTTATTTTAAGCACTTGAGAGTTTATTTACAGGCAGCACCCCAATTTAGCTATATTTAAACTCCTTTGCTGGTCTTGCCAGGGTTAGGTTGACAACAGTATCCCGTGATTTAGTCCTCTTTCACTTCTTAAATTTTTCAAGAAAGTGGCAGCTTTGAAAAACAAGCGCTTATTCCGAGAGAGAGCGAGAGAGAGAGAGCGTGTGTGCTGGCAAGCCTGGCCATAGGGCAAGGTGAACAAGGCGGTACAAGGTGAACAAGGAGAATTGTAAGGGCTTTCTTTGGAATCATCCCCGGTGCAGGAGCAGAAGCTCATGACTTCAGGGCTGCCCGCACTAGCAGTGACTGGCCCCAACCACTCCCACACTGCCCAATGGGGGCCAGGGCCTGGGGATAAATCCCTGCCGGAGCCCACTTTCCATACGCCCCCTCCTGCCCATCCCTGCACCATTGGGCACTCTGCATGCCACCTGCTGCTCCTGACCCTCGCCACCAGCTGCTGCCGCTTGCTGCCCGGCCCAGGAGAGCATGGCTGGGCTGGCTTCTATGGCCCGAGCAAAGCTTACCCGGGGCTGTGGGCAGATGTGGCTGGCAGGGGAGCTCCCGGGTCTGGCCCCTACAGCAGCCTGGAAGGGTGGGGGTGGTTCCTTCCCTGGCCCCACTCCCCAGTGCGTTGCCTGCACTGTGGCATCCACCGGTGGTCCCCACTGTCAGCGTGCCACCTTGGGCCCCACAAACTCTTTGGCCGGGCCTGTGTACTGGTCCCTAACTCTCCACTCTGTGAAGGAAGGAAAAGTTTTAAGCCATCTCTATCCTCCCCAGGACTGGGGCTGGCTGGGACAGGGAATGGGGGAGAAGCTTAACTCCTGGCATAACATGCTGGCTCGTATTGGGTCCTTGGGGGGTCGTAGCACACACATACTCGGTGTACATGCTGGATCGGCAGGCAATGCAATGCAGCAGTGGAAATAATGCCGAGCAATTGCTGTGCATAGTGATTTATTTTTCCAAAGGGTTACATGAACATTAGCTACTGAGACCTCGTCCATATTAACTCCACTATCAATCTAATCACCGTCACTTTAGCTACATAAATAGCATCAGTGAATCAACGTACTTACCTCAGTGTCTTGCATGCAGTAAGATTGGCAAGAACCAATCTCATCCTGGTCGAGTACCAGCATCATAGGGAGAGTGCTGGGGGATTGACTTATCGTGTCTAAGCAGACATGATAAATTGACGGTTGATGGATCAACACTGCAGCATTGATGCCTGGCATAGTGGAGACAAGCCCTAAGGGTGCGTCTACACTGCACTCGGAGCTCGAAACAAGCTATGCCATTTGAGCTACACAAATTGCGTAGCTTATTTCGAGTTAATTTTGAAATAGCTTTCGAAATTTGGCCTGTCTACACAGCACTTCTTTCTCAATAAATCGGTATTCCGAAACGTACCTTACTCCTTATAGAATAAGGTTTACATCAGACATCGGAATAGCGAGCCCATTTTATTTGGAGATAACAGGCATGCTCAAAAGTCGTGGAATAGCTATTTCAGGATACCGCCAGTATCCGGAAATAGCGCTGCAGTGTAGATGTTGCCTAAGTGACGATGCACTGAATTAAAGAGACTGGAGACCCCTGAACAACTGATTTGATTAATGTTGAGTGTTTTTTCTCCCATTCTCCCCCGCCCTCCCAGCTTACCTGTTGGGATACAGCTGTCACTCCCTCAGCAAAGGGGAGAAGGAGCAGCTTCTTAGCCCTCACCCTGGAGTAGGCTAAGGTCTTAGGGGAGCAGCTTGTGCTGAGAAATCCTTTTCAGTAACAGCCTTCATGGGGGTGTGAGGGGAAGCAAGGGGGTTAGGTGGGAAATTTGCTTCTGGGCCTCTGGAGTAGCCTCTGGAGTGGGGGGCGGATTCAGGAGCCAGAGAATTGTAAGGGCTTTCTTTGGAATCATCCCCGGTGCAGGAGCAGAAGCTCAGGAAAGGGAAGTTTGAGGATGATGCTCACTCACTGGAGGCAGGGGAGCTGCTCTGTGGCAATTCTCTACCCTCTAAAGCTCCCTCCTTAAACAGCCCCATCTTTTGCCTTTGCAGGAGTCATTTTGGCCATCACCAACTTTCTGCAGCTGCTAGTGCATCTCCTGTCAGGGAGCAGACACCAGTGATGGCAGGTGGCCAACGAAGAACGTCCTCCCATGTGTGCTGTGCTTAGATGAGCCACGGACCGATCTATTTCTGTTTACGTGACTCGGTTTTAATACGTGGGGATTTCGGAAAGCGACTAACGAAGTTTCAGAGAATGACATACAGGACTCTTGGCAGCCACTGACTTTTATCCTGATGAGAGACACTCCTGGCATGCTCTGAAGGATTGGAAAGTGAGCCGGATGGAAATGGAGACCGCTGCCCGCCACAGCACTCTTCAAAGATATCAAAGGAGATCTAGACACACTGAGCTCTGCTCTGTGAATTTTATCACAGGGATGTGAAATGAGGAAAATGAGAAACCAGAAATATTAGGGATTTTGCTCCTCGCTTCCCGAGAGGACAGGGTATCCAGGCAGAAAGAGAGACAAATTATCAGCAGCACTAACGTCTCTTCTCCATAATTTAATGCTCTATAGTGTGTGTGTGTGCGTGCGTGTGTGCGCATGCATTTGAATGTGCGAGTGGGTGGGCGTTTGGTGCGTTCCCAAAGTCCTTTTTCAGATGAAATTTCCACTGAACAGCAATTTTGCCCAGGCAATGTCTCTATAGGGAAGATATACAGACACACACGCATTAATTCCAGAGAGCTGTTCATTTATTTCTAGCACTGCAGACATAAAACAGTAATATCTACCTCGGTACCACTCCATCAGATTGCATTACCAAACATGTCCTTTGCTCAGCCACCAAGAGCAACCACGTTCAGATTCTGAAGAGTGGGTATCTTTTTCTGTCTTTTAAAGCCTCTGGTGTGGTTTGGTTTGGTTTTCAGTTGAGCAGTTATGGATTAACAACACAGGAAACTGCGATCGACTATAGACTCATGGGACAAGTTCCGCGTGCTGTAAATACCACACTGTGTATCGTCACCCCTCGGTGAAATGCAGGTTTCGCTCAGATAGGCTGCCCTGCGTTTCTACTCCCTGCAGTAGACAATGGCGAGGTGGCGGGGGTGTCCGGGCAGAGCATAGATCAGCATTCACAAAGCGCTCTCCATCAGTGCCCAGCCCCGGCTGGGGCAGCTAATGATCCCACAAGAGGACCAAATTGGGTAATGAAACCTGCCACCTGCACATATGCTAAGAAATAGCGGGTGGGCAGGCGCTGCCTCTCCAGATGACTGCAGTGTCCTCTGTGATACATTTACACTTGGAAGACTAGACAGAAGTGTCAGCTAGTGGCCAGCAGGCCTCTTTGGGCCCTGCTCCATGACTCCGGAAGGGGCGGGGCTAGGGCTAGGCACCGCCCCTCCCCCAGGCAGCCCTCAGTGCTGCCCAGCACACACCGGGTGGCGCTCTAGCAGTGATTTAAAAGGCCCCAGGCTCTGGCCATGCTCCGGGCTCTTTTACACATCCAGGCCCTGGGGCAGTTGCCCTGTTTGCTCGCCTCCTCCCGTCGGCAGGCCTGCTCGTGGCTTGCTGGGTGAAGATAGTTGGTGTGAGCACATTACAGCGAGCACCATGCATTGCCCTGCCACGCTTCAGGCTCTAACGCCAGGAGTTGGTTTCATTCTCAGACGTCCCTCTCTGAGGCCCGGTCTACACTAGGAAATTATTTTGCATCTACTAAATTCAACTTATGGACTCTCGATTTAACAAATTCAAAGTTCCGTGTCCTCACTATGGGGAAGCATTGAAATTAGTCTGAGGCAGGGTCAGTGGACACGCTATCTGGGACCCAGAGCCCAAGAAAGCTCTCTGGGGAACTGCAGGAGCCCTCCTGGAGGCTAATTAGTTCGAATTAGAGGCACCGGAGCATCCACACTGACGTTCTTTTGGACTTACCAGTTCAGAATTAGCATTATTCCTCATGCAAAGGAGGAATCATAGAATCCTAGAGCTGGAAGACACCTCAGGAGGTCATCAAGTCCAGCCCCTTGCCCAAGGCAGGACCAATCTCAACTAAATCGCCCCAGCCAGGGCTTTGTCAAGCCGAGACTTAAAAACCTCCAGGAATGGAGATTCCACCATCTCCCTAGGGAACCCATCCCAGTGCTTCCCCACCCTCCTGGGGAAATCGTTTTTCCTAATATCCAACCTAGACCTCCCCCACTGTAACCTGAGACCATTGCTCCTCGTTCTGCCATCTGTCACTACTACTCTCTCCATCCTCTTTGGAACCTCCCTTCAGGAAGTTGAAGGCTGCTATCAAATCCCCCCTCACTCTTCTCTTCTGGAGACTAAACAAACCCAAATCCCTCAGTCTCTCTTCAGCAGTGATGCGCTCCAGCCCCTGAATCATTTTGGTCACCTTCTGCTGGACCATCTCCAATGCATCCACATCCTTTCTATAGTGGGGGGCCCAAAACTGGACACAATACTCCAGATGTGGCCTCATCAGAGCTGAATAAAGAGGAATACTCACTTCTCTAGATCTGCTGGCAATGCTCCTCCTAATGCAACCTAATATGCCATTAGCCTTCTTGCACACTGTTGACTCATATCCAGCTTCTCATCCACTGTCATCCCCAGGTCCTTTTCTGCAGAGCTGCTACTTAGCCAGTTGGTCCCCAGCCTGTAACAATGCTTGTAATTCTTCTGTCCTGAGTGCAGGACTCTACACTTGTCTTTGTTGAACCTCATCAGATTTCTTTTGGCCCAATCCTCTAATCTGTCTAGATCACTCTGGAACCTATCTCTGCCCTCCAGCATATCTACCTCTCCCCCTAGCTTAGAGTCATCTGCAAACCTGCTGAAGGTGCAATCCATCCCCTCATCCAGGTCATTAATAAAGATGTTGAACAAAACCGGCCATAGAACCGATCCTTGGGGCACTCCGCTAGAAACCGACCGCTAACCTGACATTGAGCCGTTGATCACTACCCATTGGGCCCGACAGTCTAGCCAGCTTTCTATCCATCTTACTGTCCATTTATCCAATCCATATTCCCTTAACTTGCTGTCAAGGATATTGTGGGAGACCGTATCAAAAGCTTTGCTAAAGTCAAGGTATATTTCATCCAGGGACTTTCCCATATCCCCAGAGCCAGCTAGTGGCCACAGGAGAACAGAGTTCGAATTCCATGGCCCCATTACTAGGCTTGGGTAGCATGGGCACATTGCTTACAAAATCGACCTTGGGGGGGGTTATTTCAGACTAAGGTCCTAGCATAGACCAGGCCCAAGAGACCATGTACGGGTCCCTCCAACCATTGTGCTGCCTCAAGCGATAGCAGCTCACGACTCTCCCTGCCCGCTAAGAACTCTTAAGTGAAGGCAGGAGGTTGTTGGTGGCATGTTCTCAAGTATGGAATTTGGTTCTCTGGGGTCTAGCCTGGGTTTGCTTGCCTTCCAAGTCTGGTGCAGGGGTCATCTTGTCAGTCTAGCCTATCATGTGGTACGGGTGATGGCTAACGGTGTTGCCCACTCTGGCTAGCACTAGTTAGTGTTTATTTTTAAAGTGGATAATAATCTTGATCCGATACTCCTTTCATGAGCCAATAGTCCTGTTATCTTGCATGGGCAGCCTGCAAGAATAAGGGCTACGGGTTGTGCCCCCAAGTGCCATGGCTGCAGCATAAAATGTTCTAAATATGTAATTTACCCACGTGAAACCACCATGGCAACTTAGCATATCAGACTGGGAGACCTAGACAAGCCCCATTCTGTCTAGTATCCCTCATTGCAATGCCTACAAAATAATGGCTCATTTAAAATACAAAAGCACTTTTATTGTTACAAATAAAAACGCGGGACTCATAATACCCATGACCCCGTTTGCAGCTGAAGTTGAGATTTGGTTGCAATAGGGATGTCGCGCCAAGTTTTTTCCCTGACGCAGCAGCTGCTTTTTCAAGTGTCACTAAATGACAGCACAGAAAGACTCACTTAAAACCAATAAAAGGGAAGCAATTAAATGAAGCCATAAGCAAATATCCTTTGATGGTCAGTAACAGCATCAATCTGCATTGGCAGTTCATGGGTTTCATAGATAGGATGCTAGTAGCAGATGGGTATTCGCCATGAGATAAATGACTTGTACAAGGATATGACATGAAGCGAGGGAGATTTCTCTTCCGCCAGAATTAAGGTAGCAAAATCCTTCCCTTTAATAATTTACAGTGACTGAGGAATCTGCTGTTTGGAACATGTTCTATCCATTGTAAGGCCCGTGTTTTGCCAAGTGTTTCCCATAAGCCAATTGGCAGCAGTCAGTTTAGGACAACAGTTTAAATGATGTATGACCATGGTAGCAAATGGGGTAAGAGGAAGCGTTCGCCCTTGGAGTTGCTTTGACTGCTTCGCTCAGGAACAGCCCTGGAGTGGTATTTACTGTGGGCCTGAATCGTAAATGGCACAACTTGGCTTGGGACTCATAAGAGTCAGTCTGTGGAACAAGCTCATGGCAACCTGCCGTCTGACAGCGATGGAGGAATGGTTGAAGGCCCACCCTTATAAATTCCACCGGGAGCAAAGTCAGGCCAAGAAATGAAGTGCTGGGAGAGGAATCTGACTCAACCTTCATCACTTCAGTGTGGGAAATGCTGCAAAACTTTCCCCATTCCCTGGCATATTTTGGTTGCTATAAAACAAAATACCTTACTTATTGAATACCATGGGGATTAGCAGGTTTGATTTTAGCCTTGTAGTGTCTATTTTACACTGACGCATTGCACACTCATACATATTTTCCACACACTGTGGACTTGTCTACATGTGGAGTAATTTTAAGATTGACTGGAAAAATCAGAAATAAATAACACCTCTTGGGTTTGCCCTTGTACATTTTGAGCCTTTAGGACACACCAGGGTCACATTTTCATACTTTCTGCTGCATCTAAGAGGGCTACAAAAAACTTTTAAAGAAATAAACACATGGTGATATTCTCAGATGGTCACGTGACTTCAGGAGCATGGACTTTTTAAGAGAAACATCCTCTTATTGTGAGACTCACGATACCATCACAAGGGTTGGTAACACTGTTACATAAATGTGCAAAAAAATTAAATTTTACACATCTCTGCTATTCTAAATAGAGAAAATGCAATGGCATGGCCTGACATATTCTACTCTAGCTGGAATGAGTTAGCACGGACTTGATTTCGTAAGCACTTTTCATTTATACAGAGGAACAGAAGAACATAAAAATGGCCATACTGGATCAGACCAAAAATCCATCTAGCCCAGTGTCTTGTCTTCTGACAGTGGCCAATGCCAGATGCCCCAGAGGGAATGAACAAAAAGAGGTGATTCATCCCTTGTCATCCTTTCCCAGCATCTGATAAACAGAGGCTAGGAACACCATTCCTGCCCATCCTGACCCATAGCCATTGATGGACCTAACCTACCAGTATTTATCTAGCTCTTTTGTGAAACCTGTTAGTCTTAGCCTTCACAACATCCTCTAGCAAGGAGTTCTCCAGGTTTACTGTGAGTTGTGTGAAGAAATACTTCCTTTTGTTTGTTTTAAGCCTGCTACCTATTAACTTCATTTGGTGAGTCTTAGTTCTTGTATTATGGGAAAGAGTAAATAACTCTTCTTTATTTACTTTCTCCACACCTGTCATGATTTTATAGACCTCTATCACATCCCTCTTTAGTCATCTGTTTTCCAAGCTGAAAAGGCCCAGTCTTATTAATTTCTCTTCACATGGCAGTCATTCCATGCCCCTAATCATGTTTGTTGCCCTTTTCTGACCCTTTTTCAATTCTAATATTTTTTTTGAGATGCGGTGACCACATCTGCATGCAGTGTTCAAGATGTGGGCAAAACATGGATTTATTCAGAGGCAATATGAGAACAGAGAAAAAGAAATAATAGCCCGTGGGAAATTAGCGGAGCTAGATGAACGTTGGATTTTCCAGTTCAAAGGAAATTCTGACATTTCAAAAATTTCTTTCAGCTTGAATCAGAGTGAAAGATTTTGGAAACCCACCGAAAATGAAAATTCAAAAAAAGATAGTTTAGGAACTATCAAGCTGCCCTATATTAAAATGCTTCCGTTGACTTGTATTATTTTAACATGCATAGTATCCTACATATTCATTTATAATATCAAAGTCAAAACAAAGTGGTCTGACCTTATGAAAACACAAGGCCACGATACAGTTTTCATCTTATATTTCCATGAAATTAACACTTTTCTGGCAAATGTTTCTATTTAATCGGGTCAGCGCTTCCAACAGAGAAGCGTTCCACCTGAACATTTATAGCCAACTCCCGAGACCGGCCTAGCATGGGGCAAAGTGACTGGTTGAGTCTTGAACCTGAAGCCAAAACTGAACCTTTGTCAGGTGAGAAAGCTGCCTGGTTAAGCTGCCCTCTCCTCTCAACGATACCCATGTGACCAAACCTACCTTTGCTGAAATTGACCTTTGGTCATCTCCAGACTGGCAAACTCTCCTGGGTTTGCTGCGGTCTTCAAAGCTCGTGTGCTCTGGAGCTTCCAGTGGCAAGTGGAGTAAATCGAAAAAGGAGGGGAGGGCTGGCTGCACAGCCGAAGGAGAATGGGGGAACCGTGAGATGGAGTCGTCGCACACCCAGCACCCGCCCTTGTGTTGCCTAATTGCAACTCTTGCTTCCTGAACTTCCGAGAGGAGGGGAAGTACATCCTAGGAGTCTCCTTTCCTAGGGATGTCCTGGAGCTTGCGGACTTTGAATAGGGCAGCAGCTGACCAGTGCCCCGCAGACCTGAGAGTCATCTGCACGGTGATCATCAGCAATTGTCCCAGTAGAGGTGGAGGCAAAGAGGATCAAGAGCTTACACAATGTTTCCTCCTCTCTTACTAGCATGAAGGCATGCTCCGATGCTGCATGGGAGTGGTCCATTTCATTTCCACCACTGCCGATCCCATAACCCCTCCCACCCCTGCAGGGCCTCCCCTGCAAGCACAGCAAGGGCCGGCGCAAAGGATCTGAGGCAAATCTTCTGAGAGATGGTGGCCAGTCACAAGAGGTGAAAGATGGAGACTGTGTCCCTACTTTAGCGCAGCCTAGTGGGAGGGTGGGGTGGTAGAAAAACCAAGATGTTTCACCTGATTTGTTTAGATAGATGGATAATACAGCTTGGGGCAGGAGAGAAAGTTGTGGAGGGTATCCAAAGGATTGCTGGGGGAATGGTTTAGGGGGTGGTAGGTGCACACAGCGGAAGGTTTGGAGCAGCACTGCAAGACAAGGGACTTAACCAAACCTTCATATTCATGCGGTTCTTCCATTACCACATCACGGGGAGAGAGGAAAGGCAGAACGATAGGGATGTATTGTTTTTGCACTCACCTGCGGTGCCCATTGACATGGGTTCAATGCCTATGAGATTGTTTCTGTGTCCTGAAGTTCAAAGACGTCCAACGAGTCTTCCGCCTGGGATGACATTTCGTGCAAATTTGCATAAGAGCCAGGAAAAGCCTTGCTTGTGATATGACCTTGTGGTGTCACACAGCATACACGATATGCCCTGTGTTTACGGCAGTCTGGTATGGAGGAGGGCCAAGAGCCGGGAGTGCTCCTGAAAAGTTCACAGATTTCAGCACGGGGAGCTCTGAAGGGAAAAGAAGCTGCCAGTTGTTTTCTGCATTGATTCTTTTCACACTCGCCAGTCACCCTCTCTCTCGCCCAACAGAGAGTGGCATAAACATCTCGAGGGTGCAAACACTGTCCTAGCACTGTCCTAACTGACAACGCCAAATGTTCAGAACTTTGGTCCGAAAAAAACCTGCCCCGGGTACAATGTTTTGCTCATTCACTCTTCTTCCACCTCCGAGCAAAATCTGCCAGAACGGGCTGTAGTTTCAATTTGATTCTTTTTCTTCTTTTTTTATTTTGTGTTTTGTTTTGCTTCGGCCTCTCATCACTGAGGTGCATCCCTGGGGAAATACATGTCCCTTGTATTTTTTACTGCGTGCGCATAATGGAACATTATCTGCATAATTTATCTTTCACAACATATTCTTTTCCCTCGGGCTAAGTGTTTTACTAAAATAAACAGATACACACACGGGGTATGCTGAGAAATAGAGCCAGCTAGCAAGTCTACCCCGTGTGAAAGTCTTAGAGCCTCCAAAAACTGCATTGCTATGCTCCATCCTCTATGACAAATATGACTGCATAGCTGCTGTATCTTATGCCTCTTTTTTTTATATTCTACTGTTCCATTCTCTCCAGACATCTAATTAAACACTAGAAGACTGTCTCCCTTTAAGATCTAGAATATAAAAGCAACCTACAAAGCAAGGGAATTCGGGCATGTCTACACTAGGAAACTATTTCAAAATAACAAAAATCAATTTAATAACTCCCAAAATAACAACATCGAAATAGCGTGTCCACACTATGAGGAAGCCTCAAAATTAGTCCGTGGCAGGTTCCATGAATGTGGACGTGCTACCTCGACTTAGAGCCCCAGAGCCCCAAACTTTTCAGCATCACGCCCCCTCTTTTTGATTTTTGAGAAATCCTCATCCCCGCCCCCCCCCCAGCAGCAAAACTCGTTGGGCAAAAAAAAAAAAAAGGAACTGACTGGGACTGAAAAACAAAAATAGCACCAAAACTTAGGGAACGGGAATGGGGGGGGGATCTGGGTCACCTCGCACCCCCCCCCCAGGAATTTCTGCATGCCCCCCCAGGGGGGCACACCCCCCAGTTTGGGAACCCATGCACTGGGGAGTAATTAGTTCGAATGACTCTGGGGAGTTGTTATTTTGAAATAGCGGCACGGGTCGTGTGGGTGCTCCACTTATGAATTCAACCTAAGGGGGGGTTATTTTGAAATAAAGCCATAGTGTGGACTGGTGCTCAGCGAGCAAAGGCTTAAAGGCTCACCCACTTTCACCTACGGATGGCGCTATAGAACATGGGGGCAAAATTCTCTCTCTTTGCTGGCAGTGGCTGCAGTGGGGGTGAGGTGTGGAGCTGATCAGGAAGTAACTCACCTTACCCATTGGAAGGCCAAGCCCTGGTTCAGCAGACGCTGTTACCTCTGTGCCTGGAAGCGTGCGCTAATGTATTATAGATGACAACATACCTCAGTGGTGAACATCCTGCAACCCGTGGGCCTCCTGCGGCCCATCAGGGTTCTCTGGGAGACCTGCGAGAAGTTTGGTTCACTGTTGTCCATCTGCAGGGTTGCCAGATTCTGCTGGTTTCCACCCAGATAGGTTTTTTTCTTTTTATCCACCAGTGTTGTGGACATGACACACACGCAAAGTCAGGGCATGGGAAGGGAGGTGGGTGCCCATGGCACACAACACTAAGGCCACGTCTAGACTGCAGGCTTCTTGCGCAAGAAGCTTTTTGCGGATGAGATCTTCTGCAAAAACGTCTTCCGCAAGAGGACATCCGCACTGCAAAAGCGCATCGGAAAAGCAATGCGTTTTTGCACAAGAGAGCGTCCAGGCTGCATAGATGCGCTCTCGCAAGAAAGCTCTGATTGCCGTGAACAGAATGGCCACCAGGGCACCTGTGCTTCTTCCGATAGGCTGTTTTTGCAGAAAAACCTCCTGTGTCCTGTCCACACACACCTTTTTGCGCAAGAGCTCTTGAGCAAAAAGGAGTTATTCCTCGTAGAAAGAGGAATACCTACACCGCAAAACCCCCTCTGTTCTTTCGATTAACTGTCAATTTTCTTGTGCAAAAATGCACTTGAGGCATGGACACTCTGAGGGTTTTTGCGCAAAACCGTCTGTTTTTGCACAAAACCCCTCTTGTGTAGATGTAGCTTGACTGTAAGAGCCGTGCGCTCCCTCTGCATCCAATCCCAGCGCTGCTACGGTTCAATTGGCCCACCCCGCACATTGTAGGCATGCCAGCGCAGTGAGCAAACTGCCCTATGCCTGGAGACTGGCTTGGTTACGACAATCTTGCGGCCCACTGAGATGAAGGAGAGTTACTCATGCGGCCACTCACTCGCCTAGGTTGCCCATCGCTGATGAGCATACTAGCCACTGGGGGAGTTAGCCAAAATCCATGGCTTACATCCTGCCTTGCTGCTACAGAACGAGTAGCACTATCCCAGGAAGTGCAGCAGACAGCTGAGTTTGAAATCGCATTTTGGGACTGGCAAATGGAGAGCACAGTGTCAGCTGTTTCAGCATCCCTCCAGGGAGTGGCATGTCCCCAACCCACCCCTGAGATCTCTGGGGGTGTCTACACTGCAGTTAAAAACCCACAGCTGGCCCATGCCTGCTGATTGACACTCCCAGGGCTTTGGCTGCTGGACTGTTGAATTGCTTGAAGACGCAGAGATGAAAGTGTCCCAGCGCTTGAGTCGCATCCTAAACCTGGAAGCCTAACACTGCAATTAAATGCCTGGCCGCCCAAGTCAGCTGGCCTGCACCAGGAGCAGGAGCGGACTGGCAATCAAAATAGGCCTGGGAACAGCTCTCCCCATGACGTCACCCCTGCGTGCCCCTCAAGCCCGGCCCCCTTTCCTTGAATCACGTCCGGCACGCAGTACAAGCGGCGGGTCAGGCTCCGTGCGCCGCATACAGCGCAGACGCAGAGCCACTCGGAGTGCAGGGCAAGGGCGGCCCATCACGGGTGGATATGACGGCCCACCGGGAAATGCCCGGTATTTCGCCGGGCCAGTTCGCCCCGACCAGGAGCAATGTTCCCTTGAATTTTTTTTCATCCAGGTGCAGAATAAGTTTTGTGATGTGCACCAGGGCATGAGCAGATGTGCACCACCCATGAAAACACACACTGCTGGCTGTGGGTGCTCTGCTAATCAGCAGGGCGGCATTTGGATTTCTCCCAAGAGCTCAGCTTACAGGGAACACTGACTAGCTGACAGCTTTTAATTGCAGTGTGGACACACCCTAATTGTCTTTGGCAGTGTCTGTGGGCCTGGGTAACCCAAACCACATTGAGCCCTGGGTGTTGACAACAGTTCCAAGGGCACAATTATCAGCATCCAACTTAAACGCTGACGTGCAAGGAAAGAACGAATGTGAGCACCAGACACTTTATCAGCTTTAACCATCCTGGGGACTTAATGATTTGAAGACAGAACTGGAGCAGTAATCAAACTTCATGCCATCCTCTCAGGAGGATCCGATAACAGGAATTACTTTTCTGCCATTTTCTGCTTTCGTGACAGTCTTTGCCACAAGAGGCTGGAAACGCGCCAGGCCGGGGAATTCATGGCCTGCGACAAAGTTGGGACAAAGACAGGGCCGGCCATCTTGAAAATCTCAAAGACCTTATCAAATGGAGGGTTTTGGAGAGTCAGAATGAAGCTGGATGCAGAGGGCAATTAAAATCAGAAGCAGCATCCAATTTGTGGGTGAGCACCAGTGGCGTTGAGATGGCTTCACAGAACGAGAGCTGTCATATTTGGCACCCGGGGTAAGAAGCGGTAAGCAAGGGGACGAGTGGTCTTGCTAAATATACCTTCCCTTATGGCCCTCATTCATCGGGGTATTGACCCCTATTCCCATAACCAAGCAATATGAGTAGTACCATTGGACCCACTTCCGGGCTTAAGTTTAGCGTAGGTCGCCAGATGTCCAGTTTTTGCCTTGACAGTCCGGTATTTCTGGCCCCTGTCCAGTAAAAAAGACCAGAAAGTATTTTCTGTTTTTCTTGGATGGAAGGCCAGTGGGGACATTCTTCCCCTGCTGTGTCTGGTGGGGGCAGGGGGAGCGAGGAGCATGGGGATTTTTAAAGGCCCAGTGACCTCTTTTTTTTTTTTTGCTCGACAGCTTTGGATCCCCGTTTTTGGTTTTTTTGTTTTTGCTCAACCAATTTTTTTCCTGCCGTTTGGGATTTTTTGTGAAAGTATCTGGCAACCCTAAGTTTAGGCACGTGCTTCCATAGCTTGCCAAGTCAGCACCTACACCATTTCTTCAGGAGGCGCACTACCCTCCCCCAAATGAAACGGGTTCTGCTGCCAGAGGCAAGGAAGAGAAAACTTGTCAATGAGAAAACTTTCCTACACCCGCGTTGCCAAGCTGGCTCACAATCGAACGTGCGCTGTCATGATCAGATAATGGGCTCTAGATGAAGGAGGCAATGGTCCAAGGCCCGACGCCTGCAGCCTTTTGATTATTGCTGTATAAATATATCCTTGTTTGGGAAACTGACCTCTAAGCAGGCTGCTTCCTGCTATCAGCGGTGAAGATAGTAAATCTCCGGGGTGCGTGGAAAGTAATTACTTTCCTTTCTATGTTGCGCAGAGATTTCCTTTCATTCCACTTGGCTCTTGTCTGCAGCTTCCATTTAGTCCCTTTTATCTGTATTAAAACAAATGGGGCTCGCACGATGAGCACACCCAGATCCCAAACTTCTGCGGGAGTCGGGCGGCCTCCACTGAAAACGGAGAGGCAAGCAGCTTCTTGGCATCTTGCCACCAGAATGGAGGCATCCCTGTGGAGTTCACACCTCAGGTTACTTCAACCAGCCACTTGGTGTCACTCTTGTTTGCCCAAATAAAAAGGAGCAAGCGGTTCTCTTACCTCACAGCAGGGGTAGGGGCCCTAAGGCCCAAGGGCTGGACCTGACCCTTGATCCAGCCCTGGAGTCTTCCTCCCCCCACCCACCCCCGCCCAGCATTGGAGAGCCAGCGCTGGCGGAGCTGGAGTTGGTGGGGGAGGAGCCCTGAGCCTCGCGGGCTGGAGTCAGGCAAGCCCAGAGCTGGATCTGACCCATGGATTCTGCCTGGACGGGAGAGGAAGCAGCTCCATGCGCTGCCGCTCCTCTTCCCTCAGCTGGGGAAATGGCAGAGCAGACCCCCAGACCCTACATCCCCACCCCGCTCCTGCACCCTACCTCCCAGCCAGCCCTCCCACCCTCAGCCTGCTCCCCCCTCTACCTACCCCCTCCTGCACCCTCCCACCCAGACTTCACACCCCAAGCCCACTTCCTTCCCACACACTGAACCCCTCATTTTTGGCCCCAACCCAGAGCCCGGGGGGCACAAAATCTACTAGCCTGGGTCCTCCTAGGCTCTGGTATGAGAAGAGAATATGGAGAGAGTCTTTCTGCTTCTCAGTCGGGGGCCACGTCAGTGAGGTGGGTGGGGGTTTTCCCCCCACACTTTTGTGTGGCCCCCGGCTCATTTTTCTGTGGGCCCCTGACCCAAAAAAGGTTCCCCACCTCTGCCACACTTTGGCTTCCAAAGCAAATCACAGAGAGGCGTCAGTTCCATGGTGGATCTTGCCACTTGACAGTGAGTTGGAGGAATTGAAGCATGAGGGTTTTAAACCCTGGGAAACCCAGAGTTCCCAGGGAAAAAATATCCCGGGTTCTTCAGTGACTCCAGCATGATGGGAAGCTGAATCACTTTGGCATTCTCCACCATTCTTGACCAGCAGATACCACGATCTATAGAATAGGTTTCCGTGGAAGTTAATCCGAGAACGTTCCAAGTGAGCCTCCTCTGATAATGCCCACCTGTTCTCTGAAGAACATGGGTCGTGAAAACTCTGCCTGGTGCACGTGAAGGTACCTCGTGAAGGCCCAGGTGCATTACTCTGTGCCCAAGACGGGATCTTTGAAGAACGTGTCACAGTTCAGGGCTACAGCACCTGTGTTTCCACTCCAGGTTTCCAGCTCCCCAGCCATCACTTCTTAAGGATGGAGAACCACATCTGTTGCCCTCCTGGCCAGTGGTTTTCCAAGCTGCACAGTTCCCTGCCTCTGCTGTGAGTTCCCCAGCAATTAAGCAGGCCTGCTTTGCTGTCTCCTCGGATGATATAACCAGAGTAATTGCCCAGAGTTAGAAGTAACCACTCAGCGCTTTCTAAGCAAGTACATTTATTCTCCATGTAAAAGCATCACAGAGAAAATATTAAAAAAACAAAAGAACCTATACACATGGTAATAAGCAGACCCGCTATCGCCCCGCTCCAATTCCAGAATGGGGTCTGGAAGGATTCAGTCCTTCAAGCTCCACCAATATTTTTTTCCCTGGGGATCACAAGATTATTGCAGCTCTTCCTCAGCACAAGAACTCTCATGGATATGTGAGTCTCCTTTCTGCAGCTCAGTGCTTAGATCTTCAGGTTCTGGGAGCAGGTAACCAGTGGAAAATAGGTTTCCTCCTTAAGGCAACATCTTAAAAGGTTGGGTCCCGAGATGAAAATGTGCATTTATCTCCCCCAAGGTATTTCTTAGGAAACCCACCATCTGTGTTTGTCCCAAAATTACCATTTTGCCTGGAGCGTTGTTTCAAATAATCCATTGAAGCTCATACCACTGCCCAAGGTTTACACTGGCCACAGGTCCCCTCAAAAGGAGTCACGTATAATCCCATAATAATATTCCAGCTTTGCATTAATAATATAATGGGCTCCAACGTGACTGAAGCTTAATGAGATCCCCCAAAGATATGGCAGGAAATTGACATGTCCGTTACGGACAGTAAGAGGCAACTGATGGTTTGGGGAGCAATGCAGCCGGGCTGATAGAATTGCTGAGTAAGGTGAGGGAGGAGGCCTGGCTCCGTGCTCCCAGAAGGGGCAGGGCCTCAAGCAGAAGGGGCGGGGCCAGGGCAGCCTGCCCTCAGCATCACCCAGAATGCACTGCCCCGTCCCTCCCAGACAGCCTTCGGCGCTGCCCCATGCTCCGGCAATGGTTTAAAGGGCCCAGGACTCCAGCTGCTGCTGCTGCTGCATGAGGAACCATGGGCCCTTTTGAATCGCTGGATCCCACACAACACGCTCACTTTGCGCCCCCTGTTGGCAAGCCTGGTGCAATGCCTCCGTCGTTTTAATAAGGGCCGGTTTGATTCATGTTCATCTGCACCCAAGCAAATCGATGTAAATCCACTGTCATTAAAAGAATTTCACCAGTGCTCTTTGAATAAGGACCTCCCCACGATACCTCCTTTTCTGTAGGAGGAGGAGGAGGAGGATGTGCATGATGGGTAATGATGATGATGGCTTTTTATGTGTTACTGTTGCTCTCAGAAGTAGCAAATCAAGACAGGAGGTTCATTGTGTTGAGCCCCGTGCAAACGAATGCCAAAGAGGAAAGTGGTAACCAATTAAAATGGGTGGAGAGAATTGCCATCCTGCCAGTTAGCGTTTTGGGATTGGTCCTGCCTTGAGCAGGGGGCTGGACTTGATGACCTCCTGAGGTATCTGCCAGCGCTAGGATTCTATGATTTTTTACTGGCGCCCAGCTCGTGAAGCCTAGACTTCAATAACGAAGACCCAACACTGTGCATGTTTAAAGCAGGAGGAGTAGACCTTTGGGGGGAGGGGATCTGCTAGCTTACCAGCCAGAGAAGAACATATTGTGTAAGAAACGCACTGACCCGCAACAGCAGGCTTTTCTAAAAGGAACTTAATTAGGTTAGCGCAACCTCTGCAAAGTGCCGGGCTTTTAAAAGCAAAATTATAATGGAAAAGGATTATGGATATTTCTATGTAAATTACCCTTGTTTTACATAGACCATTTTGCTCAGCACAATGTTCATTTTGTAGCTCCGCCGGCACAGAGCCTGCACAGAGATAAACAGAAAATGATGCCGTGGCTGCTGACGGAGACCTTTGCCAAAGAGGATGATAAACTTGTTTACATAGAAGTACTGGCATCCACAGCTAATTTTCCCCATTCGTGTGCGGAATAAATTTTGCTATGTGCACTGAAGCATGTGGGGATGTGCACCATCCCTAGAAACACATGCTGCCAGCTATGGGCATGCTGCTAATAAGCTGGGAGGCATTTGAATTTCCCTGGGTGGCTGCCCAAGCACTCCATTTATAGGGAACACTATCTCTATCATGGGCATGCCCACGTTTCTGATGGTGTTGCCCCAAGGTTGGGGGGGGTCCCTTTTTAACTTTGCACAAGTTCCAGGAGCCCCAGGTGTTATGCAGCTGTAAGTGAGAGCAGAATTCCTATCCAGGCTGCTGTCAACATCATTTCTCTCCTTTTCGTCACCTTTCTCCACCTAAGGGCTCCTCTAGCTTCCCCTTTCTGAGGGGTTCTGCACACAAAACTGAGTGAATTGTCTGAGAAGCAGCAAGTGTCCCTTTAAGAGAAAAGCTCCATCAAAAGCCTTGCCAAGGTGCAAAACTTAGGAGCTGCACAATCTTCCCTCTAATTTTTTCCATCCGTGTGTGGAATACATTTTGTTATGTGCAACAAGGCATGTGCACCATCAATAGAAACACATGCTGCCGGCAGTAGGCACACTGCTAATAAGCTGGGCAGCATTTGAATCTCTCTGGGGGGGTGGAGGGGGGCTGCCCCAGCATTCAGATTACAGGAAATACTGGTGGCAGGGTGCAGAGGGGAATATCAGCACCCTAAGGCCAAATTCAGTTTAGCTTGGTTAATACACACCATCCAATACTGGCTATGTTGGGGGTAGATGCACGGCTAAGTGCAGACCCTTAGCCCACATTGCTGCTTTGTCTTCAATGGGGTAAGGGTCCCTGACATTAAATGAGACTCTGTCCCCTTGATCCACATATTTTATGCTAAGAACTCTGGGAGGCGTCCGACCTTGCTGTTTCCCTCCCTTTGGCCTCCTTCGCACTGCAGTTCCAGTGAAGAGGTGTGTGTGATGCAGGTTGTTCTAGTGCCGTGGTTCTCAACTGGTGGTCCATGGATCACTGGTGGTCCATGGTGACTTTTTCGGTGGTCCACAGGAACATTGTCCAAAGTCACACGGCATGGGCAGGCGCTACCGTTAGGCTGTTTTACGCCGTGTTCAGAAGCACGCGGTGCGTCATCCATAGCGTCACCTAGAACGCAACCGCGTTGTGTTGCCAGTAACTTCCGTCTGAGGCTCTGAGCATCAGTGTATCTGCCACTGTCGTGCTGAGCAGTTGCTGTGTCATTCAGACAATGTTCCTGTGGACCACTGAAAAAGTCACCATGGACCACCAGTGGTCCATGGACCTGTGCTACATGTGCTGGAGGTGCTCCACGAAAATTTTTTGATTGGCCTGGTGGTCCGTGGACTGAAACGAGTTGAGAACCACCATCTAGTGTCATTCCTATTTAAGTGAGAGCAGCACACCGACATCAACCATCTCAGCCTGCATTGGACATGGGTCTTTAGTGTGAGAAATGAGGAATTAGACCACAAATACCATCTGGTTACAGGACAGAGGGCATGGGCAGGGGAGGGGAGAACACACAGAACAAAGACTCCCTCTTAGAACTTCAGTCGCCATCCATGCACTTCACAGGAGAAGGTGAGGAGAGGTGTATGCAACAGCGAGTCAGGCAATGCTACAGCAATGACACAGTGGAAGCCTTTTCCAAAAGGATTTTTTTTTAATTACTTTGGAACAAAATCTCCAAAGAAATATTGGGTTCAGCTCTGCAACAGTGGTTCTCAAACCACAGCACATAGGCCATCTATGGTCCAATCAGCACACAGCTGCAGCCCATGTGACGTCGACAGGGTCATACGGGGATCTGGCTGCAGCCCACATAACATTCAGGCTACGTCTAAACTGCAGGCTTCTTGCGCAAGAAGCTTTTTGTGGACGAGATCTTCTGCAAAAACGTCTTGCGTGAGAGCGCATGCACACTGCAAAAGCACATTGGAAAAGTGACGTGCTTTTGCACAAGAGAATGTCCATACTGCATGGACGTGCTCTCGCAAGAAAGCTCTGGTTGCCATTAACAGAATGGCCACCAGAGCACCTGTGCTTCTTTCGATAGGGTGTTTTTGCGCAAAAAAACCCTGTTTCCCGTCCACACACACCTTTTTGCACAAGAGCTCTTGCGCAAAAAGGCTTATTCCTCGTAGAAAGAGGAATAACTCTTGCACAAAAACCCCTCTCTTCTTCTGATTTACTGTAAATTTACTTGTACAAAAACGCGCTTGCAGTGTGAACGCTCTGCGCATTTTTGCACAAAAATTCTGCAGTCTAGACATAGCCACAGAGAGCTGCATGTGTGGCCCACAATGGTAAATAGGTTGACAACCACCGAGGGACCATCTTGCTGCGGTGTCCTTCAGCTGAGCAGACTGGGACTTTGACTGAGGTGACCGAATGTCCTGGCTTATTTTAGTGATAAAATCCCAAAACACTTTTTTAGTTCTGAGCTCACAGCAAAGCAAAGGTTTCCAGCGTACACAAAAGAACACCTTGGGCAAGAGCTCTCTCTTATCTACCTCTAACTCTTCCCACTAGGGGCGTATCTAGACTACAGGGAACGGTCGAAAGAAGATATGCCAATTCTGCGGGAATTTGCGTATCTTCTTCCGATCGCACTTTCGAAAGCGGGGCGTTCAGAAGTGAAAGTAATTAAGACGCGGCTTTTTCGGCGACTCCCCCCTCATCGAAAAGCCGCTCTTCCTCAAAAACTGAGGTTTACGTGGCTTTTTGACAAAGGGGGGGGTCGCTGAAAAAGCCGCATCTTGATTACTTTCACTCCACTTCCGAAAGTGTGATCAGAGGAAGGGAATATGCAGATCTTCTTTTGACCATTCCCTGTAGTCTAGATGAGCCCATGCAGTGGTGTTGAGTCTGCTGCAACAATGAAGCATCCACCTTCTTCCTCTGGCCTTCGGTCCCCGGGGAGTCAAGGGTAACACCAGCGAGCGTTCATGCGCAGCTGCATGAGCTTCAACACGTCTGTTTGAACCATGCATAAGCCATAGACTCTGCCCTGGGCTGAACCACGAGGGAGCAGAGCCCCCTTCGTTGAGCTAAGCCCATATTTAGAGGCTCCTTTGGTGGCCATGGCCAGATGAAGAGGGAGGCTGCTAACTCTCATGGGGTATTTGACAGATCGAACAAACAAGAGGCACCTCAAAAAAGGAAGTCAAAAAAGTAAGGCTTTGGTGGGCTAAAGGGGAGGTATTCCTGGAAAGCACACGCAGACTTGAGTGAGTGAAAGGTTGAAGAAGAGAAGAGCAACAAAATTGATTAAAGGCCTAGAAGACATGAGCTCTGAGGGAAGACTGAAAGAATTGGGTTTGTTTAGTCTGGAAAAGAGAAGACTGAGCAGGGACATGGTATCAGCTTTTAAGTCCCTAAAGGGTATTATTAAGAGGAGGGAAAAAAAATATTCTCCATAACCTCTGAGGATAAGACAAGAAGCAATGGGCTTAAATTGCAAGGGAGGTCTAGGCTGGACATAAGGAAAAATGTCCTGTCAGGGTGGTTAAACACTGGAATCAATTGCCTAGGAAGGTTGTGGAATCTCCATCACTGGAGATATTTAAGAGCAGGTTAGATAGGCATCTATCAGGGATGATCTAGAGTCGGACGGTGCTTGGTCCTGCCATGAGGTCACGGGACTTGATAACCGCTCGAGGCCCCTTCCAGTTCTGGTATTCTATGATTCTATTATACCACATCTCCCTTCTTTATCCCCCTTCTCCCAGCTATGGGGGTGGAATGGGGCCAAGCAACTACCCAGCTGTGAGGGGGCCCTTTCTTGTTTAGTTTTGTTAGTCCGGCCTGTTCAAAAGGAAGTTATAAGAAATGGACTACTCCCAGGAGGACAAGGAGCCTGGACTCCTGGTTCTTAGGGAGGTTAGTCTGCTTTTCTACCTCACTTTAAGAGTGTTGGTGACCCCCACACCAAGGGGTAGGACAGTCTCCCTTTTGCAATGCCAAACATTTGACCGTCTGTGTTGACAATTTCCTGAGTGACTCGTAGTATTACCCTCTCCCTGGTGGAGTTCTGCATTTAAATATGCATTTAAATATGGCTGAAGTGACACAGGTAATGAGGTGGCCACTCTTGGCCTGCCCCACCCCAGTTCATGTTGGGTATCTGTCCCTATCCCCCTCAGAGCTGATGGCCTAGGACTGGGAAAGCAGAGTCTGGTATTATAAACCAGAATCCAGGTGCATTGGCAGAGGAATGAGCTCCTGGGGAAAAGTGAGGCGCATTGTCAGAATTGTTTGTAGAAAACTACAGGACTTGGTTCGGCCCGTCTCCTTCAGGGCCGACTTCAGGAGCATCAGTCAAGCATGGCACAAGATGCTTCCAACTCTGGCTCCGCTGAGGAAAATACATCTGGCAAGCATAGCTCAAAAGTAACTACCTCTGCCCAGGGAGGCATTGGTACGACCTGTCCTCATGGCTGGGCCTCAATGTGAGGCTGCCCACAGTTACAGCTGCCCTTTCACCTCAGACCTGGCCCAGCCCTTGTCATGGAGTTCCTGCCCTCCTGTTGCTTGCTGACCAGATAGAATCCACCAGTGCTCCAGGCTCTAGTAGTCAGGATTCACTGGTGTGGTACCTGCTCCGTCAGCGATGATAACCATTTGGCTGTGTGCATGTGTGCTCAATCCTGTGTGTTGTGTTGGCTTTGTACAAGTAGCCACCACAGCAGACTCAAAGAGAGCCCCCAAAGACCACACAATCAGATAAGTATCAAAGGCACCCGGCCAGGTTTACTGTCAAACAAAGTACAATAATAGTTGTCAGTGGACTGTGCTGAACCACTATGCGTATGTACCCCCTAACAATGGACTTGGTTCAGTCAGTGGGAGGTCCCACTGCTCCCTAGGCCAGACAAAGACCGCCCCTCCAAGACAACACTTTATATACAAGTGCAAACAAGTTGCTACCCTCTGGCATTACTTAGATACCACCCATCACCCTGCACCCCGTGGTTTGATTAGAACATCTCTATCCATCACGCTGTCATTTTAGACCCGGGGTGTCCAACCAATTCTGAAGCAGTAGCCACTATGATGACTACTTCTACAGCCAACTAGCCCCACTCAACTGGCCAAATAGCCACAGGTGGCTAGTGGCTAGTATGTTGGACACCATGGTTTTAGACCCTTTCCTGGACCTGTGTCAATATCTGTGGGGAGTGTAGGTACCGAGGTCCTTTTTAATGAGGTGTTGGTACCATCCTTCTGGAACGTGCTTTCAACTTATGCCCAGTACCAACGACTGTTTTACAGCCGGTGCCTAGTACCAGTTACTGTTCTACACCTGGGCCAATGACACTCTCAGCCCTGTTCGTGCCAAGTTCTGTGAGAAAGGGCCTGCCTCTTGATCATGGCTTAGCTTCGCTTTACATTAGCCAAGTTTTGTCTGCTGTTAGCTAGGCCTCAGGCCTCACACCAGGCCTGTGCTATCTGGGCTTTTGTCTCAGGCCCTCATCTTACTACACTAGCCAATTAGCCCATCATAAGATGTGATTTTCAGGTCTCTCCTCCGCATCGGTCTTCTCTCCTGAGCCTCCGGTCTCTCACTCTGTCTCTCTCTCTCTCTCTCCTCCTCCTCCTGCCTCCCCCTCTCTCTCAGCTCTCCTCCACCTTCTGCCTCTCTCTCCGTCCCTTTCTTTCTCTTCTCCCCTCCTGTCTCTCACTCTCCTTTCTCTTCTCCTCCTCCTCCTCGTCTCACTCTCTCCCCGAGTGAGTCCAGCTCCCCGCCGGCTGATTCCCTCTCCTGGCCCCCCGCCAGCCAGTTCCTCCTCTCGATTTCCCATGGCCAGCCTCGCTGCCCCTGACTCCCACCCCCGACCGGCTTTGCTTCCCGCCGGCCAGCCCTGCGGCCTCCGACCCTCACCCCTGACCAGCTTTGCTTCCCACCAGCCGCCCCTCCTCCGTTCTCCCCTGGCCAGCTACGCTGCCTCTGACCCCCTCCGCCCCAGCCAGCCCCGCTCCTCTCCCGGCCAGTCCTCCCCTCCCGCCCCTGATCAAGTGTGTCCATTTTTTTTTTTACCCTACCCTAGTGACGTACATGGCCAGGGGGCGGGGCCGTGTACGTCACCACCCCGCCCCCTTCCCCTCCCGCCGTGGTGCTCGGCTGAGTTCTGCACCACTCAGCTGGGCCGCCGTGGGGGAGCAAGCGGTGCAAGCGGCCATTTGGGCCCCGCGGTCCCCATGCAGCACCCCTGCATGGGGAGTGCGGGGCCCAAACGGCCGCTTGCACTGCTTGCTCCCCCGCAGCGGCCCGGCTGAGCAGCGCAGAACTCGGCTGAGCGCCACGGCGCGAGGCAACAGCGCCCCCCCAGAGGTGACTTGTAACGCTACAGTGTTACAGAGTCTCAGACATTGGGCTATTATATATATGATGTGCTAGCACAATTGCAGGCATAAGGCCCACACTGGGGAACACACAGATGCAGGAGGCACTCCAGGAAGTGGATGGGATGAGTGGAAATAAGAGGGATAGGAGGCAGTGTGGCTGGAGCAGTCCTGGGTCCTGCTGACAGCACAGGTTTATTAGTAACCATCAAGCATGAGGCAGCATGTGGATGCTGGAAGATGGGGGAGCATGAGGAAGCCAGGAGATCATGGTGGTCATCGCAACAGGCTATGGGTGCAGCACGGGAGGTACCTCACCACGGTCGAGTTTCAAGCTACTGAATTCGGACAATAGCCTCTGCCCTGCATTTGCCTGGTTTCTGGGGGTGCTCTCCGACCCTCGCGGACACCATCACTAAGGTCCTTGTGTCCATTTAAAGAAAGGACATTAGAAGAACCTCCCCACTAAGCGTGCACTGCCTGCCTTGCTCGCTAGTTTGCCTACAGGGGAGGGGAACCTTTTTTAGGTCAGGGGCTGCTGACTCACAGAAAAGTCAGTCGGAGGCTGCACACCAATGAAAAGTGGGAGAAAAAAAACCCTCATGGATGTGGCCCTAACTGAGAAGGAGAAAGACACTCCCCACATTCCCCTCCCACACCAGAGCCTGGGGGGGGACCAGGCTAGGAGATTTCGTGTGCTCCAGCATTGTGTGTGCCCTGCAATCCGGTGGTGGGGGTGAGGGCTGGATACTAGTGCAGGTTTCCCATTGCTGGGGAGAGGAGCCCTGAGCCTCAGGGACCAGATCCAGACAAGCTGGGGGCCACATCTGGCCCCTGGGCCTTAGGTTCCCCACCTTTGACCTAAACCAAGGTGTTGAAAACCTTTGAATTTTAATAGAAAGTGATGAAAAATGGTATTTTCTATTTCATTTCATTTATTCTCCGTAAAGCGGCCACTTCTTAAAACTACGAAAGGAGTGACTAAAATCCATCTCAATTAAAAATAAACCATTCTTCTTGCAAAGCAAGATGGTGCGACAGCGGCCGCCTCAGCTGAATAAGGCCAAGAGATTTGCCTGCCCGAAACACTGCGGCTGGCTGTGAGGTATTATTAACCCAGGCACAATTCCTCAGAACTCCACCTGGCCGCAGTCATCCATTCCTGTCTCCATTACAGCTCTGCCAATGCCATTTCCATGCTGGCTGCACACAAGCTTTATTGCCGGCTGATGTGTATTTCAAAAAGCACGCAGGCGGGAGTGACAGAATGGGGCTGGGACGCGGGGAAAGCCACCTTATTATTTCATCCTGAGTTGCAAAAGGAGGTGAGGCAGAGGAGGATCAGAAAGGGAGGACAGCAAGAGCTGTCCCCACAAAGATGCAGAGAACTTTCCTGGCAGGTCCTGTCTGGAAGCAAAGCTCTTTAAAAATTCCCCCATCTTTTCTGAGAGTGACTCCGCTTCCCAGAGGTTAGGAGTCTTCATGTAGAGGAGGGCCCAGCTACAATGTGTCTTAGGCCACATCCTCACTCCACAGACGATCGCTGTTGCCTCAGTTGTTCTTCCAGAGTTCGATTTAGCGAGTCTAGTTAAGACTCGCTAAATCAAATTCAGAGGGCACCTCCGCCAGCGTCCGATACTTCTGCTCTTCCCAGGAGGAAGAAAAGCCAATGGAAGTGTTTGCTCCCGTCGATTTCCCACTGTGGGGACGCTGCCAAACTTGGCTTCAGGTAAGCCGAGTCCAGCTAGGTACTGTATGTAGCTGAAGTTGCCCACCTTAAGCCGAGCTGGCGGGTCCAAGCTGGTCTAATCCACCCTGCTTAGGTGCACTGGTGCCAACCAGAGATTCCCCTTCAGTAGGGTTCCCAAGGTGCTGAAGTGAGGTCAGCAACATTTGGGGACATCAGAAACATGTCTGTAGCATAGACAAGGTGTTGAGAGGTCATAAAAGAAATCAATAGGTGTGTCAAGGCAAAGGAACCGAGCACACGTTGCTGCTGGGCATGGCATGGCGTTCAGATGTCTCGGGGACACGGAGCTGCCACCCGCTGGTGAAATACCAGATCGGTGTCTGTTCCTCAACATTCCTGGGATACGTCGCTCAGCAGCCTCCCGGTTGCACAGCTGAGAGCTCTTCACCAAGCCCAGGCTGCCGCTTCCCCTCGCCCCTGCTCATTCGTTAGCAGCGCATCACAAAGACGTCAACGCGCCCTCATTCGAGCAGGGTTTGTGGCCGCCCGTCGCAGCTCTCCAGCCTGCCTGGGGTGCCCGGCATTGCCGGCGATGCAGCACAGCTGGGCAGATTAGGAGAGAGGACCCCAAAAGGATGGATTGTTGCAGAGGTCCCCAAAGTGTGGGGCACACTGCCCAAGGGGGGCATGGAGGAACACTTGGGAGGTGCGGAGGGGCCTGGGCCAGCCTCCAGGGGGCTGAGGAGGGAGTTCTGCCCAGTCCTGCTCCACTCCCAGCTCTGTTCCAACCTCAGGCATGGCCCTGGCTCGCAGCCTCAGCACCCCGACTGCGGCCCAGTGCTGCTCTGCACCCGGACTCAGCCTCTTTCCACAGCTTCATTTCCAGCCCGGCCCCACTCCTTGTCCCAGACCTGCCCCAAGCTGCAGTCCCAACCATGTCCCCGTTATCTCTTTTGCGCACACACACACACACACACACACACACACACACACACACACAGAGCTCAGCTCACCCCACAGGATTAGGCTGAAATGGAAACTCAGGCCAGAATATCAGAATATCGATGTCCAGGCCAGTGTCTGCAGTTCCTTGGAAGCTAGTAGAGATACTGGCCTTAGAGCTCAGACAGCCCGAATAGCTCTCTGGCTTCAGGTGTACCCACCTCCCACCCCGGAGTTAGGTCTGTGACACTGGACATCTACCTGCCTGCTTCCACTGAGCACCTTTTCTCTGGGTACTTCGGCCCCGACCCTCGAAAGGCATTTAGATTTTTAATTCCTGTTGGAGTCCATGGGAGTCAGACACCTACATACATCCAAGGGGCTGGGTCGTCTTCCTAAGCCTTTCCACGCAAAACCTGCCATTGCGTCTTGACCATCTCAGCACCTCCATGCTTGTGTCACAGAGAGTTTATTTTGTCCTCTGTGCTGTCCATAATAGTGTGTCTTTTGCCCAAAAGTTTGCTTTAACCCAATATGTTCCCAAACCACATCTCTTCAATGTCCATTCTCATGGCTACCATCGTCCCTTCCCCAAGAAACGTTTGACGTTCTGCTAAGTCTCCTTTCTCCTCTGGCTCTGGTTGTATTTCCACATGGTTTCCTCGTGACTGCCTCAGGATGTGGAGTATGAAAACTCAAAGACAGTGTAGTTCTTCAGGGCTGATGGACTTGCCAGCTATGGCATATAGCACGTAAGCATTGTTGCGTTGACTTTCAGCTATTGATCTAACCGTGGCCGTGGTGAATACACGGCTGATAAGCTTTCATGGACTTTGCTCTTCTACAGACATCTCAGCAAGACTTCATTCATGAAAATTAGCAGGGAAAAAAAGGTGCAAATGTGCTTAGCATTGACAACCTTAACCCTACCGTGAAAAAGACTTCTCCATTGTGAGGGCTGGCTCTGTCCTTGCATCTGTTTGTCTGGGGAGTTCTCTGGGGAGTTCTCTGGGATCTCTCCGTAGTCACAGTGCCAGACTACAATGAGGTTATCCACCGATTATTCCCTGCTCTCTCATCTGTGTGGCTGGAATCTTGCCTGTGCTGGCGGAGCGTGAAGACTCTACCTGCTTCATCCTCAATGGTGTCAAACGCTCGTGCTTTGGCAGCGGTGGGGTTTGTGAAGTGTATAACAGCCGTGCCAACCAGGCACATTCTTTATGGAGCAAGGCGTTGATTTATTTCCTCTCTGGTTGTTGATGCAAGCCAGACATCTGTTGAAAACTATGGGAACTGCTCATCTTACAGAGTCATTTTTCAGGCCACGGAGAAATGAATTGCGTCAGTGCTGGTGCTGGTGGAAAAAATGGGGGCTAGTGCAGCTAGTTCATATCTGGTCTCCAGCCAAGTGGCAAAGCCAGAGGAGCATGTGAAAGTATCTTTCCTTCTTCCCCGCCTTGGCTTGTTGGGGCCTTGGATGTTCTGTGTGATTCAAGAGTGCCAAGGGACTGCCCCTTTAAGAAGGACATGGTGTTGTCCTGGGTGACTCCTCATGGATCCAAGGAAACAAAAGACAATGTCTTGAAAGCTTAGTCCTGAGGGACAACACCCGGCACCCTTTGTCCTAGATCAGATTTTGTACTAGGAATGAAAGTCATTCATTATCCGTTATCACAGTGTATGTGTACCAGCACCTCCAGGCAGGCGGCCTACAGGGATTCGGCCTGGGACCTCTACTGCCTGCGTGAAAGGATTAAGGGTAGGAGGCTTTGTTTTGTTTCCAGGGATACAGAATTCCCTGTCCCAGGATGCTCAAGGGGCCTGAGAGTAGCACTGTCTCTTCTGATGTACAATACCGCCCTCCTCAGGACATGGGGATGATCCTCAGCCCACAGAACTGGATAGCCGGCAGCATGGCCTGAGCATCCTTACAGATTTCCCAGGGCAGCCACCTCCGAAAAGGGCTGACCCTGGCGAAACCTGGCCAGTGGCAGCCTTACCAGAGAGTAACTTCACACTGGAGGACTCCTTACGTTACAATAATCTGTTCCCAGCTGCCTACAGGCAAAAGTCCTACCTAGAAGATTGGGCCCCCAGAGAGTCACCTCCAACTCTGACATGCCTGGGCCTCCTAGGGCAATATAAACTGCCTCCACAGCACCTCACAACAGAACTCTTCTCAGGCCAGGTTCAGGGCTCCAATGGTTCTTTTTACGATGCAGAAGCAGCATAAAATGGAGACAGTAAACAGGAGAATCCCACCCGAGGTCCACTAGCTTTAAGGCAGTAGTAGGTGCAGAGACCTCTGGCCACTAGGGGGCGACAAAGAGCCATGCTCTGTTCGGCCAGGTCGCATACGGTCAACCTTCAACGTGAAAGAAAGTTAACAGCACTCAGTGACCTGTAGCTATTGACTATATTTATTAGCTGTCTGGGTGATGGAGTGAGATGGCAAAATCTGCAAAGGACACAAGATAAGTTTGGCACCACGAGGAAGGGCACGTGAAGAACTGTAGAGGCAACTTTTGGAGCCAAGCAACTGAGCAGCATGACAACCGATGAAATTCAAAGTAGACAATGGAAAGGTGGTATGCAGAGTGGAAGTAACAATTTGCAGTGCTGACTACCAGTGTCTAAATGTACTGCAACCAGGGGGAAGAAAAACACCTGGGCTTCACCTTGAACAGCTCAGTGCTGACATCGGCTCAGCTGGTGCTGGAGGGTCCGGTCCCCACACCTCTAAAAGGATGAAGCAGACATGAAAATGGCTCCTTGAAGGACAAAGTGTTACCATAGGTTGAAACTCTCTAAACCAGGACTCTTTAGTCTGACAACAGATGACCTCCTGAGGTCTCTTCCAGCCCTAGGATTCTATGGTATAATATAATATGTGGAGATACACCATCTCATAGAGCTGGAAGGGACCTTGAGAGGTCATTGAGTCCAGTCCCTTACCCTCACAGCAGGACCAAGTACCATCCCTGTCCCACATCCCTAAATGGCCCCTTCAAGGACTGAGCTCACAACCCTGGGTTTAGGAGGCCAATGCTCAAACCACTGAGCTATCCCTCCTCCTCTATGTTGCTGGACCAGAGAGGGCTGGAGGCAGGAGCTTTGTGGGCCGGCTGCAGGGAGGCCAGTGGCTGGGAGCCCTGTTGTGGGAGTCTGGTTGAGCCACGGTGGGGCTGTGATCAGTCGTGGTGGGGCTGGGAGCCCTAGTGGTGGGACTGCAAGCTGCCATGGCAGGGCAGATGGAGCTGGAAGCCCGGCATTGCAGTGGGCTGCCAGTGGGGCAGGGGGAGCCAGCGGGGAGGCCGGTGACTGGACCAGGAGGAGTGGAGATGGGTGGCCAGAAATGACCTCCGCTCGTCTGGCAAAATCCCTCGTTTGGGACCAGTCAAGCCCCCAGGGTACTGGACCAGGGAGGGCCAAGCTGTAGAAGCTGGGACAGGTTTCTATATAAGGAGAAACTGGAGAGATTAGAACATAATTAAATTAAGAGAGCAAGTGAATAAGTTGTGACATCGCAGAAGGGGACAGATGTTATATAAGAAAGATCATTTGCACACCTCTGTTTGCATTCTGTCCTTCTCATGACCTAGGGAACCACTAATGAAATTAAAACTGATAAAAGGAGCCACCATTTTACATGAAGTACACTTTGACGCAGTTATATAGTGCGGCAGGCAGTTCCACAGGTAAACAGCTTGCTTGGATTTAAAAAAAAAAAGGATTCGATATTTTCAATAGGTGCCATGCAACGTGATTTCTGTAGCTAAGGTTACCTAAGCGTGTCTATTGGATAGGCTCAACTTCAGTTTCTCATAACTTTTGCCAATTCTTTCCCCCATTCCAATGAAATGTAGCTGGCCAACGCTCAGCCAAGCAGCCAATCTGGTTTGGAAAGTTCAGTTTAAAACAGCGGAACCCTTTTCAAGCATGAATAGATGTGTGCATTGTGGACAGTTGCAAATTTCTATTGGAACGGGATAAGTTGTGTGAGTACAAAGGGTGCCAAGAGGAATGTGGGCGTGTGAAGAAAGATAGTGTGGGTTTGGCCCAGCTGCTAAGCTTCCCTTAACTATCGATTCCTTTGATCTTTAGTCATTTGTGATATGAAATGCAACTGAGAAACTTTAAGTTCATACAGTCCTGTGGAAATTGATCTTTAACCTGCACAGAGCATGAAATGAGCAATCAAGGATAGACCTGGCATTCCATTTCTCTCTCTCTAGCTGTCTGTCGGCATTTCTAGAGTGTCCATCATGGTAGAATCTAAGCACTTCTGAAAGCCAGAAATACTTTAGCAGCTCAATAGAGCCAGACATTCATTGCATCCATGCCGGATGGGACATGTGTGCGTTAGACGCATCGCTGATCATAATAATGTCCTTAGGTATTAGTGTGGGGTTCGTGTGCTTTTCCAGCTGATGTTCTAGCGTAAATCAGCATTCACAAAATACAACTGAAAATCATTGCAGACTCTAGCCCTGTTTAAACAGTCGGGCTGGAGGGACACTGTCAAACCCCTCTGGAATACGCTGATCTGAATGGGCTGATACAGATCTATACATCACAGGCAGTTGCAAAGTGGTAACTTCTCTGTTATTATGGGCAATCAGTCCTTGAAAGAATAACAAATGTATTTGGGAATGGGGAGCTGCACCTGTTCGATTTTTGCCTGGGAGAGGCCTGAGGGTTCGCCTTCCAGCCTGAATGGGAAATGCGTTTTTATGGAAAGCCACCTCATTACTATTATCTTTTCATACAATCATAGAACACTAGAACTGGAAGGGACCTCAAGACGTCAAGTCCAGTCCCCTGCCCTCACGGCAGGACCCAGCACTAGATCATCCCTGATAGATACCTATTCAACCTACTCTTGAATATCTCCAGTGATGGAGATTCCGCAGCCTCCCTAGGCAATTTATTCCAGTGTTTAACCACCCTGACAGGTAGGAAGTTTTTCCTTATCTCCAACCTAAACTTCCCTTGCTGCAATTTAAGCCCATTGCTTCTTGTCCTTTCCTCAGAGGCCAAAGAGAACAACTTTTCTCCCTCTTTCTTGTAACACCCTTTTAGATTGTAAAACCACTATCATGTCCCCTCTCATTCTTCCCTTTTCTAAGCTAAACAAGCCTAATTCTTTCAGTCTTCTCTCAGAGATCATGTTTTCTAGACCTTTAATCATTTTTCTTGCTCTTCTCTGGACCTTTTCCAATTTCTCCACATCTTTCTTGAAATGTGGTGCCCAAACTGGACACAATACTCCAATTGAGGTCTAATCAGTGCAGAGTAGAGCAGAAGAATGACTTCTCGGGTCTTGCTCACAACACTCCTGTTAATGCATCCCAGAATCATGTTTGATTTTTTTGCAACAGTGAAACACTGTTGACTCAGATTTAGCTTGGGATACACTATGATCCCTAGATCCCTTTCTGAAGGACTCCTTCCTAGACAGTCGCTTCCCATTCTGTATGAGTGAAACAGACTGTTCCTTCCTAAGTGGAGTCCTTTGCATTTGTCCTTATTAAACTTCATCCTATTTACCTCAGACCATTTCTCCAGTTTGTCCAGATCATTTTGAATTATGACCCTATCCTCCAAAGCACTTAGAACCCCTCCCTACTTGGTATCATCTGCACACTTAATAAGCGTACTCTCTATGCCAATATGTAAATCATTTGTGAAGATATTGAACAGAACCAGTCCCAAAACAGACCCCTGAGGAACCCCACTTGTTATGCCCTTCGAGCATGACTGTGAACCGTTAATAACTACTCTCTGAGAACTGTTATCCAGCCAGTTATGCACCCACCTTATAGTAGCCCCATCTAGGTTGCATTTCCCTAGTTTATTGATAAGAAGGTCATGCGAGACCTTTCGTTTGTATTATTGCAAGGAAATGTGAGAGCCAGGAACAAGAGGGGCAGGAGGTGCTCAAACTACCTCCAGACTGACCTGCAACAGTTCTCTTTGTTCCATCCATATCCAACCTCTGCCTTCAGCCCCTGATCAGATATGTGCAATCACCATGCACCCCAGTCCTGACCTGCAGCCCCCCCTGCTCTTCCAGTCTGGGACCCTCCAAAACCACTGCCAATGAGCCCAAAACTTTGTCCCACCCTGTGATGGGGGCTCTTAGCTAACAGATATCCACGATATATTTGAGAGTCTGTGAGTGAGTGAGTCTGTCTGTGTTCAAGATCTCCTCCTAACTGGTAAGAGCTAGGACCACCAAGGGCACGTCTAAACTACATTCCTCTTCTGAAAGAGGAATGTAAATGAGCCCGATCGAAAATGCAAATGAAGCGTGGATTTACAAATCTCGCGCTTCATTGGCATAATCGCGTGAGAGCGCTTTTTTGAAAAAGGGGTTTTCAAAAAAGAAACCGCAGTCTAGACAGAGTTCTTTCGGGGGAAAAAACCCTTTTTCGAAAGAATCCTTGCACCTCATTTTTTCAGGAGTACGGGTTCTTTCGAAAAAGGGTTGGGGTTTTTCGAAAGAACCCCGTCTAGACTGCAGTTTCTTTTTCGAAAAACCCTTTGCGCTCTCATGCGATTATGCAAATGAAACACAACATTTGTCAATCCGTGCTTCATTTGCATTTTCAATTGGGCTCATTTACATTCCGCTTTTGGAAGAGGAATGTAGTTTAGACAACGCCCAAATGTGGTAGGCAGCTTCCGCTTCTCACAACTTAAAGCAAGCTCAGGGTTTGGTTGTGCAGGTGGGGGAGGGGGACTGAAGCTCATCCCCACCCCACCCCTGATTTGTTCTGGGATGCATAAAATTATACAGAAAAGAGACAGAATGACCAGGCAGGTGAAAGGGGCTGGCTGAGAGCCCCCCCGCCCACCATCTGATCCCCGGCTTGCCTGGATCCGGCCCCCGGGGCTCGGGGATCTTTCCCGCCCCCCAGCATTTTGGAGCTGGGGGCTGGCACTCCAGCCCCCATTGCCCCCTACGTGACTGATTTTTCTGTGGGTCAGCAACCCCTGACCCAAAAAAAGTTTCCTCACCGCTGCCCTAGACACACACACACACAACTGCAGCCACTGACACATGAGCAAAGCATTAGGTTCTTAGCTCTTCTTGGCCCCCATCTTAAGGGAGAGCGACAGGGCTGCAGCTCTCCCACCCCATCCCACCCCTCCCACCACACACACTCATATCATGGGAACACTGCTGGCTGTTCCCCTTCATCAGGGAGTGAGGGGAAAGTGCACAGCTCGCTGCATTCCTCCCTCTGGCTGGAGTGCATGGGGAGGCAGACGAACCTGGCTGGACCTGCCCCCGTCAGGGGCCGTGTACCCTTCCCCCTCTGTGCCCGCTGGAGCTGCAGCTGCCATGGAGAGCAATGGTTCAAAGTAAAGAAAAACGAAAAATAATTGAGATAAGGACTCAAGCAAGGCCGGGTAAATCTCGTATAAAAATAAATGAATTACATTGGCCTATAAGGTCAAAGTTCAGTCTGCTCTCCCAGGTATGCAACCCCCTAGATCGGGGTTGGGGAACCTAAGGCCCCGGGGCCAGATGTGGTCCCCGGCTTGCCTGGATCTGTCCCCTGGGGCTCAGGGATCCTTCCTGCCCCCCAGCATTGTGGAGTTGGGAGCTGGCACTCCAGCCCCCATTGCCTCCTACGTGACTGATTTTTCTGTGGGTCAGCGACCCCTGACCCAAAAAAGTTTCCTCACCCCTGCCCTAGACACACACACTTGCAGCCACTGCAAGAAAGACACATGAGCAAAGCATTAGGTTCTTAGCTCTTCCTGGCCACCTTGCTGCATAAGCAAGCACACAATTCTCTGTACACCACACAACTCGAGGTATCTTTGACTGGAGAGCCAGCTTCTTTCCATTGTCTACTCTGCTCCAGAGAAACCAACTCATTGCTCCCCCTAATTCAAAGTATTTTTCCCTTTTATCAGGATATTTCCAACCACGGGGCGAGACTTGAATATCTCAACGTTAATCTAGAGTTTACTTTAAATAATTCCAACATAACCACTAAAATAATAATCATCTGACTCCAGTTTATTCACTTAAGCCCAACCAACCCCAGATCTGTGTTTCCTGTCACCTCTATGGCTCTCTCTCCCTGCCCAGGTGCTATATTTCAAGGAATTGCTTAGACCACAAACAAGAAATACCAAAGTATGAGCCTGATTTCACCCTCCCATGCCCTGTTGCATCTTACTCCCTTGACAAGTCACTGACAACTTTACAATGCAAATGGAAACCGGTCTGATTTGGGAGGGATTTGGAACTCGTCCCCTGTGATGGTCTGTCTAGTCCATGGGTTCCCAAACTGGGGGGGCAAGCAAAGATTCCAGGGGGTGGTGCGAGGCAACCCCCCCACACACACACACCCCCAGCAATCCCTCCATTAGTTTTGCTGCTATTTTCGTTTTTCGGCCCCGGTCAGTTCCCTTTTTTTTTGCTCAATAAGTTTTGCTGCTATTTTTTGGGAGGTGAGGGGGCATGTGGGTTTCTCAAAAATAAAAAAGGGGCGTGATGCTGAAAAGTTTGGGAACCACTGATCTAGGCACTGCCCACACCCGGTGTTTTGTACAGAGGCAGTCTAGCCCTAAGCAAGGTACAAGGCAGTGGAGAATCAGACCCAATACCTGGAATAGGCCACTAGAGGGCCTTGTGTAACCCATTATAAATGGGCTGCTCAGACAGGACAGACATCACTGCCCATCACTGTGGTATCTTGAGCTTTCTCCGCACGCTCGCAAACCCACCTGACTCACGCGCCTCCCGGCCAGGCGCCCCTTGGAAGCCAGCGGCTGTAGCTCAGCTGTGAGCAGTGTCTGTGCATTCTGGGGTAGGGAGGGTAGGAAATGGCTCGGGAGCTCATTCAGTGTATGGGGTCTTCTCATTGTGAGAATCTGGGTTGATGAGGCTTCCTGCCAAGTCAGCCAATGGCAGCAAAGCTCTTTTAGGATGCTGGGTGAATGCTGGTCCTTCAGGTGGTGCAGGGGACGACGGGCCACAAGGTGGCCATGTGAGGTCCCAGGTTTCTGCTGGGCTTAGGGGCTGACCTCCACACCACACTCACTGGAAGGAGAAACTCCCTAACCCCTGTGTGGGAAGTACTTGTGTCGGGTCCTGGGTTTGGTGGAGAAGAGCATTTGTGGCACCTCCAGCCTTGTCCCTAAAGCGGGACAGCATGTGAGAGGTCATTTACGCCCCAGGAAGTTCCTGAGGTGATCTTTTCTTTAGACGTCTCCTTTCTTCGCTCAGTTGTCCAAGGCATGTTTCCACGGGGCCTCTCCATGTACCTGACAGGGCTCAACACCCCCTATGGCCCTTCGCTTTCAAGTGTAATAATGAACCAACCTCCTGAGCAACGTTCCCCCCAGTCTTTTCCATCCGGGCACAGAATAGTTTTTTATGTGCACCGAGGCATGTGCTAATGTGCACCACCAACAGAGACCCAAAACCAAGTGGGCGGCATTTGAGTTTCTCCTGAATGGCCGCACAAGCGCACAGCTTACTGGGAACACCGCCATTGAACCTAACTGATAGACTCCCCACCTCAGAACTCTACTTAGGCACATGAAAACATGGCTTCCTCTCTCTCTCTCTCTCTCTCTCTGAAAAGGAAAGAAGAGAGAGGGAAAAATATGAGAGAGGCCTGTCATTCTTGCAAAAAGCCTTTCCAATCCACCCCCCCCACACACACACACAGAGACACACACACTTGGAGGGGTCTCTGCTCTCCTGTTTGCCGGAGTGGACTAACAGACCCTGCTGCTCCCTTCGCGCCGAGATTAATTCATCGACAGCGACGTGCCAACCCATTAATCATGCTGAAGAGCTGTGTCAGCAAGAAGCTGGCAAGGTGACTGCTGGAAATGGTGGGGCGAGAAAACCAATCGCAGCCTTCGCTGCCCTGCTGCCCGTCAGGCTGCTGTAAAACAAGCAGATAAAACCCTGCTTGGACGCGGAGTAGATTGTAATGCTGAGCGGTGGTGAAAATGAAGGGCCGGAGGAGGAGGAATTAGGAACCTCCTTCAGTGCAGTGACGGGTTAGAGCTGCTGCCGGTTCGAGGCCCCTGTGCCAGGATTGCTCCTGACTCGTTCTATTAGCATGAGGAGGGGGTGGGCCTGGTTCCAAAACACTTCACCTCGCGGACTGTCCAGCAAGGAATGCTTAGGCACAGTGGGGCCATGCTCCCCTAATCTGCAGCAATAAGAGGTAGGCAGCATGGTCCCAGAGGCTCAGCATCCCCAGCGCTTTGGCTGGAGCGGTTCTGTTCCATGCGGCTCACCCCCCCAGTCTGGCCTTCTGAAAGGCCCAGCCGAATGGCGAGATTTCACAAGAGCGCACTCGGCTCCTCTTCAGAGAGCTGTCCCGTGAAAACCTCACCGCCACGCCAGGCATCCCCCCAGCCGGGGGCAGCTGTCCCCTGTAGGCTGCCTCAGGCCTGCGTGGGAGACGTTGTCATTACCCGAAGCTGCTTCCTTTGGGGATGAGCCGTACCCCGGGAAAGAACGCAGGGGGCATAGGTCAGCGGCAGGCATGGCTGGGCTTAAGAGACTGAGAAATAGGTGATTTCACTACCCCCTCTCTAGAGAGGGCAGGCTTCCCTTTCATAACTCGCAGCTGGCAGCTAGGCCTGGTGCTAGCCTGAGCCAAAAGGCCAGAGAGAAAGACTTGAGCATCAGGAAACCTCCAATTCCCTGGGCTAACATGATCCATTCCAGGGGACGAACTAGCTCCGGCACAAAGAGGAGCATGGTAGGGAAGCGAGACAGACCACCCAGGCCCAATTCTCTCTACCACAATTGCTTGTCTGCCACGCTGGCTGGGGGAAGAGAGAAGCAAGGCCACCTTGAGACGGGGCGGTGGGTATCATAGGCAGGGGAAGGCTTTGCCTTCTTAAACCACCAGCCTGGCCCCGCCCACACTCCGGCCCAGAACACCTACTGTAGGCGTAGTGGGGACGGGGTGTTGCTGCCCCTGAGTACCCGCCCTCCTTGTGCTCTGGGGCCAGGGAGGCTGGGGCTGCCTGCCTTCATCTCCCCATGGTGCTGTGGGGGGAGGGGGCTTGGCTCCCGTGGGGAGCGGGACAGAAGGGGCGGGGCTGTGGTAGGACTGGGGCTTGCCTCCCCCACCCCCACCTTCATCCTCAGCCCAGACCCCGAGAATAGCACCTGTTCAGAGGCCTCCACAGCTGCTGTGGAGCTGAGGGAAGGGCTCTTCTCCAGTCCTAGACCCGGCGCTTTGTGTAAGGGGGGCATGTGAGGGGCTGTGGCACAGTGCATTGCACTAAAACTGGTCTCCGCTTCCCCCGGCCCCAGGGGAACTAAGGCACAGAGTGCAAGCGAGAGCAGCCCCAGGGTTGCTCTACCGCACACCAAGGACTAATCAGGGCTCTGAGCAGCATCAGAATATGTGAAAGCATAAAGATTAGATAGCTTAACCTGCCACCCATCTTATCACTATCCCTCAATTACTGAGAACTGGGCCCACAAGCGGCTGCAAGAGTGATGACGGTTGAACACCCCGCAGCTACGGCAACAGGTCCGAACCATCGTCTACCCACAACCCTTTCGAGCCCCCAAGCCTCGGCACACAAGGTGACCTTGCCTTGTCCACCAGAGCTACCGCTCCGGCCCTTTTGTTTTTCAGATCAAATTTTTTCTCCCTCTCTCTCTCCTGCCTTTGCTGATCTCGCTGCAGACCTCGGGCCGGGGAGACGTTATTTTTAACATGTGATATAAAAGGGATCTGACAGCACCGTGCTGTAAAATGCCAAGCGCCAGACCAGACGGAATTCTGTAAATAATATTTCCGAGGTCCACACGGCAAAGCGGAAACCCTGACGGTGCCCGAGTGCGTTTCTAACCTCGGGCTTGTTGCACCCAGAGAGGCGCGTTCGCTTTGCATAATTCTGCATGGGGGGGGTCGGTTTTCAGGGGTTACGAGAGACACCGTTGTGCTTTAAGCCGTTGGCTGGGTGACAGAGAACCGGAGCTAAGGCAGAAGCCGTGTTTTCATATCAGACTCTGTTGGGCAGGCTTCTTAAAGGGAACCGGTGCCTAAAAGCTGTGGTGCGAGGCGTGTCAGGCAGATCAAGTGGTTGCCTTAAAAAAGTCACCATTTGCCAGCCATTACCTCACTGTGGTATCTGCAGTTTCCTTGGGGGTTGAGAGAAAAATCGTAATGGAGAGACCTGAGAGAAAACTTTTGGGAGTGAGGGGCACGCAGCTCTGCTGGCGAATTGGGAATGGCTCAGGCAAACCCAGGGAAGGTGGAGGATGGGTGACACAGAACAAGGGGAGGGAAGAAGCAGAAGAGAAGAGCTGCTAACTCCTATGGGCAGATTGGCGGGCTGGCAGATGAGAGTGACAGGAGGAGCGGGGGAGGAGACAGGTGTGGGGAAAGACAGAACAGGAGCGGGGATTACAATAATAAGGGATTAGACTGACGGAGAGTCAGCTGTGGGGGGAGTAAGAGATGTGATTAAAAAGATCATGGGATCTAATAGGTAGAGAGGAGCTGTTCAGTGTTCCAGGGAGACGAGAAAGGATCAGGTGAGTATGTCTGCCCTGAATGCTTCAGGAGACATCTAGGAAAACCTGGAAACTTATGTGGGTACCAAGGCAAAGGGCCCTAGCTACTAGCGGCCAGTGTTCCTTGTAAGCTGAGTGCTTAAACAGCCGCCCAGGAGAAATTCAGGTGCCACCCAGCTGAATGGCCGAGCACCCACAAATGCCCACAGCTGGTAGTGTATGTTTCTATTGGTGGTGCACATTTGCACATGCCTCAGTGCACATAACAAAATTTATTCTGCCCATGGATGGAAAACATTAGAGGGGACATTGCTAGCGGCTCTTGGACAGTCCCCTAGAGAAACTGAGAAAGCAGCCTGCTGGCACAGAATTGTTTGGAGAGCATTTGGGTAGCTTCCTTAGCTATTTCTACTGGACTGGTGATCAATTGACGCTGATTGCACAACAGTGCATTTGCCACCTCCGACCTATCTTTATATTCTTGTGTGTAGATTGCAGAGTGTTTGCCACAGTAGGTTCCCCCACTATGAATGTGTGGAATAACTGACCCGACCCTGCCAGCCTTACTCAGTGGGACTCACTCCAGACATGTGGGTGGCAGAATTTGTCTCTCTCTCTTTGTGGTTACTCAAGCCATCAAAAAACACAAGCATCTTTGCCTTCTCCTTCTCTCTGCGTTGGTTACGTTATCTTCAAGCTTCTGGGTATGGCTGTGACCACAGCTCATCCTGTTTGTTCCTCTACATTCTAAGGCCTTTGGGGCAGAGGCTATGTTATTTGCTTGGCCTCGTTTTTAATAAATCATAATCCTGCCTCGCCCTGAGATCTACTGATGAAAACAGCTGTATAAGTGTTTTACACAGGAATGCACGGTTGTCCCTCTTTTATAGATGGGGAAACTGAGGCCCGGGGAGGCAAAGTCATTGGCCCAAAGCCACCCAGCAGGAGAACCTGGATGAGAGCCCGTCTTTCTCGAGTTCCCTCAATTCAATATGTGATCCAATAGGCCACACCCCTGCCCTTTATTGCTCAGCTCTTTGCACGCACACTTAGGGTATGTCTACACTTGCACCTCTTTCGATAGAGGGATGCAAATGAAGACATTCGAAATTGCAAATGAAGCCGGGATTTAAATATCCCGTGCTTCATTTGCATAATCACGTTATGGCGCTATTTCGAAATAACAGATGCTGTTAAGACCCAGTTATTTTGAGAGAAAACCCTTCTCTCGAAATAACCTTTATTCCTCATACAATGAGGTTTACCAGTTATTTCGAGAGAAGGGCTTTTTCTCGAAATAACCGCGTCTTAACAGTGTCCGTTATTTTGAAATAGCGCTATTTCTAAATAGCACCATAACGCGATTATGCAAATGAAACACGGGCTATTTAAATCCCGGCTTCATTTGCAATTTCGAATGTCTGCATTTGCATCCTTCTAGCGCAAGAGGGTGCAAGCGTAGACATACCCTTACAGAGCCCTCTAAAGAAATAAAGGATCATATTATAATGGGATACATCACACCAGAGAGTAGCCCACTTCCCGCATTGGGAGACCATGGCGCCAGCCCGTTCCCAGCCAAGCACAACCTCCCTCCATCAACCTGATCAGCTCGACACACAGACACTGGAAAAAGAAGAGAAAAGAGGAACCACTACTTTGAGCCACTGGGGTTAATCCGACTCAAAGCCTAAATCCATGTTAACAGCTAATCCAGTTAGTATGGCTTTCATTGGGTGCTTTGATAAATCCTTTCACCTCTTTCTGGGAATGAGGAGCAGCTTAACAGCTCAGTGTGCATGGGGAAAGCCCGTCAATAATGCGGCTAAGCAGGCATTTAGCAGGATTTAGGAAACGAGCATGTGACACCTTCTCTTTAATGAAGCGATCGCGCGTCTCACCCTCAAAGGAACAGAAGTTAGTACTGCCTGGAGGTTCGCCTCTGGTCAGTTTTAGAAAACTCCCATACCGTCAGCCTTCCTGCTTGGTGTTCTCTAGCTAGCAACATGCTCTTCTCTGGTGACAGTTTGTCCAAGAGGAAAGAATAGCACAAAGTGCTGGTTGGGTTCAGAATTGAGTTGGACTAGTGGTTTGCTGAGGCCACATTTTTAAGTCCAAATCGAACCCATGCCCGAGAGGGCTGAGCTGCTTTTCCTTTCCTGAATAGGGGACAGCCAATGAAATTAATAGGCAGCAGGTTTAAAACAAACAAAAGGAAGCATTTTGTCACATAACACACAGTCTACCTGTGGAACTCCTCGCCGGAGGATGCTGTGAAGGCCAAGACTATAACAGGGTTAAAAATGGAGCTAGATAAATGAATGAAGGCTGGGTCGATCAATGGCTATTAGCCAGGATGGGCAGGGATGGTGTCCCTAGCCTCTGTTTGTCAGAAGCTGGGAATGGGTGACAGCGGATGATTCCCTGTTCTGTTCACTCTCTCTTGGGCATCTGGCATTGGCCACTGTCAGAAACCAGGATACTGGGCTCAATGGACCTTTGGTCTGACCCAGTGAGGCCGTTCTGATGTTCAGTCCAACTCTGCCCTCCAAAGCTGACATGATGCGGCTGCCAGCTCTTGCCCATGGGGTCTTCACAGCAGTGGCCCCACATGCCAGCAGCTGCATACCAGGCTCCTGCTGCCCACCGCACCCAACCACACACTGCATGTGCTATGGAACAAGGCGCTGCACGTCTTCGGCATGTTCTCGCCACAGCGCCTGCAGCACCTTGAGGCGGTAGCGGTCGGGAGGAGCAGAGCACGCAGCTGCTGCTGTGGTAACAAGTCTCGGGGGTGGCCGTGTCAGCCTGTTCCCACAAAAACAACGAGGAGTCCTGTGACACCTTCAAGACTAGCATGTTTGTTTGGGCATCAGCTTCCATGGGCTGGAGCCCATTTCTTCAGATACAGCTTTCACTGCTGCTGTGTTGACCGGGGGCACCAAAAGCCTTCAGGGACCCCTGGGTGGGAAGGGGGGCCCAGCTCCGTGCTCCAGTGGCTCTGCGCACCTAGAAGGGGTGGGGCCTCAGGCAGGAGGCTCCGCCCCTTCCTGGAGCATGGAGCCAGTAAAGCGTGGAGCCAACCCCCTCCACACATCTTGCCCAGGCACCTGAGAAGGTCTTGTGCACACACGCGCATACGCTCACACACCCACACAAACACACCAGCCCTCAGGGACACCCGAAGCACCGAGTTAAAGGGCTTAGTAACAGCAACAGCAGAGTCTGGGCCCCTTTGAATTGCCTGGCCCTGAGGCAACTTCCCCGTCCCGCTACCCTGCCCATCAGCAGGCCTGGTGTTGACCCTATGGGCAAGGGAAGGGGAGCAGACACAAGCCCAATAAGGCCCATATTTTACAGCCAAATATGAAACGGACACTCTTAGGCCTGGTCTGCACTAGGGGTGTGTCTAGACTATATGGTTTTGTCGACAAAAGAGCACTTTTGTCGACAAAACTATACCTGCATCTACACTGCCGCTGAGTTCTGTTGACATAATGTTGACAGAACTCAGCAGTTTTGTCGATGGCTGTAAAGCCTCATTCTACGAGGAATAGCGCCTTTTGTTGACAGAAGGCATTATTGCATCTACACTGTCCTTTGCGTCTACACTGTCATGTCGACAAAGTGGCTTGCTTTGTCGACAGAACTGGACGTAGTCTAGACGCTCTTTGTCGACAGAAGCTTTGTCGACGGTATCTGCTGACAAAACTTCTGTCGACAAAAGCCTGTAATCTAGACGTACCCTAGGGTATAAGTTTGAATTAAGCTACACAATTAATGTCACTGAAGTGGCGTGAGTCGAAGTAGCTTAACTCAAATGTTGGCACCATCCACACTGCGGGAAGCTCTCCCTTGGACTTCCCTTACTCCTCCTAGAAGCAGGACTATCTGCATTGATGGGAGCCCCCTCTCCGTTTGAGTTGGCGTGTCTTCACTAGACCTGCTCATTCGAACCCGAGAAGATCGACAGCGGCAGCTTCGATCTTCTCTGTAGCATAGACATGGCCTTAGGCAGGGCTCAACAATTAGGGCAATCTACTCGCCCGTGGCGAGTAGATTTTAGCCCGGCATGGCGCCGCAGCGTGATCAGCACATGCGCAGCGCGGTCTGCGCATGCTCAGCGTGCCAAACTGCGGGGCTGGCGAGCGGGGCTCGCCGCTGCTTGTCAAGCCCTGGCCTTAGGGCCTGTTGAGTTCGGATCGCATCACAGGGCTGTAATCTTGATGTGTCTTCTTTGGAGCGATCACCAATACTTGGAAAATTGAATGACTTGTTCCACCTCCCCCATTTTTTTTTATTAAGGGAATGTGTATCATACTGGTGGAGGATGCCACATTGACAGTCCTGGGGACTGGAGTCATCTATTTACTCATGGACGGCAAACAGTGAGGGCAGCAGTTGAGAAAGCTTCGTTACCAACGCTCTGCAAAGATGCTCCAGCCCTTACCGGGGCGGGGTGGACTCTAGCAGTCAGAGAATAGTTCATTGTCCAAGCTCCCTGGGTGCCAGTGGTTGTGGAGGGCCTGTGGTAGGAACATGTTCTCTAGACACAGGACTGGGACTTCTCAATTCATTTCACCTAGCAGAGTATCTTCCAAGTTCTCTAGCTTTGGGTAGAACTCCTAAGAAGGAAGAGGAACATGGGAAGCAGGTTTATATCATTTTAATGGTGCCCAAAACAGGTTCAGTCAGAGCCGTCTTGTCCATAGGACAGACTGGGACAACCACTCCAGGCCTCATGCTTTGGGGGGCTCCATGCTTTGGGGTTCAAGGTGGCCTGGGTGCCGGAAGCATAGGGCAAGCTGGTGCCAGCCTACCCCACTCTGTTCCATCGCACCTCTTCCTGCCCCAGCTCCATTCCTGCCCCACCCCTACTCTGCCCCTTCCTCCAAGCCCCCTTCTGCTGTGCTGCCACTCCACCCATGTCCAGCTTCTTCCTGCCGCTTTCTTCCTCCAAAACTTTTTTCAGGCTTCCTCCTCCTCCCCTGAGCGATGCCAGAATGCCTCTCAGGGAGATGGAGTTAGTCAGTGTAGTAGGTGAGCTACATAGGTGGGATTTACCTTTTAGTGTAGATGCTTACAGAGTTAGTTGTCTTCTGTCAACTTAACTATAGTGTAGACCAGTATTTCTCAACCTTTTTTTAATAAAGTACCCCTTTTAAAAAATTATAAGTACCCCCAGTACCTACCATTTTCAGACACACAATTTTTTTTCTACCATTGCAACACATTCGTTTAAGCAACATAATCGTAGCTGGGTGGGTGATGACATTTTTAGGTGTAAAAAATACAAAAATAATAAAGCACTGTAAAACTTAAAACAAAAATTCAGTTTTCTCCAAACTTCAGTTGTGTTGACGGACCTCCCCAGACTTCTCCCAAGTACCCCTAAGGGTACTTGTACAACTGGTTAAGAAACACTGGTGTAGACCAGGGCTGAAATGATGAAGATCAGAGGATGAGACCTTTTCTCATGTTTACACTAAATGGAAGATCACCGCTGCTATGATCAATTTTCTGGAGTTTGATTTAGTGAGTCTAGTTAAGGCTCACTAAATTGAACTCAGAAGGTGCCCCTGTCGACTGCTGGTACTCCTGCTTGTGTGAGGAGTAAAGCAAGCCAAGGGGAGCTCCCATCAGCCTCCCACTGTGGGGACAGCAGGGAAATGTGAAACAAGACATATCAACTCCAGCTACTCAGTTAACGAAGCTGGAGCTGTGTATCTTCATTCGACGTTCTCTATGAGCATAGACCTAGCCTCAGACTTCCACTGCCAATTTAGCCCAGGAAGAGATCTGGTCAATGATAGAGGTGCACAGGGTTTCCTTGGATTGTTGCATTCAAGACACACACATGCTATTCATTTCCATTCACTTTCATGGAGGAAAGGTCATTTTGTGCTTTTTTTTTCAGCCGAGGAAGAACATTACATTACCTTTTCTATGTACTGTGTTCAACCACCGTAAGAATAAGAGGCCCACGGAACATTAAATCAACTGTACCATCGGCAGAATGTACCACTCGGTGTTGCACAAAGGAAGGCAAACCACAGCCTCTCTGGATAGTGTTGTGACTTGTGCAAAAAGAACTACAAAGAGAAAACACTACGGATTGCTCCAACCTGAGCTCAAGCTGTCCCAAAGAAGGCAGGGGTAGTTAAAGTAAAGCCAAGGGGAGAATCGTGCAAGATAAAAATAATCCCACTGAAATCTAAGCAATATGCATACCACTTTGCTAAAGGCAAAGATTATGTGCCACCTAGGAATATTCCCATACTACTTCCAAGCAGAATTTTTGTCCATAGGACAGACCAACCATTTTCCTAATGATGTTACAAGTATCGGGCATTTACAGCCCACTCGATTAGTTTCCTTTAGCACGGACACTGTGACAATTTTTTTCCCTTCCCTTCCCCTCCCTATCCCCTCTAAATGACCATTTTTTCTCTTTTCTTTCCCTTCCATCCCTTTCTTTTTTTGCTATTTATTTGCAACTCTGGACCCCTTGCTCCATTCATCTGAAGAAGTGGGTTTTGCTCACAAAAGCCCATGGTACCATCTACATTTTTCTTAGTCTCTAAGAAACTAAGGACCATTTGTTGTTTTTAAAGCATTTTCCACAAGTGTACCGAGAAGGTAAGCTTTCTGGGGCAGGGATATCTTTTCGTACTGTGCTTGTGCAGAGCCTAATCCAATACGGCAGGGATGGGGAACCTTTTATTGGGTTGGGGGCTGCTGACTCACAGTAAAATCAGTCAGGGGCCGCATACAAGTGAGAAGCCCCTGACTGAGATGGAGAAAGACCCTCCCTACATTCCCCTCACACACCAGAGCCTAGGGGGGCCCAGGCGTGTAGATTTTGTATGTTCCAGCCTTGCGGCTGGGTAGCAGGGGGGCTGGATCATAAGCACAGGCTCCCCTATGTGATGTGGGATCCCTGAGCCTTGGGGCCCAGATCCAGGCAAGCCAGGGGCCACATCCGCCCCCCGGGCCTGAGGTTCCCCACCCCTGCACTAAGGCCTTGATCCAAGATCACCCCAGGAGCACACTGCTTATGCACTACAGCAGTACAAATAATAATGAATGAGGTCAGAAGCCACCTTGCTCATTTCTGACCTCATTCGATATTGAATGTCATTACATAATGAATTCCATGAGTTCACATGGTGATTACGGCGATAGTTTTAACTTTTGTATGATCAGGAAGGCCTGGGTTATAATTTCAGACACCTCCCCCCCTTCCAACTTCCCTGCACCCTCCCAAACCCCAACTTCCTGCTCGGAGCCCCCCACATCCCCAAGCCCCTTCCCTGATTCCTGCAATCCCCACACGCTCAGCTCCCTGCCCTGAAGGACCCGAGCAATGCTGGATAAGTCTTCTAGGAATAACTATGTATCCTGCCAGTCCTCCAATCAGCAGACAGAAAGACCATCACATATTTCCCTTCCTTTCAGGAGTCCCTCAGTTCCCAGTATGAGGAGCATCACAGTTTCCACGCCATACATCAGTTCAGCTAGGACATGATAAGCCATGCCAGACGGCTTGGTACTAGGGACTCTGGCCCTTTGGTGAACACTCACCACTGGGGAGGCTGCTGTGAGGAACACACAAGAGGAAATGGTCTGAGGCAGTGTTTCCCAATTTTTTTTGGCCACGGAACCCTTTTAGAATTTCGAGGAACTCCGGCCAGGAAAATTGGTCGAGCAAAAAAAAAAAAAGGAGAGCTGTCTCTTTAAGGGGGGGTTCCGAGTTCTCACGGAACCCTTACTTTCACTTTGCAGAACCCCAGGGAGCACCATCTGGGAAACACTGGTCTGAGGTGTCCAGGTGGGTAACTCGGAACAGAGCAGTCTGTGAGGAGTAAGTCTCGTTGGGGTACAAATTGCAGGCAGGCTCCACTCCTCCCGGCTTCTATGCTACTCTCTTCTCTCGTCCGCAAAACCAACCCAGGCTGGAGATTCCCCAGGCTGCTTTCACCCTTCAGTGAGCACGGCCCGAGGGGTTACCCATAAGCCATCTGTTCAACACTCCATCTGACTAGACCTTCTGCCAAGCCAGCCTCCTGAAAAGTCGGACCGATGTTCCTGGCTCCAGAAAATAAATAAAGCCCCGTGAAAAGGAGACGCCGTGCTGCTGTTCTGACCTGGCCCAGCGGAGTCTTGAGCAACACGCTTTGTGAAAAACGCGCAGGCGATGCCGGTGCCCATAAGATACGAGCAAGCCCACACTGCCACACACTTGCGCCGAACACCTATAAGCAGGCAGGTGGAGTCTGTCTGAGATTCTATCCATCCCAGGGTGCCAGCCTGCTCCAGCTGGCGGAGAATGACTTTGAAAACAGTAGCAAAATGTAAATGTGTGGGGATGTATTTGGATGCATTAGGAGCCGCTGGAAACCACCTTCCAGTAGCTAAAAAATCTTGCTCCCCTTCTCCATAGGGATGCTTCTACTCTGTGAGTGCCAGATCCAGGGACGCATGTCAGTCCACACTGGCTGAAGGTCTGGGCCTGAGCCTGCTTAGCTGAGAGGCAGTGGTACTATTGTGACACAGAGAATGTCACATAGAATGTGACACAGGGCTCTGTTTTCATGGGCCAGATGAGCTCAGCCCAGAAGTAACATTTTCTAAAGTCCCTAAGACCAGTGTTCCCTGCAAGCTGAGCGCTTGTACAGCCACTCAGGAGATATTTAAATGCTGCCCAGCTGGTTAGCAGAGCACCCACAGTTAGGGTTTTGTTTCTACTGGTGGTGCACATGCATACGTGCCTCGGTGCACATAAAAATTATTCCGCACATGGCTAGAAAAAATCCACACACAGATGGAAGAGATTAGAGGGAACACTGCCTAATTATACTGCCGTCAAGTCTGGAGTCTGCTTTTATGAAAGGACATTGAAAAAAACTGATTGTGTGCAAACAAGAGACACAAATGGCTGAAGGGGTAGGTAGCTGGTTAGATTATAACCCAGGGGAGCAGAGACCAGAACGCCCTGCTGGGTGTTCCGTTGCCCAGGGGAAGTCACTCAGGGTATGTCTACACTAGCTCGTTAGTACGAGCTAGGTAGGCAAATGAGGGCAACCGGAGTTGCAAATGAAGCCGGGATTTAAATATCCCGGCTTCATTTGCATGTTCAGCGCCGCCATTTAAATCCCTTAGTCGAACTAACTGCCCGGCCAGACGCGCAGTTAAACGTTAATTCGAACTAACTCCTTAGTTCGACTAACTGTTACTCCTCGTGGAATGAGGAGTAACAGTTCATTCGAACTAAGGACTTAGTTCGAATTAACGCTTAACTGCGCGTCTTCAGCCGGGCAGTTAGTTCGGACTAAGGGGGATTTTAAAATGGCGGGGCCCGGGAACATGCAAATGAAGCCCGGGATATTTAAATCCCGGGCTTCATTTGCAACTCTGGTTGCCCTAGTATAGACATACCCTCAGGGTTTCCCAGGGAACAGACCCTCACGTTAGAAGAAAACATGACCACAGCTGGCAAAAACAAGTAGGAGTCCTGTGGCACCTGAAAGACCAGCAGATGTGTTTGGGCATCGGAGATGCCACAGGATTCCTCGCTGGTTTTGTGGATACAGCCGAACGTCGCTACCCCTCTGGTACGTCCCACAGCTGGTACTAACGAGCACTGCAGCTGGTCGTCTCAGAAAGGCCAAGACCTGCATTGTCCGTGAGAATGAACCACCTTCATTCTCCTCCAGAAAAGGGTCACCGATCGCATGCATTATTATTTGTTATTTGCATCACAACAGCTGCCGGGAGCCCACATCACGGACCACGGCTCCATTGCGTCAGGCGCTGTACAAACACAACACAAAGGTGGCCCTCGGGCCAAAGAACTGACATGGCGCAGTGGGTGTCAATCGATGCCTACACAGCCACTGACCAGGATGGACACACCCTTGGGAAAACAAAAGACCTCACTGTCCAAGCCTGTCACCTTTCATGAGCACTAAATTCCCGCCACACACCAAGTCTACCAGGGCTCCTAAAAGCTTGTTTGTCATAACTGATTTGTCAGCACTGCCTTGCTTCTGGGTTTTTGCTTCCAGACCAGTGAGACTATGGTTGGGAATGAAAATAGCATTTAAAGAACAATATTTTCAAAGTAAAAACATGAAAAGACAGTTTGTTTTGCCCCTTGGGGCCGGCTTGGCAGCCCAGCCTCTGACTTTAGGACACACAGAAGTCCGCCTCTGCAAAAGTGAGCTCATGGCCGGTTGGACACTCAGGCACCTGGCTACCTAATTTGCACATTCAAATGGCTCTTTGCTCACAGAAAATGCAAACAGGGAAACCTATGGCGTGGGCAGTCGTAAACAGCCGTGCGAAACGAGAGACTGCTGTTGGAATGGTCATAGCATCAGGGAATCACAGGGTTGGAAGAGACCTCAGGCAGTTGCTTGAACGATTGTTTTACCAGTACAGAGGGGTATCATTTCATACAAGATGACTGAGTGGAGGTTGGGCTGAGCCTGAGAGGTAATCGAGTTACCCGAGTCGCACGAAGATGCCGGTACTGTAAGTTTAAATCTATAGCAGAGAGCCAGGCGGAGTGCAGGGGTGGGGATAGGTCTCAGGAGAAATTATACTGGGAAGCAGGCAGAATCAAAATAGCTTTCAGAACTTTTCAGTAGTCTAATGAAGTTCCTTGCCTAAAGAATCTGACTCTGATTCTTCACCACTGTCTCCCTGTAAAAGACAGTGCTGGCTGAAATCGGAGACAGAACTAGGCAGTCTTTCTATTTGTGTCACACGCTCAGTCAGCGCTCCATTGTCCTAATCAGACACACTCCGTCTACGGGCAACCTGGAGCTTCATCTTGGCTGCATAGTGAAAAGTCGGACACGGTGCCACATGCACTCAGCCTCACGGCAAGTAATCAGGGCAAATGGCAGCGGAGTGAATGAATCGGAGGGCAGGCCCAGGTAATGCCAGACCTCTGAGTTCTCCGCCGCAGGCTTCCTGCCTTCAAAGGCAAGGCACCACTGCGCCAACAGATGTTTTCACCTGGCTTGGAGGGCTGCAAATGGAGGTCAAAAGGGATTACATAGCAGCGAGGCTGGAGGTGTCTTGTTCCTCATGTGCCCAGATGTGCTTCCCCCATAATTTATGAACACAATTAAAATGCATCATTCTTGTGCGCAAACACACACACACACACAACTGCACTCACTTATCTGGAAAAGAAAATCCCAGGAGTCATTTCTTTCACTACCCGGGCAGCAGCTCCCTGGCTCTCAACCTGGGGGAGAGCGGCTGGAGGCAATACTTTAAAATATGAATAGTCACAGAGCCACTGTTGTGCCAGGGGCATGGGGTGGCGGGACATGTGAAGCTACTGCCCAGAGCCAGGGTGTGTGTGAACTAGCGAGTGTTGGCATGTGCAGAGATGCTGCATGTTAGTGCTTCTGGAAATGTAGGACAAACAGAGCCAGGGACAGGAGGCAGGCTTTGGCCTCCCTCTCTGCCAAACGTACCCGCATCCTGACATGGTTCCATGCACTGCAGCTGCAGCATTACCTGCTGTCCAAACTGGGGAGACAGACAGATGCACGTCGGGTCAGCTTCCATCTGAGCATGCAAGAAGGCGCTTCACCCCGAGGGTTTCTTCCTGCCCTCCCGTCCAGGAAAACTCAGCTCCGTGACGATTCAATGACGAACCCCTGGATTGGTTCAGTGCTGCTCTGTGCCACCGTCGCCCCTGCTCTGTGCCACCGTAGCCCCTGCTCTGTGCCACCGTCGCCTATCCATCACTACAGGTGTGTGGCTGAGCTATGCCAAAATGACGCCAAAGCCTCTGAGAGCCGGCGTGTTGTCCGCATGATTGCTGCAGAGGACTGAGGTTTCAGGGAAAGTCAGCCATCCCTCCTCCTCTAACATCTCCGAGTTACAGAGGAGGGTGTTATTAGCAGTACAGTAGCACCCACAGACGTTACCTGGGCTTGGAGCCCAGTTGTGCTAGGCACTGTACAAACTACGGGTACTTTACAGTCTACGGTCTGGAGCGCATTTTGAGAATCTCTGGTGCCCGGGTGACAAGTGTCCCTCGTGGTAGGGAGAAGTCAGAATTCGTTGTCTATAGGCTTTAGAAATGTGCCTTTGGCTGGCTGTCTGCTGGCTGTGAGTCTGTGTCTCCTCCTGAACAGTAAGAGCGAGGGCGCCCGCATTTGGTATGGCCCTGTCATAACTTAAAGCAAGGTCAGGGTTTGGTTGTGCCACGAAAATGGGACGTGCCAGGAATGGCTCTGTTTTCCATAGCGTGGAGGGGGGGAGAGAGACGAGCGACATGAAAGGGAGGGGCACAGAGCGGAGGTACGCAACACTGAGAGTGTCCACCGGGGGCAGCTGCACCCCAAGGGAGTGGCCAGGAGAGCTGGGCTCTGCTGTCTTGCCTGTCATCAGACATGGTAAGTAGTCCCTCTCCCCCGCCACAGCCCGGGGAGAGACTCCTGGCAGCTGGGGGCCTGTGGAAAGAGAGCCCCTGGTGGCCAGGGGAGTCTTGGGGCTCCACTGACCAGGAGAAAGAGAGAGCCCCATCAGATGGGACCCTTCTCCCTGAGCCCCTCCACACACCCCCACTCTCGCACCCCGCATGCCCCCAGCCTCCTGCCCTGCCACCCCCTTGTAATGCTATAAAGGGGATTCTTTACTCATATGAGGCCACCAGATACAAGCCAACCCAAATTCCTGTTGCCAAACTAACTACACATAGCCACCCCCCACCGGGCATGTCTACACGAGGAAACTATTTCGAAGTAACTAAAAATCGATTTAATAACTCCCAAAGTAACAAAATCAAAATAGCCTGTCCACATGACAGGACAAGGCTCGAAATTAGTCCGAGGCAGTTTCCATGACCGTGGACGTGCTACCTCGACTTAGAGTCCTAGGAAGCACTGGGGAGTAGTTCAAATTACTCTGAGGCGTTGTTATGTTGAAATAGCGGCACCGGAGCGTTCACGCTGCCGCTATTGCGAAATAACTAGCTCGGAATGAGTGTTATTCCTCAAGGAAAGCAGAAGTACAGATTTCAAAATAAGTGGCCCATTATTTCGAAATAATGGGCTTGGTATTTCGAAATAAAGCCCTAGCGTAAACCAGGGCACAGGGTCCTCATCCAGACAGCAGAGTTCAGGGCTAGATATGGGGACCAACATCTAACCCTGCTCTCAGACTACAATAAAGTTCGGCTGGCTCTTAATCTAGTGTAAAGTGGTGTAGGGTTACAGTTTAAGATCTGTCCTCAAGCAAAGTTACTAATCTGAACCTTTTTTAGCACTGTACCTATCTTGAGGGTGTGTTTAGACTACAGGGTTTTTTCAGAAAAAAGTGGCCTTTTTTCGAAAAAACTATACCTGTGTCTAGACTGCCGCCACATTCTGTCAACTGTAAATCAACAGAACGCGGCGGTTTTGTCGACGGTGGTAAACCTCATTCTATGAGGAATAACGCCTTTTTTCGAAAGTCATCTTTCGAAAAAAGGCGCTATTGCATGAAAACAGGGCTTTTTCGAAAGAGAGTATCTAGACTCTCTTTCGAAAAAGCGGGCTGCTTTTTCGAAAAATCTTCTTGCTGTCTAGATGCTCTTTTTCGACAGAGGCTTTTTCGAAAGATACTGTTGAAAAAGCCTCGGTCGAAAAAGGCGTGCAGTCTAGACGTAGCCTTACTGTTGCAGTGGTAGGCACAATACAGATCAATAAAGTAAAGAAATGAGGAGAGAAAGCAGCTTTGCCTCATTTCAGAAGTGACAGGCTCCGAACAGACCCAGGGTTGTTTCTTCTTTCTGCCATTGATGGTGTCCCAAATGCTTTGGTGCTTAGAAAAAAGAGACTGACCTTCAAAATGTCAGTACTTGGATATCACAGCTCCCCCCGAACAGTATGGCATGGGCTTGACATGCCAGAAACACCCCTTTTCAGATTTAAACCTCATGGAGAAAACTTACCTCGGTCATTCATTCATCAGTCGTTCAGGGGGATTTCCTCAGAGCCGAAGGCTAATGCCACTCAAAGTTTCCTGCGGGGAGGCAAGCAAAAGGCTGTGAAATTTCTATTCTGCTGCCTAGAGGGAGCTCTTTCCTCCAAGAATCTTCAAACATAATCTGGCCTGAAAACTCACTTTATTCTGAGCCTTTGGACAAGGGTTACCAGATGGTTTCACCAAAAATACCGGACGCCCCAAAAAAAGCACCAGGAACATTTTGTTGAGCAAAAAAAAAAGCACCGGGCCGTTCTCCTGCCACTCCCCCCACCACCGCCTCATGTCCATTGGGTGCCGAGCCCAGAAAAGCAGAAAATATCGGACACCTGGCAACCCTACTTTGGACACCTTGTGCTTTCGCTCCAGCAGAGCCTCCGTGCTGGACTTTCTCGCTGGCTGTAACATTCCTTGTGTTCCTGACTTCTGGGAAATCCCACGGCATTTCCATGGCACAAAGACTCAGCCATAGCTCCTGCAGCAGAGTTAACAGGGCCCACGCTTACTATGGGTCTAGCTCAAAGGCAGCCCCGGTGCCCCGCTGCTACCATCTCTGGAGGGCAATGGGGACTAGGGTAGGAGATTTGAGTATGAACGGAGCAGGGGTGGGCAGTAATTTCTGAAGGGGGGCCACTTTGTGAATTTCAGAAGTGGCTGCAGGCCATCCCAGAAGGGGCGTGGCCTCGGGCAGGAGGGGCGTGGCCTCTGGAAGAAGGGGTGGGCCTTGGGCAGAATGGGCGGGGCCAGGAGACTTCACATGCACCCCAACCCTCAGATCCTGATTGGCCTGGGGGCAGGGGAGTGCATGAAGTCTTTGTCCTCCAACCCCCGCCCTGCCAGGGGCACGTGGCTCTTAGAGACAACCACCAGCTGTTTCGAACAGCTGGTGGGGCCCTCTAGGCACCGGGCACCCCTGGCGTGGGGAGGAGACTTTGCGCGCGTCCCTGTTCCCAAGTCTCCATTGGTCTGAGGGGCGAGGGGGCAGCAGGGTGGCTGCGGGCCAGATCAATCGGCTTGGCGGGCTGGATCAGGCCTGGGTAGACTGTCTGCCCAACCCTGCATTGGAGTGTAGCCGCGGTATTATGGAAGAGTTAATAAAAGAAAGAAAACACCCCTGTCCTTGTTTGCTATGTCTTTCCCTTCCTCCCGTCTCTCACTCCTTATTGCCTGCAACAGCTGTTCTTGGCTCTCAGCTCATGGGCCCGAATCCCTGTGTAGATGAGAACAGACCCTGACTTCCCTTGAGCCGGTACCTTTTCTACTGCTCGTAGGGTCATTCCCCTACCGAATCAGGACATGCTGGACGATGCCGTGTGCCCCGGCAGCCCCAGCACAGTATTTAGACAGCAGCAAGAACCAAAAATAAAGTCCCACCCCAGCAGTGCTCTTCCATTCAGAAAAGCAAACAACCCACAACAACAACCAGGGAGCTTTTTGCCATAAGACAGCTCCCCTGGGGATGCCCCAGACAAGCACCTGTTATGGGCCCCACAGCAGGAGCCAGAAGCAAAGCGACTGAGGGATGAGCTCGAACGTGGCAGTTTCAGCAGTGAGGGGCACTTGATGCAACGGCCGGCTAGAAAAGGCTACCACAAATGGGCCGTGTGCGCATCCTAAAAGGGCTCAGGCAGGGCCAGCCCACAACGTTTTGGCACCTGAGGCGGGGAGCTCAAATGACGCCCCCCTGCCCCCTTGCTTGGGCCAAAACTTTGAAAGGTCTCAGTTCTCTGGGTCCTAGTGGCTCCCTCCCCACAGTCTGGCACCTGAGGCGGCCGCCTCAGTTCACCTCATGGTAAGGCCAGCCCTGGGCTCAGGGATACAAGCGGCCCGATTGTAGGCAATTCGGCTGAACTGCTTCTCCAAAGCAATCACCCTGCTGCTCAATCCAGAATTGAAATGCCTCGGGGGGCCCTCTGAGTCTGCAATTCCTTTCCGGCGGTTTTATTTTGCTGCAGGGCAGAGTCACCCGCGGGCGAGAGGACGTGGGGGAAACACAAAGCGGCTCCAACTCCCTCCCACCGTCTTGCCAGAGAGGAAATAAATACAAAATAAGAAGGGGGCCGCTGACAAGCCCTCAGCTCGTGCTGTGCGCGGGAGGTTAGCCTGAATGAAAAGCGTCGGTGGGAACACAGAGAACAGCCGGGACGCGGCGACAGGAAGGACTGATCACCTCAGCCTCTGAAGGGTCAGGGTGAAGCCGGCGGGCGACTTGGAGAGTGTCTCCTATTGCAATGTAGGGCAAGTCACTTGGGGGCTGTTGTTTGTTGCTCTGCAATTGCTCCTCTTCGTGTTCCACAGCACAGACATGCGTGCGCCCTGCTTTCAATGCCTCCTGGGCTACTGGGCAAATTGATTGCCAGAAATACTGTCAGCCCGAGCGGCTGCAAGGTACCCCGGATGTTTACTTGCATGGCCGATCCCTTTAAATCGAGAGTGCTACTTTTCGCTTGATTTGGGTTGTAGCCTCCTAATGTGCAGTAATTTAAACTAATTTAAACAATAATTAAAGAGGGAGCGTTGGCTCTTACCCTGCAAAGGGCCGTGCAAGCGTGGAACCCGACTGCCAGCAAAGCTCTCAGATGTCAGTAGAACAGTGGTCCACATAGTGGCTCCTTCTGTAAATTTGGGTTCACAGAGGAATTTTTCCTTTACTTTAAGGGGATCAGGCCCCACTTCTTGCATATGCTTTTCATGACTTTCCTCTACCCTGTCAGGGGAATAAAGGAAAAATATCACTCCATTGCCACTTCTAGGTCATCAAACATAAGAACGGCCATACTAGGTCAGACCAAAGGTCCATCTAGCACAGTGGCCATGCCAGGTGCCCCAGAGGGAATGAACACAACAGGTAATCCTCACGTGATCCTGCTCCTGTCATCCATTTCCAGACAAACAGAAGCTAAGGACAAACAGAGGCTAATATCCATTGATGGACCGAACCTCCATGAATTTATCTAGCTCTTTTTTGAACGCTGTTAAAGTCCTAGTCTTTACAACATCCTCTGGCAAGGAGTTCCACAGGTTGACTGTGTGCTGCATGAAGCAAATCTTCCTTTTGTTTTAAACCGTCTACATATTAATTTCATTTGCTGACCCTTAGTTCTTACATTATGTGAACAAGTAAATAACTTTTTCTTATTCACTTTTTCACACTAGTAATGATTTTATAGACCTCTATCATATTCCCCCTTAGTCTCCTCTTTTCTAAGATGAAAAGTCCACTTTTTTTTAATTTCTCTTCATATGGGACCCATTCCAAACCCCTCATCATTTTTGATGCCCTTTTCTGAACCTTTTCCAATGCCAAGATATCTTTTTTGAGATGAGGCGACCACATCTGTACGCAGTATTCAAGATGTGGGCGTACCATGGATTTATATAGAGGCAATAAAATATTCTCTGTCTTATTCTCAATCCCTTTTTTAATGATTCCTAATATTCCTAATATTGCTTTTTTGACCGCTGCTGCACACGGAGTGGATGTTTTCAGAGAACTATCCACAATGTAGTTGTAGCTAAATTAGTCCCCATCGTATTGTATGTGTAGTTGGGATTATTTTCTCCAATGTGCATTACTTTACATCAATCAACATTAAATTTCATTTGCCATTTTGTTGTCCAATCTCACTTAGTTTGGTCAGATCTTTTTGAAATGCTTCACAGTCTGCTTTGGTCTTAACTATCTTTAAACACTGGAATAAATTGCCTAGGGAGGTTGTGGAATCTCCATCTGTGGAGATACTTAAGAGTAAGTTAGATAAATGTCTATCAGGGATGGTCTAGACAGTACTTGGTCCTGCCATTAGGGCAGGGGACTGGACTCGATGACCTCTCGAGGTCCCTTCCAGTCCTAGTATTCTATGATTCTATGATCTTGAGAAGTTTGACTTTCATCGTCAAAAGGAAAAGTGGTTATAATTAATTGGATCAGGACTGGAGGTTCTACATGACGTGTGAGGAGAGGGCTTGTTCGAAATAGCTGACAACCCACCTTCGGGGTGCTGGTATAATAGAAATAACTGTATCTAATGCCACACTGATAACAGCGTAGAATCCTTACTCTGACTTCTAGCTGGTATCAGTCCAGAAGTCCTGCCGTGAGGGCAGGGGACTGGACTCAATGACCTCTCAAGGTCCCTTCCAGTTCTATGAGATAGCCATATCTCCATATATTATTATTATTATTATTAAGTCCATGGAGTTGCACCAGTGTAACAATTAAAAGCAGGATCAAACCCATGGCATGCACAACCCTGGTGTGAATCCGGAGTCACTCCGCAGGCATCACAGAATTGATTCCGTGGCTGTCAGGGTGTGCGTGGAGGAGTGACGCAAGAAATCCCAATCGCAAAGCCATGTAAAGGCCTCTTTGACTTGTTCATGGCAGGTGTCGCAGCCACGCAACCCCAATGCGTGCTAACTAACGATAGAGACTGAAGCTCCACCTCACATCTAGAGGTGGCCTCTGCAGGTCAAGTTTGAGGCAGATTAGTAAGGAGGAACCTAGGATTACCTCGCACTGTGGCAGCTGATGTAGTGCCCAGAGGATCTCAGACCTGAGAGCCCTCAGACGAGCACTTTCCACCACCACTAAATGAATTTAACTGAGCAAACCCTAGGAGACATCAGCCAGGGGTGGTGGAGGTGGACAACATTCACCGGCAGGCCCTGAGGTGGCATGCTGTTCCATTGGGATCTGCTCACTGCCACAGACTTAGAAACCGGTGATAAGGCAGCGACAAGGAGGAACGACTTAAATGTTTTTCTCCTGCAGAGACAGGCAAAGAAAATAGGGAGGGAGAGTAAAGTAAAGTGAGGGGGCTTCTGCCAGGGCAACAGTAAAGTGAGAGGAGCCAGGACTCCTCTATTACATCTTCTTCTAATCACTTCACCTCAGATTCAGAGATGGCCTCCTCCCGAGACGCACCTAGTGAATGCTTTGGCGATAGGTTGACATGGAACCTCCCTTCCCTGGAATGAAGAACGACAGCATCCCACCAGCAAATGCAGCTCATAAAGGAGCGCTTTTAATATCTGCCGACAGAGCACAACCAGTCACAACCCATCTCCCTTCTTTTGCTGCGTTACACACAGGTCAGACACGTTCTGACAAAGCGGCCCCGCTCATCCCTCCCTCCCTCCTGCCCGCTGAGACATTATCACACAGGAGAAGTGGCTGGCAAGGGAGCCCGGCACCCAAGACGCAAGCAAGACTGTCACAACGGGGGGCCCGCCTCCTGGAAAGGCTATTTACATGCGTTGAATGCTACCGACCTCTTTTGCACCATTGTAATGGAGAAATATGTTCTTCATCACGTTTGTAATTGGGGCAGACCAGATGGCGAAGGCTTTGTTTAATGAAATATGTCCGTTCAATTAACCCACGCCACTGGTGAATCAGCACTTCCAAAGGAATCAGCGTCTAGTCGCTGTATCAGGGCGCTCCTATAGACATCCCAGCATCTGCGCGGAAGGCTAGGGCATTAGGGATGGGGCGTGGCAACACAGGCCTGGGCCTTTGTATTTATGTTTCTAGCTGTCTCTCCATTTTTGTGGGTGTTTTCTTTTGTGCTGGGTGCCTGCGTAGCGTGATAGGAAACACAGGGAGCAGCCAGGCAGCCACTACCAGCTTCCCCAGGGCTGGAGTGGGAATCAGGTGAAGATAGGGAGGATAAGGCAGTAGCTGAAGGCAGGGCGGGCACCATGGCCTAATGGATAAGGCATCAGCCTCTGAAGAATGGGGCTGTTGGTTCATAGACCTATCCTGGGAGCAGGCAGGCAGTTGCCACCAGCTCCCCAGGGCAAGGAGCTGGCATCAACTGACGGTAGGAAGATGTATCCCTGCCCCATGGGCAGCTATCCCCTCATCCTCTCCTCCAAATCTGAGCCAGGCCAGGGCAACATGGAGCCAAGCTGTGACCTTGACTCATGCACCCAGCCCCTCCTCCTTCCTGCACTAGGAAGAACCAGACACTGGAGGGGAGGGATGGGGTCCAGCATGACCTAGACACATTGGAGGATTGGGCCTAAAGAAATCTGATGAGGCTCAACAAGGACAAGTGTAGAGTCCAGAGACCTGTTGCAAACAGGGAAGAGGAGGTTGTGGCAGCTCCGTGCACAGCAGAGCTGAGCCCCTACATGGAGCTTGCTGGCCAGCTTAGAGGGAACGCTGCTTGAGAGCCTGGCTCAGCAAGACCAGATAGAAGGGGGCCCGGGCAGAGAAGGCAGGCTCAGTGGTATCGTTAAGTATCCAAGTGCACCTGGTCTATTGCTTAGCAAACCAGTTGTTTTTGCAGTCACAGAACACGTCCTTGCTTAGCCACATTTGATGTTCTGTAGCATTTGAGTTTTCTTCCCTGGGGACAACTCAAAAACAGCGGATGGGAGGCAGTAAGGCCCAGTGGACATAGCAGGGTAGTCAGGAGACCTGGGCTGAATGCCTGCCTCTGCCCCTGGTCTGCTGGCAAATCATGCCCCTTCTCTGGGAGTCAGTTTCCCCATCTGTAAAATGGGCATAGCCATACTGACCTGCTGTGTGTGGTATGGAGGTAAAGCACTAACTAACCATGAGGTGACATACTGGGATTTCCATCAGTCTCCCCAAAGGCTTATCACAGACTGAGACCAAGCATGGAAAGTTTGAGCCCCAAAGGAGAATTTGTTTAGAAACTTAAGCAATAAAAGCAAGGGGTAGAAAACAAGATACCTTGCAACCGTGCCAAAAGCCAGTCCTCCTGAGAAAGTCTAAGCTAATAAACTGCCAGCGCAGTTCTCAAGAACAATCCGATATCATCAAAACAACTTGCACCCCTGTGGGGGAATAAAACAAGCAGACGGATCCAAGTTTTCAATTTTGGGGTTTTCATGACGTGCAACCAGATAGAACAAAAAGCTGGAGATGGGTGGGTGGATTTGGAACAGCCGCAGTCCAGTGAGTGGAGGTGGTGTAACCAAGTTAATCAAAAGCTGGGGCAACCTATCATGTTATTTATTCTCCTCCCCGGCTGGCGGTAATATATTATGGACCTAAGGAATATGGCGGGGTTGGAGGAAGCACGGCAATTATGAAAAGCTACCTGGAGACTGTTCTCTATTGCACAGTGTTTCTACATTCTTCCAGATGTTATTTCATTGCAACAGAAGGGCCCGGCTTCTTTGATGCTGCTTTATTTAGAATCAGATTTACAAAGACAGGCCAGACGCACGGCCCGGGAAATGCCAAATAAGCCCAGGTCGCACATGCTCACATACGACGCACACGTTCCGGGACACGGAACGCAAAGCGCGTTCCCCTCAGAAGCGTGCCAGTCACTCAGCGGATGCATGGGGACGCATCAGACAGGCTCCCTGACATTTTGACGAGACCTAAGCCAGCCCTGCTGCGTGCCAGCCCAACCCTGGAACGCCGCTGACTCCCCCACAGCTGCTGGGGGAGTGGAAAGGCCGACAGCTTTAAAAAAAAAAAAAGCAGCTGACACATCTTGGAAACCTCTGAAAAATACTCGTCAGCACACAGCCTCGCTTGTCTCCTGTCATGTCACACACGCACGGCCCACTGGTGTTCTCGGGACTTCTGACGTGAAAATGGGGAAGGGGGGTTGGATTTTGTTTGCTTCTTCAGGCTCCTCTGCCTCCTGCCAGTTATTATCCCGCTGGAAGCCCTGGCTCGGTCCTTCCAAAAGGGAATGATTGTGATGTCACAAGCAGGGGATGATGGGCCCAGGGGATGGATAGGGAGGTAAAAACCTGCCCCCAACTTGAGACAGTGTTGCTGGGTTACAGTTGCTAGGGTAATCCGCACATGGGGTCTTAGGATCACTGTATCCATCAACAAGAATCTTGTTTCCCTTCCCACACAGACCCGCCCGTTGGCTGATCCACAAACCAAGCCCTGTAGCACCCAAGGCAGGCCTGGGCAAAATATGGCCCGCCAAGCCACCAGATCTGGCCCGCAGACGCAACAGGGCGCCCCGGGCAAGCTCCCACCTTGCCTCGCCCCACTCGCACATGGCTTAGACACACGGCTGCCAGGCGGTTTCGCTTTAAAACCTGTGAGCCCAGAAGGGATGGGAGGGGAAGGCTTTAGGAGCCACTCCTGCCCCCAACACAATCCCATTGGCTGGTTTTGGGCCAGAAACTGGCCAATGGGAGCTGCCAGTTCTCTTCAGTACTAGGTTAGCAGAGTGGCGATGGTTGAGTGTCAGAAGATTAGGAGAAGCATGCCAACATTTAGGATTTTCTCTGCACTGTCTAAACCCAAGGTGGCCCAAATCAAGTGCCAGTGTTTCATAGAATCATAGAATACTAGGACTGGAAGGGACCTCGAGGGGTCATCGAGTCCAGTCCCCTGCCCTCATGGCTGGACCAAATACTGTCTAGACCATCCCTGATAGACATTTATCTAACCTACTCTTAAATATCTCCAGAGATGGAGATTCCACAACCTCCCTGGGCAATTTATTCCAGTGTTTGACCACACCTGTTTCGGTGTTCGTAAATCTGGGTAAGTCTAGACTGCAAGCCTCTTTCAAAAGAGGCTTTTTCAAAAGTATCTTTCAAAAAAGAGTGTCTAGACAACAAGAAGATTTTTCGAAAAAGCGGCTTGCTTTTTTGAAAGAGAGTCTAGACACTCTCTTTTGAAAAAGCCCTGTTTTCTTGCAATAGCGCCTTTTTTAGAAAGATGACTTTCGAAAAAAGGCGTTATTCCTCGTAGAATGAGGTTTACCGCCGTCGACAAAACCGCCGCGTTCTTTAGATTTACTGTCGACAGAACGCGGTGGTAGTCTAGATGCAGGTAAAGTTTTTTGGAAAAAAAGCCACTTTTTCCAAAAAAACCCTGTAGTCTAGACACACCCTCTCATTCCACGGGGAATAGCACCTGTTCCAAAATAGCCATTTCGGAATAGTGGTAGTGTGGATGCTCCGCTGCTGCTATTTTGAAATAGTTCCTCCCCCAGGCCATTCAAAGTAATTACTCCCCAGTGCTTGCTGGGGTCCTAAATCGAGATGCTTCTCAGCCGAGGCCAACAGGGCGAGCTCCCAGGGAATGAGCTCCCATTAGTACACGACTGACTCCTGACCCATTTCCAGAGCTGTCCCATCCTTAGGATGGTTGGCGGTGGCTGCCCCAGGCCTTGTGTTTTGAGGGGCCCCACAGCGGCCACCTCAACTGTCCTATGGACAGGACTCAGGGCAGCCTGGAGAATTGGAGTAGCAGGCAGGGAGAAAGCGGCAGGGCAGGGTGGAGCACAGCAGACTGCTGGGTCACGCCAGCTCCTGCCACTGCGGTGAGCCCTGCACCAAGCTCCCAGGATTGCATTGCTCACCGCGGTGAACCCAGCACCTTGCATTGCTCGGAGAGGGGACCTTGGCAGGGGGCGGGGCAGAGCAGGGGCGGGGCTTAGGGAAGGATGGAGCAGGGGCGGGGCCTGTGACAAGGGGGTGTTTTCCAAGGCCCCTCATCCCTCTAGGGATGGTCCTGCCCATTTTGGCAGGATTTAGAGGCCCCATTGGTTTAACCGCGTTCATTTCCCGACAAAGGGGTGCCCTCTCTTCCTTTTCTCTGGCTTTTCTAGCACCCCCCAGAATGTTTTCCCCTCCCCACACACATTGCTTTTTTCCTATTACATTAATTATAGCACATGCTGACCACTTTTTTCCCTTTCCCTTTCTTAGCCCTCGGCTGGGGAAGTGGCCATCAAGGGTGATCTCACTGTTCCATACTCATCTTCCAAAGAGACCTCCAGCAAGAACCTTGTGCAAAGAAGAACAGACAGAAGACACGCTGATGCAATCTGTACACATCACAGAGTGCCCTCCGGGAGATACCAACCCAATGCTCAGTTGAGTTTCATTTTGCAGGTGAAACCCCTGGGCTCTGAGCAGTTAGTTTTCGATCCCTGACCCACCACGTAGGCGCCAGCTGAGTGCTCCACTAGAACCAAAAGGCCCGGATGGATTTGGGCTCGTTACCTGGTGACTGTGCGCCATGCGGCTCAACCCACCCTTCTACCGGGAGAAGCACATGTGAGGAGTGAGCCATTTCCTCTGAAGAATTTGACTAGTCCTCATAACTGACAAGAAAGCAATGAGGAGCCAGGAGTGGGAAAGCTGCGAGCAGTAACCTTTCCTTTTGTCAGAACTGTCAGACCCATTCCTAACAGCTCACTTTAAAATGAATTCTACAGCTCCCCTCGGACATCTTTCCCACCTTCCCAGCACCAGCAAAAGAGACATATCCTCCCTGACAGTGGTGGGGAGAGCAGGGCAGAAAACAAAACTTTCAAACCCGCCCAGAGGACAACCAGAGTTAGCACAATGTGTCTGTTGACAAATCAAGCATCAATTACACGTCCACAAAAAAATAGATTAGTGAGGAACAAGGTTGCTCACCGGGGCAAGGCCCAGCAGTTTGAAGGTTATTCTTCCCCTGCTAAAAGTCAACAGTAGAGTTTAATGTAAAGAGCATCAGATTCATGGCACTAGCCGTGTGTTTACGGACTGTTTTCTGCCCTCCTTTGCTCTGTCCTGTCACGTTAGATTAGAGAATCCCGACTTTCTACGCTGGGGAGACTTCCTAGCTTTTCTAATGGATGATAAATGGCAATGCACATCGTCAAGGGATGGGGGGGGCGACAATAAAGAGAAACGGAAAAGGTTTTCTGGAAAAAAACATGTATCTGCACTTCTTGCAGTTTGGCTGTCAGGAGGCTCTACAGGATAATGACAGAATCATGAATTCAGGGCACCCTATGTAAACTAATATTGCAGACAGTTTAACCCTATTTGGCTGTAAGATACTCATAGACCCATAGAACACTAGAACTGGAAGGGGCCTTGAGAGGTTCTCAAGTCCACTCCCCTGCCCTCACAGCAGGACCAAGCATCTTCTAGATCATCCCTGACGGGTGTTTGTCTAACCTGCTCTTAAATATCTCCAGTGATGGAGATTCCACAACCTCCCTAGGCAATTTATTCCAGGGTTTAACCACCCTGACAGGAACAAGGTTTTTCCTGGTGTCCCACCTAAACCTCCCTTGCTGCAATTTAAGCCCATTGCTTCTTGTCCTATCCTCAGAGGCCAAGGAGAACAATTTTTCTCCCTCTTCCTTGTAACACTCTTGATACTTGAAAACTGCTATCATGTCCCCTCTCAGTCATCTCCTTTCCAAAGTAAACAAGCCTAATTCCTTCAGTCTTCCCTCATAGCTCATGTTCTCTAGACCTTTAATCATTCTTGTTGCTCTTCTGTGGACCTTCTCCAATTTCTCCACATCTTTCTTGAAACATGGTGCCCAGAACTGGACACACCACTCCAACTGAGGCCTAACCAGCGCAGAGTAGAGCGGAAGAATGACTTCTCGTGTCTTGCTCACAACACTCCTGTGAATGCAGCCCAGGATCATGTTTGCTTTCTTTGTAACTCTGTCACACTGTTGACTCAAATTTAGCTTGTGGTCCACCATGACCCCTAGATTCCTTTGTGCAGTATCCTTCCTAGACAGTCACTATTGCAAAGTACCATAGCACCTAGAGGCCAGAATCAAGATTGGCACCCAATTGCAGTAGGTGCTGCAGAAACTCATGAGAAGAGCTAGATCTTGCCCCAAAGTGCTTACAGTATATGGCAATGTCTACACTACACACCACTTTCAGCAGCAGGTAAGGTCCGTGTAGCTGCAGTGAAAAGTGGGCTGTGTCCACACTAAGGTGGGTCGCAACACATGCTAGTGAAAGGGTCTGGCACTGGGGAGAGTGCTTTTCTCCACAGTTTTCCCTGCAGTGGAAAGGTGGAGGGACGCTACCGTGCTAAATGTAAACAGGGAAGCACAATTTGGGCGAGTAGAGAGCATAACGTTCAGAAAAGGGAAACGAAAATGATGAGGGGTTTGGAACAGCTGCCGTATGAAGAGAGATTAAAAAGAGTGGGACTTTTCAGCTTAGAAAAGAGGTGTCTAAAGGGGGATGTGATAGAGGCCTATAAAATCATAACTGTTGAGGAGAAAGTGAATATGGAAAAGTTATTTACTTATTCCCATACAGGGCCGGCCCACAACATTTTGGCACCTGAGGCAGGGAGCTCAAATGACACCCCCATGCCACCTTTTCTCCAGCCTGCCTGTTATGTCTCTTGTGCCCTCCTTCCTCTAGCACAGCACTCCCCCATCTCTGAGCATCTAGAGCAGAGAGAATACATGTGTACCAGCAGCAGACACAATTTTCTACACTCTGGGTCCTAGTGGCACTCCCCCCCCCCCTCCCGCCCACCCTCCAGTCTGGCACCTGAGGCGGCTGCCTCAGTTCGCCTCATGGTAAGGCCAGCCCTGTTCCCATAACAGAAGAACTAAGGGGGGAGGGGGAGATCACCAAATGAAATTAAAAGGCAGCAGGTTTAAAACAAACAAAAGGAAGTATTTCTTCATGCAGAGCACAGTCAACCTGTGGAACTCCTTGCCAGAGGATGTTGTGAAGGCCAGGACTTTAACACAGTTCAAAAAAAAAACTAGATACATTTATGGAGGATAGATCCCTCAATGGCTCTTAGCCAGGATGGGCAGGGATGGTGTCCTTAGCCATAGTGTGTCAGAAGCTGGGGATGGATCACTTGAGGATTCCCTGTTCTTTTCATTCCCTCTGGGGGCACCTGGCGTTGGCCACTGTTGGAAGACAGGAGACTGGGCTAGATGGACCTTTTGTCTGACCCAGTATGGCCATTCTTATGTTTTTATGTGGGGTATGTACTCACATACACTCCCACACCCTGGAGATGTGTGTTTACCCACTTACACGGTGCCTCACTGGCTATCCTTCTGTTTAGAGTGGGGCTGGCGAGGCTATGTAGGTACATCTGCTACATCCCATGAATGTGGTGAGAGTTGTCGATCGGGTCTAAATAGATGTCAAACAAAGCCTGGGAAGGGAAACATCATAGAGAAGAGAATTGACTTGTCCTAGCTCCCAGAGTGGGTCAATGGCAAAGCCAGGAGGACAAGTCTGGTCTCTGAAGTCCCAGGCCAGGGCCCACCCCAAAAGATATTTCTTTACTATTTAATGCTGCTTACAGGCACTTGCCCTCTGCCTGAGCTTCTGCACGATGTTTCATTAATAGAACACGATTTCCTGGCTGCCCCTACATTAAGAAATACCTGCGCACAGGCATAGCCATGGGAACTAACTGTGGGGTGATGCTGCTGTACCCCCAGGCTCTCAGCCTAGTGCCCAGGGTCCCAGATGCTGGCCCCATGCACCGGAGGTGCTGCTGTCAACCCTGCATACTGGGGCCCCTGTTCGAGCCCCACATGCCAGGAGCCTCTGTTGCAAGCCCTGCATGCTGGGGGTCTCAGTTTGAGGCCCAGGGCCCCGGCTGCTGGCCCTGCATGCTAGGATCCTGCTTCGAGTCCCATAGATCAGGGGCCTCTGCTCTCAGCCCCATGCCTGGGGTCCCATCTGCTGGCTACACGGGCAGGAGCTTTGCTTCTGGCCTCAACTGGGGGTGGAAAAGGGTAAGGGGGCTCAGAACCACCATTTTAAAAATGTTCCCGTGCCACTAGGCACAGGGGAACAGGGGAGCACTCTCAACCCTCTTACCTGAGCAACCCTAAAACCCAGCAACACCTCAGTGTCAAATAGACCCTGGACCTACCGGGCAGGAGGTGCTGCCGCACCTCTACCTTGAAGCGGTTTCCATTCTATGAACATAAGAGCGGCCAGACTGGGTCAGACCAAAGGTCCATCCAGCCCAGTGTCCTATCTTCTGACAGTGGCCAATGCCAGGAGCCCCAGAGGGAGTGAACCGAACAGGTAATGATCAAGCGATCTCTCTCCATCTCCACCCTCTGACGAACAGAGGCTAGGGGCACCATTCCTTACCCATCCTGGCTAATAGCCATTAATGGACTTAACCTCCATGAATTGATCTAGTTCTCTTTTAAACCCTGTTATAGTCCTAGCCTTCACAACCTCCTCAGGCAAGGAGTTCCACAGGTTGACTGTGCGCTGTGTGAAGAAGAACTTCCTTTTATTTGTTTTAAAACCTATGCAAACTTATGTGGTCCAATGGCGCTCAGCCCCCTGCTGTCAAAATTGTTCTAGTGCCCAGGCCTGAGGGAACAGGACTTTACCCTGAGCCGTGAATAGGAACAAATCCCAGCTCTGTTGAAGCAAGGGGGAATTCCCCAGGGAAACCAAGACCACCCGGCCCTGGTCCTTCCCTTAAGGATTGCCCACTGAGCTGAGCAGCAGGGGCTGTGCATGGGGAGTGGGCGGGTCGCTCCACGCCAGGCTCCGTGTGTGAAGCCAACACGGTTTTGAAAGCGTGGTCAAGGCGGCTGCCACTGTAAATGCTACTTCAAATGCCCAAGGCCTTTTCAGAGAGAGCCGCGCTGTCATGAGCTGGAGGGATCCAGGATGTGGGAATTTCTGCCTCTCCAGAGAAAAGGACCCAATTATCCCCTGCGTTCCTCAGAGGGCAGTTGTATAGGCAGCCTCCCGGGGTGTCTGGCCAGGAAAATCCAAAGGAAAGGGCACAGCTTTGCCAGGGAGCCTGCCAACCTTGTCAAGCTCTGCAGCTTGTTTCCCAAACCAACCAGCGTCGCTCTTGTCTGACTGGCACACAGGGTCTGGAGGGCAGCGAGCAGGACAAAGCGAATTCCCTCAGACAGCAAGGAAGGGAAGCCGCTGCACCGCATCTGGCCTCCAATGGGATGAACATGTCTCTCAATTTCCATGCCTATGGTATTCAGCACAGCATGTGTGTAAAGTTAAGCCCGTTGTTAAATGTTTAGCTTAAGTGTTTAGTTCTTTTCAGGTCTGCTTTCAAAGAACAGTGCCTTGATAAATCCACAGACGCCTGGCACTACAAAACAGTAGCTCCGCTCTCTACCATCTAATCACACAACAGGCCACAGCTGAGAATTGTGGAAGCCAATCCCCAGGGCTGACTGTTTTGAAGAGCAGGTGACAGCTCCTGGCAAACTTTGAACAACAAGCTGTCCAAAATCAGCTCTCCCACCATGTGAGGGATATTTTCAGTGTTTCGGCTACTGTCATTTTTTATGGCTTCTTTTTAGAGAGAGATTATCTGCTGACTTTTGGCTAAGCTGTACTTTAAAAAAAGAAACGAGCTGTTATTAAACCTCAAACTGACAGAAATACTTCAAGGTTGTTTTCTTTTTAAAAAACAACCTCTGTTAAAAACAATGAAGCTACTTTCTGCAGTCTCTGAAAGGGATTATAAATAAAAGTTAGACAGACATCACCTCTTAGCTCAGAGAAATGCAAATATCAAACACCATAAAGAATGAAAATTAAGAACAAGTAGTCCTGTAGCACCCAGACTAACAAAAGTATATATACTATCATGAGCCTTCGTAAGTAAAACCCACTTCATCAGATGGGCTGGAGTGGAAATAACAGAACCAAGATATTGATAATGGGGGGGAAAAGGCACCTATCAGTTGTAGGACTGGTGCTAATGAGGCTAATTAAGTGGGCTGGAAGTGTCCCGTTCTTAGCTTTTGATATAAACAGGAAGTTGTTAGAGGCAAGGGAAACTGGATTTATAATACAACATCCAGTTAATGTCTTTGTTCAAGCCCAGGGAAACAGTGTCAAATTTGTAGATGAATGTCATTTCCGCCCTCTCTATCTGTCATTGGTGGTGAAAATTAAGCACTTTGTGGCATAGAAACAAGAACATTTTGCATAGATGAAGGCATTTCACTAACAACCCCTGTAATTGTCGTCATCATCATCATCATCAGTGCTAACAATTAAATTATTAATTATTATTATTATTGTATTTCAGTGAGTGGGGTCCCATTGTGCTAGGCACTGCACAGACACATAAAACAATTTAACTTGGAACTAAGTTGCAACTCTTTTAGCAGTGAGGGTAATTAACCCACAATGCCTGCCCTAATAGCTCTGCTCAGTGTTTTATGATCTCTGCTGCCCTGCAGGCATTCACCACTCCCCTTTCAAAGCTTGGGGAAGTGGCTGACAGCTGAGTGAGCTGCTCCATTTGGGGAAAAAAACAAAGAACAAATCATTGGAGTGCTCCTGTTCTGCCCTGCTAGGAACACAGTGGCAGGCAGGCTGCTGCGGCAGGGGGAGGGCTGGGGAGACGGCTGTGCTGTTTTGACATCCCTCAGCATTGAGAGCTCACAGAGCTAGGACGGAATCCCAAGAAGTGCAGGGATCAGCTCTGCCTTCCCACAACACTGCACTGTAGGGTGCTTACCCACAATGCTTTGCTCTGTCAACAGGGTGCTAGCCATGCAGCCATGAAATTTCGGCAACAGGAGGCAGAAAAACTGGTTTGACCAGTTTTCACTTTTGGTGACTTTTGCACATTGACAGCATGCTTGTCACCAAGCCTCCCCAGAGTAGACATAGCCCTCAGCCTTGGAAAGAAAATCTGAAGAGGAATTCCAGTTTTATGTGCAGCAACTCCTTTTTTTGCAAGCAGCAGCTAAATAAACCCTTAACCTCTTCCTTTTCTCTTCCAGACTGTTTTCTAGTTACTTACCTAAGATGGCTGCTCTGATTGCCTGTGTATATATAACACGGTGTGAAGGGAAAGGGGGCAGGAAGAAGAAGAAGATTATCGCAGAAAGATAATCAATATTGCCGCACCCGTATTGTGCCTTTGCCAGACCAGTAAAAACTCCATGGCTGTGTCTACACTGGCATGATTTTCTGCAAATGCTTTTAACGGAAAAGCATTTGCGCAAGAGGGCTTTTGCCCGAACAGGAGCAGCATAGTATTTCCACAAGAACACTGACAATCTTACATGAGATCGTCAGTGTTCTTGTGGAAATTCAAGCAGCCAGTGTAGACAGCTGGCAAGTTTTTCCGGAAAAGCGGCTGATTTTCTGGAAAAAACTGGCCAGTCTAGACACAGCCCATGGCTACTGCTTACTTAGTTAAGACCTGATTGCTCTCCCCAGAGATCTGTAGCAGAGTGACTTTCCCCTGTCCCCATTCCATCCCAAACCCAAGGAATTAACTTCTAATGCAACTGATAAATTACACCTCGGGGTTATTATGAACCATATTCACAAGTGTCTCCCTGATTGTTTTCTCATAGGATACATCTATACTGCACCCCTAGCTCGAAGTAGCTTATTTCATAATTTGGTGCTTTCTACATAGCGCCAAATTTCAAAATAATGCACTATTCCGAAATGCCCCTTAACCCCTGTGGAACGAGGGTTACCGGATATCAGAATAAGCTGCCTTTTATTTCAAAATCTATTTAGAAATAACGGGCTGCTTCACTAGACGCAGAGTAGTTATTTTGGGATACTTCTGATATCCCGAAATAGCTCCGCAGTGTAGACATACCCATAACGCGCAACATTGATTTTTTGATACAATCAAAATCTGGAAAAAATAGTCAAGTTTTAAAATGAGTGGGCCGGATCTTTACCTGGTCTAAGGGATTTGCTCCACTGAAACCAGTTTACATCAGCTGAGCATCTGAGCCGTCATTTAAAGAAGGTAGGAACTGAATTGTGCCGGAACTCCCATGCTGTGTCCAGCCAGTGGAAATGGGATCAAACTGTACCGGACAAACGTGTCCTTATCTAGGAACAGACTTTGTCTCAAATATAGTTTTTTACCACAGCTCTTACGTGACTTGGCTCCACTCAGTAGATTCCTGACCCATGAAAAATCATAAAGAAATAATGAAGTGACTCGAAATAACTCTACCCTGCCATGAATTTCCACTGTCGCCGCTTCTAGTTCACAGGAACTCAGAAATCCAGAGGGAGTCTGATTTATTTTTGCGGGGCCCTGAAAAGGCTTAGACTACAGTGAACTAAACCGCAGTCAAGACATGTCCACATCAACGTCGTCAGGGAAGCGCTGTGCTATTTGGTCTCCTCTGCAGAGGCTGCAGGGCTGGAAATGTGCCATCAGCAAAGCTGTGTAGGAATCTAGAACTGGAAGAGCAAGTCAGCTAACTGGCTGTTGCAAGGGACGACTGAGAGAATCCGATGCACTTCCGGGAAGCCCCAGGGAGAGTTGTGAGCTCAGCACCAGTGTTCCCTGTAAACTGAGAACTTGGGTGGCTGCCCAGAAGAGATTCAAATGCCACCCAGCTGATTAGCAGAGCACCCACAGCCAGCAGTATGAGTACCTATTGGTGGTGCACCTCTGCACATGCCTCAGTGCATGTAACAAAATGTAATCCGCACCCAGATAGAAAACTCAATGGGACTATCAGTCATGTGTGGACGCTAGCATGACACCTGCCAACAGGACACCGGAGCCACTAGGACTGTACTGTCATGAATACTGAAAGGCAGCTGAGCCATATTAGAAAAAGAATCCGATGCAAAGCAGAACGCTCTATAACTCCATGCATGCTCGTGAATCCATAACCTCCAACCAAGGCTCTGAGCATCGCGCTCTGTAGCTCTCTTCCATGCCCCCCTCACTGTAACTGAATCCCACTTGCTTATCACTGCTTTCAACTCTCCTTTGAAATCCACTGTCCACATTGTTGGGATATGTACACATTAATAGGGGTCTGAAATGGCTCTACATTAGCGGTTAAGGGGTCAGCCACAGCATTACCCTTTAAACTTGCTTTTTTCCCTTTTTATTTTTTTTATTTTTTTTGCAATTTGGAAAGATAGGGTGTGTCTAGACTACAGGGTTTTGTCGACAAAAGTGGACTTTTGTCGACAAAACTATCCCTGCGTCTACACTACCGCCGAGTTCTGTCGACATAACGTCGACAGAACTCGGCAGTTTTGTCGACGGCGGTAAACCTCATTCTGTGAGGAATAACACCTTTTGTCGACAGAGTTCTGTCGACAGAAGGCGTTATTGCATCTACACTGTCCTTTGCGTCTACACTCTCATGTCAACAAAGTGGCTTGTTTTGTCGACAGAACTGGATGCAGTCTAGATGCTCTCTGTCGACAAAAGCCTGTAATCTAGACGTAGCCATAGATTAAGAGTCCGGCTAAAACCGGTATTATCCTTCCTGATGTATAAACATGCTCTTTCCCTTTGTTCATGTAGCCTAGGAAAATCAGATAAGTATGTAGCTGCTTTACTTTGTTGTGTCTTTTGCTTGTCTTCATTGGCTCTGTATAAAATATCTTCAGGATTAAATTTCTTGTAATCTCTGTAACCTGCTGATCTAGAAAGTTTGTAGTGTAGAAAAGTGTTGATTTAATTAGAAATTCTGTAAATAGTAATTAGGGGTGGGTATAATTGTTTTCATTATTTGCTTATTAATATTCATTGTATGGGAGTTAATATACCGAATAAGGTTTTAGGGAAAGTACTGATAGACGTGTGAATTAACATATTAAAATAGATAAAAGGGTGTAATTGGTGCCAAGTTGTTGCCACACGAACATTGTGTTGAATGTCTGAGGTAAACATGCATGGGCAATAAAGCAGTTCCATTTACCCCATCCGCGCCTGGGTCACCTGTTTCTTCTCTAGCACACATGTGTTTCCGGGAGGAAGGACTTTAGAATGAAACCGGAGAGAACATACAGAGTACAGGTTCCCCAAAGCAATTTCAAGTCAGCCTCCTTCCATCCCACAACAGGGGCGGTGTGCCCGATGAGACGACAAAGCGAAGGAACGGACGCCAGGCAAAGGTCACAAGCAGCGCTCCATTACGGCTTTCTCCAGCCGTGGGAAGCAAAATGTGCTCTGCAGATCTCAATGGGACTTTCCCGGCATATCGCTCTGTCAGTTTGAATTAGCGGCCTTCAGCAATATGAATCTAGCCTATTTGGAGACAGCAGTAACCCTGTGCAGACAGCGCTAAGGAATGGAGTTCAGACATCAAGGGTGTAATTCACCGCGGCATGCAAAGCCGATGCATGGCCTACGTAGCTAGGCCATACACTAAGGTGAATTTCACCCTGAAAGAAGAGTTCCTATCATGCTTTTTTAAAATGTAATGCAGCTGTTGCATAATATTCCCATGCTCCCTTCCCCTCTCTCCGCCTGTCATTGCTGAGTCACTACCAGCGTCTCTGTGTGTGACTGAAAGCTTGCTTCAATGGAGAGCACAGTCAGAGGGTTTTGACATCCCAGCCAGAAGTGTGAACACTTGAGGACAACAACCGGGGGGCGGAGAGGGTCTGTGCCTCCTCTTTTTAGTCTATTTATGGCCCCTAGCCTACCATGTGAGTTACCAGACCTACAGTAAAAACAGCAACTGCCAGCATGCAGAGATGAGCTGAAGTTGTTCAAGGAGACATTAATTAGACAGCTTGAAACACTGTGGATGCTTGAAACACATCTGGTGAGGCCACATCTGGAGTATGGCATCCAATCAGGACACACACACACACGATAGAAAGGAGGTGGATGCATTCGAGAAAGTCCAGTGGAGGGCAATGAAAATGAGGAGGAGGCTGGAGCTGATGACTTAGGAGGCGAGGCTGAGGGATTTGGGCTTGTTCAGTCTGCACAAGAGAAGAGTGAGGGGGGATTTGGTAGCAGCCTTTAACTCCTTCAGGGAGGCTCCAAAGAGGATGGAGAGAGGCTGTTCTCAGTGGTGGCAGATGGCAGAACGAAGAGCAATGGTCTCAGGTTGCAGTGGGGGAGGTCTAGGTTGGATATTAGGAAAAACCATTTCATTAGGAGGGTGGGGAAGCATTGGAATAGGTTGCCTAGGAAGGTGGAGGAATCGTCCCAGCTTGACAAAAGTCCTGGCTGGAATGATTTAGTTGGGGTTGGTTCTGCTTTGGGGGTCGAATTCGATGACCTCCTGAGAGCTCTTCCAACCCCGTGAGTCTATGATTCTATGAATAAGAAGGGGGGGGGGATAAGCCCATGCATACAACCCCCCTCCCTTTAAAACCAGCCACAAGGCTGTGAGCTAGTGCTGGTACCTAAGGTGACATTCCAACAAGACAAAGCGGTCTGCACCGGTCCCTGTTAGTGACTGCACTATGTCCATCCAGTTCATTGCTTTGCAACAGGCTTTGCCTACCCAGAGAGTGGTATGGGCCATAGAATTCCATTATGGTCCACGTATGGTCCACTACTCCTGTTCCAAAGCTGAGGAGATCAAATTGCACTGAAGACCTTTTAGTGCGCGGCTGCAGGGCCACACAGACGTTCAGTTCAAGATGGACTAGTGCAGGGTAGGATAACACTGTGGCTTGCCAGAAACTAGGTGAGACGAGGCAGAGGAGGTAAAATCTTTTACTGGAAAAACTTCCATTGGTGAGATTTAGCCAAGCCACACAATTCAAGATGGTGGTGCTGGCTTGGTAGTAACCAAGCACTGGGAAGCTGCCATCGTGGTGCAAACCTCTCTGCTCATGGTCTGCCATGGGCCAACTGTGAATCCCGTGCAGCGGGCTTTGCAAGACGAGACAAAAACGCACAACCACCACTTTTGGAAGCTTCTCTTCCTCCCCATCCTAGAAGCCCCACCTGTCTCGGCAGAGTGCATTCGCAATCAAGAGCAGCACAGTGGGAAAGATCAAATAGAGGAAGCCTTTGTGTGTTTGCCTTTTATGAATGATTTTCTGCTGATCTCTCTCATGGGCATAATCTAGGTTTCCTGGCGGGCAGCAGGGAAGTATGAATAATGGATTCCGAAGTCTGGATAATTAGCAGATCAAATAACCACAAGAAGTGGGTAATTTTTTTTTATCATCTGCAGATATTTTCCTATCCCCATTTTGCTGACTATATGATGGGTACCCTCAGGGTACATTTCTCCTACTGCTCCATGTACTAAAAATGGAGGAGTCCAGTGTGTTTCTATTTTAACGGAATGCTCATGAAAGCGGGACACTGAGGTCTTTGGTTGGAGTCAGGAATCGTGTGGGCAGATTTTGTATGAGCTTCCTGACACAAACCCTGCTGTCCTGATCGGCATCGTGCACCCCATTTGCTCCCACGCCGTGTATCATCTTGTAACCAGAGTTCCTGCTAAGGTGCGCGCCTGCACGGCCACACATAAAGAATTCTTCCCCCGCCCACCTCCTGTGGAGAGCTGCACAGCAGCACTCGCGTGGCAGGTGGCTGCTCTGGTGGACGCGGCCGGCTAAGATGGCGTGGTGAGGGAGCCACTGGGACCTGCTGTGGCCGCGTGGCAGGGGGGAGGCCTGCTCTGGTGGCTGGGGCTGCCATGTAGCAGGGGGGACTGGGGCCAGTTCTGGTGGCTGGGGCCGGGAATGGGATCTGCCACATGGTGGGGGGTGTCTGCTCCAGCAGCCGTGAATGGGACATGCCACATGGCGGGGGGGGTCTGCTCCGGTGACCGTGAATGGGACATACCACGTGGCGGAGGGGATCATGTCTGCCTCCGGCAGCCGTGAATGGGACATGAATTAGGCACCTAATAGCAATTATCCTTGAGAAAAAGCGAGCACAGGAACATCTGTTTTGAGAGAATGCAGGAAGAATTATGAGAACCTTTTAATACTTAAACATTCATCCCACAGAGTGTTGCAAATCTTGGCACGCCCGGACCTTGTTTTACTTACTGCAGCTGTTTTGTCAGCCAGCCCAGATAAAACTCTGCCCGCAGTGACACACAAAGGGAACATTGCTGTGCGGATACTGATTCGGTCCATAGCCACATAAGCATTGTGCTTTTTTGCGTTCCTCCATTGCACCCATCACCATGGTGTCTGGGTGGAACCCACTGGTGACTTTGTGGTCCAGGTGCCCCTCCTGTTCCCAGCCACAGAGGATGTGAGTTGCTACAGACCCAGTGGCAGAGCCTTAGCTCTTTAGCTCAAGCGGTAGCAGCTCATGGTTTTAGCTAAAGAACCTCCTGTTGGACATGACGCCAGCCACCATACAAGCACCTATGCACAGAGCCCCACAAATCCACAGATAACCATTTTCTATCTATGGGTATCTGTATCTGCGGATATGGATGTTCATATCCTTGGTTCATTTTTGTGGCTACACATGCAGATACAAAATGTGGTATCCACGCAGGGCTCTACCGATGCAGTCCTTAACTATAATGGCTCGCCGCTAAATAAATCATGGATGATCCAAATGATTACAGGCTCTTCCAGCAATGATGAAGTTGATTTTTCTTCTGCTCAAACACATCTCGTTAAAGAGCACCATGGATTAAAGACCTACCTGTCCCCAAATCAGTCTGTGGACATTTGCATTGGCGGGTAATATGCCGGGATAGGCATGGATCTTGTGCAAAAAGGGGGTTTTGCGGAAAAAGGACATGTCCACACTGTTTGGTTTTGTGCAAAAACCCCTTGCGCAAAAACAGAACGAAAGAGAGTATGCAAATTAAGCACGAGAAAATGCTAATCCGTGCTTCATTTGCATTGCCTTCTTCGGCAAAGCATATAGTGTAGCCGTAGCCCTAATGTGCAACCTAAACCTCCCTTGCTACAATTTAAGCCCATTGCTTCTTGTCCCATCCTCAGAGGCCAAGGAGAACAATTTTTCTTCCTCCTCCTTGTCACACCCTTTTAGGTGCTTGAAAACTGCTCTCATGTCCCCTCTTAGTCTTCTCTTTTCCAACCTAAACAAGCGCAGTTCTTTCAGTCTTCCCTCATAGGTCATGTCTTCTAGACCTTTAATCATTTTTGTTGCTCTTCTCTGGACCTGCTCCAATTTTGCCACATCTTTCCTGAAATGTGGTGCCCAGAATTGGACACACTACTCCAATTGTGGCCTAATCAGCACAGAGTAGAGCGGAAGAATCACTTCATGTGTCTTGTTCAAGACACTCCTGATAATGCCTCCCAGAATCACTTTTGCTTGTTTTGCAACAGTATCATTGTGGGTGCCTCTATGAATTCTTGCTGTCGCATCCATTTAGAAGGCTCAGTGCCCAGCAACACCATCACATGAGATCGCTGGGCATCTAAACACTACACCTGCAGGTGCCCACTTCCCATGTTTGTGCAGCCATTTATGTCCATGCATAACATTGCACTTGTGGGAGTAGGCTCAACTACACCGCGAGGCCCGGTCTGCCGCAGCGGAAAGACGTCCCTCAACAGCAAGACCAGATCGAGGGAGCGGCCCTCAGGGAGGTGTCGGTTCTAGCAGCCCCCTTGAAAAACCAGCTGATGTCCTTCATTATCCATTGCAATTAACCTATGCAAATGAGTGCTAATGGCCACTTCTCCAGCAATTCACTTTCCTCGCTCATCCAGAGCCCTATGCGGAGGCATAAACAACGCCGCTGAAAATAGCATGTATCTGGCAGGCAGAAGGCACCTGCACTACGAAGGGGGTGGGGGAAGATATAGAGAAAGGAAAGCAATTAAACTGCCAGCTTTGGTACCGCTTCTTTCTGACAGAGCCTGAAAGGTGATCTCGGCTATTTACGGATGCCACACGCCCCGCAAAAGTGCGGACAGCCCCCAATTTTACCCGGCCACGGCTGCTGTTAAACACTCCTTTATTACTCTAATCTGTTCATTTTCATGTGGGGGAACGGGGTGGGGAGTTTGATCGCTGACCTGCCAGTGAACCCCTCTGATGAAACCAGAGGACACCTTTGGCCTGCAAACTCGGCCAGGGGATCCCGTTTGTTAGCAGAAGCCAAGAGCAAATAGGGAGAGAGATAGAGGAGGTAGCAGCAAAACGGGCTGGGCACTCTGGCAGATTCGCAGCAAACCAGGCAGGATGCCAGCTGGAACTCCTGGAGACAGGAAGCCCCGAAGGTTTGCCTTCATTTAGCCTCTTATCGTTTTGCAGATCCATTGGCGCCTCTGTTTGCTTCCACCGGGTGTGGGGAGCACGTCTCCTGACTCCTGCACCTCTTGGGACATGAACTGATCTGTGTCAGGTCTCAGCTATGCAGTTTGGGGAGGCCAAGTGGCTTTAGCCTTCCACCCCTAGAGATTTGTGGGTTCTTCCAAGTTTGCATAGGGCATTTAACGTCCCTCCTCCCCCCTCATGCTTTATGAGATTGTCTTTTGGACACAAATATGCACAACTCGAAGATGCCTGGACAAACTACCTCATGTAACCTACCAATTTTAAAGTCACAATCTGCTGGGTCTGTACATCATGTTTTGGTGTATGTATCATTCTTGTGTGTGGAGTTAAAAATATGGGGCATGGATTGGTTTATGGTGTGGAACCTAAGGCACCTGCAGGAGAGCCATGGGGTCAGGCTGACAGACACCCAGCTGGGGACTGTGGATTTGGGGGGGCTCTGGCCTTGATTTGGGTGGGCTTGGATACTAAATGGGTGGGTCACGGCCCACTCAGGCCCACCTACAGCTACACCCCTGGCACTGGCTTTGTCCCCTATGCCTCCTTCCAGCCAATAGCACCTCAGGCAGCTGCGATTCATCTTTCTCTGGGGCTCCCTTGGCTGCTAAGTGGAGAATTTGCAAAATTTCACAGGATGCTGGAAAACCTGTGGAAAGTCAGACAAGCCCACATGGATCCCATCGTTCGATCTTCCTTGTGCTCACAGGGCTCTCCGCTGCTCGCCTCTCCTTCCAACACAGCCTGGCCTGGCTTTCTTCTTCAGTGCAGAGTAAGGAGAGTGTGGGGGTTTGGAGAACTTTGTGAATGCCCCACTGAAAACACAGTGTTCCTCCTGCCTGCAGACTCTCCTGGCACCCCGCCTGGGCAGGATTCAAGCCAGTCTGGCCAGGCCAGGCTCTGGAAGAAGCTGTCACCGCATTGGGCTGTCTTTAAACTCTGCTTTAAAAGTTTTTGGTTTTGACACTTCAATGACGCAACATTGAGTTGAAAAATTCCCGACCAGTGCTGGTGTTTGTCCTGTTTATGGAATCCCACATTTCTCTTTTCACAGGCAGGCTGCAGAGTCAGCAAGACACATTGGGCTGCCAAGGTGACGTGCGGCTAGAAAAGAAACGTCATCATTTTACCTCAGTTCTTTCAACGTTTGGAACGTAAAAACAGGCATGAAAAGCCAGCTCTGCGGGGAACTGGATGAGATGGCGTCTTGAGGGCCCTTCGTCCCCTCCTTTCCTTTCCCAAGTCAGGCACATAGAAACGAACTGGTGTCCATGCGTACGTTGATTCACAAAGACATTTTCATATTAGGAATGTAAAGTGTTAAACAGGCAAGCATGCCCCTTACTGGCATGCTTACCTGGGTAACTGGTTAACTGTGGGGGAGTGCTCTGGCTGGGCCCAGCCTGGCCTGGCTAGAGCAGCCCCTGCTCATGGCACAGTGTGGTAGCTTTGGCCTGGCCTGGCCAGAGCAGCTCCCTGCCCATGGTGCACTGCAGGCAGGGGGTGCACCAGCCCCACCTGACCAACCACACCACACCACAGGCAGGGGGTACTTCAGCCCCGCCAGACCAAGCACTCCACACTGCAGGCAGGGGTAGCTCCAGCCCCGCTGGACCAACCACGCCACACCACAGGCAGGGGGTGCTCCAGCTCCATTGGACCAACCACGCCACACCGCAGGCAGGGGGTGCTACAGCCCTGCCGGACTAACCACACCACACCGCAGGCAGGGGGCGCTCCAGCTCCGCTGGACCAACCACAATGCACCGTGGGTGGAGGCAGTTCCAACCTGGCTGTGCCCACCATGCCACAGGTAGGGGGCTACTCTAACCTGAGTAGACTGGAGCATCCCCACCCTACCCCACTCCACTCCGGCCATGATTAACTGATCAAACACTTTCTTTAACTGGTTAACCACATAACCAGGATTTTACATCCCTCTTTCATATCCCTTAAGATCCCACAATTTCAGCTTTGTTTCGTTCTATCAGTAATTTCTCCTGCAGCTTGGACTGGCTGGCAAAGCCCAAAGCTGCAACTGCTGGTACTTGGGAGCATGTGAGTCATAGTTTATTTCCATTCCATGGACAAAAGCACGTCTGGATCCCAACAGAGGGGAGCTCAGGCACCCTCACCGGACAACTGTCCCCAGGCACACTTGATAATGTCAAGGGGACCCAGGGCAAATACTCTCCCCAGGGAAGTGAATGCAGGTTAATTAAACCCAGCGTCTCAGCAGGGGTGTGGCAAACGCAGAAGGGATGCTTCTGCAGGCTGCCCTGTGCGCTAAGCCCTGTCACGGCGCGCTCGTGAATGGTTCTCGTATAAGCCGGAGGGCTCATTTGCTTGACAAGAGCAAAGCGGGTAATTTTACTGTAGAACACTTGCAAAAGCAATGCCCTGACTGTTATCAGACCTGACAGGCAAGTTATGGGAGCAGTTAACTGAAGGTTACTTTTTAGGGCGGAATCATTGAGGAGATCAGACATCAATTAGTTCATGCATGAGAAGATGAGGGGGGAGGGAGGGCGGGAGAGAGAGAGGGAGGAAGGAAGGAAGGAAAAGAAAACACAGCAGAGAAATGGATGTAATCGGTTTACTTGAATCTCTGCTTTCAGGGATAGCAGAGGAACGACTTTGTGCTTCACAGCTGCCCACCTGTTCTTACCAGGGAGTCTTGCCCACTGTAGCTAGGTGGCCGGCACTTTGATTCAGGCAGCCCAGCTGGGACAACCACCATGTGGTGTTACAATGTAAAAAGCAAAGGCACAGCCCAAATTCTGTCCTCCATCAGATCTTTTTCCTTCCTACAGTTCCTCCAAACTGAGCCCCCAGAGGAAACTTCCAATGCACGAGAAGCCACAAAGCTGCGGCGACCAGCACTTGGAAAAGAACAAGATCTGTGGAGCTGTAGGATCCGTTTGGAGACCTACGAAGAATGAGAGGAATGCACTGGTGACATCACACTGGGAAATGCCCGTTGGATTTCAGCTCAGGAGAGGAGGGCGTCCTCCAGGCCATCCTCCAGTCTGGATAATGCAGAGAAACAGACCCCAGCTTTCTACCTGGGCCAAATGTTTACGAGGTACCAAGGTATCTGGGGTCCCATTTGGTGAGATAGAGGCAGTTACCATTGCTATTATGGCTGCTGTTAGGAGACATTTCTCAGCTTCTTGCTCATGTTTCAGACCCATGCGATGGGTGGCTCATCACCGCTAGGAAAAGTTTCCCTTGGGAAGTTTGCGGGGTAAGGTGGGGTAGTCAGTTCTATGGAAAGGACAGGACCTCATATAGCCAGGACGCTAAACTCAGCCATGGTGTATGTGGTTTGCAATCAATACATTGCAGCTGCTTACATGCAGCCACAATTTGGCCCAGAAAGTTCAAAGCATTTCTTGCAACAGCGGAGAAAGACCTGGAAGGAGGAGGATACAGCTGAGGTATGCAGTCAGAAACTCGGGAGGGCTGAATTCAAGACCCATCTCTACACGGGAACCATAGCTAAATCACCGTGTCTCTCTGTAGTTCATCTGGCCATAAAGTGAGGTTCATAGTTCTCTACATGCTTTGGCAATGGGAACCGCAGCTAGAATATTATTACAGGTTGAACCTCTCTAATCCAGCACCGGTGCCGAACCAGAGAATTTGCCGGACCATGGGAGGTGAATATTGTCCAGCAGCATCACCAACACGTCCACTGCTAACTGGGCTTTTAGTTAGAAGACATTTTGCGGTAAATTAGAGCTAACAGCACAGAACACAGAGCCAGGACTGGTGGCTGCAAACAAACTTTATGGGACTGAGGGAAACCTGGTCACACCCATGAACGGTGGACATCTAGCTAACTAAAAGCATGATGGACCATGAGCGTCCTGGACTAGAGAGGTTCAACCTGACCTGCTATTTATTAAGCAGCACAGCAGTAGCGGGCCCTTGACAAGGACAGAGAAGGACAAGGTGCCTAATCTGAGTTTACACTTTATATTACCAGGGTGTAACACAAAGCCACAGGGGCTGGAACACTGGGACTGCCCATGCAGGAAGTTGTAAGGAGGTAGCAGAAAAGGAGCTTTTTGGACACAAAGGAGGTGGGAGGCCATGCCAAGTGAAAGAAGCAGTACACAAATAAAAGCTGTGAATGGGAGGAGAGATAAAGGGTGGCCTGAGGAACAAGGGCCAGGCAGTGACCAGGTCATGAGGGCAGACGCAGGAGACAATGAGAGCTGAAATGTGCCTGGGTGGAGCTGTGTGGAGAAGATGCTGGGAAGGAGATGCAACCATCAGTGGGAAACCCTTCAGGCTGTGTGGTGATAAAGTACCCAGAAAGAGAGAGCCGTCAGCGAAGGCTTTAGGGACAGGGTAGCACACTCCAGTAATGGGGAAAAGTGAGTTTTGCTGTATTACTTTGGATAGTTTATACTGTCTCCAGCCTTGATGGTTCACCGAGTCACATCGCTCCCTCTCCCAGGGGACTTGGCCTTTCGTGCGCAAATGGCCGTCATTTCCCTACATCCTTTGCAGCTAATGGTGAGCTGCCACTAATGGAAACAGCCACCTTCTTGCAGGTTTTCCGATGGGACAGTAGCCAGGTTGCAATCAGTGGAGAGGGCTGGTCTCAATTAAACTGACCTCAATTAAACACTCCCAATGAGCTCTGGATTGGGACCCAGGTGGGAGACCAGGGGAGGGTGGGTGCATGGGGAAATACACGTGGGGGATGGAGGGTGTTTAAGTCTTGGCTTGACAAAGCCCTAGCTGGGTTGATTTAATTGGGATTGGTCCTGCCTTGGGCAGGGGGCTGGACTTGATGGCCTTCTAAGGTCTCTTCCAGCTCTATGATTCTATGATGCTAAGAGATGGATTATTTTTCTTCTGGTTGCCTTCCTGTGCCTTGTCCTTCCACTGAATGGGCCATTCTGAAAACTAGAAGACATGCAAAAATTCCATCCCTTCTGTCCTCCCCCCCAAGTTTCCGACAAATGTCTCTGGCCAAGTAATAAATCCATGGACAATTTCTTGAGGCCTGTACGGTGTGCACCTCCAGGACAGACAGATGGCGCAATTCCTAGGACGCGCTTTCCCATTAATAAACCTTGTCTTCGAACGTACGGGGGGTTAGTAGCTGGGCAGATGGAAAAGAGAAAAGTGCTTGCTCCAGCACTGACCAATGACTATGGCAGGTCATTTCTTTGATGTTTTCTAGGTTAAACTCATTCATGTCTTGTTACATTATAGTATAGAGCACGATTTGCTGATACAGTTTGATGCACTGAATGCTAGAGCACAGTGAGTCATGTAAGAAATTGGAAGCCCCCTTCACCTCTGATATAGCATCTCCAGAAGTTAGGGTGAATCATTTTGATTGTATTTATTTTTTAATCAAATACCTAGTGCTAAAACCAATAATGAAACTCAAGGGAAAGGGTAGCTGGGTGTTTACTTAATAGACTCCCTAAAACACTCCATGTATTTAATTATTACTTCAAATTAACATGTAACGGTTACCTAGACTAGCTGTCAAGGCGTCTGGATTCACTCCTTTCAGACGGTCCTTGCCGCCATGTATGACCATTAACAATTCCAGTGAGGCCAGATTTCATAAAAAAACCCTCAACCCCGCTGCCTCACGTTAGTAGCCATGTGTCCCGGTAAACTCTGTGCATTTGATACTGAACACTTTGGAAAATATAGTCCCTAACACCTGTGTGCCTCAGTTTACTCAAGGGTAAACTACACTGCCTATAGACATAATGAATGCTCATAAATTTCCAATATAATTACTATTGATTTAGTAGGTCCAAAACAACCTAGGGCTCATGAATGATACTTATTTAATAAATGATCTTGAGAAAGGTAGAGAAATAAATGGGAAAAGGGGCCCAGAAAGGTGGCCGGGGAAGCACTTTTCATAGAATCATAGAATACTAGGACTGGAAGGGACCTCGAGAAGTCATCAAGTCTAGTCCCCTGCCCTCATGGCAGGACCCAGTACTATCTAGACCATCCCTGATAGACATTTATCTAACCTACTCTTAAATATCTCCAGAGATGGAGATTCCGCAACCATCCTAGGCAATTTATTCCAGTGTTTGACTACCCTGACAGTTAGGAACTTTTTCCTAATGTCCAACCTAAACCTCCCTTGCTGCAGTTTAAGCCCATTGCTTCTTGTTCTATCTTCAGAAGCCAAGAAGAACAAGTTTTCTCCCTCCTCCTTGTGACACCCTTTTAGATACATGAAAACGGCTATCATGTCCCCCCTCAGTCTTCTCTTTTCTAAACTAAACAAACCCAATTCTTTCAGTCTTCCTTCATAGGTCATGTTTTCTAGACCTTTAATCATTCTTGTTGCTCTTCTCTGGACCTTCTCCAATTTCTCCACATCTTTCTTGAAATGTGGCACCCGGAACTGGACGCAATACTCCAACTGAGGCCTAATCAGTGCAGAGTAGAGCGGAAGAATGACTTCTTGTGTCTTGCTCACAACACACCTGTTAATGCATGCTAGAATCATGTTGGCTTTTTTTGCAACAGCGTCACACTGTTGACTCATATTTAGCTTGTGGTCCACTATAACCCCTAGATCCCTTTCTGCCGTACTCCTTCCTAGACAGTCGCTTCCCATTCTGTATGGGTGAAACTGAGTGTTCCTTCCTAAGTGGAGCACTTTGCATTTGTCCTTATTAAACTTCATCCTGTTTACCTCAGACCATTTCTCCAATTTGTCCAGATCATTTTGAATTATGACCCTATCCTCCAAAGCAGTTGCAACCCCTCCAAGCTTAATATCATCTGCAAACTTAATAAGCATACTCTGTATGCCGATATCTAAATCGTTGATGAAGATACTGAACAGAACCGGTCCCAAAACAGACCCCTGCAGAACCCCACTTGTTACTCTTTTCCAGCAGGATTGTGAACCATTAATAACTACTCTCTGAGTACCGTTATCCAGCCAGTTATGCACCCACCTTATAGTAGCCCCATTTAAGTTGTATTTGCCTAATTTATTGATAAGACTATCATGCGAGACCATATCAAATGCCTTACTAAAGTCTAGGTATACCACTCCCACCACTTCTCCCTTATCCACAAGACTCGTTATCCTATCAAAGAAAGCTATCAGATTGGTTTGACATGATTTGTTCTTTACAGATCCATGCTGGCTGTTCCCTATCACCTTATTATCTTCCAAGTGTTTGCAGATGATTTCCTTAATTACTTGCTCCATTATCTTTCCTGGCACAGAAGCTAAACTGACTGGTTTGTTGTTTCCTGGGTTGTTTTTATTTCCCTTTTTATAGATGGGCACTATATTTTCCCTTTTCCAATCTTCTGGAATCTCTCCTGTCTTCCATGATTTTCCAAAGATGATAGCTAAAGGCTCAGATACCTGCTCTATCAGCTCCTTAAGTATTCTAGGATGCATTTCATCAGGCCCTGGTGACTTGCAGACATCTAACTTTTCTTAGTGATTTTTAACTTGTTCTTTTTTTTATTTTATCTTCTAAACCTACTCTCTTCCCACTAGCATTCACTATGTCAGGCATTCCTTCATCAGACTTCTCGGTGAAGACCAAAACAAAGAAGTCATTAAGCATCTCTGCCATTTCCAAGTTTCCTGTTACTGTTTCCCCCTCCTCACTGATCAATGGGCCTACCCTGTCCTGGGTCTTCCTCTTGCTTCTAATATATTTATAGAATGTCTTCTTGTTTCCCTTTATGCCTGTAGCTAGTCTGAGTTCATTTTGTGCCATTGCCTTTCTAATCTTGCCCCTGCATTCCTATATTGTTTGCCTATATTCATCCTTTGTAATTTGTCCTAGTTTCCATTTTTTATATGACTCCTTTTTTATTTTTAGATCATGCAAGATCTCCTGGTTGATCCAAGGCGGTCTTTTGCCATATTTTCTATCTTTTCTACGCAGCGGAAAAGCTTGCTTTTGAGCCCTTAACAATGTCCCCTTGAAAAACTGCCAACTCTCTTCAGTTGTTTTTCCCCTCAGTCTTGCTTCCAATGATACCTTACCTACCAGCTCTCTGAGCTTCCCAAAATCTGCCTTCCTGAAATCCATTTTCTCTAATTTGCCATTCTCCCTTCTACCATACCTTAGAATCATGAACTCTATGATTTCATGATCACTTTCACCCAAGCTGCCTTCCACTTTCAAATTCTCAACCAGTTCCTCCCTATTTGTTAAAATCAAGTCTAGAACAGCTTCCCTCCTGTAGCTTTTTCAACCTTCTGAAATAAAAAGTTGTCTTCAATGCAGTCCAAGAACTTATTGGATAGTCTGTGCCCCACTGTGTTAGTTTCCCAACATATTTCTGGATAGTTGAAGTCCCCCATCACCACCAAATCCTGCGGTTTGGATGATTTTGTTAGTTGTTTAAAAAAAGCCTCATCCACCTCTTCCGCCTGGGTAGGTGGCCTGTAGTAGACTCTAGCATGACATCACCCTTGTTTTTTACCCCTTTTAGCCTAACCCAGAGACTCTCAACACTTCCGTCTCCTATGTCCATCTCCACCTCAGTCCAAGTGTGTACGTTTTTAATATATAAGGCAACACTTCCTCCGTTTGTTCCCCACCTGTCCTTCCTGAGTAGGCTGTACCCTTCTATACCAATATTCCTATCATGTGTATTATCCCACCAAGTCTCTGTGATGCCAACGATGTCATAGTTGTATTTATTTATTAGCACTTCCAGTTCTTCCTGCTTATTACCCATACTTCTTGCATTTGTATATAGGCATCTAAGATACTGACTTGATCTTGCCTCCCAGTTCTGCCTTGTCCCTCCTTTCTCTCTGCTATTATAGCCCACACTCCCTCCCATTTCTGACCCATCTCTCAGGTCTCCATGTTCTTCACTTACCCGTGGGCTTTGGTCACCTGTCCCCGTCTAACCTAGTTTAAAGCCCTCCTCACTAGGTTAGCCAGCCTGTACCCAAATACGGTCTTCCCCTTCCTCGAAAGGTGAACGCCATCCCTGCTTAGCAGTCCTTCCTGGAATAGCATCCCATGGTCGAGGAAGCCAAAGCCCTTTTTTTTAAACTCTTTTATTGTAACTTTTATTTGCCTTTGTTGGTTCAGCTTGCTAGCTGCTTTTGGAGAGGGTGAGGATGGCTCACATGCACACAGCTACAATTGTCCATTTGCAGAAAATAAGAGCACTGGGTTTTTAATCCTTTTTTAATATTCTCCCCGAAAGAACAGCCACCAATGCAAAAGGGAACACGGGAGAAAAGAAGCTGTAACTTACACAATACCGTTCCATGGAAGAACTGGACCCACCTGCCTTCTGGACAGGAAAAACTTAACCCATTAGCCCAAGCTACAGGAACGTGCAGCTCTCTTTATTCTTGGATGTGTAGAAATTCTCCATTGAAAGAAGGAGGGTGGGGGGACAGATTTAAACATCCTTATTAAGGAGTTGTTTTTAAATGGAATCTGAGAAGAGTGATTATTCTGGGGAAGCCTAAGTAGTCAGAGTTTCTTTCAGAGAGATCTTGTCTCTCTTGCCTACAGAAGTTGGGCCAATGAAAGAGATTACTTCACCCACCTTGTCTCACAAATACCCTGTGACCAACAGGGCTATAATAACACTGCAAACAAATATAGGGTAAAGTACGTATGAATGAGGCCACACCTTCCCTGGTTTCCCTGATCTCTGTGGCCACACCCCCTAACCAACAGGCAAGGTGAGGGAGGCTGCTCCGTTTCCTGGAATGGGTGGGGCCTCAGATAGAAGGGGCGTGGCCAGGGACAGCCATCCTTCAGCGCCACCCGGAACATGGCACGTTCCCCCCACCAACCCTCAGAACCACACAGAACGCCTGACGCGGCATTCCAGTGGCAATTTAAAGGGCCAAAGGCTCCAGCTGCTGCCCCAGCTGGGATCTGGAGCAATTGCTTCCTGTACCCTCCCCTCCTCCCTGTTGGCAGGCCTGCCCTTAACACCTGTTGTATAGCTCCATGTGGTAGTTTCAGATGGGTAGCTGTGCTGGTCTGCGACAGGGACTCCTTGTGGGTTTTGTTGAAACAGACTCATAATTTTATTTCGGCGTAAACGTTCAGAGGCTTCTGAGGCTCCAGCACAGGAAAGATGATGCCCAAATAAAATTGTTAGTTTTTCAGGTGCCGCCGGACTCCTTGTTGGGGGGGTATGGTCGTGTATTCTCAGCAACTGAAAAGCAATGAATCAGCGGGGAGTGTAGTGAGTTAATACCATTAATTTTCCTATTACAGGGGGAGGGATGCTGCTTATTGTGCTTTAACAACGAATCTTCAGGAACACATCATCACTGTGTAATTATGGGTAATTTTCAAAGCTAAAGCTGGTCATTTCCTAAAGCGCCACCATTATTCAGCTAGTGGATGCACTGCGCCTGGGAGCCGTCCTCTTCAACTCACTAGGAATGCTTGCCTGAGTAGGGGCTGCAGGGTCAGCCCCTGGAAACAGTTCAGGGCTCTCAGCCGTGCCGGAGAGCAGGGCTACCAACAAAATCATAACCCGGGGGTGAAATTCTGGACCTGCCGAAGTCAACGGGAGTTTTGCCAATGAGGTCGGTGCAGCCAGGATTCTGTCCCTACTGCCTGAGGCTGAGAGATGTGGCGCATCTCCAAGGATTTCATGGGAGCTGAAGAAGGCACAGATCTACTGGTAGATCTTGGAGCCTCTGACAGGTGATCCTGACTGGTTTGGCCAAGAGTATCAAGTGCCAGCACTAACCCCGCTCTCCCCTCCCGACTGCTGTGCATCTCCTGCCTTTTGCCTTGGAGCTGTCCCCTCAGGAGCCTCCTGCTTGCTGAGCAGAGCAGGGAAGGGAGAAGAAGGGTGCTGATGTCAAGGTGCCCCTTCCCACCCATCTCCACAGAGCAGAGAGGGGGCACAACAGGACTTGGGCTGGAGTTTGCTGGCTGCTTTAGGGAGTGGTGCAGGGCCAGGGCAAGGGTGAGCAAGGGGGAGACCACCACCCAGGAGCCACCTGAGGCAAGCAGTTCCCAGCTGGTGCCCACATCCAAAAACCTACCCCAGTAATGAACCCTTCCTGCACTCCAAGCCCCTGCCCTAGCCCCAGCACCCCTGCCTCCAAACACCCTCCCAGAGCCTGTACTTAGAACCTCCTCAGGCACCCCCGGCCGTCCCAAGCTCAGCTCAGAGCCCCTCTCACACTCCAAATCCCTTAATCCAAGACCAGAACCTGTGCCCCAACCCTCTGCCCCAGCCTGGTGAAAGTGAGAGAGAGTGGGTGAGGGAGGGAGGATGGAGTGAGCAGGGGCAGGGCCTTAGAGAAGGGGCACAAAGGAGGCGGGGCAAGGGTATTTGGGTTTGAGGTAGATCTTGGATGTCACTTAAATTCGAATAGTGATCTTGTGCTTAAAATGGTTGGAGACCCCTGCTGTAAGAGATGTTTAGCACAGGCTGAACCGCTCACGACCTGACTGGTTCTGAACCACAGAATTTTCCAGACTATGAGAGGTCAATATTGCCCAGCAGCATTACCAACACTGCCACTGCTTACTGGGCTCTTCGCAGACATTGAGGGGTAAATTAGAGCTAAATAACAGCACGGAACCCTGAGCGCCAGGACTGGTGGCTGTAAACAAACTTTATGGGACTGTGTGACGGGCCGCTGATGGCCCGCATGCCGGCTGGCCGGAAGGGGGATGCAGGGAGCCGCAGGAGCAGCGAGCCCGAAGGTCGAGGCGCCGCCACCGAGCCGAGGTGCGGTGGAGACCCTTCTCCACACCGGGGCAGCACCGCCGCTGCGAGCCTGGCCCCTGGCTTACTGCCGGACCGAGTGGAGGTGGCGGGCAGCTGCCCGGAAGTGACGGAGGAAGGCCCCGCATCACGGAGTGGGCGGGACCGCCGATCAGTGTCGTGGCCGGCAGGCCGTTTCAAAAGGGCCTTCCAGCGTCGGAGAGGGAGGACGGCTGGGCGTCCATGGAGGGAGGGCGGTGAGGCCCGAGCGAGGGATGCTGCCTGCAAGCAAGGCTCCGGGAGAGGCGCTGGAGGACAGTCCGAGGCACCGGCACCAGGAACTGCAGTAGGCGCTGGGGAGCCGGAGGCTACCCCCCAGGGACCAGTGGGGGGAAGGAAGCAGCCTGGGGCAGGGTCCTTGTGGTGCCCATGGGCTGACACGTTGCGGGAACGCACCCCGTCAGCCATGCAGGGAAGCGTCGACCCTGCACTCAGGGCCCCGGGCTGGGACCTGGTGGAGAGGGAGGGCCCGGTTCCCCCTTCACCCCTACCCCTGTGAGGAGGAGACAAGGTGGAACACGGGAGTGAGCACGAAGGTCTTGGGTCACCGGGGGACGGAACCCCAGAACGGACTACCATAAGGGGAACGTGGGAAACAGTTGGCAGTTGGGCTCGCAGGGCCCTCGTCCCAGACTCAGGCGGGGTGCTCGCGCCCAGGGGACTGCCACAGACTGTAGGAAACTTGGCCACACCCATGAAAAGTAGACATCCGACTCACTAAAATCATGCCGGACGACAGATGTTTCCAGACCAGAAAGTGCTGGACTAGAGAGGTTCAACCTATGTATTTTGTAATACCAGCCCCTGCCCCTGCTCCTGCTGGAGTCAGTAGGCGTTTGCTCAGACATTTCATTGGTGGGAAGCTCTATTTTATTTCTAGAATTTGTTTTTCTTCATCTTATAAATTATCCTAACACTGGCTGCTTCCCTTAGAATAGTAATTCCACGTTGGTCTTTTTCACATGTGCCAAGTGGCAGGAAAGAAAAAGAAACATGAGCTCTCGAGGGTAAATGTTTAAATACGCTGGCAATGATTTCAATGGACACAAGCAGAGACTATTCAAAAGATCAATAAAGGAAACTAGAACCAGCATTTGTTCATTTGGGCTTCTGTTCCTCCCACTGGCCTTGATTTTTGCTAACTGGAATCCCAGTAACGAGTGGTTTTGCATATACAAATACTATATGTATAGTCCTTTCAATGACTCTGTAACTGAGAAGGATTTGCTTGGTAAATATCCTGTCGCTACTTAATACCGTAATTACATATTCTGCATACAGGTGGTAATTACATTGAGTGTAGATTGCCTAGTGATTACAGCTAGCAGGTTCAGAAGTAATTACTTTGTCACCTGCACACTTCCGGGTTGCAAAGCTGAAATAATGCTCTATACTTTCAGGGAGGGGGGTCGGGATTCCTCCTTACAAATACAGACAGGGCCATCCACAAGGCAGGGGCACTCCAGGGGACACTGGACTGGGGAGAAGGGAAATTCAGCCACCTATTCTGCAGAAAGCATGCAGAGCTGTAAGGTAGCAGCCACCGTCTGAGCCTATTGTCATCGGAGGGCTGGTAAGATACCAGACTGAGGTACGCTTAGAAACAGGAGTAGTGGGACCAGTTCTGCCCCTCCCATGTAAACTCACACACCTTGCCTCTCTTCCTCTGCCTCCTCCCTCCTCCTCTCCTTCCCTCCCCCCCGCCCATTTGCAGGGAGCTTCTGCCTCTCCAGACATAGGAATTTGCATTATGTCTGAAGAAACTCATATACACTGAGGCTACGTCTACACTGCAGGCTTTTTGCACAAGAACTGTTTTGTGCAAGAGTTCTTGTGCAAAAGGTCTTCCACAAGAGCACGTCCACACTGCCATGTGCTTTAGTGGAAGAGCTGTGCTTTTGTGCAAGAGCATCCATGGCAGCGTGGACGCTCTCTTGCACAAGAAAGCTCTGATAGCCATTTTAGCCATAGGGCTTTCTTATGCAAGAAACCCCTGTTGCCTGTCTACACTGCCTTCTTGTGGAAGAGCTCTTGCGCAAGAGGGCTTTTTCCTCGTGGGAAGAAAAATAACTCAGGAAGCCCTGTTTTCTGACGCTTTACTGTAAATTTACTTGCGCAAGAACGCATGTGCAGTGTAGATGCTCTGCAAGTTTTTGCACAAGAACAGCTGTTCTTGCGCAAAAAGCCTGCAGTGTAGATGTAGCCTGATGGTTTTATCACCTGGCAGGTCTGACTGTTTCAGGCACCTGCATTTCCTCCCTCCAGAAGTCTGTGACCTGTTATATATTCACTGAGCTTATCTAGGAACTTATCTAGGCTGCTCCCCTCTGTGGACTTTGAAAGGAGAAAGATTTTCACGCCAAAGAGTCCCAGGCTGGAAACCCCTTAAACAAGAATAGAGAAGCCAAAAAAAAAAAATATCCCTACATAAATAAGTGCTTTTTCTGAAATGCAAATCAATACAGACTCAGTGGTTATTTAAAAAACCCCTCCCCTCCTGTTCTGTTGCTTGCACTCAATATCTCAGATCCTGACCTCTTTCTCTTTGCTGAAGGACTTTGGCTGTTGCATCCAAGCTGCGGGTCTTCCTGTCCTAAACCAAGCTGGAGAGAGGATGGGGAATTGGAGGCTCTCATCCTGCAATGGAATCCACATGGGCATGCCCTTCCATTTGCATGAAGTCTTGTCAGCTTCGGCAGGGGTTCAAACTTGAATCCAAAGGCAGGACCTGGGTGGTAGAGAGGGCAGATTTCAACCGATTGTGATGTCAGTGTTGAGGTTTGCCAACGACCCTCTAACAAAAGGAAAGCAAACAGGACTTACCGGTCAAGCAGCAGATTTTCCTTTCAAATAAAACTTTGAGTTCAATTTGACTCCATCAGAAAGGAACAACAAAGAGCATTAGCTTTGGCTTTGTAGCTTGTCTTCAATCTAACAGTACCAGGAAGTGAACCCTAGCAATATCCCTGCCACGCATTGAAGATGAAAATCAGCTGCTTCGTTGGGTTGGTAAAGAGAGGCTGGGAAGGCAAGAGCAAGCCCTAGGTGATAAACAGCTATGACAAATCAATTGAAAAAGGCTCTATTTGGTGCACAGTATTTCATTCTTTCTCTGGGATGCATTTGCCCCAGGCACATTCTATAGCTATGTCTACACTGCACGCTTATTTTGAAAGAACGGAATGCGCGTCTACACAGCACGCCCGTTATTTCGAAATAATTTTGAAATAGCAGGCTTCTTACTCCAACTCCTGTAACCCTTGTTTCACGAGGAGTAAGGGAAGTCAGAGGGAGAGTGTTCTCTCTTCCACTTCCTGCTGTGTAGACAGCGCCAAAGGCTGAGTTAAGGTACTTTGACGTCACAATTAACTTAGATGAAGTTGTGTATCTTAACTTGACTTTGGCCCCTCCGTGTAGACATACCCTATATGTCCCTGAGAGAGAACATGGAGACCTGGCAAATGGTGAGGAATCTACCTCACGAATAAGCTTCCCTGACATGCAGCACCCTGCCACTGAAATAGCTCAAGACCAGTGATAAACTCTGAAAGAGTTGTGGGGAAAAATTGGCTGAAGATGGGAGGTGTTGGGGGCTGGAGGGGTTGGCCTGAGGACGAGAGGGAGAAGAGAATAGGCCCTGTGTGGACTAAAGAGGCGGCCTGAGGGGGAGGAGAACACATCTCTGGCCCCTAGCCTCCTACACCCCCCTGCCACATCCACAAGTCCCCGCCCTGAAGAACCCAGGCAACATTGAGTAAGTCTGCTAGTAGAAGACCAGGCACACCCCATAACGGGGGTATCTTGGTGAATCGGGGTGGGAAGAAGGGTCACACAATACATTCCATGCAAGAATGCTGCCGCCTCGGCTTAAACCATCCCTTTGTGCTCAGGGCCACAGCCAGACTCATTAATGCTGCATTCTGAATGGGGACGGTTCCCCCGGCCCCGCCATGCTTTACGAAATTGGCTTATGGATACCAATATGCAACTCGACGATGCCCTGGACAAAACTCCTCATGTAACCTATCACTCTTCATGCCACAGTCTGCAGGAGCTGTGTATCTGATTTCGGTGCGTGCTTCCCTCATGCATGTAAAGTTAGAGATATAGAATATGGGATGGTTTAGGGTTTTAAATGTGCAAAGGAAAGCCATCACGGGTGTTTCCCTCCATGTCTGGGTAACCACCTGCAAAGAGCCTCTTTTGTCCTTGAAGTCTTAGCAGTGGGTGGAGCTTAGGAAGACATGTGACCCTCCTTAACTGATAGCGTCTGGCCAGGTCATTTCCCATCTAATAGGAGAATGTGAAACAAAGAATTCCTTCCTAAAAGGGAGGCTGTTTCAGATGCAAAGTTTTCAGGATCTTGGTCTGTGGCTGGCATGGCTCTCCCAGGAGAAGGAAGGGGGGTGGGGTCTCATGTGGCATTGCGGTTAGGGCATTGACTTGGGAAACCCCAGGACTGTGGGTTCAAACCCTGCCCACTCACTTTAAAAGGGGGAGGAATAGCCCAGTGGTTTGAGTATTGGCCTGCTAAACCCAGGGTTGTGAGCTCAATCCTTGAGGGACCTGTTCAAGGCTCTAGAGCAATTCTGTCAGGGATGATTCCTGGTCCTGCAATGAGGGCAGGGGACTGGACTCACTAACCTCCCAAGGTCCCTTCCAGTTCTATGAGATAGGTATATCTCCATATAAGTCCCTGGCTGAGTGGTCAAAAGTGCCAAACTCAAGAGCTTGTCTTTCCCCCAAGTGGGTGTTCTGGTCTCCTAAAGGAGTTGAGGGTTCAAATCCCCAGGGGAAGGAACTAGAGGCCCCAGGGAAAAAAAGATCTTCCCTTGCTTGGAAGTTTAGCTGAAATAAGAACAGTGTTAGGGTAAGTTTGCTATGAGCTTCAGGATGCTAGAACTAGCCATGCATTTGCTGTTATTTTAAATTTGTAATCTACTTTGTCCTGCCTGTTTTCACTTGCAACCACTTAAATCCTACTGCTTGGACTTAATACAATCACTTTTATTTGCTATCATGCCCAGTGTAAATAATTGTTACCTGGGGCAGCAATCAGTGTGCACATCCTCCTTTCAGTGTTAAAGGGGGCTTGCCTGAATAATTTATTTGGGGCTCTGATCCCATTTGGGGAGTGGGTTTCCTCAGAGCTGGGCCCTAAACTGCTTCCTCCTCAGACCTGGAGAGGTTCGGGGTCTGCATTGCTCTTTGCTGGGTGTGATCTCAGCTCTGAGCCTTGGCTGGGGGAGACCAGGGATCTGGCCCAGCAGGACAGGGTGGTGAGACGCCCCGGAGATCAGGGAAGCGAGTGTCAGTGGCGTTATCAGCACTCCGGGAAGCACCCCCAGGGGTCTTCTGTGGCTGCCCCCCAACACAGAGCCCCCCATCAATGCACCCATGCAACAAGGACAAGTGTAATTTATCCCGGTGGGTGTAGCATATTGTACCCCTGCCGTATCCAGCTACCTGTACCAACTTACATTAAAAGCTATGTAAAAACAGATAACTAGGCAGGGGGGTTACTTATTGATTCACACCCCCCAGGCATAGTGGGACCCACACTAGCCACCTCTCCTCTCCACGCGCCGTTCGAATCCCACTGCACAGCTGCAGCAGACTCTCCCTCTCACGGCCGATGGAGCGTGCGCCCCGTCACACTTGCCTTCCCTGGACCTGAAAGGCTCATTGCTCAGGCATGAATCACTCGAGTCAGGGCAGTTTTGCTCCCAGGACCCTCCTAAGCCTGGAGCCGCCAGGCTCCGCTGACACGGGCCGGGGGGGCGGAGGCAGCCGCCACGTCCTGCTTTTTGGCAGCCCTGCTGGCAGCCGGGTTGGCAGCGTGGTCGCTCCTCCCAGCCCTGGGCAGCTGGACCGGGCCCAAGGACAGCCTGGCAGCTGCCTGGTGTGTCAAGAGGAAAACAGTGTGAAGCGGGACAATGTGACCACAGCCGAGAGACGGGCATTAGGATAAAACAGCCCTGATCCTACCCCAGACCGTGGCAACGCGGCTCCCAACGCGCAGGTGCTTTCGCCCAGCCAGAGCGACGCCTCGCAGAGCCCAGAGGCCTGCTTTTGTGCATTTACTGTACAGAGCCCCGCCGGCATGGGCGGCCAGTGAACAGAGCTATCGGAAAGCACCCTTCCCTTTTCAAAGCCCTTGTAAAGCAGGTGCACAGCGGCGATGCCCTCTCTGACGGACCCTTGCTTGTCGTGAGTCCCACCTGCTATCCCGGAGCGGGTTCTAAGCCAGTGGGTTTCAAACAACGGGGGGCGACCCAGCGCTGGGGGGTGGGATGTCGGGAGCTGGATCTCGTGGCTGCAGGGGGATCAGGTGAGCAGTGAGGGGGCTAAGGCAGCTCCCTGCCTGGCCTGGCACCGCAGACCGCGCTGTGCCCCAGAAGTGGCCGGCAGCAGGCCCAGCTCCTAGGTGTGTGTGTGCAAGGGCGCACAGGGCTCCTCGCACTGCCCCTGCCCCGAGCATTCGCTCCACCCTCCCACTGGCTGGGAACCTGCTGCTGGCTGCTTCTGGGAGCAGCCTGATCTGCGGTGCCAGGAGAGGCAGGAAGCTGCCTTAGCCCCCCCCGGCTGCACTGCTGACCGGGAGCCGCTCAAGGTTAGCCCCTCCTGCCTCAGCCCTGATCCTCCCCCAAAGCCGGAGCCCCCTGCTGCACCCCAAAGCCCCCACCCTCAGCCACACCCAAAGGCGCCATTTTGGGAGGGTAGGGAGAGCAGCCGCCGTGCGCTCCAGGATGCGGCTAGCTTTTCCGCCTGTTTCCGGGATGCTAAATGAGTGAGGGGGGAAAGTGCCCGCATTCCATGCATGCCTCTCTCACCCTTCACCAGCCAGGCTTAGACCTGCTGAGGGCCTGGAAACCAACCCCTACTGCACAGGGCTGATGCTGGACCCTGAGGGCTTTAACTCTGGGCAGTGATGCTGTTTATAGGCCCCCCCGACTGGGTCTCAAGTCCGTGGGCTTTGGCTTTGCCCCTGCCCAGGGCAGCAGCGCTTGGAGCGGCTCAGGCTTCAGTCCTTGCGCCTGGTGATGAAGTTTGAGAACCCCTGACACAGGAGGTTGAATTGAGCTTGGGAACAAGGGCTCTTCCTCTGCTGACTGATATCTCTCTCCCCTCCCCCCCAATAAATCCTCCATCTGCTGCATGCTGCCTATGGGCATGCCCTTGGCCCGTTACTAATTTGGGTTCATCTCACTCATTTGTTGTGAGGGAGGGGAAACAGCTCAGAAAAACAAGCCAAAAAGGGAAAACCTTTTTTGCTTGGTGTTTGGGGAGATGAAGGGGGTCTGGTCGCTAGGAGGTCAGAAGTCAGATAAGCCCCAGTAGCTGATGTTTCCTGGGTGGAAGACACCCCCAAACCCAAGCTGATCTTTATCCCCAACCATGCCCACAAATCTCCTCCTTACACCTGGCAGCAACAGGACTTTTCCTCGTTCCTCATGCTAACCAGGAGGTTGGACACCCAGTTTCTGCTTTGGGCCACTGTCGCCACGGTAACCCCTTCTCGGCTACGTCTAGACTACCTGGCTCCATCGAGGGAGCCATGTAAAATAGTTTATTTGGCATAGTCAAAGAAGCGGGGATTTAAATAATCCCCGCTTCATTAAAACAAAAATGGCCGCCACGCTGTGCCGACAATCAGCTGATCCGGCACAGCGGCAGTCTAGACACGCGCGTCGAAAGGGAAGCCTTTGTCGATCCGCTCCAGTATGCCTCGTGAAACGAGGTTTACCGGCGCGGTCGACAAAGGCTTCCCTTGTTGACCACGCCGCGTCTAGACTGCCGCGCTGTGCCGGATCAGCTGATCATCCACAGCGCGGTGGCCATTTTTATTTTAATGAAGCGGGGATTATTTAAATCCCCACTTCTTTGCCTATGCTGAATAAACTATTTTACATGGCTCCGTTGACGGAGCCATGTAGTCTAGACGTAGCCCTGGTGTTGATTCAAAGCTCTAGCAGACCCTCTCACAACCACATCCTAGGGAGTGCCCAGTTGGTAATGTTGAAGGTTTTGGTCAAAGTTCATGTGAATCTGTCCTACATGACCTACATGACCATGGCATACTCTTGTAGAAAACATGTTATTGTGAGCAGTTCTTGTTTGGACTCTAGGCCTGAGGGGAAAGGGGATGGATATTAAGTGAGAGCTGACCTCTTCTTACTTGAGGCTATGAGGATTTGTAGATGGCATATCTTGTGGTGGTTTCATGGTGAGGCCAACCTGACTACCACCAATGGAGGAGTAGAGAGGAAATGCGGTAGAGAAGCACAGGCAAGTAGGCAGTCACCAGGACAGGAGTGGTTGAGGTTGCAAACCAGAGCAGAGGCAAATCGCTATAGCTATGAGAGGCAGCGCAAGAAGCACAAATAGTTTGCGATGTCACACAAAGCCAACTTGTATGTAATCCACAGTGTGATGTACTTTTCCCCTCAGCTGTAGATGACTAAGTGTATGTTTTTTCTCCAGAATACAACATGAAGAACAGGCTGAACCTCTCTAGTCTGACACCCTTGGGCAGGGGCAGATGAGTGTTTTGCGGGGCCCAAGGCAGCACCATTTTGCAGGCCCCCCCCCCTTTGACACGGCACATGCACAGGGCCTCTGGAAGCGCAGGGCCCGGGGCAGCCACCCTGCTCACCCTACCCTATATCCACCATTGCCCTTGGGACCTGACCAGTGCTGAACCAGAGAATTGTCCAGACCATGGGAGGTCAAACAGCATCACCAACACTGCCACTGCTTACTGGATTCTTAGAAGACATTTAGGAGTAAAATAGTGCTAAATAACAGCACAGAACACTGTTATTTTGGTGGCTGTAAACAAACTTTATGGGACTACGGGAAACTTGGCCACACCCATGTTAAGTGGACATCTGGCTAACTAAAATCATGTCAGACCACGAGGTTGCTGGACCAGAGAGTGCCAGACTACAGAGGTCCAACCTGTATAGTCAAGAAAAGTGTGTCCTATCTCTCCAATATAGTGCCATATTGACACTTCTATTGTTCTTAAAATTTTCCATCACAGCTCCAGTTCTCCCTTGGGTAGTGAAACTGGACGAGCTGGAATAAACTGATCACCTGTATTTTAGTCACATCCTCTTAGAGGAGTTCTGGGAAGAGATAGATGGTGCCGTGGCTAACCAGCTGAAAGCCAGTCTGCACCAGCTCTCTTTGCTCTTGCTACCAGACAGAATGCCCCCCTGCTGATGATGCAACTGTGGACATTTTTAAGAAAGACGCAAGCGTGCACCGAACCTGCATGTCCTTGTGCCAGACCAAATGGTCTTTGCCTGCACATGAGGCCGAAGTGTGTGAATCCAGACCTACTCTCTCACTCACAAAATACTGGACAGGGACAGCAAATCTGTATAGAGCCCGATAGTAGGAGATGCAGCCACCTTAGAACCTACCAATGCAAAATTCACAGCTGGAGGCAATGAGCGAGAACAAGCTAAAGCAGTAAGGCTATGTCAAGGCCGGCAGCCAGGCCTTGAGGTTATTTTATAAACCTAGTAAAGTGGACAGTTATTGCTTACGGTGGCAGACAAAGACAGCAGGTAACATTGAGTTTAAATGTAAGGCTCGGAGTTATTTTAACATAAATACAAAATGCCAAATTCGCCAGATGACTTAGGTATATGATAGCCCAAAGAACTGACTGCATATATACAAACAAAAACAAGGACTTGAGTTTTCATCCTTTATGTTTACGATGCCATCCTACTTTCACTGACGTGCATATGGTATTAATAATAATTATGCATTATTACACAGTAATGTTAATAAACCTATCATCTACTATAGGTTGAACCTCGGCACCCTCAGGACCAGAGCGGTCCCGAACAAAGGAATTTGCCGGACCCGGGGAAGTCAGGAATCTGGGATCTCTTGGGGCTCCCCTCCTGGCTGCTGCCCCTCGGGACTCTGCTCCCTGCCCCCAGTCTTGCTCGGCAGCAGCTTCTCCCAGGGTTCCCCAGCCCTGTGCACGCATGGCGGAGACAACACCTGCTCCAAAGGTTCCCTGGTCCACGCAGCAGCAGCAGCAGCAGCAGCAGCAGCAGCAGCAGGAGCAGCTGCTGCTCCCAGGATGCCCTGGCCCTGGCCCTCATGGCGGCAGCAGCAGGTAACTGGCCCTGCAGGCTGTAGCCAACCAGACTGGCTCCGCTCCCAGCCACTCTCCACCTCTGGGGTTGGGACTCTCTGGTCTAGCCACATCTGTGGTCTTGCCAGGCCAGGGATATTGCCAGACCAGAGAATCCCAGATGAGAGAGGTTCCGTGTGTGCGTCCATCTGTCTGTGAGTCTGTGTGTTCAAGAATTCCTCCTAAATGGTAAGAGCGAGAGCCACCAAATGTGGTAGGCAATTTCCCCTCTTATCACAACTTAAAGCAAGGTCAGGGTTTGGCTGTGGCAGGACAATGGGATGTGCCTGGAAGGCAACTGCTTCTCATCAAATGGAAAGGGAGGGGTGTGATAGAAAGGACAGTTATAGTCTGGAATGACCACAGGCAGGCAACAAGCATGGAAGACAGCAATCACGGGGGACAGTTGTACTCCAGAATAACCTAGGGAGGGGGCACAGCCAGCCCCAGGGAGCAGATGCTGGCCAGTAGCACTGCCCCTGCCACTCTGGTCTGCCCCATGGAGCGCCCCCACTGCCCCGGGCCAGCCCTAGGGAGCAGCCGGTGGCTGTTCCTACCCACTGTCCTGATTCCCCCACCTCTTGCCCTGAGACCCCACCCCTCAACCCTGACTCCTGTACCCCCCACACCCACTGCCTCCTGCCCTGAGCCCCCCACACTCCCTGCCCCCTGCCCTGAAGGACCAGCACAACACCGGGTAAGTCTTCTAGTATAATATATAATATAAACAACAACAAAATTATTACATTTTTATTTGATAGTGATTTGGGGGGATTATGATGGTTGATAGATCGCTATGACATTTGGTTTGTATTTAAGGTAAAGCTAGGGACATTTTAAAAACTGAACAGGATATTTGTTTGGATTTTTCAGCGTTATTTAAAGCTTTCATCCACCACAATAAATTAAACTAACATTCTTACTGTGTATACAATATTTATATATTACTATTTATTAAATAGGGTTTATGTTTTTATTATTGTACATGAGGTAACTTTATTTAATTCCAGTTTTACTTTTTATATTTTTATTTGAGATTTTGTTCACTTGCAAGGGACCAGAGCTTTGATTTTGTGTGGCTGACTTTAACTGGCAGTTCCTGAATTGGAATTTTCCTTTGGCAATAGCCTGTTAATAATGCTACCACCATTAGAAGCAGAAGCACTATCTGAACTTATACAAGCCCATAGATGTGCTCCTACATCGATAAAAGTATTTGCAGTTTGGCCCCAGTGGTTAGTTGAATTGAAATCCTCTGTTTTGTTTTGCTCCCTTACTGCCCTTCCATAAGTTCCAGAGGGGTAGCCGTGTTAGTCTGTAACTAAAAAAAAAACCTAACAATGGTCCTGTAACATCTTAGGGACTAACACAAATATATCAATAGTATTATGAGCTTTCTAGGGCACAACACACTTCCTCAGATGACAAATATGGAGCAAAGGGCACGGAGCTGGAAATATAAAGCAGAAAAAGAAGGGGGGGAGTACACTTTATTTTATTTATTTATTTTGAAATACCGCTGTTTGTTTAAGGCTTAAATGAGGAATAGGCACCATAAATCGTGGGTAAATATTATTTTACAATATGGTATGATATTTCATGAAGAAACGTCTCCTTACAAAATGTTAAGAGGAAATCCCTTACCTTCTACAGATGGGAAAAGGAAACAGAAGATGGAAAAGGGCGTCACCTATGATTTCCCCTTCTTTCTTTAATCTGCATAACCTGTGGTCCGGGGGGCAAGGCCTTTGTTTGCTTTTCACTGTAGCACCTTCGCTGGGTGTGGGTGCCTACCTCTGGGCTAACTTCAGCAGGTGCCCATCAAGGGCAATGCTCTAACCTGGATGAAAATAAGTTTGGTGAGTCCTTCCTCTGAGACTCGGATGGGCATCTGGCTGTATCCCAAACTCGCTGCTCAAAGCGGTGCATTCAACATCTCTGGATAAACTAGAGTCTGGGAAGAGGCTTTTTTGTTCCTTTGGGGGCTTGACAATGTGATGAGAGAACATAAGAACATAAGAACGGCCATACTGAGTCAGACCAAAGGTCCATCCAGCCAGTACCCTGTCTGCTGACAGTGGCCAATGCCAGGTGTCCCAGAGGGAGTGAATCGATCAGGTAATGATCAAGCGATCTCTCTCCTGCCATCCATCTCCACCCTCTGACAAACAGAGGCTAAGGACACCATTCCTTACCTGTACTGGCTAATAGCCATTTATGGACTTAACCTCCATGAATTTATCTAGTTCTCTTTTAAACCCTGTTATAGTCCTAGCCTTCACAGCATCCTCAGGCAAGGAGTTCCACAGATTGACTATACGCTGTGTGAAGAAGAACTTCCTTTTATTTGTTTTAAACCTGCTACCCATTAGTTTCATTTGGTGGCCCCTAGTTCTTATATTATGGGAACAAGTAAATAACTTTTCCTTATTCACTTTCTCCACACCACTCATGATTTTATATACTTCTATCATATCCCCCCTTAGTCTCCTCTTTTCCAAGCTGAAAAGTCCCAGTCTCTTTAATCTCTCCTTAGATGGGACCCATTCCAAACCCCTAATCATTTTAGTTGCCCTTCTCTGAACCTTTTCTAATGCCAGTATATCTTTTTTGAGATAAGGAGACCACATCTGTACGCAGTATTTAAGATGTGGGTGTACCATGGATTTATATAAGGGCAATAAGATATTCTCTGTCTTATTCTCTATCCCTTTTTTAATGATTCCTAACATCCTGTTTGCTTTTTTGACTGCCACTGCACACTGCATGGACGTCTTCAGAGAACTATCCACGATGACTCCAAGATCTCTTTCCTGATTAGTTGTAGCTAAATTAGCCCCCATCATATTATATGTATAGTTGGGGTTATTTTTTCCAATGTGCATTACTTTACATTTATCCACATTAAATTTCATTTGCCATTTTGTTGCCCAGTCACTTAGTTTGGTGAGATTTTTTTGAAGTTCTTCACAGTCTGCTTTGGTCTTAACTACCTTGAGCAATTTAGTATCATCTGCAAACTTTGCCACTTCACTGTTTACCCCTTTCTCCAGATCATTTATGAATAAGTTGAATAGGATTGGTCCTAGGACTGACCCTTGGGGAACACCACTAGTTACCTCTCTCCATTCTGAAAATGTACCATTTATTCCTAACCTTTGTTTCCTGTCTTTTAACCAGTTCTCAGTCCTTGAAAGGATCTTCCCTCTTATCCCATGACAACTTAATTTGTTGGGCAAAAGTCAACATGGTTTCAGTAAAGGGAAATCATGTCTTACTAAACTATTAGAGTTCTTTGAAGGGGTCAACAAACACGTGGACAAGGGGGATCCAGTAGATATAGTGTACTTAGATTTCCAGAAAGCCTTTGACAAGGTCCCTCCCCAAAGGCTGTTATGTAGGTTATGTTCTTCTATGTGTCTGACAATTTTATTCTTTACTATTGTTTCAACTAATTTGCCCAGTACTGACGTTAGACTTACCAGTCTGTAATTGCTGGGATCGCCTCTAGAGCCCTTTTTAACTATTGGCATTACATTAGCTATCTTCTGGTCATTGGGTACAGAAGCTGATTTAAAGGATAGGTTACAAACCATCGTTAATAGTTCTGCAATTTCACATTTGAGTTCTTTCAGAACTCTTTGGTGAATGCCATCTGGTCCCGGTGACTTGTTACTGTTAAGTTTATCAATTAATTCCAAAACCTCCTCTAATGACACTTCAATCTGTGACAAGTCCTCAGATTCGTCACCTACAAAGGACGGGTCAGGTTTGGGAATCTCCCTAACATCCTCAGCTGTGAAGACTGAAGCAAATAATTCATTTAGTTTCTCCGCAATGACGTTATCGTCTTTAGTATCTCGATTGTTCAGGGGCCCCACTGGTGGTTTAGCAGGCTTCCTGCTTCTGATGTACTTAGAAACATTTTGTTATTGCCTTTTGTGGTTTTGGCTAGCTGTTCTTCAAACTCCTTTTTGGCTTTTCTTATTACATTTTTACACTTAATTTGGCAGTGTTTATGTTCCTTTCTATTTACCTCACTAGGATTTGACTTCCACTTTTTAAAAGATGTCTTTTTATCTCTCACTGTTTCTTTTACATGGTTGTTAAGCCACGGTGGCTCTTTTTTAGTTCTTCTACTATATTTTTTAATTTGGGGTATACATTTAAGTTGGGCCTCTATTATGGTGTCTTTGAAAAGTGTCCATACAGCTTGCAGGGATTTTACTTTAGTCACTGTACCTTTTAATTTCTGTTTAACTAACCTCCTCATTTTTGCATAGTTCCCCTTTTTTAAATTAAATGCCACAGTGTTGGGCTGCTGACGTGTTTGTCCCACCACAGGAATGTTAAATGTAATTATATTATGGTCACTATTTCCAAGCGGTCCTGTTATAGATACCTCTTGGACCAGACCCTGCACGCCACTCAGGACTAAATCAAGAATTGCCTCTCCCCTTGTGTGTTCCTGTATCAGCTGCTCCAAGAAGCAGTCGTTTAAGGTATCAAGAAATTTTGTCTCTGCATCTCGTCTGAGGTGACATGTACCCAGTCACAATGGGGATAGTTGAAATCCCCCACTATTATTGAGTTCTTTATTTTGATAGCCTCTCTAATCTCCCTTCGCATTTCATAGTCACTATTACTGTCCTGGTCAGGTTGTTGATAATAGATCCCTACTGTTATATTCTTATTAGAGCAGGGAATTACTATCCATAGCGATTCTATGGAACATGTTGATTCATTTAAGATTTTTACTTTATTTGATTCTAAATTTTCTTTCACGTATAGTGCCACTCCCCCACCCGCACAACCTGTTCTGTCCTTCCAATATATTTTGTATATTTTGTGCAGCCATCAAGGGAATTGGAATTATATTTGCCCCCTCCCGCCCACCAATTTAAATTCTGAGGCAGAGTCTTTTATGAACGGGACAGGCACTGAAGAGGCTAACTTTACCTTTCTCTCTCCCTTGGAGAGGAAGAGGGACCATGCTGGACAAACAGAGGGTGCTGCAGAGCAGGAGTAAGATGCAGCCACAGAGCTGTGACTGACTGTCAGGACCAAAGTACCAGGGGACCTGAGGTTGCTCAGCAGAGCGGTGTGTGAAAAACCAGGGCTGGACTAGTAAAGGGGTTGTCATTCCTAACTGGAGTACTTGACAGAGCGGTGCCGGAAAAGCCCTGTGTCGCATTCCTCCCCGCTCTGGTTGTCTCGAACTCCTCCTCTCCTCCTCTCGCGTTCCCGCCCCCAGCCTCGCGCATGCGGCTGCTTTGATGCAGAGGTGAGCTGGTGGGTTCCCTTCATGCCACCGCAGAATTCCCCCGGAGCAAAATGGAGGGGCCTCATGGCTGCCTGGTGAAAGCCTCTGTAAGGAGGAAGAAGAAGATTCACTTCACGGCGTCCCCAGGGGTCAGCGCTCCCTTGTCGTGGCAATGCCTCCCCTCTAGAAAAATCTCACCCCTCGCTCTCTCCTTCCCCTACCTTGCACCACTGGAAATTGTGGCTACCACGCCATAAATAAAAGCAAGAGAGGGAGAAGAGAAACATGTCACCCACTGCCCAACCCACCCAGTTCGCCTGCGTCTGACACTCCGCAGTAGGAACCCAGGACGGGAGGGCAGAGCTGCCATTGTCATTGTTCGATCTCGTCTCTCACTTGAGCATTAAAAAAACAACAACAACAACCCAACCCAGGACCCTGCACTGAAGTGGTTTATCCGGCACGGCGCAGGCTGCAGCACAGCACTCAATCAGGAGCCGACAGCCGCCGCCGCCTGGCCAAGCATGACAGCATTGCTCGTTTTTCACTCTGACACCACCCGGCAAGCTCCGCGCGCCGTTGACTTGCAAGGTGCTTGGAATATTGAGCACAATACCGCAGTAGAAGCCCGTCCCCCTCGCACGACAGCCGCCCGCCCCCTCCCTTTCCTTCGCACACACCAGGAAGGATGAGAAACAAGAGGAATTCAAAGTGCCCCCCACCCCCGGTAGGTCTTCGGAGGCGACCTTTGGGTCATTGTTTCCAACGCCTCAACTCATAAGGCAAGGAGGTGTCGCTCCCCCCCCCCCTTATTAACATGCATGCTTCTGCGACAGAAATGTAACCCTGGTAGTACGTTGCAAAGACGGCCATGCTGCAGGGCCACTGCGGTCCTTCTCCATCCCATTACTATGCAAATAAAGATCCTGGAGACAGCACTACCTTATCATATTCCCCCGTATTACCGAACAGCGCCTGGGAAAGCATCCCGGGGCTCAGCACGTTCCACAGAACTGCCCCCCTCCATCCATCGGGGCAGCACATTCCGTTCTCCATCAACCCCCACCTCCCCCATGGGTCCCCACGGACGATACCTCACATACAATGTTTAATAGAAAGCCACTCCGAGCTGCCATTAAAAGGCATGCACGGATGTTGGCTTTGGGTCAATAAAGTAGTGCTGGGCTTGAGTATCTGAGAGTGTAATTTAATTAGGGATTACTAATTACATTGCAAGCTTGTCATTTCCTCAGGCACTGCGGGCATGTCTGCTCACCCCCCTCCCTCTCAAAAAAACCCCAAAATGCATCAGAATTGGAAAAAAGAGAGAGAAAGGCAGCAAAATTGATTGGGCATGTGGAAAATATGAGGAGAGATTTAAAGGACCATTCAGCATAGAAAAGGGACAACTAATGGGAGACATGATAGAGATCTATCAAACTGTGAGTGGAGCGAGGGAAGTGAATAAGGATGTGTTATTTATCCCTTCAAATAACACATGACCCAGGGTTCACCCAATAAAATTAATAAGAGGTAGGTTTGAAACAAAAATAAGGATGTAAGACTACACAATACACAGGCAACCTGTGGAACTCCTTGCTAGGGGATGTTGTCAAGGCCAAAAGTATAAGTAGATTAAAAAAAGAATTAGATAAGTCCACAGAGGATAGGGCCATCAATAGCTATTAGCCAAGATGATCAGGGATACAGCCACATGCTCTGAGGGTACTTCTACACACCAATGTTATTTTGGAATAACTAACGTTATTCCAAACTAACATAGCCCATATGAGCATTTATTTCAACATAATGTCAAAATAATGGCGAGCTGCAAGACTTCTTACTCGGACTCCTATAACCCTCATTGTAGGAGGACTAAGGAAAGTCGGAGGAAGAGTGCTCTTTCTTGGACTTCCTGCTGCGTAGACAGTGCCTAAAGCTGAGTTAAGCTATTTCGACTTCAGCTACGCAATTGACGTAGCTGAAGTTGCGTCGCTTAATTCGGCTTTAGCCCTGCTGTGGAGACTGAGTGTCCCTAAACCTCTGACTGCCAGAAACTGGGACTGGATGGTGGGGAAGGGGTCCCTTAATGAACTGGACTTTTCTGTTCCTTCCCTCTGAATGGCACCAGACATCGTGGGACCGTTGACTTGAGACACTTGGATGATTCTTACAGTCTTATGTCAAGATGCTCGCTGCCCATACCACCCACCTGTCTCGCCTGTGGTATAAGCAGCCTTTCATCCTAACGGCCCCCCATGGCCGCCTCTTCACACCCAACTTTGCTCTGTTATACCCAATTCCTGCTCACCCGCTGTTCTACTGCACTCAACAGTCTCCTGTCTTCTTCCCGTGTCCTGCTTGCACCGCCCCTGAACTACAATCAGCCTTTCTGCCTGCAGCCTGCCTGCAATGAAGGGTGAGTCACCAAAAAGACCTTCATAAATCCAGCTGTCCCTGTTCTGGACGGGGTGAAGCACTATCACAGGACTGGCTTTTTATTTCCACGGCAACATTCTGGGCAAGTCCCACGTTGTACTTCCACGAGGGGGGGGCGTACCATTCAGCCCCTCAATGGTGAAAGGGTTGGAGCAGTGAGGGGCAACCGAGGCTAGGGAGTGGGCTGCATGAGTGACCTCCTTCATCTCAGCAGGCCACGCGATTGTCAGAACCACACCGGTCTCCGGGGAGAGGGCAGTATTGCTCACCTAGCATTTGCGGGGGGTGCAGATTGAACCGTAGCGGCACTGCGATGGGACCCAGAGGCAGCGCGCGGTGCTCGCAAGGTTGCGTGCAAGCAGCAACCCACCTCCCTTCCAGTGCCCTGGCTTTATGTGTGTGTCGCTGTAGTAACTTTGGTAGGAAAAAAACGATACGGACGAAAACCAGTGGAAGCTGGCCACCAGGTGGGAGGTGTGTAAACATGTCTCATGGGCCACACATAGAACCCCAATGGGCTGCATGTGGCCCTTGGGCGGCAGGTTGGCCCCTCATCCCGGCCTAGATCCACCCATCTGCCTCTGAGGATAGGACAAGAAGCAATGGGTTTAAACTGCAGCAAGGGAAGTTTAGGTTGGACATTAGGAAAAAGTTCCTGCCTGTCAGGGTGGTTAAACACTGGAATCAATTGCCTAGGGAGGTTGTGGAATCTCCATCTCTGGAGATATTGAAGAGCAGGTTAGACAGACATCTGTCAGGGATGATCTAGATGGTGCTTGGTCCTGCCGTGAGGGCAGGGGACTGGACTTGATGACCTCTCAAGATCCCTTCCAGTTCTCTGATTCTTTTATACATTTTACTTGCATTACTGAGGCTACCTCTGCACTTGGATCTGGGGCATGTTTCTCAGCTCTAGGAGACATTCTCATGCTAAAACCCATAGGCTACGTCTAGACTGGCGCGCTTTTGCACCAGAGCTATGCAAATGAGGCTCAGCGTTGGAATATCACCGAGCCTCATTTGCATAGCTAATGAACCGCCATTTTCGCGGAAGAGGCTCTTGCGCAAGACGGGGCTGTCTACGCTGCCCCTTCTTGCGCAAGAAAAACCACTGCGCCAAAGCCGTTATGCCTATTATTTTCAGGCATAACGGCTTTGCGCAAAGGGTTTTCTTTCTTGCAAGAAGGGCAGTGTAGACAGCCCCATCTTCTTGCAAGAGCCTCTTCCTTGAAAATGTGATTCCTAACTATGCAAATGAGGCTTGGCGATATTCCAGCGCTGAGCCTCATTTGCATAGCTCTGGCGCAAAAGCGCGCCAGTTTAGACGTAGCCATAGTGTCACAGCAGTAATACAGGCAGCGGCTCAGACTAGCTGCCCAAGTTTATACCCATGGGCTCTCCATGGATTTGTACTGGAGGCGAATAGCACCTCCTATCACTCACCACTTCCCATGATACTGTGGCTACACCCCTCCTTGTAGCCCGCTGGCTTGAAGAGAGCTAGAATGAGTATATCTACTCAAGCTGGGGATCCTGCCTGCAGTTCAAAGCGTAGACAAACCCTGTGGCATTGTAACATCCCACATGGCAGCTAATACTCTCTCATGGCACTTAGAAAAAAATTGATCACCAAACTAATAAAGGTTTTTTTTCCCCAATGTATGTGGTTTTCTTTTTTTAAAATAGGGCACTTTCAATATGCATTTTTGAAAAATAATATAAAAGACTTTTTTGGAGGGGACTAGGGCCAAGTCTACACTACGAGATAAGGTCGAATCTATTATGATCGATTTCTGGTCACCCAAAAGTTGGTCATCTGAACTTGACCAATCGTAAGTTACACAATGGCAAAACAAAAGCTATGGAAGGGATCGTTTCCCCACCCTTTGGACTGGTTACCTTGGTCCCGGAGTTGAATTTTTCATTTCAAACTTTTTTTAAAAAGACATTTTTGAAAATTTCCTGTTTTAGGACAGTCATCAAAATCCATACACACTTTTCATGTCAAGAGAGGCTTTTTCCCTGGACCACTTCTGGCACAGGTACACAAAACGGATACATTCACCACTCCTTTTAGCAGCAGATGGTTTGCCCCCCACCCTCACCATGTGCTTTTCATAACATACAACTCTAACAACCTTCACATCAGGATCTTCTGGAGCAATGTGGACTCTCAGCTCACATTTACATAATTGCTAGTGCCATCTTTGTCCGCCCCTCCTCCACCACCATGCTATATCTTCTCCAGCTCTCTCTGGAGAAAGGCATGTCCGTAACAGCCAACAGTTCCTCCTGCTCTAATCCCTGGCACTCTTTCTGAATTAGTCCAGAAAGCTCATTGCTGCCTGTGGTGCATTGAAATATGTTATCATTAGGCTCAACATGTTATTTAGTTAATTAAATGTCACACGTTTGATAACATTAATTAGAATCATTTCAGATGCCGCTAAAGACACACGCACTCTCCAAACCCAGAGAGATACAAGTCGGGCGTTTTTATTGGTGGCGCTTTTGTACCTGGCAACCCATGACCTGTCTGGTCCTCTACCCACATTGTATTAAACCAAGTGTATTGCAGGGAACTGTATCCCTCTAATGCAGGGGTGGGCAATAAATTCTGCAAAGGGCCACTTAATGAATGGTGGGATGTTGCCATGGGCCGGCTTCACCCCCAGAAGGGGTGGGGCCTGCGGTGGAAGGGGTGGGGCTGGGGACTAGCCTTCCCCCAGAGTTGTCTGGGACTGGAGGCTTTGAAGTAAAAACACAGCAAAGGACTCGCGGTTCTTGGCCACACCACTACTGGGTTGTCCAGCAGCCGCCCCGGGTTGCTGTGGCTATTTAAAGGGCTTGCGGCTCTGGCCCCTCCCGGGATAGCGCCATGACCAGGAGCCATTTAAATAGGATTCTGCTGCCTGAGCCACCACCTAGGAATTCGGTGGCACAGGCGGCAGGCTATACATAGAAAGCAGCCAGATGCAGCCCATGGGCCGGATCAAAGTGTTAGGGGGCCGGATCCGGCCCCTGGGCTGCATCTTGCCCAGCCCTGCTCTAATGTTTCCTTTCTGAAGCGTGAGTTGTAAAAGGCTGCCCCTCTTCTTTCCCACAGGGACCTGCGCATGCTGCCCTCAGCAGGCTAGTGGGAGCAAGATCTGCAATCCAGAGCTCATGCAGCGTATTCAGTCTGAGCACCACCATGTATCGGACCAAGAATGAAGCAGAGAAGCATCTCTGAGATGGCAGCAAGGGCCAGAAGTAGACGATTTGGATTTGGTCCACGGCATGCCCTGTCGCCTCCCTACCTCACAACGGAGCAAGCTCCCCAAACAAAGCAAATCACAGCTCAAACCATAGCTCTTTTCTTACGGCCTATGGATGTCACAAGACGCTGCATCCCACATGGCTTCCATCCCAACCCTTCATAGGGTGGCGAACAACCTCCCAGGTTGTATGGTGTAGGTTCTGTTGGATACGCTACATCCCTTGTCCTTCACCCCCTATAATTCATAGAACACTAGAACTGGAAGGGACCTCAAAAGGTCATCGAGTCCAGTCCCCTACCCTCATGGAAATACCCAATTCCATCTAGACCATTGTCTAGACCATCTTCTCCACACCTGTTAGTCAACCCCTGTTTTATTTCCCACACTGCAGGTTGTCTCTAGCCAGTTGGGAGACCACCTCTCTTTCATGGGCCTCTGTATGAGTCACCCAGGACACAACTGGTTTTGAAGGAGGTTTTGTGCTTGGTATAAACCCTTCCGTATGCACCACAGGATCTGATCCTTTGCCTCATTACTGCTTGGAAATATACTTTGCATCTGATTAAATTCCTTAAAGTGGTTCCCTATTGGCTATGGGTCATTAGGCACCAAATCAGAGACGTCCTTCACAGCTTCAGCTGGTGGTCACCCAACTTGCTAGCAACCAGTCAGGTTCATTTGTTCCTAATAGTGGCAGTTGAAGAGATTCTCAGTATAATCTACTTTATGTATTGGAGAGAGCTTGTCTGTTCGTGTGTCTGTCTGTGTGTCTCTCTGTTGCTTCAAGAATTCCTCCTAAACAGTGAGAGCTCAGGACACCAAATTTGGCAGGCAGCTTTCTCTTATCATAACATAAAGCAAGGTCTGGGTTTGGTTGGGCCGGGACAATGGGATGTGCCTAGAATGGGATTGCTGCTCAGAAAACCGTCCAAAAAAGAGATAATATCACCAAGCAGGTGAACACACTTTCCCCGCATCCAGGACAGCTCCCCCCCGAGCCTCCCACCCTACAGGCATTCTTAAGGGAGGATGGGGGTGCTGCAGCTTACTCTCTGATTTGTACTAGCTGTTTCCCTTGGTCAGGGAGTGAGGGGAAGGTGCACAGTTTGCTCCATTCCTCACTCTGGCAGGTGAGCACAGGGGGCAGACAAACCTGGACCTGCCCCAGCCGGGGGAGGTGCACCCCTCCCCCAGCTGTGCCCACTGGAAATGCAGCAGCCATGGAAAGGTGCTTCTCACCTGGCTGCATGCTGCTGTAGTGAGAGAGGGCTGGGTTGTCCTCTCTCCCCAAGGAAGCCTGCACATTGAACCCCTCCTCCCCAACCCCACCCCAGAGCAATGATTTAAATGAAGAAAAACAAAAATGAATTGCGATAAGGACCCGAGCAATGCCCATTCGGCCTGGAGGTCTTGTAAAGGCCTGCACACATCTTCATTTGCTGCTCTCCATCTCTGGAGACTAAACAAGGCTGCAAATTCCGAGCAGTCTGTTCCATGAGAGCTGATCAGCTTCGGTTGCCTCATTGCTGTGACATTGTTAGGTTGCTGTGGTCCCATTGCATATTGCTTTGTTGTCTCGCTGCACAATGCCACGCAATGTGGCCGAACGCATGTGTTGTCCCAGCGCATAAATCATCAGACGTGACCTTGACCTTGAAAAGATGGGGGAGGGGGGGAATGGAACTGTTTCTGAAAGCTGCGGCCGAGGGGGAGGGGGAGATGGATAATGGGAGGGAAAACTTTATCTGACAGCTATGCAAAGCACTCTATTTGTTATTACAGTGATGAAGTTGAGCAGATTCCAGAGATCAAGACAAAGAAAAGAGCCTCGTTTTCAGTGTTAAAGCATCAATCTTAGCCATGGTAGATCAGAGCAAATGTAGCTGCAATAAGAGGATGGACACAAGTAAAAGTTCACTCTACTTGTTACAAATGTAACTCAAGTGACAGAACAAAACATACCGATGTTTGCAGACTCCTTACCAGGGTGTCCAACACACCAGCCACTACCCACATGTGGCTATTTGGCCCGTTGACTGTGGCTAGATCACTACAGCAGTAGCCACTATAGTAGCTATTGCTTCAGAGCTGGTTGGACACTACAATTTTTAAGTAAGCCAATTTGCAGAATAATAGCTGATACGAACAGGAAAAGGAGAAGCGTTTCATCATTTGACTCTTTAAAAGCATAGACATATGCATTAACATAGCATGGTAATAATGGATGAACCATAAAAGCATCTATTCAGTCCAGATCAGCATCCACATGTTTGACAGTGGGAATTTCCAGAGTACTCAAGGGCTTGTCCATATGAGGAGTTATTCTGGAATAGCTTCTCCTAATTAACTATTCCTGTGTTGACACGCTGATTCCGCAGTAAAAAATGCCATAAGCTGATTCAAAATCAGGCACTCTTATTCCTAAATAAGGGTATGTGTACACTAGCCACCCTAGTTCGAACTAGGGTGGCTAATGTAGTCATTCGAACTTGCAAATGAAGCCCGGGATTAAAATATCCCGGGCTTTATTTGCATGTTCCAGGGCGCCGCCATTTTTAAATGCCCGGTAGTTCGAACTCCCTGCCCGCGGCTACACGCGGCACGGGCTAGGTAGTTCGAACTAAAGCCCCGAATTCGGACTACCGTTACTCCTCATAGCAGGAGTCCACACGTAGGCCAGGTCTACACTAAAGGGGGAAAGTTGACTTAAGATATGAAACTCCAGCTATGTTAATTATGTAGCTGGAGTCAACAAATCTTAAGTTGCATGTTCGTGCCGTCCACACAGCAGGAGGTCAACAGGAGCAAACCCTCCCATCAGCTTCCCTTACTCCTCGTGGTGAGCAGGACTACTGGTGATGACAAGGATGCCTTCTCTGTTCGAATTAGCGGTTCTCCACTAGACTTGCTAAATCAAACCCCGGAAGATCGACTGCAGCAACATCGATCTTCTGCATAATCTAGACATGGCCATAGTGAACTAGCTACTCCACTCTATCTAAATTCACATCCTATATGAATCTGAATTAAGTTCCTGGTGTAGATAAAGCCCTAAGTGGAGGAAGCCTTAAACTATGGAGGAAGATGGAAATAAGTATGAGGAACCCATACACTTTTCTAAACTCTAAGCCTCTATTTCTTCCACAATGGAAAAAACTGTAAAAACTACAAGTATTTTTTAAAAGGCAAATTTGTATATTTTTCATTTTAAAAATGTAAACTGTCATGGAACATTTTGAACAAAACACAAGAAATTTGCATTTCTTTCAAAATACTTTCATGAAATACATGTATTTCATGTAATACTTCCATGAAATACATACTTTCATGTAATACTTTCATGAAATACATACTTGTTTTTTCTTACCAGCTCTCCAACTCTCCAAGACCAGCTTATGTGAGGTCAGGTAAAATATATCTCATGGAAAACCTTTCTCATGGCATTTTGAGATATACCATTTTTGACTCTTACTGACGTGTGCAGTAATGGAAGGAGGGAAAATCAACTTTTTCCAGATCCAAAGAAAGTTTAGATTGGGCAAACATTCTTGCCAGCTCTTATTTTAATTAAAATCTATTCACCCATTCCAATCATTCTAAATTTTGGATTCTTATGGAACAACAATAACCAACAACAAGAGAAAAGTTCAACTCTGGTGGAAGGAGGTGTAGCTCCATTCTGTCCATCTTTCCAAAACTTCCTTCTGTGTAGACATAACAAGACAAGCTGGTCTTCAAGAAGACACTACTAGCTTTTGGTAAATGAAATAAGTATCGCTAGAAGAGTGTCATTTCTCCCACAATCAGATCCAATCAAGAAAAATGTCATTCTTTTATTTTTATTTCAAGTCACTCCGTTCAATAAAATGTCCCTCATCACCAAAGCATCGGTTAACTCCGTTTGGCAGGCTTGCATAAAGGACTGGAATGTTAGTGGTAAAGAAATCGTAGAATCATAGAATACTAGAACTGGAAGGGACATTGTGAGGTCATTGAGTCCAGTCCCCTGCCTTCACGACAGGACCAAGCACCATCTAGCTCATCCCTGACAGCTGTCTGTCTCACCTTCTCTTAAACATCTCCAATGATGGAGATTCCAGAACCTCCCTAGGCAATTTATTCCAGTGTTTAACCACCTTGACAGGTAGGAAGATTTTCCTTGTGTTCAACCCTTACCTCCCTTGTTGCAATTTTTCTCCCTTCTCCTTGTAACACCCTTTTGGGTATTTGAAACCTGCTATCATGTCCCCCCTCAGTCTTCTCTTTTCCAAACTAAACAAACCCAGTTCTTTCAGTCTTCCCTGATAGGCCATGTCTTCTAGACCTTTCAGCACTTCTGTTGCTCTTCTCTGGACCCTCTCCAATTTTGCCACATCTTCCTTGAAATGTGGTGCCCAGAACTGGACACAATACTCCAATTGAGGCCTAATCAGCACAGAGTAGAGCGGAAGAATGACTTCTCGTGTCTTGCTCACAACACTCCTATTAATGCCTCCCAAATGATGTTTGCTTTTTTTGCAAGAGTGTCACACTGTTGACTCATATTTAGCTTATGGTCCACTATGACCCCTAAATCCCTTTCTGCCGTACTCCTCCCTAGACAGTCACTTCCCATTCTGTATGTGCACACATGGGCTTTGCCAAAGACAAGCCCACCCAGAACAAATATTGTACCCATGAGATTAATTCATCCCATCTTCATATAGGTCAATTTCTGAGTATATTTTTCTATCAAGCTTGACTTTCTCAGCAGTTAGGCATTCCCCACAAGAAAAGCTCAGATCTGGGACACGTGCCTTATAGTAAGAACCTTACAAAGCCCATTCAAGAGAAGGTTAAGGTGTGATTGATGATGTTTACCAGTACTTACATAGGGAAGAGATTTCTGATGGTAGAGAGCTCTCTAAAATAGCAGAAAAAAGACTGGAAACTGAAACTTGGCTAATTCAGCCTATACATAAAGAAGTTTGTTGTTTGTTGTAACAGTGAGATTATTTCACCATTAGAACAACTTACTGATCCATATGTAGGAGTCTCCATTGCTTGAAGTCTTTAAATAAAGACCAGATATCTGTTCTCTAGATATGCTGTTGGTCATACAAACGTTGTGGTCTTGATACAGAGATGATTGGGTGTGGTTCTTCAGCCTGCGTGATGCAGGAGATCACACTAAATTATCACAATGGTCCTTTCTGGCCATAAAAATCTATGAGTCTTTGACTGTGTCCCCGTACTCTTCAAGTCACTGGCTCCAGAACTAGATTTTTCTAGTCCTGTAAAAAGAGGCAGCTGATTCACAGACAGCCAATCAGAGGGCAGCTCCTCCAAAACCCATCCTAAGGGTGATTTCATTCTGGTTTCTTCCAGAAGTGCACGTAAACAGAAGTTCTTACCAGTACGGAATGGGGAGGGCACACTAGCTGGGCGGGGGGGGGACACGTGACCTCCACACATGATGCCTCCCCCAGCCCAGAACCCCTGTGCTCTCCCCCCACACACACACACCCATCCCATATTACCTGAGGGATGGGGGGAGGCTGGGGGTGATACGGCAGCTAGAGGGGCTGGTCCTTTCCCCGCTGCCGCACCACCTGCCTCTCCACAGAGCTGCAGCTTTTCTTTGTACAGGACTTGGGGAGGGGGCAGAGGATCTGGCAGTTGTGCTCCTTTCCCCACTGGGAGGGGCAGCAGAGAAAGGAACAAAATGGCAGCAGCTCCTGCAATTGCTGTAGCATTCCCAGCCCCACCCTTCAGACCCAGCCCTATACACAGAGATGCAGCAGTCAATGGAAGGGCTGGGGACAGCCAGTAGGAAGTGTTTCCAGTACATCATACTGGATAAAAATAACTTGCCGGTGCAGTGTACCCTACCGGCCCACTTGTGCCACGGTTTTTCTCCTTCTTTTGCCAATTGCTTTGGGGACCAAACCATCATGGACATTCCCTTGAATGCCGTCTCATGATGTTCAGATGCGATTGGGAAAGGGTGGAATATGCTAATCACGGTCATGGTCTTGCCATTCCTTTTTGCTGTTTTTTGAGTGGGCTTGTTCCTGTCACAGTGGGAGGCATATGTGCCTCCCAGCTTCGTTTGAAATGCAATTTTTGGCTGATGCAAAAATGTTGCGTGAGAAAATAAGCGACTATTGAAAATATGTAATTTAATAATTGAATAGGTAGTAGGTTTAAAACAAACAAAGGCAGTATTTCTTCACACCGTGCACAGTCAACCTGTGGAACTCCTTGCCACAGGATGTTGTGAAGGCCAGGACTTTAGCAGGGTTCAAAGAAGAACTACGTTAATTCATGGAGGTTAGGTCCCTCAATGACTATTAGCCAAGATGGGCAGGAATGGTGTCTCTACCCCAGGTCAGGAGCTGGGAATAGGTGACAAGGGAGGAATCACTTGATGATTCCCTGTTCTGTTCTTTCCCTCTGGGGGCACCGGGCATTGGCCACTGTCAGAAGGCAGGACACTGGGCTAGATGGACCTTTGGTCTGAACTAGTATGGTCAGTCTTACGTTCTTATGTTCTTAATATATGCTGCTGGTTCACTGTGATTTCACCTATGTTTAGGCATAAGATCATAGAATCATAGAACGCTAGAACTGGAAGGGACCTCGAGTCCAGTCCCCTTCCTTCATGGCAGGACCCAGCACCATCTAGACCATCCCTGATAGATGTCTATCTAACCTGCTCTTAAATATCTCCAGTGATGGAGATTCCACAGTCTCCCTAGGCAACTTATTCCAGTGTTTAACCACCCTGACAGGAAGTTTTTCCTAATGTCCAACCTAATCCTCCCTTGTTGTAGTTTAAGCCCATTGCTTCTTGTCCTATCCTCAGAGGCTAAGGAGAAAATTCTTCTCCTTCTTCCTTGTAACACGCTTTTAGATACCTGAAAACCGCTATCATATCCCCTCTCAGTCTTCTCCTTTCCAAACTAAACAAGCCCAATTCTTTCAGTCTTCCTTCATAGGTCATGTTCTCTAGACCTCTAATCATTTTTGTTGCTCTTCTCTGGACCTTCTCCAATTTCTCCACATCTTTCTTGACATGTGGTGCCCAGAACTGGACACAATACTCCAACTGAGGCCTAATCAGCGCAGGGTAGAGTGGAAGAATGACTTCTCGTGTCTTGCCCACAACACTCCTGTTAATGTTAATCAAAAACATGTTAATGTTAACTTGTTTGGTGTGCGCGGTCATTGTAATTGTGTGTGCACGTCAGGAAATCCTGCACTTGATGATTTACTGTTGTGTGTGTACCCCGTTACCACATTGGCTTGCACAGCTGCCATAATGGCATTCTAACGGAACACCTACTTGTCCATGGATTTTGTGCAGGACATCCCATGCCCCCCTTTTTTTTTAAATATAGACCTTCGATGAGCCAGCCGACCACTTCCTTCAAAATGTAGCCTTAGATGAGAAAGGGGAGATGTTACAGCCTCAGGCTGTGTCCTCCTTTCTGAGCACTCTTTAAAAACTGGATTTCTTCTTTTTTTTCCAGCATGATTTCCTAACTCTTCGGGCCACAGCTGACTTCTAGGGCACATCTTCCAGAGAAAACCATTGCTCCAATTCCTAGGACACAGCTGGGGACATGTTAAGGGCTTTAAGTAAAAGGGAAGCACTGGAGTCATAAACAAAGAGGCGACGGCTAGACTGGCATGATTTTGCGGAAATACTTTTAACGGAAAAGTTTTTCCATTAAAAGTATTTCCGCAAAAGAGCGTCTAGATTGGCACGGATGCTTTTGCGCAAAAAGTGCTTTTGCGCAAAAGCATCCGTGCCCCGTATAGACGTGCTTTTGCGCAAGAAAGCTCCGATGGCCATTTTAGCCATCGAGTTTTCTTCCGCAAAAAATTAAGGTGCCTATCTACACTGGCCCTCTTGCGCAAGTATTCTTGTGCAAGAGGGCTTATCCCTGAGCGGGCGCGTCAAAGTATTTGCGCAAGGAGCACTGAATTCTTACATTAGAACGTCAGTGCTCTCGCGCAAATTCAAGCGGCCAGTGTAGACAGCTGGCAAGTTTTTGCGCAAAAGCGGCTGCTTTTGCGCAAAATCTTGCCAGTCTGGATGCACCCAGAGTGCAAGAACAGCAACCTAACGAAGAGGCCAGAGTGAAGGAGTGATTGCATCCCAGTTAACCCATTCAGCACTGCAGGGCACACACACCCTCCTTAAGGCTCTTAGTGGGGCTGTAGTCACAAGACAATGGGCCATCCCATGCATGCACGTAATCATTCTATTAAAGGATTGCCCCACCCTCCACTATGATGCATAGTAGGCAGAAAACTAGCAACACGCTTTCAAACCCAAGTGTTTGCTTATGGCAGGGAACTTGAGGCCTGGGGGTCAGATGTGGCCCTCAGCTTGCCTGGATTCCACCTCTGATGCTTGGGGCTTCCCCCCCCCCCCCCCCCGCCCCCTCGGAACATTCAGGAGCACTCCAGGCCTGCGCCTCCCATCCCCAGGCCTCTTACCCCGCCCAGGCCCATCAACCCCCAACCCACTCCTGCACCTTCCCTCCTGCCCAGACCCCATGCCCCAAGCCTACTTCCCAGCAGCCCCCTCCCACACACTGAACCCCTCATTTCTGGCCCCACCCCAGAGCCTAGGGGGGCCCACTACTACCAGCCCGGCCCCCACTATGCACTGGTGTGTGAGGAGAACCTAGGGAGGGTCTTTCTATTTCTCAGTTGGGGGCCACATCAGTGAGGTGTTGGGTTTTGTTTAGTGGCTTCTCACCTTTGTGCGGCCCGCAACTGATTTTTCTGTGGGTCAGCGGCCACCCCGACCCAAAAAAGGTTCCTCACGCCCACCTTACAGGACCTGCTGAGAGAGCACACCGGACAGCTATTGTTACAGTAGATGAAGACCACTGCAACACCACCTAAATCTCTGCAGAATATGGCAATAGCAGGGGAAACGTCTATGGACGCCACCATAGGAAATATCTCCATCAAACCTTCAACCCTCTTGGGTTCAGAATGGACGTTCTCCACAAAGCCCAAAGATGCTTGGACCCAAGTCGTTCCTTGCAGTTCAGAAGCAAGAAGACCTCCCTCCAGCCACGCGTGAAGGAGGGTCTAGTTCTAGGAGTCGCAAGAAATGGATTGGGGTGGTGGATAAGGCAGGCTGTAGGGACTCCCCTTCTGTGCTCAGTGCAGGGAGCAAATCTGCAAGGGCTGGTAATCGCCAGCATCTGCAAACTACACTGCAACATTCAGGATGGAAACCTACTAGGAAAGTGGATCCTATATGTTCTTTTGAGGCTCTGGGAATCCTAGACTCATAGAACACTGGAAGGGACCTCGAGAGGGCATCAAGTCCAGTCCCCTGCCCTCATGGCAGGACCAAGCACCATCTAGATCATCCCTGACAGATGTTTGTCTAACCTGCTCTTAAATATCTCCAGTGAGGTAGATCCCACAACCTCCCTAGGCAATTTATTCCAGTTCTTAACCAGCTTGACAGTTAGGAAGTTTTTCTTAATGTCCAACCTAAATTTCCCTTGCTGCAATTTAAGCCTGTTGCTTCTTGTCCTATCATCAGATGTTAAGGAGAATAATTTGTCTTGTAATACCCTTCTAGGTACTTGAAAGCTGTTATCATGTCCCCTCTTAAGGCACATCTACACAGCAGGGCAAAATTCGAATTAAGTTACGCAATTGACATAGCGCCAAAAGCCAAATTAAGCTATTTCAACTTCAGCGACGCAATTTGAGCTGTCTACACAGCAGGAAGTGGAAGGAAGAACACTCTTCCTTCAACTTCCCTTACCGCTCGTGAAATGAGGGTTACAGGAGTCAGAGCAAGAAGTCCTCCAGCTCGCCATGATTTCGAAATAACGGCTTGCTGTGTGGACGTGCTCTTTGCGATTCCAAAAGAACGCTGCTGTGTGGACATCCCCGCAGTCTTCCCTTTTCCAAACCAAACAAACCCGATTCTTTCAGGGGTCATGTTTCCTAGACCTTTCATCATTCATCATTTTTGTTGCTGTGTTTTCACTCAGCTCCGCAATAGGGGAAATCTTTCAGGCTAATAGCTTAATTGACAAAAAATGTAGTTTTCAGTCAATCGGAAACTATTTGCAAATGTGCTATGAATAATTTTGTCCAGTCACAAAACAGAGAGGAGATGGTGTTGACAGCCAAGCACTCCCTTCCAAGACTTAGACCAGTGACTAAGGCACTCATCAGGGTTTTGGAAGAACCGAGTTCGCATCCCCATTCTGGAACAGCCTTACAATGCACCTTTTCAATTCATTGAAAACTCCGAAACAATTGACATTCGGTTTCACATGCTCGGAGGATTTTTCTGCCACCCAAGTGAAAAATGAGTTATTCAGCCAGCTCTGCCTGTCTTTGCAAATAGCCAGGAGTCCACTTAGAATCATAGAATCATAGAGCTGGAAGAAACCTCAGGAGGTCATCAAGTCCAGCCCCCTGGCAGGACCAAGCCCAACTAAATCAACCCAGCCAGGGCTTTGTCAAGCCAAGACTTAAAAACCTCTAGGGATGGAGATTCCACCCTCTCCTTAGGTAACTTCTTGACTCACCTCTAGGTGATGGTCAATTCCATAACGTTTTTGTACCAGCGACTAAAGAAAGGGCACTGTTTAGTAAACAGTGCTACTGGAAGTTGTGGCCTTTGGTTGATGGGTGGGAGAAGAGACATTTATGAAAGTGGCCAAAACTGCTACCTTTTAAATGATACAATTTAATATTTAAATTGCAAGAAATAAAAAGCACAGTGCATTAGCTCTCGACAGCCACTGGAATGAGATCAGTGAGCTAACATTCTGATCCAGGGTTTGCCTGCTCTTCCCGTCAGATCTCCTTACAAGAGCTGTGCAAAATTCAGCAATTTCGGTTCCAAGAAGGCTTACACAAAACATAATCCTGGCTTCAGTTCACCTGACTTTGCAGCACCCTGGGGCTTAGTTTCTGGGTCACGTTCAAAGCCAGTGCAAAACTGTCAAGTCTCATTTCGTTTGGCGTTTATAAAAAAAAAAAAAAAAATCCTACCATGCGAGAAGCCAAAGTTTTATCTGGCTTCAACACGAATCTGGAACACGACCCAGATTTGCTCAAAACTGGGCCAGGGTTCACTTGAAAGTTCGTGAACCTTTCAGTAAGTCTGGGATGAAACCTGACAATGCTCCATCTAGGCTTGACGTCCACTGCAAATATTCCCACAGCCCTCTCGCTGAGGTCTCATTCAAACATTAGCTGATGTTCCACTCAGTCAAGGGGAATGTGAACAACAAACATGGTGAACAACAAATGAGACCAGGAAGGGAAAACCCTACCTTCTCCCATTAGAAACAAGGGCAGGAGGAATCCCAACCATCACTAAGTCAAACCCTGAAGCCTTTACATAATGCCAGTAGGTGGAACCGAACCTGGGATCTCTGGAGCTTAGTGCATGAGCGAACAGCCAGCTGGCGCTTAGCAAAGGCTGTAGAGCAGACTCATTCATTCTCTTCATAAGTGATCTTGGTGCCTGTAAGTGGGACAGTGCACCACACCTAGCAGGGGTATGGGTTACACTTACAACAGGCACAATTCCTCGTGAACCCAGTGGGAACAGATGGAGCCCAGCACCTTTCAAAGTTAAACGACGTCTTAGGTACCTGACTTGAGAAACCCAAGGTTGAGCATGGCATAGAATCATAGAGCACTAGAACTGGAAGGGACCTTGAGAAGTCATTGAGTCCAGTCCCCTGCCCTCACGGCAGGACCGAGCACCATCTAGACCATCCCTGAGAGATGACTGTCTAACCTGCTCTTACATATCTCCAGTGTGGAGATTCCACAGCCTCCCTAGGCAATTTATTCCAATGTTTAAATGTCATCCTGTGTGTTCTCCAGCATGGTACTCCTTCCTGGCACATTCCATCTCTCTCTTGGCATCTGGCATCTGGCCACCGTGGGAAGACCGGACACTGGGCTAGATGGACCTTTGATCTGACCCAGTGTGGCCGTTCTGATGTTCTCTCAAACAAACAATGCCAAGTACAAAGCAATCAAGATAAAAGAAAAGCCCAACAAGAGAAGTGAATGTAAAAAGAAGAAGTTCATTTTGCACTTAGGTCAGTGTTTATACTGGAGAATGAACCACTAATGATGGGTGAATCACAGGGCATTTGGAATTGGGGTTTGTTTCAATATGTAGCTATGTATTTGACGCTTAGGAGATCTAACGAAGTCTGCCACATTTGGCTAGAAAGCTCATTAAATCAAGCTCTTTTCATATCCCTTGGTGCTTTCTGTATCAGTTCCCAGATGATGTCAGGACATGTGGAGTCACAGCAAACTACAGACACAAACAGATTCAAATACAGCATGAGGTCCGGCTCTCTCTCCTGTGATTAGCAGGGCCCCAACACTATGTCTGGTACTCTATGCAGCCAACTGACATCTGTAGCAGGTGGACAACATGTTACAAGTAAACCATGAGTGGCGGGTGAAGGGAGGACTGGGGGAGGCAAGCCCCAGTCCCCTGACCCCACCCCTTCTACCAGGCCCCGCCCCTGCTGCACACACCTTAAGTTACAGAGGGAAAGCATTGTGAAATGCGGTGTATTCCTTTCACAAAGGTTCCGACAAAACTGTTTGTTTGGGTTCTGTTTTGTCGGTACAAAACTGAATTTTGCTGACTTTCGATTTTAAAGGAATCCAAAAAGTCACCTGGTTTGAGGCCACCAAACACAGGAATTTTCCATGTTTGCTTGAAACTCATCTTGGTTTGTTTGAAACTGGGCCCATATTTTTTTTTCAAATGCTGCTGAATCTGAGCCAACCTCTGAGTCTGTCAGCAGGGTGAATGGAGAGAGGTACCAGAAAGTCTCTCCCTCTGCTCACAGCTCAAGCGCATGAACAATTGCACCTGCAAAAGAGGAGTTTTTCTCTTGAAAAATTGACTTCTGAGTTCTCAAGCACCTGCATGTATTTAATTGCTTTCCAGAACAGCGATTGACTTAAGCCCCCGCTCAAATGTTTTCCTGAACCAGGGTCTCACAACCGCACTTAAGCACAATAAGTATGTGTGTGGACATTTCTCCTGCACAAGTCAGTCAGTCTAGAAAACACACGCCTATTTCTCTGCACGTTCATGCATAGGCTACTTTCGCCTTTTTTTACTCTTGCCGTTTGTAACTTTTTACCACAGAATAGCTGTTAAATCATCCATATTTCTATCAGGCCCTGGAAGCCAGTAAATGATCTACAAAGAACCCAGCAGGTGACTGTCAGGAATTTCATTTGGCATTACAGAAACGACAGTTTGACATTCTTTTGTCTTGACTGCTGGTAAACATAGACATCAGTCTACTTCCTACTTTACCAAAGAGATGCATATTTTCCTATCCCCTCTGCCTACTGCCACATTTTCAATTTGACAAAATGATTCCCCTCTCAGTTGGACTTGCAGGTTGCTGCATATACGAGTTTCCTATAAAAATCTCTCTTCCTCCAGCTTTGACTAAACCACGTACAGCTTTCACACTTTGACTTATCTCGCCTTCGCTGAAATATCGCACGCTGAAAAATAGCGAAGCTGCTGTAAAGTGGGAGTGATAAACATTGCTCCGAATTAGAAAATGTAATACACAATTACAAAGCGCCAAAGCAATTTCATTCTGATTTCTGTGGGCACTACAGGAAAATGTACTCCAGCGAATCAGTATGCCCAACACCAGCCAGATTAAGGATGTTCTGTCACACTCAAAGGCCACAGTATAACCTTCCTGCTCTTCTAAAGCACTCCGGACTAGATTATGTTTTCCTTATTCATGCTGAGCAGAATCACACGCCTCGAGTAATCACATGGAAATCAATGAGACTTTTTGAGGAGTTAAGGTCTCTCTACAGTTATACTATATCTTGCCAGAAGCTGAGAGTGAGTGACAGGAAGGGATCACTGGATGGTTCCCTGTTCTGTTCACTCCCTCAGGGGCACCTGGCTTTGGCCACTGACGGCAGACAGGATACAGGGCTAGATAGAACCCAGAGTGGTCATTCTTATGTTCTTCTGTGCATGAATAAGTGCGGCACAGTCTGGCCTTAAGCAATGCTCATTCAATCAGTCACAGGAGCACTGAAAGGCTTTGTCTACACTGCAGGGATTTTGCGCAAGAAGCTTTTTGCGGCAGAGATCTTCCACAAAAACTGCTTGCGCAAAAGTGCGTCCACACCTCCAAAGTGCATCGCAAAGGCGATGCGCTGTTCTGCAAGAGAGAGTCCACCCTGCATGGATGCTCTTGTGCAAGAAAGTTCTGATTGCCATTCACAGAGGGCATGTCTACACTTGCACGCTTTCAAGAGAGGGATGCAAATGCAGACATTCGAAATTGCAAATGAAGCTGGGATTTAAATATCCCTCACTTCATTTGCATATTCGAATTATGGCGCTATTTCGAAATAGCACTATTTCGAAATAACAGACGCTGTTAAGATGTGGTTATTTTGAGAGAAAAACCCTTCTCTCGAAATAACTGGCAAACCTCATTGTATGAGGAATAAGGGTTATTTTGAGAGAAGGGTTTTCTCTCAAAATAACCGCGTCTTAACAGCATCTGTTATTTCGAAACAGCGCTATTTTGAAATAGCACCATAACGCGAATATGCAAATGAAGCGTGGGATATTTAAATCCTGGCTTCATTTGCAATTTCGAATGTTGTCATTTGCATCCCTCTCTCAAAAGAGGGTGCAAGTGTAGACATACCCAGAATGGCCATCAGAGCACCTGTGCATTTTCCGCTAGGCTCTTTTTGTGCAAGAAACCCCTGCGGAGCGTCCACACGCGCCTTTTTGTGCAAGAGCTGTAGCGCAAAAAGGAGTTATTCCTCATGGTTATTCCTCTACTGGTAAAAGCCCTCTGTCCTGTCGATTTACTGTATTTTTTCTTTTTGCACAAAAATGCACTTGAGGTGTAGAAACTCCGCCAGTTTTTGTGCAAAAACCTTGGGGTATGTCTACACTACAAAGTTAATTCGAAGTAACAGCCGTTAGTTCGAATTAACTTTCATAGGCACTACACATGCAAACCGCTAGTTCAAACTTAATTCTACAAGGACTAACGCCTAGTTCGAATTAAGTAGTTCGAATTAAGGGCTGTGTAGCCACTTAATTCGAACTAGTTGGAGGCTAGCCCTTCCCAGGTTGCCCTGGTGGCCACTCTGGGCCAAGCCAGGGAAACTCTTTTGCCCCCCTCCCGGCCCAGGGCCCTTAAAGGGCCACGGTCTGGCTACGGTGCCCATGCCAGGTGCAAGCCTGCCAGCACCCAGCCAGCAGACCCTGCACCTGGCACGGCATGAGCCAGCCACCCACTGCCACCCAGCCCTCCGCCTCTTCCCAGGACCAGGCTGGCGGCTCCCAGGAGACTGCCCGGGGCTGCAAGAGGCGGGCGCCCGCCTGGTCTAGTGCGGAGATCGTGGACCTCATCCAGGTTTGGGGGGGGGAGGCCTCCAACGTCCACGATCTCTGCACTAGGCACAGGAAAGTGGCCGTCTAGGGCAGGATAGCTGCCACCCTGGCCACCAAAGGCCACATGCAAACCCAGGAGCAGGTTTGCATGAAAATCAAGTTGGTCCAGTGAGACCCCCGACCCTGAGCCCTGAGCTTAGAACATAAGAACGGCCATACTGGGTCAGACCAAAGGTCCATCTAGCCCAGTAGCCTGTCTGCCGACAGCGGCCAACACCAGGTACCCCGGAGGGGATGGACCGAAGACAATGACCAAGCCATTTGTCTCGTGCCATCCATCTTCAGCCTTCCACAAACAGAGGCCAGAGACACCATTCCTACCCCCTGGCTATTAGCACTCCATGGACCCAACCTCCATGACTTTATCTAACTGCTCTTTAAACTCTGTTATAGTTCTAGCCTTCACAGCCTCCTGTGGCAAGAAGTTCCACAGGTTGACTATGTGCTTTGTGAAGAAGAACTTTCTTTTATTAGTTTGAAGCCTGCTACCCATTAATTTCATGTGGTGTCCTCTAGTCCTTATATTATGGGAACTAATGAAGAACTTTTCTTTATGCACCCTCTCCACACCACTCATGATTTTATAGACCTCTATCATATCCCCCCTCAGTCTCCTCTTTTCTAAGCTGAAAAGTCCCAGTCTCTTTAGCCTCTCTTCATATGGGACCTGTTCCAAACCCTAATCATTTTAGTTGCCCTTTTCTGAACCCTTTCCAAGGCCAAAACATCTTTTTGAGGTGAGAGACCACATCTGTACACAGTACTGAAGATATGGCGTACCATAGTTTTATACTTCCCTCCTCCTTCTTCCCCTGGCTTCCCCCTTCCAGCTCCCTCCTCCCAGGTTTCCCCTCCTCTCCCACCCTCTCTCTTCTCCTCTCCCACCTCCTTTTCCCAGTCTCCCCAGAGGTTCATCCCCACCCCAGTTTGTTAAATAAAGAGAGTTTCTATTTTTGACCACACGTGACCTTTATTTTTACATCAGGAAGGGGGCTAGGGAGGGGTAAGTGGAAGGAGGTGAGGAAGGAATGGGGCATGAGCCCCCAATGGGGAGGACTGGGGTGGCTCTGCGGGCTCCTCGGGGTGGAAGCTCTCCTGCAGGGCCTCATGAATCCTGACAGCCCCCTGATTGACACCCCTGGATGGCAGCCTGCGGCAAGTGCAGCTGGGCTGATGGCTGAGTGCTGTGATGTGCCGAGTGTGGGCACTCAGGGCACTCCAAGACAGGACTGCTTTGCTGTCCCTCATCGAGGTAGACAAGCAAGCGGGGAACCCTGAGAACGGTCTGTCTGGGGTGGGGGGTCGGGTCCCTTTAAGCACAGCCCTCGGCTAGCCTGAGGCAGCAGCTCCACACTCTAAGTCCTAACCTGATGCCCTGCCAGCACTGGTTCGGCCAGCCTTAACTTGGTTCAGGGTCCACTCAATGTGGACATGCTAGTTCGAATTAGCAAAACGCTAATTTGAATTAGTTTTTAGGTCTAGATGCACTAATTCGAATTAGCTTAGTTAATTCGAATTAGTGCTGTAGTGTAGACATACCCTTGTAGTGTAGACATAGCCAAGCTGTCCAAGAGTCTGGGTTTGGTGAGACCCTCACTTGAAGTCATGAAGAACATTGAGAAATGGCTCCGGGGTATTCTCAGCCCTGTGCACCTACTGCATGGAGCCATGGCAGGTCTTAGAATGGGGAAGCTTCCCAGTTCTTTTTTGCTGCTGAAGGGAGCCTTTGACATCCTTAATAAAAGTGTGATTTCTTTCTGCCTCTTCTAATCATCATGTAAGGTGCTGCTTCTCCTCGGTGAGCCTTGCCTTGCACAGGAGTTGAGGACACCCACTACTTTGCAGAGCCAACCCCATAGCTGTGTTTTGTTGGATCTGGCACTAAATGCGATTCCACCCACATCTACCCAGGGAATGCTCATAATCGAGGAGGCTAGAGGATGTATTTAAACATCGCCGTAGTATAAACAGAGCTGTGCAGCTCTACACTGTCAGAGATTTGCTTTCTGGATTCTTAAGCTCTTGCAAGAATTTGTTAATTTCCGGGTAAAAGTCCCTCCCCAAATACCTGTCTTTCCCTGGCAAATCTGGCAGCACTTCAGAAAAAGGGAAATGAAGATGCATGCAAATAAATGTGTCTGTTTTCTACAGATTTTTTTTTAACAGAAAAATATTTTTTCGGGGGTAAGGGCCTGGAAAACTCCCTTTGGTTTCTGCAAAACCCATCAAAAGACGGGACAGCAAGGCTAAGAACATGGGCATGTAAGGGGTCTAGATCCATGGACGATGTGAATTCATTTGGTTTGTGAGCTCTACCCTATGAATGAGATGTGCTAGTCCTGTCGCTTGGTTGAGCTCTCTTCTGTCCTGGAGTAGGAAGCAGTGATCAGACCTGCTGATGGGGGGGCAAAGGGGGCAACTGCTGTAGGGCCCAGCTAATGCATAGGCCCTGGACTCTTCAAATCCCTGCCAGAGCTCTGCACAGTGGGCTCCAGGTGGCTCTGAGTGCAGCCTGGTGCGGAGGGCAGGGGACGCAGAGTGGTGCACTCCAGGCAGTGCTGAAGGCTGGTTGCCCCTGACCTCGCCCCTTCTGCCTGAGGCCCCGCCCCTTCCCAGAGTGCAGGCTCTCCCCTCCTCCCCCCGCTTTTGGCTGCGGCCCGGCGAGTCCTGGCAGTGATGAACTGAACCAGGTGGGATCCTGAGATGGCAGGCAGAGGTGCTGGCTGAAAGCCCAAGGGAAGACAGAAATGCAATCCATATTGTGCAGTGCACTGGCTGCATATCAGTCAATCTAGTGTCCTTCTAATCCAAAGACCTTGGCAGTGCATAAGTAACATACGGAGACTGTTCCATGCATCATCAGCAAACGGCGGATGCTATTCTGCATTCTGTTTGTTAGTGTCTGTCACCAAAAAAGCACCTCCACCCCGAACATAAAATCCTTAATTTTTGGATGTTAAGACTGATGAAAGATGCCAGCTGAACTGCTCTGAAGACTGAAGTCCCATGCAATATTTATCCAGAGACGCCGTGTGTAGCATGAGCAGAAACAGCAGCAGAAAGATGCTTCTAGATCCGGCCACTAGCATATCCTTAATGCTGCAAAAAAAAAAGTTTGTGTTTCTTATCAACTCATTCATTTTGGACTCTCTTCATGCCCCTTTTGCGTTCACTTCCTCTGATAGTCTAGACCATCAGTTCCCAAACTGGGGGGGGTGCCCCCTTAGGGTGGGCATGAAGAAACTCCGGGGGGGGGGGGGCGCGAGGCGACCCAGCTCCCCCCTTCCGTCATCACCGCCCCTCTCCTCCCCCCCCCCATCGGAACACGCACAGCTCGGGATGGCTGGGGCAGGAGGGAAGATGGAGTGTCCTGGGCAGACTTCAAAATGGCCACCTTAAAAGGGCAATGCCTCCTCTGCTCTTAAAAGGACAACTTCTTTTTTTTTTTGCTCAATAAGTTTTGCTTCAAATTTTTTTGGGGAGGGCGTGAGGGTTTCTCAAAAATCAAAAAGGGGGCATGATGCCAAAAAGCTTGGGAACCACTGGTCTAGACAAAGTTTACAGGCAGAAATGTTTGCAGGAGCAGCAAATGTTAAGCCAATATCGGGGACTAGTCACAAGTAGCAAAAATTCAGAATGTGTAAGCACAGGTGTTTGTAATGGAAACTTTACTCCAAGAATTAAATTCATGCAGTCGGGGCCAAGTGATGACATGTGATCTCGCTGTTCAATCCAAACTAGCTAACAACTCAAATTCTGAGTATCAAATGCCCCACACTGGTGGTGAGACTCCGACAGGCCGAGAATTGTTCCCGGAACAGAGCTAATGAATGACATCAGACAGCTAATACATTCAAGGATATTACATTCTGCTCATCGACATTTATGATACAGAAAGGAAGGCAGAATTCATTGACTAAATTATTCACCCTCATGGATTATTTAGCAAGTCCGAACCTCATCCCTGATTTGAAGCAATCACCTCTGAGAATGTCTGAGAGGGCAGGACACCATAAGAATGGAAATACTGGGTCAGACCAAAGGTCCATCTAGCCCAGTCTCCTGTCTGCCAACAGTGGCCAATTCCAGGGGCCCCAGAGGGAGTGAACAGAACAGGGAATCACAGAAGTAAAAGTGAGGTGGTAAGAGCTGGCTGGGGCGCTCTGCTGCTGGGGGAGGTGGGATACTCTCCCCTCGGGGCTCCCAGGACTGTCTTGCAGGCTGCTGTGCTAAGCACAGTCTAATTCAGCCCTAGACCCCTCCCCAGGACTCCCTTTTGGGAGAGCAGAGGGGGTTGAAGCTCCCTCATTCCAACCAGCGCAGCTTGTTGCTTGCTCGTCCCCTTCCGTCACTGCCAGGGAACAAGAAGGCAGCCCACAGCGTCCCTGCCTTCCTCTCCCTCCTGGCTGTGCGGGGAGGGGTAGAGGACTCCTTGCTCACATGCTTTGTTAGACCAGGGTTAGACTGCTCCTCAGCGCCTTGCAGGACAGAACCCTACATGAGCTTTTACACCAGGCCAGTGTTAGTCAAAGGAGACTTTCATTGGCTTTTTCCAATATTGAGAGCATATTGAGCATCTCCTCTCCAGTCCCCAGTATTGACTCTCAAACCTCTCCCTTGGGAGACAAAATCACTCCCACCTTCGCATTATTGTCCCCCAGTCTATTCAGGCACCAACCCAGCAATAGACACTTAAGCCATAGAATCCTAGGGCTGGAAGAGACCTCAGGAGGCCATCAAGTCCAGCCTCCTGCCCAAAGTAGGACCAACCTCAACTAAATCTTCCCAGCCAGGACTTTGTCAAGCCAGGACTTAAAAACTTCTAGGGATGGAGATTCCAACCCCTCCCTAGGGAACCCATCCCAGTGCTTCCCCACCCTCCTAGGGAAATTGTTTTTCCTCATATCCAACCTAGACCTCTCCCACTGCAACTTGAGACCATTGCTCCTCATTCTGCCACCCATCACTACTGAGAACAGCCTCTCTCCATCCTCTTTGGAACCTCCCGTAAGGTGGTTTAAGGCTGCTACCAACCCAGCCCCCCCTTCTCTTCTGTAGACTAAATAAGCCCAAAAATGTGTTTCTGTAACATAATTACAAAGTCAAAGCTATTCAGCCAGAGACTAGCAGAAGGAAAGGGTTTCTCCGAGCCTGCCCTTGTTTCTCCATTCACACCAGGGACTGAAGAACGCTAGGACAGGACTTTGCATGGAACTAAAGGAGAAAAAAAAAGAGCAGAGCCATTGTGGATTTTGCCAGCAAACCTTGATGTCAGGGAAGCCAAGGAGATGAAAGATGAAAAGGGGAAATTGTAAGAGGCAAAAGGCATTGTGATCCTAATAGCTAAAATTCATAATCCAGCTGCTCTTTTGTTCTGATTTGGAAAGACATTTCCCCAAGGGGGCCGGGGGGAGGGAAAACAAGAGCTAAAGGAAAAGAAGCAGAAAAGGAAGGAAAATTAGCTGCTCAACAGAACTGATAAAAACAGAAATTCCCTGTGGCTTGCAACCTGTTGTGGAGCCATCTCTACATGCGTGCCCCAGAAGTTGTTTTCATCGTACCACTGAGTCGTGGTTTGACAACCTTCCCTGGCAAAACATTAGCAGCTTGTCTGCCAAATCTACGGCCAGTACTGTCTGTTCTGCAGCACCCAGTGTGCCAGGAATTCCCCAGTACCCTGTAACCTGAGATCTCTAGCCCCGGACGGGAGGATTCTGCCAAACCTCCGTCGGCTTTGAGGTAAATCGCCAGCAAATGTCACCCGCATGCAAGCGGTAGTCCTGCTTCAATTACTTACTTCTGGGGACTTTCACCCAGTACCCAGTGCCCAGTGGCCCCAGAATTCCCACACCCCAGATCTAGCCCCCCGCCCGGAAGGATTCTGCCAAACCTCCCCGGACGGGAGGAGGTAATCAACTCTCCCGGCAAATGCATGCATGCATCGCCAGCAAATGCTGCAATTACTGCAAGCTGGGTCTTCACCAAAAAGGGTGGCGATCTTCACGGTACCTGATACCGCTGGAAACTTCCTGCTGGGAGAATCACACTGTGAGTCAACAAAAACATGTCATAAATCACACATCGCCTTTGCCCCGGATGGCTTTTTTAACAACCCTTCAGTCAATGGACTCACACATCCCAACCTGGACTCAGGTTAACCTTTTCAGTCTCCCGATGGTGGACTTGTCAACTGCCTGCAACTCCAGAGGTTCTCGGAAGGTTTGTCCCTTGAGGTCGGAACGCCTGTAATTTCACCGTGATTGAAGTGGATCGGGATGTGTGAGTGCAGGACAGACCATAGCCTGGGACACATTATGGGTATAGTCGGGAGGGATGGCATAGCCCCCCCCCCCTTTTCTAAACTGGTACGTGCATAAGATTCAGCACCATTTGAGGGACCTCACACCCTTGAGGGGGACAGGTGGGCTCACCCGCGACACCCATGAAAAGTAGAGATGGAAAAGCCAAAGGCGGGGGGGGGGGCGGATTTCAGATGATACCTGCATTGGAATTACTCCGGACTGGCACTGGTGTAACTGAGACCAGGATCTGGCCCCAAATTGGATCGCTTCCTTTTCAAGTCCACCTTAAAAACGATCTGGGGGGGGGCATCCTTTTGCTAAATGTCAAAAAACCGGCAGGGTTTTGTGTGACAAGCCCCTAGCGCGTACGAACGCCTCAGGGCCTGCTCTGGCGAGCGACGAACACCCTCCGGACCCATTGGGCCATGCATGTAAGGAAGCCCTGTGTGAACAAGGCCCTCGGTGAGGCGTGGGGAACTTGCAGCATTGTTGTAGCTCTGTGAGTCCCCAGGGTATCAGGGAGAGAAAGTGGGTGAGGTCAGAGGCGCTGACTTTATGGTTTGCAGGGGGGGGGGACTGCTTTGCCCCACACCCCACCCACACACCGCCCTTCCCCCCAAGCACCTCCTTCCCTGCCCCCACAACACCCTTAGCCCATCCTGCCCCCCACGTGCCGCTGAGAAACTGATCACGGCAGGTGGGAAGCTCTAGGAGGGAAGGAGCAGTGCTGATCATTGGGGCTGCTGGGGGGGGCTGAACCCCCACTTTTTCCCCATGGGTGCTCCAGCCCCAGAGCCCCCATGGAGTCAGCACCTATGGGTGAGCTGGCATCTTCTCGTGAAAGCTGCAGTGAGAGCTATTCCCTCCCCCGCCCGGCCGTCAGTCGGCTATCTGTCTGCTTAGCGATTCTCATAGGCACAGCGCATGCGGCCACACAGTAAACTCCAGAGTCCCTCTGCAGTTAGGCCTAAGGCATCCCAGAGAGGGTGATCTCGGTGAACAGGAAAGCCTTCTGGACCGATACTTGCCTCATGTTCTCAGAGTGTTGTCGTGGGGGTGGTGCGAAGGTCTCTCTCTCTCTCTCAGGCAAAGGACCACCCCGCCTCTCCATAATGGCCCCCACCGAGCACAGATCATGATGAGGTCTCACAGTTGCATTGTACATTAGTGACTGCTGCTCTCATCCCCTCACTTCAGCCCCCTACCCCAGGACCGTGCACTGGTCCAGTGTCCATATTAAGCCGGGCTGTGTTTAAGTGTAGCTTCCCCTCTCCTTCCCCCTGGGACCACGTCTTCTCAGCTTCCCATCCCCTTGGGGAGACACTCAGCTCCCTGGGCATAAAGAGAAGACCTTGTCTTGGATGAATGGTTCAGGGGCCGCCCGCCCGCCAGCAGAACACGCCTGCCAGGCGTAAATGGGCTGGGTAGAGATCTTAGTAAATCCTTACCCTACCTGTTCTTCTAAATGAGAAGCAGGACCTGATCCAAAGATGCTTCACAGGGGCTTTTCTCCATTCTTCAGGCAGCTGGCCCGGCTGGCGACTAACCGTTTTCCAATTAGGTTTTGGGGGACGTGTCGGCAGTTGGGTCTTTCAAAGACAAGTTGAGTGCAGCACAGAAACAAAAGAAAAATCAAGAAGGATGTCCCAGTTTCTGGGCTGGACCGTCCCTTTCTGATACAGAAGTGAATGAGATCTTTTCAGTGCTCGGTCTGAGAGATGATGAGCATTGATGTACCCACACACCTTCCTGGGTGTGGGTCTCTGTCCCATGCAGTGGCACTTGGACCACTTAGAGAGAATGAGTCTGCCCTACAGCTGGCGTTATCCCAGAAGAAGCTCATGCACTAAGCTCCAGAGGCCCTAGGTTTGGTTCTATTTGTCAGTACAAGTGGAGGCTCGTCCAGGATTTCAGCTGGGTCTGTGAAGTTCAGGACATGTTTCCTCAGGTCTACACTGGACCTGGAAGGTTGGCTTAAGGTACGCAACTCCATCTACGTAGAATATGTAGTTGGAGTTGATGTACCTTACCCTGAGCTTTGCGGTGTCCCCACAGTGGGAGGCAGGTGGGAACAAACAAGTCTGTTGGCTTCCCTTACTCCTCACAAGAGCAGGAGTACCAGCTGCTGGCAGGGGCATCCTCTGAATTTGATTTAGTGAGTCTTAACTAGACTCACTAAATCAAACTCCAGAAGATCGATTGCAGCAGTGTCAAGAGTGAAGACGTGGCCTCAGCTAGGGGAAGTATGTAACCCACCCACCTGCTGTGTGTGGCGCACTGTCCCACGGAGTGCCAATGAGACCATGTACAGCGAGAGAATGAGTTTGCTCTACAGCCTTAGCTGAGAGGCAGCTGGCTTTTAGCTCAAGCTGTAGGCTCCTGCACTAAGCTCCGGAAGTCCCAGATTCGGTTCAGCCTGCCGGCATTACACTGACTCATCCGAGGGAGCAGACGACACCGTTCTGCAAATGCCTTCACCTGCCTTCTGTGATTCCACAGCTTGGCTCTTGCACAGATCTGCCAACTCTCTTACTCCTGACCTGGGGGCAGCTCATCTTTATATTCCATCCCAGCCTGGTCTGAGCAGACACTTACACCACCAGGCACTGTGTAAACTTCGCTCCCATAAATCTGCCAAGATTAGTTTCAGATAATTGCCCACATGACCTAATAGCACTTGTAAAACACGAAGAGTGTCTTTTATGGGGCAATGTCATTACTGAGAGGCACAAGAAGTGACCTGCAGTTCTTTACATTCACAAAGTCTCTGAAATTTCAGACACGGTATTCTTTCCCAGAACAAGAGCATCAGAGGTCTTTTAAAAATAAACTTAATTCCCAAACACGACTGGATGAGAAGATTTACCCGGCGTTGCTGGGGTCCTTAATTGATTTTTGGTTTTTCTTTGTTTAAATCTTGCTCTGGGGTAGGGCTGCAGGGCAGGACTTCAGTAGCAGGCTGTTCTGGGGGAGCCCTGGCCCTCTCTATGGCTGCTGCAGCTGCAGTGGGGACAGCCAGGGGAGGGGTGCATGTCCCCCAGCCAGAGCGAGGAATGCAGCAAAAAAAAAAAAAAAAACTCGGCACTTTCTCCTCGCTCCCTGATAAAGGTGAACAGTCAGCAATATCCCCATATAGATCGGGGAGAGCAGCATCTCCTTTCACCTCCCTAAAGGGTGCTGGCGGGGGCGGGGAGGAGATTCAGGGCTGGGGTAGTCCTGGAGGAGGGGTATGCCTCCAACCAGCCCCTTTCACCTGCCTGCTGATTCTGTCTCTTTTCTGTGTGGTTTTTCTGAGAAGTAATCCCATTCCAGGCACATCCCATTTTCCGGGCACAGCCAAACCCTGACCTTGCCTTAAGTTATGATAAGAGCAAGCTGCCTACCACATTTGGCGGTCCTAGTTCTTAGCATTTAGGAGGAGTTCTTGAACTGACCGAGACACATGGACAGACTCACAAACTCTCTCAAATATAGAGCAGGCAGATCTTCAAAGAACAGCCACTAAGAAGTAGGAAGCAAATAGGAACAATCGTAGTTGATTGCGTGCACAATTTAGCCTCTGTTTGTCTGGAAATGGATAACAGGGGAGGGATCATGTGAGGATTACCTGTTGTGTTCCCTCCCTCTGGGGCATCTGGCATTGGCCACTGTTGGAAGACAGGACACTGGGCTAGATGGACCATTGGTCTGACCCAGTCTGGCCGTTCTTATGTTCACAAAATACTTGTTTGCCCATACAAAATAAGTAATTGTGCATCCAAATTGGTATTTTTTCCATGTTTATGCACAGCCATCCATTTTGCAAGCCCAGTTTTACCCATTTGGGATGAAATTCACCGCCGTGTAGAGACCAGCATGAGGGCTACTGTGACGGGTCCACGGAGACCCGCACTGAGACCGGCATACCCCCAGCCGCTTCCCCGAAAGGCGGGGGAAGCCGGGCCGGGGAAGAAGCGGCTCGCAGGCGGCAGATGCAAGGCCGCCAGCAGGTGGCCGCTGTGGGCGGGGCAAGGCAGGAAGAGCGCGGCGTTGCCTCGAGCCATCCCTGACATCGGCGGGCGCATTCAAAAAGGCGCCTGGCCGCGGCAGCAGGGAGGAGACCTGGAGCAGAGCACCGCCCAGGAGAACCAGTCACCACGGCAACCAAAAGGCCCAGGGGAGCTGTGGGACCCCGGGAAGGACCGCACCAGGACACCAGAGGAAGGGACTATGGAGAACTCGGTAGGACCCCCAGTTGGGGCACAGGGGAACCAGAGACGGAGAAGCAGGAGGAAGCAGCCCAGGACAGGGCAATATTGGCGCCCATGGGCTGATGAGTTTCAGGGAGATACCCCGTCAGCCGTGTAGGGGAAGACACTCCCCTACACTTTAGGGTCCTGGGCTGGGACCTGGTGGAGAGGGAGGGCCCGGGTCCCCATCAACCCCCCTCCCTGGGCCAGAAGGGAGAGTGAGCTAGCACCGAACACCTCCTAAGCGGAAAACCAGCCTCTCGTTCAGGGCACTAGAGACTCGGACTCGATGGACTCCCGGGACGTTGGGGGACAATAAGGCGGTGGGGATACGCGGGGCCACCTCTCCAGACTTGGGGGGAGGGAACCCCGACCTGGACAAACCCGCCACAGCTACGTCCCACGTAAGTCCTACTAAAGCCCTCAAAGTAGGATACGGGGTATGCTATGCGTGCTCAGCTGGGTGGATTGCCTTGCTGGTGGCGGTCTGCTCCTCAGGGCTGGATTTCTTTCAAGGGTTTTCTGATGTTGTTCTTGTTTTAAGAGACATGAAGCGTATTTAAAAAGGCTCCCTAAAAGAACCAAGTGTTGGTTGCAAACAGAGAAGCAAAAAGTAGATGCAAAGTCGATTTCATCAAAATGGAAAAGTTTCATGGCCATTTATCTGTTTCTTTGGAAAAAAAGGGAGCGACTCAATAGCCAGGTGGTTCGCAGCAAGATGGGCGCTTGTGCAGCCACCCAGGAGAAATTCAAATGCCATCCCGCGGATTAGTAGAGCATCCACAGCTCGTTTTTTTGTTTCTATGGGTGGTGCCTCAGTGCACATTACAAAAAATTATTCTGCACATGCATGGAAAAAATCTGCATATGTAGGGAAAAGATTAGAGGGACCAATGGTGGCCTGGGATGTGGAAGACCAGGGATGCACATCCTGTCCTACTTGACAGAATGATCTGGGATAAAAAAAATACACAACAGGTTGGACCTCCCTGGCCCAGCACCATCAGGACCTTACTGGTCCTGAATAAGAGAATTTGCCGGACCAGGGGAGGTCCCCTGTTGCCAGCCCCCAAGCCCATTGCCTGCTTCTGGCTGGCTGCTGCAGCAGGCACCCTGCCTTGCCCCTCCCCGCAAAAAAAACCTGGCTGGGCTGCTCACCCAGCTGCTGCCAGATCCCTGGGTAGTCCAGGCTCTGACTCCTGGAGTGGGGCCCTGGCCCCACTTGTTGTGGACTGCCACCAGGCTCAGGCCCTGGCCCTGTGTTCCCCAGGACTGTCACGAGGCTGGGGTTCCGGTCCCGCACTCCATGGGGCTGCTGCAGGGTTGCAGCTCGAGCCTCAGCCCCAAGCTCCATGGGACCATGGCCCCATGCTGCTGGGGGACTCCAGCCCCAGTCCCATGCTGCCCCTGGGCTGCTGACCCTTTTGCTCCCCAGCCCCAGCTGGCCCTCCAGCTCTTAGGCTCCCTGCCGGACCCTGGATGTTGCGGGATCAGAGTGTGCCAGTTTTCAGAGGTGCAACCTGTACTGTGAATTAGGCCGAGTAGGGATCTGAACTTGAGTCCTCCTCATCCTGGAGCCCTACCTGCCTGGAAACAAAGCCTCTCTTGGCAGCTGAGCGGGCTCAGGTGTCGATCCGAAAATGAACGCGTCGACACAAGTCCCTTTCCGTGAAAACGGTTGGAAACCGGCTTTCATTTTGGCGAATGTTGAAACGCCAGAGACGCACCAGAACAGACCCACCGGCCCGCGGTGTGCTAGGAACAGCTTCGCTGGCACAGGTTTGTCTGCGCTGCACCAAGCCGAAGAAGCAAAGCGGTCATCCTGTCAGCCTGCTAAGCAAGCTTTATGACTCCTCTGCATCATCCGTTTGGCACAAAGCCGCCAGAGCTGCAGTGGTGAGTCTGGTCCGTAATTTACATTTTCGCCTTAACAAGTTGTTTTACTGTTTCTCGGTCTTAAAACTGGTGCAGCCGACTGACTACAATATGGGTGATGCAGCAATATTTCCGGAATATATAGATTAATATTAAAGACTGCAATGTTCTGACAGCTAGCTCTGGACTTTGCCTTCTGCTGGCTGAGAATTTCAGTTCTTCTTAAACATAACTTGCATATCAGTGTAAACTTTTCTGCTTTTTGACAGGGTGCCCTTGTAGATGGTAATTTCCGAGCGAGGGGGATGGGAAAAGGACTCACAATTCATCTCGGCTGGCATGTCCTACGGGAAGAGAGTTCCCATGGAATATAAATATCCATCTATTGAGATCTAAAGTTAGATAGAGATGCAGGGCATGATTCGGATATCACATCGGTGGCACAACTGAGGAAGTTACACTGCAGAGAAATTGGTACCAGTGAGATCAGAGTCAAGCACATCCAGAGATAGACACTTAAATCATTGTTATTAAGACTGGGCGACAAGGAGATGGTGCTGAAGAAGAATCTGTTCTCATGCAGTATAACCAGCGCTTTCCCATCCTAGTACACAGAACAGGTGTAATAGCCGGGGCCAGCCACGGAGCTAATACGAAACAATGCAGCATTCAGTGGGGCAGACGCAATTGTTAGAGTGGGGGGGCGGAATAAAGCCAGTGAATAAAACGGTAAACCCTGAATCTGATGGAAACCATTGAAGCAACGGGGTAGGGGGGCACTGCCGTGCCCCCAGCACCTCTGGTTCCAGCTCTGCTATTTGACTGCATAGTAGGATGTGTTGTGCTTCTGTAGCATCTTCCGTGCATGCACCTGGCGGTAATTTACAAACCTTGATTTACTCCCTTTGGGTAAGAGTTTTGTAGGGGGGCAGAGGAAGGTCAAGCCAAGGTCACCAAGCGAGTCTGAGGCACAGCGGGGAAGAGGCTGGGAGAGCGGGGCTGGAAAAAGCCCTAGTCTCGGTCCCACGCGCTAATCCCCAAACTTTAGAAGATTAATAATGTGAATGAGTCTCATTAATTGTTGGGCGTGATGCCTCTAAGGGGCATTAATTGTTGGGAGTGACACCTCCACAGGGGCTCAGTGGTTTGACCATTGGCCTTCTAAACCCTGGGTTGTGAGCTCTATCCCTGAGGGGGCCATTTAGGGATCTGGGGTAAATCTGTCAGGGATGGTACTTGGTCCTGCTGTGAGGGCAGGAGACTGGACTCAATGACCTCTCAAGGTTCCTTCCAGCTCTCTGAGATGGTATATCTCCATATATTATTATAAGGCCAAGCAGGCTTCCATTCATCATCTCTGGCTCTCCAGGGCATGGCTTTTGCAGGTTGCAGCTCCTCTCAAACCCTGGGGGGATTTCCACTCTGGGCTCTCCCCAGCCTCTCTGCAATCTGGACAGAAAGCTAAAATATTCATCGAACACTCTGAGTTCCAGTTCTGGCTAACCCGTGTGCTCTCTGATTTTTGCCTCTTTCTCTCTTCTTGTTCCCAAATAGAGAGGCACACAGACTCCTGCTGGCAAGAGGCAAGCAAAGGGGAGCTGCACTATAACGGGATGGGACAATATCAAGCAACAAAGGCTACAAGCTAATGTCTCTGCTCCACAGGCCATCAGCAGTGTCCCAGCTATTAGTTCATGGAATCACAGAACATTAGAACTAGAAGGGACCTAAAGAGGTCACCAAGTCCAGTCCCCTGCCCTGATGGACCAAGCACCATCTAGATCATCCCTGACAGGCATCTATCTAACCAGCTCTTAAATAGCTCCAGTGATGGAAATTCCATAACATCCCTAGGCAATTTATTCCAGTACTCAACCACCCTGTTTTTTCCTAATGTCCAACCTAACCCTCCCTTGCTGCAATTTAAGCCCCATTACTTCTTGTCCTATCCTCAGAGGTCAAGGAGAACAATTTTTCTCCTTCCTCTCTGTAACACCCTTTTAGGTACTTGAAAGCTGCTATCATGTCCCCGCTCGGTCTTCTCTTTTCCAAACTAAAGAAACCCAGTTCTTTCAGTCTTCCCTCATAGGACGTGTTTTCTAAACTTTGCATCATTTTTGTTGCTCTTCTCTGGACCCTCTTCAGTTTCTCCACATCTTTCTTGAAATGCGGTGCCCAAAACTTGACACAATACGCCAGTTGAGGCCTAATCAGCGCAGAGTAGAGCGGAAGAATCACTCCCTGTGTCTTGCTCACAACATTGCTGTTAATGCCTCCCAGAATCATGTTTGCTTTTTTTACAACAGTGTCACACTGTTGACTCAGATTTAGCTTGTGGTCCACTATGACCCCTAGATACCCTTCTGCAGTATCCTTCCTAGACAGTCGCTTCCCATTCCGTGTGTGTGAAACGGATTGTTCCTTCCTAAGTGGAGCACTTTGAATTTGTCCTTATTAAACTTCATCCTATTGACCTCAGACCATTCCTATGGGAGTCAACAGCCTCATGGCTTGTTGTCCAAACCTCTGTCCCCTGCTTGCAGGAAGGGCTGAATGAGCGATTTGTTTGAGAGAGGAACTGCTAGCAGGGAGTTAAAACTGTAAAGTTGGATGGAGGGATGATTTCAGAGATGCCAAAGCTAGCAAGGTGTCCAAATCCTATAGGAATCCAATGGGACTAGTGTGCCTAACTCCAGAGGCTCCCTGGCAAAGCCTAAATCTGAAAACTTTCATCATTTCTTTTACTACTTGTGACGGCGCGTTGGGGTTTCACCGTCTCCTGCACCCCCATAGTGGCATGAACAGACTCCACCAGCCAGTAGAATAGAGGGAGTTTATTGCTTCTCCAAGATACAGCACAGCACAGATGCAATCTGATTATAGAAACTGGGGCTAGGAGGCCTCAGGGCCTCCTCCTTGAGATGGGGGGTGGCTGGGCCCTACAATCCCAGCCCCCCTCCCTAGCTCCCTCTCCCATGCTTCCCAGACAGAAACTAAAACTCTCTTGCAGCGCTGCCCCCCAGCCAGGTGTTGGTCTCCGCCCTCCTTCCTTTGTCTCTCCCTGGGAGGCTGAGCCTGGGTGTCTGGGTTAATACACATTTGGGAGAGTCAGTGAGAATCTCCCATCACAGTGCAGGGGGACCCCGGGTCACAGAGCAGACAGCGCCCCCACTACGCCACACTACTACACTGCTTTTTTTTTTTTTTTTTTTTTTTGCAAGGTAGGGTGCAGCAGGGAATAGGCAGCAGCTGGGAGATGGGTGGGGAAGGGGGGAGCTCGGATGGGAACAGGCAGCAGGGAGGGGAATGGTGATGGAAGACGGGGCAAAGCAGGAGAAGGCAGAGCACTGGCGAGGCATGGGAAGGGGTGGGCTAAGCAACACCTAGCGCAAAGAGCCAGAGGGGCAGGAACAAGAGAGGCAGCCAGGCCAGGCGGAGAGCAGGAAATCAGCTAAGCAGGGTAAGGAGCGGGGGAGGCAGTAGGCCGGATGAGCCAGCTGGGTGCGGGGGGAGCTGGGGCAGGGCATACAGAGCAGGCTACTGGGGAGCAGCTGATCCGCCCGCCAGCCCGTGGCAGGGTGCAAATGACGACCAGTGTGCGAGGAGCGGTGTGCTGGGGGGAGAAGAGCTGCTTCCTGGCTGACTCTGGGGGAGCAAATGGGGGCGCTGCAGCATTTTGACAGTGCCGGGGAAAGGTCCAGCGCAGCTTTGTCATTGGACGGCTGACGCTTTGCTAGGGGGTGGGTCTGCCACCCCAATGGGAGATGGGCATGATCAGCATCACAGCGCCAGCGGGGAGCTTCAGTGCGCAGGGGAGCTTGCCGTTCCTTGTGGTTCCCCGACTCTTTGCGATGCTGCTACCCCAGCGCGCTCTTTGGGCCGAGTCGCCAGCGGTCCCCAAAAGCCGAGCGCAGCAGGTAGTTGCAAACACGGAGTCTCACCTGCCTGCAAAAGCTCAGCCATGCAAGAGCACGTCTTAGTCGCACTTTCTTTGCAATGGCAAGGGTACCAATCAGGGTTGGGGGACTTAAGGCCCAGAGCCGGATGCAGCCTCCAGCTTGGCCCCTGAGCCTTGGGCTCCCCCTAGCACTGGGGAGCCCACGCTGGTGCTCTGACCCCTCCCCCCATATATCCCCCCTCAAGACTGGAGCACACAAAATCTATTAGCCTGGACCCCTCCCCAAAGACTCTGGTGTGCAAGGTGAACGTGGAGAAGGTCCTTCTGCTTCTCGGTGGGGGGGCCACATCAGTGAGGGGTTTGTTTGGGGGGGGGTTTCTTCTCACTTGTGTGCAGCCCCCGACTGATTTTTCTGTGGGTCAGTGGCCTCCAACCCAGAAGTTTCCTGTCCAAATCAGCCCTCAGATCTGCATCCTGGCTCATGAGCTACTCAGTGACCCTGATCGGAGAGTAACAAAACCACAATCAGGTCAAAAACCGGATGCCTGGCCAGCTTACTAGAACACTGTGAGGGCGCTGCAGCTTTTCTCAAAGGCCAGCCCTGCATTCAAGACCATCAGCGCGGCCACACTGGGTCAGACCAAAGGTCCATCCAGCCCAGTGTCCTGTCTGCCGACAGTGGCCAATGCCAGATACCCCAGAGGGAGTGAACAGAACAGGGAGTCAGGAAGGGCAAGTCTACACAGCAGAGTTACACTCAAAATAAGCTACACAACTTGAGCTATGCTAATTGCGTAGCTTTAGTCGAAATAGCTTATTCTGAATTTGGGCACGTCTACACTGCACTTATTTCGAAATAGAGCACTCTTCCCGACTTCCCTTACTCCTCCTACAACAAGAACAGAAGTCAGTGAGAAGCCTGTTATTTTGAATTTATTTTAAAATAATGGGCTTGCTTTGTAGATGTGGAATAAGTTATTTCAGAATAACCAACGTTATTCTGAAACAATGCTGCTGTGTAGACGTATCCCAAGTGATCATTCTCCTGTCACCCATTTCCAGACTCTGACAAACAGAGTCTAGGGATACCATCCTGTCTAATAGACATTGATGGACCTAACCTCCATGAATTTATCTAGTTCTTTTTAAAATCCTGTTAAAGTCCTGATCTTCACAACATCCTGTGGCAAGGAGTTCCACAGGTTGTGCGCTGTGTGAAGAAAAACATACTTTTGTTTGTTTTAAACCTGCTACCTATAAATTTCATTTGGTGACCCTTAGTTCTTATGTTATGTGAACAAGTAAATAATTTTTTCCATACCAGTCATGATTTCATAGACCTCTATCATATCCCCCTCTTAGTCTCCTCAGGGTAAAGAGGGCATTGCCCTGACTCCATAGTTAAGGTCAAGTTCCATTTTGCTCTAGAAGCCAGATTTCAAACGGCTCGTTATAAATGGAAAATGCCTTTGATCATCCCCTGGCTAATAGCGTTCACTCCCTGAGGGAAGAGTAGATTGAAATGAATTAAGAACTGGGTCCTTTAAGAAGCGTAGAATCTGTGGGTCTCTTTGTGTTATTTTGTTAGGGAGTTCATTTGGGACAGACTCTTCAGACTTCCACCTAATTGAAATTAATGGAAACCTTGTGCATTAAACTATAATTGAAGAAATTAGGTTGTAATTAAATCAGGTTATTAATGATTGTTATAGCTAATTATTATGATTAGACAGGCTACAGAGAGGCTTGGATACATTTCAGTGGGGCTATTGTGACATCGAAGATAACTCATCCAATCACCTCTACCCCTAACTTGCAACAATTCTGTTCATTGCAATGATTAAGTGTTATGAGGGGAAATGGACATTTGTCAAGAGTTCTCATTGGTGAATTACTTGGCCCACTTGTTGCGTGGTGACATGCGAGCTTGGCCGTCAATGCTTGAAAGGCTTCCTGTGACATTGCTACGGAGGCTCCACTGCACAATAAGGGAGCGTGATGTGGGGAAACTGAGGCATAAGATTCCTTAAAGCTCTGAGACATTGGGACTTAGGGGCAGGACACCCTCCCCGGCCCCGGCCTCCCCACTCTCCCTTCACATACTGTCTGGTTGCAAATTAAGCGAGCGATTCACCACTCTACTTCAGGTATTTTTTGACTCCAACTTCAGTGACCAATGCATGCTGGCAGGCTTGGGCTCCTCTGGTTCATCAGTGATTCTGCCTCGGAAGTTAAAAAAAAAAGTACATTGCCTTCCCATTATACATATCACCACCCAGTCACATTCTTGCTGGGTTTCTTATAAGTTTCACCATCAAAAGGTTAATGCTGTTGGCTTTGGTTGGAGCCGGTTCTCTTTTGATTGATAGTGGTGTCAATCAGTGTTCCCTCTCATTGTTCCATCCATGTGTAGATTAAATTTTGTTATGCACACCAGGGCATGTGCAGATGTGCACCACCAGTAGAAACACATGCTGCCGGCTGTAAGCACACTGCTAATCAGCTGGGTGGTATTTAAATCTCTCCTGTGCAGCCGCCCAAGCACTCAGCTTAGAAGGAACATGAGGTTTATAAAAGGAAGCAAATTCACAGATAACTTTAACTCCACTTGAATGTAGTCTTTTAAGAGTACATATGCGTAATTTAAGGGTAAAAACTCAGCGAGGGATTCTCCTGTGAAAAGAAGTGTTATAAACCAGGAAATTCAGAGGCAAGGTAACACTGAAAAGGACTCTGTATGTTAAGGTATGGAATTGGATAGTTAAGTCAACCAACCTTAATCCTTTTTATTGCTGATGGCAGGAAAGAGAAAATAAGACCAAAAAAACCCCCACCCTATAAGGTATTTTTACATCACACTGATTTCTAATCTGGCAGCACATACAACAAAATGCCTTAGTAGTCCTTCTGCATGGGTCACCACAGAGCAGAGGAAAAGCTGTTCATTCCCATGCATGGGCGGTTTGGGAACTCAACTTTCCCATTTCAGTACAAGTAATAGGAATCCCTCTGGCTGCTGTTCTTTGCAAAGATCTAAGCTCACGGTCATCTGGCTCTTCTCACCAACCTCTGTGGGAGCTGTTACCCTGCTTCTGCTCATCTAGGTACAAAAGGGCAACACACACTCCCTTGCACTGCACACTGACATTGTAACAATCCAGCTTGCTCGAGCCACTGGAAATGAATGCAAACGTTATGAGCCAGATTGACCCTTCAAATAAATTTTTACACTTATGTGGTCTCATGCATTTCCATAGAGTTATTGACACCAGTGTTCCTTTTAAGCTGAGGGCTTAGGCAGTCACCCAGGAGAGATTAAAATGCTGCCCAGCTGATTAGAAGAGGCTCAGAGCCAGCAGCATGTGTTTTTATTGGTGGTGCACATCTGCACATGCTGTGGTGTGCATCACAAAATTTAATCCACACATAGATGGAAACAATAAGGGGGAACACTGAGTGACACTGTGATCAATCAAAAGAGAAGCAGCTCCAACTAAAGCCCACAGCATTAACCCTTTGAGGGTGGAATTGAAACAAGAATGTATCTGGCAGTGTGTGCAGCTAAAGGGTTTTTAACCTTTTTTTACCAATAAGAGGTTACTCACAGGACTCCCATCCCAGGGCTGGGGAGTTGCTCCTCCAACCAATTGCTCCTCCTGAACAGCATCCTGTAAACCTCTTGCAGGAAGCATAAGGGATCTGTCAAAAAATGCTTTCTTTCTCCACAGATCCCCCTCTAGACTGCCTCTTTTTGCCGACAAAGTGCTGAGTCAGCAAAACGCGGTGGCCATTTTTATGCAAATTAGGCGTGGGATAGTTAAATCTCTGCCTCATTTGCAATGTCGACCTGCCTAATCTGCATCCCTCTGCCAACAGAGGGATGCAGTCTAGACATACCCATACTGTCAACAAAGCCTCCGTAGAAAAAGAGCATCTAGACTACAACAGTCGAAAAAAAAGCGCGACAGAGTGTAGACGCTCTCTTTTGAAAAAGCACAGTGTGGATGCAATAGCGCCTTTTGTCGACAGAACTCTGTCGACAAAAGGCGTTATTCCTCGTAGAATGAGGTTTACTGCCGTCGACAAAACTGCCGCGTTCTGTCAACTTACTGTCGACAGAACGCAACAGTAGTGTAGACGCAGGTATAGTTTTGTCGACAAAAGGCCACTTTTGTCGACAAAACCCTGTAGTCTAGACATACCCTTAGCGTTGACCATTCCGTTAATAAACTGGGCCCTAAGCAAGGTGGTTGTGACTGGAAACCCCGGCATGGAGTTTATTAGCGACTGCAAGGGGAGAAACTGAGCATGAATGACAGCCCAGAGGCCAGCAGGGGGCACCACAAAGGGGACCACTCATGTACTGTCCTCCTTGCAGCACGGGGAGAGAAACGCTGTTCTGAATGGGAGGTGAAGCCTCCCTTCTTTCCAGCAGGAACTATTCAGCCGTGTGCCTGTTAGGAACAGAGCAGCTGGGTGCAACCTTATGGCTACAGGGGAATACGGAGGAAGCGAGCAAGACAACAGAAATAAAGAAACAAAGATTCGAGAGGCAACATGGGAAGAAAAGAGGAACCCAGATGAGACCCCTAGAACACACACAAGGAATGTCCTGTCCTGCACAACTAGGATTGACTTCTCAGCTGTGCCTAGCTGCGTGATCAGGAGAACTAGATTGGGGACATCCCTAGATCAGCAGGCTTATGAAGACTATGATGTCATAAAAAGTCTCTGAGGGGTCGCTGTGTTAGTCTGTAACTTTAAAAACAACAAGCCGACCTGTGGCACCTTAGGGTATGTCTAGACTACATGACTCTGGCGACAGAGGCATGTAGATTTGTTTACTCGGCATAGGGAAATGAAGCGGCGATTTAAATAATCGCCGCTTCATTTAAATTTAAATGGCTGCCGCGCTGTGCCGATCAGCTGTTTGTCGGCTCAGCGCGGTAGTCTGAACGCTCCACGGTTGACATCAAAGGCATTTGTCGACCTCCCCGGTAAACCTCATCCCACGAGGCATACCGGGAGGTCGACAAATGCCTTTGATGTCAACCGCGAGCGCCCAGACTAGCGCTGAGCCGACAAACAGCTGATCGGCTCAGCGCGCAGCCATTTAATTTAAATGAAGCGGCGATTATTTAAATCGCTGCTTCATTTTCCTATGCCGGGTAGCCTAATCTACATGCCTCTGGCGACAGAGGCATGTAGTCTAGACATACCCTTAGAGACTAACAGACATATCATGAGCTTTCGTGGATAAAACCCACTTCATCAGATATTCTGGAGTGGAAAGTACAGAATCCAGAGTATCTATAACAGCAAAAGCAGTTATGTGTCCATTGTAGGACCACTATTAATGATGCTAATTGAGTCAGGCTGGATGTGTCCCATTCATAGCTTTTGAGATATAAATGCGAATATCAAAAGCAGGGCAAATTGCCTTTGTAGTGCGTTAACCAGTTAATATCTTTATTCAAGCCCAGGTTGATTGTGCTGAACTTGTAAATGAACTCTAGTTCAGCAGTCTCCCTCTGTAATTGGGTGATAAAATTCCTTTGTAGAAGAATGACTACTTTTAAATCCTTCTTTTTCCTCCTCTTCCTCTCCCTCCCCCTTCATCCTCTCTCTGTGCTATTTATTTTACAGCTGGACCCCTTAAACTTCATTCATCTAAAGAAGTGGGTTGTGCCCACGAAAGCTCATGATACCATCTACATTTTTTTGTTGGTCTCTAAGGTGATGCAAGGCTATTTGTTGTTTTTTAAGTTTTTCCAGTTACAGACTAACATGGCTACCCCTCTGATACTTTTAAATCCATGACTGAATGTCCAGGGAGGTTCAAATGTTCTCTTACAGGTTTCTGTGTGTTCCCATTTCCGACGTCTGATTTGTGTCCATTAATCCTTTGTCACAGAGACTGTCTGGTTTGGCCAATATACATGGCAGAGAGGCATTGCTGGCATTTGGTTTTACCCACTGGAGCTCCTGATATAATGTATTTGTTCGTCTTGTGGCAGGCTGAAGGCAGTGGGCTGCAGGGGTTTGGTGGGGGGGGTAGGTACATGGGGAGTTAGGTGTATGGATTTATGTTCCCTGCATAGGCTGCCAGAGACTGCTGCTCAGCCATCACCTGAAACTCATTAGGAGCCAGCCTGTAGTGCAACCTAATGGAACACCTGCCGCCAGTGAAGGCCTGCGAACCCAATATAAACGCCTCAGGCAAGGTGGGGGAAGGAGAAGAGGGATGGACTAGGGAAGAGGAAACACCGAGTGGAGGCAAAAACGACAAGCCACAAGCAGGAAGGTTTTTCTCCAAGATGCCAGGGAGGAGTTATCGAGGGAGTGGTTGGGGAACTGGCCCAGGGAGCAGGGCCGGCCCGAGGTATTCTGGCGCCCCGGGCACAGGCATGCGGCACTGCCCCCGGGCGCACGGCGCATGCGCGGGCCCGCCCATGGGGAGCGGGTCTGCCCCCACTAGGGTGCGCAGGCCCCTCCCCCAGGGAGAACGGCGCAAGCGCGGCCCAGTCCGGCCCAGCCGTTGCTGCTGGCGCGCGCGCCCCGCGGCCGTGGGGGGAAGGGCGTTGCTGGCCGGGGGATGTGGGCGGGCCAGGCGCTGTGGGAGCCGGGCGCGCGGCGCCTGATGGCAGCTGTAAGGAACGCCGCACGCCCCTTACAGCTGCCATCAGGCACTCCCCATCGGTTGGCGCCCTGGACAGCTGCCCGGCTCGCCCATGCCTCCGTCCAGCCATGCCAGGGAGGGGCTGCTATTCAGTGGGGAGACGGGCAAGAGCCCCACTCGTGGCTGCCACAGAGGGTGTGTCTAGACTACAGGGTTTTGTCTACAAAAGTGGACTTTTTTCGACAAAACTATACCTGCATCTACACTACTGTCGACAGTAAGTCGACAGAATGCGGCAGTTTTGTCGACAGCGGTAAACCTCATTCTATGAGGAATAACGCCTTTTTTCGACAGAGTTCTGTCGGCAAAAGGCGCTATTGCATCCACACTGTGCTTTTTCAAAAGAGAGCATCTAGACTCTCTGTCGAAAAAGCGGCTTGCTTTGTCAAGAGAACTGGCTGTAGTCTAGATGCTCTTTTTCGACACAAAGCCTCTGTCGAAAAAAGCCTGTAGTCTAGATGTACCCAGAAGGTCCTGGGCCAGAACCCGCAGCAAGTGGGTGGACTGGGTTCCTCCCAACTCTCCCCCTGGCCAGTGGGCCGCCATCTGGGGAAAAGGACCTTTGGCCTGCGGAGTTTTCCCTCCAAACTAGTGACTGGGTGATGATGAAAATGGCTCGTGAAGCAGGGTACCCTCGCTTGTGAGAAAAGCAAGAAGCAGTGGTAGGGTCACCGCGAGCCTCTGAGGCACACAAAAACCCGCCAGGAAGCGCAGGACCCAGGGGGCACTGTCCCAAGCTCCGCCACAGTCTGTACAGTGCCACAGGACTGTTTGGTTGTTTTTATGACGGGGGGGAGGGGTATTCTGATGGATACCAGGATTGTTTTTGGAAAGGGCAGATCCTGCAGAACTCTCAAATCCTTACCCCACGGACCTCCACCTCACCCAGAACTGAACAATAATGAAAGACCTCAGAGGAGAATGAACTAACCACTGGGAAGAGCTGAGAAATCCCTGCCAGTCCTCAACCCAGACCTCCTCATTAGCAGGTCTCTTCCCCAGTGACATGTGGACAACAAAGAGCCACAAATCGAATGCATTTTAAAAACTCCTTCATTATAATCTGACGGTTATTGAGTGGGGTCATTACGCAGCTGAGTGACTACTGATTTGGTGCCCTAGCAATGCATCTGGCAATGCACAAGCAGAGCGGATACAGCCATTTGTTAAAGGGAGACTAGAAAGCAGGTTCAGGGGTACCTCTAGAGTCCACTTCAGTGTGTAAGCACCCCTCTCTTTCTGATTCTTTCTATCCATTTTGCAAAGAGGTAATGCCCTGAGGAGCTGTTTGCTGCTGTACGTGAAACCGATGGGAGAAACATTGAACAACACCATTAAAGTGATCAAAACTTCCACTTACACTGAGGTCGTCCATGGCTTGTCACTTTGTGTTTTCCAGGGCAGTTGCTGTTGAATCACCTTGTTTTGCAAACTTGTCTGACATTTTTCCAAAGGGCTGGGGTCCCGCATTTATACTCCGGAAAAATCAGAGGTGACGACGGGTCACAGGGTTGGTCCTTGAGGAAATAAGAAAGAGAAATCAGACACTGGATTTAATGGATGAGACTTAGCAGTGAAATGCAGGGCTAGAACAGGGCATCCCTCCCATGCAACCACTCCCAGGGGAACTTACGCCCATTGCTTCCCATTGCTGTGGGAAGCAGATTTGGTACCAGAGCTGTGCGTAAAACCCAGAACTCGGGATTTAGAATCGGATGAGTTCTTCTTTCATTGCAGAACTTCCACGTTTTATTCCTTAGGGGGGAAGAGAGCTTTTTGCCTTTAAAATGAATAAGCCTTCCCTCTCTTTTCAAAGGCATGTTCAAAAAATTCAGCAATAGCCTTCAAGCTCTTAAAAACCTTATGAAGGAGTCGCCAATTCCAAAAATCTCGTTTTTCCTCTCTCTCTCCCCTCCATGAAGCCCTCTTGAAAGAACAGAAAGATCCAAATCCTGTGCACTGAAAAATAGTATTGGCAAATGCCAGGAACCCAGGGACACGTTTTCTGGGCATGAGAGGGAGTAGGTCTACATTACAGCAAGTCTGGAGTTAGAGCCCAAGAAAACCCTAGCCAAGAGTTAGCTAAACTCTGCCCTGATCTGAGCTGGCTTGTAATTAAATGTGACATACTGGTACCAGTGTTCCCTGCAAGATGGACACTTGTGTGGAGAAATTCAAATGTCACTGAGCTGATCAGCAGAGTGCCCACAGCTAGGTTTCTTGTTTCTACTGATGGTGCATATTGGCACATGTGTCGGTGCACATAAAATTATTCCGCATATGGATGGGCAAAGTCCACACGTGGATGGAAAAGATTAGAGGGAACATTGACTGGTACCTGTCATGGCTGTGGACTGAGTTAAGGGTAGCTGTGAAACACCAGCTAGTTACTTTCAGGCTATGGGCTTCCTTTTGCTACGCACAGTGTACAACCAGTAGCCAGATTATTTATTTATTTATTTATTTATTTATTTATTTTTGCAAATGCACCTTGAAGCAAATTCCCATTTCCTCCTACTCTGACAATCACCAGATGTCGTGTTTCAGTGCCACGGCACACTGCACCGCTTTAGTTTTACAGACAAATCGCATGTAAAACGCCTCCCTTTCAGACTCCACTGGGAAATGTCATCACAAAAGTGATTGTGTGTTTCCTCTTTCGGTAATTACATTATTTTCTCCTTTCCCATACACAAGGAATGTTCGGAGAAGGCAACGCAATCCACAGCAAGCCCATGTCTTCAGAAGGAAAGGGAGTGTCTCGGGATGGACCGACCTTTGGCCAGTTGAGTCAAGCGAACTTTATGCTGGTAAAGCAACCTCAGGGAAAAAAGCCATTTCTCAGGCTCTGGGGTGTTTCACTGGGGAGTCCGGTGCTCATGGAGGACTGATGTTACTGACTCAAGGTAGTCAAAAGAACAACATAACTCCCTTGCCCTCTTGGGCTACGTCTACACTTGCGTGAGAAATATGCAAATGAGGCTAAGCGTGAAATATCGCCAAGCCTCATTTGCATACCTAATGAGCCACCATTTTGCAGAAGAGGCTCTTGCGCCAGAAGGAGTGTCTATACTGCCCCTTCTTGCGCAAGAAAAACCCACTTGCGCAATGCCGCTATGCCGATTATTTTCAGGACTAACAGCATTGCGCAAGAGGGTTTTTCTTGCGCAAGAAGGGGCAGTGTAGACAGCTCCTTCTGGCGCAAGAGCCTCTTCTGCAAAAATGGCGGCTCATTAGGTATGCAAATGAGGCTCGGCGATATTCCACGCTTAGCCTCATTTGCATATTTCTCGTGCAAGAAGCCAGCGAGTGTAGACATAGTCTTGTAGATCTGCCAGGCATCTGATCCAGGCTTGCAAAAACCCTTGTGACATTGGTAATGTGAACTCACACACTCAGGGCAGTCCTTAGGATTGTATGGGGCCCTATGCAGTACTGTTAAATGGGTGCTCCTATGCCTGTTGGCAGCCGGAGATGGGGCAGGAGGGTCAATGATTTTTTTTGAGCTGTGACTTGTATAAGCGTCAGCAGCACACTCATGAAATATTTCAACCAAGGTCTTGTCAACTAACAGGAGATTCAGAAACTAGCAGGATAAACCGGAGGTTGGCCTGTTAAATGGCTTCATCACCACTCGAGTGGCTCTTTTCCAGGTTCATGTTCTACCAATACATCTGGCAGTCTTTCCCTTTTAAGTTACCGAGCTCCTCTCTGGAGACAGCAGAGCCACAGAACAGAGATAGCAAGAGGCGGGTGGGTGAACATTAAGACCCAGCGGTGCCCAAAATTTTCAGCAGCCCTACGCAGCTGCGTATTGTGTGCAGGGGTAAGCACGGCCCTGCACACACACACACCTCTGTCAATGCACCTTAATCCTGATCTGCAGCATCCCTGCTCTTCCAGAATAGGAGTGGATTTTACGCAACACCATTATTGCACAAGCCAGCCTGGAGAGCTTTTACAAAGGGAAGCCATGCGTCTGCTCCTGGCAGGACGGCATCTGTGTAAACAGCTGCAGCCGCTGTTATGGGCTCCTCAGTAGCACATACCGCCGTGGGTACAACTCTGTTTCAATGGAGAGGGACACTGTTGGCTGGGGCTCTGAGTGAACTTTTATCTTCCTGCACCGCAGCAGATAGAATGCAGCTGGCTTTAGAGGCCCATTGGAAGGATGGTTCCCCTCCCAGTGCAGTGCTGCATTAGGTACGAAGCCAAGCCCTGGGGTGGGTCTTGAAGTGTGAGCCAAAAGAGGCCAGTATCGCCACGGGAAGGCTCACGTTCATGCTGACACCACAGAAGGATGTAAGATGTTAGTAACAAGAAGGTCATTAGCAAGATACCTGTCCTCTTGGGGATCTTTGGGTCCCGTGTTCCAAACCTGTCTGGCCCTGTTAATGAGTGACCACAGACATACATGGCTAGCTTCCAATACAGCCTACTTTGGTAACAGGGCCCCTTTGCAAAGCTTGGACTTATTGGCTACGTCTACACTGGCATGAATTTCCGGAAATGCTTAAAACGGAACAGTTTTCCATTATAAGTATTTCCGGAAAAAGAGCGTCTACATTGGCAGGATGCTTTTCCGGAAAAGCCCTTTTTCCGGAAAAGCATCCGTGGCCAATGTAGATGCGCTTTTCGGAAAAAGCCCGATCGCCATTTTCGCAATCGGGCTTTTTCTTGAAAAGACTACTGTGCTGTCTACACTGGGCCTTTTCGGAACAGTTTTCCGGAAAAAGGACTTTTGCCAGCGGGAGCAGCATAGTTTTTCCGGAAAAGCAGCTGATTTCTTACAGTAGATCGTCAGTGCTTTTCCGGAAATTCAAGGGGCCAGTGTAGACAGCTCACAGCTTATTCCGGAAAAGCAGCTGATTTTCCGGAATAAGTGGCCCAGTGTAGACACAGCCATTCTGAATTCGTTGCTCACCCCTGATGCAGGATGGAAACCTAAGCACGGGCGACAGGCCAGCCCTCGCTTACAGACACCTGAAACACATAAGCTACATCTACACTGCGCATAGTTGCGCAATAAGATATGCAAATGAGGTGTGGGGATGAATATCACCGTGCCTCATTTGCATACCTAATGAGCCACCATTTTGCGGCACAGGCTTTTGCGCAAGAAGGAGCTGTCTACACTGCTCCTTCTTGCGCAAAAAACCCCTCTCGCGCAGAGCCATTCTGCCGCTTATTTTCAGGAAGAACAGCTCTGCACAAGAGGGGGTTTTTTGCACAAGAAGGAGCAGTGTAGACAGCTCCTTCTTGCGCAAAAGCCCATGCCGCAAAACGGTGGCTCATTAGGTGTGCAAATGAGGTGCTGTGATATTCATTCCCGCACTTCATTTGCATATCTTATTGCGCAACAATGAGCAGTGTAGACGTAGCCATACTTACCAACTCCACACCCCACAACAGAAACACTAACCCAGGAACCAAACCCTGCCACAATCCCCGTTGCCAACTCTGTCCACACATCTACCCTAGTGATGCCATCAGAAGACCTCACCCCATCCGCTATACAACCCAAGGTTCATTCACGTGCACTTCTACTAACTTAATATCTGCCCTCATGTGCCAGCAATGCCCCTCTGCCATGTGCTTTGGACAAACCAGATTGTCCCTACATGAAAGAGTAAACGGACACAAACCAGACCTCAAGAACAGGAACATACAAACCAGTGGGGGAGCACTTTAACCTCCCTGGACACACAGTTACTGACTTGCAAGTTACCATAGTCAGGCAAAAAAAAAAAACCTTCAAAAGCAGACAGCCACAAAGAAACTGCTGAGCTGGAATATGCAAATTTGACACCATCAGAAGAGATCTGAACAGAGACATGGAATGGCTCTCCTTACCATAAGGAATTTCCCCTTCAGGTACTGTCACCTTCGCATTGCTGTTGGAGGTGACCCACATCCACTCTGATTTAATGAGCACTTATGTCACACTCCCATCTCTGTACCCTGCCTTTTTTTTCTCTTCAAGCATCTGAGGAAGTGAGTTGTATCTCACGTTTATTAGGGCATAAGCTTTTGTGAGTCTTTAAGGTGCCACCTGACTCGTTTTGCTGAAACAGACTAACATGGCTACCACTGAAACCACAGCTAGTGAATGGGCTGCATAAGTGGCCCTCCTTTAGCTCCGGGGGCCACAAGATTGTCAGATCCAAGACAGGTCTCCCAGAGTAAAGCAGTTTTCTAACTGCACTGGGGTACCTAGAATTGGCGGGATGCACTGATGGAACCGTAGCAGCGCTTTGATGGGATGCAGAGGGAGTGCACGGCTTCCACAATGTCGTGTGCAAGCAGCACGCACCTCACGTCCTGTGCCCTGGCTCTATGTGCGTGTCACTAAATATTGGCAGGGAAAAAACGACACAGACAGAAAGCAGCAGAATCTGGCAACCCTGCGCGTGGGCAACGGTAACAAAATGTGTCTCCGACCACAGATAGAACCTTGAGGGGCTGCATGTGGCCCAGTAGGGTGCCCCCCAACATCCTATACCAATATACACCTGGAAGGGAAAAACTCACTTCAACAGTATAAATGCTTATAGAGCCACCAAAGAATCTCCCTCTTTCTCCTCTGCTTTTGCTGGGACTCCCTTTAAGCTTAACACACTGGGAAAGGAGTTTTTCATTTCCATTTGCAAACCCTGCTCATCTCCCAGTTTTAACCTCTCTGTGCTCCTGATCTGCACGGCCCATAGGGTAAGATTTTTTTTTTCAAAAGCCTCCGTGTTCTGCAATACATGGAAATACTGGGCCTGCAAAGGCAAGAAATCCGGGACAGGCATGAGCTTGTGTTTCATGCCATCGCGTTCCTAAAAGCTGTGCATTAGACACATCCAATAGTCTGCCTATGACACATGCTGCCAGCTTTTGACTTGGTAGGTCAAAAGGAAGTAGCTGATGCAATACAGCGACCTGACATAAACCAGGCAGTTGGGAGGACTCAGCCTTGAAATCATTAAGCTAAAAGGATGGACGGCTGTGACGAACTCAGGAAAGACATTGTGCGCCTGGGCTAAGTCCCCATTAGGTCACAAGTGCAGTGAGTCTAATGGATTTCCCGTGCATTCGTCCTCAGTGTACAGTGCAGGACGATGCTCAGCCTTGGCAGAGGACAGCAGGAGTGGTTAGGAGAGCCAAGGACGGGATCAGTGGCAGGGCGGCTGGTCCAGATTGTAGAGCATCCATTGTTTGTAGGGATGGGAGTTGATACAGCCCCCACCTGGGGCTAGGCCTCACTATGCTCACAATAGTCAGCGCCTCATTTTCACATCCATATAGTAGGAATGGTGAAAACCTAACACCTGCTTTCCCTAGCTCCCAAATCCCTTCACTCTGCTGCGTGAAGATTCTTCAGCTGATGCATCAGGTTAGATTGTGCTCGCTTCCTTTAAATGATTTTGTCCATTTTGCTCCACTTGGACACCAGGGAGTGCAGCCTGCCTCCCGGGACTCATTAAAAGATAGTGGTGGGGGAAGCGAAAGAGCCCATCTGAAATCACTGGCCATGCATGCCTGGCTCTGGCAGAGAAGTCATCAATTATATGGCTTTTTGAATATGTTACGCTCCCCACTGCTGTGCGATGACAGGGCGGTACGATTTATGAGAGCAGCCAAGATTCCATTATGGATTTCCCATAAATTACCCATATGGGTTCTTCATCTCGTGCCAGGTTCCACGGAGATCTGCCGCACGAGGACAGGGGCTTATCTGAGCATGGCATAAACTGGAATATTAAAAAGAAACAGGGAAAAAAACCAGCCTGAAGTTAGCACCAAAGGGATGCGCTGGGATTCCTGAAAGCAGACTGCCATGGGCAGGCCAGAAGGGAGAAGACGCAAGAGAGGAGGAGCAGAAATAATTGTCTCTCCATTCTCCTTAGTATATGTTTCATGAGGTCCCCACCAGGGTATGGGTAAGAAGAGATGGTCCTTTTTGTAGAGTCTTCTCTGCCTGTAAATGGTGTCGACAGAGAAACTTTAAATCTTTCCTGAACCTTAATAGACATTTCCAATGACTTCAGGGGGGATTTGTCATGAGTAGAGAGTGCAGGAATAGGCCCTTAAGAATAATAATACCAGCCGATAGCAGCTGCAATTACAGTAGCTAAGTTTTAAATGATCACCAGTCACAATTCATGGCAAAAGTGACCTCGAAATATAAGAAGACTGCTTCTGAAAGCACAGGAGAATCCAATGAGACTGAAAGAATTGGGTTTGTTTAGTCTGGAAAGGAGAAGGCTGAGAGGGGACATGGTAGCAGCTTTCAAGTGCCTAAATGGGTGTCACAAGGAGGAGGGAGAAAATTTGTTCTCCTTGGTCTCTGAGGAAGGACAAGAAGCAATGGGCTTAAATTGCAGCAAGGGAGGTTTAGGAAAAACTTCATAACTGTCAGGGTAGTTAAACACTGGAATAAATTGCATAGGGAGGTTATGAAACCTCCATCACTGGAGATATATAATAGCAGGTTAGACACACATCTATCTAGACCAGTGTTTTTAAACTTTTTAAGACTGAGGAACACCAAACAATAATTTTTTTTTAGGAGGAACATGAAGGATTTTTTGTTGAGCAAAAAAAAAAAGGTCGGGGGGAAAGTTATTGAGGAAAAAAAGGCAGCCATTTTGAATTCTGTTCTCCACAGCACACCTCCGACAGCCTCGCGGCACACCAGTGTGCCACGGAACCCAGTTTAAGAAACAGTGATCTAGACAATGCTTGGGTCCTGCTGTGAGGGCAGGGGACTGGACTTGATGACCCTCAAGGTCCCATCTGGCTCTAGTATTCTAGGATTCAATAAGGAGAGTATGAACCAAGAGGCAAGGAAATGCAGCGTGTAGCCTGCTGTTCTTGTCCCATCATGTCAAAGTCTTTGAGCAAGACTTTGCCCTGCTTGACCAGTCAGGTAAGGACATGTGGAGGTAAGGAACAGGTCTAGGAATTGGAAAATCTAGGTTCTAGTCCTGTCTTTGTTCCATCTTTGGTTCTTCTTCCATGCCACTCCTTTCTCTGTGTCTGGAACACCCTCCCTTCACCGGATATGATGTGACCCCACATGTTCCTCCTCAAGCAGTCTCTCCTAAGACACACTTCTTCAAAGAGGTCTAAAAGTCTTACTCCTCCCCTCCAAAGAACATTCCTGAGTCAGGCATCTGTAGGCACCACTAATTCCTCTGTCTTTGTGGATTTTGTGGTATTTAAGGGCACACAGCAGGCCCACAAGAGAGAACCTCTGAAAAAAATTATGGCCACCGTTCCTGCACTCAGCATGGGAACAGAGTGGGTGGGAAAAAGGTCTATTATACTCAATGCATTCTTTGTGCAGGGGCCTTTCCAGCCTGTGGAGAAAGTTAGAGCAGCCCTGGGGCCGCTCTGTCTCATGCTTTGCTTCCCAAGACCCTTGTGGGTCATGGGACACTGAAAATAGCTGAAGAGCCGTGCATTCTAGCCATGCCTCTATCTCTTCTACTGAATCAGACACTCCCATTACCTGTCCATCTCCAACCTGCAGATGATAAGCCTGCAGAGCTATTCAGCCAGATAAGCAATGTCCCCTTTGCTAGTGTTTGTGCACAATGTGAATTCTGAGAACTCATTTGATCCCCACATTTTTTATTGTTTTATGTATTTTTTTCCTTGCCTGTGAGCTCAAGAGGGGGAAGCAGTCAAATTTCTCTTCATGGGCAAAATAATTTGCCCAGAGAAATGTCGCACTTATCTTTTGAGTGACAATCTGTGTGCACAGACCACGTGGAAGTCAAAATTGAACGGTTCTATGGCATGTCCACACTTATTTTCTACTTAGCTGCTCAGTTCCATGGGTGAAAATCAAAGCTGAATTGTCATGATTATCTGTGATCTCTGGAGCGATGTGGGCGTGATGGACCTCCGAGTTGATCTAGTGTGGCAAATTCCGCATCCCTGTTAAGAGAATTACATACATGCCATCTGCTTTCATTTACATTACTCAGGGTTTGAGGAGCTGACTTCAGATCAACCTTTTCTTAGCATCTAATGTGGGGAACGTTTTCTTCAAGAAGTAACTTGAACAAAATGCAGGGCCTTGAGTACGCTCCTGACAACGCATATTCTCCCTAGGGATTACAGCAAGGATGGAGCCAGGTTCTGGTAAGTTTTGTTTTGTTCTGTTAACTTAGCTCATGAAGCAGATTGTGTTAAAATAAACAAAGCAAGTCTGGGATTTGTTCTCCACTGTTGGGCATTTTATGACCAGATGTTTTTATTTTGTTTAGTTATTTATTTGAGGAGGAAAGACCTTTGCCAAAATTTCCTGGAGCCCTGGAGTTCGGTGGTTAAGCCCCACAAGAAGCACTGTGGTTCAGGGCTTCGGCCTCGTGAGTTTGAAAATATTTATCAGAGTTCTGCTCGGGACAGCGCCAGCCCAATTTAATGTTTGCTTTTCAAACCGTAACTAGTATCATTCTCGATACTGCGCTGATGTGTGCCTTATGCATACCTTGCATAGATTAATTAGCTACAAGAGCAGACCACTGATCAATCTAGTCTGGTATCCTGCCCCTGATACCAGCCAGTGCAGAAGTTTTCATATGAAGCTATAAAATCTCACATAATTATTTCATTGTACAGGTTGAATGTCACAAATCTGGGGCTCTCTAGCCTGACAACATCCATGGTCCGGCAGGAACAAGGATGTTACTGGAGCAAATAGCTCCAGAGGCCAGGAGTGGGAGCCAGCCAGGAGAATGCAGGGATAGGAGCCCTGGATGGGCCAGCACTGGCTGGGGCTGGCAGTGATTGGGGAGCCCGGGCAGGGAACCCCCAGTGTCAACAGGGCCAGGAGAGGTCTGGGGAACCCCTGGCATCAGTGCACCATCTGGGAAACTTTCAACAGCAGAGGGGCCAGATGGTGGCCAAGGAGCTTAGCCAGCAAACCCCAAGGAAACCCCGGCAGCAGCGGGGCCAGTGGCAGCTGGGCGTGCCCAGGCCGGGGAACTCTGGGGAACCCACAGAAGTAGTGGGGCTGGCAGCAGCCAAGCGGTCCTGGCCAAGAACCCTGGGAAACCCTGGCAGCAGTGGGCAGGCAGCAGTGCAGAGAGCCCTGGCCGGGCAAGCGTTAACAGGGCCAGCGGCAGGGCAGGGAGCCTCAGGGAGAGGAACCAGGGAGCAGGGCAGCCAGCAAGGAAGCATTAACCTCCCCTGTTCCAGCAAAATTCCTGGTTCAGGACCACTCAGGTCCTGAGGGTGCCAGACCGGGGAGGTTCACCCTATTCAATGTTCTATCATGGGGCAACATTTGTTCTTGACCTAACCGGTTTGTCCTCCTAGGTACAAGTGAGAGCCCTTGTTAATGGCAGATGCCGCCCTTCTTCAGATCCTTGGGTCCAATTCTTGTTGTGAAGCTTAGTAAATTATTTCTATGAATGGGACTGGGGAAGGTGCTCCGAGTAGAGCCCTGCAAATCCCTGGATATCCGCTTTATAGTCCCATGTACCTGCATTTGCGCATGGAAACACGGATACCCACGGCTCATTTTTGTAGCTATGGATGAAGATACAAATTTTGTATGCAGAACCCTGCAAATCTGCAGCTATCTGCCGGTATCCATATCTGCGGATGTGAATGCGGATCTCCACGGATCAGCTTTGCGGCTGTGGATACAAATTCTATATCCGTGCAGAGCTTCAGCCCAGAGGCATTGGAAGAGACCCTGTAGCTCCTTCAACTTTCCATGGTGTCCAAACCCATACGTTGGTTTCTGTTGCTTCTCTCCCCGTTTTCCTTCCCTCCTTCACTCTTGTTGCTTGGCTCTGTCCAGGGCTGAGATATTTAATCGGCTGTACGGTGACTGGCCGCTGCATGCGTTCTGAGCGCAACCGAAATCCATCAGGCAGCCTTGCAGGAGGGGAATTCAACACGTTGCATCGATCCACCATTTGGGGGATTCGAAACGCTGCGGAACATTAAATATTAATGGGGAAGAGCTCAACACTTATTTTCATTTCCCCACCACCTGTCCAGCAGCTGACAATTTGCCTTCCCCATCAGAGATGTGGTGAATATTCGCACCAAGAGCCAATTGCCAATGAGCATATGGTTAACCAATGTGCTGCAGGGTGGATGGAAGGTAGTCTATTATTCAACCATTTACTTACTAACAGCCTGATCCAACAGCAGTTAAAGTTCATGTCAGGGCTCCCATTGATTTAATGGGCTTTGGATTGGCTCCCAAGAGAGATGGAGACTGGGAGGGGATGCTGACCATCAGTCTCCGATAGGCAAAGATCCTCCATGTTATGTGCATTGTTATCAAGCAATTCATCAGTCGGTAACTGTGGCAGGGTTGGCACTCACCTCATGAGCGCCCCCTTGTGGCCGAGTGCAGGTTCCTGCATGGCCTCAGTCTTGTAAAATACTCAGCCCTCCAGCCGAGTCACACAGCCTCGTGTGCAGTCTCAACCCCTTCCGGGGTAACCTCTGACAGTGGTCCATCCCGGTGCCCGCTGTAGAGTGTCTCTCTGAGTCCCATCTCTCCATCTGTTTCCTGCACTCACTAGCAGAGCGGTGCCTCCAGAGCTTCTCCTGGAGACAGTGTCCTTAAACAGCTCTCCATTCTGAGCTGTCCATGGTTCTGCCAGCCAGCCCCCTCGACCTTCTCCTTTCCAGGCCTGGGCTACAACTGGGCTGCCTCTAGTCCTGGAGCTCCTTTTGTAGTCCCTCCTGGCTCCTGATTGGCTGGTTTCTCCATAGCCACTCTAGCCTCTGGGAGGACTTCTCTATGGACTTTAGGGCCTAGCGCCATTACAGTTACCTGTCAGGATATAGCACAAAAAGAACAGGGTGTAATGGCCTTATAGGAAAGGCCTGTGGCATTCCATATGGATGACACCAGTGGAATTTTGTGGACATCTAAACTCCAGTTGTGTAGACGTGGGCAGTTTGCTCTGAGTCCCGCAAAAGGTCCATGCAGTTGGATCCAATTGCAGGATCAGGCTTTTGACAGAGTTCCATAAAAATTATTCTAAAAGCCTTTATAGAATTCTGTTTGCAGGGGTTTTGTAGCCATGTTTACTGCAGGATATTAGAGACACAAGGTTGGGGAGAGAATTTGTCCAATTGGACCAGGACTTCTGTTTGTGACGGTAGCTCGGAAGCTTGTCTCTCTCAGATGAAGGCGATCTCTGTGCAGCTCGAAAGTTTGTTTCTTCCCCCAACAGAAGTTGGTTCAATAAAAGATAATACCTCACCCACGTTCTCTCTCTCTACAGAAGTCTCTCTTTTCGATAGCATGTCTACGCCAGCTGGCAGAATTTTAGGGAATTATATCCTTTGTTATAGCAAGCTAGAGATGGGTTTAAAAATCCTACAGAAAAGAGATCATTCTCTATGAACAATCTATGGAATTTTTCCATCAGGGGAAAAAATTATTCACACTGAAGGTAAATGGTGACAGTAGGAAATGGAAATATATAACAATCTCTGCATCTTAGCAAATAAAAATCCTTTACTGGCCGTGGCCACTCAGCAAATTGAATTGCAAAGACTTGTGGAGCCTAGAGCAATGAATGAATTTTCAAAGAAACTCCCCTCAAGTAAGTTTTCAGAATTTTGTACTGACATTCTTCTCTTAATATTTCCTGAGAAACATAAAACACGCAGTTTTTTTCGCAACTAATTTTCCTTTGTTTATTTGACAGATACGGATTCTCCCCCCCCCCATCCCATGTTGTTGTTGTTTTTTTATGACTGAGATTAAATTAACATGGCTCCTTGTTTTTGCAGCCGTAGCACAGTGAAAATCATCAATAATATCGACATAGCTTGGGGAATAGGTTTTATTAGCCCAGTTTCTTCTCCCTGGCTGGTTATTATTATTTATTAATCCCTCTAATTGTGCTAATGGATTGATAAATAATAGATATCATTGTGACTGACAGGTACTTACATGCTAAACACCTAATGCGTGTTGTCTTTTCTCACCTGACGTCAGTGGGTTTGCTTGGGAAAAGTACGTGTTAGCGTTAGCCCCTGCATTTAGATACAGCACAACAGGAGACACTAGCAACAGATCCTAGATTATTATTTGTATTGCAGAAGCGCCTTCAGGCTCCAGCTGAGACCAGAGCCCCATCGGGCTAGACAGCTAACTTACCAGAGGAAGAGGAAAAACCCTGCCCCAAAGAGGGATATTATAAGACTGGGAAATTAAGGAGGGAAAGTGACTCTTTAGGAAAAAAAATCCAGGTCCTTGAAGTGTCCATTCAGTACTATAGCCACTAGATGACACTACCACTCAGAGGGCACATCTACACAGCAGGGCTAAACTCGAAATAAGCTACACAACTTGAACTACGCTAATTGCATAGCTTAAGCCGAAATAGCTTATTTCGACATTTGGCGCTGTCTACACGGCAGTTATTTCGAAATAGAGCACTCTTCCCTGACTTCCCTTACTCCTCCTGCAACGCAGGTTACAGGAGTCGGAGTAAGAAGCCCGCTATTTTGAATTCATTTCAAAATAATGAGCTTGCTGTGTAGACGTGCACTACCTTATTTTGGAATAACTCACGTTATTCCGAAACAGCGCTGCTGTGTAGACATAGCCAGACAGAGCTAACGTGAGTCTGATACTGGGATTATTGCTGAGCTCCTATTGTCAGACAAACAGACAATTTCAGTGTTGTCTGAACCATGACTTCAGGACTTTGATTCTACAGAAGCAGTTGTTGTTCTGTCGTTAATTAATTTTTAAATCCGTCGCCCTCTCATTAGTTGCCACAACCAGGTGTTTAGATCCAGGAAAGCCTTTTGCCACCTGATTGTAATGGCTTCAAAAGGTGCGGTGGGTCCGATATTTCACCTGGCACCCCTCCCTTTAAGAGACGGGATAGCATATCCCATGCCCTTGGAGTTTCTTCATCTTCTCTCTTCCCCATCCTCTTGTTTCCTTCCTGAAAATGGCTGAAGTCATTAATTTAAGGCTTAAAAACCTAAGTTACTGAAGTGTGCCTGAAGAAATGAATGTCTCAGAATTTCAATTAAACGAAATGGGGAGGCACCGGATCTCTGTTCTGTATCTAATGAGTCACAGAGAACCATTATCCCGCTATCCGTTAAATACAACAAGGTCAGCATATTCCCCTACATAGCTTCACGACTGCACAATGAACTAGCACAGACTAGCACCACAGGGCGAGAGCCTGACTCACCTGCCCATGCACGCCGTACTATGAGGTTTTGGGTGATCTTTTCAGACCACCAAAGGCATCTTCAGTGCCAGGCTCTTGGGGATAGGGGGCAGGATTTTAATCAATTCGGGACACGTTGGGGCATAGCAGGAAGGGTATAAATAGGGGCCTGAATTTGGACCTAACTAAGAAAAGATAATAGGACCTATTGCTAGCACAGACAGCGGGGTCCACATCATAAATGTTACTATTATAACGCCTCGTTTTTGGCCTTGGCAGCCGATGCAGAAGTCTGAATCTCCATGGAGACCAATGTGCCTCTCAGCTCTACAGACAGTTCTCCTCAACACATCAGCTTGGGCCGCGTGGGAGAAGCGTGTGTTGCTGTGTCCGTGCTGGGAACAGCTTTGGAGCCCCGTGTCATTCTCGACAGAGGAAATGAAAACTAAAAGGAAAATAAAAAAATCCCTCAGCTGTCTGATGTCTGCCACTCAGCTGCATGCCCTTGTGACCAAGAGACAGCAGATCACTGCTGCTCCCCCGCCCGCTTATCAGGGCTTCTCCAGCAATCGCAACTTGCTCAGAACATAGCCACAGCTGTGCTCATAGGTTTGGGCTGCCGTGATTCATATTCAGGTTCAAGCTAGAATTGGTGAGGGGAAGGGGCCAGCCAACTCCACTGCTACCACTCAACTAGATTAGCTTTAGCCCAGACTTACCAGCTTGGTTCCTCTCCACCTCAGAAAATTTACATGAGTTTAGTCCTGCAAGGCAACTTCTCAGTCCAGGACTCAGGCCTGAAACCTTTCCCACCAGAGCAAACCAAGACTCCGAGGCCTTGTCTTCACTCTATGGAAGATTACCGCTCTTGCTATCGATCTTCCAGGCTACGTCTACACTGCAGGTTCTTGCGCAAGAGTTCTTGCACAAAAGTTCTTGCACAAGAGCGTGTCCACACTGCCATGTGCTTTTGTGCGAGAGATATGCTTTTGCACAAGAACGTCCATGGAAGTGTGGATGCTCTCTTGTGCAAGAAAGCTCTGATGGCCATTTTAGCCATAGGGGTTTCTTGCGCAAGAAACCCCTGTTGCCCGTCCACACTGCCCTCTTGCGCCAGTGCTCTTGCACAAGAGGGCTTATTCCTTGTGGGGAGAGGAATAACTCTTGCGCAAGAAGCCCTCTTTTCTGATGCTTTACTGTAAATTTACTTGCGCAAGAACACACATGCAGTGTAGATGCTCCTCAAGTTTTTGCGCAAGAACGGCCATTCTTGCACAAGAAGCCTGCAGTGTAGACGTAGCCCCAGAGTTTAATTTAAGAAGTCTAGTTAAGACTTGCTAAATTAAATGCAGAGGGCACCCCTGCCAGCAGCTGGTACTCCTGCTCTTGCGAGGAGTAAGGGAAACCAAGGTCATCTTCAGGTAACCCAACTCCAGCTACATAGTCTACATAGCTGGAGTTGAATGCCTTAAGACAAGCTTCTGGGTCTAGAGTAGACCTGGCCTGAGAATGGATCCCTGCTCTAAGTCTGTCCACCATGGGCTTTGCTACCAAGTCTGAGCCCATTGACTATCCGATCACAATGACCCACTTTCCCCAGAGTATAACCTTCCTAAATGGATATTCTCATATGCCTGTCCTCATAATACCCAGTTACATAACACATTTAACACCATTTCTAAGAAAAGAACAAAGAAACTCCAGATAATACAACAGTAAGCAGTTTAACTCAAGCATATGCAAATTAAATCTGGCAGCAGGTAGGAAATCTCATTTCCACCTTTTAATTTATGGGGGGAAGTGGGGGAATTAAATCTGCAAATCAAACCTGGAAACAGGTAGCAACATTTCCTCCATTTTCCCATTTCACCTGTAGACTGTTCTAGGAAGTTTCTATTCCCAAAATGTCATGGGTCTTATAGCTACACAGCCAACTTGCCGGCGAAGCAACACACAAGGTTTATGTTATATCAGGTTAACTAGTCTCTGCCCAAAAATCTTAAACCATCCCCTTCAAACTAGTGAAACCATGGAAGACTCCTATTAGAATAGGTCCCTAGGCCTGTTCCACCGGGTGTTATTTTTATGCCCATACAGTGAGCTTAGGTATGGGGTTTTTTTAATGGAATTAATTGGTTTAATAGACAGGAGAAATCCCTAAAGCAAGGGAGAGAAAGCAAAGAAAGTTGCCATCTTCTGAACTGTTTCTCCTTTGAACCATGCTGGGAAGTAAAGAAGCCAGGCGCAAAAGGAGATGAGAGAGAGAAAACAAAGCAAACACAGTTAGAGGGAAGAGCTGCAAAAAGGAAAACAGGGGTGGGCTGGGGAGGCTTTTTCCTGGAGCTCTGCAGACGGTATTAGCATCTTGTTGCCTAATGACTCTTACGTGCAGCAGACGGGCCATGTAAATAAACACGGGCTGGGGAAAGCAAGCATCGATAACACAGACACAACCACAGGGGCAGCAGTTTAACAAATGTTAGTTGTTTGACACCCTGGGACGTTTCTGTCCTACAGCCTTACCCCATGGGGGTTTATTCTCTAATTCCCTTCTTGCATATTATTGTTCTGTTCTCACCATTGTCTCAGGCGTAGGCCTTGTCTACACTGGCACATTTTGTCACCAAAAACTGTCTTTTGGTGACAAACCAGTGAGAGTGTTTACACTGCAGTGCGACTTTTGTTGGGAAAAGCACCCAGTCTTGTTGACAAAAAACTTCCAGCCTTGTGAGAGACTTTTGTCTTTTCCCCTCTTTTGGTTGTCGACAAAGAACCAGTGTGGACTCTGCTGTTTGTTTTGTTGAGAGAACTGGCTTCCACCAGTATCCCATAATGCCTGCCCTGACGGCTCTGCTCAGGGTTTTGTTATCTCTGCTGCCCTGCAGGCATGCACCCCCTCCCCATTCAAAGCTCTTGGAGGTATCTGACAGCTGAGTGAGCTGCTCCGTTTGGGGAACAAACAAAGAACAAATCACTGGAGTGCTCCTGTTCTGCCCTGCTAGGAACATAGTGGCAGGCAGGCTGTTGCGGCAGGGGGAGGGCTGGGGAGACGGCTGTGCTGCTTTGACATTCCTCATCATGGAGAGCTCCCAGAGCTATGAGAGAATCCCAAGAAGTGCAGGGATCAGCTCTGCCTTCCCACCACACTGCACTGTGGGATGCTTACCCACAATACTTTGCTCTATCTGTCAACAGGGGAGCTAGCAATGTGGCCATGAAATGTCGACAATGAGAGGCAGAAAAAAACAGTTTGACCGGTTTTCACTTTTGCCGACTTTTGCACGTTGACAGCACGTTCGTCGCCAAACCTTCCCAGTGCAGACCTCGCCTTAGAGGCTGCTGGAGGAGGGAAGCAGAGAGAAACATTCCAGACTGAAGAGGCTCCTGGCAAGAATTTCCCAAATGCTAACGTCTCCCCTCTGCAGTGTGCCAGCAAGGTACTTTGTCCTTGGCAGGGGGGAGGAGCTGATACAGGCTCAGAGCTTGGGCAGTCTGTGATGGGGTCACAGATCAATAGGTTATTTGACTTTTTCTTAGTATTTCATGGGTGCATTTTAGTGTTCTTGAGAGCCAGGGAGGGCTCACAGCATAAGTTACCTCAAGGGATGCTACAGGCACTTTCTGTGCAAGGTCCTTCCTCGACAGCTTTGCCAGGGCCTCTCTGTACGATCAAAATCAGGCCCGTTGTTCCCAGACCAGTCACCCTTGGAACTCGAGGCCTCAGTGCATACACTGGAATACAACAGAGAATTTCAACTAGAAAGAACTGCCCAGGGGAAATTTGGGACAGGACTAGGCCCCGCCTGGACCCTCAGGCAGCTCATACTGTAGTCCCTGGGGTTGTGCAGAGATACGAATCAGAGCATGGAGTGTGGCTGTTGCATAGGGCTGTTCTCATGGAATCTTTCCTGACTGCTACAGCAGAAGGAGGGGTTCGAAAGTGAGCAATTTGTGGCCTGGTCACCCCCATAGCTATGCATGGAGAAGGGGCCCTCCATGTATGATCTCCCACATGGACAAGCTGGGGTCAGTTGCCCCGGAAAGTACCATCCCAGCCTCCTCCAGAGGGTACTTTACAGGCCCAAGTTCTGAGGAGGGAGATGGGGCAATGACAGGCAGGACGAGACTCCACATATCATCCCTCCTCCCGCCCCATGAAGCTTACACAGAACAGATAATACCCCTGCCCCCAAAGGAGTTCACACAGTGGCTTGGTCTGCTAGGTTGAGGGACAGGCCCCACAAGCAGTTTTGGTTGGAGGCCACACTCATCCCAGACAGAGCAACCGGGGGAGAACTCTCCAAAGGCCCCCGAATGAGATGGGTTACACCCCCCTTGAGCCTCATGTGGACTCTTTGGGCAGGTGTGTGGACTCTTTGGGGCAGGGGACTCTTTGGGCAGGTGTGTGGACTCTTTGGGGCAGGGGTTTTCTGCCCATCGAGGGCCCAACCCAGGCCCATGGCAGGTGAGTGGCATGAAGGTCTGGGAGTTCATTAAACCTGAGAAACTGGACACAGGGAAAGACCTGAGCTTCCTAGGAAACACGCCCTGTGTAACTCCATTGATGTCAAGGGCAAGCCCCTGGAATAACACTGAGGTGAGTGAGATGCAAATCACACGCCGAGACCACAGCACTTAAATGGACATAGCAGGAACTCGTTACAGTTTTATGATACTAGATTTCCTTTGAGACACAGGAGGAATATTACATATTCTCTTCCCCTTCCCCTCCTCCTCCCACGACTCCACTTCCTTCCTCTGTCTTTCCATTCCTCCCTCCCTCTCTCTCTCTCCTTCCCTTCCTTCTTCCTATCCCTGCTTCTCCCTGTTTTTTCACCCGCTCCTCTGGCGCCTGCCTATGAGGTTTTCATTCCTCTGGCTGGATCATTTGAAGCTATGGCTGCACAGGGCGAACAGTATTTCTGTAATATAGTTACAGCCACATTCCATTTGTGTCATTTCCAGCCGCCGAATTGAAGTGTCAGCTAATAAAGGGTAGCGGGGTCCCCTCAGGCAAGCTAAAATGAGAGCGCAAGAGGGGTGGGAGGGACTCTACCAGCAAAGATGGAGAAATGATAAATGTCTTCTCAGAAGAAGCGAAAGCACCTGCTTCATTAGATGAAATATGAGTTACGGGCGCATGGGGAGAGAGGCGGAAGGAGCTTATTTCTGTGCCAAACAAGTTTGTTCCCGAAGGGTCGCTCTAACTTGGGAGATCACCTGCTTCCTGTCTCAGCTGTAAGCGAGGGAGAAATGTCCGGCCTTACTGAATGGTGAACGGGATGCTAACAACAGCCTATTGTTACTGGTAGGGGACAGAAGATTATTACCGACTGGCGGTGGCCACTTCACCCTCATGACTTGGCTCCCTCGTTGGGAGCTTGAGCAGAGAGGCCAAGGATTGAAAGGGCCAGTTCTGCCCTCGTGCTCAGAAATCACAGGCCAGGCTCCCAAAGAGCGTGAGCTGTCTTTTTTTTCTTTCTAAATGATGAATGTTGGGGTTCTTTCTATTTGCCCTCTGGGTTCTGAGCCTTTCGATCACACGGGCCTCGTCTTTTTAAGCTTCTCCCCGCCCCCACTGGGGTTAGAAACTCACTTCTTTTGCATGGGAAGCTGGGATCCGTGCGCCATCCGGGGTGAAGAAATACACCACCCCCCATGGCAGGACTTGCAATAACATTTCAAGGGCTGGTCACAGGGCAGTGGTCTGAAGGCGCGAGTCAGGCAGGCTCCGCGGGCTGCTGCGAGCTATTATTCTGTAGCACAAGCAGAGCGAATGCAGCCCAAGCCGGGCTGGCTTCTTTCCCACAAGAGTGCCCCAGAGGAGCCATTGTGAGGGAGGAGAGAACTAGCCCTTTCAATTCTTGGCCTGTCTGCTCAAGCTCCTAACGAGGGAGCCAGTCGTGAGGGCGAAGTGGCCACCGCCAGTCGTTAATCATCTTCAGTCCCCACTGCCAGCCGTCCACTGGCATATTCAAGCCAGTAACTTCCCGGCTGCACCAATGGCCTAATTCAAAGCCCAAGGGAGCTATGAAAAGGCTCCCCTTGGCTCCCATGGGCTTCAGATTAGGGTGTAAATGATTCACACCTCTTGTCACTGGTTGGTTTTCATGCACAGAGAAAGCAAAGGCTGAGGGAGTTTGGTACGTTCCATTGGACAGGCCTACAAAGAGCAAAACTGACCCAGAGGTCAGGCTGGGCGTGTTGCCCTCCACGCGGCTCTGTTTAACAGGAATCATTGCAAATGTAATAACGATAAACAGAAGCGCCCTAAAAGGAGGGGAGCTGACAGGTGCCCAAACTGTGGCCCCACCACCTGTGCCACGCCACCACAAGGCCTTCTCCTTTCTCCCCAAGGCTCCGCCCCTGTGCTTCCCCTTCTCCCCAAGGCCCCACCCCTGTGCCGCCCCTTCCCCCAAAGCCCCACCCCTACACTGCTCCTTCTCCCTGAAACCCCACCCTCACACCGCCCCTGCTCCCCAAAGCCCCACCCTCATACCACCCCTTCTCCCCAAAGCCCCGCCCTTGCACTGCCGCTTTTCACCAAGGCCCCATTCCGGTGCTTCCCCTTCTCCCCCAAAGCCCCACCCCTACACTGCCCCTTCTTCTCAAAACCCCACTCTCGCACTGCCCCTTCTCCCCAAGGCCCCACCCCCACTTGCTCCTCTCTGCCCCTCCTGCCCATCACTCACCCTGACAGCCAGTAACAAGTTGGACAGCATAACCCTTCCACTTCTAAATTGAGGGGCCATGGGCCACTGGCCCCTCCTGTTCCAGAGCCCCTGGTCCTCTTTCATTTCCTTTCCAATCAAAAGCACCATTTCCCCCTCAGATGCTGCATGTCCATTGATTACCCAAAAGGTAACGGGGCATCTACTGATTTCAGCTCATGGGACAGGACTACACTGGGGGAGGGATGTCTTACATTGAGACCTAGCAGGAATGTACCACCTTCCAAAACCCACAAGTGAGTGCACAAGGTGCCCTATATCTGCCTTCCCTTATCCATCCCTTATCGCCCATCAATAGGGGAACGTGTTCTGATTCACGTAGGTCACGATCCACAGAGCTGCCATTTGCCACTTATTCTCTTCACCTTTTGTGTTGCTTTTCTGCTGGTGCTTAGTCCCCCCTGGCAGCCAACGTGCCCCCGCCCCCGTGCCTCCCATCCGTCAGGAGGCAGGAGGAGGAGTGCGGGCCACTGACAGATGGGAGGGACAGGATGAAATGCCTGATGGATGAAACACCCCAACATCTGTTCAGCATTGTGGAGGGCACTGGGAAGGAGGGGGAGAAGCGGGAATGGGGTGGGCTTGGAGGAGGGGGCAGAACTGGGCAGGAACTGGCAGGGTAGGGAGGAGGGAGATGGGAAGAGGCAGGGTGGGCCATTATTTCTTATGGGGGAAAATTCCACGGTATCAGTCATTTCAGTATCCATCACCCTTTTCAAGAATGCAACCCCAGTCTACAGTGGGGACTCCCTGTAAGCACTGCAATCCACACAGGCCAGTCCTTAGGTTATGAACGCATTTCTGTTTCAAACCAGTGAGGTTTTCCTGGTAAATTTTAACTAGACCTCAGTCTAACAAAGCAAGGGAGCAGCAACTCAGTATCACCATGTTGAGTAGAAAGCGGGGGGAGAAGCATCCTCTGTCCACAGCGGGCCCCTGCAGGGCTGGTGCAGTCCCCTGCCTGGGGCAGATGGGGAGCTGCTCCAGACCTCACCGGTTACCAGGCGAATCTTTCACATTCCATCCCATTTGTAACCGAGAACCTCTAGGCTACACATGTATGTTTTAGTAAGTTGGTGTAGGTGAGAAGAATCATAGAATCCTAGGGTTGGAAGAGCCCTCAGGAGGCCATCAAGTCCAGCCCCCTGCCCAACGCAGGACCAACCTCAACTAAATCATCCCAGCCAGGGCTTTGTCAAGCCAGGACTTAAAACCTTCTAGGGATGGAGATTCCATCCCCTCCCTAGGGAACCCATCCCAGTGCTTCCCCACCCTCCTAGGGAAGTAGTGTTTCCTAATATCCAACCTAGACCTCCCTCACTGCAACTTGAGACCATTGCTCCTCGTTCTGTCATCTGTCACCACTGAGGCTATGTCTACATTGCGGGGGGTTTCTGGTATCCCAAAAAAACTCCGCGGCATCCAGGGAACGCGTTTGCACGTCCGCTTTTTTTTTTTGCGGAAGTGCAAACGCGCTCTTTTGGAAGCCCCTGTATTCCTCCTTCCACGAGGAAGAAGGGGGCTTCCAAAAGAGGGGTTTTTTTCTGACATTTGGCCCAGTGTAGATGGTCCAAATGTCACAAAAGCCTCTTCCAACAAAAGAATCGGAAAAAGCTACAGAAAATGCGGCGCGCATTTTGCGTAGCTTTTTCCGACAAAAACTTGTAGTCTAGACCTAGCCTGAGAACAGCCTCTCTCTATCCTCTTTGGAACCTCCTTTCAGGTAGTTGAAGGCTGCTATCAAATCCTCCCTCACTCTTCTCTTTTGTCGACTAAAAGACTCTTCTAGGCTGGCTTATCAGCTCCAAAGTGTATGTGAAGGAGCAATGGCCCTACATGGAAGGGCAATTCAGTTGAAATTCATCCACTGTACATATTGGACTCCAGCCTGCTGTCACAGCATAGGTCTCCTTGCTATAAATAGATGCTGGAAATGGTCCACAAATAAAAAGAACAAGGGTTACACATGCTCTGAGAGCATCAATGACAATATTATTCTGGGAGACTGTGAAGGTGCCTTAATGAGGTTCCGTATAACCTCTCGCATATCCCGCTGTAATAAGGGGTGACACCTCAGAACATTTGAATTCTTTCACCTCCAAACGTGGGCAGGTTAGCAGAGCTACAAAGATAGGCAAAGCTACTCGAAATGTCCTTCATCTTTGTGTTCTTAGTATTTCATTGGCTGCTAAACACCCAGCACTGATCAAAGAATAATTATGACTGAGCCGCACAAAACTTAAAGAGGGAAAAAACATTCTTGTGAGAGGAACAAATGCTGAGCTTAAAACCAATTTAAGCCTTTGGTTTCTTTAGGTTTCACTATTAGATCTGGGTAGACGTTTTCCCACCGAAATGTTTTGTGCCACAGGGGAGAAGGTAGTTTCTGCACAACTGATCTTTCCCAAAGTAAAGCAGAGATGTGTTGAAATGTTTCAATCTGCCGTGGAACCAAATATTTTGCCAGACGGAGTCGTCTGAGGCCAAACATTCTGGTTTGTCAAACTGCATTGATGCTTTTGCTTTTGGTTTCACACCAATTTTGTGTTAATCTGGGTGTCACGTGTGCCGCATGGAGCTTCATGGAAGCTGTAGTCCGGGTGACTTGCGCCCCCATTCACCTCAGTGGTCTGAGCCCCATGACAGGACTACATCTTCCAGGATGCACCACAGTCTCCTTTGCCTGAACCACCATAAAGCATCATGGGAGTCCAGGAATTGCAGTGCATCATGCTAGATCAGAGGTGTCCAATAATTTTTGATGGGGAGGGCACGCCAAGATTTTGGTAAGTGGTCAAGGGCCACACTTTTCTATGGAGACGGTGTCTGGATGGAGGTTGAGTGCAGAAGGGAGCTTGGGGTAAGGGACTGGGGTGCACGAGGAAGTGTGGGATCTGAGAGGGAGTTTGGGTGAAGAAGGGGGTTGTGATCTGGGGCAGGAGCTTGGGTGCATCCAAAGCAGGGAAACAGGGAGGGGAAATGCCCATCACCAGCCTGCAGCTCACAGGCTCTGAGCAATGGCTAAAACATCCTGCGAAGCCACTTCTGGAAAGAGATTCAACTCCAGTCAGCAGACTAAAATGTCTAGATGCACGCGGTGCAGCAGAGAAGCAAGGAGGCTGGTTCACAGAGTCACCACCATTACCACATAGGCTCGAGAAAGGGAGCTGGCCTCCTTTGAAAACAGAAAGAGTCAGAGGTGACCTGACTGAGGAATGCACAGCACTGGAGAGCCTCGAGAGGGAAAAAAGATGCTGCAAAGGTCCTTAAGGCTGTGTCAAATACAAGAACCTGGGGGCATGAACTTAAACCTTTGGAACCACTGAGCCATAAAGACACTGAGGAGGAAATGAAGTGGAGTTAAAATAGGTTCCTCAGAGGCAGCCATAGAAGCAAGCTGTGTGAAAACAGAGAGAGGTAAGAATTTTGACAAGTCAAAAGATTGTCCCAGGGCTGCAGATGGGCGTGGGAGGGCAAAAGGGGCAGCTGCCCTGGAGCTACGGGCAACTCCTGCCACAACTGCAACAGCCACAGTGTGGCTGAAGCCCCGGTCCTTTAAATCGCCGCCGGAGCCCTGTGCAGCACTGTCCTGGTAGAGCTGAGGGCTGGCTGCTCCTAGCCCCGCCCTTTCACCCAAGGCCCACCCTTCCCCTCCGCCCCAACCGCCACCATTTCCCAGGGCCTGGGGAAGAGTCACCAGCCCTGGATTGTCCCTAGGCAACCTAGGCCAGCTGAGGCTGGAAGCAATTCAGTGATGAGGCCCTGGGAGGAAGAGAGCACCCCACCCCTGCTTTCTTGTGCCCCCTTTTAGCTGGGGCCAGGAGCGGCATTAACCCTGGCCTTTCTGCTATGGCATGGGTTCCCAAACAAGGGGGTGTGCCCCTCTGGGGGGCATGAAGAAATTCCAGGGGGGGCGCGAGGTGACCCAGTCTCCCCCCCATCAAGTTTTGCTGCCCTGTTCAGTTCCTTTTCTCCTTTTTTTTTTTTTTTGCTCAACAAGTTTTGCTGCTGCTATGGGGAGGGGGGGAGCGTGAGGGTTTTTCAAAAATCAAAAAGGGGGGCGTGATGCCAAAAAGTTTGGGAACCACTGTGCTATGGGAAAGGGCGCAATGGCAATGGCTCTCGGAAGATGAACAGGGGAGTTTTGAGAGACACGCCCACGCCAGGACACGTCAAGTAGCAACTGACTTTTGAGAGCCCTGGGAAGTGTCCTGACGCCCAGCAGAGCGGTGAGCTGAGTGCCGAGAGTGAAGTGACTGTACCGGGCAGATGGAGAAGGCGCCATTGCTCCGTAACAGCTGACACATGAGATGCCCAGTTCTCCCCTTCTTTTCCAGGAGAAGGAATATTGAGCATCCTCACAAGGCGACTCTCTCCATGCTCTGAAAAGTGCAATGAGATCTCTGAGTCTCACCCCCTTCAGAGACCGCTGCAAAAGGCCTAGAAGTAGCCCCAGTTTGATACCTCATTCCAGGGACAACTCCTTGCTCCCCAGACATTACACCAATAGTTGGGGGTATAAGAAGGGAGTGAGGTGATGGGTGTCCCACAGGATCTTCTGAACCAGGACAGCCCTGTGTCAGGATAAGGATATACACCCCATGCCACTGCTTCACCCTGTACCTTTCATTCAGCCTAACTCACCCCTCCCTGGACCTGCTGTTAGCTGCACTTGAAAGCAAACTGACAAAGAACTTCTTCAACTTCTCCAGCTGCCAGTAGACAGGGACACTATCCAGAACCTGGTTTGATTTCTCTGAAATTATTTGTTAATTATTTGTTAATAAAACACACAAGAGAGGGGAAAGCAGTGAACAAATGAGCAAATATTTTGAAGTCTGAATTATCAGCAGGACTCGATCATGACATAGATTCATTCATTAGCCTTCAAGCCTGGATTCCATTTTTAGGTGGGCCACTCAAGGCCCCAGTGAGCTTAGTGGCAGCTGACTAAGAGGATGTTAGCACAGGAGAAGCATACAAGCATGCCTGAGTTTTCATCCGGCCTCTGATCTTGACAGCTCACATGGCCTTGGGCAAATGCTCTAATTGCAAATGGTGGCAATATGGTAAATGGAGGGATAGGGGGAGAAGTAATTAATTAATAATGGCTCAACACTTTAAAAGGTGGATGGCTCTGGACAAGCTTTATTCATCATCAGTACAAAATTGCAACCTAATTTGGTTCAATCATAGAATCATAGAATACTAGGACTGGAAGGGACCTCGAGAGGTCATCAAGTCCAGTCCCCTGCCCTCATGGCAGGACCAAATACTGTCTAGACCATCCTGATAGACATTTATCTAACCTACTCTTAAATGTCTTCAGAGATGGAGATTCCACAACCTCCCTGGGCAATTTATTCCAGTGTCTGACTACCCTGACAGTTAGGAACAATCATCTCCTCCGAGAACAGGACCAGGACTGACATAGCAGGACCAGTGGCTGTCATAATGGAGGGGCATTTGCAAGACATGTGGATACGCCCGGAACACTGCTATAGGTGAGAACCGAGAGGCATCAGTAGAACCGCATGGGAGCACAGGCAGTCTGTGCCAAGACCAGAATACCAGGGCGCTGCATACTGGGACCAACACACATCAGCCACTACCATGGCCAGTGGGCTGAACACTGGACTAGCAGAGTATGCCAACAGTCGAAACTCCAGCGGAATATCAAAGAAGCACAGCCGTCTCCCCAGCCCTCCCCCTACAGCAGCAGTCTGCCTGCCACTGTGTTTCTAGCAGGGAAGAACACGAGCACTCCAATGATTTGCTCTTAGTTTGTTCCCCAAACAGAGCAGCTCACTCAGCTGTGAATGGGGAGGGGCACATGCCTGCAGGGCAGCAGAGATTACAAAACACTGAGCAGAGCCATCAGGGCAGGCATTGTGGGATACTGGCAGAATCTACTTCTCGTGACAAAACAAACAGCAGAGTCCACACTGGCTCTTCGTCGACAGTAAAGGGAGGGGAAAAAACAAAATCTCTTGCAGGGCTGGAAGTGGTGTGTTGCCAAAACTGGGTGCTTTTCCCAACAAAAGTCAGACTGCAGTGTGAACACTCTCACTGGTTTATTGCCAAAAGGCAGGTTTTGACAACAAAATGTGCCCATGTAGACAAGTCCTTAGAGACACTGAAGGTGCAGCTGACCTAACAGCATTCTTAAAGCTCCCTGATCATGCTGCTCATTAGCCTTCAAGAACGTCACTTGCATTCACGCTCCCTGGTCAACTTCCTCCCACCCTTCCAGCTTCCCTCATGTTTATATATGTCACATTGACCCAATGCACGTGTCATCCCGACTAGAACACATGCACACGGGCAGGGTGCAGGATGCCTGCTGCTGGGCATGTGCAGTGTGAGAGAGCATCACAGCAAGAGAGGCATGACCCAGGTATCAATTACACTGGCACCCACTCTGGGAACACACGGGGGGGGAGGGCGATATAGCAGTGGGCACAGCAAAGCAACTCTCTCAACCCTGCCTCTGCACTCGGGTGACAATCGCCTGGTAATGAAATCGTTTAGGGCTGCTAGGCTCGCCAGCAGATGGGCCATTATTCCGGGGAAACAGAACCCACGCTCTGTTCTTTGGGGTCTGAACTGATTAAGGTCGGTGGTTTACAAAAGCAATCACGGAAAGACGCTGGAAAGATATTCCGGCAGCCTCCGAGCGCCCTGCTTCATCAGCGCTTTCGAAAAATTAGCTTCCGACCATCTCTGCAGAGAACAGCTACAGCGAGTTTAGCTCTGCTAAACGCAGAGGGGGGAAACAGATTACGCAGAATGTTTCCAAATAAGATGCAAACCATTCTGGCACGGCTAGCGGATCTGTATCACTCGCGTCCCTACGGGTCCCTGCTGTATGCCACACGTTTCTGCTATAAATCAGGGCAGCCTGCAAGCCAGCATATCGGCCGTGTCATTGCCTACCGCATCCTACGCTTTCGTGCTACAAATGAGTGTAATCTGCATACCTCTACGTTTTCCCATTGCAGTCACTTTCCTTATGGTGCCCTGTGCTGCTGCTGCTGCAAACCAGTATCTCCTGGAACAGAGCTCCAACCATGCAGCACTGTGCCTTCCTCTGTATTAGCACAGCCACACAACTGTTTATCCTCTTCCTCTATTATGGAGGGTTCTCTGCGCCCCCCCCCCCCCCCACGCTAATGAAAATCAATTTCCATTATAACTCCCGTGCTCCAACCTAGAATGCTATTTCACTCATGGACTGAGATTCCGATTATGCCCCAAAGGTGCCTATTTGGAGAATGCAAAATTATTTCAGATGGCTTGGAGTTTGGGGTAAGGAGGGGAGAGTGGAGGTAAGGAGAATGGCCCTTTTTCCCTTTGCAAGAGATATTTTAAGCACATTTTTTTTAAACAATTACAGCCTACATGAATAAGGCTTAGAACTGGGCATCAATACAGTCCAAGGTCATTTGCTTAGTTGGGAAGAGGAATTAAAGCAAAATAGTTATCATTCATAATACATATCTTCCATGCATGATCAGTAGGCATCTACTAAGGGTTTCGGGGTTTTTTAATAAACCTAATGAAGCCTCGGCCCCATCGTGACGTTACTACACATCCTTGTAAACTCACAGGCTGCTGTTTCAAAGATGCTACTAGGACAGTTTGCATAAGGAAGACTATGTCATACTAAAAGGCACATAGCAAATTTCTCCTAAAGGAAATAATACCAGCAAGCAGAGAAAATAACAGGTGTAAAACAACTGTGGATCTTGTCGTTAGGGGTGGGGAGTTTGCAATTTTTGCTGCATTCTAAATATTTTGTGAACTCTAGGCTTTTCTTTAACAAAACTTATTTCCCTATTTTTACCCCACAGTCCATTTCCGACTTCACAATGTACAGAGATGTCCTTTTGCCCCGATCACACAGCCTTGCAGAATGCTTTCTCTCGCTTGACTAAACGCACCACCGAAGGTGGCAACCCTGCCTTACCACATCCCATTTGCCTTCACTGAAAGTGAATTTCAAAGCCTACCTGGTCCATTTAAGCATGAGCTCTACAGCCAGTTGGCGAATGGGAACAAAAACAGTGTCCACTTTTGAAAATATTTGTTTCTATTTTTCGCCAGATTTAGTTTCGTGAACATTTTCCGGTGAACTGTAACCAGCATGGATGACAGGTATTGCAACCCCACGCATTGTACTAAATTGAGAAATGGGCTATGTGTGACTGTGTTCTACTCCAAGGGAGAGTTACCACAGCTCCTCCAGAACTAACAACCATGTGTGTGGATATGCGGGGGGAGGGGAGAGGAAGTAAATAAGGAGAGTCCTTAAAACTGTAAACAATTCTAGAGAAATACTACAGGTTGAACCTCTCTGATCCATACTCTGGTCCAGAAACATCGAATGCGGCATGATTTTAGTTATCCGGATGTCCACTTATCATGGGTGTAGCCAAGTTTCCTTGGGTCCCCTAAAGTTTGTTTGCAGCCACCAGTGCTGCTTCTCTGTGTCCTATGTGGTTATTTTGCTCTAATTTACCCCTATGAGTGCATCTACGTTATTTTGGAATAACATCCATTATTGCGAAATAACTAAGTGAGTGTCTACACAGCTAACCCGTTATTTCTAAATAATTTCAAAATAACGGGTGGCTTATTTTGGCATTTGTAAACCTCATTCCCTGAGTAATAACACCTCTTCCAAAAAAGCTATTTCAGAATAGCAGTAATGTGGCCACTCCACTGCTGCTATTTTTGAAATAGCTCCTCCCCCAGGGCCATTCAAAATAATTACTCCCCAGTGCTTCCTGGGGCTCTAAATTGAGGTAGCGCATCCACATTAGGGGAGCCTGCCTCTGACTAATTTCCAGGCTTGTAGTGTAGACGCGCTATTTCGAAATAAGCTATTTCAGAGTATTTTTTCCAGAATAGCTTATTCTGAAATAATCGTGCAGTGTAGACATATCCTTAATGTCTTCTCAGAGCCCAGTAAGCAGCAGAAGTGTTGGTAATGCTGCTAGCATTATTGACCTCCTGTGTTTGGCAAATTCTCTGATTTGGAACCGGTCAGGTCCTGAGGGTGCTGGACTTGAGAGGTGCCACCTGTAGTTCCTAGCATGGTGTCATATTTTGGATGCAAATTTGGTTTGCCAGAGGCCAAAAGACAAAGACTGAGTTTAAACAAACTCAGGGTCTTCCTTTTGATTCAGCAAATAGACAAGATCTTTGACCCCAACCCTTGAGAGAAGGGACGATAAAGGTTAACCTACCAGACTCCCCCCTCCATCTGGAAAATGGGCATTCCTGGGGTAATTACTGAGCATTTAAAACCTTTTTATTATTTTTACATATAAAGTTTCTTCTGTGAGGCTTTTCCCTAAGAATAAAGGTACTTTGCTGAGAGAGAGCTGTGTGGTAGCTGTGTGTCTATTTCAACTTAGACAAATTCAGTCTGGAAATAAGGCATATATTTTTAACAGCAAATGCAATTATCTAGAACCATTTACAAGGGTTGTGGTGGATTTTCCATCACTGACCATTTTTCAATTAAGATTGCATGTTTTTTCTAAAAGTTTTGCCTTCTAGGAGTTATTTTGGGGGAGCTATCTGATACACAGGAAGTCAGACTAAAAAACCACAATGGTCCCGTCTAGCTGTGGACTCTATGAAGTTATGAACCTGAAATTGCTGGCAGGCACTTACCCTGGCCCTTGAAAGCAAAGCACAAAGGCAAACTGGCTTGTTGGGGATATTAATGTATAACAGGGTCCGTGCGGCCTTAACATATTAACAACAGGAGCGTTGTGAGCAAGACATGAGAAGTCACTCTTCCTCTCCGCTCTGCACAGATTGTGTCCAGCTCTGAGCACCACATTTCAGGAAAGATGTGGAGAAACTGGAGAGGGTCCAGAGAAGAGCAACAAAAATGATGAAAGGTCTAGAAAACATGAGCTGTGAGGGAAGACTGAAAGAACTGGGGTTTGTTTAGTCTGGAAAAGAGAAGACTGAGAGGGGACATGATAGCAGCTTTCAAGTACCTAAAAGGGTGTTACAAAGAAGAGTGAGAAAAATGTCTGAGGATAGGACAAGAAGTAATGGGGTTAAATTGCAGCAAGGGAGGTATAATTTGGACATTAGGGAAAAACAGGGTGGTTAAGCACTGGAATAAATTGCCTCAGGAGGTTGTAGAATCTCCGTCACTGGAGATATTTAAGAGCTGGTTGGATAGACATCTGTTAGGGATGATGTACATGGTGCTTGGTCCTGCTGTGAGGGCAGGGGACTGGACTTGATGCCCTATCGAGGTCCCTTCCAGTTCTAGAGTTCTATGATTCTAATCAGGAAGAAGTGACAGGTGCTGGTTGAAGGCCTGGAACCTGACTGGGCACTTCCAGAAAGCACTACACAGGTGCACTTCCCGGGAACTGTGACAGCGTGATTAAGCACAGGCCAGAGGTGGTCTTTCCATAGCTCTCCCTTGCTCACTCTCTAATAAAGGATTGTTTTCAGTGAAGTTAATGTGACTTTAATATTGCTGAATTAAAATCACACAACGACAGAGTACCGGAGGCCCCCGATTTACGACTGCCCGCACTTACGACCTTGTCCGTAAGTGCAAAAGGGGCCAAAATCCCCCAACGTACGTCCTCAGTCCCGCACTTACAACGGCGTACAATGTCTGTTGTAAATGTAGGCTCGAGTTACAACGCCCCCAGCTTGCGATACTATCCCAGGAACCGAGCGTGTTGCAAGTCGGGGGCAGCCTGTATTCTAGTTCCTAAGTCCCAGGAACCACATTCATTCAGACATACCGTGCTTTTTTTGTGACGGTACGCACCGGTACATGGTGTACCGGCACCTTTTTCGGGGAGCACTCGCGCCGCGCTGCTTTCCCCTGCCACAGCCCCCAGGCTGACTGACTCCTTCTGCGGGAACAACAAGATGAAAAATTTGCTTTTTGCTTATGCGCCTGCGTATGTTGACATGATATAAGGAAGAAGGGTGGGAGAGGCATTTTTCAAATTTACTTTCCTCAAGAAATGAAGACCAGCACCTTTTTTTTTTTTTTAACAAAAAAGCACTGCAGCCGTATGAATACAATAATGCGCTCTGGTCATGATTATTTTTTTCTTGTTGAGCTTACAGATGTAATGGACAAATGTTGTCCTCACTCACATGGATGCCTCTCTGTGATATTAGCAGGTTGGTCATAAATTTTCCTTTCAAGAAGCCTTTCCCACCGTGCTCTCGTCCCTGGTAATTTCTCTGATTCCAGACTTACTTGCATTGTCATCTTGGCTCATGTTAGCTGTCTTGCCTGCGCACAGAGGAGACCAGAGCCGGCTCAAGGTATGGGCCAACTGGGCTACCACCCGGGGCGCCCTATTGTAGGGGGCACCGTGAGGGCTGCCGGGCTGGGTGGGGGTGGCACCGCGCATGCACCGGACGCCCAGGGGCGGGGCCACGCATGCACCGGGCGCCCAAGGGCGGGGCCACACATGCGCTGCGCGCTCGGGGTGGGGCCACGCATGCGCCGTGCGCCCAGGGCGGGGCCACGCATGTGCCGCACACCCGGAGCCTGGGGTGCATGAATGGCTCAGGCCAGCCCTGGGGGAGACAACTCCTTTGCCGGGCCACTGAGCAAGGGGGTGGTGACTCCATGCTCCTGGAAGAGGCGGGGCCTTGGGCAGAAGGGGAGGAGCCAGGGCAGCCAATCCTCAGCACCGCCTAGACCCCAGCATGCCCCTCCCCCAGCCTGTGGTGCTCCAATGGAGATTTAAAGGGCCTGAGGTTCCTGCCGCTGCCACCACCACAGAAGCAATGGCCGAGAACCCCGGGCTCTTTTGAATTACCAGGCCCTGGGATAGTTGCCCTCTTTGCCCCTCCCTTGTCAGTGGGCCTTCCTGACACTGCAACATCCTCAGGCAGCTAATGTGTCTAAGGCCCCAGCCCAGCAAAGTGAGTAAGGCACATAATTAACTTCAAAGCACCTGCTATAGTGTTATTCTGAACTGGGAGCTTGCTCAGTTTACAAAGTTCAGTGTAAATCTGCTGCACTGTGTAAATGATCTATGACATATTTTAGAGAGTTTGTCTCTATTTGTCTGTTTGATCAAGAACTCCTCCTAAATTATAAGAGCTAGGACCTCCAAATTCGGTACACAGCTTCCTGTTTTCATAACTTAAAGCAGCATACGGGTCTGGTTGCACCAGGAAAACGGGATGTGCCTGGAATGGGATTGTTTCTCATAAAGCCAAACAGAAATGAGACAGAATCACCAGCGCAAGTACAGACCTCAAAAGTGACATAACTGAGTGAATGAGATGACCCAGAAAAACAAGTTGAACCTGGGGACTGGTTCTCAATAAACCATACTGAAAAGAGATAAAATGGAGAAATACGCCAGGAAAATGGGATGTGTCTGGAATGGGATTGCTTCTCAAAAAACCAAACCGAAAAGAGACAGACTCACCAATCAAGTACAGTCCTCAGCATTGACATAGCTGAGTGAATGTTGAAAGAGTCTGAATCAAGAGGAGCCAGAAACATAGGATGAACCTGGAATTGGATTGCTTCTCAATAAACCTTACACAAAAGGGATAAAACGGAGAAATGTGGAGTCGTGCTCTGTGTTGACACAGCTACATCAATGCTTAAGGTTTAAAAACTAGACGAAAATGATATTGGAAACCAAACTGAGTATACTTTATAGGGATGAAAAAAATACACTTGATGGAATGCCCATTTAAAAATTACTAAAAAAATGTAATGGAAACATTTTAACAACCCCTTTTAAGAAATCCAAAATAAAAATTAACTTCATAAAATAACACTGTATTTTTTAAATACAATCATTTAAATAAAGCATGTACAGTTTCCTTTTATTTTCAAAAAAAACCTGCCATAATTGAGTTATGGACCCAAGCAATGCCAGGTAATTCAAAATAATACCAGCACCACACATCAAAATATATAAAAAAATGTATATGTCAGTTCAGTGAACCACCCTTAATGCCAACTGCTTTCCTCACTGTATTATTTTTATCTTGATGCCCATATTCAAATATATTCTTAAGGGATTTTATTCATTGGAAACTGTTGTGCTTTTATCAAATGACATTGGAATATTTTAGCAAAGTACTTATAACTGCACATGACAGGGAGCACAACTAGCCCCCTTCTTCTCCCCCCCCCCCCCCTTAGTGCACTGGTTGCTCTCCTAAATCAGGCTCTGAGAGACCTCAGGGTTGTGCAACACTCGAGTCTTTATTCCCCTCAGCTTGTCCCACCACTACTATACACGGTCTTTACAGGGGTTTCTCCTCTGACAGGCAGAGTCAATCTTCTCTTGGAGGCCTCCAGTTCCCCCTCTGAGGCTACGTCTAATCCTAACCCTCCGGTATCCCAAAATAGCTATTCCGCGTCTTAAAAGCAAACCTGTTATATCGAAATACAACGGGCTCACTATTCCGATGTCCCTGTAAACCTCATTGCACGAGGGTTAAGGGACGTTTCGGAATAGCGCCTTATTTTGAAATTTGGCGCGGTATAGACAGCGCCAAATTTCAAAATAAGCTATATTGACATAACATCGAAATAAGCTACGCAATTTGCATAGCGCAAATTGCATAGCTTATTTCAAGGTAAGGGTGCTGTGTAGATGCACCCTGACTGACCTCTCCCTCACTGCCTGCCCCCGCCTCTGGCTCCTTCCCAGCCTTTGTAGCCCTTGGCGCCTCAGGCGGGCAGGTGCTTCCGTTCCTCAGGCTGGTGTCCAACCTTTTCATCATCCCCAATCTGTTCCCCTTGATTGGAGCTGACAGGACTGGGGCTCATTAGGTGCCAATGCACCAGCATCCCGCTACACAGCTGCTTATAGAGAGTAATACGGCACACGTAGGTTAGTAGAGCTACATCATTATCGGTGTACACGTGCACTTGCATTTGAGGCTAACACGGCAGGGCCATTTTGAACTCTTGTAATGGCGTTTTAATCAAATCTCTCCAACTTCTTACAATTCTTGCTCTTTCTCCAAGAGAATTAGCCCTAAAAATGTAAAAACCACCAGGGTCTTTTCTTTAGCTAAAACTAGGATGTAATTGGGGCCGGCCACCTCCTGCAGACCCTCCCCACACACACACACACAGGGCCCGGGATGGCTCTGTGGTGCCCTGCCTCGGCTTCTTTTTTCTGCTTGGGGCTACTTGAAAGCTCTCCCCAGCCCAAAAGCTGCAAGACAAAAGTCCCCGACAGGGTTCTGCTTTATCTGCACCCAAATAAACTCATAAATAAAAGCTGCTCTACCCAGACTCCAGCTGGGTCCAGCCCCTCCTCCCTCAGGGACTGGCCTTCCTGCTCTCCGAGCAGCTGGGGAAGATGCAAGGCCTGGCCTGCCACCGCCGCCTGCTCCCTTCTCTCTGCTCCAGCCTCTGGCTCCCACTCAAGTTCCTCAGTCTCTCCTTCCCTCCCTCCTGAGCTGAGTTCAGCTCAGTTCAAACAGTCTCTTTGCTCCCTGAATCATCCTCCTGCAGTTGCTTTTCTCCAGCCAGCCGCTGCGCCCCAGGTTTCTGGCATGCCCCTCTCTCCCAGCTGGGCAACAGGCTACCTTTCAAGCGCCCTTCCCCCAGGACCAGCTGCAGGAGTCTGTCCCTTCCTCCTTTATAACCCCAGGCCTGGCCTGAGGAATCACCTGACCCCGTTACTTCAGCCATAATTCCCCCTCCCTCCCAGCCTTCTGGAGTGCTGCAGACAGCGGATTTACAGCAGTCAAGCTCTGGGAGGAACGGGGAGCGTAGGGATGGGGAACGCTTGGGGGAGGAGGTGGGGAAGAAGTGTGGTGGGGGTTGGGAAGATGCAGGGTGGGGACTTGGGGCAAGGGGTGGGGCGGGGGCAGTGGGGGAAGGGGTGTTGAGCGCCCCCCGGCAAAATGAGAAGCTGGCGCCTATGGCCCCAGGTCCTGAGCAGCGCAGGGGGGGCATTGCTGAAGGGCTGGCAAGGTGAGGCTGACCCCCCTGCCCCGCCCCTTTGGCCTAAGGCCCCGCCCCTTCTGAGGGCCCGGAGCCAGGCCCCCATACCAGTAAGACTTTTAAGTTACTTTCACCCCTGTCTGGGTGCCTCTCAATCATTTCCCAGCCATTGCAGGGTCCATTAGCCCTGGTGGGTCTCAGTCCATCCTGTTCTCTGCCGGTGGTATACAACAGACTACTCTCCTGCCGGCTGTAACACTTTGGTCTCATGGTGGTGGCTGGGTTTAGTGTGCGTGTGCTGGACGGTGTGGATGTCCTGGGCTATTCAGGAGGTCAGACTAGACTATCTGCTGGGTAGTTCTGGCCTTAATCCTTTGCAATGTAGACTGGGTTTGATCCTCTGTTGTCATAGAGTTTATCACTTCTCCATAAGGAGCCTTTGAAGCCAAATGGCACCATCCTCTCCTCATTTTCTGGAGACCAAAGAGCCACCTCAGACTTCAAACCAGCAACCTCCGGACTCCCCTGGATGCTCCCAGCTACACCCTGGCTCTTCCCATGTAGCGGCACTACCAAGATGAAAGAAACTGCTGCCCCATTTCTCCCCTACAGAGAGTCATTTGGCCCTGACACTGTGGCGGTCAAGGAGTAAGCTTTGGCTCACCCAGACCCATTTCACAACTCAGTCCTTCTGCTAATGGAAATGCCTTATATTCTTTACTAAGGGAAATGACTTATATTCTTTAGGCGAGAGGAGACTGAGGGATAGCACAATTGTGAAGCGAGCAGAGAGATGCTACCAGAGTATTTAACGCTGCTTCAACTGCAGGAACCAGGTGGCATGAACTAAAAGCCAGGAAAGGTCAAGCCCTGGAGGAACTGAGTCAGAATCTCTTCATGCAGAAAGGAGTTAATATCTGCTACAGCCTCTTACCAGAGGCAGCGATGGGAGAAACTTGTACATAAAACTTGGGAAAGGCTGGGTGATAGGATAATGGAGGTGGGTATAAAGCCAGTCTAGTGTGTAAAGAGCTTAGAGAGGCTTTGGGAGGGCCTGCAATTTCCTTCGTCTCCTCTCAGCGCACGCTCCAGCCTGGTCTCTCTAGCTTTCAATCCTGAACTGAAATGCAACTGGGAAGCTGCAGGTAAAAGAGCTCCTCTTAGGACTGCCTTAGCCACCAGTTAGCATGTGTACCACCACCTCCTGGGTTCTGGAGAAGACCACTAGCATCCTAGTGTTACTAATGAATACTGACTCGATGTCACTGGAGTCTGGCATTTGGTAAAAGGGAGAATCAGTGGGTGATAGATTTCTTGGAATGGTCCCTCATATACAGGCCATGAGGCTATATCTGTGCAGCCTCAGGCCACCGTTGGCTAACTATTAAAAACTTTTGAGTAAAAACAAAAACAAGATGGACTTTGCTAACCTTTAAATCTTTGTGGGTTTTTTAATTAAAAAAAATCAAGGAAGGATGATGAAAGTTAATGCAAAAACCCATGAAAATATATTACCTTCGATTGCTCTTTGCTCGGATCTATAGCTATTTCAGAAAGAAACGATTAGGTGGCATGATACATTTCATTTTGTTCTGATAAAAGAACAATGGGTCCATCTTTGACAAGCAACTGCTCAATATGCCACTTGGGGTATTTTAATAGTCGACAATAAAAATGAAAGATAATAGAATTACTGAGCTGGCCTACGCCATTAGAAGAGGGGAAAGCGTTGTAGCTCTTCCGTGGGAGGTTAAATGTCTCTCTCAGCTGTACAGGACACTTAAACGTCTTTAGAGAAGGAGAACTGGAGGTGGATGGGATGGGTCTGAGCCAAAATGGCAAATCCTATGGGTCAAATGCCAATCTGAGTTACAGGGATGTAAATTCAGAGTGACACCACTGAAACCCCTGTGAATTTGGACTAAAATCCATCCCTGTGATCCCTCAATTCTGGGAATGCAGCACTCTGTGGCACTGGTGTGGGGCCTGTCCAGGAAGTAACGGTCACTATGATGACCCTCTGTGTCAGGAATCACATGAAAACAAGGAGCAGCTCGTTACGTGGCAGCTAGTGCCACAGAGCTCAGTATGCAGGGCCATCCCATGGGGGGATGCAGGGCCTGGGGAAACCCCCCTTCCCAGCACCCCAGACGTGGGGCAACCCCCTACCACAGGCTCCACCCCTCCCCAACCCCCATTTCACCCCTTCACCAAGCCCTGCTGCTGAGAGGCCGTGCACAGCTGGCCAGGAGACGGCCATGGGGCGAGGCGGAGCAGGCTACTGGGCCACTCCAGCTCCCGCCACCCACATGGTGGGGGAGACCCTGCTGCTGCCATACCAGCCCCCCATAATTTCCTGGGACTTCCTGTCTATAGGCCAGATGGGGCAGCTGCCACAGAACCCCCAAAAGCACGGGGCCTGGGGCAGCCGCCCCGATTCATCCTATGGACAGAACGTCTGTCAGTCTGTCCCAGTCCAGACATGGGAAGGGAGAACTGGAGCACATCCGATCCTTATTCCAAGCAGATTCTTTCATCTTGACTTGGATTGAAAGCTGAACCCCGGGATCAAATCAGTGAGCCATTTGTCTTTGACTGGCACCAGTTCAAGCCAGGGGGGCGGGGGCAGCAGCCACGCTGCTTTTCAGAGGCCTCCGTTCCCTCTGTCAACACGTCTCAGCGATCCCAGCCGAGCCCCATCTCCTTCCAAACCAGAGCCACAAGCTGCGTTGATTTCCCCATGCCGTGCAGAAGCAGTTCAGGAGCTCGCAGGAGCTTCGCCTTGCCATGCGCTGCCCGCAGAATACAAAAGCCACGGAAAGCAGCCAGGATTATGCACCAGATAAATCAGAGGAGAAATGTGTTCTCTTTCCTCTGCACTGAGTTCCCATACATCACCATGACTCAGGACAGCTCCCCCGGCGGGGACAAATTCCGGTTCCAAATGCACTTTCCATCCAATTCCTCCATGAGGATAGATGAGTTGCCGTGTTGAGCTATTGCTTGTCAATGGCACTGCTTGAATGTATTAAAGCCCCTTTTCCTGGCTCATAAAAATTAGGTTTGGGACCCAGTAGTTAATCCAATTTCTCTGGTCCAATTTGGGCTTCGTGCCACTGAGGAGAGAAAATCCCCTACAGGCTCATCGTCTTCCGTTCTTTCCCCACTTTTCCTTTTGGGTTGATTTGCCTCTTCTGACCTGAACAGATGTGATAAATCATGGAAATTTAATTTAGAAATCAGATCCTTGGCTGCGAGAACAGACAAGGTGAGCCCTGTGCTTGTACCCCGACCCCCGCTAATCTTGTAAAAGTCCTGCATTCGGACTTGGCTGGGACTTTTGCAGCCTTGGGGATGCCAATTTCACTTCTGTGAAGTGTTTGGGTCTTTTCTTGGACACTTACAGAAGGCATGCTGGCCACCAGCCAGACCTCTCTCATTGCTGTGCAAGGACAAATGCCGTTCAGCAGTCTCTGGATTGCAAACTTGCCTTTATCTCTGTAGAATGGGGATGGGCTATCACTTTGTGCCAGTTTCAAGGTCTTCCTTCCCATTATAACGTTCTCTCAGCTACACCACTCTCCCCCAGACACTAAATGAATGCTCATTAGTGACGCTCAGCTCCAGGGCACAACCTTCATGTGCAAGCTTATCTCTAGGTGCTTCTGCTTCCTTCTCTGGCTAATGGCACCCAGCCACTGTTGTAAAGCACTTTGAAATCTGTGCGGGAAGTGAATTAAGCCCGATCATTCCAACCAACCTCACTAGAATGGTGCATCTTTCTTCTGATGCGGTACCTCAGTTACTGGAGGTTTGCAACCACGGTGGCCCGTTATGTGTGGTCGTCTGCTAATCAGTTTGAAAGTGAACACAGGTTGAACCTCTCTAGCCTAGCACCCTCGGGACCTGACCAGTGCCAAACCAGAGAATTGCTGGACCACAGGAAGTCAATATTATTTAGCAGCATTACCCACACTGCCACTGCTTGCTGGACTCTTAAAAGACATTTAGGGGTAGATTTAAGCTAAATTACAGCACAGCGCACTCAGAGCCAGGACTGGTGGCTGTAAACAAACTTTATGGGACCGCAGAAAACTTGACCACACCCATGATAAGTGGACATGCAGGTAACTAAAAACATGCCGGACCACGGATGTTGCCGGACCAGAGTGCTGGACTAGAGAACTTTTGATCACATACGATAGCACATCATCCATTCAAAAATCTTCTTCCTGTCTTGTGTTCTACAGTCCTCAACTTGTCCTTCTAATGCCTATAAACATGCATCATCTGTTGAACCTCTTAAAATGGGCCCTGCAACTCAAATCATTCTTTTCACAAAATCTCTCACTCAGGTGTGCTAAGTTCCAATCATCTCCAATACTTTTTCATTGGCTAAACCATCATGATATTTTTCAGAATAATTCTTCTGCAACACCATACTTCAAAGGATTGTCATTTCTTTATTACCAACTTTCTGAATGCCCCTGTTTCACAGCCATAATTACATAAATGTATGTTTAAGAGTCAGAATTTGGTCTTTACTGTGCTCAAGAGATGTGGCTCCCTGACACAGTGATACAAACAGTGACAACAGGTTTTGGTGACATGGGGCCATGCAATTGTTCATTCAGCTATAACTGTCTCCGGAGAGCAGCCAAAATTCTGTGGGAGTGACCAGAGCATGTGCTGTAAAAACGGGCGAGTCGGCAAGTCAATCTTTCCTCAAAATTCATTGCTATGCCTATTCTCTTTAGATTTGGGTAACTTCTTATCATATCTCTCATTGCATTTTTGCACTCCACATAAGTTCTAGGGTTTGGTCAGGAACAAAAAGAAATATAGATTTCCAACTCAGGGTCAGGAACAAAGAGAAATATAGATTTCCTAAATCAAAGTACATTCATTCATTCATTACATTAAAGAAATAAGTTTATTCTCTCAACATGAATCCCTCTACCACTGAAATCTGAAGGCTGGAAATCTCATGACAAAACTTCCTTCTCTTGAGATTGCTAGACCACGGTGATTCAGAAGTACTCAAATGAGTTTGGACAGTTCTCAGAGCAATTGAGAGGTAGCTTACTAATAGCCCAAAGTTCTTCAGTTTTGTAGCATGAAATGGGTCTCAGAGGTGCACTATCAAGCTTGCACTATCAAGCTGTACTACAGAGTACAGCTGGTCTATATTAATGGCTCCTCTCTAGCTTTACCCTTAAATATGATAGCAGTTTTTAAGTACCTAAATGGGTGTTACAAGCAGGAGGGAGAAAAAATATTCTTCTTGACCTCTGATGATAGGACAAGAGTCAATGGGTTTAAATTGCACCAAGGGAGGTTTAGGCTGGACATTAGGAAAAACTTCCTAACTGTCAGGATGGTTAAACACTGGAATAAGTTGCCTAAGGAGGTTGTGGAATCTCCATCTCTGGAGATATTTAAGAGCAGGTTGGATAGGCCTCTGTCAAGGATGATCTAGATGGTGCTGGGTCCTGCCATGAGAGCAGGGGACTGGACTTGATGACCTCTCGAGGTCCCTTCCAGTGCTAGTGTTCTATGAGTCTATGATCCTGTCCTTACATATCCAGATCATGAGATATTAAACATACTACATAGTAAGGTCTTTGTCTTCTGAGAGCATTTAGAGGGCACCTAGGTCACATTTCTCAGCTTTTCCCTGCAACCAAGAGAGGTTTTTAAATGACAACCGATTCTTATCATGTAATCACAGGACTCCAAAAACCCTAAATACCATAGAACTCTTGATAAAACTGCAGGAGCTGGCAAATGCCTTTGTGTCCACCTTACAGCAAGGACTGCATCAGAATGGAAAACTACTATATCTACCCCTCCAGCAAGAGATCTAGTTAGCCTCAGAGGAGACAACACACTGCTTGCTCTAGAGAAACAACCAAGTAGCCAGATGCTGCCCTGGCTCACTGGGAAGCTCAGAGAGGCATCCCACATTCTCTGTGGAGTTCCCACTGGTACTGGCTGGTTCTGTACCACCTCCAGAATGACCCACTCATGTGAATTTGGTGCTGGTGAAAGGTTCTGCATTAACGCCTATGAGAACATACGGCCTCAATTATCACAGGACAGCTATAAAATGAGCAGCACCAAGACAAGCTCCCCCACACTGTCTGCCAACGTGCCTGGGATGATGACCTCGAGAGAAAAGTGGAAAAATCAGTCTCTTGGAAGAAAAGTCTGAATTAAAAAAGATTCCCTTGAGGAATGGCCAAAAATGAGCGAGGTCCCTCACAAAACAAGCCAAGACATGGTCTCTGCACTGAATGGTATGTCACAGTGTAGCACAGTGTTTCTTAAACTGTGGTCCACGGTACACCAGTGTGCCACAAGGCAGTCAGAGGTGTGCCATGGAGAACAACAGAATTCAAAATGGCCACCCTTAAAGGGGCAGGCGACTTTTTTTTCTCAGTAACTTCCCTGACCCTTTTTTTTTCCCCTCAATAACTTCCCCCCAACCCTTTTTCACCCCAACCTTTTTTTGTCCCCCTCTTCAACAAAAAAATCTTGGTGTTCCTCATAAAAAAAAATTACTGTTTGGTGTTCCTCGGTCTCAAAACATTTAAGAAACACTGGTCTAGCACAACCAGGGAGGGTGATAAATATGAAGTGGAGAGGAAAGAGGAAGGTAAAGACAAGGAATAAGAACATCACATGATCACTCATAAAGGCACGACACATTTGGAGGGGCATGAGTTTCACTATTATTATTAATAATAAAGAAAAATAGAATTTTGAAAGATACAAATATATTTGTGGGGGAAAAAACGTTCTGCCCAGTCACCATTTTCTGCTTTGTTTATTGGAATACAAAATTATTCCATTTTTCTATTTTGGGAGGATGGTTGCTATTTTTATCTCCTCCTCCTCCTCTCTCCCCCCCACCTTATTTTTCATAGAAAAAAACTAGGGGCAGAAGAAAGGGTAGTGGGATTTAAAAATGAAAACCAATCATACATTTCAATTCCAATCAAATCGGAACTTTTTTTTTCAGAGCAAATAAAAAAATAGAAACATTTTGATGAAAATATTTGAAGAAAGACCAACAATGGGGAGTTGAGTGTCTTGTTCCTGACTCATCCTTTCTCTGGTTATGTAAATGGTCAGCACCACTCTCAAGGCTTCCAGAAATGAACTGGGTTTGTTTCAGGGGATTATCCCAGGTTTAGGGAATGAAGGGGAATGGAGAAGATAACAAGAAAAAAAGCTAGTAGACGCTGAGTGGACAAAAAGCATTACTATCTAGCCTACCTCATTTGTAAGAGAAACTTGTAGAATGGTAATTTACCACAGTAGCGTTCCAAAGAGTCACATGATGGGAGATACAGGGGTCTGCTGGTAAAGTCTACCCAGAGAACCAGAAGAGTGTCACATGGTTAGAATGAAGTCAGTTTTATTGCAGATTATTTCTCAAGGTTCATTTGAAAATGGCCGGCTTTTTTTTTTTTTTTTCTCCTCCAAACATCTGGCATCTCATGGAAACCTTTGCAAAACATTCTGATGAGAGTCAATTCTGCAGATATTGTCACAGCTTTGCCATTTCCCTTGCTCTATATTAGCAAGGACATGTGCATAAAAATCAGAGCCGTGTTTTTTATTTCCCAGGTGAAATCATAAACTTCTCTCTCTCTGACATCAGACACATTTCCACAGCCACCAGCTGGCCATGTCACAAATGAAGTGTGATGATAATCCAAGCAAAGTCTTATGGATTCAGGTGAAAAAGTAGCAGCAGGAGACTTGCTAAATCAAACTCAGAGGGTGCCCCCACTGGCATCTGGTATGCCTGCTCTTGCCAGAAGTAAGGAAAGCCAAAGGGAGCATTTGCTCCCATTGGCCTCCCACTGTGGGAAACGCCAAGCTCGGCTTAAGGTTAGCCGACTCCAGCTACATATTCTACATACAGCTGGAGTTGTATACATTAAGCCAAGCTGCTGGATCTAGTGTGGACTAGGCCTTAATGTTTCCTTGTACTCATCCATCCATCTGTCTGTATCTATCTGTTGTCTCATCTTATACTGAGATAGTGAGCTCTTTGGTTCAGGGGCCATCTTGATGCTGTGTTTGTACAGTGCCTACCACTCTGGGGTGCTGGTCCATGACAAGTCTTTCCAGGCACTCTGGGTAATATTACTGCTAAACAATGGTAATAACAACACCCATGCTATACAATGTTCTGGCAATTTAATGGAGAATAAATGTCAAATCTGCAAGAAGTGCCTAATCGCAGCCCTGTTCTCCATCGTTTGGTACTACTGCAAAGATTTGTAAATCATAACCAATATACAACAGGGTGTTTGTCCTGGTGTCCCCAGCAATGGGCATTTGATGTGCTGTGTGTGATGCCTGAGAATGGTTTAACTGGAGAAAAGGCAGGTTTTGGATATCCTGATTCAGTAAGGTCAATACCTACAGGCTTAAAGTTAGGCATGTGCTCAAGCACCTAGTTAAAACAAGACCTGGAACACTGTCCTGCTCTCAGGATATGACCAATCCAAGACAAATTTGATTCAGATGAACTAGATGTCTCTAATCTGGTGTCTCATTGGTTAAAAGTGTTGTCATTACATGGATCTTGCTGGAAAGTTTGGGAGCAGATTTCTATGGAAGCCCATATTCTAGTTCATGCAATTAATTTAAGTTCTTGTTTAACACGGTTATTCTTTTCCTAACTCATCTCAAATCTGGTAGCTGCTTCTCCTCAAGAGGTCTGCAGATCAGGGGCAGAAGAATGAAGGAAAAACAGATGAGTAAAGGATATGGGATTATTTTCCCATTACATAGCTTGAAGTAGATATCTGGGAAAGTTTGGAATTGGTTGGTGAGCTTGGGGCATTACTAAAAGGGGGTGGTAAGCCTCAAATGTAGGGAAACAATATTCTTTGATCTAGCAAACTTTGCATTTTTGTTGATCACATTTTCCACACTTGATAGCCACATGGAGATTCCAGGAGTATAACTGAAACAGCACCTCTGAGAAACGCTAACGCTATTGACTTTTTTGTTGTCAGAGGCACAGAATTACAAGCAAAGGAAAGGAAAATCCAGGCTACATACCAGGACAAAGGCCAGGTCTACACTAGCAGAGAAAATCGATGCAAGATACACAACTCCAGCTATGAGAATTGCATAGCTGGAGTCGATGTATCTTGCATCAATTTTCAAGGGCAGTCCCACATCAGGAGGTCAACAGGAGAAGCACCCTGTTGACTTCCCTTACTCCTCATGAAAGTACCGCAGTTGATGGGGGCACCTTCAGTGTTTGATTTAGCAGGTCTTTACTAGACCCTCTAAATCGAACCCCGGAAAATCAATTGCTGGAGCATTGATCCTCTGGTAAGTGGAGACAAGGCTAAAGTCAGGATAGCAGAGTCTTGCAAACACTGCAAGTGACCTTTAGCATTTCCCCAGAGAAAGTGTCACAACCTAAAATCATCGATGATTCTGTGCCAGTTTGAACAGGAGAATGAAGCGAGTGATAATTGTTCCACCTTAGAATTTAGGATTGCACAACCTAATAAGGATGACATAGAAGAGGTGAAGCACAGATATCAAAGTGTGCTCCCCCCCACCAAAGAAAGCATATCACTCCTCAAAATGCACAACTTGAAATTAACTAACATTAATCTTTAATTCACATTTTACATTCATCTGCAGCTTAAAAAAATCTGGCACATGGCTTGTTTGGCTAGTCAGTGGTCAGCACCTTTTCTGTATGGGAAAAAAACTTACAGAAAGTCATAGCCCTGAAACCAGTAGAAATTGAATAGGGATATAGAGAAAATTATCTAAAAAAGCTAGTGAATATAATGAATGAGATCCTCTCACAGGGTACTTGAGTACCTTGAAGCTATTTTGAATTAATTTTGAAATAGCAGTTGGCTTGTGTAGATGCAAGGAAAGTTATTTCGAAGTAACGGCTGTTATTTCGAAATAACTTTGCTGTGTAGACATACTCTCACCAACTAAATACATCCATAGGGATTTGAACTGATGTTAGGGGATGTTCTTAAGAGGTGTTGTTCAGCAGGCCCTCAATTCCCACTGAACCCAATGGAAATTGAGGCCATTGGGCATGATTCAGAATCAGGCCAGGACAGCGAGTTTATCCCATTACCACTCTTTCTTTCTAAGAACCCCTTGTGCGGCGTTCCCTATAAGCTGAGCACTTGGATGGCCACCCAGGAGAGACACAGGTGCTACCCAGCTGAATAGCAGAGCACCCACTGCTGGAAGCGTGCATTGCTATTGGTGGTGCACATCCGCACATGCCTTGGTGCACATAACAAAATGTATTCCACACATGGATGGAAAAAAAATTAGAGGGAACACTGCCCAGGTGGTTTTAACATCCCTCAGAGGAAGCCTCAGAGACCTCATTGTAGCAAAGAACAGACAAACGGCACCTCCAACAGCGCAGCTGTTTCAATGTGGCTGTACACCTAGCGGGACTGGCGTGCGTGTCTGTCAGCCCCAGCGGCAAGGATGGTACAAACTGAGTCACACCGACACTTGACAGAACAGCAGCTACCAGAAGGCAGGTACGTGATGGTAAGATGGCTTTGTGTCAGCTAGAGCGCACCTTCTTTTTTTATGGCTATGTGCTCAGAAGCAAATTATTTGTCATCGCACAGCAAGGGGACGCCTTGGTAACGGCTAGCGTTCCAAAGAAGGCCTCGGGCTGGCTCTGCAGAGCTGAGATAGGAGAGTCCGTCTCTCTGTTTTATTTATTTAGACTTACAAAGCAATAAAAAACAACCATAAAAAAATCTGTAGGTGCCTTCAGAATTACAAGACTTGTGATCAAAAGAGACCATCATCCGGCAACCATCTGCAGGTGATTCACACAGACCGCCAATAAATGCAAGGAGCAGAACAACCCTCCAGCAGCAAACCTTCCACCTTCCTCACCAAAGCTCTTTTAAATAAATGGCTTCTGCAGCATCCCTATGTGCTTGATGGCACAAGACGGAGGGGGGACGTGGAGAGTAATTCAGGGAAAGTGATAAAATCAAGTGAATATGAATAATTCCCACCTCTGTTGCAAACATTAATTAATTTAGTCTCCCAGAACCCCTTGGAAGGAGCCAAGTGCTGTTATTCTCATTTTATAGAGGCCCAGTTAAGTGACTTGCCAAAGATCACTTAAGAAGTCTGTGGAATAAAATTCAGGTCTCCTCTCCAGCTATCCGTGCATGAACTGTGACCTCACCTGTCTTTCCTTTCCTTTCCGTTAGAGCAGGGTTTCCCAAAGTGTGCTCCGTGGAGCCCTGGGGCTCTGTGTGAAGGGTTCACGAGAAAATATTAACGACAGTTGTATGACTCTGTAGATTTTGTTACTAATTTGCTGATCATTTTCTTTAAAAAAAAAAAGACCATTTATAAGGAATACATAAGAAATCAAAATAGAATTCCAAAATTTTGTCTGTTTATTTGGGTACCAATTGAATTAAAAATCACGATATTTTAAGGGCTCTGTCAAATTTTCAGGACCCTATAGGGACGCTGCAGCCAAAAAAGTTTGGGAAATCCTGCATTAGGGTTTATAGAGGATGCTGCAAAAAAAATCTCCCCCACTGGCTGCGCCCCTGCATCCACGAGGAATCACTGAGGCGGACATTATGCACTGAGCAAACTGAGCATCCCTCGGGATCATAGAGGATTTCTCTTGAAGAAGAGGCCGCCACAGCTGACAGGAAAGGGAGCGAAAAAATCCCATAGGCCAATCAACATGCTCAGATCATCACATTGGAACACCCAAGGGATCTGAGGGCTCTGAAGGGGGAGAACCTCAATTCCTTGGCTTCCACTTTACCCATCAGTTGTGTGCAGCTTGCTGCCATGAAATTAATTTGGGCATTTAATTATAGGGCGTATGCCCCCCATACACCACTGAAATCAGTGGGTGAGATTCACCCACAGCCCTTACCCCCCAGAGGGTCAGAAACCAAGAGAGAATTTTTGCAACCATTTCCATGAAAACATCTTGGGCTTTTGTTTTATTTTTAAAAATGGACATTTCAATAAAACCTTTCACAGGCTTTCGTGGGACACCAATGGTGCAGAACTCTGGTCCTGGCTCTTGGCACAGTAGTGACGTGAATCCAATGGGAGCAGAATCCGGCCTCTGGTTGATATTAATTAGAAGCAGGGAGCTGTTAACATGCTGAGCATTAATCAAAAGGCAGGTAGATAGGTGGTGCTGGGGGAGGAAGAGAGAAAAGGCCCCTGGAGGCTGTGGAAAACCTGAGGAGAGGAGGAAAGGCCCCTGGAGGCTGGGGAGGCTGTGGGAAGAGAAAACCCTCACTCTCGCATCTCCCCGCCCCCAGCCTCTTGCACTGCCCCCCACATCCCCAAGGCCCTGCCCTGACTCCTGCATCCCCCACACCACCAGCTCCCTGCCCTGAAGGACTCAGGCAATGCCAGGCAAGTCTTCTAGTTCAGGGGTGTTCAAGCTTTTTTCCTCAGGACCCGGTTGAAGAAAATTGTTGATGCCACGACCCAACATCATTTGACGAGAGTGTGGGCTGCGGGGTGGGGCTGAGGAGGAGTTTTGGGGTGTCAGAGGGGGCTCCAGCTTTGGGGAAGGCTGGGGAAGGAAGAGCTAACCTTGAGCGGCTCCTGGTCAGCGGTGCAGCGGGGGGGGGCTAAGGCAGCTTCCTGCCTCTCCTGGCACCACAGACCAGGCTGCCCCCAGAAACAGCCAGCAGCAGGTTCCCAGCCAATGGGAGTGAGGAGCTAGCGCTCGGGCCGGGGGCAGTGCATGGAGCCCTGTGTGACCCCACACACACACCTAGGAGCCGGGCCTGCTGCCGGCCACTTTGGGGCTCAGCGCAGTCTGCAGTGCCAGGCCAAGCAGGGAGCTGCCTTAGCCCCCTTCACCCCACTGCTCACCTGATCCCCCTGCACCCACGAGACCCAGGGCCCGACATTCTACCACCCAGCCCTGGGTTGCACCCCGTCGTTGGAAACCCCCTGTCCTAGTATAGAATAGGCGAGAGCTCCTACCCCAAAGCCTGTTTCAGTTTCCACTGCACCCTCTGCCTAGGCAGCATTTTTACCCAGAGCGTGGAAAAAAGACTCTGCTGAAGCAACTTTGGAGGCAGGCCAACCCTAGTTCTGACCTTAAATGTTCTTTCTTCACAGGCTCAACCCCTGCAGCCAGGGAAACAGCCTCCCCAGTTCGGAGTGACGAAGAAACGCACTCCGACTGCCCTGAAAACACCTTTCTAGAGCCCTGCCCTGCTGCTGCCTGAACAACCCCCACCCCCTTCCCAGTCAATAGAATTATGGAGGTTTATTTGGTAGCCAGTACATGTATCAGCAGTTGCCAAGTCAGGTAAAGGTTGCAACAGACGCGTTTTTTTTTTTTCCAGGGGAGCATGTAGCATGAGGGAGGCAGCGGTGTGGACGGCGGTCGATGTTTGGCCGTATTGGGAAGCCTCACTGGTGAGGCCTGGACTCCAGAGGCGGCTTCGTGGGTCATGCTTGTAGAGAAACCTGCAGAGGAGAATACATCTGCCTGCCTGAGCCTCTGCGTCACAGCGGGAGGGGTCGGGAGCTGGGGAGAGTCTGGAGGTGGGTGGAGAGCTCCGATCTCCCTTTTACACATATGGATACTCTAGGTTGGAGGCCTGGGGTAGGCCAATGCACAGAAACTCAGTTACACCCAGCCGGCAAGGAAGGAAGAGGGCAAAGCCATTGCCGGCAGAATGGCACCGGGCCTTTGGCTTACGCCCTGATTTGTGCTCAGAAAGCTTTCCTTTCTCTTCTATCACAGACCCTCCCACTCAAGATGTGACATGCCCTAGATGCCACCTCACGCGTAATTAACACCGAGGGCTCCCTAAATACAAACCAATCACACATTTCCATGAAAGTACTCGTCAAAAGCAGCCAGGTCGATGCAATTTTTACTCCTGTGCGCCGAGGGTCTTCGCTGTTTGCCGTCCCTGAATGCCACGGTTCTTATTATTGCGGGTGGATGGGCTGAAATACCACGGACTTGCAGCAAAAGCTGCCTTTAAATCCAATTCTCCTGTCGGCTAGGCTTTCATTATTGCTAGGGATTTTGGCAGCTTCTCCCGGCAGTTACACAATCTTCTGATTAAACTCTGGAAACGAGGCCTGCTTCCCTAGCAGAAAGTAAATAAATAAACCGCCACTCACACAAAACAGGAACAGTGGGGCAGGAGAAAGGGTGAGGTGGGGAAACTGAGCAGTTCCAGCCCCTTCCCTGCCCCCAACTTTGCCCCCTCTCTTTGATTTTCCTTCTTCCCAGCTAAATTCCAAGGAGAGGTCAACGTCTCCTGTTTGTCTCTCAAAATGCACAGGAGGCCTGTTTGAAAAAACAATTCCCTTCAGAAACAATTTGCTACAGCGCCCAGATTCTCAGGCTGGGGCAAGAGCATCGCCCTTTGCTCTTTTAGCTGGGGACATTTGCATGAGAAGAGCCCTGTTCTTTATTCCTCAGTGGGGTCCAAGCCATCCATTAGCAATTTGCCTACCCGAGATTACAAGAGAATCCCATTCACACTTTGCTGAGCAAGACTCCTGGGTTGAAGCGCCTGATGCATGGGGCCATCTGAAATGACCCCTACCGACCCTCACTGTCATCAGCTGGCTTTGAACCTTGCAGCAACAGTCCCAGACCACCAACCTCTTAGCACTTGAGCTATTGGAATAGCTCTGTTAATAGGTAGCCGTAATAGACTAGTGTCTAGTGCAGGGGTTCCCAACCCAGGGGTTACGAGAAGCTTGTCAAGGGGATACGGGGAATATTTGGTAAATAACTAGATTATCGTAATTGAAATATTCCAAAAGTAGTAGTGTTAGTGGAAAAAGTTGTGGATTCTAGAGACTAGAATTTATTTCCTTTCATATTGAATAGGAGGTACGGGAAGGTTTACTAAAAAACCAAGAGGGTACGGGGACCGAAAAAGGTTGGGAACCCCTGGTCTAGTGGCTGATCCAAACACACCCTTTGCCACAGAGCACGCTGGAAGCAGCATGCTAAGCCCCTGAACTGAAGAAACGCCTTGTGTCATATTCTGTGTAACGCCACAATGGTCCACAAAGCACAATATTGACTAGAGAGATCCAAATTGCATCTCAGCCTGCTCTCCTTAATCCATGAGGGGTTGCAACAGCACAGGCCCCATAAGGATCGAGGAGAGAGGATTTGAAAATTAAAAATAAGCCAGAGGACTGAGAGCCATTTTCTCCTCTCGTGCTTACTGGTGTGATTTAGGAGTGACTCCAAGAACTAGGCCCTATGAATTAAGATGGGAATCCATCAGAAGAATAACAAGGATTATTTTCTTTTTCATGCAAATGATCGATCCCCAGCTGTAGATTAACTGGGGGAACTCTGAAGCAGAATTGGCTCTAAATGCTTCTTTGATTGAAAACTGATTCCTTGGCTCTTAAGCTAACCATCATATTGAACTTCCTAGCTCAGTCATGGAGGGGGAGCCATGTTAGTCTGTATCTGCAAAAACAACAAGGAGTCCTGGGGCACCTTTGGGCACGTCCACACTAGGAAACTATTTTGAAATAACTAAAATCGACTTAACTCCCAAAATAACAAAATCGGGCAGGTTCTCACTACAGGGAATCCTTGAAATTAGTCTGAGGCAGGCTCCATTAATGTGGATGCACTACCTACACTTAGAGGGCCAGAAAGCACTGGAGAGTAATCAGTTTGAATTAATCGGGGGAGTAGTTATTTCGAAATAGCGGCACCAGAGCGTCCATGCTACTATTTCAAAATAACTATTTCAGAATGAGCGTTATTCCTCAAGGAAAGCAGGAGTACAGATTTTGAAATAAGTGACCCGTTATTTCAAAAGAACAGGCTTGGTAGTGTGGACGCTCCACTTATTAATTCGACCTAAGGGGGTTATTTTGAAATGAAGTCCTAATGCAGATCAGGGCTTAGAGACTAACAGATTTATTAGGGCATGAGCTTTGGTGGGGAAAAAAATGGGTTTTGCCCATGAAAGTTCATGCCCTAATAAATCTGATAGTCTCTAAGGGCATGTCTACACTAGGGCTTTATTTCAAATTAATTTATTTCAAAATAATAACTCCTGAAATAATATTTTCAAAATTGTGCGTCCACATTATGAGGAAGCCTCAAAATTAGTCCACTTAGAGTCCCAGGAAGCAATGGAGAGTAATTAGTTCGAATGACTCTGGGGAGTCGTTATTTCCAAATAGCAGCACTAGAGCATCCACACTACCGCTATTTCAGAATAACTATTTCAAAATGGGCATTATTCTTCATGGAAAGCAGGAGTTATTATTTTGAAACTAGCCAATTAGCCCATCATAAGACGGGATTTTCAGGTCTCTCCTCCACGTCGGTCTTCTCCCCTGAGCCTCCAGTCTCTCGCTCTCGCTCTGTCTCTCTCTCTCTCTCTCTCTCTCCTCCTCCTCCTACTGCCTCCCCGCCCCAGCTCTCCTCCGCCTCCTGTCTCTCTCTCTGTCTCTCTCTTTCTCTTCTCCTCCCCCTCCTGCCTCTCACTCGGGGGACCGCGGAGCCCAAATGGTCGTTTGGGCTCCTCACTCCCCGTGCTGCATGAGGGGTGTGGAGCCCAAATGGTCGCTTGCACCACTTGCTCCCATGCGGCGGCCCAGCTGAGCAGCGCAGAAGTCAGCCGAGCGCCACGGCGGGAGGCGAACGGGGGCGGGGCGGTGACGTTCACGGCCAGGGGGCGGGGCCTGGAACCGCTGTCACGCCGGATTTTCAGGTCTCTCCTCCACATCGGTCTTCTCTCCGGAGCCTCCGGTCTCTCTCTCTCCTCTGCCTACTATCGCCCCCCTCCCCAGCTCTCCTCTGCCTCCTGCCTCTCTCTCTGTCTCTCTCTTTCTCTTCTCCTCCCCCTTCTGCCTCTCACTCAGGGGACCGCGGAGCCTGAACAACACAGCAGGAGGTGAAGGGGAGCGTGGCGGTGATGTTCATGGCCAGGGGGCGGGGCCTGGAGCCGCTGTCACGCCTCACGTCACCGCACCGCCCCCCTTCGCCTCCCACCGTGGAGCTCGGCTGACTTCTGCGCCACTCAGCCAGGCCGCCGCGAGGGAGCAAGCGGCCATTTGGGCCCCGCACTCCCCATGCAGCACGGGCCACCCAGAGGGAACAGCCAGCATTTCGGCGTTACAGACTCTCAGACACTGGGCTACTATATATATGATAACCAGCCCGTTATTTCAAAATAACGGGTGTGATAGTGTGGACACTCCGCTTATTATTTTGAAATAACTCCCTAGTATAGACCACGGCTAAGGTGCCACATGACTCGTTATTTTTCCTAGCTCAGCTAAACTGTAGTTCTTGTGGAGCGGCTGCAAAGTCGTCCATTAACACAGAACAATCGAAAAAATGGCAGGAATTTCTAAACTCCATTTAAAATATTTAGCAGATCTGTGCTTCGTTATTCCAGATATTAAAACTAATAACTGCAGGTTTTTCTTTAATATACAGTGGGTCCCATTCAACCCTTGAGGGAACAGATGAAAAGCCATTAGAGTTATAGTAGCGATGAATTTTGTCTGCTAGTTAGAATTTCATACACTGTGTTAAATTTATGACTAATTACAAGTGAATTAAATAAGTGATTATTCAAAATAGTGTAACAGATACACATTATAAGAGCTTCTATATTAATTAGATGATTGCTAATCTTCAGTAAATAGAATTTTTTGTGCAAAAAAATTATATCAAAATAGATTTTTAAAAGATTTTGCAAGGAACTATGTTTTAGGGAAAAAACTGTTTTCTATCAAATTTTCTGCATTTTTTTTTACTCAACTTTTGAGAAAATCATATTCAGAATTGGTACTGAATTGTTTTCATTTACATAAAACCATATTCTCTTATCAAAGTTGTTCTGGAAGGGTTTTTGCTTCCCTGAAATGCTGATCTGTAATAAGTATTTTGCAGAAAATATCACACAAAATTTCACACACAAACCAGAAATACGGAAAATAATTCTGGTTTGAGCCCTGCAAAACAGAAATAGATCTGAAATGTTTCATGAAATCAACATCCCTTTTTTTAGCCCATTCTAAGCATCTAATGCCTCCTTTTTGGGGACAGGATCAAGATGGAGTTTGAACCACCTGTGGGAAGGAGGGCAAAGGTACCCCTCAGTGTTGACCCTAGGCATCCACCACAATGCTATTTGATATGGTAGCTTCCTTGGGAAGATTATTAAATGATAGCAACAGTTGGAGTCATTGGGGCATAAAACATCAAGCCCCCGGGCATCCTGACTTCCTGTGACGAATTCTGCAGCAGAATGGGAGGAAAAAGCTCAGATGATGCAGAAAAGAGGCTCCAGTAGAAACAGTCACACAACAGGCAGATGTAGTCGGGGGGGAATGAGCATGGGGTGATTATGAAGTCACAACAGGCTGAAAAACTCCAGCACAAACTTACCTTCTCGCAGAGGAGCCGTATCAGTGATTCGAAATGCACCAACAGGGAACACACGTCAGGCTGTCCAGGTATGCCCTAGATCAGGGCCACACCAAAAGTTTAGTAAGTGGTCAAAGGCCACACTTTCTTATGGAAGAGGTGCGGGGTCTGGGATGGAGGCTGGGTGCATAAGGGAGCTCAGGTAGGGGACTGGGGTGTAGGAGAGGGTGAGGAGTCTAAGTGGTAGTGAATGAAAGAGGGGGATTGTGACCTGGGACAGGGACTTGGGGTGCAGGGTGCAGGAGAGGATTCTGGCCTGGGGCAGGAGATCCCGGGTCTGGAAGGGAGTTGTCACCAAGGGAAGGAGGAAAAAGAGTGCAGAGGGTCTGGATGGTGACCTGCGGCAAAGGGCTGCACAAACTTGTTCCAAAAACACTCAGTACACAGGTTATGACTTGCAGTCTGGGCCAGTTGAAAACTAGCCAATCACAATGAGTTGCAAGACTATTCTGTGGTGTGGAGAATTGTCCATTTGATCTTCTGGAGCCCATCAAACTCATTTTACTCATGACCGACGTCAGAGTGGGACCTGGGTTTTCACAGTTTGAAAGCAAGAGCATTAATTTCCTGCATGAGATCACTTTGATGGAGGAGTACATTTGAACCAAATAAAACCAAGAGATTTGGACACTACCTTATAATGTTCTTCTTGAGTAGATAGGATGAAAAAATTGTAGCAGAAATAAACAAGGAAGCATATTTTAGACAGGCAATGCTAGCTATGACTAGACTGACTATATGAACCCACTAAGATGCAAAGTCAAACATGAGGCAGAAAACACTCAAAGCAAAATGTTGGATAAGTAGGGGTAAGGGATATTTTGATTTTACTGTTGGTCCTGATGTTACTGGGCAGGCAGGTGCCATATTACAATCAGCTTCAGGTGGCAGCGACAGATGTGCCAGCTAAATTCCGATTACAGAATTTGCAGAGTTGATGAGAAGGTCAAACAAGAAAACCGCAGCTTGGTTTTCATACACCAGGTCCACCGGGCAGTGCCGGTAGCCAAGAAAATGTGTTTGGACTTGTACTCAAGAGGTAGTGAAATAGGAGACACCAAGGTGTCATTTTTGCTGCCTCTAGGAAACGCCTACAAAGGAGATTCAAGTGTTTGACGTAGTGGTGGGCCACATTCTGAGCTGATAGGAATCAGAGCAGCTCCACTAATAACATTTGACTTGGACGAAGCCTATACTGATTTACAGCATCAGTGCATCTAACCCAATGAACCTCCGAGCACTGCATAACTCCATAATTTAGCTCTTTATATTCCCTTGTGGGCACCTGCTTGCCCCATATTTTCCTGCCAGCCCTAGATCTTTGCTCACCCATCACACCTCGCTGAGCAGGAACTCAGCCCAAGTTGCCAAGATATAAAACATTTTTGTTGCCATGTTGCTTTCTTTGTTGTTGCGTTAAATCATGGGCGAGAGAGACCCACCCCCTCCTGGAAAAATCAACTTCAGGACCATGGACAGCACATGCCAAGTCTAATTAGCTGATGGCTCCCTGAGAAATGCTTTGATCAGTGCAACTGAGCCTTTATGAATTCATATGTTGAAGTCTTCAGAGTCTTGGAAAGAGTGATAAATATATTGGGTGTTTATGGGTGTTTAGAGAGAAAGCGCAAGAGCCAAGAAGAACGTGATGGCAGACAAAGCTGAGTAGGCGGTAGCTTCCTCTCTAACACGCAGGTAGAGTAACCGAAAATACACACATAGTCCATCAAGATGATGCCAGTATTCAGCATGCTGCTCCTCTGTTGATGAATATAAATATTTATTGTCCTGGCTACCATAACACGCCAGGGAGGGAACTGATCATAATGAATCATCAGGAAAGAGAATTTTTTAAACCCAGATATGTGCTTGCATGGCAGGCCATGGTTTATTCATAGAATATGTATATTGTGTATGAAATAATGCTTTTGTCTTATACAGCGCCTTCCATACAAAGGGATCCCAAAGAACATTATAAACTTTAAGAAGAGGTTTTATATTCTGGTAATTTTACAGGTTACTCATGACAATAGATTGGACATATTCTTGAAAAATGTAACATTGATTCCCCAAGATCTACAATTAATATAAAGCCTGGATTAGGGACAGAATCAAGCACAATGGCTGGATTCTAGCTTCGTAAGTACTTACTGTAGAAGGTATAATGAGGCAAACCAAGCAGTGCACACAGATCTATGACACTGTGATATTGTTGCACAAAAAGCAAACATAATTCTGGGATGCATTAACAGGAGTGTTGTGAGCAAGACACGAGAAGTCATTCTTCCGTTCTACTCTGCACTTATTAGGCCTCAACTGGAGTATTGTGTCCAGTTCTGGGCATCAGGTTTTAAGAAAGACGTGGAGAAATTGGAGAAGGTCCAGAGAAGAGCAAAAAAAAATGATGAAAGGTCTAGAAGACATGACCTACGAGGGAAGACTGAAAGAAATGGGTTTGTTTAGTTTAGAAAAGAGAAGACTGAGAAGGGGCATGATAGCAGCTTTCAAGTACCTAAAAGGATGTGACAAGGAGAAGGGAGAAAAATTGTTCTCCTTGGCCTCTGAGGATAGGACAAGAAGCAATGGGCTTAAATTGCAGCAAGGGAGGTTTAGGTTGGACCTTAAGAAAAACTTCCTATCAGGGTGGTTAAACACTGGAATAAATTGCCGAGGGAGGTTGTGGAATTTCCATCAATGGAGATATTTAAGACATCTATCAGGGATGATCTAGATGGTGCTTGGTCCTGCCGCAAGCGCAGGGGACTGGACTTGATGACCTATCGAGGTCTCTTCCAGTTCTAGTGTTCTATGATTCCATGATACATGCATCAACAAGATAAGATCTACCAATGATTGTGTTTTCATGGCTTCGGTGAGGAAAGAACTTCCGAACATGCTTACTGGGTAAGTTTATGAGAATCCTTTAAAAAAATAACAATGTGGCTACTGGGACAGATGTTAAATTGTGTTTGTTTGCACGTACACACACACAGGAACAGCACAGATTGGAGGAATCCCCGCTGCCAACCTGCAGACTGATTCATTATGGCAAATTCACTCTCCTTTCCCCAGTGCAGAGGGTGAGCTCAAAGTCTATTCATCACTGACATGAGATTTACATTGCCCCCGTACAGGAATGCATTTCACCCTTTGCTCCCACTGCCCTTCAGCACGGATATAGCCATTCTCTTCTCTACCCTCACTGCCACATCGACACAAGAAATATTTGCACCGTAAGGCACTGTGGACACCATGGTGGCAGCACATGGGAGCCTGGGAGCACTCACAATATAAAGCCTGGATTAGGGACAGAATTCACCGCACTAGTGGAAGGCAGCAAGCAGGCCATGACGGGACACACAAGGCACTTCATAGTCACGAGAGTTGGAACAACACCCCAAAGTCTGGGTCAGCAATTTGGGGTGCTCAGGCTGGACTTGGGGTGCAACCCTTCAGAGGAATGGTATTGTGTTCTCAGTGATGCTGACGGCGAGCTGGGAGCTCACGCTTACTTGTGCAAAAGCTCTTGTGCAAAGGTTCACACGGGACGTGTTTGAGGAGCAGGTTAGTAATCACTTCCATTTCCCTCCCCTGTTTCAACCAGCACATATGCTAGGGTAGTGTGGGACATTTGGGAGGTTGGGGCCTATCCCTGCCCCTCTCTCTATTCCCCCTCACATACTGGTCCCTCTTGGATCTTTAATGGCTCTCAGCACAGCAGGCTACTGCTGCTGTCAATAAAAAGGTCAAACCAAAGGATTTAACTGAAGCCTGCCAGGGAAGTTTGTGGTGCAGGAATGACACCAGCAGTGAGCGAGTTACAGCAAGCACGCAGCTCCTATGTTAGACCCAACAATGCATGAGAAACGAGACAGCCCCTTAAGTGAGCCTCTCTTTCCCAAACATACACAGACCGTTCCTGTACTGGCCCCACACCGTGCCTGCCTGGCACACAGGGAAGGTGGCTACCAATCTACCGACAGCTCCTTTTCTCCTCATCGGCTCCCCTCTGATGTGGTCTGGTCCCCCAAGATAAAGCCTTGTTCGCCTGGAAAGCCCTCTAGTTCACAGTCCCATAATCCACACAGTGGGAGCATCACTGGCTTCCTCAGGGGCCCGAATTAATCCCCCCCACCGTGTAAGCTAATCCATTTGGTTCTCTAGTCCGATATAACCTTTCTCCCAAAGCCTGCCCCAGGGGCGCACTGTTACTAATTTTTACCTAATTCGTATTTTTGGAAGGGGCTAGGAGGGGTGGTACCCAAACTCACCTCACAGCTATGCGTACATCAAGCACTCCCTCCGACTTTTGCATGACAAGCCTGATGTGAGGGTACAGTGACCAGTAGAGGAGCCAACAGCCCTGCCAGGCCCCTGGGCAAGGTGGGGGGGGGGCAACTCTGTGCTCCCAGAAAGGGCAGGGATGAGGGCGGAAGGGGAGAGGCTGAAGGCAGCCAGCCCTCAGTGCTCCCCGGACCATGGTGCCCCACCCCGCCCAGTGCTGCCTGGAGTACACCCTTCCCTTCCCAGCCACCCCTAAGAGCCTCCGGGAGCACATTGTGTGGCACTCCAGCAGCAATTTAAAGGGCTCCAACCACCCCATTGAATTGCTGGGCCCCAAAGCAGTCGCCCCCTTTGTCTGCCCCCTCCCCGTCGGCAGGCCTGGTGAGTGGTCAGGATGGGCTCCATGATAGAACCTTCCTCGTATGACTCAGGTTGAAGCTCTCTGGTCCAACGCCCTCAGACCTGAGCGGTGCCGAACCAGAGAATTTGCCAGACCAAGGGAGGTCAGTATTGTCTAGCAGCATTACCGATACGTCCACTGCTTACTGGGCTCTTCAAAGACATTGAGGGGTAAATCAGAGCTAAATAACAGTGCAGAACACTGAGAGCCAGGACTGGTGGCTGTAAACCAACTTTATTGGACTGCAAGAAACTTGGCCACACTCATGATAAGTGGACATCCGGCTCACTAACATCATGCTGGACCACGGATGTTGCCGGATCACAGAGTGTCGGACTAGAGAGGTTCTACCTGTATGTACTTTTGCATGGTCCCATATTTACTGACCCATAGGTCCAGTCTTGATTGTATGCGCAGTCTTTACTTCAGTTCACTTCTGCGCAGAGAGGCCCCTGTTATTCGGCCATGTTTAAATCACGTCACGCCACATTCGCACCTGTTCAGTGGAATCACACCAATTTGGCACCGTCCCCACAGGTAGCAGCCCCCCACAGGAGAGTGACTATGTTCCTATGTGTCTTAAAAAGAAATCACAAGTCAAAAAAGGCAGATGTCATTGTATGAGCTGCCAGGACTGTAGGAGAGCCCACGGCTGCTCCCATTTTGAGAGCAGGCTGCATGGGGCCCCTTAGGAAAGTTCCTTCCCTTCTCCCTGACAGACAGAGATGTAAATGGAGCTTTTGCCATCTTCATCCCTGGGAACGGCAATTGCCTGGCTTTGTTTTTATTGTGCTAGCCTCCTGTTGGAAAGTGAAAGTTCAGAGGCTGAGCGCCCCCATCAATCCAACAGGACAGTAAATCTCGCTTTCACAGAGCTGACGCACCGAAGCTAATCGGGATGTTTCCCCTGTCCCTCTCCTCAGAGATGAATTTGAAAAGCTCATGCACAATGGGAAGGGGGCCGAGTGTAGGAGCGAACGGCACAGGCCGTAAAAACCGCATCGCCTTCCCCACAGAAAGAAAAAGTCATTGCTGTCATAAAGCATGCTGGCTCCGCGACCAAACGCTGGAGAGACACTTGCAGAAGTCAAATGTAATGAATATTCAGCAATCTCTGGGCATTGTGGCAGAGCAAAACTCCTCCATCAAAGGACTCATTCCTATGGATGAGGAGAGAAGATAATAGGTCCCCATTTGACAGAAGTAGCCACCGGTATGTTAACTCAGAGCAGACCGGTTTCCCTGGGAGATGGGCAGTGTGGATATTATGACTCCAGTAACATGAGATCTTGTGGGGAGGGAGATATCAACGCCTGCATTGCAAAAACCCTGTTGTGAAAGGTGTACCTCTAAAGCCACAAACAGAAATTAAAAAAAAAAATCCATGATCATTCGTCTCCCTACCAACGGTGAGTTTGTCTCACCAGAATTCACAGCCCTATTTGTTCCCTGCAAACCTTCATCAGAAGGTGACGAAGTGATGTTCCTGGAGAGTAAGGCGCTCACAAATACTTGTGCAAAAGCACTCGTGTGAAGGTTCATGCCAGAAGTGTGTGGGGAATATCACTTTCATTTCCCTCCCCTAGTTCTCAGTGGATCAGCCATCTGCTCAGGAGTAAGAGCAGTAGTATATCGCTTGAGCAACCAATCAAACAAACCTCAAGAATAACGGCGATATGGTCAAAAAGAATAGATCAAATCAATCTTTGGATTGAAATCTGTCTGTAGAGCGTATTTGAAACACTGCAAATGTCATTGCTAACTGTGAACACACACACAAAAAGGATTAAATACATGGTATAAATCATACTCCAGGCCAGGAGTTGTCCCACATGACTTGTCTTAGACGGCTGGGTTTTTTTGGGGAGCGTATATAATCAATCTGGTAATAAGGTGTGTGCTCAGAGCTGTTTAATTTACAGAGACACAGGGCAACGGAGGAGCGGCTGATGAGCCCTGGGGAAAAGTTGCACTTATTAACTAATATTTCTTTGCAGAGTGTAGGGCGCCGTAGTGATTAATAATCGTGTTAACACTCCTAGGTCTTTTTACATGCACCCCCACTGATTAATAAATGCACACAGCACCCTATGCGGTGGGCAAGTCAGTAGCTGTCTCCCCGTTTCATAGACGGACAGATAGACACAGACTGGTTATAACTAACAATTTTTAAAGTGCCCAATGCTTTGTGTGACCCTGTGGGGCAAAACAATTCACAGCTCCCACTGACTTTATAATGGGCCTGCCTAGAAACCACCGCCCCGGTGACTCCAAATCAGTGGCTGCTAAATGGTTTGTCCAAGGTCCCCCAGCGAGTCAGTGGCAGAGGCTGGGTTGGAAGGCAGGAGTTCCCAGCTCCCACCTTGTGTCCATCCTCAGGAGTGGGGAACCTATGGCCCAGGGGCCGGATCCAGCCCCTGGTTTCCCTGGATCTGGCTCCTGGGGCTCAGGGCTCCCCCGCAGCACTGGGGAGCTGGTGTTCCAGCCCTGCGGCCCCCTCCCATCCAGACCCTGCACCCTCCTTCCCACCCAAACCCTCCCAGACCCACCAACCCACTCCTGCACCCTCCCTCCCACCCAAACCCCACACCCAAAGCCCGCTTCCCAACAGTCCCCTCCCACATACTGAACTCCTCATTTTTGGCCCCACCCCATAGTGTAGGGGAGTAAAAGTTCCCACGAAATCTACTATCCTGGACCTCCTAAGCTCTGGTGTGTAAGGGGAATGTGGCCCCTGACTGTGTTTTTCTGTGGGTCAGCAGCCCCAGAACCACACCTCTAGCCCACTCTTTGCCAAGAGTTCTTGTTTTACATTTCCACAGGGTTGGAGGAGGTAGCTAGAATGAAAGTCCTGGCTTCAGACAGCAGCTGAGGTTAAAGCCTAAGTTATATAAACCCTAAACATACCCCAACACCAACACCCTCCAAGGACATTCACACTCTTTAATGCTCTGATCCTGCTCTCCTTGAGGTCAATGGCAAATCTCTGATTGATTTGAGTGGGTGCCAGATCCGGCCCCGCATCCCATCTACTCAGGGTAGACTGTGACACTGCCCAGTGCCTAGCACGGCCCTGAGCAGGTCTCTGGTAGCTCTTAGCAAGTCCAGAAGTAAGAGCCTCCTGTGTAGAGCTGACTCTGCTCCATGGTGGCTCTGGTCACACGCGTGATTTCGCTTCACTGACCCGGCTTTCCGGCTCACCAACTTCCTGCCTTGATCCCTAAGGGCATGTCTAGACTACATGGCTCCATTGATGGAGCCATATAAAGTAGTTTACCCAACATAGCCAATGAAGCAGGGATTTAAATAATCCCCGCTTCATTAAACTAAAAATGGCCGTAGCGCTGTGCCGACAATCAGCTGATCCGGCACAGCGTGGCAGTCTAGACGCGGATCAGTCGACAAGGGAAGCCTTTGTCAACCGCTCCCTTATGCCTTGTGAAACAAGGTTTACAGGAGCGGTCGACAAAGGTTTCCCATGATGACTGATCCGCGTCTTGACTGCCGCGCTGTGCCGGATCAGCTGATTGTCGGCACAGCGCGGCAGCCATTTTTAGTTTAATGAAGCCGGGGATATTTAAATCCCCGCTTCATTGACTATGTCAGGTAAACTACTTTACATGGCTCCGTCGACGGAGCCATGTAGTCTAGACACACCCAAAAGTGGTGTCCTCCACGGTGACATCTAGGCTATGCTCTGAACGGTCGGCCCAGCCATGCAAGAGTAAAAATTGCAATGGCCTTCCAGACCTTTGATAGAGCTGTCAATAGCCCACTTCATTTTGCCCTCAGGGTGTGTCTAGACTACAGGGTTTTTTCGAAAAAAGTGGCCTTTTTTAGAAAAAAACTTCCCCTGCGTCTAGACTGCTGCCGCGTTCTTTCGAAAGCAAATCAAAAGAATGCGGCAGTTTTTTCGATCATGGAAAACCTCATTTTACGAGGAAGAATGCCTTCTTTTGAAAGTGCTCTTTCGAAAAAAGGCGCTATGTAATGCAAACTCTGCTTTTTCGAAAGAGAGCCTCCAGACTGCCTGGGTGCTCTCTTTCGAAAAAGCGGCTCGCTTTTTCAAAAGTACTGGCTGTAGTCTAGACGCTCTCTTTCGAAAGAGGCTTGTAGTCTAGACGTACCCTCCACTTCTGCGGCTTGCATTACAGCTTCATCGCCCGAGGACTTTGTCTTCATCGATTCTGCCTCTCGCAGTCTTTTCTCCTCTCCCTCTTCCGCCTTTCTCTTAGCATAAAATTGGCTCTTAGCTTTCTCTCCCCTTGAAGGAAGCAGAACACCATGCAGTAGAATGCGCTCTGCTTCCATCCAGAGGGGCGACTGTTGCGTTACTCCACTGCGGATCTGCCCAGGAGTTGCGCGGCAGCTGGGCTAGTGGAACACTGCGTCCCCCATCACACCCACAACTTTGCCATGAAGCTGCGGCCATTTCGAGTGGGAAGACGGCAGTGAGCAGAGAGAGGTTTTTCTCCCTCCCCACTTCCTGGACTCTCAAGGCACGACTGGAAACAGGCTCAGTGCCGCAAACCAGGCATAACTTAGGACAGAAAATTGATTAGGCAGATACGAGCTTTTGTAGGAAATGAGAGAAAGGGGAGGAGGGGCAGGGAGAGGCTGGGGGGATGTTGGCAGCGATCTGATAGAATTAGGATTCCTGGATGGGGGTGAGGCTACTTCTGGGTTTGGTTTTCTGCAGCACCCCACTTCTGCCGCTGTGTCAGTGCTTTAGACAGCGCTCCCCGTGAGTCTGACAGAGCATTAACCCGCCCTGCCAAAGCACCGGCCCGAAACCCGCATTACAGCATGCAGTACTGCCCCTCCTCCCAGCAGAAATACAGGGCCCTGGCAGTGGCTGGTACAAACTAGATCGCACCGGGTCCTCTTAAAGGAAGAGACTGAAGGGCAACACCTACAGAAGAACACTGTGCGCTGCACAACAGTCGCACTGTTCCGTGGACACTCACCCACCGATATCGTGGTGCCTTCAGTTTAAAAAAGTGCAGCAATGGCTGAAGGCGCTGGAGTAACGTTTAAGTTTGCTTGTGTCGTTTGGCCCATATTTAGAGAATGCCAGCGTGCCTTGGAAAGGCACCCAGAGAGCTGTGTGTTCCAGGTCGGCGTGTCCCTGGCAGCTCTAAGGAGGCACAAGGCAAGCAGGACAGGAGACTCCTTCCTCTTGCGCCAGCACCGCCGGCCAAAATGGATTTCTCAGTGTCCTCAGATAGGCCTGGCCCCAAAGCTGGGAGGGGCAAAGCAGAACCACCATTCCAAGTCCCCTCTCTGCACCATCTTGCAGAGCTGGCCTGGCCAAGCAAAGAGAGGTGGTGCAGAGAGGGCGGGACATATCCTGCAGTCTGCACAAGTGTAGCTGGAAGCGTACTGCTCCTGTGCCCTGGGGTAAAATGCTGCCCTAGGCAGGGCTGTGCCTAGAAGGCATAATAGACACACATACACACACATACACACACACAGAACGGCTGAAAGGCAGGCGGCCAGGTGTGAGATTGTGCATTCTCCACGCTGCCTCTGATTTATCTACCGCCTGGCGGTGCCTTTATTGATTTCGGGCTGCCGAGCAGATGGCCTTTGCGAGAACACGTCCCGGCTGCAAGCGGAACGCAAGGACCAAGGGGAGAGCTTTGCAGCCAGCACTGGTTTGCGCGTGCCCATGTGTGCAAAGTGGCGACGCAGCTGCCGACAAAAGGAGCCGCTCTGGACAGATGGCTCAGCAGAGACGCCGTCGGTTCCCACTCTTGGTGATCTGAAGCCTGGTTAGCAAGAGGGCATTTGCTGCCTGCTGTAGGCATCTGGTCCATGTCCTGCAAAGCAGATCAGACCAGAGTCTGCTCCAAACACACAAGTGTGGACCCCAGAATTGTTCCAAGGTAGAGCACGTACCCAAAGGGATAACAGTACGAATAAGCCACACCAAAGCCCCTTTCATTCTCCTTGCTGTGACTATGCTCTCGAAGTCACATGGCTCCAGAGTAGATCTGGGATGGGGGAGAACAGGACACCTAGCAGAGGGGATTTCATGAGTCGTGCATGTCATTGCCGGGGCCAGCGGGGTGGAGAGCTTGTGGACTCGAGCAAGAGGTCATGGAAAACAGCAGCGTTAGGCTCCACAGAACCTTCAGCCCCTCCTCCCAAGACCCACCAGGACTTCAGCAACCCAGATCCACAACGGCAGGAGAAGGCGGGGAAGGGAGGTTGCTACATACCCCCCCCCACACACACACACACAGTCCATCAATCCCTTAGAGAGTCCAACCCTACAGCCCAGCCACATGGGAACTCTGCCGTGCTGGGGGCAGGGACCGTGCCACAGGGCAGGCCCAGGGCTGCTGGGGCTGACAGAAAGAAACCTGTCCTCCTCTTCTGGGCTACCACCTGAAAGAATAAGCAGCGTCCTGCACAAGCCATTGCCCACTGTCCAGGGAAAGGAAGTGAGGGCTGGCAGCCACCATGGGGCGAGACGGTTGTCGAGACACTGGTAGATGCTGGTCAAGAACAATCTCTTCCGTGGGTTTACCTGGCGGGCTGCGCCTTGCCTCAGAATTGCCCGACAAGCATTCTAGCTCAGAGCATCTCGTCACACCGTGGGGGAACGTGGGTTTGAGCAATTTCCGTGGGGGAGGCGGGCTGCCGGGACGAATACTCAGGTGGATGCAGGGAGCGTAGCGTGACAGACAGGCAGAAAGCAAAGAGCCAGCAGCTAGTGTCTTTCTCTCTGTCCCCTCGCTCAATGTGCCATGAAGAGCGCACCTACGACTCTCCCAGGCATCAGGGCATACCTCAGTTAGGGTATAGGCCCTTGGTGGGAGAGGCAGTGCTGTTTTGTGGACTCATGCTGGAACCATAGAATCATAGATTCTAGAACTGGAAGGGACCTCTAGAGGTCATCAAGTCCAGTCCCTGCCCTCACGGCAGGACCAAGCACCATCTAGATCGGGGTGGCCAACCCATTCCGGACGAAGAGCCAAGATAGTGGCTCCAGCGTGAAGAGCCGGGGCAAAGTTATAGAACAAAAAAAAAAAGGCCTGCCCCTTTAAGAAGCGCCGCCATATTGGAAGCGCCATATTGGACATACCGGACAGCTCCCCTGCCCCGGTGAGTCAGGAGGCGGGGGCTATTCTCAGTGGCACGGGGGCGGCTTTGCAAGCCGCACTGCCGGGGGTAAGAGCCGCATGTGGCTCACGAGCCGTGGGTTGGCCACTCCTGATCTAGATCATCCCTGACAGGTGTCTATCTAACTTGCTCTTAAATAGCTCCAGTGATGGAGAGTCCACAACCTCCTTAGGCAATTTATTCCAGTGTTTAACCACCCTGACAGTTAGGAAGTTTTTCCTAATGTCCAACCTAAACCTCCCTTGCTGCAATTTAAGCCTCTTGCTTCTTGTCCTATCCTCAGAGGCCAAAGAGAACAATTTTTTTCTCTCCTCCTTGTCAAAACTTTTTAGGTACTTGAACACTGCTCTCATGTCCCCTCTCAGTCTTCTCTTTTCCAAACTAAACAAGCCCAATTCTTTCAGTCTTCCCTCATAGCTCATGTTTTCTAGAACTTTAATCATTCTTGCTGCTCTTCTCTGGACCTGCTCCAATGTCTCCACATCTTTCCTGAAATGTGGTGCCCAGAACTGGACACAATACTCCAACTGAGGCCTAATCAGCGCAGAGTAAAACAGAAGAATGACATCTCATGTCTTGCTCACGACACTCCTGTGAATGCAAGCCAGACCAGGGGGCAGTCCCTTGCAGTGCGTACCCAACTGCATTCAGGAGTAAGAGGGGCTTGCAAATCTAAGTGGGAAGAGGGAATTCACTTCATGGAAAACTCCCAGGAGACCTTGGGCAAGTCACTTATTCTCTGTGCCTCAATTCCCTAGCTGTAAAATGGGGACAAGAGTGCTGCCCTGTCTCTCTGGGAGCTGTGAGGAGAAGTGTGTTAAAGACAGTGGAACGCTCTGGTAGTACAGTGATGGGGGCTGTAGAACAGGGGTGGGTGATCCTTTTTGATGGGGGAAGCACTCCAAGATTTTGGTAAGTGCTCCAGGTCTGCATGTGGATCTGGATTGCAGATATACTGGTGGATCCAGGGCTGCATTTTCCTATGGAAAGGGTGTGTGAGCTCTGGGACAGAGGTTGGGTGCGCAAGGGAGCTCAGGGTAGGAGACTTGGGTGCAGGAGAGAATGTGAGGTCTGAGAGGTAGTTAGGGTGGAGAAGGGGGCTGTGATCTGGGGCAGGAGTTTGGGGTGCAGGGTCCAGGAGGGGGTATGAGTGCAGGAGAGGATTCTGGCATGGGGGAGGAGGGGAGATGGGTGCAGAGAGTTTAGAAGGTGACCTGGGGCAGAGATTTAGGGTGCCAGAGGCAGTCTCTGGCTGGGAGACACTTATCTAGGCACCAGCCCTACAGGACCCTGAGACAGGCTCCCTGCCTGCCACTGCCCCAGGCTGCTCAAAATGGCTGGCTGCTCCCTGTGGCGCTCTGCTATCGTGGACAGTTCCCTGAAAACTTCCACACAGTGTGCAGCGGCGGTCAAAAAGGCAAATAGGATGCTAGGAATTATTAAGAAAGGGATAGAAAATAAGACCCAGAATATCTTACTGCCCCTGTATAAAACTATGGTACGCTCACATCTTGAATACGGTGTACAGATGTGGTCTCCTCACCTCAAAAAAGATATTTTGGCCTTGGAAAGGGTTCAGAAAAAGGCAACTAAAATGATTAGGGGTTTGGAACGGGTCCCATATGAGGAGAGGTTAAAGCGACTGGGACTTTTCAGTTTAGAAAAGAGGAGACTGTGGGGGGATATGATAGAGGTATATAAAATCATGAGTGGTGTGGAGAGGGCCGATAAAGAAAAGTTATTTATTAGTTCCCTAAATAGAAGAACTAGAGGACACCAAATGAAATTAATGGGTAGCAGGTTTAAAACTAATAAAAGAAAGTTCTTCTTCACACAGCGTGTAGTCAACCTGTGGAACTCCTTGCCAGAGGAGGCTGTGAAGGCTAAGACTATAACAGAGTTTAAAGAGAAGCTAGATAATTTCATGGAGGTTAGGTCCATAAAAGGCTATTAGCCAGGGGATAAAATGGTGTCCTTGGCCTCTGTTTGTCAGAGGCTGGAGAGGGATGGCAGGAGACAAATCGCTTGATCACTGTCTTCGGTCCACCCTCTCTGGGGCACCTGGTGCTGGCCACTGTCAGCAGACAGGATACTGGGCTAGATGGACCTTTGGTCTGACCCAGTACGGCCGTTCTTATGTTCTTATGTTCTTATGCTCCAGACGCTGGGGGCAGGAAGAGGTTTTGTGCACTGTCCCCGCCCCCCAAAAAATCTCTCAGCTCCCACTGGCCAGTTTCCGTGAAGCTTCCCCCTCCTTCTCTGTGCCTGGAGCAGAGAGCCACAGGGAGCAGCCAGCCACTTGAAGCCACGTGGGGCTGCTCTGAAGCAGCTGGCTGCTCTGTGCCTGAGGGTCCCGGTAGGGCGGCCCATGGGCCAGATCTGGCAGCCCACGGGCCGGATCCAGCGGCTTGGGCGGCCAGTTGGAACTTCTGCAGCAGGGGCGGGCGAGATCCGGCTCCCAAGATAGACTATTTGTGTAGGTCTATGTCAGTAAACAATAAAGGACACAATACAGTTAGTACGTTAACAATAAATGCCAACAAACTGCCATAGGGAGCAATTTTGGACATGACCCTTGTGCGTGTGCATGCGATGTATTGGGGCGGGTGAAGATTTTTGCTCATTCCTAAGACTACATCTACACAGCAACATTATTTCAAAATAACTTAGTCCACGTCAACATAGCAGGCAGTTATTTCGAAATAATGTCGAAATATTGTCAGGCTGGAAGACCTTTTACTCTGAGGGTACGTCTACACGGCAACACTATTTCGAAATAACTAGCACTATTCTGAAATAACTTAGTCTGTGTCAACACAGCAGGCAGTTATTTCGAAATAGTGTCAAAATACTGTCAAGCTGGAGGACTTCTTATTCTGACTCCTATAACCCTCATTGTACGAGGAATAAGGGAAGTCGGAGGAAGAGTGCTCTATTTCAAAATAAGCGCGGTGTAGACGCTCCATTTTGAAATAAGCTATTTCTAAATAAGCTATGCAATTGACATAGCTCAATTTGTGTAGCTTATTTCTAGTTAAGCCCTGCTGTGTAGACTCACCCTAAGGGCACGTCTAGACTACGGTCTTTTTTTCCAGAAAGGAGATATGCAAATTCGGTGCTAATTTGCGTATCTTCTTCCGATCGCATTTTCAAAAGCGGGTCTTTTGAAGTGAAAGTAGTCTGGACGTGGTTTTTTCAGGAAAAAAAAACCCTTTTTCGAAAAACCACGTACACCTCCTTTTTTTAGGAAGAGTGTTTTTTTCCGAAAAAGAGTTTTTTTCCGAAGAAACCACGCCCAGACTACTTTCACTTTAGAACAACCCCCTTTTGAAAATGCGATCGGAAGACAATATACAAATTACTGCCAAATTTGCATATCTCCTTTCAAAAAAAAAAAACGTCGTCTAGACGCACCCTAAGAGAATAACAGAAAAGTGAGTGTGCATGCATCCGTCTGTCTGGCTTGCTGGGGAAAACAGAGCTTTAATAAGCTGAGAAAAGTCTGTTCTTTTTGCTGTAAAAAGGCATTTCCTTCCTCCCCGAGGTAAAGATCAATACGACATCTGTGTGGAAATGACTCCAATCCCTTCTGACTACTCCATCGGAGCCTGTTACTCCGAGATGGTCTGTCTGGGACTGAGGCAGCAGCTGCATCTCACTGAGGGGACCCCAGAAGAGAAGACGCACGTGGCAGTAGGAGCACTGCACATTGCATTATGGTGAAAAGTCTCCACTAGGCCCGGATGGTACTGCCAGGGTGGCAGACCTGATTTACATAGCACTTCCCATAATGCTCTGCGAGGGGGACGGATGAGGTTTTCATTTAAATTCACAGCTTAAGGTACACCTTAAGTTCTGGGCCCGGTGCAGCTTCCCTCAGAAACAACCGAGGAAGTGGGCGTGCCTCCACCCCAGCCCGCAGTGTGCTCACGGCTGGTTGTTGAAGAACAGCCGGGGTCTATCCCAGGGAGCCACTCCTCTGGCCCGGGGGCGTAGGACACCACCCAGCCAAAGAAACAGCCTGACTTCAAGGCACAGTTGCAGTGGAGGACAGAGCAGTCCTCGCACTGGGGTGCTCATTGGAGGGTTACAGTGTTCCTGATGCCTGGGAGACGGTGGGAAAATGGGGAGGGGAAGGGGGAACTTCATGAAAAATGCCAACTTTTTCTCCTGTCAAAACTGGGAAATTCAGCAAAAATTTAAAAATTTGGGAAAATTTCCAGTTTGCAGCCTGCCGCTCACCACACCCTCAACTACAAAGGCTCAGGGCAGGCGGCTCTTTTGCACGGCCTACGGGCTTGTCTACCCACAAAACGTGCACCACTGTCTCTACCCTGGTATTTAAGCAGGACAGCTCCCCTGTAGCTCAGTATAAAAGTGCTCAGACTTTTATACTGCGCAGGAAGGGGAATAAGCCACACTACTGAATCAAACATTTTTGTACTGGTACGACTGCAACCATCTGGTCCTGCCCCGGGGGCAGGGGACTGGACTCGCTGTCCTCTCGAGGTCCCTTCCAGTTCTAGTGTTCTAGGATTCTATGATCTCAGGTCAGACGGATGCAACTATTCACTAAAAAATCATCCATGCAATTGAAATGGTTATTATAGCAGTATCAAAATGATGTACAATTGAAATAGTTGAACCTCTCTAGTCCAGCACCCTCAGGACCTGATCGTTGACAAACCAGAGAATTTGCCAAACCATGGGAGGTCAGTATTATCCAGGAGCATGACCAACACTGCCACTGCTCACTGGGCTCTTAGAAGACATTTAGGGGTAAATTAGGGCTAAATAACAGCACAGAACACTGAGAGCCAGGACTGGGGGCTGGAAACAAACTTTCTGGGACTGCGGGAAACTTGGCCACACTCATGATCAGTGGGCATCCGGCTAACTCAAATCATGGGTGTTTCTGGACCAGAGCATGACAGACTAGAGAGGTTCAACCTGCACCGGTTTAAAAAAAGAGAGCTAGTCCTTCCCCCCGCCCACACATACACTTATAGTCATCTTAACTTTCCCTCAGCTTAATTTTATCTTATGACTTGTCTTTATTCCCTAGCTACAGAGAATCACACATCCAGCAAAAGGCAGCTTTCCCTGGCTGTAGAGGCTAACGCATTGGTTCTGCTTTCCTCAGCATGAATTAGCTCATTAACAGAGAGCTGCTTTTGGTTTCCCTTGATCTTCGTCCGAGTAATGAGCATTTTCACATATTTCCCTGTCTTCTGCTCTCAGCTCTCAGCAGATGCTTCTGCCCCACGCCCCACACAACCCCCACACCCCTTTCCTCGCTTCCAAAGGAAATGAAAACCCGGCGAGGTCCCTCCCCAGCCTTCCCCTCCTATCAGCAGAGCCAGGAAGCGTGTGTGATGAATAACCACCCAGCGACCAGCCTGCAAAACACAGGCAAGATTGATAATCAAGCCTAGCGAGCGGCAGACGGAAATGTCATGAGTACTGAGCCGTTGCCATTCTACCACGGGGAACGTGGCTCCCTTCGCAGGAGAACCCCCCCCCCTCCCCGCCGCATTCCCAGGCAGCGTGGCACTTCCAGGCAATTACCGTTTCCCTGCGCTCCGGCCATACATACAGCTGCCATGACTGGTAGGCTCAGCTGGGAGCCCGCGGGAGTCCAGGCCTTTCCTTTCGGGGCGCCTCGTGCCCACGTACTCACCGGAGCACTGGGAATGAAGGGAGCAAAGATGCTTCTTGGGCCCATGGCTGGGCAAGGAGGGTGACCACTCAGGGTGATGTCGTCAGGGGCCCAGGCTGCCCCATTGGGGCTGAACATGGGCGATCCCTTGGCAGCCCGTCGGGGGATGAGCTATGCCACCCTGACCTGCCAGCTGGCAGAGAGGTGCTGGCAGCAGGGCTCAGCTCTGCAGAGCCAGCAGACCAGCCCTCGGGTCCCCCTTTCTTGCAGGCCCAGACAGAGGCCACGCATCCGCTCTCCTGGGGCTTGATGGTCAGGGGGCATGTGGCCAGGGCTCAGAAACTCCTCCCCCCGTGCAGCCCAGCCAAGCACCACGGCCAGGAGCTGGTCTTTGTGCCCTGGGCCCCATGCTGCTGTTCTCAAACGCAAAGAAAAGGCACCAAAATACAAGTTTTGCCAGGACACCATGTTCCCTAAGGCCAGCCCTGCGGGTGCCCTCTCTGCACACGCTGCACCTCTATGGACCCCATAAAGCAGCCAAGCGCTGGTTGCATAGGGACACTTAGAAACAGAGATGCTTAGAGAGCCCCCCCCAGGCTGCGTAAAAGTGACACACACACCGAATAGGGTTGCCAGATGGTTGAAACAAAAATACCGAACACCCCCAAAAAAAAAAAAAAAAAACACCGGGAAAAAATTCTGAAGGAAAAAAAAGGGGGGGGGTGGAGACCAAAGTTGTTGAGCAAAAAAAAAAAAATTTAAATAAAACAGCATTAAAACAGCATGTCCCCTTTAAGAGTGAGTGCAGGGATAGGAACAGGGGAGCGGTTGAGCACTAAGACCCTGGGGAAGCATTGCTTCCCCTAGGTCTTTTGGCTGGCAGCCATTCTGTGCCGGCAGCCTTGGGGAACCAGGTAAGCATGAGGGCTGGGGTCAGGGGGCTGGGGGTGTTGGGGGCCAGAGGGGAACTCGGGGGCGGGAGGCCGGTCACTGAGTGTTTGCAGGGTTGCCAGGTGCCCGGTATTTTCACCTCCTGGCCGGGGAAAAAATCAAAAGATACCGGACATCTCAGGTGTCCGGTATTCTCTGAATTTTTTTAACGGACAGAAAGCAAAAATATCGGACTGTCCGGGTGAATACCAGATACCTGGCAACCCTAACACCAAAGTGAGGCAAGCTCCAGACCTTGCCTGCTGGAACAAAGAGCTGTCTCCTTCCCAGCTTGCGCCGTTTGGATGGAAACCATTTGGCTGAACATCCTTCCAGCACCAAACACAGCGCGCCCGGCAGAAGAAAACGCAGGACTCACTATTGCTTTGTTTGCCTGTGCACCACGCCAGCATTATGCCAAAACTACCATTTACTGGAAGACCACCCCTGGGGAGAACTGTTACTTCAAGGAGCGAGCCCATCCAGGGCAACTGTACTACATCAGCTGATGGAACAAGCAGATTGCAGGAGACAAAGAGTAGAAAACCGTGCGGTGCTGCTGTTAAGTGGATGTTAGGCGAGATAACCCCAGTAACAGATCTGCCTGTGGATAAGCAGGCAGGTTCTCCTACATTTGTTTTCTTCTCCAGGGTTTTTAGCTGGATTTTTTTAAAGTTATTTAGGTTCTTTTGAAGTACAAAATACAAGCTGCTGCAGGATCAGTTAGAAGAAATGCTAAGATGGACTACATGAGCATGTATAGCCCTCAAGAGTAAAGATTTAGACATTCAAACTAAATCTTTAATTCAAACTAATATTTAAATCTGATCAAACTCAGCAATGAAAATGAAGTCTGGGGAGCTCTCGTGATATAAAGAACAAGAAAGAAACAGCCAGGAACCTTCTGCTCCTGCATTAGTCCTTCTCTGGTAGCATCTCTCCACCTCTGTCCTGCCATTCTCACCTCTCCTTGGAACTGTCCTCCAACTCAACATCCAGACCATCTGCTTGTCTTCCCAAATCTCCCGCATGGATTTCCCACGTGCTCCCTGGAGGGCTTTGTAACCAGGTGTCCGGTGGTAGGAGCTTGTGGTGTGGCAAGAAACTGTTCTGCAGACTCACCCTATTTGCCAGATGATGTGGGTCTCATTAGCACCACTCAGAGACAAAAGAGAGAGGCTAGAGAGCTAGGCTAGAGACAGGAAGGCCTGCAGATAGAAACCCTAAACAGCCCTCTCAGGAGAGAGCTTAAGGCATATGTTCGGGATTTTAGGATTCTGTAATTTTACCCTACTATATATTTGAGAGAGTTTGTCTGTCTGTCCAAGAACTCCTCCTAAACAGTATGAGCGAGGGCCACCAAATTCAGTGTGCAGCTTCCTCTTATCATAACTTACAGCAACGTAAGAGCCTGGCTATGCCAGGACAATGGGATGTGCCTGGAACGGGATTGCTACTCTGAAAACCAAACAGAAAAGAAACAGAATCACCAAAGGAAGTCTAGGCCACAAAATTGACCTGAGTGGGGCCAGGTGTGGGGGAGGAGAAGACGACAATGCTGCTACCTTCATGCTCTCTAGTTTTACCTGTTGATCGACCTATTTTCTCATATCTCCCTGCAGCCCCTCTCTTATCCCCCCTCTCATTAAACCTTTCCTCCCAGAGGAACGCCTGTGATTTGTCATTAAATTAGGGGATGAAGTGGGTCTTAAAAAAATGTGAAGGTGATGAACTTCCATCCAGAGGAATCTTCTCCATTGTGAATCTCTATCTTCCCACTACCTGCCTGAGCACGGTTGTTTAATGTGGCTCTGGGATAAGTTCGGGTGGGAGAGGGAGAATTGGGTGAACAAACTTCTGCTAAATAATTACATGAATCCACCAAAAAGATTAAAATGAAGGTAGAAGAAAACACTATAAACCTGTTGTTGTCCAGAGCTCCACACTCTGATTGACCTCAGAAATACAATCAAATAACAATGGCTTCTAGATCTATAGACACACACAGGGGAGCCGACAGGGTCGCCGGGCCTCTCAGCAATGTAGGGGGACAAGCTCTGTGCTCCCAGAGGGGGCGGGGCCTCAGGTGGAAGGGGCGGAGCTGGGGCAGCCAGACCTCAGCGAGGCCCAGACGGCGTGGCGCTCCTGCCCCCTACTGGCCCTCAGAGCCAGCTGGAGCGCACGGTGCGGCGCTCCTGAGGTGATTCTTAAGGGCCTGGGGCAGCAGCTCTGTTTGCCCCTCCCTCTATAGGCAGGCCTGCACACACACACACACAGATCAGCCTGAATTATACGGGCAGGCTAGGTGCTACTTACACAACAAAGGCTCAATCGGCAGCAGCAGCCAGATAACTCACACAAAGATATTGCTCCTGGAAGCCCATCACTAGCTTGCCAGCAATGAGCATTCTCCTTGCACCACCGTGTGTCACATGAGTGTTGTGTCACAACACAGGCCACAAAATGCTAACGCTGGCATGACTCTGGGCAGGAAAGATGGCCCCATGGTTGCTGCATGAGGCTGTGAGTCAGGATTCTTGGGCTCTCTTCCTGGCTATGCCAGATGGATCTACCTTGCAGGGTTGTCCCTTCATCTCTGTGCCATGCTTTCTCTGCCAGATGGTTTAACTAAAAATAACGAACACCCCCCCCCCCAAAAAAAAACACCAGGGGAAAAATTCTGTTGAGAAAAAAGGGGGGGGAGACCAAAGTTGTTGAAAAAAAAAGGACCCAGAGAGTTATTAAGCAAAAAAATAAATAAAAAAATAAAAAACAGCATGGCCCCTTTAAGAAAAGCCTGTGAAGCTTTTGCCAGCGGCCATCTTGTTTTCCTGATCTAGCCAGAAGACAGCTTCCCTGCAGAACCAGATAAATGGGGGGTCTGGGGCCCCCATAGGGTTGCCAGGTATCTGGTATTTTCGCCTCCTGGCAGGGAAAAAAAATCAGAAAATACCAGACATTTTAGGTGTCCGGTATTTTCCGAATTTTTTTACCAGACAGGAGGCAAACATACCGGACTGTCCGGGTCAATACCGGACACCTGGCAACCCTACGGGGGCGACACTTAGCCAGGCGGCTGCTGCTTTGTCCTGTATTTTCTTTGCTGCAGCTGGGGCATTCCCTGGCCTGCTGCCATCTGCTGACTTCAGCCTGGGACATCAGTAGCCAGACGATGGTGTAGCTCCTTGTCCCAATGTACTAGGCATATCCCAAAGTCTGGGGGTTGGAATCAAGCTCGTCTCTTCTTTAAGCAGTTCAAGCCCCTGAGACTCCTTCTATTGGACCGATCCTGCTGGAAAGTTACTGCACGTCAGTGCAGCTTTAAGGACCTTCCTGGGCTGGGGGAAGGAAGAAATCTGCCTACCTAAGGAAAAAGCTTCAGGTCTGCCTGAGCACCCATTACTATAGCACCTGAGCACCTCACCGTCTTCAGCTTATCTGCCCTGTGAGGCAGGGCGGTGCTATTATCCCCATTGTATGGAGGGGAAAACTGATACATACAGACTAAGTGACTTGCCCAAGGTCACAGATGAAGCTGTGGCAGAGCCCCAAATTGAACCTGGAACTCCTAATCCCTAGACTCTGCTTCCTGCCTTTCAGAGCTGCAGAGGAGACATCCGATGGCAGAGTCAGAGTGGCAGGGTTCAGAGAGGGTACAGAGAGCAAGGGCTTGTTTCTCCTCTCACTGACGCTGGTGTAAATCAGGACTCACGACTGTAGTCAGCTGATTTACAAGGGGGTTGAACTGGTGTAAATGAGAGATGGGAGTAAATGAGGAAAACGAGCCGGGGGCCAGAGAGGCTAACCCTCCTATTTATCTGCACGCTGCTTCCTCATAGCTGCTGTCGCTGCTTCAGGCACAAACTCTGTTCAGGGTATTCAAAAGACCCATGTCACATTCCTGCAAGGAGGGAATCTATTAATTCCAAGGAAGGTTCATTTTCCAAAAAGCTGCTGATAAACCAAGGCCAGTAAGACGAAGGTAACAGAAAGGTCAAACGAAACCCGGCGCATCCCCGTCTTCCTTTACAATGTCACATCTCCAAGAGGCTTCCTCCGCAAAAGGGAGTTTATATAGATTGTATTTTAAGAGAAATTTCTTATCGGCAGAGGAGATACCGAATGTCTGATATGAAACTTCCTGCATTCAGCGAGCGAGCAGCTGCCATCTCGCTATCTGACCGTGTGTCCCATTTTAGAAACGAAATCGCCTGTCACTTTTTTAATCACCGTTGGGAGGGGAAGAGAAATTTGAATTCAATTCAGTGCTCATGGGAGGAAGGGAACCAGGGGACAAAACAGAGCACTGGCTTGCTCTAAATCATGGGTTCTCAAACTGGGGGGCGTGCCCCCCTGGAGGGGGGGGCGTGAAGAAATTCCAGGGGGGGGCGCAAGGCGACCCAGCCTTCCCCATCAAGTTTTGCTGCCCTGTTCAGTTACTTTTTTTTTTGGCTCAACAAGTTTTGCTGCTATTTGGGGGTGTGTGTGTGAGGGTTTTTCAAAAATCAAAAAGGGGGGCATGATGCCAAAAAGTTTGGGAACCACTGATCTAAACCTTTTGTAGACAGACTTCCCCTTCTCTAGTGCAATGGTAGTGCACTTCACGTCTACACTTGCACCGCTCCATCGCTATTCCAATCTGGAGTCGGGCCCCCACTCACCAGCTCCCATCCTCCTTGGGAGTCTTAGCCTTCATGCCACATTTAGGACTTCTCTGCGCTGAGGATGTTTGCACTGACGCAGCTGGATCTGTGCACAGCCCTCGTGCAGCGGGATTGCATCAGTGTAAAAAAGTGGCTTGCCTCGGTTTGAGGCTGGGGCCAGGATAAAGCCACCCCACTGCAAGGGCACTTTTTACATGAGTGTAGCAAACCCACACCACAGGTGCATAAATCCGCAGCACAGACTAGCCCAGAGGGAGGACGGGTGGTTGTGAATTGAAACTGCACCTTCCAACTCTGACATTCGTGACCTCAGAAGGAATTTGAACTCTGCCATCCAAGAATATCCTATCTATTCTGCCACGGAGAAATCGCCTGCCTTGGTTCAGACCCATCTGAAAGAGAGTTCACTTCCTTTCCCATTCAAAAATACAAGAACATAAGAACGGTCAGATTGGATCAGACCAAAGCTCCATCTAGCCCAGTATCCTGTCTGCCCATAGTGGCCAATTCCCAGTGCCCCAGAAGGAGTGAACAGAACAGGGAATCAAGTGATCCCTACCCTGTAATCCATTCCCAGCCTTTGACAAACAGAGGCTAAGGACACCATTCCTACCCATCCTGGCTAATAGCCATTGATGGACCTATCCTCCATGAATTTATCTAGCTCTTTTTTTAACCCTTTGGCAAGGAGTTCCACAGGTTGACTGTGCACTGTGTGAAGAAATACTTCCTTTTGTTTTAAACCTGCTACCTATTAATTTCATTTGGTGACCCTAGTTCTTGTGTTATGAGAACAAGCAAATAACTTTTCCTTATTCACTTTCTCCACACCAGTCAGGATTTTATAGACCTCTATCATATCCCCTCTTAGTCATCTCTTTTCCAAGCTGAAAAGTCCCAGTCTTATTAATTTCTCCTCATATGGCAGCCATTCCAAATCCCTCGTCATTTTTGTTGCCCTCTTCTGAACTTTTCCCAATGCCAAGAGATCTTTTTTGAGAGGAAGCCACCACATCTGCAGCCACTTCTGGGCAGAATGCTGATGTTATGTCATCACATGCGGCCCATGCTTTGGGGCAGGAAGTGCTGAAGAAGAACATGTCATTCACTTGGAAGCACACGGAAATGTAAGGCATTTTGCCCCAGGCCTTCAAAGGTATTTTTGTCTCCAAACTTTCACTGAAATTAATGGGAGGTGGGTTCCTAAATGCCTTAGAGCAGTGTTCCTTAAACTCTGCTCCATGGCAGTCAGAAGTGTGCAGCGGAGAACAGAGTTCAAAATGGCTGCCGTTAAAGGGACAGGCAACTTTTTTTTTCCTCAATAACTTCCCCCCAACCCCTCCTTTTTTTTTCACTCAATAACTTTCCCGCCAACCCTTTTTTTTTTTCTCTCACCAAAAAATCCTTAGTGTTCTTCATAAAAAAAATTATTGTTTGGTGTTCCTCGGTCTTAAAGAAACACTACCTTAGAAGATCTGGCTCATCATGCTTTGAGCCTGGAAGTCAGTGCTTCTCCTGCCTTCCTTCAGAATGCGAGTGCCTCTGCCATCCTCATCTGCAGCCCAGTCAGGTTTCCTTACCCTCACCCCCGCCCGAGCGCGCGGTAATTGAATGTCACCTGTTGAGCATAATCTGAGAAAATCCTCAGCTGTCATACTAAGGCCTGCATGGCTGATGATAATTAAATCCACTCTGGGGCGTGGACGGGAACGCCGCCTAAATGTAATTAGGATCCTTTCATGCTTGCAGCCAGCCGCGAGAGGGGCAGAAAATAAACAGAGTCCAAAAGACGAGAAGCCGCAGCAGCGTTGTAACGCCTCCCCCTTCAGAACCGCCAGGGGCAAAGGAAAAGTAGGCCTCCTTGGCTGGATGTCTCCCAGGGAAGCCAAAACAGTCCACGTCTCTCTAAACATGGCGCTCTCTGGCCCGTCGCTGTTGTCGGTGTTGTGGCTTAAACTACATTTTAACAGAACTTCAGGTTTGTAGGTGGGGAATAACAGCAAATCCCTCATCACGCAGCAGTTTGGAAGCGGAGTGGTACACAGAGGAGTTTCTATGATCTTTTATTGCCCTAAGAAGCCATTTATTTAGGGCAACCTTTTCACAATCTCTCCCTAACACTAGATTCTTAGTGTAAGATCGCATAGGCCAGCTCACCGGAATGCAGCTACCCCCAATTAACACCTGCTTTGGGCTTGATCGCTGACATTAATGGTGCTGCATCCGTTTATACCAGGGTCGGATCTGGCCCCATAAAGAGCTCTTTTCCAAATCTTGTCTCTCATCATAAATCTACACACCCACACTTCACTGATTATAAACTAGTAAACACACACACACACATCCTTCACTGATTATAAACTGGTAACCATACACACACCCGCGTCACTGATTATAAACTGCTAACCACACACACACACACACACACACACACACACATCCTTCACTGATTATAAACAGATAACCAGCACAGCTCTCATCTCTCATGGGCTGGCCATGAGACAGAACTGATGCTCAAACATTCGAGGGGACTGGGACTGAATCGATATTGGGATGTGCTAGAATCATAGAATACTAGAACACTAGAACTAGAAGGGACCTCGAGAGGTCATCGAGTCCAGGCCCCTGTGAGAGGACAAGCCAACCACCGACATTTTCAAGCCTCTACCATTTTCACAAAGTTGAACACTGAACTTTCAGCTCAGCCAATGGGGGCATGGATCAGCATTCATATTGTGATCTCCATTAGTACCATGCCAGGTCCAGGGCAGCTAATCATCCAACTAGTGGACCAAATTCTGTGATGACTCCCAACCATATGCCAGGTGCTGCACGTACACTAAGACAGGGGTGGGCAATAAAACGACAATGGTTCACCAGAGTTAGCCCCTGGTGGGCCGCTGCAGCTTTATTTACCTGCACCTTCCATGTACAGGCAATCACAGCTCCCATTGACCAGGAATGGCGATCTCCAGCCAATGGGAGCGGCGATCCCCCCTACCAGTGGAAGCGCAAGTAAATACAGCAGTGTGGGGGCCTACCGGGGCTAACCCTGGAAGATCGGATCCAGCCCACAGGCCAGTTTTTGCCCACTCTGCACTAAGAAAAAGTTCAACCAACCTCCCAGTTCTCTTTACACTAGCTCCTTGAAAAATAAATAACGTGTAAACCACAAAGCATTAATGGAGGGGTTTTAGCTGAAATGACAAATAATAATACGTTAGGCTCTTCCTGTCAGATTCCTACATTTAATTCAGTGCATCCCAACCAAGTATGATGCTCTATAATTTCACTACCGGTTGAACCTCTCTAGTCCAGCACTCTCTGGTCTGGCTACATCCGGGGTCCGGCATGATTTTAATTAGCCAGATGTCCATTTACCATGGGTAAGTGGCCAAGTTTCCCGCAGTCCTAGAAAGTTTGTTTCCAGCCACCAGTCCTGGCTCTCAGTGTTCTGTGCTGTTGTTTAGCTCTAATTTACCCCTCAATGTCTTCTCAGAGACCAGCACGCAATGAAAGTGTCGATAATGCTGCTGGACAATATTGACTCCCGTGGTCCAGAAAATTCTGTGGTTTGGCACTGGTCAGGTCCCGAGGGTGCCAGATTAGAGAGGTTCCACCTGCAGAGGTTCAACCTGCAGAAGCATTACAATAGAACCACTTTGCAGGTGTCACGCCTGGGACACAGGATAATAATGGATACATTGATATGCTTGAGGAGGTATCGCCCAGTGGTCAGCTTGTGTTATATGTCCTCTTCCTTTGCCAGGCCCACAGAGACTGTGGAGTCTGTCGACACTCCAGCTTTCTGCTCTGAAGGGCCCCAACTGGGTGCACCTTTCTCATCTGCCAAGATGGCGACCACCACGGAATTGTGAGGAAGACACGATCACCAGCCTCCCTGTGGCTGGCATCAACCACAGATGCTCCAATGGCTGCTTCTCCCGATTGGTTCCAAATGTGACAAACAGAACTAGTTGTCCCGACCACTTTCCTCTGGGAAGACCATACCCCTTCAAACACCTTCTGGTGACACGCAGGGTCCTACCGCTATCTCTGCTGGCGTAGTTCGCTTCCAGGAAGTCGACACCTCATTTTTGCAACGTAGAGATCGTCGATTATCCTGGAGAGACCAGGCCACACTTGAATCCATCAGGGTTTGGGAAGCACTTGGAGTCCCTCTGCTGAAAGGGGCTTAGAAATGCGTGTGTGCTGTTACTTCTGGACATGATGGCATTGGTACCGGTGACTTCTACTCTTTTGGCCAATTACTCAGCCTTCCCAGATTGCCTCCAGCTGGGCTGATACCGAACTTCCCAAAACTAAGGCATAGTTTGGGGAATCATATTTCCCAAAGGGAAAATGGGTCACCACAGGGGGCTGGCCTGAGGGACACCCCCAAAGGGAACTAACCTGAGTCATGCACCCAAGCCCCCCTCCAGTATTCCCGCTAATGTTTTCCATTCCTGTGCAGAATAAATTTTGTTATGTGCAATGAGGCATGTGTGGATGTGCACCACCAATAGAGAGATACATGCTGCCGGCTGTGGGTGCTCTGCTAATCAGCTGGGCAGCATTTGAATCTCTCTTGGGTGGCCATTCAAGTGTTCAGCTTACAGGGAGCCCTGCTCCCCTCCCCATGCAAGGATCCCTATAGAAGCAAGGATCAGGCAGGGCTTGGGAAAACAGTGATGCGCATATTAGATGGCGTGACCATATTTTCTAAAGGATGGGGCTGGTCATCACTGCTTGCTGAAGCCCTGCCTCCCTCATCACTGCTGCCCCTTCCTGGCATGCTCCTCTGCACCTCCACTACTTTGAACAAAAGCAGACCTTCACCCCGTTTTCTCTCACCGACTGAGCAAGAGCAAATGGGATCAACGCCCACTTTCCACCAAAAAGTTGGGACCGCCAGGAAAGAGCTTAAAAAAGGGACTGTCCCAGCCAAAACAGGACACATGGTCCCCCAAGTCCCACTGCAAAGTGCACCCACGTGGGCAGCCCCTTACATTCAGTAGAACCCCAGGGATACTTACCGGGCACCCTGCCGACTCAGGGCACTGGCCACTGGATCAGCTTTAGTTCACCATCACCATCCAGCTCTCTGAAATGCTCTCAGGCATGTATTTACATTCAGTCCTGGGACTCCCGTAATTTTCCCCTCTCAGTGCTTCCTCCCCTCCCCCGATATTTTCTTGCTCCCAAAACTTGGCAATTCTTGACACCCCCATCAGGAAGAGAGCCAAGATACTCCAGAGTTATCCACTCTGCTTTATTTCCAAACCCTGGTCTACACTAGGACTTTATTTCAAAATAACCCAACCCACGCCTCCCCCCCTCCCACCCCGGTCGAATTTATAAGTGGAGCATCCCCTCTACCGAGCCTATTATTTCAAAATAACAGGCCGCTTATTTCAAAATCTGTACTCTGCTTTTCATCAGGAGTAATGCTAATTCCTAAATAGTTATTTCAAAATAGGGACAGTGTGGACACGCCGGTGCCGCTATTTCAAGATAACGACTCCCCAGAGTCATTTGAACTAATCACTCCCCAGTGCTTCCTGGGGCTCTAAGTCCAAGGTAGTGCGTCCACATTAACGGAGCCTGCCTCGGACTAATTTTGAGGCTTCCCCGTAGCGTGGACACGCTAGCTTAAATTTGTGAAATCGGGAGTTGTTAAGTCGCATTTACTAATTTCAGAATATATAGTAGCCCAGTGTCTGTGAGTCTGTAACGCCGAAATGCTGGCTGTTCCCTCTGGGCGGCCCGTGCTGCATGGGGAGCGCGGGGCCCAAACGGCTGCTTGCTCCCCCGCAGCGGCCCAGCTGAGCAGCGCAGAAGTCACCGAGTGCCACGGTGGGAGGCGAAGGAGGGTGGGGCAGTGACGTGCGGCATGACAGCGGCTCCAGGCCCCGCCCCCTAGCCGTGAATGTCACTGCCCTGCCCCCCTTCGCCTCCTGCTGTGGCACTCGGCTGACTTCTGCGCTGCTCAGCCAGGCCGCCACGTGGGAGCAAGCGGCGCAAGCGACCGTTTGGGCTCTGCGCCCCCCCATGCAGCACGGGGAGTGCGGAGCCCAAACGGCCATTTGGGCTCCGCAGTCCCCCGAGTGAGAGGCAGGAGGGGGAGGAGAAGTGAAAGAGAGAGACAGAGAGAGAGGCAGGAGGTGGAGGAGAGCTGAGAGAGAGAGAGGAGGAGGCAGTAGGAGGAGGAGAGAGAGAGAGAGAGAGACGGAACGAGAGACCGGAGCTCAGGAGAGAAGACCGACGTGGAGGAGAGACCTGAAAATCCCGTCTTATGTCGGGCTAATTGGCTAGTTTCAGAACAGTTTCCTAGTGCAGACAGGGCCTTACTGCAATAAAAGAGAGTGTTGCAATCGTATCCCTGACTCCTTTTATCCTGTTTTTGTCTCTGCCCTTTCCCCATCCCTCCCCCAGACCCTACAATTAGCATTCAATACTGTAGCTTTGTCCTATTAACACAAATTGCCCTTTCTAGAGGCACATTAAAGGGTTTCCACTGCGGACACTGCCTTTCCTTTACCGTTTTGCTCCTATGATCAGTGCTGTGCTTGTCTCTCCCTAGCTCCTTGGGGGACAGCATGGGAGGGAAAGAAAAGACAAACACTTATTAGCAACTCCTTTGTAGGCCAGAAGGATTGTGAATTAAACTGGTGATTAACGCCCTTTCTTAGGAAACGGCTGATTCTCCTTTTCCGCCCCCTCTCCTCTCCCTGGGGAATAGCACATGGGAATTACGTACCCACGCCAGGTGCATGAGGTTCCACCTAAGTAATTTATGGAGCATTTTTAACCGACAGGTTGGCTCGTTTCTTTCTTTTTCTTTCTTTCTTTCTTTCTTTCTTTCTTTCTTTCTTTCTTTCTTTCTTTCTTTCTTTCTTTCTTTCTTAAATGGGATATAAATGCATGTAACGTGGCAAGTAGGCCCTGACGTGTGTGTGCGCACGCATGCGTGTTTGCTTCTGCCCTTTCCATGTCAGGACTGCTACAGAGCATCCCGAGAAACGGGGGAGAACAGACATTAACCCTGAGGTGGCTAGAAATTCCCTTTCAGGTTCTCCAGTGATATGGTGGCCCCACCCCTATCTCTGCCCAGCACCCATCCTGGCAAGGCCTCTTACTCCAGGGGTATGGTCTGGGGAGGGAGGAGAGGAGCTCCACTCCTTTATGGCCCCTTTGCGAGGCAGGGACTTAGAGCCACTGAGAAACAGGCTCAAGGTGCATGTGCCAAGGAGTCAGCATCTTCCAGCCAAGGAGAGGTTCTGTTGCTGAGTCATGCACCTCTCGGTACACGGCCACGCACAGCACATGGTCCAGCTGCCCACACCTCACCAAGTGCCTTCACCCCCCCACCATGAGGAAGTGGGAGCTTTGTGGAGTGCTGTGGTCCCTAAAAAACCTGGACTTAGGTGCCTAAATACCTTTGAGGATCCCCACCCCCCAACAGTCTCCAGCCAGTAGGGATAACAGCACTTGCCTACCTGACAAGGGTGTTGTGAGGAAAAATCTGTTAAAGATTGTGAGGCGGTCAGACATGGTCATCATGGGACCATATTACGTAGAGTGACAGCCACGCAGGTGTGCCGGAGGTTTGTGTCTAACATGGTATTTCTGCTTTGGCATCCACCCGTCCGGAAGCCGATCTCATTGGCGCCTCAGAGGGAGCCAAGTGCTTCCTAGTGAGTCCGTGACAGTCGAGAACAAAACCCAGACGTCTTGGGTTCCACAATGTGCTAAACACATCCTGTGCATTATCTGGCCATCCAGGAACATCATGGTTGCCCACCATACTGCATCCCGAGGCCACTCAGAGCTTGACAGAGACAATTGGGATGGAACTCAGATCCTCCTGCTCCAAAAGCATAGACCGACCCCAGCTCCCTTCAGCAAGAGAAGAATCTCATTAGCTATTTGCAATATAGGGCTTATGAGACAAAGTTCAGCCATTCTCATTCTGTCCAGCAGAGGGACACCTACATTAGCCAGTTGAATACAATCCACTCTGTGTATGTTATGAGACTATGATAAAATAATGCCTATGATTTTAATGGCTATAGACATTGGCATGATGTCAAGAAAATTCAGCCAACCAATCAAAATTTACTATGACTGTTCCTCATGCTAATGAAATACCGATTGATTTTGTTGAGGTTTATCATCTATGGAAGAAGGAGTGTGCTTACTCTACAATGAATAGCCTCTTTGTAATCAATGTATTTATTTAGTGCATAATGAATACCCTATTACATACAGAGTTCTCTGGAGTTAAAACACTTAACATCTTAGCAATTATTATAAACAGTTTGGGACACCCAGCACTTGATGTAGTGGCATCCCTCAGCCAAGTGAAACAAATCAGTCCCCAGGGCTTTATTTTCCTCCGCAAGCACAAAGAAAGTGAGGCTGTATTGATTTCTAGCCTGTTTGTTAGAAGATGTGAATGGGTGATGGGAGGCAGATCGTGTTCTGTTCATTCCCTCTGGGGCACCGGGCCTTGGCCACTGTTGGAGGACAGGATACTGGGCTAGATGGACCTTTGGTCTGATCCAGAATGGCCGTTCTTATGTTCTAACCATGTGATCATTTTTCCTGGCCCACCAGAGGGTTTAGACAAAATCTAGCGGGCTCAAATTTTACTAGGAACATAGAAAATACCCTTTACAGAAAGCCATTCTGCAGTTAACTGGAATTTACAAAACTATCTCATATTAGTTGGCACTGCTAGCAACGCCTACAATTAGGGCTGCTTGAGGCCAGATCTACACTAAATCCAGCAGCTTGGCTTAAGGTACACAACTCCAGCTATGGAGAATCCGTAGCTGGAGTCAGCTTCCCTCACACCAAGTTTGGTGGTGTCCCCACAGTGGGATGCCAATGGGCACAAACGCTCCAGTCAGTATCCCTTACTCCTCACAAAAGGAGGAGTACAGGAGGCTGGCAGGAGATGCCCTCTGAGTTTGATTTAGTGAGTCTTAACTAGACTTGCTAAATTGAATTCCGGAAGATCAATCACAGCAGCAGTGACCTTCCTTTCACTGAAGACAGGACCTCAGACTTCCCCTCATAAGACTCTGTTTTCAACTGCTTGTAACTTTGTCAACCATTTGGGCTGAAATTTTCCATGCTGAGGACTGATTTATTCTGGAGTTTTGTTGGTTGTCTGGTTGGTTGGTTGGTTGGTTGGTGGGTTTGGTGTATGTGTGTGGTGGGCTTTTTGGTTTTGGTTTGTTCACAATTTCAGTTTTTTTAAGAACATCTGAAAATCTGTTTTACTTTTCAGATGTTAAGAAAAAAATCAGTTTTGCCCCTGCTAATGGGCAAATTGCTGCAACCGTTTCACCGAGACGTTTGAGCCTCTCTGTGCTTTGGAGCAAGGACTTGAAATTTGGCAGGGGAGGCACCCTGGTATCAGAGACGTGCCTTGTGCTGTGCTTAGGGGGGAAATGCCCAAACGTAGCCATCTAAGAAGACAGAAACAGCTCCGTTTGCACAGGTTTGGCAGAGACCTGTTAGAGTTTGGCAGCTAAATTATCTGAAGATTCTATCCACAATGTGCTCTCTCCATCCCTTCCCAGTTCCTGCTTGCTGTTGGACTGCACCTTCACCCTCTCCATAGGAGTGTGCTCCATGCTGGGGCTGCGAGGAGCTGGTTTTGCATTTGCTCCTCCTGGGGGACTGCTTTGACTTGGGGTGCTGGAGATGAGAGCAGGAAACCTGTCTCTTCTGGGTTCTCAGTGCCCTCTCTCTCCACAGTAAGGAAGGGAAGAGGAAGCTAGCTGACTCAAAGGCAGGGAGATGAGGGACAGGGGAAGGGGAGAAATTCAGGACAGGAGCCAGGAGGGAGGGCGATCATGAGCAGGAACGGGTGACAGCAGCGTGAGGAAAAGGTAGAAGGGGGATGGTGAACTGGAATGAATGGGCTAGGAAGAGAAAGGGACAGGGAAAGGCTGGGAGCAGGGAAGGAAAACAGCAAGAAGTTGTAACCACTAGGGAACACATCCCTACTGCACCGGGAAGTGAATTTGGGGACCCTGTGTGCCAACTGTGACAGGGGGCAGTCACAGAAGACTTTCCAGGGTGCATTCGCTTCCCAGGGTGCTGACAAAGCCACTGATACTGGCCTCCTTGCCCTCTGGGGCTTCTCACCACCCTGTCCTGCTGGGCCAGATCCCTGGTCTCCCCCAGCCAAGGCACAGAGATTCCCAACCCCCACCCGGAGGACCAGTACAGACATTGAACCTCTTTAAGTCCGAGGAAAATGCAGTTTAGGGCCCAGCTCTCAGGAAACCCACTCCCCAAATGGGATCAGAACCCCAAATAAATCATTCTGGCAAACCCCCTTTAACACTGAAAGGAGGATGTGCACACTGATTGCTCCCCCAGGTAAAAATTATTTACACTGGGCATGATAGCAAATAAAAGTGATTGTATTAAGTCCAAGCAGTAGGATTTAAGTGGCTGCAAGTGAAAACAGGCAGGGCAAAGTAGATTGCAAATTTAAAATAACAGAAAGTGCATGGCTAGTGTTAATGCTTAAACTTACCCTAAAACTGTTCTTATTCCATCTAAGGAAGTGCTTTTTCCCTGTGATCTTTGGTTCATTCTCTTGGGAGTGCCATGCCAGCCAAAGACAAAGAGACCGAAAACTTTGCATCTTATATAGCCTCCTTTTGGGGTGGGAATTCTGTTTTACATTCTCCCCTTCCATGGAAAATTAGCTGGCCAGCCCCTACCAGTTGGGAGGGGGGGTCACATGTCTTCCTAAGACCAACCACATCTGAGACTTAAAGGACAGAAGAGGCTGTTTATGGGTGATCACCCAGACAGTGAGGGAAACACCTGTGAGGGCCTTTTAAAACCACAAACCATCCCATATTCCATATCTCTAACTCCACACACAAGAAAGACACACACACCGAAATCAGATACGCAGATCCAGCAGACTGAGACATGAAGATTGATAGGTTACATGAGATATTTTTTCCAGGGCATCTACAAGTTATACATATTGGTATCCACAAGTCAATTCCATGAGGCATAGGGAAGGGGGGGAACAGTCACACCCACATGCCTCTGCCAACTAGCAAACAGCTGTGAAACCCATCAGCAAAGTACCCCTCCATCTCTTTCTAGTGGCAGGACCACAGAGGAGACAAAAGCCTTCTACTGCTACTGGTTTTTCCACTCCCTCAAGTGGAAGAGGTCTGCACTGTGCATTCTAGAGACCCCACCCTCGCTGATGACCTACAAGTGGGGGGATGTCTGGGTGAATCTATCTGATGAAACTGGCCTTGGGCCTCACTCCTGCACCGCCTTCCTCTTGTGAACTGACCCGGCCACACAACAAGTCTCATGGGCTTGTTTGAATAAAGACGGCTCACAGGAGCGAAGCTTTGCAGGGTGAGCCCCTTTACGTATAAAGGCCCAGCGGCTCTTACATAACAGTCTGTTCACAGCCTCCCAGGGTAAAGGCGCTGTAAAGGGGAAGGAACTGTGAGTGGTGTAATGGGATGCCCTGGTGGCCTAGAGCCAAAGTAAGAACTGTATGCCTGCCCATTCAGTGGGTATGGAAGGGAGAGGAGCACTGCTGTATACTGCCCATTCTCAGCTGTCCATGTGCTTCTTGGGAGTTGTTCCAGCTGTGCCTAGGTTAGAACAGCCCTGGGGCTGCTCTAACTTATGCAAGAGGCTATTCCTAAAATAGGGAAGTGCAATACTGGCTTAAACCATCTGTTTCCTTCCCCTTTTCCTGCAGCTCTCTTGGCTGAGCTAGAAAAAGGAACCCAGCCTTGCCTGCCTCAGTTTCCCTTCCCTGTAAAACGGGGATGTCATGGCCATGAGGGATGGCCAGCAGCCTGGGGACTAAGGGGTTAACTATTTCCCCACCTGTAACTAGCCAGGTAGCGGTCAGCCAATAGAAATGCAGCTAGGGATTTCAAACTGAGTCAAAGGAATTTGGGAGGTTTCCCTCCTTTGTCTCTGAGCCACTTTGCTCTAGATACTGAGGGAGACAGAAGACATGTCTCTCTCCAAGAAAAAGACTCGTCATAATGTGGAAATAGCGTAAGGTCTAGATAAATCCATCAGGTTTTATTGTTTTCTGGTTTGGGAATTTGGATCTGATGTCTGCGCTGTTAGAAATGGTTTTTCCTTTCTTTTGCAACTAAGTTTTGGCCCATGGGGGAATCCTCCATGAGTATATTAATTGGTGGCTCTTACCATCTAGCCATTCCAACTATGCTTGTAACTGGGGTATTGTTTTTAATAATAAAAGTTCTTTCTTTTTTTTTAATTAACCTGGTATTAGTTCATTTCTGTGTCCTGGAAAATCTGTCTGTGGGACAGCGACTACAGACTGCAGTTTGTATTCTCTCTTTTCTTTTCAAGCTCTTTGGAGAAAAGAACTTGGGGTACCCTGGAGTTGGTTTCAAGTGTCCACCCCGTTTGTGGGTTCAAAAGAACTTGATGGTGGTAGCAGATTCCCCAAAATCCGGGTATTAGGATTTTGGGGGGAGTTTTTGTACCAAAGCCTGTAGAGATCAGGTTTTGGGTTGCTTTTGCAGGCCCCACTTCTGCATTCATCGTGACAGACTGGGGAATACCCTTGACAGGGGATAATGGTGTTTATTTATCAGCCTGTGAGGACTAGTCAGTCAGTACTCCATCCAGTGTTTGGAAGGTGGAAAGCACTGCACAAGCACGGCATTTTCTAGCCCCAAATTTGCCACTTCTAACATAAAATAAACTCCAGCCAGCGTTTTAACGCCAAACTTTTCTCGCCAGTGATGGAGTTTTCTCTAACTGCTGCTTTGGGAGCATGGGAATAATTAACAAAGAAGAGTCAGCCAGTCAGAATTAATCCCCTCCTCCTCCTTTGAACAGGCCTATTTGAAGAATGCCATTGCTAATGAAGGTAAAAGGCATTTCTCATAATTAGTGGAGAGAAGGATTTTCTAGAGAGAGTTTTGCGGAAGGTGAGGTAATTAATCAAGTGGGAAAGGCTGGGGGGCGAAATGACATTTCAGATTGTTTTCATGCGGCTGTTGTTGTTTTCTTAAATCTAGGTTCAGCTTTTACCAGCCCTAGGCAGCGCCCCATGGACCGCAGCCACCGGGAGCAGAATGGAGTCACCCCATCTCAGCCCCATGTGGGGATCTCATGTGCAAAGCGGGAGTATTTGTGTCACACTGGCACTGCGGCAAGACCCGGGCAGCCACAGGCTCTGGAGAAATACTGACCCCTTGGAAGGTGCTGCTGAGCTTCCATGACTCCCGAGAGGCCTGCAGGTGAGATCCTTGGTGTAAATGGGGGAAGCACCACTACATTCTGTTAATTACATAGCTGGAGTTGACGTATCTTAAATCGCTGTCCACACAGTGGGAAGTCGATGGGAGCAAGCGCTCCCATTGGCTTCCTTTACTCCTCATGAGGATCAGGAATACTGGCAGGGGCGTAGTGAGGGGGGGTGGGGAAGGGGCAGTTGCCCCCAAGTGCCATGCTAGGGGGACACCAGTTTAGTCCCCCTCAGCTCCCCCTGTCATCCCTCGGCTCGCCTGCTCCTCCTCCGCCCGCCACTGCCAGCTGGAACCTCCTTCCCACCTCCCCCCGCACCATCCTCCATCTCCGCTGGTGGCTTAATCCATGTGGGGGCCCAGCCCCAAACTTGAGGAGGTGGGTGAAGACGTGGTACAAGCTCCCCCTCCTTCTTCCCACGGTCGGGCTCAGCCATGAGCCAGGTTCGGGGCCCCGCCACATGGCAAAGGGGGGAGGGGGAGATTTTGCCTTGCCCCCGGGTGCATAACACCCTCGCTACACCTTTGAGTACTGGCACTGACTGGGGCATCCTCTGAGTTAGATTTAGCGGGTCTTCACTAGACCCGCTAAATCAAACCCCAGAAGATCAACCACGGCACAGTGAACCTTCCACATAGTGTAGACATGGCCTCTGAGCCAGACAAACAGCTATCCCCAATAGCCCTTTGGGCCAGTAAGGCTGAGTCAAGAGAGTTGTAGGACAGGCCCAAGACTCCCACCATCTCAAGAACATCCCCTGATCCAGGAGGCTTCTTTGCCCTTCTCCAATAGCCCAAGTGAAGAGTTTCTATTGGGGTAATCAAGGATAACACAAGTCAGAAGAGGGAAGGTATGGTTTGGGATGGAAGGAAGTAGGGTGATTCTGCACCCCAGCAATTCCTCGTTGGCTCTATGGTCATGAGGAATGTATAATGCTGACAGATGGAACCAAACCTGGGACCTCTGGAACTTAGTGCATAAGCCTCGACCAATTGACCTAAAAGCCAGCAGGCTCTCAGCTAAGACTGTGGAGCAAACTCATCCTCTCTCTCTCTGTGTAAGAGACCTAACCACATCAGTTACAAGATCAAGAACACATATTCCTGTTCATCCAGAAATATAATTTATGCCATCATGTGCCAACAGTGTCCGTCTGCTATGTATATTGGACAAACTTCTCAGACACTTCGCCAAAGAATCAATGCACACAAATCAGACATCAGGCAGTTTCACAAAGAAAAAACAGTTTCTTGTCATTTCAACCAGACTGGGCATTGTCTCAATGACCTAACTACATGTATCCTGCTTCAAAGAGACTTTAACACCAGACTACAAAGGGAAACCTCAGAACTGTCATTCATGCTTAAATTTGACACTTTACGAATGGGCCTTAACAAAGATGCTAACTACCTTACCCATTACAAAGATAGCTTCCCCAATTATCACCCCTAATATCATTATCTCATAGACACTAACCTCCCCCCCTCACCCTCCCTCTGTTCTAAAATCTGATTTGTCAATTTTATATGTGTTCACTTTTTTTGATTGTATCCCTTTGGTATATATGGTCATGCCAATTTTCTTCCACAATTTGATCTGAGGAAGTGGGTCTGGCCCACGAAAGCTCATCACCTAATAAACCATCTTGTTAGTCTTTAAAGTGCTGCATAGTCCTGTCTTTTGTGTCTGTGTAAGTGGTCTCAGTGCCACTACATGGGACAGTGAAGTACACCCAGCAAGTGTTTCTGCAGGTGATGCACATCAGCACATGCCTTTGTGCACATAACAACATGTATTCTGCACATGGCTGGAAAAAGGAGAGGGAACATTGGTGGCTGGTAAATTCACCCCTACCAGAATAAAGGCTTTTCCCCTACAGAATGCTTTAGTTCAGTGTCTATATAAGCTTACAGCACTCAGACTCCTTTGGAGGTAAACAATACATATGCTTTGCCACTCCCGCACATGCACACTTACAGTGACATCCACCCGGGACCCGATTCCCCATTGCATAGCACCTTGTTCCATGAGGGCATAAAATGCTGCCAACCAGGGTCTGAGAGCAGTGAATCCTGACGTGGTTGAATTTTCCAGTTGTCATATGCACAGGTGTCTACGACAACTCAAGATGCAGGGAGGCAAGGAATTAAGCCCCAAAACACCATTTGGACAGTTTTGTAACTTGTAAGAGAGGAAAAAAAATCAATGATTATGTTGAGGCTGAAGACTGATGAAACAAAAGGGATGTTTGCAAAGCTGCAAAGGGGAACGTATTGGGATTTGATACCTTTGTCTTAGATGGGAAAGTTATATCGGTATAAGCTAAGAGATGTAATTCAGCTGCTATCAATTTACCAGTATAACTCCCCATGTGGACCCTCTTGCTCTGGAACAAGAGAGCTTTTTTCCATTTTAAAAACAATAAGTAGTCCTGTGGCACCTCAGGCCAGGTCTACACTAGACCTGGCAGCTCGGTTTAAGGGACGCAACTCCAGCTACGTAGAATACATACTTGGAGTTAGCTTACCTTGAGCCGAGCTTAAGCAAACGCTCCCGTGGGCTTCCCTTACTTCTGGCAAGAGCAGGAGTACCAGACACTGGCCAGGATACCCTCAGTTCAATTTAATGAGTCTTAACTAGACTCACTAAATCAAACCCCGGAAGATGGATCGTGGCAGTAGCACTCTTCCACAGAGTGAAGGTATGTCCGTAGAGGCTAACAAAAGTATATAGGCTCATGAGCTTTCATGGGTAAAACCCACTTCCTCATAATTTTGTTTTCGTTTTACTTTAAGTCACTTTGGAAGCAGTTCAAGCTAAACAAATAAAAAAACAGCCACTCTTATTCTGGAATAAGAGGCACGGCGAATTATCTAATTATATGGTGTAACATTTTAACACTTTCCCATGTAAGCAAGCCCACGCCTCCTTAATCTTCAGAATTCAGACAAAGGCATTGGTACTCAAAGAAGTACTGTCCAGCCATAACCCCTCCCCACCCCAGCTTGCTTTTGGTTTTCATTGTGGATCTGTTTTCAAAGACTGAGGTTGGGGGGTGTTTATTTTGTGTTTCTCTAAGTGAAAATAAGCCTCAACCCATTTCATGTTGTATTCAAAGTTAAGAGGCTTATGGTTGGATCCTCACTTCAGTGTGTAGACAGCAAGGGGTGTGGATAATCTCCTGGCATCAAGATAAGAGCATTAGCATCTGTTACAAACAGGCCAGTATTCAAATGCCAAGGGGACCTTTATGTCAGAGCCTCCCCTGGATCCCATTCTAAACAGACCCAACTGTCTTTTGCTTCCTCCCAGCAGCTTCATAGCTTAAGTAAGCAAGCAGCAAAAAGACGGGCCGCGTCTCATCATATGCATGGAGATGTAATGAGAGGCTTGAATGGGATTTCTCCACATTTCAGCCAAGCTGTTTTCCAGTCTCCGGGATCCCAAATCTTCCCTGTAACCTAACAAAAGCCTTTAGACCACACACAGCCAAAATAAATCCTCTTTGCCTAATTCAATCTGCTTAGCAATTAATTGTTTCCTTGGTTGGGAAAAACGATGTAAAAGAAAAACGTTGCCACCGTGCAGTGACAAGCAGTGGCTGCATTTTCTTCTGCCTAAGGGACATGCACTACAATGCTCCACGTTTTGCCCAGAAAAGTTGTATTTGTGCTTGGAAAATCAGAGCATGTCTGTTTCCACTAGTCCATTGTATTGTGAATACACAGCACAAGCAATCCAGTTTCATCCCATTTTCACCCCTTTCTTCCCTTCCTACAAAATGTGGGCCACTGGCGCTGAATAGCAATTCTCATGGGCTTTGCAACCTCTGTGCTTCGCAAGGAGTAGAGCAGGAATAAACAGTTACAAAACAATCCTGCAAACTTGTAGCCAATGACTGCTGTGCTACTTTGGCCTTGGAACAACTGTAGAAGTGGGTTCATTAGAACCAACCATTATTTGTGAAAAGTGGTGTTACTACTTCTGGGAAGAAGACTGACCTGGTAGCTAAGACACAGAACAAAGTCTGAGGCCAGGTCTACACTAGACCTGGAAGGTCGGGTTAAGGTACACAACTCCAGCTATATAAAATATGTAGCTGGAGTCGGCTTACCTTCACAGAGGGAGGCCAATGGGAGCAAACATTCCCATAAGCTTCCCTTACTCCTCACAGCTGCCAGGAGTACCGACGCCAACCGGGGCCACCCTCAGCATTTGATTTAGAGAGTCTCAACTAGACCCACTAACGCCAGAAGAGCGATCTCCGGCACAGCTAGTGAAGACATGGCCTGAGACTCGGAAAACCTGGCTGCCATTTCCACCTCTGTGCACACTTCCCCATCGAACAGGGAGGACGAAGAGTGCTCATCCTTGGGATGGTCTGAGATTCCATGCCATGGCGATGAGCCTTCCCAAATAATTCTATCAAGACATAAGTGAACACGCGTTTCATTTAAAACAGGGGCAGGCAAAATTTTTTAATGGGGGGGCCACTCCAAGATTTTGGCAAGTGGTCAAGGGCTGCATTTCTACCGGGGGGAGGGGGGAGTGCAGGGTCTGGGACAGAGGTTGGGTACAGAAAGGAGCTTGGGGAAGGGGACAGGGGTGCAGGAGGAAGTGTGGCATCTGAGAGAGAGTTTGGGTGAAGGAGAGGGTTGTGATCTGGGGCAGTGGATTGGGGTGCAAAGTCCAGAAGGGGGTATGGGTGCAGGAAAGGATTCTGGCCTGAGGAAGGGGCTCTAGGCAGGGGTCCAGGTGGTGGCCTGGGGCAGGCAGTTGGGGGGGAGAGGAGGTGGGTGCGAGAGGCAGGCTTTGGCGGGGAGGTGCTTACCTAGGTGGCTCCCAGCCAGCAGCCCTGCAGGAACCTGAGCTGCAGTGGCAAGCTGCTCCACATGGCTCTGCTCCAGGTGGGGGTGGAGGGCAGGCAGAGGAGGAGGCAGGAGGCTTCATTGGCTGCCCCAGCCTCCAACAAAATTTCTCAGCTCCTATTGGCCAGAAACTGGCTAATGGAAGCTGAGAGATTTTGCTGGGGGGGGGCGGGACAGAGCACAAAGCCTCCCTCCTCCTTCTCCAACATACAGCAGCCACATTTAAAGCAGCGGCAGCTGCGCTGTGCTTAAGGGTCCTAGCGAGGCAGCCGCAGGCCAGATCTGGTAGCTTGGCAGGCAGGATGTGGCCCGCTGGCTGCCTCTTGCCCACCCCTGATTTAAAATGTACATTCTGCCATTTCAGGTTCCAATGGGAGCAAGTGGACAAAGGCATCTCCACACAGGAGCTGCTGATACTGAATCAGAAATTCCCACCCCTTAGCAAAGGCGCTGTGGTGAGCGCATCTGGAGATGCGGGTAGGTCAATGGAAGAACTCTTCCATTGACCTAGATATCCACACGCAGGGAAGCGGCCGACCTACATCAATGGAAGAAAACTCCTGGTGTTTCAAAGGCTCACAACAAGTATAACACAACTCTTCTTTCTCATTATCTCACCCTTTTTGGTCACATGCACTGGGCCTCTTGCTCATGCTAATATCCCAACTCAATTTAAAACTAGCGTTCTCCCAAATCTAACGTGGGCCTCTATTCCTACACCCCTTTAGCATTGCATTAACAGCATTTGGCAGAGCTAGTATGAATTTTTGTGTGTCTTAAATCACGTTTTCATGAAAATTGCCATCTGTATCAAAATTGACATGTTTTAAAAATGTGTTGGTTTTTGACAAATTTTAATTTAGTAGAAAATGAAAATAAGGCATTTTGAGAACGTCAAAACATCTCATTTTGATGTCAGAATGGATTTTTTTTAAATTTTTCTTTCCAAGCCAATTTTTGTAATACATAAATAACACGTTGAAAAGCTCCACAAACGAATGATTTGATTTTTATCAAAATGAAAAGTTTTGGTTGTCCCCAATGACTTTTTTTTTTTTTTTTTTTTTTTAGAATTTCATTTCATAGGCGCTGTGTTTCACAGACAAAAATGTTTTGCTTTTGTTCCATTTCAGAGCAGAAAAATGTTCGAAGTCACAGACATTCCCCTGACACAGTAAATCCAGTTCTTGCCCCGCTCTATGATTTGGTGTAAGTCCTAGAGTCATTTCAGTGCTTGCATCCTTTCCACCCTGGTCCAGATGGAAGAAGGCTACAAACTAACCTAGGTAGGATACAGTGAGATATAGCTAGATATTTTTACTGCACAAGAGGTATCAGAAGCAAAGAGGTTTTATTTGGCCAAGACCCTGGAAATAAACAGTAATTCAAGGTTCCTGCAGATTGCTGAGTAATTACACTTGCAGGTTTGAAAGTAATTAGCTTGTGACCTGCCCCTCTGGTTTCTAACAGAAATAACGGTATGCTTTCGTTCTAGCTACATGGTCTGTGCTGAGGTTTTTCCACTAGCTACCCTTCCATCACTCCATAAATTATACCAGTGACAAGTATATAATGCCACAGGACTATTCACAGTTCAAGTCAAGAGTCATTACATGAAATATGAGATGTGAAAAAAATATTAATAAATCAACGCTGGGGGGGAGGGGAGGAATTAGCATCCATTCCATTGTTTCTCCAGGGACTAGTGCACTGAATGGATTCTATGTAACCAGCACTACAAGAACCCAAACAGAGATCTGCATTGACCTATTCACCTTGCCATCAGCAAACAGGTAGGTATTCAGTCCCGAGCTTCTCCAGGGCACTAGGTTTCACATCACGTGTAAAAGGATTAACTACTAAGGAATGATTGTAACTGTAATCAGTTGGGCTGTGTATGTGTCTGAAAGTACAGGCTGAACCTCTCTAGCTTGGCACCCTCGGGACTTGACCGATGCTGAACCAGAGAATTTGCCAGACCATAGGAGGTCAATACTGTCTAGCAGCATTACCAACGTTTCCATGCTTCCGGGGCTCTGAGAAGACATTTAGGGGTAAATTAGAGCTAAATAACAGCACAGAACATTGAGAGGCAAGACCGATGGCTGTAAACAAACTTTATGGAACCACAGCCACACCCATGCTAAGTGGACATCTGGCTAACTAAAAGCATGCCGGACCACGGAGGTTGCCGGACCAGAGAGTGCCAGATTAGAGAGGTTCAACCTGTAGTTTATCACAGAAAGAGATGAATTAGATAGAAATTTACTTTAGAGAACCCTTTGGAAGGTTCCCAACTTGACTTCATTTAAAAGCTTTATTTATTCTATACATTATCTAAAAGGCTAGAATTGCTGCACTCGCTATTTGAATCTCTACCTCAGGAACCACAGTCAGAGTTCTTTGAGCGCTGGTTCCTCATTAGCACGTCTCTAAACAACAAAATGACAATAATGGATTTAGTATTCCCAGGACACCGAACATACTTTGCTGCTACCACTAACTCTCCTTTGAAAACTCTACAGTTCATTTGGGGGAGGGCATATTCTATCGGGGGGGGGGACATTATTTTAAACTCAAGAGATTGTTTCCTTTTTTACAGTAATTTAATTTCAGGATTTTAATTTGGTGAGACAAATCTGGATATGGCCCCTCTTGGGTATAAAATCTAGATGAAAAATATATTAGAAATGGAATCCAACTTCAGCGGTGATTGCAGGCTTTGGGAAATTACACACGGTGGTCCTGCATTTAGGGACTGAGGGTGTGTCTAGACTAAAGGGTTTTGTCGACAAAAGTGGACTTTTGTCGACAAAACTATACCTGTGTCTACACTACTGCAGAGTTCTGTTGACATAACGTCGACAGAACTCGGCAGTTTTGTCGACGATAGTAAACCTCATTCTACGAGGAATAACGCCTTTTGTCGACAGAGTTCTGTCGACAGAAGGTGTTATTGCATCTATACCGTCCTTTGCGTCTACACTCTCATGTTGACAAAGCGGCTTGCTTTGTCGACAGAACTGGATGTAGTCTAGACACTCTTTGTCGACAGTATCTGTCGACAAAGTCTCTGTCGACAAAAGCCTGTAGTCTAGATGTACCCTGAGTGTCACTGGGGGCCTTAAGGTTTCCCCTATTGTGAGGAGAATTTGGGGACCAACTATCAAAGTAAAAATGAATGTAAGGTTTCCAGGAACTTGAGAAATTAATTTTATTCACAGAGGTTAGAGGGGATATGTCTGTGTGCTTTAGAAGAAAAGAGGATCAGAAGGCAATTCAAGGAGGTAAAGAAAATGTGAGAAGGAATTAAGGACATGGGGAAGTCTCAAGATGAAGAAGCAAAAGGACTGAACGTTGAAGGGATTTAACTAGAATTTCATGATGCAGGTTCACACACGGGGGGTTTTATGCTGGCTCTCCATGCGGAGGTGAATTTCACCCAGAGGGGACACGATATACCTAGGATAACCTACTAACCCTGGATCCATGAGTAAATAGTGAAAGAGCTGGCAAGACATGTAAGGGAGGAAAACATCTGGTTAGGTACAACTGCCGGCTCATTAAGAGGGAAATGACTCTGTTACTGAAAGCAGGAGGGTGAGTTGGGAAGCCAATACAAATGGAAATTTGGGGAGAGAAAAGGATAATTGTCAAAGCAATGTGTGCATAAACCCCCCCTTCCCATTTGTGAACCAATCTGAGAGCTGGCCAGAATGTTTTGGATTTTAACATTTCTAAATTTAGAGCTGAGAGGAATCCGGGGGCAGGAAGGGAATATCGTTACAATATTCATGATTTTCTTAACCCGACTGGGGAAAGGTAAAGCATTGGCAACATGTAAGTCAGTATTTGTCCGGTATTTCCAGCATGGGACATGAGTTCTACCTGCCAAAGGGCTATGCCCACAAAAGCAAGAAAAGCGGCAATGAAACCAGGCTTGCGAGAACAACGGTAAGAAACCAGGCAAAGAGAACAAACATTCCGAGGACACCAGGTGACACCAGGGAGATTAGGCTAGGATTGTAAATAAACCCTGGACCAACTCTGCTCTCACTCAAGCCAGCACAAACCCAGATCACTCACGCCTGCACGAACCCAGATTAATCCCTGCAGTCAATGGGGTTTCACTGGTATACGCAGAGCCCAAATTGGGACCCCCCATCCCTTCTCTAAAACCCTACCATTGGCTTCTTTAGTTTCAGAGGGGTAGCTGAGTTAGTCTGTAACAGGAAAAACTTAAAAAACAACAAATGGTCTGGTAGCACTTTATAGACTAACAAAACAGGTAGATGGTATCATGAGCTTTTGTGGGCACACCCCACTTCTTCAAATGACAGGAGTGTTAGAAGTCCAGATCCAAAAATAAATAAGGGGGGGGGATTGGAGAGGGGGGAAGAGGACATTGGGTAGATAAGTTACAAAGGGTTCGCCGAGCCTGTCTGAAACGGGAAAAACTTAAAAAAACAACAAATAATCTATTAGCACCTTAAAGACTAAATAGTTACAAGAGGCTGATAAGAACCATTAGTTTGCATTAGGAAAGGAAGAGTACTAACACCAGATTCTACACAGACATCAAGACCCATTGGCACCTTCATTGTTTAGTTGGTTGATAATGTGCGAGCTATCCGATATCGCAATTTAGATCATTTGCATGAGAGTTAAATTTGAGAATGAAGTGAAGTTCCAATCCTTCTCTGTGTATTTGGCTTGTGGAATTGGTCTGAAACAAAACAGCAACTTGGAGATCCTTTAATGAATGTCTACCCAATGTCCTCTTCCTTCCCCCCCTCCCAATTTTTTTCCTTCCGCCCCCCTCCCTCCTTCCCTTATTTAGTCTTGGTTCTGGACTTCCAACACTCCTGTCATTTGAAGAAGTGGGCTGTGCCCACAAAAGCTCATGATACCATCTACCTGTTTTGTTAGTCTTTAAAGTGCTACCAGACTATTTATTGTTTTTAAGGGTTTTTTGGGGGGGGGGAGGGGCTTCTCTGACTGCCGGCTTCTGACTCAAGAATTTGAGATGCTATTTCACAGGGTCTTAGCAATCTAACACCCCCTTCCCCCGATCTAGATCTACTACCAGGATGGAATTCACTTCCCCATCGAATCATACACATTTCTGCTACATGTCAGGGGCTCATCCGCTGGAAGCAAGAGAGGAGAAAGACCTGGGTGAATTGGTGGATCACAGGACATCTGTGAGACACCGGTGGGACACAGAGACAAAAAATGCCAATGCAGTCCTAGGATCCGACTGCCCAAATCTCTTAGTATGCCAAGAGAGAGACTCTCGCGGGCCACGAAAACATGCCCCACTCCCGATTTCGTAGCCTTATCTCCTGCATAGACACTATAGTGCCCAGAATGTATGTAGCCACCCATGGGCCTCTGCCCTTCTAGTTCTCTCCCTCTAAGTCAGTGAGCAAGGCCGATCCCTATGCACAGCAGATGCACAAGATCCTGGGTAACACAGATGTTTGCACCAACAGGAATGCAGGAGGGATGGGGTCAGTGACGGATGGGAGGGAGGTTTGAAGTGTCAGGTTGCAATGGGGGGAACGGAACAGGTACTGCAGGAGGGGCAGGGAGCTGTCTGCTGGTCAGTCTATCCGGGAGAGGGTGTGCTCCATTCATCCCCAGGCATTGCCCACAACAGAGACCAGTCAGATGTGGGGTTTAGCAGCTGCTCTTATCCTGGAAACCTACGGTCCATTGCTCCTTATGCGTGTTTGGAAGGGTTTAAAAAGAAACTGACACGCACGGCAGGGTTAGTAGTGATGAAGACCATCAACATCCAAAGCTTGACGTGAGTCCTTCTGATCCTCCTTCCGTTACCCCAGAGGAGATCTGTTGGGACCAGGCTGCTGAGCCAGTGGCTGACTGTTATTCCACAATAAGTTTGTTGTTGTCCTTAAGAAAAGAGTTGTGAGCCAGCTTCTCCAGACACAGCCAGTGCAGGCAGTTTTGCAAGGCAGCATGCGTATGCACAACCTGCTCCCTGATTGCCTGCTACACGCACGTGGAGGCGAAGGGAGGGGAATCTCAGCAATGGAGTCAGTGGGCACCACTCTGACTAGAGCCAGTAGGAGCTTCCTTTGCATTAATTTAACCCAATTCGCCCATTCTCTTAGCTATTCAGAATGCTACACAGCAAACCACTGTCATCGCTGGACTGCCCTTCGTCCGCTGCAATGATTATGTCTACACCCGTCCTTGGGTGCTTCACCAAGGAAGTCACTGCAATAGGGCACTACAGCTTGAACCTCTCTAATCTGGCACCCTTGGGACCTGACCGGTGCCAAACCACAGGAGGTCAGCATTGTCCAGCAGCTTCACCAACACTTCCACTGCTTGCTGGGCTTTTAGAGGACACGTAGGGGTAAATTAGAGCTAAACAACAGCACAGAACACTGAGAGCCAGGACTGGGGGCTACAAACAAACTCCATGGGACCTCGGGAAACTTGGCCACACCCATGGAAAGTGGACATCTGGCTAACTAACATACTGCTGGACCACAGAAGTTGCCAGACCAGAGAGTGCCAGACTAGGGAGGTTCCACCTGTAGTCACAAGATCCTTGATATTTCCTTTCAAAGTGAATGCCTCAGCCTTCCCGCAGTGCCAGGAGCCCCTTCTCCAGTGACCATGGGCTCTTCCCTTGATGTGACTGCCAATAGGACTCATTTCTGCTCCTTCAGCTGGAGTATGAACAGGTCTCCCCAGGCCAAGAAAGGCTTTGTAAGATGATCCCACCTACCTGGACTCACCAAACGATTGTAGCTTTTGAAATGTAAGCTCCAGGCATCCGTGTAGGTGGAGAGAGGGCGGGAGGGAGGAAAAAGGATAATTTCAAAAGACTTTGTGGTTCTAAGAATTCACATGACCCGCATCCCCTTAATCGCTCCCTCATAGGCTTGTTACCCCATCTCCCCATCAGCTACTGTTCTTTAAACGCTGTTCGGAGCTGACAACAGAAACGGAATCCACAACCTCTATTGTATCCCAATGCAGGTGCACAGCTGGTACATTCTCTGCACCTCAGGAGTTTTTGAGATGACGTTACTAACCCAAGACTCAGAAGATCAGTCTTCAAGTCCTGTCTGTGCCAAAGACTCCTCGTGCAAGGCTGGGGAAAAACACTAAATTCGCCCATACGGATAATAATCCTTCCTTTGACACTCGGGTCTAGTTAGAGTGTGAGCTCTTTGAGGCAGGGACGGTGTCTTGCTAGGAGCTTGCACACCATCTAGCATCACACAGCCCCGCTCTCGGCTGTGACTCCTCAGTGCACTTGTGCAGCCACTCAGGGGAGATTCAAACACCACCCAGCTGATTAGCCGAGTGCCCACCGTTTTGTTTCTGTTGGTGGTGCACATTTGCATACGTCTTGGTGCACAAAAATTTATTCTGCACATGGATAGAAAAAATCGGCACCACTACTGGTGGTGCACATGCATGTATGTCTTGGTGCACATTAACATTATCCCACACATAGATGGAAAAGATTATACTGCTACGTGCTACTGAGTTATTCCAGACAAGGCTGGTGGCATTACTGACCATTATTAAAGCTGCCATTATAAGAACCCTGTTTTCAATTGCTCATCACTTTGCCAAAGTGTAACCTTGCCATGAAATCTTCCATGCCAGTGTTTGCCTCAGACTGAGTATTTAAAAAAAACTAAGCCAAATTTAGTCAGTCAGTTCCAGGAATGAAGCTGGGGGAAATACATTGTTTTGCTCACATTAATATCTTCCGATGACCTTTTCCTTTGAACCTTATGGTGAACCTTCTCTACACACCTTCCAACCACTGCAACAAATGAAACAGGGATCCAGCAGACAACAGTCTACATCACGAGGCACCCCTGAATGGTCCCAGAGTAGGTCCATCCTGTGCCCTGAATGAGGGACCTGGGGAAAAAACAGCATGTGATCATGTAATTAAAGACTATCAAACTGCACAGGCATAAGGGGGCTAAATTAAGGTTGCACAGGCAACCTTAATACTGGAACTTCCTAATGTGTGTGTTTGATTTGACTTGGTTTCTAACATGGGTTTGTTTTAGGGTTGCCAGGCGTACAGTATTGACCCGGACAGTCCGGTATTTTCACCTTTCCGGTAAAAAAATTTAGAAAATACCGGACACCTAAAATGTCCGGTATTTTCTGATTTTTTTTCCCGGCCAGGAGGCGAAAATACTGGATCCGCAGGGGAGCTGTCTGGTCCGGAACAGGAAGATAAGATGGCAGACGGCTGGCAGCCTATTACAGTGGTCTCCAACCTTTTTACACCCAAGATCACTTTTTAAATGACAGACCAAGTCAAGATCTACCGCCCCGCCCCTTCCTTGAAACCCCGCCCCTTCCTTGAAGCCCCACCCCTTCCTTGAAGCCCCGCCCTCTCTATTCTCCTCCTCTCCATCACTATCCCCAATCCTTATACTGCTGCTTTTTTAAAAAAAAATCTTCTGTAGGAAGAGGTTTTCCAACATTTGGCCTGTCTAGACTGGACCAAATGTCAGAAAAACCCCCCTTCTTTTGGAAGCCCCCTTATTCCTCATGGAAAGAGGAATATAGGGGTGACCGAAAAAGCATGTTTGCTCTTCCACTAAAAAAAGCAGAAGAACAAACGCAACCCTGGATGCAGAAGAGTTTTTCTGGGATATCTCCAGAATCCTGAAAAACTTCTGCAGTCTAGCCAGACCCTCGCTGGGTTGAGACAGGATGTGTAGGCTCTGGGGTGGGAATGAGGGATTTGGGTGTGGGAAGGTGTGAGAGGTGCAAGCTCCGGGAGGAAATCTGGATGCAGGAGGAGGTGGAGAAGGGGACACTGGCTCGGGAGGGCTCCAGGCCGGGCAGGGTTGGGGTACTAAGCAAGCCACAGGCTTGTGGATGTGAGTGCAGGAATTTGGGTTGGGGTATGTGCGGGGCTCAGGGCAGGGGGTTCCAGTGCATGATAGGCTCAAATCTAGAGTCTGGGGAAGGGGGAATGCAGGAGTGGTTGTGGCCAGATGGGGGCTTGGCCCCAATTGGGGGTTTGTTGGCCAGGCTTCATTTTTAAATAAAATACTATGTCAAACACAAAAAGTTTCTGCATTGTCTTTATTTATGAGAATGGCAGGGAACCTGCCTTGAGTCAGGGGTCACTGACCTATAGAAAAGTCAGTCGGGAGCAGGGGACACAGTACTGGGTAGGGGTGCTAGTGGGTTCTGGGGCAGGGAACAGGGTGCCAGTGGGGGCAGGGGAGAGGGGGCAGGGTGCCAGAAGGACAGGTTTCTGCAGCAGGGACCAGGGTGCCAGTGCGGGACAGGTTTCTGCAGCAGGGGCCAGGGTGCCGGGGGGCAGGTTTCCACAGGGGGGGGCAGGGGAGAGGGAACAGGGGTCAGGAGGGCGGGGGACAGGTTGGGGCAGGGGAGCGGGAACAAGGTTCGGGGGCAGGGAGTCCCCTACACCAGCCACGGAGGGAAGCCTCCGTCCCGGGCTTCCTCCAGGGCCGACCCTCCTCCCCCCGCGAAGGAAGGAAGCCCCGTTGCGTGCCTCTGCCGGCCCCCCCACCCACCGAGCAGGGAAGCCCACTCAGGCGACCCCTTGGGAGCGACCCGCCCCCTCACCCCCGTGCATGCGCCTGCCCCAGGACCAACCCCGGCACAGGGAAGCCCCCCCGTGTGCCTGCGCCGAGGCCGACCCCCCCACGCAGGGAAACCCCGCGCGCGCCTGCCCCGGGGCTGACTCACCCCTCCTGTGCGGTGCAGGGAGTCGATGCTCCCTCCCACAGTACACCCGGCAGAGCAGCAAGCGCACTTCTGGAATCGCCGGAAGTGGCACTAAGCTGCGGGACTTCTGTCCATCCCCGGGAAGCTGACACTACCTCCATTTTCACTTGAGGTAGGTAGTGGGGCTTCTCGGGGGTGGGAGGGAAATGGGGGCGGGGCAAACAGGACGCCTCGCGATCGACTGGTCGAGGCCTCGTGATCGACCAGTCGATCACGATTGACCTGTTGGTGACCACGGGCCTATTAGGACCAAAAAGCCTCAAAAGCATTTCTTAAAGGGGCCATGCTTTTTTTTTTTTTTTGGCTTAATAACTCTCAGGGTCCTTTTTTTTTTTCTCAACAACTTTAGTCTCCCCCTTTTTTTTCTAAACAGAATTTTTTCCCCATTTTTTTTTTTTTTTGGTGTGTGTGGGGGGGTTGTATTCGGTATTTTTGGTTAAACCATCTGGCAACCCTAGTTTGTCTGGGGTTTTTTGTTGAAATAAACAATAATGATCCTAATAAAGCATCAACACCCCCTTCCCCCCAGGGCTCCTGCTACAATGCTGCAGATCCACACTATCCCATACTCATTTGTTCATTCATTTGTGCAGGGCACAATTAAGCCCCCAACCAGTACTTCTAGCTTTTCTAGAAATTCTGCAGTAATGAGGCATGTATTTTGGTTTGTGGGTAGTTCCATGGCATAATTAAAATATCTGTGCTGAGAGCAACCCTTTGGAATGCCTGCAGGCTGCTGGATTTGCTAAATGAGAAGATACGACTAAAATGCCCTATTCCAGTGTCCTTGACTGTGTGTATGCCATAGGGAAAGCATATGGTCTGGTAGAGGCAATGAGGTATTTCTAAAATGAAATGGCATCGTTAGTGGGCACTTCAACCCACCTCCCTAGCCAGTGGTTCTAAACTGGTCTGTGGATCGACCATACACAGGGCCGGATGATCCATTAGGCACAGGGCCTAGGGCCTACGAAAATGTTTAACCCTAAAAAAAAAATCATAATTAACTCGAAAATAAGAAAAGAAAACTGCTAAAGCCACTTTCATGAGTGAAAATTAAAGTGGGCGATATTAGGGCGTCGAGATGATGGATTTATATATACATATATACGGAGGAAATGCCCTCATTTAAAGGCCTACCTTTATGAGAACACCGAGGGCCTATAAAGACCTTAATCCGGCCCTGACCATCCAGCCTAGCCCTTTGTGTCACCCCTTGTAGTGGCCCTGTGACAACCAAGGGGTTCGGGATTGGGAGAGAAGATGATCTCTCTTACACCATTTTCAGAAGTAGGGGCCACCCTTGGATTTATGGGGCCCTAGGAATTATTATTAAACTGGAGCCCCTATGCTCCACTGAAAGCAGTCCCCAGCCGGCGCTGCTGGTCCCAGTGTGTCAAGGGGGCACAGCCACCACCCCCACCCATGAACCCCCTAGAAATCTCCCCCCCCCCACTGCTGACACACAAAGAGCTTTGTACGCAGCAGATGCTGTGGTAATGGCTCAAGGCGGGTTTTGCCTTCATAGAATCCTAGGGCTGGAAGAGACCTCAGGCGTCATCGAGTTCAGCCCCCCTGCAAATCATCCCGGCCAGGGCTTTGTCAAGCTGGGACTTAAACACCTCTAGGAATGGAGATTCCCTGTCATATGAGAACTGCACCTTGCCAGAGCCCATGGCCCTCCTGCAGACCAGAGCCCCTCCGGGCTCGCCACAAGCATTTAGACAGGAAGTACCAAGCAGAAATAACATGAACACGTGTGTGTGTGCATGTGTGCACGCATGTGTATGTGCATGACAGTGTGTGGGTGTATGTTTGCGTGAGAGAAAGATCCAGTGTGTATGTGACGATCTGTGTTGGGGGACAGTGAGTGTGACTCATCAGAGGCAGAGTGTATGCAGGTGTGTGTGAGAGAGACTGAGTATGTGGGATTTTGTGTGTGTGTGTTAGGGAAGTGTGAGAGGCAGTGAGTGCACTGTCACTTTAAGTTCCTCCCCCACCTTCCCATGCTCCCTCACATGAAAAATTTGCTCTTGTCCTAGCCCCAGCCTGGCCCCCACCCAAGATCAAGGCAGGAAGGGACCCCATTCTGGGCAGCAGAGGGCCAGGCCGGTGCACCCCAAAGCTACAATAAAATTGTTAGACTTGAAGGTGCCACTGACTCCTAGTAACTATAGGGAGAGCAGTATTAAAATCTATTCTGCAGAGATGTTCTACCCTCACAATATCCCAGTGAGGTACAGAACTAGCATTATCCCCATTTACCAGTGCAGAATGGAAGCAGAAGAACAATTAGGCAACATATCCCAAGTGTGACGGACCAGCTACCCTTGCTTTAGAAAATGGACTTGTGGACACAAATATGCATAATTCAAAGACACTTTGGACAAATTGCCTCATGTAACCTATCAAACTTAATGTCATAATCCGCTGGGTCTGTTTAACTTATTTTGGTGTATGTATCATTCTTGTGTGTAAAGTTAGACATCTGGCGTATGGAATGCTGTATGATTTTAAATGTGTAAATAGAAAGAGTGTTTCCCATGTCTGGGCCATCATATGCAAATAGTCTTTTGTCTTTAGGTTTTAGCAGTGGTTGGGCTGAGGAAGTCACATGTCCACCCCAACTGGAAGGGTGGAATGTTAGAAACAGAATTCCTGCCCAAAGGGAATCTTTAAAAACAATAGGGAGCTAGCAGGTTTTGTCTTCGGGCTGGCTGAACACACCCGGAGGGAAGGAACCAAAGACCCCAGGTTGAGGAACAGCCCTGGTTTGGAAGGCTTAGCTGGAGAAGAAACAGTTTTAGGGTAAGCTTGTAATGAGTTTGTAATAAGTTTGTACTGAGGTTTTAGTGTAGAAGTAGCTGAGCGTTTTCTGTTATTTTGAGTTTGTAATCTACTTTGCTCTGCCTGTTCTCACTTATTACCACTTAAATCCTACTGCTTGGACTTAATAAAATCACTTTTATTTACTATCAAGCCCAGTGTAAATAATTGTTACCTGGGGAAGCAATCAGGGTGTACATTCCCCCTTTCATTGATAAACCCAATAATTGATTTGACGTTCTGATCCCATTTGGGGAGTGGTATCCTAGGAAGCTGGGCCTTAAACTGCACTCTTCTTGGACCTGAAGAGGTTCAGTGTCTGTACTGCTTCTCGGGAAGGCAGTGATCCTCAGCTCTGTGCCTTGGCTGGGGGGACCAGGGAGCGGGCCGTGAGAGTCCTAGAGAGCATGAAGGAGTGTCAGTGGCCATGACAGCACCCTGGGAATCACCTTCAAGGGGTCTTCTGTTACCGCCCCCCGTCACACCAAGGTCAGACCGTGTTTGAATGCAGTTCTCTGAAATCACAACCAGTGCCCTATCAGCAGACTCCCTTTCCTAGTACTATCCCAATGGGCTTTGCACCAGGCCCTTAATTCTGCATGGCTGAGATTGTTAACGTGGGAACAAGCGTGGGTGTTTTCGGGGAGGCAGAGAGGGAATGCGCAAGACAACTATGAGCTGATTTTCCATTGTTTGGAAATAAAGTCAGCCTTGGCTGTAAAATAGCGATGGGCAACCTAGGCTAGTGAGTGGCCGCCTTCATCACAGTGGGCACAGGTATGTCACAATCCAGACGTCCTCCCGAGAGAGGGTCATTTTGCTCACTGCGCTTGCATCCCTAGAGTTGGGGGGGGGGAGGGGAGGCAGGAATTGAACCATAGCAGTGTTTTGATGGGACACAGAGGGAGCGCCTGGCTCTCACAGTGTTGTGTGCAATCAACACGCACCTCACTTCATGTACCCTGGTTTTACGTGCGGGTCACTTCAGTAACACCAGCGGGAAAAAACTACGTGGATGGAAACCAGCAGAATCTGGCAAGCTTGCACCTGGGCAACAGTGAACAAAATGTCTTGTGTGCCACACATAGAACCCCAATGGGCCACAGGTGGCTCACCCTGGCTGTAAAAGGAAATGGAAGAAAGAAATCTAGTCCTACCCGCCCAGACAACATGATACAACACCCCTTCCAATCCTGTTCATAATTTCACCTCTTCTGCTAATCTTTAAACTACCGAATGTGCAAATCCTGCCCAAACTCCATACACCTTACCCCTGCCAGGTCACCACACACCTCCTCCTCCTCTGTGCGCTATTAGGTGGCTTCGCAAAGTAACAAATACCTTTGACAAAGCAAGGAAGCCACCCTCATACTATGAGAAAGCCCAGACTGATCTCCCACTACAGCACCGCAGAGGTGCCCTCGGGCGAGCCTCTGATACCTTCGCACCAATCAGAACGCTTTATAACAACTGGGCTGGTCACACCATCCCTCCAAGGATACTCCTGATGTCCGTCTCTCTTTACAAAGAATCACTGAAGCCTGCCAAATCACCGCCTAGGCACCAGGCACGCCTCTCTCCCCCTCTGAACGTCATCATGAGAAGTGGCTTAACACTGGAATGGTGCCACACAGGAGACCAGGTCATAGATAATCACTGGCTGCTGTCCTCCCTTCCACTGCCTTCCTCATCCTCTCACGTTGTCTCTCTTCCTTCATTATAATCACTTGTGTTTGTTCTCCTGCTTCCTCCCAGCACCGCTCGCTCCTCCTGTAGAATCACAGACATGTCGGGCTGGAAGGAACCTGGAGAGACTGATCACCCCTGACCAACGTCCAACCTGATCTAAAAATCCACCGGTGAGGGGGGCTTCGTAACCTCCCTAGGAAGCCTATTCCAGTACCAGTTCGTCTTTTCCTAATATCGAACCTAAATCTTCCTTGCTGGAGATTCATCCCATTACTTCTTGTCCTACCTGCTGAATAGGGGCTATGTCTAGACTGCAAGCCTCTTTCGAAAAAGAGCATCTAGACTACAGCCAGTACTTTCGAAAAAGCAAGGCAGTCTGGATGCTCCCTTTCGAAAAAGCACAGTTTGCATTACATAACGCCTTTTTTCGAAAGCGCACTTTCAGAAAAAGGCATTCTTCCTTGTAAAACAAGGTTTTCCGCGGTCGAAAAAACTGCCGCATTCTTTCGATTTACTTTCGAAAGAACGCGGCAGCAGTCTAGACGCAGGGGAAGTTTTTTTTTAAAAAGGCCACTTTTTTCGAAAAAAACCTGTAGTCTAGACACACCCAGGGAGAGCAACAGATCACCACCCTCTTTGTAACAGCCCTTAACATACTTGAAGACAATTCCCAGTCTTCTTTTCTCAAGACTAAATGTGGCAATTTTTCCACCCTCTCCTCAACTGTCGGGTTTCCTAAAGCTTGTATCATTTCTATTGCTCTCCTCTTCTCCGCTCTGCCATTTTCTCCAATGTGCCTTTCACTTCACCTTTATTTTGTAGGAAGGGAAGGTTCCTGGTTGAGTAGGTGTAACCCACATGCCTGCTGGGCATGGTGCCCTGGCCCATTTCATGGCACTGAAACCGCTCACAGAGAAAATAACGAGTCTGCGCTACAGTTTCAGCTAATAGCCAGCTGGCTTTTAGCACATGCAGGAGAGCCTCGTGTTCTAAGCCCCAGAGGTTCCAGGTTCGATTCTAGCTGCAGACACTGGAGTCTGCTAATGTTACGCATGGAACTGAGAATGAGCTCCAGCAGAGCTTTCCAGGTTTTATGCCTGGTTCTTCTGCGAATTCATTTTGTGATTTTAGACAGATCACTTTGCTTTCCATTTTGCTCCCCCCCGTGATATGGGAACAATAGTACTAAGGTCAAGGGAGTTGGTAAAACTCTTTGAAATTCTTCCATGAAAGACCCTAGATAAGTGTAAAGTCTTACCAATCCCTTCATCCAAAATCATATTTATTTTTATTCCCAAAGGGTGACAAAAATTCCCCTACAAATAGCCAAAGTGCAAAGCATCAGTATTAAAACAATAAGATAAGACAGAAAATATCATATTGCCTCTGTATAAATCCATGGTACACCCACATCTCGAATACCATGTGCAGATGGGGTCACCTCATCTGAAAAAAATATTAGAATTGGAAAAGGTCAGAGAAGGCCAAAAAATGGTTAGGAATATGGAATGACTGCCACACGAGGAAAGATTAATAAGACTGGGACTTTTCAGCTTGGAAAAGAGATGGTTAAGAGTTATGACAGAGGGCTATAAAAATCATGACTTATATGTGTCATTTCTTTTGCCTTTGATGTGAACTTTTCAGTTTTCACATACTTAAAACATGCACATGGAAGTACTTCTTCACACAATGTGCAGTCAACCTGTGGAACTCCTTGCCAGGGGATGTTGTGAAGGTCAAAAGTATAACGGGGTTCAAAACAGAATTAGATAAGTTTATAGAAAATAGATCCACCAACGGCTACTAGCCAAGCTTGTCAGGGAGGTAATACTATGAGCTGGGTGTCCCTAAACCTTCAGCTACCAGAAGCTGAGACTTGAAAACACTTGATAAATCACTTGAAAATGCCCTGTTCTGTTCATTCCCTCTGAAGTATCTGGCATTGGCCAGTGTCAGAAGACAGAATGCTGGGCTAAGTGCACCATTAACTTGACTCAGTATGGCAGTTTTTAAGTTCTTATGTATATTTCTTGCCCTTTACAGCTTCCCTGGGTTTTATAAAATGTTTTTCAAAAACATTCTGAGCAACTGCATTTACTAGAAAAACATGACAACTGAATCTCTCCAAATGGTGAAATGATCACACACAAATGGGGCATCATTCTAAACACATTTTGAGGCGTAACAAAGGGCAAGATTCCTGCCAGAATGGCAAAGGTAACTTACTCTAAGGTTAGAAGAACTGGCGTGCAGACAGGATTCGATTTTCTCCCAACCGTTGTTCTGAAGATGGTCTCCCGTCTCCCTGCTCTCCCCTTCCGGGAGAGAACAACAAAAACAAAACACAGTGTCCAAAGACCATTGGGATAATTGCATTATGAGCGCTTCCCTTTTCCCCTGAAGCTCTTTTCAGAATCACTGGAGATGTGTCTGTGTTAAAGCACAGGACTGGAAGTCGTGAGGCCTGGGGCCAAATTCACCCATGACTAAACTAGTTTATACGGGAGAAAAGTCTGGCAGAGGGCCCTGCAATGGAAAGCCATCAAGTGGAGGATGGAGAAGGCTGCAGTGATATGAAGAGGCAGAAATCTCCCTTGCAACAAGGAAGATAAACAGTCCAAAAAGTGGGCAGCTCTGGCCAATTAAGGGCAAGTAAAGAAAACACTGATAAAAGGCAACCCCTTAACAACCTTCACCAACTGGGCTCCTATGGAGCCTAAACTGAAGCCACCTTCCTTCCTCAGCCACCCACGGTGGGACACCTCAGGATGGACAGTGGTGGCCCTTGCCACCAGCACTCTCTTGGGGTTAAGGCCCTTCCTTTCTGGGTTGCCGAGGCCCTTGTTACTGAACAGAGGGGCCCTTGACACCAGTCTGAGACCGCACTAGCGAATGTGTCCCCCTGATTCTACTCCCAACACCACCCCGGATTTACAGCTTGGCCTGGTTCTTCAATTTTAAATCACAATCGGGGTTGTTGTTGTTTTTTCCAAGTTCAAAGGGGAATTAATTCACTCATGTTTTAGGACCTGCCTTAGGCAGGAGGTCAGATCCTCGCTTATGAGGCTAGGGAGGATCCCTATGGGTCCATGGACACTGAGAGAAATCCCAAGAGAAACGCCGTCCTACTCGGGAGGCAGATCTCTGCGAGAGTCATGGGGATTCGCTGGTCCTTGGATCTGCCCCATACATCCAAAGCCACCATTTTCCCCTCTGCTTTTGTTGCTCCTTTGCCGTCACCAAAACCCAGCATCAATATGATTTAACTGTTCACAGGTGATTTATTAACATTCACTGCCTGGAGCGCCACCCAATAAATCATATTGATGCTGGTGTTTGGTGACTGCAAAGGAGAAACAAAGGCAGAGGGGGAAATGGTGGCTTTGGATGCATGGGGCAGATCTAAGAACCTTCCGATTACTCCGGGATAAACGGGGAAAGTTTGCTTCCTGACACTGGCCAGCCCACCCCAGAAGGAGCAACGGCACATTCATGAGTCAGCAAGCAGCATGACCTATGCTCCTGTACAACGTTACACCCCCAGGAGTCACTGCCAGTTCAAATCAGAGCAGGTTATTAATGAAGGCCAGCAACTGAAAGCCAATAGCCAGAGTCAATCAGACCAAACACCTTCCCCCCTACAGCTACTAGAATCCCTACCAACGTTTATTATTTTGAGTGCCACGTGCAACGGGGTGCTTGGCCCCTGGCCTTGTCTAAATAAGCACATCCCTCGTTAGAAAACCTGGGCAGAACGCTTCCAGGGCAGGTCATTTTGGAAATGATGCCTCCAGAGAGAGAGAGAGAGCACCCTATCAAGGGATCTTCCCCATTGAGAGAGAGGAAGGGGTTTGCTTATTTCATTGACCGGAAAGACAGTTTAGCCGAGTCTCTCGTCCTCATTTCTGTGGGCAACAGCGGGGGCTAGCCACTCCAAAGGGAGGACGGTATTACCAGGAGAAACCCGACCAACTCGGGTGTCGGAAATTGGGGGCAAGTATCTGCCTTTGCCACTGTACGTAGCAGGGAGGAGGAAGAGAAGGCACATCCTGAGCACAGCGTGTGTTACACTAGACCGGTGGGTCTCCAAGTACAGTCTGTGGACCACTGGTCGTCTACAACTGTCTTGCACGCGGCCCATGGGATCAGAGATCCCGCCTCCCCCCCCGACTGCAGCAGGGAGCCTGTGCCGGTGCTCCAGTTGGTTGGAGCATCAGTTCTGGCTTCCTGCTGTGGGGGGGAGGAGGAAGAGTCTTGTGGGCCCGGGCCAGCTTGTGGGGGAAGAAAGTGGCTCCGAGTGCTGCCATTCTCCTTCCCCCCAGCTGGGGAAATGCAGAACAGGAAACTGCTCACCTGGAGGCTTTCCCCGCTGCTCCCATTGGCTGGAATCATGACCAATGGGAGCAGTGGGGGTCAGTGCCTGGGAGTGGCAGGACACAGAGAGCCAGGTTAGCGCCCCCCATTTCCCTCATGCCCAGACCCTGCATGCACCCCATCTTCCTCCAGCATCCCTGTCCTGCCAAGACGCTGCACCCCTAACATGCTCCTGCACCCTCCTTTCCTCCCTGATCCCATCCCACCACCCCATTCCTGCACCCTCTCTCCCACCCAGAATGCTCCACCCTCCAGCCCGCTCCTGCACCCTGCTTCCTGGCCAGACCCTCATGCCCAGCCTGCTCCTGCCCCCTACCTCCTAGCCAGATACCCACCCCCAACCCGCTCCTGCCCCTACCTCCCGGACAGATTCCCACCCCCAACCCGCTCCTGCCCCTACCTTTCGGCCAGACTCTCACCCCCAGCCCGCTCCTGCCCCTACCTCCTGGCCAGACTCCCACCCCAGCCCGCTCCTGCCCCTAGCTCCCGGACAGACTCCCACCCCCAACCCACTCCTGCCCCTACCTTTCGGCCAGACTCTCACCCCAGCCCGCTCCTGCCCCCTACCTCCCGGCCAGATTCCCACCCCAGCCCGCTCCTGTCCCCTACCTCCCGGCCAGATTCCCACCCCCAGCCCGTTCCTGCCCCTAGCTCCCGGTCAGATTCCCACCCCAGCCCGCTCCTGCCCCTAGCTCCCGGTCAGATTCCCACCCCCAGCCCGCTCCTGCCCTCTACCTCCCGGCCAGACTCTCACCCCCAGCCCGCTCCTGCCCTCTACCTCCCGGCCAGACTCTCACCCCCAGCCCGCTCCTGCCCCCTACCTCCCGGCCAGACTCCCACCCCCAGCCCGCTCCTGCCCCCTATCTCCCGGCCAGACTCCCACCCCCAGCCCGCTCCTGCACCTATTGTGGGCGGCTGGCGGTCCGGGGAAAGGTCTGCGTTGAGCGGGGAGGGCCGCAAGCCAGAGAGTTCGAGACCCCAGCCCTGGCGCAGCGCTCCCGGGCCAGGCACCGCTTCCCGTTCACTCCGCCGGGTTGGAGGTTTCCCTCCCCAGAGAGCCGAGCCGAGCCGAGCCGAGGGGCCAGGCAGCGAGCCGCGCAGCCCCCCAGCTCTCCGCCGCCGGCCTTGCGCGCTAGCTGCGCGCAACCGGGCTGAGGCTTCACACTGACCTGCCTGCATCCCGACCCGGGGAGCATCTCCGAGGCGCCTTTCCCGAGCGGTACAACCCCCCCACGCCCGTCCGGCGCCCCACGGGTTAACCCCCTCCGCTGAACAACAGACGTCGGAGCCAACCACGGCCCCGCAGGCCGGCCAATGGGCGCAGCCAGTGGGCGGGGCTGGGGGGGGGGCTGGGTGTCCCCCCGTTTCTCCCCCTCCCCGCGGTTTGTTTGTTTTGTTTAGTAAATTAATGCAGCAAGAAAGTCCCGAGACCTGGCGAGCTCTGCCCGGCGGCGATCGGGCCGGCAGGACCATGCGATGGCTTAGGCGGCCAGGGAAGGACTTCTCTTTCTCCCTGAGCCCCGGGGGGGTCCCGGAGCCCTGAAACTTGCCCCCCCCGCTTGCTCGCCGCGGGAGCCGCACGCAATGGGACACCTTCCCCGCAGCAACCACAACTCGCGCGGGGGCCACTGTCCCGGCAAGCAGGAGTCTACGGCAGCCACGCGTGGGGCAGGCGAGGCAGATCGCCCGGGCAGTACGGCCAATGCCCAGCACTGAGCCATCCCGGTGGATGTAACTAGCGAAGACTCGGCAGCGAGCGGAGGAGATTAGAGCGGGGGGGGGCTGGTGGGGTGTTTTTTTGGGGGGGTTGGGGTTTTTTTGGGGGTTCCCCCCTTTTCCTCCCGCCCCCATGGCAAATATACTCTCCTCGCATCTTGCCTGCTCCAGCAAGCCGGGCTCCCACTGAACGGACAGGCGATTTCTGGGCTCCACGCCGCTCGTCCAAACCCCAAGCCACGCCGCAGTGTGGAGGGGGTGAGAAACCGCGGTGGAGTTTAAACAGCGAGTCTCTCTCCAAGGTGCTGCCACCGGGGGTCTCCGTCCAGGGTCCTGAATTCCCCGCCTGCCTGACCCGCTTCCCCCCCGCAACGATCTGCTGGCAGGCGTGGGTGAAATTTACAAAGCAGGAAGTTCCAGTACTTTACTCCGGCTGCTTTGGCATTTGGGTTGGATCGCTGCTGCTGGTATTTGTAAGTGGGGATTTACTCATTGGCTGGATTTAAAACCAAACCTCGTGGACTACAAATCACCCGATCTGGAACCATGTGTAACGTCAATGCATTTGGAGTCTACGTCTGGGAAACTCTAGTATTCTTCAGGTAGGTTGTTTTCTACTCCCACTTAGCTCGGATGGGTGCTTCGGAGTTGGCATGGATGGGGGGGCTTATGTTTCCTGGGGGTAATTCGCCAGCAGCAGTTGCCCCCTCCCCTCCCTTTTCCTTTCTGATTATTCCCTGGGTCTAACTATTTAACATTCCCAAAGCTGCTCACTTTAGGGAGCTGTGTGAGTGACTCCGTTTTATGAGCACTGCATTCGCTCGCTCTCCAACCGCAGTGCTGAAAACCCCCTGTCCCCAGACTGGTAGGAAAGCGACAACTAGTGGCGGCGGGGCGACTTGCAGTTGGACCCAATAGTTCATTTTCTTCCTCAAATTGCACGTTTGCCTGAGATCTGTTGCAATGGTCGATTGTCATGTTAGCTTTAGCAGTGGTCGAGTTATGGAATTAATTCTTCCCCAACCCCCTTCCGGAATTCATACACCCCCTCAACACACAGGAGTACCATCATTTCTTTTCCTCAACTTTCTACTAAGCACTTTGTTTAAAAATCCTAACAGACAGAAAAAACAACCACCACCAAGCGCTGGCTGAGGTCATTTTGCAATAGGATGCACTTGAAATCTTGATTTTGACCAGTTATGTTTTGAATGTATTTCTTGTTCAAAGAATAAGGTAGGAGAATGAACTCCTTAGCTATCTGAAAAGACTGACCCTCTCTATTACAGATTTGTTATTTAACACATCAAGGGAAATATTGGCACAGAACAGCCCTCCTGGATAAGGCAATGGGTTGTGCCGGGAAGGATAGATGTCACATACATGCATCTGGAAAATCACTCTTCTTTTATAACCTGCAGGAGTCATCCGTCTTAACACTTCATTTGAATTGCATGACTCTCATGTGGCAACCTCTCCGTATTTTACGCATACTCAGGCCTAGTCTTGTATTGTCATAAGGAACAGTGACTAGGATTTCTCTACAGGTATAACGTGTATTGCCAGAGGCATTGTTAATTATGTTACTGACAGTAGCAGTGGGATAATTATTAGCTACCAGATTTTGCTAGCTAGCTGTGAATCCCTACGAATGGGTTCCCAAACCTAAAACTTGCACCCTTTCTCAATGCCTCCACAGTCAGAATGAAAGAGAAGGAACCACAGCTCACCTGCTGATATGATGCAGAAAATGGACAGCAGTTTTGCAGCCTATGGGCAGAGTGCTTAACAAGGGGGTGCTTAGTACACAGATCAAGGGGAAAGGACTTGGGAAACAACTTCTCAGGGACTCCAAAGCAGCACACCCTTCCGTACTTTAAGATGCGGCTCTGCAGCTAGCATGTGGCAGCACTGCAAAGCATGAGCAACTAGGTAGTGTTTGTGGGCCAATTAAATCCTTCATTGTGGAAGCAAGAGGCAACATTGGAGCAGAAAGATGAAAGAGGAGATTACGTAAACATCAACCCATCTTCCTACTTTGCCCTCAACTTTCTGGAATGCTGGGTCCTCTTGTCTTGGGGTGGGGGGAGGGAGAGTAGGCAGCAAGAACAGGAGAAAACACCTAAACTGAAGTTTGATATGGTCCTAACATCATGGACAATGACAGCTTCTTCTCTGAGCTACCTGAGGTTCGGAAGAGACATATTTGTATCCTCTTCCCTATCTTATTCTAAAACAAATTCTGCGCATGGGTCACACAATGTGTCGGGGGGATCTAGTCGGACGTACTGAATATCTGCATATCCTGTTGACCACAGCTGGACTTCTGGGTATGCGGTACTTCTTAAAACCAGGCTCCTGGTGTTAATATATATTAATATATAATGCTGTGCATTATGTACCTAATTGTGCCTGCGTCACTCATACAGAAAGGGTACTTTAGTTTTTAAGGGTAATATAAAATATTTTAAAATATTCCTGACAATTATCCTTAACACAGAAAGTATTTGAATTGAACTAAACTATCACCTGCAATTATTTTGCAAAGAAGCAAAACAACAGTCCCTGTACAGACTAAGTGCTGCATTTATTTTTCATTTCCCCCCCCCACACACACACACACTTTATTACAGGCTAAAATCCACTACCTCTTGAAGGCAAGAATAGCTTTGCTATTTCCGCTTTAATGAGAGAACTTAAGATGAATAGGTTTCATAAGACAACTTCCATTAACCGCCATTTACAAAGTTAATATGCCAACTTCCCACCCAGAAGTCATGCATAGTGTAATCCAACAAAAAGCAATTTGGTAATCCAATCATTCCGAACAGAAGTATGCATTACAAAAAAATTATATGGTGTGTCCACCGTCAGTACCAGCCTGTCAAAAATATCTTTGATGCGTCAGCACAGCCACCGCAAAATAACAATAACGAAAAAACCAATAAAGGCAGATGCGGGGAATCAACACTGCAGATACAGAAAATAAAATTTAATCGGTTGTTTAGCCATAAGGCCGCTGCCAGTCTTACAAAAAAAAATTCTGCGAGGAAAAGTAACATCTGGTGTCTGATTGCAAACATTAAGATATTGCCAATATAATATTTGTTTCGGTTACAGTTGGGGTGTTTTAGTAAGATTTGCCATCAGAAGCTTAATCCGAAGTAGCTTTTTATGGAAGAGGATGTTTTATTTTTCTACCTGCCTTTACAGCCTGCAGTCACTTTACTGTGACCAAGACAATTACGGCGTCACTAGGGACGAGAGAATGGAGTAGTGTTTGTATTTGACAAATTGTTGGGATTCTTTTCTAACACTTCTCTAAACTGAATTCCGTCAGGGGAAATAATATTTCTTGAGCTGATAATAGATAGGGCCACATTATCAAACACACCCTCTACATCTGTGCATTCCTTTATGCGGCCATATTAAAATAATATGTTTAGGCACCAAACTGTCTAATCTGCATGCACACATCCTGCAAATTCCAGCGTACAAATGTAGAGGCTATAGTTTCAGATTTGACCCATCATGGTCATGCCTGAATTTCCTGCCTAATGTACCACTGCACTGAACCTAGTGATGCAGAAACATCACTCTAGATGTTAATAAAGAGTGTGCATGCACCTCGTCTACATTAAGATGGGAGAGAAAATAAGGGTAACTTGGGATATATTTTTACAGAGATGGACACTGCTCTGAAACGATCTACTAAAGTAACATGAGCCCCCGATTCTTATCTCACTGAGGCCTGGTCTACACTACAGCAGGAGGTCGAACTAAGAGACGCAACTACATTACTTATGTAGCCAGAATTGAAGTATCTTAAATCAAGTTTCCATGCTGTCCACACAGCAAGAGGCTGACAGGAGCAAATGCTCCTGTCAGCTTCCTTTACTCCTCATGTGGCGCCCTCTTACAGGGGCACCCTCTGAGTTTGATTTAGCGGGTCTTTGCTAGACCCGCTAAATCAAACCCCGGGAGATTGACCACAGCCGTGTCAATCTTCCACGTAGTATAGACATGGCCTTATACTGCTGTACATCAGGATTAACTCCAGCAAAGTCCACAGAATTACACTAGTGTATACAAGATCTGATTTAGGCCCTGTTGATTATAACAGGACTTCTGGGTGTGCAGTACCTCTGAAAACCAGGCTCCAGGTGTTAATATACATTAATATATAATGCTATGCACTATGTACCTGATTGTGACTGTCACTCAGACTGAAAGGGTACTGTAGTTTTAGGGATAATATATTTGTAAATATTCCTGACCATTATCCTTAAGAGAATAGTTCTGTTAGATAGCCTGAACAGAGAGTCATTTGCTCTAACAGGAATGATATGAGATTACTGTTCTGAGTGAGATACATGCTGAAAATTGCTGCCCATGTGAAAAAATTGCTGGACAGCCTTATCCAATATTTCCCTATCTGCACATCCTACTCATCTGAAAGTATCAAAATTCCTTTAATCCAGGGATGGGGAACCTAAAGTCTGGGGGCTGGATGTGGCCCCCCAGCTTGCCTGGATCTGGCCCCCGAGGCTCAGGGCTCCCCCCCAGAATTGGGGAGCCTGTGCTGGCACTCCACCCCCTGCCATCTCCCCATGGGGCTGGAACACACAAAATCTACTAGTCTGGGCCTGGTGTGCAAAGGGAATGTGGGGAGCATCTTTCTCAGTAAGGGGCCACATCAGTGTGGGATGTTTTTCTTTTCACTTGTGAGCAGCCCCTGCTGATTTTTCTGTGAGTCAGCGGCCCCTGGCCCCAAAAAGGTTCCCCGTCCCTGCTTTAAACAATGTCTTTTTAAACAGTGAGACATCGTTGTACTGAATCTGAAATCCCCGTTCACCTCACAGAGACCACAGCACCCAACATTTCCTCTCAGCTCTGTTTCTATGGACTTCAACGAGCAAAATGCCTTTTGAGCCGCTCCCTTCTGTTTCATGAAAACAGCTGGGGTGGGTTTACGTCCAAACTTCCACCGCACCTCCGCAATGCCGGGTAGCATTGCAGTGAAAGCTGCGATCGGGGCATGCAGCAAGGTTTCTAGAGGCATAGCCGGACCAGAGTAGCTGCTGCTTCCTTTAGTTAAGAAGCAATTTCCACACTCTAAAAACAAACAAACAAACAAACAAAAAAACCACCCCAATATACTCAGAATTTTGCATCAAGACCTGTTGTGCCCCTCTTCTGAGATTATCTATTTTATCGCTGATGAAGAATATTTAGCAAAGCCGTAAAATAACTGGTTGTAAAGAGGCTCTTTAACAGACTTAGTCTAGGACCTATAATAGCCCTGTTAAGGACCATTAAAAGGCTTACATCTTCAGAGCTTAAAAATGTGCTTGGGTGCACATTTCCTGCACAAAAACCTTTACAAATCATTCCACTAGAACAGACCGAGTTGGAGTTGTCCCGGTTAGAAGCCATGAGGCACTTTTGCCGGTGGTCCCATTGAGATTTTTGTAATTAAATGTATAATATTCATATTGATGAGGGAAAGGAAATGTCATTTAAAAAAACCCACACAGAACGCTTTACAATATAGACCAGGCTGTGTCGCGATGCCCCTCAGCTAATCGCCAGCATCACTTCTGGAGGGTGGCAACGGTTTGGGTGAGTGGTTGTCTCCTTGATTAGCTGGGACATCCCAAGGAAGACACATGATAAAGCAGACAACAATCAACAGATCCAAACAAAAAACAGGGTTTCTTAACAGTCTAAATGGGAGAGGGAGAAGATGGAACTGAGCTAGTTGAGACAAATGCTGCAGAAAAGCCACTTCCCCTCCCTGCACCCCCAAAAAGCTGTGTTTGTATAGTGAGGTCCACTAAGGGGCAGATTTTGCCACCATTGTTCTCCATTCGGCAAGCAGGCCAGCTGGCATCAATGCACCACTAAGTTCAGATGCCTCAACGGGCTACGTGCACAATAAAGCAGTGCTCATCGTGAGTCCCTGGTGGCAGAATCCGGCCCTTACGTGTGATGAGCATGTGCGATCTTTTGTGGCCCCACAGTCCGCATGTCCAGGATGTTCCCAATTCCACTCCTGAAAGGTGTCTATACCAGAGAAGGTCTTGCATTTGAGTTAATGTTGCAGCTAAGATGGAAGAGGAAAACAGCCCTCCGGTTCATTTTCAAAAGCGCACGGGATTTGAAGAGCCCCTCCGGAGACTAAGGGGGGTTGTTACTTTATCCACAAAGTGACTCAATTCCTTCATGGAAGTGTTTGTAAGAAGCAGCATGCTGCAGTTCCTGTACCCCTGCGTTGTCTTAGGAAATTCATGTTGCCAGACTCACAGGGTTCCTTTGGTCGAATAAAACGAGCATCCTCAGCAACTGAACTAGATGTTAGTCAATGTCCAGATTGAAATTACTTTATCATCCTAACGCTGACTGAGGGTCGTTAATCTGAGACGTAAAACCAGCCGAGAAGTTGGACCTCATTTCTACCCGGGGTGCTGGGGTTAACAGGGCTCTGCAAACTCCATTGTTAACAGTCACATAATACAGGTTGAACCTCTCTAGTCCAGCATCCTCAGGACCTGATTGGTGCCGAACCAGAGAATTTGCCAAACCAAGGGAAGTCAATATTGTCTAGCAGCATCACCAACATTTCCACTGCTTGCTGGGCTGTTAGGAGACACTGAGGGGTAAATTAGAGCTAAATAACAGCACAGAACACTGAGCACCAGGACTAGTGGCTGCAAACAAACTTCATGGGGCCGTCGGAAACTTGGACATCTGGTTAAGTAACATCAGGCCAGACCACATATGTTGCCAGACCAGAGAGGTTCAACCTGTACCAAACCTTCTAATTAAGATATCTCTCATTTAAATGCATACAAAAATCACCCTGTAGCTATATCTGACCATGTCAGAACATGTCCGCACACCAGGTCTCAGTTATTCATTCATGAACATTTTTAAACGTACTTTAAAGACCCCATGTAACTAATACGAAAAGGACAGATAGGTCGCTAAGGAGTTTGATCTTTAGCTATGTGTTTGCGCCAGCTCTCATAGATTGCAGAGAGGCAGACTAAATTACCTTTGTCCTTATTTGCAGTAGTTACCCTTTTAATTTGCTGTTGGTACCTTAGCCAGTTTGACTTTCATACCCTCTACTGAGGAGAACCTTTGGCTGTGGGCATAACATGTCTATTCTGCACCTAGATATGCAAGTTACATGGGCTCTCATCCAATCCATGAAAGCACGGCTTTTCTCTTCTTGTTTTTAATGTTTTTAAGCCACTCTCCCATTCTCACAATGACTTCCCTCACCAGCCGTGACTGTACTAACTCACCTCCAGTGATGAGGAGAAATCAGCTTTGTGAAAAGCTGCTCACCCCATCATTCCGTGGCAGCGTAGCAAAAAGCGTGAGGTATCGGAAGAAGCGATTCTGCCAGAGACAAATGGCCAGCTGCGCCCTGCTAGACGCAACAGAAACTGCTACCTAGCGTGTTTGCAGAGACCCCGTCGCCATATTTGCTAAGACCCAGCCTCCTGTGCCTGCTGTACTTGCCTTCAGAGACAGAAAAGCAACTCTTTCATCAAACCTTGCGTGGGAAAATATTGCGTTGCCAAGCTCAGTGGTTCCTTCCCCACTAGCAAATACAACCTTAAAAAACACACTGGCATCTATGTCCCTTTAGGGCAAAATGGTCATTTTCAGGATGGAGAAAGGCTTGCAAAGATTTACACCAGTATTTTATTCTGAGACCTCGTGGACCAGCTCCTCAGGTGATGCAAAGCGGCTTAGCTCTGTGGAGCTCCGCTGGTTGACACAAGCTGATGTGCCGCTCCCATAGATCCACCCTCTCCAGATTACACACACATACAAAACAGCTCCTCCACCTCTCCCAGTGCCCCAATGGCCCGACGCACAGCTCCTGAGGAATCGGGGAAGCCAAAGCGCACACAAAAATACCCTGCAGAGAACAGAGGCAGCTCTCGCTAGACACACGCTTCAGTTATACGTACTGAGCAAACTCCCCTTCCCCCCCATAATGCAGACAATTATTCATTCCATACATTGCGCCATGGGTAGCGATCGATTTCACGGCTGCACCACATCTGATTGGTCTGTAGACATAGCCGGCATCATATAAACGTCTCTATCAGAGCCACCTCCAGTTGCAAAATGCCTGAGAAACCTTAATTTACCAACAAGGAATTTTGATTTAAAAGCCAAAGCGAACAACCTGGCGACCCTCCTATATTCGTGCACCCTTTTTCCTCTCCGCCCCCCCTCCACCCCAACCAATTCCTTCCCTGGCTCATTGCTCGCTAGGAAAAGGAGAGCCCATCAATAAAACGCCTCATCGGACAGCTTGCAATGGGCTCTCTTGTATTTATCAGTGCCTCATTGTGGGCAGGGGGGAAAAATAACCCAGGGGTTGCCAAGACGAAGAATGACATGGGTGGAACAGTGGTTCTTGCAGGGCAATCAATCACTGTGCATGTTGCCTTCAGACGGAAGCTGGCAGCAGCCGCCCGAGAGACACCAGCATGAAAGATCTTTTTTCTCCCTAGACAATGGCCTCCAGGACTTGTTCTCAATAACAATGCAGATCTGAAAATACCGAGCCCGGCTGGAGCAAAAATCAATGGCCGTCTGGGTGCCTAGGACATTGGCCCATTTCAGCAAAGAAGCGCAGCACAGCGAGAAATCTACACCAGAGAGAAAATGCCTTCCGTTGCCTCCCCCTCTTTTTTATTTTTCTGGCTGCCGCCTTAAGTAAGAAGGTACTGGGTAAACCCCTGAAATATGCCCATTTTACAGATTCCATCACGGTGGGGGGGGGGAAACTAGACCCTTGGAGACCATAAAAAGGGACAGGCACTGGCAGCTGGCTGCAGCGCTAGCAGGGTGCTCTGTTCCTCATGGGATCAGGCCTTGTAAGTACAAAAGAAAAAGTGTGAGATGTATAAAAGCCCATGCCAAAGAAGCACCAACAAAAGAAACGTACGACCGAGGCAGAGGGACTTAAAAAACAACAATGGTCCTGTAAATATAGAAAGAGTGTCATGAGCTTTCGTGGGCACAACCCACTTCTTCAGATGACGAACATGGAGCAAGAGGCACAGAGGTTCAAATATAAAGCAGAAAAAGAGGGGAAAAAGAGGGGGAACTGCCAATTAAAGTGTCCGGGAAACTAATAGAGTGGGCTATAAGGGTATGTCTAGACTGCATCCCTCTGTCGGCAGAGGGATGCAGATTAGGCAGGTCGACATTGCAAATGAGGCAGGGATTTAAATATCCCGTGCCTAATTTGCATAAACATGGCCACCGCGTTTTGCCGACTCAGCACTTTGTCAGCAAAAAGCAGCAGTCTAGAGGGGGCTTTGTCAAGAAAGAAAGCCTTTTTTGACAGATCCTGTAAACCTCTTTGCAGGAGGCATAAGGGATCTGTCGAAAAAGGCTTTCTTCCTCGACAGATCTCCCTCTAGACTGCCTCTTTTTGCCGACAAAGTGCTGAGTCGGCAAAACGCCACGGCTATTTTTATGCAAATTAGGCATGGGATATTTAAATCCCTGCCTCATTTGGGATGCAGTCTAGACATACCCTAAGTGCCCCATACTTCACTTTTTATGTCCTTTGAGTGTTGAATATAACGGCCAATCCAGTTCATGTCTTTGTTCAAGCCGTGAGAGATAGTGTCAGATTTGTAGATGAAGGCCAGTTCCGCAGACGCTCTCTCTTTAGTTGATTCCTGAGATTGCTTTGTAAGAGAATCGCCACCTTTAAATCCATTAATGAGGGCCCGGGCAGGTGAAAATGTTCCCCAACAGGTTTCTGTGTGTTACCACTTTGAATATCTGATTTATGTCTGTTAATCCTGCAAAGGGAGTGGGACACAAATGTCAGATGCCTGGTACGAGGTTCCTTTCCTGTAATATACAGTCTACTTGGCAGGGCCGTGGCCAGGATCGTGACTCTGCAAATGACACCGTGCACACACTTCAATTCAATTCCACCACTTCTACACGAGGGGACCTGCCAACAGTAGTGCAATCGCTCTTGATTGACTCCACTAAAGCAAGCCCATTGTCTCAATCAATACATCAAAACAAGGCCTCTTTCCCCTGAGTCATCGGCCCCACCAGCTCAGCCTGCCTTCCAAAACTCAAAGCCGCTCCTATGCTTTCTGCTCAGCTCATCGCCCCCGCCCAGTACGACTGTGGGATTAGAAATTAGCCAGCAATTGCCCTGTCTAGACATGAAGCTGAGTCCAATACAGCTTGTCCGTGCACAGCAGCATTGGCCCTGCAGTGCTGGCAGGCATGAAAACATGATTTGGGGGCAGGAAAGTGCATAGATCTCAGTTGACGTGTACGTAGGGAACCGGTGTGGGGAGCAGGAGAGCTCTCCCGGAGGTGCCCCAAAGCCTCACTGTTCATTTGAAAGTCACATTGCGCTGGAGAGCATGACTGACCTGGTTAATTACACCAGGAGTCAGAAACAGCCGAGGAAACATTTAATTTCGGTTCCCCTTTTTAGAGCAGGTATTTGCTCTCATCTAGCTTTCCAAAACTGCGCGCGTTCACCTGGGGCTCTAAATGACTAGGGCTATTTTTGAGAGAATTGAATGTATTTCTCGGTCAACTCATTTCGCCCCATGTCCGATGTCATTTTCAGCGGGTGAGCCAGCATTACAGTACTGATGGCGTAATTTCACAGATCGTGGCTGGTATCAGGGTGTCCTTTCAAAATACTCTTGATGCCATTTCCCAGAATAAAAGACAACAACAGATTTTTGTGTGTTGGGTGCTGCATCTCTGTAAAAGGAGCACTAGTTATTTAATCTGTGATTGATCACACACAGCGCTTGTAATAGCCTCATCCAGTCTTAACAAATGTTAAACCATCCCTAAACAGAAAGCATTTTTAAAAATTTTTTTAAAGGATCTGTAGTGAACTCTCCACGTATGCTGTTCCGGTGGACGTGCAAACGAGACTAGAACGGTAGAAATAAAACAGGATAGCAAATGTAATTCGAAGTAAGGGGTTTATTTCGGAATTGCCCTTCTCTGCCGTGTGTAGACGCGGGCAGTTCTTCTGGGTTAGTCAACTTCCAAAATGGCGACCGCCCAGGAACATGCTAATGAAGCGTGGGATATTTAAATCCCGCGCTTCATTTGCAATTTCAGTCGCCCTCATTAGCCTCCCTAGTTCGAACTAGGGGAGCTAGTGTAGACGTACCCTCAGGCTGTAAGAGAGTTTGTAGCTTCTCGACTGTATATTGAAAAGCATCTCAAATAGAAAGAATAAACCCTAAACCTAGCACTATCTATACAAGGGCAACACTTACAAAGGTATATCTGTAATACACATAGTTAGGAACAGAGAGGTACTTCCTGGTTTATTGTAGTGTGTCTGGAACTGCCCCAGGAAGGCTGCACTATTCTACCTCGTGTTCAGTAGTGAAAGAAAAACAATGAATGAAAATGGTAAATATAAAGCGGCTTGGACAACGTCATTAATCATGGGAATAGGGATTGTGGTAGCAACAGCGCACCTGTCCCGCCCAGTCTGTCTGCCTCTTTGCTTGTGAAGTTGCCTATAGCCCATGGATTTCTTTTTGCCTTTTTCGTATGGCTTTCACCAGCTGGACCTTGCTCTCAAGTTGCTCACGTTGTTCTGATTGTTCCAGCCACAGGCTCGCTTTGGTTTTTGATCAGCTTTGTGGGGGTACTTTATAGGTCTGGCCAAGGCCCTTTGAAGGAAGAAATAAGAGATGTGGCTGCAAGAACTTGCTCCTGAAGCACAGAGACGCCTGCCTGCTGCAGCCTGAAAACAATTTTCTCTGCCTGTTGTAGAGGGTCCTTGGTTGTTCAGGGAAAATCAACATTCCAGGGAGGGTTAACTGCCTGGTGCCAACTGGCAAGTGTCTCCATACAAATGTGCAGTAACTCATTTATACATCGCTTTGCCTCTTGGAGAATCCCAATGTGATTTAAAAATTCTGCCACGCAGGGCAATGCAACCACTTCTGGGGTGAAACGCTGAAGCTGCTTACGCAGCTCACAGCAACACTGCCCAACGGCTTAGGACAGAGATGAGACTGTGTGACATTGTTTTGCATGACTAAGAGATGCCTGCCGAACCCCCAGCAGCCTCTGCTGCAGTCCTTACTGCCTCCAGCATCCTCCTGGGTTTCTCTACCTGATTATCCTCCCTTCTGATCTCAAGATCCATGCCTGTGATTCCTACTCAGCTCTTTAATGAAATTATTAAATCCAGCGGCTCCTCGAAACTTGGCTTTGCAGGTCCATTCCCCGACCCCATCACCTCCACAGCTGCTACTGGCATGATACAGTATAACCAACACCTCCCAACTGCACTGTATGGGCCACAGTCAGCTGAGAAGGATTACATGACGCTGCATGACGTGCGAGAGACAGACACTCTTTGATGCTCCCGCTCAACATCAGAGTTCCTGACTCCTGCAAGGCGAGTCGCAGGGCCAGGCCTGCCGAAAGTGAGCGTGGTTCTTTTTGAGTGAGTGGCGTGTCAATATTGACTGCGCTCTTCCTGTAAATATTTCATCTAATAAAGCACTTCCACTTGGGAGGGCTTTTCCCGGCCGCGGTCTGTCTGACGGTTTGCCACAGCAGCCAGTGCCGATATGCTGTGAAAATCAGGGAAGACCTCACGCGGCATTTAAGATCCCTCAGCCGCCTTCAGACTCTAGGCCTCCCTCTTTCTGGGTGCTAAGGACAAGGACGGCAGACGCAGCGGACATTCTGGATGCGGAGGAGAAGGACGGCAGACGCAGCGGACGTCCTGGGTGCTAAGGGGAAGAACGGCAGATGCAGCGGACGTCCTGGGTGCAGAGGAGAAGGGCGGCAGACGCAGCGGACGTCCTGGGTGCTAAGGGGAAGAACGGCAGATGCAGCGGACGTCCTGGGTGCAGAGGAGAAGGACGGCAGACGCAGCGGACGTCCTGGGTGCTAAGGGGAAGAACGGCAGATGCAGCGGACGTCCTGGGTGCTAAGGGGAAGGGCGGCAGATGCAGCGGACGTCCTGGGTGCTAAGGGGAAGGGCGGCAGATGCAGCGGACGTCCTGGGTGCAGAGGAGAAGGACGGCAGACGCAGCGGACATGAGGGAAGAAGATGAGAAATTACCTGGGGACAGAAGGTTGAGAAGGTAGGGGAGGAAATGTGACCAGACTGCTGGGGTAGAGGAGGGAGATAAGGCCTGGGGAGCAGTTGAGACGGCAGAAGTGGGAGAAGAAACCAGATATTTCATGGAAGGGTCGGGTCAGAGATTGGCAGCAGGAGGGGAGGGGACCAGGAAGAAAAGATGGGGGGGAGCAGGAGGGAAGGCAGACAGCACTGAAAGGGAAGGGAACTGGACATGCAGGACTGCTGAGGAAGGCTCAAGGGAGATGGTTAACAACTCTTGGCTGACAGCTCTTTATCCTGAGGGGAAGGGGATGCCAGCCTGCCCGGGTCAAGTCCCTAGTGAGAGGTGGAGGTCCCTGAAGAGTGCCATTGCAGGACCACGGTGGCCTCTTTTAGAAATAATTCAATGCCCTCTGGGTGGGGAAGGGCCAGGCAGGCAGGAGCACAAAATGGAGGTCCACGGGAGGGCCTGAGGGCCTTTCCTGTTGGTCACGTCTCGGTGCCGCTTTTGCGGCCGGTGCCTCTGGTGGGACTAACTGGTATAGCTCAGTGGTTTGCCAACTAGGGGGCATGACCCAGGGCTGGGGGGTGGGATGTCGGGCCCTGGGGCTCGTGGCTGCAGGGAGACCAAGTGAGCAGCGGGGGCTAAGGCAGCTCCCTGCCTGGCCTGACACTGCAGACTGTGCTGCGCCCCAGAAGCGGCCGGCAGCAGGCCCGGCTCCTAGGTGTGTGGGAGAGCGCACAGGGCTCCCCGCACTGTCCCTGCTCCGAGTACTAGCCCCACCCTCCCATTGGCTGGGAACCTGCTGCTGGCTGCTTCTGGGGGCAGCCTGGTCTGCGGTGCCAGGAAGCTGCCTTAGCCCCGTCCCCGGCTGCACTGCTGACCAGGAGCTGCTCAAGGTAAGCCCCTCCTGCCCCAGCCCTCCCCCCCAAAGCCAGAGCCCCCTCCAACATCCCAAAGCGCCTCCTCAGCCCCACCCCGGAGCCCGCACTCTAGTCAAATGATGTTGGGTCGCGGCATCAACAATTTTCTTCAATTGGGTCAGGAGGAAAAATGTTTGAAAACTGCTGGGCTAGGTAATATCTGGAAAGTTATGCCAGACACCAATGCTCTGTTTAGATTTACGCCTCCTAGAAGGGTCCAGTGCAATAAGAGGGTGACACCTAGGGGTGCTGGTAAGACACTGCGGTTTATTTTTTGACCCAGTGGCCCTGTTACTTAACAGGGCTCAGTGATTCATATCTTGCAGTGCTCCAGGAAGGAGCCTTGAACCCCCAAAGGGCCCTTCCACATCTGAGTAAAGAAACACCAACCTGCCCCCTCATAAACCCAGCACGCCATTTCCTGTGCTGCTTTTCCCATCAAGAGGGTTTACACAGATGCCCCCTCCTTCAGAAACTGTCTGCCCCTCTGCCTGGAATCCTTCAGAGAGGCCACCAGGACATCAGTGGTTCACACTGCCATGGGCAGTGTCCCGCATAAGTGTGAAGGCAGCAGGCTGAATTTCTTTTCCTGCTGGCTGAATAAGGTTTCAAGTCACTCAGGTAAGTGAGATGTTCTACAGTGGCTGAGTAATCAGGTATATTTTTCTTGGCTAACATCTCTAGGCTGGATGGGGAACCTACCGAGTCCTTTTGGAGCATCAGTCTGGGGGCGGTTATTCAAGATCGACCACAGTTTGCCTCCATCGTCCAAGCACGTACACACAAGCGTATTAGAGACACACTTAGACGGATCTCTCTGCCTCATCTTTCTCCTTTAACTGGCAGATGTTTTCTTTCTCTCCAGGACTGCTGATTGTCATATTATTTGTGACTTAAAGCTAATCAGCCTGTTCTGGCTACCAGATTTATTTGGAAATGTCATAACAACCCCATGGTGTAACTAAGGGCATGTCTAGACTACATCCCTCTTTCGAAAGAGGGATGTAAATTAGGCAGATCAAAAGTGCAAATGAAGCGGGGGTTTAAATATCCTGCGCTTCATTTGCATAATCACGTCACAGCGGTTTTTAGAAAAAGGGTATTTCAAAAGTGAAACCACAGTCTAGACACGGTTCTTTTGGGGAAAAAACCCTTTTTCGAAAGATCCCGTACCCCACAAAAAATGAGGAGTATGGGATCTTGTGAAAAAGGGGTTTTTTCCCCAAAAGAACCATGTCTAGACTGCGGTTTCACTTTCGAAATACCCTTTTCCGAAAGACTGCTGTGACGCAATTATGCAAATGAAGCGCAGGATATTTAAATCCCCGCTTCATTTGCACTTTCAATCTGCCTAATTTACATCCCTCTTTCGAAAGAGGGATGTAGTCTAGACATGCCCTAAGACTTCACACGCTACGTATTGCTCTGTTCTGGGACAGTGTGTGTGTATATGGGGGGAGAAGTTTGCTTGGATTTCCCCATTTCCTCCACCTTATTCCTCCTTCAGCATTCTTCAATGCCCCGTGTCATGGTGATCCTCCCTGGGGCCCCAAGAAAGCTGAGCAAGGAAGACACCTGTGCTTTTTTGGACCATCAGCCAGGGGATGGGTTACTCAAGATTGGCTTCAGCTTGTCTCCAGTGTTCTTGGGGACCCTCAGAAGAAGCCTCTGAAATGGCGTTGTTGCCTCCGTTGTGAAAGATACAGGAGCGGGACGTAAAGCGAGAGACAGCACGGCACTCATTCGCCCAGCCAGGGCCTGGAACACCGGGGAGAGCTGCTGTCTGTGGATCAGGCTCCTGTTCCGTCACATGATGGGCACACGCATGGTGAACCTAATCATGGGACTGGGAGCGGGTAGTGCAGTTAATTGGGTCTGTCGGCTCTCGTGGTTGGACACCCACAGGGAGGAACAGCCTGAGTCTTCCTGGCTAATGGGCTCATCCGTTATTTATCACACCTACCACAGCAAATGCAGCTCTTTGGAGAGCTGTGTACAGCTCACTGCACGGAGACTACTGCACGAGGGTAGCGAGGTGCTAGTCAAGGACTCAAGGGCTGTGTAGTAGGCTAAAACGTCTTGCAGCGCTGGGTCATAGGTTGGCATCCCGCTGAGGCCGGTGGTGCCTGGAAGTTCTTTCCATAACTATTCACCGGGCCTGCATGAAACAAGTGTAGAATCTTGGTGAGGGACTCCAAAAAGATCTCACCAAACTGAGTGATTGGGCAACAAAATGGCAAATGAAATTTAATGTGGATAAGTGTAAAGTAATGCACATCGGGAAAAATAACCCCAACTATACGTACAGTATGATGGGGGCCAATTTGGCTACGACAAATCAGGAAAGAGATCTTGGAGTTATCGTGGATAGTTCTCTGAAAACTTCCACACAGTGTGCAGCGGCGGTCAAAAAGGCAAATAGGATGCTAGGAATTATTAAGAAAGGGATAGAAAATAAGACACAGAATATCTTACTGCCCCTGTATAAAACTATGGTACGCCCACATCTTGAATACTGTGTACAGATGTGGTCTCCTCACCTCAAAAAAGATATTTTGGCCTTGGAAAGGGTTCAGAAAAGGGCAACTAAAATGATTAGGGGTTTGGAACGGGTCCCATATGAAGAGAGGTTAAAGCGACTGGGACTTTTCAGTTTAGAAAAGAGGAGACTGAGGGGGGGGATATGATAGAGGTATATAAAATCATGAGTGGTGTGGAGAGGGTGGATAAAGAAAAGTTATTTATTAGTTCCCATAATAGAAAAACTAGAGGACACCAAATGAAATTAATGGGTAGCAGGTTTAAAACTAATAAAAGAAAGTTCTTCTTCACACAGCGTGTAGTCAACCTGTGGAACTCCTTGCCAGAGGAGGCTGTGAAGGCTAGGACTATAACAGAGTTTAAAGAGAAGCTAGATAATTTCATGGAGGTTAGGTCCATAAAAGGCTATTAGCCAGGGGATAGAAATGGTGTCCCTGGCCTCTGTTTGTCAGAGGCTGGAGAGGGATGGCAGGAGACAAATCGCTTGATCATTGTCTTCGGTCCACCCTCTCCGGGGTACCTGGTGCTGGCCACTGTTGGCAGACAGGCTACTGGGCTAGATGGACCTTTGGTCTGACCCAGTACGGCCGTTCTTATGTTCTTATGTTCTTTCCCAGTCTCCCCGGTCAAAAGCAGCATCAGGAAGAACAAAGATTCCCTCCTCCCCACCGCACACCTCTAAGCCAGCCAGAGCGGGGGACGGTGGAGAGGATAACGAACCAACTCAGCCTTCGCGCTCTCGCTTCAGAAAATTAGCAGCCGGCCAGCTCTGGATTGCAGCAAGCAGCAAAATAAATTGCCCCTGGGACTAAGCCTCCAGCATTGTACGTGCAGTCAGCTTGGGCTGAAATTGCACTTTACAAAAAATTAGACATTAATTAAGGCCAGGTTCCAATGAAACCCTTCTATAGCCTTTGCTTTCACACCGGGAGAGTACGGGATGTCTTAGTGCCATGAGAGCAGTACTAGTATTCTGATACCAAAGAATTCCTCCTGATTTCTCTAGATACTTCCCCATCACTTGCACCCTCCTGTCTCCCTCATTTTACAATGGGTGGCAGCCCGAGCTGGGTGTTTTATATCGGAATTCTGTTCATTTTCTCACGGATAATTGACCAAAGTCTGCTCTCGGTTAATACTTGTCCATTGCAGAACTGAGGTTGCACATGTGTGACTGAGAGCAGGAATTTGCGGTTTCCTCTCACTGTGAATCATAAACAGGCTTGGCAGAATTTGATTTTTGTGGCTTAGTAATTTTGACAGATAATATTGAAGTCTTTTTTTTTTTTCTATTTGTATCCATTTTACATGTTCTCAAGTGCGGGAAATTATAGAGACTTCAGCCAACAATTACGTAATGAAAATGGCCGTTGAGCTGCAACGCATTAAAGCTTTAGAACCTCGGACGCACAAAGTGACAACATGACACGTAAAAACCACATCGAGTAACTATCCTCAAATCAAACGCCAATAAGATCTCAAGCAACATGTTTCTCACTGTTCCCGTCATTACATTCTGATGATCATGGATGGAAATAGTTTTTCATCTACGTGTGTGTGTGTGTGTGTGTGTGCGCGCCTAACGATATTGCCACAAACTCCGTTTATAATCACACCATGTAATATCATTGTGTGTGTGTGTGTGTGCGCGCGCACCTAACGATATTGCCACAAACTCTGTGAATAATCACACCATGTAACACCGTTGAATCAGGTAACTAGCTACAATGACCGTGCACCTCAGGACAGAGGGTAATATTACAAAAAGCCCCTGAGCTCCTTGGGCCCAGCCTGGTTTTGCTGCGTTCCAGGCCCCCTGTTTGCATGGACGCAAAAGGAACAAGATTTGCTTCCTAGTGCAGCTTTGATTGCAAATAAATATTGGGACACAAAGCCCTGCTCCCTTTATGTCTGTTTTGTGCTGCTCCTGGGGCACATATCAGAGTCAGAGTCTAGCCTGGCTAGCTATGGATGCCCCTTGTGAAGGGGAATCCTCCAGTAGGATAGGGCTAGTTTAGTTCTGCATCACTTCCCCTCCCAGAGACCCTGGGGAGGAGGTAGGACTGGGGTGACCTCCTGCTGCAATGTCCCGCAGTTGCTAGGATGCTGCATGAGCAGGGCCGTTCGTATGACTTTGGGTGCCCTACACAGCCCAAGTGCCTGTGGGAACGGTCAGCAACTCTGCAGGAGGAGGAGGGGGGCAGGAACAGGGCAGGGAGCATGGGCAGCCGGTAGCCTAGACTGGGGAAGGCTTTGCCTTCCCAAACCGACAGCCTGGCCCCACCCACACTCCGCCCCCAGGACACCTACTACAGGTGAACTGGGGCAGGGTGTTGTTGCCCGAGTGCCTGCCCTCCTCGTGCTCCAGGGCCAGGGAGTCTGGAGCTGCACGCTGCCTGCCCTCTCCGTAGTGGGCGGGATGGGGAGGTGGCTTGGCTCTGGGGGGGGCGGGGCCTCGGTAGAAGGGGCGGTGTTGGGGTGGGGTTGGGAGCTTGCCTCCCCCAGCCCTACCTTTACCCACCGCCCATGGCTGGTGGGGGAACAGGTGATGAGGAGCTGTGTAGCCTACCAGAGCTGCTGGCTGGGAGGCCGAGCAGGGGTGGGGTTGGGGCTTGCTGGTAGGGGGCCAGGGGATTGGAGCACCTGAACTGGGCAGTGGGGCACTGCGGGATTTAGCCACCAGGGCCAGGAGATGGAACAGGGGACTGGGGGGATCAGGGTTTGGGGCCAAGAGGGTAGAGCAGGAGCCAAGGAGCTGGGGGATTGGGCCACTGGGGCTGGGAGGAGGAGTGGGGGCAGGGATTGGGCTGCCTGGACCAAGAGGCTGGAGCTCAGGCTGGGGTTGTGGGGAACAGGGCTGCTTGAGCCGGCCCTGTCCTTGGCCAGCACATTTAGGCACGCACAGATTAGGGCACTGCTTCATCTGGGGCACAGCGGTGCCCCACGTTTAGCAGCGCCCTACTCCGCTGCATCCTTTGTGCATGCCTAAGCACAGGCCAGCGCGTGACGCGGACGGTCTCCCTCTGCTGTCAACACAGCCTAAAGAAAAGGGGGAATGTGAGGGGCCTCCGTTGAAAGGAACCGCAAGTGTGTGTGTCTCTATCTCAAACAGACACGCCCTTCCGCATGTCTGTGTAACAAAACTGAAGCCGTTGTTCCCAGGCACCACTGACGTGGGGGAAACGATCATCTCGCACGCGTTGGATGCACGTTGCACTGTGTGTCTGAACTGTCCAGTATCTTGGGGGCAAGCGCCAGCTGGTGTAAATCAAAGGCCGCGCTAGCGAAGTGAGGGGAGCGACGCTGATTTATTCCCGAGAAGGACCCTGGCCCCTTTCGTCTCACGTGTCCTACCTGAGCTGTGCCTGTCCCTCCCCGAAACTGAATGTGTGCTGCTGCTGCCACCACCAACGACTTGTGCTCTTGGTGGGAAGGATTACCAGTGACCTCCCTGCTATGGAGTGGGGGGGTAGGCGGGCCAGCCGGCTAACTGCATGCCTAGGCTTTTCTTCCTGGTGAGGAGAGAATTGAGAGTTCTCTGCCCAAGCTGTCCACTGGGGCTGGAGATTTTGGGTGGTCGGACGTGAGCGGGTGGACAGCCCCCCAGCCACAACCACAAACAAGCCTCACAATACATCACTGGAGCCAAATAAATGAAAAGGACAGAAAGCAGCTGGATGGGGCCGTCTAGACGGAGAGCTTCCTAAGCCACATGCCCTGCTGTCAAAATCTTCCCTCTGCTAGCTAGCGACACAATCCAGGAACACAGCAAGCTGGGCACCGGTGCCAGCCTGGGCCAAGGGGTTCCACAAACCGGTGCTGCCGAAAGCCTGGAGAGTCCATTGTAGGAAATCACACGGACTATCATCAAATTCCCCACCAGCCCAGTTCATCTTCCAACGATTTTCGCCTTCGGATGAATTCTGCTGATTGGACCTCGGACGGCTCAGAGCCTGTGTCCTCCCTGTGGGCTGGCATTTAATCTCACAAGGGATAGTACTGGCTCACTGACCCTCCATGTGCCCCCTTTTGGTTGTTAGGGTCGTTTGACAACTAGTCTGGGCCTGATCAACCTGGGCTTGTAGCAGTGTCAATAAAAGGAGAATTCCTTTCTCCCCTTGAGCCTGGTACTAAACCACAGCAGGATTTTATCTTCCTACAAACCCATCTGTGATTACGCACGCTGCATTCCAGCATGAGGAACGAGGAGCAATGGTCTCAAGTTGCAGTGGGGAGGTCTTGGTTGGATATTAGGAAAAACTACTTTACTAGGAGGGTGGGGAAGCACTGGGATGGGTTCCCTAGGGAGGGGGTGGAATCGCCATCCCTAGAGGTTTTTAAGTCCCAGCTTGACAAAGCCCTGGCTGGGATGATTGAGTTGGGATTGGTCCTGCTTTGGGCAAAGGATTGGACTCGATGACTTCTGAGGTTTCATTCTAGCCTTAGGATTCAATGATTCTGTATGCTTTCTCTCAGCTCCTGTGCCTGTCTGGATTGTAAACTCTTTGGGATCATGCCAGTCTTACTAGGGGTTCTGAAACACAATGTAAGCCCAATGTTAGCAGGGCCTCTGGTCATTAGTTTAATTTATTAAAATAATATGAATGGATTGTGTGTGATGGTGCCAACGAAACTGAACCAGTGTCATAGTTCTATTTGTGAGGGGTAAGCTGAGTTGGTTTGGACAACCCAACAACCCACCTGGGCCCTGAAATTCACTCTCTTGATTTTCAATAAGTTTAGATTAACTGGACAGTTTTCTCTGACTTGTATTTGTAGGACCCAGGGTTGTCCAAGCAGAGATTCCAAAACAACATATGAAAGTGTCACTTAGGGTAGCATGTCCAAGACCAAAGGGAAGGCAGGATTCCCAGATATCGCTCAAGAAAGTCTCTCCTCAAGCCTATGGAATTCATCCCCAAATTTGACACCATTACCCTGGGCTTGAATAAAGACATTAACTGTTTAACGCACTACAAAGCCAATTTCCCCTGCCTTTGACATCCGCATGTTCACATCAACAGCTATGAAAGGGACACATCCAGCCCACTTAATTAGCTTCATTAACACAAGTCCTACAATTGACACGTACTTCTGCTATTATACATATCTTTAATTCTGTTATTTCCACTCCAACTCATCTGATGAAGTGGGTCTTACCCACCAAAGCGCATGAGACTATATATATTTTTGTTGGTCTCTACGGTGCCACAGGATCACTCATTGTTTTTAAAGTTACAGACTGACACAGCAACCCCTCAGTTGTCTAAAGCGGTTGCCAGATGTAGCCACAAGAGGCTCAGGCAGAGTTCAGAAAAGACCAAAGACAACCACCCACAAGTCCAATTGGTTATCTGAGTCCCCAACACAGCATTTGACCATGGCAACCCTATATGTAGCAGCTGTTGGCCTAGCGTGTGCTAGCAATGGTGTGTACAGTAGCCCACTGGTTACATGACAACACTTAGTAGCCCGCTCAAGTGCTCCTGAACCTCCTGAATATCACATGCAGCAAACACAGAGAGGCTGGGAAGTTTCCTTTGGTGGCTAACAGCTTGCACAAAATGCCACGAGCAATTTTGACATGTGCCCAACGGGACAGAGAGAAGCTACTTTTCAGGAGACACACTCAAACTCCAGCGGGATAGGAACAGCTAAAGGGCTCACACACACACACACATACACATACACACACACACACACACACACACACCTGCCTTCTCTCTTTCACCAACCTACCTTCTAGGTATAGCAAGCTTTAAAAATACTGGGCCGGAACCACAACTGAAGTCAATGGCTCCCTCCCAATTTACAGCAGCTGAGAATCTGCCCCCTTATCCTTTCTCTCCACTCTTATGTTCTCAGGATGCATGGTTAGATCGGTTGTGTAGAAGCTCTCTCACTGAGATGCACCTGCCTCCATCTACCTGATTGTTCCAGACTTGTCTAGCTACACACCAACTCACACCGTTGTGTTTACTGTTCAGGTAGCTGGAAGCCAAGCAAGATTTATCCTCCGTTGCTTGGGCCCGGGATCTTATCTAGACTCCTTTCTTGATCCTCTTTACCACAAAGCACCATCAGTAGTTACAACACAGAAGACCATTATGTCATTTTCATCCTTATGCCTCTTTCTTCTGCAGAAGCAAATCATTTTGGTTCCTGACATGCATTTCAAATTCATCAGGCCACGGTGTATATTTTAGATCTTATGCAAAGTCATCCATTTCAACATGTGTTAAACAAGAAAGCCCATTTCCCAGTGGCTAGATCAAGGGACTGAGAAAGGTTTCTGGGTTCTCTTCCCACCTCTGCCAGTGACTCACTCTTTGACCTCAGTCAAATCATTAGAGTGCCTTCTGCTTCAATTTCCTTATCTTGAGAGGCTGGGGGTGGTTTAAAAGGAGCCTAAGGAAGCTAGATGTCCAAATCCCATTGAAATTCAATGGACTTAACATCCTTAAATTCCCTTTCAAATACCAGTCGGGATAAGTGCTTGCAAAAAAGGAGGCATAGAAGGGCTCTGCGTAGCTCAAAAGCTTGTCTCTTTCACCAGCAGAAATTGGTCCAATAAAGATATTACCTCCCCCACATTATCTCATCCATAACGGGTCTATTTGCACGTCCCCTCCCTGCCCACTGTGTGAATTAATGTTTGCAAAGTGCGCCAGGAGGAAGGTGCTCAGATACTAGGGGAATCAGGGCCAGCGAGGTACCTAGCCAAATTAAGTGATTTCTCAGAATTCTTATTAGATTCAGCAAACTGTTATTAGATTTTGAACATGAATGATTACAATGAGCGGTAAAAAGATATTTTGCAGTGTGAGCTGAGACCAGACAACTTGTTTCATTTGTGGCTTACAGCAAACGGATCTGAATAACTGCAACACTTAAAAGCTAGGGCGGTCATTCCTTTGCAAGAGATTAAAACCTTCTTCTGTACATATACGCAACCAAGGCTGTTTTAGAAGCACTGGGTTTTCCTGTATGTTCAATCTCTCTGCTCCAGCCTCTCATTTTTCAAGTAAATTCCAATGGAACTAGAAGGGTTTTTTTTTTTTAATAATCTTTTTATACTTAAAAAAACCTATTAGATTTGTATTGCATTTTTCTCCCTGTATTCTCCCCAAAGCCCACAGTTAATGAGAAGAAATCAGTTTATTGCACTAGCTGGCACCTCTGTGCTGAAATGGCAGGATTCTTTCGTTACCAAGCCATTTGCTGCTTAATTGAAATTTTTTTTCTCCAGACTAATTTCCATGCAGAGGCTCTCTTTGAATGCAGATGTATTAGCCCAGAATTGATCACCCGCTCCAAACACACATTTTCTACTGAGTTTGCAAATCAAGGGTACAGGGTTTTTTAAAGCCAACCATCCCATTATCCAGTCTTATCGGACACGTTGATCTGGGGTCGGTCAATTTTCTAGATCAAACATGGGAACCCGAATCAGACAATTTAGTCTGAAATATATAAAAACTAGACAGTCTATTGTAAAATGTGTGGGTGCAGATTAGCCCAGGTTAGATTTAGATTGAGAGAGGATTAATATATAGAAGCTGTAAAGGAACACAGTGGGTAAACAACTCCTAATTTCATATTCCAGATCATTTCTGGTCATAAATCCTCTCCCGCATTGGCAAACTAGCATCTTTACTGCTGAAATAGAACAAAAACAAATTTAAGGGGGAAAAAAAACCCTGCCACCACAATTTGCAGAAAATTATTCCATTCATAATCTTAGGAGATCAAACATTGTGTTTATGAAGGTTAAGGGCCTAGAAACTGAAACACTGCTCTTAATTATTTGCCAGCTATTAGAGACGTTAATCTTTGCTATGCTATCTCCCCCTATACACAGACATATGACGTGCATCTTAACTCACCAGCGACCTCTGACCCATCAGGATCTATATCACATTGTTTTAGATGCTAGTAAACCTCATTTTTTCTGGGTAATAATATATATAGTAGCCCAATGTCTGTGACTCTGTAACGCTGAAATGCTGGCTGTTCCCTCTGGGTGGCGCTGTTGCCTCCCGCCGTGGCACTTGGCTGACTTCTGCACCACTCAGCCGGGTCGCCGCATGGGAGCAAGTGGCACAAGCGGCTGTTTGGGGTCTGCGCTCCCCATGCAGCATGGGGGTGCGGGGCGGTGAAGTGCGGCGTGACAGCGGCTCCAGGACCCACCTCCTGGCCGTGAACGTCACCCCACCCCCTTTGCCTCCCGTCGTGGCGCTTGGCTGACTTCTGCGCTGCTCAGCCGGGCCGCCTCGCAGGAGAAAGCGGCCGTTTGGGCTCCGCAGTCCCCCGAGTGAGAGGCAGGAAGGGGAGGAGAAGAGAAAGAGAGAGACGGAGAGAGAGGCAGGAGGCGGAGGAGAGGTGGGGGGGGAGGCAGTAGGAGGAGGAGAGAGAGAGCGAGAGAGAGAGACGGACATGGAGGAGAGACCCGAAAATCCCGTCTTATGACGGGCTATTGGCTAGTGATAGTATATTAACCTGGTACCATGCCAGTCTAAGCATTTCTGTTTTGGAGCTAACGGTCCACAGCTTGTGTTTGTGGTAACCATTTCACCACTGCTCCTCAGAGGATCTGAGTCTATGACAGCCCCCATCAACAGCACCTGACTCATTAGCTCAAGCTGCAGCAGCTGAGACTTTTAGCTCTGGAGGCCCTGGGTCTAATCCCCAGTGTAAGACCAAAGACGGCAGCCAACATACCATCAGTATTAGCATCTGCTAATGTCAAGAACCGAGCAGGAGGAAATGGGAGACTTGATGTCCACTGAATCGCCTAGGCACCATTCCAAGTGGCAATCAAAGATCAGAATAAGAGCCCCGTCTAGTACTTCGGAGAGTCTAGGGCCAGGAGGGACCATTGTGATCTTCTAGGGCAGTGGTCACCAACCAGTCGATCGGGATCTCCTGGTAGATCTTGGAGCCTCTGACAGGCGATCCTGACGGGTTTGGCCACGAGGCTGTCAGGTGCCAGCGCTTCAGCTGCCCCTCCCCCCACTGCTGCGCATCTCCTGCCCTTTGCCTTGAGCTGCCCCTCCCCAGGAGCCTCCTGCTTTCCGTGCAGGGCAGGGGAGGGACAGGAGGCTGCTGATGTCAGGGTGCCCCCTCTCCAACCCTGTAGTCTATCTCCACAGAGCAGAGTGGGGGGAGCACAACAGGGCTTCAGATGGAGGGAGTTTGCTGGCTGCTTTTGGGAGTGGTGCAGGGCCAGGGCAGGGGCGAGCCTGCCTTAGCCCCACTGCACCACCACCTAGGAGCCACCTGAGGTCAGCAGTGTCCAGCTGGAGCCAGCCCCGAACCCCTGCCCCAGTCACGAAACCCCTCCTGCACTCCAAGCCCCCGCCCCACGCTCAGCTCAGAGTCCCTCTCACACTCCAAATCCCCTGGCCCAAGACCAGAGCCTGCGCCCCAACCCTCTGCCCCTGCGTGGTGAAAGGCAGGGAGAATGGGGGAGGGAGGGAGGATGGAGTGAGCAGGGGAAAGGCCTCGGAGAAGGGGCAGGAAGGAGGCGGGGCCAGGGGATTTGGGTTTGAGGTAGATCCTGGATCGCACTTAAATTCAAAAAGTGATCTTGTGCTTCAAAAGGTTGGGGACCCCTGCTCTAGTGTGACCTCCTGCAAGGACACGGGCGTTAGCACATCCCCGATGTAATTCTGTTTGAACTACAGCAGACCTTTCCGAAAAACGTCCCAACTTGACTTCAAAATTGCCTGTGATGGGGAACCCACCGTGATCAATTGACCCGTGGTCAATTGTTTCCAAGGAGTTTCGGAAGGGCAGGGGGAAGGGCACCAGCCACGCCCACCGGGCCACAGCTAGCTTTTCATCCCATTCCCCGGACTATCAGGGAGTCAGGGGAAAGTACTTGCATTCTGTGCATGCCTCTCACACCTGGCTGGTGAAGGAAGGGGGCAGAGGAGTAAATCACGGAATGCAACACTTTCCCCTCGCTGCCTAATAGTCCGGGGAATGGGGTGAAAAGCAAACCACGGCCCGGCACACACAGCTGCTGCCCCCTGCCCTCCTGAAACTCCGCCCTTGATAGTTTCACGGGTGAATTACCCTCACTCCGTTTGAGTAAATGTGGAGGAGACCTCCTGAGTATAGAGAAAAATCATGCTCTTTCTATAAACAAAATAATAAACTAAAAAATGACAGCAGCTCCCAATGCCTGTCTATGGCCCGTCCTTGGAAAAAAGACAGATTAGCACAGGACACTGCTACTAGCACAATCTTTTACCCCCTTCATACCAGTAGCAACAGCCTCCCACTCAGGGTACCTCTCTCTGGAGCAATCTAGTAGGTCAGAAGTGCCTTACCTCCCCATTTATCTTACTAAGGGGAAGTGCTTTTTTTGTTTAAAAAAAAAAAAAAGTGCCGGTACTCATTTCTTGAGGAAAGTAAATTTGAAAAATGCCTCTCCCACCCTTCTTCTTACTAAGTCCCCTAAACCCTTTTCTACTGAATTTGTGATAAACTTTTATAATCATGTTGAAATAAATAAAAATTGTTGCAATAAAAAATCAAAATAAGACATTTGCATATGCCGTTTATTACTTTCATTTTAAAGAATTAATATATGAAAACGTACTAAATTGAGTTTCATCTTGCTGTTCCCACAGAAGGAGTCAGTCAGGCTGGGGGCTGTGCCGAGGGAAAGCGGCGCACTGCAAGTGTTCCCAAAAAAAGGTGCCAGTACGCCATACTGGTGTGTACCGTCACAAAAAAAACACTGCTAAGGGGTCCCATTCAGCTCTGGGCAAAGGGTCAGCACAAAAACCAGACCCAGAGCTGTACTTGGGTGCATTGCAGTTGCGTGTTGGTACAACGAGGAGTCCTGGGGCATCTTAAAGATGGACAGATTGATCTGGGCACAAGCTTTTGTGAAACCACCTGACAGAGGGGGGTTTTTTACCCATATACGCTGATGTCCAAGTAAATCTGCTAGTCTCTAAGGTGCCACAGGACAACGCATCATTTTTGCAGATGCAGACTAACACGGCTCCTGCTCTGTGTCTTGTCTCCTTTGGAAAGCAATCGGTTTCCACAAGTGAGGGGAAGCAGGATTCTCTGATGTACTTGCAGCACTTCCCACATCAGGACCCGCTGGGTGCACTGCATTCCCTCCCCACTGCCATGAAAACAGGCATCAAAAGGCAGAACTCAAAGCTGTACTGTGCATGGGAATGCAGGGCCCATTATGGCAGCAGCTAGGATGAAATAGTAGCTCATTTCTGGCTTGGAAATTACATCTTCTTGCAAAACTGGAACTGGAGATTCAAAGGTTTAGTCTCTCTAGGTGAAATTTGTCCCTGCATGGATGGCAATAACCAGGGCTAGGCCTCATGTAAGCCCTACTCTGTAGGCTTCAGCGAGATTTCAGTGGTTTACACCTCTTGAAGGCTGAAGTGGAGTTAGCTGGTGCCTAGGCCTGGATGATCTTTTCAGGGCTAAATTTCACACCTTATGGGACAACCGATCACTTCGCTTACTCCACCCAGGAAGTCGCCACGGTGTCTGTAAGTGGCCTCACGTAAGGTCTACACACCAGATAACTCTACTTAAGCCTTCAAGCCACTTGGGCCGTGTCTATTCTTACCTGGAGATCGATGCTCTGGAGTTCAATCTTCCGGGATTTGATTTAGCAGGTCTAGTAAGGACCCAGTCAATCAACTGCTGATGGCGCCCCATCAACTCCAGTACTCCACAAAGGCGCAAGGAGTAAGGGGAGAAAACAAAAGAGTTTCTCCCATCAACTTCCCACAATGGAAATTCAACATAAGGAACGTCAACTCCAGCTACGCTATTCTTGTAGTGGGCGTTGCATGTCTTAAGTCGACTGTCTCCTTAAATATAGACCTGGCCTTAGATGCCAAGATGACTGTGATCCTTGCCTCCCCCACCCTCAGAGCCAGCCCTATCTTGTGAGGAGTATCATTCTAGGGTTGCACTCTGCTGTGCTCCCGGCCACAAAGACCTTGGGGCTGTCTCCCAACTCAGATCCCTGCATTGCAGATAACTTCATCTGCATTGGCCAGAAAGTATGGAAGAAAACACAATGCCTTCCCCTGGAGTGCTGCATGAACTATGAAGCCTTGTGACACCATTAAAGCCAATGAGACTTGTGCGGCTCCAATCTCCCCTCACTCCTTTGAAAAGGAGACAGTCAGAGCTCTGTACGTGCCCTTTGCTATTTGCGATGTACGTACGTGGTAATTGGTGGCCTGTAATAAATCTAGGCTAATCTCCGAGTGTGTTTTCCCACTGGGGTTTGGTGCTGCAGTTCACACTTCTGATTTAGTCAGATGCCAGGGGTCTGTACCGATATTAGCAAATGGATTTAGTTCATTCGTCATCTCGCTGGTACTTGGGATTCTATATTCTGAGATGTTTGGGCTTGGCAAACAAATTAGCAGAGACCAGTCTCATTAAGAATCCACAGAGCTACCTAGCCCCTCTGGCAATGGGAACAAGGCGCTGACTGCTCTGCCTACAGATCCCCAGCCCTGCACCGCATGGGATACAGTCTCTACAACAGCTACAAATTAAACCTTTCCTTTCTTTTCAATCATGCAGCCTGGCAGCATCCAAAGAAGCTGAAGCAGCAGCTCGGTCTGCTCCAAAGCCCATGTCCCCATCGGATTTCCTCGATAAGTTGATGGGCAGAACCTCAGGCTACGATGCCAGAATCAGACCAAATTTTAAAGGTAGGCACCAGCCAGCTATTTTATTTTGTTTGCTTCGGGACACTGTTTACATGCCACCCTGTAAATGTCTTCCTGGTTGGAAATGAACAACACGGACTTCATACGTATCGTGACAAAGCTCCCATTCAAACTTGGTGGGTTCTGCACTTTCAGGCAGATTGCTTGCCTCAGAGGCTCACAACAGCCCTCAATTTAGGTACCACACCTAGGGCATCAGCTTGCTATTTGCTGAACTGCTCTCGTCATTGGGCAGCATGAGGTACAGAGGGAAACCAAACTCCACAGTCCTAGTGGACCCCCATCCCAGATGACACAGCACTGGATAAACCCCTTTCTTTTCCCCAGCCAGTCTTTTCCCTGAGTGGAAAATGGGGAGCGCCGGGGGGCCCATCTACTGTGGGTTCCAGTTCAGAGTCCTGTAAAAGCAGCTGTCAGTAAATGTCTCCAACACCAGTTGTGAGACAGCTACAAAACCCTGGGCTACTTCCCCACACCTTCCTAACCTCTGGCTCTTCCTCCTGGTACCTGCTTGTACTTGCTCTTCCTAGGTCCTCTGCAGAGCTCCCTCTGTCCTCTCAGCTCCCCACGTGCTAACTAACTACAGGGAAGCTCTTTTTAACCAGTCTCAACTGGTTCTTTATTTGGCCCCAGGTGTTCCAACTAGCCTTAGCTCACTTGTCTCTGGAAGCCCATTTAATTAGCTCCAGGTACTTAATTGCCCTGATTGATTCCAGCAAGTTCCCACTGGTTCTGGACTAGCCCCTGCCCATTTATACTGGGAACAGAAATTTACTCAATCTAAGGCTAACATACCTCCCTTCTCACTCTCTTGGACCCCTCTGGTCTGACCCTGTCACAGTGTACAACATCTTCCATCCTTCGGGACCTTCCAAACATTCTTTTCTCATTTGTTATCACACCATTATATTGGAATCATTTCATTTGCAACTGAAATGCAATTGTCTCTGGGGTGAAATATAATGACCGTACACCCAGAAACACAGTAAAGGTAGCGCACAGAGGTGAAAATAACATCCCATTGAAATTGCAGAGACGGTCTCGGTGAGCAAAATATAAATACCTTGGCTCATGGGGTTATAACCAAACTGCCCATCCCCATATTATGAAACAAGAAAGGGGACCTGTCTGGATGCCAAATTGTTGGAAGCAGGGGATCCTGGAACAGAACGGTGTCTCTTTATACAAAGGTTGTAAACCGTGGTGTTGGAATATATATGGTGAATGGGGATGAAATGACCATAGTATTTCATAAACAGTGGTGAAGCTGTAAGAGAGTGACATTGGTTGTCACAAATAAGTGCTGACTGAAGTCTTTAGTCCCCACTTCTCCCTTATTCATGTCAAGCATCACACATGTCAGATCTGTCATGTTACAGAAATATTACAGATCTTTAAAAAAATTCACTGGGATTATTTTTTTCACATTCCACCTCTTGTGAAGCCAGGGGCCTTGGTTACAGAGGACAGGACCAGGCTCCAGAAATACCCCCCAGTCACGAATCTCAGAGCTCAGGTCAACTGACTCAGGCTCGTGAGGCTTGTAGGGTTGACATTCGGGCTTGGTGCAGAGCCCAGGTGCTGAAATCCAGCAAGGCGGGTGGGAGTCTGTCCAGCCTGAACAGGAACGTCTATGCTACAGTTTTAGCCCCGTTGCACATGCTCCTCCAGACTGAGTTAATTGACCTAAGCTCTGAGACGCGGCGCTGCTGTGGGTGTTTTTTGTGGTGCAGACATGCCCAGAGCGTCTGTCTGAACAAGGCTCAGAGGGAGCCCTAAATATGTCTAAAAAGGACTTCAAATCGTTTTCTGCACATGACAATGTGGCAGCTTGAAAACCCAACAGCCTGGGGTTTTCTAGGGCAAGGAGTGACAGCTGGGTCCATAGGGAAGCTCTCTTTCCAAGGGGATAAAGTCAATGTTTCTAGCTCTGTAGCATACACAATTGCAGCCACTAAAGTCACAATGTTTTTATAAAGAGAAAAGACATCAGTGACATAACGCTTCATCTCTCCTCTCCTAGGCCTCAGCCACCTGGGGTGAGGCACTTTTTGTTTTGGTGAGGAAGGGAGAAATTCCACATCAGGGAAATAAGAAAAGCTGCCTCTGGGTTTGTCTCCATTACACCGAGGATCGACACTGCAGTAATCGATCCACCAGCGGTCCATTTATCGTGTCTGCTTAGACACGATAAATGAATCCCTGAGCACTCTCCCATTAATGCCGGTACTCCACCAGGACAAGAAGAGTAGTCGGCATTGATGAGAGAGCAGTCCCCACTCACCTTACCACATGCAAGACACCCCAGTAAGTATGTCGACTTCTGCTACGCTATTTACGTAGCTGACGTGATGTAGATTACATCAACAGATGATTTTTTTTAAAGGAGCTTTTGGAAAATACAGAGTGGCTTGGCAAATTACACTAACATTGTCAGGGGTGGTCTAAATGGTGCTTGGTCCTGCCATGAGGACAGAGGACTCAAATTGATGACCTCTCGAGGCCCCTTCCAGTCCTATAATTCTATGAAATCCCAGCGCAGACAGGTTAGCGGGCAGAGAAGTGGGGCAGCAAAAGGAGCAGGATAATATAGATTGACCACAGGACTCTCATTGTTTATCACATGGGTGTCCATATTAGCTCCCCATGTGCACTGTGGGGCTGAGAGACAGGTTCGATGGGGGAGGGAGGCATTACAAAGGCATTGTGAAGTGTGCACATGCTTCTGTGAATGGTGCCATGGACTTCCCCAATGGCGCAGAGTGGTCAGGACCTTCGTCACTCAGCTTATCTAAAAGATGGCACCAGCAGCGTAGCCGCCCCTTCCTCATAAGCCCCCAGCCCACGTCCGCTGACTGGGAGAAAAAGGGGCAATTGCTACATGGCCCAGTGATTCAAAATGGCCAGAGCTGTCCTTACGTGTCTGCAGAATACAGAGCTGCGTAGGACACCTGAAAATGTGGGGGCCCCCTGGGTCTTAATGCCCATCCACCCACCTCTTCCTATCCCTGCTCTGTGGCTCAGCTTTCTCCAGAGAGAATCTAGTTAACTCAAAAGTGACAACGCCGGCCAGAGCTCTTCGCAGGCACCGAACCTGGGAAAGAGCCATTTGAGTGGTGAGGAAGCCACTTAACAGGCAGTTGCCAACCCCAGGTCTATCCTGCCACTTGCTGAATTGACTCTGTGAGTGAACGTGACCTTGGCTTGATATTTGCTTTGAAATATTTAATCAGTGTGTGGCTGAGGATTATAACATCATGTCGCTAAAACGTCGCCTCCCCCGCCAGCTGCCATCGGGCATAGGGGCACTGGTTTAATAGTGCCGGGTAGGGCCCCATAAATTCTAAGGATGGTCCTGAAAAGGGCCCAGTGCTCCTGGTCACGACTGCTACTGTGGCAGTGGTAGTGGCCTCAGGCCCTTTAAATGGCCACCGGAGCGCCACCTAGCACACTCCAGGCAGCGCTGAGGGCTGCCTGGGGTAGGCGCGATGTGCTCCGGAGAGCGCCGAGGCTGCCTCAGGGAGGTTAACCCCAGCCCCGCCCATTCTGCCTGAGGCCCCACCCCTTCTGGGGGCTCAGAGCCAGGCCATCTCCCACTTTATGCTAGGCCTGGTGAGGCTGTTGGGTCCAGTGCTCCAGTGTATACCCAGCTATCGCTTCAGTACTAAACCACGGCGAGGGGCACCACCTACTGCAGGGGTTCCCAACCACTGGTTCGCGGACCGGTGGCAGGCCATGAACCCCTGCCTGCCGGGATGCGGCACTCTGGCCCTGCCACGCCCCCAGCTGCTAATTAGCCCCGCCCACTGGGGAGCGCCGTTCCCTATAAGGTGTGCACCTGTGCACACACTAAAAATTCTCCTCCCACTCGCCCATGGTGAGTGGCGCTGCAGGCTGCCCTAATGGGACAGCCTCACCACAGCCCTGGTTCCCACGTGGCCCGGCCGGTGGGGCTCTGTGGCGGGCAGCTGCCCCATGTCCTTTCTGTTACGGGCGGTGTGTTCAGGACCAGGGAGTAGAGCCTTTGTGGCTATGAGCGTCCCGGCGTGTATCGGTATTACTGAGGATCAGGTTAGAGGCCCCGGGGAACCGCACTGGGTGTCCATGATTTCCGCCCCTCCTCCGGCCTTAGAGCAGCCATGACTGGAGCAGATGCGCTCAGCTGGTGGCTGGGAGGCAGCTCAGGGCTAGGTGAGGGGGTGGGGCAGACACTGGGGGCTTTGGGGATAGGCTAGTGCTGGGGGGCTCAGAGCGGAAGGCTGGCACTGGGGGGGTTGGATGCAGGGGACTCTGGGATCAGTGGCTGGCACTGTGGGGTAGTGGAAGAGTGCGGGGCACTAGGAGTTAGGGCTGGCACTGGGGGGTAGTGGAAGAGTGCGGGGCTCTAGGGGTTAGGGCTGGCACTGGGGGACTCTGGAGGCTGGAGCTTTTGGCGGACCAGTAACATTTTATTTGCATACACAGTATTTGCATAATGAATATGCAAATGTGCAAATAAACTGTTACCAGTCCACCAAAAGTTTCTGAATGGGTTTGCCAGTCCCTGGTATCAAAACGGTTGGGAACCACTGCCCTACTATTGGGATAATCACTGAGATTCACAGCTGGTAAATGCAGGACAGGAATTCCCTCGGAGAGGCTGAAGCAATCAAGCTGCATTTGACTTAATATCACGTCTGCCTGTGTGGTTGGTTTCATGTGCTCCCTTCCTCCCAGCTCACCTGGACTCACACTGCTCTGGCTGAGACATTATGGCCGTGGCAATGCCTTGCCATGGCACGGGCAGAGCGCTGTGATGTCAAGTGGAGAAGCAGCAGCTGGAGTAAATTAAGGGCTTGATTCTCATTTCAACAAAGGCCCGTTTACTCTGCTCTGGCAGTGCAAAGGTAAATGCAGTTTACACTGTGCAACCAGTGTAAAGGGACCTTCATGCAAATCAGAATCAGGCCTGAACTGTTAAACAGAGAAGATCTTGTTTCCACATAACCTCACAACCTTATCGAGGGGGATCAGTGGTATACTGCACCCTGATCCCTTAAACTTTTTGTGCATCAAGCCACGCATTATGGCTCTCCAGATGCCAGCTGAGTTGTGCTGTCAAAAAGTGTTACCGCCAACTCAAGGGAATTCTTTATAAGGGCTTGTCCCACCACATAAAGCCTGATAGAACTCAAATTAATGGTAGTTTAGCTACAAGTGAACATGACTTGATCACATGTATAATGTGCAAGCAGAATAAAGTGCAGACCAATAATATATCTGCACTAGGGGCTTTAATAGGCCAATTTCACAAAGCCAATTATGAATCAAATGAGCTGTGAAGAAGAATTTAATCAGAAAAAGAAAGAATGATAATTGGGAAACATTTAAGAACACCTTACAAGATGCCCCAAAAAGCCACAATTGAGGGAAAAGGCCTTACAGATTTAAAAAACAATCTGGTTTAGTAGGTGCGCACCTTATCGGGAACGGCGCTTAGAAGGAAAACGAAGGCAACTGTAAAAAAATAATATTTTACAATCTATAATTAGTCTGGAAAAGAGGAGACATGATAACAGCTTTCAAGTACAGCCGCTCTCCGATTTACGAACAAGTTACGGACCAGCACTTGGTCCGTAACTCGAACTGTTCGTAACTCGGACCCCATTGAGTTACACGCGACCGCACTGTTCATAAGCGCGGGTTGCGTTCGTAACTCGGGGACCGCCTTTACGACCGCTCCATGGGAGCTTTGGTCGTAAGTGCGAACGGTCGTAACTTGACCGTTCGCAACTCGGGGAGCGGCTGTACCTAAAAGGATGTTACAAGGAGGGGAAAACTTGTTCTCTTTAATTTCTGAGGATAGGACAAGAAGCAATGGGCTTAAATTGCAGCCAGGGAGGTTTAGGTTGGACATTAGGCAAAACTTCCCAACTGTCAGGGTGGTGAAGCACTGGAATAAATTGCCTAGGGAGATGGCGGAATCTCCATCACTGGAGACAGGGGCAGCCCGTGAGCCTAGGCAAGCTAGGCAGCTGCCTAGGGCGCCGCTGGCCCGGGTGCCCGATGATGACATCACGGCCATTGACGGACGTGCAGGCAGGGGGCGCTGATTGCGCCGCCCCGCCAAGGGAGCCAGCTGCTGCAGCCGGCCTCGGGCCGCTCCTCACTGGAGATAGTGAAGAGCAGGTTGGACAGACATCTATCAGGCATGATCTAGATGGTGCTTTGTCCTGCCGTGAGGGCAGGAGACTGGACTCGATGACTTGTGAGGTCCCTTCCAGTTTTAGGATTCTGTGATTCCTAGACAGTCACTTCCCATTCTGTATGTGTGAAATTGATTGTTCCTTCCTAAGTGGGGTATGTTGCATTTTTTCCTATCTACCTCAGACCATTTCTCTAGTTTGTCCAGATCATTTTGAAGTATGATCCTATTCTCCAAAACACTTGCAACCCCTCCCCGCTTGGCATCATCCACAAACTTAATATATGTACTCTTCAGGCCATTTTCCATTAATCCCACGGGCCCTGTTCAATCTGTAAGGTGTGGGAAAGGGGCACTGCCATTTCTATTTAGCTGTGCTCCTTGGGTTTTGTCTCCCCTTCGTGGCATGCACAGTCGGTTCTGCAAATCTTCATTATTATTACAAGGGACTCCCAGGGACAACTCAGCTGAGCTACTTCTCAAGTCAAGTGCTAGGACACAAAGGTGGGGAATGGAGGTGGGGGGAGGGGTTAATGGCTGGAAAGATGGATGCCCCCAGCCCAGTGCGTGAGAGCCTGGAACTGAAACCTCCTGGATGATAAAAACAGAGTCATTCAGCTGACTCCCTGGTTCCAAATCTTTCCTTCGGGCTACTGGCTACATTTTCATACCCTGACGAAGAGTCACTTTCCTGCCCTTATTGAAGTCAACGGGAGCTTTGCTCATAGACATAAGGAGAAACAGTGTTAAACATCAAGGGGGCTACTTCACCGCTACCCTGGGCATTGTGTAGTCATCCATATCAGAGCAAAATTTCTCCAGTTCCAAATGATTTTACACTGATTTTGCACTGGTACTGCAAAATGGTGAACTGGTCTACAAATTATGGGAGTTGTTGGGTAGGGTATTTTTTCTACACATGTCCTCTAAGGATTTGTCTACATGTGAAAGTTAGTTTGGCTTACAGTAGGGTGCGAACTTAAAGCAGAATAACTATTCCTACTTAATTCCCTGTGGCTACGTCTAGACTGAATCCCTCTGTCGACAGAGGGATGCAAATCAAGCACGTCGAAATTGCTAATGAAGCGGGAATTTAAATATCCCGCACTTCATTAGCATAAACATGGCCACCGCTTTGTTTCGAAACGGCACTTTTTCAAAAAAAAACGGCAGTCTAGACGTGGATCTTTGGAAAAAATAAAGCCTTTTAAACCTCATTTTTTGAGGTTTGTTTCAATGAAGGTTTACAGGATCTTTCGAAAAAGGCTTTATTTTTCGAAAGATCCACGTCTAGACTGCTGGGGGTTTTTTCGAAAAAGCTCCGTTTCAAAAAAAAGTGGCAGCCATGTTTATGCTAATGAAGCGCAGGATATTTAAATCCCGCTTCATTAGCAATTTCAACGTGCCTAATCTACATCTCTCTGTCGACAGAGAGGCATAGTCTAGACACAGCTTGTGTGGATGCTCCCATTCCAAAAATAAGAGTGAATTATGAAATAGTTTACACCATTTATAAACTAACCCAGAGTAGGGCATTCTTAGAGATGTGGAAAATTCTCAGCCAATGGTTGACTTTTCATTTCAAAAGGTATTCCAAAATGGGGGACGGTTAAATCACTCCAAAAAAAATCACATAAAAAAGGGGAAAGAAAACCACAAAACTAATTGGGAAAAAAGTCATTTCACGTTAAAAAAAACCCACCTTTGTTTTGCATTGATCACATTTTTTTCTCCGGCCCAAAATGAAACGTGTGATTTTTTTTTTCAAGTTGGTTTGGGAGGGGAACAAAAAAATCAGTTTGTTTCAATGAAGCCAAAGATTTTTCGTGATATTTTGATTTGGCCCTCAAACCAAACCAAAAATTAGTTACAGGCTGACCCTCTCTAGTTGGGCTCCCTCGGGACCTGACAGATGCTGAACCAGAGAATTTGCCAAACCCTGGGAAGTCAGTATTGTAATGCGTGGGCCTCTTTTTAGTTTTACTTCGCTGTGGTGAATAAATGGAACAAAGCTTGCAATGCTGCCCAATAATGTATGACTGTCCTGATATGCTCTCTATGGGTATGTCTAGACTACATGGCTCCGTCGATGGAGTCATGTAAATTAGTTTATTTGGCATAGTCAAAGAAGCGGGGATTTGAATAATCCCCGCTTCATTAAAATAAACATGGCTGCTGCGCTGTGCCGACGATCAGCTGATCCGACACAGCACGGCAGTCTCGATGCAGATCTGTCAGCTGGGGAAGCCTTTGCCGACTGATCCTGTAAACCTGGTTTCACGAGGCATAAGGGATCGGTCAGCAAAGGCTTCCCCAGCCAACCGATCCGTGTCTAGACTGCTGCGCTGTGCCGGATCAGCTGATCGTCGGCACAGCGCGCCGGCCATGTTTATTTTAATGTCGCAGGGATTATTTAAATCCCCGCTTCTTTGACTATGCCGGGTAAACTAGTTTACATGGCTCTGTCGACGGAGCCATGTAGTCTAGATATACCCTATATGCCTACGCCTAGTCAAGGCTTATTGACTCTCTTCGTAGCAAAGTGGTGGTGTTGTTACAGGATTTTACTGTATTGGTACAAGGAAATAAGTAGAGAAAGCATCAAAACCATGCTTACGCTTAGCAACATTACCAGCACTTCCACTGCTTGCTGGGCTCTTAGAAGATATTTAGGGGGTAAATCGGAGCTAAATAACAGCACAGAACAATGAGGCTATGTCTACACTAAGGAGTTATTTTGAAATAAGTTATTTGGAAATAATAACTCCCAAAATAACTATTTTGAAATAAGCTATTCCTCTTCGCCAGCAGGAGTTATTTCGAAACAAGCCCTTTATTTCAAAACAACAGGCTTGGTAGTGTGGACACTCGCCCTGTTATTTCAAAATAAGGGGAGTTGTTTCAAAATAACTCCCCAGTGTAGACATGTCCTGAGAGCCAGGACTGGTGGCTCTAACAAACTTTCCAGGACCACGCGAAACTTGGCCACACCCATGATAAATGGACATCCAGCTAACTAAAATCATGCCAGACCACAGATGTTGCCGGACCAGAGAGGTTCAACCTGTATTTGCTCAACACAATGAATATTCCTGAATAGCTCCCCACGTAGCTCAGACAGTTGCTATTTTTCATTCCTAAACTCTCCTTTCCAAGCGCTTTGTCCTTGACTGCTCCCCAAGATAAACCAGGACCCACAATCACAAAGCCGCTGTTGTGAGATTCTAATTTCTGCAGCTTGTTTTTGTTCCTTACTGTCAGGTCTTTTTTCCCTCTCCGGGAATAATTGGTCTATGATCATGCAAAACACCTACAAGCCATTAATCATTGCATTAACACCTGCAGTCCAGATGCAAGGACTAGGCTCTGTCCCAGGTTTTCCATGCAGACGCTCACATTAAGAGCATCCCTGGGGAGACCAGCGAAAGGCAACCTCCTGTAATGCCAGTGCAGCAGCTCAGGGTTAAAAAATGCATCACTGGCACTTTTTACCTCCATGGTGCACACGCGCACACACAAAAGAAATTAAACTTTAATATTTAATGAAATGTATACATTATCCTGCTGCTGATGGCCGCTGTATTGTAATTTTATTCAGGATAATTTAATTTTAGATTTATTTCAATGAACTTCCCCTTCCCCATGGGGGCAGTTGACTAGCTTAGTCTCCCACACATAAATCAGCATCCAATTTATATGGGAGTCACGGCTGCGGCTTTGCAGAGCATGGGGTTGTAGTTCTCAGAGCACGTCACTTAAATTAACTGGCAGCAACTCATAAAGGCACTTTAATGGCTTTGATTGAAAATAAGGCCAAGATTGTGCCAGATCGATTTTGGGGGAGGCTAAGATTAAAAGGGAGGGAGATTATGGAAGAGCTGCATAAAGCTTGGACTGCTCCTTGAAGTCACACGTCCTTCTATTCTCAAGAATAGGAAATAGCATCTGAGTTTTGTTTGAGTTTTGTTTGAGTTTGGGGAGCACATTTAGTACCCAGGAAGGTTCGAATCTGACAGACCTAGTTAGATCCTGAGAGGAGCTGTGGACGTTTCCACATCCCCCACACCCTTCCCCACAGCCTTGACTCTGTCATGAACTGCAGTACTTTTCCTTGCTGTTCCAGGTCTGGACTCCTGCACAGCTGTGTTCCACCCCAGCGGTAGCTGCATTTTAGTGGCGAGTGAATCAATTCCCAGGTATCCATATAGGTCTTGGTTGTCAGAGGTGCTGTGTACTCATAGTTCCCATTCACTCCAGCTGGAGTGGCAGGTGCTTAGCACCTCTAACAATCAAACCCATAGAAAGCAAAAGTCTTATCTCAGATCCATGGGGTAGACGTTGCCTGGTATTTGGCTGCACTAACATAGATGGCAGCGAGGAGTTCCACATGGCTTGGTGAGGATAAAAGAGCACAGCAGAAATCCTTCATGTACAGCAGAAGAGAATGTTGCCCATACAATAGTTTATCGTGTTAGTTTAACATTTCGTGCATGGTCCATTGGGATGAAAGGCTTCTTGCACAGACAAAATACTATGTACACACACACACACTTTGTTCTTGTACAGTTGCCCTTGAGTTTGATTCAGGGAAACTAATCATAGAATCATAGGGTTGGAAGAGACCTCAGGATGTCATTGAGTCCAGCCCCCTGACCAAAACAGGACCAATCCCAACTAAATCAACCCAGCCAGGACTTTGTCAAGCCGGGATTTAAAAACCCCTAGGGACGGAGATTCCACTCCCTCCCTAGGGAAATCGTTTTTCCTAACATCCAACCTAGACCTCCCCCACTATAACTTGAGAACATCGCTCCTTGTTCTGCCATCTGTCACCACTGAGAACAGCCTGACTCCATCCTCTTTGGAACCCCCTTTCAGGTAGTTGAAATTCCCCCTCACTCTTCGCTTCTGCAGATGAAATAAGCCCAAATCCCTCAGCCTCTCCTGGTAGGTCATGTGCTCCAACCCCCTCATCATTTTTATTGCCCTCCGCTGGACTCTCGCCAATGTCTCCACATCCTTTCTGTAAGAGGGGGCCCAGAGTTGGACACAATATGCCAGCTGTGGCCTCACCAGTGCCAAATAAAGGAGAATAATTACTTCTCTAGATCTGCTGGCAATGCTCCTCGTAATGCACCCTAATATGCCGTTAACTTTCTTGGCTACAAGGGCACACTGTTGACTCATATCCAGCTTCTCATCCACTGTCATCCCTCGGTCTTTTTCTGCTGAACTGCTGCTTAGCCCGTTGGTTCCCAGCCTATAACAGTGCTTGGGACTGTTCTGTCCCAAGTGCAGGACTCTGCTCTCGTCCTTGTTGAACCTCATCAGATTTCTTTTGGCCCAATCCTCCAATTTATCAAGTCACTCTGGATCCTATCCCCACCCTCCAGCATGTCTACTTCTCCCCCTAGCTTAGTGTCATCTGCCAACTTGCTAAGGGTGCAATCCATCCCCTCATCCAAGTCATTAATAAAGATGTTGAACAAAACCGGCCATAGAACCAACACTTGGGACACTCCACTTGAAACCGACCACCAGCCAGACATCGAGCTGTTGATCACTACCCATTGATCCTGACAATCTAGCCAGCTTTCTGTCCACCTGACAGTTCATTTATCCAACCCATACGTCCTTAACGTGCTGGCAAGAATACTGTGGGAGACCGTATCAAAAGCTTTGCTAAAGTCAAGATATTTCACTCACTTCCCAACCCAAACAGAGCATTTCAGAAGGAACAAGCAGCAAGAGGAATATCCTAAAACTGCGCTTTGCATTAGTGAGTTCACCCAACCTCTACAGTCCACAGTGTTGATTTGCTCCAGCTCGATTTCACATGGGCTCATTCAAACCCTGGGATGCCAGCTGTGTTTCTATTGGTTAGGAGGGACAATAACCAGAAAAAGATACATTTTTGCAGGTGATAGTCTAGCCTGTACTTGAATTAACCAGTCCGGACAGGGAGCTGTGCAGAGTGAGAGTTGCTGTGGCGTTGGCAGGGAGCTGTCGGGAAGCTGGCAAGCCAACCATTCAGGTTTCTGGGAATTCGTACAAAGAAACTCCACCCGATGCTGTACCGCGCCGGTGCACAGGAAGGTTGCCATGTCTCTGCAAAATTGTCCTCGTTCGGTAACAGGTACTGAGCTTACAAAGGGGACAGGACAGAAAGCAAAGGCTCAGTGATCAGGAAATGCCATTAATTTCTGCACAGGAGGAAGCTGACATTGATTACAGACCGCAAGCATCTTGTTAAAATCAGTGGGCCAAAAAGAAGCGTTTCATCTTTTTAGAGGCTGTTTAGATTGCAGATGTGGCTTCTGATGCTTCATGTCTCCTTGCCTTATCATCAAGTATAAACCGTCAGATGCCATCTGCAATGCTGATACATGAGCTGGGTAACCAATAGGGATATTTTAAAAACCCAGAACCACCATATGTCATTTTCTTTCTTCTTTTCTGTTGTTTTGGTTTGTTTTTGAAGACTGTCCCCCATGAAGCAGTTACAGAGGAGACTGAAAATAAGCCCAACTTAAACCACAAATGCATCTGTAAGATGTCTGCGAATGATTTATTTTAAGTGCTGTCAGGGCACAGAGAAGTGATTTGACTCTTGCTCCAAATCATAGAATCATAGAATACTAGGACTGGAAGGGACCTTGAGAGGTCATCGAGTCCAGTCCCCTGCCCCCACGGCAGGACCAAATACTGTCTAGACCATCCCTGACAGACATTTATCTAACCTACTCTGAAATATCTCCAGAGATGGGGATTCCACAACCTCCCTGGGCAATTTATTCCAGTGTTTGACTACCCTGACAGTTAGGAACTTTTTCCTATTGTCCAACCTAAACCTCCCTTGCTGCAGTTTAAGCCCATTGCTTCTTGTTCTATCCTCAGAGGCCAAGATGAACAAGTTTTCTCCCTCCTCCTTATGACACCCTTTTAGATACCTGAAAACGGCTATCATGTCCCCCCTCAATCTTCTCTTTTCTAAACTAAACAAACCCAATTCTTTCAGTCTTCCTTCATAGGTCATGTTCTCTAGAACTTTCATCATTCTTGTTGCTCTTCTCTGGACCCTCTCCAATTTCTCCACATCTTTCTTGAAATGCGGTGCCCAGAACTGGACACAATACTCCAACTGAGGCCTAACCAGCACAGCGTAGAGCGGAAGAATGACTTCTCGTGTCTTGCTCACAACACACCTTGCTCACAAAGACGGGGGTGTTTGGGATGGTGGGGGACAGGCCTCAACAGCGCTGGGCTCACTCCCAGTTTGTCTAATGTTACTAAAAGTGCATGCTTCAGGGTGTTCTCTGGTCAACCTGAAGGGGTCAGGAAGGGATTTGTCCCCCTCAGTGTATTATGCGAGGGTAGAGAGTTGGGTGATGCATACCAACAAGACCTTGACAGGCCTGCCACTGCAGGCAGAGTCCAGGGCAGAGAACCAGAGACTTAACAGGAACGTAGGACCAGGTCCGTGGAGGACACGAAAACATTCTTTATACTATCTAGAGTTGGTCTGGAATTTTTTTCACCAAAAAAATGTCAATTTTGTCAAAATCGAAATGGCTCACATAACCCGGCAGCGTCAATGAATTTCCCAAGCTCCAACAAGTACAGCTGGCCAGATGCTGTCCCCAGCCCAATGCTCAGTGAATGGAGCTGTAGCAGACTTTTCTGGCTGTCCCCTGCGCAGGGGAGTACTAGAGGAAGAACTCTCATCCTCTCCAGTCTTCAAACACAAGCTGCTTCAGCCATAGCTTGGTCCGGGATATATCTGATCCCTATTTGCAATTGCCAGGCACAGAAATGTATTTGAAATTAGTCGGCTGATTTATTTAATCTCTCAAAGGTAAAACAAAGAGGAAATGTGCTTTGCATGGCAAATTCTGGACAACTTCAGTGGCACATTCAATAGTCTGGGTTCCACCTCTAATCCCTCTCTCCCGTTTGACAACGCCTTCTTCTGCCCCCTGCAAAGTGGCCAGTCCCCCTTATTTTAAAGGGGCAGGCTCAGCTTTCCAGCCTGCAATTCCAAAGCTGTTACCCAAAGGCTGTGAGGGTCAAAGCCTCGAGCTGGAAAGGGATGGGGTTCAGTTAGGCTGCACTAGGCGAGGGGCCATGCTCTGCTCCATTATCAAGAGTCCGGCCAAAGATAGAAGATGACAGATGCTGACCAGAAGTGGGACTTGGAGTGGTCAGTGGACTTTTTGTGAACAAATGGTGGGTTTTGCTGAAACTAGGGATGTAAAAAACACCCAAAAGAGGTAACTAGTTAAACGTGGGGGAGGGCTGGTTCTGCTGGCCAGACCCTCTGATTAACTGGTTACCTGTTAAGCGTGCTGGTGAGACACATGCTTACCAGGTAACAGGTTAACCATTTAACCTTTAACATCCCTAGCTGAAATCAAAAGTTTTGGTGGGAACATTCCCATTCCAGTGAAATTGCTACCAGAGAGGTTTCTTGGGTCCAGAATGGAAGGTCCAGTCAAAATAAGAGTGAGGGGGAGGGAAGAGGCCAACAAACCCAGAGATTATGGCTATAAGGTCCGTCTCTCTCTGTGCCCCGATGAATATTTAATTATTTATACAAAGTGAAACAGCTTAAATAAACAAGAGATTGAGACTAGCCAACAGTCCTGTGGTTAGGGCATTCATGCGCAGACTGAAGAGCCTGTGAGACACGTTCTGCTCCCAGCATGATCTCTATGACTGGGGTGGGTCTCTTGTCTTTTTGTGTGTGGAAAAACTCTGAAAGGTCCCAAGCCTGTCCCAGCCCAGAATGGGGAAAGGTTTCCTGTCGCACAAAGCTTTTCGCGATTCCAAAAATATTTCCCACCCAGCCCTATTCACCCTCCAGCACATCCAAGGGTAAAGAACCAAAACACAGTTAACTCCTGAACTCACTCAAAGGCCGGGAATTTCCATGTGGCGGTGAAAACAGAAAGTGCAAGAAAAATCAAGTCTTAAATGTGTAGCCCCCAAACTCTGCTCCTACTCATGGTTTGTATTTAATATTTATTTTACCTGATGCCAATCTGCAGGTTTCAGCAACTCCCAAATTCCAAACACATCCCTCACACGGTGTCAGATTGATCAGTGCAGTATTTTGATCCCCATTTCCTGTTGTGGTTTGTAGCGCATGCCACATAAAAATCCCCAAAGGCCTCATGAGACTATCAGTTCATCTTTTATTTCCAGTCTCCTCCACTTCCTTCCTTCCAACCTCCCGCCCACTTGCAAGTAAAGATACGCTTCACAGCCTGCGCGGAAGGTTAACAGATGCATGCTCTGTGGATCAAACAGAAAATCATTCCAGAATTCAGGACCATTCAGAGGCCAGCCCCGCCAAATGCTTACACTTATGCATGTCTCCATTATGGCAATGTGACTAGCTTCTATGAGACTGTCCCGCACAGATCCAAGGCTCACGCTATTTAGATCTTTACTGTTTAAAACCAGCATATTGGATAAGGCACATTCCAGCCAGCACCAAGCAGTTATCCTGAGTATTGACAGAATAAAATACAAAGGAGAACTATAGGATTTGGCCCTGCACAACATGGAAGTGTGTGGAATATGACTAAGGGGCTACATGTATGACCCACTTAGATTTTCGAACATACAGTACATGGGGCAGAGTAAAGGTTATGGTGCCATGTAGAATGCTAAACTGCCATGCCAATAAGATTTAGCCCAACAGTGTGGAAATATGTTTGCCGATGAGCTCACGGTAGTTTACTGATCTGCTCTTAATTTGTTGCACAGGCCCTGCAGTAAACGTCAGCTGCAACATTTTCATCAACAGCTTTGGTTCTATTGCAGAAACGACAATGGTAAGTAACATGAAGGCTAGCTATTCAACTTGTTCGGTCACATTCCACTTCCAGTGCATGTGGCAGGTTTCCAATGGGACGTTTGCTGCTTTTCTGCTCAAGGAGACTGTTGCTGCTGGGTTATATTTGAGGGGTGGCTAAATTAATGGCTTGAGTGTACAATACTTGTAGCATTTCACTGTCCAAAGATCTTGTGCCACTTGTGTGTATCTGCACATAAATATAGACATTTAATGGGCGACAGAGGGTAAGAAATCCTCTTGCAAAAGGCTTGACTAAGCCACAGAGTTTTGAGAAGCTTCAGGGGGTAGCCGAGTTAGTCTGTTACAGAAAAAAACAACAAATGGTCTGGTAGCACTTTATAGACTAACAAAACATGTTGATGGTATCATGAGCTTTCGTGGGCACAGCCCACTTCTTCAGATGACCAGAGTTTTGAGAGACACCCAACATTTCCCGAAGTTCAAGAGCATTTAGATCTGGGATTTTGAATTAGCCCAGTATAGAGTTAAGGGGCAGCAACTCAATCTAGATCCAGTCTGCCTCAGATTCTCCAGAATTGGAGAGAGTTTTCACTGCTTTGGAGCCAGTGTGTGCATTTAAAAAAAACAAAACAAAACAAGCCACAGCCTTAAAATTCATTTAATCAAAAACCAACATTAGCAAGATTTTGCAAGCTCAGACCATCTTCAGGGGGAATTAACGAACATTGCTATTAGCGGTATCCAATTTGTAAGGCGCTAGAAGGAGACAATCATGAGGAAAGGAGATAATGGTCTTCAGATGGAGCAATTAAAGATCAGCTGCGACATAATCAGTGAACAGCGAACCAAAGCTCTGGAGGTACAATGCCGTCCTCCCGTATTAATTAAAGATAATTCAGAAATATGATGTTCAATTACTTTTTGTAAGTCTCTCTTTGTAGAAAGATGTTGATTGAAGTATGTAAAACTCCCCCCTTCCAATTGTCCTATGCATTTAGAACAGGATGTTCTGGGTTTTACACACAGCATTTTACATGGGTGTGACTTCCATTGCTTTCTGTGGGAGGTACTCTAGATTTACACCAGAAATCGGAGGCGAATCAGGTGCTATCTCTATGCTTAGTTACAATACAGCAGAATTGAAAGCTCAGTATTCTTTTAATGCAATGCATATTTAGCTCTATTAACAGGCACACATTGGCATTGAGTATATTTGGACTAAATTCTTAAGGAAATAAAATCCTTAGATAAAGGGCAGCACTTGTCAATAATATTTCAACCCCATGACAGTGCAGTAGGTCTAAACTCACCACCTTTGTTTGCAGATTAATTTGCATAAATAAATTACAAATACCGAGAATCTTCAATTTGTTCATGACTTGGAGAATGGAACTGTGACTAGTGTTGCCATTTTAATTGGATAACTTCATTGGGCAGGATGGGCAATAAGCAAATCAGGATGGACCGTTCCTCCATAAAATTCAATGGAGCTGAACCATTGACTGGCATGGGAGATGTGGCAAGCTTCCGGTGTACTTCTCTGTGCAATACACAGAAAGACATAATGCAATACAGCCGGCTTTCATCATATACCTGTTATTTATTGCTCTCCACGGATATGCTGTAAAATGGGTGCGTCGTAAGCCTAGCCCGACAAAGAGAAACACATTGCAGATCTCGTGAATACACTGCAGGGATCTGCTCTGTTCTGTAATGTCCACCATTTTGGAATCCATTCCTCTGAAGAAAAAAATAAACGCTTGGAAAGCATAGGTTTGCTGATTCTTCTCAAGCAGGCATCATGAAACAGAATTGCAGCCCAGGAAATCAGCCATTAGAATCCCCCCTCTACCTCCACTCCTACAGCTATTTTATTTTAATGTCGCAGAGATTAGCGAGGTTGCACGAATGGCATTGTCTCCAAACCAGAGCGGTGGATTTTGAGATGCCAAAACGCAGCTTCATTCGGAATCAGAACAAAAGCAGAACAGTCCAAAGGTCTCCGCAAAGGAAAACACCACTCAAACTTTTGCTTCTGGACAGCCGGCGTGTTTCATTTTACACCAACCAAAATGCATTATTTCAGCCTTCTGTGTAAAATAATCCAGGACATCAAAATAACCCTTTGGAAAGCAAAGTGGCTTCAAAACACAAAAATCAAAATGTTTTGGTCTGAAAATGTTGAAACAGGACATTTTGGACACTAGCTGTAGTTTTTGCTTCCTAATGTTCTTCTTAAGCTAAATTCTGGCAAAATGAACCCGATGGTGAAGCCTTTAAGTTCTGACAGAACTGCATATTCCAGCAGAGTGTGGTTCCAGCCAAATTTATCCAGCCAGCCCTACTCAAAACAACTACAGAGAACTGCTTGTCACTGGGGTAACTCTAAGATGGCTGCCCCATGAGGGTGGGAGAGCTTTCCCCAGACTTGCAACTCAAGACCCAGTACCCTTCTAAAGGGACAATGTAAATGACTCAAGGAGAGCATGGCTACGGTGGATTAGCATTTTTTCCATGAAAAAGTACCAAAGAAAATCCTTTTCATTTCATTCAAAATTGTTCACTTTTTCCCCACTGAAAGAGAAAATTGAAAATTTCTTCCCATTTCTTTTTGCTCCCTTTTTCGCACGAGAAATGTGTGCAGATAGGCAAAGATGCTGGGGGAGTTCAAAAATGGAAGAAAGTATCGATTATGAGTTGTTTTTAACTTTTCCAGAAGGGAAAAAATACATAAACAAGAATTCCCTTCACTGTGTTGAAACAAAATATATATTTTAAAAATTCAACATTTTTCATTTTGATTTTTTTTTCAAAACCCAAAAATTTGGTAGTTTTTTCATGGAAAAAATATTCTATTTTTGATTCCACCCCATTTTTCAATGACAATGAGTTGACCAGCTCTGGATCCAGTTCCCAGGTAAGGGACTCAATTCTTTTGGTGGAGTAGTGGAGATTCAAGCTTTTAGCCCTGAAGGTCACAGGTTCAAATCTCACTGTTAACTCAATCTGGCCTGGTTACAAGCAACATTGCAGAATCACTGCCCAAATGAAACAAGAAATTCAGTGCTCAAGAGACACTCTCCTTAATGTCTCCTGGATGGCTGGATGACTATAGCATGTTGTAAGAAGTAACCACATTGCTAGTACCCAGGGGAGGCACAACCACAGAGATTTATCAGTTCATTTAATTACAGAGATATTTAAAACATGTTTTGGGACTTTTCGTTCACACATAAGCCATTGCTGTTGACATTTAAAGACGCTAGCGACAAGCTCTGTAGCACACAAATCTGTGGAGATTATTATTGTCAACATGCATGTGGCTAATGAGATCACAAGTTCACCGTTTAGGGCACCAAAGCAAGAGGAGCAAAGTGAGGAGAAGAAGAGATACATGGAAACGGGTAACAAGGAAGAGAAGAGGGCATGTCTACACAGCAGGGCTAAAGCCAAAATAAGCTACACAACTTCAGCTACATCAATTGCATAGCTGAAGTCAAAATATTATTTCAGCTTTTGGCTCTATCTACACAACAGGACGTCCAAGAAAGAGCATTCTCCCTCCAACTTTCCTTACTCCTTGTAAAACAAGCGTTACAGGGGTTGGAGTAAGTAGTCTTCCAGCTCACCATTATTTTGACATTATGTCAAAATAACTGCTGGTAGTGTTGACGCAGACTGACGTTATTCCGAAATAACACTGCTGTGTAGACGTGCCCACATAAAGAAGTTTTCAAACCCAAGTTTCCATTTATTAGAAAAGTGGGTGGCAAAAAGGAAGGTAATAAAGATACAGAGCATTTCAACAGCCATCAACTGTCTATGAACTCTCTTAACGGGGACTCAAAGATTGCGAAAGGCATGAAGTGGAGAGGTGAAATGTTCAGGGAGGTTAGAAGAAAGTGTAGAAGGAAATTAACATGTGGAATGGACTCCCAAAGGCAGAGCCAAGATTAAGGGCATGATCCTTCAAGGTCAGTAGTCGATGAGGGCTCTCAGCACCATGCAGAATGGTCCCCAATTAAATATAGACACAGACACAGGAAGACTAAGTAACCATATGCAATGGCCTGTGACTGATGGGACACGGTCATAGCGTGCAGCTTGGCCTTTGGATCACAGCTCCATCAAGATCCAGACCAAGGACAAGACAAGCAGCAATTGGGAACACTGAGAATTAAGCAAGCACTTTGAGGAGCAAAAGCATGGTAGGGCACAACAGCCAGACAAAGAAGAATGGATGGGTCTCCTTCTGTTCTGGAACACTGCAGTGGAGTTCTGCGTTGAACAAACAAGGAGATGAATCCTTTCCTCCAGCTCATTTTTATTCCTGAACGTGGTGTGTGTGGGGATTGCCACATTTGCAGGTGGAGGAATCTAAACATAAGAGCAAATATCTCATTCAAAATGAGTAACCAAACTCCTCATGAACTGAGTCTTCCAGCGAAGTGGGCCAAGTTTAGCAGTGAGTTGTAAATGAGAGTTCGAGGGAAAGATCATGCTCTGACATTTGGGATTCTTAATCTCAGCAGCGCCCTTTGCATATATATTTTTTCCAGTTGTTTAAAGGAATTGCACAAAGCATTCACCCCATTTGAAAAGGGCAAACTAAATGGAACCTCATAGCCAGTCACAGCACCACGACATCCACTGAACAAGTAGCTAATAAGGGCACAAGACACTGCAGGCTACAACCATCCAATTGTAATACAGTCGTTTGGAGTCATCTGTACAAGAACTTAGCCAATCAGATAATGAATCATTTCCGTACATGGGTTTAAATAAGCCTCTACAACTTCACCAGCCTCAGTGCAGCACAAACTGTTGAAACACAGGAAGAAACTACTGACCCAGGGGCCATGCTCTGAGTTCAGTAATATAGTCTCAGAGATCAACAAGAGTTATGAATATCTACAGAGAGAACTGGACTCAGCGGCAAACAACAGTGAAGATCATTTGGGGACATTTCTCGGTTTCATGTGGGCGACATTTTTATTTTTCAAAACATCTCCGAAAATGGAACTTTTACTCAAAACATGTGGCCATTCAAAAATTGCAAAAGTGTTAGGCACTCCCAAAACAAGATTTCTGATGCTCAAAAGGTCAAAAACCACCGTGGGGGTTCATTTGAAAATAGGATCATTTCTGACGAACCAGGGTGCGAATGGCGAAATCTCAAAAGGGTTTTTTCTGTAAACCAGTTTATGTATATGACAATCACAAACAAATGCAAAAGCCACCATTGAAGTTTTGCTTGAATACTTTTCACTCAGATTAATAGTTTGGAGTCACAGTGAAGTACCAGTGCACAGAGGTCTTTCAAATAAAGCTTCTGCGTTTTACACCAAGCCAGGTCTATACTATGCAGAAGATCGATGCTGCTGCGAACTATCTTCTGGGGTTCGATTTAGCGGGTCTAGTGAAGACCTGCTAAATCAAACTTAGAAGGCGCCCCAGTTGGCAGCAGTACTCCTGCTCCTCACAAAGAGTAAGGGAAGCCGACGTGAGTGTTTGTTCCTGTCGATCTCTCGCAGTGTGGATGGCATAGAAATACAATTTAAGATATGTTGACTCCAGCTATATAATTAACGTAGCTGGAGTTCCATATAATAAGTCGAACATCCACTATAGTGTAGACCAGGCCAAAGACAGTTTCAGTTACGTAAGAACAGCCATACTGGGTCCATCTAGCCCAGTCTCCTGCATTCCAACAGTGGCCAATGCCAGGTGCCCCAGAGGGATTGAACAGAACAAGGAATCATCAACTGATCCCTCCCCTATCACCCAGTCCCAGCTTCTGACAAACAGAAACTAGGGACACCCTCCCTGCCCAACCTGGCTAATAGCCATTGATGGACCTAACCTCCATGAATCTCGTGTTGTGAGCAAGACACGAGAAGTCATTCTTCCGCTCTACTCTGCGCTGGTTACACCTCAGTTGGAGTATTGTGTTCAGTTTTGGGCACCACATTTCAAGAAAGATGTGGAGAAATTGGAGAGGGTCCAGAGAAGAGCAACGAGAATGATTAAAGGTCTAGAGAACATGACCTATGAGGGAAGGCTGAAGGAATTGGGTTTGTTTAGTTTAGAAAAGAGAAGATTGAGGGGGGACATGATAGCTGTTTTCAGGTATCTAAAAGGGTGTCATAAGGAGGAGGGAGAAAACTTGTTCATCTTGGCCTCTGAGGATAGAACAAGAAGCAATGGGCTTAAACTGCAGCAAGGGAGGTTTAGGTTGGATATTAGGAAAAAGTTCCTAACTGTCAGGGTAGTCAAACACTGGAATAAATTGCTCAGGGAGGTTGTGGAATCTCCATCTGTGGAGATATTTCAGAGTAGGTTAGATAAATGTCTATCAGGGATGGTCTAGACAGTATTTGGTCCTGCCATGAGGGCAGGGGACTGGACTCGATGACCTCTTGAGGTCCCTTCCAGTCCTAGTATTCTATGATTCTATCTAGCTCTTTTTCGAACCCTGTTAAAGTCCTGGTCTTACCAACGTCTCCTGGCAGGTTATTTTTTCGTATCAGTAACATTTCTTCAGCTCTGTATTTATAGTTTCTTTACAGCAATATATCATTTTGATTTGCACCTGAGATTTTACTATAAAACATATGTAAGAGCTGAGGTTAGGAGTGAGACGCGTGCTTTAAGGTATACGCCATGCCCCTACCTCCTAGCCTGAGTGACTGGGTGAGAAATCCATGCAGGGCCACTCCTGGGGCTCCCACATGCTTGTTTTGCATAAAGAGTAGCGTGTAGACCTTCACCTAGAGGTGAATGCACTAACTCCAGTGCTCACCCCACTTCTGCATTGCCACAGACTGAGACCGGTCAGAACTAGACTTTCCTTTTGTCTGCTGCAGACATATCCCCTCCATCCTTTTTTCCTCTCATGCAGGTCTTTTCGTACCTGTTCCACCACAGGCACAGACTTCTCCATGCCCACAGGAAGAAGGGGTTGGGTTTGCCACGCTGAGAGCTCCTGTTTGGCTCAATATCTGGCTCTTCCAGATATTGAGAAAAGAAACACTACAGGGCCTACAACAATAGAGGACAACAATAGCTTACAGTAGGGATGCTGGGGTGGTTGATGGAGAACAATGCAGTGCAGATAGGTTCAGAGTATCGTTAAGAGGGGTCACATTTCTTGACAGTCACAGGAAAGGGATCCAAAGCCAATATTAGATAACCTGGTGAATCTAGATACTGTAATACTCTCTTTGAAGCCAGATTATCATGAAAGCCCTGAGCTGCTTCAGTGGAAAGGGCCATTCCAGTTAGAGGCCACATCTACACTTGCGGGAAGATTGGCTCTTTGGAGATCTACCTTCTGGCATTTGATTTAGCGGGTCTAGTAAGGACCCACTAAATCGATTGCTAAGGGCACCCACATCGATTCCAGAACACCTCACAATCATGAGGAGTAAGAGAAGTCAATGGGCAAGTTCCTCCCGTCAACCTCCCACAGTGGAGCTACCTCAGAAAATCAATGCGAAAGACGTCAACTCCAGCTACGCAATCCTTGTAGCTGTAGTTGCGTATCTTGCATCAATTTTCTCCACCAATGTAGATCTGTCCGGAGACAGGCAAGGTGGATGAGGTAATATCTTTTACTGGACCAACTTCTGTCGGTGAGAGAGACAAGCTATCGAGCATGCACAGAGCTCTTCTTCATGTCTGTGGAGAGCGTGGTGTATGGGCAAAAAGCTTGTCTCTCTAATATGTGGGGACAGACACAGCTACATCACCACTGTATTCCAAGTATAAGCAGCCTTGTCTCATATAGTGAAGCAGATTTGCGGGTTCTGTAGATTACTTCACTCTAATAGGTCCCAGTGTACTTGAAGTCAGACAAATGTGTCATTACTGCTCTTTTATGAGATCCAAATAACAGCAGCCAGCTCGACATTTTATTTTTCCTTCAGCTTCTACAGGAAATGGCTGGTGCAATGCAGGGTTCTTGCTTGCCTTTGCACCTTTTTGAGGGAAGGGAGGCTACGGTTGCATGCAGGTGTGGTCACCCCATCTCAAAAAAGATACCTTGGCGTTGGGAAAAGTTCAGAAAAGGGCAACAGAATGACGAAGGGTTTGGAAAGACTGCCATATGAGGAGAGATTAATAAAACTCGGACTTTTCAGCTTAGAAAAGAGGAGACTAAGGGGGGATATGATAGAGGTCTATAAAATCATGACTGGTATGGAGAAAGTAAATTAGCAAGAGTTATTTACTTGTTATTTACTTCTTCCCCTAACAGAATAAGAACTAGGGGTCACCAAATGAAATTAATAGGTAGCAGGTTTAAAACAAACAAAAGAAAGGATTTCTTCATGCAAAACACAGTCAACTGTGGAACTCCTTGCCAGAGGATGTTGTGAAGGCCAGGACTTTAACAGGGTTCCAAAAAGAACTAGATACATTCATGAAGGCAAGGTCCAACGATGGCTATTAGCCAGGATGAGTAGGGAAGGTGTCCCTAGCCTCTGTTCGCCAGAAGCTGAGAATAAGTGACAGGGGAGGGATCACTTGATGATTCCCTGTTCTGTTCATTCCCTCTGGGGCATCTGGCATTGGCCACTGTCAGCAGACAGGAACTGGGCTAGATAGACCTTTGGTCTGACCCAACCTGGCCATTCTTATGTTCTGTTGCTCTCTGTGGAATCTCCATCACTGGAGGTTTTTAAGAACAGGTTAGACAATCCCTGCCAGGAACAGTCTACTTCCTATTTAGTCCTGGATGACCTATTGTGATCCCTTCCAGTCTTGATATCTATGAGTCTATTCAATGGAATTAGTAGCCGCAAATAATTGTGACACCGCACAGGCATTTAGAGCAAGAGACCACAGGCCTAGGGTTCCTGTGTTACACACACACATTGGTTTGCACGGGGTTATTTGCTGATGCTTGGCATGATGCACCCAGCTTTTTGTGCATGCAGCTGATGCTGTTGTTCATCTGAAGATCCGTACACTGGTTGCCAATATTAAACCTCAGATGAGCGCTGGGAGGAAGGGACTGGTTAGCCATGTTACAGATAGGAAAGGGCACATAGAAAGATGTGTGAGGTGTCCACGCTCAGCCAGCCAACAAGCCGCAGACGTGGGTAGAGAGTAAAACTGGCGGGAGGGGGGCGGAAATCAACATGTTTTCCCTGAAAAACGCTGTTTTGTCAAAACCGAACAGGTTTGTGGCTGGCGATGGACCAGCTTCAATACAAAATGCTCCTCTAAAAGGTTTAGGGTAAGCGAGACAACAGGAGCAAACCTGGGATGTAGGAGACCTAGCTGTGTCGGATTCCTAGGAAAGCATGCTCACAACTGGGCCATAAGGTGTCTGTCTGTCTGTGTGTGTGTGTCTCTCTCACACACACACACCCCTCTCTCACACACACACACACACAGACACACTCCCCTGCTGGAGTGGTTCCATGTTATATAACTCTGACTCTATAGCCTGGGGGCAGGGCACTCCCTTTCAAGCAGGAACTTGAACTTGGGTCTCTACGTTCCAGCTGAAGCCCTCAACCTTGGCTATTCTGAGGTCTGGATCCGCCTCTCTCCCCCCTCTCCAGGCTTGGGATGGAATGTCCTGAATCCCCAGCCTCAGACGCTAGTCTCTGGAAAACAGTGTTTCCACTTAGCAGTAAGGAGGCGGGGGTGAGAGACTAAAACCACATGCCCCCGCCCCAGTAAAAATCAACTAACTTTACAAGCTAATGTCTAATATGTTGGCTTAAACATGCCCGATATTTGGGTGTAACTTGAGCTCAGCATCTTTCTCTGGTTACTGTTCCTTTCTAGCCTTCATAATTTTATAAACTCTATAGGGTTGCCAGGACAGTCTGGTATTTGTGGCCTCTGTCCGGTAAAAAAAAAAAAACAGAAAATATTTTACATGTCCGGTGTCATGGGGCCTCCCTGGTCATGTCCCTTAGCCCCTGCCTCTGTCTCACGGGGCCACCCTGGTCATGTCTCTTAGCCCCTGCCTCCACTTCTGTGTTCCTCCCGTCCGGTCGGACAGGGTGATTCCATCACTCCCTGGTTGTCCAGGCACTCTCCCAAGTGGGGAGGTGAGGGGGATCCGGGCCCTCCCTCTCTCCAGACCCCAGCCCAGGGCCCTAAGGCGGGGAAGAATATCCTCTCTCCCCTCGCCTGGCTGATGGGGCTACACGCCGCAACTCATCAGCCCGCGGGCTACTATTCTGCACCCGCCCTGGGCTACTTCCTCACCCCCACATACCTGGATGCTTTGGGTGCTGCTTCCTTGAGGCCCTGAGCCCCTTCATCTGGCGCTCTAGTCGACCCCCCTTTTGTCCAGGTCTCGGCTGGCTTTATCCTGTGGAGGGTGCAGCCCCTCCCCTCCAGGACACTCGCGCCTGCGTCCTTCAGGGCTGCCACCCCTCCCCCTTCCCTGCTGGCCCCGCCCTCAGCGTCCTCCCCCGCACTGATGTCAGCGGGCGTTGGGGCTTCCCCCGGGGTGTCAGCGTGGCCGCTGGCTCTGCCATTACCTGGGCGGCGCACATCTGCTGCCACCGCAGCCTCTCCCAGAGCGGGGAACGCCTCCCCCGGTGTGTCCGGGGGATCGTTGGCCAAGCCACTGATCGGGCGGCGCACGCCTGCTGCCTCCGCCGCCGCTTTCCCTACGGTGGGGAAAAGCCGCTCCGGGGCTCTCCGCCCCTAGGGGGAGCCTGGGTAGTGCGGGGTTGCACCACCCCGTCACATCCGGTATTTTCTGTTTTTCTCGGACGGAAGGCCGCTCGGTACATTCTTCCCCTGCCGCGTCTGGCGGGGGAAGTGGGGAATTTAAAGGCGTAGCGACCCTTTTATTTTTTTTGGTCTGGTTGTTGGGTTTTTTTTTTTGCTCAACCAATTTTTCCCCCGCCATATACGGTATTTTTGGTGAAAGTATCTGGCAACCCTACCTGTTGACCATTCCTTAGCCACTGGCTTCCATCACTTCCTTGGACTGAATTTTGCAGCCTCGCATGAATGTGCAGAATTAAAAAGAAACCCTCCCCAGTCACAATACCTAGTAAGAGACGTGGGTAATGCATGGCCTTTGGAGCAATCTAAGCACTGCAACCCCTATCTGGTGGTGCAAAGAGCCCATTCCCAAACCAGAAGCAGCTCTGGCACCTTCCCTTGGGGGAAGGGGAAATAAGCATGGCCCAAAATAAATTACGCTCCCTCCTCTGCAGTCCAAGCAGGACAGCAACACGCCTCCCTGAGCTGAATCCAGCCTTCCATGCTGGCTACTCCTTTCCTTTCCCTCCATTGATCCATGTCAGCAGGGCTAAATAGTTGAACGAGCCCCCATTGAGCCTTCTCGTCAGTTCTGGACCACTTTCCTGTCTGGTTCCAAACCCCGGCAGGTCCCTGGAATCCGGAAGTGACCACAGAGCCAGTCACACGGCACAGGTCTCATTGAGGGCAGACCGATGTATTTAAATAAGGCTGCCTGCATCTGTAGAGCCACAGTCATTGGTTGGAAGCTTTAGCCAGCTGGTTGCTATTGGTTATTTTCCACCCTAGAGACATCAGTTCCAGCCAACTAGCACCCAGTGTCAAACCTCCCGTTCCTGAGCATGCTCAGAGAGAAGCTAGCCAAAGGCCCACTACAAGTTTAATATAAGCCAGTCCCTAGACTCATCATAATCTGGTTTAAGGCCAGGATACGGGAAGGTTACAGCTTTTGTGGCACTGATATGTGATCTCCTGCTGTCAATAGATAGGGGGCAAATATCCCTTCTCATCCCCCTGGACATCTCTGCAGCGTTCCACACTGCTGAAATGAGAGAGGTGGCGCAGAACCATGACAGAAAGCTGTGTCTTTCCTGGATGGGTGCTGCCAATGAGAAGTGACAGGAAACAGATGTCAGCCAGGTCACTTAATGCACTACACAACGTACGGTGATGAGCGTGGCATAAGAACTAGGACATCATGGAATGTTTCGTTCTCTGCTGAGGCTTCTCCATCCCACAGCCAAGTCCTGTCATATCCAGACTATGCTCCAGGAAAGGAAATGCATTTTCATTTGGCTCACGGACGAGTTTGCCTACAACATGCTCTCCCGTCACCTGGAGAATAACGAGTAGTCCTGTGGCACCTTAGAGACTAACAAAAACGTTACGGCTATGTCTAAACTACATCCCTCTTTCAAAAGAGGGATGTAAATTAGGCAGATTGAAAATGCAAATGAAGTGGGGATTTAAATATCCTGCGCTTCATTTGCATAATCACGTCACAGCGTTTTTTCGAAAAAGGTATTTCGAAAGTGAAACCGCTGTCTAGACGCGGTTCTTTCGGGAGAAACCCTTTTTTGAAAGATCCTGTACTCCTCAAAAAAATTTAAATCCCCGCTTCATTTGCACTTTCGATCTGCCTAATTTACATCCCTCTTTCAAAAGAGGGATGTAGTTTAGACATGCCCATATATAGTATCATGAGCTTTCGTGGGCAAAACCCACTTCCTCAGATGTGCTGGAGAGGGATAACAGGAACCCAGAATTTATAACAGAAAAAAAAAGTACCTGTGAATTATAGGACTGGTGCTAATGAGGCTAACGAAGTCAGCTGGAAATATCCCGTATTTGGCTTTTGATGTAAAAATGAGGTGTTAAATCCAGGAAAGGCGGGCTTTATAATGCAACATCCAGTTAATGTCTTTGTTCATGCCCAGGGAAACAGTATCAAATTTGCAGATGAATTAAATCCATCCTTCCAGCCTTCTCCCATCCTGTAGCATCCATTGGACAGTCCATGTGAAGCCGTTCTTTGTTTAGCTTCCTTTCTTCCTGGCGACTTTTGCAGCGGCAGCTATGAATTTAACCCAATAGCACTAACGCTGAGTAACACAAGGCCTTGTGGTGGGGTTTGGGTCATTTTCCACATGGCTGAGCACACTCCGGGCAGCTGCTGCCGACATTCCTTCCAAACATGGATTTGATTCATGTTGTACATGAAATAGATGCCGAAATGGAGCTGACCTGCTAGCATTCCGCTGGTTTGCAGCTGAATAAGCAAAACAGCCTTTTGCTTTCTGCCTATTAGACCAATTACATTGATTTTCCCCTGACTGCAACCACCGCTGATCTTTACAAACAGAAAGGGGGAAATCAATGTATGCAACTTGTTCAGGTAGCTGCTGCGTGCAATGAATTCAGAGCTCTTTTCTACCCGTTTCTCCTTTTCCTCTCTCTTTCCTTTCTTTGGATTTACATGATTGTTAGTTCTATACAAGACACTTCACTATTAGCTGACCACAGCTATTCACCATTTTTCTAGAGAGACATTATCTTGGGGAGAAGGAACTGGATAATTAAGTGAGAAAGACCCACCAGACTTTGTAAGCTGACATCCTGGCTCTCAGCAAAAGGGCAAAGAATTGAATTGTATTCATGTTCAGAAATGTATTTCCTGTAACTTAATCAAGACATTGGCGTAGGTGCTGTTGGTAAAATCATAAGGTCATTAGTAGTTTCTGTGCCCCATGGATGTGTATCGAGCAAGGTCTTAAAACTGATTTTTAGAAGAGCTTTCATAATTGACTATCCTAATCAAACCTGTAAGACGCACCCACTACGTCATCTTCTAATCTTGCCCCACTGTAACCAGACTGCAAGTCATGTTTACACAATAATAGGAGCTGATCAATGTTCCCTCTAATCTTTTCCATCCATGTGCAGATTTTTTCCCCACCCATGTGCAGAATAAATTTTGTTATGTGTGCTGATGCATGTGCAAATGTGGACCACCAATAGAAACACAAACCTAGCTGTGGCGCTCTCCTAATCAGCTGGGTGGCATTGGAATCTTCACACAAGCACATGGCTTATAGGGAGTATTGGAGCTGACTCATTATGCTGAGTCAGCTCCTTTGGTAACATTTTATTCCTGGGGGAAGAGATTATATAGGTTCAAATTTCTGAACCGTCCTCTGCCTTGGGCATAACACTTCCAGTTGGGCTGAGGCATTGTCAGGGATCGGCTCCTCCAGATGCGATCTTTAACTGAAGATCCCTGAGTTCTTCACAGTAACCCTGCAGCCCTGGCAAACACTGCCTTACAATAAAAAAATTGCTTCAAATATTCAAGATGTGCATTAAACACTCATCTGCCCGTACTGGTTTACTGCACACACAGTCACTTCATTGCTAGCTGACTCCCAGCTTTGTAAAATGCCTCCGGCTACTTCAAGTAAGAAAGTCATTAAATAAAACCATAACCTGGATACTAACAATTAGTTTGGCCAGGAGCAGTGAAATTGGTCTGTGTCACGCCACTCCTCCAGCTCCGACTGCCAAGATACTTGAAGCATTTATGGCCCACCTGAGAGTCTGTTTTCTCTCTCTCCTTTTAATCTGTCTGCTTCCTTTCCCGTGTGAAAGTCAGGGAAAGGGACAGATGGGCACCGAGAAGCCATTGGGAGAACAAAAGTTGCCCCATTATTGTCCAGGAGAACGGGTCATGATGAATGTGAACTGGAAATCAACACCCAGTTTGGTCTGGGGAGAGCTGTAAGACATGAGGCTAATGACACAAATGACATTTTCTATAGTGCTGGTGGGACGCAGCACAATGAAACTGCAGACCAAGCCTATAAAATCAACACTCTTTGTCATGCGGGATGATTGGAAAAGAGACCCAAACAGGAGGGAGAGACGGGTCGCTAATGACATCACCCCATACTGCCCCTCCACCCACCCAACTGGAGAAAGTTTCAGAGGAAAAGGTTTGGAAGGAGATCAGCTGAGACTGGCTGGTGCCAGAGGTATTAATATTTACGAATATGTAAATATGGACCAGCCCCTTTCATCCTCGCTCACTCTCGCTAGCATCTTGATTCATTTTTTTCATCTTTTAATTGTCCTTTGGGAGATGGAATTTGCTGCCTCGGTTGTCCCATGTCCAACTGCAACAGACAGCCCCTCCTTACCACCACCATCCTCCTATAAGCCGTCCACACTTACAGAGCTCTAGCTAGCATCCAGAGGAAGGCTGGTTAAGGAACTAGACCGAGACTCAGGAGATGAGAGTTCAAGTCCTAGCCCTGTCGTGCAGATTTCCTGGGGGATCTTGAGCAAGTGACTCACCTCAATAGGGCTTCCTTCGGCCAGCCTACCTATTTCGATTGAACGCCCCTGCCCTGAAGAGCGATTTCTTACTATGCGTGTGGTGCCTGGCACAGGGGGTGTTCCAGTCACAATTAGTGCTGCCTCAGCAGAGATCACTTGATACAGCCACAGAGCTGAACTTCTCCAGGCCCTGGACAGCGTTGGGGGGGTTCGGCACTGGGAAGGGGTGGACCCTCGGGTTGAAGAGGCAGAGCTAGGGGCAGCCAGTTCTCAATGCCTCCCAGACCTCCCTCATTCAGCCTCAGCACCACCCAGACACCACCACGCAGGGCTCCGGCAGCAATTTAAAGGACCTGGTGCTCCGGTTGCCATGGTAACGGTGTCCCAACATCCCAGGTCCTTTTAAACCACTGCGCCTCAGGGCAACTGCTCCCTTTGCCCCCCTCACCCATCAGCAAGCCTATATAGCCATGTTAATTCATTATCTAATGAGTAATATCGACAAAGAACCTATGTAAAAATGGGACGGTAAATGGACTCTCAGCCGTACAAATGGGGTGGACGCCCAGTGTTCTTTCATGATCCTTTCCTCCATTCACAAGCAATGTGGAGTGGTGGTAAACTCTGGTCAAAAGAAGAGATGCCATGGAGCAGGAGCTACAAGGATGGTGAAGTAAAAAGGGGGAAAATGTGGGATGAATTTGAGGTAGCATGCCTACAGATTACCAGGAGGCGGAAGACTGAATACAATTGCTTTCTGTGCCCTCCCCTTAATTTCAGCCTTTCACACGCTAAGGCCATGTCTTCACTAAACAGAAGATCGACGCTGCCGTGATCAATCTTCTGGAGTTTGATTTAGCGAGTCTAGTTAAGACTCACTAACTCAAACTCAGAAGGCACCCCTACCGGCAGCTGATACTCCTGTTTCTGTGAGGAGTAAGGGAAGCCAATAGGAGCGTTTACTCCCGTTGGCCTCCAACTGTGGGGATGGCAGAGAAACTTGAAACTAGGTATGTCGACTACAGCTACGTAATTCATGTAGCTGGAGTTGCGTATCTTGATTCGACCTTCCCTTTTAGTGTAGACCTGGCCTCAGTTAATTAATACTATTTTATCGGACCTAGGGACTTGGTGTGAGTGTAGGCTCAGTAGCAGATATTTGAATGGATTTTTTTTTCTTTTCAAGCTAAATGCACAATAGCAGAACTTTTCAACCTGTGGTCCACAGACACCTGGGGTTGCACGGACTAGGTCTAAGATTTCCAAAGGGCTCTGCACCTCTATTTGAAAAATTTTAGGGGTCTGCAAAGGAAAAGAAGGGTTGAAAACTATAGCATTGGGAAGTCTGACATGCTCTGGATTTGGGGATTGCTGAAACAGAGCAGGTGTCATGGACAGCAGCTGTTTGCCCATCAATGTGTCTCCTGGCTACAGAGCTAAAAATAAAAGGCTGTTGTTCCTCGAGGAGTCATGCCGGTAGAGAATGTCATAGATTAAGAGCGTGAGCTCAGTCATGCCAAACACATTGTTTGCTTGTTTCAACCCAGCTGGCTTCAGTGTCCTTTTCTTCTGCACTGAGCACTTCTAGTGTCTTTTGGGCACTGTTAACTTCATGCCCACCACTAACTCTTGTGCCCTCCCTGCAGGATTATCGGGTGAACATCTTCTTGCGGCAGCAGTGGAATGACCCTCGGCTGGCATACAACGAGTACCCCGATGACTCTCTGGATTTGGACCCCTCTATGCTGGACTCCATCTGGAAGCCTGACTTGTTCTTTGCCAATGAGAAGGGGGGCCCATTTTCACGAGATCACCACAGACAACAAACTTTTGCGTATTTCCAGAAATGGCAACGTCCTCTACAGTATCAGGTGAGGCGGCTAAAGAGAATGGTGGGGGGGGGAGAGGGATTAAGTGGGATTAAGGGCCTGAGCATGCAGGAGGCTGAGCTGAGAAGCTAGGAAATAAACAGAGCATTAGGCGGTGGGCTTGAAACCACTGAGCACCGTGGATTTTAACCCCAGCCTACTGAGTTGATTCCATGCTCACAATTCTGAGGTAAAATCCAAGATGGCGGCCCTGCAATGGCACGGGAGTAGCAGCAAACATGGGTGTTTCACTCTTTACCACAGATAGTGTTGTCAAGATTCAGTTTACAATCACGTGGCACTAGCCAAATTGCTAGGATGGGCCTTCTACTGGAGAACATAAAACGTGCTCAACTGTGTATCATAGGCCTTCCATCCCTAACAGAAAAAGGAGATTCTCCATTAGGCCAAGAAATGTGTTTTTTGGAGTAGGGAGATGGTTCAGTCCTCACTGCTGCTGCTGTAAACCAAGCGGACATGATCTACAGTGGTGATGCTCCTAAAAAAGCCACAGATTTCTCACTGTATTTCACTATAAACGGAAAATGGTTTTGAATGTCAATGAAACCTCAGAAACCCCAGCTATGCGGGTGTGAAGAAAAGAAGAAATTAAAAGGCCACAGTGAAGGAATTTGCCAAGAATTTGGACAGACGCAGCGAATAAAACTGTTCTCCTCTGCATTCCCTGCTCCTGCTTGCACTGACATCTCCCGGGGTGGGCAGAGGTCTGCCCTCTTGGAGGGAAGCTCTGGTCACGAACCATGTGAAAGTCACAGACATTTCACATATAGGCGTGCAAATTAATTGTGTGTATACATTGACTGGGAGAGCTGTGCACTCGCTCTGCACCCAGCCAAATCGCTGCTACAGTCCAATCGGCACCCCTCTCCCCCAAATTCTAGGCACGCACGTGCAGTCAACAAAACTACCCTGTCCCAGGAGACCATCGTGGTTACGACAATCTTGCTGCCCCTGCAGATGAAGGAGAGACACTCAGGCAGCCTACTCAGAGATGTTCTGTCTGTGGGATGGTTTGGGGCGGCCACCCCAGGCCTCGCACTTTGGGGGGCCCCGGGACAGCCACCTCAATCATCGTATGGACAGGGCTCTGAGTGACCTCGGAAATTACATGGGGGCCTGGTGCAGGGCAGCAGCTGGAATCGAACCCCCCACCAACCTGCTGGCACTCATCACAGTGGCAGGAGCCAGAGCAAGTTGGCAGCCTGCTCTGCTCCCCCCGCCGCCCTCTCCCAGTCTGCTGCGATCCATGTCACCAGGAAGCAGAATGCCCCGGGCCCTGGACAACACACTTCCCGCCACCGCCGGGAAGCGAAGCACAGTGGGCTGGGAGTGAGTGGCAGGATGGAGCGGAGGAGATGGCTAGGTTGCTCCAGCTCCCCACTGCTGCACTTAGTATGGGGGGGGGGCCCTCGCGCCAGGTCCCTGCTAATCCCCCGGTTCACACTGCTCAGAGGAAAGGGCTTTGGGCAATGGGGCAGAGCAGGGGTGGGGTTTGGGGCAGAGCAGGGGCAGGGCTTGAGGAAGGGGTAGAGCATAGGTGGGTGGGGTGGAGCTGAGGTGGGTGGAGGTGGAACCTGTGACGGGGGGGGGGGGGGGGAGGTTGCCCTAGGCCCCACGTTCCCTTCAGGATGGCCCTAGCCCCACTCACTACTGTAGTTTGCCCATCACTGATCTAAATGCTTACACACACATCCAGTGAGCCATGACATTTAAAGGGGTATTCCCAAGATTGTTCAATCACAGCATTAAGCAAAGACGATATTTGTCTCATTATGTGGACTCTAACTGAAGGGCTACACTAACCATAGTTTGGGGGGGGGTTCATGGTTCCATCCTTTCTACAGCTCCCACTACGATCAGCCTCGTTTTCAAACAGCACTGCCCTAAGCTGAGCGTGCAAATCCAGCATTCCCATGTGCACAGAGACTTTTAGGTGCGCAACTAGCCTGTTTGCACCTCTCACACTTTGCCGGCGCGCAGGCCTTGCATACTTAAAGAACGCTCCCGTGACCCATGAACAAACCAGCATGTGCATGGGCGGTGGGTGAGGCAAGCCCCCAGCCCCACCTCAGCCCCGCCGCTTCTGCTGAGGCCCCATCCCCATGTGAGCCAAGCCCCCATCAGCACCGGGAAGGGCGGGCAGGCGCATGCCCCCAGCCTCCCCGGCCTGGAGCACAAGGAGGGCAGACACTGAGGGGCAGCTCCACCCTGGCCCAGTACACCGACAGCAGGTGCTGAGGGGGTGGAGTGTAGGCGGGGCCAGGCAGGCGGTTTGGGAAGGCAAAGCCTTCCCCTGCCTATGATACCCAACCCACCACCCATGAGCACATGAACAGCCTGCTCCAGCACAGGAGAACTGCACACACACATGTGCTGGAGCAGTATTCATCTTAAAACTAACAGAGGAACGCAATTTGTAAGGTGAATGTCACCAAACAGGGCAAACTAACAGAACACACGTCTGAGAGGGGCAGCCGTGTCAGTCTGTATCCATGAAAATAACGAGGAGTCCTGAGACACCTTAAAGATTAACAGATTGATTAGGGTATAAGCTTTCCTGGGCAAAAACCCACTTCAGATGCAGGGACAAAGTGGATTTTTGCCCACAAAAGCTTATGCTTAAATAAATCTGTTAGCCTTTAAGGGGCCACAGGACTCCTCATGGTTTTATCAGAACACACTAGCTTCAAGTCTGTGTCATATTAATGTGGTCCCTTTTTTAAAAAGCAAACAAATAAAATCATGTGCCTTTAGAGGTACGTAGTCAGATATCTATCCAAATACTCTAGGCATGCTGACAATTAAAATTACCACAGAATAATACTCCTTGCAGCATTAAAAGAGAAAGCCAGTCAAGCAGGAATAACTAATCATTCTGGATTTCAGAGGGGTAGCTGTGTTAGTCTGTGTTAATCAACAAGAGGTCCGGTGGCACCTTAAAGACGAACAATTTTACTATGGAATAATAATACAGTAAAACTCCAATAGTCCAGCATCCAATAGTCCGGCACTCCTGATAGTCTGGCATCAAAATGGCAAGAGCCTAGTGAGTGAGCTTCGCCAAAAAATGAGTCACAAGGTAACAGCGGCAGCAGCTGAACTGAGCAAAAAGGTAAAAAGGCTTAAAAACTAAAACATTACAGTATACTGTATACAGTATGTACAATAAAAGGGTTAAGAACACTTTATATACAGTATATAATGTATATATATATAACCTGCTTATAGTACCTCCTGATAGTCCGGCATATTTGATAATCCGGCACCACCTAAGTCCCATAGGTTCCGGATTATCAGAAGTCTACTGTAATAAGTGATTCTGCTTTAAATAGACCCCGTTCCTACTGAGGTATAACACACAATTTGGAAGCTCGGACCCGGGTAGGGTTGCCAGATGGTTTCAACAAAAATACCGGATACACTTGACATTACATCACAATCTACATGACATCTTATTTAGAAAATACCGGACATTTCTATTTTCTCTTTTATATTTTCTCAATCTGTTTCCCGATCAGAAAGCTCAAATACTGGACTGTCCAGTTCAAAACCGGACACCTGGCAACCCTAGACTTGGGCACTAGGTTTGAAATGGAGAGGAACGTTCCACATCCACAGGGCAGTCCAAGTGGCAGGCAGGGAAAGCACTTCTGTTTGGTATGGCATGGTCCCGCCATAATCACAGATGGCTCAGTCCCCCTGGATTACATCGAAAAAACGGTTACTTACCTCGTAACTTGTTCTTCGAGATGTGTTACTTATGTCCATTCCAGTAGGTGCGAGCGCACTGCGTGCACGGTTGTCGGAACTTTTTTACCCTTAGCAGCACCTTTTGGGCCAGCTGGAGAGCCCCCTAGAGTGGCGCCGGCATAGCCGCGCATATATACCCCTGCCGGCCCCAACCCTGCTCAATTCCTTCTTACCGCCTGAGTCGGTGAACTGGAACCTTGGTCTTGCTCTGGCAGACTGCCCTTAGCGTTAGCTTATCTTCTGTAAATAGTAGTTATCTTTGGTTAAGTGTTCTCTTTCTTATTCATAGTTAGGTGTTAGTGTCTTCCCTCCTCCCCCGTGCAGGGGAGGAGGGTATGCCAGGGCCTCAGGGCTTCAAACCCTGCAGACACTGCTCTAAACCGATGCCCCGTGGTGACCCTCACAAGGACTGCTTAAAGTGTTTAGGTGAGGGTCAGCTTACTGATTCTTACAAGATTTGCAAGTCTTTCAAGCCCCGAACTAAGAGGGAGCGGGACTCGAGATTGAAACTGTTGCTCATGGAGTCCGTGCTTCTGCTTTCTGAAACAATGTTGTGTTTGGAGCAAAGAGGGAAATCCCATTAACACAAGGGAGGTTGAGGAAAGCCACTCACTCAGTATTTGAACTGAAGTGAGCAGAGGATTGGAAGGGTTTCTGCTACGTGGTCCCTACCTATTGTTAAAGCTGCACTTTGGGACAGAGGAGGATGTGGAGAGGGCTGGGAAAGGAAAGCCAGGGAAAAGGCTGAGACAGGGTAGACTAGGCCCAAAACCCCCTGCTGGAGGCGTGTGACCTTGCCACACCCCACCATGGGGAAAAGAGCAGAAGAGAAATCCTCCAGGCATGCTAGAGTGGCTGCTGCTGTTGCAGCCAATCAGGGCCCAGCAAGCCTGTATAAAGAAGCTGCTGGGCCAGAACCTGGCAGTTCCTCTTTGGAGCTCAAGCCAGGCAGAGCCAGGGACTGCCTGACTGGGAAGGCAGCAGTACCTTGGACAGGCCAGAGTGTAAGGTGGATTGTGGACCCAGCTGAAGCCCAGGTCAGGTGGCTGAAGTCTGGACATGGTGGGTAGGAAGAATTTCAGAGCCCTGGACAGGGTGCTGTGGGGACTTTAAGATAAAGCCCTGGGAAAGGGCAAGGATGTAGTAGATCCATGAGAAAGTGGCCCAGGGAGTGAGTAGCAGCGCTACAGACAACTGCTATTTACAGAGTCTCTGGGCCGGGACCCAGAGGAGTAGGTGGGCCTGGGTCCCCCGCAACCTCCAGTAGCTACTCAAGGGGGCAGGAAAGAAGCCTGGTTCTGGGCAACCTGGAAGAAAGGGCATCTGGGATATCCTCTACTCCCAAAGCCATTGGACATATGCCCTTAGCCAGAAAGGGGCACTTACGAGAGGGTGAGCCCTTTACAAGGACATGTCTAGATAACCCCTTTCTTTCCCAATTCAAGCACTCCACTTATCCTAAATCAAATAAGAACCAGATCCTACAATTTTCAAATATAAGCTACTCTTCCTGATGTCAATGGGAGTGTTACATGAACAAGACCTACAATATCCAGCCCTCATTTCCTTGTCTCCACTAGGGGTTTGCTACCTTTGTGGATGACCACTGACTGCTGAATAAAGGCCAACTCCTGATACAGATAAACCTGTGGGGACCATTTCCCTCTGCCGTTGCCCTGAAACCAAGCGAAGGTGCAAATTTGCAGGGTGTGGAAGCTCAGAATCATTTAGCTGCCCAGATATTGCTCCAACCCAGGCATAAATCATCCACACAACTTTGGGGCACCACAGGAAGAAACCCAGTGCGAGTTAAGAGTTTATACTGAAACCCCTCAACTCACATTGCTTTGGGTATCACCTTGTTTCCTAACCTCTTTGTTTCATTCTCTTGTGCGGTTTTCACTCGGGAGAGCTGGGAGGACAAGTCAGAGGCTATTTTCCTACAATAGTCTCCCCCAGAATTCCTCCTCAAACTCCCTCATTTGCCGTAGGAGTCCAGGACACTTCTGTAGAACTGTACGACTTGCACTAATTGGTCTTTAGAAAACCTCCATTCCCCCACTCTCCCTTTTTATAAAAAAGCAATACATTTAAGAAGAACAAGCAGTTTTATTAAAAAGGCTAGTGGGGAAAGGAGCCAAAAAGACATCCCATTTTGCCTCCTTCATATTGTGGATTTGTATTCCACCGCAAACGCCGGATCACTCAACCTCACAATGGGTGACAGAGGATGGATCATTTGATGCTTCCCTGTTCTGTTCACTCCTTCTGGGGCACCTGCCATTGGCCACTGTCAGAAGACAGGAGACTGGGCTAGATGGACCTTTGGACTCATACTGGGTCCATTCTTATGAGCATGGAGCATAATGCAGAGAAACACAGCATAGCATCACAGGAGTCTGGAGAGAATGAGACATGGGGGACCTGGAACTACAACTCCCATGAGGCACGGCAGAGGCTCAGGTAGACACAAAGGGTATGTCTAGACTGCATCCGTCTGTTGGCAGAAGGATGCAAATTAGGCAGGTCGACATTGCAAATGAAGTGGGGATTTAAATATCCCGCGCTTAATTTGCATAAAAAATGGCCGCTGTTTTTGCCAACTCAGCACTTTGTCGGCAAAAAGCGGCCGTCCAGAGGGGGATCTGTCGAGAAAGAAAGCCTTTTTCGACAGATCCTGTAAACCTCCTGTAAAGCACTTTTTGCAGAAAAGCGTCTGTGCCAATCTAGACGCTTTTCCGCAAAAAAGCCCCGATCACCATTTTCGCGATCGGGGCTTTTTTGCGGAAAACAAATCTCAGCTGTCTACACTGGCCCTTTTGCGCAAAAGTTTTGCGCAAAAGGGACTTTTGCCCGAACGGGAGCAGCATAGTATTTCCGCAAAAAGCACTGATTTCTTACAGTAGGAAGTCAGTGCTTTTGCGGAAATTCAAGCAGCCAGTGTAGACAGCTGGCAAGTTTTTCCGCAAAAGCAGCTGAATTTGCAGAAAAACTTGCCAGTCTAGACACAGCCAAGAAGTATTGTCACAATATGTTGCCTGCAAAAGGCAGCTGGGAATTGCATCGCAGTATATCAAGCTCTTGGTGTTTCTGACCCACTGCTATGTCACACTTGAAACTACATTCATGGGGATGCAAATAATCCAGGCAATGCTCCCCAAGAGGTTAAGGGGGGCACTGCGCAGGTACCCAACTAGCCTCTCTGTATGCAACAGCGGGCACCCAGATGTAATGTAACTACTTGACAATGTTCAAAAGGAGTCTGGAGTCCCCCTGTCTGTCTTCTTCTCCCAGGATTACACTCACACTGGCTTGTCCCATGGATCTGAAGAACTTCCCCATGGACGTGCAGACGTGCATCATGCAACTGGAGAGCTGTGAGTACCTGGGGGGTTTCCCCTCTAAAGATAACCACCATGCTTCCTCTGTCCCTCTCCAACTCCCAGCTGGTTCTGATTATGACTAAGGGGGATAAAAGCCAGGCTGCCTGGCATGTGCATGTCTCCAGGCCCCTGCTCACACAGGTCTGCCCAGTGCTAGGTTCTCCAGCAGCTGTGTCTTGTGCCTGTGGCGAGGAATGAAGCCCATGGCAAAGGGCATTCGGAGCTGCTCTTAAAACAGGGATCAGAGGCTAAAGTAGGGGTCCACACTTGCATCCTTCACCCAAGAGCCACTGACATGAGCCAGTTGGTCGCTATGGTCCCTGTAATCCTTTTTGTTGGGCTGGTGTCGTTTTCCTTCCTGTGGCCAGAACTCACTCAGGCTACGTCTAGACTGCATCCCTCTGTCGATGTTCAACCCAGCGACCCTTCTGAGACGGGTATATACTGTCTTTTGTCTGGCAAAAGAATTCTCTGGCACCTCTCCCCTCCCATTTACATGAATCTTATGGGGAAATCGATCCGCTTAACATCACTTCACTTAAAGTTGGATTTTTCAGGGCCATAGCTCCAATGTTAAGGGGGGAGCGACTGTATAGCTACTGTGTGAACCTGGCTCCAGCTAAGAGATGTCAGGTAGTTCCAAGGGAAACCGAGAGCTGCTCCCTGAGGGTGTGTCTAGACCACACCTCTCTGTCGACAGAGGGATGCAAATCAAGCACAAAAAAATTGCAACTGAAGCAGGAATTTAAATATCCCACGCTTCATTAGCATAAACATGACCTCCACTTTTTTTCAACACGGAGCTTTTTCGGGAAAAAAAAAACGGCAGTCTAGATACGGATCTGTCGAAAATAAACCCTTTTTCGATAGATCCTGTATTCCTCAAAAAATAAGGTTTATGGGATCTGTCAAAAAGGGTTTATTTTCGACAGATCCGCGTCTAGACTGTCTCTTTTTTTTTTTTTTTTTTTTTTTTTTTTTTTTTTTTTTTGAAAAAGCTCCATGTCGAAAAAAAGCGATGGCCATGTTTATGCTAATGAAGCACGGGATATTTAAATCCCTGCTTCATTAGCAATTTCGACGTGCCTAATCTACATCTCTCTGTCAACAGAGAGGTGTGGTCTAGACACACCCTCAGGGAGCAGCTCTCAGTTTCCCTTGGAACTACCTGACATCTCTTAGCTGGAGCCAGGTTCACACAGTAGCTATACAGTCACTCCTCCCTTAACATTGGAGCTGTGGCCCTGAAAAATCCAACTTTAAGTGAAGTGATGTTAAACGGATCAATTTCCCCATAAGATTCATGTAAATGGGAGGGGAGAGGTGCCAGAGAATTCTTTTGCCAGACAAAAGACAGTATATACCCGTCTCAGAAGGGTTGCTGGGTTGGTCTGTATCTACAGAAACAACAAGGAGTCCTGCGGTACCTTTAAAGATGAACAGATTTATTTGGGCATGAACTTGTGGTAAAAAGCGCTTTGCCAGAGGCAACTGACAAAGTGGATTTTATCTATGAAAGCTGATGCCCAAATAAATCTGCTAGTCTGTAAGGTGCCACAGGACTCCTCGTAGTTTCTGCAGCGTACACAGGGACAGTATATGTTTTAAATAACTTTAAAGAAACAACTGACCACTGTGCTCACGCACAATCATTGTGAAGCTTGGTCAAGGCCTGGGCGTAGTGAGGTCGGGACATAGGGGCTCGTCCTGCTTTGGGAGTAGGTTCAGGGGCTTGCCCGTTCCTCGTCTGGAATGCCAGATGGGCAAAGTGGGGTAAGCCCTGGTACCCCAACTCTGCTCCCTGGCTGGAGTGCAGGGCGGGCCAAGCAACCCTATAATGGAACATTGCACAATGTTAGAGTATGTTCTCTGGGACCAGCAACCCAAAAACGACACGTTACTTGGGATGATTAAGTGAGGTGTTACTGTTTTCCTACAGGGGGCGCTCTAGGTTATCTGCATTTGCACTGGCCTCTTGCTTTGACGGTTCTCCAAGCTGCAAGTGGGGTTCCCCCCCCTTACGATGCATGCATGCACCTCCAGGGTCCCCTATGTGCTTCCTTAATTAAAAGGAAAGAACACCCATCATTAACGTAGGGATGTCACCGATTAACTGGAGGCCCAGGGGAAAAGGGCTGCTCCAGCCCCTCCCATTCAAGCGAGTAACTGTGTAAACGTAACGTTTCACCAGTTGACTGATTAAACGGGATTTTACATCCCTAGATTAACTTAATGCAGAGGAAGAGGCTGGGGCTGGAAAGCTAAGCCCAGCTGAAAGGGTAAAAGAATAGCCCAAGTCAGCAGAAAATCTGCTGTATTGTACCGCAATCCACTGGGACCAATAAAGTGCAACTCTCTAACTCTCACTGCCCCTGCTCCCGTACCATTGATAGAAGTTTTCAGCACCAGGTATGCCTCAGAAAACTTGCTGTGCAATCCAATGGAGAGCCACAAAACCCACCTCGCATGGGAGAGTCAGGCCAACTTCCTGCCTCCTCTCCTTTCTCCATAACATCACCCCAGGGGGCGTCCCTCCCAGGCCCTTTGCTTTCTGGCTCACGTGGCCTATTTGTTCCCTGTTCTCCGCAGTTGGCTACACAATGAACGACCTGATATTTGAATGGCAAGAGAAAGGAGCTGTGCAGGTGGCTGACGGGCTAACCTTGCCTCAGTTTATCCTGAAGGAAGAAAAAGATTTGCGATACTGCACCAAGCATTACAACACAGGTCAGTGACAGGGCTTAAGCTCCCATCTCCCAGCCTCGGGGCCCTTTGCCTTCCATCTCCTTGCAGCGGGGATTTGGCCCTGTGTGTTTGCCACACACCGTCTGTGGTGTGTGCATGGCATTATCCAACAACTGGACGCCGGAGAACAAGGTACTCTTCACACAAATGGATTGCCAGTAAGAAGCGAAGGCACCCAAAACGACTGTCCCCTGTGTACCCCGGTGCCCGTCAGAGGTCTCTGCATCTGCTGGGGTGTTTAATGTGGGCCCTCTCCCCAAGCTCCATTCCATGCTGTATATTCTAGACCCCGATGGGGAGCTACCAGGCAGCTCCTCCAGCACCACTCCCTAGCACACTTCCACTTAGTTGAGAAAAACGGTGAGGGGGGGCCTCAAGGATGTTGTCGTGCAGATGTTACAAATGCATGTGCTAGCAATAGCCAGCCTGCTGATGCAGGGGAAAGGGAGCAACTGCCCTGAGGCCTGGAGAGTCAATCGCTGCTGCCGCTATTGCCCCTGGCCCTTTAAATCACCCCCAGAGCCCTGGGCTGCACTGAAGGGCTGGCATGGAGAGGTTAGCCTCCAGCCCCGCCCCTTCCATCTGAGGCCCCGCCCCTTCCATCCAAGGCCCCGCCCCTTCCAGGAGCATTGACAGAGGCCTGGGCTGCGCTCAAGTGCTGGGATGGGGAGGCTAGTCCCCAGCCCTGCCCCTTCCATCCGAGGCCCCGCCCCTTCCAGGAGCATTGCCAGAGGCCTGGGCTGCACTGAAGGGCTGGGATGGGGAGGCTAGTCCCCAGCCCCGCCCCTTCCATCTGAGGCTCCCCCACCTTGCAGAGAGGCCCGTCATTCTGTCAGCCCCCCGAGCACCAGCGATATTCAGCCATCCCCTATCCCAGTGTTTCTTAAACTTTTTAAGACCGAGGAACACCAAACAATTTTTTTTAATGGGGAACACCAAGGATTTTTGATGAGCAAAGAAAAAAAAAAGGAAGCTTGCCCCTTTTAAGGACGGCCATTTGAACTCTGTTCTCTTCGCATATGATGACCATATTTTCTGAACCAAAATTAGGGACACATTACCTACACCCCCTGACCTCTGTTTACTATGCCCCTGACTCTCCGGGTCAAGATGGACACATGACCAGAAGTAAAAGTAACCCCCTCTTAAGAACTTTTCCCACCATCCTCCTACCCATAAGGGATGAGTTTGGCCCCCACCGAACCCTCTCTCCTCTGGTGCTGGTCTCTCCCCTGCAGGTGTCTGCCCTTCTGCTTCACCCCCAGAATCCCCTGGCACCTGCACCTTCCCTTAGCCCTGCACCCTCCTGGTGCTTCCTCCTTCCCTCACTGCCCCTGCCCTCTTTCTCCCTGATGCCCATCCCCTCACCACCCTCTGCCCCAGTTCCTCTCATGCCCCTCTGTGCCCTCACACATGACTTGCTCCATCCCTGCCTTCCTCATGCCCACCCCTCCTTTCAATCCTTCTCCCAGCACCTCCCCCTCCCCTTGCTTCCTCTTGCCCCCAATGCCCTTCCCTCTCCTCTCGCCTCCCAGCATCACCCTGTCCTCTCCACACTCCCACCCCCTCTGACACCTCCCCTCCCTCCTCCTGCCCTTTTCCTTATTGTCTCCACTTGGCCCCCTGGAATTTGTTTCTCCTCCACCCTGTCCCTTGGTGCCTTCCCTTTCTTCCTGCCCTACCCCTCCCCTCAGCACAAGCCCCTTCCTCTCCCACCCTCCTTCCCCCTAGTTCTCTCCGAGCCCTTCCCCCACCTTTTGCCTTCCAGTTTGCGGGGCTGGAGTCTGTGGTCATGCCCCAGAAGTCCCTGCAGCCCTGGCTCCAGCTGCTTCCAAGGCCAGACCACTTGCCAGGCCTGGAGCTGGGCTGCCCGCGGTGCTAAAGTTAGTGCCGCATTCCAGTCCCCGCACCAGCTTTGGCTCCCATTAGGAGGAGTGGGGGGGGGGGAGGGAGAAAGCCCCCACCCTCCCAGATCTGGTTTGCGGAGCACGGCAGAGCGAGCGGGTCCGTGCACTGCCGCTCCCCCAGCGGGGTGGGAAGAGGTGGGGGGAGGAAAGGCCGTGCACAGAGCGCACGGCAGAGCCCAAATGTTCCCCGCTCTGCAGCGCTCCAGCCAGGCTCTGCGCGGTCTCTGCCGGGACTCTGGTGGCAGCTCCCTGGAGAGGCTCACCGGCTCCAACCAGCACCCCTCCCTCTCCAGCAGCGGTGGCGGCCGCCTGTGGATGGAGGAGGCCAGGCTGGCGGCACACAGTGGAGGCAGTCCCGCAGTGGGAGGGAAGGGCCACGCGGTGGGGGGAAGGGGCTTGCCAGACAGCGGCGCATGCTGCATGGGAGCTCGGAGCTCTGGACACTGCACGCCACTGGCAGCGGCCCTGGCTGCCTGTGCAAAGCACCAAGGGAGCCGCTTATGTGCTGGGTGGAGGTGGGGAGTTGCTGCTGCCCCACGTTAGCGCTGGGTGTCTTTAAATCCGGGACTGTCCAGGGACGTACGGTCACCATATCTCCGTGGCACGCCTCGGTCTGCCTCGTGGCACACCGGTGTGCCACAGAACACAGTTTAAGAAACACTGCCCTATCCCATTCCCCCCTGACTGACTGACTCTGAGCCAGGGAGTGGAAGCTGCCGGCAGCCATTGTTCATGGAGGCTGGATGCCAGGAGATGCTCACGCCTCTGCCAGTAACCATCTACTTTAACCCCGGTCATTCTCAGGCAAGTTCACCTGCATAGAAGCGCGTTTCCACCTGGAGCGACAGATGGGCTACTACCTGATCCAGATGTACATCCCCAGCCTTCTGATCGTCATCCTCTCTTGGATCTCCTTCTGGATCAACATGGACGCTGCGCCCGCCCGGGTTGGCCTGGGCATCACCACAGTGCTCACTATGACCACCCAGAGCTCTGGCTCCCGAAGCGTCATTGCCCAAGGTACGGAGCGCCCCCGACGCTTGGGAGAAATTCCTTCGCGCCCGTGTATCGAACAGGGCCAGAGCTTCAAACGTGTCCAGAATTCCAGCCCACAAACTTGCACGAGGGCTTCCCGCTACCTTAGGAGGCTCCCAGTTCAGTGGGCTGCCCCGGGCCGGGCCGGCCCTGCCTTCAACGTAAGCTGAGCTGCACTAAGTTTCACTAGCAGTAACTACCCCCGAGAGGGCAGCATTGGAAGCGAGAGAGCAGGGCTCTCCGGTCATGCTCCACATGCCTATACATTCTTAGCATGCCTGTTATACAGGTTGAACCTCTCTAGTCTAGCACTCTCTGGTCCGACAACTTCCGTGGTCCGGCATGATTTTAGTGAGCCGGATGCCCACTTCTCATGGGTGTGACCAAGTTTCCCACGGTCCCATAAAGTTTGTTTACAGCCCCAGTCCTGGCTCTCAGTGTTTTGTGCTATAATTTAGTGCTAATTTATCCCTAAGGGTACGTCTAGACTACAAGCCTCTTTTGAAAGAGATCGTCTAGACAGCCACAAGGCTTTTGAAAAAACCCAGGCAATCTCTCTCTCTTTCGAAAAAGCCCTGTTTGCGTTCAAGAATGCCTTTTTTCAAAAGAGCTCTTTCGAAAAAAGGCGTTCTTCCTCGTAAAAGTAGGTTTACCAACATGGAAAAAGCCACTGCGTTCTTTCGATTTAATTTTGAAAGAATGCAGCGGCAGTCTAGAGGCAGGTGACGGGTTTTTTTCCAAAAAAAGGCCACTTTTTTAAAAAAACTCTGTAGTCTAGACACACCCTAAATGTCCTGTAATAGCCCAGTAAGCCGGGGCTGTGTTGATAATGCTGCTAGACAATATTGACCTCCCATGGTTCAGCAAATTCTCTGCTTCGGCACTGGTCAGGTCCTGAGGGTGCCAGACTAGAGAGCTTCACCCTATATTAGTTCATAGACTCACTGATCTCCTACAAGGGAGCCAGCAGCCATGAGGGGGCCCTGGACAACATGGGGGGCAGTCTGGCTCCGTGCTCCTGGAAGGGGCGGGGCCTCGGTGGAAGAGGCAGGGCTGGGGCAGCAAACACATCACACCAGCCCCTCCCCTCAGCCCTCAATGCCAACGGGAGCACAATGCACCTCCCTCCCCCCGCCCTCAGGGCAGCCCAGAGCGTGTGGTGTGATGCTCCAGTGGTGATTTAAAGGGCCTGCGGCTCCGGGCGCCACCACCACTACAAGAGTAGTAGCAGCAACTGGGAGCCCCAGGCCCTTTAGAATTGCCAGGCCCCAGGGCAACTGCCCCCTTCCCTGTCTCCCCTCCCCGTTGGCAGGCCTGACCTGGACAGTCAATATTAATACTCAGTCTGGCCCATAAGATACAGTCACAGAATCGCAGAAACGTAGGACTGGAAGGTACCTCAGAGGACATCCGTTCTGGCCCCCCGTGCTGAGGCAGGACCAAGTACACTTAGACCATCCCTGTCAGGGTTTTGTCCAACCTGTTCTTAAAAACCTCCAGTGATGGAATTTCCTGGCCTCCCCTGGAAGCCTATTCCAGAGTCTAACGCACCGTATTGTTAGAAAGTTTTTCCAGGTAGCTCACCTGAATCTCCCTTGCTGGCGATCACACCCATTCCTCCTTATTCTACGTTCCGTGGACATAGAGAACGTGTCCTATTCTGTATGTGCTGTCTTTCCCCCGTAAAACCCATCGCTTCTCTGTGCTGGAGAACGTCTCATGCAGGGTTGCTTTTCAAGGAGAACAAGGATTAACATCCAGGCTGAGGACCACATCCCCTCACTCGGTAAGACGGGATTTAAGGTCTCTGAGCTCTTGCTGAGCACATCAGGGCTGCCTCGTTTGTTTCCTCATCACTTCCCCCAGACCTTGGGGGAACAGCGAGAAGGAAGGCAGGCTCAGGAGCAAGGTCTCACAGTCACCCCCTCTGCCCCACAGGTGTCCTACGTTAAGGCCATAGACATCTGGATGGCGGTGTGCTTGCTCTTCGTGTTCTCGGCTCTTCTGGAGTACGCCGCTGTCAACTTCGTGTCCCGGCAGCACAAGGAGCTGCTCAGATTCAGGAGGAGGAGGAGGCACCACAAGGTAATACACCAGCCATGCAGAGCACAGCCAGACCCACGTCTCCCCTAGAACCCCAGAGGGTCACCCACGTGGCCAACTGGAGCTAGCAAGTGGGGCTCCGTGAAGTCCTTTACGTGCCTTGAGATGGCACGGAGGGGCGAGTATCAGACCACATGGACACCTCAACTGCTTCTGGTTTCTCCTCCCATATTTGGCTTGCTCCCTGCGGGGGACCAACTCCTACTTTTTATGATGCCTGTTCATGGATGGATGGTCAAAATCTACAATTCTCCCAACAGGGACTGCTTGTTTCCAATGCTTGGGAGGGTGGGGGGAGGGTCTATCCTGGAAAGGCATAACCGAGTGAGGCAGCTGACCCTAACCTGGAGGTAAGTAACACGTTCATTGTACCTGCCACCTTGCCAAATACCGCTACATTCAGAAGCATCTGCTGCTCGCATTTACTGTGATGTGCCCCCTCTAAAATCCTCTTTTAATAACACCTTACAATGGCCCTAGCCAAGCTCCATGCACGTTCCCCAGGACTGAAATCAACCAGAGCATGCATGTGTGGGGTAGAAATCTGCACCCTGCACACTGGTAGCTTTGGACCCTTTTGCAGTGTGCCCACAGCAGAGATGCTACACCACAGAGGGCACTAGGCAGAGAACTATAAGGGTACGTCCACACTGCACATTTATTTTGAAATAAGCTATTCCCGAAGAAATACTCTGAAATAGCTTTTTTCGAAATAGTGCGTCTACCCTGCAGGGAAGCCTCAAAATGAGTCTGAGGCTGGCTCGATTTAGAGCCCCAGGAAGCACTGGGGAGTAATTAGTCTGAACGGCCCTGGGGAGGAGCTATTTCGAAATAGCAGCCATGGAGCGTCCATACTATAGCTATTTCGAAAAACTATTTCGGAAGAGGCGTTATTCCTCGTGGAATGAGGTCTACAGAAGTCGGAATAAGCCGCCCGTTATTTCGAATTTATTTTGAAATAACGGAATTGCTGTGTTGACGCTCACATTGTTATTTCAAAATAACATCAGTTACACTGTGCTGTGTAGACACACCCTAAGAGTAAACACAAGTCGAGGCAGAGCAATATAAATAGTTATTTCAGGCTGGCCCTAGATGCAGAGATGAATAACTACAAGAGAAGTTGAGCTCCATAAGCAGATTAAAGTCATCTCCTCCATGGCCTGGCCATTCTCGACAGCAACTCAAGAGTAGGCAATAAGGACCTAGAGAGGGCGTGAGTAATTATTTCTGGAGGCGATCCGGCCTTGATTGCAGGTGTGCAAATAGGAGAGTCAAAAATCAAACTAGATCTCAGCTCTGACTCAACCAACTCAGTCAGTGTTGGGAACAGAAGTTCCACTGATGGAACAGTATGGACTCTAATAATGGGTTGGTTGACTCGCTATGGTCACTAATAAGCAAGCAGTGTCCACCGGGTTAGCACCACTCCCTGTCCGGACCCACGCATTCGTGTAACTTGTAGTATTTCACGGCGATGAACTTTGCAAGTGCACGAGAAGTGAACAGGGGCCGTTCTGCTCTTGGTGCCGCATCTCATGCAGGAAATAAATCAGGGAACTTTACCTACCTCCCCATTCCCTGCATCACCCCTCGCAGTTAGCACAACAGCGTTCCCCTTCCGTTTGCAACAGGAACATTCGGGGCAGGGCAGATGTTTCTGCTCTCAGGGTGGGTGGCTAGTGGCTTCCTATGGGTGTGTAACTCACAGGCAGGAATCTCTAGTCTAGAACCAGCTGGGATTTTGCACAGCTGCTAGGAAGGAACAAGGCAAAGCTGCCTTTCCACCGCTTTCCATCTCCCTGTGCTGGAGGATGCTTTCGCTCGGGGCTGCTTTGGTTTGTTTTGCCTGAGACAAGCTCCCTGGAGGCCATTCAGCCTACCCAAGATCTGCAGAGGCAGCATCCTCTGCACTCACGGTACAGCTCAGGGCAGGGCATAGGGCAGCGCAGCCTGCAGCTGGCTATGTGGGGCTGACATCGCCCAGGGGTTCCCCTCTATAAAGGGAATTCCCACCTGCCCCCAGGACATTCCCACTGTGCAAAGCGGAAAGAGCGGGGACCAGAGATCTGATTTGAAGTTGAGGGCCGCACACAAGTGAGAAGCCCCTGACTGAGAAGGAGAAAGACACTCCCCACATTCCCCTCACACCCCAGAGCCTAGGGGGGCCAGGCTAGTAGATTTTGTGTGCTCCAGCCTTGCAGGTGGCTGGTAGGAGCACCAGCACAGGCTCCCCAATGCCCAAAGCCTGAGGTTCCCCACCCCTGCCCTAAGGCATGGGATCGATTTGTTTTCTGTGATCAGCCTGGCTTGCTAGTGGGGCTGACCGCTGCTTCAGACTGCGGTGCCAGCCCAGCTCAGGGGCTCCCTGGTTTCTATCCAGGGGACTTGCTATGTCTACACGGGAATATTTAGCACTTGGCTAAACCGCTCCTCTCCCAGGCTCTTCTCTCCAGGAGGTTATCTTACACCCCCCTCGCCAGCTGGCCTGTCCCTTACAGCAGAGGGAGACGGGCTATTAGATGAGCGGCCGTGTGACTCTCTCAAGAACTGTAAACACATTTAAAAGACACAGACAAGAACGTAGGGACCATCCAGTGACACTGAGCCATGTGCATTTCCGTCGGGGGCTCCGCAGAGCGGTGACATGAATGTAATGGGTGCCACGGCGTCAGGACAGAGCCCGGCACTGGACTAAGAGACTGTGGTAAAAGCATCCTCATTGACCTAGAGAGACCAGCTGGGTGAAGTCATAACTTTTATTGGACCAATGTCTATTGGCGTGGGGGCAAACTTTTGAGCTGCACAGAGCTCAGCTTCAGGTCTGGCTCTGCGTAGTTTGTCCTCGGTCTAATAAAAGCTAGGATCTCACTTATTTTGTCTCTCTTGGGCTCTGGGACCACGATGGCTACAGCCACACTGCAAACTTACTTAACGAAGGTCCTCAACTAAGAAGCAGCAGATTTTCAGCACCATACCGAAAAATCACTGGCTTAGAGCAAAGAGAGTTGGTTTGTTACAAAGAATCATCCCCGAACTCTAGAAAAGGCGATCAAACCACCAGAAACCAGACTGCAAGAGGCACAAGGGTTCCACACAGGCCAGAGAGATTGTCAGTTTCAAGAGGCAGCATAAATTAGGGCAGCGGCTGCAGCCTGCAGGCCACATGCAGCCCGTCAGGTTGCCCGCAAGATGGTTTGTTTACCGTAGCCCAGGCACAGGGGAGCCAGATTCCCCTGGTTTCCATCCGTGTCATTTTTTTCCTTCCAGTGTTACTCGAGTGACACGCATGTAAAGAAGGGCACGTGACGTGAGGCGGGTGCTGGTTGTACACAACACTGACTGGGAGAGCCAGGCGCTCCCTCTGCATCCCATCAAAGCATGGCTACGGTTCAGTCGGCACTCCTGCATATTCTAGGGGCACGCGCAGGGAGCAAATCTGCCCCATCCTAGGAGATCATCTTGGCTACGACAATCTTGCAGCCCACTGAGATGAAGGAGGCCACTCATGTGGCCCACTCACTAGCCTTGGTTGCCCATTGCTGAGCTAGTAGACAAGATGTCAGGAAATCAGAGTTTTGTTCACAGCTCAGTAACATCTAGACAAGCCACTTCCCTCCCTGTCCTTCAGTTTCCCCATCTGCAAAATGGGTGATAATACTTGCCCGCTTTTGCAGGGCGCTTTCAGAGCTCTGGAGGAAGAATAGCAAATAAATGCTCAAAGACAAGAACCATGGAAACCACCCTCAACGCTCCCACTAGCTTTGTGCACAATCTGGCCATGTCATTTAGACACAACTAGCACCTTCTGGTTCAGAGGGAGCGGGAACTGTTTGTACGGTTGACAAACTTCTAATAAAAACTCTAGTGAGATCATTGTAAAAGATCCGTTTGCCAGAGATAGTCAACCCAACACAAGGCTGCTCTTGCAATCCCCTGTATAATCTCCCAGCAACTTTAATTGGCACAAAAGATAAATAAAAACACTCCCAGCAAGCAAGGGTTGCACGCTCATCAAACCCTCGCCATTCGTGGTGGATGCGTTCCCGCATCCATCGCAAATGGCAAAATTCATAAATCCTGGTGGCTCCAGAATTCACCGTGATGGCTGGGAGCCACAAGAACTTGCCATGGGGAACTCACTGCAACTTCAGGCAGGCATGGGGAACTCACCACAGGGACCGGGAGCCACGGTGAGTTTCTCATGGCTCCCAGCCCCTGCCTTCCCCCTCCAGGCTGGGGTAGGAGACCTCCGCAAATACACAGAACCATTAACAGCGATTCCGCAAATCATAAGAGTGTCCTGTATTCAAATCACATTGTACAGCAGCTGGAGAACATGATTGCTGTATCCCGGTGCCTTGAAATGTTCTGATCTCCCTGTTCTAAGCACTGACACATCAGACTGAAGGAAATAACGTGTTAAAATGGGCAACACTGAAGGAGCAATGATTGGCCAATGGGGACTGCAGCCCACTACGGCTGTACCTGTCAAAATTTGCTACCTCCTTGCCTCCCCTCTATCTCCTTACGCCCATCACAATGTGACAACATGCTCCGAGGTGCTTCAGTGATGCATTAACATAGGTGAATCTAGATACACAGGCCATATTCTCCTCATTTTGATTTTCATTTTACTTAGCCGCAGAGGAAAGTTGGCTAGACTTCCCCATCTATACCGGCACTTGCCCATAAAAAAAATCTTTCTAGATTTTGTTTGCAGCCCTAAATTCATAACATGCGTACATGCATTCACAAGTGTGAGAGGCTCAATTTGTCCCGTAAAGCTGCTTGAAGGTTTTTACCTCCCTTATACCTTGCACATCAGAGTTCTGGTGCGGGAACCAAAAGGTACAATTGACCTCATAATGGGTCAGATAAAATATACATGTAAAGAATAAATGGCCCAAGTTTTCAGTTTGGACATTCAGTCATGAAAAATGCCTCGTCCATTGTTATGAACCTGCAAAAAACATCTTGGCATGCCAATCAGGTTGTTGAGCACCGCACTCCCCCAAGAACCTGTGCAGATTGGATAGAGGCATGTTTCCAACAGCGTAAGCAATGGCAGGTGTAAATCACGGCCAGCAGCAGATAGAGAAGTTGGCTCAATCAGTGTAAAAAGGACAGGTTCCATGTGCAATTTCACAATTTATAGAGGGAGGCACTTTGTGAAATTCAGTATGTGAGAGAGTGAGACAGAGAGAGAGACAGGATGCACACACTAGCACTGGTCAAATCCAGAGAAAACAAAGCAACAGAATTGTGAATTAACAGACTGCCACTGCTCTCCTCCATGGATCCATAGTATCCTTTGCTCCGGACTGCAGGTGACAATTGGTTCTTCATCTGGGAATTCACAATGTTTCTTATTCATTATTTGCTATTTCTGATGATGTTCGTCCATCGTATTCGAAGAAGACCTTGACATCTAACAAGTTGTGGGCTGTCCACGGTGTGTCCGCAGATGGCTGATAAGGCCAATGCGGACACGAAATGTTCTGCCACATGTCGGGCAGACATGTGTGGCACCACTGTTGCAGCGCTTGCAACTCTGGCTTTACGGAGTGCTTCTCTTGTGCTATGGTTGTCCTTCTGGCTTCAGATGTTTGACAGCCTTGGTGGATCAGCATGCGCCATGTCGATCAGTCTTGTGCCAGGGTCTCCCAGGAGGTAGTGTCAATATCCAGGGACTTGAGAGAGGCTTTAAGCGTGTCTTTGTAACGCTTCTTTTGTCCCCGTCGATCGCTTTCCTTGAGACAGCTCACCATAGAAGAGCTGTTTAGGGATGCGATGGTCTGGCATCCTTGCAACATGGCCAGCCCAGCGTGTCTGGGCTTTCATCAGCAGGGTGTGAACTGACGGCAGGCCTGCTCTAAAAAATGTTTTTTTAAATGGTCAACCAGGGAGCAGAAGCAATATCACGCTCCAAATAATGAGCAGCAGCCAGCCAAAGGCAACAACACATAAACACCCCATTGGCCAGAGTTCCCCAAATTGGGAAGATGGGGGGAACATTTGGGCAACTAACCCAGCAGACCCCAGGCAAACCCCCATAGGAGACCAGGAGGGAGCTCTATCCAGCCCCAGTCTGCTCCCAGCTCTGCTCCAGTCCTGCCCTGAGCCAATGTTTCCTCTAATCTTTTCCATCCATGTGAGGATTTTTCCCATCCATCTGTGGAATAAATTTTATGTGCACCCAGGCATGTGTGAATGTGCACCACCAGTAGAAACAAAAACCCATCTGGGGGTGCTCTGCTAATCAGCTGGGTGGCATGTGAATCTCTCCTGAGTGGCTGCACAAGCACCCAGCTTACGGGCAACACTGCCCTGAGCCCTTGGGTCCCTGTCGGCGGTCCAACAGACACTCTGTACCTGGCCCTGCCCTCAGCTTCAACCCCATACTCACCACAGGCCCTGGCTGCGACTCCATTCCTGGCCCCAGGCCCACCCCCATTTGCGGCCCCCTTATCTCTGTTCCCACTCCCAGCCCTGGCTCTGAGGGGGAAAACCTGGGGGGGGGATGCGGGTGCAGCATGAGCCTGAAAATGTTGGGGCCACTGTCATAGACTGATCGTGCAAGCCCCCTTTGATAAATACACACTACGGTGTGCGCAGCTTTAAACACGGTGATGACCATGCGTGGTTCCTGTCCCGTCAAGGTCTCTAGACATTCCGGCCTCATGGAGCAGCTCCTCTGCCTTTGGAGCTGGGCTGGAGACAGAGCTGGCTAATGCCCCTTGGTCCCTGGGTGGGATCTAGTCTCCCTGTTGCCATTCTCACTCAGTTAAAGTCATTTTAGCGCGTTCAAAAGGTGCGATTGGTTGAGTTGGCCTGAGAGACAAGGCCCTCACGCATAAAGACTAAATTCACAACCAAGACTGGCCTGTGAAAGATTCATAAAGAGAAAAAAAGGGTGTTAAATTTGTAGTGAATAGTGTGTGTGTGAGAGAAAAAAGGTGTTAAATTTGTAGTGAATAGTGTGTGTGTGTGTGTGTGTGTGTGTGTGTGTGTGTGTGTGAAAAAGGGTGTTAAATTTGTAGTGAATAGTGTGTGTGTGTGTGTGTGTGTGAAAAAGGGTGTTAAATTTGTAGTGAATAGTGTGTGTGTGTGTGTGTGTGTGTGTGTGTGAAAAAGGGTGTTACATTTGTAGTGAATAGTGTGTGTGTGTGTGTGAAAAGGGTGTTACATTTGTAGTGAATAGTGTGTGTGTGTGTGTGTGTGAAAAGGGTGTTACATTTGTAGTGAATATGTGTGTGTGTGTGTGTGTGTGTGTGAGAAAAAGGGTGTTACATTTGTAGTGAATAGTGTGTGTGTGTGTGTGTGTGTGTGTGTGAAAAGGGTGTTAAATTTGTAGTGAATATGTGTGTGTGTGTGTGTGTGTGTGAAAAAGGGTGTTACATTTGTAGTGAATAGTGTGTGTGTGTGTGTGTGTGTGAAAAAGGGTGTTACATTTGTAGTGAATAGTGTGTGTGTGTGTGTGTGAAAAAGGGTGTTACATTTGTAGTGAATAGTGTGTGTGTGTGTGTGTGTGTGTGTGTGAAAAAGGGTGTTACATTTGTAGTGAATAGTGTGTGTGTGTGTGTGTGTGTGTGTGAAAAGGTGTTACATTTGTAGTGAATAGTGTGTGTGTGTGTGTGTGTGTGAAAAGGGTGTTATTTGTAGTGAATAGTGTGTGTGTGTGTGTGTGTGTGTGTGTGTGTGAAAAGGGTGTTAAATTTGTAGTGAATAGTGTGTGTGTGTGTGTGTGTGTGAAAAGGGTGTTAAATTTGTAGTGAATAGTGTGTGTGTGTGTGTGTGTGTGTGTGTGAAAAAGGGTGTTACATTTGTAGTGAATAGTGTGTGTGTGTGTGTGTGTGTGTGTGTGTGAAAAGGGTGTTACATTTGTAGTGAATAGTGTGTGTGTGTGTGTGTGTGTGTGTGTGTGTGTGTGAAAAGGGTGTTAAATTTGTAGTGAATAGTGTGTGTGTGTGTGTGTGTACACCATAGTGTATTGAGCTTTCCACTTCATGATGCAGGGGGAGGCCTACACACCCGTTGCTCACCTGCCCTTCTAGCCCATCCCGAGATGTGCCAACAGGCAGCCCTGGTTTCTTGCTTTGGTTCCCTGACACCTGCTGGCGGCAGTAGGAATGAGCTGCCCGTCTGCTGCAAAGGAGAACACGCAGCGACGCTCTGAGATGTCAGAGGCGCTAGGTGATGGAGAGGTTAAAAGTGGCCCCCACATGTCAGAAGTCAGTCACTCCTGTTTCAGCTCAACGCTACTTGCTGCTGCCTCGTATCCACGTAGATTAAAATACCAGAATCCACTTACTGGCTGATAAACCACGTTTCCCTGTGTCCCCGCAATCACAATCTGCCTACTACACAAATTGGATTTTTTTTTTTTTGGTACTAAAATGGTAGAAATAATAATTGTAGGAACTATTAACTTCCTTTTCTCTAATGAAGACCAGTGCTACGCAGGCATGGCAAAGCCCGAGGGGGGTGGCAGACAGAGATTTTAAAGGGCTCTGCAGATAGTGGGGACTCTGTTTCACGAGGGATTATCCGTGCAAGAGCTCTGCCTCAGGCAGGCTTGTGCAGCTCCTTGTCTCCCAGATTCATTCATTCCTCATGTTTCTGCTTTGCATATTATGCTGATTCTGCTCTTCACTCCCTCTCGCCATCTCTCCCTGCACCTCACGGAGGGACAGATGGGGGTCCCTAGAGGCACCTCGCTGATTCAGGAATCCCCTTTCTTCGAAAGTGTCATCATAACTTCACAAAGCAAACACGGAGCATGCTTGATCTTAGGAAAGAATATTTCAGTGGGCTAGGGTTGCCAGATGGTTTAACAAAAAATACCGTACACCTCCCCTCCCCACCCACCCCCCCAAAAAAAACCACTGGGAAAAAATTCTGTTGAGAAAAAAAAGGGGGAAGACCAAAGTTGTTAAGCAAAAAAAAGGGGGGGGCGCTACGCCTTTAAATGGCCCCGTGCTCCTCACTCCCCCACCAGATGTGGCAGAGGAAAATTGTCCCCCGCTGGGCTTCCATCCGAGGGAAATAGGAAATACCGGACATTTCACATGTCCAATATTTTCTGGGTTTTTTACCGAATGGCGGACCCGAATAACGGACAGTCTGGGCGAAAACCAGACACCTGGCAACCCTACAGTGGGCACGTACAGCACCTGGCATAATGCTGCTTTGATATCAGCTAGGGCCTCTAGGTATTAATACAAATAAAAAGGAGCCAGATCCTGCTGTTCTTACTCAACACCCAATTCAGATCTTGCTCCAGCGTCACAGTTGTGTACCTCTACCCGCTCTGGTGTGGCTTCTCTTGATTTACACTGGGCTAAGTGGAAGGAGAATTTGGCCTGTGGTGTTTCCACAAGCAAAAGTCCCAGCGCTCAAGCAAACCCTCCCAACTGAAATCGAAGGCTGAGTTTAAACAGAGCCGTTGGATTCGTTATTTGGTTGACCATTGTGTGTACCTGAGCTGATTTGCATTAAGGTCGATCCTTATTCAGTCCCTTGAGGAAGAAGTTTAACCCATTGGAACCTAGGGGCTTATCTAGACTATGGGGAACAGTCAAAATATTTGCATATCTGCTTTCGAAAGTGAAAGTACTTTAGACGCGGCTTTTTTCGTGAACCCTCCCCCCCCCTTTGTCGAAAAGCCGCAAAAACCTCAAAAAATTAGGCCCTGAAACCCGGCTGCATTCTTAGACCCCTGCCAAGCATGCCTGTTCATGCCCATGGATTTCAGCATCAGCTGCCAAGGTTTTACTCTGCAGCAAGGGACACTGGATAAAATACGTAGCTGGGGTCGGCTTATCTTAAGCCGAGCTTGGCGCCATCTTCACAGAGGAAGGCCCTCCTGTCGACTTCCCTTACTCCTTGCAACTGCAAGGAGTACTGGCGCCTACCAGAGCCCTCAGCATTCGATTTAGTGGGTCTTAACTAGACCCGCTAAATCAACTGCCAAAAGACCTATCTCCAGCACAGCCAGTGAAGATGTGAACTTAAGAACAGCCAGTCTAGGTCAGATCAAAGGCTCATCTAGTGCAGTGTCCTGTCTTTTGACAGTGGCCGATGCCAGATGCCCCAGAGGGAGTGAACAGAAACAGGGAATCATCAAGTGATCCCTCCCCTGTCATCCATTTCCAGCCTCTGACAAACAGAGGCTAGGGACACCATTCCTGCCCATCCTGGTTCGTAGCCATTGATGGACCTCTATCCTCCATGAATTTATCTAGTTCTTTTTTGAACCCTGTTAAAGTCCTGGCCTTCACAACATCCTCTGGCAAAGAGTTCCACAGGTTGACTGTGCGCTGCATCAGAGTGGCCTAAAGAGTTGTTAAGCTCTGGAGCAGGCTTCCAAGGGAGGTTGTGAAATCTTCATCATTGGTGGTTTTTAAGAACAGGTGGGACAAACACCTGTCAGAGGTGGCCTAAATTTACTTGCTCGTGCCTTGGTGCCAGAGGCTGAACTAGACAACCTCTTGGGTCCTTCCAGCCCAATATTTCTCTGATTCTAGGTGCCTGCCCTATGCTGTTCTTCCAGGACCCTTCCCCCACTCCTGAGCAATGTGAGTGCAGGCTCCTTTGAGTCAACATCAGGGGGAAGACCTTGGGAAAGTTTCCTCCATCTCATTCTTCAGCCTGGGAACAACGGCCATGGACGGAGGGGGTTTCTTAGCTCCTCTCAGTGCTGGACGTTCAAGAGCTTTGGGATCTATGGGAGATATCTATTACCATGGCAGAAAGCAGTACAGAGACAGAGAGGGGCCCATTGGGATGGCATGTCATAGACCAGGGGTGGGGAACCTAAGGCCCAGGGAGCCAGATACAGCCCCCAGCTTGCCTGGATCCGGCCCCCGAGGCTTGGGGCTCCCCCCAGCATCGAGGAGTCTGTGCTGGTGCTCCAGTTCCCCCACCATCCCTCCGCAGGGCTAGAGCACACAAAACCTACTAGCCTGGGCCCTCTAGGCTCTGCTGTGCGAGGGGAATGTGGAGAGAGTCGTTCTCCTTCTCAGTCAGCAGCCACATCAGTGAGGGTGGGTTTGTTTTGTTGGTTGGTTGGTTTTTTTGCTTCTCACTTGTGTGCGGCCCCCGACTGATTTCTCTATGGGTCAGCGGCCCCTGGCCCAAAAAAGCTTCCCCACTCCGACGCAGAGTATCAAGGCCTCTTGATGTTGAGTATCAAGGGGTGCTGCAGAGAACACGGCCCTGACAGAGAAGAGGAAGGATGGGCCAGTGGTTACAGTGCTAGCCTCGGGTTAATTCCCAGCGTGGGGCAAGCTACCGTGTATCTCAGTTTCCCATCTGTAAAATATGGGTGATAACGAGGCGTGAGACAGTCAGATACTACCACAATGGGAGCCCTATACAGTAACGCACCCGGGAAGGGAGGAAGAGATGTTGGCGAGGGCCTACGGAAGTAACCCTGCTGGGACAGAGAGTCGGTACATCACGTCCGTAAGTCGGACACCTCCCCCGCGTGCTAAGCGTGTCTGAAACACAAGAGCAAGGCTTTGTTTCATTTTTTTTTGCTCAGATTTGCTGACGTGCTCTTGGCTCCACTTTGTAGTTACCCTGCTGGGAGAGCATAATTCACCCCTGCCATGCAGCTACACGCTAAGTGAGGGGCCATCCATAAAAGACTCTGCAAAAAAAAAAAAAAATACAAAAAAGGCCTGATGGGGCAGAAAGGGGAAACCATTTTAGAAAGGCCAGGGGGGAGTTAGTGCCACATCATGGCACTTTTATAGATGAAACCCCCCTAAAATGCCACCGGGAGTGGCTGCGTTTGATCAGAGATGTGCATGGACTTGCAGGCGGACTGCTGGATTTTGAGCATCATTGCTCTTCATGAGCAGTATGGCTTAGAGGTTAGTACACATAACTAGGAGTCAAGAGGCCTGGATTTCTGATTCTGACTCAGCGACCTATTCGCTGTATCACTTAGGCAAGTCACGGCACTTCTCTGTGCCTCAGTTTCTCTATCTGTGAAATGGGACCAGCACCTTCCCATGTAAAGCGCTCAGATCAAAGGACTGACACATAAGGACACAGTCCTATTATTTAGGTATTGGACTGTGCAGCCGGACTCGTGAGCGAGCAAGTCCCTTAGCACTATGTATCAGTGCACTACTGAATGGCAGGCAGGGACCAGGCAGAAACAGGTGAGGTGGCTATTGCCTTCAGTGGGGAGGAGATGAAACCATGTTGACATGTTTCCTGAGAAAGAGGGGGAATCAGGGCCACAATGAGGCTTCTGTGACCAGATCAAGAAGGGGAAGGTGGGTCCTTGTTCACTCCGCCACACCTGCAGAGATCTTTTCATGGGCGGCCCGTGACACTGTCAAGAAGTCCATGTAACTCCCTAGGAATTCTCATGCAGTGGCTTTTACAAATCGAGTTACATGGAGCCCGCTCCTTCTGGGCAAGCTGAAAAAGAAGGTATGGATGGGGAGGGGGGGCAGAAGCAAAACAGGGGATGTGGCGGGCGGGGGGGGGAAGGCACATGGCAAAACCAATGACTAGCCATAAGGAAAGAGAAGTCAATCCCCGCTTTCCAACGGCAATAGGATCCCCTGATTTGCCTCTGTGCTTGATACGGCTAGCACCCCTCTATAAGGCTGTTCTTGTTAGGCACAGGGCTTGTCCAATACCAAGGGAGCAGTGTCCACCAGTGGAGTAGAAGGCCACCCATGGAAAGCCTTATAGCAAGGGTGCATTGTCTCTATCTTATTTTAAGTAGACCCCTATGATCAATCTGTTTCAGGAGGACGAAGCCGGGGAAGGCCGGTTCAACTTCTCTGCCTATGGGATGGGCCCTGCCTGTCTGCAAGCCAAGGACGGCCTCTCGGTCAAAGGAGCCAACAACAACAACACGGCCAACCCGGTGCCGGTCCCGTGCAGGTCTCCCGATGAGATGCGCAAGCTCTTCATCCAGCGTGCCAAGAAGATCGACAAGATCTCCCGTATCGGCTTCCCCATGGCTTTCCTCATCTTCAACATTTTCTACTGGATTATCTACAAGATTGTCCGCAGGGAGGACGTGCACAATAAGTGAGCGGGGCTGTGCGGCGAGGAGAGCCACACGGGAGGAGAGGGGAGAAAGCGATCCTCGATACACATGTGCAATAGCAATGCAGCGATGCATGAATTTAAGAATGTGGCAATATCTACTTTAAAATAAACAGGGGCCGGGGGAGGGACTTTTAAATATACAAACTGAGGATTACCAGGGGCAGGGGAAGGAAGTTTTCCAAAACTTGAATTGGGGGATTGCAGGGAGCTCGGTGTTTTACAGCATAGGAAGGTCGGATTGCTACTGCAGCAGTCCAAGCAGTGTAATATATTAAATATATATTCATGCTTAATTATAATGCAAAAAAAAAAAATCCTTTTTTTAGCCTATTAACAGCTTAAATTCTAAAGCCACTGGAATGATTCATGATTCCATGTGCAGAAGAGATTGCAATTATGCTTAAATCTGACTTTTGCTATAAAAAAGGCCATACCAGTGTCCAGCCAAGCACGCAAAAAATTCCCCCCTCCCCCCCATACATACAAAAGTTATTCATGCTTCTCTAGGTTTGGTCCCTGTGTATTCAAGTCGGGATGGATTGGGGCCACTTTAAGAGGTTGTGGGTCATTCTTTTGGCCAAGGATTTGAAACGCAAATATGTTGTGTCTCTTAGTTCAAGCCAATGGAGTTCCCATCCCTTTCCGAGGCTGGCCCAATGAGAAATCTGAAAACATGAGGTGTGCGTAAACACTGCCCTTTTAGGCAAACTAAAAGGACCGATCTCAAGAGGCAAGATATGGCCCATGGCACTAGGAACACAGCATTTGTGTTTCACCTCTTTTTGTGCCCTATTTGTTTGGAACGGGAGTGGGGGGATATCAGGAAAAACAAAGAGCAATTGTGTCTCAGTCGAGTTTTACAAGAGCAGCAATGCACTCTAATGCTGCACACCTCGCAGAGAGGAAGAAGATAGAGAAATAAGTGCAATCGACGTGTATTGGTAAAGGCTGGGGTGGGGGGTGGGAGTAATGTGGTCACTGTACAGAGAGTATGGTCGTTATTTTCTGGCATTGCATAGCGGTAATAATATTGAAGCTGGGGTGATGGCCCCGCTCTATTTTTGTAACTTTTTTTTAGTGCTGCATTTCGCTTTGGCTGCTCGCCTTCTTTTCTCTCTCTCGTGTGTGGCAGGTGGTGGGAGGAGCCAGTCTCTGCCCCAAGGAAGCCAAGCAGACGAGGAGAAGGGCACGTTAACGTTTACATGGGGAGGGGAGGGCACTTGTGGGAGGCGGGGAAGGGCAGAGGGGCGACCCTTCAGGCAAGCAGGCATGAGGTCAGGCAGGGGGCAAGCATTTTATTGCTGGCATCTCAAAGACAGGTTCTAGGAGGTGCTGTCTTCCTGCTTCTTCAGGGCTCTCTTTGATCTAGGAGCCAGGCCACCGATCGGCCATGGCTGGATTTTGTGGTGGTTATTTTTTGCGCACTTTAGTGAGGCGGGGCCGAGAGACGCAGCAAAGGAAGCGACAATCGGTTGGCACGGAAGCACACGGCCTGGCTCTGCCTAGCGTCGTGCAGACCGGGACGCTGCCCGAAGGGAGCCCCAGCCAAGGCACCTCGGGAGGCGTCCGACGCGCACACTCAGGATTTGCCTTTCAGCCGCTGGGCGCAACTGGCCTGGGGCAGGACGGAGCCGCCTCGATGCATGGTGGAGGCAGGCATTCGCTCTCAGGGCTTGCATCTCTGCCACGCGATACAAGCACCCTCAGAGCAAAACGCCCACTCCTCTCATCCAGGTCTGTTTGACGGGGGCTGGAATAGAGAGCCTGTCTCCTCAGACGCCAGCTCCGCTCGGACCCAGGTCAGTCGCAGCCGGCCATCTGAGGGCAGAGGGGTGAAAGGCCTCCATTCACCCCGTCACAGCTGCCAGCTTTAGAGCAGAGAGTCAACGACGGAGACAACGCCTTGCTGGCCATAGGCCAGGCGTTCGTTGGCAGGGGGAGGAGAGGGACGACAGTGGGGAAAGCTGCCCCAGGCTGCCTGTTCTGTGGACAGACATCTGTCCGCAGGGCCGCCAGGCCAGCCCCTTTCACCAGCACTAAATGCACTTTATTGAAAAGCAGGAGAAGGCCGAAAAGGGAGCCTCTGTGGCACAGACCCGGGCCAAAGGCAGTATTTTCTAACTTCGCTTCAGGACCGCGGTGTCACTTCTCGGGTGGGCAGGGGGAGCGATAGACCCACAGCACAGCCCCCTTCCAGTCTCCTCCCTTGTCTGGGGAGGATTTCGTTCTTCTGTTGCCGGGTAACCGAGCGTTCCCAGAAAGGGAGATGCCACTGAATTACAAAGCCGTCGGGCAGAGCCGATGGTTTACGCGGAAGATGACTCTGAGTCTTGGCTGGGGACCCAGCCTGCTGTTTGTTTGCTTGTGGAATGATTGAACCCGCTGCGAGGCGAGTAGTCTGTGTTGGGGAATCGCTCTCCACAGCTTGTTAGGAGTGGACCTGAAGCGAAGGAGCCGATTAAGGGAATTTCCTACCTGTCTGATACCAGGGCAGGCTCTGTAGCTCACTCCCACCCTGTCCCTACTTCCTCCCTTCGAGGGACTTGGGGGAAACGGATCCTGGCCACGAAATAATGATTTATACCTGCCTATTCCAAATTCCAGTCACATCCCTCGTCTGGGCTAGGTTCATCTCAGCTGCAGCTCTCCACTGGCTTCAAGGGAGCTACAGCAGCGGGGATGCATTAGCTCCCCACAGGCAGATTTCTTTCTCCTGACCCGTTGGGACAGCTGAGCTGTTATGACTAGTGGCCAAGATGATTAACCAACACTAAGGAATCCTGAGCCTACTTTGCTACACCTTTCGTTACATCCCACTTTGCTTTTTTTCACTTCATCCCCTGCACAGGGCACGATTGGTGTTGGGGGGGAGGGGGCACCCAGGTCTGACAAGAGCCAGGCAAACAGATTTCTGAATAATTGCATCTTGATCCAGCTTAGAGAGGGGCCCTGAGCTCAAACAAGCCTGAAACTTTTGAGAAGTTCTGATCCAGAGCTGAACCCCCATGGCCAAATATGTGTCATCTCCAGTCTGGTCTAGTTGGGGATGTTGCAAGAGAATAGGAGACGTGTGTCCTGATCCTGAAACATCCTGCAGGCAGGCAGATGGCCGCACCTGCATGGAGCCCCGCCAATTGCAACAGGTCTCCATGTCAATGTTCCCACTAATTGTTTCCATCTATGTGCAGAATACATTTTGTTACATGCACCAAGGCAAGTGCAGGTGTGCACCACCAGTAGAAACACATGCTACCAGCTGCAGGCAGTTGAGGGTGCTCTACTAATTATCTGGGTGACCCTTGAATCTCCCCTGAGTGGGCACCCAAGTGGTCAGTTTACGGGGAATACTGATCCATATAGATCCGCTCACATGGAGCACTTTGTAGGGCCAGAGCCAAAGTGGAGGAGATTGGCAACCCAATGCTGTAGCACTACAGTCAAATAGCCAGTTAATATTTAGGTGATATCTTAGTCTAAGGGCATGTGTATCTACACGAGAAACTGACCAGCAGAAATACAGCAATATAATCATACCACTGAATATATTTCTGCAAGCCACGTCCCCCATAGAGAAAACCCCTTAGTTTCTTTTCTACAGTACTCATCTTTGTAGCATCTAAACACTGGCAACCACAAAAGGTTTCACAGGAAGTTTCTCCCTATTATCCCATATAAACTAAAAGAAAACTACATTTACAATCTGCCTGCTCTCCAAAGCATACAGCTTTATTATTGCCAGCAATAAATATTTATTAGCAACAACCTACCAGTTTTTCGATCCGCACTGTTGGCTCCTGCCATAACTTAATTATAGCATCTCTGTAGCAGTTAGCCCTTTATGGAAAATGGGCACAGAAGGTGTTTTTAAGGGAAAATCACAACATTTAATGGCAAGGAAAACAAATAGCGAATGGGGTAAAATTCCCAGATGAGACTTAGACACCTAAATCCCTTTTGAAAATGGAACTTAGACCACTAAATCACTAAAGCGAGCCTGAAATTTTTTACTCCTTCTTGTCACCTATTGATGCTTCCCAACATATGGCCAAAACAGTATAATCATATGATCAGGAATTTCTCACGTGTAAATGTGACCATGGAAGGCCAAAAATACTAGTAATACAAGATAGTGGTAGTAATATAGACTTCCATTTGCCCTTACTAGTTTTTTTTTTAAGTGGTCATTCACAATCAAAGTCAGTTTCGGGGCTTAACCCCGCGGCCCTGGGGGTTGCTGCTGTAAGATGCTGAGTGATTCAGTCAAAGTGCTTAATCCTGCCAGATGCAGATCCATTGAGCTCAATGGCAGGACTCCTATGCTTTAAGTGTTCGAATGCTTTGCTGAATCGGGGCCAGCATGTCCAGCTCCCTGCAGGATTGAAGCCTGAGTCCACTGAGAACTTTGAAAGTTCTTCTGCCAGCAGAAAGAAAACAATTTACCTTTCAACACCCACCCACCCCCCCCAAACAGAGCAAGGCTGTGGCAGGTGCTGCTTAAGCGTTGTCAATTTCAAGGTAAAACCAGGGTGGTTCAAATCCGAATGGTCAATGTGCTGTGTCTTGTTTAGAGCCCCCAGGATCCTGCAGAGTCTTGAAGTTAGTGGCAAAAATGTCAAGCGCTTCAAAATTATTTTTTTTTTAAAAAGAATGGTTAGGAGAAAAGGATTCACCAGGTTAAAAACCTGACTCTTTTTCCTCGTTTTATAAAATTGTATTTCTGCCCTTCCTGAACCGGCTTGACTAAAATGTCGGGATTGCCCCACGAGGATCAGCCCAGTGGTCTATCGAGTGCCATATGCTGAACCTGCCAGCGGCCAGGGCCAATGGCTTCAGAGGAAAGTGCAAAAAAACCCCGCAGCAGGCAATGATGGGACATGATCTGTCCATCCGCAGAATAGCACCTATTCCCAGGAAACGCTGGTTAACGGCCACAGAGACACTTCCGAAAGTGCTCCTAGTTCGTTGGGAGTTTTGTGTTTCCACGGGGCCTTTAGGAAAGCAAACCCTTTCGGTTTTGAGGGTTCAGTCCTGCTCCCATTACAGCGCACTGCAGAACACCCACGCAGTTCACTAGGAGACGGATTCGACTCTTGTGTCTTACAGGGAGCATTAAACAGTCGCTGAGAGGAATCTTGTTGGTGGAAAGAAGCTCTAACGCTGCTCTTCTTTCTGAATAAATTTTTTTATAGAGCCACTTCATTAGCTAAAGAGATAATTAAGGTGCTTGATCATTCTTGAGGGTATTAAGATTAGCGCCAAAGAGGAAATTAGCATGCAATAATTTTAGGATCATTAAGGCTTCCCCTAATCCCAAGCAAGGCCATTACCTCTCTCTCTTTCCTCCCCTTTCACTAATGATCAGTACCACCTTCATTGCTCAGTTTTATGCATCTCATTTTCTCACACTCATCCATTCCAGGAGGCTGCAACTTATTCCTGGCGGGGACTGCAAAGGGCTGTATCACAGCTGCAATTTTCCCATATTCTCGTTCCCCCACCCTCCCTCCAATCTGAAATTTCTCCCAGCACAACCAGGTCCCAAAGTCAGCAATAAAGACAAAGCCCAGCCAAAAATATATAGATGTACATTGCTTGTAAGAAATAACAACTTCTGAAGGAAATTATATTTGGCAGAAGCCCATTAGACAGCTTCAAATCAGCCCCGGATAACTAATGTGGGGATGAAAAGCATTTGCTTGGTGCATACAGATTCGGAGCATAATGGTTTGGCTTTATTTCAGAGAGAGAGAGAGAGCCCTTTTCATGGCATGGCTTTTATTGACCCTTCTCTCTCCCCACTGAACTGGCTTCGTGCGTGTCTGTAAATCACAGGGCTCGAGCGCGACGTGTCAGAATGCAATGAAACAAGACAGCGGAGAAAATGGAAATCGGCTGCACCCAGAATTGCCTCTCCCCTCCTCAGTCCCTTGTGGTGCTGCCATCACACGGTTACCTCCTAGGAATTATCTCCTCTCACCCTCCCCCACACCTGCCTCCATCCCCAGATGCACAAAGGGTCAGGCCCAGGCAATCACTGGCAAATCACCCAACACTTCCCCCCCAGTCCTTGCAAGTGGCAAAGGCCTGGAGACAGAGGATTCACCTCAGCCCGCCAAGAGGGCCCCTTTCGTGGGGACCCAAACCCTTCACCTCAGAAGGGCTCTCCCAGCTCCTAGGAGCCCAGGACGTGAGCCTAGGCCCCAAGGTCGGACTCTAGCAGCCAGCTCGCTGATCTGTCCCGCTGTCAAGCGCTACACCCCCTCACAGGCGCTCCGCTCGGAGGACAAACAGCCTCCCGGCAAGAGAGGCTCTGCCCCAGGGCCCCGCACAGGAACGAGACAATACAACGTGCCCCGCCCCCCCCTGCCCCGAGCTACTGATGGAAGAGAACAGCTCTCCCAGATGGAGGAGCGTGTGGGGGCCGGGCAGAGGCCGGTGCCGTCTCTTTTAGTTAAGGAACCTCGTGGAACCTAAGGCGAGTGACTGTGTCCCACCGAAACACTGGACCTCCAGCTGCCACTGTCTGGAGGCTCTGTCGTGGGATGGGCCCGGGGGCGATGCATGGAGGAGGGGGGCATGCGTGGGATGCCAGGGACGGGAGGGGCAAGGGACCAGCCAGCAGGGCCAGAGACTCTGGGCAGCCCAGGGATGAGCGAGGTGGGGGGAGGCTAGTGCCTGCAGCAGGGGGCTGGCTCCCCACATTGGCCAGCAGTGGCGGGGGAAGCAGAGCAAAGAGGCCCCAGCTCGCTCTACTCCTGGCACGTCGGGGGAGACAGCAGGACTGACCCCTGCACTCACCTGGCCGGGGGAGCAGAGCGAGCTGGGACCATGTCACTTTGCTTCCCCCGCCGCTGCTGGGGACTGTGGGGGGCCAGATCTCCACTGCCAGCGCTGGTCCTGCTAGTCCCCTGGGCTGCATAGGTTGGGGGAAGTAGCGGGGTGCAGATGGAGCAAGGGCAGAGAGTGGGCAGAGCCTAGGGCAGAAGGGGGGGTGCCCCGGCCCTTCCACGGGCTGCAGAGAGGGGTCACATGGCCGGTAGCTCCCCAGATTCCCCCTCCCCAGTCGCCCCTGGATGTGCCCTCCCTGACCCTGCAGGGTTACACTGCAGCTTGGCCTGAGTGCCACCCCGGGAAGACAGCTGCACCGCCCCCGAACCATCTCCATTAGGGCCACTCCCACGCCACGAGGAAGAGCCCTCGGCCAGGGCATCAGTCCACTTTCCACTGTTCAAATCTACTCAGCCGCTGAAAACGCCCAGCCCCTCCTTTCCATTCCCCCTGAAACGCCCGGCCACCCTTCCCATTCCCCGCAAAACACCCAGCCCCCTTCCCATTCCCCAAACACCGTCCCCTTCCCATTCCCCCAAACACCCAGCCCCTTCCCATTCCCCAAACACCCAGCCCCCTTCCCATTCCCCAAAACGCCTGGTTTTTGTTTCCGCAGGTGGTGCACATTTGCATGTGTGTCGGTGCACATAAAAAAATTATTCTGCACATGGATGGGAAAAAAATCAATCCATGTATGGAAAAGATTAGAGGGAACATTGGCAAGTGCCCCTTCACACACGCTCTGGGCCTCCACTTTCACCACCTTTTACAAAGGTCCCAGTCCTGCAGGAGGGAAGAGCTCCTCCTACGACATTATGCGTGCCCTCAACTTCCGGGGAGCGGAGAGCGGCCAGGGCTTTGCAAGAGCAAGAAGACAATAGGGCAGCGATCCCTTGATGTCCCCCTTCTCATGCTTCTTGAACTCTGATAGTAGGGACTAGAATATTGGCTTTCTGGTTCCTGCGGAGCAATGCTCTACAGAACCAACCAAATCAGTTCCGTGCCCCTTGATCCCAAACTAGTCATCAGCTCCTTTGAGCAAGAGACAGGGTTCAGCGCCTAATGCTGTGTGTCCAGTACAATCCCAAAGGCAGCCTTGTTTTGCTGAAAGGGGCTGTCTGATCAGCACTCCATCCTCTTGGGCGACTCTAGCCACATCAGACACCTTCATTGGCTAGGAATGTCCCAGTAACTTCATTTTACATTTCATGAACCACTTCCTTTCTTGGATGGGGCCCAGAGGTTTGTTACCCCTCTCCTCTGAACACCCCTTCCCCACATCCCATATCTGCTCCCCACACCCACACTGCCAGTTGGACTGGAATGCTGGGAACAGGGTGCTGAGGTCTGACTTTCCACGAGAGCTATGGGGTTACTTCAACTAGGTTAAAAACTAGTTTAACCAACTACATATAGGTTAACAACTACCCGAGCCCTATCATCACTAGGATTTTACATCTACATGACTAACTGGAGGTAAAACCCCATCTTTTGCTGCAGCAAAAGCGCAGCATAAATCTGGGCTGTTTCTTCTACACCCTCTTTACCCTGCAATCCCATTTTAATTACTAAGACAGGCTTGTCCTGGGATTTGGAATGAGGGCCTGATATTCTGGGTCAATTATGAATAGTATTTATTATCATTTGTGGATGCTGCAAGGGTGGGTTAAAAAGACAAGAGCTGAAAACTTGGTTCCTTACTCCCTGCTCTGACCGCTGGGCCATCGTGACAGCATTGCGCCAATGTGGAAGTAACTCTGCTTTGGCCCCCAGCAGGGGACATGATCTTAATGAAGCTCGTGCCATGATCGGGTAGTTAAGTTCATGCCTATTATGCCCGCTGGCATGTAGGGCAGCAACGAAGGTTCTCCATTTTTGTTTGTCTTTGGCCATCTTCTCCAGTGTGCCCCAGTGGTAGTTCATTCTCTTCATATCTGCCTCAACAGTACACCGCCATGTTGTCTTGGGCTTCCCACGTTTCTGTCGTCCTTCAGGCGTCCAGTGAAGTGCTATCTTTACAATGGCGTCTGCCTCCCTTCTCATCATTGTGCCCTATCCATCTCCAGCGTCTTCTCATAATGATAGTGCTCATGTCCTCCTGGTGGCATCGCAGGAGCAGGTCTTGGTTGGAGATTGTTTTCGGCCAAAAGATGCGAAGTATCTTATGAAGGCTGGTGGTGTGAAAGGATGAGAGCTTAGCATGGTCGCACTCTGTCTATTTCCCTGGGGAATGCACAACTGCAAGCATCTTTCTCTATGGCAAGGGGGGGAATTATTAACAACTGATAAACGGGAGAGACTTTTTCATTCCTCATTCCGTGTTACCATGGACTTTACCTCCAGGGTTCTAGGTGCAGTTTGTCCTGGCCTCCAACCCTTTTCTGTCTGCCACTTATAGTCGGCCTTGGCATGTACGGTGTTTCGGTGGGTATGGCCACCATTGTGATGAGTCCAGTCCATCAGGTGGTGATGAAGAGGGTGTGACATTGCCCTGTTGTGTGCAAACATAGAGGCAGCAGTTAGAGACCTGGTGTAACGTTCATTCAGTCCTGGCGTAACTTGACAGACAGGAGGATATGGCTAGCTCCTTTGGGCAGGGATGGCCTCCTTCTCATCCCTGAACAAAGCATTAAAACGCCAGGGCTGAACCATGCCCAGGGCCTGTGAAACGCCTGGTACTGTTTGCTCTCCTCTTGCTAGGGAGATGCCAGCTACAAAGAGCACAACTCCCTCGGGACCTAACGCAGCGGGGCTTTCCATCCTACCACCCACTGGGATGGGTAGGACAGGACAGAGCCTTTTCATTTCCTGAGAGGTCAGGGGCTGTTGGCATTTCCGTTGTAAAACTGGCTCCCAGGGACTTTGGCTCAGCCCTGGAAAAAGCCACGCTGGGCTGACCATTTGCCATTCATGTGTAGCTACACTATCAGCATGTGCGTGTGCGCCCGTGTGTATTGTATACACACACGTGCGTTTGAGTCTTCCGACTTCAAGAGTGACTTCTTTTGTTTGACATGGTAATGACATCTGGCAGGGCATAGAGCGGCGGGGGGTGGGGTGGTCGATTGGGTCCTTTGCGTACGTCCCAAAATCACCAAACAGCTCACCTAGCATAGGCTTTTGCCATGACCACAGCCAGTTTGTGCATTTCTCCTCGGCTCGTTCCTTACCTCCATGCTCATCGCTGTGGGTCGGTACATCACAAATTCATCTGTCGCCTACATGGGGTCTGTTGGTTGTGACCAGGGGTCATCTAGCAATGGGGGATCAGCTCTTAACATGAGGTAAAAGGAGATGTGTGCTACATGAGGCTCCCAAAATATACCAATGGATTTGGCCCATGAATATCATCTGGAACACGAACGCTGACTAAATCTATCAACCCCGCCTGGTGTATCGAAGTATTTAAACTCCCCCCCCTTTTCGTTAAGGAACATGTGTAGTTGTTTCTGGAGCCCATAATGGGCTGCTCAGGCACCATCGCGCAAGTAAAGACAAAACTTTGGCCTTTAGTGTGTGAAATGTCCAGAGTTGCAGGGAGCTTTTTGTTCTCTCAGTGCAGTTTCATTCTGGTTTCTTGACACCTCCGTGTCTCTCTCGGTGACGTGGGGGCAAACAAGCCTGTCTGTAAAAACAACACAGAGTTCTGTGGCACCTTAGAGACTAACCCATTTATTAGGGCGGAAGTTTTCGTGGGTAAAACCCGCTTCGTCGGATGAATTGGAGTGGAAATTACAGAGGCGGGGGTGTACGTGTATATATATATATATAAGTACAATAAAAGAAAGAAGTAACTTATCAAGTGTAGGACCAGTGTTAATGAGGCTAATCAAGCCAGGGTGGATGTAGCTCGTTCACAGTACCTGACGGGCAGATGTGACTATCAAGAGATGGGAAAGTGCCTTTGTAGTGGGTTAACCAGTTTAAATCTTTATTCCGGCCTCAGGCAAATACATTGGTTAGGTGACACAGGACTTCTCATTGTTTTGCAGCTACAGATAACACGGCTCCTTCTCTGAGCCTGTCTGTGCACATGGGGTTGGGGAGATTGTGGGAAGATAGTGGAGGATTATCAGCACATGAGTGGCGTAGCCTGCATCCTCACTGCAAAGTGGGCAAGTTACCAGCCCGGATGCAAGTAGCTCTCAGACTTTAGTCACCCGCCCCAGAAGAGCCAGCTAGGTGGGGCTGAAAGCACCAACCTCGGATGCGTGATTTTAGTGAAGGGCATCATTTACTATAGGGAAAAGGGAGCAGTTCACCCCCCCAAAAAAAATTTGGTTCACCTCTCCACACATTTCATAGGTCCCTGTGAGCCATCATTTGTACTCCTGTGCCCCAAATTGGCAGGTACAATGCAGTCATATATAAAATGTTCTGTGGGCTGAAAACTTTGCTCCCCACCCTCGGAATTTTTCCCTGATTTTATTGTGCGGGCTGGAACCGGAATAAGGGCCCGGCCCCGGTAAAAGCGTCACTTAATTCTGCAGTGAAGACAGACCCTGCCACCACACGCGGGGGGGAAGCTGGTTCTGATCTCGTTTGTGCCTGTTGTGCATTTCACTAACGCCATCGAGTTCCGCAGGGGTTACATCGGACTAATACACAGAGGCCGGCGCCATGCTACATCCATTACCACACAGGCAGAGCCTCACTGCCCTAAAGCTATGCAAAAGCAGAGGGTTTGGCAAGGGGGATGCATTGGACCCCTCCCTCCCCCAGCTACGCACTTAAATCATTTTAAAAGGTCCCATCCCTCCTGGCATACCTGAAATTGGGGGGGGGAGGGGAGAACCAGCAAAGGATCAGCCCTGGGGTGTGGAGGCTGATCCCACATTTGGCAACCAGCCCACACCACACATGGATGTGTTATTATTGATCATTCCTGCTGGACCAGTGCCCTGCAGTCAACTCTGCATGGCAGGGTGGACTGGAGGATGCCCCTCTGTTTCAATTCCCTGCCACGGCAGCGGACAGGCACTGGCAGAAAGGAGCAGCAGGAAGATGCACTAGCCCTAAGCCAGTCTGCTATGGCCGCCGCAACCAACCAAGCCCAGGACAGAAACACTGGCGTGGTCTCCCTGAGGGAGACGGACGATAGGGCTTCATTCTTCCCTTATTGGAGAGGCTGCAGGATGGTGAAGTAGGAAATGCGAGCAGAAGGGAAGGGAAAGCTTTGAGACCCAGGGCAGCATCTCAGACACCCCCCCCCCCCCCCCTTGCAGCGCATGCATGCACTGATGAAAGGCAATAGCCATAGAGCAGGAAAGCAAGCCTGTCAGCATGACTGCTGGAGAGATACGGGCAGGGATGAACATCTCCCCCGTACGTGGTGGGAAGATGGGCAACCAGCCTTCTCCATAGAGGTTCCACAGCTGTGGCTGGCAAGACAGCTACTGGGGAACACAATTCTTCAGCGCCTCCAGGCCTGGAGCCAAAGGAAAAGCCAGGAAAGCTGCTAACCCCTTCCCTTCCTGCTACATATCAATGTATTATATAATCGACCTAGCCAGCCCCGCAGGACCCTTCCCCCCCCCTCTACCTCATTTTCATTTGGCTTCTGCCCTGGCAGGAGTAGTAGCTTCAGGCCACGTGGGGGTTTTTGTCTACGAGGAAGCAAGTTAACTTTCTTTTTCAAATTCCCCCCCCCCACACACACACACCCTGACCTCAGCAGGGCACGGAGTAACGGAGCCCTTGCCAGTCCGGGGAAAGCTCTTCACACCCACTGCTCAGGCTGCTTAATGCCCCATGCGCCAAATGCTGCCCTGGTTGAAGCACACCTGAGCTCGTTCCCAGGGCCGGAGCTGGGCCTGTTCAAACCAGAGCTGAGTTTGAGCTGCTGACTTAAAGGGGGGGGGGGGGGACTTGTAAAAACATAAGAATGGCCACGCTGGGTCAGACCAAAGGTCCTTCTAGCCCTGTCCTCCTGCCTGGCCACTGCCAGGTGCTCCAGGGGGAATGAACAGACCAGGGAATCCTCCCCAGTTTTGGATGGAAAAAACAAGCTACCCAGAATACGCACCTTGAGATTCAGTGCCCTCTGCCCAGGCAGCTCCACTTTGTTTCCTTTTATGCACTAAGATTCCCCCTTAAGTGTCTGGGTTTGAATGTGAAGCGGTTGTACTGTTCGGCTACAGGGATGCCATAGGAGTTAGCAGGGGGGTTAACGAGGGCACCCCTCAGGCTGGCAAACCCCTCAATGAGTCTACACTAGAAAAATAATTTGAAACGAACGGTCACCTACTGAAAAAGTAATTGCGCTCTGCCCCCAGCAGGCCCGTCTTGCTTTTAAAAGCTACCACCCCTAAGCCATGGCAGGTGTTAGGGCCAGTGGAAAAGGACGCTCCTGGCTTTCTCCTATTGAGATCCAGCCAGATACCGGCCCCAGCCAAGTCGCTGCCTAGTAAATCTCAACTCCCTACTAGATGAATTGAAGACAGGTTAAGCGGGGGGCCCAGCGGGTTTGGAAACAGCCTCAGAATTTCGGGCCTCGGGAGCAATTTCAGGGCAGGTGGGTAGCAGGGATGAACGAGCCGGCGAGGCGTATCTAGAGGCAGCACTGTCCTTCTGCTTGCTGAAGCCTCTACCAGCCTCAGTGCAGGCCAGCACCGCAGGAACTGATGCGCAAACAGTAAGACATGAACCACAGGCCAATTGTGGGAACTTGGAGCAGGCCGGAAACATTGGCAGAAGGCACAAAGGGGAAGGCCAAATGGCTTTATTCATGTACATTCCCGGCTTGTCAGTGCACCGCTTTCAAGCCTGGAGCCTCCAATTCTGTGAAACTGAATACAGCTGTGAAAACACACACAAAAACACAGCCCAACCTTGGGCAGGTACTAGGCCTGGTTGTGATATTCCTGACCGCTCCCACCGGGGCCAGAACTCTCCACCTCTTTCATGAACTCATTGGGCCACCGGGCAAAACATAAGCGGGCCTCATAGTAGAACTGAATTTGCAGGCACTCGTGAATTTGCAGGATTTGAAATGCAGCAACACCGAGGCAAAGTGAGAGAGCTTGAAAGGACGAAGCAACGGGCCCCGCGCCTGGAAGGACGAACATGCACAAAGGGCACAGGTTCTGTTCTGCCACAGTGCATCATCTACCTACTGTCAGCCAGTACCATGCTGGAAGTAGACTGACTCCTGACACCGGAGAAATGGGTGGTACCTGTCTTAGCAGCTGCTTGTAGTCCTCCACCTTAGACCAAACAACCTCCAGACAGAGGAACAGTAGTGTTGCGGAGGGTGACATCTCCTGGGCAGTGCTTGTCTCCTCACTTTCTACCACAAGGTATCACATTTAACATGTTCAAATGGGAGTACTGCAAAGCGTATTACACAAGTGGCCAAACAAACCAACCTAGCAGAGACTTCTCCCCTCTAACTAAACACACATGAACTCGAAGAATAGGCCTATCTTTAGGCACAAAAACTCTTCAAATTACTTAGGATTTCTATTTAGCACAAATAAGGTACGTGTGGTTTTATTGTGGAGGGGAGAAGCCACATACAGTAGGAACAAATACAGTAGAGAAGTTAATTGCTCAATGCAGAGTACTGGTTTCTCAGAATATCTTTGGAATAGGACAGCTCAGAGTTCCCCCAAAACATCAACTGTATGTGAATGTTTGACATACTGGTATTTAAAGATTTTGTGCCTGTGAAAAACACCTCCCTGAAAAGTTAGAAATAATGCTATTCACACGTATTTTCTGTCTCTCTCTTCTGTAAGTCGCATGAAAAGACAATCTTCGTTTTAAAAGCTTATTTGGCCTATCAATGCTCAGTAGTAGATCTTATTAGTACTGTATATACACAGCAGCAGAGGTGCCGCTTCCTCATTTGGTCTTCCTCCACCATCTTTACATTCTCTTATTTTAAGCTTTGTGGCAGATTATTCTAGCCAGCTTGTAAACTTTCACCTACCGCTTTTGCAAGCTTCTTCAGCTTGGGACAACACATTGCCACCAGAAAAGGGAAAGGAAACTAAAATCTATGAGGAAGTCAAGTCATTTGCTTTCATTCTTAATGAGTGGAGCATTGAAACAAGCAATAGCAGAGATAAAGTACCTAAGATTTTTAAAACCTTTTCCCTTCTAATGGACTCAGGTGTTACTGTAAGACAGAAAAATGATTGATTTTAAGTATAGGGATTTTAATGAGATAAGTCTCAATTTAATTCAAACAACCTTTTCTTAAAAAAAATAAAAATACAAAAGTTGTTCGCATTCAACCTGGCAAGATTTGGGCCGCGATCTGTGCTGATGCAACATGGGTGAGAAAATACAGTCAGCCTCTTGCAAGGCATTTGGGGATGGAGTTTAGAGGAAGAATTTTCTCTCTTCCCCACTACGGGTTTACACTGAAGGGAAGGTTGAATTAAGATAAGTAACATAGCTGGAGTCGATGTACCTTGTTTCCAGTTTGCCCACAGTGGGAGGCCAACAGAAGCAAACCTCCCCCCCCCCCCCCCCCCATCAGCTTCCCTTACTCCTTGCAGGAGCACTGGCTGCCGACAGGGATGCCCTCCAAGTTCGATTTAGCGAGTCTTTACTAGACCCGCTAAATCAAACTCAGGAAGATCGATCACAGCAGCGATGATCTTCCCTGGAGTGAAGACATCTGATAAGCAGAAAAAAAAAAAAAAAAAAGAAAACTGGGCAGCCACCACCTGTTCTCCAATTACTCCCAGCGCTAGAAAGGAAGTTCAGGTTTGTTCTTGAACATCCTGCTGCAATAGAAGTTAGCAGCACCACATGCTCATGTCACTCCGTCCTTGGAAGAAGCCATCCTCTCAGCTGTAGCAGCAACATGGTCACAACCCAGCTGTCCAACAGTGGGCGGTCAGGTAGGAAACACGCAGCAAGAGCAGAAACTAATTTTCACACTACTCGCCCCCAGAGCAAAACCAGGACCAGAGAAACACAGAAAATATGGACTGGAAAAACTATTGACTCAATGAAAGGGAGTGCATTTTCCAAGAAGTGCAAAGTAGTTTAGACAGAACCCACCCCCCAAACACACACTTTCGTAAGTTTCTGTTCTCCCCTATCCACCTTCCCTGTCTTTTCTATGTGAATTTATTTGTATATATCTATACAATTGGTATGGCCTTAATGCTCTATTTAAGGACGTGTTTTGCTATATGGGGCACAGACAGCAAAGCAACTGCTTCCTTAAGAGTAACATTTTTACATCATGGAAACAAATCTGTAACTTATACAAGTACAATTTGCATGAACACAGAAGCAATGGCAGTTTATTTTTTTGGCTTGTAAAAACAAAATTTAAGAAAAAGTTCTATTTCAGCAGTTTGAAGATGGAATGTAAGACTTCCGTTGTAAGTGTATATAAAATATATATATTTATTGAACCATACATTCATGCCAATTCCAATTAAAAAAAAAAAACCCAAAATAAACGTTTTCTGAAATTTGCTTTCTGTGGATTTTTAGTACACAAAAAGTCATTTTACAGCCAATGCTAACAGCTGGGAAGTGCTATCCTACAGATATTTAGAGGTAGGATCATTGTATTGTCACACTAGTTTTGAGGGGGGTGGAAGAGAAAGATCCCCTCTCCATCTCCCTCTGAGCTCCTGTCCACACTGCAATCCCCAATGGTTGGTTCTATCTGTATAAGAAGAGCAAATTAGCCAGATCCCCACACCTTTTTTTGCTGGTATGCACTTTTGGAACAGTTGGAGATCGGGAATATAGTTTCATCTTTTACACTACACAGACTGAGCCTAGCAGGAGTGAGGACAAGGTGCGTTAGTAGGTCCCTTACTGAAGGAGCAGCTTTTTACTCTACTGAAGATAGGTGGGAGTGCCCTATATCCATGACCGGGGCTCGACAAATAATACAGTCTACTCACCTGTGGCGAGTAGATTGCAACCCGGAAGAGCTGGGTTCGGGCGATCTGCATATGCGCAGATCGCCGGACAGCACGGCTGGCGAGCGGGGCTCGCCGTGGTTCGGCGAGCCCTGTCCATGACTATATCAAAATGGCATTGCTTTTTCAAATAGCACCAACTTGCATCCAACTGGCATTTTGGTCACCTTTTTCTTGCCAATAGGTTGGACCCTAAAAACAGCATTTTAGAAGTGATTTACTAGCAACTATGGTATTTCTTTTGTGCTGCTCTACTCAAGTGAGTGGGTGGAGATATGGTTCCTTGCATTGAGGCATACTACTTACTTCACAGAACACTAGAACTGGAAGGGACCTCGAGAGGTCATCAAGTCCAGTCCCCTGCCCTCACAGCAGGACCAAGCATGGTCTAGATCACGAGTTCCCAACTTTTTTCGGTCCCCATACCCCCTTGGCTTTTAGTAAACCTTCCCGTAACCCCTATTCAATACGAAAGGAAATAAATTCTAGACTCTAGAATCCACAACTTTTTTCACTAACACTACTACTTTTGGAATATTTCAATTAGGATAATCTAGTTATTTACCAAATATTCCCCGAACCACCTTGACAAGCTTTTCATACCCCCCTGGAGGTAGGTACGCGTACCCCAGGTTGGGAACCCATGGTCTAGATCATCCCTGATAGATGCCTGTCTAACCTGCTCTTGAATATCTCCAGTGATGAAGATTCCACAACCCCCCAGGCAATTTGCTCCAGTGTGTAACCACCCTGACAAAGTTTTTCCTGATGCCCAACCTAAACCTCCCTTGCTGCAGTTTAAGCCCATTGCTTCTTGTCCTATCCTCGGAGGCCAAGGAGAACAATTTTTCTCCCTCCTCCTTGTAACACCCTTTTAGGTACTTGAAAACTGCTATCATGTCCCCTCTCAGTCTTTTTTCCAAACCGAACAAGCCCAGTTCTTTCAGTCTTCCCTCATGGGTCATGTTTTCTAGACCTTCCTTCATTTTTGTTGCTCTTCTCTGGACCTTCTCCAATTTCTCATCTTTCTTGAAATGCGGTGCCCAGAACTGGACACAATACTCCAACTGAGGCCTAATTAGCGCAGAGTAGAGCGGAAGAATGGCTTCTCGGGTCTTGCTCCCAACGCTCCTGTTAATGCAGCCCAGAATTATGTTTGCTTTTTTTTTTTTTTGGGCTTGTTCTAGGGAACTATGGTTATGTTTATGCAGGGACACAACTGTCCTAGTAGAAAACTCACCAGTTAGTTCTCAGATGGGCAGCTGTTACATTGCTTGTACATAGCCCTGCCTTTCGGTCTTGGATGAAGTGATCCCGGGTTTAAGGCTTTTTTTTTTTTTTTTATAATGACTTTATTCAAGCAATTTCCTCAAACTGAAGACTGGGAGACTGGAGGAGGGACAAAATATTTTACCTTTACTACCTGCCAAGGCAACTAAGTATTGAATTTCTATTCATCACACAATACCTACCGTGCTTAAGCCAAGACTAGAAAGAATGGTGGAAAAAGAGGGTTGCAGCCAGCTATTTATACTGCGATGATGCATTGTTGCTTCCCCAATGCAGGCCATTTAAAGCCTCCTGCCAAAGCCTATTTACATTAAAGAAACACCAGAGCATGCCATTTTGTCAAACATTTCTGATTAAGCATATCAAAAAGTCCATTATTAAATCCATTATTATGTATCCAGCCTTAACGAGAGAACATGCAAATAAGTTTCCCAGAGGGCCTGCAATGGTAATTTCTCAGTTACCAGCCAAGCTGAGAAAGAGACACAGGCATAAGCTGTAAATGCTTTAGCAAGAAGTGATTAGGCAAATTGCTCGTATTCTCAGTCATGGGCAGCAGCAGGCAGGGAGGGAGAAGCAACAAAAATATCAGGTCTTTACCTTGAACATTTCTGGCTCTCTTTGAAAGGTGGGGAGGAAACGAATGCCTGGATATTGTAATGTTTCCACTGACCAGTCCAGGAAGAGGAATATCGAGGGCCAGCTATTTCTTTCCAGTTCAATACTGAAGTTGTGGCCCCTCCCACCCCACCCCACCTGAAGCGTAACAGGGACTGCTGGCTGTTTACTCTGGTACTTGCACAAGGCACAGACATAGGTAGCAACTTTTTCTGAGCCAAGACACGTATCAGGCAGACACAGCTGCCTCTGTTCAGGACAACCACTCTTCATTCAAGGCCCTGCACCTTCTACAAGCAGAGGTAGAACAGCCAACCTCAGTAGGGATCTCAGGGACAGCATTTCATGCATGGAAATCCAGCTTATCACTCAAGGGACCATACAAGAGGTGCCATACAAGAGGTGGTTAAAAATGGCAAAGACCAAGACATTGTAATGAGTGTTTAGAGTGGACTGAAAACCTGTCTTCTCCATAGGATTTACTGTCCCACTCCCTGTACTTATCGAAAGCTGATTCAGGTAAGTCGATAAACACAGCTGAGAACAGAGGGTCATGCTCTGCATTCCTTACAAAGTAGACTTGATACTGCAGTGCTCGTGAACTAGACCAGCAGGTAGAAGGCAAAATAGGTATGTTCTTGGTATCCCTGTTAATTCTAGTAATACCGCAGACGTGCCTGCTCCTTGGGGAAGCGACTATGCACTTGTTCCAGCTGGCCTGGAGAAAGGAAGGCTCACGTTTTAATACCCACTGCTTTTTGTAGATGTCTGAACTGTTCAGAGCAGGACTTCTGAAGGCCTGTTGCTGCCTTGCAAACCAACAGGGCCTCTTCTCTTAGGACCTACTTCCACTCTTCCAGAAAGGAAGGTTCTTTCCAAAATTGAGCTCTTGGATGGCTGAACAGAGCTCTTAAGGTTACTAAAATGAAGCTTTTGTGCTGCCACACTTAGTCTCCAGTGAGGTTACAAACGGTACCTCCAGGCCCTTCCAAGCTCTCCATGCTCCACCACTGCTGTCAGTGCAGAAAGAGCATGACTGGGTTGCCCATTTCAATGCATCTAGCTGGAGCAGCTCCGTCAACTCAGTAAGGCTTCGGCTCAAGTCTGGCAGACTGACCGAGCCAACATGCCAGCTGAAGAATGCTCTTCTTGTCCTGAAGGGCTTGATCGTAAATTAGCCTACTTGAAGCTTCTCTAAGCATCCAGCATGGAGACAAGACATTGTTTCCCCATCAATAACGCATAGGCTGGGATTTCAGCAGGGGCGGTTTTTAGTGCGTTTCACAGCAGAGGGAAAAGGGGTGTTGAGAGTAGGCATACCCCGGACTCACCTCAGTGGTGGCTCCTGTCCTGTGGGACTGGGCCCAGCTCACTGCTCCTGGCGTTGTCAGCAGGCAGCGTACACTCAGGTTTGGCACACCCATCCCTCCACAGAGGAGCAGACATGCCAAAACTGAGCGGCACTGCAACCACATCGCAACACCTCCTGGGAGGAGCCAGGCCCACCCCCCCCCGGGACAGAAGTCACCACTGTGAGGTGCGTTGAGGTAGGATCACAGACTTGATTTAAATCCTATGAACACTGTGACCTCCGTGCCAAAACCATAGCCTTGACCACAAATTCGTTTAGTTTGAGATGCTGGCAGCACCAACGTCTCGTTTATCCTGTAACAAAACACACATTGTTTCGCATCTTTTTAATTTTTGCATTTCATTCACCTTCGCCTATGAAGAGAGTCTGATCAGTTTGGCGTTCTGGCAATAGAAAGACAGCGCTACAGTCACACCAGAGAAGTCTAGCTGTCTAAACAGGAGGTTCAACCACAAAACCCATTTAGGTTTTGAGAGTCTTCTCCACTGCCCTCCCAAAATTAGATTTTCAGCCAAAAACAATGACAAAATCCCTCTAAGCAAATGCTCCTTTAACAAGTTGAGAAGCGTTGCCAGCTCTGGTATGTGCCAGGCATAGGTGCTATTTATTCCAGCCTCTCCCCAGAATGCTTTGACAATCTGAAGTGAAGTATCTATTGCCAGTCTGATTTCTCCCCAGTCCGAATGGGAGTCTAGCTGACATGTATATCATTATGGAGGGGTAAGCATGAAAAGCAATGGAAGAATGCCAGCTGGGAAACCACAGAGAAACACTTGCACTTAAGCCCTTGGCTGTGGTATGCACTAGGTTTTCCTAATCGGAGGTTAGGTAAAGCATTTAGAACAGACACTACCAGTTATTGCAAGGGCAAAGGGTGTACATTTCCCAGACACCCATGCACTAAGAAGGTACACTGTGAGGACAGCCACCGGCATTGTATTTTTTAACCTTCACCCCAAAGTAATCAAGTCAGTCTGTAAAATGTTGGAGAGGTGAGTTGAACATCAGGTTTTAAAACAAACATTGTCTCTGACAAAAGCTTCCACTGACCTGCATGAAGCACAAACTAACTATACCAACTCACAGGAAACTTTTCTGGAATGGTTTATAGTGACCTCCCCCTGGCCACAGGCAGTTCTGTTCCAGTTTGTAGAGCTGAATGCAGAGGCCACAAGATGCCAATCCCATCTGCACAGATCCTGCATGAGAAAACTCAGCACTTCGATGCACTGAATGCTGGCTCACAGGAATGAGAATTGCTAATAAGCTCTCTGGGGTCTCCGTGTAATGCAGATACTGCAAGGGGCATTTGAACTTAAATGTATCATCCAGTCACTTCTTATTAGAGAGAAGGTGGTGCATGGAGCCACCATTCAAATCTAAGATCAGAAGCCTTTGGGGTCAATTTAGAAGCAAGACTGAGATTTTCTTCCAGATGTTTTTCCATACAATGGAATTAGAACACCCTAGAGGTTACCTAAATAAACACAGTGTGCTGTGCACTGTAATCCTTTAAGGCTGCTATAGCACAGTGTTTTATAACTTCATTTTCAATTTCAGTGGCATCTGAGAATAAGGAATGTATTCAATACCAGGTGTATGTACCAGCAATCGAGACACAATCCGTACACCTCTAGCGTGACGTCAAACACTGCAGCTAAAGTAAGCAGTTTTACCTCTGGCATAGGGCTGTTTCTAAACTGATGCATAACTTGCAAAAATGCCCCCACAATCAAGAACATAGTAAGCACACAGGATCCTACCAAGCACTTTTACATTTCAACTATTTTTAAAAATAAAGACATTTACAACCAAAGTTTCCTAGTCACAATGGGAATCGTTACAAAAAAAAAAGTGCACATTACTTTTTAGTCCATGGAATAGCAAGCATTTAGTCTACAACAATCCATGTGTTTTATACTACTAGACAGCTCTACCTACTACCCACAGCGAAGTTTGGTTCAGTTTCCGAAGTAGTTTTTGTCATGATCATAGACTAAGGCAGTGATGGGAAGAATGGAGGGGAAAACACACCTCTTCGCAAGAATTACAACATACTCCACTTGATAAAGCAAATCTAGACTTTTTTAATTTTTTTAACAATTTGCCAAGACTGGAATGAGAGATAAATAGAAGGCACAACAATTTTGCTTTTTTTTATACAAATACAAACTAAAACATGAAAAAAACTCCCTATTTCAATAAAAAATTTCACAAAGTTCAGGAAAAGTGTTTTGAGAGTCAAGTTCTAGACATTTAAAACCTACCCCACAATCCAAAATTTGCAAGTGGTAAAACAGTAGTTAGAATTCCTTTTCGTGATCATGTATCAAAAGAAAAAGATTCTATGGATAGCTTTATTCCACTTTTACAGCGCCACAGAGAGAAGCGAATGTCAATTTTTCAAGTGGCAACATGGCCAGACCAGAGGATGTTCACGTGACCCGCAAGGGATAGACAATAGTTTCTCCTGCTTTGAAATGCTTGCCAACCTAAACCTCCCTTGCTGCAGTTTAAGCCCATTGCTTCTTGTCCTATCCTCGGAGGCCAAGGAGAACAATTTTTCTCCCTCCTCCTTGTAACACCCTTTTAGGTACTTGAAAACTGCTATCATGTCCCCTCTCAGTCTTTTTTCCAAACCGAACAAGCCCAGTTCTTTCCAGTCTTCCCTCATGGGTCATGTTTTCTAGACCTTCCTTCATTTTTGTTGCTCTTCTCTGGACCTTCTCCAATTTCTCATCTTTCTTGAAATGCGGTGCCCAGAACTGGACACAATACTCCAACTGAGGCCTAATTAGCGCAGAGTAGAGCGGAAGAATGGCTTCTCGGGTCTTGCTCCCAACGCTCCTGTTAATGCAGCCCAGAATTATGTTTGCTTTTTTTTTTTTTTGGGCTTGTTCTAGGGAACTATGGTTATGTTTATGCAGGGACACAACTGTCCTAGTAGAAAACTCACCAGTTAGTTCTCAGATGGGCAGCTGTTACATTGCTTGTACATAGCCCTGCCTTTCGGTCTTGGATGAAGTGATCCCGGGTTTAAGGCTTTTTTTTTTTTGACTTTATTCAAGCAATTTCCTCAAACTGAAGACTGGGAGACTGGAGGAGGGACAAAATATTTTACCTTTACTACCTGCCAAGGCAACTAAGTATTGAATTTCTATTCATCACACAATACCTACCGTGCTTAAGCCAAGACTAGAAAGAATGGTGGAAAAAGAGGGTTGCAGCCAGCTATTTATACTGCGATGATGCATTGTTGCTTCCCCAATGCAGGCCATTTAAAGCCTCCTGCCAAAGCCTATTTACATTAAAGAAACACCAGAGCATGCCATTTTGTCAAACATTTCTGATTAAGCATATCAAAAAGTCCATTATTAAATCCATTATTATGTATCCAGCCTTAACGAGAACATGCAAATAAGTTTCCCAGAGGGCCTGCAATGGTAATTTCTCAGTTACCAGCCAAGCTGAGAAAGAGACACAGGCATAAGCTGTAAATGCTTTAGCAAGAAGTGATTAGGCAAATTGCTCGTATTCTCAGTCATGGGCAGCAGCAGGCAGGGAGGGAGAAGCAACAAAATATCAGGTCTTTACCTTGAACATTTCTGGCTCTCTTTGAAGGTGGGGAGGAAGCGAATGCCTGGATATTGTAATGTTTCCACTGACCAGTCCAGGAAGAGGAATATCGAGGGCCAGCTATTTCTTTCCAGTTCAATACTGAAGTTGTGGCCCCTCCCACCCCACCTGAAGCGTAACAGGGACTGCTGGCTGTTTACTCTGGTACTTGCACAAGGCACAGACATAGGTAGCAACTTTTTCTGAGCCAAGACACGTATCAGGCAGACACAGCTGCCTCTGTTCAGGACAACCACTCTTCATTCAAGGCCCTGCACCTTCTACAAGCAGAGGTAGAACAGCCAACCTCAGTAGGGATCTCAGGGACAGCATTTCATGCATGGAAATCCAGCTTATCACTCAAGGGACCATACAAGAGGTGCCATACAAGAGGTGGTTAAAAATGGCAAAGACCAAGACATTGTAATGAGTGTTTAGAGTGGACTGAAAACCTGTCTTCTCCATAGGATTTACTGTCCCACTCCCTGTACTTATCAGCTGATTCAGGTAAGTCGATAAACACAGCTGAGAACAGAGGGTCATGCTCTGCATTCCTTACAAAGTAGACTTGATACTGCAGTGCTCGTGAACTAGACCAGCAGGTAGAAGGCAAAATAGGTATGTTCTTGGTATCCCTGTTAATTCTAGTAATACCGCACACGTGCCTGCTCCTTGGGGAAGCGACTATGCACTTGTTCCAGCTGGCCTGGAGAAAGGAAGGCTCACGTTTTAATACCCCACTGCTTTTTTGTAGATGTCTGAACTGTTCAGAGCAGGACTTCTGAAGGCCTGTTGCTGCCTTGCAAACCAACAGGGCCTCTTCTCTTAGGACCTACTTCCACTCTTCCAGAAAGGAAGGTTCTTTCCAAAATTGAGCTCTTGGATGGCTGAACAGAGCTCTTAAGGTTACTAAAATGAAGCTTTTGTGCTGCCACACTTAGTCTCCAGTGAGGTTACAAACGGTACCTCCAGGCCCTTCCAAGCTCTCCATGCTCCACCACTGCTGTCAGTGCAGAAAGAGCATGACTGGGTTGCCCATTTCAATGCATCTAGCTGGAGCAGCTCCGTCAACTCAGTAAGGCTTCGGCTCAAGTCTGGCAGACTGACCGAGCCAACATGCCAGCTGAAGAATGCTCTTCTTGTCCTGAAGGGCTTGATCGTAAATTAGCCTACTTGAAGCTTCTCTAAGCATCCAGCATGGAGACAAGACATTGTTTCCCCATCAATAACGCATAGGCTGGGATTTCAGCAGGGCGGTTTTTAGTGCGTTTCACAGCAGAGGGAAAAGGGGTGTTGAGAGTAGGCATACCCCGGACTCACCTCAGTGGTGGCTCCTGTCCTGTGGGACTGGGCCCAGCTCACTGCTCCTGGCGTTGTCAGCAGGCAGCGTACACTCAGGTTTGGCACACCCATCCCTCCACAGAGGAGCAGACATGCCAAAACTGAGCGGCACTGCAACCACATCGCAACACCTCCTGGGAGAGCCAGGCCCACCCGGGACAGAAGTCACCACTGTGAGGTGCGTTGAGGTAGGATCACAGACTTGATTTAAATCCTATGAACACTGTGACCTCCGTGCCAAAACCATAGCCTTGACCACAAATTCGTTTAGTTTGAGATGCTGGCAGCACCAACGTCTCGTTTATCCTGTAACAAAACACACATTGTTTCGCATCTTTTTAATTTTTGCATTTCATTCACCTTCGCCTATGAAGAGAGTCTGATCAGTTTGGCGTTCTGGCAATAGAAAGACGACGCTACAGTCACACCAGAGAAGTCTAGCTGTCTAAACAGGAGGGTTCAACCACAAAACCCATTTAGGTTTTGAGAGTCTTCTCCACTGCCCTCCCAAAATTAGATTTTCAGCCAAAAACAATGACAAAATCCCTCTAAGCAAATGCTCCTTTAACAAGTTGAGAAGCGTTGCCAGCTCTGGTATGTGCCAGGCATAGGTGCTATTTATTCCAGCCTCTCCCCAGAATGCTTTGACAATCTGAAGTGAAGTATCTATTGCCAGTCTGATTTCTCCCCAGTCCGAATGGGAGTCTAGCTGACATGTATATCATTATGGAGGGGTAAGCATGAAAAGCAATGGAAGAATGCCAGCTGGGAAACCACAGAGAAACACTTGCACTTAAGCCCTTGGCTGTGGTATGCACTAGGTTTTCCTAATCGGAGGTTAGGTAAAGCATTTAGAACAGACACTACCAGTTATTGCAAGGGCAAAGGGTGTACATTTCCCAGACACCCATGCACTAAGAAGGTACACTGTGAGGACAGCCACCGGCATTGTATTTTTTAACCTTCACCCCAAAGTAATCAAGTCAGTCTGTAAAATGTTGGAGAGGTGAGTTGAACATCAGGTTTTAAAACAAACATTGTCTCTGACAAAAGCTTCCACTGACCTGCATGAAGCACAAACTAACTATACCAACTCACAGGAAACTTTTCTGGAATGGTTTATAGTGACCTCCCCCTGGCCACAGGCAGTTCTGTTCCAGTTTGTAGAGCTGAATGCAGAGGCCACAAGATGCCAATCCCATCTGCACAGATCCTGCATGAGAAAACTCAGCACTTCGATGCACTGAATGCTGGCTCACAGGAATGAGAATTGCTAATAAGCTCTCTGGGGTCTCCGTGTAATGCAGATACTGCAAGGGCATTTGAACTTAAATGTATCATCCAGTCACTTCTTATTAGAGAGAAGGTGGTGCATGGAGCCACCATTCAAATCTAAGATCAGAAGCCTTTGGGGTCAATTTAGAAGCAAGACTGAGATTTTCTTCCAGATGTTTTTCCATACAATGGAATTAGAACACCCTAGAGGTTACCTAAATAAACACAGTGTGCTGTGCACTGTAATCCTTTAAGGCTGCTATAGCACAGTGTTTTATAACTTCATTTTCAATTTCAGTGGCATCTGAGAATAAGGAATGTATTCAATACCAGGTGTATGTACCAGCAATCGAGACACAATCCGTACACCTCTAGCGTGACGTCAAACACTGCAGCTAAAGTAAGCAGTTTTACCTCTGGCATAGGGCTGTTTCTAAACTGATGCATAACTTGCAAAAATGCCCCCACAATCAAGAACATAGTAAGCACACAGGATCCTACCAAGCACTTTTACATTTCAACTATTTTTTAAAAAATAAAGACATTTACAACCAAAGTTTCCTAGTCACAATGGGAATCGTTACAAAAAAAAAAAGTGCACATTACTTTTTAGTCCATGGAATAAAGCAAGCATTTAGTCTACAACAATCCATGTGTTTTATACTACTAGACAGCTCTACCTACTACCCACAGCGAAGTTTGGTTCAGTTTCCGAAGTAGTTTTTGTCATGATCATAGACTAAGGCAGTGATGGGAAGAATGGAGGGGAAAACACACCTCTTCGCAAGAATTACAACATACTCCACTTGATAAAGCAAATCTAGACTTTTTTTATTTTTTTAACAATTTGCCAAGACTGGAATGAGAGATAAATAGAAGGCACAACAATTTTGCTTTTTTTTATACAAATACAAACTAAAACATGAAAAAAACTCCTATTTCAATAAAAAATTTCACAAGTTCAGGAAAAGTGTTTTGAGAGTCAAGTTCTAGACATTTAAAACCTACCCCACAATCCAAAATTTGCAAGTGGTAAAACAGTAGTTAGAATTCCTTTTCGTGATCATGTATCAAAAGAAAAAAGATTCTATGGATAGCTTTTATTCCACTTTTACAGCGCCACAGAGAGAAGAGCGAATGTCAATTTTTCAAGTGGCAACATGGCCAGACCAGAGGATGTTCACGTGACCCGCAAGGGATAGACAATAGTTTCTCCTGCTTTGAAATGCTTGCCAAGTGCTAGGTTTTCCTACAGGCTCTTGAACACATGCAGGTGAAAGATTATTCCACTGACTGAATAGAGCAAAAACCCACATTCCTTTAGGACAGACCACTCGTACAAAAAAAAAAAAAAAAAAAAAAAAAAATCCAGTCCATAAGCTTGCAGTGAGCAAGGAACTTCAGTTCGTTTCTTTTTAAAATCCACTTTTCCTAAAATATTGTTCCACAAAGCTGGAATATGGGACAAGGACTAGGAAAAAAAAAAATCACAAAACCATAACAAAACAAAAAAGGGGCCAAAATAGTATCAAACGTAGCAGTCTATAACTGGCTAGGGCCACATTCCAAGATACCCAAGGCTGAAATTCACAAATCTGCAGGAACAAGGGTTTGTGCCACCCTGCCAACATCCTCGATGCATTCACTGGCGTTGCCCGATGCCCCTTCCAGCGCCAAATCCTGGTTTCTGAGACATCCCTCCACGTGGAGGCCCTCGAATCCCACCTCCCAACCTTCCCCGAGTGCCTCCAGGTCCACGGGGTCGGTTGTCTCTGCGGTCGCCCTCCCTGGCGGCTCGTGTTTTCTTCTCCTCCACGTTCAAACGCACCTCGCCCCTGAACATGATGGGCTGGCAAGAGAAAGAAAAAAGATTTACCAGCATTAACCATGCAGCTGTCACTCTCCCAACAAAGCCTTTCACGGGGAGGGGGTGGGGGGTGTTATGCAGCTCCTGTCAGCGAGATTACTATTAGAAATGGAAATAAAACAAGGAAGAAGGAAATAAAGCTCACGACAGCCACCTATTCACGGGGCCGGGGGGGTTAACCTCTCAGTTGTGTACTCAGCCAGACAGTTTGTTGGGGGTGGCAGGAGGCTATAAAACCACCCCTCATCCTTCCAATTGTTTGAACCATGACTTTAGGCAACTGAACACTCCACATGCTCCACCTTTCCTAGCAAGGGGTTAGATAACAGCTAGCGAGACACGCTCATCTTACTCCAAAGGACAACGGCTACAGAGGCTCAGCTGACTTTTCACAGAATCACAGGACTGGAAGGATCCTTGAGAGATCATCTAGCCCAGCCCCTGCACTCATGGCAGGGCTAAGTATAAGCAAGACAAGTGTTGGTCTTTCTTCGGATCTGAAGCAGCTCAGAGGCCTGTACCGCAGGCTACATGCACTCTAGTGGAATCCGCTGCTTTCACGAAAGGGGCGTTTTGTCCTGCTGTGATGAGTTCCTGAGGGCTTGTCTAGACGGCAGCTATTGTAGTCAAGATGAGGGCCTGAAACAAAAGTCTAGGTAGCACAGACCTGGTCTGAGGCCTAAGAATGGACACAACTTGGCTAATGTAAAGCAAAGCTAAGCCGTGTGCAAGAGGCAGGCCCTCTCTCACAGACTTGGCACGAACAGGGCTGAGTGCAAACACTAACTGGCAACAGGGCCAGGTGTAGAACAGTAACTGGTACTAGGTACCGGCTGTAAAACAGTCGTTGGTACTGGGCACAAGTTGAAAGCACATTCCAAGAGGACGATAACACACCTAGTTAAAAAAAGACCACATGCCCCACAGATACCGACCCAGGTTCAGGAAAGGGTCTAAAACACCTCTATCCATTATGCTGTCATTTCAATCAAACCACGAGGTGCAGGGTGATCGGTGGTATCTAAGTAGCGTCAGAAGGTGGCAACCTGATGTGCCAGGAGTGATGAGTAACTTGTTTGTACCTGTATGTAAAGTGGGGTCTTGGAGGGGTGGTCTTTGTCTGGCCTACAGGGCAGCAGGACCTCCCGCTGACTGAGTCAGTCCATTGTTCCAGGGTACATGTGCGTAGTGGTTCAGTACAGTCTACTAACAAGTATTACTGTTCTTTGCTTAAGAATAAACCTGGCCGGGCACCTTTGATCCTTATCTGATTTGTGGTCTTTGGGGGCTCTCGCGGTGGCTGCTGTGCTCTCTCCTGGTGCAAGTCAACATGGCACACTTGACTTGAGCACACACACACACGCAGCTGACTGGTCATCACCAGCGGAGCAGGAGACCTGTCAGGACACCACGCCAGTAATCCCCGACGACTACAGCAATTACCACGGTACCCAGAGCCACCCTGTGGGACTGCCGATGACCACAGCAGGATCCATGTGGCTAGTTAGTGCATAATGCACTGCAGATTCACTCTCTGGCTTGCCATGTAGCAGCTCATGATTTGTCCACACAGCTAGTTGGTAAATTGCACTGAAGCAGAGAAGAGGCCAATGGCAAGACTCAGCAGGCAACATACATGCCCCTTTAGCATTAAAAGCCAAAATTAACCTACTGCCACATAAGGCTGTGGAACTGAGTCTACAAAAAGCTAAGAAATTCAAGCGTGAAGGTTCCTTCATATCTCATTAGAGACCATGGGGTATTCGAGATGCTGTAACATCTAAACAAGGGCTTGGAAATCCCCCTTCCCAGTGACAGACAGAAAGCTTTTGGGAATCTTGGCTCCCAGTTCCCTCTGAGCTGCCTCAGCAATACCCGGACACGTCTCCCAGCAATCAAGTACTGGAATAGGGTTTAAGGATCTCACTGTCATGTTGCCCCTAGCCTACTGGCATGGCCTCCCTTTACCCAAACTACTGGCGAGCAGGTTTAGCTCTCTGGTTGATAGTTCACTAGTAATCTTTAAGCCCTGACAGGCAGTATTTGCAATCTAGCAGAGATGTTATTCTTGCAAGAACTGGTCTAGAACTGTGTCCAGCATACTGGGCGTGATCCCTGAAGATCGATAGATAACTAAAGTTAATTACAGCTTGAAATAAAGTATTCTGAACTATTAGAAGATATTTGAACTGATCAGCCCTGGGTTAAATCTACACAAAATCCCATTAGTGTCTTATATTAGCAAGAGGGAGCACATCACGGTTAATTATACTTTTTAAGTCTGACACAAACATTCCCTCGAGCCTGCAGATGTGAGACTTGCAGGAAGAGGGCACAAAAGGATATAAACCGAATACATACAGGAAGGGGCAAGGACTGGCCACTGCTCTCCAAGAGCATGGAGAGCGAGGGAGGAAGAGACGCCCCGACGGCAGCACACTACAACTCTCTGAATGGCTGGCTGTGCAGATACAGGTGTGCTAGAGCCTTTCACATTCATAGTGGCTGTGGCCAGGTTGAGACCTGGTGACGGCACTCGGCCTTCTTAGAGTGCAAATTCCTTCACGTCAAATACTAAGTGTTTGCGTGTGGGGGGGAATCATGTTAAGTCAATGCTTTTCACCTGGGATCTGGGCCGGGAAGAAAGGCTGTTCTTCGATTTGGAATCCAGAGCCCACCCCCCAAGCTGTGTATATATCGCCACACACACACCCACCCACCCCCCCTTGAAAACACTGAAAAGCCTACGACCGTGGTCACCAAACCAGTCATTCAGGATCTACTGGCAGATCTTGGAGCCTCTGACAGGGGATCCTGACAGGTTTGGCTTGGAGACTATCAAGCGCTGGTACTTCAGCTACTCTCAGCACTACCATGCTGCCCCTGCCCTCTGCCTTAGAGCTGCCCCCCATCTCTGGGAGCCTCCTGCTTGCTGTGCAGGGCACAGGAATAGGAGGGGGGTGCTGAGGTCAGGCTGCCCTTCCCCCCACCTGTACCCCATCTCCACAGAGTGAAAGGGGGGGCGGGGCTGGAGAGTTTGCTGGCTGCTCTTGGGAGTGGTCTGGGCCCAGGACAGGGGTGAGCCTGCCTTAGCCACTTGCACCACCACCCAGAAGCCCCCCCCCCCCCCCCCATGGTAAGCAGTGCCCAGCTGGAGCCCACATTATGAACCCTGGCCCCAGCCCTGAACCCCCAGCCCTAACCCCGAGTCCCCCTGCCCCAAACTCCCTTCCAGAGCCTGCACCCTGAACCCCCTCCTGCACCTCAACTCCCTGCCCCAGGCTCAGCTCAGAGCCCCTCCCACACTCCAAATCCTTCAAGTCCAAGATCAGAGCCTGCATCCCCCTTCCCCTGGACACCAATCCTCTGCCCCCAGCCTGATAAAAGTGAGTGAGGAAGGGGGAAGGAGGGAGAATAGAGCAGGGGTGGGAGGAGGCGGGGTAAAGGTGTCTGGGTTTGTGGTAGATCCTGGATTACACTTAAATTCAAAAAGGAGATCTCATGCTTAAAAAAATGGTTGGAGACCACTGGCCTACGATGACAAGATTAATTTGTTTCAAAGAGCCATGAGTTTCCCATATGGCAGCTGCTGGCAAAGGGCGTTTGCCTATGGGAGTGCTGTTGGAGCTTTGATGCTACAATCTGTTACCTCTTGCAATTGGCTAGTTCCGTTTTCCATGGCAGCCATCTCTCTTTGGGTTTGCTTCAGCACTAAATTTGGCCAATGGTAGGTGTTAATTTCCTAACAGCATGAATATGTAAAAATCACATTTACTCAGAGTGGTTCATATATGGATATAGACTGCAGGCAGAGGGTTGGAAAAATCAATTGGCTAGAAAAACATCCTTTTTCCTTATGGGTCAGACAGATCTCACCCACCATTAACAGTGAAGAACAGATACAAACCCCACCACCTTACCCTGTTGCTAAGGATCTTCTGAACGGGTTCGGGATCATCGAACACCACAAACCCAAAGTTCGGGAGCTTCCCACCACTGTTGATGCGGAGTTCCACAACATTCCCATAATCTGCAAGAGAGGAGCCAAGTTCTTTGGTCACACATTAGAATGCTCTGCAGAAACAGACACGGGCTTAAGGATGCAACCCCCAAACCCTGTGGTGAACACAGCGAAGTAAGTCACTAACTTACTTTGGAAGAAATCCTTCAGTTCAGTTTTATCCACATCGTGGGGAAGGTTCCCAACAAACAGCTGGTGACTGTCTGGATACCTAACAATCCGTCTCGTTTCCATGTCACCCTGCTCACCTTCACGAACTTAAAACAAAAAACATACTTGCTTAAGGTCAAACCTCCTGCATAATACCTGAACAGTTCCAACCTGCAGGGTTAACTAGTATGCAGTAAGATTCAGTCTCTCCAGTTCTAGTGAAAGTTACTGAAAATCCACAACAGACATGCATTAGAAAGTCTCTCAAATACAAAAAGTTCAGCGTATATTCATTTCTCCGAAATAGAGCAGTGTTCCCTGTAAACTGAGTGCTTGGACAGACACACAGGAGAGATTAAAATGCTGCTCAGCTGATTAGCAGAGTGCCCACAACCAGCAGTGTGTGTTTCTACTAGTGGTGCACATCAGCACATGCCTCAGTGCAAATCAAATTTGTTCTGCACATGGATGGAATAAATTGAGGGAACACTGGCACAGAGGTTCACGTATAGATCAGCTGAAATAGCAACAGTAGCAAGAGTAATTATCATTGCATTTTGAGTGCTATGTGGCTCCTTAGGCAATTAAAAGGGGAGTGTGTGTGTGTGTGTGCGCGCGCGCGCTTCACTCCTGCTCCACTCTCCAAGCTCTTCTTACTTGGTCTAGGCCCTCTCTGTGGCGGGATGCTTGTTCGCTGCTCCCTCACCCTCTGATCCCTCTGAGGCCTCTGTGGTGGAGTCTGGGATTCAGGCTTAGACTCGGGACGGGGCTGCAGAAACAAACAAGCAATGAAGTGATGTGTAAAAACAGGCAAGTCTAGTCGCAATGTTCATTTTTCAGACCTTACTATCAAATTAAAGATTATCCTGAGAATTTGCAAAAGATTTCTGGCTCCTACAGGATGCATTTCAGCTCAAGTTATACTTCTAAATTCAAAATGCTAGGCTATTCTGTTTGCACTGTGTAGTGCTAGATTTTCAACAGCTATCCCTCATTCAATAAAACGTACCTTGAGTTAGAGGATATTGATTAACAATGGCTGAAAGATTTTACTCCCTCTAACTTGGCAAGTTTGTCCAAGATCTACCCAAGGATCTGCCCTCACTAGATTGGTGCACAGGTTTATCAAGGCAAATATACTCTACAACACACATTAAAATGAGGAGTTCTGTGATAACTTAAAAATTAAACAAATTATTTGAACATAAGCTTTCACGTGCAAATACCCGCTTTGCCAGACACTGCTCAACATACACTGTGAGCCCATCTGGCCCTACATTGATGAAGGTTTTCTTCGCAGCTACAAGGGTTACAAATGTGATTTTTGTTTAAACAGTTATTTACAAAGCCCCTGGCAATTCCACCAACCCAGGAAGAGCCCTAAAAATCCAGGCATGAAGCTGGAAATTTCTACTCCATATTTTTTCCCCCCCAAATCACCAAATAATGTGTGATTAGTGCAGAATTCCTACCTGCGAAGCTGGTACTTTCACAACATGAGGGGGTATTCCTGATACTGGAACAGCTCCACTGGGCGGGAGATTCTTGCTGGTTACAGACGCCCATGAAAATGTCTGAAGGAATGAACAATGTTCCCTCAGTAATTCAAGGTCAGCAGCTTGACTTCTGAGCTACAGGCCCAGATCCTGTTTAAAGCCACATTTAAGCCGTCTATAGTCTGAATCCAGCCCTCAGCAGCTTCCCCACAGCTGCCTCTGAACCATCCCAATGCAGAAAAGCCAGGATGTAGAGCATTCCAGCCACACAGTGCCTCATTCCCAGCACTCCTCTATGCAGCAGGAGAGAAATATGGCATAGCAGTAGTGCTGGGCCATTATACTACATCTAACACCCCACTGAAATGGGGGAAGCCAGGCTGCTTTTAATCCCTTAACAATGCATAGACAGACAAGGATGTAGCAGAGTAATGGATCATGATAATGTTTACACTACCCACATCTGGAAAAAACTTCACAACCATAAGCTGTGGGCTTGACAGAGTTTGAGTGTTCTTTTTTTTAAAAAAAAGATTTCAATGGATATTGATGCTTATTGATTAAATTCTCAACTTTTCTCTTTGGATCTGCACAAAGTCCTCTTTGAATCCATTTAAATTTTCAGTTGTGGTAAATTAGTTGGGGCAGACACTCAGTGACAGACGACACTGAGATACAAAGAGTTAAAACTTAACTATTAACACACAATGGTCAACATCACCTGCCAAAATAGAAAATTATGCTTAAAACTCAAACAAAAACTCAAATTCTCAAGCAATATTTTTCTTACTTAGCCTAAATTTTGATTATTAACCAAAGAAATCTAATCCTACCAAACCTCACCATAAGCATTCAATTTATCGTAAAAAACTCCAGGACAAATTTAAGCCAGTTTCTGGAGCAAACTGAACAGGTACAAAATACAGAGGGGTCCAAATTATGTGTTGTCATATTGAAACTGGCCAATCAGTTTTCTGTAGATAAGATCAATTTTGAGGCAAAAAGGACAAATCGGGAGCAGGAGAGAAGTCTTATGCAAAACAATCTGGATACCTCTCATCCAGCTACCCCTATCTTGACAGAGCAAAGCTCATGATGGATGCTGTGATACACCATCCATCAAGAGAAGAAAAGGTGGAAGTATGTTGAAAGTCACTCAATTCGTTACCCTGGAGTCCTCTTGCACTGCTGGAGCAGGGTCTGCAGGGACTGGAGAAGGACTCTTTTCCACTGTCTCCTCGGGAACAGTTTCCTCTAATACTGGCTCAGATTTTTCTTCCTGAACTTCTGGTTCTGGCTCCTGCTCAGGTTCTGGTTCTGGCTCAGGTTCTGGTTCTGCTACTGGTTCCTCCAGCTGTTCTTCCAAGTCATTGCTGTTAGAGAACATCACAAATATTCTGATGAAGGGCATATTGAAGGCCTGCTTTTAACCCGGCTATGCAAAGTGCAATGCAAGCCAGATGAGCAGCACCACAAAATTTACTCCAGTAGGCACCAAATTCCTGGGGGCGTGAGTTATAGGTTATTCTGTGGAACATCAGCTGACAAATTTCTCCACCTCACAGCTAATAGGGCGTCATTTAGCCATTTTTATGCCACAGATCCCGCAGCAGAAGCCCAGCTTCTAGAGAGAATACATTTCATTCCGGATCTCTCTTTGCAACTGATTCCAGATCCTATGATGCAAGGTTTGATTTCCCTGTAGTAAGAGTACAGACTTTTTACCTGACAGACTGCTCATAATAAGTGCCAGGGTCATCAGCAACTGTCTCAGGGGTCTGCTGTCTTTCCTCAGGTTCCTCCACCTCCTCCTCAGATTCTAGAACGGATTAGGGAAAGAGGAGAACTCACGTTACACCTCGCACGCTGTCCAAGCTCAGCAAAGGGATTCTTTCACAAAATACACATTTTTGAAGTTTTATTTATTTTAGTATCACTGCAGGAAGCAGGACCATGCCAGCAGCTACAAGAGTTTGTATTCCACCAGCCCATGCTGAAGTGCCAGCAGCAGAGAAGAGACAGGAAAAAAAAATTACAAGGAGAGACCATTTGAACTTACTGAAAATGCACCTCCTCCTAACAATCTCCTCGCTCTGAGAATTAAGAATTGTTAATTGTGCCCTCTAATGCCACAAAGCGGTCAGGAGCAGAATTATCCAGGCTCCTGGTATGGCATTACACCCCATATTCTTCAGAAAGATACGGTTTTGGTATGAATATGGCACAGCTAAGATGTATTTTATGCAAGATAAGTCACATCAGCCATCACTGGAAATATTATGGTTTACTGACTGTGGTTATCCTATGTGTATGCATGTATCATTTCTGTGCCTGAAGTTAGGAATATACCAACTACATACCAATTACAAAAGCGTTTACACACCAGGAAGGCCCACTGAAGGAAATGCAGTCAGCCTGGCTGGTTAGTCAATGAGCCATTGGGGAACAACAGCACGTCAGATGCTAATCTTCCGCCTGCTTCAAAAAGTTTCCTGGGATGCTGCTAGCTGACACACAGGACTGCTTTGACACCGCAGGATCATGTGATCATGTCACCAGCTACTGGATTCTATCTTGGACTGCAAGTCATTTTCCATGGTTTCGCAGGTGTTGGGGATCAAGTGGGAAACAAACCATTCCTGCCATATGTAAAACCCATTTAAGGCTGCAGAGTGAGATAATCAGAGACGGTTCTTGCCTTCACGTTAAACCCCCAGCCAAGATGACTGCAATATGCAGGGCCATCCCTAGAGGGGTGCAGGACCTGGGGGGCACACACCCTGCTCAGGCTGCACTCTCAGTCCTCCTCACCTCTTCCCTGCTATGCTCCACTCCTTCCCCTAAACCCCCTCCACGCAATGCAGCCCAGGGGACAAGCGGGTTGTGGAGTCTGGCACTGGCAGCAGGGTTGGGCCTGCCCTCACTAGTAGTGCCAGAGGGAAGCAGAGTGAACCAGCCCCAGCCACTTCGTTCTCCTTCCTAGCACAGGTGAGTGAGGGGGGAGGGGGTCATAAGAACATAAGAGCAGCCATACTGGGTCAGACCAAAGGTCCATCTAGCCCAGTATCCTGTTTGCCAACAGTGGCGAATGCCAGATGCCCCAGAAGGAAGGAACACAACAGGGAATCATCAAGTGATCCCTCCCTTGTTGCTCATTTCCAGACAAACAGAAGCTAGGGACGCCATTCCTACCCATCTTGGCTAATAGCTATTGATGGACCTAACCTCCATGAATGTATCTAGCTCTTTTTTGAACCCTGTTAAAGTCCTGGCCTTCACAATATCCTTTGGCAAGGAGTTCCACAGGTTGTGTGCTGTGTGAAGAAAGACTTCCTTTTGTTTGTTTTAAACCGGATACCTATTAATTTCATATGGTGACCCCTAGTTCTTATGTTATGGGAATAAGTAAATAACTTTTCCTTTTCACTTTTTCCACACAGGTCATGATTTTATAGACCTCTATCACATTCCCACTTAGTCTTCCTCTTTTCTAAGCTGAAAAGTCCATCTTTTTTCTCTCTCTGCATATGGGACCAGTTCCAAATCTCTAAATTTTTGTTGCCCTTTTCTGAACCTTTTCCAATGCCAAGATTTTTTTTTTTAATATATATATAAGATGAGGACAGCCACATCTGTATGCAGTATTCAACATGTAGGCATACCATGGATTTATATAGAGGCAATAAAATATCCTCTGTCTTATTCTCAATCCCATTTTTAATGAATGCTTTTTTGACTGCTGCTGCACATTGAGTGGACGTTTTCAGAGAACTATCCACAATGACTTCAAGATCTCTTCCTTGAGTAGTTATAGCTAAATTAGTCCCCATTATATTGTACATATAGTTGGGATTTTTTTTTTCCCAATGTACATTAGTTTACACTGATCAACATTAAATTTCATTTCCCATTGTGTTGCCCAATCACTTGGTTTTGAGAGATCTTTTGAAGCTCTTCACAGTTTGCTTTGGTCTTAACTACCTTGAGCAGTTTGGTATCATCTGCGAATTTTGCCACCTCACTGTTTTCACCTTTCTCCAGATTGGTCCCAGTACAGATCCTGGGGGACAACACTAGTTACCTCTCTCCATTCTGAAAACTGAGCGTTTATTCCTACCCTTTGCTGTCCACCTCTTCCCCCAAACAACACAGCTGAGAGCCAGCAGAGCATGCTGGTAATGGGTCACTCCACTTCCCACTGCTGCCTGTGAGCATGGGGGCAATCCCTATCCCTGCTGCCTGTGTCTGGACCCTGTGGCGACCCCAAAGCATGGGGCCTAGAGCAGCTGCCCTAAACCATTCAATAGACTGGACGTTTCTGGCTGTAAATAACTAATAGTGAACTGGGGAGGAAAGGACTGAACCCAGGCTGGAAAAGGTGTCTGGCCTACGAAAGCAATGCTCAATACAACATTTAGGGTGAGAAGTTACCAGATTCTTTAAGCTTAGTTGTATGTTTGTTTTTCTTCAGTGATCTGCTTTGCTATGTGTTTGCTATCCCTTATAATCACTTAAAATCCATCTTTTGCTGTTATAAAATTGTTTTCTTTAAACCCAGTCTATGGAATTCATAATGGGGTGGAGGGGAGGCAAGCAGCTGTTCACATCTTCCTCCGCACTGAGGGTGCAAGGAGGCGAATTTCAATGAGCTTGGGTAGCTCAAGACAATACAATTTTGGATTTGCGCTCCCGAGGGAGAGCGCACTCAAGTGCTGAGCAATTCCTTAGCTGAAAGCCTTCCCATGCAGTGCTGATCTCAATGTATGTGTCATTCTGCAGCTGGATGTGTCCCAACCTGCGTGTGTGTTAGAGGAAGCTTGAGGGCCTGCCTCAGCAGGAGAGTGCGAGGGAGCCCAGGCTGGTGGAATGGGTGTGCCCAGTAGGGATGTAAAATCCTATTTAATCAGTAACTAGTTAAACTTTGTTTAACTAGTTAACCACTTGCACAGAGGGGGCTGCTAGTTAATCATAGCTGGTAAGCATCACCCGGGAAGGCTGATGCCTTCCAGTTAACCATTCACCTCCCTAAGCCCTAGTGTATCAGGTAGCATCCTAAAGCGGTCACACCTGGTACATACTTACCCTCTGGAGGCTCAGTGTCCGAATCACCAAAAACCTCATCTTGATAGCGGAAGATGTCATTATGGACATAAAACTTGTTAGCAACAGAACCCTAGAGGCAAACAGGAATAAAAAGTTCCATTTTATTCAGTCCCAGGATGAAACATTACATGATTGTGAAGAGATTACAGCCATAGCGTCTGATCCTGGTCACAACTCTGCCCCTCTTAGGACACCTGGCAGTGTGCAAGTAGCAACTGCCCCAACAAAGCGAACTAGCAAAGTTGCATCTACACTTAGGGTGTGTCTACACAGCAGCATAACTCAAAATAAGATATGCAATTTGTGTAGCTCAAATTGCATATCTTATTTCGATGTTAATTCAAATTAGCTCCAAATGTCAAAATAAGGGGTCTACACAGCACAAAAATTTTGGAATAAAGTGCTCTTCCGAAACATCCCTTACTCCTCATAGGATGAGGTTTACAGGGATGTTGGAATAGTGAGTCTGAAATAACAGGCTTGCTGTGAAGATGCGAGATGGCTGTTGCAGAATACTCCGGTATCCCAAAATAGCATTGCCGTGTAGACTAGACGTAGCCATAGTTCCCAAGCATAAGGGACATTCTTGTACAGGCCATGAGAGAACACTGGTCTGTGCTGCACTCCAAAGGATCACCACACTAGGTGATTAAGAGCAAATTTGTAGTTGAGGCTGCCCTAAGCTATGATAGAGCTGGTTTGGCTTCCTGTCAAGCAGAGAATCAAGGGAGCTGAGAGGTTGCTCTGTACCACTTTCTGCCCTCCATTCCATGTACTACACTAAGCAACTTGGCCAAACCTAGGTATCTGGGCCACAGCGATTAGGGAATATTGCCATTTTATGAGAAAAAAGCCTATAAAACTCAATGTCAATATGAAAAATTCATGAAGTGAGTTCATATTTGATTTGACATATACAATATTTTTTTAAAAACAAAGGTTTGACACACCTGTCTAAATGAAAATACTGTTTGTATTACGGTGGAGAGGCTGGTGTGATGGCAAGCACACAGCTGTAGGAGACAGAGGACTATGCCACACACATAAAACTCTGCAGAAAGCAATAAGACACTGGATAGCTTTTAAAATGGTTCTTGAAGCAGAAAGGAAAAATGCTATCAGTCCAAGCAAGCAGTTATACCTTGCTTCATTACGGCTGATAGATCAATAAGGCCAAATTAAAGCCAAACAAAAGGTCAGCACCTGCATCTACCTATGGATTTACAGAATAGTGTTTTGGAGGCACTCCCAGTAACAAAATTGCAAATAGATCACAACTAAAACAGACAGATTTGGAGCTGCTCTAGGATAATACACAAATATTGTACATTAAGCTGATAAATTGGGATGTTTACTGTGTTAATATAGAAGAAGAAAAGCAGGAATGAAACAGAATGGCTCAAGATAAACCACTCCTGATAAACAAAAGGGGCATTAAGAGACAATGCTAGAATGTTACAAGCCTGAGAATCAAGTTGAAGACTACAGAAGTTTAAAATGGGACTCAAGAGGGGCAAGTCAGTTCAGGAAATGCAGATCCAACCCAGGACCTGCTTTGGCGTTGGAGGATAGACGTGCCTTCACGACCACCAGGATGAGACGTGTATAGGTAAGAGACATATGTAACTATTTTACTGTGTTTCCTCAGTTTTATTTTCTACTTTTAGACACAAATAAGTTCTATTTCAAACTGAAAAGTGTCAGAAGACATTCATTCCAGTCTATAAAAGCAGTTCATGCTTGGTAATCTGTAACGGGCTAGCACACCACAGCTCATGTGTCTATGACTGGACTTCAAAGAAAAAGTTGATCAAACACAGCAGAGGTTCTCAAACTCTGAATCAGGACCCCAAAGTGGATTATAACCCCATTTTAATGGGGTTCCCAAAGCCAGCATTAAACTTGCTGGGACCAGGGCTGAAGCCCAAACTCCACTCAACCTGGGGTAGTAAGGCTCAGGCTGCAGCCCGCCCCCCCTTTCTTCTTTCCCGGGGTGATAACTGTTGTCAGAAAAGGGAGGGGGAGGAGTCACAGTGCAATAAAGTTTCAGAATCGCTAAAATTCAGAACACCCAGCTCTTGATGAATACCAAGAGATTAGTGAGTAACCTAAAAAGTTACTCACCTCAAAAGCATCCTAACTTTCTGTATAAGTCTAGCGCCTCAATGCTTGCAGAGACAGAAGAAGTCTTTGCAGAGATGCTGCATAGTAGTAGTTTCTCTAATGGTGCTCATTTAAAAAGTAGTATTTAAACTTTTTATGTTTGGAATTCTTTAACAGAGCACAAATGCAAAAGTGGGATTTTAGATCATATTAAGTCCAATTAGGAAAGGCTAGAGACGTGGAGATTAGGAGCTATGCCCAGTTACATGGCCAATTCCCTGGAAGTGGCATGTCTGCTAAACTCCACACAATGCAGAAATAAAAGCATGCCCTCCACATAGCAAGACAACAAGTGGTCTGCAATTAAGTTCATCATTGTGATTAACACATGAAAAGAGATAGCAACGACTCAGAAAAGGTAACAAATTGTTATGAACTACTAAAACTGAAAAGAGATGGGAGCTACAGCTTCCCAAATGTAAATTGGAAATTGCCAAGTTAAAAATGCCACTCAATTACCATCTCTCTTTCTTTACTCCCACTTTCAACTGTCACATGGATTTTGAAAACTGCTCTTTTTTGAAAGTATCTGCAGTGGTAAGTCAATAACATCAGAAAGCTTGGAATGCAAGTCTTCATAGATGTTTGAGATATTAGTTGTGACACACAACTGTTAAGTTGGGATCTGCAATATTTTTTCAGAATACCTACCTAGGCAACATTTTAATGACACTTACTGACCACAACTCAAAATGTTACATCCCTTCCTGATGCTGTTGGAGGTTAGCATAAACAGATTAAAGTAATGTAACTTCTTAAAGCATTTGCAACAAACCACTGGTGGACTCTTGTGCAAAAAGTCTTCAGATTCCAAAGTACGTACAACTATTTTCATGTCAGTGGTACCACAAGGTAAAAGCAACAGCTGCGCTCTCTAAATCATACCTCAGGAGCAAGTACAAACGTCTGCATGAATCTGCGCACTGGCTGCATGTTATTGGAGAGTTCTCCCATCACCTGGACTACAACACCATCATTAAGAGTGGCATGGGCATCCACATGACGGATCTTTGTGTGGCAGTCTTTAAAGTTCAGTGACAGCACCTTCTTGTGGATGTCCTGCAAAAGGCAGAAAGATTCAGTTACCCATTTTCTAAGTAAATACAGTTCATGAGAAGGGCCTCTATAGTGTAGATTGGGAGGAAGGGGTTGAGAGAGTATCAAGTTCAGTATGAGGCTTAAGAACCTAAGAATGGCCATAACGGATCAGACCAAGGTCCATCTAGCCCAGTATCCCTTCTTCTGATAGTGGCCAATCCCAAGAAGGAACGAACAGAACAGAACAATCATCAAGTGATCCCTCCCCTGTCACTTATTCCCAGCTCCTGACATAGCTAGGGGCACCATTCCTACCCATTCCGGCTAGTAGTCATTGATGAACGCAAGAACAGCCATACCGGGTCAGGCCAAAGATCCATCTAGCCCAGTATCCTGTCTGCCGACAGTGGACAATGCCAGATGCCCCAGAGGGAGGGAAGATAACAGGCAATCATCAAGTGATCCTGTCACCCATTTCCAGACAGAGGCTAGGGACACCATTCCTATCCAACCTGGCTAATAGCCATTGATGGACCTATCATTGATGAATTTATCTAGCTCTTTTTTTAACCCTGTTAAAGTCCTGGCCTTCACAACATCCTTTGGGCAAGGAGTTCCACAGGTTGACTGTGCAGTGCATGAAGAAAGACTTCCCTTTGTTTGTTTTAAACCTGCTCCCTATTAATTTTATTTGGTGACCCCTAGTTCTTATATCACAGGAACAGGTGAATAATTTTTCCTGATTTACTTTCTCTAAACCAGTCATGATTTTATAGACCTTTATCATAGGGTGTGTCTAGACTACAGGGTTTTGTCGACAAAAGTGGACTTTTGTCGACAAAACTATACCTGCGTCTACACTGCCGCTGTCGACATAACGTCAACAGAACTCAGCAGTTTTGTCAACAGCTGTAAACCTCATTCTATGAGGAATAACGCCTTTTGTCGACAGAGTTCTGTCAACAGAAGGCGTTATTGCATCTACACTGTCCTTTGCGTCTACACTGTCATGTCGACAAAGCGGCTTGCTTTGGCGACAGAACTGGATGTAGTCTAGACGCTCTTTGTCAACAGAAGCTTTGTCGACAGTATCTGTTGACAAAACTTCTGTCGACAAAAGCCTGTAGTCTAGATGTACCCACAGACTCCTCTTTTCTAAGTCTTAAAGTCCTAGTCTTTTTAACCTCTCCTCATAGCCCACACTTGCCCTCAAAGGCCATAGTCCAGAAGCCACAGCCCCTTGGTGCAGTTCTTTAAGTTTTTCTCAATATCTTCACCCGTCACTGTTTTGCCTCTCCAGGACAGCCTGCTGTTTGGCTTTTTTCCTCCTCTCCTCCCAATTTTGATGCCACTTGCAAAATTGATCATAACTGAACTTACATGTAGGCAGCATCCAAACAGAAAAATAAAAACCCAGGAAACCATGCTATGAGCTTGTTCTTCTGAGTGCAGACAAGAGTCAAAGAGGACACTTGAATTTTGCTTTAGTTTGCAGATGGCATCCCTGTTTGAATACCATTAAATGCTTCACCACTGCGACAGCATGACCCAGGGCACTCTGCTTCATGTGGCATTACTGTCAGTATTTCATATCTATCTACAAATTCTGTAGCAGTTCACAGTTTTAGAACATGTGACCAGTTTGCCTTCCAAGCCCAACAGAATGGCTTTTATTTCAAATTAAATTCTGAAGTCTGAGACTAGGCTTGTCCAAGATGATCTTGCACCAATTAAAACTACAACCACCCCAAAGAGTATGCACACACACACATCCCCTCAGTATCATCTAACACATTAGTTCCCAACCTTTTATATACTGCAGAATGGCAAACCCAGTCACAAACTTTTGGTGGAACAGTAACATTTTGTTTGAATATTTGCATAAAATCAAAGCCCCAGCCCCCAGAGCCACCATGAACAGCTGACTTCAGCTGTGGCAGCCACCCGCCACGTGGCAGCAGCTGGAACTGAAGCCAGCTGTTGTGCAACGGCTCTGGGGGCCGGGGCTGGGATACAGACCGGCCCCCTGAGCTGCCACACAGCAGCCGGCTTCAGCTTTGGCAGCCACCAGCTACATGCCTGGGGTATACCCCAGCCCCGGTGCCAGAGCAGCCAGTATGGACATGGCCTGGCAGTGTGTCGCAGCTCGGCGGCCAGCAGTTTTCGGCCCAGCACCAGTCCACAGACCAGCAGTTGGGAACCACTGATCTAACACATGGTTCTGCTTCAAACACTAAACAAGCCAGATGATTTTAGATCAGAAAAATCATTTACATTTAAATATTTAATTCTTGCAAAAGCATTTCACTCAGTTTTACAAATGCTTACAGATTGCCCATAGACAGCATCAGCTGGTTTTCCATTAGAATCCAAGCCACCATGGACATAAGAAGAATTCTTTCCATAAAACCTGTAAGAGGGAACCATTTATACATTAAGCCTTGTTGCATTAAACATTGAATCATATTACTGGTCTTCAGCAGACAGTATTTTACAATAAAAATACTATACCTGAACTAAGACTTAAAGGCATACAGTCAAGATTGCTCAGTCCAAAATGTCACTTGCATGCAAATCCAAATTCCTATTTGCAGGGTTCTGAAAATCTGTGGATATCCGCAGGTATCACATCCATGAACGTGGATGCTGATCCACAGCTCACTTTTGCAGCTATAGATGCGGATACAAATTTTGTATCTAGAGTTCTGCCTATTTGCATATGTCTGCTTTATATCCACAGGTAACCACATCCACGGCTTGTTTTTGCAGATACAAAATTTGTATCCCCATCCCTATCTGTATCTGCAAAAACAAGCCATGGATGTGGTTACCTGTGGATATAAAGCAGACATATGCAAATAGGCAGAGCTCTGGATACAAAATTTGTATCCCCATCTGTATCAGACAGGGTTCTACCTATTTGCAAGTATTTGTTCTTCAAAACAAAAATTCTTCATTTTTCCCTACTGCAAAGTACAGAGTTCAGCACAGAAATTAATATTCACTGAAAGGCCATGGAGTTTTCTGATCCCCTAAAATAATTTAAAGGGTGTTTGAAGGCACCTGGCCAGTTCCAGATTCTCTGGATTCATTTTAGAAAGAGTACTCTGGAATTTTTCATACTCCCAATGGAGTCTAACTAAAAAACTCAAGCCACCGGTAAAGTTGCAAGACATCCGTTTTGACACACAACAATACTCTGGAAAGTGACCTCTAGTAACAGCAGTGCTCATGTTTATTGCTTCAGTAATTTCTAGATTAAAGTTTGCTCTGTTAAAACTCTTTTTACCCCAATTAACTGCTAACCCTGTAAAATTACCTTTGTTGACAATGTTGGAGACAAAAAGAATGCAACTTGACTTTTACATGCTAAGAATTACTAAGTGGAACGTGGTTCAGTTGACTGCCAATTTTACAGACCTTTTCTGACCATAATTACTCTATATTGGTTTTATAGGAGGAAGAAATAAAATTTATCTCAAACAAAAAACTGAGCAAGCCATGCCAGCCAGCACCAAAACCACGATTCACCTAAGAATAGCCCCAATGATCCTACAGGAGACCAGATGATTGTAGAAAGCCTGTTTTTAAAAAGGTGTTCAGCATGCCAATGTGTTTAAATCTCATCCAAGGCTGAGTACTTGTGCTGGCTGGAGAAACTTTAACAGGACCATATTCTGCTGGAATATGCAGTTTCCTCAAAATTTAAATCCTGAGAGACATTTGGTTGGTTTTGACAGAACTTTGTTTTAGGCAAAAAAAGTTCTGACAATACCCATTTTGCTATGCTCAGCACATAAAGCTGTTTGAAAACAAAATGTTGTTTTGAATTTTTTATAAATACAAGTTAAAAACAAACAAACAAAATGCTTTAAATCAACCCAAACTATTTCTTCACTTTTTTTGAGAATTTAGAAATTGTCAGGAGCCAGGAACCCTGCTCAGGGTCAGGAGCAGCTCCTGCCCATGGCAGCAGGAAGGGCCCCTCCCACCCCTGTTTATTCAGTTAACCAGGTAAACTTAACCCTTACCCAGTTTAGAGATGAAAATCCAATTTCATTAGTTGTCTCTGCTGCTGCTGTTTTGGAAAACTGAACAGCAGCACAGATAGGCAACTGAAGTGTTCAGGAAAGACAGCCAAAAAGCAGGCCAAGTAGCAGGAAACACCCCCTTAACCATTAGAACCATCAGGTGATTTGGGGAGCAAAAGAAGAGAGTTCTTTCTTCCACCCAAGAGACAGAACCACCACAGCTCCCTATCAAGAATCTTGTCACCCTTTCCCAGCACCTGGGATTGGTGCTAAGCTTTGTAGCATCTTCATGTGTTTTTCCTCCCACACCACCATGCTCTAGGTCAATCTAGTCCTTAGGCTAGCAAGTGCCTTCAAGCAATATTTAGTCAAATTCTGACTAAATATTCATAACCAGAATATTTTATTAACCTAGAGACTTTAAAAGCTACTACTGTGAAGAACTACAGACAAAGCTTCCATTTTATAGCTCCTTCTGCAATTTGCTAAAATAGCAGTAGCATTACAGGGCAGAGAATTTTGCCAACAGGTAAGAAGAGAACAAAATAAAAAACCATGAGCATATGCAGCAAACTGCCTGGGCTAAATGAGGGGGTTAGCTGTTCTACATACTTGTAAACAATTATAAATCATTTTCACTGGATACCTAGCGACATTTATGAATTAAAACGGGTTTCAAGATTGAGAGTGTTCTTAGCTTATCTAGTGTGGCGAAGCATTACCCCAAACAAGAATAAGTCTGCCAATAAATGATGTATTTATTAAATAGGTCTACCCTGATAAGTCAGTACCTAGTTTAAATAATTGACTTTAACCTTATTTAGCATTTATTCTTGTTTTTCTAAACAATGGTCAGTTTTCACTGAATGCAAATCAGCATGTTTTTATACCAATGAAATACATCTTTTATACTAAACTTGGCCTTTACATTAGCAAAAAGTCAGTTATGGGGTGACTATCACAGTTCATTACCAACTACATGGTAAACAAACGTGATTGAAAACAGGTTCTTCAATTTTAACAGCCAAAGGTGTAACACGATCCAATGGCTAGACGGGGAACGTAGACAAATTCAGACAAGAAATAAAGCACAGGTTTCTATCCACTAGGACAGGGTTTACCAAAGTGTACTTGGCGGAGCCCTGGGGCTCGCACAATGGGTCCAAGGGCTCCACGAGAAAATATTAATGACAGTTGTATGACCCTGTTATTTTGTTATTCATTTTTTAATGAAACTATTTATAAAAGAAATACACAAGAAATAAAAATAGAATTCCAAAACTTTGTCTATTTGGGTACCTACAGAATTAAAAATCATTATATTTTAAGGGCTCCACCAAGTTTTCAGGACCCAGTAGGGACTCCACGGCCAAAAGAGTTTCGGAAATCCTGAGTTAGGGTAATTAACCACTGGAACAATTTACCAAAGATTGTGGTGGACTCTCCATTACTGGTAATAATCTAGATTAAATGTATCTTTTAGACAGACATCCAAACAGGACTTAATTCAGGAAAATTCTATGACTTGCATTAGGCAGGAGGTCAGACTACAGGTTGAACCTCTCTAGCCTGGCACCCTCAGGACGTGACCGGTGCCAAATCAGAGAATTTGCCGAACCACAAGAGGTCAATATTGTCTAGCAGCATTATCAGCACTTCCACAGCTTACTGGGCTGTTAGGGGTAAATTAGAGCTAAACAACAGCACAGAACACAGAGTCAGGACTAGTGGCTGTAAACAAACTTTGTGGGACGGAGGAAAACCACACACAAGAAAACATCTGGCAAATAAAATCATGGCAGACCTGGGGATGAATGCAACTAGTTGACTATCCGATAAGCATATCAAAGGCAAAGCGGGGAGGGGGGGGGGGGGGGAGAGGAGGAGAAGCCGGTGCTGGAGGGAGACAGCTTAAAAGCCCATTCCCCCCAGTACCGTCTCTGCGGGGGGGCAGGGAAGGCAGAGGCATAGCAAAGGACTGGACGGGAGCCAGGAATCAGCTGATTCCCAGCCTGCGCTTGGTTTCCCCCCACCACTGCGGTTCAGCCGGATACCTCTTAATACATTTAAAAGGCAGAGCTGCAGCAGAGTTAGCTACTGGGGCCAGGAGCTAACCCCTCTATGGCTCTGCAGTTTCCCCCCTTATTGACTAGTCAATTAGTTGATTAAATGCAATTTAACATCCCTAGCCAGACCACAGACTGCCAGACTAGAGAGGTTCAACCTGCAGATGATCATACAGCCGACTTTTCTGGCCTCAATCTAGGAGTATTCGGGATGATACGCAATACAATTGCTTAAATAAAGTGTGCATAGGTATACTAGAACATACATCAATGGAGGTTTTTAAATTTTTACTCCTTTATTATGTTAGAAACTGAGGGATGTGTTTCTTATTTACTAGATGTTTCCTGAGGACATGTATCAAGCTGCATTTGGACAGAACTGGAATTCGGTTACAAGCATTCAAAATGCAAAAGGGTCCATCTTTTAGGATGAATGAACTTATCCAAATTAAAATATTCTCTCTACACTAACTAACCTATAACCCAAAACTGATCAAAGACAACGGCTTTTCTGCACAACAGAAGCCAGAAGTAGCCATTTTCCTAAATATCAATATTCACTTTATAGTAAAGACTGAAAATAGAGATATTTAAGGTAGTATGAGACATTAACAGTTATAGTGCTTGAGTTGAGCGTTAAAGTTAAAGATGTTTTTCCTCTGAGTCTGCATACAATATAGAATTCCAGAATGCTCTACTTCCTTACACTTCTTGGGACAGCTCAATGACATAATGTGCCTTTTAAAAATAATGTAGTAGATTAAATTAATTTTAGACCTTAAAATAGGTTGCCATAATTTCAAATTTAATTATATCAATTAAAAACTTTAATCAACCATGGTTTTGAAACTAAATCTTAAGAATGAGACCTGACTTTAGTAAAGAAGCTTCAGGCTAACACCAAACAGAACAGTTCTCAAAATTTAAGCACTATCCATTAGAAATACCTTAGATTAAAATAATTCTCTCATAGTTGTGACCAGATGGACTAAAAATAAAATATTACAGCATACAGTTTTTTTAATGTAAGATTAGAGTCCATCCAGCAAAAATCAGCACATTAAAAAGTATCCAAATCTTACATCTGGTGAGCCAAAAGGAGGGTTTTGTTACAGTTTATAAACACAAAAGTATTGCTAAATACATGCAAAGAAAAACAAAATGAAACATTAAGCAGCATTACCTGTGCAGATAGTCAGGTGCCTGATTGAGCAGAGTATAATACTGCCTCACAAATTCCCGCCCGACCAGCAGGGGACTTGGCTTCTCCATCACCATTTCTTTGGTCAACTGAAAACTGAAAAACAAAAGCTTCATGAAAATTAGCTCACCATTTCGTTGTACATACTGAGCCATGAGACAAGAGGAAAGTATAGAATTACAATGAAAAACAAACACTGACATCTGTGGTTAATTTTAACACAATAATGTAATCCACTTTAATCGATAAGGTTATACCATCATCAACTTTCTTTAAGAGGGGGATGGTGTGAACTTTATTTGAACAATAGGATTTCTGTCCATTTCTTTTTAATGAGAAAGAATCTAAGTGTCCTAAATTCCCAAATACCCTGGTAGAAAGCATACAAGTAAGGTTCTTCAAGAGGATTTCTTAAGTGGTTAAGTCATTCACAGCAGATCCAAGCTCTATTTACCTTACCTGACTTCACAATAAGAAAAATGTTTAACGGGACACTTTATGCTACTGTATTAAGTCCATTTTTGTCAACAGAACAAAACTCCTGCTAGGCTGTAATGCAATTCTGAACTCTCTCAAATTTAAACAGGAATACTGGATGATATTGATGCAGCCTAATAAAAGCGAAGTCCTTCCCACCCATCTCCCCCACTTAGTTGATCATGTGTCAGCTAAATCCAACAGATAAGTCAAATGAGTTACAGCATACTCAGGCTAGGACAGGGACAAGTCTATTTACCTTATCTTACTGGATCAGTAATTAAAAAAAGAAAATCTTTGCTGCTCAGAGAGATTCACAAAACATCTAACCTCTTTAAGAGAACATGAGACCCATATACGATTCCCCTCATTTATTCATATAAAATTGGTGCAGGTTACAAACCAATGCCAGAATTTTCTTGCTACCAGTACTGAGAGCAAGTCGATATTGAAACAAAGCTGGGTGATTGTTGGGTCACACATTACCATTACAGAGAATGGTACTAGGATCTGTGCTTAGTTCTGTTGTTGATGTACAGCAGAATACGACAGCTGGCTCTCCTGCCACTGTATTAGCTCTGCAGTGCTGGCAGTAACAACAAACTTGGCTGGCTTTTTATAAACAGTTACCCAAAAGTCACATAAGAAGCAGCGCGACATCTGAAAGAGACTTTTCCAATGTACAATAACCTAAACCCTTCTCCCTGCCCCCACTCAGTGCTTTAGGAAGGGGACATGCCTGCCCCCCCAACATCCTTCACTCTACTAGAGTCTCACAACCAAGTTGGTCAACATTGGTCTAAAATTCAATTTCATTCTTTTAAATTTGCACTACTAAAAATAGATTCAGGGCTAGAATCTGGTCTCCCCTATCAGCTCCAAGGGGCCATAACTTCCTGGGGAATATCTCCAGCACAGAAGCAGCATAGAACCTACATAGGCAGCCCGACTCTGCCCCCTGGCAGAATGCCAGCATGGAGGTATATAAAGAAATTAGCTCCTCTGAACATTCTGTGCTACAACGCAGTCTATAGATGGTCAAGGACGGCTACCCTAAGTTGGAAGGGCCCGTGGAGCTGCTTTAACTTATTCTGGAGACTATATCAGCCCAAGAGGTAGCCCAGATACACAGCCACCTTGGCCCTCTACCTGGGCTACACCTTTTGTGCTACACCTCTGGAGAAGTACAGCATAGGATCTCAAAAAAAACTACACACATACCACAAACCACACCACACTAACATTAAAACAACAGCCATTTGGTATGCATCATAAACCAATTTAACAGAAAGTGTGAAAGCAAGAGTCCATAGTTTTCGTATTTGACTTTAGGGACAGACAAACAAAATTTGGGAATCAGAATGGTCCCATTCTCAGGGATGAGTTATCAAGATGTCCTGATATTATTCAAGCATAAGTTATGCTTATCTATCTACCCCCCCCCATATATATATATATATATATATATATATATATATATATTTATATTTTAGACATTTGTGCGTTTGTCTGCAAGCTCGTCAGCGAGTCTGTTTATTCAGAGAACACCTCCTAAACAGTAGCTAGGACCACCAAATTCGGTATGCAACTTCTTTTTATCCTAAGAACTAGGAGTCACCAAAAGAAATTAATAGATAGCAGGTTTAAAAACAAACAAAAGGAAGTTCTTCTTCACACAGCTCAGTCAACCCCCAGGACTTTAACAGGGTTCAAAAAAGAACTAGATAAATTCATGGAGGTTATTAGCCAGAATGGGTAGGAATGGTCTCCCAAACCTCTGTCAAGAGGCTAGAAATGGGCGACAGGAGAGGGATCACTTGATGATTCCCTGTTCTGTTCACTCCCTCTGGGGCATCTGGCATTGGCCACTGTTGGAAGACAGGACACTGGGCTAGATGGACCTTTGGTCTGACCCAGTTTGGCCGTTCTTATGTTCTAAGGCAGTGATCCCCAACGCAGTGCCCGTGGGTGCCATGGCGCCCACCAGGGCATTTATGTGCGCTCGCCGAATTATCTGGGCCGGCCCCGCCCCCGGGCGCGTGGTGCCGGCCCCGAAAGGTTGGGGACCACTGTTCTAAGGTGAGGGTTTGGTTGGGCCAGAAAAACACTACAGTGCACAGTGGCCACTGGGGGGCAGCCACACAAGGAAGACAGTCAACAGCTGGGACCAGAGCATGCCATCTTGCTGGCCATGGTAAGTGGCCCTCCTGCCCCAACTTCCCTCCACCGTCCCGCCCAAATTCAAGAGTTAAATAAATAAATAAATAAAGTTAATGTCCTCTGCCCAGATGCATTATGCCCAGTTCCAGCATACTTCGGGTCTGATCCTATACTGCCAGAAACCACAAGTATGTTTTAGGCCAAGTTATAGTCAAGAAACCTCATCTAGCTTACAGTGTGTGAAAGTCTAGTGGTCTATAACCAGGGCTCGACAAACCGCTGAATCTACTTGCCCGTGGCAAGTAGATTTCAGCCGGTCGCTCCGTGCACCCCATTCACCGGTCTGGCGCATGCGCAGCTGGCGAGTAGTTCTCGCCGGGGTTTGTCAAGCCCTGTCTATAACTAAGGCAATACCAGAATCATTTAGTAAGAGACAAATACTGACAGTTTCCATAGGCATGCAGAGGGAATTATGGGCAAAGTTGAGGTTGCAGCAGATACACGAACAGTAATTTCAAACTCCAAAAAGGAAAGTCATGAATATCACAAATTCTTAAGCCTTATTAGACTCTAAATATATTTCAGCTTTGTTCATCTGATAGCCCACAAAATGCCTCCTTCACTGCAGTAACCAAACCATGCAGACAAGGCTTATTTTACGTTTGGCAGGATTTATGAATAATATATGTAAGTATTATGGCAGTCTCCAAAAACTCAGCAGTGACCAGGGCACAACTGAGCTGCATAGTATGAAAATGTAGAAGGTAATCCTTGCCCTGGAAGACAGTCTAAAAGACATGAAAAACAAAGGCTAGGGACAGGGATATAACAGAAAATATGGAGATTCTTGATACAATTTTGAAAGTTAAACATTCAGTTGTTTAAACTGTGATGGGGACAGATGAACAATGACAACGATTGCAGCAGCATGAGGGAGTAGGAAAAGGCAAGCAGGGGAACAGCAATGCCCAGCCATGACAGGCAATGAGGGATTTCTAGACACCACATTTAAGATTTATCTTCCAGTTTCTTAAGATTCAATAGTGGCTGAAAAGCTTATATCAGGAATTTTGCCTATGCATAAAGTAGTGGTGTGGGAGAGACTTCAAAAAAAGGGGTTTAAAGTAGGGTTGTCCATCAGTTAATGGTGTAACTTAACAAAAAAAAAAATCAATCTTGATTTAAAAAAAACTAAAACAATTACACTGCTAACCAATAGAATACCAACTGAAGTTACACTGAAAGAGAAGAAAAACATCTAAATATATTGATTTCTATTACAACACATAATATAGAGTACAGTGCTCATTTTAGATATTCTTATTAAAATTATTTGCACTATAAAATAGTATTTTTCAATTCACTTCAAATTACAGTAGTGCAATCTCTATCATGAAAGCATAACTTATAAGTGTAGTGTTTTCTGTTATATAACTGAACTCAAAACCAAACCAATGTCAAACTTACAGTCTTTAAAATCCACTCAGTCCTACTTCCCATTCAGTCAATCACTAAGGCAAAAAAGTTTATTTATATATATGGGTAACACTGCTGCTTGCTTATTATTTTCATCATCAACTGAAATTGAGAACAGCTGCTTGCGTGGCATTTTTGTAGCTAGTGTTGCAAGGTATTTATGTGACACATATGCTAAACATTCATAATACTTTGGTCACCATTCCAGAGAACATGGTTTCATGTTGATGATGTTTTTTTTTTTTTTTTTTTTTTTTTTTTTGAACTCCTTTGGGGAGAATTTATGTTTCCTGCTGTTTTACCCACATTCTGCCACATATCTCTTATGATGACCTAGCAAAACGTTTGTTTTAAGAGCACGTTCACAGGAGATTTGACAAAACACAAAGAAGATACCAATGCGAAATTTCTAAAAATAGCTATAGCACTCGACCTATAGTTTAAGAACATGAATTGCTGTCCAAAACCCAACAGGGATGAGGTGTGGAGAATGCTTTCAGAAGTCTTTAAAGAGCAACATTCTGACGGGGAAACTACAGAACCCGAATCCCAAAAAAGGAGGAACATAGGTCAATGCTGTGGTATTACTAGATCAGCTAGGTAAAGCAGGGTTAAGTTGTAAAGGGCTATTTAAAGATGATCTACAGGGATTAAAAGAAGATTTATGCTCTTTCCCCAACCCCCCAAATGTATATAAAGAGTTCTAATTTGAGACTTAAGAAACCTATTCGTATTTTACCTTAGCAATATCACAAATTAAGGATGTTAAGAAGCGGATAAATTGGCTAATCATGTAATTGATACAATTTTAATCGAGCAGTCGATACGTCGATGGGGAAGGCACTCTGTCCCGGCTCATGCCAGGTCCAGGAGCTACCCCTGATGCAGCTTTGCAGTTTAAAAGTAGTAGGAGCCAGGTGCACAAATTTCGCAGATGCTTCGCAGACAGGGGCTGCTTCGCAGGTCCGGGACTGCTGTGGCTCTGCATTATAACTGTAGTAAGAGCCGCCCAGCTATTACTACATTTAAAATGCAGAGTTGCAGCTAGGGTAGGTCCTAAACCTAGCACGAGCCGGGAATGAGCAAGCCCAGGCTGGCCATGAACACCGGCTGCTCTGGCCGCAGCCTCTGTCCATGGTGGCTGGCCGTGAACAGAGGCTGCTCCGTGGAATGCGGAGCAGCCTCTGCTCGCAGTGAGCCTGAAGACCTGCCACAGGCAGAGCCTGCTTCAAGGCAGCCTCCCCAGCACCCCCCTCCTCACTGCTGTGCTGCCTCTAATAGACGCAGCAGCGCAAGGGGAGGAGGGCAGGCGGCACTGCAGAGACTGCTAGGGAGAACCAGCTTTTAATGGATGGCTGCAAAAAGGGGCTTAGGGATCAAAGCTCACAGCCTTGCCTATCAGACCACTAGTAGGGATATAATAGTGTAGTCGATTATCCGATTAACTAATAAGCAAAAGCGTATAGGTTAATGCTATAGACTACATGCATTTCCCACCCCCAGCCCTCTCCAGTAAATTTTTTAGCAGGCTGGCCAACAGTCCAGCTCAGTCCTGGCTCACCCTGGGTCCAGGACTTACCCCTGCTGCGGCTCTGCATTTAAAGTGTATTCGAACCCAGGCGGACAGGCAGCTTGGCTCAGTTCCAGCTCACACCAGGTCCAGGAGCTCAGACTCTCTCCTTCTCCCCTCCACCCCCACCTCCGCAAGACAGGGGTTGCTGTCTCTTCAGAGGTAGCAGCACAGGGTGACAGGCAGCCAGTCTGCGAGGGGAGCCGATTTTTAAACTGGCTCCCCTCACAGACCAGCTCCAGCCTGCCACCCTGTACTGCTGCCTCTGATACAGCGGTGGCAGCAGTGCAGAGTGGCAGGGGGCTCCTCGGGAGTGAGGCTGGGCCGCCCTGGCTGCTGGGCCCACCCCCGGGGACTATAAAATAGTCAACTAACCAATAATTCATGAGGTTACTCGACTATTCAATTAACTGATATTTAACATCCCTAGCCACTAGGCTCAGCACACGGCCCCTCCCCCCAAACAGACCACAGGGTATATTTAATTTAAGCAGCAAACACACCAGACAAACTTACACCAAGGGCCATGCAATCGCTCCTCCTTCACTTGGAGAAGTCCCTCCAAAAACTGTTCACTAGCTGCTCCTGTTCACTAGTTCCAAACGAGGTGTGGGGTTGACTGGCCAGTTCGTAACTCTGGTGTTTGTAACTGAGATTCTACTGTACTTGCAAAGATATGGGGAGGTTTTTTTTAAACTTAAACTGAACCTGAACCATTTAGGCATTACATTTCAAAAGCCAAGAACCCTAAATGAAAAGAAAAGCTTTTATATAAAGGCAGATGGAAAGCAGAAAGCATTATAGGAAGTTACCTGTCTATAGACAATAGCACGGCTCTGTACTTTGACAGACCCCATGGGAGAATGTACTGTCTGCCTGTGAGAAAGTCTTACATGCTGGCCTTCCAAGCATAGCTAGTTTACAGTGAAGCCAACAGACTGCAGCAGCTGAATGGGCACAAACTGCTCTATTGTATCTAAAGATACAATAAATCAAAAACCTCATCTCTTTGCAAGTAGGTGCACAAAGCTAAGTGATGGAATGTTTGACGCAAGGTCTTTTATCCATGAATAATGGAATTTGTAATGAGCTACAGTGACTGGTATGTTAACTATTGCATTACTTTCTCCTGTGAAATACTAATGTAACATGTAAGTGGCTGCCCACTGAAAACAGCAGCAAGTGAACCACAGTCAACCAGCCCTAGGAGTAATTAAAAAGTACACAGTGTATGCTAATACAGTTAAGTGGAATACAATTACTAAACATTTTAACTCAAAATGTAGTTGTACCTAAAAGAGTTTACCTGGAGAATCAGTACACACTCATTTTAGCCATCCATCCACTAGGATTTCACTAAATTCTAGCCACGGTTGTAGAAGGAAGCCCATATAACTTGTAGAGGACTGGCAGCACAGCCTAGTAGACAGAGCAATCGACTGCAATTCAGGAGATTTGACACCTATTCCATGCTTTGACACTGCTAGCTGATTCTGGGCAAATCTCTTCACTGCTCCTGTTTCCCCATCTGTAAAATGGGGATAACTTACCTCACTGGCATTGAAAACCCGATGAAAAACATGATGAATTACTTTCTAGAGTAGCTGGAGGGGGGGCAGGGGGAAGAGTTGTGAACCAGAGGCGTATGTTCTCATTCAAGTAATATATGCAAGCCATCACAAGAGGAAAACAATTAAAACATGTCCTTAAATTCTTCTTTGTAACACACAAAAAACTTTGAACAAAAAAATTGCAACTCAATAACAAATGCTAAAAGGTCATACTAAGACACATAAAACAGCTCAAAATTAAGTTTGAAGTCAGCATTGTGCAGACCAACACTTGAAAATAACATTTACTCCACCACTTCCCAATGGCACATGGGAAACCTTCCCAGACAGGTCTCTGCATAATATTAATCACTAAACCACAAACTTCCAAAATGACTTCTGTTCTGCAGAATACATTTCTAGTTGTTGTTGCTAATATACCTTTCCACACCTGAACCAAGAGTTAATCTGGCACTGTCTGACAGCTTGTACACAAAATACAGTGCCTCTTCTGCTGTTCACAGTTTTAACAAGCAGCAAGATCAGAGGACTCGAGGACTTTGCCAAACAGCAAGAGCTCACAGCCCACAGGCCATCTACAGCCTGAGCAGTTCCACAACTCCAGCCTGCGTGCCTGTCCTCATGCAAGCCTTGGAGGCTAGTGGGAGGGTATCCGTACAATTCCCCCAAGTCCAGTTCCTGCTCCGCCCCACCTCTTTCTGTCCCTGCTCCACCCTCTCCCCCTCATTGCACTCCTTCCCTCAAACCTCCTGTCATGGAGTGTCAGGGGGTCCCCGACCCTGCACCCCCATCCGCAGCCAGATGTGACTCTCAGCCGGCAGGTAGAGCAGAAGATTTATTGGCTCAGAGACACAGCATAGCTTAGGATCGATGTTAACATAGGAGCCAGGGCAGACCGCATTATTCCTCTTAGAGGGAAGGGGCTCCCAGGCCCCACACCCCCTTTTCCTGCTCCAAGCCTCCTCTCTCCTGCTAGCCCAGAGGAGACTGACTCCTTTCTGGCCCTACCCCACAGCCTGGGGCAGCTCCGCCTATCCCGACTCCCTTCTCCTGTGTCTGGCCCCAATACACATCTGCAGTGAGTCATCAGGAATTACACGCAACACAAGGCAGCACAGAGTGAACACAGGATTAGAAGTAGACAACACCCCCACTATGTTACACCTCCTACCACCAGGAGGGACATGGCCTTGGAATTACCGGGGGAGGGGAGCGTAGTCCTGGTGCAGGGTGGCAACAGGGGTCAGGCTCCCCTGCAGTCACAGCAGCAGACTGGGACGTTTTGCTTCCCACACGTGGAACCCAGAAAGCCATTCCAAACTGTTCTGTGGATGGGACGGCTCTACACACACCTCCCCTAGGCCACAGGGACATTCCAGCAGGGGGGGAGTCACTCTAGCCCCACTGTGCTGCCCGTGGTGGTGGCTGGGGTCCCAGGGTACTTCAAAATTGCATGGAGATGGCAGGCAGGACAGGGCCACATGCAGGAGGGCAGAGACAGGGGATGCATGGAGATCCTTGCCCTCCAGCATCACTGCCGGGGGGGGGGTGCCCACTGGCCCACTAGGAGGATTTGAGGACTAGCACTGACCATAAAGTAAACCGAGTTTGAGGCTCCAGAGCAAAAGCTAAAATAGCTAGTGATTTTCACTGCTATTTAGAATCTGAGAACAGTAGTGGATCAACTATGTTAATTTCATGCTACAGAGGCAGCACAGGAGGATGTTCATGAGGAAAGAAACCAATAATATAAAGAAGGATAAGACAGAGTAGTGGAGACCTGCTTCTCTCAGACAAGCCAGGAAGCAGTGATTTGCAGGTATCTGCAGCTCATTTTTGTTGAGATGGATGTGGAAGTGTAACCGTGTACAGGGTTTACGATGAGCCTGGGCTCATCAGTTAACCTGCATGCTTACGTGCAGCCTCAAGGTACATATGGGGGAGCTGGCGACTCCTGTCCCACATGTAACTGCTGAAATTTTCAGCAGTTACACGGTTTCCTAATTAAACACATTTTAGCATCCCTAATGCGTAGGGCTCGCCAAGCGGCGGCAAGCCCTGCTAGCCAGCCGCGTGGAACCGCACGCTGCGCATGCGCTGACCGCACTGCACGGCCACGCTGGGTTAAAATCTACTCGCCACGGGGCGAGTAGATTACATTAACTGTCGAGCCCTGCTAATGCGGATATCTGTGGATCATTTCTGCAGAGGAGACTGCAGATACCAAGTCTGTATCCACGCAGGGTTCTACTGAGAAGATCCTGGCAGGGAAAAAATTAAACAAAAGAAATCTCTTCCCCTACCTGCAGCTAGGGATATGGGAAGGTACCTACTAGAAGAACTAGATAAAAACAAATATTAAAGATGCAGTCCCAAACAAGAAGGGCTCAGGGAGAACAACCTGGTGAGACTCCCAACTTTCTTCCATTATCAGCAGCTGATGATAGCAGGGTTCAAGGTTTCTCATTAAGAAGCTGCCCTTGGAGCTCACTGAGTGAGCTCCCTCATGATATTTCATACTGGATGCCTATTAGGCAGAGAGAGAAGTTTTTCATACCCTGGCCCAAACACCACATTGCTATACACTAGTGGTATCAGGGCTTACAATATTTCAGTGAAAGAACAAGGACTAACCTATACAAAGTTCTTCATATTTTCAAAGCAATATACACACACAACAGGTTAGAACAGGGGTGGGCAATAATTTTTAACAGGGGACCACTCCAAGATTTTGGAAAGTGGTTGAGGGCTGCACTCTTGCAGGAAATGAATGGAGATGCGGGGTCTGGGATGGAGGTTGGGCGCAGAAGGGAGCTTGGGATAAGGGACTGGGGTGCAGGAGGGAGACTGGAGTTGGGATGAGATAGACGGTTGTGACCTAGGGAAAGGGACTGGAGTGCAGGCGTTTGGGATGTGACCTAGGGTAGAAGGGGACTATGATCTGGGGCAGGAGATTGAGGTGCCAGATCTGGGAGGGGATATGGGTGTAAGAGGGGGACAGAGAGTTTGGGTATGTTGAGTTGGGGAGGGGGGGGGAAGGGCAGAGAGTTGGGGCAGGAAAGGGCTGGGGTGCCAGAAGCAGGCTGTGGCCAAGAGACTTACTTGCCAGCTGCCAAACTAGCCTGCCTGCCTGCCGAGCTTAAAATGTTTCCCTGCCTGCCTGACATGTGCTTCATAAATAACTGAGCCCAGGAGAGGGGGCGTGATTCTTCTTAGCTGCCTGTTATTCTAACAAGCAGCTCCCATTGGCTGGGTTCTGCCAGAAACCAGCCAATGGGAATGTGCTGGGGGCAGGGTGGCTCCTAGAACTTCCCCCTTCCCCTCCAGTTTTAAGACAGCCCTGCCTGGGGCTCCCTGCTGCCTCCGCAGGCCAGATCCAGTGGCTTGGCAGGCCACATCTAGCCCATATTTTGCCCAGGCCTGGGTTAGACGTTAGTTTATGATACTAAACAGATTCTTCCCAATATTGCTGGAATCAAGATGAATGAGTAAGCAAGTAAACACAAGAACCGGTCACAAAAAACGACTAATATATTTAGTGTTATTTTCACCTGAAGATAAGAAGTTTCAAAATTTTCCCTAGCAGATCTTGATACAAGAGGGTCAAAGGAACATCAAAGTTAAAAATTAAGTGTGTGGAATAGAGAAGTTTGTTTTGGTTTTACTTATATTCTAAACAAAACAAAAAAAAATTCACAAATCCAGTTTTATTTCATCATTTACTTTTCTGACTCCCACTGAAACTATGTACCACTACACAGTGCATAAATTGCACCAAATTTGATTTTTCCCCCGCACTCCTTCCGCTGGGCTGATAGCAGTAGTCCCATTATTCTATGGGATTTTGACAAAAAAATATTCAGCATTTTAAAATATTGTGCAGAATTTAAAATGTTTTGGCAAATTTCTCCAGAATTTTGTCCAAAATTAGATGCACCATGGACTAAGCAGTTTTCACTTTCAGCTCTGCCTGCTCCTAGCACAAGGTTGCACCACGTGTTACAAACATTACTAAATAATGTTTAGGGTTTTTTGTTTTGTTTTTTACAGGCCCATCGGCCTGTAAGTTGAATATGAAAGCAGCTCTCCAACTCCACTTGCCCTCCAAATACCCAGACAGAATAAAAGCTTCCAAAAATTAATAGAAAATTAAATTAGGATTTGTAAAATCTTAGGACACAACCTCCTCCTACCCTCCCCAAAAAAATGCTGATCTGAGAGCAGGTATGGGAAACCTCTGATCTGAGGTACTGGACCAGTGCCTGAAGAAGTTTACTGATCCTAAAACCACTCGTATTGATTCTCTGGTGTCTCCAGTTCTGACAGCCTACAAAATATTTGAACCTAGAAGCAGGAGGTGTCACTTTATTGAGAAAAATCAAATTTCTACATACCATGTGCTAATTTAAGTAGTTCAATACACCTACAAGTCAGCTTTTTCCAGTATTTGTATCTTTTCTGCAGTTCCCTCAAAGCCAAAGAGAGTGGCTGTTGCTATATTATTGCCATAATAATCAGTTATTTTGACACAACAGCAGCTACAATAACTCAATGGAGAAAATTCATATTTATTATTAGGTCCACAGTTTTTCCATCTGGATTCATTGGGCCATTGCAGCTTCTTCTAAATACAGATGCAGGTCTTGTGTTAATAGGATTAAAAATACCTCATACTTTAAGAGGGAACTAAGTGGCAATACAAATATAACAACAAATAGTCTAGTAGCACCTTTAAGACTAACAAAGACTCCAGTCATCTGAAGAAGAGGGTTGTGCCCACGGAAGCTCATGATACCACGTACATGTTTTGTTAGTCTCTAAGGTGCTACTACACTATGCTGTTTTTTTAAGTTTTTCCTGTTACAGACTAACTTGGCTACCCCTCTGAAGCTTTTTAATACAAATATAGTTATGTGCAAATGCTGTAACATATTGGGGGGCAGGCACCTCCACAGGAGCTGGCTCAAACAGGGAGTCGGCTCTGTGGAAGGCAGTAGCAAGGGAAAGTGGCTCAGCAGGAGCCAGCACAAAGCTGCCACACCCCCACACCACACTGCCTCTGTATTAAAGGGGGAAGGGAAGAGAGAGGCAGCTCCATGGGAGCTGGTAAGTATGGAAGCCGACTTAAAAGCTGGCTCCTCACTCACATTGGCTCCCCACAAGCACGAGCTCTGTGGGAGGGTTAAGCCATACCAGCTCCCGCTGCCTATGATACAGAGACAGCAACAGGGGCTTCATGTAAGGTTTAGGCTTTAGGTTTACGGCTCATTGGTTGATTGTGTGAACAGCTACATGTTCACATCCCTACTTTAGACATGAGAAAAAATGCTTTTGCCATTTTGATAACAGGATTCCAGAAGCTTTGAAATTGGTGAGAGAGACAGTCTGTACCCCATGTTCACTCCTTTGACAAGATAAGTTTTGTGCAGGTGTGCCTTGTGAGATAATTTGAGAGCTTCAGGCAGGGAGGTGCTCCAGCCCCCACCAGTTAACCTGAACCGCTAAGCCTCACCCATTAAGTGAGGCTCACTGGTTAGCCTGTCAAAACTTTATCTCGCTAGCTGAGTGGCTATTTTCTGGCAGGAAAGAAGGCGCAGAGTAGGGAAAAATCCTGACATTTTGACAAAAACAGATGGATTCCCATCCTCACAGACTGTGTCTTTTGAAGCTCAGATGGGGAGAATTCTCTAAGATGAGAAAAGAACTGTAACAAGGGAGAGCAGATGTCCCAAATTCTCTTTCCCTCTTTCTATAAAAGGGGCGGGCTGATCCGGTCCACTAAGCTTTTTAATCTAGCCCGTGGCCTACCCTGCCAGGACCCTTGGGCATGGAGCAGCTCCAAGTGGCTCTCTGTACCTTGGGAGAAAAGCAGCCAATGGGAGCAAAGAGATTGTGTCATGGGCAGTGCGCAAAGCCACGCACACAGAGCCACACGGAGCAGCCAGAAGCCAGGTTCCCGCTAGGCTGCTGGCTGGGACCCACCTAGGTAAATTCCTCATGGCCAGAGCCTGTCTCTGGCACCTTCCCCCAGGTAACAACTCCCTCTCAGACTTTGCATCCTCTCCTACATCCCCACCCCGGCCAGGCTCCTCTTCTGTGCCCATATCCTCTCCCAGACCCTGCATCCGAATCCTCTGCGCCCGTTAACAGCGTCCTGCCTCACCCAAATTCTCTGACCTCACACCCTTTCCTGCACCCCAGAAACCTACCCCAAGCTCTCTTCCGCACCCCAGCCATAGAGAAGTGTGGCCCTTGGCTACTTTGTCTAGATATTGGTGACAGGAGAGGGATCATGTGAGGATTACCTGTTGTGTTCCCTCCCTCAGGGGCAGCTGGTATTGGCCACTGTTAGAAGACAGGATACTGGGCTAGATGGACTTGTGCTCTGACCCATTATGGCCGTTCTTATGTAAATTTTGGAGTGCCTGCCCCCTTTATTATTGCCCACCTCTGCTCTATACCCATGGCATCAACAAGACCTGAGGAACAAGGAAGCAGCACTGGACTGGGAAAGGGATTCGGACTGAAACATTCAGTCAGCAGAACTGCTAAACATGTAAGGAGAGAGATCAATGCTTGGAATCAGGCATTAGTAGCATTTGACTTTTTTTCTTGTAACCAATTCTGACTCTTACTAGGGATGTGAACAACTAGTTGACTAGCCAATAAGCAAATGCTTATCGGACAGTCGACACGCTAGTCGACTAGCCGCTTCCCCCCTTGCTGCCTATCAGAAAGAGGCACCAAGGCGAGGGGGTGCTTCAAAGTGGCAGCGCCACATGGGGCCCAGGGTCCGGCACTTTGAAATGCTGTGTACAGCCCGGGGTCACCTGGAGATTCGTTGTGGGGACCACGGGAACTCAAGCAGTCCCCTGCTGGCCCTGTGCTCCCCACAGCGCTTTCGCCTTTGAAGTGTAACAACAGCCCTGGGGCTATTGCTACACTTCAAAGGCAGAGTCACCCTTATCGACTAGTCGATGCAAATTGCATCGACTATTCAATTAGCCACTTAATCGAAATTTTACATCTCTAACTTACACCTCCTCACTTGTAGTCACTTAAAGTCCATCCTTCTGTAATTATTAAACTTGTTTTATCTAAAACTGTGTGTTTGAGAAGCTCCATATGGGATAATTGGATTTGTGATATTTTCTAATAAAATGACAAATTTTGTATGTGCATACATTATCCAGAATAGAGCTGGGCCATATAAGACATTTCTGGGGAAAGTCTGGGGCTTGGAATTTCCTAATGGGAGTTCTACAGTGTAATTCACGAGTGGATGGCTACAGCCTTCATACAATAGAACTCAGGACAACATGCTGGAGGTTGTGAGAGCGCAGACCATTGATTGCATGGCAATGCACTGTAAAAGGCATCCCAGGTTGAAGAACTGAGGGAGACAACTGTTCTCCAGTTCAGACCTCACCCTGGGTAATGTCACAGTGTGTAGCACTTTTTCCCTATCAAAGAGTTAGCACAACATTACTAATTAAATTAGAACAAAAGTGAGGTGGGATATGACAGAAGATGCAAGGTAGTGATCAAAATTAAGAGGATGATTTTCAAGGGTAATATTAAGCATATCTTTCCAAATGTATGGATTATTGGGGGGGTGGGGGCAGAAATTTTAAAAAGTCAGGGAGCATGATTCAAAGGAGCTTGAGGACCTCTGCTGTAGTATCAGATGCATTTAATATTTTGTGCTTAATATTGGACCTCTCTTTTTCCCTAGTCAAGGCAGCTGGAGACATTTCCAACACAGCAGCTATAGTTGAACCAATTCTGACTGATATTTTGAACCAATGCTAAAGACTTTCAATACTAGTCAGTCGATTAAAATGCTTGTACACATGCCCATGTGATGGAAAAAAAAGGTTCTTTACATAAATGAAACCAAAGATGAAGTGCAACAAACTCAATAGCTGACATGCAAGTGCAAAGGACAGCATCACTTGTCATAAGATCTGAAACCTGCCCCATTTTAATCCACCTTCCAACTTCTCTTGAACGTCCCACCTGCCATGTCACTTAAAACACTCAGCAAAAGAGGCTTGGGTTATGCCATTGGAAAGCTGCAGCAGTTAGTTCACAAGTGTTTCGTAACTGACTCAACAGAGTCTGTCGTGTGTGTCAATTTCAACAACGCTCTCAAAGTCATTAAGGTTACAGGTCAAAAACTAAACTCTCCATAGAGTTTGTGAAACTAGCCCTGAGGCTGTTTGGGTTTTTAAAAACTCTACTTTCTTTAACCAGTGTTCCTCTGTGTATAATTTGGTATACACAATGTGCAAGGGGGGAAAGCAAGATTTCCTTAAGCATGTGTTTTCAGTGGAGGTATCAACATCTTCAGCAGGTGACGTGCTAAAGCCATCCTTGGAGGTGATTTCTAGCAGCATGAACTGAAATGTTAATATGAAAAACATTGGTCTAAATTTCAGCCCTAAAAATGCCATTGGAAAACACTGAGCTAAAGAAGGTAAATAAATTAGTATTTAAAGTAGGTCACACTATTTCTAACAACCTCTTTGAAAATTGTTTGATAATAAAGTGAATGTAGCTATTTCCCGAAGACAGCTGGTAGCTTGGTGTGGTTCTTCAAGAATATCATGATTACAGCTCCTAGGAAATTAATGGACTTTAAAAATTATTTCTCAGAAATTTTAGTAGATTTTCAGAACAGATAAAAAGTTAAAATTTGTGTCATTACCATCCTTGATCCTCTCTCTCAAGTGCTACCATAGTTACAGCAGAATGGACAAATGCCCAACTAAGGACTAGAAAACAACTGTACATAAAAAGTCTCAGAGGTGTAGCCATGTTAGTCTTTAACTTTAAAAACGAGTGACGATATATAGATATGTCTATATATATCATATGGATATATCATACCTATATATTTTGGTTAGTTTCTAAAGTGCCACAGGACCGCTCATTTTAACTGCACAAAAATTCATCTTGTCACTAATGGACATAACTAAGACACTATTTTTATACCTTTCTTAGTTATGTAAGTTTGCCAAGTCAGACTCTAAAGCTGTCCCATCTTCCTACTGAGACCTTATGATAACTAGTACATTGCATTCAAAATAACTAACTTCTAACACAAGAAAATGGGGACTTTGTTGCTGTTTTTTCAAAGACGAGCTTCAGTTGATCACTTTCAATGTGACTTTTCAGTCTGAAAGGGTATATTTTGCATGCTTACATTTTATAAGATACTACCACATTTACCCAACATTGCTCAAATCCTTAAGGAGGAACTCAGGACAGAATATGTGGGGTGCAGGAATCAGGAATGGGAGAGAGAGGAGGGGCTCTGGGCAGGGGACTGTGTGGAGGGTGGGTGGGTGGGGAGGGAAGGCTACCCCCTCTCCCCCCATTCATCAGATTCATACCAGGGCTGCTTGCTCTTCCCCTTCCTGTCAGGGAGCAAGAGCTAAGTGCACAACTCATCTGCCCCCTGCACTCCCCAGCCAGAGTGAGGAATGCAGCAAACTGCATTTTCCCCTCGCTCCCTAAGGGAAGGGGAACAGCTAACAATGTCCCGGTAGGAATCTTCAGCCCCCTTCCTTCCCCTCCCTCCCTCCCACCCACCCAAGAATGCCTATGGAGTGGAAGGCTGGGAGCTGGGATAGTCCAGGACAGGGGGGCAGCAGCAAGCCCCTTTCACCTACCTGGCGATTGTCTCTTTTCTGTATGGTTTTATGAAAAGCAATCCCATACAAGGAAAATCCCATTTTCATGGCACGACCAAACCCTTATGTTGTTTTAAGTTATGATAAGAGAAAGCTACATACTGAATGTGGTGGTCCTAGCTCTTTCTGTTTAAGGAAGAGTTCTTGAACAAAAACTCTCTCAAGTATATACTAGATTTAGCAATTGTTCTTAAGACACATTAATGTTAAAGCACACTGAGAAAGGAACACAGATGCATGAATCTCTCACACAATAGTATTACTGTTTCACACAACTCTTTAAACTGGAAGTTTAAGTAGTTGGATGGGTAATGTGACATTCTACCCAGTTACACCTGAGCAAGCAGCTGCAATTTAGACATTTTGTTGCAAGTCATGACTGGATTTAACTTCCAAGTCAGCAGAGAAATGTATAGTATCTTTCGAAAGACTGAGGAGAGTGCCCATTCTACCACTATCAATAACACTGCTGAATACATCCCAGAATCTAAGTTAATTAGCAAATATGCAGTTTACTCTCAATTTTCCCTAAGATCCTATTTGAGAACTTGGCATGTTTTCTTAACCCCTTTTAAGTGAAGTGACTGATCTAGTGAACAGAAGATGCTGTTTTCAGAAGAACCTAAACCTCAGTAGCAAGAAACACTGTTGGCAAGAACTACATAATGGCTTAAGATACATCACAAGTTATTTTATTTATACTAACTGGAAGTTAATGTTCAGGAGTTGGTAGCCTTTCTACATTTCCTAATGCTGTCATTTGTTTCTGAAAGGGTAGGCCTGACAAAAATAGCTGACTGGAAACATGGCTGTTTGCTGCCAACACTTTTCAGATCTAAATAGGAAGGTGCCACTTAACATGGAATACATTATATTCACAATGCTTAATGTAAGCATCTCGCCAATGGATAATAACCACAAAGCAATAATTCCAAATACAACCTTATAAACTAACTATGCAAGACATCCAAATTGACTAACAATGATACAGGTAGGGCTTTCCCAAGCAAGGAGGCCTGGGGCCTTCCTTCCAAGTTACTGGGAGCTCTTCTCTTACACTATCTTATATGCAGTTCTAGGTTTAAAATCCCAGCTCCACCATTGTCTTGCTGTGTGACCTTGGATAAATTTTAATACCACAGAGAGGACAATATTACCCCACCTGTAAAACAGGGGTGAAACTTACCCTCCTTTGTACAATGCAGAGATTTACAGAGGACTACAAATGTCTCAAGGGGTGGGTATTTTTCTATGCCACGTTAATCCATAAACAAGCTCTGCAGCCTAGCTACTACGTGTAGGCATTTTAGGTTTTTGTTTGATAGAACACACCGGCTATGTAAAGCACAGAACAAAGCTCGCTGCTTTGTATCTAGCCTAATACAACCAAGTTTTCATTCCCTCTTGTTTGTGCCCCTCCTCTAACGCTCCCCCCCTTAAAATATTTGCTTTCAGAAGGATCCCTATTGTCCACAGCCCCAGCAACGTTTACTCTTTTCCACAGCGTCACTCCTTTCTGTGCGGCCAGAGGAATGTTCTTCTCACACCGATGGTGCCAAACACACAGGGGCTTTTCAGAGCACAGGAACCGCTCCGTGAAATGGCTTGTTTTTGCAGCCCAGACGGCTCGATGTTTCTCAACGCCCCCCCACGCACCACCCGAGAGAGCAGGCAGCCCCCCCTACTCCGGCCTGCATGCACGATGATCCTCGCAGGGAGGCTGCGGGAGGCCTGGGCCACCCCCCCCATTCCCACCCGGTCCCCAGTGAATTACACCCCCAGGGGACACACCCCCATTCCCACCCGGTCCCCAGTGAATTACACCCCAAGGGGGGACACCCCCATTCCCACCCGGTCCCCGGTGAATTACACCCCAAGGGGGGACACCCCCATTCCCACCCGGTCCCCAGTGAATTACACCCCCAGATACCCCCCTGTCCCGAGTGGATTGTGCCCCATGTCCCCCTTCTCACCATGTGCCCATGAATTACAGCCCCAAGTACCCCACTCCCAGCCCCCGCGAATAGCAGACCCTGGACACCCCCAGTGAATCGGACCCCCAGCCACCCCTCCGCCCCCACCATTCCCACACCGCTGAATTACAGCCCCGGGCCACCCCGCCCTCCACGCAGCGCGGTGCCGGAGACCCGCCCGCCCCGCGCAGCTGCCCACGAGGACACCCCACGCCCTGCCACCAACCGGGCCTGGCCGAGAGGGGGTCCCAACTTCCTTCCTTCCCCTCCCCGTCCCGCCGAGAGGCTCCGAGCCCGCGGCGCAGCCCGGCCCGCGCGTGCCCGTGGCGGGACACCCCGGCGGCAGTAGCCCCCTCCCCTCCTCCTCCCTCCGGGGCGCGAGGAGAAGCCGCGGCCGGGCCCCTCCCCCGTTACCTGCGGACGGAGCGGGACTGGAGCAGGAGGTTTCGCTACAGGCCGGCCGGGCAATGGCAAAAACCTCACGCAACGCGTGCTCACCCGCCGGCTACATATATCCGGCGCGCAGCCTAACCCCCGCCGCACCCCGCCAGCCAATCACCGAGCGCCGCACTCCTCAGCTCGGACGCCGTTTGGCCAGGGCCGCGAAAGTAGGGCGGTGCTGCGTGAGTGGCATCGAACTCACCCTATTGGCACTGCCGGGAGGCAGGACGCCGTTAACGTGAGCGACGTAAGAACCAGCCAACAGTCGTTGAAATGGCAGCCCCAGGGGTGGGATAAAGCTCGACTGACTCCCCCGGTGACCAATAAGGCGACGCAACTTTCGCTATTAGGTGAAAGTTAGACGAGGCGGGTGTAAGGTGCCCGCGTAGGGTGGTTACGCCGTACAGCGGCGCCCTTGAGATCAGGCTAGGTAAACCCCGTTTTAGACAGGGCCGGCACTCGTTTCGGGTCTGAGCGCCGCAACCAATTAGGAAGCACGGCTGGCCCTGACTGACAGGCCGCACACGACAGGCTCTTAAAGGGAAAGGCGGCGCTGACACAGGGTCAGCCGGGCCCCGCCCCACGGAGGGAAGGGCCGCCCGCGCCTCACCCGCCCCGCTGCGAGCCCCTCCCCCCCACCTGTTGCACCAGGCCACGTGCTGCTCCCCCCCAGTTGCTCTGGCCCCGCCCCCTGGGCCCTACAGAGCCAGGGGTCTGCCCCGCTATCCCCACAGCCGCCACCGTACAGCTCCAGAACCCCGCCTCCCTACCACCGTACAGCTCCAGAACCCCCGCCTCCCTACCACCGTACAGCCCTGCCATTCCCGAACCCGCCACCGTACAGCTCCAGAACCCCCGCCTCCCTACCACCGTACAGCCCCTGCCACCCCGAACCCGCCACCATACAGCTCCAGAACCCCCGCCTCCCTACCACCGTACAGCCCTGCCACCCAGACCCGCCACGTGCAGCTCCAGAACCCCCCCGCCTCCCTACCACCGTGCAGCTCCAGAACCCCCGCCTCCCTACCACGGTGCAGCCCTGCCACCCAGACCCGCCACCGTGCAGCTCCAGAACCCCCGCCTCCCTACCACCGTACAGCCCTGCCACCCAGACCCGCCACCGTACAGCTCCAGAACCCCCGCCTCCCTACCACCGTACAGCTCCAGAACCCCCGGCCTCCTACCACCCCAGACCCGCCACCGTACAGCTCCAGAACCCCCGCCTCCCTACCACCGTACAGCTCCAGAACCCCCGGCCTCCCTACCACCCCAGACCCGCCACCGTACAGCTCCAGAACCCCGCCACCCTACCACCCCAGACCCGCCACCGTACAGCTCCAGAACCCCACCTCCCTACCACCGTACAGCTCAGAACCCCGGCCTCCCTACCACCGTACAGCTCCAGAACCTCCGAACCCGCCACCGTACAGCTCCAGAACCCCCGCCTCCCTACCACCGTACAGCCCTGCCACCCCGCCTCCCTACCACCCGTGCAGCTCCAGAACCCCCGCCTCCCTACCACCGTACAGCCCTGCCACCCAGACCCGCCACCGTACAGCTCCAGAACCCCCGCCTCCCTACCACCCCGGAACCCGCCACCGTACAGCTCCAGAACCCCCGCCACCCTACCACCCCAGACCCGCCACCGTACAGCTCCAGAACCCCCACCTCCCTACCACCGTACAGCTCCAGAACCCGGCCTCCCTACCACCGTACAGCTCCAGAACCTCCAGACCCGCCACCGTACAGCTCCAGAACCCCGCCTCCCTACCACCGTACAGCCCTGCCAGCCCGCCTCCTACCACCGTACAGCCCTGCCACCCCAGCGTGCCTACCACCGTGCAGCTCCAGAACCCCCTGGCCTCCCTACCACCATACAGCTCCAGAACCCCGAACCCGCCACCGTACAGCTCCAGAACCCCCACCTCCCTACCACCGTACAGCTCCAGAACCCCGGCCTCCCTACCACCGTACAGCTCCAGCCCCCCGCCTCCCTACCACCGTGCAGCCCTGCCACCCGCCTCCCTACCACTGTACAGCTCCAGAACCCCCGCCTCCCTACCACCGTACAGCCCTGCCACCCCCGCCTCCCTACCACCGTACAGCTCCAGAACCCCTGCCTCCCTACCACCGTACAGCTCCAGAACCCCCAAACCCGCCACCGTACAGCTCCAGAACCCCCGCCTCCCTACCACCGTACAGCTTCAGAACCCCCGCCTCCCTACCACCGTACAGCCCTGCCATGCAGCTCCAGAACCCCCGCCTCCCTACCACCGTACAGCTCCAGAACCCCAGACCCGCCACCCCCGCCTCCCTACCACCGTACAGCCCTGCCACCCAGACCCCCGGCCTTCCTACCACCGTACAGCTCCAGAACCCCCTCCCCGGCCTTCCCTACCACGTACAGCCCTGCCACCCCAAACCCGCCACTGTACAGCTCCAGAACCCCCTGCCTCCCTACCACCATACAGCTCCAGAACCCCGAACCCGCCACCGCAGCTCCAGACCCCCGCCTCCGTACCACCGTTCAGCCCTGCCACCCCAGCCCGCCACCGTACAGCTCCAGAACCCCTCCCGCCTCCCTACCACCGTACAGTCCTGCCACCCCAGACCCACCACTGTACAGCTCCAGAACCCCCCGGCCTCCCTACCACCGTACAGCTCCAGAACCACCCCACCTCCCTGCCACCAACCCGCCACCGCACAGCCCCAGAACCCCGGCCTCCCTACCACCGCCCTGCACCCCGCCTACCACCGCAGCTCCAGAACCCCCACCTCCCTGCCACCGTACAGCCCTGCCACCCCGACCCACCACCGTACAGCTCCACAACCCCGGCCTCCCTACCACCGTGCAGCTCCAGAACCCCGGCCTCCCTACCACCGTACAGCCCTGCCACCCCGCCCCTACCACCGTACAGCTCCAGAACCCCCGCCTCCCTACCACCGTACAGCTCCTGCCAACCCCGGCCTCCCTACCACCGTACAGCCCCTGCCACCCACCTGCCACCGTACAGCTCCAGAACTCCCCCACACACACCTCCCTACCACCGTACAGCTCCAGAAACCCTCCGCCTCCCTACCACCGTGCAGCCGCCACCCAGACTCGCCACCGCTGGCCCCCAGCCTCCCTACCACCGTACAGCTCCAGAACCGCCCCCACAGCCTCCCTGCCACCGTACAGCTCCAGAACCCCCAGCCTCCCTACCACCGTACAGCTGCCAGAACTCGCCACCGCTGGCCCCCAGCCTCCCTACCACCGTACAGCCGCCAACCTAAACCCGCCACCGCCGACCCACCCCCAGCCTCCCTACCACCATACGGCTGCCACCCTAACCGCCACCGCCCCCCCAGCCTCCCTACCACCTCCATACGGCCACGACCCAGACCCATCACCGCCGACCCTCCCCAGCCTCTCTACCACCGTACAGCCCGCGACCCAGACCCACCACCGCTGGCCTCCCCCAGCCTCCCTACCACCGTACGACCGCCGGCCTCCCCCAGCCTCTCTACCACCGCACAGCCGCCACCCCAAACCCGCCACCGCTGGCCTCCCCCAGCCTCTCTACCAACATATGGCCCCACCACCGCCGTACAGCCCCACCACAGCCAGCCTCCCCACCACCGTATGGCCCTGCCGCCACCACCCCGCCACTCCCTAAACCCACCACAGCCAGTCCCAGCCTCCATACGGCCCCGCCACAGCCAGCTTCCCCCAGCCTCCATACCGTTGTACAGCCCCACCATCCACTGAAGCCACCACAGCCGGCCTCCCGCAGCCTCTGTAACACTGTACGGCCCTGCCACCTGCTGAACCCACCACAGCTGGCCTCCCTCAGACTCCACACCACTGTACAGCCCCACCACCCTCCAAAGCTGCTACAGCCAGCCTCCCTGGGGCCCAGCCTCAGTACCACTGTATGGCCCAATCACTTGCTGAACCTGCCATAGCCCATCTCCCTGGGGCCTAGCCTTTCCCTGCCTCCATACCACTGTATGTCCCTGCCACCTGCCAAACCCACCACAGCCGGCCTCGCCCAGCCTCCATACCACTGTTTGGCCCTTCCACCCACCAGACCCATCATAGCTGGCCTCCATACCACTGTATGGCCCCATCACCCACTGAACCCACCAGAGCTAGTCTCCACAAGGCCCAGCCTCACCCCGCCTCTATATTACTGTACAGCCCTGTCACCCACTGAACCTGCCACAGCCAGTCTCCATGGGGCCCAGCCTGACTCAGCATGACCCAATCACCCGCTGAATCCACTGTGTCCAGCCTTGGGACCTCTGCACAGCTGGCCTTCCATCAGGCCCCAGCCTTGCTCAACCTCCAAATCCAGCATGGCTCTGTCATCTGCTGAATCTGCCGCGTCCAGCCTCCAGACCCCTGCACAGCTGGCCTCCCACTGGGGAGATGGGTTCAATGTCTACATCCAGCACAGCCCAGCCACCTGCTGAACCTGCCACATCCAGCCTCCAAATTCCTGAACAACCTAGTCACGTGCTGATCCCACCACTTGCAGCCTCCAGTTCTCTGCACAGCCTGCCTTCCACAGAGCCAAGGCCACACCCAGCCTCTCTACCACAGTACAGCCCGGTCAGCTACTCTGACCCAGGGTGTCCATCTTCAATGCTGGGTCAAAGGCCTCACCCAGCCTCCAAACCACAAGCTGGCTGGTCACCCATTCTGACACAGCCCATCCAGGCCATGGCTTTCCCAACCTTCAAAACCCAGCCCAGTCCAGCCACCCCTTCCTCCCTGGCACATCCTGACTCTGTAGCACTGTATGGCCCAGACAGGTATCGTCACCTGTCTTCACCTGGGCATTTGTGCGGCTCAGATCATCCTGGTACCTCTGTGCTTTCTCCCACCAGCCCAGTCTTCCTGGAAGATTCCTCCCCTTTGTGCAAAGCACTAAACTGTCTCCATTCCCATTATTTCCTTGGGACTGCCACACTGGGTGGTGAAATATCAAAGTTCAGTAGCACCAAGAATGAACCTTTGGGGTGGACACTGCATCCTCTAAAAGGTTCTCTTTTCACCCAGGGCTCCTTGGGCATACAGCCCTACCAGCTTGTGAGGCAGGAGTGCGTGATCGTCACTGCTCCCGTAACCTACTGGGAAAATGATCAACCTTCTCTTAAGAGGTTTCGCATAGGAATATGATCAAATCCATTCCCAAGGGACACAAAACTCCATCCTGAGGCTTCCCAGCCAACATCCCAAGTAACAAGTCCACTTGGAAATCAGATCACCCACTACACTCAGACTGGGTATCTGGGCCCACAGGAGCATCTGGATGAGAAGACAAATAGCTCAGTTCACCTGTCTGTGCAGTGGCATTCCTCTTTTGCAATTTCTTACTGAAACAAACTGAGAAATCAAGCCAACTGCAACTTGCTCTGAGAGCTTTGATAAGGCAAAGGTTCAGGTTTTTGCATTGCCTCAGCAATGCTCTACCCTAAAAATACCACTCTCCAAGTGGAAAGAGATGCCCCGTTACTGATCCATCCCATAAAATCCATGTCGCGTTGCATGTCATCACCTGAAAGGATAAAAGAGCCCCAGAAGGCACAGCAACTTTCGTACCACATCCTTACTTCCACAAAGTAAAAGCCATCAGGGCTTGAAGTCAGTTTCCTAAGGCACATGTTTGGTTTTGCTGTGGAGGTGATGGACACTTGCTTGGACCAAACTGTCTGCCAAAGGGCCAAAATTTCCCTTCACCTACATCTTGTGCAAACCCCGCTAAATCAGTGATGTTGCTTGGGAGTGGGAGCAAGGGTAACACCTGACCCTATAGCCAGGACTTAATTCCTCTTGTTCCCCTAGCAGGCAGCCACTGTATGAACCTCCTTCCCTAGTCTCTTGCAGGGCAATTTACAGGCACTAGGCTGGCATTATGCCATCCTCAGCATTAATATTTCCCCCCTCCTCTTTTTTTTTTTTTTTTTACTATTTATATCCTGAGCCACATTGCAAGCTGCCAGCTCATAAATCAGTAGCAAGGCCTTTGCAGAGTTCAGTACAAGCCAAGGGGCAGCCGTGTAAAATAACCCTGCCCCACAGCTGGGAGGACACAGATTCAGACAAACAGCAGAGAGGCCCATGGCAGCACGGTCTCTCAGATAACCCCCACTCTTGCGGAAAGGGTCACATCAGCACCTACTTTTACAGCACTGAAACAAGATGCCATTTCTATGTGCAGCGAAATGGCATCGGCGCTGACCCCTGTGCTACTGTGCCTCAAGGCGGGTATCGTCTTCCACCAGGCTGCCCCAGAGGTGGGCCCATGCCCAGCTAACTTAGTGAGAGGGAACATCAGGACTGGCAACTGGAACCTGCTGCTTGGCGTGATGCAAAGTACAACTGCGTTAAGAAGCCATTTCGCTTGCTCTGGCCAAGGCCTGCATGAGACACTCGCTATTTCAGGTTATTTATCAAACTGAAACTTGGTGCGCTTCACAGGAAGGGGTGGGAGACAGGCATACAGAGGTGAGTTGCTATCCATAACTCCCTCCCGCTACCCTTGATTGCTGTCTTGTCCCACTCAAGGCACCTCATTCCTGACCTGCCGCAGGCCAGTTACTCCAGTCCTCAACTCCCCGAGCAAGCCAGTTCATCTATTCCGACCTGCTGCGCCCCCTTCCTATTCCAGTTCTGGGCTGCTCAGACAGTTCTACTGATGCCTCTCAATCCTGATACGTCCCACCTACTTCTACACCAGTCCTGGGGTGGCTACACAACAGCCCGTGCCTGTGGGTCCCATGTGCAGCGCCTCATCCCCAGCACATCCTACTCTCAGATTTACAAAGCAGATTGCTTCCACTCCATTGCTTCAAAAGATTAGTTCACTACCGTGTACTGGGATGGAGTGGGGGGTGGGGAGCAGGACAGGCATCACCACCTCGCTACCAGAACTTGGAAGACACTTGTAGTTCCACAGGGGCTCGAAGGTAGACAAACCTCCCGCCGGGAAGTCACTTTCACCTGACCGATTCTAGAGCCAAAAAAACCAGACCACATGTTAGGCTCACGGGCTATGTCTACACTGGCGGCTTCTTGCGCAACAACATCTTGCGCAAGGGTTCTTGTGCAAGAAGTCTTGCGCAAGAAAACGTCCACACTGCCATGTGCGAGCTGTGCTTTTGTGCAAGAGCACCCATGGCAGTGTGGACGCTCTCTTGCGCAAGAAAGCTCTGATGGCCATTTTAGCCATAGGGCTTTCTTGCGCAAGAAATCCCTGCCGAGCGTCCACACTGCCCTCTTGCGCAAGAGGGCTTACACCTGATAAAAAAGAGCGTATCACTTGTGCAAGAAGCCCTCTCTTACTATGCCGTACTGTAAATTTCCTTGCACAAGAGTGGGTGGGCAGTGTGGACACACTGCGGATTCTTGCGCAAGTACAGCCGTTCTTGCGCAGGAAGCCGCAAGTGTAGACATAGCCCCGTAGTGCTTTACCCCACACTGGTCAGGATTCTCCTGCTCCTCTGCACTTCATAACTTCTTACAATTTATAATCTGAAGGGGGATTTCCTGATGCAACCAAGCGAAATCAGCTCCCTCCAGTCTAGTAGGCTTCTAATCTTCATTGTTATCTCCCTCTCATTGGGACCTCACAGCCAACAGCAGACTTTTCATTCCAGAGCTAACTACTACCCCTTAATCTCCAACATGCGCATCCTTTTGTGCCCTGGATGGTGGAATTCAACAGCTGTTAAGTATCCAGCCATTGATTCAGAACTTTCCCAATTGTTTCACCAACTCTTTAACACCTCCACCCCACCCCCCCCACCACACACACAAAACCCCCTTTTAAATCTCTTTTCTGCAGACTACAGCAGGTACTTCTATTGCCCCTCACACACATTCTTCAGCTGGGAGAAAGTCTCCTTTCCACACACCCAACCAGATTCCCAGTCATTTGGTTGCCCCCCAACACACTAATGAAACATTGGAAAGTGCTCCAAATAGGGTACATGCATCATGCCAAATATAGTTCAGATTAAACTAGCTTTCAGGAGGTCTAAATGCAGGGCAGCTTCCTCTAAACCAGTGTAATCCCAGCATGACCTGAGGGCTCAGAAACTCCAGTCCTTCCACTGTTACCTTTTCTCTCCCAGTAGCAAGTAACTTTTGCTCTCAGTCCTTGCCTTGCACTTTTTGATTTGTCCTCCCCATTCAGTTCATCTTCACTAGGGCTTCTAGCTACTGCCCTCTGGTGGCATTTCAAAATATCCCAGAACCCACTGCTTCTGGAAGAGGAACTTGCAAATGATAATGGTGCTTAGGGAACTCCAGCTGTAGCCTCAAGAAGCAGTGGTTCTCAACCAGGGAGCTCCTGGGGGGCTGTAAGCAGGTTTCAGGGGTGGGGTCCACCAAGCAGGGCCAGTGTTAGATTTTCTGGGGCCCAGGACAGAGGGCTGAAGCCATACTGCATGGGGTGGATGCCTCAGCCCCACCACCTGGACTGAAGCCAAAGCCTGAGCAACGTAGCTTCAAAGGGGCCCCATCCAATTGCCCTCTGCCCCAGCCCGGAGCCGCCCTTACCCCAAACACCCTGAGCCTGCATGCCTCGCCTGCACCCCACTGCTCTGCCCCAGCACGGAGCCCCATCCCGCCCCCAAACTCCTTCCCAGGGCCCGCATGCCTCACCTACACCCCACTAGGGATGTAAAATTTCGATTAATAGGCTAATCGAATAGTCGATGCAATTTGCATCGACTATTCGATTCATCGATAAGGGCACCTCCCCCTCTGAAGCATAGCAACAGCCCCAGGCCTACACTTCAAAGGCGAAAGCGCTGCAGGGAGCATGGGGCTAGCGGGTGACTCAAGCAGTCCCCATGCTCGCCGCGGAGTTTCGAAGTGGCAGTGCCGCATGGATCCCGGAGCCAGCAGGGAGTCCCCAAGAAGCACCCCCCCCCTTGCTGCCTCTTTCTGATAGAGGCGGGGACGACTAGTCGTTCACATCCCTACACCCCACCCCTCTTGCCCCAGCCCGGAGCCCCCTCCTGCCCCCAACACCCTGAGCCCGCACGCCTCGCCTGCCCCCCACCGCTCTGCCCCAGGCCCCGGAGCCCCCCTCCTGCCTCCCAGGGCCCGCACGCCTCGCCTGCCCCGCAGCCCGGAGCCCCCCCAACACCCTCCCAGCAGAGCCGCTCTAGGAGGGGGCTCGTGGAAGGCGCTGGGCTCCCCGCTGCGTGTGCTGGGGCCGGCAGGGAAGGGCGCTGGTGCGGCTCGCAAGGCCCGTTCCGCGCGGCGCCGGCTGCTCCCCGCGAACCCGGCCCGGCCTCGGGGGCTCCGTGCGCGGCGAGCCGAGCCCCAGGGCGCCCTCCCGCGGCACGCCGGGCTGGCCGGCCGGGCAGGAGCAGGCGGGCGGGGCACGTCCGGGGGGCGGCGCCGGCCCCTTTGTGCGCGGAGCCGGGAGAGGAGCCGCGTCGCCCGCCGCGCAGACGAGCCGCCCGCTGCCATGCCGGTGGGTGGCGCCGCCCGGCCGTGCCCCGCGGGCGCTTTCGGGGGTGGGGAGCAGCGGGGCGGCGCATCCCTCGGGCCCGTCTCCGCCTGGGTTCCCACGGGCTGGTCGGGTTCCCACGGGCTGATCGGAAGCCCGCCCGGGGCGGCCCAGATCCAAAGCCCAGCCGCCGAGCCAGGCTTCCGGCTGGGCCTGGGTCAGTGGTCGGGGGGCAGCCCCTCTCCGAGCGCAAACCGGTGAATGCTGGCCCCGGGGCGCAGGGAAAACTGCTGGGCTGGTTCCGGTTGGGCGTGTGCCTGAAGAGAGCAGAGAACTCGCTCCGAGTAGCCACAGCGAGAACAGGCCGCTCCTTGGGGTAGGGGGCCTTGGGAGACAGACCCCAGCGCAGGTTAATGGCACCCGGTTTTCTTTACCTGGGGGCCATCCTGACCCTCAGGCTTGGGAGAAGCCAGCCAGCTGCAAAACTAGCCCCTCCAAATTCCCCCCCCCCTTAAAAATTCTCGTTTGTTGTAGCGCCTACGAAATGCTTGTAGCCTGCTGGTGTATTGACACAGCAGCTTCTCAGGCTGGCCAGTGATTGCTTCTGCTGGCCTGAGGGTCTGTATCCTGTGTGGGCTCTTTAGATTGGAAGTTCCTTGGGGCAGGTTGGTTCACGGTGCCCCTTATTTATACCTCTTTCTGCTAGCTGGGTGCTGCATATGTTTGCCTCCAGTTTACCACCAGGGGTGGGGTTCCCATCCACTAATTTTATGGGACGATAGGTTTTTCATTTGGGGGTATTCTTTCCGAACCAGACAACCACCCACACCTTGGTGACGTTTTCAAATGGCAACGAAAACGAAAATTGTTGTCTTTCTGGATGAAAATCTTCCCTTGGAGCCTGGGGAACTCAAACACAGAGGGACAGAAAGTGACTAAGGGCTTGTCTGTACTTAAAATGCTCTAGCAATGCAGCCATAGTGTAGACACTACTATGCGGCCAGGAGCAGACCTCCTGTCAGGGTAACTAATCCACCTTGTCTAGAGGTGTGGATTTTTCACACCCCAGAGTGATGTAACGGGGTTGATGTAATTTTCTAGGGCCAACCGGGCCATAGTGTTGACAAAGCAGTGAAATGAAGCCAATTGGTTTTATCATCTGAATAGCATCTAGACCACATTAGAATGAACAAGAAAATTAGGGTTGTTTTGGTTGTAATAATTGCATGTGTTCATTAACAATACAGGGAAATAGATATTTTATGTTACTGGGAGAGTATCTCTTAGTAGCAGCTAGAGTCCAAATTGTTTTTAACTCCGTCTATGCCAGTCGGGTCCCTTTAATCATGTTTTTAAAAGTCTAGCAGTATTATGGAGAAGGATCCAGTTACACTAGATGAGTAAGAAAAAGACAGTCCCCGCCTCAGAGAGCTAACGATCTAAGACAACACAGCAGGCGGATGCAAGTGGATTGTGGAGCCCAAGGAAACAATCAGCTAACGTTGTAACTAGATATGCCGGAGTTTGCAGAAAACTTGGTTTTATGCCAAGGGTAGGCTTGCAGGGTTTGGATTGTGATCAGAGCCAGGTAGCATTGGGGAGAGACCACCTGGTCTCCAGGGGTTCCAGGCCCGTGTATTGGGGTCACTGGTGACAAAGCAAGAAGGGCTCCGTGGTTGTCTCCAATCTGTTCTCTCCTCCTCATTGCAGAAACACGAGTTCTCTGTGGACATGACCTGCGAAGGGTGCTCCAACGCGGTCACACGCGTGCTTAACAAGCTGGGAGGTAGGTGACACCGCTTCGAGTCTGGGGTCGAACAACAGGCGGATGACCGCGATACAGGCTCCGTGCCCACGACTGTCCCCTTTTTATAGAGCAGTGGAAAGGCTGCTCCTTTTGTTTTACTTGCCATGCCAGAAGCCAGGTGTAGGACTGCAGGGGGATCGGCAGATGGCTCTCCTGTAGATGAGGGTTTCCATACAAGCCTTAAGGTACCATCGGCTGCTGTGGCAATGTAATGGAAACTTTAGTCCAAGTCCGCTCGTGCTTGCCCCTGCCTTAAACTAAAGATTGCACACGGCAGCTCTTGTGTCAGAAGAACCATTCTGGCTCAAATGCTGACCACTCGTGGTTCTGTAATAATTGTATCTGGGACGGTCACAGGCCCGTTGCGATGCCCGTAAATGTGGACAGTGGCTGCTGTTCGCAGAGGCACCTTTGCTTCCCCGCGTCTCTGTGGCTGCCACTGTTGCTTGCCAAGCGCTGGGTGTGGAGTCAACTAGCATCCCCGGGGTCGCTGTGTCACGGCAAAATCAGCTGTGGTGGGGGCTGTTTGTCAGGGTTTTTCTGGAGGCTCCATCGTGCCGGATGATGCCATCCACAAAGAGGGGGCTGCTCTGTTGGGCAGGTGACACAGCCAGCCTAAGCCTCTGCCAAGGCACAGTGTGTGTGGGAGGGGTGGCTGGATAGTGTGGCCTGGAAGAAATGGGAGATTTCTACAGAGCCAGAATGTCACTCCACATATTACAGGTTGGACCTCCCTGGTCCAGCACTCTTGGGACCTGAGTGGTCCTGAAGGAGGGATTTTGCCGGACCGGGGAGGTCATTTTGGCCCCCAGCCCGGCTCCGTGCCTGGCCTCCCGGCAGTCTTCCCACATGCCAGCATCCCTGCTGCCCTGCCACAGCAGCCCACGGTCCTGCTGCTGGGGCTCTCAGCTTTGCCGCAGCAGACCACTGCCCCGCCGCCGGTGCGCTCAGCTCTGCCACGGCAGCACCAGTCCCGCCAGCCTGCAGTCCCGGTGCCGGGACTCCTCCTGCCCCTTCCCTTTCCCATTCCCCACCCATAGCAGACTGCCCTGCCAGCCCTACCCAAGCTGCTCCTGGCCCCACCGCAGCAGACCACTGTCCTGCCAGAGCCGGCTGGCATTCCAGCCGCCCTGCCCCGACTCAGCCAGACTCCCATAGCAGGGCTCCCAGCTGCTGTCCTCCCTGCAGCCAGCCTGGCTGGGTTCCTGACCCCCACAGGGCTCTTGCCTCTGGCCCTCCACCGGGTCTTTCTGGTCCAGCAACAGCCAGGGTCCTGCCAGACCAGGGAGTCCTGGTTGAGAGAGGTTCAGCCTGTATAAATGACTTCCCTGAAGAACTGGGTCCTCACTTCGAGCCTTCACCTGTTCCTCTCGCTGCCAGACCCGCCACCTGCTCTTGTTCCTAGTGCTCGGTTTGCTCTTCACCATGTGGCGCTATTTCAGGGCTGGTTCTGGGCACCTCTTGCTGCTACCCTACCCAGACCTCTCAGGGCTGGCACCTCTGGCCCAGCGGGGCCCTCCTGGCTCTGATCAGCCTGCCAGGTGATCTTCTGGAGAGAAACTCGCCTGAGCAAAGCAGCTGCTCCAGGCAGCAAGGAGAAGGGTCACAGAGTGGCATGAACGCTGTGCCCGTGGGAGGCAGCGAAGACAGAGCCCTCGCCACGGGGGTCTCTTTGGCAGAGAGTTGGTGACATTTAAAACACAGGCCCATTCCGCTATAAAATGCACTCTGCTCTTCCCCTTCTGGCCGTTTCCGAGCCCCTTTGGAGCCTCCTGGGCTCTCTCATGCCTGGTCTCGGGGCATTTGCCTCCCCACAGATATCCCTACGCCTGTCTCGAGGGTCTCACCCCAGATATCCCTACGCCTGTCTCGAGGGTCTCACCCCAGATATCCCTACGCCTGTCTCGAGGGTCTCACCCCAGATATCCCTACGCCTAAAGGTTCCTGGCAAAGAGAAGCAGCAGCAGGGACTTTGGCTGACCCTGCAGATTCCCCCGGCCAGCTTAGCTCTGCGTTGCTCAGCCATGCTGCAGAGCAGCAGTTGGGGGCTGGTGAGTTGTCTGTTCCAAACTTAGTCCTGCCCTCCCCTTGCAGGTGAGCTGGGGGGTCAAGCCATTCCTTGAAAGCCACCCACCCTGCCCCTGTCAGAGCCCCTGCTGCAGCTAGTTAGTCAGTAACTGAGTATTGATCTGCAGCAGCAAGATGTCTAACTGGGATCTGTGACCTTTGCTGGGGAGGCGGGAACGTGCTCGGAGCGATCTTGTGACTACAGGAAATTCTGTCACCAGACGGCAGCAGTTCCTATTCTCCTTTCGCTGCAAATCCCACTGACATCACTGGGAGCCTTTCCACTGGCTCTGCTGGACTTTGGACAAGGCCCTGGGAGCAGAAGGTGCAGAGGGCCTGGTGCATGTAGCATACTTCTCCCTGTGCACTGCTGCTATGGGAGGTGTAGGGGTATTTGGGATGAGACCGTCGGGATAGGCGTAGGGATATCTGGGGTGAGACCACAGGATAGGTGTAGGAATATCTGGGGTGAGACTGTGGGGTAGGCGTAGGGATATCTGGGGTGAGGCGTAGGGATATCTGGGGTGAGACCACAGGATAGGTGTAGGGATATCTGGGGTGAGACGGAAGGATAGGTGTAGGGATATATTGAGGTGAGACGGAAGGATAGGTGTAGGGATATATTGAGGAGAGACTGTGGGGTAGGAATAGGGATATTTGGGGTGAGACCACAGAATAGGCGTAGGGGTATCTGTCGTGAGACTGCAGGATAGGTGTAGGGATATATTGGTGTGAGACTGTGGGGTAGGCATAGGGATATCTGTGGTGAGAGCATCGGGATAGGCGTAGGGATATCTGGGGTGAGACTGTGGGGTAGGAATAGGGATATTTGGGGTGAGACCACAGAATAAGCGTAGGGGTATCTGTCGTGAGACTGCAGGATAGGTGTAGGGATATCTGAGGTGAGACTGTGGGGTAGGCGTAGGGATATCTGGGATGAGATCACAAAATAGGCATAGGGGTATCTGTGGTGAGACGGAAGGATAGGTGTAGGGATATATTGAGGAGAGACTGTGGGGTAGGAATAGGGATATTTGGGGTGAGACCACAGAATAGGCGTAGGGGTATCTGTCGTGAGACTGCAGGATAGGTGTAGGGATATATTGGTGTGAGACTGTGGGGTAGGCGTAGGGATATCTGTGGTGAGAGCATCGGGATAGGCGTAGGGATATCTGGCATGAGACCTTTGGTTGGGATATTACCAGCTTCAGAACAGCGGCCCTACCACGCACAGCGAACCAGTCACTGCAATGGCTACGGAGAAACACTCTACCCTTCCCTGCCACTGATCAAGGCGTCTGCACTTTCCAGTCCCTGTGCTTTTACCACCTTTTCCAAACAATAAAGCCCAGGCCGGTGCGTGTTATAAAGGAGTGGGGTTGGTCTGGCATGGCAAAGTTGTCAGGCTGAATAGGGGGTCTCAGCTCATTAGAGGAATGACTCTCGAGGGAAAGCCCAGCTTTGTTCAGCTTGGCTTCGAGGGGGCCAGCCTGGGCGTTAGCTGAAAAGCTAAGACCCCCAGGGAAATGCCCGGCACGCCAATTGGCAAGCTGGGACTGAACTTTTATTTATTAGAGACGTTAAAAATGAAATCCAATACTGAAGCTGCTGTATTTACCAAGAAAGCCGGGCCGGGGTTCCCAGCTGGCCAGATGGCTGCTCCCTAGCAACATGGCAGGGGGAACAATAACTGGCAAAGCAAAGAAACCCCAGCGCACTCCGAATGAATGCAAATGCACCCAGAGCCAGTGGCTCGCGCCAGTTCTGGTTTCACACGGATGCCTCTCCTTCCCTCGCTCTGCTGCATCAGGCAAAGAGCAGGGATAAAACATTTACCAGCTGGCTGGCAGTGATCAGTCCAACCCTGCTGAGTAGCCTCTCGCTGGAGTCACTGGGTGCGGCTTTGGAGGCCTGGGGCAGTGCTGCTCTTTGGAGGGAAGGGAGGCAGCGGGTGAGCTGGGAAGATGATCGGTGTCACGGATATCTTTGCCTGGTGGTGGTAATGCACTACCTCGCCAGCAGGAGGCGCACAAAGCCCGTGTTCTCAGAATAGCCTTTGACCACCCTCTCTGCCACGCGCTCCATGTATCCGGGGGGGCAGCTTGTGCGAGTTACCTGTGTGCCCTGAGCCCCTGTTTTAAGACCTCACCAGACAAAGAGGAACTTTGCTCTGGGGGCCACTGGAACCTAAATTCCCGTCTCTCAGCTCAATCCAGAATCCCTGCACCCTTCACTGGCTTTTCAGCACTCTTCTTGCCCGTCGCACTTTTAAGAAGTGCCTCTTTAAATCAAAGGGATGAGGCCGTCTGGGCTGAGAAGCTCTTGACCCACTGTTCGACCCTGGAGAACATCACACGAGGTCCCCAGGCCTCTGTTCCCCTCAACCGTGGAAGAGGGATAATAAGAGCGGCACGGGGATTGTGGGGAAGGAGCCCCACAAAGCACTCTGAGGAAAGGTGCTAAAGAAATGCAGTCGAAGGCTGCAGGACTCTCTCCTGATGTTGCCGTGAGGTCCAAAGGGCGAGTTAGCAGCATGAGAAGCTGCATGAGGAGGCAGACTTGGGTGGTGGTGGGTGCTCCGGTTGGAGGCTGCCCGGTTCCTCTCTCACGGGAGGGGTATCCTTTCCCCTCCCCCAGGTGTCCAGTTTGAGATTGACCTGCCCAACAAGAAGGTGTGCATCGACTCGGAGCACAGCGTCGACACCTTGCTGGCGACACTGAACAAAACCGGGAAGAGCGCCTCCTACCTGGGGGAGAAATAACCCCAGAGCCAACGGGCTCGTGGGTCAGGCTTTCTCCGCACCACAGAGGAGGTTAGTCAGCTGCCAAGGGCTCTCCTTACTCACCCGCTCTGCCCAGGGTCCCACATGAAGGGATGGTGGGGGAGGGCAGCGTCCACAGAGCAGTGGCAGCTGGGTTGGGGCACCTTCCAGTGTGAGGAACTGGGCAGGGATGCCAGGGAGGTGGGGCGACCCTGCCAGTGCCGAGATGGGGACGTGAGGAAGGTTTAGACTGTGCTGTATTGGGGCATGGGTGCTAAACCCACCGTCACATTCTGCTCCCCTGCCCTCCTTGTCATGGGGCAGCTGCACTAAGAATTCTCCTGAGCCAAAGGCTGCAGTCCCTTGCCCCATCTAGGACGTGGTCTGTACTCAAGCTGAGGAGGAGGCATTGCCGGAAGCCTGCCGCTGGCCCCTCTGAATGCAGAGCCGACGTGCCTACCGCAGTGCGTTTGTGAGGCCAAGGTCAGGGATGTCATAGGGCTGTTGCTGCTTCCTAGGGGAACCTGGCACAGATTTTGCATTTGGAAACATGTCTGCTTCCCTCCATCATGTTCATAGAATCCTAGAACACTAGAACTGGAAGGGACCTCGATAGGGCATCAAGTCCAGTCCCCTGCCCTCACGGCAGGACCAAGCACCGTCTAGAAAGACCATCCCTGAGAGATGTCTGTCCAACCCGCTCTTACATATCTCCTGTGATGGAGATTCCACAACCCCCCTAGGCAATTTATTCCAGTGTTTAACCACCCTGACAGGTAGGATGTTTTTTCCTAATGTCCAAACTAAACCTCCTTTGCTGCAGTTTAAGCCCATTGCTTCTTGTCCTATCCTCAGAGGTCAAGGAGAATAATTTTTCTCCCTCCTCCTTGTAACACCCTTTTAGGTACTTGAAAGCGGTTGTCATGTCCCCTCTGTCTTCCCTTTTCTAAACTAAATGCTGACCACCTGCAAACGTGAGCCTTGGCTCTAGCAATTGCCCCGTTGTGGTTGCATCACAATTGCTTCTTCAGAAGCCACATGTGATCTCTCAGCAGACGAGTTTGGGGGCGGAGGGGGGTCGTGTGTTCCTGGGCTCTGCTCCAGGAGGGTGTTCAGTAGGAGCCAAGGTGGCCAGTGTGTGTATAGGGGGCAGGGATGAGGCTGAGAGGGGTTCTCTCCCCCTGATGGGTCTTTCTGCCCCACTGTTAGACATGGCTTCTCATTCTGAAAGACACCCTCCTCCAGACCAGCATGTGAGATGGGATGGGGAATGGCAGGGGAATCTGGCTTTCTCCTGAGCTGATACTTCTCACAGGTTAGATTTTTCTCCCACTGGTAGAGGCTGCCTTTGGCAGCCAACTTTTCTGCCTCTGGAGCAGGGACTGGGGACACCTGACTAGGCTTAGTCCTTCTCCTTTGGGCCCCCACTCAGAGAGAGAAGAAATTTGCCTTGCTCTCTCAGAGCACTTCTCACCTGTTGCTCTCGGGGCACTTGACAAAAGAGGCAAGTTTCACTGTCCCCATTTTACAGATGGAGAGTCTGAGGCATAGGGCGGGAATGTGATTTGTCCGAGGTCACCCACCAGGCCTATGGCAGAACTGCGCATAGACACCAGGTCTCCCGATTCTTAGCCCAGTGCCCTAGCCAGCAGGAAAGAGGGAATGCTGACTGACCGGGCTCAGGAAACCCTGTCTTTTCCTCCAGCACTTGGAGACATGACCACCTCCTGCTTTTAGTGCTGTAAAAGGGCCACCCCTTTTCCCTACAGGATCCCTGGGCCTTATTTCCTACTAAGTTCGTGTAACGCTGATCACTACTTCAGTGAGAACAAGCAGCAAGGAAATAGTTTGAATTTCCTGGGACTTTTACCCGGTGGGACTACTTTTTCTGGGGAGGAGGAGGAAGAACCGCAGGCTAGCACCAGTCCCATGAATCTACGCTCTGCAGGAAAGTAACACTGATGAAAACAACCCCTGAACCATGCAAAACAACCTGGCCAACAAGCGCCCCAGAGTCTCTGGGGTGCTAACAGGGAGCAGAACACAGATCCAGAGAGAGGATGGCTCAAGGGATTGCTCATTAACTAATGAGGCTACAACTTCAAATCAGTTTTTTAATCTAATTGAGAGCTTGAATATGTGAGAGTGCAGATAAGGATTGGATGGACACTGCGAAGGAAAATTGTGGGTTTCAATCTGGTCCCAGGTGGGTGTCAGTCCGGTTCCTAGTGGGCAAATATCCAAGAAGCCATTTAACGGCGAGAAAACCAACTGAACTAGCAGATATAAGATCTATTTAGTTCAGGCAGTGCAGCTCCCTAAAGTAGACACATTTAAACCAGTTTGTGTCTGTAAATCCTAAATTAAGAGAAAGCAGTTGAAGTGAGGATTAAGCAGGTTTAAATGTGGCTACATTAGGGATTTGCACCATCTGAACTAGATGGGTTTAATTCAATTGAGTTAAATCAGTGCAACTTTGCTAATATAGACAAGCCCTGGATTCTTCTAAAATGTTTGAAGAAAGAGCCTACTTTTAAAAAATGACAGAAGTGTAAAAAAAAATATATATGAAATCTCAGATTCAGTTTTTAAACCTAAAACACTGAAGAACTATTCCACAAGCAGGATAGAGTGTAAAACCAGTGACTCCTGAGTTTACTGTTCCATAGGTGAGTCTCACTGTATGATCTTGGGCAAGTTGCTGAGTCTCTGTGACTCAGTTTCCCTTTCATACTACTATTTAGTAGCTTCTCTCTACTTGAGCTCTGATTCATAATTGGAAAAATTAGCCAATATTTATGACTCTGCCTGCCATTCTCCATTTTCTAACTTGCTAAAAATGTAAATGAATAAGAATCTGAAAATGTATACAATTGTATCATGCCCTCCTAGGTTATCTATTGAAAAGGCTCTATGTAGTTGTAAATCAACATGTATTAGTGGTTATATCACCCAGTGACAATGCACCTGACGTATAAATGGAGAAATTGATTAAAACTGTTTATTTAAATTGAGGCTTTCCAGTTCCTGATTTAAACTGTGATTTAAATTGCCTTGGTTTAAATCAGTCCTCTCTGGAGGATGCTTTGCTTAGGGTTAAATTTTCAGGATTGCCGAGCACTGACCCATCCTACTTAAGTCAGTGCCCTTCCCCTCTGAAAATCTGACCCTTATCTTTAGTGTAGCGCTCTGAGAATTGAAGGCACAGTGTAGAGAATAGTGTTGGATCATGCACCTTCTACTTGTTGCTGTTTTAATGGACACTGTCGACTTGAACATCACTCTTAGAAAATCCTTTGTCTTCTCTTGTTACAAGTCTCAGGGAACCTTGTAGATAAGAGTAGCTAGCGCTTTAGAGGACAGTAAATATTTTCCTCTACTTTCAGGCAGTTCACTTTACATCTGACACAATGCTGCTTATACAGCCAGTTACTCGTTGGAGATATTACAAACAGGAACAAGGCAGAAGTCTTTAAAATGAAGATACTAGTTGTGAAACCATATGCACTGACATGGGGAAGAGGGGAGAGAGAGTTTCTTTTCTGTTCCTATTTTGACATTGACTAGATCAGTGTTTCTCAACCTTTTTTTATAAAGTACCCCTTTAAAAAAATTATAAGTACCCCCAGAGTTTTCAGATACACAATTTTTTTTTCTACCATTGCAACACATTTGTTTAAACAACTTAATCGGGCGGGGGATGACATTTTTGGGTGTAAAAAGTACAAAAATAATAAAGCGCTGTAAAACTTAAAACAAAAATTCAGTTTTCTCCGAATTTCAGTTGTGTTGACGTACCCCCCAGACTTGTCTCGAGTACCCCGAAGGGTACTCCTACCCCTGGTTGAGAAACACTGGACTAGATGTGAGGTTGCTAGCTTTCCTTTAAGGTCTAACCAGCAGAGGGCAGCCCTGTATAACTCTTTTCCCCTTTCCACCATCTGTGTTGGCAGGAGCGCTAACATGGCTTCGCTGAGAAGATGGCCTGTATACACATCTGCTGATATCCTTTGTCATTTGACCCCATTTACTCTGCCAGATGTTGGAAAGGAGATGGCTGGAAGGAGGAAGGACCCTTAGTGTAAAGGACCATGATCTACTTGAACCATAGTTTGTAAAACTCCCCGAATGTACAGTTCGGATGTGTGAGCTTGCAGTAAATGAAGGATCTGCTTCTGTTTTCAAATATGTGTTCTGGTGCCTGGTGTTTTCTTCAGCTGTGAGAGGTGACTGACGTACAAGTAGGACTCTTCGGCTATGTCTACACAGCAGCGTTATTTCAGGATAACTGTTGTTATTCCGAAATAGCATAGTCCACGTCTACACTACAAACAGTTATTTCGACATAATGTCAAAATAATGGCGAGCTGTAGGGCTTCTTATGCCGACTCCTGTAACCCTCATTGTACGAGGAGTAAGGGAAGTCGGAGGGAGAGTGCTCTTCCTCAGACTTCTTGCTGCGTAGACAGCGCCAAAAGCCAAAATAAGCTATTTTGACTTCAGCTACACAATTAACGTAGCTCAAGTTGCATCGCTTATCTCGGCGTTAGCCCTGCTGTGTCGACGTGCCCTTCAAAATAAGCACATCGCTTGTTACGAACTCGTTCTCCAGGGAACTTGCCTTGAGCCTTGTGAGCTGGCTACAGAGTCGACTGGCGCTATCCTCTCTGGAGAGCTGCATTTGAATGCTGATTAGGTAATCAGTCACAGGGTTTGGGGGCTCGGTGGAAGTTTGTGTGCCTAATGGAATACTCCAACATTGCAGGAAAAACCTCCATGCGCGGGAAAAGAACAGGGTTTGCTGAGTGGACCTTTGGGCAGAGAACTCAGTCCCTTCCCTTTAATAGTCTCGTTTTCCCCCTTTCCCAAGCAAACAGTTATTTTACAGTGGAACTGGGATATTTAGGCGCAGCTGTGCTCAGTGCTGAGCCTAGAGATACAACCTGTCCTCAAGGTCATAGTGTCAGTCAGTGGCTGAGACTGGAATAAAACCTAGGTCTCCTGACGGCTAGTCCAGCGTCCCGTTTGCTAGCCCACGCTGCTGCTTGACTCACATCAGCGTCCGTCTGCTGTTTAAATGAGATTTCCTTGGTGTTTCCAGTTCCAGCACCACCTGTTGGACCCCTCCCCATATCTGCTACCTGGTGGCTGCATTTAGCATCACTGGCAATTAGTACCTCCCTTGTGCACCTCCTACCAGGCACAATGGCTGAGTTCTTGACATCAGCCCCCATTAGAAAGTTTAGTTACCATGTGACTAGGATCGCTCACAGATGGTATCGCTCGCAGAATGGCATGACCAGATGACTCCTGCACAGTGTCCCCTGTCAGCTGGGTGCTTGGGTAGCCACACAAAAGAGATCAGCAGAGTGCCCACAACTAGTTTTTTTGTTTGTTTGTTTGTTTGTTTCAACTGGTGGTGCACCTGCTTTGGTGCACACAAATTTATTCCGCACATGGATAGAAAAGATTAGAAGGAACATTGCTCCTGCACTCAGTCGCTGGGTGGGGCTGTCTCCCTTGGGGCCAGGGGTAGCCTAGGTAATTTAGAGCTGTCCCCTGCATTTTCCCGTTTCTGGATGAGTTAAAGCCACTTTTGCCTTCCTATCTTCCGCCTCCTGCTCTGCTACCGCGGAGGGTATGTCTGTCTACACAGCAAAACAAACCCAGACGACAAGTCTCAGCCTGTACAGCGGACTTGGGCTCATGCGCCAGGGTTGAAAACAGCTGTGTAGCTGTCCCCATGCCGGTAGGCACTGGGCTCTGAATCCCAGCGACAGGGGAAGGTCTCAGCCCAGGCCCGCGCCTGACCATCTACACTGCTATTTCTAGTCCTGAGAACTTGGCTCTGAGACTTGTTTTTCTGCTGTGTAGATGTATCCTGAGCCACCAGCCTTCCTGTTCCACGCAGAAGGTTACCTTGGCTGCACCTCCTGTATTTTTATTTACTAACCAATTCCCCTCCTCTCTCTCTCTCCCCCTCAAATGCAATCGCTGCTGGTATTTACAGACTCTTTACTGAGAACTAACCGGGGGGGTGCAAGGGAGCCATGTTAACGGAGCGGGTAAAACCTAGCCGTCTGGAATTTCCTGCCCGTTATGCGCCCAGTTTCTTCACCTCGCTGTTGGGTTCACACCAGCTAGCCTTAATTATTGACTAGACATGCCTCGCTTTGGATTTCCTTCCTGCCGAGGTAGGGCAGACACGGGCAGACACTCGTGCGTGGGCTCTTTTTTTTTTTTGGTGGGGGCGGGAAGGTCTGGCGTTCGCTTGGCGAGGGGAGTGGCGTGGCCCAGAGACACAACCACCAGCTCTGTCTCGGTGAAGTGGAAACGGCAGTCTTTAAGGAGCTTGCCCTCTCTGCCAAACCTGCAGGCACTGCGGCCTGGCTGCTCCCAGAGAGGAAAATCACAGACAGTCTCAGCAGAAATCGGAGAATTTTCCCTGCCCCCGAGCTCGGTTGTGGCCATCACTGGACAATGCTGCTACGCCACGATGGCTGGTCACTCCGCACAGCACCCACGTCTCCTCTGTACCTACAAGGAGCTGGGCAGCCCCCTGGGTGCTCTCCTTCACTCGCCCATTTGCAGACTCACAGAAGTCGGGTGCAGAGCGCCTCTGGTTCATTGGAAATGAAGTGGGAGCCTGCCACCGAGTAAAACAGGTTCAGTGGAGCAAGGGAGGGGTTGAGTGGTGAGTGACCACGGACCAGCCCAAGTATCCACCTGTCTTACAAAGCTCTCTGGAGCAATACTCCCCCTCATGTTTTTTCATCCATGTGCAGAATAAATTTTATGTGCACCAACTCGTGTGGATGTGCACCACCAGGAGAAACACATGTTGTGGGTGCTGTGCTAATCAGCTGGGCTGCATTTCTCTCCTTACAGGGAGCACTGCTCTGGGGCACCCTACATACAAAGGGCTCTCTCTACTCAGTTTTCTGCAGCAATTCACAACCCCACCGACCCCTTTAACCCCTGCCCTGTAGGCCTGCCTGTCCTTTGCAGAAGACACAGGCAAGCAGAAGCCGGTTTGCTCTTACAGCTCCGCTAGCCCTGTCTGGGGCGGCAGATAAGGCCTGGGTTGGGATCAGGCAGCTTTGTGGGGTGAAGCGGGGAACAACTTGACTCTCCCGGACTGGGCGAACATTTTGCTATTGCTTCAGGAGACCAGCTAGTGCTCTATTGGGCCAGCGTCCGCAGGGAGGGGCAGGTGCCCACTGGACTAGTCATTGGTGCATGGATGCAGCTGGCATAAATTCACGGCAGCCAGCCGATGTGCTGGGGCAGATGCCCATTCCCCAGCCTGTCCGCCGTGGGGTTTGGGAAACGCCTCTGAGTGTGTCTAGCAGCAGGCAGGCGTTGTCCTAGGAGGCGGCTCCGTTCCCTCTGCCATGGTCTCTTAATGAGAACTCAACCCTGTCATTACGGCCTCTCTGATTTCCCTGCTGTGCTCAGCGGCGTGGGGAAGGGGGATTCCAGCAGCAGCCTGTGTGTCCGGGGCAGATGCCAGTAGCGGCAGCTTGCTGCGGAGACAAACCCACCGAGGCCAAGGGGAGGGATCGCGTTTGCCAGCCCCAGGCTTGTGGGCTTTCGCTGTTAAGCTTGCTGGCCCCAGAGGTTGACGTGGTCTTGTGGCTGGGTAGATGCAGCATGAGCAGCAAAAGTGCCCCCCTCTGCCCCACTGGAGGGCCCAAGAGGGAAGAAAGGGGGGCCCATGCCCACCGCGCTCCTGTTGTCTGGTCACCATCACTCATTTCCCAGAACCCACAGGGCGCCGGGGTCTTTCCCTGGCCCCGCATGTAGCCTGAGCCAATGGCCTGTGTGAAGAGGGGGTCCGGCAGGGCTTAACCTGCTCCTTGCCTAGCTGGGGCGTGGGGCTGATCACCCCTGCCAGGCCCGTAGCTGGTGCAGGAACGTAGCCGCCCACAGTTCCATTGCTTGCCACCTCCTGTCCCCAGAGCAGCAGGGAGCAGAACACGGAGGGCTGTTCCATACCCCATTCTGCTCCGGGGGGGGGCAGCTGCCAGGCACAATTTCCCTGCTGTTTGTTCATGGTGCAGCCTGGCGGCATTCCGAGCACGTTCACGTAAATCCCCAGAGAATTCCACAGGGCTCGTGCGCTGGGAGGGCCGAACGCCCGGGGCAAACCCGATCCCCAGCAGAGCCATGGCCTTGCAGGACAGTGGCCTGGTTCCCTGGCCTTATCAAAGGAACAGAGCATTGCAGCCAGTGCTCGCAGCAAGCACAAGGGCACCCGCTCTGATAAAATAATAAGCACTTGTGGGAACCTACTTTTCTTGCTGTCTCCATTACCAGCAGGCCACTGTATTTTATAAACCACGACACTTGGGATTCCCGGTGCAACACACTACCCCTCCTGTCCCAAAAGCATAGTCCAAAGATACACTCTGATCATCCTGGCGTTAGCGGGTGGAGAACCTTTAACCCTTCAGTCGTCAAACAAAAATGTCTTTGTTTGCTGGAAAGGTGAAAACTTTTCCAAGACTGGAAACCCATCTTGTACTTCTCTAATCCAGAACTCTCTGGTCCAGAAACATCCGCTGTCCAGTATGATTTTAGTGAGCTGGATGTTCTCTTTTCATGGGTGTGGCCAAGTTTCCCGCTGTCCCATAAAGTTTGTTTACAGCCACCAGTCCTGGCTCTCAGTGTTCTGTGCTGTTATTTAGCCCTAATTTACCCCTAAATGTTTTCTAAGAGCCCGGCAAGTAGTGGAAGTGCTGGTAATGCTGCTAGACAATATTGACTTCTGTGGGCCGGAAAATTCTCTCATTCGGAATCGGTCAGGTTCCGAGGGTGCCGGATTAGAGAGGTTCAACCTGTATTGGCAAAAGGCAGCCTCACTGGCTATTCTGCAGCTGTTTAAGAATGACTGGGTTTTCCAATCTTTGCAATTAACAAGGGACATTGTGGGTCTTATGTAGGGCAAAGGAGCCGTGAGATCACGCGGAACAGCCAGGAAGTGAGCGAATTCCCAGCCTAACACTGTCCACAGTGTAGAAAGCAAAGGAAGGGCGGCACATAGACAAACGATCCTTCTGCTAGGTCTGGAAGTGAAAAAATTGGGCAAACTATAAACTCTTCATCATGCATTTGAAAGGGGAGCGCTGGTTGGGCTTATGGGACTCTCAGGCTTTCTTCCTTTCGTACCAATCCAGCTGGCACGGGGTGTGAAGTGCACTGAGCGTGAGCCTTTTACAATGGGGGATTCATTCGACCAAGACAGGGCTTTTCTGCCGTTGGCCCATTCGAGTTCCCTTTTAAATGTATGCTGTAAAAATCCACGCTCAGTGCAACACACGGGCCGGCTCTCCCGTTCCAGTTTGTCCTCATGGCTCCGCCCCCAGCGCTGGGACGGAGCCAGCCGGAGCTAGAAAAGCACCCTGGGTGAAGCTTGACATGCAGGCTAACCCCCACCCTTCCCCACTTGGCTTCAGCATTGCCATGTACAGCCGTACTCTGGCCAGCTGCCCTTGGAACCGGAGCCGTGTTCGTCCAGGCCAGATGTGCAGCCAGAGGTGCAGGTTTCAGCCTGCAGGCTATTGTCATCATTTAGAAACACCAGGCCAGCTTGCTCTGCAGCCCTCTGCTGACGAGGCCAAACATGGCGAAACATACGTGTCCAGGTTCCTCAGAGGAAGACCCAAGCAGAGGGGTTCAAACAAGGAAAATGGCTAGAGAATTTTTGGATGCCTCCCAGAACTGGAGCTTCACAGCCTGCCGGTGCACCCCTTCCTACAGGGGGGCACCCAGGGTCTACGAGAAGGACGCGGACAAAGCTCCAAGGTCAGGACCAGGCTCAGAATATTCCCTCCCTGCCTTGGTGCTGACCCGGTCCGTGACCTCTCTGCACCTGATGGCCACGCAAATCCCAGAGGCGATTGCTGGCATCGCAAGACACGAAGACAAGCAATGTCTTCTGACCATTCCGGGCAACTCGCAGTGCTGCAAATTGTAGCACAAGAGGGGAAAGAGGGACACAGCTTTGCAAACAGATGCTGAAATCAGTACAAGAACATCTCTGAAACGAGCTTAATTCGCGGTGGCAGGGTATGGAAATACACACTCGTGAAGCCAGGCCGCAAATATTTTATTTCAGAGTGACTCTATAAGAGGCACAGGAAGGGTGGTCAGGACCCAGTTAAAAATAAAGAGCAGAAATCCCGTCTCTCAGCTGCCGTGGAATGTAAAAGAACCGCGAGGCGCTGTTGTTTTGCGTCTCGTTTCTCTGGCACCTGGTCTAGCTCAGGGTTTGGCTTCAGGTTCCCCCTGTGGAAACTGGTGCTATTTAACCGTTTTGCTGAGAGCCAACGGGGACGGGAAGAAAACAAAGTCGCACGAGATGCAGAAGTGTCCTTTTGGGGGCAGGAGACGTTTGTCAAAGCTCCGTGCTTTGGTCCTGGGTCTGCCGGAGCATGTCTCTGACTCCGGAGGCTGCTTTCACGGCCCAGCAGCTGCTGCAGGAAGTGGCATTCAGGGGGACCGGGGGGAGCAGGTTGGGAGATGTCTCCCATGAAAGATCAATACAGATGAATAGCACGAAAGTCTTGGAGCCTTCGCTAAGACGCTGTGCCAAGCAGCCAGCTCTTCCTGACTCTCAGAGAGATGGGTCAGCTCTCTGGGAGGCTTCCCAGGATGTGAGAAACGTGCTGGGCTCTGGCTACTCTGCTAGGAGGGCAGTTTGCCACCGCAGCCAATACACTACGTTGACTATGTATCTACCTATGTGTCAAGGCACAAGACTGTCACTATCTCATGTGACTTAGGAAGAAACTTTCTCTGGGGATAGATTGAAGGTCTCTAACACCTTTCTCTACCGTGGTCTTTTCTTGGAGACAGGCGAGTGGCCTGAATGGATCACAAGTCTGAGCCTCTCTGGCAATTTCTGTGTCTCCACCTAGCTGCATACACATTGCGCTCATTACTGGAGCAGTAAGCTGAGCACTTGGGCGGCCACCCAGGAGAGATTCAAATGCCACCCAGTTGCTTAGCAGAGCGCCCACAGTCGGCAGTGTGTGTTTCTCCTGGTGGTGCACATCCATGCATGCCTCAGTGCACGTAGCAAAATTTATTCCACACACGGATGGAAAAAAATAGAGGGAACAATGTACTATGATGGTACCTTCCTGGGGAGGGGGGGAGATGCTCCTCCTTCTGCTCCCCTTGCCACCTGGCAGAGGAAACCACGAGCAGCAGAGCTCTGCCTGGAGGCTTTTTCCCCACTGCTCCAATTGGCCATAATCGCAGCCAATAGGAGCAGAAGGGAGCAGTGCCTGGGATCAAGCAGTGGATACAGAGTCATGTGTGTCCCTGGGGAGCTGCACAAGCTAAGCACCCCCAACCCACTTCTACACCCTACCACCTTCCCGCCCCCCCAGCCTACTCCTGCACCCTCCCTCCTACCCATACCCCATACCCCAGACTCCAAGTCTGCTTCCCAGCTGCACCCTTCCACACACTGAAGCCCTCATTTTTGGCTCCACCTCAGAGCCCAGAGAAGGCACAAAATCTACTAGTCCAGGCCCCCCTAGGCTCTGGTGTGTTAGGAGAATGTGGGGAGTGTTTTTCCGCTTCTCAGTGAGGTGGGGTTTTTTGCTTCTTACTTTTGTGCAGCCCTCGACTGATTTGTCTGTGGGTCAGTGGCCCCCGACCCAAAAAGGCTCCCCACCCCTGCTTTAGAACAATCTCTGACACTACTGATAAGCAGGGCAAACTTTTGCCCTGACTTCCACCCGTGCCAGCCTATTAGACGTCAGCAAAGCTACAGAAGGTAGCTCAGGGCAAAATTTAGCCAACAGTAAGCAGGCTGTTGCAATGCAATGCTCAGAACATTCCCAAGCATCTCTGCTGTTAGAAAAGCCCCGGAGCAATGCAGTCTGTGCCACCCAGGCTCAGAGTTCGAGATTCAGTCACTTATTTTAAACAGACAATCAGTAGAGCCGACAGCTACCACAGGCCCGGGGCAAGATGGGAGGGGACCCTGGGACAAGGTGGGAGGGGGGCCCAGCTTTGTGCCCCTAGAAAGGGTGGGACCAAGAGCAGAAGGAGCAGGGCCTAGGGCAGGGGTGGGGATCTTTTCTGAGTCAGAGACCGAAAAATTAGTCGGGGGCTGCACAAAAGTGAGAAATGGGGAAAAAAAACCCTCACTGTGGCCCCCGATTGAGGAGAAAGACACTCCCCACATTCCCCTCACACCCCAGAGCCTAGGGAGCGGCCCAGCCTAGTAGATTTTGTGTGCTCCAGCCCCACGGGGGAGCAGTGGGGGGACTGGAGCGTCAGCACAGCCTCAGCAATCCTGGAGGGGGCCCTGAGCCTCGGGGGCCGGATCCAGGCAAGCCGAGGGCCACATCTGGCCCCCGGGCCTGAGGTTCCCCTCCCCTGGCCTAGGGCAATCGGCCCTTAGTGCCGCCTGGACCACAGCACTGCCTCCCTCCAGCCCTTCAAGCCGTGTGGAGTGGTGCTCCTGCGGCAGTTCAAAGGGGCCCAGGCTCTGGCTAATGCTGCTACCCAGGGGGCAGCCGGGAGCTGGGAGCAATGCCAGGTCCCTGTGCAGTTGCCCCCTTTGCCTCTTCCTGTCAGCAGGCCTGCAGACAATAAACAGGCAGCTGGCAATTGCGTGGGACAGAAACCTTGGTCCCTTCCAGAAGACGCGGAGGAATACGGGGAGCAATCCCTTGTATCTAACTAGGTGCCCTCCCTTTTAGATCCAGGGGCTAAATTCCTGGCTCGGTGCCCTGGCGTGGCTCTTACTGAAGTCCGGTTTTGCCTCCGCAGGCCTCTGAGGCCAGAGTTTGGCCTAGAGAGCACAGAGCCAGTCTCACGCAGGCTGGGATTAGGTGCACAATGCCCGGTAATCCAAGCAGGAGGTGCTCGTTCAGCCCGTCACATCCAGCACTAACAAAGCATGCAGCCATTGTCAGAATAACGCCACTGATGGGGCCAGGAATGGGGTTAAAGGCCTGGGGCATCTGAGCACAGCCTGAACACGGACAGTGGCTAGCGCAACGCAGACGCTAGCAGCCCGGGTTGTTCAGGACAGGGCTGTGCTGAGCAACTCTAAGAGCCTTGAACACGATGGGAGGCGCCTGAGCTGTAGATTTCCCGCTGTCTGAGTGAAAGGAGACCTTTGTTATCACAATTCTCCGCACAGGGGCAGATAGCTTGGAGACCCAGCCCAGCGTGTTATTGTTGTGGCTAATATGAAGGGTGACTCCAGAGACTAGCCAGAAATAAACACATAAATCCGTCTGGCTTCTAGAGAGGGCCTTGTATTGTTCTCTCTTTCCATATTTTGCATGAACAAATAAGGAGATAATATTAATAGATTTTGCCAAACCATAGAGTCTGGAAGAGTAGATGCAGAGTAGATGTCTAAAGCTAAACTTAGTCAGAGGAGGCATGGGGGAAAATTGCTAGAAACCTTGCCACCCATCTGAGATCTCCCGCCACGGAGAGCATCCGGTTTGACCATCAGAATGGAGCATGGCTCTGGGGTCCTTCAGGACCTGTCGTTGCTAGTGGTTACTCAAAGAGCTACCCATGGCTGCTAAAAAGTCCTTCTTCAGTCTAGAGCTGGTCAGGAGACTGACCATAGAGACCTAGCCATGGTGATCTAGGCGTCTGAGATCTCCAAGCTTCTGTGTTGCAGTGGGTGGTTAGGACTTTGACAAAAGCGCAGATTGGTTCTGAATATGGCTGCCCCCTTTGTAAATGATGCACACCACACAGAGCTCCTCCCCCTCGCTACCCTGAGTCAAATTCAAGGTCATGGTGCTACCCTCAAAATCCTCAAAGGGGCTAGCACGGCACACCTAAAAGACCCCTTCTGTTTCTACCACCAGGATAGCTGTTTCTCGCAGGAGAAATGGTGCTGTCAGCGCCAAGGGCAGGAGGCAGGAATGAGAGCGCTTTTGGTAGCTGGTCATGGCCGGTGGAACTCACTTCCACATGAGATCAGCATGACCACAAATCTCGCCTCACGCCAAACAAAATACAGAACCCCCACTTTGTCTTTGGTATAATAAATAATTAACAAAAACAACCAGGTGTCTAGTGGCACCTGAAAGACCAACAGATTGATTTGAGCATGAGCTTTCGTGAGCAAAGACCCACTCTGAGTTTAATTCCTCATTCTTTGCTGGGTGGCCTGGGAGATTTCCCTCCTATCCTATGCCCCACTTTCCATAGGCATGTGGTGGGGATAAATATATTAAATGCTACAGTAATGGGGGCCATATACATTGTTTTTAACAGCTGTCTTTTTTTTCTATCGAGGGCATCAAGTTTGTACCTGCAGGGTCAGCACATTTCAGATTCTTCTCTGCAGGTCTCCTTCTCTGCAGGATTTTCTTAAAGAACATTTGTTATCAGCTAAAAAGGCTTTTTGAGGACTTTAAATCAGCCGAGGGAGTTTCTCTAGGAGTGAGAGCCAACTGGGGACCAGGATTTCTGTGTCTTCCCAGCTCTTTCATTTCATCTGTGATTTTGTAAGTCCAGGGCACTCTGGGTTCATCTAGACTGTGGCGCAATATTGGATACTGGAGGTATCCTGAAATCAGGGCCGGATTAAGGCAGGGGGAGGCTAACCGGGCAGCTGCCCGGGGCGCCAACCTATGGGGGGGGCGCCTGATGGCAGCTGTAAGGTGCATAGTGCACTGGGAGGCGGGGCCGCGCATGCACCGTGCGCCCAGGGGCGAAGCCGCACATGCGTCGCGCGCCCACTGCCTGGGGTGCAGGAATGGCTCGAGCCGACCCTGCCTGAAATAGCTATTTTGTGTCTTTTGAACCAGCCCGTTATTTTGAAATAGATTTCAAAACAACGGGCTCAGTATGCCAATGTCCCTGTAACCCTTGTTCCATGAGGCCTAAGGGACATTTTGGAATAGCAGTTTATTTCCGAAATTAGATCGAAATAAGAAACACGAATTGCGTAGCTCAGATTGCGTATCTTATTTTGACCTACGGGTGCAGTGTAGATGTACCCTCTCTGGGCCTGATTTTCCCAGTACGAAAAACTGGGATTTTAACATTCGCCTTTCAGGGGGGGTTTGCAAAGAGATGGAAAAGTGAGTGCACAGAGACCACTCCATCGTGTGGCTATTCGCCTGATCCAGACAGAGGAGAATGAAAACAATTCTCTGAGCTGAGCAGTTCTTATCTTCTGTTTGTTTTCAAAGGGCACCAAAGGGCTCCTCCTGCCGGCATTCCAGCCTGGCCTGCTTTCAGCTGTGAAACAAAAACAAGAGTATGGGCCCTGCAGTCTCTACAGGTCAGTAAGCGCTGGCAAGAGAATAAAAGTCTCAGAGAGATAGCTGTGTTAGTCTGTCACTTACTTAAAAAAACAACAAGGAGTCCTGTAGCACCTGAGGCCATGTCTACACTAGGAAACTATTTCAAAGTTAGTACATTCGACTTGCTAACTCCTGATTTAACAAAATCGAACTGGCGTGTCCAGACTATGGAGGAGCCTTGACATTAGTCCAAGGCAGGCTCCATTAATGTAGATGCGCTACCTCAGACTCAGAACCCCAGGAAGCACTGGGAAGTAGTTAGCTCGAATTACTCTGGGGAGTAGTTATTTCTAAACAGTGGCACCAGAGCACCCACACCACCGCTATTTCGAAATAACGATTTTGGAATTAGCGTCACTCCTGATGAAAAGCAGCAGTGCAGATTTCGAATTGAGCGGCCTGTTATTTCGAAATAACGGGCTTGGTCGTGTGGACGCTCCACTTATACATTCGACCTAAGGGGAGCGTATTTCAAAATAAAGTCTTAGTGTAGACCAGGGCTAAGAGATTAACAAACATATATATCTAGCATCATGAGCTTTTGTGGGCAAAATCTACTTCCTCAGATGAGCAGAGTGGAGAAAACCGGGGAGAACCTCACAATATATAATAGAAAAATAAGGGGGAGGGGAAACCCTGATAATTGTAGTGCCAGTGCTAATGAGGCTAATTGAATGGGCTGGAAAGGTCCCATTCTTCGCTTTTGATGTCAGTTGGGTGTTGAGTATAATGGTCCATCCAGTCCATGCCTTTGTTCAGGGTAGGGATAGTGACATCGTAGGTTTCATGTCATCCGCTGGTTGTCCAGGGAGCAGGGGAGGCATTTACCCCTCATGTGCCTCATTGCAGTACAGTACTGGCCAGCTTACAAGCACTTACCCGCACGCAGAATACGCAGCTGTGTAGGGCACCCCAAAATCTGGGGCACCCCTGGGTCTTAATGTCCACCCACCTGCCTCTTCCTAGCCCATCAGTTTCTGAACTGACTATGTGAGTCGACAGGGCCTTACTTTAAAATTTGCTTTAAAATATTTCATTAGTGTGTTGCTGAAGACTTCTCCAAAAAAAAATCACCATTCCCCCTCTCCCGGATTGCTGTTGGGCATAGGGGCACCAATTTAATAGTACCGGTGGAACCTCTCAAGTCTGGCACCCTTAGGATCTGACCGGTGCTGAACCAGAGAATTTTCTGAACCGCGGGAGGCCAATATTGCTAGCAGCATGACCAACACTGCCCCTGCTTACTGGGCTCTTAGAAGACATTGAGGGGTAAATTAGAGCTAAACAACAGCACAGAACACTGAGAGCCAGGACTGGTGGCTGCAAACAAACTTTATGGGATCCCGGAAAACTTGGGCAAACCCATGCTAAGTGGACATGCTGGCTCCTGGATGTTGCCAGACCAGAGAGTGCTGGAGTAGAGAGGTTCAACCTGTTCTGCGGAGGGCCCCATAAATCCTAAGGACGGCTCTGAATGTAGTTGGATCTTGATAAATCATTTTTAAAATTCCGCTGAAAATCTGTAAGATGCACATGGGCTTAAGCCCGTCCTTCATGCCAACCCTCTCCCGCCATGAACGAGGCTGCTTTCCTACCCTCCGGGATGGCGGCGCTCTCTAGCACCTCTCCAAAGTAAGTTGCCGTTTTGTGCATCAGGATCTCACCTTTCACTGGGCACAACCACGTCAGCCTCTGCTGGTTGCCATGACTGCAAAGAGACTCTAGAAAATGTGAACAGACAGCCTGAAACAAGGGCCCCACTCTGAGAGGTAGGAACAGCCCCATTCATCTCAGTGGGTGTTAACTCCCCAGGCAAGCCCGCTGGGGGAGCTGAACGCCTGGTACCAAGGGTGGGAAATTTTAGGCCAAAAAATGCTTATTTTAGCTAGTATAGACAGTCTCTTTGCAGCCTGCTGATCCATTGACCTGTCTCCCAAGAAATGAGGCCTTGTGACTCATGTCAAGGCAGGACTACGTAGACAAGCCCTAATCGACTGACGTCATGTGCTAGCTGTACGCCTTCTTGCCTTTCTGCCTTGGGGGAGGGGGATTCTGTTCTTTCTGCCTTTGGGGGTTTCTGCTTTTGTTATACTCGTGTCTCTTCCAGAACTGAGATTGTCCTTGGTCAGGGAACAGGTGCAGGAAGACTTAGGAACCCTTCTTCCTAGTGTTTCTCACTGGAATTCATTTGCGGGGGCAGGGGGGCATAGACACTGGGAAAGTGCAGAACAGGCAAAGCCAACTATGTATCATTCATATGTGTTGCAGGAGCACGTAAGAGCACCCGGACCCTGTTGCACTCGGCGCTGTACAAAGACAAACCCAAAAGACAGCCCCTGCCCCAAAGAGCTTGCGAGCTGCAATCTCTCCTTGCCGGGTAATAATAACCCTTGACCTGTGGCTCCGAAGGGGGGTACCTTATCCACTGCTCCACTGGAGGAGCTCCCCCAACCTCCCTATGTTCTGGGCCCCCCTTATCCGTCCTACGTCCCAAGAGTGCCAGGTCCAGGATGGTTGAGGGCTGCCATTCGATGCCTACAAGGATCTTGGCAGCGCTCTCCCCTCCACAACCTCTCTGTGGAATGAAGGAAGTGGGATATGGTAGGGGCAGGCCAGCCTTCGAAAAGAAATTTTTCAACAGAGCCCACATTTGGCTCAGCCCAAATCTCAACAGCTCAGATGAGACTCCTGCAGCAAAAGCATCATACTCTTTCTTACCCCAACACCCATCTGGGCTGGGGGAGGTTGACCTGGCTCCCCCTGCTTTATGGCAGCCAAGGAACATGCTGGAGGCATAATGAGATGCCCATTTAGCCCAGGATCCAGCCCCAAAGTCCTTCTCTGAGCCATTCAGAGAAGCTGGGCTCATTAACATGGGCTCCATTGTTTTAAAAGACCCCACCGCCAAGTCTTAATTGGCCTTGTCCATGGCAGAACTGGAGGGGCTGCAAAACGGTGCTCTGCAGGGAGTGGTCTCTCTTTTCCCTGGCGTCTGGGAAATAGCTGTGGGGCCGGGCCGTGGTACCAATGGACAGAGGGAGAGTACGGCCATTTGGCTGGGTCACGGCATGATTAAAGACTCGTAAGCAGGCTAGGGAGGGTTAGTCTGGTCTCTTAGGGCACTGCCCCACCCTGCCGTGCCGAACACCACCCCACAAGGCATTTCACATAGAAAGAGGTTGACGTCTGACGCAGAAAATGCCCGGACGTCGGTTGGAACGGACATTCTCCTTCTCCACCTTGCCCCTGAGTCTGGGGTTAAAGTGCCTGCGCCCCTCTGGCTGCCGCCAAAAGACAGCAAAGCGGGCAGCCCGGAGGGAAAGAGCTAATTTCCAGGGCTGTCTCCAGTGGGCTAACTGCTTGTGCCAGGCCCGCCCCGGACAATCTGGGGCTCTTTTCACAGCGCCACTGCTATTACTTCACGGTTTCCTCTCCATTTGGTTTCTTCATTCAGCCGCTCCCTGCCAGGGGAGAAGCCAAGGAAAACAGACCCATGGCATCGCCTGCTGGTGGTGTTTTTAGGAGGCAAAGGTGGGGGCTCTGGGGGGAGGGGGGATTGCTTTTGAAGGGGCGTCAGTAGGAGCCCTCCTGGGTGGTGCGCTGTGAGGAGAGGAGAGGTGATAGACTGAAGGTCTTGGAGAGTGAAGCTGGGCACAGGGCAGGTTCAGCCATATCCATGGCGCCAGCCTGAGCTGCCCCGTCCTGCCAACAGGCCTCAGTCCTGGCCAGAAGAGAGCCGGTCAGACTCCATGACCAGTGTGTTCTATAAGCTGTGCCCTTGTGCGGCTACTCGGGAGAGATTCAAACGCTGCCCAGCTGATTAGCAGAGCACCCACAACTGGGTTCTGTGCTTCTACGGGTGGTGCACACTGGCACATCCCTCAGTGCACATAAAATTTATTCCGCACATGGATGGAAAAGATTAGAGGGAGCCTTGGCCATGGCCCATTGAATCTTTGGCCTCCAGGAGGGTAGTGGAGCTGTCCCTGCTGTCCTGCATTAGGGCCTGCCTCCTCCCACTCTGCCTGGCTTCGCCAATCCCTGGCACCAAGTCCTGCCAACTTCTCCTACCCCATCGCTGCTCCCCTTCTCTGCCCTCCTGCACAACAAGGGGTCAGCATGACATTTACAAAGGCAGGTCTACACTGGGGCGCAAAGTGCCAATGGGACTGTTGGGGGCTTAGCCCCTCTGCGAAGCTAGCCCTTATTGCATAGCAGGAGAGGGTGGCGTCCGAAAGAGCCTGGCAAACAGCAGCAGCAGATATGCCTGGCTACAAGCCACGTTGATAAATGGAGGGACCGTGCTAAAGGATCTAGTGCAGAGAAACATTCATTTCCATGGATGGAAAAGAACGAGGGATCATCGGGGTGTGATTTTAAAACATGTCTCTAGAGGGAGTTACTGCAAAATAAACCCTCCCGCTCTTCTTCCCAGACCTAAGAGGCCAACAAGCCAGGAGCTGCTGCTGAATAGAAAAATCAAGGCCAGAAAAAAAATCCGCTCAGCCCACTGCATCGCCCCGCAAGGCCGGGAGCCTTGGCGCCTGGGACACACAGGGACCTCCTGGCTGGCTCCTCGTTATCACTGCCGTGTTGTCAGAAAGTTTGCAGGGCAGAACTTGCCTTTGGGAGAGGAAGGAGGCTGGGAGCCAAGCCCCTGCCACGTCAGCGTGGGATCGTAGGGACCTGCTTCCAATCCACATGCACGTTATCACTAGGCACATGCAGAGAGATGAAATGGCCCTCGCCCTCCCCCTCTCCCAGGCATGCCACGACTGTAACATTAGGAACTGGGAGAGCTGGGGGGGGGGGGGTGGAAATGGGGATGCACGTTGTAACTCCACCGCGCTAGGGGGGATGTGAGGCAGGGAAGAGCAGAAAAGGGGGTAATCTCTCTCTAGTTTGCCCCAGCAGACAAACTCATTCCTTCCCGGATTCATCACTACGTCCCTCGATTGTTAAGCCCCGTGAAAGGGGACAAGTTGCAATAGACCCCTGGAGATCAGTAATGGCGCAGTGAAGACAGACACTCGACGGCAGTAGCCTCCCCAGGAATTGAAGTTAGGGGGGTGTTCGAATTTACAAGGGGGGGTGTCAGGGCCGATGAGGGGTGACACCGTGAGGGTGAAGGTGGTCTGTATGGCACCATAGTTCACAAAACTGGAGGGGGTGTTGGGGAAATTCGGGGGGGGGGGATACACCCCCATGGGGGGTATAGGGAAATCTCTGCGCGACAGAGAGCTGGCTAGCTGGGATCTTCTCTCTGCACAGTTTACTTGGAATAGGGTGGCATGGGCAAGGGAGCTTGTGGCTTAGCGGAGGCAGTCACCACCAATTTGTAACCCTCAGCTCACTTGGGAGGAGAAGAGACTCCCCGCTAGTCTATGGATTTTGTGGGTGTCTTTTGTGTGTGTGTTTGTGTGTGTGAGAGAGAGAGAGACGTCATAATAGAAGCGGGTCCCAAGATTTGAGCACATGCCTGCTGTAGAGCTAGGGCCTGATTCTGATCTTACATTGGGTGTGATTCAGCAGATTAGGACTCTATCATCCAGCCTCTGAGCTGGTATTTTACCACTTCTCTAGCGATCTGCTTTCTCTCCAGTGACACCCTGGCCGAGTGCACTGGGATGCTAAGCCTGGTTATCTGTTCCCTCTCGTGCGCTCAGAGCATGGCGCAGGCAGGCAGATTAGTTTATAAGGGAGAGGGACAGGCAGGTTTCATGGGGCTGGGCTGGACCAGAGGAGCAGCAGAAGGGCTGGAGTTGGAGTCGAGGGTGGGGGAGAGAACATCACCAAGGTGCTTTCCCCACCCCCATCCCTTTCCAAAATTTTCCACCTCTAATGTCAAGAAAACAAAGTCTTCAGCTGATGACAAGTTGACGGGAATGGACAGGAAGAGTCATCCGGAAGGGCCGATTCTGATTGGCTAGTGAAGACTCCCGCTGTCTAGATGAGGCTTTATGACAAAACGAAACATTAAAACCGTATTTCTAAAACTCCACTTGGATCTGATTTTAAACAAAAGGAAAAAAACAACTTGCTAGCAGCCTCCTCCCCCCTCCCCCCACCCCCACATGTGCTGTGCTCCCACCCAGCAGCTCCTTATTGTGGGGGGCCAGGGGGCGGACAGTCCACACTTGTACTCAAAGCATTTACAGTTGCCAGGATGAATTGCACGGCGAGGGCAGCCTTCCCTGCAGGACCAGGAATAGAGCACACAATGGGGAATCTTTGTCCCATGACTTGTGATCTGGATCCAGGCCACAAAGTTTGAATTTAGCTACAAACTCCCCCAAAGCTCCGGGCTCTTTGGATGTAGGGCAGGTGGGGACCAACCCACCGCTAATCTTTCCACACTGGACCCACAGATGGTGATGGGGAAAGACACAGCCACAGTCCCTCCTGGGGGGAACGGGAAGCCACTGCTATTAATCTTTGGGCATTGCCTTCTGCTGGTAATTCACTGGGCTCCTGGGATCTGCGCTAATGACTCACTCCAGCTTCACCGAGCCTGCTGCTTTCCCAGCTGATCAATCAATGGAAGCAGAATGTTTGCAGGTCTCAGAGTGGATTTTCTCCCCCCCCACCACCACATTTTATTTAAACAGTTGCAGATCTCCAAATGTGGTGGGTTCAGGGAGGGTGACAGCAGGGGGCATGAGTCGCGGGTTATTGTAGTGAGGCTCCAAGCAGAGACCGTGCCAGCGGCACAGACTAATTTTCAGGGCAATCTGGTTAATTTTAGCAATCCTAAAAGTGAAGGCTAACGGAGATGCACAAGAGGGACCATCATCATGCAAACTTCTACCAGGCACAGGCGAGAGATCTCTCCTTCACCAGCATGTGTGGGTGTGTGCATGGGCAGGCGGTGAAGGTAGGGTTGGGGGAGGCAAGCCCCGATCCCCCCAACCTCACCCCTTCTGCTGAGACCTGCACCCCAAAGGAGCCAAGCCACCTCCTCCCTGCATGAGGAATGAAGGTGGGAGTGAGCACCCCAGCCTCCCTGGCCAGGACACAGAGGTCTGTTCGCTCTCCATCCACGGTTCCAGGCTCCCTTCCCACAGATTCCCTTCACTGGCTTAGCGCCCAGCTCTATGGCTCTCAGGACATTGGCCAAGTGCCAGTAAAATGGGGGAAAACCCATGAAGATCCGGCAGCCTCTTGCTCTTCCTGCTCCCCTCCCCCAGGGCAGTTCAGCTGAGCTGCCACCCTGCCCCCTCGCCCACCGCCCAGTTGACTTTCCAATGGGACCCTGGGTTCCCCCAGTAACCAGGCAGTGCCAGCCTGCAGGGGCCCAGCTGCAGCTGCGGCCTGGCCTGCCCCTGCCAAACTGCTGGAGAGGGAGGATGCTGCGCCTGGGGTTGCCGTGCTGCAGGGGGCTGTCGAGGGGACAGGCCAGGCCTAGGGCCCTGAGGAGAAAGCAGCAGGTATGGTGTACTGTGTTGCAGTGGCCTTTCTTCCCTAGGGTCTCTTCTCCCCCAACCTGGCTCCTCATAACTGCATCTAGCTAGTTCAGTCGGTAGAGCATCTAACTTTTATTCCGAGGGTCCTGGGTTCAAATCCCTGGTCAGGCAGATGAGCCTTTCTCCCTGTATCGCAACCACAGCAGCAGGGGCATTATGCAAGACATTCCCTCCTCCTTTGTCAAGTTACTTTTCCTCTTCAGGACCCGGCCTTCCCTACCAAGGGCCATTTCCTGCCTGCTACTCAGCAGGCTACGTCCTGACGTGCCCGCTGGCCTCCTGCTCTGCAGGCACAAAGGGGCAGGGGGAATTTTGAAGTCATTTGGCTCTTCGGTTTGGAAAGGTGGCCGACCCCCGAAATAACTCTGGTGGATTATTCCGCGCGTGGAATGAAATGCTTGGGCATGGTCCTACATTTCTGACTGCTCAAAGATGAGGAGGGCAAGGTAGCAAGTTTGTCTCTCTCACCACCAGCAACTGGTCCAATAAAGGATGCTACCTCTGACCTTGTCTTTCTAATATCCTGGGACCCACACAGCGACCACTTCACTGCATGTAGCAATGGCTTGCCAAAGGCATAAGAACTCTTATGTACACCAGATTCTTCACCCTTTTCTCTCCCTGCTCTGAAATCATCATTAAGCACCAGAGGATTTTATAATGGCTCGTAACACTTTTTAAGAAGAGTCTGAGAGAGCTTGACAAGTCGTGTGACAAGGACGGTGGAGCTTTCCTGCTTGCGCTATTGTTTTGGGGTCTGTTCTTGAGAGATACTCCTCTCTCACAATTCAATAGCAGGAATGAACATGCAACAGCTGTCTGCATCAGCCCTGTTGCCTTCGGCCTCAAACACTCAGCCAGGGCCTGATGACTTTCCAACGATGCCTGGATTCCTTTTTAACCATTCCCTGGGACTGCTCTGTTTTCAGTGTACACCCTCTTCCTTCTAAACAGGGGTGTGGGGCCCAAACAGAGATGCTGAGTTTGTTTGAGCCAAATATCCAATCTCTGTCCACCTGTGGAACCTTTTCAGTTTGGAAGCAGGATGTTTTGCGCTGTACGTCTCAGGTGATAGGTACTTTTTTAAGTACTTTTAACTGGCTGAAGATATTGGCGTAAAGCCCTTGAAATGGAAATTCTGCTTAGCCGCAGAGGGGGTTAAGTGCATACTGGCACAACCTGTCAACACAGGGAACACAAATGCCACTCGCAGAACACACAGCTATAAACACACTGTCTGCCAGTCTGCCTGTGGTATGTCTGGTGTACAAACACACAAACACACCCCAATCTGTGTGCCACAGAGCCTGTATCTGGGGAAGAGCCAGTGTTACTGCTCGTGCACAGACGGCTTACCCTTAGGCGCACACTAAAAACAGCTTGGCTCTGAGGGACGCGAGTGGGGACGTGGCCTCCTGGGATCCTTTAAACCGTAGCTCCCAACTTGCACAACCACATCTGCAGAACCACACCTCTGGGCAGGACATACATGGACACGTACTGTCCACAGCTGCTGGGCAGCCATTTTGTACAACTGACCACAACACAGGAAGGAGGGAGGGTGAGGGAACATTACACAGGAGACAGTGCAATCCAGTCACAAAACTACTTGCAGGCTGAGATAGGGGCTGGGGGGGGAGCAGTTCACAAGCATACACGGAAGCCGACTGTTAGTAAAAGAACAGTAAAATCCCGTCTTCCAGGCATCACAGGGAATTGTTACATTTTCCATGCTTCTGTTTCATTTTCATATAAAATCACTCTCCCCGTCACCCTCCAAAGAGCCTCCTCTAGCTCCTTTTTCTTCACCAGTGCTCAGGCCTGAACCCAGTTTTTTTTTTTAAACTGTTCTAGTTCAGCGCAGCAAACGTTTCCGTTGGCACCAGGGACGTAGCCACGGGTGGGCTGTGGAGGGCAACAAAATGACAGGGGGCTGGAGCACATGACCTACGAGGAGAGGCTGAGGGATTTGGGCTTGTTTAGCCTGCAGAAGAGAAGAGTGAGGGGGGATTTGATAGCAGCCTTCAACTTCCTGAAGGGGGGTTCCAAAGAGGATGGACAGAGGTTGTCCTCAGTAGTGACGGATGGCAGAACAAGGAGCAATGGTCTCAAGTTGCAGCGGGGGAGGTCTAGGTTGGATATTAGGAAAAATTATTTCCCTAGGAGGGTGGGGAAGCACTGGGATGGGTTCCCTAGGGAGGTGGTGGAATCTCCATCCCTAGAGGTGTTTAAGTCCCGGCTTGACAAAGCCCTGGCTGGGATGACTGAGTTGGGATTGGGCCTGCTTTGGGCAGGGGGTCGGACTTGCTGACCTACTGAGGTCTCTTCCAACCTATGGATCTATGATTCTATGATTTACTTTGCTTCCAGGCCCACCCACCCCGCACCCGCCAGCCTGCTCAGCATTCCAGCGGGACCAGGAACTTCCCGCCCTCCCTCCCGTGTATCTCCTCCTCGTCATGGCTTTCAAATGCTGGCCGTACGGCATGTGTGTCCGCAGGAGAGTCTGGAAGGGCTCTCGGGCCTATCCGGGCCACATGAGGGGGCTGGGCTGCCCAGGAGTTGCCCTGTTTTTTGTGTCCTTCTCTCAGAACTTTCGCCACCCGTTTTTAAGGCCAGCAGCTTGGCGGGGAGAGAGTGGTGCTAGCCCAGCACCCGGCTGGGGTTTGGCTCTTAGCAAGGGGTAGTGCCTGGTTGCACTGCCCTGGGAGTGGGCTGGGAAGCAGACTGTGATGCCCAATTCCCCTCTCTGCGGAGATACGCCCTGCCCTCGCCCTGTGCCCGCCTCAGCACATATCTGTTGGTGTATCGGCACAGTTGCGCTGGAGAGTACATTGGGGAGGGGGTGGAAACAAGACTTCGATCATCCCCTGCCCGAAGCACAGAGGGGAGAGAGGGGGATGTTAAAACTCCCAGAGATTCTCTCCGCACCTCACACAAATGTCAGCTGTTGGGTTAGCCTGGGCAGAGGAATTAAGGAGCAACCCCAGCTGTGGTCCATAGCCTGCTCAGGAGCAGCACCTGTGAGGCCTACAGGCCTGGTTGGCCTGGGAGACTCCAGTGAAATCAGTGGAGTTATGTCAGCAGACAACTAGGTCTGCAAATGCCTGAGAAGAGAGACTGATCCTCCGTCTCTACCCCACAGCAGGGAGGGGCTTATGGCTGGATGCTGGCGATATCTGAGACCCAGCTGCGGATGAAGCTGAGGGGAAGTTAGAGCAGGACCACACGAGCATGGAGGGAGGTTCATGCCAGCGTCGCTCTGAGAGCTGCTGTGTTCCAGAGGACAGACTGGGTCCAACTTCTCCCCAAGCGATGGCTCCACACCGCTCCTGTCTGAGAGAGGAGGGGCAGTGGAAGGAGATGGTGGAGAAGTGGGGACATGTGTGTGAGAGAGACAGAGACAGAGAGAGGGGACAGTCTGGCCTTGTTCAGACATGGACACGTCTCCTGAAGGTGAGGAGAGGATGGGAAAGTGAGATCTGCTCTGTCACATGGTGGAATTCAGAGTGCGGGATGTGGGCTGTGACTCTGGTGTCTTGGAAACAGTGAATAATCCTGCAGCCATGCGGAGCCGGGTCTGAGCAGCAGAAACAAGTCTCTCCAGAGATGGTGATTCACCCCACAGGCATGCGCCGCTGGATTCCTCCCTCCCATCTCCCAAGCCCCTGGCCTGCTGCTGGAAAGCGACGGCAGGGCAGTAACAGCTGCTCCTCTTTCTGCATGGCTTTCTACCCAATCAGCAGCCCCCACTCGCTAGCCACGTGCGGAGTAGACTTTTGAACTCTGACGCTCATGCGTGCCACCCCACGGCTATTCGCAGAGCAATGGGTTCCCTTCCCCCGGCTCTCACTAGCCTGCACCGAGCACTAGAAAATACCTTGCTGGGGCAGATGGATGGGCTAAGCAGGCTGGTAGCTCCCTTCCACCTCTTACTGTCATTGCTGTGATTATGCTACAGCAGGGGTGGCCAGCTCGTTACAGCTGAAGAGCCAAAATAGTAGTGGATAGCGCAAAGACCTGAGGGGAAAAAGTTGTTGAGGAAAAAAAGGGTGAGGGTGGGGGCACAGCATACATTGCCCTTTTAATGGCGGCCATTTTCAGCGGTCTTTTTGAAGGATGTATGGGACACCGTGGCTCTGTCTCTTTCACATAGCTTCCCCTTGAAGAGCCACAATTTTTTTGCTGAAGAGCTGCATGCAGCTCGCGAGCCGTGGGTTGGCCACCATTGTGCTACAGAGATACCTTGGTATCTGCCATACGAGGAGCCTCCTGACTGGCTAGCATGGATGTATCTGTCCCTATGGCGCCAGCTCATGCCATCCTATGATTGGGCAGTTGTCTGCTTTAGCACAAGTCTAGCCGATCTCCTTGCCCAGCCACAATGCTTCTTATAAACGAGGGGAAGGAGGAAACAACCGGCAGCCGGGAGCTGTGGCACGCCCTTGGTGTGCAAAGACGCCTAGGCTGTGCAAACACTGCTCGGGATAAACGAGAGTCCTGTCTGTTCTGCATGGACTGTTTCTATTCTCTTTCTTACCATCAAAGCTGTGGATCCTCACTGGACAAGCACAAACCATTCCAAGCAGTGATGACTTTACTCTGGGGTGGGGCATGCACGGCAATCAGTGTGCCAGACTCCTATTAGTCAGAGGCCGATCTAGCCAGTGGCCTTCCTAACGTGGTCCCTACATGTTGTATTGATTTCTGTAGGCTCTGTTTGATACACTGCCCACTCGTGCGCTGCTGATCGAAGCCGTAAGTCCATTTGCTCTAGAACTCAGTCGCTGGGAAACTCTTCCAAAGCTGAAAGAAGGAAGCACTCCTTGGACTGGTGGATTTGTGACAGGCGAGTCCGTCCCTTCCCACCATCGCATCACGCATACGACAAGGAGTCATCGCTGCTTCTCTGAAGAACTGCAGTGGGGCTGTGATGGAAAGGCACACGACTCCACACACTGGATCTCTTAATGGAGAATTGCATCCCTTTCAGAGAGCAGCAGATTTCTTTGGGAGGGGAAGCAGAGCCGTTTCTTCCATCCTGCTAGGCAGAGCCCACAAGTCAGATCCAGGCAAGCCGTGGGCTGGATCCGGGCAAGCCGCAAGCTGGATCTAGCCTGCGTTTGTCAGTTCCCCATCCCAGCTTTAAACCTTGTACATGATGAAAACCACTTCAAATCCGAGGGAGGCTGCCACACACACCCAGCACCCCGAGTTCCAGCACCTTTGGTAGCCCTCTCAGGGGACTTACTAAGGCTTTGCTTGTGAGCTGGGTGATTCCATACAGTTTCATTGCTCACTAAGGAGATAGATCAGTGTACACCAGCTGAAAATCCACTCCAATAGGTTCCTCTGAACACAGGGAATCAATGGAAAGGGGCTAAAGCAAAACCATTTGTGGTAAAACCACAGCCTGTTTCGCATGCTACAGAGGGTGATTTATGGCCAGGGTTGCACGGCCTCCCGGGGGGCTCTGAGCCAGCCCCTCCGACTGGAAGGCTCGCAGCCTGACGGAGCATGTTCAGAATAACAGAAACCTTGAAAAGTCAAGGGCTGGCAGCATATTTCAGGCTTGTATCCGGATGGAAGAGGGATGGGGGGGAAGTGAAGTCAGCCATAGTGAGTGGAGTTACCACTCACTCAGGACTTGTCCTCACCCGCCATGTCAAGAGAAAGCCACGTGGTGCTACAGAGCTGGGGGTGTGACAGTGCTGTGGGTTACTGTCAGCTCTGGCGCCTCAGTGCAAGTCCTGACTTGGGTAATGAGTGAAAATGTGCTGAGATCAGGGGTTCTCACCCCTTTTGGCCCACTCCGCTTAAAGCAGACCTTTTCAGGGACCACCAGCCAGCCACCCATGATGACAAAATGGGTGCAGGAGAGGGTGGGAGTGCGAGGTCTGGCCAGGGGATAGGGTGCAGGAGCGGGCTAGGGAGGGTGCAGGAGTGTGGGGTGCAGGGTCTCGGCAGGAGGGGTGTGTGTGAGAGGTATAGGGTGCGAGATCTGGGCATGAGGGGATGGGGGGCACTTACCTGTCTCCGTGTCTCCCACCGCTCCCAGGCACCGCTCCCCACTGCTCCTATTGGCCATGATTCTGGCCAATGGGAGCAGCAGGGAAAAACCTCCAGGCAAGCAGTTTCCTGTGCTGCCATTCCCCCAGCCGGGAGGAGGAGGCGTGGCAGTGCACAGAGCCACTTCCTCCTCCAGCAAGCTGGATCCTCCCCTTGACACTTGGGGCTCCCTCCCAGTGGGAAGCTGGCGCTGGCATTCCAACATGGCAGGGGCGAAACACTAACGTAGACTCCCTGCTAGAGGCGGGGGGCAAGCCCCAAGCCCACGGCCCACCTGCAAGACAGCCATGGACCACTAGTGGTGTGCAGACCTCACTTTGAAAACCCCTGGTTTAGACAAATCTTTCGTCTTAGTCCTAGTGGCTCTGTGGCCCTATCATGAATCTCCCCAAATGATTGACAGCCTCTGGTTCGAAGACACTTGGGGCTATGACAGCTAGGAGCGAGGCAAGCCAGGGCTGAGGGGACCCAGGAAAAACAGGGCACGCTGCAGGTTACAAGTGAAATGCATTGACAGCGCAGTTGGTAGGGACTCACGCCTGGAGCAGCAGGGGGTACTACACAGCGGAATGAATTGCACTGGCAGAGCTATCGGAAGTCCGAGGTTTAATATAATCCCTTCCTTTCTTCCTGTGCCATTGGAGAAGGCTTCCTCCATCTTGTTCTGTGAGAAAGTTCAATCACTTTTTCATGCCGTGCAACTTCTCCTAATCTAATTTTTCTCCAGTGTGCCAGAGACAGTCTTCCAGCATCTAAAATATTACTCGGTGGCCGTAGGAAGCTTTACACAAGACGTTTCCATAAGAACCCTTTGCTACTTCTGAGTTGGGTCTTCATAAAGCTGGTTAGGTTGGAAGGGTTAGCCAGTTCTGCCAGCTTTTCACTTCCTGGGCGATGTAATTCCCTCCCCACATACCCAATGAAATAAAATACATCCAAGGCTAGCAGCGTGTCTGTCAAACAGTATATCTGCTGGATAGCCTGGACTTTGCTCCTCCAGTTTACCCAGGGTACGTCTACACTAGCCCCCTAGATCGATCTAGGGAGGCTAATGAGGGCGACCGGAATTGCAAATCAAGCCCGGGATTTAAATATCCCGCGCTGATTGCATAGCCGTCGTCGCCATTTTAAATTGATAGCCAAAGTAACTGCCGCATCTATACGTGGCGGTGAAACAGGCTTCGAATAAAGCCCTAAATCGAATTAGGTGGTAAACCTCATTCCACGAGGAATACCACCTAATTTGATTTAGGCTTTATTCGAATCCGCTTCACTGCCACGCAGACGCCGGCAGTTACTCGGCTAGTCAATTTCTAAAATGGCGACCGGCCGAACATGCAAATCAAGCGCGGGATATTTAAATTCCGGGCTTGATTTGCAATTCCGGTCGCCCTCATTAGCCTCCCTAGATCGATCTAGGGGGCTAGTGTAGACGTACCCCCAGAGAACGGGGCTTCTTTCCTGCGTCAGACAACCCCACTCGGATGGAAAGGTGGCAGGTGTGCTAGGATTCAGAGACTGCAAACACTGACATTACAACCATGAGCTCAGGCCATACTTTCTGACGTAACCGCCCAGTCAGAGCAAGTTGGATTTTGCCTTTGTGCATGATCAGCACTTATCTGCCACGTAGACGAAGAAATCCCTGTTATAATTATCTCACTGCCTCTGTCATTTGGTTCTCCTTAGAGGAGGATTTAGCTTGAGGCCAGAGCGGAGAGCACAGAGCGGTTGCCACGTTGTCAGCACGAAGTGAGGGGAGGTTCCTTTCTTCTCTTTTTTCTTGGGTAAATTTTTTTCCAGATGTTTTTGATCAGAACAGGACAAGTACAAACAGCTGCCTGATTTCAACCCTGAGAGGCATGACCAATCCGCTGCAGAGAAGATTCAACTCGGCAAGGGCAACGCTAATGAAATTCAGGCTCAGGAAAAAAATGACTTCTAAAGCCAACATGAGATCTCCTCGTGGTATCACGCCCAGCTCCCCCTTGTGAGTTGTCCGCCTTAATGGCTGAGGCAAAAGACATTCAACACTCTGGGGAAGGTTGGCCATGTTCGGCTGCTCCTCACTCTGGATCATAGTAAATATCTGGACATTCCCTCCTCACAAACCCTAAAATGGCTGTCTGGTTTGCTCTCCAGCGGGGCTGCATGTCAGTTAGATTTTCAAGGTACTTATATGTGGTACCTAATTGTGGTTCCAATGAGCATTAGACACTGCAGAGCTTGAAAAATTTGACTAGGCCCTTCTCTGCATCTTTAGGCACCTAAATACCTTTGAAAATCTGCCCCCTCTGTTCCTAATAGCCACCTCTTCAAGGAGAGCCCATAGCTGAATCTCACCCCCATCTGACCGTCCTATTGTTTCACATGAAGTCCTTAGGGCTCAGAATCCCACCCTCCATGATGGATTCCAATATTAGACCCCCAGGCATGGCCTTCTGCCACAGCTGCGTTCTTGCCTTGCTCATCACAGGAAGTTCAACTCTCTGATTTTGAGATGTCTCAGAGGGGTTGCCGGGTTAGTCTGTATCTACAAAAACCATGAGGAGTCCTGTGGCATCTTCGGCTACGTCTATACAGCAGCATTATTTCAGAATAACTGACGTTATTCTGAAATAACAAAATGCGCGTCTACACAGCAAGCCGTTATTTCGAAATAATGTCGCGCTGGAGGACTTCTAACTCCGACTCCTGTAACTGTCATTTTATGAGAAGTAAGGGAAGTTGGAGGAAGAGTGTTCTTCCTTCCACTTCCTGCTGTGTAGACAGTGCTGAAAGCCGAATTGAGCTATTTCGACTTCAGCTACGCAATTGACGTAGCTGAAGTTGCATATCTTAAATCATCTTTTGCCCTGCAATGTAGACGTACCCTTTGAGACTAACAGATTTATTAGGATATAAGCTTTCGTGGGTAAAACCCACTTCATCAGATGAATTGGAGTGGATTTACAGAGGCATGGATATATACAAGGACAACAAAAGAAAGAGGGTACCCATGCCTCTGTAGACGCCACTCCAATTCATCCGATGAAGTGGGTTTTACCTTCCAAAGCTTATGCCCTAATGAATCTCTGAGTCTCTAAGTGCCACAGAACTCCTCGTTGATTTTGAGATGTTCTTGAAGCTCTGTTGTGACCTATCCACACCATTCACTCTCCCTCCGCTTGCATAGTTAATGCTTATTCATCTGTCTGTGCCTTTTATTTGTTGCAAAGGACATCTGACCTGGACTAATATAAGATTATAGATCACAGAATCCTGGGCACCATAGATAGAAAAGGACCGCTAGAGTCCACTGAGTCATGGTGTCCATCCCACCCAAGTGGAGCATATAAACCCCCATAAAGTATGACATTGATACTCCCTACAGTACAACGGTATGTATCTCCCTACATCTGGCCTGGGAGATACATACCGTTGTACTGTATTGTCCAGATAAGGTTCCTGGTACCCACTAAGCCTCTTAATTCCCATTGTTCTGGTGAGCTACCTCTACCACGTCCAGCCCTAACCCCCAGAGTAGATCCTACGACCATGTTGATTCTAAAAGCTCCCTTGAAGAGTAGTTGTTTCTTTCTCTGGCTGAGTGTGTTACCCATAAGCGATGGAAGGCTGTTCGGAGTCATTGCATGGCTGTTTGGTGTTATGAAGATATAGCACTTTACGTTCTAGTCAGTGTTATGGAGGGGTGTTAAATGAGTTGTACTGTGTGGTAATGGGCTTCATCAGCCATTAGTATTTATAGATCCCTGGGCCTCCTGTCAGTTGGAACTCTGAAAGTCCAATTCCTCTGAGCTCTGTTACCTGAACACCAAAGAGGTGCCCCGTGACTGTTACCTTCGCCTTGTGGTGGGGCAGAGCAGCCCAATGAGGCTGTGTTGTCCTGGTCTGCCATAAGCAGTGTTGAATCAACACATGGGCAAAGAGGAGCTGAACTAATGAGTCTGCCCATTCCATCCCAGGAGAAGTGCCAGCAGTCTGACATTGGGAAGGAGAAGCCACTCTATGCTGGGCACCTCAAAAAAGATATTTTGGCCTTGGAAAGGGTTCAGAAAAGGGCAACTAAAATGATGAGGGGTTTGGAACGGGTCCCATATGAGGAGAGGTTAAAGCGACTGGGACTTTTCAGTTTAGAAAAGAGGAGGCTGAGGGGGGATATGATAGAGGTGTATAAAATCATGAGTGGTGTGGAGAGGGCCGATAAAGAAAAGTTATTTATTAGTTCCTAAATAGAAGAACTAGAGGACACCAAATGAAATTAATGGGTAGCAGGTTTAAAACTAATAAAAGAAAGTTCTTCTTCACACAGCGTGTAGTCAACCTGTGGAACTCCTTGCCAGAGGAGGCTGTGAAGGCTAGGACTATAATAGAGTTTAAAGAGAAGCTAGATAATTTCATGGAGGTTAGGTCCATAAAAGGCTATTAGCCAGGGGATAAAATGGTGTCCTTGGCCTCTGTTTGTCAGAGGCTGGAGAGGGATGACAGGAGACAAATCGCTTGATTGTTGTCTTCGGTCCACCTCTCTGGGGCACCTGGTGCTGGCCACTGTTGGCAGACAGGATACTGCGCTAGATGGACCTTTGGTCTGACCCAGTACGGCCGTTCTTATGTTCTTATGAGTCTTCCTTGGTCAGCTTACCCTTGCTTGTGAGTTTACTGCTGGTGCTGTGTTATAATCTGAAGGGTTAAAATGCTGACCGGAGCTTCGAGCAGCATTCCCTGTAAGCTGTGCGCATGGGCGGCCACACAGGAGAGATTCAGATGTAGCCCAGCTGATTAGCAGAGCACCCCAACTCGTTTTTTGGTTTCTCTTTGTGGTGCACATTCACACATGTTGCAGTGTGCGTAAAATTATTCTGCACATGGATGAAAAAGATTACAAGGAACATTGGCCTCAAGATGTCATGAAATGTAGCTGCCTGATAATATACAGGATACAAACCTGTGCGGATTGTCCCGTACACACAGGCTCAGCGGGTCCTATAGAACATGCCCAAGGAAGATGTAGATGAAGTCAGCACTGATTTGTTAGAGGCTATGGTTCCATACTAAGTATTGATCTATTGGTACAAAGTGTATGAGAAGTGCATATTGCTTTGGGTTAAGGGGTATTACTCCTTCTCCACATCCCGATTGACGCTGGCCAGTATTGATAACAGCAGAGTTAATAAGAATAGCCCAGTGTCCTGTCTTCCAACAATGACCAGTGCCAGATGCTTCTGGCAGAGGAAACAGAACAGGGCACATTTATAAAGTAATCCATTCCCTGTTGTCCAGTCTGTCTAGTAGTCAGATGTTTAGGGACATGCAGAGCCTGTGGCTACCTCTCTGGCCATCTTGGCTAATAGCCATTGATGGACCTATCCTCCAGAACCTATCTAGTTCTTTTTTTGAAGCCAGTTATACTTATGGCCTTCACAACATCCCCCAGCAAGGAGTTTCACAAGTCTGGGTGTTGTGTGAAGAACTACTTCCTCAGGTTTGTTTTAAACCTGCTATTAATTTCATTGGGTAAGCCCCTGGTTCATGTGTACATGAAGGGGTAAATAACATTCCCCTTTCTCCACACTCTTATAGACTTCTATCATATCCCCCCTCAGGAGTCTCTTTTCCAAGCTGAACAGTCCGTTTTTTCAATCCCTCCTCATATGGAGGCTCTTCCATCACACTAATGTTGCCATTCTCTGTATTTTTTTCCAATTCTAATATAGCATTTTTGAGATGGGGTGACCAGAACTGCATGTAGTATTCCAGAGGTCGGTGTACCAGGGAGGTATATAAAACATAAGAACATAAGAATGGCCAGACTGGGTCAGACTAAAGGTCCATCTAGCCCAATGTCCTGTCTGCCGACAGTGGCCAATGCCAGGTGCCCCCAGAAGGAATTAACTAAACAGGGAATCATCAAGTGATCCTACCGCTGTCACCCATTCCCAGCCTCTGACAAACAGGCCAGGGACACCATTCCTGCCCATCCTGGCTAATAGCCATTGATGGGCCTAACCTCCACGAATTTATCTAGCTCTTTTTTGAACCCTGTTAAAGTCCTGGCCTTCACCACATCCTCTGGCAAGGAGTTCCCCAGATTGATTGTGCGCTGGGTGAAGAAATGCTTCCTTTTGTTTGCTTTAAACCTGCTGCCTATTAATTTCATTTGGGTGCCCCTAGTTCTTATGTTATGATTATGACATTTTCGGTCTTACTATCTCTCCCTTTCCTGGTGGTTCCTAACATAGTTAGCATTTCTGAAATGAGCAGATATTTTCAGAGCACTGTCCACAACAACAGAAGGGAATGTCTGAGCATGCTGAACCCTTATGTTCTAGTCCGTTAGGTATCCCAAAGAATGGACTAAGCCATCAAACTGACCCAATCTGGACTGGTTCTACTAACAGTATTTAATAATATTTGTATGGCAGGAGAATGTTGGTGTTACTAGGGACATAAGAGCCCCATTGTCTATGCACTACACAACCACAGGAATCAACACAATGCTTGCCCCCAGAGAACTCAGCACACTCATTGCAGCACCACAGGCAATCGGAGCTGAAAATGGGGCAAAATGGGCATCCCTGGAAATCCTCCAACAACCCCATTTTCATCTGATTGCTCTGATCTTATCATTTGAATTTAGGCTGGGGCCTCCAAAGACATTTTGGAAGGACTCAGGAGAGAGGGAGAGTTAGGCCAGCCCACTAGACAGAAAGTGAGGCAGAGCAAAGAGGCAGATTTGGAAAACACAGAGGAGGAGGAGAGAGGGAGACAGAAACCCAGCCCAGCGCACCAAACGGTTTCCTGTTGCCTGGCTGTAAAACCTTCAGATTCCTTCAGACTTTCAGAGAGCCTGAAGTTTTCTCATCTCTCCTGCCCTGTCTGCGAGGTATGGCACAAAACCATTCTCCCTTTCCTTTCCATTTCAATGATTTCTCATTACTTAATTATTACTAATCAGATCAAGTCCTGCAAAGCATCTAATGCCTGAATCTGAACTGTTAGCTGTACCAAAAAAGTTCTGCTTATTCTTCCTAAATAGAGAGGTCATGCTTGGTTTTGCTGACAAACCAATGCTCACTCTATCTATCTATCTATCTATCTATCTATCTATCTATCACTCGGTGAATTCTTTCTCCTCCAGAACTGAAAACCGTATTACTGTACAGTTGCAGATTAATAGTGTTAGCTGTTCTGTGATCAGAAATAATACTGTATATGATTTTGCAGGCTTTTCTAAGCTGGTTTAGTTTATCCTTGTTTTTTTCTTTTGTTTTCGAGTTGCTACACATTGGTATCTGTTTATTTCTTTCTTTAGAGATAAGTGGAGTATCGGTTTATGGGCATCTCACATTTACCTCACCGTGAATCAGATTTAGCTATAAATCTGCCTTGATTAATTAACTCCCTGGGGAGCATACTGTCATTTGATAGGTTAGTGTCCGATGCTTTTGGAGCAACACAGTTTTGCAGATTTTGTTCCCCTGAACTCTTCCCTCCCCCCTTTCTTCTTCCTGCAAAGAAAGGTATTTTATTCATACTTTTTCCTCCAGACAGGTTTTAGAATGGTGTCAGGTTCTTCTAATCCCTCTAATTGTTTTGTTTAATTCCAGCTAAGGGGCAGGGGTTGCAGGAGACAAAACGCAATTTTGTGGTTGATTTTTTTAAAAGCCCAGTTGAGAGGCATTCAAAATAAGGATCTGATAGTCCCGTTATTGATGTTTGTCCAAAAGAACAAACCGCTTGTTAAATGCAGCAGCTGCCTTAGCAGTCCTACTCCTTCCACCCCAGAAAAACTTTGTTTCAGAAGTATGGACACATTATTACCACAAAGAAAAGAAAACCCAGCTGAATGGTGGCGAAAGTCACATTCAGGCAGAAGGGCAGGATGTTCAAGTGAATTTGAGTATGAGTGTTTTATGATCAAGTTAAAATACTCGAAACAAACAAACAAAAAAAAACCGCCCTAAAGGAACAAACTGGAAACTGCAACAGATTGTTTGCCTGGAAGGCTGGAGCGGGGATGGGGTGGGGGTGGGGGGGGAGAAATAGCTTTACATGGACATAAATGGCTGCAGTGTTCTGCGAAACAGTTAAAACAAAGCATTGTCTGCCACATAGGCAGAGGCAGAAGATGGGGGAGGGAGAGGGGGAGAAGAGGAGGACCAACTTTTCAAACTTTTTTTTCCAAGCCCCACCTCCTGCAAAAACCTCTCCTCTGACATGACTCACCCCCAGTGGAATGCTGGCTCCCATGGAAACCTTTGCAGGGTCCTTTACTGGAGCCAGGATGTAGAAGCCGCTGAGGGCAGGGAGGGGATGAGCCGAGGAAACTTGGGGGGATGTTCTGAGCCTTTGCCACCTGTCTCAAAGCCCCACAACCCAAGAGGGAGGTGGGGGGGGGGAGGACTCTGTGCAGCATCCAAAAGGCTTTAACAGGCTGTCTCGTCTCTCCCTTTTTAGTCTTCTCCTCGCTTCCCCCCCGTGTACTGTGCACACGCTGGTTCAGAGGCAACATCCCTGTCTCACGCCTAAGGCGCGGGGATGTTGGGAACAGGCCCTGAAATAGTCTTAGGCTGAAGGGAAGGATGCCACCCTAGTAATGCGGCATTGAGGGCAAGAGTCCGGCCCAGGCGAATGAGAGTATTCTCGGCCGTATCCGGGGACCGTGTCCCAGGCAGAGGGCAGTCATTCCCTGGAAAGGGTTTAGCTTTGCTTTCTTTCCTTATACCGGGTAGCTTAGTCCAAGAAATGGATCCAAAAATGCGGAGCCAGGTTCTGCCCCGTTCCACAGGGCGTCCTGCTGAAATGAGCACAGTACGGCTCACAGGCCTGGTGAGCAGGGCCGGAGGAACCCAGCCCATAGACATGTGTTTGTGAGAAATATTTGGAATTCAACCCTCCCCATTTCTTCCCCCCTTTGAAGTCGGCTCTGCCTCTCCCAGGTGAAACCCATTCCTCTAGCCCTAGAAACATCCTGGCTCGATACAGGGATCGTCCCGACCGTCCCTGAAACTGCCACGTCAGAGAGGTTGCTCACAAGCCCTCCGCTGTCTGACCGCCCAGGCCCAGAAGGTCCTCTCTGACCTGCACTGCTTTCAAACCATTTTCTCAGGCACATTCCAAGAGAAATTAGCAAGTCGCTGTGACATGGGGCAGTGATGCCATTGGACCAGATATCATGTCAGCAAGCTCCATGGCTGAATCGAGAGGGTATTAATTCAGCCTGACTGATAGCCTAGGCCTGGTCCGTACAGTTTGGGGATCAATTTAACTGTTCTCCCGAGAGGGTGCAATTTTCAACTAACCTAGTTCAATCGATACAACCTCTAGTGTGGACAAAGTTATATTGGGATAAAAGTGCTTATACTGTTATCCACGAGACCCTCACGATTCATGGAATCGCTATTCATGGTTCCACGTATTCGTAAGTCTCCTGTCCCATCTGGGGGGTGGCCACAGGGGCTGGGAGCCATGAGGGACTCACCACAGCTCCTGGCCCCCCAACTCCTGGAAGCTGCAGGGAGTTCCCCATGGCTCCTGGCCCCTTCAGTGAGTTTGGGAACTGTGGGGAGCTCACCGTGGGGGCTGGGAGCCACGGTTCTCAGTATGCGCAAATGTGGCTATTTGCAATGGATGCAGAAATGCATGCACTGCGAATGATGAGGGTTTCCTGTGCCTTATTCCTGAAAGGAAAGAGAAAGAAGCATTGCCTTTTAATCACTATGGCTATGTCTACACAGCTGCGTTATTTCGGAATAACGTCAGTTATTCTGAAATAACGTGCGTGCCTACACAGCAAGCCCGTTATTTTGAAATAAATTCCAAATAATGGGCTTCTTACTCCAACTCCTGTAACCCTCATTGTATGAGGAGTAAGGGAAGTCGGGGGAAGAGTGCTCGATTTTGAAATCACTGCTGTGTAGACAGCGCCAAAAGTCGAAATAAGCTATTTCGACTTAAGCTACGCAAGCAGCGTAACTCAAGTTGCGTCGCTTATTTCGAGTTTAGCCCTGCTGTGTAGCTGTGCCCTATTATCCCAGTATTCCTGCAGCCACACTTGAGTACCACTTTCATTATTCTCGTATCGCTGTAGCAGTACAGGTTTTGCGCACAGGCAAGCCCTTCATCCGTTATAATCTAAAGAGGTGGCTGCTGCCTTTTCCCCTGGCTCGAAGGTGTAGCACATGTGTGGGTGTGTTGGCTGAAGGGAGCTTCTGCAGGTGTTGGGAACCAACCAAAGTGCCATTCAATCCCCAACTTCCTGCTTCTCTTTTGAGATTTGGTGCTGAGTGTTGACAGCCCCCCCTCCCCCACTTAGAACAGCTGGGTCAACAGCTGGCAGAGATGTCATAGAATCACTAAGGGACCGGACCAAAAATACTATCCAAACAAAAACAGTTCAACATGGAACCCATTTACTAAAGCAAACAACTTAGTCTAAAACCCTCTTTCATTCCAGGACCGATTTGCTAAAACAAACTGGAAAGAGCCGTCTTTGTACGGCTCCGGCCACGGTGGGTTCACAGTGCTTCTATTATGATTATGTAATAGCTGTTTTCCTCCTGTATCCTGAAGTGTTTGGTGTACGGCTGTATTTCGATAGACTGGCCTTTTGCACTGGCCTCCTCATTCCCGTTTAGTTGATCGGAGGAGCTGCACTTTATTAGAGCCATTGATCACTAATAAATACTCATGCAATAGTAGTAAGCCATCATTAATGACACCTTGCACCTTTGGTGTGTTGACCCTAACGGGCATGAGAAAAGGAGGTGTTGTTATCACCCATTGACAGAGGGGAAACTGAGGCAGAGACCGGGGCGATTTTGTCCAAAGTCACAACATTAATCTGGAGCAGTCAGAAACGAAGCCCCTGTCGCCCGATGAACCTACCTGGCTCTAACCACTGGACCCCACTCTCCTCTCTCAGCAGCAGCAGTATGTGCTACAATGGCAAATGGTTCTGGCTAGACTTATTAAGGACATCACTAGCAGACAGTGGAGATGTATATTTTTACCTCCCTCAGTTTCTTAGCTGGTTGAGCGGGTGGAATTGAGCTGTAATTACTTCTAAAATGTATTATCATCCAGTTAGATAAAAAAATTGTGCCATCAAACCATACACTAACCACTTCCCTAGTCCATAGAAGCTTTATCTGAGTGGTTGACAGGCAGAATTGAACCTGGGATCTCTGGAGATTAGTGCACAAGCCTCTACTATAAGGATGAGCAAATACCAGCCCTCAGGCTAAAGCCAGGCTGCCATAGCACCTTCCCATAGCCCTGTATTTACCTGCATCTCTGCGGCTCACAGCTCCCTTGGGCTGTGGATCGCCGTTTGCAGCCAATGGGCAGCTGCGATTGCCCGTACCCGCGGAGGTGCAGGTAAATATAGTAGCCGTGGCCCCCCAGGGACTAACCCTGGTGATTCTGTGCTGTGTTATTGCCCACCCACGCGCTGCTGCATGAGCTAAAAGTAGAGCAGGTTCATTGTTCTCTCTGTAAGTGGGCTCAGGCCACTAGATGGGCCAGAGCCCCACCCCCAGCAGGTGTGTGGGTCACACTGCCAGCCGGTCACTGCTGCCCCAGATGGCAAGTCTGTTCCTGTCACACCAGCCTGTTTTATGGGAGGGGGAGCGGGTGCCCCAAGACTTGCTAATTAGATTCAATAGGAAAAGTAACAAAGGATCGTTTCTTTTAAAAATATATTTTGTCAAGGAAGCCGGCCAGATGATCGTTTCCAGACCCACCCAGTGCCAGTTCCGTGGCAAAAATCCCTGGGTCTGTAAACGGAGCAGGCGCGGGCCCGGAGAGATTGCATTCAATGCACTGAACTGGTGTATCACAGAGAGCAGCTGATTCAGCCTAGGAGAGGTGGGATTGTCTGTCCTGTCTGCATATCTTGAACTGGACTCCAGGGGGAGTCCTCTCCTAGGCGGAACACGGCTCCTCCCCGCACCCAGAACGAAACGTGGCATCCTATGGGACTTATGTAACCTTGGCCTCTAGAGCATCTGCCACGTGCATCATAGCTTCCAATTGACTCCCCTCTCTGGAAAGGCCGTCCAGCTGTCCCGGACCCAGATGTTCCCGCTCATCCTTCAGGGGAACATCCAGGGAGAGGGGAAGAAGCGGGGGGCGAGGGAGACTTGGGTTCTGTCTCCTCAGAGTCACTCGCTTCTGAAGAGAACTTGGTGCAAAGTTAGTTTGTCCTAAAAAAATAAAACAACATACCATAGAGGCAGCGTCGAATCAACCCGGGCTTTCAGGTTATAATGGGGGGGGAGGGAAGCTTTGGATTATCTTAAAATCAACAACCCCGAGAAACTAAATCATAAAGTAGAACTAAAAAAACCGGAGTGGCTTCAAAGCAGGAACGGATTTGCCGTTTCCAGCCTAATTTGAGGAGTTATGACCATAAGCCCCTCTACCCTTCCATCACCAACCCTCTTTTGCTGGCTCCGGGCCTACAGAGCGGACAGGATGTGCGAGGCCTCCCGTTTCAGGGTCTGTTCAGTGGAACAGATGATAAAGAGTGTGGCGACTTCTCCTCTAGTGTCTGCTGTGAGCTAACAGAGCCGCCTCCCCCGGGCAGAGCCAGCCTATGACAAGTTGCTGAGAATTCTGTGACCTCGCACCAAGGCAAGGCTGCCTTATTTGAAGCCTTGTCCAGCTAAACTCTTGTGCTCTGGTACGTCTACGTGCAGGACTCAGGGCCGACTTATCCATTAGGCACAGTAGGCACAGTGCCTAGGGCCCACGATACTTTTAGGGGCCCACGAAAATGTTTTAATTTCTTTAAAATGAGAAGGAAAAAAATGAACTTTTAGGGTCGAAGAAAATGTTTTAATTTTTTTCTCACATCAGAAAAAAATGAAACTTTTAGGGCCCACGAAAATCTATTCAATTTTGCCTAAAACAGAAGAAAAATAAAATGTTGAAGTATTTAAAGGTATATCAAAAATAATTTTTAATATTTTTTTTTTATGGAGGAAGGGGGCCCACGAAGGCAAAAGTGCCTAGGGCCCACAAAAGTCATAATGCGGCCCTGGCAGGACATGTATATTTCAGACAGTGGCGACAGCCAGGTGAAAGGTGATTGGTCCGAGAAGGAGCTAAGATAATGAGGATCGTGCCTTTACATGGCGACTCCTGTCCAAAGAGAGATTCTCAAAGGGGCTTTTAAGTAGGACCCAGGTGGTGTGTAGGCCTGCTGCTAGCTCTCCACAGAGAGGGGCACTTTTGGCCCAAAGTGCTTTTATTTAACCTCCTGACTTTCTGCAGTGCCTCTATTGAAATCGCTCAAAGTGCAGCCACCTCTAGGGTGGAACGTGGCAGCTGGGTTGAACAGCCCGTGCGAGATGGAGTGTTAGGAAAGAAGGCGAGGACATAGGCTCATGAGTCAGAGGTTTGGCTGAGCGGATGCAGAGCAGTCAGCATCGCCTGCGTTTAGCTGGGCAAGTCCTGACGTCCTTCTGTTCCTAAAGTAACATCACCAGGGAGGAACACAGGGGTGTCTTTGTAGATGAACATGTGGGGGCCTAATTGCGCCTTGTATAAGGTGTCCCAGGGCAGTAGCTAGGGTTTAAGAGCGTTATTAGTTCGCTAGCAAAATCCTGGTGTATGCACAACTCTTCCTGGTAAAATAAAAGCCTCATGATAAAATAAAAATCCAGTGTCAGTGGCACAATTATATTATCCTTTACAGTATGATAACTGAGATCAAGGACTCAATGTTACTAGGCATGGTGCAGACACAGAATAAAAAGAGTCTGCCCCACAGAGTGTAGGGTGGGAGGGGAAACTGAGGCACAGAGGTGCAGTTGACTTGCCCAAGGTCACATAGTAGGTCAGTGGCAGGGCTAGGAATAGCAGGCAGCTGTCTTAGGTCCTAGCCCCTGGACCACACTGCCTTTCTGTACATAAAGACAGGGAAGCATCTGGAATGTGCAGCCCCCGGGGCCCAGATGGTGGCAGATTGGATGGGTGAGGTTGAAGTAGGTAGAAAAATAAAGTCCAGTGAGCAGCAGCAGCTGCAAAGGGTGGTGCTGAGAGTTAGGACAACAGCAGGATCTGTTGGAGATGAGGATGTGGGGAGGCCAAGTGGAAAGACAGTGTGGCCCCTGGCTCCTCGTACCCTTTCTGCCACCTTGCGGAGTACAGGAGTCTTGTGCTATAGGGTAGTTCTCCCAGCCTGGGGCAGAATAAGACCAATAGCAGTGTCCCTGCCGTGCAGCTCCCCTAGGGGCTTGGCAGGGGCACGGCCAGGAATTAGAGGAAGCGTGTCGTGGAAAGTGGGAGCCTGTTCAAAGCGAGGCTATTCTGAGCTGCTGAGCGGATTCCAGGCGGCCACGCACAGCGGCTGGGCCGTAGAACCGCCCTGGCTGGGTCCAGGAACAGCCCAGCGCGAGGGAGCTGCAAACGGGGCGTTTGGGCCACCTCCTGCCCCGCCGCTCGGCCGCACCTCCATCACCGCCATCACGAACAGTCACAACAGGATGCAGTCTTGGGAGATGATTCGGGGGATTAACGAATCCGGGGGCTCCTGCTCCTCTTGGTGTTGGCTGCCCCAGCCCTTGCCAAGTAGCCACAGAGAGTAGAGGGCTGGTTTGTCCCCAAACTTCAGTGCCGTTGAAACGCAGCCTGGCTGGTTCACTAGGAGAGCGGCAAATTGTCCCAACTCTCAGCAGGTCACGAACACGGAATGCACATAGACGCGCAGGGCTGGAAGAGCCCTCAGGAGGTACCGAGTCCAAAGCAGGACCAACCCCAACTAAATATCCCAGCCAGGGCTTCGTCAAGCCGGGACTTAGAAACCTCTGGGGATGGAGATTCCACCCCCTCCCCAGGCAACTTAGTGCGCCCCCACCCTCCTACTTTTTCCTAATATCCAGCCTACACTGCCCCCACTGCAACCCGAAACCATTGCTCCTGGTGCTGCCATCCGCCTCCACTGAGGACAGCCTCTCTCCAGCCTCTTTGGAACGCCCCTGCAGGTGGTCGAAGGCTGCCCTCCAATCCCCCCTCATTCTTCCACAGCTCCCAGGAAGATTAGCCTTGTTCATGAGGAGCAGAGGCCTGGAGACCCTGGATAAGCACCGTGTGTGGGTCAGCCACTGAAATCTGTGGGCGATGCTGCAGGACCCAGCCCCATCTGGAGGCCAGCGGCCATGCTGGGGGGAGAGGAGCAGGGGGTCCCCATTGTCGGCGTTCTCCCCTGGAGCTCTGGTGTGGGACCCTGTCGGAGAGGACGCTGGGCTAGGCAGTCTGAGCCCGGCTGTTCCTGTGTGTGATGCCGCTGGGCCAGCTTCATTTTCTTCACTTGCTGCTTGTGGGCTGGGTGGGGGCGGCGCCTTCTACATGCCGATCTTGGCCCCAGCCCCATTTTATCCCCTCCAGAGTGTCCCTATGCAGCATCCCTACATCTCTGCCTCTAATACCCGGGCCTAATGGCTGAGGAGAGCCCAGGGCACTAGCGGAGACCAGCAATGCCGATCCCAAATACTTCAGAGGTGACTGCTGAGCGCTGCGAGGCTCTCGCTTCCCCTGCAGGTGCAAGGCACGTCCAACCCCGGCCGGCTCAGAGCAAGGCCTTCCGTGTAGGGTTCTCATCACAGCCCTGAGCTCCTGGGACGTCCCAGGGGCTTTCTCAGAAGATCCGCTCTCATCTCATGAGGGCTCTTAGGTCTTCATCACCTCACCCTGCCCTCAGAGTCTGTCCACAATCTCTGTCCATTGCGCCAACTTGCAAGATATAGGGTTGGGAGGGCAACTGGAACAAACCACTCCTGCTTCTCAAGCACGGCCCAAGACTGTACAGGAGACAGGGGCAAGCATTGGAGGGGAGGGGAGGAGGAGATACCTTGAGAGCCAGCAAAGAAAGTTGTGCGGCTCGTAGCCTCTGCTTGCCCGGTACAGAAACCAAAAAAGTATCCTCCATGTCTCACACCAGGGCACCTTCTGCGGCGGCAGATCCACTGACTTCTTGCTGAGGACTCTCTTGCCTCATAAGATCAGCCACACTGGGTCAAATGGTCCGTCTAGCCCAGTCTCCTGTCTTCCGACAGTGGCTAACGCCAGGTGGCCCCGAGGGAATGAACAGACCAGGGAATCAGCAAGAGATCCTCCCATTTTGGAAGGGTTGGTTTTCCAGGGCTTGGAAAGCTCTCCGTGCCAAGTCTCAGTGCACAGCCTCTCGGAGGCTTTATCAGAGTTTGTTTTAATTCTGCTTTTTAAATAAACTTGTTTTCCTGTCTCTGGCGCGGGACGTCTGCGCAGAGCTTGTTTGCCTGGAGAGTTTAGTCAAGTCCCCTCCCGCCCCCTTCCTCCAAACCCAACAGTGAGACCTCAGAGCGTCTCCTGGCTTCGAGTGAGCATCCGATGCTGAGACCCCGGCCCCAGACAATCCCCTGATGTTTTACGGCATGAGAGACGGGGATGTGATCGGCATGCAATGCAGCTTGGTTTGGGGGCTCCGATTTTTAAATCAAGCCCCTTCTCCTCACTCAGCTCCCCCTTTGCTTCACACGGTGACGTTTCTGTGCCTCAGGCAGAAATGGCACAAAGGGCAACTTCCAAGCCAAACAACCCCCGTCAGGCGATGCAGAGGAGAAACCCCCACAAGACAGGGGCCTGCGGCGAGGAAGGGAACAGCCGGCGTCGGCTGTACTTTTCCACCCAAAATACCCATCAGAGGGGGAAGAGCCAGTGACCTCAGCTTCGGGTCTTGGCAGCGCTGGGAGACGCTTTCAGCCGCCTCCAGAGCAAATAAAGGCGAGAGGAAGGGACTTGGTGTACGGAACAGGAGGATGGGGGTGGAGGGAGGACCCTGGTTGCAACAAGCAGCAGCCAAGTCACAGGAAACCGATTTCCCCCTCCTCCCTACCCACTGCTCGGGAGCCGCTGGTACTGAATACCAGCGACTGCTTGTACCTATGGGCCGCCAGGCAGAGAACCTTGCAGACCCACCAAAATCCCCGTACGGCTGTGCTCTGGGGAGCCCCGGGAGGGAGTAGATACTGACGTGTGTGTAACATACCTCCCGGGCTGTGAGCCCTGGCACGGTCAGACATGCGTCCCACTTTCCTTACCGGCCCAGTGCTCTCGTACATAGATTTCAACAGCCCTGTGGCGAAAACGGGCCGCGTTCTGAAGAGCCTGAGAACGGGCCTGTCCGGGGACCGGCGAGAGAGGACGTTGTGCGCTGGGATTGTGTGAGGCCTCCTTTGGCCAGCGCACTAGGCAGGTGATCCCGGCTGGAATGAGGCACCGGTGAATTAATTCGTCCTGCTGCTGCGTGTGGCAACGAGCCAGCGCAGGCAGTGCCTTGGTGGGCCATGAAGGCACCGTTCTGTGTCATTCTTGGGAGCTGCCGTCTCCTTTCCCTGAGGAACGGCAGGCAGTCCAACTTGGTGGGGGGCAGGAATAGAGCAACCGCGTCTGTCCAGGTTAAGCCAGCCTGGCGTAGGTGGATCTGCGGCTGTTAGCTTTTCAGCAGGACAGGGCTGGGCAGGAGCTATCATCCCTGAGCTGCTCGAAAGACAGACCCTAGAACACTAGAACTGGAAGGGACCTGGAGAGGTCATCGAGTCCAGTCCCCTGCCCCCCAGGGCAGGACCCAGTATTGTCTAGACCATGGGTTCCCAAACTGGGGCGCGTGTCCCCCTGGGGGGGCGTGAAGAAATTCCAGGGGGGGCGCGAGGCGACCCAGCCACACACAACCCCTGTCAATCGCACCCCAAGTTTTGCTGCTATTTTTTGGGAGGGGGAGCGTGAGGGTTTCTCAAAAATCAAAAAGGGGGGCATGATGCCGAAAGGTTTGGGAACCACTGGGCTAGACCATCCCTGATAGACGTTTATCTAACCTGCTCTTAAAGAGATTGAGAAGGAGCCCTCCTAAAACACAGTGCTTGTTCGCTGCTCCCTTAGCCTGGGGATTAGCTCCAGGTACCCGTTGGGGAGGGATTCTGTCCCTTGACGGGGCTGGGAGAGGGGGTCTCTTAAAGAGCATCACAGCCCACGTGTGCGAAGGGAGCCAGGTGGATGGGAGAGCCAGGAGGAAAGAGACTGGGAGTCCGGCAACCCTTTGGAGAGGTGCGAGGCCGGGGCTGGGACTCTGCCTGCATATTAAGTGCCCAGCCTGGGCCTTTCCACCCTCTCCTTTGGGAGTTTAATCCCTCAGACAGGACTCAAGAGGGCTGCAGGGCCTGACTGATTTCACCAGCCGCCTCTCTCGCTGTGGGTGGATTTAAAACAGGACTCCCGGCAGCTGGCACGAACTGGCCCCACTTTGGCAGGGCCCCCAGAGAAGCCAAGGGATGAGACCCTGATCTCCTCTCAGCTGTAGGGACAAGGGTGAGGATTCTGCCCCCCCCACTCCCACTCCCGCCCCTGTGCACCGATCTGGAGGTGGATAGGTGCTGAAGAGCACATGCAAGCAGCCTGGGGAGACTTCCCCCCGTGCAAGTCTAACGCTTGCAATCAGCAACCTAACGCTGTCCCCAGTGCAAGAAATGGGCTGGGGTTTGGGGGCAGGTGGAGGAGGGGGAAAGCCATAGCATGCAGCACTATGGATATTCTGGGCTGCAGGAAGGCTCATCAACAAGGTTCCCTCTACATTTTTTCCACCCATGTGCGGAATAATGTTGTTATGTGCACCAAGGCGTGTGCAGATGTGCACCACCAGTGAAAACAAAACCTAGCTGTGGGTGTGCTCTGCTAATCAGCCAGGTGGCATTGGACTCTCTCCTGAGCAGCCTTGCATGTGCCCAGCATACAGGGAACACTGCCCTTGGCAGGCCAGGCTGCTCCCACTGACACCACTTGGTCCCTGGAGCTACTCAGCATGAGTCAAGCTGCCCCTGGCCTGGGACATAACACAGAGTTCTCTCAGGGACTCTCCCAGTCAGTTTTGGGGCCTGTTGACAGGACAGCCTGGGGGCAGAGAGCCCTGGGTTTCCCTCCGTTTGTTTGTCTAAGGCCTGGGACAAGTTCTCAGCAGGGTGAGGCCAGGCAGGTGGCAGGTCTGAGGGCAACAGCGGGGGATAAAAAGTGATGAGCGGCCACAGAGACCTCAGCCCTCCGGGAATTCAGGGAATGGGTGAGCTGCCCCCACTCACACCTGGCAGCTGCAAACCCCAAGGCCCTGTGTACAAAAGGAAAATGATCCGGGCAATGCCGCTCTTCCTAGCGTGCAGGGAGAGTGCCCACACTGGCACGCGCCAAACTCACTCTGGCTCACTCAGCATGTGTGTCACTGTGGAGACAAGCCCTAAAGAGCGAGCAATGGAGGGTCTCTGGAAAATAAGTGGGAGCCTTGTCTGAGCTACATGCACAAAGGCCAAGTCCCAAGTCCCAAACTGAAGTCCTAGGAGCCACCTTAGAAAAGAGAGACAGATACTGTAGGTCCCCCAGTATGTTTTTATAGGAGCTAGGGGCAGACGTTGATTTGCCTACATTGCCTCATGCAGGGAAGTAAGCCTGGTTAAGGTTGCTGGCAGGCCGGGGACTTTTAGCAACATAATGACTTGAAGAGAGAGAAAAACTTCTTGGGAAAAAAAAGTTCTTGAAACTTCTAAAACTTCTGGAAAAGTTATTTAGGAACCACGCAACTGATTAGGCTTCCTTCCTTCTGACGTGTTCTCTTTCCCCCTCTCTCATTCTGTCTCCCTTTCCCTTTTGTTCCCCAATTTCTCGTCTCTGAATGGAGCATGGGAAGCGTGATGAAGTTTTACATGCAATCTTTTCCAATGAACAATGGCTTTTTCCCCTACGTAAACATTTTTTGCAGAAGATTTTCATTCTCACTGCAATTTTCTGATGTTTCAAGGAAAAAATAGAAACCAGAAACCCAACGTTTTATTCCATAAAATGTTCAATTGTCAAAAACCATTTTCCCCACTAAAGACAGCTTTTGATTTCAGTTTTTTACCCAAAAGCCAACTCTTTTTTTTGCAAGTTTGTTTTTTATTTCCTCCCCCCCCCCATGACTGTACGGGTGCATCTACACTGCACCATTATTTTGAGATAACTAGCGTTATTTCGAGATAACAATGCGAGTGTCTACACAGCCATTCTGTTATTTTGAAATAATTCCAGAATAACGGGCGGCTTATTCCAAAATCTCTAAACCTCATTCTACGAGGAATAACGCCTCTTCCAAAATAGCTATTTCGAAATAAGGCGTGTGTAGACGTTCCACTGCTACTATTTCGAAATAGCCCCTCACCAGGGCCATTCTAAGTTATTCCTCCCCAGTGCCTCCTAGGGCGCTGAATCGAGATAGCACGTCTACACTAGGGAAGCCAGCCTCGGACTAATTTTGAGGCTTCCCTGCAGTGCAGATGTGCTATTTTGAAATAAGCTATTTCAGAGTATTTCGCAATAAGCGTGCAGTGTAGACGTACCCTAATTGGACAGTGTGTTGTTCTAAAGAGCTTTGAGACCAGCAGATGAACACCACTGCAGACAGGAGATCATAGTTTTGAGCCGGATTCTTGGTTCAGGACCTTGAAGGCCTTTCCAACCCCCTATCCAAGCTCTCTCTAGATCCACCCTGGACATGCAAGTCACCCTGAGATCCTTCTGCAGCGAATTCTGCAGGTGATGCTGCTGTGCTCGGTGATGCTAAGGTCCAACCCTTGCTCCTTTTCTCTCTGGTTTCTCCAGGCTTCCTTGAAAGATGCGGGCCTGGATCTTCTTCCTTATCTGCCTGGCTGGCAAGGCACTGGCAGCCCCTGTAAGTATTGTGCCTGACCCTCATCCTCCCGCTGTCCCTTCGCACAGCGGGCAGTCCCTGCTCCAGGGCTCTCGGGGGGGAACGGCCGCAGGGGCTGGTTCTTAACTTACAGCTCCCCAGTAAATGCCAAGCTGCACCCTGTCACGGGTGGGGGGTTTTACAGAGCTCCCCTTCGGACTTCTGCACATAGCACAGAATTAACTCCAACTCTAATTGCCCCACTGGGCAGTGGGTGAACTCAGGGCTGGGGGAGGCAAGCCCCCAGATCCAGCCCCTTCCACCCAAGCCCCCACCCATGCTGTCCATGGCCCCCTGGGGGAGCCAAGCCCCCCACAGTAGGGACAGTTGCAGCCCCTCCCCCTCGAGAAAGGGCAGCCCATGGCCCAGCTCCCACCCCTCACTGGAGCACAGGCACTCCCCACCCCTCCGCCATGGCCCCAAGCTTCCTAGAAAGGGCAGGTGGCATGCGGTCTCGGCCCTCCAGGAGCGTGAGCAGGTGAGTGGGCAGGCAGGATGACACCCCCCTTCCCCAGCCCCAGAGCATGGGCAGTGCAGGGTTAAAGCCCAGACCGCCCCAGGAGACTGGGGGAGTGGCACTGAATGGGGGCGGGGTGTGGGCCAACCAGGCAGCCTGGAAAGGCATTGCCTTCCCTTACCTCTGAGACCCGCCGCCCATGTCCACCGTGACTCCCTTGTCCACAGCTGGCGGAGCTGCTGTGCATCTGGCAGCCCATTTCCCATTGGTTTGGGATCCTCACTCGTCTTTACCGTCGCCCACCCCCTTGCGGTGCCAGGGTCACGGCCTGGTCTTTGTCTCCTGGTTCTGATTAAACACCTCTCTGTCTCCCAGGAAGCCCTTGCACAGGGAGGAAGCCAGGCAGCCATTTTGCAGGAGGGCTAGGGGAAAGCCATGAGCAAAGGCCTGTGAGAGGACAGAACTGAATCCCTTGGGAATGGCACACTTACTATGTATGTGCCTTCTGAGCCCGGGCACCAACTCACACCCCATGGCAGGAAGAATTCATGGGGAGGCAGCCAGTGTTCCCTCTAAACTTTCCCACCCATGTGCGGAATAATTTTTGTACATGCACCGAGGCAGGTGTGAATGTGCACCACTGGTAGAAACGATCTGTGGGCATGCGGCTGGTCAGCATGTCATTTGAATCTCTCCCGAGTGGCCACACAAGCACCCAGCTTACAGCGGGCACAGGGTGCGCCCAAAGCAGCGCCTAAACTAAAGAAGTAGGAATGCATGGACATTGATTCCTTGAATGCGGAATGAAATAACCCAGCGTAGCTGGGTAGGGGGAGAAAATGCTCCTCTTGGGGAGGGAGCCAGGCATGGCTATGGGCCTCCTGACAGCTACAGTGAAGACACAAGCCTGCAGCGGGAAAAGGGACCCAGAAACCAACACATGGTCCGGCAGGAGCTGCTCGGAACAGAACCACTTTGGATTCCAGTGGCCACCCGGGAGGAGGAGAGTTCAGCCGGCAGGCGCCTGGTGCCTGACATTCCACTACAGCCAGGCCTCTGACCACTGAACCACACTCCCTCCCGTGCGGCTCCTGGGAGCGAGCTAAGGCTGCATCCCAGGCCAACGGTGCGGGAATGGCTGCCGCTCTTCATCAGGAGAGGTGCCGCATGGCGCTGGTGCCGCTGGGCGTTGAGGAAGCAAACGAGGGCCGGGCACGGCTCCAAGCGTGTGAAAGTGCAGAGCGTGGAAAAGTGCAAAGGTGCAGGGAATAGAGGCCCCGCTCCATACTTCCCCAGCCAGCAGGGCCCCCCTTCCCAAGAATGCCACTCGGGCCCCACGTGGATGTGGGCTGAGCCGTGCCAAGGGGGATGTGGGGCAGGAGACGTTTCTGACAGCACTTTCCCCCGTCTCCCTCCCTTCCAGCAGGATGCCCTTCCCGACGAGACTGAAGTAGTGGAGGACCCGACAACCACGGTATGGAAGCCCACGGTGTTCTCTCTCGCTCCCGTAACCTGCGCCGCTCTCCTGCCCACACACCCCTGCTCCCGCTGCCCTGTGGGGAACGGGAGGGGAGACGGGTCAGCGTCTCCCACTAGACACATGCTCGAGCCAGACGGTCACCTCTTCCCAGGGCCACGTTCAAGGCGGGCCAGTTTCCTGAAGGCAGGGACTTGGTCCTTCCCACCCGGGCCTGTGCTGAGAGCTGTCAACTGGACGGGCTTATCCATTCCAGACCTGGCACCGACCTTCCAGCTTCACTTGTGCTGAGCCCCGGCTCTGCCCCTCTTGTGCTGTGACCGGCCCGGAGTGCCCATGGTTGGGTGCACGGCATGGCACACGAAGGGCACCCCCTGTGGCTCATTCACGGCCAGAAGGGACCATCACAATTATCTAGGCCTCTGCACCTCAGCCAGCCCCTCTGCTCGTAGTCCCCTAAGGCTGGCTGAGCTAGAGAAGTTACAGAGACTCCACTGCCTAGACAAGTGTAACCCTGCAAGCGCCCCGTGCCCCATGCTGCAGAGGAAGGCGAAAAACCCTCGGGGTCTCCGCCCATCTGACCGGGGTGGAATTCCTTCTTGACCCCAAATCTGGCAATCAGATAATCGGGGTTGGGGAACCTTTTTTGGGTTGGGAGCCATAGAAACATCAGTCGGGGGCCGCACACAAGTGAGAAGCCCCATAGAGGCTGAGAAAGACGCTCCCCACATTCCCCTCGCACACCACAGCTGGGGCCCAGCCTGGTAGATTTTGTGTGCTCCAGCCCCATGGTGGGGCTGCGGAGGGGCTGGAGCGCCAGTGCGGGCTCCCTAATGCCTTGAGTCTCAGGGGCCGGATCCAGGCAAGCCGGGGGCCACATCTGGCCCCTGGGCCTTAGGTTCCCTACCCCTTTAGATCCTGAGCATGTGGGTAAGACCCCCCGGCCAGACCCCTGGGAAAGAATTCGCTGTTGACTCAGAGCCCTCCCCATGGCGTGTCCCACCTCGGGCCATGCATCCCCTGCCCACGCTTCAGCCTCCGTGTGGAACTCCTCCCCCTTTCCGTGGTACCTGCTATCCCCTTGGCCAATCAGAATGGCTCAGCTGGTGTCCTGCCTTCCAGGAACCTGTCGGCATCAATCCCGTCCAGGTGGAGGTCGGGGAGTTCGAGGAGCCCACCGAGGATGCGGAGGAGATTGTGTCTGACAGTGAGTGACGCCCCGCCCCTCCGCTCCCCACCCTGCTCCACGGCCTCCCCGCTAAGGGGCCAGAGAGAGCTGTCCCCTGGAGCTCCCATCCCGCGGGCGCCCTGGCAGCGGGGGATCCCTTCGGGAAGGGCTGCAGGGGAAGGACAATGCTGAGTTAGCGGGTCCCACTGCAACCCTTGGGTTTAACGGCTGGGGATGACAAGGGCTGGACTCCCGAGCAGCTGCCTGAGCTGATGAAATGTCCATCCCATGGGGCCGAAGCAAAGGTGCTGTCCCAGCTGAAGGGCTGAGGAGCAGCGAGGGGCTAGGAATTTTCTTGCATCTCCGGTGTGTCTAGCTGGCTCAGCATCCCCCCTTTCCTTTCCGAGACCCCCCCGGGTTTCTCTTTAATGCACGTGTATCCCACGAGCACACCACCAACGCGCTGGGCTGCGGAGGCCGCTGCGCATCCTCTGTCCAGGGGAGGAGGCTCCAACTTCGCTTTCCCGCCCTCTTTCAGATCCCTGCCAGAACCACCACTGCAAGCACGGCAAAATCTGCGAGGTGGACGACAACAACACCCCCATGTGCGTGTGCCAAGACCCCTCCACCTGCCCCCCCAGCGGGAGCATGTACGAGAAGGTGAGCGGGGCAACAAAGCGCCATTAAGGAGGATACAGCTGGCAGCAGCTGAAGGGTTTAGCAGACTGAGTGGAGGGGAGGGTGTCTTCCCGCTGGATCCCAGGTTTGAATCCAGCCCCGGACAATCATCCCCCATCTGGTGGCCCATCTGAGATACATTAGTTGCCTCACCCTGGTTCCTGTAGGGAAGACGTCAGAGCCAAGCGTTCGCCAGGCTGATGCCCAGTGAGTGTCTCTAACATTCGGTCCCCTTCCCCGCAGGTGTGTGGCACTGACAACAAGACCTATGACTCCTCCTGCCACTTCTTTGCCACCAAGTGCACCCTGGAGGGCACCAAGAAGGGACACAAGCTCCACCTGGACTACATCGGCCCCTGCAAATGTGAGTTTGCACCTGCACGGAGGCCAGGATGCGAACCAGCCCACACATAGCTCCTGGCAAGTGCCTATGGCACATCCAGCCGCTGCTCGGCGGCCAGCTAGCCCCAGTGCCTGGCTTGCAACCCTGCCGCTCGCCCCTGGCGGCCCCCGCTGCCGCCTTCAAATCAAATCCTGAAAGCACAAAGGTGCCGCGGGAAGCACCTGCCCCTTCCCCCCACAAGGGTGCCAAAGCGGGGGGGAGGGGTAACCATTTCAGGGGCGTGGTCCCACAGCCGGGGGCCAACCACCTGTTTGTGCCGGGGGCTACTGGCGGGGCCAGATTAAAGTCTTCGCAGGCCTAAGGCTCTCTCATAATCACAGACCTTTACATTCGATGATATGTAAATATATCAGGGAGAAATGCCCTCTCGCCTGTACCTGACTAGGTAAATATTTGCTGACTAAAGATAGCAAACTATTACGTTTGATTTACCAGTTTTCTTTTCTTATTTTAAGCCAATGATGAATTTTTGTAAGCCCTACATTTTTTGTAGGCCCAGACCTTTTTCGTAGGCCCTAGGCACGGTGCCTATTGTGCCTAATGAATAATCAAGCCCTGGTTACTGAGCCTACATTTTAATAAGCTAGCACGTTCCCTGCCCCACAGCCCAAGGGGGCGTGCCCCACAGAATGGGCTGCAGTCAGGATTCCCCCACCCCACCCCGGTTCTCTCAGTGTAAAGGCAGCTCAGCACTGCAGGAGAGCAACGTCCCTGCAGCATTCCCTGGTGCTGAACGGGGACCTGAGGCCACGTCCAGCAGCGTGACACCCTAGCCATCAGCTCCCAGCCTGCCCCTTCCGGCCGCGCCTGCGTGGCAGCTAAGAGAGCATGCTGGGACCCTTTGCCCCTCAGCCCCCCCCGGTGGAATGCTGCCAGGCCAGGGCTCTCCCTGGCCTTCTGGGGCAGCACCAGCCAGGCTGGGGGACATGACCAAGGCTCTGCTACTGATGTCTGAAGCAGCAGTACATGCCATTGCACTGGTGCCCCTGAGCTAGCTGCCTGCCGCTGCCCAGTGCAGGTACAAGAGGTCGAGGCTGCTCGGTGTGGCCACTACAGCCTGGTGCTAGAAGGTTTCCCGGGGACAGGGCTGGACTTTGGCCTTAAGGGCCGTGTGTTTTCCCCCAGATTCTAACCTTGGAAAGGCCGCTGGGATCAGGGGCAGCAATGTTTCCCCCCAGCCTCTAAGCTCTTCACAACGTGTCCCAAGTGCTTTCCATTTGGCCCCGCTGTCCAAGCCCAGCCTGGGTTCCCAACCCACCAGCCCTCCGTGCTTCCTAACGCCAAGGGAAGGCGGCCTGCCGACTCCTTGGAGCTGCCAGAGCGGGGGAGCTGCTGTAACTAGCCCAGCCCGGCTGCGAAGCCTTTTGCTGGCTCAGCTCTCCTGAATCACGGGGAGGCCTAGAAGGAACAGATTGTTTCCTCCTGGAAGGCCCATTTCAGATGCAAAGCCAGGCTCTGCCCAGACCTGCCCGCCCCCCTGGCACAATAGCCCTGTTGTGGCCAGGGGGCAGACAGCCCCTGGCAGAGGGCAGTGGGCCGCTTGGGGGTGTGAGTCAGCAGAGAACTCCAGGTGACAATGAGGCCTCTCTAACTTTGCCAGCACTTCTCTCCTGAGCCAGAGGCTGCTGGATTTCTTGCAGCTGGTGTCAAGTCGGCAGTGTGCAGACAGCAGCTCCCCCGACCCCTGCCTGCACAGGGCTGTGTTGGGAAGCACCTGGATGTGCGGGGGTCCCAAGCGCAGCACCAGCCACCTGCTGAGAGTGGGCGTTTCAAAATGATCCTGTAGCACCCAGAGAGCCAGCAGCCCACATGGGCTGCACGCAGGGACCTGCCACTGGGCACGGGAGCCGGGGGCGAAACTCACAGGCATTAGAGAACATTGTAAACCAGCTAGGCCCATTGACGCCGGGTGCAAGGGTGTTGACTCTCTTTAGGAACAAACTCAGGCGCCCGAGGATCGATCCTCTCGGCGTGTATCTGCATGTTCGCTAGCCACGAGGGGCCGTGGCAGGACACCAGAATGGGTGTAACATCCGATTTTCATCCGCTCCTGAGGCTTATTCCCTCCTCCAGCATCCTTAACTCCTGCGGGCGACAGAACCACTCCCACAACAATCAGTAGGCAGGGAACAGACCCGGGGGTTGGACTCCGGGGGAGAAATAAGTGGCAGGAGCTGGCAAGCAGGAGACATTCGGGAAGGCATCCCCGGTAGCGGGGGCTGGGCGGGGTGAGTCTGCTCAAGGAGAACGGTGAGATTGTTTCCGTTTTCCTCCTGCCTCCCCCATCCCCCAGGCGTCCGCAGCCTGCCAGTAAATGGGAGGTTGGCGCTTTCCAAAACAAGCCCGGTCAGCACAGCGGCTGGCGTGCCCTGCGCCCCGCAGCGTCCCCCTCACCCCGCGGCAGCGTGGCAGCAGCAGGCGGCTCGAAGGAATAAGCCAAAGCCCCAGACAACTCTTCTGGTGGCAGGGCAGGAAGCTGGTGGGGGCAGGGTCGGGGTTTAGCCGGGCGGCAGCGAACAGAGTGCAGGATCATGCTGGCTTGGCTGTGGGAGGCAACAGCCCAGGGCCGCCGGGTGTGGGGTCTGCATTGGGATTTCCCACCAGGGGGTTTTGCCCAGAGTCTTGTGGTGGATCGGGGAGCCACTGGTGGCACTGCAGCCCTGCTGCACCCCCACAGCTGCTCCCCACAGGGCTAGATCGCCAGCAGCAGCGAAGCCCCAAGCCCCGCGAGCCGGAGTCAGGCAAGCCCAGCAGCTGCCTCCCACATGCCGAACCCCTCATTTTTGGCCCCACCCCAGAGCTTAGCGGGGGCCCACAAAATCTACTAGCCTGGCCCCCCCCCCGGGATCTGGTGTGAGGAGAATGTGGGGAGGGGCTTTCTGCTTCTCAGACGGGGCCACGTCAGTGAGGTGGGTGGGTTTTTTTTTTTTTTTTGCTTCTCACTTGTTTGTGGCCCCGATTGATTTTTCTGTGGGTCAGCGGCCCCCGGCCCAAACAAGGCTCCCGGCCCCCCGGCTACAGCAAGCAGCAGAGCAGAGGCGAAGCCCTCCGGCCGCTCCGCCTGAGCCTTGCAGGGCAGAGAAGGCGGCGTGTTGTCTTGGATGGGCTTCCTGCTCCTGGGACAGGGTGGGAGCAGCCGCTGCCGGGGGACGGTTCTGGAGCTGGGCGGGGCTCCCCGGGGAGAGGCCCAGGCCGGGCACCGCGCTGACGGCTCTCTGCCGGCGTTTCAGACATCCCCCCCTGCCTGGATACCGAGCTGACCGAGTTCCCCCTCCGCATGCGCGACTGGCTCAAGAACGTGCTGGTCACCCTGTACGAGCGTGACGAGGACAACAACCTGCTGACGGAGAAGCAGAAGCTCAAGGTGAGCGGACGCCCCGGCCGTGCGGGGGCCCGACCCCGCCCGTCACACACTGCCCAGCTCTGCACACGCTAGTGCCAATGTGGATTCTAGCCTGCACACGCTAGTGCGCCCCTGAATCCCAGCCTAGCTGCAGGCGGCTGTATGTACACCCAGACCACCTGAGTGAGCAACCCGACCCCACCACTGCACAGCAGAGACACACACACACACTCACACAAACACACACACACTTACACACAAACACACACACAGAGTAATAATCTTCCTCATCAGCTCTCCATCTTCCTAAGACAGCGATGGGCAACCTAGGCTAGCGAGTTGGCTGCATGACAGGCCTTCTTCCATCTCAGCAAGATTGTCCCACCCAAGACGCTATCCCAGAATAGGACAGTTTTGCTGACTGCGCTGGCGTACCTAGAATTTACGGGATGGGCCGATGGAACCGTAGCTGCGCTTTGATTGGCTGCAGAGGGAGCGCACGGCTCTCACACTCAGGGTACGGCTAAACTGCGGGGGCGGGGGTATCCACTGCGTCCAAGGAACGCATTTGCTCTTCCGCTTTTTTTTGCAGAAGAGCGAACGCGCTGTTTCGGAAGCCCCTGTATTCCTCCTTCCACAAGGAAGAAGCGGACTTTCGAAAGAGGGTTTTTTCCAAAATTTGGCCCAGTCTAGACGGGCCAAATTTTGGAAAAGCCTCTTCTGACAAAAGTGCAGAGCACATGTTGCATATCTTTTTCCAATAGATCCTTGCAGTCTAGACGTACCCTCAGTGCTGTGTGCAGCCAGCACCCGCCTCACGTCACGCGCCCTTTGCTTTACGTGGGGGTCACTTTCGAGACACGGGTAGGAAAAAACGACACGGACAGAAACCAGCGGATTCCGGCAGCCCTGTGGGTGGGCAACGGTCACAAAATGTCTCTCAGGCCACACACAGAACCCCATGGGCCGCATTCAGCTGTAGGTTGCCCACCTCTGACCTAGAGCATCCCCCCACCCAGCCAGCCCCTTTGCCCCCCTCTGACAGTGACAGGATAGGAGGGTGGCTTCCGGTCGCCCAGCAGCTGACCGAGTCTCTGGTTCCCCAGGTGAAAAAGATCCACGAGAACGAGAAGCGCCTGGAAGCCGGCAACCACCCTATGGAGCTGCTGGCCCGCGACTTCGAGAAGAACTACAACATGTACATCTTCCCCGTGCACTGGCAGTTCGGCCAGCTGGACCAGCACCCCATTGATGGGTATGGAACCCTCTTTCCTGCTGGGCCGAGGGGCTAAGTCTCTGCCCGTGCCTGGCTGGCTTGCTGGGCTCACACCCAGGTCAGTCGCAAGTGCTCCAAACCACGGCCCACGGCTGCAGGGGTCTGTGCTCCGAACCACGGCCCACGGCTGCAGGGGTCTGTGCTCCCAACCACGGCCCACAGCTGCAGGGGGGTCTGTGCTTCCAACCATGGCCCATGGCTACAGGGGTCTATGCTCCCAACCACGGCCCACGGCTGCAGGGAGGTCTGTACTCCGAACCATGGCCCATGGCTACAAGGGTCTGTGCTCCCAACCACGGCCCATGGCTGCAGGGGTCTGTGCGCTGAACCACAGCCCGTGGTCACAGGGGGTCTGTGCTCCAAACCACGGCTCATGGCTGCAGGGGGGGTCTATGCTCCAAACCACAGCCCGTGGCTACAGGGGGTCTGTGCGCTGAACCACAGCCCGTGGCCACAGGGGGTCTGTGCTCCAAACCATGGCCCATGGCTACAGGGATCTGTGCTCCCAACCACGGCCCGTGGTTACAGGGGGCCTGTTCTCTGAACCACGGCCCATGGCTACAAGGGGTCTGTGCTCCAAACCACAGCCCGCAGCTGCAGAGGTCTGTGCTCTCAACCACGGCCCATGGCTGCAGGGGGTCTGTGCTCCAGAGGATAAGGAGGGCAGGGGCAGGTTTGCGGTGCAGTGGCCAAGCAGCATTATGGGGGTCAACACCGGCCTGGCAGGGGGTGTTGCAGGTGACAACTGCAGTGAACCAGCCAACCAGGGTGTGGGGCTCCAGGCTGCAGGGGTGGAGGCATCCAAGGCACAGTGGGCAGAGCACTCTGCCTGGCTCAGCTCCAGACCGGGGTGGATCACAGCAGGGGCAGGCGAGCAGGAAGGAACGGGCTGGGCCTGGAAGAGGATGCCCAGCCCTGCTGTGAAGATACGAGTGACAAGACTCTATAAATACATGGAGCAGAGGGGGAGCTCCATTTGCCTGCGTTAACCCTCGGAGCGCTGCTCCAGGCCTGCCTTCTCTGGAGCCACGACGGGCCCCAGCATGAGGGGCCGTGACAGGATAATCGCCCCGTGGGTCTTGCTGTTGGATTAGCCCTGGCTGGCTCCGGTGGGCAAGGAACACCCGAGCCTCATGGGACACAGGTTTCCAAGGGAAGGTTTTGCTCTGAGCCAGACCCCAAGGAGAAGACAGGGGCCGGGGAGGGTGTCAGCCACACGATCCGCTGTCCAGGCCTGATCCAGCGCAGACCGAAGCCAATGGAAGGACTCTCATTAGCTCAGGGGAGCCCTGGAGCAGGCCCAAAGCGGGTTCCTGGGTGGGACGATGTGAGGACGGGATGAGGGGAGAGGGCGAAGCAGGAGGGCACGGCAGCCCCGGGGGATGGCCCCTGGGAAGACTGCTTGCCCCCTTCCGCTAGCCCTGCCCCACGGCCCTACTGTACCACAAGTCACACCCAGCCAGAGGGGGTGAAGGAGGGTCCCATGGCGCTCTCCGTCCCAGCCGCAGAGAGCGGCCATGTTGGGGGGCTTCCAGCCCGGCTCAGAGCCGCTCGCTCTCCTGGCAGGTACCTGTCCCACACCGAGCTGGCCCCGCTCCGAGCCCCTCTCATCCCCATGGAGCACTGCACCACCCGCTTCTTCGAGGAGTGCGACCTGGACAACGACAAGTACATCGCCCTGGAGGAATGGGCCAGCTGCTTCGGCATCCAGGAGAGTAAGTCGCGGCCCTCCCCGGCCCGGCGGGCACTGGGGGCAGGGCGGGAAGGGGCAGGAAGGGTGGGACCGCGCCGAAGACAAGCACTCAGGGATCCCTGTGGAAGAGGAGGAGGTGGCAGCAGCCACGGCAGATCAAAGCCAGGGGCCAGCAGAGGGCGGTTTGGGCACCACTTACAAAGACTGGTCCTGATCTGTGCCCGGAAAGCGCCTGGCCCGCTTTGGACACTCCATAAACCACAGCACGAAGAGCACGAATGCCTTTGCTTGCCCAAACCCCTCTCCTACTGAAGGTGACTTCTGCCCCGGCCACACACAGGGCTGATCAAATCCTAGGAGCTCAGGCGGTAGGGACAGGAAAAAACCGATCGGTTCCTCCATGGTGGGGCTGTCACGCGTGCTCAGCGGGGGCTCAGCTCCGCCCCTTCTGGAGTGAGCGTGACGGCGTTTTGCCTGCGTGGCCCCGCCGTTCCGAGGACCGGGGTGGGAGGTGCAGCGGGGGGCAGCACGCTGCCCTGTAACTGCCCGGGGGAGGCCTGAACTGAAAGGGATCTAGCGCACGTTAATGCTAGTCCCGTTTGACAAGGACGACGTGGAACTCCTGAGCCACGGAGCATATCGCACGGGCTTAATTGAAAGCCACTTGAGCTCCCTTCTCCCCCGAACGCCGAGTTCTGCGCGGCACGAGGCTCTCAGGATGGGCGCTTTCGCTCACGTGGCAGACACTGCCCCTTTATACCCCAATTCCCAGGGATTCCAGAACTTGCATGGGGCGTCTTGCACAGGGCCTGCCCTGGGGGAATCTTCCTCCTCCTTTTGAGCCCCTTTATGCCTTTCCAGCCTTTGTATTCCACATGAACGGAGTCAGAACAGGGACGAGTCTGCTAGCTTGATGGCAGTGGTAGTCATGAACAATGTTCCCTCTAATTTTTTTCCACCCCTTTTGTGTGGAATAAATGTTGTTCTGTGCACCAAGGCCTGTGCAGATGTGCACCACCAATGTAAACATGCTGGGCAGCATTTGAATCTCTCCTGGACAGTTGCCCAAGCACTCAGCTTACAGGGAACACTGGTCATGAACGTCTCTGTGGGGGGACAAACGTCACCAGAGGGGGACAAAGACCCACACGGCATTAGCCTGGGTTACATGTAGCACAGTCCAAATGTCAGCGATGACTTTTTTAATTCTTCTCTCTCTCCTTTTGCAGAGGACATTGACAAGGACCTCGTGATCTAAGCCAGCAGCTTCCTTCTCTGTTGCCTCCTTTTTTTTTTTACCTCCTCTTTCCTTTTATTTTTAAACCTTTTTTTGTTTTGTTTTTTCCCCTGGGGACAAGGTGCTAATATAGATCTACACATATATTAACGGTGCTAAAAGAAACAACAACTTATTGTTAGTAGCCTAATGAAATACCACTAGAATAATCTGCTAACTTGTCAATTTCAGAGTGTTCTTCTCTGCTTTCTGATTGGACAACAATGTTACACTAACCAACTCTGTTCCTGTGCTAAGTAGCTATTCCCTCTTCTTATCCTCGCTTGGATTTTCTTCTCAAACTCCATACTAACACGTTCTTCAGATCTTACCATGTAGAGCAAAGCCATCCCAGAGGATTAACTCCCTGATTTCCCAAAGGCAAGTGAGGGAAGGTATATCCAGAGGATGTTACAAGATTGGGCTTTCCGAAGTTTACCGGAGCAATTGGTGGTGAAATTTGCGGTGCTGGATTTTAGTTCCTGTTAGGGAGGATAGAGAATGGAATGGGATAGAAACTGAGGTTTCAGAATGGCAACATTTAAATTCCCAGGGCTTGAATTTAAAAATAATTGGGCACAAATAGCTTTTCGGGGGAAAAAAAACGCACAAATTAAAAAAGACTCATCATGTAAAATCCCCTCTAAAATAAAGGTTTGAAAATGCTACCTGCTTTATTATTCCTCAGTGATTGTATTGGTCTTGTGTTTTCCATGCTTTAATGTTAGATTTTGGTGCTGGTGTGTTTGGTGGCGGCATTTCTATTTGACCTTGCTGTTGTGATGCCGCTGTCGTTGAAACAACACTCTCCGTGGCTTTCGCAATGTTGCACGTTCCCCCGCCACATCGGTTCCCGTCACCGCCTCTGTCACGCTTACATTCCACATCTTTTGAGCACGCCCATTATTTCGAAATATCACGGGCGCGCTATTCCGACGTCCCTGTAAACCTCATTCCACGAGGCCGAAGGGACGTTTCGGAAGAGCGATTTATTTAGAAAGAAGTGCTGGGCAGACAGTGCCAAATTTCCAAATAAGATTGAAATAAGAGACGCGTAGTTCAAATTGGGTCTCTTATTTCGACCTATGGCGCAGTGTAGACGCACCACCAGGGAAGATGGGGAGTTGCAGCACCGGCTCGACAAGATGTGTGTGACATAGACAAGCAAGCTTTACTTTGCTTGGCAGCTGCTGTGGTGCTTGCATTTTGCTGCGTTTGAGTGGGGGTTGTTCTGGCGCGGGTCCCCAAAGACTCACAAGAGAGGGCTAGATCTCGCAGGGTGAGACCTAAATGCCTCTAAATGTTCCCCTGTGCCTTTTATTATTAAATTCTTCCCACGGTCTGAGCAATCTGACGAGCCTCTTGTAATAAAAGATAATTATTTGACACCAACCAAGCCGACACCATCTTTCTAGTCTCTCTGTCTGTTTCTCGTCATCCTCATGAGGGAAGGGGGAGGTCAAAGCTGAACCCCAGGTCAAGTTCTAGGAGTTGAAGGTTGGGCCAGGTGCCACGTGAAAGCCAGTTCCCCCAGGAATTGCAGCTGCAGTCTTTGGACCTTAATATTCCTGCTGTGCGGTGAATCTCACTGAATAACCACAACGTTCTCCAGAACAGGCAGCATTTTAAAGAGCCCAGAATGGGGATTGTTCCTTTGGCTGGGCCCAAATCAAAGCGCCGGGAGTCAAGGGGCTCTGTTCACCTGTTTAAAGCGCTTTGCTTACCACCTGCCAGGATCAGTCCCTTTCCTGACACAAGAGTGCTCTAATGGGTCTCCCCAGACCTCTTGGCTGTTGGGAGGTTGTGCTGCTCTTTGTTATTCACAGGTTGTTTCCCGTAGCTTGGGAATCAGGTCTTGGTTTAGACATCAGGGAACCGGTGTCACAAAGTGTTCATGACCTCTATTAGCACTACGGCTCCATGGGGGGTTGCTACGATAGTAGCGTACAGTGATCCCCACGGTGTTATCTGCAGGGAGGTGTTAATATTAACATACAGACACATTTGTTAGGCTTCTATGAAGGTACAAGGCTAAACCCAGCTGACTGAATGAATTAATTTCTAAATTGTAAACACAATTTATTCCAACCTCTCCCCTCCCCGCCCATTTTTCTTCCTTAGGAGTCAGGCTCTTCTGCGCTCCTTTCTTTTGCATAGCCCTCTTGCCCACGCTGTCCTGAGTCAACTCTGCCACGTCTTTTATCTAGAGCGGGGACCAGCTGATGTTGGGGGAATAAACTTTTTCTCTCTCACTCCCAAAAAAACACACATAGGTTTCATGAAACTCATCACCCAAATGCATGTATTATTCTGTTCTGTACTTTGCATCCAGAACACACACACACATCCCTAGTTCCTGTTGTTGGCCTGGGGTGTGCACACCCTCCTCCCCCTAGTTCCTGTTGTTGGCCTGGGCATGCACACACACACACACACACACACCCTTAGCTCCTGTTTTTGGCCTTGGGCACGCACACACACACACACACACAAACACATACACACACACACACACACCCTTAGCTCCTGTTGTTGGTCTTGGGCACTTTTGTCATTGGAGGGCTTATTTTGAGGGGAGATCTGGCATTGGCTGGGGTTCCCCACCCCCTGGCCCTTGATAAATTACTTTTAGGACAAAAGAACAACGAAGGCTTTGAGGTGAAATGTTTTACTTGAGAGTGACCTGTGCCAAGTTCCTCTCAAGAGGCCTGTGACTCTGGGTGTCTTTCTCTAGCTTCACGCTGTGGCAGGGGGCACAGTGATTTTCAGGGGACGGGCACACAGGAGTCAAAGTCACTCACCTCTCTTGGAAATCTTGGACACGGATTTTGCCAATCAACATAAGAAAGAAAGAAAAACCCAGGGGAGGTCAAATTCTGGGCCCCAGCAACATGCGGGTTGGATGGGTCGCGATGGAAGTTGGCGAGAAGTGCTGCCGTGGTTTGGTCTAGTGCGGTGTGTGTTGTCCACCGAGGGTATGTCTAGACTGCATCCCTCTGTCGGCAGAGGGATGCAGATTAGGCAGGTCGACATTGCAAATGAGGCAGGGATTTAAATATCCCATGCCCAATTTGCATAAAAATGGCCACCGCGTTTTGCCGACTCAGCACTTTGTCTGCAAAAACTGGCAGTCTAGAGGGGGATCTGTATAGAAAGAAAGCCTTTTTCAACAGATCCTGTAAACCTCCTTGCAGGAGGCACAAGGGATCTGTCGATAAAGGCTTTCTTTCTTGACAGATCCCCCTCTAGACTGCCGCTTTTTGGCCGACAAAGTGCTGAGTCGGCAAAACGCGGCGGCCATTTTTATGCAAATTAGGCATGGGATAATTAAATCCCTGCCTCATTTGCAATGTTGACCTGCCTAATCTGCATCCCTCTGCCGACAGAGGGATGCAGTCTAGACATACCCAGAGAGGCTGCGTCTGCAGAGCACTGAAAGGAACGAGGAAATCCCCGACACTGTTTACCAGTGAAGGCTCATTCAATTAGTGCTCAGAGTGTCCATGCAAAATAAATAGAACTACAGGAAAGTGACAAGGTAATTTCTACTGTGCTACCGGGGCAGCCGCCGAGTGAACCAGCAAGAGCTGTCCCATGGGAATGAAGCGAGGCAGTAGCGGTATTAAAGACAAGGTTTGCACTTGTGCCATGCTGTTTGCGCTGCATCTAGCGGCAGGAAGATCTAGGTAAACCTTCCTCGCTCAGCTCTGCCACTGGCACACCCGCAGTATACTTGACCATTTTCATGATCCCAGGGCCAGAGGCACATGTGCACAGATCTGAACGTACGTGGGGCACCATGCTCTTGGATAAGGCCACAGGAAGGAGAGAAACCTGTTGGCGCGCCCGTCCTTTCGACGCCAGGAAGCTGGCCTGAAAGGTCCCGCCCATGTGCTGGGTACGCTCGGGGGTGTCTGGCGGGGCGGGCAGTGTTCGGGAGGGCTGTGCCTTCGAAGCCGGGCCATTCGCTGAGCCTGGAGCACCCACAGCTGCAAAGAACCGAGGATTTTTTTCACAAAGGAACCGGCGGTTCAAAGCTTGGAGAGATCTCCAATCCCAGCCATGGGCCGGGGGCAGAAGGCCCCCTGCAAAGGAGGGACGGGGGAAAGGAGCCATTACCCTGGGCTAATGTTTTCAGCATTGGATGGCAGTGGTAGTCCATTCCCTTGCAGGACAGAGAGGCCTTCAAGCAATAGCCAGAATCCATCGGAGCAGGATGTGGAAAATCAACCTTCGGGGGAAGGGAAAGAAAAAGAATTCGGGGAGGGGGACACAGAGCCATGATGGGAACAGTCAGGTGGGAACAGCCACATTTAACCCCATGTTGGGGGGGGGGGCAACCCTCAAAACCTGTGCTGAATGAAACAGCCCAGGGTTCGTTAGAACCCACCTGCCCCTTGATCGGGGTTGGGACTGGCCCCCACATCCCCCGCCAGTGGGGGATTCCTGTTAACAGGGAGGGCTTCTCAGTGCAAGGAGTCCTAAGGGCTACTCACACTGGACTCACTTCTCCCGCTGCCCTCGCACGAAGTGCCCGGCAGCACACAAGCCTCGTGCCGTAGTGTTACAGCAGGAAATGAATCTTGCTCATTTGAACGCGCGTGGGAGTGGGGGTGGAGGGGGGAGAGACATTCTCGGCAGGCAGAACGGAGTAACTCATAGCTGGGGAACGGGGCCAGGTTGGCAGGCGAAGAGCCTTCCCCTTGTGAAAAGCACCATGGGATTTCACGGAGCGCGGATGGTCAAGACCCTGGTTTTCCAACTAATCTGAGTGACAGCACCTCCCGAAACAGGCTGCCTCCTCGCACCAGGCCACTGCTCATTCATACTACCAAGCATTGGTCCGTCTGCTTGTCCCCCGGTATTTTACAGGTATTCCGAGGACATCAGTGGCAAGTTCCTGGATTGCTGTCAGTCCTGAACCAAGAAAGAACCCCCCGACACTTCTTTAGGCAGGCTGCCTGGATGATGCTACAGGAAGTGCCCAAGGCAACTGGCAACACTTGGCATTCTTGGCAGTGCCAAGGGTGACTACAAATACTACGATACCCACTCATTCGAAGACAAGGGTGCACGATTGAGCAGGGGGAGTCCGGGGTAGGGTCTACACTGGTCGTTCAAAGGGGCAAAAATAGCTGATTTATGAGTGTAAGCATCATCTCTAGCTCTTATAGTGTGCGTCTCAGCAGCCCATCTCCCAGCGAGCAGCACAGTGTCACAGAAGGGAAACTGAGGCACGGAGAAACCCAGCTGAGCTCCTGAGTGCCATTCCAGTGCTGTAGCCTCTAAGGCACACTGACTCCCAGGGCAGCTGTGTGTGGCTGGTTTCCCCATAGGTAAGAGCTGCCCTTGCTCCTACTCTACTACAGCTTGTCATTCTCATTCCCCATCTGTGGACAAACCACCTTTCCCATCCTGGCAAACTGAGATGGCACGGCTGGTCCAAGAGTCCTCTGGGAGAACAGCCTCCATCTCCTTCCCCACTGGGACTCAATGTTGTGAAGGCCAGGACTTAACACAAAAGAGCTAGATACATTCATGGATGATAGTACCATCAATGGCTATTAGGCAGGCTGGGCAGGGAGGGTGAACCTAGCCTCTGTTTGTCAGGGGCTGGGAATGGGCGACAGGGGAGGGATCGCTGGATGGTTCCCTGTTCTGTTCACTCCCTCTGGGGCACCTGGTGCTGGCCACTGTGGGCAGACAGGACACTGGGCGAGATGGACCTTTGGTCTGACCCAGTCTGGCCGTTCTTCTGGGCTAAGCCAGCGGATGGAGTTTCCAAGAGGCCCAGATGGCTCCAACTCCCCGCCAAGGTGTACAAACCCAGCAGGGGTAACAATGCTCCAGGCCCCCCGTCAGCGGGACACCAGGCTGCGCCCTCAGGCACTACCCCAGAGCAACGCCTGGGTGAGGGACAAGCCGAGAGATGGCCGGACGACACCGCAGCAGGAGGGCTCAGAGGACCTGCTTCCCAGGCGCTCCCTCGTAGCCTGAAAAGCCAGGCCGGGAGCATCAGCCAAAACAAGGGGAGAATTCCTTCCAAGGGAGCGCTGTTTGCTCTCTCCCGCCCAGCCAGGCAGCCTGCAGCCACAGGCAGGCTGCTGAGGGCTTGGAGTCTGCCCACTTGCTCTGACCCAAGGGCCGTGCTGGGAAGCTAGAGATCGCCACCGTGTGAGTTTTCTGAGAACTGCCTAGCTTCCCATTGCCAGGGGAAGGGCTGACCTGGCTGCGCCTGTAGGCAGAGACGGGGTAGCCGTGTTGGCCAGGGCTGTGCATTTTATTCTGCACGTCTGTCTTGGGGACCAGCCCTTCTCCGACACAAGCACTGGCGGTAATATGACACAATGGGCCAATCTCAGAGCGGGGTGTAAGTAGGGTTGCCACATGGTTTCCACAAAAATACCGGACACACTTGACATGACATCACAATCTACATTACATCTTATTTAGAAAATACCAGACATTTCTATTTTCTCATTGATATTTTCTCGATTTGTTTCTCGAACAGAAAGCTCAAATACTGGACTGTCCGGTTCAAAACTGGACACCTGGCAACCCTAGGTGTAAGCCGGTACAGCTGCACGGGTTCGCACAGTGTTGTAACTGCTTCAGCGCTGTGTTCACCGGTCGCCGGGCTCGAGACCAGGTTCTGAAAACTGTTTCAGGCCCAGGACGTGACAAATATCCCTCAGGAGACAGGCCTAAAGCAGGTCACAGAGCTGCCCCATAATGCTCCGAAGGGCAAGGCTTGCCATTCGTAGGGTTGCCAGATACTTTCACAAAAAATCCCAAACATGGCAGGAAAAAAAAAGTGGTTGAGCAAAAAAAAAAAAAGGTCACTGTGCCTTTAAATATCCCCGTGCTCCTCACTCCCCACGCCCTCACCAGACGTGGCAGGGGAAGAATGTCCCTGCCGGCCTTCCATCTGAGAGAAACGGAAAATACCGGACATTTTATATGTCCAGTATTTTCTGGGGTTTTTTACTGGACAGGGCCAGAAATAACAGACTGTCCGGGCAAAAACTGGACACCTGGCAACCCTAGCCATTTGCTGTTGCTCAGGCCCACTGGGCTGGGCTCCATACAGACATAGAACAAAAGGCTGATGTCTGCCCCTAAAAGTAAACACGTCTTCCTGTGGTGGTCCATACCTGACAGCACTTTGCATGCTGTGTAGCACCTTCGGATCTAAGGGTATGTCTAGACTGCATCCCTCTGTCAGCAGAGGGATGCAGATTAGGCAGGTCGACATTGCAAATGAGGCAGGGATTTAAATATCCCATGCCTAATTTGCATAAAAATGGCCGCCACATTTTGCCGACTCAGCACTTTGTCGGCAAAAAGTGGCAGTCTAGAGGGGGATCTGTCAGAAAGAAAGCCTTTTTCGACAGATCCCTTATGCCTCCTGCAAAGTGGTTTACAGGATCTGTTGAAAAAGGCTTTCTTTCTTGACAGATCCGCCTCTAGACTGCCACTTTTTGGCTGACAAAGTGCTGAGTCGGCAAAAACGGTGGCCATTTTTATGCAAATTAGGCATGGGATATTTAAATCCCTGCCTCATTTGCAATGTCGACCTGCCTAATCTGCATCCCTCTGCCGACAGAGGGATGCAGTCTAGACATACCCTAAGGATCTCAAAGAGTGTCACATGCAGCCTTTGCCAGACTTCTGCTATGTGTGACATTGCTGGTTGGCCGTACTGCTCAAGGGAGCAATAACACACCCCTCTCACAGATACCTGGCTCTAAGATAACCCCACAAATGCAACGCGGGGTATCCTTAACAAAAACAAGGAGTCCGGTAGCACCTTCAAGACTAACAATTGTATTAGGGCATAAGCTTTCATGAGTTGCAACTCACGTCATTGGGTGCATGAAGGAAAAGGAAAAGAAACAGATAGGAGGGATACAGAGATGGGAGTGTTTCCTCATAGCTCATTCAGTCAGGGTGGAGGTGGATAATAGGGATGTAAAATCTCGTGCCATTGGGCTTAGCTCTGAGAAGGCGAACTCCATTCCTGTAGGCATCAGCAGAACAGAATCTCAAATCCAGGCACAAGAAAAAAAGGGTCGATTGTGGGAAAATCTGGACAAGAAATATCAAGAGACCCATGAGCTCTCCAGAGTCCAACTGAAACATCAGTTAGGGAGACTATGCAATAAGAAAACACATGGCGAATGCACATAAATAATGTCATCTAAGGCGATGCTGTTTCCAAGAGTCACTTAACGTCTTTGCCTTTCAGCTCCGGGTCTCCCTTGGGGTGAGGGCCCTGGGGTAAGTACAGGCTCTGGAAGTCACAGATTTACTCAAATGTGTGTTAGCCAACCTCAGCATCCTGCCTCCACGCTGGCCTCCCAACACACGGTGGTACAAACCGAGCCTCCCAAAGAGTGAACAACACTGTCAGGGGAGGAGAAACCTGTGTTCCTCCCCTCAGCTGCTTTTCTGCCTGGGCACAGACAGGTCCTGTATCTGACATTCCACAGTTAGCTCATGGGCAAGAGTAAAATAGCTGGACCTGCACCACGTGACCATGGAAGTAGCTACTCATTCTCCGTAAAATGCAGGTACAAAGCCCAACTTGGGTGCATGTGTAATCCACACACTCAGAGGGATCCCACTGCTGACACCACACTTGTAATCGCCACCAGGCACATTTGAACCTGGGACCTCTGGAGCTTAGTATAGGAGCCTTTACAGGCTCAAATCTGCCTGGTGACAGTTACACCTGCTGCAGGAGTGGGTGCACCCAGTACATCCTCTCTTGCATATCGGACTTCATTGCTGCTTCTCCCACTCCACCGTTTCCTCAGCTTTTCAGGCCTACCTGGGAGCCTGGGAATTGCTGAGGCTTCCTTCGTTTGTTCGAGCACCCAGCACGTTAACAACCCCTTCACATGCAAAAGGAGCAGCTACTGCACCGGGGCCGCGATCCTTCGCGAAATGAAATGTGCTGCCACGGTCGCACTATTGGCCTGAACGACGTCTGCTCCAGTTTGAACAGCTAGGGGGTGTGGGCACTGGGCCAGCACAGCAAAGTGTACTCCCTAGGGCACACGTAGACTCACAGAACACTAGAGCTGGAAGGGACCTCGATAGGGCATCAAGTCCAGTCCCCTGCACTCATGGCAGGACCAAGCACCATTGAGATCATCCCTGATAGATGTCTGTCCAATCTGCTCTTAAGTATCTCCTGTGATGGAGATTCCACAACCTCCCTAGGCAACTTATTCCTTCTTTCAGCCTTCTCATGACATGCTCCTCTGTGACCTTAATCATTTTGGTTGCCTTTCCGACCTTCTCCAGTTTCTCTACATCTTTCTTGGAAACGTGCCCAGAACTGAATACACTGCTCCAACCGAGGCCCAATCAGCGTGAGAGTAGAGCGGAAGAACACTTCTGGTCTGCCCAAAGTACCACTACATAATGCAGCCCAGAATCATATTGGCTATTTTTGCAACAGAACCCAGAATATGCTGCCAGATGAGACCTATTTAGTACAGCTGGAATCTGTGCTCTAAGCTAGGGCAGTGCTTCGGGTTGTACGGGGTCCTTTTCTGCGCAGGAGTAAGAACTGTGGCTGGCGCCTTGCTTTTTAGCTCTGGCCGCAGCTTTAACATGTGGGCAAATGCCGGCTGTTCAGTGCCATTCAGTTGCAGGCAACGGAGAGTGGCTGTTTCCGCTCGGGACCGAAGGCGAGATGAATGCAGTACAATACATCATGGGGAGGGAAGTGGTCCGTGATACAACCTTTGACCTAGCCTCTTCTCTAAATATTCATAAATAGAAAACTCTGGAGGAGCCACAGTGCAGAGAGAGAGAGAGTATGTGTGTGTGTGTGTGTGTGTGTGTGTGTGCGCGTGCGCCCTATGATCGGAGACAGGCGGGCACCGGGACTAGAACATGGAACCCGGATCCAAACCACAGCAAAAGACTAATCTGATTGATGGCGACCGGCAGAAATCAAAATCTCCCTCGGGTGTTGGCTCATTTCCAGTTGCTTGACATGCTCCTGGCCTCGGGGAGAAAGCTGCCCACGTGTACCCTCATGTCGCCATTTACCCACCCACCCAGCCATGGAGACATACAGCCAGACTGAGCACTGATAAGGGGCAATTTAGAGTCTGGGAAATATCTGCCCCTCGGCATTTATGGGAAACCATGCGTAGCAATAATCAGCACAGATGTCCTCCGTGGGGCAGGACTGCACGTAGGAGGGAGCGCTGTGTGATTGGGGGAGCTCCAATAAATGAGCTCATGAAGTAAGGAAGCCAGAAAGCAGCACGTTTCTTTGTTGGACCATGGAATCCACAGGCCTTGCCAGGCACACTGTCAGCTCCGTATCAGCTCCAGGGAACGGCACTGGTAGCTGTCCAGCCTAGGTACTTTTATGTCCTCCATTACCTCAGTATCGGACCACTTCACAATCTTTAATGTATTCATCCTCGCGCATCCACGTCAGGCAAGGCAGTGCTGTTATCCCCACAGCACTGAGGGAAACTGAGGCACAGAGACATGGGCGGCAGGTGAGCTAGGCAGGGGAAGGCATTGCCTTCCCAAACCACCAGCCTGGCCCCGCCCACACTCCGCCCAGGATGCCTGCTGTAGGCATACTGGGGACGGAGCGTTGCTGCCCCTGAGCGCCCCCCCCTCCCTGTGCTCTAGGGTGGGGGGGCTGGAACCGCGCACCCTCCTCTCTTCTAACGTGCGAGGTTCCAGACTCCCCCCCCCCGGGAGCCTGGAGCTGCGCACCCGCCCACCTTGTGCTGGGGGGAGGGGGACGACACGCTTCTCTGCCTCCCCATGGTGCGGGGGGTGGGGTGCAGAGGCAATTTGGCCTCAGTAGAAGGGGCAGGGCTGGGGGTGAGGCTAGGGGGACAGTGCCTCAGTAGAAGGGGCAGGGCTGGGGGTGAAGCAAGGGGCTTGCCTTCCCCAGACCTACCTTCACCCACCCCGATGCCCAGAGACACTACGTGCCATGCCCAAGGTATCACAGGGCATCTGGAACTGAGCGTGGGATGAACCCACATGTCGCAGACCTGACGCTGCTTCCCTCACCACCACACCCGCCGCCTCAAGCTGCAATTCCTCTGCTGTCCTGGCTCAGCAGTATCCCAGCCTTTGCATTCGGGAGGCCTGATTTCTTCCTAGGTGGGTTCTGGGACATTCTTGTGTATGTTCCCTGCTACCGGCATCACCGTTCTTCTGCCAGCAGGGCCAGCTTACGGCACACCAAATCCCTAGGCTATGTCAAAGTTTCAGAGGCCCCGCAGCCTTACCAAAAAATGTGCATTGTTCTAACAGAAAGGACAATGAAAATAGAAATAATAAGGTGTTATATTTGCATATGTCCCGGGACCTAGGCAAGGAGGCAACTAAACACTAGACTTTTCTTTTTTTGTATCTGGAGGCTAGGGCTGCCAGATGGTTTTGACAAAAATACCGGACACACTTGATCTCAGATGGTGGGGAGGGGAACCGGCCATGGCAGGAGTGGGGCTGGTGGGAGAGATCGGGAAGGGAACTGGCCAGTGGGGAGCAGGGCATGAGCATGTCTACCAGCCAGGCAATATGCAACTACGTACTGATACTCATGATAATAATAAAACTTATTCAATTAGAAAATACGGGACATTTATATGTCTGGTGTTTTCTCAATTTGTTTCCCAGACAGAAAGCTCAAATACCGGACAGTCCAGTTCAAAACCAGACACCTGGCAACCCTCGCAATCTGAGGCCCGAAGCTGTAGCTTCTTCAGCTTGTGCATGAATCCAGCCCTGGCAGCCAGGTTTGTGAAGCCGCCGCCTTCCCTACAAGGATGAATCTTACAACCATTGGGCTAGCACATCCCCTGAGCTGACTCAATGCAGGTTTGTGAAGCGGAGACTTGTAGTCCTTGGCCGGGGGAGGGTCTGTGCCACGCAGCCGATGAGGCTGGAGGATTGCGATGATCCCTTCTCCCCTTCTACACACAAGGGTTGCTGCTTCTTGCCCAGACACCAGCTCCGGAAAGACGCAGGCCGGAAGGGTGCTAATTTCTCTTGTTAATTCCTCTCTGCTGGCTCCACTTGACTCTGGGGGGGGAGGCCAGCAATGCAACATCTGGCTCTTTGCATCAGTAGCCACTTACACCCCCTTTTATTTTTCCCCACCATACGAAAAGCCAAGCTCCATCCTGTCCCCACAGCTGGCCTTGCTGTCCCATGAGTCTGGCCTACCAAACCCGCTATTCAGTGTGAAATGTAGACTCCACTGAGGGCTTGATGGAGCAGCTCAGCCTCCGTCTCACTGCAGCCATGTCTCTCTGCAGCTTGGGTTCATCTCTCAGCCACCGGTTTGGCTACCTGGCCTGCTCTCCTAAGCCCCGAGCTTGTACGCCAGCCTGCTGAAGTGACAGCATCAGAGCACGCCAGCAGGGTCATGTGCAGGTTCGAGAATATAGGTGTCTCCTGCGTTTCTACACAGGCTGTGTTACTTCCAGGAGTTGCTTAGCAGGCAGGAACTTGGGGTGGAGGGAGATCTCTAACACAAGCTCCCCCGGTCTTGAAATGATGGTTGACCAGCATGCAGGGAGATCTCCATCAATCGCAGTGCCCAAATCCCAGGGATTCACTCCGCCTCACAAACTGACGCCAACTGGAGCCCACGGCAGAGAGCAAACTCTCCGCGACTCCCTGTCTCCTGAAGCTGCCCCCGTATCACAACCTTACACAGCCCTCTAACGTCGCCACAGCATGTCTTCCTAAGGGTGAAAACTTGCTCGCATGCAAAGGAACAGAACACAGGTGGCTGTGTCAGAGCACCACCTGGTGGTGCTGTGACACATTATTTTTCTGTAACAGTCCCTTGCATAAACACGCAAGAGAAACAAGCTGTTTGAGGGGTGAACGTTTGAGTATGTAAATGCACACTGGTGCCCATGGGATCTTTGTTGGTCACACCGGCACGCTTGCATGCTCACCATCTGTCCGTCCTCTGAGCGACATGAGTATGCCCAACCTGGGACTGTGCGTGTGAGAAGGAGCCGTGTGGTTCTCTGTACATTTGGTGGTTTATGCGTTCCTTACAAGACCTCGGTGGTGAACAAGAAGATAAATACCTTGGGATTTGCAACCACAAAGGTAATACAGATGGCCCTTTCACTCCTGCCAGCAATCAGATAAGAGGCTTTTTCCATCTCTTGCGTGATCTGAGGAATTCAGACAGCTGCGATAAATTAGATGTGTCAGAGCTGGCTAAAGTATCCATATTCCCCCATTCTGCCAAAAATTAAAAAGGAATCAGAATTGCAAAACCTCGACACCCCAGCTGTATGGCAAATACTTCAGCTCTGCGCGTTGGGAGTTTTGTGGGAGTGAGTTGGCAGATGCATGTACTCGGGGCCAACAAAAAATGAACAATCTCAGATACAATCTGAGCATTTACCCCCATTTTTGGTGCAATGTAACCATCCAGCACAGTAACTGCTGCAAAGGCCTTTGTGTAATGTATGTGGCCCCATTTGACCTGGTCGCTCCATTAATGACACAGACGCTGTCTCTATGTATGTGCATTCACGTAGGAGCGGGGGCCTGACTCTGACCTCCTCCTGTCCTTGCAGCAGCGACGGTGGGAGGAAGTTGACTTTAAATTCTAGACCCATGCCACTGACATAAATCAGAGCAGCCTTGAGGCAGCTCTAATTCTGCTCCCCATGATTTCTAATTCTGCTCCCCTGATGGTACAGGGTCCTGCCATGAGGGCAGGGGACTGGACTTGATGACCTCTCGAGGCCCCTTTCAAGTCTAGTGTTCTATGATTCCTTATGGGGAATCATAAAGTGTATCCTGTACCCAGAGGTCACAGGCTACGTCTACACTGGCAAGATTTTGCGCAAATACTTTTAACGCAAGAGTTTTTGCGTTAAAGTATTTGCGCAAGAGAGCGTCTACACTGGCATGTGCTTTTGCGCAAGAGATGTGCTTTTGCGCAAGAGCATCCGTGCCAGTGTAGACGCTCTCTTGCACAAGAAAGCTCTGATGGCCATTTTAGCCATTGGGCTTTCTTGCGCAAGAAATTAACGTTGCCTGGCTACACTGGCCTCTTGCGCAAGAACAGTTGCACAAGAGGGCTTATCCCTGAGTGGGAGCATCAGAGTATTTGCGCAAGAAGCCCTGATTTTATACATTAGAACGTCAGTGTTCTTGCACAAGTACTCGCGGCCAGTGTAGACAGGTGGCAACTGCTTTTGCGCAAAATCTTGCCAATGTAGACACAGCCACTGTGTATAAAGCGCACGGGGGGGAGGAGGGAATCTAACTCCTATTATATTTAGGACCACCTGTCAGATGGAATTTCTGTCATAAAGCTGCATTCTCTCCTACTCCCTTTATAATTTATCCCATTAACATATAGCTGTGTTCTTGCAGAAGACAACCCATAGAAAAGCTGATGGTCTGCAGCCTTATGCCTGGTACTTTTCTGCTTGGTCAAGGATACTGTACATAGTTAAACCTGTTACTTTATTGCGTACCAGGGAAAAGCTGGATGGGCACACAGTCGCGTCTAAAGTGGATTATATTACTTATTGCTAGAGCAATACGAGAAATATTAGCAGTGATAGCACAGCGCATAGGCCTGTGTAAGGACCCGTTAGGACTTGACCGATACAGAAAGCCAGATGACAACGATACGCTGAGCAGAAGGTTCCAAACCACAGGGCTTACTATTACAGTTTTATACAATAAGATCATAAAAGACAGGATATGGTAGGGCCTGGGACCGAGATCCGGCCACACCGTGCTCACGGCAGGATCCCAAGGTGGAGGCGTGAGGTGAGAAGTGGTTCTTAGGCCCATCTGAGCTCCCCCACACCTGGGGCCAGCAAGGGGACAAACTGGTTCTCAGTATATCATAGAGAAGCCCTAGGGTGGTTTGAAATTATGCTGGCCAGATGGATCCTTTAAGAACCATTTGACCAGCTGGGGAGTTCATGAGTGCAGCGTGCCACAGAGATGCCCTCTCCTGCCTCATGTCCACCCTCAAGCGCTCCCTGGAGTCAGGAGGAAAAGGGAGCAGGTGGGATAGCGGCAGCTACACCATCTTTAGCCCAGCCAGGGCTGCCCCTGTGAGGGCAGCTCTCTGTCCCCTTTTTGCCATCAAAGTGCGAAGAGGATGGGGCCCGAAGTCTGTCCCCTGATGCCTGGAAGCCAAAAACATGAACTGGAAATGGAACTTCTGATCCAAGCGGGGCTCGCTCTGGGGTGTGTCCTGCCAACGTGGGCCGGATGGGATCCTCTCAGGCAATCACACGAGGCGTTGCCGTAGGGCCGCGCAGGGCAGCCTAGGCTAGTGAGTGGGCCGCCTGAGTGGCCCTGCTTCATCTCAATGGGCCGCAAGGTTGTCAGAACCAAGACGGATCCATCTTGCCAGCATAATTTCAAGTGAGTCCCCACATGGGGCAGAGGGAAGCTGCTGCCAGCGCCCAGGGTTTGCAGGGAGTGGGGTGGTGGGGGTGGGGCAGCGACATGTGGGGAGTGGCGGGGCAGAGGGTTGGAGGGGCAGGGAGCTCTGAGGGGCAAAAGAGAGGTGTGGGAGGGGGGGAAAGAGAAATGGGGGGGAATAGACGGGCAGGGGCCCCAGCTCCAGGAGCAGCTGCTCCACAGCCCGACTCCAGCTTTGGGCATCTGCCATGCAGCCCACCCAGGAAGCAGTTGGGAAGCCACTATGTGGCCCTGGCCACAGCTCCAGCCCTGGGGAAGGACTGGAGCTGGCCCCGGGAAGAGCCCCGACCACTGGAGCAGCGCCCCCCACCACACAGCCCCGGCCTCAGGAGCAGCCCCAGTCCTCCACCACACGGCTGGAATAGGCGCCCCCCCCTCCACCCGCGCCATGTGGCCGTGGCCGTCCCTGGCTGCCAGAGCAGGCCCCGGACCCCAGAACAGGCCCTGGCCCCTCGCCACGTGGCAGGTCCCAGCCCCCCACCAGAGCAGACCCCAGCTTCCCACCACACAGCCTCAGCCGGCCGCCGGAGCACCCTCCCCCCCGCAAGGCCTCAGTCAGCTCCCCCCCACACACACGCCTCCTCAGCCAGCCCCGGCCCAGAGCAGCCGCCTGCTGCGCCACGCACCTTCCAACAGGAACGTGAGTGCTGCCCCGCGCACAAAAAAATCTCCTTTGCAGAGCGGCTCTGCAAAGGAGATTTTTTTGTGCGCAGCTGCGCAGGCGCGCACCTTCCAGGGAACTCTGAACAGGACCCCAACATTGTTCAAACACAGAGACGGGGCAACTTCACCATTGTACAGCAAGCCTCAGACAGGCCATTAGCATCTGAGAAACAAGGCACGGCACTTTGGGGGGGGACAGCCACCCGAGGGACCTCCTCCGGCAGCCTTCCTACACAGCGGTAGTGAGTGCCCTGGGGTTCTTTTAAACCCCCTCTCCCAACTTGCGCTGGTACAGGTTGAACCTCTCTGGTCCGGCACCCTCAGGACCTGACTGGAGCTGAACCAGAAAATTTGCCAAACCACAGGAGGTCGATATTGTCCAGCAGCATTACCAGCACTTCCACTGCTCACTGGGCTCTGAGTGGTGTGGAGAAAGTGAATAAGGAAAAGTTATTTACTTGTTCCCATCATATAAGAACTCGGGGCCACCAAATGAAACTAATGGGCAGAAGGTTTAAAACAAATAAAAGGAAGTTCTTCTTCACACAGCGCACAGTCAACCTGTGGAACTCCTTGCCTGAGGAGGTTGTGAAAGCTAGGACTATAACAGGGTTTAAAAGCGAACTAGATACATTCATGGAGGTTAAGTCCATTAATGGCTATTAGCCAGGATGGGTAAGGAAAGGTGTCCCTGGCCTCTGTTTGCCAGAGGGTGGAGATGGATGGCAGGAGGGAGATCGCTTGATCATACCTGTTCGATTCACTCCCTCTGGGACACCTGGCATTGGCCACTGTCGGCAGACAGTGTACTGGGCTGGATGGACCTTTGGTCTGACCCGGTATGGCCATTCTTATGTTCTTATGTTAAGACACTGAGGGGTAAATTAGAGCTAAATCACAGCACAGAACACTGAGAGCCAGGACTGGGGGCTGTAAACCAATTTTATGGGACACGGGAAACTTGGCCACCCCCATGCTAAGTGGACATGCAGCTCACTGACATCATGCCGGAGCATGGATGTTGTCGGACCAGAGTGTGCCGGACTAGGGAGGTTCAACTTGTATTAAAGAAAAAATCATCTGACAACAGATTCCTGTGTTCCTAGTCACCATTAGAGGGAGACGGGACGGGGAGGGGGCGGGGAGCAACAGGCCCTGCCTGCCCACATTGGCCAGACCAGTCACTCCATGCAGACCTCACCCCTCTCCCACGTCCTGGCATTTCCGGCTTCCTGGACGAGTCCCGGTTTGTCCTGAGGTTTGCTCTCCCTGCCTCGTTGTGCAAGCGTTCCTTCTGTACGCGCTCAGGGCAGAACTGTAGCAACACGCCCAGGCTCCCCGCCCCAGCAAGAAACACGCGGCCGGGCTGGGCCGCAAAGCAGCAGCCCCCATGCCGAGCGCTGGGGCTTTCACTCCGCGGTGCGTTCGCCGTAGGGCGGGTCAGGGAATCTGGAGCTCTCCTCCAGAGCAGGGACCGGACTCAGAGCAGATCAGTGCCAGATGGGCACTCAAACCCAGCTCGAGTGACGCACCCCGATTCTAATGGGCCGCCCCTCACTAAACATCTCTGACGGCAACATAGCACCGAAGGCCCTGGTGACCAGCAGGATCACCTTGCTGGTACCCAAGGCAGCGCTTTTTCCGCCCAGCGCTCCCACAGCGCGAGGGCATTGCATGGACCCAACCCCATTTCTTCCTCCCCGGCCCCCAGCGAGACTTTTCTTTCCACCGCCTCCTAATTAATGAGCAAGATCCAGCTCAAGCTAGAAGACACGGTTAGAGGTCCTGTTTGGAAATCAGCCCTTTTCATGAAATTATACCCTCTCGGAGCTGCAAAAACAACGAGGAGTCCTGTGGCACCTTAACGACTTACCGATGTATTTGAGCATCAGCTTTTGTGGGTGAAAGCCACTTTGTCAGATGCATGGAGTGGAAATCAGATAGATAGATAGATAGATAGATAGATAGATAGATAGATAGATAGATAGATAGGATGTATGGGGATGGATGGATAGAGAGACAGACAGGGTGTATGGGGATGGATGGATAGAGAGACAGACAGATAGACAGGGTGTATGGGGATGGATGGATAGAGAGACAGACAGATAGGGTGTATGGGGATGGATGGATAGAGAGACAGACAGATAGACAGGGTGTATGGGGATGGATGGATAGAGAGACAGACAGATAGAAAGGGTGTATGGGGATGGATGGATAGAGAGACAGACAGATAGACAGGGTGTATGGGGATGGATGGATAGAGAGACAGACACACTAGCATATCAAAAGAAGGGAGTTATTTATCAAGTGTAGGACCGATGTTAATGAGGTCCATTCTCTCAGATCTGTTGGTTTCCATGCCGTGGGATTTTAAGTTTACATCAGCAGCATTTTTATGAGGAATCCTGAATCTCTTGTACCAAAAATACCCTCCGCAGATGAACTGCAAATCTCTGCCTTAACCCCAGAGATCATGATCTTAGAACCGGTCCTGCATCTCCGCCTCTTATGCCAGCCCTTGAACACCAGTGGGCCCGGCTGTCAAATGTGGATGGCACATCTTAGCCTCAGTGCTGATGCTGGGGTCCAGCTGAGAGCTCTGGAGATAGCATTTGGGGGCTCACCTTGGAGTCTCGGCCAATTTCCAAGGCGATGTCGATGGGTGCAATGCAGAGGCGTATGGCACCGCCGGGTTTAGAGCAGAATCCCTGCTCCTGGCTTCTCTCTCGTGATTGCTCTCGCATTCTGACCTCCAGCGCTGCTAGTCCTGCCCTCGGAGTCTCACGGGGGGATACCCCGCCCCAGTGCAAAGAGGTGCTGGCAAATTAAGTGAGAACACCTCACCTCTCTGGAGAGTGGGGAACAACAGGTGCCCTCCGCTTCTTCTTCACAGGCCAAACCAAACGTCTAGTAACACACCGCAGAAAAATGAAGAAAAGCCCCAGGTGGGTTCCAGGGGGTGGTAGCGGTGCTGGTCCCGGACGGGAGAGAGACAAGGTGGGTGAGGTCATATCTTTTAGAAGCTGGTCCAATAAAAGAGATGACCTCACTCCCCTTGCCTCTCAAATGTAAGCTCCTGCAGCTGCACGGCTCTGCCTCCAGCCCCAACCTCGAGTATCCTTCAGACTGAGTGGCAGCCTACCAAGGTTGCTACATTTACCCATTGGCCTCCTTGACCCTTGTCCTGGATGTAACCCTTAAAAGTTCCAATTGTGCCTTTTTTCCTTTAGCGGGGAGATAATCACTACAACAGGTACAGGATGAACCTCTCTGAACCGGGACTCTCTGGTCCAGCAATATACCGAGCTGCCGGTGGCGCCGGGAGTTGCTGGGCTGTTCGGTGGGGCTGGGAACCTCAGTGGGGCCATGGCCGTAGGGCTGGCAGTGGGGCGAACCAGCTGGGAAGCCAGTGGCCAGGCCAGGGTTAGGGGGCCAGTGGCAGGGCAGCCAGAAATGACCTTCCCTGGTCTGGCAAAATCCGAGGATGCCAGACCAGGGAGGTCCAACCTGTAGTTATTATAGAGGTTCAAAAAAGGGCCCCCCCTTCCAGGCCTGTTTACAGGAAATGACAACCCACCCCACGTTAGAGAACACACCACTGAAAGCTGGCTTAGAATGGAACCACCTGTGCCGAGACTCCATGGAAACCAACCTACGAGGAAGCAGCCCGCGGCGTTAGATAAGACCATACTGCGAGACCGAAGATCCACAACCTCCGGTTCTGTCAGGCAGGCCAAGAAGATGAATTCTACAGCGGACCTGTGAAAACGTCAGGCCTCTAGCAGTGTTCAGTCCGGGAGAGCATCCCAGATGCCCGGGTGGAGCACAGAGAGAGGGTCTCGTGGAGGCAGCGGGTCCAAACTACACAGAGCAAAACGGATACCTGGAGACCAACTCAGAGCCAGTGCAGTCTGCTGAGCACAGAGGCTAACAGGAAAGGGAGCTGAGATTGCCACGGGGATCTATAGGAAACAGCCCCCTGCAGATCTTTACTGCTTGTTTTAAATAAGCAAATGCTTGGATTATTGTGCTGTTGTAAAATGAGCCAGTGCCTTAGCACCTGGGGAAGGGCCTGTGCCCTTCCCCCCCCCCCGCCCACTCCGTTACTGTGGATGGGACTTTCCACCCAGCATCGATTCTCACCCAGCATCGAATTCCTCGTCTTCTCGCCCCCCTGCACCCGTCCTGCTTGCATCAGGCAGGAACGGTTGAGCCACTCCTGAGTGATTCACTCCTCACTGGGCAGAAATGCCTTCTGGGATATTTGTGGCTGGGCACAAGAACGCGTCGGACGGCCTGTGATCTGGCATGACTCACGGAGCCCCAGAAGAGCGGCTGCGTGTAGGGACGCAGCTCAGGCGGAGGTCACGGCAAGGCTAACACCGCCACAAAGCGAGGTGCGCTGCACAACCAGGGGCAGGCATGAGATTTCACAGGAGGAGCCGGCGCGCGAATGAACCGAGGATAAAACTGACCCGCAAGGACAGAAAGTGGCGACACAAGACACATAAGGACCAGGGTGTATGTGCACTGCAGCCCACTACAGGCTGGGATCAGAGCTGGCGAGCTGTGTGTCATAGGCACTATAGTGCTCAAACCAATTTGAGATTTTTCCTTTTATTCAAACAGCAGACACTTGTGCTGTGGGGAGCAGGAAGTTATTGGTTCTAGCCAAGTGATCAGGGTGAAGCTCCAAGGTGGCTGTGGAGTTGTGAACATATTCTGAGTACGGGGAAAGTCTAGAGGTGGTGGGGTAGGCTATTTGCCAAGCCCCCTTGCAACTAGGCATGGAGGAGCTAGCTTAGATGAAAGGCCAGATCCTGTGGCCAACCTGTGCGTGGACCTCCCACGTGGGAGGATAGCTCCAAGGCAGCATGACTAATGGTGCCAAGTTCCCAAGAGAGGGCGGGTGTGCAGTGCACCCAGATGGGTGGCAGCGGCGTTCTTTAGATAAAAAACTAGGCGTCCTGTGGCACCTTATGAACCAACTGATTTATTTGGGCATAAGAGTTTGTGGGTAAAAAAGGTGGCAACGTAACCGTATCATAGTCCAACGTTAGACGGTGTTAAACAAGCTCAGAGGGGTGGCCGTGTTAGTTTGTGACTTTAAAAACTACGAGTGGTCCTGTGGCATAGAATCATAGAGCTGGAAGAGACCTCAGGAGGTCATCAAGTCCAGCCCCCTGCCCAAATCCAGCCTCCTGCCCAAAGTCCAGCCCCCTGCTCCCTGGCATCTTGGAGACTAACCAAAATATATGGAATCATGAGCTTTGGTGGGCAAAACCCACTTCATCAGATGAATTGGAGTGGAAATAACAGAAACCAAGAGAGAGATATAATAGCAGAAGTACCTGTCAATTGAAGGACCCATGTTAATTAGTCTATTTAAGTGGGCTGGATGTGTCCCATTCATGGCTTTTGCTATGGAAATGCAGATGGTAATGGCAGGAGAAATTGGCTTTGTCATGCGCCAACCAGTGGATGTCTTTGTTGAGGCCCAGAGTAATGGTGTCAAACCTGTAGATAAATTCCTTCTACAAAGGAATTTCCCTCCCCAATTCCAGAGAGAGTCTGCAGAACTGGAATGTACCTCCAGATGTGACAGACAAAAAGGTAATAGCAAGCGAGACGCTGCCAGGAGGGGCCACTCTGAGGCTGGACTGAGCTAATTCCCAGAGGATCCAGCAGGAGGCAGTGTGTCACAAACTGCTACACGGTGGCGGGCAATTGGGGACAATTCCATCCCAAGGGTTGTGACTCCAGGGAGGGCACAGCCCCTGCATTTATAAAGCAAGTGGCACTGGGGGGCCTCGGTCCTTCAAAGGCTGGGGGGGGGGTGTTTGCTTTGATCTCTTCTTTGGCTCCATCCCGTTGGCATTAAAACCATCACGCCCCAGGGGCTGGCAGAAGCAGTATTACATCAACTCCCTTCCCTGTTTTAATCACTGCCATCGGATGACACTAGGAGACAGGAATTAAAGCCCAGGCATTGCCAACAAAGAACGAAAGAGCAGAACGTAGCCCTCCCCATTCTGTCTTTTGGTGTGTTGGGTGGGAAATGGCTGATGGTCCCTAATTAAAGAGAGAGAGGCCCAAGGCTCACTGGGAGCATGGATGAGCACATGTGAGAAGAGTGGAAATGAGTGACTGCACCCACCATTTCTCATGTGTGAGCTAGTTTTTAAAAAGGGGACTCTTCCCAACAACTCTGATCCCTCTCCAGTGCCCCCTCAGCTACAGTGGGTCTCTTTCAGTCTTCCCATTCTGATCTGGTCCATAAAGAGGGGGTCGGGAGCAATGTTCCCTCTAATGTTTTCCATCTATGCGCGGAATAAATTTTATGTGCACCAAAACATGTGCAGATGTGCACCACCAGTACAAACACACGCTGCTGGCTGTGGGCGCTCTGCTAATCAGGTGGGCAGCATCTGAATCTCTCCTGGGTGGCCATCAAGTGCACAGCTTACACTGGTCAGGAGGGGAAAGGAATGTATCCCAGGAGAAAGGACTCCCCCCTCATTCTTCCTTCTTCCCCCATTCCCACACACGCTTTGCTAATCTCTGGGCATTTCAGGGGATTCTGGAGACCACAGGGCGGAGATATAAAGCAGCTCTAACACAAAAGCCATTTGATATCATACCACCACATCGCATATTCTCCAGGAGAACCCTGGGCCGCTGTTAGGAAGATCTCTGTTGTATTAAGAAGCTCACAATTAGAGCACAAGTTGTTACTGGAAAACAAAAGTCTCTGGCATGCTGCAGACAAATCGGAATCCCCGAGGCCGGTGCACAAACAAGAAAAGTAAATAACCCCAGCACCTCGAGACCCACCAGAAACAGGAAATAACCCTGGGCAGGGGGAGGGAGATTACATCCGCGAGATAAAGCAATTCCAAAAGGACTGACTATTACATTAGAACAACAGAAGCTTTTCAGCAATGAAAAAATGTGAGTGGTTGACTGAGAATCCCTGAGGCTGAAGCTTTCTACAGACCCACTATGCTTAATTGGGGTCCACGCTGCAGCACCCCGAGGACTTTTTCCATGCCCTAGCAGAGACAGGACTTTTCAACCTCAACGCCCCTCCAGTCCGCCTGGGCGCTGAGACGGCCAGCCACACTAATAAGTGGGAGGGTGTTTGCCATGACCGGGCGATGCGACGGAGCCAATTGGTCTATTTCACATCCTCCCTATTGTTGGTTCTAAGTTGTGATCATTCTTTCAGCGGGCTAGATATGAACTAGCCATCTTTAAGGAAAAGGATCTATAATGAGCCATCAATCCGTGACAGCCTAGATGACACACAGCTAGGAAGCCAAATATAATCAGTCGCTCAGCGTGTATTAGATACCCTCTGCCCAATGCCCAGTCTAGAGTGAACTTGAGTCTACTTCAGAGCCTGCTCTAAGTTCAAGCAGTAGGACCAATGGTCTGAGCTCGGCACATCCGTGTTTCAATCCCCAATGTCAGCCAAGAGCAGGGGTGGGCAATAATTTTCGATGAGGGGGCACTCCAAGATTTTGGTAAGTGGTCAAGGGCCGCACTTTTCTATGGAGGGAGCGCGGGGTCTGGGGCAGCGGTTGGGTGCAGAAGGGAGCTCAGGGTAGGGGACTGGGGTGCAGGAGACGGTGTGGGGTCCGAGAGGGAGTTTGTTTGAAGGAGGGGATTCGCAGTGTGCAAAGTTTCCTCCTCTTCCCCCTCCCGTACAGAGGCAGATGGAGCAGCCAGTTGCTCTGAGCCCTGGGGCTGCTCCCTGCCTGTGGGTCCAGTGGGGTGGGCCGCAGGCCGGATTGAAAGGCTTGGTGGGCCGGATCCAGCCCTCGGATCGGATCTGGCCCACCCCTGGCCAAGAGGGTGGCCACCACACAAGAAAGTGACCCAGCCCTTTTAAAAGCTCCATCTTCCCCTGGCAGACACTGGTTGCGCTCCCGAGATTTCTTTTTAAAGAACAGCAATGGCCTGTCAGAGCAGAGGGGTTCAGGCCTGTGTCGTTCACCTAGGGATTCTGAGCTAAGCCCTGAGGGTGTCTCGGTCTGGGACGAGAGAGGCTTCACTTCACCGGATAGCACAGACATGGAGCCGAGGGTCTTCAGTAAAAAGCATCTTGATGATTCCTGCCAGGAATCCGAGTGGATTATCTGAACAGAAGCTTTGCCTCAAGCAGGATGTGCTATTCCCCCATTCTGGGACTTAATCGGGCCTTTTCCGGAGGGATCTGTTCCAACCCTTGCTTCAGTCAGTCAGAAAGACATTAACATAATACACGGGGGCCAAATAAACACGGGCTGGTTTTCAGAGGTGCATTGCTTCAGTCTGAGCAAAGGAAGCTTGGTACCAATGTTCCCTTTAATTTTTTCCATCCACGTGCAGAATAAATTTTGTTGTGTGTACTGAGGCATGTGCAGATGAGCACCACCAGTAGAAACACATGCTGCCAGCTGTGGGCACTCTGCTAATCAGCTGGGCAGCACCTGACCCTCACCTGGGCGGCTGCCCAAGTGCTCAGCTTACAGGGGACACTGCCTGGTACCTGATTCCTTTGCGGATTCATGTGCCTAGCATTCCACACCCTAGGGCCAGTCCGGCTACGGATGTCAGAGGAGGACTGCCATTGAAGTCAGTGGGAGATGCTGAGCCCCTATTGGAATCCAAGGGAAGAGGCCTGACTCCATTGGGGTGTTTCATGCCCCAGGAATACCATGAAAGGACTCTATGCGTGTGAAACTAACCTGGCCCTTCATTCAGGGAATTTAGCCACAGAGAAACACCAGAGGCATTCAAGCCACCTGGGTACAAGTCCCTCGTCCCTCTTCCAAATTCTTCCTCCTGCAACCTGTGCTCCTCCTCCCCAGTTCCTAAAAGGTGCTTTGGCAAATCCCTCCCTTAGCATTGCAGGGACCGGCTTACAATAGATCCCTTCTGCCCCACGGATCTATTGGTCCGTTGCCCCAGGGATCTATTGGTTTGGTCTTGTGGCAGATCAGCCCATGTTCCACAAGCCCTGTGGTCATTCTGACCCCAGATTCTGATAGTCTCAGACTTTGCAGGATGGTAGCCGCTGGATTTGGGCAGCTGGCCTATTCCTGACTGCAATGCAAGCCCAAGCGATCTTGTAACGCTGTCAGACCATCAGTTGGAAAGTGGATTGCACACTAGGGACAGTTTTGCCTTGGGGAAAGAACCCAAGCCCTCCCAAAGCATTAGAGTGACCAATGCGTCTATAAACAACAGGGGGCAAGATGAAAGGCGGTTAAGGGCCAGGTCCTTAATTTTCAAAGGCCATGTCAAGGGGGGGTAACAGAGCTATAAAATTCACACACCCTTCTCCCAGCAATCACAGACTTACTGTATGGATACAGCCTCCCTTTCTGCATGTCTGCCCACTCCATTACTGTAGTTATAAAATGCAAATGTAACCACCAGCAGGCAGATTTGAACCTGGGACCTCCGGAGCTTAATATAAGAGCCACTACAGCTTGTAGAGCTCCCTTGTTCTTATCTCTGGCTGTAAGTGGTCTAAATGCCACTACATGGGATAGTGAGCCACACAAAGTGTATCAGTTACACAAAGGCCTAAGGGCATTTATACCCACACACACTCCGGTTGCCAAGCTTGGATTTGGACATTGAGACTGGCTGATAATTCTCACGACAGAGTTTCTTTGCCATGCAATTAGATCCCCATTTCCTCTCATTCCGGCAACCATTAGCACTTGTATATATCACTGCAGGGAGCCAGCTTCTTCACTGAGAGGGTCCCTGTACGTAACTTCTCACCCCCATTTCAAAGTTGCTCCCCCTACACCTGATTCATTAGCACACAAAATGCCTCCATCAAAAATATGCAGGGACTCTCCTGCCTAAACTCTCATCCCTGGCATCACTCCATTCAAGGCTCCTTTCTTTAAAGCTGATCTACCCCCAAACCCACCACCTCACTCCTCGGCTCCCTTATATCAGGCTGTTAACGACCCAGCTGCAATAGTGATTGATACCACTTCCCAGATCTCTTTCTCAGCCAGCTCTCATTGTCTGCTAACAGGGCAGGCATGCTAGACAACCAGGCCTGAACCTACTTCCATGAAACTTGCCTCCCAGACTTTGGGCGTCCAGATGAAAATAGGTCTGTGATCCCAAACAAGCCGCCCCCAGGTTTGCTTCGACCAAATCCAAACCAATCAACTCCAGATCCACCCTGGGCACTTTGGAGAATCCAACCCAGCCCTTGTATTTCATCTCTGTTCATTCCCTGGCTTTGCAGAACATCTTAAACACAGGTCCATTAGGCAAGAATCTGCTAGGAAGATCGGGCACCCCTTATCCACCAAAGCAAGACATGTATGGAAACCAAGGCAGGGGTTGCTGCAGCTTAAGCCAGTGATGGGCAACCAAGATTAGTAAGTGGGCTACGTGAGTGGCCCGCCTTCATCTCAGGGGTATGTGGCCACCTGTAACCACTGCCCTCCTTCCCCCTCTCCCTCTTATGCACTTGAGCACTAGAGCCCCACACTTACCTGCTCCTCCCCCACCCTCTGAGCACTTTCAGAGAGCCCTGAATCAGCTGATTCATGGGGTTCCAACTCTGGGAGGAAGGGGGAAGAGCAGGGATGGAGCCCGAATCAGCAGGTTCATGGTGCTCACAAAGTGCTGGGAGGGTGGGAGAGGAGGATGGCGTCCGGGGCTCACGTGTCCCAGTGTGTGAGAGGCCTGTGAAGGAAGGGGAGCAGACGGGGGGCGCACGGGCCACAGGCAGAACCCCAGAGGGGCAGCAGGTTGCCCACCATTGGTCTAAGCAGCCTGGGCAAAGCCGTAAAGAGCCGCTGCTCCAGAAGTCAGAGTTGAGCGGCATTTGCAACGCGGAGGGAGCGAGCCTGCGTGGGCCCAGCCTGCACTACTGGCCAGCGCTGGGAGCTGCCCCAGCCCCAGAATTCACGCACTCCAGCCGCAGGAAAGCGCGCCACAAAACACAGAGCGGGGACCACGCCCGTGGTCGGCACCACGTGACCGCTGACGGGCTGGAGGAGAACGAGGCGGCTGCTCCCTGCCGGAGCCATCCTCATTACCTCGTCTTTCCTTCAGACTTAGCGATAATCCTTTAATGGAGCAATTACGCAGGATTTTTTTAGAATTGAGCTGGCATGAAAATGGAGGCCGACATTTTTGCCACTCCAGCACCTAGTACCAAGCACGGTGGGTGAACCTAGGCCTGGGGGAGGCAATGCCCCAGCCCCGCCTTTTCCACCCAAGGCCCCACCCCCTCCACTCACAAGTCCCCCTCCCCCACTGCAGAGACAGGTCTCCAGCTTCCCCCTTCACCCCATTCCATGTGACCCTCCCCTGCCCCGGAGCATGGGGAGAGCAGGGGGCAGACAGTCCTAGCCTCAGCGTGGCTGATGCCCGGGGGCAGCCCAGAAGCCACGCTGAAGCAGGGGGTGGAGTGTGGGCGGGGGCCATGCTCAGCAGTTTGGGAAGGCAACGCCTTCCCCTGCCTCTTATACCTGCCATCCATGCCTAGTATAATAATTCACACAAAGCCCCTAAGCTTTCGCCATTCACACCACTCCCCTGCATCCCTTTGTTAACTTCCTTGCTGTCTGTCCCCTGTGTTTATTTTATGAGCACGGGTCGTTTGCTCCCTCCCGAGACATCGACACATGCATCTAGGCACAGGAAGTACCGCCTTGGAAGACCAGATCGACAGCTTCCTCGTGGCCCTGATTGGTCGAGGCCCCCTATTTAAGGCCAGGAGGCCTTCCAGGAAGTGTCTGTGCAATGAGGTAGAGGAGTGATAAACCTGCGTCTTGCCTCACTTTTGGGTGCATGGCTCCTACTCCTACCTGCTAGGCCAGGCTGCCCACATCCTGGTTGTGACAGAAAGTGCCACCACCAGCGGCCAGCAAGAGGCCTGCTCCAAAGCCACTGAAGTCCACGAAACGACTCCCACTTGACTTCACTGGGCTCTGAATCGGGTTCTAAGACAGCACCTAGGCCAGGGGCTGCCCTCACGGAGCGTAGGGCACTCACACCAGAGCCATTGTGTTTCGTGTCATTAGGAACCCCACACATCTGGGTCCATTACCCAGCTCTGCTCGTTAAGAAAGGGCTGAACGTTTTAGTCCTAGTGCCGGGACGAGGCTGGAGAGAAGCTCACAGCAAACCCCTAGGAGAGGGGCATGGTTTCTCCGCGAACCAGGCACTTTATCACACTGACAGATTTGTCAGCCTCACCCCGCCCCACACCGACACTGCCTCATGAGCTCTAGCCCCTCACCTTAGCTCCCTAAGTGTACCCCTGCACCAGTCTTCCTTCCCTCTGCCCCTTTCTGTGCCCACCCACTTTCCTTTCCCCACCTTTGGCTTTCAATAGCGCATACTTTATAGGAACCGCTCCGTGCCTCAGTTTTGCCATCTGTGAAAGGGGGTTATTCTTCCCTACCTCAAAGGGAGCCGTGAGGCTAAACCCACCAAGGCATGTCAGATGCTCAGCTACTATCACGCGGGGAACTATCGACGTGTGGATAAGCACCACGCTGCCCGTTCCTGTGCGTGGGACAAACGCGTGGGCCGCACTGTTCTGCGTCACGCCCGATGCGCGGTGAAACCTAGTAAAGGCCACAGCGGCGCCTGGGACGCACAGAGCCCCACTGCCAGAACCCGGCGCAATAAGCACAAAATGAAACCAAAGGCAGGGCTGGCGCGGGGGGAGGGGCAGGATCCAGGACTACCCCCACCTCCACCCCAGGCTCTTCCTGCCCCTGCTCTGCCCTCTTCCTGCCTCCATTCCACCAAGCCCCTGTCTTTGTCCTGCCTCTTTCCGGCTTCCTTACTCTTCCACAAGAGGTGCTGGGAGCCTGTGCAGCAGAGCGGAGCAGGACAGGCTGGGCTAGGTTGCGGGTGCCAGGTCTCCCTTTCACCCTCCAGATGCCCCGGACCCCACATACCCCTGAAGCGCAGGGCCCCCCCCGATGCCTGGGACCCAGGCCGGTTGCCCTGATCCATCCCATGGACAGAGGCTCTGACCAGAGGGATTGTTCACTGAAAGAGCTGAAGAGAAATCAGGTGTTTCAGGGGGTGTGACGGGGTTAAAGTCTCCAGCCCTGCTCTACAGGTAATTAGCAGCTAGAGCACATGTGCTCACAGCCAGTGGGTGCGAGTAATGGAGACAGCCAGTGGAACCCGGCCAGTCCCTGTAACGGTGCACAAGGAATGCAGGCTGGGCCGCTAGCAGTCACCAAACAACAATTTTGCACCCGAGAAGGAGGCAGAGGAACTGTTCCTTACCGGCAAGCTGAGTCACGTTTCCCTTTGGGTGGTTGTGCAAGAATCTTCAAAATGGGAACACCGCCCCACCAGCCTGGGACCAGCATTGTCAGTGCCAGCAGAGCAAGGTTCCCTCTAGCTTTTTCCATCCAAGTGCAGACTAAATTTTGTAGAGCGCACCAAGGCATGTGCAAATGTGCACCACCATTAGACACACATGCTGCTGGTGTCAGGCCCTTTGCTAATCAGCTGGGCGGCATTTGACTCTCTCCTAGGGGGCCGCCCCAGTGTTCAGCTTACAGGAAGCACTGCTGCAGAGAATCATCTACAGGGAGACCACAGCGAGCTACCCTGCCTGTAGTGACATGGCCAGACAACATGCCCGGAATTCCTGTAAACACGCTCTGTTTATTTCTGAATGTTACTTTTGACTCAAGCAACCCTTATTGTTACTTTCCCCTGCTCAGCCACAATGACTTCAGGCTAACCTTCCTGGTTGTTGTGTTCCTTGGCCTTGTGCTTGGTGCACATTGGAATCTATTTATAATCCTGCTGGAGCAGGGGCCTTCTCCGTCGTCTCTAACCGGCTCAGGTGTGACTGCTCCTGGCTACCAACCGGGCAACTGGCTCAGGTGTGACTGCTCCTGGCTACCAACTGGGCTCCATGCCGAAAGAGACGAGACAAAGAAGAAGGAATTGAGAGGAGAGCAAGAAACGTGGATGTTGGAGGGGCTGAGTCATGGGGGTAGATGGAAAGCACTAACTAGGAGTGACATGGCTAAGCAAGAATTATGGACGAATGCCATGGAGGGGCAGATTTATTTTGTGTGGCAGCGGAGGGGAGCAATGAGAGTAACAAAATGAAGTCTCTGAGGAAAAAATGTCCTGTCAGAGAGGCGTGGTTGGCCAGTGGGTCTCAGCCTGTCTCGATGGCCGTACCCTGTCCAAAGTCCGATTTGCCTCATGCACCCCCGAGTTACACCTCACTTAAAAACAACTTGCTTAGAAAAGCAGCCATAAAAATACAACAGGGTCGCTGCACCCTAGTACCATAAAGTTGCTGACTTTCTCATTTATCTGTATGCAATTTGGCTAGTGTTTTTCATGAAGCCAGTTGTAAATCGAGGCAAGGGCCAGGGCCGAGGTAGCCAGTCCTCCTGGAGGTTAAGTCCATAAATGGCGATTAGCCAGGATGAGTAAGGAATGGTGTCCCTAGCCTCTGTCAGAGGGTGGAGATGGATGGCAGGAGAGAGATCGCTTGATCATTGCCTGTTCAATTCACTCCCTCTGGGACACCTGTCATTGGCCACTGTCGGCAGACAGGGTCCTGGGCTGGATGGACCTTTCGTCTGACCCAGTGTGGCCATTCTTATGTTATGTTCTTACCTGCTGGCAGATCTCTGGGTACCCCCAGGGGCACATGTACTCCTGGATGAGAACCACTGTGTTAGGTTCCCGGGGAAAGTCCCTCGAGGGGAAAAGTCTGACATGCCGTTGCTCAGGATTTTTAAAGCTAGACTGGAGAAAAGGCTACAAAGTGTCCAGTGGGAAACTCAAGGTAGGCCTTGACTGCGGTTACAGGTGTGGCTACCATGTGAGTAGACATACCCGAGCTGGCTTTAATTTTGGTAGTTTGGGTCCCAGAGCCGTGAAGCTGCAGCAGCATCCACCTCAGTGTGGACTAGCCCAGGAGTAAATAACCAAATGGCCTCGTGTAACCCATACTCAGGGGAGCCGACAATCTTGCTGGGCCCCTGAACAATGTGACGGGGGTTGGCTCTGTGCTCCCAGAAGGGGCGGGAACTTGGCGGGAACTTGGCCAGAAGGGGCGGGGCCAAGGCAGCCAGTCCTCAATGCCACCTGGAGCATGTGACGCAAGGCTCCAGCGGCGATTTAAAGGGCCCAGGGCGCTGGCTGCTGCTGTTGCCGTGGTAACAGTGGCAGAAACCAGAAGCCATAGGCCCATTTGAATCGCTGGGCCCAGGGGCGGTTGCCCCCTTTGCCCCGCCCCCATCGGCAGGCCTGCCCATACTGAAGTCCATGTTCCCACTGCTTCACTGCAGCAGGAGCCGTGCTAGCTAGAGGAAAGCTAACTCGGGCTGCTGCCGTCTAGACAGACCCCTAGTGTCCAGGGCGGAGGGGACTCCACAGAACCACGGAGCATTCACTCCTTCCTGGGAATGCCCTGAGCACAGCAGCGGAGGGTACCCAGGAAGAACGGCCCATCCCATGCCCCTGCCCCCGCCTGATCCCACATCAGCTTGGGCATCCCTCCGGGCACTGGGGAGCAGGAAATGATGCCCTGGAGACAGCCCCCTCCCCCTCCCACAGCTCCTGCCAAGAGTCCCCTCTGAGCCGTGTCTGGGCCCAGCTGTGGCACTGACCTTCCGCTCCGGTGAACTCGGCTTTCTCCAGTGGAAGGAAAGAAATCGCTTCTCCTGAGCCACAGTGGCGCATCCATGGTCACAAGAGGGAGGATGCTGTGTTCTCGGGATGGGAAGGTTTAATCGGTTAGCTTCGCCCTTGATGTGTCAGGCTTACCGGTTAAGGTTAACCAATGGGGCTGGAGCAGCTTCCCGCCTGCCAGAGGCAGAGTGCTGCATCAGCCCCGCAGGGGTCCTGCCGTGGACAGGGGCTGCTCCAGCATCCCAGCCAGAGCAGCCTCTGCCCGCAGCAAGCCAGGGCGCCCCACAAGCAGGGGCTGCTCTGAGCGGGATGCCAGAGCAGCCCCTGCCTCTGGCGTGTCCTGGCTGGTGCAGCCCCTGCCGGCGGGGGTGGAGGCGCTCCAGTCTAATGGCGATTGGGGGAAGAGGGCTGCTGCAGCCAGGCTGGAGCGGCCCCCTGGCTTGCCCCACCTTTAATCATTAACTGGTTAAACATATTGTGAGCCAATTAAATGGGATTTTACATCCCTACATTGTTCTGGCTTGAATTAGCCACGGGAGAACTGTGTCTCCTGGGGGTAGAGGGAAGCTTTGCAAAAGGGGCAGCGGTGATGGAGAGGAAGTTGCATATAACACCTCATCCAGCCCTATATGCCGAGAGAAGCTGTGGCACGGGGCACCCTCCAATCAGGAAACCCACCACATCTAGGGTTGCCAGGTATCCGGTATTCAACCGGACAGTCTGGTTTTTGGCCCCCCGTCCGTTAAAAAAATTCAGAAAATACTGGACATGTGCAATGTCCGGTATTTTCTGGTTTTCCGGCTGGGCGCCCGACGGAAGCCTGGCGGGGCCGGGGGGAGTGGCTGGGAGGCAGGGCGCGATCGGCGCTGGGAGCCTCTGATTGCGCCTGACGTAGGAGTGACGCCTTGGGGAGGAGGAGAAGCCCTGTCCGTGCTCCTGAGCGCTGGTCAAGCGTGTTGTGGAGCGGTAGCCAGACTCCTCGTGCTTCACCGGGACTGTGCGCAGGACGGGCAGCGCCCTGGGATCTGCATGTGCCCGGTCAGTTCTGCTCCCTGCTGGCCGATTCTCTCCCCCTCGCTCCCCACCCCCCGGCCAGCCCCGCCCTCCCCCCCGGCCAGCCCTGCTTCCTGCCGGCCGGTTCTCCTCCTCCCGATCTCCCCTGGCCAGCCCCGCTGCCCCCGACCCTCCCCAATCTCCCCCGGCCAGCCCTGCTTTCCGTCCCCCCATCCTCCCGGCCAGCCCCGCTCCCCTCCCGGCCGGTTCCTCCCTCCCCCCCCCGATCAAGTGTGTCCGGTATTTTTTCTGAAGCTACCTGGTAACCCTAGCTACATCCGAGTCAGTGAAACACACCTTGCTGCGTTCGGTCTCCTCCATTTCCACAGCTCCCTCTGGACGTGACAGCTGAGCTCACGCCTGCGGAAAGTGACTGGATCTGCCTCTCACCTGAGTGGGCACAGGGCCCCCGGCTGGGCAGGAAGAGATTAGTAATGAATAAGCGCAACTAGCTCATGCCAGGTGGAGGAGGAGAGACAGCCGCTCCTGTCTCCAAGGCACCAGGTTTCCCTGAATCTCATTAAAAAGTGACATCTTTATAGAGCCACATGGCGAAGTCGGGTTCTGGGGCTGCTGAAGACCCTGATCCAGACAAACATCAAATGCATGCCCACCGAAACCATTTCCACTACAAATCCAGAGTCCCTCCTCCGATCAGTTTCGTGCTGCAAGTAGAACCGGGTAAAATCTTTTCTTATGAATAGCGCTTTTTTCCTCTGGAAAAAAAATTGCAGATTTGGATCAATCTAAACTATTTGCAACTGCAGCTCCTAGTTGTAGTAAGATGAGGGCCTAAAACATAAGCCCATGCAGCACAGGCCTGGTCTGAGGCCTCGCTAGTAATGGGCAAAACGTGGCTAACATAAAGCAAAGCTAAGCTGTGAGCAAGAGGCAGGCCCCAGCTCACAGGTAGGCTTGCCAGGTGTCCGGTTTTTGCCCCGACTGTCCGTTATTCAGGTCCCCCGTCCGGTAAAAAAAACAGAAAAATACCAGACATGTGAAATGTCCGGTATTTCCTGTTTCCCTCAGATGGAACAATTTTTCCCCTGCCGCGTCTGGCGGGGAGTGAGAAGCATGGGGCCATTTAAAGGTGCAGTGCCTTTTTTTAATAACTTTGGTCTCCTTTTTTTTTTTGCTCAACAACTTTGGTCTCCCCCCCTTTTCTTTTTCCCTCAACAGAATTTTTTCCCGGTGTTTTTTTTTTGGCGGGGGGGCAGTGTTTGGTATTTTTTTGTTAAACCATCTGGCAACCCTACTCACACGAACAGGGCTGAGCATGCAAAACACTAATTGGTGCTCGGTACTGACTGCAGAACAATAACTGGTACTGGTCATAAACTGAAATCACGTGGTACCACCAGATCATTAAAAAAGGCCATGGTACCCACTCCTCACAGATACAGATTCAGGTTCAAGAAAGGGTCTAAAAATGACAGAATGATGGATAGAGATGATCTAATCAAACCACGAGGTACAGGGTGATGGGTGGTATCTAAGTAGCATCAGAGGGTGGTAATCTGACAACATCAGAGGGTGGCAACCAGATACGTCAGCAGTGAGGTGTGACTTGTACCTGTATATAAGGTGGTGTCTTGGGAGGGGGGACAGCCTTTGAATGATCCCACTGATTGAGTCATTCTATTGTGGCAAGTACATGTGTGTAGTGGTTCAGTAGAGTCTACTGACAACTGTTACTGTACTTCACTCTACACAATAAACCTGGGCTGGCACCTTCAATCCTTATCTGGTTTGTGGTCTTTGGGGGCTCTCTTGGGGTCTGCTGTGGAGACTAAGTGCACAAGTCGACACACCCACATCACTTAGCACACATGCAAGCCGCCTTCTGGTTATCATCGTCGGTGGAGCCAGAGACCTATGAGGACACCTCGGCAGTAAATCCTGACCGGCCGCCTCCCTAAAGATCTACATTAGTCAGCAAATAGTGCTGGCAAAAAACAAACAAACAAAAAATCTGATGTGTAAACGTTCTGGCATGTTTCGGATGTCACCTACATTAAAATAAAAATATTTTTAAACCTGAAAATGAAAAAAAAAAAAACCCAAAGCCCTATTTCAGAGTGAGTGACATACTGTATCTGATCTGAAACAAAACCAAAAATAGGGTTTTTGTTTCATCAAGATAAAACCCCAATATTGTTTCGGTTTCAGTCTGGTTCTTAAGTTTGGGGTGTGGCCCCAAGAGTCCCATTTCCCCCTTCTCAGTGAGGGTCCCTTGTAGGTTCTCCCCCTTTGCACCAGGGGGAGGGGTTGGAAGCTTGCGTGCGCCAGTGGCTAACCCAGTAGATGGCTCTGGCTCAGGTCCTGCCAGCAGCAGAACCAGCTCCTGTCTCTTCACTGGTCAGCCCCTAACTGAGCCAGGTTCCTCTCTTTTATCCTCCCTCCAGGCCTGGCATTGGCTGCAGTTAAAACGGGGCGGGGCTAGTTGGGCAAAAAGGCTCTGTTTAGCCCCTGCACTGCCAGGCCCTCCTCTCACTCCCTCACAGATTTCCTCGGCCCTAGAGGGCTGACAGGCAAATCCCCTTAGAGACCCACTTTGGCAATGTCTCTAGACCATGCCTCTTCAGACCTGCCCCTTTAAAAGGTCATTAGAGTCACAGGACTGACAGGGAGGCTTGATCCTCAGAGATGTAGTGCCTTTCCAAAGGGAGGGCTGCCGCCTGGCCAGTCCCTGCTGGGGGAGTTGCCAACACCTAACAATCCAGGGCTCCGGGTTTCTTCAGGAGCAGGTACAAACATGCATTTCACACCTTCCTTCTGCTCAGCTTGTCTCTGCTGAACAGGGAAAGCCCCGGCCAATCGCTTCTCTGGCTCCGTTTGAGACTTGGCCTCTGCAATCGAGTGCTGTCTCTCTTCACTTCTTCATATAAACATTTCCCTCTTAAGGGACATGTTGTTTGAAAATGGTGCAGCCCTTGTAGTTCTTTATTACCAAGCTTTCTGATGCCTGGGCTTGCCAGATGCTTTCAGCAAAAATCCCGACCATAGCAATATATTTGGTTGAGCAAAAAAAAAAAAAAAAAAAAAAAAAGCATAAATGGCACTGTTCACTCCCCCGCCCCCACCAGACATGGCAGGGGAAAACTGTCCCCTCCGGACTTCCATCCGAGGGAAACAGGAAATTTTCTGGGTTTTTTTACCAGACGCGGGACCCGAATCCCGAACTGTCCGGGCGAAAACCGGACACCTGGCAACCCTACTGATGCCTGCAAAAAGTCTGAGCTAGCAATACGCTTGGAGAAGAACCAGTTCCAGCTGCTATCCCCTTTGATGGTATTGGTCTGGATGTTGTCGATCAGTTTTACTGCATTGGCTCCACTGTTACCAGCAGCATAGATCCGGATGCGAGCGGAGCAGTCGAATCGTCAAAGCACCTAGGACTCTCAGTCGTTTGCAAGACTGAGCCAGGAACAATAACAAATTACCAGCTAAAGCGAAAATCCGCATTGATGAGACATGTTTTTCATCCAGTCTTCTCTATGGCTGAGAAACATGGACGACTTGCGGGCAAACATGCCAAATGACTGGACGGGTTTCATATCAGATGGTGCTTGGATGGAATTCTTCGAACACAGTGGGGGAGAAGCATGGGAGTGTTACATCGTGCTGGTAGATTATTCATGGGAATGTAGCTTAGCAAGAAAAGACTCAAGTGGGCTGGACACAGGCGCCAACTTTCAAAAGAGCTGGGGGGGGGGAGGGCTCGACACCTGGCTCTGCCACAGGCCCCGCCCCCACTCCACCCCTTCCACCAAAACCCCACTCATGCCCCACCTCTTCCCACCCAGTTCTGCCCCCTCCCCCAAGCAGGCTGCATCCTCGCTCATCCCCCCCAGCCTCTGGAATGTCACCAAACAGCTGATCGCAGTGGGCGGAAAGCATGGGGAGCGGGGGAGTGCCGATCTGTGGGGCCCGCCAGTGAGCAGGCAGGTGGGGCGGGCGGGGAAAAGTTAACAGTGGGGCTGCCCAGTGGGTGCTCAGCACTCACCAGGTTTTCCCAGTCGGTGCTCCAGTCCCAGAGCACCCACAGAGTTGGCGTCTCAGCTTGGACACGCCAGCAAATGCCGGATGACAGGATCCCAAAGAGTGTGCTGCACCCTGAAATGTGCGAAGGGTCCAGAAAGAGAGGCAGGTGGCTACGCAGCTGTCAGGCTGTTTGCACAGACGATTCGGTATCCTTTGGAATCGCTGAGTATGATTGGCAAAGGCTGGCAGAGTCGGCGTGTAGCTGGAGCATCAGAGGAGGAAAGAGTCTGCAGCTAGTGCATGGGGTTGCCCTCCCTGTGAGCTGGACTGTCGCTCGTGCCTCGGACCAAGTGGCCATCAAACAACTCACCGGCCTATACACCATGCTCTGCAGAGAGTGGCGGTGCCAATATATTTATATTAGTAAAAACAACGAGGAGTCCTGTGGCACCATCAGCTCTCGTAGATAAAAACCAGTTTGTCAGTGCATCTGAGGAAATGGTTTTGACCCGTGAAAGCTTAAGAACATAAGAACATAAGAACGGCCGTACTGGGTCAGACCAAAGGTCCATCTAGCCCAGTATCCTGTCTGCCGACAGTGGACAGCACCAGGTGCCCCCAGAGGGGGTGGACCGAAAACAATGATCAAGCGATTTGTCTCCTGCCATCCCTCTCCAGCCTCTGACAAACAGAGGCCAAGGACACCATTTTATCCCCTGGCTAATAGCCTTTTATGGACCTAACCTCCATGAAATTATCTAGCTTCTCTTTAAACTCTGTTATATTCCTAGCCTTCACAGCCTCCTCTTATATTCCTAGCCTACACTTGCACCCTAGTTCAGACTAGGCATTCAAAATTGCTAATGAAGCAGGGATTTAAATATCCCGCGCTTCATTAGCATGATCTCGCCAGCATGCTAGTTCGAATCACAGCTGATTCGAACCAGGAAGTGCGCGCCAGGATGCGTTAGTTCAAACCAAAGCCCTTGATTTGAACTAATGTTACTCCTCATTTTATTTGAGTTACAACATAGAATATAAAGTGTACAGTGTTCATATTACCTATTGCAAATGTTTGTACTGTAAAAAGTTATTTTTCAATTCACTTCGTACAAGCACAGTAGTGCAATCTCTTTGGTGAAAGTGCCATTTATAAATGTAGAATTTTTTTAACATAACTGCACTCAAACAAAATGTAAAACTTGAGAGCTTACATTTTTTGAGGAGTAACGTTAGTTCGAACCAAGGGCTTTGGTTCGAACTAACTCGTCCTGGCGTGCACTTCCTGGTTCGAATCAGCTGTGATCATGCTAATGAAGCATGGGATAGTTAAATCCCCGCTTCATTAGCAATTTCGAATGCCTGCATTTGCATCCCTAGTCCGAACTAGGGTGCAAGTGTAGACATACCCTAAGGTGGCAGAGGGCTCCTCGTTGTTTTTGCAGATACAGACTAACACGGCTCCCCCTCTGAGATTTATATTTGTAAATATTTCCTCCCCACCCAGCCCTCACCCATTAGATTTCTCACCCTTTGCTTCCCCCTTTTCTAGTTTAATTAACCCTGAACAATGAACCCATCCTTTCTGCCAGCCTCCCTCCTCTACACCGTCCATCAGCAGACCCCTTTCCACCACGGTGCCCAAGCATCTTTCTTCAGCATAGCTCACTGAAGCCTGGTTCCTCTGACCCCAGTGGGTATCTGGTGCGGTGAGGGTACAAATATTTATGTTCCTCCTCCAAGCTCCTCCCAGGGCAACCAAGCCGCTCCATGGGCGTCCCCCCAAAAGTTGGAGATGGGACTTGTGGAGGGTCAGGGGCAACCAGTGTTGTGGTTTGCAGTGGGTGGCGGAGGACGGCTGGCTGACTGATCCTGCCTGCATCAGTGCTCCAGTGCAGGGGTGATGCGCGATTTGTACATTAGCAATAGCCCTTGTACAGGGACTGCCACGGATCATCTCTCCAAAGGTTCAGCCTCTTGTGGTTCAGTCTGCGAACGGGCCGGTGTGAGCGAACGTCTGGACTGGCGCTGTTACCAGGTAAAGGGCTTCAGGGCACTGCCACCAAAGGGGAGGGAGGGAGGGATTTGAATGAGCAGCACCGGCAACATGGGCACCAGCAGGGTCTGGGGAGGGGATGAGAAATCTACCAACAAACTCAGGCAAACTTATTGCAAAATGTGGAGTTAGCAGAGAAGCAACTTCTCCAGGATGAGTGGGAAAGGTCTTTTCTCCTTCCTCTGGAGTAGGCAGGTGAGATCAGCACTAGGAGCAGGTGGGCTTCTTACCTGTCACCATTTCCCTGAGACTCCCAGGTACCAGTGATCCTGTGTCCTTCCCACCCATCTCTCCTGCGCTCCCAGGAACACCTGCAGAAGCCACCGCAATAGAACACGCTGTTTCAATGACGGGAGCCAAAGCTGACATCAGTGTTCTGGCGGCGCATGGAGACTGACTGGCTGGAAGTGAGGTCATGGCTTCTGGAGGAAGACTGAGGGAGGAGAAACCTGCTGACTAGCCAAACCATCCCACAGGGATGTCCACGGTCAGGCTGAGTCCGACCGGCTCCCGACTGGGGGGCATCGTCTCTGCTTTGAGTGGAGGCCGAGAGCAAGACCGCGATGTGCCAGCAGGTCTGCTGTGCGTTTGATTGCATGCCCCACTGAGGCTCTCCTGCTCCTGGGCCAACTTGTGGCATCATGCTCTCTCTCCTCGGGTCCCATCTGTTTGCAGGAGTGACGACAGCCCCCGCAGCCTGCTGACATCCCAACCTGTACTAAACCTTCTGTTTCGCCGCGTTCCTGAAGTCGTCATGGTGCCAGATGGCTTTGTCTGAAGATGACTTCATCGCCTTGAAAGGCACAGCACTCTCTGCTGCCATGCATTGCGGGGCATACTAAGAACCTTGGGTTGGATTGAAACTCTTTGCTCATTGGCCTGGCAAAGGAGAAGCAGGGCTAGGGAAGCGTAGCCTAGTAGTTAGGATATTGCACTGGGACTAAGAAGGGATGGGATTTATCCCCAGCTCTGCCACTGGCCTGCTGTGTGTTTTTAGACAAGTCATGTCCCCTGCCCTGTCTATTTAAGTTGGAGCAGGGGCTGTCTCTTGTGATGCGTTCTTATAGCGCCTCATCCCAGCTGGGCCATCTTGGTGCTTCTGCAATATAAATAATAAAAATAAGACAAGGGAAGATCAACATCCCGAGTTTAGCTACAGGGGCCGAATCCATCTCAGTAGAACCTGGATTGGCCAGGGGGCAATTTGGGAGGGGTAGATTTGCCTCCGATCTCTTTCCTCTTCCTTAGTCACTTGGCTGCATTTAACTTGCCTCCGACACCTAAGCAGAGGTTTCCCAAAATTGAGGAACTGCTTCCAGAAATCAATTGGCACCAATTAAGCCCCTCCCCATCCATCCATCAGATCATTCCTGCTGGGTCTCAGCCCGCAGTAAGAAAGACTTACACAAACACACGAGTCTTGCGCTGCCTCCTAAGGAATCCCCACACCGGATGTCGACTGAAGGGAAATTCCAGGGAAGGAATCTCAGAGCCTGCCCCCAGGAATTCAATAGCAAAAGTTTTGCATGGGCCCTATGAACAATCAAGAGGTCATCTTGCCAGGGAAAAAATGCATTCATGCCCATATTTGCTTCTTCATAATGAATAAGCAGGCACCAAAATTTTTCATTTCCTGCTAGCCTTTTACATTAGGAATTTAAGTCTTATTGGCCCTGCTCTTCCTGGAAGACTCTATGGAGCACAGGACCACCGGTCAATGCATAGTTTCAGAGACACTGTCGTGGCATATGCACACCCCGTCCTTTGAGGTGCGGGTACTCAGGGGTGTGGACGCTGCCTAGTTGGCTGTCAGATCGTCAGCAACCTCTGTCAGTCTGTAACAACAGCCTTCCATCCGGGGCAGCACAGCCTATTGGCTAGAGTCAGTAGAGATATTCCTCAGTTCAGGGCAGCATAGCCTAATGGCTAGAGTCAGTAGTTTGGGGGGAATAGCCCCAGTAGGGGGCCCCAGGGCCCACCTTACTCCACCAGGCCATGACCCAGGGGCCTATAAGAGGCAGAGTGCTCCACCACTCGTTCAGTGCAGAATCCAACCGCAACACGCCGAGCTCACTGGAGTGGGAGATACCACTCCAGCACTCCCCCAGGGTCACTTCCTACCAGAGTCGGCGTGGGAATGTTCCATGTGGTCTCTGGGTCCTCCAGTTTTACCGCACTATCCTCTCCCTGGGGCTCCTCCGGTGCTGGAAGCTCAAGACAGTCTCCCAGGTCTCTGGCTCCCGACGTCTGGTTCTCTGGCTCAGGTATCTCTGGCACTCCAGCAACAGGTCCTTCTCGTCCAGTGTCCATCCCAGACTGGGCTGAGCTACTCCCTTTTATACTGCTCCGGCCCTTGGAGCATGCCCAGTCTGGGCGGAGGGGCGGGACCTCCTCTGCACACAGGGTTTTAACCCCGGCTGTCTCAGCTTGCGGGATGTACGCCCCGTCACAACCAGCCATACAAGTGAAACCCGATTGACTGAGAAGGGATAAGTGTCAATGACCCTCTGCTTTTTGTTTGGCTTTTCGCTCAGCACTTAGTAGAATCAGGCCCGTGGGCAATAAAACCGCTCTGCATCAAATCTATGGGGAGAAGTTTCCACCAAAGACTGCTCCCCAAGGCCCCGGGGCAGACGCACCACGAGGAGTGAGCGAGATAAAGCTGGGCCCAGGCCTACTCCTCTGCACCTAAGGAGGTAAGCAACAATGTTAGCCTGGAGATGAGAGCAGGCAGTCACGTTCCCCGACGTGACGATACAGGCAAGGGTGGGTACCCCAGCAACGGAAACCAGCTGAGACTGAACATCACAGCTAACAACCTCTGCGCAGTGACCAGCCCCTGCCACATTTTTGCCTGTTTGCTTGTGTATCCTGGGAATAGGGGAGAGTTTCACACCTTACTCTAGCCCGGGGTGGGGAACCTGGCTTAGGTCAGGGGCTGCTGCCCACAGAAAAATCACCCAGGGGCCACACACAAATGAGAAGCCAAAAAACAAAACACAACAACAACAACAAAAATATTTAAATAATAAATAAACCCCCTCACTGACGTGGCCCCCGACTGAGGAGAAAGACCCTCCCCACACCCCCCTCGCACACCAGAGCTTAGTGGGGCCAAGGTTAGTAGATTTTGTGTGCTCCAGCCCAGGGAGGGGGTAGCGGGGCCGGGGGAGCGAGGAAGGGGGGCTGGAGCGCCAGCATGGGCTCCCCAATGCTGGGGGGAGCCCTGAGTCTCGAGGGCCAGATCCAGGGAAGTTGGGGGCTGCATCCAGCCCCCGGGCCTTAGGTTTCCCACCCCTGCTTTAGACCTTAGGCTATCCTGTGCTTTCCAGCACATGGGGCTACCCACATTCGCTGTGCTTGTGTAACCCGCCCACCCGCTGGGTGTGGTGCGCTGTCCCACAGATGGTGTGTGGGCTTGGGGCTCGCCCTGTCCCCGCAGGGGGGGCACGCTGCACTCTAGCCCCTCCCATCCCACACGGCTGGAGCGCCAGCACCAGCTTCCCACTGCAGGTTGCGGGGAGCCTTGTGGGCCGGCAGGAAGCGGCTCCATGCACCGCCTTTCCCCTTCCCGCCAGCTGGGGGAACAGCCACACAGGAAAACCGCTCACCTGAAGGCTTTCCCTGCTGCTCCCATTGGCCAGAGTCATGGCAGGAGACATGGAGCCAGGTAAGCACCCCCCTCATCCCTCTCCTGCCAAGACCTCGCACCCCCACCTGCACCGTTCCTCCCTCCCAAACCCCTCCAATTCCCCAGCCCATTCCTGCACCTGTTGTGTCATCATGGGTGGTGGGCCGTGGAAAGGTCTGCATTGAGTGGGGTGGGCCATGGGCCAAGATGTTTGAGAACCCCTGATCTACAGCCTTAGCTGGGATCCAGCTGGCTTTTAGCGCAGGCTGTAGAGGCTCAGGCACTAAGCTCCAGAGGGAGAGTGACAATCTAGGGTAGCAAATATACTGTTGGAGTTAGGGGATCTCACGGACGGGGCTGTTTTGTCCAGAAGGGTGTTTCCCAGCTGTTCTCGTTGAGAACATATCATGTGCTACACTAGAGCAGATCAATTTCCCCATTAGTTCTAGTTTCCTGTCTCTGCAGTGCCTATCGGGATGCTTCAAAGGACGGTGAAATAAAACAATGCCACTTGGCCAATTGTGCAAGGCTTTACATGCTGGGAAGCTACTTCTCAACTCGTGGCAAGTAGCTGATGCCCTGAGGCCAGAAATTCGATCACTCGTACTTTAGCTGGTGGAAATACAATGCCAGCATTGTTCAGAACGTTCCCTATCCTCACTGAAATCTAGTCACCAACACCCCAATCTCTCACCTTACCTGGCTAAAACAAAAGGAAAAACTATGTAGCACTTTAAAGACTAACAAGATGGTTTAATAGGTGATGAGCTTTCATGGGCCAGACCCACTTCCTCAGATCATAGTCTGGAAGAGAATTGGCATGACCATATATACTAAAGGAAAAAAGCGAACACATTATTAAACTGACAAATCAGATTTAGTACAGAAAGTGGGGTGAGGGAGAGGGAGGGACGGAATAGCTATTTATGAGTCAATGAATGGCTAATCAGGGGTGATAAGTAGGGAAGCTATCTTTGTAATGGTTAAGGTAATTAGAATCTTTGTTAAGGCCCATTGGTAAAGTGTCAAATTTAAGCATGAAAGAAAGTTCTGAAGTTTCCCTCTGTAATCTGTTGTTAAAATCTCTTTGAAGTAAGATGCATGTAGTAAGGTTGTTAAGACTATGTCCAGGTAGGTTGAAATGAAAAGCAACTGGTTTTTCCTTGTGAAGATGTCTGATGTCTGATTTGTGGGCATTAATTCTTTGGTGAAGTGCCTGAGAAGTCTGTCCAATATACATAGCAGAAGGACACTGTCAGCACATGATGGCATAAATTATATTTCTGGATGAACAGGAATATGTGTTCTTGATCATATAACTGACATGGTTAGGGCCAGTGATGGTGTCACCAGAGTAAATATGTGGACAAAGTTGGCTACGGGGTTTGTTGCAAGGGAAAGTTACCTGGCTGTGAGGGTCACAGCTGCATGAGGTAGCAAGGCCTTCAATTTGGTTTAAGACACTTACCCTTAATGTTATTGGGTGAGCACTTGTTTTTCTCTTGTGAGCCATCCTAAAAATACCACCTTCAAGATCCTAAATAATCCTATTGTCTGTATGTGTAAACCCAGCCATGTCTGTTACCCTTCTTGGGACTTTCTCAGTCTGGGTCACTTCTTAAAGGTCACGATCAACTTGAAATCCAAGTTTCAAAACCTGAGCCAGATGAGTCAGGTGCAGGCCTTAGCAGTCTCTGCCATTGTGTGTGGCTGTCCGCTCACATTTTCCTATTCCATGGTGCTGTGAGAAGCCTCCCCACAAACAGCAAAGGCAAAGGTCAAGGTGGTGATCTGGGACTCTGAGGTCACTTCTCAGCTCTGACACTCGCCTGTTATGACCTTGGGCAAGTTACTCAATCGCACTGTGTCTCAAGATCGCATGGGGATAATAGTACGTCCCTGCCTCACTGGGGTGTTGTGAGAATACACCCATAACTACTTGGACGGTGCTCCAGTACGGTAGTGCTGGGGGCTATTTAAGCAGATGGAGAACTAAAAGGTGGTAATTTTGTAGAGGGATGCTTATGGCTCGTATTCGCTTACCTGGAGATCGACGCTCTGGAGATCGATCTCCCAGGGGTCGATTTAGTGGATCTAGCAAGGACCCACTAAATCAATTGCTCATGGTGCCCCCCCCCCAATCCCAGTACTGCACCAGGTTGTGAGAGTTTCTCCCTTTGACCCTGACAGTGGGGACACCATGGTAAGTCAAGTTAAGGTACATCGACTCCAGCTACTCTAATCACATAGCTGGAGTTGCATATCAAAGGCTAGGCCTTCACTTCGGGAAAGTTCGATGGTGCTGCGATCAATCTTCTGGAGTTTGATTGAGCAGGTCTAGTTAAGACCTGTTAAGTCAAACCCAGAGGCTACCTCTGTTGGTGGCCAGTACTCCTGCTTCTATGAGGAATAAGGAAAGCTGACAGGAGAGTTTGCTTCCGTCGGCCTCCTGCTGTGGGGATGGTGGGCAAACTCGAATTAAGGTACGACAACTCCCGCTACGTAATTACTTCCTCTTTAATGGAGACCTAGTTCAGGGGTGGGCAATAATTTTTGCCCGGGGGCCACTTAAAAAAATGTTGAAGTAGCCCCAGGCCACCCCGGAAGGGGCGAGGCCTAAAAGGCATAATTGGTCTGGGGGTGAGGGAGCCCCTTTGACCCCCCCTTCCCACTAGGCACTCATGCCGTGGAAGAGGCTTGCCATGCTCCCCCACCCTCAGGCCAATCAGGGTCTGGAGGTGGGGGAGCGTGGGAAGCCTCCTCCCGCCCTGCGAGGAGCATGTGGCACTTTGAAATGCCGTGGGCTCCTTGCAGGGCCAGGGCAGGGCGAAGGAAGCTTCACACAGCTCCCCCGCCCCCAGACCCTGATTGGCCTGGGGGGCGGGGGAGAGCGCGAAGCTTCCTCTGCTCTTCCCTTCCTCCCCCGCCCTGTGAGCAGCGCGCGGCACTTCAAAGTGCCACGTGCTCCCGGCAGGGCGGGAGGAGGCTTCCACGCGCACTCCTCTGCCCCCCAGGCCCTAATTGGCCTGGGGGTAGAGGAGCAGAAGGGCCTCCACTGGCCGGATCCACCCACTTGGCGGGCTGCATCTGGCCCATGGAGGCCCTTTTGCCCACCCCTGCCCTAGTTTGACTTTCTCCCGTAGCGTAGACTTGGCTTTGTGGAGTCTCTTTGACTTCCTTGGGACTCTGTGTGCTGATAAGAGCCTGCACCTGAAGGACAGGCCCTTATCTGGTTGTACAGGGGAGACAGGGACACGGGCGCTACCCAGATGTACAGAAATCATGAGTCAGACTCCCCGAACCATGAGACTGGCTTGAAAGCCTTGCGATAAAAACAAACGTTGACGTTCTTTTTATTTCACTCCTGGCGTTGGCTCGTTTTCAAGCTTTGCTTCACAGCTGCGAAGGCCAGCCGTTCCTTTTTGTGTGAAAGGAAAGCTCAGATTCTCAGGCAAGCATCGGATTCCAGCCTCAGCGGCTTGAAGAAAAACACCGGGCATGGGATTGGTGCGAAAACACAAGCGCTGGCGACGCGAGCGGCGGCAAAGGCCCTTCCTTAGCCCTGGTCGAGCTGTGCTCCCCCAGAAGTCAGCGCGAGCTTTCGGGCTGACTTCAATCGGAGCAGAAAGGCACCAGCGCTGACTGAGGGCCTTGGCACATCCCATCCAACGTGATGAGACAAGAGAGAACTGGTTTTTTTCTCTCTAATCTAATTAATTTGTAATGATGTTCATCCAGGAGAAGGGAAAAATATCTTTAGCCAGGTTTTAACCTCAGCTGCTGGCATGCTGTGGGATGGGGCATTCCTTATCACTTATGGGACTATGCTTATAAATATGAATACAGCCTAATTGGACTATGCTTTATGGGAGATACTTCATGTGAGATATCATTGGAAAGGTCGCAATCTACAGAATATGAGTAGCCCATTCGTATGCACAGGGCTCAACAATCTATGTAATCTACTCCCCCCGTGGCAAGTAGATTACATCCCGGAACAGCTGGGTTCGGGCGATCTGCGCATGCGCAGAACTATCTGTGCATGCGCAGAACGCCGGACAGCGCGGCTGGCGAGCAGGGCTCGCCGCAGCTCGGCGAGCCCTGCGTATACATGTATCCTTCCTGTGTTTGAAGCTAGAAATACGAAGTATAAATCTGTCTTACTAATGTAGTCATGCTAAGTGAGGGCCATTAGTAACACTCAAGGAACTTAATGGCTCAATACTCAGGATAATGGTCTGTGAATAGATTGGTTTTTTCCTATAAACCTGGGAGGAGGGGCTATGCTGGGTCCTTGTACAATGACTCACCACCGCAGCGCCTCCTGCTGGTCACTCAAGAATTAATTCCAGCAAGCTCTGGAGTGCCCTCTTCTGGCTGGTGTCTTATCTACTATTAGCTATTCATGTGTTAATGGTTCTGCCACTTTACATTAGGACCTGCACCCCTTCTAGACCATGGTGCCCTCCCCTCTGGGTACTGCCCTGCCACAATGCCCCCACAATCTGGGGCTATGTCTACACTCACAGCTTCTTGCTCAAGAAATATGCAAATGAGGCTAACTGTGTAATATCATTGAGCCTCATTTACATACCTAATGAGCCGCCATTTTTGCAGAAGAGGCTCTTGCGCCAGAAGGAGCTGTCTACACTGCCCCCTTCTTGCGCAAGAAAAACCCTCTTGCACAACGCCATTATTCCCGAAAATAATCGGCGTAGCAGCATTGCGCAAGGGGGTTTTTCTTGCGCAAGAAGGGGGCAGTGTAGACAGCTCCCTCTGGTGCAAGAGCCTCTTCTGCAAAAATGGCGGCTCATTAGGTATGCAAATGAGGCTCAATGATATTTCATATTTAGCCTCATTTGCATATTTCTCGCGCAAGAAGCCACGAGTGTAGCCATAGCCTGGGGGTCCTCTCCTTCAGGGGAACCCTCAGCCCTACCTTGCCTCAGCGACTCACTGCCAGTTGTCATCTCACCCCTGTACTCCAGGAAAACTGCAGTCTGAAATGGCCATTCATCATTGGCAAGAGGTGTGGACCGGCTGCCTTTTGCTGCCCTGACTGCCTCCCTTCAGCTCTAGTCCCCTCAAGCCTTTAGAGGAGTGGTCCCCAATGCAGTGCCCACGGGCGCCATGGCACCCGCCGGGGCATTTATGTGCGCCCGCCGAAACATCTGGGCTGGCCCTGGCGCGCGGCACATGCGTGGTGCTGGCCCCGGGCGCATGGCGTATGGGCGGCCCTTGCCCCGGGCGCGTGGCACATGCGTGGTGCCGGCCCTAGGCTCAGGGCACGTGGGCGGCCCCAACCCCCGGGTGCGCGGCGCATGTGTGGCCCCACCCCCGGAAGCGCGGCGCGTGAGCGGCCCCACCCCCGGACGCCCGGCACATGAGCGGCCCCGCCCCTGGGCGCCCGGCAGCCACGAAAGGTTGGGGACCACTGCTTTAGAGCAAGGCCTCAGCCTGGGAGTTTGCCTGGCCAGCTCCCCAGCTCTGCCTGCCCTTTCCCCAACCCTGCTCTGTGTCAGGTACCCCCTGTAGCTTCCCTGGCAGCCAGGTCCCTCCTCCCAGGTGGAGCGAGAGAGTAAGAGTGTTTGTTCTCCTCTCAGGACCCCTTATTTATATAGCCCGCAGTTGGGCCCTCATTGGCTGCTATCTGCCACAGCTGCTGGCTCCTCTGCCCTAGCTCTCCCCCAGGACTGGATTTAACCCTTCTTAGGCCAGGGCAGAGCAGATGCCCTGTCACAGTTCTATCAATACATGTGGCCATGTCACCTAATGCTGGGATCCATCTTGGATGCTGTATTTTTCCACAAGAGCTGAGGGAAAGTTTAGACTGAAGCAGAAAGATTCCTGCCTTTTGCAAAACCTATTTAAGGGTGGGGAGTGAGGTAATCCAGGTCATCACTTCTCCCTGGCTACCTCACCCAACATGGCTGCTGGAAACAACTAAGACTGAACTGGGGGAAGAAACTGGGCCCAGGCCATGATGATTATTCGAACAACTTTGAGGGTGAGATGTTACATGCAACTAGCTTCTTTAGTGCATTAAGTGTCTTAACTGGCGTTTCTATTTTATTGTGCTTAGTAACCTACTTTGTTCTGTGTGCTATCTCTTATGACCATTTAAATCCTACCTTTTATACTTAATAAAATCATTTTGGTTTATTAATAAACCCAGTGTAGATCATTGTTACCTGGGAGAGGGGAGCAAGTAGTCTGTGTAACCCACACACCTACTGGATGTGGCTCACTGTCCAATGAAGTGGCACTTAGACCACATACATAAGGCAAGGCAAGAGTTTGGCTTTGGCAGGACAATGTGATGTGCCTGGAATGGGATTGCTTCTCATCAACCATGCAGAAAAGAGACAGAATCACCAGAACCACCCCTGTTAGGACTGCTCCAAACCTGAGCCTCCCAGGCATCCTTCAGGGAGGTTGGGGGAGCAGAAACTCCCCTCTCCCCATTCATATGGGAACATTGCCGGCTGTTCCCCTTCATCAGGGAGTGAGGGGAAAGTGCACGGCTTGCTGAATTCCTCACTCTGGCTGGGAAGTGCAGGGGGCAGACGAACCTGGACCTGCCCCAGCTGAGGGACATACACCCCTTCTCTGGCTGTGTCCACTGGAGCTGCAGCGGCCATGGAGAGGCGCTTCTCACCTGGCCCCACACTGCTGCAGTGAGCGAAGGTGGGGGTAGTCCTCTCTCCCCAGGTCAGCCTGCATAATGAACCCCTCATCTCCAGCCCCACCCCAGAGCAATGATATAAATGAAGCGTGGACATTTTCCTTTTTTTTTTTCTTTCAAAAAACAAAAATTGAGTTAAGGACCCGAACAACACTGGGCAAAATCTTCTAGTCTCTCATAAATGCAAGTATCAAATATTGTGCTTATAAAACTGTGCATCAGTGCCAGGGTCAGAAGTTGAGTTACATTATTGATTTCATTGTGGCGCTTGGCTATGTATGTAAATACAGTAAAAATGTGTCACGGCCGAGCTTCAAAAGAGCGCGGCCTGGGGGTGGGGTCTGGCAGGTGGGTCAGTCTCAGTAGCCCAGTGTTGGCCAATCACACAGCTGAGTCAGTGTTGGTTGTTGCTTAGTGACGGCCCATCAGCATCCTGCAACAGCTGTTCTGCCGTGTTACAAGCCGTGATCCCGAAGACGCTGTGCACACAAAGAATTGGTATTGGGTTGGACTTTATCTGGTAAGAGGTTTTAACAACAGTGTAAAAGGAGACTCACCAGTCCTTGTGAGATTAAGACTGTGTATTTACTGCAGTCTGTTACCGGTAAAGTAAAAGTAAAGCCCTGATTTTCGAGTACCTGACTGCTAATGTTAACAAACACCACTTTACACACACATTCCTTTCTGTTCTAGTTGCAAGAATGTGCGATAATAATAGAAATTCTGGCCTGTTTATTTGGTCATTTCGAATGCCAAGTAAATGAAGGTAAAATTTCAGTCTAGATTTCTCATTTTTCCCTAGATTGAATGTGGGAGCAGGGGCAAAGTCATAGTTCGCCTCTGTCGCCAAAAACGGTGGGGCCAGCCCGGGCCGTCCCCATGCTTATGAATTTTCTTGGGCCTGCTGTGATCAAAAGGTGTCTCCTCCTGCTGTGGCAGACATGCCAGACCAAGGGAGAGCTCTCACGTAACAACTGGATTGGCTTAAAAAGAAAAATGAACTGAAAATCTTGGGGCCGTCGGGGGATGAAGGAGACGGGGAGCTAGAAAGCTTTGGCCTGGCTAGTTAGCGTCTGCACAGCGAAGACTCATTAGAAGTTTTGTATCACTCTTCCCTTGTACTCCTCTGGCTGCCTGTTGTATCCAGGCTTGGCCTTAGGGCAAGGCGAGCAATGGGGTTGCCTTGGGCCCCCCCCGCGCCTTCAGGGCCCTACGCTGCCTGGTGCCCACCTGCCCTGCCGCTCACTCGCTGCCTGGCTAGGAGCCTCCCGGCCATGCAGTGCAGCCAGCCGCCTCGGGTCCTGCAAACTCTGCCCAGGCCTGGTTGTATCCCTTGTCTTACACAGGTTGCACCTCTCTAAACTGGGACTCTTTGATCCGGCAACATCCGGATGTTCCAGTGGAGGGCTAGTGGCTGGGAGCCCTACGGCCTGCAGGGCATGGACTGAGGCCGAGAGCCTAGTGCACAGCCCAGCGAGGCTGCCCAGGGGGGTCCAGGAAGCCCGACATGTGGCCCAGTGGGGCTGCCCAGGGAAACCAGGAAGCCCGACATGTGGCCCAGTGGGGCTGCCTAGGGGGGTCTAGGAAGCCCGACATGTGGCCCAGTGGGGCTGCCCGAGGGGACCGGGTAGCAGAGGAGGAGCAGGCCAGAAAGCTGGGGGCTGGAGGGGCCAGTGGCAGGGAGTCCAGAAACGATATCCCCATCTCCAGCAAAACCTCTCGTCTGGTCCTGAGGGTGCTGGCCCAGGGAGGTCCAAGCTGCACGTAGACTGGAAGCTCCTTGGGGCAGAGACAATCTCTTTGTTCTGCGTCTGTCCAGCGCCTGGCACAATGGGGGTCTGGTTCATGCCTGGGCTCCTCGGGGGTACCCCAATACACAGCCTCAATACCTGTAACATCCCAGGCGCCTTTTCACCTTTCAGCTCCCCCGCGGTCAGAAGAACATTCTCCCCCCTTTCCCTCCCTGGCTCCTAGTTAAAAACAACCACGGGGCTTTTCAGTAGCATTGTGGGGGCTTCACTGACATATTTCCCCCCCCCCTTGTTGTCGACATCCCGTATTCCGTGGCAAAGCCAGCTCACCTAACAGTAAAACGCTCTGCCCATTATTTGGCTTGGAGGCTTGGGAGTCTGCCCAGCTCGCTCCCTCTCTCCAGAGCGAGAGCAATGCCTCTCCTCCTCCCCTAGTCGGCCGGGAGGGCTGGATCTGCGAGTTATACCTCCTGCAACCTTCTCGCTCGCTGCTCGCAACCTGTGCTGCAGGGATTTCAGCCAGCACAAAAATCTCTTCTTGCCGGAACTTCTCGGCGCGTCTCCCCTTCGCCAGCACCATGGATCTGCAGCGCGTGGGGCACTGCGCGGGGACTGAGGGCTCGACGGAGAGAGCAGCAAGAGGATAAGTTTCCAGAGCCGTCTCTCCTGCTGCAACAGGTAAGGGCAGGCGGCGCGCTGCTTTTGCAAAGTGAAAATGACTCCGGGCGTCCCCGGGCCGCATGGTCTGGGGGACGCCCGGGGAGGAGGGACCAGTCGAGGGTGATCGGGGACGACCTCCTAAAACTCTGCGTGCATGTGAGTCAATCGATGTAGCCTCCCATTCAAAACCAGCCCCCCCGCCTCACAATTTACGCTCTGACGATTTATGCTCTTAGCAAAAACCAAACAAAAAACCCGACTCACCCAGCAACTTTTGTCGTGCTGCCATCCCTCGCTCCCTCGGTCCTGTCAGTCCCAGGAGGTGGAATTGTGAACTGGGCTAGGGAAAGCTGGGGTACAATGCTTGCATTTGCTGCCCCTGGCTCCGGCAAGGCCGTAGCCTTTTCCGTTCACTCCCTTAAACTTTATCAAGACTGAGGGGCAGCCCAGCACACCTGGCTGATGAACGGTGCACAGCGGCTCAGAACGAGCCCCTTCGGGAATGCAAGGTAAAGAAAATGATTTTAACGACACATTGTGTGCAGGCCGTATCTACCCCCAGCTTTTCCTTGCTGCGTCCCTGTTATGCGACCACCACCTCCGTTGGACCCTGTCCAGTACAGGCAAAGCACCGGCCTTCTTGCTCCCCTGACCACTAATGTCACTTAGGGTCATCGGGGTGGTGAAAATGCCAGAGCCCCTGACACCGTACCTACCCCGGGGCTCCTCTTCCTACTGCCAGGAGGGCTGCAAAGGTGGGAAATCAAGGAAAAAGCTGAGCAGAAACGAGGCCTCGGTGTTTGCTCTGCATTCACGTAGGGGGTGGGCATCTACACTGTGTGTTTGTCTCAATGCGTGTTCGATTCTTGGTGCCTTGATGGAGGCCGGAGAGAGCACGCTACACCTAACTCCCTTAGTGACTACAGATCAATGGGCGTGCAGCTGTTCTTTCCCCGGCACGCACGCGGCACTGCAGAGAAGGGAGAGCAGAGAGAAAGGGACGCCCAGCCTGGAGATAATATGGGGAAACCCTTAGCAGAGGCAGCAATCGGGTAATTAACCTCCCAAGGGAATTAAAAGCGGACCAGGGGGAGTGAAGAATCCGTAAGGGCAAAGACGACATCTCCGACAACATTGGTTGCTCGAGATCGTCAGAAAACACCTGGCTCCCGGGAGCTTGCTTTTAACAAATGCCCCTAGAGATTACAAAAGTCGGAACAACTTTTTATTCTACCAGTGCACAGGCAGATGGACGCTGGCACACACCCTGCACTAAGCTCTGGGGCGTCTGCCAGGGCGGTAGGATAGCTCGTAGTTACCGCGGGGTGTAAAATGGTGGGAAACGGCATTGTGTCCCAGTTGGGGGGGGGGGGGGGGGGAAGCTGCCTGCACAGGTAGCTGCCTGGTCCCAGCTGCATCATTTGCTGTTGAGAAGCTTCATTTCTCTCTGCCAAGCATAGATCCAGGAACCGTCCATGCTGCAGAGGGGAAGATGTCGGATTGCCTGGGCTTTCCTGCTGGCTAGCTGGAGAGGCCAGTCCGGCTGGAAAGTTACTAGCTCTTGAGACTGGCCCTTTACTCCCCACGTCTGTGGAAGGCCGGGCAGGACTGGCATTTAGGGGTGCTGAGCTCATTGGCCTTTTTGTGGTGCTACCTTAATACCCAGCACTTCCTGGCCTATCTGAAAGAGTTCAGGGCACGTGGGACTTTGAGATAAATGAAGGTTGGGGGAGTTACTGTGTAAGAGAACCCATTTTGGATTTTATCCTGGAGTTACACGCTTGTTCCGTAGGCTGTCCCTTGTTTGCATCACACACACACACACACACTCTCTCTCTCTCTCTCTCTCTCTCTCTTCATCGAGAACATTTTTAAAAATAAACCCAACCTGCTCTCTCTGCAGCATTTCACACATGCAAATGGTTCGACTCTGAAGGAACATCAAATAGGAAGTTTTTTGCAGCAGCGGCTGCGTCTCCTGGCCCTTTAAGAGCATCACTTTTATGGGGGGAAACGAGTAACTAACTCATCCTGGGAATCAAACATCGATTAGAAGCCAATTCATTTTGCATTATGCTCGGGGAACGGTCGGTCTTGGTCCAGTGCAAATCACACAGGAGCCTCACGCCAGCCCGGTGTAACCGAAATGGTAGTTGTGTTGTGTGCATGTGTTTATTTGTGCCCGTCCCATGCATATGCGGTGTGTGTCTGTGCATATATCAGGGAGCATTCTTAATTCTCCTCCAGTGCAAGTGCAGAACAAGATTAGGAAGCACCAGAACTTTTTTGGAAATGCCAGTGCCCCATTGTCCTGTTAGAAATCTGATTCGCTGAACAAGCAGTTTGTGCTCTCTGCTGCGGTTTTCCTTGGCAGGCGGGCAGGTTTGTGGCAAAGCAACTTTCCTTCCTGGTTCTTGGAAGAAAGATCCATGCGGTGTTTGAAGAGGGCAGAGCAGACTGTGGGGTAACTGAGGAAGCAGAAAGGTTTGTAGCTAGGAAATATTATGGCCCGATCATACTTCAGGTAGAAACTGCAAATATATTCTTCAGCTAGATCCTGCTGATATAGTGTGTATGTCATACTTACCAGGCAGGCAGAGAGAGACTGCATTACAGCTATATCGAGAAAGATACTTACATCTATTACTAAGCAATAATAGGTAGATGCAGCCAGCGTGTGAATAGCTAGTAGTCCATAGCAATCTGCTCTAGATAAATATCGTAGGTAGATGTAGGGGTAGGGGACTTTTTTTAACCACCAAAAAAACAGTCAGGAACCGCACAAAAGTGAAAAGCAAACAAACAAACAAGACAAAACCTGCCCACATTCCCCTCGCAACATCAGAGCCTGTGGATTTTGTAGCCCCCCCCCTCCACGCTCTGGGGTGGGGCCAGAAATGAGGCGTTAAATGTGTGGGAAGAGGCTGCTGGGAAGCGGGCTTGGGGCATGGGGTCTGGGAGAGTGCAGGAGTGGGATGGGAGGGCTGAGCAGGAGGTAGGATGCAGGAGCGGAGGGGGGTGTGGGGTTGAAGCACCAGGGCTGGCTCCCCAGTGCTGGAGGGGAACCCCAGATCCAGGCAAACTGGGGGCCAAATTTGGCCCCGGGGGCCATAGGTTCCCCACCCCTGCTTTATAGGAGGAGTTGTAACTGACAGACCCCAGTCATTTGCAGGCAGAATCAAACGTGGAACCTCTGGAGCTTAGTGCACGAGCTTTTACCACGTGAGCTAAAAGCCAGTTGGCTCTCCGCGAAGGCTGCAGAGCAGATTCATCATTCTCTCCATAGGTGGGCTCGGTGCCACAAGGCGGGACAGCACACCAAAGCCAGACGGGTTCATAGAGATGTCCTGATATCGTAAATAGAGCTGATACAATTTCACTAAGCCAGCGTGTGACTGTGACAAGCAGCCCATGGTGACTATTTCCAAACACACCAGTCTCTACAGTAAGCGTCTCCTCCCCATCATATTTGTCACCCAGCCACATGGTGGGTTCTCTGGGAGCAGGGATTGTCTGTGTCATTTGCTTGTCCCGTATCTAGAAATAACTAGTGTGAGCAATAGTATTATAGCCCTGCTCGGGGATCTTCCTGTATCTACTAACAGCTCGCAGGACTGGTATTTGTATAGGCTGTCTGGGCAGCCATCCCACTGACTGAAACATCTGCCCCGTGGAATTTTCCACGCACATTTCTGTACCGCGGCTCCCCCGAGACCCACAGTGCGCAGCTGAACTGGTTGACTCGAGTATCTAAAAGGATGTTACAAGGAGGGAGAAACGTTATTCTCCTTAACCCCTTAGGATAGGACAAGAAGCAACGGGCTCAAATTGCAGCAAGGGACGTTTAGGTTAGACATTAGGAAAAACCTCCTAATTGTCAGGGTGGTGAAGCACTGGAATAAATTGCCCAGGGAGGTTGTGGAATCTCCATCACTAGAGATATTTAAGAGCAGGTTAGACACACACCCACGACGGATGATCTAGACTAGCAGTCCTCAACCTTTCCAGATGGGGACACATTTTGACAAATCGGGAAGCCTTGGTGACCCAAAGCAATTCAAAAACGGGGGGAGGAGGGGGGGCAGAGCCACCTGGGGAGACACTTGGCAACCCTTTTGAAATGTAATGGCGACCCGTATTTGGGTCCCGACCCATAGGTTGGGAAACCCTGATCTAGATGGTGCTTGGTCCTGCCGTGTGGGCAGGGGACTGGACTTGATGACCTCGCAAGGTCCCTTCCAATTCAGTGATTCTCTGATTCTAAGACATCCTACTTTACTCTGATGATAAGGAAGCACCTGGAAGAACCAGTGCAGAGCAGAGAGAGGTGGAGTCAAAACTGCTGTAGACAGAGCAGAAAATTGGCTTGATGGGGCACGTGTGCCCTGGGACCAGAAGTAAAAACCAGCGGGTGGACTGGGTTGCTATGAAAGAAAATTGGCAGTAGAGAGGGGGCATACAAATGAAATGATAGCCCTGGGAGAGAATCCGAGTTCTCCTGGGAGTCGGTTTGGGATAGAGAGGCTAGGAAGGAAGCGTAACTGCTAGCAGTATGTCTACAAGGCAAGCGGGAGGTGGTGCAAATACCACACATGCTACGCCTACCGGAGCTAGCTGCGATTAGCTAGCAGTGGAGCAGTGGTGGACACTTGGGGTGGGAACTGTACTCTGATCACTTTCCATGCCGGCCCCTGCCCTGCTGCCATGACTCACCTGCTTGGTCAAAGCTGTCTCAGGTATGTCCGCACGTTCACCTCCCAGCTGCGGTGTAGACACCCCCAGGGATACAGAGCCCTATTCCGGGGCCAGTCCCACAGGCAGATGCGAACGCTGTGCCTAGAGGGTTGGCAGGAATGATTCCCGAGATGCTCCGCCGTTCCAGACAGGCAGTGTCTCGATACAAATGAATATGGGCTAGCGGCCGGAGCACAGCGCGACGATGACGGACACAAAAGGGCGGGGTTACCTCCTGGCCGTGGGACTTGCAGGGGCTCCTTCGCTCCTCCTCCAGCTTTGGATTGGCTTGTTTTGAATGTAAGGCACTTTGAGGCTGAGGTGCAGGCAATGCCTAGTGAATTGCCAGGCATGGCCAGGCACAAGCTTACCCACATCAAAAGCCCTCCCCCTCTCTGCTTAAGGGGAGGAGCCACTGGGCCCAGGCGTCAAAAGAGTTGGAGGCCAGCAAATGATAAAAGAGGAATAGGTGTGAGGTCGTAGGGTCAAAAGCAGGGATCCAGAAGGGGAACAGTGAGCAGCGGACATGGGACAGTGCTCACTGCTCCTTGAAGGCATCCAAGGAGCCAGTAGACGTGTCTCAGAGGAACTCTGCCGGGAGACATGACCTAAGGGAGGATCAGAAGTAGGCCCATCAGTCGGGGAGCACCTCCCTGTCCAGCTTCCTCCTCCAGGTAAGGCACATGGCCACCTTCGAGGGGGGGTCTCGTGACTTCGTGGGGCCACAGATGGAATGTGCAAGGGGCAGGAGGAGTGGGGAGATCAGCCACCAGAACCGGAGCAGAATGAGAAGCCGGACAAGGGGCCACATGTGAGATAGACACGAGTCAGGATCTTCTTCACATCACAAGAGAGTCCGGTGTCGGGGAGCAGGGCGGGAAGTGTGAGGTGCAGGCAGCATTTGCTGGAGGAGAGCGGATGCGGTGGGTGAATTTGTCCTGCACGTCAGAAATGCAGAAGCCTAGAAATCAGACCTTTCCAGCCGCTGGCAAAACTAGGAGGATCATCAATGTCCCAGTGCAATCTCCACCACTTCCGGTTACAGGCTATTCCACAGCCACACATCTCTAATCAAGTCAGGGTGAAAATGGGCCATTCACACCATTGGATGTGGAGATGTGAATATCCAGGGAGGGCAAATTGCCTTTGTAGTGCGTTAACCAGTTGAGATCCCTATTTAATCCTAAATGAATAGTGTTGAATTTGCAAATGAACTCCAGTTCGGCCGTCTCCCTTTGTAATCGGGGCTTTGAAATTCTTTTGTGGGAGGATGGTGCCTTTCGAATCCATTTCTGACTGTCCAGGGAGGCTAAAAAGGTCCCCTACAGGTTTGTGTGTGTGACCATTCCTGATGTCTGATTTGTGTCCATTTGTCCTTTGGTGCAGAGACTGTCCAGCATGGCCACTGTACATGGCAGCGGGGCATTGCTGGCACTTGATGGCATATAACACATTAGTGGATGTGCAGGTGACTGATGTGGGTAGGTCCTGTGATGGTGTCACCTGTGTAGATGTGTGGGCAGAGTTGGCAAGGGGGCTTGTTGCAGGGGCAGGTTCCTGGGGGAGTGTATCTGAGGTGCATTGTGTGGCTGCTGGTGAATCTTTGCTGCGGGTTGGGGGCTGTCTGTCGGTGAGGATTGCAGAATGGACCAGTGAGGAGGAGGAGCTGGGAGATGAAGGAGGGAGGGAGAGGGCAGGAAGGGGTTAGATGAACCCACCTGCCCACCTACAGATGTGGCACAGACTCAGTGCCTGGTTGCAGTCACACGGCTAGCCACCCACTCAAAACCAGATGGAATCCCTGGGCGTAAGACCACGCCGAGCAGCAGCTGATGCTGGCCAGTGCTCCGCAGCCTGGCCACAGAGTCTGTACCACATGGGGAGGTGCCCGCCCTCCTTACCTGGTGTGATGAGATGATCAATGTCAAGACTGGCAGGCTAACCCTAGGCCAGCTGGTCTGTGGGGTTGGAGTCGCTCCCTCTTGCTAGCTGGGCTGGAAGAAGCTGGAAGAGCTACAGAGAGGCCAGGGCACTTAATTGCTTGATGTGCCTGTGAAATGGGGACAAGGGCATTGTGAGACGTTATCTTATCTCATGTATGAAGCGCTCTTACAGCCTCATGAGACTGGAACCACGTCAGAGCCATGCTGCCTTGCAAGTACAGGCTGAGCCTCTCTAGACCGGCACCCTCGGGACCTGACCAGTGCCGAACCACGGGAGGTCTCTATTGTCTAGCAGCATTACCAACGCTGCCACTGCTTCCTGGGCTCTGAGAAGACATTGAGGGGTAAATTAGAGCTAAACAACAGCACGGAACCCTGAGAGCCAGGACTGGTGGCTGTAAACAAACTTTTTGGGACCGTGGGAAACATGACCATGCCCACGATAAGTGGACATCTAGCCAACAAACATCATGCCAGACCATGGATGTTGCCGGACCAGAGAGTGCGAGCCTAGAATCATAGAATCCAGGGGTGGAGGAGACCTCAGGAGGTCATCGAGTCCAGCCCCCTGCCCAAAGCAGGACCTAGTCTGGGCTGGATGTTGCTGTGCCAGTGCAGGTCAGGTTCACTGACCCTCCCAGCGATACTCCAAGCTGAGCCCTGCTGACTTTCTCCTAAGCATCACAGGTCAGCCCACACAGGGGACGGTGATCTCTCTGCAGGCAGTCGTCTCTTGTCTAATCGAGGCATCGATACTGCCGTGATACTGCCCTGTGGCTGTTGATCTGCTCGGTCTTTTTTGTGGACGGCTGCAGGACCATGCGCTCTTCCAAGCAGCGTTACACACCGGCAGTGCTGGTGGCGCGCTGGCACTAGAAACCCTCCTGCCTGGCGCATGCGTTATTCACAGAGAAAGGAGCAACGTGGAACTGAAGAGAAGTAGCTTGTGTTCAAGAAGGGGAGCCAGTAGCTGGTTGCAAACAGAGGGGAGATATCGTCCAAGTGGTGCCTTTGCAGCAGCGATTTTGTGTGGATATGAGTGGGGTGAGATTGCGTTTGCTAAGGCCAGAGGATGCTGCAGCAAGGGAGACACGAGAGCCTGGCTGGGCGATTTCGCGGTGTGGACGGCTCAGAAAGACTATATCTTAGAGCCGTGGCGCAGGAAGAATCAGCAAGTATTAGCCACGCCCTGGATATGTGGCTCTAACTAATTAGTTGGCTCCCCAACTAATTCTCCCAGCACTGAGGAAGAACTCCTGGAGAGGAAGAGGACTATTGCTTAAATTAAACACCTCCTGACCCAGTATTACACGCGTTACTCTGCCTAATCATATCACTCCGTTTTGCAGTCCCTGTGGAATTGCCTCCTTTGCTGGGTGCTTAATTCCTGTCTCAGGCCCTCACCCAACAATACCACCAGAGACCCCCAGAACTACTGGAGCATAATGTTGTTATCATCCAGGGTCAGTTATCCACCTGCAGCATGGCCAGCATAGCAAAGAACAGCATTTAATGGGTCGTTCCAAGCTGACAGACAGACCTCAGGCATAAAATGCGCACACAGCACCGGGTTTTAAATGATCAGCCATGCAGTCCCTGGCTGGTTAGCACTCAGGAAATGATTTTCCGTGTTCTGTCCGAGCCATTTAAAAACCACTGCTTGAGAGTGGGAGGTGGTAGGGGTTAACAGTATCTCATTGTGCAATCAGCTATGCTTTTACTTTACAGAGGTACTATCCAGTCAAACCTGGCCCCCAACAAGTTTGCACACCACATGCAGATCACCAAACCCAGCTGGTCAAAAGTCATGAGGCAGGCCCTGAAAAAAAAAAATCACAAGATTGGCTTAACAAATCATGAGATTTTTAAAATAATTAAACGGATTCTGTTTAGTTGTCTTGTGGCAGGGCAGTGTTTCGGGTTTGCATTTTCAAGTTTTACTTGACAACCGTGAGGGCTAGAAACTTTCTTTCCTTTTAAAAATTGAAACAGAGATTCTTATATCAAACACATGATTCCAGGAGGTGGTGCTTTAAGAAAAGTCCCAAATATCATGAGACAACAATCACCACAAAATCATGAAAGTTGGCAACACAGATCAGACCCACAGAAATGGTTCCATCACATTGTTTTTATGTTTTAAAGTCCGGTGGCATCATTTAGTAAACAGCAACAACATGCCTCTTTAGCCCTGGTGACTCAAAGATTGCAAGATTCTGAGCAGTGTACCTGATGGGAAACCCAAGAGCTGCAAGATAGAACTGACCAGCCTTTTTAATACTGACCAAGCTGAGAAAATAGCAAATTACATATCACTGTGAAAAGCAAATAGTTTTTCTAACAAGGCTTTAGTGCTAGTCAAAGGGGTTTTTAGAGACCTGGATAAATGTCCTCTTGGCGCAGAGATTCTTTTTAAGCCGACATTTTCTATATTCAACAACATTCATTATTGTTTTCATTTTGCAGCCTTTGGCCCTACATGAATTTCTCATGCAGCGTCCCTCCCGTTTGCATACATACTGAACCAGAAGGTGTATTCCTGGATTCCTTCCCCCCTCGGGCTTTGCTCCCACCCTGCTAAATAATTTGCTCCCTTCGCTCCGTCCCTGCTTCCTTTGTGACCTTTGCACTTTAGAAGCACAATAAAATGGACCCAGTCATTTGTCATTTGAGCAGCTACAGGGCTTTTGGCCCCTTTTAGAGCCTACAGAGAGGTAGGCGTGTGTCTGATGTTCCTCCTGTGACAGCTATTCTGGCGGGGGCTCTGGGCAAAGTTATAAACAGGTGAGTGGGAAACGCAGGGAAGGAGCAGGCCAGGGGATATATGGCACCGCGGGGTAGGTCTCCTGCAAGAAATCAAGGGAGAATGGGAATCCCAAACCCAATCTTTCCTCCAGGCCTTGTGGGGAAAGGTGCAGAGGGAAGGTTGCAGGCAGGGTGTATTCTAGGGGCAGAGTGAAGACCAGGCCCTCTGGCAAAGGAGGCAAACAGCTGGCTTGAGCAAACTCTGTGATTTCCGGGAGGAGCAAACAGTCACTTCTACCTCTGGGGACTACAATGGAAACCATCTTCCCCGCGATGACAGCTGTGTGCCATGAAGTGCTACACAGAGAAGGCGCCTCTTTTGGGGGGGTGCGCCATTTGAGACACCTTGCTCTAGATCAGGGGTTGGCAATAATTTTCTCAGGGGGGCCACTAAATGAATATTGCTATGTGGTCACAGGCTGGCTCCGCCCCCAGAAGGGGCGGGGCTGTGGTGGAAGGGGCAGGGCTGGGGACTAGCTCCTCCCCACACAGCAAAGGACTCACGGTTCCCGGCCCTGCTGCTACCACGTTGCCTGGCAGCCGCCCGGGGTTGCTGCGGCTATTTAAAGGGCTCGTGGCTGGGGTAGCGCTGCGAATGAGAGCCATGAACCATTTAAATAGGATCCTGCTGCCTGAGCCACTGCCTGGAAATTTGGTGGCACAGGTAACAGGCTATAAATAGAAAGTGGCCAGATGCAGTCCGCGGGCCAGATCAAAATGTTAGGTGGTCCGGATCCTGCCCCCGGACTGCATCTTGCCCAGCCCTGCCCTAGATCCTGCATGGTATTGAGGTGCCTAACTCCCATGGGCCTGAGTTTACAAAGGTTCTGAGCTTCCCCCAATCCCAGTGACTCCTGTCGGATCTGTAGGGGGTTGGCACATCCAGAGCTCAGAGGGGTCTCGAGGAGGGTCCAAAATCTAGGCACTGAAAGGAACAAGGCCCGTGGCATGTGTGTCATCCAGAGGCAAGAGGTGGAAAAACGTGCTTTACCACGTGGCGTCAGGGATGCCTTGTGAATGTTGTGGGCCTTCCGGGCGGCCCCATGACGCTACATTGCGCCGGTACCACGGCATGGCTTTATTTTCAGTCTAAGAAGGGAGCCAGCTGGGGACTAGAGCTGGTAAAAGAACCATGGGGGGGAGGGGAGGAGGATCCACAGAAAATTGCCCCCTTTTCTCTCACGCCACAATTTTCCAGCCAGGCAGTGGAAACGATGGTTCCGTTTACCCCAGGGAGTTGCCCAAGGGATGAATTCAGTTCAACAGCTACGTTCACTATTAACTTGCTTGGGTTTGGTTAATTTTGGGGTGCTTCTCTTGGAGGGGCTAGAACTCAGGGTGTTCACTGTCGCTGGTCCCCCACCCCCTTTCTGCAACTCTCTCCCTGCTTTTCTGAGGCGCACCCCAAAGCATGAGAGCTCCGAATATTACATCATGCCTTGCCCTGCTACTGCAGAATCAAAAACTGGCATCACTGGGACATGGCAAGAGACAGCTCACAACTTTTAGGTCACGTTCTCAGTGGGAGCCACACAGGGTAACTGGGCCTGGCCTTTATCTTGCAGTTCCTGGCAATGTTCCCTCTTTAATCTTTTCCCATCCGTGTGTGGAATAAATGTTGTCGTGTGCACCAAGGCATGTGTGGATGTGCACCACCAATAGAAACACATGCTGCTGGCTGGGGGTGCTGTGGGTGCTCTGGTAATCAGCTGGGTGGCATTTGAATCTCTCCTGTGTGGCTGCCCAAGCACTCAGCTTAAGGGAACAAGGCCCAGCTGGAGAAGACAAGCTCCAGCCCCACCCCTTCCACCCTAGGCCCCGCCCCTGGATCCAAGCCCTGCCCACCCCCAGCTGGAACCTTCATGGCCACCTGGGGGCCCGGGGCTGCCATGCTGCAGCCCCGCCCTCCTCCAGTGGCCAGGGAGCAGGGCTGCTGCACCATTGCCCCATTCCTCCCTGGTGGCTGGAGAGCCAGGCTGCTGTGCCGTGGCCCCAGCCTTCCCTGGCGGCCAGGGAGTACAGGCAGTTTTGGCCTCGCCCTGGCCTACATTACCCGCCCCCCATGGGGAAAACTGCTCTTGGTAATCGTTTAGTTTCCACCTATCTAAAGGATTTCCCCCTCTGAGCCTCATCACCATGCCTGTCTCTTCATTTCAGTTCCCCCGGCTTCTTGGACACGCTTTTAATGTCCAGTCTCCCCTGGGATATTTAATTCAGAGTTACCAAGGCAGTTCCTCAGTTAAAACGCAGCCGGATTAAAAGCACAACAAACGGATTTACTCGGGACCTGAGTCTGCAGGACTCCGCCCTCCAAGGAATGCAGGTCCCTCTTGGGCTCCTGCACGGAGGGATGATCTCCTGGTATGTACCTGCTGGCACTGACACAGGGAGCAATGTGTAGAACCACAGAATCCCTGGCAATGCATGTGCCAGGAGGACGGTGGCAGGCCCAAAGGAGCAGAGCGCTGCAGGGAAGGGTGTAGCAGGCTCAGGGCTTCTCCAGCCAGAGAGCAGAAGCACAGCCCCCTCCCAGGTGTGCCCCGGTACCAGCCGGGAAAGGCCCAGGAGGGGAAAGGCTCCTGGAAAGGTCAGTAGATGAAGGAGAGAGCGTGTGAGATCTGTCAATAAACAGCTGCCCTGAGACCGGGAAGTGTCCTCTGTGCTTGGGGCTGCAAAGCAAGGTACAGAGGACATGGACTTAACCCCCATAGCAGACCTACCGACAGGGGGGCCCATGGGGCAATTACCCCGGGGCCCGGTGATCCAAAGGGGCCTGTAGCTCCCAACTGCCACTGCTACAGCAGCAGCAGCAGTGGCAGATGGAGCTCCAGGCCCCTTGAATTGCCACCAGAGCGTTGTGCAGGGTGTTCTGCTTAGCTCCGAGGGTCTGCAGTGAGCGCCATGGTCTGGGTCCCCCCCCCTTCCGCCTGAGGGCCGACCCCTTCTGGGGGGTGCAGAGCTGGCCCCCACACATACCTTGCCCCGGGCCTGCAGTGGCTGTTGGCCCCACTGCCTCACAGAAAGCTTTTGCCAGCGACTCCTGTTCAGTCCAGGTCACAGCGTTCTCATGTCATCCCTGGAGCTGCTGCTCCGAAAGACGTGGATTTTAAAAAACTTTAAAAAACGAGTGGTCCTGCAGCATTAGAGACTAACCAGAAAATACAGAGAGCGTCATGAGTTTTCATGGGCACAGCCCACTTCTACAGATGACAGAGGCACAGAGGGAGAAATATAGAGCAGAAAAAGAGGGAAGAGGGAAAAAAAGAAGAAAAAACCCAGTCAATTAACGTGTCCCTGCTAAATGAGGCTAATAGAGTAGGCTGTAAGGATCTGATACTTCACTTTTGATGTCAGGGGATTTGTTTTTCTTGCTTCCTCTAGAAAATAACCTGCTGAAAAGCGGGACCATTTTGAATATTAACATTTAATAGAGAATAATATCACTCCTCTAGAATCCTACAGGGTAATTTAAACCCAGAAAGGGCTGCATTCTCTATTTAGCAATAGGCCAAACCCAGCCCCTATGAGCATGCTACACCTAACCCATGAATCAGGGATCCCTGAACTAAGCACCAAGAATCCCAGAATTACTTACTTCCCAGGCTCACCCTAACGTTCTTTCTCCTTTAGGCCTAGCCTGTCCACACTACAGCGGAAGGTCAAATTGATTTTGTTCATTATGTAGCTGGATGTATCTTAAATTGAGTTTCTGCACCATCCACACAGCGGCTTTGCTTATTCCTCGTGAGGAGCAGGAGCAGGGGTTATTGTCCACTCCCCAAAGGAAAAGAGAGAGGAATTTTTGGGAGACAGCAGGGAAGGGAACAGGCTTGGCGAGGTGCAAAATTCTGCTGCCACACTTGCCAACACAGCTCCTATTGACGTTAATGGGACTCGCACAAAGGCCCCCAGACAGAGGGTAGAATTCGGCCATCGTTATGTATGTAAAATAGTGTCAGTCATTGCAAACGCTGAGAATAAGGGGAGTTAAACTGAACTCTTTCGAGCACACGTTAGTGACAGCAGCGGTTGGAGGAATGTTTTGCTTTATGCTCAAGCTTTCGGCATTGGCCCTTCTAGAGAAAAGGTACCAGATGTGACCATTAATGCTCTGCTGTCATTTGGAAAATCCGCCCTTCTTAAGCGCTGTCTGTCTCTTTCGCTTTTTCTTTTTCAAACACTGGCTCCCTCTGCTCACGTGGATTGTAGGAGACAAGAAACTCTCCCTGCTCTGCAGTCCGGCAGGACACCCCCCCACAAACACACCCACACATCTTCTTTCTAGGTTCAGCCACTAAAAGGAGCAGCTTCCGACAAGTCCCGACACGCTGCCAGAGTCTTCAGCCCTCTAAGCAAGAAGCAGATCTTTTAAGAGCACAGTTCGCTCGCTCTCATACGCACAGCTCTCTTTTTTACGCAAACGTGTTGCATTGCTGGCTCAGGACTCAGTGAGTGTCGAGATTTTGGGAAGGGAAATAGTACAGTAGCAAAATGCTCTGGACTTGGCCAGCTCTATACTAGATCCCCAGGACATTGGCTTTTGGTTCGTATATGTGATCGTCCGTGTAGCCCAAGCCACATATGCTACGGCTACACATCAGCTGTCTTGTTCCAGGAGCATCAGTCAGCTAGACTGCTGGTTGAGAGGCCTTTACTTATTAATGAAGGCTGGCTGTGAATGACAGGGTCTCATGTATAGCCCTTTATTCATCAGTCATTAGCCATCACCACAAGAGAAGCTGATGCCCATGCGCACAAGCCTGGGTGCGGATAATTTGTTCCCAGTGTTTGGTGTAAGTAGGAAATCGAACCAGTCCTGGCTTTTAAAGAGATAAATCTTGAGAGAGAAAAAAGCACCTGGAAAAACAAGTCCTGCTTGTTTAAATTAGTAAGGTGCCAAACAACTGGCAGGTACTTGATATGCAATTTGAATTTAAAAGAGGAAGGAACAGCCTCAGATAGCGATCTCCTGGGAGATCCAAAGGAAATATAGGCACCTATAAATAGCTTGAATTACTAGTGAGTAGCCTTGGTTTCATCCTTTACCGCAAAGAGGAGTAGCTGTAATACAGGTTACACCTCTAAAATTTAGGACTCTCTGGTCCAGCAATATCCACGGTCCAGCAGGCACTTCATCAGATGTGTTGGAGTGGAAATTACAAAATCCAGAGTATATACAACAGCAAAAGCAGTTACCTGTCAATTGTAAGGCCAGTATTAAGTATGCTAATTAAGTCAGGTTGATCATAGCTTTTGATGTGTAAAAGAGAATATCAAAGGCAGGGGAAATTGGCTTTGCAGTGCTTACCCAGTTAATATCTTTATTCAAGCCCAAATTGATCGTGTCAAATTTGTAAATGAATTCCATTTCAGTTATTTCCCTCTGTAATTGAGTGATAAAATTCCTTTGTAGAAGAATGGCTACTTTTAAATCCATGACTGAATGCTCAGGGAGGTTAACATGTTCCCCTACAGGTTCGTGTGTGTTACCATTTCTGATGTCTGATTTGTGTCCATTAATCCTGGGGTGCAGAGACTGTCCGGTTTGGCCTATATACATGGCAAAGGGGGCATTGCTGGCGCTTGATGGCATATATCACATTAGAGGATGAGCAGTTGTAGGAGCCCCTGATGCTGTCTCTCACGTGGTTTCATTGTTTTTAAAGTTTTCAACGTTACAGACTAACACGTTCATTCTCTGCCTTCCTTCAGGACCCAAGGAGACTACACCCCTCGCACACCATGGGAATTGCTACAACGAAGCGTGTCCTGAGCTCTGCTTTATTTCTGATGCATTGTCTGGCCTGCGGGGGGCGCTCTGAGAAAGGCAGCTCCTCCCCCTTGCACTTTACTCACCCTTTTTATAACGCCACAATCTACGAGAATTCTGCCCCCAAGACCTACGTCAAGAGCTATGTCAAAATGGGCATTCACGTGACAGACCCAACGTGGGCCATCAGATACCGAATCGCTTCCGGGGACAGCGACGGCCTCTTTAAAGCCGAGGAGCACACGGTTGGGGATTTCTGCTTCTTGAGGATCAGAATGAGGAGCGGGAACACGGCGCTTTTAAACAGGGAAGTCCAAGACCGTTACCTGTTAATAATTCAAGCAACAGAGAAAGCTTTTGCCTATGACGGGTGGGCCAAAGTGCTGATCCGCATTCTGGACAGGAATGACTTGAAACCTCTCTTCTCACCCCCCTCGTACAAAGTCATCGTCGGAGAAGACACGCCCCCGAAAACCGCCATCAGTGTGGTCAGCGCCACGGATGCCGACGTGGGTCAGAATGCAGAGTTCTATTACACTCTCCACACCCGCTCACATTTGTTCACCGTGCACCCTACCAGTGGCGTAGTGATGACAGCCGGGAGGCTGAACGGCACCCACCGGGGGAAACACCAGCTGCAGGTCCTGGCTGTGGACAGAATGAGGAAAATCTCAGAGGGCAATGGATTTGGAAACCTGGCTAGTCTGGTGGTCCAAGTGGAACCATCTGCCCGGAAGCCCCCAGCTATTACTTCAGTGATGGTGACATCATCTGACTCTGATGAGGACCTCCTGTATGCTACATTGTTTGTGGACACGAATGGTTCAGAAGCCGGGATCGATTCAGTTGAAATTGTGGCCGGAGATCCAGGAAGACACTTCAAAGCCATCAAATCCTTTGTTGGGAGCAATGAGTTCATGATCGTGTCCACCAAAGAGATCGACTGGCTGGCTAACCCCTGGGGTTTCAATCTCAGTCTGCAGGCCACAGACAAGAGCAAACCACCTCTGACCTCTCAGATTCGAGTTATCCACATCCCTCCTTCCAAGTACGTCTCAGCCAGATTTGAGCAGGAAGTGTACAGGGCCCGGCTCAGTGAATTTTCCCCACCTGGGAGCCAAGTTACTATGGTTAAAGTCACTCCAGTCTTCCCACATCTGAAGTATATTTTGAGACCCACTCCTGACAGCACAGGGTTTAAAATCAACCCTCAAACTGGGCTGATCACGACTGTCAGAAGGATGGACTTCCAAGACCAGTCTCACTTTGAACTTGAAGTTACAACAGCCAACAATCAGGCCTATGCAGCTGTGGTCATTGATGTCACTGATTGCAACAACCATGCTCCAAGTTTTACTCAGTCTTCATACCGTGGCAGCTTCGACGAAAACCTTCCGCCTGGCACCAGCGTCTTAACAGTGAAGGCTACCGACCTTGACCAGGGGGAGAATGGGATTGTCACCTACACCATAGCCAACAAGAGAGCTGCTCCATTTGTTATTGATCCATTTTCAGGTGTCATCTCCACCTCCAAACCAATGGACTATGAACTGATGCAGAGATGGTATCATCTGCGTGTCTGGGCATCAGACTGGGGCTCCCCCTTCCGCCATGAGACTGAAGTTTATGTTTCCCTCATCTTGAGCAACCTTAATGACAATGCCCCAGTATTTGAGAAAGCCAACTGCAATGGAAGCATCCCCCGGAACTTATCGATCGGGCATCCTGTGGTCACCGTATCTGCCATTGATGTAGATGAGCTGCAGCATGTCAAATACAAAATCCTTTCAGGTAACGAGCTGCAGCATTTTGATGTGGATCCCATCTCTGGAGTCCTCTCCCTTAGAACCTCGCTCAGAGATCTACCTGCTGAGCAACCGCCCTTCTATTCTCTGAAAATAACCGCAACGGACGGAGAGAACGATGCTTTGCCTACATCCGTGAACATCACTGTGGTTGGCCCAGACTTCCCAGTCCACATGCAGTGCAAGGAGACAGGGATACTGCAACAGCTAACGGAGAATATAATCCACTCCATTGAATCTCTGTCTCAGGACCAAGGACTGGAAGAGGAAACCACTGTGAACCTGTATCACGTGAATCATCATGCACCCCGGTTTGAGGACAACTTTCCAAGGTCTATCGATGTCCTGGAGACAGTCCCAGTCAACTCAACCATTGTTGACCTGGCAGCGGTTGACCCCGATCCTGGCTTTCATGGCAAACTGGTGTATGTGATTGCTGATGGGAATGAGGACAGTTGCTTTACAATTGACATAGAAAGGGGTCTCCTCCGTGTTCTCTCCCCTTTAGACCATGAACGAACAAGCTTCTACATCCTTAACATTACTGTGTATGACCTTGGCACGCCTCAGAAGTCATCGTGGAAACTCTTGGCAGTCAACGTGTTGGACGCCAACGACAATGCTCCTAAATTCTCACAAGGGGCATACTGGGCAGCGATACCAGAAGATGTCACAAAAGGGACCATTGTCGCACAGGTGAGAGCGGAAGATGCTGATACAGATGACAACGGGAAGGTGAAATATTCCCCTCCTAACCCCCACTGATAAATTTGCCATTAACAGTGTCACTGGGGAGGTGACAGTAACGGGCCCCCTGGACAGAGAATTGTGGCCTCGCTATATACTAAAAATAGAAGCCAGGGACCAGCCTAGAATGGGCCACCAGCTGTTTTCGGTCACTGATCTGGTTGTGACTTTGGAAGATGTAAATGACAATCCCCCACGCTGCCTCCCAGCCCAGAACCATGTAAAGGTTCCTGAGGACCTGCCCCCTAGGGACCATTCTTCTCTTCCTAGAAGCCTTTGATCCTGACACTGGCTCTGGGGGAGAGGTAAAATACAGTCTTATCAACAATGAGGAGAGGACGTTCCACATGGATAGCCTGACGGGGGCTCTCCAGGTGGAGAAAGAGCTGGATTATGAGATGCGGGATTTCTACAATCTGACCGTGCATGTCAGCGACGGCGGGAGGCCCATCTCTCGCTCTTCATTCTGCCACGTGGCGCTTGATGTCCTGGATGTCAATGAGAACCTGCACCCGCCTCACTTTACCTCCTTTGTGTTCAGCGGCTGGGTGGAGGAGAACAGCCCGGAGGGCACATCGGTGATGACGGTAACAGCTCAGGATGGAGATAAGGGGAAGGATGGAGAACTCCAATATTCCATCAGAGAGGGCACTGGCCTAGCTGTCTTCCACATTGAAGAGGACACAGGTAATGAGGGTCCACTACAGGGGCATATTGGGGGGGTGGGGTGCTGTGAAGACTATTTTAAATGATGTCCTCTGGCTGGTCTGAATTTTGACCCGTCAGAATTTTTCTGTATTTTGTTTGCAAAGCCCATGGTCTCAGATCATCCATGGGGAGGGCAATGTGCATCCTCATGCGCTAGCTGAAATCATCCATGGGGTAGCTGCTCCTAATGGGAATTCATGCCGGTGGGGAGCAGGCTGTGTGCACCTCCTGCCTATTGAGGGAGGTGGGCAAGGAGAAGACAGCTTGAAAGAGCAGCCAAAGCCCCATAACAGCCCCACTATCTGCTCAGGGGCACTTGGGACTGGGACATGGCCCAGACACACTTTCTATGTCCTCTTCCTGGTTTTCACTGCAGACATCTGGGATTTCCTTGGCCAGCTGTAACTCCCATAGCAGTGAGGTCTGCATGCCCCTTCCTCAGTTGGACCAAGAGGGTATGAAATTAAGATTCCCTTCAGTCATCAGGATCTCCTGCTGCAGCATTTCAAATCCCTTTTTCTCCCTCCACCATCTAACAACCCCAAGGCATGCAGCTGCATCTCTAGGATAATGCCGACCCCATGCACCAGACTCAGATCTCCCGCATGGTAACACAGGACTGCTAGTGGACCACACACAAACCCAACCCAGAGTTTTTAAAGGGAATTGTTGTTCATAGTTTTTGGAGTTCTTGGAATCCACTGAAAGAACTTGTTGTAACTCTCCTAGGTACAATTCAGACGGTGGGACCACTGGACCGAGAATCCACATCTCATTACTGGCTGACCGTGTTAGCTGTTGACCGAGGTTCCGTTCCTCTGTCCTCTGTGGCCGAGGTTTATATTGAAGTCACCGACATCAATGACAACCCGCCCCAGATGTCGAGACCCATCTTTTATGCCTCTGTCATGGAGAACTCCGCCGTGAATACTTCTGTCCTTCAGCTTGATGCCAGGGACCCTGACTCCAGCTCCACAGGGAAGCTGACTTTCCAAATCCTACATGGAAACGCTCATGCGTTCTTCACCATTAACCCTGTCACAGGTAAGGCCTAAACAGGCTCTGTCTTCCTAGACTGCATGGAGTGTTGCAGAGAGCTTACTCAGCACCGCAACGTGCATAGCTGCTAAATTACAGCTGGCCTTGAATGAAATGGATCAGTTTAAGGGTGACTCTTTCAAAACATCCAAATCCCCAGGGACAATCTCTGCTAAGAGCAAGCCTGCCGACAGGGGCTGCAAAGGGGGCAACTGCCCTTGGGCTGAGTGATTCAAAGGGGCCTGGAGCCTCAAGCCCTTTAAATTGCCACTGGAGCATCATACGGCCGCATTCTTAGGGCTGCTTGAGGAGGTGGAGGTGCCCCGCCCCTTCCACATGAGGCCCCTCTCCTTCCAGGAGTGCAGAGCTGGCCCACCCTCACCTTGTTCTGGGGCCTAGTGTGGCTGTCAGCTCCCCTAGCTAAGAGGCAGATTGTCACTGGCACTCCCACCAACTGTACCAGCCTTTATTTGCAGCCAAGAGGTGCTCAGAAGGAAACGAGATTGTTTTACCTCTTTGGGAGCATCCATGAGAATAAAAAAAAATTGTTTTTAATATTGTTCCTTACAATCAGTTGCCCCACCGGGCAGTGGGAGCAAGAGGCAAGTGTACCCACATTGAGATAGCATTGGAGATATTTAAGAGTGGGTTGGATAGACATCTATCAGGGATGGTCTTTCTAGATGGTGCTTGGTCCTGCCAGGAGGGCAGGGGACTGGACTCGATGACCTCTCGAGGTCCCTTCCGGTTCTAGGATTCTAAAAAGAAATGTCCTTTTGGATGACCCTCTTTGGTCATTGAATGGCATGATCCCTGTATGACGTGTTCCCAGCACTTTCTGAGCACGCTAATCGCCTGATTCGCGCTCCCATCCCTGCTTCTCCCTCTCCCTCCCCGAGCTGGAACACTGCGAACAGCTGATTCGTGGCATTCCAGCTCTGGGTGGGAGGGGGAGGAGTAGAAAGTGTGGGGTTCCAGTGCCCAGTGCGCGAGAGGCACATGGGGAAAGGGACAGCCAGGGAGTCTGGAGGCCACAGGTGGCGGGTTGCCCACCACTGATCTAGAGCTTTTAATACACTCTGAAGAGGTTTTTCCAATATTTTACCTTTTTATGCTGAATGCTTTTTCAAGGCAAAACACGCCACTCTCTCTTTTTTTCCTACATGGAGAGAAGAACATGATAGGTTCTAGAAGGGGGTTTGGATTCCAGAACCAGCAAGGCTCTAGAAAAGACTATAAATGGTCACTTCCGAATTCTACTAACCTCACTCAGAGATGAACCCTCCATCCTAAGACAGGAGACTATTTTGAGTAATTGAATTTGTTGGAGCAGAAGTGTCTGTTATGAGGCATGACTGGGAGTCTTACTTTCTGGATGTTCCTCACTAATAAGCGATGAGTAATTTCACGCGGAAACCACAAAGCCCATTGTTGTTAGTCATCGGATTTTAGCAAATACTGAAGAGGTGAGAATTGGCACAAAGGTTTCAGAGTCATAACCCCCCAGCCCACTGAGAAGGAAACTTCCTAAATGTGGAGAACACCCCAGTCTAGGTCTTCAGAAATATCGCCCTTGAAAAAATGCTTTTGCTCAGTGGGCAAATAAGAGTTTATGTCACCATGGCACTGGAAACAAATCAGAAAGATTCAGTCCCAAGGATCAGCTGTGCAGAAATGCCCCCGCATCTCATGGAGAAGGCAGGACTAACCACATGCAAGAATGCACCTTAAAGATCCCTCCCCACATGGGTCCAGAACCATAATTTACCCTCTCCCCATTTCTGCTTAAGACCCCTCCCACAGCTGCACTCAGGCACTAGCCAGCATCAGGTGCACACTCAGGTTGCTCTGAAAATCCACCCGACAGAAGGGCCGGTAGAGACAGTCCCCATCCACACAGCCCTCGCCCAATGAGCCCAGCTGGACCTTATCAGCAACGCACATGCATTCCAGCAGCTAGCGAGAGCGCGCCAGGCCTACTGGGGCTTTGGCTTGCACTGGGAGCCTAGTGCTGGTGAAAGGTCAGACTGACAGCTCTGTGGGCTGAAGGCATCTCCTGAGCCACGCAAGAGGCAGTGGCCTCTTCTTACCCACAATGCACTCACAAACCTCCATGGTAACTCCCCCAACCACGAGGTCCCCCTCCTCCAAAGGCAAGGCCGTGTTCAGTCTCCACACCCATTCAGTTCTTGCCCTGTCTGCTGGGACTGCCAGGCACTAGGTTAGCCCACCCCAACCTGCCCCTTCTTGCTAGTGCACCAGGCCTAGCCCCGGAAAGATTTTGTGACCCTCTGGCATTTAAATTCCCTCACCTTTACCAATAATGTTGCCTATAAAGAAAGGTTAATTTACTCCCTACCCACAGCAAGAACTCTGCCCCCTGTAACAACCAGTCGGCTTCTACCCCTCACCCCATATGACGATGAGATGTAGCAGCAGGAAATAAACATGTCCAAGCAGGCCCTTCTGCCACCGAGCACTGCCAGTCTGACAGTGCCTTGCCTGGGGAAGAGAATTGCTCCTGGCACTTACTATTTTCTTACTCTTTTTTTTTATACATTTTCCAGTGCCCTCCTGAGCTGAGATGGTCTCAGTGTAGACGGAGGCCAACAGCACAAATCCCCCCCAGTTGTCATTTAGCGGGTGATCTCCGAGAAGCCAAGAATGAAAGGGCCCACAGTGGCTAACCTCCCCCTCTCGGTCCTAGGGGAGCTTCCTCTTGTTTGCAGATGAGACACACTGGCAGATACAACCCACAGTGGAGCTGTTCTGTGGAGGGATAGGAATCGGGTCCCCTTTAAGACAGTCTCTCAGCAGTAGAAGGCTTTAAAGGGAGCAGAAAGGGCCCTTAACAAGGGGCTTCCTCAGAGAGCACAAAGCGAGCATAAAGGACTCAACCCTGTCGCCTCTCTCAGCTACCTGGGAGAGGCCGGGGAGGAAGAGGAGAAATACATGAAAAGCTAATAAGAGGAAGGAATAAGCACAGTGAAGACAATAGCCTCCCACCACTGGCAATAGACTATTCCCAGTCCAGCCCAGCTGTGGTTTCATGGGATAGAATATTAGCCAGAAACGTTTGCATTTTGGACGTGGAAGTCAATCTTTGATGTACGTTGTGTCCCAGTACACGGGGAGTTTGCGGGTGGGGAGAGGATGCTGTGGAGGGAATGAGGACTTTGGGGTTACAGGGTGGTCGGGGTCATTTGTCTTGAAAGCAAGGAGACGCAGAACAAAACTGGTCTCTTCTTCTCTTCACTCACTCAGCCAGTATCTCTTCCACTGGGACGCCCTCCATCTCTGCCCTCTCTGCTCCTCGAGGTTCCAGAATCCGGGGGGCAGCTGCTTCTTCCAGAAACCGATTTCTTTCCGTGTGCGCTTCTCTGCAGGGAAGCAACCAGACGGACCGGCAGACACTGCTCCCCTCGCTCTTTAAACCCGAGTGCCTCCTTTCAGGAGACCTGGGAAACATGCCCCTCTCTGAATGAGTTCTCCTCATCCACCACTTGACCCCCAGCCTGTTTCCGATGTTCAGCTCCATGGGTGCTTGGAGACGTACACAGGCACTTTACTCTCCAGGAGAAAAAAGGTCACTTGCTGCTTTCCTGCTGTGGGCTCCAATGCTCTGCAGCGCTGTACATTTTTCCTGAGCGGCTGCACAAGCGCACCGCTTATAGGGAACCACTGGTCTTTACCCTTTGATTTGGGGCATTGTTTTAAGCCAGACCTGTTCTGCTCTGTCCCATTGAGCACACAGTGTCCACCGGACTATCCCAGGCGTAGAGGGCTGCAGATGCCGTAACATCAGGTGTTCAGTGTTGTTACATGCTGCTGGCAACCAGTGGGTTAGACGTATGGAATAGGTTTTTCATTGTCACCTCTAAACAGAGGCCTGCATACAGCACTGACTTGCCAGTGAGATGGAATTTAAAGTCCTTGCATAAACTAAAGCCAGAATAAGTCTTGGGTTTCTACCTTCATGCTCCAGCAACAAGCCTTTACATGCTTGGGTTTGTTCCAATTGCAAATCCTCCGGCTTTTATTACCAAATCCCACATTCCTTGGTTTGACTCTTGGAATAAGGAACTGGAGACACAAGCCAAAGAAACCGCCCCTAGCTCGGATCACCTTGCAATGACCCCCATTGACCCAAGCACAGCAGATGCCTCTCTTCGAAGAGACGCCGTGGCTCTGAAGAACCCTGGGGAGCGTTTGCTGCTTTTCAAACGAATGACAGCCATCAGTCACCAGCCCGGGGCTACACCACCCCAAACCTTGCTGCCGCTTCCTTGAGTCTTTTCCTACTCCACCCCTATCGGGCTTCTGCTCCCCCTCCCTTCTAGGTAGACCTTGCCTCCAGAGCCAGGATCGCAGGGCCTCTCCTCTCTCCCGGGGCCTCCTCTTTCCCTCTCTAAGCCCAAAGAAGCTTCCACACTGCAGCCCCTTTCTGCTGCAAACTCCGGGCTTTATTCTAGTCCACGGGCTGCAGCCTTTGGCATGTGGTCCAACAGGGTAATATGCTGGGGGAAGGGGGAACAAGGCATTTTATTTGCATTGACCGGCCACAGGCACTGCCCGCTGCAGCTCCCCGTGGCTGCAGTTCTTCATTCCCGGCCAATGGGAGCTGCGGGAAGCGGCATGGGCTGCAGAGATGTGCTGGCTGCCACTTCCCGCCACTTCCGGCAGCCAGGAATGGTGAGCCACGGCCAACTGGAGCAGGGGGCAGGGCTGTGCCAGCGGACGGTCAACCGAGACAAAATACATCGCAGCACACCAGTGGATTACCCTGCTGCCTGCATGCCCTGTACCAGTCCCACCTTCAACTCAGCTGGGCTCCATCCTTAATGAGGGCTTGTTCAGCCAGCCTACTTTCCCCTCAGAGGTGGCCTATCAGATTGCTGAATTCCTCCTGGGCCACATTAACCCTTTCTGGTCTAGTGTGGGGTGAACACCGCGTCACAGGGAGATAGAAGGAAACAGGGGGCCATTGGATCATACAGTTGGACCTTCTGTATGTCACAGGCCATTAGCTTTACCCAGTTGCCCCTTTAATGATCTCCATCACTTGTGTTTGGCGAAGGCAGATCTTTGAGAAAAACATCGAGGCTGGAACTGAAGACCTTACCAGATGGAGAATCCCCCACTGCCGAAGGTTGTTTGTTTCAATGGTTATTTGCCCTCTCTGTTAACAATTTGTGCCAAGAGAAAGCAAGAGGGAGAAGGATCTGTTGGGGGGGGCGGGGAATGGGAAAACAGGGGAAAGAGGGTGAAGTAGAGTAAGAGAACACATGAGTGGGGGAGAAATGAACGAGGCAAGGGGACCATAGAAGGGAGATTTCAGGCAAACTGCCTCCTCCTTTCTCAGGATCTTGTGGTGAAAAGCTCTGACCGTAGCACTTCCTGTTTTAACTCTTCGGTTTCTGCTCTTGCTCGGGCTGGGCGTGAGGTCAGCCCCCCGTCCCCAGCTCTGCCAGCAGAAGCTGTTCTTTTCTCTTGGCGGGTGCCAAGGTGCTGCCTTTTGCTGCTCCTGTTCTAACACGATGGGTTTTTCTTTTCCCTTATTCTGACAACGAGCAGGAGGCATTCTGTTGCTGCAGGCAGAAACGATCTGTTCCCATTGCTCGGCACATAGGATCAGACAGGCTGCAAGCGCAGGACTCGGGCACACCTGGCCTTCCAAACTTTTCTTCCAGCTGGGGAAGAACTTTACAAAAGAACTTTTTAAAGCCGGTGCCAGGCATCCGTTTAGTTTGGAAGCAGGGATCAGATATATTCTGCGGAGCAGGCGATCCTGTAGAAAATATGCTTGTGTTGGTTCTTGTCTGGGATTTTGCAAAAAGGCCTCCGCACTCAATGATTAACCAAGGCTGTAAGAGCTGGAGGAAGTTAACAGCTTCAGTGGCTTCTAACCTCCATGGTGTATTTAGGGGCTGAGCTAGCTTCTGTAGCTCCAGCCTCCGGGCTAGCCAGTATGCCTTTCCAAACAGCGACAAGGTACCTTCCCCCCATGCCTGTGGCCTGTGACCCAGACATGGAAATCAGCCAAATAACCCAGAGTGGATTTCAAACACCATTAGGAAGCCTGCTTGGTATTGGCCAAAGGAAAAAACGGAAAACAATGAATAAGGGGGGGAAATGTGGTTTCCCAACTCCTTGGAGGAGGTGGTTCAAATAAACACCTCTTCAGGGCACAAAAACGGTTGGACGTTTCCCTTCAATAACGGTTTTTCCTTCTACTCTAGCTCTCTGGTGTCAGAGTAGGGATGTGAATGGTTAACTGGCTAACCGGTAAGTATCACCCTTATTGGTTATGATTAACCGATGGGGGGCTGGAGCAGTCCCCAGTCGATTGCAGACAGGGGGCTGTTTCAGTCTTGCTGGGCCTGCTGCAAGCGGGAGGACACTCCAGCCTGGCCAGAGCAGCCCCTACCTGTGGCAGCCCAACCCCCACCAGTTAAACATAACCACAGATGTTGCCAGACCAGATAGTCCTGGATTTAGGAGGTTCAGCCTGTATTCTGACACCAACTAGAACCCAGTTGGTTTTCATTTCCACCATCCACCCAGCCCAGAGAAGGATCTGTTTGGCCCCCTTCTGGGGACTAACTTCCTACCAGCGTGACAAGGGAGGTGAGGTAATATCTTTTATTGGGCTACCGTCTGCTGGAGAAAGAGAGGCGGGTTTGAGCCACACAGAGCTTTTCCTCAGATCTCCCTCGCCCACTTTCTCTCTCTAATGCACTCCGACCTCTTTAATCCGGCCACCCTGGGAAACAGGCCCACATCGGAGGTCCTGGCTCGATAGCCACACAAATGCCCATTGACTTCAGCTGGCGTTTGTGTGAGCAAAGGGCCTTCAGAGTTTGGCCCGTAATACATGGATTATAAACCACGCAGCGAGGGCTGGCGGTGGCAGACGCAGGGCCGTGACACAGAGCACTCACAGGCCTGAGGCGCTCCATTGTCAGAAAGTCATGCATTATGTATAACACGTCCATCAGCGGGAACAGATGGGCTTGAAAACAATGCAGGGCTGGTTTTACCAAAGCTGAGGCCTCCGCCTTTCTGGACAGGAGCACCGGTAAGACAGGCGAGGAGTCCCCACCAGGATCCAAACCTCCACGGGGAGCAATTTGTGAAACAGTTCACTTGAAAGGCCATGAGGGCCAGAGAATGTCACCCGCTAACAGGGCCACCCTTATGAATTCTGGTGCCTTACACAGCCCAAGCAGCCCCCATCCCCCACTGGGCTATGGGGGTGGCAGCTCCATGGGGCGAGGGGGCTGTGGAGGCAGGAGCTGGGAGTGGGGAAGGGAGGAACAAGACAGGGAGGCTGGCGGAGGAGCAGGCGGAATGGGGAGCAGTGCAGCCTGCCAGAGCTGCAGGCCGGGAGGTAGAGCAGGAGCTGTGGGATTGGCAAAGCAGGGCCCCATACTAGACATATGCAGCATAGGTAGGGTGGCCAGGTGTCCAGCATTCACCCGGACAGTCCAGTATTTTTACCTCCTGTCCAGTAAAAAAAAATTCAGAGAATACCGGACACCTAAAATATTTTCTGATTTTTTCCCCAGCCAGGAGGCGAAAATGCCGGGCACCTGGCAACCCTACAAACACTCAGCACCCGGCCTCCCCCTCTGCTCCCCCCGGCTCCCAACACCCCTAGCCCCCCGACCCCAGCCCCCATGCTTACGTGGTTCTGCAAGGCTGCCAGCACAAAATGGCTGCTAACTAAGGGGAAGCGGGTCTTAGTGCTCAACCACTCCCCTGTTCCTATCCCTGCACTCACCCTTAAAGGGGACATGCTGTTTTATTTTAATTTTTTTTTTTTTGCTCAACAACTTTGGTCTCCTCCCCCCCCCCCCCTTTTTTTTTCGTTCAGCAGAATTTTTTCCTGGTGTGTTTTTTTTGGGGGGAGGGGGTGTTCGGTATTTTTTGTTTCAACCATCTGGCAACCCTAAGCATAGGGCACTACTGAATTTGGGGCACAGTGGTGCCCTATGCAGCTGCGCATTGTGCGAATGCCTAAGGATGGCCTTGCCCACTAACCCTGCCACAAGCCCAGGCTAGCGCATATTTTCAGGAAGCCATCGACTCTAGCTCTCTAAAGACTTCACCTGGTGGAGAATCCACTCTACCCCTTGCAAAGCTTATCCAATGGTTAATCGCTGTTAAAAAGGTCCGTCTTATAGCCTGGATTTAACTAGCCTCAGCTGCTGGCTGAGAGAGTCTTCCCTTCCTTAAGAAGGAACTTCAAACTTTTGCCCAAAATACTGCAACATTTAGGGTACGTCTACACAGCAACATTATTTCGAAGTAATTAGCGTTATTTTGAAATTGCTTAGTCTGCATCTACACAGCAGGCAGTTATTTCGAAATAGTGTCGAAATACTGTCAAGCTGGAGGGCTTCTTGCTCCAACTCCAGTATCCCTCATTGTACGGGGAGTAAGGGAAGCCTGAGGAAGAGTGCTGTATTTTGAAGTAAGTGCTGTGTAGATGCTCCCAATTTCAAAATAAGCTATTTCGAAATAAGCTATGCAATTGACGCAATTCAATTTGCGTAGCTTATTTCGAGTGAAGCCCTGCTGTGTAGACACACAGAGAGGAGAGAAATAAGAAAGAAGAGGCAACATTTCCCCATTGTAAAACCACTTCTGCTTACAAGCATGGGGATTTGGGACTAGGAAATGTTGCCTTCCCACAGCCTTCTTGCATGTTCATCGATTTGCTTACAGGGGAATGTCAGTCTTTGAATCTGGCCCCGGCTGACGAGTCAGAAGAACAATTTGTGCCATCCCCTCCTGGGAGGCTTGGAACTCAAAAGGTTATTTCTCTCTTGGCAGGCCTGATTTCCACCGGTTCTCAGCAGCTGGATCGAGAACACAAGGCTGAGCATATCCTGGAGGTAGGCAGCGCCAAAGCTGTAATTAGTGGTATTTACCTGCAAGTGTTTCACATCCTCAGCAAGCTCTGCCTTGCAAGTTGGTGCACAGAGAAAGAGGCTCACGCCATCCGCTCCCGAGTGCTGGGAAAGATAATTAAATGTTCTATGGGGCTTTTTTTTTCTGTTGCCCCAAGTGCCAGCTGTGCGATGCTTTTGAAAAGCGTCTCAAGATTTCCTAACGGAAGAGCGGAGAAGCAAGAGGCCCATTGCCAAGATCTGGGGAACGAAGGGTGGGAATTGCCATTCTAGTCTCTAACCAGGTGGACAATGATTCATTTGTCAGAGGCCAAGCCAGAGAAATTCAGTGTACGGCATTATCTGGGCCTAGTCCTCAGCTTCCCCAAGCTCATGTTGGATGCTGCTGGACAGGAGGGAAGGGAAGGGTGCCTTCTTCATCCTGGAATGCAGCAGGGGCCAAACTAACCCCCAGTGCAAGTTAGGGAAAGCACAGAAACACCATGGGCCATTCCACTAGCCCAGGATTGCCAAAGCACTAATCCAGCCCTTACCCCAGCTATGCAGCCTTTACATCACCAGGGGATCCCCTTACAATAGGGCTATTCATAGAAAGCTGAAGGAATCCCCAGTTGCTCCGAGTAACTCACCTTCTGCTCCCTATTGATAATGCTTAGTCATTCTAGAACACTTTACACACTTTTTCATTCTCACAGCATTCCCGAGAGATCGGGTTATCCCCATTTTACTGATGGATAAACCGAGGCACAGACATGTTAAATCTGGGGCAGGTCAGGTGTAGAACTCCGACGCTCTTCTCTCCAGAGTTAGTGCTCAGTCACATCAGTACATTTGTCAATGCCTTCCTTCTTCCAACGTACTCAGCAGTTCCTGCCTCTGTCCTATATTTTTGTAGATTTCATGACCACTGGCAGGTACTTTGGCACACTGCTTATTCTTCATTGTCAGGACCTTTGTGTTCCTTTTCTCTCACCCTCCAAGAAGTTCACAAACATATCAGTGAAAACGCCCAAATCCTAAAGATGAAAATGTTCCATCTCCATTTGTTGCAGTCCCTGCACAAAAATCATTATCGATAACTTGTCACACAAAGATGACAGGCCATATCCGAGACCTTGTTCTCAGTCTAAGTCATCAGAATGTAAGAACGGCCATACTGGGTTAGATTAAAGGTCCACCTAGCCCAGTATCTTCTGACAGTGGCCAATGCCAGGTGCCCCAGAAAGAATGAACAGCACAGGAAATCATCAAGTGATCCATCCCCTGTCACCCAAAGAAATCCCCTGAAAACAGAGGCTAGGGATACCATTCCTGTCCATGCTGGCTAATAGCCATTGATGGACCTAACCTCCATGAATTTATCTAGCTGTTTTTTGAACCCTGGTTTAGTCTTGTACTTCAAAACATCCCCTGGCAAGGAGTTCCACAGTTTGACTGTCTGTTGCATGAAGAAATACTTCCTTTCATTTGTTTTATACCTGCTACCTATTAATTCATTGGGTGAGCCCCTAATTCTTGTAGTAGGGTTAGGACAAGTTACCTTTATAATGACTTTTGGCACAGAGTTCATGGGGAGGGCATGATTGCCTGTTCATGCATCCAGAATCCTGCAATAATATAAATATTTGTGTAGCAATATTAGGACTTGATTCAACCATACCTATGTTCCTCTGCCAACTTCAGTGGAATTACTTCTAATTTATAGCAGTGTAAATGAGAGGAGAATCGGCTTGTTAGAGTTTGTATCTATAATGCCCTGCGGCCTGGGCTCTTAGTGGAATTTGAATCTGGGTTCATCAGCAGTAAAAGCAGGTATCCCTAAGCACTTCAGCGGTAGTAAATGCATCTTCTCGTCTGTGGGCCAGCCCTAGGCAACATCATGTAGTGTGACTTACACAGTTTCCTCAAGCAGCAGATGCCAGCGATTGACTTGGTCACATGCACTTGGGTAGGTCTGAAATTTCATTCAGTAGGGGCAAGTGACATTCAAATCGTGCTGGAAGAGAAATACACATACACCCAACAAACCGCAGAATAATGTTACACCTGCCCTTCCTGCTGAGGGTTGGCTGTTGTGCCGCGGCTCATGAGTCCCCTGGTTTGCTTGCAGGTTGCTGTTTCGGACAACGGAGACCCGACCTTGAAGTCCACTGCCAAAGTTGTGGTCCAGGTCCTGGATGCCAATGACAATCCTCCCAGCTTCCCCCACAAACTCTTCATGGTTCAACTCCCAGAGAGAGCTGCGTCTGAGTCTCCACTGCCAGTCTGCAGGGTGATCGCCTCCGACCGTGATGTGGGGCAGAATGGACGGGTCACCTATAGCATTGAGGAGAATGAGGAAGGGATATTCACCATCAGCCCTGGGACAGGCGTGCTGTTCTCCAGAAAGGCTTTCCTGGCCTCGGAATACAACATCCTAACGGTGAGAGGGGCCCAGAGAGAGAACGCCTGTGAAGGGAGAGGGGGAGGGGGAAAGAAGTAAGAGGGAGGGAGAAAATGAGAGAGGAAAGACGGAGAGGGAGCAGATGAGAAGGATCTGTGGAAGGGAGAGTCGGGAGGGAGAGATGGGCACAGCTGAAGGGACAAAGAGAACCAATGAAAGAGAGATGAAGGTATGAGAAGTGGAGGGAAAGTCTGAGGTGCAGTGCACCATATTATTTCAGGGATCCACCTGATCCCTGGATCATCCCCATGATCTCCCCTGGGTTTGGAACTGAATCTGAGATTTCCCATACTTTTAAAGGTCTTAGATTTGGGGTTCTGCTTCTGGCTCATTGCAAAAAGAAGTACGAACCCAGCTTACAAAGTATGGATCCAGGTTCAAACTTCTGCCAAGTTCAGAGGCCTTTGGATCCAGAGTGCTGGCCGGGCCCCCTTTCTGCTTTGACACAAGCATGGGTCTGATTTGGAGTGAGCCTGGGGATTTACTTTGTGATCCAGAGGAATCTGGTTTGCATGACTTCACTGTGAAAGCAGGTGAAACTCAGCCCCTCTGAGTGAAATTTGCTTTGCGGGTTTTTGGGTGCGTTCAGGCTTGAAACTCAAAGAGAAACTACAGGGAAGTATCATGCAGGGCTCTGGGAACGTCAGCCCAACCGGATGAGAGGAAGGGACTGCTAACCCAGCACTTCTCCCTGAACCATGACCCATGTGTTCCTTGACAGGTCAAGGCGACAGACAACGGCAGCCCCTCACTTTCCGCCAGCGTGCGGCTTCACATCAGTTGGGTCGCCGGCCCGGGCCCTTCCTCAGAGCCACTTGCTTTCGACGAGCCCCATTTTAACTTTGCGGTGATGGAAACGGACCCTGTGAACCACATGCTGGGAGTGATCAGCGTAGAGATCGGACCCAGCCCGCTCTGGTTTACCATCACAGGTGAGGCACCAGTGGGAAACGGGACACTCTGGCATCTAAGAGCTGGAAAGATTTTGCCCGGTTCCCCTTGGCATTCAGCATGTACATGCCCTGAGCTAACAAAGGTGTTTACTTAAGATTAAGAGAGAAGCCTCCATGTAGGCATCACATGGCGTCCCGCCTGACTACATAGAAAACACAGAGACTCCGTTCAAAGAGCTGGTGCACAAGAACAATTATCCGTCATCTTTTACCATGACGTTTCTGGCACTTGCCCATCACTAATGAAATCTCTTGCCCTGGAAGACGCTGGGGGTGAGAGACTCACATGGCTCATAGGAAATATGTAGCAATCATGCCCCCTGCAGCTTTCCCCGTAAGCTGAGCTAAGCTGATGAGCAGAGCACCCATATCTAGGTTTTTTGTTTCTGCTGGTGGTGCACATTTGCACATGCCTTGGTGCACATAACACATTATTCCGCACATGGAAGGAAAAGATTTGAGGGAACACTGCCCTGCACTGCAGCCGGGTAAAACATCGTGGAGGGCCCCTGATTGGCTGACCTGGTTACCACGCTTGCTTTGCTCAGGGCACTTTATGATTCTGCTGGTAAAACCATTCCTTTGGGACTCCTCTTCTTCCTCCGCCAGTCTGCGCTGAGACACCCTGTGATTTCCATCAGCTCAGGTTTGCTGTAGATAGTGTGTCTTTCCCTTGCTGCTGACAGAGGCGCTTGCCCATGACCGTTCTCCAGGTGAGACAGCTTTAGGCCTCCCCTTTGGGGCTGCTTTGTGGCAAGGCAGACCGTGGAGTTGCAGCGGCTTTGCCCATGGATTGCACCCAGCAGAGATAATGGTTCAGAGCTGGGCTGCTGGTCAGAGCTCCGGGTGCTCCTCCTCCTAGTTTGGGGCCTCCTTGTGAAGCAGTGTCGTAGCCAGAAGGGCCCACTGGGGTTGGGGAGGACGCTGATTTGGGTGCATGGGCTATTCTGGGGGGTGGGGTTAAGCCCTAGCAGCCTGGCCCTGCTCTCCAGTGCTGGGCGAAGTGGGCCAGGGTAAGCCCTGGGGCCCTACCCCCGCTCCCTGGCTGTAGCACAAGGCGGAGCCGGGTAAGCCCTGCCCCGGCTCCTGGGCTGGAGCTCCGGGCGAAGCAGGAGAAGCCCTGGCATCCCGGCCCTGCTCCCCAGCGGGAGTGCTGCATGGGCAGGCAAGGAGAGGGCCTCAAAACAAAGTGGGTGGGCCACGGCCCACTCAGGCCCACCCGTGGCTATGCCCGTTGTGAATAGCACAGCTCTCAGGGTTTTTCTCACCGGGGGGGGGCAGGGTTTGACGGCCGAGAGGGAGAGAGCCCAGACTGGCTGCTTTGAAGGAAGCGGCGGATAAAGAAAGGGAAGGAATTTCACATTTTCCTTAGAGGTCTGGGAGCATTTTCTTTCCTCTCTTGTTTGGAGTTTGTCCTTGCCTGGTTTTCTCCTCTCCTCTGACCCCACTGCTCCAAGCAAGCGAGGTTAGCAGACTGATCTCTGCTAGTGGAAGGGAATCCACTTGTCTCTTTCTTTTCCTCAGTCTCAGCTTCTTTTGTCTCTCTCGCACTGTATCAGTCCAGATTTCCCCACACCCTCTGATAGCGGCACCATTAGATGCTCATAGGAAAATCAGCTTGCTTCAGAATATGGGGAACTCTGGCAGAGGCATTGGGGCACACGATAAATGGCCCAAACAGTCTCTAACCGTCTCTAAACCGGACTATTCCAATGGCGTTTTGCATGTCATAAGCAAATAGAGTGAGAAACACAAGGGAAGGGGCTGTCATCCTTGGACTGCCTGACAAGAGCAGGAGGGATGACTCTTCCACTGAGTTCCTCAAGTCTACGTGATGCAGCCATCTGGGCTGGAGCAACGGCCCTTGCTCATACTGGGAGCGCCGTCTGCTTCTGCAGCTGCTCAGCGTTGGGCTTCTCCAGAGCTCGCAGGCTCCCTGCCATGGTGAGGAAGGACACCGCTAACGTACTGTCAGAGCAACCTTGAGTTTGAAAGCCACTGCGGCTTTCCCTGGTGCAAAGTCACCCCCACGCCCATCGGCGATAAGCCTGTAGAGCCCGAAATCTGGAGAGCTGATGCAAATGAGGTAATGCCCTCATTTTCAAATTGGAATAGCCATGGTCTCATTTGCATAACGTCAATCTTCTTCTCCTTGCCCCTTTCTGCTTTGTCTCCCATCTGAGATTTCTCTTGCACCCCTTTTGTTTTTGCGTGGTTCCCTATTTCACCACTACATGTCCCCTGGCCACCCCTCTGCCCTAGCTTCCCCCAGCTCTTTTCTGGTTCCCCTCTTTGTCCCTCAGTGTTTCCCACTGCTCACCAACAATAGGATGGCCTGGCCATAGAAACCCTGCCTAGAGTGTAGCCCCCACCTGCCCATGGCCCCAGAAGTACAGCTAGAGCTACTGCCTACCCAGCACAGTTTTTTCTACCCACAGCCAGTCCTCACCCATCCCCTGGCTGTGCATGATCTGAGGGCTAGGGTCCTCCAGGCCAGGTCTCTATGGTTACCATTCTCAAGGGCTCCTAGGAGTCTGTATGGTTTAGATCCTTAATGCTTTCATCCAAGGCTCCTACCACAGAGATCGGCCCAGAGCTCCTTCCTCCAAGCCACTTTCCTGTTCTCCCAAGGAGCACAAGAAATAAAAGCTGGTGCTCAAGGACAGGGGCCCAAACTTGGGAATCTCTGGCCAATCTGCAAGATTTAACCGATCGGCCTTCCCCCGCCCAGCTCTCGCTGTTACTACAGTGAGGCCTGGAGGCATGCCACTGAAGTCAGGGCTCTCCCACCCTGGATGAAACCAGCACACTCTGTCTCCCCTGACAGTTCTAGGCCTGCGATACCTTCTTCATCCTTCTCTTCAGCTGGAGACACCCCGGTCTTCCCTCGGCCTCTGGTCAGGCCTTTTAGAATTTACACCAACCAACAAGAAAAAGACATTCACTGGGGCATCCTCCCTCCTGTCCTAGCTGCGTACTTCCCACCAGGTCCTAGTGGTGGGTTGTTAGAACACCTGCCAGCTGCCAAGAGTCCTTCCACAGCTACGCCCCCTTGCAAAGCTTCAGTTCACACACACCCAGCTCCCTCAGCGCAAGATCCTTTTCTAATATTTATTATTAATTATTCTTACACCGTTGCCTTCCCCTCCCCCCTTTATTTCTCTGCCCCGTCCCAGGTGGCGACGATGACATGGATTTTGATATTGAAAAGAGCACCGGCAGCATGGTCATTGCGAGAGCCCTCGATGCAAAGAAGAAGCCAAGCTATAACCTTACAGTGGAAGTCACTGATGGGTCAAGTTTCATCAGGACCCAGGTACATTCCCACAATTCCTAAAGGCTGGTAGAGCCCCTCATCTTTCCATTGTTTCCACAGGCTATGGATTGGGGCCTAGGCATGCATGTCTCCTTGCACTCCGCCCCTTGGGCTGAGCTATCAGTCCCTCTGACTCCCCAAGCTAAGGGTTTATCTATTGCCATAGAGTCACACAAGGCGGGCAGATGAGGCCGGCACCCTAACGTACATGCTAATTTAAACTCGTGATATACATGACTAAGGGAGCGAGCACAAGAGTAGAGGCAGACGAGTCCCACAGGAAATCAACCTGAGTGAAGGGAGGGATGGATGAGTAAGAAGGAGCCTGTTTAATCCTTTTATCAGGGCCTTTCACTCAGCTCCGCCTGTTGGTGGAGTGTAAGTGAGACAGGCCGAGAGAACAGGTCGCACCGGAGGATCAGTATGTGGCCCTGAGCACCAAAGGGGTGGCTGTGACCAATTTAGGGGAGGAGACACCCATTACAATGTTATTCCCATTTCTCCCCTGTTTGGCCCTGCAGTTCTATCTCTCATTCTCAGTGCAGAAGGTACTGCCCTCAGATGGGTGATGTGGCAAGAAGGCTGGGGAACACACAGGGCTCTCTGCTTCTACCCCTCCCTCACTTCTGTGTCCAACAGCACAGCTCCACTCCACCTGTGTGGGTCGAGGACGTCCCACCTTTCACTGTCCCTGAGAGGGATATTCAGGGATTGCTCACTCTCTGTCAGGGCTGTTCCCCATTCTGGCACTCCAAGTGCAGAAGGTGGGGGCCTGCAAAGACCTTAAATACTTCGCCTCTATAGGCTCTGCTTACAAAAAACTCCCCAGAGTCACAGATGCACTGGCTCTGAGGGGAAAAAAAGCTGCCACCAGCAAGTGATTTCACCCTAGAAAACAAGAGGGAACCCTGAAATTCCTTCCCCCAGGGGACCCCAAGCTCTTTTGCCCCAAAAGACATTGAAAAAAGAAGAGAGAGAAACAAGCTACAGTCTCTGGTTGCTGACCCCCCAGTCTGGGCAGGCAAATACACACACAGAGCCCCCTTTTACTTGCGAGGACACAAGAATCAAATCACCACCTTAAAAAAAGTGATTTTTATTAACAAACAAAAGATCTACTTGATAAAACATACTTGGTTGCTAGGTGTATGGAGCAACTAAGTAAAACAAATTAAAACACAGAGAAAATCTCTGGGAACAACTCTTAGTAAATGGGGGAGGGAATGCATGCTCTAATTTCACACAGAGAAGTTTAAACCAAACAACCAAAACAAAGAAAAATACCCTAATCACAACTAGATACACTTTTTCCCTTTATTTGCTCACGATCCCTTCCTGGTTCAGTCCACTTCCATGGCCCATATTCCATGGTAGTCCTGCCTGGGTTTAAATCATTCTGTCTCTCTCAACTCCAGGCTTAACTTCTCCACACAAAGAAAGCAGGCAGGGTATCTTATGCAATTCAGATGTCAGCACTGTATCCCCATTGGTTCTTCTGGCCCCCTGCCAACACCCTTGCTAATTACCTGAGTTTAACCCCTTAGTCACCGGGTGCTGGCCAGCACTCCTCCTATCCATCACACTCTCTCTGACCAAATCAACTAGAGGGCTCTGATCTTGAGTCACCCAGTAGTTCTCCTTAGGGTGACACATTATGGGGAGTGATCACCAGGTTGATCTGCAGGGGGAGGCTAACAAGGATGTCAGACAGGCAAAGACCACCATTCCACCAACATTCCCTGGGGACCATCTGTTACCTTCAATGGTACAAACTTTTGTTCCATCACACACTGCCTTGGCTGATGCGCATTTCCTGCCTCCCAGAATCTCATCATTGGTTTCTTTTGGCATTGGTGGCCACGGCCAGATGTCAGCGAGTTTGCTGCTGCAAAACACAGAAGCATGTTTGATTTTGTTCAAAGGAAGCAAATCATTAGAGGGGACTGGGTAAGGTGTGGTCTAGAGGTAGGGTTGCCAGGTGTCCGGGATTGACCTGGACAGTCTGGTATTTTTGCCTCCTGTCCGGTAAAAAAATTCAGAAAATACCGGTCACCTGAAATGTCCGGTATTTTCTGTTTTTTTCCCGGCCAGGAGGCAAAAATACTGGATACCTGGCAACCCTACGACACACTCAGCACCTGGGCCCAGCCCACGGACACCCTCTGGGCCCCAGCCTCCCACCCCTCCTGCTTACCTGGTTCCACAGGGAAGCTCCCTTCTGGCTCGACCAAAAAAACAAGATGGCCACCAGCAAAAAACCTCAAGACCTGAGCAAGGGGAAGCAATGCCTTCAATGGGTCTTAGTGCTCAACCTCTCCTCTTCCTATCCCTATTCTGACTCTGCACTCAATTAAAGGGGCCATACTGTTTTAATGTTGTTTTTGTTTTGTTTTTTTGTTTTGTTTTGTTTTTGGTTTTTTTTGCTCAACAACTTTGGTCCCCCTCCCCTTTCTCCCCGCCTCAACAGATTTTTTCCCCTGTTTTTTTTTTTGGGGGGGGGGGGAGTGTTCAGTATTTTTGTTGAAACCATCTGGCAAACCTATCTAGAGGTGCAGAGATGGGGGTGGGAGGAGTTCAGTGAAGATGAGATGGGAGGGATTCGGGGTATTGGACAATGGAAGGAACTGGCCAATCTCCCTAGCCAAAATAGGGTTTGCAGTGTGCAAGGAAGTTATTGTCTTTTTTAGTAAGCGTAAGCTCCAACACTTGCTTTTGCCACCATACTTTCATGCTGCTCCTGATATGGACGCGCTCCTCCCATTCATCCTTTGTGCTCCCTCCATTTCCCTATGTGAACACAATGAGAAGCAGCAGGACGTCAGCCAGCAAGGCCCCAAACCAGCGGCTGCTTGAGTGTTTTCAGGGCCAGCCCTATGCGCCAACAGCAGACCAATGTTCAGGCTAAATGGCTTTTTAGAGTGAGACCAACCAACCAAAACAAGCGCCAGCCAAGATAGAATCTCAATGAAAAGAGCACAGAGGACAGCTTCTTGGACAGCCCCTGCGGCTCCACAGGGCTGCTGCCTATCTGTGCAGAGGGATTTCAAGGTGTGGCATTCAGGAAACTGAGGCACGAGTGTGACACACTTAAGGGCATGTCCAAAGGGCATGTCTTTCGAAAGAGGGATTTAAATTAGACAGATCAAAATTGCAAATGAAGCCAGGATTTAAATTTCCCGTGCTTCATTTGCATAATGGCAGCCGCGTTCTTTCGAAAAAGGGCTTTTTGTAAGTAAAACCGTCATCTAGGCGGGGTTCTTTCAAAAAAAAAATCTTTTTTGAAAGATCCTCTACTCCTCATTTTTTTGCTCCTAACTGTAGCACACAAACCAATATTTACTGCTCACCCTGTGTTTTTCATTTTTCCTGCAACCCTGCGATTCGTAAATAGAATTCCCCCCCACTCCAATGGGATTCCCCCGCATAATACACTGTCTCCCCCACAGGCCTACATCCACGTGATTGACATTAACCAGCACCGCCCCCAGTTCCAGGAGAGCCATTATGAGGTGACAATTCCCGAGGACACGCCCCCCGGGACAGAATTCCTTCGGGTCAGCGCCACAGACGAGGACAAAGGGAAGGGCTTGATCTACACCCTCCATGGCAGCGTGGACCCCAGAAGCACCCGGCTCTTCCAGCTGGAGCCGAGCAGTGGAGCCCTCCGGACTGCAGAAGGGCTCAGTTCTCAGTCCATGCTGCAGCACATCTTAACCGTGATGGTATGAGAGAGCCAGGACCCCAGCCTGCTGAGCTGGAACGGGCGCTGGGGAATTAGGCGGGGTGTCTGGGGAATTAGGCGTGATCACCAGGTTGATGAGGAATTAGGCGGGGTGTCTGGAGACATTCCAACCAGGGCCAACAGTTTTAGAGGGGAGGGAAAGACTTTTAGCTTTCACCTTGTAGCGCACCCCATAGACATGTTGATGGCTTGTCCTCAGAGGTAGGGCCCTACCAAATTCGCCGTCCTTGATGGCCAATTTCACAGCTATAGGATTTGAAAACTGGTCAATTGCACATTGTCAGCTGTTTAAACCTGACATTTCATGGTGGTGTAACCGTGGGGTCCCCACCCAAAAGGAGATGGGGGGGTCACAAACCTGTTGTAGGGGGGCCATGGGATTGTTACCCTCATTTCTGTGCTGCCTGCAGAGCTGGGCCTCTGAAGGTAGCAACCGGACAGCTCCCTGCAGCTGCAGGAGGCTCCAAGAGGTAAAGGTGGGTTTGGCCTGGTCACCACCTCCCCCTGCCAGAGCAGTTTGCAGGGGACGGTTAGGGTTGGTCCTGTCCTTCCTCTGCCTAGTCAAAGGTAGGAAGAAGCCCCCTTTGATGGGGCCCTCCCAGCAGCACAGGAAAGACTGGACGCAAGTCCACAAGTCTCGTCCAGCTGCAGGAAGCTCAGGATGCTGCCCAGTCCCAGACAGCGTCCTGCAGCTGGGGAGCCACCCAGAGGTGGGTCTGGTCTGGTTTCACCTCCCACCACCAGAGCAGTTTGCAAAGGAGGGACAGGTCCTGTCCTTCCCCTACCCAGTCGGAGGTAGGAAACCCCCTTTGATGGGGCGCCCCTAAGGAACAAGGAGTCAGCCAATTTTATGGGGAAGGGCTTATTTCGTGGTCCGTGACATGTTTTTCACTGCAGCCTGTTGCTGCTGCCAGCTAACAAAGTGACTCCTTCAACTCAACTGGTAGAGGCCTGTGCTTTGGCTTTGCCCAGTGATCTCCCTCGGTAACCTGCTCTTCCTCTCTGCCCCTCAGGTGCGGGACCAGGAAGTGCCCATCAAGCGGAACTTTGCCAGGGTTGTCATCCACGTGGAGAACTGTAACGTTCACCCTCCCCAGTTCACCCGCCGCCACTATGAAGCAGAGGCCCTCGACTCGGTGACCGTAGGCACCGAGGTGGTTCAAGTCCGAGCCCTGGACCAGGACCAAGGGGTGAACGCTGAAATCCGCTACTCTCTTCAGGCAGGTGAGGGACACGAGGCAGGGCAGAGTTAGCTAAGAACCTGCCTGCCACAGAGATCCAGCCCCTGGGCCACTCTCGTCCAATTAGTGAAATCTGCCATTAGGCGGCTGGACCGGTTTTCTGAGTCCTCTCAGTGTTACAGCTGCTGAGCTCTGGTGATCTGCAGCACTGAGAACGAGGCAGCAGGATCTGTGCTGAGCTTCTTTCATTGGGAAGCGGCTTTTGCATCCCCTCTTGTGGGGACGGGCCTGTCTCTCTCTCCTGATGTGCACAGCCTCAGCCTCACCCCATGCAGAAAGTATCCTCATAAGTACATAAGAGCAGCCATACTGGGTCAGACCAAAGGTCCATCTAGCCTAGTGTCCTGTCTTCCAACAGTGGCCAATGCCAGATGCCCCAGAGGGAATGAACAGACTGAGAGGGGACATGAGAGCAGTTTTCAAGGACCTGAAAGGGTATTAAAAGGAGGAGAGAGAAAATTTGTTCTCCTTGGCCTCTGAGGTAGGACAAGCAGCAATGGGTTTAAATTGCAGCAAGGTTGGACATTAGGAAAAACTTCCTACCTGTCAGGGTGGTTAAACACTGGAATAAATTGCCTAGGGAGGTTGTGGAATCTCCATCAGTGGAGATATTTAAGAGCAGGTTAGACAAACATCTATCAGGGATGATCTAGACGGTGCTTGGTCCTGCCGTGAGGGCACGTGACTGGATTTGATGACCTCTCGAGGTCCCTTCCAGTTCTAATATTCTGTGGTTAGGATCCTGGGCCACGACTGCCGTTCATAGGTTCTACTGACATACACGTAGGCTATGTCTAGACTGGCATGATTTTCCGCAAATGCTTTTAATGGAAAAGTTTTTCCGTTAAAAGCATTTGCAGAAAAGAGCGTCTAGATTGGCACGGACGCTTTTGTGCAAAAGCACTTTTTGCGGAAAAGCATCCGTGCCAATCTAAACAGCGATTTTTAAGAAAGCCCGATCGCCATTTTCGCCATCGGGCTTTTTTTATAAAACAGTTTGTAGCTGTCTACACTGGCCCTCTTGTGCAAATACATTTGCGCAAGAGGGCTTTCGAACGGGAGCATCATAGTATTTGCGCCAAGAACACTGACAATCTTACATGAGATCGTCAGTGCTCTTGCGCAAATTCAAGCGGCCAGTGTAGACAGCTGGCAAGTTTTTCCGCAAAAGCAGCCGCTTTTGCGGAAAAACTTGCCAGTCTAGATGCAGCCGTATACTATTAATAACAGTAAAGGCAGGATAGGGTGGGGGGACATGGCACAGCCCACACTGTATCTATTCAATATATGAATAGAAAATTGAAGTGCATTGTTCAACCAGCATTAAATTCACTCTACTTAAAGAATAATTTTTCTAATAACCCTTATCCTTTATTTACACATTTGCCCAACGTTTACAGCAGGATCATTATGTTTACAGTAAGGGCAGACCATAGGTGCTGAAAGTAGGGATGTCTGGGGGAGCTGCCGCACCCCCAGCTTGACATGATTTTTATTCTATAGGTTTATAGTTTAGTTCAGCTCCTCTGCTGTACAAATTGTTCCAGCGCCTCTACACCAGCCTAAACATTCATATAGATTGTCATTTCCCAATGAAAGAAGCCGACAATGGTTAGCACAAGTCATCTGAGATGAGACCAGGAATGACCCTGGAAACACTCTGAGGGTGCGTCTACACTGCACTGTAGCTTGAAATGAGATATACAATTTGAGCTACGCAAATTGTATATCTTATTTCGATCTTATTTCGAAATATCTTATTTTGTAATTTGGCACTGTCTACACAGCATCAAATTTCGAAATAAGGCGCCATTCCGAAACGTCCCTGACACCTCGTGGAATGAGGTTCACAGGGACGTCGGAATAGCGAGCCTGTGATATTTCAAAATAACGAGCTTGCTGTGAAGATGCTAGCTTTTTTGGGACACTCCGGTATCCCGAAATAGCGTTGCAGTGTAGACGTAGCCCAAGAGAACACAGCCAAAGAGCATAGTCATCTCTTAATTTTGCCATTTCCTTTATTTCAGGTAACAGTGAGGGGTTCTTCAGCATTGACTCCCTCTCCGGAATTATTACAGTTTTCCAGAAACTGGACCAGTTCAAGGCAGAGCGGTTAACGCTCGTTGTCAAGGCAGAAGATCAAGGGTTCCCCCCACTTACGGACTCCACAACTGTCCACGTTCACATTAAACCCTCTGACCGCACTCCTCCTAAATTCTCAGAGGTGGAATACATTGCGGAGATCAGTGAATCTACTGCACCTGGCTCGCCCCTTCTCCTGGTTTCAACCACAAGCGTGTCCCCGGTCAGCTATGAAATAAAAGAAGGAAATGAGAGTGGCGTGTTCTCCGTGAACTATCAATCAGGCCTTATCTCCACTCAGAAGAACTTAGATTTTGAGCAAGTCTCATCTTACCAGCTGAAAGTCCGAGGCACCAACATGGGAGGAGCATTTACGGATGTGGCCGTGTTTATCTACGTCATAGATGAGAACGACAATGCGCCTGCTTTTGTGAAGCCTTCCTTCGTTGGCTGGATCAGTGAGAACGCCCCACCTCAAAGCATGGTTACGGATGAAAACAACGCTCCGCTGGTCACACAAGCAACGGATGCTGACCAAGATTCCAATGCCTTGCTGGTCTATGAAATTTTGGAACCGGAAGCACTGAAATATTTCAATATAGATCCGAGCATGGGAACGCTTACCGCTCGCACCAATCTCGATTATGAACTCATCCCGGTTTTCCACTTCAGCATACGTGTCCAAGACAGGGGCAATCCCTGTTTATTTGTATCCACACCTGCTACGGTCATCATCCACGTCCAAGATGTGAATGACGCGCCTCCAGTTTTTTTAAAAGACACGTACAAACTTTCTGTCTCGCTGCCTGCCCATCCTGGCATGGAGCTTTTGGCAGTGCACGCGGAAGATGCAGATTCGGAGGTGACGTACAGCCTAGCAGAAGGCAATCTGGACCAGGCTTTCTGCATTCACCCACTCACGGGTCTCATCTCGGTGGTTAATGCTACCCTCCTGGGAAATTATCGTGAGCTCACCGTCAGAGCTAGCGATGGCTTGTATAAAAGTACTGCTCTGGTCAGGGTAAATTTCACTGAAGCACAAGTTACTGCCTTAACATTCGATCAGGACTTGTACACAGCAACGGTGCAGGAGAACACTACAGATCAGCAGACTCTGATTGTGCTTGGAGTCAGGGGAAATCAGCTAAATGAGCCTCTCTTTTATTCCCTCTTAAACGGCAAGGAGAGGTTCAAATTGATCCCGGCTTCAGGAGTGCTGCAGACCAACTGTGTGGAGTTTGACCGTGAAACACAGGACATGTACGAGGTTGCTGTGGAAGTGAAGGACACTAGAAACCCACCAAGGGTGTCTCAGGCGACAGTCCAGGTTTACGTGGAGGATGCCAATGACAATCCACCACAGTTTGAGAACGTGCCGTATTATACCTCAGTTCAGGATGGTACGGAACCAGGCGATGTCCTTTTCCAGGTATTTGCCACTGACAGGGACATAGGAGATAATGGAGCCATTACTTACTCATTAGCAGAGTTCTATGAGTACTTCTGGATTGACCCCTACCTGGGGGACATCTCGCTCAAGAAACCCCTTGATTATCAGGCTTTAAATAAATACACCCTTAAAGTTATCGCGAGAGATGGCGTCGAGCCACCCTTGCAAGCCGAAGAAGAGGTTTTAATCACCGTGAGGAACAAATCCAACCCTTTGTTCCAAAGTCTTTACTATACCGTGAAAGTGCCAGAAAACATTCCCCTCTACACACCTATTCTCCACACACAAGCTCGTAGTCCTGAAGGTTTACGCCTCATCTACAACATCATGGAGGAAGAGCCCCTTAAACTGTTCAACACTGACTTCAAGACTGGTGTCCTTACTGTCACTGGCCAGCTGGACTACGAATCAGAAACAAAACATACCTTTACGGTGAGAGCCACGGACACAGTGTTGGGGTCCTTCTCGGAAGCCCAAGTGGAAGTGGAAGTGGAGGATATTAACGATAACCCACCTGTATTTTCTCAGACGCTTTACATTGCATCTGTCACAGAAGGCTTGCCCACTCAGACCCCCGTTGTCCAGCTCTTTGCTTCTGATAAGGATTCAGGACGAAACAAAGTAATTTCCTATCGGATCTTGGACGACAATTCAGATGCTACCAAGTTCTTTAATATTGACCCTAATACAGGAGAAATAGCAACAGCCCAAGTGCTCGATCATGAAACAAACCATCAGTTTCACATGAAAATAAGAGCTACAGATCACGGCGTGCCCCCTCTGAGCAGCGAAGCCTTGGTGGTCATCAATGTGGCAGACGTAAACGACAACCCCCCTGAATTCAGCCAACCACAATATGAAGCCAAGGTGAGTGAAATGGCCACCTGTGGCCATACTGTGGTAAAGGTCCAGGCCCTGGATCCTGACAGCGGAGATACCACCAGACTGGAGTATGTGATCCTCTCGGGCAATGACAAAAGACATTTCATCATCAACAGCACATCTGGAGTAATTTCCATGCTTAACCGGTGTCGAAGGACCTGGAGTCGTCTTACAACCTTAGAGTCTCTGCTTCAGATGGGGTTTTCAAGACCACTGTGCCCGTGTTCATCAATACCACCAATACCAATAAATACAGCCCGTCTTTTTGGCAGAATGTGTATGAAGCGGAGCTGGCTGAAAATGCTGAGGTAGGAACCAAGGTGATTGAGCTTGTGGCTATTGACCCAGACGATGGCCCATATGGCACCATCGATTATACTATCATCAACAAACTCGCCCATGAGAAGTTCACCATAGACCACAAAGGCCACATTGCCACACTCCAGAAGCTGGATCGGGAAAATTCCACCGAGAGGGTCATTGCTATCAAAGTTATGGCCAAGGACGGGGGTGGGAAGGTGGCTTTCTGCACGGTCAAGATCATCCTTACAGACGAGAATGACAACCCGCCTCAGTTCAAAGCATCCGAATACACCTTATCTATCCAGTCCAATGTCAGCAAAGGCTCCCCAGTCATTCAGGTCCTGGCCTACGATGCTGATGAAGGCGTGAATGCAGATGTCACCTATTCGGTCGATTCGATGGACGGCATTGCGGAGGACATCGTGGAGATCAATGCTGCCTCTGGGGTGGTTAAAGTCAAAGAGAGCCTCATTGGGTTAGAAAATAGAGCCTTTAACTTCAAAGTCAAAGCTGAAGACAGCAGACCACCTCACTGGAACTCTCGTGTCCCCGTCAGTCTTCAGATTGTCCCCAGAGAGGTGTCCTTGCCCAGATTTTCTGAGCCACTGTACACATTCTCAGCATCTGAGGACCTTCCAGAAGGATCAGAAATAGGATCCGTGAAAGCTGTGTCAGAGGAGCCCATCATATACAGCCTGGTGAAAGGAACCACGGCGGAAAGCAATAAGGAGGAGGTATTTACGCTGGACAAGCAAACGGGCACTTTGAAAGTTAATAAGGCCGTGGATCACGAGAAGACCAAGTGGTACCAGATTGACGTCATGGCTCACTGCTCACACCAGGAGACTGAGCTGGTCTCGTTGGTCTCAGTAAGTATCCAAGTGAAAGATGTCAACGATAACAAACCAGTGTTTGAGGCGGATCCCTACCGGGCTTTTGTCACGGAGAACATGCCATCGGGAACTACGGTAATTCAAGTTACCGCTAATGACCAGGACACAGGGAGCGACGGGCAGGTGACCTACAGCTTGGAAGCTGAACCCGGCAACATCAGAGGACTCTTCTCCATCGATGGTGAGACGGGGTGGATCACGACACTGAAGGAGCTGGATTGTGAAGCCCAGGAGACTTACCGTTTTTATGTGGTAGCCACAGACCACGGCCGGAAAGTCCAGCTATCTTCCCACACTTTGGTGGAGGTCACCGTCTCCGATGAAAACGATAATGCTCCCCAGTTCACCTCAGAGGTCTACAAAGGTTCAGTGACTGAGAACACTGAGCCTGGCCAGATCATCGCCACGCTCAGAACCACAGATGCAGATCTCTCCGAGCAGAACAGACGGGTCACATGTTACATCACTGGTGAGTTGCTCCTAAATTTAAATCATGAGCTAGCAAGAATAATTAGAATATAATCTTAGGGCCAGAGTCTTCTACCTTTATTCTGCAGCCCACAACTCCACTGCATGTGTTGTATCAAGAGCCTTCAAACAGGGGTGTTGAAGATCTCAGAGTGAGTCATAATACTGCATTTCTCATGGAGACTGTGATCTGTATTTAATTTCTTTAGTCCATCTTTCCTCTTATAATCCAATCTCACCAACACACGCATCTACATATATACATATGCTGTCAATGTATATGTACAGACACACACACAGTTGGGACTGGTCCTGCCTTGGGCAGGGGGCTGGTCTTGATGACCTCCTGAGGTCTCTTCCAGCTCTATGATTCTATGTCTACACTACGTTTTTTTAAGGAAGAGGCAATGCAAATGAAGCGCTCATTAGCATTTTCTCGCGCTTCATGTGCATAGTCTCTTCCTATCCTTTTTGCGCAAGAGGTTTTTGCACAAAAACAAGCAGTGTGGACGTGTCCGTTTTGCACAAAACCCCCTTTTTGCGCAAGATCCTTATGCCTCTAAAATAGGGGTTTTGCGCAAAATGTACATATCCGCATTGCTTGTTTTTATGCAAAAACCTCTTGCACAAAAAGGATCGGAAGAGACTATGCACATGAAGCGCGAGAAAATGCTAATGTGCGCTTCATTCGCATTGCCTCTTCTGCAAAAAGTTCATAGTGTAGACAAAACCACAGAGTATGTGCTTGATTTTCTGGTACTGAACGTGTTCCAGATGAAGTCAATGAGATCTAGGGGTACTCAGCACTTCTGAGAATCAGTGCTTATATGTCTGTAATTACACACGCTTATCCAGTGGTGCAGTTAGCCCATTGTCTGTATCAAATAATGAACAATATTATAGTTTCAAACACAGTATGTTTCCCACTACTGAGAAACAATAAGGAGGTTATTGCACATCCAGAATGGAAGTCAGGCCAATCAAAATTAACCAAAGCCTTAAAAAAAAAGTCAAAAGAGGATTAAAAACTGAAACGTCCATACTTTATTTTGATAATGATTTTGTTGCATGCTTTAAGTGAAACAAATGCTTAAAATTAAAATGCTTGTCCCAGCTCAGATGAAGACCTTTCAGGGTCAAAACAATGTAGCACCTTAGGCTATGTCTACACTGCACGCTTATTTTGAAATAACTCGCATCATTTCAAAATAACAGAGTGCATGTCTTCACAGCAAGCCTGTTATTTTGAAATAATTTTGAAGTAGCAGGCTTCTTATTCCGACTTCTGTAACCCTCATTTCACGAGGAGTAAAGGAAGTTGAAAGAAGAGTGTTCTGATAGAGGCAGCCAGGAGCGGCCCAAGGCCAGCTGCAGCAGCTGGCACCTTAGGCGGGGGCGGCGCAATCAGCACCGCTGCCTGAACGGCCGTCAATGGCCATGACGTCATCATGGGGCGCCCCGGCGCCCCGTGACGTCATCATCGGGCGCCCGGGCCAGCGGCGCCCTAGGCAACTGCCTAGCTCGCCTAGGCTCACGGGCCGCCCCTGGAGGCAGCAAGTGGGGGGAAGCAACTAGTCAACTAGTGTATCAACTATCCAATAAGCATTTGCTTATCGGGTAGTCGACTAGTCGACTAGTCGTTCACATCCCTAGTGTAGACAGCACCTAAAGCCAAGTTAAGCTACTTCGACTTCAGCTATGCAATTAACGTAGCTGAAGTTGTGTAGCTTAACTCAACTTGAGCCTGCAATGTAGACATACCGTTAGAGACTAACAGATTTATTATGGCATAAACTTTGGTGGGTAAAACCCACTTCATTACATTCGTCTGACAAAGTGGGTTTTACCCACAAAAGCTCACACCCTAATAAATATGTGCCACAGGACTCCTCGTTGGTTTTGCAGATACAGATCAACACGGAGACCCCCTCTGAGACTCTTCAGGGGCAAAGCATTTAGCCAGATCACGTTGTAACCTGAGCTCTGTTACAATCTTTTAAAACAGAAGGACAATGTCAGTGCTTTCAATCTCTTCTTGGCCTGTTTTGTGAATACCTGATTATTTTTAACTCATCTGGCTGAGTGTGCTAGGCTGTTTTTGTTTGAACATTTCTGGCTTCTTTTAAGATCTGGTTTCAGATTACTTTAGGCCCTGGAAAATGCACTTTGTTGTTGTTTGGGCTTCATTTATGTTTTCTGCATTTTGGGTGGGGTGGTTCCATAGGTAGTTAAAATTCTAAACAATAAACACATGGTCCCAAGCCCTACAAACTGTAGCAAAAGAACACAGAAGGCAATCAAGCAGTGCTTCTTTTTTAGGGTTCATCAAAGAGAAACCATTTAGATAATTATTTTAGGTGAAGTTCCCTGATGCCCTCTCTCCCCTTCCCCCCTGTGCCTCAGAAAAAAAGAGTGGTGTCAAGAGGAGGCAGGTTGTAAGCTGATGCCCATCGAGTACTGATCGACTGTATCGTGACATACAGGACACGCTATTTTGAAATAAACTATAGAAGAGGTTCATCATAAATATTGTAACAAATCTGGGCCAGGCTAGATCTTTGTGCGTGGCGGGGGAGGGGTCACTTTTCTGTACACCAAAGCCACGTAGAGCTTCTTTGGATCAGTGGCAATAGAACTCCCATTCCAAAACACAAGGCTCTGTACTGCCGGAGCTAATGGTGAGTCTCACATTGCGAGGCCTGCGGTTTGTGTAACAAGAGGATCTGAGCTCTATTCCCACTGCTGCCATGAAGGTCTCTGTGGCACAGTGACAGCTGTGGAGGCCGATTCGGCCACTAACTTGTTGCTTGGTGTTTTAAAACACAGAGCACGTTAAAAATGAAAATGCTAGGGCTTGAGTCCCCTGGAGTGCAGTGGAGAGACCGGCTGTGGCTCCCTGATTCAGAATTTCTCAGTCACCCAGCCCCAGTGTAAATGAAAGGTGCAAGGAGGCAACTCTAACTTACGCCATTGGCATACGGACCTTCATAGACCTAACGTAACTAGGAAACCGGGTATAAGTGCGCAACCCACACACCTGGTGGGCGTGGTGCACTGGCCCAGCTAATGGCACTGAGACCACTTACAGAGAGAGAAATGAGTCTGCTCTACACAGGGGCAGCCTGTGCGTATAGGCCGACTCGGCCGTCACCTAGGGCGCCGCGTTAAATGGGGCGCCCGATGATGGCGTCACGCCATTGAGGGCTGTGGAGGCGGGGGCGCCGATCGCACATTCCGCCTGGGGCACCAGCTGCCAGCAGCCCTCCTCGGGCCACCCCTGGCTCTACAGCCTTTGCCGAGAGCCAGCTGGCTTTTAGTGCATGCAGCAGAGGCCCATGCACTAAGCTCCAAGGGTCCCTGGTTCGGTTCTGCCTGCTGGCGTTACAATGGTACTTCCCTCCCGTCACCCAATTCATCGTCTCCTTTGCTTATACTGACAGTTCCAGTACAGGCCATCAGCTCTTTGCAACGGGAAATTCCCACACTATGGGCGAATTCTCCAGGAATAGAGAATTCTCCTCTGGGACAGGTGCTAGAACTAGTGGTTTGAAGGGGTTTCCCTCACATGCTGAGTTCACCCTGCTATTCACCTAGTTCCGCCCTGCTGGGTGTATTTCTGGCCATTTTCACGTTCATTTTCTGTCCTGTTAGCAGCAGCACAAAGTAAACTTGGCAGACTGGAGAATCTGGCCTGCTAGCGTTTATGTAACCGCCTCAAGATTCCCTTATTACATAATTACAAGGTGCTAAAGGAGATCCATTGCAACAGTGCCTTTAAAAAAACCAAACCTTTTCTTGCCCTGCAATAATGAATAGTCAGTGTTTACATTTCAGTGTCTGTGTAGCTTCCGGATCTCTTTATAACCTATTGTGTTTGGAGGGGAGAGAGAGAGAGAGAGAGACAGACGGATGTAAGGAAATGGGATACACCATGTGCTTTTATACTGGTTCATAGATATGTCACCGGGACCTTTCAAAGTTGTCGGACCCTTTTGAAAACAACTTGTTCTCCCCCTAAGTAGCACAAGTAATATAGAAGCCCACTGACTGAGGCAGAAGAGGCATTTCCTGGGGGATAAAATGTACTGGGGAGGAGTCAAAGGCCGGAGTTGGAGCCAACGGGACATGCCGGCCGGTTCCTCCTCACCGCTGCTTCTAATGCCTGCAAGTGCTGCAGCTCTCATAAGCAGGTTGCATGGAGAGGGTGAGATGGCACAGGAGAGAAGTACCCCAGTAGCCTCCCCAGGAATTGAAATTGGGGGGGTGTTCAAATTTACAGGCGAGGGTGTCAGGCCAATGAGGGGTGAGACCGTGAGGGTGAAGGTGGGCTGTATGGCACTATAGTTCACAAAATTGGGGGGGCGTTGGGGAAATTCAGGGGGGTATAGGGAAATCCCTGAAGTACCCTCTCCCCAGCCCCTAGCCCTTCACGCTTTCGGGGCTCACTGTGTTTCCTCTCACTGCCTTCTATGCCTTTCCAGAAGGGGACATGCTAGGGCAGTTCAGTGTGAAACAGGAGGAGGACGAGTGGAGAATCATTTCCAAGAAGCCTCTCGACAGGGAAGAGACAGAGAAATATCTCCTCAAGGTCACGGCGTCCGACGGGAAATTTCAAGCCGTCACAGAAGTGGAGATTTTTGTCCTCGATATCAATGACAACAGCCCTGAATGCAAGCAGGTAAGGAGCAGGGGGAAGGCAACGGAAGCAGCAGTGATGTCAGAGTTAGCACAAGTTACGGTGGCTCCGCCGTGTGGTAATTCTTGTATAGAGCTGTCTCTTTTTTACTTGGAGCGTACTCACTGCCTTCTAATTAAGCAACCGGGTAACTAGAGGGTCAAACCCAGACTCCAGATGTGTAAGGCATCCCTGGCTTACAACAGAAGCAGTACGATGGAGAACATATGGAGGCAAAGAGTGGGTGGAGCTTTTCGGGTAGGCACATGAAAATAGACAAGCTATGCACCCTGGTAGGCTACACGATTTCCATACCAAGAGGTTTGGTAATAGGATAAAGAGCTTTTCACCTCCACATCACTGGTATAAATCATAAGAACGGCCATACTGGGTCAGATCAATAGTCCATCTAGCCCAGTGTCCCATCTTCCAACAGTGGCCAATGCCAGGTGCCCCGGAGGGAATGAACAGAACAGGGAATCAACACATGATCCTTCCCCTGTCGCCCATTCCCAGCTTCAGACAAACAGAGGCTAGGGACACCATCCCTACCCATCCTGGCTAATAGCCATTGATGGATCTATCCTCCATGAATTTATCTAGCTCTTTTTTGAACTCTGTTATAGTCTTGGCCTTCACAACATCCTTTGGCAAGGAGTTCCACAGGTCGACTGTGCGTTACGTGACAAAATACTTCCTTTTGTTTGTTTTAAACCTGCTACCTATTAATTTCATTGGGTGACCTATACTGGTAATGACCAAAAGTTGTTAATCTCCAAGGGATGTTGAAGGGTCTATATGAAACGCGTTTGCCGACCTCCGCCCAGTTTTTGATGGACAGGTTTCCTCCTCACAAAAGACACCCATGCTAACTAGCAACCTGGGGTACTCTTCTCAAAAAGACCCAGGAGCAGACCTTGAATTATCCTCTCCCGCCAAAGGTGAAGCCATGCATCCAGGCACACATGGAGGCACACTGTCCCGTGCATGGTAGATTGAGTCCCTAGCCCTATCCTCCTAATACTGGTTATCAGCATTGTCTCTCTCTCTCTCTCTCTCTCTCTCTCACACACACACACACACACACACACACACACAAAACATTCCCTTTGTATCAAATGGAAGCACCTATGGCATCTGAAGGGGCCTACTTGAAGCTGCACGGTCCAATACACCGGCAATCCCAGTAGCCTAATGCCTTAGAAAATTCTGCTAAAGGCCCAGAGAGACAGCAATAACCCACTAGCATCACCACAGCCATGGCTCCCCCATTCCCATCTGCTCGGAGAAGAGGTGGGAGAAAAGCCAGCAGAGCCTGGACAATGCAGCCTTCTTACCAGCTCCCCCCTCTGCAGTGCAAAATCCCCACATGTAGCAGTAAGCTTTTGTTATGGAGGCATGAGCACGCACGTCCTGCACCCAGCCCCGCCCCACTGACGGTGGAAACGCCTCTCCTTTCCAGATTCTCTACACCGGGAACGTCTCTGAAGCTGCGCTCCCCGGGGTTTTCATTTTGAAAGTATCAGCCACCGACCCTGATGTTGGCAGCAACGCGCAGATAACATACAGTCTTCATGGTCCTGGGGCCGAGGAGTTCAGACTGGACCCACACACAGGTAAGACCTGCACCAACCATGTGACAGTTTGCAGAGAACTGCAGGTTTATGATCTCTTCCTCCCCCCCTCTGGAGATCAGTTTGCAGTTGCGGAGGAGGCTCCTGGGGGCTGCCTGTCCCTTATCTCATGCTGAATAAACAGAGGAGCTTTTCACTTCAGCTCTGTCAAGGTAGCAGCGAGGGCAAACAGGGAACCTCCTTCATTTATTGCAGTATCATTACAATACTGATTCTATGTGCGTTTAGCAGAGTGCCCGCTCCACTAGCTTCCTTTAAAATGTTTGATTTGCCTTGGTGGGTTTTTATATTGTGGAAGGAGGAGGCCAGGTATTACTGTCTACAGCAGGGCATAAGAGGAGAAAGTAGATCTTAGGAGGCAGGGCGAAGTCAAGAGACCTGGGTTCCATTCTAAGCTCTAGCAAGGTCTTTCTGCTTGACCTTAGGCAAAATTTCATCTCCGTGTTGGTTTCCCCATCTCAGAAAGAGGGAGATAATACTTATCTACCTGCCAGGGGTAATTCATTCTCAGGATGTTAAACTCAGTGTTTGCTAAGCTGTCTGAGATCCCGCTATCGAAGTGCAATTTATTGCAGCACAAATACGTCCTATGCAAACTTTCCTTGCCTAGTGTTCGGCCTGTTCCTGGCCACTCCTCTACAAAGGCTGACCAAGATGTCGGACTACCTTGTCGCACTGAGACATGGACATTCTCCCACTACTCATTGGGCCGCAGCTAGTTTTTGACCCCAAATCTGCTGTCTCCCCAGGCTGGTGAATTATTGTTGTGTGTCACGTAGCCCTCATTATCAAAAATCTCTCTGATTGCCACCGTGACCGTCTCTTCTTATTTCACTAGGGGAGCTGATGGCCTCTGCACCTCTAGACCGGGAGCAGAAACCGACGTACCATCTTGTCGCCAAGGCAACAGATGGTGGAGGCCGCTCCTGCCAGGCAGATATAACCCTAGTCATAGAGGATGTGAACGACAATGCTCCACGGTTCTTTCCCAGTCATTGTGCGGTCGCTGTCTTCGATAACACCACCGTGAAGACACCCATTGCAGTGGTCTCAGCCAGGGATCTCGACGAAGGTGAGTCCGAACGGGATCTCTAGCCTGAGTCCTTTTACATCATGGACAGAAATGCTCCAAATACAGGGATGGAATACAGCCCAGGGTATAAACGGCTGTAGCGTGGTGCAAAGGCATCGGAAGCTTTGAGCCAATCTGCTCAATGCTTACACATTCTGGAAGACCTTGACGACCCTGTAGGCAATGCGATACCCATGGACATTTCAGAAGGTATCAGCTGAGGGCACCTGAGTAGCTTAGAAGCAGCATTGTGCACGACCAGGCAGAAGACTGAAACTAGAGGGTCTGAAATTCCAGTCTCGCCTGGTCTCTTTCTTATTGGGCTAGCCGATGCGTGATGCAAATATCACCACCGATGGAGAATGGGAGCCAATGGCAGTAGTGATGAAGACTTATAAATGGAGCAGGAGGAAGACAGGGTGATGGAAGAGAGATGAAAATGGTCCTTGTGAAGTTGCTTGTATTTTTCTTGTGACTCCGGGTTGCCTGAATAAGGCTCCTGGAAGAGCTTCTTCCTAGCGTTTCAGAGGGGTAACCATGTTAGCCTGTAACTTTAAAAATAATAAGCAGTCCTGAGACACCTTAAATGTATTAGGTCATGAGCTTTCATGGGTAAAACCCTATGGTACATATGTGAGTCCGTGCAATCTGCTTTTGGGTGAGGGTGGAAGTAAAATAATGAATTCAAGAAAATTGGGAGCAACAGCGGATCAGAGACAAATCTCTGTTGGATGGCTGCAGGGATGGATAAAAGGTCACATCTGTATTGAATGGGTGCGCACTTGAACTGGGACTGAAAGGCAACTGAAAGACTTAGTCTCTGTTTGGTTTATTTTCATTTGGCTACACAGAGTTCTGCTGATTCTAAAACAGGAACCCATGTCGGTCTTGCCGCGTGATTAATCCAGCCCCGTTATCCTTCCAGGCTGCAATGCAGAGGTGATTTATTCTCTCACTGACTCAGCCGATGGATTCTTTTCAGTCGAGGAAGCTACTGGGGTGATCCGGCTCGAGAAGCCCCTAAAGGACACGCCAATTCTAGCGTTTGAGCTGACGGTTTGTGCAACAGACCGGGGTTCCCCGCACCCCCTCTCTGCTCTCACCACTGTCACTGTCTCTGTGGTGGATCTGACTGAATACCTGCCGGTTTTCCTGAGCACTGAATATGTGGCCACGGTAGCGGAAGACGTTGCCGTGGGCACTGAGGTGCTCGACCTGTCCACGCTGACCAGGGATGGCGCTGAGAGCACGGAGATCAAATACGAAATCGTGAATGGGAACGACCAGGGGAAATTCCAGATCAACTCAAACACAGGTAGGTCTTGTCCACTCCACGTCCCAGCTAGGCTGGCACAATGACGCTGTCCTAATCAGTGCCCGTTTTCCTGTTTTCTCTCTGTCTGCCTCATGCTAGTTCTCTCTTTCACCTCCAGACTATCATTCATGCCGTTTGTTTGCATTTCATTTGCTCTTTACCTGACTTCCCTCTTTTATTCTAGCCCCTCCTCATCCTCCCTTCTGCACTCCACCTCCCCCACACACATACACACCTTATCTTTCTCTGGAGGTCTTTTTTTTATCTTCTTTCATTCCCATCTGTTTCCCCTTTCTCTCCTTTGATCTTTCTCTCTCTCTCCTCTCTTATCTTCCCTGCCTTTGTTTAACTTTCCCCCTCCCTCCCTCTCTCTCTTTCCCCAAGTGATTTTTTTAAATCATGTTTCATATTTTAAACGAACTTCTCGCTTCTGTCTCAGCTCAATAGCTCCCCACCCCTGCTCCCCATCCCTTACCCTCAGCCCTGTGCTCTCTCTTGCCCAGATATGCAATGTAATTTGTGAGAAGGGAGGGGTTTGTAATTCTCCACTACCATACATTGAGACACCAGAGTCTCTGGGGGAGCAATCCAAAGTCCACTGAAGTCAGCAGAGAAACTCCAGTTGATTTCAGTGGGGCTTTGGGTCCGATGCACAAGCAAAGAACAGAGTGCGGAGATTTTTCCATTCTGAATGCTCAGGATGGTTTTGTTCCCTTCTTTGATACTGGAGGAAAAACTCTCCACCCTGAGCACATAAGGAATCTGACAGGGCCCAGAGTTCTACGCTCGGTGGTTTTAGGAGGTAGCTAGTCAACAAACATGGCTAAAACCGGAGCTATTACTCATGCAGTAGGTGCTGACTCAGCCCTGACAAGCTAGCAACATGAGCCATGTTGTTTACTCCAAGAGAGGACAAAGGCTGCCAACTGCAAGACCAACATCAGATTCCCCGGGATAACATCTTCGATGGGACAAGGGAGGCTCATCATCCCCGTCCAAGATGTTATCCTCATCCCTCTCATCCCAGCCCCAACACTCTTGCTAACTTTTCTGCAGGGCTCATGTCTTTAGAACATCCATTCTAATAGACTTGGAGCAGAATCATTCCCAGGGAAAGGTTCATACGGGGCGTGAGTAATAATTGCAGGACGATTTGATTGCAATGTTCTGTCTCCATCTTTGCTTTCATGTAGACTTCAGTTTCTCACCAATACACTGAGATACACCCTCCCCATCTGCTGACATACCCACGGGCAAAGCCAGACTCCCATGCCACCACTTTCAAAGAGGACAGCTAGCGCTGTTCAGCTGATACCGATCTGTTGGTCATCTCTCCTACGTCCACATCAGCTTCGACCAGAGTTGTTGACTCAAGTCCCGCGACTTGAACTCGAGTCTGACTTAAGTCGCCTAGGTGACTCGACTTGAGACTTGACTCGGGTTCATTGTTTGTGACTTGAGACTCGACTTGAGACTTGCTAATTTTGTTAAATCGACTTGGTGAAAAAATTGACCGAAAATGCCGATATTGATGGCTTGTAAAAAAGTGACTTGACATTTTTTAAATTAAGACTTGAGAATCGACTTGGGACTTGACTCAAAAGTGACTTTAGGGCCTCGAGACTCAACTTGAGACTTGAACTGTAGTGACTTGAGACTCGACTTGGACTTGACAATGACGACTTGAAGACAACACTGGCTTTGACAAGCCCCTTTTCTTTCCTGCACGTGGCACTTTGGAAGGAATACCTATCTTGCTCTGGTTTCCTCATAAACTGCCTCATCACCTTAGGTACCTTTCCTGTGTACTGCAAGATGTTCTGGGTTTATATTGTCCCAGATGCAATCTATTCCACATATGAATCCCGTAGCTGCCATGCCGCAAAAAAATATTTTGCTTCAAGCATCTGACAGCAGAGTTGGGCTAGTTATGAAAAGAGTCTGTCCCGGGATGTGAAGTCACAAATTTTACTGGCCTGGTTTGATGGGCTAGAACTGTAGTCGCAATGGCTTTGCCTACTGGTGGTTGACCAGTCATCTCTCGCTGTGTGACGTCTACAGGTCGCTTGTCCGTTAGCGGGAGCCTGGATTTTGAAGTGAGCCATGACTATTACTTATCTGTGGAGGGCACCAGGAAGGGCTCTGCCTCTCTCAGTGACGTCATCATGGTGGTGATTAACGTCACTGACGTCAATGATCACGGGCCAAAGTTCACCCAGGATCCTTACATCACCAAAGTCCGCGAGGATGCCGCTGTTGGGGAAACCATCCTTACGGTAAGACGGCTCTGGTGAGGCCACATCTGGAGTACTGTGTCCAGTTCTGGGCCCTCCACTATAGAAAGGATGTGGACGCATTGGAAAGGGTCCAGCGGAGGGCGACCAAAATGAGTAGGGGTCTGGAGCACATGACCTATGAGGAGAGACTGAGGGATTTGGGTTTGTTTATTCTGCAGAAGAGAAGAGTGAGGGGGGATTTGATAGCAGCTTTCAACTTCCAAAGAGGATAGAGAAAGGCTGTTCACAGTAGTGACGGATGGTAGAACAAGGAGCAATGGTCTCAATTTGCAGTGGGGAAGGTCTAGGTTGGATATTAGGAAAAACTATTTCACTAGGAGGGTGGTGAAGCACTGGAATGGGTTACCTAGGGAGGTGGTGGAATCTCCATCCCTAGAGGTTTTTAAGTCTCAGCTTGATAAAGCCCTGGCTGGGTTGATTTAGTTGGGTTTGTTCCTGCCTTGGGCAGGGGGCTGGACTTGATGACCTCCTGAGGTCTCTTCCAGCCTTAGGAGTCTATGATTCTATGACCACTGTCGCTGAGCAGCCTACAGGAAGGCTCACCGCTGCACCCACATTCTGATTTGCCTTGTGGTAGAACCTAGAGGCCTCACTCAGGGGTTGATGCTGCTCACGTGAAATGATTAGAGGATCCCTGCCCCACAGAGCTTACAGGCTCTGTACAACCGGAGGCAAGAGATGGACCGAGAATATGGATGGTTGGGGCCGGGGAAGAGATGGGGGAGAACATAAGGCAGCAGTGAATCTGTTACAACAAGGTGGAAAGCAGAGGTCCTGGCACTGCCGGGCTGTTGTGGTATGTTTTGTAGGCATCGTGACGGAGGGGAGTTTTAAGGAGGGATTTGAAGGACAGCAGAGTGGAGTGGCAGGCTTCGGCAATTCGGTATTCTTAAGCCTTGGACCAAAAGCCAACCATCCGTCTTCCCCTCTCATGCCGTAGCCAGAACCTCCCACCCTCAAACAACCAGCGAGACCTCGCCCCCGGGAAAGGAGACATTTGATCAGAACCCCTTCTTCTCTCGCCCCATAGGTGTCTGCCGATGACCTGGATGGGGCGATGAACAATCAGCTCACCTATGCCATTGTAGGCGGGAACCCACTGGAACACTTTGCCATCCACCCCAAGAGTGGACAGATCTGTACTGCCACACACTTGGACCGGGAGGAGGTGAGTCGCAATCCTGACACAAGGGCTGCTGCTGGCTGGATGCTGCTGATGGGCGCGTTAGAAAGGAACGTGACATCACAGCTCCAGGAGGCGGCTGGAAAAGACTGGGGAAGTGCCCAAGGAAGGGAACGTGTACTGGGCACAGTGCCCGTCTGTCTGCTAGGCTTGGAATGATCCGTTGTAAAACATTGCCTTCGCCAGGTCAGGGAAACCAACTGCCATGTGCATTGAGCCTTTGGACCCACCGATATGGCACATGCTTGGGGCAGGGGAGGGAGGGAGGGCGCTAGAGCAGAGATAGTGCGGTGTAGTGGGTAAAGCACCAGCATTCAGGAGAGCTGGGCTTTCCTCCTAGCTAGGCCCCAGGCTTCCTATGTGATCCTTGGCCAGCCAGTTCCCGTCTTGGTGACTCTGTTTGTCCACTCGCGAACAGAGGAGGAGGATATTTCCTTTCTTGGGAACGCACTGTGAGAGATACGGATGGAAAGTTCCAGAGAAGGGCTATGTACAATCATCATTCAAGCGGCCGCCAGGGGGCGGAGCAAAGGGGGCAGTTGTCCCGGGGCCCAGAGCTCCAAAAGAGCCCAGGGTGGTGATGGCTCCCGGAACGCCGAGTTGCTTAAATTGCCACCAGAGCACTGCATGCACTGGGTGGCTCCGAGGGCTGGCTGCCCCACCCCCGCCCCTTTTGCTAAAGGCCCCGCCCCTTCTGGGAGAACAGAACTGGGCCCCGCCCCCACACTCCTTGCACAGGGGCCCAGCGAGGCTGTCGGCTCCCCGGTTATTATCCCACCCACTTCCTTGTGCTCTTTAATAAACCTGCACGTGGGAAGAATAAAACGCCCAGCCATGGAAGCGCAGGCTTCCTGCCGCTTCTCCCACTCACCCTCCCGTGCCCTGTGCCTTCCAGATTCCCAGCTACTCCCTGACGGTCCGCGCCACAGACAACGGGCAGCCTGCGCGGTTCGGCGACGCTGCGGTGTGCGTCCGGGTGACAGACGTCAACGACAACCCGCCCAGGTTCTTCCAGCTCAATTACAGCGTGGTGGTGCAGGTAAGGCAGCCTGTGCTCAGTGGGGACAGTTCACTTCCGGGCGCCTAAGCAACCCTCGTGAATTACCCCCGGGCAGTTGGTTAGCTGTGTAGGGGGTTCTGCTTTGTGTTTGTGACAAGCGATGAACTGACCAGTCCCTGCACTTCTTCCTGGTTCTTCAGGCTGTGCCCTGCTGCCCCACCACACCCACAATCTGGGCACATGTCATAACCCAGGCAGCTTCTTGCCACCCGGGACCCGGATTCCCTGCTTAAAAGCTATCCAGGCTTTTGGATGACTGGGGACATTTGGTGGCGGGGATAGTAACAACAATTTAAGAGCTGCAAGAATGATTTGTAGTCTGGTGACCCAGCCTTACAGTAAGGAACTTAAAGATGCTCAGTCAAGGAGAGAGAGTTGACACAATTTATTCATGGCTTATTCATCCCTGCGCAGGCAGAAGACATCTGGAAGTAGAGGGCTTTTTAATCTGGCTGACAGCAGCACAGCAAAAGCCAATGGCTGGAAGTTGTACCTCTTGATTACGTATTATATTGATTACTTCAGAATTCCCAGTTCTCACTCTGAGGGTTGACAGGTTCTTGTCCCAAGATCAGGCCCAGTATTATTCAAATTTTGATATAGTTGGGAACCCCGATGTGCAAGTGTAATGCCGACAGCCACCAGTCTTCTATGGGCAGAATCGAACCTGGAACCTCAGGATCTTAGTGTTTGAGTCTCTGCCACGTGGGCTAAAAGCCAGCTGGCTGCGAGCTACAGCTGTAGAGCAGACTCATTATTCTCTCTGGCTACATCTATACTACGAGTGTTCTCGGCAAAAAATATGCTAATGAGGGAGTAATTTGCATGAGTCGCGATCTCATTTGCATATTTTCTGCCGATCTGTTTTTGCGCTGGGGTTTTTCCTGGATTGTCCGGAAAAAGGGGGTTTTTGCACAAAAAGAAAATGTCCACGCTGCTTGTTTTTGCGCAAAAACCCCAGCGCAAAAACGGATCGGCCGAAAATATGCAAATGAGATCGCGACTCGTGCAAATGAGTCCCTTGTTAGCATATTTTTTGCCGAGAAAACTCATCTTGTAGACGTAGCCTCTGTCAGTGGTCTTGGTGCCACTAGATGGACTGGTACACAACCCCCTGGAGATGTGTGGGTCACACACAGCTGCCCCATTCGCACCAGAGGAATTCCTCTATATCCATAAATAGCTAATAACGGCAGTCACACCCCGACAGTACACTAGAGAGAGAGACTCCACAGTTGAAGCCAGAAAAGTTCAAACAGGAAACACGATGCCCGTTTTTAAGCAAGGGTCATGAACCGTGGGCACCATTCAAAATAATGTGCTTATTTTGCGACATCCCGTAGCCCTCGTGGAACGAGGGTTACTGGGTTGCAGAAATAGCACGCCCCTTATTTACAAAAATATTTTGAAATAATGGGTAGCTTGTGTAGACGCAGGGTATCCCAAATTAGCCGTGCAGTGTAGACATACCCTAAGAGAGAGCCAACACTGAGCGACAGCCCAGCATACACACAACGGGCCAAAAGAGTGAAAGCCCAGGGAGAATTTTAATTCTCCAGGGGGCAGGGAAGGTTTCCACCTCCTCCCAAAGTTACAAGGAACAACAGCAAGTCAGAGAGTTCACTGGCTTTTCAGCAGTTAGCTGTGGCATGGCATCCCGCTCTGCTCACTGGTCTGCCCGTAACTAGCACACGCAGCGTTATAGTTACAGGACTTGCCGTAACAAAACCAGGCCTGGGCTGCTGTCTGTTTCCAGAGATGTCTGTGCTCACAGCCACCCTGTGCCTTTTCAGTGCCACGATCAAACGGCGTCCCTGGGGAACTCAGAGCAGTTCCGCCCTTATCTGGACTGTCTCCCCTCAACCCCCTTTCTCCCATATTTCAGGAGACTGCTCCAGTTGGCACCAGTGTCCTGCAGCTGATCATGAGCGACAGAGACTCCCCGGAGAATGGGCCGCCGTACACATTCCAGATCACCGAGGGAAACGATGGGAAAGTCTTTGATGTCACGCAGGACGGCCTGCTGGTGACCTCCTCTCTTCTGAACAGAAGAACAAAAGAGCAGTATCTCCTCCAGGTCCAGGTAGATCCTGCCTTACCCCTTTGGGATACAAATTCACCACGGCCAGTGCAGTAACAATGGAGGCAAGAGAAATTACATCCAAAAGCCCAGCTTGGAAGAACCTCCCATCTTTGGGGGCGTTTGGAACCGGATCCAAATTCTGAAATGTGGCCTCCTCCCATAGGTGGTGGGTGCAGCTAGGACTTGGGGAGGCAGTCCCCCAGCCCCACCGACAGCTCCATCCCCGCTGCTGAGGCCCCGCCCCCCGGGGGAGGGGAGGAGGCGGGGCAGCATGCCACGCACTCCCCGGTCTCTCCGGAGCACCCGGGAGAGGAAGAGAGAGAAGGGGGGCATGCAGGCAGCGCGGCTCCCGGAGTACTAAAGAGGAGAGGAGGCGGTTCCAGTCTCCCCAGCCAGGAGCACGGGGAGGCCGAGCACTGGGGGCAGCAACACTCGGCTCCCAGAATGCCTACAGCAGGCATCTTGGGGGCAGAGTGTGGGCGGGGCCAGACGGGCGGTATGAGAAGGCAAAGCCTCCCCTTGCCTAAGCCACCGGACGCCCATGGCCCCACCTCTAGAGCTCACAGTTACACAAAACTGGAGGGCCAGCTTTTCCAGCAATACAACTTGCTGGTGTCGTCATGGGGATCTCTGCGGGGCAATTGACCCTGTAGGATGCTTTTCTCGATGTAATTCTCGTGACCGTCCATTTCCCGAGAGACTCGCGTCTGTTCCTGAAAGTGTCTCCTAAGTACGCCAGCAAGCAACCCTTCCCTTTTATGCACACTCGCCTCCTGTAAACAAATTAGGGGGGGGATCACTTGCTTCCAGCCTAACCTGGTTTTCCTGAGGGAACAAATCAATGGGGTCAGGGAATTATTTTTTTTCTGCGAGTTAAAATGCCTGAGCAGGCCTCACCCCCCAGCTCTGCCAGTGCACCTCAGCCAAATGCTTTTCTACCCTGGGGCTCCTCCCACAGTGCCCCCTGCTGTGCTACTTCTGGAGCTGTGCTGAGCCCAAATGGACCGTTTTTCCAGATGCCATCGAGGTGTTATGAGGCGCACAAATGTAGGGATTCAGATGAGCTCCGGCAAAACCACATTGCCTGGTAAATAATGAAGACGATAAGCCACCCTCTCCAGAGACACGCTGATGCACTAAGCCACTGTGTCACCCGTAGCATGAGAAGAGGTAAAAAGATTAGAGCGCGTGATCAGATTCCCACTGAAATCAATTGCAAAGGGGTGCAGAAGCAGAGCCTGGGACTATCGATAGCTCGAAGAAAGGAGGATTAAGAGGTGACATGAGAAAGAAATATGAAGGGCTGTAGACGCGCTGGTCCCAGTCCTGACAGATGAGCTTGGTGTTCATAAGCCTGTGTCTTTCATCAACAGAAGCTAGTCCAATATCAGATGTTACCTCACCCACCTTCTCTCTCTAAACCAGGAGCGGGGGACCAAAGACCCAGGGGCCAGATGCGGCCCCCGGCTTGCCTGGATCCGGCCTCTGAGTCTCAGCCCACGCTGATGTTCCAGCCCCCACCAGCCTCTCCCTGTGGGGCTGGAGCACACACAATCTACTAGCCTGGGCCCCATTAGGCTCTGGTGTGTGAGGAAATGTGGGGAAAGTCTGTCTCCTTCTCAGTTGGGGGCCACATCAGCGAGGGTTTAGGGTTTTTGGTTTGGTTTGGTTTTTTTGCTTCTTACTTGTGTGAGGCCCCCAACTGATTTTTCTTTGGCTCAGCGGCCCCCGACCCAAAAAAGGTCCCCCACGCCTGTTCTAAAGAAATATGACATAAAGGATGCTACCGAGACAGTAACTCAGACCCTCCTGTTTATGAATGCTAAGTTTAGGGATCCCCCAAAGCAACGAAAAGAAATGAAATTTAACATAGATCACAGAAACTACTGAGGTTTTTTACACAATGAACCATTAACTGCTAGAACTTCAGATAGCGCTGAGGCAAAACAAAGATACGATTCAGGGAAGGATTAGACATTGATATGACCAAGGGCCATCCACAGGTATAGTCGATTGGCTAAAATATACAAAGAATCTAAATCTTCAGTTGTAAGGGACACACAAAGAGCTAAGTATTATGACTACTAGTAACACAAGCCCCACCCGCTCACTGCCTGAGGTTAGAAAGAAATGTCTCCCCGGTTTGATTGTTCCATCTTCATCCATTATGAGGCTTCTTGCCTTTTGTCCTATCAAGCCAATGCTCAAGACAGGGTCCTCGCCTCGAGGGATCACCCCTCGGCTATGGAATGGCAGCTCCCATACTGCAGGGATAGGTCTAGACTACATGCCTCTGCTGACAGAGGCATGTAAAATAGGCTACCCGACATAGTCAATGAAGCGGGGATTTAAATATCCCCGGCTTCATTAAAATAAAAATGGCTGCCGCTCTGTGCCAGCTCAGCTGATTGTCAGCGCAGCGCAGCAGTCAAGACGCGGATCGGCCGACAGGGGAAGCCTTTGTCGACCGCTCCCTTATGCTTCGTGAAATGTTGGGTTAACCAGTTAACGGGTTACCTGGTAAGCAGGATGATGCTTGCAAAGTAACCAGGTAACCAGCGGCCAGGCTGCTCCAGCCGAGCTCTGGATCCCAGTTAACTGGTGAAACATAACATCTAACCAACTAACTTTTTAAATAGGATTTGACATTCCCTAGTCTCCAGAGACTTTTGCTTCAGCCACAGAGACAGGGAGGGGAGGGCGGGACACAGGAAACCGGATAGATCAGAGTCGTGCAGCGCGGAAAGCGGGCCTAGCCCTCAAACACAAGCAGTGAGACCCTCCTCTTGATGCCCTGCCTCAGAGCTGAGGTCCAGGTCCATGTCACTCAGCGCAGGGCCGTAACGGGTCCTTTCGTTTGCCTTGACAGGTCTCAGACAGCGGTATCCCTCCTCTTTCGTCCTCTGCCTTTGTAAACATCCAGGTGAGCGAGCAGAGCCGCTACGCGCCCTCGGCGCTGCCTCTGGAGATATTCGTCACCACCAATGAGAGCGCCTTCCGAGGCGGCGTGCTCGGCAAGATCCATGCCACTGACCGCGACCCCCACGACACCCTGGTGTACACCTTGGCGGCCGAAGTGCCCCGCGAGGGGCGTTTCTCCGTGGGGGCTACCGACGGCAAGATCGTCGCCGGCAAGAAGCTTCCTCACGGCCACTACGCCCTGAATGTGACGGTCAGCGACGGCACCTTCCAAACCACCGCCACCGTCAGTGTCCACGTGTGGTGCTTCAGCCAGGAGGCCTTGGACAAGGCCGTGGTGCTGCACTTCCGGCACCTCTCCCCCGAGGAGTTTGTGGGGGACCACTGGCGCAACTTGCAAAGGTTTCTGGGAAACACCCTGCTCACGAGACGGCAGAACATCCACATGGCCAGCCTGCAGCCTGTGGCGGCCTCTGACGGTGTGGAGCTCCTCTTGGCTGTCGGAGAGCCCCACGACGCCTTCTACGAGCCCCGTGCCCTAGCAAGCAAGATTTCTCTCTTGGCTGGGGAGATGGACCAGCTGGTGGGGCTGCAGCTGAGGAAGGCCATTCACGTGCCGTGTCATGGGCCAGATTGTGCCCGACGGGTCTGCAAGGAGACAATCCGGCTGGACCCAGGCACAGTGTCCACCTACAGCACCGCCCGACTCAGCGTTCTCACACCCCGGCACAGCGTGGAGCAAATTTGTTCGTGCAATGGTGAGAAATCCTCCGCCTTGCTCTTGGCGTCTCCCCCTTCGGAAAGCGATGCCAGTCTCTAGCGTGTGGGATTATCCCCCGGCACGTTGCAAAGTTCAGGACTTCTGTGGTGCTGCTGTCCCATTAACTGGCCATTCTGGCTTTGCCTCCAGGGCTGGACCTAACATCTTTGAGCTTCAAATTTCATTGGCCCCTAGGAAGAATTCCATTGGCCAATGGTCAGCTCTTGTCATATGGCATTAAATACTAATTGGCTCTGTGTAGCCCCTGAAGGGAGTAAAGTCACTCATAGGTTGGGCCCAACCAAATTCACAGCCATGCAGAACATCATGGATCATTAAACCTGCTGTCTAGCTGTGAAATCTGCCTTTTATGCAGCATTTCTTAAAGTGAGGCAGTCGGAGGTGTGCGCTGCAGAGAGAACAGAATTCAAAATGGCCACCCTTAAAGAGACAAGCGTCTTTTTTTTTTTTTTTGCTCAACAACTTTTCCCTGGGGGCTCCTGGGGGCGCTTTTTTTTCCTCAACAAAAAAATCCTTGGTGTTCCCCATAAAAAAAAAATTATTGTTTGGTGTTCCTCGGTCTTAAAAAGTTTAAGAAACACTGCTTTTGTGGGGGTTTCCCTTATGCTGTACAGGTTTCATGGCAGGGGGGAGACCAACATTTCTCAAATTGGGGGTCTTGACCCAAAGGGAGTTGCAGGAGGGTCACAAGGTTATTTTAGGAGTCATGGTATTGTCACCCTTACTTCGGCGCTGCCTTCAGAGCTGGGCAACTAGGAAGCGGTGGTTGTAACGTTGGCTGAGTGCCCAGCTCTGAGGGCAGCACCCTGCCAGCAGCAGCACAGGAGTAAGGGTGGCAATACCACACCCATGTCACCCTTTCTTCTGCACTGATGCTTTCAGAGCTGTGTGGCCAGAGAGTGTTGGCTACTGACTAAGGACCAACCTCTGCAGGCAGCAGCATCGCAGACGTAAGGCCGGCAACACCGTACTGTGCCATCTTCCTTCTGCACTGCTGCTGGTAGTAGCTCTGCCTTCAGAACTCAACTCCTGGCCAGCAGCTGCCACTCGCCAGCTGCCCAGCTCGGAAGGGTAGCAATGCTGCAGCCCCCCCAACAATAATGTTATGACCCCCCACACACACACAGCTCCTTTTTGGGTCAGGACCCTGCAATTACAATACCATGAAAGTTCAGATTTTAATATCTGAAATCATGAAGTTCGCCATTTTAAAAATCCTATGCCCGTGAAATTGACCAAAATGGATCGTGGATTTGGTAGGGCCCCCACGCATAGGGAGAACAAAAGGGTCTGGGATCTCCAGGTAGAACTCTGATCTTTGGGTTCCCGTGCTTTGGTCCTGTGGCCAGCCAAACACAGAGGAGTTAAAAAGCGGCAGGTTCCAATCAGAGCAAAGGATTTGGATTCATATTTTCGTTACAGTAGATGCCGCTCAACAGCAACCTGGTGACCGACAACTTCCAGTGAACGGCAACATTGTGCCAGGCACCAGTCCTGTCTCATTGACGTTAATGTTCATGGGATTCGGGTACTGGCAATGCCCTGCCGTTTATTACCAGCGTTTTTGGAAAGAATGGCCCCAGCTGCCGGCAGGTTTGGGAGGCTGCAGCTGGGGGGAAGGAAGCCCTGCAAACCTGCCTGCAGCTGGTGCTTAGCCCATCCCAGCAGCCAGCAAACCTGCCTGCCCAGGGACGCCCAGAACGTAAGGGACTTTGAGCTGGGAGGGGAGGCAGAGTTCCCTCCCTCCTCCTCTCTCCGGGCGGTGCCCTGCTAGGGAGCTACACACCTGCAAAGAAGTGCTGGGGCGTGTCAAGCCCCAAGCCCTGGAGTGTGGGCAGAGGTTGCCCCTGCTCCCCTGTAGAAAGTCCCCGCATCTGGGCTGCAGTCAGGGCGCTTCCTGTCCTGGCTGCAGCCCTGCAAACCTGCCTGCTGCCTACTAACACCTGCTGGGTAATAGCAACTTTTTGCTGGTGACCGAAGGGTTACTAGTAAGTGGGATCTGGTGTTATTTCCTCGCTGCCCCAGGAACAGCAGGGGTTGGCAGCCCCCTCATGGGAACATCAGGGGATGCTGAAGGCAGGACAGACGTATAGGCAGAGCCACGTGTCTGGCATCTGAAGAGATGCTCAGGGCTGATGTGCATGGGGAGAGGTAGGAAGCACGCAGGACAGATCAGGACGGGGCGGCAGGTCACTACGGTGGAAGAGCTGCCAGGGGTGGCTATAAATAGCAGGGGCATTGCAGGTCATCACAAGCTTCACTGGCAGAGCTGTGTAGAGACTGGGGGCGGCCAGGCAGGAATCCTGGTGGCTGAAATGTGGGGAAGCACAGGGCTGGGGAAAGCACTGGAGGCTGATCCCAATCCAGAATCTCAGCCTGGTTCTAGCTGACCCGGTTGTATTTCCAGGCACAGCCGTGAGGTTCAGCGGACACAGCTACATACGGTACCAGCTCCAGGAGAGAGGGGACTGGCAGATGCAGTTCCGCTTGAAAACCCGCCAGCTTCACGGTGTTCTGCTCTTCCTCAACGGGACCGGGACTGCTGTTCTGGAGGTAGGATATGCAATGCCCGAGGGGTATTTCTGCATGAATGGGCCATTCCAGTGCATGAGCGCTGGGGAATATAACCAAAGGAAGGAACCCACAGGGCAGTGTGGTGGGAAGGCAGAGCTGATCCCTGCACTTTTTGGGATTCCCTCCTAGCTCTATGAACTCTCCGTGCTGAGGAATGTCAAAGCAGCACAGCCGTCTCCCCAGCCCTCCCCCTGCCGCAGCAGCCTGCCTGCCACTGTGTTCCTAGCAGGGCAGAACAGGAGATTCCAAAGATTTGTTCTTTGTGTGTTCCCCAAATGGAGCAGCTCACTCAGCTGTCTCACTTCCCAGAGCTTTGAATGGGGAGGGGTGCATGCCTGCAGGGCAGCAGAGATCACAAAACACTGAGCACAGCCATCAGGCCAGGCATTGTAGGATACTGGCAGAAGTCAGTTCTCTTGACAAAATAAACAACAGAGTTCACCCTGGCTCTTTGTTGACAATAAAGGGAGGGGAAAAGACAAACGCGGTAGAAGATTTTTATCGCCAAAACTGGATGTTTTTACCAACAAAAGTCACATTGTAGTGTTCACACTCTCACTGTTTTGTCGACAAAAGACCGTTTTTGGCACAAAACGTGCAACTGTAGAGAAGGCCTGAGGCTGAGCTCCCCTGGAAATGTCGTTGGAGATGCTCGTACAGCTCCAGGTGCAATGCGGCCACAACCTCCAGGGCGAGAAGCCTGCAGGTGTCACTGCACCAAATAAGAATAGCATCAGCAGCACAGGAGACAATCCAGGGACACCAGAACATGCAGTTCCCATATATAGGAATCACCCAAGGAGCACGAGGAGCCAAATTCTCAGCTGGTACACAATGACATCACTCCGCTGACTTGGACTCACACCCGCGGAGGACCTGGCCCTCTGTACCTACAGACTCACAAATGTACCATGCAAGGGCCTGGGAACACCGACCCACAAGCTTGTTAAAAAAGACCGCAACCCCATTCAACCACCAGGGAACCTGTCAGCAGCCCCTAAACGTGGTGTTTCCCATTAATTTACTAAAGGGAACAGCTGCTGCCGCTAGTTTCCTCAGTGGCTGGGCATGCATCCATCGGCCACCCAAGAAGATGCACAGAAGGTGTCCAGATGGCCACCGGTGGATTAAATACCTTGGTTTTAATGGCGGTCAGGGGGCAGGTGGGGACAGAACTCTTATAAAACGTCATCGCACATCACGATCCAGGCACCTTTAGCCATTGCAAGGGGAGAAACCAATTCAAGCTTAAACTTGCAAGTCCTTGAGCTCATGCTTCCTGCCACGGGTTTCATCATTCAGGACAGCTGCCAGAATCGGGAACATCATAATCTGATCTCTCTCCTTTCTTTGGCTGCACTTGGTGACTCTTTAGAGAATTCAAAGGAGCATGTGTCTGCTCCTTTCCACCTTGGCAGCAGAGGGAAAGCCAGAGCCCTTCAGAAAAGGGGTTGTGTTTTATGAGTTTTTTATCTAATCCTCATTAAGTATAATGGCCCTAATTGAAGTCTGAGATCTTATCCCTCACTTATTGACTTACTTTTTTTCCTGAGTCCATCTCTGTGTAATTGAGACTTCTGGCATAAATTAACTACAGCGTCATGCTAATTTAAGGGATCAATTTTTAAAACAGAGTTTGAAGATTCTTCCGGACTGCGATTGTACCTGCCTGTTGCACAGGGGCACAGAAGCTGTGCATGTTTCTTGTACCCTCTTCTATACCTTGCCCAGCCTCGGGTGCCAGCTACTAGCTGACCATTTCTACTGCCCCAACCAGGCCCAATAAACCATCCCAGGAGGGGCCATAGGTAAGCCCACCTCTGCCCTAAAAGATGAGCCTAAGACCAACGGAGTCTGGTTCCAGCAAGCCCTTGGAGCAAGAAAGTTACATAACGAGGGGTGTTCCATGGGAAGCTCTTGCCTCCTGGTCTCTAAGTATCTCAGCTGATCTCAACCCTCAAGGGGTGACAGGGAAAGAGAAGGAGGAGGCAAGGCACCCAAGGAGACAACTAATTAGCCAGTCATAGAATCCTAGAACACTAGAACTGGAAGGGACTTTGTGAGGTCATCAAGTCCAGTCCCCTGCCCTCACGTCAGGGCCAAGCCCCCTCTAGACCAATCTTGGCACACCAGCCCCGGGGACAAAAGGCTCCTTTATGACTGAGTGCCAAGACGCCCACCTACCAAAGCCCCAGGCATCTTTGGCTAGCAATCGCCAGATGTGCCTGGCCAGTGGGTAAAATTAGTAGATGCTCTGCTATACAGCTGCAGGGGGGCAGTAGTGCCTGTGGACCAGAACATCATCAGGACATGGTCCCTGATAAACTCTGGGTGCCCTTAAGTGCTGGGTGTTGCAAAAATAGGCAAATCAGTCAAAGCCAGTAGCCAGGAGTGGCCCGAGGCCGGCTGCAGCAGCTGGCGCCCTAGGCGGGGTGGCGCAATTGGCGCCCTTGCCTGCATGGCCGTCAATGGCCGTGATGTCATCACGGGACGCCCCAGCACCCCGTGACATCATCATTGGGTGCCTGGGCTAGCAGCGCCCTAGGCAGTTGCCTAGCTCGCCTAGGCTCACGGGCCGCCCCTGCCTGTAGCATCTGTTATGTATCGTCTGATTGCGTAGGGTGTGTAGTAACAATGGTTTGAACAAGTTCCTCCGTGCAGGGGGAACACGCTGCCTCATCCAAGCCCTCCTTCGGTGCTGAAACAGCATTTTACACCAGGAGGGGGGAAAAGGCAGGCTAGCTAGAGACTCCTAAGTGAGTTTCAAAAGGATCTCACAAAACTAGGTGACTGGGCAACAAAAAGCTGGATGAATTTGAATGTTGATAAATGCACAGTAATGCCTATTGGAAAACATCATCCCAACTGTATGCATAAAATGATGGGGTCTAAATTAGCTGTTACCACTCAAGAGAGAGATCTTGGAGTCTTTGTAGAGAGTTCTCTGAAAACACCCACTCAATGTGCAGCGGCAGGCAAAAAAGCAAACCATGTTAAGAATCATTAAGAAAGGGATGGAGAATAAGACAGAATATGTTATTGCCTCTCTATAAATGCATGGTACACCCACGTCTTGAATACTGTGTGCAGACGTGGTCACCTCATCTCAAAAAAGATATCTTGGCATTGGAACAAATTCAGAAAAGGACAACAAAAATGATTAGGGGCTTGAAATGAGTGCCATATGAAGAGAGATTAAAAAGACTGGGACTTTTCAGGTTAGAAAAGAGGAGACAGAGGGGATATGATAGACGTCTATAAATCATTACAGGTGTGGAAAAAGTGAATAAAGATGAGTTATTTACTGCTTCCCATAACACAAGAATTGGGGGACATGAAATGAAACTAATAGGTAGCAGGTTTAAAACAAACAAAAGGAAGTATTTCTATACACAATGCACAGTCAACCTGTGAAACTCCTTGCCAGAGGATGTTGTGAAGACCAGGACTTTAACAGGGTCCAAAAAAGAGCTAGATAGATTCATGGAGGTTAGGTCCATCAATGGCTATTAGCCAGAATGGGTAGGAATGGTGTCTATAGTTTCTGTTTGTCAGAAGCTGGGAATGGGCAACAGGGGAGGGATTACTTTATGATCCCCTGTTCTGTTCACTGCCTCTGGGGTACCTGGCATTGGCCACTGTTGGCAGACAGGACACTGGGCAAGATGGACCTTTGGTCTGACCCAGTGTAGCCGTTCTTCCCACCTCAAGATTCTTATGCTTTGGGGGCATTGGATCCTTACCAGGGCTGGTGAGAGACTTCACCGGGCCCCAGACAATGTGTGTGTATGGGGGCAGGGTTAGGGGCCGGGGCAGGAGTAGGGTAGCCAGTCCTCAGCGCTGCCCAGACCACACTGCTCCTCCCCCAGTCAGCCCTCAATGCTTCCCACAGCATAAGGTTCTGGCGACAATTTAAAGGGCCCGAAGCGCTGAGTCCCAGAGCAACTGCTCCCTTTGCCCCTCCTGTCAGCAGCCCTGATCCGAACCTGGCCCCAGACTCCGAACAAGCCACGTCCACCCTTGTTATGCCTGGTCCTCCACAGAGCAATGCAACACTCCCAGCTTCGCTTGTGCGCCTGCCAGATGGAAGTTTCCACTTCAGGCACCTGATGAAGTGTGCTCCAGCCCACCAAAGCTGATGCCCTAATTTGCTGGTCTCTAAGGTGCCACTGGACTCCTCGCTGTTCTTGCTGAAACAGACCAACACTGCTCCCTCCCCTTCCAAAACTTGAACAAGCCAATGATTGATGCTCAGCTGTGAGCCCGACTTGTGCTTAAAACAGAAAGGAAACTACACAACACTGTGTGGAGATTTACATACATGGCTCCCCCATGGGACACCCAGTGGAGACCGTCCGCCAGCTTCTACGAGTCCTTCCCAAACAGATTTCCCCTTGTCATTGGGCTGTCTCCTCTGCCCAGCGTGGGTTTATCCAGGTGAATTCCCTGCTGCGAGTCTTCCTGAAGAGATGTATTCTTCCGGGTTCTTCCAGAACAACCCAGCCTTACTGGCCAGGCAGCCCAGGCAGAGTGGATACAACCCCTAACCTGACCGCTGCGCAGCACCATGAGCTAAGACTTGCCTTATGGAGAATTCCTTTGCTCTGCATGAATCTCTCTGCACCATATGGAATTAACCGACACGCTCCAGAAGAGTCCCTTGAGTCCTTGACACAAAGGACAAATGGACACCAATCAGACATCAGGGATAGCCACACACACAAACATGTGAGGGAACACTTTCACCTCCCTGGCCAGTCAGCAATGGATTTGAAAGGAGCCATCTGCCTACAAAAGAATTTCCAAAACCAGTTACAAAAGGAGACAGCTGAACTAGAATTCTAACACTATCAGTTTAGGATTGTATAAAGATCTCAACTGGTTAACGCACTACAAAAGCAATTTGCCCTCTCTGGATATTCACATCTCCAGACCAAGGGTACGTCTAAACTGCACGGCTGGTTCAGTATCCCAAAATAGCTACCCTGTGTCTACACAAGCCGCCTGTTATTTCGAAATATTTTTCGAAATAACGGGTGTGCTATTTCGCCATCCTGGTAAACCTTGTTGCATCAGGGATAAGGAATGGCTCGAAATACCGTGTTATTTTGAAATTTGGCACTGTGTAGACATGCCAAATTTCAAAATAAGCGATTTCGAAATAAGATATGCGTATCTTATTTCAAGTTTAGGGTGCTGTGTAGACACACCCCAAATGCTGTGCATGATCCACTTCCACCCTGACTTGATTCGCTTCATTAACACGGGCAACATCTTCCTTAGGTATATACCCTCTTCTGTCACTTCCACTCCAGTCCATCTGACGAAGTGGGTTTTACCCACCAAAGCTTATGCCCTAATAACTCTGTTCGTCTCTCAGGTGCCACTGGACGCCTCCTTTTTTTTTTGCAGATACAGACTAACACAGCCACAACTGTGGAGAATTTTCAATGAGGCTACGGCTACACTATGAGTTTTGCTGCAAGAGCCAATGCAAATGAAGCGCGGATTAGCATTTTCTTGTGCTTCATTTGCATACTCTTTTTCGTTCCATGTTTGCGCTAGGGGTTTTTGTGCAAAAACAGGCAGTGTGGCTGTGGCTGTTTTGCGCAAAACCCCCTTTTCCCACAAGATCCTTAAGCCTCTCTGGGACAGGCCTGTTTTTGTGCAAAAACCCTTAGCGCAAAAACAGAACGAAATAGAATATGCAAATGAAGCGCGAGAAAATGCTAATCCGCACTTCATTTGCATTGGTTCTTGTGCCAAAACTCATAGTGTAGCCGGAGCCTGAGTGTTTGACATTCTACCCACAGCTTCTCCCTATCCATGGCCTCCTGGGTTCTATAAAGACGCTCCCTTACGTATCATTGGGATAGGGGGACAAAGGGGTTTTCACCTGAATTCACCCTGAAACCACATTTACATGCTTCTTTCGCTCTCCGCTGTCCCACCATGCTCATAGGCAATGGACAGCATTGTGAGGGTAGCTATTAGAGGTTCAACGATCTGATTGTTCAGGGCTGGGGAGGGAGTTCTGGATTCCAGAGGGAATTAATAGCTCTGGCCCTGGTTTCCAATGTGCTGATAAAACTCTGGGCACTACAGCAGGGCTCTTTCTTTCTTTCTTTTTTCTTCACCCCCTTCACCTGCCCCTCCCAGGGAGCACTGCCGGCTGCTCTGGCTTGCCTAGATTCTTTCAGCACTTCTCGTGGACGCCAATAAGGGGCACCGTCCAGCATGGGCAGCGGCCACTGTAGTAACAAGATGCCAAGAACTCACTTGACCGGTGGAGTTCACCTGTGTTGGGGGACAGAGGCGCAGGCGTCCTAAGCGCCAGCCCCACCGTGACCCACATGAAACCCTGGTGCAGCCGAGGGGGCTGCAGGCCGCTGGGAAGTCAAGCCATGTGACTTCTGCGTGCTGCCACGTGGCGTGGTACTGTGTGGGGAGAGGGGAGGAGTGGTCCGGGGCACGGAGCACAGACCTGGGAGACCAAAGGCCGTTTGGATTGTTCGTTCCTCAGGGTGGCGCCTCTTCCCACTGGGCCTACGTACAACACCCAGCTCCATGGGGCCCTGATCCCTGCCGTGGCTTGTGGGTGCAGCCGGAACCCGAACCGCAGCCTGATGAATCACAGCACAGGGATGATTCCGTCCCCCCTCAGGGCTCTGTCCAAAGGGAGGCAGGAGGGATGAAATCCCGCCTGCCCTGACGTGCACCATGACCAATGGGGTGAAGCATGCGGGACGTTAGAGCCGAATTTGGCCTTACATCTTAAGGAGCTTTGGCTGCTTGAGAAAGTGACAGGAGCTGGGTTTGGGTTCAGAGGAAATAAGAAACACAGGAAATAATAAAAATGCAGTTTGGCGTGTTCGCAGTAAGTATAGTTTTCACCGGCTCAGCCCTCTTCCTGCCCCTTGGAACGGGACTAGGATGGTCCTGCAGACTAGACTTGTGTGGCCCCCTAGACTAGAGCATGGCCCAGTCCTCTAGCGACCTCACACATTGCAGACCACAGCCTGCCCGGGTGGCCCCACATGGTCATAGGCCCACGTGGCATGAGCCGTTGAGCTGCTGGGGAGGGCACCGAGTCTGTCTGTGCATTGCCCCAGCTGTGCCGATTGCTGCGTCTGCTTTCAACCCCTGCTCAAAACAAGGCAGAGCAGCTTCTGGCTTGACAGGCCATGAGCTGTGAGCCGCGGAGAGCCCCTCCCCACCTACCCGTCAAGAGCCGCAGGAGAGGACGGGGACTGAGCTGCATGAGTGAGATGAGGATTAGAACCACAGAATCCCAGGGCTGGCAGAGACCTCAGGAGGTCATCGAGTCCAGCCCCCTGCCCAAAGGAGGACCAACCCCAACTCAATTATCCCAGCCAGGGCTTTGTCAAGCCGGGCCTTAAAAACCCCTAGGGATGGAGAGTCCACCCCTTCCTTAGCTTTTCCAAACCAGTAATCGAGTTAAAATAGATTTGAATTCTTGGGTATGAAGTGTAGCGCTGGCGTAAGGGGCTGCCTTCTCCAGATCAGCATCTACCTACCCTAACTTCCCCTGAGCCCGCCCCGCCAAGAAGGCAACATCCGGTGGGTGCAGGGGACCAGAGGAGACTGTCCACCGGACTGCGGGGTGACAGGCTGACATTTCAAAGATACCCACAGTCGTCCCCCGCCAAAGAGAGCCGTGTGGACAGCCCCGCGGGCATTTCATTTCTAGCACACGGCAACGCCTCAGGATGTCTGGCCAGTGGCAAGAGCCCCTTGGCTGAACCTTTCTGAGTCCTGGCAATCGGGGTGAATCTCTGGTCTGGTGCAGGAGAGGAGCAGGGAGTGTGGAAAGCCGAGGGGGCCTGGCTGCTAACGCCGGCTGTTTGGGTGTGTTTTGCAGCTCATGAACGGAGTGCCTCATCTCGGACACCGCTGCCACGGCGATATCACCGGGAACCTCTCCTCCCTGGCGTCTGTGAGTGACGGAGAGTGGCACTCGGTCCTCCTGGAAGTGAAACGCGCGTCCCTCCACTTGCTCGTCGACAGATTGGGAAATGCATCTCTCTGGCTGCCCGCGGCCTGCAGCATCTCCCCTGCCAGGAGGGATCTGCTCCTCGGGGGCATTGTCCAGTCCCACCAGCCCCTGCGGGTCACTCGGGGGTTTAGAGGCTGCCTGGATGCGGTCAGAATCGACCGCGAAGACGTGATGCTCCTGCCAGGGGAGAGGCAGGCCAAGGGGATTGTGGATGAGGCGGGGACAGAGCCGTGCTGCTCACACTCGGGTGCCTGCAGCAGCAGCCCCTGCCTCAATGACGGGATGTGCGCCCAGACCCCCGGAGGAGGTACGTGAGTATCCTGCCCTTACCATCAGGGCAATAGGGAATCAATAGTCTGGAGGCCAGTGTGGAAAGCAGCCGGGCTTAATGGTGAGTTGTAGGGGGCTGCCCAAGCGGAGGGGAATTCTGGGCTTTCACAGCGCGGCTGTCAGGTGGCAACGCCCTCACGCAGTGAACAGCACGTTGGAAGCACCACTGTGCAGACCAGACCGGGTGCACCACTGTTTCTGGGAGGAGTGAGCACAGGGCCTGGTGTCTGTGCATGACGTGCAGGGTTAGGATCAGTGCTCCCTGTGAGCCGAGCGCTTGGGCGGCCACTCGGGAGAGAATCAGGTGCTGCCCAGCTGATTAGCAGAGCGCCCACAGCCACCCATCGCTGGCGGCAATTGTTTCTATTGGTGGTGCACATCTGCATGTGCTTTGGTGCACACAACAACATTTATTCTGCACGCAGATGGGGAAAAAGTTTGAGGAAACGCTGGTTTGGATTCGGTTGTATCTTCATTCTGGCTTTTACAAAGCCTCGAGGAGCCATTCGTGGGGTTGGAATAATGTGAGGTCTGGCCATCCTGTGATGTTCCACTGTCTGGGAGCTGAAAACACTGCATCAAGACATGATGAGGATTTAGTGCCATCCTATAAGTGATGCCCGGGGATGGGGGTGGGAAGCTGGGAAAGGCGTTAACACACACTCATGCCTGCAGCTCTCGGGTTCATCTGCACCGGGTTGCCCAGCAGCTCTTTGTAACAGGATTTCCTCAGTGCCCCACACAGGGCTGTATCTATCTATGCACCTCGACAACCTCACAACTCCCCAGGGGGGCAGGGCAGAGCTATCATCCCCATTTCACAAATGCGGGCACTGAGCCAGAGAGAGACTAAGTGACTTCACCAGGGCCTCACGGGAAGTCTGTAGCAGAGCTGGGAAGTGGCGCCAAGTCTCCTAAATCCCAGGCTAGCACCCTAATCCCTGCACTGCCCTTCCTCACCAGAACTTCTTGCTCTGATGTCTGCGGGCGTGAGGGATTCATGCGGTAGTGTAACACTGCAGCACGGAGCCTTCTGAGCCAGCCACCCTTGCTGTGACTTCCATTTCCCTTGCTTGGAGGCATCTGGAGGTGGCTTTGATACTGGTGGGAGACATACACAGAGAACCCTTTCAACCTCTCTCTGTGCGTAATGATTCCTTTGGTTTTTCTGCCTGAGGCCCGCTGCAGAATCCCACGCCTAGCTGGGTTAGCAGCCATCAAAAGGCTGAACGCACACTTCTCCCTGCCTCCCTGCCAGCACCCTCGAGTAACGAGATTTAGATTCCTATCAGCGAGGCAGCTGTTAGCTCAGGTGGACTTGTTGGCAGTAAAGTGCACAGACACGGGATGCGTGAGTGTGCAAACCTGCATGTGCACACAGGCGGGCATGTGTGCGTGCACGTGTCTGTGCAAATGCACTTGTGCAAGTGTGTGAATATGCGTGATGGCAGGGCATGTGTATGTGCAAGAAAGCGTTTGTGCCAATATGCTTGGCTCTCATGCAAATGTCCCAGCGAGGCCAGACAACCCGGGACAGGAGAAAGGTGAGGGGTACAGGGGGTGAGAGCAGGACTGAACGTACATGTCTGTGTTTGCACGCCTGGCTGTTTGGGCCTGCCATGTGGCTTCACATCTCTTTCCCAGTGACACAGACGTGAGCCTAAGCCAGAGGATGGGTCAGGCCCAGGGACTTTTCTAGGCTGCTCCAAGGTGGACCAGCGGCACACCCCCTGTGTTGCTCGGAGCAATTCAAAGTCCCATGCTCAGAGTTCAGTTTGGACAGCTAGCAGGAAAACAAAACCCTGAGCTCGCTGGCTTTTCCCTCCTGCCCTGGACATGGCCACTCCTACAGGGAAGCGGAGCAAAGCGTGTCAGGACAGGAGCTGCCTGGCACTTGGCCTTTTGCTGGGCTGCTTGGCAGGCTGAAACTGGCGAGGACAGAAAACAGCGGGTTCCGTGGCATTGTGCTTAGAAAGAGTTGTAGAAATCTGCAGCCGATGGGTCGGCTTTGCCCTCTCGGGGGGGATGTGGCCGCCCACTGCGTTTAAGGACCTCACTTGAGCCGCACTTCAGTTGCCCCATAGTTCCAGGAGAACCCCTCTTTGCTCTTTCATTCCAGCTGTGCTGCGTCTTACACTGCCTCGAACCCATGCTCATCCCCGCTGCTCTTTCAAGGGGTCGGATTGTCCAGGCACTCTGGGCCAGAAACAGGTGCCCACCCTCCTCGCGGGGGCAGCAGCCTCACCGCGCTCTCTCTTGCCCACTCTAGGTTACACTTGCATCTGCCCGGGACAGTTTTCTGGCAACCGCTGTGAGCTCGGGGACAGCCTGTGTGAATCCATGCCCTGCTTGCACGGCGGGACCTGCCTCCTCTCCGAAACAGGCTTCACCTGCCTCTGCCCGCAGTGGTATCTCGGGGAAAGGTAAGACCGAGGAGCGGCTTTCGGCTGTGTTCCCCAGAGCACAGCCCTCGGCTTCCAAAACACCTGTAACCTTGGGCGCTGTTTCTCCTGGCTGAGGGGAACGCCTAGGAGCGGCCGTGTCCCTGGTCACAACCTTGATACCCCATCCAGCCATGGCCAGGCTCACTGCCCCATCCCTGGCTCTTTTTGGATTGCGGTCTCAGACTCCCGAAGGCAGACGGAAGCAGACAGTGAACCAGTCCCCGAGCGATTGCACTGTCACTAGCTGCGCTGGGTGCACACGCTTATTGGAGCCTGAGAAAACAATCTCGTTCAGCCAGCGCTTCCCTCGGGGGCTGTGAATGTTTTATTTGGTGCCCATTCAAAGTGTCTTCTGAGGACGGGGCTGTTCCCAGAACTGCTCTTTTAACAAGCACACACTTAAGTCTGCCAAACTACCTGTGACATGCCCGGGCTCCTTCGGGGAACTGCGAGGGGGAGCTCAGAGGACGTATTGTTCAGGGAGAGATAGAGGACAGCACTGGGTCTGATACCTGTAGAGCAGTGGGGGGAGGGGGAGAATAATTGTTGATGGGGGGGCCACTCCAAAATTTTGGGGCTGCACTTTTCTATGGAGGAGGTGATTGGGCGGGGGACGGGGGCAGCACGCAAAGTCTCCCCCCTCTCCCTCGCCAGGGGCACATGGCGCCTAGAGGGAGTCGCCAGCTGTTTTGAGCAGCCTTGGGTTGCAGCAAGCAGACAGCCTGCTTCCGGTTCTCAGCAGGGCGGTCTGTGAGCCGGATGTGGCCCACGGGCCGGAACGTGCCCACCCGCACTGTAAGAGCTTTACAGCTGAAAAGCAAGTTGGTTAATATCAGCCAAGAGTCAGCCACTTTGGGGATATCAGTCCTGACCCGCCAGGGATCACCTCTGCCAGAGAGCACCCCGGCAGCACCGATAGGAATGTCTCCACCAGGTCCGACCCCTGCTCCATCCAGCCCAGCACCCTGTCTCCGAGAGTGGCCAGCCGCAGACCCTTCAGGGGAAGGCGTAAGAACCCTGCGGCAGGCAGAAATAGGATCATCTGCCCCACAGAGGCGCTCCCCCTGGTCTCTAACAAGGAGAGACCGGCTTACGCCCTGGAACACAAGGCTTAGTGTCCCTTCTCACAGTAGTGTGGTCATTCATTTTGATAATTCTGGATAATCTGCACAGCCACACGAGGGCAGGGTCAGCAGACACGCTGAGCACTGACAGCGCCGAAAGAGCTAACACGGCTCCCAACGTCGATTCCACCCTCCGCGTCCCCTGGGCAGATCAGCAGTGAGACGGTTACACCTGCTGTAACCCCACGTCCCATGCGGGGCTCCGGGCTGCCCCACCACACGGCCGGAAAGAGCCCAGCACAAATGGACTGGGAAGCGGAGCTAGTACCGCTCTGCTGCCTTTGAAACCGGCCCAGCTGGTAGACGGGCCTGGTGGGTGCATATTAAACTAGCCACTCTGTTTGGGGGGGAAATATGCAACTGATCACCAGGGGGCACTGCTGTACCTGAAACAACCGGCCTGTCAAGTCAGGCAAGGCAGAGGAGGTAATATCTTATATCTTACTAACAAAACATGTCGATGGTATCATGAGCTTTCGTGGGCACAGCCCACGTCTTCAGATGACCGGAGTGTTGGATGTCTAGGACCAAAATAAATAAATACATTTTGGTCCTAGACATCCAACACTCCGGTCATCTGAAGACGTGGGCTGTGCCCACGAAAGCTCATGATACCATCGACATGATTTGTGAGTCTATAAAGTGCTACCAGACTATTTGTTGTTTTTTCAGTTTCTCTTTTCTGGGGTATCTGCTGGTGAGAGAGGCATGTTTTTGAGCTAAACCAAGCGCTTCGGCAGGTCTGGGAAAGGTCCCCTGAGTGTCAAAGTGACAGACAAGATGGAACAGATTACTTTAGCATAAGCAGGTGACCTTAAAGGGTGTGTGAGTGTCTCCCTTAGATAAATCTTTACACACAGGAAGGCCGGGAGAGGAAGCTGGAAAAGAAAAGTAAGGTGACAAGAAAAGGTGGCAGGGTGTTTGCTACTGGATGGGACCCCTAATCCAACGTTCTAGTCAGCAAGAGGAGAGCTTCAGGGCTTTCATGGGGGTGGAAAAGCGAAATCAGTAGTTCGGTCTTGATTCCTCGGACTTTTCATCAAATCTCTACGTGCCGAAGGGCTGGTCTTTACGAGAGCATCTAGAAACCCATCCTTGTGTGAAAGCTACTCCGGACGCTCCCCAGATGTTTGCTTCCCCTGAGGAGTCAGCCCCATCGGAGGCGGTTTCTCAGAGGTGAATGCAGTTCAACGTGGCCCTGGATTCCCTCGCCTGACATAGCAAAGACTTCAAGAGTAGAGAGAGGTTCCAAGCACCCAGTTTCCCCCAGCAAGTGAGGGGCGTACTGGAGAATCTCCTCTGCCTTTGGAAAGAGGAGTTTTCTCTCTTGGCCTCTGGCATGACCGGGATCTGGTTTCTGTCTCAGGGGTGCGGTTAAATGTACCGAATGGCTGAGGGAGGCGGAGACATTCTCAGGGTTGCCTGGGTGACATGACAGGGATAAAGCGCATCACCCTACAGAAAACCAGGGAGAAGGGACCACATGGGAGTCAGTGCTACCATGAAAGGACTAACAATTGGGATAAAGCAGCTGCTCCAGACCAAAAGCATAGATTGAACCACTCTAGTCCAGAACTCTCTGGTCCGGCATGATGTTAGTGAGCTGCATGTCCACTTATCATGGGTGTGGCCAAGTTTCCCGCGGTCCCATAAAGTTTGTTTACAGCCCCCAGTCCTGGCTCTCGGGGTTCCTTGCTGCTATTTAGCTCTAATTTACCCCTGCATGTCCTCTAAGAGCCCAGCAAGCTGTAGAAGTGTGGGTCATGCTGCTAGAAAATATTGATTTCCCATGGTTCAGCAAATTCTCTGCTTTGGCCCCAGTCAGGTCTCGAGGGCACCGGACTAGAGAGATTCAACCTGTACCACAAATGTGGGTATAAAATAAGTGGGAGTGGCTTGGCTCCGAGTTTGCCTTTACAAACTGGCCTGCCCCACCCCACAACCCTTCCGCTAGCTGGAGGGACAGGAGAAGAGGCAGCTCTGCTTCTAGTCCCTGAAAACTCCTGTAATTTATTGCCACGGATGCATCCCTGTGGGTCCCTCCTCACCTTCCCTACACCACGCCGGGGAAAGGCTCATTCAGAAATAAGGCTCCCAGCCACACTAGAGAACTTGGGAGCACAATGGACAGAAATCCCCTGCTGACAAGACCGCATCTCCTGAAGGGAAGCTGGTTCCTGGCTAGCGAGCAACCGAGGCCGGGCAGAGTTTGGTGCTAGCAGGCGCTGGGGCTCTGAGAATGGAGTTGTGTGGAGGGATGGGGTTGGAAAGCTAGGGCACCCCCCAGCCGCGGCTCTCCTCACAGCATAGAAGGGACTCCCCTTGAGTAGGAACACGGGTAGCTTGGCTTCCCAGAGGAGCCGCCTCCCTGCTTTGGCAGGGAAGAGCTTCGTGAGGTGTCCCCAGCCGTGACGGCGTCTCCCTTCCCCACCTGCAGGTGTGAGAAGGTGGCTGAAGAGTGCCAGGACAACCCCTGCCGGAACGCGGGGCGCTGCGTGCAGGCCGGCGGCTCTATCCACTGCATCTGCACGGGGGACTACCAGGGGGCCTTCTGCACGCAGCGGCTCGTGACCCCCGACATTGCGCCCGCCAAGTGGGGGATGGGCCCCGCGGAGATCGGCGAGATCGTCGCCGGAGTGCTGGGCCTGGCCATCCTGGTGGCGGCCTTCGCCTTCGTCCGCAAGCGCTACTGCCGCCCGGCCAAGGCTCACAAGCCGGTGGCCAGCGAGGACCCGGACCTGCTCTCCAAGAGCGAGTTCTCCAAGAGCGTGGGCGTGGCCACGCACGCCCCGCCCCCCATCGAGCTCAACATCCTCAGCAACAGCCCGCACGGCCACCCGGCGCAGGGCACGCCGGAGCTGCGCAAGCCCGTGCCCGCCACCGAGTTCGTCACCTTCAGCGCGGGCCACGCCCAGAAACTGCGGGGCACCATCGTGTGCAGCGTAGCCCCCCACCTCCCGGCCTCTGCACCTTCCTCCAATGCCGATGAGTCCTTCCTCAAGAGCTCCTGGGCCAGGGAGCAGATGGGTCAGTGCTCCTCCTTCGCGCGCCCCTCCCTCCTGCCAGGGATGGCTCCCCAAGGCCGCCAGGCTTGGGAAAGGCCATTGGCACTGGCAAGAGCCGGCCTAGCGTGGGCAGGTGCTGTCCAAGCCGGTGCCACAGCCCTACCCACACAGTTCAGTGCCTCCTGCTATACCCAGCTATCCCCCCGCCCGCAACCCTGCCAGCACCCCTCAGGCCTAACCTGCTGCACCTTTCACCCCTCACCACCAGCTACACCTGGCTATTCCCCACAAACATAACCCTGCCAGCACCCCTCACACCTGACCAGATATACCCCGCTACCTCCCCATTGTCCTGCCAATCCCCCTCACTCCTGACCTGCTACACCCCTCAAACCTGACTAGCTACCTCCCACTATCCCCTACTGCTCTGCCAACACCCCCCACTCCCGACTTGCTACACTCTTTTCTACTTGTTCTCTCTTCCTTTCTCTGCTCTATACCCAGGTTTGGCTGGCTGGCGAGGGAGGGCAAGGGGGTAGGGAGGAAGAAGGGAGGAAGAGCTCTTGGGTGGCTAGGTGTACACATAGTATACTTGGTTCTGCCTCTGGCCAGGGATCAGCGAGATGTCCTCTTGAGGCCCCTTCCTGCCCTGCTTCCTCTGACTCTAGGGAAGCCTGGCTATAGACAGCTGTTAACCTGGTTCTGATTTCATTCCAGTCTACCCAGCAGAAACCACCTACTGGCCGCCCAGGTACCGACCATCGGACGTGCAGGACCATCCCCACTACGACATCATACAAGGCCCTCCTCCCCTGCCTCCTCCCCCTCACGTAGACTCCGAACCAGCTGGGCTTTACGGTGGCTTTCCCTTCCCGCTAGACCAAAGCAACAAACGGGCCCCCATCCCTCCACGCTACAGCAACCAGAACTTGGAGGACTTCCTGCCGACCGGCCCCATGGACCTGCCGGCCTCTCAGTGCCAGAACGAATACACTGCCATCAGCTACTATCCTGCCCAGCTGCTGCAGAGCGAGGGGACCCACTGCCCCCCGGATGCTGGCTGCAAACGGGTGAGCATGCGTCTCAGCGTGGCCCAGCCGTCCTACGCGGACTGTGAGCCTGGCCTCAGGGCCCAGCCCGCCCCGCCCCCAAACTACGAGGGCTCGGACATGGTGGAAAGTGACTATGGGAGCTGCGAGGAGGTGATGTTTTAATGGGGGCGCGTGCTTGAAACAAGAAGGCAGCCGCTTGAGCTGTGACTGGAACGTGTCCAGAGGGAGACGTAACCGTGGTTTGCTCCCCTCCCTGCTGGGATGGACAACTCTCCATGGCTCCCATGAACAGCTTTCCCGCGCACAGCCGGGCTGTAATACAGCACGGACTCTTCTCCCGGTGTCCTGTACAGCGCCCCTGCTGTGCTCCAGGGGAATGGATCTCCGCTGGGCACGAACCACAAAGGCAAGTGCCACAAAGGGAGTTCCCCGGGCTCCAGCAGTCAGACACGAAGGCACCGCGTCGCCCTGCCCTGGGCCCGGAGCCTGGCATGGGGAGAGAGGACCACAGAACTTTGGGACAGTCCGTTGCCAGGGTAGCAGAAGGTGGGCCTGGATTGGTTACTCACTGTAACCCAGGGAGACGTGAGCCATGTCTCTGATGGGTGGCAGCGAGGACTCTCTTGCACCTGGCTCCAAGGGCTAATGGTGGGCTAATCCTTCTCCGAGCAGAATTTTGACGACAGCCCGCCCCACCGTGCCGTCCATCCTCCGGGCTGGCGCCCCTCGTGGCCGTGAGCAAGACGAGGGAATCTAACTGTTACGTTAGTTCATGCCTGGGCCGGTCTCCCTGCAGCTGTAAAGAGCCCAGGAAAAGGTTCCTTTCTAGAGGAGAAACGGAGCAAAGAATTCTGCCTCTCTCACCTACCTCAGGGGCTGGAACAGTTCTTATAATGGGGGTTCTGAGAGCTGCTGAATCCAGCTGGAAAGCCTGTATATCATGGAAACCACCTCAAGCAAGGGAGTTCTGCAGCACACCCCTAGTTCTAGCAGCTATAAACAGGTAGCTGGCAGGAGAAGGCACAAGATATCCAGACAGGCCCAGAATTCAGAGCAGGTGTTTGATTGGACAGTTACTTCCATCCCTTCCCATCTGGAAATCTGCCAGGCTCCATGTGCACCGCAAGTATTACCCGTTGTCCACCCACATCTACAGCAGCCCTCCTGCTGGGGGACACGGCTTCGCTGTCATCAAATAAGGGCTTGTGGGTAGAGACAGGACCCTGGGGTTCTCTCTGGCTCTCGCATGCCCAGACTCAACGCAGCCTCCTGCTGAGAATCCCCACCCAGGGTCTGCCCAGGCCCTGGCCCAGGGACTCATGTCTCCAAAAGGCCTGCTGACAGCAGCTCCCAATGTGCAATGAACCACAGACATGTGAATGCAAGTCCTGTGCGTGTGTGTGTGTCCGTGTGTATTTGTGCAGCTGTGAATATACACACCACAGGCGGGGAGGAGACTGTGCACTCGTTCCTCCCAGGTCCCCTCCCAGAGAGACACGGCAATGGAAAGAGGATTTCCGAGGGGGCTCGCCTGGCTCACGGAATGGATGGTTTCTCTGGGAGCTTTTCATCTTTGGTTGTGTGCTTGGTTTCTGAACGCAATTAAAAAGAGAGGAGGGTTTTATTATTATTATTTTAGTGGAAAATGAACTGGGGCTCCTTTGTCAATGGCAGGCAGCTGCCCAGCTCTGCGGAGAGAGAGGCGTGGGGTGCAAAATTCGGAGCTGGACGCCCTACATTCCAGGTGCTGTCAGCGTCTGTCTCTTGATTCACCCACTGCTAAAAGACAAGAGGCCCCCTGCAAATGTTGGCACGGGCGCTGTTTCAGATTCAAACACCCTCCAGGTCTGGAGGTCTTTGGATCCACAGATTTGGGCCCCAGTAGATCCAAGACATTGAGGGCAGGGAAGATGGGAGCACCTGCCCTAGGCTCAGGAACAAAACTCCAGTTTCCCTGCATGTCTTCCTAGCGATGGGCTGGAGAGGCCCCAGTTGTACGAGGGGAGTGGCCAGGACTCACACCCTTGGCAAACCCCCACTTCAGAGGAGAGCGATTTTCCAGGAAATGGGAAGTTTCAGACAAGACTCCCCTTTCATTTCACTCACCCAGAGCCGTCCATCAGGCTTATGGGGCCCTAGACAGTACTAGTAAACTGGAGCCCCTGTGCCCGATGGCAGCCCGGGATGGGGGAATGACAATTTTTGTTAGAGGTGCGATTTTATTATCTTCAGCAACACACTAATGAAATCGTTGAAAGCAAATTGTGAGCCAAGATCCTGTCAACTCACCCAGTAAAATCAGAAACTGACAGGATAGACTTGGAGCTGGCAAATGCCTGTGAAATGGCTCAATTCCCGCTCGAATGGCTCTTTCCCAGGTCAGTGTCTGCTAATCGCTCTGGTCGGCTTTTTCCCTTCTACATGAACTAGCTCCTCTCCAGAGGAAGCAGAGCCACACACCAGGACTAGGAAGAGCCGGGTGGGTGGACATTAAGACCCAGGGGTGCCCCAAATTTTCAGGTGCCCTACACAGCTGCGTATTCCGCATATGGGTAAGGACGGCCCTGCACTCATCAGTCACCTAGATGCCCTTGCACTTTGGAGGTAGGGGCATGATGCAAGCAATGGGACCCCCCAGGAGCACCCAAAGGTTGGTGCCACTAGACATTAGGTCACAAACCTGAGACGCACCCAGGCTAAGGAGATCCACCAGGCAGGACAGGCACAGTCCCTCAAACGAGGAAACATTTGCCCTCTGCCATTGAGAAGCCAGATACCTGGGCCAGGGGAGTGGCAAGCTGTCTGTGGCACTCACTGACTGGCATTACTAGAACCCATCAAGTCCTGAATTGATACATAAATGGTTTTGTCCATGCTCATAGACTCACATAGGGTCAGGACTGCCCTTACGGGAACCATCTGTCCCAACAGGCACAAGGGATGGAGAAGAGAGATCCTCAAAGAAGATACGCAAACATCATTCTGTCGTCCCATGGCTTTGCCCATTGAAGAGCTGAGCCATCCAGGGCTAACGATATTCTAGGGGCGCATGAGGCCCACACAAGGGCACAGGGAGGTAGAATTGTAGCCACAAACATAGCACCATCCTGGAAAGAGAAGGCCAGGGCAGGACCAAGGAGTGGAGCCATAGGTAAGGGGCCCAAAGGGATCCTTTGCCCCACAGGTATTAGGGCAGGCCTGAGGTCAGGAGAAAGCCCATCCCGGGAATGCAGGAGAGGCAGCCGGAGGACACAGTGCTGCACTAGCCTTTGCTTGCAATCCTGGGGCACACTGCAAAATAACACAGGCTCGCCCCCCACACCAGTGGGCATTGGGTCGCAGGCAGCAGCACTGCGGGCTCAGCCACGAGCCCCTAGAAAAGGAAACATGGGACGTGTCCCGGTGTGGTCCAACCCCCCGTTTCCAGTGGTCAGTGTTGGGGCACAGGGGCATGTTGCCAGCAGGTGCGTCGTTCGCTGCGGGAGGATATGCACGGCGACTGTCCAAGAGCAGCAGTCACGAGTACCCGGCCCACCGGCGCCGTCCACGTGCCAAACGCCCCCATGTGGGCACATCCAGGGGGAGCCCTGGCCCGGCTGAACAGAGCCGATTTGCATTTGTATTGGAACCAATAGTGGTGGATACTGACTAGCACTAGTCAGCCTTCTCCTCTGGGTGCCCCTGGGGGTGAGCAGGGAACTCCCCTTCCCCAGCCCTGCAGCCTGTTGGAGCTGCAGAGACAGCACAAGGACCCCGTCTTCCCTGCTGAGCGAAAGGGGGCTTTCCAGCCCGGACAGCTGCGCCCTGCACGCTGGGTGCGAATGAGCGTCCCAGGATACAACGGTAAGGATGGGAAGTCCTGAGCAGCAGCTGGGTGCTGGAAGGTTTCACACAGAGATGGGGGCCAAAAGCAAAACCATCTATCAAACCCCTCCCCCGCCGCTGCTCCCCAACATCTGAACTCTCCGGGGCCCCGGCCCCGCTCCCCCTCCACATCCCCTGTTGGGAATAACCCCCTTGGAGTGCATGGAAACCGCACTGTGTGCGTGATGAATTGTCTGGGTCTGGGGTTCAGACTGCACCCCCCTTCTATTCCAGGCAGGTTCTTGTCCTGCCCTGGTCACCAGGCAAACTGGGCCCATGCCGTAGCCAGAGGGTGAGGGGCAACTGGGCCTGGGTACTGCTGGACAAAGGGGGTGGTGGGTACTGGGCAGAGGGGCGGGGCAGGCTGGAAGCTCAGGGCTGGGGGGCACAGGTGATAGGAAAGTGCAGGGGTCAGGATGAAGGGGGCACTGTGCCGAGGGTGGGGGCAAAGAAGGCACAAGGAAGGGTTAGTGGTAAAAGGGGCACAGGACGGGGGTGCAGGGGTTGGGGAGCCCCTGGGTACTAGGGAAAATGGGGGGTGCTGTGCCCACAAGGCTCATGGGCACCAAAACAGAAGTTTGCCCAGGGCACCATTTTCCCTCAGGCCGGCCCTGCTCGTCAGCGCAGTATCTGAGCCTCCACCAGAGATGCATTAAGCGACAAGACTTGTGTGTCCCACGCGGCTGGTTCCTCTCCCACCAGCTCTGTGTTCCCAGGGAGCCGCCTCGTACAATAAAACCCCATTACAGCAGGGGTGGGCGACCCGCAGCCCATTGGGGTTCTGTGCCTGGCTCCTGAGGCGTTTTGTGACCACTGCCCACATGCAGGGCTGCCAGATTCTGCTGGTCTCCGCCCAGGTCGGGTTTTTCCTACCATGGTTACTACAGTGACTTGCCTGCAAAGCCAGGGCATGTGACGTGAGAGCCAGGCGTGCCCTCTGCATCCCATCCTAGCGCTACTCCCCCCCAGTTACTCTGCCAATCACCCATTCCCAGTGCCCCCTCCCCTCCCTTCCCTCACCTCAGCCCCCACTCCCTCCTTTGCTACTCTTCCCATGTATCCCCTTCCCATAACCCTGCCCCCGCCCTGCAGCCTTCACCCCCAACCCCTATTGCCCCCGATACCTCTGCCTCCCCCGATACCTTTGTCCCACCGGGAAGAAGCCACGTGTCTAAAATTTCCACCCAAAACCACAGATTACATTCCCCCCGAAATAAAATGGCCAAGCATGAGACACCAATGGCAGCATTCCCCCGTTGCTCCCTCCCAAACGCCGTTTGTCTTCGATGGGGGAAGGGGGTTGGGATCAATGTATCCGTAGCTATGTTAAAGGAAGGGTGAATTCACAGCCAGCCATCTCAAGGCGGTTTGGGTCTCATCCACTCACCAGTGTCTCACTGTACCAGTACACGGCAACAGAAGGAAAGCAGTTGTGGGGAGGAGGGACTGTAACTTGAGAATCCCTAAGTCAAATGAGCCCCAAGTTGGCAAGCCAACCCTACGGCACATCCCCATGAAGCACACCAAATTTCAAAGCCGCCTGCCTCCCCATTCCAACGGTAGAGAAGCCCTGACAAGAGTCAAGTTGTAAAGCAGAAGGCGTGCCGGGAATGGACGTTCTCAGGCTAGGTTCCTCTATTTACACATCTGTGCAGGAAGGAGGAGACATTTTCTGAAGCACTTTTCTCAGTTTGGGTCCCCCAAAGATTTAAGGGATCTCCACACACCCCACTGGCAAAAACTCAACAGCTTGAGACCTTTTGGACCCACATCGTATCAATAGTTTGAGCTCTTGCTCTGCACAAACAAAACCCCCAAAAAACCACCAACCTAGACATTTTTTGCAAAATTGCTTTTTTCCCCCAAGGCTTATCTCTCTGCAGCCCCTAGCGCCCCATTGGAGACACAAACCGGACCCTGCCCCCGTCTGAGTGGCACGCCAGACCTCCTGGGCCTCTGACTGAGCATGTCAATTTCAGAGGCTTTAGAAATGGCCCCCCTTTAACAGAAGTGGTGATGTAGCCACAGCATTGTCAGTCGATCCAGAGATGTGATTATTCCTCTTTACTCGGCTCTGGTGAGGCCACATCTGGAGTATTGTGTCCAGTTCTGGGCTCCCAATTACAGGAAGGATGTGGATGCACTGGAGAGGGTCCAGCAGAGGGCAACCAAAATGACAAGGGTGCTGGAGCATATGACCTATGAGGAGAGGCTGAGGGAGTTGGGTCTATTTAGTCTGCAGAAGAGAAGAGTGAGGGGGGATTTGATAGCAGCCTTCAACTTCCTGAAGGGAGGTTCCAAAGAGGATGGAGAGAGGCTGTTCTCAGTGGTGACGGATGGCAGAACAAGGAACAATGGTCTCAAGTTGTGGTGGGAGAGGTCCAGGTTGGATATTAGGAAAAACTATTTCACTAGTAGGGTGGTGCAGCACTAGGATGGGTTCCCTAGGGAAGTAGTAGAGTCTCCATCCCTAGAGGTGTTTAAGTCCCGGCTTGACAAAGCCCTGGCTGGGTTGATTTAATTGGGATTGGTCCTGCCTTGGGCAGGGGGCTGGACTTGATGGCCTTCTAAGGTCTCTTCCAGCTCTATGGTTCTATGATTCATAGCCACTTCCTGTTACGGCGGGGAGACACTGAATTGTACCGGAGTCAGGTCTGAATGAGTCACACGGGGCAGGGGGAGAGGGGGCTGAAGGAGATGGTCTTGCTAGGAAAAAATCAAAGTAACACCCCCCTTTCCGTCCCCCCAGCATGTTGAAAATGGGCTTGGGGTGGGGGTGGGCAGGCTTACTCCCCAAAGGAGCCTTTGTTAAAGAGCAACTGCAGTTTATTACTATCCACCCCCCCTCCCAACCATCTTTCGAACGTAGAGAAAATAAATTGGCCTTTAACAGCCGTTTCCAAGAAGCACCGTGTGTGTCTGCAGTCCCTGCCCTTCCCCCCTGCCGACCTACTCTTATGTATAAAATGGGGCTGATTGGGGGTTGGGGGGAGGGCTTTTGCAGCTCAATATTAGGAAATCTTGCTTTGTGCCAAGATCATGAAAGTTGGGAGCCCAATCAGAACCTCCGGCCAGTGGCTCTTCGGGATGAGGGTGACAGACGCGGCAGCCGGGCCTGAAATGATCCCCTTGGCTGGGAACTAAAGGGAGAATGCACCGAAGTGCCTGGGGGAGACGGCCACTTTCGTTCCTCCCTTTCTGAAAGGCCAGGCGTTAGAGGCCAGCCTGCCCCTTCCCGAGGGAGGGACTCTTGAAGTGGGCGGGGGAATTCTCTGTTCTTCAAAGAGATTCCCTTCCGGGACCTTCCCAGAATGGTCTGAGAGGAGAACGGGGGTCGTCCATGTCCCCCACCAACACCAGAATGAAGGGAGGATCTAGCCACAAGGTCCATGGGCTCACGGAGGCTCTGGGGGCTATTCGAGGGGCAGATGTCCCTAGATCCCGATGGGCAAGTTCCCATTGTGCAGAGCCGAGGCCTAGGCTGCATTCACTCTCTTAGCGGCTTGGGCATGGAAGGGGCAGTGGGACAGGCCCCCAGTGGTCCTATCTCCAGCCCTTCCACCACACAGAACTTCTGCCTAACAAAGGCCATGTGGCAGGGATCCAGAAGAAGGGACCCTCTTTCCCAGAGATGGCCGACCCCAAAGCCAGAGGGCAGCCAAGCAGGCAGGGTCCTTTCTGCACATTGATCCTGCTTTGGGATTGTTCCCTCTGCCTGTGAGCCAGAGGGCCAAACTCCACCCTGGTAGAAGGGCTTGCAGCTCCATCACCTTCAGCGAGGGTCTGCAGAGGGTGGCCTCTGTGACGGTACCCCCAAAATGCAGGAGAAATGGTTCAATGCTGGAATTTCAGAAAGGGATGGGGGGGAGCTCCTAGTGGATCACAAGCTAAGTATGAGTCACAGTGTGACACTGTTGGGGGGGGGGGGGAGCAAACATCATTCCGGGAGGCATTCACAGGAGTGTTGTGAGCAAGAGACGAGAGGTGATTCTTCCGCTCTACGCTGCGCTGATTAGGCTTCAACTGGAGGATTGTGTCCAGTTCTGGGCACCACATTTCAGGAAAGAGGTGGAGAAGTTGGAGAAAGTCCAGAGAAAAGCAACTAAATTGATGAAAGGTCTAGAAAACCTGGCGGAAGGAGACACTGGCACAGTGCTGGGGGCAGGGGGGAGGAGGGGACTGCTTTGGCAGTGTGGTGTGAAAGTTGGCCCTGGCTAGAAGAGCAGAGGGAGGGAGAAACTGGCGGAAAAGAACTTGAGAGCAGCCATATTGGGTCAGACCAAAGGTCCATCTAGCCCAGTCTCCTGTCTGCAGACAGTGGCCAATGCCAGATGCCGCAGAGGGAGTGAACAGAACAGGGAATCATCACGTTATCCCTCCCGTCACCCATTCCCAGCCTCTGGCAAACAGATCCTGGGACACCATCCCTGCCCATCCTGGCTAATAAGCATTGATGGACCTAACCTCCATGAATTTGTCTAGTTCTTTTTTGAATCCTGTTCTTCACAACATCCTCTGGCAAGGAGTTCCACAGGTTGACTGTGCCCACATTTAGAAAAACTTCCCTGTGTTTGTTTTAAACCTGCTACCCATTAATTTCATTTGGTGGCCCCTAGTTCTTATGTTACGGGAACAAATACACAACTTTTCCTTATTCACTTTCTCCATACCTGTCATGCTTTTATAGACCTCTATCATATCCCCCCTAGTCTCCTCTTTTCTAAGCTGAAATGTTCCCAGTCTTTTTCATCTCTTTTCATATGGCACCCAGTCCAAACCCTTCATCACTTTTGTGGCCCTTTTCTGAACTTTTTCCAATGCTAAGAGATCTTTTTTTGAGATGAGGAGACCACATCTGCACACACTATTCAAGATGTGGGCGTCCCATGGTTTTATATAGAGGCGATCAGATATTCTCTTATTCTTTATCCCTTTTTTAAGGATTCCTAACATTCGGTTCGGTTTTTTTGAAGCTGCTGCACACGGAGTGGATGTTTTCAGAGAACTCTCCACAAGGACTCCAAGGTCTCCAAGAGCAACCTGAGGATCCTGGAGCGGGGTTTCTCTGACCAAGCCGCCAGGCTGGCACGGACAAGGTGGAGGTAAAGTGGAGGCCCTACCCTGGCTCCTTGTCAAGGTGCCACTGGCTCCTTGTCAAGGTGCCAGAGCCAGGTAGCCTGCCTGGGAGGGCAGAGCGCTGGGACAAGCTGGTCCCAGGGCTCCTTCCTTCTCCCGCACCCTGCGCGCCCCCCGCGCTTGGGGATGCTTGGCTTGTCTGGCAGCGCCGCGGGGCTGCGATGCGCCGCTGCTCCCGGCCCCGGGCAGGGAGGAGTTAACAGCCCCTCGCCGGAGCGAGCGGCGCTCGGAGAAGGGCAGGTTAGCCTATAAATGCGCCAAGGAGCCGAGGCGGCAGCGGAGGCTGCTTCGGAGAGACTGGGGGACACGGCGCTCCGCTGGCCCGGAGCGGCAGGTCTGGGCGCTCCCCCTGCGGCTGGGAGAGCGGATGGAGGGGCCGAGGCCAAAGAGCGAACAGTGACCAAGCGCCGCTGCGAGCAAGAAGGGGACGCGGAGGCGCAAGGCAGCGCTCAGGCGGGGGAAGCGCAGCGCACGGGCAGCCTGGCGCACGGCTCGGGGCGCAGGGGGTGGCCGGTCCTGCCGCGGGCTGCAAAGTTTCTCCTCGCCCCTGGGGAAGGGGAGCGCGAGCCCCGGCTGCCCAGGGACGGAGCTGAATGGAGCCCCTCGGATGAACGGGCTGGGAAGCGCATTCGCGAGGCTGGAGCGGCGCCCGGGGTCCCCCGGGGCCGGGCGCTTGGCACCGAGAGCGCGCCGCTGGGAAAGAGGCGCTCCCGAGCGCTGAGCTGGGAGCTGCTCCCGGCTCCGATCGCTGCCCAGGGGGGCTCCCCAGCCAGCGCCACAGAGACCCCTTGACGTGGGTGGGGAGCAGCCCCAGCGCTGGGGAGAGGGGGACACGCGTGTGCGCACTTCGCAGCTCCCCTCCCCAGTGCGAATCCCGGGAGGAAGGCGAGAGAAAAGTGACCCTGTTCCCCCGGAGGAGGGAGAGAGCCAAACTTCTAAGAACCTGCCCCTGGAAGGGCCCATTGGCCATGCCTGGTGCTTTGAGTGGCCACACCCACCCCTTGGCTTCCTTGAGCTCTGACCTCTTGCCCTCTGGCGGATTTGAACCTGGGACCTCTGGTGCTAGGAGCCTCTACCCTTGAGCTAAAAGCCAGCTGCTCATCACCCCGGCTGTAGAGGTCTCTGGTTCTTAGTTAAGTGCCACTGTACGGGACAGTGAACCACACTAGGTGTGTGGGTTACATAAGCTGCTAGCCCTGCGGCTGAGGCCTCTGCTCTGCTCTGCCCTGCCCAGCAGGGTAGATGCCAGAGGATGGAGGAGGAAGGTCCTCTGCTGAAGAACCTGTCTGCTGGCTCGGGAAGGCAGGACGGGCTCTACCCCTCCGGGGTGGTGACCACGCTGGCTGTCATCCTCATCGTCACCATCGCGGTGGACATCCTGGGCAACCTCCTGGTGATCCTCTCCGTCTTCAAGAACAAGAACCTGAGAAAAGCAGGTAATGGCCTTGCTAGGACGCGGGGGACCTGGCAGGAGCAGGGCTCAGGGCCAGCAGCACCCCAGAGCTAGCAGGATCCACTTGCGTGTGGGGCTGCAGGGTGTGGGGCTGTCTAGTTCCAGGGGGGAGGAGGGTAAAGTTCTCCCGTCCCACCCAGCTGGGGTTCCAGGCACGTTTCTAGTAGTGGCTGCAAACCTGGCCCTGGAAAGGCGAGTCCCGCAGGCTCCCAAGGGGAAATGCCACTGTCCACACAGATCCAGGTCACTGGGTCCTGGCTTCCATGCCCAAGATACATTGCACCCCTGGGCTTATAACAGTAAGGGGCCACCTAGGCTAGTGAGTGGGCCACATGAGCGGCCTCCTCCATCTCAGTGAGCTGCAAGATTGTCGGAACCAAGCCAGTCCTCCGGGAATAGAGTCGCTTTGCTCCCTGCGCTTGCGTCCCTAGAGTTTGTGGGGCATGCCGACTGCACGCACTCAGAGCGCTGCTATGGCTCAGAGGGAGCGTGCGGCTCTCCCAGCCAGCGCTGCGTGCAGCCAGCCGGCACCTCGCTTTACGTGCCTGTCACACCAGTCATACCGTCAGGGAAAAAAACCTATGTGGATGGAAACCAGCAGAATCTGGGGGCTCTGCACATAGCCAATGGCAAACAAAATGCCTGGCGAGCCACACACCGAACCTCGATGGGCCACAGGATGCCCCCCACTGGCTTATAGATCCACAGCCAAGACTTTCCAAAGTGACTAGTGATTTTGGCCACTTGCCTTGGGAGGCCCTAAAAAAGGGCCCAATTTTTCAGAATGCGGGGACTCGGTGCTTTCTGAAAGCCCCTTTTAAAGTGTCTCAGCTGGGGGCATCCCCAAAACTGCAACACCCCAAATCACTCGTCGCTTCTGAAAACCTTGACCCAGATTCCCCCAGCTGGCTACAGTGCTCATCACCCTCCTCTCCAGGGGAATTCTGGCCAACTTCCCTGTGGGGTTTGGAGTCTCTTAGCTCAGTGAAGGTGTTTGGAGGACTGCCCCTGCTAGCTTCTCAGATGCTTTTGTAAAGTGCCAGGGGAGAACAGGACACAAAATGAGTGGTATGAATTAAACAGCTCTCTCCCATTTGCACAGGCTGATACAGGCAGCAGACATTTAACAAATCAGGGTGTTCTGAGTTGTGGTCTTCTCTGTGCACTATGAAAGTTACCAGAAATTCACCGCTTTAGGCTGTTTCTACTGTAACACAGCAGAGACTTTTGCTGGCAAATGAAATGTAATGTGGATAAATGTTAAGTAATGCACATTGGAAAAAATAACCCCAACTGTACATATAACATGATGGGGGCTAATTTCGATACAACTAATCAGGAAAGAGATCTTGGAGTCATCGTGGATAGTTCTCTGAAGACGTCCACGCAGTGTGCAGCAGCAGTCAAAAAAGCAAACAGGATGTTAGGAATCATTAAAAAAGGGATAGAGAATAGGACGGAGAATGTCTTATTGCCCTTATGTAAATCCATGGTATGCCCACATCTTGAATACTGTGTACAGATGTGGTCTCCTCATCTCAAAATATATACTGGCATTAGAAAAGGTTCAGAGAAGGGCAACTAAAATGATTAGGGGTTTGGAATGGGTCCCATCTGAGGAGAGATTGAAGAGACTGGGACTTTTCAGGTTGGAAAAGAGGAGACCAAGGGGGGATATGATAGAGGTCTATAAAATCATGAGTGGTGTGGAGAAAGTGAATAAGGAAAAGTTATTTACTTGTTCCCATAATATAAGAACTAGGGGCCACCAAATGAAACTAATGGGCAGCAAGTTTAAAACAAATAAAAGGAAGTTCTTCTTCACACAGCGCCTAGTCAATCTGTGGAACTCCTTGCCTGAGGAGGTTGTGAAGGGTAGGACTATAACAGGGTTTAAAAGAGAACTAGATAAATTCATGGAGATTAAGTCCATTAATGGCTATTAGCCAGTATGGGTAAGGAATGGTGTCCCTAGCCTCTGTTTGTCAGAGGGTGGAGATGGATGGCAGGAGAGAGATCGCTTGATAATTACCTGTTTGATTCACTCCCTCTGGGACACCTGGCATTGGCCACTGTCGGCAGACAGGGTACTGGGCTGGATGGACCTTTGGTCTGACCCAGTATGGCCATTCTTATGTTCTTATCTTATACTTTGCTTGCAAGCCCCGCATAGCTCATCTTATCAGAGGAAGCTCATGATATATAAGTCTATAAGGAGCCACAGGACTACTCATTGGTTTTAAAGTATCGGACTAACACCTCTGAGACTTTTAAACATAGCTAGAAGGTTTGTCGTGTTCCCTGGCCTATAGTAAACCCAGGTTTCAAGCCAAGGTCTTGGAGGCTAAATATTAGCGATCATCTCCGGAAAACCCATTGGTCGTGTCACGTAACAATCATTGGCCCGGCTGCAGCATTGGATCCCAAAGCATTTTACAAATAGCAGCTCACTGAGTCTGACCCACAATGCCCGGAGGAAATGGTTGTAAGTTGGGGAAACTGAGGCACAACAAGGGCATCTGCTAGGTTTGGGGGTCTAACAGGAGATAGAGTGGGCCTGATTTACAAATAGCCACAAATCCCAGTGACCTCCATGGGAGCCTGGCACCGGCCATGCCTCTTAGAGCAGGCCACCTTTTCCCCACCCCCAGAATGGAGTGACCCCAGAGCAGCCACTTTCGAAAGCTCGGGTCTGCAAGACAAAGTCAGGAATGGAGCCCAGGTGCCCAGTCCTGTTCTATGACGGCTGGCCATGCCTCCATTTCTAGGTGTCACCCCCTGGTCGCTCCCTCGCTGTGCAGGGCCAACGGGGTCCTTTGGACCTCCTGGTCTTTGCATTGGGATGCTCTGCTCCAGGGCGACGGAACTGCACTGGCATGCCCAATCCCAGAAGGGTGGAGAGCCTGCCCAAGGTAAGTCCACTATGCCAGGGTTGGGGCACAGGCTGTGTCCGGGGACGGATCCCCAGCGTCCTGGCATTCGGACTTCACTGCAGGGAAAAGCCAAAAGGGAGGAGGGGCTGGGAGAGCAGACAAAGGACTCCGATAGACTCCTGGGCCCCTGCCCGGCCCTTCCTGGGGAAGCACCTAAGCGCTGCTTCGCGTCTGCTGCCTGTACAGTCGCGGCCTAACTGCTAAGCCCATAGCCAGACCTGAGCAGTGCAATCGAGAGCCAGGTTTGATCTGATCCTGCAGAGCCGAGAAACCTCAAAAGGAGGCTGAGAAGCACAAAGCCAGAACCAAAGCTGTCAGCACAGGAGGACGGACTTTCACCTGCTCAAAATCTAGAGCCCATCCAAGCAGATGAGCGTAACCAACCCCCCGCCCCAGGCATGGAGTGGCCAGTTCCACAGCCCTGCTGGAGCAGAGCCAGGCTAGGGCAACGGAGCGCAGCCAGCTCGAACGGAGCCGGTGCATTAAATGCAGCGGCTCCCATCTGCGTCGGCCTCAGCTACACGCCTCGGCTGCATTTGCTCTCCCCGGAGACGTGGTTTAAACCCCTTGCCTGTGCTCTCTGTCGCAAGCAGGGCAGGGGCCAGGTGGAGAACAGGATGAGGGAAGGAGGGGACAAATCTGTGCCATTCCCCCCTAGTCAGTGTTGGAAGCTCTCTGCCTCTTCCCTCCCGCAGTTCCATGGCCCTTTCTCTGCCTTTCACCCAAGGCCGAATTCTCGGCACCACCCATTACAGCCCCTCCAAAGAGAGGGAAAAATCCTCCATCTCTCCTCACGGGGAGGAGGAAAAAGCCCTCCACATGAAAAGACACCGAGGCGCTAGGGCAGGGGTGGGCATTTTTGAAGTGGCCCTGGACAGCTCCAGAAGGGGCGGGGCCTCAGGTGGAAGGGGCGGGGCCAGGATACTTCCCTGCTTCCCCACCCACAGACCATGACTGGTCTGGTTGTGGGGGAGAGCGTGAAGTCTTTGCCCCCCTCCCCTAAGGTTCCCCCTAGCTGCCCATGCCCCTGGGGGTGGGAGACTTTGTGCGCTCCCCCTTCTGCTCCCAGGCCAATCAGGTCTGGGGGAGCACGTGAAGTCTCCTCCCATCCTGCCAGGAGCACGTGGTGCTTGTAAGCGCTTCTAAGCACCGCGCACTCCTTGCAGGGCAGGGGCAGGGCAGAGGAAACTTCCTGTGCTTCCCCCAACCCCCAGGCCCAGATTGGCCTGGGGGGCGGGGGAGTGGCAGGGCCTCTACAGGCCAGATCAACCCACTTGGTGGGCCGGATCTGGCCCACAGAGACCCTTTTGCCCACCCCTGAGCTAGGGAGTCTCTTTCTTGTGGAGGAGGACGCCCACTCCTCTTTGGGGGTGTGAATTCCCACCAGCTCTTCAGAACTTTCCTGCAGGCCAAAGCACTGCAACACATCCCTCCGGCTTCCTTCCCGGGACAGCAGCGCAGCGCCGCTCGGCAGAAGTGGCAGCCGGGGGATTTCATGAATCCAGGTGGAGGTCCAAGTCAAAACATTGCCCACAAAGGGGGTATGGCGCTGGGTGTGTTGCAGCTCACAGCGATGGAAAGTCTGCATCTCAAATTTGGCCCAAAGTTCTGTTACTTCAATGGAAATGAGCGAGTCACTATTACTCACAAGAGTCCATACCCAGGGAGGCCCAGGGCTGATGCCCGGCTCTCCCACAGATGTTCTGTGCTACTTTGGGCAAGTCATTCACAGCCCAATTTTCAAAAGTGGGTTTCACAAAAAAATGTAGCTACTAGCCCATCTGGACCTCAGCCCCTGTCTGTACTAACAGCAGTGCCCTGCCTCCTAAGGGTGGGGGAGGAGAAATATATTAGATGGATACTCGACGTCAATATTATTTAAATAGTGGTAGGCTCCAGTTAGGGAGTCAAGGATCCGTTGTGCTAGAGGTGGTACAAAAGGAATAAGATGGTTTCTGCCCCCAGAGCACCACATATTTAAGATAGTGACAAGAAGATGCCATAAGAACTAGGGGTCACCACATGAAATTAATGGGTAGCAGGTTTAAAACAAACACAAGGAAGTTTTTCTTCACGCAGCGCAGAGTCAACCTGTGGAACTCCTTGCCAGAGGAGGTTGTGAAGACCAGGACTTTAACAGGGTTCAAAAAAGAGTTCGATAAATTCATGGAGGATAGGTCCATCAATGGCTATTAGCCAGGATGGGTAGGAATGGTGTCCCTAGCCTCTGTCAGAAGCTGGAAATGGATGACAGGGGAGGGATCACATGACGATTACCTGTTCTGTTCACTCCCTCCAGGGCATCTGGCATTGGCCACTGTCGGAAGACAGGACACTGGGCTAGAATGAGCTTTGGTCTGACCCAGTATGGCCGTTCTTATGTTCTTAAGGGGATAAACAGACGAATAGGGATGGGGGCACAAGGCAGTGGTGAAAAGAAGTGGTTGTGATAGTTAAAGTGGTCCTAGAGTGATGCATGAGCCGGAAGAAAATCCAGCTCCCTCCCCCAGAGCCGTCCCTGCCATGCAAAGAGAAGTAACAAGACCGTAAAGCAAGCGGAGGCCTGTGGAACAGGCACAGGAAGCTGATCTATTTAGCAAGGAGGTCTTGGTTTCCTGGACATTGTTGCATTCCCATCCTGGGTTCTTCTAACGGGTTTTTGTGTGTGTGTGTGTTACCCTCCTCAGGCAATGCCTTTGTGGTGAGCTTGGCCGTTGCAGACTTGCTCGTGGCTTTTTACCCCTACCCCCTGGTCCTGATGGCGATTTTCCACGACGGCTGGGTGATGGGGAACCTTCACTGCCAGGTCAGCGGCTTCCTGATGGGCATCAGCGTGATCGGCTCCATCTTCAACATCACGGGCATCGCCATCAACCGCTACTGCTACATCTGCCACAGCCTGAAGTACCACAAGCTGTTCTCGGGCACCAACACCGTGTGCTACGTGGGGCTGGTCTGGGCGCTCACCCTGCTGGCCATCATGCCCAACCTCTTTGTGGAGTCCCTGCAGTACGACCCACGGGTGTACTCCTGCACTTTCGCCCAGTCCGTCAGCACCCTCTACACCATCGCCGTGGTGGTGATCCACTTCTTCCTGCCCATCACCATCGTCAGCTACTGCTACCTGAAGATCTGGATGCTGGTCCTCCAGGTGCGGCGGAGGGTCAAGCCGGACCTGCAGCCGAGAATCAAGTCTCACGATTTCTGGAACTTCCTGACCATGTTCATGGTCTTTGTGCTCTTTGCTGTGTGCTGGGCGCCGTTAAACTTCATCGGCTTCGCCGTGGCGCTCGAGCCCACGCTGGGATCTTCCATACCCGAATGGCTCTTCACCGCCAGCTACTTCATGGCCTACTTCAACAGCTGTCTGAACGCCGTGGTGTATGGGGCCATGAACCACAACTTCAGGAAAGAGTACAAGAGAATCATCCTGACTGTGTTGCAACTGGCTTACCGGAGTGAGGGCGACTAAAACCAAAGCGCTGAGCCGGGAGGGACGAGGCGGTCAGATTTTACAGCATTTACACTCGGCCCCTGCTGCCCTTTTCGGAACAGTGATGCTCCGCGGAGGACACTGCTCCATACATAAGCTGTATGTAACAAGAACACAGCTCACCTTGCAACCGGCTGTCCTCAGACTGGCAGGAGGTTCGAAAACAGCCCCTCCTCCCATGGCGTGGCCTCCCCAGCATCAGTCGGTAGCTGTGCTGGAAACACCAGGGCCAAGTGATTCACGGTGAATCATTTATTCAGCGAACTGTCCACCAGCATCTCCCAACGTTCTCTAATTTGCCTGTTTTTCGCCAACTAATTCTCTGTATCTCCAGAATGTTTGCGAGCAACTGGTTGAGTGTTGGATGCCCAAAATTCAGCTGGTTTTGTCTGGACCCATGGAATAGCTACTGTTCTGTGATTGGATGACGTTTCCTGTGTGAACCCTCACCTCTGTCATTTAGGATCTGTCTTTCCTAAATCGTCTCCAATAGCCACTCTGTTGCAGCAAACTTGTGTTGGCAACAAGCTTATCCTAGAAGGAAAGCAGAAGGGGGTGCCAACTTAAACCTTCTGTTCTCCCTGCTGGCTGACAGTCCTGTCTGACTCCCCACCCCTCGGCCACACCACAAACACACTGAATTCCCATTGGCTATTAGTTGACAGGGACACGGCGTAGAACAGACTTGTCAGCACAAAAACCAGAAGCAATCAGCACCGTCCGTCTTGGGAAGGGGAGGTTCAGAGCCAAGGGCCCCGACTCACCATCCTGCATCCTAAGCCAGCGAGACTCACTCACGCACACCCAGCAGCCCGGTTCCCTCTGCAGCCAGCCCCGCCTCTAGCCTTCATCCAGCTTCCCGGGGAGCGGGGGGAGGGAAAGATGTCACCTGGTTACACCTCCCTCCCAGGCTCAGGTTACACAAAGCATCCACCTTTGTGTACAGGCAGGAGGCTGTCACACGGAAATTCCCATCCCCATCTAGCTATTGGTGCAGTGCCCAGAGAAACTGAGGCACACACACGGGGTTACTACACAACAGCAGAAATCCCGTGTAACCCAACATAGAGAACAGAGCGAATCCAATCCCCACTTCTTCACGTATGATAGTGATAGTGGGTCTGGCCCACGAAAGCTCATCACCTAATAAACCATCTTGTTAGTCTTTAAAGTGCTACATAGTTCTGTCTTTTTTCTTCACGTATGGTGGGATTTTCCAGAAGCTCTCGAAGGAGACAGGCGCCTCTGAAAGTCCCAGCTTCTGTGAATATACACAAAAATGGTGGCATGTTGTAAGTGCCGCAATTCCCTTGAATGAGCTGAGATGGCGAAAGGAAAACCCGTCACCAGACGCCTTAAATCCACATCCGAAGACAACAATCATCAGTCAGACGTGGCTGCTTCTCCGCTGAAAAACCATTGCAGCGGGAAGGCGAAACCACCAAAATGAGGCTGCATCTCAGCGTCTGAAGATAAATCCACAAGGACAAGTCCTTTGCAAATGCCAGCGGCTCAAAGAGAGAGTTACCCCAGAAAGACATTGCACCTCGAATGAGACCAAGCCTGCAGGCTCCTGACGAGCTATTTAGAGCACACGTGTGAAGATTGTTCCCCTGCGGAGAGGAAACCAATTTCTCTTGTTTGGTATTTAATTCAAGAGATAATTTGGCCTAGAGCAGCGGTTTGCAAACTAGGGGTCGTGACCCAGGGTCATGGAATGTCGGGCCCTGGGTCTCGTGGCTGCAGGGGGATCAGGTGAGCAGCGGGGGGGCTAAGGCAGCTCCCTGCCTGGCCTGGCACCACAGACTGCGCTGCACCCCAGAAGCAGCCGGCAGCTGGCCCGGCTCCTAGGTGTGTGTGTGGGAGAGCGCACAGGGCTCCCGGCACTGTCCCTGCCCAGAGCACTAGCTCCGCACTCCTATGGGCTGGGAACCTGCTGCTGGCTGCTTCTGGTCTGCGGTGCCAGGAGAGGCAGGAAGCTCCCTTAGGCCCCCCGGCTGCACTGCTGACCAGGAGCTGCTTGAGGTAAGCCCCTCCTGCCCCAGCTCTGCCCCACCCAACGCCAGAGCCCCCTCCGACACCCCAAAGCTCCTCCTCAGCCCCACCCCGGAGCCCGCATTCCCGTCAAATTCTGTTGGGTTGCGGCATCAATAATTTTCTTCAATTGGGTCACGAGAAAAAAATGTTTAAAAACTGCTGGCCTAGAGGAAAGAGAGCTGGGCCCAGACCCTTAAGGTATTTAGGATTCTAACTTCCATCCATTTCAGAAGAGGACTTGGGCCTCTGCCCCGAGTGGCCATGATCGGCAGTGGTTCTGTGGACGTGCATTGAACAGATTGTGGGACAGAAACAGGAATAAGGAGGGGTAGCTCAGTGGTTTGAGCATTGGCCTACTACACCCGGGTTGTGAGTTCAATCCTTGAGGAGGCCATTTAGAGATCTAGGGCAAATCTGCCAGGAATGGTATTTGGTCCCACTGTGAGGGCAGGGGACTGGACTCCATGACCTCTCAAGGTCCCTTCCAGCTCTGAGATGTACACTATCTCCATATATTTAAGGAAGACAGAGCCACCACTTAGATTTTCAGCAAGTCAGACCAGCCACCAGAAAATCATTCCCTGGTCTTCCTTGCATATGCAGCACCTAACCCACGTTGCAGGCTATTTTCCTTTGATCCCTGGAGATGTTCTGGCCTGGTAACCTCAGCATGTAAAGTATAAATTGGCTTTTGTGTATGGCCATTAAGGAAGACGGGAAAATAAGTTTTAAATCAGTGATACTCAGACTGAGCCTCAAAGGGCTCTTTCATGGATGGCCGATGGCTCTTTGCAGCACATGATATCATAGAATCATAGAATACTAGGACCTCGAGAGGTCACCCGAGTCCAGTCCCCTGCCCTCATGGCAGGACCAAATACTGTCTAGACCATCCCTGATAGACATTTATCTAACCTACTCTTAAATATCTCCAGAGATGGGGATTCCACAACCTCCCTGGGCAATTTATTCCAGTGTTTGACTACCCTGACAGTTAGGAACTTTTTCCTAATGTCCAACCTAAACCTCCCTTGCTGCAGTTTAAGCCCATTGCTTCTTGCTCTATCCTCAGAGGCCAAGATGAACAAGTTTTCTCCCTCCTCCTTATGACACCCTTTTAGATACCTGAAAACTGCTATCATGTCCCCCCTCAATCTTCTCTTTTCTAAACTAAACAAAGCCAATTCTTTCAGCCTTCCTTCATAGGTCATGTTCTCTAGACCTTTCATCATTCTTGTTGCTCTTCTCTGGACCCTCTCCAATTTCTCCATTTTTATTAAAGCGCCCGTGTGAGTTAATTATTACTCAAAGTTATTAACCAATTTGGATGCTTTTAACCAATTGTAGTTTATAAAATAATACTAGCTGGTCACTAATTTTGCTGTGAGAATGATACACACACGCACATGCACACACACACCCATACTCAGACACACCCCCTCATACGCGCACACACTAAATCTTGTCCCTGTCACACTGTTTAAATATGAATCGATAGTAAATGAAACAATGAATTCACAGGGCAGTAGCCCCTTTGGGTAATGTTGATTGCTAATTTGGCAAACTGTTTTAAAGAAAGGTTTCTAAGGATACGTCAATAATGTACTATGGGTGGGATTTTGAAATGAGCCTAAATGACTTATGTTTCTAAATCTTATGGACTTTGAATGCAACTTAAGAGTGGATTTTTCAAAAGCACCTCTCTATATAATGTATACAGAGAGAGAGAGATTGATTAAGAGCATTTTGTCTCCTTTGATAGACATGAAAGAGAAAAAGAATCAATGTTTTTTCCTCCCATCATGCAATCATTTGTTTAATGAGGTTCTTTTCACCTAGGTGCAAAAGCCAATACAATACCCACATGAAAAGCTTTGCTGTGGATTCAGTCCGATCTGATTCACTTGCACATCCTTCATTGCTCAGAAAGAGCAAAAAGATCACTAGTCTCACAATGGGCGGGGAATCTCCCATATGCTCTCCCTGCCCCTAAATAAAAATGATGTTTCCTGAATGGTTTGGCTACAGAATTTTTGTGGCAACAGCACCGACAAGGCAACAACAACCAAAAAATTTTTTTTAAAAAACGTTTTAAGTCGTAGCACATGATATTAAAGCATTGTGTGATTTAATTATTGCACAAAGTTATTAACCAGTCCGGATGCTGGAAACCCATTGTAGTTTATAAAAGAATACGACTTGGTCAGTAATTTTGCAATGAGAATTATGTATGCACACACACACACACACACTCTAAATAATTTAAGTCGCAGCACATGCCATTAAAGCAAAATTACTCTATTCCATCGTTGCATTATGACAAACTGGAAAGGAATGTCTTTGGGATCCTAAAAATCCACTATACCATTCCCCAAAATAAGTAAATCCCTACTACCCCCAAGCCACTGTCGTAGGACACGCCATCAAAAACCTCACAGTGCAACAATTCCCCCGTTTGATTACAAAAGGCAACAGTGATGGTCTCTGATCCAGGACTGGCCAAGCGGTTTCCAGCCAAGCTGTTTTGACAGACCACTGGGGCATGGACAGAACATTCGCGCTTTCACAGACGTGTCTGTCTGCTTTCCAGAGAAAATTCTGTCAAATCCAACATGCAAAAAGATTTTGATTGAAAACCAAAACTTTAAAGTTTTGAGTCTTTTAACCAAATGGGGGGAGGGGGATTCAATTTTCCCACGACACCCTCCCTAAAAATGCCTTTTCTCTGAGTAGCTCTAATTGTTTCCATTTAAAACACTAGCCCAGACTTAATTGCTACAGAAATGTTACCTTGTAAGACAGATTCCCAGAGAAGCTGTGAGCTCACATGGACACAGCTGTTTGCTTTTTTTGTCAGGACCCAAGTTTGACGGACCTCGGGGAGGTTACTGTGTCTTCCATTTAGTACAGAAACCTCTAATTTGTGCTAAAAATAATGGCCTTCATGTGCTTTATTTCATCTGGCTTTGAATATTTTATGCCTCCGTTTCTCAGACCCCGAAGGGAAGGCTCACCCGTGCCAAAGGGGAATGAACAATGTGAATTTTATTCAGACCCACCTTTTCAGCCGGGAGGATTAGGCTTAACAGATGCTTTCTCCAAAAATCCTGAACATGGCAGGAAAAAACTTGATTGAGAAAAAAAAACCCCAAGGAGACAAAAGTTGCTGAGGGGGGGGGGGGGGAAAAGGTCACTGTGCCTTTAAGAATCCCTGCACTCCTCGCTTCCCCCCGCCCTGCCAGCCTTCCATCCAGGACAAATAGAAAATACTGGACGTTTTACATGTTTGGTATTTTCTGTTTTTTTACTGGACAGGGGACAGAAAAAACAGACTGTCCGGGAGAAAAACGGGACACCTGGCAACCCTAGGGAGGATCCCAAAGCACTTTAAAAACGGATGCATGAAAGATGCATAGGGGTCACTTCTCCAGTCACAGAAACGCCGCCTCTTGTAACCGTGCACTGCTCCACTACTCAAAGATGTGGGGCACGAGATAAGACCGAGGACTGTGGCCAAGGAATCTGCAGCCAAAATATAATTCCAGAGATTGTGCTGGCGAGGACACTCCAAAGGCACTAAGGAGTCTCTAATGATTCCCAGTCATTCAGGCCATCAGGTTTGCATCTCATCCCAGTTCACAGAAATGTCTGCATCCGTGGTGTTACACCAGGGATAAGTTTGCCCCGATCGCCAGTAACTTTTAATTTTCACTTACCCCAGCACTGAAGAGACAGTTTCCAAGGGGCTCCGTCCAAAGTGTAAAACTCCCATCAATAACAGAGCAAGGAACCCTGTTCCCCACATTTACCATACACATGCCCAATCATCACATCAGCGCTTTGCTCTAAGAAAGGCTCTTCACTTCCAGAGACCCCAGAAATGTGTCTAAAACTGACTGTGCACAATCGACAAGGCCACTGGACCTTGGGCGCAGCAAAGAAAGCTTGCGGCATGTGCTCCGCTGCTTTGGATCGTTGGATCAGCAGCTGCTGAAACCTGCTGTAAATCCTCCACTGAAGCCACATTTGTGAACGAGTTTGCAGCAGGACAATCCAGGACACCACAGGGCATTGCTGATTTGGGCTGGTTACCAGATACCGGAGGTGCTGACATGTAGTGCACCTCCTGCTGGTCAGAACAGACATAAGACATTGAATTGGTGAACGGGGGCGGTTGGAACAATTTGTACAGCGGGCAGGTGCAGAGCAAAGCTCCCTTTAATTTTTTCATCCGTGTGGGGAATAAATTTTGTTATGCGCACCGAGGCATGTGTGGAGGTGCACCATCAGGAGGAACATGCTGCTGGCTGTGGGCACTCTGCTAATCAGCTGGGCAGCACTTGAATCTCTCCTGGGTGGCTGCCCAAGTGCTCAGTTTACAGAGAACTCTGGTGCGGAGAGCCATGGAACCAAACTGTAACTCCAGGAAACCACTTCAAGTAGGCGGTTCGGCACCTACGGGTGAACTAATGTTACAGGCAGCAACAGGATCCAAGCACGGCTAGTGACCCGTACTCAGAAAAGCACTTTACTGAGGATCGGGTTAGCTGTCCAGAATCCCAGTCACTACCCTGGAGCTGGGTTGGTATTTGAGCTGTTTGTGTAAATCAAAGAGGCATTTATGCTAGAAAATCAATTGGAGTCACCTTCACGTCTCAATGCGAGAGCCTCCCAGGTGAATCCATCTGGTGTTGCTAAGCTCAGATACCAAAGTGCATTATCACCAGAGAAGAAACAGACAGTCCCACCGGCCCATCCTCTGCTCTGCCTCTCACGCTATTCGCACGTTGAGAACCCAACCTTGTGCACATTTATTCCTGCTGTGGGGAGACGAGCGGCCTCGAAATCTTTGCAAGTCACACATCACCCTCTTAGCACATTGCTCCCTAGGGTGGCCGGAGTCCAAAGCAAGCAGCAGGGACAGGCTGGGAGTTGCATCCCATGGAGACAGAGCCCTTGGGTGCTGGGAAGGTGCTCAGATGTAGTCGCGGACTCAACACGCAGTTATAAAGCAAACAAAGAGACTCGCTTTGTTGGTTTTATTTTTGCCCAGTGTTTTGTTGTGTGGATGATGTTAGTGCCCAGAGTCTCTCCCTGTCAGAGAGAAGGAACCGGGACCCCACACTCAGGCATAAAAACAGCTCCAACTCCAACAGTCATTTCATCCCGCCTGCCCCCCAAGCCAGCTAGACACAACCTCCCCCACCAAAGCGCTGCAAACACCGTCACATCAACACTCTGCCACATAAACTCCTCTCATCAAAAATCACTTTACACCCCCTGACACACGCACGAAGCCATGTCTGAGCTCAGGCCTCCATCGCTGACCAGCCAAGAGCTGCACCTCCAGCAGCCCGCAAGCAAAAGCCCATCTGATCCCCAAAAAAAAACCCCATTGACAACCAGCATGAAACAGTTCCTTCTGACCACTCAAACGCAGCTGTAATTCCGCCCCCTTCCCCCCCAAACACACGTCAACTCACTTCTGGCCCACCCCAGGAAAGCTGCAATTCCCCCAAACAGCAAACACGATCCTGTCTGAGCCATCGGCCATCTCAGCTCCCCGCCTGCCCCCCGAGGCTGCTCTCTCAGCCCCAAGCAGCATTTTTTTCAGGCCCAGGACAAACTGGTAACACGGGCCCCCCCTCTCACACACGTGTCACAATTTGCAGCCTGGGCCAGCCCCCCGCTCCCTACCAGGGCCTCCAGGCTCCAGTACCCTTTTTCCTGCCCATGTGGGGGCCTTGCTCCCCCTCCCAGAGAAAAGACTATTCAATCCCCTTCTTCAACCCCTGAACACCAAGTCCTCCCCTGAGCCAAAGGACTCTGGGTGGATTATAACCCCCCTCTCCTCCCCCAGCCCCCGCTGGACAGCAGAGCCCTCTCTTGCTGGCTAAAACCATCCCTCCCCCCGGCTCCTCTTCCTACCTGGTTCACTTGCTGCCTGGGATCTTCCAATGCAAAGGGCTGGTGCTGGCAGACTCCTCCACCTGCTGCTCTCCCCTGCAGCTCAGGCCTGGGGCAGGCTGGAGCTCTCTGCCCCAAGCTGCTCAGACACCTGGCTGCAAACCCTTTGCCCCAGAGGGGTGGAGACAGGCAGGGGCCTGCTTTGCCCTCAGCCCTGCTCCATGTTCTCAGTGGAGGAAGGAGCTCGCTGAGGGGCTAGAAGGCACCTGCCCCAGCCAGAATGAGCTCCACAGGGCTACCCCGCAGCGCATTGGAGAACACCTGTCCCTCACTCCTCCATCACCCAGCATGCCCTTGGGGAAGGGCCGTTAGCAGAGAATGTGCTTGTGAAGAAAAGTGGGTGGCAAACAGAAGGCTACACAAGCAGCCTGAAGAAGGGCATTTCCTAGCTTTGCAGCGCTCGGCCTGGCAACCTGCACGTTCTTTCCTTGAGGTTTTTTTGGATGGAATTTCCTAGTTTTTTAAATAAGACTTAACATGGAAAAACGCAGAGCGATCACCCCATGGGACCCTACTGGGCCCATGCATGGCATCATTTGCAGGCGGGGGCTCGTTAGCAACACCACATAGACCTCTGCCACCACTTGAACGAACAGAGTAATCGGTAGCAGTAGAAGGTTGTTATCTTCTATCTGGACCTGTTACTGGAGGGGGATGGAGAAACACACTTTGCCTAGGGGAAGGGGGGGACTCACAGCTGTTGACTAGATAGCAACATGATGCAGCCACTTAGGAATAATGGGTTCCTTCCCAGGCTCAGTGATGTGTTCTCTAGTCTTTATAAATTACTCTGCCCTCTCCCCTTACACTCATCTCCCTCCTCCTCTCTCTAGAGTTTTCCCTGTCTGCCTCCTCCTCAGTCTCCTGCCCACGTTTCACCCTCTTCTCATACTATCCCACCATCCTCGGCTTCTGTCCCCATCTCTTTCCTACCCTGTCTTCTGCCTCCCTCTGCTCCCCCCTTTATTCCCCCCGCATTTGAGTCAGCCTCCTCTTCTCCCTCTACCTGCCTGTGTGTCAGCACAGAGAAGTACCTAGTAACAAAGAGCCCAGGAGGAGGTATTGCAAGGAAACCTGCAACCTGGGGGGCAGCATGTCAGTTGCTCTGGGAGGAGGGCAGCCTATAAGGAGCGTGGGGGGGATGGAGCATGCCCAGTGCGGGTGGGAACATTGGAGATTTTAGCTGAGACACTTTAAGAAGTTTTCATGGTGCAGGCGTGAGCAGGTTCTCCAAAGGCTCCGACTTGGCCAAAGTGGGTCAAGTTTGTTTGTTTTTTAATGGGAACAGTAAAAGGCACCTTCCTGACTCTGTGACGATGGACCTGCCCATTTTCAATCCCTGATCTCGAGCACAGCAGCTTCTCAACATGGCAGCCCAGATTTTATTTTTATTTAAATTAGCAGAACATCTTCCCCATCTCATTCTTGGAAACAACTGGTTGGGCTGTTCAGAGCACTTCACCCCACGTGGAAAATTCCAACCCCGTTGGGTAAAACTGGACAAAATTATAAACCAGCGGGAAACAAGGGTGTGTGATGGAGTGTGTAAGGGTACACTGCAACACTATTCCAAAATAACGTAGTCCGCGTCTACACAGCAGGCAGTTATCTCAAAATAGTGTCAAGCTGGACGGCTTCTTACTCTGACTCCTGTAACCCTCATTGTACGAGGAGTAAAGGAAGTCAGAGGAAGAGCGCTCGATTTTGAAATAAGTGCTGTGTAGCTCTATTTGGAAATAAGCTACACACTTGACATAGCTCAATTTGCATAGCTTATTTTGAGTTAAGCCCTGCAGTGTAGACACACCCGCAGGGAGTCAGCTCTCATTCACAGAGAACACCTGATCTTGGCTGATCTCTTTAAAAAATACTCCATCATTGCTAACGTGTTAATACCCACCCCCACTCCAGAAAGAGGTTTCTAAGTAGTTTTATCGCCATTTGTCAGCTTCCCACAGCAGTGGCCGGCCACCCTGTGGATTCCAAATGGCAAATAATAATGAATCAAACGCAAGGATTGATTTCCAGCCTATTATGGTAGTCCACGCTCAGGAGTACTTGGCGTGCTTTGGAAAACTCAGACATGCCGCCTGCACTAGGGGAAGGCGACGCAAAGGGGCTCACTCACAACTTGACGTCGTCAGGTGCAGTGTCACAAACCCACAGAGGTGATGTCACAATCAGGACTCTGACCTTTGTAAGCATTAAAAGCCAAGCTGTGACAAAACTCCACTTTACAGCCCTCAATGGGGCTCGAAAGAGAAGACCTATGCCCAAGATTGCTGACCCTAGAACAGACTTGGAGTCGGTTTGACATCAGATGCTTAGAAAGAGACTAGAGCCTGTAATGCTTTTGGCTGATTACTGTACAACAGTTTTTAAAAAAACCCTGTTCCTCAGTCCCCACGCTCTAGCCGTGATGGGCGCTGGTGCCTGAGTGTATTCTGTGGGTGGCTGTAAAAACCTTATTAAGGCTCATAACAAAACAGACATGCAAGTCCATGGAGCAGTTTGGGAAAGGGTGAGACTGGTAACAACTGTGATCCGTGATGAAACTCAGGGAGATGCAGCAACGTAGAAGGCAGGAATGCTTCCCTCTTTGGCAGGGGTGGGCAATAATTTTTTGCCGGGGGCTACTCCGGAAATTTTTGAAGTAGCCACGGGCTGCACAGGAAGGGGCGTGGCATCAGGGGGAGGGGCAGGGCATCGAGCAGAAGGGGCGGGCCATATTTCCAGGTTCCCAACCCCCAGACAATGATTGGTCTGGGGATGAGGGAGTGCCTTTGCCCCTCCCCCCCACATTCTTGCTAGGTGCCCATGCCCCTGGCATGGGAGGAGACTTCCCACACTCCCCCTACCCCTAGGCCAAATAGGGACTGGGGGCAGGGGAGCATACAGAGCCTCCTCCGCTCTCCTCCTGCCCTGCGAGCAGTGCCTACCACTTCAAAGTGCCATGTGTTCCCGGCAGGGTGGGAGGCGGCTTCGGGCACTCCCCAACCCCCTAATTGGGCTGGGGAGAGCAGTAGGGCCTCCGTGAGCCAGATCCACCCACCTGGCAGGCTGGATTTGGCCCATGGAAGACCTTTTGCCCACCCCTGCTCTTTGGAGAGGCTCTGGTTTGAGCTAATGAAGCCTTTGGAGTTATCTTGGGGCAATGCGAGTGTGGCGTTTCCTTTGGAGGTGGGAGAGATCGCCGTGTTTGCAGCTGGCTCCGACATTCCATTTTCAGGTCACGCAGAGGGGGCCGACTGGTCGAAACAGCGATGGGCAACCTAAGCTAGGGAGTGGGCTGCATGAGTGGCCCTCCTCCATCTCAAGACTGTCGTACCTAAGACCGTCTCCCGGGTTAGGGCAGTTTTGCTCACTGCGCTTGTGTCCCTAGAATGTACGGGAATGAACCGTCGCAGCGCTTCGGTTGTAGGCAGAGGGAGCACACGGCAGTCACCGTTGTGTGCAACCAGCATGTACCTCACAGCACGTGCCCTGGCTTTACGTGCCACTTCAATAACACCAGTAGGAAAAAAAGTCACTTGGTCAGAAACCAGTAGAATCTGGCACCTCTGTGCATGTGCAATTGTTAAACTAAACGTCTCGTGGGCCACAGAGAAACCCACTGGGCTGCCTGTGGCTCTTAGGTTGCTCACCACCGGACTAAAAATCTATTAACCAGCACTTTAGCCTTGAAGACTCAGTGCTGTGCGGGAGCTAAGTTTTGTCAGACATCTATTCCATCCCTTCCGCATGGCTGGGAACTTCCTCCAGCCTGGCACGGGACACAGCTCGGACACTTGGGCCAGGCTGGAAACTTAGAGCAATTCAGGACTTTGCTCCATTTCTGGGAGCCCCCCAGAAGCTTAATTGGGGTTAGGAGCTCAGCCTAAGACAGAGAGCCGCTAGATTTTAGCTGAGGGCTTCAATTAAAACCTTTTCACCTTAAGGCAGGGGGATATATTGCTTAAGAACTAGATCAATTCATGGAGGGTAGGTCTATCAATGGCTACCGGGCAGGATGGGCAGGGATGGTGTCCCTAGCCTCTGTTCTTTCCCAGATTTTGTGAGCTCTTCCATTAGAAATTCTTTATTTTCTAATGGATTCCTGGCTTTTTTCCTTGATCCACAGCACATATGCCATGACTGGTGTAACCAGAAAACCCACACGCGTTTAACCCAAACTACAGTGCATGGGGGGGGGGGGAAAAAGCAGTTCTCTCCTTAAACTGCATTACCTCTCTGTGCTTTAGTCAAACAATGAAACAAGCTCAACTGATTGGCTGCGTCTAGATTGGCATGATTTTCCGCAAATGCTTTTAACGGAAAAGTTTTTCCGTTAAAGCATTTGCGGAAAAGAGCGTCTAGATTGGCACAGGTGCTTTTGCGCAAAAGCATCCATGGCCAATCTAGACGCGGTTTTGCGCAAAAAAGCCCCGATCGCCATTTTCGCCATTGGGGCTTTTTTGCGCAAAACGGTTCTCAGTTGTCTACACTGGCCCTCTTGTGCAAAAGCATTTGCGCAAGAGGGCTTTTTCCCCGAGCGGGAGAGTCATTGTATTTGCGCAAGAACAATGACGATCATACATTAGATCGCCAGTGTTCTTGTGCAAATTCAAGCGGCCAATGTAGACAGCTGGCAAGTTTTTCCGCAAAAGCAACTGCTTTTGCGGAAAAACTTGCCAGTCTAGACGCAGCCATTAAGTTCAGAGTACGTGCAGAGGACACCCAGCACTTCAAACGAATGGGCTGTAAATGAGTAAGACCAGATACAATTAGAAGTGGGGTACAGCCTCCCTACCCGCTGGGAGAGACTCGCTGCTCTATCCTCAGCAGGGAGCTGCTGCTGTCATTGAGGGAGAAGTGCCCTTCCCCCTGCCAGGCAGCTCCATGTGCAAGTTCTGAGCCACTGGCTGGCCGGGGTTCATTAAACAGCTGCAAGGCAGCGCTGCTGCACAGCTTAGAGGGAATCTCCACCCCGCCCCCATTCTACATTAACCTCTAAGCTCAGTCACCTACCTCCTGGCCTTGACAGGCATTTCATCATTTACCTTTGAGGGCTGGGACCCTTGACTTTCCGATCACTGATAAAGCACCTCGCCCATTCGGAGTGCCAAACAATATTGAAATATTGACCAGTGCTCAGTAAGAACTACCTACTTGTCAAATATAAAATGATCATAGCGGGTTAAGTAAACGATGGCCATTTAACCAAAAAGATAAATGTTATCCAACATCTAAAAATAAAGTTAGTATAAAAAAAAATCACAGACGCCTGTAATAAAATAAAAATATAGACCTTATTTATTGAATAAAACAAAAAGTGCATGATCCAGGTACCACACCAAATACACATACGTTTTTCACTGGGCAGATATACATACTGTGTACTGGCAATATACATATATGCAGGCACAAAAAATGTCCACGTAATTAGATTCGATTTATTTACACACGCGCTTTTCCTGGTCCCTGACCCTGCTGACAATCCAGAAATCAAACAACAGGTCTTACGGGTCATCCAGTCCAAAGCAACTCGTCAGCCCTTCCATGGAGTAGCAGCCCAGGTAAATACACCTGTTTCCCACCCCGTTATTTTCATTTACATGCAGGGGGAAAGGCCCAAAATTTAAGCTATTCCAAAAAATGTGAATAATGTCCTGATCATAAGAATCTACAAGCACCTCAAACATGAGGGCTTCAGCACTGATTAAAGTCTGAATTCAGAGTTACTTGAACTGCCAGGTCAGCCGTTCATTCTAAACCCCGGGGACCAAATGCTGTTTTCATCCGGGGTAAATCCAGGGAAACTCCTTTGACTTTGAACGGAGTTTCTACCCTGTGTAACAAGAGCGGATCGAAAGCAAATTTTGTCCTGGGTTTCACCAGGGTTGATGGGCACATCGTAGGCTCTTCCCCTCTGCTCTGCCATCAAAGAGCCTTTTCCTTCCCTTGACAGGAGAGGTGGTACCACACCAGAACCAGAGCCCCACTGGCAGTGAAGAGGGACAGCATGAGACGTGTGTAAAATGAGACCAGTGCCTCCCAAAGCCGAGGTGGCCACTTCTGTAATAGCCATTAAACACCATCAGATGGACCGGGCAGTACCAACAAAACCATTTCCCCCTCTTCTGAGCCAGCCGCGAGCTGCCAAGTTTCAGCGAGCTGTAATTCTGCTCTGGCTAAGCGCGCTGCTCACAGCGCCCAGAATGGCACCGCGTCGTACCAGCGCCGGGCGACCGACAGCGGCAGCTTTTAAATGGCAGGGGTTGGGGGGCGAAGAGGATAAATGTGATCAGTTATTCCCCCCCCCCGCCACAGTGCACTGATACAAGACGGAGGGAGGGAGGGAGGGGAGGTCAATGCAGCCCTGGGGTTAATGTGAACTGCCACTTCCACGGGGTGGGGGAGGAAGAGCACAGAGACAAGACACCATCTCAGCAGCCAAACAGGACTGCCTAGAGGCCAAGAGCAGCATGTGGGGGTGGGTGGGTGGAGGTGGCAGGGGGAGCAACATGCCCGTTAGTGTTCCACTTCCACCAGTCAGCTAACAGGAGGCAGAGGCCGTCACCCTCTTGCGCTAACCAGCGGGAAAAGATTTTTAGGTCAAACTCTGCATCCGTGCTCGGGATGGCGGACGCGCATTGTCTGGTCACTGATGAACGGTGACAAGCTGCATGAACGGGACATGTGGTGCAGTGCCGACCCAGGCCGTACCAAAGCAGGACACTGACAAAGCTTTCAACAGCTTATCGCCATGAGATCCAGAGCAAAGTGATCCAGAGCAAAGTCAGGGTAAACAAGAGAGGGGGGAATGAGAGAGAGCTGCCTTCCCTCACGGACTAAGGGAGATCACCCTTCTTCCTGCTTAGCAGCTAGCCCGGTCGCTGCTTAATGCCCTGAAGAACAAGGGGTATACCCAGCTGGGGAGGAGAAGAGGAACGCGGGGTCACTAACAAAGCGGGTCACCGACCCAATTCAGCGGTAGTGCTATTAGTGACTTACCGCAGGGAGAATAGTGATAGAGATGCAGCCGTGTTAGTCTGCAGGGAGGTAGCACCGGAGCAGGGGTGCTCGCTGCGGTGGGTGTAAACACAAGCCATCCCTTACAGGCAGGGTGGCAAAGAGGAAGAGGGGAGGGATGAGCTTAAAGTACCACTGCCAAGGGAGCACCCCATCCCAGCCACTACTGTGAAAATCCAGGTGAAAAGGAGCATTGGCTCCTAGTCCAGGAACGCAATAAACTGCCTCAGGAGTTAGGTACTTTGAAGCCCCTAGACACCAGCACAACCTGCTCTGTGTGCTCTTCGTTCCTAATGCTTCTGAGAAACCCCACCTCCCGCAGTTAAAAAAACAAACACCACAACTAAACGGCCTCAGGGATTTAGCACAATCCCCCCCCTCCCCTGAACCCCAACCCACCTGCCTCCTCCCCCCACTCAGCCTCTGCAACTTTGCTCTGCAGAAAGCCCACGAGCCTCTCACACCTAGGCAGGACAGAGCCAGAAATGGAGCACGGCGAGGATCTACGCTGAAAAACGCCCAGGCAGAACGGCTTCCCATCCACAATGCTGTCTGATGCTCCCAGGTGCCACTCCCCAACCTAGAGCGCGTCCGCACTGATGCCCTGCTTACACAGTGTCTGACAGGTTGCGAGTGGCAGCCTGCCGGGGCAGCGCACACAAGAGATTCTCTCGTTGTGCAGTTTCCTGCTTGTGGCCTCCAATGTCCAGGTGACACAGCTCTTAGGGACCAGGGCTCTAATGGGTCACTCACCGGCTGGAGTTTCTCTGTGGCCATGATAAAGTGCTGGAGGAAAAAAAAAAGTTGGCACAAAGAACGCCTGGGGAGGTTGGGGAGAGGCTCAGGGTGGTTGTGAAGCTGTCCTCCAGAGCCCTGAAAGAGCCCATGGGTTTCTTCCTGCCGCTGGGTACTCTAGAAACGTGCCCTCTTAAAACTGGAGGACCTTGGCACCTGGACACCATCTTAGCCTGCAGCCAACGAAGGCCTTGCCTCGCGGCCAGGGGCCACCAGGCACCACTGCAGGCCACCCGGAGCCCGACAGGGGAACTGCACACTAAGAGGAGAGGGAGCCAGGCTGCGCCCTCACGCTTTTCACCAGGACAAACGCGTTTGAAGAGGAGAGGGGAAGAGTGGCCGCGACTCTGAGGAAAACCCAAAGGAGCGGTACGGCTGGGCGGGGCAAGGTGTCACGGTCCCGAGGCATGGGTGGCATTGGAGACTGGGGACGTGGCCAGTGCCCAGAGGGACTCGTAGGTCCCCACCACGAAGCCCGCAAAGCCCAGGATGCTGATCAGGAGGTCTTTGGCCACGGTGACGGGGTGGATGCCTTCGGAGGAATAGGTGGCGATCTCCAGCAGGGGCGGGATGATGAGGGCCAGCGCACTGCTGCTCACGGAGCCCACCAGCGAGATGACGATGTCCAGGCGGGGGATCAGGATCGCCAGCAGGCCTGGGGGGGAAGGGAGAGAAGCACAGGGCGGTTAGTGCTGGCACCGGGACCGCTGCCCTCTGAGCGGGGAGGAGGGGACAGGCCGTCTCACAGCAAGGCCAACGAGGCAGCTGGGCTCTGTTCAGCCCTGCACCTCTCTGCCCCCCGCCCACCAATCAGTGAGCTTTGCTAGAAGGCAGTAGCCGGTGTGTCTTCTCCCCTCCCTGCCCCGTACTGGGACAGCACACAGCGTGGGTAGAGCCTGACCTATCCATCCCGCCACAGCCTCTCCCACCCCGTTTATGCCTGCCTCTGCCAAACAACTCACTGTACCGTGGGCACGTGAGAGTCTCTGGGCCGCCTCGGGGGACAGGACGGCTATGTCTACATGTGCAGCTTCTGGCGCGAGAAATATGCAAATGAGGCTAAGCGTGGAATATCGCCGAGCCTCATTTGCATACCTAATGAGTCACCATTTTTGCGGAAGAGGCTCTTGCGCCAGAAGGAGCTGTCTACACTGCCCCTTCTTGCGCAACAAAAACCCTCTTGCGTAGTGCCGTTAGTCCTGAAAATAATCAGCGTAGCGGCATTGCACAAGAGGGTTTTTCTTGCGTAAGAAGGGGCAGTGTAGACAGCTCCTTCTGGCGCAAGAGCCTCTTTGCAAAAATGGTGACTCATTAGGTATGCAAATGAGGCTCGGCGATATTCCACACTTAGCCTCATTTGCATATTTCTCACGCAAGAAGCCGCGAGCGTAGACATGGCTTTCTAGAGGTGGACACGTAGGCTGAGAGGGCGTTAGTGCTGTGAACCAAAGCAAGAAGGCGCTTTCCAGAGGCTGTTCTCACTGCACGGCCCCGTGGCGCTCTGTAGTTAGAAGCCATTTGGAGCATCACTGTGCCCCCAGGCGCACATCAGATTGGTGAGAGAGAGAGAGAGAGAGAGTGGGGGGGGGATTTTTCCTGCAGGGAGGGCATGAGGTTGCCACCAGGAGCCATCGTGCACAGGGACTCAGCCCTGTCATTCCTGGACACACGTAACATCAAATGGTGAGAAATGTCTGGGGCAGCGCCCAGAAATCCCCAGTGTGGCAGCTTCACGCTGGGAATCCGTCCGGTTCCCGGTCCCCAGACCCGTGGCCATTACCTTGTCGCAGAAGAACACCAGTCTACGGCTGTGTCCTCTCCCCCTCCCACTTCAGTTTGGGGAGCCGGGGGTCGCCCTGGCCACGAGGCCAAGGTGTCTTGGTGAAGTGGGAGTCAGAGGCGTCTCGTACTCTCCAATGGCTCGGCCAGGGAAAGGCAGCAGCCCTGGGGCGTGGCATCGCTTTGCAATGGGGAACGCCGCTCTGCAGAGGCCTGGCCCCTTTACAGCCGCTGGACCCGTCAGCCAGTGGAATAAGCCATGGACACACACCCCCAAGCCGCCGCCTCAGTGGCTGGATTCCCTGGAGTGAGCACACGGGGCAAGGTAGCGCTTGAACTCAGGCCCCTCGACTGCCAACTTCGCCCTCGGTGCCCCACATGGGCGGCGCAGCGTCTGCGGCAACGTGGAGGGAAGGCAGGGGCTAGACCGTTGGCACAGCCAGCAGCTGGGGAGGGCTGCTCCGGCAGACTCACCGACAAACGTTTATTACACTCAAGGGTAGGGGGAAGCAGAAGGAGCAGCCCACTTGACAGGAGTTTGGCTAGCTGGGCAAGGAAAGCCATTATAAGGGCCCCATGGCAATAGGGCTGAGGTAACTGTGAGCAATAGGGCCCATGGCGGCGAGACACCCACAGACACACAGAAGGTGCGTCCCCTGAGAACAAGAGCAAACCCCCAGCCAACCAAGACCAGGCCTTTTGCATCCTGCCCCACACTGGCTCCAACAGACTACAAAGGGGAGGGAGTGCTCGGCTGGGGAAGCCAGGCTACCTGACGCGGGACGTGCACACGAGGGCCCCACAGCCAAGGGGCCCAGCCGATCTTAAGAGCAGGGACAGAACGCAGAGCGAGGCACAAATAGACACACAGGCCGGGGGCCAATCTGGGCCTTTAGAGGCCTGCCAAGGCTAGGGAGGGACGCTAGTGGAGGGGGGGGGAGAGCGGGCGGGATGGGATGGGATGTGGAGTTGTGATCTGTGCCCGCTGCAGCTTCTGCGCTGGACATCCTGGTCTTTGTCCTTTGCCCCAACTCAGCCTGGCAGGTAATCTGGAGTCATCCCCCTCGCCACTTAAAGAACCAGTTTTCAGAATCAGGGGTTAAATGCAGACCTTGGGAACACAAGCTGGACAGCAGGGCTCCTGCCACTGGCGTTGGCGGCATAACAGGTGCTCAGATACTATGGAAGTGGGGACGTTAGGAGCAATGAAGAGGACAGAGATACTGATCCCTGAGGGCAGAGAGGCGGTTAAGTAGACATGACCAGATATGCGCCAGGAGCACCACAAAATCCCTTGATCCATGGTTACTACAGTAGCGCCCGAAGAGCCAACCAAAGCGAGGGCTCCGGTGTGCTAGACCCTACACAAACACCAGTACGGGGGAAAGAGAAGACGGACGAGTGACTAAAACCCCTGGAACGACAAGAGACCAACTTCCTGTAGGACACAAAGCTACCCTGGCTCCAGAGTGCAGCTCCACATTCCCAGCACCAGAACTGCCTGGCTGGCACCACCAATCCGCAAGCACGTGGTCCAGGATACAATCCCACCGGCAGCCATGGCATGGTCCTGCCCTGGGACTTCCGAAACCCGAGTTATGAACCAATCTCTGCCTGGAAAACATCCACATTCGGGAGGGGGTTTTTGTCATCCCCTCCCCCACCCAGTTTATCCCTGAAGCAGCCTGGGAAGACCAAGCCGAGCCAGGTTCAGAGAAGGGCTGTAAAAAGGTGTTGACAAATGTCACCGTGTAACCGCTAAAAATGCTCGCGCTTACACACGCTGTGGGCTCTGCAGGGAGAGCAGCCCCTGCCTGCGGTGGGCCCCATGGAGCCGGAGCAGCCCTCTGCTCGGGGCAGGCAGGGAGCAGCTCCAGCCCCTACCAGTTAACCAGAACCGGCAAGCCTCACCCATTACAGATGAGGCTTACCAGTTAACCCAATTGCATCCCTAGTTCAGAGCCTTGTACGTTTTGAGCCAACTGTTGGGCATTGACAGACGTGCATGGTTTTGTCAGACACGGCCACATGTGCAGGTGTGCCAGCTTGAGCTCGGTGCAATGCCAAGGACTCTGCCCACACTGGAAAAGCAGCCATCAGGCCAATCCTGCAGGGGCGAGACGTCCTACCATGGCTAGAGGATGCCAATGACGTTGCAGTGATGGGGCCAGGGGCGGCCCGTGAGGCTAGGCAAACTAGGCAGATGCCTAGGGTGCTGCCAGCCCAGGCGCCCCATGATGACGTCACGGCCATTGACGGCCGTGCAGGCGGGGGCGCTGATCGCGCCTTCTGCCTGGGGTGCCAGCTGCCGCAGCCGGCCTCGGGCCGCTCCTGGATGGGGCACCAGCATCAAATTAACTCAGCACCTAAACGCTCAACATGCTGAGGAGCAAACGCCCCTGCCGGCCTGCTTAAACATCCATATCAACCACTAATCACAGAGCTTTGCGGTTGCAGCGTCCGTCTCCTTGAGCATGGACATGGCCTCGCGGGAGTGGGCTGGGCGGAGAGAAAAGCTGCATATTCCGTCACCGACAAGGTGTGCCCAGGAATAAAAACGTGACAGCTTCTGGAGGGGCATTGTCTGTGCCCCACCGTGTCTCCACAGCCGGAGGCGCTGGCTCGCCCGCCATGGCTCCAAGGCTGGAGGAGTTCTTTGCCTCCGACAATTTTTGGGAGGGCGTGGTTTCTGCTCCCCCCACCCTGCCCCCATGCATGCACCAGGACACAGAATCAGACAGCAAAGACTGTTGCTGTGAAAAGTAATTCCCACCGGCTTTCACGTGATCTCACATTTCCCAGCGAAGACTTCCAGTGCATTTACGGAATGAATCACACTCGGCAAAGGGGCAGGAGATTGCGAGTGGCGGAGAAAGGGCCTTTGAGCTTCAAGGGCCGTCTGCAGCTTTGAGGAGAGGGTCTGATAGGCACACAGAGAGGATACAGGCCCAGTAGCGCCGTTTGATCAGCGGGGTGGTTTTTGCTACAGCGTCTCTCGGGGGTGGCTGGGAAAGCTGCATTCGAAATGAAAATCAACTCACCAAAGCAAGGGGAGGGAGGAGTCTGTGGATTTGCCCGGGGTAGTTAACTGGCTGCAACATGCACACTTGAAAGTTTCCTTCTTACAATGGTGTGGGGATAAAACAGGCCCTGGTAGGAGGGCAGATTAAAAGGCACTTTGGCTTCCCATTCCCCAGCCTGATTTCCGTCCCCCTTTCCTCGGCGGAGTTGGAAAATAAAAACCAGAAAGCAGGGGTAGGCGAAGGGGCCATCGCAGGCCGGATTCCGCCTGCCAAGCGGGTGGATCTGGCCTGCGGACACCCTGCCACTCCCCCGCCCCCAGGCCAATCAGGGCCTGGGGGCGGAAGGGGCACGCAAAGTCTCTCGCTCCTTGCAGGGCAAGGCAGGGCAAGGCAGACAGACACTTCGCCCCTGATTGGTCTGGGGGCAGGGGAACGCATGAAGTCTCCTCCTGCCCTGCAAGGGGGCGGGTGCCTAGAGGGAACCGTCAGCTGTTCAGAACAGCTGGCAGTTTTCTCTAGGCAGGTGGAGGGCAGGGCAAAGACTTCATGTGCTCCCCCACCCTCAAGCCAATCAGGGTCTGTGGGAGAGGGAGCATGGAGGTGTCCCGGCCCCACCCCTTCTGCCAATGGCCCCGCCCCTTCCGGGGCAGCACAGGGCCACTTCAAAAATTAGTGAAGTGCCCCACCGCGTCTAAAATTATTGCCCACCCCTGCCATAAAGTCTGGGGGCAAGAGGGAGCGATTTGGAGCGTGCAGGAGACCAAGTTACCCAACTGCTGCTAGAAAACAGTGGAACAAACCAGCTGTCTAGGCCAGTCATAATGGGGCAGACGGGCCATGGGGAAGGGACAGTCTCACAGCGATGCTCCGACTCACTGCCTGCAGCACCCTGAAGAAGAGGCAGTTGCGGTGATGGAAGGCTTGAAGGACCATAGTCAAACTAGAAGGAACCGGGTGGAGGAAAGTGAGGATCCCTCCGGTTGCCCCCTCTCCTCAACAAGGCGGCACAAAACGAGCCACGCAGGGCTGGCAGTACACACAGCGCCTGGCCGCTCAGCCCTGGCCCATACAGCCTTCGGCGCTCCCCGAGAGAGACGTTGCACGGAACAAAGCGCCACAGCGAGGCCAAGACAACCGCACGGCCGCTGCCCCATCTGTGCGGTGGGATCAGTCAGCCGTCTCCCCCGGGGAGGCTCAGCCCTGCACAGGGCAGCGCCGAGAGGCCACAGCTGCCGGCAGCAGGTTCGGCGCAAGCAGAGGCGAGAAGCAAAGAGAAGAAGTCAGCGGGAGGAACGGGCAGCTCACCCCCCAGCAGCCAAGCCCTCTGGCGATAGGGGAGAACATCCAGCATTTTGCAGCATGTGTCTGAGGACGATTAAGATTGGGGGGAAAAGGCCAGTCGGGGGCTGTCTGGAATGAAACATTAAATAGCACCATTGTTCTAAAGGGAAACACAAGGAAAGGCCCATGGTGGGGCAGTGACTACAGATAGATATGGAGAGTTTAAAGACCCCTTTGGCCTTTCTGGGCAGCCAGAACTGGCTTCCTCTCGGTTGGCGGATCTCTGGGGCGCAAGGAGGAGAGTTTGAGTCATTTGAAGGAAGGAAAAGAAGATCCGATGACGGCTGTGATTGTGCTCCAAGTACAAGGTGAGGGAGATCCCAGGGGATCCCAAGGACCCTGCCAGCAAAGGGAGTAGGACGGATGGAAGAGGGCGGGAGCTGCTGAATCCAGTCCAGGTGAACAACCAACCGGGCCCTGCACCCACACAGAGGAGTTGGGGGCCACACCCCTGCGCTGCCATGACATTCCCACGGAGGCCAGGCAAACTCACCCCAGCTGGGTCGTTCCTTTTGATCACACCCTCTCCCCCGTGGCGACTTATTCAACAGAGCGGGAGGACATTTCTCAGCAGCTTCTTCCCGCAGGGCAGAGGAGGGGACGTCACCCACAGCTCACTTCAGGCCGCGCTGCCATCCTGCAACAGGGCCTGGGGGGGATATGCGTTTGTGCCGAGATCCAACAGGGAAAAAGGCCCCCCAAAAAGGGGCGAGGAAAAGCAGCATTGCAATCTCTAGTTAAGGGCGTATCAGACCGCAGCAGAACTGAACTGAGACTGTGGGCGGAAAGAGCCACTTCCTTTCTGCAGCTGAGTTACTGGTGTGCTCGTTCTTTTCACCGAGCCCACCGACTGGCAGGGGGGAAATGGCCCAGGGCCCGGCCATTCTAAAGGGCCTGGAGCTCCCGGCTGCTACACCAGTGGCTGCAGCTCCCCGGCCTTTTAGAATCGCCACTGGAGTTTTGCTCATACTCCACAATTGGTCACACTTCTCCTCTTACTTTCTAGGGCAGGAGTGGCCAACCCGTTACAGACAAAGAGCCAAAATAGCAGTGGGTACACAAAGAGCCGAGGGAAAAAGTGGGGGGGGGGGGGAAGAAAAAAAAAAAAAGCCCTGACCGCTGCCCTTTTAAAAGCAGAGCAGGAATTGCCTTTTGAAGGCAGCCATTTTGAAGTTGCCCAGGACAGCGTGACCCCAGCTCTGTCTCTTTCAGACAGAAACACACTGCCCCTTTCAGAGGCGCGGGTACGGGAGCCGCAACTTTTTATTTGAAGAGCCATATGCGACTCGCGACCTGCGGGTTGGCCACCCCTGTTCTAGGGATTTATTAAGTGTTACTGTTACAACTCGGAATGGCTCCCAAAACACAGCTGGCTGAAGGGCTGTGGATCAGTGCAAAAGGACAGGGTTCAAGTGGGAAGCCCTCAAGAACAGCCTAGCAAAGAACTTGCTGGGGAACTCCCAGAAGTTGAGTGGGAAAGAGAGGGGCTGGATGATTTTGGCCTAGGAGATGCACAAGAAAAAAAAATGAATAAATGACAGTCAAAAGCCAGCCCAGCGGCTAGTGAAAATGGGCATAATTTACAGTAGTTGTGAACCACAGTGCTGCTTGAAGTAGCAGTAACACCAAATACATAATTTCCATCACCAGCGTCCCCACTATAAAAACTGTGCTGGCCACACTGGCTGTGAACACGGCCCACAATAGGGTTGAGTAAACGAAATGTGTAAAACCAGACACAGGAGCAAGACGGTGTCCAGTTTGGTTTGATTCATGGTGAGTGGCGCTTTCGCACTGCTCAACCACAAGCTATTCCTGACCTCGGTAATGCGCCCTCCCTCCCAATTTCACAACTAGGTTCCCTTAACTCCACACCGCCTGGAACACAAGGGAGATACGGGGACAGCGTTAAAGGCACCTACTGTTTCAGTTTTCAGCTTTGAATAGTGACCAACGCCCTGCTCAAGCGACTGGTGCAAGCTCGCCTGCATTTTTAATAAGCTCGCCGTTCAGACCAACGCAGGAGGAATTATTTTGTGGAAACAGAGCCGGAGACGCTTGGGGCAGCTTGCAAGTCACAAGAGGCAGAATGCGCCGTCTTTTTAGCCTCTCAATACGATGGGTTACGTGAGCCAATTATAACAGATTTGCATGGGAGCGAGCCGCATGGAAGGGGCTCTAATCGCCAGCACTCAGACGCATTTGCCTGCCCATTAGCTGAAGCTGCTCACTCATTCTCCTCACCCCAAGGGCCTGCCTCCCCATAAAAGGGACTTCAAGGAATAAACTAGGATTTCCAGCAGGGTACAGAGTGAGTCTCTTGAAAGCTGGCAGCTGGCAAGACTTGCGAACACTCAGGGCTAGTTTACACCACGGTTGTGCCTACACTTGCACTTGTCAGTCGAGGTGTGAAAAAAAACCCAACCGACTAATTTCACTGACAAAACCGCCGGTGTGGCCAGCGCTATATCGGCAGGAGATGCTCTCCTGGGCGTGGTACAATGATGCTGCTGGGATAAAGGGCCTTACACAGGAGACCTTCCAGTGGGCGCAACTGCTGGAGTACAGCCCTACCGCTGTAAGGCCAATAGTGTAGACATAGCCTTAGGAGCACTACATCAGCACAGCTATGCCGTCAGGTGGAGATGCTCTATGCCGGGGTGGGCAAGATACCTCTCGTGGGCCAGATCCGGCCCACCAAGCCACCAGATCCAGCCCGCGGACCCCCCTGCCAGGACCCTCAGGCATGCAGAAGCGCTGTTTTAAGCACATGGCTGCTCCATGTGATCTCCCCGTCCCCAGCCCAATCCTTAGCTCCTAATGGCCAGAAGCAACCAGCCAATAGGAATTGACCCCAGCCAGTCTCAGCTCCGGTTGGCCGGCAACAACCAGCCAACAGGAGCTGAGAGATTGGCCTGGAGGACAGGCGCAAACTTCTCCCAGAGCTGAAAGCCACATGGAGGGAGCAGCCTGCAGTTTTAAGCATCTGGGGCTGCAGCAGGTAGGGAGCCCAGCCTGCCTTGGGATGCTGCTGGCCGGGAGATGCTTAGGTAAGCCCTGTCCCTGCCCTCTGGCACCCCTACCCCTCCTGCACCCCAACCACCTGCCCCAGGTCACCATCCAAACTCTCTGCACCCCCCTGCCCCAGGTGACAACTCCCTCCCAGACCCTGTACCTCCTCCTACGCCCCTCCCCCAGACCAGAATCCTCTCCTACACCCATACCCTCTCCCTGACCCTACACCCCACACCCCTGCCCCAGGTCACAACCCCCTCCTTCACCCAAACACCCTCAAGACCTCATACAGTCTCCTGCACCCCAGTCCTTTACCCTGTGCGCCCTTCTGCACCCAGCCTCCATCCTAGACCCCACACTTCCTCCACAGAAAAGTGCGGCCCTTGACCACTTTCCAAAATCTTGGAGTGGCCCCCCCACCAAAAATTATTGCTCACCCCTGCTCTATGCCGAGAGGAGACCACCTCCCGCTGACGTATCACTGGTGTGGGGTCACTGTAACTTGCATCCCTCAGCGAAAGGGTGGGGAGGGGTTTTCACATCCCTGAGCAACACAAGTTAGATTGACATAAGCGGGAGCGTAGACCTGCCCTAAGAATGACTACTACCTAGGTAGACTGCCTTTAAGATTACTGTGGTCCAGTCACGTTGCCAACAAGGCTCATTCAAGAGGCAGGCAAGAGCAACCACTATCGCCCCCTACATGACAAGTGAACGCTCATTTCACGACTCCCCGTTTCTCTCCTCTCTGAAGAGTAGCTGGGAGCGGTAGTGGATTGACCGCGCGACGCAGAGGGGAACTCCACTGATCCACAGGATGGACACAGGACAGCTACCAGTGCCTCTGCACCGATACTCAATGACCACTTATAACAGGGAGGATTATTTTCCATGCCCAGCTGAAAGGGAGCAAGTTAGGGAGAAGAAACCGTTCTGGGGCAACTGTTGGCTTCTGCCGGTAAATTTTCATGAACGCAGAGGTGATCGGCCAAAGAGGAGTTCTTCTGGGCCAGCCCTCGGACGTGACAGCACAAGGAAATTTCTCATGCCTCTTTCCCATGCAGCTGGGGTCTACTTAAATGGATTAACACAGCTCTGAACAAACACGTACAAACACAACTTGTCTTTTGGGAGGCTGCTGAACTGGAAGGGGTTGCTCAGGAAAAACAGCCTCAGGAAAAGACTCTGCTTCCTCCCCCAGCCCAGGGCAGGCAGCGAGACTCGGAAAGGCAGACAGATATCCTGAGCCCTAGGTTTGCATTTTGCAGGCTGATGAAAGGAAAATTGCCCAGTGGTTACATGAATCTGAATTTAGAGGACTGCAAAAAAGCTGCTGGTGCCGGACTGAAAAAAGAAAGAACGTATACGCCCTACGAAGCAACCGCGCTGTAAGAACAGCAGAAAAGGTACTTCAAATCTCAACTGCTAATTAGCCACAGCAAATTACTGAACAGGACTTGGTGGCTCTGGAGAATCAGGTGTTTCCAAATGCTTGCTCTGAATTCAAAGGCACAGCACCAAGAAACCCAGCCTTTTCGCCAAGGATGGCACTTAACCCGGGGACATAAGGATGAGGTTTATATTTAAAAAAAAAAAAAAAGTCTAATTAGATCTGCAGGGTTTACAGCTCATGAGGAACAGCAGGATGGAGGGACATTGCTGAGAATAGGGAAAATAACCACAAGAGCAGCAGATGAATACATCAGAGTGGACAGCCAACCAGATCCTTAAGTTCTAGCCTCACATCATAAGTAACTTCCTGTCGGGAACCTGGCTTGCTGAACCAGTGTGCAATGGCGGTTTGGCAGCTCGGGGTGTGATTAGCAGAGTTACTCCATCACACTGGAGAACTAGCACTGCCAGACTGAACATTCTCGGCAATCCCATCGACCGGTCCTGGGCCTACTTGCTCTTGTGTATTGCCTCCACGTGGCAACTTTCACTTCGGTGGCACTCTAGTGACACACCAGTAAAGCAACGGGTGGGAAGAGCGTGCTAATAATTATACTTAGCTGGCTGAAAGGCTGTAGCCAAGAGCAGTCTCAAAGCACTTTCCATTGATAAACAGCCATCAGCCTCAACATCCCTGCTAAATACGATTGTCCCCATCATGGAAGCAAAGGGACATTAAGTGACTTTCCCAAGGTCACAGTGAGTCGTTAGTAGAGTCTCTAGCAGGATTTAGAGAATACCACTTCCCTATCTCATGGGACTGTCCTAAAGATTAATGCATTAAAAACTCCAACACTAGAGTAGTGGGGCTGGTAAGCACCATAGACAGAAGTTCAATAAAATTAATTTAAAAAAAAAAAGGCTGTAAAGGTCAAAGCCCCAGAGAGCCAACTTACTAGGAGAGGAAAAGATGAGGTGGGGAGTTCTCTAGCCCCCTTCATCTCTGGTGCGCAATGGCATTATTAAGGCTTTTCAGTTACAGAAAATCCTAAGGAGGAAGAAAACTGGATTCTGCAGAACAAAAGATTCGCCGCAGTGAAAGTAGGGCATTTCAAAGAGCAATCACCATGACCACTGAGAAAAGGAAATTGGTTGATTGCTTTGAAAACATGGCCTGTCAAAAATATACTGTCTGTCTGCTACACAGTTATAGAGGGTCAGGGAGGCTCCAATTCCTCTGAGCCGAAGATACAGAAAGCACAAAATTGAAGGTCGTTAAACATTGCATTTTTGCATCCAGGGCTTGTTTGTTTAAATATGGGTCACCAGAAAAGAGATCTCTTGTGCAACGGAACAAGCAACATGCTTGGAAGGAAACGTGGCTCTTTTCAGCCTGCATCCCAGCCCCCGACACCCAGGTTTTCAGTCCAGGAGTCATTCTGCCAATACAGCAGAGGACTGGGGCAGCCAGGAAACGCAGCCACCTTGCACCTCTGACGAGACACCAATTCAACTCTATGACAGCCACTGGCTCGGAAAGGGCCAACACCTCGTCCCACCAATGTGTGTGACTGGGAGAGGCTGCAGCCGCCCAGACTGGGAGTCTACACTGGGTTCGGTTGCTAAGCTGCCCTGTGACACTAGAAAGCAAAGTACAGACCCTCCGCTGTAAGCAGCTCACGTCAGTCCACTCCTCTGACAGTTTTCCAATGATGCTGCAAGCTCCGGGCCTTGGAAGCAGGAGCCATCTACTGCCACAGCATGGCAAGCCTGACGGGTTAGCTACAGACTGGCCACGGTGGCTGGGAGGGCAGAGGGCTTAGCTCAGAAATCTGTTCTCTAGGGAGGTCTGCTGGAATGGAACCCCTAGTGTCACCACACAGACAGCAGCTCCCAAGTTCAGACCAACTTGTCCCCGCGCAGCACTCACACTGTCCACAGCTTTGTACATGTGCTGCAGTTCGTCTCCTAGGAAGGCCACGGCAGTGAGAGGCCAGCTGGGTGCAGAGCACGTGCCAGCCCTTGCTAGTGGGACCGTGACCCTGGGAGCAAACAAATCCAGTGGGTGCTCTTGCCTATATCTGGGGAGCATATGGAAAAAGGGGCGGGGAAAGTAGCCTTCAGGTTTGTCGACCCTTACCATGCTGAGCTGCTGTGGTGCATAGTGAAGCTGCTACCCACGCCAATGGGAGAGTTTCTCCTACCAGTGTAAATACTCCACCCCCACAGAGGCAGTAGCTGTGTTTGGCATAAGGACATGAACTGGTTAACTTCATCCTTAATGGGTGATGCTTAATGGTTATGGTGGGGGCTGGAGCAACCCCCATCTGCTGTGGGCAGGGGGCTGCTCCAGTCTAGCCAGAGCAGCCGGTCCGCAGTAGGGCAAGCCCCCTTGTTCACCCCTTTAATTAGTGAACCAGTTAAACATATGTTTAACTGACTAAGGCTTTAAATGGGATTTTACATCCCTAGTTTGGCAGGAGAAGCCCTCCCGGCGACACTGCGCCGTCTGCACCAGGAATTCGGTTGGTACAAGCACATCCCGGGGCAGTGGATTTTCCACATGCCCGAGCCATGCAATTATACCAACGTACATTTGTAGTTTAGACCAGGGCTTGGTGTCCAGTCTGGTCTCCCCTGTCCTGCTGCAAGTCTTCCTGGGAAGGCCAGGCGCACGGGAGCCAAACGTGGTCTCAGACTGATCCGAGGCACAGAGGACTACAGCTCTCGTGGGCGAAGCAAGTAGCCGCAACCCACTCCGCCTGCTGGAAGAAACTGGTGCTAGAGTACGCACCGGAGTTCTGGCCGATACAGGGCTTTCCAAATTAGGAGACAGGTCTTTTGTAGGCCAGGTAGCAGGAGCTGGCCCCCTAGAAGGCACGCTGCAGCTAGCAAAGGGGACCGCACGTTCACTGAGCAAGAAGCACAGAGAATAGGAGAGATTATCCCAGCCAAGCCAGCAAGCAGCTCACTCTAGCAGCGCTGGAGTGAGTGATTTCTTCTCCGAGCTCATAATGCAGCATCCTCTAGTGCCAACAGGGGGTGCCTTGGAGCAATTTATGACCTTGTGGCATTCCTGGAACTTTTCCAGTATTCCTGCCCCAGCTCTGTTTGCCTGGAGTTCAGTGGTTTGCGCTAGAGAAACATCCGTGCACTGGACTTTTAGTGGGACCTGCTCATCTAAAGCTAGTCAATTAGCCTCTGCAAATAGGTTGCTGCTGGCACAAGACAGATCGGGATGACTGGCAGGCAACCTGCAGCCCATCGGGGTTCTCTGTGTGGCCCACAAGACAGGGTGGTGACCGCTGCCCACCTGCAGGGGTGCCAGATTCTGCTGGTTTCCGTCCACGTAGGGTTTTTCCGACTGTTGTTACTGCAGTGACACACAGGTAAAGCAAAGGGATGGGAAGGGAGGTGCATGCTGATTGCACACAACGCTGAGTGCCATGCACTCCCTCTGCATCCAACCCCAGCGCTGCTACGGTTCAGTCGGGGGTCCCCGCAAATTCTAGGCACGCAAGTGCAGTGAGCACAACTACCCTATCCCGGAAGAGCGTCTTGGTTACAACAGGCTTGTGGCCCCGGAGATGGAGGCCACTCGTGTGTCCTGCTCACTAGGCTAGCTTGCCCATCGCTGATCACGATGCTCTCTGGAGTAGCACAAGGGGCAGTCTGCAAGCACAGAAGTGGCAATAAGCAGAGAGGGCCCAATGACCCTGCCAGGATCACAATGGCCCCTCTCCTCTTCTCTCCTGTGGCCACAATGGGTAAAAAGCAATAGCTGGGAGAGACAGCCGCAGGGCATGGAAGGCTCTTTATGAAGAGATCTCAGCAGCTGAAGGCACTTTTGGAATTATGCTTCTTACATCATCGCCAGATCTTCTTTTCCAAGAGAGACTGCCCACCCACAGGGAACATGCTAGAACTGGCTTTTAATCTAAGGAATTGTGTGCCCAGACCATGAAGTTGCAGATCACACATCCTGACTTGGGTAACAAGCCAAGTCACAAACCCTGATGGGCCTACAACTGAGCAAGGGAAAAAGGAGGAATCTTGTTTTCCCTCTGACAATTTTGCACCCAAATAATATCGGCAGGGGCTAAAGAGAACACCCTCGGAGCCTGAATGTTTCTGTAGGGGGAAAATACGGTTGTAGATCTTAAAATGTAAAGTGTTCTGACCACACTGGGGCCCAACTCTGCCCTCACAGGGTACAACTCCCACTGAACTGAACAGGAATCATAGCTACACGGCCGAAGCAACCTCTCAATTTGCGCAGTCCTTACACCTCAAGGCAAATCAGCTTGTCAGGAGAGTTGATTAGCATCAAAGGCAAGATTAGAACTCGGGTCTCTGGCTCCCAGGCATCAGAAGCAGGCTCAGCCGGTGGCCCAAACACCGCATTGGCTATATTGCGCTACAGGCGGCTATGTACAAGCAGAGACCTCACCGGCACCACGAGCTACCTCCAGGGTCCGTTGGCCATCAGGCGAGGGAGCAAAGGAAGCCTGGATCACACCCAAAGCTCCATAAGGAAAGAGGTTTCAGCTCTTGACAGAAGTCACCAACTCCAATGCTGCAGTTTGAAAGGGCTGCCTTGTCCCATTGCTTAAGCCAAGTCTGGTGCTTGCTGAGTTCTGGCTCAGGCTAAGGGTGTGAACTTAAGGATAGGAGGGAGGGATGCGGCGGTAACAGGAGCCAGACCTGCTGTTTTTGCACTTCATTTTCCTCTCACCTCTTCCTCCCCCTTTGCCGCTACCAGCCCAACCACCCCCACCTCTGCTTCCAAAGGCACAGCCCTACAGAAACCACGCGCAGGACAAGCGGAGGAACAGGCTGCTAAATGAGCCATCGCGAGCCCCCTACCACTCCTTGGATCGTGGCGGCTCAAAGCAAATGAGATTAAAACAAGCAGCAAAACTAAAACCGCCAGCTGCAGCTCCACCGCCTCAGGGGACGACTGTGGAGTTTTCCACAGATATTCATGCAAAGGGCTTCCAGCTGGGTAGGTTTTGAAGTGCCAAGCTAAAAAAAACCCCAAACAGCACCCTTGCTTTGGACACCGAGGCTGTGACGCAGGCCTATGCCAAGGCCATTAGCGCGTTCCAATTAATATTCATGCAAAGCACTTAATTGCTTTGATCCTCTCAGAGCCTGCGCTCTTACACTCACACCCCTCCCAATGCACAAACCCGTCAGCGGTACGCGCCCCTGACCGTCCCCTTAGCACCTCTGTGGCGATGGTTAATCCGCCATCTGTGGGATCTCCTGCCAAAACCCATCTGCTTTAACCTGTTGTTCTTTCCCAGCCTCTTGTCAGACGCTCGGTTCCAGCTCTGGATTCACTCCAGCCTAGTCCACATAGCTGCTTGAAACAGTCGGCTCTGGCTCTTGGAATCTCTCAGACCCAGACAGGCTCCATCAGGCTGCACCGGGAGAGTGGTGAAGGTTTTGAAGTGCTCCCCAGGGCTCTTGGAATGCTCTGTTCTAGCACAGTCTCCTGTACTAAGGAGACCGCATGCCCTATTTCATCTACACTATCCCATGCTAGCCCTCCAAATGCTGGTAACTTCCTGTCCTCTTATTTAGGACTGTTCTTCAGAGGTAAGTATGATCTTTCCGGTACTGCCCTGCATCCAAAGGAGAGCAGAGAAGATGAGCATCACGCTGCCTTGCTCTCCTTTTAATTCCTCTTTTCAAACTCAGGGAGGAAAGAATAAGTCAGTAGAGCAGGGGTGGCCAATCCATTACAGACGAGGAGCCAAAATAGTGGTGGATACAGCACAAAGAGCCAAGGGAAAAAAGCTGTTGGGGGAAAAAAAAAAAAACCAACCCAAACCTGGCCACTGCCTTTTTAAGAGCAAAGCAGGCATTGCCCTTTTAAGGCAGCCATTTTGAAGTCTGCACAGGACGCTGCAACTCTGTCCCTGTCTCTTTCAAACAGAACCGCGATGCCCCTTTCAGAGCCGTGGGTACGGGAGCCACAATTTTTTCTTTGAAGAGCCACATGGGTTGGCTACCCCTGCAGTAGAGAATTAAAAAGCCCACACTTATTACCAGGGCTCGACAAACTGCAGCGAGAGCTACTCGCCAGCCCCGCACGCGCCAGACCAGCAATGCGCATGCGCGCAGCACCAGTGAACTGGGCACACAGAGCGACTGGCTGAAATCTACGCGCCACGGGCAAATAGAAACAGCAGTTTGTCGAGCCCTGCTTATTACGCCGTTGGACGGTAGATCTAAGGAGAGGGGTGGGAGGAGATAAAATGTCAGATGGAAACTCCTCTTGCCTCAAGTTTCAGAGGGGTAGCCGTGTTAGTCTAACTGGAAAAACTTAAACAATGAAAAGTCCTGCAGCACCTTAGAGACTGACAAAACAAGTGGATGGTGGCATGAGCTCTCGTGGGGACCACCCACTTCTTCAGCTCCAAGTTGGACCTGCTTTGAAAAGCAGCAACCAAAGCAGCAGGGTTTGTGCATGTGCACGTGTAGGTGGGGTTTTTTTTTTTGGGGGCGGGGGGGCGGGGGAGTTAATCAACCTGGCTGAACCAGCAGAAGCCAGAGTCAAACCTCCGCCCCAGAGCCGGGAGTCAGCTTCTAGCAGCAGATACTGCTGTTGGGACAAACGGGATGCAGGAAAACAAGCTGAACTCAAGTAGCGATTTCCCTGTAGGACTTACTGGCCGTAAGTGGTTTGGAAAGGGGGTGGCAGCGATGGTCCCCTTCCCCCCCATCCCCCACCACATCTTTTGGCTCGCCAGGTCCGAAGAGAAGGGTTCAGAGGAAAGCTCTGGCATCTGCCCACCTAGGGACCCACTACACGGTGATTCTCACTGAATTCACTAACTCAGTTTGAGCCCGTCCACACAGGACCCCTTACACACCCAGGCTGGTGAGAACTGCTGGCTGCCCACAGCCTTAGCCTGCTGCAGAACCAGTGAATTGTTAATGCTCGCCACCATGGTATTGAAGGGGACATCAGAGGCCAGCGCGAGAGCAGGCTGGCTAGCAGCCGCGGTTCTGCACCCCCGACGAGGAAGGCTAGTTGGCTGCTTGCCCTCTTCCAGAGGAGACCCGCCCACAGACGCACGACCTGCTTTGTCCGCTGGCAAGTGCCAAGCCTCTGGCAAAGTGCCCTTTAGGCAAAGGCCTGCCACCAAGAGCTCCTCCGTCCACCGCTGGCTCTGGGTCCCACCAGATGCCGCATCTCGGCTGCCTTGTAGCCCGGAGGTGACAGGTGTCCTGAAAGCTCCAAGAAGGGCCAAGATGTTGAAGAGGATGCAGGATGGGGTGGGCAGTATCAGTACAACAAGCCTTTGGTCTGTCCTAGGAGACTGGCTACTGCCTGGGAGCCTCAAAGTGCCATGCGGCGACAACACAGAGGCGAGACAGCAGATTGCCCTGGCGAGGGCTCCACGGGAGGGCCAGGAGCGCAGTCTTCTCACCAGCCAGACGTGGAACGCAGCATCGCCGGCTGCTGTTCCTGGGTAGCCAGGGACAGCGACAGACCCAGACCGGCCCCTGCCTGATGGATAATGCAATCCTTATCTTAGCCAACTCCTTGGTACGCGGGCAGTCCGCATGGCTTGCAGGCAAGACCGACTCCAACCACCTGCCGGCGGCACCCAATCTCTCAGCCTTCAAAGTCCCTTGGGGCGAGGGCTTTTCTTGGGGCTATTCCACGAGGGGAAGGGGGGAAGGACTTATTGGAGCTGCTCCCCCTGCTCTGAGGGGTGGCCTGTTTCATTAGCCAGCTCTCCGTTAACACACCAATTTGGGCCTAGCCACTCGGCAGTTGGACAAGGAACAGAGCCGGGACAGACGGGAGGAATGGTCCATCCACTCTAGATTAAGGGGGGGCACTTCCCCGGAGTGGAAGCATAGGGGTCGGGTTGGGGAAAGCCAACATTGCCACTGGTGAAGCTGCACCAGGCCATCACCCTCCTGGCCTACTACGTTGGAACATTCCCTCTAGGCAGGGGCAGTTTCAGATGTGCTGTGCCCCTCTGGCAGAGCAACCCTGGGGCAGGATACACCCCCTGATGTGCTGCTGGCAGGAGGGCCAAGGCTCATGCCACAGCTTTGATTAGAAGCTACCGACGCATCATCTCCAGAGATTCCCTTCTGCCTTCCTGCCCGCTGCAGTTAAATGCCAGCTAAGAGCGGTCCTGTGGTGGGGACGAGGGAGGTGGAGATTCCCTGCAGCAGCCACAGAGATTCGCTTTCAAAACAGACTCCCCGGGAGGGGAAAGGAAGAGGCCTGGAGAAGCAGGTCAGGTCTATCTGAAAGCGAGCCTGGCTGATTGGACACACTCCCCACGCCCTGCCTGGCCCCCTCCCCTCCAGCTACCGTCTTCGCCAGCAACTTCTAGTCACTGGAAGAAGTTTCCTCTGTGAAGGCTTGCGAGCCGCTTACAAGCAAGGGAGAGCAGCTAGCAGCTGTCAGGAGCATGCACGAGCCCGACAAGGCAGTGCACACTGCAGACGGGGCAGTACTGGACTGCGTATTCAGCGCACCAAGGGGCCTGCCCCATGCTTTGCTTTCTGACAGGGCATGACGGCATTTCAGTAACGCCTCCCCGATACGCGACCCAACATGGGCCGGGCCCGCGCAAGCTTCCTGTGAGCTCCAACACACGGCTCCGGGGTTCACGCAGAGCCAAGCAGGGCAGCCGCAGATTAGAGCCAGAGCAAGGAGGGAGCAGATGCTTGGCAAGTCCTAACCAGCAATACCACTGATCCCAGGCCTCAGGCTGGCCTGGGCAGAGCCTCCCCATCGTGCCAAGGGGCGCCGGACCGCCCGGAGGTTTGGTAACACAGACCTGCGGCCAGTAAGCACTGCGGGAGATTCTAGGATAAGGTGCCGACGCTTTCCCAAGGGTTCCCACCCCGCTCCCTCCCCTGCCATGAATTCTGCGTCCCAAGGCCGCACGCAGACCGGCCAGTGTTTAAAAACGCAGAAGAGAGGAATAGATTCTGCAGGGTCTCCAAGCACAGCCAAGAGGGCAGAGACGACGCGCAGCTGGGGATCATGGGGGGGGATGGTGAAGACCTGAGAGGGGGCATAGCCCTGCCTGCCATCCTGGGGTGGGTTACAGAGATTCGGGAGGGGGAAACCCCACCCGCTCGCACCTGCCACACGCTGACCTGGCTTCTCAAGTTCCCGAGTGCCCCCTCGCCCCTCCAAGCGCCCCCAAGGGGGCTGGCGCCTACTCACACGTCACGCAGACGAGGCACGTCCGGAGGAGCAGGTTGAGCCACAGGGCCCAGCGCTCCGGCACCTGGGAGATGGCCACGGGCAGGATGATCTCGGCCGGGACGTAGAACTGCAGCGCGAAGGTGAAGAAGATCCCAATGGAGTAGAGCAGCTTGACAGACTGGTACAGCCTGCAAAGGGAACAGAGGACGCCCGTCACCTCCACGGCGGATCGAAGACAAAACCAGAACACGGCCACAGGAGCGGCTTCTGCCGGGAGAGCTGGGCTTCGACCCTGCCTGGGAAGCAGCGTGAGAGGCATTCTGCCTGCCCGGCGGTCCCGGCACGCTGTCCTGAGCCCACTGCTAAAAGCCCTAAGCCAGGGTGGGGAACCTACGGCCCGAGGGACACTTCCAGCACCCGGCTTGCCTGGATCTGGTCCCTTGGGGCTTCCCAATTCCGGGGTAGTGCTCCAGCCCTGCAAGCCCCCTAACACCCAGCCCCAGCCCCCTCCCTCCACTCCTGCACCCTCCCGCAGCCCCAACCCACTCCTGCACCTTCCCCAGCCCCAGCCCCAGCCCGCTCCTGCACCCTCCTTCCCAGCAGTCCCCTCCCACACACTGAATGCCTCATTTCTGGCCCCAGCCCCAGGCTGGGGGCATAAAATCTACTCGCCTGCCCCCGCCCCCTCCCTGCAGGCACTGGTGCGTGAGTGGAATGTAGGGAGTGTCTTTTTCCTTCTCAATCAGTTTTTTTGCTCTTCTCACTTTTGTGCGGCCCCCAACTGATTTTTCTGTGGGTCAGTGGTCCCCAGCCCAAGAAGAGCTCCCCACCCCTGCCCGTAGCCCACAGCTGAAAGGCACTTGCCCTGGCCAGAGGGCTCTGCAGCCACCAGGAGAGCGATCCCAGCGTGGGCTGGTGCCCTACGAGCCGATAGGACTGGAGCTGTCGACGACGAGTGTTTCAAGAGCTCTGACCCAACCTAAGCACCAGGAAGGTACAAAGCGCCACAATGACACAGGTATGTAGGTGCTAAGATGCACCTGGGTGCCTGGAGGGATTTGCAAAACTGTCTAAGGTAAGTACCTGCCATTGAACACAATGGGAGTCAGGTGCCTAAACTACCTGGCATGTTTGGGAGGTCCCACTAGATGCCGCGTTGCATGTCTGGGCACCTAAACACCTTTGGCTTCAGGGGAAGCTCTACAGGCTGCACGTTCAGCCCCTGGCTGAAAACAAGCTGCTGCCGTCTTCTCCCACTGCTCAGCAAGGGAGACGTTTCGTACCCTCAGCGGGGCGGGTGGCAGGGGCCAGGGATCTGAACTTGTGAGCACACACCCACACAGAACACCACTGGCTACCACACTCCTGCTGACTGGAGCCCAACGGCCTTTGCGCACAGCCCCAGCTGGGTTAGCTGCCTGACCACAGTCCCCAGCTGCACCTGCAGGGCCCACCTGCCAGGTTAATCCCTACCGCCTGGCCACCCGCTCACCAGGAAATGGGCAGAGGCACCTCACGGGGGAGCCGGCTGATCTGACATCAGTTACCACCCGCCACCCACGCCGGCTCCCAGCCAAGGAACTCCAGTTACAGAAGCTGTCTCTTATTACCTGTTCCCTGGGCTCTCTCATCCCTGCCTTTGCTAGCCAAATCTGGGTTCTTGGTGGGAGGAAGAAAAAAAACCCGCTCCTTTTCTCCTCGTCCTGCAGCACGCTCGAGTCTACTCTGCCTTCAAATGAAAAAGATCAAGGGGGCCTTCAAAGCGGTTTAATCGGCTTTAGACACGAGTATTTCACAGCTTTTGATGCCTGTCTTTCCAAGGGCTGCACAGCCAGGATTAGCACAGGCTTAGGAAGTTCAACGCGACGCCGACGTCATCGCCGCCTGCACTTTCACCTGCTCAACTAAAAAAAAAACCAAACAGGCTATTTTTGGAGCTCGGCGTGGAGCATTTGGGGGAAGGGACTCATCAAATGGCAACGCTGGGCAGGGGTGGTGGCCTGGTTGGGGACCCTCATTCACACGCCAGTGCCCAAGTCTGCAGCGGTCATGCCAGGCGCCCTCCTCCAGTGAGACACACCAAAAACACAAAGGGAAGGAGCTTGTCTTCTCCGCTTGAGAACGGTCCCGGTCTCAGACCAGGGATGGCTGGGGGCTACCGCACCCTGGGCCATGTCAAAACTATGAGCAAGAGAACCAACCTTTTAGGAGTTGTACAACCAGGACCGCCAATGGGGGGCAGGAAAGAGGGACAACTGCCCTGGGGCCTGGGGATTCTAAAGGGCCCGGGGCTCATGGTGGTGCCCCAGCCAGCCCCTAGCCCTGGGGACAAGCAGGAAGGGAGGAGTGCAGCCCTCCCCTGCCCCTGAGACAAGCCAACAGGCTGGATGCACAGCCCCTGCTGCCTCAGGCCATCCTCGGAGAGAAGCCAATGGCCACCCGCACCCCCTGCCCTGAGCCCCCTTCTCCCAATCCCCTACCTTGATTCCTGCTCCCATCCTCCTCTCGCTTCAACCCCCATCCCTAGCCTCCCGAGCCTCTCCACAGCTCTCCCCCTGACTCCCACACCGCCAGCCCCCTTCCCTGAAAGGCCCACGCAACGCCAGGTAAGTCTTCTAGGCTTTTTTTATAAATGGCTAGGTAATTTGTGCCATCTTCAGACAGCGAGTAACTCGAGCATTCTAACCCCATTGCCCACTGGGGCTTCAAGGCACATACTCGCTACTGAAGGTGCCCACACATACCCGGGCAGCCTAATGCCCCAAAAGCTACAGCCACGTTTTCACACCGGTGAGAGTCCAGTTTCAGGTGGCAATACCCTGATGCCAGTGCACGTTGGGACTTGGATCATAAGCCAACATCCAGGTATGAGGGGGAGGGCCCGTGTTTGAACATCTGCCCCTAGGTCCCTGGGTTTGGTGATATTCCGACAGTGTCACGCTAGGTGACCACCAAAGATGGGAAAAGGCTACCAGACAATTGCTCTTAAAGCCAGAGGTCTGTATTAAGGAAATGCACTTCTAAGATGCAGGGCAGAGCTTCAGGGCTGAGTCTGATGCAGACTCCAGGGACGTGCAGGGTGTTACAAAGGGACTGGAGCATCGTTCAGAAGCTGGATTCTCCTGCCCAACAGTTTGGTCTATAATAAAAACCCAAGTTTATTCCAAGCTGCAAACAGCCTGAAGCGTGTCCAGAAGGCTCCGTGCCCCAGTCTCACTTCCTGTTCTACTGGCTGCTGGAGCAAGTCAGAGCAATCTCCTTAAGTTCCCCACCTCAGCGTTTGGAAAAAGCCACCAGCAGCTTAGAAAGAGGCAAGCAAAGAGGAAGGATGGTCTTGTGGTTGAAGCGCTACAGAGAGCGGTGTTAAAATTCAGACAGCTCTGTGACTCGGAGTGCTAATTTATTTCTCTGCCCTTTAGTTAACTGCCTGTAAAATGGCGAGAGTAGTCGTTCCTCCCCTTTAAGCTGTAAACTCTCGGGGTGGGTGGTGAGACCATCTTACTGCGTTTCTGCTGCACTTGGCAGGGGGGTTCTGATCTCGGCTGGCACCTCGAGAGGCAGTTTTGTATGTCTCTCTTGAGCCTCTCCGATTGTGGTGCCAATTTAGGAACTGCCGCTCACACGGACAAGAGTCTCATGCTGTAGTCCTCTCAGCCATGCCTCAAAGTTGTGCTCTTATTTAAAAGTAAAAGCAAAGCAATAAAAAAAATGTCCTTTAGGGAGGGCAAGGTCTAGAAAGCAAAAGCAGGCTCTGCAGATAGTTATCTCAGAGCCCTGCTGTGTTCGCTCTATATACAGCCCTTACACATTATGGGTAAATATCCGGGAAGCCGAATGCTCAGGAGGTACACGTTTTATTGTAACCTTTTTCATTCCTGGGCAAGGAACGGAAAGGTCACATGACAAGGCAAGCCACTTTCCTCTACAGGGAAAGGGAGGGGCTAAGAGTCAGTGTCGCCATCTGGTCCCTAAACCACATTGCTTCCCCTTGGAACATGCAGAGTTCCAGGCCAACGAAGGCAAAGAAACGGCACACTTTGAAACTGTGAATGGCTTCCCATTGGGAGCAGCACCCTGGCCCATCCCCTTGGGCAAATATTCCCTCTCCATCAGTAACAAAACATCCCGGAGACCACAAAGCAGCCGAGACAGCTCCTGGGCGTAGCCGCTCCACTACCCAGCAGCGCCCAAGAGCGGCAGAATGGCTGCTGCGGTACGAGCCACACCTATTCTCACCCACAGAGGGCAAACAAAGATGGTAAAGAGGCCGCCACTAGAGAGGGCTTCCTCCTGGGCTGGTGTTCCCATGGTTCCCCCTTTCGTCAGGCATGGGGGGGCGGTGAGACCCGGTGAAACCCAGTGCTTAGGGTGCTGGCATAGGAGATCCAGCTTCCAGTCCCTGCTCTGCCAGACTCCCTGTGTGCTATGGGGGTGTGTGTTGTGGTTGAGGGAGCGGCAAACCTGTGCCTCAGTTTCCCCCCCGCAGGCTGAGGATGACAGGCTGTCCCTATGTTCCAGGAAGTTGTGAGGTGCTTAGATACCATGGCAACGGAGGCCACGGAAGTACTAAGACTGGAGATATGCCCTCCATTATCCATGACCCAACACCCCCGCCAAGACGAAACAGGTCTGAAACTTAAAAAGCTTTGGTAAGGAAAGAGGTGGCAAATCAGATTCTTCTAGGTTACGTCCACCCATGGCGCGAAGCACCATACCTGAGCAAAGCCGGTCCCTTCCATTCAGAGGCCTTCCAAGGAGCCCATGTCAATCCCCCCCACGATCACCTTCCTCCATCGTGGAGGTAGACACCAACCCCAGGAAGTCAAGACCAAAAGGGCACATGACACAACCTGCCTTCTCCTGGACTTAGGCTGGCAAACGTTACACTTCCAAGGACCATTTTCAAACGCCTCACATTTGTGCACCTCGTTTAATCAATCCTCACTGCCTTCACAGGCCAAGCCAGCCCCTGGCTGCTCCAAGACAGCAGGGGGCTTTTCACTAGATCCTGCTCTTGCCTTCCCACTGCCTTAGTCTCTCAGGGTATGTCTACACTGCATTCCTCTTTTGAGAGAGGAATGCAAATGCAAGCGAGCGAAATTGCAAACGAAGCGCAGATTTGAATTTCCCGTGCTCCATTTGCATAACTGCGTCCAGCTGCTTTTTTGAAATACCCTATTTCGAGATTCAAAAATGCTGTTAAGATGGGGTTATTTAGAAAACCCTTCTTTCGAAATCACCCTTAAGCGTCTTTTTTAAGGAGTAAGGGTTATTTTGAAAGAAGGGGTTTTTCTCGAAATAACTGCGTCTAAACAGCGTATTTTCTCTCGAAATAGGGTATTTTGAAAAAGCGGCCAGCCACGATTATGCAAATGAAGCACGGGAAATTCAAATCCGCGCTTCATTTGCAATTTCGCTCGCCTGCATTTGCATGTCTCTCTCGAAAGAGGAATGCAGTGTAGACACACCCTCAGAGAGGCCTTTGAAACCTGCGTCTTACAAAAAGAAGGCCGCTCTGTAGCTGGAGGGTTTAGATGAGAGCACTTGGCAGCACCTTTGTCTGGACTCCCGCGGGCCAAGCAATTTTCTTTTTAAATCTCGTTCATGGTGACAAGGCTTGACTGTGAAACACTGTGACAGGAGAGGGGGATAGTAACAAGCGCCTATATAAGACAAAGCCTCGACATCTAGCCATCTTAGACAAGACAGTCCCCCATAGCTGACTATTAACCAGCTTCTATTTGGATTAAATTCCGATTTGGTGACTTGTGAGGCAGCGGCCGGCAGCCTGGGCTGCCTCCTGACACACATCCGTCAAAAGGCCACACGCAAGCCATTCCTGCAAGCACCCTGTAGCTATGTGTTGCCTTTGATGAATAAGCCAAGAGCGTTGGACTGAAACGCACAACACAAATCCAGTAAACACAGCTGGCACTTAACTTCAAAGAGCTTGTAAACCCATGACTTCTCACAGCCCTATCACTTCAGTTTCAAAGATAGGGGAATGAAGGCAGCAAAATTAAAACTGTATCGACTCCACAATTAGTCAATTACATGCCTCTTAACATCCTTACTGCAGATGTGGGACAGGGCAAAGGCAATGCAACCTCCGCGCACACAGAACCTAAGAGCAGTCACACTGGTCCATCTAGCTCTGTGTCCTCTCTTCAGACAGCAGCCAGTGCCAGGTGCTTCAGAGGCCATCAACAGAACAGGGCAATTTATTGAGTGATCCAGCCCATTGTCCAGTCCCTGCTGGAAGTTTAGGGACACCCAGAATATGGGGTTACATCCCTGACCGTCTGGGCTAATAGCCATTGATGAGACCCACCACCATGGACTTAACTAGCTGGGGTTTGTAAAAGCAGTTATATTTTGACCTTCACAACATCCCCTGGCAGTGAGTTCCACAGGTTGTCTGTGCATTGTGTGAATTACTTCCTTAGGTTAGTTTTAAGTCCACTGCCTATTAATGTCACCGGACGATCCCGGCTCTTGGGTGACAGGAAGGGGTAAGTAACATTGACTGGAGACTCACCAGCAGTTGGGCAGGTTGAGAGTAATGCTGGCCTGGATGTCGGCTCCGAATCGCAGGTACCCCAGAACTCCCAGGCTGATATACAAGACGGTGACGAGGGCCATTCCCACATACAGGATCGTAGGGAACTGCCGGGGGTTCTTCATTTTGTTTTCCAGGGGCAGCACCTTGGAGGTGGAAGCAAAAGAAAGTGAACTGGTCTCCCTAACCTTCACCACCGCAGGTTGCAAGCCTAGCGCGCCACCTTGGAGCAAGCTTCTTCCTGCATAGGGCTAGCTCAGGAAGACTGTGGGTCTGTGCCCCAGGGCCAGAAAAGACCCTAAGGAGCAGCGAGCAGCAGGCATGACCCGCGGCTGACTGGGGCTGTTTAGCCATTTGCCAACAGGGCGGCCACCAGCCAGGATGAGATGCTCCCTGGATTAGGGGTGATCTCCCCCACCTCCGCCGCATGGCCACAAGACCCAAGGAAATGAGGCAGGGAGTCACATGACGGCAGAGACGGGCCCTGCCACTGCAATGCAGAAGAGCTAAGGAGGTGGAATGGCCACAGGAGGATGAAGGCAGGCCACAGGGCAGAGTGCATGGTTTGTGTGTCTGGCATGGGGTAGCGAGGCTCCCGGGAATCATGCTGTCAGATCCTAATGGGGTCAGCCCATCTTTTCACACAATGTAACAGCACCGATACCCCTGCCGTGATCACCTCTGTGCGGTTAAAGACGCAGGACATTTTTCTCTTACATCCCGTAGGGCCGGATTTCTCCTATTGCTGGCTGCATTAGTTGGTCACCACTGTCCACTTTGGGGCGGGGAGGGTTAGCACCACCATCCCCCTTTCCAACCCAGTCTCCCTGCACCGCTGGCTGAGAATGCTGGGGCTGAGGGGGATTCGCTCATCCCATGGTGGAGGACTAGTTCATACTGGGATTATGAAGTTAGACTTCAGTTTGTTCTACTCCTTTGTGTGAACCCTGTAGGTTTCCATTCCCACTGTCACTATAAAGCAGGGGTGGGCAATAATTTTTGCAGGGGGGCCTCTTGATAAATGTTGTCACGTGGTCACAGGCCAGCTCCACCTCCAGAAGGGGCGGGGCTTGGGGCAGAAGGGGCGGGGTTTGGGGACTAGCCTCTTCCCAGAGTTGTCTGGGGCCAGAGGCTTTGAATTAAAACACAGAGAAGGGCTCGTGGCTACCGGCCCCACTGCTACCATGTTGCCGGGCCACCGTCCCTGGTTGCTGTGGCTATTTAAAGCGCTCGCAGCTCCAGCCCCTGTCAGGTTAGCAGGGTAGCACCGTGACCTGGACCTATGAGCTATTTAAATAGGATGGTGCTGCCTGAGCCACCACCCGGAAATTCAGTGGTACGGGCAGTAGGATATAAATACAAAGTGGCCAGATGCAGTCCATGGGCCAGCTCAAAAAGCGTTAGGCAGGCCAGGTCTAGCGCCAGGGCCGCATCTTGCTCAGCCCAGATATAAAGGGTTTTCAAGAGATCGGCTTCTACCCTTAATAGATAAAAGGATCCCAACACACTCTCACAATTCTTCCTCATTCCTTAAGACTGATTGGCTTTACCAATTCGTCCCCTGCTGAAAGCATCAGCCCAGCCTCCCTCTAATGCCACTCAGGATGTACCAGAATGCCTTTACTCATATACTTCCCTCTGTACGGCTTCTGCTATTCTCACGCTTGGAGCAAAGGTAATGTAGCACTAAAGGAGTTGCACTGTGTACAGAAACCTGCTATGTCTTCCCTGCTTTCCCAGCATTCTCCCACCATTTCAACCAGAAGGTGACAAACTGGCAAAAGCACAATTTAAGATCATTTCAATTTTTCCATGAAATACTGAAAAACAATGATGCAACGGTGCCTTATGGGAGTTGTAGTTTGAGTGCCTTAGGCTCCCATTCTCCTCTCAGAGTTGGGCTTGCTGTCCGGACTACATCTCCCATGATGCTTCCTCCCTGTCTGGAGAGGGCAAATTCATTATAGGAGCCACGGGCCGTAGCATCATAGGAAGCCAAGTCCAGACAGTGATCCCATCCTCTACAAGAGAATGGGAGCAGACGGCCTGCAAATTGCATCCTCCATGTAGCACCACCATGCCATCTTGAATCAAAATATTTCAGGTGTTGGGCATTCGGTTTTTCAAAATTTTCCATGGAAAACAAACACTTCACGAACAATTCCACTGAAACCCAATTTTCTGTCTGAACTGCTGAGACAATTTTCAACCAGTCCTAGTAATCAAGAGTAGCAGGAAAGGCAAAAGATGACACTTTTGTGGGGCGTATGGTAGGAGTACACTGTCAAATTTGCAGCATGTCGGTTTACTCTACTCAAGATTTTAGTCACAGTGTTTAAGAACAGCCAGACTGGGTCAGACCAATGACCTATCTAGCCCAGTAGCCTATCCGTGACAGCGGCCAGTGCCAGACAGTTCTGGCAGTTGCTTAATGGGAACCCAGAACATGGTGTTGCATCTTGGCTAACAGTCACTACACTTAGCTACCATATCCTCCATGAATTTTTTTTTTGCACTCTTTATGCTTTTGGCCTTCACAACATCCCCCAGCAAAGAGTTCCACAGGTTTATTGTGCATTAACTTTTTTTTAAATCTGTTTATAAATTTCATCGGGTGACCTTAGTTCTTGTGTTCTAGGAAGGGTCAAATAACCTTTCATAGTCAAAAGTCTCAGAAGGGTTGTCGTGTTAGTCTGTGACTAAAAAACGAGTAGTCCTATGGTACCTCAGACTGATAAAAATATATATAGGATCATGAGCTTTCATGGACAAAACCCACTTGCTCATTTTGCCCACGAAAGCTCATGATACCATATATATATTTGTTAGTCTCCAAGGTGCTACCGGATCATTCGTCGTCCTTCATATTCACTTTCTCTACACCAGTCACAATTTCATCCTTAGGTCATATTCCCCCCGTGTCTATTTTCTTTACTGTAGAGTGTCAGTCTTTTTAATTCGGGTGGAAACACCCCCCTCATCATTTTTATTGCCCTTCTCTGCACTAGGGATATAAACTCTCATTTAATTAGTTAACCGGTTAAACACTGCTTAAACAGGGCCGGGCTGGAGCAACCTCCCCACCCTCATGGCCAAGCGTTGAAGCGCCCCTGCCCGAGGCGCACTGGGCCTGCTGCGGGCAGGGGCTGCTCTGGCTGGGCTGAAGCTCTCCCACCCACAGGGGACCCTGCTGGGCTGAAGCAACCCCCTGCCCACAGGTGTAGGGGGACTGCTCCAGCCCCCGACAGTTAATCACCGGTAAGCATCACCCAGCAAGGGCTATGCTTACTTCTTAACCACTCACATCTCTACTTTGCAGCCTTTCCAACGTAGCTTTTCTGAGATGGGACAACCTTAACCACACACAGCCTTCAAAGCGCAGGCATACCATGAGTTATGAAGTGGCACTTTGCATTGTCTGTTTTGCTGCCCAGCCCTTTCCTGATGGCTCCCAAGACTGTTAGACATTTAAACTGCTGCTGCACGTTGAACAGATCCTTTCAGAGAATGGCTAAACAACACTTTCTTGAGCATTAGCCAGCTTAGACCTGATCATTTTATATGTATCTTTGGGGTGATGTTTTCCAATGCACTTGCTATGTGAGTATCAACCCTGAATTTCATTGCCATTTTGTTCCCCAGTTTTGAGAGAGCCCTTTATAATGCTTCATGGCTGGTGATGGACGTAACTCTCGAGTAATTATGTGTCACCTGCAAGTTTTGCCACCTCGCTGGTCACCCCCTTTTCCAGATTATTTATAAATATGTTGAACACCACTCATCTCAGCACAGATCTTTGGGGGACCCACTATTTACCTCTCTTCATTGTGTAAACCAGTGTTTCTCAACCTTTTTTTATAAAGTACCCCTTTTAAAAAAAAATTATAAGTACTCCAGTACCTACAGTTTTCAGACAATTTTTTTCTACCATTGCAACACATTTGTTTAAACAACTTAATCATAGCCAGGTGGGCGATGAAATTTTTGGGTGTAAAAAGTACAAAAATAAAGTGCTGTAAAACTTAACACAAAAATTCAGTTTTCTTCAAACTTCAGTTGTGTTGACGAACCCCCCAGATTTCTCTCGAGTACTCGCTAAGGGTACTCGTACCACTGGTTGAGAAACACTGGTGTAAACCAACAATTTATTCCTAATCTTAGTTTATCTTTCAGCCAGATACTGATCCATAGGGATCTTCCCACTTAACCCACGACTGCTCACTTTGCTGAACAGCCTTTGCTAAGGGAAAGGCTCGTCAAGTCCGATTTCCTTTCCCCGCTGAATCACCCTTGTGTACAAGCTTGACGACGCCCTCAGAAAATAGGAATAGATTTGTAAAATGAAATCTTGCCTCACCAAAGCTGCGTTGCCTGTTCCCCAACAAATCAAGTTCATTTGCCAGTCTAATAGTTCTATGCTTTACTATAGTTCCAACCGGTTTGCCAAAGTTCGGTTTTCTGGCCGCCGGTCATTGCCTGGATTGCTTCTGAAGGGGAGCCCTTTTCGAACACAGGCAGACCATTAGCTATCAGCCAGACAGCTAGTACAGCGGCTGATTTAAGTGACAGGCTACATGTCACCTTTCCGAGTGTTTTGCAATTTCATATCCGAGTTCCCGCCGCCCTCTTGGGTGAATGCCACATGGGCTTGGGGACTTACTGCTGTTTAACTGAGCAATTTGTTCCAAAGCCACCAACACTCAGAGCTGTCCCATCTACAGAACAATTTGGGGCAGCTTCCCCCAGACCCTGCACTTTGGGGGCCATGTGGCAGCTGCCTCAACCGTCCTATGGATGGGAGGGACCCAGGGGATTATAGGGGCCTAATGCAGGATGGCAATAGGGGTTACCTTTCCACACCCACCATGGTGGTAGAATCTGTCGCGGCCTGGCAGCCTGCTCCGCACTGTTATGCTGCCCTCTCTGGCCAGCTGCACTCTGGTTCTCTGCAGCAGCGGGGAAGTAGAGCACCTTAGCCATAGGGCCTTCCACTTTCCGCCACCATGGAGAAGCAGGGCTCAGCAGGCTAGGAGAGGGCGATAGAGTGGAGCGGGCCAAGCTGCCCTGGCTCCCGCCACCACGGTGAGTGTGGGAGAGGGGTGACCCCATTGCTGCACTGCGCCAGGCCTCACAGTCCCCCAGATTGTGTTGCTTGGGGAAAGGAGGGTGGTGCAGGGGCGGGACTTGGGGAAGGGATGGGGCCTGCAGCAAGGGGTTTTGCCCTGGGCACTGCACATGGGGCACTGGTGAGAGTTGCCCCAAGCCTCGCCTCCTCTCCCTGCACCCCCAGGGCCAGACCTGCCTCTACTGACACCTCAGTCTGGAATAGATCTTCAAGTCTGTCACCTAAAAGGACGGGCTCGGGTGTGGGCCGCTACACAGACTGATGCAAAGAATTAGCTTCTCCACAGTAGCCTGTTTTTCCTCAAGGACTCCGTTAGCACCTCAGTCGTCCAGCAGCCCCACAGACCGTTTGACAGGCTTCCTGCTTCTGACGCACTTTAACTTTCGCTGTTAGCCCTTGCGTCCTGAGAGCTGCTCTATTGCTTTGGACTACGCTGGTTTTTAAAGTGGGCTCTCGAACAGGTCACCAAAGCACAGCTGCTGGAGAGGGAGCGTGAGAGGCGCAAAATAAGCCAAAGAAAAAGCTTTTATTCCCACCGCCCCATGGGTGCTTTGTGAACACTGCTGGGGTCGGACAACTTGTACACAGCCCTGTGCAGTGCATTGTGTCAATACTTTGGTGTCTTGGCTTAGAACTAGATTAATTTATCTTGGCTAGGGCCAAGATAACCAGAGATGCAACCCCATGCTTTGCCCGAAGCTAGGAATGGGCGACAGGGGAAGGATTACTTGAAGATTCCCTGTTCTTTTCATTCCCTTTGAAGCACCTGGCATTGGCCACTGGCAAACAGGATACTGGGCTAGATGGACTTTTGGTCTGACCCCGTGTGGCTGTTTTTAGGTTCTTGATGGACTTGCTGCTTCCACCTCATCTGTTTATGCTGCTAGGTTGCCAAGAAATGACAACAGCTGTCCTCTTACGATGGGAGGCTCGTGGAAATAACTGGTGCTGTTTAATCAAGATAATAAGCAGAGCTCCACCCACCCACCTCCTCCTCCATATTAGCCTGCTGCTCTAGTGACAGCACCTCCTAGGAAGAAGACTTATGTAATTAGCACCAGAGGAAACTGAACCACAACTGCTGCAAGCTAACAGGCTACTCAAGAGGCTACCCAGGTAGCCTCCCCGAAAGCTGTTCAGTCAGAAAACCTAACTGGAAAGCTTTAGATCCAAAGAGGAAGCAATTGAACATTTTCTGCTTTAGTATAAAGGTTTTCAAGATTTCTTAAAAGGGCCTGATCCCCTCCATCCCCCCTAGCGGCAGCGAGATTTGACAGAGGGAAGCTCTGTGTACACAGTGAATGCCAGTCACCCCGGCCAAAAGTTCAGCTCACAGAGAGGTTTACCTGCACATACAGCTCCTCTACAGAAGAGAGTAGAAGAGCGGGGCAGATTCTGGCACTACCCACAAGCCAACACTCACCACTCCGATCCCTTCGAAAGCAAAGATAGCCGTGCCAAAAAACAGCGGGTAGGTCTTCCAGCCCGCGACAAGAGGCAGGTGGCTGGGGTCCGGAATGCCCTAAAAAAAGAGATGTTTGGATTGAAGTGCGAGAGAGGAACCAAGGACCGTTTCAAAGGTTTCTTTTCAGCGGCGTTTGCTCAGAGTTTCAAATCACCAAAACCACTCTGCCAAGGGACGGGCTAGAATGCCCTGAGAGCAGACGTAAGGCCAACACTGCCAGGGCGGCGTGAGTTCCCGCAGTGCTGGGCATCTAATGTGACCTACCATACCCTACTACTCTAGTGCAATTGTTTACAAACAACGGGTCCTGACCCAGCACTGGGGCATGGAACTAGGGCTGCCAGATGGTTTAACCAAAAATATCAAACTCCCCCCCCCCTGCTCAGAGCACTAGCTCCGCACTCTTATGGGCTGGGAACCTGCTGCTGGCTGCTTCTGGGGGCTGCCTGGTTCTGCGGTGCCAGGAGAGGCAGGAAGCTGCCTTAGCCCCCCGGCTGCACTGCTGACCGGGAGCTGCTCAAGGTGAGACCCTACTGCCCCAGCCCTGCCCCCAGACAAAGCTCCCGCCTACGCCCCAAAGCTCCTCCTCAGCCCCGCCCCGGAGACCGCTCTCCAGTCACATGACATTGGGTCGCAGCATCAACAATTTTCTTCAACTGGGTCACAAGGAGAAAAAAAAGTTTGCACACCCCTGGTCTGAGTGACATGCTCCCCTCACCGCACATCCACGCCTCTAGCAGGCTTGGCCTGCAGCAGCCCTTAAGAGCAGGGGTAACCAAGCCGCAGCTAATTCGCAGTTTAAGTGCAGCTCCCGGAGCGCTCCGTGCCTCCCCCACCATGCTCCACCTCCCAGATGTGGGGTGGGCGGGAACTCAGGATTTCTGCCCTGCAGCAGGGCGCTGGATCTCAGGTCTTGTGACCAGTGGAAGGGAGGCTCTGAGGGCTACAGCCCCACTCCTGCAGAAGCGCTGATGTCAGAGACACCCCCCGTAGCCATGCATGAGCTCCAAGACCCCCTCCTTCCCTGCCAGGCTCAAGCCCTGAGCCCCAGCAGGTGCGCCCGGCTCTCAAACTGCTGAAGACCACCCTACACGGTGCCAGAGCGAGGTGTGGAAGCCGTCAGGAAGATCTCTAGACCACACAGGCAGGTGGCTTTAGGTTACCGCACGTACCGTAAAGATATACCAGTTTATCATGACGAGACTGCACAGCATGACGAGGTTGGCCACCATGGAAAAGATGGACAGGAACTTGAGATTCTGGATGTAGACAAGCAGCACCAGGAACGGCAGCAAGGAGAGGATGAACAGCCGGGAGTCCATGGTGGGAGCCAGCCCGATGGTTTTGTTGGAGTAGCAGTCATTGGTGGTGCTATTTGCTGCAGAGATGACCTGGAGAGAAGAGCCAAAACACTCCAGATCCTGAATTGTTCCCTGTCACAAAAGGAACTTGGCAACTGATTTTGCACGGCTGATGGTGAGTCCTAGCCACATAATTATGGTCTCCCTTTAAGAGCCACAGAGCCTCTCTCTTTTGCAGTTAGCAAGCATAGCAAAACACTTAAATATTGCAACTTCTTTTAATAACCCGACACCACTCTAGGACAGGGAAGGAGGGGGACAGAGCTCCCCTACGAAAACACTTTGCACTTCTATAGTGGCTTTCATAAGCCGGGCTCGCCGAGCGGCAGCGAGCCCTGCTCGCCAGCCGCGCGGTTCTGCGCTCTGCGCATGCGCAGATCGCTCTGTGCTGGCTCTTCCGGGGTGTAATCTACTCGCCACAGGCCCTGTTCATAAGAATTTGAGAGTACTTCGTAAATACCAAATGAAACTCAGCCCCCCAAGTGAGAAACATCATTGTTCCTAGATAGGGAACGCGAAGCACAAGGACGCAGAGACTTGCATCAAGTCTAGACCGGGCGCGCAGTGAAAAGCTGGGAACAGAGCCCAGTTCTGTGCTTTACACACAAGAGAATCTCCCCTTGCCCGGGTCAGAGATCCTGGGTATTGAAAGACTTGAGATAAGCTGTCGGATTGCTGGACGGCCAAGTTAGGATTTCCAAACAAGTTACAAATAACCTTCTTTAGCCAATCTAACCACAGGTTGAACCACTCTAGTCCAGCACCCTCAGGATCTGACCGGTGCCAAACCAGAGAATTTGCCAAACCAGGGGAGGTCAATATTGTCTAGCAGCACTGCCAACACTTCCACGACTTGCTGGGCCCTTAGCAGACATTTACGGGTGAATTAGAGCTAAATAACAGCACAGAACACAGAGCCAGGACTGGTGATTGTAAGTAAACTGTATGGGGACCCCGGGAAACTTGGCCACACTTATAAGTGGATCCGGCTCAGTAAAATAATGGGCAAACCACAGATGTTGATGGACCAGAGAGGTTCAACCTGTAGTCTATTAAAAAAACAGCACAGTAGGTTTACAAAAGAACTCAACGCACACACACACTCCCTGCATAAAGTAGAAACATCCTGATTCCTTTTTGGCCACACCACGATTGGATTAAAGGCACTTTGCTGTTAGCACACAATGTGTTACCCAAGCCATAACCACTCCCAGGGTGGCTAAGCACAGAACAAAATAGAAACAGACATTCTCAAAGACTGAATGCTCAGAATCTGAGGGGAGAATTTACTTTATGATCATGTAAAATAAATGCCCCACAAATATTGGTTTCTGAAACCCCAGCCTCAGCCAGTAAACACGCAAACTTCTGATCTCCATTTCTAACTGTCTGCTTCGTTGCACATCAGCCAGCTCCCAGAGTGCTCCATTATGAAAGGCATGTAAAGAGGTCCCCTGGAAGGAAGCCTGCGTGGAAACAGCATCAGCCAGCCAATGGGGTCGGGGAACTAACAGAGGCTGCATGTGCGCACCTGCCTCCTATTCCTGAGTGTGTGACAGGATCTGGGAGGGGCAGGGAAACCAGCTCATCACACAGAGAGCACAGACACAGATCGGTCCCCGCACACACTAATACACTGCCCTCTGGAAATAGGTCTCTCCTGAAAGAGAGGGGGAAACAATGCGAGGAACGTAACAGCCATGCTGAGTCAGACCAAAGGTCCATCTAGGTCTTCTGACAGATCAACGCCAGGTGCCCCAGAGGGAGTGAACAGAACAGGGAACCAACAAGCAATTCCTACTCTGCCACCCACTCCCAGCCTCTGACAGAGGCGTGGGACACCATTCCTACCCATCCTGGCTAATAGCCATTGATGGACCTACTCTCCATGAATGTATATAGCTCTTTTTTAAACCCCGTTAAAGTCCTTGTCTTCACAACATCCTCTGGCAAGGAGTTCCACAGGTTGACTGTGCGCTGCATGAAGAAAAACTTCCTTATGTTTGGAGGACGCACATTAAATCCCTGGGAATTCATTCAGGTGTATTCCCAAACCCGGGGATTGGAAGATCCTCTCCCTCCATCTTCTGAGGCTATTGGTTTTCACGACATTATGGCCCAATTTTCATCCCACCCCCACACATACACATACTTCTCCCCCACCGCCCCCACCTTTCCTAGACCAGAAATCATTTACAGTGATCTGAATAAAACATGTTTCTAGAGTTCTCACACTCCCACCCGCATCTGACATCATACGCACACCCCCAGGAATTTCTCGCAGCAGCTAAGCTCACTGCCGAGTGTGTATTAAGTTGTGTATTAATGCAGCCTCCTTTCCAGATACATCACAGCATCAAGGGGGTTCCCACAGAAAGCTCCCCTCATGCTGGGGAAGCAGGTGGACAGAGTTTTCCACCAACACTCTGGGGGGCATTTTGCAGCTCCCCAAGGATCCTGCCTGGCTCAGAGCAAGGGACAGTCACCTCGCTGGTGCTCAGCATGTACATATCACTCCAGCCCTCAAGAGGCACCGGCATGAAGGGAATCTCCTTGGTCATTATTTATTTGAAAGCTAGAGTGCTTCCGTTTCATGCCCTGCCTGCTGGATTCCAGGCATTTACAGGGAAAGGAGCAACGGGCACGGGGAGGCAGGCAGGGGACTCCCAGCTTGCTCTCAAGTTTCACATCTCTCCGTCTCCAGACTGTCGTATTTTGATCTAATGGCAGTTCCAGGGTTTAGGGTGTAGGGGCTGGGTGGTGGTGACACATCATGTCATCTGCAGACCAGCCTGGAGGATGCGATGGTCCCTTCTGGCCTTAAACACTTCCCTGCCCTGGAAGTTTGCAGTCCAGAGGGGACAGACCTAGTTAGTTTGTTTCTCTTGAAAAGGGCTCTTTTTCCTGACTTCCTACTACAAGAGGAACCCCCTTGAAATTGTCTCAATAGGAGCTTCTTGGTGCTATAGTCCTACCCAGTCCAATGTGCCATCTGATCATGGCTGCTCCCAACGGCTTTACAGTAAGGTGCAAAATTCCCACAATAGGCCCATGCGGGATGATCCCCTTCCCCTCTGAACCCCTGAACCCAAGGGATGTGGCAGGCAAGTTTTATCTACCACCAATTTTTTTCTCAGGTGCTCGCTTAGTTCCCTCTGCATATGCAGAAGACATGAAATCTAGCCAGGTTGAGCCACGCTAGACCAGCATTCTCGGGACCCAACCGGCGCCAAACCAGAGAATTTGCTGAACCACAGGAGGTCAATATTGCTGGCAGCAATACCAACACTGCCACTGCTTATTGGGCTCTGAGAAGACATTGAGGGGTAAATTAGAGCGAAATAACAGCACAGAAACACTGACAGCCAGGACTGGTGGCTGCAAACAAACTTTATGGGATCGTGGGAAACTTGGACACAAGAGGACATTGGCCTAAATTCACGCCGGACCACGGATGTTGCGGGACCAGAGAGTTTCAGCCTGTAGTAGCCTTTTACCTGTGACAAACACGCAGTAGAGGGGAGGTTAGATCTGTCACTTTCCCACTTTGCACAAGTGCAGCGGGGATACTGAGCTATGTCCTTCGGCTGAAGGGTTTCCGTTTCCCTGTGCTGCTCTAGTTATGGAAGCAAGATGCTTCTCCCTGGGTTTTGGTTTTAGTTTTAGTTGTAGGAGGGACAACCTGGGCACCTCCCTCTCCCCAAACCTGGGGGAGAATTTGTAAACGAGCACTCCCCACCCCCCTTATCACCAACAAAAGCCAAAATCTTACCTGCTTCAGATTGTCAGCCAGAAATACGAAATACACACAGCAGAACCCCAGCTGGGTGAGAATCAAGAAAAATCCCACTACATACCTGTGGGGAGAAAGAAAGCATGTAAAAGTGAATCACTAATGCTAAGCCCCCAGCAGCCTACAAGACACTGACTCATGTAGGGGTGTAAGCGACTAATCGACTATCCGATAAGCAAAAGCGAGTCAACTAGTCGCTTCCCCGCCTTGCTGCTTCTATCAAGAGGCAGCAAGTGGGGGCGGAGAACGACACTTGTACCCCACTGGGGCTCTTGTACATTTCAAAGCAGTAGCACCCGCATGGAGGCCAGGGTCAGCGGGGGGATTCCCCACTGGCCCCAGGCTCCACGCAGCGTTTCAATCTTTGAAATGCACAAGAGCCCCAGCGGGAACTCTTGTACATTTCAAAGGCGGAACGTCGCGCTAGTCCTTGTCAACTAATCAAATAGTCAATGGAAATCCCATCGACTCTTCGATTAGTTAATTCATTGAAATGTAGCATCCCTAGACTCATGCTAGAGGTGCAGCCTTTGATCCCAATGTTACATCCACAGGGCTATTGATTCTTCAGCCAGGCTGAGAGACAGAGCTGGAGATGAAAGGGTGATCTGGATTGCTTGCTTTGGCTGAGGGTAGGAGAGAGCATTGTAAGAGGTAGGAGCTCCCCTCTCCCTCTACTTCTGCTTCACCAGGAAGCTCAGACAGCAGCAGGCCCTTCGTGTGCTCTCACCTTTCTGAGGCTGCTCCAGCAGCTGTCAAACTAAAATGTTCCGGGAAGCTACAAGGTGGAATCTCCCAACTCAGAGACAGGCCAGTCCCTGGAACAGGCCTGTCGGACGCAGCAGTGAGCAGCGAAAGGTGTGTGAACAGATCTGTTTCACAAGAGTAGTTTCCAATTGCTGTTGTAGCACAGAAATAAGAGATAGGAGCCTGCATCTTAAAAATGCATAATTCTCTGCTCACTGTCTGCTCCATCTCCCATTTTAGAAGGGGTTTAAATTTCCTGTGCTAAACATGGGTAAGTCTGACTTTGTAGCCTCTAAAGATTCAGCCCAAGAGACCAGTAAAAGCATCTCAAAAATTGTGGCCATGGAGGGGACATGGTTGCAGCATGGAGAGGTGCAGAGGCACAGAGTTCACACTGGGTGGGGATGAAGATCTGGACCTCCATAGATTTACAGACCAGAAGGGACCGGTGTGCTCATGTATCTGATCTCCTGTAGACCACGGACCAGAGAGCTGCCCGTAATAATTCCCCAACAGATCTGCTGGGAAAACAACCAGCCTCGATTCCAAAGTCACCCTGGGTGAAGAACCCACCACAACCCGGTGTGAATTGTTTCAATGGTCCATTACCATCACCGTTCATTAGGAGGGTCCCGACCCACCCCTACAAGTTTGAATTGCCCTTTCCTGGGGGAAGGGATCAGGGCCACACGGGGACGGCCTGTGTGCAGCAGGCACGCTGCTAATGTACTGCAAACCTGCAAGACCGTGGAGTTCTGAAATGGATGAGAAGTCTGAACAGGCTAAGCTTTGTCAGCGTCCAGCGGGGGACAGGAAGCCATGCCAGCATGCAAGAAGGTTGCCAGCGTTATTTGCCCTTTACTTGCGAGGCTGCAGAGCAAAGTTTACTTTTCCCACCTGGTTGCATGCCCTAAAATACCCATTTCCACTACATCGCTGCCGAGCGCACAGGGAAAGAAGGCTTCCCGCATTTCCAGGCAGTACAAGCAATTCCAGCGAGAAAGTCCAGCATCCATTCTAAGGTGTGTATGATCAACAAGGGGAGCACACAACTGTTGGGTTTGGCTGGAGCCTAACTCTTCGCTTTGTGCGGCCCCTCAGGGTCAGACAGGTGCTACGCACAAAGCCAGGCTCCTGCAGATGGCACAAGGCCGAGAACGGGGACGTTGCGTTTCCCTGAACTGAAGGAACCGGTGAAGTCTTTCATTCTACTCGCGATTTGATTAGCACGTCTTAGAGTCCAGCCAGCTCGGCCTCTCCCAGACCAAACCCAAGGCACGTAGAGAGCATGGTACCTTCCCCAGATGGCGTGGGACCGAAGCCAGGAGCTGGGGCTGGCTTCCAGACCGTACATCACAGCGTCCCCATAGTCCACAAACGGCCTTTGATACCTGAAGGGAGAGAGGAAGGTGACAATTACTTCCTAGTTTCAGGGGCACTGTAATACATCTCGCGTGGGCTCACCCGGTAACCCTACCTTTATCCCGCCACCAGTTACCAATATCGTACTAGCCCTTGTCCGGGTTTATCTTAGTTCTTAAGTCAAGTTTTACAGTTCTCTTCATTTAACCAGAGTTGCTCCCACTGAGGCGTTCAGCGGCGGGCGGGGGAGAGGGAGGTCCGGGCCCGCCCTCACTCACGGACTCCAGCCCAGGGCCCTAAGGACACAGACCTTCCACCATCTGGTCCGGCTGGTAGGGCAGCCCGCCGAAACTCACCAGCCCATGGGCTTCCAATTGCCCTGCCCTGGGCTGCTTCCTCTCCCCATCCCTTTACTTGCCAGTCCCTCCGTGTCGTCAGTTCCTTGTTTCTTCCTCCTCGGCCATTCCCAAAACTCCCGCCTTGTCTCCAACTCTCCCTCCTACCCACACCGCATCTGCCCCTTTTATCCTCCTCCCGCCCAGCTGATCATCAGCTCCCTGAGCCTCTGCGCATGCGCGCTAGGCTTCCCTGCCTTCCTGATTTTCCTCCCGTTGGCCCCCTCCCGCAGCTGGGCTGCGGCCGCCGAATATGCTGCGCATGCGTGCGGCCCCTCTCGCGGCGCCCCGTACAGGGCCGGCATGGCAGAGTGAGGAGTGCGGGGTAAGGACGCCCTGTCACAGGCACCCACCGTGGGAATAACACGAGATTGATGCTATTAGATGCCAGTCGGAAGAGGTTTCGGACTGGCAACGGCCAGGCCAGTGGGCCGCAATCTTTTTATATTGTGCCCCCCGCCACCCTACAGGGGCCGCAGTTCAGAGCAGGGCTGCAAATGAGAGCATAACGGCAGCCAGGCTGCAAACGGGAGCAGAGCCACGGTTGGGACCCACAGCAGGGGCCAAGTGCTGGGGCCAGGGCTACAAGTGGAGATGCAGCAAGGAGTTGGGGCCGTAGCCAGTGTTCCCCTCTAATTTTCTTTTCCATTTGTGCGTGGAATAAGTTTTGTTCTATGCACCAAGGCATGCATGGATGTGCACCACTAGTAGAAACACAGGCTGCAGGCTATGGACACTGTGGATGCACTGCTAATCAGCTGGGCAGCATCTGAATCTTCCCTGGGCGGCTGCCCAGGGAACACGGGTTGTAGCTGGGGGCAGAATGGGACTGGTTGGCACTTGTGGGGCCTGGCCCAGGCTCCACTGCACCTCCCCCGAATAGTACTCTAAGGGACGCACCCCATGGTTACAGGGGCACTGTGCCAGGCCACTAAATATTTCCGTCATGCTGCTCTATTGACCCCAGGTACTATACAATGGAGATGGAAGTTTCAGAAGCTTGTGTAACGACAAGCATTAGCTCCACAGTATCTGCTCAGTGGAAGATGGGACTCAAGACAACAGACAAGGAGGGTTCCTGCCCAGACCTCACGGGGCAAGCAGGGAGACAATCCCTAAATCGATCAGGCCACGTGACGTTCAAGGGGCGTCCTCCGTTTTCTGGCTCATCCTTTAATACTTTACCCTGCTAGCGCTCTTCCCAACCAGTGAGCTCGAGGCGTATCATTGGGGTTCGGGACGTGCACCTCCCGAGGCCCCTGGGAGGGAGGCATTGCCACCTCCATTTTACAGGGGGGAAGCAAAGGTGGAGAGAGATTAAGCGACTCACAAAGGAGCGGCAGAGCCCAGAGAGCTCCGAGCCACCGCACTATGGAGGCAGTCAGAGATCAAGGACTGCCAAGTTCTACACTGGGAGAAAGGGGCGCAGTGCGAAGCCGGGCCAGAGGCGCACAACCGGAGCACACAGTGCGAGTGACTCTGAGGGCCAGGCATGGCACAATGACATGCTGAACACCATCACCTCTACCAGTCAAACATAACCCCTCTCTCCTTATGGTGTAATGAGTCCTCCTCACTAGCTCCCGGCGTCTACGGGAAACGGACCAAGCCCTGGCAAAGCCTGGGCAACTTATCTAACCTGGGAGCTTGCAGAGAGCCTCTTCCCAATAGGAGGCACTTGATGCAATGCGCTGCAAACATCTAGCTACAATATTACGAAGGGATCATCCTCTCCGCCCACCACGCCCCCCACCCAGGGAGTCGGGAAGGAGAGCTTCCTGCCCACCGCTTGCACAAGGGCGTTTAGCACTTTGGCTCACTTCCACAGACAGGCTGCTGGTGGAGGAACGGAAAGGAGCCCCATTTCTAACCGGGATCAATACAGCTAAGCCAGGAGGGGCGGGGGACCCGGAAAGGGAGTTGCAGGCCAACACTTCAGACACGACGGCAGCGGGAGCGTCTCTTACTTGTTGCAGAAGTGGTGAGCGCATTTCACCAGGAGGCTCATACAGTGCACGGCAGCGATCCCCATCACCAGCAAACTGAGCGGGCCCAGCTAGACAGCAAGAGGGGAGAGCAAGAGAAGAGATGGTTACAACTAGACCGGCAAGGCTGGGTTTGCATTCCACAACAAGGAGTGGAGAGCCCAGAACACACGCAGGACCTGCCTGCATTACAGAGCGGACCAAGGATGCCTTGAAACACTACTGACCCAGAGGGATGCCCCTCTGATGGTGGAATCAGAGTGGAGAGGGGGGAAAAGCCCCGTTTGTGAATGCTGGATGTTTCCTGTAGTACAGCACGGTCGCAGGTGGGGGGCAACCTTGTGACTCGGGACAGGCAGAGAGCAGCAGAGCGAGTCCTGCTGGCGCCGGCTGATGCCAAAGTGCCTCAAGGAGCTTTACAGAAGATCGATGCTACTTAAACCCTGCACGGACCAGCTCAGTAAGGAAGTCCGGGGGGAATCGGAACCGGTGGGGTTTGACTGTAAGTATCCCCAGCCTCCCTGGACAGGGAGCCCCAGGGAGAAAGGGGAGAATGCCAGCCTGCTCCCTCCAGAGACGCTGACTGTACAGCCTGTTATAGATGCTGCTGAGACCCATACCTCTGGAGCAGGGTCTGAGGAGAATTTTAACCAGCAGGAAGGCTCAGCGGCCCCTGAAAGGCACCAGAGCACCGCACTGCCAAGGAATGCAGCTCAGAGCTTGGTGCTTCTGGGCCAGCGTTCGCTCCGGCAGTAGGACGCGGATGTGAGAAGGACACAAGGTTTGGTCCTAGGTCTCGACTCACAGGCAGGCGCAACGCCGAGGAGCAGAGAGGAAACCGCCCGGCCTTACGCAATGTGTTTTCTCAGTCTAGATAAGAGAGCGGCAGCCGTGCCTTTACCGCCACTGGTCTGACGGCCGCGGCGGGGAGAGGATTGCCGCACGAAGCTAATGGTCACTGTACGATCAGCAAGAAGGGCCCGCCCGACAGCTCTGGAGTCTGGTGCCCTCCCCTTGTGACCTCAGCACACGGGCAGCCTGCCCCAACGCGCTGCTCAAGCCAGTGCTGAGGAAATGGCACCAAGAGGGAGCCAGTAGCGAAGCCCTGTGAGGCCTTCCCCCCAGGAGCCAGCCTGACCCGGCAGCTCTTCACTCGGGCTTCTGGACAGCCAACCAGCAGACGTGCAGTCGCTAGCTGGGCATGGACCTGGGACCTCAGCTGTGGCCAACCCCAGGAGCCAGCTAAGCAGGTGGGGCCTGAGTCCAAGTCAGCAATACGCCACTGTCTAGGAACCGAGCCCTGCCCGCCCCCAGCCTTTGGAGAGGGGGAGATGCCATCTTACCACGATGCCAGCATTTTTCACAGCCAGGGGCAGGCCCAGCAGGCCTGTGCCGATATTCCCCTTCACTAGGTGGATCAAGGTTTGAAACCATCTGCGGATGAGAGAGAGAGAGTCTGCCGGACGTGCCACCGGACAGCCTGGCCCCAGCCCGAGACTGCCGGTGGGCCTCAGCCCGGTCTCCCCCCACACGACCGTTCTGTCCTGTGCTGCTCTTGGGCACGCATTGCTGGGGCCGAGAACAGGAAACACCCCGGTTGGATCTCCCAGCTGCCAATACATTTACTAGCCCAGCAGGCAGAGCCCAGCCCCTGCGGGTCTCACTAGGGATGCTGACAGTCCCCTAACAGGACGGACGTTGCTGAGGGCTGCCAAAAGCAGCAAGAAATACCCCTGGCAAAGGCAGGTGAATCTGGCTTAGATTTGTTATTAATGACTAGGGGGCTGTTCCCCCTGCTCGCTGAGCTCACCAACCCCCCCTCCGGCCCATCTCTGGGGGCAGGCAGGCCCAGCTCTCCCTGCAACTGCCAGGAAGGGGAGGGCCAGGGCCTCTGGGCCTCCCCCTCTGCAGCCAGCCCAGGTGGGGCCCCTGGGGACCTCCCCAGACACCAGGCTTCTGGGGGCCTCCCATACACCCTTCCCCCCTCAGCCAGCATGGGCCTCTGGGGCTCCCCTGCACCCTTCCCCCACAGCCAGTCGGGACCTCTTGGCCCCCTCCAGCCGGCAGAGAAGGGCCGGGGCGGCGCAGGCCGCGTTCTGAGGTAAGGGGGTAGGGAGGAAGCCAGGTGGCTGAGGGGGGAGGGGCTGCAGGACGCAGAATGACATGACGACATCACTCTGTTGCCCCACAGGAAAGATTTTTTTAAACATATTTAATGATGATGATGATATTCGGAGGAGGGGTGGGGTGGGGGTGAGTCAGGGTTCACAAGGGAAATAAACTCCCTCCCCCCCCCAAAAAAAAATTCTGCTAAGACCCGGCATCCGTGCAACGTACCAACCTATGCACACGTACCGAGCTGACAGCAAGCCTGGCGGGCGGAGTGCTCGCACCCAGAGACCTGTACGGACCGGCACGAGAGAGCATGCAAAGCCAGCCGCCTTCCCCCACGAAAGGGAATCGTTCCTTCCCCGTTACACGGCACGGTCCACGCCCAAAGGATCCCTGCGTGCCCTCCGAGCAGAGGGGGTGTGGTAGCCAGCACCTGAAGGCAGCGCCCACGGCCAGTAACGCCCAGGCAGCCCATCACTTACGTCGTCCCGTTGCTCTCCCCGAACCGCTGGTAGGATGCGGGAGAGGCAAAGCCGTTTGCGCCTTCGGGGGGGCTCCCTTCGGGCGTCGCCTCCGTGGAGCTGTAGTCGTTGTAGTCCTCGCTGCGCAGCCTCCTGGTGGACATAGTGGCTGTGGAAACAGTCACATCAGGCCCCGCGGCGGCGGCTGACGCTGGGCTCCCTGCTGGAGTCGCTTTGGTGTCCCCTCCCTGGGGTTTCTTTGGCTCTGCCATCGTCCCAGGACCAGCTCTCCGCGCTACTGCCAGAGCAGGCCCTCCCTGGGAGGCTGTTATAGGGAGCCGCCCCGCCGAGGCAGTCTCTGCGTCAGCATGCCTGATGGAGCCTCCTGACCAGACCGACCTGTGGAGGGGTCAGTGGAAGTCCTGGCTCCTCCCTGAAACTAGACACACCCACCCTGGAAGTACCCAGCCATTCCTGCGGGGACAGGTCACCCAGGTGACCTGCACAGATACCTAACACCAGAGGACACTGACGTTTGTCCCACTTGCCCCGAACAGGCAGGGTATGCAGAGCTATCGGCATCCTGCTAGTTGGCAGCAGGCAGCCCCAGAACGTGCCATCTACATGCAGGTCACCTTCCTGGAAGGCTATTGACAGGCGCTCAGAAGGGAGGGTCCTGTACAGGCAGACAGCGGCTGTACTACAGGCCTACCAGTGAGCGGATACGCTCAGGACTTTCGAGCGCCCAAAGGACTCCCAGTGAACAAACACTTTGCTTGTCTAAGTGACTTTAGCTCAGCAATGGGCAACCTAGGCTAGTGAATGGGCTGCATGAGGGGCCCTCCTTCATCTGAGCGGGCTGCAAGATTGTCGTCACCAAGACGGTCTCCGGGGTTAGGGTAGTTTTGTTAACTGCGCTTGGCCTATCTAGAATTTGTGGGGCGCCGATTGAACTGTCGCAGCACTTTGATTGGACGCAGAGGGAGCACCCAGCTCTCCCAGTCAGTGCTGTGCGCCATCAGCCCCCACCTCACTTCCTGGCTTTACGTGCGAGTCACTCCAGTAACACTGGTAGGGAAAAAAAAAAAAAAAAAAACCGACATGGACAGAAACCAGCAGAATCTGGCACTCCTGCACGTGGGCCACACCTGGAACCCTGATGGACCACAGGCGGCCCACCGCTGCTTTAGCTGCAGGTGAGCTACTACCCCACCCCCCACCAACGGAGCTCCCGATCGTCTTGCACCTAGTTCATCTTGGTATTTTGAGATCTGTGTTTACAACAAGCAGGTCCCAACCCCCACTGCCAGGGCCAGCTCCGGGAATCTTTACCCAGGGTTCAGAACTCCCTTCCACCCCTGAATTAGATTGATTAGGAGTTTAAACTGCTTCTTGGATAAGATCTGGTGAGAGAAAACATGGGTGAGGCTTTCAGGAGCCTTTCTACTCTGTCGGTGCTCTAGCAACTGGGTGCCCAACAGAACCAATAGGGTATCCACTGAAAGGAAGGCCTTTTTCTCCCGTGGGAGGCCAAGATGCAGCCAGATGCTTCATTCTCCAGATGCCTTGGCACTGTGCATGCTGACTCCTACCCAGCCGCTGTTCCTAGCAAGTGGGATGTCGAGGTGTCTTAGTAATACAGAGGTAGCCATGTTAGTTTTTCCTTTTGTTTTAGCAAGATCAGACTATGTAGCTCTTTAAAGACTAACAAGGTGATGAGCTTTCGTGGGCCAGACCCACTTCCTCAGATCATATTCTGGAAGAGGTGTCTTAGGACGGCACACATTCAAAGCCTGCAAACGGAGCAGAGGCTTTGGAGGTTTGCAGAAGACTTCCGAGGGAAGATGTGGAAATCCACCCAGCATCTAGTTTCACTGGTACTGACCCAGCCACAGCCTCAGAGCAGCCATCCCCCTGGGGCTGAACACATCAGGCAAACCAAGAGACGAGTCTGCGGCTGGGCTGTAAAATCCCATTAAATCAGTTAATCGGTTAAATGTTATGGTTAACCGCTCAGGCTTGCTCCGGCCGGGATGCCGGTTAACTGGTTACCAATAAGCACCACCGCACCGGTTACATCCCTAGTGTGCTGCTGGGGTGTCGGATGGCTGTAGCCTCACAGGCGGTACTAGCCACTGGCTGGAAGCCTGTAATTAATTTGCAGAGACATTAAAAGAGAAATGTTTTAATTACTGCTGAGCTGGGTCCAGGCTCGGTCTCCATTCCTACCACAGGGGTGTCGTAATGCACCTTTACATAACACACCACAAGCATCACAGCCCAGATGTGCAATGCACGGACGCGGGCCACCTTGCCGCACTGCGTCACTCCTGGTGACGCAATCGCCAGACTGCAATGAAAGCGGGACTGGGCCCAGAGCAAACAGCCACGCCCCCTGGACAACAGGCCCCCAATATTTCCTACAGCTTGTGGGCTGGCTGGGGAGACACAGCGGCAGAGAGGGAGAGGACAGACTATGGAAGGAGGGGTGGATGTGGAGGAGGGGATCCATAGAGAGCAGCAGCAAGGAGTGAACACAGAAAGCAAGGTGTCACGTTATTGGATTTTGAGGGGAGCAGCCGGGTTATTGCTGCACCCATGGTGGGGTGTTCGCCCCAAAAGTGGTACAAAGGGAGCCATGTGAGGTGTCAAACAAAAGCTTACTTTCTACTGGTTCTGTATATGCTCTTCATATATCTGTATGTCTGTGTGTGGGGTTATGAATATGTACTCTGTACGGAGACTGGAAGGTTCTCTGTATGTGGTTGAGTAATGGGCCAGGAATGTTTGCCTATGGACATGCTAGTGAGCAAGTCTCCAGGGAACAATGGATCTCTGGAGGCCAAAGACATACCTGGCCACTGGCCATGTGACTCTAGCCAGCTTGGAAGGAGGTATAAATATGCCATGTGGCCGACTCCATAGTGGTCTCCAGATCTGCTCCTGACCCCAGATGCGGCCTCGCAGGAATTCACGAGCCGGGAAGAACTGTGGACCCATCCTGGCTTAGGATGTGCACCAAGGACTTTTAAGCCGGCAGCTATAACATCTCTGCTGCAAGTCTGCATCGAGAACTGGGAGATTCGATGCATGTAATGTATGATACTTTAACGACCTTACTCTCATGCTTTTCTTTCTTGTAGTAATAAACCTTTAGACTGTAGATTCTAAAGGATTGGCTCAGCGTGATTTGTGGGTAAGATCCAGAGTGTAAATTGACCAGGGATCTGTGGCTGGTTTCTTGGAACCAGACAGAACTTGTTCGGGGTAGGTGGGATTGGGTTCTAAGACCCCTCATCTGTGTATGAGGCCTGGGGCCATCTGGGGCACGGATATTGCTGGGGCGTCAGAGGGGTTTTGCTCGTGAGGCTTCAGGCAGGCAGCTGAAGTGCTCTGTGGGACTGGTTTGTGGCCTATTTGGGAAGGTCTCCAGTCTGGGGGCTAGAGAGCCCTGAATTTGAGCAATTTGCCCTGAGTGGACGCCTTCAGCTGTGCCCAGACCCAGCCCGGTCTGTCACACAAGGCCAGGAGAGAAGGACAACACAGAACAAGGGATGGACAGATGGATGCCCAGCCCTGGCTTACACCCCTGGACAGGGAACCCAAGGAGGTCTGGGCTCATATTCCTGGCTCTGGGCCAGTGTCTCACATGACTTGTCCAAAATCCATGGCTCGGTTCCCTAGCTGGAAAGCAGGGCTCTCACCCTCTCTGACCAGTCTGTTCAGACTGGGAGCTCCCTGGAGCAGACCTGACTCCACTTTGGCTCTCTAGTCTCAGCATCCCTCGAATGCAAATAATAAAATGACAGATGGAGAACAACAAAAGCCAGCCGAGTCATGGCAACAGGGTCAGATACAACCCAAGGGGGCGGGGCAGGGCAGGCCAGGTACCACCTAGCCCAGACAGGAGGAAGATGTGATAAGGGTGGAACGTGTCCTGAAGAAGCCAGGGAATTCCCAGCAAGGGTAGCTCCCCTGGGATTCCAGGGCACCGAGCTCTTCCAGCTCCCCTCCAACCTGTCCAGCCACTTCTAGCATTTCCTCCAGCAGCCGGGTGTGTTCAGCTCCCAGCCCCGCCTCCTCCTCAATACTCCCTCCTAAGTTAACCTCGTCCTGGCTCCAGCTAGGGGCATAAAATCCCATTTAATTGGTTAAATGTAGAGGTGTTTAACCGGTTAACCAAAAAGGGGGACAAGCGGGGGTGCTCCAGCAACGTAGCCACAGTGGAGCATTCCCCCCGCCTGTGGTGCAACAGGCAGGGAGCTACTCCAGCCCCCACTGGTTCACTGGAACTGGTAAGCCTCACATAGTAAGGGTGGGTGATGCTTCCCAGTTAGCCGGTCACATCCCTAGCTCCAACCATGTCTCCTCTCCCCAGCCTGGGGTCCGTCTTTCCAACACCCTGGATGCACCCTGGTGAACACGCTGACCACGGAGTAATTTAGCTCCCGGAAGTCACCTTGCCCTAAAGCATTTATTCGCTAGCATGACACGCCCACTGTCCTCCCTCTGGCTCAGGCTCCGATGCCCCATGATAGTCAACTCTTCTTTTTCCTTCTGAACACCCCGGCCACTACCAAGAGCCACTGCAGCACAGAAACCAAGGGTTCTCTGGAGACATGCCCCATTTGCTTATGGAGGGACGGGGGCTATGGTAGGAAAGAGAAGAGAGAGATCTTACCTAGTGAGCCTTGTGCAGCAAGTGTGAGAAGAGCCCGCACGTCAAGAACACCAAGATACAGGGACAGCAGAGTGGCATCTTCCACCCCTGCCGCTATCAGACATCTTTGACGTCAAGTTTAAGATTCCCACATTGCAAGAATCCAGTAAGCAATGTCCTCAGTTTAGTAACTGCCCGGGTGGCTCAAATCTGTTCTCTGAAGATTAGCAACTTAGTTGACCATAGAACTGTTGCTCTGGCTGGAGCCCAACACAGCACAGAGAGAAGTCACACAAGCTTTCCCCCATATAGCCTTAGAATCATAGCATACTAGGACTGGAAGGGACCTCGAGAGGTCATCGAGTCCAGTCCCCTGCCCTCAGGGCAGGACCAAACCCTGTCTAGACCATCCCTGATAGACATTTATCTAACCTACTCTTAAATATCTCCACAGATGGAGATTCCACAACCTCCCCTGGGCAATTTATTCCAGTGTCTGACTACCCTGACAGTTAGGAACTTTTTCCTAATGTCCAGCCTAAACCTCCCTTGCTGCAGTTTAAGCCCATTTCTTCTTGTTCTAGCCTCAGAGGCCAAGATGAACAAGTTTTTCCCTTCCTTATGACACCCTTTTAGATACCTGAAAACAGCTATCATGTCCCCCCCCTCAATCTTCTCTTTTCTAAACTAAACAAACCCAATTCTTTCAGCCTTCCTTCATAGGTCATGTTCTCTAGATCTTTAATCATTCTTGTTGCTCTTCTCTGGACCCTCTCCAATTTCTCCACATCTTTCTTGAAATGCGGTGCCCAGAACTGGACACCATACTCCAACTGAGGCCTAACCAGCGCAGAGTAGAGCGGAAGAATGGCTTCTCGTGTCTTGCTCACAACACACCTGTTAATGCATCCCAGAATCATGTTTGCTTTTTTTGCAACAGCATCACACTGCTGACTCATATTCAGCTTGTGGTCCACTATAACCGCTAGATCCCTTTCTGCCGTACTCCTTCCTAGACAGTCGCTTCCCGTTCTGTAGGTGTGAAACTGATTGTTCCTTCCTAAGTGGAGCACTTTGCATTTGTCTTTATTAAACTTCATCCAGTTTACCTCAGACCATTTCTCCAATTTGTCCAGATCATTTTGAATTATGACCCTATCCTCCAGAGCAGTCGCAACCCCTCCCAGCTTGGTATCATCTGCAAACTTAATAAGCGTACTTTCTATGCCAATATCTAAATCGTTGATGAAGATATTGAACAGAGCCGCCCCAAAACAGACCCTGCAGAACCCACTTGTTATACCTTTCCAGCAGGATTGTGAACCATTAATAACTACTCTCTGAGTACGGTTATCCAGCCAGTTATGCACCCACCTTATAGTAGCCCCATCTAAGTTGTATTTGCCTAGTTTATTGATAAGAATATCATGCGAGACCGTATCAAACGCCTTACTAAAGTCTAGGTATACCACATCCACCGCTTCTCCCTTATCCACAAGACTCGTTATCCTATCAAAGAAAGCTGTCAGATTGGTTTGACATGATTTGTTCTTTACCAGTTCCATTAAATCTTACCTTAAAAGTACAAGCGCTAGCGTCCCCCTCCCAGCTCCCATACCCAAATCCCAGCTACGTCCTCTGATAGCCTGGTATATGTTGGTCCATAAACACTTCTCTTTCCAAATGCTCTCAGCAAGCGATAGACATCAGTTAGAAGTGTAGCTGGAAGAAAGCAAGGCCCTGCGTAGACAGACAGACTATTTGGATAGAGCACGTGTATTAACCTGCTCCTCTACTCCCCGGAGCCAGCTGTCGCTCTTGAGAGGTTCATTTCAACACAGAAACCTTTGCTCCCAGCATCTTATCCCATCAGGCTCCCTAGTCAGGCAAGAAGTCTCAGAGGGTTCGCCGGGTTAGTCTGTTACTTTAAAAACAACGTGCAGTTCTGTAGCACCTTAGAGACTAACAAATACAGACAGACAGAATCATGAATTTTCGTGGGCAAAACCCACTTCAGTGGAACTAGACGCTGGACACACTTCCAGCTCGTCTGAGGAAGCGGGTTTTGCCCACGAAAGCTCAGGGTACCATCTATATTTTGGAAAAAACTTAAAAAACAATGAATAGTCTAGCAGAACCTTAAAGACTAACAAAACAACGTAGACGGTATCATGAGCTTTCGGGGGTGAAGAAGTGGGGTTGTGCCCACAAAAGCTCATGATACCATCTACGTGTTTTGTTAGTCTTTAAGGTGCTACCAGACTATTCGCTGTTTTTTAAGTTTTTCCAGTTACAGACTAACTCGGCTACCCCTCTGAAGCATGTATATTTTGTTAAGTGTCTAAGGTGCCACAGGACTACTCGTTAATCAAGTTCACACTCCCCCTGCTGTTGGACGTTTTAATTTACAGCCAGGGAAAGCACACGTGAGCAGGATGAAGCAGCTCTGCCCTCAGAACTGGGGTGCTCCGCTCCTGGCTTTGCAGCCCCCTTCCACTCTCAAGTTCCAGCTGTCCTGGAAGCTACTTTTCTCCTCTAGTCAGCTGCGCACCAATTTCTGGCTGACCTGCAGTTACTTTACACCAGTCCCTTCTGTCCTGAAGCCTCAAGTGGTTTCTCTTCTCCTTGGAGAGGCTCCCCTCCGAGAGGGGTGTTCTGGGAAAGAAACAGGCAACTCAGCACCCGCCACACCGTGTCCTGTCTCTGTACCGCTCTTATTGCCGAGTGAGCTTTGACCATAAAGCAGCTGACACAACACGCCTTATGGGTCACCCCAGCCACCTACAGAAAATCCACTACTGCAAGCAGCAGGGTCAGCAGGTTTAAACTGAGGACAGACAGTCACGCAAGGCCAGCACCGTGCTGCAGAAGGGGCTTCTAGTTTCCACGGTTAAGGCACGATCTACGGCTCCCTCCAGCTTTATCAAAAGCTGCTCTGATCCCCCTCTCAAAAGGGAGGGGAGTTTCGCTGAAAAGAGATTTGAGATAGGTTATCAGGATGGGGCAAGGGCTGTTCCTAGAGGTTAGAGAAGAGGTGCAAGTCTTCATCTGAAACTTTATCATAGTTTAAACAGGCCAAAATCCACTGAAGGTCAGGATGAATTTTTCCTCCCAAGTGTTTAAGCTTCTGGCATTAGGTGAATGAAGGCGACAGACTTACACAGAAAAGAAAGGCTTTGGAAGGGAGTAGGGACAGCATGACGCAAGATAACGGAAGAGAGAAAGGGAAATCTTTGGAAAGGTTCAGGCTCACACTAGACCCCACTATCCCTAGCCCAAATAATGCCCTCCCCATGCAGAAAGAATGAAGTGAGCAAAAAAAATCACAGGCGTCCAATACAAGAGCAACCAGCAATCACCTTCATGTGTAGTTCAGCATCACCCAAGCCATTAAAATGGGGTCCTGCCCAAAAGACAATTAGCATCATTTCAAATCCAGTCAGTAAGGCAGACCTCCCCCAGCTCTCTGGCAGATCGACTCTCCAATTCTACCCAGGTCCCTAAAACAATTGGAGATGTTTTTATAACAAACATAGTATTGACTCTCAGAAGAGGAAGATGTAAATGCCAGTGGAGAGCGAATTATTGGTGCATCTACTGTGTCTGAAGTGAACAGTAATAATTGTCAGCCTGGTGATCAAAGAGAAACTCTTCCAACAAAGCAATCTGGCAGTAATTACACAGCAACAGCTGCACCACCTACTCCGCATGGTGCATCGAGAAACAACCCATTAGTGGGGGGGGGGCGGGGGCCCCTGACATGCTATTTGAGGCTCAGGTCAGCGATGTTCTCTGTACAGAAAACAACATCGTTCTGTTACACGCCTCTCCAGTCAGCACTCAATTCCCCCCCTCTAATTTTCCCAGCGCAGACCTAGCTGCTCTTCTCCTTTGAAACCCACACAGACTTGCAGCGTTGTAATTCGACATCTTCATTTCTGGATTAAAGATTGCACAGTAGCAGGAAGCACAAGTGGTCAATTTCCACACAATCAGCAAGAAGGCGAACCACTAAGGCAGGGTTTGGAAAAGTACTCAGAAGAGAAAGAGGATTTGAGTCTCCTCCGTGCATAGAACGTTCTCAGCTAAAAGCAAAGCCCATTTCCTCACCACTTAAAGAGAGCTGAGACAAGATCATGCAGTCCCTGCTCTGACCATTCATTCAGGCAAGTTTACACAAGAACAGCCCCACGGAAGTCACTGTGGCTACCAAGCGCCTGAAGAGGAGCGTGTGCGTAAGCATTTGCAGATTCTACCTCCAGAACTGAAGTGGAGGAGCCATTTCTGGCATTATTAGAGTTTCCTCCTCCTTTGGTTTGGACATGAAACGTTGGGGGAGGAGGGCTGCTATTCCTTTTTAAATTAAAGTGGATGCTCAGACCTCTAGAATAACCTTAATTGAGTTTTCAGTCAGATGACTGGGCTCTTGTCTGTCAGTACTAGTTTACTCAGAGAGTAGTTATTAATGGTTCACAATCCTGCTGGAAAGGTATAACAAGTGAGGTTCCGCAGGGCTCTGTTTTGGGACCGGCTCTGTTCAATATCTTCATCAACTATTTAGATATTGGCATATAAAGTACGCTTATTAAGATGATACCAAGCAGGGAGGGGTTGCGACTGCTCTGGAGGATAGGGTCATAATTCAAAATGATCTGGACAAATTGGAGAAATGGTCTGAGGTAAACAGGATGAAGTTTAATAAAGACAAATGCAAAGTGCTCCACTTAGGAAGGAACAATCAGTTTCACACATACAGAACGGGAAGCGACTGTCTAGGAAGGAGTACGGCAGAAAGGGATCTAGGGGTTATAGTGGACCACAATATGAGACAGCAGTGTGAATATGAGTCAGCAGTGTGATGCTGTTGCAAAAAAAGCAAACATGATTCTGGGATGCATTAACAGGTATGCTGTGAGCAAGACATGAGAAGTCATTCTTCCGCTCTACTCTGCGCTGGTTAGGCCTCAGTTGGAGTATTGTGTCCAGTTCTGGGCACCGCATTTCAAGAAAGATGTGGAGAAATTGGAGAGGGTCCAGAGAAGAGCAACAAGAATGATTAAAGATCTAGAGAACATGACCTATGAAGGAAGGCTGAAAGAACTGGGTTTGTTTAATTCAGAAAAGAGAAGATTGAGGGGGGACATGATAGCCGTTTTCAAGTATCTAAAAGGGTGTCATAAGGAAGGGAAAAACTTGTTCATCTTGGCCTCTGAGGCTAGAACAAGAAGCAATGGGCTTAAACTGCAGCAAGGGAGGTTTAGGCTGGACATTAGGAAAAAGTTCCTAACTGTCAGGGTAGTCAAACACTGGAATAAATTGCCCAGGGAGGTTGTGGAATCTCCATCTCTGGAGCTATTTAAGAGTAGGTTAGATAAATGTCTATCAGGGATGGTCTAGACAGTATTTGGTCCTGCCATGGGAGCAGGGGACTGGACTCGATGACCTCTTGAGGTCCCTTCCAGTCCTAGTATTCTATGATACTCTCACTTTCCAATGACTGGAGATATGATGAGTAGCACCAGTGCTCTGAAAGCTCCCGCGCTTTACCTGTCTCCCCCCGCCCCCGGGCAACTTGTATTTAGCAAACTGCCCTCTTGACTCCAGCTTGCCACTCCATGTAGGTGGCACTGGCAAACACTTCCCTGGAACTGCTCTGACCACTAGAGTTTGCTCTGCCCGCCTGAAAAAAACAGGACCCCACCTCTCATTGCACCAGATCTCCAGTACAGCTGATACTTAGTGCAACTCTGGCTCACAAACACAGCCCACTATTTACCCTTGGCCCCCCAACATCATATACATGGATCACTTAGGTATAGGCTCAGCTTGAAATGAACTGGCACTACCAGGGCATAAGCTCCATGCTGGGCACATGCCACCCGGTGCACACTTCTCCCAACATAACCCTCCCCTTGCACAGTACAAGTGCCCCTCCCTCCCATCCCACAGCTCCGGTGTTGTGCTGCAGACAACAGCCCCAGCTTCACACACACATACCCCGCAGGTGGCCACCCCTGGACTCCACACCCCGTCCTGGGCATGCAGGCAGCTGCTGCCCTCTCCATGCACTAACAAGTGCAAGGGGCTCTTCCCCCTTGCAGCCCAGGGCTCCCTAATGCCTGCATGCACTACCCCCGCCCCCGGAATAGCTTCCCCCTAGCCCCTGGGCACAACCCCTCCAGGCTTCCTCCTACCCCCTTCCCGGCTCTCCTCTCGCCAGACAGAGCTCCCCCTGCCTGCCCCCAGACACGGCTCCCCGCGCACTGCCCCCAGGCACGGCTCCCCCTTGCACTACCCTCCCGGGCACTGCCTCCCGGGCACTGCCCCCTTGCACTACCCTCCCCGGGCACTGCCCCTTGCACTACCCTCCCCGGGCACTGCCCCTTGCACTACCCTCCCCGGGCACTGCCCCAGGCACAGCTCCCCTTGCACTACCCTCCCCGGGCACAGCTCCCCTTGCACTACCTCCCGGGCACTGCCCCCAGGCACTGCCCCCCAGCCCCACACGGCTCCCCCGCACTGCCCCTGCACTGCCCCCCAGGCACGGCCCCGCGCACAGCTCCCGCACAGCTCCCCCGGGCACTGCCCCGGGCACGCGCCCCCAGCTCAGCACTCACCGGCCGCTGCCCCGCGCTCACCGGCCCCGCCTCTCCATCTTGGTTTTCCGGGAGCCGGTCATCCCAGTCACGTGACGCGCGGCTCAGCTGACTCCCGCTCCCGCCCGGCGCCTCCGCCTCCCCCGCCCCGCCCGGCGCCTCCAGCCCGCGCGTGCTCACTAAGCACTAAGGGGCCGTGCGCGTCGCTATGGGACGGAGCCTGCAGTGCGGGCTGCTGGGCCCGGCAGGGCGCCCTCTGCTGGCTCCCCTGCGGGCCTGTCCTTACCCATGCGCAGCGCGCACGGAAAACTTGGGGCGCCCCTGGGTCTTAATGTCCGCCCGCATCTTCCGAGCCCTGCCGGGAGAGGCGCGTGCTCACTGACAAGCCTGCAGGGCTCTAGGCAGACACCGACCTGGGTGGGAGCCAGGCGAGGGGGAACGGAGCCATTCCACAGGCACTTGCCCAGCCCAGGCCCGCCCTGCCAGTGTCTGCATTGGCCCTGGGAGCCCACAGGACCGTCCTTTGCAAAGTCTTTAAAATAGCATAAAGGTTATAAAATCCCATCGCTAAACAATCAGAGCCCCCGCGCCCGGCTGCCAGTGCGCATGGGGGTGCCAGTCTAGCAGTACCCGCAGGGCCCCATAACCCCTAGGGATGGAGCTGCTCCCTTGGCACGGCCAGTAGCCCAACCCTGTCTGCAGTCAGCAGCAAAGGCCCATGCGCCCAGCTCGCCAGCACCCACTGGCCTCCCCACTCAGCGCACAGACAGGAAGGGCTCATTGCTTAGCCGCTCTGGGTCTTTGCCCCCTGGCTGTCGCTAGCCAGTTCCAAGCTTTTCCCCACATCCGGCGGGGGGAGAGGGGTGCGTGTGAGAGACAAGCACCCCGTTTGGCAGGGACAGTTGAGATCCCGCTGGGCATTTGCATGACTTCAGGAGCAGGAGTTAGCGATGCTCCCCCCACCCCAGCCTCTTTGGGAGCCGGACCCCAGCCAGCGAAGAAAAGCTCACAACAGCAGGGGTATCAGTTTCCAGGGACGGCGGGTTTCCCGGGCTGGCCTCAGTATCTGACAAGTGAAGGCAAATCGGATGCTTTCTCGCCCCAGTGCTCACGTGAATGTAACAAAAGCCACCGCCTCACGTGGCATGTTTCACTAAGGAGAAAGGTGCGTGCACCACCAAAGAGGCCAGAAAGGAATCATACACCAGGGACATGTACCCAGACTGGGGACCGTGTCAGGCAATACCCGTGTGGACTACGCTTGCACCCAGCAACTCAGATCTAGGTGGGATATGGGGAGGAAAACATGTACAGGGCTCTCTGGGGAATTGTATGTTCTGGAGAGCCTGGGGTGCATAACGTGACACCTGAATCTGGGGTCTGCAGAGCCAGGATCCCGGGGACACGTCAGGGTAGGGGCACGATGGGGGATTTTGCAGCAGCAGCTCCTGAAGGAGGCTCAGAGCTGGGGGAGTGCCCAGGCCGAGAGTGAGGAACACTGCCGGTTGAGAATGAGATCCATCGACAGCTACATGGGACAGGTGCTCAGATCAGCGCAGGGATCCGCTATCACTCGCTCCAGCCGGGACTCTCAGACTCTATGAGGCCTCAAACCAACTCACCAGATTTACATTTAAAATAAAACAACAAACGTAACGCAGGCCCAAGAACCACCACCAAGGACTCAGCCCTTCAGTTACAAAAGTTTATTAAGTATTTGTTGTGGCACCAGCACCAGGGGCTGCTGCCTTCCAAAAAAAATTAGCAGGTTTTGGCTAAGCAGGAAGGATGTCGGTATTGCCACGAGAACTTCTCCACACAGAACAAACCAGAGCAACTTCCCGCTCTGATAGGGCGTCAGTCTGGAGAGGAGCAAGTTTAGGAAGCAGAAAGGTGACCAGGTCTTTGTCTGTTACAGCTGTCGTGGACACACACACACGGTGCAAAACATCCCCCATTAGGCTAAAGCTAATCACACTCACACCAGCCCATGGGCTGCAGGCACTCAGTAGTTAAGGCTTATAAAGTGCCCCGTAGATCAGCCCTCCCCCAGCGCTTAGTAGCAGCATTAGGGTGTCACACACATGCCTTGCAGAGGCGGTGAGCCTGAGCCAGGTGAGCAGTGGCTGTTGCATGTGCATGCTTAGAGTGCAGCAGCAGAAGAACAAGCATGTGGCGATGTACCACGGCAGCACACGACAGGTGTGCAATGATGATGTCATCTGCACCTGCCTTGCACGGAATAATACAGGAGAGGGTGTGCAGCGACAGCCTTACCACACAAATCGAGTGCACTCATGTGCATATAAGGGGGGTGGCATGGCACACACATGCCACTCGGCTGCAGTAGCATGTGTGCAGCAGTGGTGTCATCTACTCTAATCCAGTGAGGGTCATAACCCACCCAGCTCCAGCAATGACAGGGAGAAGGTGTGCAGGGATTGGGTTGTGTATGCCACACACACCTGAGGGTCAGCTGCTTTGAACTGGGTCTTCAGGTGCAATGTCAGCCCTGCATGAGAATTGGGAGGCCGCAACGGACACTGCTGAAAAACCATCACCCAAGCAATTGGATCCTTCCCCCACTGCAATCAATGGCAAAGCTCCCACTAACTTAACAGCACAGAATCACACCCAACATGAACAAATCAACTGGATTAGGGTACAGACTCCCTCCACCTCCTGCGCAACAACGTTTGCCAGAGCGTGACGCCGCTCCCACAAGCCTGTCAGGGCCAACGAACCTCCCCCCGCCACCTCCCCTAGGAAGTGTCTGATCAGCCCGTTCTCAGGTGCCCCGTTTGTTTGCTGTCACTGCTAAAGATTCTGGCTGCGAAGTTACTATGTTCTAAACTCGTGCGTTCCTCTGCCCGGTACATGGTGCCTGCCTCACCAGACCTGGGCACCTTTATGGAATGGTCAACCTAGCACAGCGGGAAAGAAGTTCAGAGCCAGCTGATTTTCAGTTTCGTAATTCCATGGCCAATCAGATTGTTCCCTTGGGACTAGCTGTCCCAACCACACCCTTCTTAGAGTAAAAGAAGCCCCGTGCAGAATGAGGCATTTGGTCCCCTGGGAGCAAGAATATAAGGACACTGCTTTCCTGTAGTGTCCCGCTTTCCTTTTTTAAAGGCAGAGAGATAACGTCCGGGCTGGTGAAGATCTGCCTTTTCAGCGGACGATGCCCAGCCCTCCTGCTCTGCCTACGTTACTATAAGCAATGACGTCTCTAGAATGGATCTGGCCCGGTTTGGTCCGGTTTCAGAAGGTAAAAGAGCTCAGCGCTCGCTGGAGGGCTCTTTGGGTACGTCTAGACTACATGCCTCCGCCAGACAGAGGCATGTAAAATAGGCCACCCGACATAGTCAATGAAGTGGGGATTTAAATATCCCCGGCTTCATTAAAATAAAAATGGCCGCCGCGCTCTGCCAGCTCAGCTGATCATCGGCATAGCGTGCGAGTCAAGACGCGGATCGGTTGACAGGGAACGCCTTTGTCGACCGCTCCTGTAAACCTCGTTTCATATGGCATAAGGGAGCGGTCGACAAAGGCGTTCCCTGCTGACCGATCCGCGTCTTGACTCGTGCGCTGTGCTGACGATCACTGAGCCGGCAGAGCGCGGCGGCCATTTTTATTTAACGAAGCCGGGGATATTTAAATCCCCGCTTCATTGACTATGTCGGGTAGCCTATTTTACATGCCTCTGTCGGCAGAGGCATGTAATCTAGACGTACCCTTTGTGTCAACAACTGGACTGACGCTGCTGCCACAGGTTGGCTTGGAAACATAAGTGCCAGCCCAGAGAGCACAATGGTCCATCTAGCCCAGGAGCCTGTGGCCAGCAATGGCCCGTTAGAAGGAACGTGTCCATCTGCCTGCGTCTCTCCGGGCAAGAGTCTGGGAGCACGTTCCTGGAGGAGGTTTACTGAGTGACCCTCTTCCTTCCAACTGAAAGTCTAAAAGAACTGTTTTCTCCCCTGAGTTTTATGTTCTAAAATGCCCCGTGTGGGATTAAAAACACCCAAACAAAAACAGCCCCACACTGCACCGCTCAGAGGGCAAAGACCCCTGGGAGAGTCTGGGTCTGCTCCATGGGTGGAGTACTGCAGCACCCCATTTTGTTTTACACCAGTCAGCCGGCGGGCTAATGGGCCCTCCCATGGTTACTGACTGCAGGGGGGGAGAAGGGTGTGTTAAGCAGTACGAAGAATGTGAATTCATTATGTATGCGGGAAAAGAACCAACCGAGACCCTCCCCCCCCCTTAAGACTGGTGGGTAGAACGGGGATACAACTCCAGGCTAGAGCGGGCACAGGGTTAGGGTCCCGTTGACATCTGCCAACCTTGCCCACCTCTAAGCCCACCTGGCACCGAAGACAAAGGCCTGTGCCCCGCCCGCCTTCCGTGGGCCTTTTCTTGAGAAGAAGAAGGGGGAACAGAGGTGGGAAAGAGAAAGCAGCAGCAAGGCAGAAAACAGCAGAAGGCAGCAGCAGAAGGGGGAGAGCTGCTCCCGACTCTCTCTACCCGTAGGCAAGGGAAAGGAAACGTGGCAGTCCACAGAGTGGCGGTTGACCCGTGGTCGGGCAGGCTGGCCAGCCTCAGTCGGAGTGGAGGGACAAGGCCATCTTGACACAGGAGAGCTGCTGGGCCCCGTTGCTCATGACCCCCTCGATACGGTAGTCACCATTTGTCAGCCAAGAGGGCAACTCGACGACGGGCAAGTAGAACTCACTGGGTGGCAGGGAGTAGGAGCCCTGTGGAGGGAAACAAACACCGAGCCGTTAGCACACAGCGGCTCCCGCCTCTCCCCAACACAGCACCTGGGTTGAGCCAGCTGCCCCGGCCCCCAGGGACAGGCCCAGGGAGAGGTGAGCCCACCTAGCTTTCGGATACTACCCCCGTCTGCTCCATGCCCTGCACCTCTCATTCAACCTCCCATAAGCAAAGATGAACAAATCAAGCAGGTGTGAATATCCCTAATTACTGATCACGCATTACTTCCCCATCGGGGCCCTTAGCTGCCCACCCATCCCTAGGGGAACCCTGCAGCCACCATCCAGTGATTTCCGGATCATCCTCTCTGCTTCTCAGCCACCTGCCTGGTGCAGGGACTTCATAGACTCTTAGGGCTGGAAGAGAACTCAGGAGGTCATTGAGTCCAGCCCCCTGCCCAAGGCAGGACCAACCCCAACTAAATCAACCCAGCCAGGGCTTTGTCAAGCCAAGACTTAAACACCTCTAGGGATGGAGATTCCACCACCTCCCTAGGTAACCCATTCCAGTACTTCACCACCCTCCTAGTGAAATAGTTTTTCCTAATGTCCAACCTAGACCTCTCCCACTGTAACTTCAGCCCCTGTGGGTTTCTGTCTGCATCCCTCTGCATTCCGGGCCCCATTTCCACTGTCAGGGCCAGCTCAGTATGACCGCACGGTGACTTTCTCCACTCCCCTCCACCCTTGCAGGCAAGTTCCTCCCTGCCCCAGATCTGGGAGAGTCCAGCTGCCGTGGGGGTAACGTGTCCCAGCAATGTTACAAGCAGCCCCCAGGTGGCAGCAGAGATCAAAGCGAGCCAGCACCCAATCAGATCAGTCCAGCCCAGGCGGAGCTAGCGTTGCCAACTTTCTAATGGCACAAAACCAAACGCTCCGGCCCCGCCCTTCCCCGAGGCCACACCCCTGTCCTGCCCCTTCCCTGAGGCCCCGCCCCCTGCTCACTACATTTCCCCTGCCGTGGCAGCTCACTCTCCCTCACTGACTTGTCTTTCACTGGGCTGGGGCAGGAAGTCAGAATGCGGGAGGGGGTGAGGGCTCCACTGGTGGGGCAGGCTCATGGCTGGGGCCAGAAATGAGGGGTTCAAAGTGCAGGAGGGGGCTCCAGATGGGGGTAGGGGGTTGGGATAGGGATTCAGAGTGCTGGAAGGGGCTCCAGGCTGGGATTCACCATGTGGAAGGCGACTGCAAGTGAAGGCAGGAGGGCTGAGGTCCAGAAGGGGGTGAGGGCTCTTGTGGGGGGGAGGGGAAATGCAGGCTCTGGAGGGGTCTGGGAGGGGGCTCTGGACTGAGGCAGGGGCTTGGGATGCAGAAGGGGGTGAGAGCTCTGGCTGGGGGATACAGGCTCTGTGGTGGGGATGAAGGGTTTGGGGTGCAGACGGGGGCTCGGGGCTGGGACATGGGCTTACCTCAGGTGGCTCCTAGTCAGCAGCACCGTGGAGCTAAGGCAGGATCCCTGCCTGTCCTGGCCCTGCACTGCATCTCGAAGAGGCCAGCAGGTCCAGGACCAGGGGAACCAACAGACTTGCTGGGCCTCTGGGCAAGGTGTAGGGGAGGACTAGCTCCGTGCTCTTGGGAGGGGAGGGGCCTCAGGCAGAAGGGGCGGGGCTGGGGACTCTTAGCACTCCCCGGGACACAGTACCCGATGCTCCAGCAGCAATTTAAAGGTCCTGGGGGCTCTTGTTGCTACAGTAGTGGTAGGAGCCACGGGCCAGCTGCCTTCTTTGCCCCTCCCCAAGGGGGTCTGCCAACGCCTTGGCTGTGGAGTGGGGCAGGGGGCCAGGAGGTTCCACATGCAGGCACCACCCCTGCAGCTCCCACCAGCTGTGGTTCCCACCCAATGGGAGCACAGAGCCAGTGCTTGGGGTGGGTGCAGCGTGTTGAGCCCACTGGTCCCCACCCCCCCATCCTCATCTAGGAGCTGGACCTGCTGGCCACAGGCTGGGCGCAGCGCAGAACCAGGACAGGAAGGGATTCTGGGTGTGACGATTCTAAAGGAATGGTGAGCATGACTTAAACATGGCTGAACAGCTGCAGGGGCGCTGGGGAGCAAGGTCCCTTTGAGCAGAAGGTGATGGAGAGCTGAGCATGGACTGTACGGTCAATACTGGGCCCATCGGTCAGCAAACATGGGGCCATGCACAAGTAACGATCGCAGGTATCAAGTGCCAGCCCAGAGCCCCAGCTGATCATCAGCACCGGACAGCCGGCACGTCAGGCGGAGAGCCAGGGCAAACGATGAATGAGTAAATGTGGGGTGATTTGAGGTGCCTCCCCTTCTAGTCACCACACGCCCCCGGGGCAGGCTTTTCAGACACGGGACTCCTTGGGGGAAGGAGGGTATACGACTCAAGCAAAGTAAATCCCTGGCGGTTGGGATTCCTTCACTGTGACACCTGAAGAAGCTGGTGACGCTCTGCTCAAGTAAAACTAAACCAGCGGCCCTCCACGCAGCCCCAGGTGTCACATAAAAAGCCATATGTGGGGCCTGCAGGGGTTAAATGTGTATTCCTCTAGGCCAGCCATGAGCCCTGCTGGTGAAAATACCAGGTGTTCTATATCAGACGGCCTTTCCTCAGCCGCAGCTCCCTATGCTTGCTAGCTGAGAGGCAAGTATGGAATAAATAACATGACCTCGGTTCTCAGCCCCGTGGGAACATTGTGAGTGGCACTGGGCCAACTCGCACACACTCAGTAAACCGCTAACGTATAAGATCACTGGGAGTCCTGCCCCTCTGCGAGTCTCACCAGGGACCTAGACCTCGAAGGGGTGTCCTGGATCCCCCCAGCTGGAGCCACGTCCACTGTGGCCGGGTGCGAGGTGACCGGAACGGGACCCCCCCGCAGACTGAAGGGGTATAAGCATTTCCCAGTGCCTGTTGCTCTTTTATGCATCGCTGTGTCTGTGCTTATTGGCGTATTACTTTGCAGTAGCTGTGTAACCATCTGGCAGCATTAAGCCTGTAATAGTAGTGAGATTAATAAAAGCAACCATCCCTAATCGACTCTGTCTCGAAGCGAATCCACAACCCTGTTGGGCCCTGCCCTTGTGAGCTGACACCCGGGGGCAGACCTAAGTGCTAAGGACAGACATGGAGAAGAGAAGCCGTCTGTAAATTGGAAACCACCGTCCCTGGTTACCAAGCAGAACTTGCGTGTGGCACGGCGGGAACCCTGCTTGTGTGTGTGTGAAACAGAAACTCGCTGGGGGAAGTAGAGTTCTTACTGTACTGCTGTGTGTGAGGAAGTTGCGGGTGATTAACCTCACCCTTTACCGCCGCTGGAATCCCTTCCCAAGAAACTACAAAGGCCTGTGTGAAATTCTGGCATTTGGACCTTTTCCCACTGACAGTAACTGTAATCTGGGAGCCGTTAAAATCCAAACAGGACCCCCAGTGTCCAACAGGGACCAGCCTGCCTTAGCCCCGCAGCATCACCCACCGGACTTTCACTGGCCCGGTTGGCAGTGCTGACCAGAGCCAGAGGGGCTCCATTTGACCGGACCTTCTGGTCAAAAACCAGGCAGCTGGCAACCCTCGGGGGAGGCCAAGAAAGTCCAGTGATCACACAGCAGCAGAGACTGCTCTCAGGGACTCCTTCCCCCGTTGCACAGCCCAGGGGGCCTTCCCGTACGGCTGGCCCACAGCGGCCGCAGAATGCCACGAGGGGTTGGGAGGCAAAGCCCCAGATCTCCCTGGGGTGGGCCTGCTGGACCTAGACTCCGGCCTGACTCCCCACTGCTTGCAAAGTGGGTGCTTTGGATGGGGTCAGAGCAGAACAGAATGGGCCCGTCTAGTTCAGGCCCCCATCTCTGACAACAGCCAGAGACAGATCTGCCCCACGGGCTGCCCCACTGACAGACACATTGCCACCTCACCACCCCTTCTCTGGGCTGCCCGGGTTTCTATTCTCTCTCCTCCAAGGGCTGGCAAAGCCCCTTCCCCAGCACACGGCCAGATGATGCAGAGGGTGGGTGGGGGGGAGGATGCCCTGCTGAGCCGGGGTCCAGACATAGGGGCTGTGACCCTCCTGCCCGTCCCATGTCACAAGCCGGGGGGGAGGGCAGGGTCCTGGCACGGCACAGGCGGAGAACGCTGGCTCAGCGCTTACCTGTTTGAAGGGGCAGTGACAGGGGAGGCCGTAGCTGAGGAGCGGCTCGGGGCATGGCGTCCCTGGGGGGATGGCGTTGTCCAAGATGTTGCAAACGTCCTCGTACGTGCAGCTCCCGATCTGGTCCAGGCAGGGGACCTTTATCCACATGTCGACTATCTTCTTCTCCACCGTTAGTACCGCCTGGACAAAGGGTCGCACCGCCGGTTACGCACCAGCTGGGACAATCTCCCCTCCACCCTTCTCCCAAAAGCCTCCGCCTCACACCAGCTGCTCCATGCCCTGTCTTGGTTCCTCAGGCTGGCCTTAGATCAACCATGAGCCGCCGAGGCGAGGGAGCGGGCCGCCTGGGTGGCCTCCTCCATCTCAGTGGGCCGCAAGAGTCTCGTAACCAAGACGGTCTCCTGATAGGGGAGTTTTGCTCACTGTGTCTGTGTACCTAGACTTTGCAGGGGGCACCAACAGGAGGCAGGGGGCGCGCACGGCTCTCACAGGCAGTGCTGTGTGCAGCCAGCACACACCTCACGTCACCGACCCTGGCTTCACGTGCATGTCACTTGACTAACATCGGCAGGAAAAAAAAAGGACGCAGACAGAAACCAGGGGGATCTGGGACCCTGCCTGTGGGCAGCGGTCACAAAATGTCTCACGGGCCACCCGCAGACCCCGCCACGGGGCAGATGCGCTGCCTTAGATGGTACGCTCCTCCAGGCAGGAAAAGCATCTTCCCAAACTGAAGGCACCGGAGCTTCTCCAGACTGCTCCCAGCCTGGCCGAAATCAGAAACCAGCCTCTGTCTGCACGCAGAGCCAGGCCACAACGCAAGAGATGTTAGGAACAATCCCCCCGGGAACACCATGGCCGGGCTGTTGGTCTCCCATTCAGAACAACTCAATGCAGAATCCCCCCTCCTCTTTAATCCCGTGCTTGAAAAAAACGCCTGGCCTGGCCGAGCTTGTAAAGCCCCCTCCCACTCGGCCGACCCCCCAGCACAGCGGGGCTTTGATCTCGTCCAAGCATTCCCGCCACACAAGCCCAAACGAACGGCGATGGGAGCGGCAATAAAGGCTGCGAAGTCTTGCCCTTGGCTCCCGCCCAACTCCCGGGCAGATTCTTCGGCGCAGCTGCGTGATAAAGCACCACGGGGAGCAGGAGAAAGTGATCCCAAGCCCCCTCCCCTTCGCTAACGAGGCGGAACAGAGATGCTCCATCCCGGGCAGCAATTCTCAGTGCTTGTTATGGTCGCAGCTGCCTGCGACAGGAGGCACATGGGAGGCAGGGGTGAAAGGCTGGCTACTTTCTCTGTAACTTCTGCAGTCGCAGTGGTGGCCTGGGGGCTGCCCCGTTTTTCTTCCTCCCCCCGTGAATCCCAGCAGCCATCTCTCTGTCGGCTGCAGCCAGTACAGAGCCGCAGCAGCGTCCGCGTTCACGCTGGGCGGGCCTTGCTAGCAAAGGGAAATTCCCCCTGGCTCAGCCCGCCGCCGGCCGCCAGCTTGCGCGGTGTGAAGGGCAGCGGAGAGCCAGGCCGGACGGTACTTGCTGCACACACTGCTGGGGGATGAGGACAGCACCCCGGCAGCGCTGGCTCTGGGGCGGAGCTGCCGGTTGCCTAACGCCCTGCATCAGAGACTGCAGCGGAGAGTCCTGACCCGGCAAATCTGGGCACAGCTGGTGTAACTGCCCCAGCTAGCACACTGAGGAAGGGCGGGACGGGGTTCACAGTGTTCCCCATGGGCAGGGGAGGCCTGCACCGCACCCTGCCCCCCTCCACGCCCCCGCCAGCCCATAACCCAGCTCGCACGGCTGGGAAACTCAGCGAACCAGAGCCCATTTCTGCTTTCAGCTACCACTGAGCTGGCTGCTGCACCCTTCATCCAGCGCTCCCTCCCCCCACCCCATGGGGCAGATGCCCTGCAAAGCCCACCCCTCCGCGGGTGTGCAGCCTGGGTGGTGTGTGCCACTAATCTCTGAGGGCCAGAGCCAGACCCTCTGCTGGGGGTCCCCAGGAAGGCCGCACCTGCAGCGGGGGGCTGTGCACAGGCAGGGGAGTTTTAAGGAAGTGGTCACGTTCGTTATCAGCGTCTCCACAATCAGGAACCGAGTCTGGCTTTGGGCAGCAGGTCGGCTCCGCGTGGCCAGTCAGGCACCTCCCGCCTGCCTCTCTGCACACCCTGGACTCTCACCCCCACTTCCTCTTCGACTCTCACCCCCACTTCCTCTTCTCTCGCCTCATCTTCCGATGAAGCACTCCCCTTGTCTCTTCCCCTCCTCCTGACCTTAATGGGACCCCCCGACCCAGGAGCCCCCAACTCTGTCCCCCCAGCATTCCTTTCTCCCTGCTTCCATGTTCCCTCTTCCCTTCCCCCCCCCCTTTCCTATTCCCTCTTTTCTGAGCCCCCGGTGCCTTTTGCTGAGTGATCTCACTCCCCACTTCGAGCTCGCCGCATCTAACACCCAGGGCCAGGCTTCTCGGGCGGACGGGCTCCCCAGCCGTCCTCTAGCCCCTTCCCCGCAAAGGCGCTGAGCTCCCAACGGCGCCCACTGGCTTCGTGGGACCCGTGGGTGCCCGGGCTCGACACCCGCCCTTCTCCGACTTGGCTACGCTCCCACAGGGGCGAGGCCAAGTCTCGCTCGTCAGCCCGGCCTCACGCAGACGCCGCCAGGCTGCGGGAGCTGGGAGAGCCTTGGATCTCACCCAGCTCCACTGCACAGGCCGTGGGGCACGGCAAGTCACAAGGGAATGACTGGGCTGCTTTAGACGACCCACCCGCGTGGGCTCAGCCCCTTTCTGCCAGTGGTGCTGCATCCCTCCAAGGGGCTGCACCAGAGCTGGCCTGCCCAGAGGGCCGACCCAGGCCCTGTGTTTTCAGGGGCCCCCGTGGCAGCCCCCATTTTGATGGGAGCCTGTGGGGCAGCCTAGGGGATTACCAGGGGCCTGGCACAGTGAAGTGGAGCACAGCAGGCTGGGAGATGGCGGCAGAGCAGGCTACTGCATTGCTCCGGTTCCTGCCACCATGGGAGAACCCTGCTGCCACCCCACATCCCCTCCCGAGTAATCCTCCCCAAGGAGGGGGCTTCAGGAAAGAGAAGACAGAGGAGCAGGGACAGGAAGAGGCAGGGGTGAAGCAGGAACAGGGGGTTGCCTGGTCCCCACACCTAGGGCCGGGGAGTTGCCCCAAGCCCAGCACACCCTGGGGCAACCCCCCCCCAAAACACATCCCACCTCCCTAACTTCAGCAGGTCCCTTATCCTGCCTTCCTAATGCAGGATCCAGCTCCATCCCTAGGGCAGCCTACACTGACTGTCCATCTACTCCCAGGGTGGGCAGGGCGGTACTTGAACCTACAACGCTGCACTCCCCAGGCAAATGCCCTATCCCCTAGACCACTCAAGGACCCTGGGCTATGCTGCTCTATTTCAGGGAAAAGTTCCCACCCAGCAGGCAGACCGGGCCCAGACCAAGCCAGCCTTGAGTTCCCAAGCCCCAAACACAGGTATTCACAAGACATCAGAGTTCTCAGGGTCTGCACTCTGGAAACCAGCAGCAGCAGTGGAGGGGCCAGGACCGTGGGGTTGGAAATGTGCCCCAGGCCTAGCGAGTCCTGCCAGGGCTGGGGATTGCGGTGACTTTTAGAGCGTCCTTTAGGGTTGCCAGATAGTTTCAACAAAAATACCGAACTCCCACCCTCCCCCCAAAAAAAACACCGGGGAAAAAATGCTGTTGGGGGGGCCTCAAAGTTGTTGAGGAAAAAAAAGAAAGACCCCAAGAGTTATTAAGCAAAAAAAAAAAAAACAACCCAGGGGAGGCATTGCTTCCCATTGCTCCGGTCTTGAGGGTTTTTTTGCAGGCGGCCATCTTTTTATTTTGGTCGAGCCACAAGGGAGCTTCCCTGCGAATCCAGGTAAGCAGGGGGACCGGGGCCGGGGGGCCGGCGCCCGGAGGGAGGGCTGGGGGCTGGGCCCAGTTGCCAAGTGTTTGTAGGGTTGCCAGGTGTCCGGGATTTTCGCCTTCTGGGTGGGAAAAAACAGAAAATACCAGACATTTCAGGTGTCTGGTATTTTCTGAATTTTTTTACCGGACAGGAGGCGAAAATCCCGGACTGGCCGGGTCAGTACCAGACACCTGGCAACCCTAACGTCCTTTCCCAGTGCTCCATAGCACGGCAGTAGCTTCTCCGGCAGGCTTGCCCTTTGTCACCTACCTTCAGAGGTGAGGTGAGGTCCACTTTACTGGAAACTGCCAGGTTGACTTTCAGATCCCCGGGGATGCAGATTGGGTCTGGGGCTAAGGAGAGACTCTGGACCACAACGGGATCAGTCCCGTTGTCACAGTTCTTCCACGAGAAGCCATCAACCTACAGGATTCAGCGAAGGAAAGGGTTAAACAGCCCCTGCGCTCAGCTGGGCTTGCTGGCAGGGGAGAGACAGTTCTCATGCTCCTTGGAGACACGCTCCAGCGGGTTCGCGAGGGGACCTGCAAGGGGTCCCCTCCAGTCCTCCACAGTAGGGAAGACGGCAGCTGCACTGCGGAGTTCTGGAGCGTGAAGGCTCCTCATAATTCCATTGTAGGGGGCAGAGATCCCCATGTAACACCTCCCCCCCACACACAAACTTACTGATGACATTGAGAAAACAAGTGGAAACGAGCTTTTAAAGCGTGCTGTCAAATTCTGAAGAAAAGGTAACACTGTACTAACATTGCAGGAGGAGAGTTTCAAAAGTGCCCAAGGGATTTAGGATCCCACATGCCAGTGCCTCTGGGATCCTAAATCCATCAGGCATTTTAGAAATTCTCCTCCTAGGACTGTAATTAAAAAGTCTTTTAATCCATTTGAAACCAACCCGTGCGCCTCCCTCTGGCATTTCCAAACTGCCTACTGAGTAATGCTCATTAAAACTTGCCAGCTATAACGTGGGCATATAAATAGCACATTCGTCGCTGATGTCACCAACAAACATGAGAGTCTGAAGCGGAGGGTTTGTTTTATTAGCTGAACTGAGTATGGATGGCCTAGTCTACTCAGTAACATGAGCGTAAACTGAAGGTGCAACTAACTCGTTCAGTTAAACCGGTGCAGCTTTGTGTGTGGACAGTCTTAAACCGATTTAAATTTGATTCATACTGGCATCAGTATATCGACAAGTAAAAGCTAATGCATCAGAAGGGCATCTACAGTGCTTTGCCCTTCGGGCTTGTCTGCACCAGTTTCACTTTCATCAGTTTAATTAAATCAATGCACGAACTTTTGTGCACTGACTCTTATCCTAGTTTAATCAGTTCAGCTCGTATCCATATGGACACAATTACACCAAAATAAGCCAGGTTTAAGCTGGTATAAAAGCAGCTACACACAAAGCTGCACTGGTTTAACTGAACTTGTATAAAGTCAGACCTCCAGTTGAAACCAAAGCAGCTTTGTGTGCAAGACTGGGGATAAATCATTTTCAAACCAGGGCGTCTTCTACGCGTAGACAAACCTTTCAAAACCAAAGTCGATTTCTCCACAGGACAGGTAAAGCTGAGCCTACAAGAGCTGCACTGGGCTTCCCCTCCCATGGATGCCCCAGCATAACTGGATCCTGTATTAGGACAGGCTGGTTCTGTGAGTGCAGCCCCTCTGACTTACAGTCAGTACCCGCCCACTGATGTTAGTGCAACTGCCAACACGTCACCGAGAGAACTTGTCCCAACAGCCCACCTCTCCCTGCTCCTAGTACATTTCAGCACATGGCATTCTGCTGGAGCTATGGATTCACACCGCCTTAAGAACAGCCACACTGGGTCAAACCATGGGTCCGTCTAGGGCAGTCGCCTGTCTTCTGACTGTGGCTGGTGCCAGATGCATCAGAGGGAATGCACGGTTATTACTGAGTGGCCAATCTGGTTGGGGGCCCCCCCAGATCATGAGCTACTTCGCATTTCCATGGAACACTCGGCATGCCCACGTGTGAGTCATGGATAAATCTGCCATATCTCCAGCCCCGTCACAGGCACATGTCCCAGGCAGGGACAAAAGCCCCGGTCAAGCCTGAAGCTTGATCATTAACGTGTCCAAACAAGCAGGGGACAAGGTTTTGTCCTCTTGGGTAACCAAAAAAAGCCCAGCTGCCTGGGATGTGACTGAGCTGGCCCCTTTGGGCTCAGAAGGAGCAGGGAGTAATGGTTCTGGTAGGAGGAAGCTGTACAGGAAAGTGGGGAAACAGCGCTTCCACTCGAGTTATAAGGGGGCACTAAAATACCCGGCACTTACTCCCCTTGATTGCTCCTTTTCACTGCCACAGCGGTGAAAAGTGATCTTAGTGTGACTTGGGCCTGTCGTATTGATTCAATGTTTGCTTGATCTCTTGTGGAAAGGTCTGGCACACGCTGAAACCCCCCTCCTGTGCTCGCACACGGCCCAGAACCCCCATGGGCATGTGCCAAACGGTACCAGCTTTTACTCTTGCTGCAATTGGCCTAGCTCATGTGCTGGCAGTGGTGTTCCAGACACCCCAGGGGAGATGACTGTCTCCCCCTTTTCAGCGGAGGCGCCTGGTGCCCGTGTTCTCTGGCACAAGTCAATAGCAAAATGCACTCGCCTGACTCCAAATGACCGATGCCCCGTGCCAGCCACGTCCCTTTCTAGAGTCCACATTTTCCCCTCTATTTGAAGAAACAGTGAGTAGTCCTGTGACACGTTAGAGCTAATAAATTATAAATATATTTCTAGTGACCAAAACCCACTTCCTCTCTCTGCCACAGCTTGCAAGTGCCTCTGGCTGCTTGCGGCAAGCAGATCAGAGGGACAGAAAGCAGCGGTGAAACCGAGAGCCCGGCTCAGGGATGGGTGGTGGGGACAGAGCCGTTCACCTCCGAGTGCTTAGTTCAAAGGCCGGGGATCCCAGTGGCTCGGGAGACAAGAGCAGGAATGGGAGCCACATGCCACTACGCCTCTGGGTTGAATCCGGCCCGAGGTGTTCAGGCGGAAAGTTGTCAACCCACATTCCACCCTGCCCCCAGGGCACTGGCACCACGCTGGCAGCACAGAGTGGCTCTAGCGCCGGCACTGCCAGCCTCGAGGGTTCGCCCCAATGTAGGGGTGTGAGGCCAGCCTAGCCGCTTCTACTCCTCCTACTGCTGGCCAATGGGGGATGGCTGGGGGGCTGAGGGTCAGAGCTGAGCTGAGGCGTCTCTGTGCCCCATCAGCGTCTTTCTGGGCTCTTCAGGGCCTCTGGTAACAAGCGTGATTTAGAACAGGCTTCAAGCCTATTAACTTAGAGCAGAGATGAATCCAGCACACAGCCCCATGAGGAGAGCACATCAGTGGGTCAGAGACATCTCTGCACCTCCCTTCCCAAGGCTCTGGGACATGCTCCATATCCATCCTGCAGCCCCTGTGTGGCAACTCAGGGAAGACTCCAATGCCGCCCTGCTGATCAGCAGAGCGTCCACAGCTGGGTTTTGTTTCTACGGGTGGTGCACATCTGTACATGCCTTGGTGCACATAACAATTTTATTCCGCACATGGATGGGAAAAATTCCACACCCAGATGGAAAAGATGAGCGGGAACCTTGCTCTGCACAAGAAGTAACACGTTTCTCTGCCCCTCCTTGGGAATTTGGCCAGAGCCTCCGGCTCTCCAGAGATCTCTCACGCCCACAGAACTTATCTCCTGGCCTTCGCTGGTGAGGTGATTGCAGCAAAAGAGGAACTGACATTGAACAAAAGAAAACAGGAACTGAGTTGGGGCAGGCTCAGAGAAAGCCGCCCCCGAGCCCAGCCCCTGCGCTGGGGTGGCTATAGAGACTCAGTAGCCATGTCTGAGTTGCGGTCCAAATGGCCATGGGCCATTAGGGACAGCTCAGGCCACAGTTACCCATCACACATGGGCACAGCTGAGGGATCATGGTCCAGAATTCATGTCCCCAAACCACCACTGCTAGGACCCCCTCTGGCCATGGACCTGGGCAGTCCAGGAGGGCAAAGCCCATGAAGTCTGATTCACCACCTGGTGCCATCATTTACAGCCTCGCTCCAGGAGCATGGTGCAAGGCCACATCAGGACAGCAGCGAGGTGCAGCGTCGTGGGGAATCTGAGATCACTGCTAGCAGTGCTGGGCTACCGGCTGGCAAGCAGCCCGGCTCCCAACGCGAGCGGACAAGCAAGCAGGGTGCTATTCCCCCTAGGAATCCAGGCCAGCGCTCACCTCTGCTCTTCTTGGGACAGAAGTGGGCACCTAGCCCCATGCTGCAAAGGATGACAGACAATGGTCCCTCTAATTTGTTTCCATCCATGTGCAGAATAAATTTTGTCATGTGCACCATTGCATGTGTGGATGTGCACCACCTGTATAAACACACACTGCCAGCTGTGGGCACTCTGCTCATCAGCTGGGTGGCACCTGAATCTCTCCTGGGTGGCCACCTAAGCACTCAGCTTCCAGGGAACATTGGTGACAGGTGGGTATGCAGTCACCATCCCAGTGCTAAGAAGCCCTGCTCCCCCACCTGCACAACACACACGCACTGGATACCAGGCAGCCCCACTTCCACGCTTTCCCCCTTCCCCCGGGTAAGGCTTTGGCCGCACCTTTGCCTGGCACGGGGTTCTTCCAAGCCACCAACCTTCAGAAATCACGATACAGACCCGGCTCTTACAAAACCACATCCAAGGTCAATACTGAAACACGGATCCAAACACGTCTCCACCGACCGGATCGGAATTCCCCTTGGACTATCGGTTTGTGAAACCGCTGGAGAGTCGGCTCCTTGTCCCCATGCAGGTGGGGACCCTTTTTAAGAGCCTGGAAAATTCTGGCTTGGCGGGAAAACCATGTCCCACCCAGCTCTCCCCGCATGGCTGCTGCCCAGGGCTGGAACCTCGCTCCGCACCCTGGCTCTCCCTCCACACAGGCCAGCCCTTTGCCCCCAGGCAGCCAGGAAAAGAGAAGACTGAGAGGGGACATGCTAGCAGCTTTCAAGCATTGTTACAAAGAGGAGGAAGAACAGTTATTCTCCTCAACCTCTGAGGATAGGACAAGAAGCAATGGGCTTAAATTGCAGCAAGGGAGGGTTAGGTTGGACATTAGGAAAAGCTTCCCATCAGGGTGGTTAAGCACTGGAATAAACTGCCCAAAGAGTTTGTGGAATCTCCATCATGGGAGGTTTTTAAGAGCAGGTTAGACAGGCATCTGTCAGAAATGATCTAGATGGTGCTTGGTCCTACCGGGAGGGCAGGGGACTGGACGTGATGACTTCCCGAGGTCCCTTCCAGTTCTATGAGTCTGCGACCCCAACACGTTCCCACACCTCCCCACTGGATATCCCAACACCCCTCCGGTAGATAAGCCGATCCCTTTTTCTTTACCACGCGCGGTTGAGCTGTGGAACTCCCCGTCGCTGTAAATCACGGACCCCAACGGAGCAGGGTGCCCAGCCGGATGAAGCACTCCTATGACTGCTAACCTCCAGAACAGAGGGCCATTGTAAAGGATAAAGCCGGGGCCAGGGCAGCCGAGCCCTTAGGAGCCTCTGCCCCACTCCACAGACCCTTCCCCGTGCCCGGGAGGGGGCAGCCCCCTTACCTTGCTCAGCCTCCTGGGCTGCGGCCTCTCCACCAGCCAGGGCTGCTGCCCCCGGCCGCCCGGCATCACTGGGCTCAGCTGCAGCAGGGCACCGAGCACTAGAGCCAGCGCCGCCATCGCTCCCGCGGCTGCGGGCCAAGCGGCGGCCGGGCAGGGAGCCGGGGCGCGGGCAGCGGAGCAGGGCGACTCGGCAGCGACTGCGCCTGGCGGAGCCCGGCCCCGCCTCCCTCCCCGCCGCTTCCGGGGCTTGCTTAGCCCGGGCGGGCGGGGAGGCAGGGAGAGGCGCCCTGCCCTCTGCTGGCATGAACGGGCTGAGCCCAGGCTGCTCCCCCGCATCGCATCCCGGCTCGGCACCTCTAGCAGCGCGGGGCGCGCAACAACCGGCCAGCTCCACGGGGTCTGCGAGATAAGGCGAGAGGCCAGGTGAGGGCAGACACACAAACACACAACAGACACTGGGCACAGACACACAATAGACACAGGTGGGTACAAACACACAACAGACACAGGTGGGTACAAACGCACAAACACACAATAGACACAGGTGGGTACAGACACAAACACACAACAGACACAGTGGGCGCAGACACACAATAGACACAGATGGGTACAGATGCACAGACACACTTTAGACACAGATGGGTACAGATACACAAACACACAACAGACACAGTGGGCACAGACACACAATAGACACAGGTGGATACAAACACACAACAGACACTGGGCACAGACACACAATAGACACAGATGGGTACAGATACACCAACAGACACAGTGGGCACAGACACACACATTAGACACAGGTGGATACAGACACAAACACACAACAGACACAGTGGGCACAGACACACAATAGACACAGGCGGGTATAGACACAAACACACAACAGACACAGGTGGGTACAGATGCACAAACACACAACAGACACAGGTGGGCACTGACACACAATAGACACAGATGGGTACAGATACACAAACACACAACAGACACAGTGGGCACAGACACACAATAGACACAGGTGGATACGAACACACAACAGACACTGGACACAGACACACAATAGACACAGATGGGTACAGGTACACCAACAGACACAGTGGGCACAGACACACAATAGACACAGGTGGGTACAGACACAAACACACAATAGACACAGGTGGGTACAGATGCACAAACACACAATAGACACAGGTGGGTACAGACACAAACACACAACAGACCCAGTGGGCACAGACACACAATAGACACAGATGGGTACAGACACAAACACACAACAGACACAGGTGGGTACAGATGCACAAACACACAACAGACACAGGTAGGCACAGACACACATTAGACACAGGTGGATACAGACACAAACACACAACAGACACAGGTGGGTACAGATGCACAAACACACAACAGACACAGGTGGGCACAGACACACAATAGACACAGATGGGTACAGATACACAAACACACAACAGACACAGGTGGGCACAGACACACATTAGACACAGGTGGATACAGACACAAACACACAACAGACACAGTGGGCACAGACACACAATAAACACAGGTGGGTACAGACACAAACACACAACAGACACCGTGGGCACAGACACACAATAGACACAGATGGGTACAGACACAAACACACAACAGACACAGGTGGGCACAGATACACAATAGGCACAGGTGGGCACAGATACACAAACACACAACAGACATAGGTGGATACAGACACACAACAGACACAGGTGAGCACAAATACACAAACACACAACAGACACCGGTGGGTACAGACACAAGCACACAACAGACACACAAACAGTGACACAGGGCTGGCAGCTGGTTCCCCAGCGCCCAGCCAGTGGCACTGCTGACGTTCTGCCACCCAACGATCCAGGACTATCCCACTAGCCCTACTAGAAGAGACCAAGGGCCCCTCTGACCCAAAGTCCTGTCTCTAACAAGGACCAGATGCACCTGAGCAGTGGTGGGCAACCTGCTGCCCCAGGGTCACATGCAGCCCATGGGGGTTCTATGTGTGGCTCGTGAGACATTTTGCCCACGCGCAGGGTTGCCAGATTCCGCTGGTTTCTGTCCGCGTAGGTTTTTTCCTACCAATGTTACTAAAGTGACACGCACATAAAGCCAGGGCACGGAAAGTGAGGTGCGTGCTGCTTGCACACAACATTGTGAGAGCCGTGTGCTCCCTCTGCATCCCATCGAAGCGCTGCTACGGTTCAATCATCACTTCCCACAAATTCTAGGGACGCCAGCACAGTGAGCAAAACTATCCTATCCTAGGACATCATCTTGGTTCTGACAATCTTGCAGCCCATTGAGATGAAGAAGGGACACTCGTGCAGCCACTCACTAGCCTACGCTGCCCCTCACTGCTCCAGAAGAACATGCATCAAGGACTTGTATGGACTAATCTGTCCATACACATTTTTTTCACTAGCCCCAATCAATCAGCGGTTGCTTTATCCTATATAATATCACTAGCGGTGTTATGAGTCATATATATGAAAATGTCTAATGCTGTTTTAAACCCTGCTAAATGTTTGATGTCAATGATATACAGTGGCAGTGAGTTCCACAGGTGAACTGCATGTCATGTATAAAAGTAATCAGTTTACCTACCCGAGGAGTGTCGGTACCTCCAGGCCTGAGACTTAGAGCCGTCAGCCAACCCCCCTCCAGATCAGGACCAAAGTGCCACAGAACTTTTTCCAGTGCTGTGGATTTGTTCCATGCAGACAGAGGCAAGGTGTCTGGTCTGCAATATGACAGTTAGGAAAGATGTGGAGGAAAGGAGGGGCAGGTGATGATCCATTCAAAAGGCAAGTTTCCGAGGGTATGTCTACACTAGCCCCCTAGTTCGAACTAGGGAGGCTAATGTAGGCATTCGAAGTTGCAAATGAAGCCTGGGATTTAAATATCCCGGGCTTCATTTGCATCTTCCCGGGCGCCGCCATTTTTAAATCCCCCTTAGTCCGAACTCCATGCCCACGGCTACACGCGGCACGGAGTAGGTAGTTCGAATTAGGATCTCTAATTCGAACTACCGTTACTCCTTGTGGAACGTACAGCAAAATGCATGCCCAGAACTCCGGCAGGCCCATCACCACTGTGGTGGCACAGCTGGCACTCGAAAGCTATCTCATTGTGAGGCAGAGGGAAGGGGGCTCCAGCAGCCAGGAGGTTAAAACTGGCAGCGTAAGGCAGTGGTTTTCAAACTTTTTTTTTCTCATGACCCATAATTTGACTAGAGTGCGGGCTCTGGGGTGCAGCTGAGGAGCAGAGCTTTGGGGTATAAGAGGGGGCTCTGGCTTTTTTGGGGGAGTCAGGGCTGGGCAGGAGGGACTTGCCTTGCGTGGCTCCTGGTCAGTGGTGCAGGGGTGTGGTTTGAAAACTACTGGCATAAGGTACTTAGTGAACGTCAAGCAATTGGCACAGGCTCTGCCTAGCCACACCTCCATGCCTTTATATAAGAGAGATGGGCCAGGATCTGACCACCCACGAAGTTACTTAACCCAAACTCAATTGCCTTTGTCTTTATATCCAGCCACGCCAACCCCCCAGGATCCAAACAACCCCCCAACTTTGGGGGGGTTCATTATGGAACCCCCCATTTTGCAGCTCGGGCCCATCTCTTTCCCATCAAGGCAAGAAGCAAGTGCTCGCTGGGACGCAACATCTTTTCTTGCCACGCCCAGTGAGGTAGCTGCAATACAACTGTGCAGGAATGGGTGGAAGGGACGAGAGAGTCTGAGTGGGGGAGAGTCAATTGGGACACACACAGCACCTAATCACGGCTTAGTGAGACATGCCCGAGACATTGGTGCAATGTTTTCCCTGAGGGTACCTTAGCCAGCCGATGAGTGTGGTGCAATGTTGCAGTGCTCGTCATGTGGTACCTTTCCTGGCATTTGTATGGGTGGAGGGGCTCTGCAGAACCAGCCCAGCCGCATCTCTCAGAGGTGGGGAACGCCCTCGCTCTGGTGCCTGCTCACCCGGCTGAATGAGTCTCTCAGTGCTCACGTAGAGGCTGCCCTCTCTCCATGGGCTCTGCACAGTTCTTCTGGAGACAGCGCAGGGACACTGGCATCCCGCAGTGCAGGCGGGCCCCCAGGTAGACAAGCTGTAGTGCAAAGGCCGGGGTGGCTACATGGTGTTTAAGGCTACAGCTTCCAGCTGCGGAACCCGGTTTGGCAATTGGGAAGCGGGGTGGGGAGGGGAAGGAGCAATGGATCATTACTGGAAAGTAAGCCCGCCCCACACTTACCCAGGGGCAGTGTCTCTGGGGGTTGTGACCTGACCCAGACTCTCAGCCAGAGGAGCTGGGCCAAATAGTGGTGCTGTGACAGGGTGCCCGGGGCGGCAGTGCCATGCGACTCCGTGCACCTTCTCACAACTCCTGGAGCAGGGAGCTGGGCCCAGCCCAATGGAACCTGAGCTGCTGCTGCCGGGTGAGTGTGGCGTGGGCTCACTCCGCAGCTCCCCCCACGCCTCCTTTGTCAATGGCATAATGTGCTTGAAAAGGCACCGCACGTACAACTAAAGCGTCCCCCATTCAACGCTCCTCTAATCGTTTCCAGCCACGTGCGGAATAAATTTTCACATGCACCGAGGCATGTGTGAATGTGCACCACCAACAGAAACACAAAACCTAGCGGTGGGCACTTTACTAAGCAGCGTGGTGGCATATGAATTTCTTCTGAGCGGCCGCACATGCACACAGCTTACAGGGAACACTGTTGGCTCCGTCACTGCACGTCACAGCTAGCGCAGCAAGCCCAGTGTGGCCTGTACAGAGTACGGTCTAGCAGCACATCTGGGCTGGCTCACCTTATGGAATGCCCCCAGAGGTGCAACGAGTTCTCACATCTGTGTACAGCGGGGGCAAACAGGCCTCCGTGGGCCGGATCCAGCCTGCCAAGCGGATTGATCCAACCGGCCGAGATCCTGCCGCTCCCACACCCCCAAGCCAATGAGGGCCTGGGGGCAGGGGAGAACGTGAAACTTCCTCCCGCCCCGGCAGGACAACGCAGCGCTTTGAAGCACCATGCGCTCCTCGCAGGGCGGGAGGAGATGTGACACGCTCCCCGGCCCCCAAGCCCAGATTGGCCTGGGGGTGGGAGGAGCGCACAAAGTTTCCTCTGCCCTTCCCCCCCCACACACCCGCCCTGCGAGGAGCGCGTGGTACTTCAAAGTGCCACATGCTTCTCGCAGGGCAGGAGGAGGCTTCCCGCACTGTCTCGCCCCCAGGCCCTGATTGGCCTGGGGATGGGGGAGCGTGCGAAGCCACTTCCCGCCCTGCCAGGGGCATGGGTGCCTAGTGGGAAGGGGGGGACAAAGGGGTTCCCCAACCCCCAGACCAATCATGATCTGGGGGTGGGGTAGCCCAGAAGCATCATGGCCCTGCCCCTGCTAGTTTAGGCCCCGCCCCTTCTGGGGTGGCCCCTGGCCAAAAATTATTGCCCACCCCTGATGTACAGCATAAGTCCCTCTAGTCACCCGCCCCCTGCTGCATACAATTCTGTGCTTCACCACCACCCGCCAATTACAGCAGTGCACCCAGGGGATGCTTTTCCCTGCAGCCTGATGGGTCCAGGAAGATCCCTGACAGGCGCGGTTCCTTTGCTGATACGCCGGGCCATTTCTGTGTGCCCACCGAGTGATCGGGGCCGGCCCCACCCCCGGGCGCATGGCACAGGTGCAGCGCCGGCCCCTGGTGCGCAGCACATGGGCGGCCCGGCCCCCGGGCACGCAGTGCATAGGCTGTGCCGGCCCCGGGCGCGCAGCGTATGGGCATCCCCGCCCCTGGGCACGCGGCACAGGAGCGGCGCCGGCCCCAGGCGCACAGCGCATGGGTGCTGCCGGCTCCTGGGTGCGCAGCGTATGGGCGTCCCCACCCCTGGGCAAGTGGCACAGGAGTGGCGCCGGCCCCGGGCGTGCAGCGCATGGGTGGCGCCGGCACTGGGCACGCGGCGTATGGGTGGTCCCGCCCCCGGGCGCATGCACGGCCCCACCCCCGGGTGCCCAGCGCGTGAGTGGCCCCGCCCCTGGGCGCCCAGCAGCCCCAAAAGGTTGGGGACCACTGCTGTATAGTGAGATCCTCCACCCGAAATGCAAGATTTCTGAAGGAGTTTTAAGGATTGTGGTTGGGGGCAGGGTGTGCACATGTGCACACATGAGCATGCATATCCAGTGGTTCAGTGTCCACAGTCTAAATAAAGTTTCTTATTCCATCTTAGAAGACAGTGACTTTCAATGATTCTTTACCGTTTAAATGGCTCCAGATCTCAAACATCCCTGAGTGTCCGGGTGCTTGGAATTGGGCCTATCTCAAACAGCAAAACATTTCACAGAACAAGTAACAAGGTTACCAAAAAAAAAAAAAAAAGTCCCTAAGTATCCTAAAGAGCATATTTATATCTGGAGAAAACATTCAGCTGTGCAAATAATAAAGCAAACTTTGAATGTGATTTTGGGCCAATGGCGTCTACGTTTTTCCTCACATCTGTATCATGGGAATTACAAAGACTTTCAGAGAGAGAGGGCAAGAGACAGACCGACCCAGGAACAGGAGCAGAAAGTTTGCAGGAAGAAAAGAGAAAATTCAGCAAAGAAATCAACATGATCCACATTTGTTCATTTGCATTATAAGATTTTTGGGGCAGGGACCACGTTTTCCTACGTTCCCGTGAGCCGCCATGCCAAGCAACGGCCTTGTATAAATACAATAGTTTAGACGGATACTTCATCCAAGCATCAGAGGGCTGCTCTTCTCCTGATCCTGCACGTGCTCACCCAAATTGTCCTTCCTCACGAGAATGGCCACATCCAGGTCGGAGCTGAGGCCCAATCCAGATCTTACAAATGCTGCCAGTGCAGCTGTGAGAAAGGCCCTGGGAGGTGCTCACAGTAAGTGGAAAGGGTCATACGGTCTGCACAGCACGGTAAATGGACAATAAGAGTGCTGGCAGAGGAACTGGCTGTTTGCCAGGCCTGGCTAACTCCCTCGCTCCTTGCAGCTGCTTACGAGCACTGCTGGAGAAAAGGCAGTTCCTTGAATGACGTCTCTGCCTCCCTCTCACTTTTTGCTCCAGACCCACCCCAGCTGGGTCCCGTGGTGCATTTCTAGGCCTCCTCTGGAGAGATCTGGAAAGAACCTCGCAAGGATGGGCCATGCACGCACTTACACAGGGGCTCTTCCTTCTTCCAAGGTGTCTTGGATGCAAGCTCACTGTGCTCCAGCCCTGCTAATGGTGGGGTTTATTTCTCCTCTCTAGGGGGACTCCTTGGAATCCTGCTCCCCACTCCCACGCCCCTCTCCTCGCCTTATGAGTGACCTTTGCTGTCCTAGCTGCTTTCCCACTGGAGAATGGAGCATCTGCAGGTGTCTTTGCTCAGTATACGCCCCATCCTCAGTAAACAGAATGATGCACAATGTTCCCTCTAATCTTTTCCATCCTTGTGAGGAATAAATTTTTATGTGCCCCAAGGCATGTGTGGATGTGCACCACCAGGAGAAACAAAACCCCTAGCTGTGGGCGCTCTGCTAATCAGTGGGGTGGCATTGGACTCTCTCCTGAGCAGCCGCACCAGTTCCCAGCGTACAGGGCACACGGAATAAAGACATCAACACTAGCAACGTTCAGGCCATAACGATTAGTGACAAACTGTGGTGTTTTAGATGCTGCTTGTAATTATTAGAACTGGGAGCACTGGCTGTTGGGAATCTGGAAGCAGAGGACACAGGAAGGAGGGGGGAGGAGATGGGCCAGGCCTGAGTGAGAGCTACAGAGGGGAGCAGCAGCAGCTTGGTAAAGAGGTTTCACCTTTGGTAAATAAAGGCCTGTTGAAGTTTGTTACTACCTTGCTTGCATGATACAACATTTTGGCGACGAGGATGGATCTTCTGCCTCTGAACCCACCTGCACCCTTTCTGCAAAGCCCAGGTGAGCCTCCAATTGCTTTTACTGTCTGGATGGATCCATATGTTTGCGACTTATCTGCTTGCAATCAGTGCTACAGAGATTTCTGATGTAAGAAAGCGCGCTCTGCTAATCCACTGCCTTGGAGCAGAAGGGCAGCGTATATTTTACACTTTTCCCCTTGCAGATGATAAATATGAGACTGCACTCATTGCATTAAAGAACTTTTTTGTGCCAAAAGTGAATGTAGTAGCTAATCGCTACAGATTTCGCCAGCGTGAGCAGAAACCAGGGGAGACTATAATGCAGTATGTTGCTTCTCTGAGGAGTCTGATTGTAACTTGTGAATTTGGGAATATGGCAGATGAGATGATCAGAGACCAGCTCATTGAGAAAACAACCATGCTTCATGTAAGAGAACGCTTGCTTCTAGAACCACAACTTACACTGGAAAAAGCAATAACCATCGCTACCCAGACTGAGTCAGCTCTAGCAGAAGCCAAAATAATGAGCATGGATACAGGAGACCCAGTTCAGGCTGTGACTCCTTTGCAGAAAAGTCCACTATTGCTGCAGACAAAGAATCACAAGGGGAAAACTAATGAAAAACCACAGAATCAGCAAATTCAAAGCACAGCAAAAGCATGCTTTCGCTGTGGATCCCCACAACACCTTGCAAACTACACAAGATGTCCTGCAAAAGAAGCTCAGTGCAATCACAGCAAAAAGATTGGGCATTTTGCTAAGGTCTGCCGCAGTAGCCAGTCCAATCAACAGGTGCATGCAGTTACAATACCAGATGTTACTGTGCTGAGTGTGAACAAAGTCACTACTGAACATATTCCAGAACAGATAAGGTGCACTGTAAATGTTTCTGCCACACCTTCAGGCAAATCACATCCTATTCAGCTAATGTTGGACACTGGTTCAGCAGTATCTATACTACCTGATTTCATCTATTTGCATTAATTCAAAGATGTGCCTCTTACTGAACCCAAACGTCACTTGGTGTGCTATTTGAAAAACCAAATTCCAGTACATGGCTGCCTGCCAGCAACAGTGACTTTTGGTGATTGCTGTGTAAATGCAGAGTTTTACATTGTCCACAAAGGCACTCCTATCCTTGGCAGAGATTTATTGGCTGCTGTAAACCTCAGGGTAATTAATGGACGAATTGATCTTCCTCAGCAAAGCGCTCTTGCAGTACACACACCAGTTTCAGCTGGGACCCAAGACCAGGTTGAGGAGAAACTTGGCTGTGCGTATGGGTTTGTGCATAAGGTTAAAATGCGACATAATGTGATGCCTGTACGACAGAAGTTACGGCGCTTACCATTTTCAGTCAGGGAAGCTGTTTCAGAGGAACTTAAAAAACTTGTTCAAAAAGACATTATTGAAGAGATTGACTCATCAGAATGGGTTTCACCGATAGTAGTGACACAGAAGAAGGATGGAGGCACTCGCCTTTGTGTGGACTTAAGGGAGCCAAATAAAGCTATTGTGATTGACAGCCACCCTCTGCCTCACATTGAAGAAGTATTTGCAGAACTCCGTGGAGCAAAGATGTTTTCTACTCTTGATTTGCAGAGCACGTACCACCAGGTTATGTTGCATGAAGATAGCAGAGACCTCATAGCATTTATTACACGGGTTCCATACGGTCTTGAATCTGCCCCAAGTGCCTTCCAAAAAATGATGTCATTGATTCTGAAGAATCAACATGGAGTTCAGTGCTATCTGGATGATATTATCATGTTTGGAAATACTTTTGAGGAGCATGACAATAATCTGTAATCTGTACTAAGCTGCATCAGCACAGCAGGCCTCAAGCTCAATATGTCTAAATGCAAATTTAGACAAACAGAACTCTCCTTTCTGGGGCATACAATTTCACCGGCTGGACTAAAACCTGATCCAGATCATATCCTAGCAATTTCAAATGCTCCTCCTCCATCAGATTTGCAAACCTTGAACCATTGCGAGAATTACTACGGAGAAGTTCAACCTTGGTATGGACAACGTGAAAGACTTGATTGCACATAGTTCAGTACTTGCACTATTCAGTCCTGCATTGCCCACAATTGTGACTACTGATGCTTCTGATTATGGACTTGGGGCTGTCCTCACACAACTTCATGAGGACAACACAGAGAGGACTGTTGCATTTGCTTCAAGGACACTGAGTGATGCTGAGAGAAAATATTCTACGGTTGAAAAAGAAGCACTTGCTTGCGTCTGGTCTACTGAAAAATGGAGAACTTACCTGTGGGGCCACATATTCAAGTTGCGCACAGACCACAGCCCTTTGACAACATTGCTAACCACGAAAGGACTGGGAAGAGCAGGGAATCGTATTGCTAGATGGTCTCCTAGACTACTCTCTTTCAATTATGAACTGGAATATAAGCCTGGAAACCAAAATGTGATAGCTGATTGCCTTTCTCACCTGCCTTTGTCTTCACCAGATGGTCCACCGGAGGATGAGGATGAAGTACTTGCACTTATTACAAGCACTCTTACTGCAGTTACAAGAGAGCAATTCCAAGCTGCTTGTTCAGCATGTCCAATTCAACAAAAGCTACAGGAATTTCTGACAAAGAGATGGCCCAGTAACCCTAAAAACCTTGACCCAGTTTTGCTGCCTTATTTTAGAATTCGGGATGAACTTTCTTTGCTTGATGGCTATGTGCTACGAGGTACACACCGGCTACTTGTGCCAGAAGAATTACAGCTAAAACTCATACACCTGGCACATGATACTCATCAAGGTATTGTCAGAACCAAACAACGACTACGAGATCTGTATTGGTGGCCAGGGATGGACTCCCAAACTGAAGCAATCATAAAATCCTGTGTCACTTGCCAAATGCATGATAAGACAGCAGTGACATGTACCCCACCATTACAGCCTGTTCCTCTTCCTGATTCTGCGTGGGAAAAAGTTGCAATTGACATCGTAGGACCCTTTGATACTGCTCCAATTGACTGTCATTATGCCATCACTTTAATAGACTATTTCAGTAAATGGCCTGAAGTGGCGTTTACATCGCAAATTTCTTCTGCTACGGTAATTAAGTTTCTCTCTACAGTTTTTAGCAGGGGAAGGTAACCCCAAAGAACTGGTTTCAGATCAAAGAACTGGTTTCAGTAGTGGGTGATTCGATCGTTAGAAACATAGATAGTTGGGTTTGTGATGACCGGGGAGAACCGTATGGTCACTTGCCTGCCTGGTGCGAAGGTTGCGGATCTCTCGAGGCATCTAGATAGACTTATGTGTAGTGCTGGGGAGGAGCCGGTGGTCGTGGTACATGTAGGTACCAATGACGTAGGGAAGGGTAGGAGAGATGTCCTGGAGGCCAAATTTAGGCTGCTAGGAAAGAGACTGAAATCCAGGACCTCTATGGTGGCATTCTCGGAAATGCTTCCAGTTCCACGCGCAGGGCCAGGTAGGCAGGCAGAGATTCAGAATCTCAATGCGTGGATGAGACGATGGTGTAGGGAAGAGGGGTTTGGATTTATTAGGAACTGGGGACACTTTTGGGAGAGGGGAGCCTATACAGGAAGGATGGGCTCCACCTAAACCAGTGGAACCAGACTGCTGGCACTAAACATTAAAAGGCCGTAGAGCAGTTTTTAAACTGAGAGATGGGGAAAGCCGATTGGTGTGGAGATGCACGTAAATCGGAGGGAGACTTCTCTTAGAGGAGAATCCATTGATAGAGATTCTCTAAGCTGTAGTCAGAAAGAGAGGAGGAGAGGGCAAACCATGGGCCAGAGCAGACAAACAACCATGTACAAAGGAATCCAATGCATCAGGAAGGGCAGACAAATAAGCAGTGGCAAATTTTTTAAAGTGCTTCTACACAAATGCTAGAGTCTGACTAATAAGATGGGTGAACTAGAGTACCTAGTATTAAATGAGGAGATTGACATAATAGGCATCACTGAAACCTGGTGGAATGAGGAAAATCTGTGGGACACAATCATACCGGGATATAAAATATATCGAAAGGATAGAGCAGGCCGGGTGGGTGGCGGAGTGGCACTGTATGTGAAAGATAATGTAGAATCAAATGAAATAAAAATATTAAATGAATCAACATGTTCAATAGAATCGCTATGGATAGTAATTCCATGCTCCAAAAATAAGAAATTAGCAGTAGGGATATATTACCGACCACCTGACCAGGACAGGGATACTGACATTGAAATGCTGAGGGAGATTAGAGAGGCTACCAAAACAAAGAACTCTATAATAATGGGGATTTTAATTACCCCCATATTGACTGGATACATGTCACCTCAGGAAGAGAAGCAGAGATAAAATTTCTCAATGGCTTAAATGACTGCTTCTTGGAGCAGCTGGTGCAGGAACCCACAAGGAGAGGCAATTCTCGATTTAGTCCTGAGTGGAGCGCAGGATCAGGTCCAGGAAATAACCGTTACAGGACCGCTTGGGAATAGTGACCATAATATAATAACATTCAACATTCCTGTGGTGGGAAGAACACCTCAGCAGACCAGCACCCTGGCATTTAATTTCAAAAGAATTACACAAAAATGAGGAGGTTAGTTAAACAGAAATTAAAAGGCACAATGACTAGAGCCAAATCCCTGCAAGCTGCATGGAAACTTTTTAAAGACACCATAATAGAGGCCCAACTTAAATGTATACCCCAAATTAAAAAACATAGCAAGAGACCTAAAAAAGAGTCACCGTGGCTTAACCACCATGTAAAAGAAGCAGTGAGGGACAAAAAGGTATCTTTTAAGAAGTGGAAGTCCAATCCTAGTGAGATAAATAGAAAGCAACATAAACACTGTCAAATCAAGTGTAAAAATGTAATAAGAAAAGCAAAAAGATTTTGAGGAACAGCTAGCCAAAAACTCAAAAGAAATAACAAAATGTTTTTAAGTACATTAGAAGCAGGAAGCCTGCTAAAAAACCTGTGGGTCCCCTAGGCGATCGAACTATAAAAGGCGCAATCAAGGCGATAAAGCCATTGCGGAGAAACTAAATGATTTCTTTGCTTCAGTCTTCACGGCTGAGGACGTTGGGGAGATTCCCAAATCTGCACCGTCCTTTGTGGGTGATGAATCTGAGGAACTGTCCCGGATTGAAGTGTCATTAGAGGAGGTTTTGGAACAAATAGAAAAACTTAATGTTAACAAATCTCCGGGACCGGATGGCATTCATCCAAGGGTTCTAAAAGAACTCAGATGGGAAATTGCTGAACTATTATCTGTGGTTTGTAACCTATCCCTTAAATCGGCTTCCGTACCTAATGACTGGAAGGTAGCCAACGTGACACCAATATTTAAAAAGGGCTCTAGAGGCGATCCGGCAATTACAGACCGGTAAGTCTAACTTCAGTACCGGGCAAATTAGTCGAAACAATAGTAAAGAATAAAATTGTGAAGCATGTAGAAGAACATAATTTGTTGGACAAAAGTCAACATGGTTTCTGTAAAGGGAAATCCTGTCTTACTAATCTATTAGAGTTCTTTGAAGGGGTTAACAAACATGCGGACAAGGGGGATCCAGTAGATATAGTATACTTAGATTTCCAGAAAGCCTTTGACAAGGTCCCTCACCAAAGGCTCTTGTGTAAATTACATGGCCATGGGATAAGAGGAAGGTCCTTTCTTGGATTGAGAACTGGTTAAAGACAGGAAAAAAGGGTAGGAATAAATGGTAAATTTTCAGAATGGAGAGTAACTAGTGGTGTCCCCAAGGGTCAGTCCTAGGACCAATCCTGTTCAACTTATTCATAAATGATCTGGAGAAAGGGGTAAGCAGTGAGGTGGTAAAGTTTGCGGATGATACCAAACTGTTTAGGATAGTCAAGACAGAAGCAGACTGTAAGGGACTCCAAGAAGATCTCACCAAACTGAGTGATTGGGCAACAAAATGGCAAATGAAATTTAATGTGGATAAGTGTAAAGTAATGCACATCGGGAAAAATAACCCCAACTATACGTACAGTATGATGGGGCTAATTTGGCTACGACAAATCAGGAACGAGATCTTGGAGTTATCGTGGACAGTTCTCTGAAAACTTCCACACAGTGTGCAGCGCGGTCAAAAAGGCAAATAGGATGCTAGGAATTATTAAGAAAGGGATAGAAAATAAGACCCAGAATATCTTACTGCCCCTGTATAAAACTATGGTACGCCCACATCTTGAATACTGTGTACAGATGTGGTCTCCTCACCTCAAAAAGATATTTTGGCCTTGGAAAGGGTTCAGAAAAGGGCAACTAAAATGATTAGGGGTTTGGAACGGGTCCCATATGAGGAGAGGTTAAAGCAACTGGGACTTTTCAGTTTAGAAAAGAGGAGACTGAGGGGATATGATAGAGGTATATAAAATCATGAGTGGTGTGGAGAGGGCCGATAAAGAAAAGTTATTTATTAGTTCCTAAATAGAAGAACTAGAGGACACCAAATGAAATTAATGGGTAGCAGGTTTAAAACTAATAAAAGAAAGTTCTTCTTCACACAGCATGTAGTCAGCATGTGGAACTCCTTGCCAGAGGAGGCTGTGAAGGCTAGGAATATAACAGAGTTTAAAGAGAAGCTAGATAATTTCATGGAGGTTAGGTCCATAAAAGGCTATTAGCCAGGGGATAAAATGGTGTCCTTGGCCTCTGTTTGACAGAGGCTGGAGGGGATGGCAGGAGACAAATCGCTGATCATTGTCTTGGTCCACCCTCTGGGGCACCTGGTGCTGGCCACTGTCGGCAGACAGGATACTGGGCTAGATGGACCTTTGGTCTGACCCAGTACGGCCGTTCTTATGTTCTTATGTTCTTATGTTCAGATAATGGTAGTCAATTTACTTCTATGGAATTTGAAACTTTTCTAGCAGAGAGAAACATTTTACATAGAAGATCGTCCCTGTATTACCCTCAAGCCAATGGGGAAATCAAAGGTTTAACAGAAGTTTGAAAGAGAGTTTGCAAACGGCTAAACTGGAAGGGGGCTCGTGGATAACCTTCACTACTGATTTCTTGCAAGCTTACAGGGCTACACAACATGCCACAACACAAAGATCACCCACAGAGTTACTGCATGGAAAACAGATGAATACTAAACTGAACATTGCTGGATTGTTAAAGGCAAGACCTGATGCACCAAATGAGGATGCTGTGAGAAAAACAGTTGAACAGAAGCAAGCAAAGTATAAGGCTTTCACAGACAAACGGTGGGGTGCTAAGGAACCGAAGTTTGAGTGTGGTTCCTTCGTTAGAGTAAGAAAACCTGGAATTTTACGCAAAGGGGACCATAAATTCACATCTCCTCTTAAAATCATAGAGAAGAAAGGACCTTACACCTATCGACTTTCTGATGGGCGGGTATGGAATGCTTCTTATCTTGCACCTGCCTATGCACCAAGAGGAGATGATGCCAACACCCAGCCCGCGTTGTATGACTTCACCGTAGCACCAACACAACAAGACATTACACTGGAACCGGGGTTTGAGAGATGGTCTGTCAGACCTAGACGACCACCTGTCTGGACTAGAGACTATGTTATGTAGTCTTTACAGTGTTTTCAGTGTAATATTTCTGCCAACAGTATAGTGTCTTGTTCCATATTTGTTGCTGTGGTTAGAACAGCGTTTATTTTATAATTGGGAGAGCTTCTTAAGAGAGGAGGGAATGTGGTGTTTTAGATGCTGCTTGTAATTATTAGAACTGGGAGCACTGGCTGTTGGGAATCTGGAAGCAGAGGACACAGGAAGGAGGGGGGAGGAGATGGGCCAGGCCTGAGTGAGAGCTACAGAAGGGAGCAGCAGCAGCTTGGTAAAGAGGTTTCACCTTTGGTAAATAAAGGCCTGTTGAAGTTTGTTACTACCTTGCTTGCATGATACAAGACAAACATGCTCCGTGCTCCTGCCGGCGTCCGCAGATCTGCAAGAATCAATCCCCGCAAGGCAGAGAAGCCCCCCTCCCCTCCCCCCGCCAGGAGCTGCTAGAGATGCGGGTGCAGCAGCTCTCGGAAGAGCGACCGTGGGCCTGGAGACTGGGCAGGGGGGAGAGGCGGTTTTTCTCCATGGCCCCCCCGCCTTCCCTGGTGGATCAGACCCGGCGCGACCTGCTGCCCTGCGCTGGCTGAGGAGCTGCACATGCAGCCGTGGGGGTGGAGCGATGAGCGGGCGGGCCCCAGCTCAAACACCCCGGCGCTGACTCCAGTCGGGGAAGGGTCCCACGGGTCAGCAGAGCCCTTGGCAGAAGCTCTATTTTTAGCCGCCCGGCGTTAGCAGCTCGTCCTTATTTAGTCATCCGCCGCACAGGAGTGTGCGTGTGGGCGCGTGGGGGGACGTGGCGGGGGCTGACCCGGGAGGGGGGCCTGGAACGTGTTCCCTCGCCTTACACCCTCCAGGCAACGACAACTGCTTCACTTATCATCCTGCAGAGGCTTAGGGCTGAGCCATAAATAGCAGCACGCCGTGGCCTCTTCCTCCCGCCCAGCCCTTCAGGCAGCCGGGTCCAGAAAGTGTAAGTTACGCACCACGGATCAGTTTCACTCCCAGGGCCCCAGCGCTACCAGGGAAGCCCCTGCGTGTGCAGAGAGGAGGGCAGCACCGTGCACGGGCCAGTCACACCCAGCAACCGCCTTATACAGAGGCAGAAGCCAACACAGGACCGGATAGTCAGCCACTTCAGTGTCGAAACAGCATCCCCACACCGCTCTGCCAGGCCTGGCCAGAGCTTCCACCCAGCTCTGCCATGGCCCCGATCCTGAGCTGTAGCCCCTGCCTTCCTCTCCTTCTAGGCCTCTTGAGCAGAGATGGATGGTGCATGGTAGCCCCGGGCTGGGCACAACTCTGTCCGGATGACTAGGCTGAGAACAACACACTCGTTTCACCCACGACCAAGACCAATATTTGAAACTAGATCCCTGCCCCCAGGCTCGAAAAGGCTGGATTTTACCCTAAGCAGCAGTCAAAAAAGCAAAGAGAATGTTAGGAATCATGTAAAAAGGGATAGCAAACAAGAAAGAGAATAACTTACCACCTCTGTATCAATCCATGGTATGCCACATCTTGAATACTCTACAAATGTGGTCACCTCATCTCAAAAAAGATCTCTTAGCATCGGAAAAGGTTCAGGAAAGGGCAACAAAAATGATTAGGGGTTTGGAACGGCTGCCATATGAAGAGAGATTAAAAAGACTAGACAAATATCTAAAAGGGTGTTACAAGAAGGAGGGAGAAACATTGTTCTCCTTGGCCTCTGAGGATAGGATGAGACACAATGGGCTTAAATTGCAGTAAGGGAGGTTTAGGTTGGTGACACGGGGTACTAGAACCCTGCACGACTCCAAACCGGGTCCCAGTGGAGGATGGTGGCTGGACGACTCCTCCCGCCCCCGCGTCGGGAGAAAAGCCGGCGGTGGAGGCAGGCCCGGGGAGCGGCGGCCTATTGGCCGCTCGTGCATGTGCCTTGGGCGCCAGAGGGCCAGACACCGGCGCATGCGCAGGAGGGAGCGGGTCCGTAAGTGACTGCGGGGGTGGGGGAGGCGGAAGGACGAAAGACGCCGGCGCAGGCGCGGAAGGGTGGGCAGAGGACATTAAAAAGGGGGAACAGGATGGTGCAAAGTGGGGAGGGAAGAGGAGGAGAAGGCAGGAGAGAGAGGGAGCGCGAATCCAGGAAGACGAGGTGCCGAAGGAAAAGCAGGGAGAGTGGGGTGAGGAAGTGGCCCAGGGTGGGCAGCTGGAGTCTTGCTTGCGGGCTGACGAGTTGCGGCGGTTAGCCCCATCAGCCAGGTGGGTGACGGACAAGGAGGACACCCCCACCTTAGGGCCCTGGGCCGGGGCCTGGAGAGAGGGCAGGCCCAGGCCCCCCTCACACCCTACTCGGGGCAATAATATAAAGAGGGGCCACGACAGCCCTCCCCGAGGGATCACTGTCGGGCAAGCCGTGAAAAAGACGGAAAGAAGGGGTGTGGATCCGCGGGGGGATGGTCACACCCCATCACAGTTGGACATTAGGAAAAACTTCCTAACTGTCAGGGTGGTTAAATACTGGCATAAATTGCCCAGGGAGGTTGTGGAATCTCCATCACTGGAGATATTGAAGAGCAGGTTGGATAAACAACTATCAGGGATGATCTAGATGGTGCTTGGTCCTGTTCTGAGGGCAGGGGACTGGACTTGATGATCTCTCGAGGTCCCATCCAGTTTTAGCATTCTATGAGTCTTAAGACTGGGACTTTCCAGCGTAGAAAAGAGGAGACTAAGGGGAGGGAGGTATGACAGAGGTCATTACAATCATGACAGGTATGGAGAAAGTGAGCAAGAAAAAGTTACTTACTTATTCCCATAACTTAAGAGCAAGATGTCACTAAATGTAATTAATAGGTATCAGGTTTAAAACAAACACAAGGAAGTTTTTCTTCACACAGTGCACCGTCAGCCTGTGGAACTCCTTGCCAGAGGATGTTGTGAAGGCCAGGACTGTAACAGGGTTCAAAAAAGAATTAGATAAATTCATAGAGGTTAAGTCCATCAATGGCTATTAGCCAGGATGGGTAGGGATGGTGTCCCTAGCCTCTGTCAGAGGCTAGAAATGGGAGACAGGGGAGGGATCACTTGTTGATTCCCTGTTCTGTTCACTCCCTCTGGGGCATCTGGCATTGGCCACTGTTGGAAGACAGGACTCTGGGCTAGATGGACCTTCGGTCTGACCCAGTCTGGCTGTTCTAATGTAAGCCTTTCGATCTCACCCATCTGCAAGCCTAGATTATTGCCCTTGTGGACAAAGTGAATTTCATCCCCCCCCCCCCCCGCCATTTAATTTTTTTTCCCGTTTTGCCATTAAGAAAGAGAAACCTAAAAAGGAACACAGCTGGCTAGCTTTGGCTTTCTCCTCTCCCCCCTTTTTGCAAACCCACAAACGATTCCCCCAGAACGACAGGAATGCTCTGCAATCTCTGTCCCAGCCCAAAGCCATCTGAAGGAGGCTGAGTCCAGCGGCCCTGAGCTCTTACTCTGTTAGAGTGACCTGAAAACTCACCGCCATGCTCAGTCAAACTTGCAGCTGGTTGGACAAACCCCATAACCATGCGCCGGCTCGGGAAGCAGCCAGCCGAGACCAGTAATGGCGCTGACATCTTGTTTATTTATAGTCTATCACCAAAGAAGTCCTCAGCCAGTCGGCGTGCTCAAGGACCCCTGCTGTGGGTCTATGCACCCTTCCTCCCATTGTCTGGTGTCTTTAGTCTAGTTCGGGTCCCAAAACAGTGAAGCCGTAGCAGTGCAGCTATTATGCAGGGTTCCGGGCCTTTTTGCTCCAGGCTGATCTAGAACCCTTGTGCCAGCTCTGGAAAGTCCTTTGTGCAGAGGGTGGGGATGTCTTCCAGGGGCCACTTGAAGGTCCCTTTGCTCTGTGCAAATCTCTGCAGCTCATTCTGAATAACAGAAGTGTGAAACCCCCCACTCCTCCCCACCACTTTCCTCCCGAGAGTGTCTTGTAACTTCCTGGCCACAGCCCAGAATCAGCCCATTGTGAAATGCAGCCATTTCTCAGACAGCCACAATCAAAATAAGCAAGTGCCACCTTGTGTCCTGGGGATCTACATGTGGGGAGAGCCCTCAGCAATGCAGATCTCCCATCTCCCAGAAAGATCTCCCACATCTGCTACCTTCGGGTTCTTACACCGCCCCTGCAGCAGCTGGCTCTGACCCGCCTCAGAGACGGGATACACAGGACCGGATTCACCTCTTTGGCAATTCTTATGCTCCTAAAGTGGCTGCTTCCCTGCTCCCAAAGGGGGCATGGGAATCCCCTTTAAATGGCAGTGCGGAAGGAGCGAACTCCCAGTGCATCGGGGCAGGGGAGAGCGACATAGGAAACAGGCCTGAAAAGCGAAACCTGGCCAGTGAGGACACATCCTGTGTAGCCCGCACAGAAGGAGGTTGCTAATCATTTTCTGCCAACGAAATGCAGCAATTTTCAGTGCAGCCAAGTTTGACGTGAGCCAAATCTCCACCAGGCACCGGGGCAGAGCAGCCGCCTTGTCGAGGGGCGGGCCCTTGGGGCGTAACCTAATCCGGCCCACAGCCTCTGATTGAAATGGCAGCATTTTAAAAACAAACAGGGGTTGTAACTGCACTCGGTAACCACAACACTGCCTGCCATGCCGCTGCCCGGCACACAGGAAGCCTGGCCCATCAGCACATCCCACACAGTTATCGTATTACAACGAGTAGCACGCCGAGCAGCAGCCCACAGCCAGACGGGGCCGTGGGGAGCCAATGCCACGTGGGCCGCAGCACTCTCGCTGGGCTGCCGTGAACCCCGAGAGACGGGGCGAGGCTAGCCCGCCAGCGGGAGCAGACGCGCCGGGGATTTGGGAAGGGACCAGCGACCGGCCCTGAGCAGCAGATGGCATCGGCCCATGGATCCCAACAAGCCTGCGGGCAAAGCGGGTGGGGCCTTAATTAAGTCTGAGGAATTAGAGACGGTCATTTAGAGCAGGGGGTTTCGAATGACGGGGCGCAGCCCAGGGCTGGGGGGTGGGATGTCGGGCGCTGGGTCTCGTGCCTGCCTGGGGATCAGCTGACCAGTGGGGATGTTAAGGCAGCTCCCTGCCTGGCCTGGCACCGCAGACCCTAACCCACTACCGAGGAGACCCTGACTCTCTGCACTGCTACCTCTGATACAGGGGCAGCAGCGCAGGGTGCCAGGCGGGAGCTGGTCCGCAAGGAGAGCCAGTTTAAAAGCCAGTTCCCCTCGCGGACCAGCTGCCTGTCACCCAGTGCTGCCGCCTCTGATACAGAGGCAGCAGCGCGGACTGGCAGCAGTCCCTGTCCGGGGGGAGGAGGGAGAGTCTGAACTCCCAGACCTGGTGTGTGCCAGAACTGAACCAGGCTGCCTGCCTGCCTGGCTCCTAATATATTTTAAATGCAGAACCGCAGTGGGGGTAGGTCCCGGTGCAAGCTGGGACTGAGCCGGACTGCTGGCCAGCCTGCTAAAAAATGTACTGGCAAGGGGGTTGGGGGAAATGCATGTAGTCTATAGCATTAACCTATAGGCTTTTGCTTATTGGCTAATCGATTACACTATTACATCCCTACTGCGCACTGCCCCCGCCCTGAGCACTAGCTCCGCACTCCCATTGGCTGGGAACCTGCTGCCAGCTGCTTCTGGGGGTAGCATGGTCTGTGGTGCCAGAAGAGGCAGGAAGCTGCCTTAGCCCCCCCTTTTCCCCCCCCACGCTGCACCGCTGACCAGGTGCCGCTCAAGGTAAACCCCTCCTGCCCCAGCCCTGACCCCCCCCAAAGCGGGACCCCCCTCCTACACCCCAAAGCTCCTTCTTAGCCCCACCCCGGAGCCCACACTCTGGTCCCGTGGTGTCCAACGTACTAGCCACATGTGGCTATTTGGCCGGTTGAGCGTGGCTAGTTCGCTATAGCAGTTCAGAACTGGTTGGACGCCACAGCTCTAGTCACATGACGTTGGGTCGCGGCGTCAACAATTTTCTTCAACGGGGCCATGAGAAAAAAAGTTGGAAAAGCGCTGCTGTCGAGTGCTCCTCTGCCAAGGTGAGGTGTTCCCTATGGTATGGTACAGATCCTACTCAACGCCCAGGTAGTGACCTTCCATCAGACAGTCACTCCCAAAGACCTCTTGGGTATGGCCGAATTCATGAAAGCAGCAGGACCTCCTGGGACCAACCACCCTGCCCGTTCTCCACTCTGTCCTGTAATGCCCTACTGCTCTTCTCCCCGCCCCCGATCCTCAAACAGCTCTTGCAATACGTCATCCCATCCCTTCCCATAATCCACACAGGCTGCGCTGGTCCTTGAATCCAGGCATGCTTGAATTTGGAGGAAGTTCGATCTGGGTCTAAAGCACTGGTGGGTGACCTATGGCCCGTGGAGTTCTGTATGTTGCCCACGAGACATTTCATTTACCGTTGCCCACGTGCAGGGTTGCCAGATTCTGCAGTTTCCGTCCGGGTAGTGTTTTTCCTACTAGTGTTACTAAAGTGACGCGCACATAAAGCCAAGGCATGGGAAGTAAAGTGGGTGCTGATTACATACAACACTGACTGAGAGCCGGGTGCTCCCTCTGCATCCAATCAAAGTGCTGCTACGGTTCAATTGCCCCCCGCCCACCCTCTGCAAATTCTAGCTGCAGAAGCGATGTTGGCAAGACTACCCTACCCTGGGAGACTGTCTTGCAGGCCACTGAGATGGAGGAGGACCACTCATGTGGCCCACTCACTAGCCTAGGTTGCCCATCACTGGTCTAAAGTGTGTGGTTTAGTTGAGGGTTATGCCTAGTACAGACTACCGACCCCCTGCCCCACTCTGCTAAAATCAGAGGCATAAAGAGAATGAGTCCCCCAGCAGGGGCATAATGTCTCAAATACCCACCACAGCTGTTGACATCACATGGCCCGTGACCACTCGTTTAAAAGGTGACCTGCAAAGCCCTACAGAATTTTAAAAACTTCTAGAGAAAACATTCTAAAAGGCCACAGAAGCTGTAAGATTTTTTTTTTAAACTTACGGAATGATCTAGCCAGAAATTATTTTCTACTAGAAGACTTACTGGGCGCTCCCTGGGCCTAGACCAGGGCCTGAATCAGGAGGCCTCGACGGGGGCTGGCCCAGGCCTGGGGGGCAGCCTACGAGCGGGGTTGGGGGAGCCACGCAAGCCTCCCATCGGTGTTCCTTGGGCCTGAGCCAAGGTGGGGAGGGGGCTGTGGAAGGCTCCTGTTTGGCACTCCCTGGACTCTGCCTGGGGGCAGAAAGGAGGAGCCGTGGAGGCCGGACGGCTGTAGCTGTGCTGGGGTACCTGGTGGTGCTGGGGGGCAAGTTATTGCTCCTGTACTGCCCGGCCCCACCAGACCTCCCGGAGGGGGGCTGAGCCAATGGGAATGGCGGGGCTTCACACACACACCCCAATGCTTCCACGAGCCACTTACCTGAGCCGGTGGCAGGTCAGATGGTGAGCCCCATCCCCAGCTGTCTACTGCCTTGGTGGTGTGGCTGCCCCCAGTGGTCACTGCAGTGTGGCTGTCCCCTAACTTGCTGCCCCCACTGGTGATTGCGAGAATAGCACCCCTCCATTTAGCCCCCTCCCTTTCTGTGTTATGGAAAACAATCGAATCCCAACCACATCCCGCTTTTCTGGCACAACCAAACCCTGACCTTGCTTTATGTTATGATAAGAGAAAGCTGCCTGCCGAATTGGCTGGTCCTAGCTCTCACCATTGAGGAGGCTTTCTTGAACAAACGGACTCACAGAGGTTGCATTTAGGAACATTCGCAAGATCTTCTGAAGCTCCCATCGAGAATGGGAGTTGTTGGGTGCTAAACACTTTTGAAAATCTGGCCCCATTGGTGCTGGAACAAGTGGTGTGGGGGGTGCTGCAGTACCCCCCCCGACTTGAGGTAGTTTCCATCATACAGGGTTTATAGTATGGTTCAGTGGCTGTCAGCACCCCACTATAAAAATTGTTCCAGCACCCCTATCTAGCCCACCAGATCTTGTTTTTCTGGGGACCTTTTTGCATGCCATGTTCACTCCCACATCCCTTTTCATTTCATATTTAAAAGGCAATAAGACCAGAACTGTGCCTGGGATTTCTTCTTTTTTTAATACATAAGTTAAAGATACTTGTGCATACCATGGCCCACCAGTGTGACCTTACCTTGGTAGCTTGAGAATCGGCCTCTCAAAAAAAGTACATGCAGAAACTTGTGTGTAGACTTGGGCACTCAGTTTGTACACACAATTACCAGCAATGCACATGTAATTGCTATCATTTCAAGTGAGCAATTTTTAGACACATATCTGGTCAGTTGCACATTGCAACTAATTCCCAAGATTTTGTGCACAATCACAGCGACATTGTGTGCAGATTAGACACAGAAATGTGTATGTATTTTGGCACTTCCATTTTGCATTCATTCAATTTTAACTCTTAGTCAGCATCAATGTTCTCTCTAATCTTTTCCATCCATGTGTGGATTTTTTATAGCCAGGTGCGGAATAATTTTTTTGATGTGCTCCAAGGCTTGGAATAGAAACCCAAAAGCTAGCTGTGGGCACTCTGCTATTCAGCTGGGTGGCACTTGAATCTCTCCTGAGCAGTCACACAAGGGCACAGTTTATAGGGAACACTGGCTGAGGTTGGTCCCTTGTGCTGATTGACTCTTTCCCCACCAAATGGTATATTAGGCACATCTAGCAAATCCCCTTAGCTGATGAACCAGGCTTGCCCAGTGTATTTAATGGTCCACAGGAAAGCACTGCTGAGAGATGCTTCCTGTATGGCAGCCAGGGAAGGGTTAAGAACACGGCTGTGTCTAGACTGGCATGATTTTCCGGAAATGCTTTTAACGGAAAAGTTTTCCGTTAAAAGCATTTTCGGAACAGAGCATCTAGATTGGCACGGACGCTTTTCCGCAAAGCACTTTTGCGGAAAAGCGTCGTGGCTAATCTAGACGCTTTCATAAAAACGCCCGATTGCCATTTTTGCGATCGGGGCTTTTTTTCAAAACAAATCTCAGCTGTCTACACTGGCCCTTTTGTGCAAAGTTTTGCGCAAAGGGACTTTTGACGGGAGCAGCATAGTATTTCAAAGCACTGATTTCTTACAGTAGGAAGTCAGTGCTTTTGCGGAAATTCAAGCGGCCAGTGTAGATAGCTGGCAAGTTTTTCCGCAAAAGCGGCTGATTTTCCGGAAAAACTGGCCAGTCTAGACACAGCCCACTGGTCTTATCTGTGGCTCCCACATCACCTTTGCCAAGGAGAAGCTGGTGACTCCTGAAAGCTGGGAGGCAAAAGTGACTCACAAAGCAGAGCTCAGAGCTAATTTGCAGCAGATGGCAGAGATGATGCCGCATCTGACCCAACAGAGACTAGGGAAAGCTGGGTCTGCCCGTCCCCAGAAGACGTCTCTGATTTACAGAGCTGCAGATTGACCTGCGTGTTGCAGTGTGTCTACCTCCCACCCCGTTATCAAACCACCATTCCACAATTCGCTGGGCTTTTCCTGCTGTGACAAAGCCAGCTCTGGCATGTGCCAGCCAGGGACACCATCCACAAGCCCTGCTGCTCTTACTAGGGGCACTTCTTGGCTCTCTCCAGTCACACCAGGACCAGGAAAAAATTAGTCTGGTACCTTCCCAAAGGCCTTGTCTACATGAGAATAGGTTTGCCAGTCTAGATAGCCATACCAGTAAAGCCTTGTAGGGTTATGGAGCTAAATTCCTAGGAGCCAGCAGGTCACAGTGGGGGAGGGAGAGCATGGGCTCTGGTGGGTGGGGCTAGGAGGGGTCTTGCCTCCCCAACCCATGGGGTCACCCACCCCCCCATGATGCAGGGATCACTGGGAAGGTTTTGTCTGGTCTGTCTGGAAGAGGATAGATTGGGCCAACCTCTGGTCTTAAAATCTAGTAACCCTTCCTTTCTCCCCCAGCGCAGAGACAGAGGGCAGGAGCCCTGGGTTTGATGAGGGAAAGTGGGGGAGCACACGTCCCCTTCGACAGAGGAACTGAGCTGCGGGAGCTGCCCAGCGCTGCACCAGGGGGACTAGCTGTACTTCGGGCTCCCAGCGGGTGTTCCCGGTAAGCCGGGTGCTTGTGCGGCTGCTCAGGAGAGATTCCAAGGCTGATCAGCAGAGCGCCCGCTGCTGGGTGTTTTGCTTCCCCTGGTGGTGCACGCCCGCACATGCCTGGGTGCACACAGAAAAAAATATTCCGCACGTGGAGGGGAGCGATCAGAAGGAACACGGGTTGCAGGCTGTTTCCCCAGCTGAGAAACGTCCCGTTGGCCCGCGCTGGGCCCCGGAGCGGGCTGGCCGCTCCCCCCGGCCCTGCCAACACGTGTTCTCCAGCCGGCGCTTGGTCTGCCGCCAGGCTGAGCCCGGCCAGCGCGGTAGGGCTGTTTTGCAGGGGGGCGTCTGCTCGGGTATTTACGGCGCGCGGCGGTCCCCGCTGAAGTTCACGCGGCGGGCGGCTGGCAGGGGCGCTCTCGGCTCGCCGCGGCCGTGCAGCGCCGGGCACGGAGCGCTCGGGGCCCCGCTGCCGGCCAGCCCCGCCCGGCCATGGGCTGCACCTGCAGCACGAGCGGCCGCTGCCCGGCCCGGAGCAAGGTAACAGCCTGGGAGCTGGGCGGGTTCCCCCCTGGGACAGCGCCCGGGGAAAGGGGGGGCAGCCCCCCCCCGAGCCTGCCCTTTCTGGGTCCCCCTACCAGCGAGCCCGGGGGGCGAGGGGAGCTGCAGGGCTGCATAGAGCGCCCCGTGGAACATCCCCCCCCATGAGCCCCGGTTAGTGTCCCCGGGTGCGGGGGGCGCTGGATGGCGCCCCCCGCTTTAGACAAAGCCCCTTCCCCAAAACCACGAGCAGGGGGAGAGGGGCTGGCGGGCTTCTAGGGGAGAGTCACTGCCTGGAAGCCCTGACACCTTGTTCCTGAAAACCGTAGCTGTTGATTGTAGATAGGGGGTGGGTCTAGGGGTTCTTTGCCTAGGAATGTGTGTCTGGGAGAGGGTGTAGGAGCAAATGTGGGTAGGTAAGGAGGGGGAGGTCTAGGGGTTCCTTCCACAGTCCTGCATCCAGAGAGTCTCAGAGGGGAAGCCGTGTGTGTCTGCATCTTTAGAAACAACTTTTGTCATGTGGCATCTCAGAGACGAACAGAACTGTTTGGATGGTATCATGAGCTCTCCTGGGCAAGCTATTCCCAGCATTCGGGTGAATCCCCGAGGCAGAACAAACAGCCTCAGACAGCAAAACCTCCGTGACAGGAGAGAGTTAGCAGCCGTGCCCGGAGAAGGGTGAATTCCCCCCACGCAGCAACATCTGGCCCAGTCTCGGCTCAATTTAAGTTCTGTCCGAGCCACTAGCCCATCACTGGTTCCTGGGGGGCGGGTGGGCAGCAAGAAAGATGCTTTTGGCTGAGGAAAGGAACTGTGCTACAGCAAACGGGAGAAGGGGTCTGAGACCTACAATGTGGAGCAGCACCAAAGCGGTGTAGGGTCTGCACACCTCACCCTGAAGCACTGACACACTTAGATTCCTCCTTTGCTACCTGCACTGCTGAGCAGGAAGTGCAATCGCTATTATTCTCAGGGTGCTGACTGTTTACCAGCCAAGTTCTCTCCCTGAGCTATTTATTCTGTGGGTTTATCCTTTCTCCAGTTCCGGGCTGAGCTGCAAGCAGACTGATCTGACCAGTGTGTCCATTATTTGACTGAAAGCAACTTCAGTGCCAGTTTCTGAGTTGCGTGTGAACGGATTGGTTCCCCTTGTGCTTACAGTTATTCGCTATTTGTTACTCAGGGCCTGTGATTGGTCACCTGAGCCAGGCAGGGCACCCTGCAGGGAGGATTTTAAAAGGCGGAGGGAAATCACCGAGGTTGCAAGATGGCTGCACAAAGCTTTGCGAACATTACTATTTGCACCAGGGAGTAGTTCTGAGCCTTCCAGGAACTTTGAGACAGAAAATCCCCAACTTGTACAGCTACTCAGAAAACAGATACAAAGGGACACATGTGCAGTCCAAGACAACTCACAGGGGAGTTGCAGAGAAATGCCCGTGAATATTTTTGTAGCTCAGGGCACTCCCTGGGTGAGAAATGCAGCATACAAGGGGCTCCAGGAATTGAGACTAGGGCGTTTCGTTGACATGAGATGAAGTTATCTGGAGATACCTCCCTTTGATTCTGATGTGTCCAGTAAATACCATGAGCTAAGTTAGGGCACGGAAGGGATATTGGCCTTTCTGACCACATCATCAAATCAAGATTTTATTAGATCATCATTAAATCAAGCATTTTAGCTGAGCCAGAGTTTATGGGCTTGCTGCATAAGGCACTGGGTGGAATGCTATGGCTTGTTTTAAGGAGTAGTTGTCCCTTCTGGTTTAAAGTCTCTGACACCAGAATAGATTAGAGAGCCTGCAAGGGGAAGTGTAAAAGGGACTGAAGGTGAGGAAAATTCAGAGACATGTAGAAGAGGAATTTTCAGTGCTAGGGGTTGGAGAAGAATAAACAGATGTGCGGGGCCTGATTCCGTTCACGTTTAGCAACTTCTCAGGCTGGCAAAATAGATAGACATCTATCCGGCATGATCTAGATCAGCGTTTCTCAACCAGTGGTGCGAGTACCCTTAGGGGTACTCGAGAGAAGTCTGGGGGGTACGTCAACACAACTGAAATTTGGAGACAACTGAATTTTTGTTTTAAGTTTTACAGCGCTTTATTATGTTTGTACTTTTTACACCCCAAAATGTCATTGCCTGCCTGGCTACGATTAAATTGTTTAAACAAATGTGTTGCAATGGTAGAAAAAAAAATTGTGTGTCTGAAAACTGTATGTAGTGGGGTACTTATATTTTTTTAAAGGGGGTACTTTATTAAGAAAAAAAGGTTGAGAAACACTGATCTAGATGGTACTTGGTCCTGCCATGAGGGCTGGGGACTGGACTCGATGACCTCGCGAGGTCCCTTCTAGTTCTAGGGTTCTATGAAAAGTCCTTTGGATGCCAGTGGTTCTTATGTTCTGAATGGGAGTGGATATTTAAACTGCTGAGATTCTTTCACCATAGCATGGGGTTAAACCTGCTTGCTAGAACAGGGAATAGAAAGGATTTTTTTCACCAGGACCCATGTTGGAAATGACCTTGGGGAGTCATCACCTTCCCAGTCTAGGGTATTAACCAGGGATCATGTGTTCACATCAAGTGGGTGTATGACATCTTCTGGGTGCAGGGGGAAGGGCGTTGGCAGGCCTCTGTCCAGCTATTTCTGTCTCCTAGAAGAGCAAAAAGATAAGCAAGAGGTTGTGCAGGGGCCGTGTGCAAGAACCCACCAGGAGATCTTGTAGTCATAAGACCACTGAAGTGTGTGATCAGCTCTGTAATTCAGCTGCTTGAAGTTGCAGGACGCAACCTGCTTTCCCTCTGACCCCCAGTCATAAGCGGTGCTAAGAGGCCTTGTTGGAATGACGCCGGGCCCAAGCCCGGATCTTTCAACAGTGGATTAAACACGTTACAATTAAATGCTACCTCTGTGCATGAGCACACGTCCAATAGAACCTCAGAGTTACAAACCCCAGAGCTACAAACTGACCAATCAATCACAACCGGAAGCGCACAATCAGGCAGCCACAGAGACAAAAAAAAGCAAATGCGGTGCAGTACCGGGTTAAATGTAAATTACTAAAAAAAAAAACAGGAAATGTTTTAAAAAGATTTGGCAAGATAAGGAAACAGCTTCTGTGCTTGTTTCATTTAAAAGAAGATGCTGAAAAGCAGCATTTTTCTTATGTATAGTACAGTTCCAGCACTGTTACAGTCAAGGTTTTTAAGTCTTGGCTTGACAAAGCCCTGGCTGGGTTGATTTAATTGGAATTGGTCCTGCCTTGGACAGGGAGCTGGACTTGATGACCTCCTGAGGTCTCTTTCAGCTCTATGATTCTAAGGTTCCGTTGTAACAGTTTTTGAAAGAACCATCACAGCGTTTTGTTCGGCGTTAGGAATATTTCAGAGTTCCGAACAACCTCTGTTCCCGACAGGTTCATAACACTAAGGTTCTAGTGTCTTAAAATCAGAAAGGGTCAGAAATAATGATGCTAGCAAGAGGGTTAACTCCGCTACAATGCTGAGTTGCAGGTGTAGGTGTAATTGCACACGTGATAGTATGTTAAAAGCCAAGAATAGGCAATGGTGCGTAAGTGCACCATGCCTCGATCAACGTTCCTGCTCTCCTTGAAGCTGTTGGCCTAACCTTCCTTCCATTGATGTCAGTATTAGTCACAAAGAAAAGTTCCTGGTGACTTTAAGAGGAGAAGCATCACACATTTCCTGTGTTCTGGTGATTTCATTCTGCAACGTTACTTTTGCAGTAGGCATTCATTACAAATGCAATTTTAGAAAAAATCTTGCACTAAAATAGGCTTCATTGATTGCTAATGGGGACATCTCTCTACCCACACTCAGATCCATTGACTTCACAGGGCAGCACGTGTAATGCCGAAAGACGGAACCAAACCTGGGACTCTGGAGCTTAGTGCATGAGCCTGTACCGCTTGAGCTAAAAGCGAGCTGGCTCTCAGCTAAGCTGTTTGGAGCAAACTCCTTCTTTCTCTCTGTAAGAGGTCTCATTGCCACTCCATGGGACAGTGCACCACCCCCAGCAGGTGTGTGGGTTACACACACACAAATAGCTAATTGCCAGGCTGCAAGAGTCATTCAATCAAAGGCTGACTGGTGCACCTTCAGTTCCTTAGGAGTTGTGTAGTATATCAAGGGGTTACAGCAGATACACACTGATCAGTGCACATGGCCCAAGGTATCTCTGCAAAGGAACCGGTGCTCTCCAGGTACATTCCAAATATGCTTAATTTTCAGCTACGTTTTGCTTTGATGCTTGGCTGCGATTTGAACTTTCTTCCCAGTGACGTTGAACTGACCTCTAAGAATCAAGTTTCCAAGCTTTAGATGTTTTGCAGTTACCTCTAGAGCAGGAGTGGGGAATAATTTTTACAGGGGGGCTACTTAATAAATTTTGGTATGTGGTCATGGCCCAGCTCCACCGCCAGAAGGGGCGGGGCCTGGTGTAGAAGGGCAGGGCTGGGGACTAGCCTCCCTCCAGAATTGTCTGGGTCCAGAGGCTTTGAATTAAAAACACCACAAAGGGCTCACGGCTACCGGCCCCTGCTGGGGTAGCACCGCAGTTGGGAGCTATTAGCCATTTAAATAAGATCCTCCTGCCTGAGCCACCGCCTGGAAATTCAGGGGCACAGGCAGCAGAATATAAATAGAGAACAGCGAGATGCAGTCCGCGGGCCAGACCAAAGTGCTAGGTGGGCCGGATTCGGCCCCCGGGCCGCATCTTGCCCAACCCTGCTCTAGAGGGTGGAGAAAAGTGGTTTGATTTTCTTATGCCCTTGCTCTGCATCCAAAAACTAGGGGAAAGGATTTGGATCCAGCTCTGCAAAATAATTCACCCACTTTAAGGCCCCTTTCCACTGCCAAAGCAGTGAGCTCTTGCAACAACCTTCCCACATTGCTGGCATCCTGCTGTTCTGTTTATTTGGACCATCCTTCCCCCAGAAATTGCAGCCAGGGACATATGCTCATTCTGGCACCTGTGAAGCGGTTAACGGTCTCTCTGGGATACTCCTAGAGAGACTGTCACGGAAACAGAGAGCGATTGTTAGCACATGTGGAATGCTCATACTTTCCTTCCTGTTGTCAGCTTCAGGCCCTATTCTCCCCTTGCCGGGCGTGAACAGCGTAAGTGGTTTGTTATTGGACACACAGACTGAGGCAGGAGCTTCCAGCAAACGGCCCCATAGTGCAGCTTGCTCTGAGATTGTCCCTGCACCTCCTGGGGTGCGTCCTGGGACTGTAGAAGGCACCGTTGGCGCCAAACAACCCCCGTTAAGTTCCATGAACGTTGCTCATCTCTAGGGTGTAGTGGGGAGAACAGACCCCTGTGAGCTGTGTGCAGCCTCGCTGATGAGAGAGGGGTCCGACCGAGAGGTGGGGGCACAAAAAGCGCAGAGCGGAAAGGAATCAGTCAGACCAGCATTTCTTTCCTTTCCCAGGTTCCCCTTTCCTTTGGCCAGGAAGGGGAATCCAACTAGCAATAGGGCATCCGTCTCAGCATTAGGCTTGCCTGAGGAAAGGCCTTTAGGCCCTGCCTGTCACTGCCTGCTCTAGCTAACCAGTCCTACACCCTCTCCAGGCTCTTAGGGTATGTCTACACTAGCCCCATAGTTCGAACTAGGGAGGCTAATGTAGGCATTCGAAGTTGCAAATGAAGCCCGGGATTTAAATATCCCGGGCTTCATTTGCATCTTACCGGGCACCGCCATTTTTAAATGTCCCTTAGTCCGAACTCCGCGCCTGCGGCTACACACAGCACGGAGTAGGTAGTTCGAATTAGGATCTCTAATTCGAACTACCGGTACACCTCGTTCCTAATTCGAGCTACCTACTCCGTGCCGCAGCGCGGGGCACGGAGTTCGGACTAAGGGACATTTAAAAATGGCGGCGCTGAAGATGTAAATGAAGCCGGGATATTTAAATCCCGGGCTTCATTTGCAACTTCGAATGCCTACATTAGCCTCCCTAGTTCGAACTAGGGGGCTAGTGTAGACATACCCTTACAGTGTGTGTGGGGGGTGTCTGAGAGACTCAATCCATGAATCCCTGACTACAGCCCGTTATCCTGCTAGGAAGGGGAGCAGCAGCTGGCAGGCGTGGTGCCAGGGAGCAGCTGTTCCCTGTGAGGAAGCGTCCCTGTTTGCCACATACCCCACAGCCTCTGCAAGCCCCCTCCGGCTTCTAGGCCGGGCTTGGGTCCCTGTTGGCCCGACCAGTGCTGAGGAAGTGAGGTAGCTCTCCGAAGCCCGAGAGGGCACTAGGAGCTCATGCGAATGCCCCTTCCACCAGGCCTCGGCAGAGCCTGACCTCTCCGTCTCCCTCAGGCGGAAGGCTGCTGCTGCCCGAGGGCCAAAGTGGGCCCCTGGGAGCCGTCTCTCAAGCTGGGAAGCGGGCAGCTGCGATTGAGGGGAGTTTAGTGCTAACCCACCAAGAATTTTGGGGAGCGTGGGGTGGTCCTGGGAGCTGAGCCTGCTGGGTGGCCTCTGTGTGCTTTCAAGTTTGTGATGAAATCCTTTCCCCTGAGGGCCAGAGGGACCTGATCAGATCCCTTCCTGTCTGTGCCACCCCGTCCAGTCCTCACATGGGGCCCCCACTCCGCACTGTGGTGCCCCAGCCCAGGGGGACGCCGTTTCAGTGTTCCAGGGAAGGTGCGAGCCGCAGAGGGCAGGCGGCGAGGTGGAGAAGGGTCCTTCCCCCGGTGAGGTTTCCATAGGGGCCTCTTTCCGATCTGACCCCTGCTGCGCACTTCCTCTGGGGAGTGGCTGTGAGAGCATCGCTTCCCTGACTGCTCTTTTGTGGGGTGGGCTGGGAACTGCGTGCTGCACATCTGGCTCCCAGCTGTGATCAGGGAAGTTGGATGGGAGTCAGGGGCCAGATGTGAGGCTTGGCCCTCATTTGTTCCTGCCCCAGATTACTCTCTTGGCAGCTCCAGGCCCAACCAGAAGGGGGTGCTGTGCTGTGTGCCAGGGGAACCTGGAGGTGCTCTGGCCCAGGTTCAGGTTCCCGTGTGTTGGCCGCCGTGTGCTTTCAAGTGTGGGATTAAATCAGCCAAGCTTTCATGCAGCTTCACGAATCTGTGCTGGGAGAGACCGAGGCCCCTGGGAAGACCCCGGCTTTTACAGCACACAGCCCGTACGAAGCAGCTGGTGGGACGATTTGCCTCCCAAACACAGGGGCCCAGACCACAAGTACACATGTGACATTGTAATGCCTCTCAGAGCTGGAGGTACCACTTCCTCCTACCAGCCCCCGCTGCACACAGACCAAGGAGCTCACCGGTTTGCCACTGAAAGAATTCTGTGCAGGTTCTTGTGCCCCCGACCATCACCATAGTATCTGAGCCGCTTCCAACAGCGCACTAAGTGACAAGGCTAACATTTGTCGGGGTGGCCCGTTCTCTGTGTCGTGCTCCATGCAAGCAGAGATGTGTGGGCAGAGGCAAGGTTAGGGGTTTTGTCTAAGCGTAAGTGCAGCTTTGTGTTTATTTTAGAGGAGGCCACTTGACGGAATGGGACTTGATGCTTGGACCCGAAGGCAGGAAGGGCCTTTGTTCCTGGGTGAATTTGTTCCACTGCTTCAGAGCAGCTCTGCCTCCTGCATGGACAAGCTTTACTCTGACGAGAGAAGGCTCCATTGTCCTTGAGGTGCTCGGGCCAGAGTGTTAGGTGATCGGTTGCTCCCGACATGGTAGAAGCGTCTGATCCTGCTGTAAAAAGTAGCTCCTGTGCCCAAGAGGATCAGTCCTTTCTGGATAACATACTGCTCGGAGAAGAGGTGGACACTGCAGTATATTTCAGGCTTTCCGCTGTCTCCTTGTCTGCCACTCTCTTCCGACCCCTGGGGACTCTGGGATGTAGTAAGAGCTTGCACGGCCTTGATCTTTTCCTGGGAAATCAGGCGCAAAACCCCGCTGCCTTTATACCACTCTCTAAATGGGCCTGTCACACTTCAGAGGTTGGAAAGTAGCAGCCGGCCCCTGCAACGGTTCAAAGTTACTGGACCCCTCTCAGTCTCTTTCTTGCACATACGGTGGCTTGGAGGTCCGGAGCATTCCAACCCACGTTCAGAATTCAGGGGAGGTCCCGCAGGCACCCCCCTAAGGTATGTTTGCAGCAATAGGCACCCCCCCCCCATAAGTTTTCAGTCTCTTTCCAGCCTACATTTTCCTAATGCACCCCTCCAAGAGAGACAGGGCAGCAGGCAGCAGACAATTCTCCTTGCCTCCTCTCTCTTCGCATGGTGGTTGCTGTGTCATAAAAACGGTCCTTGCAAAGACCTTCTAGGGATATTCTGGGAGGATGCAGGCACCAGCTTGGGCTTGGGACAGGCTTTATTAGTTTTGTGCTGCTGCTTCAGATGAAACTTGGCTCCTCTTTGCATTCTGTATGTTTTGGTGGCATGGAGCCTGCTGGCCCATGCGAATGAGCCATGTGCTTCCAGCATGTAAACGCAGAGAGCCCAGGACCAAAATCCTCCTAGCCAGGGTAAGCCGGAGCAGGAGAGGCCTCATAAAATGTGGGGACTGTCACCACTCTTGACACTTTTCCAGATCTCTGACGCTTAAACTCGTTTCTCCTCCCTCTCATTGTGGCATGGAGTCACTGTTAGTACAATGCCGATTATTTTCAGGGCTTTGTTTTCCTGGCTTTCCGGTTTCTAGCACGAGCAGGAGTTCTGGGTCAGTGAAAGGACCTGTTTTCATAGAATCATAGAACACTAGAACTGGAAGGGACCTTGAGAGGTCATCGAGTCCCAGTCCCCTGCCCTCACGGCAGGACCCAGTACTGTCTAGATCGTCCCCGATAGATGTCTCTCTAACCTGCTCTTAAATATCTCCGGAGATGGAGATTCCACAACCTCCCTAGGCAACTTATTCCACTGTTTAACCACCCTGACAGTTAGGAAGTTTTTCCTAATGTCCAACCTAAACCTTCCTTGCTGCAATTTAAGCCCATTGCTTCTTGTCCTATCCTCAGAGGGCAAGGAGAACAAGTTTTCTCCCTCCTTCTTGTGATATCCTTTTAGATACGTGAAAACTGCTATCACGTCCCTTCTCAGTCTTCTCCTTTCCAAACTAAACAAGCCCAATTCGTCAGTCTTCCTTCATAGGTCGTGCTCTCTAGGCCTTTAATCATTCTTGTTACTCTTCTCTGGACCTTCTCCAATTTCTCCACATCTTTCTTGAAATGCGGTACCCAGAACTGGACACACTACTCCAATTAAGGCCTAATCAGCGCAGAGTAGAGCAGAAGAATGACTTCTCGTGTCTTGCCCAGGCTTGGGTCCTGAGTAGCTATCGGTTACCATTCAGTAACTGGCGTCTGTCTGCATGGGACGAGCTTGGCACAGATCATCCCAGAGGTGTTTACCTGTGTGACTGACTGTTGGCCTGTTTTCTGTGTGCTGCACCTTTCAGGCTGTAGGACCCCCCTGTCTGTGAGGAGAGGCAGGCAGACAGTTTGTGTTCAGTTCTCCGCAGTTTCTTTCCTTTCCAGGGCAGAGCTCAGTAGGGCAAGGACAGGCCCGCTTGCACAATGGGAGTGGGTCACAGATCTCAGTGAATCAAACAATCAGCGGGGACCAAGAATGAAAACTCAGGGACAGGGGGGCAGGGCACACGGTCAAAACAAAGGATGCAGAGAAGGACTGGAAGCAGAGATCCCCACACCCACCCCTGTACCATGGAAGGCAGCCTAGCATGGAATATTGGGATCTCTGAGTGACATTCTCTGGCCAGTTTTATGAAGTCAGACTGGATGATCACTAGGGTTTTTCTGGCCTGGAAATGTATGATATAAGTTCTCTTTAGAGTTCCCCTCCAACCACAGCAGGCTATTCAGTTCATGGATCTGCATCTGCATGCACTACACGTGTCTGCACCTGCCCTGTTCTGGGAACTTTTTCCTGCTTACAGTAGCAGGTCGGGAATATTTCATTTCTGTTTTTGCACATGCTACTTTCTTGGGAATCTTTCATTTCCAGATATGCATCTCCACCGTGCAAGAGGTGTAGATAAGCCACGGAATTTTAATTAAGGTTGCCAGGTGTCCGGTTTTGAACCGGACAGTCCAGTATTTGAGCTTTCTGTTCGGGAAACAAATTGAGAAAATAGAAATGAGAAAATATAGATGTCCGGTATTTTCTAAATAAGATGTAAGTAGATTGTGATGTAATGTCAAGTGTGTCTGGTATTTTTGTTGAAACCATCTGGCAACCCTAATTTTAATGCACCAGGTGGGCGGCTGATTGTTTGTTTGTGATATATAGTTCACTGAGGTTTTACTTCATTCACAGCTTTAAAAACCAGGCTGGGTGATTTACACAACAGATTGCTCACCTATCGCTTTTCTGACATACATTGCTTTTGCCCTTGCTATAAATGGAGTTAGTCTGAAGCTACTGGGACATAAAACAATAGAAATGCTCAGTGCACAGCAAATTTGGGGTCAGTCGGGAACAGAACCCAAATGACTGGACTCTGCTCGGTTGGGGCACGTCTACACAGCAGGGCTAAACTCGAAATTAGCTATGCAACTCGTTACACAATAGCTTATTTCAAAATTGGGCACGTCTACACCGCAGTTATTTCAATATAGAGCACTCTTCCCCCGACTTCCCTTACTCCTCCTACAATGAGGTTTACAGAAGTCGGAGTAAGAAGCCCGGTATTTCAAATATATTTTGAAATAATGGGCCTGCTGTGTAGACGCGCACTCTGTTATTCCGAACGCGCACGGACGTTATTCCAAAATAATGCTGCTGTGTAGACGTATCCTTAGAGACAGGGCCACATACCGAGCTGACTCCAGGAAAGCAGTCCAAGTGACTCTAAGATCGAGTGTACGTATAAAGAAGTGCCCGCTGCTGTAACTCCATCAGGGTAGCTACGTGGGGGTGAATTTCCTGAATGTGGATAGAGCCTCACCCCCCTGTGTCTTGCACCTCCTTCAGTCCCCTTGGGCGTAGGCAGTAAGTGACCCCTCCTCCCCCGCACGCTGCCCTCCACTCAGCCAGGCTCAGCGGCCCAGTTCAGCGTGGTTGGCGAAGGGTATGAGTCGCACATTGGGCAGTGGGTGTTTGTTACATGTTAGGTAGTATGTGTGTGTTACACTGTAGGCAGTAAGTATTGTTACCCGTGGGACGGTGGTTGTGTGTTACACATTGGGCAGTGAGCCTGTGTTACCTGTGGCTCAGTATTACATGTTGGACGGTGTTTGTGAGTTACATGTTGGGCAGTGTGTGCGCGTGTGTGTCACGTGGGGCAGTGCATGTGAATTTTCAGGAAGCCGACTGAGGCTGAGAGAGGCACAGTCAGTGGGGAGAAACCGTGAGTGACACCAACTGGATTCCTTCATGTTCCTTGACACTAGGTCTTTGCTACAGAGTTAGGCTGACCCTGCTTCATCGTAGCAAGGTGTGAAAAATCCACCTCCCCTCAGCGACATAGTTAAAGTGACTTGGCCCCTAGTGTAGGTAGCACCAGGCCAGTGGAAGAATTCGCCTGTCGACCCAGCTGCTGCCTCCCAGGGAGGTGGATTAACGCCAGCGGCGGGCAAACCCCTCCTGAGCAGCTGTGTAGCTACACTGAAGCGTCCAGCTGGGTTGCAGCAGCGTTTCTAGTGAATTCAGCGCCTCAGAGCACAGAGGTTGTTTCTCTTCGTGCCATTTCTCGCGGGTGTAACGCCCCTGGTGTCACTGGAGCTGTTCCTGATTGACACCACGTCAGATCTGCCATGGCAGGGGGTTGGGGAGGGAGCAGGGCTGCTCTTCGGCAGTTGGACAAGTTGGAAGCTACTCCGGGGCTGGAACGGGACTTGCTGCGGTTATCCCCTAAGCAAGCTCCCAAATCTGAGTTCTGCGCACCCCGTGCAACAAGGCGGCTTGGATGGAAACTGTGACAAGACCCCAGCGCTCGCGCATGGGGCTGGCAGCAGGAGCCGATGCGCTAACAAAGCATTCCTCCGATGAGGATGTCATTGTCTGAACTGGAGCGAGACCCAGAGCTCTGCCGGTGCCAGATACTCGGAGGCCTTGTTTCTGGCCTTTCTCCCTGTCAGTGCCTTTGATTTAGGGTTGTTTTTTCATGTCACATTCCTGCACAGGCTCCGTGGCCTAGCACAAGCTATTTCTAAGCTCTGCGCCAGGCTATAAAAAGCGACAGGTCTGTGGGCGCTGCTAACAGACCTGCCTCCCACTCTCGGACCCGGGGTTCTGACCGGCTCATAAGCTGTCCAGCGGCCCGGGCGTGCAAAGGTGGCGTGAAGATGGGCTTAAAGGGAGGGGCACAGCAAGAGCCCTGGGAAATGTTTCCAGCCCTCTAGCGCCAGAGGGTTTGGCACTAAACCCCTATCTCACGCCGACGGCTTCTTTGTACGGGTGCTTCATATTGTCCAGTCCCCCATCCCAGAAGCTGTTGGAGGGAGAGTGGTGCTGATCACGACACTACATAAGAACAGCCAGACTGGGTCAGACCAAAGGTCCATCTAGCCCAGTGTCCTGTCTGCCAACAGTGGCCAATGCCAGATGCCCCAGAGGGAGGGAACACAACGGGTAATCCTCACGTGATTCTTCTCCTGTCATCCATTTCCAGACATACAGAGGCTAGGGACACCATTCCTACTCATCCTGGCTAATAGCCATTGATGGACCTAACCTCCATGAATTTATCTAGCTCTTTTTTTAACCCTGTTAAAGTCCTAGCCTTCACAACATCCTCTGGCAAGGAGTTCCACAGGCTGAGTGCGTGCTGAGGGAAGAAAAACTTCCTTTTGTTTGTTTTAAACCTGCTGCCTATTAATTTCATTTGGTGACCCCTAGTTCTTATATTGTGGGAATAAGTAAATCACTTTTCCTTATTAATTTTTTACACACCAGTCATGAGTTTATAGACCTCTATCATATCCCCCCTTAGTCTCCTCTTTTCTAAGGAAAGTCAGATTTGTACCTTGAGCTGGGAGGGTCCCAATTGGCAGCTGGCCTGCTGGTGAGGCTGATACGGGGGTGGGGTGTGTGCAAAAGGTGGAAAGGCAATACGTCTTCTAGCCTGTCCCTGTGGCTGGGGGCTGCGTAAGAGAGGGTGTACATCTGTGTGTGGCAGGGAGGGTGAAGGGACGGGTAGGGGTGTTTCCTCCCTTCGCTGGGTCATGCCTTCTCCTCAGAGCACTTCTGCAAACAGTAAAACAGGGCCAAGTGGGAAAGTGAGTACCCTGAGCGAGGAGGGAGAGAAAACAAGCAGGCCCATGTAAGCCACTTTCGTGTCCCTCTGCTGGGATTTCTTGATGGGTGGCTCTCTACATGCTGCAGACTCTCTCCCCACAGGTCCCTCTGCGCGAGAGCTCCCGGGTTACACATACCATGCTAGCACAAGCAGCGGGTAAGGAAGGCAAAGGAAGGCATTGCCTACCCAAAAAGACGGGGTGATCCCACCCACGCTCTGCACCAGGCCCTCTCCCCCTGTGTGAAGAAGGCTGCCGCTGCTCTTGGTCCGGCCCTGCGACTGAAGGCTGGAGGGGGTCAAGCGACTGGGGGTTGGGTCTGGCCATGCAGCCGTGGCCTCCTGGCACTCCAAGGCTGGGAAGGCTGGGGACGTGCTGCAGCCTGGTCCCCCTGCGCTGGGGTCGGAAAGGCTGAGGCTGCGTGGTTGCTCAGCCAACCAGCGCTCCAGTAGGCCGAGAAGGCTGGGGCCTTGTGGCTGCCCAGCTAGCCAGGAAGGCTGGGGCTGCACGAGAGTGGACTGGGCAATACGTAGCAGTAGCCTGGCCGGGAGGGGCTGGGGGGCTGGTCACTGTGGTGGGGGTTTGGTTTGGCTCCATGGGAGGGCAGGGGGGTGCAGAAGGGGTGGGGCTTTGGGAGAAGGGTTGGGAGTGGGAGTTTGCCTTCCCCGGCTGGGAGTTCACCCACCGTCGGGCCTGCCAGCGTGTCGCGTCCCATCACACCCAGGGGAGAGAGACGGCAGAAGGGCGGAGTGGGCTCCGTGGAGCTGTAGCCGGCTACAGTCAGAGGCCGATGAGGGAGCTAGCAGAGATGCTGCACTCCCTAGGGAGAGAACTAGCACGGGATGGGGTATGACAGGTTTGGCAGTCGCTGGCCGGAGCGGTAGGCTGAGCTGCCCATGAACAAACTCAAGGGGCTGGGGACATTTCAGTGGCAGCTTCTGGCGCTGGAGAGCAGCACTCCAGGTGCAATGGGTCCTCGCTGGGCTCTTAATGCAGCTGCAGCTCCTTCACGGAGAGGGACTGCTAAACAACTCGGCAGCCAGGGGACCTTCACAATGTCCTTTTCTTAGGGGGACTGATTTCAGGGTCTTCTACCCGTGGCACAATTCCCTTCCGGTCCCAGCTGTGCCCCAAAGCAGCATGGTTTTCCATTCCACCCCCCTGCATTTCATGACTCCCTTTCTCTTATTTTCCCCACAGAAACGCCTAAGAGCCCAGCAGCCAAAGGGGCAGCAGGTTTCCCAAGAGCTGACGGCCGGGAAGAGAGCAAATGGTGAGATGCTGGATCTGACCCACAGGCTGTGCCTGGCGGGGAGAGGAAGCCCCTGCACTCCCTCTGCTCCTGCACCCTACCTCCCACCCAGACTCCTCATCCCACTCCTGCACCCCCTTCCCGCCCAGCCCCTGCACCCCCACTCCACTCCTGCATCCTCCCAGATCCACCAACCCCTAATCCGCTCCTGCATCCTCCCACCCAGACCCAACCCCCCAAATCCGCTTCCCAGCAGCCCCCACACACACTGAACCCCATGCTGTTGGCCCCACCCCAAAACCTAGAGGGGCCCACAAACTTTACTAATTTACTAGCCCCACCACCACCACCAGGCTCTGGTGTGTGAGGGGAATGCAGGCAGCGCCTTTCTGCTTCTGATTTGGGAGCCATGTCAGCGAGGTGGGCTTTTTTTCTTCCCACTGATTTTTGTCTGGGTCAGCGGCCTCCGACCCAAAAAAGATTCTTTACTGACTTGAGTTAAATCAGAGTGGATTCTCTCACTCCAGTTTCCCAGGGGATCTTGGCTTTAGTCCCACCTGAGATGGTGTCCCAGTGCCCCACATCCGGTGCTACCCACCAGCTTTTAAACAGCCCCTTGGAGGACCCGCTTTTATGTGGCAGACCCCCACGGGGCCCCACTATTTCCTTAAGGCCCCATAGCCTCGCCTCGGTGCCTCCAAAACAGAGCCATGAGCTCTTCCCAGCGAGTCCAGTGGAGACTTGGACACAGTGCAGAGACCAGTGCTCCCCAGCAAGTATTATCAGTGACTCCAGGCAGGCTTTTTGCAGACCTACGCTGAGTTCTCACACTCTGCCTGCCGGAGTTTCCCAGGGATCCCAATGTCCTTGAAACTTCCATTGTCTATGCAGACCCTCCATTGATACAGGTCATTTTCAGCCAATACTTGACCGACCCATTCATGGCACCCCCAACAGGCCCATGAGACAACACCTCTGTCTCTTTCGCTGCCCCCGATACAGCCCTTTGGCACCCTCCGGGAGCTGGGCAAAGTGCATAAGAAAACAAAGGCACATTACAACCGATTTCCACTTTGTCCCAGACAGCGCCTTAGAAATTGACAGAGTATTTGGCGTGCATTCCTGGAAAGGCATCCTTGTTCAAGTAGAAATATTGTAAAGTTTGCATGAGACAAACTGCACAGTGCAGAGCCAGGCTAGAAATAACAATCTATAGCCTCATCTGGCGTAAATTAGCTCCGCTTCATTGACTCCATGGAGCAATGTTGATTTACACCCGCCGGGGAACTATGCGGAAAGCCCTTCTAATGCTAATGAACGCTGTCATGCTGCTACCACAGAAGTCTGTCTATCCACAGAGCAGGCTGGTGTTGGCAGGGGCTGCAGTGTAAACTTTTCCCCCGTGCTGTCCAGGAACGAGACTCAAAGAGATTCACAGTGAGCAGCAAATTCCACATGTTGCTGTTCATGGATTGACCTTGCTAGTGACTCTCGAATGCCTGGGTGACACCAGTGCTCGTGAAAATGCGAGCAGGTTCTGAAAATGCCATGAAGTCAGAGGGAAGCGAGTGAAAACCCAAGCTGCTTGCCCCAGGGAAGCGGGCAAATAGGATTCTGGGAAGCTGCTTAGTGTTTATTTATGGACAGAGAAATCAATGACTGATGTCTAGTCCTGTGTGTGAGCAGACGAATACCACAAATGGCAAGCTCAAAACACCGCAAGAGCTGGCCAAGCCATCCCACCCAACAAACAGTCCTGCCCAGCGGTGAAAGTAACTTAACATCTCTGACCATGGGTGGAAGGTTTGTATAATTTTTGGTGGTGCCACCGTTAGCCACGCCCCCTAACCCCAGTTAGCCACGCCTCTGGAGGTAACACGCTCGGGGCAAGATGGACACATGACCAGAAGTAAAAGGTGTCATGTCACCCCTCTCGAAGAGCTTTTCCCACCATCCTCCTACCAGCAGGGATTAGTTTGGCCCTCACCAAACCCCCCTCATGCAACTATCCTGCAGTTGCATTAACCCAATGTGTGTGACATTAACGCGGGGGCAGAGAGGCTGGGGGAAGTGTTCCCTCTAAGGCTATGGCTACACTCGCTGCTTCTATGAGATAGTTCTATGAGAGAGGTATATTTCCATATGTTTGGGGAAGGGATAGCTCAGTGGTTTGAGCATTGGCCTACTAAACCCAGGCTTGTGAGTTCAATCCTTGCAGAGGCCATTTGGGGCAAAAATTTGTCAGGGATGGTACTTGGTCCTGCTGTGAAGGCAGGGGACTGGACTCAATGACCTTTCAAGGTCCCTTCTAGCTCTAGGAGATAGGCAATCTCCATTAATTTATTTATTCTTGCGCAAGTATAGGCATTCTTGCGCAAGAACCCACAGAGTATTCACACTGCCCGCCTGCTCTTGCGCAAGGAAATTTACAGTACGGCGTGGTAAGAGAGGGTGTCTTGCGCAAGAGCTACGCTCTTTTCTAACAGGTGTAAGCCCTCTTGAACAAGAGGGCAGTGTGGATGCTCGGCAGGGGTTTCTTGCGCAAGAAACCCCTATGGCTTAAATGGCCATCGGAGCTTTCTTGGGCAAGAGAGTGCGTCCACACTGCCATGGATGCTCTTGCCCAAAAGCACAGCTCGCACATGGCAGTGTGGACATGTTCTTGCGCAAGAAACCACCGGGGTAGACATAGCCTAAGAGTTTCCTTCCGTGAGCAGAATGAATTTTGTGTTGTGCACCAGCACTGAGTTCATGTGGCTTGTTTGGATGTGCCACTGTGGCACTCAAGTTATTAATAAATATTTTTAAACCTTTACCTTTTCTCTCTGCTGCCATGTCTCCTCCCCTTGTTCCATCAGCTCCCTGGTGCCTGCTGCCCCCAACTCCTCACCCTCCTCTGCTGTCCTGACTCCTGCCCTTCTCCTGTCCTCAGCCCTCCTGCAACCTGCCCCCTCTGCCAGCCCTTCTCTCCCCTTGTGCCCACTCCTCCAGTAGCCCCATTCTGATCATGTGAGCTACCCTCCTCATCCCCTCGCCTAACACCTCCTCTACAAACCTGCCCTGCCTCTCTCCTCTGGTGCTGGTCCCTCCCCTGCAGGTGTCTGCCCTTCTGCTTCACCCCAGAATCCCCTGGCACCTGCACCTTCCCTTACCCTGCACCTTCCTGGTGCCTCCCCTTCCCTCACTGCCCCTCGTCCTTTTCCCCTGATGCCCACCCCTCACCACCCTCTGCCCCAGTTCCTCTCATGCCCCTCTGTGTCCTCACACATGACTTGCTCCATCCCTGACTTCCTCATGCCCACCCCTTCTTTCAAGCCTTCTCCCAGCACCTCCTCCTCCAGCCCCCAATGCCCTTACCCTCCCCTCCCAGCATCACCCTGTCCCCTCCCACTGACACCTCCTCCTGCCCTTTTCCTCATTGTCTGCACTTGGCCCCTGGCATTTGTCTCTCCTCTCCCCTCCCCCTCCGCACAAACCCCTTCCTCTTCCACCCCTTCCCCTAGTTTTCTTCCTTCCCCTCCCCCTCCCCTACCTTCTGCCTTCCACTTTGTGGGGCCGGAGTCTGCACTCCGCCCCTGAACTCTGAACCTGCAACTCAGCTGCGCCGCGCGGCCACGCAGTTTTAAAGTCGCGGGCCGTCACGTCACGTCACGCCCGGCATCTCCCCGCCCACCTGTTTGAGCACGCCACGCATGGCAGCAGCAGCCGGCAAGGGGGAGCTCAGTGAAAGTTGCGCACGGCAGGGCCGGGCCGGGCCGGGCCGGGCCGGGGAGAGATGCTCTGGGGCCGTGGTGGGAGGACGCGCAGGGGGGCTGGGGCCCACTCCAAGCAGGGCAGGAGAGACCCAGCTCCAAATATTGCTGGAGCAGGGCCCCCGGCTCTGGATATTGCTGGAGCCTGGGCACCACGAGCCCATATAACTTGCCGCCCATGTCTCTGACAGGTCCTGTCCTATTGCAACCCGGGTCCCTGCCAGCCCTTTAAATAGCTCCCTGCTGGCTTTTGCGCAGCTCAGCCAGCTCTTGCCGGAGTGACGCACCAGTGTGCACCCGCTTCCTTTCACCTCTGGTCCTGTCCCTAAAGAAGCAGAGATCCAGTAATGGGAGGGAAATTGCTGGAGGGGCTGGTGTCTGTACACCAGTGGGATAAATTGGCCTATGGAGAGGCATATTGTAGCTTTGTTCAGAGTTAATGCCCTGTGTGTGAATGTCTGGCTCAGGCAGAGAACTACAGTCTAGTGCTTGCTACCCACGGAGTTATTCAGCAACAGTGTCTGCCATTGGTTAAAGTCCTGTTTAAATAGCTGCAGTCACCCAATCAGGAAGTGGATACTGTACCTAGTGACCACTCACATGCAGCAGTCAGCTGTAGCAGACTGTTCACAAGGCACCCAGGGGCTGGAAATGATTTGCTCCAACCTCAGGTTGAACCTCCTAAATCCAGGACTCTCTGGTCCAGCAACATCCAGGATCCAGCAGGTTCACGGATGTTGCTAGACCAGAGAGCCCTGGCACCTGGAAGTGAGAGTTGGTCAGGCGTCCAGCGGACAGGAGTCCCACCATCGGGACCGTGATTCCCGTCCCCGGGAAGCCCCAGCTGGGTGCAGCAGGAGCAGGATAGAAGCAGGGCCGCCCCGCAGTGGCTGGGGAGCTCTGTCCCCGGAGAGCCCCCACCGGCTGGCAGCAGATAACCGGAGCCACGCCCAAACCCCGTGGCGGCAGGGCTGGAGCGGAGCTAGCTGGAAGGAGTGGCAGTGTCCTGGTAGGTTGGTGGCAGGGGACCTCCCCTGATCCAGCAAATTCCCTCATTCCAGACTAGGGAGGTCCAACCTGCTTGCAGAAACTGGGAACGATTGGCAGGAAGCAAGACCTGAATGAGACATGCTTGTGCAGTGAGAAACAGCAGGCCACACCCCTCAGCCCTGGGCTTGACTAAGAGGCCCAGTGAGTCTCTTCAAAACTTGTCCCCTTTGCGGAGCACACACTGCCAGTGGGTGCTAGCTAATTAGTACCAGCTGTAGCGTGGGTAGTCGTCCCATAGGGACTAGACTGAGTTCATATTTTATGTGGGCCACCAAACCGCCACCAAGCACTGATGACTGGCCCCAGGCTGGTGACTGCATGGAGAACAGCCCCGGATCCCTGTCCGCAAAACCAGCCAGCCACGGTCTAGCCATTTATGTTTCATTTGCACCCCCTGCAGTCCCCTTGCCCGAGGATGAGGAGAGGAAGAAGGCGATGCTGGTGGAGGAGCAGAAGAGTGAGATTGCGCGGCTGCTACCAGGACATCAGGAGGGAAAGGAGAGGCTGACGGAAGCCCACCAAGCAGAGACCCAGAGACTGACCGAAGACATTAAAATTCAGGTTGGATCAAAGAGGCTTCCCCATTCCAAGGGGGACCTGGCACAGTCACCCCAGTCCTTGGCATCCATGCTTCTGCTTCCTGGCACTCCCACTGCAGCACAATCACAACTTCCCGGCTGTGGAGTAGGCTACGGCAGGACTTTGGTTACCTGGGAGTCTCCAAAGACACCAGTCGGCGTGAGAGCCTTTGGGGGACCGGCTAGCAGGCTTTGACATTTCCCCCTCCTGGCCCTGCTCTCGCAATCACAGCCAGCTGGCCTGTGTGCCTTCCCCAGGCGTGGTGGGCTCAGCAGGAGGGCTCAGCAGCTGCACTCATGAGAGTCCCTGCGCTGCCTAGTTCCAGTGCGGTCAGGTGTGTCAGCGGCTCCCCTGTGCCTGCTCGGCCCTGCTCTGTACAGAGTGCTAGCTTCCCTCCACCTGCAAGGCACCCAGTCCCAGTTCTCCCTCCTTGTGCTCCAGGGAGTCACCAACCCTGCTCCGTCCTACAGCTCTTTTTATATAGGCCTGCTGGGCCCGGATTGGCTGTTCCTCCTCCCTCTTGTGAGTTTCAGCCCATTTGCTTCTGATCTTGCCTGTCAACAGGGGGAAGGAAAGGAGAGAAACGTCAGCAAGCGGGTTGGTTGTGATGCAGTTTGTGTTGGCAGCAGAGATCCAAGTCAAGTCCTCCACCATCAAAGCCAGCTCCTCTCCCCCTAGCTAGTGACGCTCTCTCATCTGTTCCCGTTGCGCCTTCTACTTGAAATACTGCCCTTCCCCATGTGTAGCCTCCCCTGAACCACTGGGTTACCACCAGCACAAATCCCAGATCCTTGTGATAACGAAGGACCAGGCAGCGACAGAGGAATGGGGCTCTTGGGGCAGGCTCTTTAAATCCTTCAGTTTTGGACAGGGTTCCTCATAAAGATGTTTTGGGCCTGCTCACAATTCAGATTTGTTCTTACCCAGGAGATGAATGATGAGTCCTATAGAAACTTCCAACTAGTCACTACAGGACCGAATATACCAATGCTGACAGAGCAGTAAACATGCTGTGTTTGCCTTGTTTCGTTTTCTTAACCTCCAAAGTCCCTGGGAGTTTGTCTACACTGCACAGTTATTTCAGAATAAACTATTCCGGAATAGTTATTCCAAAATAGCTTATTTCGAAATAGCACGTCTACACTGCAGGGAAGCCTCAAAATTAGTCCGAGGCCAGCTTCCCTAATATAGACGTGTTATCTCGATTTAGAGCCCTAGGAGGAATAACTTAGAATGGCCCTGGTGAGGGGCTATTTCGAAATAGCCGAAGTGGAGCATCTACACGTGCCTTGTTTCGAAATAGCTATTTCGGAATAGGCATTATTCGTCGTAGAATGAGGTTTACAGATTTAGGAATAAGCCACCCGTTGTTTCGAAATGATTTCAAAATAACGGAATGGCTGTGTAGATGCTCGCATAGTTATTTCGGAATAACTTTGATGTATAGACACACCCTGGAGCAGGGGTGGGCAAAAGGGCCTCCACGGGCTGGATCCGGCCTGCCAAGCGGGTTGATCCGGCCCGCGGAGGCCCTGCCGCTCCCCCGACCCCAGTCCAATTAGGACCTGGGGACGGGGGAGCACGCGAAGCTTCCTCCTGCCCTGTGAGCAGCACGCAGCGCTTTGAAGCACCCCACACTGCTCGCTGGGTGGGAGGAGACATTATGCGCTCCCTTGCCCACAAGCCCTGATTGGCCTGGGGGCAGGAGGAGCGTGCAAAGTTTCCTCCGCCCTCCCTCCCGCCCTGCGAGGAGCGCACAGCACTTCAAAGTGCCGTACGCTAGTGCAGGGCGGGAGCGGGGCGCGGGAAGCTTTGCACAACTCCCGCCCCGGGCCAATCAGGATTTGGGGGCAGGGGAGCGTGTGACGTCGTCTTCCACCCTGCAGCAGAGCGTGGCACTTTGAAGTGCCATGTGCCCTTCGCAGGGCGAGGGTAGGGCGGGAAGGAGGCTTCGCGCAGCTCTCCCCGCCCAGGGGCATGGGTGCCTAGTGGGAAGCATTCTGGCCCCACCCCTTCCGGATTAGGCCACGCCCCTTCCAGCCCGGCCTAGGGCCACGTCAAACATTTTTGATGTGGCCCCAGCCCACCTCTTCCCTGGAGGCTTTGCCACATCATGGAGACTGTGTGCCAGGAAGGGTCAGGATCCCTGAGGCGCATCTTGAACCTGCTTGCACCACAAAAGCGAGTGGTCCTGTGGCACCTTAGGAACTCACCAAAAAGTATAGAATCATGAGCTTTCATGGGTAGAACCCACTTCCTCAGATGAATTGGAGTGGAAATAACAACACCAAGAGGTGTACATAACAGGGTAATACGCGATATTTAAGGTCATACAAGTGAGCAGGGGTCTGGTTAAGATTAGCACCCTCAGTTGTCACCATTGGACCCTGAAGGCTCCAAGTTTGTCATGGACATCACGGAAATCATGACATTGAAATTCCAAAATCTCAGAAATTGCTGTAAAAAACCCATTGATCCGGCCCCTAAGCTGAGGGCTGGTGCTGCGAGCTGGTGCCCAGGGAGTCGCTGCACTGCTCGGATTTGGCCCTTCCAGGCTAAGAGGTGCTAAGATAGGCCTGGGCAAAATACGGCCCGTGGGCCGGATCTGGCCCACCAGGCCACCGGATCCGGCCCCGCGGAGGCAGCAGGGAGCCCCAGGCAGGCTCCCCTGCTTGCCCCGCGCGTGCAGAAACGTGGCTGCAGGGCTCCGTTTCTGTTTCAAAACTGGAGGGAGAGGGGAAGTTTTAGGACCCGCTCCACCCCAGCACATTCCCATTGGCCGGTTTCCGGCAGAAACCGGCCAATGGGAGCTGCTTTTTTTAGAATAACAGGCAGCTAAGAAGAATCACGCCCCCTCTCCTGGGCTCAGTTATTCATGAAGCACATGGCCAGGCACGCAGGCTGGCTGGGAAGCATTTTAAGCTCAGCAGGCAGGCAGGCTAGTTTGGCAGCTGGCAAGTAAGTCTCTTGGCCACAGCCTGCTTCTGGCACCCTAGCCCTTTCCTGCCCCAACTCTCTGCCCCCCCCACCACTCAACATACCCAAACCCTCTGCCCCCTCCTGCACCCATATCCCCTCCCAGATCTGGCACCCCAATCTCCTGCCCCAGATCACAGTCCCCTCCTACTCTAGGTCACATCCCAAACCCCCTGCACCCCAGTCCCCTTCCCTAGGTCACAACCGCCTGCCTCATCCCAACTCCTGTCCAGACTCCGGTCTCCCTCCTGCACCCCCGTCCCTTACCCCAAGCTCCCTTCTGCACCCAACCTCCATCCCAGACCCCATCTCCATTCATATCCTGAAAGAGTGCGGCCCTCGACCTCTGTCCAAAATCTTGGAGTGGCCCCCCGTCAAAAATTATTGCCCATCTCTGTGCTAAGATGTGCTGCGACCCATTCACCAGCTCGCAACGCCCAGAGCAGGAAGCTGCACCTCGCCCCGCCATACAAGAGTTGCTGTTGCAAGGCGAGCTCACTCGCCAACCTTCCCTCACTTGCTGGGTTTCCCCCCTGAACTCCTGTTGTGAATTGGACCCAAAATTTCCCTGCCTAACTCAGCCTCAGCTGAGGAAAATGGAGCTTGGCCATTCACTCCCCCTTTTACTGATATCACCTGCTTAGGCAACAAGGACAGCTGTCCAGGAAATTCTGCACAAGTCCGGGGCCCTGCAGGTCAGCTGTCCTAGCCCAGCTGTGTGTGACACTCCTCCTCCCCTCCTATAGCTGCGGTGATATTAACCCCTTGCTGTCATAAGCACCAAAAGGAAATTCATTAAAATAGCAACAGGAGCCGCTGCCCAGGAGATGAATAAGAGACTGCACAGAGGGACACATCGATGTCTCTGAAATCCCCGGCTACTCAGGCCTCGTTGTTCACTTTGTTTCTAGGTGGAAAAGGAAAGAGACTTAGTGCTTAAAAAGCAGGTCTCGGAGCAGTTCAACACACTGAAGAGAGAGCATGAAGAGAACCTCCGAGGTAAGGCCAGAGTCTCTCCTTAGCTGGGCGCTGGCTTCCCTCTGCACCAGCGTTCCCTGTAAACTGAGTGCTTGGGCAGCCACCCAAGAGAGATTCAGATGGTACCCAGATGATGATAAGCACTCGCACAGCCAGCAGCATGTATCGCTCTATTGGTGGTGCACATCCACTCATGCCTCGGTGCACATAACAAAATTTATTCTGCACATAGACCGAAAAAATTAGAGGGAACGTTGCTGTATGCCACTGCTGCTACAGTTCAAACTTCTCACCGGCTGCGTCTAGACTGGCATGATTTTCACAAATGCTTTTAACGGAAAAGTTTTTCCGTTAAAAGCATTTGCGGAAAAGAGCATCTAGATTGGCACGGGTGCCTTTGCACAAAAAGTGCTTTTGCACAAAGCATCTGTGGCCAGTCTAGCGATTTTGCAAGAAAGCCCCGATCGCCATTTTCGCCATCGGGCTTTTTGCAAAACAGTTCTTACCTGTCTACACTGGCCCTCTTGCGCAAGTATTCTTGCCCAAGAGGGCTTTTTCCCAGCGGGAGCGTGAAAGTATTTGCAAGAAGCACTGATTTTGTACATTACAAAGTCAGTGCTCTTGCAAATTCAAGCAGCCAGTGTAGACAGCTGGCAAGTTTTTGCGCAAAAGCAACCGCTTTTGCGCAAAAACTTGCCAGTCTAGACACCTACTGGGCTTTTCTTGCATCTCTTCTCCTCTCCAACCTCCTCAGCTCTCTTGAGCAAGGGCCAATCACTCCTGTAAATATTCAATGTTGTCTTGGTGCCCTGAGGGTGCTTACTTAGTGGCATGTTGGCATCACCTCATCAAGCCAGAGGGGAGAATGCCCTGGAGAGATGCCGGCAGGAGAGATTACTCTGCATTGCATCACTGATCATGGCGTGTTTGTAGAAACCCAACCCAACGTTTGGAAAATTGAGATATTGCTCTTGCAATGCCAATGCCCTGAAATTAACCTAAAATTCTTCAAAAAGGAAACTCCTTCCATTGGAACTAGAGCAGGGGTGGGCAGTAATTTTTGATGGGGGGCCACTCCAAGATTTTGGAAAGTGGTCAAGGGCCGCATTCTTCCAGGATATTAATGGAGGGGATGTGGGGTCTGGGATGGAGGTTGGGCGCAGAAGGGAGCTTGGGGTAAGGGATTGGGGTGCAGGAAGGAGAATGGAGTCTGGGAGGGAGTTTGGGTGAAGGAGGCGGTTGTGACCTCGGGCAGGGGTCTGGGATGCAGGATTTTGAGATGTGACCTGGGCTTGAGGGGCTTGTGATCTGGGGCAGGGGATGGGGTGCCAGATCTGGGAGGGGATATGGGTGCAGGAGGGAGCAGAAGGTTTGGGTATGTGGGGAGAGTGTTGGGGAAGGGAGGGGCTGGGGTGCCAGAGGCAGGCTCTGGGTGAAGGTGGCTTGCTGCTCCACGTGGCTCTGCTCGGGTATGAGAGGGAGGGGAAAGGGAAGGGGGTACGAGGAGGAAGGGAGAAGGCTTCCTACACTGTCCTTGCTCTCAGCAAAAATTCTTGGTTCCTATTGGCTGGAAACTGAGAGATTGGCCAATGGCAGCTAAGAGATTTTGCTGGGGGGCGAGAACAGCATGAGAAGTCTCCCTCCTCCCTCCCCAGCTGTGGGGAGCAGAGAACAGCTGACTTTCTAAAACCTGAACTGATCTCTGCCCAAGGGTTCCAGCGAGGGGTCCTGGGCTGGATCTGGTGGCTTGGTGGGCTAGATCTGGCCCCCTGGGAGCCTCTTGCTCACCCTTGAGCTAGAGGCTTTCCAGGGAGCTCCTGGGCTGGCAGCGTTTACACTGCAGCCCACAATGTGTGATCTGGTCTCTGTCTCAGCAGTAAGGCTGTGAATGGGTCATTCCCTCTGCTTCTCCTTCCGATGTGGGCAGTATATTGCCTCTCTCCTTAGCGTAGCAATCGCTCACCTAGGAGCTCTGTGACTGTAGCTGAGGGAGTCCTCCAGGGAGCTCCCGACTCCAAGGCTGCTCCAGGAAACTACATTTCCACTGCTGCCAGCCCCAAAACTCTTTGTGCTAGTGCCGCTTACCACCATTCTGTGCGGGAATGGGGATCAGGCAGGGCTTGCTTTCCTGTCGCCCGCTTCTGACATTGCCTGTATGGTTCCCCTGCAGAACTCCAGAGGGCCCATGACCAGGAGACGTTGCTCTTGAGGGAATCCTACCAGAGGTCCCAGTCTTCCTTCCAGGTATTGCCCCCTTTGCTTTAGCTTGCTGAGAAGGTCCCTGTGGAGCAGAGCTCTCCAGATTCCGTGCAGAGGTCTGAGGACTTGGGGGAAAGCTTGCGAGGCACCTGCCTGACCTATCCCTGCGGCAAAATAGCACTGTCTGCCCCTCACTTTCACAAGAGCCAAAGTGAGAGAACAAAGGTTGTTTGAGCTGCCCAGAGTCCACCAACCTTGGCTGGCCGCTTGTGAGAATGACCACGTGAGTCCGGGGGCATCTCACAAAGTGAGCTTGCCTTAATTTTGCAGCAGATATTTAAATCAAGATGGCCACCAGGGCTTTACATTCCAAACCATAAAGCAGCCCTTCACTGGCTCAATCAGAAAAGTGCCACATGGCCCCAGCATCTTCTTCACCCTTGCCTCAGCGTACCAGTCCTAGCAGCCAGCCAGCCCGGAGTTCCCCTGGCTCGCTTGTTCCCGCTTAGCAATGCTCTGTCACTTACAACACACCCAGTCCTTCCTTCTTGTGCTCCAGGGAGTCACTGACTCTGCTCCATCCTACAGCTCTTTATATAGGCCTGCTGGCTGCTCCTCATAGTCCCTCTCCTATTGGCTGCTTCCTGCACAGGGAGGGCTCTATTAACCCCCTGTATGCCAATGTGGGGCTGCACCCCATCACACCATTATTGGCATAGGGGACAGATGCAAACATTGGCTTCAGAAGAGGGGCTGTGTTTGGAATGCCTCCATGCTATTCATGGTGCTCAGAGCTCCGGTTTTGGCTGGCACATCTCTACCGGCAGGCAAGTCTGTAACTTGAACACTCCCAACGTGACAGGTTGGTGCGAATGCATTACCGAACTGCCATGCTTGTAGCAGAATTGGCAGCGGCAGGGGAGCCTGTTCTTCTACAACTGACCCAGGAAGTGCTGATCACAAATTGATCTCTCTTGTGGTTACCGACGAACCCGTTGTAACCAAAGCAGCCATGATGGCAGAAGGCGTTACCGTGGGAACTGCTCCCTGCTGCTATTAAATACTGTATTATGGGATGGACACCTGGGGCTTCATTATTCATGGTGAAATATTTTGCAGATTGACTCATGCCACCTCTGTCCAATGCAATCTTATCTGAACAGCGCCCCTGCTGGGCAGGCGCTCGTACAACAGGACTCATCATCACGCCCCTCTTCCTTTCTCTTCTGCCCCAGGAGACGATCGACAGGTTGAATTCCCAGCTGAAATCCTTCCAGGAGAAAATGAAACGGGTGGAGGAATCGATCTTGAGCAGAGACTATAAAAAACATATTCAGGTGCAGAAAAACAAGCAAACTCTGGCCTCTTGGGAGGGTGTTTCTTTAATCCATCATTTCCCAGGGTCTCAGAGCAAGCCTGTTGGATTCGCAGAGTCCTAGAAGCGTCTGTGTGCTCTAAATTGTCACCAAAAGAAAAGGCAAGGCCTCCGTCGAAGACTCCCCATCACCAGATCTGGAGAGGGCAGTGTTCTTAGTGCCTGGTAAATCTGTAGTGGGTTGGAGCAAGCAAAGGGATAGAACGTAGACTGTAAGAAAATTAAGGGTCCTAGTATATGCATTACGTTGAAGCTCCTTGCACGTAGGTGGTGCAAACACCATAAGGTTGTGCAGGTAGGTCTGAATGAAATGTGTAAGCACATTTTATGGGGTAAGAATCCTATCAGTCCAGGACTGAGAACACTGGACAGTTGTGCCTGCTAATTGTTGTCACGTTTGGCTCCTCTTTGTTCAGGAACAAAGCCCCCCCAGCCTCTCTAGTCAGCAGGGGACTCATCCGTTTTCTTTCTCCTCTCCTAGGATTATGGGAGCCCCAGCCGGTTCTGGGAGCAAGAACTGGAGAGCCTTCATTTTGTCATCGAGATGAAGAACGAACGCATCCATGACCTGGACAAGAAGCTGCTGAACTTGGAAATGGTGGTGGGTTGGGTGTTTTTTCCTCGCTGCTTTCCAGGGGCAGCGAGAGCAGAGGTGGAAAAGCAAACCACGCTCTCCAGACGCATTCCCCTCTGGCTTACCTGCTGCCTGTGGGCAGCCATGTCCTGGCTGGCCTCTCTGCCGAGCGAACATGCCCGGCCTAGACAGGGTGAGCGCAGCCAGCCTCCATGAGTTGGCAAGGCTGCTGCTGGTGATTCACTAAATGCGCCCAGCGGCGGAATTTGTTAGGAATCCTCCATGTTTTTATGTTGGCGTTTGGGCAGGGTGTCGTTAGCCAGACATGGAAGGGCATTGTCTGGTGCCAGATCCATGTCCCTTTTGACCCTTGACCTCTCCTTTGATTCCTCCTTTCCCAAACCCTCCTGGGACCGCACAGATGGAGAGGAACCTGCTTCTGGAGGAGAAAGTGAAAACCTTTCAGCAGGAGAACGAGGACCTGCATGTTCAGACGCAGAACCACTTGAAAGTGACCAGGTAACCGCTGCAGCCTGGTACAGTCCAGCATACCTGCTGGAGCTCACAAGCTGAGCTCTGGGTTGGGGTGAAGAGAACTGGGTGCTGTGACAGAGCACACAGCAGGGGTGATGGCATCAAAGCACGGAAGCGGCAGGCCAGAGGGAGGTACCTGAACAGAGCTGTTATGGGGATGCTGCGGTAGGGGGCCGCGGTGCACCAGCCCCCTGTGGGTGCGGGACTTCGTACAGCACTGGCGCAGCTCTGGTGAATATATGGGTGAGTATTAAGGAGGTAAAAGGTTAACTGGTTAACCACCAAGCATCACCCTTCCTGCGTAATGCTTATGGGTAACCGGTTAACCGGAAGCTCGGCAGGGCTGGAGCAGCTCCCCACCTGCAGCATGGCCTCCGCCCGCGACACAGTAGCCTGGCCGGAGCAGCCCGTGGCGTGGGGGACCCAGCCAGGCTGGAGCCGCCAGCCACGTTGTGCCACAGGTTGGGCTGCTCCAGTCTGGCCAGGCCTGCCACACTGCCCGGCACTGCAGGCCGGAGGCTGCTCCAAGGTTAACCGGTTAACCCTGGCGTGTAACCGGTTCACCTCCTAAACGAGCCTGAGCATCCCTCATGTGTCTGTGCACGCGTGAACTTGGGTGTGCACAGCCCCCATCTGGCCCTGACCTTGCCCAGCACTTCGCTGGCCCGGGCGTGAATATAACCCACCGCAGCCCTTTGCAAGACCATTTCATGCCCGCCACCCTGGCCTCCTTTGGCAGCAGGGAGAGTGGCTTGCCGGTCTCTGATTCCCCGTCTCCCTCTCACTCGGGGGGGTCTTGTTCCACCAGCTCAGCTGCATCGCCTGCCGTTTCTTTGCAGGCAACTGTCTGATGAGCTCCTGGTGGTCCGGGAGGCCCTGGACAAGGAGTCCCAACTGCGGGAGCAGGCTCACCGGGAGAAGGAAGAGCTGCTGTACCGGGTCCTGAACGGCGTCTCCTCCCCCGCCTTCCCTGTCCCCTCCAGCGAGGTGCCCCTCATCGCCACGTAGTGCTCCGGGAAGCGGCGAGGGAGGCTGCTGGGATGAGGAAGCAAGTGAGGGGCACCAGTGACTCTGCCACCCTCGTGTTCGCCCTTCCTTTCTTATGCAAGTCCAGAGCTGCTGCCATGGGGACTCTGTGGTGGAGGGGAGCCCCGGAGGACTCCCAGCCCCTGGGGACGTCCTCCCTCCAAGGGGACAGTGCCGTGTTTCCTGGGACCTTTTCAAGGTGCTTTTATTCCTCCTGTGTGTCCCCCGGTCTGACTCCAAACGTGGGGGAGTGGAGAGACCCCCCAAAAGCTAGACACGAGCGGCGTGAGGTGTCTGGGCTGCACCCGGCTTCACATCTCAGGCAGTAGCTGAGGTTACATGGGGCCCAAGCTAGGAAAGCCAAGGGGTTCTCCGGAGCGTTCAGGATGGGGAAGGACTGGCTTGCCCCGGTGACTCTGATCCGGAGCCCTGCATCTGAACAGCCTCCGCCTTGGGGGACGTTTAGCTCAGGCTCCGGGGCTGACGGTCGCAGCTTGGGTTGGTCTCTGACCAGCCCCACAGTGAAGGATGCTCATCTCAGCCAGGGGTGTTTAAAACAGCGCCGAGCTGAACCCAGCCTCAGTCCCGGGCGGCTTCGTGGTGCCCACGGGCAGGCAGCTGGAGAGGCGACTCCTGGGCCTTTCTCTCTGGTGTTCGGGCATCCCCACAAGGAAAGAGCGTGAGCGTGAGAGGTGGAACGTGCTAGGTGTGGGCCAGGCTCAGGGCTGACACGAGGAGAAAGCGGCGCTTTCTGCTGGCCAAGCAGCAACAGTGGCTGCAGGCAAAGCAGCTCACCAGCTGTTCCCGGAAACGGCGCTGCTGGCAGGTAGCAGCCAGCCGGAGCGATGAGCCAGGCAGCCCACGGGGGGGACTGTCTCCTGGGCCGAGGGAGGATGGGGAAGGGCGATGCGGTGAGTGAGAGGTGGACAGCGCTTGTCATTCCCAGGCTTTCTGCGGGCAGAGGGCTCTAGCTCCGTAGGGTTGCCTACATCCCGACCCTGGGAACCGCCTGGCGGTAGCTGCCGACACTGAACCAGTGAGGGCCTGGGGCAGAAGAGGGGAGGATGGAAGCTGCATTGTGAGGAGCGAGCCCCTGTCTCAGCCATCCCACAGCTGCAGGCGGGTGGCTCAGGCGGGAGAGGAGCTGGGCTGCACGTGGCCAGGGTCTAGCCTGGAGCCCCTGGTGCCCAGTGACTGAGTTACATGGGACTATGGGGGGAGGCTGGGAAGTTTGTCCTTGTGAGCAGAGCTGTTTTTCTAGCCCCATTCAGTTCCCCCTGCATCACCGAACTCTGGGCTGGGCTGACCCGGCCATGACCCCTTGTCTACTGCCGTGCTGGTCCCTTCTGGCTCCCAGCTCTATATTAAACCTTCCTGGAGGGCCCGCTGCCGTAGAATCGCCTTTGCCTGTGAGTCTCCACTGCCAGAGTTTGCCCTGCCTCCCGTGGCCTTCCCCGGCAGCCTCCGTTTCCCTGCTCCAGCCCACGCCCTCCTTCCTGTTGGCGTCTTACTGGGGCTCAGCCCACGGCTCACCACGTTCTCTTTTGCTCTCGTGTCCCAGCGCCGCCTCCCAGGGCTTCCTCCCTGGAATCTCTCCTCTGTGGGGGCTGCTGCAGATGCCTGTCCCTCGCTCTAACTCCTCTCAGCTGAGCACTTGGGCAGCCACCCAGGAGAGATTCCAGTGCTGTTCAGCTAATTAGCAGAGTGCCCACAGACTCCCACAGCTGGCAGCATGGGTTTCTGTTGGTGGTGCACCTCTGCACATGCCAGGGTGCACATAACAAAAAATATTCTGCACACGGATGGAAAATCCTTATCCTTTCTTACACTGACGTGAGCAGCTGCCCTAGTGCCAGCAGAGCGTTACACCAGCAGAAGGGAGAGCTGAAGCTACACCTGTCTAGGAGCTCGGACAAGACCACCCCAGTCATCTCATCTGGCCTTAAGATCCAGGAATCTGGGCTGGGAGAAGCATGATGGTCGTAGGATACGTCACGACAATGTGGCCTGAAGTGTGTGCTCCATTTTCCTCGCAGAGGGCTCAGAGACTGTCCCAATGCCCGTCTTAGACGAGGAACCTCTGTTAGCAAAGCCGGCGCTGGTGGCAGATGGTTAATCCACCCTCAGCTGAGTTAGAACCTGAGCCGTGTTTGGGTGCCACCATACAGCTGGCTCAGAGCACAGAGCCTGGGAGGAGAACCCCGGGGTCTGCACTGTGCCTAATGTAAGGGTTCAAGTCAGTGGTGGACAACCCGCGGGCACAGAACGGGGCATCTGTCTTGGGACTTGGCTGGTGTCCCTTTGTCACTGCTCCAGCTCCCACTGTGGAAACCAAACAGAGGTTGCTACCTGTGTGGTGTCTGTCACTCCTCTATGTGCGGCTTCTTTCTAAGTGCCCATGGTGTGTGTCCTGGTATCTGTAAAGAGCCCTGCCACTGGCTGCCTTCTCGTTCCTTCCCCCTCCTCCGTGCCCCTCAGAGATACAGGAGATGGCGGCCCAGAGCAGTACGGCTGGGGAGCGGACAGAACTGCTTGGATGCACACAAGTGCTTTCCACTGGGCGTGCAAATGCTTTTGGAAGAGACCAAGTGGAGTGTTAGCTAGTGCCACCAACTGCCCTTAGTGTGTGTGTTTCTAAGCAGGCCCATGTGCTAAAGGGGTGTGTGTCTACAATAGACCGATGTGGTAAAGGGGGAGGGGTGTCTCTATTGTAGGCCTATGTGGTAAAGGGGGGGGGGGGAAGTGTCTCTGCAGTAGGCATATGTGGTAAAGGGATGTGTGTGTCTACAGTAGACCTACGTGGTAAAGGGGGGGGTCTCTACAGTAGACCTACGTGGTAAAGGTGGCTGTGAGTGTCTATAGCAGGCCCATGTGTTAAAAGTGTGTGTTTGTGTATGTGTGCCCACAGTAGGCTCATGTGGTAAATAGGGTTGCCAGATGGTATCAACAAAAATACTGGACACACTTGACACATTACATCACAATCTACATGACATCTTATTTAGAAAATACCGGGCAGTTCTATTTTCTCATTGATATTTTCTCAATTTGTTTCCCGAACAGAAAGCTCAAATACTGGACTGTTCGGTTCAAAACTGGACACCTGGCAACCCTAGTGGTAAAGGTGTGCATGTGTGTGTATAGCAGGTCCATGTGCTAAAAGTGTGTGGGTGTGTGCGTCCATAGTAGGCCTGTGTGGTAAAGGGGTGCATGTGTGTGTCTATAGCAGGCCCATGTGCTAAAAGTGTGTGTGTGTGTGTGTGTGTGTGTGTGTGCCCACAGTCGGCCTATGTGGTAAAGGGGTGTGTGTGTGTGTCTATAGCAGGCCCATGTGCTAAAAGTGTGTGTGTGTGTCCGTGTCCACAGTAGGCCCATGTGGTAAAGGGGTGTGTGTGTGTGTGTCTATAGCAGGCCCATGTGCTAAAAGTGTGTGTGTGTGTGGGTGTGTGCCCACAGTCGGCCCATGTATTAGTGGGAGTGCGTATGTGTGTAATATCACAATGTGTCACTGACCCCATGAGGCCTTACACAAAGAATGACGTTGTGTGAATACATGTGGTGTGCTTGCGTGGATTTATTGGCTTGAGTCACACGTCAAAGCCCCAGGCATGTGCTGGTGCTAAAGGTGTGTGTGTGTGTCCGTGTCCACAGTAGGCCCATGTGGTAAAGGGGTGTGTGTGTGTTGAGCTGTGTCTGGAGGTCGCCCCTTCTTGGGGTAAGGCAGGTGGCTACTGGGCAGCAGCAGCCCTGTGGGCTGGCCTGGAGGTCTAGGCTAGAGCCCTCTGTCTGCAGCCCTGATGAGTTCGCCCTCTTCCGCAGTCCAGGCAAAAAGGAAAGTAGCTGCAGGATCCAAGAGGGGCCAGGCCCCCACACACACACACACACAAAGGAGGGAAGCCGTCTCTCCAGCCCCTCAGGAAGTCCGGGCTCCCACCCACCCCGTGGCTGAAGGCCAAGAGTTCGTCTGGAACCGGCCTGTCTTCTCAGGCTGGCGGTGCTGCCAAGATGAGAGCCGGGCCCGTGGGCTGGGTCTCTCCCGTGGAAGGGCCTCAGTGCCAGAGCTGACACAAGCCACACAGCTTTGGCAGCATGGGACAGTTCTTTAGCCTCTTCTTCACCGGGGGGAGGGTTCTAGCTTATCTGCCCCAGCACGGATGGGAGGCCGAGAACCTGCCCCGTGAGTGGAAGGGAGGGGGTTAAACTCTAGTCCTGGCACGCAGGAGCAGCTCAGGAACCAGAATGGGATCCATCTGGAATGGTACTGGAGCTCAGCCCGGAGTCAGCCTGCAGCAGGTCCACCCTCCTTCCTCCCCCGACACTAAGAGAAAGGGGAAGATGTTGGCTACCGCAACCTTCGGTCTATGGAGATGGGCTGCCAGGACCCATTTGCTGGGTTGTGTACAAGCACAGTCGGTGAAACGCCCTTTCCTGTGTGAGGGGCTGCGAGCGGAGCTCGATCTTGCTGTGGGTCGCCCTCGCCATACTCTTGTGAAGCCCACGGTGCTAACACGGGCCCTTGGGCAGCAGAGGGTGTTTCCCTCTTCAGCTGCCCCAGTGGTCCCATGGGGGCTGACTGACGTCTTTCCGATGGGAGGGGAAGGCAGAAAGCCCTTGCAATGATTTCCTGACTCTGCCCCCCGCCCTGGTTTTTTGACTAGAGACGATCCTTGCTGGGATTTTCCCAGCTGACTCAACGGGGGGCGCATGTTCCTAATGCGTTTAGCACTGGGAATTCCCAGCCTACGGCAGCATGCTGTGTGAGCTCAGAGGGCCCCCAGGGCTACCTCCCAGCACAGAGGAGCTGGGCCTGCACACAGCTCTCCCTAGGACTCACCCCTGTGATTTGCCTTCCTCATCAGCCCTCTCTGTGGAGAAGTCAAGGATGGACTGGGCTATTGTCTCACCAACCTGCGCAGCCTGGGCGGGGGGTGAGGGAGGAGGGTGGATTGATCGTTTTCTAGCTCCAGATCTGGTTCCCCTGCCGACAGCATCTGAGCCCTTCAGGAGCACTAGTGAGTAGGGAACTGACCCCCGCTCGCCTGGCTGCCTACGCCAGCATCCTAACCCCAGAACCCACCCCCAGACTGCAGAGACAGTGAGCCGGTGGCTCTCCAGCCCTGTCAGTCAGGCCGTTGTCACCAGCATTGAACTGGTCGTTCAGAAGAAACAGCTGCCACAGAGCGACGTCTCGGTGCCTTGCGCACAGGAGACGGGAATGGACGGGCAGGGGCCAAGATGAGCTTGAGGGCCGCTGCGGCTGGGCCTCCAAACTGACCCTCTTACATGGCAACACTGGGAGCCCAGCCCAGGAGAGCTGGCTGAAAGAGCAAACCTGCTGGTCTCTGACGGAGAGGCTCTCTGGAGTCTGTCATGCCTCCAGTGCCTGGGACCAATTAGGCTGTGGGGTGCACTGTACAGCTTGCTTTCTCTCTCCCAAATTGGTATTTTGCTAATTGCTTTTCAGCCTGCTAGGTCAGGAAAGAGTCAGGGGCAGTACAGGGAGAAGAGGCCTCCAGACATTCGTCATTTCTCTGGCCTGCTCCATTAAGGGGTATTTGTCAGCTCCCGAGGGACAATCCTTACCCAGGTCACGGCACTGCTGGCTTCAACAGGAGCCTTGTCTGCATAAGGACGGCAGGCAGTGACCCTACAGAGTGATGTGTCTGACCCATCAGCCAGACAACCAATGTGAAATCCTGACCAGGTGTATTTCTCCATCATGGCTATATTGGGCTTTCCCTGTGAAAATAAAGTTCATGGCTGCTAGAAAAAACATATGATGGTCCCTGTGCAGGCCTGTGTGCATGTGGGAAAGCATGCGCCTGCGAAGATGTGCCAGTACCCTTGTGCACTGCGCAAATACACGCATGCCCAGCGTGGGTACACGCATATGCCTATACAAATTCCTGCACAAACACATATACCCCTATATCGGGAGACACATCCTCTCTCTGTGTGTGACCCCAGGAGCGTGCACAGATGCACGTGCAGGTTCCCAGACGCTGTACACCCACTCACATATGTGATCACATACAGCACACTGGTGACAATGTGTACTATTTCAGAAGCACCTCTTCCCTAGGGTTACTAGGGCCAGGTGTACACTAGACCTGGAAGGTTGAATTAAGGTATGCAACTTCAGCTACATCATATACATAGCTGGAGTCATTTTACCTTAAGCTGAGCTTGGCACCATTTTCACAGAGGGAGGCTGATAGGAGCAAACACTCCCATTGGCGTCCTTGGAGTACCGGCACTGACTGGGGGGTGGGGGACGCCCTCTGCATTTGACTGAGCAGGTCTTTACGAGACCCGCTAAATCAAACGCCAGATGATTGATCTCCAGCACAGCAAGTGGAGACAATAGAACCATCTGCCAGCCTGAACTAGGCCCCGGCCCCAAATCCTGGAACCGACTCCACCTGAACTTTGGGATACATTGGGCCCTCAGTTCTGACATTGCGGTTGACCACTCTCTGTCCAATGAGCCCTGGGTAGACCCAAGTGGGCCTAAACCTAGCAGAAACTCAGACCCTGCTCTGGATCAGACCGTAAGAGCTTAAACCGTCCAGCTCTCTCTTCACCTCGGACAGCTTTGCCCAGCTCTATTTTCTTTCCCAGGAGCTGTGAGCCAACTGATGTGCTCCAGAAGCAGTGAGAGAACCCATCAGACAGCCATGTGCCCCTCTAGGGCTATGGAGGACAGAGGAACTGGTTTTCCCTCCCCTCTGGGCTCCTGTTGGAATGCTCTGCTTGCTCAGGGCTGACCCAGATGCACCTGCCCTCCCCTCAGTGCACCGTGTGGACAAAACAAAGTCTCCCCTCTTTGAAGAAGCTGGTCTGTTTAATGAGTACATAGATGACATGATGGTGAGGAGGGGGAATGGCGGCATGTTTGGTCCCTGTGTCACAAAGAGATCTCTGGCTCTTTTATTACTTAGTGCACCCGGGGATGCATTGACCTGTCTGTTGCCCAGGCTGGCTAGCCAGACTGGGCCCCGCTTGGGGCTGGGGTGGCTGGGAGTACCCGGACACGGGTGGACACAGCAGTGGTGCCCTGCAGGTTGGTAGCACTGCAGGTGTACAGCCCTTGTCTATGGTGCGTGCCTCATCCACGTAGAGGATGCTCTCAGATTCCTGCTGCACCTGCCCGCCTCGGCGCGCCAGGTCGGCACGTTCGCGGACGTAGGGTGGCCGGCCAATCTGAAAAACAAGCCAGGGACAGGGGCTTGGAGAGCGGTGCTCCATTCCCGGGCAGCCCACAGTACCACAGAGGAGCTAGGGACTGGGAAGTGCAGGGCTCATCTGATGCTCAACAGCCCTCATGCACGGCCCTGGCCACTGGATTCTGCTGTAGCGCAAGGGGCAGCTTAGCCAACCATCCTCTGTCCCATGTGCAGAGCATTACGGGCTCTTTGCAGTTCCCCTGAAGTGTCACCAGAGATGGGCAGAAGAGACCTCAGCTTCACACCTGGTCTGCACAGTGGCCCTGCCCACTGCACCGTCCCTGCCCATATCACCCTGCAGTGCCAACACCGGGCTGCTCTGGACGCTTCCCACCTCCAGCGCAACAACAGGCCAGCCACCAGCTGCGCTGCACGGACCTGCGTTACGCCAGCTGGCCAGCCAGACCGAAGCTCGCCATCCCTGGAAGCCGGCAGGGGCCAGCGGTATGAAGGAAGGACGGTTGTGGTGAGGACAGCAGCCAGGCGGGGATGTGCGTTTACACGTTGCTCCCAAGCCACCTCTGGGTAGCACACGGTGCTCTTGTGAGAGAGCAAGTCCCTCAGGGACAATGCATTTTCCCCTTCCCTCTGCATCCCTCCAACCCCATTCATTCGTTTCAGTGGAACCGCCTGTTGTTTGGGACGCCTCAGCCCGTGTCCTCTTCTGGCTTGTCCCTCGTGGGCTGAGTTAACAGTGCTACTGCCAAGGCCCTGGTAGCCCTTTGTGCTGTGTTCTGTGGGGAAAGCACCCCGGCCAGTGGCAGAGAAGCCCTTGAAAGGAAGGTTCTGGGCACCAGTGTCTCGGAGGCAGGAGAACTGGGTTCTTGTTCTGGTTCTGACCTGCTGACTCATCCCCCCTCTCTGGATTTTATTCTCCCCTTCCCTCCCCCCTCCCCCCGCCCCCGCCTTTCTCTGTCTAGTAGGGAGATGGGGACTTTCTCCTACTCCTTGTAGGTACAGCACCTGACACAATGGGACTCTGATCTTGGCTGGAGCCTTCAGACCCTGCTGTAATACCAAGACTTTGGGCTCACAACACCCACCCCACCCACCTCGCCTCCCTACCTGCTGCCCTGGATACTCCCAGGTGAAATCGACTGCGACTTCTGGCTCCCCCAAAACCGTGCAGGTCACGTTGAAGTTGTCCCCAGCCCGCACGGTGGCTGCAGAGGTGCTGACCATGGGCTTGGGAGCAGAGGAAGGGTCTGTGAGGCCGAGAGTGAAATGGTGAGAAACAGGGTTAGGAAGGGCTGCAAATCCCCATGGGTTGGCCACTGTCCCTTTCTGAGACGTTCCAGTCAACCAATGGCAGTTCATGGAGCCATGGTGCTGAGAGTCCATCAGCCCACAACCTCCCAGCCAACTCTTCTGGACTTTCGGGCTGGGTTTGGTGAGGGACAGGCCTGCTAGCAGGTATCTCAGCTAACAGGGCCACTGCTTCTGCTTACCAGAGACCTGTCTATATAGCAACCTACCATCTCCATGTGCTGCGTGGCGCACGTTCCTCTGGCTGGCAGATGAACGCCAGGGCGGTGTGTGTGCCCTTGATAATTACAGACTGGTGCAGGTGACAAAGGGCAGGCACATGCTTAACATGCCCAGGTAGCCTAGAGGGACTGCTCAGCATGGGCAGGTTGCCCATCAAAGCTAGTGGCAGTGAGGAGAGGGCCACAATACACGCCCTTGTGCTAATTCCTGCTGCTCTGTCTTAGGAAAACAGGTGGGATTCTGTGTCCCCCCACTTCCCCCATTCCTGGCCCCACTCCTGGGGTAGCAGAGAGTTTGTGGCTAGCTAGCCCAGATCCTGGGCTGACGGCGGTGGAGGTGGCTGGGTTAAAGGCAGGGGATGTCAGCAAGCAGGCAGGTGGAGGTCTCAAAAGGTGAGGGGCTGCCCAACCAGCTCCCGTGGCTGGATCTCACGCCCCTGCCGGGTCACTCACAGTTGATGTAGATGAGCATGTACTTGGTGGAGATCTGCCGCACGCCGTCCAGGCTGGCCATGCAGAAGAGCGACCCCGCGTACGAGGGCCGCGGGCGGTGGATCACGAAGCCCCTCTTCACATCATACGAGATGTCCATCCCGTCCACGGCCACCTCCTCGGGGGGGAATTCACGGTGCAGCGTCACCTGGGCCAGGGGGCTGGTCACCTGGCAGGGCAGGAGCGTGGGGTGGTTCGTGCGCAGCTGGATCACTTCGTAGTAATCCTCTGTCGGCACAAACAGCTCCTGGGGGTCTGGGGAGAGAGGAGGGCAGTGGGGTTACGTACTGCAGGCAGGGAGGCACTGCCTGGCTCTCCCGCTGCACCGGCCTCCCATGTAATGCGGCCTACCATGCAGCAGGCCTCCCTTGGACTCCCCTGCCCACTGGACAGTGAGAGCAGCTGCTGATTCTCTCCAGCGCCAGTCCCCTGCCCGCCCTGACCCGCACTACTCCTGACCTGTGAAGAAGATGAAAGCCTTGCCCATCCTGTCCTCTCCGGCCCGGCACTCGCTGTCCCGGCACTGGAAGGACCAGCAGCTGTACTCGCCCGTGTCTGCAGCCGCAGCGTTCACCACCAGCAGCTGGCTGTACCTGTCAAAGTGCTTGATTCTGAAAAAGAGAGGAGAGGGCCCCGCTCAGCCTCCAGGAGAGAGTCACCCTGGGGCCCTGCATTGCACTGAACAGCCACACAGAGGCTACGTCTAGACTGCATCCTTCTGTCAACAAAGGGATGCAAATCAAGCACGTCGAAATTGCTAATGAAGCTGGGATTTAAATATCCCATGCTTCATTAGCATAAACATGGCCACCACTTTTTTTTTCAAAATGGAGCTTTTTAAAAAAAAACAGCAGTCTAGACGCAGATCTGTCGACAATAAAGCCTTTTTCGAGAGATCCTGTAAACCTCATTTTTTGAGGAATACGGGATCTGTCGAAAAAGGCTTTATTGTCGACAGATCCGCGTCTAGACTGCCGGGTTTTTTTTAAAAGCTCCATTTAGAAAAAAAGTGGTGGCCATGTTTATGCTAATGAAGCGCGGGATATTTAAATCCCGGCTTCATTAGCAATTTTGACGTGCTTGATTTGCATCCCTCTGTCGACAGAAGGATGCAGTCTAGATGTAGCTAGGGTCACACCAATGGGCCATCTTGCCCAATGTCCTGTCTTCCCACCGAGACACAAGCCAGGTGTAACAAGATGGTTTTTCTTTAGCCATGTTGGAAGGCCTGTGGTAGGTCTGAACCAAAGCTTTCCTCTGCAGCCAGACTGAAGAGCAGCAGCTATTAGCTGTAAGATCTAGAGTCACATACTCACATCCATCTAAATTGCATTAAAACAGTGTCACACCAGGCTGTGGGAAGGGTTTTTTGTCCTGATAGCCCCCCACTGTCACCAGATAGAGAAACAGATCTCGAGATGGGTAAAGAAAACTTAAGTAACACCGCTCTGTCTGGCAAGAAACTGCTTAGCAATACTTGAGGTTGTGGAATCTTCATTCTATGATCATTGTCATTACACTTTCCTATTGTTTGATTGTGTGATCTCTGTCTGATTTGTAATTGTTGCTGTCTGCTGTATAATTAATTTTGCTAGGTGTAAATCAATTAAGGTGGTGGGGTATGATTGGTTAGGTAATTCTGTTATGATTGGTTAGTTAAATTATACTAAAATAATTGGTTAAGGTATAGCTAAGCAGGACTCAGGTTTCATTATATAAACTGGGGTCCAAAAGGTAATAGAAGAAGAAGAAAGAAGGAGACCAGCTGCGCTGTGAGCCCACTGTCCATCTCTCAGCATCTGGAGCACACTGGCCAAATCTCTGTTACCAGCTGTCCCTGGGCATCATCCCTCTGGGTGGGCAGGTAGGCCGGAGCGGAGGAGCGTGACATTCAGTGCCCATTGGGAATTGTTCCCAGAAGCCTGTTGTGTACCTTTTGCCCATGGGCACAGGCAGTAGGACCCAGGCTAGCTCAGGCTTTACAGGGAGCCCCTCCCCACCCCACAGGGTGTTTTCCTTCTTCATGCAGTGCACAGTTCACCTGTGGAACTCCTTGCCGGGTTGGGGGCCGGGCTGTGAAGGCCGAAACTGCAACTGGGCTCAAAGCAGATGTCCCTAGCCAGTGTTGGCCAGAAGCTGGGAGTGGGCGACAGGAGATGGGTCACTTAAGAACTGCCTTGTTCTAGTCCTTCCCTCTGAAGCCCTGGGCTTTGGCCACTGTGGGAAGAGAGGACCCCAGGCAAGATGGACCACAGGTGTGACCCTGGGTGGCCGTTCCTATGTTGTGAGTCTGAGCACAACGGGCGAAGCGCCCCTGGCAGGTCTCACTGAGCGAGCAGAGTGTGTCTGTGTATTTGTGCCTGTTAAACTAGCTCCCATTGTCCGTGCTCGGGTAACATGTCTGTGCTTGGTTTCCAGCAGCCCCCCCCCCCCAGAACCAGGGTCTGCCCGGCATCTTCAAATCCAGGCCTCCTGCGTGGCGTTTGGTGAAGCCATTTGACACCATTGAGCATCGTGGGGGAAGGGACGCCACGCAGGCCCTGCTCCATGCACGTCCACGACGGGCCTGTGGCCAACCCCATAGGCCTCCCAGCGCCTGTCGCACACCCCGGACACGCACCTGAGCCGCCCCCCTCCTCCTCGTCCTGCAGGTAGGCAGGGAACCTCCACCTGACGGACCGCCCTCGGCAGCGCAGCTCCAGGGTGTCGCCCGCCGCCAGCGTCAGGGCGTCAGGCACCTTCTGAAACTGCCCCCTGGCCACCACCCGAGTCAAGATGGAAGCCGGCAGGTGCACCGGGCTGGGAGGGGCCGTGGGTTTCACTCGGGCTTTGGCCTTCAGGGCTTTGGCTGCTGCCTGTTGGCGCGTCTGACCTGTTGCTTTGGGAGGTTTGAGCTCGTTAGCCGTGGGCTCTTTCGTGGCCTTCTTCTCCGTGGCTTTGTGGGGCTTTTCCTTCTCCTGACACTCAGCTGAGGAGAGAAGACGAGGTTGACAGCAGAGCTGCAGCAGGCACGCACCCACGGGGAGAGGGCTCGGAGGCTTTGCAGGGTCTTGCACCAACCTTTCCTTACAAAGCCTGCTCAGCCGCCGGACCAGGCCAGACCAAAGGCCTGCACGCTTATTCTCCCTCCTAACCCACAGCACTTCATGGGCACACCAAGGGGCTGGTTAGGAGATGCCCCATTTCTGTGCATGCTGCTAACTTGAGCCCGCAAAATGGGGACCAGTTTGCCACAGCAGATGGACTGGGAAAGGGCCCGGCGCCTCAGCAGATTTTAATCAGGGTGATTCCTTTGATCCTGATGAAGCTACCCCCAGTGAGCATATGGCTGTTTGCAGGTCAAAGCGGGGGGGTGCCCGATCATGGCCACAGTCAGTGTAGCATGTGCAAACTCGGAGAGGCCACGTCTGCAATTCTGGGCCTACATGTCATCGGAGCCATAGGACAGTTCGGGGTGGCCACCTCAGACCCCGCGCATAGGGGGTCCCACAGCGACCGCCTCAACCGTCCTATAGACGGGACCCAGATTCCCTGGGGGCCGGGTGTGGGGCAGCAGCAGGGGTCGCTATGGCGACAGCCCACTGCAGCCCACTTCTGCACGGCAGCAGGAGGCAGAATTCCCCCGTCCAAGGGCGCTCTGCTTCCCGCTGCAGAGAAGTGGGGCGCAGCGGGCTGGGAGAGGGCGGCGTGGCAGGGTGGAGCAGGCTGCCAGGCTGCTCCAGTGCTCGTCACTGTGGTGAGTGTATGGTGGGGGGACAACCCCTGCTGCAACCCCATGCCAGGCCCTCAAGTAATCCCTGGGCTTGCATTGTGCTGGGAAGAGGGGAAAGGAGATGGAGCAGGACGTGGTGGGGGTGGGGCAGGGTCGTGGTTCGGGGGAAGGGGTGGAGCAGGTACAGGTGTCCCAGGCCCACGCCTGGGGTGCTGTGGGGGGTTGTGCGCCCCACTAGGGATGGCCCTGCGTGTTATATCCCCCAAGGGGCAGAACTCTAACATTATTTACCAAGGAAAGTCTTACCTGCTCACCTTACAAAGGGCATGGCTGGCAGGATCTCTGTGCTGTGCAAGGCTGGGCCTACACTTACATCACATTTGTCGTTCACGGGGTCTTAAACTGCCCCCCTCTCCCGTGAACAACAACATTTTGCCACAGCAAGGTGCATGTGGGAACGCTGCTTGGTCGGCAGGAGCGCTCTGCTGCCAACGACACGTAAGCCGCTCGCCGGGGGTACAGGTGCCGACAAACAGCGTGCATACACGTTGACTTTAGTGACAGGGCTGTGTCAACACAGCCTTCTCCCTACAAGCTAAGTAGTGTAGACATACCCTAAGCCAGTGCTTTTCAAACTAGGGGGCGTGACGCAGGGCTGGGGGGTGGGATGTTGGGCGCTGGGTCTTGTGGCTGCAGGGGGATCAGGTGAGCAGCGGGGGGGCTAAGGCAGCTCCCTGCCTGGCCTGGCACCGCGGACTGCGCTGCACCCCAGAAGCGGCCGGCAGCAGGACCGGCTCCTAGGTGTGTGGGAGAGCGCACAGGGCTCCGCGCACTGTCCCTGCCCAGAGCACTAGCTCCGCGCTCCCACTGGCTGGGAACCTGCTGCTGGCTGCTTCTGGGGGCAGCCTGGTCTGTGGTGCCAGGAAAGGCAGGAAGCTGCCTTAGCCCCCCCGCTGCACCACTGACGGGAACCGCTCAAGGTAAGCCCCTCCTACCCCAGCCCTCCCCCCCAAGCCGGAGCCCCCTCCGACATCCCAAAGCGCCTCCTCAGCCCCACCCCGGAGCCCACAGTCTAGTTAAATGATGTTGGGTTGTGGGCATCAATGATTTTCCTCAACTGGGTTATGAGTGAAAAAGTTTGAAAAGCACTGCCCTAGGACAAGGCTTTGCCTAGTACGGTTAGTTGTCTTCCTGCTCTAAGCTCCTTCTTGGCAAAGGCGGGTGCTGTGGAAGTTTCATAGCCAAGCAGACAAGGGGTCTCTCTGTTCTCTCATTGTTTTGCCTGCTCTGTGTCTATTGATTGCTGGGAGGCATTTTGTAGCAATTGGCTTTTGCCTCCTGCCTGCCAACCCCTCAGGCATGCAGGCACCGGATTTCTGGGTTACACCTGGCAGAGATCAAGAGATCAGGTATCTTAACTTAGTGGCGGATCTCCCAAATCTGCCAAGCCATCCGACTGACTCTCAGTCCTCAAATCCTCGCCAGGGAAGGGCTGGCTCCTGTACGCAGTGCACGTCTGAAAGGGAATGCATCAGGCTTCCTTTTGTGCTGACCCTCAAAGCCAGCAAAACCTGGGATCCTTCCCTTGAGGACACTCAAGTCGAAATAATTGGGTCTGCGGCCCATTGGCAAAGTTGTTTTCGAACCCCAAGGCCAAAGCTGCAGACGCCAGCCCTGCACAGTCCCCGTCCCTGAGTTCTTGCCGGTACTGCAGGCGGTCAGTGAGCGTCCTCATGCCCTTTCAACATGCTGCCCTCCAGCAAGGCATCCGTGTGTGGGCCACTGAGGAATGCAAGGAGCAGCATGCTAGGGAAGGGGAGGGAACTGTAAGCGCTTGGGAAATGAGCAGGAGGAAGGGAAAGAGGCAGAAAAGCGAGACTTACCCACGACGAGGAGGAGGAGGCTGCAGCCCAGGACAGCCAGGGCCTTGCCGTTCATGCTGGGGCAAGCCGGGCACAGAGCACGGAGCTGTGCTGCCAGCTGGGGCTGGAGCGCAGGAGAGGCGGCTGCAAGGTTCACAATTCCACCCGCACGCTCTCTCCGAGAGGGAGGAGGGGGCGGGCGAGGGGACAGCGTCCGGGGGGCCCGGAGATGAAGGGGAGAGATTTCAAAGCAAATCAAAGGCTTGACTCTTCGCCTCGTTAAACAAAATTCCTTTCACCCCCGCGTGCCATGAAGGCATTCAGGTTCCTTCGGAGGAGGTGAATGGAGCTATTCAGAGCCGGGCCCCAGCAGTCACACTCCGGGCTGAAAAAGAAAACAGTTTCCACTTACTCCATTTCCAGGCTGGGCCTGGTCCAGTTATTATGGGGTCGGTGGGGGGGAGGGGGTTAGACTTTGCGCATTGGAGAAGGGGCCAGCTCTACCCCAGTGTTTGCACAAACTCCTAGGGCAACAGGGTGCAAATCCAAGAGCCTGCCATGATGACTGTGATAACAGTGAGGAGAAGGGGAGCTTTTTGTTTGCAGCTTGTGGTTGGCTTCCCCTTCCAGCTAGTACCTGTGATACACAGCGTGGAAGGGCAAACGTTGCAGTTTAGCACAATGCGGGCCGGCCCAGCAGCCTGCTCCTGCACAGCACTGTTCATCCTCTGACCTCAAAGCACCATCCCTGTTGTACAGCAGGGGGAGCCGAGATACTAAGATATGAATTCACTAAGGATGTTAAGGACTAGGCGACTATCCCATGCTTATGGGATAGTCAGTTGACTAGTTGACTAGTCGATCCCCCTTGCTGCCTCTATCAGATAGAAGCAGCAAAGCGGGTTGGGGGGGGAGAGAAGGAATACTTCAAAGTGGCAGTGCCGCCCAGCTGAGCTGGGGATCAGCTGTGTGGCGCTGCCGCTTTGAAACCCCAAGGCAGCGTTTCAAAGGGGCAGCCACCACACAGCTGATCTGTGGCTCAGCTGTGCAGCTCTGCTCCTTTTAAACGCCAAAGCACCGTGGAGCCTGGGGTCAGCTGGGGACTCCACAGCTAACCCCGGGTTCTGAGTGGCATTTCCCCAGAACCCGGGGTCAGCTGGGGACTCCCAGCTGATCCCGGGTTCCGCTGAAATGCGTGGAGCTTGGGATCAGCTGGGGAGTCCCCAGCTGACCCAGGGCTCCATGGCACTGCCCCTTTGAAATGCCGAGGCAGCATTTCAAAGGGATAGCGGCCACACAACTGATCCCCAGCTCAGCTGTGCAGCGCTGCCCCTTTAAAACACAGCCTCAGTGTTTTAAAGGGGCAGCACCACACAGCTGATCCCTGGCTCCATGGCTTTGAAATGCACAAGAGCCCCCACTGGGGACTCTTGTACATTTCAAAGCAGGCACGCCTGATGCAGCCTGGAGTCAGCGGGACTTCCTGCTGGCCCCGGGCTGCATGGGGAGTTCCACATTCCTCCTTTGAAATGTACAAGAGCCCCCGCTGCAGAAGTTCCTATCGACTAGTCAGTTAACCGCAATTTAACATCCTTAGTCTGTACTGAATTTCCTCTTGCTGAATAGTTCAATGGTGCTGCTAGGCATCTCGGCTGTTCTTCCTCATCCAGACCAAGTGTGAACTAAGCAGGTATTGAAATGCTCCCCTCCCCATCTTTCCTCCAAGTGCCAGTCCGGTCTCCCTCTCTGCCTGACTCTAGCTGGGCACATGAGGCAGACATCTTCCACCAGAGCCAATGCCAAAGCTGCCTGTGGTGAGGCTGGTGGAAGTTCTCTGTCTGACTTAGCTGGCACCTCCCATCAGCATCCGCCCCCCCACCATTCTCCATAATGCTCCTGGCCTCTTGGGGCAGAAAGGCAGTGAGTAGCGACACCAAACACCCTGACCTCAGCCATTCAGTCCTGCTGCACCAGTCCCTTCTCTCCAGCCAGGGCCGTGTTCATCATACGTGATCCCAAAGCGCTGCTACTGTAGCACTACACCCAGGGACACCTAACCCCTCAATGCGTCCTTGTCAGAACCCAGCGTCCCTAGCAACTCTTCCCATCATGCCAGCGTTGGAGAGGGACAGAGCTGCCTCCTCCCCCATCATGGCCTGACTCACTGGTCACACGGTTGGAAGCCCCAGGTCAGCTCAGAAGTTACTATTCGATCCACCTGTCTGTCTCCTCCTCTGAATGGTTTTGATGTGATAGAACACGACATGAGTCCTGACTCCGCCAGATCGCCGCATTCCAAGGTACGTTTATCAGTCCCTTTGCTCGGGATGGTCTTTTTCTCCCTGTCCCTTTCTCTCGCCTTTGTGGTCCTGTGGAAACACTACCCTTATTCACAAACCCTCAGTCCCTGCCCTCTGGCCAGGGCCTGCTGTTACATCCCAGGATTGGGGACATCTGTCCCTCTTTTGCAAAACTCTCCAACCACTTTGCATTGCAACCTCTGGCCTGATTTTTCCCTCTACACAATAAGCTCCTTATTTCTCCACTCCGCCAGCTCCAACCTGAGAGAGGGAGAGATGGAGGAAGAGAGAGACCCCACCCCATCGGGAATGTTTGCCCCGTCCACATTTAAATCTACCAACGCCCACCCCTCTGCCCAGCTGCCCACCTATCCTTGACCTCCTCTAGCCTCTACATTTGGCTACGCCATGGGAAATCTGTGCAGGACGATTTTTCCCATGACTGTTTCCAAATCATACACACAGCCTGCTGTGCAAATGGGCTCAGGCGCATTAGTGAGGAACTGTAATTGCCATTTGAAAATTGCCTGCACTGGCCGAATAAAAGAACCGCTTTCCGATTTCTTTCCTCCCTTTTCTCCTTCTTCTCCACGCCTCTCGCTCTCAGTCTCTCTCCCCGACTGCCCGTGGGAGGGATTTAAAAAGGAAGGCAAGAGGCTTAGGCAGAAAGGGCAAATGTAGGTTAGCAATTTGGAATGTAAGCAGACAATGCATCAGGGAATGGGAGAACAGAAAGGTGAGTCTGAAATGTGACCAGATGCCTCTGGCAAAGCAGGGGCACTGTTACACGGGACTGGAGGGGGAGGGGGGATTTCAGTGAGTATGTCCCTGGTCTAACTTGCCTTAGTACTAGGGCTGTTAATTAACACATGTTAACGCCTGTGATTCATGCAGGGCAGAATTAAAGCATTAATTTTTTTAATGTGCATTAATCGAAGGCGTTTCCACGTGCCACTGCCCCTTTGAAACACCACCGCAGCGTTTCAAAGGGGCAGTGCAACACGGAGCCCATGGTCAGCTGGAGTCTTATTATTGTTTAACAGCATGGATAATCAGACAATTAATCACAATTAATTTTTTTAATCGCTTGACAGCCCTACTTAGTACCTACAATCTGCTGGAAAAAGGACTCAGGAAAGTACTTAGCAGGCAATGTTGCAGACAAAAGGTGTGTGGAGTGTATGTAGTGATTTGCACTCCACAAGTGTCTGGCATCCAAGAATAATGGAGCCTCATAACGTGTGTGTATGTGTCTGTGTGTGTATGAAGGTTTTTGTCACTCAGCGCACAGTCGACCTCTGGAACTCCTTGCCAGAGGATGTGGTGAAGGCTAGAATTTTAACAAGGTTCAAAAAAGAGCTAGATAGATTCATAGAGGTTAGGTCCATCAATGGCTATTAGCCAGGATGGGTAGGAATGGTGTCCCTAGGCTCTGTTTGTCTGGAAATGGATGACAGGAGAGGGATCGTGTGAGGATTACCTGTTGTGTTCCCTCCCTCTGGGGCATCTGGTATTGGCCACTGTCGGCAGACAGGATACTGGGCTAGATGGACCGTTGGTCTGACCCAGTCTGGCCATGCTTATGTTCTATCTCTGGTTTCTAGGTGGGAGATCTGAGGCAGGAGGAGACACAAGACTGAGGGGGGAACCTGATAACAGTCTTCAAATCTGTTAAGGGCTCTTCCAAAAAGGGTTGTTTGCCCTGTCCACCATGGGTAGGGCAAGTAATAGGTTTATAATCTGCAGCAAGGGAGAGTCAGGGGAATATTAGGAAAACCTGTATAAGGATCAGGGTAGTTAAGGATTGGACTAGGTTAGCAAGGGAAGTTGTGAGATCCCAATCAGTGGTGTTCCTAAAAACCTCAGAGTGGGAGCCAGGTTAGTCTGTAACTGGAAACACTTAAAAAACAACCAATAGTCTTGCTGCACCTTAGAGACCATCTCCATGCTTTGTGAGTCTCTAAGGTGCTGCACGACTATTTGTGGTTTTTTACGTTGTTCCTAAGAACCTGTCAGGGATAATCAAGCTACAGTTGGGCCTGCTTTCTCATGGGGTGGGGGAACTGGACTAGATGACCACTCAGGGCCCTTCCAGCCCAACATTTCTATGATTTGCCCAAGGTCACGACATGTCTGGGCTAGAGTAGGGAACAAAATCCCGTTCGTCTCCAAGGTCTGTGTTGTACGAACAAGATGCTGCATCCACACACACGCCCATGAGCTTTGGAACTGGAAATCCTATTTCTTTAACGCCCTCATAATAAAACATTATGTTACTCGCAGAAGCCACCATATCCAGGAGGGCTTTTGGGGAGGAGGAATAAGCAAGTCAGGAGGCTGACAAGGCTGCCATCTGGCATTCACAATCATGTTTGCGTGTGCATTACACCAGGCTTGGAAGGGGCTTTCAATCCGTAAAGGTCGATATCACTATAAACAAGCCCACCCTGATGAGAAAAAATTCTCTTGGTAACAATAAAAATGTACAACTGGGCAAATACTTGAGAACTTTTATTAGAATTGGGGGTGAGGATACTGACTTGGCGTAGTTTGATGTGTGGTGTTGACCTCTCCCGTAATTTGGCACAGCTGTAAAAATTTAAATCTGCGAAAAGAGAAAAATGCATTAAAATAAAGATCAGTGTTGTCTTTTGAAGCTATAAACAAAGACACATTGAATTCTGCCAAGCCTAAATCCAACGATGCTGAAAAATCGGTACAGAAATACCACGGGCCAGGCCAACGGGAGCTAGGCAGACAGTGGCTGCACGGTTGCATCTCCTAAGCATTGCTGGTTGACTGTAAGTCACTGGCTTCCAGTATGCCACTTTGATTGTGTAGTGAAAAACCATGCTCGCCGGCAGTGAGAGCTCCTGGTGAAATTGTTGTGTCCAAGCTGCGCTGGAGCGGCGCACTGGTTGGAAAAAGGGCAGAGAGTGGAGACAAATGTTGTTTTCCATCTCGCAGCCTGACAGTTGTTAACAAAGCATGTACAGTGTTATCTCCTGCAACCATCTCCGGGAAGCAGCTGCTCCTAATGCAGCTGATCGCATCAACACGCATGACTGTCACCCCAGCCAACTGGAGTATACAAAACACATGGATTTGTGTTACCCACACAGCCAGGTTTGGGTGACAGCCCAGGGCGTTGTTGGAATGACTAGCGGGCAGCAACCAAACTTAAGGAAACTTGTGCTCCTAATAAACATCCACAGAATCCTTCCTTGCCCTTCAGATTCCCTGTCCCACCCCACACACACACTCGCCCCTCAGCCGTGATCCCTACAAAAGCCACAGTAGGAAGGCAGCTGGGCTGTGTGCTGAGACCATTACCCATCCTGCTGGCCAGTGTTGTCCCACTGGGCTCCTGTCTGTATCCATCTGTTGTGTCTCTTGTCCTGTACGTAGATTGCTAGCTCTTTATGGCACGGCCGGTCGCTGTGTGTGCGCAGAGCCTAGCACAGTGGGATTCCCAGCCGGTGCCTGGGGCAGCTCGGTGCTACCACCGTACACATGATGAATGACAATGCTAGCTAAGTGTCCGGTCCGCGGCCAGGTAGCACTGCCAAACTGCCAGCATGAGTGTGTGTCTAGTTAGCTCCTAGGTGCGGGATGGGGGTGTGGAGGGATTGAATTCGGTTTTCAATATGAGAGAAAGCCCTGCCTTTTCCCTGCAGCTGGACATGGCCCTCAGGCTGAGCCAGCCTCTGCCCTGCCACCTTCTCTGCCCCTTTCTCACTGGGCCCTGACGGCCTGGTTGGAGAGGGGACATGGGCTCCAGGAAGCGGCTGGGGATTATAACAATTCTGTTGATGGCCAGCAATGTTCCCGCTAATTTTTCCATTTATGTGCGGAATACATTTTGTTATGTGCACCAAGGCACATGCAGATGTGCACCACCAGTAGAAACGCAGGCTGCCGGTTGTGAGCGCTCTGCTAATCAGCTGGGTGGTGTTTGAATCTCTCCGGGGTGGCTGCCCAAGCACTCCGCTTCCGGGGGACACTGATGGCCAGGATGCCACTCTAATGGCAGAGAGCAGGAGGTTGGCGGCGGCGTGTTCACCTCTGCTCCTGCAGCCCTCTCCCTCTGCCAGGATCCTCTGCCCCCTCAACCTGAACTGCTTTGGTGCCCCTGTGGGAGAGTCTCTGGGGAACATGGTGCTGATGCCTTCTGTTGCTGCCGGGCACGGCTGGGCCAGCAGGTGGCAGTGTAGCCTCACACACAGGCCTGAGGCCGGGCTGCAGGGCTGGCTGTTGGGCTCTGGCTAGGGAAGATGGTTCTCTGCCTAGGAATGCAGGAGGCAGAAGTAGCTCCTTGGTACCTTGATCCTAAAGCTCCCATTAGGAGAACGCTCTGTGGCCAGGGCAGCTAAGGAGCCCGGGGCTAGTGTCAGGCACTGTCAGACCTCATGGGAAAAATCGGGACACGTTTTGGGAGGAGGGGGCAGGATGATATAATTGCACATAAGTAGGGTTACCAGATGGGTTTCAAAAAATACCGGACACATGTGATGTCAGATCGGGATGGGGGACCGGCCTGGAGGGGAGCGGGGAGCGGGTCTGGCTGGGGAGATGGGGAACTGGCTGGCGGGAAGCAGGGCTGACCGGGATGGGGTTGGGGGGAGCGGAGCTGGCCGGGGGGAACCGGCCGGCGGGGAGCGGGGCTGGCCCGGGTGCATGCAGATCTCGAGATGCTGCCCGTCCTGCGCACAGTCCCAGTGGGGTGCATGGACGAGTCCGGCCCCGAGGATTCCATCCCACCCCAGCCCCGCCCCCCTCCTCTCTACTGTGTAGTTGCGTACTGCCTGGCTGGTAGACATGCTCATGCGGTGTGAGCATATCTACCAGCCAGGCAGTACGCAACTACGTACTGATACTCATGATAATAATAAAACTTACTTAATTAGAAAATACCGGACATTGATATGTCCTGTATTTTCTCAATTTGTTTCCCGGACAGAAAGCTCAAATACCAGACTGTCTGGTTCAAAACCAGACAAGACAAAGCTCTGAACATCAGGGCATTTCTCTAATCAGACCTGCCAGCGTGTGGAAGCTGTGGACAGGCTGCAGAAAAGAAAACTCAGTGATACATTGTGGGTTGAGCGAGTGATGGAGTGGGGGTAGATACATGTTCCTAAATGTGCCCTTCTAGCCCCCCGATGACCCCCAGCCTACCCCCCAACAGGCAGCATACCCCACGCTCATAATATCTGGTGTTTCTCTTGAATCCCCCCCCGCCCCCCCCCGCCCCCCCCCGCGTGGGAATCAGGGGCTTGTGGGAGAATCTCCACTGTTCTCTGGAAAAAAAAAAAGAGGGAAGTAACTTTCCAGCCTCTGTGGTTGCAGAGGAAAGCTTGAAAACACGCAGCAGGTGCAACCGAAAAGCTCAGACACCAGACGGCAAAGAAGAGGATTCCAAGCTTGACTATTGAAACAAGTCTCATGCATTTTAAGCAAAGCTCTTAATTCCAGGAAGGACTTGTATTCTGTGTTGGGGAGCGGTCCTTCAGTGTCTGTTAGCCAAGATGCAGCCCCCCTGCTTTGGGCACCCTTAGACCTCCAACTGCTAGAAGCTGGGACTGACAAGGGCTTGGATCCCTCCAATGTGCTCTGTTCGGTTCATTCCCTCTTGACTCCTTTTCTGGAGGGGAGGAGAACAGAGCTCTTCATGAGGAGCTGTTAGGAATCTTTCCCCAAGAGGCCCTACCGCTGCGCTTTCCAGCTGGAGGCAGCTTAAGCCCTAAATCCATGCCTGAGTGGAGTGGAAAAACACAAGACATTTTGCCAACAAAGATAGGGCCCACCCCTGCTAAAGTCCCTGCCGCCATATGCGCGGCACTGCCATCGATGGCCGTTGCTCTGCTCTTTCTCTGAAAACAGGAAAAACATCGAGGAGTCCTGTGGCTACTTTTAAATCTATTGCTGAATATCCAGGGAGGATAAAGTGGTTCCCTAGCCCTCCTTCTCCAAAAGAATTTCAAAGCCCCATTACAAAGGGAGACAGCCGACCTGGAGTTCATTTGCAAGTTCAATACTTTCCGTTTAGGACTAAATAAGGATTTTAGCTGGATAACACATTACAAAGGCAATTTCCCTTCTCTGGATATCCACATTTCCACATCAACGGCTGTGAATGAACCCCTTCCACCCACTGACTTGATTAGCCTCTTTCTTTTGTGGTCCTTATATATATATATCTATACACCCCTGCCCCTGTAAACTTCGCTCCAACTCATCTGATGAAGTGGGTTTTACCCTCCAAAACTTCTGCCCTAATACATCTGTTCGTCACAGCACACCTCATTGTTTTTGCAGATGGAGACTAACACGGCCACCCCTTTGAGACTGAAAACAGGGGTGCTGATCTGGATTTGGAGGTGTTCCTTCTGGCAGCATCGTCCCACGTGCAGGGCTGGCTGGCAAGAGCAGGCAGGGTGCTCCCCCTGCAAACAAGACCCGCCCACATCCTCTTAGTCACCGAAAGTAAAACCCTGGCCTCACTGACGTCAGTGTGAATTCTGCCTTCAGTGACGATCCTCGTCATCATCCCCAGCTCTCCAAGTGCTTTACAGAGGAGGTTGGTATCAGATGGGGGAAACTGAGGCATGGAGCCAGCCGTGACTGGCTCATGGTCACCCAGCAACGCAGTGGCAGTGCTGCAAATAGAATCACAGTCTCCTGTGCCCCAGCCCACTGCTCAATCCACTAGCACAGTGGACCAGGACCAGTGGACCGGGCAAGTGATGGGGTGTGCCTACACTGCACTGGGCTGGAAGGGGTTAATACCTTGTGGCTGGAGGAAGGCCTGCCCCCACAGCCATACTGGGCATGCTCCAAGCTCTGGGCTAGTATAAAGGGGAGCAGCTCAGCTCAGTTTGGGGTGGATATGGGAGGGGAAGGACTGTAGCAGAAGTGCCAGCGATGGACCAGCTACAGAGTCTCACAGTGGGAGCTGTAGACCCAGGAGGTTAGAGTGAGCCTCCAAGCTGGTGGAGCCAGAGAACCCTGGGGCCTCTTGGGTTGCCCCACTGCTGGGGATGATAGAAAGTGGCCGAGGGAGGGGTAGCTGCCACCTGAGTGAGCTCAGTGTGTTTTGGTGGGATTCCCTGCCACTCCACCCCTGCCAGAGCCCTGGGTGGGGCCTGATGGAGTTGAGTGGGCCTGGGCCCCCTTACTGGGGCTGCTGTCCCAACTCCTTAGACTTTGGCCATGAGGGTGTGCTGCCCTGCAACCAAGGGGCTGCTCTATAGACTCTGGCTATTAGGCCATGCTGCCTGGCAAGCAAGGGCTGCACCATAGACTCTAGCCATTGGACTGTGCTACCCTGTGGTGATGGTCTGGCTTAGGCCTCTGACAGACTGGTAGTGGTGTCCACACCCCTCTGGATCCCCCCTTGCCCCCCAGGATGTGTGCATATGCCGCTGCAGGGGCTCTTGGTACAATAAAGGGCAGCAGGCCCAGAACACCGTTCTTTGAAAGAAATACAGGGCCTGATTCTCATTGCCACTGTGGCAGTGGAGAGGCCTGAGAGCCACCCTGACATCAGCCTCCCCTACCTTGCACAGCAAAACAGAAGTCTCCGAGGAGGAAGCTCCAAGGCAGAGGGCAGGAGAAGCATGGGGATGGACGGAGATGTGCTTGCACTTGAGAGCTTCCCAGCCAAATCGGTCAGGCTCAGCTCTTAGAGGCTCCAGGATCTACCAATAGATCCCGACCTACTGGTTGGTGACCACGGAGCTACAGGAAGATCCATTTATCAGCTGCACTCACCTGCTCTCCGAAATGTCCCCGTGGGGCTGGTTTGAGTCCCGGCTATGGGATGTACGATCATTTCCTGAATAGTGGGCTGTCGCTGATCTTTCCTGCTACAAAGAGCAAGGCCTGCACTTTGAATCTGCAGCAACCTTTACCTTAGCTCGGCAAGCCACCGAGAGAGAGCACAGTGTGCACATCTCCTCCCTCTGTGGCAGCCCCTGAGACGGACATGGTGGCTGAAAACAGCACCTGGGCGGAGGGCTTAGACATGTCAAGAGGCAAAGCACTGACAACGAGAGGCCCCAGGTGCACCCCCAGAGCTAGGCCCACGCTAACATTAAGACTCAGTATTTCTGTTCTCGCACCCAATGTTCTGGTGCTTGCAAAGGGCTAACAGCCCTCCTGGGTGATATCGAACCTGAGACTGCTTCTCAGGCAATAGAGAAGAAACTGAAACTTGCTTCCCTCCGTGGTGGGTCAGAGCCCAGCTTCCTTAGTTAATTTTCCTGCGGCCAGCGATTTCCCGAGTCAGGGCCAGGGATGACCTAATGGGCAGAATGGATCATTGTATTAGTCATTGCTGGTTGTAACTAAGTGGCAATTTGATCTATATATTAAGAGCGTAACTGTGCCCAATGCTCTTGTGTTAGTAGGCGTACAGCGCTGCTGAGGGCACAAGATTCATGTTATCCAATGCACGTAAGTGTTATCACCAGTGTGTGCCCCATAATGCACATCACAAGGCTGATGGCGGTGGCATATGGTCACTGGAAAAACCACAACAGGTTTTCCACCCAGGACCAATTGGAGGGGGAGCGGTGGGGGTGGGCATTTGGCCAGAGCCTCAAATGTAGACACTTGTTAATTTTTTTTTGGCATTTGATATGTTTCCCAACTTGTTCTTATGCGTATCCCTATCAGAGCAAAATGTGACGGAGTCTTTCAGGCTAAGAACGCATTTAAATAAAAAATATTATGTCTCGCTCTTTTTTGGTGCTTTGTTTTGTGTCCATGGGTCACCTTTCATTTTTATTATAGCTAGGAGCCTCAAAACCTGAAAGTGGCCTGGGCCTCTCTGGACCTCAGAGGGCCTGCCCACCACGCCGTGTCCCCACATGGGGACTGGCATTCCATCTCTGCAGCATGGAGAGGCACCAGATTATCCCTCTTGTTCCAGATGTCACCGGGGAGCTGCGTTGCCAAGCTCTGCTCCCACTGGTGCAGCGAGACATTAAATCAGCTTGGGGCAGGAGCTGGATTTTCTCTGCCCCTGTTGTCTTTTCTCATATGTCGGTTTGTTGGTGCATGTTCTGTAAGGCCATGGGTGAGGTGGGCAGCTGAGTCCCACCAGTGGGTCTCCTGGTGGCCTCTGCTCCTGCCTGGGAGGCCAGGGGCTTGCTGGGATTGGAAGGCTCTAGAGCATGTGACGTGTTGGAGGAAACAGCTGCATTGCAACTAGAGCAGGCAGCTCAGAGCCATACCGAGCGCTGCTCTGCACAGCACCGGGCTGTTGCACTGCCGGCTGAGAAGGTCTGCTCTTGGGGAAGAGGCCTTGGCAGGACATGTAAGTCTGGAGCCGTGTCCAGGGGTCGATCCTTAGTTGGAGGGGCAGCTGGAGAGTGTAAGGGCTAACAATGGGGATGGGGGTCTGATGGGCCACTGGACTGAAGGCAATTCACTAGCCTGTGTGCATTGCAACGTGTTTGGCTTGCTGGGCAGTTTCTGGGTTGTTTTCTCTTTAGCACAACTTATTTATTAATGCAAATCTCTATAAGTCTGACTGGCACTCTCCAAAGGGAGCAAGCTCCATTCCAGCTCCCCTCCCCTGAGCTCCCTGGGAGAGATTTCGCGTAGCGTTTCTGTAACCAGAGATGGCTGGGAGCTGGTGGGTGTATCCTGGGTCCCTTCCTTGGGGTGCAAAACCCAGCCTCAGGGATGAGCCTGCCTTGATTTTTGCTTGTCCCTGTATTGGCTGAAGATAGAAAAAAGATTTCCCTGTGACCTACCCCTTCGAGATAGGGGGTGAAATCCACGAGTTTGGTCTGGAGAGAGCAGACCCTCCCCCAAGGAATTTTGCTCTCTTGGTTCATAAAATGTCCCATGCAATAGTTATTTTATAATGTACATTTGAATGATTCGTGACCGGCGGGGGAGGGAATGCTTGAGCTGTGGGCTGGTTCTTGCGGGAGCTGGGTTCACATGTTCTAAGGCTTAGGGCTGAACTGTAAAACCAGATTGTGTTAGATTTGTAACATCCCGTGTCTCTGTCTTCTGAGGCTGCTTGTGCATCTTTTTTTAACCCTCCCGATGTTTCCTTTGCTACCCTACAAGGCGCTTGTTTTAATGTGAAAAGCCCCCAAAGGCTGGTGGTGCGGGAGGTCCTTGAGCCAACGCCCTGATTCTAGGGGTCGGGGTGGGGCCTGTAGCTTCGCTTTTGCTCTGGGAGTGACTTTCTGAAATCCCCCTCCTGTCTAAAGCAGAAGTAAACCCCTCCTGTTCTGCAGCCTGGCAGGAGATGTTCTCAGAGTACCGCTGCCAGCTGTACAAATTCCCCGCAGCCCCTTGTCTCTCTGGCCATGCAGCACCCTGGAATGAATTGGGAGGGCTGGGAACACTAGAAAACCAAAGCCCTGCTGCTCGGAGCAGCCGTGCCAAGGTGTCCCAGCCTGGCCGGGGAAGCAAAAGGCAGGGGCAGTGGCTGGCCCATGTACTATGGCTTTCACTGGCCCTTTTTAAGGGAAGGGGAGCTCAGGCCAATTATCCTGCCACTTTACCAAAGGGTGTGGGGAGGGGTGGAGTCCCCAGAGATCCCGGCTGCAACAGCGGAGCATTCTCTGCTCCAGTAAATTATTTATTAGGTGCAGTGAGGGAAAATCCCTAGAAGGCCTCGTAAAGCATACTGAGCAGTGAATCCTTTTGTTTGCCCAAGACCCAGCAAACATGGATGCCCAGCCTCATTCCAACCCGCCCCACCCTAGGCAGCGCTGCCTGGAGGTCGGCAATTCGGGAACGAGCGGCGCTTCTCAGGAGAGGCGGCAGCCTGAATTGTCCTGTGGGGCCAGCCCCCACGTAGGGGCCCGTCTGTCCCTCCTCAGGTCACATCATGCTGCAGGCGTGAGGCTGTGGGGCACCATGGCACGTGGAATATTTCATCGCCCATCCGTGTCGGCCTGTCATAGTGGCACAAGGGGCGATAGGTTGCTTGTCTTTTCATGGCTGGACCCAGCCTAGGCAGTTGTCATGGGAGACTAGCTCCCCTGGGTCAGGGACAGCAGGGGCGTGTTGAAGCAGTGCTGGCTGGAGCGGCAGATGGCTCCAGCATGGGCCTGGAGGAGTGGTTCTCAAACTTTGTGGCCTGCGGCCTACCCTGCTCAAAGCAGACCTTTTTGCAGCCGGCCCTCCAACCAGCCACCCATGATGACACCATGGGTGCAGGAGAGGGCTGGAGGGGGGTGCAGGAGTGGGCTGGGAATCTGGCCTGAATTCCGGCCAATGGGAGCAGCGGGAAAAGCCTCCAGGTGAGCAGTTTCCCATGCTGCTGTTCCCCCAGCTGGGAGGAGGGGGGACTGGCAGTGCACCAAGCCGCATCCTGCCCCCACAAGCTGGATCGAGCCCATGAGGCTTGGGGATCCCCCCCTGAAGTGGGAAGCCAACCTGCGGGGAGGAAGCTGAAGCTCCAGCGCAGGCTCCCTGCTGAGGGGGTGGGCGGGCAGCGGAGCCTGCGGCCCATCTGCAAGAGGGTCATGGACCACGCGTGCTCTGTGGACCACGCTTTGAGAACCACTGGCCTGAACCATCCCGGAGCAGAGAGAATGCAGAAGGGCAGCTGCTTGTTCCAAGGACTCATCTGTTCACTGAGATGAGTTTGGCTGGCTGGCTGTCTCTGGGAGGGGGGGACAGGCCGGGGTAGGTGATCTGTACCGGAGGAAGTAAGGCAGGAAGTTTGCTCTGCCTACGAGTCCTCTCGTTTCCTGGCTGCCATATTTACAAAGAGCACCATCCCCCACCCAGTGCCCCATCTACACACAATGCCCCCTTCCAAAGCTCTCGGCCTTGTGGCGCTCCGGCAGGGGCCGGCCACCCTTCACAAGGCCTGTCACACCAGCTGCTCTCAGCCTTCAGCCCTGCCCCGGGCTGGTATTTTACTCCCCGGGCTTGCTCTCCTCAGCATGTGTCAAGCCCAGAGTTTAGAGCTGGCCCTGAAGGAAAATATGGCAGGCAAGGAGGTTTTAGCCTCCAAGAGCTCACGTCTGCTCCCCGCTGGGCTGGGCCAGGCTCTGTGCCTCCTGCCTGGTTTGCAGTCAGACAGCGCAGCCTGTGCTGCCTGAGGCTGAGGGCTGCCTCTGGCTGGTTTTTGGATCCCTGCCCTGCAGCCAGACTGCAATGCAGGGACCGGCTGTCAGCCAGGAGCCAGCCTGGCCTCTTACCGCCAGCTAGAGATGGGAGCTGCGCGCTCTCCGCCCCCACCAGACATTGCTGTCCCGCCCTCTCTGGGCTAAGCAGCAGTCGAGAGGGCGGGGGCGGCTGACACGTGGCCTTCGGGAGCAGAAAAGGAAGCAAAGGGGGCTGAAGAGGCCACTACATTTTCCAGCAGGTACAAGTACCTCTCCTCCCCATGGCTGCTGGTCTGAAATCCTGCCCTTTCACGCATGTTTAGAAACTCTGTGAATCCTAAGTAAAACAGTGACGATGCAGGATGCATCTGTAGCATCAGAAAGCACTTACTTCATGTTTGGAGAGCACGGCAATATGGGGGGAAACTGAGGCACATAGGCAGTTCAGTGACTTGCCTGGTGTGACAGACCAGGCCGGTCTGGGCACAGCTGAGGGCGTCCGCTCAGGGCGAATTGCTCAAATTCGGGGTTCCTTACAGCCCCCAGACTGGTGACCTTCCCAAACAGGCCACAAACCAGTCCCACAGAGCGCTTCAGCAGCCTGCCTGAAGCCTCACGAGCAAAACCCCTCCGACGCCCCAGCAATATCCGTGCCCCAGATGGCCCCGGGCCTCATACACAGGTGGGGGGTCTTAGCACCCAATCCCACCTACCCCGAACGAGTTCTGTCCGGTTCCAAGAAACCAGCCACAGATCCCTGGTCAATTTACCCTCTGGACCTTACCCACAAATCACGCTGAGCCAATCCTTTAGCATCTACCATCTAAAGGTTTATTACCACAAGAAAGAAAAGCATGAGAGTAAAAAGAATCATACATTACATGCATCGAATCTCCCAGTTCTCGATGCAGGCTCTAGCAGAGATGTTATAGCTGCTGGCTTAAAAGTCCTTGTTGCGCATCCTAGGATCAGGATGGGTCCACAGTTCTTTCCGGCTCTTCGATCCCTGCACTGCTGCCTCTGGGATGAAGTGCTGAGCTGAGTACAAAAAATGGAGTCCGCCACATGGCCTCTTTATACATCCTTCCTGGTCTCTTCTTGGCTGCAGCAGATCACCTGGCCAGCGGCCTATCCCTGTGTTCCCTGCTGGTAGCCCTTAGGTGTCAGGCCTCATTCTTTAGGTGTGTCCTTGGCCCATTGAGTGCTATTGTCCCACAGGGCCTCGCTAATTAGCATGTCCATAGGCCTGGCTCTGCCCAATGCTCAACCACATGCAGGGAAATATTCAGTATACATACAAAGTACATGCTTATAATTTCACACACAGACCTTATACAATCACACAAACAGCGTACACAGGATTAGCAGACAGTAAGCTTCTATTCAACACCTCACATGGCCCCCTCTTTTATACCATTTTTGGGGCCAACACCCCCCCATGGGTGCAGCAGTGATCTGGCTGCTCCCCTCAAAATCCAGTAACGTGACACTTGGGGTCACCAGGAAGTTTGTGGCAGTCAAGAAGGGGACCCAGAATTTGTCCCTGACGAGGTGAGGAGTCAGACGAGGCAAGCCCATCCTTCCTGCTGTGCCGGGAGATGATTTTGGTGTCAGAAATCCCAGAGGCTCCTCTGGGGCTGAATGGGAGAACAGCTTCCTGTTTGAATGCAGTTAGCTTTGGCAGTTTGCAAACACAACCGGGTTTAGTGGAAGTGGACTAGGGAGAGCAGGGATGTGAAAGGTTAGCTGGGGGAGGCTGGAGCAGCTCCCCTGCCGGAGGATTTGGCCACCGTGGAATTTTCCTGCACCGTGGAGCGCTGACTCCAGGAAGCTGTAGGGATATGAGTTGTGCCGAGACCCGATAGGTGTCAGATAACACAATAGGCCCGTTCATTTCCAGGCTCCGTTAGCCAGCTGCTGCTGCTTTTTCTCTGTCGTCCTTTGCGTCTCCCTAGTCCTGCGGAAAACGAAAACGGCTCCCCCTCTTCTGCAAATCTCTTCCCTTGGCGGGGTGGGGTGGGGTGCGCTGCACGGTGACTTCCAGCGGCAGTGACTTTAGTGGGGAGGGCTGGTTTCCGCTGGTATCAAATCTTTTAGAGTAAGTGCACTGCCATAGAAACCGAGCTGCATTTCCTGGGGTTGGCTCTGGCAGCCATCTTGCTTTCTCGCTTCGACAGAGGGAGGAGCCCCTGAGGGGGATCTGCACAGCAGCCGCCAGCCTTGAAACATGGCAGTGGGTTCTAGCACCGGGCCCTCTGGAGCAATAAGGGACTGGGTGAAGCCGAGGGGGGATTCTGTCTCTCCAGGGTCTGGGAGTGAAATGGTGAACAGGGAGCGAACCAGCCGTGCTCTTGAACACGGCCCTGCTCTGCCAGGTCACTGAACACAGCCCCAACCCCCCACTTCCCATTGTGGGGTTATCACTTGTAGCAGGGGCTTTCCCAGTCAGCCACTGTCAAGCCTTCTGCTGCTGCCTCAGTTTCCCTTCATGCCCTGGTAAGTGTCCCCTGCAGGCGTCGTCACACTAACCCTCCCTTCTGGGTTTAACAGCGTTCAACACACAAGCCGCCTGCTGCATCCCAACCTTCGGGGCAAGGCCCTGAGCTCCTTGGGCTCGCTCTGCCCTAAGCCCTCCTCTCCAGCTCCTGCTCCCTGCAGGGCCTGTGTTCGCGAAGACCTCAGCCTGGGGACTCTGGCAAGCCTCCAGCCTGCTCTCTCTCATAGGCCCCCTGGACGCTGTCGCCCTGGACTCACTCCCTCATCTCTGCCACGCCAGGCAAGGCGGAGCCCAACTTCCTTGTGCCCTGAATGGGCCAGCAGTGGACCTGGCGCTCTGGGACGTGCCTGTACCCAGGGATGGCTGCCCTGTGGCACCAGCCATCCCGGTTTCCCCACCTGGCTGGCAGGGCTGCCCCAAGATTTTGTAAGATGCGCCTGGATGGCTTGCGATGTCCCTGGCTTCCTTGCCTCGAGGTGCTGCAGCACCTCACCAGATAGGGCCCCGATTCCTGACTGTGCCATCTGGAGGCTATCTCCGTAGAGAGGAGGATGGTACAAGTTGGACCTCCCTGGTCTGGCACTCTCGGGATCTGACTGGTCCTGAACAAGGGAGTTTGCTGGACCAGGGGAGGTGAATTCAGACCCACCCCCCGTCACTCCCCCTTCCCTGCCCAGTCTTCCACAGCTCCTGGCCCTAGCTGGGCTCCTGCCCGCAGCCGGGCTCCTGGTCACCGGCCCTCCTGCTGCCGGCCCTCTCAGGTGCCTGGCCCCAGCAGGGCTCCCAGCCGCTAGCCTCCTGCCGCTGCACTTCCAGCCACTGAGGCTGTCTGGTCCAGGAATGTCTGTGGTCCTGCTGGACCATGGATGTGGCCAGACCAGAGAGTCTGGGTTTAGAGATGCGCTGTGAGCTCACTGCGGGGTGACGCCAAGCAAAGAGGACGTGACGCTGCTCCACGCTCAAGGAAAATGTCTCCGAGACGGTTATCGCTCGGCGGCCTCCTAATATCAAGCGCTGTCACTATGGAGCTCAATTCTGAGGTCCTTGCTCAGGCCAACTCTGGCTGATTTCCAGGACTTCGTAAAAACGGCTGAGCCTGCCAAGATCTGGCCTTTGGCGTCTGCTCCTGAGGGCCCTGGGCATGAATGGGGCTTAGATTACAAATGAAACCTGTTTGCTGCTTCCAGCCAAGGCTGGGTGGCTGTTGAGATCATGACCCAGTTGGCCCCACTTAGCATGGTGGGTGGCTTCCTTGGGAGAAGCCAAGGCCTGGAAGAAGAGGGGGGTGCCATGGCCAGGCCTGCGGTGTGTTGGCAGAACCCTGGCACTGCCTGCTCTGCACCTGTCCAGAGCAATTGGACCCTGGCCGAGCGGAGTTCTCCAGTAAATGACCCACGCGAGATGGAAACACCCAGGGCCTAATCCTGAGTTCATTGGGAGACTTTCCGTTGACTTCAATGGGGTTTGGGTTGGGCCCATCACCTCTGTAAATTAGTCCCAGTGGGAGGAGGTGTTAAAAACTGAACTGAACCAGGACAACAATTTGTCACCAGCAAAACTATGGAGGCTGAGCCTCTGATGAGAGACAGAACACCCCGAAGCCATCAGCCAGGTGCTAACGGGGACAAAAAAGCCCTGGCATTATGGGATGCTCCCCAGACCTGGGCTCCGGTGAGGGATCATCTCCCACCCGCCATGGAGAACTCAACCCTAGGAAGCAACAGCAAGAGCATCCCAACCACTCAGGATGCAGGGAGGGGGAGGTGGTCTCCTTGGCAACCAGGTCCATTCTGCACTAGACTTCGGCACTCTGTGCTGAAAAGCCAGCTGCTCTCGCAGGTGTCCACCGGGGAGGGGCTGCTGGTGGCACCCCAGGAAGCAGCTGTTCCCCAGGGACCACGTGCTGCTCCTTCCTGACACAGTGCAACTGACTTTGTGTTTCTTCCCTCCCGCCCCCATTCCTGCATCTGTCTGTGCTAGGCTGCCTGGCACGGAGCAGAAAGCACAGGACCGAGAGCGAAGCAAAACTGGCCTGTGCCACTCTCGCTGGTGAATGCTGGCGGTTTCTTGGAACAATGCTCCATGTTCCCATACGTGGCAGCCAGATTTCTGCCCTCCTGGTCTATCAGTACATGCAGAATGGGCCTAGGGAAGAGAAGGGGTGAAGGGCAGAGCAAACCTGGGCAGCATGTCTATATCAGTGCCCTGCTGTGGTGTATGGATGGGAGAGCCTGGCCAAGTCTCGGTTGGGGGGCCAATAAAGGACATAATGGGCCAAACGTCTTGTTATGATGGTGTAAATCTGGAGTGGATCCATTAACTTCAGTGGCATCACTCTGGATTTACATGGCTGTGGCTGAAAGCACAGTGTCCACCCCCCCAGTCAACATGTCTGTTGGGTGAAAGGACCTTTTGGCTGATTGTTTCTTTTTTCTGCAGCTTCCTCTTCCTCCTCCGCTGATTCCGACCCTGAAGCCATGGCGCCCTCAGGAAAGGTACGCTACTAGCTCTAGGGGCCATGTCCTCGCCCTGCTTACTTCCCGCTGGCTCCTCTCCAGTGATCTGCTGGCTCCTCTGCAGAAATGGAGACGCTCAGGGTGCCCCCGTGCACCGGTTTCTGCATGGCACAGATTCCCTGGTGCACTTCGGTTGCTTTGTATCTCTCTGGCACTGCAAAGTGGGCAGAGTCCTGGCTTAAGGATTGGCTACCAAGAATCCATGCCCTGTTTCACCAGGGAGCCATGTGTGTCCCAGCCCGTGAGCTTCACTATCTAGGGACCCGGTTTATCCCTCTTGCCATAGAGATTCTGGGTAACTCCGCCTTTCAGCTCAGCATACGGAGAATCTTTGTTTCATGCAGCCTCAAGAGTCTGAGAAGCAGGGAAGCAGCCCCGGGTTTGGCAGCTGCCGTTGCTTTTCTTCCAAGAGGGACGTGTACGAGGCTTGAGATCTTGCTGACAGACATTGTTTACAGTCTTCGGCTAGCGCTCTGCTTAAACACGAAGCAGATGCGCAGTAAAATCCCAGTGACTATGAGCTGAGCAGGGCTGGGAAGAAAGACAGAGGGGAACAGAGAGGGGGGAAGAACTAGTAGAAAAAAGGGAAAGTGGAAATAGAAACAGAGGGAGGAGAGCTGGGAGTCTCAGTAGGCACAAAAGAAGTGGTGTGTACAGCAAACCTCTCATTCGCCCCAGGGAAGTGATAGCTCAGGCAGTTCACAGCCCTCAGCCCAGACTGTGGTCTCCCGCTGCCCTGAGTAAATCTAGAGCCGTTCCACAAGCCAAAAGACTGAGTCTAGATTTACACTGGCCTACAGCCTGGCCTCACTTCCTGGTTTTCCAAGCAAGAGCTCCCCCACATTTTTAAAATGCCTGGGGTGACAGGGGTGGCTGGGTGCCAGCTGGAAGCTCTGTTCGAGAGCTTTGTGCCAAGCGGCTTGTTGTAGTCTAGCTGGGGGGGAAGGGTCACCCCAGCTCCACAAGCCTGGAGCAGGGACAATCCGGCCTCAGGGGGCTGCTGTGTGCTGCGCTTATCAGATGGGGGGGGGGAGGAAGGGGCCTTCTCCCAGCTCAGCCCTGTCCTTAGTGGGCACTTCAGCCATCCCGCTGCACCCCAGCCTGGCCATCCCCTGCAGGAGACCGACCCTCATCTGCTAAGAGCATGGGCGGCCGGTAGCCTAGGAGGGGGAGGGCGTTGCCTTCCCAAACCGCCAGGCATGGCCCGGCCCTCACTCCGCCCCCAGAACACCTGCTGTAGGCATCCTGGGGGCGGAGTGTTGCTGCCCCCCGCGCCGGCCCTCCCTGTGCTCCGGGGCCCGGGAGACTCGGGCCACTTGGCTTCCTCCTTCCCTGTGCTCCGGGGCCGGGGAGCCTGGGGCGCGCTCGGCCCCTCCTGTCTCTTTTCCTACCCGTGGGGGTGGAGGGGTGCACGCTCGGTGCGCTGCCCCGCCTCCTCCCCTCCCCATGGTGGGGGACAGGACCTCAGCAGAAGGGCGGGGCTGTAGGTGGGGCTGGGAGCCTGCCTCCCCCAGCTCCAGCTGCACCGACCGCTCATGGCTAAGAGCAGGTCCCTTCGCCCTCTGGCAGCTCCATTAGCAAATACCCGCTTGCTGCCAATCCTGGGGGGTGGGAAATCCCATCCCATCTGTGGTGCCAATGAAATGTGCAGCCTGTCACTGCTCCTGCCACCTGATCCCTACCCGCCCCCCCCCACATGTGTGACCGGCGCTGCTTCCTGCTGCCAGGAGCCAGTGGCCACTGGTCCGTGTGTGTTGTCTCCCTGCTGTGCCCGGGACACACAGGGGGTGGGTCTGCTGGAACCCCTTGCCAGACAGCCTGAGCTCAGGCTGCAGAGCATTAGGCAGCTGGATCTCGAGGGCTCGTGATCAATCCGGGTCTGTCCCATGGGCCGGGGATCAGCACCACTCAACTCCATGGGGTCCAGGTGTCCCCGCAGGACAGTTAGGAAGGAGAGGTGCAGGGAGCTGGTGTTTACTCGCTGGAGAAGTCCTGTCCCAGAACAAGGGAGCTCCCGTCAGTGACCGCCCTCTGTCCATACCCTTGCGAGGGGCATGTGGCCAGGGCGTCGGGTGCTGGGCAGGGGAGCACCCGGGGAGCTCTCGGCCTGGGGCAGAGGTGCCCAAACAGACTCCTGGGGCTGCGTGAGGAAAAGCGAGTGAAGCTGTGCAGGGAATGCGGCTTCCACCCAGCACAGAGCAGCCTGCTATTTATAATGTCAAGGGCTCCAGCTGTCCAGAGGCTGGCGTGACTCAGAAGTGGGGGGATGGGAGCAGGAGGGAGTCGTATAGCCTACACACTAACTGAAACAGCAGAGGAAATGGGGGAGGGGGCAGGAAGGCTGCCCCCCCATCCGTACCCCTAGGCTCATTTCCAGCATCTTGCTCTGCTGCTGCAAGGCAGGTATTGTGGGGGGGCGGGGAGAGGGGTTATTGCCCCAGGAAAGCTTATTCCTAGCATGGAGCAGCTCTGCTTCCTCTCCCCCCATTCTGTGCCCCCCGTTCCTGCTAAGTGGGTAAACAAGAGTTTCATGCTCCTGTGTTCTATTCCCAACTCTGCTACCGACACGCTGTGCAGCCTTGCTCATGACACTCAGGCTCTCTGCCTCAGTTTCCCCCACTATAGCAGTGAAGGTGAACAAAGAGACATGTGTAGAGAGCCCCTTGGGATAAGGAAGTGCTTTGCCAGCGCTGGGGGCTATGAAAGCCTCTGCACGAGTGATGAGAGCTGAGGGCTCCCTGCCGTCTATACCACCCTGCTCCCAGGCAGAAAAACGTTAGACTTCATCTGCTGGTAACTGATTAGCCACCCACAGGGCCCCTGCTCTGCGCTTCCCCCTCAGATGAGAACCCACCCTCCCCCCATGCACACTGTCGAAGCAAAAACGCTCCTCTCTGTTTAGGCAGCTAACAAACAGCTTTATTAATTAATAAAGCACAGCATGAGCCAAACGTGGTCCCAGCAAAGCCAGGCCCAGTAAGGCTGGCTAATACAATCAATCCTAGTATCTTTATACCCTTAGCCAAACAGTCTGACGTCAGGGCATCCAATTACAGAAATCATCAATTAAACTGGGAAAAACAAAGCCTTATCAACAAGATGGCGGACAGGTACGAGGGAGTACCTCTCCTGTCCCAACCAGCCCAATTAACACATACCAATAGCCCATCCTGTAGGCCTTTTCTCACGGGGTGACAGAAAGTTCACTCTGGTCTACGTCAAAGAGAAAAGCTGAAATGGTTTCTGTTATACAAGATGGCTTCTAGCTAAATATGAAATGGTTTCTACAACTCCCCCCTTTTAGCCTTTTCAAGGCTAACTTTGAAACCATTTCATGCCTCCATTTCCATCAAAGCATTTATGTACATCTCTTGTTCCTTTCTTGCTCATCATATTTTAACATCATGAGTTCCACATTCCCTTTGGTAAGGGTCTGTCTTGTGTTTTCCAGAATACAAGAAATACAGCATTTGATTAACAAGAAACAAAAATAAACACAAAAGAATATAGCTAATACTAAAACTACTCCTTGCAAAATCCAAGTTCCCACATGTCCAAACCAGCCTCCCAACCAACCCCAGAGGGTCCTGTCTTCCTCCTGCCTTAGGCTTTCCACAGTTCTTTCAATCTCTGAGGCATCTTCCTCCACTTCCTTGCTGGTGTCAGTGATATACACACAGCATTCTTTTCCCACTAAGGCACAAACCCCGCCCTTACTAGCTAGAACATAGTCTAGGGCCATGCAGTTTTGGCTTTTTTCCACCCTGGCTCCTGAACCATTACATGTCCAGCAGTACTTTCCAATTGGGGTCAGGGCTAGGTGGATATATCCTGGGTTAGTAAACCCTTTATCCTGCCAAGTATCATTTGGGTTTAGTTTACTAAACAGTGTGCCATATTTGAGTGTTGTTTAGTGGGACTGGAATCATTGGGATACCTCCTTCTGAATGTACAGGACTGTGAGCACATATCCAGCAACCTGTGGAATTAAATTCTTGAGAAACTTGGTTCATTAAAAGCATAAACACATTTGAACCATATAGGTTATAACTGCTAGGTATTAAAAACAAGATTAAGCATAAGCTCAACATGAATTGTTTGTCCAGCCTCATGCTGGCTGTTCTTCAGGACTTCGTAGTTTGCTTCACCTATCGCTGGCAGGTTCTTCTGGGCCGCAGCTGGTACCTTGGCCTCGGTCTCTCAGGATCGTCTGTTTCTGGGCCTGGATTGCGGGTACCAAGCCTGCGCTGATCCCCATCTACTTCTGGACCTGGATCTCTGGTACCAGGTCTGTGGTGATCCTCGTCTGCTTCTGGACCTGGGTCTCTGGTACCAGGTCTGCGGTGCTCCTTAGTGGGGCCAACCTCTGTAGGGGCTGGAACCGGTTTGCAGTGGGACGCGTGAATCCAGGCGGGCAATCCCTCGCACTTTACAGCAGTATGGGTGGTCAGAAGGACTTGGTAGGGACCCTTCCACCTTGGTTCCAGGGCAGTCTTCCGCTGGTGAACCTTTCACGCAAACCCAGTCTCCTGGTTGTAGTTTATGGCACAGCTCAGTCGGGGCCTCCTGGAAGGCATCCTTAACCTGTGAATGATAAGACTGTACACACCTCATAAGTTCCTGACAATACTTGACTATGCTTCCTTTAACAAGTGTGGCATCAGCCAGGTCAATTTCTGGGCTGCTTAACAATCTCATAGGTCGGCCACATGCATTTTATGTGACTGAGTCCAGTTTTCTGATTAGGAGTGGCTCTCATGCTCATTAGGGCAATTGAGAGTGCTTCTACCCAAGTTAAGCCAGAGTCCTTACATATTTTAGCAAGTTTGTTCTTTAAAATCCTGCTTCGCTTTCTCTACTGCTCCTGGGTGTCACGTGCAGTGCAGTGCTTGTCTGATAGAGTAGTACTTTGCCAGTTTTTGAACAATTTGTCCAGTAAAGCGGGTACCTCTATCACTGGAGATCACAAGGTGTATTCCCATGATGGGATGTAATGATTTAGAAGTTTCTTTGCCACTGTGATGGCATCAGTTTTCCTGCAGGGATAAGCTTCTACCCATCCCGAAAACAAGCAAACAATAACCAGTACATATTCAAAGGACTGACATTTAGGCAATTGAATAAAGTCCATCTGTAAATTCAGAAATGGTCTCAAAGGCAGAGGTCTGGTTGCCGGAACTGTCTTTACAGGTTTACCCACGTTGTGGGCTTGGCAGACAGGGCAAGCCAGACAGTAATCTTTGGCTGCTTGGGAGAATTTGGGAGCAAACCAATTTTGTTTTAAGGTGGCTACCATCCCCCCCCTTTTGCCAACATGCGACAATCCATGGAGCACGGAGGCAAGGTGAGGTAGCAAGACCACTGGGGCAACAATGCGGCCCTCAAAGCTGCACCACAAGTGGTCTGGGTGCAAGGTGCACCCTGCCAGTCTCCACTCCTGCTTTTCCTATTTTTGGGCTTGGTTTTGCAGGAGGGCCAGTTGTGAAAGAGACGGCATAGGAGCTGGTGATGGTAGGAGAGAAGGGAAAAACAGCAGGTACAGGAGCAGATTCTGCTACATTCCAAACAGTACAAACTGCATAGCCTGCTACTAAAACTTCACTAGAATTATAAAAGCAAAAAACCATCTGTGTAAAGCACAAAGTTAAGATTATTCAAGGTACTTAAATTATTTTTTCATTAAAACAACAATATTGTACACACAACGTTTGAAATACATATATCACAATTAAGACTCGCAAGACAAATCTGGACAGAACACAGAACACAAACTTATTATGTCATGACACAGAACCATGGTTTTTTTTCTTCAGTTAATTTTCAGCTGATATTAGCGCTTTTTGATCTGAAAGACAAAAAACATTTCTACCCACATTGGGGTGGTGCATTATATTTTAGAATACTTTTTCTTTACAGATTTTTGCTACTTTTGATCAGCTGTTACCCAATGGTATGCTTTTATTTTGCACACCAGCTTCAGAGGGTTTGAGTAAATTACTTCATTGTTTAATTATTAAGTTAAAGGTGGCATGCCTCAGTTTCCTCTTGTACTGCAGACCAGGCTTTTTTAATGTGTGAAGCTTCAAATGATTTACTGCCACAGAAACTTTTCTTAGAACAAGGTGCTTGCTAGTTACTATTTCAGCAAGCAAAAAAGGTTTTCTTTTCCTGAAAAGAATTACATGCAATGTTACAGGCTTACTTATGGGGGACAGTGCCCCCCCCTTCTAGAACAGACAGGCAGTTTGTAGACACACACACAACCTTGGATCTGAAAGCAAGCCAAAAGTGCTATCAACTCAGCCTTGAACAGAAACACTGTGAAGTTTCTGGGCTTGGATTTTTAAAACAATAGTTTCCTTGGAAGACACATTTAACCCTTAGGGTGCAGGTTTTACAAATTTACAATGTATAGATTCTATTCTTTTATGCAGTTAACCAATTAAGTTTCAGTAGAATTCCTTATTTTTCCTTTAATAGATTTAACAAAGTATCTGTAGCCAAATGTTTAAACTTGATTGTTTCTTTGCTTAGATGATTAAAAGAGGCTGCAAGAAACAAGGAGTCATTTTTAAAGCAGTTTTTTTTTCCTCCTTACACATTACAATATTGCTTAATTTTTTTTTCTTAGGATTTGGAGGAACACTTCCTTAAACTGTTAAACTTATTTTAAACTTGGTGTTTTGCTTTGGATCGGGCAAGTTTGTTACAGGAGCCCGTGTTTTCAAAGGGAAGAGCTAATTCCTTTCAGTTATTTTTTGTGTTTCCTCTCTATCTGTGTATGTGTTATAAAGAGGGGTAGGGGGTGATGTTGTGCCAAATTTCCCCCCCAAGCTTGGTTGATACGGGTGTGCCAACTGAGAAATCTCTTTTTTTTCCCCACTTCTTGTGCATTATTTTGGCACAGAGACGCTGCAGCAAGTTTGTAAGTTACCTATCTTACTGCAGGGTGGATTTTTTTTGCTTTTCTGAGCTTCACTTTTATCCCTCAGGGCTTTAATTTCTCCTCTTTTCCAATTTGTTAAATGCCTACAGGTCCTTGGACCATTATGCACGTACATGTAGTACACAGGGGTGCCTTTCGGCAGTGTGGGGGGATGTTTAGACTAACCCCCACCTAAACTAACTCTACACACTCCAAAGAAAGAGTCTGCCAGGTCTAGAGTGTCAGACCTTAGCAGCTCATGAAATAAGGGGAGTCATCACTCCCTCATATATCCGCTGAGTTTCGAGGTTCAGCTGACCACCCCCCGCTTGCGTTCAGAGCTCCCTCGTGGGAGAGCCCTGGTGCAGCTGGGATCAGCTCAAGTCTCAGACCTATGCAGCAGCATTCATTCTTCACTCATTACATTCATACTCATTTTCCACAACATTTTTTCTCTACAGTTTCCACATTTAGATGCATCTTTCTTTATTGTCCAATTCCCATGGGTTTCTATTAAGTGGCGCTGCCCTAAGACACCCGGCACTTAATATCAGACTTCATTAGGATCCTATACCAGGGAAAACCAGGGCACTGGAATTCCTGTAGACTGACCTACCCCCATTTTCTGCGCGCGCTTTAAAAGATTCTGTAAGGCACCGAACCAAAAGTCCGCCTGCTTACACTATTTTCTTCTGCGAGTCACTGAATCAGAATCCGCCTGCTCGCACTGATCCCCCCCCATTTTGTTGTGAGACGCTGGACCAAAATCCACCCGCTCACAGGGGTTTCCGGCACCCACCCCCAGCCCAACAGAACACCACGTCCTGGCGCCTGGAGACAGCCTGACGGAATGGGGAAATACTATGGCCTGGGGTTAGCCTCAGAGGTCAGTACTACGTCCCCAAGTAACAGAAAGAGACAACAAAGCTTTCTCACAGTTCCGTGCCGAGAGTGTAATGGCACCACACCAGCTTTCAGTGTCTGAACACAGAGGGTCCAGCGCATGGCTGCCTCACTAGACACCGGTGTGCCCTTTTGGAACTGTGACACATAAGACAGGCCTAATAGACAAAGACAGACACAGACAGACAAAATGTTAGCCGCTCCACAAAATTGGATTCCGTAGCTCCCCTTATCCCAATGGCCGGCCGTCACTCCAAATCCTAAGCCCTCACCAGGCGATTTCGTAACAGGTATCCCCTTACCTTTTATTGAGCGCTCTAAGAGGCTTGGAAGTGGAGTGCCGGTCCGTCCATACGGGCAAGTGGCGCGTTAGGAATCTCGGTGGAACCTCCAAATTGTCGAAGCAAAAACGCTCCTCACTGTTTAGGCATCTAACAAACAGCTTTATTAATTAATAAAGCACAGCATGAGCCAAACGTGGTCCCAGCAAAGCCAGGCCCAGTAAGGCTGGCTAATACAATCAATCCTAGTATCTTTATACCCTTAGCCAAACAGTCTGACGTCAGGGCATCCAATTACAGAAATCATCAATTAAACTGGGAAAAACAAAGCCTTATCAACAAGATGGCGGACAGGTACGAGGGAGTACCTCTCCTGTCCCAACCAGCCCAATTAACACATACCAATAGCCCATCCTGTAGGCCTTTTCACACGGGGTGACAGAAAGTTCACTCTGGTCTACGTGCTAAAGAGAAAAGTTGAAATGGTTTCTGTTATACAAGATGGCTTCTAGCTAAATATGAAGTGGTTTCTACAACACACACACTGCAGGAGTGTGTGACAAATGATTCCTTTGCCAGCGACTTGGCCTTGTAACTTTTATTCACGGCTCTCGAAGGCATGTGTGTGGGAAGCGAGTAGACAGGATCTCAGGAGCATCATTACGGGGAAAGCAGGGATCAAACCTGGCCCTCCCGATGAGTCACCCGCAACATGATCCTGCCCTACCAGCAGGGAGAGGGGTGGCATCTCCAGGCACCAGGCTCTGCGCACGGCCAGCTCGTCCGCTCTGGGAGGGGCAGTGGCCAGAGCCGAGGTGCCTGTGCACATGTCAGGTTCGCAGCGCCTTCCCCATGCCCAGGGGAGAGTGTCACAGCCACCTCGCCCCTCCACCCCAGGGAAGGCTGAGAGATGAGACTACAGGTTGGACCTCAATGGTCTGGCATCCTCAGGACCTGACCCGTCTTGGATGAGGAATTTTGCTGGAGGTCATATCTGGCCTTCCTGCTACCGGGCCCCCTAATCCTGCACTGGCCACCAGCCTCCCAGCCAGCTCCCCTCTCCCCTGCCAGCCCCACAGCCCTTCCCCTCCCCCACTTCCTGCTAAGTCGGGCAGCCCAGCTCCCAGCATGCTGGGCCCCTGGTCCTGTCAGGCTACCTAGCTGGGTTGCACCTAGCAGCCCAGCTGTGAGGAGCCCAGCTACCAGCCCTTATCCAGGACTCTCTGGTCCTGGAACATCCATGGTCCTTCCAGACCACGGCTGTTGCCAGACCAGTGAATCCCGGTTTACAGAGGTTCAGCCTGTAGTTCCTGGCACTGTGAGAGCTTGGCATCTCTCCAGCGACCTGCATATAACCAGGCAAATCCTCACCCGCTGAGCTCCGTGACAAAACTTCCACGGATCTGTGAGGCAGCAGATTTACAAGGGACAGAGCCAACCTGTTTGCATCAGTTCCAGCTGGTAGAAGCATAAGGCTGCACTGCAGGACTGCAGACTCTCTGGGGACCATTTGGCTGTTCTTATGGGAGGCAGAAGGGCTCAGGGGACTGGGTCCAGGAGCCCTGGGTTCTGTTCTCACTCTGCCCAGGGGATAGTCAGCAAGTCACATCCTCGGCTTTTTCCCTCTGTAAAATGGGCATAATGATACTGCCTCCTTTGGCAAGTGCCGGAGATCTGCTGAGGAGAAGAGCCCAGGGATAGCACCGCTCTGTGTGAGCAGGCAGGGCAATTAATAGAGCGTGGTTCAGTCCAAAGCATCACCTGCCCCTGGTCAGTAACACGGCATTTGGCAGGAGATGTACGGTTACCACCTCTCCTGCTTCAGCACCTCGTCCAGTTCACCGACTCTAGTTCTGCACATTGTCGGGGCGGGGCTAAGCCCACCGAGGCAGATCTCCTGGCCCTCCAGCCGTATTCCTGGCTGGCTTCTGACAGCCATAAGAACACCTCTGCCCTGGCACAGTGCACCGGCCAGTGCATCCCCATCTGGGACTCCCTGGAGCACTGATAGAGCACTGACGGTGCTACTGTGATGGCAGGCCGATGTTCCCCTGACCCACGTGCTCTTCTGCAATAGATCTAGCATAATTCAAACAGCCGCACAGGCCACGCCGCTGTGCATTTCCCTAGCTCCCGGGCCTCCTCAAGCCCCTTGCAAATATGAACCGAGGAAGCCTCACAGCAACCCTAGGAGACAGCATCGTACCCATTTTGCAGACAGTAAACTGAGGGCAGCACAGGGTGGGTCAATGACTCCCTTCCACAGCAATTCAGGGGCAGAACCATAACTAGTGTCATAGAATCCTAGGGCTGGAAGAGACCTCAGGAGTCATCGAGTCCAGCCCCCTGCCCAAAGCAGGACCAACCCCAACTCAATCATCCCAGCCAGGGCTTTGCCAAGCCGGGACTTAAACACCTCTAGGGATGGAGATTCCACCCCCTCCTGAGGGAACCCATCCCAGCACTTCCCCACCCTCCTAGGGAAATAGTTTTTCCAAATATCCAACCTAGACCTCCCCCACTGCAATTTGAGACCATTGCTCCTCATGCTGCCATCAGCCACCACTGAGAACAGCCTCTCTCCATCCTCTTTGGAACCTCCCTTCAGGTGGTTGAAGGCTGCTCTCAAATCCCCCCTCACTCTTCTCTTCTGCAGACTAAATAAGCCCAAATCCCTCAGCCTCTCCTGGTAGGTCATGTGCTCCAGCCCCTTGTCATTTTGGTTTCTCCGCTGGACCCTCTCCAATGTGTCCACATCCTTTCTGTAGCAGGGGGCCCAGAACTGGACACAATACTCCAGATGTGGCCTCACCAGAGCCGAATAAAGGGGAAACTAGGACCTAGGAGTCCTGGCTTGAGACACCAGATCCTCCTGCCTCCCCACCTGCTAGCAAAAGCAACTCTCCTGCTTGCGTCTTGCAAATCTTCTACTTCCCGCTGTGGTCTCTGCATTTCCTGGAACGGTGCCATCGTGGTGGTTGAGGGTGGCTGGCTGATGGGTTTCCTATCTGCCCTGCAGTAGCTCTCCAAAGCTGTGCTGCACACGCGCTATTGTAGGGGCTCTGGCTCTGGGAGGGCTGATTCAGCACCCGGCTGGGAGGGCAGTGGCTGAAAGTTAGCCAGGGACCGCGAGGGACATGCACTGTGACTTGACTTCTTCATTCTGAGACTCACTTCCTGGGCCCTCACTGTGCATGGTGACTTGCTGGCGATGTGGGTGCAGAGAAATTGCCATGGTGGGTTGGACCATCGGGTCTGCCTATGCTGGGGTCCCACCTCTGACCTCCGCCGACACGCGATGCCTGACAGGCAGGGGTGTGAGACCCCAAAGGAGATGGTGGTGGGATAAGCCGCCCCTCAGGAAGTCTCCTCCCAGCCCCCCCCCATGGCTGGAGGTCGGCTCATGCCATGAAGCCGGAGGGTGTGTGCGTCTCTCCTCAGCGTGTTGGTTTTGAGTGTTCTCTAGAACTCCTCTGGCTGGGCCCATCCTCCGCAGCGATGGCCAGGCCCGCTGGTAGGGTTACCAGGTAGACCCCCCCCAAAAAAACGGACACACTTGATCGTGGGCGGGGGAACCGGTCGGGAGGGGGTGGGGATGGCTGGGAGGAAGGGGGCCGGGAGGAAGGGGGCGGGAAGCACAGCTGGGAGGGTCGGGGCCGCAGGGCTGGCCGGGAGGAAGGGGGCAGGAAGCAGAGCTGGCGGGGTGCAGCAGCGCTGGCCAGAGGAGATCAGGAAGAGAAACGGGCCAGCGGGAAGCAGAGCTGGGGGGCGGTGCAGGGGGGCTGGCCGGGGAAGATCAGGAGGGGAAGTGGGGGAAAACCAGCCGGCCGGGAAGGGAGGGGGGTGAGCAAATCGGCCAGCGCGGAGCGGGACTGACCCGGGCACTTGCAGATCCCGGGGCGCTGCCTGTCCCGCGCAGGCTCCCGGCAACGCCCTCTACCAGCTGAGGGCTCCCAGCGGCAATTGTGGCCCCGCCTCCCAGCTGGGACTCCCAGCCGGTCCCCCTGCCCCTGCCAGGCTTCCGTCCGGTGCGCAGCCGGAAAAATCAGAAAATACTGGACATTGCACGTGTCCGGTATTGTCTGATTTTTTTTACCGGACAGAGAGCGCAAATACCGGACTGTCTGGTACAATACCGGACACCTGGCAACCCTACCCGCTGGGATCGGTTCTTTGTGCAGCGGGGACAGCCAAGACTAAGGGCTAAGGGAGACTCCTGTGGCTGGAGCAGGCTCTGGTGCTTCAGCGAGCCAGGCAGAGGGCCAGAGCACAGATTGCTGCACCATTACTGTCCGGCTGGCGGGGCTCAGCTGCCTCGCTCCGGAGGAGGGTGATGCTGGAGTGGAAACAAAGGCCCGGGGAGGTAACTCCCCCGTGAGCCTCCCAGCTCTTGGTGAATCTGGGCCTTGTTCATGTGGTGGGGAGACTAGCCCCACCCTGCCCCTTCCGCTCAAGGCTCCGGCCTTCCGTGCCCCTGACAGAGGCCCCCTGCCTTGCTCCCAGAGCACTGGGAAGCTGGGTGCCACGGCCCCCTCAGAGCACTGGGAGGGCAGGCGGTGCAGCCTGAGCCAAGGCCACCCCACAGGGAGACTGGAGCTGCCACGGGGGGGGGCGGGATCTGGGGACAGAGCCACGCCTAGCTGTTTGGGAAGGCCCAGCCTATGGTACCCGCTGCCCATGGCCCTGTTTCACCAAGTCCCCCTATGGAGGCTGGTTGACAAGCCCAAAGGTGGAATTCAGCTGTGGCTGGGTGGCTCAGATGCTGGGTTTGCCCCCACATTTACATTGCTGCCTCATGCCAGCTCTGGCCGGGCCATGGAGAGGGTCCTCCAGCTGGCATAACCCACCCCTGCTGGGTGTGGTGCCCTCTCCCACCGACTGGCACTGAGACCACTCTCAGAGCGAGAATGAGTTTGCCCTACACTCCTTGGCGGGCTTTTAGCCCATGCAGTAGACTGAGGCTCGTGCACGGAGCTCCAGAGATCCCAGGTTCAGTTCCGCCTGTCAGCGTGACACGGCCTCTGCCTCATTTACTTTCTTCTTCCCCCTCTCTAGGCTGGCCGGTACCGGGGCTCCGTGAAGGAGTTCCCCAACTTCAATGCGAGCCAGGACGCAGAGGCGCTGTACAACGCTATGAAGGGCTTTGGTGCGTACGCTCCGCCGCCACCGCGCTACCGTCCCCTCCGATGGCTGCTGAATCTCCAGGGGTCTTGGCGTCAGTGGCTTTGGAGCCAGCTTTGTCCTAGCAGCCTGTTAACAGCTCCTGGGCGGGTGTGAGCCGAATGGAGGGGTGACCCTGGATGTTGGGGTGGCCCTTTGCTGAAGGCAATGGAGGGTGTTAGGGGGTGAAGGCCACAAATGCACCTCCCAGCCCTTTAGTGTCACCCCCTCCGGTGCTGGCAGGCAGTGCTTGGCATTGGAAAAGGTTCAGAAAAGGGCAGCAAAAACGAAGAGGGGTTTGGAGCGGCTGCCATATAAGGAGAGATTAATAAGACTGGGACTTTCCAGCTTAGAAAAGACGAGACTAAGGGGGGATATGATAGAGCTCGATGAGATCATGACGGGTGGGGAGAAAGTGAATAAGGAAAAGTTATTTACTTGTTCCCATCACACAAGAACTAGGGGTTGCCAAATGAAATTAATGGACAGCAGGTTTAAAATAAACCAAAGGAAGTTTTTTTTCACGCAGCACACAGTCAACCTGTGGAACTCCTTGCCAGAGGATGTTGTGAAGGCCAGGACTTTAACAGGGTTCAAAAAAGAGCTAGATAGATTCATGGAGGACAGGTCCATCAATACTTATTAGCCAGGCTGAGTAGGAATGGGGCCCCTAGCCTCTGTTTGTCAGAGGCTGGAATGGGTGACGGGGGAGGGATCACTCGATGATTCCCTGTTCTGTTCACTCCCTCTGGGGCATCTGGCACTGGCCACCATTGGAAGACAGGAGACTGGGCTAGACGGACTTTTGGTCTGACCCAGTACGGCCGCTCTTATGTTCATTGCCTCCGTGCAAGTGGTAAGCGAGGGTGCACGTTTTCAGGGCCTGTTTCTATAGAAAGGCTTCCTGATGCGCAAACTCCCTTCCTATGGGAAGTGCCCGGTGGCTTGCCTTGGGGGCGGGGAAGAAGGGAGTTTGTCAGGGGCGGGCCAAAGGCAGAGAGCTTCAGCCTGAATCTGACCTGGGACAGTCTCTGGTGCCCGAGAGCGGGATCCCAATGGGGGAGCGCATGAACAGGGCAACTCCATGATATGCCCCCTGCTCTTTCCCTTTCCCCAGTGATGCCCCAGAGCCCGGTCAGTCCCTTGCCCTGTTCCCAGGCAGGCCAGGCTCGGAGGGGTCGCAGCTCTCTGTCCTGCCATCTCCAGCACAGAGCTGGAATCCGCTCCCGGCCCAGGGAAAGTGGGATCTTGCCGATCTCAGCTGTGGGAGGAGGGTGACTGACCGTGTCTCCCTGCAGGCAGCGACAAGGAGGCCATCCTGGACCTGATAACATCCCGGAACAACAAGCAGCGATTCGAGATCAGCCAGGCCTACAAATCGCTCTACGGAAAGGTAACCCCGGTGCATGGGACGGCCCCACGTCCTGCTCTGCGAGTCGCCAGATAGCGAGCCTTTGCTGCCTCCTCCAAAGCACAGCATGCCGGGTGCACACCCCTGCTCCGCACACAGCAAAGCAAAATCATTCACTTGGGAAAATTCACTAGCTATCGACAGGGTGGGTCAATCACATCCCAGCCGCCAGCCCCGTGGCCGGCCTGCACTCTGCCAGCGGCCCTGCTGAGGTCCGGACCGCCCCCCAAACAGCTAAGGCGGCTACCTTGATAAGTCCTTTCTCCCCACGAGTTTGCCACTCACACCTCCTCCTCTCTCTCTCCTTCTCGCACCCTCTTCCGTGCCCCAGGACCTGATCGCAGACCTGAAACGGGAGCTGACGGGGAAATTTGAGAGGCTGATTGTGGGTCTGATGCGGCCCCTGGCGTACTTTGACGCCAAGGAGATTAAAGACGCGCTGCAGGTAAGGGGCAGGGAAGGGCTCTCTGAGCATCCTAGCTACAGCAGAGCTCTGGGCGCTCCCTCTAAGGGCGCATGTACTTAGCCCAGCTCCTCCAGGCAGTGCCCAGAGGCTGCCCTCCTCAGGGGGCTACGCGCCTGGCATCAGCGCAGGGCGTCTCACGTGGCGGTTGTTTTTCCTGCCTGCAGGGCATCGGCACCGACGAGAAGTGCCTGATTGAGATCCTGGCCTCCCGGACCAACCAGCAGATACACAAGTTGGTGGAAGCCTACAGGGATGGTGAGAATGGGAGACAAGGGAATCCCGGCTTCTCCGGGGCGAGCAGTGCAGCCAGCAGCCTGCGGTCAGGGGAGGGTTAAAGTCCAATGGGACAGCGGTTCACCATAAATTAGAGCAACTCCCAAATAGCCTTTTCCTCTAGGCTCCTCCCACCGAACCCCGTGCATGGGGCAAGGGACTGCATCTGGCCCTGGGTTGGGAGCCCATTTCCCCAAACATTACGGGGCCTTTGTGTCCAGCTTTCTGATTGGTGCTGGGCAGCTGGAGTTAAAGAGAGCTGAGTGCAGATTGGTTCCCAGGAGCTAGACTTGTGTTTCTAAACAGAATGGCTACGTCTACACTGGCAGCTTCTGCGCGAGAACTCTTTATGGAAGAGTTCTTGCGCAAAAAGTCTTCCACAAGAGCGCTGCCTCCACTGGAGTGTGCTTTTGCACAAGAGCGCCCATGGCAGTGTGGACGCGCTCTGCGCAAGAAAGCTCTGATGGCCATTTTAGCCAAAGGGGTTTCTTGCAAGAAATTCATGTTGCCTGTCTACACTGCCCTCTTATAAGAAGAGCTCTTGCAAGAAGAAGGCTTATTCCTCGTGGGGAGAGGAATAACTCTTCCGCAAGAAGCCCTGTTTTCCGATGCCCGTACTGTAAATTTACTTGCGCAAGAACGCTGTGGAGTGTAGACACTGCAGTTTTGTGCAAGAACTTTGTTCTTGCACAAGAAGCTGCCAGTGTAGATGTAGCCTTCAATTAAGACCAGAAATATCTGTTAGGATGTTTCCTAAAGTTAAATGATCTGTTCCAAGCTTGGTGAACTGAGTAGCCTGAAATGACAGAACCAGGGCTGACTTATCCATTAGGCACAGTAGGCACAGTGCCCAGGGCCCACGATACTTTTAGGGGCCCTCGAAAATGTTTTAATTTCTTTTAAAATCAGAAGGGAAAAAAATGAACTTTTAGGGTCGAAGAAAATGTTTTAAGTTTTTTCTCACATCAGAAAAAAATGAAACTTTTAGGGCCCACGAAAATCTATTACATTTTGCCTAAAACAGCAAAAAAATAAAATGTTGATGTACTTAAAGTGATATCAAAAATAATTTTTAATATTGATATTATTATGGGAGGGGCCCACGAAGGCAAAAGTGCATAGGGCCCACGAAAGTCATAATGCAGCCCTGGACAGAACATAATGGAAGAATTTTTTTTACCATTGTTTCAGTTGTTGGATTGATGGTACCAAAGTTAATAATATCTTTCTTTGAGAAAAAACAGGATGAACCTCTCTAGTCCGGCACTCTCTGGTCCAGCAACATCCACAGTCCGGCATGATTTGAGTTAGCCAGATGTCCACTTAACATGGGTGTGGCCAAGTTTCCGCAGTCCCATAAAGTTTGTTTGCCGCCACCAGTCCTGGCTCTCAGTGTTCTGTGCTGTTGTTTAGCTTTAATTTACCCCTCAATTAAAGAGCCCAGCAAGCAGTGGAAGTGTTGGTGATGCTGCTAGACAATATTGACCTCCTGTGGTTTGGCAAAGGTCAGGTCCCGAGAGTGCCGGACTAGAGAGGTTCCGCCTGTGACTGATTTTTTAGCCAAAGGAAATGTAGTAGCTCTAATCTATCTGGATATCAGTCAGGCATTCAGTTAAGTGCCACATGGGAAATTCTTCGTTAAATTGGGGAAGATGGGGATTAAAAATGTGAGAAGTGAAACGTGGAGAAGGAACTGGATGAAGAGGAAACTGCAGAGGAGGAGAAAGAGCTGTATTTGTCAATCGCAGGAGAATGACTGAGCTATTGATGTGATGCAGCCGCAAAACAGGCTGACGGTCCTGGCATGCATCAGGCGAGGTATTCCCAGTAGACCGAGAAGTGTTAGTACCATTATACAAGGCACCGCTGAGACCTCAGCTGGAGCACGGTGTGCAGTTCTGGTCTCCCATGTGTGGGAAAGGTGAATTCAAAGTGGGACAGGTGCAGAAAAGGGCTCCTGGGATGCTCTGAGGAATGGAAAACCTGCCTCCTGAGAGCAGGCTCAAAGAGCGTGACTTGTCCAGGAGTTCTCAAGCTGTGGGTCAGGTCGTGACCCCATTTTAATGGGGTCACCTGCAGTGTTCCCTGTAAGCTGTGCCCTTGTCTGGCTGCCCAGGAGAGTTTCAAACACCACCCAGCTGATAAGCGGAGCACCCACAGCTAGGCTTCTGTCTCTACTGGTGGTGCACATCTGCACATGCCTCAGCGCACATAAAAAAACTTTATTCCACACATGGCTGGAAAAGATTAGAGAACATTGGTCCAGGGCTGAATTAGACTTGCTGGGGACCGGGGCCAAAGCCTGAGCCCCACCATGCAGGGTAGAGGCTGAAGCCTGAGAGGTTTTCAGCCCTGGGCAGTGGGGCTTAGGTTACAGGCCCCCTGCTTGAAGCTGAAGCCCTTGACTTTGCCCCGGGTGGGGGCAGGCTTTAGCCCCTCCTCCAACATGGGGTGATGGGCCTCAGGTGGGCTTGGGCTTTGGTCCCCCTCCGAGGATCTTGCAGTAATTTGCCGGCAGGGGGTCGCGGTGCAGGGATGTTTGCAAACCCCTGTAGTCTAACCAGAAGCAGGCTGAGGGGAGATGTACGTGCTCTCAGTAAACACACTTGCTTTCCCTGCAGCGTGGGGTCACCTGCAGGTTTAAATTAATGTCGCCAGTGGATTCTGTGTCACTTGACATCTTTGAGCCGTGATTTGAGGGCCTCAGAAACTCAGCCAGAGGCTAGGGGTCTGTGAGAGGAGTGGATGGGGTGGTGCAGTGGCCTGTGAAGGGCAGGGGTCTGGACAGATGATTGCGATAGCCCCTTCTGGCATTAGTAAGAGTAGCTGAGTAAGAATAGAAATTGCGATTTTAAACATAGCCAGTATCCCTTAAGTGACTTGCCACGAGCTGTCAGAACAGATTCGAATTCGAGCGGAGTGGACTTATATTTATTTGATTTTCTTTCTTGATCTAGTACCAGATCATTTCTAAGTCATCTGCAAAAGTCATTCGAGTTTTCAGTTGCCTAAGTAGCCCCTGGAACCATGGTTAAATTGCCTCCCCCCTCCCTGAACTGAAATGATGCTCCTGTGGGCAGGCACGGAATTAACCCCCATGTGCAGCCCCATTGGCTTGACAAGAGCCGCCCCCCAAATACAGACGTCAGATTATGTCTATGGTGTAGGATTGCCAGAACATTTTTGCAAAAATCCCAAACGTGGTAGGGAAAAATTGGTTGAGCAAAAAAAATCGCTGCGCCTTTAAATTTTACATGGCCAGTATTTTTTTCAGATTTTTTTTTACCGGACACAATGCAATTACCGAACTGTCTGGGCAAAAACCGGACACCTGGCAATCCTGCTATGGTGATGGGGCTGGGGCAGGGGTTGCTGGCAGGGACCGTGCCTCTGAAATGGGCATGGCTTGTTTGGGGCATGCTGCGGAGGGCAGTGCAGCATTGCTGGCCTCTCAGAGGGTATGTCTACACTACAGCACTAATTCGAACTAACTTAGTTGGAATTCGTTAATTCGAACTAAGCTAATTTGAATTAGTGCATCTAGACCTAAAAACTAATTCGAATTAGCGTTTTGCTAATTCAAACTAGTATGTCCACATTGAGTGGACCCTGAACCGGTTAAGGCTGGCCGGAACCAGTGCTGGCAGGGCATCAGGTTAGGACTTAGAGTGTGGAGCTGCTGCCTCAGGCTAGCCGAGGGCTGTGCTTAAAGGGACCCAACCCCACCCCGACAGACAGTTCTCAGGGTTCCCGCTTGCTTGTCTACCTCGATGAGGACAGCAAAGCAGTCCTGTCTTGGAGTGCCCTGAGTGCCCACACTCAGCACATCACAGCACTCAGCCATCAGCCCGGCTGCATTTGCCGCAGGCTGCCATCCGGGGGTGTCAATCAGGGGGCTGTCAGGATCCAGGAGGCCCTGCAGGAGAGCTTCCACCCCAAGGAGCCCGCAGAGCCACCCCAGTCCTCCCCATCGGGGGCTCATGCCCCATTCCTCTCTCACCTCCTTCCACTTACCCTCCCTAGCCCCCTTCCTGATGTAAAAATAAAGGACACATGTGGTTAAAAATAGAAACTCTTTTATTTAACAAAACTGGGGATTAACCTCTGGGAGACTGGGAAAAGGAGGTGGGAGAGGGGAAGAGAGAGGGTGGGAGAGGGGAGGGGAAAACCTGGGAGGAGGGAGCTGGAAGGGGAAGCCAGGGGAAGAAGGAGGAGGAAGTATAAAACTATGGTATGCCATATCTTCAGTACTGTGTACAGATGTGGTCTCCTCACCTCAAAAAGATATTTTGGCCTTGGAAAGGGTTCAGAAAAGGCAACTAAAATGATTAGGGGTTTGGAACAGGTCCCATATGAAGAGGCTAAAGAGACTGGGACTTTTCAGCTTAGAAAAGAGGAGACTGAGGGGATATGATAGAGGTCTATAAAATCATGAGTGGTGTGGAGAGGGTGAATAAAGAAAAGTTCTTCATTAGTTCCCATAATATAAGGACTAGAGGACACCAAATGAAATTAATGGGCAGCAGGTTTAAAACTAATAGCGAAAGTTCTTCTTCACACAGCACATAGTCAACCTGTGGAACTCCTTGCCACAGGAGGCTGTGAAGGCTAGAACTATAACAGAGTTTAAAGAGAAGTTAGATAAATTCATGGAGGTTGGGTCCATGGAGTGCTATTAGCCAGGGGGTAGGAATGGTGTCCCTGGCCTCTGTTTGTGGAAGGCTGGAGATGGATGGCACGAGACAAATCGCTTGATCATTGTCTTCGGTCCATCCCCTCCGGGGTATCTGGTGTTGGCCGCTGTCGGCAAACAGGCTACTGGGCTAGATGGACCTTTGGTCTGACCCAGTATGACCGTTCTTATGTTCTTATGTTCTAAGCTCAGGGCTCAGGGTCGGGGTCTCACTGGACCAACTTGATTTTCATGCAAACCTGCTCCTGGGTTCGCATGTGGCCTCTGGTGGCCAGGCTGGCAGCCATGCGGCTGTAGACGGCCGCGTTCCTGTGGCTAGTGCGGAGATCGTGGACGTTGGAGGCCTCCCCCCAAACCTCGATGAGGTCCACGATCTCCGCACTAGACCAGGCGGGCGCCCGCCTCTTGCGGCCCGGGCAGGCTCCTGAGCCGCCAGCCTGGTCCTGGGAAGAGGCGGAGGGCTGGGTGGCAGCGGGTGGCTGGCTCATGCCGTGCCAGGTGCAGGGTCTGCTGGCTGGGTGCTGGCAGGCTTGCAGCTGGCACAAGCACCGTAGCCAGACTGTGCCCCTTTAAGGGCTCCGGGGCCGGGAGGGGGGCAGAAAAGTTTCCCTGGTTTGGCCCAGAGTGGCCACCAGGGCAACCTGGGAAGGGCTAGCCTCCAACTAGTTCAAATTAAGTGGCTACACAGCCCTTAATTGAACTACTTAATTCGAATTAGGCGTTAGTCCTCATAGAATGAGGTTTACCTAGTTGAATTAAGCGCTCCGCTAGTTCGATTTAAATTGAACTAGCGGTTTGCATGTGTAGCGCCTATGAAAGTTAATTCGAACTAACGGCTGTTAGTTCGAATTAACTTTGTAGTGAACATACCCAGAGAGGGATGCCAGGCTGGGCACCCAGTGCCATGTACCCCCCTTGAACCCAGGGTCTGGATCCTGGGAGCTAAGGACGCTCCCTTGTGTTGGGCTCTGGCCTCCCCTGAACGCGGAGCTGAAGCGCTTCCCATTTTTCTCTCCCGCTCCAGCCTACGAGAGGGACCTGGAGGCGGACGTCCTGAGAGACACTTCGGGCCATTTCAGGAAGATGCTCATCGTTTTGCTTCAGGTACGTTCCCGGGCAGCGGGTGAACTGGCAGCTAGGAGAGGCTAGCCCTGTCCCCACTCCTCTGGCCCCTTCCCTCCCCTCCCATCCCCCTCTGCTACTGGCCCCCTACCCAGGGCAGCACCACCCCCCTGATCCCAGCCCCCAAGCATGCACCGCCACAGCTCCCCCGAGCCAGCTCCAGAGCACAGACTGGGCAGTGTAGGAACAACACCCTGACCCTGGAGCTCGAGGTGGGCAGTGCCGTGGTGGCTCCCTAGCCTCAAAACGACACAGCTGACCAGAGCACCAGGTGGGGCACCCGCCCGAGCCTCCCCAAGTCCTAGTGGCAGGAACTCAGATAGGGTACTTCTGGGAGCAGAACGTGGGCAGGGCCATGCCAGGCTGCATGGGGAGGCTGTGCCTCCCCCTGCCCATGATACTTGCTGCCCACGGGTACTTTGGTCCGCCCACTTCTCCCCATTCCCTTCTGCCTGTCCTCGCTCCTCCGACTGTACCGCCGGCCTCTTGTCTCTGACGCAGGGCACCCGGGAGGAGGATGACGTTGTGAAGCGAGGACCTGGTGGAGCAGGATGCCAAGGTAGGTGGGGCGGAACGGAGCCTGGCTCACTTCCCTGGCGCTCACCGCAGCCCAGCCAGCGACTGGGAGAAAGAATCCACGGATCTCCGCGGGGGTGTAGGCAGGTGTCCGGGCTCATTTCTGCCGATACAACATTTGGTATCTGCACAGGGCTCTAATGAGGGGCCAAAGAATGAGTCTCTCAGGGCCCCCGCTGGACCGCCAGCTGGTTCAAAGCAGAGCGATGCTGATTTACGCCAGCCGAGAATCTGGCCCCCGTGACTCTGGTTTGAGACACAGTTTTTGTCATTTGTTCATTGCGCTGCTTTGCGTCTGGCCAGCTAGGAAGGGGCCCAAAGCCCTGGCTAAAGTTCAGCGCTGACTTCTGCAGCCCAGGCTCCCGTTTCTCTCCCTTTCACAGCGTTTGAGAGGCTGCGTGGACAAGAGCCACCCAGGGCCACTTTGTAACTGAGTAGAAAGCTCCGCAGACACACATGGCTGTGACTACACACAGTACAAACCCAGGTGTGCAGCAACAAAAGGCCAGCGAGCTCCCCCGAACCGTCTGCAGCCACCACTTCCAGCCATGTGATATTACAGGGTTGTAAGTGGCTTATGCATATGCCCCCACTTGCACCAGGCTGTGGTTTGGAAGCGACCACTTCCAGCCATGTGATCTTGTGCACACGCTGACGCCAAGCTATCCCCCAGCGCCCTGAGCAAACCCACCCCCCCTGCAGCCACCACTTCCAGCCATAAGATCTTGTGCACACGCTGACGCCAAGCTATCCCTGGCGCCTGAGCAACTCCCCTGCAGCCACCACTTCCTGCCATGTGATCTTGCGGGGGTTGTAAGCAGTTTACATGCACACAGAGCTGTGGTCCCGCTGTGCCCCTTTGAACCTTCCCCCAACCCCGCAGCTACTAGTTCCAGCCATGTGATCTTGCTGTGATTGTAACTGGTTTTTATGCACACACACTGCAACCTGTAGCCAGAGCATGGGGGAGGGAGGCTGGGGCAATGCGCGCCCCTGTCTTCCCTAGGTCGGCCAGAGTCCGCCCATGAAGGACCATGAGGGACCGTGGGGTGCATTCACACCCTTCACACACCCCCTGCATACGGGCCGGTGTAGTAACTAGTTTTACAAACACACATACACTTCTACTTCCAGCCATGTGATCTTGTGGAGTCACAACTGTTTTTCTTGCACACAGAGTTAGCTATAGCCTAGGGGAAAGAAGACAAGACAGATCAGATTTTGAATTGACAACCTCCCTATAGATGAAGTCAGTTAAGACCATAAGAGCAGCCATACTGGGTCAGACCAAAGGTCCATCCAGCCCGGTCTCCTGTCTTCCGACAGTGGCCAATACCAGATGCCCCAGAGGGAGGGAACACAACCGGTAATCCTCACGTGGTCCCTCCCCTGTCACCCATTTCCAGAAAAACAGAGGCTAGGGACACCATTCCTACCCATCCTGGCTAAGACCCATTGATGGACCTAACCTCCATGAATATCTAACTCTTTTCTGAACCGTGTTAAAGTTTTAGTCTTTACCACATCCTCTGGCAAGGAGTTCCACAGGTTGACTGTGCACCGAGTGAAGAAAAACTCCCTTTGGTTTGTTTTAAACCTGCTGCCTATTAAAACTTAAGTTAAACAAAAGATTCCAGGCTGCTGAGTGAGACCGGGAAGGAGCCTTCCCTTTTGTAAGCAGTGGCATAAGGGTTTGCAGCTGGTCCTGACAGCAGAGGTTGAGCGTTCATTCTGGGCTGCTCGGTCAGGCTTTTTGCATTCTCTGACTATTTCCGCCTTTCTGCCAGGATCTGTTGGAGGCCGGCGAGTTGAAATGGGGCACAGACGAGGCCCAGTTCATCTACATCCTGGGAAACCGAAGCAAACAGCATCTCCGGCTGGGTGAGCCACTTCCATCTCCAAAGCACAACGCCCCCTCCTTCCTTCCAGAGCCGCTAGCTGGGTCTTGCCGAGTGTGTGTGGATTGGAGGCCGGCCAGTCTGGGCGCTCGCCATCTGGTGGTCATAGTTGGGGAGGACAATTAAGAGGTTTTTTTCCATGAGAGCTGATGAATTTTGAAGGGGGAGACCCCAGTGTCCATCTCTGGCAAAATCTTCTGGGCTGTTGCTGAGGGAGCCAGGAATGTTCCTTTTCGTCCTCTCAGGCCTCGTGCTACAAGGACTTGTTCACCCCCGGGGCTTTGTTTCTGTGGACGAGCTTCGTGACGTTCATTATTGTCACTGGTGCCTCCGTGGGTTAAAACCCATCAGGGAGGCGGCTGCTGGGTAGCTCCCCTAAAGGCAGATTTGCTGTCGGGGGTGACGCGAAAGGAGGTGTGAGGGGGCACGTGTACCCCCCAATGGGCCCGGGGGACTAGCAGAGGGCCTGGTGCCGGCAGCAGGGGTTGGGTTGCCTCCCCGCCCCCGCTCCCCCGGCAGCGATGGGGGAAAGAGAAGCGACTGGCCCTAGGTTGTTCTGCCCCCCGGCTCCTGGTGTGTCGCTTGGGGCCGGGGGGGAAGCAGAGCGACAGGGCCGGAGGAGCAGAGCGAGGGCGCGTTGCTCCGTTTCCTCCCACCACAGTTGGTGGGTGCTGGATTACCCTGGGCCTGGTAGTCCTCTAGGCCGCATCGTTCAGGGGAGAGGGCTTGGGGAAAAGGCAGGTCAGTAGCCGAGCAAGGGTGGGGAGAAGCAGGGCCTGGGACAGAGAGGTTCTCCTGGCTCTCCTCAGGGCTAGCGGTGGCACAGGGATGAGTCATGGTGGGGCTTGCCAGTTGCCCCTGGCTGTGAAAGCACGAGAGTTACCCAGCCGCTGGCCGGCTGCCTTCCTGCAGTCGAGTCTGAATGACTCGCGGTCTGGCTAAGGCACAAAGGATGGGCGTGCGCCTGGCCAGCACACTGGTGAGTGAATGTGTGTTCCAGGCAGGGGCATTGGAACAACGGTACAGTGGGCGTGCTGAGCCATTGAACCAAACGGTACTGCTGGTATAGGATGGAAACCACTCCAGGCCAGCCAGGGGCCCCAGGAGCCCTCTCTGCCGGACACAGAGGGGATGAGTTGTGTCAGCCCCAAGCACGAGGCGTTTGGGGGTCCTAACGCCAGCTGTTGGAGTCCCTTTTGGTTCTGAAGGTCCCCGGTTCATTCCCCGGCGTGTCTGCCAAAGATTTAGGATGGCTGGCACACACTCGGCCATCCTCACAGCAGCCCAATGGAGACCACCGCTGGGACAGCTGCAACTTGGCGTAAACACAACAGCTTAGCTCTTCCTCCCACCTTCCCACGCAGCCATGGGGCAGGCTCCTGAGAACAGCCGGACGCTCTGCTGGCTCCGCCAAGCAAACACGTCAGAGGCAATAATCCCTGTCTCTGAGAGCCCCTCAAACATGCAGACAGGTGACTGCTCCCCGCCAAAGAGGCTGGCCTCCATTTCCCCCAGCGCTGGCTCGTGACGGGGCCTCTCTCCTGTTTTCACCCCACAGTCTTCGACGAGTTTCTGAAGATTTCCGGGAAGCCCATTGAGCAGAGCATCCGGGGCGAGCTGTCCGGGGACTTTGAGAAGCTGATGCTGGCCATGGGTGAGTGGTGCTGTTGGGGAAATCTCGCTCCCCTGGGGTACAGAGTCCCCAGAAGGGTCCGAGGCTGGAGGTCAAAGCAGTGAGGCAGGAGAGAGATCTAGAAGGAAAACTTTATTCTGCATGCATGCAGGCTGACAGCTACCAGAGTGAAAGCAGCAGCAGCCCTGAGAGACAGGTTCAGGGATCCTTTATACAGTATGTTCAGACAGTTTAGTTGTTGATTGTTTTCTTTAACATATCAAAGTCGCAGCAGAAGTACTCTGAGACGTTTCTGTTCACACCAGGTGTGCTAGAAGTCAGTTTTACAGTACAAAGGCACATGAGAACCTGAGTGAGGAGTCTACAAGGCAAACTGTGACAAAGATAAGAGTTTACATGACAAATTGTGACAGACTAGGAGTCTCCATGAAGTTGAGATAGGAGGCATTGTAAGGGTCTTGATTAGAGTTAAGATGATTTCTCTCTGTTACAGAGAGAGGCCTGGAAACTTTTAACCCTTACAGCAGTTTTCTTTTAGAGAGTTTTGATTTCCTCCACAGTCCCCCCCTTAGACACAATTGGAGTTATTTGATTTTTCTCCCACAGTGCTGTCTGGTGGAGGGGCAGGCGGGAGGAGATGTCGGAACAAAGGATCACACATGGGGACTTTAAGTGAAGGGTGGGGGCTGCTCCGGCCAGGCCATGCTCCAGTTAACTGATTATCCCAATAAGCATGCCAGTAAGGCAATGCTTACCCGGTAAATGGTTAATTGGTTACCTCTTTACATCTCTAGTTACAGTACATTTTGAGGGAAACCACTGTCCTGCAGGAGAGTTACAGTGCGCCTTAGAGGGAGACCACTGTCCTGCGGGAGAGTTACAGTGCGCTTTAGAGGAGACCACTGTCCTGCGGGTGGGTTACAGTGCGCCTTAGAGGGAGACCACTGTCCTGCGGGTGGGTTACAGTGCACCTTAGAGTGGGACCACTGTCCTGCGGGTGGGTTACAGTGCACCTTAGAGTGGGACCACTGTCCTGCGGGTGGGTTACAGTGCGCCTTAGAGGGAGACCATTGTCCTGCGGGTGGGTTACAGTGCACCTTAGAGTGGGACCACTGTCCTGCGGGTGGGTTACAGTGCACCTTAGAGGGAGACCACTGTCCTGCGGGTGGGTTACAGTGCACCTTAGAGGGAGACCACTGTCCTGCGGGTGGGTTACAGTGCACCTTAGAGGGAGACCACTGTCCTGCGGGTGGGTTACAAGTGCACCTTAGAGAGACCACTGTCCTGCGGGTGGGTTACAGTGCACCTTAGAGGAGACCACTGTCCTGTGGGTGGGTTACAATGCGCCTTAGAGGAGACCACTGTCCTGTGGGAGAGTTACAATGCCTCTTGGAGGAGACCACTGTGCTATGAGCCAGGAGAAGGTTGAGAATGACTGAAGCTGGGAAGCCGGAAGTGTGGCTCAGGAAGCAGCATCTAACAGGGTGTTGGAGGTGAGGGAGAAGAGACCGGGAGCCTGAGGTGTTTGAAGGGGTCAGTGGTGCCCTGAGCTGGGGCACGGTGGTTCGAAGGGCTAAGGAAGCGGCTTTGCTGGCCAATGGGGAGCCCTGTCTGACGGGGTGACTGGACTCTCCAGGTGACTCTTCTTGGTTTTTCCTCTTCATTGTTTCTCCTGCAGTGCAGTGCATCCGGAGCACCCCCGAGTATTTTGCCGAAAGGCTCTACAAGGCCATGAAGGTGAGTGGGGCAGGAAGGAGGCTGCCAGGGAAACCCCACTAGCCAGGCACGAGCCCAGTCTCCCTCAGTCCGTGAAAGGCACAGGGGCTCGCTTCTGGGCCCAGGCCTGGCAGGGTTCTGGCACCAGGACAGGTGCAGGCCGAGTTCAGAGCGCGGGGCAGAGGTCAGGGCAGATACGTTTTGTGATGCATGGGCTGGAAATCCGAGCCCACGCCCGATCGCACAGGACCCATTGCTCTCCACTGAAACTGAGCCCTAGGAGAAAGCCACTCCTGCTCCAGGAGAACTAACCATCCCGGGGCCAGGGGACTAGCAGTGTGAAGGAGCCATGATTCTGACAGCGGGCCCTGGAAACACTGCCTGTCCAGCACTCGGCTGGGATAGCGAGGTCCTGGGAGCCCAGCTGGGTTGCTCGTGCAGAGAGAACCCACCGCCCAGGGTTTCCTGTTTCTCGGCGAGGGCACTGTCTGGAAAGGAGCTGTGCCTTTCTGGCATGGTGGCGTGGCTAATCCGGGGCCTGGGGGGCCCGTTGCAGGGTCTGGGAACCAAGGACAACACGCTGATCCGCATCATGGTATCCCGCAGCGAGATCGACATGCTGGACGTCCGGGAAGTGTTCAGGACCAAATGCGAAGTCCCTGCACAGCATGATCAAGGTAAAGGGGGGGCGCTGCCAGAACAGCCAGTAATTCGGCTTCGCCGCCATCTCCACACACGTAAGGGAGACACGGCGGGCCAGGGAAGCCCATCCTCCTCCTGCCCCATCTTTGGACGGGGTGGGGAGGGGCGGCGAGCAGGAGGGCTTGGAAGACTCTCAAGAGAACATTGGGCAGCTGCAGGGCGACTGGTGAGGGTGACACGGGGGCCACCAGGCACATGACCCCCCCCCAGCCTAGGGAAGGGGACAACCCCTGCTCCACTTCCTACCATCTTCCTCCCCCCCTCCCCGCTCTGCCCCTCCTCTTTCCCCGAGTGATGCGGCCCGAGGGACTAGCAGGGCTAAGGGGCCAGTGCTGGCAGCCGGGGTCCGGCCTCCCTCACTCAGCAGCAGCAGGGGAAGTGGAGTAACGCAGCCCCTGCTCACTCGGCTCCTCCGTCCATATCCCTCCGCCTCCTGCCAGTGAGTGCAGGAGTGGGCCTGCCCCTCCCCTGAGCGACGCGGCTGGGGGAGCAGAGCGAGCTGGAGCAGCATTGCTTTGCTTTCCCGGCTGTGCTGGTGAGTGGGGGGCCCCCTGCTGCAAGTGGCAGCCCCCTCCCCGCTGGTCCCCCTGGACACCCAGGGACTCTGGCCCTACCGGCTGGCCCTTTGCCCTTCCCGCTCACAGCATGGGGGCAGGTGCTCTTCGGAGGCTGTTGGGGTTGAATTTTGCTTTGTGAATAGCTCTTGTCAGCGCCTGCCCCCACCCAGCCCTGACACAGAACCCCTGGATCCCCATCCCATGCTGAGGCAAAGATTCTCTGTCCGACTCTCCCTGGAATTTCCCCAAAGGCATGTGTGGAAGGCGCTTATTCGTTTTCCCCCTCCAGCAAGCTCTGGGGTTCCTCCGCCCGGGGCTGGCTAAAACTCCTTCTACGATGTTACTATGTGGTCCTGAATCCACAGCAGGTTGGAGGGTGGCGCTGTGCCCCGCCAAGCCCTCTGTGCCTCGTGTCCCAGCCTCCTTTGGAGGGGCTCCCAGAAAACCCCTCCCGCTCATGGGCGGCTTCATGAGACCCAGGGTCGTGCCCCTCTCTCCCCCTGGGATGGACGAGCTCCGGCCTCGAGGTCTGCCCCGCACACGCGGGTGGCTCTAGCATCTCCCTCTGCCGCTTGCGTTGCAGGACGACACATCCGGCGAGTACAAGAAGGCCCTGCTGAAGCTGTGTGGGGGGGATGACGAGTAAGTACGCCCGTCGCGCCTGCTGCCTGCCTTGTACCGTCCCACCGGCTTCTCTCGGGGCGAAGCCAGGCACTGGGCCCTGCAGCCTCCTGGACTGCAGCTCCCTCTGGGGCTCGGTGGAGGGTTTCCACGGCAGTCCCAGGAAAGGCACCCAGCCCTGGTCTGGTGCCAAGTGGAGAGTCCACATCATGGAGCCTGTCACTGACCTCAGTAAGAGTTTGCCATTGTGCACAGAGGGGCAGGAGCAGGCCCCGTAGTCTGCATGGACAGCACAGCCAGAGGGGTTATAGTCCTGCCCCACCTAACTCACCCCTCCCTTCCCCCATCATTGCCTCGAGTGGCAAACTTTGACTCCACCTTGCAGGGGACGGTCCCACGTCCAGCCCCAGTGCCAGCTGACACCTTCTGATGAGAAACCAACCTGGCTCACAGCCCTGCGGTCCCCCCAGCGGCACCCTAATGCTGCCAGCCGGGGGAAGGCCGGGACGCAGCAGGGGGAACGCAGCAGATGCGGGATATGGACTGGAGAGCGAGTGCCCTGCTGTGGGGGATCATGGGGGAGAACACCTTGTGCCCCCTAAGTGCTGGGTACAAAGAGCAGAGACTCCTCCCTGCCCTGTTCCCGGCCCACCACCCACTCAGCTTACAGAACCGACCCCTCCCAGTGTCCTGGCAGTGCTAGCGTGACACAGCTCCACCCCCCGGGCACCACTCACCCCCGCCTCGGGTCGCTTGGTCCTGACAATGCACAAAAGCCCCTCTATCTCAGAAGCTCTGTGTCACTTTAAGATTCATGCTGGGGGTTGGGGGCCTTAGGGATTGGGTTGATATGCTGGCTGACTTATCCTGAGGGGCGTCTGATTTGATCTGGGGCATTAGAAATTGGACGATGGTGTGGGTTGATTTGGTGTGGAGGCTTAGACATCCAGCCATGGTGTGGGGGCATAGAGATTGGGCCATGGTGCGGGTTGGGTTCATTTGGGGGCACTGAGATCCGGCCATGGTGTGGGTTGGGTTGGTGTGGGGTGTAGAGATCCGGCCGTGGTGTGGGTTGGGTTGGTGTGGGGGCACAGAGATCAGGCCATGGTGTGGGTTGGGTTGGTGTGGGGTGTAGAGATCCGGCCGTGGTGTGGGTTGGGTTGGTGTGGGGTGTAGAGATCCGGCCGTGGTGTGGGTTGGGTTGGTGTGGGGGCACAGAGATCAGGCCATGGTGTGGGTTGGGTTGGTGTGGGGATGTAGAGATCCAGCCGTGGTGTGTTTTGAATTGGTGTGGGGGCACAGAGATCAGGCCATGGTGTGGGTTGGGTTGGTGTGGGTGTAGAGATCGGGCCGTGGTGTGGGTTGGGTTGGTGTTGGGCACAGAGATCCAGCCATGGTGTGGGTTGGGTTGTGGGGATGTAGAGATCCGGCCGTGGTGTGGGTTGGGTTGGTGTGGGGGCACAGAGATTGGGCTGTGGTGTGGGTTGGGTTGGTGTGGGGGTGTAGAGATCGGGCTGTGGTGTGGGTTGGGTTGGTGTTGGGCACAGAGATCCAGCCATGGTGTGGGTTAGGTTGTTGTGGAGGTGTAGAGATCCGGCCGTGGTGTGGGTTGAATTGGTGTGGGGGCACAGAGATCGGGCCATGGTGCGGGTTGGGTTGGTGGGGGCACAGAGATCGGGCCATGGTGTGGGTTGGGTTGGTGTGGGGGCACAGAGATCAGGCCGTGGTGTGGGTTGGGTTGGTGTGGGGCTCAGAGATTGGGCCGTGGTGTGGGTTGGGTTGGTGTGGGGCACAGAGATCGGCTGTGGTGTGGGTTGGGTTGGTGTGGGATCGGGCTGTGGTGTGGGTTGGGTTGGTGTGGGGGCACAGAGATCTGGCCGTGGTGTGGGTTGGGTTGGTGTGGGGGCACAGAGATCCGGCCGTGGTGTGGGTTGGGTTGGTGTGGGTGCACAGAGATCCGGCCGTGGTGTGGGTTGGGTTGGTGTGGGGGCACAGCGATCCGGCCATGGTGTGGGTTGGGTTGGTGTGGGGGCACAGCGATCCGGCCGTGGTGTGGGTTGGGTTGGTGTGGGGGCACAGCGATCCGGCCGTGGTGTGGGCTGACCTGGCGTAGAATTCTTCGGGAGTTGGGTCATGGTGCCGCCTGTGCTGCCCCCTGTTGGTGAGTTCCCAGTTGCTCACTATCCTTGTGTCCTATCCCCTCCCATTGCAGCGCCGCAGGTGAGTTCTTCCCCGAAGCTGCGCAGGTGGCCTATCGGATGTGGGAGCTTAGTGCTGTGGCTAAAGTAGAGGTCAGAACCCCCTCCAGTCCCTTCCCCTCTGCTCTCTGCTGGCTTGGAATTCACAGCTTCCTCCCTCTACGCGCTGACTCCTTCCGATTGGCTGCTGCCCTGGCCAATCAGACGTCTTTACCCTGCATATTAACACCTGGCTTCCCTTGAGGTTTGGATTTCTGCTCTGATGATGAGTGATGGGTCAGCCCGAGTTAACCCCTGAGGCGCTGGACGCTCCCCGGTGCCCGGTGGGAGCACGGTGTCTACGCGTGTTGCTAACACCGACATGCAGGTTGGGTTGAGCCTGCTGGTGCTCGGTGCCATGTGAGCGCAGTACACTGGGTGCAGCCTGAGGCTGGCTTCAGTGACTCGCGGAGGGCCCATGCGCATGCAGCAGTGTGGCTTATGGGGGCCCTCCCGTGCAGCTCATTAATGATGCTGCACTGACGAGGTGTCCCAGGGCTCTGGGGGCTGCTGCGGCGGGTAGATATGCCTTCAAGCCCCGAGGAGCGGCAGTGCGGCCGGTCATCTAGGAACCTTTTCCAGGCCTTGTGTGTCTGGCCTGAGGGCTCTGTCCCCAGCAGAGAGGTTGTCAAAGAAGCCCTGCAAGCATTGCCTGGCATGTATTAGATGAAGAGCGGAGCTGGGTTGTTTGGCAAGGACCTTCCCTGCCCAGCCAGCCCATGGAGAGGCCCGGAGGGCACTGATCCCTTTGGCGGGAGCTGCATGAGGACACCTGGGGACAGAATTTGGCCAAACACGGGAGGGGAGAGACTTTCATCTCCTTTGTGCTGCTGACTCCCACGGCTCAGCTCTGTCCCTTTGCCTGGCGCGGGAGGGGGTGAAGCCCACTCCGGCTGTTACGCGGCATGACACGACGACAGTACTTATACAAGCAACAGCACCTCTTCTTTTGGGGCTTTTGGGCTATTTCCTTCCTTAGGCCGGGATCTGGACACTTTGTTGGCTTGGCACCCACACACAGACTCTCCCCCCCCAAACTGCTTTCTAATCCCACTAGCTGCTTTGCCTTTGGCTTGCTGGTTAACCTGCCTTTTCCCTCTATTCCCTCTCCTGGCCCACTGGGCTTCTGGATTTAATCTAAAACCTCTTCACATTTCTGTAGCTGAGAGGAACCGTGCGCCCGGCTGCAGTCTTCAATGTCGATGATGATGCGAAGGTGCTGAGGAAGGCCATGAAGGGACTTGGTAAGTAGGGCACCGTGGGCACTAGGACTGGTGGAAGGTGGGGAGGCCCCATCTCCTCTGTCTGCTGGGGAAACGTTCCACTCCCTCGTGGAGTCAAGAGCAGAAAACTGGCAAAGCACCGAGACCATCTGAATAAAGATCTAGAAACACAGTTCTGCAGATCAACTAGAATAAAGAACTGTCTGCATGAGGCCGAGGCTGCTGGAATGGGAGCTACAGTAGAGTGGAAAGTGTATAATGAAGGGTTTACTCAGAGTTTGGCATATTTCCATATCACGGATGGTCCCTCAACTGGTGTGCTTTGTTTTGCACGTTTTCTGCAAACATATTTCAGCCTCGAAGGCAGGGTCTGCAACCTATGGCTCTCGAGCCAACTACGGCTCAGTATGGAACCAAATCTGGCTCTTTTGTCATTCCCGAAATACATGCAATTTTTTAAATTAAAATGAAAAATTCAAAATTTTAAAAACGCGCGTACTCCTGTAGCTTGATTGCGCGTGAACCTGAATTTGACCAGGTATGATGTAAACGTCAAAGCAATGTGCAAAAAGATGCAGCAGCAGAAATCCCACTAGATTAAGTCTGCGAGTCCATGTTTCGTTCATTCTACTATTAATCATCATGTCGATTATCAATAATATTAGGTTGTATATTTTCAGTCGTGCAAATGGGCATTCTTATGCTGGCTCTTTGTGGACCACTTGTTCTGGATTTTGATGTAGATTGGCTCTTTGGTTTGAAAAGGTTGCTGACCCCTGCTCTCAGGCATCTCCAAGCTCTTCACAACAGCGACTAGAGATTTACAACAGTCTCAGAGATTTGCGCTTGTGTGAGAGGGCACGAGAGTCATGTGATTTGTTTTTTTCTGTCCCCCAATTGGATGGCTTGACTTTTAGAAATTACTTCCACCTCCATGAATTTTATTTAGCTCGGGAACAAACTTTGATTCCTGAGACGATTCTGGCCCAGTTCACTGTTCTGGTCAACGCCACTTCCCACCGCTCCCGTTGGCCGTGGTTCGCCGTTCCTGGCCAATGGGAGCTGTGGGTGGCGGTACCTGCAGATGCAAGGTAAGTCACCTGTCTGGTGGTCACCCTGACAAGCCATGCGGCCGCAGGTTGCCCACCGCTGCCCTTATGCAAGGCCCCCTGGTCTTCACGTAGCCTGGTTTCTGTGCCATTGCAGGCACGGACGAAGGTCCATCATCGATGTGGTCACGCAGAGGAGCAACGCCCAGAGACAGGAGATCCTGAAAACCTACAAGTCTCACTTTGGCAGGGTAATGAGGCTGGCTCCTTCCCCCGACGCTTCCTGCCACGTTCTCTCCCTTTCTGCACTTTCTCTTCTCTCTGGTTGCTCGCGTTCACCTTCTGGTTCCCAGCGACCATCCTCTCTCTCTCTCCCAGGCCTGGCCAAGCTGTGAGGGGAAAAGAGACTCTCGGTTGGAGTTCACCTCTTAGTATCTCTCCCTTTCCTGTGGGAGAAATCCCGGTCAGAAAGCAGTCTGGTCTTCAGTGACAGCCCTTCTGTCCGTTCGCGCCCGAATGGCCCTGCCAATAAGGGCCGTGGTTTCAAAATGGCCCCATTTTTAGATGCCTCGAGTTTTGAGTATCTAGCTTTAGACAACCTGGGGCAGAACCGTCCTGTCCATAGGACAGTTCAGGGTGGGGGCCCCGGGCCCTGCGCTTTGGGGGGCCCTGCGGCAGCTGCCCCAACCATCCTATGAACAGGATGGTTCCCCATATTGAGGTTAGCTAAGACCTGGGCGGCCTGGGGCCAGCAGCGGGGTCAGGCCCCCCTCACCCGCAATCACCATGACAATGGGCTGTGGAGATGGGCAGGGGACCGGAGCATCTTCCAAGGTCACTCTACTCCCCACGGCTCCCAACACCTCTGTGACTGGGGGGGGGCTCTGACCCTTGCTGCCACCTCCCGCCAGACCCCCTGGTAATCCCTGGGTCGTGTCACATGAGGGGGAGAGGGCTTGGGAGAAGGGGTGGGAGCAGAGCAGGGGCAGGGCCTGGAGCAAATCTTCCAAGCGCTGAGCTCCTGCCTGTGACATGGGGTCTCAGGCGGGGCATCCCAGAACTGAGACATCCATAATTAGAGATGGCTCTTGAGAATTTGGGCCCAAATGCACCATTTCCATATCTCTCCGTCTCCTCCGTACCTGCGCTTCACCCTCCCTTGTCTCCTCATGCCACCCAAAGGGCAGAAGTATTGAATCCTTTTTTTACAGAAGGGAAACTGAGGCACTGGGTAGCCTAAATATTTGCCCAGGGTATTTCTTCTTTGCTCCCCTCTCTTATTCCTCTGTTCTGCACCTTTTCCTGGCTGGCCAGCAGGGAGCGCTGTAGTCATGGCTCCTCCATCCCTGGCTGCTCTGAGCTTTGAGGGTGGGAGGAGAACAGAGTTAAATCTGGTGACGCCCGTCCCTTTTGCAGGATCTGATGGCCGATCTGAAATCCGAGCTCTCGGGAAGCTTGGCGAAGCTGGTCCTGGGACTGATGATGACCCCGGCTCAGTTTGATGCCAAGCAGCTGAAAAAGGCCATGGAGGTAAATGGTCCACCTGAAAAAATCTCCACAGTAGTGTTTGAGAGTTAGGCATGGTGAACCGGTGCTGCACTAGGCAGGCACCCTGCATGGCCCAGTGCGCAGGAGCCATGCCATAGGGTGGCATCTTTCACCCAGCTGGTGGCTTCCATTTGCTTCTCTGCTGCCACAAACTAACGGCGGGGGGAGAGGCCGGGGATGGGCCAAGACCCAAAGCGGAAACAATCAAAATCTGAACACCCAGCTCTCAGACAGCTCTTGCCACCAGCAGAACTTTAAAGCACTTTGCAAAGGAGGTCAGTAGCATTACAGGTGGGGAAACTGAGTCACGTGGCGGTGACGCGACTTCTGGGGTCATTCAGCAGGCTGGGCTGGCAATAGGGCACAGGGCCACTGAGGGCCTGTGCAGTGCTCTCTCTCCAATAGGCCAGGGGTGGGGAACATCCAACGGGCCAGGTGTGTCAGCCACTGGCAGGTTGCCAGACAGTTTGTCTACCTGAACGTCCACAGGTACAGTGGCTGGCAGTGGCTGCGGTTCGCCGTTCCTGGCCAGTGGGAGTTAGGGGCTCCGTGCTTGTGGACACTTCGGTTAACAGACTGTCTGGCAGCCCGCCAGCAGCTTAACCTGACAAGCCACATGCGGATGGTGCGCTGGAGGTTCCTCACCCCTGCACATGGATGGTGGGGAACACCATGGCTTGATTGCCAAGCAGCCCCAGACCCATGCACCAGAGCACAGGCCTACTCCCCCACTGTGGCAGCTACTGGCCCCTGCCCAGCCTCACCCCCTGCAATGTGGCTGCTGTCCCTTGTCCCCTCCCTGCCCCAGGATAGTGTCCCCAGCCTACCCTGGCTCCGGAGCCCCAGAGAGCTGGTGGGAGGTACGGCTGCAGCCACCCCTGGCCTCAGAGTGCTAGCAGGCCATGCGGTGTCAGTCTGCCCCAGCTCTGACGGTCTGGAGAGCCGGCCAGCAGGCATGGCACAGGGCTGGGGCTGCGCTGCCCACACCCCTGACCAGCAAGGCCCTCCCCACAACCGAGCTGCCAGCCCCAGTGCTGGACGGCCAGAGTGGTCCCTGCCCCTGTAGGACAGGTGGCCCAGCCCCCAGCTTGCCTGCTCCAGCCTGTGGCATCACAACAGCAGGCTGGGGGAGTGGGTCTGGAGGCCTCCAGCGGAGCATGGGGGAGGCAGTTTGGAAAGGCAATGCTTTCCATACCCACCATCCATGCCCTTGCACTAGGCCATGCCAGCAGGAGTTTGGGACAGGAGCTAGAGATGGGCAAGAGAGAGAGCAGTAGCTCTGCGGCCGATGCAGCCGGGAGACTTCATGTGCTTCCCACGTGCTGGAAACCTCCCCACCCCAACAAGAAAACATTATAATGCTAGAGAAATGCCTTGCTGTGATTCCTATTTTCTCCAGAGCCCGGGGGCCTGCTACAACAGCAGGACGTCCCCTTCACAACCCAGTGAGCCCCGGCAAGATTTTCAGGGGAAAAGAGATTTTTTCTTGCGTCATTGAATCCTGGGAGTTCTTGAAGGGCCCGAACCACAAGCAGCCAGTAGATAACGAGGGAGACTCCCCTGATAAGTAGGTCAGAGAGGAGTCAAGCCAGCAATCCAAGGAGAAGAGCTTCTGTTTGCAGTGCTGTGAATTAGTCATGGCTTGAGGCCCATACGCACAACGGCCTTGTGTGTCACTGCTTTGGGGTTGTCCAGTCTCCGCAAATGCAGGGTAAATAAACAGGCGTGATGACAGACCGGCAGGGTACTGACCCTGGAGTGACCGCGTGCTTGCGGATTTTGGCTCCTGATGTTGCTGTGATTCAAAGAGATCTTCCGTACTGTGCAACCGGGAGGAGTGGAAATACCTAGCCGGGGGGGTTTTCATCCTAACTACCCCAGCAGCTCCCCTCCGGAAGGCCCCTCCTGTCCTGCGGGGTGCCTTGCGGTGCTAACGTAGGGACGTGCTGTTCTCTTGGGCTTGCAGGGAGCTGGCACGGATGAGAGTATTCTCATTGAAATTTTGACCACTCGGAACAATCGGGAGATCCAGGCAATTAACGAGGCATATAAAGCAGGTAAGGCAGCTGGAGGAGAGACCTTAGAGAAATGTACTGCTGCTGTTCTGGGCTTAGGTTCCCCACACTGTTTTTTGAAGGCACCTTGAGCCTTCTAGGCATGGCCAGCACCTCCCAAGTGGCCCTTGCCTCCATTCAGGAGTGACAGAAACATATGCGGGGCTTGGCACGCGTCCTACATTTCCTGCTTGTCCATCCTCAGAAAACAGGCTCCCTGCCTATCTACCCAGGCTCTCATCTCTTGTCCCATCATGATTGCTTCTCCCTGAGGGTCTGTGGATAGAAAACGAGAGAGTGGCCGTCCAAGCCCTTGCTCTCCTCCCCCAAACACCCACTGCTTTAAAGACCCAAGGCAGCTCCCTCCAGGGTAACTAGCAGTACATGCCCCACCCAGAACCTCACCATGGCCCGGTTCCATGACTCATGTCCGACCCCTGCCCTCTCCTCTGCCCACGCTCCTCAGCCTGTCCCCTTCATCGTGGAATCTGTGAACAAAGGGCTTGTCCCGTACCAGGTGGGAGCCAGCCTCCAATTCCGAGTCCCCATTTTGCTCTGTTCAAAACTGTGCCTCCAAAAGCTGTTGTGCACATGCCCCGTTTCATCCCCAGGGCCCGTGTGGCAAGTGCACTGCCTGAGCAAAAACGGATGTGTGAGCAGAAGGCAGGGGCTGACTCTTTGGGAGGGACTGCACATTCATATTATGTTCACCTTTGCGGTCCTTTCTCCTCAGCCTATCACAAATCTCTGGAGGATGCGCTGAGCTCTGACACATCAGGACATTTCAAGAGGATCCTTGTCTCCCTGGCTCTGGTAGGGTCACTTTTTGTCCCGAGTGTGTGGCGTGTGCGACTCTGGTTTTCCATCTAACCCCTCACAAAACTCCAGTTTCCTCAACATCCCCCTTCTCCCCGAGCTGACGGGGATATGGGTGTGTTTCTTCAGGCAGAATCTAAGGCCAGGTCTACATGACACGAGAAAGTTGACCTAAGATATGCAACTCTAGCTACGAGAATAGCATAGCTGGAGTCAAAGTATCTTAGGTCGAAATTCTGCAACTCGACCTCCACTGTGGGAGGTCAATGGGAGAAACTCGCTCGTTAACTTCCTCACGACTCTGCGGAGTACCGGGGTCAACGGGGGTGCCATCAGCGGTTGATTTAGCGGGTCCTTTCTAGACCCTCTAAATCGAACCCTGGAAGATCGATCTCCGGAGCATCCATCTCGGGGGTAAGTGCAGACCTGGCCTAAGACAGCTTGCAGAACTCAGGAGAACACTGAGCTGTCTCCATGTTTGCCCTGCGGTTGGCTGCGCCCATTCAAATCTTTCACTTCCAGCTCCTGTGACCTATAGGCAAGCAACCAGCCAAATGGCCATTCAGGCAAAGTGCAGACTGTGGAAAAGGCCAAGTTCTAGGGCATGGGGGAAACGGAGCTCTAAATGCAGACAAAAATGTCTCTAGAGTCCCTGGGCCGGATCCTCATGCGCTCTGCCAAAGCCAACCTCCTGCCCTGAGGTCCATGCTGCTGTGCTGATTGACCCCAACTGAGGATCTTATTTCTTAGAAAGCAATTGAGGGGTGGACAGGAGATGCTCAGGGCTCTCAGGCAGCCTGGAACAGGACACGGTGATGCTCTGTCCCAGCCGGTCAAGCAGTGTTGGAGGAAATGCACTTGGTGCCCACATGCTGGGGTGGGCCTGGAGATCTGACTGTGTCTGGTTCAATGGGATGGTCCTGCCCTGGCGTTTTTGTGCCACAGGCAAAGTGCTGATAAATAGACGGACCCTGCAGAGATCAGGGAAGCTACAGAGAGCCAGGTGGTTTGAAGAGACATTGCTCCACAGACGGACGCCAGTCCTCTAATTCTACACCGAACAGGCAGCAGCAGCTCAGGCTTCTTCTGGCGAGACCCCTTGGAGGAGTGACAAGAGAGTGCAGGCCCCAGGTGCCCCTTAGTGCCTCTGGGATGTAGACATGTGGCCATTAGGAACCAGGCAGAGGTCACCATGCAGTTGTCAGCAGACCAGGGCTTTGGTTACCAACCACGCGACCTAGTTGTGAAAGTCTCTTCCACCACAAGCAGCAGCAGGGCCATGGACCTTCCTGCTCTGAGCAGACATTTCTTCCAAGACCCTTTCTCCATGTCTGTCCTGTTTAAATCCAGGGCAATCGCGACGAAGGAGAAGAAGACTTCACGCAAGCTCACGAAGATGCCAAGGTGAGAATGGCACGTGCATGCGTGTGATGTCGTGTGAGCACACATGTGTGCAAACGGACGCGGGAGTGGGAGGGCGTGTTCTTTACCCACCTCTGCTCTGCGACTTGGATCGGATTACGCCCACCCTGAGTGAGGCTGCTTCCTTTTTCCATCCTTGGGGGGTTCCCTCCACCTGGTCTTCAAACAGATCGCACTGCTTAGCTGCTCGTTTCCCAAGCGAAAGGGAAAATCTCAGTGACATGTTCCGTGACGATAGTCTGTCTGGGGCTTGCAGAAATCTCACTGGGCTGCTAGGAGAACTGGAGCGGTCGAGGCGGGGGAGTGTTCTTCCATTTAGATTTTAAATTGTTTTATTAGTTAAAAAAAATGCAGAATTAGGTATATGTCTACACTACAGAGTTTTTCCGAAAAAACTTCACTTACGTCCACACTGCAATCGCATTCTTCCAAAAGAAAATCGAAAGAACAGAGGGGTTTTTATGACATTGGTAATCCTCATTCTACGAGGAAAAAGCCTTTTTCTGAAAGAGCTCTTTCGCAAAAAGGCGTGTGTGGACGGGGAAGAGGGAGTTCTTTCAAAAGAAGAGGAAAGAGGAAAAAGCACAGATGCCCTGGTGGCCATTCCGCCCATAGCAATCACAGCTGAAATGCGAGAGAGCGTCCATTCAGTGTGGACGCTATCTTTCAAAAAAGCAGGTTGCTTTTTTCGACGTGCTTTTGCAGTGTGGATGCTCTCTTCCGGAAAAGCTTCTTCTGAAAGAAGCCTGCAGTCTGGACATAGCCTTAGTGAAGTGGCTGGTGAATGAAGTGCTGGAACATGCGTCAGTCTGCCAAGAGGTCACTTTGGCATTGAACTGGATAGAATTTGCAGATCATTCCGGAGGGATTTCCTTCCTGGGTACCATGACAATGTCAGGCTGGTTTGTGTGTTCGCCGACTCTTCTCCTGCTTGTCTCCTGTCTTGGCTGTGCTCGTTCCGGCTGCCTGGAACGACACCAGCCGCGGCACTTGGAAACTCGTCAGAGCCAAAATGTTCAAACGGAGAGCCCCATATCCGGCACCTTAGCAAGGAGCCCTCTCTCGGAGGTGCTCCAAGGGGAGCTGCCAGCGCCCAGCACCTCTGCAAATCAAAGCATGGTGTCCTGTGTCCAATTTCGGGCCCCCCTGTTTGGAAAGGCAGGCCTTGATGACTCAGATGTTCCCGCGCATAAGCCCACTCCCACGTCCGCACGCGTGTGCATGTATGCCCAAAAACTGAACCATTTCTGGGACAAGGCAATGTGTGTCTGGGTGAAACTGCCCCCCTTGATTTCTGCAAGCCCTAGTTCTAACATCATGGAGCCAGGCCTGTCGACGGCGGGGCTTGCAGGCGAGGGAAATAATTGCCCCAGGACCTGGCGTTTCAAAGGGGTCTGGAGCTCCCAGCTGCTGCCGCTGCTACTAGTGGCAGCCGGAGGCCGGGACCCCTTTGAATTGCTGCAGGAGCTCTGCTCTGCCACTCTGCGCGGCTCTGAGGGCGGGGCTAGCGCCATGCTCCAGGTGGCGCTAAGAATTGACTGCACTTAGCCCTGCCCCTTTCACCTGAGGCTCCGCCCCTTCTGGGGATGAAGAGCTGGGCTCCCCCCACACCTGGCCCCCGGGTCCACAGTGGCTGTCAGCCCCACTGGCCATTATTATTGTATGGGGTGGCTACAACCCAGGAGAGAAGACAAGGTCCCTCTCCGGAGAAGCTCCCAGTCCTGCCCCTGGGTTTGAAATGGAAGCACCCCCCTACCGTGGCCCCCCCCGCTCCACTTGCAAACTAGCCACCATTGGCATGGGCCACACAAGTAAAAGTGGGATCCCAGCAGGCCCACCAACGGGGAGGACAAAGGGCAATAGTCCTGGGGCCTGGCGATTCAAAAAGGCCTGGGGCTCCCAGCTGCCCCAGCCCCTTTAAATCATGGCTGGAGCCTCTGGCCACGTGGCCCAGGCGGCACTAAGGGATGACTGGATGGGGGCGCAGTACGGTCTGGGCAGTGCTGAGGCCTGGCTGCTCCCAGCCCCGCCCTTCCACCTGAGGCTCCGCCCCTTCCGAGAGAGGGGAACCTGCCTCCTCCGCCTTGCCCAGGGGCCTGGCAATTTGTTGGCTCCCCCCTGCCCGTCCTGCAGCTGGCACCACCACTGCAGTTAGCTTAGGAAGGCTGCCCCCTGGGAGAAACTCAGTGCTTTTGCTTTGCATAGGCTCTGGTTTCAATCCCGATCCCTCGCGATTTGCTGGCAGTGATGCAGAATCTCAGCATGAAATGCAGCTGAAATGGCTGAGCACCACCTGGTTCCTAATCAGAACCAACAAGGAACCACTGAATTCATGATTTCAGCCCAAACCCCGGAACCATCCCGGGCTTTCTTGAAAGATCTCTGGCCCCAGTGAGCACAGCTTGAGTGCCAGCTTGGTTACGCACCTGGAACCAGGCAAGGTCAGCCTGGTGGGGTCAAGCAGCGAGCCCCGTTGGCCCCGCTCTGACCTCCCCAAGGCACGCATTTCAACCCCTTGACAGCAATCGTCACCCCCCTCCCCGCACTGCACCACCTGCACTGGAGGTTGCACCGTGCTTCATGGTGATTTAGAAAGGAGCCTCAGCAGCAACATTCAGACTGGAACCCAAGTCTGGCTGCAGGCTGATTCCAGGCTGATCCTGCTTGGGGCGTTCCCCAAAGCCTGGTTGAGACTCTCGCTGGCCTTTGCTCTCTCAGGTGGCTTCCATGGGCTGTTTGCGGATTCTGCTGCTGCAGCACCTGCTCTGTGAGCCCGCCCTTGGCTGCTCTCTGTGCTTGGCGTGTGTTGGCATGTGCCCTTCGTTAGCACGGCTGCCGCTGCTCTCCTGAGGCATTGCTACCAGCAGGGGGGGCGAGCATCCCTGCTGCATGCTGCTGCGCCTTCTCACGCCTGGCCTGTGCAGCCGCTGGTTGTACCAGAGAAAGAGAGAGGCAGCGATCAGTGGCTAAAAGGACCTGTGCTGAGCAGAGGAACTCAAAACCCAATGCCCTTTGTCAGGCCCATCCAACCAAATTACGCCAGGTCAGCCCTGGAGGAAGGCACTGGCATAAGCTCACATTTTATCAGATACCAAGACCAACACCCTCCCGGCCAGCGCCTAACCTCCCCCGGGCTGGAACAGTTTGTACCAAGGGGGTGCTGAGAGCCGCTGACCCAATCTGTAAGCCCTGTCTATAATGGGACCCCCTTCAGGTCTGGGGGTGCGGCAGCCCCCTCGTTCCAGCACCTCTGGGGCAGAGTAGGCTTTCGAGGCTGGCAGAAGAGAACCACTGTCCCTGTGAATTTTTGTGGGCCACTTTCTGCGTGTGGAAATGCCCGGCCCCAGGCAACCCCCCGACCTCCTTCAGTTCCTTTGGCTCGGCCTTGCACCCCTAGCTGCTCTCTAGCATGTGCACAGGTGGCCCTACCCGCCTCTTGGGCATGTCCCCGCTGCACTCGGGGTGACTGCAGTTCACGGGGATGGACCTCAGCTAGCTGTAATCCAGCCAGCTCAGGTACCGGAGCGCTGAAGCTGTGGCAGCCGTGCGGCCAGCCCGTAATCACCCCGGCTCCAGCCCAGCTCAGAGAACCTGTCCTGAAACCAGCGCCGCCGTGGCTTCCCTGCTGCTGAACCTGAGCTAGCGAGATTCAAGCTGTAACTGCCCCTGGGCCTGCAGTCAGACCTACCTTGAGCCTGCAAATGCTTCAGAGCAGGGGCCTTGTCTTCCAGCCAGTTTGCAACACTCCAGGGGCATTGAGGGCGCTCTGTGAATAGCACTGATGTTGCCCCATTAAGGAATCCCCCCCTTGCGCTCCCCATTCTCTGAGCCACAGGAGGGTCCTCTGACTCCTCTCTCTCAAGGACCCTTTGCAGTGAGGGGCCATGGGGCTAACAGCCGGATCGCCAGCCCTGGCCACGGCTGCATTTTCAGCTTGTCTGCAGCCAGAACAGCAAAGGGCAGGGCCAAGCCTTTCAAGGCTCAGTGGCCAGCAAGGTGGGCGCTGCCCCCGGGGAACCGGAGTCCTCTTCTGCCGCCCTCGCCTCCTCTCAGTCGGTGGGGGGACTGATCAAGGGGTGCGGCGTGCAGATCTCTGACCCTGTTGCCTTCCTCTCTCCCCTCCCCCTCTCTCGTTCTCTGTCAGGTGGTTGCTGAGAGCCTGGTGAGTCCCTGCGCTTTTCTTCTTTGCCCCCCGCCTGCATGGTTAACAGGAGACTCCCTAGTTTGGCTGCGGGCAGAGAGGGCGGGGGCCGGAACAGCCAGCCCACTGCACGCCCAGGCTGCAGGCTCCTCGTAGGGGCTCTCTGCTCTGTGAGCTCCAAGGGGTCCCGCCCGCCAAATCCCAAATCCTTCCCTGGTCACTGCTCTCCCTGGAGGTCAGCTGGGAGGTCAGCATGGGCTCCGGGTCTGAGCCTGGGTGCGCCGTGTCCTGGGGAGCAGCCTAAGCTCTGGTCCAACCCCTCCATGTCTCACCCTCCCCGGCCCCCCTGCAGGGCCCATGGGAACCCGAGTGACAAGACCAGTGATGGGGGCCCTAAGGGCTGTCCCTGCCAATGCTGGTGCCCTACACAGTCCAAGCACCTGCCCGTCCTGCCTGGGGGTGGCCGCTCTGTATGTGGGGGGGAACTGTGGGGGCATAAATTGTGGGGAGGCCCAGAGCTGCAGGTGGCAGGCGCAGGGCAGGGGAGGAGGCCCGCCTGGCAGCCTCAGGGGAGCAGGTGGGGGGGTACAGGCTGTGGTGAGCGGCGCAGGCGTGGGCCGGAGGAGCAGTGGGCGGCCACGCAGCCAAACAGAGAGAAGCGGCAGTTTCCCTGGTGGAAGGGGAAACAGCTGCTTCTCTCTGGCCCGCTGCACAGCCGCCCCCTGCTCCTCACAAGTCCGCTGGCCTGCACTCCCCACCACCTGGTGCACAGCAGTAGGGCACAGCCCACCAGAGGATCGGCCAGGGGAGGGGTGGCTGCCGGAGCTGGCACTGAGCCCACGGGGGGCTGGCCAGGGGAGGGGGTGGCCGACCACGGGAGGGGGTGGCCGCTGGAGCCAGCACTGATATGCAGCTGCCCTAGGGCACCACGAACTCTGGGACAGTTGGTGCCCCAGATGTCATGGTGCCCCCAGGCAGCTGTCTGTTCTAGGGTCAACCCAGAGTGCCTGGGAAATGTGAGTGAAGGCCAGGTCCCTCCCAGGGCAGTCCCAGGTCACACCAAAGGGAGCAGCACCGTGGGCCCACTCATTTGCCCCACACTGTGATTTGTCTTCTCCTACCCCAGCTTTCCATAGGTCTTCCTGCTCCGTTATGTCTTCCACCTTTGCCCCCGCCTGCCTCGGTGTTGCAGGCTAGAACAGTCACAGATAATGCCGTGTGCGCTGGCCCAGCTTTCCCCTCCCCCACGCTCTTCCGACAGGATGCCCGGGAGCCCGTTTAGTATACCAGCGTGGGCTTTAGAGCTGCATGCCCAGTAAACCGCGGAGGCGTCTGCAGCCCCCAGACCAGCGCTGGGCAAGTTGCGGCCCATGGGGGTTCTGTGTGCGGCCCGTGAGACGTTTTGTGACCGTGGCCAACGCGCCGGGCTGCCGGATTCCGCTGGTTTCTGTCTGTGTCGATTTGTTCCTACCGGTGTTACTGACGTGACACGCAGACGTAAAGCCAGGGCGCGTGACGTGAGGCGGGGGCTGGTTGCACACAGCACTGACTGGGAGAACCGTGGGCTCCCTCTGCGTCCGATCCCACCGCTGCCACCATTCAGTCGGCACCCCCCCGCCAATTCTAGGGGCGCAAGCGCAGTGAGCAAATCTACCCAGGGGACCGTCTTGGTGACGGCAATCTTGTAGCCCTCTGAGATGGAGAAGGACCCCGCATGTGGCCACTCACTAGCCTAGGTGGCCCATTGCTGCCCCAGACGGACTGACCAGCCTCTCCGAGCCCCAGGGGGCTTCACTGGACGTGCGCGGGCACTGCCGCAGGAGGGTCTGGCCAGGCCTCAAGGGGGCCTTGGGAGCTTGAATGGAAGCTGCTTAACTGAGGTGCACACTAACTGGGAAGGTGCTGCGCTAGGAAGGGCAGGCCGGGGCGAGGAGAAAGGAGCCGGGACCATTTCCAGCCCCTGCAGACAGGGAACAGCTGGGAGCCACTCCTGCTCCCGTTGACGTCAAGGACAGAACTCCACGGACTCCAGTAGCCTCGGCTCAGGCCCCCGTGCTGAGGGGCACCGGTGCGGTAGAGCCGGAACAGCGTGCCAGCCCTTTGGCTGCACAGGGGTCAGTGGGCTCCTCAAATGGCATCCTCCGCACAGCATGACCTCGTGCACAACGTGCCAGTGGGGGTGTTCTGGGTGTGTACAGCCCAGCCAGCACCCCGCCACTGCTTGCAGGCTGCTCCCGGAGAGGGGTGACACTGGCTTTAGACAGAGGCCTGTGCCGTTTTTAGACCGGTTGAACTATGTCTGTTTGGGGGGTGACTTTCTACTGGAATAATTCAATCGGCGCAGCCCTAGGGGGCACTCGGTTCTAGCGGGATAAAGGTGCTTTACCTCAGTATCGCCTAGCCCTCTTTCCTGTAGGAACAAAGACCCTTTGCACCAATACACCCGCACACACTCAGGGGGGCCAACTACACCGGGATCGTAAAAGCGCTACAGCTTTTGTGTGGAGGCAAGGTCTGAGTTAAACCTGGCATCCCAGCAATTCTGGAGGGGACCTCAGGAAATTGTCAAGTCCGGCCCCCTGGACCAGACTCAAAGCTAGGGAGCCAAGCTGGTTGGGAAATCATCAACTTTCCCTGTCAAACATTTTTGACAAGAACTGAACAGAAAATCCTTGGTGTTGCAATTTTTCAGGTTTTCACTGGAAACCACAATGTTTTGGTTACTGGGTTTCCCTGGGTTTCAGTTTTCACCCTACTGTTTTCAAGAGAAATGGAAGTTTATTTTGGAGAAAATCTTCCGATTTGTCAAAGAAGCCGTTTTTCTGCTGAAAAGCTTCTTGGACTGAAATTCTGCAGGCGACGCCCCCGGGGAGAAAGGGTGCGTAGCACACCCCCATCTCTTCTCCCCCTTCATTCTCGCTTGCTTTTGCAGAAACTCTCTGACGTTTCCAGCGGCGACTCCACATCTCTGGAAACCCGTTTCTTGAGCATTTTGTGCACCCGGAGCTTCCCCCATCTCCGGAGAGGTAGGAGCGTGTTCTCCACCAGCTTCTTGCCCTGTGACCAGGGGCAAATGCTTTGCTCTGAGCTATGATGCCCCCCCCCCCTGCTGCTTCCTGGAAGCATGAGCCTGTGTCGGCCCCCCCCTTCCCCCGAGTCGGGTGATGCAAGAGGGTGATACGAAGGTGGAAGTTTTCCTTTAGTCCGAGGGGAAGTGTGGCAGGCCTGCAAGTGGAGGTCTCTGGGTTCTGGTTGCCAACTCCTTCTGCCTTAGGAAATACAACCCCGCACACGGCTAACAGTCCCTTCTGGCAGCGCCTTAGCCTTTCCCCACACAGACCAGAGGGCTTGATCTTTGGGTCTGGTAGGGTGGGGGATGGGGTAGGACCCAAAGGAGAAGCGTCGGGGGCTTTGTGCCCTGTTCCCCTCCCAGTCTTGGGGTCAGCGTGAGGCTGGTTTGCCCCGCCGCAGAGCTCAGAGCAGCCTTGGGACGGGGGGGGACGGGACACTTGGTACGCTCCGGCTGGTGACTTGCTCTCTTCTCCTTCGGTCCTTAGTGTTCCAAGAGTTCATTAAAATGACCAACCACGACGTGGCGCACACCGTCCGGAAGCACATGTCTGGAGACGTGCGGGATGCCTTCGTGGCCATCGGTCGGTTCCCTGCGGGGTGCTCAGTGGCTAACGGGGCCCGTGTCTCTGCCGGGGATTCCTTGACTGGGTCATGCAGCTCACAGTCCACTGTAGGCCAGCGGCCCCATGTACCACACCTCCCTGGGGCTGGCTCGGAGGTTCCGCTTCTCTCCCCGAATCTAATCCAACGGGATCGTACCACTGCATTGGTTTTCCCAATAGTGGGCGTAGATATTCTCCCCCCATGCGAAATGTAGGCAAGGAACGTCCTGTCGGTATCTCTGGAGCTGCTCACATGCTCCCACGATCCATGTTCTGCTGGATCGGGGCCAGAGTGAGTCCACCGTGCTACACTGTAGACTCCAGACCGGCGGTACTGAAGTTTTGCAAGTGAGCGCCAAAAGAAATGGGGCAGGGCCTGTGGATAGGCAGGGATTCTATTACTTACATAATGGGATGGTCTCGGGAACGCTCTCTTTCAGTCTCGTTTTCTGTGTGCAAACCACGATCAAAATAATACTAGGGAAAACAACGCCAATAGGTGTCTGGTTCTTTCCCATCTTCTCCCTTCAGTGGAGGTGAAGCTGCTGGATAATTCAGAACCTGCCTGGATTGGGGGGGCGGGAGGTGTTCTTCATGACTGTGAAGTTGAGATCTAGCAGAAATCCTGGTCCCACTGAAGTCAGTGGGAGTTTTCCCATGGATTTGAGTGGGATCAGTTTTCCCTTTGAGTTCTTGTCCCAGCCCCCCTTAATATTCGGGAAGGGGGAGTTCTCCCTTGGAAATACCCAATCCTCAGGCAAAATCTGTTTGAGGGGCTGTCCTCTGTGGGGAGTGATTCCCCCATGCCAGCCCCACGGGGGTGCCCCGGAGCCATAGCGCTCTTGCTGTTGTGTGGGGCGGGGCCGGTTACTGACGGTCCTTGGCGAGGTTTCCAGACGGGGTCTCTCCTCTCTCTGCTTGCAGTTCGCAGTGTCAAGGACAAGCCGGCTTTCTTTGCTGACAAGCTCTACGACTCAATGAAGGTGAAGACAAACGCCGTTTGCGGTTCCCATGGCAACCGGGTTTCCATTTTGCAGGCTGACTGGAGCTGGGGCAGCCCTGTAGCAGCGGCTGGTATTTTCGGTTGTGTGGGCTCTGGGGAAGCACCTGTCCAGGTGCGATGGCCCTGTCCCGCATTGTGCCAGATACAGTGTCACTGCTGCCTCGCTTCCCTGGGCAGACCGATTTGGGCATCCCGTGCACTGTCTCGGCGGGAGGAAAGGTGGGAGGGGATCCCTCTCCCCGCGCTCCAGCCCTGCCCGGTTTGCTCATTGTGTTTTCTCCCCGCGCGCGTTGCCAGGGCCTTGGCACCGATGACAGAACCCTCACCAGGATCATGGTTTCCAGGAGCGAGATCGACCTGCTGAACATCAGGCGCGTGTTCAAGGAGATGCACGAGAAGTCCCTCCACCACATGATTGAGGTGAGCGGGGGGGGCTTCCCGGTCACATTCCCCCGGGTGTTGTCCTGACCGTTGACCAAGACTAGGCCGTGCTTTCAAGACATGCCTCCTAGATGGGCCTTTGCCCTTCACCTTGGCTGCAGGGACATGTCCTGGGCTCTCCTGAACCCCTGGCCTTTAGTGTGGCCATGGGGACTTTAGAAAGGCTTGCAGTGTGTAGCCCTCTCCTCTATCTGCCAGCGGGGGCAGGACTGTGCCCTGCCGGGTGGTAACCGGCACTTTGTGCCACCAAGCTTTAAATGTACCAGGTTTGAACTCCTTGGGGAGACATTTTCAGGGTGTGGCTGAAGGAGCCCGCGGGGAAGGGAAACCAGGGGGATATTATTGCAAGTGCCCAGAAGAAAGGGAGCGATGTGAGGCGTAGCCAAGGAGGCGTTCCTTCGTTGCACGCACAGCCCGCGATTGGGCACGGAGTGTGTGAAAGGTGCTCGGAAAGGCAGATCCTGCTGGCTGAGCTGGGGAGCTGCTGCTAGCCGCCCGGAGACTGCGGTGTTTACTGAGCTCACCGGCACCCCCAGGCAGCCCAAACCAGGAACTCCTGACACTGACACGCTGGGGTTCCCTCGGCCTGTTGCCACGGTGAGGTTGCCTGAGTTGGAGGGCTGTGGTGTTTAACTCCTTGCTTGGTAGATCCTGCTGGGGTGACCCGAGCACAGAGAGACTCGTCCCCTGAACGTCTGGGCACCGTAGTGTTGATCACTCCTCTAGTTCCTTCGGCTGGAGGAGAGCAAAGTGCATGAAGGGCCAGATTGTCACGTTGACCCAAGAGTCTCCACCCTCCCAGAGGGTGGATGGGCGTCAGATAGCCAAGACGGGGGAAGGCTTTGCCCCCCCAAAACCACCAGGCATGGCCCCGCCCACACTCCGCCCCCAGAACACCTGCTGTAGGTATTCTGGGAGCAGAGTGATGCTGCCCCCAGTGCCTGCCCTCCCGATGCTCCGAGACTGGGGCCACGCCGTGCGCCCTCCTCCCTCCCCCGGTGGTCCAGGGCAGGAGAGGCTGGGCTCCATGGCATGCCTTCCTCCCTCCCCCGGTGGTCCAGTGCTGGAGAGGCTGGGCCGCATGGCATGCCCTTTTCCCTCCCCCGATGGTCCAGTGCTGGAGAGGCTGGGCCGCATGGCATGCCCTCCTCCCTCCCCCGGTGGTCTAGTGCTGGAAAGGCTGGGCTCCATGGCATGCCTTCCTCCCTCCCCCGGTGGTCCAGTGCTGGAGAGGCTGGGCCGCATGGCATGCCCTTCTCCCTCCCCCGATGGTCCAGTGCTGGAGAGGCTGGGCCGCATGGCATGCCCTTTTCCCTCCCCCAGTGCTGGGGAGGCTGGGGCGAGCGCCCGCCCACCCACTCCCCACCTCTCCCCTCCCCATGATTGGGGGGGGCGCACATGTGGCATGTTGCCCTGCCTCCCTGGGAGGGCAGGGAAGGGGCGGGGCCTCAGCAGAAGGGGTGGGGCTAGGGGCTCGCCACTCCCAGCCCTACTGTCACCAACCTCCCTTGAGGGTGACTGATTTGCGGAGGCAGAGATCACAGATGGAGTCCAGCTTTTCATTTCCCTCGGGCGTTTGTTCCCTTCTTGCAGAAGGACACCTCCGGCGATTACTGCAAAGCGCTGCTGGCCATCTGCGGAGGGGACGACTAAGTTGCCCTGGAAGCCCTGTGGAAGCCCGTCCCTGTGTCTGAGCCATCACGCACACAGCCTAGATGTCACTGTAGCTTTTAGGGGCTTCGGAAGACGTTCGGTTCCACTTGGAAGAAGATTCACCTTGTGCTAGAAAAACTCGCCACAGAAGAGCATATAACATCACAAGCAGTGGAGCCCAGCCGGGTTGGGGGGGTTATGGGAGGGAGTGGGGAGGGGCATTACACTCTGAAATGGTGCAAGATGACTCGTGTCCAAATGTGCCACTAACCCAGGAAGGTACTGTGAGATAAGAAATGTTTTAAGCCACAGAAATAAAAACGTAATGATGCTGACTATGGAGCGACTCCAGTTTGCTTATTGCAAGAGCTTCATGTGAGAGAGAGCCCATCTTCTCAGCTACCTTGGGTAAGGCTGAGTTGTCTCCTAGTTTCATCATCTGTCAGCTGGCCAAGTAGCAGTTCTGCAGAAAAGGACCTGGGGGGTGACAGTGGATGAGAAGCTGGATATGAGTCAACAGGGCGCCCTTGTAGCCAAGAAGGCTAATGGCATATTAGGTTGCATTAGGAGGAGCATTGCCAGCAGATCCAGAGATGTGATTATGCCCCCTTTATTCAGCTGTGGTGAGGCCACATCTGGAGTATTTTGTCCAGTTCTGGGCCCCCCACTATAGAAAGGATGTGGACGCATTGGAGAGGGTCCAGCAGAGGGCGACCAACATGATTAGGGGGTTGGAGCTAATGACCTATGAGGAGAGACTGAGGGGAGTTGGGTTTGTTTAGTCTGCAGAAGAGAAGAGTGAGGGAGGATTTTATAGCAGCCTTCAACTTCCAAAGAGGATGGAGAGGCTGTTCTCAGTAGTGACGGATGGCAGAACAAGGAGCAATGGGCTCAAGTTGCAGCGGGGGAGGTCTACGTTGGATATTAGGAAAAACTATTTCCCTAGGAGGGTGGGGAAGCGCTGGGCTGGGTTACCTAGGAAGGGGGTGGAATCTCCATCCCTAGAGGTTTTTAAGTCTCGGCTTGACAAAGCCCTGGCTGGGTTGATTTAGTTGGGCTAAATTTAGTCCTGCTTTGGGCAGGGGGCTGGACTTGATGACTCCTGAGGTCTCTTCCAGCCCTAGGAGTCTATGATCATATTGGCTGCCTCATGCTTGGCCCATAGGTATTTTCTGTGGGAAATCTGTGGAGTGGGGAACGGAATACCCAGGGGGGAAACAGAATCATAGAACAGGGGTGGGGAACCTAAGGCTCAGGGGCCAGATGCGGCCCTCGGCTTGCCTGGATCTGGCTCGTGAGGCTCAGGGCTCCCCCCCAGCATTGGGGTGCCCACACTGATGCCTCAGCCCCCCCCCCCAACCTGTGGGGCTGGAGCACACAAAATCTACTAGCCTACCCGCCCCCCCCTCCCCCCCAGGATCTGGTGTGCAAGGAGAATGTGGGGAGTGTCTTTCTCCTCAGTTAGGGGCCACGGCGATGAGGATTTGTGGGTTCCCCACCCCCCTGATCTAGACCATCCCTGACAGATGTCGGTCTAAGCTGCTCTTAAATATCTCCAGTGACGGAGATTTCACGTAGTGGGAAGGGCACATGCAAAACCATCCAGAAACATCGTGGCTTAATGCCAAGCTACAGAACTGTCAGGAGTACTCCAAGTGCTGTGACCCAGACTCCACTCCAAGCGGAAACTGAAATCTAGTCCAGGATCTGTCTGAACTGGGAAGCTCTTGGTAGATAAAACCCATCGTTCATTCCCTGGCAGTAGCCTATATACGCTTCCCTTTTCCTCTCTTGAAAACCTGGACTGGATTCCTCTACCCTTATGGAATGGACTGCAGATATTTGAGTGGCTATTGGTATAGTAAAGCTGCAGTAAAAATCTGATCTTCCTGCCCTCATCTCTGATCCCCCTTCATGGTTTGATGTGCTTTGTAAGCTGCTAACAGGGCATCAAAGTTCATGGGTCAAAGATGATGTATGCGCTTAACAATTACTTACTTTAAAATTGCCCTTGGATAAGGGTTGCTGGTTGGAAACTGCAATATCTGTTCTGCAGGAAATTCCAACATTTTGGAAACTTTTCATTCTGAATTGGGGGGTGGGGTGGGGGGGGCTCCACAGAGCCGGCTCGAGCCCCCACCCAGTAACCCGGGAAATTCACACGCCACCCCCGGGCACCTCTGAGAGGCAATGCTCCCCCGCTCGCCAGCACAGAGTCCAAACATAGAAAGAAACTTTTATTAAAAGGAGGGAAGTAATGTGGCATTAATTTGAGAAAACACTGCCGTGTTCATAAGCAAAAACTAGACGTCCACCCCAAGTAGGTTGGGCCCGTATCCTTTTCCTCTCAGATCTTAAGTCCCATTCACATGCCCCACCCTTCTCTGCATCCCACTCGCAATGGCTGCCTTGGTCAGGGCAGACCCAGAGTTCAAAGGGGCATCTGCAGAGTTCACCCCCCACCCTGAGGGGGTGGAGGGTGGGGGGAAAGAGGCATCTTACTGGTTCTGCTGGCTGCTCGTGGGGCCTGCCACCGCTCTGCTGGCTTTGAGTCACCATCTGCAGCCATTCGCCTCTCATCTGTGACCTCTGCACATCAGGCTCTTAATCATGTTCAGCTCGCTCACAGGCTGGACAGGAACACGGCCCCCTCTCACATGCTTCCAGCTTCCTTAGCAGGCAGAAACACAGCTCTGCCACCATTCAAATCACAAAGAAGCCCCCATTTGACTCTATTCTTTAGTAGAGAGAACAGGTCAAATTGGTCTGGGGAGGGGAGAATGTGCAGCCTCCTAACCAAAACACCTGCCCCCCCCCTTCTCACCCTTGGGGCGTGTCTACACGAGGAAATTATTTCAAAATAGCTACATTGGAAATAATAACTCCCGAAATAACTATTTTGAAATAAGCGTTATTCCCCGAGGAAAGCAAGAGCATGGATTTTGAAATAACGGGCTTGGTAGCGTGGACGCTCCACTTACAGTTTCAAAATAAGGGGGGTTATTGCGAAACGACTCCCGTGGAAACCAGGGCTCAGAGGGCTCTGACAGTCGAGCCTCGACTCAGCAAGGTGAGTCCCTTACAGGCTAAGCACACTCCTGCTTTTCTCTGCTCCCCCAATACTTACACACTGGCAACCGGATTTTACTACCCCTGCATTCAGTAGCAACATCATGTGTAGGACCCAGCAGCAGCTAAGTGGATTACAGTGAGCAAAACACGGCTCCCTCTGCTGAATAGCTAGCAAACCTAAGCAAGGCAGGGGCAAACTGTATTTATATGAATACACCCAGGGTCTCTTTCCTCCGCTCAGCCAGCTGTCAGGGAAGCATTCAGTCAGACCCTGCTTGCAAATATAAGAAACATGGGCAGTGGGTAAGTAGCTGGTGTGGGGACACTAGCGCTAACAGCCCTGCCCCTTCTGCCTAAGGCTCCGCCCCTTCTGTGTCTGGCAGAGCTCAGCCTCCACTGTGGCCACTGGCCCCTGCCCTGTGCCTCCAGCCTCCTCCTCCATTGTGGCTGCTGGCCCTTGCCCCAGGCTAGCACCCTCCTGCCCCAGAGCAGCAGTGGGGCCGGGCAGTGTGGGCTGAGCCTTCCCAGCCCAGAGCACCTGTGTGATGGCAAAAAGAGCAGCTGGCAAATTTTCCTGCCCCCGCCACTCCATGGCCAGGAGGGCTGGAGCCCCGGGGGGAAGAAAAATAGCTTGCTGCAGTTTGTGCCAGTACATTGGGCAGTACAGCCCCAGCCCTCCCAGCCCCATAGTACACGGAGGCTGGCAAGCATGGCACCAGACCACCCCCCCCGCCATGCAGTCCCAGAGTGCCAGGAGGCCAGACGCCGCAGAAGAGCCAGCTACTTGCAGAGTGAGAAGCAGAAGGGGCAGTGGGGGCAGAATGTGTGTGTGGTGCGGGGGGGGGCTGTTTGAGTCTCCCCCTGCCTCTGATACCTGCTGCCCATGATAATAAAATAATGAAAACAGAAACACTGAAATGAAATAATAATGCGGAAACTCTGCTTGGAAGTGATCAAAACAAGAACGTCAACGTGACTTGTTTGGACAGCGCCACCGAAACTTTCTTCGCAACTAATATGTTTCTGTGACACATTACAAGTTGGACAAAAGGGCATTTTCCAACACAAAACTGTTCCGGCGAAACCACATTTGACCTACTTTCCTAGTAACTTACCATACCCTGCTGCCACATGGACAGCCAACAGGGAACCCAAGCGGAGAGACAATTTTGCCATGCAAGCCCCTAATCCCCGAAACACAGCTGGTCTGAGGATGGCCCACCTGACCTAGCAGCTAGCGTTTAACCCATGTTGCTGCCATCTCATCAACAGCAAAGAGCATTTTGCAGAAGGATGTTTTCAAAGGGACTAAAGCAGCGAGGAGCAACCTAGGCTAGTGAGGGCACGTCTACACTACAGAGTTATCATATATATAGTAGCCCAATGTCTGTAACTCTGTAACGCTGAAACGCTGGCTGTTCCCTCTGGGTGGTGCTGTTGCCTCCCGCCGTGGCGCTCGGCTGACTTCTGTATCGCTCAGCCGGGCCACCGCGTGGGTGCAAGCGGAGCAAGCGGTCGTTTGGGCTCCCCCGCGGCTGCCCAGCTGAGCGGCGCAGAAGTCAGCCAAGCACCACAGCGGAAGGCAAAGGGGGGCGGGGCAGTGACGTGCAGCATGACAGCGGCTCCAGGCCCCGCCCCCTGGCCATGAACATCACTGCCCCGCCCCCCTTCGCCTCCCGCAGTGGCGCTCAGCTGACTTCTGCGCTGTGCGGGAGCAAGAGGCGCAAGCGACCGTTTGGGCTCCACACTCCCCATGCACTCGTGGTCCCTCGAGTGAGAGGCAGGAGGGGGAGGAGAAGAGAAAGAGAGAGATGGAGAGAGAGGCAGGAGGCGGAGGAGAGCTGAGAGAAAGTGGGGGAGGCAGTAGGAGGAGGAGAGAGAGAGAGACGTGGAGGAGAGACCCGAAAATCCCATTTTATGACGGTCTAATTAGCTAGTTTCAAAATAACAAAGTGCGCATCTACACAGCAAGCCCGTTATTTTGAAATAATTTTAAAATAGCAGGCTTGTTACTCCGACTTCTGTGACCCTCATTTCATGAGGAGCAAGGGATGTCGACAGAAGAGTGCTCTTCCTTCGACTGCCTGCTGTGCAGTCAGCGCCAAAAGCCGAATTAAGCTATTTCGACTTCAGCGACGCAATTAACGTAGCTGAAGTTGCGCATCTTAATTCGACTTTTGCCCGCAGTATAGACATACCCTGAGTGGGCCACGCAAGGGGCCTCTCTCATCTCCATGGGCCTCAAGATTGTCGCGACCAAGATGGTCTCCTGGGGTAAGGCCGTTGTGCTCACTGCTCTTGCATATCTAGAATTTGCGGGATGGGCCGATGGAACCGTCGCAGCACTTTGGTGGGACACAGAGGGCGCGCACGGCTCTCACAGTCACTGTGGTGTGCCATCAGCACCCGCCTCACTTCACGTGTTCTTGTTTTATGTGCCTGTCACTTTAAGTGATACTGGTAGGAAACCAGTGGAATCTGGCAACCTTGCACATGGGCAACAGTGGACAAATGTCTTGTGGGCCACACAGAGAACCTCAATGGGCTGCATGGGACCCAGGGTGCAGGTTGCCTACCATTGGGCTAAAGCTATTGTATGAAGGACCATTCAGTGCTGGGCCTGTCAGCCTTGAGGGTGTGAGCAGGTTAGACTCATGAACGAGGCATGTTAATGGTTGCCCTATCCCACTCGCTCCTCCCCTCTGCTCTTCGAGAATGTTCTAACTAGGCAACTTGTTGTGGAAGCTGCGAGCCGGTTACTGCTTTTAGTCCCTCGGGGTGAATTCAGAGCCATTCCGACTTACAGGAGAGGTGACACCACCGCCGGAAGAGGAATTCGAAGCAGCATGTCAAGTGTCTCCGGGTGTTTGGAAACAGGACTGTTGACAGCGACACACAACTCAATGGCTGGCAACTGAGATGGTGAGCTACCGCCGCTCTCTTGGGTGTAACTCTGAGTCCAGAGGCCAGGGCCTGCTGGGGGTCACCCCAAACCACACACCAGGACGAGCCGCTTCCATTCACTGGCAAGCCAGGGCCAGAGAGGTGACCCCGAAGGTCCAGAAAGTCTGTTTTGTCCCCATGCTCAGAGGAGCCTGTCCTGCTAAAACTCACTCTCTGCCGCCTGCCAGAAATTCCAGTTGAACCTGATGCACCGAGTCCAGCATCTTTTCACGTGCAAGGAATTTCCCTTGAAGGGTGGGGCTGTGAATTCAAGTCCTGGCTGCTCCCCGTTGAGCGGATGAGGACACTAAAGTCACGTGACGATAGGAAGGAGAAATCTTTCTCCAAGGGGCTCCCTCTGCAACACCAATTCTCTGTCGTTCCCCAGGGATGGCTTAGCCCCAGAGCATCTATCCAGCTAGGTCCTTATCTAGCCCTTACTGCTTTGGTAACAGAGCTCCATTGCTCATAGCTCCAGCAAAAACAAGCCAGTATCCTTGCAGACACCCGTGTGGTCTAACCCTGAGCCCGGATCTCCATGTCTGCTCCTGTGGTTGCCAGTGCTGCCCTGGCTCCCCCGGTGGGATAATTTCAGAAGATCCTCAGTGCAGACCTAGACCAAGCGATCCATATCCCACCACTGTGGGAAACTCAGCAGCCCCTAACAGCGTCCCAAGCCAGAAGAGAGCAGTCCCTGGTGGCTTTAAGCCTGTCGGAGATGGGGTTCCCCCTTATCCTTCTCCCCGGAAGAGTGGGAGAGCTGTAGTGGTGTGGGGAACTCCAGCTCACTCTACAGGGTTCATTCTGCATTTGGAATATTTTCCCTCTTTGTCCCCTGCCAACCCCCCTAATGCGTTGGGGAAATAATCCAACCCCACCTTCTTGTCTACTTCCCAGGCAGTCCCCCCGGAAGTTGTCCTTGTGAGGCATCGTGGACGAGCAGGGAAGACGCCCTCAGCAATGCAAGAGGGACCCTGCTCCCCGCCCTCTCCTGCTGACTGGAGTGATGGGCCCAGGAGAGAGTGGCTATTTCTGCAGCCAGGGGTGTACCCAACAGCGAAAGTGCCCCAGCACCCACGGATGAGGAAATGAGGGAATAATGACATCTGGGCCGCCGGGTAAGCTACTGGCACTGTCTGTGATGCAGGAAGGTGGTGGGGACCGAGGGGGGGAGGGATCTTATTTAACCTGGGATCTGACCGCTTTCTTGGTGCTGTGCAGGTCCCAGGGAAGGCTGCCCGGTGCTCGCAGGAGGAAGCGGGATGGGGTTGGGAGGGCAAGTCACGTCTTCGGGTTAACGGAAGCAGCAAAAGCCACGCACCTGGATCCCTTCCGGCAGCATCTCTTGCCACGCTTGTTCCCCTGTCTAGCAGCCCCGGCTATCCCAGTCCTGGGAGGCTCCAGCCCGAGCCTGCAGGCGGGGGAGCACGTGAGACCTTTGTAAATGGAGGTGTTGGAAGCTGAGAGGTTTGCATCTAGGCCATCTCCACCCATACAAGCTGTTAGCCCTGGTCTCCAGAGCTGGAACGATCCCTCCCGGACACCTCTCCCCTTGTCGTGGGTGGGAGCTGAGCCTGTGCTGAGCTCCGACGCCAGGGGCTGAACCTTTCCAGCCTTGAAATCTCTCTCAGGACCTCCCCTGGGTAGGCTATGTGGTTCTGAAGGCAAACGCCGACCTCTGGTAATTCAAGGGACACCTGTCCCCAGGAAAGTGCCATTGGTCCCTAGAGGGTGTTTTCTCCCTCACCTGTCACACCCCAAATATCTGCCCACTCCCCCCCCGCCTCGCTTCCAGTGGGTATATGGAAAGGGCCATGTCCCACACAGAGATACATGCTATTTGTTCTAATGATTTAAGAGCCACCGAGCGCTAGAAGGAAGTGAGGGGGCGTACAATAAAAAAAGGGAAGCGCCTGAAAGCTGACTCGTGGGTGAGGTTTGAATACAGGGCTGGGTCTGCCCCCCCTTCCTGGAAAACGAGGCCTTTGGTTTTCCCACAGGACACTGTCCGCCAGGGCCGGAGGTTCACGTACCGGCAGGAGAAAAGAGAGTCACACACACACACAGCAGCTTAGCATTCTGCTGCAGCCTGGCTGGCAAGGCGGGGTCGTTTCCAGGCAAAGCAAAATTGCCTTTTAGTTGTTGCACCACATGAAAAACGCCCCAAAGCCAGTGATTTGGGCCCCAAATGGAGGAGCTTTCCCTCTGAGCCAGCTCGCAGGCCCATCTCAGGTGTGAGACAGACTCTGGGCGACCTGGCAAGTGTATTCAGTGGGAGGAGGATGGCTTTCTTGTGTGGCTCTCCCGTCTCCCTACATTGCATGCCGTGGCCTCAGGAAGCCACTAGCCAAAACGGTCTGGGAGCCGTAGTTTCAGTATGTTTCTCTGTATGTAGTGGGGAGTGAGTAGGTTACTTTTGTTTGTTTTTCTCTGGCTTTTCAGCCCTCCAAACTAGACAAAGAGGAAACAACAGTGCCAGTTTTGGTCAGACGTGTTCCTGCAGGTTTCATCCTATGGCATAATCTTTGATTAAAGTTTAAACTTTAATTCCTTGGGAACCCCAGGACAATTCTGGTAGGTTGGCAACCCTTCTTGACTCCTCTATTCAAGGGGATGTGATAGTGTCCACATTTAAATGGTTAACGGGTGAGCCTGGGCTCATTGGTTAACCTTCACGGTTACACATAAGGCCCCTCCCCCATGCTGCTGCCTCTGTGTCAGAGGCAGCAGTTGGGGTGGGGAGCAGAAACCAATGCTGGCAGGGAGCTGACTTTTAAGCCAGCTGCACACCCATACTGGGTCCCACGGAGCCACCTCCCTACCCCCATGTGACTGCCTCTATCAGAGGCAGCAAGGGATTGGGGAGCAGGAGCTGGTGCGGGGGAACCAGCTTAAAAGCCGGCTCCCCCCAGCACCACCTCCACAGGAGGGTAGGGGAGGCAGGGACACAGCGGGGGAACTGGCCGCAAGCCATGAATCAGCTGCTTCCCAGCTTGCGGCCAGTTCCCCACTGAGTCTCTCTGCCTTTTAAACGTAGTAAGAACCAGGTCGCTCTTACTACATTTAAAAGGCAGAGCCCCAGTGGGGTTAGTTCTTGGGGTGGCATGAGCGGGGACTGCTTAGCACCGGCTTGCGCCACCCCGAGGAGCTAACCCCACTGCAGCTCTAGTTTAAATGTAGTAGGAGCCAGGTGGTAGCCCAGCTCCTACTAGATTTAAACTGCAGAGCTGCGGTGCGGGTAGCGAGCACCCCTCTTATCAACTAATCGATGGAAATTCCATCCACATTTTAACATCCTTCCTGCTTAATTTGCTCTTTGCCTGGGACAAACCCCTTCCCCACCCACACAGGGCTGTCCCAGGAACCTGCTCATCTCTGGGGGGTCCACATTCCAGCACATGGCCGTTTCCTGCCTTGGTGTCCAGTTAATGGCAACGTGATGGCAAACAGCCCTGAGCCCCCGGGGCCAGAGAATCCCCTGCATGCTCCCGAACTTGCCAAGTCAGGCTTGCAATGACGAGGTGCTAAAGCAAAGCAAAAAACGACCTGAGCTCACTGTTCACCACATTGGTGCAGTTCCGCTGCCGTCCCTGGAGCTGCGCCAGCTCACACCAGAATGTGGCCCATAGATTTTGCGGGGCCCTGTGCTTCATCTTCATTTCACTGTTCTTGTTAGTCACTAGAGGGGTGAGACCCATCCCGCTCTTGAGTACCGACAGTAATGGGAAGGGGGGGGGGGTGGAGGATCATCACGGCAGAGGTGAAAGCAACTTAAATTTCTTACAGGTACTGTCCTATCTCACCCCCTCAGAGCAGGAGGGTTGCAATACAACAGTACCCGTAAGAAATTTAAGTGTGGGGTGGAGTGTGGGAGGCTCAGGGCAGAGGATTGGGGTGTGGGGGAAGGTGCAGGAGTCAGGGCAGGGTGTGTTAGGGGCTCAGAGCAGAGGTTTGGGGTGTATGGGGGTGCAGGAATTAGGGCAGAGAATATGGGGAAGTGTAGGAGTCAGGGCAGGGGTGGGGGTGAGGGGCTCAGGGCAGGGGTTTGGGGTGTATGGGGTGCAGAAATCAAGGCATGGGGCTGGAGGGAGGTGCAGGAGTCAGGGCAAGGTGTGTGAAGGGCTCAGGGCAGGGGGTTGGGGTGTGGGGGGTGTAAGAGGCCGGGCAGGGGTCTGGCAGTGTTTGGTAGAATATGGGGGGCGGGGAGAGCTGAGGTTGGGTTACCTTACCTGGCTGGTGGACAGGTCCCTGCCACTGCCACAAGGAAGCTGGTGGGGAGGGTGAGAGGGAGGGCTGGCACTGCTGCAGAGAAACCGGCAGCGATGCAAGAGACTCCCTGACCTGCTGCTCCCTTCCCCTGGCTTCTTCCCAGAGCTGCTGGCAACAGTGCATGCCCGGGACAGCACGTGCGCTGCCCGGCATCCACTGGGGGGGCTGAAGGACAGGGGCAGATGTACCAGCAACCTGGCTGGGAACACATCCCTCCCCCTGAGACAGGGCCTCTGCCCCACACTGCCCCTAGCACGGGTTAAATCCAGCCCTGGGAGAGGGCTGGGGCTGTGCAGCCAGTAGCTGGGGCAGGGAGCAGCCAATTAGGGCCCAGCTGGGGCTGTATAAACAAGGGCTGGGGTGGGTGGAGGAGTGCATGCGCTTGCTCCGGCTGTGAAGCAGGAGGACCTGGCTGCTGGTAAGCTAGAGAGGGTGCCTGATGCAGAGCAGGGCTGGGGAGCTGGCCAGGCAAACTCCCAGGCCGAGGCCTTGCTCTCAAGGCCTGAGGGTACCAGGGCTGCGGGGAGGCGGGCAGGGCTGCACCCCTTGCCGATGCTGAGTGGCCATTTCAGATGGCAGTTTGCCTGAGGCAGGGGCTAGGTGACCACTGGCTGTGGGTCACTGAGGCAAGGTGGGTGAAGGGGATTGGGGATCCCTGGGAGGGGAGGGCCCCCGAGTGTGGGGGCGCTGTGCTGGGCAGTACTGTGAGGAGAGGGCACTGTGGGCAGGGAGGGACCAGTGCAGAAGACAGAAAACGGAGGGTGAGCCACTGGTCACCAAGGGACACTCTGAGGCCGAGCTAATTCCCAAGGAGACCAGCAGGCAGCGCTGCGACAGTGGATGGCTACAGCCCCTACAGCCTCCCCGCCCCGCTGGCCCCTTTAACCTGCCTGCCTCACCTGGCTGCTCGGGCCGGGTCGCCAGTGCCAGCCTGCAGCAGGAGCTCGGCTAGGAGAGCACACCACAAGCCACCCAGCCGGCTCTCAGCGCAGCGCCCCAGCCGGCTGTTGCCGGATCCATGCACCGGGGCGCTCTGCCTTGCTTTCCCAAAGGGGCTTAGCCTCTTTGACGGAGTGCCACCCAGAGCCATCTCTGCCCACCCTAACCTTATCCTCCGCTTCGCTCTCACAGCCCTGTTGCCTTCCTCTCCTCTCTTCCCAGTGCTCCTTCTCCACTCCCCTCCTCCTCCCCGCCCCCCCATTTCCTCAATGGTCCCGCTTCCCCTCTCCTGTCACCATCCTACTTAATCCTCCCTCGCCCTTGTGCTCTGTCCCTGAGTCCTCTGCTCCTGCCAGGGTAATCTGAGTGCATGATTTACATAGTCAGATCTTGATGTTCTGGAAATCCCCTTCTGTGGCCAAAAGCTTCCTCCCTGAGCTCAGAAGGCGTCATCCTCGCACTTCTTCTGCTTTCCTTTGTCAACCAAAGCAACAAAACAGACCAGCCCGGGCTGGTAAATACTGCAGCCACAGGAGCAGCGAAACCCCACTTCTGATGTCAATAGACACCACGATGTCAGAAAAGCGGTGTCCTATGTCGATTCATGTGCAAAAATGGCCTAGAAAAGCAGTAAGCGGCTGATCGTGGGCCACTCCCGCCTGTCCTTTCTGTCGGGTGACTTCTGTCTGGTATCTGCTTCCTCACCTTTGTCCCCAAGCCATCTCACCCTCCTCCCGTACAAAGTTGTAGGGAGAGAGCTTGGATAATAAAATTCATTGGTGCAAGCAAACAGGGAGCACCAGGATGTCAAATTACTCAGGGTTCATCTGCATGCAGAGTTGCACCAGTTTCACACGGTATTTCTGCAAAAGGCAGGGTGGGGGACTCTGGTTTACACCAGGTCCGGTTTGATTTAGCAGGAGTTGAGTAGGAACAAGTTTAAGCTGAACTGTGATCAGCCACTTCTGGACTGAGCTAAGTGTGTGCAGCCAGAGGGTTGCACCAATTGACCTAAACTGGTAAAACTTAAACCAGGGCAAGTTTGCGCCTTAGTTTCCTATTCCAAGTGCCAAAGCTAGGTACAGTAATGCCAAGAGAAGAGCAAGCTGGATTCCAATCTGCCTTATGCAGCACCAGTCAAATTGTAGGAAGGTGATATAGTGGGCTGGGAGAACACAACCTGCATTTCTGATGCCAGGTAGAAAATGCAGGGCTGGCAGCTAGAAAAACGGAGCCAGATGGTCCAATAAAAACTTAGCTCACCCACCTTGTCTCTCTGCTGTCAGTTACGTTGGTGCACCCAGAATAGACAAACAGATGCTCACAATAGAGCAGGAGCTGGCAATGGTACAGCTGCTGGGTGCTAAACAGCTCTACGCGCTATGAGTCCCTTACCAGAGCAGTTACGCTGTCAGAGAACTTGTCCTCCAGTGTAGAAGGGGCACTGGCGTTTCAGGACATATTCGGAGCATGTTTGCAGGATACCATGGGAAGAGCACTGTCTACATGAGTGCTTACAACAGTGCAATAGCTGTTATACTCCTGCAGCCCCACTCATTCCAGCAGCCTGGTCTATTACTACTTGGCTATGTCTACACTCGCGGCTTCTTGCGTGAGAAATATGCAAATGAGGCTAAGCGTGGAATATTGCAGAGCCTCATTTGCATACCTAATGAGCTGCCATTTTTTGCAGAAGAGGCTCTTGCGCCAGAAGGAGCTGTCTACACTGCCCCTTCTTGCGCACCAAAAACCCTCTTGCGCAGTGCCGCTAAGCTGATTGTTTTCAGGAATAACGGCATTGCGCAAGAGGGTTTTGTTGCGCAAGAAGGGGCAGTGTAGACAGCTCCTTCTGGCGCAAGAGCCTCTTCTGCAAAAATGGCGGCTCATTAGGTATGCAAATGAGGCTCGGCGATATTCCACGCTTAGCCTCATTTGCATATTTCTCGCGCAAGAAGCCGCGAGTGTAGACATAGCCCTTGTGTATCCGGCAGCAGAATTGAGTCCTCCCATCATCCTTTTCCTGGCAGAGTGAGGACATGGCAGTAATACAAAGCCCAGGCTGACCGAGCAGTGCTTAATGGGACTATCCCCGATACAATGTTGTGGCCTCCGTCAAAGACCCCCTGGAGAGTTGGGATCAAACTCTTTAAAACTGAAAGGACTTTGAATCTTGCGTGCATATTCCAGCACCAAGCAGTTCAACCATTGAGCAGTGTGTCAAAACTTGGTAGCCCCTCCATCGTGGCTTATCTGGGATGACCCGGCCAGGCCGGCCCACAACATTTTGGCACCTGAAGCAGGGAGCTCAAATGACGCTCCCATGTCCCCTCGCTGGGGCCAAAACTTTGAAAGGTCTCTTGTGCCCTCCTTCCTCCAGCACAGCACTCCATCATCTCTGTGCATCTAGAGCAGAAAGAATACATCTGCACCAGCAGCAGATGCAATTTTCTACACTCTGGGTCCTAACGGTGCCCCCTTCCCCGCCACAGTCTGGCACCAGAGGCGGCCGCCTCAGTTCGCCTCATGGTAGGGCTGGCATCAGAATTCGACCCCTGGTGCACTTGATCTCACCACACCTGAGGCTGGTGGGATAGCAGTGCCAATGGGCTGTGCTGATCACTGGCTAGGGAGTACAGGGCTGGCCAGGAAGAGGTATTTCTGTGCAACAGCAAACAGGCCTCCGAGGGAAGCCATTAAACACACGGGAATGTAGTAAAGAGAACAATCTTCCAGGAGCCGGGCAGGAACTGGATGATCTCATCAGCCTTTCTAGGATTCCATAACTGAATCACTAGGCTGTAGCTCTTGGTTGCACTTACTAAGAAGTGACGTACAGCCCCCTCTTCGCGGGGATGGGCCCAGGAGAGCCCTTCTCGCTGTGTGTGGCTCCATATCAAAACCACTCCAGCTGTCTGAGGGCCCCATTGCGGGGAATTCCCCTTCTCCTGCCTAAAAGCAAACTCGGCCGGGCTCCCTTTCCTGTGTTCGCTGAACAGCCGTGGCGCCTGGATCGAAGGCTGTCTCTCGCCAGCTCCCCTCGGCCCTACCTGGGTGAGTAACAGAGGGTTCTTTTACCTGGAGCATGTGCTAGATAAAAGGAAGGGGAGACGAGTCAGTTGTTACATTGTGAATCAAGATTCTGGAACTATGGTGATAGCAAGAGACACTGCTCCTCTTCGACAGGAATATATCGGAGTTTTTACAGTCTGTGTCAGGCTACTTATTTGCAGGCTTGGCTGAGACACTGTCTTTAAAATAAGCCCCTTTGTGGCTCCATATGGCTGTATTTAGATTTGCCTCCATGCTTTCTGCTGGCTCACGGGCTGTAGAAAAATAGACCGAAAGCTCCTGTTTGTCTAGGAGAAGTGGAGATAATTTGACTGTTTTTCAGTCCCATAGATTCCAGGGTGCACGTAGCACATTAGTTGAATATACCACTTTAGAACATAAGCATTTTTGTTTCCTGTACTGGTTTAAAATGCAGGATATGAGAGCTCTCAAAACCAGTCTTAGAACATGGTGAGCTCTGAAATTAAACCCCATTGTAAGGCATTGTTCTATTTGGAGCCGAGAAGGACAGAGCAGAGTTTACCTCTTGTAACATACTTTAGTGAGTGTTCTCTGATGTTTCCTGAGGTCTCCAGTGTCAAGTGACTGTGGTGCATGGGAAGCGGGCTTGCAGGAACCCAAGCCTGGAATGGCTGACCATGCTGTAGGGCAGGATTGAAATGTACAGGCAGACTTCTGAGAGCCCACTGTGGCTAGCAGGAGTTGCGACAGGTCATCATGGAGGTGCATAGGCTGAAAGCTGGGGTGGAAGGAATAGTTAAACTTCTCTGCTTGCAGTATGGATCCTCTGCTTGTTCCACATCCTGCTGGGCATATTCCCTAGCATCTTCCTGGCAAAAAAATAGCTAATAAGTCAATGGAACACCAGGTAAAGTGTATGTGAAATACTATGCTATATTGTGCAAAAATGGGGACAATTCCCGCAGGTGTCATTAGCTCTTTTTTCCCTGCCATTATCCACCGTTGTTGCTCATGAGCAACCGTACAGAAGCCATGGAGCTGGGAAGGGTTGGGGAGTGTGATAAGGAAACAGATTTCAATTTCAGGTTTCCATTATGAGAAAGCAAACAGCTCAGAAGGCCTACTCCCCTAGGCAGTAAATGGCAGGGGAATTCTCACAATCTGAGCTCCTCGTGATGCTGCACCTCTGCAGCAGCTCTTTGCACTGTACCTAGGCGTGCCACACCAGCATTCTTACAGCCACACTACTCTTGACCTTCAGGCACAGTTCCCCTTGATATCCAGGGGAGCCAGCCATAGTGACACGGTGAAGTAATTGTGTGGTCATTGTGAAGCAAAGCAGGGGGTCTCTGAGGCTTGAAGGAAACACAATGGCCGTCCTCCAGCCAGAGGAAGGAAGCTGTGTCTGACCACTCAGAGTCCTTCAGGAAGCAGAAGTTACATCTGTGTAATTCACTTGTGAAAACCTTAAGTAACAATGGATTTTGCACCCTCTTTGCTCCCCGCCCTCACCTCCCCAGTCTGGTAGGGTGTTCTGCCTCTGGGTCTCTGATGTCCTGAGGTCCAAATTTGGGACATTCCCTGGCATAAGAACATCCACATAAAGGCCCAGGGTTTTCTGTTCTGATTCTCCCCTCCCTAGAGCCAAGGGGTCCTTGCTGACCGCTACACTGACTCCCCTTCTATCCCCAGTAGAAATGCAGCAATAATGCCAGGTGCTTCAGAGGGAATGAACAGAACCGGCAGTCACCAAGTGATCCACCCCCGGCATCAGGTGTCCCTAGCCTCTGACTGTCCGAAGCAGACACCCATAATATGAGGTTGTTGGCTAATACTCATTGATGGACCTAGTCTCTGAACTTAGCTAATCTTTTAAACCCCATTATAAATTCAGCCTTCACCACCTCCCTTGGCCACAAGTTCCACAGGTTCATTGTGAGTGCTGTGAAGTGTTTCCTTTTGTTGGTTTTAAACTTGCTGCCTATTAATGTCTTTGGGTGATCCCTGGTTCTTGTGTTATGGGAAGGGGTCACTGACCCCTTATTCACTTTCTCTCTAATATTCATGATTTTATAGCCCTCTATCATATCATCCCCCCTTTAGTTGCCTCTTTGCTAAGCTGAAAATCTCATTCTAAATCTCTCCTTGTATGGAAACTGTCCAGAGAAGGGCAACAAAAATGATGAAGGCTATGGGACAGTTTCCAATTCTACTATCTTTTCTCAGATGGAGCAACTAGAACTGCATGCAGCATTGCAGGGGTGGGCACACATGGATTTATATAGTGGCATTATGATGCTCTCTGATTATCTAGCTCTTTCCAAATGGTTCCTAACATTTGGTTAGTTTTTTTGACTATTGCTGCATATTGAGCAGAAGGAAACAGATGGCAGAATCCCTCGGCTATATCATCAGCATGGGACCTGCTCTCCCAGCAAATCACAAAGCCCACCATAAGTGTCTCAGTGATTACTGATCCTGTCAGATGTAAGCAGACAGCCTGTGGGCATCTAACATACGGGACAAAGACCATCTTTTTGTTCTGTGTTCGTACAGTAGTGGCTGGCTGGGGATGCTGCTGTTTCCTATGGCAATATAAATAGTAATAATATAATTAGATGCAGGCTTAAAGGTGTTTTTTTTTTTTTTTTTTTTCTGAATAGCTCTGTGGGTTGGAGAAAGGAAGCGGCAGATTGTAAGCAGACCAACATTCACTGCAGGCACAAGAGTGGCATTACCCACTTCCATCCAGGAGTGGAAATCCCCCTCCACATACGTAACCGTTTGAGAAAGACAATCAGCCTTCTGCCGCCAAGGTGGATCAGTGACTTGAAGACTCCAAAACAGCTGTGCACTAAAATTAGGAAGGGAAATTTAGGGACATAAAGACATTGCCTCTTCCTGCTCTTTGCGTTACATTATGAAGTATTCTGTAGCAATGATCCGGCATGCTACAGCTCAGACGAGTGATTCCATATGGCATGGGGCTGTCCGTCCAGAATGCTCCAGAACAACAGTGTACAACACTGATTTTGCAGGGCACAGAGCCATCAGCCCAGAATGCTCCAAGTGTCAGTGTGCAACCCCCATGTCACAGGGTAGGGGGGTTGTCTGTCTAGCACTGTGGGGTACAACCCCAGTGCTGCTGGGCATAGGGTGGGCAGTCCAGAGCACTAGTGTAATCTTCTGATGGTCCCTCCTATCCAGAGACAAAAGTAAGTACTGGGAGGAGCTGGTGCCAGTGGCCCCCATCTGGGTAAGGCAGGACGGCTACGTCTAGACTGGCATGATTTTGCGGAAATACTTTAACGGAAAAGTTTTTCCGTTAAAAGTATTTCCGCAAAAGCGCGTCTAGATTGGCACGGATGCTTTTGCGCAAAAAGTGCTTTTGCGCAAAAGCATCCGTGGCAATCTAGACGCGATTTTCGCAAGAAAGCTCCGGTGGCCATTTTCGCTATCGGGGCTTTTTTGCGCAAAACAGTCCTTCCCTGTCTACACTGGCCCTCTTGCGCAAGTATTCTTGCACAAGGGGGCTTTTTCCCGAGCAGGAGCATGAAAGTATTTGCGCAAGAAGCACTGATTTTGTACATTACAAAGTCAGTGCTCTTGCGCAAATTCAAGTGGCCAGTGTAGACAGCTGGCAAGTTTTTGCGCAAAATCTTGCCAGTCTAGATGCAGCCTAAGAGTTTTAACGGGTTAGCCAATAAGCTGCCACTCATCAGTTCCTATGACGGGTTAAACTCCCATGGAACTGGCAAGTTAAAAAATATCAGTGTTTAACCATGTCCCCTATTAAATTGTAATTGTTTACACAGTTAGGATTTTTTAATCCTTTTTTACATCCATACTCCTGGGGCCGGCCCCGGGCCCAGCAGTGGCGGCAGAATCAGCCCCCATGATATGTCCCTGGCTGCCCCGCTCCTGGGGCAGCCCTGGTAGCCCGGCTTTTGCTGCAGCAGCCCAGCTCTTGCCCTGGCTCCAGCCCCAATGACTGCAGCGGTGGCCCGGCCCTGAATGCCATCCACCCAATATGGCTCAGATCAGGGCCCAGTTCACAGCTGGCTGCTGCGGCCTGTCCCCAGCCCCAATCCTAGGGCCAGCCCTGTGTCCAGCCTCCATCTAGTCCTGACAGGGGCTGGTGGCGGCCCTGCTCCTGCTGCAGTGGGAGTAGGAGGGGAGGCAGAATCCGCCCCCACCCAGCCACGGCAATCCTGGTTTGGCTGTGGTTGCAGTGGCCTGGCTCCAACCCCCTCCGCCCCACATCCTCACCCCCACCCCAACCCCATCCCTGACTCCTACCCCCCGTCCCCAGCCCCTACCTGACTCCTGCACCCCCACACTCCTACCCTCTGCCCCTCATACACCCCTGCCCTGATTCCTGCACCCCCACATCCCCAGCCCCTACCTGACTCCTGCACCCCACACTCCTACCCTCTGCCCCTCATACACCCCAGCCTGACTCCTGCACCCCCATATCCCCAGCCCCTACCTGACTCCTGCACCCCACACTCCTACCCTCTGCCCCTCATACACCCCAGCCCTGATTCCTGCATCCCACACCCCTGTCCTGCCTGACTCCTGCACCCCCATCCCCAGCCCCTACCCTGACTCCTGCACCCCACACTCCTACCCTCTGCCCCTCATACACCCCAGCCCTGATTCCTGCATCCCCACACCCCTGTCCTGCCCTGACTCCTGCACCCCCCACATCCCCAGCCCCCTACCCTGACTCCTGCACCCCGCCCCCGACGCCCCACATTTAAATGTCTGAGAGGTGCTGTGGTATCACAACACCCCCCCGGGGCGGGCTGTGACGGGCCAGAGCCTGTAAGAAACGGAGGCGCCTCTCAGCCCCGCTCTGCCTTGCAGCCTCCCCCCCATCTCTGCCGGGCGGGGGGCGGAGCCCGGGGCGGTTCGCTCGCGGCCCGTCACTCACCGCCGGGAATTTCCAGAGGAGGCGGCGCCGTCGCGCGCTTCCTGCTGCGGCTGCCGGAGCCCGACGTCCCTGCTGCGGGGCCAGGTAGGGCCGGGGCAGCCTGCAGGCGCCGCGCCGCGGGGGGGGCTGTCTGCGTCCCGCTGCTGGCTCGGGGGGGAGACCGGGCGGCTCCTGGAGGGCTGGGCTGGCTGCGTGGGGGGCTTCTGGAAGGGGTTGAGCTGGCTGCGTGGGGCTGGCTGCTGGAGAGGCGGGCTGAGCTGGCTGGGGCTCCTGGAAGGGGTTGAGCTGGCTGCGTGGGAGCTGGCTGCTGGAGAGGGGCTGAGCTGGCTGGGGGCTCCTGGAAGGGGTTGGGCTGGCTGCGTGGGGCTGGCTGCTGGAGAGGCAGGCTGAGCTGGCTGGGGGCTCCTGGAAGGGGTTGGGCTGGCTGCAGCGGGGGCTGGCTGCAGGGGGCTGGCTGCTGGAGAGGCAGGCTGAGCTGGCTGGGGGCTCCTGGAAGGGGTTGAGCTGGCTGCGTGGGGGCTGGCTGCTGAGAGGCGGGCTGAGCTGGCTGGGGGCTCCTGGAAGGGGTTGGGCTGGCTGCAGGGGGCTGGCTGCTGGAGACAGGGGCTGAGCTGGCTGGGGGCTCCTGGAAGGGGCTGGGCTGTCTGAGTGTGGGGGCTGTCTGCTGGAGAGGGGGGCTCCTGGAAGGGGGCTGGGCTGGCTGCTGGGGAGGGGGGCTGGCTTTTGAGGGGAGGGCAGTCTCCTAGGGGAAGCCTGGCCTGGCTGCTGGGGGCTAGGATAGCTGAGTGTTTGTAAAAGCAAACGTGGGCTTGAGTGATGGGGCTTCTCTTCCAGCCCCCCCCCAGCAGCTTATCTGTCTTTGGGAGCTTCCTGCTTTCCCCTCTGCTGGTCCCTCCTGGCCCTCGGGCTCCTGGGAAGGAAGCAGCATAGGTGTGAGAATGGAGGGGAGGAGGGTGAGGTGCACACACACCACAGGCAAGCTATTATTGCAGGGAGGGGGTGTGTTAATGGAAGTGACACATGCATACCATGGGCAAGCTCTTATTGCGGGGTGGGGGGGCCGTGTCAATGGAAATGACACACACACACCCCATGGGCAAGCTCTTATTGCAGGGGGGGTTTCATGGAAGTAACACACTATTCTGTTTCCCTGGAACTGTGGGGCCTCTGGGGTTTTGTTCCTCCTCAGCCTGCCCATGCAGGATCTGTTAGTACAGTAGTTTCAGGGCAGATAATAGATTCAGTATCATGGAAGCTGGGTTGTGGGCGGAGGAGGGGGAGTAAAGTCACCCTCTTGGTGACTCTACAGACCTCTCATGTGTTCCTCCCCCCCACTGAGCCAAGTGACTAACTTTCTGAGCCTGACTTGAGGATTCATGGACTTACTGTGGAATGGCTGAGATGCTGTATCCACCAGACAAATCATGAGACCTCGCACTGCAAGCCCGTTCACCCCTAAGATCCCCGACAGTGCTGTGCTCCCCTGGCGGAGTCAACCTGTGGAACTCCTTGCCAGAAAATGCGATGGAGGCTAGAACTTCAACAGGGTTCAAAAAAAAGAGCTAGATTGATTCATGGAAGTTAGGTCCATCAATGGCTATTAGCCAGGATGGGTAGGAATCATACCCCTAGCCTCTGTTTCTCTAGAGGTGGGTGACAGGGGAGGGATCATGTGAGGATTACCTGTTGTGATCCCTCCCTCTGGGGCATCTGGTATTGGCCACTGTCGGCAGACAGGATACTGGGCTAGGTGGACCTTTGGTCTAACCCAGTATGGCCGTTCTTATGTGGGTGCTGCTGCTTGTAAGTGCCACTTACAGCACTGTCTTGAGGGCAGTGTGTGTCATAATAGTACCCCTTAAAACGGCAGCCTCCAGAAGAAAATCTGGCCCATTCGTAGGAGCAATTTGAGGCTCCCTGCAGTCTGTGCTGCTCCCCATTTGGATGCCCTGCTCTCATACAGTCTTTTTAATCCAAGGGTCTCTGTGGATTTCATGAGCATGCATTTATTAAACCTTGGGACCCCTCTGGGATAATGATGCATAGGATTATCTCTGCTGTACTGATGGGAGACATTGATCCTCAAAGAAACTTGCCTAGCTCACGTCACTAATGTGTAGAACTCAGGATGCCTGACTACCCGTCCTCTGATCTGATCGCTAGACACAGCCGTCCCAGCTGCTAGCCTTGTTGCAGATTGACCAAATCAGACAGGGAGTGTCGTGCATGGAAGGCCTCATAACTGGCCTTTGAAGAGTATGTGGTGGACACCTGGTTTTGTGTGCTGCCAGTCAAAGAATTTGATGGTGGTATGAGAAGGAAAACACTTCTCAATAGTGAAACCAGTTGTGATTTCAAAGAACGCCATCCTAGCTGATTTTTTGCAAGAGAAACGTATGTTCTCCCTGCACTTTCTTTCCAGATTTTCATTTACCTGGCTTTGTCGGAGAGGCAAAGATGAGACCGTGGAAAATATAACTTGCTTTTTATCTTTGGGTTATACCAAGGGTTACTGATCTGTGTAGTCCACGGACCATCAGTGGTCTACAGAGAACTAGCTAGATGTATGGGGCTGGCATTTCTCCTTGCTTCCAGCTCCTGTGTCACACAGACAACTGAAAATAAGACCTAATAGTAATTAGGGATGTGATAGTGTACACGTTTAAATGGTTAACCGATGAGCCTAAAACAGAGGCAGGAGTGGGAGGGGCAGGTAGCTCTGTGGGAGCCGGTGCATGCAGGCTTTTAAGCCAGCTCCCTGGAGATGGGCGTACACAGTACCTATTTGTAAAAAAGGGAGCCTAACTTTAATATGTATCAGTCAGCCTAACTTTGATACCTGGAAAGATACTGGAACAAATTATTAAGCGATCCATTTGTAAGCACCTAAAGAATAATCGGGTTATAAGGAATAGACAACGTGGATTTGTAAAGACGAAATCATGGCCTCCCCACCTAATTTCCTTATTTGATAAGGTTATTGGCCTGGTGGATGGGGAAAGCAGTAGACATGATGTACCTTGATGTTAACAAGGTGTTTGCCGCAGACCCTCATGACATTCTCATATGCAAACTAGGAAATTATGGTTCAGATGAAATAACTGCAAGATTGTTGTATAACTGGTTGAAAGACCATACTCAAGACAGTAAGATCTTAATGGTTCTCTGGAACTCGGGGGGGGGGGGGGGGATATCTACTGGGGCCCTGTATTGGGTCTGCCCTACATCTGGTACTAGTTCATATTTTATTAATGACTTGGAATAGAGAGTATGCTTATAAAATCTGCAGATGACACCAAGATGGGAGGGGTGGAAGCACTTGGGACCACAAGATTAGAGTTCAAAATGACCTTGGTAAATTGGAGAATTCATCTGAAATGAACAAGAGGAAATTAATTAAAGACAAGAGCAAAATACTGCACTTCGGAAGGAAAATCAAATGCATGAGTCCAAAGTGGGGACTAGCTGGCTAGACAGCAGTAATAAAGAAAAGGATCTGGGAGTTATAGAGGGTGACAAATTGAATATGTGACAACAATGTAATAAATTTGTGCAAAAGCTAATTATTATTCTGGGTGGATTTGCAGGAGTGTAGTATGTAAAATATGAAATAATTGTTCTGCTTTGCTTAAGCACTGGCAGGGCCTCAGCTGGAGTACTGTATCCAGTTCTGGGCACTGCACTTTCAGAAAAATGTGGATGCCTTTGAGAGAGCTCAAAGGAGAGCAACACATGATAAAAGAATTAGAACAACTGTCCTATGAGGAATTCTTAAACAAAAACTGGTCATGCTTAGTCCTGAGGGAAAGAAGACTGAGGGGGGCTCCTGATAATAGTCTTCACATATGTTAAGGGCTGTTATAAAGAGGACAATCAGTTGTTCCCCTTGTCCATTGAAGGAAGGACAAGAAGTAATAGACTTAATCTGAAGCAAGGAAGATTTGAGTTAGGTATTAGGAAAAACTTCCTAATTAAGGCCAAGCCCAATCTATGGGGGAAGGTTGGCTGAAGATACACAATTCCAGCTACGTAAAAAGCATAGCTGAGTCGACGTACCTTAAGCCAAGCTTCAGTGCCTCCTTCACGAGGAGTAAGAGTATCGGGGAAGGGAGGCTTACCCTCAGCATTTGTTTTAGCAGGTCTTTACTAGACTCGCTAAATGAAATGCCAGATCAACCGCTGCAGCATCCATCTTCCTGCAAGTGGAGAAGTGACTAAAAAGACTGGTTAAGTATTGCAACAAGCTCTCGAGAGGTTGTGGAGTGCCCATCATTGGAGGCAGGTTAGACAATCAGTTATCAGGGCTGGTCAAGTTTTACCTGGTCTGCGTAAACACAGGGGGCTAAACTCACGTCTTCTTGAATCCCTTCCAGCCCCCTACATGGTTCTCTGAAATTCTTGCTGTCATTCCAGTGTTAATTTTCTGTGTAAGCAATTGTAATGACTCCAGGGATGTTGTGTGGTCCCAAGTTGGAGAGGAGGTGTCTGGGAGCCAGTCTCTCCATTAAGATGTGCGCTGTACTATGGGAGTAGTTTGGGAGCCCTGGATTTTGAGTTGCAGCTTGTGGGTAACTTGCTGTTGACTGGTTTCAGAGGGGTAGCCGTGTTAGTCTATTTCAGCAAAAACAAGGAGTCTGGTGGCACCTTAAAGATTAGCTTGTTAAAGACTAAATCTTTAAGGTGCCACCGGACTCCTTCTTGTTTTTATTGTTGATTGAGTTTTGCTTTCTCTCTCTCTCTCTCTTCCCCTTTCTGAACCCCATGCACTAGCTAGCAAAGCTGTCCCTGGAGCGGACCTGGTCACAGACTTGTCAGCTGTCTCAGTTGCAAGCTGTGGTGAATTTCTCCCCAGATGTAGCACGCCTGGAAGTGGTACCCTCTTGCCTGTGCGCAACTCAGTGCTGCCTCCAGATCCACCGCCCAAGCACGGGGAGAGGAGGCAGCCCAGCTACAGCCTGTGCCGCACCTGGGCGGCAGTTTCTGGATCCTTATTAGCACTGAGTAGATACCAGGCTCTATGCCGTGATTGCTGCTGATATATCTGGGTGTATGCTGTGATTTTTATTTATTTATTTTGCTACAGCTGCAACTTAGGAGATGGCATTGAGAGCCAGGCAGCTGGTTTAAATGTGTGTGGCTCTTCCCCATCTCCTGTCCTCCCCTTTTATTAGCGATGATTTGAAAGTTCCTTGCAAGCCCTATAATGAGCTGCGCCTGCTGCCTGCCGTAGCCAGCTGTCCTTCAGGGGAGCTGGCTGTCACTTTCTGTTACAGCATGTTCTAAAATCTAGACTAGGGTACCACATGGGCATTAGTTTGACTGGCTCACTCATGCAGAGGCTAAACTGTTTCACCTCAGTTATTTCACTTGAGTTGAGAACACCCTTTCCCCCCTGTAAAGACAAGGCCTGGCTGTCCTGTCTCTGAATGCAGCTGAGGTGAAATCTGAAGAGAATCCAGCATCTCACCAGCCTTTGGAAGGATCGTGGGTGGGCAGTTACTGTTCAGGCCAGTGGTTAGGAGACTAAAACTGGGGCACTCAGGAGATCTGGATTCAACTTTCTTTTGCTCTGCCACAGACTCCCTGTGTGACCTTGGGCAAGTCCCTCAGTCCCTCCATGTCTCATGATCTCCATCTGTACTAAGGGGATAATAGCAATGCCCTGCTTCCCATGGGAGGATAAATACGTTAACCTGATCACCGAATCTGAGCATCTTTAAGAGGACTTTTCTCGGGCTAGCTTTCTGATCAGGGAAGCCCACTTTGACTCAATCCCCATCTCACTGTAGTCAGTGAAATTATCCAGTGTTGCAAGCTCCCATCATGTGTTATTGTGTCATGATATTTACTGTTTTCCCTAAATCCCCAGCTTCTGGTGTCAAGTTATTTCACAAGAAACTCGGCTTTCATTTAGTGACCAAATAAATGAATTCCCAGTGCTTGTAGTTGTGGAGAAAAGCTTGAAAACCTGAACCCGTCCATACAGGTTCAGAAACAGGCAAATAAATCCAAAACTCCCGATTTTTAAAACACAATCTCATGATTTTTGAACACTTGCTTTAACAGTACTGTTCTCATGCTGTTTCATTGTATTGCCTCCATTAGAAATGTAGGGTTTCATCTGTCCTCTACATTTGCTGCCAGAGTTAAATGTAACCTTTCCCCTTAAGGTTGTTGCTGGGTTTGTAACTTTCATTTTACTGGGGGTGCTGCGTGCATCCCAGGTTTCCCTGGACATCCGTTGTTGTTGTTGTCTGTTGAATATTTGTATTATCATAGGGCAGGGCTACTCAACTTTGGAAGCCCCAGGGGCCACAATGATACCCACAGCACATGTCAAGGGCCACAACTTAAGTGTGGTTGCATGTACATGCAAATTAATATGCAAATAGCTTCTTTCACATGGATGGGCATGAATACAAAGATTAAGGCAAGACTACACAACACACAGGCCCCATTTAAGTCAGTTCTGCATGTTGATCCCTGTGTAAACCCAAACTGCACTGCGGGCCACAAACAAATAGGCCATGGGCCGCATGCAGCCCTCAAGCCGTGTGTTGAGTAGCCCTGTCATAGAGCTTAGCAGCCTTAGTCATAGACCAGAACCCTAGGGTACCAGGTGCTGTACAAGCACACAACAAAAAAACAATCCCCATCTCAAAGAGCTTACAATGAACACGGCAAATTGTCAGTCATTTTTCTTGTCTCATGTCCAGGAAACCTAGTACAGGACCAGATAGAAGTACTACCAGACTGCCGGTTCCTAGTAATACTCATTTACATAATTACTAATAACACACACATGCAATTTGGCCCAGTGCCCCTCCTCCATCCCACTGTGCTTCCTGAATTATAAAGATGCTTTCTCGGAGGCAGTGTGGAAAGGACAGGGCCAGAATGGCATGAGCTCCAGCTATTGTAAGCTTTGATATCCCAGAAATGTGCCTCTCTACGTGTATAAAGAGCCATGTAACTTTCCAGCACAGCATACATGTTTTGTAATAATAATATTAGGTGTGAATGAATGAACACCTGGTAAGGGTTGAGGTAAGGAGGTCTGTTTCCCTGCTGTCCTCAGAAAGCTTTTCAGTTATTACCCTAACATGCTGTTTCCTGCCATTTAGAAACCACAATTCTAAATATAGGTACTAACAACGTCTACGGGCATTCTGATCTGTTTATTAATGTGCCTCGGACCACACCTGAAAAGCTGGAGTTGTCATGGTACAGCAACGTCACGTGGTGACCTCAGCCGTGTCAGGGCAGAATAACTCCCCAAACACGTGTCGTGTTGGGTAGTCAGATGTGCTGAACGAGTTGGTCTAGATCAGCAGTGCTCAGACTCCATTGCACTGTGATCCAATTTGGACACCATACGTTACTACGTGATCCCAGGAGGGGGGAGGGACCGAAGACCAAGCTTGCCTGAGTCCTGTTGCTATGGGTGGGTGGAGGATTGGAGAGTCAAAAGGGATTCTTCCCTGGGCTGAAGGTATGAAACCTTAGCTTGGGGTAGTGGGGCTTTGGCTTCAGACTTGCTGGGGTCCAGGGTCAACACCAGCCCTGGCGACCCCATTAACATGAGGATGCGTGACGCACTTTGGGGACCTTACCCACAATTTGAGAACCCCTGGTCTAAATGCATCTGAGGTCACTGTTAAGGTCTCAAGGTAGAGAGCGATTTGGGTGACTCTTTGAGCATCTGTTGGAGAGGGAAGTGAGAGCCATCTACAGTTCTGGAGTGTGTTATTGACAGCATTAGCAGCAATGTGAAGGTAGAAGGGAATGCACAAATCCTTCTCCTTATCTTATTTCTGTGCTTCTATGGTTTTGGGTAAAGGAGATGCATCACGCTGCAGCTTCTGCTGTCGCTAAACATTGGTATTGTCTCCCACAAAAACAGTGATGGGAGACAGCAAACAATAATGGGCATTGATGCGTGTGCATCCCAGGTAGCTGGACTCATGGTGTTTATTCTGGGAACACTGGAAACAGCAACACTCAAACAAGATTTTTTTTGTAAAGCGTTCGTAAGTATTTCAAAAGGCAAAATAAGCAATAGGAAGAGAAGTGAGTCTTTGACAGCCTTTTTTTGTAGGGCTAGAGCAGCAGTTCCCAACCTTTACCAGATGGGGACCCATTTTGACAAATCAGGAAGACTTGGTGACCCAGGGCAATTCAAACAATGTGTGAATGGCTCCTTAAGAGCCACTTGGGGAGACACCTGGCGACCCTTTTGAAATGTAATGGCGACCCATATTTGGGTCCCGACCCATAGGTTGGGAAACCCTGAGCTAGAGGCTTAGCTGATCTCGTAATACCCATTCGACCTGACCCACAGAAAACAAGAGGGCTGTTTTGCACAGGGCTTGTAGTTTCACTTGCCAATGGTGGATACGAAACATAGCTCAGTGAGTGAGGGAGCCAAGAGGAGCTGCTGCACCATCGGTTCCTGCAGAATTTCAGCTTTTATTTAAAATAAGAATTCCAGCTATTATGGTTATGAAGATAACTTTGCAAATGGGGCACAGTGGCTTCCTGAGTCTGCTGGCAGCTTCACTGTCACTGGTGCTGCTCAGTTTCCTCAAGCAGCAGCAAAGTCCACAAAATGTATTTTGCTTCATTTTAAATGCTGTTTGGAGTTTTGAAGGCTGCAAAGAAAGCATGTCAGTTTTACTCTGATGTTTTGGAAAGCTGTGATCAGCAGGTGAAGGAGGTACTGGTGCTAGGTGGGAGGAGACATTAGAATACTGGAGGCTTGGGTAAGGGTAGATTAAAATAGAGCTCTTAGCTTCCCAAAGGAGGATGGAGTAAATAAGCAGCATCCATGGCCAACATCCTGCAAAAAAGACCATCTCACACCTTTGTGGTAGGAGGGGTTTAGCTTCGCACCAGGGCACTGCTGCTAAAATCTCACTATTGGTGCTCCTTTACGTTGGTCTCTGTCTGATAGATTTCGTCCTCTGATAATTGCTTCCAGTAGGAAGCTATAAGACAAATGGTTTTCCTGTTTGCCCACAAACCTGCCCCTCTGCATGGCACCACCCCTTGGGAGTTACAAGAGGAGCCGGGAAAAGAAATTGACAAACCATTTTTTCAGTGACAAATGTTGTTTCATCAAAACCAAAATATTATGAGAGCATCTATCTGTTTGGACAGCAATTTTATCAGGAGTTTTTTTGGTCTGGGATGGAATTTCTAGACAGAGGGTATGCTTGTATTGGAGCTGGGCAGTGTAATTTCCAGCTGGAGTAGACATAATCCTGCCATATGTTTTGAGCTGGCGCGCAAAACCCGCAAGTGTCGCCATGATCAGTGGGACAGTCTAGCTGCCCCAAGTACAATCCTGTAAGAGACTGTAGGTACATACTCGGGGCGACTAGTATGTCTTGCAGGTCACTCCACCAGGGCTGCTTTTCTATTTTGTTTCATGCTTGCGTGATCAGAACTTGTCTGGAAATTCCACCTTCTTCAGCTCCAATGTAGAGAAAACCCAGAGACAGAGATGAACATTGGTGATAGTCCAGTGGTTAAGGCGCTCTCCTGCGGAGGTAGGAGACCCTACTGTGAAGCAGATAGAGCAGGGACTAGAACCACTAGACCAGGGCTACTCAACCCGCGGCTTGTTTGTTTGCGGCCCGCGGTGTGGTTTGGATTTACGTGGGGCTCAACACGCGGCCTGCAGGTGGAGCCAAAACAAAGTAGTCAATATAATGGTCATCTGTTGAGATGCGTTTCAGTAGTTAAATTCCTGGATTGTCATTGCTCATTAAAAGTGCTGTCATATGGGTGGAAATCGGGTAACTATTGCATATTATTAATATCAGCAGAACTGACTTACATGGAGCCTGCGTGTTGCGTAGTCTTGCCTTAAACTTTGTATTCATGTCTGTCAGTGTGAAAGAAGCTATTTGCATATCTATTTGTGTGTATATGCAGCCACCCTTGAGTGACGGCTCTCGGCATGTGCTGTGAATATCATTGTGGCCCTGGGGCTTCCAAAGTTGAGTAGCCCTGGTTTAGACTATTGTCTATTCTGGGATGTGTCTCTCCCGCTTTATAAAAAAAAAAAAAAAAAAAAAAAAATTTCCCAAATAAAAATGTCCAAAGGTCTCTGTTTCATGTGGGATCAGAATGAAAACAAATTTTGAAACCTTGGGTTTTTTTTTTTTTTGAAACCTCAAAATAGTTGTTTTCTAGCCAGCCCTCGTTGTAAATCAAACTCTGGCATGGTCTCTGCAGGCAGCGGGCTGGGAGTTACCCACACTCTAGGCTGAATTCACTGTAGCACTGTTCGGATTTTGTTCTCCATGTTAAGCTCCTCATTCTGGAAAGTCCCTTCCCACAAACAGCTCCCCACCCTGCAAGTTTTCTGGCACACACTTCCCCCTCAGGCTCTACCTCCAAGGGTATGTGTGCACGGTAGCTGGGAGCGTGCTTCCCAACGTGGGAAAAGAGACGTGCACTGGAGCTTCTTGAGCACTAGTGTGGCTTTGGTAGCCAGCTACGTACGCCCCGAGGGGTTAGGTGGGTGTGTGGGAGAGCTATTTGTAGAATACTTGTATCTGGACTGAGAAACTACTGGAGTTCTCACTAAGGCGTAAAGCAGTGGTAGCCCCCGCGGTATCTACCTTCCTGGTCACAGACATCCGTATTATTGCTGCTTTCCAGTAAATAAAGGCTGAAGCACTTTTGCTTTCATTCTGAGGAGAGAGTTACTGTCCTCAGCAGGCGCCCTTTGGAAAGCCAAGCGTTCTGCTAGAGGAGTTTGAATGAGATTCCTGGTCTGCCCTGGGCTGTCTCGTGTTGCAAGAAGGAAATCCCCCGTGTACGGATTGGCTGATGCTGAGTACCATTTCTCCCGTGTGCTGTGCCGGTGACTCCTGATGCTCGGCACACCTGCGTCCTCACTCTGCCAGTGGAGAGGAGCTTCTGTTCCAATTTCCTGTGAGTGCCAGGGGTCTTGCTGCATGGTTTGGTGGAGTCTAAGGGGTGTGCGGGACAGAGCCGCAGGCTGTGGGAGGAAAGAGGAGCTCTGAGAGAGGTTCACTAACTGGCGAGGTGATTCTGGGCCTCCCAGTACGGTTTGTTGGGGGGGACGGGGACATTTGAATTAGCGCAGAGCTGGGCGAGTTCATGAATGGAATTGTGATGAGGCTGCTTGTACGGGGAAGCTCAGCAGCTGTGGGGCTCGCTGCTAGCACCTTCCTAAAAGCACAGGCTTCGGATCTTCACCTTTGGGGGTAGATGGGATTTGGACTCACCCATGGACTCTGCGGTGGTGCTAGACATTCTGTTACTCCAGGGCTGGCTGGTTCTTGTTCATGTGCTCAGGGTCTAACTCAGAGGTGGGGAACCTTTTTTGGGTCAGGAGCCATAGGAAAAAAAGAAAAGACAACCCCTCACGGACATGGCCCCTAACTGAAAAGGAGAAAGACACTCCCCACATTTCCCTCGCACATCAGAACCTAGTGGGGTCCAGGCTAGTAGATGTTGTGTGCTCCAGTCCTGCAATAGGCTCAGGCTCCCCAGTGCTGGGTGGGGGAAACCCTGAGCCTCAGGGGCCGGATCCAGGCAAGCCAAGGGCCTCATCCGAGGTTCCCCGCCTCTGGTCTAACTGATCGTCACATGGGGGTCGGGAAGGAATTCTCCCCGGTCTGACTGGCAGTGGTCTTGGGGACTTTTCACCTTCCTCTGCGGTGGGTGGGTGGGTTGCTTGCCGGAGTTATCTGGGTGTATCTCACTTAATCATTTCACTGCCATTGCAGGGCCTCAGGGGGTGCGCCTGGGTCCTGCCTCTTCTCTTTGTGTGACACATCATAGCCTGCTCTCCTGCGGGAGGGCCTAATTTCGGTTGCGGGGTTGAGGTGTGGGGGCGGGGTGGTGCTGGTGGCCTGTGATGTACAGGAGGTCAGATGAGAGGATCTGGTGGGTCTTAAACTCTGACTCTTCAGGTCCCCCCTGTACACACTGAAAATGCCTGGTTAGAGTCAATCAGGATCGGCACAGAATCCCCCCATCTCCCTTCGCTGCTGTCAAAGGTCCACATGCAGGCCTGCAGCCCGGTGGTCCGGAGTCACAACTTTATTACGGGTTTCACAATATTTGGTGGGGATTTTTTCCTTAAAATCCCAGCTCCTGGCATGATGGGAGCCCTTGAGAATCTCCACTTTCATTTGAAATAGCTGTGGCTACTCCTCTTCTCTGCTTTTCTTCCTACTTCCCCCCTCTGTACCCTCTTCTTTAAAAAAACAGATGAAGCCTACAGTCCACATAGCTAGTAAAGCTGGGTCAATTCTTCACCTTCCCCACCTGATTGTATGTTGTATTACTGTCTTCTATCCATCTGTATTTAGATCGGGGTGGGGAATGTTTTTTGTGGGGGTTGGGGCCACTGACTCACAGAAAAATCATTTGGGGGCTGCCCAGAATTGAGCCCGTGACTGAGAAGCAGAAGGACTCTCCCCACACTTCCTTCACCCCAGAGCCTAGGGGGGCCTGGGCTAGTAGATTTTGTGGGGCCCCTAGGCTGTAGGGTGGGGCCAAAAATGAGGGATTCTGTGTGTGGCTGCCAGGAAGCAGGCTTTGGTGTGAGGTATGGGCAGGAGGGAAGATGCAGGCGTGGGTTTGGGGGGGTGGGAGGTCTGGGTAGGAGGTGGGAGCTTAGTGAGGGTGCAGTGTTTGGGCAGGAAGGGAGTACAGGAGCCACTTCCTCCCCCCATGTGCGGATTGGATCCAGACCCGGCTTGCCTGACTTTGACCCACGAGGCTTGGAGCTTCCTCCCCTACAATGGGGTGCCAACATTGGTGCTCCAGCCCTGTGGGGGGAGGATTCAGGGGGGCAGGAGCGCCAGCACCAGCTCCCCAATGCTGGGCAGAGCCCATAGCCTCAGGGGCTGGATCCAGCCCCCCCCAGGCCTTAGGTTCCCCATCCCTGCTTTAGGTCATAAACCCTCTACAGCAGGGCTACTCAGCACGTGGCACGTGGACCGTTTGTTTGCGGCCCATGGTGCGGTTTGGGTTTATGGGGGCTCAACGCGTGGCCCACAGGTGGGATCCTTTGAACATGGCCTCCACTGGGAACACGCTCCACAACGGCGAGGTGTCTCCCAGGTGGGGTGACCACTGAAAGATGTAAGCGGACAGGCTGGCTGGAACAGAGGGGTAGAGGGTGTCGGCGTTTCTAGCCCCCAAGGAGAAGGTGCCGGGAGCGCCAGGACGTTGTGGGAAGTGCTTTGTATACATGCCTGTCAGTGTGAAAGAAACTATTTGCATATATATTTGTATGTATATGCAACCAAACTTAAGTTGCGGCCCTCGGCGTGTGCTCTGAGTATCATTGTGGCCCCCGGGCTTCCAAAGTTGAGTAGCCCTGCTTTACAGCATGGATTGTCTCTTCCATACTTGTACAGCCCCGGACACAACCGGGCCCCAATTTGTACTAAAACCGTAGCCCGCTGCTGTCAGTATCAGTATTTGTTACTAAAAGTATGTCTCTAGCCTCATGGTTGTGAAGAAAAGTTAGAAAATGTGCACCCCCCCCCCCAAAGGAAATAAAGCCAATCTCATGTTGGTTTTGAGCCAGTCTCGTGATTTCTGGAGACTTGGTCCATGCTTTTTTGGGGTTGTCTTCCTATGTATGTACCGGTGCCTAGGTTTGGCAGTGTGTGTAGTGGGATGGATGCACTGTGCCTTCTACTCTAAAATTCCTGGGTGTGCCATGGTTTTTCAGTGCAGGGCTGGTGGAAGGAAAAGATTATACCAACAACTGTGGTTTAAAGCTAAGGCGTCTGTGATCCTATGGTTCTAAGCAATTGGCTCTGCTATTGTTCGTATGATACCAGTTGTTGCTGTTCTGTTGCCAGAAGAAAATATTTTTTTCCTTTCCATTTGTCTGCTTGCTGCTGCTTTAAAAAAAATGGTATGTTTCTAACATAGCCCAAACCAGCATGGCTTCTAATTGCATCCTCATCTGTACATAGGCCTTGCCAAGAAGAGGAATGTTCTGGAAGCAGCATTTTGTTGCTAGTGAGTGGATTGGTGTAAAACCTATAGAGGCAGCTTTTGGTGGGTCACACGAAAAAGGCTGCTGCAGAGTATTCCATTTCTCAGGGCAGTGAATGCTAGCTGCTTTTAATAGGAGCTCAAGTTCCAAAGGGTCATTATTCATTAGATCATAATTAGTTTCACGCTGTCACCTCATGAGTTTTTAAATATGTGTAGGTGGGGGAGCTGGTCATGGCCGATGAGATCCAAAAATAAGCAGTTAGAGGCACATTTGCAGGGCTGCTGGAAGTATCTGAGAATTTAGTGCCCATTCTAGCAAAGGGAACATGGCATTAGTTGGAGCACTGTGTATTTTCTCCCCACCCAGCTCTGCTAATGCAACTCTGTCCTGAGCAAGGCCAGACTTGGGGTGTCTCTGCCAAGGACTGGCTGTATTTCACTAGTGATTTTGGGGGAGGTCACCAAAGTCATCATGACGTCGGGTCTCCAGAAGTGAAAGGCTAGCACCTGGATCTGTTGTCCTCGCTCGCTCATGACTGGCTTCTGCTGTACACTGTCAAAGCCCAGGGGAATTCAAAGGAAGCGGTGTTATGTAATTTGCTTCTGCTCACTGTACTGTATTTTAGAGTGCAAGTGGGAAGGGAAGGAAACTGTTCTTCCTGGCACGGACCTGGCTGTGAGTGTGTGACGTTCCAGCTTTGGACTTCATAGGTGTTGCTACGTCATCCGCTATGGCTGCTCACAGCTGGGTAATAGCAGCAGGAATAGAACTGAGGCCATCCTGCTCCCGATGCTCAAGTCCCCACTGCCTGAGCTAAGGCAGGATCTCTGCTAGCTCTGAATGGAATAGACTCCAGTGTTCCCAGCAGAGCGGCCCTGGTTCCGTCAGAGGGCTACCGCAAAGCCCCCTTCTGGTGTGAAGGGAAGTTCAAAAGCACAAATATGAATAAGCTCCAGGGATTGTTTCTGGTGCACTTCAGGCTGCTTGAAGGTCTTTACTTGTAGTCGAAGAGAGTTCCTGTACCTGCTGGGGATGTCAGCGTGTAGTCGACTACATGACTTACCGATAAGCCTGGGCTTATCAGTTAATCCTTTTGACTGTATGCATTCCCCTTCCCCCCACTGCCTTTGTATCCATGGGACCACTGAGGCAGTGGTGGGAGAGGCAGGCAGGAGCCGGCACACATGGGGAGCCAACTTTTAAAACAGCCCTCTATGCATGCCGGCTTCTGCGGAGCCACCTGCCCTCCCTCCCCTATTGCTGCCTCTGACAGAGAGATAGCAGCATGGGGGGTGGAGTACACGCGGGAAGTGGCTTGCAAGTCAGCTCCCCATGCATCTCCACTCCTGCGGAGCTGCTTGCCCCCCACATTGCTGCCTCTCTATCAGAGGATGGGGGTGGGGGAGGTGGGAGCATGTGTTCGCCTGCCCCCCGCCCTGCATGTAAAGATGTAGCTGCTAAAATTTCTAATGGTTACGTGTTTACACAAATACCTGATAGTTAACATACCTAATACCTGCCTGATTCCAGGAGAGACTTTGCTTGGGAACACTCCCCCACTTGACAGTGGCAGTTCTGGATAAATCCCTGGAATTTTTCTGGTGTTATTATTGAAGTATAGAGTGCAGCGTAGGGTTGGACTCTATCGAACACTGCCGAGAGAGAGACCTTGTCTTAAAGACCTGTGTTCCAACACCCCTTGCTTTTATACTTTCCAGAGGGCTCAGTGACCACTAAACAAAGATCCTGTCTCACCTGAATGGTGCTAAGCCAGTATGATCCCCAATTTGCAGGAGGGACCTCACATTGAGTCAGTACTGCTATGGTGAGAACCCAGGAGTCCTGCCTTGCCGCCAAGATCTCTCTGCTTCTCCTTTGTCAATCCACTTTGACAATGCCCGGGTAGGTGAAAGTATACTGAGACAAGAGAGAGGGCTGTAGGCAAGGGTTAGCCCTGAACCTGTTTTACTGTCCCACGAAAATATTCGAGAGGTTGGAAAAAATGACCAGCCTCAGAGAGGGTCAATACCATGACAACTTTCACAAGCTGGAAAATAATAGTAAAAAAATCCATGCGGGTCAATTTTGACCAATTTATATTGCTTTTTTTTTTTTTTTAAACTACAACTAGGATAATTTTGAAACAAAAAGTGATTTCAAACTGGAATGTCAAAATGAAACATTTCTTTTGAAAAACCGACCCTTTCCCAGAGTGGTTTCGGCTTCAGCAAGTCTGCATTTTCTGATGAAAAACAGTTGTCAACATACCAGGTATGGGGGAGAGATCTGAACTAGGGAGAGGAAGAGAAGTTCCCTCGTACTCTTCACAAAAGAACAAGAACTGTTTTCCCCTTTACTAATTTCCAGTGCTGCTGACTTGGCACGAAAGGTGCATTGGGCTGTATTTTTCTCCCAGACACTGCCATGTGGCTAGTTAAGACATGTGACATTCTTGATCTTTAATCTGAATTCTCCCCCACCCACTCTCGTCTTCTCATTTCTCCTTGTGCTGAGTTATTATAAAAGCCCTCCTTTAAAAGGTCTCTGTATCCTCCTCTCCCCCCTCCACTCCAGCAGGCTGAGAACAGAGCTGGTAGGCAGGTAAACCACAGTCTGCCTTGTGTGACCCTGTCCTCTCCCTCCAGCTCTCTCTGGAGGATGATGTGCTCTCCCTCAGGTAGTCTCATGACTCCGGAGGAGTCGTTGCTTGTTGAAAAGACTGGGACCACCTGAACCCTTCCTCCGCCCACGTCTTTTCAGTTGAGGGCTGAGGAGCAGCGAAGTTCATGGCTCCAGCTCAATGTGAACAAAACTTCTAGTGGCCTCGACTGAAAAAGGAGCCTGTGGAGTCTTGCACAGCAGGCTGGACCTCCTGGTCCGGCACCCTCTGGACCTGACTGGTCCCGGATGAGGGATTTCTCCAGGTCAGGGGAGGTCATTTCAGGGCCCCCCTGCTGCTCCTTTCCCCATTTTCTGGCTCCTCCCGCAGCCCAGCTGAGCCACATGCCAGCTCCTGGTCCCTCCCCAGCCCAACTGAGCCATGCACTGGCTCCCGGGACCCCACACTCCTGCAGCACACGGGACTCTCTGGTCCTGGAACATCCGAGGTCATGCCGGACCACAGATGTTGCCAGATCAGAGAATCCTGGATTTTAGAGGTGCAACCTGTAGTATCCTGGGGAGGGAGTGAATGTGACAGAGCCTTGAATCAGACCCTACAATTGTGTGTGTCCCAATGAGCAGTGGTGGTACTAAATCCCACTGCTAATTGGTGGGGAAACACTTAACAACATTGATATTGGAATCACCTTCATTAGGCTTCAGAGCTCACTGAGGCTGATGGCTCAGATTGTTCCAGGCCATCAACAGAGTCAGGCAGGCAACGGCTGCCATCCGTATGAGGCTGCAGGGAGCTCAAGTTTTTCCAGCCAACCATGTGCCAGCTATTGGACAATGGTTCTCTGTGGCTCATTCTGTTCAGAGGGATTTGTGCATTAACCCACCTGTCCTCCCATCAGCCCGTCCCATGAGGCGGAGTGACCAAGAGTTGGATAACAAAGGAGAGCTGCTAGGACAACTGGTGGGGAATGCCCCACAGTCCTTATGAGATGGCCCCACTTCCCCAGTGTGACTAAGGCAGCCTGACCCCTAGTCCCGTCCTGCTGGCTCGCATTCTTTTTAGGGGTTTCTTTAGCTTTTGGTGCATCTCTTCTATGGCACGCTCAAGCTGACAGTGCTGAGTGCTGCCCATCTCATCCTTTATGGGAGATCAGCAGGTACTGAAACCACCCCAGCGTTCAGTCAGCTTCCTGGCAGCTACTCCAACCCACTCCAGAATAGGGATGTAAAATTTCAATTAATTGGCTAATTGAATAGTGGATGCAATATGCATTGACTATTTGATTAGTCAATAAGGGGCGCTTCCGCCTTTGAAGTGTAGCAACAGTCCCAGGGCTGTTGCTACACTTCAAAGGCAAAAGCGCTGCAGAGAGCCCAGGGCCAGTGGGGGATTCAAGCAGTCCCCCGCTGGCCCCGTGCTCCCCGCGGTGTTTCAAAGTGGCAGTGCCTCATGGAGCCCAGGGTCAGCCTGTGACCCCGGGCTCCCTGCAGCACTGCCACTTTTAAACACCACGGGTGTTTCAAAGCAGCAGAGCTGCATGGCGCCCAGGGTCAGTGGGGGAGTCTCCAGATGACCCCCGGGCTCCACGCAGGCTTTGAAATGCTGCATACAGCCCGGGCCAGCTAGGGACTTCCAGCTGGCCCCAGGCTGCTGTTTTGAAGCACCCTCTTTTTTTCCCCCTCCCTTGCTGCCTCTTTCGGATAGAGACAGCAAGGGAGGGGGGAAGGTTGAGTCAATTAGTCGTCCACATTCCTACTCCAGAAAGGCAGCACCTGGGAAGTGACTGCTTGGCACCACCTTGAAATACTGCCTGAGCGTCCGCCTTGTCTGAGTCTCCAGTCCTATGCGGGTTGCTCCCTGAGGTGGGAATCTGAAAAACACCTAGGGAGGGAGGATTGGTATTCTACTAAGTGCCGACAGGTTTCGTCGGGTCAGAGTGCACCTGTCTCTCCCCTTTGGAGACAGTGATGTTGTAACTCCCTCAGGGCACAGAAAGCATCACTCTTTAACATCTAGACGGCGTGCCTTGCTGTGGGTGTCCGTGCGTCTCCTGCAAGCTACCTGCAAGCCAAAGCTGTCCTCAGCGTGGGCATGAGTAAATTCTGCCCAGGGAGGCCAAGGAACCGAACAGCAGAAGGTGCTGCTGGCTAGGCTGGGGGTCCATTGGCATAACTCTGGGCTTTCAACGGGCCCAAGGGCTCGCTCAGTCTCTGTCCATCACTGCTCTCTCTCCTTATAGTTTCGTCGGTTCCTTCTGGTCCTGGAAGCTTAGTGATCCGCTAATCCAGTGGCTTTCACACTAGGGGTCACGACCCAGCACCGGGCCATGGAATGTCAGGCCCTGGGTCTCGTGGCTGCAGGGGGAGCAGGTGAGCAGTCGGGGGGCTAAAGCAGCACCCGGCCTGGCACTGCAGGCTGCGCTGCGCCCCAGAAGCAGCCAGCAGCAGGCCCAGCTACTCGATGGGGGGTGGGGGTGGGGAACGCACAAGGCTCCGCACACTGCCCTTGCCCTGAGCGCTAGCTCCACACTCCCACTGGCTGGGAACCTGCTGCTGGCTGCTTCTGGGGGCAGCCTGGTCTGTGGTGCCAGGAGAGGCAGGAAGCTGCCTTCGCGCCCCCGCTGTGCTGCTGACCGGGAGCTGCTAAAGGTAAGCCCCTCCTGACCCCCTCCCCCCCAAGCTGGAACCACCTCCTGCACCCCAAAGCTCCCACCCTGGAGCCCGCACTAGTCAAATTATGTTGGGTCGCAGCATCAACAATTTTCAACTGGGTCATGAGAAAAAAAGTTTGAAAACCACTGAAGTAGTCTGACCCCCTGTATAACTTTGGCCATAGAACTTCTGCAATATAATTCCTGGAAGCGAGCTTAGTCAATACCATCCCATCTTGATTTTAAAAATGGTCAGTGCAGGAGAATGCACCCCAACCCTTGGTAAGTTGTCCCAGGGTTAATCACGCTCTTGTTAAAAATGCCTTCTTCCCTGTCTGACTATGTCTAGCTTCAGCCTCCAGCCCTGGGATTGTGTGAGACCTGCTAGATTGAAGAGCCATTGTTAAACGTTTGTTCCCCATAGACTGGGAACTGATACTTTCTCTTTCCTGAGTGCCGCCAGTTGCAGAAATGAATGTGGGATTTGCCCTGTGTTAATTGCTGCTCACTGGAGGTCTCTGCAAGGTGCATGTGGTAAGATCACTCACTTGCAGCGCTCCCAAGGTGTCAGCAGAGAGGTCGAGGGATCAGACCTGCAAACCTTCGGCTGGGCCTCTAACCCAGGACCCCAGTTGTATCGTAATGGTGAATCCAGTCCTTGATAGTGAAATAAATCAACTGAGAGAAGAGAAGGGGCAGAACTTTGCCATCTTGGTGACCCAGTTCATTCTAACTAGCAGTTTGAACCTTTGCTCTGGAGGAAAAGTCCCTCGCTCGATCATGTTAATTATCTTCAGACAATCAGTGAATTCATTGCTATTCTGGGTGCAGATCCTGTCAGGTGACAATTTTATCTGGAAAGTCCCTGATCTCTTCCCCGAGACAGACAGGTTATGTCAACTAGCAAGTACCCCCTTGTAGCTTTGTGCCCCGAGCCAGGGGGCTTCACATTTTCAGAGGATGGACCAGAGCCGTGGTGTTCAACACGCTAGCCACATGTGGCTGGTTGAGTGTGGTTAGTTGGCTACTGCTTCAGAACTGATTGGGCACCATGGGACTAGCGCTTTTCTGTCCTGCAAAAATTTGAGAAATCTTGAGAAAATTCCCTGGACATTTCTTGTCAGTGAAAATTCTGAAAAAAAAAATGTGATTCAGGTCACTCAAAAGATCTTTGATCTTTGTGCGTTTAGTGGCTCTCCTTCCTTTTTCTAATGCAAAGGTACTGAAATTTCAAAACAAAAAGCCATTTTGATTAAAGCACCAGAAACTCTGTTTAGAAAATGGTAAAAACATCTTTTTTAAAGACCGTCTGGAAACTTCTCTTTTCTGAGTTTTTTTTGAGTAGGGAGATTTGTGGAATCTAGCCCCGGTTTTGTGAACAGATTTTGTCTTGATGAATTGGCGTTTTGGGGGTTAAAAAAAAAAATCTGTCAAAGTGTTCCTGCTGTATTGTGAAACTTGTGGTGCTACATTTATTCTCATGTAGCTGATTCTCTTCCACCCCATTCGCAATTTCATAACATCCCGGTGGTGACTACTGCCATTGCTTATATAGAGAAGTAATTAGAGAAGAATTGAATGTAACTTTGACTGCCATGTAGCAGCTTGCAAAGGAGTTCCTAGAGCTTGAAAAAGGAGTATTTCACTTTACTGCAGCAGAAAGCCAGCCAGTGGTGTGATTTTTTTGGGGACCTACAAAATTGGTGGCTTAATAAATACATTTCCTGGTGACAGCTATTTGTATTTTATCTCTTCTTCTCCTTACCCATCACTACCTGATTCTCTGCACATGGCTGAACCAGCTCCAGGTGTTTGGGTCCAGCAAATACCTTAGTGGTTCCCTTTGTTCTTTTACAACTGGCTAACTTAACCCTGACTGTTTCTCCACCTGGGAATATGTTGGAGTTGGGCCGTGGAATGTATCCAGGAGGCACCTGGGGCCAAAAATGCTATTTAACTATCTCTTGGATTTACCTTAGCCTGCTCTGTTGACATGGTCATCATGTAGTGAATTGCAGAGGACACCTCTAACATGGTGGAGCCCAGCACAGTTTGATTTTGCAACACAGACAGGAAAGATGTGTGTTTGAGAGGTGGTTGGAAGGGGTTTGGTTTACTTTTAATTTAAAAAGTCCCCCATCTTCTGGCAACAGAAATATTCCTGTGAACATTCTGTTCTTTCCCAGTCTTTTACAAATTTTTCATGGAGACTTTTCCCCCCTTTTGGTTTGTGAGGCTTGCATTTGTTTTGGCTCCTGTGGGGCAATTTTCTCTCTCTCCTGTTTGCACTGACAAGTTTACTGGATCTATTTCAGTCCTGTGGCAGGAATCGGGTCAAAGTGGTGGTGGTGGGGAAGGGGGGGAAATCATTTTAGAAAACGCCATTTAAAAAAAAAAGTCCGTGGAACATTTCTTAAAAAAAAAAATCTTGATTGGTCAACTTCCACAGGTTTTATGATCTTTTTCCCCAAAAAGATCCAGTGGCCAAATAGCAGGAGAGCCCAGCAACTCAAGTGGCATGAGACTGCAGTGAAATGAGTTTGCGGGAGGTGGTGAAGGAGATGGGAGCTGATGGGCAATCAGCAGTAGGGAAAGGATGGTTTGCATGCAGCACATTAAGGACTAATGTGCATCCCTCATAAGCTTCAAAAGATAATTCAATGCACCATCTTAGGGCTGGCCTACTCCCGGGTGTCTTAACTGATGTAATGAGATTGGTTTGCAAAAAGTCCTTCCGTGGCTCTGCCCCCATCCTGCAGATATTCTCTGCGAGCGAAAGGTGTGCAAACCCCACACCTTTCCCAGGTGTGCCGGGGGTTCAGAATAACCAGAATCTCGTAATGTGAGTAAACGCAACAGAGAAGACCTAACTTGATCTCCTCTCTCCGGACACCCTCCGCTGGCTGTAGCGTGCGTGATGTTAATGGGTGAGAAATTCTAGGGGACGGGAGAAGAGTCTGCTGCGGTGTCCGTGATGCTGCCGGGTTGCTTCGAACACCAGTGGCTCACTTGTGCATGCTAGGGAGAGGGCGAAAGGAAGTGACGGGAGAGGCTTTGTCCGCGAGCAAGGGCTGCCAGTCGGTGCCCAGTCTTGTGGATAAACTGTACCTGGCAGCGGAGACCAGCACGTTCATTGGTGTAGGCTTCAAACGTGAGTCTGCTGCGAGGCCGGGGGAGTGCATTAACCCACTGTCACACATGCAGCCAGCCACCCACCTCTTGTGACATTTACGTGTTGCTGTGGTGAGCCATTCTGGTTGCTGTGTCTGGCAGCGGCTGGCACCCAAGTGCTGGTGAGCCCTGTGCAAGGGGCTGAGGTGCCCAAGGACCAGTTCTCACGCTCCCGGGGGCGGGTCACATCAGGAAGGGTGACTGTCTGATTTGTTGCCTTTCAGGGATGGCTGGTTGGGAGGTAGATGAGTAAGCTGCAGACATGGAAGGGAAAGGACCCTACCGCATCTACGACCCCGGTGGGGGGACACAGGAAGAAGCAGCAGCAGCCTTTGAGCGGCTGGTGGAGGAGAACACTCGGCTGAAGGAGAAGATGCAGGGGATAAAGTCTCTAGGTAATTGCTGTGGTGCTGGACACAGGCTTTTCTTTTGTCCTCCCCCTTCCTGGGGGGGTGGGAGGGAGGCAGCGGACGGACTTTGCAGCCACGATGCCACTTGCTTCATCCGCTAGCAGGGGTGCTGCAGGGAGATGCCCCTCTCTTTCCGCACCCCAGCGTGGGCTTGCTGGCTCTGCACACACCCTAGCTGCCCCAGGGCATGGGAAACTGGGTCTGTACGTGCAGTGTGTCGTTCCTCTCCGCCTTTCCTGAACATGCCCAAGGCAGTGTTCCCTGCAAGCTGAGCGCTTGGGTGGCCACCCAGGAGGGATTCAGGAGTTGCCCCGTTGATTAGCAGAGCGCTCGCAGCCGGCAGCATGTGTTTCTGCTGGTGGTGTACATGTGCACATAACAAAATTTATTCCGCACATGGATGAAGAAAAAATTAGAGGGAACTTTGGCCCAAGGGCTGATTCCCTGCATGGGAAACCGCTCCTAGGACTGAACGGTGCTATTCTGCAGAGAGTGGCACAGCTGTGCATACTGGGAGCGGGCGCCAGCTTGGCATGAAGGTGGCATTGCTGAGCTCTCTGTAAAACCTGTTGTGCTGGCAGCTGATCTCTTGGCTCGTGCGCCAGGAGGTGCAGATGGGCTGAGACACTTGCCGTGTGGGTAGCCTACGGAAAGGCCTGTGGTCTGCGCTAACTGGATGGGCCACTGTGGCGGCGGTGCTGATTCATGGCTGAGAATTGAGAAATATGCTCCTCTAGCATCCTTGGCCCAGCTAGCTTTTAAAGAAGGCCGTGCACTCGCTCGGCTGCCACCTTAAACTCCCACCTCTTCCACCTCCGTTGGATGGCATTTCCCCTCTTGCTGGCGTGAGACCTGATGACACGGTGTCCGTCTCTCTGCTGGCCCTTGCAGTGCAATGCAGGGGAATCTCTTGGCCATGTGGCCCCAGATCATGCATTCTAAGACCTGTTCTGCACTTAAAAATTAGATTGACCAAGCTACGTCGCTTGGAGCTGTGAAAAATCCCACATCCTGGATGCTGGGGTTAGGTCGACCTACCCTCTGGGGTAGACACAGCTAAGCTGACGGAAGAGTTCTTCCATTGATGTAGGAAGTGACTACAGTGCAGTGGGACCATCGCTGTGCCGCTGTAGCGCAGGCATACCAGTCTTAGGGTATGTCTACACTAGCCCCCTAGTTTGAACTAGGGAGGCTAATGTAGGCATTCGAAGTTGCAAATCAAGCCCGGGATTTAAATATCTCGCTTGATTTGCATCTTCAACGTCGCCATTTTTGAAATTTACAAGTCGGACTAACTGCCATCTGCGGCAGGGGACCCAGTAGTTTGAAATAAAGCCTAAATCGAACTACCTGTTAAACCTTATTCCAGGAGGAATAACAGGTAGTTCGAACTAGGGCTTTATTTCGAACTACCGGGTCCCTGCTGCAGACGCGGGCAGTTTGTCCCGACTTGTAAATTTCAAAAATGGCGATCGTTGAAGATGCAAATCAAGCGCGGGATATGTAAATCCTGGGCTTGATTTGCAACTTCGAATGCCTACATTAGCCTCCCTAGTTCGAACTAGGGGGTAGTGTAGACATACCCTCTGAGTTCAGAGACAGAGGGACCATAATGCACTGTTCTGAGATGCCTGACGAGATGCTTGAGTGTGGGAAAAGATTCGACCTTGTACTCGCCAGTGGAGAGGAAAGGCCTTGGAAAAGGAACACTCCTGGCCCAAGGTGAGATACTCTGGCTGAAGATCAGAGAGTAAAACTGGGGAGCCCATATGAAATATAAAATCTGCCCTGCAGAATGTGCTGTCGTTGGTGTTTCCATGCTCGGGTGCCTCTGTGGCAAAGAAGCAACAACTGACCTTCCAGTGGAGGGTTATTTACTTGGGCAGAATTATTGCTGTGGGAAGAAGGCCCATGTGGGACGTTTTCATTTCTTCTGTCGCTGGTAGTTGTGAAATGCAAGTGGAGGAGGGGATTGGTGCAGGCTGGTGTGGGGAACTGGCCTCGGGGGGGTGTGGCAGCGACGGTGCTGTGTAACAACCAGGAAACGCAAACTCCTCTGTTTGTTGTAAACACCAGGAGAACTGCTGGAAGAGTCCCAGATGGAAGCATCAAAACTGCGGCAGAAGGTGGAGGACCTCGTGAAGGACAATGAGATGCTGAGGTCTTCCTCCTTTGACAAACTGGCTGAAATAACAGGTACAAGGTGGGAGGCTCCCCCAGGGAGACCCTTCCAGTCCAGAGTCAGCAAGAGGGCATGGCTGTTCGCCACTGAGTCAGGGCAGTCACGCTCAGCAGGGGCACAGCATGTCCGCAGCCGACCTTGTGAGACGGGGGCGGGGGCAAGACAGGTTGTTCTGGTTTCCCCTACACGGACAGGCTTTGCTCTTTTGATATGGGAATGGCCGGTAGGTGACTGATCAGGGCAGTAGCTAAGGCTAGAGGGCAGATTCCCAGTTTGTCTAGGTGGGTAGCAAGGCCAGAGAAGCAGCCAGCCAATTCTCCCCACTTCCCTGTCGCATCTCCCCATTTCAGTCCCTAGCGTGATGCAGGGGAGCTGTGGTGCACTCATGGGACCTACCGCACGATTGCTTCCCTTGGCCCGTTTCCCAGGACCTGGTTGGAAAGATTGGAAGGGGAAGGCTGCAGAAGGCCTTCTCGCTCACTCATGCAGATTCACACTTGGCTGGGGTTTAGAATGGCATTTTCTGCTCCTGTCTTCTACAGAATTTAACTCCCCTGGAGTCTGTTTCTTGCAGAGTAAATGAAAGAAAACACACGCTCGCGCGCGCGCACACCGTTTGACCGTTTGAGATCAGTGCAGGGTTTGGCAAGCCACATCTGGCCTGCCCATTAACATTCCCTGGTGTGCCTATATTAATGTAAGTGCCCGTGACAGTATTTTAAAAGGAGTATGCAGACAGTTGGCAGACCCGAGAGTCCTGTGTGCAAAAATGCTGCACCCTGCCCTTTGTATATTGAGATCTGCCTGCAGCTAGTCTGCCTTCTTGGGGACGGCCACGCTCAGCCTAGCCAAAGGGGATAGATTGATGGTGTTTTATGCTTTGGTTTGGAAATGCCAAGACTCACCCTAGCGCTTCACCCTTTTGAGAACAGGACGTTGAATGCCGATGTAATCCGTGCATGGTTCAGATAAGCCATGAAAACCTGATGTCCTGTCTGATTTCTGTGGACATCAGACCTCCCTGGTGTGCTTAATAAGAGTGGGGCTTACTCTTATTGGTTCTTCAAGGAAGGAAATTTTGGCCAACAAGTACCCTCATGTAGAGAAACCTCCTGCAGGCAAACCCGTTTCTAGAACCATTTTAGTTGAAGCTGCTTAAAGCAAATGCAATTGAAGGAGCAGTTTGAAATGGCTGTAGCTGCCAGAGACTGACCTATACCAGGACTCCCACAAATTCTGCTGAACTGATGTTAGAACCAATAGGAATCTTTATGGAATTCCTCATAGGCGTGGTTTTATTTTGGAGCTCTCTCGCCCACCCTGCTCCTGCACTATAAATCAGGACAGTGGGGTTGTGTGGGCTGGGGGGCAGGTTCCACACCTGCCTGAGGCTTGCAGTTTTGGGAGGCGGGGTAATTCTGCTCTGTCCCCTGCAAACTGTGTACATGAATGTCTGCCTTGAAGGCGAGGCATGTGTGATGGCTGTTGTTGTTGTCTGCTCCTGGGGGCCAGCGGATGAGACTTAATGGGCTGCAAAGAAAGCATCTGAGCCCTGAATCTCATCTTTCAGAATAGCCGTGTGACGCATCCGAACAGGAAAGTGCCAGCTGCTTTACCCGGCAAAGCTGACCAAAGGCAAACTCCTGGGAGTTAATACACAGTCTGCATTTGCACGGCATGCAGGGCATTACCTGGGCCTCTTACTCACACAGCAGCCACTGGCCAGTGTAACGAGAAAGGAGAATGATGTACAAGTATGGTGCTTGGCCCAGAAGCTGTTCCTGTTACTCTGTGGCCTAAGGTTAGATCAGAGGGAACAAGTCCGCACTCTGACTGCTTCTGCAGCCTATTGATGTTACAAGATGTTGGAGATCATTGTTCTCTGTAGACTTCTTTGTCTGTCTGGTCTCTGCCTCTTCACTGCTGTCCCTCATGCCAGGCTCTGAAACGCTCACAGCTGTGGCCTCTCCCTGTTACAGGAGGTGATGCAGAGCCCAACCTGTCCCCACGGGTCCAGGCAAAGCTGAGAAGCAACAGGATACCCAAGCTCAGAAACCTCCGTCCACTGTAAGTCTGATGAAATTGCCTTAGCCACCCAGGCCATGAAATTAGCAGGCAATTTAAAAAAAAAAAAATCTAAGGGTTAAGGAAACAGACTTGCCGGAAGGGCTGTCTTGTCTCCCACATCAGTGACAGGATGGACTGTGAGTCTGTGTCTTTGGACAAGCCTGTAGTTGCAACAGCTGCTGGGTTTGGCAGAATTGGAATGTAGTGCCGGCTAGTTATCTACGCCCATTAGCTTGCCCTTCAGGGGCTTCCATTCCACCTCTCTCCCCTGTGGACACAGGACTTGTTTTCTGTGCGGAAACCCATCTGCCCCAGGAGCCCCTATCCCTGGATTCTAGTCCCCAAACTGGGAGGATCATCTTTACAGCGCATAAAGCGGCTTCAAGAGCTGAGCGTGTGGCCCAAACAATCCCGGTTTTGTACGACACGTTGAACCTCTCCAGTCTGGCAACATCTGTGGTCCGGCATGATTTTAGTGAGCCCAATGTCCACTTTTCATGGGTGTGGCCAAGTTTCTCACAGTCCCATAAAGTTTGTTTACAGCCCCCAGTGCTGGCTTTCAGTGTTCTGTGCTGTTATTTAGCTCTAATTTACCCCCAAATGTGTTCTGAGAGCCCAGTGAGCAGTGGAAGTGTTGGTAATGCTGCTAGACAATATAGACCTCTCTTGGTGCAGCAAATTCTCTGGTTCAGCCCCAGTCAGGTCCTGAGGGTGCTGGACAAGAGAGGTTCAACCTGCAGTGCAAATGGCATTAAGCTAGCTGATGAAATGGGGAAATCTCTCCCTTGCTACCCCCTTAATCTCTGCCCTCCCTTTGCCGTGATGGAACACAGCGGGATTGGCTGTCTCTGCATGAGGGCCTGACTCCCTTGTCTCCCTTTGCAGGGTTCCTCGTCAGAGTTCGAAATTGTATCCAGTGAGGACAAGAGGTTTTCCCAGGAGAGCAGGAAGTCGGTGAGTTATCCTGCCAGCTCGGTGCCCTGAGTGGAAGCTCATTTGGGCTAACTCTAATTGCCCACAGCAGGGGCACAGCATGTCTGTGGCCCGGCCTCGTGAGAGGGGGCAAGGCAGGTGGTTCTGGTTTCCCCCACGCTGATGGGCTTTGCTCTCTCTGTATGGGAATGGAGGTCAGGTAGGCGGTGTATGATCAGGGGCTTGTCTAAGTGAGTAGCAAGGCCAGAGGAGCAGCCAGCCAGCTCTCCCCACTTCCCCATCGCCTCACCCCATTTCAGTCCCTGGCATGATGCACGAGAGCTGTGGTGAGCTACACAGGACCTACCGCACGGTTGCTTCCCTTGGCCCGTTTCCCAGGACACGGTTGGAAAACTCAGATGGGGAAAGCGTGCGGCAGCTGCAGAAGGGCCTTCCCACTCACTTATGCAAACAGGCTGGTGCTGGCGACTTCCCTCTGGGCAGGCGCCGTGCGCTCCCTGCAGCTGGGCATTCAGCCAGGAGGGCAGGCTGTTGGCCTGGGAAACTGAGTGCCTCGGGGCTGAAGAAAGGGGCTGTAAAGTCCTGAGTGAGGCAATCGTTGGAGCAATCCGGTGCCGCACGTTTCGTAACCCGTTTGGTCTCTGCGCAACTCAACAGTCACTGGGTTATTTTACCCACTCATCCCCCACGAACAGTCGATGGGATTTTTGCACCCACCCTGACCTATTTACGATCCTCTTGAATAATGTCCCCTCTAATCTGTTCCATCCATGTGCAGAATCATTTTTATGTGCACCAAGGCACGTGCGAATGTGCACCACCAGTAGAAACACACAACCTAGCTGTGGGCACTCTGCTGATCTGCTGGGCGGCGTGTGACTCTCTCTGGGGTGGCCACGCAAGCGCTCCGCTTACAGGGAACACTGCTCTTGATCACCTAGTAACAGCCCCCGTAAGAACCACCCTAGGGCTCAATGGGCATGGCGAGCAGGCTGCTCAGCATGCACCCACCCGGTCCTGGCTGCGGCCCATCGGGGCACACGTACTCAGCCTGCCTGTAGTAAGCTTGGCTGTATCCCTGACAGGAGCGCCCTCTGCTCCTCTCAGGAGCCCTAGAACAAATCTGCAGGTGTAGGGAGAGCATTGCCAGGCGCTGCCTCCTGCCCCCATGTCCTGCTTTGAGCTGGCTGGCGTTGCTTTGGGGGAGGCTGTGGTAGCCTGGATGCTGCTCAGCCCTCCCGATTGATTCCGACTGAGCTGAGAGAGCCACGAGGAGCCGAGCCACCGAGGAAGGAGGCATGCGCCCCCTAGTGCCCACTGACTGCCTCTGCCCGGCCCTTGGGTGTCAGCCTGTGGTTTGGTTCCCCGAGGCCTGGCCTTGCCCTGTGGCGGGTAGGCGGGGAGCACGCCTGAAGTGGGGGTTCCTTCCCTTCCTGATGGCACTGTGCCGGCACTGCGGTGGAACGAGTTGCTGCTCGCTTTGCTCTGGGCCCAGACAGCCCCTGGGGGAGAGGAGCGTAAAGAGACTGGCTTATTGGATAAATGCAGCGCCAGGTCCCAGAAACACGCTGCTCCCTCGGGACAGGTCCCTGGGTTTGTGCTCCCCAGTGGAGGCTGAGAACGAGGCCCAGCCCCACGCACGCCTTTCTCGATAGCCGTGTAGTCAATCCAGTGCAGTTTTGGGTGTGGATGCTCAGTCTGCTTGCCTGGTGAGAGGTGCCAGCTCAGCTGATGTACACCACACCGGGACAACTCCCCAGTTCTAAGAGAGTGGCGCCAACTGTGTGCGGAGAGAGCAACCAGGAGCTGGCAAGTGTGCATGTGGCAGGGAAGACACATGAGGCGGGGTGATGCAAAGTCAGAAGCGTGTTGCGTTGTCACTCTCTTGTCTAGTTGTGGCTGGAATGGCAGGGACTACGTGCCCCCACCCCTCCCCCCAACACACACACACAAACCATCCCAGCTCCATTCCTATCGATAGCTGCTCCTGCTGGCAGAGGCTGGGAATGGAGTATGTGCCAGTAACTTTACTGCTTGGCATTACTCTTAGCCAATTTTCTCTTTGCTCTTCTCCTTGGCAGGGGTGCTGTACAGATGGCAGCCCAAGGAGCAATGGTCTCAGGTCACAGTGGGGGAAGTCTCGGATGGATATTAGGAAAAGCTCTTTTACTGGAGGGTGGGGAAGCACTGGGATGGGTTCCCTAGGGAGGGGATGGAATCTCCATCCCTAGAGGTTTTAAAGCCCTGGCTGGAATGATTTAGTTGGGCTTGGCCCTGCTTTGGGCAGGGTCTGGACTTGATGACTCCTGAGGTCTTTGCCAATCTTCTATGATTCTGCAGCTGACTCGTGTCAGCTGGGTGCATGTTGAGGCCACCGGAGCTGAGTGCGAGCCAGGTGCTGCGTGCCCGGACAAGGTGCCCTTCTCCGCAGCATTGCAAACAGGGCTGGAAAGCCGTGGGGTTGGGACAGCTTGTGCTTTGGGATGTTGCAGGTTGCGTTCCCCTTTCTGAGTCAGCAGCAGCAGCACGCACGGGAGGTGGACGCTGACTCTTGCAACTCTGGGTTTTCCCTGCGGCGTGGGGGCAAAAGGGCAAAGGCTGGGGAGTGAGTCAGGCAGCCCGGGGAGCGGGGGCAGGCTGCGGGCAGGTGAAAGGCTCACGAAACATGGCGCAGGAAGAGCTGGCGGTGCCGTACTTGGTGGGCCAGCCCACAGGGTGATGCCTCCACCCTCTTGGGAGTCATGACTCCAGCAGGTGTCTTTGGTCTCCTAGGTTACCAGGCAGTTAAACAAGCACAATAACATGGGGCAAGTCAGGGCTCAATCACTGAACGGTGCAACCGGGAGCTCTGTCAACATGTGCGTAAGTGGGCGTGCAGGGTGACGCACACCGGTAGGTGTGCCCAGCCACGCTAAATACAGCCCGGTTCAATCTCAGCTAGCCACTGTCGTGGGACCTGGATCCTCACATGCCTTGGGCCTCCTGGGGCAGAGACAAACTCCAGCAGAAGAGAGGACTGATGTGGTAGAGGCAAGAGAGGGAGCCGACCCCAGCTGAGCTTGGAGAAGCAGAGAGGGCTGTGGGAACACCGGCCCGCATACCGAGAGCTGCAGAGGGGAAAGGCCTGGTGCTGAAGGACAGAGGAAACTGATGAGACAAGTTCTGGGTGAGGCTGGGATGGATCCATGGAGTTCGGCTCCCATACGGCACCAGGTAGCATGAGCTGAACTTGTTCCTGCGTAGCTCAGACACGGCACCTCCTGGCACTTCCCAGTGAGATGGAGGGAGAGGGGCCTGTTTTCTTACCAGTCCTTCAAGGTGGTGGGTAGTGGTGAAGAAGTGAGGACAAGAAGCAATGGACTTGAACTGCAGCAAGGGAGGTTTAGGTTGGACATTAGGAAAAACTTCCTACCTGTCGGAGTGGTTAAACACTGGAATGAATTGCCTAGGGAGGTTGTGGAATCTCCATCTCTGGAGATATTTAAGGGCAGGTTGGACAGACATCTGTCAGGATTGGTCTAGATGGTGCTTGGTCCTGCTGTGAGGGCAGGGGACTGGACTTGATGACCTCTCGAGGCCCCTTCCAGTTCTAGTGTTTTATAATTCTGTGAATCCAGGCACAGTAGTCTCACTGGATTCTGGCATTGGATTGCCACCCACAGCCACAGCAGCATCATCTGGATGAGCTCTCCTACCCTCCAAGGTTCCTCCATTATCCCAATGCTACCCACAGTACGTCTCCTGGCCTAGGGGGGGACCTGTCCTGTAATGGAGACCTCCCGTGAGGAAAACCCAATGCCGGACTGGTTCAGACCAGAGTGTCTAGAGGTTCTGGGCTCCAGCTGACCATTGAGGGCAGGATGGGACTAGTGCTTGCCAGCATGGCCTGTGTGGGAAGGGCGATCGAGAGAGAAGCGGGAGATCCTAGAACTCTGGTAGCCACTTGGGTTTCATTGTGTCCTTTGGGCTGAAGAAGGGCACCGTTGTCTATAGACAAGAGCCACTAGGGGGCGCTGGAGGCTCAGAGTCCTGCGTGGAGGGAGGCGTGAGAGCTAGGTCTAGGAAGGACTCAGGTGTGTACTCTCATAAACACCCTGCTCTGTGCCATGCTCAGGTTCTCTTTAGGGGTCTGAATTGGCCGCACGTTCAGCATCTCAGCGGGAGGATGAGCACCCGTTCTCAGAGGCTTCTAGGTTTGGCTGCCAGCTTCCTGCTGGGGGCTGCAAAGTGCTTGCAAAGCTGCCTGGGCTCCCCTCTAACCAAGCGTTTTGTTAGGGACCGTGCACCGGGCAGCAGCGAGCTGGGGCCTGCTGGCAGATGCTGCTGGCAGGTGCTGCTGGCCAAGAGAGGTTGAACTGTGCGGTGCTGCCCAAGTGCCTGGCTGCCTCCTGCCCTGCCCAGACGCTCCACAGGTGCGAGGCTGCCAGGCTGGCCTCTCTGACCGACTGCAATTTCCCTCCCAGGAGGTGGAGCTGCAGAACGAGGACACTAACCTGATGCTGCACCTGCAGCGGCTGGAGAGCACCCTGAGCGTCTTCGCCGAGGAACCAGACAAGAACCAGGTCTTGGCTCACCTGGGGCGTATGGCCCTGGAGTTTAACCGTCTGGCCTCCAAAGTGCACAAGAACGAGCAGAGGACGTCCATTCTGCAGGTAGGGGACGTCTGTTCCGCTCCTAGAGGAGAGGCCTGTGGTGTCTGTCCCCTGTGGGCACGGGTAGGAAACTTGCTCTGGGCTTTGATGGTTTGACTTTCCTCAACTCCTTTCCAAAGTCCTATGTTTTATATACACCCCCACCCTTGTATAACTGCTCATTCTTGGACATACAATAACTTGCCTCTTCCTCCAAAGCACTGGTGGCTAATGCTACTGACAGATGGCTGCCAAGTTAGCTGGGCCATTGGTTCGGTTCCTACGGTCCCTAGCAGGGGTGGCCGCCTTAGGACCACCCTTGGAAGCACCGAGGTCCCATTCGGCCTGTGAACAATGTGTGAAGTGGCCCAAGCCCTGAGCCAAACAGATAGGTGCCCGTTTGCTTTCCCCCTCCAGTAGCGTTAATGGAGGAGAGACCCAGTCACCGGGCCCCCTGGGGCCATCAGGGTGTTGGGTGGGGAAGCTCCACCCTGGTTGTTCTACCAAGGGGGTTCCATCGCTGGACTGCCCGCGGTGCTGTAATCAAGGGGGCTGTGTGAAGCGTGAGCCTAAAGCCACTGGCGTTCCTCTGGCAGACGCTGTGTGAGCAGCTGCGCAATGAGAACGAGGACCTGCGGGCAAAGCTGGAGAAGGATTTGGAGCAGAGGAACCAGGCTATGGAGAAACTTAGGTGAGAGCAGGAGGGGTGTTGGTTGGGCAAGGCACATGGGGCTGCACAGGGGGGATTCGGGGTCTGTCCTGCCCTGATTTTTAACTTCTTGAAATGCCAGTTTGTGTACGAATCTCAGTCTGCGTGTCTGTTGTGCTCTTCCCGCCGCGAAGGTGCGAGAACCTAGAGCTGCGGAAGATGGTGATGAGCAGCAAGGTGGGCATGAAAGGGGAAGGTGTGGAGAGTGCCGGCCAGCAGCAGGTAGGAGTAGCCAAGACTCTGCCTTTTTCCCCCTGCCTCCTCTTCCCTGTGCCATCCCTGGACGGCACCCTCGCCACCCTGTAGCGGAACCCTGATCCTGCCTTGGAATAGAGCCCAAGACCGGAGCTGTGTGTGATTCTGGATGGTGTCTGGAAACCCTCCCCACACTTCCCTTCGAAGCATCCCTTAGCCCAGGGGTGGGTAATAATTTTTTGTCGGGGGGCCACTTCAGACATTTTTGAAGTGGCCCTTGGCTGCTCCAGAAGGGGCGGGGCCTCAAGCGGAAGGGGCGGGGTCCGGATACTTCCCTGCTTCCCCACCCATAGACCATGATTAGTCTAGGGGTTGGGGGAACGCCTTTACCCCCAGCCCCAGATTCCCTCTAGGCGCCCATGCCCCCGGCGGTGGGAAGAGACTTCACGCACTCCCCCTTCTGCCCCCAGGCCAGTCGCGGCTTGCGAGCGGGGAGTGGGCAAAGTCTCCTCCTGGCAGGGCGGGGGAAACTTTGTGCGCTTCCCCCTACCCCCAGACCCTAATTGGCCTGGGGTTGGGGGAGCGGCAGGGCCTCCACAGGCCAGATCCACCGGCTTGGCAGGCCGCATCCGGCCTGCGGAGGCCCTTTTGCCCACCCCAGCCTTAGCCCTTCGTAAGCTGTTTAAAAATAACTTCCAGGGCCTGATTCTCCCCATTTACCCTGTGTTACTGGTTGGTGCCCATGACTCCAGCAGTCACCCCTCTGTAGCAGGAGGGCTGCGGGGTGGGGAAACAGGCCCTAAGCTTGGAATAGGGGCAAATATTTCTGTCTTTAAGAGGCTTGTTTTGGAGGGAGGGGCATGCAGCTGCAGCAGAACCAGGAGTGATTCTGCCATGCTCCCTGCAGCCTTGCTAAATGCTCCTGGGTCAGTGCCAGCTCCCGGCAAACCCTGCTGCGGTGGGGAAGTCCAGAGTGGCACAGCCCGGCTTCCCCCTGCCGCCGAGGGTTGGGTCCCTGCTGGAAAGGAGCATGTCACTGCAAGGGGGAGGGATGGTCTTGGGCCAAAGCACAGAAACGGTAGCTGGTGCTTTACTGCCAGCTTTGCCACGGAGCTGGGGTGGGGTCCCCTCTCTCCACTCTGGGGATATTGCTACCCCTGCTGCAGGGAGTGGGGATCCCAGATGAGCGCAGGTGCGGGCTGTGCCGGTAGCTATTGGCTGGGAGGAACTGGGAGGGTGGGCGAGCGCGCCATCAAACCAACAGGAGCGAGCGGAGGATCCCAGGCAGGTGGGGAAGCAGCGGGAGCCAAAGGCTGATCTCCCGTGGACTAGAAGGCGTCCCCTGCCTTTGTAGGCAAGTGTCATCCCCGGGGGGGGTGCCCTTCCCCAGAGGGGGTGTGGGCAGGATGGAGGCAGGCACCAGATGGCGCCATGCAGATCCACGCCTCCTGGGGGCCGAAAAGCGATTCCCACCACCCCGACGTCGAAATCCCTCTCTCTATCCACACTCTGTGCAGGCGCACGAGGGTGTTGGAGACAGCTGGGGCAGGTGGGGGAGGCAGCTCTGGGACACAGGCCTCTTCTCCCCCCTTCCCGCTGTGCGGTGTGTCTGTCCCGGATGCCTGAGGGTTTCTGTTTGCTCTGTCTTCAGAGCGGGGCGCCGGCAGAGAAAGCAGCGGGCAAGGGCATGGCGGGGGCCAGTGAGAAGAAGGTGAAGATCCTCGAGCATCAGCGCAATGAGGTGAGCTGGGCCGGACGAGGGCTGCTGTCTGAGTGTGTTCACCGTCCCCCGAGGGCGCGCCAGGCCTGGGTCACACGGAAAGAGGCGGGTGGTCGAGTGCTAATGGTGCCCCTTTCAGAGCGGTCCCACTCCGTGGCAGGCAGAGTCTGCTCAGGACAGGCCCAGACTAGGAGAGGAACAGGGGCTCTGGGTCAGACTGAAGTGCATGGGCAGAGCTGGGGGGTGCTTGGGTGGTGGGGGCTGTGGGTCAGACGGAGGCGCCCTGACAGAGCAGGGGTCATGGGGGCTGTGGGTCAGACTGAGGGATGCTGATGGAGCAGGGGTCGTGGGGGCTGTGGGTCAGACTGAGGGATGCTGACGCAGTGGGGGCTGTGGGTCAGACTGAGGCGCGCTGACGGAGTGGGGGTCGGGGGCTGTGGGTCAGACTGAGGCGCGCTAATGGAGCGGGAGTCGTGGGGGCTGTGGGTCAGACTGAGGGGCGCTGACGGAGCGGGGGTCGTGGGGCTGTGGGTCAGACTGAGGCACGCTGACGGAGCGGGAGTCGTGGGGCTGTGGGTCAGACTGAGGGATGCTGACGCAGTGGGGGCTGTGGGTCAGACTAAGGGGCGCTGACGGAGTGGGGGTCGTGGGGGCTGTGGGTCAGACTGAGGCACGCTGACGGAGCGGGGGTCGTGGGGGCTGTGGGTCAGACTGAGGGGTGCTGACAGACCTGGCCTGCTCCCTCTTGTCTGCGACATTTCTGCTCTCCTGCTGGGGCTGCGTTGCTCAGTAAAATGCCACCTACGCAGGAAGATTTTACAGATGATGGTTCAGCTCCGCTTCTAAGGGCCAGGAGACCGGCTGGTGGGGGAGACCTGGGCACTGGGCCCCCACCGAGCTCCAGACAGAGAGAGGGGGGATGCCTGGGGTAGGAGACTTGTGAGCGGCAGACAATGGGTGGGTTAACTCTCTTTCTCCCCCAGCTGCTGGAGGTGAACAAGCAGTGGGATCAGCACTTCAGGACCATGAAGCAGCAGTACGAGCAGAAGGTACATCCTCGGTGTCCGCCATGCGGTTTGCTGGTGGGCAGGGGCTGTGTGTGCGCTACACCCGCAGCAGTCTGGGCAAACTGGTCCCCTGCTAGCGTGGACTGTGCCGCTCTCTGGGACGTCTCGGAAGGGATTGGGAGTGTGGGGCTGCGTGGTATCCCCAGCCCCTTCAGTGCATCTCCTTTCCCAGCCAAAAACTCTCTCGTCTCTCCCTGAACCCCGGGAGCCGTCCGTTTCCCCCCAGCCTTGGCAGCCTAGGCCTCTGTGCCATTCTCATCCCCATGGTATCGGAGCCCTTCTCTCTCTCCTTCGCAACCTCCTGTTTCCGGCAGGGCGGGGGCTGGGGAATTTTTTTCAGCTAAAATGCCGGTGGGCGTGCGTGGGCAAACGGGGCTGGGGGTGGCACAGCTGCAGGGCACAGCTGTCTGCAGGTGGCGCTGCCTTCCAGACAGTCACGTGGCCGCCCTGTGTCCGGCAGATCACGGATCTGCGCCAGAAGCTGGCGGACTCGCAGCGGGTGCTAAGCGAGCTGGAGGCGGAACGGGAGCAGAAGCAAAGGGACTTTGATCGTAAGCTGCTCCTGGCCAAATCCAAGATCGAAGTGGAGGAGGTGAGTGTGTGTGGGGAGGGCGGGGGGGAGGCGTGCCTGAATCCTCCCCTTCCCCCCTGTCCAGGAGCTGGGCAAAAACCCCAGGCACTTGTGCAGTGGCTTCCTCTGGCAGCAGTAACCCTGGCTCTTCCCAGCACTGTCTCCGTCTGGCTCCACGCCAGGCGTCTTTGGCTGAGCCAGAGCTTCTGTATTAGCAGTGACTGAACACGCCCCGGGCAGGCAGGAGGGGGAGCTGGGGCCAGGGGGCATGTAGTTCTCCTCCCCCCTCTGCGATCACACAGCGATCCTTCCAGCTGCCTTGCCTCAGAGCAGCAAGTGGGCCCCATGCAGACTCCGGAGGGGCTGCTGCCTCCAGCCTTGTAGAATCCCCTGGCTGGCAGCGGAGGAGGCTGCGTCCTGTCAGGCCCCAGAAAGAGGCTGCCGCTCGCCCTGCAGCACCAGAACCAGGGCCTGCCACGGGGCCTGGAAAACCAGGAGCAGGCCCATCTGGCTGCTTTCAGACTGGGGGTGGGTGGGAAGGTCAGGCTCCGGGAGGAACGTGGAGGGGAGCAGGCTCACTAATCTGCTGAGCCTTCCTTGGGGGGCCAGTGCTAGCTGCGGGAGGACACAGAGATCTGCCTGCGGCTGAGCCACGACCGTGTGCTCCCGGGCAAGAGGCACCTCGCCCGCAAGGCCCTTCCCAATCCGAGCACAGATGCTGCTCTCTGCTCCCCAGCGCCTCCGCTAAGGGACAAGCCTTTCCTCTCTCACGCCCCGCTCTGCCGCCTGGCTTCTCCCCCCGTCACGCCCAGGGAGGAACCCCAGGCTGGGAGGAAGGGCGGTGGGTAACGTTGGGCTGCACCCTCCGCTGACCACGCTGCCTCTTGCGCTTTCAGGCAGACAAGGAGAGGCTGGCCGGGGAGCTGCAGGAGCTGAAGCAGAGGGTCAGATTCCTGCAGGAGCAGCTGGCACCAGTCACCAAGCAAAGGGAGTACCAGGAGAGGGAGATCCAGCGGCTGAACAAGGTGGGCAGCCTGGCAGCGCCCGCCCCCGATTGCCCCGATAAACCAAGGGCCTGTTCAGACCGGTGTTCCTGGACCAAAGCAAACCGCAGTCCCCCAGGCTCTCAAGCGCTGCAGAAGAGGCCGGGCTTTCCGGGCATCCTGTCTGAACAAGGCAGTAGCGTCACCGTTTCCCAGCCACATGATAAACCCAGAGCAGCTGCTGCCTGTCCTGCCTTACTGGCCAAAATCTGTCACAACCCGCCCCGGTGCTAGAGAGCAGTGGCCCTGGGAGCCCCAGGGTGCCCAGAGCGGGGGACATGCGAATGTTCTAGGAATTCACTGAGCTGAAGGAAGAAACATCCCATCCCGTTCCTCCCCCCCCCGTGGGAAGAGTCGTCTGGAATCTGCCTCCCTCGCCCCACTCGGGCGTTGCACACACCCTGCCAGGGGACTGTGTCCCGGCCTCTGCTCATGGCCCCGATGGAGCCTGACCCTGCCTGTCCAGAGCAGTGCTGGCTCCCCCGCCTCTCACGGCACCCGTGTCCGACTCCTGGAGGGGCCCAGCTGTGCTCTGAGTGGTGATGGTGGGAGAGGGCTGGAGGCAGGGCCAGGAGGCTGAAAGATGCTCCAGGATGGAGATGGTTTCTCTTAACCGGCAGTCCGAGCAGCAGGGGAGAAAGGGGCTGGGGACGTGCGTCACTTGGCTGGTCTGCACTGACTCTGGTGGTTCCGCTAGGAGACCAGCGGGCTCAGCCCTTTCCCGCAGGGCATGTGCCCCATGGCAGACACTGCTGTCCGGGGGGCTCCAGTGCACTCTAATGGCTCTCTCTGTCCCTCTCCACCCTCAGGCCCTAGAGGAAGCTCTGACAGTCCAGGCCCCTGCTCCCTCCCCTTCCGCTCTCAGTAATGCCGGGGAACCGGGAGGGAGCCCGAGACCGCACGAGCTGCTGACCCAGAACGAGCTCCTGAAGCAGCAGGTAAAGAGGGTTTTGTGGCTCTTTCCCTCGCTCTGCAGCCTGTGCTAGCCCAGGGCAGTGGGGAGAGAGTCAGCTCGGATGCTGGGCAGGGTCTCTGAGCAGATCGCCCCTCTGCTTAAAGGCCCCGATGCTGCTGGGACTCCCACCAGCACGCTCAGCTGGGGAGCAGCTGTGCTCGGGTGCGGCTGTAAGGAACACCATTGCTGGTGTCTGCCCCTACCCCCAGCCAGGCCTCGGCGGGGGCGTCTAGTGTCTGAGACGCTCCAGGACACACAGTGGGGTCCCAAGTCTCTCACGGGCTCGTGCTGCCCAGGGCGGAGGGGCTCGCCTCTCTACGTCTGGGTGTGAATTCTTTGGTTAGCTTGGCACGGAGAATCTCCGCGCCTGCTCGCAGGGAGGGCCCTGCCCTGCCCCGCTCCGGACCCTGTGGGAGGCGTCCGACGACCTCTGGCCTCTCCTCTCTGCCAGGTGACCATCTTCGAAGAGGACTTCCAGCGGGAGCGGCGGGACAGGGAGCGCATGAACGAGGAGAAGGAAGAGCTGAAGCAGCAGCTGGAGAAGCTGAAGAAGCAGCTGACGGTCTCCAACAACCAGGTAGGGCAGCAGGGCGGGGGGAGTCGTGCGCAGGGTCCAGAGGCGTTTTGGGGACGGGGGAGAGGAACTGCCCCTCCCCCCCCCGAACCTGCAGACCCGTGTCATGAAGGCATCTGCAGCATGCGGCGACACAGCCAGTGCTGGGTGAGCTGACTGGGCACAGGCAGGGTTCCCTCCTGGTCCCCCCTGGAATAGATGTGCTGATGTGCGCCAATGTGGAGGTGCTGCGCGACTGGCCGCCTCCGCATTGGTGCCCCTAACAAAATGCAAGTGGCGGGGTGGGACCGAGGGGCTCGGGGCGGAGGCAGAGGGCTGGGGTGCAGGAGAACGAGGGCTCTGGGGAGCTCTGTGCTGAGGCGGACAGGCACCGGGGGACCCATTGCCAGTGGGATTTTTAAAGCTCTCCCCTCGCGGGAGTAGCTGAGAGGTCTGAGCGGAGGAGCCGTCTCCCCTGTTGCGGCTGCTCAGACTCGTGCAGACATGGCCCCTCGGGGAGATTGGGGGCTGTCCCCCACTTCCCCCCTCGCCCCAGCACACGGCCCAGCCAGTGAGTCATGGGGGGTGGGGACTCCATCCGCCAGTCACGCCCGAGACCCACGGGGGCGCCAGGCAGGGTTTCGGTCAGTGCTGGTGAGTGGCTTAACTCCTCCCCTGCATGTGAATGGGAGCTGTCCAAACTCCCCGGCCTTTGGGGCCATAACCTGCCCCCCAGGAAACCAACAGCCCCAGGCTGGCCTGCGGGTTTGTCTGACAGCTCCTCTGGGACCGTGCTACGCACAGGCCGGCAGCTGCTCCATCTGCCCAGCCAGGGTGGGGGTGGCGGGTGCTTTCAGTGCTTGGGCCCCAGTGTGGCTGCCAGTCGCTGCTCCCAGGCTGCGGGGCAGGTAAATTGTACCCAGTGCCTGCAAGGGAGCGCAGGCGCTGCAGCGAGTTCCCTGGCCGCTCTGACCCTGGCCCTTCTCTCCTCCAGCTGCGGGTTTTTAAGGACGACTATCAGAGGGAGAAGGAGGAGAAGGAGAAACTGAAGAAGCTGCTGAAGCAGCACAAGCAGGTAGGGAGGGAGGTGGGTAGAAGTAGCTCGGGGTGTTGGTCGGAGCAACGTGAGCCCCGTGCACAAGCGCAGAGGCTGGGAGGGGGCAGCATAAGCCTGGCCACCCTGGGGTCCAGATGCCCTGGCTGGTGTGCTCTGTTAGGGAGGCCTGCCAGTTACCAGTGAGCTCTCTGCCTGCTGCCCAGAGGGGGTGTTGGGAGTGGGGGGCGGGACCAGCCACAGCACTGAGGTTGCTGGAAGGGATCAGGGATTGAACATGCCCTTGGCTGGTTTGGGGATCAGAGGACATGAAGGCATCTTACAGGCTCCTTTGCCTCAGTCTAGGATCTTGTGCCGAGTGCCTCTTGGCCAGAGCCCGGGATCAGGGCTGGTGGTGCCCAGGTGCTCCAGTGACTTGCACAGCTGGGGGGAAGGGGACCCGCATAAGCTGAGCCGTCTTGGCCTGGCTCCTGAATCTGCCCCTCTTGCAGGTTTCTGGAGAGAGGTTGCACCCAGAGCCGCTCCAGGGGCCTCTCAGCCCTGCCTGCCCCGTGTACCAGTTCCAGTACAGCCCGCCCGGGCCCCACCACGTCTACCGCGGCTATGAGGACTGGCAGCAAATCCGGTACCCACCGTCCGCTATGCCAGGCGAGCACCCACCAGTGCAAAACTTCCATCACTTCCCTCCTGTGAGTACCCCCTTGGGAAGGCATAAGGCTGGGCCGGGGGAGGGGAGTCCGGTACCCCATGCACCTCCCAGCCCCTCCTGCAGCATGTGGGTATGTGCCTGTCACACCATCCCCAGACGGCAACCTGGCCACCCCGTCCCCTGCCGGCTAAGTGTAGGTAGCTGCCTGCCCATCGCGATGCGCCTCTTTGCTTATCCTGGAGGGAGTGCAACTGTGCACACAGTATGCGTGCAGTCACCGTGGCTGCACGCTCAAGTCGAGGGCTGCACGTGCAATGACTGCACATGCTGCTGGTGATCCGCAGATGGGAGGTGACTTAGTGGCAGAGCCAGGGGGAGCCCTCAGGAGTGGGGACTTGCACCGCTGAAGAACTGAACTGTCAGTGTCTGTGTCTTACCTTGCTGAGATTTCCCTCTCCCTCATCTAGATATGCAGGTGCTTATCTGGCCCCCCGTGGGAGAGTATCGAGGTTCTCACGTTCTTGAATGCATTCATCCCGGGGAGGCAAGGAGATTCTATTGCCCCATTGTACAGGGGGAAACTGAGGCACAAAGCGACTGCGTGACTTGCCCGAGGTCACGCAGGAAGTCTAATGGAGCAGGGAGCTGAACCTGGGTCCCCTGTCTCGGGCTAGGGGCCTACCCACTGGCCTATCCTCCTTGCGCCCCCTTCTTCCCTCCTGCCAAGTTGTTCTGCACAGAACCTGAGCCCTCCCGTTTCACGCTCCCCCCTCACGCGGTCCCGTTCCTCCCTCTCTCTCTCTCAGCCAGAATATACCTGGCGCCCACCTTGTGCTGTGTCAAGGACCCAGAACTCCCAAGCAATGGAGGGAGTGAAACCACTGCCCAAGGAACCCGGTAAGGAGGTGCTGCTTACCCATGCCCGGGGTTGCTTCCTTCTGCTGGCCTGGGTGCTGCGGCCTCGAAGGGCACCGAGGCAGTGGGCTTGCACTTTCGCATCCCATCTGTGGGCGCAGGCGAGACCAGCTTGGCGCTGGTGTGTCCTTAGCCCAGGCCCGCTGCATGTGCTCGGGGGCTGTAACGGAGCAGACTGAGACGCTCCGAGAGAGCGGGGTGTGGGGGAGCTTGCAGGCCTCTGCCCCTGCGGCTCAGGAATGCGAAAGCGCGCCTCTGAGCTGACGGGAACGCTCGCTGAGAGGCCCCTGGCAGCCCTGTGTCCCGACAGGGGATGCTGTTGTGGAATGTTTGACTGGCGCTAAAGTGTGCCAGGAGCGACACTTACACAATGTGGGTGTGTTTTCTGTCTTTCAGAGCCTGCAGGGCTTGGGTTACCGAAACCCCAAAGGCCGGTTTAGCTGTGGGCTAATGTCAGCAGAAGAGCAGGGTGGGAGGGAGGTGCCCGTGTATGTAGAGAGCCTGCCTCCTGCGACTCATCCGTGCTCACGCCCTGCGTATATAACGGCAGATCCTTGACGGTCTGGAATGTCTCCCTCGGGAGCCACTGAAGAGAGACCTCCCCGTGCCCTTGGGAGCTGTGGAGGAGCAACTAGCAAGGAAGCCAGGGGTTACGCAGGCACGGCCCCGTGCAGTTACCTTGTTCCTCATCGCGTCGCTTTGGTTTTAATCGACTCCCAGCCTTTCTTCGGCTAAGGGGAGCACCTGCGGGGAGCCTCCTGTTTCCCATGTTCCAACAGAGCCTTCGGTGGAGGCGTGTGTGGTGGCTTGACCCCAGAGACTTTTCCTGCCGAATAGTGATGGGGAGAGCTGCCCCTATGCGATCCCATAACTAGCAGAGCTCTTCACAGGGATGCCAGCTAAACCCACGTCTAATTCCCTGGAGAGCCGGGTGGGGAGAGAGTTTAACTGCGTGTTTTCATTGTTCAAAGGAAGCCGTTTGTGTATCACTTAGCGGGGAAAGCTCTGGAACGGAGAACGAGCGTACTAGCTTGAATGGCTTTTCAACACCTGAGTCCAGGGGCCGAATGTAAATAGGTCTGGGCTCTCCATAGACCCTCTGGCATGAAGCGCGTGCACCATGTAGATACCGCCCAGCCCTCTGTACATACCTATAGATACACGCTTGCTGTCTATACACCGCGTGGCAACCCTCAGTCTCTTCAGACTGATCTCACTGGCCAGTCTCGGTGCGATCCAGGAGCCCCAGGGCTGCGGTGTGCAATTACCCTGCTTTTATTGCTCCCAGGGAGCAGGTCTACCCTCTTCTCCCGCATCCCCAACAGAGCTGGGAGCCGCGTTTCAGCAGAGTTAATATTTTCGGGCCCCATTCAGCCAGGTACTTGGGCACATGTCCAGCATCGGGTGCGCTTGGAAGTTCATGGGACTTCTCACCTGCTCCAAGGCAAACATGCGCTAGACGACCTTTCTGGACTGGGGCCGCAAGGGAGAGAAGGAAACCGGAGGGGAGCAGCAAATCACAGACATGAGTTTGTGGGCCCAGCCAGACTGGTTCTACGCCATCTTGTTTATCCCACTGGGCCTGTGCCCCTGGTTTGCCTTGCTCCGCAGGCTCCCCGGGGTAGCTGTTGCAAGCCCAGATTGCAGGCCACGTGCTGGCGTATGCTGAACTGGAGGCTGGGAGAACTTGCTGTTTCGTACTGTCAGGGGCATTGAAGGAGTGATGGGGCCTTCCAAAGAAAACAGTGGTGATGAAACCAGGTCTGAGGGCAGGGAAGGAATGACCAGGGTTCTGGTCCCTCGGGTGCTGGGGAGGCCCCTGGGCTCTCCCAGAGGAGGCTGGAGTGTCTGTTCTTGTGTACGTGTCGCGTGTGCTGTGGATTGTCGCTGTCGGTAATAAATCCGGTGTGTGTTCATAAATGGTAACGTGCTTTGGGGGGGGGCTCTCGCCTCGCCTTTCCTTGTAGACGTCACCTCCCCGGTTCCTCCAGTTCCCTGTTAGCGGTGTGGGCTATTTCTGGGGAGCAGCCGGCAGGTCTCTGCAGTTCTCGCTCCTGTTTAACAACTCGAGGGGAAGAGGAGGAGCCGCTCCAGCCGGTCGGCCCTGTGGAGAAAACACCCACCTCCTGTGTGCCCCCACCCTTGTTCCATCTGCTTGGGTTTCTATTCTGAGATGTGAAGGGACCCCTCCCTCCCAAGATGCGTCAGTCCTCGGAAAGGCACTAAACCCCATCAAAGCGGGGTACTGGAGTGACAGTATGAGGTAGCACCCCCAGCTCCCTAAATCGCTCCTGCTTCATTCGCCCGAAGCTGGAGCGAAGGCCGCACCTGCGTTCTAAGTAGTTGGGTTGTGTATTGTTTGTACAGAGGTGTGCCTGTCCGCAGGTAGATGTTTTAACACAACACCTGTCTGCGTGTGTACGCTCTCCCCAGGATCTCCATTTAAATCTGCTGCATAAACCAGAGGGTGTGAATTTAAACCCCGACGGAGTTTGCGGTAGGGGAGGCCCGCTGATCTGTCTGCTTGTTGACTCTGCACCTGTTCCAATCCATGGGGTGCATTCACTGGATTGTTGTCCGTGATATCGAGGCACCGGTGTCCCCAACCACCTGCCTCTGGAGCCAGTGGCACGTGGCTGAGGGGTTCAGGCTGTTGACTGAACGGCGCTGTGTTTACAGAGCTGGTCTCTGGTTCATGTGAGCGGCCCCCCGTGAGTGATTTAGGGAGCTGGAGGTGCTCCGTCATGCTGCCGCCTGTGTGGGAGGGATTTGGTCATGGGGTGTGGAGACAAGGCCGCCAATGTGACGCAGGCTACCACAGTGGCTTTGCCCATCTGTAGGGCCTAGTGCATAGATAGAGGGTTGTGCCTGAACTAATGGGTTTGTTCCTTTGGCTCAAATCTGACCTGCCTGCCCCACCCCAACAACAAAAGCCCCGCTCTAGGAACAGGCTGGGCATGGCTGTACTGTCACCGTGAATGTGTCTCTTGCAGACAAGACACCAGCTGTAAGGTGACATGCACGTGTGTAAAAATGCCCTGTGGTTGGATCTGCCCTGACTCACTCACTCGGCTCTGTGGGCCCCTCGGGTCCCGCTGGCTCCTTGTGACTGTCCAGTTCTGCACCTTCCTCCTCGTGTGTAGCTTTTTCCAGTGTGGCTCCAAAACGCAGCCTCTCATCCCTTTGCTCTGTGCACAGGGGCTACATCCCAGTTCCCGGAGCGAGGCCTGGATCTGCGGAACTCTTGGCTGCGTTCTTGTATGTGAAACACCAGCCCGGCTCCAGATGGAAGCCAGTCCAAAGAATGACCTCTACCTAGTTTGTGCGTTTGGATTCAACATGAAATGCCTCTCTCTAGCTCGGGGCTTCCTTTCTCTAGCTGGTGGCTGTGTGTTTACTATGCGCAGAACACACTGTTATTGCAGCTGAAAAGGGGTGAAGGGGGGCTGACTTCTTACCCCCAATCCCCGTGGGTTCCCACATGGAGAAGACCATTTCCATGTATCTGGGATGTTTCACAATCCTTTTTGCCCACACAGCTAACACCTGCTAATATTTTAAACTGGTACAAATCCAGCCACTCAGCCTAGGTTTTGAAATGCACCCTAAATAGCAAATATCCTGGCAAACGATGCCCCCGGCCCCCAGCTCTCCTACGTGGCAGATGTATACCCCAGAAATGCATGCATCTTTTGTAGAAATCTATGTAGAAATCTATGAAACAGGTTGGTTTGTTTCTGTGCAGAAAATTACTTTGAATTGTAATGATAATTATTCCTTTGCAAGAATCCTTAATAAATGAGCTGGAGATTATCCAGCTGAGAGGTTACCTGCTGTGGGTTTGCTTTGTCTCCTTGTGTTCTGGCATTGCGGAGATGCCCGGCAAAGCGTTTCTGGCGTGGAGCGATGGTGTTAGGGTGGGGTCTAAACTGACGGCAGTGCCGGCAGAGCTTTGCTCTTGATAATGGTGCTTCTTACCTGGCATTTGCCAAGCTTCCCTGGCCAGAAACTATTCCCCGCCCCAACCCCGTGTGCATGTCATCAGTTACCGGGGGGGCTCTCTGACCAGTGTCTCCCTCTCCCTTGCAGATGGTGTGTGAGCCCAGGCCACACGCTGGAACTGAGCAGCAGGGAGGGCTGGGATAATAGCTGGTGGGGCAGGAGCAGACAGGGGCTTCCTTTCATGGGAGCAGAGCTTTCCATGTTTTGAGCCAGGCCCATCTCCCTCGGGCCTGCCCCTCGCGGTACAGGGGCACTGTCACCCCCTCAGCCAGGATGGGTCCCACCCTGCCCCACTCAGCCAGTAGGGACACCGGCGTGTGTCCGACTCAAAGAAGAGGGGAGCTGTTCTGCTCCCCGCCGGCGAGCTCCGAGCCATCTGACCAGCAGGTCTCTGGGCCCGGTGTGGGGCCTGCCCCCATCCGCTCAGCCTGCCGGTGTGGGACGGGGCTGGGGTCGGTCGGAGGAAGGGGAGTCCTTTGATGCTGTGCGGTGGAGGGTTCATGCTGAACAGGAAGCAGTGGGGCGGGCGTCCGGTGGAGTGGGACGGACACACCTTCCCTCCCTCTCACGCTGAGAGCCCAAGCCATGGTCCCCCATCGCTGTCAGAGGACCCAGGCCGTTGCACTGTCTGAAGGGCCTTGTCACGGGGTTGGTGTCCGATGCCTGGGAGGACAGGAGCTGGTGCTGAAGCCCAGGGGAGAAGGGAAGGCCGCAAAAAAACAGGCACCCCGGCCCATTTGCACAGGTGTTTATTTTGCACGGCTACAGCTCTACACGGGCTGTGGGCGGGCGTGGGAGGAGAAGCTGGGTTCCCTGGGAGGGGAAAGGAGAGCGCATCCCTGCGGAGGAAACTGCAGAGCGGCTGAATGCACTGGAAGGGCCACTCTGCACCCACGCAGGCTTGGGACAAGTCCGCCCTTTGGGGGCTTTCAGACCTGGCCTTCACGGTGATGCCTTCTCCTAGCGCCCGGAGCCCCGGCCCTGCTCTCACGCGCCTGCACCCAAGCATACAGCAGCGCGGGAGGCCTCGCCCTCTGAAGAGCCGAGGGCTGCAGGAGGAGAGGTTCCCCGGGGCACGATCCCGGGGTGGCCGGCTGGGTGGGGAGGGGTGGGACAATGCACGTTATCCAAGCCCATCTGTCACGGAAGGCTCTCCGGGCGGGTCCAGGGCAAGAGCCGGAGCAGCCCAACCTATGGGGACGGCAGAGGCAAATGTACAGCGAGGTCGGCTCCAAGGGCGGACAGTGAAGGGCGGGACTGCTAAATAAATAGGTGAGGCTTTCAGCAGGAGTCTGTTCCTGAGGGAGCAACGGGAGGGCCGCCCTCTATGCTTGCACGTGGGAGGCAAGGGGTCTTTTCCCCTCCTGTGTATTTCTCCAGGGCGGGGGAGGCTAGGCTAACGAGGTGGCAGGGGAGAAGAGCCGGTTAAGACTGGCAGGCAGGGCTGAGGGCTGCATCCTGGGAAGGGGACACCCCATGGAGACAGATGACTGGCAGAAATCCAATGTTTTTGAGTGCCTGTGTTCCCCAGGACCGCTCTATAGGAAGTGGTGGCCAGGCCCTGTCTCTACAGAGGAGCCCATGTGCTAATTAGTCTGTAGAGACCGGCGCCCTTCCAGATAGATTCCACCCCTATTGACAGCACAGAAGGGATTTTGCATGGGGGGTGGGCGCTTTGAGGGGAGATCTTTGGCTATGGATAAAGCATTGAGTCCCACCTCACCTCACCGCTCACATCTCTGCATTAGCGTTCTCTGCCCTGCTGCTGCCTCCCCAGGAGGAAGGCCTGCCGCCTCATGTAATCCACGATGTCGTTCTTCACCATGGCCATGTTCGTCCGGGGGCCCCACCTCATCACAGGCTGCCCTGTGGGGCCAACCAGGAACTTCTCAAAGTTCCACTTGATGTCATGGACCTTCAGGGGCTCCCAGAAGAGCCTTTTGGGGTCACCGAAGCTTTCCACCACGGGCGGGCAGGAGTTCTGTGAGGAGAGCGAGGGGTAAGCATCCATTACGCTGGGTCTGCCCTCACCTTGCTCCCCCAGGCCTGAGGGTGCGCCCGGGGGCAGGGTGGTGGCAGGCACGCACCTTCAGGAAGGTGTAGAACTTCTGCTCCTTCTCCCCATTCACATCCCCTCTCTGAAAGAGCTGGAAGTTTGGGACAAAGCCGCCCCCGGGCCGGACATATCTGAAATCAAAGGGAGGGAAGAGATGGGTTGTGGTCGGCAGGAACCTCCAGAGTCTGTCTCACCCTGGCACGGAGACTGATGACGCCCGTGCTCCTGCCCGGACACGCCGCCTGGCGGGAGGAAGCCCGGCAGAACCATGTTCATCTAGACACGGCAAGGAGCTGGCCAGCCATCAGGCTTGTGACCTCTCCACAGTGGTTACTGGTCTCTGTGCCCAGGCAGGCGGCGTGGGCTGGAACCAATTTTCACTCATTCCCATGCTTCTCGCGCTGGGCCCTCAGCCTCGCTTCCTGCTGGAGCCATGGGAGCCGCAGTCGGCAGACAAAGATCCCAGGGCAGCCACTGCATCTAAAGGACGGGCACCTAAACCCTCTGCTTAGCAGCTGGGATCATGCAGGAGGGGTCCGTTTGCATTCCTGCCAGGTGCTAACTGCACCGGGCTTGGCTCGGCAGGGTTAATGCGGCACCGTGCTCCAGTAGTCGGGTCGGATGCTGTACACACCGGCTGGCTGATTGCCCTTGGGCCGGGCTGGGTTCAGAGAAGCTGTAGGGCAGGGGTGGGGAACCTAAGGCTCGGGGGCAAGATGTGGCCCATGGCTTGCCAGAATCCCGCCCCCGCGGCTTGGGGCTGCTCCCCCAACCCCCAGCACTGGGGCTTCTTACTTGTGTGCATCCCCCAACTGATTTTTCTGTGGGTCAGGAGCCCCAGCCCCTAAACAGGTTCCCCACCCTTGCAGTAGGGAGTCAGTGCTGCCTCCCTGGTCTCCACCCTCTCCCTGCTCAGGGCATTTAGAGGTGGGATCCTCGTCAGCCACCCGGTGTCACGCGGCCGCCTACTCACTTCAGCCCGGGGAGGATTTCGTCGTTCTCGCCAGGCTCTTGCTTGCCAAACTGGTTGCTCGGGAAGCCCAGGACGGTGAGTCCGTACGGCGCCAGCTCCGTGTGTAGTGCATTCAGTTCTGCACACAAGAAAACCCAGCCCCAGGGGCCAGTGACAGCAGGAGATGGGAGCTGCTCCCCGGGGCCTGAGCAGCGCGTGCAGTCACCTGGCAGCCAGGGGGAGCGCCAGACGGCCCCCATTTGGGAGGGAGCCACGCCTGGCTGGGAAACGGAGAGAGGGCTCCGGTTCTGTGCGGCTCCCAGGACGCGGAGGCCGGGCTCGGTCTGCATCTCCCAGAGGTGGGGGCAGAAAGCCCGGTGGTCTCCATCGGCCCGTAGCTACTTCCCCTTTCCCCTCACAGCCTTCCTTCTCTCTGTGGCCTTCGCCAGGCCCCGCAGGGGTGGGGTGGCTAACAGACTCCAGCGCAGGGGTGGGCAGTAATTTTTGATGGGGGGGGGGGGGGTACTCCAAGAATTTGGAAAGTGGCCGAGGGCTGCACTCTTCCATGGTATTAATGGAGGAGGGGCGGGGCCTGGCATGGAGGTTGGGTGCAGAAGGGAGCTTGGCATCAGGGAGGGAGTTTGGGTGGGACCTGGGGCACTGGACTGGGGTATAGGGGGTTGGGTTGTGACCTAGGGCACAAGGGGACTGGGATCTGGGGCAGGGGATTGGGGTGCCAGATCTGGGAGGGGATATGGGTGCAGGAGGGGGGCAGAGGATTTGTGGAATAGGGGGCAAGAGTGGGGGGCAGACAGTTGGGAGAGGGAGAGTCTGGGGTGCCAGAGGCAGGCTCTGGCCAGGAGACTTACCAGCCAGCAGCCCAGCACTTTCCTGAAGCAGCCTCCCTGCCATGTCCCAGCACAGGCTGCAGCCACATGTTTTGTGAATAACTTCTAGCCCCAAGGGGAAGGGGCGTGGTGCTTCATGGCTGCCTGTTATTGAAACAGGCAGCTCCCATTGGCCAAAAACCAGCCAATGGGATTGTGCTGGGGGCAGGCGCAGCTCCTAAAGCCTTCCTCCCTCCCCCTTTCCAGGCTCACAGATTTTAAAGCAAAACCGCCCGGCCGCTGCGTTTCTGAGCGGTGTGCACCCGGGTGGGCCGAGGCAAGCCGGGCCTGTAGCCCGTATTTCGCATAGGCCTGCTCCAGGGCAATGCGCTGTCAAGAATACCCCTATCGCCCCTGCCCCCGGGCAGAGGGTCTTACCCAGGTACTGCAGGGTGAGTCCTCAGTACGTGGCCACGTTCACGAAGAGGATCATCTTCCCTTTGTACTTCCTGAAGGGGACGTACTCCCGCCCGTCTATGGTGACGGCCCCATAGTTGTAGATTGTTCCCTCCACGGAGTTGTAACAGTCCACCTGGAAAACAGCCGGGCAGGTCGCATGGGAAGGGGCAGGGCTGGAAGAGGGGCAAGGAACAGGGCCTGACGGCCAGCCACGTACTAGCAGCCTCAGGCTTCGCGCTGTTTCCTGGGGAGCTGCACCTGCCCGTTTCTCTCCTGGATTTGCAAACCCTCCGGTGGGGCCATAGTTGGTTTGGCCCGGCGAGGGAGGAGACAGCCGTGAGCCCGATCTGCTTCTGGAGTCTGAAGGCAGCCCCCACGGGGAGAGTTGGATCCAGGGACTGTCAACTTCAGTCCTTCCTGTCTCCTCAGCCCGAAGTCCTGCATCCTGCCTTCACCTCCCTCCCTTCATCTCCCCCCACCTCCTCCCTGCTCCTCCAGTCTTTCATTCCCCCACTTCCCCTCCCCTTCGCCCAGCTCCTCAGCCTCCTTCCCCCCTCCCTCCCAGAGCTTGAACAGCCTTGAATCAGCGGATTCAAGGTGCTCCGAAAGGGAGGAGGAGGAGGTAAAAGGGGGGGTCCAGTATGAAAAAGGCTTGGGGGGAGGGGTGAGAAGGGTGGGGGAGGTGCGGGCTGCAGGTGCAATCCCAGTGGACCATGGGATGCAGGTTGTCCACTACTGGATCTCCATCTTGCAGCCCCCTGAGACAGACTGCAGGAAGGGGTAGGAGTCAGAGGGGCTGGAAGTAGGGGTGCTGCCGCACCCCCTGGCCCGTGTCCCCTGTAAGCTGAGCACTTAGGCGCCTGCCCAGGAGCAATCCCAGTGCTGCCCAGCTGAGTAGCAGAGCATGCAGGGCCAGCAGCGTGTGTGTCTACGGGGGGCGCCCATCCCCACGTGCACAGAACAAAATGTATTCCGCACATGGGTGGAAAAGGACAGAACGCTGGTTCTGGCTTGAAGTGTTTTCCATCCTTCCAGTTGGGTTCCGTGGGTCTCAGTGCCCCCCTCTACCCATGCGCCCCTGCTAGGGTTACTCTGACAGCCGTGGGGGCTCGGCGGAGAGCCTGCTCCGGGCGCCTCACGCCTAGACTCTTCCCAGACCGAACAGGAGCCAGTGCTGTGCCGTGCTCCCCCGTCTGGAGTCTCGTCAGTATCGGCCGACACGCACCAGCCTCCCGCCCAGCGCCTCGGATTTTCCAGGGCTGCAGCTGCTCGGATGTTTACTTCACCCAAGCAGCAGCCACAGAACCAGGGGCGGGGAGGGAAAAGACCAGAAATAGCCACAGCGTGTCAACAATGGAAACGAAACCCTGCGCCTCTTTTTCCTGCTGCTCCCTCCTGCGCGGGGAGAGGTGCTGGCCCCTCGGGTGGGGGCACCGGCTGCCCCTTCCTGGCTGAGAGGGGCCCGGGGAGATTGCTATTTAGAGGGGCCACAGTCGGAGGCACTGACAGTCGCTTGCTGCTCTTCACTGCTGGGCTCTTGACTGCGTGTCTGTCACCTAGAGACAGGCTGTTTCTAGGATGCCGCTCAGCTGGGCACGTCAAGCCACTGGCTCAGAGAGCAGGGGCCAATCTGTGCTCCGAGGTGGCGCCTGCTTCCTGCTCCCCAGAACAGCTGGGGAAGAGACACGGAGAGGGGAAAGAGCCCGTTCTAGTCAGGACAAAAAACAAAGCAAGAATAGCTGCTCGTCAGGCAGGAGAGGGGTCCTGGCAAGAGATTCCCTGCCCCTCAGAGGGTCTCAAGAAGGGAAATTTGATCTTGCTGCCTCTAGGATAGAAATGCCAAGCACACAGCTCCTGGATCATGCCTATAGGATGGGTTCCGATTATTCCTGTGTAAGCGCTGAGTGCCTAGCCCTGACGGCTGTAAGGAAACCTTCCTGCGGTGACCTGAGTGTAACCAATACAGAACAGAGTCTCTGAGCCTAAAACAGCAGGGCTGGGAGGCATAAACTCCCATTCACCCCGATTGGGTGTTAACTCTGAAGCCTAATGATGATGCGTCAAGGCGCTTGCAAATGTGTGTCTAGTTTATGCAATTGCCGCAACCCATACCAATAGCCACGCCGATAAAGAGCTCAGAGAGATTCCAAGGCAAGAAGAAACCACTGTGCTTATCTAGTCTGCTCCTCTGTGTAACAGAACTGCTGCAAAATAATTCCTAGGTCAGAGCGTTGAAAAAAAAATCCAATTTTGATTGATAAATTGTCAGTGATGGAGAATCCACTAGCAGCCTCGGTCAGAGGCTCCAATGCTGAATTACTCTGGCTGTTTAAAATGAGCGCCTTATTTCCAGTCTTAATTAGGGGGTAGTGCTATGCTTCTCTCTGCTGGACCGAAGATCCCATGATTACATATGTGTAGGTTGCGATCAAGTCACTTCTTGCTGAGCTAAATAGACGGAGCCCCGTGAGTCTCTCGCTGTGAGGCAGGTTTCCTAATTATTTCGTCATTTTCATGGCTCTTCTTTGATCCCTCTCTGATTTATCAGCATCCTCCTTGAATTGTGGCACCGGGACTGACACGGGATTCCAGCAGCAATCGCAACAGTGCCAAACACCGAGGTAAAACCACCCTGCGTCTCCTACTCAAGATTCCTCTTTTGATGCATCCCAGGACTGAATTGGCTCTTTTGCCCACAGCTCATGTTTAGCTGATTCTTCACCCACAGCTCCAAATATTTACAGATTCGCTGCTTCCTGGGATAGAGTCCCCCATGCTGTACAATATTCTTTGGTCCTAGAGGGATACATTTACGTTTTGCCGTATTAAAACGCATATTGTTGTTGCATCCCATTCACCAAACAATCCAGATTGCTCTGGGTCCGTGACCTGTCCTCGTCCCCATTTACCACGCCTGCATTTTTCTGTCCTCTGCAAACTTTGGCAGTGATGATTTTATGTTTTCTTCCAGGCTTTGATGGAAATGTTAAATAGTGCAGGGCCAAGAATGGGTCCCTGCGTGGGACAGCACTAGAAACACACCTCTATGTCCAGTTACATTTTGAGATCTGTTAGCCAGTTTTTAATTGATTTCAGGCATGCCAGGTTAATTTTATATCTTGTTTTTAATCAAAATGTCGTGTGGCACCAACGCCACAGGAAGTCTAAGTATATTATATCAACATGGCTACCTTTACCAAACAAAATTGTAATCAAATTTTAAAAATTAAGTTTAGTTTTACAGGATCTGGTCTCCATAAACCCCATGCTGAGTTGCATTAATTACATTGCCCTCCTTTAATTCTTTATTAATTGAAGCCCTTATTTTGCCTGGACTCTCCTTCAGACTCACAAGCCTATAATTATCCAGGTCATCTCATTTACCCTTTTTAAATGTTGGTACGTTAGCTTTTTTCCAATATTCTGGAACTTTTCCAATGTTCCAAGTCTTGCTAAAAGTTAGCTTTACCAGTCCAGCAAGCTTCTCAGCCAGCTCTTTTAAAACTCTTGCGTAAAAGTTCTCTGGATGTGCTGATTTTAAAATGTCTAACTTTAGTAGCTGCTGTTTAACATCCTCCTGAGATACCAGTATTAGACAGAAAGTGTTATAATAAAATATGACTGCAATATTTGTTTTTTCGCCAAAAACAGAAGAGAACTATTTATTGAAAATGTTTGTCTTTTCTGAGTAATTATTGATAATTCTACCATTTCCATTTAGTAAGGGAAAACACTGTTGTTGGGAATTTTTTTTTGTTTCTAATGTACTTTAAAAATTCCTTACTGTCCTTAACTCTGCTGGCTGTAAATTTCTTCTTGGTTCTCTTTGCTTCCCTTATCAATGTTCTACAATTCCTAGCTTCTGATTTATATTCCTTACTATCCATTTCCCTTTTCTTCCATTTGTTCATATTTTATTAATTTTTTAGACTTGCCATTACTTCCCCCTCTACATCAGAGAAGAAGTGAAGAAATAGCCATGGGTCTAAGCCGTTCCAAGGTTTGGGGGTTTTGTGCATGTAACCCCAACTCTGAACATCCCTGGGTTTCTAAACTGGTTGCTTGGTTGGCATTCTGTTTCACTTTCATATTCTCCAAGGGCAAGATGCACTCAAAGCGCTGACACATGTCAGCTTAATTTAATTAAACATGGCTTATATAACTGTAATGTGACTGCTACTTGCTCTGTTCCTCACAGCCATCTGACTGTTGCAGCTCCTGCCTGGCAGATCCAGCTGTTGCCTCTTACCATTGTCTTTGAATGTGAGTTCTTTTGTGTGTGGGGGGGGAAGAGGAGGGTGAAGCACCTTTTCGTTTTGTACCTGTAGAACTCCTAGCGCAACAGACTGCGAGGTTTGTGGCTTTCCCCGTTTCCACCCAGCTCCTCTGATTCAGGGCAGGATGCCAGCCTCTCCCGCCCCCTTCCCCGGCTTGTGCCATTGCAGTGACTTCCCTGCTGATGGGCGGGTGATGCAGGGGGCCAGCCCAGGAAATACGCAGCACTCAGCTCTTCCTTATGCCCTGCTGCGGGAGTGGCTGGCTCTGCCAGAGACAGGCATCCAGCCCACCTTCCCCGCGGAGTCCTGCCAATGCACCGTAAGTCCTAGGCTAGCGCCCGAATCGCTGCACCTTCCTGCCTCTCCGCACCTCCCCAGCTCCGCCTCGCTCCCGCCGGACTAGTCTCTGCGCCCTGGACAGAGCTGGCCAGTCACACGACCCGCGTGGCCGCTGCAATGCTGGCCTGTCAGAGACCAAAGCGAGAGCCACCAAACTGACACGAGGCTGGGGCTCAAACCGTGTTTCTAAGCAAGGATCCTTGCTTGCTAAAGCAACAGAGACAGTGACACTGAATCGCTGTCTTCCCCTTCGGGCCCCAGGCAGCCCGGCTCCTTCCCGGGGCTCGCAAGCAGCCCTGCACCTCCCAAAGGAAGCGTGGCCCAGGGAGCTGAAATGGGGGATCTGCCCCAGCCAGAGGTGGGGTGCAGGGAGAAGGAAAGGCAGAGTCTGTGCCCCCTGCATACACGCACGTCTTTAAATAAGTGAACCCCCGTTAGGCAGAAGGGGGAGAGGGAATCAGCCGGGAGAGGGGAAAAAGGGACCCCTTTCTCCTCCCAGCAAATCAATGCCTTCCCCTTGCTCGCCTGCTGAGAACTGGGCTCTGGCCCAGACTGAGCCCCGAGAGCCAAACTCCCATTCCAAGGGGGACTCTGATCCATATTCTGCAAACAGCCCCTTCCTGGCGGGAGAGGGGGGGTTTGCCCCAAGCCCTCTTCCCTCTGCCCACACGCCAGAACTCTGGGGTGTTGACATCCAGATCCAATGTGAGCCCCTCTCTGCCAATAAGCGTAGGGGAGAGACCCCCTGAAGGGGGGATAAAGGAAGCCCTCCCGACCCCAGGATGCCCCATGGGGCATGGCTCCTTCCGGGGCCCCGAAGCACCAATCCTGCGTGCACATCACACCAATCTCTGGCGGGGTGGGATTTCCCCCTTACCTTCTGTTTCTCCTGTCCCTGGTTAGGCTGAATTAACCCAGCCAAGACCAAGGGGAAAATCCACGAGGCCCTGAATCCGCCCCCCATGGCGGCGGCAGCAGGGCGCACACCCCCTCGTCTTGGTCCCCAGGCGCTGGACGCCCTGGCTGGCTGTTCCTCACACTGCCACCTTCCAGCACAACAGCAGGGAGAAATAACAGGCAGAGCCTGAAGCTGCCTAACCAATCACAGGGAGGCAGGGCTGCTCCCAGAGCTGTTAACCATGTGGGGCCTGGCTCTAACCTGCTCCAGAGGGGTTTGGGGAAGGGACAGGGGATTGATTGATTGACTGCTGTGGTGTATGGAGAATCAGGCCTTAGATCTGACTTCTCCACACACCCATGGCTGGAGAGGGCTGGTTGCAGGGCCCCTGTGTGCAATTCTGGCTGGGCTCTGCGTGCAGACAGCAATCCACCACCCTCCCCAAACGGAGGGCAGCGTGACACCAAGGGGCATGGCACGGAGGGGAAGGGGGATTAACCACGGACCTGGCTATCATGCAACTCACTGCGCCTGGCAGGGCCTGAGATCCTGGAGATTAAGGGGCCAAACAATGGAGACATTCACGGTTGTTATCTTGGTCCTGCCCATGAGTCTCCCCCTGGTGATGCTGCAGGGTGGAAGCAGTTGTCGGGAGCAACCAAGGATAGGAATGAGGGTATAAAATAAAAGCAAAGAATCCTGGGCATGGGTAGAGAACAGCCGGTACCTTGTAGACCCCCGGGGGAACCTGCTGGGTTCAGGTCACAGGTTCAAACATGGGCCCTAAATTTGCTCCTGTAATTTTACATGTGCACTTAAAACCTTGGATTTGCACGTGCAAATGACCCACATGCACACGCAAATGACCCACATGCACGTGCCGGTGCTATACACTTGCCAATGCAAAGGCTTGGCCATGCAAGGTGGCAAGTGCGAATTTCTAGGCTGTCTCGAAATTTTGGCCCAGCCTGTTTGAAGCTTTCCGGGCTGGCCTCCTTTCTGCCTTTCCCCTTCCCTTGATCTTTGTGACTGGGCCCTGAGCACGGAAGCTGGGCCTGCCCATCGTGGTGGCGTGCTAGTGCTGGTGAAATGGGGCAGCTTCGTGGCCAGGGGCATGGCCGGCCTCTGAACAGGTCCCAGGCCCTGCAAGCGTCCTCACGCCTCCCTGGCACCAAGAGAGCAGGTTAGTCTCCGTGCCCAGTCAGCCTGGGCCATCTTTGGCGGACGGGGCAGCAGTGTTTTCCTGCAGCACGGACAATGCGCCTGAGACGGGCGGCATGAACTAGAGAGACACCATTACCCTTTCTGCAGCCTCCTCCCCACTGACAGCGCCAGCTTCCTCTCAGGCCGGATCACCAGGGCCCCGTTTGTCCTCTGCACTGCTGAATGGAGGGTGAAGAGGGCTCTAAGCCAGTGGTCCCCAACGCGGTGCCTGTGGGCGCCATTGTGCCCGCCAAGTGACCAGGGCCAGCTCAAGCCATTCTTGCGCCCCAAGCCCGGGCACGCGGTGCATGCGTGGCCCCGGCCCCCGGGCACACAGCGCATAAGCAGCCCCACTCCCGGGCGCATGAGCGGCCCTGCCCCAAATGCCCGGTAGCCCCAAAAGGTTGGGGACCACTGCGTCTAAGCTGTCCTTTGGCATGCCTCAATCCCAGGTGACATGGGGGCCAAACCAACCTCCTCACCCGCCCAATAAGCCGGACCAGCCGCAGGGCTAAGAATGGGTCTGCCCACTGAGGAGAATGAGAAACACCAGGAAACACCCCCTGAGTTTTTGTGTTGCCCCAAAAAGATGCCTTAGAAGTGGAAAAGGTGCAGAGAAGGGCAACGAGAATGCTGAGGGGCATGGGAGAGCGTCCGTACAAGGAGAGATTAACGAGTCTGGGACTTAAAAACGAGACACCGGGTCTATGAACTCAGGACTGGCGTGGAGAAAGCGAAGAAGGACGTAAATGTACCCCTTCCCGTGACCCAAGAGCTGGAATGACTAGGCAGCGGCAGAAGGAAGTGCTGCTTCACGCAGCACACGGTCGGCCTGTGGAACTCCTTGCCAGAGGACGCCGTGAAGGCCGAAAGTATGACTGGATTCAAAAGAGGATTAGAGAAGTTCACAGAGGATGGATCCATCCATGGCTAATGGCCAATGTGGCCAGGGAGGCAGCCCCAGGCTCTGGGGTTCCTCACCGGGGTGCATCACTTGGTAACTGTCCTGTTCTGTCTGTTCCCTCAGTGCCTGGAACTGGCCACAGTCGAGACAGGACACTGCTAGGTGGACCATGGGCCTGACCCAGTCTGGCCGTCTGCACGTACAACGGCCTGGGAAAAGCAAGACCGCCTGGCTCCTGTGGTCTGGGAGGTGGGTGCCTGGTTAATTGTAGGACAAGCTAATGCTGGCTTGGGGATCGGGACTTCTTTGAAGCTGGGCTGAGCAAGGGTTGCGCTGTGAACCTCCGTGCAAGAGGAGTCAGGGCTGGCCTTACCATGAGGCAAACTGAGGCGGCTGCCTCAGGTGCCAGACTGTGGGGGGGCACCACTAGGACCCAGAGTGTAGAAAATTGTGTCTGCTGCTGTTAGTTCTCCTTTATTGGGGTAGGTAGCAGAGCAGTCCCATGAGAGGAGCAGAACAGGAAGAAGGCAGAATTGAGACCTTCCAAAGTTTTGGCCCAAGCGAGGGGTCATTTGAGCTCCCCGCCTCAGGTGCCAAAATGTTGGGGGCCGGCCCTGAGAGGAGTTGCTCTCTAGGGAGCTTCAGAAACCACATGCAAGCCTTGGACTGGGGTGGTGTTGGGGGAGAACCTCTCATCCCCCCACCAATACGCCCCTTCATCTCCTCCACCCATGCCTCAGGGCCTGGCGGGGGAAGCAGAGAGGAGCCGCTTGGCTGGAGGGGCTCTGAATGGGAGGACAAGGAGTTTGATGTGACGAAAGAGGGGGAGTCAGCCCCGTGCAGACCCCAGAGCCTAGGCGGTTTTGCAATCAAGAGACAAGGTCATCATGACCTCTGGCCAAGCACGGAACCCAGAACGTGACATCTGGCCTCTGCCGCTCCCTGGACAGCCCCAAGCCCCCAAGGACCCAACACCACCCCTAGTTGGGGAACAGGAGAAATCACAATATTTACCTTGCCTTGGCCAAAGTTCAGTATCATTAGTACTGGCTCCGATTCCCTCCCCATGTCCCTGAAGGGGATTGGTGGAGAGCAGGGCGCTGACCCAGGGGCTGTTCAGGGAGCATCCAAGGGACTGGCCAGTGACAAGGGACAAAGGTGCCTGGGAGGAGGGGGAGTGGACCGCAAATACTGGGGAGAAGCAGGATGTAAATGTGAATCCCTGAACTCACCAAAAAAACCAGTAGCTCCGGGGTGGGGATGACTGCTCCCTGGTGGGACCCGTGTAGTCCAGGAAGGGGGATGAAGCTGCCAGCGGTATGGATCTGGATGTATCAGAAAAGGGAAATAAAGAGTGTCCAAGGTGCTCAGCTTTGGCCTATCTGCTCCCATCGCTGTCAAGGGTAAAACTCCCCTGGGAGCAGAGTTAGGCAAACAATTACTGATTATTTCTGTTGCCATAGCACTTAAGGGCCCTGGGCCTGTATGTAAGGGGCTAGGCGCTGTACACTGAAAACGCCACCCCAGATGTTCGGTGCCAGCTGACAGCCCTCTCAGGGGGCTTACCATGGCCCCGCAGGCCCCCGCTATGATCAGCTGGCATGGACAAGTCTCGGGGGGGGGCAGGTTAGTCTGTGCCTGCGAAGACAACAAGGAGTCCTGTGGCACCTGAGAGACGAACCGATATATTTGGGCATCAGCTTTGGTGGTAGAAGCCTAAGGTTGCCAGGTGTCCGGTTTTGAACCGGACAGTCCGGTATTTGAGCTTTCTGTCCAGGAAACAAATTGAGAAAATACCGGACATATAAAGTGTCCGGTATTTTCTAATTAAGTAAGTTTTATTATTATCAGGAGTATCAGTAGGTAGTTGCGTACTGCCTGGTTGGCAGATGCGCTCACACTGCATGAGTCACACTGCGTGAGCGTGTCTACCAACCAGGCAGTACACAACTACACAGTACAGAGGAGGGGGCCGGGGCCAGGGCACGATGGAATCCCCGGGGCTGGACTCACCCGTGTGCCCCGCTGGGACCGTGCGCAGGATGGGCAGCACCCGGATCTGTGTGTGCCTGGGCCAGCCCTGCTCCCCGCCAGCTGGTTCCCCCCGGCCCCCGCTCCTCCCCTGGCCAGCCCTGCTCCCCGTGACCCCCTCCCGGCCAGCCCTGCTTCCCGCCAGCTGGTCCTCCCCTTCCCCCCCCGATCTCCCTGGCCAGCCCTGCTTCCCGCTGGCTAGTTCCCCTGCCAGCCCCGCTCCCCAACCCCGTCCTGGCCAGCCCCGCTCCCCTCCCAGCCGGTCCCCCCCTCCCAATCTGAGATCAAGTGTGTCCGGTATTTTTTTGAAACCATCCGGTAACCCTATAGAAGCCACTCAAGCATCTGACATCTTTTTACCCACAAAAGCTGATGCCCAAATACATCTGTTAGTTCTTCAGGTACCACAGGACTCTCGTTGTTTTGACATGGACAAGATCAGGAAGATTCAAAGGGGGAGCTGGGTTAGTCTGTAACTGGAAAACTTAAAAAACAACTGTTGCAACACCTTAGAGACTAATAAAACATGCAGCTGGATCAGGAAGAGACGGGGGAGCACTTGGGAACGTGCCTGGGTCTTTGCTGCCCTTCGGAAAATGCTGAGCTTGTTAAGCTGGAGCGTCTTTATCAGAAGACACAAAAGCCTCGTGCATGTAATTCCTGCTGCGGGGGACGACTGTGGGCTGGTGTGCTGCAGGGGATGAGGGTTATGCAAGCTGGAATAGGAGCGATTCTGGCTGGGGAAAGCACTGTGGCTGCCTCTCCAATTTCAGCCCAAGGGCCCCATGCTTGGAGATAACAAGGAGCAGCCCAGGTGCCTAGATGCTAGTTTTGCAAGGACTGCCACAGCCCCATTGTGGGCCAACCTTTAGAAAGGGGAAAGGGGAAAACCCATGGGCAGGTCGGCCTAACACTGACTGCAGGTAAAAGAATGGGCTGGCTGATGTGGCATTTGACTAATAAAGTGCGGAAGGAAGGCAATGCAATCAATGCCCAACCGCGTGGGTCGACAGGAGAGAGAGCCCGTCAGCCTAGTTTGATATGGTTTTTGATGAGACGACGAGTTTGGCTGATAAAGGCAGTGCTGTCGTAATGTTCCTAGACATCTGGCACTTAGACTTGGTGCTGCTCAGCATTTTGATTAAGGAACCTGAAGCACATAAAATCGACCCCGCACCCACGACTTGGATTCAAACCGGCTAACTCATAGGTGTCGCTATTGAAATGTAAGTGGGGAACCTTCATCCAGCAGGGGTTTCTAGAGGGGTCTTGCGGGCACCCAGTGCCGTTTAACGGTTTTACCAAGGGCCCAGAGGCAAACCGAAAAGCATCACTGAGAAAGCCGGCAGATGACACAACAGCGGGAGGAGTTACTGATGGAGAGCAATCTGGATCGCATGTCAAGCTGGGCGCCGGCGATCCCTCCCCACGTCAATGTGGCCAACAGTAAAGCGCTACATTTCGGAACAAAGGCGGTAGGCCTTACGTCAAGGAGGGGGACTCTAGCTTGAGAAACGGTGCTTCCACAGAAAGACTCGGGGTCATGGTGGATTAATCAGTTGCGAGGTGTTCCTAGTGCAGCACTGCAGCTAACAGAGTGCCTGTGAACCCGGGATGTGTCAATAGGGCAGGCCTGCACAACATACGGTCCACGGGCCGCATGCGGCCCGCAGGGGCTCACTGTGTGGCCTGTGACGACTACGGGCGGCGCGGCCTCATCCGATCCGCCGGCCAGGCAGAGGAGCGGAGCGCTGCCGGGAAGGGGGAAGTGCGGCGATTCTCGCCGCCGGGCTGCCTGCGTGCAGCTCCGGCGCGAGGAGGCAGGGCGTGAGCCAGAGGGCAGGATGCCGGCAGACGCCAGGACGCTGGCGTGACATGGTGTTGTGACGTCACAGCCGGCAACCACCGGATTCAAAAAGGCTCTGGCAGCCCCGCAAACTGGAAGGCAGAAGCCAGGTAGGGGAGGGGAAGGGGCTTGTGCTGAGGGGAAGGGGGCAGGTCAGGAGAAAGGGGAAGGCACCAAGGGCAGGGTGCAGGAGAGACAAATGCCAGGGGGTCAAGTGAAGACTGAGGAAAAGGGCAGGAGGGGAGGTGTCAGTGGGAGGGGGGACAGGGTGATGCTGGGAGAGCAGAGGAGAGGGGGAAAAAAGGGAAGGCACCAAAGGGACAGGGTAGAGGAGAGACAAATGCCAGGGGGCCAAGTGCAGACAATGAGGAAAAGGGCAGGAGGGGAGGTGTCAGTGGGAGGGGGGCCAGGGTGATGCTGGGAGAGGAGAAGGTAAGGGCATTGGGAGCCGTATGTTGTGCAGGCCTGATTTAATTGAAAAATTCTTAATAAAGTATCACCCCCCCCCATCCTACCCTTGCGGCCCGCAGCTGTTTTCTTTGGAGTAATATGGGCCTCGCCGCTTTCCGAGTTGTGCAGGCCTGCAATAGGGGAATGTGGAATAGGAGAAGGAGGTTATATTCCCTCTGTGTCTGACCCTGCCATGCCAGGGCCACCAGCAGGGGGGAGCAAAGGGGGCAATTGCCCCAAGGCCCAGCAATTTCAAAGTGGCAGTGGCGACCGGAACCCTGGCCCTTTTAAATCGTGGCCAAAGCAGGCACACTTCCAGGGCTGGCTGGGGGAGGCATGGCGCAGTCTCTGGGTGGCACGAAGGGCTGACGGTCCCTGACCCCCCCATTGCCAGCCCTGGTGTGCGCTCATGGGATGCAGTGCCCAGCTCCGGGTCCACGGTGCACGAAGGATGTTGATACGTTGGAGAGGGTTCTGAGACTAGGCAGGGGAATGATTAAAGGGCTGCTAGGAACAGGTCATTGCTAAGGACAGCAGACAGCCGCTCGCGCCCTGCTCCGTTCTCCACACAGAGCCGGGTCAGGGCCAGGCCCACCACGGTTCCTGCCGCATGTAAGAGGCTGGCCATGTAGGGCACATTCCCAGCTGTGTATGTAGAGGGCTGCAGCCCCATCATGAGACTTAGCAGGCTCCCAGCCTGGGCAGACCCGCTCGTGAGAGAGCCGGGCTCTCTGGGCTGGATCAGCTCATCTCTCATCTGAGCCAACAGGAAAAGCCGCCCACTCTGAGAACAGCATCTCCCTTCCTGCCTGAGGAGCGCTGATAATCAGCAACATCTTCCTGCAGTGGCCACGGAGCCTCCCGAGCCAGAAGGAAAGGCCCGTCTAGTGCAGGCTCCCGCTCCTCCAGCGAGGGCCGTGCTGAGGCAAGATGGAAGCACTGGGGAAAATCAGCCGCTGAGCCCCGAACGAGCTTCAGCACCAGCCCCAGCACTGCGAGCTTCCCCCCTGCTCTGAGCTTCACCCAGGGGACCAGCCCCAGGGAGGAGAGGCCAGGTCCGTTCTTGGAATCTCTTCGGAGGGCGTCGGTGGTGTGTTGTTTTGTGGGTGTGATGCGACCGCCGGCCCGCGAGGACCAGGACTGAGCCCACAATCTATTCCAGAGAGGCCAAACAATGGAGGGCCGACCAATCCCCTTTCCATGGCCCTCCTGGCCGTTCATTTCAACAGCACCGCGGCAGCCCCTGGGGGCTTGTAGTCTTCATCCACCCACTGGGCTCCTCCTCTCCAGAGCAGAGCCAGGGAGCCAGAGGTGACAGGTCCCTCGCCGTCCCGCTGAGCCTGCAGACGCCTCAGTGTGACGGCTCTGATCACAGAATACCCAGCCGGCGTGCAAAGCCGGGCCCGACTCTGGGTTCAGTGTGTGAGCAACGGGAGCCTCAGCCGCAGCAGCTGTGAGCTGGTCAGAGGCCAGCGCAGGCCTGCCCGTTTTAAATCTCTTGGAGGTGGTGCAGCCGTTGCAAAGAGAGGCGAACGCTCTCCGAGCTCCCGCTGGAAGCTGGCGCAGCTTCCTGGGAGGTGGGGAGCTGGAAAAGAACTGTATTCCCGCTCCCCCTGCCAGCTGCACGGCACCACGGGTGACTGACAACTCATCAGGGCCATCTCCTGACACCCTGGCAATCTCGCAGGGCCCCAGGAGTTCTATAATTAGCACCGTGTGACAGCTGCCCTGGCAGGCTCAAGTCATCACCTATCTGTGTTTGTGGGGGATATTCATAGAGGGCCCCTCCCCCCCCCGTCCAGCTCTGCCTCCCGCCCCAAATGCCCCTAACTGGAGATGACTTGATGCTCCCAGCTGGTGTTGAAATAGAGATGGGGACTGCAGCAGCCCTGGAAGGAGAAGTGCAAGAGAGCCGTGTTATCTCCGTGCAACACTAGGACAGCACAATTAATATGCATGACCCAAACGGGGCCTGCCGGTTATTAAAGAAGTTGGAGAGTGGGGGGAAGAAATGAGACCAGTGCTTTGTGCTCCTCCGTCACCTGCTCCACCACACACAGCTGCCACAGACAGTGCCCCCAGGCCCCACCGATGGGTCTGCAGGGAGGATAGGCAGCCAGCCTTCTGAAAGCAAAGGCAGCGCTCCGTGTCATGCTGCCAAGGCCCCTCTCCCTAGCGTCGCCAGGGAAGCTGTCGATGAAGCGAGGCCTGGCTTGCTCCGTGCCTGCTGATCACAGCGGTACCTCCCTGCCTGTGGTCCATGCTGGCTGCGTGTCTGCTCTCCTTGCCTTGCTCCTGGGCGGAGATGAAGAGAGCCCTGCAAATCCATGGCTACCCGCTCTATAGCCGCGGGTATCTGCATCCGCGGATATGGATGCGGGTAGCTGCGGCTCGTGTTTGTGGATAGGGATGCGGACACAAATGTTGTATCCGCGCAGAGCTCTAGAGATGAGCTGTGTGAAAGAGCCCGGCTAGTTCACCCACTGAAATAATACACTGGGTGAGCTACTGACCCCTTGTAAACTGGCACCGGGCAATCACTTCCTAAGCTAGTCAATCTCTTCAGCAGGGTTGGGGAACCTTAGGCTCGGGGGGCCAGATGCAGCCCCTGGCTTGCCTGGATCCGGGCCCTGAGGTTCCGGGCTCCCCCCTCCAGGATTGGGGAGCCTATGCTGGCACGCCAGCCCCTCCACCGCCCCTCTGCGGGGCTGGAACACACAAAATCTACTAGCATTGCGCCCCCCCCAGGCTCTGGTGTGCGAGGGGAATGTGGGGAGGGTCTTTCTCCTTCTCCACATCAGTGAGGGTTGGGGAGGGGGGTTGTTGTTTTTGTTTGGTTGGTTTTTTTGCTTCTCACTTGTGTGCGGCCCCTGACTGATTTTTCTGTGGGTCAGCGGCTCCCAACTCAAAAAACGTTCCCCACCCTTTCTCTACAGCTGCCTCCAGCACTCCAGCTGGGGCGGTGGGGAAGAAGTCTTGGTTTTGCTTGCCGTTGTGTTACCAGATTTGCCCAATACTCTGGGGTATGCTCATTTATTAGGGTTACTCTTATGGGGCTGGCGGGAGGTTAACAATTCTATCCGTGTGCTGCTTGTGCTTGCTTGTGCTCTCACATGGAGCTGAATTCTCCCTGCTGCCAATTCCCCCTCCCACTGGAGCTCTCCTGCAGGAGCTAGGTTCCTCAGAACGGGGTTCTTCCCACCTTAGCAACACACAGACACTCACACCCACTAACAGAGCACGCCTGAGACGACTGGGTAATCCGCACTCCCAAGCTGACTGCTTGTATGTCCCTGAACTCAGCAGGCTGGGTTTAACAGCAATGCCACACTGCACCCTCATGTGCCTTTGGACTCAGTGGGCTGGATTAAACAGGACTTTAAGCTGCCATCCTCAGATGCCCCCAGCTTCCGCACCTCCCTATCCCCACGTCACACCACAATCATTCACTGGTAAACCACACGATGAGCAAACCCCACAGGATTTTGGGCAACACAGGGATCTTTAACTTGGGTACAAAAAGCATTGTTACAGAGCGACAACAACACCCCTGAGGAAGAATGAGCGAGAGAGAAGCAACCAGCTTAACAATGAAAGTTATTTATTTCTGGGTAGTGAATATATATATATAGGGAGCCAAACACACAAAACAGTTGCAATATTAAATCTAAATTCCTAACCATATAACAGTTTACATAGGACAGGGTCAGGAGGCTCTGCTTAGAGAGAGGTAGCTGGGTGGGGGGCCGGGGAGGGAGAGAGAGACCTCGGGGTTCCCATGGAGCTTGCACTGATGGTGATGGGAGTCGGGGGTCCAGAGGGCAGGAGACAAGCAGAGCAGAGCCCCCAGCACGATCAGACAGGAGATGAAGAAGTCTCAATGGAACTGATGCAGTTTAAATCCAGGTATCAGAACAGTTTTTCTTGGGCAAGGGTAGAAGTTTTTGTAGGGACAGGACAATAGTTCGAGGAGAACACTGGATTTGTTTCTGGGTGAACAGAGGCGAGACAATAGAGACTGATCACCCCTGGCTATGGGTGATGTTCCTTGAACTAGCTCACAATGCAACTAGGTTTCTGTATTTTGGATGTCAATAGGATCCATTACTAGAATTGGTCTGATAATGATGACTAATTTGGGTGGGAGCAGGCCTGGGTGCATTAGCATCTGGAGCAGAGATTTCCCATCAGGCCGTGCTTCTCTGCTTTCGGTATCCCATAGTTCAGTGTGGTTCCTGCTTTGGAAGGGCTGGTCTCCATGCTGGATGCTAATGGAGATGTCTCTCTGTTCTATCTTCCATGCAGATGCAGCTGGGGCATTTCCTTAATTCTATCCCTCTTGTCTGGAGGAGTTTAGGTGTGTTCACCCCGGCCTTTTCATTGCTTTGTCTGTGATTCAAGCAGAGGCCTGGGGCCGGGGGATGGTTTTCCATGAGTGTCCCCAAAAGCACAGGGCTGACAGGTGGCCACGCTCTGGTTCCCCAAGAACACAGAGCTGGTAGGTAACAGTTGTCAAGACAGTAATCGTTAGCAGTGCTTTCCACTCACTCAAGTGTCTGTCACTTCTGGTCCCCCCCCCTTCGCTCTCCTCCTCTGTGGGTGGCCACCCCAGGCCAGTCCCCTGTGACCGGTGGGACCCACCACAGCTGGCTTGTTCCATATTTGGGACATCTGCAGCCAGGCTTGGGTGAGAAATACACTGTAGAAGAAATCAGTGTAAGTCTGGGTGACCGGTGTATCCCGTCCTTCCCCCGCATAGCTCCCCTCCCCCCGGCAGAGCTGGCTAGGGGCAGCCCCACAGCAGGTATGGGGGGCACTGCATTTTCCCAGGCATGTGTTTTTACTCCCCAAGGGATGATCAGGACTCTAGTTCGTAGCTCTGGGCCCAGCTGTCTCATCGAGCACAGAGCTGGTGAGACAAAGGAGCACAAACTGCCTCAGAAAAGCCCTCCGCGAGGCCTGTGGCTAGGCCACAGGGGTGGTAGCTGATCATGGCAGCTGACCCATCAAAGAGCAGGGGGCTGGTGACGCTGCCATGGCATAAGCAGAGGGCAAGGAAGTGCAGGAGACCAGCACAGGAACAACCAGGTGCTCATGCAGGTAACACGCCCAGGGGCCTGGAAGAGGCAGGCCGTGGGGGCAGACGCTGGAGGGGGCGCGAGGGCTGGGAACGGATGCGGAGGGTCGGGTGAGGTGGGAGCACGTCGGCGACAGGCTGTGTGGAAATGGGAAAGTGAGTCGAGCCGGAGGCTGCTTCAGGCCTAGCCGAGCACTTTGAGACCCGCCTTCAACGCCCAGCTCTGCCACAGACGCCCCGTGGAACCTTGGGCATGTCATTCAGCCTCCCTGCGCCTCAGGCAGGCCAGGTACAACCCCTGGGGGCTTGTCTCTCCCACTGGCTCCCCTCACAGGCCTTGGTGACACCTGCTTACGTCAGCCAGGCTTTAGAAACAGCCGCCCATTGTTGCCTGGTTGGTTTGTTTGTCGGACCCAGGAAAGCAGGAGACCAAAGACCAGCCTCCGCCCCTTCCTGCAGTGGAGTCTGGGATTGTTTACAAGAGCCCGCAGGGGTGGGGGAGATAAAAGGAGACAGGGACTGTGTCCTGTTTGACCCTGGCGCCTGGAGGGGAGCCCAGGCAGGAGGGGGAGCCGGCAGCGACTCTGCAAGGCATCATGGGGCATTACTGGAAAGCTCTGGACCGAGCGTCACTTAAAACTCGCTGCAGAGCCGGGGGCCGAGTGCAAAAGGAGGTGCGGTTAGCACCTCGGCACCCCTGCCAGACACCGGGATCCCAGGGTGTTCAGGCAGCACAAACACCCACCACAAAGACGGCCCCGGCGCCCAGTCAGAGTAGGACACAATTAACACTCGGGTTTCACCTTTTCGGACCCTCCCACAGCACCAGCGGCAAATTCCTCTGTGGGCAAAGGAGTCCCCGCCAACGGTTTGCCTCAGGAAGTTGGGCCTTCTTTCCTGGGTGGGACGTGTCCCCAAACAGGTCTGAGGGCATCTGGTGGTGCCTTTCATGGGCAGCGGGTAAAGGCGGCAAGGGAAGGCATTGCCTTCTCAGAAAGACAGAGGTGACCAGGCGCCTGCCGGCTGGGAGGTCTGGGGTCATGTAGCTGTCCGGCCGGCAGGGAAGGCAGGGTCCATGTGGCTGCCGGGCCAGTGATGAAGATAGGGGTCGCAGGGCGGCTGCCCAGCCGACCGGTGCAGCGGCTGGCGAAGAAGGCTGAGGTCGTGTGGCTGCCTGGCTGGCCGGGAAGACAGAGGCCAGCAGGGCTGCCCAGCTGCTCTGGGAGATCTGGCCTGCCCGGCTACCCAGCTGCCCCAAGGGAGCTGGGAACACACAGCTGCCTGGGGGAGCTGTGCTGCAAAGCACTCCTGGGCCAGGGGTTGGGGGAGCCTGGGCTGTGTGTCTTCCTGGCTGGCACGGGCACTGCTAGCCTTGGACAGGGGCCAGCAGCCATAATGCGGGGGGGGGGTTGAAGGCCTGTGGGCATGGAAGGGGCAGGGCTGGGCTTGCCTCCCCAAGCCAGCCATTCACCCACCGCCCTTGGTGCCTCTGCGAATATAGTTCTGTGGATTCCTCGCAACTATTCACCCTGGCTATGACTTTCCATAGCCACTATCTGAGCAACCCGATTGGTCACCTACTGTTGTTTCACCTCTCTGATTGGATGCTTCCCAAACCTGCAAGGATCTGCCAAAGAGTTCATGGTCCCCATCCAACCTGCCCAACCCTAATACACGGGTCGTGCTTAAAACTTTTCTTCTTACGTTTCCAACGCCTTGCTTCACCAGCTGCAAAGGCTGATGCGAATGAAAGCTGGTTGAAGAGAATGAGCCTGGAGAAGAAACCTGGGTAGGAATGTTAGAAAACGAGTAAATAGCTAATCATGTAGTCGATAGAATTTCTATCGACTACATGATTAGTCGATAAGGGAGAAAGCCTCCGGGAGTTACCCCCTATTGCGGCTCTGCAGTGTGACTGTAGTAAGAGCCACGCTGCCTGCCCGCCCAGCTCTTACTACATTTAAATGGCAGAGCAGCAGCCGGGGTAACTCCTGGACTCGGCGTGAGCTGGGACTGAGCTGGGCTTGCTCAGTCCCAGTTTGCACCGGGTCCAGCAGCCATTGTTCACGGGCTGCTGCTGGAGCAGCCTTTGTTCACGGCCAGCCCCAGCCGCCATGGGCAGGGGCTCCTCCGTGGGATGGGGAGCAGCCTCTGCCCCCCTGCACTGCTGACTCTATCAGGAGCGGGGAGGCCACACCGCAGACAGTGCTGGGGGGAACCGGCTTTTACAGGGACAGCAAGGGAGAGGGAATGCGAGTGGTCACGTAGTTGACTTGACTAATCGATAAGCCTAGGCTCATCAGGTAGTTGACTACTCGCCTACCTCCCGAACCCTGGGAAAGTCTTTCATTTTGTTCTGCCTTGAGCTGATGTTTCCCTGGAACGTCAGGAAGAGTCATTCGGCCTGGAAGTTCAGAGCTGTGCTTTGGCTCTGGAGAAGCAGAGCCGCCCTCCCAGCTGGTACCCCTGGGCATCTTCACTGGCATACTCAGCAGAGAGAACGAGGATGAGCAGGGAGACCTGAATTCCCCTCTTCCTTCCAGAGGTGACCCCTCCATGGCAGACTCTAGGGGAGGGGCTGGTGCACGGAAAGCCTCCCCCAGCCGCTTGCTGGATAAACAGGGCTTTTCATTCAAGCCTTTTTGCCAGCACAAAAGTAACGCCTGTGTCCTTGCAAAGCACCCAGCATGTTTGTCCAGATCAGCGGTCTGTGAGGCATGCAGCCAGCCCCACGTATATACATGCCAAATGAGGGCTCTGTAGACAAAATGTAATCTTTGCCCATGTTTGTCTCACTCAAAAGTCAGCAGGTTCATGCCATCAGCACTGGGTTTGTTTACTCCAGATGTTTGGCAGGAGGTGGCTTGTGGGAGGTAAACCGAGGCTTGTGGTCATTCCATCTCCCCCTCCTCCTCTACGCAGAGCTGCTCTGGGGTCTCCGGTCAGCAGCCTCATGGGGTCAAAGCAGGGCGTGTCTGGAATAACAGCGCCTCAGTGTTGCCAGCTCTGGTGATTTTTATCATGAGAGTCGTGCTGTTGGCTTGTTTTCCGAAAGCCCCAGCCTCTGGATGTGTGGGAGGAGAGAGACTCCCCCAGCTTTCATTTTTAAAAACCTACAGGAACAGCCCCTGCTGTTGATGGAGAAAAGCTTGAAAACAGAAGTGCGCCCTCCCCCCCCCTTCACCCCTCCCGGCTCAGAAACAAGAAGGCAAAACAGAATTACCCACAGTGGAATGTGCTTCCAAAAACCCATGGGAGTTTTTTGAGCCAGTTTCATGAATGTGAGGCTGGTTCGTGGTTTTGGAGGGTTTGGGGCTGGCAGCGCTGGAGACCATGCTGCCCCATACCATACGCACATCAGCACTCCCCCCCTTCCGTAGCTGGTATTCTCAGCTCAGATCACTTGAAAAAGTCCTTTTAGGGGTGCCTGAAAAACTGCACGCACTTGGAGAAACCCTGCTATGCTGCTGTTCGCATGGGCTGTACTAAAACTCACTAGCACCATCTTTAGGCTCTGAGATGTATTTATCTTTAGAGCCCTGTGTGTGCGGATACAAAAATGAGCCGCAGATATTCGCAGAGTGGCAGGGCTCTAGATGTAAAATGTATTCATATCCACAGGCGTATCCACAAAAATGAGCTGGGGATATCTGCATCCACATCAGCGGGTGTGGATACCTGTGGATATAAAGCAGGTATCCATGGATTTGCGTGGCTCTGTTCATCTTAACTAGTTATAAGAAATACTGATTTGGGATAAGGAGGCTGGACAGGGATCTGTACTTTCAACCCCAGGGCGACCTATACATGCTCCCACTTCTGCACATGAGCGAATGCACCCTCATGCACATGTGCAAACTGAAGCTTGCGCTTTTGCATGTGTACACATCTGAAAACACATGCTTTACACGTGCCCAAGAACACACATAGGCAAGTGCATGTGTAGGCTCCCTTTACTATAGGAGCCTCTGACTTTTACTGGGAGGATCCTGTGTGCTGCAATCTAGCCCTAGGGACTACAACGCCCATGATGCCTTGGAAAAAAGGAGGGAAACTGTTGGACTTTTGCAGGCAGTGCAGGGAGAGAGCTGGTGGGCTCCAATTTTGGAGAGAGGAACCAGATTGGAGCCTTTTTCAGTCCAGGACCTGCTGTTGGAAGCTAGAGCCTGCTGTTGAGAGCCTGCTGGGGCTTGGATCTAGCAAGCTGCTTTAGGGGCTGTTGGTGGTTGTCCCTGGAGGTGAGAGGTGGGGGGCAGTGTTGTGTCAAGTGGCTTTCTCCTGAGGAAGGAGTCACTGAGCTTGTGCCCCAAAGCTGCATTGCTTGTGCTCCCTGCATTGCTTGTGCTTGGTTTCAGCCCTGCTTCCAACTCGAGATCCTCCTATCACGGCATAGCCACGAGTGGGCCTGAGTGGGCCGTGGCTCAGCCACTTTCCACCCTGGCCCACCCCCCTCCAGCCCGCCCAGCGAACCAGCCAGAGAAAGGGGCCAGGGCACCAGGTCTCAGCTCCAGAGCTCCAGCCGGGGAGCAGGGCTGGGGCTTGCTCCCCTCTGCTCCAGTTCAGAAGCTGGGCCAGATTTTACCCCTCTGATCCCTCCTGTCCTGCTTCCCCGCCTCCCATTTTTGCTCATCCATCTGAAATTGGAGCCACCCAAGTGGGGCCTTCTGGCTACACCACTGCCTCCTACCCATTCTAGCTTCTGCAAATAGCGATGAGTGCATAGAGATTCCCCCTTAGCTCAAGCTAAAGGGCAGCTTTCTCCTCCCCTACAGTTGTCTCTGTAGCAGGTGTCACCGGTGGTATCCTGACAGGTCTTCTGTTCCATCAATGATGGTAATCTTTTGGCTGCATGCATGCATGTGTGGCTTCCTGTCTATCGTGTTCACCATGTGCAATCAGTCAACACAGCAGACCCCAAGAGGGCCCCCAAAGACCACAAAATCAGCTAAGGATTGAAGGCACCAGGCCAGGTTTATTGTCAAAGGAAGTTGTCTGTCAGCAAACAGACTCGCTGCTGAACCACTCTGCAGATGTACCTCCTGACAACGGACCGACTCACTCAATAGTATGGATTGCACTACTGCCCCCTCGGTCGGACAAAGACAACTCCTTGGGGTTCACTTTTATACACAGCTACAAACAAAGCGCCTGGCATATCAGGCGCTCCTGTTGCTTAGTTACCTCCTCCTACCGCGGACAAGGAAGGTTTGATCACCATCGATCAGACCTGGGTCGGTCTGCTGGGGAGGTGGTTGGTACCAAGATATCTTTCAGTGAAGTGTTCTGTTACCACCCTCCTGAAATGTTCTTACAATCTGTACCTGACGTCCTCTGTTGTTTGATACTCTCAACCTTATTTATGCTTACTCTGATTAACTAAGCTGGCTTCCCGCTCAGAACTTGACTTGGTTTGATCTGAGCAAAGTCTTGACTATTGCTCCTAGGCCTCAGACCTCTGACCAGGCCTGCGATACCTGGGCTTATGTTTCAGGCCCTCATCTTCCTACAGGCTCTTTGACAGGGGTGGGGAACCTTTTTTGGGTCGGGGGCCTCTGACCCACAGAAAAATCAGTCAGGGGCTCCACACAAGTGAGAAGCAAAACAAAACCAACTCTCAATGACGTGCCCCCCCAACTGAGTAGGAGAAAGACACTCCCCACATTCCACTCACACACCAGGCTAGTAGACTTTGTGTGCTCCAGCCCTACAGGGGAAGAACAGGGGGGGCTGGAGTGCCAGTGCAGACTCCGCAATGCTATGGGGAAGCCCTGAGCCTCGGGGCCAAATCCAGGCAAGCGGGGGGCTGCAGCCGGCCCCTGGGCCTTAGGTTCCCCTCCCCTGCTCTGTGATCGGCCCCCACGAGAGGTTTAATGAGTGTTGTGAGCTGTCTGGATCTGCCTGAATACAAGATGCCTGCCTGTGCACCAGGACTCACCCACTTTCCAGCCTCAAGGCTGCAGCAAAGCACAAGACTGTGAAGTCTCCGAGGAAGACACGGTCTGAAGGGTGAGCAATTCCCCACACTGGGCGAGATAAAACATCCAGAGAAAGGCAAAGCCTCCTGCCAACAATCGCATCTTTTTTCCACACCAGCTCCATTAGGAACCTTTCCAACTATGCGATCCCAGTCCCTGCTCCTTTGTCTGTCTTCTCAGCGCTCCTCACATCTGAGTTCAGCCAAGGCAGGTTGTCACGTTAATTGTTCAGCGTGGAGACCCACCGGCGCCTCCTGGCAAGGGGAGGAAAGGTTATCTTTGGAAACTAGGCTGCCGCAAGAGTCTTTCTTTTCTGCACCCTCCCTTCCCCGTTCTTCGTTGTTCTGTATTTACCAATAACACTTCAGCAGTGCCTTTCATTTCAGGATCCCGGAGCACTTTGCAAATGTTAATTAACCTCCCCGAATTGCCTATAAGTTAGGCTTATTGTCAGCCTTGCATAGATGGGGAAACAGAGGCACGGAGCCGCCATTGACCAGCATTTGCCTGTCACACAACAGAGCAACTGCTCAGTCACTCTCCCATAAGCAAAAGGGTGCGGTCAGAAGCTGTATGCTCCAGGGGTCAGGGCACTAGGAGAGCAGTGGTTCAACTTCCTGTTCTGTCACAGGCTTCCCGGGTGACCCTGGGCAAGTCCCTTCGTCTCTGCAGTGCCTCAGTTTCTCCACCTATGAAATGAGGATAGTAGTGTTGCTTTACCTCGCAGGGGTGTGGCGAGGATAACTGGATTAAACACTGTCAGGTACTGCCATGCCTGTGGGGTGGGGCCTACAGATAGCTCAGGGAGTAAAACATGGTTTGAATTCAAGGGCTTTTCCATTCTTGTAAATGATGGATGGGCAGCCTAGGCTAGCGAGTGGGCCGCGTGAGTGGCCCTGCTTCCTCTCAGTGGGCCGCAAGAGTGAAATCAGTCACGTGCTCTCACCATGACCCCAAGGATGAGATTAAATCCAGTCATGATTGGCATGCTGACTATTTCAGAACAAGTAACCATGCTCTAGTCATTCATCATATATATAGTAGCCCAGTGTCTGAGAGTCTGTAACGCTGAATTGCTGGCTGTTCCCTCTGGGGGGCCCGTGCTGCATGGGGAGTGCAGGGCCCAAACGGCCGCTTGCACTGCTTGCTCCCCTGCGGTGGCCCGGCTGAGCGGCGCAGAAGTCAGCCGAGTGCCACAGTGGGAGGGGAAGGAGGGCGGGGACGTGCGGCGTGACAGCGGCTCCAGGACCCGCCCCTTGGCCGTGAACATCATTGCTCCGTCCCCCTTCGCCTCCCGCCGTGGCGCTCGGCTGATTTCTGCGCTGCTCAGCCAGGCCACCGCGTGGGAGCAAGCAGCACAAGCGACCGTTTGGGCTCTGCGCCCCTCATGCAGCACGGGGAGTGAGGAGCCCAAATGACCATTTGGGCTCCACGGTCCCCCGAGTGAGAGGCAGGCGGGGGAGGAGAAGTGAAAGAGAGAGACAGAGAGAGAGAGGCAGGAGGCGGAGGAGAGCTGAGAGAGGGAGAGAGAGAGGGGGAGGAAGTAGGAGGAGGAGGAGAGAGAGAGAGAGAGAGAGAGAGACAGAGACGGAACGAGAGACCGGAGGCTCAGGATAGAAGACCGACGTGGAGGAGAGACCTGAAAATCCTGTCTTATGACGGGCTAATTGGCTAGTGTATTAATAGAACTGTCATCAGCTTCAAATAATAATAATAATAATAATAATAAAAAAAGAAACATTTGCACTTACTTTACAATATCAAATCCCTGCCTGGCCTCTTCCCTGCCTCCTCTCCCAAGCACGTCCCGTCCCCTGCTCCTGTCCATCCCTCCCAAAGCGTGAATGCCGCGAATCTGCTGAGGCCTGGGGGCAAGGGGCAGAGAGGCGGCCCGGGGGCCCCAGGTTGCCCACTGCTGCTCCAGAGGCTGCCAGAGCAGTATCTGAACTTCTGGGATGCTCTTCAGATGCCTCAAGCCCAGAAGGACCCTTCCCTGATGGCACAAAGAGTTCGGGGGCTGAATTCTTCCCCTGCGCCAAGCCAGCAAGGCGGAGGAGGGGACGTCCGGCGTGCAAATAATATGTTTTTAAAGTACCGTAAAATCTCGAGTATAATGCGCACCTATGTATAGTGAGCACCCTGAGTTTAGACTCTTAAAATCATGAAAAACCAAACTCCTATATATAAAGCACACCCATTATACAGGAGAACGGGAGGGAAGGAAAGGGAAGGAAACCTGCCCCCCGCCCAGCTGCCCGCGCGCCGAGCTCGCGCCTTCCGGAGGGGCCTCCCCCTCCCAGCTGCCGGCGCGCCGAGCTCGCGCCTGCCAGGCCCCCCTCCCCACCCAGCGCATGCCTGCACCCCCTCCCCTCGCCCAGCTCGTGCCTGTCAAGGGCGAGTTTAAAACTTTAAAAAAAAAACCTCCTATGGATAATGCGCACCCCGACTTTGATGCTAAAAAACCCGGGGGAAAAGTGCACATTATACTCGTGATTTTATGGTATTAAAAAAGTCCTTTGTTTTCTAAAGCCAGGGAGTCCGATTCTGCCCTGAGGCAACGGTGCCCATCTGGAGCGGATCCAGGGACGTCTGGGCAGCGAGCGATGCCACTGAAAGCTGGGGAGCGTCAGCAAAGTACAGGCTGTGTTACAGCCACCTGAGAGCTAAAACAAATGACTGGCGTGCGGGGAGCGAAAAGCAATGCCTGGGATGGCTCAGCTGTCCTGTGCCAGGGGCCCTGTTGTGCCTGCCGCTCTTCAGCTCCCTGGTGGCCAGCAAAGACATTTTCTTCCCTGGTACAATGCCCACATGGCAATCACCTCTGCAATTTGTTCCCCAGGGCGCTGGTGTCAGCAACCACCCTCTGTGTTACTTCAGCTCCCTCCATTAGTGTCCCTAACTGGTGCTGGCCCGTGGGTGTCCTCCAACCTGAGGACTTGGGCATCAGTTACCGTGCTGTGAACAGGCGGCTGGGAGAGGAAGAGCCAAGGCCTAGTCAGGAAAGCCTGGATTTGCAGCCTCCCCTCACCACAGTTTCCTGCACCCAGAAGCCGGGGCAGAGGCAGAGTGGGTGTGCGGTGTTGCAGCTGGGGGCATGGAAGCCGGGAAGCTGTTTCCCCGAATGTCCACATGTCTGGAGTACAAGGTGATCCCCTGCAAGCTCTCACCAAGACCAAGAGTCTGAGGGAATGGTGCTAAGTTGTACTGTGTGCCCTGCCATTTCTTTCCAGGAACAATTTGTACAACTGGCAACATCCGATTTAGGCAAAGGCCATTTAGCCTCTGAACTGGTGTTCTAGCTGCACAATGGAAGGCAAAGGAATCGTAGCTTATGGGTGAGGGACGCCAGCTGTCCTTGCATCTTGTGGTTGTAAGGGCATCAGGCTATTCACCCAGTCGCCTGCCAGCAGCGGTGTCCTCTTCCGGCTGCATGACGTGTCTGTCCGTGCTGAGTCACAGCGAGGAATCGCCTGGGCTGTCGAGGAGCGCGAGAAGTAAGCCAGAGCTTTCCAGGCTGTGCGTGGACATTCGCTGGAGGGTTAAGAAAGAACATGGCTGGTGTTTGGATGAAGAGAAAGGGACGGAGTCAGTGAAATGATAGAATGGAGTCTAAGGTGGGGAGGGGAACCTAAGGCCCGGGAGCCGGATGTGGCCCCTGGCTTGCCTGGATCCAGCTCCTGTGACTCAGGGCTACCCCCGGCACTAGGGAGTCTGTGCTGGCACTTCAGCCTCTGCCACAAAATCTACCAGCCTGGGCCCCCTTAGGCTCTGGTGTGCGAGGGGAATGTGGGGAGGGTCTTTCTCAGTCAGGGGCCACGTCTGGGAGGGGTTAATCATAAAACCCTAGAACTGGAAGGGACCTCAAGAAGTCATTGAGTCCAGTCCCCTGCCCTCACGGCAGGACCCAGCACCATCTAAATCAACCCTGATAAATGTCTATCTAATGCTAACCTGCTCTTAAATATCTCCTGTGATGGAGATTCCACCTAAGCAATTGATTCCACCTCCCTAAGCAATTGATTCCACTGTTTAACCACCCTGACAGGCAGGAAGTTTTTCCTAATGTCCAACCTAAACCTCCCTGGCTGCAATTTAAGCCCATTGCTTCTTGTCCTGTCCTCAGAGGCCAAGGAGAGCAATTGAGGCCTGATAAACGCAGAAATTGGTCAGTTTGTTTTTTGCTTCTCGCTTGTGTGCAGCCCCCGACTGATTTTGTAGTGGGTCAGCGGCCCCCGGCCCCCAAAAAAGGTTCCCCACCTCTGCCCTAAGACATGGGGGCTCCTGAAAGTAACTGGGTTCTTTTTAGCTCTGGTGAGAGCCTGACCCAGTGGTGAGGGTGCTAAACTAACAGTGGGAGACCAGGGGGCGGTTCCATGTTTTGTCTTCTCCTTAACAATTCACTGGCAGATGGAGAAGCAAATCCCAGCATGGCAATGGTTGCCTCAAGCAGTCAGCTGTTCTGGATCTGCCACAGCCCTGTTTCCTCTAGAGCTGCCAGGAGAGCTCTGTGCTTTTCAGGGGGATCAATAGGTGGGGAAGCTGTGGCCACACTGGCTAAATAAGAGAAAAGGAGATGATCCAGTATTTAAGGAGCTTACTGGGGACTTGAGGGGTCACAGCTCAGATCTTCCTATGTGACCCAGGGCAAGCCATGTTGTTTCTCTGTCTCCGGTCCCCACTGAACAGTACGGGGTATAGCTGCCTTTTGCTCTTTCCACAACATCGCACGGTGAAGAAACTGCACTAGCACACCGGGGTTTCAAAGAATGGTGTTTACCAAATACACATAGAGCAATGAGCCATGGACATCTGCATTGACATCCACAGATGCAGATACCCATTGATATAAAGAGGATATCTGCATGCAAATTTACAGGGGTTTAGATACAAAATGTGTCTCCTATTCAGACCATCCATTATGCCGAATACCAGGGTCTTAACTTGTCGCTCATCGTTCATTCTGCAGGTATGCCCAAATAGCTGTAACTTCCGTTGTATAACCTTCTGCAGTAGGTTCGCTTTTGGCTTCATCTTCCTATATAATTCCTCACTGGTGACCTTCTGCATCCATCCTATTCTCTGGATCTTTCTACAACAACTCCTCTCGAACGCCAATATCCTTCTCTTCGAATCTTTCGTTATCACCCATGTCTCACATCCGTACAACATGCTGCTAAATACACGTGTTTTCAAGATGCTCAGCTTCGTTCCTAAGCTAATCTGCAGATTTGCAGGTCTCTATATACATACAAACGGGCTAAGCCAGGGGTGGGCAATAATTTTTGATAGGGGGCACTCCAAGATTTTGGTAAGTGGTCAAGGGCTGCAGAGTGGTGAGTCAGGCTCCCCGAAATCATGAGATTCGAAAAAATATACGGTGTCTTAACTTCATCTCCCTGCTGAGTGTGAGCGTGTGACCATCAGTGCTGACGGCTTGCCCAGATTGAGCGCCTGAGGAGATTCTGGCAGCTGTGCACGAGTTCTTGTTCCTGCCTGAGAGCACATACACGGATACAAGCTAGACAAGCCTCCAGTTTTGCCCCTAGCCCCAAATTTCTAATTAATTAATTGTGTGTGTCTTCCCCAACAATTCCTTGAGCCCTCCCCCCACACCACCACACATTGCTTCTCACACCCACCTTGCACATGCAAATGCTTATGCAGTCATGCATACATTAGCCATGCCCAGTGAGTAATCAAGAGGAGTAGCCTGCAGGAATCTAGCCACTCGAGCCCTGTGTGTCACGGCCTCCTTATGCAACTGCGGGAATTGTGGCTGAGTCAGAGAGCCCCTCTCGTTATCTGGCGCCGCTCAGAGGAGCAGATGAAGCAAAAGGGAACTATCAGAAGCATGACCCAAAGGACGGCTTCTCTTACTTCCTTACACATGTTTCACTTCACTGGTGTGGAACGGGGCCCGTCACTCCCGAGTTAAGAAAAGCACTGAATTTCCTTTGCCTATTTTAATCCTTTGGGTAATGACCAATGGGCCAGGTATGACAGCAAATCCATCCCTTGCCACCTGCCCATATCACAAAATAAATCATGTCAGTCTCTAAAACGGTAGGCGGATCTGTGGCAAGAAAGGGGCTTTTCTGTAAGATTTGAAGTGAATAGCATAGAGGTTCCTGAACTGTGGAACCCGACAAAAATTCCAGCAGCACCTCACTGGATTGGGTCCTTAATGAAGTGTTATTTCTTTGTCTAATCTAGGGTTGCCAGGTGTCCGGTTTTCGCCTGGACTGTCCGTTATTCGGGTCTCCAGTCCGGTAAGAAAAAACGAAAATACCGGACACGTGCAATGTCCGGTATTTCCTGTTTCCCTTGGACGGAAGCCTGATGGGGACAATTTTCCCCTGCCACGTCTGGAGGGGCAGGGGAGTGAGGAGCGTGGCAGAGGTGTAGCAAAGGGCAGCCAGAAGGGGGCACTTGCCGGGTGCCACGCTAGGAGGGGCGCTGGGCTGGGGTGGGAGTGGAGCGCACGCTGCTCTGGTCCACGTGATCCTTTGAACAGAGACTCGGGAGCTGGCCACATGATGCCTCGCTCTACACACTGCAAGCCGAGGCAGCCGGGCCGGGCAGCAGGAGCGGTGACTTTAAAAGTAAGATTTCCTTACCTGGCCATCCCATTCCTCCGGTGCCTGGCTCTGCGGAGGGGGGCGGGGGCAGGGGATTTGATTGGAGCTTGCGAACAGGTGAGTGCTAACAGGGAGTTTAGAGAGGGAGTTCTCCAGGTAAAGGAGAAGCAGATACAGGAGTCTTGAGGGAAGTGTGTGTTGTTATTGGGGCTTTCTTACTGTGTGCTGAGCTTGTGTTTGTTGGTGGTGGTGGGGTGTGGGTTTTGTTTTTTTTTTCCTTCTCTGTGTTTTTGAGTGAGGCTTTAGAGAGGGAGTTCTCCAGGTAGAGGAGAAGCAGATACAGGACTCTTGAGGGAAGTGTGTGTTGTGTTTGGGGCTTTCCTGCTGTGTGCTGAGCTTGTGTTTGTGAGTGAGGATTGGTGTGTGTTCTTTTTTTGTTTTTGTTTGTTTTTTCCCCTGTGTTTGTGAGTGAGGCTTTTTTTTTTTTCTCACTTCCCCTTTGCCCTCCCCCTCCCCTTCATGGAATGTGTGCTGTGATTGGCTGGGGCTGTGATTGGCTGTGATTGGCAGATGGAAACTGTTGGCTTCTAATTAAAGTTTGAATTCTAGAAGCCTCTGCTGATTGGCTGAGCCTTGGTAGGGGGAGGGACTTTCAGGCAGTCCAGGGCTTTATAAGGCTCCTTGGGCAAGCGACCAAGAAGCTTGTGAACAGGTGAGTGCTAACAGGGAGTTTAGAGAGGGAGTTGGGAAGGGGGCGAGGTTCTCTTGCCTTTCTTTTTAAATCCCTTCTCCAGGACAGCAGGGATGGATGGTGATGGTTCTGCTGTTGTTACCTGCATGGAGTGTGCCATGTTTGTCTTCCTCCCGGAAGAAAGAACGGATTTCATCTGCACTAAGTGCAAGCTGGTCGCCATTTTGGAAGAAAAAATTAGAGGGCTGGAGGCCAAAGTGTCAACCCTACGCTCTATCAGAGAGGATGAAGACTTCCTCGATAGAAGGCAGCGTTTAATCCTTCACGCGCGGCAGGCGGAAGAGCCAGAGAGGGCAGTACGTGACCAGGAAGAGAACTGGCAGCATGTAACTTCTAGAAGGGGAAAAAGGCCAGCATGGGAATCCCCCAATGCTATAGAGGTAAGTAATCGCTTTCAGGCTCTCTCCACAGGCTCTGCGATGCTGAATGCTTTGGAAAGGATCTCACAAGGAAGAAACCGGAAGGGAACACCATCTACTGGAAGGCATGGGATGCGTAGTCCTAGGGATGGGGGTTCCATGGCCACCACCCCCAAAAGAAAACGACGGGTGGTGGTGGTCGGGACTCCTCCTAAGAGGACTGAGCCATCCTCTGCCGTCCGGACCTGGAATCTCGAGAGGTATGCTGCTTACCGGGAGCTCGCATTAAGGATGTGACTGAGAGGATTACCAAACTGATCAAACCTTCAGATCGCTACCCCTTCCTGCTTCTCCACGTGGGAACTAACGATACGGCCAAGAATGACCTTGAGCGGGTTACTGCGGATTATGTAGCACTGGGAAGAAGGATCCAAGAACTCGGAGCGCAAGTGGTGTTCTCGTCCATCCTCCGTGTTGAAGGGAAAGGACTGTGCAGGGATCGTCGAATTGAAGACGTAAATGCCTGGTTGTGCAGGTGGTGTCGCAGAGAGGGCTTTGGTTTCTTCGACCATGGGACTCTGTTCCGGGCACGAGGATTGTTAGGAAGAGATGGGACCCACCTAACCAAGAGAGGAAGGAGCATCTTTGCGGGCAGGCTTGCAAACCTAGTGAGGAGGGCTTTAAACTAGGTTCGTCAGGGGACGGTGACCAAAACCCTGAGGGGAGTGGGAAAGTCGGATACCGGGAAGAAATGCAGAGAGGAACGAGCAAGAAAGGAGGACCCCTGTTTCGAATGGAGAAGATAGGGTGATCAACTGGTTATCTGAGGTGTTTGTACACTAATGCGAGAAGCCTGGGCAACAAACAGGAAGAACTGGAGGCCCTGGCCCAGTCCAAGAAATATGATTTAACTGGGATAACAGAGACTTGGTGGGATGACTCGCGTGACTGGAGCGCTGTCATGGAAGGGTATAGACTGTTCAGGAAGAACAGGCAAGGGAGAAAAGGAGGAGGAGATGCACTATATGTAAGAGAGCACTATGATTGCTCTGAACTCCAGTATAAAGAGGGAGAAAAACCTATTGAGAGTCTATGGGTTAAGTTTAAAGGAGCAAACAACAGCAGTGATGTTGTGGTTGGTGTCTGCTACAGGCCACCGAATCAGGTGGATGAGGTAGATGAGGCTTTCTTCGGACAACTGAGAGAAGTTTCCAGATCGCAGGCCCTGGTTCTCGTGGGGGACTTTAATCACCTTGACATCTGTTGGGAAACCAATACGGCAGTACACAGGCAATCCAGGAAGTTTTTGGAGAATGTTGGGGATAACTTCTTGACGCAAGTGCTGAAGGATCCGACCAGGGGCCATGCGCAGCTTGACCTTCTGCTCACAAACAGGGAGGAACTAATAGGGGAAGTGGAGGTGGGTGACAACCTGGGAAGCAGTGATCATGAGATGGTAGATTTCAGGATCCTGACCAAAGGAAGAAAAGAGAGTAGTAAAATACACACCTTGGACTTCAAAAGCAGATTTTGACTCCTCAGAGATCTGATGGACAGAATCCTGGGATGCTAACATGAAGGGGAAAGGAGTCCAGGACAGCTGGCAGTATTTTAAAGAAGCCTTATTGAAGGCACAGAAAGCAACCATCCTGACGCGTAGCAAGAGAGGCAAACATGGTAGGAGACCGGATTGGCTTACGGGGGAAATCCTTGGTGAACTTAAGCACAAAAAGGAAGCTTACAAAAAGTGGAAACTTGGACAAATGACCAGGGGAGGGGTTTAAATGTATAGCTCGAGAATGCCGGGGGGTTATCAGGAAGGTGAAAGCGCAAATGGAATTGCGACTGGCTAAGGATGTGAAGGATAACAAGAAGGGTTTCTACAGGCATGTTAACAAGAAGGTGATCAGAGAGGGTTTGCGGGCCCCTATTGGATGAAGGAGGTAACCTAGTGACAGATGATGTGGGGAAAGCTGAAGTACTCAATGCTTTCTTTGCCTCTGTATTCAGGGACAAGGTTGGCTCCTGGACTTCTGCGCTAAGTAACGCAAGATGGGATGAAGATGGACAGCCCGTGGTGGGTAAAGAACAGGTTAGGAACTATTTAGAAAAGCTAAATGTACACAAATCCATGGGTCCGGACTTAATGCATCTGAGGGTACTGAGGGGAGTTGGCAAATGTCATTGAGGAGCCTTTGGCCATTATCTTTGAAAAGTCGTGGAGATCGGGAGAAATCCTGGATGATTGGAAAAAGGCAAATGTGGTGCCTATCTTCAAAAAAGGGAAGAAGGACGATCCAGGGAACTATAGGCCGGGTCAGTCTTACCTCGGTTCCTGGAAAAATCATGGAAGGGATCCTTAAGGAATCCATTTTGAGGCATTTGGAAGAGAGGAAAGTGATTAGGAATAGTCAGCATGGATTCACAAAGGGCAAGTCGTGCCTGACCAATCTGATTAGCTTCTATGATGAGGTAACTGGCTCTGTGGACGTGGGAAAGTCAGTGGATGTGATATACCTTGACTTTAGCAAGGCTTTTGATACGGTCTCCACAATATTCTTGCCAGCAAGTTAAGGGAATGTGGATTGGATAAATGGACGGTAAGATGGATAGAAAGATGGCTAGAAGGCCGGGCCCAGCGGGTAGTGATCAAACGGCTCGATGTCAGGATGGCAGTCGGTTTCTAGCGGAGTGCCCCAAGGTTCGGTTCTAGGACCGGTTTTGTTCAATATCTTTATTAATGACCTGGATGAGGGGATGGATTGCACCCTCAGCAAGTTTGCGGATGACACTAAGCTAGGGGGAGAGGTAGATACGCTTGAGGGCAGAGATAGGGTCCAGAGTGACTTAGACAAATTGGAGGATTGGGCCACAAGAAATCTGATGAAGTTCAACAAAGACAAGTGCAGAGTCCTGCACTTGGGACGGAAGAATCCCAAGCACAGTTACAAGCTGGGGACCAACCAGCTAAGTAGTAGTTCTGCAGAAAAGGACCTGGGGGTTACAGTGGATGAGAAGCTGGATATGAGTCAACAGTGTGCCCTTGTAGCCAAGAAGGCTAATGGCATATTAGGGTGCATTAGGAGGAGTATTGTCAGCAGATCTAGAGAAGTGATTATTCCCCTTTATTCGGCTTTGGTGAGGCCACATCTGGAGTATTGTGTCCAGTTCTGGGCCCCCCACTACAAAAAGGATGTGGACGCATTGGAGAGGGTCCAGCGGAGGGCAACCAAAATGATTAGGGGGCTGGAGCATATGACTAATGAGGAGAGGCTGAGGGAGTTGGGTCTGTTTAGTCTGCAGAAGCGAAGAGTGAGGGGGGATTTGATAGCAGCCTTCAACTTCCTGAAGGAGTTCCAAAGAGGATGGAGAGAGGCTGTTCTCAGTAGTGACAGATGGCAGAACAAGGAGCAATGGTCTCAAGTTGTGGTGGGAGGTCCAGGTTGGATATTAGGAAAAACTATTTCACTAGGAGGGTAGTGAAGCACTGGAATGGGTTACCTAGGGAGGTAGTGGAGTCTCCATCCCTGGAGGTGTTTAAGTCTCGGCTTGACCAAGCCCTGGCTGGGTTGATTTAGTTGGGATTGGTCCTGCCTAGAGCAGGGGGGCTGGACTTGATGACCTTCTGAGGTCTCTTCCAGCTCTATGGTTCTATGATTCTATGATTGGGGTGGGGCGCTTCTGGCGCTGGGGATGCCTGGCTCAGGGGGAGGGGTGAGTGCATTGGGATGGGGATGCTAGGGGGGGCCTGGCTCTGGGGGAGTGGTGAGTGCATTGGGATGGGGGGCACTGAGGCACCTGGCTCTGGGGGAGGGGAGAGTGTATTGGGATGAGGGGACGGGAGGGCCTGGCTCAGAGGGAGGGGTGGGTGCATTGGGTTAGTGTGTAGCCCCAAAGTGGAGTTGTGTAAGATGCGGTACAAGCCCTCCCCCCATCCCAGGCTCAGCACCCTTTTTTTTTTTTTTGGCTTAACAACTTGGTCTCCCCTTTTTCTCTCTCTCAACAACTTTGGTCTCCCTCTTTTTTTTTTCTCAACAGAATTTTTTCCCGTTTTTTTTTTTTTTTTTTTTTTTTAGTGCGGGGGAGGGTCGGTATTTTTTTGTTAAACCATCTGGCAACCCTAATCAGGACTGTGCAAAATTTGCATGCGTCTGCTGCACATCACCAGAAACCACCACACAATTAAGCGCTTCAGAAGGGTAGCCGAGTTAGTCTGTAACAGGAAAAACTTAAAACAACAACAAATGGTCTGGTAGCACTTTAAAGACTAACAAAATATGTAGATGGTATCATGAGCTTTTGTGGAAGAAATGGGTTGTACCCACTTGATACCATCTACTATTTGTTGTTTTTTAAAGTTTTTCATACAATTAAGATTAGGCTGTTGTTATTTTTTCCGGTTAGTGCTGAAAATGAACTGCAGGGACACGTTAGGCTGTTTGTGTGGCTGGCTTTCGGCGTTGCTCTGGATGGGGGCTCTGTCTGAGAAATGCAAGCTGCATTTCTAGAGCTTTTGAGGTTTGGGGTTCGTCCTTGGCGCTGACCGTCTTGAAAGAGAACACACTATAATACTCGCTTCTCGCACTCAAAAGCTTTCTTGGCCCAGTGGAGGTATCAACTCCAGCACACCCAGCAGGACTCAGCCTTCCTGCTACTACCCCTCACCACAGATGCAACAACATTAAATAACTTCACAGACCGCAACTTTACATTACGACACAGATACGGCGCCATCTATTGGTCGAGGTGCTGTGCGCCTGCAACTTAGCTTCATCTTAAGGAAGCTTTTTTGGGGTGGGGGGGGAGGGGGGGTGTATAAAGACGGAGTGGCATGGGGTCCATGTCGGGGGCCTGGTACAAATGTTTGCAGGAAAATCCAGCTAAGCAGAAGCCCCAAGACCAGCTCCTGCCCTCTGCCTTGCACTCAGCAGGGCTTGGCAGATATTAGACAGAGCACAACCAGTCTGAGTAACCGGTCTTCACTTGGCCTGCGTACACTTGTGATGCCCAGGCTTACTGCCAAGGGCATCTGGAGGGGAGCAAGGCATTAAGTGGGATTCAAACAAGTGGGGAAAGGCGGGGTGTGTGTGAGCCACAGGCTTCTCATCGCGTCCATCCGATAATGGCCCTGCCGCGTTAAATAGCTAGAGGAGGGGTAGGGCCGCCATGTTGAGAAGGGCTGGCCGGCGCAATGAACCGTGCTCTGTGCTCTGCCAGGGCAGGGAGGAAGTGACCAGCACGAGAGTGGAGTTTGACGTCGTGGGATGAGGTGAGAATGAGGGACGGGGAACCTTGTTCTGAACCCCTGCCCTGCGAGCCTGTCTATTCAATCCATTCACCTGTCTCTCCTCCCCATGCCAAGCCCTGCTTTCCTCAGGCTCTCCTGTCCCGGGTAGGAATGTAAACAGGTAACCAGTTAGCCAGTTACCTGGTAAGCATCACACTTACCAGATGATGCTTATCGGTAACCGGTTAACCAGTGCCCAACCACACTGGAGCAGCCACGGTGTGGCCGGTCGTGCCCAATCCGGCTACAGCAGCTCCCCTCTTGTGGCGCAACACAACAGGCTGGTTAACTGGTTAACATTTTAAACGGGATTTTACATCCCTAATCCCAGGGTCCTATTCTTCGCGGTGTTTGGTCGAATTCTTCTGTCTGCCTTGGTGGGAGCTCCAGTGCTGCTTGGAGGTCTAGGGAGAGGGGGAATGAGGCAGTAAGGGTCGGTGGGATGGGGCATACGTCCCACATGGGCAAGTAAAGGGTAATCAGGATGCCTGAAGGCCCCGCTGGCCAACTCTGGGGAAGGGGAGAGCTAATGAAGGCCTCTACCCAGCTGGGGAGATTCAAGCTGAGTGGTTCTTATAAAGGAAGAGGGCTAGGGGAGACACTTGTGGTGAAAGGAGGAGAGCCAGCAAGTAGGAATTCTCCTCTCTGTGGGAAAAGGAACCATGGAGAAACCACAGGGGTGGAGTTAGCCCCATGGTGGGCCTGGTGAAAGGGCCAAACCTATGAGGCAGTCCTGTTGATTGGCATCCCAAGGGATGGGCAAGGAACTGGGAAGACCTAAGGCGTCTCTGGAGGGTAAATGCCAGGAACCCAGAGAAGATACTGCAATGGGACTTGCAGAAGGGAGGTGCCCAGGGAAGCAATAGTAGGTCCAAAGGATCGCCTCCCATTTCGAAGGGAGGAAGAGCAAAGTGCCTTAAAGAGCTGTGAGTTTGCAGCAAAGGCCACATGGACACTCAGGGTGCGTCTACACATCAAAGTGATTTCGGGACACCAGAGGTCTCCCAAAATAGCTACCCCGCGACTTTTGAACGCGTCCGCTATTCCAAAATATAGCGGACGCGCTTTTTCGCCATCCGTAAACCTCGTTGTCCAAGGAGTAAGGGGTGGCTTGAAATAGCCTATTTCAAAATAGACTCAAAATAAGCTATGCAAATTGCGTATCTTATTTCGAGTTTATGGTGCTGTGTAGACGTACCCTCAGGGTGCCGTAGGCTTGTGGGGGATAGATTGACACCCCCGCTTGCCATCAGCCATGTGTTCCTCTAGACGTACCCTTAGATCCAGTACATCTCAGACCCATTCACAGGTGGCCTAAAGGTGTCGGTCTAATGCATGGGTTTCCAAACTGGGGGGTGTGCTCAACAAGTTTTGCTGCTATTGGGGGGGTGGGGGCGTGAGGGTTTCTCAAAAATCAAAAAGGGGGCGTGATGCCGAAAAGTTTGGGAACCACTGGTCTAGTGGATGGAGACTTGGGTTCTGTTCATTGTTCTGCCACTGATCTGCAATGTCACTGGTGGCCAGGCACGCCCCTTTCCTCCCATTGCTTGTCTTGGTTAGCTTGTGAGCTCTTTGGAGCAGGTGCTGTCTCTTACCCCTTGCTTGTACAGTGCCTGGATCTTGATTAGGGCCTCTTGATGCTACCATGATATAATACCAATAAAATCCTCCTTTCTGCTCTTGTGCATTGATTAGGGGCAGGATTTGGACTGCCTCTAAATTCCCAGATCAGAGCCCACCCTCTGCCCTTTTGTGGTGTAAAACTCCCAGCAAACTCCTAAGGCTCAAGTTCTTAAGTTGGGAGGCTGCTAATTAAGCAATTGCTGCTGGTAGGGGATAAAACGAATAGGGTCCCATTTTGGTTTCCTTACAATTTTATAGTCCTAGAATTGGCATCCGCGCTGTACAGACTAGCACTAGGCAGGAAATGGCTTTCCCATTCCGTGACAACAGTTAGGATTTTGAAAACGTTTCCTGTCCTGAATCCGACCGACAAGTTAAAATCGCTAATTTTTGCAATCCAAAAAAAACTGGAAACAAAACCAGTTTGGGTCAGTCAAAACGTTTCCTTTCAATAACATCTAAACATTGTGTTTTGATGTTGACCTTTGTTAACATTCGGTTATGATACATTAACTTACATCGCAACAAGAACACCGAGAAACGGGATCATTTGTTTCAAAAAGGTTGAAGAGAGACATTTGGACAATCTCAACTTTTTTTTTTCAAAACCACTAATTCGCCCCCTTTCTTGTGAAAAAAATTGGTTTAGATGAACGGGCATTTTCCACCTAATAAAGCTTAGTTTAAACCCTTCCAGCCAGGACATCTCTTGCCTGTCTTTAGAAGTATAGCTCTTTGTGGGGCATGGCTCCTCTGGTATTCATGCACCGGAGATCATTAATAGAAAGCACAAAGGCCACTGCAATAGCACAGATTGCTTAGACCTTGTACCCTTCGGTTACAGTGCTCAAGAAGCTGAGGCAAGCAATCCAGACAATTGCAAGATGTCATTCTTATGGCAAGGGTGTGTGTGAGTTTCAGGTTCCTTGCTGAGGCAGGTTGGTCCCACATGGAGGGAAAAATGCCTCTTCCGTTCCTCTGAGAAATACCGTGAGAAGAAAGGCTCTGGTGTTGACCTCTGGTCCTACGCCAATGGCCAGAAGAAGGCCAAATGAGTATTTGCTTATTTTATGTAATCCTGGAGGGGTCTGAGGAGGGAGTTCCAACTCTTGGCTGTAAATCAAACTAAATGTAATCCCCTATTGTTGTGTTTTAAAAATCTACTGCCCCATCCGTGTCCTCCCCTGTGTTAGACTTTTGAACTGTGTTTTTCCTAAAACACAGGGGTTTGCTGTCACTCTGCTGGAAATATTTGCTGCAGGGCTGAAATGTCACGGCTAGGGGAACAAATCTGCCTTCTCCACTTTGCAACGCTGACGCTACAGCACGGCTCGTCGAGCGGTGGTCAGAGCAGCCCAGGGAAGTTGACGTGCGCAGCTGTAAGGCAAACCCGGCCTTGTTCAGTCCTAACGTGGCACTTTATGGACACTCAGCAGAGCACACGGTGGTGTTGGACATGGCCTGGCGCAGATCGTTTTGCGGGCTAGGCCCAGAATCATACCGCCTCAGGACATGCGGTGGGGAAGGGGGTCAAAATGTGGGGAAGGGGAGGTCGAAAGTGCTAGACCCAAGCTGCATAGGCCCCAAACTCCGTCCCTTGCACCCCCAGGCTTCTGAGGGCTGGGAGCATCGCAGAGGCGGCATGCTCAGCTTCTATGGATATGGCTCCACTGCTGTTAGCTGCGCTTACCCACAGTCTCAGTGTGGCATCCCCACAGCAATTAGGGTTACCAGATGGTTTCAACAAAAATACCGGACCCACTTGGCATTACATCACAATCTACATGACATCTTATTTAGGAAATACCAGGCAGTTCTATTTTCTCATTTCTATTTTCTCAGATTTGTTTCCGAACAGAAAGCTCAAATACTGGACTGTCCAGTTCAAAACTGGACACTTGGCAACCCTAACAGCAATCTGCGCCCAGGGTCAGACCCCTCCTCAGTCTGGCCCATGGGCTGGGTGGGATTTCTAGGGATCTATCTCCTGGTTCTGAGCGGGGCATTAATCCACATGGGGCTCTTCCTCAGGGCTGTGCCGCTCCAGAGCACGGCGCTAAAATGCAGCGAAGGGTTAGATGGGAACGGACAGCCTTGGGGAGCTGTGGCATAACGCTGGCGCATTACCTGGGCTGGATGAGCCTGCATTCTCACTGCCAAGCTGGGGGCAGTGGCACGGGAACCATTTATAGGGTGGGGAGGCTGAGCTGCACGCCACCGCCACCTTACCACGTATGGGCCTGTGACAGGTAGGGTTGCCAGGTGTCCTGTTTTGAAGCGGACAGTCCAGTATTTGAGCTTTTTGTTCGGGAAACAAATGGAGAAAATATCAATGAGAAAATAGAAATGTCCAGTATTTTCTAAATAAGATGTCATGTAGATTGTGATGTACTGTGTCAAGTGGGTCCGGTATTTTTGTTGAAACCATCTGGCAACCCTAGTGACAGGGCACTGACCCTTTAAGGGCAAAACCCCAGCCCTGAGCAAGAGTTGGGAGTGAAGCCCCAGCTGAGGCAGTTCTGACTAATGAGGGCTCAGCTGGGGGTATATAAGGGAGAACTCCTGGCAGGAGATGGGGAGGTGATTGCTGGTCTGGAGAGAGTAGTAGGACCTGGCTGCCAGGAAAGCAAGAGGGTTTGTGGAGATAGAACAGGGTTGGGGCAGGAGGGCAGGCAGGGCTGGGGAGGCTCTGGCGAGGCTCTGGCCAAGCAAGCTCCCAGGCTGCAGGGCCTGGAGCAAGGCCTGAGGCTACTAGGGCTGTAGAGGCAGCCATGGTAGGCAGGGGCGGCAGGTGCACACCCCTTTGCCAGTGATGAGTGGCCATTCCAGACCACAGTCTGCCCCTGAGGCAGGGGCTAGATAAAGACTGGCAGTGGGTCACTGAGGCATGGTGGGTACAGGGAACTGGGTGTTCCCTGGGAGGAGAAACATGGGGAGACACCACCTAGAGGGAGGCGTCCAATGAGCCAAACAAGCTAATTCCCAGGACTGCTGGCTGGAGGTGCGATGGTGGTGAGGCAGCCCTGTGACAGGGCTCCTCATGGTCCTAAGCTGGGGGTGGTTCTGGCCCCAGCTGGCCACTGTTTACAGGCCCCAGAGAAAACCATGTCCCACCCACTGTGGTTAGGGGAAGGGGAACAGGCATGTGGGGCCTTTGATGGGAGGGTGGGCCCCAGGGGAAGTGCTCAGCCAGCCTCTCCCCCTCCACCCCCAACAGGGACACATCACAGGGATGTTTGTTGCAGCAGCCTCACTGGTGTCTGCAGGGCTTGCTTTCTAGGAGTCTCCATGGACTGTTGTCTGGCTGTCAGCATGGCTTGTCTGTCAGGTATCTGTATGTCAGCCTGACTGACTGTAGCCAAGAGCTCCCCCCCACGGACTCTCACGGGCCCTGTCTCCAAGATACAGGCATGCCTAGGGATGGGCCGGAGTAGCTGCTAGGGGTGATATGCAGAACAACACCTGTGCCCTGTCTGTGCTACAGGTCAAGTCCTGCAAGACGCAAACTCCTAGGCTACGTCTAGACTGGCATGATTTTCTGCAAATGCTTTTAATGGAAGAGTTTTTCCGTTACAAGCATTTGTGGAGAAAAGCGTCTAGATTGGCACGGACGCTTTTGCGCAAAAGCACTTTTTGTGGAAAAGCATCCGTGCCAATCTAGATGTGCTTTTGCGCAAGAAAGCCCCGTTGCCATTTTAGCCATCGGGGCTTTTTTTGCACAAAACAATTCTGGGTTGTCTACACTGGCCCTCTTGTGCAAAAGCATTTGCGCAGGAGGGCTTTTGCCTGAACGGGAGCGTCATTGTATTTGCGCAAGAAACACTGATTTTGTACATTACAAAGTCAGTGCTCTTGTGCAAATTCAAGCAGCCAGTGTAGACAGCTGGCAAGCGCAAAAGCAGCCGCTTTTGCGCAAAAACTTGCCAGTCTAGACACAGCCCTCATGTACAGCTCTCCCACCCAGCTCCGTCTCAAAAGCCCTCACAGCGCGTGTGTCTGCCTGGGGGCCTTATCTGCCATGCTGTTAGGATTGCAGGGACATAGCAGAAGATTCAGTTATGGCTTCTGGCAAAAACCCAGGGCTAATACCCTCATCGGTTGCTCTGGAGCAAGGCCAGTTTCTTGCTCAAGAGCAGCATCTGCATTTTGGTGGAAAGGGAAGCTATTTTTGCATCCAAGCACAGTCCTCCAGAGTTGCCCTTCTCTTAGACTGAGAAATATGGGCAATTCATTGCTGCTCGAGGGCCGGACCAACGCTAGCTGCTGTGGAGTGGGAATTCTGCTTTGGAAACCAGGCCCCGGTTCCTTTCAGTGCAGCCCCTGAGAAAGGAAAAGCCATGAAACCACAGAAGAACATCTGGTTTTCTATCACTGAGTGGCCCTTCCTTAAACTGATACAGCTGTGGATTCTGTTCCCAGCGAACTGCTGAGCTCTGGTACACCACACCGAGCAGACCTTCCGCTTAATTAGAGACGTTAGCCCTTTGCGTAAGGAACAATGGGCTGGGCATGCTGCTTCCAAGTCCCTGAGAGAGGCACAGCAGGGGGGCGCCGCCCTTCGTAGAAGTCATCACAAAGGCAGTTAGATGGTTGTGGTTTTTCTCTTCTTTCTGGAGCTGTGACCTACCTCTCAAGGGTGAGGTTGGCTGCGCTTCTAAGGAAGTCTGCACCCTCACATGAGTTGGCTGGGCTGCCTTGTTCTGGGACTGTGATCGATTCGGAGCTGATCCAAGGCCCGCTGAAGTCAGTGGCAGTCTTTCCTCTGAGTCATTAACGTTTAGCGAACGGAGTGAGAAAACAGGGAGAGCGGCCAAGCAGGGAGGGGGACTGGGTGTGTGAGGAATTGGGGGAAGCTTTGGAGCTCGCTAGTAGCCACAGCATTGTCTGAAGGGACTCCAGGTGTGCCTTTCAGAAACGTGCCAGGCCTGCTGGAATGAGGCAGAGGGATAATGAAAGGAAAATAAGTTGGGGAGTGGGAGGGGAGAGGGTCTGCAAATACGTTAGTGGCCCAGCAGAGGAGCGGAATTTCCTATTCCTTTCTCCCCTGGGAGAACACATTCCTGTGCCCTTTCTAGGCCTGCAGCATCTGGATGTGGTTGTGGTTCCCATTAAGAAAAGGGCTTAGAGAAGTCAGCCAACCAGAGACCAAGCGCCCCTCCAACACACAACCATCAGCAATGCTGGCTGCTCCGCCCCGGCTTCCCACACACCCAGCCCCCAGCGTGCTGCACACAGCTCTTCGCAGCGAACCTCAGTCCTGCCCAGCAGTCCCTTGGGAGTCTGATCTTCAGCCCTGTGCGTGCCCCTGCAAATAACCCTGCCTGCCGCCCGAGGATGCCAGGGACAATCCAACCGCCCCACACATGAAGCATCAGCCTGGGCTCCAAAGACTCGTTTTGATAACCGAAAGCCCAGACCTGAGGCAACAGCCGCTCCCGGCGGATGCCTGCGGTACGGAAGCCTCGCCGAGTAGCAGCGGGAGGGCCCACTGCCGTCCTTCTCCCACCGCATGGGTTGGAGGCCTGATGCCTCATCGCTACCCGTGGCCAGGGCTGCTGGGAACACATGGCCAAAGGAATCTCAGATGGTGGAGCAAGTCGAGAAGGAAAGGGAGCCCCTTCCAAGGGGGGTGGGGTTGGGGGTAGAGGAGGTCCCAGCTGCCTCGGGATGGAGGAATGCGATGCAGGGAGAAGGAAAAGCCATTTCTCTACTCTCAGAAGCACTGTCCTTGGGGTGCTGGGAAGGGCTCCCCCCACATCTACCTTCCTCCAGCGTGGCCCTTTCAGAGCTGGTTTGGAGGCCCCTGTCAGAGCCAGGTGTCACTATGGGCTGTGTGTTCTCTAAACTCCTGACCAGCATCCTCTGGGGCCAGGGACATCACGTCCCCTAGAGAAGCATTGTGTCTTTCTGGGCTTCACGGACCCTAACAACCGGGGCTGTGTGTGGTCTGCAGCTGGAAGCATTTCCTGAGCTGCGTGTTCGCTGGGAGCCGACAAGCATTTCCTAGGCACTGGGTACACTGGCAACAGGAGGCATTTCTCTCCAGGGACAGGCGTATTTCCTGAGCAGTGCGTCCTTGGTTCTCTGGGGAGATCTAATCCAATCCCTCTCCTCCTCCGCATGCTGAGCCCCTTCGCCCCAACATACCACCCCTTGGTCATGCAAAAAGAAACTCTATTAGCTCTTTCGATAATTGAATCTGCTGCTGTTTTCTTGGGAGTAATTGTTTCCTATGAATTTAGGATGAATCGGACCCTAATCGGACCCAGTTGTCCAAATAATTTCCTTGCTGAGAACAGAAGCTCTAGGTTTTCACTTTGGTCCGTTGACACAGACATAATTCGGAGCCTGAGCAACACATGGCTTCCCCATTTACATGGATATATAAAAAATATGGTCAGCTCCCACAGATGTACTTGTCACGCTCACAGACCCAACAACTCTTCTCTGGAGAGATGTCCCATAACTGCAGTCGGCTTTGGATCCGGCCCTCATGAAATTACACTGCAGCAGCGACAACGTTCGTCTCCCCATTTCCTGGCCTGACAAAGTCATTATTACACAACACAGCCTGTACAATGGGGAGGCAAATTCTACACGTCCTTGTTCGATCGCTTGTGGAGCCATGGAATGGGCGAGTGTGAAGAAGCAGGCTGTGTGTAGGCGCACAAATACACACACACGCACGCACACACACATCTGGATTACGGAGCCCACAATTCTGCTCTCTCTGCGGTTAGCCATCCCTTTGGTTTCCGTGCCTGAAGAAGGTGAACAAAACTGCATTGAGAACTGTATTTCTTTAACCCTTTGACTGCTGGGCTTCCTGCCTCCCTTGTGTTGCCAATGTAAACACAAGCCAGACTGAACTAGCTGGGCCGTGAGGAAGTGGATGCCTGTTGTGGCCTCAGGAGCAGAGGAAGGAGTGCCACGTGTGTTCAGCGGTGAAGGGGGGCAGGACCTGGCAACGCCAGGAATGCACATCTTGTGACCGGGGGCTCACTGAATCGGCAGCACAGCTGTATCTGGGGGCGGTGCTGAGCACCAGCGTGCAGGGCATCTGGGAAACGGTTTTATTTCATTTGATTGTAGCTCTCTTGCTTTTAGATCTGGGCCAGCCTTGCTCTCTCTCTCTGAGAGCTAGTATCACAACCAAGTCCTCTAGAAGGACTGTGGATTAGTGGCAATGCCATGCCATTGCCATGGTAACTCATTACACACTCAGGGTGACCATAGTATCTATGCTTCCTTCATGGGAAGCAGAATAGTAATAGAGATGTAGCCTTGTTAGTCTAGTTTAGCTGAAACAAAAAACAGGACTATGTAGCACTTTAAAGACTAACAAGATGGTTTATTAGGTGATGAGCCCACGAAAGCTCATCACCTAATAAACCATCTTGTTAGTCTTTAAAGTGCTACATAGTCCTGTTTTTTGTTTCATGGGAAGCAGGAGCTCTTCTCATTTCCAGCAGCTGCATCTCTCCTGCGGCAGAAATCGCTGCCCCACAACCATGTTAGAAGCCAGGTGCCATCTCTCAACTGCTGCTGTGCCCAGTGAACTTCTCACTTCTCACCCCCTTGCACTGCGTGGAGAACACACAGGTCATGCCCGGGAGCAGGAAGCTCAGATGTTTCAAATCAAGGGGCCCACATCAAGCGGCAACACAGATGTTACACCGAGGTCTTCTTTGCTCATTCCTGGTGGCAGCTAAAGGGCCCCTAGGATAACTCCAGGGTCCTGGCTAACAAGGCGAGAGCTATTGCTTATCATGTAATGGCGGAAGAGTGTCCGCCAAGTAGGCCTGACCTAACCCTTGGTAAACTAAAAGGCTTTCACGTGCTCTATGGACAGGGCTGGCCTTACCATGAGGTGAACTGAGGCGGCCGCCTCAGGTGCCAGACTGTGGGGTGGGGGGGGCACCACTAGGACCCAGAGAATTGAGACCTTTCAAAGTTTTGGCCCAAGCGAAGGGGCATGGGGGCGTCATTTGATCTCCCCGCCTCAGGTGCCAAAATGTTGTGGGCCGGCCCTGGAAAGGAGAAAAGTCTGTAACTCCCAAGGAGATGACCGCGATTCCCGGGGCTCTGTCTGCTGGCAGCTCAGGGAGAGGTACTATGAGTTTGCCTTGGCTTCCCCTCCCTACCAGGGACAGAGTCAGCGCGGCAACCCATAGGGAGTGAGATGCCCCTCCCAGGGAGTTCAGGAGGGGGAGGAGAAGCCATTGTGTGAGGGGTCTGGAGCCAGCCAGGGCAAGGGGAGAGCTGGCTGTGTGGGAGCTAGTAAGCCCCAGGCCTGCATGCAGAGTTTTCCCCTGAGAACTGGCCTCTAGGGACCTGAAGGCAGGATCCCTCAGCTGGGTTTTATGTCTCCACTGTTGATTCCCAGTTTGTGGAGTTTGCTGGGAGGCTTCCCCAGCCAGGCTGAGCTGGCTCTCCGGCTCCCTGGGTGAGACCAGCCACCGCATGATCAGCTTTGCTCTGTCTGCTGGTTCGGGGCTGCTGCCTGCTGTGTGTGTGTCTGAATGCTGGGCTAGGAGACTACAGTTTGAATTTTGGTGCAGTTGTGTAACCTGCACCTGGAGCTGTGCACCCCTTTGTGGTGAGGGGAAATTCTGGGACCAAAGCAGCCTGATTCCTGCCTGAAGAGGATCCCTGCCAGAAGAGACCAGCCCCTCTGCAGGGACTGAGTCATCTCTGAACCTGAGGCTCATTCATGGAGTGTGTGAGTGCACCATCTTTTAGTTAGTCAGTCAGGGAATTTGTTTGGGGATTTTATAACCTGCTGCATATTAAACGTATGGAGGGATTTACCACCTTCCCCCACTTGTGAGTCCTTTGGGCTGTACTGGACCCAGTCAGCCCCACTGCTAAACCACTGCAGAGAAGAATTTTGTGGTCATAAGTCATCAAGGGCCCCAACAAAGTACGCGTACCAATGGGACACTAACTTTACAGTTGCTGGGCACCGGTGACCCTAAAAATAGTGTTTTACCCTGTTACGTTATATTTGTCTCCTGTTGAATATAATTGTGTTTAATATAGTGTATGTGTTTGTGTTATTTTCTGGGAGTCTCCAACTATCCGTGGAGATTCCCCTGGGTTAGAATTTTCCTCCCAAGCTGCCCTGATGACCCTGCCAGGAAGAAGTGAGGGGGGGTGGAGGCACTGCCAAATAAATCCATAGGAAAAAATAAAGTTGAGTGGGTGGCAGGATCCAGAAGAACCCAGACCTATCCATCAAAACCTGCAAGCAGATTGGCCTTAAAGAAGGTAACCAGGTGGAGAGGGGGTGCTACAAGTCAGTGCCTGGAGCAGAGCAAATAGGAGTCGGTTCTTGTCTCTATCACGGATTTAGGACCCGATTTGTTTTTGCCTGGCACCTCTCACCAGCCACATGCCTATGGTCTGAGTGTAACCCACACACGGTCAGGGTGAGCATACTGTCCCACCTAGACCACTTACAGGCCTGGTCTACACTAGACCTTAGTCTGAAACAAGCCCCCCAAGGTCGAATTGGTAAGCAATGCGTCCACACTACCAGGCCTGTTATTCCGGAATAAGAGGCCGCAGAATTCGAACTCTGTTCTCCTGCTTTTCGCAAGGAATAACGGTATTCCTGAAGTTGTACGTCCAAAATAACGTTAGTGTGGACACTCCGGTGCCGCTCATTCACACTAATTGGCCTCCGGCAGGCCTCCTGCAGCTCCCCACAGTGCTTCCTGGGGTCTGTGCGCAAGGTCGTGCGTCCACCTTCACGGGGGCCTGCTTGGGACTGATTTCAGTGCTTCCTCGTAGTCAGGACATGGAACGTCGAATTTGTAAAATCAGGTGTCCAGAAGTCGAATTTAGTAAAGTGGAAACAATCTCCTAGTGTAGACATGGCCACAGAGAGAGGAGTTTGCTGGGAGCCCACTGGTTTTTAGCTCAACCTGTAGAGGCTCCTGCACTAAGCTCCAGAGGTCCCAGGTTTGATTCTGCCTGGTGGTATGATATGAGCATGCTTCACTGCCTATACTACCACACAGGCCACCGGTGCCTTCAGCTCCAACATCGTACCACGCTGCACTGGAAAATGCTACCCAGCCTGAGCAGAGGGACCATCAGCCATGGAATGCCCTTTTCTGAGTTGTATCACTGAATCAGCATTTGCCTGTCTCCTCTGAGTGCAAGAAACAGGATGCAGGCAAATGTAACAGCTTCCCACTGCCTTTCCGTGGTCTCAGAAACCTGCAGGCTTCTACCAGTTTCCCACACCTCAGCCTGACTCATCTCGTTACTTAGCCCTGGTCTGGTGTTTGCTTGCGTAAATTTGGTTTAAAACCCGATGTAAACAAAGGGCCTGCACCAAATGCCACACGACGCTTCACACGGCATGGTCGTGGCGTTCACAAGACGTACGGGGAGGGAAACCACTAGTGAGTTATACAGATCAGCCTGAACGGAGGAAATAAAACCTCATACTGCCTGCCACGGGTAAGCCTGGTTTTTGTGGAGAGTTCAGTGGTGGCATTTTAGCTTGACCATTTGTTCTGCCTCTGACACTGTTTACTTCATCAGGCACATCCATCTCTCTGTTTACTTATACACTCATCTAATGTGGTGCACTGCGGACGTACACACTATGTTACAGAGCACGCACTAAGAGGCAGTGCATGCCTGCAGGAGCCCTCCAACTTACGTAGGAACAAAACCAGAGCCATGGCTCAGGGCAGGCCGGGGATGCAGGAAACACTGCCAGTGGGAAGGACTGACGGATCCAGCAACGTCCTTCACACGGATAGAATGTCGCAACATCCACACGTCAAATAGCGTCCATTTATTCCATGGATCAGTGCAATATCACAGCTTTCATGATGGTGATTTTGCTCACACTCATCCTAAACATACATTTACTTCATGCTTTTCCTTCCTAAGTTGCATCCCTCGCTCCCTCCCCATCACCTCAAAAGGTGATGCAGTAGCTTAAGGTTTGAGTTTTAGTGTCTGTGAAAGCAGCGGGCAATGAGGCTTGCCTGCAGTGCCTGTCCCTTCCCCACTTCCAGGCTTGGGACGCCAACCGCGGACCCTGCTGAGTGTCCCCTGCGTCCCACTCCTGGGTCTGCAAGTTATCCAATCCCTGGGCCTCCCTCTCCTGAGCACTGGTTGCTAACTGTACCATAGCACAGAGCTTTTCTGCTGCACGGAAGTACCCCGAGAACAAAGCTCATGCTGGCAAAACCCCCTGACATGATGCTTGAAATGGATTGTGTAGGGCGCTGCTAGCCCCAATGCATCCTTTCCGATTCCCATACCTAGGTCCCGTTCAGGAATATTCTAACCACAGTCTCAGCTGACTTTTACAGGTAAAATAAACCTGGGCTACCTTCTAGCTTTGAGTCTATAGCCTATGTCCAGAGGAGGTAACTAATATTCCCTCTAATTTTTTTCCACCTGTGTGCAGAATAAATTTCGTTATGTGCACCAAGGCCAATGTGCACCACCAGGAGACACACAGGCTGCCAGCTGTGGGCGCTCTGGTCATCAGCTGGGTGGCACTTGACTCTTTCCTGGGTGGCCGCCCAGTGCTCAGCTTACGGGGTCACTGGGTGTAAGCAAGCCAGACTGGCCACTGAGGGGCTCACTTCTACCATCCCCCCACCCCCAACTGCAGCTCTGCCTCTGTGTGCTGGCTTGGGGCTGCCTTCCCCCATTCCAGTAAACCATTCCCTCTCCATCTTTGGGTGAGGAAGAGCAGAGGGGCTGCAGGAGAACTACACAGCTTGGGACCATTAAGGGCATGGGGATTGTTGGCTCACATCCAGCACAGATTTACAGCGACTGAAAACTCTTCCCCTCAGGCCGCTGGTGGGAGTCTGTGTCTCCTAAGCCCAGTTCCCAGCGCCTGGCTGGCCCCCTCACGCAAAGCACCATCACCACAGCCTCCATGCTGGCAATCTCTGGAGAGAGGCCCAGGGCCAACCAGCCCACACAGACGGAACAGGCCTCTCAGCTCTGGAACCAGTGTAGCAAAAATGTATATTTTAGGATTGGTTATAAGACTATTAAGTACGATGCATAATGATTTCATGTATAATGACGTGCTTATAAGTTCTGTCTGCCTCTATTTCGCTCTCTTTGTCTCTCATGATTAGCTACTGTTTGCGGTAAGGCCTTGCTCCTTGTTAGCATTCCAGATTAAGTTGTACCCCTTGTCTGCATCACAAACTAAGTTGTGTCTTCTAGTAACTATTGGTCTTGTCTGAAACAGTACAATTGTGTGGTGGGAGTGGCGGATGTGCGTGAGTGTGGCAGCCACCATAGATGCCCAGATAATCAAGAAGTGGGAATCTTGAAGCTAATGAGGAAACAGCCATTGTGTCTGAGGCTGAACTGAATTAGCAACATTGACAACCTTGGAGACAGGCAGAGACCCCACCAAGATTGAGACACAACGCTGGGAAGCCTGACAATCCCCATCAGAGGGTAACTCTGGAAAACACAGATGAACACCGCCTAAGGATGGATGATCGCAGCATGACACTGCAATACCCACAGACTCCAATGGGAACTTCCATGTATAAGGAAGGGGGCTCTTGTCATGGGACGCTGGGTTCAGTCCTGCAAGCCAAGCCTCAGAGGAACCCCGACTCCTCGCTCAGTCAACCTTGGCTGGCCAGTAAGACTGACTTGAGCCACCACGGACTGGTAACTGTGCACCATCTGCAGGGTGTGTGTGTGGGTGTGTGTGTCTTTACAAAGCAGATGCTAACTGCTTCTCTACTGTATTCTCAATAAACACAGCATATTGCCTTTTCCCCTGAAAAAGATCCCGGGTGCTTCTTTTAAGCATACCACCAGGGCCTCTCGAGAGCAGGGTGAAGCCTCGCTGCAATCTGAGACCGAGCCAGGCAGGGCCTACTCGGTGGGCACCCATCTAGCCCTTTCCTTACCAAGACATTAAGAAATCACAAGGCGACAGGCCCAGAAGGGGGGGAGGGGAACTGTGGCTGGGCAGGATGATGCCATGTCACTCCCAAGAGTTGTTAGCCAAAGGGCCCCGTCTGAACCCAACCCCTCGTGCATTTCTGTTAGTTACCCCATGGGCCCTTTCACTGTGCTAATGATGCTGCTACGGTCCCAAGGCCTTGCAAAGCCAGACGCCGATCCCCTCCTTCCCCCGCCAAATAAATTACTTTCACTGAACCCCACTTCCTTGGTCTTCCCCAGTGCCAGCCTCATTCAGGGTGAGGGAGGGCAGGCAGGCAGGCAGGAGACCCCAGCTAGGAGGCGGTCACCAGCCGGCCCTCGTGGCGAGGGAGAGCGGCACAGCGTGAAACGTTCCAAGCGACCACCTCTCAGTGTGTGAACGTGTCCCTTGCGGCGCCTGGGCCTGCCGTTTCCGAGTAGCTCAGTGGGTAAATCCGAGGGGGCCATTTTGATCGGTGCGCACGATGTGAAGCCCAGGCAGGAGCATTCTGGGCCCCTGAGTAGCCCCGCCAGGCTCCAGACGAAGCTTTGTGACTAACCCAGCTCCCTTGGGTGCATTTAAGTGGCACACAGGGAGTTCTGGTCCCAGGAGCATCCAGCCTGTGCTTCCCGCCACGTCCTGGTCGGCAGTTTGGTCCTTGCCCCTCCAGGGTGCTGTCGAACACCAAGTCAGCTCTGGGAGCTGCCTGCGTGGCCCAGTGTCTGTTCTTCAGCATAGTCTGAGGGAAGCCAGCCAGGCCCCAGGCTCCGTTCTCACACGACCCCGTTGCGGATGGGGTGAGTCCGCACCCTGTAGATGATGACAGCCGTGGCCGGGAACAGCACCAGGGACGTCATGACGAGGATGGTGGTGAGGATGATCAGCACGATGACCCAGATGTCCAGGACGTGCTTGGGGATGGGGAGTCCGGAGGGATTGGGGCTGCTCAGGCCTTCCATCCTGCTCCTCTCTGCCACAGAAAGAAAGCGGTACGGATAAAGCAGGGTGCAGAGCAGCATGGACACATCCAGCCCCCGCTGCCCAGAAAGGACCCTGGGACTCCCTACAGTTATAAATCCCATCCTCCTCCCTCATCTCTCGCCCTATGCCTTACCCCTCCCCCTTCTCCACAGTTCCCCCCAGCCTGTCTCCGGCTCCCTCCTTCCCCTCAAGTACCCCTCCACATTCCCTCTCCCCAGGGCTGGCGGGAGAGGTGTTAGTCACAGGTCCTCCCACTAGAGCAACGTTTCCCAAGCGATGGGCCACGGCCCGGTACTGGTCCACAGGAAAAAAATACCGGGACTCAGCGCGGCTGCTGGGGTGTTCCGGGCTCCTGGAGTGCCTGTGTGGCACCGGGTCCCCCAAGCCCTGGCCCGGGCTGGGCGGAGGATGCAGCCGGGTAAAACAGTGAACATGTATTCATTTTTAATTCTTTTTTTAATATGCGTTTATATTTTTGGGCTGCAAAATACAGTACTGAAAAAAAACGGGTTCCAACTAAAGTGAAAAGTTTGGGAAACCCTGGTCTAGCCAGCTTTCTGTCCATCTTACAGTCCATTTATCCAATCCATATTCCCTTAGGTTGCTGGCAAGAATATTGTGGGTGACCATATCAAAACCTTTGCTAACACTGGCACTGGGGGCTTTGGGAGGACCAGAAACAACTTGTTTGCGTATTCATCATTTTCTTAATGAATATGCAAATATGCAAATGAATGTTACTGGTCCTCCAAAAGCTCGTGAATGGATTTACTGGTCCCCGTGTCAAAAAGTTTGGGAACCCCTGCACTAGAGAATGGCCAACCCTTCTCACTCCCGGACTTTCCCAACCCAGGCTAACAAGGCAAACTTCCTCCCCGGTATCTCAGACCACGTTAAGGCTTCAGCTGGCTTCTTTGCTCTCTTTATTATCAACAATGGTAGAGGTGGGCTGCAAGCAGGCTACACGGCCTTCCGGGGAAGATTTTCCCCTACGCTCCCTGCCTGGCGCTTGTCTGGCATGGCTGTCTCATGCATTTGGCAGCCCTTGTTCAGTTTGAAACTTTTAAAAACTTTAGCACATTAGCCTTGGCGTCTTGTTTTCCTTTGGCAGAGATCTGCACAAGGAAGACGTGGCCTGGATGTAAACTCATGAGCTCCCAGTTCAAACAAAGACGCTTGGTTTAATGCTTGGAGAAGGGGGCTGGGTGCCAGGAGCTCTATTTCTTTTCCACGGCCTTGCTGTGTGGCAGTTAAGTCCTTTGGCTACGATACACAGACGTGTATATAATCAATGTATGGAGCTCCCTGTACCCACTGCTCAGCGGCCCTTGCAAAGCTGCTGCGAGGGGGGTCCAGGGTAGGCCATGCTTGGAGAAGCGCTGTAGTAAAAATATTAATGGTTAATTATTTATGATGATTCGATTTGAGAGCACAAAGCAGCTGTGCCAGCCGCTCCAGCCAACCAGACGGTGTGCGGTTGCTGAGGAGCGGAAACCTTTGAAATTAGTGAAAAGAAGATGTTGCTCAAAAGCTCGTCTCGTTCATCAACCGAGGCTGGTCCAGTAAACCTCACCCGCCTGGTCTCGCTAATATCCTGGGACCAACCTGGCTACAAAAACCCTGCAAAAGAGTAATTCAGGTCTGATGACCACAGCAGGGAGGAACTTACGCTGTTTTACGGGTGGGAGTTTCAAATGAGACAAGGGGAGTTAGGTGCTCAAACCCCTCATATACTCAATGGAAGTTAGGTACCTAACTCCTTTAGGCGCTTTGGAAAAATCACAGATGTAAATTCAGGCTTCTGGCTGCCTGTGTCAGGCCTGTTTGCCCTGGGGATGCCCATGGGAATTAGGAATGAATGCGCTCTCGTGGAGATCCAGTTTCCTTGCTTCTCTGCTGGATTCTGAGAACACTGGGCTGTGGGTTCATGCCGTCGCATCTTCCACCGGAGTCTGCTTCCCTGAAGCCTCTCTCTTCCCCTCATCGTGGCTTTCTGAGTCATGAAGTTAATTGTTTGATTACCAGAAAATCGTGAAATGACACTAGGAGGTTCAGACTGATGAGCTGTGCTCTTTGATCTTCCATCCACCCCCACGCTGCACTGCTCCTCTTTCTCAGCTCTCCACCCAACCCCAGGGTGCGCTAGCCTGCAGAGCCTCCTCCTCTCTACTGCAGAGCGCCTTTCTCAGGGTCCCAGTGGTAGCGTCCTCCCAGAGATTAGCGGAGCAGCTGGACAGTCTCTCTCTCTCTCTGGTTCTTATCTGGTCCTCATCATTTGGTACATCTGGGCACCTCACACACGTTTAATGCTTTTATCCTCAGACACCCAAGAGGTGGGGCAGTGCAACGATTCCCCTTTGACTGATGGGAAACGGAAGCACCCAGCCGCTAAATGACTCACCCAAGGCCACACAGAGAGTCTGTGGCAGAGAAGGGAATTGAACAGCGGCATCCAGGTTCCTAGGTTAGAGTTCTAACCACTGGAGAGCACTTCCTCCCTAAAAGGGAGGGCCAGGGGGAACGGCAGTGGGAGCCTTTGTTTAAACAGAAACTGCCACGCCAAAAAGAACCAGATAAATTCATGGAGGGTAGGTCCATCAATACTTATTAGCCAGCATGGGCAGGAACGGTGTCCCTAGCCTCTATTTGTCAGGGGCTGGAAATGGACGACAGGGGAGGGATCGCTTGATGATTTCCTGTTCTGTTCACTCCCTCTGTGGCACCTGGTCTTGGCCACTGTTGGCAGACAGGACACTGGGCCTTCGTCTGACCCACTGTGGCCGTTCTTATGCCAAAGACCTGTCTCTGGTTTTCTCTGACCCATCTGCTTTGAACACTCCAGGTGTGACAGAGGGAACAGAGCCGTTGGCAGTTAAATGCTGAGGGGTGTGGGTGAGGTTTGTCGGTGTTAAGAAGGCTGTTAGACTGGTCTTCTGGCAGGGGACTGAGTCACCCGCTCCAGGGCGCCACATCCTTCCCCATGGAACTGGGGCTAATGAGTGACCAGGTATCCTTCTCCAGCCCTGAGCAAACACGTTTCCCGGGCGAGCCTGCGTCACTCCCGTTTCTGACGGAGGTGGCTGGAAGGGAGGCCTGGCTGAAACCGGCACGTGAGTCAGGTAGAGCCGTGCGCTTCCATGTAAGCGGGGAGAGGCTTCCTGATGGCATCAGCAGGTTCAGGCCTGTCTCGGCAAGAATTCGCTGGTATGGCTCGACTGGCGTTACTCCTCCAGGGTAGCAGGGGCTGTGTTCGGCAGAGACGACCTGGTGCAGTTCTAGCGACCCTGAGGGAGGCAAATGGTGCACCCCCATAGGGACGGATCCTGCAATCCTCATTCCTGTGAGTGATCCCCGGGGAGACCCAACGAGGTGCTTAGAGGCTATGGTGATGGGCATTCTTAGCAGGCATCAGCCTCTGAGAAAAAATACTTCCTCTTTTGCAGTCTCAGGGATGTGCCTTGTCCCCCTCAGATGGCCCAGAGACACCGCTCGAATTCTCCTTTCCATGCAGAACACTTCTTCAGACGCCCTGGGATATGGGGCAGTGCTACAATTCCCCTTTGTCTGATTAGAAACGGTGGCACCAAGCAGCTAAGTGACTCACCCAAGGCCACACAGCGATCTGTGGCAGAGCAGGGAATTGACCAGCAGCATCCTGGTTCCTAGGTTAGAATGGGAGGAGGAGAGGGGCGGAGCACTCAGAGTCCATCCCAGGTCTGCCCTGACATCTTGTTCTGTTTGAGGTGTGTGGATAAAATGCACAAGCCGATCTCGCTCTTGGGTGCCCGTGCTAATGGACGTCCGCCTCCGGTCAGCGCAGGGAACAGGCAGGAGGGAATGACATTTGCCCCGAGCTCTGAATGGATCCCGGCTGTTTTCTCCATCCCCAGCACTGCAAATGCTGCCTGTGCCCCCACTGGCACAAACCCTCTCGCGGCGCTCTGGCTGGTGCTCTCCAGGCCATGTCACTCAGGTTCTTTCTCTCGGATGCTGCTCAGCAAGTATTTCCACAAGACAAGAGCTTGTCATCACACTGCCAGCAAGGGCAGGGCGGAAGGAACCAGGACGTCAAGCCTCAACGGCCCATGCAAACTCAAGGGACACAAGCTCTCCATATGCAACCACCAAACCTGGTAATTACAGCACATTCCTCCTCTGCTACCCCACGTCTCATCAGTGCTACAAAGAGTGAAGAATGCACCAGCACTTAGCCCTCATCTCCACTACCAAGTTTTGTTGCCAAAAATCCGCCTTTTGCTGACAAAACAGAGAGCGCGTTCACACTGCAACGCACCTCGTGTCAGGAAAAACACCCAGTTGTGGCGACAAAAAACTTCCACCCCTACCAGACACTTTCTCTTTTCCCCTTCCTTTATAGTCGATAAAGAGCCAGTGGCTACGTCTAGCCTGCCACCTTTTTCCGATTCTTTTTACGGAAGAGGCTTTTCTGAAATTTGGCCTGTCTACACTGGGCCAAATTTCGGAAAAACCTCCTCTTCCGGAAAAGCCCTTCTTCCTCATAAAATGAGGAATACAGGGCTTCTGAAAGAGCACATCTGCGCTTCCAAAAAAATGTTTGGAAGAGCAGCCGCGTTCCCTGGACGCGGCAGACTGTTTCCGGGATACTTCTGGTATCCAGGAAAAACTCCGTAGTCTAGACATAGCCAGTGTGAACTCTGCTGTTTGGACAAAACTGGCTTCCACCAGTGTCCCTCAATGCCTGCCCTGATGGCTGTGCTCAGTGTTTTGTGAGCTCTGCTGCCCTGCAGGCATGTGCCCTTCCCCTTTCAAAGCTCCAGGGAAGTGTCTGACAGCTGAGTGAGCTGCTCCGATTGAGGGAACAAACAAAGAACAAATCATTGGAATTCTCCTGTTCTGTGCTGCACTAGGAACAGAGCAGCCGGCAGACTGCTGGTGCAGAGGGAGGGGGACAGACGCTGTGTTGCTTTGACAATCCTCAGCACAGAGAGCTACCAGAACTACACTTGATTCTGCTCCCTGCAGCTGAGGATGCTGTGGGAGAACTGAGGGGGAATCCCAACATGCACAGGGATCACACAACACGGCACTGTGGGATACCTGCCCACAGTAACACTGCTCATGCTGTCTACGGGGGTGCCCCCCAGCGTGGACATAATCTGTTGACAGAGAGAGCAAGTGTGAACACCCTCTGGCGAGTTTTCTTTTGTCGATTTTCCGTTGATGACATAAGTTTTGTGTAGACATACAGAGGTTAAAGGTGGAGGAGGCCTACAGGGTCACCTCGTCCTTCTCCCCTGGCACTGCTGGGGGGCTCACAACCAAGATTCAGGGGCACTGTATTTGTGTCTGAACCGCCTCCTCCCCTACCTGCCTATCGCAGTTTTGTGATTTGCTGAATGAAGCCCATAGCGGAGCAAGCCCCAATTTTGCAGAAAGGAGTTCGTTGCCAAAATGCTGAGCACCTACTGTGGGCCTGCCTGCAGCCGAGGGACTATATGTGCAAATGGACTGGCAGACATCGAGACAGGCCTTTGGCAGGTGCAATTTCCTGTGCTCCTCAGCACACGCAGTCCATTTAGGCTCCAGTGTGGCCAGGTTTAATTCTGCAAAGGTGGGGTTAAGAGGCCCTGAGCAGAGTAAATCCCTGTGCTATCATCTTCAGAGAGCTGGGCTCTGATCTGAGTCTGCGGCCGGCTAAAGCAATGAATGTTGGTGGCCTTTGTTTAGTCCCCACTGGATGTTTATCCACATCACGACAGGCACAACTCAGCGCTCTCTGCTCTGCACTGGAATAGCAGGGGTGGTGCAGTTGAAGGCTGAGAGGTGCTGACAGAGGTGAAAGGTCTGGAATAAACAGAGGCCGGGGCAGGTTAGACTAAAGGTCCATTACCACAATGGGGCACTTGCACACAATGCCTGACTCCAGGCACGCTGCCAGGCCTTCGCTCTCCTGGGCACTGAATCTCAGCCCAGCTTATAAGACCTTAAATGTCTTCGGGGAGCAAGCCGCCCGCACGTAGGAACGCTACGTCTCTCCTCCCGCTTGGGCTGTGGGGAGGGCAGGACTCCAGAGGAGACACGGCCGAGGGCAGCTTCCCACATCTTATTGGCTCAGCGGTTTTCACACTTTTTTTCTCATAAGCCAGTTGAAGAAAATCGTTGATGCCGTGACCCAACATCATGTGACCGGAGTGTGGGCTCTGGGGTGGGGCTGAGGAGGAGCTTTGGGGTCTAGGAGGGGGCTCCAGCTTTGGGGGGGCAGGGCTGGGGCAGGAGGGGCTTGCCTTGAGCAGCTCCTGGTCAGCGGTACAGCTGGGGGGGCTAAGGCAGCTTCCTGCCTCTCCTGGCACCACAGACCAGGCTGCCCCCAGAAGCAGCCAGCAGCAAGTTTCCCAGCCAATGGGAGTGCTCAGGGCAGGGGCAGTGCGTGGAGCCCTGTGCCCGCTACCACACACACACCTAAGAGCTGGTTCTGCTGCTGGCCACTTCTGGGGCGCAGCACAGTCTGTGTTGCCAGGCCAGGCAGGGAGCTGCCTTACCCCTTCCGCTCGCCTGATCCCCCTGCAGCCACGAGCCCCAGCGCCCGACATCCCCCAGCCCTGGGTCACGCCCGGTAGTTGCAAGTTTTGCTGTTTTGCCCCATCACACTCCCCCACGCCCATGCACACACGTCAGAGGGGCTAGACCCCCACCTCCAGGGCCTCTTTCCTAGCACTGCCCAGTATTTCGCGCTCATTCCCCCGCCAGGTGGCCTGGCATCCCAGCTGAGCACACCCCGACCTCAGTCGCTGCCCCCAACAAGTGAGACTTTTCTTACCTCCCTTTAATTGAGATAAGCACCAGCAGGGGGGCTTATGCCAAGACCCCCACGGGTTAGGTGGAGGTGGCGGGCGCTGCCTGCATGGTGGAGGGCTCGGAGCCAGTTAGACGGGGAGCTGCAGGACGAATTCTAGCTGCAGGGAGCTCGTTTCCCAGTGGTCTCTTGCCTCCTCCCCTCCAGCGCCAACACCAAAGCACTTACGCCAGGGCCAGGAGAGCTGACGCCAGACGGCTGAGACACCATCCAAAGCAGGCACCATCCGATGCCCATAGCCCCGCCAGCCACCCGGGTCTGGAAACAAACCCGCAGCCAACAGGCACCAGCCCGGCTCCGGATCTCGTTTACCCTGGTGTCGATCACTTTACTCCAGGGACACTCGGGGAGTCCTGCCAGTGAATGAAGAGCCGGCGGGGCAGGGCACAGCTGCTGCCAGCACAGAGCACTTTCCTTGATGACTCCAAATACCCTGGGACTAAATTAGTCACTTTCACGGGGGCGTGGCGGGACTCTCTGGCCGGGAGCTGGGGGATGAGACTCCTGCTCGCCCCCTGGCTCAGCGATTCGGGTCAGGGAGCGGCAGCCGAAAGCGGAAACCCAGTGACCGCGGAATGAAGCAGAAGCCAAGCGCGCTGAGAAAGAGGGACGGCAGGGACCGGGTCCCCAGGAGCGAGGCGCAAAGCCCACGCGGCCCCAGCTGCCAGCAGCGGCGCCCGGGCTCTCCCTGTCTGGCCGGGGTCCCGGCTGGGGCTCGCTGCCGGGCGGCAGGACCGGCCCCCGAGAGCTCAAAAGAAGCCAGACGGCGCGGGAGACGCACCGGCCCCGTGCGCTTGGCACGGAGGGCCCCGATCCGGCCCTTGCGCCCGGAGCCGGTACCCGGAGCGAGCCGCGGCGGGGCCCAGCCGCGCGGGGAAGCCGCGGCCAGTTACCTGCGGGTCCTGCGAGCCGGAGAGAGAGTCGGACGGCGGCGAACTTTCCAAGTAGCCCGGAGCCAACGCGCCGCGGGCCCGGAGCAACCTTGCGCAACAGGGGGAGGTCGGGTCCCGCTGGCTCCGCCCTTCTGCCTGGAGGCGCCCGGGGCGGTGTGATGTGTGTGCGTGCGCCCAGGGGTGGGTGGGTGTGTGTCTGTGTGTGCCCGTGTCTGTGTGTGTGTGTACGTGCGCCCGGGTGTGTGTCTGTGTGTTCGTGCGCCCGGGGGTGCGTGTATGTGTAATTTGTGTGTGTATGTGTAATGTGTGTGTGTGTGTTGTGTGTGCGTGCGCCCAGGAGTGTCTGTGTGTGCCCGTGTGTGTGCGTGCGCCTGGCTGCATGTGTAATGTGTGTGTGTGTTGTGTGTGTGTGTGTGTTGGCACGTGCAATGCACTTAAAGGGTGTGTGTGTGTCTGTGTGTTGTGTGTGCGTGCGCCTGGCTGTATATGTGTGTGTGTGTGCATGCGCCCAGGATGTGTGTGTGTGTGTTGCGTGCCCGGGAGCCAGAGGGATAACCCTGTTCATCTGTTTCAGCAAACCCAACAAGCTGTCCTGTGGCACCTTAAACACTAACCCCTCTAGCAGGGCATAAAGCCCACCAAGACTTGTGCCCTAACACGTGTGTGTGTTTGTCAAGGGTCCCTCTAATCTTCTCCCTGTGTGGGATACATTTTGTTATGAGCACCGAGGTGTGTGCGGATGTGCACCACCAGGAGAAACAAAAGACCCGCTGATGCTCTGCTGATCAGCTGGGCAGCACTGGACTTTCTCCCGAGCGGTTGCACCAGCACCTAGCTTACAGGGAGCACTGGTGTTTGTCTCCTGCTCCGGGTAAAGCTGCAGCTCCCTGTGGCTCTACCCCCCGCCGGAGGAGGGAACACACCCTGGCGGACCGGCCTTTGCCCTGCTCACTAGTACAGGAGGCTGTGGGTGCCTCCACCTGGGCCCAGGCTGCCCAGGGGCTATGGACACACCAGGGAAAACACCCCACCCAAGCGGTGTGAAGGGTCCCTGCTGCCCAGCTGGGTGACAGTGTAAAGGCGGGGCTGGTCATGCAATGGGACAGATGAAGAACCAAAGCCGCGGATCTGGCCCTAGTTCCTTCCAGCAAATCCCATTTCTGCTCCATCCCTGCAAATCCTGCTGCTCCCCTTCTACCCCCACCGCCGCGCCTGAGCAGGGGCCTGCATTTCCTGCACCTGTAGGAGCTGTGTTCCCCATTCCCTTGCTGGTCCTTTGAAAAGGTCAAACAAAAGAAAGTACTTGCACCAGGGAGCTCGCTTGCCAGGCCAGAGACCAAAGCAGAGAGGGACCATGGGCTCCTCTTCCCTGCTTAGTCAACCTGTGGAACTCCTTGCCTGAGGAGGTTGTGAAGGCTAGGACTATAACAGGGTTTAAAAGAGAACTAGATACATTCATGGAGGTTAAGTCCATTAATGGCTATTAATCAGGATGGGGAAGGAATGGTGTCCCTGGCCTCTGTTTGTCAGAAGGTGGAGATGGATGGCAGGAGAGAGATCACTTGATCATTACCTGTTCGGTTCACTCCCTCTGGGGCATCTGGCATTGGCCACTGTCGGCAGACAGGGTCCTGGGCTGGATGGACCTTTGGTCTGACCCAGTCTGGCCGTTCTTATGCTTCTCCCACGCCAGGAGCTGCGTGTCTAGTGGCGCTGAGAGGAACCGCCTGTGGCGGCTGCACTGAGCATCACCAAGGAAAGTCCCTTTTGTGATCGTCCTCAGGCACTGCTGGAAATGTGGGGATGTTACTTGAATGGCTTGGAACTGGGGCAGCACCGGGCTGGGTTGCTTGTGGAGAGGGCTGATGCTAAGCAGGGGCTCCTGGGGAACGGGGGGAGGGGAACTACAAGCTGAAATTCCACAGAAGGGAAAGGGGGGACTCCACTATCCCCTGAAGAAATGGGAACACATTCGTGGGTGGAGGATACTCATTCCTTCTCCTTTGTCCCCCCAGCTAGCCGTACTGCCAACCCCCAAGCAAGACCTGCCCCCCCAAAACCATCATTTTAGAAACACCTGTAATAAAGCTGGGTTCTTTGTCTCTGGTGCCCAGGCGTGTTATTTTGAGGCTTTCCTCCACAGCCCAAAGGGCTAGAAACTTCCCTTCTTTTTACATACAAGCTGCTGCCTGCATGGAGTTGCTGGCTTCCAGGAGCTGGGGCCAACTGAAACACAGGCCCCTCAACTCACAGGAATGGCCAGTTCTGCGTCGAAACACGGCTCCGGAGTCTTCTGGGACATACTTGTTTTGCTAAGATTTGGCACAAGGCTCAAGATCTGGACTATGACGAGAAGACCAGCTTTAACCCTGAATCCTGATGGATTTTTCCACGACACTGGGCCATGCCAAAGGCCAGGGAGGAAAAAAATCCATTTATTCCTGGCTGCCTCTTATGGCTAAAACAGTGAAAACCAAAGCAGCAGAAGAGCGCCTCCATTTTCTGCAGTCGCTCTTACGTATAGCTCAGCTAAGCAGGGCTTGAGAGCAACCTACAAATATGGGGAACGTGTAAACAACAGGGGGGTTTGGGGCTGGGGGTGGTGCCTGTGGGAATAACTAAAAGCTAATAGGGTGAAAGGGAAAAGTGATGCTGATAAGCATCCTGCACAGAGATGTTGTGATCGGTCTCCCCCGGGAGGAGCTGGTAGCATCACTCTTGGAACATTTGCAATTAGGATGCTGGCTAATGTGCAGTAGGGAACAAGTTTGCAGTGGGAGGGGACTGGAGCCGCTATTCGGGCTTTTCCTGTGCTAATGTCTCGACGAGGACGCCACAGCCCGGAAGAGGTTCCCCTATAAGGCAACAGTCCCTCTAATTTTTCCATCCATGTGTAGAATAAATTTTGTTACGTGCACCAAGACATATATAGATGTGCACCACCAGTAGAAACACATGCTGCCGGCTATAGGCGCTCTGCTAATCAGCTGGGCACCATTGGAATTGCTTCTGAGTGGCCACCCAAGCCCTCAGCTTACAGGGAACACTGCTACGAGGGACTCTTTATGCCCCATTTCCCTAGTACAGGGGTGGTCAAGGGCTGCACTCTTCCAGGATATTAATGGAGGAGATGTGGGGTCTGGGATGGAGGTTGGGTGCAGAAGGGAGCTTGGGGTGAGGGACTGGGGTGCAGGAGGGAGAATGGGGTCTGGGAGGGAGTTTGGGTGAAGGAGGCGGTTGTGACCTAGGGCAGGGGACTGGGATGCAAGATTTGGGATGGGACCTAGGCTAGGAGGGGCTTGTGATCTGGGGCAGGGGGTGTGGGTGCAGGTTTGGGTATGGGGGAGACCAGAGGGTTGAGTGCCAAAGGCAGGCTCTGAAGGTGGCTTGCTGCTCCACGTGGCTCTGCTCCGGTATGAGAGGGAGGGGAGGGGGGAAAGGGAGGAAGGGAGAAGGCTTCCTACACAGCCCCGGCTCCCAGAAACATTTCTTGGCTCCTATTGGCCGGAAACTGAGAGATTGGCCAATGGGAGCTAAGGGATTTTGCTGGGGGGGCGGGAACAGCATGAGAAGTGAAGCCAGAACAGCTGGATTTTTAAAACGCGAACTGATCTCTGCCCCAGGGTTCCAGCGAGGGGGTTGGGGCCCGGATCCGGCCCGCTGGCAGCCTCTTGCCCACCCCTGCTCTAACCACTGGATCACCCTGCCTCTGGACATTTTGCTACCACTCCCTTTTAGACTGTGCAAAACTATGCTGCACCCAGAGCATGATTTGGTGACCATGCTGCCAACCCTAATGGACTGTTAATTCTTAAAAGGGCCCACAAACCGTTGGAAGGCAGAGGCAAACTGAGGCTGCTTTTTTCACAAGAAAGTTCCGTTTTGTCTTTGACCACCTCTGTCTTCTGCTGCTTGCCGGTGAAACAGAAATGGGTCCAACTCCACTGAAATCAATGTATTTGCTCCTGCTTATACCCAGGCATAACCTGGATCTCAAATCACCTCATGGAGCAAACCAAGAGCAGAGAGTTAGCGGCGTTGGAGAATATCATTGCTATCAATGGTGCAGGAAGAATACCGCATGGGTTAAGTGGAAGGGATTGGGAAGAGAAACAGCTAGAGCCCCAAAATTGGTATCCACATCTGCCAGAAATGATCCCTGGCTATCTATATCTACATCCATTGATGCAGATACTCGGGGATCTAAAACAAATCTCTGCAAACTTGCAGGGTTCTAGACACAACATTTGTATGCGTAGAAATGAGCGGTGGATATCCACATCTGCATTAGCAAATACTCATGCATACAAAATGGATAGCGGTGCATTCGAAATAGCCTCTCACACTGAGCCAGGAAAGAATCTGGGGTACGTCTACTCAGCAGTGTTATTTTGGAATAAGGCCGTTATTCCGAAATAACTACACAAGCGTTTACACAGCTAGCCCGTTATTTCAAAATAATGGGCAGCTTATTTCGGGGTTTGTAAACCTCGTTCCACAAGGAATAACTCCTCTTCCGAAATAGCTATTCCCAGGTAACGCCTCTTCCATGGATGCTACCCTACTGCTATTTCAAAATAGCTCCTCCCTATTCAGAATAATTATGCCCCAGTGCTTCCTGGGGCTCTAAATCGAGGTAGCACATCCACCTCAGGGGACCCTGCCTCGGACTAAGTTCCAGGCTTCCCTGGAGCGTAGAGGTGCTATTTCAAAATAAGCTATTTTGGAGCATTTCTTCTGGAATAGCTTATTCCACAATAATCGTGCAGTGTAGACGTAGCCCTGGGGTGGGAAACGATGAGCACGTAATAGACAAGAATATGGTGGAAAGGGACTGTAACCTCAGAATGTGCATGAGTTAGGGGAAGCCACCAGAAATCTCAGCCCGCCTGCTTTGGGGAAGTCCAGATGTGTTTTGGTGAGAATGTGGGGAAAGCAGAAGACTTTCTGGGTCTTGCATGGAGCCAGCTCAAACCCAGGAGGTTAGTGGGAAACCTCCCCACTGCCGCTGACATGTGTTTCTGGGCCTCTCGCTGTCCGGCAGCGCTGCCCAGTGGAGGATCACAAAACAGCAACAGTGAAAAATTAACCTTTCCTAAGAGCAGGGGGATGGGAGGGATATCCCAGGCCCACATCAGCAACTGCAACAAAACCCTGCGCCTCTGCAGCCCCTTCCACAGAAGCCAAATGCTTCACACACATTAAGGAGTTACAATGCCCCTGGGTGGTAACTATTATTTCTCTAATTTTACAGAAGGGGAAACTAATGCTGGGAGCAGTTAAGAGAGCCACCCAAGCTAGCGGAGGTGCTGAGACTTGACCCCAAATAGCCCTGTGCCCACTCCCATGCTTTACTAACCAGCCAGGCCTGCTCTTAGCATCCCTCTGGAACACATGCATGATGCATTACATCGCAGATGCAAGAGACTCGCAAGAGGAGTAGGCACCCGTCGCTTGATGACTTTTCGTTTTAGAGGTGGAAAAGCAGTGAAAACCAAGGCTCTGTTGTCCCAAATCATAGAACACTAGAACTGGAAGGGACCTCGAGAGGTCATCGAGTCCAGTCCCCTGCCCTCAGGGCAGGACCCAGTACTGTCTAGACCATCCCTGACAGACATTTATTCTAACCTGCTCTTAAATATCTCCAGAGATGGGGATTCCACAACCTCCCTAGGCAACTTATTCCAGTGTTTCACCACCCTGACAATTAGGAACTTTTTCCTAATGTCCAACCTAAACCTCCCTTGCTGCAGTTTAAGCCCATTGCTTCTTGTTCTATCCTCAGAGGCCAAGAACAATTTTTCTCCTTCCTCCTTGTGACACCCTTTTAGATACCTGAAAACCACTATCAAGTCCCCTCTCAATCTTCTCTTTTCCAAACTAAACAAGCCCAATTCTTTCAGCCTTCCTTCATAGGTCGTGTTCTCTAGACCTTTAATCATTCTTGTTGCTCTTCTCTGGACCTTCTCCAATTTCTCCACATCTTTCTTGAAATGCGGTGCCCAGAACTGGACACAATACTCCAACTGAGGCCTAATCAGCAGAGAGTAGAGTGGAAGAATGGCTTCTCGTGTCTTGCTCACAGCACTCCTGTTAATGCAGCCCAGAATCACGTTTGCTTTTTTTGCAAATAAGCAGGGTTGATTAACCCTTCACTGCCACCAAATCACATTAAAGTATGTGCTCCAGCTTCAGAGCTCCTGAGAGTGTTCATCGCAAAATCCATAGCATTCGCCCTTTTCAGCCTGCAATCGAGGGCTCTCTTTTAAAACCTAACTCACCTGTCAGTCACATATTTTAGAAGCAGGAGGTTCAAGCTCTGCTGAGTCAAAACCTCTGCATTTCCTGGTGGTGGAAATGACAGCGACATGCTAACAGCAAACTCCTGCCCGGCCACTTTTGTAGCACAGAGCTACTTCTAACACAGCTACAGCAGGGAGTTACTTGCCAGTCACTTGATCATAACTCTTTACACTCATCACAGTTTTGAGCAATTACGAAAGTCGGGGGGGGAAGGGTTTAAAGGCACTTACAGTAAAAGGCAGGGGATTCTGCAAGCCCGAGGGCTCCGTGCAATTGAAAAGATTCCAGTTCTTGCTGTTTGGCGGTTATCAGATGGAGACACCAGGTTTGTTTGAGCACTGATTGGTTAAAGGGGCTCTCTCACGAGATGGCTCAGTGGCTTGGCAATCATGCAGTTGCTGAAGTCTGGGAAATTGGTGCCCCAAAACTGCCATCTGGTGGTAGTTTAGGGGGCTGACGGAGTTAAGGTCTCACTCCAGAGCAGCGGTGGGCGGCCTATTGGGTTCTATGTGTGGCCCGTGAGACGTTTTGTGACCGTTGCCCTTGTGCAGAGTTACCAGATTCCTCTGGTTTCTGTCAGGGTAATTTTTTTCCTACCAGCGTTACTGACATGACACACACGTAAAGCCCGGGCACGTGAAGTGAGGTGGGTGCGGATCGCAAACAACGTTGTGAGAGTCGGGGGCTCCTTTTGCATCCAACCACAGTGCTGCTGCGGTTCAGTCAGCACAGCCCGCAAATTCTAGGGACGCAAGGCAGTGAGCAAAACTACCCTGCCCCGGGAGGCCGAAATGACTATGACACTCTTGTAGCCTGCTGAGATGAAGGCCCCTCATGAGGCCCACTCACTAGCCTCGGTTTCCCCTCACTGCTGCAGAGCCTACATCCACATACCAAAACAAGACCATACTGAGTCCACTTGTCATTTCTTAACAGAGCAGATAAGGGTTGAAAGGGCCAGGCCCCTGAGCCCCTCATCCTCGAAAGAGATACAACGTTGAGGCAGGATACTGGGATGTTTATATTCTCTGTCTGGACTGTTACTATTCTAGGAGTAAACCAAGGACGTAAGTTTCCAGGGCTGTCAGCCTGGCGCCACAAACCAGCATTAAAAAGGGGAAATAAAACAACACCCACAAGTAATTTTTTTTTAGTGAATGAAAAAACGCTCCATTTTGATTTTGTTTCTTGTGAGTGCTACATGGTACCCCGGGGTCTTTTGTTTTCAAGGAAGCTGCTACTAACATGGAGATCTTTGTTTATTCCCTCTGCCGTGCACCCCCATTAATTCTGCCAAGATAGCCTAGAGAACCGCATTGGATAGACAACTGCTGCCTAGCAGCCAGGCACCCACGAATCTTATTTTTTGCTAAGGTCCCACATACATTTCAGTGATGGATTTCTGTTGTGCCTCAATTACCAATGGAACCTAGAGAACCGGGCAACAAAATAGCACAACGTTCAATGTCGCTAAACGCATGTTGGAAAACATAATCCCAATGGCACATACAAAACGATAGGGTCTAAATTAGGACAGTTCCTAACTGTCAGGGTGGTCAAACACTGGAATAAATTGCCCAGGGAGGTTGTGGAACCCCCATCTCTGGAGATATTTAAGAGTAGGTTAGATAAATGTCTATCAGGGATGGTCTAGACAGTATTTGGTCCTGCCATGAGGGCAGGGGACTGGACTCGATGACCTCTCGAGGTCCCTTCCAGTCCTAGTATTCTATGAAATTCACCATTAGCACTCAAGAGAGATCTTTGGAGTCACTCTCTGAAAGCATCCTCTCTATGTGCAGGAGCAGTCAGAAAAGTGAACGAAAAGTGACTAGGGGTATGGTACAGCTTCCATATGAAGAGATTAAGAAGACCGGGAATCGGGATTACTCATCTTGGAAAAGATGACCAAAGAGCAGGGAGTGGGGGAAGAATGATACAAGTGTACAAAATCGTGAGTGGTGTGGAGAAAGTGAAGGAAGTGTTATTTATCCCTTCACATAACACAACCACCAGAGGTCACCCAAAGAAATTAATAGGCAGCAGGTTTAAAATAAACATAGGGAAGTGCTTCTTCAAACAGTGCAGTCAACCTGTGGAACTCCTTACCAGGGGATGTTGTAAAGGCCAAGAGTATAACTGGGTTAAAAAAAAAGAACTAGATAAGTTCACGGAGGATAGGTCCATTAATGGCTATTAGCCAAGAGGGGCAGGGATGCAACCCCATGCGGGGGGTATCGCTAAGCCTCAGACTGCCAGATGCTGGCACTGAATAGCAGGAGATGGATTACTTAATTACTGCCCTGTTTGGGTCATTCCTTCTGAAGCATCCAGCTCCTGCCTGTCACAAGAATTGGGCTATGTGGACCATTGATCTGACACAGCATAAGCACCACTTGCCCTCTAGCTGGGGTATGTGTGCGCTTGTGTCCCTACCCCCGCATTGTCACCCTACCTCCACTCTAACCCTTCTCCCAAGTCCCCATGGCTGCCAGCGAGGGAGAGGCAGTGCTGTGCACCCCAGCCCCGGAGCACCCAGAGTCGGTGCCTATGTCACACAGGATGGACATTCTTGTGTTCTTACATTCAAGGTCAAAGTGGGGCAACCTCAATTTTTCCCTCATACTTAAGAAAAAAAAGTATTTCCAGCCAAATTCTTCAGCCAACTGGGGCTAAGGTTGACGCTGTCTGTCAGTTTAATGAATAGGCCTTGATCCTGTTAGCTTCTGTAGAGGCAAACTTTGAAAGTTTGGAAATAAGAGCGTTAAGGAACCATCTTAACTCTGCTCCTGTCCATCATAAACTTGTTTCTAACCACACAAGCCACAACATCTCGGACTCATACAACTGCACATCCTCTAATATGATATATGCCAGCAATGCCTCTCTGCCATGTACACTGGCCAAACTGGACAGTTTCTGCACCAAAGGATAAATGGACACAAATCAGACAACAGGGACAGTAACACACACAAACCTGTAGGGAAACATTTTAACCTCCTCAGACCCTCAATCATGGATTTAAAAATAGCCACTCTTCTACAAAGGAATTTCACTACCCAGTTACAGAGACTGCTGAACTGGAATTCATTTACAATTGTGACACTGTTACCCTGAGCTTGAATAAAAACATTAACTGGTTATCACGTTCCAAAGCTAATTTCCCCTGCCTTTGACATTCAAATTTTCACATAAAAAACGAAGAATGGGAGCCCACTTAATTAACTGCATTAAGACAGGTTCTACAATTAACTGCTTTTTCTGTTCTATATACATCTTGGATTCTGTTATTGCCACTCCAACTCATCCGGTGAAGTGGGTTTTACGCACAAAAGCTCATGATCCTATATATTTCTGTTTGTCTTTAAGTGGCCGCAGGACCACTCGTTTCTAAATGCTCTTACACTCCTGGTTTGATAGAATTATAGGTGCTTTGTGCTGGTGATCTCTTGCAATCCGTTGTACAGCATGTACACAGACAGCTCCCTCTGAAGCGGAGGACATTTAAAACCCATTACAGCTTGTCATCTGTAAATCCTATTTGGAGTCCATAGCTAAACTTAAACTGGAGGGCTAAGTTGCTGAAATCCAGGATTTAAGAGGTTACCTACCGGTGAGAGAGATTTATACTTCATGGATAGCGTAGAGGTGCAGATTAGGAGTGGCAAAGGGGTAACCCATACTGACAATTTCACCTTTTGGTCTGGTTTGGGAATACTTCATTTGAGAAAATACTGAACTCCATTACAAACAGCAGAGAGATAGCATAATCCAGTCGCGAGCATGGGATTTGCAGGCTGCAGCACTTGTTTCCAGCCCCGCTGCTGACACTCTTGCAGCCTTTGAGAAGTCAATCAGCCCCTGTGGTAGGAATTTAGCCCTTGTGTAAACTGGTGGAACAATCCCTACCTGATATGCGCCTTGAGCATTAGTGTTCATACTGCACTTTCAGTACTACTATTGCACAAGATAAAAAAAATCAGCTTCATCTGCTTTATTTATTTCAAGTTCACTACATAAATTAAACTATAAGGCAACACAATCTGTCATTAATGGAGTTAACATTGATAAAGGCAGAATGCTTCCATTGTTCCCCAGGGAACAAGTGAGATGTTTTTGCAGAACTATCCATGGAAAACAGCTAAAGTTATTCTTATCTCCTATAAGCTTTTAAGGGAAAAGAAATTCACTAGATTAGTTAAGCCATTCAAAGCCACTGTGCCCTTCACTTTTCAAGCACCAAAACAAATCTGGTTTTCCTGTAGCATTAACCAGATGCTAAAGAGCCTTTTTTGTGTAGCTCAGTAGAGTACCATCTGAGCTTTAAACTCAGCTACAAGTGGTGAACTTGTTTTCACAACTCCAGTTTGAAAGTATCAGCCAGCCAGCCAGCCAAAAACGAGCTTGGAAAAGGTGGCTTTGATAGTTAGTGTTGATCATTTGCCAGTTACTTTGGCTACTGAAGAAAACTCAACCCAAGCTTACGTGTTGTTATTTGGTTACATAACAGCAGCAGACACTTATTAACACTACACATTTATGAATAAATACTGGCTACACAAGCTCATGCTGTACATCTGTGTATCATCTATGCAATTTTGTAAACATTAAGCCCCTCTCTGCTGAGATACCCATTGCACTCACGAGCAGACAAGATGCAGCTCCTTCCCAAAGGTTGTCCCACAGGATGCAGGTCCATTTGACTGCCTCCGGACACAAAAAGGGTAGAAGTTCCTGCATGCCACGGTGCCCCCATCTAGTCACTGCACTATTATTTCACTAAGATAAAATTATGCATTTTTCTCCTTTCCCAGATGTCACACATCTTACACTACAGAACAGCAGAGCCATCTACAGTAGACATGTTCCTTATCGAACCACACAGAGCACATCTGGAAGGGCTTGATGGCCACTTGGTCATCTCCAGGATGTGTGTCAAAGCCCCAAGATAAAGATTTTTGTAGCCTGCCTTTGAGAGTCAGTCAGGGAGAGGTTTCATAAACTGCTTTTAACAAAGAGCAACCGAAAAAAAGGATCTTTGGAGGAAGAGAACTCCTGTGCTGTTTGCACTGTAACACTGTAGTTAGTGGTAATGGTGGCACATTACAACCAGAATCACGGACAGCTGTTAGTCAGACCTAAAAGCAGTTACAAAGGGCCAAAATAAGCCTCACGACAGCACATAAGTTATGCTTATGTTATGGTAAGTATATACTTCAAGTGCAGAGGCTAGATAAGCTGATCTTCACGTTTTTTCCTGCTCCAGAAACCTATAGCTATTTTTTTCCAAGTCACTGGTAAACACACAGAGCTTGATCCTGAACCCTTAAAAGTTGTGTGTCTATCGCAACGATCTGAGCTGTCATTCTTTGGTTGATTTCACCATTAAAAATAACTTACTGGATGCAAAAATTGCACTCAGTGGTGTCCTAGTCTCAATAAAATGTGAAGCAGCAGCATTTTCTCTTCAGTGACCTACTGACCACCCCCCATCCTAGAGTGCCATGCATTATAACCTCCATGATCCAACACAGATTTAAGATGATATAAATTGTTAACCAAGCCCACACGAGCTACAATATGCTGCATTTCATCTCAAGAGGCACATATTCTTAAGATACATTGCCTCCCAAACCGGGTCTACAGAGCAAAGCATTCTTTTTAGTCAAGGGGGATAACCCCCCAAACAGTTACACCTGTGAGTGCCTGGGGCTAAAGAAAAATTGTAACTAACGAGAGTCTAATAGGAGCTGGAAAGAAGAGAAGAATTATCATGCTGCTGCAACAGATGGCTTCTGTAACAGAAGAGAAAAGAGCTCTGGAATGTTTGCTCATTAATTGCAGGCTACAAGTACCAGAGAAAGGGTTTGTTCTGCGGAGTATTTAATATCGGCTTCATGGGACTGATCTGGAGAAGAGGAAAGTCGGCGTAAGGGTTTGGGCATTTTTGTTGGCAACGCTAATGTGACCTCAGCAAGGGCTAACACAGGTCTAGTGATGGCCTTCTCTGTGCTGAACTTTGTGCGGTAAGTTAAACAAGCATGTGGTGGTGTGAGAAAGCCACAGACTCACACAGTGGGCATTAGAGAGAGCAGACCAAATCATCCAACAGCTTATTTCCCTTCCCTGCGCCCATGCAACCTCCTCCTCCTTTCTTGGCTGGAATGTGTGGCATATGTCTACATCACAAAGGAGATTTCCCAAACCATTTCAACAGGATGCATTCTGTCACGGCAAAAGAGTCAATCCCGTGGCCACCTTTTGGACCCAGCTGTTGGAAGCCATTATGGGAGCAACGGGCCAAGGCTGAGCTCCACGTGATGGGTGAGCCAGATGATCTCAGAACTCTGATCGCCCTCCTCACTGGGGCGGATTGGAGCGGCAAGATTTTTAAACTCGTGCTTCATCTTAAAGCTCACGGTCACTTCGCCCTCTTCTTTCTGTGGAGCGACCTTGATGAAAACTCCCACCTTGTTGGCCTTTCTGAAGGCCACAATGCTGCGAAGAAATAAGCAGAGTATTACAGCAGCCAAGTTCTGGGTAGATCTCAGGGTTATTCTACCACCAAATCACAGCGATGTGATTTTTAGTGGTGTACATGCTGCTTGGAAAGCTAGCACTCTTTAGAGAGCTGGCAGCTGGCACAGCTGCTTTCAATCTGAAAGGTGCCATGACAACGCACAACCTATCGAGACGGGAACGGGTTCAGGACAACCCATACCGCAGACTGGAAAACCAGACATTCCTCTCTGCTCAAGCTGGACAAAAGCTGACATGCTGAGAAACAGAAGAGGAAGTGGCGGAATATAAGCAAGTTCCACATGCCAAGCTATCTCACACAAATGAAAGATGGAAAACTCACTCGGGGTCATCTTGAAAGTCCTGAGGTTCTGCCAACTCATCATATTCTGCTGCAGCATCTTTGCCAGCTAGGATTAGCTCCTTGGGAGGAACCACCACCTGCAAGACATGGACATGGAGAAGGGCAGTGCTCAAACACATCCCAACGCCTGCACATCTAGCATCAGCCAGGCACTCCCTTCTGAATGCTCATCAAGCCAGGGGGGGCACCACGGAGTAGGGATGTAACACTAGAGTCGATTAACCAGTAAGCAAAAGCTTATAGGTTAATGCTATAGACTACACGCATTTCCCCTGCATCCCTGCCAGTACATTTTTTAGCAGCTGGCCAGCAGCCCAACTCAGTCCTGGCTTGCGACGGGTCCAGGACCTACCCTGCTGCAGCTTTGCATGTAAAGTGTATTAGGAGCTGGGCAGGCAGGCAGCCCGGCTCAGTTCTGGCTCATGCCAGGTCCAGGAGCTCAGACTCCCCACCCTGGACAGGGGCTGCTGCCACCCTGCACTGCTGCCTCTGTATCAGAGGCAGCAGCGCGGGGCAACAGGTGGCCAGTCCGCAAGGGGATCTGGTTTTTAAACTGGCTCCCCTCATGGACCAGCTCCCACCTGGCACCCCGTGCTGCTGCTTCCGATACAGAGGCAGCAGTGTGGAGTGGCAGGGGCAACTCGGAAGTAGGGCCGGAGCGCACTGGCTGCTGGCCCTACCCCTGAGGACTATAGAATAGTCGGGTAACTGATAAGAATTCATGAAGTTAATCGACTATTCAATTAACCGATATTTAACGTCCCTACCACAGAGGGAGAAGAGAAGAGTCCTCTGGTTTTCCTCCACCCTTTCTGTTTCCTCCTTATCAAATGGTCCCAAACACACTGTTCCCTTGGATTAGAAAGTTACCTCTTCTGAGTTACGGACCCTGATCACGAACACGTTGAAGGTGTTTTACAACTGTTCTCAAAATCATATAATGGTGATATTAAAGCACTAGTAGGTTTAATATTTGAATCTCCCACCAAATGAGTGCGAGACCTGGCTCGAACTGAGGTAAACGATGCCTCCTGTAGCTTATGAGAAATTGGGTGCGCCTTAACCCAGCCCATAGGAAAGCTCAGTGCGCTGGAATAGGCCTTTGCGTTTCAGATTGTACAGCAAGAAGGTGCACTACCTTAGCAGTGCTGTTGATGTTATCGGGGTCTCCCTCCTCACACTCCATCAGGGTAACGTGGGTGAGGTTTTCCACTGGATTGGTCAGAGTCAGAAGAACTTGGCTCTCCTGGTGAGATACAAAGGCAGGGCACATAGTTGACGAATGACACTGAGAAAGCAGCTTTGACCCTTGGCGAGCTGACTTCAGGCTGACTGATGTTGCCTTCAAAACTGTGTCACATTAACGCCATGAAGATCTACAGACTACTCCTGTGACCTACACCATCCATTGTCCTCATGGGATGCAGGGTTGCTATGCCCTGCTACACTTATAAGGGGCACTTCCAGCTCTCTATTACAAGTTTAGAGAGTGAAAATGTATGCTAGGAACTTACTCCTGTTCCCAACATACCAGTACATCTGTGACATTCACCACTATCGGAACATACCACAGTCCACTCATCTGAGACTCCTTCCCCACCCTATCCCATCCCAAGATAAGGCACACCGGGGGCAGATCTTGCCACCCCTTGGTTATGGTGCCTTCTCTGAACTGCGGTAGCTGCTGTTTAACTCCGTTCCACGTAACTATGAGATACAGGAAGTTAATGCCATCAACAAGCCTAGTCCCTCATCTTTTGAAAGGACCTTTTGAAAAACACTGAGGGCCCAACAAACACTCTACTGTCCACCCTGAGGGAGGTCAGAAAAGAGGAGCACTGACCTTCATGTAGCGCAGGTTGGGAATGGACATAATCCTCACCTCAGGGATGTAGTTGCTGCAAATGAAAGACACAAATGTGAGCTGGTTCTCAGCTCTGCCAAGAGCCCACCTATAGGGGAAGATCCTCATCGGACGTGGTGAGGCCATAAACTTCCGTTGGGTTTAAAATCATACGTTGCAAAGGGGGTTATACAGAACAGGCAACGGCCAGTGCCCTACAGAGAGCAAGGGCATTCTTATTTTTGTAACCAAGAGCTAATGCCTTTTTTCAAGATGTTTAAACTCTTAGTGAATTGCCTTTCATTTGGTACATTAAAGGGGGAAGTGGAATTTCAAAGAACTTAATGTTAAAACTTAAAAAACAACAAATAATCTAGTGGCACCTTAAAGACTAACAAAACATGTAGATGGTATCATGAGCTTTCGTGGGCACAACCCACTTCTTCAGATGACAGGAGTGTTAGAAGTCCAGATCCAAGAATAAATAAGGGGAGAGGGGGGAAAGAGAAGGAAAAAAAGCAAAAAAAGGAGGAAAAAAAAGGGGGGGGGAGAAAAAAAGAGAGAGTGAGTAGATAAGCTTCAGAGAGGCAGCCAAGTTAGTCTGTAACAGGAAAAACTAAAACATACAAACAAACAAACAACAAATAGTCTAGTAGCACCTTCAAGACTAAATAGTTACAAGAGGCTGATAAGAATCATTAGCACCTTCATTGTTTGGTTGGTTAAGTCATTAAGTTGTGGAAGATAATGAGGGAGCCACGGGATATCCCCGGTTCATACCATTTGTATAAGAATGAAACTTGTGAATGAAGTTAAGTTCCAACCCTTCTCTGTGTATTTGGCTTGTGAAATTGGTCTGAAAAGAAAAAGTGACTTGGAGCTCCATTAACGAGTGTCCAGGAAGATTAAAGTGTTCTCCAACAGATTTTTGTGTATTGCCTTTTCGGATATCTGATTTGTGTCCATTAATTCTTTCCTGTAGAGACTGTCCAATTTGGCCAAGATACATTGCAGTGGGGCATTGCTGGTATTCAATGGTATAGATCATATTAGTGGATGTGCAGTTAAATGATTTTGTAACTTAATGTTGTTCTGCAACGTTTTAAAGGGAGTTGTTAACTAACATTAAGATCACATGCTTTAAAGAGGGACTGTACAGCCAAGTTCCAAGAGAGCCCCTACTGATACTGCATTGAGAATAACCTCAGAATATATACCCTCTAGAGATACTAAACAGTTAGCCGATATGCATGAGGCTTACAGGTATGTTTACTGGTTAACTGGCCCTTGTGGGTGAACTTCAGGGGTGGTCAGCTGCGCCGGGGTGGAGCAGCCCCAGCCACGGAGGGCTAGCAGGCCAGGTGGCGGGACCCCCTAGCTACAGCAGGATCTCAAGGCTGTGGCAAGACTCCACAGCTGCGGTGGGGCTAGATGGCAGCCCTGAAGTTAAAAGAGTTAACTGGTTAGGTGCTAACTTTTAACTAGTTAATTGTTGTAGCATCCCTAGAACCCTCCAGGGAATTTTAAAAAAACCCACAAGGAAGTTGTAATTGTCCCTGAAAGCTATGGATTCTACCTGAAACCTGTTTATGCGGACGGCTTTTGTGTTCATTTCCATGATGCCACCTAGATGACATCTCAAGGCTGAGGCATGAAAAGATAACCATGTGTGCCACCATTTTTAATAGATGGTGCTTGTATATCTACTTAATCTTTGGCAACACTCTCTCCAGACACTGCAGACAACCTACATTTTTTTCCTGGGTTATTCAAGGAAACACTGCATGTCCGCCATGTGTCCACAGCTAGCGTCAGTTACTGAGTTACTTTTTACACTCCCAGTTTTTTTCTGAATTTTTGACATCAAGATCATTGCTAGGCCTAAAAGAAGACAGGGTTTTAACTAGATGTTAATACACAGTAAGATACTGCTCCTCCCATGCAGCCTCCATCCCCAGCATACTTACACAGCAACCAGTTGGATTTTGAATTTGATTGATGTTGGATTGAATTCTGGTTTACTCAGATTATGTTCACATTTCTAAAACAGAAGAAAAGATATTTTACACATGGCCAAAACAAGCACAGTGTACACCCTCACTGTGAAGAATAAGAACTGCAAGTGCCATAATTTGGATGTTCCAGTTACTAATTCTTCCAGCCTAAGGATCTAGTGAATCTGGTCCAGGCTGGTCGAAATTCTGATAAACTGAAAAGGTCCATTTCTATCCTGAAAATCTAAGAACTTGAATTCTCTCCCCTCTCCAAAAAAACAGAAGGGACATGCAACTACATTAGTGATACTCCGACCTCAGTGGTTGAGGAGACAAATCAGTGATCACCATTACCTCAAAAGAGCCACAGTTGTGTGAAATCATTGTTTCATTTACTATTGCACTATAGTGTCACACTTAGTATGACGGGGAAACATTTCATTATATACATACCTACATGCTATTCTCATAGCAAAATGACTGGCCAAGTATTATTAATCAATTGTAGTTAATAAAAACATTTGATTGGTTAGTAACTTAGACTGGTTAATAAATAAGTTGTGTAACCCCCACTGGGCGGATCTGAACTTGGAACCTCTGGAGCTTAGTGTAGGAACCTCTACAACCTGAGCTATAAAACCAGCTAGATCTCAGCTTAGGCTGTAGAGCTCCCTTGTTTTTATCTCTCACTGTAAGTGGTCTAAGCACCACTACATGAGACAGTGAACTACACCCACCAGGTGTGCGGGTTACAGTTGCACAGTGTTTTAATATCTCATGCTGCCAAGAGCCACATGACATACATTAAAGAGCCTCAGTCTGCACATCACTGAACTACACAATACAAGGTTACAATCGCATCACAAGTCTGCACTTGAGTTCCTGCAACCCCTCCCTTCAGATGAAATGTAACTGTACTCTATTGGTTGTTGATAATACCCAGCACTTCGATACACTTCAAAGTGCTCTACAAATATTAACTAATTAATCCTCCGCTTGTCTGGAAGTTAGATAAAGATTATCCCCCGGTGCCAGATGGAAAGGCAGGTGTGTTGCCCAAGGCCTTATCGTGAATCAACAGTCGAACCAGGAGACGAATTCAAGGCTTTCTGATTTCTATGCCTGTGCTCAGCCCTCTACCTTTCTGTTGGGACACTGTTTGAAACATCTGCTTGCAGGCCATATTCAAAGAGAATCAGTGTTCTGCACAGGGTCATATCAGTGCTCACCAACACTCCATTTGTTGACTACGTTTGGCTTTCTAGTTGTTGTTTTTTAAACAAAAGGTTGTTTTATAACACCAGCCATATGAGGTACTCCCAAGCAGTGTGCTCTAACGCCATCATGCAGCTAGTTAAGACATTTAAGACCATGTTTTCAAAGGTATTTAAGTTCATAAAGATGCAAACAGATGCCTAGTAGGATTTTCAGATGTGCCTAAGCAAGACATCACTAGAAGTGCCTTTAAGCACTGAAACATGTTCAAAAATCTGGTCCTTAGTCTCCAGCTCAGGGGTGGTCAATAATTTTTAAAGGGGGACCACTTCACAAATTTTGTAAGTGGTCGCCCCAGAAAGGGGTGGGGCCTTGGGCAGAAGAGGCGGGGTCAGGAACCTTTGCATGCTCCTTCGCCCACAGACCCAGATTAGCTCGGGGTAGGGCAGCACGTGACGTCTTTGACCCTATCTCCCAGCCCTACTAGGGGCATGCGGCTCCTAGACAGAACTGCCAGCTCTAGATATGACATGACCCTGGCGGCAGGAGGAGACTTTGCGCTCCCCTCCAGTCCTCAGGTTTTCATTGGCCTGGGGGCAGGGGAGAGGCAGGGCGGGTCAAACAGCTTGGCTGGCCGGATCCAGCTCACGGACACTGTCTTGCCCACCCCTGCTCCAGCCATTGCCTCATGCTGCCCCACAGGTGCAGTGGTCTTACTATGCTTCACCAGGACCTGATCTAGTTGGTTGTTGGGCATTTGCTTATTTCGTGAACCTTTACCACTTATTGCAGGCTGGAGCTTTCAGAGACAATGTGCAGTTGCAAGTTAGTTATCCAGTGCCCCCCTCCCACAGTTTAGGATTTCAAAGTGGAGGGAAATGTTCTCTATGTATCCAGTTACTTACCCGACAGCGCAGCGAGCGTTTGATCAGAAGGTGCTTATGGCGCGGGTAGAGCTGGGAAGCGCAGATTGGCTGGAAGTCAGGCTGTAGAAGACGCTGGTGCAGGGTTGTCACTGTGTACATATATAAAAACAAAAATGCAACTTCAATTCTCAACTGCTGATAAGCCAGAGTCTCATTCAATCCTGCGGTGTGTTTGAGATCACCACATACTTTTCTACATTGAAGAAACTTTACAGCACTCTTTCAGTAATTCCGCAATTGCCCTGACCAAAAATATGAACAGTTCCAGTAGCACATGAATGTAAAGATAGGAGAGTTACGCAAAGAAACAGCAAGGTCCTGGCATTATAGACAGGGCTTGACAAATAGTGTAATCTACTTGCCCGTGGCGAGTAGATTACACCCCAGAAGAGCAGGCGCAGAGCACAGAACCGCACGGCTGGTGAGCAGGGCTCACCGCCGCTCGGCGAGCCCTGATTATAGACATAGGTATGATCAACTACAGCCTGCCATAAAACTGGGGGCCAGATTTCTAAAGCCACTTTGGGTATGTCTAGACTACAGGCTTTTGTCGACAGAAGTTTTGTCGACAGATACTGTCGACAAAGCTTCTGTAGACAAAGAGCATCTAGACTACATCCAGTTCTGTCGACAAAGCAAACTGCTTTGTCGACATGACAGTGTAGACACAAAGGACAGTGTAGATGCAATAACGCCTTCTGTCGACAGAACTCTGTCGACAAAAGGCGTTATTCCTCGTAGAATGAGGTTTACAGCCGTTGACAAAACTACTGAGTTCTGTCGACGTTATGTTGACAAAACTCAGCGGCAGTGTAGACGCAGGTATAGTTTTGTCGACAAAACTCTGTAGTCTAGACACACCCTTAGTGACTAGTCAACATTTATTAAGCACGAATAGGAAACAGCACTTGATCACAGCCTTGAAAAATTCTACTACCCCCGAGCAAACACAGTTTCCTCAGCTTTTTCATTATCAAAGCAGTGGAGCAGTGCTGTGTATAAGACAGAAGTAGTCTCTGATCCAAGGACTTTGCCCAATTCAGACTCATGCACCAGATTGCCAAGAAAGTTTATTCCTAAAGCTCTACAGACTTGACACACATTTTCTGTTATGGATTTGAAAGAAGAGAGGGTGGACACTTGGTATAAAGTGTAAATAGCACAGCAGCGTGTTCAAAATAGAAAAGCTAGACTGTTGTGCTCTGACAATTCCTCAGCCAATTCACAAAGACTTCCCAGTCGAGGTGAAAACCAGCTAAACAACCCAAGAGTGTAAATTAACTATTTAAAAGTGATGCAAAAATAATGCAGCATTGTTATTATAAAGTTCAGCATATAGGTCTTCTTAACAGCATAGCTATTTCCCTCATTTCCTGTTATTACTAACGAGGAAGTCAGCTCTTTTCCTCCTCCAAATGTCGCCAGTTTTCCAAAAAAATTCCAATCATTAACAAAATGCAATCACAAATATGCAAGAGGACAGTCCTGACTTTTCAGACTCTCGCTTCAACTTCTTATTAGACAATGAAGTCTGACCTCAAGCAAGGTTTCATCATTCTTCACTAGTTGCACATTGTACCACCTCCAACAATTCAATTTTTAAAGCCAGGCAAACAATACAACCCCCCTCAGGGATCATTTAACACAGACAATGTCCAGGCTGTTCTCGGTGGTTAGCTGGTGAAGAGCTGCACATGAAACAAAATGGAATGTTCTGCCATTACCCTCGGTTAGATTTATGGGTCTTGTGTAATAATCCTCAGGAAGCGGTTCCACTTCTTCTACAGCATCAGCAGGCTCAATCTTTATCTCCTTCTGGTCCTCTCCTTCTTTCAGGCTGATGCGAGGAAAGTGAAGACAAATTAGCGAGTCACTGAACACGGTACACATTTAACAACTGAAAATATTACACCATAATAAACTGTCTGATTACACTACAAAAAAATCAGCATTGCAGCTGAGACTCCCTCTTATCTCATGCCATTGTATGAAATGCATTCCCTCTGCCCCCACCAGTCATTTTTTTAGCAGGCTGGCCAGCAGCCCTGCTCAGTTCTGGCTTGCGACGGGTCCAGGACCTACCCCTGCTGCAGCTCTGCATTTAAAGTATATTAGGAGCTAGGTGGGCAGGCAGCCTGGCACAGTTCCGACTTGTGCCTGGTCCAGGAGCTCAGACACGCACCCCCCAGAAGGGGTTGCTGCCACCTTGCAGTGCTGCCTCTGTATTGGAGGCAGCAGCACGGGGCAACAGGCAGCCGGTCGGTGAGAGGAGCTGGTTTTAAAACTGGCTCCCCTTGTGGACTAGCTCCTGCCTGGCACCCTGCGCTGCTGCCTCAAATACAGAGGAGGCAGCACGGGGTGTCAGGAAGCTCCTCGGGAGTGAGGCCGGAGCGCACTGGCTGCTGGCCTGCCCCCGGGGACTATAGAATAGTCGATTAACCGATAAGAATTAATGAGGTTACCTGACCATTCAATTAACCGATATTTAACATCCCTAGTATGCAATCACTGCATTTCATTAGCTTCTATTCAGAGATCTCTGCAGTATAAAGGAATGGCAGGGCAGCCAACAGAATTGCCAGGCCCTCGGGCAAGGAACGTGTGGGGGGTCCTCCGCATGCCTGGAAGGGGCGGGGCTGGGACTAACCTCCCCCTGCCAACCCTTCAGTGCTGCCTGGAGCTCCAGAGCAAATTAAAAGACCCAGGGGCTTCAGGTGCCACCGCTGCCACAGTAGCTGTGGCTGGAAGCCTCAGGCCCTTTTGAATCACTAGGCCCCACGGCAGTTGTCCCCTTTACACTCCCTGATGGCAGGCCTGCAGCAGAGTAAGTTCCTGGATGAGTGACAGCCTGGAGAGTCAGTAGAGATCCCACTTCCTCTGCCTGGCATTTAACATCTCTTCATCTACTCTAGAGATGAAGCCCTTTTGCAATAATATCAGATAACTCATCCGTCTCTCTGAAGCAATTTCTTTACTTCCCTGTTTATCCCCTTCATCCCTCCCACCTACAAAGGACCGAACCCTGAAAACTCACGAGAGTCCAGCAAGAGCACTGATGGGCGCCCCCAGGCCTCTGACGCTGGAGTCTGGTTCCAAGGCCGTATTTGTCCTACAAGGAGGGAAACAGTACCATCAAATCCAGATCGGCTGGACGTCAGAACACAGCCTCCAGCGAACCTGAGCCTGCAACATAGTGACGAGCATAGGGTGCCAAGCAAATGAAAGCAAACTGAAAGAGTTTCCTCACTTTGTACATTTTCTCTGCTACATCTTATTAGTAAAATATAAATAACTTGGAGGGGAGGGGAGGGGAGGAGGGGGGCAGAAGTATATTGTCAAAGACTGTCAAGCTTTAATTCTTTACTTAACTGAACAACTTCAACATGCTGAACTTGGTTGTACTCTTGAAGTCAACTCAGCTACAGTTAGCGCAGAATGCGGCAGCTCACTTGCTTTAAAGAAGTGGGTAAAAGCGAGCAAGTTACAGACCGACACTCTGCACTGCCATCAGAAGTAGCGGGAGAAAGTGAAATACAGATTAAAGTTCTGTATGACACAGGACCTGGCTACCTCTCTCGAGACATGGCAACATGGGCCAGAACAGCTGAGGTGCCCATTGACTTACTAGATCTCAGCTGGAGAGGGGATGTGAAAGGTGGAGGACCCGCGGAGGCCTAAAGAACCGGACTTCAGAGAAATGCTGCAAGGCTCATCCTATTTGGCAAGAATTTGCTTCCCCTGGAGCTAAAATGAGAGGTTTTCATCTGATGGGTTGGGCTAATTGGTAGGAAGTTATTATTGACACTCATACGGGGCAGCCATGTTAGCCTATGCAGGGACTGTGTCATATCAATGCGTCAGAAAGTGCTATTTTTCAAATGTGTGTGTCTGAAGGACAAAGAAAAAAACCTAAGTTACTAACATACAAGTTTTATAATGAACCTCAAAATAATGTTAAAAAGAAACTATGCCAGTCTTCAGAAACACTATTGTTAACATGAGTGGTTTCTACTTGCACTACAAGAGTTAACACTAGCAGAACCCGGGAAGAGACTTACCACTACATGTATTGTGTGTTGCTGTGAAGAGGGCCCAAAAAAGCAGCAGTTAGCAACGGAGACAAAAAATGCAGCCATAAGACAAGAGCAAATGCACAGAGCAGGCTGGTTACAGAGTTAACCGAAAGGTAGCAAGCAAATTCTGCTAAACAAAGTAAGCTTCTCTCTAGCAGTTGCAATAAATGCACGATTCGGGTTTTAATAAATTCTTAAGCCCAACTTCAGTTAAGACTTTTAGAAGATAATACATGTCAATCCTGCATTAGAAAGACAGTTGGCAAATATCTCATGAATCTTAGTACATGAACCATACAGAGAAGAATTACTCTGGTATCCTGGCTAAATTCCAACTTTAGCATTTATGTTCTGTCTACTCTCCCTCTATATAGTTTCTATACAGAAAGATACTTCCTATCCTTTAAAAAAACCACACAGGTGCAGAGCTACTGCAATCGCCTCAACATGAGAAGCAGCTGCATTGCAGAGCCAGCTGAGCTGATCACTTTATGCACCATCTGTGCAGTAGATTTCGAGATCCTTCAGGGATTATAAAGTGGGGAGGGTAGAAACTAGTAAAATGCATGGAGGGAAGATTATTGATCTCCTCCCCCCCCATTATTCTGAATGCCTAAGTATAGGTTATTTCAATTCCTTCTTGATAGAGCTCCTCCCTTTTTCTGGCAGGCCTATTCTCCATCTAATCTTCAAAACTGAGGCATTTAGGAAGCCCTGCTCCTGTGCTTCCCTGTAGGAGCAGCACCGTCCCAGCTCACCGAAAAGGCTAATGGCATGTAGTTTCGGCGTCGCACCAGCTTCTTACGGTCCCGCTCTATCTTCTCTCTCTGAGCCAGCTGCTGGTAATACTCTACTAGTTTATTAATCTGAAGGGGGAAAATAGGACCAGTTACGTACTGTATGAAACACTGTGCCAGACAAGACAACAACATTCATCCACCCACCGAATTTTCCTTCCCACAAAGTATTTTCTTCCATTGCCAACACTGGTTTATTCTGAAGGAAACACACTTGAGGAAATGGGCAACAGGAACAGATGTTTCAATGGTTTTCTAACAAGGCTCATCTCAAGACCAATTCTATCATATTGCATTACCCAAAGTTCACTTCCTTGCTACTGCAGTAATTGAGACTTTGCCATGGGTTGCATCCAATAGCCTGCACACTCTGCAAAAATCAGGGAGAATACTGCCTGGCCAGAACAATTTGGTGAAGTACAGTTGGCAGCCTCCTTCTCAGTTTAACAGAGGACGAGGAGAGTAAGATGTATTATACGTTGGGGATCAGGAGAACTCCAAGCCTGGAAGAGGGGATAACCAGGAAACGAGTTCTGTTCACACAGACAACAAACATGTTAACAATCTGCATGTTAATTAAAATAAATGCACTCCTGCCAGGGTTAATTCAGCCTTCCAAGGTGGATTAAATTCTTTGGCACAGTTTCTGCGAGTCACTTTCCTATGAAGCCCAAGAAAGTAAAGTCACGTCTGACCTATGCTGTTAAATATTCATGATTGCAGTGTCATTGTAGCTGTTGGTCCCGGAACATTAGAGAAATAAGGTGGGTGAGGTACAAATATTTTATTGGGCCAACTTCTCTTGGTAAGAGGCAAGCTTTTGACCTTATACAGGGCACTTCTTCAGCTCTAGGACACTACTCAGAGAGTAGCGCAGCTAAACACAAGGTGGAACAGATTGTTACCATCAATAGTTAACACACATTGTAAGAAATCATTCAGAGTGAAGTGGCCTGTTAACATCTCTGCAGTCATAGGACTGAAAAGGAGATTTTGTGGGTCACACGTTGCTATAATAAGCCAAACTACCAGTGTCTTTATTAAGATCATATGTAGTGTCTCGTGAAGTTGTGAATTTAAGCTCTCATCTTTTAAAGGTGTGGTGCAGGCTTCCTTTGAGGATGAGGACTGAGACGTTAGATACCGAGTGATCGTTTTGTGAAAAGTGTTCACCCACAGTTGATAGGTATGTGCAGAACACATGGATTGTGAAAGGTGTGTTGTGCTGAGGCATTGATTGTTGTGGCAGTGGAGATGCATCTACAGGTTTTGCATCTCTTATGTTATATATTCATGACACTCTTCATAAGGGTAGTGGTTTGGCCCTAATATATCCCTTACCACAAGTTCCTTGTGCCAGCTGGTGGCATTTCAACAATGTAGTCTGCACAGAACTTTGGGATCGTTCAGAACAAGAGGTACTATACACACCCACTGCAGGATCTGACAGTTTCCAAAAGAGCATCCTTCTCTGAATTCAGCCAACATGCTGACCCCATGACTACATGTAACAGATGGTTTCTCAAGAGTAACTGAGATGACGATATTCATTGTTCTAAAAACAAGACCAGCGTCTTTCTGTCCTACGCCACTCCCCTTAAGATTTCAGCGTTACCTCTCTCCTTTACTTACCCTCTGTGTATGTGAATTCTCTGGCTCCTGCCAACCACCACTAGCTGAAAGAAAACAAAAAGCCAACAGTCCTCAGAAGGAAAGGAGGCTCAACATCAGTGTTTTCCAAGATAACACTGAAGATGAGAAGTTGTACATTTCCAATTTTTTCATGATAAATAAGCATCTTATTCAGGGGTCTCATCTTACGGCCCGCGGGCCAGCTACAACCTGAGCATTTTTTGCAATCGGCACAGGAATCCCTACTACCTGTGGGGGGGATGGGGTGTCCATACCCATCTCCCATGTCCCACCCCTTCCCACCTCCCCTCTCCCCATTGCACCCCTTCCCTAAACCCCCTCCTCTGCGGGACAAAGCCTTGGAGATTATTGGGGAGGGGCCTGGCACAGGGTGGCAGCAACCACAACAGGGGGCCTGACCCCTGATTTTATTTCTACAAACAGGCAACATTTAACAGTAAACCACCATATTAGGGGATGTGATCACCAGCAGCACAGATGCTATGAAATGCTATGCAGAAATCTTGGAAAGATCCATTAGGTCCCTCTATTTGGAAGACTGTTCATATGAAGCTTCATGGAGAAGTAGCTTACTTGATCAGTGGTTTAAAATGCTATATAAACATCTGCTTATACAGAACCACATTCTCTACAGAAAAGGGAGCACCAACTACAGCTTTTTGCACAGTAAATAGAAGATGTAATTACTTCAGAAATCAAACAGGCCATCACAACATCCTTTCAGATGGATTAATGTAAGTTAGTTTCCACCTCTTCCCAAAGTATCCCTGAAAATGTCTCAGTGTGAACAAGAGCCTCTGATTACATTTTTTAAACTATCCCATAAATGAGTCCCAGATTTGGATACCATTTGCCAGTTTACACAAGGTCACTAAAGAATAAGATGATTTTGCACCTCTCACGGTATTATTAAAATTGCTATTAGTCGAACTATATAGTATTAAAACAATTATTTACAGTTCTTTAATCATGAAGTGAAACACAAAAGATTAAATGATACAAAAGTAAGTAAATCTCGTGCACTAGGAAGAGAGTGGTAATGATTTAGTTACATGGCAGCCAAACCCTACGGAGTATAATATAAAATAGTTTAAATTCTTGTTAGATGGCAAGACTAAGAGATCCAAAAACCTGCCCTTTAGAATTTACAACTGAAGGTCCCAATCCTGCACTCATTCTGAACTACAGTCACAAGAGCTTTGGACAGGCACAGGTATCTGCAGAGTTGAGGCATAACAGTCTGATCCAATCAGTAAGACTGAGCAGATTCTATATTTACTATACTCCCTGCTGGACAAGGGACTGAATATATAAAACTGAAAAAGCTAAATTCAAATACTGACTCTAAAAAGGCTTCAAAATATTCATCTTCTTAGTAGAAGTGCCAGAACTATCAGTTTACTGTAGTGATGGAATTATAATAAAGTACATCACACATCAGTGCTATCAAGATGATCTACTTAAGATTCTGAAATAATGGTGGCGTTTGTTATACAGAGAAGTGCTCTGATTAAGAAAAAAAAGAGCTCCTAATTCAAATGGATCTTTTATTAGGCAAGTGACGTTATTTGTGAGTACCATTACCTAACTAATCTTAACACTTCTCCATTCACAGACTTCCTAAATGGCAAGATCACTCTTTACCAGGAAGATGGGGTTATCCAGTGATTAAGTTTTACTGGGGTTACATGCATAACAGATCTGGGAGTGATTTTTCTTATTTATTATCTCTGAACAAATATTCTGTTTCACCATTACTCATTGACATGTCTTTAATACTGAGTTACTTACCAACAGACTTATCCGCCATGCCTACATCTCTGGAAGTCCAGCGGCAAAATCCACAGGCCAGGTAATATGCTTTCTTCATTGTAGTCTTGGCTGGGTCATCAGGAAGTGGAGCAGGAATGCTTGTTGCCCTGGTGGAAAGTGTGTGCATGCAGCATGGGCAGTCAAAACAGTTAGCACACCTGTCAAAGACATGGGAAAGTCATGAGCTAGGATACCTGTCATGTTACATAAAAATCTTAGAAAAACATTCTTAAAGAACAGCAAAATTGAACTTAAAGGTGCCTTTTTGGTCTCACACAGCATCTTTAGAAAATATTGTGCTCATATAGATTAAATAAGGGAAGGAAGAGGATTGCATAAAGTCAACCAAAGGATGGACAGAATGAGCTGGAAACAATGAAAAACACACTAGGCATGTAAATTCATTCCTCAAACTTATTTGCAACATGTAAACATGACAGCAGGTAAACAAAATATTTATTATAGTGCAAAAATTATACCTCACACTTCGGTACTTCCCTCTCCACAAGGGATCACAATGTAAATAAGACAAAAACTTAAGGATAACAGTTCAGGAGAGGGAGACTGAGAAACTTGGACATTTTGGCGATGGGGTCAAAGAGTACGCAGATGGGGTTAGGGGATTATTAATGCTAGAGAAAAAGATGGCTCAAAATAAGGAGCTTTAAAAAGAAGAGATTTGAAGGAAGAGACATTGCAGTGCTGCAGCAACCAACCATACCTATTCTTCTTCAGCTTCGCCTCAGCTGACGGCATGTTTTCCAGGCAACTGGGACAATAGTGGGAGTCCACCTAGTGAACAACAGACAAAGAAGTCAATGCATCCCTATGATGCGTGTATTTATGTACAGGACACCAGCAGCAGCTGAAATGCTTTGCTGCATGACTTAAAAATGTTGTGTGGAAGACAACAGCAATGTGAAGTCAGGGAAGATGTAACAGACTTCTCATGCTTGAAATTTTTCAGTCTGGCTAGGCAAGGAAATTTATCTTTAGTGCCTTTTACATCAGAAAAGGGACTTGTCAAGAAGGATTAAATGCTACTACATAAACAGACTAAGCTTAATTGGGCTCTGATATGCTAAAGATTACAAGAGCCTCAAGATAACAGTAATCCGTTTCTGAACTTGAATAATTAAGTCAATAGAAAGAGTACTGCTCCCTTTCAAACATCTTTTTTCTACTATATGAATACTCTATTTTCATATCACATCACATAACTTTATTTGGCCATTGCAACTGCACTGGTCAGCAATGAATAATGTGGGAAGAGTTTTATAGCTGGCATGTATCTTGGAGAACTCATTTTCTAAATCTATGGGGAAATGATGTCTCCTTATGCATCCTTTTATTGACAAGTTATCAGTTCTTAATTTCAGTTCTGTCTATCTGTGAAACTGCTTCACGTTTTGGGACTGCCAAAACAGATTTTTCCTATTTTCCCTTCTGAATATGGGATGATTAGCCCAGTCACTCTGTACAGAAACAGCACAACAGATACAGCCAGTTTACTAACCCTTTTACCTTATTAACAAATGCTGAAACATCTGAAACAACAGATGTTTTACTTGCATTAGATTATTTCACTTCCACTTTAAGTGCCTCACAAATCTTTACATTAGGGATGTAAAATCCCATTTAAATAATTAACTGATTAAATGTAAGTTTAACTGATTAACCAGGGGCAGGTGGGGGGCAGCTCCAGCCCAGCCACTTCCGGTCTCTTCCAGGGTTGGGAGCTGGCAGCCCCACACTGGAGCCTGGCAGTGCTGGAGCAGCACTCCACCTGCGATGGACCACAGGCTGGGGGTGGCTCCCCAGGTACCGGGTAACTGGTTACCAGTTATCTCTACTTTATATACTTCAGAATGCAACTAAACCAGTAGCTGACCCCAGGACTTTTGACAGAGTCTCATTTTAAAATTATTTGTCCTATTTTTGGTTAGAATGTGTCAACACATTGCATAACTTTTTTAAAAATGGTATTTGCATACAGAAAACAACATTTTCTTCACATCTTATGCCTTTAATGTTTTATAAAACACAATCAGAACAGTTTTCATATGACTTTGTTACTAAATCCACCACAGAATATATTTGTCAAGAAGTTGCAGAGCTCAAATTAGCAATCTTGGGGTATTTCACAATTAAAATAACTTGTGCAGGCTTCTAAACACCTCTCTTGTGTTCTGTTTGATACAAACGTGGCGATCAGTACAGATTTTTCAAGTGTTAGTAATCTCTGGACAGAGGGTAAGACACCCATCCATAATCTCAGCTGATCACTATTTAGACTTTAAGCGTGAAAAGGTCTGATATCTTGAATGAACCTTTTCACCACTGAGGCTACATCTACACTACGACGTTTGCCAGAAGAGGCAATGCAAATGAAGCGCGCGGATTAGCATTTTCTCACGCTTCATTTGCATAATCTCTTCTGATCTGTTTTTGCGCAAGGGTTTTTTGCGCAAAAACAAGCAGAATGAACGTTTCCTTTTTGCACAAAAACAAAACGTCCACACTGCTTGTTTTTGCGAAAAAACCCCTTGCGCAGAAACAGATCGGAAGAGATTATGCAAACGAAGTGTGAGAAAATACTAATCCGCGCGCTTCATTTGCATTGCCTCTTCCGGCATCGTAGTGTAGACATAGCCTGAATGACAAATTCCTGCCTGCAAAATCTACTGTGATTTCAAACAGAAGAGTAAATGGCTAGTCCAGATGAAAGTAAAGGTTTTCTGTTTTTTTAATCTACAAAACTGTACCTCTGAATCCTTAACCTGGACTCAGAGCAAGTCAGCAGTTCCCAGATGCCAATGCAAACTTATTTATAAAAACAATGAGGAGTCCTGTGGCACTCTAAAGACTAACAGCTTTATTTGAACATTACCTTTCATGGGGGGAAAAAAAAAAAAAACACTTTGCCAGGTGCTACCCCACTGAAGCTTATTCATGACACACAATACACGCCATTGTCTTCTGAGAAAAGACGCTACTCTACAGTGCTTGGCAGTCACTGCTTGGTCTTGGGAAAGTTTTATCCCAGACAATCCCCACTACCCCTCTGAGATCTTGGGGAACACCACACCTCCTGACCGCTTTACAGCACGGGAAAGCAGGCTCGGGTATGGGCCTCACAGGCAGTGAGTCAGTGACAGTCAGGAGCTACTGTGTCTACACTGCAGTGGCTCCTGGTGCTACGCCCACCTGCCAGCACTCCTCTGGGGTTGCCCCTGGGCTGCAGGGACAACAGGCAGGGAAGGGCTGGCCCCTGATGGGGAAGGGGAGGAGAATCACGTCGGGGGGGGAGGGGCACCCTGTGGGGAGACTCTGCCCAGGCCGCTGGGGGAGGAGCCTGTTTGGGATCGATCCCTCCCTACGCATCCAGGCCGGGGAGACGGGTCCCCCCCGGGCAGGACAGGGGCTGTCAAGCTAGGCCACCACCCTACAGTCCAGACGGGCCGGAGTAGCTTCCTCCCCCATGATGTCTACATTGGCCAATCAGGAGACGAAGCATCCCGACCGACAGCGACGCGAGCCAATCCACAAGCCAACCAGGGCCGAACATCTACGGGAGCCAATCGGAAGGGCTCGCCAGCTAACCCCCGCCGAGAGAGCTAGCCAATAGGAAGAAGCGGAAGGTTTGAGCGGCAGGCGATGCGGCCAATAGGCGTCGGGGGCCCGCCCCCTCTCGCTGGCCTGCGGCTCGGCCCGGCCGCCGGGGTTACCTCGTGGGAGACGCACTCCAGGGAGCGGAGCTCGCTGCAGTAGCGGCAGAAGTAGAGCTGGGAGAGCGGCGCGCGGATCTCCTTCTCGCCGCGCACCAGGTACGAGACCCGCTCCGACTGCAGCAGCGACGCCATCTTGGCAGCCGAACCGCCGCCGCCTCGCTCCTCACGTGATCCGGGCGCACAGCGCCCCCTCCCTCCCTCCCCGTGACCGCCTCGCTGCTTCCGGCGGAAGGAGGGCGGCGCGTGGCGGGGCTTCCGGTTCCGGTCCCTGCTGCTGGGGCTGCTTCCAAGATGGCGACGTCTCTGGGCTCCAACACCTACAACCGGCAGAACTGGGAGGACGCGGTACGGCCCGGGCTGAGGGGCCAGGGTCCCGGGGGAAGGGGGGTGAGAGGCCTCCCCCCGGGTGGTTTCACCCTCCTTGTGCGGCAGGGCCCAGCCTAGGGAGCCTCGCGCTGCTCGCCCTGCCACGGGGCTGAGGCGCCCGCCGCGCCAGGGGTGTCTAGGGCAGGCCCTGAGGCGGCAGGGCTCTGCACCACAGGGCCCTTTTCCCGCTGGGGGCCGCCAGGTGCTGGGCCCGTGTCAGTGACGGGTCGCTCGGGGGCTGCTGGTGTCTGACCCGGGCGCCTGCTAAGGTGGGAGCGGAACATGTGTGTGTGGAGGAGGGGTTGTTTTTCCCATGAAATAACTGGCAGCAGGAGTCCCTTCACAAGTCTCCATCTAGTAGCTGGTGGGGACATTTGGGGGGGGGGGCCTTTGTCCCCCACTCTGAGGAGTCCGAGCCAAGGTGCCCTCTAAGTTTTCCACCCATGTGCAGAATAAATGTTATGCGCGCCAAGGCATGTGCAGAGGTGCACCACCAGTAAAAACACATGCTGCCAACTGTGGCAGGCTGTTGGTGGTGTGCTAATCAGCTGTGTGGCCGACCAAGGGCTCAGCTTACAGGGAACACTGGTCAGAGCTTTGAATTAGTCAGTTCTAGTTCTTTGATCTGAGAGAAGCAGACTGCAAAGGGGTGGTTGTTGATTAGGGACGTAATCTGAAGTGAGCTAGTGAGTTTGTTCTGACTGTTATTTTTCTTCCTTGATGCAGGACTTCCCTATTCTGTGTCAGACATGCCTTGGAGAAAATCCATATATCCGAATGGTATGTGACTGTTTCACATCGTTGTCCTTTAACATGTATGATGAGACTAACACTGGTTTAGGTGATGAAAAAATAAGTTCAGACAAATGAGGCAAGTGGGAGATGCCAGAATTCATGCAGGCTTCTATGTGCTGCTTCTTGACAGTAGAACATGCGCTTATGGGGAAGGAGGTCTAGATTTTGGGGTTGACCAAGGGCATTGACAACATGATCAAAATAAATCAAATAATCAAAAATGTGAGCTGAAATCAAGATAGCTTGTCCAATGGTTAAAAGTATAAAAAGATCCATATCACAAATGTGTCTTCCATCACAACTTTGATACTAACTCTCTTCTCTTAGCGAAACTGAGGTACTGAAAGATTAAATGACTTTCCCAGTTTTTAAAATGTGCTTTGAAAAGGGCTTTGATATTATTTCAGGAAGGTTGCTTGAATGCCCTTTAAATCTTTGTTCTTTTACCCCAATATATAATTTTCAGTGCCGGACTGTGTACATGTCACCCAACCATTTTGTTTTACCTTTCCCAGCACCAACTACAATCGTAGCATATTTTCATTCTAAACATCCACATTTTTGCTCTCCTCTCCCTAAGTATGCTTTAGTGTCTGTCGAATGCTAATAAGCTATATTAATTTTTAATGCAAATACGCTCTATGTTTCAAAGGTGGATAGAGGATTTATTTTTGTGTGTTATGGATCTCTGAACATTTTGTCATTTAAAAAACAGATATTAAAAAGTTGAAGCAAAGGGTTTCTTTGAAAGATAATCTACTGAATATTCTGCCATCATAAAAATTGGAAGGGTTTGGCTCCAAGTTCCCTATTAAGCGCTGTGCAGGTGCTCAGGGCTATGGTGGACGGAGATACCTCTTCCCCCAGTCCTGGACCTGCTGCAGCTGGGGGAGAGGCGCCTCAGCCTGGGCCTGCCACCACTGGGGGAGAGGTGTCGTGACTGGGAGAGAGAGCTGAGGGGTGTCCTCGCTCTTCCCACCATAGTCCCGAGGCAACCTGCATTCCTTATCCCTGGTCCCATCCCAGACCCTGCACCTCCAGTTGGGGCCTTCAGCCCCATGCCCCTCCGCACCTGAACCCTTTGCCCCAGCCTTGAGCCCTTCATCCCCGGCCCTATACCAGATTTCACAACCCCAGCTGGAGTCCTCACCCCACCTGTGCCTCAACCATCTGCCTCAGCCCTGAGCCCCCTCTCACACTGCCAACTCCTCGGCCTCACACCTGCTGCATATGTGGCAAAAATTAAAGGGAACTCTGGTTAAAAGTGATTTTTCTCCCACTTACCTTCCAAAGGCTCTCCATATTAAGTGAAAGCCATGGGGCCGATATCTCCAAATGCAACCAGCACAAAGAGAAAACATGCAGTAGCTGTTGTGGTACAGCATGTGGATAGTTGGGTGGAAGAAATGTAATGTGGGAGATCATAGTTTTGATTAGTATCTCCTGGGAGTTTTTTATAGTAACTCTCATTTGATTTTATTCCAGACCAAGGAGAAATATGGAAAAGAATGCAAGGTATGTTTGTCTTCATTGGAAGAAATGACTTCTGGACAAGCTTATAAGTTTCCATTGTGGATTAAGATATAATGCTGAAAATATCAACTAACAATCTAAACTCTTGAGCATGTGATGCCATGATGCCTTCAAAAACTTGACAACAGTTAAGCTTCTGGTGTGCTCAGTGCCTATCGTGCTGATCAGTATTGTTGCATTGTTTCCTTATATACCCTCCCATCTCTCTGTATTCATCTGTAGCCTCTTCTCTTACACTTAGGGCATGTCTACTCTAGCAAAAAGATCGACCTTCTGATCTTCTAGCATTTGATTTAGCAGGTCTAATGTAGACTTCTAAATCCAACGCTGAGGGAAGCTGATAGGAGCATTTGCATTTTGCGTAGATGGAGTTGCGTACCTTAAACCAACCTGTCTGGTCTAGTATAGACCAGGCCTTAGATTGCAGCTCCTTGGGGGCAGGGACTGTCTTTGTTGTTGTTTCTCTGCAGCCCCTAGCACAATGGAGTCCTGGTCTGTGACTAAGGCTTGTAGGCTCTACAGTAATACAAATAATAAATAACTCTACTCATGTGATTTATCCATGAAAGTAAGTGGTGCCTCATGTGAGTGAACGTGCATCTTTTCAGCACTGGTCCTTTAATTGTTAAATCTGAAAAAAATGTTTAGGTTTATTTCACTATTTAGTCTGGTTATTCACTTTAAAAAATCAGTTTGTGCATGTTCACTTCTTCTAGTAATTTTCATTCAGTCTGTAAAGAGAACTGCGCTCTGAGGTTTCAAACTTCACAAGAAAATAATTTTTTAATTAAACATAATTAATATCTAATGAAACAGTTCAGTTAGAACACTGACTTTATAAAGTCACCTTCTGTTTATACAAAACCTAAGTTTGGGTTTTAATTTTACCTATGTTCTTTTTGTAATATATATTGGCGTTGTCTAATAAGCTAGTTATCCAAGCTCCTTCCCTCTCGCCAAATGGGCCAGGCCACCTGCTGTCCTAGGATGTGTATATCCTGGAAATTACTTGAGCAATGTAGAAATTCTCTTTGCCTTATGCTCTGAGAAAGTTTCTTGAGTATTCAAATCATTGCAAGAAAGTCCAGCCAAAACCACCTTCTGCTGTCAAAATGAGGCAACCCATTGCGTTTTTTTGAGCATCACCCCCAACAGCCTGCCGAGGGCTGCTCCAGCCCCACGTGGGCTGGGAGTTGGCAGCCTCGCAGGGTGTGGGGGGTGGAAGTGGCAGTGGGTGGGGAGAGCTGCTGGTTGCTACTTGGCGCAAGTCAGCCAACTCTCCTCCTGCCCCCCTCCCACTGCTTCCACCCAGCGTGAGTTTGCTGACTTCCAGCCTGCAAGGGTTGGGAGCCAGCAGCCCTTTCCCCCCCTTTTCTCTCCCCATGGGATTAGAGTGGCTGGGCTGGAGCAGCCCCTGCCTTGGGCATTTAATCAGTTAAGCTTAACGTTTAACCAATTAACTCATTAAATGGGATTTTACATCCCTAGCCTCTAGTAGTAGTTGAGTTTCCATGAGAATTTGAATGCTAGTGGCATTGCTGGCTGCAGTTAGTGGTACAATTCACTGCTGTCTTTGTCTCAGATTTGTGCCAGGCCCTTCACAGTGTTTCGCTGGTGCCCAGGTGTTCGGATGCGCTTTAAGAAGACAGAAGTATGCCAGACATGCAGCAAGCTGAAGAATGTGTGTCAGACCTGCCTGCTTGACCTTGAATATGGTGTGTAACCAGAGTCCATTTACCAACAACTGCAAGTACAGATTGAGACAACTCTGCTTGTCTCCTGTCTCTGCATAACTTTAATTTGGCTCTAAATAAACATATATCTCCATGGAGGGCAGGGAGATGCATATTTATTTAGCGATGTTTGGTTCATCTTCTCTCTCATACAATCTGACTACGATTTCTTCTGTGATATCCCAGAAGGCATATCTATATGCTGAATGGTGTTCTCATCTGTGCATAAACTTTCCAGCTCACTAAAGACTAAATTTATGTCTAATAATTCTATCCATTCTAAAATCTTCCCATAGACTCTAGTGCTGTGGTGTATTTGTCTGTGTTCATACTAATGAGTTGCTATCAATTTCCAAGTGTGTTTAGACTTTGATACCAACTGGACCTTACTTTAACTGTAGAGAGGGTTAGAATTTTGATGTTGCCCACTTCTGCTGCTAGCAAGACTAAAAATAGTTCCATTAGTGATGCTAGATGTAGCAGGAATTATATTTGTGATTAACTGAATCTCACTAATCAAATAGGTTTCAATAAAATATGCAGAGGCTTTTAAAAATGACCATGAAATTAGATGAACTTTCAGTCTCATTCAGTTCACCTTCATGGCAGGTAAAGTAATACTATCCAGAGGATATTAATTAATGCATTGTAAAACAATCAGCACAGATCTGACTGCTCTTAAGGACTTCTTTCTCCAAATACAGCTTTAGTGTATGTTTATAACAACCTTTTTTGTCCTTCTTTTGGTTAATATTTTTTAATATAATTTTAGGTTTACCTATTCAGGTTCGAGATGCAGGACTGTCTTTTAAGGATGACATGCCTAAATCTGATGTCAATAAAGAGTATTATACCCAGAACATGGAGAGAGAAGTAAGGAACATTTGTAACAGAAATCTGTTGTTGGTTTATTTTACTTGGGCTATAGCTGAAATGAATTAGATAATCTTGAAAACTTCCTGGTTGGTCTGATTATGTGCATCAGTTTTCTGCCTCAAGCAATGAAATATGCATTCTTTGTCTACTGCTTAGATTTCGAACTCAGATGGCACAAGACCAGTTGGTGCTCTAGGGAAAGCTACGTCTACCAGTGACATGTTGCTTAAACTGGCTCGAACCACACCTTACTATAAACGCAACCGACCCCACATCTGTTCCTTTTGGGTGAAAGGGGAATGCAAGAGAGGAGAAGAGTGTCCGTACAGGTACTGTTTTGTTTTGAAAAGCTAACATGTTAACAATGGTGAGGTACAGTGCCTCTGTTTGCAACGTAGGGAATTCTCCAGTAAAATGGAAGTAATGCAGTGTATCCATAAGCATTTTTGCAGATGTTGCAGGAACAATAACATAAGAACAGCCGTACTGGGTCAGACTATGATCCATCTAGCCCAGTAGCTTGTATTTTGATAGTGGCCAATGCCAGATGCTTCACAGGGAATAAACGAAGTAGGGCAATTATTGAGTGATCCATCCCTTGTCGTCCACTCCCCACTTCTGTCAGAGGCTTAGGACATCTAGAGCCTGGGGTTGAATCCCTTTTTATCTTGGTAATGGCCATTGATGGACCTATCCTCCATGAACACAGTTAATTTTTTTAACCGTTATATTTTTGGCCTTCAAAACATCCTTGGACAAGAAGTTCCATAGGTTGAGTGTGCATTGTGTGAAGTAGTATTTCCTTTTGTTTGTTTTTAATTGGCTGCCTATTAATGGGTGATGCCTGATGCTTGTGTTATATGAAGGGGGAAAATACACTTCCTTTTTCACTTTCTCTACACCATTTATGATATTGTAGATATTGCTGTAATAAATGCATGAGTAATTTGAGTTCTTAAGGTTCTAATTGTGTTTCATTTTGGGGTGATTATTGTAATAGTTTTAGCTGTTAGTCCTCAGCTTCTTAAGAAGGAAGGTGGCTGTGCAATCGTATTAGTCTGGTGCAGTTGTAACAATGTAATGGTACAAAATACTGTGTTGACCATACTTTAGACATGAAAAACCTACAGACCCAGATGATCCTCTGGCTGATCAAAACATCAAAGATCGTTACTATGGTATTAATGACCCTGTAGCTGATAAGCTTCTGAAACGAGCTTCAACCATGCCTCGTCTGGACCCACCTGATGACAAGACGATTACCACACTATACGTAGGAGGCCTGGGAGACACCATCACCGAGACTGATCTGAGGTATGTTGGTACATCAGTGTTTGCATTTGCTTTTCAACTTGGTGCCTCGATAACTGCAAATGAATAACTTGCTAAGGTTTTCCTAAGTTGTTTGCTCATCTTTTACAAGCATCTTGTTGAGGTTGCTATGCCTGAGTGAGAGTGAAGGGGGCCATTATTTACCCCTTGGTTATGCAGCCCCATCATTTGTCCCTACAGGTCAGAAGTGAGTGACCAGTGTTGGTCACTTATCCCTAACCAGAAGTTGGCTCATGTATCTGTTTAGAGGAACACAGAACTTTTGGAGGTGGGAATAAGATTTAGTTGTAGCAACACCTTGATTGCAGTGTTTAAATTCTCTTCCCCTCCAACCTCTACCAAAAATCCCCGAAGAGTGCATCATTGCTATGGGTGCCCAGAGGATCCCATTTTACACTTGAAATCCCCTCATGCAACCTCCATCTTCCTAATTCCTGAATTCTGCAGAAACCCCCATTTGAGCCTGCCACTGTTGCTGCATAAAGCGTTGGGATAAAGGTTCTGGGACGGGCATTTCCTCTCTCTAGCAGCAGATTTGATATCCAGGGGAAAGGGTGGGTGTGAGCATGTGAGATTTCTATTGTGTGTTTTATGGAGAAGAGGAGGAGAATCCCATTTTGCTGTCCTTTCCTTGCAGAAACCACTTCTACCAGTTTGGGGAGATCCGGACGATAACCGTGGTACAGCGGCAGCAGTGTGCATTCATCCAGTTTGCCACACGGCAAGCTGCAGAAGTGGCTGCTGAGAAGTCCTTTAACAAGCTCATTGTCAATGGCCGCAGACTCAATGTCAAGTGGGGGAGGTGAGAGAGTGGAAGAGGGAAAGCATTTGTTTTCTTTTTGGAGGCTTTCTTCTGCATAGTGTTTTTGGAGAAATTGCTCTTAATTCAGCACTTCAGATTCACGTACTGCTCCTTACTTAGCTAACATGCAGTGTTGGTGACTTAGAAGCCAATTGTGCAGAAGACCCACATATTTACTGGGTTACCTGTCTTTTGGGTGGGTAGTGAGGTGTTGGGGGAGTAATTGGCATTGGGTCTCTTTGAAAAATGCTATTCTGGGATACGATGCAGTCTGAAAAAGCAGCATTTACTCCTTTTGTGCCAGCTCCCAAAGTGCCTGCTGTTAACATGTTGTACGTTCTTGATCCTTGGCCTGAAGCGGTGGGTCTGGGATTGGTGACATTGCCAAGCACTCTGGTGCGGGTCTACCTGCCCTGCCACCGCCCTCTTCAGTTCTCACCCTTTTGGCTTGGCTTTCAGGTCCCAAGCAGCAAGAGGGAAAGAAAAGGAGAAAGACGGTCCCACCGAGTCTGGTATAAAGCTGGAGCCAGTCCCAGGACTCCCTGGAGGTAAGGGAAATGTTTCCGTACCAATGATTGGCCTCTCAAAGCACAGAACAGCAGCTCACTTGCTGCCATGAGGCAGAACAGAGTTACCCTTCTAGCTTTGCTCTCTGTACCACTAGGATCTGGGGACAGTAGGGCAGCAGCATGTTTCACTTCCAGAGCAGTTAGTGAGCCTGTGTTCACACGAGCTGGCTGGAGAGTTTTCTGTTTGTGGGCGATGAAGGAAATACAAGGTGTCTCGAGACTTTTTTTTTTTTTTTACAGGGTGATTGGAAAGGGACAGTGGTTAGAATAAAGGCTCTTAAATCGTTGAGACCTTCTGTGCCATAAGATCTGGTTGTGTGTTCTTCATTCAAGGTCATTTGTTGAGGCAGGCTGTCCCATGTTGGATTCAGGTGGCGTTATTGTGGAAGGGGGAGAGCCTGTGGAAAGGATCACAGCTGTGATTTTAGAGCTGTGGTGTCCAACCAGTTCTGAAGCAGTAGCCACCAGAGTGGCTCCTGCTATAGTGAACTAGCCACGTTGTTTTGAAAATGTGAATAATTTTGAGAGCCAACTAGCCACACTCAACCAGCCAAATAGCCACATGTGGCTAGTGGCTAGCATGTTGGACAGTTCTAGAGGCTCCCTGCTTTCCTGTGGCTGTGTTAGAAACATGCTGCTAACTGGGAGAGCTGCTTGCATCACTCCTCAGATGTTTCCTGATAGTTTTCACCAATAACCAAGGTATGTTTGTGTCTTGAAGCTCTTCCCCCACCTCCCGCTGCAGAAGAAGAGGCTTCTGCAAATTACTTCAACCTACCTCCCAGTGGCCCTCCAGCCGTGGTTAACATTGCCCTGCCACCACCTCCTGGTATTGCTCCTCCTCCACCTCCAGGTAATTCCCCTCCACTCCCCTCAGTGGGGAGAGGTAGAACTATGTCCTTTACTAAAGAGCCAGATTCCCTGCTAGCAGATGCCCTGTACTGTAGTTTTGTGTGGTACCTACTAAGTGCAATTGTGTTTAGGAAACTGCTTGGGTTATAAATGTGGTCCTTTGTGAACCAGAACTGCCTGAGCTGTAATATAATTTTGCAGAAAACATCCAGTACCCAGGAGAATCTCATAAACTGTGCAGAGGCCCACTCTGCTCAGCTGATAGCTGTGCAAGCCCCATGTTGTTCCTAACTCAGAGTGACTCTAAAGGGATGGAATGTTAGTGTCAATACCTGACTACTTGTATATTCAGAATGTGAAGCCTTATCCCCGTGGAACTTCAGGAAGTGTTGGGTTTGTCCAGCTGTGTGTTGGGTCTCATTACCCAAATACTTCTGGTATGCACATCCGCGAAATACAAAACATTTGGAAGTTTGTAACATAATAGGTGGCAGGGGAACAGGCACTTGCAGAATTGCAATTGAATAGCAACATGTCCTAGACTGGCCATGAAGCTGGCAGAAAGGTTAAGAGGGAGTAAATTGGGATGCCTCAGGAATAGGGAAGGATGGGAGGGGGGCACCCTTTCGGTGACTCAGGTCTGTTGTGCTGATCTGACTTGAATGACAAATAGGCAACAGTAAAAGACTCCATCGGGGTGCTTGGTAATCTCACACTTGTGTTCTGTGTCTGCAGGTTTTGGGCCACACATGTTCCACACCATGGGGCCTCCACCTCCCTTCATGAGAGCCCCAGGCCCCATCCACTACCCTTCTCAAGACCCCCAGAGGATGGGCGCCCATGCTGGGAAGCACAACACTCCCTAGCACCCCGCTGACCTGGTCACTGTTTGAGTAGATGTCATTTTTTTGGTTACCATGGTGGCATATGTTCAGCTGTGGGCGAGCTGGAGACTAAGCCTTGCTTCCTGCTTGCACGCACAGGGCAGGCTGAGCTCTGTTGTGTTGCCACTAGCGAATTTGATCATTCATATAACCTGAATTGTTCACTTACTGTCATGGGCGGGGAGGGAGTGGGGGAGGGAGGAACATCTAAAGGGTCCATGAATGAATTGTACTAGAATTACAATCCCATCAGTGTATTCAATTTTGCACATTTTGAAATAAATTTGTCTCCTGGGAAAAAATACATCTTTTTTTTAGCCAGTTTGATAGCCTCAGCAGTTTATGCCCGGGAATGTATTGGGGACTCCTATACAGACTTAACTGGAGAGTGTGCTAGTAATGTTCATTCCGGAGTCAAATAATCAGTGATTCTTTATTGAAAAAAGGTATGAGTTTCTCTAGCACTAAGCTAGAACTCTCCAAGATAATATTGAGAGAGAAGGAAACCATCAGGCACACAACTTCCAGGATTTCTCCTTCTTACTGTAACTTTTTCCTTCCTTTTTTGTGCTTGCTTTTCTTCTGATCGTGAGAAACACTGGAGAATCCTAAATCCCTATAGTCTGTCAGTTAAGTGATAGGTAATACAAACAATTCTCCTACTGCCAAATCTGACGTGACCCGGACAGATGCTCAAAAAGCCATCTATTTCAGATAGGCCAGCCGGGACCCTCCTGCCCTCACTTGGGGGAGTGAACTTTGCTACTGAAACTGCCAGAAATGAAGCAGCTGTTGTACTGCAAGTTCATTCAGTCTGAACTATGGCTTTTGTGGCCTTCATGTAAAATGGCTCTCAACCTGTGAAATGGACCAAACTATTTTTCATTTTGATAGTGTCACATTCTTTTTTTTTTTTTTTAAAGAGCTCTGTGTTTAGTATTCACTCTAGAGCATCTGTTCTTTGCATAAAGTCTGTAATTTAATACTGTGCCTAGGCATCCGGGTGGGAGATTTTAAGATCTAAAAGTGTTGCTTTGATGTAACTGATCTGTAGATATGTTTTGCTAAACAGAAACGTGATGAGACCTGTTCCAAAGCCTTATTGACTTGTTTTTGTTTTTTTTTTTAAATTAAAATGGGCAGATTTTCCAAATGTTTGGATCCTGCTTCCAGAGGCACAATTTATCTGAGTATTGTCTGACCTCGTTGGGCTGAGCCATCTGTCAAAGGATGATGGATGGTGTGAGAGAGCTAGAGTACAGCCCCAGTTCTGGTTCATTGCACTGACCTGTGGAATGTAGGGATAGGCTCCTGTTGAGGTGGAATGGGAAGTATTGACATTGCAGGCTCTTTGGAGGATCTTGCATAGGAGAGAACACAACTCTAGGGGGTGCATTTGGGTAGTGCGCTGGCCTTTCACTTCTGGAGACTTGGGTTTCAACTTGGCATACGAGTTGAACGGCCAAATGGGTGTTGCTGGTCTCAGGTTTAGCACTCAGTCCATAGTGATCCACAGTATCAAAATATAGCACAGCTCAGTGCTGTTCAGCAGTTCCCAGAATAGCATGTCACAGGCCGAGCTTGGCGACCCATTGACAGATCTGTGCGGGGGAAGCTGGCACAGCACCTGCCTGTACTGGGTTTGAATCAGTACCTTATTCTGCAAGCACTGATTTCCAAACACTGAACTGAGACAAGTTTTATTATATAGCTAATTTATTTTCTCCAACCAGATTGCTGAATGTAAACATGGCCCCCAGCTCACAGGCAACTGGGAGGGAGATGGGCTTGGAGCGGGACAGGACTTCATAGGCACAAACCTTTAAATGCTTAGCCTGGCTCTTCTACTTGTTCAGTTGCCCAGCTGTGCTTCTGGGGATGGGCAGAGGAATGAAAGTTCCTCACACGAGTGTTTCATTGCATGATGAGTTCCTCAGACTGTAATGATCTGACGTGCTGCTTCTCCTCCATATGGTCTCATTGGCAGCATTAGAAATACAGTAATTGTATGTTGCATTATTTACAAATAAGCCAGCCTTTTAAAATCATGCATTTACCAGCCTGGATACAAAATTACTTGCCTAGCCTAACCACAATGATGCACAAACAAACAAAAAAACCCCACCATTAAAAAAAGACCAGTTTTGCAAAGTTATGTTAGGGTTTTCATAAGAATTTGACAAAAACTGAACTGATATAGAAGGTGCATAGTTGAACTGGAGTTTTTCAATTAGCCATGGTGAGTGGGACTGTTCGTAACATATTCATGGGTTCTGCTCTGCACCTTTTTTTTGCACTTTCGTTGATGGCTAGCTGTGTTTTATAGACAGTGCTTGTGTGCATCCAAAAGGCTGTGGTCATAACACCCTTGTGCATGTGTTGAGTGAGGGCCTTCCTGGTCATAAAAACATCTCTATGTAGGATGCCCTCTCTCCCCTGGTGGTACCACAGGAATGGTTTTACCAAGCATTGATTTGCATGATCACACTGAAAATTCCTTAAATATGGAATCTTTATGTTTTTGGGGCTCCACCAAGGGTAACATGGTGTACTGCATCTCAAATCGGCATGATCTGATCCTGACTATTATTGAAATGAAAAGGAAAATCTGAGCAGGATCAGGCCCTCCATATATATTTTGAATGAAGTGGTGTAAATATTAAAACAGCAATGCTGTGTAAACTCATAGAGCGAGCTGTTGGGGTGAGAGAGGAATTGTAATCCGCCAAGCAGTCCCTAGCTGGGAAAATGGCATAGGCTCCTGCTTCTCCCAGTTTGAGCACTGGTGGTTTCACGCACTCCCTTTCTATGCAGTTCGTGTTTCTGCAGCCAGTCCCCCCACGCCCAGGCCAGTGTTATATAATTTCCTTTAACAGGCTCTCTCCTTCTATGTCAGAGAGCCATTAGTAACATTTCACCCAGATTCCTCAATTACCACCCTGCCTTGTCGCTCCCCCTTGGCATCTCAACCAACCTTACACTGCACTGCCCTTAAGCTGGGATTTCTCAGAGCAGCCTGTCAAGGCTGGTGTCAAATGTTTCAGCAGAACAGTTGCAGGGCGACTTGATGTGATGACAACGGGCTCTTCTGCTGTTTGCCACAACACAGGAGAAAGGACAATCTCTTTGCTCCAGTCAGATTGTTCCGTAGTGTAATAATGACGGATGTGGAAGTTGACTGGAATCACTTTGTTTTATCAATGAGAACTTGGCTGGTCAATTTGTCCCATGCTACAATAACAGGCGCCCAAGAGAATCTTGCGAGAGGGTAGTCCAGGAATGGCCCTAGATGTGAGCTTGCTGGGGGCTGTATGATGGCATACTGAGGTCACCGAGCCTTCACAGGGTGCTCCCCTGTTCTGCTGTGCTAAGGCATGCCTCTACCGGTGAATTAAAACAAAGCATGTTGGAGCCTAGCAGATAAAGCATCTGTGGGGTAAGAGAAAGGAATAAGATTGTTACAGCTCTTCTGTCTCTGGCATAATCCCTATCCAGCCCTTGGCTGCTCTGTTAAAGCTTGGTCTATTCCAGACGAGCTCCAAGCTGTTCGGGTTGTTCGTCAGAGCATCCATCTCCAACCCAGGCACCGGGAACATGTCATTGAGTAGCATCCCACCAAACGGGATAGGAGTCCTGCATGCACAAAGGAAGAAAGTTAGCCAGGGAAGGGTTCTCTCAATAGACATGGATGAAAAAAGCACTTTGGACTAGTTGCTCCTGGAGCATCCAACAGCCTTGTCACCTAGCAAGAGCCCTCAGTGCCAACCTGTGTCATGAATAGCAGCCACAATCCCTGCCTAGTCTGTCTGGTTCCCTCCACTGATCAAAAGATTCATCCCCTCTAGACAGAGCCTCAGTCAGCTGGCCCTCATCCAAAGTCCTGCAGAGAGATGGTCACTTCTCTCACTAGCTCAGCAGCCTTGGCCGAGATGGAAAGGGAGAGCTGGGTGTCAGCCCCACAGCTGCTACAACCCCTTTGTCCTTATCAACCCTGCCCACATCCATGGGTGTGCTGAACAAAAGGCAGCATGAGAGCCCCCACGTAGGAAAGGTCTTAGGGTAGCAAGTCCTACCCCCTGATCCCTCTGGTAAAGCAATGTGAAGCTTCTTATGTGCAGCCAAAGTCTTCTGGAAGGGCGTGCCGCTGTGTTTACGCCACCAGGACCAATGCTGCTGTGCATAAACCTGCTTTCGGCCCTGGGGCAGCCTTTCTTGGAAGGTGATGAAAGAGTGTTTCTGCAGTGGCTTGAGTGGAGAAATGGTGCAAGGGCAGAGGCGTAGTCCAGCGGAGCAGCGAGGCTTGGGCTGAATGTTAGGCCCTTAATATTTAAGGCAGAACACTGGTTTGGGGGTGGCGGTAAAGGCGGATTGTGGGGTGTATCTGCAAATGGCTGCTTCAGAAAGCACATGCTTTGGCTAACCCGTTACTCAAGTAACGCGGCATCGTGTCTTTCAGCAATGTCCCAGGGAGGAACAGGTGGTGATTGCAGGTCTGAGCCCCACTTCTGGGGGAAGCATGAATGATGAAGGCTTGTTCCAGAAACGCTCGGACCCCCAAGGAATATGTGGCAAGGTCGTCCTCAAAGCTTATGTTATAGCTCCTATAGGGTAGAGCCATCTCAGTGAGCCTCTGTGGGGTCTTTCGTCACCCCTCTGCATTTTGTAAATAAACCAGCCTCCTTGAAGTTGGAGTAACAAACTCTCCACTGATCTGTAACAAATGTGAAATACTCCAGCGTTCATCTTCATTCTGGTTTCTGGTCGGGCAGCTTAATACAGAAGCAGCATCCATGTTCTATCAGCTTTGGGTTGGATTTGTTTAGAGTGGGGATAAGATCAAATGAAAAGTGGTGATTTTCAAAAGCAGGGCCTTAGATCAACAAAGATTTTTTTTAACTCTGTTTAAATCCGATGGCTGTAAATTTGGTTTCCTGGCACTTTCTGCCTCACCGAGGAGGTAGAATGGAGGTGAAAGACTTGGCATTCAATTCGCATCTAGCTGTATTAAATATCAGTTGTGGGCTTTAAATAGAAGAACAGCATTTCAGAGGGGCATAACACAGAGTGAAGCTAGGCAGCCTTGCCCATCAGCTAGAAGCATGCCCTGTTTGAGTGTCTGTCTAGAAATAAATACTGGGCCAAGGGCAGAGAAACATGACCAGTCCTAGGAGCTAAAGAGCATGCGACTGCAGCAGCTCCCCCATGCTGTTGCTCCCTGTACAGTGTATTCCTGAAGGAGCTGGGGATGGGAAAAATTTAAAACATTTGAACAAGTGAGTGTGTGAGAGAGGAGAAATGCTAAAGAAATCACAACAGCAACCCCTTAGCTTTTCCACCCTTTGCTTCCGGCTGCCAGCACCACTTCCACCATGGTCTTGTTTTTTTCTAGCTGGCGGGTGTGCTCTCTACTAGCCTGGTGTGGGAAGGGTTGGCAAGTCCCTTGCTAATATTTATGCACCACATTTCATCTCAGAACAGAACAGGGGAGCTACTTCTGGCATGACTCAAATACAGCCACCTTAGGGTTTGAATAATGGCACAGCAGCGTGGTCCCAGAAGTGAGGGGGAAGGCCGTATCCATCTGAAACCCTAGCAAGAATTCAGCTAGGCAGGATATATTTACCCAAATAGCAGTTTGGCGGGGGGAGGAGGGCGGACACCAGACCGACGCTTGGGAAAAGGCTTTTGGATCCTCAGTAATAAGAAGGCGTTTTAGGTTTCGGTTTTATAATTCAGCTAAAAGACATTACCTCAGTTCAGCTCCACACAGGATCACTTGTTCTCCTGCTGGAGAAGTGAGAATGCCTCTGCTGGAACCCCACCCCTACTTTCTGCAGAACATGTGGACTCCCTTGGCTGTCTGCCAGGCAAGTACTTTACAAACCCAACCCTGCTTTAACAAATAGTGAGATTAACTATTGCGCACAGTGCCTGGGGCCGGGCCCTTTGCTGGAGCCCGGGGTAGAAGAATCATGAGAGTTCAGTCTGCAGCGTGTGGCTGGGAGGAATCAGGTGACCTTTTAGCACCTTGCATAAGGATTGACTTAGTGTCCTCGCTGTGTCTGCAGCTATTTGTCGCCTTCTACAAACCAGAATAGCACATGAGCTGTCACTTAACCTGGCCATGGTCCAATGGGCGTGGAATGTAGACTGCTCTGAGCATAGGCACCGCCTCCGTGGGTGCTCCAGGGCTCGATCACCCATGGGAAAGAAAAGGGTGCTTAGCACCCAGCAGTCTCACTGGTTCTGGCAGGGGCTGGTGGTCAGGGAGGGGGTGGAGCTTTGGGGGAGGGACAGAGTGGGGCAGGAAGAGGCAGAGCAAAGGTGGGAAGAGGCAGAGTAAAAGCAGAGCATGGGGAAGGGGCGGTGCCTCAGGGTGGATTGTGGGTGGAGCACCCACCAGGAAAGAGACAAGTCAGCTCAGCGCCTGACTCCTACAGTGCTGTGCTCTTCTATAGTGCTTCACATCTCCTGAGTACAGTGCATCCAGCAAGGAGCCCTCCCAACGCCCACCTAACAAACACTGGAGCGCTCCTTTTAGCCCTGCAAAACAGGTGGAGAAATAAGGCACAGTGATGTCAAGTGACTTGCCTGAGGCCACCTGACAAGCCAGTGGCAGGGCAGGCCTTAGGGCTCAGAGGTTCCTTGAGGGCACGAGCCCATATTTAGCTTCCCTTTGCAGGTCACCTTTAAGACCTGCCATCCATGTCTTAAGTACTGTATTCCCTCTTGCAGCATCACTGGTGCCTGCTTCCTCTGAGGAGCACCCACCCACGCAATGGGGTAGCCAGGGGACAGGTAGAAGCAGCTGTAATTTCAAGAAGTCAAAGGTTCCCATGTGTCCCGTTGCAGAGAAGTCAAGAGTGCCCCATCTCATTTTTGTGCTGCAAGAAACCCCGGCCCTGCCTTTTCCTGTTGCTATAAAAAAGCAGCTAAAATGGGTCTGCAAGAAAAACTGCAAATATCAGCTCTTAGCAAGGTCTGCAGCCACCTTCTCATCTCCAAGCCTGACCAACGCCCCACGCCGAGTCCTCGGTCAGTGCCGACTCCCCAGCATCTCCCCGCACACGCGGCGGATGTGTCAGGTGACCGTTACCTGTTGAAACTCCTCAACTCAAGGTGGCTGGGTTTGTTGGGCAGTTCAGGCAGCTGGCTCTTGCTGTCCAGCTGGTAGTCTTCACTGCTCAGGAACTCCTGCCACGGGGAACAGTAGGCCTTGGGGATGATAGTGAAGTTGAACTTCTCTGGTGGAACTTCTTTCAGCGGCCCAGAGTAGCCTGCATTTGGGAGACACGGCTTTTGTTACTCCAGCCAGCATGCAAGGCAGCAGGCAGCTAGCTTTGGATCATCAGGTCTCCCCGGGCCTGTGCCCCTGTGGACAGGAATTCCCCACTCCGAGGAGAAGGGCCGTGAGAGCAGTAGTGCTGGTTAGGATTATTTTTTCCCCCATGAAAAATGCAGACAAAAGCTATTTTTTTCTTTTTCTCAAAATGTTTCTTAGGCATTCTTCCATCCTGTTGCTAACATTTCTGGTTATTTTCTTTTGGACAAATACCTGGAAAAATTAGGCAAAAATAAATGTGTTTGCCCACACACAAAAATAATTTTTATTATTAAAAAAAAGCCAAACTTTTTCCATTGAAAAAACATTTTGGCAGCCAATGCCTGGCCAGCTGGAACGACCAGGCTCGACATGGGGTGGCTGTTCTCTGATTGGCTATGGGTGGGGTAGTGAGTTCTAACATAATCCATGTTACCCCTGCATTTGCCCCAGGCACATGGTGGTCTTTTTCTGTGGGCAACTCCTTACCTGGAGCCAGGACATCAGGGTTGAGGGCTTTACTCATCTGCAGGACTTTCTGTGTCTTCTTGGGCACTTTGGGAGGGGGCCGTTGGCCTGCTGCTGCCATGTGAGGCTCTGGGTGATAGTTCTCCTTGCCCTCGGCAGACTGGAGAAGAAAGAGCAGCGGGAGAAGGCTGTGAACAGGGTGCCGGGAGAGATCTGCTCCACTTTGCCCTTGGTGGCTGAGATAAGGTCTTGCGGAGAAGATGGAGCAGTAAAGGGCAGGGAAGGAGACTTAGTTAGTGATAACTTTTTTTGCTCAAGAATGAGAAGAGTCTATTGTGCTAGCTAGAGCCAGGCAGGGTGAGGCCAGGTGCTGTGCAGAAACGCCCCACACTGCTGCAGCCCCCCCGATGTGAGAACCTAGCACAGTTCCACCGGTGGACCTCCGTGAGGACCTACCAGCCCCCCGCTCTCTAGTCTTTGGTCCTTTCCGAGACACTTGCCCGGTGAATTTCAGATGAACCAGTAGCATCTTGGAGGAAAACTTCCACCTTGTGTCACTTTGTCTGTCCCAGGGGATGGTCAACCCAGGTCTCCAGCCATGGAAGGGGACTTAGGGAGGCCGGACCTGTGGAGCTCCTGCCTCACCCAGAAAGGAGAACATGAAATCAAGGTGAAATACACTCACCTTCACCCCACCCAGCATTATGGAATAGCGCTGCCAGCTGCAGGGTCGGTGAGAGGGCCTGCCTGGAGGGACTGGGGGGCTCCAACACCACAGCAGTGGATTAGGCCAGCCTGCATAGCAGGGCCCAGAGGACCACTTTCCTAGGTGCCTTGATGCTAGGAGCATCCGCACACCCTGCTGCAGGGGGTAACAGCAGCCTGCCAGCCCTTCGTGGCTCTTTGCAACGTGTCCAGTGAGTGCAAGGAAAGTGACAGGAGGCCAGGCAGGGGGATGGTCCTAGAGCTGCCAATGAGGCGACTTCAGTAGCCCAGCTCTGGCCTGACCGGTTAGCATCATCCACTGCTTCTCTTTGATATCCGGGCGTTGGGGACACTCACCATCCATGCGTCCGGTTGTCCTGCCAGGTCCCCCTCAGCCACGCCATGCGAGCCCCCTGCTGCTGTCCTGCTCGAGCCCTGTGGGGGGCAGGGAGAGTGATGTCACTCTGAGGGGCGCATGCCCCACACGGAGCCCCCATGCCAGGAGCGTGCTCCCAACTTAAGGGCCAGCAGCGCCCATGGTGGCAGAGCTCGGTTTCCTGGCTCTGCTATGGGGATCGGTTCTGCTGACGCTGGCCAAAGTAGCCGGCAGTGCCCTATGGTGACAGCCCTGCTCTCCTCACAGCACATATGCCCACAACAAAGATGGCTGCCTCGGCCACACACTCCTCATTAAACTGTGCGGTTACAGTAGCTGGGCAGGGCTTCCTGTTATATCAGGGCTACCCATATCCTTGGCTAAGAAGGAGTGTTCCTCCTTTATCTCAGTGGGCCACAAGATTGTCATAACCAACCCGGTCTCCCGGGATAGGGCAGTTTTGCTCACTGCGCTGGCGTCCCTAGAATGTGCGGGATGGGCCGATTGAACCGTAGCAGCACTGGGATTGGATGCAGAGGGCGCGCCCGGCTCTCACAGTCACTGTTGTGTGCAACCGGCACCTGCTCATTTCATGGGCCATTGGTTCACATGAATGTCACTTCAGTAATACCAGTAGGAAAAAAACTACGCAGATGGAAACCAGCCGAATCTGGCAACCTTGTGTGTGGGCAACGGTAACAAAGGCTATGTCTAGACTACATTCCTCTCTCGAAAGAGGCATGCAAATGAAGGAAATCGAAAATGCAAAGGAAGCACTGATTTACAAATCTCGTGCTTCATTTGCATAATCACATCCGATCACTTTTTCGAAAAAGGTTTTTTCAAAGAAAAAAAGCAGTCTATTGGCGAAACCCTTTTTTGAAAGAACCCTGTAAACCTCATTTTTTCAGGAATAAGGATTCTTTCGAAAAAGGGTTTTTTCCCGAAAGAACCACGTCTACACTGCTTTTTTTTCTGAAAACACCTTTTTCGAAAAAGCGATCGGACATGATTATGCAAATGAAGTGTGAGATTTGTAAATCAGTGCTTAATTTGCATTTTCGATTTCCTTCATTTGCATTCCTCTTTCGAGAGAGAAATGTAGTCTAGACTAGCCAAAATGTCTGGGGCCCCACACGTAAACCTCAATGGGCTACATATGGCCCTCAATGCAGGTGGCCTATCGCTGCGCAGGTGGCCCATCGCTGCCCAAGGTGCACCCTGGCAAAGGGCCAGGGAGGTAAGACAGGGTGCTGGCATAACCTCCGGTGTGTGTGTGTGTGTTAAAGCGCCCCCTCTGTGCTGATCTAGAGAATGGCTTTATTACAGACCCCTCCACCCCAAATATCTGGAGCTTCAGCTCAAGCTGGGGCAGCTCCAGTTCTTATAACCGGAGGTCCCTGGCTCAGTCCCTGGTCTGTGAGCCAGGATGGGACCATCATGCTGACCCAACAGTGTTAGCTCCCACCATGATGCAGTGACTCACAGCTCCGTAGCCCATGGGGTGCTCCAAGATGAACTTCTGCACCCGCTTCTGCCTCTTTTGGAACAGCTGGGACCCCCCTGTTGGACTGCAGAGACAGCTCCTCCACCATCAGATCCTGGGGGACACTGACCTTCTTCCCCAAGTCCAGCTGAAGGACTGAGCACACACACAGAGCAGGGCAGTGAACGCACGGGGGTTGCTATGGGCAATGACTCTGTGAGCAAGGGGCCCGCAGAGGACTGAGAGTGACTGTGCATGGGGCTGCCATGCAGGGGAGCCAGCAGAACCTTGCTCGGGGGAGAGGCCAGGAGATAGCCTGGCTGATTCAGCTCCCGAGGAGCAACCAACGTCTTGCCGAGCTCTGCAGGGCCTGTCAGGCTGGTGGAGGAACCACACTGATGGGAGCCTCATCCAGCCAAAGAGGTGGGGGCCAGGAGGCCTTGTGGGGGGTATGAAAAGGGAGGACAGTCAGGGGCCCCAAGGCCGAGAAGGGCTCAGAATAACCTCTAGTGATCCAGTGTAGGGGCTAATTGGCAATGTACTTTTCATTGGTTTGAAAAGTCCAAGGATATAGTCCAAGAAGAGGCTGGTAGCATTAATATCCCTGAAGTGCAGGAGGGATTTTGCCAGCGACTTCCTTTGAAGTGGATCAGCTTACATCAGTGGTTCCCAAACTTTTCGGCATCACGCCCCCTTTTTGATTTTTGAGAAACACTCACACCCCCCGCCCCCCAATAGCAGCAAAACTTGTTGAGCCAAAAAAAAAAAAAGGAACTGCCTGGGGCCAACAAACAAAAATAGCAGCACAGCTGGGGATTGATGGGGGGGCTGAGTTGCCTCGCGCCCCCCCTGGAATTTCTTCACGCCCCCCAGTTTGGGTAACCCATGGCCTACATGGATGGCATGCGGCATCCTTAATGGGAACCACATTTCTGGGGCTACCCCGTAAGACAAAGCGTCTCTTACCGTCTCCTGCCGTCTCCCTCAGGACAGCCGCCGCCTGCCTTTTTCTCTCTCTGGTGGGGTCCCAATGCACAATTGGGAACATCTTCCCGCCTGGAAAAGAAGCAGGATCCCAAGAGGACTCGCACGGCAGGGCAGACCCTCACTGCTACGGGCACATTATCCCCAGTGTGCCAGTTGCCCCGTCCCTGGGAAGAACTGCCCCCCGGTGGAGTTTTGAGATTCGTGCGATGGCTTTATGCAAACTGTCATCCTGGCACCCAGCTTGGCTCCCTTTTGGAAAATAGGCACAAGCCCAGAGAGAGTGCAGCTGGAAAAAGGGGGGTTCCCCTCTGCTTTATGGTCTTAGGGATTGTATCATGCAACCACATCACCCCCCTTCACTGCAGACATCTCCCATTCGCTTCAGGACCAGCCCCCTCCAGGCTACAGAGCTGTTCCAGGTGACCCCATTCGGGCCCTCCCGTGCTCTCCTCCCCTGTCTCTCCACTCTCCTTAGACTAACGGCTCTCCAACTTGCCACACGATTCCCCATGGCCGGTGTGAGAGCCTGCGCCTGCCTGCTGGTGCCGTCTCCTGAGGCAGCTCGCCAGCTGACATCGCTTTGCTCTTCCTTCTGCCCCCCTGTTGCTGGTTTTATGGCTGAGCCACATAATGCAGTGCCCTGGGCAACTCCACCAGGCATTGTGAGGGGCTGACTTGTGGGACAGATGCTGTTCAAAATGCGCAAATCACAGTTGCAGCGTGCTGTATACCAAACTTTCTGATCTCCGCTCCCTGAGACCCGGTGACTGTTCGGTGAGCCGACACCTGCCCTGGTGATTCATAAACGTCTGCTCTTTTGTGCTGAGTTTTGCTGGAGTGTCGGAATTCACCCCGCGCAGGAGTGAGTTTTATAGGCCAGTGAAAATGTTGCAGGTTTCCTTGTAGGCACCTTATGGCTAAGTCACAGTACCAAACCAGTGCTTAGAAGAAGGGCAGAATAGGGATCTAGCACTAGTTGGATGGCTCAAGTTGCCTGGGCCATCTAAGCCTTTTAATGTAGACCCTCCTGAAACCAAGAGGCAGCTCAAATCAGTCACTTTTGCTTTGTTTGCAAGTCACCCCCCCAAGAAGTTCTAACTGGGCACTTCTCTAAAGAGGAAGAAATAGTCCCTGTCTCATCCCCCTCCCCCCATACCACCCCCGTAGCATCACCGATTCATCAAAGGGTTGAGCTAGAAGAGACCTCAGAGCTTATCTAGTCCATGCTGCTGCACTGAGGCAGGGTTAGGTTTATCATCCTCCTCCCCCCTCCCCACACTCCTGTGGTGCGTGAGTGGGGCAGCAGGCCAAGTTAGCAGCACCTTGCTCTGCTTTGTGGTTTTCACTGTGGAGACCCTTGTGCTCCTCGCTGCTCCCTGAGCGCCCATGTAGCCAGGATCTATTTTAAGCTCCGCAGAGCAGGGAGTTGTAACCCTGCTCCTTTGGGCAGAGGACAGAGTCAGCGCGGTCTGGAGATGCTGGGCTTCCCTTCGGCGAGTTTGCTGGGACGTTAAGCCCCTGCAGGTGCAGCAGCATTGCTAGCAAGCGACCTTGGCTAGCGCCATAGCATAGAACCAAGGAAGGACTTGGTGAGCCAGGGGGGAATCCTGGCCCCTTTGCAACCACTGGGAGCTTTGTCTTGGCTTTCACTTCCACCTGGATCCCACCCCAGACTGCAGAGGACATGCTGCTTCCTGAAGGAAGAGCCCACTGCTCACAGCTTGGAAGGATGAACTGGAAGCCTCCCCACCCACTGTCCTGCATGATCCTGGCCTGGTAAGATCTCAGCATGGATTTGTGTTCCACGCCCCATTTCTAGCGTCACCAGGCAGTGGAGTATGGGTTTGCCATTGCTCTTCCAGAGCCCAGCCAATTGGCTCGCTGGAGGGGTCGGAGCGAGCTCCCATTCACCCCGCCCCATTAGCCAAGAGCTGGAGTCACTGCATGGCACCAGCAGGCAGCAAACATCAAACAGCTGAAAGGGAACTCTACACTTGCGGCAGCCTGTGGAACTCTCTGCTGCAGGATATTATGGAAGCAAATACCTCTCACTCCCAGTCTAACTCACAGCAACGGATAAGATTCGCCTCTGCAGTGGCACTAGCAAGGGAACATTGTAAGACACGTCACGCTTCAGGGTATAAGCTGATCACCCTCTGGGCGCAGGAACAAACTTCCCCTGCACTGCAACTGGCCGTTCCAGGAGTGTTTGTCTCTGCAGCATCCAGTGTGAGCCCCTGTGAGAGGCAGGGAGTGGCGGGAGACAGCCCATTGGCCTACCTGTGCATGGGGATTCCCAGGTGAGTAGCCATTTTCCCATGCAATGTACCCTGTAACTCCACAACCCCCTCCCTGCCGCTGTCCTGGGCCGCTGCTCCTCTTGCCCACGGCAACTGCCATGCCTGCTTTGGGAGCTGCCATATGGAGGGTTCCTCGGAGCCAAGCCCCTCCCCTCTTCCTCGGGTTCTGGAATGGAGCTGCCTCATGCCCAGGTCAGTGGCACCCACAGAGCCAACCGCTGGCATGGCCGCTTCTGGCTGCGGCTCCTCTCCACGCCCATTTGCTCACATCACCCCTGTTCCAAGCCCAGAACCGGGGTAACCCTGTTGCGGGTTTGTAGGGGGCCCGGGCCCTGCTCCTACCGAAACAGACATGGGCAATGCCATTCCCACCCTGCCGGCTGTTGTGGTGGTATCTCCTCAGGGCCTGAACACATGAATGAACACGGATCAAAGGCCTTCCTGCCCAGCTCCTCACCAACAGCAGTGCGGTCTCCCCTGTGCTATTAACTCTCTCAGGGAGTCTGAGCTGAGCCAGCCACACGGGGCCTATCTTTCAATAACAGGCAGCAGGGGGAGACAACCTGCCTCTCAATGGAGCCACTGGGGGTCAAACTCCGGCATGCTGCTAAGTCCCCTCCTGGCCATAGCAATTCTCTCCCACCCCCCGCGTTCAGGGCCAAGCTCTTCGTACCTGACTGGGTGACTCCTCGGGTGTGATGCTGTTGGATGAAAGGAGCGTTCCTGCTGTGCCCGGCTAAGGCTTTGCCGTGGGTTTCCGTAACAGCTTTCCCCGTCCTGCCCCACTGCTTGCTGCCCAGCGTTTTCCAGTAGCCCCTGTGGCTTTCTGACCCCAGCTGTGCCCTGCTTGAGCGCAGCCCAGTCCACAGCTGAGATTCCTTGGCCCTAATCCGTGTTACATCAGACGTTTATTTCTGGCTGAGAAAGGGGGCGGAGGCAGTGCAAACCCTTGATGAGCCAAGCTCCGGCCGCTGAGAGCCCACACAAACACAGAGGCACACACGCACACAGACTCACACGTACGAAGCCAGATGTGCCCATTTGCACACAGATGCATATCCATGCCTGTTTGTATGCACGCATTCATACATGCGCTTGAGGAAGGCGGCATTAGCTGTTGCACGGTACTTCAAAGACAGACTGGGCCAGGGAAGTGCTAAGCATCCTAGCGGGGTATGCAAACTAATGCCAGTGCTAGAGAAGCAGAGTGTGATGCTTTCTCTAGTAATGGCAGGGCAAACGTGTATCAAATGCAACCCATTTAAGACAGATACAGGGAAATATGCTGTTACACTCTTGTTTATTATCATTACTTTTGGAGCACCATAAGTGTACAGAGTTCTTTGCAAAACACAGACAGAAATGGCCTCTGCCCCAAGGAGTTTACCCTAGAATTCAGAGGAAAGAGAGCCATTAAAATCTGTGGAACTCACTGCTACAGGATATGATAGTGTAAACAGTACAGTTCACAAGAGGGCTAGCAATTCAGAAGGATAAGATTAGCATCTGCAGGGACAAGAGTTAGGATTAAATTACAATGAGAATCTAACGTCACTAAGCTGTTCACCAGCTGGGGTCAGAAGCGTGGCTCCCACACACGTCCGGGCTGGGGGATAGTCACCAGGAGGTTCCTGAAACATCCCATTGACCACTTTGGGCTCTTATTTCAACTGGCATCCGTGTAATAATACCAAGGGGGGTCATTTCTGCAGCTCACAAGCCCCTCCTGAGGAGCCTTCTCAGGTCAGCTTGTAGGAGGAGAGAGCAGAAAAGACCCTGTACTGCCACCACCCATGCTGCCATTATTGGCCAGGAGTCTCACGCCAGCCGGCTCTGAGCTGTGCCTGGTGGGCCCGACCCACCCCAGGAAGATTTGTGCATTGCAGCCAGTCCAGCTCAAGCCATCCACTGCTAGGGACATTGGGCAAAGCTTTCCCACTGCTGTTGACACGGGTTCAGATCCACCATGGCTCCGTGGCCTGTGTGCTCTAGGCACTCTGAGTACTCTAGAGTACCGGTGGCGCTTGCCCCAGCAGCTAATGACAGCGGGGGATTATTTCCCTAGTGTAGACGAGATTCCTGTACCTGCTGTGCTGACACCCACCGTTCAAACAGTGAGCCGTGGACTAAACCCGGAGCTGCTCCTTCACCTTTGCTGCCACCTGGTGGCCGTTCCGTATCACTGCAGGCTTAGTGTAAGGCCTGGTGGTGGCCGTGCATTGTCGCTCACTAGCAATAGTGAAGTGCTGGCCGGTTCCCAGAACATCTGAACTCACTGCCTGGCCAGGCTTGGGAATCTCCAGCCACAGCCAGTCCATGCACCCCTGGCAGGGCTAAGGAACTGATCCCTGAGGGACAGTGCCTTTCACCCACTCCACAAGGCCCCTTGCCAGTCCAGTGACAAGTGCATCTGCAGGTAAATCTGCCCCCCGCGCCCTCCCTCTAGCTCAGGGTTGCCCAACCTATGGGTCGGGACCCAAATATGGGTCACCATTACATTTCAAAAGGGTCGCCAAGTGTCTCCCCAAGTGGCTCTGCCCTCCCTCCTTCCCCGGTTTTTGACTTGCCTTGGGTCACCAAGTCTTCCCGATTTGTCAAAAGGGGTCCCCACCTGGAAAAGGTTGGGAACTGCTGCTCTAGCTCCTCTGTGATGCCATTAGAGTGTGACAGCATCATGGTTCAATGTGCCACCTTCTCCCTCCCCAGGCGCCTCCTGCCAGCAACATGGGGGGGTCCAGTTCTAGTAGGGCTGAGTGGGGCGTGACGTTTGTCCAGAGAGGGGCTCGTGCCTGGGCTAACAGATGAGGTCTGCTGTTAGGAAGGGAACTCTGAGCTGTAGGGGAGAGGCAGGGCTGGGTATCAGACCACAGCGCTCCCTCGTGTGGTGCCTCACTTACCAGCGGTGCAGGAGCTGATGCACCAGCTTTTCACCCTGCCCCTGCAACCGGGACAGGAACAAACCTGGGAGCCTGGGCCAGATTCTGCCCTCTTCTTGCAGCACAACCTTTCTACTCCCTATGCCAGCTAGAATCCTACACACACCCTGGGCTGAGCCATTTGGGTTCCCCTGGCCACAAGCAACACGCCCAAGGTGTTTCTTAGCTGCCCTTTAATTTTACCCCGCAGCAGCAGAGAGCCCATTTAAGCCAGCCAGGATGCCCAGCATGAGAGCCATGGCCGAAGGAAGCCAGGGGCCACTCCTGGCTGGGGAGGTCAGGGTCGAAAGGACACAGGCAGGACATACTGGGTGAGATAATGTCAGTTTTATTTTCGAGCATGGTATACAGCGATGTGCGTGCCATAGAGCAGCCAGTGAAACTGTGGCAAGGAACGCCTGAGGCTCTTTCGCCGTGGCGTACGCACGTGGGCGTGAGGTGTCGCAGCCACCAGAGCTGCTGGTCACACAAGGCTGGTGTGCTCTGTGTTTAGCGGCTGGTAATGGAGGCCTCAGCTGCGCCGGGATGCCTGCTCAGTGGGGGTACGTCTACACTGCGGTCTAAAGTTGAATTAAGTGATGCAACTTCAGCTACGTTAACTCGGCTTTAGGCGCTGTCCACACAGCAGGAAGTCGAAGGAAAACACTCTCCCTCTGACTTCCCTTACTCCTCGTGAAATGCGGGTTACAGAAGTTGGAGTAAGATGCCTGCTATTTTGAAATCATTTCGAAAGAACGGGCTTGCTGTGTAGACGCGCGCTCTGTTATTTCGAAATAAGCATGCCGTGTAGACCTAGCCTGGGGGTCACACACCATCGCGGTGCAGAGGGTTTGGGACACTCCACTGGTTCCTCAATCCATGGGCTCCCGCCCCTGCTGGCAATGTGGCCCATGCTGAATGGAGCCATTCCCGTGCCCGCCCACACTCTCCATGGGGCAGCTCCCTCTGGCTAACCCAGCTTAAAGGGCCCTTGCCTACGGGCCTCTGGGCTTGGCCAGCGGGAAAGGGAAGCCCGGTATTCAGAGAGAGGGCTGGATGAGTATCCCAGGGAGGAGAGATGGCAAAAGCTAGTCACCAAGGGCTTGATCCAAAGCCCATTGAAGTCACTGGGAGTCTCTGGCTGCCCCCCAGCGGAGAGCATGCCAGAGCCTACAATGATCCACCCCTAGAGGACATTTCAGCACTGGTTAGCAAGTGAGCGGTGTCCCTGCCCTATTGCCTGGCTGCACTTTGTACCCTGGGGGCGGCCATGTTGGGCGGGCGTTGCCCAGTAACATCATTTTGCAACCAGCAGGCAGCAGACCAGCCCCGACAATCCTCACGATCCATTTGGCTTGTGTCCCAAGCGACCAGATTAAAACCACCCCCATTTCACACCCCTTTCACTTACACTACCCTCTGCCGTGCCACTGCTCCCCTAGCCCTCCCCTCACTGCCCTGGGGCTCTGTCAGACCAGCTTCCACCACCAGCCCCAGGCCCCAGTGCACGGCTCAGCCCTACGCTCCCATCACCCCGTCTCAGCACCTACCTGTCCTCCCTCTCGCCCCTGCAGGCCCCCTCACGCCCACGCCCAGCGGGGCTTTCCTGGGCGAAGGCTCCATCGGCCACTGGGGCTGCAGATGTCAAGCCCCGCTGGTCCTCGCAAACCTGGGAAGAGTGCCTGTAATTTACAGCCAGGTTTGGGTCTGTGCTCTCCGCTTTGCTGGTCACTGCTGGTGTCAGACTCTTGCCGCACCGCACTGTGGACTGAAACCCTCTCTGTAGCCCCAGGGCTTCAGCCTGGCCAGCAGCAACATGAGACCCCCCCATGTATTGTGTCTCTGACCTCCCCTGGGGCCACCGCTAGGAAGGAGATGGTCACCAGGGCCATCAGGAGAGGGCCACTGGGCGGCACCAGTAGTAGCCCTCTGGCATGAGAAGTTGCTCTGGGACCCCTCATTCTTTTTAACCAGCTCCCCAGTGGGAAAGCTTTTTGGTCCTTCCTGCCCCGAGTCTCCCCTCACCTCCGAGCTCTGGAAGCAAAAGGCTCCAATCCCTAGAGGCCTCCAGCCTCACAGGGATGAGCTGGCTGCTAATTGCCTGGCCACATTAGCTAATTGCTAAAGCCACACTTCCTTCCACTCCTAGGAGCAGAGCTTTGGCGGCCATGTCCTCCTGCTTTGTGCAAACAGCCCTGTGCTCCCACATCTCTGCAGCCGGAGGGAGGGCGCTAAAGGATGGGGCGAAACAGGAAGGCATAGCCTTGAAAAAAATCAACTTTTGTGAAACTTTTTTTGACTTGTTTAGGGATGAAAAAGTTTTTAAAAAGCCTCATTTTTCAGGGTGTCTTTTCTGAAAAATTAAACAGGGTGTTTCCAAAGAAACAACATCTAGTCCTGGGGGTTTCTGTTGCCTCTGGTGTGTGGGGAGGGAGGGAGGGGCCAATGTTTTCCTTGAAAAAAATGTCAAATGACCAATCCCAACGGATTCTATTGGGACAAAGGGATTGTGCAGTTCTCCAGCTCACCACCTACTGGGCCCCACTGGCCTCTGCCACATCTTGCTGTCTGTCGCCTCCTCCTGGGACACATGGGCCGGGGCTGGTCCCTGGGTTGCCATGCGCTCCCTGGCTGCCAGTCTCTGTTGGGTTCATTTGCCTCCATGGAGGCATGTTGCTCACAGCAGAAGCTGGCACTTAGCATGTGATTTCCCCCTTCCCACCCCGTTCCCTTAGTGAAACCAGAGCAGCAGACATGCACCCATGGGGTTCTGGGAGGCCAAGGGGTCATGGAGAGAGGGGGTCCTAGACATTCTTGTGCCTGTGCACGGACATGTTAATTCCTCTGGCGAGGGAGTGCCAGCTAGCACAGGCACAGCTTGGGCCTTTAGGTTCACAGAGGCAGTGGAAGCCAGGTGACTGTAGCCCAAGACTCCCTGCACCCCCCCATCTGCAGCACCTGTGGGCAGACCAGGGGGCTAGAAAGCCCAGTAGTTGGGAATGGGGAGAGAACATGAGCACACCTTCTGGTAAGCACAGGTGGGAGCGGGCTGCCCTCCTGGGGCTCACCTTGCATTAAAGCCGGGCACGCTCGTGCCTTGAAAGGTCAGGGCGATAAAAACAGAGGTCGCCTACGTCCTGGGGGGCAGAAAGGGGACACCTGACACTGCCCTGTGGCCCGGCCAGCCATGGGCTGCATGCCACGCTGCCAAGCATACAAATGAGAGAAAGCGGGAGAGCAGGCAGGCGGGAGAGGCTGGGTGGCCTGGGGAAGATGCAAAGGGGCTAGGACATTCGTGTTCTTTCCTCAAGACTCTGAGCATGGCCTGGGACAGTCACCCTGTGCAGGGGCAGTGGGAACCCGCAGCAGCGAAAACAAGCATGTTTCTATACCTAGGCCAGTGGGCAAACGCGAGCCTCCCCCCAAGTCTGCAGTGGCCTCTCTTGTATACTGCGTATCGGCTAATGAGTCACCCAGTTCCCCCCCACAAACAGCCCCGGGACGGACGTGCTACGGACGACTCCTCACAGCCAGGTGGGTGGTGGCACCCGGCATGGCCCAGTGACATGCAGGCACGTGAGCCTGCCTGTGCGTTCACCTGCAGCCAGTCGGGACAGGGCTCTGTCCCTTCCCGGGAGCCTCTTCCCCAAAGTCCTGGCAGCGCCGCTCATCCTCCCCACCAGCTGGAGCTCGGCGGTACAGGGGGCCCTTCCACGGCTGAGACAGTGGCCCGGACCCATCGGCTCCATCCATTTTACTCAGCAGGCCACTGGCTAAGAGGGAGCCCCTCTCTCGGACCTGCCTCGCCTCCCACCCCCACTGCTTGGGTCTCGGAGCTGTTCGTGGCTCAGGCCCCCAGGCCAAGTCCAGGCTGGGGATGGGGAGGGCAGCTGCACCTGTGGCGTGGCTCTGAATCTCCGACATCCGTGCCCCAGGAGCAGGCATTAGCTACCACCAGCGTGGCGGGGGTGCTGTGGCAGGGACACGTGGAGCAGAGTGGCGAGAAGTTGGTGTGGGCAGCAGGCAAGCTCAGTCCTGTGCTGCTCCCATAGGGGGGCAGCCCCAGCTCCTCCCATTCTCACCACCTCAGCTCTGGCAGCCCGGCCCTGTGCTCCGGGAGTGGGACAAGCCCTGGGCGGCTGCGGAGCTCCCTTCGGGCGGCCGGCTTGCAGGAAAAGCCAGGCCCTGCAGCACAGGTCGCCGCTGTGCATGCAGGCTCTTCCCCCCCACACCCTTCCCCCCGGGCGGCTGGAAGCAGGCCTGATCCGTCGCCTCTGCAGGGTGCACAAAGGAAACAATGGGATTCAGAGGCAGCAATCTGGAAAGCCCACGGCTGGCGGCCTCCCAAGTCCCCTCCGGCCACTCGCCGTCTCGCTCTGGGGATTATGTGGCCGGAAGGACAGTCTCGGGGCTGCCTGCTCGCCGTCTGAGTCCCCTTCACGCTGGGCACGTCCCGGGCAGGAACAAAAGCAATGCCAGGCTTGCTCGTGCCACTTGAGCCGAGACGTCATTGCTGGCAGCAGTCCAGCCGGGGGAGCAGTCTGGGAAAGCGGAACACATGGAGGGATGAGGCTCCGTGGTGGCTCGGTGTGGGCAGGGGGGTGGGTGGGCATCTGGATCCAGTCAAGCCAGCAGGCACCGTCTTGTGGCTTGGCTGTCGCAGGCCAACCTGGCGTCGGCAAGGTCCCCTCCATCAGGTGCACTGCCTTTTGACTAAGCCCCCTGCCCTGTTCTAAGCCTTTTGGGGAGAGGTGCCCTGGAGGTGGGGGGGAGGGAGGGACTTGCTCTCATCCCTCCCCACAGCCCCCAGCATCCTCCCCGCCGCTTGGCTTGGCGGCATGGCCAGGTGCTGGTGGGTCCAGGCAGTTCAGCCGGCTCCAGTCCCGTTCTTGCTCAGTTCTCTGGTCTCCTCCTGGCCTAAGAGGTGCAGGACGCTTCCGAGGGCAGGCGCCCGGGTTTCAGCCGCATGCTTCCGTTCCAGCCCCGGGGGCAGATGTTAAAGCTGCGGATCCCAGGAGACTTGGCCCCAGAGTCTTCCGAGTCGATGGACACATCGGAGTCTGTGGGGGACCGGGAGGTGTAACGCTTCACGGGGGACCTTGCTCCCCCCGTGGGCGACTGCACTGGGCGAATGAAGGTGGGTGAGGAGGACCCCAGGCTCCTGGGACTGGTGCAAGAGGATGTTGGCAGGTAGCACCCCTGTGCCAGGAGGTGACATGAGACTCCTGTGGCCATCCATCCATGTGGCTTTTGGAGAGGGCTCTGGGTGCCGGCAGGTTGGAGAGGGACTGCCTGGCGTGCCGGGGCTGCTGCCAGCCGCAGCGTTGAATGTTGGTACCCGGGTGTTTGCGGGTAAGGTGAAGGACCTGTGCCCGTCCGGCCTGGCTGCTCGCGGTGACTGCAGGGGGCTACTGTAGGTTGGGGAGTGGCTGCCCAGGGCCCTCGGGCTGATGCAGGAGGTGTTGAACTGTGGCGCCCCAGGGCCGGCGGGGGGCGTGAATGGCCGGACGCCGTCCGTCCCCAGGGCTTTGGGGGAGGAGCTTTTCCTCTGGCCGCATTGATGATGTTCCTGGCAAGCCGGGCCTGCATCTGCCGGCTGGCCTTGGGCTCCGGCTCCTGTCTCAGCGGGGAGAGGGACCGCTCACTCCAGGATGGCGACATGGGAGGAGGGGGGCTCCTCACACCAGCTGCTGGCCAGGCCTCCACGGGCCCTTCCTCGGGCTCTGGCGTCAGGGCTGGGCTCACCCACCCGTCCAAGGGGCTCGAGCGGGGCCCCAGGCGCGGGGTCCAGGGCAGGGAAGCAGGCAGGGACACTCTTCTTTCCTGCAGAGGGAACACAGAGCAGGTCTGAGGGTCAGGCTGCCAAGGGAAGCCTGTGGCTGGCCAGGACAAGGAGCCAGCGAGGGACCAGGAGACCCGAGCATTGGACCAGGAGTCAGGGCGTGTGACCTCTGCCTGGTCATTGGTAGAATGAAAACTACCCCCCGTGCTGCTCTGGGAGCCAGCTGCTTAATAGCTGGGGAGGGCTTTGAGATCCTTGCATAGCATAGGACAAGCCACCCTGCTTCTGTCGCTTTCTCCCTTACCCCCAGACCCCCATCCCTCTCAGCCAATGGCAGGTGCAGGCTGCTAAATGTGAAGACCTGTCAGGAAGCCCCACCTTCAAAAGGTGGGACTTCCCAGAGTGAGGCCACATACCGGCCAATCAGCACCTCGCAGCGAGGCAGGCTGTGGCTATGTCTACACTGCCATTTCTCCCCCCCTCTGGCAGAAGATATGCAAATCACGCTCTCATTTGCATAGCTTCTACCAATCTTTTTTGTGGAAGAAGTAGGGTTGCCAGATGGTTGAAACAAACAATGACCCCGCCCCGCCCCAAAAAAACACCGGGAAAAAATTCTGTTGAAGAAAAAAAAAGGGAGGGAGCCCAAAGTTTTTGAGCAGTTGAGCACTAAGACCCAGGGTCATTGCTTCCCCTTGGTCTTTTTGCTGGCAGCCATTTCATGCCGGCAGCCTTGCGGAACCAGGTAAGCATGGGGTCTGGGGTCGGGGCTGGGGTATTGGTGGCTGGGGGGGGGGGGCCTTGGGGGAAAAAGGCCGGGCGCTGAGTGTTTGTAGGGTTGCCAGGTGCCCGGCCTTTTCGCCTCCTGGCCAAGGAAAAAAATCAGAAAATACCAGACATCTGAATTTTTTTACCGGACAGGAGGCAAAAATACCGGACTGTTTGGGTGAATACCGGACACCTGGCAACCCTAGGAAGAGGTGTAGACGGGGCCATTTATCGGAAAAAACCCTTTTTGCAAGATCCTGTAAACCTCATTTTTTGAGGAATAAATCACCGTGGTGACTCATTGCTCCCTCTCCTGGGCCCCTGCGTCCCCCTCTTTCCGGGCCCCATTCACAGAAGGAGAGTTGGCTTGGCTGGTTCCAGGCTGTGCCCAGATGCCCAACAAAGCATGGGGAGGGCCGGCTGCTGGCAGCAGGGAATGGTGCCAACACAGTCCTACGCCAATGGCCAGAGATGGCACCCCACCAAGCTAAGAGATGGAGGGGGGGGCCAGAGGACGGGAGGGGGGGAGAGCAGGACGGCTGCTCTTGTCCTGCTCATGCCTCATCCCGTGCCAAGCACGCACGCAGCTAGAAGCATGGACACCTCATTGACACCGGGAGAGCGCCCGGTCGCACAGGCTAGCTGAAGGGCGGTAAGGCCAGAGAGAGGCAGGCAGGAGCCCAGCAGCCCAGGTGCAATCGGGGGATGGGAGGCAGAACGGGGTGGGGCCTGGAGCACAGGGGGCGGACGGGACAATATTTCCTTGGTCCAGTAAAGCAGGAGGAAACGAGTAGGCAAGGCCTTTCTCATGGATTGACCCTGCTCCCGGGGAGCTCCTGGGTCCCAGGACTGAGCTCAGCTCTTGCACTCTGGGCCTCAGCCCAAGCCCGGGAGAGGCCATCCATTGACCAGTGATCATGGGGTTTGGTCCCCACTGAGCCTCATGTCCTGTTCCTTCTGCAGAGCTGTACAAGGCCTGGCTTCCCCGCACTCATGCCTCTGCCCTCGGCACGGGACGTGCTCCGATTCTGTTAGAACACTAGCACTGGAAGGGACCTCGAGAGGTCATCAAGTCCAGTCCCTGGCACTCACAGCAGGACCAAGCACCGTCTAGACCGTCCCTGACAGGTGTCTGTCCAACCTGCTCTTCAATATCTCCAGAGATGGAGATTCCACAACCTCCCTAGGCAATTTATTCCAGTGTTTAACCACCCTGACAGGTAGGAAGTTTTTCCTTATCTCCAACCTAAACATCCCTTGATGCAATTTAAGCCCGTTACTTCTTGTCCTGTCCTCAGACATTAAGAATAATTTTTCCTCCCGCTTCCTTCTTAGGAACGTGAAAGCTGCTATCATGTCCCCTCTCAGTCTTCTCTTTTCCAAACTAAACAACCCCAGCTCTTTCAGCCTTCCCTCCTAGGTCATGTTTTCTAACCCTTTAATGCATTAAACAATGTGGTTTACTTGCCAAGTAAGGCTTTTTCTTGGGGTTTTGCTGAGATCAGAGCATTACATTCATTGCTGAATACGGGGGGTTCAGAGCACAGAAGTTCTGATGGAAAAGGCATTTGACATCCATTCTCTGCCTGGGTGCTGCCCACAGCCGGTCTAGCAGCACATCATCCGCATGGTGCATCATCACAGCCAAGACTCATCCCCCCACGGCGGCAGGGCATAGCCACCAGGGACAGTTTAATGTTGGGCTGTGACATGTGGGAGCTGAAGAGGAACCCTGGGGTCGCTCTCCCTGCTGGTCCTGCCAATCCTCCTCTCCCTTCTACCCCCCCGGCCCTGCTTGCCACTGCTGCTCCCGGCAGCACTGAACCTCTCCTCTACCAGGGATGCCCAGCCTCTAGGCCAAGCACCGAAACGGCTCAGGGTGGGACAGTGTGTGTGGGGGTACAATTCCCTTTGCCAGCAATACTGCAGCTCTGGGGAAGTCCCCTCGTCATGCTAGGAGCTGCAGACACCTCCCAGCCCTGGCTCAGCCACACCCCAGACAGCATTTGTCAGGCACCTTGTGAGGGATGGGGAACCTAAGGCCCGGGGGCCAGATCAGGCCCCCGAGGCTCAGGGATCAGGCCCCCGAGGCTCAGGGTTCCCCACCAGCCCAGCATTGGGGAACCTGGATCAGGCCCCCGAGGCTCAGGGTTCCCCACCAGCCCAGCATTGGGGAACCCGCGCTGGCACGCCAGCCCTTCTGCCACCCCCCGTGGGGCTGGAGCACACAAAATCTACTAGCCTGGGCCTCCCTAGGCTCTGGGGTATGTGGGGAGTGTCGTTCTGCTCAGTTGGGGGCCACGTCAGTGAGGACCTGGGGGCCTTTTTGCTTCTCACTTGTGTGCAGCCCCCGACTGATTTTTCGGTGGGTCAGCGGCCCCCGGCCCAAAAAGGATCCCCACTAGACTAGCCAGCGAGCTCAGCAGAGAGGCGCTATGCCTGGCACCTGGGCGCCCCCTGCAGGTGCAGCTGGGGCTGCCACGCTGGACTGATGTCAAAGAGCCCGCAGAGGGCAGACAGAAAAATGTCACCGAGACCCACAATAAAAATTCTCCTCAGCCACGGGAAACTCCCGAGGGGCACGCTAGGGCAGGCCCTCCCTCAGCCGGGGCATCCAGGCCGGGATTTGAGGTGGGCGTGTGCAGCAGAGACAAGGAGCAATCTCTTCAGCTGCTGACCATGGGCAGTGTTCTTGGGCCCCTCCGGGGCGAGGGGGGGGGAAGGCAGCTGCAGCCCTCCAGTCTAGGGGATTACCACCAGTTTCTGTCACGTCTGTCAAGGCCCACAACATCAGGGATGGCTTCAATGACTTTCCTTAAAGTAAATGACCTACTGTGCTTCTCCATGCTTAGAGCACCAGCACAGCCAATACCTAAGCATGGCATAGCATCAGCCTTCTCCCCTCCCCCATCTGCTGCCTGCAAGGGGGTGGTGATGGAGAACATAAGAACGGCCACATTGGGTCAGACCGAAGCTCCATCTAGCCCATTCTCCTGCCTGCCGACAGTGGCCAATGTCAGGTGCCCCAGAGGGAATGAACAGAACAGGGAAGCATCAAGTGATCCCTCCCGTTTCCCATTCCCAGCTTCAGACAAACAGAGGCTAGGGACACCATCCCTGCCCATCCTGGCTAATAGCCATTGATGGACCTAACCTCCATGAATTTATCGTGCTCTTTTTTGAACCCTGTTGAAGTCCTGGGCTTCACAACATCCTCTGGCAAGGAGTTCCACAGGTTATGCACTGCATGAAGAACTACTTCCATTTGTTTGTTTTAAACCTGCTACCTATTAATTTCATTTGGTGACTCCCTTAGTCCTTGTGTTATGGGAACAAGTAACTTTTCCTTATTCACTTTCTTCACACCAGTCGTGCTATTATAGACCTCTATCTTATCCCCCCTTAGCCTCCTTTTTTCTAAGCTGAAAAGTCCCAGGAGGATGGAGTTAGAACAGATAAGCGCCTTGCGGCAGCCACCATCTTTTGATTCATTATCTGTGCAGTGCCTAGCACAGTAGGTTCGATGCTGGCGATGCTACACACAACCACCATATAATCATAAATAGGAACCCTGACAGCCCAAGGCAGGTGTTTTGCTACACAGTGTGCCGAGAATAAAGAGGAAAGAGCAGACACAGATTGCAGATTTGTGAGTGTATTCAGAGGCAGTAAACAGACCAAGAGGAAATAAAAGCACAGTCGAAAGACACCTTGCAAAAGTGGAGCGACCAAGTGAGCTACAAAATCTTTACTAGCCTCCTGCCCTGGGTTAATGCAGCAGCTGGGATCATAGGTTATGTTGCTGAAGCACATGTTCCAAACTGCAGGGAAGGCACCTTTCTCTGGAACAATCCTTCAGCTGCGTTTGTTCCAGGATGTGGTGTGAGTCACTGGCCCAGAACCTCCGCACTCACCCAACGCGACACTGCACAAACCCATCGTCTAACCAGGAAATGAGGTTTGCCCTGGTGATGCAGCAGCTAGAGACCCAGTGTAGCTGGCAAGCATGTCTGGGCTTCCTCAGGTCACTGTTCTGGCTAGTGAGCCTGGAAATCTGCCTGGGACCAACCTCTTCTATGTCAGTGTGGGGGGGGCGGGAGGAGTTTACTGGTATCCTGCAGCAAAACACAACTCTGGTATCCTCAGCAGAACTCTGTTTCTCCCCAGCTGGGGGAGCAGAGGCTATTTTGGAGGTCTTGGCTCCACTCCCATGACTAATGCACCAGTCAAAGCAGCGCTGAACCAGAGCAGGGAGGCTGGGCAGGCTCTCATCTGCTGCTGGTAGGGACCTGAATGAGGTGGCTGCTCCCAGGAGCCAGGCGGGAGGTGCTCATGGGTTGGGCACAGGCTTACCTCCAGCGGCTCCCGGTCAGCGGCACAACGGGGTGCTCATGCAGCTTCCGGCCTCTCCTGGCACCGTGGACCACAATGTGCTCCGGAGGCGGCCGGCAGCAGGTCTGGCACCTAGGTGGAGGCATCAAAGCAGCTCTGCATGCTGCTCTCATCCACACAGACCCAGCTCCCATTGGCCAGGAATTGGCCAATGGGAGCGTGGAGCCAGTGCTCAGGGTGGGGGCAGCAGCAGGAGTCCCCTGGACCCCTGCCTAGGAGCCAGACTTGCTGCTGGCTGCTTCTGGGATGCAGCGTGGTCCACAGGGCCAGGACAGGCGGGAAGCCGGCCTTAGCACCCCCACTAGTCACCGGGTCCCCCTACAACAAGGTGACCTAGGGCCTGGCACAGTGCGACTGAGCTGGGTTACGCCCCATAGTTTGAAAACCACTGCTCTCCATGGCCCTGGCTAGTGAACCAGTACCGGGTCCGGTAAATGGTACTGGCAGTTCCCATGGCCCGTAAGGAACACATCATCGCTTTGCCCTGCAGGGGAACGTTTCATTACCCCGTCTGCTCCTGATGCTAATTCCCGGCCAGCAATTGGCTCACCAGCATCCCTGCCAGTGAATGCTGACTCCAGCTTTTTGCTCTTTTCACCCCCAGCCTGGCCAATGAGTGTCGGACAAGCTAGCGGGATCACAGAGAGACAAAGCAGATTAGGCTGGAGCATTTGGAGCAAGAGCACAAAGAGGGCTCCCGCTTCTGAATTTTCCATGGTCATTTTACTAGCAAACCGCCTAACGGAAGCTGGCTGTACGTTACGGTGCATGCCAGAGACACCTTCTAAGGTGCCGGTTTAACTGGAGACCTTTCTCGCCAGCTGCTTTTTAACAGACCAGTTCTTGGCACAGCTCTACATTTCTGTTCCTGAATGTTATTTTGCAGGTAGCTTGCTTCCCCCGATGGCAGCTTCTTCTGCTGCACCGGGCTGGAAAGATACTGTCCCAGTGAGCGTGAATAAATCTCTTGTATGACAAGGTGTCTGTGAAAGGGCTTTTTTCTCTTGCATTTTAGTATATGGCGCCAATTCCTGCTACCCAGCATGAAATCTACTGGGCATTGGGAGTGCTTAGGAGGGACTCATTAAAGGCAATGCTTGCGAACCCAAATCCCTACACGAAACTGGCGATTTAGGCAACTAAATGTAAAGCATAGAAGTGCTCAGATCGAGGCTAGTCAAAAATTAGCTGGCCAGACTAATTTGAGTGGAAAATTGGGGGTTTTGACAATGAAATTCTTCCCCATCCATGTCCCCTTTCAGCAGCAAATAGAGAGGAAACCTGGTTTTTTCCCAGCTTGCCTTGAGCATTTCTCCAAATTTCCCTCCCATTTTCTGGCTACTTCTACTCAGCCCCTACATCTGCCACTGACGGCAGTGGGACTTGTGGGGCTCAACCCCTCTGCAAATCACACCCCCTTGATTTAGATGCTCCCATGCGGATTTAGGTGCCCACCTTTAGGCACCTAAATCCACTTTGCTTGGAACATTTGGGCTTAGCCAAAGGCATTGCAATGTCAGGCTTTGATCCGGGACAAACGCTACTCTTGGCCGGCTGAGGAAACCTTTTCAGCCCCGTGCCCGGAACCTCGTTAAGCTGCCCTGAGGCCTGGGAGACCCGCTGCAGATGAGGTGAGATTTGGTGTGTGACTGCCCAAGCTAGTCCGCAGCGGAGGGATAACGCAGCCCGACCTGCGCTGGGTTTGTTGAGTCGAGGCCACGGTGATAACACTTGCTAGCGCACGAGTCTCTGTCCTGGAGGAGCCAGGTTCTGTTTTCAGTAAATCCAGAGGAACTTCGCGGATTTCCCCTTATCCCTGAGATTACCCTCTGGCCCAGAGTGTGAATGGCATGGAAAAACCCACTCTGCAGCATCAGCCGTGACGTGCTGTATGGCACTAAGATCCCTGTGGCCAAGCCTCCCACAGCTGCCGAGACGGCTCTTCCCTACATACCCCAGCTGGCTGCAGGACCAATGCCCCTGTTCTGCCCTGCCCCTCCTACAGAGCCCAACAGCACTGACCCTGCAGTCCCAAGGGAGTACAAAGCAGGCGAAGCCCGTTTCTTGTACACCCAACAGGTCTGGTGCTGAGTCTTTGCGGGAAAGGGAACTAAAGGCCCCTGGAGACTAGCAAGGTTCTCCTGTCATCCCAGCGCCCCTGTGGCCTCTTTCTTTGGTTCTCCCTGCGCTCTGGGGGGACCGGGAGTGATGCTGGTTAAGGCAAAGAACAGGAGAAAACAGAAGAAGCATAAGGGCAGGAGAAGAAAGGAGACAGAAACAGGTGTTGGATGGAAAGGCCTTTGGCCCTAAGCCCTTTGGTAAGGTGGAGTCAGTGGAGAGGAGAGGCCGGGTGGCCAGTGAAGTTGTAGAGAGAACACGCAAAAGGCTTTGCAAAGCGGAGGTGGAAATTCAGAAGGCGAGAAGAAGGCGGAGCCAGAGGTCCGATGCGCCGTCAGGTTGCCAGACAAGAGCAAAGGCACCCGAGTTCCTGCTATTTCTGTGAAGCTTCTAGAAAGGAGCCTCTAGGCTCTGCACACACAGGCTCCTGGTAAGCACAGCAGTTGTGCTACACGCACACGCTGCTTCCCTCTCCCTCCGGAACCCAGTCCGCAAAACTGCCCAGCTCTCACGACACAGCCTCGGCTGGGCGGGCTCAGCAAACAGCTAGCTTTCTCTGTAGACGTTAGGCTACACGGCACGTCTCCTCCCCAGCCAGGCCCTGCATCAGATACAGCCCAGACGCTGCTCCCTGTGCCCAATCAAACATCCTCAGGACAATCAGAAGCCAACAGCTGGCAGAGGAGGGCTGGCTACGGAAGGGCACATTCTCTGCATTCGAAACCTCCAAGCTATTTCGGTTGGGTTGGTTTTGGTTTTCAGCACTTCAATCACCAGCGAGAGATGATCGTGGCCAGTTGAGGGAACCCTAAAAACGTGCACTTTAACCCCCTTACTTGAAGTAAAAAGAAGGTTTCCACACCTGGGGTTCAATGCCTGCATTCCGGGTGGAATAAGAAGGCCTGGGAGCTTGGAAGACGCCTTTGGCTCTTGGTGACAACACCCTGGAAGAGGATGCAAAGGGAGCGCTTGTTCTGACGTCTTGGGCAATCAGTGCAGTCCCGGCAGATGGAGAAAGAGGACCAGCTGCTGGCCGGCTGGAACTTGACAGAGCCGGAGAACGCAAATCGGGGGTCGGCGTCAAGGGAGAGGTTGGGCAAGAGGTGTGTCTCGTGTACGAATGAGGGTTGGGAAAGGCGGGCTGTGGCGGTAGTGCCCCTCTTGGCAACAGCCGCGCCGGTTCTTTAGCTGGGGACAGGATGAACAGAGAGGACTGGAGCTGGTACGGCTGCTGCTTTGCGATTTCCAGCTCCTTCCGGGAAAGCTCGCTCTCCGCCATGCTGCTGTTGTACAAAGACGCTGGGGGAGTTTTTGCCGACCGGGCTGGGCTCTTGGGCGAGTGTTTGAAGGCTGCAGGCGTCACGTGAACATTGGAATCGTACTTCCAGGAGGGTGGCAGAGACATGGTGGGCGACGGTGACCTGGCCCAGTCGGGGTGGGCCGGGGACTCGATGACATACTTCTCCATCCTCGACTGCCGTCTGGCAAACAGTTCCGCTCCTTTCCCTTTCGCCTCGGCTAGGTTTTGATTGGGTTTCACTTGCGGCTTGGGCTGGATGCGTGGGGACTTCAGGCAGGAGGACCACTCCGGGGCGTTGTCTGCAGAGCTTAGGTGAGGCCTGCCTTTCAGTGCATTCTGATGCTGGAAGTTGGAAGCTTCCGCCCCCAGAGCAAATGGTTCTTCCTCGGGACTGGTTCTCCTTGCCCCTTCTGCTTCCTCCTTATATCCGCTCTCTGCACTAAATTCAAAAGGTCTGGGTTAGGAGCCACCTTTGGCTTTTCAACAAAGGTGAACATGGGTTTTTTAGGTGCTCTCCGGGCCACAGACTCCTCTAGTATTCCTGATTTATTCAGGGGTGCTGATTTGCTTTCTCCATGCGGAGGCCCTTGCAGAATGAGAGGCGTCTGTTCTGCACTAGGATACAAGGCTGAGTACGCCGGAGGTGACCTGACCCTAGTAACTGGAGGAGGACTGAACAAGGTCTCTGCATAGGTTGGGGGTGGAGGAAGTTCTACCCCAGGGCTTTTCTCCGGTGCTTGGCTTGTTGTAACTGATGACTGAGTTCCAAACGGTCTTGCTGTTCTGTTCTTCACAGGCTTGGGTTTAGCCAAAGTGAGGTGAACTTCATAATACTGCTTATTGGGTGTCCCATTCCACTCTTTGCTGGCCACCGGAACAGGCATCTCTTTGCAGCTAACCGGAATAGTTGTCTCTTTGCTGGCCACCGGAACAGTCGTCTCTTTGCTGGCCACCGGAACAGTCGTCTCTTTGCTGGCCACCGGAACAGGCATTTCTTTGCAGCTAACCGGAACAGTTGTCTCTTTGCTGGCCACCGGAACAGTCGTCTCTTTGCTGGCCACCGGAAAAAATGTCTCTTTGCAGCTAATCAGAACAGTCATCTCTTTGCTGGCCACCGGAACAGTCATCTCTTTGCTGGCCACCGGAACAGTCGTCTCTTTGCAGCTAACCGGAACTGTCATCTCTTTGCTGGCCACCGGAACAATCATCTCTTTGCTGGCCACCGGAACAGTCGTCTCTTTGCAGACAACCGGAACAGTCGTCTCTTTGCAGACAACCGGAACAGTCGTCTCTTTGCTTGCCACCGGAACAGTCGTCTCTTTGCTGGCCACTGGAACAGTCGTCTCTTTGCTGGCCACTGGAACAGTCTCTTTGTCAATCATCAGCACATTCTGCTCTTTGTTGATAACTTCTCCATTCTTCTCCTTGTCAGTCACTAAGGCAGTCTGCTCCTTGCTGCAAACCAGTACGTTGTTCTCACTGTCACTCACCGGGGCGCATTCATGCCCATTGGCGCTCGGCTCATGCACTCCGTTGGCTGATGGCACCTTTATGTTCTCCCTTAAGTAGATAGTTAGAGGGACCTGCTGTATGTCTCCATTCGGAGATGCCTTGTGGGATGGCGCTGGGTGGGTTTGGGGGAGGGTCTCCTCGCTTTTGACTTCACTTTTTGGCAGGGACGGTGTTTTCTCTAGGTGGGGGCTTTCCTCGTGTCCTTCCATGTTGCTTTTAAAGATCTTCACTCCAGGGTCTTCCGGGCCAAGTGATTCTTTCAGTTCTTTGCTGCCGTCTGACGTCTCTTTCAAATGCCGCAGTTTCCCAGGGTTTGGGATGCTGCGCTGCAGAGCTCCTGGGCTGCCTCTTGTGACTGCTCCCTCCCCTCTCCTCCCGGCGCTTTCCAAAGTGAACTCATTCACTCTCTGCTTGCGCCTGTTGAAGAGCAGCACGCCTTTGGAGTTGGAGCTGGGTGGGTTCGTTAGCTGGGCTGCGATTTTCTGGCTCCTGGCTTTAGCCTCTTTCAGCTCCTTCTCTGAGAAGCTGGCACTCCGGGACAGATCTGGAAGGAGGAAACAAAGAGAGGACAGGATTAACAAGGAGCCCTGAAGAATGCAAAACTCCGTTTCTCTCTGCTTATTTACTTAATCACACACACGTGCGTGCACACACACACACACGCACACAATCTGTGCTCACACGGGACAGGACGACTCCTGGGTTTGAACCCCTTTCCCTACGGCTGTGACTCTCTAACGACACATTAGCCAAAGCCCAGGGCAGATGTCAACAAAACAATAAGGTGTCAGGATTCCACGCTTCGTGGCGACGTGGAAGGACGTGAGGAAGCCCCCACCTAGAGGAAACACCGTCCCTGCCAAAGAGCCAGGTCAAAAGCGAGGAGACCCTTCCCCAAACCCACCCAGCGCCATCCCTCAAGGCGTCTCCGAAGGGAGACATACCGTGGTTCCCTCTAACTCTCCTAGGAGAACGTAAAGGTGACATCAGCCATCTGAGTGCCAGTGGGAGGCAGCCGGCAAGTGCTCCGCACACCTCAAAGCCAGATACTCTGAGCAACTCAGTAACCAAGGAATGGCAGGGAACAGCAGGGAAGTTGAGCAAACCTGCTCCTCTGTAGGACACGTGGGCTACGTCTAGACTGCATCCCTTTTCTGTAAAAGGGATGCAAATTAGACACATCGCAATTGCAGATGAAGCGGGGATTTAAATCCCCCCCGCTTCATTTGCATAAAAATAACTGCGCTTTTTCGGCTCGGGCTTTGACGAAAAAGCGCCAGTCAGACGCGGATCTTGCGGAAAATAAAGCCTTTTCGAAAGATCCCTTATTCCTCTTAAAAGAAGGAATAAGGGCTCTTTCGAAACGGCTTTATTTTCCGCAAGATCCGCTGTCTAGACTGGCGCTTTCGTCAAAGCTCGAGCCGAAAAAGCGGCAGTTATTTTATGCAAATGAAGCGGGGATTTAAATGCCCGCTTCATCTGCAATTGCGATGTGTCTAATATGCATCCCTTTTACGGAAAAGGGATGCAGTCTAGACACAGCTGTGGAGTATAATGGGGTGAAGGTCCTGGAAGAGGATGGACTTTAGGAAAATTAGGCTTCCAAAAAGGGAGATTTAGGTGCACTCTGGAGTGACTGACAGCTGCAGATGGCATCCTTGGGTAGCTGCGGGATAGGGGACTGAAGGATGGGGAGGGGAGTCGTTTCTATAGAGCACGGAAAAGTAAATCCCTCACACAGCAACTCCAGAAGTATCTTTTGCAGAGGGGCGAGGAAACTTTATCATGGCGCCTCAGAGACCCTCTTTCTCACCCTCTCTTCCTTGCCCTGTGTTGTGAGGCCTATTTCTAGTAGGGGAACATGGGATAGGACCCCCCCTACATCCTGTCCTACATTTGCTAGCAGGGTAGCTGCAGAGCAGGGGGTGCACCCCCATGGAGAGAGGGGCATCCTGCCCCTGCCAGCCTGGCATCCAAGGAGGAACTCCAGCTCCATCTAGTCTAGTGAGACCTGCTGGCGTGGGGCCTCCCCTTCCACCCCCTGCCTGCCACCCCCACAACGCCAGCGCCTCAGAACAGGATTTTGAACAGGAGGAGGGTAGGAGCCAGCGGTGCACGGTTGGGCGGCTATGCTGGTTTGCAGTAAGGTGGGGCCGGGCCGTTCAGGGAAGAGAGGGGACACGACAAGCCTACAGCTCAGTGCTGTGGGCTCTGAGGGGAGACGGCGCACGGCAATGGGGCCCGTGTGGCTTGACTTCCCTCACAGCCTGGGAAGTGGGAGAGACAGGCAATTTCCCCGTGGCAACCCCCACATCACCCCGGCAGCATCTTCCAGGCTCGGAACCAAGGGGCAGGTGGCTGCTCCAGCATCGGGAGGGTCTGAAGGGCTGTTCCTGCCACAGGGAGGGATACGCACACAAGGGAACCAGCCCTGGACGTCTTAGCAACACAACCTGACAAGAGCTCCTGGGTCATCAATGCCAGGCCGCTGCGACCACTCAGGCATAGAACTCCACCCGCTGGGCGCCAGACTCCAGGACCCTGGGTGGGTCCCAGAGCTCGGGCTGCAGCCCAAATGTGTACAGCACAATTAAGCAGCGCCTTAGCCTGAGCCCCACTCAGCTGGCCCGGGCCAGCCGCAGGGGTCTGATTGCAGTGTAGACAGACCCTACGGGCTGGTTTGGCAAAGAGAGAAGCAACAGCTGGAGGTGATGTGCACCCTCCACTCCCACTGAGAGACCCCCCAGAGGGCACCCTGCTGTCTGCAGCCCCGACACCAGCCTTACGCCACCGCTGGGCAGCCCTCTCAAACCTGGAGGAGTTTCTTGCCGTGCACGATCTTGCTCCCGGCATCACAGCTCCACTCACTTACACTAGGACTTTGCCTTTGACACGGTGGCAGCCTGTCCCAACTGACTGAGGCTACCCACACGAGAGAGATTATAAATCAAAGTGAGGTTGTGCCCCCTAGAGATTAACATGCAGGAGAAGCTCCAGAGCTTTGGTCCAGAGAAGCACAAAAGGCCTGGATGCTTCTTGGCACCCTGTGGGCTTAGAGACGGGCCCGGCAGGTGAACCCGGGCAGTTTGCCGTGGGTGCTTTCCAGCACTCCCTGGCTGCACTGGGGTCTGGGAACCTGCAGGAATAGCTGCTCTCGTGCTGTTACTGCTGTTGCATTTCTGGTCCTGGCTAAAAGCAGGAAGCCCATGAGTTGGGTGGGGGAATCAGTTTATAAAAGATTCTCCAAAGTTTTGCCAAGCCTGGAAAACTTGGGTTCAGGTGCCATTTCAAACACCCTTGCCAGTGCATGGCTAGGGGCTAGCCTCCGAGGGATGGGGGGAGAAGGGGATAACTCTCCATTGCAGTGGAGTTGCCCTAGCAGACATCCAGAGCGGCCGGGTTCCATGTAATCAAAACAAGCAGACAGCAATTGGAACGGAAACCTCCTGCTCTTGGAACCGTACCCCAGCTGCTGCAGTCTAGCAGCTCACATTAGCTCCCAGGACTTTCCAGGGCTCTCTGTAGAAAGAAGCACCCGGTGCGCATGTCGCTGCCTTTTCAGACCATGCATTGCCTTTGAGAAGACAGAAAAGGCCCAACTCCTGCATCCTCGCAGCGAGTTTGAAAACCAGATGGCAAAGACAACCAACTTCTTCTGCCTGCGTGCGCCAAGCTTTGCTTTCTGGGTGCAGTGACTGTATTGGAAAGGAATTTATTGAAAGGCTTCAAAAGGTTTCAGGTTGCAGTTCATTTGGTTTCAACCTCTCTGCACAAACATGCTCCGAGCAGGAAGTTGGCCGGCTCTGGACTATCTCCCTTTGCTCTTTAGTGGCTAATCACAGCAGGGATAGAGTTAGGAAAATAAACCGTGCTCTAGCTGGAAATGGCACCCAAGCACCCTGGGGGGAAGCCCTTGGGCAGATGAGTAACCCGCCGATGCAATGTTTAGCTTGGTTTCGAGGCAACACAAGATGGCAGCATTAGACAGGAAAGCTGCACAAGTTTTGGCCCATCCCTTGCAGCCTGAAGCAGCAGTTCAACCTAATTAACCCCTCGGCTTCCTAGAAGAGCACCCACTTCGCAGTCCATGGAAGTGCGGAAGATGCACCAGCTGCATGAGTGTTAACCCACCGAAAATCCATTCATGGCTCTTCCAGTGTTGGACAAAAGGCTGGAAACGGGTCAGAACAAAAGCTGTGAGCGGAGCCCCAAAGGCTGTGGAATTACATGGGGATGCATTTTCTCTGGCTGAGCAATTTCCTAGGCAGGAACGTTCTGAAACTCCCACGACTGAACCCATCTGAGGAGAGGAAACCTCAGAAACAAAGCACAGTCGTAAAAAGTTTACAGCCAAAGGGACGACATTCCTAGTCTGGAGAGCGGGACAGGAAGACGGACCTTGCAGAGCGTCTGTTCGGTGAAAGACTGTTCCCAATTCAGAGTTCCCATCCCACATTGGGATCAAAGTCATGCTAGCTGCACTCAGCTATGGCTAGCAAGGTCCCGAGAGGGACTTTCTTCAGCCAAAATATGCAGCCAACTGCCATCTTTGTCATGCTAGGAACTAATGCAACTGTACGCAGTTACAAGCCCTGGGCAACAACCCCTTCTCTTCTGATCCCAGCTCAGCGCCCCGAGCCGTAGAAAAGAAGCTGAGTCAACCTTTGTGTAGCCACGGGCTGCTCTCAACTCTGCTTTTGGAGCGTCTGCCTCCCTTGCAGGTGGAGTCCGAGGCAATGAAGCAGCCATGTCAGGGCACCCAGCGCGGAGGGATCCCAGAAGGGGACGCATGGATGCCGAGAGGAGGGACAGCGCAATGCAAACGGAGCGAGAGGAAGAACGAAAGAGCGAGGAACAAAGAGAGACGGATGGAGGGAAGGAGGATTGGGGAAGAAGGGCCAGGAAGAAAGGTGACTGCTCCTGAAGACAGAGGAGGGGAATGGTGCCCGCCCCAATGTGACCATACGGGCACAAGTTCCTCCTTGCCATGGCACCCTTCTCCCCCCTTGGGCCTGGCCCGGTGACCCGTCCATGAAGGAAGCAACTCCCAGGGAGCTGCAGGAGGAGCTGAGAACCTGTCTCTGACAGCTGCTTGCCTGGAAGCCACCCCCTGCCTGGAACCCAGGGTCAGTGGGTGTCTGGGAGGCACTGTCTGTCTAGATGAAACACGCAGCTAATGCCGGCTGACAGCTGGGCTCCATTCCCCCAGGCTGGTTCTGCTCGCGCGCGCTCTCCTCGTCACACAGGGTAGCCAGCTGGAAAGGCACCAGCAGCCACAAACTCCAATTCAGATGACTAAGGGATGGGCCAGCCCAACAGCTGGGGGAATTTTTTTTTTTTTTTTTTTTTTTTGCTTGCTATCAGGGGGACTTCCAGCTCAGGGAACCATCACACGTTCCACCCTGCTCTTCCCCATCAATCTGAGCTATTCAGCAGGTGGAGGGGCTGGTCCGAGAAAAGACACCACTTCCTCGCCGCCCGGCCAGGCCTGATGAGGGAGGAGCAGCAGGACTGGGCCTTTCTGGGTGGGGCAGGCAAAAGGGTCCCCTGCAGGGTGCAGGAATCTTCCCCACCGTCACACCTGTCCTCTGAGCACGGCCCACTGCTGGAGATCACCACGCTGTGGGTCTGCCCCTGCCTGGCCGTTCCTGTGCTCGCTGGACATTACAGATCCTTGCTGTCACGCCCCAGAGGGAGGAAAGTCCTGCAGGCCGAGGCTGGCTCCCCTGGCAACCACAGGGCCACCAAGCTCCAGCCAAGGGGATGGGAGGAATTCCCTCCAAGCTCTGTGAGCTGGCCTGGGGGCAACCGGAGTGAGAACACCAGGAGCCCCTCTCTCTCTCCCCTCGCAGCCTGGCCACGCCGCCTACCCCATGGGTCTCACTGCCACACCCAGGGAGCAAACGGCTGCGCTGGGGACCCAGCCCAGGCCAGCACAAAGCACAAGGGCGCCCGAGGGAGCGACACTGGCTTCGTCTGCACCTTCCACACCGGTTCATCTCTCCTCCCGCCTTCCCCGGAGCCGGCCTGGGGCTGAGCCAGCCTGCGTTTAGTTGGGGGCCTGTGAGCTGCCAGTCACTGAGGAAAGATGAAAACCTGCTGCCTTTGAAGTCTGTTCCCCCCCGCCTTTCCCTGGGCTCCCTATTCCACGCTCCTTCCTTTTTTGGGCTTGTTTCTTTGATCTTGAGATATTTGCTACAGCTAACTAAAAAGGCAAACTGCTGCCTAGATCTGGGCACAGAGCGGGGCAAAACTCTGCCCGTGCCCCTCACTCCAGAGTGCTCGCCTCTCCTGCTAGCCCTCCCCCCCACTCTGCCAAGAGGAAACCCCCGCCTACTACTCCAGCCCCGGGCCACGGCGCAGCAGCGCCTGCTGCCCCTGCCAGAGGGGTGGCTCTTTGGGTGTAGGAAGGTCCTTTTCTCTATGTTTGTACAGCGCCTGGCACGGAGGGGTCGCTCTCGAGCTGGTTGAGGCCTGTCAGGGCTCCCGCAGTACAAATGTTCAGCACTAACAGGAGCAGGGCTGGACGGGGGGGTTTGTGCTCATGGCCTTGGATGAGGGGCTAGCGATTCTGATGGGCGGCCTCGCTCCAGACTGCAGCTGAGATCTCCCAAGCTGAAAGGCAGGTGTATTCCCACCTGCTGGCTCCAAGTCTCCAAACTCCCTCGGTCTTTCGCCCGGCCTTTCCCATTGCGCTGCGGTGACGCTGCATGTCACGCAGAGCAGCGGGGTTCGCTGGACGCCCGTCAGGACCGAGCCCCGAGCCGGGCCCTGCTGGAGCCACGTGGGCGCCCATCGGTTTGATCTGGAGGCAGATGCCGGCTGACAGACGCAGCCTCGTGCTGTCGGGCTGGATCAAAGCGCCCCAATGCCACAGGACAGGCTCTGCTCTCTCCTCCAAGGTTATTCTGCTGATTCCCTAGTAACCGCCCCGCATCGCTGGCGCCCAGAGGAAGGGGGCCCAGGCATCGGATGCTGCTACCGACCCGGCGCTCCCAAGTCAGGAAAGCACTTACGCTTCCGTCCCACCCGTAGGTGCGTAAAACTGGGGCTGCGCTTGAGTGCTTCCGGGTCACAGAGTGGGGCAGGCCGCTGCGACAGCGCGTCCAAAGGAAGAGACCAGCAGCCCCAAGGGACAGGGCTCTGGCCCAGCCTCGGGCTCTCTGCGCATCCCACATGGAAACTGCCAGCGCCCACGATTTGGGCCACTCTGCCGGGCTCCTGCGGGCCAGTGCTGGGTAGCCTGTTGGCCGGGCGTGGCTCCTGGCCCCAAGCGCCCCCATTCTGGGGAAGGGGAGCTGAAAAAGGAGCATAAAAGCTGGTGATGCGGGGGGGAGGGGTGAATAAAGGGGCTTTTCTTGGCTCTCCCCTTCTAGTCTGTGCAGCCCGGATTAGTGGGGGCATGTCCTGTGGGCTCAGTGCTGAGGAAGGGCTGGCACGTGGCTGCACCCCCAGAAGGGACTCTAGGCAGCAGCTGGTACTTAAAGAGACACGCCCCTGCCCTGTGTTATTTCACCCCTCGGCAACACTCTACCCCCGCACTTGGCTCCCAGCTAGCTATGGAGATGAGCAAATATGGGGGGGAGGATTCAAGGCTCTACCCACCCTGTGCTCTGCCTACCTGCCCACCCTGGAAAGTGTTAGGCAAGCAGCCCTGCTCTTCCCCCCCCGCACAAGCTAAGCACTGGTCCTTGGGCCAGCCGGCAGTAAGGGGAACCCCGGCTCCCCTTTAACTCACAGCGCGGCTGAACAGGACCTGGGTACACTCTAGCCATCAGTCAGCAGCCGTTTCCTTTGCTAACTGGGCAGAGTTTGACCTACAGAGTGTGTGTGTGTGTGTGTGTGTGTGTGTGTGTGTGTGTGTGTGTGTGTGGCCATGAGCAGGAGTGCAAGGGAGGTCCGTGTGCAGGTGTGCACAGCAGCCGGAGTGGAAGGTACTGTGTGTCTGTGGAGCTGTGCAAGAGAGTTCTATGTGTGCACACGTGTGTATGTAGAAGTGTAAGGGAGGGTGTGTCTGCCTGTCTGTGTAGGAGCACAAGGGAGTTCCGTGTGTGTGCATGTGTGTGCAGTAGGAGTGTAAGGGAGTGTGAGTGTGTGTGTGTGTGTGTAGGAGTGTAAGGGAGTTCCACGTGTGCATGTAGTAGTATGGGGGGGAATGTGTGTGTGTCTGCCTGTCTGTGTAGGAGTGCAAGGGAGTTCCTTGTGTGCATATGTGTGCGGTAGGAGTGTAAGGGAGTGCGTGTGTAAAAGGGAATTCCATGCATACGTGTGTGTGGTAGGGGATTGTAAGGGAGAGAGTGAGTGAGTGTGTGTGTAAAAGGGAGCTCCATGTGTAGCACTGGCAGGGATGCTCCGGGCTATTGCTGACACTGAGTCCAGCTTCTCTGATCATGTCTGCTGTGAACTCCCATTCGTTTCATGTGTTTTTCATTTTCTTGACTGCTGTGCTGGTTGGGCTCCTTCCAGGCTATTCTGAGCAACGGCTCAGCCCCTGGGCCTACCAGCGAGGGCAGGGCTGCATTGCTCAGCCAACCCGCCCAGAGAGCTCCAGGCCGGCAGGCAGAGGCCTCCAGCCAGGGAACGCTAGGCTGAGCTGCGAATCCCCTTTCCACCCCACACAAACCTGCCCCTCGAAGAAGCATCAGCTCCCTGGCAGAGAATCCCCTGGCACAGCCAGGCCTGCTGAGGCCTCGTTTCCTAGCAAGTCGTTCAACCCCCTTGGCGAGCCGTGCAGGCCCTGCCCAGCGACAGCCAAGCAAGGGGCACGGGAGTGGCTGACGCCTTCCCGCTGGGAGCTGCCTGCGGGAGACTGAGCTTATTCACGTCCTGCGGATACCATATCACTGAACTAAGGCGCGCCTCGACGCTCTGGCAATGCACTGGGCTCTGCCCCCGCGAACGCCCCCTCTTAGCACAGCCCTCCTGCCTTGCTCAGCCCGGTTTTCCCTCTGAACCCTGCTGCCAGGGCCGGATTAAGGGGGGGGCTAGTCGGGCAGCTGCCTGGGGCGCTAACCTATGGGGAGCTCCTGATTGAAGTGGTAAGGGGCGCCGTGCGCCCGGGGGCAGGGCTGCGTATGCGCCGCGCGCCCGCTGCCCAGGGCACAAGTATGGCTCGGTCTGGCACTGCCTGCTGCGCTGTGTTTTCACGCACGGCTCGGTGAGCAGCACCTGAGACTGGAAGCAGTGAGACTCCTCGAGGTGCGGGGTGAGTTAGGAATCCGAGACGCCCCCTCCGTGCGCGTACTGCACCCTGCGCTGTGGGGCCCGGATCCTGCGGCTTGTTACAGGTTACCGGCCTGCCAGCACTTCCCGCCGTATCCGCAACGCACAGGGTCATCCGGGACCGCCGTGCTTGCAAGACCATCTTTGTCCTACGTCCCAGGAAGGCAAATGAGTTGTGCCAACTTGTCCTTGGTCTCCTCCACTAGTCTGGACTGGGCCCGGCCCGGCATGGGCAGCTCCCGGCCTCAGGATGTCTGTCTGACTCCCCATGGGGCTGCCTGCCAAGGCCATTGTAACCCTTTCCCGTGAGGTCAGCGATTCCCTGAGTGTACAATTCACCCCGTGTTCACCTCGCAGCCTGTGCGGCGGGTGGGGCTTCAGTTGGCTTTCCGGAGCCGGGACACCGGGCCAAGTCAGGGCAAATGAGAACGCTCCTCTTTGCAAACCTCCAGGGGATGCTCCAAGATGGTCACTAGGTGTGAGCTAAGCCTGGGTCTCCCCAGCCTGGCCTCGGGCCAGGAGGAAGCATTTCCGGCAGGGAGGTGTACTGCCCCATGGGGACATGTGCAGTCCCATGCCACAAAACAATGCTGTGAAAGCCAGACCTGCCCCAGAAGCCTCAAACAGGAGGGGATGAGCAAACAGGAGCTGGGCAGAGAGCTGGCAGGGAATTCTCCTGGGAAGGAGCCCCAGCCTTGCAGGAACAGCAGCTGCTACTGCAGGGCCACATGGGGCTGAGAGCTCTAGGCAGGGGAACAGCCCGGAGCATTACCCCTGAGAGCCGCGTTCCCTGTAAGCTGAGTGCTTGGGCAGCCACTTAGGAGAGATTCAAATGCCGTCCCGGTGATTAGCAAAACGCCCACAGCTAGGTTGGTGTGTCTATTGGTGGTGCACATTGGCACATGCATTGCGCATGTAGAAAAAAATATTCCACACATGGATGGAAAAAATCCGCACATGGATGGAAAAGATGAGAGGGAAGATTGCCCCTGGGCTGCACCAGATGGTACCGGAGTATCAGTCAGAGCCTAAAGGGAGGGAGACCCCTGACGGGTGACGGAGCAGGTTGTGTGGGCAGCGGGACCAGCTGGCAGGGAGACAGCAGGGAGCAGGTCTGCCTGACTTTGCAGCTGTGTGTGAGGCCAACAGGTATCTCAAGGGGGACTTCTCCCCTCGACCCGAGGCCAGACCAGCACGAGGGCTATGACAGCAGATGCTTCATGTAGCAGAGACCCGGCCTCAGCAGTGCGTGCTCGTGCTGTAGAGAGATGGGCCTGGGGCAAGTCGCTGTGTCTATTCAGCACCCACCATGGGGGTATCTCAGGTTTCCCCCAGCAGTGCCTTTGGCCCAGCTGTGATATGGGCCCTCCACAGATGGGGTGGTGGACTCTCCCCCTCCGTCCCCATAGCAACGCAAGCCAAACCAAGGGAAGAGGTGACGTCCCACCCCTACGTATTCATCTCCTGTGTCAGGAAAACACCGTCGGGCTCTGGCTGGAGGATCGTCCCCAGAGCCTCTGTCACGTCAGGGCAAACAGGAAATCCCTAGGGGAGGACTCAGTGCATGCACATCGAAACATATATAGTCCATCTACAGCTGCTAGCGGGCGGCAGGCACCCTGATTGTATTCAGAGATGCGTGTGTGCACACTCCTGCGCTTGTCTGCACAAGCGTGTGCTTTTAGGTGTACAGCATATGGCCGAATACACTGCGCGTGCATGCGCATGCCCACACACACACACACACACACACACACACGAGTCTCTTCTCTTCCTCGCCCCTACTGTCGCCTCAGCCCTGCCACACTCTCCCTGCTATTCCTTCCTGATTTTCGTCATGGCAGGAGCTGGGCCTGGGCCAGGGAAGGTGAGGAACAGGGGACATCCTCTCTGCATCACGCTATCAAGGGGATCCAACTCCTCAGGGCCCTCCCTGGTCGAACCTGCAAAGCGGTGTTGGTTGCTGCGTCGGCATTGGCGGTGAGCTGGGCAGGGTTCCCCCACCGCCACGCCTTCCGCACGCCAGAGCCATGCGATCATGGAGCCAGCACCTAGAGGCCAGCTCGGCGCTCTCCAGGTGGACGCCCTGAGCTCTGTTTGCACAGGGGGATGAAATCCCAGCCTCGTCTCTCCAGAACAATGATGGAGAAACTCAGGGATCCGTGTCTCCCCTCTAGGCAGGAACAGCTTGCCCAGGGTGGTGCAGGGCCCAGAGGACACAACAGAGACCTCTGCCATCGCTAGCAATGGGAGAGGCTGAGGGGACACGTCAGAGGAATCCCAGCTCTCCCTCTGTCCGTCCCACGCTCATGGCTGAGTAGCTGCTCTCCTCTGAGTGAACAGCACGTGGCCCGGTGTTGGCAGACCCCAGCCGCGGTTCATTTCCTCCCCTGGCTAATGCTTCCCAAGGGAAGGGGCTGACACGACCCTCTTGCTTCTTCCACGCAGGGGAAGTCGCCATTTCTTGAGCCCTGCCACAATGGGCTGGCTTCATCCCCGGTGCATTTCCACTGATTCCAATGGCATTGCCCTCACAGGATTGATACCGGCCCTAACCTTGCTCAGCGCTCCTCAAAGCCAATAAGGAGACCCCCGTCTCAATCCACACGGTCCACAGCGCCGTCCCATGGGCCGATTTTCTGAGGGGGAGAGGTAGGTCCCCATTCTGCATGCGGCCCGTCCGCAGTCGGGCCCCCGGAATGACACTCGCCTGCCTGGGCACCAGTCCGAGCGAGGGAGGCGGCTGTTACGGCGCGAAGGCTGGCTAAGGTCGAGGCTGGCTGTGCGCACCAGAGCCAGCTGAGAAGCAGGATGACATTCGGGAACGTTTTTGAAAAACTGTGGTTGACGGCGAGATGTTGCTTCGGTTGAAATTTCCCCACTGGCCCCAATAGGAGCGAGGACGCACAGACTCTCTGTTAGACAGACTGACATCGGCTTCCGGTGGCTAATAGAAACCCAGAAGAAAGACGTGCACACAAACCTCATACCTCCTACAGACACTCCTCCCCACATCACACACATGCCCGGCCTGCACACCCCCACAGTGCACATCCTCCTGCACCCCACCCAACCACACAAACCTATGCCCAAAGCACACCCCCACACATATTCTTCCCTCGCCCCACACAGCGATCCTACAGCACACTTCTTACTAGTCAGATGGAGAGCAGAGCGCATTTCTCACCCTCTTTCATACCAAGCATCTCCCTACACTGTGAATCAGGGGAATTTCCCCCTTTTACCACATTCCTCTCTATAAAGGCACAACCTGGGGTCACTCGGTGGACTTCATATACAAGCATTGTCCATTTCCTAAGCCATACTCAACACAGAGTCCCTGTTTCCACAAGCAACAGGCAACATTCCTCACATCCTCTTTATTCTGTATATGTCTTTAAATCCTGGTGGTTTTCCAGAATCTGCACCGGGCAAAACCCAAAGCAAACTGGCTGCCAGACAACTCACCGCCACCCACCTTCCGCTGTTACTCAATTAATGGATGCGTCTGATTCTGTTCCTTCGGATATGCTCTGCCTGCCAAGGGAAAGGCTGAATCATTTGGCCCCTCTCTGGCAGCTGCACAGGCGGAGGAACGAAAGCCCTTCCCGTGTTATTTTAGCACATGAACGCACGGGCTCGCTCTCTCCCCCGCTCGCCGCAAGAGGCAGATTTATGGGGCACTGTGAACTCCAAAGGCAGGGTGCTCGGCGGGGCTTTAGGAAAACTTCCATGCTGACAAGCTCCATCATGCACTTTGCAGCTGTGTCACTGCTGCCCCCTCTGACTTCCGCCACCCATCTCTCCAGCTTAACAACTTCGGTTTGACAGGCTGCAAATTCCTGCCCCGGGTCCCCCAAAGGATTGAACCAGCTCTTTTTCGGTAGCTCCGCTGCCCCAGTGCGGCGCTCCCTGTCCGTCAGCGCTGCGATCAGAGATGCATCTCTCCCTCAAACAGACAGCACCAGAGCATCGGCTCAGTGGTTCCTACGGGGCTGGCTGGGACAGGGGGGAAGTCAGGTGGGACCGATTCAGCCATGGTGTCTCCTGCCAGGAGCTGGATTCTTCACTGTGCTTCTGTAGAGCGGGCTCAGAAAGGCAAGAGAAGTTCTCATGGGACGTCAGAGAGATGGACTGAGCCTGCCAGAAGGAGAGCATGGCTAGGCTAGGCTAGGCTAGGCAAGGCAAGGCAAGGCAAGACAGAAAGAACATATGGTTCTTTTCTCCTGGAAATGATGAATCTGCCTAAGGCGGAGACATTGGAGGTCAAAATCGTCTTTTTTTTTTTTAAATGCAACAAACATTTGCCTTGGCTTTGCTTTGGCAACAGCACAGAGGAGGGAAGCAACGTTTCCTCAGCCAGCCAGCGAAGCCGACACGGGCTGGAGAGGGGCCAGGGACGGTCTGGGCTCCCTTTGCAGCAGGGTCACCCTCGTGGTGTTTATTTCGGAGGGAGAAAGGAGGAATCTGGCTGTGGAATGCTGGAGCTGCTGAGAAACAAGCCACAGGCTCCAGATGTTTGTGAATTTCATGCTGAACCGCTCCAAACCCATCCAAGTGATGTCGTGTCCAAGGCTGCCGGAGAAGCGAAGCTCTCAGCGGAGCCATTTCAGAGTCTCTCGAACGTGCTACTGCCTGTTAATAGCAACCGAGGGGCCTTTCGGGCTCACTCACTAGTTCTGGGGAAGAATCTGCTATTGGCCAGTGAATTCCTGCTCGGGCCAGTTGGCAGCTGCCTTGCGAAGACCTGTCCCTCTCACCCACCGACATCCAGCATCACCGATACGTGTGGGCACATTAAGGGCATGGCCATGCACTCTGGTCAAGGGGGCAGAGAGCGAGGTTTTCAACTAGCCTCCGCACAGGGCCGGGAGCCAGGAACTCCTGTGCGTTTGCTCTGGCACGCTGAGCCAGCTAGAGACTGATGTCAGAACTGGGGCCTTGGACAAGCCACTCGGAGGGGAATTTTGAAAACTGGCCACTGATTCTGGGTGGCTTGAGTTCGGAGCAGCCAGCTGGAGATCTCTGGGGGCCTGCAGAGCAGCAGACACCCCCCATTTACTCCCACTGGAGATCTGAAGGACCAGCTCTTTTGGAATGCAGGCCTTGGGCGTCTCCAAATCGGCCCACCGCGCCCACACTGAAGAAAGTGGCCTGATCTCCTCCGCCATTGTTTCAGGGAAAGCACCAATGCCCTGCCTCCCAGCTGGAGGGGGATGAACAGGCTGTGGCACGTCTCTGATCGGAAACAGAAAAGCCCCGTTAAACCCTTCCTATGATGGCTGAGAGTGGCGATACCTGAGCGCTTTTCCCGCAGCCTGGGCCTGGCGGGCAGCTGGCCTCACACACCTCCACGGGGGAAGGGGCCATGACAGGAAGTTGGCAGGGGAGGTGACTCAAGCCACCCAGAATCAGTGGCCAGTTTTCAAAATTCCTCTCCAAGTGGCCTGTCCGAGGCCCCAGTTCTGACTTCAGTCACTAGCTGGCTCAGCGTGCCAGAGCAAACGCACAGGAGTTCCTGGCTCCCGGCCCTGTGTGGAGGCTAGCTGAAAACCTCGCTCTCTGCCCCCTTGACCAGAGTGCATGGCCATGCCCTTCATGTGCCCACACGTAACGGTGATGCTGGATGTCGGTGTGTGAGAGGGACAGGTCTTCGCAGGGCAGCTGCCAACTGGCCCGAGCGGGAATTCACTGGCCAATAGCAGATTCTTGCCCAGAACTAGTGAGCGAGCCCGAAAGGCCCCCTCGGTTGCTATTAACAGGCAGTAGCACGATCAAGAGACTCTGAAATGGCTCCTCTGAGAGCTTCGCTTCTCCGGCATGGCTTGGTCTCGCTTTGTCCATTCCCAACTTTTAAAAGGTACTTTACGTTTTTTCCCTTCCCACTAGGGATCCTGTTTAAATGGCCCTTGTGGTTCCTGAAGTTATCACTCCCACCTTGCCAGAGATGCAGCTGGGTTTTCTGCCCGTGGGTCTTTTGCCTCAAGAGGCAGTTTTAAAGGTTCTTATTCTATTATGATTGGCTCTTCGGATTGCTCCGGTTCCCCCTTTTTACACCCCTAAGCCGCAACCACTCCGCCAGCACCCACCGGCCGAGCCGTCCTTCCCCCTGGCAGCACAAGCGGCACGGTGGGATTTTGCCCTTTGGCGCACACACCTCCTTCCCTCGCCCAGGGCTGCGCTCTGGGACAGGTTCATTCTGTTACTCCCCAGCATCCTGGCTTCCATCAACATTGTAGCTCCAGGAGGGACCTTCCTCTTACCTGCCTCGCTGCCCCCCTCCATAGCTCAAAGTCAGCCCTGCGCCGCGGTTATTTAACTGGTGAGACAAAAGAGCTGCATCCATTCCTGGCCCAGGAATAGGGTTTCTGGGGATGGCTGGGGCGGCGTCTCCTCCCAGCTCCGGGCGGCAATCCCCGACTGCCGTCCGGGGTCTGTTTGGTTGCTTTGTGGCCGGTCGGGTTGTCGAGAACGAGGATGGGGAGTTGACAGCCCCTGACGGGCAGCAGAGTCGCTGGGCAAGCTGGGTTGTAAAGACACTTGTCACTTCACCAGCTTCTTTGGTTTCCAAATGTCACGCGCGTGTCTTCCAGCAATGCCCCCCAAAGCTCCGGGCTTAGCAGCTTCTGACTGCCCCATCAGAGACGACCTTTCTGCAGCAAGGACGTGACCTGCTCCTCACGGCTGCGAAAGGCTTTTATGGGCTCCCTCCCCTGCCCGGCCAAAGAGAACACAGAATTCCTCCCGGCTCAGCTAAGCTAGCAGTGGGCAGGTCCGGTTGCAAAGGGCTGTTTTGCAAAGGGAAATGGAAACCCTCAGGTGACTGAGGACACAAGACACCAGCTGGGGGAGGTACGGTCCACCTGCCTGAGACTGCGATCTTACATGTGAGCCAGGCGCCCCCTGTGTCAAACCCCGTTGACGTGGATATCCGTGTCCAACAAGGGAGAGATCCTGGCCCCACTGATGTCAGGGGGAGTTTGACCAGCCCTTGACGGCAGGGGGGCAAGCCATTTCTGTTGCTTTTCTGCCTGTCCCTGCCAGAGACCCCTTGGAAATAGCAAGGGAAAATCTCACCCCCACCCTTGTGTTCAAAGGACCACACCAAACCCAGGCACAAGGTGTAGAATCATAGAAGTGCAAGAGACTTCAAGAGGTCACCAAGTCCCCTGCCCTCACGGCAGGACCAAGAACCATCTAGATCATCCCTGACAGGTGTCTCTCTAACCTGCTCTTCAAAATCTCCAGAGATGGAGACTCCACAACCTCCCCAGGCAATTGATTCCAGTGTTTAACCACCCGGACAGGCAGGAAGTTTTTCCTAATGTCCAACCTAAACCTCCCTGGCTGCAATTTAAGCCCAGAGGCTTACATTAAATACCATCAGCTGAGCTCATCCATGCTGTGGAAACAAGGGAGAGCCCCTAAGCCAGGCATGGGTGGAGCACATGTGGGGAAGAGAGGAAGTGACCCAGTTGGACAAAGGGCAGGCTGCACTCCAGCCCCAAAGGGGAAGCCTTTGCACAGAGTGAACCTACGTCAATACTTTAATAGCTTAGGCCAATGGTGTGAATGGGCTGGAACAGGACACATCAACCCCCCGGCCCAAGATTGGACAGGTGATTTTCAGCAAGGTTTGGTGTCGGTTTCCCACCAATATCCTGCTCCCATCGGGTGCCTTTGCCCTCCTAAAGCTGCACAGCTCCCCTCAAAGGCCCCGTGGGATGGAAGCGGGCTCGGGAAATGACACTGCACTGAGCACACTGTCTGACTCCAAACAACCAAGGGGAGAGGGCATGGATCCAACTCCAGCTACAGCGCTGCTAGCAGGGTGCAACAAAGGAAACGCAGACTCAGCCCTCGCTGCCAATGGAGAGCTGTTTGTCCAAACCCGACAACCCCGGCACCTCCCAGCACAGCGGCACAGGCAGGAGATACACCAATGGCAGTGGCTCTACTGGCCGGTGGAGCGGGGGGAGCACAGAGACAAAGCTCTGTCGCTGACCCACACGACGCATCAGGGCAGGGGTCTTCCACGTGACCCCAGAATGGAACGCGATAAATCATCCACAGCAACTACTTCTGAAACACGGCTTTACGGCTCCTCGCTGCTTACCACGACCAGCAGCTGTGCTAGACCAGCGGCCCTCCTGACAGACTGACACAATGAAATGTAGTCCCAGCCAAATGCACCCAGATTAGGGATGTAAACTTTTTTTTTAAATCCTGTAACCGTGTAACCGATTGAAATTCAATTGGTTACATTGTTAAACACTTTGTGGACTGCCGGCCCTGTTGGGCTGCCAGGGGTGGCTGGCATCGCCAGCCCCATGGGCTCCCCACAGTAGTAGGGAGTTTAACAGGGAAGTTAACCGATAAGCTGATGCGTATGGGTTAACCAGTTAAACTTTTACATCCCTAACCCAGATGCTCACAAACTCCAAGAAGAATCCCTCTTCAGATGATTCCTGTTTTCCTCCCAGCGGATTATCTCAGGCGCTGGGAGGTGGAGGAAGAGCAGGGGCCGGCTGGGTTATTTGCCCCAGCTTCTGACAATGCTTGTACCTACTCGGCGGTGATGGAACTTCCCAGACAATGCCACGCAAGCGGAGCGCTTGGATTCCATTCTGGTAACAACAGGACTGTATCAGGTGTGAGCTGCCCTTTGTGTAGGCTGGCTCTTTTACACCAGGCATGTAACCTAATGTGGCTGAGTGATCTCATGACACAGCTTGTAACCTGTGGCCAGGGAAAAGATCCGGTGGTGAACAGGCTCAGCTCTCCAATGGATTCGCAGTGGGACCCGCTGGGCAGCTCAGTGGTGACACCAGCCCCTGAGAACTGAGCGAAAAACCTTTCCACTGGGCACCAAAGCTGGGCACCACCGTTTCCCACTGGGCACCACGCCACGTCTAAAACCACCAGGGGAAACATTTGCTCCAATGTTCTGAGTGTGTGACAAGGAGGAAATGAATGTAGATTTTCTGGCAGGAAACTCAACTGACCTTTCACCTTAACTACGGCAATGTGAAACTCTCTGCCCACAAACCAAATCAATATATGTATTTCCCAGTTCTGCTTTGGCTATGACATTTTGGTCTCTTTTCTGGCCTCAAATCTTCCTCCCCTACAGATGTCAAAACTCCATGTAACCTAGTGCTTGCTGGCACCACCGACCCAAAGGAAACATCAACCTTAACTTGTCTGGGAGAGCCTCGCCCACGCTGTCCTTCCTTGGGTAGGTTCCCAGCTTCTTGGTGGGTCACGGCACAGGTGTTTCTGGAGCTCTGTTTGGAGAATCAATGGAATACAGGGGTCTGGCCACATCTCCCTGGAGCCAACAGTGATGAATTCAACTGAGACACCTGCGGGAGCATCCAGCTTCCTTTTCCACCTGGGCAACAGGAGGTGGAAGCGGGAGGAAAATGCCTTTACACAACATGACGTGTTGGAGGAATATAAATAAATGGATGAAAGCTGGGGACTGTGTCTTGCCACATGAGTTAAAGCTTCAGTGACTTGACAAATCAACAGCTATTACAGCACGCCCCCAAGAAGTCCCTGCCCCCACACTTAGTTCCTATGTCCTGACCCACAAGCATTCCAGTAGGCCTTCACCAATAGTGCCACATGCTCTATCTAAACCAGTGGGAAATTTCCACATGGGACACAACCGGTCTGGAAGCAGCGAACTTGGGGCTCTGGCAGGCTGGTGGGTGCAGTGGCTAGAGCATGGGTTCCCAAACTGGGGGCGTGCCCCCCTGGGGGGGCGTGAAGAAATTCCAGGTGGGGCACGAGGTGACCCAGCTACACCCCCCGGTCAATCCCACCCCACGTTTTGCTGCTATTTTGGGGGGGGGGGGGCGTGAGGGTTTCTCAAAAATCAAAAAGGGGGCGTGATGCCAAAAAAAGTTTGGGAACCACTGGGCTAGAGCATCTGTATTTAAACTGGTAGCAGCCCTGCACACACCTCTCAGCCCTGAGTGTGGCCATCTGTTACTGTAACCACCACAGGGTGGATTTGAACCTGTACCTCACCAGTATAACGTTAGAGCTTCTACAGCTTGCGCTATAAAGCCAGCTGACTTTCAGCTTAGGGTGTTAAGTTCCCTTGTTCTTATCTCTGGCTGTACCTGGCCCATGGCCCAGTGAGCCACACTAGGTGTGTGGGTCACACAACCACACGCAAAGTGGCCACCATGTCAAGCTTTCACCAAGGCCTCCTCTCCTGCTGTGAGTAGACCTTGACATGTGAGGCGATTCCCCCTTCAGGGCGCTCTTGTCTCCCCGCCTGGGCTGCAGTTGCTCTGGGGGATAGCAGAGAACACCTGGCTCTGGGCCCGTCAGTCCACCACCTCCAGGGCCGGCCCACAACATTTTGGCACGCTTGGGTCAAAACTTTGAAAGGTCTCAATTCTGCCCTCCTTCCTCCAGCACAGCACTCCCCCCATCTCTGTGCATCTAGAGCAGAGAGAATACATCTGCCCCAGCAGCAGACACAATTTTCTACACTTTGGGTCCTAGAGGCGCCCCCCCCCACAGTCTGGCACCTGAGGCAGCCGCCTCAGTTCGCCTCATGGTAGGGCCGGCCCTGAGCACCTCCCACCGGCACCTACAGTTTAGAAAAGCAAACAGCAGGAAGCTGGAGTAAAACAAACTCCCCTGGGGGCAAAAGTTTTGGAAACTAGGGGTGCTGGGGGGGGTGCGGCAGCTCCCACAGTTTAATGTGGTTTCCATCACAGTCAGGATGTGCAGTTTGGTTCAGTGACTCTCAGCAACCCCGTTATTCCAACACCCAGCCCGGGGGTCCTGCTACAGTATCCTAAGGGCCTGGCTCCATGTGCACTGGAGTCAGATCTCTGTTGAATTGATCAGGCCATGATGGCGAGACCTGGAGGATGGTCCCAAATGATGAGCACAACTGGAATCCAGCAAACTGTGTGTGGGACCAGCAGGCATGCAAGGGGGATCCTTCCCCTTGATCCAGCCTGCCAAAGTCTCCATCCTTGCTCTGGGGACCTGACACACGCCAGGCCACATCCCGGATTGCCAGGATCGAGGGCAGTGACACGCGGACTGTCTCCTGCCACTTTCTGCAGCATGATATGAAAACAGCGTGTGATTTAATTATTAACCAGGCTCTGCTATTAACCAATCAGGATGCTGTGCCTATGTTACTAGCCAACTGTACTTGATAAAATAATAATGCTCGGCCAGCATAACTGAGAAAAAATATACCCGACTGTGGATCTCTTACTGAGCCCTCATGTGGCTCCTGAACCACCTAGGTCTGAGTATCACAGGACAACAAAGCCACAGGACAACTGGCTGCTTCTGGCTAGTGACTCCAGGGCCCAGGGAGTGGCTGGAGAGAGCTGCTGGTTCCTACTGGTGCCTGTTGCCTGACAGGACCTAAAGGGGGACTGTCGGCTGGTATTTTTGAACGTCCTTTGGAACATACGTAAGCGATCTCCTTGGCCGCAGGGCGCAAATAGGCAGACCTCCCGTCTCCAATGCAAGGTGGTGTGGCTGGGGCTGGAATCCCCCCCATGCAGCCCCCTGCCAGGGGAAAACCGGAGGGTAGAGGAAGTCTGGGCTAGGAAGGTGTGGGGTGGCGGTAAGGGAGGGGGCCCTGTGGAGCTGGGGGATGCAAAAGCCCATCCAATCAACCGGGTCCATTCACACAGCCTGCCACTTTAACACGGGGCAAGGCATATGCCTCCAACTCCTTACAGACAGCTGGGCTTGGCAGCCCCAGCCTGGACTCTGAACCATAACCACAGCGACCCAGAAATGCACAGGGGTTGGAAAAAGCAACTCAAGTCGGTGTGCAACAGACAGCTGGGCCGGAAGGGGTCCGGCCCGACCCTCCGATCCTCTCCGGACGCTCTGCAGACAGGGGTGAAAGCGAGGGGACAGGGGGGCCAAATCTGTGTCTACACCTGGCTGGGGGGCTAGGGCCGGCTCCGAGGTCTGCAGCGGGTTTGCCCGGCCCATGCCCGCCCCGGCTGCACCTCGTGTCCCACACGCGCGGGGGTCAATCCCCCCCCCCAAAAAAAACAACCCCCGGGGGGTTCTGCAGAGCCCGCCCCGAAGGCGAAGTTCCCGCGGCTCGGAGCTGCCTGGAGGGCAGTGGGGGTCCCCGCGGAGTAGCGGCGACGGGGGGGTGCGCAGCCGGGGCTCCCCCGGGCTCAGATCTGGGGGGGCCCTGCTCCCCCCCCGCGGGACGTTCCCTCCTGTCCCCGGGGAGCCCCCCCTTACCTCGGTGCCGTCCCGCGTGGGTCCGGGCTGCCTGCGCTCTGCGCCCGCGTCCTCCCGCCGCGGCGCTTTAAGCAGCCGGGCGCGTCCCCGCCGGCCCGGGATCGGGTGTCAGCAACTGGCCGCGTCTGTCAACGCAGCTCCGCTTCGCCCCGCACTGGCGCTGCCCGCCGCTCGGCGAGCCCAGCACAGTGCGCGGAGCCGCCTGGCTCCGCCGGGTCCTAGCGCCGCCCCTGCCTCCCCGGGGGGGCGGGCGGCGGGCGGCTGGCTCCGGGTTTCTCCCTGGCTCCTGGGTGGCTCAGGCACCCAGGGTCCCCGGCCAGGCATGGGTGAGCAGATGCCCCCGTGTGACAGGGGCAGCCTCTCATATGCGGGGCTTTGTCTTATGTAGGCGCCTGTTACACCCTCCCCCCCCAGCATCCCCCGTCCCATGGGCTTGTTCTGGGGTCACCCCACACTGCTTTAGCCAAGGGCTGGAAGGCAGTGCAAAGGGGAACCCCCCTCTAGAGAGTGGGCTGAACTCTGTCGCCCCGCCGCCGTCCCCATGGAAGCCCCACTGGATCATGCCATGCGGCTGTGGCTCCCTGTCCTCCCTCTGCAGGGAGATGGGGCACATGTGGGGGGAGGGCTACAGCACCCACTTGCCTGAAGCCTGCTGAGGCTGCTCTTGGTAACCCCTGGCCTGGGGCAGAGTCTGCACCCCCAGACTGCATGGCTTTCTCACCCCCCTCTCCAAGCTGGAGATGGATGCCATACGCCTGTAGCCCTCTGAAGGCTCCCCCCTCTGTACCTCTCCTCCCAGCCCAGCTTCTCCTTCAGCAAGATCCTGCTGTGAGGTCATAAGCCTGTCCCTGTGACATCACAGTCTGTTGCCATGGAAATGAGTGTGATGTCATAACGTCAGCATGATGATGCCCATTGGCTGGGAGAGCTAGAAGTGACCGCCTCTCCGAACACAGATACAAGTAAACAGGTTTATGTATTTTCCCAGGGGCTTAAGGGAATTAGGCACTTTGCATTTCAGCAGGATTGGGGCACCCAATTCCTTTAGGCTCCTTGGAAAACCCCATCCCTAGTCTGACCCATGGGAAGCAGTTGGAAAGAGCAGTAAAGCCCTTTAAGGGCCCAGTCCTGCTCTCAATGATGAGTGCCAGAACAGCCACTGAGTTGAGAGGTTGAGGCTCAGGCCCTAAGGAGAAGGAGGTGCCATTCCACAGGGAGTCTCATCTGGTCTCCTCATCTAGAGAATAGGACTGTAGGGCCAGGGCTTGTGAGACGCTCTTGCAAATTCACTCTGGAGCTGGGGGTGGGAAATGAACGCTCAGCAGTGACCCCTGAGGGTAAGAATGTGCAGCACTGCACCTGTCCACACTGATCGGAGGTAGGGGGTGGCTCTCCTTAGGACTGTCAGCTCTACTCTGGTTTGCCAAGCAGTGTGTGGCAGGGGTGGGGGGATTATCCCACAGGCTCTCTGTCCTGTAGGAAAAGGTGTGAGGAGCTCCCATTCTTGGCAGACCACTAACAGAGAGCAGCTGATCTATCCATCTTAGGTACATAAGGCCCCTGTCACCAGCATATCACAATCTGCAGCATATCAAGGCTTTCTTCTGCAGAAAGGGAAACTGAGGCACACAGAGACTATGTAGCTTACCCAAGGTCACCTGTGGAGGAGCAAGGACTTGTACCTAGGCCCCCGAAATCCTAGGCTAGTAGTTCCCTAACTGGAGCATCCTTCCACTCCACTGGTGAGGGTACTGAAAACCTGGATTTGATTCCCTGCTCTGCTCCTGACTTCTTGAATGACCTTGTCACTTACACCCAGATTCTCAAAAGGATTTAGGTGCCTAAAGTCAATGGGAATTGGGAGCCTAGCCACCTTTGCGGATCCGGGCCTTTGCCTCGCTGTGCCTCAGTTCTCTGACTGCAGAATGGGGATAGTAGCACAGGCAGATGTACTGGGGATAAGCAGCTTATAGACTGTGAGGGGCTCCACGCTGATGGCAATGGGAGGTCAGCTCTCCAAGACCACAAAGAGGATCTCCCTGCACGTGTGCCTGGATGGGTTAAGGCCTGTAGGACAGTGTATAAACCAGTGTGGCCCTGTTGCCATTTCCACCAGGTGGAGAGCCACCCCGCCCCCAACCCCCTACCCCGAGCACAGGGGAATGGCAAGGCACAGCGTGGTTTCTCGCCGCGCTCGTCCCAGGAAAATCAGCCCGCTGGCCAAATAGCATCTCGCCTCTTTCATCTGTTGGTTTAAAAGCATTCTTTAAATATATATCCAGGCCGGGGGCGAGAATCACCTCGCCGGCGTTCCTGCCTGTGTCCGTCTGCGCTGGGGGGATGGGAGGGCCGGGCTCCTCGGTTTGATTCCATTGCACGCGTCTGTTCTCGGCATGGGTTTGGGTTTGTGTATTTGAAAGGGAAGCTGAGGCTGCTGGAAAGTACCAAGGCCACAGCCCCGGGGAGGGAAATTCACCCAACACAGCATGCAGCCCGAGTGGCACGATCCTCCCCTGCTCCCAGCTGCTCCACCGACCGGCCTCAAGCCAGATCCAGCAAAAGTAGATTCAGCTTCACTAGCTCTATACTGATACCAGTCCTGATACTGCCACCAGAGAGGCCATGCAGGGCCAGGAGTGAACCTCTTTCTGCTGGGCCTTCCACTCACATGAGTATGGGGAGCTCGCAAAGGCCCCCAAAGAGACAGCAGATGGCAGCAGGTCTCTTCCTGTCTCTGGTGCACCTGTGCTGAGTGCTGCGTTTGGGTTTGAGTCCCCTGACTTTTCTGGGAGCCCTTTTCTTCCACAGCGACATGGATCAGGGACAGGAAAAATGCCCACTGGTTCTTCTGGGGAGACTTTGAAAGCTACCCAGCTGTGCTCTATTTTTAATCTACTTTTTTACATGTCTGGGGGAATCTGGCTCAAATCAGGCCTTTGCCTGACAAAGCTTCAGTTTCTCTGGTGGGTTATTCCACACCTGAAGCAAGAGGGCCTGATCCTGCATCCAAACATGGACCTGGCCTCCCCATGAGTTGTCATAGCAATTCCGATGGCTCCCAGCAATGGCTTACCGTGGCCTCACTCGGAGGAGAATGAAGGCACCGGGGTGGACAAAGTGTCTCCAATAAAACCCTGTTGAGTCGATTTAAAATTCCAGCCGGGTGCTTGAAATTGTGGCATGTGCCGACGCTGGAGCCAATACGCCCTGGCGTTCATCAAAGCAGAGCTACCGTTCTGAATGGAGAATGACGACAGACTGGACACGATCTGGATCGGAGCGGCCTGGCTCGCACTCCCCTACACGACGGTGTCTCTGCTACCCACAGAGTGGCTAATGGCGCACGCATACAAATAGTACGGTTTCAAAAGCAGCTAGTGATTTGAGAGGCCTCCATTTTGGGTAATATGGAAGGATGCACACCTTGTGGTCTTTCAAAGGGGCTTGATTTTAAGAAGGCAGGGGCTCTGCGCTGTCAGAAGATCAGGCATCTTTAAATCATCTCAAGCCAGGTACCCAAACCCAGAGTTCCCCCTAATCACTAGTTCCTTGAAAAGCCAAGCCCATATGGATAGCTGTAATAAGAAGAGGGCAGGGGTACTTCCAAATCAAGGTGCAATTGACATGTCTGCTTTTGCAATATTTAATAATTGAGATAATAACTGATCAGGAATCAAATCATCAAGAATGATGGCAAATGTGTTAAAGTTCCTGGATCTGTAATCCTGCAAGGGCAGTTCTAATCCTGTGAGAGGGGTTACCACCAGTGTTCCCCCTACTCTTTTCCTTCCGTGTGCAGAATAAATGTTATGTGCACCACAGCATGTGCGAATGTGCACCACCAATAGAAACACAAAGGCGCTCTGCTGATCAGCTGGGCGGTATTTGAGTTTCTCCTGAGCGGCTGCACAAGTGCACAGCTCACAGGGAACACTGGTTTACCACAGGCTTCTAAATGTAGTTACAGCTAGAATACAAGGGTGGAGGTGTTGTGGGCAGACGGGCAGTGGCTGTAACCCTGGCAAACGGCTGCATTTTGAAATGGTGGTTCAAAGGGTCATTAGAGCCAGAAAGGAGAGACCGTTAGAGCCACACAAAGGTGAGCCTGGCTGAATGAGCGTGGAGGGAAGTGAAATGTCGGAAATTAGGAAATTAAAATAAAGAACCTGATTTTTAAATGAGAGCTGGAAATACATGGGAGTAGCTGGCCAAAGGGGATGGAGCCATGAGCTTGTGGGCTCAAATAGAGCCCAGGATGGGTCGTGACCACAAGTTATCCTCCGACGGCTGATCAGGGGCTGGGATGAGATGAACTGGCCGTGCCACTTTGCTACAAGCAGACAGGTGCCAGCATCACAAAAAAACAAAGCCACCAGAGCCAGCCTTCTTCCTGGAGCCTCAGCAAAGGACCCACAGTCTCACTAGGCCACGGAGAACAAGCCATCCTCCCTCCCACAAGGGCAGGATGAGGCGTGTCTGCTCTGTGGCTAAGGGGAGGGGTGCAGTGGCCGGGCGAGGGTAACCCAGTGGCATCTCTCGCTGAATTCACACACACTTGGACAGAAAAGGACCCAAGAAACTCCAGTAGCTCTATCCATCAGCTGGGCCTTTAATCAGGGAACATGAGATGGCAGTTTCCTGTAAATCACACCCCCAACCCCCGCACTTGGAAAGATTTGGGATTTCCATCTGTTCTCGCTGTGTGGTAATCACTAAACGCCAGGCACTGGGAAGATGACATTGGGTTTTCCCCTGGGGAGACAATTAGGGAGGTCGAGGGGTTTCCTGTGTCTGTCTGGGCAGGCAGGCCAGGAGTTCTCCTCAGAGGAGGTGTGGAAATCACTCTACTTATGGTAGATACCACGTTAGGCCCCGAGTTATTGTGCTTAGCCTGAGTGACACAGAGCAGAGCAGAGTGGTGTGGGATAGGGGCGAGAAGACACTTTGCTTACTTGCTTTCCGTGGCTGGCCAGCGGGGGAAATGAGGACTCGTTTAACCTTCACCACTTTCCATTCATGGCTGGGGTCAGCGCTTGCCCCAGAACGAAGCAGCTCTGGAGCAGACCTCGGGGCCTTTCTGGTAGCCGGGTACCCACCAGTGGATGCCACGCCAGAGCTGTTGAATCTGGGCACCAGCACGTCTCCGTTGATATTCCAGCTCTCCTGCTGGAGATGCTCTCTCCATTTTCCTCCCGACAATTCAGTCTTTTCCTCCAGCTCCTTCGGGTTAAAAGGGTAGATGGCTCCAGTTGGCTGGCGCCTTTGGTGGTCTTCCTTCTCTTCCTCCTGCTGCAGAACCAAGCGGCCATAGCTCTCTGCTGGGTCCACCTTTAGGTCCCAAAGCCATAAGCACAGTGGCTCCTGTCACTGGACCCGACGCAGCTAGGCTGAGGTTGGAGACAAGGCTGCAGTAATGTAGCTTTAAGCATTGTGCTCTCTTTCTGCAGGCTCGCTGGGCAGGGTTCAGTGCTTCATGGCCTTCCACGAGTTTCACCGCTCAGTCTATTGTTCGTATGTGGGGGGGGGCACTGGGACAACCCTATAGAGTCATCCACTGTCGCAGGGGAGAACGTCCCGGTGACTTGAGCTGTTCTTCGCCCTGAGCTGGGAGTTTCTGGGGTACAGATGTTCCAGAGAACAGGGGCAGCTTCTCCTTCCAAGGAGGAATCACACGGTTTTAGCAGCGCCCCTGAAAACCATTTGAATCTTTGTCTTTCACAGCAGACCCCAGGTCTCCTACAGTAGGAGAGGGGAAGACCAGACTGAGGAAATGTCAGGGAGGAAGCTTTTGGGGGATTTTCCTTTTCCAAAGGCGCGTCAGGCAGATGAGGCAGCTTCAAAGACAAGGAACCTGAGGGAACAAAATGGAAAGCACGACAGGTGTGAGCGGGTTGGCCAATACAGGCCCGCTCTGGTCTGAACGCGTGCGGCATTTCCATGCTCCTAATGCTGCACCCTTCCTCTGAGAGAAATTCTACTGACCCAGATGGTCCCCTCTCATTCAAATGATGTAAGTGGTGGGCCTGAGAGAGGCAGACTCTGCCAGGATCGCCTCACGCAATCCCCCCTCATCTCCATCCCCCCTCCGTTGCGAGACTGCCATGAGCAGATCTTTGAGGCATGACCTGGGCCAATGTGAGTCGTTGATATAAGGCAAAGGGCCATGGTGATGGGCCGGGACTCTAAGGGTGTGTCTAGACTACAGGGTTTTTTGACAGAAGTGGACTTTTGTTGACAAAACTATATCTGCGTCTACACTACTGCCGAGTTCTGTCGACATAACGTTTTGTCGATGGCGGTAAACCTCAGTCTACGAGGACTAACACCTTTTGTTGACAGAGTTCTGTTGACAGAAGGCGTTATTGCATCTACACTGTCCTGTGCGTCTACACTCTCATGTCGACAAAGCGGCTTGCTTTGTCGACAGAACTGGATGTAGTCTAGACGCTCTTTGTCGACAGAAGCTTTGTCGACGGTACCTGTCAACAAAGCCTCTGTCGACAAAAGCCTGTAGTCTAGACGTACCCTAAGTGCCCTAAGGGAACAAGGAGACAAGAAAGCTGCATTCTGGAGGGGAAAGAGAAGAGGAAGGGTTATTGCTGGGTGCCTGGATTCCCCACTGCCCGGTGAGGAAAGGGTTAAGTCCACTCCTCTGCCTGGGCCTGTACTAGTTCTCTTATTCACCACCTTCATCGCTTGTGGGTTTCGGGAGGATGAGCTGACAAAGCCCTGAATGGGATTCTACTGATGACTCAAGACCGGTGCTAAATTCCACACATTCTGTGATGGCTTCCTCCACTCCCTGTCCAGCTACAGCCCCGGCTAACTGCCTTCAGGGGGAGAGAACAGAAAGGAATTCACCTGGCAAAAGCGGCGAGGAGTCCTGTGGCACCTTATAGACTAACCGAAGTGTTGGAGCATAAGCTTTCGTGGGCAAAGACCCACTTCGTCAGATGTATGTCTTTGCCCACGCAAGCTTATGCTCCAACACTTCGGTTAGTCTATAAGGTGCCACAGGACTCCTCCCCGCTTTTGCAGATTCAGACTAACACAGCTACCTCTCTGATACTTGACACCTGGCAAAAGGCTCACCCAGGACTCTGCATTGGGACTGCCTGGAGGCCAGAACATCTATTCCTGCCCATACCATATGGGGGCCACCTGGCATGGGCGGGGAGATTTCTGTCTGCACCATATACAATCCATCCCACGAGGTACCAACTAGGATGTGTTCATATTTTAAACTGTCTAGACCAGTGGTGGGCAACCTGTGGCCCACAGGCTCTCTGCGTGGCCCGTGAGACATTTTGTTTGCCACTGCACAGGGTAGCCAGATTCCGCTGGTGTCCATCCAGGATGTAGGGTTTTTCCTACCAGTGTGACTAACGTGACACGCACGTAAAGCAAAGGCGCGTGAAGCGAGATGTGTGGCGGTTGCACGCAATATTGACTATTGAGCCGTGTGCTCCCTCTGCATCCGATCCCAGCGCTGCTATGGTTCAATCTGCGCCTCCCGGCCGCAAATTCTAGGGACGCCAGCGCAGTGAGCAAAACTGCCCTGTCCTGGGAGACTGGCCTGGTTACGACAAACTTGTGGTCCACTGAGATGGAGGAGGGCCACTCAGGTGGCCCGCTGACCACCCTAGGTTGCCATCACTGGTCTAGACCAGTGGTTTTTGAACTAGGGGTTGTGGCCTTATACTGGGTGGTGGAATGTTGAGCACCGGGTCTCATTGCTGCAGGGGGATCAGGTGAGCAGTGGGGGGGCTAAGGCAGCTCCCTGCCTGGCTTGGCATCGCAGACTGCGCTGTGCCCCAGAAGCGGCCGGCAGCAGGCCCGGCTCCCAGGTGGTGAGAGCGCACAGGGCTCCCCACACTGCCCCTGCCCTGAGCACTAGCTCCCCACTCCCATTGGCTGGGAACCTGCTGCTGGCTGCTTCTGGGGGCAGCCTGGTCTGCGGTGCCAAGAGAGGCAGGAAGCTGCCTTAGTACCCTCGCTGCAACCCTGACTGGAAGCCACTCGAGGTAAGCCCCTCCCACCGCAGCCTTGATCCTCCCCCAAAGCCGGAGCCCCCTCCAACACCCCAAAGCTCCTCCTCAGCCCCACCCCGGAGCCCACTCTGGTCACATTATACTGGGTCGTGGGCATCAACAATTTTCTTCAACTGGGTCATGAGAAAAAAAGCTTGAAAACCGCTGGTCTAGACCCTCTGGACGTGTTACTGAATCCATAATAGCAAGAGTTGTAGGAGGTCTTTCTAATGCAGTGTTAACCCAGGATCCCTGGCTAGAGCAGCGAGAGATGAGCCATGTTATGCCCTCGATCTGGGCAGCATCTGTGTGCCAACAGCAATAGCCAACAGCTACAGCAAAGGCCCTTGTGCATTTCACAGAGTCTGTGGCACTGCTCCTTTTGGGGGTGTTCAACTCGGTGTGGGTTACAGTTTGATCTGATTGTTTCAGGCTCCGGTTTATTTGAAGGGGGTTGCGGTATGGGGGGAGGTGTTTATGTTGTGAGGGTCAGTCTCACAATGCAGGGAAGGTGCTTGGAAGCTGTGATTCAGGCTGTTCGGATGGTTTGGTGAAACAACATCTAACTTGGCTGACGTCTGGTCACACCAGACAAGGAACAACTGTGCACTTGATCCCTTTCTGACTGTAACGAATGACAAAACTCCCATGGATTCCCTTTGTTAGCACCCGGCTAAGCCAGGCTGGGTTGAAATATGGATTGACTAACATGGTTTCAGGACAAGCATGGACAGGGTCCTAGCTGCTTCCCTCTCCTTCTACTGAGCATGGGCATTGGTGGAGAACGTGGGTGCACAACAGCATCGGTGAAAGGAGAAGGAAAACAGCGCATGTGGGGCTGGGCACGGGTTACTGTGTGTATAACATCAAAGACCAAATCAGGGGAACTGCCCCTGGAGGGAATCCCCTTTGATCTATTTAATAATGTAAAATCCAAAAGCCTTGTACTTAAACCACAGCCCTCAACTGTCATTCCTTAATGCACTGCCATTCAGAGACCTCTGCCTGACTGGTATTAGAGTAGGTCCTCAGAGCCCTGCTGGACACACACAGAACCAAAAGATTGCCCCTGCCCCCAAAGAGCTAAGGCCAGGTCTACACCAAAAGGGATGGTCAAATCAAGATATGCAATTCGAGCCATGTTAATGACCGTAGCTGGAGTCAACGTACCTTCGAGTTTCCCTGCCTTCCCCACAGTAGGAAGCCGATGGGAGCAAACACTCCCATCAGCTTCTCTTATTCCGCACAGAAGCAGGAGTACCGGGAGCACCCTCTGAGTTCAATTTAGTGGGTCTTAACTAGACCTTCTAAATTGAACTCTGAAAGATTGATCACGGCAGTGCTGATCTTCCCCAGAGTGAAGACTTGGCCTAAGTAGCTATCCCTATGTCCATTGTATGCTGGAGATTATTTATATCTTAACTGGGACTTGCTGCAAGCCAGCTGAGGTTTCTTGAGCCACCTGGGTCATCTGAAGAAGGCCCCAGGCCTCCGATTTATCTGAAATGTGGGTACAGAGAAAGTTGCCTACACTAACCAAACCACCGTAGGCCCAACTGCTCAGTGGGTTGGATGACAGCTAGCAACAGAGGGTTCGCTTTCCACATTTTTCTGAAAGAACAAACATCTCTTCCCTGCCCCCTATCACTAGAAGGAAGGTTTCATCAATGGGCCAGTTATCGTGGCAAATATGTTGGCAGGAAAAACATGACTAATCGATGCCCTCTCATTCAATGCTGTTTTACCCTGCACGCTTCCATGCGAGCCCAGCTCAGTCTGAACGCCTTCATTCGAAGGTGCTTCCCGTTTTCGGGCAGAGACTCCCGCCTTTTGAATGCCTTCCAATTTTTCTTCAGGCCAAGCCCAATATGCACACAGAAATGTAAATTTCCTCAGCGTTTCAAAACGCAGCCTCTCATTTCCCAAGTGGGGATGAGGAATAAAAAAATCCGGCGGGTGCAGAATGGCCTACAATAAAACAGTGATGATTTTTCACACGGAAACATTCATCACAGAATTGTGCCCAGTGATGCACGTTCCCAGCAGATGCTCATCCCGAAGGGGCAGGTCCTGGCATGGTTGCTGAGATGAGTAGTGTCTTACTCAGGGAGATGCTCTGCTGATTTCAGCAGGGCTACTAAAGCAGCAAGGAGCTTCGGAACACAGGCAACGCCAGCAGCATCTAGCCCGAACTGGTAACCTGCCTAGGAAAAGAACGTGTCACTTGACTTGTGCATGGACAGCTTGTGTCTCTGGGGTCTGGCTGCCCAACAAGAAAGACGGGTGCTCTGATTTTGTTTGTAGCCACTGCAAAGGAAGTGTGTTTGTTGTTGAACGTGGGCACCCAGCTTCCATGGAGCTCACTAAGATTTCCTATGGAGGGAGAGACGTTGTACCCGTTTGTATGCTGCCTGTGCATGCAGCCGGCCATCTGCAGTCTGGCCTGCTCCCTGGGTGTGGCCCAGGGCAATCTCCATCCACACAGCACGTTGGGCTCAGCTGAGGGGAGGAGCAGAGGAAGACCTTGCTGCTCCTCTCACTCTCCAAAGACTCCTCTCGCTGCCCCAAACCCAGAGAGGCTCCCGGGTCATGAATCTTCGAAGAGCAGCCACGGGCCATGTGAGCGGAGCGTGCCAGTACAAATGGGCCACACCTGTCCTTGGGCACCCCTGGCTGCTCTTGCCCATGCCGCACTGCATAGAACTAATGGGGCCCAGCATGAGGCCCAGCATGGGGCAGAACCTGCTGGGCCCGAGCAGGGGGAATGGAGCAAAACATGGAGCCAGGAGGGCAAGTCACCCGTGTCAGCTGCCAGCTGGTGGCAGTTACAGGGAACCTGCGAGAGACAAGGGGCTCGTGCTCACTTTCAGATCCTGTGGCTGGCCCTCCCTTTCAGAGCTAGGTGCCGGTCAGTGGCTTAGCCAAGGCACGCAACTCACTGCACTTTAATGGTCCAGCTCCAAGGTGGGGTGGGGCTGGGCTGGGCTGCCAGAGACGAGGGTTTTTTCATACCTAGGTGTACATCGCGAATTTCCCTTCCGGGCAGGCTGGGAGTTCCATCTACATCCTCTCCCTTTACTCCTCCATTCACTTGGGGTCTGATCCTACAACCCTTATGGACTGGTCAGCTTTGTACAGGTTGGACCTCCCTGGTCCGGCACCCTCGGGACCTGAGCAGTCCCGAAGCAGGGAGTTTGCCAAACCAGGGAGTTTGCCAGACCAGCCTGCTGGCTGCCCCACTCCTGGGCTCCTCTCCCTGGGGCTCCCTGCCCTGCTGCTGGCCCCGCTAACACTGGCCAGCAAAGTCCCCCACCCTGCTGCCCGCACACTGCCCCAGGGATCCCAGCTGGGACTGCCTGGCCACTGCCGGCTTCACTGCCCCTGGGGATTCCCTGGGGTTCCTCAGCCAGCCCACTTCAGTGGGGGAGTTCCCTAGCCAGGGCTACCCGGTTACCCCAGCCCTGCTGCCAAAGGGGGTTTCCTTGGGTTCCACAGCTGGGCCACCTGCTGCTGGGGGTTTCCCCAGCGTGGGCGGGAGTTCCCCGGCTGGCATCTGGCCCCGTTGATGCGGGGCGTTCCCCAGCTGCTATCTGGCCCAGCCACTGCTCACTCAGTGGGGGCTCCCCAGTCCCCCACATCCTCTCAGCTGGATCCTGCTCCCACTTCCAGGGCTCTTTGGTCCAGCAACATCCATGGCCCTGCCAGACCATGAATGTTGCTGGACCAGAGAGTCCCAGATATGGGACATTCAAACTGTGCAGGCTCGGGCGCGCAAGGCTAGTGGGACTGGGCCTCGAGGCCATGGCCGTCTCAAGGCACGGGCTTCTCTTTCCAAATCGGCCAGGTCCCCAGGGCTCCCACTTTAGCGCTCCTGGACCAGCCATCCTCCACACCCCAAGGCTTCACCCACAGGGGCCCCTAAGCCAGGCCCCCACCCCAGGACTCTTGTTCAACACCCAGCGACACTGATTGGGCCGCTGATCTCACCTCACGGTGACCTTGCCCCACACTTAAGGGGCTTCTGGCTACATCCTAGCTCCATTCCCATGCACACCTATGGCACTACGGAAACAGTCAAATCAACAGCAATAAGACCCCCGGCATGGGCCCCAGGGTAATTAACAAGTGACCTGGTGACTTGCTGGCTTCAGAGACTAATCTCCATTCTCAAGGGTACGTCTACAGGGCAGGTGTAAATCCCAGCTGGGGTAGCAGTGCCCACGCTAGCTCTGCCGGAGCGAATGCCTAGTGGCTGCAGCCCATATGGACATCTAGGGGATCAGCTGGAGGCACACTCAGGTGCTGCCATCTTGGCCCTGCTCTCATTTATAGCGGACTTGCTCCAGCAGGTCTAGTGGGCAGACATTTCCACGAGCCGGGAATTACCCCCGTCAGCCGCTCCGTAGGCAGAGTCTGTCTGCCCCACCCCTCCAGGGCCAGGGCACTGCAGATGCCCTGCCAGTACCCGTCAGAGCTCAGGGTTAAAGGAGCCCGAAGTACCGGTATGATCTGTCCATAGGATTGATTCTGCCAGAATACGTTTATGGCCCCAGTCCTGCGGTCCTTCCTCAGGCAGCGCTCCCCCCAACGGCAGGAACAAGCCGTAACGCCAAGAGGGCCGGCCGTTTCGTTAAGGCTGGATCGAGAGTCAGGAGGGCGGGGCCGTTTTCAAAGCTCAGGGGCTAAAGTTAGTCCCCCATCACTGTCCTTCCACACCTAAATAAACAGCCTGACTTTGAGGTCAGGGACAGGATCCCTGTGGGGTTCAGTTCACTCTCCTTCCAGGGCCGCCCCCTCCCGGCGCTGGGACGAAGAGGCACTGAGCACCCTTCCATCTAGCCAGCCCTTGGCTGGAGCAGGTCCTTCGGCGAACAGGCTTTGGCAAGACCATTTCAAGTTTTCAACTTGTGCCCTGGGACTGGGAGGGGGAACTATTTACTAACGGGGAACAAACCTCCACTTCCCGGTCTATTTCTCTTCTGACTTCACTGCATCTGACCCAGAGCAAACTCCACCCCTCCCTGGCCACCCCCTCGAAAGGGAAAACTCAAGTGAACGTTCCACCTCCTACACAGTCATTTTTGGCAGGCGCTGGCGGCTTTCGTGCTGCCAGTCCGGGCAAGAGGGGCCTGAAGAGAGCCTCCCTCATGACAGCCCCATCTGTCAGGGGAAGCATGCAGCTTGCCAGCACAAGCCGCCCCCAGCATCGCTTGGTGCGCCGAACCTTCCAGGAGGGAGGCTGGCGTGGGCCGTGCTCGTGATGCAGGATGCGTAGAGGGAGGCTGGCTGGCGATGGACAAGGCCTCCATACCTTGCTCCTAAAAGGGGCCACGATGCGCCAGGCGCTAAGGGGCACACCTGCAAAGCGCGAGGCAACAGTCATCAGCTTGTGACACCCCTAGGACAGCCAGGAGGTGACCGGAAAGGCACAACGCATTCAGGGCTGGACAGTCTCCCCCTGCGGAGGGCACAAGAATTGGTGGGCGTAGGTAAGCACTGGCAGAATTACTACTCTGTCGGGAGCAGCTGGGTTTGGCTGCCACTCGTAGGGCTGCCAGGGGTTCGGCCCACCGACCCCATAGATCCCCCAACTAAGGATGTTCAGAGGCAGGTAATCCACTAATCGTGTAGTCGATAAAATGTTTATCGACTGCACGGTTAGTCGATAAGGGAAGGCTTTCTCAGTCCCAGCTCGCACCGGGTCCAGGAGCTACCCCCGCTGCGGCTCTGCAGTTTCACTGTAGTAAGAGTTGGGTGCCGCAGACAGGGGCTACTTTGCAGCAGGCTCCCCTGCTTCTGATAGGGGGCAGAGATGGTGCTGGGGGGAACTGGCTTTTAAGCTAGCTCCCCCCAGCTCTTGCTCTCTCCCCCTTTGCTGCATAGGCTTATCGGATAGTCGACTACTCGACTATTCGCTTACATCCCTACCCCCAACATCCCTGCAGGTCACAAGGCACCCAGCTATGTATTTACTCTGTGCCCCAGCACCTCCTACTGGTCGTGCTGGGAATTAGCTCTCGGACCACTAGGGCACCTTCTACCAGCAGCGTCTTGCTCGCCGTTACTGCTGCCGTCACCACGCTCTGGACCCACATCGCTCCCAGATTGTGGCATCCTCTCTGGGGTCCGGCCTTCCGGCTGTGCCCCCGCTCACTGTCTCCCTGCTTCTGGGGACCAGCGATCTTCAGTCCCGCCACTCACTCCAGGGGCAAACTGCAGTCTAGGGTCAGGCCACTTTCCTCAGTGGCAGGCAGGGCTAGGTGGGGTGACCCAGGCCTGCCCACTACTCTTTGTCCTGGCCCAAGGACCCTACAGCTGGCAGCCACTTGCTGCCTCTCCTCCTATTCCCACTGCCTGCTTTCCTGGGCCACTTCCCCCATAATCCTAGCACCTTCCCTGCTCTTGCCACAGGGCCTCACTCTGGCCACAGTCAGCCAAGAGCCCCTCTGTTGCGCTGCTACCCAGGCCAGCAACACAATAGCTCGCATGCTCCTCAGCAGCCAGCGCTTCCCCCTTGCCCTCCAGGGAGAGACTGACCCTTGGCTCTGCTGAGCAGCCCTTTATATATGGGCTGCCTCAGCAAGCCTGCTCTTGATTGGGTCTCAAGAAGCCCTTTCCTAATTGGCCGGGGTTTTCTGCCGCCTCTCCAAGGCTTCCCTAAACCTTCTTATTGGGTGTTGCAGCATCCTCCCTAATACCCTTCTCCCTCTCGTGGCAGCAAAGACCCAATGGAGCCATGCCACCTGGATTTCCCTTGCCAATCAGCTCCAGATAGCCAAGCCTAGAGAGCCGGGCGTCGAGAAGATTATCCCCCAAAACAGCAGCTGCTCCAGGGGCCAGGAGAGGTTGATGTTGAGGTGGCTGGAATGGTTGGCTGGTGACAAACAAGGCCTTTGAGGGGGTCTGGCTGGGATTATCTGGGTCAAGCCAGTACCCAAGGCCTGTATTGCTCCTAAAAGAGCCCACCATTGCGTCCAGGAGCTAAGGAGCACATCTTCCCTCACCCCACTTCTGGCCCTCAGCAGGCTGGGTCCCATCAACCGGCTGCAGGGACGCACAGAGCTATTGGACTTTCTTAGCGCCTTTCGTCCAAGGATTTCCAACCCCTGTACAGACGAGAAGCATAACGCCATCCATGGGGGGAGGGGCGAATGTCCTTTGCTGTGCACAGGGAGAGAAGAACAGAAGGTTGTTTCTCTCTGGTGGTTAAGGCCTGGCCAAAGAGTTTGCGGGGCCCAACAGCACACGGACGCGCAGCTCCCAGCTAAGACAGCGAGCGAGCGGCCGGGCAGGCGGGAGCTGGGCAGCGCGGGGGCCTGAAGGCACGGGGCCCATGGCAACCACCTTGCTCTCCTTGCCCTAAGGCTGGGCCTGAGGCCTAAGCCAGGAGACCGGAATCTGGATCCCTGCTCTGCCACAAACATCCTACTAAGTCACTTCTCTGAGCCTCGTGTTCTGCATCTGTAAAACAAGGAGCACGGTACCACCCTGGGCTCCTCCAAGGGCCTTGTGCAACCTGGTTCAGTCCTGCGAGGATGCCCGCTGAGCTCCTCCGAGGGACGGTGCTGCACAAGAACAAAGCGGTGTGGAGTTACTTGCCCAAGGTCACACGGCACGTCAGGGGCAGGGCTGCTGCAGTGCCAAGTCCCCAGCTCGAATCACAAGGGCAGAGCCTGCCTTTCTAAAATAGCCCAGCAGCTACCAATCTGGGAATCCGCAGCCTGCCGGCTGTGCCAGCCCCACACTGCAGGGCTCGAGCGGTCCAGTCGCAGCACCCCTCGCTCAGACATCCCAAACTCTGGCAGTCTCTGAGGCCCACCGCAGCTAGTGTTGGGGGGTGAGGAAATGGCTCGCTCCAGGGCTGGATTAAGACATGCTGGGGCCCTAAGCTATGTCAAGTTTAAGAGGCTCTATAGCATTACCAAAAAAATGTGTATTGTTCTGCCACCACCCCCTGTGGGGCTGGAGCATACAAAATCTACTAGCTAGCCTCTGCTGTGCGAGGGGAATGTGGGGAGGGTCTTTCTGCTTCTCAGTCGGGGGCCACGTCAGTGAGGGCTTGGAGGGTTTTTTGCCTCTCACTTGTGTGCAGCTCCCGGCTGATTTTTCTGTGGGTCAGTGGCCCCCGACCCAAAAAAGGTCCCCCAGCCCTGCTAGCTGAAGCTTACTTAGCTTGTGCATAAATCAGCACTGGCTCCCTCCTGCACCCTGTGTTTGTTGGGGTGATAACTGACCTCTCCAAAGTGGCACTGCTGTGCCAGGCAGGAGCCGTCCTCCAAAGAGATGGCTCAAGAGCACAATGAGAAGGGACACCCAGCTACAGCTCCCACGGCAAGGCCCGCGGGGCCGACTGGACGCAAACAGGAGACCGGCTTCCCTGAAAGGCTGTGAGCAGAATGAGACACAAGGTGGCCAGGTTGCTTCCTTGTGCCCTCTCCCTCCGACGCCTCCCCGAGGCAGGCCCCAGATGTGACACACCAAACCACGGCGGAGGCGAGGGCGCAAGCCAAACCGCCTGGCAACCCGAGGGTTGTGAGTTCTGATTCCAGCTGGGTCACTGGCGTGTTCCGCACCTGTGGCCGAGCTGTTGATTTCCTCTGGCCATGGTCCTCACAGGCCAGCTAGAAAATGAGCAAGCCCCTCCTGGCAAACCCAAGACAGCCCCTGAGCTGAAACAACTGGCGGGCCCCAAAAGAAAGCGCATTGCCTCACTAGACGCTGGCCCAGAAAGGGAGGCAGTGTTCCTTTAAGGATGCTCCCACGGCGCTTCCCAGATGCCATTCCAGGTATAGCTGTAACCGAGTGCCGCTTGGGGCGGAGCCAGCGCTGACGGTGCAGCCCTGTACTCAGGCGCTCTCCATCTGTTGCAATCCCCTATCACATGCCCACCTACCTCTGTGGTCCCGGGGACCCGGCCAAGGCTGCTTGCTGCAGTGGGGCAGTGCAAATATTGCCAGCCGGCCAAACCTTCCCCTCGCTGGAGAATTCTCCGTGCCCCCTAACGCCTCCCAGCCCACAATGGGAATGGGCCAGCTGTGTCAGAGGGTGGGCTGAGCCCCTGGGGGGCAGATGGAACTAGCCCAACTCCCTCTGCCGGCAGGACAAGCCCATTCCAGGGGCAGGGAGACCGCAGACAGCTCCCTCCCGGTTGGACGGGGCCTCTGAGAACAGCCCATGGGACAGGAGCACAGGGCAGGTCTCTAGAAAGCCGCTGCCCGAGTGTAATGAGGGGGATATTGTCTGGGACAGTCCCTCCCATTGGGGGATGGGGGAGGGTGTCTCTATGATACCCCATGCCTGCCTAGGACAGGGGGATCTGTACCTGCTCTTTGAGTTGTTACAGTCCAGGCACCTGGGTGGCCGGTGGTGAGTTTATTCTTTTTCCGGCATTGCCCTGCCTTGCCGTGGCCCCCGTGAAGGGCAGGGCCGGCCTGGGAAGCCTGCCTGAGACCTGGTGTCAACATTCTGCCCTCTGCAGTTCTGATACATTATGAAAAACAACACGACTTTCCCGGGGCTGATTTACTACCGGGGAGGAAACCGGGCTGGAAAAAACAACATTCCAGAGCTCCTGTCCTCAGCGCGCCCCTCGCCGCCTGGGACACCGCGAATCTCCCCTCCCGGCGCTGGGCGAACCGCCCACCCCTTCAAAGACCCCGTCCCTGCCTTGCCCCCTTGAGCGAGATGTGGTCGGCCGGGGGCCGGGGAGAGCAGCTGTTTGGCAGGTGTCTGGTTAGCACCACGCTGCATTCTTGTCGATTAGGTTTGCGCCGGAACGGAGCTGAGGAGACACTGCAAAGCCTGGGGAGGCGGGGAGTGGGGGGGAGGGAGGCCTATATATTTAAACCCCATGCCCTTCTCTTCCCCCACCACCTACTGCTTCCTTGCAGGAGCCACCAGGCCTGTGGGCTCCACCCCAGCCTCTCAGCTCCTTGAGCCCCACACACCTTTGTCCTTCCTCCCCCACCTCAGGGGAACTCCTTGCCAGAGGAGGTTGTGCAGGCCAGGACTTTAACAGGGTTCAAAAAAGAACTAGATAAGTTTGTGGAGGTTGGGTCTGTGGCGGCGAGTCAGGGTTCCCCCTAGTCCTGCAGCCCAGGAGCAGCAAGAACAGACTCCGCCAGCCAGTAGAATAGAGAGGGATTTATTGCTTCTCCAGGATACAGCATAGCACAGACATGATGTGCTTACAGGAGTCAGGGCCAGGATGCCTCAGACCCCTTGGGATAGAGGTTCATTGCCTCCCCTAGACCTTCAGTCCTCAGCTTAGGCTGTTTCCTTAATGTTTCTCAGCCAGCAACTGCCTCGCTCCCAGACCCTGCCCCCAAATCAGGTGTTCGTCTCGGCCTCCCTTCCTCTGTCTCTCCCCTGTGGAAAGAGCCTTGTTATCTGGTCAGGCTGGGCCGAGGTGTCTGGGCTAATACACATGTGGGTGAGTCAGTGGGAATCACACAGCACAGCGCAGGGGGGACCCTGGGTGACACAGCAGACAGCACCCCCACTACGTCACATCTCCCCCCCTCCGAGAGCGAACTGACAGGGAACGCCTTTGTCGACCGCTCCTGTTCCCTGTCGACCGATCCACGTCTTGACTGTCGCGCTGTGCCGACGATCAGCTGAGCCGGCATAGCGTGGCGGCCATTTTTATTTTAATGAAGCCGGGGATATTTAAATCCCGGCTTCATTGACTATGGCGGGTAGTCTAGACATATCCTGGGAGTGTGAGGAGAGCCCTGGGCACCGGGCTTCCAGAAATAGGCCGGGAGATGTGAGGAAACCTGGATTCCAGCAGGTTCCCCTCCCGGCATGAGGGCTGCCACGGCGTGTTCTCCCAGGTGCTTTGAGCCGATGTGGGGCGGGGAAGTGGGTGGCTGATTTGTACTTTGCCACAAGAGGCTCCTTCCTCCCACGATTCCCAGAGGGCGTTCACAGCGCACAGGTAAGTGACCCCTCAGTAACATCTCAAACCCTCCACCCTCACAGGGTCCCAGAGCTCGGCTCGACACAGCGATTTTTCAGCCCTGAAATCCAGTCAGCTTCCCCAGGCCAGATGCGAGGTTGTCAGGGGTGGGGAATCTTTCCGGGCTGGAGGCCATTGACCCACAGACAAATCAGTCGGGGGCCGCACACAAGGAGAAAGACACTTCTCACATTCCCCTCGCACACCAGACCCTAGGGGGGCCCAGGCTAGTAGATTTTGTGTGTCTCAGCCCTATAGGGAGATGGTGGGGGGAGGGAGGGGGATGGAGCACTTGCGTGGGGCTTCCCAATGTTGGGGCGGAGCCCTGAGTCTCGGGGGCCAGATCTAGGCAAGTCGGGGCCTACCTCTGGCCCCTGGGCCTTAGGTTCTCCACCCCTGCTTGTGGAGATGCACCCTGAGGGTATGTCTACACTGCAAAGTTAATTCAAACTAACAGCCATTATTTCGAATTAACTTTAATAGTGTCTATACATGCAAACCGCTATTTCGAAATTAATTGAAATAGGACGCTTTAATTTGAATTTGTAAACCTCATTCTACGAGGAGTATCCAAATTCGAATCGTTATTTCAAATTAAGTGCTGTGTAGACACTTAATTCAAATAGGGGCCTCCAGCCCTTCCCAGGAGCCCTGGTGGCCACTCTGGGCACAACCAGGAAAACTTACTCTCTCCCCCAGCCCCAGAGCCATTAGGGGTAGACCCTGGCCACAGTGCCTGTGCCAGCTCCAAGCCTGCCAGCCCAGAGCCAGCAGTGGCCACCGGGCCCCTGACCCAGTGGCCCCAAAACATGAGCCAGCAAGCCACTCGCAGCCAGCCCTCCACCACTCCCCAGAAGTAGTCTGCCAGCTCCCAGGAGCCTGACAGGGGCTGGAGAAGGCGGGCGCCTTCCTGGTCCAGGGTGGAGATCATGGACCTTATTCAGGTTTGGGGGAGATGCCCCCAACATCCATGATCTCTGCACTAGACGGAGGAATGTGGCCGTCGATGGCAGGATAGCTGCCAGCCGGGCCACCAAAGGCCACATGTGAACCCAGGAGCAGGTTTGCATGAAAATCAAGTTGGTCCAGCGAGACCCCCAACCCTGGGCCCTGAGCTTCCCCTCCCCCTTCTTCCCTTTGCTTCCCTGTTCCAGCTCCCTCCCCTCCCAGGTTTCCCCCTCCCCTCTCCCACCCTCTCTCTTCCCCTCTCCCACCTCCTTTTCCAAGTCTCCCCAGAGGTTCATCCCTCCCCAATTTTGTTCAATAAACCCAGTTTCTATTTTTGAACATATGGGTCTTTTGTTTGACATCAGGAAGGGAGGCTAGGGAGGGATAAGTGGAAGGACGTGAGGGAGGAATGGGGCACGAGCCCCCGGTGGGGAGGACTGGGGTGGCTCTGAGGGCTCCTCAGGGTGGACGCTCTCCTGCAGGGCCTCCTGGATCCTGACAGCCCCCCAATGGACCCCCTGGATGGCAGCCTGCAGCAAGTGCAGCCGGGCTGATGGCAACAACCCCACAAGATGCACCAGTGTGCCCAGGGGCAGCTCTGGCTCCATGTGGCCGAGTGCTGTGGTGTCCCGAGTGCGGGCACTCAGGGCACTCCACGACAGGACTGCTTTGCTGTCCCTCATCGAGGTAGACAAGCAAGCGGGAACCCTGAGAACTGTCTGTCCGGGTGGGGGTAGGGTCCCTTTAAGCACGGAGCTCAGTTAGCCTCAGGCAGCAGCCCCACACACTAAGTCCTAACCTGATGCCCTGCCGGCACTGGTTCCGGCCAGCCTTAACTTCGGTTCAGGGTCCGCTCAGTGTGCTATTTCAAATAGCAAAATGCTATTTCGAAATAGTTTTTGTGTGTAGATGCGTTATTTCGAATTAGCTTAATTCGAATTAACTATTTCGAATTAAGTTAACTCGAATTAACGCTGTAGTGTAGACATACCCTGAGTGTCCTCACATAGTCTCTCAGGGAACTAATGTGGAGTTTCAATCAGGCATCACCCTCATGCTGGTCTGCTGCCCAGGTGGGAATCTCTCTCCTAAAGCCCAGCCCAGCTTATGCTAGGCACTGTACAGACACATAGCCAGAACGTGCCTGCCCTGGAGACCTTCCAGTCTAAGGAAACAAGGCAGACAAAGGGCAGAGTGGAAACAAAAGAAAGCCCAAAGCTAAGGGACTTGCCCTGGGTCCCACAGCAGGTCAGAGGCAGAGCTGAGACTAGAACTCACGTCCTACTGGTATTAAAAACAACAACGGGTACATTGTGTGTGTTTATGAGCGAGATGGACTCACATCAGAGAACTGCTTTGCTCCCCACTCCAAACACCGGGGAAGTGCAGATCCAGAGCCAAATGCTGGGACTTGAGCGGATCTCTATTTTGAGCCATAGCGGAATGCTGGATCTGGACACCAATGAAATATGCCGAAGTTTGGAGTCACTTCAGGCTCTGAACTTTGTGACTCAACCTATAACTGATACAGAGGGAGACATCATGACCCGTTTGAAGTCAACGGGAGTTTCACAACATATGGCTTGTACCAGCCCAGGCACCTGCCCGTAGCCTGGTGATTCATGAGAAGGAAAACCTTATATTTTAACTCACCTGTTGAAAAAAAAATTACTCAGCCTGAGCCAGGAGAATTTTGCAAGGCTGCGTATGTACAAACATTCACAAACGCCACATACAGCCGAACCGCTCTCCCTCCCTTTCCTCACCCCCCACCCACAACTTTCTCAGCAAAGATTTAGCAGATGCTGTAACACGGTCTGATATTATTAAGACTTCAGGACATTTATAAAATATACTGCAGAACATCTATAGAAAATAGATGTTCATAAATAATGAAAGCTAAACCACTTGTCAAATAAAGGAGCAAAGTAGGTTTTGTTAGGCGGTATCCCCATTTTGTTTTTTAGAGCATAAGAACGGCCATACTGGGTCAGATGAAAGGTCCATCTGGCCCAGACTCCTGTCTGCCAACAGTGGCCAATACCAGGTGCCCCAGAGGGAATAAACAGAACAGATAATTATCAAATGGTCCATCTTCTGTTGTTCATTCCCAGGCTCTGACAAACAGAATCTAGGGAAACCATCCCTACCCATCCTGCCTAATAGCCATTGATGGACCTATCATCCTCAAATTTATCTAGTTCTTTTTTGAACCCTGTTAAAGTCCTGGCCTTCACAACATCCTTTGGCAAGGAGTTCCACAGGTTTACTATGTGTTGCGGGAAGAAAAACTTCCTTTTGTTTGTTTTAAACCTGCTGCCTATTAATTTCATTTGGTGGTCTTTAGTTCTTGTGTTATGGGAACAAGTAAATAACTTTTCCTTATTCACTTTCTCCACACCAGTCATGATTTTATAGACCTCTATCATATCCCCCCTCAGTCTCCTCTTCTCTAAACTGAAAAGTCCCAGGCTCTTTAGCCTCTCCTCATATGGGACCCATTCCAAACCCCTAATCATTTAGTTGCTCTTTTCAGAACCTTTTTTAATGCCAAAATATCTTTTTTGAGGTGAGGAGACCAAAAAAGTGAGTGGATTGTGAGTAGATAGAGAAATGTATATTTAGTCATGACCAGGTTATTTTTCTTTGTTTTGTTGCTTGGTTAAACTTCCTTGTGCTAAATCCATGTGCCCCCTCTCCTCCCACATTCACTGTATATAAGCTGTAGCCCAGAGATACCATTTTTCTGTGTTTTAATCTGTTCTTTTCTCAGTTGCTCTGTAACACTTAGCAACCAAGTGTGCTTTATCAAGTATATCTGTTGTTTTGTTAATAAAATCACCCTTTTTAAAGCAATGATTTGATTCTTGTGTCCTGGAAAGTAGCAGGAGGTCTGTGTATGTGTGCCTAAGACTAAGAGGTCAGCTACCAGAGACTGCAGTTTGTTTTCTGCGTTTCTCAAGCTCTCTTGTGATAAAAGAGCCTGGAGAACACCCCTCTGCAAGAAGTTCAAGTGCTTCTTCCTGGGTTTCAGAAGATGGGGTTTTGTTTTTGCACTTAATGGTGGCAGCTACTTCCCAATGGCAGGAAATCTGTGACCTTGGGGATTTTTTTGTAAGTGGAAGCCTATAGAGGCAAGATATTTATAAGGTCTCTTGCGGGCCACCACCTTCTGCACTCGGAGCGCCAGAGTGGGGAACAGCCCTGACAGTTCGTACTACAGCAGCGCCAAATGACCCCAACTGAGATCAGAGCCCCTCATGCTAAGCACTGTACAGACACATGGTGAAGGATGGTCCTTGCCCTGAAGAATTTATGAGGGAGAAAGGAGACCCATCTCCATTTAACAGCAGAGCCGGGAGTTGAATCTAGCTCTCCGGAGGCCGAATACCTTTCTTTAGCCTATTGGGATAGGATCTTACCAAGAAAAAAATTGCATGAGGACTCAGGACCCATGATGCTTCACTCTAAATGTGTAACTAGAACCAGGCCTTACAAGCAAAGCTGCTACTGGCTGTTGTCTTGTTAGGGAGCTCCTGGCCTTGCCTTCCCTCCCTGTCCTGAGCCTGCCTCCAGCAGCCTGCATCACACTGGCTCCTTCCTGCCTCTCTGCAGCATCACTTTGCCCTCTCCCCGTCCTGGGCCTCTCTCCTGTGACAAGCCTGGGGCCCAGTAAAGCGCTACCCAGACACCTGCTTTGCCTTGTCCAGGCCAGGTGCTTTGAGCCTGCACGGCCGGATGGAAGGACCAAGGAAAGCAGAAACTGCATTAGCACGGGAGCATGTGTCTCCAAAACTCCTGCCTTCATGGTGGGGCAGATAACCAGCTGTCAGCCCCCTGAGAGCGCACCCCTTCCCTCAGTCCTGCCAACCATTGCCCAGAGCCAGGCGTTTGCCAGGCACCTTGAGAGAAGCTTCATGGGGACCCTGGTTCTTGAGGTCAGTACCCCCTTTCCTGGGCACGCAAGGGGTCGCCCCTCAGCCAGGGCCGGCTGCTGCTGCTGCTGAGTCCCTTTACTCTCGCTGATGTCACTTACCCCCATCCTTACACTCAAGCACATTTCCTTTGGAGTCAGCGCCCCACAGCTGGGGGGCAGGAGCAGCGCCCCAGCAGCCCATCTGGAAATCGCTGGGGGGGAGGAGTAAAAATGGAGTAAACGCCTCAGCGTTTGGCCCTGTGGCTTCACTGGCAGCTAAGGCCGCGGTTCCCAACCAGGTTTCAGGGGGGCTACCAAGCAGGGTTAGCGTTAAACTCACTGGGGCAGATAACCAGCCCCACTGCATGGGGCAGAGAACTGAAGCCCCACTGCATGGGGCTGAGCCCAGTACCCTGAGGCCCCTCACCTGGGGCTGAAGCAGAAGCCTGAGCAACTGAGCTTGGCAGTGCCCCCGGTGTGGGGAGGCCCCAGGCACTGCCCTGCTTGCCAAAGGCGCCAACCCTGGGTGCTCCGGGGCTGAGGCACCCACAGGGAAAAATTTCCCCCACTCTGCCTCCCTCCCCCTCCCATGGCTTTTCCCGCTGGTGGCCCCACTAATCTATTCCTCCCCTGTCCTTCCAGCACATCCAGAACACTGCAAACAGCTGATTCGAGGCGTTCAGGATGCTCCAGGAGGGAGAGAGAGGAGATGGGGAAGAGGCAGAGCAGGGCAGGGACTTGAGGGCAGGGGTGAAATAGGGTGAGGTGGGAGCGGAGCTGTGGCAGGGCTTGGGGGGAAGGGGTACAAAGGGGGCAGGGTCTGAGGTGGAGAGGGGGTTGAGCATTCCCCGGCTAGAGGGGAAGTTGGCGTGTATCCTGCATGCTGCCCCTTAACGCCAGCCCTGGCTTTTAGATGCAGAAAACCAGTTATTGTGGCCCAAGTGGTCTGTGGCGCTTTTATAGCATGCGGGGAAGAAAGAAAAAGGTTAAGAGCCCCTGAGCTAAGGTAAGATTAGAGATAGACACACAAACAGGCTCGGTCCTTCAGGGAGAGGACCGGGAGTTACTCAGAAATCGCAGCATGTCGCTGAGCTCCGAATCTGGCCCTTAGTGAGGCTGCTCTGTGGACGCTCCAATTCTACTACAGGATGGTCCCAGCGTACCATGAGAAATGGAAATGAGGGATTTTCCAGTACGGGAAACCAGCCAAACTCCTTTCCATCCCAGTTCCATTCCCAGCGCTAAGTGTTCTGGGCGGCTTCACTCCGATAGCCTTGAAAAGGGGAAGTTAGTTTGAGCGTATCCCATTTTGGGAGCAACACTGACACGCTGCTGCGAGCTGGCCTGGTCCTTGTAATAAGCAACTCTGGTGGTTTCCCCTCATTATCCCCAGCACAGTCATATCCTGAGCAGCAGCAAGTTGTTGCCAGAGCCAGGAGGTAGCATGACAACCCAAGCACTCCCACCCTGGGATCAGGACCGGGCAGCCCTCACGTGGGCACGACGGTCTCCCTGGGAGTCCGCGCAGCTTTGAAAGCGAGATCAAATTGAATGCGATTGCATTTCAAAGCCAGCGCAGGGGATTTCGGTGAAATACGTTGTGCTCGGTGACAGCCAGATGCGGGGGCTGTGGTGGTGATGACTGGCATGAAATATTTTCACCTTCAAAGGGAAGTTTCAGAAATGCCTGGACACGTCGGTAAGGGGGAGGACTCTGTAGAAGTCAGTTTTACTGTCTGTCCAGTCAGGTCTGGAATGCGAAAGCTCTTTAGTGTGTGTGTGTATGTGTGTGTGTGTGTGAGAGAGAGAGAGAGAGAGAGAGAGACACAGAGAATGTGTGTGAGAGAGAGAGTGTGTGTGTGTCAGTGTGTGTGTGTCAGTGTGAGAGAGAATGTGTGTGTCTCAGTGTGTGTGTGTGTGTGAGAGAGAGAGAGAGACAGAGAATGTGTGTGAGAGAGTGAGTGTGTGTGTGTGTCAGTGTGAGTGAGTGTGTGTGAGAGAATGTGTGTGTGTGTGTGTGTGTGTCAGTGTGTGTGAGTGAGAGAATGTGTGTGTGTGTGTGTCAGTGTGTGTGAGAGAGAGAATGTGTGAGTGTGGATGTGTGTCAGTGTGTGTGTGAGAGAGAATGTGTGTGTGTGAAGATCCATTTCTCACAAAACGCCTGTGCACTAGAAATAAACACCCAAGGGGCATATTCACGTCCCTCCACCCAAACAGCCCCGGCCTATCAATTCACCCCCTGCATTTTCTGTTTTCTTTATCCGCCTCCTTTCCTGCTCTCTTTAACCCCTTCAGCGCCTCCACACAGGACACTCCGCAGGCAGCTGCAGCTCTGGGAACGACGCCCCTTAGGGAGCCCGGCTGTGCCACCGAGAGAGGCGCTGTTACAGTTCTGTGGTGCCAGAAGGGGGTTCGCAAGGACTGAGCCTGAAAACTCTTTGTGCCTCTTGCCCCAGTGACCCTCCCCCCACCTGCCCGCCCGCAGTCTGTCTGCCTTTCACTGCACACCTATTTCTCTCCCCCTCTCCCCCCCGGCTCCTGCTGCCCTTTCCACGTGGGCCTCTTCCAGCTCCTTCGCCGGGCCCCAACGTGGCACCCTCCGCTGGCTGCCTTCCACCGCTCGCATTTTGCAGCCATTGAAACCGAGCCTGGACCAAAGCAGGTGCGGGGAAGAGCCCTGCCGTGGCGAGGGGATGGACCGGGGAGCCCAGTGCTCCTTGCTTTCTCTCCGATAGCGTGAGCGGAGACAGCTCCCTTGAAAGGCAGCATGGGATGGGCCGGGGACGTGACAGGACAGGACTCACCTGGCCTCTCCCACCCTGCTGCAGTCTCAAACCCACCCCACCTGGTCCTTCTCCTCTCATCCCCTTCCCTTGCCTCCTGCCTACGTCCCTCCCACCCCCACTGCAGGGAAATCCCCCCCAGCAGCCGGCATGCCTGCAAGGAGCGCTCACCTATTCTGCTGGGTTCTGAAGTGGGAGGAAGGGCCTTTCATGGGTTTGATCCCGACACCTTCGCCCAGGCAGGATCTGGGGAGGGGAGCCACCAAGGATGTGTCTACACTGCACCGTTATTTCAAGATAACAACGCAAGCGTCTACACCGCCATTCCGTTATTTCGAAATAATTCCGAAACAACGGGTGGCTTATTCCGAAATCTGTAAACCTCCTTCTAACAGGAATAATGCCTCTTCCGAACTAGCTAGTGTAGACGCTCCACTGCTGCTATTTCGATATAGCCCCTCCCCAGTGCCTCCTGGGGTGCTAAATCGAGATAGCACGTCTACATTAGGGGAGCTGGCCTCAGACTCATTTTGAGGCTTCCCTGCAGTGTAGACATGCTATTTTGAAATAAGCTATTTCAGAATAACTATTCCTGCATATTCTGACAAAGTGGGTCTTTGCCCACGAAAGCTTATGCTCCAACACTTCGGTTAGTCTATAAGGTGCCACAGGACTCCTCGCCGCTATTCCCGCATAGCTTATTTCGAAATAAGCGTGCAATGTAGACATACCCAGATAGTCCATCCGCCACATTTATTTCACCCCTTCCCTCTGGGGGTGGGAGGAGGGCCGAATCGGGAGAGACTGGCAGCTAGGAGCCTTTTTGGCCGTGACAAAGACAGATCAGTGGAATCAAATCCACTGGCAGCTGTGTGCCCGACAGGACATGCTGGCCTCTCTACCGGCCTAGTCTCAGACATGCCTATGTTCCCCAAAGAACAAAGAAAGAGGAGCTGGTGGGGAGAAAGGGATCCGCTCCCCCTCTCCAGCCTGCACATGGCGCCGGTTTTATTTCTCTGGCGGCCTCAGACAGTGGTGCCCAGAAGCCCTCTGCCCAGGTTATGTTGCTTGGCTCCTCCTGGACCATCTGATCTCACTTTGCCCTATTCCCCAGACCCCTGGCAATGAAAGGAATAGTGTTTGGAGCAGGCGGGGGCTCACGCTTCCTTCCCTGCAGTAGGTAGGAGGGAACTCCTTGCAGTTCCACATCCTTGGAGCTAAGCCCTCCGGCGTACACCCAGACACCAAAGGCTGGACCTGGCCAGCATCCCTCAGCCCCGCCAAGACAGTCCTGACCCACTGACAGTGTTTCCTGCTCAGGTCAGGCGGCTGTGCACCTAGAAGGGCCGGAGGGGCTGCCCTGCCTCAGTCTGCAGCCAAACTCCAGGGAGTAGCACCAGCTGGACGCTATTCTATAGGCGGAAGAAGAAGATCCCGCGGTATCATTAGCCTGCTGAGATCACACCCTGCCCTCTCTTTCTTGCTGCTCTTTCTTTCTCCCTTTCCTTCTACAGCAGGAAAATACCAAACATCTGATTGCCATGCGGTTTGGTCACCCCCAGCCTACTGCCTCGTGCTTTTGCCTCCCCCCCTTCCCTGCAAGCCCCTGCTTACCTGCTTCTGGAGAGAGGGCCCCGAGGCGGGATGAGCACGGCCATGCTTCGCGTCTGCCTGCCCCAGCCACTTCAGCCTGCATCTCACATCGCCACTGGGTCTCCTCTGCCTCCCTCGGCAGCCTGAGCAGGAACGGAGGAGGGCAGGGTGAAAAGGGGGGAGAGGGGAGGCGGGGAGGGAGGGAGGGGGAAAAAGGAAACTTTAATAGCACAGAGCCCCTTTTGTTTCCAGCATATGGTATATTTCGGACATACTGAAGGCATTAGCCACCTATATTTTGAAAGTGCTTACACTGGAGTATCGAGCTCTCCGGGACAGCATTCCAGCCGAGATCTGGAGCCTGGCGAAATCCAAACCAAAAAAAGGGGGGGGGGGAGGGAAAACGAGCAACTTACAAAGACCTTTAGAGACCTCAAGGTTTCTTTTTAACCTTGCGAGTGGTGCCCTTCCAAGCTGTGTGGGGATGTGCCACGCTGACCCGAAGGACTGATGCCTGTTTTAGCAGATACGTCGCCCTCCCCACCCCCAAGAATACGAGACCCAGAGAACCCTAAAGCAAAAGGGCTCCTGTCACGGACAAGTACAGGGCCCATTGAATTACAGGGAGAGGGTGGCGTTTGGGACCCTCATTGGGCACCTTTACCAAGAGCCAGACCCAAAGCACTGCAGGCAGAGGGGGGTGGCGGGCACACGGGGACTGGGCCACGTTGGTGCCAAAGGGAAGGAAGTTTCCCCGTTACCTCCATTGTGGCACGGAGCCCTGTGGGACTCCCCAGAGGCCATGTCAAATGCCTTGCAGGTCTCCGGCCACTCAACTGGTCCAGCGGGAAGGGGAGGAGGCAGCAGGGGGGACGATGGTCTGGAGTCAGGGATGAAGTGGCAACACTTTCCCTGCTGCCTTCCTTGCCCAGCAGGCTGGAGGGGAGCGCTGGGTGTACCCAGACTGGGCAGCCCTTCCCTGTGGCCTGCTGGCGACTGGCATACAAACCAGCACGTCTGACTTTGGGGAGGTGCCTGGGCCCGCTCAGAGCCGCTTGGCATCTCATACGAGAGGCCAAACACCATTTGGGGGCAGATTTTTATTCTGGTTTTCTGTTGCCTTTCCCCTTCCCTTGAACTGTCTGACTCCCATGGAGAAAAGGGCATGGGGGAAGGGTTTGGACTGCATGCAAACTACTCCTGTGGTGCTCAGCTGGGCTGTGCATGCACAATGGGTGCGAAGTGACACTCAGGGTCTTTGCGGCTTAGGAATTTGCCTACACCGGCCTCTTCTTCCCTGGGCCTGTCCGTTGGATGCTCAACATAGGGCAGGGTGGTTTTGGGGGAGAGGCACTGGGCTGGGACTCAGGAGAGCCAGCGTCAAGTCCCTGCTCTGCCACTGACGTCCAGCATGACCTTGGGCTGGTCACTTCATCTCTGTGCGCCTCAGTGCCGTTGGCACAATGGGATAATCCGCTCACTCAGCCTGTGTCTGTGATCGATTGCAGGTGTGAGCGCTCTGGGGCAGGGGACATTGTGTGCTTTGTATTCGCACAACAGCCATGGCACAACCAGCGATAATCATCTGTTTCTACACTAACCATAGAATCATTGGGTTGCAAGAGACCTCAGGAAGTCATCGAGTCCAACCCCCATTAGACCCAAATTTTAACCACTGGAGATACCAAAGGGGGGTAGGCGGAGTTCGTTCCTGCAGCACTATCAGGGCACGTCTACCCTAACCCTAGGTGCTGACTCCGGTTTGAGCCCTGGCCACACACAAATTGGGCAGACTTGAGCCAGCAAGCACTCAGGACACAGGACCTAGGGCTGTGGGAGAGGGTGGGTCCCTGTAAGTCAAGAGCCAGAGTTCCCTGTAAGTCAAGCACTTGTGGGGGCGCCCAGGAGAGATTCAAATGCCACCCAGCTCACTGATTAGCAGAGCACCCACAGTGCCCACAGCCAGCAGCATATGTTTCAACTGGTGGTGCACACCTGCACATGCTTTGGTGCATGCAACAAAATTTATTCTGCACAGTGGATGGAAAAGCTTAGGGGGAACATTGGTCAGAGCCAGAGTCCTGCTGAGACTTGGGGCCGAGCGCTGGCATTTTGTAGTGCAGCATGGATGCGTGAGCATGACCATGAGACCCAGGATGCTCACCAGGAGCATGAAAACACCGAGCCCACAAGCTCGGGTCCCATAGTGTGCAGCGGAGACGTCCTCTCGCAGCCAGAGCGCCCGGTGTCCGGCACTGACTCATTCTTGTCTTGTCACTGCAGGGTAACAGTGAGCAGCCAACCACAGAGGCTGTTTGCACACAAATCGCTTGCTAATCCACAATCAGCAGGCAAGGAGCAGAGAGGGAGCCCAGCCAATGTGCAGTGTATGGTTCAAATGTGGCCCACTGAGTCGTGCAATGCAGCGCAATACACGGGACCCTTCCCCGCCAGCACAGTGATGTGCCCAGCGCAAAACAGTGTTCCCTGTAAGCTGAGCACTTAGAAAAATTCAGGTGCCGCCCAGCAGATTAGCAGCGTGCCCACAGCCAGCAGCGTATGTTTCTACTGGTGGTGCACATCCACACATGTCTCAGTGCATCTAATAAAATTTATTCTGCACATGGCTGGAAAAAATTAGTGGGCCCATTGGTGCAAAGGCCCACCAGTTCCAGCAGGAAATGCTCCATCTCCATGCAGGCCGCAAGTGCCATGCTCCGTGAGCCGGGTCTGGCAGGGAGACGTGGACGGATGCAATCTGCCCCATGTCACAGCGGCGAGGTGCCTGCCTTGGCCTTCTGAAAAGGGGCCAGCGTGGCCCTTGGGTGGACAAGCCTCGCTACGACCATAGTGGTATCCGCTCAGGGCTTCCAACCCTGCTCCCTAGCCACAGGCGCATGACCCCACGTGCAGCACAGCAGGGCTCTCCTCGGCCACAGGGACTGCTCCAGAGTCCGACATGGAGCGTCTCTCCCCAGCCTCGGCACCACGGCCAGAGCCAGGGAGAAGGAACTGAAATGAGAATGCCCTGGTTAGCGCTGGGTGAAGGAGCCTGGTGTCCCCTCTCCAGAACCACGCCCACGTACAAACCCAGGACCTCAGCCACACAACTGACGGCCGCGGGCCGGGCAGGCCATGTGGAAAACTGGCACCCTGTCCAGCCGCTCGCCGGCCACACTCCAACCTGAAATGAAAAAAGCAGCCTGTAAAAAGCCTTTATAGCGCTTCAGAGCTCGTAAACCTGCAGGACTCTAGCAAGGGGCCGCTCAACTGGGGGCAGCCAGGAAAATTGATTGCAGATTTCGGTAAGTTAAACATTACGGCATCGCAAGCCCCGGGGCCTGGTGTGCTGAGCGGCCCCCCGGTGGCAGAAATTAAACAAGGGAAGTTTTATGGGTGCGGGGTGGGGAGGGACTCTCCTGTTTTCCCTCCTCCCACGCTCCATTCTCATTTTCTCTCTGGGCTAATGCACAGCAGACTGATGGGGCGGCCTGACAGAATAGACGCACATGCAGAACACCTCTCTGCCAAGCGGATCCTACCGGAGGACAATTGCGCTGTTTGCCATCTAGCCCGAATATAACTCCTCGGCGGGTTGTGACCTGCAGGGACAACCACAGGCAACAGGAGATGGCCCGTCCTTCCAGAAGCTGCCAGCGTCCCCTTTGTCTTGTGTGATTTCCTCAGCAGCATCAAAACTTTTTTCCACTGGGTTGTATCCCTTCAAGCAGGGGTGGGGAACCTTTTTGGGCTGGGGGCTGCTGACCCACAGAAAAATCAGTCAAGTGAGAAGAAAGAAAGAAAAACCAAACCCTCACTGATGTGGCCGCCGACTGAGAAGGAGAAAGACACTCCCCACATTCCCCTCACACACCAGAGCCTAGCAGGGCCTAGGCTAGTAGATTTTGTGTGCTCCAGCCCCACGGTGGGATGGTGGGGGAGCTGGAGCACCAGCACAGGCTCCCCCAGTGCTTGGGGGGAGCCCCAAACCTCAGGGGCCAGATCTAGACAAGCCTTCCCCACCCCTGCCTTAAAGAGACTGGATGCTTTGGTGTAACCGGGACCCCTCCTGGTGTTTCCATTGGACAGCTGGGTGGCCTAAGGACCGTTTCATGTCATCAAAGCGCTCGGGGTGGGTTTGTCTTTTTATAACTACAGAATGTTTGTCCCAGCCAGGCGGCTGCCCTGAAATGTTTGTCCCAGCCAGACAGGCTGCACCTGTCACACCGTTCGCGGTCCAAGGCCAAAGTTTGGCAGGCCACAACATCGCAACAGAAGCCTGAGAGGACACTGGCCCAGCCTCATCAGTGAAAACCCCTTCCAGGGTCAAGAATCAGGCCCGAAGGGGAGAACACAGGCTGCTACCAGAGCCTTAGAGAGGAGGGAATTGAGGACACTGCGGTGCAGGGGGAAGAGGGCGCTTTTCAGACCCTGGAGACAGCCCGAATACAGAGCATTCAGGTCTTCGGTAGCCCTAAGAAACACCGCCACAAAAACGCGCCCGTTTCCGGTTATGAAAGTTAGGGTCCCCTGCGCACCCCAGAACTTTATTCTCATCCAGCACATCTCTACAATCGCTTCCCACAACCCCCAACCCCAGTGGTTCTCAAACCTTGGTCCACAGAGCTACTCCAGGTGGCGCTGGGTGTTTCTGCCACAATGGGGAGACATAGGTCGGTCTTCAAGCAGCAACGCTTCCTGCCGGTGGGATCCTAGCTGGGAACCAGAACACATTGGAACTAATGCCCCAGGCCCCTCCTTACACCCGACATGGCTATGTCCAGGCTTTCTTTGCCAAGAGCTAATGTGGGGCAAAATTAACCCCTTCGCACACACGTTTTCCATTGACACTTCTTTTTCTAAATGGAAAATTAGATTTTCATCAAAGCCAATAGGCCCATAGCCCTGGAAGGGTCTGCTTCTCTTGAAAATCTTTGATTTTCTGTCAGAAAACCATGAACCCAAAACCCAAACATTTGGGGGTTGGTTTGAGCAGTATGCAGATAAACATTTTCCAGTGTTTAGGCAAATATTTTTGGTCTTCAGCAGTTCTCAGGCAAAAATGTTTGGATTTTTGGTTCTCGGGAAGGGGGGTGTCTTTTTTTTTTTAAACAAAAAGGCTGGCCCTTTAAGGGTAAAACCCAGCCCTGGGAGGGGGTGGAGATTAAAGCCCATAGCTGAGGGCTGTATAAATAAGGTCTCCCAGAGGGAGGAAGTGAGACAGACTCTTGCACTAGTTGGGGAGCAGGAGAGACCTGACTGCCAAGGAAGCGGGGGGCTCCCTGAGACAGAGCAGTGCTAGGGAAAGGCAGGCAGAGCTGGGGAGCTCTGGCCTGGCCTGACTCCCAGGCTGCAGGGCCTGAGGCAAGGCCTGAGTGTACTAAGGCTGCAGGGGGGGCAGCCAGGATAGGCAAAGGCAGCAGGTCCACACCCCTTTGCCAGTGATGAGTGGCCATTTCAGCTGCAGTTTGCCCCTGTGGCAGGGGCTAGATGAAGACTGGCAGTGGGTCCCTGAGGCAAGCTGGGTACAGGGGAATTGGGGGTTCCCTGGGAGGGGAGGACCCCCGGGTGCAAAGACTGATACTCCCCCCCCCCCCCAAGGAGGCCAAGAGATACTGGAGTAGGCACTGCCAGAGGGCACTGCCTGAAGAGGACACCACAGTCTGAGAGTGACGCAGGTCCGGAACCGAAGCGTGAAGTGAGGACACGGAAGGACACCTGCCTGCAGGAGGCGCCCAGTGGATGAGCTAATTCCCAGGGTGACCAGCAGGAGGTGCCGTGGCGCTGAGCGGCCTCCCCCGTGACAGGAAGAAAAACCTGTTTTCCAAACAGCAATTCACTAGTGATCAGAATGAGCGCAACAAAACCCCAGAGGAGCGGGCCGAGTGAAGATGACAGCAGTGAGAACTTGACAGAACAGAGGTCTTCCGTATAAGTAAATGTGCCACTCGACGAGAGGACAGCGACAGCCTGGGTTCAAGTAGCCATGCCTATTGCATTAATCGCCATCCAGTCCCCTGGGGTCACTTCCATAGAAAGCCAAGCACTAGAAGGCGAGGGGTTCTGAGGAGACGTATCCACAGGCAGACTCTTCAACCAGCGTCCCCTAATCTGACCATGCTGGAGCACTATGACTCTCATTTACCTCATGGAAGACCGTCTTGACCTACTGCGCCATTACATTGTTGCTCTTGTCTTTGCTGAATGGCTACATTTCAGTCTCCTTGCTTGGCTTGTTCCGGGTCGCTCTGTGGACACATTTATTGATGGGATGAGAGCATCACAAGCTAACGACTTGATCCTTCACTCCCGTGTGCTTCGTCGCCCCCTCCCTCCCAGCCAAAGCTCTCTCTTCTTCTTCCCCCACTCTACCTGCAACCTAGCTGCTGGACAAAGGACATTTCCTTATTCCCCGCTGGAGGGGTGTCAGAAACGCACGTTGCTGGAGCTCTAGGACACTGGGAAATATTTCTTCTTTAGAGACCTGGGCTCAAATTCCAGGGTGGCTCACAAGTGACAAGGAACTGGGTAGTCTCTGGCCCGACTCTCCGGTCACGAGCATTGCAGAACCACCCCTTGTTGGGTGGGACGGGGCGTTTCTGATTCAGAGGGCGCGCCCCAGGATTTAAACTGGAGCGGTTGCTGCAGGTCAGAATGAAGTTGCATTTGCAGAGCTGGAAGTGGGGTCCCAAGAATGGAGCCACAGGGGGAATTCAAGCTAGGATGGAGGAACCTTGAGAGAATTGTGCACCAGAGCAATTGTATAACCACGGTGCACTGAGATGTCATTTTTGACAGCTGACTCCCCCTTTATGGGCCCGATCCTGCTGTCACTGAGCTGAATTGGCTTATTACCTGTCAGTGGGTGCTGGCTTGGTCCCTAAGTCCTGATCATTGTTCAGTTTCTTGTGACTTGATTCCATTTCTTTACATAAGAACGGCCATACTGAGTCAGACCAAAGGTCCATCTAGCCCAGTGTCCTGTCTCCTGACAGTGGCCAATGCCAGATGCCCCAGAGGGAGTGAACAGAACAGGGAATCATCAAGTGATCTGTCTCCTGTCATCCATTTCCAGCCTCTGACAAACAGAGGCTAGGAACACCATTGCTATCCATCCTGGCTAATAGCCATTGATGGACCCTATCCTCCATTAATTTATCTAGCTCTTTTTGAACCATGTTAAAGTCCTGGTCTTCACAACATCCTTTGGCAAGGAGTTCCACAGGTTGGCTGTGCGCTGCATGAAGAAAAACTTCTTTTTGCTTGTTTTAACTGTCTACCTATTAATTTCATTTGGTGACCCCTAGTTCTTACATGATACCCTTTGGTGAGGTCCAGACGAGAAAATGGCCCAGAAAGACCCCCCATGGCCAGGCCTAAGCAGGAACACGAGATGAGACCTTTGCCAGAGAGTAACATGCAGAATCAGGAGTGTGTAGACAGCTATGTAAAATGGACAGCTTTGTTTATCGCACTGGGAGCTGTTCAGGACTGTTATGTAAATCTATATTTTACAGATGTTCTAACCGCACCGTGTTTATCCAGCGCTTCCCGCTGCCATAGATACTGCTTGTCACATCAGTAGGGTGCAACCGCTTGCCCGGGGAGGCTGTGGACGATCAAGGCTTTTACGGCTCAAAGAAGCAGGCCGGTCAGAGCAAGCTCCGTGAGAAGACAAGGGGGAGGTCCGAGAGAGGGTGGCCCTGAATTCAGCCGTCGGATGAAACTGTTTGTGTGAAGCCAAGAGGAGCACCGTGGAGGGACGCCAGTGCTCGGATAGAGTTCAGAGACGGGTTTGCACAGCTCACATGCATGTCAGCATGCAGCGGCTTTAGCTCTTGACACAGCAAACATAATACAAAGGAATCCCATGGCTCAATGGGGGCCAAATACTCCTGTTTACTAACTCTAGCTACTTACATAAACTGCTGTCCAGGCAGGGTTCTGATGGCCGCTGAAACACAGACGACTTTTTAAAGAGATACGCCCCAATGTACGCTACTGCATTAGAACCTTCTGTAGCGGGAGTCAAAAGTCAGGGATTCCCTGAGTTCTCAAAGGGGCATGGCTGCCTCTCCAGAAGGTGCTTACACAATGTCAGCCAAAGAACTGTGGGCTGCAGCGTACAAATAAACAGGATTCGGTTTTAGAGTTGGTCCAAAATTTGCCCTGCATTTTTTTTTCAGGGGCAAATGAGGTTTTAGACAAATCACATTTTAACAGAAAGGGTCTGTTTTCCTTGAACATTCAGTAACCTGAAAAAAATCTTTTCTTTCTTTCTTTCTTTCTTTCTTTCTTTCTTTCTTAAAAGTTCAAATTTTTATTGATTTTTCCTCCACCATCTCTGTTATATTCAACTTCTTTAATAACATACATTCAGAGACCCAAGAGGGAGGAAGAGCTTCCCCAAAATTTCTAAATCCATCTCCCCTCCAGGCACCGGATACTCTTACAATCCAGAACAGTCACATTGTCCAGTTTGATGGACTTCAACCGCATAGCCCCATCCTGCCGGTAAGTAATAGTGTGATGCTGTCACTTTCTTTAATAGCTGTCGTACATGGATTTATGAATCTTAACATCATCCATGATCTTTGACCCTCAGTGGCTACAGAATTCCAGAGCCCAATTGTGAAAAGGAGGGTATCTGGGTGTGTGTGTTTGCTGGTGAACTTTCTTAACCTTCCCTCCACCACCACCTCACAGAGCGGTTGGCGACTTTACTGGAAGTCTTGATTCGTGGCAGGAAGAGTCTGGACGGCCAAGTTTGTTGTAGGAGTCATGAGAATTTGGAGAGAATGAGAGGAAATGGGCGGGGTGGGGGGAAGTTTGAGGAGGGAGGGGGTGCAAAGGGGAAAGAATTTTTCCTTCCCAGTGTTTTGGCTGCTTCGGTGTGAACTTGTATAAATTTACTCCTTATCTCCCAGCCCATTTGATGTTTCCATGAAAAGAAAATAGTCTGCAGAAAGAAAAAAAAAAGCTTGATAAAATATCCTCTTGGCATTGTAAAGCATGTTAAATGGCTTTAATTGGTGGGGCCATGTCAGCTCACAGGGGCTCGCTTAATTCCGGGGGGAGCCGCTGCTGGCGGACACCGAAATGTGAAAGAACAGCTTCTTATGCTGGGAGCATGCCACCCAGACTGGTCTGGCTTGGAGATGGAGAGAGGCCTCTCTTTTTCCCCCCTCTCCTCCCAGGAGAAGGAATTCATGACTGCAGAGTGTATTTATCCAAGCCCTGGCAACCTTCAAGGCGGTGGTTCCTAGACGGCAAAGAAAACAATGTGACGGCAGGCACAGGAACCCAGATGCCCTTGAACCAAAATCATCAGAGCCAAGCTGGGAGCTAAACTCTGATGCTTGGGTCTGTCTCCCTTTGTGTCTTTCAATAGTCAAGCCCTGGGGCCCTCAGCCTTTTCCAGACCATGACCTCATCTTGCAACAAGAAAAATGTTTTGGGATGGGAAGCCCCCTTCTTCCATCGTGCCATGGGAGACTGGGCAGGACTCCCATGTCAAGCACCCATGTTCTGGACTGGCCCAAGGTGGGTACGTCCACCCCTTGTTGCCCATCTACGGGAGTTCAAAGACAGGGCCGGATTAAGACCTCCGTAAGCTATGTCAAGTTTAAAAGGCCCCATAGCATTACCCCCCCCCCCCAAAAAGTGTATTGTTCTAACAGAAAGGACAATGAAAATAGCAATAATAAAGTTTTATATTTCCATATGTCCCGGGACCAAGGCGAGGATGCAACTAAAAACTAGTGATTGTTCTGTGTATAGAGGCCCCTCCTAATCTGAGGCCCTACATTGTGACTGATTTAGCTTGTGCATAAATCCAGCACGGGTGCTTCCAGCCCCGCAGGCAGAGGGCCAAAGGAGTGAGCTGGAGAAAAAGGCAGGGGGCTACATGTGAAAATGTAAAGGGCTCTGTTCTGCCTTCAGTCAGACTCTGATCCAGCTTTTTTATTACTCTGGGGTTAGAACATAAGAACAGCCAGACTGGGTCAGACCAAAGGTCAATCTAGCCCAGTGTCCTGTCTGCCACCAGTGGCCAATGTCAGGTGCCCCAGAAGGAGTGAACAGAACAGGGAATCATCAAGTGATCCCTCCTCTGTCATCCATTCCCAGCCTCCGACAAACAGAGGCTAGGGACACCATCCCTACCCATCCTGGCTAATAGCCTTTGATGGAACTAACCTCCATGAATTTATCTAGCTCTTTTTTGAATCCTGTTAAAGTCCTGGTCTTCACAACATCCTTTGGCAAGGCGTTCCACAGGTTGACTGTGTGCAAAGGGGAAAGGGAGAGCAAAATTAGGACCAAACTGTCAAACCATAATGCCATACAGCTGGAATGGCCTGATTCAGCTAGATCAGTGCTTGCAATGCCTTTGGGGCCCCGGTGAATAGGGAAACCATAGCAAGATTCATATACCAAGACGGGGTGGGGGCATTAGGCTATGTTTTAGAGAGATTAAGGCCACAAGTGACCACTAGACCATTCAGCCTGACCTGCTGTATTGAAGGCATTCAATTCCCCCAGTTACTCCTACCCAGAACCACTAACTTGAGTTAGACTAAAGCAGTGGTTAATTGATCACACACCCCTTCTTTGGCGCTTTAGCAGTTCACGGCCTGTCCACCCCTCGCCAAACAGGTACATATGCCAATAAAAAGAAAAATCAACATGCTGCGCTCACTCAGTAGTAAAATCAGCAAGGCATCGATTCGAGCAGAGCCAACGAAGTGTTGTAATACAAGCAAAAGCAAAGCTGCGATTGTGGTTGATGCTCACAATGAAACGTGCACACGGATTAATGACTTTGTATAATACTAGGCCAGCTTCCCAGAAATCTGTCAAAATGTACAGTGCCCTCTGAGGACCTGGTACATCAGAAGGAATCAGCTTGTCTAGTTAGTCATTGCTGTGGGTAAAATAAGGCTTTATTTTTCTTAAAGTTTCTCATGCCACACCCTCACAAATATCTTTCACACACCCCTGAGGCTGACTCCCAATTTGAGAACTTCTGGACTAAAGTATGCCAGTTCTCAGAACACTAAATTGTTGTGTGTAACGGGCACAGAATAGGAAAGCTCAAGGTGCATAGGGATAGAGATGCTAACCCATTTTGGATCTTACCACGGAACAACTGGAAGACTCAGACAGAGCCGTCAGATGCAAACCATTTAAAATCCCAGCAAGTGGCTCAAAGCATCAAACACGGTCATCTACTGAATCTACACTTCACAGCCGTTTAGGCAAAAATGTTATGAAGCACAACACGGGCTCTGTAATATTATTATTCCCTTGAAGAACTGGTTCTTTTGATTTACAGCTGCAGTAGCAAGACATGCAAAGATCTTCCTACGGCACAGTAATATCCTATCAGACCTGGGAGTTACAGAGTGAATCCCCAGCTAAGCTATCAGTGTCACAATACGAAATGTGTCGAGGTGCAAACATTTCCTTAAGAGTGCCCATGTGGTGCAAATTCAAACCAAGCATGGGAAAAAATATCTACAATAAATGGTATAATTATAGGCTTCAGAGGGGTAGCTGAGTTAGTCTGTAACAGGAAAAACTTAGAAACCAACAAATAGTCTGGTAGCACTTTAAAGACTAACAAAATATGTAAATGGTATCATGAGCTTTTGTGGGCACAGCCCACTTCTTCAGATGACTGGAGTGCTGGAAGTGTTGTGATCTTAAGGAATATACTTGAAGACAAATGAGCTGGAAGCATTATTTTAAAATACCCGACAGGGTGTGGTTTCTCTTACACAGTTTGGTAACTTGCTTAGACGTATCATCTGGGGAGTTCTCTTCCCAACGGCTGAAGATCCATGTTGGCAAACATATGACTAAGAGCTGAGACGTATCATCTGGGGAGTTCTTTTCCCAAGGGCTGAAGATCCGTGTCGGCAAACGTATGACGAAAAGCTGAGAGGATGTGCAAAGAAAACGGCTTGGTAGAAATGACTGTTCCCTTCCATATTCTGAAATGGTACAAGCTATTCAGCTGGGCCACTTACACCCATACAAGCCTGTTTTTTAACCAACTCGTCCCCGTGTTACTTAAGAGCATTTACCTCACTGCTGAATTTAGCCCTCCCCGTACAGGAAATAGGCTAATGGCCTGAAGAAGCGGGTTGTACCCACGAAAGCTCACGATACCATCATTCAGGCGTGGCCAACCTGTGGCTCCAGAGCCACGTGCGGCTCTTCAGAAGTTAATATGCGGCTCCTTGCATAGGTACCAAATCCAGGGCTGGAGCTACAGGCACCAACTTTCCACTGGGCCGGAGGGTGCTCACTGTTCAGCCCCCAGCTCTGCCCTAGGTGCCGTCCCCCTCCACCCTTTCCCCCTAGGAACCTGCCACTTCCCACCCTCTCCACTGAGCCTGTCACACCCCTGCTTCCTCCTCCAGTGTCTCCCACTGAGAGAGAGCTGATCCCAGTGGGCAGGAGGAAAAGGAGGCGGTGGCACTGCCAGTGGGCGGGATGTGCTGAGAGCAGTGGTGTGGAGATGAGCAGGGCTGGGGCCATAGAACTGTGTCTCTTTGGTCATGTGCATTGGTCAATTCTGGCTCCTTCTCAGGTTTAGCTCGGCCACCCCTGCTCTGCATGTTTTGTTAGTCTTTAGGGTGCTGCTAGACGATTCGTTGTTGTTTTAAGTTTTTCCGGTTTACACTATGTTGTCATCATATGGTTCAGGCCAGTTACTTTCTTTGATGATACGTAGTAGTCCTGTGGCACCACCAGAACAGTTAGTCTCCAAGGTGCCACAGGGCTGCATGGTTTTAAAGTTACAGACTAACACAGTGACCCCTCTGAGACTTTTTGATGGTAGGGCACTGTTTTGTCATGCATATAGAAGGCATGGGCAGAACAACCTGCCCAGGATCCCCGCACATGCACATGCATTATCCATATGTTGGTGAAAAAGTTGCAAACTCATAAATACACATTCCCACCACAAAAGAGAATGGGACTGCACATTGGGCGGAAATGTCTCCCACCAGCTCAGGCCTATGCATACTTGTCTTTCTACGTGGAAACACTTACGCTAGGCATCGGTGACCTCGAAATGTGATGTACAGAGCAATGCCGGAACACGCTCGTGCGTGCCCACCCCCATGCCCAATACGTACGTTCACGTTTGCACGCACACGCTGATGAGATATGGCGGGCAGCGTAATTCAGTTCCAGCAGGATCTAGCGTCAGGTTTCACACTGCCCCCACTCACCACAGAGTCTGAGCCCCTTCCAGGAAAAGAATAGCAACCACCATCCCTAATCTCTGGCAATTGTCCCTTTGCAGGGGGAAATAAATCGAGGTGTATGGTGTTTTTTGTTTAGCTGGCTGCTTTGTTTGCTGTTACAGGAGTTTACATGGGGGTGTGGGTGGGATATTGCAGTACATGGGCGTGTCAGTGTTAGTGGCCTCAGTCAGGCTATGCTGGAAAGGGTTGTTGAGGAGGAAGGTTTTGCAGCATCTCCTAAGGATGCTCAGAAGCCGCATCCGATTCACAGCAAGGTTTCAGCTGCCTTGATAACCAGCATACGCCTGCAAACTGGGCCGAGGCCTGCAAACACGGCCTTCCATTCACCCTTGCACTGCAGCAGACACTAACCCCGCACAGCAAGTCCAGCCAGGGAGAAGGTCCAGAGAAGAGCAACAAAAATGATGAACGGTCTAAAAAACATGAGCTAGGAGGGAAGGCTGAAAGAACTGGGCTTGTATAGTTTAGAAAAGAGAAGACTGAGAGGGGACAGGAGAGCAGTTTTCAAGTACCTAAAAGGGTGTTACAAGAAAGAGAGAGAAAAATTGTTCTCCTTGGCCTCTGAGGATAGGACAAAAAGCAATGGGCTTAAATTGCAGCAAGGGAGGTTTAGGTTGGACATTAGGAAAAACTTCCTACCAGTCAGGGTGGTTAAACACTGGAATAACTTGCCTAGGGAGGTTGTGGAAACTTCATCACTGGAGATATTTAAGAGCAGGATAGATAGACATCTATCAGGGATGGTCTAGATGGTGTTTGGTCCTGCCCTGAGGGCAGGGGACTGGACTTGATGACCTCTCAAGGTCCCTTCCAGTTCTAGTGAGCTCTATGATTCTATGAAGTGGAAGAGCCATTCAGAGCATGTAACTTTGCAATGAGTCCTGGGCAGGTTTGGCAGGAACGCAGAGATTTCAGGCCAGAAGGCCAAACTGAACGATAGGCCATGTCTAAACTGCTAGCTGAGCCTCCTACCCTTCCTCTGAAAGGCAAGGAGCCTTTTACTACTACGTCTGTCCCCAGCTTGATAGCGTAACCGCCCTTTCAACCTCACCAGAGATGAGGCAAGTTCGGTGGGGGACACAGAGTCTTGAGTTTCCTTGCGCTTCAGAAACATTCCTCTCACAGTCGTCTCTGACGCAGGCAGCTTTCTTTTCTCCTTTGTGAGACCAGACAAGTTCTCCTTGGGCAGGAACGCCAAGAAAGCCCCTTTGTTCAACTCTGCAAACAGGGCCACGCCATAGCCTGCCCCCACTTCCTAATTACTGCCTCCCCCCTGTGAGGCGCGAGGCGCTCGCCCCCTCCCCCCCAGCGTCTAGCCAACTGCCCCGGCATTAACCTTGTGTTTGTCTAAGCGATCTGCCTCCTCCGTCCAACAATATAGCCCTGTCTATCCTGCGGCCCACACCACGTCAGGGGGCATGCGAGGCAGAACAAGGGGGAGCGTGTGTGTGTGAGAGAAAGAACATGAGTGCCCAAGTGTCTGTGGGTGGGAAAGTCAGCCTTGCTTGCCTTGTAGGTTGTGAACTGCCGCTGTGGGACTGAATTGGCTAGAGCCGGGCTGACGAGAGCTTCGCTCTGAGGCAGCGCAGGAACGGAGGGCCGGATGGATTCACTGCTGAGGAGCCCTTCACTTTATGGCTGGCTGGGAGCCGCCAAGCATTCTGATCAAAGAACGAAGGCAGAAGAACAAACCTGAGCAGAAGGCGGAGGGGGAAACGCGCCCCTTCAATTAATGAGCAGCCATTAATGAGAACCAGCTGAAGATCTTCTGCCCCCTGCGCTCTTCCCCCCGCCTCCTCTTGGCTCACCTTTGGGGTCAGCTTGTATTTTCATAAGGCCTGATTGCCGAGAAATTGGAGGCTTGTGGGCCAGTGAGGGTCTGATTTGTTAATGGCAGGCCTGAGGCGGAGAGCACTGAAACATGAGGAACTGAATTACAGACTCCAGCAGAAGGACTCCTCGCAGGGTAACAGAGCGGGTTAAAGAAAACAGCCGCCCTGCTCTCCCTCGCACCCCTGTAGAATGGCTGAACATCTGCGCAGCAAAACCTCAGAGACTCCCCATCTTTCCCTTGCTAAGAAAGCGTACGTAGATTAGGGGCATGTGCTTTCTTTGTGGATCCTGCTTATCACACATGCATTTTATGTGGCTCAGGTGAAGTCAGTTTGGCTCCCAAATATTTCAGGTGGTGCTTTTTTCTTATGAACAAAAAACCTCCATGTGAACAATGGAAATCACATGAAAGGACCTAGACACCTCCTCTAGGTGAAAGACGGGGTGCTGGAGGACCTAGACACCTCCTCTAGGTGAAAGACGGGGTGCTGGAGGACCTAGACACCTCCTCTAGGTGAAAGACGGGGTGCTGTCTAAGAAGGAGTACCGCTGAAAGGGCTCTAGAGGTCATAGTGGGTCACAAGCTAAATACCAGTCAACAGCGTGACACTTGCAAAAAAAGCAAACATCATTCTGGGAGGCATTAACAGGAGTGGTGTGCGCGAGACACGAGAAGTCATTCTTCTGCTCTGTGCTTATTAGGCCAACTGGAGTATTGTGTCTAGTTCTGGACACCACATTTCAAGAAAGATGTGGAGAAATTGGAGCGGGTCCAGAGAAGAGCAACAAAAATGATGAAAGGTCTAGAAAAGAGGAGCTATGAGGGAAGGCTGAAGGAATTGGGTTTGTTTAGTTTGGAAAAGAGAAGACTGAGAGGGGACATACTAGCAGTTTTCAAGTATCTAAGAGGGTGTTACAAGGAGGAGGGAGAAAAATTGTTCTCTTTGACCTATGATGCTCGGACAAGAAGCAATGGGCTTAAATTGCAGCAAGGGAGGTTTAGGTTGGACATTAGGAAAAACTTCCTTACTGTCAAAGTGGTTAAGCACTGGAATAAGTTGCCTAGGGAAGTTGTGGAATCATTGGAGATATTTAAGAGCAGGTTAGACAGACACCTGTCTAGATCATCCCTGACGGTGCTTGGTCCTGCCGTGAGGGCAGGGGACTGAACTTAGTGACCTCTGGAGATCCCTTCCAGTTCTAGTGTTCTATGATTCTATGGCTCCCATTATATAGGGGCAGAGGATCTGGTCTGGTGAGTACGAGCAGCCCAAGCCAGCAGGCTCGCGTGCAGTGATTATTTCCCTTCTCCATTCCTTTGGACTGTTGTGTGTGGTGCAGGTGTGTGTGTGTGTGTACAGGTGTGTGTGTGTGTGTGTGCGCGCGCACAGCATTAATTATTATTTCTAGTGCATGGACCATGTACACTGTACAAACACAGAACAAGAAGACAGTCACGTACTGGTCATATTTCCAACACAGACCTTTGTCCCCAGCTTCCAAAGCAGAAGCAGCAAGGCACCCACAAGCTGGCAATGAAGTCACTGATAACGATGAATAAGTCATACTAATGCAGAGTGCTTGTTTAGTGCTTTTCCTCAGTAGGGCTCAACGCATATTAGAAAGGCTCCCCTCCGGTTCTTTGTATGCCATGTATTTGCACGTGCGGGGCAACTGTGCAAATAACAGCTGATGCGTCATTCACCGGAACTGTGGGAGTGTTGTCGATAAGGGACTAAGCAGCAAAGTAGATATCAATGCAAATCAATATGGCTTCGTGCCAGGAAGATAGACAGGAGATGCTGGTTTTGCATGGAAAAACTGAGAGAGAAAAGGAAACGTGTTCCCATGGTATTCACTGATCTGGAAAAGGCCTCAGACCCAGCTGCAAAGGACGTCATCTGGTGTGAGAGGAGGGAGAAAATGGTACCAGAACTTTACATGTGGCTTGTTCAAGCCATGTAGCCAGGATGGGCAGAGATGGTGTCCCTAGCCTCTGTTTGCCAAAGCTGGGAATGGGATCGGCTCTGTTCACTCCCTCTGGGGCACCTGGCATTGGCCACTGTCAGAAGACAGGACACTGGGCTAGATGGACCTTTGGTCTGGCCATTCTTATGTATGTAAACACAACAATCAATGGTCAGAACTTTTAGCTGTGAAACAAACGAACTCTTGGTAAAGGAGGAAGTGGATCAGGGATCAGCACCAAATCCTTTCCCGTTTATTCTCATCCAAGATACCATCACAAGGAACAAGGAGGCATCTTGGTGCCTGCTATTTGCAGACAGTAGCATTCTACTCAGTGAGATCATCTAGAAATGGATCTTGATAACTGGCGAGATATGTTGGAGAGACGAGGGCTTAAAATAAAGAGAGGAACATCAGAGTCGACGGTTTGTAATTTCAATAATGTGAACACCAAAACACGATCTTCGGCACTAGAGGGGAGACAATACCCAAAATGCAAAGTTTCAACAGTCTGGATTCCAGAATCTGGGAAAAAGGGGAGATGGAGGAGGACATTAGAGCTGGGAATAATAAGTGCCAGGCTCGGATGAAGAGAGGAGGTGTACAGGGGCGGCCCATCCATACAGGTGAACTAGGCGGTTGCCTAGCGCGCCAAGTTAAATGGGGCGCCAAATGGTGGGGCAATATCATTGAGGGGTTTGGAGGTGGGGGCGCCGATTTCATGGTTTGCCTAGGGCGCCAGTTGCTGGCAGCTAGTCTAGGGCCGCCCCCTGGAGGTGTATGCAGGGGTGGCCCGTGACTATAGGCGGACTCGGCCACCGCCTAGGGCGCCGCCTTCAACGGAGCACCCGGGGCGCCCGATGATGACGTCAGACCATTGACAGCCCTGCAGGCGGGGGCACTGATTGTGCGTTCCGCCTGGGGTGCCAGCTGCCGCAGCCCGCCTCGGGCCGCTCCTGAGTGTATGCGTGTGTAGCATGTGTCCGGAAGATACCAGTAAAATTGAAAGGGACAGTCCATAAACCAGTGGCCCATCTGGTTTTAACTCATGGCACTGAGAAATGGGCAAGGAAGAAGAACCACGAGCAAACAATTTGTTCTACAGACATGCAAATGGGGAGCTGGATGAATGGTGAAAACAAGAAAGACCATGTGACATGTTCAGAGACATGCTCCAAGTAACACTCACAGATGGGGAAATGAAGGCACAGAGGCTCAGATGGGTTGGTCCTGAAAAGCCGCGGTTTTCAAACTTTTTTTCTCATGACCCAGCTGAAGAAAATCGTTGATGCCCAACATGATTTGACTAGAGTGCGGGTTCTGGGGTGGGGCTGAGGAGGAGCTTTGGGCTGTAGGAGGGGGCTCCCGCTTTGGGTGGGGTCAGGTCTGGGGCAGGAGAGGCTTACCTTGAGTGTCTCCTGGTCAGCGGTGCACCAGTGGGGGCACTAAGACAGTGGTGCAGCAGGGGGGGCTAAGGCAGCGGGGGGGCTAAGGACCACAGACCAGGCTGTGCCCCAGAAACAGCCTGCAGCAGGTTCCCAGCCAATGGGAGTGCGGCGCTAGTGCTTGGGTAGGGGCAGTGAGCTGAGCCCTGTGCATTCTCCCCCCACCCCACCTAGGAGCTGGGCCTGCTGCCGGCCGCTTCTGGGGTGCAGCGCAGTCTGCAGGCCAGGCAGGGAGCTGCCTTTGCCCCTCACTGCTCACCTAATCCCCCTGAAGCCACGAGACCCAGCTCCCGACATCCCACCCCCCAGCGCTGTGTTGTGCGCCGTCGTTTGAAACCCGCTGCCGTAAAGCACAGCCGGGACAACCGTGTGCGTCAGAGTCCAACCGCTGAAGCCTGAAGGAAAAGGACAGAGAAACTGACCCCAGAAGAAATGGTGGGCGGTCATAAAGGAAGACATGCCAGCATGTGCTGTGAGGAGATGGCATTGAACAGAGCCCTGTGGTGAGGGAGAGAGGACTCGTAGGGCGGGCCCCACTGCAGGCAATTAATGCAAGGAAGAAGATGTACATGCGTGAGTAATGTTGCTCTCAAGTGCATATTATGTTTCCAATCCCAAGGTCGAACACACACACAGCCTCTTTGACAATAGCACCATTTCCCTCGGCCACTTCTGCAGCAAATAGCCACCAGCTCACAGCGTCCCACCCTGCCAGCAGAGCCAGTTCCCACTTGCTGTTCTGGGTTGCTGCCTCCATTTCTCCCATGGGGCTTTCTATGTTAAGGGCTGCTCAGCGCAGACTGGCAAGTAGGGTTGCCAGGTGTCCAGTTTTCACCCAGACAGTCGGTTATTTCTGGCCCCTGTTCGGTAAAAAAACCCCAGAAAATACCAGACATGTAAAATGGGGGGAAGCGAGGAGCGTGGGGATTCTTAAAGGCACAGAGACCTGTTTTTTGTCCTTTTTTTTTTTTTTTTTTTTGCTGCTCAATCCATGTTCAGGGTTTTTGGTGAAAGCATCTGGCAAGCCTGGTAGCTAGAAGCCTGCTAAGGACCTATCAGGGATGCTACCCACAAAAGGCAGTGGGTAGAGGGGCGGCTTTCACATGCAAAATCCCTCCGTTCAAGTCCTCGCTGGGGCAGATTCCCTGCAAGAGGCTGCCTCTCTGCTGGAAATGTTCATGGCTGTGTCTCTAAAATCAGAGGGGGGAGAGGGAGGAAGCCGCAAACTAAATCCTCTGTCTCACTTCTCCTGTGTAGCCATTAAAACTCTCCCACTGCCTCAGGACAGAGTCCCAAAGCCGCTCGCCAGGACAGCACGTGAAAACCATCTCTTGGCACCTTCTCCTTTTGAAAATATGTTGCTGAATGAAAGCCCAAAGGCTAACGAGCTGCCCACGCCCAGCAGCAGCCCAGCTGATCCCACCAGAATGGCTCCTTATCTGCTTGGGAGAGCGGAGATGCATTTATCTTTAGCTGCTGAGACATTTCCTACTCTGATACAGTGTTTGTGATGAGGGAGCATCTCTGGCATTGTGGATTTTACTCACAGGCTATGTCTACACTGCAGGCTTTTTGCACAAGTGTTCTTGCATAAAAACTTGCAGAGCATCTACACCTCACGCACATTCTTGCACAAGTAAATTTACAGTAAGGCATCGGAACAAAGGGCTTCTTGTGCAAGAGTTATTCCTCTCCCCACGAGGAATAAGCCCTCTTGCGCAAGAAGGCAGTGTGGATGGGCAACAGGGGTTTCTTCCGCAAGAAACCCCTATGGCTAAAATGGCCATCAGAGCTGTCTTGCTCAAGAGAGCGTCCACACTGCCATGGACACTCTTGCGCAAAAGCACATGGCAGTGTGGACATGCTCTTGCGCAAGACCTTTTGTGCAAGAACTCTTGTGCACAACAGTTCTTGAGGAAGAAGCCTGCAGTGTAGATGTAGCCTCAGTGCTGAGGTCTAGTCAGTGTTGGCAAAAAACCTCTTCCCCCTTTAATGCCACAAGTTCCTCTCTGTTCAGCCCAATTCCTCACTTTCATATCTGCCTCTAGTCGGCTGCCACCTGTTGCAAAGTTAGAGTCTCCTCGTTTCCTCAACTTGCATCCCCCGCAGTTACAGGATGGTTTGGACCAACAGGACTAGAGGTGGGCTTGGGACAACACCTGGATCCTACCACTACGTTCTGAAGAGGATCCAGAGTCAAACTTTGCTCAGATTTCTGTACCCAGGCCAGCCAAAGTCTGGATCCCTACACACCTGGAAACTGCTCTGGCCATTAATCAAGCACCTTAACCCAGGCAAAAGGGCTGGTATTTCCATTCCCCATGCCACCTGTTTCTCCTGGCCTTAATTTCATCACCTCCACCTCCCTGTAAAAAGCAGCCAAGGGGTCTGTGAGCCAGTGTTGTCTTCAAGTCGTCATTGTCAAGTCCAAGTCGAGTCTCAAGTCACTACAGTTCAAGTCTCAAGTCGAGTCTCAAATCCCTAAAGTCACTTTCGAGTCAAGTCCCAAGTCGAGTCTCAAGTCTTAATTTAAAAATGTCAAGTCACTTTTGTACAAGCCATCAATATCGGCATTTTCGGACAATTTTTTCACCAAGTCGATTTAACAAAATTAGCAAGTCTCAAGTCGCGTCTCAAGTCACAAACAATGAACCCAAGTCGAGTCTCAAGTTAAGTCACCTAGGTGACTTACGTCGGACTCGAGTTCAAGTCGTGGGACTCAAGTCAACAACTCTGCTGTGAGCTGAAAAATGGCCATAAGAAAGTCCAGGACAGGCCTTTACACATCAGGTCTGCTAGGATCCTGGAAGTGACCTTCCTTTCAGTCATGTTTCTCCAGGGTCCAACTCAGGCATGCAGAGCAAGGGGCTCTGGGCCAGCTGACAAGCTGTGGGCCCAGCTGCAGATACGCCCACTCGTGCTCCCTGTCCAGTAACAGACCAGAAGGCAAATGCCCTGCAAGGCCCCAGAGAGAAGCATTTTGGGATCTAGAGGCTGTTCTGGGCAGCTCTTGTCACAAATGCCCTAGAGCCCAGCTCTCTGCGGCGCTTCGTACCAAATACTCTCCTGCAGAGGCCCAGCCATGGTGGACTCTTCAATAACCCGCCCACGCACACACACTACTGCAGCTGTGTGAAGGGTCCCACTCCGCTCTCTGAATGCAGCGGGAGCCATGCACACCCCAACTCCACAGGAACGCCAGACACGCTAGAACGCGGACCGTGCCAGCATCCGTCCCTTGCTAGCATCCGTCCCTTGCTTTATGCTGAAATCTGCTGGTGGAGAGGCAGCAAGACAGGGATGGGGAAAGCAGGCTGTGGCTTGGCAAAGAGATGCTGGTTTGGAAAAAGTTACAAACCTCAACGCTTGGCAGAAGAAGGGAGAGCAGGGGCACAGGATGCGTCCCAGGTTGCATGTGTATTCTTTATGCCCTTGTGTGTGTGCGCTGTAACGCCGCCAGCCTCACCGCCACAGGTGCCTACTGCTGGACACTCTGGCTATGTCTACACTCGCGGCTTCTTGCGTGAGAAATATGCAAATGAGGCTAAGCGTGGAATATCGCCAGCCTCAATTGCATACCTAATGAGCTGCCATTTTTGCAGAAGAGGCTCTTGCACCAGAAGCAGCTGTCTACACTGCCCCTTCTTGCGCAAGAAGAACCCTCTTGTGCAATGCTGTTACACTGATTATTTTCAGGAATAAGGGAATTGTGCAAGAAGGGGGCAGTGTAGACAGCTCCTTCTGGCGCAAGAGCCTCTTCTGCAAAAATGGCAGCTCATTAGGTATGCAAATGAGGCTCAGCAATATTCCCCACAGCCTCATTTGCATATTTCTCATGCAAGAGTGAGCATAGACATAGCCTCTGGGAATTACCCTGTTAGTGCTGGAGCGCCCCCTTTCAGCTGGCGTCTCGCTTGCTGCTACCTATTTTTCCTCCACCTCTGTGTTAGGAAGCACGTCCCTCCCAGACTGTGGCACCTCCTCTGAGTATGGCCTGGCCAGTGTCCCGACACTCTGGGGTCCTCCCCCTCTGGGAGCCCCCAACCTCCTATGCCCACCTTGCCTCAGTGACCCACTTCCAGTCTTCATTACCCCCTGCCACAGGGGCAAACTGCAGTGGAAATGGGCACTCATCATTGGCAAGGGGGTGTAGACCTGCTTCCTTCGTCTGCCCCGGTTGTGTCCCTTAGCATCCTCCGGCCTTGCTTCAGACCCTGCAGCCTGGGAGTTCGCCTGGCCAGAGCGTCCCAGCTCTGTCTGCCTCTCCCCAGCCCTGCTCTGTGTCAGGAAGCCTCCAGCTTCCCTGGCAGGCAGGGCCCCCCTCCACAGCTGGAGCAAGAATGCATCTGACTCCCTCCTCCCCTCCTGGAGTCTTTATTTATACTGCCCGCAGCTGGGCCCTAATTGGCTAATACCTGCCTCAGCTGGTGGCTCCACCACTCCAGCCCTCTCCCGGGCTGAGTTTTGACCCTTAAAGAGACAATGCAGGGCACACGCCTGGTGACAGTGCCCCTGCTTCTAGACAGGGATAAGAGGGAGCATGCAATGGCCGGGTTGGTTCAAAGGTTTTATTGGCATGCGGCTGGGATCCTGGAATTCCTTGTGCATCATCTGCATGAGTGAGCCCTGGCGTGGGAACGAGGGGTGGGGAGGTGCTGCAGCACCCCAGGTTTTACGCAGGGCTCCACACCCAGCCCTGTGCCCGGGGGTCCCAGCTGCCAGCCCTGCATGAGGGAGTCCTGGCTGCTGTCTCCGCCTTCACCCCCAGCTGTGGCCCCAGCCTTAGCCCTCTTACCCCTGTGTGTGCCCCCCCACTCTTGCAGCCACAGCCCTGTTGCTGGCCCCAGCTCTCAGGAGGGCCCAGACAGGAGTCGGGGGAGCTCTGCAGCATGCCCCACGTGTGGGCCAGTAAAACCTTCCCATCCCTACCCCCTAGCTCCTGGACATGCCTTGTGCTTTATACTGAGTTCATAGGAGGGCATTCCAAGGGTTCCACTGAGACGACTTCTTCGCAGCCCTCTACCTGAAACCCCAGTCCCCCTTTTTACCAGGGGCCGAATCGGCCAGGGCTCAGCAGATGAGGGAAATGAGAACTAACACACTGAACACCCCAAAAATAAATACCTACCATCACGTCTCTCCACAGTCTCATGCCACCGGTTTCAGCTCTGATCGCTTGGGACCTGCCAGAGCTAGGGGCAGAAATACTGTGTGCCCTCTGGGAACACCTGTTGCCTTTCAATCGGATAAAGCGCCCGTGTCTAGCACCGCACTGCCAGATCGTAAGCCTGCCCTGGGAACAGGGCTGGACTGGGCTTATTTGGGGGCTCGGGCCATTAGCAATTTGAAAGAATCATTTTTGTGGCAGGCTGGGAGGGCGGGCTGGGGAGGGAGGAGAGGAGTACGTTCACTTTGTTCAAATGTGGCTTTTTTCTTATGTAAGTTGCTCAGAGAGGTAGACTGGTAGAAGTCCTGGTGGGGGGCGGTGTGTACATGAGGTGGAGGTGAGTGGTAAATGCAGTTAATTATACGGCTCTGCTTTCTACCCCATGGCTAGCATAGTACATATGTAGTCTACAGCATCCCCAACAGGTACTCGAGCAGTTTTCAAGCTTTTTATCTCATGCCCCAGCTGAAGAAAATCATTGATACCCATGACCCAACATAATTTGACTGGGCTCCGAGGTGGGGCTGAGGAGGCGCTTTGGAGTGTAGGAGGGGGCTCCTGCTATGGGAGGGCAGGGTTGGGGCAGGAGGGGCTTACCTTGAGCGGCTCCCAGTCAGCGGGGGCACTAAGGCAGCTTCCTGCCTCTCTTGGCACCACAGACCAGGCTGTCCCCAGAAGCAGCCAGCAGCAGGTTCCCAGCCAATGGGAGTGCGGAGCTAGTGTTTGGGGCAGCGGCAGTGCATGGAGCCCTGTGCGCTCCCCTCCTCCCCAGCTAGGAGCAGGGCCTGCTGCTGGCTGCTTCTGGGGTGCAGCACAGTCTGTGGTGCCAGGCCAGGCAGGGAGCTGCCTTAGCCCCGCTCTCCCCCCGCCCGCTGCTCACCTGATCCCCCACTGCAGCAAGGAGACCCAGGCCCTGACATTCCACCACCTGGCGCTGGGTCGTGCCCTGTCGTTCGAAAACCAAAACTACCGCATGCACATGTGAGAGCGAGCCGGGAGCACACTGGCGTGTGCGCTAGACGTGGATGTGTGGGTCAGGTAGTGCGCAGGTAGTGCGTTCCTGTGCGTGCAAGTCTGCGTCACGTTGCCTAGGTGTGAGCTTACCCTGCCAAGGGGCTTGGCGCAATCCCGTTCCATCCCAGATCCCAGGCGCCAGGCCCTGTAAACTAACTGCAGTCAGCTGCAGACTGACTTCCATGAAGCCGAAAAGCCGGGGGAAGAGCTCCAAGCGGCGGAGCAGTTAGAGGAAATGAGAGCAGAATGTGATAAACAACTGCAAGCTTCCCAGGCGATTGCTCTCCCTTGCCCCAGCTTAGACGGGTCAGCCCCTCAGGCTGTTTACAGAAAACCTAGCTTGCCAAGAAATCCATCTCCCACTTCCTCCGGGCTGCAGAAAGACACCATTTAAACAAAGCCTGACACTGAAGTGAATCCAGGTCTTCTCTTCATGACACAGAGGGGGCTGCCTTGCCGTCAGCGCAACCGGGTCCAGAGGCCGCTGGAAGCCGGCAAGCAAATGATGCGTTTGCCGTGATTATTGACTTCATAGCTGTAACTCCAGGAATTGACATCATCGAGTCCGCAGCTCATGATTGGCTGTGGCTGAGACGATGTCATTTGTGGCCAGACTTGCCTTCCGGGATGGTTCCTTTGAGGGTGCAACAGAGCAACCTGTGGGCTGCCGGGAGTGGACCGTGGGATAGGGGGTGGAACAAAGAGACGCAGACATCCCCCCAAGTGGACCCTTCCCACACCAGGCATGCTCCAGCGTCTAAGGATTTTACTTTAAATGCGGCAGAGGCACAGGTGGGGTCTGGGTTCCAGGGGTGCTGCACTGCCACACGTCAACAGACATGGTGGGTGATCAGCAGGCTGGAACGCAAGGCCACCGCTGTGTATATGGGCGTCCTTGGATCCCAGCTTGCGGGCTAGGACTAGGAGACCGTGGGTGCGACCCCCCTCTGCCCCACAGGTGATCTTGGACAAGATTTTGTAGCTTGATTGTTATCTTCTGTAAAACATCGGAAATTCTTTGTAGCTAACTCACCGCAGGGCTGGAGGCATGAATTTGTTTAAAACCATTCTGGGTGTGTGATAAGGGCTTGGAGATGCCCCTCTTTCCACATGCAACATACCACCTCCCCGTCCCAGGCTTTCCGCGGATGCCTCCCTCCCTTGCCTGCCCTCTCCCTCCCACGCTTTCCCCCTCCTTTCTGCCTCAATAAAAGCCACTTCAGGGACTTGCATTTAGTGGAGCTGGTAAGGGCCTGCCTAAGTTCCACTCAAGGCCAGGCTCCATTGTTGTGCAGTTTTTCCAAGGGTGGAGTTCAGCCAACCAGAGAGCTCAGCTTTGGATGCAGCTGCTGTTTACCGCCTGAGTCATCCTCTGTCACCAACCCAAGGAACCCAGAGAGGGAAAACTCGGCTCTGACCTGAAAACCAGCTTATTTTTCTCCAAGACAACATAAAGGGACCAGCAAGACTTCTTGTTTTCTCATCAACATGAGGCACTTCGCTGGCAGCGGCTGTGTGTCTGAGGGAGAGAAGCCCTCCCCGGCAGATAAGCTCTCTCCTCTGCTCCTGCCTTCACGCTCCCTTCTCCGCGGCTGCGGATTCATTCTGTGCTAGGTGCTGTACAGAACGCAGCGCCGCTCCTAGGCCCCAGCCCTGCCCTCTGAGCCGTGTAGGGGAAGGGTATCCCACATCCACATGGAATCTCGCTGAAGTCAACGAGATTCTACACTAGGCACACTACATCTGCCTGAGTGGATCCAAGCGCATGTCCTGGGCCTGTACGCCAGCCAGACAATGCCACCAGCACCAGGGGACCTGGAAGAGAGCTTAGAAAGGGAGACACTGTTGTTTTCAGTTTTCTCCTCCTTCCTCCAGTTTTAATCAGAAGTTTCCATCCTGGCGTGCCCTCCTCCCTCACGCACCTCGGCAGTCCCCAGTTCAGCGGGTCCGCCCTCCTGGCCAGGCCCAGTCCTGGGATGTCCAACCCCCTCGTCCTCCTTAATTCGCTACTCCTGGCCTCTGCTCTTGGCCCATACAGCTCCTCCTTCTTCCCCAGGGCTCCACGCCACGGGATTCACCAGCCGTTTGCCTTCTCCAGCCTGTCGGTAGCAGGAGGAAGACGGGAAAACGGAAACATAAACAACTGTCCAAGCTCTCTCACCTCCATCCCCGCGGTGAGCCTCAGCCTACACTGGCCTCTCTCAGGCTGCTTGGGGTAGGAGCCATCTTCATTTCTGTGCCTAGCGCGGCACCAAGCGCGTGGCTGGAAAGTACCAATAACGACACTACTGAGGCAGTGGAAATTAAACTCATATGGAGCGATACGATCCCACAGCACTTGTTGGCCTTGACCCAGCCCCACTGAGGTCTTACAGGCAGGAGAGCCATTTGTCTTGCCCCCAAAGAGGCTTAACCCCAACAGGGAGAGCTTAGGAACAGCCACCAAGGAATCGCCAGAGGCCACCATGACGCGTGCTTATCCCCGCTCCTGCTCAGTCCTCCAGCCACGAAAGGGCCCGGTCACTACAGAAAGCAGCTCCACAGGAGGTTCCCAGCATAGGTCAGTGGCAGCATCGCCAGCCACATAGGCCTGGTGGAAAGCGAGTTTGCAAATCAACCCAGATGCAGCAGGCCACATTCAATGCCCCAAAGGACTTCGCCCAGGCTGGACGAAAGTTCAGCCAACACGGGATGTGCCCCACCGTGAAAGTCATTTGAATTCAATTACATAATACAGCTCAGCTCCCCCTTGTCCCTGTGGCCTGCCCCTCCTCCCCCATCTTCTTGCCATAACAGGCTGGCCCTCACCAGGTTTCCTAATGGCTCATCCCTGCCCACAACAACCAGGGAAATGGCGTAAGCAGCCTTGCTAGTCACAGACCCTGTTTGAACAGGGTTCTGGCCACGGTCATTCCAGTGCCGGGGGCTGCCCCTGGTCAGCCTGTAGCTTTTCCTTCACCGGCTGCTTCCCGCTTTCTTGGGAGCCCTGCTCCAATTTTCTTTCCTGCGACGCTTTCAGCAACAAAACTGCCCTAACTACTTGGAAATCTAACCCTGTTTTTCCCGGCTGCCCCCGTAACCCTTAGCTTGGCCCAGCCAGTGGGACCCTGAAACATCTCCCCCCGATGGAACTTCCGTCAGCCCCGAAGCAGGGCTTCAGAGGCCCCTCCCTAAATTTGGCTTTGGCTGCACATCTGCAACTCTCTTTGTTCCTCTTCAGATACCAACAACTTCCATAGGCCGAAGCCAGAAAGGGGGAAAAAAAAAAAATCAGGCCTCTGGCCCGGTCCGCGTCATGAACTGGAGCGCTGGGACTGCTCCCGAACCCTGCCCTTGTAGCCTTGTGTCCCGCGATTGTTCAGAGCCCTGGGGCTCAGTGGTTCGAGGCAGGCTGAGCAGAGACTGCAGTGATACACGAGGTTGTGTGTTCACCAGCTGCTTGGAAATCGCTTCTTGTCTTCAGGTCACAAGTGCAAATTCTTATAATTCTTTGCTCTGGTCACTTACCATAAACTATTTACTCTGGCTCCTTTGGAGGGGACTGATGCACGTAGGGCTGTGTGCGCTCTCCGAGTGCATATGTCGGGGCCGGAGGGTGTTGATTATGTCTGTGTATATACAATCGTGAGTGCTGGAGAGCTGGGACTGTGGGCATCAGGGATAGTGAACACAAGTTACGGCTGTGTATGCGAGTGTCAGTGTGAGCGTGTGTGTGAGCGCACGCAGCTGGAAGGTAAGTGTACCTGCGTGCCCCTCGTTATGCAAGGGTGTGTGTGTGTGTGTGTGTGTGTGTGTGTGTGTGTGTGTGTTCTGACGTCCTCTATGATCAGACATGTGACTGTTTGTGGCACATAGGCGTTTTCACTTGCGGCGCTTGGAGGAGCATATCCAATCACCTTTGGATGCTACAGCTACATAGCACGATCACCTAGGCACCCACTGACACCTGATCAGAGCCCCTGCTTGTGGAACCAGGTGCCCTCATGACACTAATTTCTGCTTTGTGAATTACAGCTTGCCACCTTTCCCCCACCATCCCTAGCGCAGGGCACCGGCTGCCGCACAGTGATTCGTTGTCATAGACATTGCGCGCGGAAGAATGAGATTTCTAAAGCAGGTGCTCTCCAGTGAGAAACGTGGCAAGAAGAGAGTGAACTGCAGAGGTGGAAGGAGCAAGGAGAGGCTTTTAAAAGCAGGAGGAGAGGTGGTAGAACTGGGTGTCGATGTGACACGCCCCAGCCCGACACCGGTCACCTGGTGCCTGATGGTGCAAAGGGGAGATCACTGCGGTTAAATGAATGACTGTCCAGGAGATTCCTTGATTGAATGGACCATGGGCCTCTAAACACTTCCCATTCAATATCTTCATTTATACTATGGCATAGAAAGTGCACTTATTAAGTTTGCAGATGATACCAAGCTGGGAGGGGTTGCAAGTGCTTTGGAGGACAGGATTATCATTCAAAATGATCTGGACAAACTGGAGAAATGATCCAAGGTAAATAGGATGAGGTTTAATACGGAAAAATGCAAAGTACTCCACGTAGGAAGGAACAATCTGTTTCACACATACAGAATGGGAAGTGACTGTGTCGAAAAGAATACTGCTGAAAGGAATCTAGGGGTCACAGTGGACCACAAGCTAAATATGAGCCAACAGTGTGACACTGTTGCAAAACAAAAAGCAAACATCATTCTGGGCTGCATTAACAGGAAAATACAAGAAGTCACTCTTCCACTCTATTCTGTGCTGATTAGGCCTCAGTTGGAGTATTGTGTCCAGTTCTTGGCACCACATTTCAAGAAAGATGTGGAGATATTGGAGAGGGTCCACAGAAGAGCAACAAAAATGATTAAAGGCCTAAAAAACATGACCTGTGAGGGAAGGCTGAAAGAACTGGGTTTGTTTAGTTTGGAAAAGAGAAGACTGAGAGGGGACATGAAAGTAGTTTTCAAGTATCTAAAAGGGTGTTACAAGGAGGAGAGAGAAAAATTATTCTCCTTGGCCTCTGATGACAGGACAAGAAGCAATGGGCTTAAATTGCAGCAAAGGAGGTTTAGGTTGGACATTAGGAAAAACTTCCTAACTGCCAGGGTGGTTAAACACTGGAATAAATTGACCAGGGAGGTTGTGGAATCTCCATCATTGGGGATATTTAAGAGCAGGTTAGACAGACATCCATCAGGGATGATCTAAATGGTGCTTGGTCCTGCCGTGAGGGCAGGGGACTGGACTTGATGACCTTGCAAGGTCCCTTCCAGTTCTAGTGTTCTATGATTCTATGCGCCACATGAAAGCAAGGGCTGCTGTGATTTCACATTGCTGAGGAACTTGGTACTTGGTGCTTCTGAATTAAGGGTGGAGGTGAGGCAGGAGGAGGGTGATCCCTGCAGCTGTTCATTGGTGCCTTCGGGGCTAAGGTACCTTTCCATGCATCGCTCCTCAGTATGGAACAAGTGCTAGTGCATGACCCTGGCACAGCAACAGAAGCACAATGTCTTATCTGTAAGGATGCTAGGCCGGAAACAGAAGGAGTCTTTTCCCAGGATCGTAGCTGCTCCGTCTCCTTGACTTTACCAGACTAGCAGAGAAGCAACTGGCTTTCTGCAAACCTGGGCCGTGGAGAATTGGCTGTCCCGGCCTGTTCTTCTCACCTTGAGACACTGAAGGCTGCTGTTTCAGAACATCTGGCTGCTGGAAAGAATCCAGGCCTAGCTGTTATGGCTAGTGGTGAACTCCTCCTTTGCCTCCGCTCCGACAGCAAGTGCCATCAATCACCCGCCTGGGCCCGGCTGGTGTGAGCGTGCACGGTGCATGGAAAACTGGGCATTCCAGAGTAATGGAGCATCCTTTCCGGTCCATTTATTGTAGCCAGCGCTGGTACAGAGAATGGAGAGGGGACACTTCAAACGCAGGCCCAGCCAGACTTCCCCTGGCTCTGGAAAGGATCAGGCAGTGCTCTGCGAAGGGTAGTTTTTCATTTTCTTTTCAACAGCGAGGGAGAAATATTAATTATCGTTCCCCCCACCCCCTCAGTCTCTCCCTCTGGGAAGATTTCAGCTCAGCACATTCCTGCTTTAGAAGCGTCTGAAAATAAATTGCCCATCCCTTCCTCTTTAAATAATTACAAGCCTGCATTCCCCATCTGTTGTCCCACCTCCATCTCCAGCCAGTGCCCCTGTCCTTTCTCCCTTCTGGGGGCTGCTGGCTACTCGCAAAGGTCTCTGAACCCCCAGAGGGCAGATCTGGAAGCAAGCAGGATTGTTTGGGGTGACCAGGCCCGCCAACGGGGTGGGGGGAGGGAGGCAAAGGTCATTTAAAGGGGCTGCTATCGCTGCTACTGTGGCAACCCTGGTCTTTAAATCTCCACTGGAGTACGACACCACATGCTCCAGACAGAACTAAGGGTGCCTGGGGGCTGGCGTGGTTGCACTCCAGTCGGTGCTCAGAGCTGCCAGCCCCGCCCTTGCCCCTTCCGTCCAAGGCCCTGCCCTTTCTGGGCACATGGAGCTGGGTCCTCCCACACCTTGCCCCGGGGCCCACGGAGGCTGTTGGTGCCCCTGGGGGTGACACCACAGGGGCTACAGCAATGGATAGAAGAGAGACCGCATGGGCATGGAGACAGCTCAGAGAAATTCATGTTTTGCCTTCAGTGTTCTCAGTTAGGACAGAGACTTAGAGCAGGCCCCACTGACTTCCCGGGGTGCAAAGGAAAGCCGGGCACGGGGGATCATGACCGCACGCTAGGGTCTTAAGCACAAAGGACTTTGCAACCTATCGGCGGGTCCGGCAGGCTGGGCTTCCCAGCCCTGCCCCATGCTCCATAGCTAGAATGAGACGGAAGAGGAGATTTTGCACGGGAAGTGCCTACCTGCCCTCCACTTGCAGGGCCTTATCCCAGCCACATGGGTAGCGGGGGAAGGCAAGCCCCAGCCCCACCTCCTCTGCCTGAGGCCCTGCCCCTGGAGCCAAGCCCCGCCCATCCCCAGCCCGATTCTTCCTGGCCACATGGAGGGCTAGGGCTGCCGTGCTACAGCCCCGACCCCAGCTCTCCCAGTGGTCAGGGAAAGCCAGGCCGCTGCTCTACTGTCCCAGCCCTCCCCAACGGCCGGGGAAGCTGGGCTGCCGTCTCCCAGCCCCAACCTTCCCAGTGGCTAGGGCATGTAGGCAATTTTGGGAAGGCTGTGCCCATGTCCAGCCACCAGGGGCAAGCTAATGCCTCCGACCCGTCTACACTGCAGCTAGGGGGGAGCCTCCCAGAGGCTGGCCAGAGGGTTCAAGCCAGCATGCTAAAAATAGCAGCGTGAAGATTGTGGTGCCTACCAAGCCTACCTGACCCTTTGAGTCCAAACTCACAGGGCTGCTTGGGTCACCCCAGGAGCGGCAGCATCCACGGCACCAGTTAACCGGCACCTGGCTGCCATTTGCACCAGTCAGACCAAACAAGCCAATCCTCCTGAATGGGGAAAGTGAAAAGATAATTTCCAAGAGCAAGAAAATTCTGCCGGCTTTTATTTTGCTCCTGATTATGATGGTGCAGAGCTAAGCATTAAGGCTGGCACGTGCAATAGCACTCACCACTGGCCTAGCTGTGCTCCCCGAGCTATCTGGCATTCCTCCACAGGACCTCTGCACTGTTGCACATAAAGGGGCTTTGTAATACGAAAAAACATGGATTAGAAAGACACGCCAAACTCCTTCCATGGCTAGGTCTCCCCAGATGAAAGGCTAGTGGTTTATCCCACGGTGTCTCTGAGGCTACGTCTAGACTGCAGGCTTCTTTCAGAAGAAGGTTTTCCAGAAGAGATCGTCTGGAAAAACGTTCTTTTGAAAGAGAGCGTCTACACAGCAAAAGTGCAACGAAAAAGCAACGTGCTTTTTGGAACGATAGCGACCACATTGATTGGACGCTGTCTCGCATTTCAGTTCTGATTACTGTGGATGGAGAGGCCACTGTGCTTTTTCCTGGAGGCCTCTTCTTTCAAGAAAAACACTCTCTTCTACGTCCACACATGCCTTTCTCTGAAAAAGCTTTTTTGGAAAAAGGCTTCTTCATCGTAGAATGAGGTTTACCGCCATCGGAAAAACCCCTCCGTTCTTTCAACTTTCTGTCGAAAGGACGCAATAGCAGTGTGGATGTAAGTATTGTTTTTCTGGAAAAATGGCCGTTTTTCCAGAAAAACTCTGTAGTGTAGACATACCCTGAGAGGTCAATGAGATTTTGCAAGGGAGGTGCCTGGCTGCCCTCCACTTGCAGTGCCTTATCCCAGCCACATGGGTAGAGGGCAAAGGCCCAGCTGGGAAAAGCAAGCCCTAGCCCCGCCTCTTCTCCTGAGGCCTGCCCCTGGAGTCAAGCCCCGCCCACTCCTAGCCCTGGTAGACTCGTTCTTGTGAAGAACTGCTCGTTCAGCTCTGCACACACTGAGGTTCTCCTCATTGCTAGAAAGCTCTCCTGGCAAGTTAGTTACTCAGGCTACTTCTACACTGCAGTTATTCTGCGTCTTGTGAGCACGCCCGTTATTTCAAAATATCACGGGCTTGCTATTTCGACGTCCCTGTAAACCTCATGCCACGCAGAGTCAGGGACATTTTGGAATAGCGAATTATTTCGAAATAAGTGCTGTGTCGACCGCGCCAAATTTCAAAATCAGCTATTTCGAAATAAGCGACGCCATTTGCATCGCTCCAGTTGCATCGCTTATTTCGACCTCCAGGTGCCCTGTAGAGGCAATTACTGCAAAATCTTTGGGCATTACTGCAAACATCCCTGAGTTGTCAATGGCCCACTATGACTTGGCCTCCAGCAACTGAAGAGGGGTGTAACATTACATGGAAAGGATGAGACCACACGCTAGTAACTGTTGCCGCCCTACGGGGTGGCAGGGTCTGTCTCCGCGCTCATCACGTGGTGTTTATGGGAAGAGGCAGGAGAATCCACACACGTCCCGGCAGAATAGGAAACACATGTTGCCGCTGCTGGCCAGCTCAGCTTGCGGGTGACGGATGTACTGCTGGGCCTGCGAGGGGCTGGGATGTCGCGGGTGGTCTTGTAAAAGCGGGTTGGTTTGTTTTGCAAGGAGGCTGCCTGGCTGCGATTTGCATGGAGGCCAGGTTGCAAGGGCAACAGGGAGGCGGGGGAGGCTGCAGCTTTTGGAGTCTGACCAACCTGCAGCTGCTCGAGTAGCACCTGAGCTTAATGATTACATGATGGAGGGGAGCAGTAGTGGGGAGGGAAGTTGAAATAACCTGTCACCCAAACCTCCGCCCAGTGCAGTGCTGGGAAAGCCAGGCCTCCTCTATCCTGACAACGGTGCACAGTCACCTGGCCACAAAGGTAGGGGAGGCCAGTCCAGCTGTGCACGGCACCCCCGTCTATTCTGACAAGCTGCATTCACCCCAGCGCTAGCTAGCACAAAGGCAAGCTAATGACAATTGCATAGCCCCGGCTACTCAACAGGCTACTCAACAGAGTGCCAGCAGCTGATGACCTATTAAGGCTACCGTTGTTAACGCCCTCAGAGCTGAAGTTAGGTTAGCGACACTGGGAAATCCCGGACACTTTTTCCTTCCTGTACGGAGGGGCTGGACAGATGTAGTGTTGGCTAGCACCACACCGTTGGCTGCTGTGCGATACTAATAATACCTTGCTCATCCATGGCGCTTTTCAAGAGTAAGTTGCTTATTCCCCATCCGGTGAGGAAGAAGCATAAGCAGTAAGTACAGAGGACCTCTTAGAAGCAGGGCCGGATTAAGGGGGGGGGACTAGCCGGGCACCTGCCTGGGGCGCCAACCTATGGGGGACACCTGATTGAAGTGGTAAGGGGTGCCGCGCACCCGGGGGCGGGGCCGCGCATGCGCCGCGTGCCCGCTGCCCAGGGCGCAACTATGGCTCGGTCCGGCACTGCTTAGAAGCAAAGCACTTGATTGTCGGGGAAGCCTGGTTGGAAATTAGCAACAGGCACCAGACAAACAGGAAACAAACAAAAAAAAAGGCTCAAAACTTGGGAACTGCGCATGGTGCCGGACAAGCTACAAGGCAGCTCTGTCACTTTCCCGTTTCCTTCCTCTCCCACCCCCTTCAGTTATTTTTAAATATCCACTTGCTGGGTCTCGCCTTAATCAAGGTCCTGATCCTGCAAAAAGCCCTAGAGACTTCAGAGAAGCTTTTCACAGGCCCACCTTCAAGAAGGATGTTGGCCAATGGGAGTGGGTTCAGAGAAGAGCCACGAGAAGGATTGAAGGGTTGGAAAACATGCCTCAGAGCAGGGGTGGGCGATAATTTTTTATGAGAGGGGCCACTCCAAGATTTTGGTAAGTGGTCAAGGGCCGCACTTTTCTATGGAGGGACCACGGGGTCTGGGATGGAGGCTGGGTGCAGAAGGGAGCTTGGGGTAGGGAACTGGAGTGCAGGAGAGGTTGTGGGGTCTGAGAAGGAGTTTGGGTGAAGAAAGGGTTTGTGACATGAGGCAGGGAATTGGGAGGCAGGGTCTGGGAGGGAGTAGATGTGCAGGGGGGAATTTTGACCTGGGGAAGGGTGTAGCAGCAGGTACAGGCTCTGGGAGGGGATTGTGACCTGGGGCAGGATGTGTGTGCAGAGGATTTGGATGGTGACCTAGGGCAGGAGAGGGTGGTGACCTGAGGCAGGCAGTTGGGAAGTGGGAAGGGGTGGGGTACCAGAGGCAAGCTCCGGCCAGGAGTCATTTACCTTAGGTGGCTCCCAGACAGCAGTCCAACAGGGTCCCCCAAGGCAGGATCCCGCCTTCAGCAGCCCAGGCTCCCCTGTCCACAGGCCAATCATCACAGCTGGGAGTGAAGCCTGCGAGCGAGTGGGGAAGCACATGAACACCCCCCACCCCCGCCAGGGGCGTGTCTCACTCTGGCAGCTCCCTCTAAGTGCCGTGAGCTGTTTTGAACAGCCTCAGGGGCTCGGCAGGGCGGGCTGCATCAAACGGCTTGGTGGGCCACATCCAGCCCGCGGGCCGTATCTTGCCCACTTCTGCCTCAGAGTGACTCAGCTCATTGAGGTCTTGTCTACACTTACCTGCCGATCTACTTCAGCTATGCAAATAGCGTAGCTGAAGTCGACATACTAACTGCAGCGTCTTGCGTGCGGTAAGGTCAATGGGGACTGCTCTCCTGTTGATGCCAGCTACTCCTCTCATCTTGATGGAGTACGGGCTTCGGCGGGAGTGAGCTCGGGGAATGATTTATCACACCTACAGTAGACATGATAAATCAACGTCCGATGGTTCGATTGCTGTCCACAGCATAGTGAAGACAAGGTCTAAGTCTGTGTTTAGCTCACAAAGAGAAGGTTAAGGGATGTCTTGGTCACAGTCTGTAAGGGTATGTCTACACTAGCTCGGTAATTCGAGCTAGGTAGGCAAATCAGGGAACTGGAGTTGCAAATGAAGCCTGGGATTTAAATATCCCGGGCTTTATTTGCATGCTCCCGTCCGGCCGCCGTTTTTAAATTCCCCCTTAGTCCGAACGAATTGCCCGCGCTACTCGCGGCGGTTTAAAGTTAATCCGAACTAAGTCCTTAGTTCGGATTAACTGTGGAATGAGGAGTAACAGTTAATCCGAACTAAGGACTTAGTTTGGATTAACTTTAAACTGCCGCGTGTAGCCGCGGGCAGTTCGTTCGGACTAAGGGGGATTTAAAAATGGCAGACGGATGGGAACATGCAAAGAAAGCCCGGGATATTTAAATCCCGGGCTTCATTTGCAACTCCGGTTCCCTGATTTGCCTACCTAGCTCAAATTACCGAGCTAATGTAGACATACCCTAATTACCTACCTGAGGAACAAATGTTAATACTGGATTCTTGGGTCTAGCAGAGAAAGGTTGGACGTGATCCAGTGGCTGGAAGTTGAAGCTGGATGAACTCAGACTAGGAAAAGGTGCACATTTTTAATGTAAGGCAGGGGTCTGAAGGACTGCTTGCAATGCAGCCAGCTGAAGTTGTTTAGCTCTGCAAGATAATTAACTGTTGATATGGAAATACAGCTCATGTTGGTTTGGGGAAGGAATCCGGGGTGTGGTTATGTAAAACCAATTCAGCCAGGGCTGATGGAGGATCAGTTGTTAGAATGGAATGTGATGTATTGTAACTAATTTGGGCTGTTGTGGGGGGTCACAAATCATGCTACCCTTAAATGTGGGAACTGTAAAATATGCTGAACAAGCCTCCCACTTGCAGGATTGAGTGAACTGAGTTGGGGGAGGGGGAGGGCTTGAGCCAGCCTGCTTCATGACTGCCAGGTGTGAGCTGTAAGACGGGTTCAACTTGCCCTTTTCTCTCTGGCTGCGTCTAGACTGGCATGATTTTGTGGAAATGCTTTTAACGGAAAAGTTTTTCCGTTAAAAGTATTTCTGCAAAAAGCGCGTCTAGATTGGCACGGATGCTTTTGCGCAAAAAGTGCTTTTGCGCAAAAGCATCCGTGGCCAGTCTAGACGCGATTTTACGCAAGAAAGCCCCAATCGCCATTTTCGCCATTTTCATCATCGCTTTTTTGCGCAAAACAGTTCTTCCCTGTCTACACTGGCCCTCTTGCGCAAGTATTCTTGCGCAAGAGGGCTTTTTCCCCAGCGGGAGCGTGAAAGTATTTGCACAAGAAGCACTGATTTTGTACATTACAAAGTCAGTGCTCTTGTGCAAATTCAAGCGGCCAGTGTAGACAGCTGGCAAGTTTTTGCGCAAAAGCAGCTGCTTTTGCGCAAAATCTTGCCAGTCTAGATGCAGCCTCTTTCTCTCTCCCCCCCCGTTCTAAGGATAGACCTAAAGCAGACTCCATCAGGAGTCTTGTTGCTATTCCAGTGGCAGCTGGGCTCTTTTGCCAGCCTAGGTGGTGGCTAAAGAGTTGAAATCACTATGGCTATGTCTACACTGCAGGCTTCTTGCACAAGAACTGTTTTGTGCAAGAGTTCTTGTGCAAAAGGTCTTCCACAAGAGTGCGTCCACACTGCCATGTGCTTTTGCGCAAGAGCTGTGCTTTTGTTCAAGAGCGTCTATGGCAATGTGGACACTCTCTTGTGCAAGAAAGCTCTGATGGCCATTATAGCCATAGGGGTTTCTTGTGCAAGAAATTCATGTTGCCTGTCTACACTGCCTTCTTGTGGAAGAGCTCTTGTGCAAGAGGGCTTATTCCTCATGGGGAGAGGAATAACTCTTCCAGAAGAAGAAGCTTCCCCAATTATCATCTCTAATATCATTATCTCATAGACATTAACCCCTCCCCCCATCCCCCCTCTGTTCTAAAATCTGATTTGTCTATTTTATATGTGTTCTTTTTTTTTTATTGTATCCCTTTGGTATATATGGTCATGCCAATTTTCTTCCACAATTTGATCTGAGGAAGTGGGTCTGGCCCACAAAAGCTCATCACCTAATAAACCATCTGTGACGGGACAGACGGCCCGGCTGTGCTGTCCCACACTAAGGGCAGCGCTGGACTAGGGGCGGAGCGGCCGGGGGGGGTCCATGCGGTAGCAGGCCGGTGGCGGAGGACCTTGGGGCCAGGCTGACCGCGTCCGGGATGGCCGTGGCCTCGGACCGGCGGGCCGGCCAGGCGCGGCCTGATGACGTCATAGAGGACGTCATCTGGAGGCCCCGGAGGGGCAGGACCGAGTGCGCGGGGGCGGCCGGGGACGCCGAAGCGCGGCCCTTTCAAAAGGGCCAGGGGCACGAGAGGAAGGGGGGGGTGACCGAGGGAGAGGGCGTTCTTCCCCCCCCTTGCAGGAGGAGGAGGCGAGCTGCGGTAAGCTTGTCCCCACGCTGGGGAACCTGAGACACCGGCCGGGAAGACGCGGCCCAGGGCAGGGCCGCGGTCCCCGTGAGTGGAGGGTTTAGGGGTTCCAGCCCCCTCCACTGGGTAGGGACAAGTGTCCCTGCCTTAGGGCCCTGGGCTGGGGCTCGGAGAGAGGGAGGGCCCGAGCCCCCTTCCCGGACCAAAGAAGGCGAGTGATTCAGGACGCTAAATCATACAAAAAGGGGAAAGACCACTCGGGGAACTATAGACACAGGGCGGCACCCCACCGGAACTCAGGAGCGGGCAGGGTGACCTGGTAACACCATCTTGTTAGTCTTTAAAGTGCTGCATAGTCCTGTCTTTTGTTTCAGCAAAACCAGACTAACACGGCTACATCTCTATTACTATTCTTCCAGAAGAAGCTCTGTTTTCCAACGCTATACTGTAAGGCTAAGTCTACATTGGCAAGATTTTGCGAAAATACTCTTTAACGCAAGAGTTTTTGCGTTAGAGTATTTGCGCAAGATAGCGTCTACACTGGCATGTGCTTTTGCGCAAGAGCATCCGTGCCAGTGTAGACGCTCTCTTGTGCAAGAAAGCTCCGATGGCCATTTTAGCCATCGGGCTTTCTTGCGCAATAAATTCATTTTGCCTGTCTACACTGGCCTCTTGCGCAAGAACACTTGCGCAAAAGGGCTTATTCCTGAGCGGGCGCATCATAGTTCTTGCGCAAGAAGCACTGATTTCACACATTAGAACGTCAGTGTTCTTGCACAAGAACTCCCCGCCAGTGAAGACAGGTAGCATGTTTTTGCGCAAAAGCGGCCGCTTTGGCGCAAGATCGCGCCAATGTAGACACAGCCAATGTAGAACAGCTGTTCTTGCGCAAAAAGCGTGCAGTGTAGACGTAGCCCATGAGCTGAAATCACTGTTTTGGCGTGGCACCAGACCCATTGCAGCCAGCAGAGGGGCTGGCGGGAATGACCGATGGGTGGCCGGTAGGAGCAGCAGCCAGCAGAGCGGCTGGTGGGAACGGCCAGTAGGAGCGGTGGCAGGCGGCCAGCAGATCACAGGAACAGCGCAAAGGTGTCATGGCCACAGGCTCAGTGAGTGGAGTCCTCAGGGTGATGTGTCTGGGTCGACACTGACTGGACAGAGCTGTAAATGGGGCGTTTGAAGTGGGGTACGGAGAAAGTGACTAGTGAGCCTGAGAGGCAAAGGACATTGCTCAATTCATTTGAGCTGGGATGGTTACTCATGGGTTGGTTATGAACTCTGGTTGTGGAATTTCCCCAAGCTAATGCCATGTGACTTCTCTCCCTCTTTCATTAACAGTTTCTTTTGTACACTCAGACTCTGTGCTTGCAAGTGGGGAAGCATTGCCTCTCAGAGGTGCCCAGGGGTGTGTGAATTTCCCAGGCTGCTGGGTGGGGGCTTGAGCCGGGTCTGTGTGAGATGGCGGAAAAGGGACCCCCCTAGATATTGAACCCGGCCCTGGCTGCTGCTGGCACTACCTGGCAGAAGGGTTAGATTAACAGTGAGGCTGTGTCTACACTGGCACCCTTTTTCGGAAAAGGGATGCTAATGAGACACAGCGCAATTGCAAATCGCGGGGATTTAAATATCCCCAGCGGTATTTGCATGAACATAACTGCCGCTTTTTCCGGCTCGGGGTTTTGCCGAGAAAAGCGCCAGTCAAACGCGATCTTGCGGAAAATAAACCCTTTTCCGCAAGATCTCTTATTCCTACTTTCAAGGAATTCCTGAAAAGGAATAAGAGCAAAATATGCAGATCGCGCATTCTAAATACCAGCCGGAAAAAGCGTAGTTATGTTCATAGAAATACCGCGGGGATATTTAAGCCAGTGTAGACACAGCCTGAGAGTTAACCATTGGAACACCTTATCAAGGCTCCAGGTGGATTCTCCATCGCTGACAATGATCAAACCAAGACTGGATATTTTTCTCAAAGCTCTGTCCTAGGAATTACTTTGGGAAAGTTTTACAGTCTGCATTCTACAGGAAGTCAGCCAACATGATCACAATCGCCCCGTCCGGCTTTAGAGTCTATGAATCAGTGAAAAGGTTGGGGCCTTTGGCTGCAAACTCTGTGACACAGGGACTGTGCCTTATTCTGCATTTGTACCAGCACGAAAAGGAGATGGTACAAATGTGTAATAAGACACAGTCCCTTTTAAACTCTGAGTAGGGCACCTGGACACTACTGAAATAAAATCAATAAGTTAGCAGAGCTGAATCTGGGTTTGGGAGTGGATTTCAACAGCCCCCTTCCAGGTGCAGGGTCCTCAAATGCAGTGCCCCAGAAAGATTTTGCTCCTACAAAGGAGTCTGTTGATATAGCTAAGCCATCAATGCTTTTCTAGGGTAGACTGGGCCTTAGAAAGTTGGTTTCTTTTCACTTTGAGCCTTGCCTGTTTAACAGCTGCATTTGGTTTTATTTCAGATGCATCTTGGATGATTGAATGAGGTGCTTAGAAGTTTCGCATCATGTCTTTGTGATCCTGACATTGCCCTTCATCTCATGATCCCTGTTTCACTGCTTCAGTTCCCCTTATGTTTCATGGCATTATTAAAAGGGAGTAAAATTACCGACTGTTGCTTTGTTCAGCTCTTCCCAGAGCCTTGCAGATTTAGCTCCCCCAAAGAAATGTGAGCGGCTTGCTGTAACGTGGGAGTTTTGTGAAGATCATAGGAGTTATGGAGACAGGCAAAACTCACAGTGGTTTGGATTTTACACCGCCTTGCTCTGTTTTCTGTTGTATAAATCCCAAACCAGGGGTGGTTCCACTCCAAGATCTACATGATTCAAACCCCAAAGCACTGAGGAAAGTGGGTGGGTTTCAAATTGATAATTCTGGGCTTGGCTCCTCTCTGAATCACCCAGAACCAGACAAAAGCAGAAGAGATATGGCACATCCCAAAACACGGCAGTCGGGCGTTGTTTTGGAAACCCAGCAGCGGGTTAGATCTGGGGCTCTGGTTTAGTTGAACCACTGAGGATTGTGTGTATGTTGTGGAAAGCGGCTCGAGGTTTGGCTCGCTACTCTTTTCCCATAGTATTTTGGTTGAACGCGGCTCTGTAACAAATATTCTAAAATTAACCTACTCTAGTCACAGGAGGAGTCATTTTAAACAAACAAAAATTTGCCAGAACCCGACTGATCCGTTCCCTACTCACTGCCTGGGTTTCCTTTCTCTTCCCTGCTGCTGCCCCAGGTATCTGTCGCAACACTTATTCTTGTCTAACTCGTGCTGGGATTTTTTCTGAGACCCTTTTCCGCTTTGCTCCCCCAGAATTCCGTTCAACACCCTTGCTCCTGTCTGTGCCCATCACTAGTGACACAATTCTGCACTGGGGTGACCACCATCACTCCCACGTGGGAAGTTGGGGGGGTTCAAATACAGAGTGACACCATCACAAAAGGAACTGACTGGGAGAAAGTAGCCAGTGAGTGAGTCTGTTATTCCCCTGTTTGCTTTTTATTTTATGGCTGGGAAGTTCCACGTGCATTCAGGAGGCTCGGTTTGGCTCTCGGGCATGAGCTAAGCAGGGGAGGTAATGGTACCAGAAGCAGAATTTTGGGCAGTAACCTCACCAGGCGACGAAGATGTTCTGTGCCTCGCAGATGTGAGGCTTCAAAGAGCAGCAGCCAAAGGGCGAGCCGCTCTGGCGAAAGGGTTAATGGTGAGCTCGAAAGACTCGGGCTGGCGCGCGGCAGCTTGTAGAAAGCATGTGTGTGTACTTAGAAAAGGCCTGTCTCTCTGCTCCAGCTGCCAGTAAGCTGGAGAAGGAGCTCTCCCTGTAGGGGCCCATCTCACATCACAGGATGCCCTTGATCACACCAATGTTTCACCAAGAAAAAAAAAACACCTCTACATTTGCGCTGGCAGAACTGAAACCGGTGTTTTTTAAAAGGGTTTGCTCTGCAGATGGAGCAGGCTTCAAAGAAGTCCAGAGACGAACGCTTCTGTCACTTTTCTCTCCCCTCCCCCAGCATTCCACCCTGGGCTGCCTTCCGGTCCCAGCACTCCCCAGCCAAGAGACGGGTGCAGGCCCTTGCCAGCTTGGCAACTGGGCCGCTTTGGCCGAACAATGCCAGTCAATGTTCCACGCTCCGGCGTCTAGACGCGCCGTGTTATTACAGATGGGGTGGGAATGTGGCGCCTGGCCCTGCTGTGCGCTTCTTCCCTCCTCACAAGCTGGCTTCGCCCCTGGAAGAAAATTTGCAGTACTACTGCTCCGTGGAGATGGAGGGGCCTGAGCCTTTTCAATCCTGCAGCTGGACAGCTGGCAGGTTCTCTCCCTCTCCCCACCTGTCAGCTCCCAGCTGGCTGGGTGGTCCACTCCAGCTCTGACTCTCCAGGAGCCTCTCCTGCTGTGACACCCTCCAGTTTTTAGGGGGCTGCTCCCAGCGGTGATTCTTCCCATTCAAAGGCTGCCTCCAGTGAGCCCTCTTCATGGGCAACCAAAAGTCCCCGTTTCTGGCGGAAGAGTTCTGTAACAGGAGTTGATCGTGCCAACCCTACAAGGTTTTCCGGACTCGTGCACCCAGGAGCTCAGCTCTGGGGACATTCACAATCCCAGTCACCGTGAGCAGCGTGCAGCGATGTGTTCGTACCGGGATCTTCTTCACGTCACTGAGCAGCCTGGGTGTGCTTTAGAATTGCTCAAACATAAAACAGGACTGTGTAGCACTTTAAAGACTAACAAGATGGTTTATTAGGTGATGAGCTTTCGTGGACCAGTCCCACTTCCTCAGATCTGTTTTTGTTTCAGCTATACCAGACTAACACGGCTACATTTCTATTAGAATGGCTCCTATTTGATCGCGTTCCCAGGACTTGGCAGATGGGCTTGTACAGTGAGGAAGAGGAAATCCCTTACCTTTCTTTCTCTCCACACCTCCCACCCCCATTCTTGCCTCCAGAGCATCCTCGTGGCAAAGCAGTTGGGCGGTAGGAAGCAAGGAGGCGCTTGCATGCTCAGTGCGGCCCATGACACAGGGCGCTACGAAACAGGTCAGCCTGCCTCCTCTCCCAGAGAAAGCTGGAACGTTTGGATTTGGCTCTGAGCTTCCCCATCATCGGGCATGTTTGGATCCAGGAGTCTGTCTCAGGCCTTCCCTGTGAAAAACAGTGTCAGGCTTTGCGGTCAGCTGCAGATCCCATCTTCGGGAAATGCACCCGAGCCAGCTGCCTTGTTATGCAAAAAGGGTTAAGGAGACTCTGGGAAGGAAGAGAGAATGAGCCGTGAAGTGAGGAGAAGTATGGGGAGAAACAAGGGGGAGAAGACAGGTGGTCTGCATGTCACAAGGGAAGTCACTTGTGGGGAGAAGGCTGGCAGTACGCACCCCAGTACGGCTGCCTCTTTATCAGGGTCCACCACAAGCAGACAGGTGCAGCTCCTTTCTCACAGGCTGTCTGGGCGATACACTGAACCAGCATGTTTCTTGAGCATGTGCTTTCCGAGGCCAATGCCACCCAGCTCCTGAGCTGCAGACCCTCCCTCGGAACAAGCCTCGCACCTGTGGGTTATCCTGCGGGGGAGACCCTTTCAGAGCAGGAACCGGTTCTATCCAGGGAAAGGGGGAACATTGGGCCACAAAATGAGACTCCTAAAACCGGGTCAGGAGAAGGTACGGCAGAGGGAAAAGACCGTCAGGCAGACGGATGGTTACTGAGGGTGGCTAGGTCTCCGAAGCAGGCCGGTGCCTAAGGAAAGGTTCTCTGCTGTCCACTCCTCCGCAGACAGCGGTTTACGAGAGCCAGGCGGGGCAGAAACGAGGAAATTGCGCCCCGGTTCTTTCCAGCCGTTCGGTGACTTAATGACCAGGCACGACTCCAGGTCCGGAGCCCATTCCAACACGTGGCTTTAATAAGCAGCGTTGGGAGGGACAATGGCTTCTTGTGAGAAGCATATGTTTCACCTCAGGAGCAGGGAATGGCAGGTGGTGAGGGTGGGAGTTAGCTGAGGGGCGAGGGGAGGACGGCGGTGGAGGCGGAGATGAGATTTCAGCCCATAAATTACACCGCGCTCTGGCCGCGCTTGCGCTTTTAATTACTGCTGACGCTCCCCCGGGCTCACGTGAGGAGGTTGCACGGTGTGCGTTGCTAATGGGAACCAGCCCCGCCATTCCCAGTCAGCTGGGGGATTGTCGTAGGGCAGGGCGAGGGCATCGCCGCTCTGAGGCAGCCTCTCTCCTCCCATAGTCCTTCACTGCACTCTACCAGGAGGCCTAGACCGCCGCTTGTTCCTGAAGTAACAATAAATAATAACAGCCAGGCTAGAAGACAGGCTGGTGGGAACAATCCTGCACGGGCAAGGAGCCAGGGTAGAAAAGTCCCATTGGCCCATCCTCTCTCTGACAGAACCGTGTTATTTACCGGCCTGTTGGGCAGCAAGCACCCAGACCAAGCCCCTTCATACAGTCCCCTCAACGCATCACTCGGCTGCCATCACTCCCACTCCGTCCGTTAGTTACGAGACTCAGGGCTGGACATGCTGAGACCATAGTGTCAGGAGCAGACTCCGGAGGGACTTGGAAGGATTTCTCTCGCCATGGAGAGGGTGCCTCACAAGAAACGTCTCCTTCCTGGGGCGAGAGAGGCTTTCTCAGGCCCGAGTCCGCACTTGCTGGGACGCAGAATGTCCCAGGAGTTAAGAAATGGGATTGAGATGAAATTTGAGACATAAGAATGTAAGATCGGCCATACTGGGTCAGACCAAAGGCCCATCTCGCCCAGTGTCCTGTCTGCCGACAGTGGCCAATGCTAGATGCCCCAGAGAGAGTGAACAGAACAGGGGATTGTCAAGTGATTCCTCTCCTGTCATCCATTTCCAGCCCCTGACAAACAGAGGCTAGGACCACCATTTCTACCCCTTCTGGCTAATAAGTATTGATGGACCTATCCTTCATGAATTTATCTAGTTCTTTTTTGAACCCTATTAAAGTCCTGCTCTTCACAACATCCTCTGGCAAGGAGTTCCACAGGTTGTGTGCTGCGTGAAGAAAAACTTCCTTTTGTTTATTTTAAACCTGCTGCCCATTAATTTCATTTGGTGACCCCTAGTTCTTATGTTATGGGAAAAAGTAAATAACTTTTCCTTATTCACTTTCTCCATACCTGTCATTAGTTTATAGACCTCTATCATATCCCCCCTTAGTCTCCTCTATTCTAGGCTGAAAAGTCCCAGTCTTTTTAATCTCTCTTCATATGGCACCCATTCCAAACTCCTCATCATTTCTGTTGCCCTTTTCGGAACCTTTTCCAATGCCAATATATTGTTTTTGAGATGAGGCAACCATGTCTGCACACAATATTGAAGATATGGGCATGCCATGGATTCATACAGAGGCAGTAAGTTGTTCTCTGTCTTATTCTCTACCCCGTCTTAATGATTCCTAACAGTCTGTTGGCTTTTTTGGCTGCCGCTGCACACCAAGTGGACCTTTCCGATTGGGATGATGAGGCACGATCGCCTGTGACAGCAGAGGATTGGACTTGGTGATCCACGTGGTCCCTTCCAGTGCTATTTTCTGCTGTTGAGGGGAAAGCGCCATCGGCTCCCAGTGCGTCGGCTTCCTACCGCAAAAGTTCCAGTCGAGCGGCCTGTCTATGGGAAGGCGACTAAAGCAGCCAGCCTAGTGACGGCACCATAGCTACACCGGCGTAATGCTGTAGCGCAGACACAGCCCATTGCAACATCACCGTAGAAAAACCACTTTCCCAACAGAAGCCTGCTGTAAAATCCAGTAAAATCTGCCCCGGCTTACTTTTTAGGCCTGACCCAGACTCAAGTTCATTTTGCCTGCCCTGAATCCAAGCGGGTTGGGCTGTCTCCTGACGTGACCCTTCCCTCCAAAGCTGAATGTGTGGCATCACCCCCTCCTCCAGTGAGGCTGGCTCCCCTCCTCCTGCCCATGGGGATGGGGTGGTGGCTGCATTGGCTGCTGTTCCCATGCACCGTCCCCTGCTGCTCTGGGCATGTGCTGTGGAGAGAGTGGCACTGCGGCTCCTTGCGGGCTCACGCCATACACCTGTGGTGTAGCAAGCTGGCCAGCAGGCCTGTTGAGGGGGTGGGGGCATACGGGGCAATTACCCAGGCGCCCAGGTGATTTAAAAGGGCCCAGGGGCCCCAGCCACTGTCGCCACCAATGCAGCGGGGCTAAGGCAGATTTCCTGCCCGCCCTTGCTGCCTGCCACTTCCGGTAGCAGCCGGCACATCTCTGTGGCCCCAGGAGGGGGGCGCGGCTCCGTGTGCTGCCCCCACCCCAAGCGCCAACTCCAAAGCTCCCATTGGCCAGGAACTGTGGCCAATAGAAGCTGTGTGGTCAGTGCCCGCGGGCAGCGAGGCTGGCAGCCTGCGCAGGCCCCTGGGCGAGGTGGGGAGGGGTCAGCGCCACACTCCCAGATGGGGCGGGGGGCTCTGGTGGAAGGGGTGGGGCCAGCCTTCTGTGGTACCCCCCTTCAGCCCTCAGAGCCACGCAACTGCCTCCTTTGCCCCCCCTCCCATCAGTGGGCCTGCCTGTGGGCCGTGGTGCGTGGAGACCCCCGGACTCCACGGCTAGAGCCACTACCAGAGGGGTGTGCCAGTTGGTTTTGGGAGCTGAGGTAAACACTGACCCCCTGGCCCTCTCCTGCACCCCAACTCCCTGCCTCAGCCTAGGGTCCACACCCAAACTCCCTCCCAGAGCCTGCACCCCTCGCCCCCCCACACCCAAACTCCCTCCCAGAGCCTGCACCCCTCACCCCTTTTCAACTAGCCTCGGGCCTAGAGTTTGGGTGTGGGCCCAAATTCCCTCCCAGACCCCCACAGCTTGTGCCCCATCCTGCACTGCAGCCCCCTACCTGGGGAAAGAGAGGGAGGGCGGGGAAAGAGTGCGTAATGGAAGGAGGAGGAATGGAGCCTTGGAGAAGGGGCAGGACAGGGGTGGGGCAGGGGTCTTTGGGTTTAGGCAATTAGACAGGCAGCAACGCAACTGGGCAGGCATGTGGCAGCCCTGGCTGTGCTGGAAGAGCAGCAACAGCGCAGGTACAGCACTGCCCAAATGCCAGGTGGATCATGTCCGCATGGGCGCAGCTTGTGCATGCATGGAGGCCCCTTCACTGTTCTGCCTTTGGGCCTGGAATTGCTATTGGTGGACCTGAGCAGCAGGCAAGAGGGCATGCAGCTGCCGCTGCATCTATCCCACTGGAGACCTGACCCTGACCAGATCTGCACCCAAGAGGTTCAGTGGTTTTCCCGCCTGACCTGGATCCAGCATGTGGGGCTGGATCCCCATCAGATTTGGGTCTCAAGACTCCAAGCTACAGTGCTCAGGGGAATGGAGTTTTCTCACCCCCATATGCTGTGGCTAGGTTGGGCCAAATTATAAGTGCACACCACATCTAGGTTTCAATGACCAGAACAATCAGCCATCCACTATTTCCCCTAAAGACTATTCCCTGGCTCAGTCCATCTTGCTATCAGGAAGTTTTTCTTTATTTCCTACCTGAACTCTCCCTTTCTCCATTGCTCCCTATTGCCCTGAGTTATTTGCAATAACTCCTTGTTTAGCATCATCCACAAAATTCACCCTCCTTTCCAGATCTGGTGAATCAATGAGTCCAATAGAACAATCCTGGTGAATCAGGGTAGTCAAATGTGCATGTTTTTGCAGGATCACTTTCAGGAAGTAATGAAAGCCTTGTAAAAAAAAGGGAGCAATAAAAAGGGGGCAAAGGGCTAATTAGAAAGTTTGCTCATATAAGAGCCAGCCAGCACTGGGTATAGGAACACTCTTAAAGGTGTGAAAAGTGACTGTGCAAATATGGAACCTCCTTAAATCAACCAATCAGCTCCCTTTGTCAGATATGCCAAGTATAAACATGTCACTACTTTTAAAGTCCTCTTCCTCCTGGTAAGACAACACAGCTCAGGGGAAGGGCACTGGAAGGTATTTCTGTTCACACATCGTCAACAGAATCACGATTGGGGCTGATTCCCAAAGTGGACAGAACACATCTTCCAGATGTCAGGGTAGATTGAAAGGACTGGGAGATGTAAATGAAATGATACTTTTTCTAAATGATCCAGGAGCCATTTAGAGATAACAAACATGGGGCAGTATGATACAACTTCAGCAGAATCATGTATCTGTATAGAACTGCACTTTAAGAAAATTAGTTGGCAAACCCAAATCCTATGAGTGTGATGCAACACTGTCCCGACACACAGATGTTTCCATGAGTAAAGTTACACAGACTTGCAAATCTTTTGCAAGATCCAATTATTTAATTTTTTTTCATCAATTTTTCTTGTTTAAAAACAGAATGTAGAGAACTTTGTTAATTGCAGCCATTGTAAAGTCAGCATTAACATAAATCCAGTCTGAAGTCAATGATCCCCAGATGGCAAAAATGTATTTTTGAAATCTATATATTGACATTTAAAATCTATTTTACTTCTTAGATCATTTTTATATTTAAATTAAATGGGATATCACGCAAATGCATGAGTCATATTTAAGAAAATATATTAGTCATATATAAACTTATGGTAATACAGGTTGAACCTTTCTAGTCCAGCACTCTCTGGTCTGGCATGATTTTAGTTAGCTGGATGTCCATTTATCATGGGTATGGCCAAGTTTCCTGCAGTCCCATGAAGTCTGTTTAGAACCACCAGTCCTGGCTCTCAGTGTACTCTGTTATTTAGCTCTAATTTACCCCCTCAATGTCTTCTCGGAGCCCAGTAAGCAGTGGAAGTTGTTGGTAATGCTGCTAGACAATATTGACCTCCCATAGTCTGGAAAATTCTCTGGTTCGGCACCGGCCAGGTCCCAACAGTGCCGGACTAGAGAAGTTCAACCTGTATATAGTTTGTAACATCTTCAAAATAAAATATTTGTATAATAAACATAGCTAAAGGAAAGTATATAATTTGCATAGGACTGAATCCTGTTTCTATATGCACCCATATGCCTATAGAAACACACAGCAAGGGCACAATATTACCCAAGGGTTAGAAAAGGTGCTGAAATTGAGTATTATGCCACTAGGGTATAGACATTAAAGGAAATATTTTGCATGGTTTTGCATGGCTCAAGGAAACAGCCACTATTTTTAAATGATATTTTCAAAATAAATAAGCATGGTACAAATTGTATGAGGCAATACTCAGCAATTCTGTTGCGTTGGTCATCTTGTTTCTTGGGTAGCACGCCTGAACACATGCAGAAAAATGGTGCCCAGATCTGTGTGATACATTTATGCGCAATTGTTTAGCCAACTCAGACAGTGTAACGCTCATGTGATGGTGTTTCCTCCAATCACAGCGCAGGACAAAAGTAGACTATTGTGAATTCATACTGTTCTGTCCTCACATATGCCATGCACACATAATTCAAACCTTCAAGTGGGGTCTTGCCAGACAATGGCAATCATAAATTCTCCAAAATTTCTCTCCATGGTTCTTCTTTAGAATCTCAGCAATGTCAACATTCTCCTTCTTATTGACTTTTTTATTGTCTCCCTGCATTGTCTAGACAATGCCTCCCTCAAATTCCCAAGATTCTGGCTTCCTGCAACAAAAATGCAATAAATATATCTGCTAGAGAGACTAATCCACCCTCAACGAAGTGGTATTGGAGGTTAATGAGGGAAGACAAGAGAAGCATTTCCCATAATGTACAGCTGCCACCAGGTTGATGAAGAGAGCAGAAAGCTTCCCTCTCCCTGAGCAGCTAAATCCAGAGAAGCGCAGAGTGGCGAAAGCAGATGGCCCTGTAGATTCTTAGCATGTAGAGACGGCTGGCTCAGTGCTGGATTTGGGTCACATTAAGGCTACATCTGCATTAGTCCTTGTTATGAAAAACGGCTCATCCCTACATTAGCCAGACCACTGATGGAATTGCAGAGAGAGACCCAGGCCTGAAGGGACCTTTAGATCATTTAGTCTCATCCCATGTGTCGGAGGACACTTAAATTTCTTCCAGTTCCTCCTGTACTGAGCCCAGTAACCTGCGGGATCAGCGGCCTTGCCGGGGCCCTGGGCAAGCCGGGGGTGGGGAGAGGGGTGTGTGGAGCCCTGCTCCACCTGGCCTTGGATGGAAGGGGTGGGGCTGGGGACAGCCAGTCCTCAGTTCCACCAGATCACAGTGCACCCCACCCCCAGTACTGCCCAGAGCTCCCGGTGCTGCAGTCTGAGCTCTGGGCCTTTTATATTGCTGGGCCCTGGGGCAGTTCCCCTCCCGTTGGGTAGACCTGTCATTTACTTTCGTTTGCTTAGTACATATCTTCCAGAAAGCACCCTATTCCGAGTCAAAGACATCCAAAGATGGAGAATCCACCACATCCCTTGATACCCTGTTCCCACTGATAACTTTTACAAAGTCAAACATTTTCAAGGCAAATATATTTTTTTTGTTTTTAAAGATTTAAAAAGATCAAGATGTTTCCTTTGAGGCCTACAATTTTCAAAAAAGAGAAAATGTTTGGATGCGGGGCAGGAAAATTGCAGAGAATAAGCCAAACACACAAACAGATCCGTTCCTTTGGAAACACAACACACAGAGACCATTTTCAAACCGTCCATGCTATTGCTGCTTCCCTCCAAGCAGCTCTGTTGGCCAGCTGATGCACGAGCCAGACAGGGCCCTCCCAAGAGACAGTCTCTCAAACAACGTGCTGCATGTCTGAGCTAAAACCCCTGTGTGACCTTGAGGGTTCCAGAGTTAACACCTTGACTTGTTGCCAGGGGAGATGGGTGGGTATAGAATTCTGGCACCTGTAGGCGGCACCAGCTGTCGCTATTCTATTCCTTGCCCATCTCCAGTCCCAGTTACACCCTTCGCTCCGTACACGGCAGATCCTGAGCCCAATGAGAAATGCTTATGGATTTTTTCAAACAGAGGAAGTGATTTAAAGAGTGAGCTTCATTCCGGTCCCGTTTTATGAGCATTAGGTTCATATGCTCCCTCCCGGAGCCTGCTCATTGTGTGGCGAAGCAAAACTTTCTAGTAGCAGATGGACCTTTCTGGGGAACTGAGTGGCCATACATCATCTTCCTCTCCAGGCCTGTCATTTCCCAGCAATGATCCCGGCAGGAACCCTGGAATCTCACAGCTTTGTTCTCACTTCTCGCTTCCTACTGCTTCGCTTCTCCCTCTCGAGGACCTTCCGACAGGAGCTCTTGGAGCAAGCCTCGAGTCCCTCCCTCCTCTCCAACAGCCTCCTGCCAAAGTCTTTGCTCTGGCAAGCCCTGTAAGGCAAGGGCCGAAACAGCAGCTCGGCTCTCCGCGCAAGGCGCCTTCCCAGTCCCTGGCCAACTCCAACATTCAAAACCTGCAGCGCAAGGAAAGGGGGCAGCGGTTTCTAACAGCACAAAGCTCAGCCTGCACTGCCGATGCATTGACCTCATGGCTCTATAGGCAGGCAAGCAGCATCACCCTCATTTTGCACATGGGGAAACTGAGGCAGGGGGTGTTTATGTGATTTTTTACCAAAGGTCATGCCGCTACATAGTGCCAGAGCCAGAAACGGAGCTCCGGCCTCTCAGCCAGCAGGCCTGCTTGGTGCAACACGCAGCCTGCTGGAATACAGATTGTACATCTCTAATGAAAAGCAGGAGAAGGTAGAAGCTTCCTTTGGCTAAAGCACAGTATTACTCTCTTGTGCATATGTGATTGTGCCCTGTGACACTGTCTTTTCCATCAAAGAGGGTCTTGTCTTGTCCTGCGGGGAGCCTGGCATGCCCTGCTCCTTGCCAGGAGTTGGCTTTCCCACTGCACAGTCAATTGTATCTCTAGGCCTATGTCTTTACCACAAAGAAGCTGTAGTTTATATCAAGGTGCCCAGGTCAGGGCTTGTCAAGCGGGAGGCACACAGAGGCGGGTTGGGAGAAGTGTAAACAGAGGGCTGTGAGAGAGAGGGTGCCTGCTAGCCAGAGAAACTGGGCTGAGCCGCTTACCCGGACCACAGGCCTCGTGCTCCAGTTCACTATTGGCCCGGGACTCTTGCACGCTGGCTACTTTGTTCACGTGCAGGCCTGAAGCTGCAGAGAGAGGCTCAGCACAGAGCTGGAAAGAGAGAGGTGGGAAGTCACGGTCCATAGGCAGGAGCACAGGACGGGAACAGCAGCAAAGCCGCGGTAGGGGAGCTGCCTGTGAGCGTGGCACCCGGCTTACTCCAGTCCGGTCCATCCCGCCACAAAACCTGCTCCCACAAAGGCTGAGATGGCAGCCTCCTGCAGATCCCAGCTCCTTGCTCTACTTCCTGGGTCTCCCCCTGCTAGGCTCTGTGACTCCCCAGGGGCAAATGAGCCCCACAGTTCCCCACTGGGCTTAGCGCTGGTAGAGGCTGCAAAGCGGACACGGCTCAGTTGTTCTACCATGGTGGAGCCTGATCCAGGGTGGAGCCGGCTGGCTGGGCAGGTACAGCCCTAGACCCAAGCCCTCCCGGCCGTTTTGGTTTAGGACAGCTGGCCTGAGAGGTGACTGTAGCTGGCTCCTCCAGGCACCCTGTTTCCTGTGCCTTCCTGGCACTCTTGAGATGCGAATTAATCATCTTGGCCCTGCTCCCGGCCGAGGGACTCTGCAAGCCGCAGCCCACAAGGACAGAACGGGCCAGCAGGAAAAGGGGGCTGGGGAAGAGCAGGCTGAGGTGGAAGAGCACAGCAGCAAGCAAAGCCGGGATGCGTGAGTCAGGAGTCCCCATCCAGGTCCTTCCTCTCCGCCATGCTCCCGTCCTTCCGACAGCTGCGGCGGAGCCAGGAGCGGGGCTGCGGGAGGCGTGGGGGAGCGGTAAGCTAGCGCCCGGCTGAGCTAGGTTAGCATCTGCATTAGGCTACACAGGCAAACGCAGGGGCCTCGCCCTTCAGAGGATATTAGCTCCTCTGCCGAGCCAACTCCTGAGTCAGCCTGACAGGAAACTCCTGCTCCGGGCATTCGGCTCTCTTGCTCACCGCCCGTCCGCGGGATGGCTCACTTCACTTCCCCCTCCCCAAGGCAGCAGGGCTGCCTCTCCCTCCATTGTCACCCAGCTGTCCTGCCTTGGCTTTGCAGGGTGAGGGTGGGACTAACCAGCCCAGCCCCAGGGCCTCGGGGTCACTCTGAGGGAAGAGCTGCTATTGGGGGCACCCTGAGAGGGAGGGGGCAGGAATCCAGCAAGGGGCTGAACAAGTCCAGACTAGAGGTGCTTCCCCATGCCCCAGCACGCCTGTCATGCGGGGTTGGGGGGCTGCCCTCCCTCCTCTGGCCTGCAGCCTCCAGCAATGCCCTGCAGCAGCAGGGCTAGTTCCTGCAGGCACTGGGCCCCTCAGCCCAGCCTTTTCCTGAGCCTCAAATTCTTCCCTCCCCTCACCCACCCACCCCCGCCTTGCTGTGCTCTGCAGAGCTCAGGCACCCACCTTGCACTCTCCATCCCCCTTGGGGCCCTTCTGTTAGTGCTGGGCCCTGGCAGGCTGGGAACGGCCAGGCGAGAGGCAGAGCACCGGCCACCCCCCACCTCCAGTCAGGCCCCAAAGGGCTGGTTCATCTCCATGTCCTTTCCGGGGCCGGGAATGGTTGTGTAACCCTCCCTCCCTCGCAGCTGGCCGGCCCGCGGCTTGCCCGCCGAGCCCCAGCCGGCTCACAGCTGAACCCACCCGGCCCTGGGGAGTCGGAGCCTCACGCCTGCCCCCGGCCCAGAGAAACCCCGCCTGGGGGAGACGGGGCAAAACGAGGGGCCACACTGCTCCTCCTTCCCTCCCTGCACATCAGGGCAGGGGCTCTGGAAGGGCTGGAGCTAGGGGTGGGCAGGCCAAATCCTGCGCCCTGCCAGGGGGCTTGGCCAAAGGCCAGCACACTGGCAGGAGCAGTGGCCGGGTGCCAAGGAGCCGGCCTGCCCCGGGGACTGCAGCACGTGGCCCAGGCAGGCAGCAGCGCCTCCTGGCAGCAGACTCGTGGCAGCGCCCAGCCCCAGGCCACGCCCTCTGCCAGAGGGCAGGGCTGGCACCTGGAGGGAGCCAGGCGCTCTAGTGAGCCAAGCTCTGAGCTGGCCCATGGCTCCCGAGCTCCTGCCAGGACCGAGTCAGGTCTCCGGGGCTCCCAGGAAGCGCCGCGCTGCTCCCGCTGAGCCAGGACTCCATTTCCCAGGAGCCCCTGGGTAACCCGCCACCCACCGAGCGCCAGAGACCCCAGCCCTGCGCTCCCGGCCCAGCGCCTCGTCCAGGCTCCCCATCTCTCCTGCACCGTGCCCCTCTGCCTGCAGACACCTCAGGGCCCTGTGGTTGCCAGGCCGCTCCCCTGCTGGGGCAGCCGGGTTGCGGCCAAGCAAAGACCCTGATGAAAGGCACGTCTGTCCTTGCAATGTGCTGGGGGTGGGGGACAGGTGTGGTCAGATTGCCAGCCACACCGTGCGGGCCAACTCGGAGAAGTCTGCCAGCCTGTGCCTACTTAGTCTCTTACACCTGTGACGACAAGTCGGGCTCCCTCCGATCCTGTAGCAGCAAGAATAGACTCCACCAGCCAGAAGAACAGAGGGGGGTTATTGCTTCTCCAGGGTTCAGCACAGCGTAGACATGATGTGGCTACAGGAGTCTGGGCCAGGGTGCCTCAGCCCCCTTGAGATGGGGTCCCTGGGCCCCTCGATTCCAGCCCCCTCCTTAGTCTGTTTCCTTCATGGTTCCAGCCCCAGACTGACTCGCTCCCAGACTCTGCCCCCAAACCAGGTGTTCCTCTCCGCCTCCCTTCCTTTGTCTCTCCCCGGGGGAAAGAGCCTTGTTAGCAGGTGTCTGGGCTAATCCACATGTGGGTGAGTCAGTGGAAATCACACATCACAGTGCAGGGGGACACCGGGTTACAGAGCAGATAGCCCCCCCACTACGTCACAACGCCCAGTTTCTCCCCAGAGCATCAAGGCACCTGCTTTGTGGATAAGACCTTCCCCAGCAGCTTCAGCCAGCTCAGCGGGTGGTAACTCCAATCAGCCGGGTCTCATAAAGGTTTTGATGACTGGACCGAGGCCAAGCCAGGGCTCCTGGGGCTGGTAGCACAGCCAGGGCAGGACGGGGTGGCCAAGAGGCAGCGAGAGCCCGGAGGCAGGGTACGACGCAGCCCAGCGTGGGAGCAGGGGAGTTAAAGGCCCAAACGCTGGAATGTTGGCTGGGGCTCTCCCTTCCTGTCAGAGCCTGGCGGCCACAGTGGTTGCAGCCCCTGGCCCTTACCCAGCCTGTCTCGGTTTTGCCTCGTCTGCAGATTTTCCGCAGAGGCAGAAGCGAGCACACACCGCTGGAAGCCAGCCAGGCGCTGGGGATGGCTCGGGCCCCGTGCGCTCAAAGGCACCCTTCAGACCTGCTTCGCGAGGGCCCGGGAGGCTGGTCACCGCCCAGAGCAACACCTTGTGCTGTTCCAGCACGGAGGGGCCAGCGCCCGCGAGCACAGCGGGTGGCAGAGAGGAAACAGGCCCCTCGCTCGCTCAGCCACAGGGCAGCCATTCTCCCTGCACCCCGCCCTCAGTACCTTCCCCAAGGGGCACCCGCGTAGGGCTGCCAGTGTTCTAGTCGTGGGCTTTGCCCCTCCTGCCCCCAAAGCCCTGGCTTTGCATGGCTTCTGAAAGCAGCCATCATGTCCCCGCAGCCCCTAAGCGTGGGGCAGCTGGGAGCTCCACGCACTGCCCCCTGCCTCGAGCAGCAGCTCCAGAGCTCCCATTGGCCAGGAACTGTGGCTGCTGCGGGGGCAGTGCCTACAGGCATGGGCAGCGCACAAAGCATAGGGGCCAGAGAGACGTGCTGGCTGCTTCTGGGAGATGCACAGAGCTGGCACAGGCAGGGAGCTTTTTTCAGCCCGCTGGATCGCTGACTTGGAGCTACCTGAAGTAAACACGCCCTGGTTGGAGTCCTGCATCCAGCCCCCTGCTCCAGGTCAGAACCTCCTTCTGTACCCTAGTTCCTGCCCAGAGCAAACCCACACACCCCGCCCCAGCCCCGAGCCCCCTGCTACTTGAGTGACCTTTCATCCCCCAAATACCCCCCAACTCCCACCTGCCCCCCACAACACAACTTTAACAGGCTGTGGCTGCAACTTTCGGCCCCACAGCTCCCAACTTTCTCACAGCCTGAATTGCATCTCTACGCGCAGCAAGTCCTTGTTCCAGCTGCCACCAAGCCTCCGGCCCCCAGTAAGCAGCACTTCATTTTTCACTCCGACAGGTTAAAACAAACCTGGCCGATGCCCTGTCTGGGATTCATTAGGCTTAGTCTTCATTTCCGCATGCATTTTCCACCAGGCTGAGGTGGGGAGACAGGAGGAGGCAGGCCCAGCTGGCTCCTTAGGTCGGCTTCTGGTTTCTCAGCTGGCGGGACCCCAGTTTGAAAACAGCCTCCGAACATTCGGCAGCGCAGGCTGAGTTCCCGTGCTGCCGGCCGGCCACGGTACAGGAAAACCTCCGTCGCCTTCCGCCTCCCACTAGAAAACTCAGCTGCTGTGGAGCAGAGAACCTCAGGGACAAAGCACAGATACCCAAACTCCCCCACCTCAAATACCCAGCAGCCTTTGCTCCTGGCCAGCCACGCCAAGGGAGGAAACTTAGCCAGGAACGCACTTAAGACCTGGGATCCCCCTGGATCTCTTAGCCACAGCCGGGGAGCTGCCGAGAAGACTCTTCCACAACAGCTGGGATTTTAGGCCAGCTCAGCTCTCACCCCCTGAGCCTGCTGCCACGGCAAATGGGGCACACCCGTGACTGCTAGGACACTATGAGCGTGTGTCCGTCCATGCGCCCGGCCATCCAGCTGGTGGAAGGCTGGCGGCTGGTAAGAAAGCAGCTGTGAGTAGTCCCTCCAAGCAGCTGAGGGGCAGATTATCAAGAACCACGTGGGAGGGGGAACCAGTCACACAATTATGGAAAACAACTTGGCAGTGCCCTGTTGTAATCGGATGCTCGTCCTGGAAATGCCGGTTCCCCTTCGCATTGGGGCAGTTCTGAATTCCCCTTCCCCGCTTTGCTCCTCTGCTCCTTCTCCCGAGGCAGCGGAGAGCTGGGGCGTTATCCCTGGTGAGGGAGGTGTCAGGAGAGGGGGCTGTGCTGCTGGCAGCCCCCATCTCACACACCCAGACGAGTGTCGGGAATTCGCTGTGTTCCTGGAGGCTGCTGTGCCTGCTCGTTGGGGGCAGCCCAGTGTTCCAATTGCAGAGGGACAACAAGCAGGGCAAAGCCAGGGGCCTCTTGGCTGAGCTAGAAGTCCCCTGGGTATCTCTCACCAGGGGGCTCTCCAGCAACAGAGAAGGGGGGGCACCATTGTACTTGCAGCAGCCTGCAGTGGGGGGCTGTTCCCTTCCACCTTTGCCTTTCCTCTGCCTAGGACAGCAGGAGGGGACGCTGCTGCCGTGGGGGGTGGCTGAGAGGAACCGGTGCTTTGGAACTGTCCGCTGCAAAAAGCACATTGGGGGTGATGGATTGCACGCCTAGGGCCGTGTCTGGCAGACAGACCCTTAGCCTCAGAAGCCCTGTAGGCCTTCCAGCCACTGGCGTTTCTGAACGCCTGTTGAGCCTGGCTGGAAAGAAAAGAAAGTTCAAGTCCTACTGTGGACCCCCCACAGCCAAACAACTGCAGCCCACCAAGCCCAAAAGCACGTCTCCTCCAGGGAAACTTGATCCGGAGGCTAGCAACCATCAGTTCTCACTCCAGATTTCCCCCCTCGGCCCCAGAGCGGATGTTCCCGGCGCTGCGAGATGCCGCAGGAGAAAAAGAGGTCGAACAGCATGGAAGCAGGATCAGATGGGGGATTTGAACCTGCACGCACGGGCCAGCGGTAAGGGCCTACCAAATGCACGGCCATGAAAAATGCATCGTGGGCCATGAACTCTGATCCCGTTGTGAAATCTGGTCGTTTACCCTGTGGCGCACAGATTTCACAGGGGACAGCAGTGTTGCTCATATTGGGGGTCCTGACTTCAAAGAGAGATGCAGGGGATCACACGGTTATTTTAGGGGGGTCGTGGTTTTGCCACCCTCGCTTCTGGGCTGTTTTCAGAGCTGAGCAGCAGCGGCTGGAGGCCCAGCTCGGAAGGCAGCGCCCCAGCAGCAGCAGTGCAAAATTAAGGGTAGCAGCACTGCACCCCTCCTACGATAACCTTGTGAATCCCCCACCATGCCTTTGGGGGGGAGGGGTCAGAGCCCCTAACATCACCCCACCCTGCTGTTCCAGATTTAAATAACCAAAACCATTCCCTCTGCCATTTTTAGAATCCTGTACCTGACATGCACCAAAACAGACCAGGAATCTGATGGGGCTCTAGCAATAGGTCAGTTCAGACTTGCCCAGGAGGTGAAAGGGACATGTGTGTAGCTGGGGATGGGTGCAGAGGGACAGGCTTGCATGTGTACGTGCTCGTTTGCACACGGCCTGCATGCCAAAGCATGCCCTTGTATCTGTGTGCATGCACCGGGGCCTACTCCTGCTAATTGCAAGCCAGCCTGTGCATTTGTGTGGGGGTAGTGAGTGGGCATGCCTGCGGGAATGCGGTCTGGAGTGGACCTTCAGGTACACGAGCGTGTAAACAAGCATGTGGGCTTGGACGTGAGCCTGGGCACGTCGGTGTGCATGCATGGCTGCGCAAACACATGCATCCTTGCACCCTGCCTTGCACGGGCGTCGATGTGGAGGCAGCTATAGACAGAGGGAAGATCAAGTACCCAGCCAGTTTGCTTCCTTGGAGCTTTGTTGTCAAAACTCTGGGAGTAAATTACAGGCATCAGTGGGTGTTGCACAACCAACAAGAAACCGAACACACGAGCCGAACACACAACGAGCTGAACACACAACCCCGGAGGTTTTTTTGTCTCTGTGTTATTGGATCTGTGGGCAAAGCATTCCAGAAAGGAACAGCAAGACCCAAGAGCTGACAAGCGCCCACCCCCACCCCTTGCTTTAATTCAAACAGTTGTTTAGTGGCTGTTTCAGTGCAGGCGGAGGCAGGAGGAACAGCCGGACAGAGGGAGGGGAGAGCACTGTTCCCTTGAACAGATCCTGGCTGTGCTGGTGCAAACACGTCCCTGCTTCAGTGTTACCACGGAGGGTAGGGAGGGGCTCAGCGCCCTGCCCCTTTGAACACCTGCTGTTCTCACCTCCAGGGGGAAGATGGCTGGCTTGCCTGGCGGGCAGCTCCAGTCCATCCATGGCAGGCACTCTGTTCATGACCGGTCCAATGCCCTGTTCCCTGTAAGATGAGCACTTGGGCGGCAGCTCAGGTGAAGTTAAAATGCTGCCCAACTGATTGGCAGAGCACCCAGAGCTAGGTTTTTGTTTCTCCTGGTGGTGCACATTCACACATGCCTTGGTGCACATAGGAAACTTTATTCTGCACATATATGGGAAAAATTCTGTACATGGATGGAAGAGAATAGAGGGAACATTGGTCCAAGGCCTCATCAGCATTACATCCTCAGCAGCATCTCTCCACACCCTGCACCTGGCAGCGGGGTGAAGACGGAGTGGGAAGGCTAGACAGGAGGGGGGTGACTTACAGCAAGCCCGGCTGGGTATGGCCAGTGTTCTTCGAGAGAGAGGCCTGATCCAGAGCATCTACTCTCAAAATTCCTCCTTGGCCCCAGTTCCGGACTGGGAGTGGCTCTGGATTCTGCACCTGAGGGGGGATAATCTGGCAGCCGAGCCAACACTGCCTCACGTCTGAACGCCCCCAAACTCTAGGGAAGTTTGGATTCAGAGGGACACTAGCGTGGCTCCACCCTGTCCCTGTTATACCCCTAGTCTGAGCGTATGAAAGGCTCCCAATAGCATGAGGCACGACACTTGGCCAAGCATCATGGCTCACGAGCTGGCTCCGCTCACCACTGGCCCATAATCTCCCTGGACTTGGAGAGAGACCAACATGACCCACCACATCCAGCTCCCCAGTTATTTTACAACCCAGGAGAGCTGCTGTTGTCCCTACAGCGTCACCCCCCAGCTCCTTCGGCACAGGGAACTAGGAACCCACTCACTGACCTCGGAGCTTGTCGGGAACACATGCAACAGGGCCAGAGAGCGCATGCCCAGTCCAGTGGCCCTGTGATTCCTAGCCTGGGCTCTCCCTACCTTGCACTTTGCAATGGAGGGACAGAGTCTTCCTCTTTTCTAAGGGCAGCTGGAGGGGACATTAGCCCTGGATGGGGCTGAGATAGGAACGATGTTGCAAGTCGGGGTGTGGGGGGATGTCTGTGTTGTGCAAGCAGCAAGCTTGTCATCATAGAATCCTAGGGCTGGAAGAGACTTCAGGAGTCATCGAGTCCAGCCCCCAGCCCAAAGCAGGACCAACCCCAACTAAATCAACCCAGCCAGGGCTTTGCCAAGCTGGGACTTAAACACCTCTAGGGATGGAGATTCCACCACCTCCCTAGGGAACCCATCCCAGTGCTTCACCCCCCTCCTAGGGAAATAGCTTTTCCTAATATCCATCCAAGACTTCCCCCATTGCTACTTGAGACCATTGCTCCTCGTTCTGTCACCTGTCACCACTGAGAACAGCCTCTCTCCATCCTCTTTGAAACCTCCCTTCAGGAAGTTGAAGGCTGCTATCGAATCCCCCCTCACTCTTCTCTTCTGCAGACTAAACAAGCCCAAATCCCTCAGTCTCTCCTCGTAGGTCAAGTGCTCCAGCCCCCTTGTCATTTTGGTTGCCCTCCGCTAGACCCTCTCCAATGCGTCCACATCCTTTCTGAGCGGGGGGCCCAGAACTGGACACAATACTCCAGATGTGACCTCACCAGTGCTGAATAAAGGGGAATAATCACGTCTCTAGCGCTGCTGGCAGTGCTCCTCCTAATGCACCCCAACATGCCGTTAGCCTTCTTGGCTACAAGGGCGCCCTGTTGCTCATATCCAGCTCCTCGTCCGCAGTCATCCCCAGGTCCTTTTCTGCTGAACTGTTGAGCCTTCTTACGCTGGAGCTAGCCCCCGCCCCTATGCCAGCCTGCCCCTTGCCGCCCACCCACGAGCACCCTAGCGGGAACGCAGCCCTGCAACGGCTTGGCTTTGCAGACTGTCCTCACCCCACCTAGCACAGGCACAGCTGGGGGGGGGGGAGAGGGGGTGTCAAGCTTTCCCAGCAGCTCACTCAGGGACCGGAGCTGGAGTTAAGTGCTTCCTGCCTGGGGCGGCGACAGCTGTGAAATCCATTGCGGAGACCCAAGCCTAAAATGGGCCCCACTAGGCAGCTTTCGAGGGAAATCCGTTGGCTTTGAAACCAGGCTGGCCAGAGTTTCCAGGGCATCGGGAACAGCCTCTGCCCCTCCCCCTGACAGGAGGCGGGCGGTTGGCACTGGCAGCTCCGTAAGCGCCGAGCCATCGCCCACTACCTTCATGGACCACACAGGGAGGCCCAGCAGCTTCTTCAGGGCAGTGGGGGTAGAGCCTGCCAGCATTTTAATATTGAGGTGCTGAAAACCCTTATCACCCTCCTGGCGCACCGTGGCACCCCTCGGCCCTGCCCGGGGCTGGAGTCTGCCTGCCCGGGCCTGCCCGAAGGAAAGCGGCCCATGATGGATCCATAGTCCTTCAGCTCGAGATTGTTAAGGCAACCTCCTGACTTTGCGGCCTCCCCTGTGATTTGTGAGAGCCCAGAGCTGGCCCGGTCTCGGGCTCACCCGCCAGCAGCAGAGAGATTCAGTAATAAACTCTGCTTCTTCCCCCATGTTACCCCGGGGGAGCTGAGGCGCCTGGGCAGGTACGGCAGTGGGCTAAATGCCCAGGCCTTGTCATCTTTGGGGCCGGTCGGATCCTACGTGGAGCAATTGCCACACGACTCAGCTTAGCTCCACTCACAACCCCCCTGCGGTTTGGCGCCTGAGGCTGTAGCTTCATACGGACCATAATCATCTCATTGAATGCCCTGCATCAGACAAGCATAAGTCCTGTTCTGCTGGATGGCCGGAGTCCTGCGCTCAGGACCACGCCAGCGGGGACGGCGCATGTCAGGGCACTGGGCTCGTTGGCTAGCGCAGTGGGGCAGTGGCTTTCAAACTGTGGGTCGCAACCCAGTGCTGGGTAGTGGAAGGTCGGGCCCTGGGGCTCGTGGCTGCAGGGGATCAGGTGAGCAGTGGGGGGCTAAGGCAGCTCCCTGCCTGTCCTGCACTGCAGACTGTGCTGCGCCCCAGAAGCAGCTGACAGCAGGTCTGCCCCCCTAGATGGGGAGTGCACAGGGCTCTGCGCACTACCCCTGCCCTGAGCACTAGCTCTGCACTCCCATTGGCTGGGAACCTGCTGTGGCTGCTTCTGGGGCGCAGCCTGGTCTGTGGTGCCAGGAGAGGCAGGAAGCTGCCTTAGCCCCCCTGCTGCACCACTGACAGGGAGCCACTCAAGGTAAGCCCCTCCTGCCCCAGCCGTGCCCCCGCAAAGCCAGAGCCCCCTCCTACACCCCAAAGCTCCATACTCAGCCCCATACTCCAGTCAAATGACGCCACAACCCAACCTAAACAACTTCCTTCAACTGGGCCATGAGAAAAAAAGTTTGAAAACCGCTGCAGTAGGGTTGGTGCATTAGTTCTCCGGAACCAGGGCTGGGGGACGGCAGCAGTGGCTAATTGGGCTGGAGGTGCATCGGCAAAGTAGCCCGAGTGGCCGGCAGGGCCAGCTGTGACATATCCGGCGGGGCCAGCTGTGCACTGCCAGCATGCACCGACGGACTGAGAAAGAGAACCCACAGGCTCTCCCTAAGGTTACAAGAAAGGAAGAGTCCGAATGGCCGTCCCGCCACCGATTAGGGGGAGAGACAGAGACCCCCATGGACTCCTCGCTGCTCAAGCACTACCCAGGCAGAGAGTCTAGTGCTGGGTAGATGCTGCCACCTTGCGAACAAGCTTCATCACTGCATGTGCAGCGCAGAGCCTGGCCTGGGACCACTCCCCCTTTGCTTTTCTCGAGATCGTTAAGGATGCAAGGGGTGGCATCCCCACCAGGCAGAGAAAGAACCCCTTCCCTTCGGGGGTCACCATGCTCCAAGCCCTGGACCCCGTGGCACAGGGTGAGACAACGGAATACCCAGCCACTGCAGCGAGGCCATTTTGGGTGATGGGTGCTGCTCGTGGCTATTTCACAGCTCGCCCGACCTGGCCTGGCCCTAGCTCGCCTTCCACCTGCACAACAGTTCCTCCTCTCTGGACTTGGCCTGTCGTGTTTGTCGAGGCTAGCATGGGCGTGCCCCCCATTTGAGCAGACGTGGCTCTGAGCCGCCGGGGGGAGAGCAAAAGTTTGTGGCCAGGTGCAGAGGCCCAGGAGAGATTCCTACACCAATGGGTGTAGAACCTTGAGTTAACGAGCAAGCAACAAAAACTGAGTTACAACGATACACCGCTAACACCGGTATCTCGTCAGCGGTGTATCGCTACAAACCGATTAAAAAGAGATGGGCACATAAACAAGAGGAAGTCATCCAGCTGGGACATCCGCAGGAAGGGTACATCTGCACAGCAGCGTTATTTCGGAATAACCGAGGTTATGCTGAAATAACAAAGAGCGCATCTGCACTGCAAGCCGTTATTTCGAAATAACAAGGCGCCGAAGGACTCCGACTCCAGTAACCCTCATTTCACGCGGCGTGAGGGAAGTCGGAGGCAGAGTGCTGTGACTGGGAGAGCCGTGGGCTCCCTCTGCCTCCCATCACAGCGCTGCTACAGTTCTGTCGGCCCCTCCGCAAATTCTAGGCCCACAAGCGCAGTGAGCAACACTGCCCTGTCCCGGGAGGCCGTCTCGGTTACAACAGGCTTGCCGTCCATTGAGATGGCAGAGGGCCACTCACTAGCCTAGGCTGCCCATTGCTGCTTTAAAGGGATCTGGTTTTTCTAGTCCAGTGAAACTTGCCTGAAACCAACCAGCCCCCCCCCCCCGGCCTGGACAGGGAAGAATCCGTTGCCTATTAGGGACTCTGCTTTTAACCCAGAGTGCGCGACCACAGCCCCAGGTGTAATGCAATCCATCTGAAGTGATCTCCTAAATCCGGCTCCCCTGCGGGCTCTTGCTGGCAGGAATAGGCGCCGGTAGAGCAGCTAGCATTGTCGATAGAGCCTGGGCGCAGTAATGTGTAGAAATAGGCCTGGCGTTGTCTAATGGAGCACAGGCTGCACTGAAGCCAGCTGCTCCCCCCTCCAACCTGTTGACACCGTTAGGATGATGCAATATACCGGGGCCGGTGCATGTCCCTCTGGGGTCAGAGGCCCCATTTCACTAACCCCAGATCCCTTGTGGCTGGCGTAATGGGGACTCCTGATTGTGGAGCAGAAGCCCAGGCCGGTCCCTGTTGTCACCATGACACTGCGCTAGCAGGAAGTGCAGTAGCCTAGCAACAACCCACTGGGATCCCCATGGACACAGATGTACTGTACACCCCCATTTCACTGCAACTGTGGTAACAACATGGCCCGAGGTCCAGGCTTTCCCAACCAGGAGCTTGGGGACTGGATCAGTCAGGTTTGGAAAAGGCAAGAGTCGGTCACTCGAGGGAGCAAGAGGTAGCCAGGTTTCCCACCACTTATTACTCAGGGCTGACTTGCAAAGGGGCTCATCTAACTGGAAACCTAGTCAGAATTAAATGGGCTTCACTTACAGGTCATTTTCTGGTTCTGTGCCCGAGTCTCCCTGCCCATTGTTGGTAGGGTTGCCAGATGGTTTAACAAAAAATAACGAACAAAAAAAAAAAAACCCACCAGGAAAAAATTCTGTTGAGGAAAAAAAAGGGGGGGGAACCGAAGTTGTTGAGCAAAAAAAAAAAAAAGCACTACGCCTTTAAATGACTCCTCACTCCCCTGCCCCTGCCAGACACGGCAGGGGAAATTTGTCCCTGCTGGGCTTCCTTCCGAGGGAAACAGGAAATACCGGCCATTTCACATGTCCGGGAATTTCTGTTTTTTTTTACCAGACAGGGGACCCGAATAATGGACAGTCCGGGCGAAAACCGGACACCTGAGAACCCTAATTGTTGGGGTTTTACAATCTCATCCTGCTCTGGCTTTTCCACAAAGACGAGGGAACGGCCTAGCTGGCGAGCTGTTAAGATACATGAGTTTGATACTCAGGGCAGTGCGCATCACAGACAGAAACCCATTTCCAGTCCTTCAGCGTCCGTCACCTCCAGGGCTGTTGGGATGGGCAGTCGGCACCATCTGAAGGGGCCGCATCACTGCCGGGCAGAAACAAGGGGCATTTGCCATTCTCAGGCAGGGCGCTCGGAACACTGAATGCAGCCTCAGAAACAGTGAAACCTTGTGGTTTTAAACCTTAGTCGATTAGGCTCTTACCAACAGGATGCAAAATGATTATAATCAGACATCGGGGCCTGTGCTTGCACCGCCGCATTGGCTGAACGTACGGCGCTGGGATCCAGGAGTTTAACTGCTTGAAACCATGGCTCCCGATTGTTTCTTCGTGCAGTGTTCCTAACGCAGTGCTGCAAATTACAGTTTGTGAAATATCCAATCTGGGCTCTGTTGGCCTGCAGCTGTGTGAAGCAGAACAGACTAAGTCAAGGAAGAGAGAAAATACCTTAGAACATCAGAACGGCCATACTGGGTGAGACCGAAGGTCCATCTAACCCAGTATCTGGTCTTCCAACAGTGGCCAATGCCAGATGCTCCAGAGGGAATGACCAGGTAATCATCAAGTGATCCCACCCCTGTCACTCATTCCCAGTTTCTGACAGAGGCTGGGACACCATCCCTGCCCAGCCTGGCTAACAGCCATTGATGGAACTATCCTCCATGAATTTATCTCGCTCTTTTTTGAACCCTGTTCAAGTCCTGGTCTTCACAACATCCTCTGGCAAGGAGTTCCACAGGTTGACTGTGCATTGTGTGAAAAAAAACAACTTCCTTTTGTTTGTTTTAAATCTGCTCCCTATTAATTTCATTTGGTGACCCCTAGTTCTTACGTTATGGGAACAAGTAAATAACTTTTCCTTATTCACTTTCTCCACACCAGTCATGATTTTATAGACCTCTAACATATCCCCCCTTAGTCTCCTCTATTTCTCTGCTGAAAAGACCCAGTCTTTTTAATCTTTCTTCATACGGCAGTTGTTACAAACCCTTAATCATTTTTGTCGCCCTTTTCTGAACCTTTTCCAATGCCAAGATATCTTTTGAGATGAGCCGACCACACCTGCGCGCAGTGTTCAAGATGTGAGTGTCCCATGGATTTATATATACTCTTAAAACAAGAGTAAGCCCCCCATGTTTCTAAACTCTTTGCTTTTCTGCTGTGACCATTTGCCTACAAACTGTGCTTTAACAAGGACGCCAATTACTGCCAAATCTCAGTGAGTGTCAAGGTTACATCCTTCCTCTGTCATTAACTCTGGGAACTGAAAATCAGTAGCCAAATGCACCAAAAGCGGATGTGCGGGTATGTGCTTACCCTGCTGGCGCTGCAGCAGCAGAGCTCATCCAGGCTTTCCAAAGCAGAGCGTGTGCAGTGAGCACTGGTGCACCCGCAGGAGTGTCACTCCGTGTGTCATGTGTGTACAAGGCTGGCCTTACCATGAGGCGAACTAAGGTGGCCGCCTCAGGTGCTAGACTGTGGCGGGGTGCCACTAGGACCCAGAGAACTGAGACCTTTCAAAGTTTTGGCCCAAGCGAGGGGGCATGGGGGCATCATTTGAGCTCCCCGCCTCAGGTGCCAAAATGTTGTGGGCCGGCCCTGTGTACATGCAGCAGCCCAGTGTGCCAGGCAGCACAAGCCCGGCTGAAAGGAAGTCCAAGAACAAGTCTCATTTGAAGCCAACGGTGCACGTACTCCCAGCTCTCGCCCGGGAAAGCGCGATACAATGCAGGGATGTCTGTGTGAGCTGGAAACTGCTCTCCTGCTCGAATACGGCTCTCGCCTGGCCTACGCCGCTTAGGGAGCCATGTCGCTGTGTGAGCTAGGGGGTGACTACTCCTACCATCCCTCGCGTGGACAGTTACGCTACCTTACACCCGCACAGCTTATTTTCCTTCCAATACCTTTATACCAGCGGTTTTCAGATGATGGGTCGCAGCCCAGCTCTGGGTAGTGGAATGTCGGGCCCTGGGTCTTGTTGCTGCAGAAGGAACAGGTGAGCAGTGGGGGGGGGGCGCTAAGGCAGCTCCCTGCCTGGCCTGGCACCGCAGACTGCGCTGCACCCCAGAAGTGGCCAGCAGCAGGCCCAGCTCCTAGGTGTGTGTGTGTCTGTAGGGGGAAGAGCGCACAGGGCTCCATGCACTGCCCCTGCCCCGAGCATTCGCTCCGCACTCTATTGGCTGGGAACCTGCTGCTGGCTGCTTCTGGGGGCAGCCTGGTCTGCGGTGCCAGGAGAGGCAGGAAGCTGCCTTGGCCCCACCTTCCCCCCCCGCTGACTGGGAGCCGCTCAAGGTAAGTCCCTCCTGCCCCAGCCCTGACCCCCAAAGATGGATCCCCCTCCTGTGCCTCTCAGCCCCACCCCGGAGCCTGTACTTCATTCAAATTCTGTTGGGTCGTGGGCATCAATGATTTTCTTCAACCGGGTCATGAGAAAAAAAAAGTTTGAAAACTACGGCTTTATACCCTCTCGCGGTGGCCATGCCGGGAGGGTTTAACTAGCAGGATGGGCATGTTCTTGGCCAGGCCGCGGGGATCTCTTTCAACCTGAAATTCTTATAAAGCTGTGGTTCAAAAGTGGAAGAAGAGAGCAGGCGAGGCAAGCGACTACAAACAGAGAGCCCCATTTTATTAGCAGTTAGTTCAACAGGACCATACATTGTTAGTGATAAAGGATCTTTGAATACAACCCAAAGCGACTGGGTTCAACGACGAGATCGAAAGGAGGGCCAAAGACAACTCTGAAATATCCCCTCCCTGATCTTCCTCCCTCCCCCACCCAGGAAATACCCACTCCCCCCCACCTCCCAACCCCTGGGAAAGTATACAGAATTTCATGCAAAAATAAAACTGGGAACCTACAGGGTTTCCCTCTTTTGTCAATAACAAAAGGTAAAAGAACGGTTTAAAAATGGGAGTCTCTCTCCCCCACTCGCTCTCCAGCGCCACCCAGTGACCGCGCTTGTGATCAACAGAGTAGGCTTGGCACGTACCACTCCCCTCTTGTAAAGTGCAGGCTAAAACCCATCAGCATTTGGGGACTGTTCCAATGACTCCTTTTGTCAATGCGCACCCGGCTGGGTGGTTTGTTCCTAGGGTACCCGTCTCCACCCCGCTGGCCACGTGAGGGCTGGTGGGTAGCAGCGCTCAGATCTGCTTCCTCGTGAGCTAAGCTGAGCCTAAGACACCCTGATGCAATGGGGATAGACTGTCAGAGGCTGCAGAAAGCGCTTTACATCCATCCATTCTCGCCTCGCCACATCCCGTTACGGCCTGTGGTCCTGGGCCCAGGATCCATCCCTGGCTCATGGGTCCTGGGGAGCCGAGGCCCAGTTGTGGGGTCCTGGCTTTGCAGACCCCTCAGGAGTGAGCCAGCCTCCCTCCCTGTGGAAAAACTAAGAGCCTTTGGCACTTTCGAGACTACCAGAGTTATTAGGGCATCAGCTTTGGTGGGTAAAACCCACTTTGTCAGACGGACTGGAGTAGAAGTGACACAAGCGGGGGGGTGTATATAAGGAAGATGTTGCTTGTGTTAATGAAGCTCATCAAAGTCAGGGAAGTGGCAGCTCATTCATAGCATTTGGTTTGGCAATTTCCCCTCCAGATTCACATCTCCAGATCAAATGCTGTGAATTACACACTTCCACCTCTTCCTTATGTATCCATCCCCGCATCTGCCACTTCCACTCCAATCCATCTGAGGAAGTGGGTTCTATACACCAAAGCTGATGCTCATCTCTAAGGTGCCCCAGGACTACTCCTTGTTTTTGCAGATGCAGATTAACACGGTCACCCTGCTGAGGCTTCCCCTCCGGAAAGGACGAGATATTGCGCACCGAGTGCTTTTCTCTTGCCTTTTCCTTCCTGCTGCTGCCAATCAAAGGGTTGGGAGGCCAAGTCCTGGCTCCAGGAAAGCTGACAGCAGCTGCGATAGGAGCAGCCTGGGTGCTGAGAGGAACATGGGCTCAGTCGGTGCTGGTCCCCCCTCCACCAGGGAAGGTCACAGTTAGCTGCCGGGGATACTCCTGGCACGAGACCGGGAACGAATCAGAGGAAGGCAGAGGCTGCAGGCTGCTATTTAGACAAGGAGTGGGCAGTTGTGGGGCGCAGGTGGAGGCTGCGTTAGGCAGTTCTCCGTCTCAGCCCGATGTTTTCCCACGTGGCCTGCGGAGCAGCACGACGCGGTCTGCTACCCACACGGAGCCAGCTATTGCCATGGGAGAAAGCCCTGGGATAGGGTCTAGTTTGTCAAACCCCAAGGCCCACACACCTATACTAGCCCTTGGAGCACCCACCTGCATTGGTGGGCACCGCACAAGCACCTCTAGGAGAGCCTAAAACAGGGAGCTCTCCTGTGGCCGAGATGTGCGTCCGTGTTACTCCTAGCGTGTGCTCGCATGTGCACACGCGTGTGCTCGCTCGTACCTATGACACTAGAGACTGGAAACACAGTACCTCTCTGCACGAGCCTTGGCAGGCAGTTTGGACGCGTGGCCCCAAGAAGCGAGTCCCCTTCTCACCCAAGACCACCGCTCTAACCTGAAGTCACCTGTTTGAGGAAAGCAGGGGAAATTCCAAGACGGCAGCGACACCATGGGTGCTCTGGTGCTAACTCCCACAGGTCGTCCTTTGGGATCCACCTCCCCAAGCAGCACCACGGATGGGGACACTAATGAGCCTCACTGGCTGCTAGCCTACGCGTCTCACTGGTGTCCTGGCTGCTCCTTCCCAACGTGCTCAACTCAATGCCCCCCTGCAGCCAGGAGAAGCCAGAAGAGAAGAATCATGCGGGCGGGGGCCTGAGGTCCTGGCCCCTCTGCTGTGACTGTAACAAGCGACGGAGCAGAACTTGTTTCCTGTATCACAGCCCCGGCAGCTGGGGGAGGAAACGGCAACCAGCTGCGGAAGATACATGTGGCCTTTCACCGTCACCCAAACTAGAGGCAACGGCCAACCCTGGGCTGCCCCGGCTCCTCTGCTCATTCAAGGGGCACGTCTCCACGGGAGCTGAAGTTGTAATTCCAGCTCACGCAGACGCGCCCGCGAGAGCTCTCCTAGCCTGCTACCAAGAGGAGCCGCAGGCGTAGCCCCCTAGGAGCCTGGGTGGGATCCGATTCAGCCCATCCTGCCCCAGCTACCTCTCTGGTTCTAGCTCACCATCAGCTCCAGCGCAGACGTACCCAGCGTGGCTTGGCCGCGGGGCGAAGGAAAAGCGGCCGCACGTCTAAGACCGAGACAAGGACAGTCTGTGTCAGCTCGAACACGTCCTTCCCTCTCCCCCACAACAGAAGCTGGCCCTCTGTAAAAGCTATCGCCTCACCCACCTTCTCCCTCTCACACCCTGGGACCAACACGCACCCATATAATACAGTCATTGAACACGGCCCCTGACTTCTCCCGGGGGAGGGGAGCGTCTGAGGAGAGGAGGCGGCTTTGCGTTACTGCACGCGCCAGAGGGGATGGAGCAGCAGGGACGTGCCGTCCCAGGATGGGGCAGACTAAGACCCTCAGAGCCTAGCCGGTGGCAGAGGACAACGCAAGACCACTGGCACGCCCAGGGAGCAGGCCTGTGCGGATCGCTCACTCCCCGCCATTCCAGCGAGGCCCCACGAGAGGAAGACGACACGGACACGCGGGACAGCCTGAGGGCCTGTAAGGGAACCCTCCTTGCTTCCCCTTCCCCCAATCTCCTTGTTAGACCCTCTTCCTTTTGAATTTGCTCAGTGGCGAATGCTGTGATGTCCAGTGTGTGTGTGTGTGGGGGATCCCAATGAATTAATCTTAGGCAGTGCTTAGCTCCTAGGAGTCGCGGCCCAAGAACCCTGCATGAGCCCTTGATTCCTGCTCCTTGAGACACTGGCACGCCCGTCTTCGTTCCTCGTGTTCGAACTGCCTGGGGGTGGCTGCCCCTTCACCTGCTTCGGCTGCCCTGTTCTCTCTGCCCAACCGCTGCTGAGCGGCAAGATAAAAGAACTCCCCCTCTTCCTCCCCCACACTATTACACCCACCAGGCAAGCAGCTCACTCCGCCAACACCACTGGCCAAACGAGTCTTCCATTGGCCCGACACTGGGCCTCCTCCGCTCCTGAGTGAGCGACACCCCCCCCGTTCTGCTTAGGGCGCCACACCTTCGCCAAGGAACTGATGGCAAAAGCTCATCGTTAGCCCTGCTGCCGGCTCCCCCCACACCAGAACAGTGGGGGCCGGGGGCTTGGCAGAAACTCGCAGGAAACCTCAATACTGAAACACTGGCAGTGAAAAGAACAGAGAGAGCCAGAGATGGAGCAGCAAGGTACTTATCCCGTCGTGAGAAAAAAAAAAAGGGTTTGTTACTGGTCAGTAGAGAGACCAGCCAACCGCACCGGCTGCCTCCTTCACGTGTAACAGTGAACGAGACAAAATAAAACCCTAGTATCTCAGATACAAACTCTGGCACCAGAAAAACAAGGACAAATTATTAAAATACTTTAGCATTTAGTATCCAAGAGGTCCAACGTGCTCAGAATCCTTTTGGCCGCTGTTAGTCCAATGTCTGCCCTGCCCAAAGTCTGCCTCCTTCTGAGCCGGAGGCTCGTATATCGACACATGTTCCACGGACCGGGCTATTGGACCTCTGCCTTTTACCACAGAAAACACCACGCATATAAAATGTTGCTACGCGGGAAGGGGGGGCAGGGTTTTTTTGGTTTTTTTTCCCTTTGTAACCATTTCTCAGTTCAGTTCTCTTGCCAGATGGGATAGAGATGTGAAGCTCCCACCCTTCAATAAAATAAAATAAAATAAAATACAAGGGTGGGGAAGAAAAATTCATTGGTGACAAACTAAATATTGCCAAGTCTTAAAGTCTTCTTGAAAAAACCAAGAGATCTCTTCCAGCGTTTAATGCTAGGTCGTGCGGGAAGCCAGGACGCACCATTCCTTTATGCCGTCTCCCTTCACTTGGTTGGTAACTTGATTGCAGACCTGGGTCGGTGCTTCTGACTGGCCCCTTTGGGCCTCTGACCTCAAACAGCACATCATGCTCCTGTTCTCCAAGCCAGCGTTGCAAAGAGTCGTCCACACCTCGAGGGGCACTCAGGTCCATTATTTGATGAGGAGAGTCTCAGAACTGCTGTAATACTGTCTCAGACACGGAGAAGCTAGCCCCATCCAAGTGTGGAGAAGCAGGGAATCTTCAGGGAAGCCCCTCCGTCAGGAAGTGACATCACAACCCAGGAAGTGACATCACTGACAGGGACCTCAGAAGATGACCGCTGTTGGGGAATCTGCGCTGGGTTGGCAGAGTCAGGCAGTCGCACAACTTGAAGGGCCCTCAGAAGAGACAGTTGGCTCCCATACGCCACACTGATGACCACATGGGTTCTCACGCATTTTCCCTCAAAGACCTTGGCTGAATATTGCTCAGAAATGCTTTGCCCCGGTGGCCTCTCTCGCCCGCTCCCATCTGTTTGGCTCGGTGTTAGATTTGGGATCTTCTTCGTGGGCTCACCTCACTATTGCTCAATAAGGCGACAGCAGCAGCTACCTAGCGTTCTGGAGTTCCTCCCGCAGCCATGTTGGCAGCGTCTGACCCATTTTGTACAGCAGCTTGGAAAGCTCTATATTGTGGTCCCGGTAATAATCCCTCAGGAAGGCGCGTGACTGCAACAGAAAGAGGATAGAGATTATCATTCACGGTAATCCTTAATGCGTGCCAGGAACGAGCTGCAGTCAATGCATCAGAGTGGGTCGATTCCAGTCAACGGACGATGAAACCTGACCAGCTTTTCACTATCCACCCACCACCTTCTCCCGGGCATGCTCACGCACGTAAATGTGGTTTTCTAGCGCAGAGCGACATGCATGCCCTCTGTCCCCCATCCTGTGTTCTGCAGAAACTGTGGTCCTCAGTAGTAGCAAAGGAAGCAAAAGCAATACGCATTTAGTGGCAGTCATGCGAGGTTTCTAATACTTACATCTGAATCCATCTCTGGATACTTCCGCCCTTTGCTTTTCCCTAAGCACTTGGTTTTCCCTCCCTCCAGGAGTTGGCACCAGAATCCTTTCTTTGGATCAAACCTACAACACAAGGGGAGAAGTCAGAATGTTTATCCAAACATGCCCACACACGATCTTTGTGCTAAGTTCCTCAGCAACAGATGGCTTTCCAGTATCTGGATCTGGTGCTACTCAATGTGTTCATAAAAAAAAAACCAGAAGTCCTGTGTCACCATAGAGCCTATCAGATGTATTAGGGCGTAAGTTTTGGTGGGTAAAACCCACTTCATCGGATGATTCGACTACTTGGATAATGGCGTGCAGAACGAGAGTATAGAATTTGCAGGGAGGTTAGAAGCACTTTGGAGGCTAGGAACAGAATTCAAGATGACCATGACAAGTGGGAGAATTGGTCTGAAACGAACAAGATGACATTCAATAAAGACAAGTGCAAAGTTCTGCAGTTAGGAAGGAGGGGAAATCAGCTGCACAGCTACAAGATGGAGCACAAGGGACTAGGCAGCAGTACTGTTGAGAAGGACCTGGGGATGACTGTGGCTCACAAATGCAATACAAGTCAACCGGGTGATGCTGTGTCAAAGGCGGCAGCTACCGCTCAGCTCTGCATTAATAGGAGTTTCATGGGCAAGACATGGAAGGTAACAGCCCAGCTCCATTCGGCATCGATGAGACTGCAGCTGGGATACAGTGGCCATCCTGGGTGCCGCACTTGAAGAAAGATGCGGACAAACTGGACAGAGTCCAGAAGAGAGCAACAAAAACGGTAAGAGGTTTAGAGAACCTGACCTGTGAGGAAAGATTGAAAAAACCGGGCATGTTTCGTCTTGAGAAATCTGCAGGGGAACATTATACGTCTCCAAACATATGAAGGGTGTTATTCAGAAGACAACGAATGATTGTTCTCCATGTCCACTGAAGACAGGACAAGAAGTAATCAGCTTAATCTGAAGTAAGGGAGATTGGAGTTAGAGATTTTTTAAAACTTTCTAACAGTAAAAATAGGTAAGTACTGGAACAGTTACCCAGAGGCTATGCAATCTCCAACACTGGAGGTTTCTAAGAACCTGTGAGGGACAAGGATGTGAATGGTTAACCGGTAAGCACCACTCTTACCGAGTGATGCTTATTGGTTACGGATAAATTGCAGGGCTGGAACAGCCCCGCCTGCCATGGCCAGTTACTATGGCCATGTCTACACTGAGAGGTAAAGATCAAATTTATTAAGCTCGATTTTTAGCACCCAATTTTGTTAAGTCGAAGATGCATGTCCCCACTACGTGCAAGACTTTGACACAGTTTGAAGTAACACAACCCCAGGAGGGGAGCTACTATTGACCTTGAGAGCAATGCACTGTGGGTAGCTATCCTACAGTGCCTATGCCCCATTTGCACACTGGGTTACGTTTCCAGTGCATGCTGGGACCAAAGCTGCAGCGTGAGGTGGTTCTGGGTCCGTGCAAAGGCAAACAGTCTTTTTGCGCCCTTTTTTCCCTTGGTTATCCGTGCAGACGCCATAGCAACATCAGCATGGAACCCATCAGGGATCCCGTTGAGCATCAAAGCTTGATCGTGATGACGTTAACCTTGGTGTGCTGAATGCTGGAGTACTTCCAGGACGAACCTCGGGAGGCCACGAACACACTCTTCTGCGAAGCACTTGAGTTCAGCGACCGGCACATGCCACCGGCTGTCGATCCTCTGGCCGCAGTGTGGAGCGCCGGATCTGGTGCTGGCAGACAAGCCCAGGCTGATGGGACCATGTTGTGATGCAGCTATGGGACGATCAGCAGGGGCTGGAAAACTTCCCTATGCATAAGGCTACTGTCATGGAAGTGTGCGAATGGCTTCCTCCCTCCCCCCACGCCGAACCCGGAAGCGCAGCAATTCCAAAATGAGACCCACTCTGACGGTGGAGAAGTGCGTGGCAATAGCCCTGTGGAAGCTTGCAAGGCCAGACAGCTACCGGTCAGTAGGGAATCCGTTTGGAGTGGGGAAATCTACAGCGGGGGCTGTTGTGATCCAAGCAGCCAAGGCTATCGATACCCTTCTGCTATGGAGCACAGTAACCTCCCCGAGGTTCTCTAACTGTGGCGGCGTGATGGCACCCAAGCACCTGGCCAAGGAGCACGTACACCACGAGGGGGACTTCTTGATGGTGCCGCAGGTGGATCACAAGGGCCATTTCACCAACATCAACATGGGGTGGGCGGGAAAGGTGCATGACGCGCGCATCCTCAGGCGCTCCTGCCTCGTCGGCAAGCTGCAAGCTGGAACTTTTCCCCCCAGATCAGAAAATTGCCATTGGGGCTGTTGAAATGCCAATAGTGATCCTTGGCGACCCAGCCTACCCCTTGCTCCGGCGGCTCACGCAGAGGTAAACAAACAGCCTGGACTGCAGGAAGGAGCAGCTCAACTACAGGCTGAGCAAGTGCAGGATGGTGGCAGCATGTGCTTTTGGGTGCCTGAAGGGAAGGTCCCGCAGTGTCCCCAGGGCGATAAGGAGGGCACAGCGAGGGGCAGTGCCAATCAGAAAGGCTCTGAAAGGCAGATTTACGAATGGCCTGTTTTGAGTCACATGCGGGTTACTCTCAGCGAGGGGCCCTGCATTCAGTGTGCGGCGCTTCGGGGGTGTAGGTGTGTGATCACAATTGTGAGGAGGGCACCCGTTTGCTTCGCCACGCATCTCTGGGGGTTGAGTGTGAGTGCCCCTCCCTTCTAGGGCCCCTGGGAAAGGAGGCTATGGCACTGGATGGTCCGCAAGAGCCGCTGGAGGGGGTGTCTGTTCAGACAGGCGTCCTTCCTTTGTCTTTTGGTACAACTGCCTCGGCCCCTTTATTTTCACTCGGCACCGACGGGCGTCCCTGCGTCTCCTTTCTCCCCCTCGCCCTTGGTCATGATTGCAAAGAGATCTGCGCTTCTTTCACTGGGTCGTAGTTCGGGGAACAGAGTCCTCTCCCCCCACAGCAGGGAGGTCCAGGATCTCGTGCACCCTCCATGCTGGTGCGACCCTGGGAACTCATGGAGTGATGGTCCGGCCCAGTGTTCCCTCTAAGATTTTCCAACCATGAGCAGAGTGAGTTTTGGCCTGTGCACCAATATTGAGGTCATGTGTGCTGGTTCGGATGTGCCCCCCGTGGCACCTGATTTCTTAACAGAAATGTTCCCGGCCGCCGGAGCAGACCCTGTCCCCCAGCCATACGGCAGGTCCCGTTCTTGGCCACAGGAGCAGACACCACCCCGGCCCCCACCATGTGGCAGGTCCCATTCCCGGCCCCAGCTGCCAGAACAGGCCCTGCCCCCCCCAAACATGCGGTAGCTCCTGAGCCCCCTCCCCAACACATGGCAGCCCCTGGGACCCCCTCTCCAACACGTGGCAGCCCCAGACACTGAAGCAGGCCTCCCCGCCACATGGCCACGGCAGGTCCAGGCCCCCCACCCCAGAGGCTCTCTCCCACACCCGCTGGAGCAGCCCCCTGCCGTGTGAGTGCTGCATGGCTCTCCAGAGTAGTGGGGAAGGAGGGAGAGAACTTTTAGTGCGCAGCTGTTCACCTTAGTGGGAACTATGGTCAGGTGCGCTGCTCAGGATGCTGTGAGGTCTGCTCGCTGCACTGGCCGCACAGGAAATGAAATTCAAAATGTTCCTGGGGCTTTTCCTGTTCACCTGCAGAGCAGCAGAGTTGAAAGTCCTGGCCAGAGCGGTCAGCATGGGGCACTGTGGGACTCCTCCAGGAGGCCAAGAATGTCGACTTCCGCAGCGCTGCGACTGCACTCCCGTCAAGTTGACCATGCAAGCTCGACTCTAGCGGTTACTCCTTGTGAAAGCAGGAGTACTGAAATCAACTTGAACAGCTCTTGAAGTCGACGGAACTGGCTTGGTGTGTGGACTCATGTTTAGAAAAATCGACCTTATGAGGCTAAGTTTGACCTAAACTCCCAGGCCTATGAAATGGCAAGGAAAGTTGCCAGATGCAACTTCAGCGCAACCCACCAATCCGCCTCCCTATCCTATGCCTGGCCCTGGTGCAGACAGTGACCTGCTCTGGGGCGGTGTCTCGAACTTGTACATGGGTCCAGATGGTCACAGAAGATTCTTTTGCCGGGCTGGGTGACTACTGTGGTTTCCATAACACCGGAAATGCAGCAAGGAAAATACTGCACGGGCCAAGCAGAGAGCCACAGCCCCTCGTAAACAAGAGACGCGAACGGACGTCCAGCATCTTGGCAAGGAAGAAGCCGATTTCCCTTCCTTGGCTGCACGCCAGGCCTGCCCGGAGGTAGCTCACAAGGCTGCAGGACTAACGTCTCAGGAACCGTGTTCAGAAAAACCATCCAAGCCTCTGAGAAGGAGACTCAGTCCTTGGTTCAGGCCCCCGAGTCAAATGTGGCTGGGAGTCCTGGGGCAAAATCTCACCTCTCTTGAAATCAATGGAAGCTTAGCTGGGGACCAGGATTATGCTGCCTCCACCCCGTAACCAAACCATGCCCCCATGACGGGAAACCTGCCCCGGGGGAAGGGAAAGAAACCCCAGTGCTTGGAACGACGGGGCCGCAGCCCCGAGGAGCACGCCGGCTGACGGGGGAAGAGGAGGGTACGAAGAGCACTCACGCCAGGGTTTTATGGTAATCTATGAAGTTCGTCACACCAAGGAATTTCTGGACTGTTTCCATCACTTTGGCTGGCTCTGTTCGGAGCAGCTTGCCATCCAGGACGAGGATCTGTAAGAATAAAGGGGAGCTGAGTGGAGGGTGGCGGGGGGAGCTGAGTGGCGCTGCCGCTTTGAAGTACCCCTTCCCCCTCCTTGCTGCCTCTACCTCAGAGGCAGTGGGAGGGGGGGGGGGAGAAATCAACTAGTCCTTAACACCCTTAGTTGACACCTCTCTCACGCCCCCACCGCACTAACACGCCCCCCGCTTCAATGCCACGGATCCGAGAGGAGCAGCCACTGATCGACTCCACCCCCGGGATCTGAGAAACAGCCACAGAAGCCGGGTGAAGGGGAAGTTTTTGTGCTCTGGGCCATACACGGTCACAGGTCCCACAGGCATCCCGCTGCGCTGAGCCTCTGCTCCCCTCCTGCTCCCGGCTCCCCTAGCCAGGGCTGGGCAGAGAGAGGCTGTTACCCCAGAGGCGAGTGGAACGCGGCCCGTGAAGCCTTCTGACGCCGGGTTCCTTGCCCCGCAGAGCGAGCGCTCTCCCCACGTCCCTTGGGAATAAGACGGCCGCGCAGTCTGTGCCCTTCCTACCTGGTTGGCATGGTAGTTGTTCAGCCAGCGCTCGATGTGGGTGGCATACCAGCCCGGCACCAGGCAGCGGTTCTGCAGCATGCGGAGCTTCTGCGGAGCCTCGGGCCTGGCCGTGATCACCTCGTGGAAGGTGTATTTCAGCGCAACGGGATCGTCGTGAGCTCGCTGGTGCTGCGAACCAGAGCAAAGAGCTTGTGTCTCCGACCAAACCCCAGTGGCCTGACCCGGGTTACAGAGATCCCGGGGCAACTGGTGAAGGGGTACACCGGGGGTCACTGGCCATGTGACCGCCTCAGCCCAGGGAAGGGTCAGGACAACCCCCTTTCGCTCCAGGCCCTGCCCCCTACCCTTAACTCTGCCCTCTCCCGCCTCTTCCCCACCCTGCCAGCCCTCTTCTCCCAACCAAAGCGGCCCAGGGGTCTAGCGGGACAGGGGGCCGACACTGGCAGGGGAAGTGGAGCTCGCTCCGTCCTCTGGACGCGTTGCCCTGCTTCCTGCTTCCCGCTGGGCAGTGCGGGGGCGGTCCCACCCCTTCCCCGAGCAGCACGGCCAGGAGAGCAGAGCGAGCTGGGGCCACGTCACTCTGCTTCCCCTGCCGCTCAGTGCAGCGGGTGGATCCCTTCTGCAGGCACCAGTCCCCAGACGCCCAGGGACTCTAGCCCTGCTGGCTGGCCCCTTGCTCCTCCCGCCCACGGCACCGGGGAAGGAGAGTTGTGGGCCCCCCAACCCCTGCTAAGATCTGAAGTCCAAGGCTGCCTGTGAGCTCCGGGAGGTCTCTGAGCACTCACGCAGTTGCTGGGCTACCCGGCGCCTCGCCCACTGCCTGGCCCACAGCTGGGAGATGCGTTGCGTGCACCACCCCCAGCTCGGCAGGGCTCTTCCCTTCCACGGGCCAGCGTCCTGGCTCCCACAGCAGAGCCCTAGACCATCAGCCCCTCCTCCTCGGACACCCGCCTGAACCCGCCGATCGCCGGCACAAGCCGGACCCCTGCCAAAGTCGCCCCGCCGTGGGCCAGCGCAGAGCGTGCCCGCCCCAGCCCGGGATCGCAGACTGGCCCAGAGCAGCAGCCCCCCCCAGCGGGAAGAGACGGCACAGCCGCGGCCGGGCCGCTCACCTGGTACCAGGAGTAGGCCCGGTCCGCCGGGTTGATGAGGATGGTGATGACCTTGGCCTTGGAGAGCAGTGCGGCTGCCCGCCGGGGGGCCACCTCCGAGTCGAAGTAATTGGCGCTCTTCTCAAAGTACAGGTCCGAGGTGGTGTTGGAGGGGATGGGGAAGAATTCCATGTACCTGCAGGAGGTCACAGCCTGAGACGGGGGAAGAGGCACCGGGCGGGGGGAGGGACAGAGAAACGCACCTGGCCCCCTCCCTTGGAGAGACAGAGCCCGACTATGGTGTATCAGGCGTTCTATAGTCAGGGTCCAGCACACGCCACTGATCGCCCCTGAACAGCCATGGCCTGTCTGAGCACTGCTGGTCTCGGGCCCCAGCACGGGGGGTAGGGCCCGTCTCCACCACCGCGATGGAGTTGGTCCGGGCAGAAGTGTACTGGGACCAGGACCTGGGGCTCGCCTGTCCGTGGGTAGATCAGGCCCTGCCGTGCTGGAACAGAAGCCTGGCACCACGGATGGGGGCTCCCTGGTAGACAGAACGATCCCTTGGCCCCAGCGCCCTGTTCATCGCTCAGGCAAGCCAAGAGGAAGCACTCGCTGGCCACTGCACGATTTGGGGGCTGGAGGCCCAGCCACCATAGGTAAGGGGGCATTGGGTGTTTACAGTGCTCTGCAGATGGCTCTAGACCGGCACTTCTTTGCTCAGCATCTAGGCACCTTTCTGAGCCCAGGGCTGAATGGGCGTCTAGCGGGAATGACCAGTCTGAGAAGGGGTTTGTGGACTCCTGCCCTGACGGATTGGTCCCAGGAGCCAAAGCCACGTGGCAACCCGCCCCGCCTCCCAACTCTTCACTGAGCTCTCAGCTTCCCCCAACCAGTGGTCCCTGCAAGCTGAGCACTTGAGTGGCCTCCCAGCTGGTTAGTAGAGCGCCCACAGCCAGCAGTGGATGTTTCTACCGGTGGTGCACAGCCGCACATGCCTTGGTGCACATAACATTTATTCCGCAGCTGGACAGAAAAAAATTAGAGGGAACACTGCCCTCAGTCCCGGCATGCCCCAGAAGCCCAGCAGGGGGCAGCACGAAAGAAGCCCTACCAGTCAATGCCCTTGTGATAGTTGTGTCCATTGAAGAACTGGATCTCCTCAAAGGTCTCCGAGCTGGGGTAGTTGCTGCTCAGGTCCGGGTGCATGCCCAGGAACAGGTAGAGGGCCGTCGTCCCTTTAGACGGAAAGGGGGCAGAGCTAAGGCCAGGGCATGGCAGTGACCTCCCAGCGCCGTGGCGAACCGGGCAGCACTCCCTCCTCTCTACCGCAGGTGTGGACGGGTTGTTCGGTGCACCCAGCTCAGGTCCCCGCCCCAGCCCGGCACAGGAAAGAGGGAGGTTCTAGGACCCAACTAGGGGAATGTCCCCAGCTCAGACCTGTCGAGGGGGCTGGCAGGCAGAATGCAGGGTGGCACCAGCCGGCCTCCCGAGGGAGACCCAGACGCTGCCCCTCACGAAGAGAAATGGCGCGACTGGTGCAGTAGCGCAGCTGAAGGGGGCCCGTAGCGGCGGTGGCCCTGGCTCTGTGGGGCGCAGCTGGATGGAGGGGAGCTGCAGTACCTGTCTTCTGAGGGCCGATGATGAGAAGCTTTGGGAACCGGTCACAGGTCTTCTCTTTGGACCAAATGTCCTTGTGCCGCTTGTCCTCACAGGGGTCCTGCAACACGGGAGTAAGAGGAGGCTCAAGGAAGGGCAAGGGGGGGCAGCTGGGAGGAGAGGCCTCGATGCCCCATAAGCTTTTAATACAGTGAAGGCTCCCTGTTCGCATTGATGGCAGGCAGGGCCGAACCAAGGGGGCCACAGGCCTGGGGCAACCCCCTCCAGTGCCCCAGGCACGGGGCAACCCCCTGCCGGCCCCACTGCTGCTCTACCATACCTCACTTCTGCCCCACTCCTTCCCCAACTCCGCCTCTGCTCCGCCTCCACCCTGCCCCTTCCCGCCCGCCCCTGAGCAATGCAAGCTGGGGGGACCACGGGGGCCTGGTGCGGGTAGCAGCAGGCGTTGGCCCCCAACTCCTGCACTCACTGCGGCAGCAGGAGCCGGAGAGATCCGGCAGCCTCCTCCGCTCCACCCCGCTGTACCTCACTTCTGTGCAGCAGCGGGAAGCAGCGCGCCCTAGGGCCAGGGGCGTAGCTAGCGGGTAAGTGAACAGGTGACTAGCCGCATGAACTGTGAACCAGCTCCCCGTGTAGACTGGCTGCCTGCTGCGCCGCGCTGCTGCCTCCGATACGGTCCCTGGCAGCAGCCCCTGTCCGTGGGGGGTCCGAGCTCCCCATGGACAGAAGCTGCTGGAGTAGGGAGGGGCGGGGAAGGGGGGCTGGGACCCTCTGTGGACAGAGGCTGCTGCCCGGGTCCAGCCAGGCTGCTCCGGCAACAGCCCCTGTCCAAGGGGAGCTCGGACTCCTCGCCGACAGGGGCTGCTGCCGCAAATGAGCCTCTGCTGTGGCGAGCTTGGGACCGCTGCAGGCAGAGGCTGTTTCACGGCAGCCTCCCTTACCGCCCCACGGCATTGTTGCCTCTAACAGGGGCAGCAGCGCGGGGGGGGGAGGAAGGAGGGACAGCAGCCAGCTCCCCCCAGCACCGGCTCCTGCTTCCCCTCCCCCTTTGCTGCCTCAGACACAGAGGCAGCGGGAGGGGGAGGATGTGAGCAGTCAACTTGATTAACGGATAAGCCCAGGCTTACTGGTTGATCGACTAGTCGACGACTCGTCCCCATCCCTGCCTGGGGCTGGGAGAGGGCAGCAGAGCAGAGCAGCTTCCAGGTCACTCCAGCTCCCACAGCCACAATGGGGAGCAGGGGAGGGGAGGGAGGAAACTCTGTTGCTGCCCTGCCCATGCCAATTCCCCCAGGTACTACCCTGGGGGGCCCTGAGACCCGTGCACAGGACACTTGAGGGAGCCTCCGTGGCCCCCCCAAAGCGCAGGGCCTGGGGTGGCCGCCCCAAACCACCCCACAGACGGGGCTGCTCCAATGACAGGTGCAAGGCTGTAAAGAAGAGGGAGAGACGGAGGCTGCGGGAAGGTCAGCGCAGAGGAGAACGCCCCGGTTAACAAGCAGGCGCGCGCTGTCCAGCCGGCAGGGCAGCAGCCAGGAATTCTGGGCTCTGCTCCCATCTCTGCCATGGGCCTGCTGGGTGGCCTTGGCCAGTGACGTCCCTGCTCCGTGCCTCACTTTCTGCTCCGGGAAACGGGGTTAACGAAATGGACCCTCGTTTGCAGGGAGCACTGAGCTCTCGGGCTGCCCTCACGGGCCCTTTCCTGCGCTGCCGCTGGGACCTAGGACAGGCTGTGGTCAGGAGCAGGCCCCAGCGGGTTCTCACTTAGGGGGAAGCCAGCCCTGTTTGTCTCGGCGCGGTCCCCACTCCCCTGGCCCCGGACCTGCCACAGGGGGTCCTTCTCCTCGGAGAAGATCTGGAAGTATTTCTGCGCCAGCTGCGCGGGCGGCAGCGTCTGCAGCCTCAGGTTGGTCCAGGCGCCGAGGAAGCGGACCAGGTGCTTGAAGGTGTACAGGCCCAGGCGGTCGTTGCCGTAGTTGGACAGGTGCGTCATGAAGATACTGATCTGGAGGGGAGTGGGCAGAGGGGGGGGACAGGAGTGAGTCAGGCTCTGAGCCCATTTGGGGACAACCTGGCTGGGGCCCAGGGGGCGGCTCTCCGGCCCCGCTCGGAATTGGGGGGCACCACAGGAAGCCACGCAGGTGAAGTCGTGGGACCCCGGACGTGGGACGCGCCTGAGGAGAGCAAGTGTCTTTCTGCCCCTCTGGCGGCCGCTTCCCATCACCGCTACCAGCCTGGGCCTAAGCCGCAGAGGCCCACGGTGTCGGGACGACAGTCGCTGGGCAGACCCTGCTGCCCACCCCATGGGGTCAGGGACAGGCGGACCTGGAGACCCGCCATTTGGGGAGGAAAAGGCCTGCAGGAGACTCTGGTCTCCAAGGTGCCCCTTTGAGACCGGGAGCGCGGCAGAAGCAGCCTTTACGTCACTCTGTGGCAGGGGTGGTAGTGGTTAACCGGTGGCCCGGCTGGGCTGGAGCAGCCCCCTGTCCAATATGGGCAGGGGTTGCTCCAGCCCCACCGGGCCAGCCACCTGCCCGCAGTGGACCCAGCCCCCATCCACAAGCCTGGCCCGGCCAGAGCAGCCCGCCCACCCCGGTTAAGTGATTAAACGGGATTTCACATCCCCACTCCGTGGCCAGTCCAATCCGAGGGCCGGTGCACCTGCCCATCCTCCTCAACCACAGGCCGAGAGCCTTTGGCCACGGTCCCAGGAAACTCCTCTCCCCCAGCCGAGGGGCCAGGCCTGGGTGTGCCATGGGGCCCTTCCCATCCCGCTCTGCGGCAGCACTCACAGGGTTAAGTAGCACCGTGAGGAACAGCTCCCCTCCATTGATGATCTTGTCCAGCTCGCTGGAGCCACCGGGGTATTCGTTGTAGAAGATGGTGTGCGTGAACAAGCCGCAGGTCTGCCGCGGGAGCACCTGGGGGCAGAGGAGTCCATGCGGGGGGGAACTGCGCAGCGATCCAGTCCCCTGCTCCTGCCCCGCCGTGACCCAGATCTGCAGGTGCCCAGATCTGCGGGGTCAGCACCGTGGAACCCCCAACTGGATTCTCCCGCAACAGAGAGATGGAGCTGGGCTGCTCCAGCCCTTCTGGGGAGAAGGGGGAAAGTCCCCGACCTCTGAACTACACCTGCACAGGCAGCCGGGGGGCTTTTGGGGCGTGATACTCCTGGATCTTCCAGCGACGCTGGGAAATTGTTACTGCGCTCTACTGAGAAGACAGGCCAGCTCTGACTTAGCGGCACCCCCTGCTAGCTGGCTGCCGAGGATTCGTACCACAGAGGCGACCAGGGCAGTAGCGCTACAGTGCGGCTCGTTCCTCCTGCTGTTTGAGCCAACTGGGCCCTGCTGCCGAATCCACCCGCGCCTGCCTCTGTGCGGAACGTGCCGTGCAGGGAGGCACTTGCGACAGCGGAGATGGCTCAGGCTTGGCCGAGACGCAGCGACCCCGCTTCCTGCAAGCCACTGGGAGAGTCACTGGTGGGCAACACTCAAACCTGGGTACTAGGGGCGCAGGGTTCCACATCTTAGCTGGAACCCTGAAGCCAGCCACGCTGGCCACCCAGCTGATTGTGGGCAGGTTAGGCAGGGCTGGGCCGAAGGAACAGCCCACCCCCACACACACCCTGTTCCACCTACCATGATTCCGTTGTGGATAAAGCCCCGTCGGTAGCGGGCTGGTTTCAGGTGGGGATACTCCTCCGTGCTGGTGACTTTGATGGCCCAAACCTGCTTCCACGCTTCGTATAGCTGCACGTGGACGGGGTACACGCCGGAGTGGTGGGGCGCCACGGCATACCCCATGTCAGTGGGGATGCCGTGCTCCTGACGGGAGGGGAGAGAGAAGGTGAGTGCGCTAAGCTACAGGATGCATGAGCTACAAACGACCTAGCGGGAACCCAATGGGGCCCAGCGGAGTTACAAGGGGAAGCTACATCCCTCCTTGGGTGAGCTGGAACGAGGGGGCAGAATTCTCAACTCCAGCCCACGCCTCGGTGAGCTCCTTGTCTTGCCCATAGTGGTGGAGAGGAATAGCCACCAAGGGAGCCGGACACGCTGCACCGTCCGACAATACTCAACCCTGCCAGGGCAACTCAGGCATGCCCTGCTTCTCCTGGCTGTCAGCTGGGCTGCACAGAGATCAGGATCCCTCAGGCTGCGACCACCCAGGCATCACAGTCATGCTCCAAGCAGGGCTGGCGCAACAACAGGCAAACCCCACAGAACACTGTGCTTAGCTCGGCCCCTTGGACTGCTGAACTGGCCCAGGGCTCCCCAATATCCTCCCCTGTCCGCTGGGGCTGGGAAGACCATCATCCTTCCAAACCCCCACAGCTTTTCCAGCAATACTACAGCCCTGCTGCCTCCTAACAGGAGTCAAGAAGCGCAGAGAGTGGCGGAGAGGAAAAATTAGCGTTATCTGAAATTCTGAAAAATTCCCAAGAACAGTCTCAGCCTGGTTTTGGCACAAGGGTCCGTTTGGGATCAACTGGGGACAAGAGTAGTTACCTTATCAGAGCCAGTGTGGCCAGCCTTAGTTCAGATCCAGAACACCAGCAGCAAAAAGGCCAGCAGGTTAGCACAACGGGCCATCAGAGACCTTAGAACCCTTTGGGGGCGGGGGCAGAGCTCCCTGTAAACCGGGAGCTTGTGCAGCCTCTCAGGAGAGATTCAAATGCTGCCCAGCTGATTAGCAGAGCGGCCACAGCTGGGATTTCTGTTTCTACTGGTGGTGCACATGCCTCAGTGCACACAAAAAATTATTCCACACATGGATGGAAAAAGTCCACACGTGGATGGAAAAGATTAGAGGGAACACTGGCCAGTGGGGGTGTGTATTAACTCCCCACCTAAAATGTTCTTTATCCTCACCACATGCTGCCCCCACCAACACAAAAGGGTGGGGAAGTTCTAGCAGACTGGGTCAGACCCATGGTCCATCTAGCCCAGTGTTTCTTAAACTTTTTAAGACCGAGGAACACCAATTTTTTTTAATGAGGAACACCAAGGATTTTTTGTTGAGCAAACAAACAAACAAAGGATCTGGGAAGTAAAAAAAAAAAAAGATCGTGGTTATTGAGGAAAAAGGGTTGGGGGAAGTTATTACAAAAAATAGCCTGCCTTTAAGGGCAGCCATTTTTAATTCTGTTGTTCTCCACGGCATACTGGTGTGCCACAGAACACAGTTTAAGAAACACTGATCTAGCCAGTCTCTGACAGTGGCCCCCATGCCAGATGCTCCACAGAGAGGTACAGATTCCCATCGCAGGCCTGGCTCTCGCTGGCTTCCCCATAGGCTTCAACTCAAGCTGTCGACCCAATGCAAAAGCCGACTTGCCATGTCTTCACTGCTATCTGAGCCAAGTTAGCACACTCCTTGTTGCACAGGTGTGGCTGGCTGGGGCCCTGAAACCGGAGGATGTACAGACAGGCATTCCCTAGCTCACAGCACCTCGGGGATCTTACTATTCACGGAACCAGAGGAATTAGCTTTTTAATTCTGCTAGCCTCTGCAGATGGCTGCTAGGCTGAGTTAATGAGCACCAGGCAAAGCCTGGCGAAGGCCTGGCAGGTTGAGGTTTTCACATCAATTAGCAGGTTGAGATAAACACCAAACTCCCCCATGGCAGGTCAAGGCAACGACTAACTTGCCAGACACTATAATCTGCCTGGGCTTGTACCTAGTGCACGTTCCCACCAGGGAATCCTGCGCGTCCTCCTGCCTAGGGAAGGCAAGGCCTGTAGCTGAGTCTACAGTCGGCTTTCCACAGGGAGGTAACCAGTTCACTGGACATGAGGGATGCGGAAGTGTAACTGTGCACACGGTCACACGCAGGCTTCCGGCACGTACAGGGAGCCGACTCCCTGGTTACGCATTTACCTAATTCACCACATTTTAACATCCCTACTGGACTTGTCCAACATGCTGGATTAGCGACTCTGGACACTCCTCACACACTTCTCCCAAGCAATCCAGCACCAGAGTCTGTAGTCTGGGACCAGGGCAGCCTTTGCCAACGTGGTAATGAGCTCCAGTTCATCAGCCATCCACTAACTCCAATTAAAACTGGAGTGAAGTTAAAACTCACACAGTTAACCTGTGGAACTCTTTGCCAGAGGATGTTGTGAAGACTAAGACTTTAACAGGGTTCAGAAAAGAGCTAGATAGATTCACGGCGGTTGGGTCCATCAATGGCAGGATGGGTAGGAATGGTGTCCTTAGCCTTTGTTTGTCTGGAAATAGGTGACAGGAGAGGGATCACATGAGGATTACCTGTTGTGTTTCCTCCCTCTGGAGTGCCTGGCATTGGCCATTATTGGCAGACAGGACACTGGACTAGATGGACCTTTGGTCTGACCCAGTATGGCCATGTTCTTATGAAGCCACGCCCTTTGCCTTCGCCCGGGCCAGGGCCATATTTAAAATTGAGTTCAACCTACCCACCTTGCTCAGGGGTGGGAAAATGTTACACCTTGTGCCATGTGGTTAGATCGACCGGACCCCCGCTGCAGACACAGCCAGGGCGAGGGAAGAATTCTGCCCTCAACCTTGCGGCCGCCTCGAGGGGGGGGGATTTACTGCAGGGATGGAAAAGCCATAGTGCACCTGCACTAGTGGCACTAGAGCACCGCAGCTGCACCACTGTAGTGCGCGTCGTGCACACGGGCTTGGACCAGAGTCATTACTTCAGATGGTCGAAGGTGATTTTTTTAAAGCGCAATACACTTGAACCTCCATAATCCGGTGCCCCTGATCCGGGAACACCCGGGGTTCGGACCCTGGCAGGGGGAGAAGGAAGCGGTTCTGCGCACTGCTGCCTCCCCTCGCCTCCATTGGTCTGGAGGCTTTTGCCTGCCGTTCCCATAGCGGCCAGGGGTGGTGCCTGGGAGCAGTGTGGAGCCACATGTCTCTGGGAGTGGGGCACCAGGTAAGCACCCACCCTCATCCCGCCCACCCGCACCACTCCCCCTCCCTCCTTTCCACATCCCCAGCGTACTCCTGCACCGGCCCTCCCTTCCAGACCCCACCCCCTCACTCCCCTTCATCATGGCAAACACTCGCGGATCGGAAAATTCCATAATCTGACATAGACCATTTCCCAAGAGGTTCATGTGTCGTTATACTGTGCAGTCACTACTGTAGAGGCTGTTATGCCAGTAGAAAGGGGTTTATACTACCAGACAGTATGGATTATTCCCTAGAAATCAGCTGTACTGGTACAAGGCACTTTTGCATCTACCCCGGGACAGGAGCTGTGCAGGTGTAACTATCTTGGTCTGGACAGGGTGGTACAACTTGTGTGCAGATGAGTCCCGGACCTCAAGTAAGCACCTGCGGAACTGCCTGCCATGGGATAGCTAGGTAAGGGGTTAAAAAACTCCCTCGGTTTTCAGTTTGTTGCCTTTTGACAGGCCATGCCTTGTTCTGGTGAGAAAAAGGCTCAACAGCAACAAAGGGGCAGCCTTCTCAATGCCACTCATGTTATGCCCCTCGGATCATCTCATCTTTGACCTGATAGTTTTAGTCTCCCCGGCTGCTGCTCAGCCTCCAACGCAGGGGCAGACAGATAGAGACGAACACAGGAACCTGTCTTAGGCTAGGTCTACGCTAGCGGGGAAGGTCAAATCAAGATACGCAACTCCAGCTATGCTAATTACATAGCTGGAGTCGAGGAACCTTGATTCGAGTTTCCCCACCGTCCTCACAGCGGGAGGCCGATGGAAGCAAATGTTCCATAATCCGACATAGACCATTTCTATTTCTATGGTCTGCAGGAGCAGGAGTACTGGCTGCTGATGGGGGCGCCTTTTGAGTTTGATTAAGCAGGTCTTAACTAGACCCGCTAAATCAAACTCCAGAAGATCGATCAGGGCAGCAGATGACATCCTGTCTCCTGCTGCGTATGCAATGTTCTTCCTCCTGCAAACATAGCTCGTTACCACGTCCCCCAGGAACGAGCGCTCAGCCTGAGAAGACAAGAGGAGAGCAAGAGACCTGGGAGTCTGAGATGTCACCGTTAACTCCCCCACCCAGCAAGCATCCCCTGTGGCTACAGAGCCCCATGCCTGGCGTCTTACTCACGACAGCGAATTTCTTGTTCATGGTCATTTGCTCGGCAAGCACCGACTGGTTGTGGAAGAGGTGAGGCTGCATGTGACTCCACATGTGTGGGAACCACCAGAACTCCTTGACGTAAGATAGCAACAGGTCGTCTCCTTCGTCTTCAGCATCCGTGCCTGCAGGGGACAAACCTACATCAGCAGCCCCGCCACGACAAAGCCAATGCACTGGTGTCTGGCTCAAGCGAGAGCCTGCGTGCCCTGCTCAGGTTGGGTAAGGATCGCGAAGGGCAGGGCTCTCCGATTCCCATCCTGAAATCAGTGAAAAGCTAACATAAGAATGGCCATACTGGGTCAGACCAAAGGTCCATCTCGCCCAATGTCCTGTTTGCCAACAGTGGCTAATGCCAGACGCCCCAGAGGCAGTGAACAGAACAGGGAATCATCAACTGATCCTTCTCCTGTCATCCATTGCCAGCCTCTGACAAACACCATTCCTACCCATCTTGGCTAATAAGTATTGATGGACCTGTTCTCCATGAATTTATCACGTTCTTTTTGAACCCTGTTAAAATCCCGGTCTTCACAACATCCTCTGGCAAGGAGTTCCACAGGTTGACTGTGTGTTGTGTGAAGAAAGACTTCCTTTGGTTTTTTTCATACCTGCTACCCATTAATTTCATTTGGTGACCCCTACTTCTTACGTTATGGGAACAAGTAAATAGCTTTTCCTTATTCACTTTCTCCACATCAGTCAGGATTTTATAGACTTCTATCCAGGAGACCAGGACCTTACACTGCCCTCCACGAGCTCTCTGCTGCTGCTCGGATTCCCAGATGGCCACTAGAAAGGAGCAGCCGTGTGTGAACCCCCCAGCACACTTACAATTCTGGAGTGGATCATTATCTTTACAGTGACCGCAGATGCAAGTGGTGCTTAGCAGCCTTTGCTGGCCCTGCCTCTAGGAGAGCAGAGAGAAATCTGGCTCCTCAGTAGCTCGGAAGCCATTTAATAAAGGTCGTGAGCCCAGCTTGGATCACGGCATAAATCCCTAGAGCAGAGTCCGAATCCCCAGCTCCCGAGATGGAGCAGCCTCATATTGGTGCATGACTGGAGATGGCACGTTGTGAACAGGTGAGAGTGTCTATTGACGTGTTTAGGTGTCACGTTCCCCTTCCCCTGGAAGCGTGTAACCCGGCATCGCAGCCCACTGCTCAGGGGAGCTGGCAAACTGCCGCTGAATGGGCTGGCTCACACAGCTCGTAACCTCAGCAGGGCACGGGGCGGCACATGGAAGGCAACAGTCAGAGCCCAGCGGGTACAACCTGACTTCCAGCCCTGACACTGGCCAAGGTACTGGCTCTGTCTCCATGTGTAAAGCGGGTAGGGCAGCTGGCTACAGTAGTTTGGTGGAGGACAAATATACAGGCAACTGAGTGAAGAGTTTTCTGTTCCCGGAGTGAACCGGCCAGGCCCCGCTGCCACTCAATCAAGGCAGGAAGGCACCTGGGGCCCATTAAGAGCTCACCTGAAGCAGCACACTAATCAGGGCCCCTGCAGCCAATTAAGGCCTGGCAGGGCCAGTTTAAAAGGCTTCCCCCCTCCAGAAGGGCAGAGAGAAGGCCAAAGACTGAGAGGGAGGAAGTGCCCTGAGAGAGTGAGGGACTGGGAGTGGGGCAGAGGGCTGTGGAGGAGCCGGAAGGATCCTTCAGGGACCAGGGAGACGGTACTGGGAGGGATCGTTTGGGGGAAGCAGCCCAGGGAAAGGCGGCCAGACGGGAAGTGGAGGAAATGCTGACAGCTGTCACTGCCTTAAGGTCCCTGGGCCGGAACCCGGAGTAGCGGGCGGGCCCAGGCTCCCCCCAACCCTCCCCACCCCTCTACAGAGTCTGCCCCTGAGGGGAGGGCAGGACTACGGAAGGGTGTCACCCCAGACTGTGGACTAGCCTATGAGGAGGGCGGCTGAGTAGGCTGTGACCCCTGCCTCTAGTAAAAGGCAAGGGGCTGTGCTGAGGGTCACCGCGAGCCTCTGAGGCAAACACACACCGCCAGGACCCGCAGGACCCTTGGGGCATGGCCAACGCTTTGCCACAGGAGGGAAAGTGCTTTGCGGGGTGTGATGCAAGGCTAGAGCTAGGGATTCTTACTGGGCAAACCCTGCAAACGCCTTTGCCGGCTAATGGGTGGGGTTGTGCTCAGTTGGTTTTCCAGAGGACGGGAATAACAGGGCACAGGCCCCATCTTCCAAGCCCCTGCCGTGACACAACACCGCAGAGGCCTGGCTCGCGCAGGCGGAAAGTGCCCTGGGAAGTGTCACTCACGACACTTCCACAGCCGCCCTCTCCGCAGTGCCGGAAGCCCGGGGGAGGGGGAGCGGGGTGGATGGAGAGGGACAGCGAGGGCCTCTGGAGGCGAAGCCGCCCTGCCTCACCTGTGTGGAAGAATTTCCCTGAGTATCCGAGGTTGAAGGTGAAGTTGGGGATGTGGGTGCGCAGCTCGTTCTGTGTGTCAAACAGAGCCTATGGTGTGGAGAGAGACGTTAATCGGTACCGGACACACAGCATTGTGCGGGAACCTGCCCCTGTCGTGCAGCCGTGCTGTGGGCCTGGCAGTCATGCATGCGACGGATGCTTGGTTACTCTCGCCACAGCATTCCCACCCCCTGCGGATGCTCAGAGGGCACCAGACCCTACACATCAGTTCACTAGGGCCACAGACGATGCACCAGCATCCTAGCCCTTGCTCCATGAGTAATGGGCTCCGTGCACCAGTGTCCAAGACACATCCCCAGACTTTGCTCTGTGCACAATGGGTTTCATGCACTAGTGTCCCAGACACCCCCCAGCCCTTACTCCGTGTGTAATGAGCTCCATGCACCAGTGTCCCAGACACCCCCAGCTCTTGGTCTGTGCAACAGTGTCCTGGACGGACACACACCCCTCTGGCCATTGCTCCATGCACCAGCGTCCCAGACACCACCCTGGCCCTTGCTTTGTGCACCAGGGGCTCCATGCACCAGTGTCCCAAACACCCGCCCCACCCCAGACCTTGCTCCATGCACCAGTGTCCAAGACACCCCCCCAGACTTTGCTCTGAGCAGACTGGGCTCCGTGCAAGTGTCCCAGACACACACCCCGCCCTTGATCCGTGCACAATAGGATTTGTGCACCAGTGTCCCAACCATGACCCCAGCTCTTGCTCCATGCACCAGTGTCCCAGACCCCCCCGGCCCTGGCTCCATTCACCATCGGCTCTATGCCCTAGACACACCCCTTGGCCCTTGGTCTGCGCCCCAGTGTCCCAGACACCTTTGGCCCTTGCTCCAGGCACAGTGGTGATGTCAGGATCCCCCCCAAGAGCCCCGGCCGGCTGAACGGTGCCCTTTGCGGTACCTTTACGTCTTCCACCTTCATGCGAGTGCCCTCCTTGCCCACGAAGATGTCGTCGATGTCCACCAGGAGGTAGCGGTCCAGGGGCAGGGAGAGCCTCTTGCCGGTCAGGAAGGAGACAGCGTCCACGAAGACCAGCTTGTGCAGCCAGAAGCTGAGGTTGTTCCCAAAGAGCACTCGCTGGATGCCGTCGTGCAGGCCCAGGTCCTGCACCACGGTGGTGTGCAGCGCGGCGTCGACGCTCAGGTGCGGGATAGACTCGGCCGACTTGGTCTTGGCCAGGAGGACCGGCTCGTAGGTGGAGTGGTTGGACTGGAAGACGGTCCAGTCCTCCCCCGGCAGCAGGCCCTTCTCCACCTCGCTGGGGCGCGTGATGTACAGGAGGGGCGACTTGGGGTTGATGCTGCAGTCCTTCAGCCCCAGGTTGGAGTGGAGGAAGAGCGGGAAGCCCTTGAGCTGGGCGCTCAGCAAGCTGTTCTCGTTGGCCTGCCGGGGGAGAGCCCGCGGTGTGAGTGAGCAAGGCCTCTGAGGGACCCGGGGGCGGGAGGAGAGCAGACCTGGGGCATTTACAGGTGTGACTCCGGTCCCCGTGCTCACCTCACAGCACCATTCCTCCAGCCCCGCCCTCCTGCCCCTGATCCAGGCCACTGCTGGGCTCAGACCCAAGTTGCACCTGGACAGGTCGAGGCAGCAATGCGGGGCCCACGGGAGGTCAGGGAATGGTTCAGTCCGCTCCAGAGGGGCCGGGCAGGACACGTGGAAGAACCACACCGTGGGGAAGCGGGAAAGGCAGCAAGTCACGGGCTGCTTCCCAGCAACCCCCCGAACCCCTCCCTGGTGACAGCCACACCCTAAATAGCCAGGACCGCCTCCTCTTCCGCTGAAGTGGGCGCTGGCCTGTCCCCCACCAGCCACGGGAGAATTCTGCCGTCCCCAGTGCTCCCCTGCAACGCGGCTTCCCAGCCGACAGGGCCTTTCACGCAGCGGGGGCACCAATCCTACGCCTGCCACTGAGAGCCCCTTTCCTGCTGGAACGGGACCCCCCCCCCCACACCCCTGTCCCACGCAGAGAGGTTTCCAGGGTGGAGGCTGTTGCCCCGACAAGCTGCCCCATCATCTACTGACATTTACGCTTCTCTCTCATGCCGGGCGGTTGGGATGGAGGATCCTGTCAGAGGCTAAAAGGAGCCTGCTGGCTTGCGTCACGCACGGAGCTGCCGACAATTAGAAAGGCTGGGGCCGGGGAGCAGAGCCGTGGGACAAGGCGTTTGATGAACCCCACGGATTCAGCAGACGCTGCCGTGCCGGGCTCTCGGGAGGGGAGTTTTCCAGAGCAGGCGTTCGTGCGACTGACAGAGCCCTGCGGTCCGCGCTATGAAGGGGAGGCCTTGCTGCTAGACTGGGGGCTTGGGGCGGGGGAGAGGCCTCAAGCGGCGCTGACGGGCGGCTCCTCCATCGAAGGGGCGGTGGGGTCAAAAGGAGGCTGCTGGGCGTGTGAGGGAAGTGGATTCCTCTGGCAGGGATCCAGAGTCCCTCGCACGCCGGGAGCACAGCTGGAACGCCAAGGGCCTCGCTCCGCGGGTGGGCTCAGCCCATGCTCCCGGCAGCGTCGCGTCTTCTCGAAGCAGCCGGGCTGGCGGAGGCAGGCCCGCCGCCCGAGGGCGGGCATGTTCTATTTAGCCTGCTGGTTTCATAGGCGGCGGGGGTTTCCTCTCCCGCTGGCCCTGCGGCCAGACACGCTGTCCACCATCTGCTCCTGTGCCTCTCCTGCCGCCCCAAGGGGCCCGGGGCTTCCCTGCACTGCCGGGGGCAGGGTCTCCACATCTCACGCTGTCTCACCAGCTTCTTATTTATGAGCTTCTGGGGCTCGATTCCAGGCCAAATTCTCTCTGGTGTAAACAGGTGTATCCAGGGTAATCAGGTGTCCTGACGTTCTAGGGACAGTCCCGATATTTGGGGCTTTGTCTTAGATCAGCACCTATTCCCCCCCGCCCCCACCCCATTCTGACTTCTCACATTTGCTCTCTGGGCGCCCTGGATGGATCTGCATCGGCTTCTAGGAACCCCCTCTTGTACCCAGCAGCAGCGGGCTGGGTTCTCAATCTGCTGGCATATCTGTGCCCACGAGGACAGGTTACATCTTGAAATACAGCCCAAGTGGCTGGACTCTGTCCAGTTTGCCTCAAGGGTCCGGCCCCCCACACTGCTTGGCACTGGGAAATCCCAGGGGCGAACGGAAGAGCGCGATGCAGAGGCGCCTCAACACCGGAGCTTTGTGCGAGGGGAAATGGGTTCCACGAGCCGCCCCGATGCCCGGGGAGCCAAACATCCGGAACAGGAGCCAGCCCCTTCCTGCAGGTGGCAAAGCCCCCTGCCCACAATCCGCCTGCGCTGCCTGACATGCAGAGAGACAGAAAGCAAGAACAGGGGGTTGCTCTCCGTCGCGCCAAGGATCAAGCCCAGCTAACCCTTTGCACCTTTGGCCTGGGTGCATCACCCCCTTGCAGGCCCAAAGGAGACGCCTGTCCCAGCTCGCTGCTGGGAGAACAGACAGCTCCCCGGGACCATGCGATCTCCCTGCGGAGCTGGAGTAGGTGACAGCAGAGTCTCCTCCCCCCGGGGCGGGTCTGGAACTCCGCACCTGGCCCCAGCGGAAGGCACAGCTCCGACTCTGAGTTTATTAGGCTCCACTGGGCGACACCTAAAACAAAGCAGCAGTCTCCGTGGAGCGTGCTCAGCGCGCGGGAGGAGCCTGCTGCTCCTGTGAGCAAACCACAATGATCTCTGGTCAGCTGGGCGGCTGGGACTCACCCAGCAAACGCCCAGGGCCCATGAAGGCCTGGGGAGAGTGTCTGCTAGTGGTGGAGTTTGATGGGTCAATCCCAGCTTGCCACGCGCCATCGCAAACAGGAAGTGCCATGGGCACTTCACCCACCCCTTTCCCAGACGCGCGCTCTCCGAGCTCTGCCGTCAGCTGCCTAGAAAGGCCGGATCTAATTCCTCCCATGGCCAATCAATGTCTCGTATCGTCTGTGCTCAGTGGCTTGTCTCCGCAGAGTAATGGGACAGGACTGCAGCTAAGATTCCCCATCCCAGCGAGGCAGGGGACCCCTGAATGGAAATGGACCCTGGGTTCTTCTGGCCCCCCTGTCCTGCCCAGAGAGCACGGCTCGCCTCCCGGCTCCCCAGATGGCCCGTTCCAGCCCCTTCCCGCCCTGTGTACCTTGAAGAAGCCGATGATCCCCACGCCGTACTCCACGCAGTACTTGTCCAGGAGCTCCCGGTTCCAGGCATCCAGGTTCACATACTTGAGGATGTTCTCGTAAATGATGAGTGCGAAGCGGCCCCGGTCCTTGTCGGTCAGGGTGGGCATGTCCCCCTTGCCGGGGGCGATCTCTGTCCGGTACTTGAAGCGGCTGGATTCCAAGATGGCGATGATCTCCTGGCCCAGCTGAGAGTAAAGGCTCTCCACAAACACCAGCACCAAGGGGTCCGTGCGGGAGGAGTCAGCCACCTTGAGGGCCTTCAAGGGGAGCAGGCGGGAAGGGGCGATCTTGGGTTCATCGCAGTCCGGGCCCGGGACGTCCCCGGAGGGCTCCAGGCCCCTTTTCCACCCATATAAATAATACGCAGAGATGAAAACACTGAGCAGGCAGAAGGCAAAGAGCAGGAGCAGCACCACCTGGGGGGACACCTGTCGGAAACCCCTGCGGAGCCTCCCCAGCACCGTCATCCTGGCCTCCGAGAAGCCACGTTAGGTTCCTCCCTCCCCCCACCCCACCCCCTCGTGTTCTCAGCCCCCTTCACAGGAACACCCAGGAACACGTTAAATACTAGCAGGCTGCGTGTGTGGGCAGGCTCTCCCGCTGGCTGTCGGGTATCCCCCCTGCCTTTTTCATGTCACCATGGCAAATCCATTCACAGGCCCCTGGCACAGTAGAAACACCCGCGGCGTCTCGGCATCGGCCTCACTGGCTCTCCGGGGCCGGGCGAGTGGGCGTGTCTCTCAAGGGCACGTCAGCTCCCTGAGTCCATTCATGGTGGCCCAGTCCTGCTGCAACTCCGCACGCTCTGGGAGAGAGAGAGAGAGAGACAGAGGCGTAAGCAAGCAAGCCTGGAAAGAGCAGGATTTCACACCCTTGGAAACCCAGGATTTCACACCCCCAGTGCAGAGGAGGCTGCCTAAAGGGTAGGCGCTGCGGGAGGTGTGGGGGGGGTGTCACTCAGATCTGTGCGCTACAAACTCAGAGGTGACACTGCACCTGCTAGTTATGTCACCATGGAACCCATTTAACAGATCCCTCCGTGTGCTCATTTGCATGCCAGTACCCAGAATGCTTTTCAACTGTGGGACCCGAGCAGGGAGCGAGCAAGTGTGTGTATCTGAGAGGAAGCACAGCCTAGCGGTTTCAGCAAACAATGGTGAATCAAGAATTCCCGGGGTTTCATCCCAGTTCTGCTGTCTGGCTTTGGGCACGTCACAAGTGTCCCCACCTGTATAATGGGGATACCACCAGCTACCTGCTTGCCAGCTGCAGGGGAGATAAGAGGAGTGTGAGAAGCTCTTTCCCAATCCATTCCGAGTCCAAGGCAATGTAAACGTGCACATATGGCTTCATTTAACAGCTGCTCTGGCCTCGCTTTCTCAGCCCTGCTTGCCTTTTCCAAGGCCTCTGCGGGAACTCTGCTAGATCTGACCTTTCAATGGCATGACCGTCCCAAAGCACTCACAAACTACACAGGTACGGCAGGGACAGGCAGGCAGCAGGGACAGGCAGGCGGCCGGCCAACTGGCAAATGGGTGTGTTGCACAACAGGGTGGGAGGGGAAATCCTGGCCAAGGTTGCCAGGACAAACCTCGCTCTGACAGAGAGGCTGGTGGGATCGTTCATGTCCCGGCAGCAGACAGGGCCTTGGCATTTGAAAGTTTCCTTTTGAAAGACACTGGCAGGGAACTGTGCTCCCCAGAGGGAGGAAGCCTCAACTCGGCAGGGACGGGAAATCTGGGCTTCCCAGATGTCCATGCAAAGGGGCAGGGTGGGGAGGGGCGCACACTGATTAACCGAGACACTCCACCGATGCTCCCGCTGATTGTCCTAGGCCTCGAGGCAGCCAGGGCCTGCCTACGCGCTTTCAAGCCAGGCCTATGCGGGAGTGCCTGTCTCGCTTGCCGGCCCACGGCAGCATGAGAGAGGCCGCAACGTTATCCAGGTCCTGGCAGAAATCCACAGAGCCGAGCGGCGTCTGCGCTGGCTTGGCTGCGGTGTGCAGCGCACGGCACTCGCCCCCCCACTCTGCTCTGCCCAGAGACAGCCCGAGAGGCCAGAGAAGGAGGTCAGTGGCTCTCCCTCGGGTTTCACACCTTAGCAGGTGGACGGGGGCTATTAATAGGCTCGGGTGAGTCAGCGGCATCGCAGGGAAGGCTCTTCCAAAGGCCGAACCACCTCTGCTTCAGCGCAGGTCTTTGCTCGGCGGCTGCCTGCCCCCAGCTCTCCTCTCCCTCCCCCCCGCGCGAGCGCAATGGACAGCTGCAGCAGAGCGGCAGATGCCGCGCGTTCCCATCCTCGCAGGCAGCAGGGGCTGCCAAAGGGGTGTGGAGACCTCTGGGGAAGCCGGCCCCACTCTCTCTCTGCTGCCAGGCGTGCAGCATGGCGGGCACTGCGCCGGGCGAGCCAATGGGCGCTTTCAAAATATCAGCCGGAGAAATAATGGGATTAAGTTTGCCAACTGGGAAGTAACACGGATTAGACGTTGTGACTTTGCCGGGTAATCCCGTCACTCCTGCCTTTGCATGGAGCCAGGCGAGCACAGACCCGCTACTGAGGCAGCCTCGGGGCCCACATCAGAGGGGAAGCTACATACAGCCCCCATCCCAGACGTATTGCATGCACCCAGGCACTGTCTGGACTGGTCTACACTGTATCAGGAGGCGTGACTGCAGCCTGCGGAGGCACGGACCAAAGCCAGCTTGTGTGAGCCTGAGCACCTGCCCCATGTAGCCCAGCCCGCGGCACTGCCTCCAGCTAGCTCTGATCTAGCTATAGCACAGCCAGCTCGGATAGCGTGATACCTACTGCTCTATAAGAACGGCCATACTGAGTAAGACCGAAGGTTCATGTAGCCCAGTATCCTGTCTGCCAACAGTGGCCAATACCATATGCCCCAGAGGGAGGGATCACAACAGGTAATCCTCATGTGATCCCTCCCCTGTCTCCAGAGAAACAGAAACTAGGGACACCATTCCTACACATCCTGGCTAATAGCCATTGATGGACCTAACCTCCATGAATCTATCTAGCTCTTTTTTGAACCCTGTTAATGTTCTAGCTTTCACCACATCCTCTGGCAAGGAGTTCCACAGGTTGACTGTGCGCTGAGTAAAGAAAAAAACTTTCTTTTGTTTGTTTTAAACCTGCTGCCTATCACGTCCTGCATGCAGAATAAGCCCCCCCCCAATCCACCTACCAATGGGGATCCTCCCCCCACTTCTTACACATCAACCCGGGGTCCAGCCCAGCAAGCAGGATCGAGTGGGACTCGCATCCCAAGGCGTCAAGACGAGAGGAGCGGGCTAAGCAGCTAAGGGTGTAAAACAAAGCAACTCCCACCCCCCTCACCAGGCTTCCCAGTGTGAAAGTGGCACCTGCCTGGATTTCCCTACCCATCAGGAAGCGGGCAGCATGGACCTCAGGGAGCCAGAGCCACACTGCCTTCCATGAAACCAGAGTCAGAAACTGACCAGAATGAAGCCCCAAGTGCTGATGAAATCACAGGTGCCCTGGCAATTCAGGAGAAGCCAAAATTAATGGAATTGTCCCACCCCCCCAGCAACACCCACTCTTGACTCCAGCCACGGAGCAGAGCGATTAGCAAGAGAGCCAAGCTGGGAGAAAAGAAAAGGGAGAAGTCCCTGCCCCCTAAGCAGTGAGGGACACTCCTTTGCCACCTTCCCAATTATAACTAACTTGCAAGAGAAATGCGGCTTTCCCCATTCACATTTCCATGCCCCCTGCCTGTCCCCGCTCCTTCTCTTGGTCTCCTTGCCCAGTGCAGCCGTCATGCTGAGCATGCGGCAATCCTCAAGACTTCAGATAACTGCCGGAGTTCCCAATGCAGCTCAGAGCCATTGGGGTGCATGACTCGGGTTCGGAGAAAGCTGGCTCTGCTCACCCAGCCTCTGAGGTCTTTCACTCCACCCCAGCCTCTGCCTATTCCCCGCCCCCCTTGCCTTTTGCCATTTCTCCCAAGCAGGGCTGAAGCCCATATATCCCTAGAGCTGAACGTTCACACTCGAGAATGGAGTTGAAGGAGGCAGTAAGTTAGCCAGGGTGAGCCTCTGCAACTGAGACTCCCAGACCAGACTGATACAGATACAGGCTAAGGCCACATCTTCACTCTAGGGAAGAACAACGCTGTCACAATCGATCTTCCCGGAGTTCGATTTAGTGGGTCTGGTTAAGACCCACTAAATCGAACTCAGAGGGCATCCCTATCAGCAGCTGGTACTCCTGCTCCTGCAAGGAGTAAGGGAAGCCAACGGGAACGTTTGCTCCAGTTGGCCTCCCACTATGGGGGACAGTGGAGAAATTAGAATCAAGGTACGTTGACTCCAGCTATGTAATTAATGTAACTGGAGTTGCATATCTTGATTTGACCTTCCCCTGTAAAGTAGGCCTGACCTAACAGGTCTAGAGAGAGGTCTGAGTCAAACACACCTGAACTGTGGGAAAATTCACCATTAGGAATTTGTCACCTGGGGCTTCTCTGTCAGGCAATGAGAAAGTTACCAGTGACTTGTAATCCCAGCCGGTCATAAAACAAACAATTTTCAAACATTTTTGTGAAAAGTGTCTCCTATTTTTACCTCAAAAATTTGAGTTCCGCCAACTCTGTCTGTAACAGACAAGCAAGATCAGCAGATCATCCTTACCCTTCATCTCTGTGCAAGGAAAACAAAAGCATAAGCAGTGCATGCTCTCCTGTTATTTTAAGCTGGCATTTTGAGCTTTACCTACACAAGTTGATCCCTGCAGAAAACCAACCACTCCCCTCCCCCACACACATGAAAGCCAGGGAGAACAAACAACATTTTGGGGAGCCATCGCATGCGACCTTATTCAGTCCAGTCATCTGAACATACAGGAATGAGATCTGTGAGAAATGCTAATTGACTACCACTGTGCAATTCTCACCAGAGATGTCTGTTCTGCCTCAATCGCTCTCTGACAAATCATAAGAACAGTCATACTGACTCAGATCAAAGGTCCATCTAGTCCAGTATCCTGTCTGCCAACAGTGGCCAATGCCAGATGCCCCAGAGGGAGTAAACACAATAGGTAAACATTATGTGATCCCTCCCCTGTCACCCATTTCCAGACAAAAAGAAGCTAAAGACACCATTCTTACCCATCCTGGCTAATAGCCATTGATGGAACTAACCTCCATGAATTTTTCTAGCTCTTTTTTGAACCCTGTTAAAGTCCTGGTCTTCACAACATCATCTGGCAAGGAGTTCCACAGGTTGACTGTGCCCTGGGTGAAGAAAAACTTCCTTTTGTTTGTTTTAAACCTGCTACCTATTAATTTAATTTACCCTTAGTTCTTATATTATGGGAACAAGTAAATAACTGTTCCTTATTTACTTTTTTCCACACCAGTCATGATTTTATAGACCTCTATCATATTCCCCCTCCCTTAGTCTCCTCTTTCCTAAGCTGAAAAGTCCAAGTCTTTTTAATCTCCCTTCATATGGGACCCATTCCAAACCCCTAGTCATTTCTGTTGCCCTTTTCTGAACCTTTTCCAATGCCAAGATATCTTTTTTGAGATGAGGCGACCACATCTGTACGCAGTATTCAAGGTGTGGGCATGTCATGCTTTTATATAGAGGCAATAAGATATTCTCTGTCTTATTCTCTATCCCTTTTTTTAATTATTCCTAACAGTCTGTTTGCTTTTTTGACTGCCGCTGCACATTGAGTGGATGTTTTCAGAGAACTATCCACAATGACGCCAAGATCTCTCTTGAGTAGTTGTAAAATCTTTTTATTCATAATGGCTATCTACAGATTATACCCACACAAGTAAACAAAACAGCCTACAGTGGTTAAAAAGAACCCCTCCTTTTTAATTCTCTGCAGACCTCCCTTTTCTGCTCTTCTATATAATCATTTCTATCTCTGATTCCCCTACTCATGTTACAGCCATGGCTGTTATTTTAAACCATCTATTTTTGTATTAGGCCACGTCTTCGCTCTGGGGAAGATCGCGCCACTCCTGTGATCAATTTGCTGGAGTTTGATTTAGCAAGTCTAGTTAAGACATGCTAAATCAAACTCAGAGGGTGCCCCCGCAGGAGCTCCTGCTTCTGCGAGGAGCAAGGCAAGCCGACGGGAGCATTTGCTCCCATTGGCCTCCTGCTGGGGGGATGCCGCTAAGCTCGGCTTAAGGTAAGCTGACTCCAGCTACGTATTCTACTAAGCTAGAGCTGTGTACCTTAAGCAGAGCTGCTGGGTCTTGTGTAGACCTGGCCTTAGCAATCCCATTTCACCTGCCTCCTCATGCACACCTGGGAGATCTTCCTATCGCCCACTACTCCTAAATGACAATGCAGCATGCCGGTCCCTCTGCACCCAAGAAGGGCAGAAGAAAGGCCAAGCAGTCGCATCAGTCTCTCTCTCTACCCTGCTTACGTGTTCTAGAAACCTCCAGGCCTCAGCCCGCCAGTGCTCAGTCCTGCCTCAGTTAGCCTAAGCTGTCTTCAGACTCAGCGCCCCTGACAAGGTGCTGGTGCTAATGAATGAAATGCTCCTGAGGCCACAGAGATACCATGGCAACACCACACGATTAGGAAAGACAACTGTACCCGCCCTGCATCACAACAACCCTCCTCTTTTCCACCGTGCAAACTGGTGGGGAGGGGGCAGGTGAGAGGGGAGGACGGCAGATGCACCGAGCGGTGGATCATTATCCTTTTCAAGAGAAGGGCTACGCCCCATTTCTTCGGGGCTGGAGTGCAAGGTCACTTCTTGCCGGAGGAGAGCCAGCAAGGAAACAGCTGGCCACCATCCCTGCTGTGCAACAGAGCCTGTGTCAAGTCTGGGATCATTCAGAAGAAATCACAAGCCCGGAGTCTCTCTCACCAGCCTCGACAACACAAAACTCAGATCCAAATTCAGCCGCTTCCCAGTCCTGTGGGTGAGTGCCTGTTCTACGCCAGCCACCATCAGGCAGCTGTGGAGTGCCATGGAGCGCTCGCGCTTAGGCGCACAGGGGGCGTGTATACCGCACTGTTACCAAGGCCCTTACCCCCCATCATTCATCCACAACGAAAAGTCTCTGACTTCGGGGCGGCGGCGGCATGTTAAGCCTGGGCTAGCTGACCTGGCTAGCGGGGTGCCGTTGGTGAGAAGCCAGACTCTGCTTTAACTTGGGCTGGACCCCGCTCACTTTGCAGCAAAGACTGCAGGCACAAAGGCCACTCCAATAGCGACCGTCCTCCAGCGCCTTCCCACAATTCCCCCCAAGGACAGTCAAGTGTTCCCACAACCGACAGGGAAGAATCCTACAGCAGGGGTTCTCAAACTTTAGTACTGGCGGGACCCCTTTCACAGAGCGAGTCTCCCCCTTATCAACTGAAAAGACTTTTTGATAAAAGCTGGAGGCAAAGTGGGGGCTTGGGGTGGAGGTTGACCGTTCGCGACCCCCCCCATTCAGTAACCATGCAACCCTCCGAGGGGTCCCGGGGCCCAGTTTGAGAACCCCTGTCCTACAGCATCTCAGACAAAGAACTGTGGGACACGCGCCCCAGACACACCGGTGAGGAAACATTGAGGGTGCGGCTTTGCCAGGGGTCAGCCCACCTGCTGCTCATCCCACTTTACCGTGCAACGTGTGGTACAGGACAGACGAGGCACGGCAGGTCGTTGTGCTCAGCTGCCGTTCTCGCCTCGTGGGTCCCCACGGACAGCTTTGCCACATACATTTTCATCTTCCCAAAGCTGGAACGAACCAGATACGGGCAACCTGTTCGCAGCCGATCTCTAGGCTCTCATGCTTCCTGCTGGGCTCGTGTTCAGGCCGAAGCCTCTTCGGAGCAGGGGTCTTGTCTTTTGGTCAGTGCGTAAACCCCACACGTCCCTGGCACGACCCAGCCCAGAGAAGCTGAGTGCCAGCCCCCAGTGGTGCACACTTTGGGTCGGATCGACAAGAGGCCACGCGGCTATAAATGCACACAACAGAGCTCAGTCCCTTCAGCCCAGCTCAGCAACTCCCGCTTAGCAGCTCCATTCAGCCAGTGAGACAGGGTTTCCCAGGGCGACAGCTGTTTGAGTAACAAGAGTGCTGCCACGTTTGAACAAATTCCTCCGCAGAAGCACAATAATAATACTTAGCACTTTTAATCTCCCCACGTGCTTATCAGACATTAGTTAACCATTCACTTCCCTCACTCCTGGCAAACAAAGTCCAGCAGCACTTGATGCGGATGGGAAATACGCACGTACGTACACACACAATCTCTAGCTCTATATCGATCCCCCGAGAGAGAGCTAGAGAGAGAGAGAGATGGAACCATTTATCAAGTCACAAAACCCTCCAGCGATTCCTCCTCAGTTTCTTATTTCTTTCCTCATGCAAGATGGTACCATTCCAAACAGTCTCCTCCTGCCGTCACCCATGTTCCTCCTGCACGGAATAAAGTCACAAGTCCTCGTTAGTGACATCAGAGTTCCCATGGCTACCGGCTGAGAAGTGACAGCCAACAGATTTAATGTGGATGCATGGAGAAGCAGAAAAGGAGACAGTTACTGACAGGAAGAGATTATGCATTTGTTTTTAATCACCTGTGGGGGGGGGGGGGTGAGAAAAAGGGCTGCATTCAAATCAGCCAGGGCTTTCAGAGGGAGCTCTCATTACCGCACAGCACTTTAAGAACTTGTTTGGTTTTTAATTCACTGTTTGTACCAATCAGACACTGGACTCTGGGCATTGACAGCTGCTTCCTTAGCGGAATTTTCCATCCCTTCATGGCACATGCACACACAAGGCCGCTATCCTAAGGCTCCTCCCAAGTTGCCGGCTAGAGCTGGGGTGCAATCATTTTTTATCAGGAGGGTCAGTCCAAGGCTTGGGTAAGTGGTCACGGTCTGCACTTTTCTATGGAGGCGGTGCGGGATCTGGGACAGAGGATGGGTGCAGAAGGGAGCTCGGGATTGGGGTTCAGGAGAGAGTGGGGGGTCTGTGAAGGGCGAAGGAGGGGGTGCGAAGCATGCAAAGTGCAGAGAGGCAGATAAAGCAGCCAGCTGCTCTGAGCTCTGGGGCTGCTCCCTGCCTATGGGTCCAGTGGGCTGGGCCACGAGCCGGATTGAAAGGCTTCGCGGGCCGAATCTGGCCCATCCCGGGCCATATCTGGCCCACCCTGGGGTAGAGGCGCTGGGCTTGTCATCGAACCTCGCAAGTGGTTGGCTAGCTACACGAGGCCAGACTGGCTCTCAGGTATATGGGGGCAAGTGAGAGCAGAATTCTCCACATAGCCCATTGGCTTCCCCCGGAAGGTCTTTTAAGGTACCACGTAACTGGGAGTTAAGCAAACTGGGCTCTATTCCTGGTTCTGCCTCTGAGGCCGGGGGAGTCACATTTTCAAACAAGCCCATGAATGTTCAATGCCTCTGGATTGCAGATGCCTCACGCGAGACCCTGAGGCCTGGTTTTCGGAGGCGTGAGTACTGGCTGTCCCCATGGAAGCCAATGAGAACGCTCTCCAAGCTGAGCGGAGCTGCAGGTGCTTGGCACCTCTGAAATTCAGCCCTCCGGCGAGGGCCACAAAATGAGCCACCCCAAACTGAAGGTGTCTATAGGCAGTTAGGGCCCATGTTTACAAGTGCTGGCTCTGGCGCCTTCGTGCCTCAGTTTCACCATCTGTAAAACATGGCACTTTCCACACCTCACAGGGCTGTCCTGGAGTGAAAAGCATTTGTGTTCCTCTGTGCTTTCGAGAGCCTCACCCACCAGGCGCTATGGAGGAGCACAGTATTAGACGAGGCAAGGGGGCCTGGAAATCACTTTCCTATTCCAGTCTCTGCCACTGGCCTGCTGGGTGACCCTGGTCAAGCCATTTTCCACGCTGTGCCTCAGTTTCTCCTCCCTGCTCTTGGTCTTGTCTATTTAGCTTGTGAGCTCTTTGTCGCAGGGGCCCATCTCGCTGTGTTTGTACTGTACCTGGCGCAACAGCCTCTGCTGAGATCGGGGCCTCAGTGCAGCCAAAACTCAATCCAATGGGCTGCTGCCATTGGTACCTTGTGGAAAAGGGAACCAAAACCTCCCTTATGGAATTTCCACAGGCCCAGCGATGGGGACAGAAAATCACCAGCGAAAGGTGGTCAGATTCTGGGCTGAGCAACACTGGGACAGTTCAAGATTTGTTTTTTCCACCCCCCTGCCTCCTCCGGAGCAGTGGAAAATAGTTGCACATGTCGAGAGGCCTTTTCCCTTGACACAAATTAGTTCCACTCAAAACTTCAGGTCTGCGGTTTGCCACTAAAGCTGAAAGTCGGATTCAGCTTTGGGCCTCTTCAAGTCACCGCCTGGAATGTGTTCTCTGGTCCCTGCAGTGCCGAGCGGAACAGGCAGGCGGCCAGCTTGGTGCAGCCCTCCAGAAGAAAGTGGCAATGGCGGCAGGGACACGGTGGCAACTCCCCGCTGAATGCCCTAGTGAGCTTTTTCAAGCCCCCGAGGGGCCGCAGAACACACGTGCCGGAGCGTGCAGGCTCCACGGGATGGACTATTCTGGCAGGAGACGGGAGTCCAAAGGGCCTTGGCTGGTTTACAGAGGTTGGGTGCCCTTCACAAAGCACCTCCTCCACTATCGCCAGCACATTTTCCCCCCGGGCAGGGAGTCAGAACGGTAAGCGACACAGGAGGGGACGGGCTCTTTGAAAAGGGACCATCGAGGTTCCCACAATTCCACCGGTGCTAAAACCAGCCTCCACAGCTGCTCTTTCAATCTCCTTCTGCTCCTGCAATCTCTCTGCTCCTCCCCATGGAAGCTGCCACATTGTGACTGTGCTCATGCCCCACTTCCAGAGGCAGCCTGACGGGCAGCCACAGACAGGCATGTGAATGGGGCCCCTGCTCCCAAACCCTGGCCAGCGCTGGTCCTCAGAACCAGCCAGAGTGCTCCAAAATAGACAAGAACCCTGCTCTATCCAGTCATCTGGAAGGGCAACATTTGGACTCTCTTCTCTGCAGGGGGTGAAGGGTGAAGCAGTGACAGAGCCTTGATGGGTTAGCACGCCGCGATCTACTGCCTGCTTACCCCACGGCTTTCCCTGCTGATGGACAGGCAGCGGTGGTGGCGAATGATGGAGCACGATTTGCCTAACTTCGGCGAGGCCTCAGGGAGTGAGAGTCTGGCTCCTGTCGATACAGCCGGTCTGTGGTTGACAGCTGGGGAGGACGGAAGCCCTACGCAGGCGTGCCTGCTAAAAACAAGCTGGCTGGCTAGATGCAAGAGTAAGCTCGTCAAATGGGACGCTGGATTTAATAAATCAATTACCGGGCTGTCTATACACTTGGGATGTAAAGGGTTAACTGGTTACCAGGAAGCATCACCCGTATAGCCCCCGCCCCAAGCAGTGGGCGCGTCCTGCCTGCCACATGGCACGGTGGGCCCAGCCTGGTTTGCCCCGAGCACCCCATGGTGCGATGGGCCCAGCTGGGATAGAGCAGCCCCTCCACCTGCATCGTGGGGCACTACGCCAGCCCAACCGGGTACACCGCACTGCATCATGGAGCGGGGGGGGGGTGGGGAGGAGTTCTCCAATCCGGCCCCACCTACTGTGCCCGCTGTGAGCAGGGGGCCACGCCAACCTGGCCCATTGTGACACAGATGGGGGGGGGCCCACTCCAGCCTGAAGTGGCCCTCCCACCCGAGGATCCAGGTTAAGTAACGTTTCACTAATTAACTTTTTAAAGAGGATTTTACATCCCTGCTCTAAACACAGATGATCAGATCCAGATCGAGGTCCGCGAAGGCGCAGTCGCCCAGTCTGCCAAACCTCGCAATGAAGCTATGCCTGACCATCAGTCAGCTGGTGTTTAAATAACTTGCAACTGCAGAGTTCCCAAGGATTGCAAGGGTGAAATCCTGACCCCACTAAAGTCCATGGGAATTCTGATATTGATTTCAAGGGGCTGCAAGTCACCCTAAAGCGACAAAGTCGCCCTCCTCTGCAAAGTTTGACTTGCTGCTATGTCTTGTAACCCATAATAGTACTGAGTGAGAGATTAAATGAATACCAAATATCTCTGCCCGTGGGTTTACTCTGTGTATGTGACAACATTTTGGTCTAGTCGGTGTCTCCTGTGTGTTTGGGTCTTTGTCACGTGGCAGGGAAGAAGAAAACATTTTTTTTTTTTTAAAAGGGAAATGGTGGTTTTACAACTGCAAGAGCCGGTAGGCGGACACCCAGGTCGATGTAGCACCTGAAAATACTTGAACTGTTTTAAAAAATTAGGTTAACAGGTCCTTCTCAACAGCAGTTGGTTATTAAATTACACATGGTCAAAAATTAGGATCTAAATATTATCTATGGGGATCAAACCCCAGGGACATTAAAATTTCAGACATCTGGTAGGTTTGTAACAGACACCCAACGTTGGGACCTGGATTACGCACGCTGCTGTGGAAAGAAGTAACAAAGCTATTTCCCATTCATCCTCTGAGCAGACATCCATTCAATGCCCAGTGGATTAGCCCATTCGTTCCTTGATCGTATCCCTCTCCTCTGCCTTGCTCAGCACAGGTGTGTGGGTACCACACCCACCTCCCCAAACATTACTGATCCCAGGGCAGGAAATCTCTCGTCTTTACAGCTCCACAGCCCGAGTGCAGAACTCTTCATAACGCAGCTGAGTTTTTCTCAAGGGGAGATTATAAAGCAAGAGCAAAGAGCCAGAAAGTTGAATTAAATGGGAAAAAAAATAAAATCACCCTTCCCCCGCTATACACAACCCAGCATGCAGGAAACCACCTTACACGATTTGGTACCCGGAAGGCTGGCGGCTCACCGCCGTATTTAACACGGCTACTCCTGATCCGAGCGCCCTGACAAACAGCATTACCGTCAAACCGGCTTTCCAGGCATCCCCTCCCTGCCCCCAAGCACTGCCAGCCAGTGTCAGTGTGCCAGTCATCATGAAACATTAACACAGCAGCTCCCAACTCACTCCTGCTTTGTCTCCTTCCCTCGCAATCTGGGGCAAGTGCTCTCCAAGGGAAGATCGCTGCTTTGACTCAGGCTCGCGGTAAGCGAAAAGGGGTGGGGGATGTGCCACACATGGGTTAAAGGGATGGGGAGGGGGGGAGAGAGGCGGGGAGTGGAAAACTACTGATGGCAGAGACAGAAAACTCGCCCGGTTTTGCGAGAAATGAAACAAAACGACTGAAAAGCCGCCGCCGCCGCCCCCTTGCCTGCCACTCACACCCTGCTCAGAGTTACTCCCCTCCAGCCAGAGCCGCTGTCGCTTGCAAAATCGTGCTGAAAGAAAAGGAAGCAAGCAGGCATGGCCAGGCTAAAGCAGTCTTCCAGGAGCAGCCGTTTCCATGTGCCCCCACCACCTGGCTCTGAACTCTCCCCGAAGGTCTTGCTGCCCACTCCCCAGGGGGAAAAGGCCAGGCCTAGCGTGGCAACAGTTTTCAGTAAGAGGCCACATGCCCACATGGTCATTTCTACCGTGGAGACGAGATTGGGGCATTAAGTCAACAGTCAGAGGAAAGAAAACCCCAATGTCCCATTGGCCTGAGCAGCATGAATGGGAACTCCGTGGAGGAAGACAGTGAGCCAAGCCTCCCATGCAGGACAAAAGGAGCCAGGAGGACACGAAGCTGCTGGTTCTAGTTGACATCCCATGACTTTGTCCTATGAAAGCCACAGCCCTGCTCGGTGCACCGTGTCTCCCCACCGACTTTGCGCTAGGGGTGTGAAAGGTTCACCGGTAACATGAGGGGGCAGGGGCGGCTCCCCGCCTGCCGCTGCGTGCGTTTTGTTTGTACCATGGCCGAGTCAGACCAGGTACAAAACAGGGGTGGGGAGCCCCAGCCCAGGGGCCGGATGTGGCCCCTGGCTTGCCTGGATCCGGCCCCCAAGGCTGAGGGGCCTCCCCAACATTGGGGAGCCCGCACTGGCACTCCAGTCCCCCCGCTGCTTCATCACAGGGCTGGAGCACACAAAATCTACCAGGCTGGGCCCCCCCCCCCAGGCTCTGGTGTGCGAGGGGGAATGTGGGGAGGGTCTTTCTCCTTCTCAGTCAGTGGCCACGTCAGTGAGGGTTTGGGTTTTTTCCCTTTTTGCTTCTCACTTGTGTGTGGCCCCCGCCTGATTTTTCTGTGGGTCAGTGGCCCTCGGCCCAAATAAGGTTCCCCACCCCAATATAAAGCCTCATTAAGGGGCCATGGAACAGCCTAGTCCAAGTCCATAAAGGCGTTCCAGTCTCAAAGACGCAAGACACACACACACACACACACACACACACAGCCCCCTCCCCGAAGGTGCCAGACAGCCACATGCTGGCGGGATTCCGTGTGTAGTCTGGGCAGACCACAGATGAACAAGGCCATCAGTACAGTCATGCGTAGGGATGTAAAATCCCGTTTAAAGTGTGATGTCTAACCAAATAATTGGCCCACCCTGTGGCGCAGCGGGTGAGGGGGCGCTGGAGCAAGTCCCTCCACCCACAGCATGGCACAGGTGGGGGATTGCTCCAACCAGGCCAGGTAGGGCCTGCTGCACTGTGTGGGAAGGGGGTTTCTCTGGCCTGGCTGCTCTGAAGCAGTGTGAAAGGCCTAGCTAGGCTGAAGCGCCTCCCAACCCCGGCTGTGGTGCTGGAGCAGCCCTCCGGCTAAGTCAGGCGCTGGTTAGCCGGTTACCAGTAAGCATCACCAGGAAAGGAGGGGTGGAGAGGACAGAGGACCTGATTTTCTGAAGTGTTGAGCACTCACAACAGCCACTGAACTCCCTGGCTGCTCGGCTCCTCTCCTGATACTTAAATGAGCGATCACAATTCAATCGAACGTCCTGCTGGAAAACAAGAACCTTTGGAACCCTCCAGGGTGGGGGGTCTGGGGGCCTGTGCTTTCCCCCAGGCCTGGTCGTTGGTCAAGAGCGACAGAGGAAAGAAGGGGTCTAGGACGGTCATCAGCATTGGGGTGAAATGGGACAAGGACTGCAGAAGGAGTCTGCCACCGAGGAGCCATGCTGCAGTCTCAGCCAGCACCACTGGCGATATGCTATTGCCACTCGCCATGGCCACGTGTGTGGGGCTGCTATCGGAGGAGCCAGAGGCTGCTCCTCTTGCAAGGAGGACGTTCAGCTGAGGAAAGCTTGGTACGGCTCCTGCAGGATGCCAACGAGAGGCTTCTGCTCACGGCAGAGCTCCGCTGTGCGAGGCTCAGCCAGGGTGGGTGGGCAGGACACGCACACGCTTGTGAACCTCATGATTAGCAAGCCACAGGGACTCCTCCCCTCCGACTGCCCTGTCTGCTCTGCATGTGTCTGAGCTTGACCCGCAAGCCACCAGAGGCGACCACTGGCTTTCTTTTTATGCGTCCTTACACAGTGACACAGGAGCTCAACCGTCGCGAGGACACCGGCGATAGGAATGGAGACAGCCCAAAGCCAGGGGAGCTGACAATGGCACTGGGCCCCGGGGTAAGGTGGGGGGAGGCCCGGCTCCACACTCCCAGAAGGGGCGGAGCCTCAGGCAGAAGGGGTGGGGCCAGTGCAGCATGCCACCGCCCCTCCCCCCCCCGCCCTTGGTGCCCCCAGAACATACCACATGGCGCCCCAGCCATGGTTTCAAGGGCCCAGAGCTCCAGGTACCATCGCTGCTGCAGTAGCAGTGGCCAGAAGCCCTGGGCCCTTTTGAGTCACCAGGACCAGGGGCAATTCCTCCCCCCACCAGCAGGCCTGCCCAAAGCACCTAAAAACATTCCCTGTGGCCATGCTGCTCCAGCAGCCCTGTTCCAAAGAGTCCTCCAAAAGTGCCACCTTCTTTCCTGGGCCTGCACAGAACCATTTCCTCCACGTCAGCCAAATCCCAGGGGGTGGCCCCATTCAGCCAGCCTCCCATCTTCCCTTAATTTCACACAGACCCTGCTCTCCGCGGCTGCACCTCCTAGGGAGACCGAACTGCTCCGGCTGCTTTAATTGGCCACCCGGGATCGGTTTAGTCTGCTCTGCCAGCGCGAAAAGGGGAGAAAGGTCATTGGGAACGAGAAGGGAACCCTGACCTCCCCCAGGTGCACAAAACCTTCCCCTGCTCAACGGAAAGCATGCGAGAGCTGCTGGCACGGCCCAGCTTCAAGAGCGAGAGGCATAACAAAAGGAAACCAAATCCTCCTCCTGGTTACATTGCTTCCCCTCCATCTTAAACCTGATTCTGCCCAGGTTTCTGAAAGGGATGAAATATGAGTCAGGGCGTGCCAGGTGAATCTCACCGCAGATCTGCAGCAGACTCTAACCACTCGGGGAAATATTTAATTGCCAGCGGTGAGGGGGGAGGGAGGGAAGCATCATAAACCAAAGTTACAGGTGAAATCAGTGAACTTGGCAGGTTCACAAGTCTGGGACTCTCTAAATGAGGCCAACCCTGGGATCACCCTGCCAGGGCGGGACACGAATCCACGGAAGATGGGCACACAAGTCTAGTCCCAGTTCTTTGGGCTGGGATTTTCAAAGCCACCGAGGCGAGCTGGAGGTCCAAGGGACTGGGTTTCCAAATCCCTCACTCAGCTTTGGGAGAAAATCCGCCTCGGCGCCCAGAGTTCATTCCAGACAGGCACAGAACTCGGCCACCTGGGACAGACGACGCAAGAGGCCACGTTTATGCCACTGGAGGCTGGCCCTAGCTGGTTAACGTGACCCTTTCCCTCCTTTCTCCCCTCTTCCCCAGCTCTGCCAGGGCCACCTCTGCCACCACCCATTGCAATTTGGCTCTTGCTCTACGGATTCCAATCCCATGGGCTTGAAACTGGCACGTGGGATGCGGGACGCCAGTGGGCGCCACTCCCCAAGGAAGGGGAAAGTAATGGCGACTCTGCCTTCCCCCTCCAGAAGCGTGTCACTGTCAGACCCACTCAAATACATCCTTCCCATATCCCCCTCCCTGCAAAATTCCTTCATCTCTCTCCTCCAAGGCAATAGCCCACGTCACTCCTTCTCATGAGGGAATTTTGCCTGTGGTTTTTTTAATAAGAAAAGAATTCCTCTTCAACTTGCAAGCTGCCCTTCATGTGTCCCTTCCTCCTCCCCCCGCCAGCTATTAATCTGCTCTAGGAGACAGCAGGGGGGTCGGACTGGGCTAGCATTTGGGAAGGAAGGGGGTCCCAAGAGGGCCACAAATGTACTCATTTTTTAAGAGACGCAGCTGAAGGTAGACACTGAAATATGCTGAACCCCAGAGGTGTGACTGAGGTGCTGGGAGCCAAAGTGAATTTGCTTTTCTGGATGCAGAAGGGCAAATGGGAAGAAGAGGGTTCCTTTTGTTTCATCTCCGGTGGTGAAGACTTTTCTGATGCTTCCATTACACACACATAAACAGTAACTGGACCCTGAGGAGGAAGAGAAGATAGTAACACGAGATAGTAACGTGGATGATTAAAGATCTCAGGAACTGTGACGATGCAGAACAGTCAGCGACAAGTGGGTATATTTAACAGAAAAAAAAGAGGAGATTTAAGACTGAGGCGTGACAGCCACGTTTCATCAGGGCTATGCCTTGCCTTGTCTAGGATTGAGAGAGGTGATGTTAGATTGTTAGCTCACTTAATCTAACCAACATTTTCTAAAACTGCTGTCAAGGCACCCGGGTTTCTGCACGTGCTAAGACGGCAGAGTTAAAAGAATACATTCTACTGTGTCTGGACTAGAGCTTTGGAAGTTTTAACACCCCCTTTCATTCTTGGTCAAAGTACAGTCTTATCTAGAGTAGGATTGAAGATATGATGTCAGTAAGCATTAGTTCAAAGGCCAGTTAACACGTCTGAACAGCAATGGGCAACCGAGGCTAGTGAATGGGCTGCTTCGTCTCAGTGGGCCGCAAAGATTGTCATAACCAAGACAGTCTCCCAGGATAGGGTAGTTTTGCTCATTGCGCTTGCGTGCCTAGAACTGCAGGGGGTGCCGAATGAACCATAGCAGCGCTGTGATTGGCTGCACAGGGAGCACATGGCTCTCACAGTCACTGTTGTGTGCAACCAGCACCCATCTCACATCACGCACCCTCACTTTACTAATACCAGTAGGACAACAATGACTGATAGAAACCAACAGAATATGGCAACCCTCGTGGGCAACAAAACGTCTCATGGGCCACACACGGAACCCGGTGGGTCGCACGTGGCCCTCAGTCTGCCATGTGGCCCACCACGGTGTTTGAAAACACAAGTACAAACACAACAGTGTCAATCTGAAGATGCACTCAACTGGTTGAGTTCAAGACCAAGGTCCCCTCTACATCTTAGCTCAACCAACTTGGCTGTGTGGACAGCCAGGTGTCTCACGTGCATTGCACTTCTCAAGCATGTTAGGACTTTGAAGCTACTATGTTCCAACACCATTCATCTGGACAAGGCTGCGAGCGAAGATTAATAAAGTCATAAGGGTTTTTTTAAGACCACAAAGACCATTCTGATCATCTAGTCTGATCCAGAGACCTTCCCTACAATAATTACTAGAGCAGATCCTTTAGAAAACATCCAGTCACAATCAGAGAGGGATGTAAAAAGTTGTTTAAAAATACTAGCGGTTACACGTGTTGCTTACACAAGCTTTATACCGCAGAGCCCGCAGCAAAGCTTTCCCAGGAAGGCTGCTGGCCTCACTCCCCAGGAGAAGGCGGCTTTGCTGCGGGCTCTGCAGCAGGCTCCCAGGGAGCCAGTGTGTAACCTGCAGCAGGGGGTCAGGCGGGCCTGCCACGGACAGGGGCTGCTCCAGCCGGTCAAAGCAGCCCCTGCCTGCAGTGGCCCCGCGGGGTTGGAGCAGCCCCCTGCCCAGGGCAGGGAGGAGCTACTCCAGCCCCTACCAGTTCACTATTTACGTCCCTAATCCAATTTAAAAGTGTGTGCCCCCATATTACTCAAGAGAGAACCACAGCCTCAACGCCAAAGAGGCTTAAAAACTGAAGCTGAGAAAGGAGCAAACATAGAATCATAGAACACTAGAACTGGAAGGGGCCTCGAGAGATCATCAAGTCCAGTCCCCTGCCCTCACAGCAGGACCAAGCACCGTCTAGATCAGTGTTTCTTAAACTGTATTCCGCAGCACACCGGTGTGCCGCAAGGCAGTCGGAGGTGTGCCACGGAGAACAACAGAGTTCAAAATGGCCAGCCTTAAAGGGGCAGGCGACTTTTTTTTTTTTGGCTCAATAATTTCCCCCTGACCACTTTTTTCCCCCCTCCCCTAATTGCTCAACAAAAAAATCCTTGGTGGTCCTCATAAAAAAAAAATTATTTTTTGGTGTTCCTTGGTCTTAAAAAGTTTAAGAAACACTGGTCTAGATCAGTGGTCCCCAACCTTTTTGTGTGGTGGGCGCCGCACCGGTGAGTGACGTCATCCCGCTGTGTCGCCCGGCCAGCTGGCCCCGTGCCAAGTGCACCTGCGCCAGCACCAGACCCACCCACCGTGGCCATTTCGCCGCTCCGGACCGGCCGCCCTGCTCCTGCGGCTTCCCTGCTGTGCTCCCCAGCAGGCTCTCCCGCCGCCGGCGCTTCCCCACGCCCCATCACGGTGCGAGTTTGGCGCCGCAGCGCGTGCGGCCCGTCCTCTCCCAGCCATCCTGCGTCGCGACCCTGACTAGGCGGGCGCACATAATTGCCCCGGCGGGCGCCATGGCACCCGCAGGCACTGCATTGGGGACCACTGGTCTAGATCATCAAGCATTTAAGAGTCTACAGAGAAATGTCGTTACAAAAAGGGGAACTGATGTGCAGGACTAATGCTTAAAAGCTGCCATCGAAGTGGCAACTGGAAATATATTTAAAAAAAAAAGAACAAGCACCTAAGAGGAAGCACCATTAGAAAGTGAAAATGCTGGATAGATGTGTGCATGGAGCGCATGATCTCCTATCAGTACAGATCTTGCTGGTCAAGCAAAGAAATCAAGGGAAGACAACTTCATTTGCTTTAGCGCATGTTTGCAGAGTAATTTCAAGATGCAAAGCACTGCTGAGAATTATTACTGAAACAAAACCCTACAGTCTGAAGAGCATGGGAGTCGCTGGGTAATAAATCACCACCTTCCTCCTCCTTGCACACAGCTTTTCATCTCCAAAGCGTTCTTCAGACAATCACAACATCCGCACAACGTCCCTGGGCAATCAGATATCATAGTGATGAAGCACAGCATAAAAACTCATGACTGTCGTAATGATCAAGGAATGTAACAGAAACCCATATTTACAATGGGCTAAGGGGCCCCACCAGAAGTGGATGTGTGCTCCTCAGGCTTATTCTACACTTAAAAAGCTCAAATCGACCTAGGTAAGTCACTCCAGGCTGGGGAAATTTTGCACCTGGAGTGCCAGAGCTACCTTGACCTAGCTATCCGCATAGACATGGCTCGCTCAATGAAAGGATTCTTCCGTCAACTTAACTACTGCCTCTTGGAGAGGTGGATTAACACCACCGATGAAAAACCCTTTCCATCAATGTAGGAAACATCTCCATTACAGTGCTGCTGTACCTGTGCCACTGCAGTTTCTGCAGTGCCAACAGACATCCAGCCTACATAGAAGTCGGTCCTGCTTCACCCGCCAGCCTTTGGGAAGAACACTACCTCTCTGCACAGCTGCTCTTGGGAAGCTCCTAGGTAAGGATTTTTATAAGTCCAGAAGCTCTGGGCACCACATTTCAAGAAAGATGTGGAGAAATTGGAGAGGGTCCAAAGAAGAGCAACAAAAATGATGAAAGGTCTCAAAAACATGACTTAGAGAGAAGACTGAAGGAACTGGGTTTGTTTAGTTTGGAAAAGAGAAGACTGAAATGGGACATGATAGCAGTTTTCAAGTACCTAAAAGAGTGTTATAAGGCGGAGGGGGGAAAATTGTTCTCCTTGGCCTCTGACGATAGGACAAGCAGCAATGGGTTTAAATTGCATAATGTCCTATGATATCTGGACATTAGGAAAAACTTTCTGTCTGTCAGGGTGGCTAAACATTGGAATAAACTGCCTAGGGTGATTGTGAAATCTCCATCACTGGAGATAGTTAAGAGCAGGTTGGATACATATTTATCGGGGATGATCTAGACCAGTGTTTCTCAACCAGGGGTACGAGTACCCTTAGGGGTATTCGAAAGAAGTCTGGGGGGTACTTCAACAACTGAAATTTGGAGAAAACTGAATTTTTGTTTTAAGTTTTACAGCGCTTTATTATTTTTATACTTTTTACACCCAAAAATTTCATCACCCGCCCAGCTATGATTAAGTTGTTTAAACAAATGAGTTGCAATGGTAGAAAAAAAACTTTGTGTGCCTGAAAACTATAGGTACTGGGTTGTTTTGGTTTTTTTTTTTTAAGAAAAAGGGGGTACTTTATAAAAAAAAAAAGGTTGAGAAACATTGATCTAGACAGTGCTTGGTCCTGCTGTGAGGGCAGGGGCCTGGACTTGATGACCTCACAATGTCCCTTCCAGTTCTAGCGTTCTATGATTCTAAGCTTTCATGAGTGCAACCCTTGGGCACAAACCACTCTTTAGTCAGCTGGAGCAGGGGTACTCAGACAGGGGGCAGCAGGAGGCACTGGGATCTTTGCATAGTACTTTGGAGAGGTCATTTATTACCTCCCTGGACACTCAGTAATGGACTGAAAAGTAGCCGTCCTTCTACAACATAACTTCAAAACCAGACTGCGAAAAGAAACAGCAGAGTTGCAATTCATTTGCAATTTAACAAGATCAAATCAGGACTGAGTAAGGATTTAGAATGGTTCTCTCGCTACAAAGGCCTCTCGTGGTATTCACACCTCCCCATCAGCTGCTGGGAGTGAGCCACATCTACCCTGCCTGATTTGGCCTTCTTAACATTGGCCCTACACTTGATAAGTCACCCCCTTCTTATGATATGCTAGTACCTATGTATATCCCGCCTCTGTAACTTCCACTCCAATGCATCTGACGAAGAGGGTTTTACCCAAAGCTGATGCCCAAATAAATCCGTTCGTCTGTAAGGTGCCACAGGACTCCTCGCTGCTTTTGCAAATGGAGATGCTAAAGCAGAGTTCAGTGGTGGGCACCAGCCCACAAGGGGAGTCCCAGCAAAGTCAAGCCCAGTGCTCAGTTCCTAGTCCCTAGTCCACAGGACAACCATGAGAACAAGCATTATGGCCATTAACACAATGAAGCTCTGACCACCGCATGCTGCACTTCCTGCATGTACCAAAACGAGCCTTCGCGAGGATCCCATTGACACTCATCCCTACTAGAGAGGGCAGGTCCAAGCCCTCCAACCCCGCTTGTTCAGAGCGCTCGCGGCTGCTCGCTAGCAGCCAGTCTGCAAGATGTGCTTAATAAATCATTCAGAACCGCCCGTCCCTCCCCTCCGCCTGATTCCATTACGCACCCTGAGAGCAGCGGGGAGCAGATTCCGGCCATTTTGCATCACACCACAGCCCCGAGACAGCTAGGGAAAGTTGGATTTTATTTGAAAAACAAGAACCCGGGGGTGTTTCTTCCCTGCCAGGATAAAAATCAACTCCAGGATTGAGCCTTCCAGCAGGGCAGACAGAATCTGGACCATTTCAAGCCAGAAATGCTAGGTCTGGTTTGTCCCTGCCTTGGACACAGCTTACAATTCTCGGCTCCTTTCCTGCTCCTCCCTCTTGCGCATGCACAGTAGAAAGGGGCACAGGAGGCGGCATTGGGGCAGCAGAGTTTTCTGGCATTAACAGGCGCCTGTATGCAGCCAGAGTTTCGGGGCTGTCGTGTGGCATGAGTAACCCTGCTACAGAGCCTAGACCAGGGGTGGCCAACCCGTTACAGATGAAGAGCCAAAATAGAGGAGGATGCAGCGCAAAGAGCCAAGGGAAAAAAGTTGGGTCTGAGAGTTGCTGCCCGTGCTGTATGTATGGACTGCCGCAGGTCCTGTACAGTTGGGTGGCCAGTGGCCATGTCACACGGCCCATCTGCATCCGAGGGCAGCTGACGACCACTGATTGCTCCTGTCACTTCCCCTTCCTGGCTGCCAGGGGCCGAGGCTGGAGTGGACCACCACCACTGGAGATTTCAAACTCTCCAGCCACGATACCCGAAGTCACTAGTCTCTCCAAAAGTCTTGGACGCCACACCACAGCTTATCGGGGATATGCATCACAGGGTCGCTGGGTGAAGCGTACTCAGATCCTTGGATGGAAGACACCACAGAAGTGCTAGGTAGTGTCACTGGGGATGTAAACGAGTAGTCGAGTTTACGATTAATCAATAAGCCTAGGCTTATCGGTTAATCTTCCTGACTACTCTCATTCCCTCCCCCCCCTTTGCTGCCTCTGTGTCAGAGGAAGCAGCTGGGGTGACAGGCGGCTGGTCCGCGAGCGGAGCTAATTTTTACACCGGCTCCCCTCGCTGACCGGCTCCTGCCCGGAACCCTGCGCTGCTGCCTCTGATGCAGGGGCAGCAGCACAGCATGGCAAGGGGCTCCTCAGGAGTGAGACCAGAGCACACTCGCTGCTGGACCCACCCCAAGGACTATAGAATAGTCGAGTAACCGCTAAGAATTCACACGGTTACTTGACTATTCAATTACCCACCAGCTAACCTCCCTAAGTATCACATGAAGCTGGGTGGGTTCGATGGGTCAATAAAACCTCCCACAGAAGTAGCACCCACAAGTTAAGCATCGCCTTGGGTGCTTCTCCTTGGACAGGGACTTCCATGGCTGTCAGCTGAAGGGTCTAAGATGCTGTACTAGGGATGTTAAATTCTGATTAGTTGGCTAATTGAATAGACAATGTAATTTGCGCCAACTATTCGATTAGTTGATAGGGCGCCTCCACCTAGGGCTGTTGCTACACTTCAAAGGCGAAAGCGCTGTATGGAGCCCGGGGTCAGCTGGGGACTCCGCTGACCCTAGGCTCCATGCGGCGCTGCCGCTTTGAAATGCCACGGGAAGCCCAGCGTCAGGCTACAAGCGGCGTTTCAAAGCGGCAGCACTGCACGGACCCTGGGGTCAGCGGGAAGGGGAGGTCCCCAGCTGGCCCCAGGCTCCACGTGGCGCTGCCGCTTTAAAGAACCCTCTCCTCTCTCCCCCCCACCTTTGCTGCCTCTTTCTGATAGAGGCAGCAAGAGGGGCGGGGGGACTAGTCGACTAGCCTGTCGACTATCCGATAAGCATTTGCTTATTGACTAGTCGGTCACATCCCTATGCTGTACTTGACTCTGGTGTGCATTTGCGGGCAGGGGGAATCAGAGCTTCATATCCCAGCTAGTAGGGGCAGGGTGGGTAACGAGTCTCCTTTTCTAATGAGATCCTGAACCTAATGCAGGCTGCTTGTAATGTGCCCGTTCCAGCTGTGAACAAATCAAGTTGTCACTGGAGCAGTGGAAGCCAGTGAGGAATGCTGACAAAATCCAGGCAGAATTTATTCAAAATCTATAGTATTTCATCCAGGGGGGATTTTAGCAGAAGTTCCTCCTGCATTTTTCAGCTCTCTTTGCCCTCCATTTTAATACCAGATCCTATTGGGAAGGCGCACACAGAAGTTACTAATGCGATTAGTCACATGAAGTGTGGCTGCTGGACCAAGTGTTACAGAAACCCCACAGACTGCACAGCAAGAGCGAAGTTGACTTGTGCATCCCCCGGGCCACCCATTTTAAACAAAATTTCCAAAAAATTTTGCTAACAGAAAAGGGGCCCACTTCTAGCATTGCGCAATGAAAGCAATGCTACCATTCCAACTTTTTCTGCGCAGTTGGTTTCCATTTATCTACCAGGTCTACTGCAGAGGATTCTCCACCCACCACAACCGCCCTGCGGCAGAAGGTTCGGATTGCACCGCTCAATAGGGCAGGGGCACTGGGTGACTTCTGGAACCCACTCTTATGCTACTAAGCCATGTCCCACCCTGCCGGATCCATTACTGGCAGAGTTTGCCTGGCTCCCCATTAAGGGGATGAGAATGTCAGCACACAGAGGCCTGGCTGGGCCATTTGCCCAAGAAGCCATTCACTGGCCACACCGTCCATCTCTCCGATTTCTGACAGAGAAGGTTGTGGCGTGAACCAGCGCTCCCAAGCTACACCTGATCCCCTTGACCGGTGTCACTACCTTGACTGATCCGGTGGGCATGAACCCTTGCCCAGTTCCAAAGGGCGAAGAGGCAAGGACTCACCAAAAGGAACCCAAGTTTACCAAATCACAGCTACCGGCCAACAGGTCGGTCCCCATAACTGCTTCAGAGTGAGCTAGAATGGTGCTGCAGCCACCTTTAAACTGCATCCATGGGTTTGTCTACACTGCAGTTACTGACCCGCAGTTGGTCAGAGCCGGCTGACTTGGGCGAAGGGGCTGCAGGCATTCAGGCTCAGGCTGGAGCCGGGCTCTAGGACCCTGCAAGGTGGGCAATAGGGATGTTAAATTTAGATTAATTGGCTAATCGAATAGTCGATGCAATCTGATTAGTCGATAAGGGCACCTCTGCCTCTGAAGTGTAGCTACACTTCAAAGGCGAAAACGCTGTGGGGAGCATGAGGTCAGCAGGGGACTCAAACAGTCCCCCGCTGGCCCTGTGCTCCCTGCGGCGTTTCAAAGCGGCAGTACCGAGCCTGGGCTGCATGCGGCATTTCAAAGCAGCAGTCCCACATGGAGCCCAGGGTCTGGCCCCGGGCTCCATGCGGCGCTGCCACTTTGAAGCACCCTCTCGTCTTTCCCCCTCCTTGCTGCCTCTTTCTGATAGAGGCAGCAAGGTGGAGAGGAAGTGACTAGTCGACTAGCCCGTCAACTATCCGATGAGCATTTGCTTATCGGACAGTCAACTAGTCGTTCACATCCCTAGTGGGCAAGTCCCAGAGCTCAGGCCTGAGTGGGAGAATGTCCCCTGAGCCTGAGGCAGCTGGCACAGGCCACAGCGGGGTGTCTAAGTGCAGCGTAGCCAACCCTCATGGTCTCCGCCGCCAATGCTTGCAGGGAGGTCTCCCCTGAGGTCCCTACTGAGCCTAGGAGACAGCTCCCAAATCCCATATTAGGGATATAAAATCCTGTTTAACTGGTTAACCAGTTAAACGTGATGTTTACCCTGTTAACTGATTAAAGGGGGAGCAGATGGGGGGGGGAGGGGCGCTCCAGTCCATCCTGCCTGTGACGGGTGTGCCTGGGCCTGCTGCAGACAGGGGCTGCTCCGGCTGTCCTGCTCCGCAGCAGGGTCCTGTGGGGCTGGAGCAGCCCCCCTGCCCACAGTGGCAGGGAGCTCTTCCAGCCTCCATTGGTTAACCAGACCCAGTAAGCATGACCCTTAGCCGATTAACCGTTCACATCCCTATCCCATAGGCCCCTGGCTATGCTGGTTAGCTAAGCCACACAAATGAGTGAACCAGAACAGCTGGTAAAATCATCATTGAAGCCAGTTCAAGCGCCATAGCCGCAGCGCACAGGGAACTTAGCTCTCCAGAAGCCCCTATTTCCACAGCCTTCACCTTGCAACAAAAATCCCGGGCTGCTAGGGCTGGCGGTCTAGCGCGACAACAGTGGCTGGGTAGTTTCTCGATCGCCGGCCCACTGGTCAGTCACACAGGACCGCGGGTAGAACGGCTGCCCATTTTTTCTGCTGCTTCACAAGGGGGATCCCTGCAATCTCAGGGCCTCCTTTTAAGGTGGGGCCCCAGACTAAGCAGAGTATGCTATCAGCAGCCAGCCTGCTTAGTGGTCTCATCCTGCACCATCTCTTGGAAAGGCGTCTCTCCCTCTACTCCTCCCTCCCCGCCTTTCTCTCTCCCACTTCTGACATTCACATGAAAGGAACAGTGGGGGGGAAGGGGGGGCAAAGCAGCAGCCTCACGCTCCATCCTGCCTAAAGTAGGCCAGCAGTGGCTTTCGAATCATTAGCCTTCTAATGCTGCCTCTCACCTCAGCTGGCTCTGCCCTTCTCCTCCCTGGCCACGAGACACATTCCTTCTGCTCCATGCAGAGCCGGGCCGGGTCAACCTCGCCGCCCCCCACAATCCCGAACGTGCCCAGCACACGCGCCACAGCAGACTCACTGGCCTTGCTGAGCTCACACCAGACCAACTGCCTTTGAATGCAGTGGCGGCTCTGCCATTAACTAGGGCACCAAGTGCCCCGATGCCTACATAGACAAGGCACAGGCCCACGCAAACATGTGGGGTCGTGGATATCGGAGGCGGCATGCAGCCCCAAACCTTCCTGATGTAACCTCAGAGGCAGGTAAGAAGAAACACTCAGATCTAGAGCTCATGCACTTAGAATCATAATCACATCACACCCAGCCCTTCTCCCCTACCAATTGTCTTTCAAGGCGAGCCTTTTAACAAGAGACAGCCCTGTGTTTCAGCCTGCTGGGGTGAGGATCATTACTGCAGTTTCTTGCATCAATTATTCATTGGCTTGGAAAATATCATAGCTATTAGATTGATCTTTTCCGTTCTAGGACTAAGTTCTCTGCAATCTCTTTTTCCATGGCTCAGACAGCATCAACATGAATGGTCCATGCTCTCAATGTAGATGAGTACCCCAGTCACTCACAGGCAGAGACCAACTGCGCCCCTTCCCCTTCCAAAAATGACCTCCGGTTTTACAAGGCAAACCAACTGTGGGCATGAGCCCTGTTAATAAGGATAAATAACACCACACAGTTCTTCTCCGGCACTTCCCTCCTGCTGATCTCACAGTATTTTATAAGGAGGCCAATAGCCCAGTCCCCATCTTACAGATGGGGCACCTAAGCAGAGAGGAAATGGTGCCCCCGTCCTTTTCCAGGACCTGGATCTCTGGAGGCCCAATCAAGCACGCTATTCATAGGCAGAGCCCTGTAAATCCACAGATATCCATTTATAACCATGGGTATCTGCATCCACAGAAGTGGGTGTGGTGAGCCACAGCTCATTTTTGCATACAAATTTTGTATCTAGAACTAGGGATGTCACTGGTTAACCAGTTAACTGGTTAACTGATAAGCATCATACAGTAAGGGTGATGCTTACAGGTTCTCAGTTAACTGGCAGCCTGGCCAGACCCACCCACCACCCCACCCCACAGGGCACTCCTAGAGTAGCTCTCTGCCCACTCACACCATGGGATCCTGTGGGCCTCTAGCAAAAAAAGACGGCTCAGAAATGAATTGTGGGAGTTGTAGCCTGTAGAGCTAGCTTAGCCATTTCTTTTACTTAGCAGGATCCTAAAGCCTGGAACCTGTAAAACTCGGGCATGAGCAAGTCAGCATAACAAAAGGACGCCTATGACCCATAGATAAATGGCCTGATAGTTACCCTAGATTTTGGGGAACTGCTCATGAGAAGGGGCTCATACATATGGACACCAAACAGCCACAGGAGCCCTGAATCGATCCTGGGTCTGGACTGAGACAGGTGTAACCACAAACTTGCTTTCACAACAGGTGCCGCATGATCATTAGCTAACAGGGATTAACGTGTTTGGCTACAGGACAAGTGCTCCCCACTACGATGAGGGTGAGGAAGTTTGTTTTACACATGGAAGGCCGGGCAAGTCAATGAATATTCCTGATGGTATCCATGCCCTACGATAGGCCAAGCCACCCTGTAGAGAGGGTGAGCTGTCCATCACTGATATTTCAGTTCTTCATTCTTAGTTACCATCCTTTGGACTTTTGGGGCACTTGGACCATCAGACTCACGGGCCGTGCCAGTGAGAGGGCTGGTCCTTTGTCTCCCACTCACCAGGTCCCAGAAGAACACAAATTCTGGGGCGCCTGATTCCGGGATAAGACTCCTATTACTCCAGAAATATCAGTTGTCAATCAATTCAATGATTCTCTCTCTCTATATATATATATATATAAAGTTTTTCCTGAGGGGCCGGCTGGGGGGGCGGGAAGAGCTGGGAGGAAGAGCACGGGGCCTTGGCCTGACCCAACTCCCTGGGCAGCTGGAGGGAGTGAGCTGGGCCAACTGCGGCCTCGGTCCGGTCCAAACTCCCACCTCCTCCCTGGCCAGGGAGGTGGGGCTGGCCTGGCCTCAGGGGTCCTGGCAGCCAGGGGGATGGGGACCAGGCCAGGCCTGCCACATCTCGGCCTGGGCCTCCACAGCGGCCGGGGTTGGGGGTGGAAGTGGGGGGGACAGCCAGGACTGCCTACCCCCAAAAAGGGGGGTTGGCGAGTGTAGCAAGCAGGGGGCACTGTCTCCTAGTTAACCATTATAGAGGGTCAGGCTACAGAGTTATCAGTCCTTAAGGATTCAACAGCAACTTGATTAAGAGAGTTTTCTTCTGTCTGTTTCATGAAATAGGGTCTAACAAAGTAACCCCAAAGTGTTGTAAACCAAAATTCACTTCCTTCAGTTAGGTGTTACTTTCCTGGAATATGCTACATCAGAATCCTAACAGTTCTCCAGTGGTCCATAGAGTCTCACAAGGTAATCATGGCCTGAACTTGAAATACTTAAGGAAAAGGCAGATTACAAAAACCTCAACCATTACAATTGCAAAAGTAGCCCAGGCTGCCTTTATACATCATACAGGAGCCAAAAGGCGGGCAAACTCCATTTCTCCCTGCACGTCACCTTAACCTCTGTACATCTCCTGAAATGAGGGAGGGACGGAAAGGAAAAGTTAGACTAGAGGGCAAACTGAGCAAACAGGGAATAAGATAAGCTGACTCTCAGCTGATGGCCAATGAGAGGACCCAACCACACACAAGACCAAGCCTGCAGCTGAGCCAACACCTGACACAAATGAACGATTTGCTTTGCCAGATCATTCTTAGCAATTTGCCAAGGACCGTCTGCAAAATAGAGAGGTGTGAGAGCCAGCTGATTTCGCAAAGGGGTTAGGAGGGCTTCTTACATTAAGGTTTGCAGCTCGCTTTGAGATCTTGCGAGCAAAAAGTGCTGTAGAATTGCAAAATAACAGATAGTCCTATGGCACCTTAGAGACTAACAAAAATATATATAGCATCAGGAGCTTTCCTGGGCAAAACCCACTTCTTCAGATGAGCTCCTCTGATGAAGGTCTGTTTGCCTGCGAAAGCTCATGATACTATATATATTGTTTAGTCTCTAAGGAGCCACAGGACTACTCGTTGTTTTAATGTTACAGAGTAACACGGCGACCCCTGAGACTCCGCAGAGTCGCAAGACATTGTCAGCAGTGGCAGGAACATTAAACCCATTAAAACAATGCAGTGATGCATCTGGGCTACTTGTGTTATAGCCACCCCTTTAGGGAAAATATAGGTCACAGAGTGACCATTGGTTACTTCCTCCTGATTGATTTTTCTTGACAATTTCCCATGATAGGGATTTTTGAAAATGCAAAGTCGAAGTCCCAGTTAATCATCTCTAAAAACAAGGAGCTTTTCCCTTCCGTTCCGCACCCACCCACCCACCCTTCCCTTGCCAACATATGTACACAGATTATCAGAATCAGACAGATAATGGAGCAGCCACCCTCCAATTCCATTAACAACTATTCGGGAAGCAGATGCTATCAGAGCTAATTGAGCCCAAAATGTAGGGTTTGTAAACAAGCTTTCCTAATACTGAAACATGGACCAATTCAGGGTCCGTCCCCCCTGAATTCCCCTGGAAACAGGGTTTAAAAAAAACCCCACACAAATATTCTCTTTCCGACAGAGGCCCCACAGTTGCTGCAGTAGCATGTCCGTTTCTAGGATTTTCCCTTCCAAGTTTTCATGCACGAACTAGAAAATGCTCTAGCATGTCCCTACTGGGAAGTCTACTGAGGACAATCTCTCAGGGGCAGGGACCGGCTGCAGGCCAGCTCTCTCATGGTCAGACAGTGCATAAAAAATAAATACAAACCGTAATCCACACCATTCTCCAACCCAACCAAATGGTTAAAAAACCAACAAACACGAACTGTAACGAACAGCGAAGAGCAAATGAGATTTACAAAATTCTCTCCTTTTTGAAACCTTACAGTGTTACTAGGAACATGGCCAATTTTTAAGCCCTTTTAAATGCAGTTTCAGGCCCTCCCCCAAGTCCAAACTCTCTGCTTAGGTCACTGATTACCAGCCAGGTTTGTGAGCTCACCCAGACAAGTGGTGTTTCCTTTTTAAGCACGCTGCTCTCTCTAAGAGCGAATCTGCCCTGAGCCACAGGAGTGCGTGTCCATCTCATTGTCATTCTAGCAGCAACAGGCTGAGTGTGTGCCATGGGAGGTGACCTACCGAGAGCATCTGCTGCTTCGCTAGGACTTGTCTTGGTGATAGATACATCCATTAAACAGTCCTTCCTGACATTACAGTCACATGACCCAGTTACTCACACCGGCCAGTTCTTTCATCCAATGCTCTTTGTAGCACATACTCCCCCTGCGCCCCACAGCTCACATACATAACCACCCCATATTTCATTAAAAACTGCCAAGGGCTCAGACAGTTTATCAAGCACACCCAGTAACCCAGCACTGACCTCACTGCGCTGGGACAGTCGGAATCCGTAACCCCGTAAGCAGCAACAGACTAGCTCAAACCTCCCTGCAGAGCTAGGAAGGGGACTTCTGGGGGCAGTTATCTGCCTTGGGGAGGAGGTGCATGATGACAGATTTTCCCCGGCCACTTCGCCTGCATATCATTAAAAATGATTAAAGGTCTAGAGAACATGAGCTATGAAAAAAGACTGAAAGAATTGGGCTTGTTTAGTTTGGAAAAGAGAAGATTAAGAGGGTTGGAGGACATGATAGCGGTTTTCAGGTATCTAAAAGGGTGTCAGGAGGAGGGAGAAAAATTGTTCTTCCTGGCCTCTGAGGACAGAACAAGAAGCAATGGGCTTAAACTGCAGCAAGGAAGGTTTCATAGAATACTAGGACTGAAAGGGACCTCGAGAGGTCATCGAGTCCAGTCCCCTGCCCTCATGGCAGGACCAAATACTGTCTAGACCATCCCTGATAGACATTTATCTAACCTACTCTTAAATATCTCCAGAGATGGGGATTCCACAACCTCCCAGTGTTTGACTACCCTGACAGTTAGGAACTTTTTCCTAATGTCCAACCTAAACCTCCCTTGCTGCAGTTTAAGCCCATTGCTTCTTGTTCTATCCTCAGAGGCCAAGATGAACAAGTTTTCTCCCTCCTCCTTATGACATTCTTTTAGATACCTGAAAACGGCTATCATGTCCCCCCTCAGTCTTCTCTTTTCTAAACTAAACAATCCCAATTCTTTCAGCCTTCCTTCATAGGTCATGTTCTCTAGACCTTTAATCATTCTTGTTGCTCTTCTCTGGACCCTCTCCAATTTCTCCACATCTTTCTTGAAATGCGGTGCCCAGAACTGGACACAATACTCCAACTGAGGCCTAACCAGTGCAGAGTAGAGCGGAAGAATGACTTCTCGTGTCTTGCTCACAACACACCTGTTAATGCATCCCAGAATCACGTTTGCTTTATTTGCAACAGCATCACGCTGCTGACTCATATTCAGCTTGTGGTCCACTATAACCCCTAAATCCCTTTCTGCCGTACTCCTTCCTAGACAGTCGCTTCCCAGTCTGTATGTGTGAAACTGATTGTTCCTTCCTAAGTGGAGCACTTTACATTTGTCTTTATTAAACTTCATCCTGTTTACCTCAGACCATTTCTCCAATTTGTCCAGATCATTTTGAATTATGACCCTATCCTCCAGAGCAGTCGCAACCCCTCCCAGCTTGGTATCATCTGCAAACTTAATAAACATACTTTCTATGCCAATATCTAAATCGTTGATGAAGATATTGAACAGAGCCGGTCCCAAAACAGACCCCTGCGGAACCCCACTAGTTATACCTTTCCAGCAGGATTGTGAACCATTAATAACTACTCTCTGAGTACGGTTATCCAGACAGTTATGCACCCACCTTATAGTAGCCCCATCTAAGTTGTATTTGCCTAGTTTATTGATAAAAATATCATGTGAGACCGTATCAAATGCCTTACTAAAGTCTAGGTATACCACATCCACCGCTTCTCCCTTATCCACAAGACTCGTTATCCTATCAAAGAAAGCTATCAGATTGGTTAAACATGATTTGTTCTTTATAAATCCATGCTGGCTGTTCCCCTATCACCTTGCCACCTTCCAAGTGTTTACAGATGATTTCCTTAATTATTTGCTCCATTATCTTCCCTGGCACAGAAGTTAAACTAACTGGTCTGTAGTTTCCTGGGTTGTTCTTATTTCCCTTTTTATAGATGGGCACTATATTTGCCCTTTTCCAGTCTTCTGGAATCTCTCCTGTCTCCCATGATTTTCCAAAGATGATAGCTAGAGGCTCAGATACCTCCTCTATCAGCTCCTTGAGTATTCTAGGATGTATTTCATCAGGCCCTGCTGACTTGCAGGCATCTAACTTTTCTACGTGATTTTTAACTTGTTATTTTTTTATTTTATCTTCTAAACCTACCCCCTTCCCACTAGCATTCACTATGTTAGTCATTCCTTCAGACTTCTCGGTTTAGGTTGGACAGTAGGAAAAACTTCCTAACTGTCAGGGTGGTGAAACACTGGAATGAATTGCCTAGGGGAGGTTGTAGAATCTCCATCTCTGGAGATATTTAAGAGTAGGTTGGATAAATGTCTATCAGGGATGGTCTAGACAGTACTGGGTCCTGCCATGAGGGCAAGGGACTGGACTCGATGACCTCTCGAGGTCCCTTGCAGTCCTAGTATTCTACGATGCTATGATTTTCCTCCAACACAACCGTGGTGCTTGCGTCACAGCACAACCCTGGGGACAGATGCTGGGCAGTGACCAAACCATATACAGCATTTCACCACCATTGTTCACTGTAACCATCATCGCTGAGCGGGGTGCCAGGAAGGAGCTCGTCTGTGAGGGCAGCCGATTTAAAAACCAGCTCTCTGCGCAAACTGGCTGCCTGTCACCCTGATAAAGAGGCAGCAGAGAGGGGAGGCAGCAGCCCGTCTGGTGGGGTCTGAGCTCCCGGACCCAGCATGAGCCAGAACTGAGCTGCGCTACCTCCCCGCTCAGCTCCTAATACACTTTAAATGCAGAGCCACAGCAGGGGTAGGTCCTGGACCCATTGCACGGAGCTGGGCTGCTGGCCAGCCTAAAAAATTAATTGGTGGGGAGGGGAAGGAGGGAAATGCATGTAGTCTATAGCATTAACCTATAAGCTTTTGTTTATTGGTTAATCGACTACACTATTACATCCCTACCCTGGCCCACTTTGCTTCCAAAAGGTCGGATAGGGGGCCTCATCTCAAGGACACTGAGCATTTGGACAAGGTGGCATTCTAGACCACACCAAACTTCCCTGCACCAGTGTCAGCTGTGCGGTACTGAATTTCCTTAGCCCTTTAACACCCTTCCCCCCCACTCAAACTCCATCCTTAAATTTATTACACAGACCTCTAAAGCACTCAGAATAGCCTGTTGTACCAGCCCTAGGGTCATATACACAGCCCTTGCACTCAATCAGTAGAGCCCTGCAAATCGGTGGATATCGCTTTATATAGATCTGCAGACTCAGATGGCCATGGCTCATTTTTGTGGATGCAGATGCAAATTTTGTATCGACAGCCCTGCGACTACGCAGAAATGCACATGTGGATGCCAATTTTGTATCCGCCCAGGGCGCTAAATATCAGATGAGTTTAGTCCCATATAAAAGAACAAACTCACTTAGCCAAGGATTGTTCCAAAGAGCACAGATATCCAGTGTGGACCCCAGGCCACCCTACCTGCCTGTCATGAAAGGCAGTCACACCAAGGGAGAGGGTTAGAGGGGTTCCTGCCCTTCTCACATGACCAGCATTCAGCATGGTCCGCCTCCTGCTTCCTAACTCAGGGAAGCACAGATGCTCCGATAGAACCTGCATTCCTTATTAGCATAATCTTCCTCAATCACTTTGCCAAGGACTGCTCAAAGCGCACCGTCTGCAGGGCTGCCACTAGACAGAAGGGATGTGCCTGGTCCCACCCCTTGGAAGGCGGTGGTGAAAAAAGCAGGGGCAGTTGGGGGCATAAGTGGAAAGTCAGCGAGTCTTCCACAGAAGCATCTGAAGGGATCCAGACTCCCTCAGTGGGGAGAAGAAAGCCGTGGTTAAGAGATAATACACGCGGCAGGGTGGCAGGCTGCTTCATGTGTGCTAAAAGGCGGCTATTTTTCCAGGGAGCGTTAGAATCATTTTTGATCATAAGAGAAGCTGCCAGTGAGGCTGCTTATCTGCCTTGACGATGGTGGAGTTTAAAGAGCTAGGAGCCCATTACACACTCAGATTAAGCAATTCTGGAAGCAGAGCTCTGTCTGTCATTGTGGGTGTGTCCAGTTGTGTCAATTACACTCAAGTGACAATAAACCGCCAAACAAAAGAAGCAGGCTGATGAAATGAAATATCTTTTGTCACCAGGCTGCTGTGCACAAGATCAGCTGTCAAGACACTTTGGGTTCCACTGGAAAAGGTAACTAAGACTTTGTCTTCATTTCCAAACACAACAGCATGGCCATGGCCCCAGCACTGGGAGAGAAGTCATCCAGCGCTCTATGCAAACCTCCACAAGGGGTGCAGGCTCCCTGCTAGGAGCCTGTTTACATTGGGCACTTTACAGCGCTATAACCTGTTGCACTCAGGGGGTGTTTTTTCACACCCTTGAGCTCTGGTCTACACTAGGGAGTTATTTTGTAATAACTCCCCTTATTCTGAAATAATAAGTGGCGCATCCACACTACCAAGCCTGTTATTTTGAAATAATAACTCCTGCTTTCAACGAGGAACAACACTAATTTCGAAATACTTATTTTGGAAGAGCAGTAGTGTGGACACTCCGGTGCTGCTGTTTCAAAATAACTGCTCCCCCGAGTAATTCAAACTAATTACTCCCCAGTGCTTCCTGGGATTCTAAGTCAAGGTAGCACATCCACATTGAGGGAACCTGCCTCACACTAATTTCGAGGCTTCCTGTAATGTGGACATGTTATTTCAAAATTATTTATATTGGGAGTTATATCACACAGTCAGCATGTGGAACTCCTTGCCAGAGGATGTGGTGAAGACTAGGACTTTAATAGGGTTCAAACGAGAGCTAGATAGATTCATGGAGGTTAGGTCTATCAATGGCTATTAGCCAGGATGGGTAGGAATGGTGTCCCTTGCTTCTGTTTGTCTGGAAATGGGTGACAGGAGAGGGATCACGTGAGGTTTACCTGTTGTGTTCCCTTCGTCTGGGGCATCTGATATTGGCCACTGTTGGCAGACAGGATACTGGGCTAGATGGACCTTTGGTCTGACCCAGTACGGCTGTTCTTATGAGTTATTATTTCGAAATAATTTCCTAATGTAGACATGCTCTGAGTGAGAAAGTTGCAGCGTTGCAACTTTCCGGAGTAGACAAGCCCTTAAAAAGTGGTACAAAAGGTGGACCAGAAAGATCCCCCTGCAGAGTCCTTTGGGGAAAAAGATTTGTCTCATCAAGGCTTGTTAAATTGGCACTAAGTTTCTGTACGTGAGTGCCAGGGCCACAACGCTCGCAACTGGGTGCCTGAAAGTGGGCACCTAAATCAAAGCTGACCGGCTTTTCAGAGATCTCGAGTGCCTGTAACCCCCACTGATTTCCATGGGAGCAGATGGATGCTCATCACTAGAGCCCTGCAAATCTGCACATACCCACTTTATACCTGCATCTGCGGCAGCGGAGGCAGATATCCTCGGCTCATCATTGCAGATGCACGGGCAGATAAAAATTTTGTGTCCGCACAGGGCTCTACTCATCACTTCTGAAAATCAGGTCAAACACACCCACTTTAGGTCCCTCTGTGAGCCTTTCATGATAAAATTTACCTGTCACGGCCAAAATGTTCAACTATGTATTTGGGGAATCTCTCCGCATGCTGCACAGAGGCCGGGGGGGGAAGGGGAGATGGGGACTTAGAAGATTTCAGTCCTCCCCTGTGTAGCTGACAGCGACCCAGGTGGGGTGGTAGCTTGAGAAGTCTTTGTCTGCTTTGGATGGCCAGGAAACCAGCCCTGTTGGTTCTCAAGTTCTCTCTTCTTGGTGGGAATACGTAGCAGCTGTGGTCTCAGCTCCCCTGGTGCTCACAACCTACTGCTCAGCACCCCACTCCCTTAAAGCTGCGTAGCCTGCAGTCATGTGCAGGACACGGTGCTGACTCGCTTTTGGAAGGCTCCTGCCATTTTTGCGCGTGACTTTTGCAGAACATGAGTCATAAGAGCAACCAAGCCTTCTTCCTCCTGGTGTGTTGGGTCTGACTCACACCAGCTTCCCAGCTGTCCTGGAACTCCAGAGTCTCCTGATTCTGCCTCTCCCCTCCCAGCCTCTGGGGACAAAGAGAGAACCAGAGCGGAGGTGGAGGGAGGGGGGTCTCTATCATTTCAGTCATTTCTCCTCTCGCAATGTTTCTTCACACAGTTTTCTCCCCTTGGCACCACACGGGAACAAAGTCCTTTAACTCCTCCGGGGCCAGAGTTCACGTGAAAAGATTTCCCCAGAAAGCAACACTGGCGAGGTGTGTTCCCCTCCCATCCCCGTTTACCTATTTCAGGGAGAGGCCTAGGGCTGTGTTCATCCTACCTGCTTCCTTGACCCAGTCCACTTGCGGGCTGCAGCATAATGCAGCTTTTTGAATGTCATGTTGTTTCGCTGCCAAAGCAAAGCCGTTCTTCCCCCAGCAAAACCTGTCAGAGGTGGCCCCCCCAAAAAAACCCAAGATACCTGCCAAGGATTAAGATTTATTTTTAGGTAAAGGCCACTGCTTGCTACACGGTAGCCAGGAGCTGGGCCTAATACCCACTGCTAGACAAAGGCCCAAAAACGCTGAATTGGACTAGGAACATATGCTGGAAACCCTAGCTCTCTGTAGATATAAGTCATGTCTATCCCCAGCAGATTCCCAAGATATAGGACTTTAATAATCTTGCTTCCCTCTCCATCACCTCAATTCTGATATAATTTTAGCAGGCACTATGTAAAGGAAAGCTACAGCTAGGAAATTAAGGCTTATACCAGCTGGAAGCGTGAAATAACCGTGCTAAAACCTCAGTCCCTCCTCTACTGTAACTAGTGGCGCATGAAGCGATTCCAGGTGGAGCGCAGATTGCCAGCAGGTAACAGGGTGCACCTCTCCTCTTTGTTTTAGGCACAGCCCCGTGGGTGCCATTTCTGAGGCTGCCACAGGGACATAAAGAAAATGGGAAAGGGTCTGCCACCTCGAACAGGAATGGCGTTCACTAGACAATACACACCATGCCAAAATTTGAGGCTTCCTGGCCAAAAGCATTCATCTTGCAAACCGTTGGCATTCTAGATTGTCAGTTGCTAAAAACATATCATACTATGAAGTGGCAGGGGCAGGCGGGGGGGGAAGGGGGGGGACAAGCAAGATCGTAATCAGAAGGACCAGAATCTTATGACCTGCCAAAGTTCGCAGCAATGTGACCGATGAGCAGAAATGCTTTCAAACAGTGGTTTTCGATCTGTGGCCCATGAAGCTTTGGGACTCCCCCAGATCATGTCTAAAGGGTTTGTGAAATGTGTTTACCATAGAACAGTGGTTTTCAACCGGGGGCCCCCAGACTATGCCTATGATTGGAGCAGTGAGACCCTTTAGAATTTGAAATATTTAGGGTCTCACAAATGAAAAGAGGTTGAAAACCACTGCTTTAAAGACCAGCCACATACACAAGAATGACAGCATCCGCACCATTCAACAACACAATGAGAATCCCACGCTGCGAAGGATTGTAAGGAATTCTGCAGTTTTGTCCCTCACAAAACACAGCCAAGCCCCCCCCCCAAATCACCTTGTCTTCGTTCAATTCTGTTTGTAAGCCACATTTGAAGAAACTGACTGGACAGGCTCCAATCCTGTAACTGAGAACACACAAGTGGACAAATGAGGCTCCACACAGACGCAGCAGTCTGCCCAGGTACTGTCAATTGCAGAACTCGGCCGCCGTCTCTTGATTTGCTATTGATATGCTATTTGGAGTTATGTTTTAGTTCAGCAATCCCACTCCAGGCTGACAATACATCCAAACCCACAAAGCAAACAAGTGCTACCTGATACAGTATTTTATAGTGGTGTTCCCGAGGACAACAGCTGGAGTTTGTTTTGATAGTCAAACACTTCTGTCCACCTACATACTTACATGGCCCCTCTTATTGTAAGCTGAGCACCTGCGTTTGGCTGTGTATTTACTGGTTTGAAGGACGCTTCGGGGGGGGGGGGGGTTAGGTCATTGCACTATTAAAGTGATGTCAAAAAGCACCTACAGCACGTGACAGATACCTCTCCTTCCCCAGGTTCACACGTAAAATTAATATGTGGCTTGCCCACATCTTGAAGAAAACACAAAATACAACCCTAGGTGTATATTAAGTCTAATAATAGTCAGCATTCCATTAAAATGTGTGAGGATTGTCTACTCATCTTCTATCGGTGCCGCACTATTTCTGTATGTGCAGGTACCAAGGAAATGAGACAACCAGCTCACTGATATCCAGTGGAAGGATTCGCTCTCTAAATGTTACAGCTGCAGAGCTCAGGTTATGCAGAGCAAAGCAAAATCAGCAACGTGAACCTTGCATTGCCCCAAAGTTTAGATTATCTCTAACCAACAGAATATGAAATGTCTCACTGCCCTACATTTATACACACCAACACAGCTGCAGAGCCCCCAAAACAGGTAGGACAGGTTTGGGCAAGGGTCCCAAACTGGAAATAGAATTTTAAAAAGCCATGTAAAAAACAAAGAAAGTGAAAAGAGTGAGTTTGGGGGGAAAGATAATGTGATCAGTAGGCTTGGAAGGAACATATTTTTATCAGTAAGCGTTTTCATCATGCACACACAAACCAACGAACAAAATATTTCCATCCATAATAATCCAACTGTACCCATAGGCAAAGAAGGAAATCATAATAAAATAAAATAAAAATCAAATTCTGCCAAGCCTAAAGATATGCAACTGCTGCTTGTTTACATTCTCCACTCAGTATGTGCTGGGTAAGCTCTGCTGAGTGAAAATAGGAGATATTTGTTCATGATAGTTAATGGGAATACAAATATTTAAGATTTCAGGTACAAAAATAGGATGAAGTGCAAAGTTTCAGGGTTATTGTTGGGGCTTCGTGTTTGTTTCTATTTTGCTTTTTTGGCAGATTCACCACAAAGGGGTAGTTTTCACATCAAAACATGCAAAATTTGGAAGCGCTAAGTGTTTTGATGAAAAAAAAAAAAAGATCTTTAGTTAAAATACCTTATAGTGGTTGCCACTTTCTCTTTTCATTCAAAAATAGCCCAATTTGCAATTTTCTGAAAAAAAGAAAAAGCACCAATTTTCCAAAGTCTTGGATAATGTGAAAGATTTTGAGGTTTTAAACATTTCATTACAAATGTCTTACATGCAGCCCAAGGCAGCGATTACGCAAGTCAGTGGGTGGTTTTGTAAGCATCTGTGGAGCAACAAGCAACATGTAAGATCTGGGCCCTATGGAGGACATCGACACTTGCAAGAAGAGGAAATGAGAGGAAACACCTTGGCCATAGCCCGCAGGTAGATGGTAACATTACGGAATCAGAGAACTATCGGCTTAGAAGTGGCACAAGGAGACCTGTAATCTACCCTCCTGCCAAAATGCACAATTGGGTTATTTATACCGTCCAAGATAGATGGCTAGCTAAATACAAACAATAAATAATAGAGGGAAAGGTAAATGATCAGACTGGAAACCACTTACAATGAAATTCTATGTACTATAAACGGATGTATAATAACGTCATGTCCTCCAAGTTGCTGTCATAATCTGTAAAGTTGCTTAGGAGGGATGTAACCATTTAACTGGTTAACCAGTAAGCATCACCGTTACCAGTAAGCATCACCTGGTAAACTTACCAGGTGATGCTTACCAGTAACCGGTTAACCAGCAGCCCAGCCAGGGCCCCCTGCCCGCGGGATCCCAGTTAAGCAGTTAACTGGTTAAAGGCAACATTTAACCAGTGAACTAGTTAACCAGGATTTTACATCCCTACTTCTTAGAGCGGGGGGGGGGACCTTTTTTGGATCGGGGTCTGCTGACCCACATAAAAATTAGTTGGGGGCCGGGGCTGCGGGAAGGCAGCAGAGGGGCTGAAGTACCAGCACAGGCTCCCCAATGCTGCGGGAGGCCCTAAGCTTTGGGGGCCTGAGCCAGGCAACCCAGGAGCTTCATCCAGCCCCCAGGCCTTAGGTTCCCCACCCCAGGCTTAGAGTGGTGTTCTCTAAAGCAGGGCTCTATTCTATATATTGATAAGAACGCTCACACTGGGTCAGACCAAAAGGTCCATCTAACCCAGTATCCTGTCTCCCGACAGTGGCCAATACCAGATGCTCCAGAGGGAGTGAACAGAACAGGTAATCCATGATTCCCTCTCCTGTATTTCATTTCCAGCCTCTGACAAAGGGAGGCTAGGGACTCCATTCCTACCCATTCTGGCTAATAAGTATTGATGGACCCATCCTCCATGAATGCATATAGTTCTTTTTTGAACCCTGTTAAAGTTCTGGCCTTCACAACATCTTCTGGCAAGGAGTTCCACAGGTTGACTGTGCACTGAGTGAAGAAAAACTTCCTTTGGTTTTAAATCTGCTTTTGCTTTTAAAGCAAGAAATGTTTGCAGTCAACTTACTTCTTATGTCATCTCCAAAGGAGAAAGAAAAGGCAGCTGAAAGTACATGAGAATGCCTGCATCTCCGTGCTTTGGGGGATGTTATGACCACCATTCAGCACACCGAATTAAATTCTTCTGTGGCATAAAGGGCCCTCGTACTTTCACCATTTAATTTCCTCCTTCTCCACCCTTTGCAATGTTCACTTAGAAGCCAGGAGCTAGTTTCCTATTGAATTCATCTTGGTTATTTTATCTGGAAAACAATGATTTCCTCTTCTTCTGTTCCCCGGGCAGCTGAAATGAACAGGGATGTTGTTGTTTATATCCTTGTTTATGCACCATCGTCAACCCAAGTCCAAAAATAGCCATTGTAGCAATCACTACTGTGACTATCAGTCCCGCAAATAGGCTGCTTTGTTGCTGAATGGCTGTTTTTAAATTCTTAGTAATGAAGTGATGTCGCAGGCTGGTTTTCTAAGTCGATGTTTCATGTCGAACAAACATCCCTCCCAATTCTAAGCTAATGTTACTACACATTTAGTTGCTAGGCACAAATGCAAGGCAAAAGAGAGTCTCTGCCCCAAGAAGATTACAATTGGATCTGCATAGGAAGGTGTTTGCATTCGTATGGAGCTTCCTGATATTAATGTGGTTCTGAACAGGAACAAGAACCTTCCCCTTGTGGATCAAATTGTCGGACTGGCACCCGAGTGTGAGAAATGCAGAGTTTGCAATTCACAATCTCTGACACAGTCTCTTACAGTTATTGGAAACAGTTAAGCCGGATGGGGTTGCTAAGCCATCGCAGTAAGAGAACTGACATCTAAGGGTACGTCTACACTTGCACTGGATCGACAGAACATTTGTCGTTCGCGGGTGCGTAAGAAAAATCCAATGAAGGTCAAAGTTTTGCCACAGCAAGTGAATGTGAACACTGTCCTGCAGACAAAGTGAACCCCCCTCGTATGGCATGGAAGTATTTTGTCTGCAAAAGTGCCAACAATCAGCATTCACGCAACCTGACTTATAGCGACAAGGCTGTTGCCTTACGCGGTGTAGCGTAGACCTGCCCTAGGTTGTCTGAGAAAGGTGGCGTGGCCAACTCCGCGCTGAGTTGTTGGGAGTTCAAATGGGATTTTTTTCCCTATTTTTTTCCTGTTAAAACACAGTATGTTCATTTGTGGTTGGCTAAATGCTGTTTGGTATTTTAATTCAAAGGTGACAGGAGGGATTAGAAGGTGCATTGTGAAGGCTCCAACCAGGGTGACACAAAGCTGTGCAGTTGTAGAAGATGCAGAATGTCAAACCAATCCACGGCAGCAATTTGCAGATTTCCTTTCATCCTGTTATTTTTAACTAACGTAGTTGACGCGTCTACAGAGCGGTGACATTCATGTCGTTGAAGATCTTCTATGTGTCACCCTTTGCATAATGTACATTGCAACAGTGTTTGGATTTCTGGAGAGGCAGCAGTGCCCCCAGACCATGGTCACCTGTAGAGTAAAGGGCTCGTGTAAAAGCCTGTGACACCGAGATCTGTGAAGTTAACACTTTCACATTGATTCCGCATAGTATTTACTGTCAGCTTTTCCTCCCATAATTCCTTGCACAGCACATTTGAAGAAGGAGGAGTTGTTGAAGGATACCAGGGGATTTAAGGCTTGATAGAGCCAAGAGACATCTCTGAACAAGCTGGGGACCCTTTCATCTTGCAAAGCTGAAAAGGGCTGGGGAAGGGGAAGAAAGCATCTCCAGTCTCTTCAAGATCGTACTACTATTGATATCACAAAGCAGCACAGAAACATCACCTGCAGAATTTGCCTTGGCCTACAGAGCAGCTCCCCAGCTCTCCTGCTTTTTACAGGCTCTGCAGTTCCACTTTATCTCCTTCTAGGAGTGACCCACCCAGAGCTGCCAGCAACACTCGCAAGCAGCTGACTCACTCTGGGCATCTCAGAGAAATCCCAGGAGTAGCTGCAGGATCTATGGTAAGCCTCCTGCTCTGAATCTCATGCTCCACTGCTGAAAGAAGTTAATTGGGTGTTAATAAATCATGATACCAAAAGTTCTATCTGCTGGTCTCTGTCTGGCCCTAGCCAGATACACCCCACCCACACTTCTCCTCCCTCTCCCCACCTATCCTGTTCACCAATGTTCTCTGTCACGTGCACTTGGATGGCCACACAGGAGAGATTCAAATGTGGCCCAGCTGATTTGCAGAGCACCCACCACCGGCAGCATGTGTTTCTGCTGGTGGTGCACATCCGCACATCCCGGTGCATACAACTAAAATTATTCCACTCATAAATGGAAAAAGTTAGGGGGAACATTGTTCCTCACCATCCTCCTGAGCCAGGACAGGAAACATCACTCTCTTTCTGCCATCCCTCCTACACATGGAATTGCTTCTCCAACCTCTTCAAATGCCACCTAATTGTGCCCTTGCCCTGAAACCCTTATGAGCGTGCTAGCAGCTCCACAGAAATGACCAAGACTACTCTCACGAATAAGGGTTTGCAGGTCTTGGCTGACTGAAAATGCTTCAGGCCAGGGATCTATCATGCTGTAGCTTTGTGTACACCTGCATTTGTCAGGAAATCTGCCACTGCACTACCACCCATGAGGCATTAATGTAGACAAGACCTCTGCATCTTCACCACCATCTCCTATAGGCCTAAAGTTGGATGACCCAGCGGCAAAACTCCACGTCCTCTCTCTACTAGCTACCACCAAGAGAACTACAGCGCTGCCAATCTTCCAGTGGAAGATTTCACTGAGCCTGTGCATGTGTAGTACACTAGGAACACCTGTAACATCTGCCTTTCCCCTTAGCTCGCAGTCAGCTCCTTCTTTGTGTAGGGCACCCTGCAAGGCTCTGTTCAAAAAACACTGTAATGCAATAAATTGTGTGGCACCGACCAGGTATCTCTGGTAATATCCAGCAGCCAATCAAATAAATTAATGTCCCAAATATTAAAGAAATCGTGTGATCTGACATCTGTCCAAGAAAAAATAATCCCCCCATACGCCTCATTCATTAAGTCAAAAATACACATTTCTGTTACAAAGAGGTGCAAAAGAAACACAATGAAAAATGAGTAAGAGCACGGACTGTATTCTGTACCAATAGTCCGCATTTCTCAACCACTTGTCTGGGCTTTAGGGCCTCCCCATATTCTAAACAGGCAAGAATAGCAGGTCCAGGGATCAAGTCCCCAAGGATGCATGAAGCAGTGCTCAGGAAACACAAGGCAATATTTGGAAGTGCGCCCTTTGCTATTTTGTAACCCATTCAGCCCTAGCTACCTTCCAGAAGCTGAGAGGGTCAATTAATGTCTGCAAAAGCGGTTTGAAGAGGAAGAGCAACCTAAGAGCCAAGCATTAGGTCTAATTGATATTTATATACTATATATATATTTGCATTTTGAAACCATACTCCGGCAAAGGAAGGGCTCTCACACAACCAGGAGGAAGGGACTCCGAGCAATCTGCCCCAATTAAATAATGTGTTCTTGGCTCAAACAAAAGAGACAGTTTTAAAGCCTGCGTTTGTAGAAGCCATTGAAATGCAGACATCACAGCCCGCTGTACGCTGCCCCACCTCCGTCTAGCCAGATTATCCATTAAAATATTGGGCTGAAAGCAATTTAAAGGGAGAAGAAGGGGGAGGGGGGAGTGGAAAGTTCCAAAGCGGGGCGAGGGGAGGCAATGACATGCACTCGCAACAGGACACCACCGAAAGCCCCCTCGGAGCCCTCGGCTGCCATGAATCCCGGACACATGGCTCGGCCGGCGCAGCGAGGACAAAAGTTTGTGCTGTTCTCTGGAATGCGGGGAAGGGCGGGCGCATTCCCCGCGAGGGACCCGATCCGGGACCCACGGGGCGTCCCTCGGGCTCTTACATTTCGGACCCACGCACCCCCGGGGCCCCGCTCCCAAATCGCAGCAGGGAGGAAGGGGCTGCAGCGCCTCCCCTCTGCCCCCACCCCCAGCTGGCCGGGGCCTCCGCGCCCAGCTGCTGCCCCGCTCCGCTCGGACCCGCTGCCGGGGAGAGCAGCCCAACTTTAGCCCCGTGCAGCGGGGCCTGCAGGCGGCTCTGCGGCATGCGCCGCCCATTCATCCCCGGGAGGAGCGTGCCCGCCCCGCAGCCCCGTTACCTGCCGGCCGCATGGCCCCGGCGCGGGCTGCGGGCTAGGGAGCTGGGGGCGCCCGGGCCCCGTGCCGCGCCGCCGGCTGCATGCAGCCCGTGGGGAGCCGGCCCGGCTCCGCTGCCGCCGGCCGGGGAGCAGGCTGCAGGCGCCTCGCAAAGGCCACGATGCCCGCTCCGCAGGGGGCGGCTGCTGCCCGGGGTTAACCCTGCCGGCCCCAGCCTGCAGCCGGCTGCCTCCTTCCCCGGCCCCTCCGCTCGGATCCGCCTCCCCGCCCGCCGGGGCTCCGCGCCGCCCCCAGCTCCACCCACCCCGCCGAGGGGCCCGAGCCCCGGCCAGCCGGGCTTGCAGCGGGGAGCCGCACGCCCCAGCCCCGGGGCGGATCTGCGCCGGGCCAGCGCTGGAGCCCCCCCCCCCAGCCAGAGCCGCGCGTGGGGAGCAGCAGCCCCATGGCTGTTCCGTAGGGCAGGGCCCTAGACCCACAGCCCAGCACAAAGGCCCTGCCCTCTGCACACTGCTCCCCGCAGGCAGGACAGCCAAAGCCTCGTGGCAGGGGCAGGATCCGGGCCGGAGCTGGCCGTCAGCGCTGGTCAGACTGGCCGAATAGGAAATGCCATTCCGACAGGGGCTCGGCCGAGGTAGAGTTCAGAAACACAAGCCTCCCCTTCTTGCTGACCCTGTGCCAAGGAGCAGAGTCAGACCAGCCCGCCAAACGCTTTACTCCAATAACAGATGCCTAGGAGAGCGTTTTATTGCGGAGATACAGCTCTTTGGAATATAAGCTCTTCGGGGCATGGACTGCCTTTTTGTTCTGCATGGCCCCAGCAGGTTCTCTGCCCAGAACAGGGGCCCCTTTGGTCTTTACAGAAGGACAAAGAGTGTAGCAAAATTGAGAGGCGATTTTGCAAAATCTAGTAGCAATATTTCCCCCCGCTCTTCACCCAGGCCTAGGGTTGCCAGGTGTCCGGTATTCTACCGGACAGTCCGGTATTTGTGCTCTTTGTCCGGTAAAAAAAGAGAATACCGGACATGTGCAATGTCCGGTATTCTCTGATTTTTCCAGCTGCGCACTGGACGGAAGCCTGGCGTGGGAAGGGGGAGCGGCTGGAAGGTGGGGCCACGATCGGCGCTAGGAGCCCGTAATTGTGCAGAAGCCAGGCGGGGGAGCGGCTGGCAGTCCCAGCCACTCCCCCCGCCCCCGCCAGGCTTCTACGTAGTCACAGGCTCCCAGCACCAATGGTGGCCCCGCCTCCCAGCCTGGGAGTCCCAGCTGGGAGGCGGGGTTGTGATTGCTGCTCTGGGTGCCCCAGAACAGGGGGCTTATTATCCCGGGTTTTTATTTTTATTTTTTTTTGCTCGACCAAAAAATACCACGTGTCCGGTATTTTTTGGGAGACCATCTGGCAACCCTACCCAGGCCAGCCTAGGATTTCATGGTGCCCATATGCCTCACCCCCAGGCCATCGGAGCTTCATGGTGACAGCATGGAGACAGATGTTCCAGTTTCAAAAGCACAGGCCCCTACCATTTGAAACATCAGAGAATCTCAGCTATGTAGGTCCTATGACACATAGCTGAGCATCAGCTGGTAGAAACACCACCACTGCATGCAATACTGGTGGTAGAAAAATGGTGAATATTCAGTGCAAAGAATTTTTGAAAGTATGAATGAAAACATTTAAAAAAATTAAAAATTGAACCTTAGCATTAAACAGAAAAAGAAATTTCTTACGCTGGTCTCAGGTAATGGGGCAGCTGCTATTTAGGCCTGGATCAGTAAAATGTTTTAAGGCTCACTATCTTGTTGTGTCTAGAAACAACAACTTTATATTTCAATTTGGAAACTCCTATATGTAATCAGAGCTTGATCAATTGCCCTGGCAGAGTAATATTTTTGGCTGGTAAATAAAACATCAGTAGTTTTTTCCCTATGATCTTGTGTTAGAGCACATGGCAGGCTGGTATATTTTGTGCCCAGAATGGTAACTTTTTATATTCAGCTCACCTCACACAAGTGCCAATATAAAATTTTAATACCATACAATGCCATCACGTATGCTGCAAGTTCCATATATATATATATATATATATATATATGGTTTTTCCCCCCAAGTATTACTTGTTCTAAGTTTAGATCTTTCGTCCTGTGAATTTGGCCTTTTAATAATCCTTAGTACATTAAAAGTTATTACAAGGGTGAGACAATGGGCCAAATTCAGCACCCTCGTCAGTCTGTGAAGCTCCACTGACATCCTAAGTACATCACCTAATACTGAAGTACTTTAATACAACCCTATTCTATCTAAATACAGGAACTGGATGAAAAATGTATAGCGTGCATTGCTGTAAGGCCAGATGTCAGTGGTCTCTGATTGTCAAAGCCATGGCTGGGCAATGGAGATTAGATCATATATTCCTGACTCTGACGCTGATGTGGCTTCAGTTTAACCATGTATAAAATGGGGATGATAATAACAGGGCAGTTGTAAGAATCAGTTTATGTTTGTACAGGCTGAACCTCTCTAGTCCAGCATACTCTGGTCCAGCAACATCCATGGTCCGGCATGATTTTAGTGAGCCGGTTGTCCACTTATCATGGGCGTTGCAAAGTTTCCTGCAGTCCCATAAAGTTTGTTTGCAGCCACCAGTCCTAGCTCTCAGTGTTCTGTGCTGTTGTGTAGCTCTAATTAATCCCTAAAGGTCTTCTCGGAGCCCAGTAAGCAGTGGACGTGTTGATAATGCTGCTAGACAATATTGACCTCCCGTGGTTCGGCAAATTCTTTGGTTCAGCATCAGTAAGGCCTTAGGGTGCCAGATTAGAGAGGTTCCTCCTGTAAAGGGCTTTGAGATCTTAAATGAAAGCCACTACATCTTGCAGAGCTGGTATTAATTACTATCATTTTAATTTGGTTAGCTAAAGATTCCCAGTAGCCAGAAAACTGAACTGGTTTGTGTGTCATCCTGGAGCGGACTGAGAGTGCTGGAGAAGAATCTGAACTGGATTTCAGTGCCCACTTGACTAACGGCACCACAAGTACAGTCCTTGCAACTGCGGCGTAGGATTAACTGTCTAGTTTATGCCTTTCCATCATGCCCCTGTTCTGGAATCCAAGTTAATTCTGGCACTGGGTGGTGAATCAGAACCTTTTCTCACTCTATAAGAACGTCCAAACACCACAGTTCACTCAATATGTCCCCGGATCTGCAGCGAGGCCCAGCGGGGCTGCAGGAACCCAACCCATGCAGAATCAGGGCCTATGATTTCCACAGCTATTCATTCCTCCACTCCCTCCGCCGGATGTGCAAAACATTCCCTTCTCTCTCCGCTATTCATCTCAGCACCCCCACGCTGCAAAAAGGAAAAATTTTCTATATTGCAATCTATCGCACATTGGGCTACGGTGGATTAGCTGGAGCTATGCGATAATCTCTCAACCAAAGGGCCCCTGTGATTCCCCCGGCCTGGAATGTGTTTGATGCTCTGCTTAGAGATATTTCCATAAAGTCCCTTCTCTCACAGCCCTTCCCCAGAGGCAAGCTTGATGGGGTGTCCTGAAGGGTTAAGCAAGGCTCTGCTTTGGTATAATTGGCATGTCAGGCTGATGTCTCCTACAAAGAACCCTTTTATCTTCCTGTTGCTGTGTGCGTGCGTGTGTGCCTCTCATGTCAGATTCTAGAAGCCAATTAATTTTGAGGCTTCCCCACAACAGACCCGGGATTTGATATGAAGCTGCCGGGTCGTATAATTCCCGCTCAGACACTGGCTGAGAGATGAGCTCAAAGTGCCGCTTACAGCCAACTGCCAGCTGTACACTGGACTTGGGCTATGGCAGTTTCTGCTCCAACCTGCACAGACATTCCCTTCATTCCAGCAGGAGGAAACAGACTTGACACAGCTCACCGTTCTGTCCCTGCGCCCTTCCTTCTGCCCAGAGGCTGCTCTGGGCTCCCTAAAGACAAGACATGTAGAGACATCATCAGCCCAAGAGGATCCACGCTTGGCTTAATCAGCAGCACGGTCTGCAAGAGTCTGTTTCCACACTTTGCCATGCGCTCAGGGCCGGATTAAGGCATGGGCTAGCCGGGCAGCTGCCCAGGGCGCCAACCTATGGGGGGCGCCTGATGGCAGCTGTAAGGGGCATGCAGCGCCTCTTATAGCTGCCATCAGGTGCCGTGCGCCCGGCTCACAGGCTGCAGCAGCTCCCAGCGGCCACCCTGCAGCGACTGCCCTGGGTGGGGGTCCGCATTAACCCCCGCAGCACCGGACAGCAGTGCCCTTTCCCCCGCGGCTGCGGGGCCCTGCTGCGGCGGCCCCGGGCTGCGCGCCAGCAGTGGTAGCCGGGCCGGGCACGTGCGTCCTGCTGCCACCGGCTCTGTGCGCCCTCCCCCACGCGCCGAGCGGGGGCGGGGCCGCACATGCGCCCTCCCCCAACCCGGGGCACAATTAACCTGTCTGCCCGGGGCGCCGGAATGGCTCGGTCCGGCCCTGCATGTGCCACAAGCAGGGATGCTGTTCTGGCATGGAGGACGGGCTGGTGCAGCGTCTGTCTGTCTCTGCTATTCGGACATATGCTACAGCCACCATGCAGATGCAAGAGGAGAAGCAGCAGGAGCCCGTGTCAGGGACAGAGGAAGAGAGAAGAGAATAGATCAAAGTCCCCTCAGAAGCAGAGGTGAAAGGAAGTGGTTGGACTCAGCCGTGAGCCAGGTTCAGGGCCCTGCCACACAGCGCAAATTTTGCTTTTGCCCCTGGGCGCCTAACACCCTCGCTACGCCTCTGCTCACGTGACAAATCCCAAGCCCTAGACGGCTCATTCTGGGTCTCCAGGCATGTCTCGACTCTCGCCACATCACCCACAAATCTGTGCTTCATTATCCAGTCATTGTGGTTATTCCATGTCCTGAGGGAAAATGTCCAGTGCTGGGTGAAGAAGATACTGTGGGGTTTGGTGTCCCACAGCCAATAGGAAAAAGATAGGCTGCAAGATCTGTTTGGAATTTGGCCTCTGGCACAGTTCCCTGGGAAGTTTTCCCTTTAACCAACAGCCAAGGAAACAATTTCAGTCAAATCAAACCACCCACAAAACAATAAAACAAAACAAAACACTTAGCAGAAAGGAAACAGAGAACCTCAGACAGTTATAACTGCTCTTGTTAGTAAATTTGCAGAAGCATCTATTGAAGTCAAATACTTTTCATCCTCAAAACAAGTTCACTTCCCTGGTGTTCTTTTTCTAAAGAGCTTTGAATGTTTTGTCCAATCCAGAGTAACTTGAATGTTCAGAAAACAAAACCAGGAATCTTTTCAAGTCTGACCTGTTGTAAACTGTAATATTGGGGTGATTTTTTTCCAGCCTAAAATCATATCTGCAAGCTCAGAAATACTTATCTCCGCCATGAAAAGCATATTGAATACCCACTGGCCTATGTCAGAGTCAGAGTTGGGGGAGCCACATAAAAATGATTGTGCAACAAGCCAGCCATGAGTAATAAACAGCACATAACAAAACTCTGAGCACAATCTACATCTACACAGTTCACAACCTCCAGTGGTAAAGTTTTCCACTGACTAATTATGCTTGTGGGAAAGGAATTTGTTAAACATTTGGCTCAGCATTTATGAATACATTCTTTTTTAGAACTGTCTCATCCGTTGGGAACATAAAGTTGTTTGGAAAAACATTCACATATATCAGTACCAGGTTTACCATAATAAATAAAATCAATTGGTTTTTTCCCTCTTCATTTTTCAGCTGCAAATTTAAAGGGAACCAATTTCATTCCTGCACAATAGGAGTTACAGGGGCTCTGCTGAGACACAGCTATTTGAAGTGAGTCTAGCAGCTTCTCTCTGTCACGTCTCCAATGTATTAGTCAACATCTGCAGACTCCTAAAGAGATAGGGACAAATCACGGTCCCATTGAATTCAATGCAAAATTCCGATTGACTTCCCTAGAACCAGGAATTTTCCCTTGAAGTATATGCCAGTTCCTTAAGCCCCAGAATGGCTCTCAGTACGGTTTTTTGATTCACACATTTTAAATATCTATTTTAACTGCTTTTCTAACTGAAAAAAACCCACCCTTACAAGTGAATTGAAAAGCTTTTTACCTGCTAACAGCTGCATTCAGGTCACAGAGTTTCTGCTACAGAAAGTTCTTAACATCGCTGGGGTGAGGAGAGAAGAAGAAAAGATGTAGTGTTGGTGAAAGGTGCCATTTTGACAGGACAGAGACCAAAGTCCTCTGATTATCTATAGGATGGGTACTGCAGAGGAAGCAGACAATAGAACAGTGCAAATAACGGATTTTCAATTCAGTGGCAGTTCCAAAAACTTTTTTTTTAAATGGGTTGGATTGATTCACATCTGAAATGTTTCAAAATTTTCACTGAATTGAAAAAAAAAAAAATCCATGTGGGGGTTTGTTCCAGAACCGGGATTCAAACCTGCCTCTCCTGCAAGTGCCCTACCACAACCAGTGGTTCCCCGCCTGTGACTGGCGGACCCCTGGTGGTCTGCGACGGTACTGTAGGGGATCCACGGAAAGTTTAAAATAGAAATTAAAATAAATGTACGTAGCCTCCTCGCAGCCCGCACGTCCTTCAGCCCGTGTTGCTTCTCACGGCTCGGGAAGCAGCGTGGGCTGAGGGATGTGCAGGCACGGCTATATTGTTGTGGGGGGGGTCCATAAAATGTTAATAGATTGAAAAGGGGTCCGTAGGCTGGAAAAGGTTGGGAGCCGCTGCACTAGGCTAAAAGTGGGAAGGTGGCAGGGATACTGGCAGCAGCATTGCCACCTCTTTTCTGGTTGTTCTGTGAACGGAAAAAAGCGTCTAAAATGTGTGCGTTGTTTCCAGTCACCCAAAACTGCACTTTTCCTGGAATGAACTTTTCGCCTGAATCATTTTGCCCAGCTCTAGCAGACAGTACGCTTTGGCCCCTTGTGACTCCACCGCCAGTGTGCTTTTGCCCTGTAGGCAGAAGGTAGGAGTTCTGTTACCGCCCTTGTGGTCTTGGCCTCTCTTCAGAGACAGCCGACGAGGTTGTGGCGTTGGGGGGTTATTGTTCAACTGCAGACAGCTGCCTGTCAAGAACAGAACCAAGAACGGTGAAGGCAGTTGTCACACGTCATCCAAGAGGCTAATGCCTACCCTGCAGCTAGAAGCATGCTTCCCAGGGTGGGTAGACAGCCACACCAGGTCTGCTCAGGCTAGTGTGCTAAAAATAAATAGCAGTTTAGCTCAGGAGAACCTGGGAGGTGGACTAGCTACCTGGGTAAACCTGCTTCGACCCCAGGTACATACACAGGCAACTAACCTGGGCCGCCATCTATGCTACCCCCAGCTATCCTGCTATTTTTAGAGCACTAACTCAAGCAGAGCTAGCATAGGCTTGTCTGCCTGGGCCAGGAAGCATGCTTCTAGCTGCAGAGTGCAGACACGCCCTGAGTCACTACAAATCTGGGCTCTCTTCCCACTGCAGCTGATGAGCTGGGCACACCCTTAATGACCTCGCGTACCAGGGGGAAAAAACTAGAATCCTGATTTTGGATTTCTACAGAGCCAGAGTACCAGCTATGTGGTTTTAAAGCAAGAATGGAAAACCTTTTTTGGGTCAGGAGCTCCTGACCCACAGAAGAAGAAAAAAATCAGTCGGGGGGCCACACACAGGTGAGAAGCAAAAATACCCCAAATCTTCACATCTTCACATGGCCCCCGACCGAGAAGGAGAAAGATCCTCCCCACATTCCCCTCGCACACCAGAGCCTGGGGGTGTAGTAGATTTTCTGTGATCCAGCCCCACGGGAAGGGACAGCGGGGGGCTGGCATACCAGCACAGGTTCCCCCCATGCTAAGGCGGAGCCCCGAGCATCAGGGGCTGGACCCAGGCAAGCTGGGGGGCTACATCCAGCCCCTGGGCCTTAGGTTCCCCACCCCTATTTTAAGGAGAAACAGTAGAAACAGTTCAAGTGTTTTCATTGAGTCAGAGGAGCTCAGAAGCCCTGAATTCCATTCGCAGGATCCACATGTCTGTGGGTTTCCCATCCATCGGGAGGCTGTTGCCAAAGAGCAGCTGGGATTTTAATTAGCCAGGAGGAGCTAAATCTGGGGCACGTTTTAATGCAAAGCAACATAACAGGTTCAGGTGCTGGCCGCTCCCTGGAGCACGTGTCATACAAAGAGAGTTCCACGAGGGACTCCTCCCCGGTAGCAAGTGGGTGGCTTGCCTCTCAGCCATCTATCTTGCGCCTTTCCCACTTGGGCAACCAGTGGGCTATTCTAAGTGTTTCCACTGGCAGCTAGAAAAACCCAGAACTGCTGGCTCGTGGGGCTGTCAGCTACCAGTATACAGAGTCTCTGATGGAAGGCGGAAGAGGAGGGTAGAAGAGGAAGGAGCCTTCCCTTTGGATGTGAAAGGAGAAAATATTCTTCCCATGCAGTGCCTAGAAGGACTCAGTACATTTCTTCGTGGCTATAGAATTGCTGTGTGTTTTATTAGAAGCTCCTATGGCAGCCTGGTTTGGTTTTGTTACTATCAAGTGGGGGTTTGCAGCTTCCTTGCCTCTGGGTCACATCTGTTCCTTAACCATCTGTAGGTGGGTCTGATCCCCCTGCCAGAAGACAAGGCTGTGTGTGATCTTCCCTGCCCCATCCTTTCACACACACCCAGCTGCTTCTTTGCAGCCCTCCTGGGAGAAATTCATCCAGGCTTGCTCCCTTCCCACTTCACCTTTTGAGCTTGGATGGGTCATGCACATTCAGTTCCACGCCTGACCGCCACCTGACAAGTGACTGGTTGATGTATGAACTCTGCCGCCCGGCTTGTGGGAAACTACTATAGTTACCGGAAGGTTCTGGCTAATGAAGAAGAGAACTCTGAATAGGAAGAACAAACAATTAGACAAGGCTCAAGGAGGCAAATGGAAACTGTGGAAAACCTCATCGCTTTTCTGTGGCATTTTCAAACCAGCATGGTAATGACTGCAAAATGCCTACGTCCACCTTCGAGAGAGGAGGAGGAGAGTTAACATCGTTTATTGGACCGACTTCTGTTGGTGAAAGAGACAAGCTGCTGAACCACGCAGAGCTTTTCTTCAGGTTCAGATATTACCTCAGTATCTAGAGACTCCAACCAACCAAGATGGAGGCATCATGAGGCCCGGTGTTGTGCCCACAGTTCCTGCCCTGAAGGGCTCACAATCCAAACAGACAAGGCAGACAAAAGGTGAGAGGGGAAACAGAGCACAGAGATGAAAAGTGACTTGTCCGAAGCCGGGCCGTAATGAGGAGCAATGCCCTTCTTTCTCCCCTGCCCAAAATACAAACTCCACCATCCGTCACAAGAGTGCAGCTCGTGTCACTGGAACCCCCAGCTGGAATTACAGCAGCCTTAATTAATGTATGTGGTAAGGGAATCCTATCCGCCATGAAACGTAAAGATCCATGATATAGATGACAAAAGCTCAAGGAGACAGGATGGACCCTGGGAAGGGGGAGGAAGGAGGTAGGAGTTACCTGGGTGGAAGTGAGCATGGGGCATTTAGTTTGCACAACACAAAAGCCTTCGGAACAGCGCGCCCCATGAGAGTGTGCAGTAGACTCCTAAGGGAAGCCAGGGAAGCTCGAAGGCTTGCGTCATTTAATTGCAGAGCAGACAAAGCCCTCGACAATAATCTGTAGGGCAGGATGCTGCGTTGGCTGGGGAATGGTGTAGTTAGAGGTGGCAGCTGGAACACACTTCTGATAGTTCCCAAACTGTCACTTCTATGTGCTTGTACCATTAGTGCCAGAAATCTCTTCTGGCTTCCAGAAAGTGCCAGAACAGTACTCCAGAGCATTTGGACGCGGTTCATGCCCTAGGACTTGGTGACTGAAGAAGTCTTTAATTCCTATGAGATGCCTTGTGGGAACTTATCTATAGACTGGATCACCAGATGACTGAATAGATGGATGGATCACTTAGGGTACATCTACACAGCATGCTTATTTTGAAATAAGCTATTTCTGAACTGTTTTTCCAAAATAGCTTATTTCGAAATAGCACGTCTACACCAGTGGTGCTCAACCTTCTTTAATTTGCGAACCCCAGGGCCGGAAAAAGTTTTGTTGAGGAAAAAAAAACAACAACATTTTGTTGCGGCCCCTTTAATTTAAAGCGCCGGTCTGCTCCCCTGCCACTCCCTCCACCCCCATTGGGTGCCGAGCCAGGAAAACAAAATGGCGGCCAGTCCGGGGCTGTGACCCCCCCAGGAAGACAGCTGCGACCCACGGGTTGCGCACCGCTGGTCTACACTGCAGGGAAGACTCAAAATGAGTCCAAGGCAGGCTTCCCTAATGTGGACATGCTACCTCGAATTAGAGCCCCAGGAGGCACTGGGGAATAATAATTTTGAATGGCCTTGGGGAGCAGCTATTTCGAAATAGCAGCAGAGGAGCGTCCACACTACTGCTATTCCGAAACAGCTATTTTGGAATAGGCGTTATACCTCATGGAATGAGGTTTACAGATTTTAAAAGAAGCCGTCTGTTATTTTGAAATTATTTTGAAATAACGGAATTGCTGTGTAGATACTCACTTTGTTATTTTGGAATAACTGTGCTGTGTAGATGCACATTGATGACTGTCCGAAGCATGGAAAGGCCACGGCACACTGAAAAACCAGGGCAACTGCTTGGCCTTCATACCACCAATCCAATGCCATATTGTCACTATGTGCTTTGACTATGTTAGCCCCACGGGTCACCTTCCCATACTGGACTGGCCATCGTCTTTCAGTCAAGGCCTGCACAGCGCCCCCACCAGGAACCATCACCTGCCAGTCAGTCAGATGGATTTAAGCCCAGTGTTGCTCTGTCTCTCTAAACAGTTATATTGCCCTCCTAACATGGTTTCTGAGCAGGTGGATTCAACCAAAGCCTTAACCAATCTCTGGACTGCAAGGACAGCTGCTTTGCTCTGATGATTTTTTCCTCAAAAGCTCCTTGGATCCTGCTGCTTTTTCTCCCCACTTCCCCATAATCAGATACAATCCTCTGTCATCACATTTAGTCCCGCGGAGGCAGCTGTGATGTCGGAAGCAGAGGGCTCCGACGCTAGAAGAGCAATAAGCAGCAGGCGGATTCGTTAGAACTCTCTGCTCTCATGCCAGCGGCTGCTAATAACAAACACCACAAAACACAGGAGCAGGAGCAGCTCAATAAAGGATTTCACATGTTTTTTTTCTTGGGCCACCAATGAATCTGTTAGCTTCTTTGATAGATGCGGGAAACAACCCAAACCTTAAATAGTTCTCCGCAGCAGTGCTCTCAGGCCACCAGTGAGATGTCATGCACCCTCTGAGGGACCTCTGAGAATAGCCTCCATTCTTTTCTGCTTGACCTAGGGTTGCCAGGTGTCCGGTTTTCGCCTGGACAGTCCGGTATTTGTGGTCCCTGTTCATTTTTCTTGGACGGAAAGCCAGCGGGGACATTCTTCCCCTGCTGCGCCTGGTGGGGGGAGTGAGAAGCAGGGGAATTTTTAAAGGCGCAGTGTCCTTTTTTTTTTCTTTCTGCTGAACACCTTTGGCCCTGGGTGTGGTTTTTTTTTTTTGCTCAACAACTTTGGTCCCCCTTTTTTAGTTTTTTTTACCCTCAACCAATTTTTTTCCTGCCATATTCGGGATTTTTTGTGAAAGTATCTGCCCCTATATTTTTAAAAGCTTCAGAGGGGTAGCCGAGTTAGTCTGTAACAGGAAAAACTTAAAAAATAAAAAATAGTCTAGTAGCACTTTAAAGACTAACAAAACATGTAGATGGTATCATGAGCTTTCGTGGGCACAACCCACTTCTTCAGAAGTGCTACTAGACTATTTGTTGTTTTTTAAGTTTTTCCTATATTTGTAGTCAGATATAAACATTTTCATGTAGTATATAAGGTCAGAATCCTGTTCGGCTTGCTCATGCAAATCACTCAGTTAAAACCAGCAAACAGGATGCAGCCCTTTGTTGGGTACCCAGAAACCCAATCCTGCAAGGTCTGAGCACTCATTTCCCACTGACGTCTGAGCCAATAAGGACGCTGCATCACTGCATGCAAGAAGCATTCTGAAACTAGGCAGGATCAGGCCAAGGAAGGATAATGTATCGGTGACTAAATCAAATCTTTCCCAAGACTATCTTGGATATTTTCTATCTTTTCTCTCATACTTGTATAGTCAGAATGGGAAAATAGTCACTTTTTGGTTGTCTTAATGAAAAACCTTACAAGTTTCAAAGGTTTTTTTTTCCACAGTAGAGGGGATTCAAATCTCCTGATGATAATCGTTCTAAAACAGAATATATCCCAGCCCTTGTGCTACCATTCACAGCTACAAAATCTAAGCCTAGTACATTAGCCGTCTGACTGCCCTACAGAGAATGATGTATATTAAAAGCTCCCATGTAGCCCCTTATGAGAAAATGTTCTGTATATTAAAATTTCTACATCCAACCCCTTGTGGGAAGAATTCCCAGAGACCTCCGTACATTCCCACACAGATACATTTTCACAAGAATGACATAAAAATGTTATTTAGCTATATTGCAGGGAGTTAACGGGATATTAATTGCATTACAGATCAATTTAGTTCTAATAGACATCTCTCTGACACAAGGTGATACATACAGTTGGGCCACATTAGCAGATAAGATTTGTCTAAAATTCTTTTGGGATCAGACACCGGCCAAGTGAAGCCGACTAATCCTAAGGCCCAAAATGTGGACAAGGGTTTTATAGTAGATTTTGCTAGTGTTTTGGGGTTCCTTTAGGTTAGAGTAGCCACTGACACATGCTCGCAATGCAGGATGCAGGCCCTGAGTTGTCCTGGCTCCCCAGCGTGACCTCACACGGAAGTCACGCTGCACAAAAGATGCTATTTTGCAGAGCTCCCGAAGGGCATGGCCTTGCATGCACCGTGTGTGAGGTCATGCCAGTGGGGCACTCAGCAAAATGGCATCTTCCGGGATTGTCACTGGACAAAATCATGTCCGGTTTTACATCAGCCACAGAGGACAAATGAGACAAACTCAGGCCTGTCCGGCTTAAACCTGGACAAATGGCCTTGATTCAAACCTTAATGGTAATCTTGTCATTGACTTCCGTGCACACTGGGTCAACCCCTGAGCCCGCCTCCAGCACTACCACCAGCGAGACATTTCTTTGATAGCTCAGCAAACGGAGGAGGGTTTGGTATGGTCCAAGTCCCTTCTCTGGGCATGATCACACAAGCTAGGAGTTTTGCCGTCCATTCCAATGAGCTCAAGATTGGCCCTTGAAGGAGGTTCCGTGTTCGTTTTGAATCTCTGAGTGCTTTCTGGTGTGGAGTTAAGATCCTTCCCTGAAGAAAGGCATGGACTCTCACGCCTTTGTGATTTTATGTCAGCTGTCAAGAGTGCAGGCCAGCGTCTTCAGGCGAGAAGAGCTGAGTAAGGGCAGCCAGGAGTCCGGGACCCAGGTCTACTTGCAGAAGTTACACCAGTCTAATATTAACTGATTTATAAATCGATTTAAGCTTGGTCTGCACTTAAAAAGCCTTACTGGCGCTACTAGATCTTGTAAGGGAGGTGATTTTTTTCATATTTCATGATGCCATATTGTCTCCAAGGGGTAGCCATGTTAGTCTGTAACTTTAAAAACACCGAGTAGTCCTGTGGCCCCTTAGAGATTAATCTCTACAGGTTAATCTCTCCTGCCTTTAACATCTGTATTTTCACATCAAAAGCTATGAATGGGACACTTCAAGCCCACTTACTTAGCCTCATTAACACAGGTCCTACAATAGACCAGCGATTCCCAACCGTCGGGCTGCGGACCTCTGGCTGCCAGACCACGGTGGCTTTGGGGGCTGGAGTACTCCGCTCTCGCCGTGGCATTTGGGAGATGAAGGTCCAGCCCCGCCTTTCAGCCAACTAGCATCAGGCGGGGTGGGGTCTCCTCCCGGCTGCAGAAGAGCACTTCCCTGCACAGCAAGAGGGCCGAAAGAGCCACTCCGCGTGGCACTCTCGCCACGCAGGGAAGCACTCTTCCGCAGCCAGAAGAGACCCCGCCCCTGCCTGATGCTGGTTGGCTGAGAGGCGGGGCAGGGCACGCCTCTCCCAACAGCCGTGGCGGGAGGGGAGGTGCTGGGCAGTGCACCCCAGCCTCCAGAGCCGCAGCCACGTAGGCATCAGCGCAGGGCTAAGTGAGGGGGCAGGGCTAGTGCTGGGGGACTCTGGAGGCTGAGATAGTGAGGGAGCATGGGGGCAAGGCTGGCACTGGGGTCTCTGTGGACAGGGCTAACATTGGGGGCTGGTACTGGGGGAGGCTCTGTGGGTGCTGGTGCAGTGGAGCTCTGAAAACAGGAGGGTCATACTGGAGGGTCTGGTGGCGGGAGGCTCTAAGGGGCGGGGGGCTGGCCCTGAGGCGTTTGGGATGGGGGGCTGGCACTGTGGGGCTCTGAGGGCAGGAGGCTGGCACGGGGGGGTTGAGTGCAGGGAACTCTGGGGTCAGTGGCTGGGGCCGGGGGTAGTGGAGGGGTGGGGAGCTCTAGGGATTAGGGCTGACACTGGGGGACTCTGGAGGCAGGGGCTTTTGGCGGACCGCATGTTTGCATATTCATCATTCACATAATGAATATGCAAATACAATGTTACCAGTCCGCCAAAAGTTTGTGAATGGGTTTGCTGGTCCCTGATAACCAAAAGGTTGGGAACCACTGCAATAGACAAGTACTTCTTCTGATGTTTAGACAGACAGATAGATAGATGGGGTGGGTGGGAATAGATAGATAGATAGATATAGATTTCTGTGATTTCCACTCTAATTCATCTGATGAAGTGGGTTTTACTCACAAGAGCTCTGATTCTATATATATTCGTTAGTCTCTAAGGACTACTTGTTTTTAATGTCATGTTGGAACAAGACACTTTACACAGCTAGAGCTTATTTCGTATCACAGAACCAGAGTAAACTATACTGGTCTAAGCATTTTATACCAGTATAACTGTGTGTACACTGCAGGCGGTGTTACTTCTCTAATTATATTGGCATGGTTAAAGCAGCAAAGTTTGTGAGTGTAGACAAGGCTTTAGGTCACACCTAATCCCAGAGTTTGGTCAGCACACATTCTGATGGCATTCAAAGGTCGACTATCACTTAGGCACGTGGTTGCTTGGCTGCTCGTGTTGGCACTGTGAACACTCACCAGGAGTGCTTGGGTCGATGGAAGACGTGGTACTCCCCCGGAATAGTTACCCACGTGTGCCCTGTGCCACCATCTGGTTCGCTGCCTTGTAGGACACTTCCACAGTGGTTTACAAGACGCCAACAACTGGCCCAGTGATTTCTGGGTCAAGATCTCAGTGTGCCACTTTCTCCATCCCATAATGTTTGTTCCAGCCCATAATTTTTGTGCCTTTTAAAAACTCCCACAGTCCTAGATGATGCTTTTCAGTCTCTACCTTCTCTCTGGCAGAAGCATGGACCTTGCAGAGCGCCGTACAATTCTCATGTCTAATGCCAATTCTCCTGTCTATTCAGAACTCAAACAAGTATTACAACATCTGGGTGTGCGAGGAGGATGAGGCAAAGGGCCTATGCTGAGCTCTGACCCTCAGCTTTGATTCCCAGTTTTAACTCTGGCTTGACCCATGTCTCGGGGTAATTGGCCATTGTGACGACGCGTTGGGGTCCCCTGACTCCTGCACCCCCGTAATGGCACGAACAGACTCCACCGGCCCGTAGAATGGAGGAGTTTATTGTTTCTCAGGATACAGCACAGCACAGATGTCATCTGGTTACAGGGCAGGCCTAGGATGCCTCAGCCCCCTGGAGATGGGGAGACTGGGCCCTAAATCCCAGCCCTGGTTTAGGCTGGTTCCTCCATGATCCCAGACAGAAACTAAACTAACTCTTCCAGCCTGCCCCCAGCCAGGGCAGCATTCCCCCTTCCTTTGTCTCTCTCCCTGGGAGTAGCTGGTCAGACAGGTTGAGAGACCCTCTTTGCATAATGACTCATCCTTCTGGGCTGTGGTACCGATGGCAGCCATTGGGGATTACCACAGAGCCAGCATAGGAACTAGCCAGATACCCCCACTACGTCACAGCCATTGACTCTGGAACGGTTCCATTCCCCAAACTGGAAGCCTGCTCTTACTACTAGGCTGGGCTGCCTACATCCTGATCCATAAACAGTTGCTGCCAAGACAATATGACTAGATCGCATACATCAAGGAACCATATAGATCCCAAAACAGGCACCAAATGGTGGAGAACAATGACTTGCCTTCCTCTTCATATATCCCCTATTTAATTTATTCCATAAGGAACAATAATGCCTGTCCTCCAGCCACCTATGTAACGCCTATCGATGTATGGTATTTATATGGCGCCCATCACCATAGTTTCATAGAACCTCACAATCTTTAATCTGTGTATCCTGACAACCTCCTTCTGAGGTTATTATCCCCACTTTACAGATAGGGAACTGAGGCAGCAGGAATTAAGCAACTTGCCCAAGATCATACAGGGAACCAGCAGCAGAGAAATGAACCCAGTTTTCTTGAGTCTCAGACTAGCAATCTGGGCTGTCCTTTCTTTTCTCAGGGTGGGCTGCTCCTGGGGTGAATTTATTCATAGCTCCATCATCATTTCTTTAGACAACTGGAGAATTATCTGTCTAGGTATCAAGATTATTGCAGAGAGTTGGCCAACATATAGATAACAAGCATTGACCTAGCTAGATATCTCCAGTTATCCGTAAAGTCTTCTGGGGTAGAGCTACTTTTATGGTAAGGAAGCTTTCTGGAGCTTCTATTATAAAAAAGCAACAGGTACAAACAACTTTTCATGCCTCTTTTACTCATCCCAAGGCCATGAAAAGAGGCTTAAACCCAGTTACATGTCCTTTGCAGCTCACTTTTAAATAAATAACAAGACCAACCCTAATTGACCTTTGATCCAGGTTGAAACTTTGAGTCTAGTGCAATGGACCCTCTCGTTCGGCGCTCTCTCAGACCAAGAGGGTTAGTACCTGCCAGTTTACTGACAGATTCCCCCGTCCCCTCCCCAGTCTTTGCCACTTGAAGGTTTTCATCTAAGAATCTGAATGCAATGCAAGATGACAGTGATGATGTTAAAGTAAACATGCCTCATCAGAGAAACAGCAGCTGGAAGGGTGCCCGCCAGCAATAGCCAAGTAATGATTTCTTATCCAACAGGACTTCCCACTCATTTCTAAATCTATCCTGGGCTGCCGCGCCATGACAGTTTGAATGAAGGATAAATCATAAAATTAAGGGAGATTTAAAATGGCTCATCAAAATACACAGCAAAATCCTAACAGGAGAAAGAGCCTGGTGTATTTTTTTAAACTTCTCTTAAAATGAATGCAAAATGAAGGTGCCTCTTTCCAGCTGAGTGGGAAGTGGCAGGTTGGCTGTTTTATGTTGTAAACACCTCCCACCAGCACTCCTGAAAGATGAATTAGGTGTGAAACAGTCCTGAATTAGATTAAATCAAGGTGTGTATTAACTTATTTCAGATCTGTCCTTCAATATATCTGCTTCTTGGCCTGATTCTTACTTCCAACACTTGGCACAAGAATGTGTATGGGGGCGTGATTTTAAGACACTTCCCCATTCTACATTCTGAGGATGGCCAAGACTCAGCCTCAGGGCTGCTCCAATTTATACCTGTGGGCCCAAGGGGCCGTGAGCTGCTCAAGCAATGTTCCCTCTAATTTCTTCCATCCATGTGTGGAATAAATGTTTATGCACCCCGAGCCATGTGCGAATGGGCACCAACAGTAGAAGCCCAAACCTAGCTGTGGGTGATTGCTAACCAGCTGGGTGGCATTTGGAGCTCTTCTGAATGGCCGCATTAGTGCACAACTGACAGGGAATTCTGCCCATGAGGCAACAAATCATTGGATCCAACGACGGCTTTCCCAGGGCTGATGCTTTCAAGGAAAATTAATCAAGGCACCACGGACCGAGGCCCACCAGTAAGGAGAAGACATCATCTCCCAGCTAGCAGCCAATGACAAAACAGTATTTTGCTGCTTTTTCCCTTTGTGGATGATGCTGTGTGAGGGCCCATTGCCATCAAGCAATGCAGGAGGGTTCCTAGTCTATGGACTCCTGTGACGACCTAGGAACAGACACCTTCCAACTGAGAGAGAGCAAGGAAGACACAAGCTCTTCAAGGGGCTGAATGGTCACTGCCTCCAACTGCTCAAAATCTAATCGAGTTTAGGTAAAGGATTGGGGGAGGCAGGAAACGTAGTCGCTGGTTTCTTGCTTTCGTAGCTTGGACAGCCTCAGTTACTCAGACTCCTGTGCGTGTGTGTGCTCTGTCCCAGAGTAATCTTAGACCTTTGAGGGCCCAAGCACCAGCTCTGACCTGTGCCTAGTTTTCCTTCTACTTCCCAGGACTCAGAGAGCTGGGAGGAGGCAAGTGACAGGTAAGTGACACCCTGGAGTAAGAGCCTGCCTACAGCCCGACCTGGGGAAGAGGGGAGGACTCCCTGCTGAGGTATATGAGGGGCCATTTGAGAGCCTTTCCATAGTGAGGAAAAGGCTCTGGGAACCAATTGGCTTGGTAGGAGGAATCCCTGAGGAAGCCTGAGGTGGAAGTTCAGGACAGGAGGATCAGACTCTCGTTCCATTAGTACCAAACAGGACCCCAGCAAGGGAAAGTGTGCATTGAAAATGGAAGGGTGGTTTTACAGAGGAGAGGAGGCAAGACAGGCATGGGATGGGGCACAATGCACACTCACGCTGATACAATCGTCTTAAAGTTTGTGTGAAAGGTGAGGGCCTACATTGCAACAAATTACAAATGCCGTAGGTGACCTGAGCATTGGGATGTGTGCGTATTTTGGTTTGGTTTAATAAGGAAGGTTGTAAGAAAAACAAGCGAAAAGTGAAACAATTGCTTGAGATAAGCCACCCCCGGTAACACTTCAGGGTTGTTAAGAGACAGTGCTCGACATCAGTTGTGAAGATTCTACCTACTGGCTCCAGCCAAGTTAAAAGGCTTGTTTTGCCATGCAGGGCCAAGGCTGGAAACCACTGGTTCAAAAGAAACTCTAGGTGGTGAAAAACTGACTCTCCCTCTCAAAGGGGAGAGTTGCTCAGACAGCTGTGAAGAGCTGTTCAGTTTAAGACCAACACCTGCTGGAGTGTCTTAAGTAACTAGACCTGCCTGACTCACCATCATAGCGTGGGAGGGCTTTAGGGCAGACAGATATGTGTGTAGACCAGGGCTACTCAACACGTGGCCCGCGGTGCAGTTTGGGTTTACGGGGGCTCAACACACGGCCCACGGGTGGGATCCTTTGAGCATGGCCTCCACTGGGAACACGCTCCACAATGGCGAGGCATCTCCCAGGCAGGGTGAGCATTGAAAGACGCAAGCGAATGGGCTGGCTGGAACAGACGGGTACAGGGTGTTGGCGTTTCTAGCTCCCAGGGAGGAGGTGCAGAGAGTACCAGGGCATTGTGGGAAGTGCTGGCTGCTCAGCCTCGTGGACAGAGCCTGAGAGGCGCTCACTGACAACATTTGGGTCGCGGCTTGAGGCTTAATCTTTGTATTCATGCCCATCAGTGTGAAAGAAGCTATTTGCATATATTTGCATGTATATGCAGCCACAAGTTGCGGCTCTCGGCATGTGCTGTGAGTATCATTGTGGCCCCCAGGGCTTCCAAAGTTGAGTAGCCCCGGTACAGACTGTTTTAAGTTCAGTCCGGTCACAATATCTACTGCTGCTCGCAGACTCCCGAAGGTAATAACCATAGCTGTGGAACTCAGTCATATCAGTGAGTAAATCCAGACCTGGTCTAAAAATGGGAGAACTGCAGAATTCAGACCCCCAAAAGGGGATGAAATGCAGCTAGCCCTGTAACTGCAACAACTAGCATCTTGTATTTTTTTGTACACTCCCACTATAATCTTTGTTTTCTCCACCAGTCTTTGCTCTAAGTCTCTATGCCTCCTTTCATTCTCAACCCTAGAAGTTTTCCAAACTCTACTGCATCATCATTACTGTAGCCTTTAGAATTCGGACCAATAATGTAAGTTAAGTTTTTAAATATATGTTGTTTCTTGCACAATTGAATTGATAGTTTCCTCTCCTCTTCATACTCATTTAGCTGCTCAGAGTCCCTAAAGTCCCCAGCTGTGATGGGAAAAGTCTTATGTAATTTAACAGTGATGAAAACAGTAGGGTTCTATAAAATTATAATAAAATTCAGTATGAGCAAATCTAAAAATTCATAACAGGGACCAGAAAATTAGTTTCTCTTGGTCGGTTTTTGAACCCTTGCATAGCAGAGATATACTCCTCTACTTAGTTCTATAGGCTGGTTCCAAAAATCTGTAGGACAGTTTGCATTTTCTATTACATTCTTTTCCATAATATGAACTGAACCATGGATGATCTCTCTGAAAATTAAATTGTATAAGATCCCAGGGACATTCTTAAGGAGTTTATAAATTAGCAATTTCACATCCAAAGGGGGGTGTGCCTCCTGGCAACATGAAGGAAACTCTGAGTTTGCTCAGTCCTCAGTACATATTGCATATCCCCTTTTAGTGCCTGATCTACATAAAAAGTTAAGAGCCTACTTCTGCTACCAACTTTTATTCAAGTGGTGTAGATCAGTATTTCTCAACCTTTTTTATAAAGTACCCCCTTTTAAAAAATTATAAGTACCCCCAGTACCTACAGTTTTCAGATACACAATTTTTTTTTCTACCATTGCAACACATTTGTTTAAAAAACTTAATCATAGCTGGGCGGGTGATGAAATTTTTCAGTGTAAAAAGTACAAAATAATAAAGCGCTATAAAACTTAAAACAAAAATTCAGTTTTCTCCAAATTTCAGTTGTACCCCCAGACTTCTCTCGAGTACCGCTAAGGGTACTCATACCACTGGTTGAGAAACACTGGTGTAGATCCTATGCTTTCAGCACTCATGGTCCTGGGATCTCCCCACTGATGACCAACAGTGAGTGGATGTGGGGGGGTGTTACATTAGCTACATATGCATGAGGATAGGGCAACCACTCATCTCTTATTTTAAAAATGAGGTGTCCTGTGGCACCTTAGAAACTAACAGATATATTTGGGCATAAGCTTTCATGGGTCAGGCTTTTGCCCACAAAAGCTTATGCCCAAATAAATCTGTTAGTCTCTAAGGTGCCACACGATTCCTCATTTTTGCAGATACCGACTAACACAGCTAACTGTCTGACTCTTAGTTAAGGGACCCTTCCCTTGTTTTTTGTTGTGTGTCCCTTAGAGTGTGGGGTGACCAGCCGTCCTAGATTTTAAAAATGACACCAAACACCATTTTAAACATTCAACTGAAACATATGCAATGCTGACAGGGGGAACCGAACCTGGGACCACATGAGCTTAGTGCATGAGCCTCTCCAACTTAAGCTAAAAGCCAGCTGGCTCTCAGCTAAGGCCATAGAACAAACTCATTCTCTCTCTGTAAGTGGTCTACATGGTGCGTGTGTTACCTGTACACAAATTGCATTGCATAGTTGAAGGCAGTAGAGGTGTACACAAGAGAAAAATACATGCTATTGTAACCCACACACCTGCTGGGGGTGGTGCACTGTGCCATCTAGTGGCACAGAGACCGTTTACAGAGGGAACGATGAGTCTGCTTTACAGCCTTAGCTGAGGGCTAGCTGGCTTTTAGCTCAGAGGCCAGGACCACGTCTGCTAGCCTTATACTATGCTAATGGTAAAACAGAGATGGGGAACCTCTTTTGGGTCAGGGGGCTGCTGACCCACAGAAAAATCAGTCAGGCACCGCACACAAGTGAGAGGAAACCCCCCCCCCCAAAACCCATGGCCTCTGACTGAGGAGAAAGACACTCATGTTCCCCTCACACACCAGAGCCTAGGACAGAGGTGGGGGAACCTTTTTTGCATCAGGAGCCACTGACGCACAGAAAAAAATCAGTCGGGGGCCACACACAAGTGAGAAGTGGAAAAAAATCCCTCCCTGTGGCCCCCGTCTGACGAGGAAAACGCTCCCCACATTCCTCTTGCACACCAGAGCCCGGGGGGGCCAGCCTAGTAGATTTTGTGCGCTCCAGCCCCACGGTGGGTGGAGGGGCTGGAGCAGCAGCCTCTCCAATGCTGGGGGGAGCCCTGAGTCTTGGGGGCCAGATCCAGGCAAGCTGGGGGGGGGCGCATCCGGCCTTAGGTTCCCCACCCCCCACCCTAAAACATCCCTTGCACTGCAGTGCTGTCCCTTATTTTGCCATGTGGATTTTCCCCTCATTGCCCCCCTCCCTGTCTGCCATGCATTAGGAGCCACCATGCCCTGCCATGCACAAGGCACCTGCGGGCCTGGGACTCACACAAGGGGCGGGGCCAAGAGGGACCCAAGGCCGCGCTCACCACGCAGACGTACTCGAGCCAGGCACCCATCCGGCATGGGAGCGCCGCCATCGCTGTGAGGGGCACGAGACCCTGCCAGCAGGGCGCCGCCATCTTTGTGCGGGGTACGGTGCGAGTCCCCTGGGCGCCGCCATGTTGGGGCGGTCCCGCCGGCGGCCTCCGGCACACCCGCGCGCGGGATAAACCGTCACATCGCTCAGCGCCCCCCACCGATTACCACGCTCACCGCGGCGGTGCGGGCTGCATGCAGAGCGACGCCGGTTGAAACGGAGCTGGGCGCTTGTGACCGCCTTCCGTCGCGGTTTCACTTCCGGGTGCGTGTGACCTCTGCCCTCGTGACCCCTGCCTCTTCCTTTCCGGTGCTGGGCGGCCGAGGAGACGTGCAAGTAAGTGGCCGAGCCCGGGGTTGGGGCCATCCGCTGCCATCCTCCCGGGCTGGGCCCCGCTGCGGCCTGTGCCGCCTGCAGCCAGCCTGCCGGGGCCTTTCCTGACCGATATCAGCCGCCCCGCGCTTGGGGCGAGGGGGATAGGGAGCGGGGCGCTAGGCCGCGGGGAAGCCGGGAGCTAGAGTGGCTGAGCCGCCGGGCGGCTGGAGGGGAGGCTGGGGAGCGGGGCGCTAGGCCGCGGGGGAGCTGGAGTGGCCGAGCCAGCGGGCGGTTTAGGGTCGGGCTAACAAGGGCCGGTGCGAGGCTTTGTTTATTGTTCGCTCCTGGTACCCAGCAGGTGAGTCCAGGCCAAGGTCCCGAACCGCTCTCGGCCGGGCAGTTTCCCCCGGCCAGGGATGGGAGCAGGGCTGCAGTGGCGTGGGGATGGAGGGGGGAGGAGAGCGCCTTCCTAGAGGGAAGACGCTGGTAGGTACGTCTCTGTAAAGCGTGATACGGCAAGGAAAGTGCCCCAGGTGTCGTTTGGGGCTTGGATGGTGGGATAGGGAAAGCGGGATCTTTCCCTGGTCTCAGCGAAGGAGACCGCGATGCTGAGGTTCACCGTCTGTGCATGGCCGGGTACAGATGCTTTTCAGTGCTACTACACAAGTTTCCAAGCACCTCAGTCATTCACATCTCTTCACAAATTAGAAATCCTCAGAGTCTTGAAGGCATGGAGAGGGCCACAGTAGTGTTAATGTTTTTATTAGTGAAAACTAAAAGCCAGTGGACTCCATGAAAGTTTGCTTAATTGAATCTGTTAGTCTTTAAGGTACCCCATTTTATTTACAGGTACAGACGGCTACCCCCTTTGAGACTTGTTTATTAGTGGGGATTCAAAATGTGTTAGCCACTTAGACACTTGACTGAGCAATGAGCTCTGCTAAACCCTAGTTACAATGTTGGTCTTTTAAGTACATGGTGGGGGGGGAGAAATAAATCAGAAATATTGTCTTTAGGCACAGATACTTGTGCCAAATTAATATTATAGATAGCTAACACCAAATTTGTCCCTGTTGTGAATTCATATATTAATAGGATTACACCATGGACAAACTTGGCCTTTTTAACCTAATCTCTTCTAATATATGTTAGGGACAGACAGTAGTTGTTACTGTGTTCAGTTAATCTTAAAGAAATCCCAGTTAATGTAAGTTTTATACCAATTTTAGACCTAAGAGGGTCTACATAAAGGGTAAGTCACTTAGTCTTAAAGTTAACCCATCAGGATAGTGTCAGATGGGATAGCTGGCTCCCAGTTTTCTTTACAGTGCCTTCAAGGCTCTGCTTCTTAATGATTTGCAGAGGAACATCACACTAACTGAAGGTGAAAGGAGTTTTCTGCTGTATCTCTCACATCCCAGGTTCCAAAATTGGTCTGTCAGTCACGTAATGCTGGTGGTGTCTTTGTTTGTAGATGCTCAAAATATTAAACATTATTTTTGCATACAAGCAATTGTTATGGCTGTAGATATTGTTTGATTGTAAATGGAGAGGAGGTGACCATGAGACAGTTTATCTAAAATGTGCTTCATGCACATTGAAAAATTCAGGGAATCCTGCCACCGCCTCACTCTAGTAGGTTTCCATAGCCAGCATGTTGGAAGAAAAGAGACTTGGGTTGTGTAGGCTAGTTGCAAGTTTTCTGTTAGCACAGATTTCCTGCACCCATCTATGCTTGTTCTGTATTTAAATGGCGATGCTATTGATAAACACAGGACTAGGCATCAGGATCCCTAAATCTGGCTTTGCTTCTGACTCTTAATTCTAGGTAAATCAGAAGTATCTCTGTATCTTAAGGACATGGAGTCCTGTGGCACCTTATAGACTAACAGATTTATTGGCGCGTAAAGCTTTCATGGCCAAAGACCCACTTCGTCAGATGCATGTGGGTCTTTGCCCATGAAAGCTTATGCTCCAATAAATCTGTTAGTCTATGAGGTGCCACAGGACTCCTCGTCGCTTTTGCAGATCCAGACTAACATGGCTACTACCCCTTTGATATCTGTATCTTAACTTACCAGTTTGTGAGAATTAATACCGTACAGGCCTGAGACCCCTCTAAAAGTGATTCTGTTTGCATTATAGGGCCTAAAGCAGGGTTTCCCAGCCTATGGGTTGAGACCCAAATATGGGTCGCCATTACATTTCAAAACGATCGCCAGGTGTCTCCCCCAGATGGCTCTTAAGGAGCCATTCACACATTTTTTGAATTGCCCTGGGTCACCAAGTCTTCCTGAATTGTCAAAATGGGTCCCCATCTAGAAAAGGTTGGGAACCGCTGGCCTAAAGGCTTCCTCCCAGATTGAAGCCCTATTGTGCACTTCCTGTGTACACAGTAAGAGATAGTGCCTGCTCCAAGGAGTTTACAGTCTAGGCAAGAGTTAATGGCTATGTCTAGACTACATGGTTCCGTCAACGGAGCCATGTAAAATAGTTTATTCGGCATAGTCAAAGAAGCGGGGATTTAAATAATCCCCGCTTCATTAAAATAAACATGGCCGCCACGCTGTGCCGACGATCAGCTGATCCGGCACAGCGCGGCAGTCTAGCGCGCTGATGCGACATGGGAAGCCTTTGTCAACCGCTTGGTAAACCTCATTTCCACGAGGCATGCGGAGCGGTCGACAAAAGCTTCCTTTGTCGACCGTGGCACGTCTAGACTGCCGCACTGTGCCAGATCAGCTGAGCGTCGAAACAGCGCGGCGGCCATGTTTATTTTAAAGAAGCGGGGATTATTTAAATCCTCGCTTCTTTGACTATGCCGAATAAACTATTTTACATGACGGAGCCATGTAGTCTAGACATAGCCAATAGTAGGTGGTGGTAAAGCTAGAGAAGTGCAGGGCCATCCCCCAGTCAGACAACACATCAGTGGCAGTGTTGGGAATGGATCCGTTTTGGCTCCAAACCGAGGGCTGATTATGCACACAGTGATTTTTAACTGCATGGTTGCCATCCATGCTCTCTCTCGTGTTAAGCCTTTTGTAGAAATGCAGTAGTGGAGGATGTTTATGGAGCTGCTGTTAAAAACTTAGAGTGATTGAGTGGCAATGGTGGGAAAAGCCAGTCTGATCTCCAGACTGTTTAATATGCTAAAATGTGAAAAGTGAGCCTGATATTTTTCCAAAGGGTTAAGTGAGGTGGTTTTACAGATGAAAGGTCCTTTCCTGTCTTTGCAATATCCTGTATTGCAAACTTTAGATGGATTATAAGTGCATGGCTCATTTGTAGTGTTTAGTAGCCAGTTCAACTGCAAAACACCTGTTGCGTTGATTTAAATGCCAAAGTAACTTGCCATTCATAAGCGTATAAAGGACCAGAGGCACATATGACTGCTAAGGATATTAAATATCGACTAATTGACTAATCAAATAGTCAATGCATTTGGCATCAACTAGTTGATAGGATGCCTCTGGCTTTGAAGTATAGCAACAGCTCTAAGGACCCACTTGGGCTGTTGCTACATTTCAAAGGCAAAAGTACTGCCTGGACCCTGGGGTCAGCTGCTGATCCCGGGCTCCATGCAGCACTGCTGCTTTGAAACAGGCCCTGGGGCCGGGCTCCACGCAGCGTTTCAAGTGGCGCTGCTACTTTGAAGTACCCCCTTTCCCCCACTGCCTCTTTCTGATAGAGGCAGCATATCCCTAATGGCTGCTGTGCAATTCCTGTGGCGGGGGGGAATCTTTATGCCTCCTGTTCATAACAGTATCTCTGCATGCTCCCCTGTAATTCATTTCCCCTCACTCATGCCCTTAATTTCTCCTCAGAAATGGCACCACGTAAGGGTAAGGAGAAGAAGGAAGAGCAGGTCATCAGCTTGGGACCTCAGGTTGCCGAAGGAGAAAACGTGTTTGGTGTCTGCCATATCTTTGCTTCCTTCAATGACACTTTTGTCCATGTAACTGATCTTTCTGGCAAGTGAGTACTGAGTGTTGGTGACATTAATACCATATAGGCTTTGTAGTACTTAAATTCTCTGGTGTCCTCCTCACAAGTTTGTAACATTGAAATTGTGCATGGGTAACAGCTATTTTGGGTGAGTAACTCTTGTTCACGCTCACCTTTATCCTGATTGTAACATAGGGATAAAGTCAGTGCCCCGTCTACGTGTATATGGGTATCCTATACGTTCACCTTTTAAATTTACTGCATTGCTGTCTAACTCTTCTAGGTGTTGGCTACGGGACAGGGCTGCTCTGGTTTAATTGAAATTGCTTAAAGTTTTTTGTAGTTAAGAAAAAAAACCTGTATAGAAACCCTTATTTTGGTTTTAGTGGCTTATTTCAATGTAGCTTAAGGAGGCAAGGAATCAGCTTAAGCTACGTTGATGTAAGTTGCACTTGAACTGAACTGTGCGGGGCTTTGCACCCTAATCTTCCAAGCAGATGGCAGCCTGGTATTAAAAGGAGTCAAGGAGGTGTATACCTGACACTTATTAATGCGGCTGCTTACAAAACACATGGGCATACCGTCATGTAAAATGTCTAGACATACATCCGTGTTGAAATAAGTGTTTAGAGAAGGGGGAGTTAGTATTGCTGTTGTACAAAAAAGATAATTGTAAACAGATTGACAATATCTACCAGAACAAGGAAGATCTTTCTAAAAGCTATAATTTAGTTCAGGCACAAGATGCTCAAAATTGTATGGCCTGTGTTATTCAGGAGGTCAGAGTAGGTGATTGTGTGATCCCCTTGTGGTCTTAACATCTGTTAATCTATAAATTTATTTTGATGATCAGGTGACAATACAAAAGGCTTGTAACAGGGTTTTTAATTGACACTTGTGTGGCCACGTGTGATTTTTAAACTGATTTATTTAGTGTGCAATAGCTGTATGGCAGGTTAAACCTGTGTTAAAGGCTCTGTGGAGATGCTTGTTTTGGCTTATCATAAGTCAATTAGGAACATGATAAATCAGCTTAAGTACTGGTTAAACACAAATGTCCGCACCGTGTTGTGCCTCTGTTTAACAAACCCTATTAGTAATGTATACATTAAACCAGTGCAACCTCTACGTGTCAAAAGCGCCTTGCTTCCTTCAGAAGTGACTTGAGAGAAAGTAAGACAGATTCATATTCATGGTTGCCACATGGCAATTTATGAACTAGGGATGTAAAATCCATTTTAACTAATCAGTTAAATGTTATGTTTAACTGGTTAGCTGATTAAATGAGAGTGAGGAGTGCTGAAGCGGCCCCTGTGCTGCGGGTAGGGGCTGCGGGGGAGGGTTAAGGGTGATGCTTTCCAGGTAACCAGTTACCTGTTCACATTCCTATTATGATGAACAGGTGACTATATAAAATGAAATTATTTTGCGTTTTGAATTGCCTGCTTCTGTAAGACCTGCGAGTTGTGATCAGGCTCTTGCCAGAGTATTGCTTTTGGCCATGGACAAAGAGGTGTATTTTCTTTTCAGGGAGACCATCTGCCGAGTGACTGGTGGTATGAAGGTGAAGGCCGACAGAGACGAGTCTTCGCCCTATGCTGCTATGTTGGCAGCCCAGGATGTTGCCCAGAGGTGCAAGGAGCTGGGCATCACTGCCCTTCACATCAAGCTGCGAGCTACAGGTGGAAATAGGTGCGTATGGCAGGCTCTGCTGTGACATACATGAAAGTTGCGTAGCTGTGAAGTAGAGCTTGAGTCCTGCTGGTGACAGAATGCCAGGGTATGCTCATCAGGTGGCCCAGAGTGAAATCAAGTCTTGCAGCTTTCACACAATCTTACAATCTTTCAGTTTTTGCTGTCACAGTTTTAATACGAGCAGCTGTTCTTCCACAACAGTGCTATTGAGTGCAGCAGTGAGAGAACCTGTATCTCAGATATGCTCTAGCATTATTTTATTCCATGCATTTCTGCAAACTGTGTGTGTGTGTGTGTGTGTGTGTGTGCGCACGCGCGCGCGCAGATGGGGGCTTATTCTGTTAGCAATGACAACTCTGTTTAAAGGTGTACATTCTTAGTTTGTCAAACAAGTGACAGCCCAGTTCCACTGACCCATGGCTAGCATTGTTCAGTTTGGCTCTGACCTGAAGGAATCGTGGTTATAATGGGCTGTGTTTTAATTGATATGTTAAGGATTCATTTGGTTGGGAGGGTAGTCTTCATTCTGCATAGTAATGACGTTACCTTGTGAATCCATTTATAATTAGATGAATACCTGGCATAAGTTGGGTTACAGGAATCTGTTTTTTCCCTAAAACAGATCTCCCTCACTTTTTCAGCAAGCTTATGGGACTCTTGTTTCAAGTTGTTTTTGGAAGGAAATCGCTTGACAGGAAAGATCATGGTTGATATTCAACATTATTAACATCTCTTCTGCCCCCTTTGTCAGGGGTCAGCTACCATGGAAACTGAGAATTGCATTTCCGTATATTCTGCCAACTGTTACTGTTCTTGCCATATAGATGAGATGAAAAAGGGGGCATAAGGCATTCTCAAATTCTGGATAAAGGGTAAAATGACTTAAGCTGTGTGACTTGGAATCTTAATACTCTGCTCGATTGTTTCCTTGTGAATTGTGTGTATTCGGCTGGTTGGTGAACGCTTCTCTGACCTGATCTGTTGCCTGTTTTATTATTTCCAGGACCAAGACTCCTGGACCTGGTGCCCAGTCAGCCCTCAGAGCCCTGGCTCGTTCTGGAATGAAGATTGGGCGTATTGGTAAGTGTGGTAGACATATGGACTATTTTAGATTAAAAAATGAGAAATTAGTACAGGTTGTACCTCCCTGGTCCGACGCTCTTGGGACCTGACTGGTCCTGAACCAAGGAATCTGTTGGACCAGGGCACATCAATGCCAGGCCCTCTACTGCCACCAGCTGTGGGACTCCGCTTCCATTGGCAGCAGAGGGGTTGGCATTGACCAAATGGGGATAAGGCAGGTGCTTAGGGAGGAGAGGCAGGGAGGCTGCAGAGCCCTGGGTCCAAGAGCACAGCCCCACAGCTCCTGGGCTGTATTCCCTGCCCCCATCTACAGGGCTCTGCAGCCACTCTGGCTCTTCCCCCGAGCATCTCTCCCCACCCCTCCTCTCTGCTCCTTTTCCTCCCTGTGTCTGTTCCTTGCTTCTAAAGCCCTGTCACCAAAAAGATGCATCCATTGTTGTTAAATACTCTGAGTTACATAATGGGCAAGTCTGTGATTTATTCTCTGTTGGGTCCAACAAGCTTGACCATCAGACATGTTGCAACCCACCTGGTCACTTGTGCTCAGCCTGAGGGTGCTGAGTTTCTTTAATTTGATGTGTAAATGCCTTGAGGGACTGGGGCACTTTTGAATTGAATATGAATTCAACAGCAAATGGCATGACCTTTGGGTATGGGCTAAGAGTTGGTAACTAATCACGGGTTGTGTGTGCTAAGCTGCACTTGTGTAGCAAGGTAATGATGGGCCTGTGGTTTAGAGTGACTGACTCTTTGCAGTAGCTGGAAGCTCACTGGCCATGGTTGACTGGAGTGAAAGTCCCAAAAGCTGCTGCCAAAAATGCCTTCTCGGTGTTCAGAGAAACCCATGGAAGGACTATGGTGTACATCAGGCTCCTATAGCAGTGGCTGGCTGTTGCTGCTGTGGAAGTCACGTGACCTGCAGACTGTCGCTTTCTTGTGATGCTCCATTTCAGTGTGGATTTTCCATATTCTAAATGCGACAAATGTGCAGACTAATCAGTGAGCAAGTGACATATTGTGCCTCCTGCACATCGCTTTTCAGGCTTCTTCCTGGGAAGAATTTGGGGGGCCGTCCTTCCTTGCAAGAGAGACTGGGGTTGTGGGTGTGAAAAGTTGGCCATGGGGAAGTAGATGTTGATTTGGCATTATAATGCCCTTTGCACATACAAAGCAGAGTAAAAAGTTACTTTGCCTTAGTAGTAGTGCTAGGCCCTGCTAAGAGCTGTCATTGTGTGAGGATAAATTGTTAGCATGCAAAACCAATGCTGTGAATCACTGCTGAGGTCTGGGGAGTGCAGGGACGTGGATGGTTCATTTATCCAAGGGTTGGTGAGTCCACTTTCTGTACCCTGGAAAGTTATTTGAATCAATCCGCAGTCATGAATGATAATGTGCAACTTTCTTTCCACAGAGGATGTGACCCCCATCCCCTCCGACAGCACTCGCAGAAAGGGAGGTCGCCGTGGTCGTCGTCTGTAAACAGTGGCTGGATTTTGTTTCGTCATTAAACCTTTCAAAAGAAATTTCTCTTGTCATTTGTGTTCTCTTAACACGAGCTATGATCAAAGGGCTAGCGTCCTGTGTGTCCTTTGGCTGTCATTTGAAAGCCCTGGGGTCGTAATGCCTTGTTTTCATGGAAACGCTTAGAAGTCTGAATTACATACTCAAATAGCTTGATCTCTGAAGATAGGTTTCTTGTTTATGTTGTAGGGCTCCTGTTAACACAGCTACAGTAGGGGTGCCATGTTTGTGTATAAACTGCTAGAGCAGTTTAAAAGCATTCTAGAATTGCAGCCCCACCAGACGTTCCGTGGCATGTTATACTTCCAGTGACATTTCAAAGAAAAATTCTCTCTTCCTCGTGATGTTGTGCTCCCTGCTAAACTATTTACCCTTTGCTAATTCCTGTCAGAATCGTATAGACTATGCGCCATCTGTGCTGCGGCAGCCATGGAGAGATGCTTCTCACCAGGCCCCAAGCTGCTGCTGTGAGAGGAGGCTGGAGTAATCCTCTCTCCCTGGGGCAGCCTGGATCCCCAACTGCACCCCAGAGCAATGATTTAAATGAAGCGTGATTTAAATGAATACTTGTTTTATTCCAAAAAACAAAAATCGAGGTAAGGGCCCGAGCAATGCTGGGTAAATCTAGTGTCCTATAATGCAGGAACCCTAGTAGGCAGCCTTGAATTCTTGCCCCCGCTCCCAGTATAATAGCCTTTCTTTTGAAATCACATTCATTTTGTGCTGCCCCAAGCATGCCACCTAGTGGATTAGACCTGTTGATGTGACAGTTGGAACGTTTTGGTCCCTAAGAGTTGGTTACAGCTTTCAATACTGTGAAAAAGATGAGTCTCCAACAGAAGTGGATTCAGGTTTGAATTGCGCCTTCCACGTGTGAGCAAACCTTCACAGTGACTACAGGCGCTAGTGAACAGATACCTCCTGATTTATGCCACCAGCAATCACAGACAAATGTATTAACTTGAAGCTTCTGCTAAAATCATCAGTGGTTAATGTCAGCATTTTAAAGATTGGACTTGAGACTCAATGTCTCCATTCAAATAAAAGGGTCTGTTTTGTAAGTGTTTAGTTGAAAGCTTACATTGGAGGATCATTATGCAGCAAACTCACGGTAACTTAAGTGGCTGAGACTCATGTTACACACAGTGAATCTCTACATCAGTGAATTGCATACTAGGCTAGTGAGTGAGCCGTGTGGCCCTCCTCCATTTCCATGGGCTGCAAGATTATAACCAAGACGGTCTCCTGGGGTAGGGCAGTTTTGCTCACTGCTTGCATGCTTAGGATTTGGAGAGGGGGTGCAGATTGAATTGTAGCAGTGCTTTGATTGGCTGCAGAGGGAGCACACAATTCTCACAGTCGGTGTTGTGTGCAATCAGCACCCACCTCACTTCACGTGCCCTTGCTCTGCCTGTGTATTGCTTTACGTGTGTACCGATGAGGGGGAAAATGGATGTGGAGGGAAGCCAGTGGCATCTGGCAATGCTGAGCATGGGCAACGGGAAACAAAAGGTCTTGTGGGCCACATGTAGAACCTGGATGGGCTGCATGCGGCCCGGGAGCCACAGGTTGCCCACCCCCTGTCCTACATATTGGAGACACGGGTTTGGAAATGGAGTGTTGTGGTCTCATGTGGAACACTGGCCATGTCCTGGGCCTGCCTTTGAATCTTTAGCTTTGAGAATGAACAAAGAAAGATGGAGCTACTTTCCCACATGCCTTTGCCAGCTTTGGCTTTTAAAACAACGGTCTCCTGTAAGGGGCTTTGTCTTTGGCCTCTCTCCCTTCCTCAGATACTGGAGAGGACCCTTTGGCTGCAAGTGGACAGAAGTTTTGTCCAGTTCTCAGACTGAAGCCTGTTTCCAACTAGTTGATAAAGCCTGGTTCTAAATCTGCACCAGCATCCCACCCCCATGCTGCCTGCTGTGATTCCCTGTGTCGACTCCCACTCAATGCGTCTCTCCTTACACTGCAGGGACAGATTTAAATGTTGGGTGAGAGATGCTTAGAACTGAAGTCACAGCTGGGCTTTATATGTGTGACTAGCCTTTGTCCAAAACCAACCCTAGCTCCGCAGCTTGCAGACCCTTTGTCCTGACTGCTTTGGGAATTATCTGCTTATGGCGCCACTTTATCTAGTCTAGCGTTCTTGTGGATTGCTACTTTAATAGCTGATCTTGGAATTCCCCTTTGCACAAAACTTCCCCTACCTGTATGGACGCTAACATCTCCCTGACAGGCCAAACAGTCTCATTTGTAGCTTTGTATGTATTATTGTCACACTGAAAGGCTTTTAGAAATCAAGCTTTTGCCCTGTTCCTTTTTGAGGTTTATTTGTAGGAGCAATGACTAATTAGCAGCATTTCAAGTTGATAAAACTGCTCTGAATTCCGCCGTTGGGAACCCGCCAAAGAATGAAGCTGAACATTGATGCTGTTCCAACCAGTGAGAAATGAGGCATGGCCTGATGTCAGAAGTTACCAGCCTGAGGGATGTTCGGAGGGAACGGAGCAGTAGATGTGCTCAGAGGAAGTTCAGAGCTCCGGGGTGTCTTGACTCAGTGAAAGGGAAGAAAGTGTGAACCAGTCCATAGTTCTAAACAGCCTAAGCTTGCTCCTCTTACTGATGTTAGACAATTTATTGGCTTCTCCACATTAGACAGTGACTTAACATTCCCTTCTTGGGGGGGGGAAACAATCCCACACACGTACATCGGGACAGATGGATGCTTGGCTTTGGAATTTAAATATGTATGACATGCAGCTGTTCTGAAATTCGTTGTGCAAATTTCTCCCTCCTCCCCCTTTTTCATCAGCTCCATACGCCAGTGGCTTAGAAACTGTTCCTAGCTGATAAAGTACTACTACTATTTGGGACTCGTGGTTATATGAAGTGTCTAATGAAAGCATGGTTAAGAACTAGGATTCTGCAGTCACTCTGCCCGTTAATTCTACTGCGGAAAGCTGTGTGGGTTTATTAATGTACTTTTTGTTTGGATGCACAGACTTTTGGAGTTACATGAATGTGTCTGACAAGGTACAGCAGTTTGTTTCAAATGAGTAATTCAGTGCACGTACACAGGGATGTTATTGCAGAGTTACTCAGAAAGGTGAAACTTAAAAAACAACAAATAGTCTAGTATATGGGTTCCCAAACTGGGGGGCGTGCCCCCCTGGGGGGGGCATGAAGAAATTCCAGGGGGGGGCGCAAGGTGACCCAGTCCCTGCCCCCGTCAATCTTCCCCTCCCAAGTTTTGCTGCTATTTTTGTTTTTCGTCCCCGGTCAGTTCCTTTTTTTTCCTCAACAAGTTTTGCTGCTATTTTGGGGGTGGGGGCGTTGATTTTTGAGGGTTTCTCAAAAATCAAAAAGAGGGGAGTGATGCCGAAAAGTTTGGAAACCACTGGTCTAGTACCACCTTAAAGACTAACAAAACATGTAGATGGTAACATGAGCTTTCATGGGTACAACCCACTTCTTCAAAGGATTGGTTACTATTGCCATTTGACAACTGGTGGAACAAAGGCATGAGAGCTGTTAAGTCACATGCATGTATTGACTTGGGAAGCCATAGTAGCATCAACCCAGGTGTCTTGGGGCAGGGTATGCTGTTTGGTGCAGTATCTGGCACCCAGGGGGTTAAATGCAGCGTGTTCATAATCTTCCTTGTTTTTCCTCGAGTGACATGTGGGAAAGATTTCAAAGGGACTCAATCCCGGAGCAGAATGCACTGGATTTTGGGGTTAGCAGAAGGGTGTAGTTTAGACCTGTGGAGTTAGTGGCATGTCAAGCCAGCCATGACTTAGCTACCAGCAGGCACATCTCCTTGAAGTTGGGGGCAGTAGCTCAGCTGAAAACATTCACCCTTTGTGGCAGTCGCTGCACATCCAGAAAAGGGAGCTGGCTTTTTATTCCACTTCTCGTTACTGACGGTAAATGGGAGCGCTGCGGGGCAGCCGCATCTTATCCGTCTTGTTGTGGATCACCCAAATCCCCGGGCAAGCAGGTACCAAGAGGACAATTTATTCTCCAGAACTCTCAGGCTACAGCTAAATGAAGGGACAACAGCAAGGGCCTGTCTTGGTTCTGGCTCAGTCCTTGCTCAGGCAAAATGCTCATTCACTTTCTTGTGTCGGTCTGAGCCAAGCACTCAGGGATTTGGTTTATTAATCATGAGTCTTCAGAAAAGACACTGGGATTTGGCCTGCTCAGCAAAGCCTAGGAGCACTTGTTACTGCGTCTGCAACGAGAGACTGAACGTCTCGTCTGCCACATGTCAGCCTGTAGCTGTTGCATCTCGCCAGCCAGGTGCCCTCCGGTGTGAACAACCCCCCTCTGGTGTTGTAACGTGCCCGCTCGTGCCGGGACTCTATGGCAATGGGACGGAGAATTCTGTTTGCAGCCTGGCCTGTTGCGTTTGCGCGGCACTGCTCTGAGCAGTGCTGATGCCAGCTTTCATTTTCCAATGAAACCAGAGTGTCCTTTTGGCTCCGCCTGCCGCAGAGCTGTGGAAACCCCAGAGCTCTTACTTACCCAGAGAGCAGAAGTACGGAAGGGGGAAGAGGAACCGAGACCTGGGGGAGTTCCTGTTTTTGTGAAAAAGATGCACAGAAATGTGGGCTGCTTCTAGTGGGCTAGCTAGTCCTTGGCGTTGCTGGCATGGTATTCGGTGGGCAAGGCCATCCATGACTGCTGGAGAGTGAACCTCACCTGGCTGGCAACTAGTCCTGTCAGCAGCGATCAGAGGCCGCCTGTCATTGAGAAGAGAGGCGACTAACCAGCCTGAAGGAAGCTCTGGAGAATGCGTGGGCTCTAACTCCAGATATAGCAATAGCCTCATCTAGCTTGTCTGCTTTTACAAGCTAAGTAGGCTCAGAGTAGGTGGCAAACTTCCTCTCACCATGTCATGGGCGCTCTGGAGTGGATCTGAAGGTGAGACTGTTGGGAAGAGGCAGAAATTGGGAGTAAAGATGTTAACTCCATGGGCCTGCCTCCCTGAATTCCCCCTGTGGTTTCAATTGGACACCATTCCAAATGCAGCGTTGGCAGGAGACACCATTCAAGTCATGCCGAAGAGGGAAGAATGTTTCTCTCTGAGGAAGGCGCATAAAACGCACCCCTATCCCACACAGCACTTCATCCAGCGGTTCCGCCTCTCCCCCAGGTCCAGTTGTCATTACTGGCCATTCTTGCTTCAGCAGTTCTCTGTGTGCTCTGCCTTCGCTCCCAAGCCCTCTTTCCTGTACCTCAGTACCTGCTGTCTAATGTTGCACCTTTTGGTTTCAGTCAGGGGTGGACTGAATCCCTACTGGCTGTCCTTCCCCTCAGGAAAGCTAAGGTGTCAAGAGCTTTAATGTTCATTCCTGCTGGAATTACTCTGAAAAGTAACCCTGGCCTCACCCAGAGTTTCTGGATACATGGTTTCACCCAGACTGATTAAACTATGAACTTGGGCCCCTAACTGCCTGGCTAGATTTCTCTGTGCCCTTTTGTCTCAAAGTTCCCAACAGCCAGGGAGTTCAAAGTTTTTGCCACTTCTTTTGGGGAAGTGTAAAGAGTTTCTTCAAGCCATGTAAAGTGCTCTCTACTGGGTGTTGTATGAATGGGTTTAATAATGATGATGAGTTGAGATCGTCGGATGACAGGTGGTGTAGAAGTGCAAAATATTAGCATCTGTACATGAAACAAAACTGTCAATGCAACAGTGAGATGGAGATCTTAAATGCTCAGAGTAATTGCTCCAACAGCAGCTGGTCCTCCGTGCACACACTGACATGGGATTTCTTCTTCTTATGCCTTAAAGTTAGGGACCTGCCTGAACCAACCTGCAAAATCCATTTGCCCCAAATGCTGGGGAAGGTTGGATTTTGATTGGAGCGCTGCAGTATGCAGCTCCTTCTCCATGTTTGATGTGCCAAAGAATGAGTTCTGAGAGGATTATAAAACAGAAATGTCTTGGCTTTCATGTCGCTGAAATCTCATAAGTAACCTAACTGTAATGTTCTGATTTAATTTCCTAAGACCTCAGAAATGGCTAGAACGCTGAAATGCTCCAGTTATTCATATCTGAATGTATAATCCCTGAATAAATGCCAGTATGCGAATCTTACTGTTCAATACCTCAAAGACGAACTCACGCGCTAGATGTATTGCCATAGCTTGGTGTGTTACAGAGTTGATAGAAAATACCATTTTGCTTGTGCATAAAACACAGCTTATAAATACGGATTATTTAGGATCCAGTACTACAAAGACTGGTTTAAATGAATAATCCTTACTCCTGCAACCAGCCCTGTTGGCTTCTGGAGAAGTGGCTGGAGTGCTTATCCTTGTAAGTAAGAATCTGTAGCATTGGACCCCAACCAAACCAAATCTTTACAGACAAATCCATCTCATTATTTCTGGCTACAGGCCAGATTTGCCAAAGCGCTCGGGACCCACCTTTTCCCATTGCTGGTTTGGGGTAGGGATGTAAGAATATGGCTTTTTAAACAGGTAACCAACAAGCATGAGCTTATTAGTTATCCAAAAGGTTACATGCGGCTCCCATAGCAGGCAGGAGCCAGTACTCCTCGGGAGCCAGCTTCAAAGCCACTCTGTTCTGCTGCCTCTGATACAGCCAGCTGCTGCCCGCCTGTGACTGTGTAAATGCTGAAATTTCCAGCAGTTACATGGTTAGTCAATTATACACATTTAAACAGCCCAAGTCTGGGGCGCTCCTAGGTACTTTCTCCACTTCCCAAAAATCAGGCCACATTATGTCACGGTCTGGGAGTCCCACGTCTCAGGCAAGTTGAAGTATGGAAAAGAAGCTATTTTAAGTGATACAGTTGCAAAAAGGTACTTGTATGCCAGTGTTCCCTGTAAGCTGAGCACTTGTGCAGCCATTCTGGAGAGATTCAAATGCTGCCCAGCTGATTAGCAGAGCACCCACAGCTAGTTTTTTTGTTTCTTGTGGTGGTGCACATTCACACATACCTAGGTGCATATATAAAATGTATTCTGTACATGGATGGAAAAAAATCCCCATGGATGGGAAAGATTAGCTGGAACGTTGCTTGTACCTGCTTTAAATATGTTCCTCCACCCTTGACAGACTGAAATGTTAACAAACAGAACATGTGCTGAGAGCAAACCTAAGAGGATTCAGCCCCAAGGCTAACATTACTTTTCGAGCGAGTACTTTGAAAATAAAAACCCTTCCCCCCTTTAAATAAAAAGTGACTCTTCCACTAAACCTCTAGCATGGCTAGTCCAACCCTAATCATATGTAACGGGTGCTGACCCATTTACATTTCCCCCAATAACTCTTTTGCAAGTGGTAGTGCAACCGACACACCTACAGGGTGTTAGACCACGTACAATGAGAAAGAAGGAGTCTGCTCTACAGCTTAGCTGAGCGCCAGCTGACTTTTAGCTCAAGCAGTAGAGGCTCATACACTAAGCTCCAGAGGTCCAAGGTTCGGTTCTGCCTGTTGGTGTTACAATGATTTCTACACATTTTCATCCTCTGGGCCAGATTCTCTGCTAGTGAAACTGCATAACTCCACTGGTGTGATACCACGTTACGCTGGCTGAGAATATGGCCCCCAAAAGTCAAATTCTGCCCTAAACTGCTTGTGCAAAGCCCCAAGTATGTAGCTCAAAAGGCCCCCAAGCCAGAACAAGTATGTGTGTGTGTTTGTGTTAAATATTGCAGGGTTCACAATTTGTCCTCCTTTGGTGCCAGACTCTGGCTTCAGAACTGATCTGGATTGGGAAACGTTGCCTCGTTCATCCTGCATGGCCGCTTGTAACATACGCTAACTCCTTATGCTACACAATCTGGTCCACCTTGTATTTAGCTGGGAACACCTTTTCCTCCAGACATTGGCTCAGTAAAAGGATCCCCTCACCCACCTCGTTTCCCTTATATTTCCATCAGGGATTTGGTGTGTTAGCCAGGAAGAGCCCTGTTCGATTCCATACGCTCGCAACTCTGTGATGAGGACTGTGAATGCAAAGGTTTGCCTAGAAACAAGTGATGCTCTATGAGTGGCCAATGGGTTTATTTCTAAGGCCAGCTCTGATAAAATAGCCCTGGCTGACTGCGTTATGTGGCTGGATTGGGGGGTGGGCAGACTTTGGTGGGGTATTTCCAAGCCTTGATATTCTATTACTTTCACTTCCTAGTTTTTGTGCTTCGAGAAGGTTCAAAGGATCAGGATCTAGTTTCCTCTGTCTCATCAACTTAGAGCCTGTGAAGAGCCCGGAGCGTCGCCAGTTGCGGAGCAGAACTCAGCTAGGGGGAAAGAGACACCATGGAAGACGAAGACAGACGGGACCTGATCTCCAACCATGAGCAGCGGCCTGCTGAGGCCCAGACTCTGGAGCACAGAGGTATTCCCCCTCGGTTTTCAACCCCCTTTTGTTTATCTTTCCTGGGGCAAGGGGAAGGAAAGGGGGCTCAGCTAACGGAGTGTACAGACCATCTAAATCTCGGTAGTGGAAAGCGTGAGCCGATGGGGGAGTTCGGTGATTGACCTGATCAAACACCCAAGCAAGGCTTGAATGTTGGACTTCAATTTCCCTTCTCACCCAGACTCTGATCCGGGGGGGGGGGCTTGTTACCTTATTTTAACATGTAGGAGAATACGGGGCTCTGATAGAAAGACCCGCATTAGAGCCGAGCTGCGTGACCTCTTGTGATGTCTGTGCAAGGCTCTTCCACCCCACTGGAGGAACTTTTTGCCAACAGGGGGGCTTGGGAAGTAGTTTGCCCCTTGTTTCTTGTCCCATGCTGCACCTCTCTCTTGGGAATCTTTGGCCCTATTTGGTTACCAAAGCCCGACATGGGACTCATGCAAAATCTCTTGAGTTATTTTATACCTTTGGGTGGTGGCATCGGTACCTGGCTTGGTCCTGTCCCTCCTCATGCCGGGTCCCAGTTCGAATGCATTGTTTAGACATTAGAAGGGTGCCACGTACGCCTTCTCATTGTTTGACCAGCATGTGCTTAGACACCCATGCAGGAGGTTTGATCCCTCTGTGTGCGCACGGAGAACGGGGTCGTTGGCAGCACAGATCTGTCCTGCAAATCAACCTGCAGCCAGGCTATATTTGTAAATCTCTGCCTTTGTTCAATGTCCTTCAAGGGTGTTGAATCAAGCACAGATCTAGATGCGTAGTATCCCAGAGCTCGGGCAATGCAACTTTATTTTGTGCCCCGCCTTCCGCTGGGTGTGCCACTGACGCTGTTGTTTAATACCCAGGGTTTCTGGATTTGCCCCTAGCATTTGCACCAGTAGATAGGGCCCTAGTGGAAAGGCTTGGAGACGAAAGGGCTTTCTCTGGTTTTTCTAAAATTGCTGCATTTGTGCAAATCACAAGTCGCCTTCCCCTGAGCACTGGGATATGCAACACTGGGCTGCAGCCAACCTGTCATCCATGCCAGACCCAACAGCCACAGCCAATGAGAAATCAGATGTCTTATGACATCAGGAGTTGCCAGGCAGGATGGATTGCAGGACAGTCAGAACAGTAACATGGGGCTGAAAGGAACCTGCTTGACCAGGTCTGGACGGGCGCCAGGCTGGATGTTCTTTTATGTCGCTGCCTGTCGGTGCTATTGCAGCCACAGAGACAGTGCACACATAAATCATGTGTTCTCCAAGTGATGGGCCTGATCCTTACTCACGGGAGTCGTTCCACTGACGCCAATGGGGCTGCTTGGGGAGCGTTTTCAGGGCCTGCTCCCACGGCCACGAAGCTTCTTGGAATATTTGTGCTTATGCTTTTATTCCGTATTGCCCATCAGCTGTTGGCAAGTCTTGCCATCTTGCTAGTGAATGAGGGTCACTCTAGCCCCCCTCTGATCAATCCTGCTGCCTTTGTGAAACGCCCCTCCCCCCTCCTCCCACCATCTGCTAAGACTGAAAGGTGGATCCAAAAAAAAGCTGGCTGCAGGAGGTGGAGCTTCTTTCTAATAGGTCAGCTGGTGGGTGACCTCGTCAGTTGCACAGTAGAAATGTGATTTGGGAGTCAACCGAAACCTGCTTCCGTACTGATTGCTGAAGAACTCTGCGCTGAGCAGGTTGAACTTCGGGCAGATTCCGTCCCTTCCAGATACACGCGCGCCAGGCCTGCTGCGTTCAGTGGGAATTGGGCAAGCGTCGCTAAGTTCAGCCCTGGCTTTTTGCAATGTGACACTGCTCTTCTGGAGTGCAGCGTGCTCCCTGCTGGGGTGCTCTTGTTTCTAGCACCGCTTTTTAGTCCATTAGTCTCCTAATTTATTTCCTTTGACAGAGATCGCAGACTTCCTCCATATGTGCAAATTTCACCTGGGAGAAAAAAGGAAATAGGAATGTGTATAAAAGCATGTCAGACTCTTTATAAAAGGGCTATTTTGTTAGGCTTTTTCAAAAATGTGTGTCAAGTTTAGGCTAATAAAACGGTGCGTGAAAGGAACTCACAAAAGAACTATAATCAGTAAATCTATGTGGTATGGCAGACAAAACAAAAGGAAAAAGGAGAGATGAATACAATGTAAAAAGAGGTGTAGCAGTGTGATTATGGTACTTTATCCATTACCCTAAAATAGGAATGGTCTGCATATACAATCAAATAGTCCTTTATCACCCAGTAATCTCTATAGTCCTTTGTCCTTGTGAACAAAGCTGTTCCCATTAATCAGGGGTCCCACTTATTTCTGTTAAGTTTTGAATCTGATTTTCCAGGGTCTTCAAATGAAACATACATTTTCAGTTGTAATGCTTGACACATCTTCTTTCTCTTAAGCAGTCCGTGTACAATAAATGTACTTTGGGAACAAAAGGAGCAGGAACGTGGCCAGTTTTCTCCAGGCCTCCAGCGCCAACATTATCTGGATTTTCTAATGTCACTAGGAGGGTGGGGGAAGCACTGGGATGGGTTACCTAGGGAGGTGGTGGAATCTCCATCCCTAGAGGTTTTGAAGCCCTGGCTAGGATGATTTAGGTGGGGTTGGTTCTGCTTTGCGCAGAGGGCTGGCCTTGTTGACCTCCTGAGGTCTCTTCCAGCCCTAGGATTCTATGATTCTAAACTGTGGATTCTACCTATAGATGTGATCCAGTACCCGCTGGAATCAATGGGAGTTTAACCATTACTGTCAGCTGGCATTGGATCATGCCCTAAACTGAGAGACTGTGGCAAATACATAGGCAAAAGGCATTTAACAATTGTGTATCCTAAACCAATGGGCTCACAAGGATCCATGTAGTGCTCCCGAACCTCTTTCCCCCTCTACTCCGTGTGGCCTTTCTGAAGTGTTCTCTTCACAGTCCTAGATGCTCGATATTATTTTCTCCAGTGACCATCCATCTGCACTCCTACCCCAATAAGTGTGTGCGCGCGCACATACACACACACACACTCCCACCTTTTGGAAAACTGTTTCGCTTCCCCTGCCTGGTCCCACATGGAAAGCGGAGCCCTTGGCTCTGGCATGTCCCTGCCCCATGATGAATGACGACAGTGAGATCTTTCGGTCTGTGAAATCGCCTCCCAGGGAAAGTCTCGGAACTTCCTGCACTCCGAGTTGGGTCGATGTACTGGAAATGTAGCTGCTCTGTCCAGTCTCACCCAAGTCTCCCTGGCTGCAAGGTGGGGAAGGCACCGGAGCAGCAGAACACATTGGAAAGTTCACGGAGAACAGTCGTTTTAGAGCCGAAGAAAATTGCCAAAGCAAAACCCTCCACTACAAATGCAGGAGGCCCATCTCTTCCTGGGCAGAGCCTGCGAGAGAACAAACTCTCACGCTCTGCTGAGCACTGCTGCAAGGTGTTCCGCTATGAGGGTGGTGGAAGAGCCCCTGGAGAATCTGTGGGTGGCCGATGCCAGCAGCTGCGACTCGTCTTTGCCGTGCTCTAGCCTCCTTCTGTCTTGTGTCTTGCAGGAATTACTGCAGCCGGGGAGCCGTTTACTCTGCTGCCTCCATCCTGGTGGCCCTGCTGATCGCCGGCCAGGCTGTCACTGTCTACTTTGTGTATCAGCAGAGTGGCCAGATCAGCAAGCTGACCAAGACCTCCCAGAATCTGCAGCTGGAGTCCCTGAGCCGGAAACTCCCCCAAAGTGAGTAGTTCCTCAGCCTGACTGCACTGTACGACCCAGGTCTAGGCCAGTTGGGTGACGTGCTGGCTGGACTTCACCATGCCAGAGCCAGAGTGCCCCCGACTCTCTTGGCTGGGGGAGATCAAACGCCCCAGAGAGAGGAAGGAAAGGTTTCTGGAGAGCTCCTGAAATCCTGCTCCCCTCCTGGAGATGGCAGTTTCTGTGCCGTCTTACCCTACCGTGTCTCTTCATGTTTCCTTCATGGTTTGGAACAGCTGCCATATGAGGCGAGATTAAAAAGACGGGGACGTTGCCGCTTAGAAAAGAGGAGACTAAGGGGGGATATGACAGAGGTCTATAAAATCAAGACTGGTGTGGAGAAAGTGAATAAGGAAAAGTTATTTACTTGTTCTCATAACATAAGAACTAGGGGTCACCAAATGAAATTAATAGGTAGCAGGTTTAACACAAACAAAAGGAAGTTTTTCTTCACCCAGGGCAAAGTCAACCTGTGGCACTCCTTGCCAGAGGATGTTGTGAAGGCCAGGACTTTAACAAGATTAAAAAAAGAGCTAGATAAATTCATGAAGGTTATGGCTATGAGCCAGGATGGGTAGGGATGGTGTCCCTAGCCTCTGTTTGTCAGAAGGTGATAGGAGAGGGATCCCTTGATGATTCCCTGTTCTGTTCATTCCTTTTGGGGGCACCTTGCATTGGCCACTGGCAGCAGACAGGAGACTGGGTTAGAAGGACATTTGGTCTGACTCAGCATGGCTGCTCTTATCCTCTTCCTTGTCACCGAGCTGTGGAGAAGGAGAAGTGAAGCTTGCGCTGGCAATAGCTTTGATCAGATTGGAGGCCATACGAGCCCCGTTTGTCCTGTCGCTCAGCTGCATGTAGCAGGAGGGGGTGCTGTTCCTCCCCGTCATGCTGGAGCTCTGGGTGGAACTGGCTGCGACACCAGGAACCATTGATCACCTCTGCCCCAAATGCTAGGTGCTGGGAAACTGGCTGGCGTCTTCCCAGGGCTGGCTGGAGGACTGGCCACAGGGTCAGCGGCTCACGGGAGGTCTACGCTGCTGTGACGGTGTCTCCCAGCCTGGGGGGACAGACTCCTGCAAGCTCTGCTGGATGTCGTGTATTAAAAGGAGCAGCATGGACATTGCAGCATGGGGACAGCGCAGACGGAGGGGGGTGGGGCATGGAGTCTGGTGGGTGTCTTGGGCTGCTTCCCCTGCCACTGCATGGTATTTATAACATGCTTGCCTGCATCTCCCCAGGCTGTTGCCTAGACCTAGCCCACTAGTTCTGGGCCTTCTCAAGGGGCTGAGCTACACCTCTGGGACCCTCATGCTGATTCGACTCACGCTCATGGAGACACTGACCCCCGAAAGGACTTTGGGGGCCCCCTCTCCTCTTGGTTTGATATCACCCTTTCCTCTGCAGGTGCCAAGCCTGTCTCCAAGCTGAGGATGGCCAAGTTCAGCATGCCCATGGTCATGCGGGAGCTGCCGCTTGCCCCGAAGGTGGACATGACGGTGAGGGATGTTCCCTGGGGCCCTCCACCTGCCGCTTTGCCAGCTGCTCTGGCAGCAGTTTGGCAGCCCCTTGGGGAACATGATTGTGTGGTTCCTTCCGAGCCTCGTGCCAGAGCTGCTCTGTGGTCAGCAACGAGAGAAGCACAGAGCAGCCCCGGCCATCCTGGCTCTGATACCTCAGCCATGCCCACTCGTCAGCAACAGCTTGGGCCTCTCTCCAATGTCTGGGTCTCCTGTGGCTGATTCCCATGCCCCAGCTCCTAGGGATGCCTTCAGTCCTTGGAGGCTCGGCCAGCTGGAGTGACATGCTGCCGGAACCCGCCCATGAGGACCTGGATGGGGACCACCATCTCTCATCTGTTGCGTTCACGCCAGTGACGGAGGGGTGGATGTGCTAGGTCCCACCCCTCAGGCCCTGGCCCCTGCATTCCCCAGAACAAGAGGAAGTGGCCTGGCTCTTTCTCCAGAGTTTGCTGCCCTTTGGCTGGAGCGGGTGAGAAAGGGCTGGGAAAGTGGAGCCATTGGAGGCGGCCAGCTTGGTGTTTTCCCAGGCTCAGCTGCTCTTCCGTGTGCCATAGCTAGGACTGTGCAGAGAGCCCAGGCATTGAGAAAGGTTTCCCCTCCTGGTGGGGCCTGAGATGTCCAGGAATTAGCCTGGGCCATGGTGACGAAGTTCTGCTGAAGGTTCCTGTGGTGCAGCGTCCACCTTCACCAGCCTGGCTCCCGGGTAGCCAAGTGACTCCGTGTCTGCGAAAAGAGCCCCCAGGACTGGCCACGCCTGTTCCAGCTAAAGGCCATCCGGGTTTAGTCTCTGGCTCTTCAGCGCCTCGTCCTGACCATCCCAACTGCACTTCTGTCCCCTCTCTAGCCCCTGGAGGACACGGCGACGCTCAGCAATAAAACCGAGGATCAAGTCAAACACCTGCTGCTGGTAAGACCCTCCTCTGTCACACACGTGTCGGCAACACCCGGGTGAGAGTCGGGCACAAAAGTCCTTTCAGCCCCGTTAGCCTGTTGGTTCTCTCGGGGTGTGTGTGAGTGAGAGAGAGACCGGTGACTCCACCTTTCCTTGTTCCCTGGGAACAGGCGTGAGCCGCGGCAGGGGAGTTGTCTCTGGCTCTTTGCTGTCGGCCTGCTGCTAATGCTGTCCTTTTCCATTTGGCCCTCCTGCAGCGGGCAGACCCTAGCAAGATGTTTCCTGAGTTACAGGATAGCCTGATGGAGAATCTGAACCGCCTGAAGAACACCATGACGGACCAGGACTGGAAGGTCAGTGCTCCCGCCAGGTCAGCTGGCTAGCAGACTGGCTGCAGCTCCATCTGCTCCTTCGCACCCTGACCCGTTCCCGGGAACAGCCTGAATTGGGCTGGTGACGGAATGGGGAGTCTCTTGTGGGGAGGACGGCCGCATTCCCTGGGAAATCACGGCCTGCAGCCGGCCTCTTGCGTGGTTACATTCATAGAGCCCTAGAACTGGAAGGGACCTCGAGAGGTCATCGAGTCCAGCTCCCTGCCCTGAAGGCAGGACCCAAGCCCCATCCAGACATTATCACTGCTGCTTGGGAGGCCGGGGGGTTCACAAGGGACCGCAGCTTTCCGGCTCGTCGCTTTGGGCTGCAGACGTGAGAGCACAACAGCGAGGGGGGCTCCAGTGTCACCCTGATTCGATGGGGGAAGGGGCTGTGACCATTGTCTGGAGCATTCGTTTTTGTTGTGGGGGGCCGGTTACTAACAGCACCTTCTTCCCCTTGGTCTCTTGCAGTCGTTTGAATCCTGGATGCACAAGTGGCTGCTGTTTGAAATGGCCAGAAAACCCCAAACTCAGGAACCTGCCGATATACCGGCACATGAAGGTATCAGAGTTATGGGGCGGCAAACTCCTCTAGGGTTAGGAACGGTCCCCAGGCAGCAACGGCAACCCAGGGGAGTGCTGGTCGGAGGGCAGTGGAAGCACATACCCGTTGGAACGGTTTTGCTTTTTGGTAGCTAAGGGCGGTGTCGTTCCCCAGAGTCATAGAATCCTAGAACACTACAGCTGGAAGGGACCTTGTGAGGTCATTGAGTCCAGTCCTCTGCCCTCACCGCAGGACCAAGCACCGTCTAGATCATCCCTGACAGGTGTCTGTCTAACCTACTCTTCAGTATCTCCAGTGATGGAGACTCCACAACCTCCCTAGGCAATTTATTCCTACCTGTCAGGGTGGTTAAACACTGGAATTTTTCCTAATGTCCAACCTAAAGCTCCCTTACTGCAATTTAAGCCCATTGCTGCTTGTCCCATCCTCTGAAGCTACGTCTACACTACGAGTTTTCTCCGCCAAAAATATGCTAATAAGGGACTCATTTGCATGAGTTGTGATCTCATTTGCATATTTTCTGCCGCTCTGTTTTTGCACTAGGGGTTTTTGCACAAAAACAAGCAGTGTGGACGTTTTCTTTTTGCGCAAAACCCCCTTATTCTGCAAGATTGGTATACGTTGGGGCATAAGGGTCTTGCGGAAAAACTTGCTTCGAAATATTTCATTAGTGTGTTGCTGAAGATGATAAAATCACAGCTCTAGAAAAATGTCGTCCTCCCCATGGCTGCCATTGGGCATAAGGGCACAAGTTTAACAGTCCTGAGCAGGGCCCCTTAAATTCTAAGGATAGTCCTGCTTCTGTGCTCACCCAAACAAGCTATTGGATTGCCTGAATAGCTGCAGAATGTTGGTAAGACCCCAGCAAGGGCTGGAGGGGGGGAGGAATAAAATATACTCACTGGTGTTTCCTGTGCTTGTTGCTTTAGTGCAATCTAAGTGCCAGGCGGAGTCCAATTTTGGTGGTGTCCACCCGGGTCAGTTCCGCCCACAGTGTGACGAACATGGTGACTACCTTCCCAAGCAGTGCCATGCCAGCACCGGGTACTGTTGGTGCGTCTACAAAAACGGCACCAAGATAGAAGGCACTGAGACCCGTGAAAAGCTGGACTGCCCTGGTAGGAACTAATTTCCCATTGGCCAGTCTGGGGAAGGGGCTAGATGCACGTGTGCACAGAGGCGCTCCCTTGAGGTCTCCTGTGTTTTAGCTCGGCTACACCTATGCGTAGTGCGCGTTTTGTCAACAAAGGGCCATTAGTCTGGTTGGTAAAGAATTATTCTGGGAAAGTCGAACGCACCCCTGAGCGTTCATGAGGAAACAGGGTTCAGAGCACTGCTGTGCTCCTGTTGTTGCACATGGAAGTCAATGGACCTGGGTTTTAGAGCACCCGCAACTCCAGACGACACCACGGAGAATTGCGACTCCCCAGCAACTGGCCCTGGGGGAGTTGAGGGTGTTTTCAGCACCTGGCGGGATCAGACACTCGGTCATCGATGGGAAGAATCCAGATAACGCAATAGGAAATGCGGCCTCTTAGGAGCACGTATAAGGTGGAGGATCATAGAGGAGGGCAAGTGCTAAGAGGGAGAGACTGAGCTGCCTATGTCTGCCCAGAGCTGGCAGAAGCTTGGGCACTGTGCCCTCTGCTGGGACACCCAGTATGCTCACTACCCCGTATCATGGGGACTGTCGAGTCCCTGCTCCTGGGCACCTTTCTGTTGCTACCCTCTTTTCTGAATGGAGCCCTCTGAAAATATATGAGCAGAAACTTCAGCCCTTGTTGGCAGGCCCGGACTTAGGGTAAGGCGAGCAAGGTGGTTTCCTGGGCCTTGCACCTTCAGAGCCCCACACTGCCCAGCGCCTGCCCGGCCGCTCGCTCGCTGCCCTGGCTGGGAGCCGCCCGTCCATGCGGACTGCATGACGTGGTGCAGCCAGCCACAACATGCTGCCTTGGGCCTGATTGTTGGCTTAGTCCCAGCAGGTCCCAGTGTGTCGAGGTCCCAGAGGACTAGTACAGCAGGACTCTCCCAGCTGAGTCCAGGCTCCACTTTGGGCCCAGCCACGCCCAGCGCCCCATGGAACCTTCCCTGAGGAAATGAAGGGTCTTTTATCTCAGCGGTGGGGGGAAGCTATCCACGAATGCCCGAGTCCCCATTTTCATCCCCCTGCGGGGCGTTGCCACGGAAGGTGGGCCCCGACACAGCGTGGCAGAGAGAGAGAGAGAGAGGGAGAGAGAACTGAGGTGTCTAAAGCTCAGGGATGAAGAGGATGATGAGGAAAAGCAGAGCTCACGCTTCGGTGTTTGGGGCGGGTTAGAATGAACACAGGCCTGTAATGATGCGGGCAAATATTGGCGTGAGTAGGAGGAGGTGGCCCGGGCTTGGGTTGGCACGAAGCGTGTTGGGAGCCGGGAGGGCTGGGCCTGTCCGAGGCATCGCTACCAAACGCCGACTCTTGCTGTGTCTTGCTGCAGCAACTCCGGGCGGTTTGGACACGGAGGAGCTGATGTACTCGGGGGTGGATCTGCTGAAGCTGGAGTCTGAGAAAGGCAAGAGGCGGAGCCAGGCGTGGGCTGGGGCAAAGCTGACAGGAGATGGGGAGGGTTGGCCGGAAGGTGCCAGCGAGTCTCCTTGATTAGGCCCAGCGGCTGGGTGACACAAGGCCAGGTGGCATAGGGCTGATCATGAATAAGCACTGGTGGTGAAGGAAGGACCTTTGCGGTCTGGGCTATCGCAGTGTTTTGGTGCATTGCTTCCCCTCTCAGACTGGTGAGGCTCCAATGAAGGACAATAGGAGCCCGCTAGACTGAACGGGAGTTCTCTCTTCCAATGAAGCGTGTGCTTTGTCCCCCTGGGCTCTGAAGCGCAGCATGCCGGTGGTAAATCCGCCCGGCTGTCACACCTGATTGTGCAGGGCTGGGGGCAATGTAGATTGGGGCAGGGGGATCATGGCGAGGTCTGGCTCTCCCACAAGTGGGGAGGCAAAGGCCTTTGTGCTCCCCGGCCACCTACCCAATGGAGTAGTCCAGGAAGAGCCCTGTTTAGATTTTTGTTTTCTTGCTGCGGGGCGGGTGCTTTAAGGCCGGCACCAGCACACACGCCCAGGTGTACAGATTCTGGGTAGGAGTGAGGTGGAGTCCTCCCCAGTCCCATCACTACTGCCAGTCTAGTGGGGGGGGGTTTTGTACTGGCCTCCCTGTGGAAGTGATCGGAGCAAAGAAGTAACTGGCCTGTTGCTTCAATGTAACCCCGCCAGGAGCAGGGAGTATCACTGCCTGGGTTCAGCTCGATCTCATTTCCTCCCTCTTTTCTCTCTCTCCCCCTAGAAGTCGCCAAGTAGAAGAGGACTCACAGACCTGGCGTCTTCTTTCTCCACCTCCAGTCTGCAGAGTTGCCAGGCGCCTTCTTGCTCTGTTTCACTCGTGCTTTGATATTGCTTCCCTGAATTACGGCCACCGCGGCTAGCCAAGCATTTGCTATGCATCGTCTTAGCGGGCGATTCAATTGGGTAGATGATATACTTTTGTCTGCCTGACCCAGCAGTGCCTCTCCCCATGCTAAGATGTGCTGCAGTAAGCCCGCCGAATATTAGGAGGAGTTTTGGTAGAGAAAGGATGCAGAGGCCCCCTGCACACCAAAGGCAGACAAACTGCATAAAGCTCTTAGTGCTTTCTCCGCTAATCAGAGCACATTAGTAGCTGCATGTAAAACCACAGGTGTCTGAATAGAGATGGGGTTTGTTCAGTACCTGTAACATAAGCATTGCCCAATGGGAAAAGGAGATCCAAGCACAATATATGGACAACTAATTGAATTATCTCCGTTTAGATATTCTGGACACAATCCTTCCTCCCTCCCCCATGGAGGTGTAACTCCATTGACTTCAGTGAAATTATTTCTGATTTACACCAGCATACGGGAGGAGACTCGGGCCCTCTGTTTGCTTATAAATGACTTTGAGGTTCTGATAAGTAGTTCTCCAACCATGGTCTACTGGACCAGCCATCAGTGCAAACTTGACCCTAGTGCACGTGTGGGAGGAAGTGGGGATGTCTACAAGGTTGCACGTGCCACTGTGCTGAATAACACTGGCATATGGCTCTGTGTATGGTACGTGCAACCTCCAAATTCACTGCCCCTCCCAGCAACTTTTAGACAGAAATGCTGAAGTAACAGATGTCGTCTTTCTCCCTTCCTAAAGGGCCCTGCTGTTGCAGGTAGTGTCCCACTCTATGAAGCACAAGCTACTCCTGATTAGCTTCCCCAAACCACCCTGATTGCTCCAGCAGTGCTTTAGGCTTCATCACAGCATTTAGAAATCTTTCCTAGTTTGAGAACCAGGCTAGCAGCTGGCTCTGAAGCACCTCTTAGTATCTGGGTGTAGTGGGGAAAAATCCAAGCAGGAAGGCTGTAGGCAAGGTTAGAGATCACTCATGCTAATAGGCCAGTGGCTTCTCCTTACACAGAGCAGACATTAAATGCAGCAGCAATGAACTCTGATCTTCCTCACCAAATTAAACAGAGGGACATTAGAATAGGAAAGGAATGCAGGCTTCCTTTCTTTAACAAGCAGGCAAATAAGTTTGTATGGCTGTGTTTCCCCATCCCCTGCTAACCCTGGTGTTTGGTTGGATCTTTGTTTAACAGGTAACATAATAGCTAATCGTGGGACTAGAATTCTGTGTATTCAATGCAGCATAACCAAGCTCACACGGCTGCTGATTTCAAATAAACTTTTGACTTATAAGGATTACTACTAAAAAACAGTTTAACACACGTTTATCTGACAGTTCAGGATTGGGTGAAAGTAGCTGGCGAATCAGAGGTTATTCAAAGTAAGTCTCAGCAAGTGTCTCTGTTCTACTGTGTGTGTGTCTGTGTCTGTCTACCTTCTACCTTCCATAGCCTCCTAGCCCCAGTGACTATGTGCTTCTACTCAGAGCATCATCTCTGCTCCACCACACCTGGGTGCAGAGTCCCTGCCTCCTGCCCATCCTCCCAGCAGGCCAGTCCTGGTGTTTCTTACCTGATCAGGCTGAGGCCCCTCCTCCCCACAGCTCAACATCCCTGGGCGCAGAGCAGCACTGATCAAGCCCCACTGTATGTTCTCCTCAGGTACCAGCTGGCTGGTGCGCTCTCTGACATGGGCGGCTGGCACATCTCTAAGCCTTCAGCCACCACACAGAAGGGAGAAGGCCTCAGGGCCGGGTAGTACCTCTGCCACGGCCTTGTAGAGACCCTTTTCCACTGGTCCAGCTCCGTCCTTGACTCCTGCCACATCTCCCTAGTCACTGCTGCTACGCTCCTGCCTGGGCCAGCTCCTTTAGCTTTGAGAAGGGGGGGGTGGTGGTGGTGGTGGTAGGGAACCATTTTTGGATCAGGAGCTGCTGACCCACAGAAAAATCAGAAGGGGCCTCAAGTGAGAAGAATCCCCCCACCACCAAACCTTCATTGATGTGGCCCCTGACTGGGGGAGACTTACCATTCCCCATGCACACCAGAGCCTAGAGGGGCCCTGGCTAGATTTTGTGTGCTCTGGCACCATGGGCACTTGTGTCCTGGGCCTTAGGGACGGGAAGCAGGCAAGCTAGGGGCTGTATCCAGCCCCTGGGGCTGAGGTCTCTGTCTCTACCCCCTTCCCCCACCATTTTAAAGACACACAGGATGCATGTGGAGCCAATTAACTGTAATTGCCCAGGCCTGTGATGAGTTCACTCCAATTAGTAAAATGAGGCAGGGCAGCTGGAGACCCTCAAGGGCTGAAGAGTTTGCAGGGCAGCGCTATCACTGTGGGGAGAAATATGGGCAAAGGGGAGCCCAGTCCACAATTCCTGACAAAGGACAAGCGTGGCTGGTCTGAGCCTGTCTGGGTGTCCTGTTCCCCAGCCCCAGGAATGGCAGACTGGTCTCTCCCGTGTCAGGTAAAACACACAAGGCCAGCAGCTCTTTGTACCCCATAGCAGGGACTGCCCCGCCAGGACAGCTGGAAGGGCTCAGCGCCATCCGCTTCAGACAGTGAAATACTTGGAGCTCCTGGGGGCCCCACAGCTCTGTTCTTCCAAGGCAGATTGGGGGTTATCGACCATCTGCTGGTTACGCTTTGCTGTAGGGCCTGCTACACAGGGCTGGCCTTACCATGAGGCAAACTAAGGTGGCCGCCTCAGGTGCCAGACTGCGGGGCACCACTAGGACTGAGTGTAGAAAATTGTCTGCTGCTGGTGCAGATGTATTCTCTCTGCTCTAGATACACAGAGATGGTGGAGTGCTGTGCTGGAGGAAGGACACGAGAGATATAACAGGCAGGCAGGCGAAAAGGGGGCATGGGGGGCATCATTTGAGCTCCCCGCCTCAGGTGCCAAAATGTTGTGGGCCGGCCCTGCTGCTGCAGGAAGCAAGTGCACTGTGAAGTGTTTACTCACATGGGCCCTCCGGACCTACCTGCAGCCCCATGCTCATTAGCTTAGGCCTAGCTCAGCAGGCCCAGGGGGGAGAGGAAGTCTAGAGCACACCCGAGCTCTGACACACGCAGGCTGGGACCAGCCATCGCCTTGACCATTTGCACATTCGCCCCTAGAACTGCCTGCCTGACCCAGTACCTCAGACTCCTCTCCCCCCCTCAAGTTGTGAAGAGGAGGATGGTCATTTCTGGGAACCCCTTTTCATACCGGCCCCTGCTCAGCAAAGAGCAGCTTGTAATCCCTGGCCCTGGGGCTGCCTGCTCCAGCTCCCATCAAGTCTCACCCCAGCCTTGTTCTCTGGGGCAGCTGAGTAGCACTATTTATACCCCCCTCCTCGCACAGCGTAGGGTCTAGGGCTCCTGCAAGGCCTGGTCAGCAGGATGATCCCTCCCTGAGCAATCCTACAGGTTTAACAGAACAGGCCTCGGCTCCTTCGTCATCTCTGCCCATCCTACCTGAGCTCTTATCCTCACAAGAGCAGAGAGGCACATTCTTACCTCAGTCTAATAGCCAGAGGAGACAAGGCTGCAGCCATGGTAGCAGGGGAAGGGGAAGGAACAGAGGCTTGTCATTAACTGGACCTGCTAGCTTGTGCAGCCTGGCACGTTCACAGGAGGTAAGAAAGCCCCAGCGTCCCACTGAGACCAAGGCCGCGGCGTCAATCAGCCAGACTGAAGGACCTGAACTGAAGATACTTCCTCCCGGCCCCCAGCAGAGCTGGCCCGGCTTTGAACTTTCAGTGAAGAACTCCAGCTTCCATCCAAGGAGCAGCCCAATCCCCACAGCTGTCAGGAGAGGCTTAAACTCACTTGCTCTCCCCTTGGAGAGCATTGCTCTTGCTGTAGCCCACCCAGGAACACACTTCTGCTCAAAATCAATTTTATTTCTGCATTTCCTCAAAACGAGGAACCCAAGAGCACAGCCTCAGCCTTGCACACAGCCCGGCCGACTAGAGGCTCCGAAGGGACAGCGCAGGTAATACCCATAGACCCTGGTTGTAAAGTTATGTTAGAAAGTGACCCCCAGAGCGGCTAGGTAGGTAGCAAAAAGACAGACACCGCGCTCACACAAAGACTGGAAGTTTCTCTTAAAAAATATAGCTCTGGTGAGAGATTGCTGCATCTCACTTCTAAGAGGGGACAAGTCACGCTGCAGGAGCTGGCTTCGTATCCCCTCCACCCACAGGGCTGCTCCATTTCCTGCTCCGGTTGCCTCCCAGCTGGTTACAGTGCAAAGGCTGGGGGCCGTTCGGGGGAGCAACACACCGTGGCAGACGAAGCAGCAAAGTGCAACGGGGTGGGGAGGAGTGGGGCTCTAAAAGTCGCAGTTAAAAGAAGTTATAAATTAAGATGTAGAAGTATTGTTTTCCTTTTTTAAAAAAAATAAAGTTTGAAGCCGCCCTCTGCTGAGCTTCTTCCCCATTCATTTGTTGTCAGCAGTCAAAGGAGGCGCTCTAGAGGGGAAAGAAAAGGTTTTGTTAACAGAAGAACTGCCAGACTGGGTCAGACCGACGGTTCATCTAGCTCAGTGTCTTGTCTGCCGACAGTGGCCAATAGCAGGGGTCCCAGAGGGAGTGAATGGAACAGGAAATCATCAGGTGATCCCTCCTGTTGCCCATCCCCAGCTTCTGGCAGAGGCCAGGGACACCATTTCAATGCCTCCTGGCTAGCAGCCATTGATGGACCCATACTATGAATTTATCTAGCTCTTCTGAACCCTCTGAAAGGAATCCCAGCTGTGCAGAAATCTTGGAGCACAGATCAAGGGTGCTCCTGGCCCTTGCAGCGGGTGCAGAGAGGGACCCAGAATACTGACTCTGGCACTGCCAGTGCTCAGGGGAGGTGCAATTTTGGCTGGCACTGGAGCAAGCTCACAGCTGATGAGAGAAGCTCCGCCCTGCTAGCAAATCTGGGCCCTCGGATTGGCTGGCTGTCCCCATTTGCCTGCCTCCCGAGCAGAGAAACCTATCAGAGAGATTCAGTGTGGAGGGGAGCTCGCTTGCTCGCTCTGACCAAGGGAGGAGCTAAAGAGCCCAGCAGCACAGCCCCAGAGGCGAGTCCTGCACAGCCAGATCTCCAGAGAAGTGACAGGGCATCGCAAGCCGCCCCGTCACTAGGACTGTGCTCCATGGATCCACTTCTCCGAGCCATGTCCCGTGGTGACCCATTCCCAGTGAGAAAACCAAGTGTGCACATGAGAAGTGGTCCCATCTCGCTCTCCTCCCACCAAAACCCATTGGAGCTTGGGCAGGACTTCAAGGGGGAAAAGACGATTTTTCCACACAACTATGCCCAGGCCGGGCACCTCTCCCCCAGACAGAGGGGTGCTGAATTAGGGGGGCTGGAACTAGCGGTGCCACCGTACCCCTGCCTTGAAGTGGCTCCCCCCGCCCTGGTGCGGAAGTCGCTTGTTAAAAGCTATTTTTAAAAACAGGTGGAGTCAGGGGCCACCGCACAGACCCTCGCCAAAGAACACAGAACAGCTCAGGGCTTGGAGCTCAGACACACTCGTCCCCATGGCCCACGCACCTTCTCACAAGGATCCCCCGAGCTCTGCCGTTTTCTTCTTCTTCTGGGGTGGAGAGAGAGAGAAAAAAGTCTGTCACCTTCCCCATCAACGGGGCCCAACAGACCCAGTTCTGTAGCATGACAGTCACCGGAGGCTTCCTTGCTCGCTCCACAGAAGCAAATTCCACCCCCCCTTCCCGGACACAGTTTCATCAGGCGGCTTAGCTCTTCTTTCCAGTTGTCCAGAGGCTCTGCTCCCTCGCTCCTGCCCCTTCCCCACCCCCTCACCACCTCATCCCATCTCCTCCTCATGCCCCCAGCAGGAAATGGAGCTGAGATGCCCGAGCACCACAAACGCCGATCGTTCTGTGCTCAGGGTACCGGCTCGCTAGGGACAAGCCAACCCCCTCCCACCCAGCTCCAGGCCCTGCACACCCACCCACCTTTTTCTTCTTTTTCTTGTGGGTGGGAGCAGACCCGTCTGCGCTCGGCTCCACTCCGGAGGCAGCTTTCTTGCTTTTCTTCTTCTTGTCTTTCACAGTCTTCTTTTCTGGGGGAAGGGGAGGGGTGCATGTCAAAGGGGCAAGCTGGACCCCACTGAGAAGCAGTGCCGAGCGAGGCCAGGGGGAAGGGTTGCCTTTGCCTTACCCAGCGAGCTGTGGGTTCTGCCCATGCTGGCTGCTTCCCGGCCCTGGCCCTGCACTGCTCGGCAGGCTAGCGCCGGTGGGAGTGAAAGCCCAGCCCTGCCACGAAGGGCCCACCACCGCCCATGGGCTATTTTGAGGGGGAAGCAGCAGCGCTGTTATGCGCATGCCCCGGTCTATCCCCCGCTGCACAGGAGAGAAGCGGGCGTCTCGTGGACTGGAGACACCGCTGGGAGCAGCAGCAGCTCAGGAGCAGGTTGACATCTCAGCCCACAACCACGTGGTGACACTGGAGTAAACTGGGGCTCGCCGAGCTGGGGGGGGGATGTGCAAAGAGGGAGGCAGGAATGCCGAGCTGCGGGAGGGGAGGGGGCGTTACTGGCACAGAGTCCACGTGCAATTAACCAGTTTGCTAACACTGGCTGTTCTAAGAGGCTGTTCATGCAGAGCCAGAGTGCCCCTTCCCCACACAAAGCCCACGCCGGCCATCTACCCCACGCCGCTCCTCCCAGGCAAGGAGTCGGATCTTTGCACACTAGAAACCCCAGCAAATACTGCTCTGCCCTCCTCGCCTCTCTTCCCGGCCCGCCCTCCGAGAGCCGGCTCCTCTCGCCCGCAGTCATGCCCCCCGCCACTGTGGGAATCTGCGACGCACTGGCATGCAAGGCAGAGGCTTCGCAGGGCCTGCCCGCAGCAGAGGGGCAGGACCTGCTCTTTTAATTGGAAGTGACAAACAGGAGCCCTGCTCCATGGCTCCCCCGTGTCCTCCTAGCAGCCTTCACGGCACTGAGTCATCTCCAGCGCATGCTCTGGCTCCCTGCCACGCGGGAGCGTGACCAACAACCCGCAGCCAGGCAGGCCCCGCTTTCGCCCCAGCTGCCAGGAGCAGGAGCGTCAGGCTGGAGCTGGGAAGATGCCAGCTCGACGCCAAACTCTGAAACAGAGGGAAAGGTCGTGCCACGGATCTGCCACTGTCAAGCCGTCCTGGGGACAACCCTCAGCTCCCGGGTGCTTTGCCACACCCAGCGTGGGTCAGACTGAGGAAGCCAGCGCCGATCACGGCCGCACGCTCCATCGCCAGCCGGGCTGGGAGCACCACCCTCCTTGTGTCTTGGAACCCACCCGTGTGGCCCTTGCCAGGCACCCGCTGGGACCTGGCGCTGCCAGCCTGTCTGCCGAGTACGCCAGGGTTTGCCCAGCGGCCCCAGGAATGGCTCCGTCCAGCTGGTGACTGGCGACAGCTTGTCAGCATGGGGCACGGCCTGCACGAAGCCTGCCGACTGGGTCCGGCCATTACGGAAAGTAGGGAAGGGAGGGGCCCCGAGGGATGGGCCAGGGCGTAAGGGTATTCCTGGAAAAGGGGCCGAAGCAGACAAACTCCTCCCCTGAGCATGCCTGTGACAGTAGCCATGGCAGCGGGCCAGGCCTGCACACAGGTACGTACGCACGGCAGCCGGACTCAAAGGGGGCAGAACTCACTGCCTGCAGCCACCTTTTACCAGCATTTATTCAGTCACTTACTGCACCGTTTCAGCTCAACTTGGGACTGGATTTGGGGGGCAGCCTCTGAGCCACTCACTAACCATTAGACTGAGGTGGGGAACCTAAGGCCCAGGGGCTGGAGGTGGCCCCCAGCTTGCCTGGATCCGGCCCCCAAGGCTTGGGGCTCCTCCCAGCATTGGGGAGCCCATGCTGGTGGTCCAGACCCTCTCTCCCCCCCGTGGAGCTGGAGCAAACAAAATCTACTCGCCTGGGCCCCTCTAGACTCTGGTGTGCTAGGGGAACGAGGGGAGGGTCTTTCTCCTTCTGAGTCGGGAGCCACGTCAGTGAGGGTTTGGTTTTGGTTTTTTTCCGGTTCTCACTTGTATGCCACCCCGACTGATTTTTCTGTGGGTCAGTGGCCCCCGACCCAAAAAAGGTTCCCCACCCGAGCCTTAGGGGCGAGCCCTCTTGAGGGGATCATAGCAGCAAGTGGCGTGGGGGCAAGCAGCAGTCACTAGTTTGTCTAGAGAGGCGCGGTGGCAGTCGAAGGAGGAACTGAGCGAGGGCTCTTACTTTTACTGGATTTCTTCTTCTTCTCCTCCTTGCTGCCTGCTGCTCCTTCCCCTTTGCTTTTTTTCTTTTTGGGAGCTTCGAGGCTGCTTTTCAGCTTCTTCGGCTTGGGCTCGGCGGCACACGCGTCCCCCGCCGCCAGCTTCCTCTTTGCAGAGGATTTCTGCTTCTTGTTCTCTTTGTCCCCGCTCTTGGGCGGTTTCGCGGCTTTCAGAGCCTTGGCTGGTGCCACAGGCGTTTTCTTCACCTTCTTCTCCTTTTTCCCCCCCTCCTGCGCTCCTGGCGCGTGTCCGGCAGGAGCCTTGGCAGCCGTGGTCGTCTCGTCTTCGCTGTCACTCGCTGAGCTCTCCTCCTCCGACTGAGCTATGGACAGCAGAGCGTATGGCGAAGGCGTGACCGGAGCGCCCTTAGAACCACCGTCGTTTTGGGCCACCGCCTGGGCTTTCTTTGCTGGGGCAGCTTTGCAGCTGGCCCCTCCTTCTCCCACCTTCCCTCCAGCACTTCCTTTGCTGGAGGCCACTTTTGGCGCGACAGCTTCTGCCCCAGAAGAGGACAACTTGCTCTCTGTAGAAACCAGTTAAATAAAAGGGTTTAGGGAAGAGATTGGTTGCAACCCAAGCAGCCCCAGGGAAGCTGGAGTTTAAGAGCCATCTCCAGTTCCTGCCCCCAGTGTCATTTGCAGGTATTCACGTCACGAACTAGTAACTCATCTCCCCGGAATCACGGTGGGGTATCGTTACAGGGCATGGAGCGGGGGAAGTGCATTAGTTCAGAGGACAAAAGCCAGGTCTGGGCTTCAAAATTAAGACTCCAAAGGGCCCATAAGAAGGTAACAACGGCCACACCGGCTCAGCCCAGATGCTAACCTCCCTCTTCCCCCCCACCCAAAACCAAAACCTTTGAGAATGTTCTACTCCATCTCTACTCGAGCGGGCCCAGCAGGGGTAGGGACAGAACGGCAGCGGGCAACTTGCCTGACAACGGTCGCAAGGCTATGCCATGAAGTCCCTCGTCTGTACACATTGCATGAGTAGATTCTAAATCACAGTGGTCCCTGGCAGGCAGCTAGTCTGACCTGACCATCGCAGGCCAGTGCACCGCTGCATAGGGAGGGGATGCACGAGACCCAGCAGAGTTTTCAGTCTTGGGTTTCTACCATTCAATGGCGGCGGGGAGGAAGATTTTAAACCATACATTCTGTTCCAGTCATCCATCCCAACAGCTCTGTTGCCCCGTGTTTCTCTTTGGCCTGTCCTTCCCCCATACAACCACTTCTGAATGATATACACAGGGACAGCTCCATGGGGGATGTAGCAGGCGGGTACTTTGTTGGTAGCATTCGATCAACTTATTCGGAAATTGGCATTTATCAAGCGTGGGTACATTTTTCCCCAATCAAAAATGGTTCCCAGGAGAAATGCAGCATGTATTTGAAGACAGAAACCCCTCGCAAATTATCAGATTAGAGAGCGCCTCTCATTTCTAAAGCCAAAGGCCAAATAAGAAGTTTGACAACGGTCACTAGAAATGTTAGCGCAACTTCAGGGTTGAGACTAGCCAGGCACAGGGGCACGCCCTGCAAGCTGCATAACCACACAGTTCTATGCTTCAAACACAACTCCCTCTGCCCTCCCCTCACCGATCACGAAAACATCCGCGAATGAAGCGCTAGCCATGTTTCTGGAGGTGTCCAGCAGGGGGCAGCAGCAGACTGTCACACCAATGGAGGACAAGGTGGACTTCTGAGTCGCTCTTCACCTGGACTCAGATTTCAGAGATGGAGAAGACCTCTGAGGTTCCCTACCCCAGCCCCTGCTAATGCAGATCCCCTCCCGCCCCCGCATACATTCTCCATGCTCATCTCAAAGTCCCAGACGACGGGGTTTCCACCACTTCCCTCAGGCAAACCACTCCCTGGTCTCTCAGCTGTCCGGAGTCATGACTGTGCGTATTTAGGAGCCAGCTCTAAAGCAAGCTCCGGTTTGAGAGCCAGATCACAGCCCTACGACTAACCTGCCTTCTGGCTGGCTGGCGTCACCTCAGCATCTGTATCGGAGTCACTGCTGTCACTCGCTGAGACGTCAGGCAGGGCGGCTTTCGCCGGGGGGCTGGCAGCGGCTGCTGCTTTTCTACGTCCTGGTTTGGGTAAGGTGAGGGAAGCAGGTTTCGGTACCTGGGGTGTTGCTGGAGCCTTAGGAAGACTTGGATAACCTGTCAGGAGGGACTGGAGAGCAACACACACGCCGAGTGAGACAGGCACCGAGGCTGTGCCTCCACCCAGGACATTTTAACTGTCACCCCAAATCCCCCTTGAGCAGGCTCCCCTCTGGACCCCTCGTCATTTGGGGCCACTGGGCAGTGGTGAGTCTTGTGCCCTTTGCTTCTGACATGGGGAGACAAGGGGTTTGTAGGGGAGCCCACCGAGCCTTTGGCTCTACCCCACTATTTACCCTCTCCCCTGTACTGCACACCCGGCCAGCTCTCTGTAGGGAGTACGGGAGTATTCAGGGCAGTGATGGGCAACCTAGGCTAGTCAGTGGGCAGTAAGAGTGTCGTAACCAAGACGGTCTCCTGGGACAGCGCAGTTTTGCTCACTGCACTTGCGTGCCAAAAATTGGTGGGGGGGGGGGGGAAACCCGACAAACGCAGTAGCGCTTTGGCTGCAGAGGGAGCGTGCGGCGCTCACAGTCACTATTACGTGCAATCAGCACGTACCTCACGTCACGTGCCCAGGCTTTACAATCACGCAGGGCACTTCAGAAACACTGGTTGGAAAAAAAAAAAAAAAAACCTACGTGGACAGAAACCAGCGGAGTCTGGCAGCCCTGTGTGTGAACAACGACAAACAAACGGTCTCGCGGGCCGCCACCTGAACCCCGATGGGCTGCAGGTTGCCCGCCACGGATGCAGGAGCTACCCCAGCGGCATGCAGCCAAGCGGCAGGGAGTAGCACTGCCGGAGCGGCACACGGAACGAAACCCACCCAACAGGGAGGTTATGGATACAGCTGTTTGACCAATTTATGACATAGGTCGTAATCCACCGTGTGTTTGTTTCTTTGTTCTCCCCCTGTGAAGCATGCCTAGGGGAGGGTTGTGACTTAGTGTGTTACAGATGTTCTGCGCTCCCAGGACATTACTAATAAAGAAGGGTTAATGGCTTAGACACGGGTTTAGTTACAAATAAAAGTTGCTGCTGCGAGAACAGAGAGTTTCCCTGGTTTAGCGATTTCAGGGCTGCAGGGTTCCCGGTTCCTTATACTTTTTATTCAGCGGACATGTTAGAGGGCAGAAAAGCAACACTGATTTGTCTGGCTGCTTGCAGGGGAGCTCCGCAAACCCAAGCTCAGACCCCTTCTCCCCTTCAGTTGAAGTATGTCCCAGCCCCCTTCAATAGCCCCACCCAGCAGTCTGAGTAGGGATGTGAAAATTGTTAAAAAATACAGCAACTATGTGGAAATTCCATCGGTTATGCAGTTAAACGGGCTCCCTGTTGCCGCCGCTGACTCAACAACTCGCACTTCCCAGCAGAGTTCAAACGGCAACAGGAACCGATAAGCATAAGCTGAGCCACTAACTGTTTAAACGCATGATCATTAAACTGTTGATACGGTCTCGCATGATCTTCTTATCAATAAAGTAGGCAAATACAACTTAGATGGGGCTACTATAATGTGGGTGCATAATTGCCTGGATAAGAACTACTCTCTGAGAATGGTTAACAGCTCACAATCCTGCTGGAAAGGTATAATAAGTGGGGTTCCGCAGGGGTCTGTTTTGGGACTGGTTCTGTTCAATATCTTTATCAACGATTTAGATGATGGCATACAGAGTACGCTTATTAAGTTTGCAGATGATACCAAGCTGGAAGAGGTTGCAACTGCTTTGGAGGATAAGGTCATAATTCAAAATGATCTGGACAAACTGGAGAAATGGTCTGAGGTAAATAGGATGAAGTTTAATAAGGACAAATGCAAAGTACTCCATTTAGGAGGGAACAATCCATTTCACACAGACAGAATGGGAAGCGACTGTCTAGGAAGGAGTACTGCAGAAAGGGATCTAAGGGTCATAGTGGACCACAAGCTAAATACGAGTCAACAGTGTGATGCTGTTATAAAAAAAGGAAACATGATTCTGGGCTGCATTAACAGGAGTGCTGTGAGCAAGACACGAGAAGTCATTCTTCCACTCCACTCCGCACTGATTAGGCCTCAGTTGGAGTATTGTGTCCAGTTCTGGGCACATTTCAAGAAAGATGTGGAGAAATTGGAGAAGGTCCAGAGAAGAGCAACAAGAATGATTAAAGGTCTAGAGAACACGACCTATGAGGGAAGACAAAGAATTGGGCTTGTTTAGTTTGGAAAGGAGAAGACTAAGAGGGGACATGATAGCGCTTTTCAGGTATCTAAAAGGATGCAACAAGGAGGATGGAGAAAAATTGTTCTCCTTGGCCTCTGAGGATAGGACAAAAAGCAATGGGCTTAAACTGCAGCAAGGGAGGTTTAACACTGGAATAAGTTGCCTAGGGAGGTTGTGGAATATCCATCACTGGAGATATTTAAGAGCAGGACAGACAGACACCTGTCAGGGATGGTCTAAAAGGTGCTTGGTCCTGCCATGAGGGCAGAGGACTGGACTATGACCTCTCGAGGTCCCTTCCAGTTCCAGTGTTCTATGATTCTAGTGTTCTAAACTTTCACATCCAAACACCCGAGCAGGTACAACTCTATGACTCCAAGGTGACGGCAGCCGAATTGGGCCTGGTGTCTGCTCCCCCCTCACAGCTGGAGGAGAAAGGCGAGAGCCCCAGCCCGCAGGGCCTCTCACCTGCGAAGGCGGCGGATCTTCCTCGCTGGACTCCGAGGAGGAGCTCTCGGCCTCCTTCGTTGCTCCCTGCTTCTGGGGCGTCCCTGCTGTGGAGAAGCAAAGTGCTGGTGAAGGCCTAGCACGGAGCACCCCTGAACTGGGAGCACCCGAGGCCTCTCTGGGCATCTCTCCTGGATACGGGCGGTCGCGTGACTCCCAAGAGAGACAAGCTCCAGAGCAGCCTCTTCTCTACAAGCAGCCTGCCGCCTCCTCACCCACAGCCTTGTGAGTCGGCGAGGCCCATCCTGCCAGTCACGCCAGGCCCAAAGCTTTGATCTCCATGCAGCTTGCTAGGCCGGCAGCCCCCGACTACCACCAAAGTCCTGCCCCCTACCCCAAGCAGCATCTCTTACCAGGCTTCGGGGGCTGCTTGGCCGTTTCCTCCTCGCTGTCTGAGGAACTGCTGCTCTCCGAGCTCTCCTGTCCTTTGGCAGGCGGGGCGGGCACAGCCTGGCTCTGGGTGGCCCTGCCTGCAGCCTGAAGTCCTGCTTTTCCTGCTCCTCCTGCCATGGGACCTTTGCCCTTGGCAGAAGGGCTCTGCAACACGGGGGCGTTTGCTTGTGCACCCTTCCCCGCAGGGGCAACGGCTTTACCCGAGGCGGCCCCCTGCTGCAAGCAGGCAGAAGGAAACGAGGCACATTTTAGACAATGCGTTCCCAAACTGGGGGTGGGAGGGTGGGGTGTGCCCTCCTGGGGGGGCCTGAAGAAATTCCGGGGGGGGCCCCCCCCCACGGGCGCAAGGCGACCCAACCCCCTCCCCAAGCTGCTATTTTGTTTTTCAGCCCCGGTCAGTTCTCCTTTTTTTTTTGCTCAACAAGTTTTGCTGCTATGGGGGGCTGGGGTGGGGTGAGGGTTTCTCAAAAATCAAAAAGGGGGCGTGATGCCGAAAAGTTTGGGAACCACTGTTTTAGACAAACTGCAGGTGGGTCATTCATAGCTTCCCTGAGCTTTCCAGAGCATCCAGCGTACCCCGAAAACCGGGGGGCCTCTCAGGGTGAAGGCCTAGTTCCCCATCAGCCTATGGGCAAGTCACAGCACTTCAATGACTGTCTCCCCATGGGCACGAGGAAAACACCACCGGCTACATGGGGGTGCTGAGGAAGCCACGAGCCCCAAGGCAATTCGTGAAAGGAGTTAAGAGCCTCAAGTCCCAAACCAAACTGCCGTCTCCTCAGTAGAATGCCCTCAGGGACACAGCTAGTTAATGTCACCCCCAAAGCCCGGGCTCTGGCTGTGGCGGGGGCAGCAGCCGCTCAAATCAGAGCCAGATGGAGAGGGAAAGAGATGGTCAGGTCACACTAGGTCTGAGTGTGAAGAGGTGCAGGGGAAGTTAGACCAGCTGCCCCCCGCCCCAAGTGCACCCCAATCTCTGCTCTGCACTTACTAGCCTGGGGTACTGTAGCCCCCTCAGCACAGACGCCAGGCTGGAGCCAAGATGTGGGGTCAACCAGCAAGAGAGACCCGCGGGAAACTCCTGACAGCTGCCAAGGCACTTTCAGCCTGGCACTCGCACCAGGAAGGCGCCAGCGGGAGGGTGAGAATTGCAGCCTCTTTAGGCAAGGCGGCCGGGGGTGTGTTTTGCATTATGGGAATGGTGCAGGATTGGTCGTTAAAATAGCGCTGCAAACCCCACCCTTGTTCCCGAGGCCTCTCCACCAGGCCTGTGGGCTCCAGGCTCGGCCAGCTGCCAGGGCTCCCTGCAGGGCCACACGCTGCCCAGCACTTCCCTTTACCTGGCTTGCAGGCTTCTCTTCCTCCTCGCTCTCCGAGGAACCCGAGCTCGAGCTCTCGGACACCTGGCCAGCTGCGGCTGCTGCTGCCTTCCCAGGGCTGCTGGCTACTCGGTTTGTCCCTTTCCCAGGGATCAGCGTGGGCCTTGCTGTGCCGGCTGCTGTGCCCGGAGGCTTCGTGGCTGGGGCCGGCGTAGGTTTCACTGGGGTCGGTTGCTAGGCCAGACAAGAAAGCAGGAAAGTCAAGACGGTGACTTTTAAACAAGCCGCACCGGAGCAGAGGAGCCTGGCAGCCCAAGGAATTCAATTCCATTTCGCAGAAGGACAAGGCACCGCCAAGTCAGTCTCTGTGCTCAGATCCCAGGCCGATGGGGGCATCAGACATATGGAGACTAGGAACGCAAGGGTGTCACTGTCAACCCATAAGCAGGAGCTTATCGGTTGCCCATATGGCTACACAGCTACATGTAGCCCCTGGAGAGTGATCTGCCGCCCCACGCTGCTGCCTCTGATACAGCTAGTGCGTGTGGGGAGCCTGTGCATGTGGGGAGCTGGCGCACGTGGGGAGCCGGCTGACACCCCGCATGAAACTGCTGAAATTTTCAGCGGTTACACGATTACTCAATTACATGCACTTTAAACATCCCTACTGGAGGCAGAACAGAACTCCAGCCACCTGGAGATGCGCTCGTCCACTCTCTGTACACGCCATGTGGTTGACAAGAGGCCGCATCATTGCATACAGCCCAGGCCTAGCACTGCCAAGTGGGAGGGCACTGACCACCAGGGTTTGACAGGAGAAGGAGCCCCACGCTCCGGGGAGGCAGAACTTCAGCAGAGCAGTCTCCTGGCATTAGTTACAAGCCAGTCGAGGTGGGGGGCCTGCCCCGCCTGGCAGACACCTGGGCATGCTGGGGCTCTGTGGGGATCGCACGTTTTTCGGATATGACATCTGGTACAAGATAGGGATGTGAAAGTGTCATTGGGTACATGGTTAACCAACAAGCCGGGCTCATTGGTTAACCATCATGGCTACACGCAGGTTCCCAGTACGCAGGGGGAGCTGTCCCCGGGCTCCATGCGCGGCGGCACTGCTGCTCTGATCCCAGGCTCAGCTGTGCGGCGCTGCCGCTCTGAAGTACCCCCTCTTCCCCTACTTTGCTGCCTCTGATAGAGGCAGCGTGGGGAGGAGGGGGGAAATTGACTAGTTGACTAGTCCTTAACATCCCTAGCTCAGCAGAGCTTCCTCCCCCATCGCCTGACACCCACGTGGTCTGTTTTCTAGTTACCTGTGGAGGGATCAGCTCCTCCTCCGAGTCAGACTCCTCGCTGGACTCCTCGCTGCTATCTGCTGCCTCTTGTGCTTTTGGAAGGGAGGCTGGAAGGGCCTGGGCCTTCTTGCCACCAGCCAGCTGTGCTGCAGCAGCCGTCTTCGTTGCTGAAAGAGGACAGAGGGAAACGGAGGGTGAGAGTCAGGCTTGTTTATAGGCAGAGAGAGTGGGGGAAATGGGGATGACAAAACACCCTCAGGACACACAGGAGGGGAGGCTTCGTTCATTACTAAGTAATAATCAAGAAATGTAAAACAAACAAAAGGAAGAACTTCTTCACACAATGCATCAACCTGCGGAACTCCTTGCCAGAGGATATTATGAAGGCCAAGACTGTAAGAGGATTAAAAAAAGAGCGAGATAAATTCATGGATGTTAGGTCCATCAATGGCTATTAGCAGGGCTTGACAAGCGGCGGTGAGCCCTGCTCGCCAGCCGCGCGGTTTGGCGTGCCGCGCATGTGCAGACCGCGCTGCGGCGCCATGCCGGGCTAAAATCTACTTGCCACGGGCGAGTAGATTGCCCTAATTATCGAGCCCTGGCTATTAGCCAGGATGGGCAGAAATGGCGTTCCTAGCCTCTGTCAAACTGGGAATGGGTTAGAGGGGATGGATCACTTGACGATTACCAGGCCTAGATGGACCTTTGGTCTGACCCAGCATGGCCGTTCTTACTAGTAATCGCTAATAGAGCCTTCCATTCATGGCTCTCCAAGTGCTAACAAATTATTACGCCAAGGCTCCTCCATCTGCCCAGGCCGGGGAGCATGGGTCAGGAAGCAGCTGACCCAAACTGGCTACGCTAACCCCACCTCTCAACACCAAGCCTTGTGCAGTTTGGAAGGACACTCTAGCAGAGACAGAAGGAAGCAGCACTGACAGGCCCTGCTAACATCAGCTTCAGAACGACCGGCACAGGCTGCAGCCCTTTGCAGTTCAGAATGTGCCTTGTGCTCATTCCTAGGGGGCAGCCCTGAATGAAGAGAAACCCCGAATGCCAATGGAAGGCTGGAATCTCACCAGCGTTAGGAGGCTGCTTTGGGGCTGCCTCTTCCTCCTCGCTGTCCGAGGACGTGCTGCTCTCGCTTGCGGAGGCCTTGCCCTGCAAGGCACTTCCTGCTGCTTTCGTGGGGCTCCCAGCGTTACCAGCCGGGCTGGGCTTGGCGCCGGAGGAAGCCTGCAGAGCTGGCAATCTCTAGGAAAAAAATAAACCAATGATTTTTATTTTCAAAAAAACAGAGTCAAGGCTAGCGTCCGGGTTTGTTTCCTGCACCCCTTACTCTGCTGGTACTGAACATGCTCCTTTTATTCCCACAGAACGTCACAGATGGACCATTTCTGGAGCCAATGCAACGCAAGTGGGAGGCAGCAGCTGTTCGCAGCAGACAGAAGCACCACACTGCAGTTTGGGCAAGAAGGGAGGAAGGATACGGCAGCCTACCAGAATAGAGTAGGGAAAACTTGGGGGAAACTGACCAGGAAACTGTCTTACAACCCCAGTCTTACAAAAAGGGCCAAGGGATCTTCACGGACAAGGGGCTCGACACCTCGTTATCTCATCTCCTTTGACAATGGTACCTCCAGCAGCCCACGCTCCCTATGAATAAGCCGAGACAATAGTTCAGGTTTGACTTGGAAGGGAGAAAGCACCAATGGAAACCCCACTCCCGCTGCTTGCAGGGGCTAGGTGTCCCTTGGAGGCTCCTCCCTGGAACACTCTCTGGCCCTGGTGGCTTGTGACTTTCGGAGGGAGCAGCGCGCAAAGGTGAAGCCACCCCACGATCCTCCCGGCACAGCAGCTGCCTCCTGGACACAGCATCAGCGAGGAGGTTCCCATGGGAGGGAGACAGCGTTGCACTGGTCTAGAACACAAGCGATTCCTTTGTCCACATGCCTGAAGAAGCAGCCGTACAACTCTAACCCACGGTGCTTGGGTTGTACCTTTGAACAGCGGCTGTCAGCGCTCGGATTTTGGCGACTCAAGGCAGAGCGTGAATCACATCTCAGAGTCACGCGCGCAGCTGCTGAGTTGATGCAAGGAAATACCAGTTACTGCGGCACTTGAAACAATTATTCCAGACAGGTCTGGTCTTCTCACTTGCCCATGTAGGGCAGAGAGAGCTTCCATGCTCCTCTCCCCCTTTGGCGGTTTGCAATGGGGGCGCTGAGAGAGGAGTGCCGCTTGCAGGGAGTTCAGGAAACTCTCTGCCCTTGGGGGTTCTTCAGTGGCGGTGATGCCCCGCCCAGATACCTGCTCTGCGGCATCCAAACATGCAGGGCTGAATGCTCCTGCACCAGTTTGCTCAGGCAGAGGAAAAACATAACGACGGCCATGTTGGACCAGCCCCGAGGTCCACCAAGTCCAAAATCCTGTCTTCCAACAGAGCACGGCAATTATTGAGCGACTCATCTAGTGGTCCACACCCAGCTCCTGGTAGTCGGACATTTCGGGACACCCCGTTTGCCAGGCAGAGCACCACCCAACCTGCCTGTGGCCGTGACCCCCTTTGGGGGCTGCGTCCCATGCACTGGGAGCCATTAGCGGAGCGGTTCTCGGGGAAGACAGAGCGCGACAGCAGCTCTACCATGAACGGCCCAATCCCTTAGAACTCATTCACTTGACCGCCTGTGCTGGACTTGGTACTATGCCAGCAGAGAACTAGACCATCACTGCTGTTCTGACAGCCCAGGAGGGTGGGCTGCTGCTAGCCAGCGGCCACGAGCCCCAGGTCTGAGAGATGAGCGACTGTGGCACACGTGGCTTTCTGGCACGGCCCTGCAGAGTGCTGCCCCACTGAATCCAGCACAGACCAGGAGAGCGCACTGGGGAGTTTACCCGTTACAGAAGGGGCTCGCCAAACCAGCCAGGCCCACGGCGGCTCTGCACAGACACACACAAACCTCCCCAAGGACGAGAGGGGAAAACAAACCGGAGCATCTGCTTCGGTTAGCGTGAGTCACTATCTCCGCGAGAGGGGCCAGCTTCCAAATGGCAAATTGAGAGCATGAGCTGAACCAGATGCACAGATTTAAATGAATCACCTACTTGGGAGCACACCAGACTCCTCCCCGCTCACACACTAGCACCTGGGGCTGTTGGATCTAGCCTAAGTCACTTGCCTCCAACTTCCTAGTGACGGGAAGGACTCTCGCTCACGTTCAGAGAGAAAGCCCATGGATTACACAAGGATGTACCGGGGGATAACTCAAGGACCCGGAAGACAAGCAGACAGCAGCATCCAGACTAGGGATGTTAAATTTAGCTTAAATCAACTAACCGATGGACTTTCCATCAATCAGTCAATAAGCAGGGGAGCTGAAGTGAGGTTAGCTCCCAACCCCAGGAGCTAACCCCGCTGTGGCTCTGCCTTTTAAATATATTAAGAGCCAGCAGGCTCTTAATACATTTTAAAAGAAGAGAGATGCAGCATCTGGGACTGGGCACGAGCCAGCTGAATCCTGGCTCGCGCCCACTCCCCGCTGTCGCCCTCCCCCATGGAGATGGTGCTGGGGGGGAAACCGGTTTCCCCCAACACCGGCCCCTGCTCTTCCCCCTTGCTGCCTCTAGTCGAGGGACTAGTTGACTGATAAGCTTTTGCTTATTGGATAGTCGACTAGCCGCTTACATCCCTAATCCAGACACTGAGTAAGAACACGGAGCAGCGTGCAGAAGGAAGACACTGGAAAGCCAAGTCTGCCCCATGACCAGCCAGAGCCCAGCAAGAGAGGGCTAACTCCTGCCTCCCCCACACGTCACTTCCCCAGAAGGCTGCATTTCTACAGGGCCACCATGTCCTAGTGAGGGAGTCCAGGCTGGGATTCACTCTGTCGCTTGGCTGAACTATGCCCGGCTGTAAAACGCCCCCAGGAGAGCAGTGCAGAACAGGATCGGTGCCTATAATGGACCCGGGAGACTGGAAGAAACCGGAAGTCAAGGGGAGAGAGGGGGAAGCAGTCTGATATATTGGCGATGCTGGGAGAGATCCATGAGATAATGGGAGTGGGACTATAGATCAGCCATGGGCAACCAAGACTAGCGAGTGGACCACAGGAGTGGCCCTCCGTCTTAGTGGGCAGTGGGATTGTCAGTGGTGGGCAACCTGCTGCCCCGGCCCACTGGGGCATCACCTGCAGCCTGCACAGCCCCCTCCCTGCCCCCTTCCCCAATGCATCTCACGCCCCAGGGCTCTGAGGTCGCGCACTTCCTACTCCCTCCCCTCCCCCAGCATTTTTGGTGCTCCATGAATCCGCTGATTCGTGCTCCCTCTGTGCTCCTCCCTCCCTCTCAGAGCTTGAGCAGCTGCAAACAGCTGAGCCACAGCATTCCAAAAGTGCTGGTAGGGAAGGGGAGGAGCAGGAAGTACGGGGCTCCAGGAGAGGGGGGCAGACGGAGTGTGCGGGCCACAGGGGGAACCCCCAGGGGCTGCAGGTTGTCCACCACCGCTGCAGATTGAGCTTCTTGTCCTCAGTTCCCTCGCTTCCCCTTTTCCTCTCCCTCTGTTCCCCTACGTATAGCTCCCAGTCTAATGGCAGGAACCAGTTACCCCCCCACTACTGCTCTTCAGTTTATTTGCACAATGCCACGAGTCAGAAAGCCAGCATGCTCCCCCGAAGCCGCATCAGTCACACCCCGGCTATCACCCGCCTGGCGAGCCCAGGAAGCGCCTCCCCGATGCCCACTCTGAGTGCAGTAACCCAACCATGCTGCAACACACAAAAATAAAGACACGTCCACTGAAGGATCTGAGCTGGGGGGCCGGAGCAGTCCCGCTTCATCTCCATAGGGGTCTAGTGGAACATCACCTCAGCCCCGAGGCCAGGGAAAAGCTCACAGCCACATTCCCGGTCACGCCCATTAATGCCACGAGCCTCCACTCTGGGTGCGGAGAGGAGACGCAAACTCGCGGCACATGTAAAGCGAGGCCCAAGTTTCTCAGACAGAGCATCCGGCCATCAAGGCACAGGAACGCTGGGGAGCCTAGACGAGATTTTTGGCCTTGTTGCACCAGGTGGGCTTGGAAAGTTTGAAAGACGCAGTTTCTTCAAGGTCAATCTTATTTGGTTTTCCCCCTGCAAAGGGGAAGCAAACAAACAAATCCCCCCACACCTTTGCAAATGAGTTTCTTTGACAAAACAATCCTAAACCTTCAGAGGTAAACATACTAATTAAGTAGTTTGATGTAGGCAGGATGTTCCTTTTAATTGTGCTAATCCACCCCCACAGTGAAAGATGAAGCAGCTTGCAAATCTCCCTACCTGCCTGGATCTCACTCAGAGATTAGTATCCTGCAGCTTCAGTGTCAGTGGTTAAACATATGGCCAAGTACTTCATGTTCTCCATCTGCCCAGAGGCATTCTGCCGGGAGAGCCGGATTGTGGCCACAAATGGGCCTAATGCAAAATGCCAACCTTCATTCCGAGTCCTTGGATGCTGGTCAAAAAAAAAAAAAAAAAAACCAGCCTCTCTCGGTAGCAGCGGCTGGTAGGTGGGAGTCCCAAATTTGCAAACAGTGGTGGAAGGAGACATTAAAGTCTTTAATGGCCCTTCAGCAAGAGAGCAAGCGCTCTGCCTCAGGTAGGGCATTCTCCAACAAAACACACTCTTCACGTATGACTAGAAGGGCCAGATCTCTCAGGTCTTGCATACATTTTTCATGCAGCATAAATTCCGCCTCCTCCTCCCACAGCTCTTGTTCTGAACCAGCATTGCTATTTGAACTGCAGTGTAGAAATGCTGAGACAGACTGGGATCGCGCCAGCCACTCGGGTTCCTCCACTAGGGATGTTAAGAGGTGGGTATTTAACTAATCGTGCAGTTGACAGAATCTTTAATTGACGACATGATTAGTCGATAGGGGAAGGTGCTCAAGTCTTGACTCGCGCCAGGTCTGGGAGCTACCCCCACTGCAGCTCTGAAGTTTAAATGTAGTAAGAGCCAGGCAGGCAGGCAGCCTGACGACTATTACATTTCAAAATGCAGAGCCACAGTGGGGGTAGGTCCCAGACCCATCGCGAGCTGGGCTTGCCCTGTCTGTGGGGGGGTCCCAAGCCTGGGCCAGCTGCAGGAAGAGGCTGCTGCCTCTAATACATGCCGAGGGAAATCGGCTTTTAAGCCAGCTCCTGCTCCCCACCCCACCCCTGACTCCCTATCCTCCATGGTAAAAGCCAACACACAGAGCTCGTTAAGACTCCCGCCTGTCTTCACCCTAGGGGCACATGGAGAGAAAACTCAGAGATGCAGGGCAGGAGGAAGTATACCGTGGGGGGAGGGGGACTTGCACACAGTCAGACTGTGTCCTGCTGGAGTGCTGCCTTCTGGAAGGCCGTGTGAGCACTTGCGGACAAGTGGCTATGGATGCGTCCTACCAGTAATGAATCCCAAGGACCGTGCTCACTGCTAGATTAAATCACAAGCAACCAAGAAGCACAAATCCATTTTGTCTGGATTCCCGCCTGATCCTGATCCCACCAGAAGGGATGGAAGTTTCGCCATCAGCTTCGGCGGGAGCGGGTTCTGGCCTATGCAAGTGCCAGCAGACTGCACGTGCACACAAGTCGCAAGCCCAAGCTGCTTGTGGCCTCCCATGGATCCGTTCTGCAACCTGTCACGTGTCCCAATCGAAAGGAAGCAAGAGGGAGGGCTCTGACCAGTTACGGTTTGTACAACAGCATCTGGATCCAAGCAGATGAACTGCTCTCTATGTACGGTTTGGCTCCTCACGCAGCTGACGAATGGGAGATAGTATCGCTTGGCTTAAACTATCTACCCTCCAGCCCTCACGGCCTTGGCTTGTATTTTACTATAGTGTTTTGTAATGACTTGTGTTTGTAGAGCTGGCTGCTGCCAATAAGATCAAAGGAGCCAGAGAATCCAGTAACTATACACCAGACATTTGGAAACTGCCTTAAATAAACCGGGGAGCCATCAAATAAGAACAGTCTGCAGTTCTACAAAGCAAAGGTAGAGGGACTACTTGCACAGGGCTGAGACTTCATGCACTAGAAAGACTTTGCATCCTGAGCACAACAGCACAAACAGGCTAGCGCCCGCCAGCCACTAACCCAGCCATCACCAGCCTCGCCAAACCCCGCTAGGGACAATAACCACAAACCTTCTGGCTTATCGGCACGGGGGGGGCCTCATCCTCGCTGCTCTCCGAGTCGCTGCTCTCCGAACTCGCTCTTGGCGCTGTGCTCCCAGAGGCCTTGGCAGCAGTTCTGGGTGTTCCAGGCCCTGCGTTGGCCTGGCTGGGCACAGCTACTTTTGAGGGCTGCTTCCGCGGAGCTGGTGTTGAGGCTTTTGCCGAAGCAGCCTTGGCGGATGGCGGAGTGGCTGGGGCGCTTTTCAGCGGCGGCGCCGTGGCCAGGGGAGCCTTTGCAGATGTACCTGCCTAGAGCCAAGGGCAAGGAACAGAATAAACACAAGAATCCAGGACTCAGGGGAGGGAGAGGTGTCCTCCCAGGATGAAAGAGAAGGGTCAAGAGGTGGCTCTGGGAAGCGACTGTAAAAAAATGCCACGGCTGAAAGAGTGAGGCATGTCAAGAGTGGATGGGAGACCCGCATGGCAAGCCAGGTGCCCCTCGTCAGTCCTCCTAGCTGCTGGAAGAAATCTGCTGGGGCGAGGGAGCCGCGACAAACTCAACATTCTGCTGCCCAGCTGGTCACAGCTGCACACACAGTTGGGGGAGCACAGGCTGCCTGAGAACAGGAAGAGCTGTTTCACAGGCCCCACGGCACAGGAACCAATGGGGCAAAGGCCCAAATCTCCCTACTCAGCAGCAGAAATCAGGGGGCACTAGAGTTTGCTAATCTAGGTCTGTATTTCAAAGATCTGTGCATCTGCCTGCAAGTCCATTTGTGCGAGAGCCCCTCCTAAACAGTAAGAGCCCGGACCGCCAAATATGATAGGCAGCTTCCTCTTCACTCAGCGCAAGGCCAGGGTTTGGCTGTGCCAGGAAAACGGGATGCACCCGGAATCTGACTGTTAACCACAACACGGAAAGGGAAGAGGCCGATCCGAGGGCAGCTGTACTGCACAGTGACCACGGGGGCAGTAGAATGATCGCTGGGGGCAGTGAGCCGGGGGGGGGAGAGGGAGGGACATACAAGGACAGCAGAGTGACCCCTGAAGGCAGCAGCACCAGGAAGGGAGGGGTCAGCTGGCGCACGGAGCTTGCCATTTTGCCAGCCCCTTGCCTCAAACCCCTCCCCTCTGGCCCTTGACTGCAGTGCTGGACCAGAGGAGGGGGGAGGGGAAGACTCCTACCGGGCCAGGCAGCACAACCCTGGCCCCCGCCCAGAAGCCACAGCCTATCCCCTTACCCCCTCAGGCCAGGACCAGCCTGCACGCCTCCCCCTCCACCGCTGGACCAGACCCGGGAAATGCCAGGTAAGTCTTGGCGTGCTCCATGTTGCAGGTTAACACTTGGCTGTGACTCCCCATCTTTTCATGGCTCAGTTATAGAACCGGGGGCAGGGGAGAAGGGTCACAGTAGAATTGTCCTTTCCTGGGCGAGCGTTACCCTGTTGCAAGGGCGACCTGGCAGTGCCCTGTGCTTCTTTTAGCAGGTTCTCACCCCTGGCATCACCACGCCTCAGGACACCCACCTGCGCAGCTGGCGTGGCCTCCTCCTCTCCACTGTCAGAGGAGTCGCTGCTCTCAGAAGTCGCTGCCTTCGCGCTCCCAGCTGCCTTTGCAGGAGCTGCCGCCTTTGCAGCTCCCGATTTGCTCTGGGCTGGTGCATCCGCAGTGGGTTTCCATGGAGCTGGGGTGGACACTTTCCTTGGGGGCCTCTTGGTGGGCGCTGGAGTGGCCGGAGCACTTTTCACTGGGGTGGCGTTCACCGGCGGCTTTCACCGCCGCTTTTGTCTGGCGGCGAGAGACGAGACCAACCGATGAGGTGGTGGGGGAGATCGGCCCAGAGCACAGGCCCTAATTAGGGGGCGGGATTAGCTACAAACGAGGCTGCCCCCGCTCTGCAGCAAGCCGGGCCGTAGCTCTGTGCAAGGCTCTTGGGCTGGGCAGCAACTGGTGGTTGTGTGGCAGGTTTATGCTAGAGATTTGGGGATGTTCGTTTGACCGGCACGATCTGGCACGCTCTCTGCACTGACTGCGTCCTAGGGGCCCGAGCGGCTCAGGGTTTGCTCCTCCCTGTGCTCTAACTCTCCAGTGAGGGGGCAGGACTCAGACTTTCCCTTTACAGCTGCAGGGGCTGTAGGCTGGGATGGGGGAGGGTTAGCTCTGTTTCCTCAGTGCCCTGGCTGCAGAGAAAACTGGTTTTAGTCCCCACCCAGGGGAGCCAACAGCCATGCCGGGCCCCTGGGAAAGGTGGGGGCTCCAGCTGCCTGAAGGGGTATGGCCATGGGCAGCCAGCCCTCTGCACTACCCCTCCCCACAGCCTTTCGAGCCACCTGCACCATGCTCCAGCAGCAATTTAAAGGGCCCTTGAGAATCGTCAGGCCCCAGGGTAGCGCCCCCACCCTCAGCAGGCCTGTCCCCACCCCGGCCAGTCTGGGGAAGGTTCTACACAGTGCGAGGCCCTGGCAGGTTAGAGGATGGCGGGGGTGGGAGACGTTCCAAGCATTCAGGAGACCCTCTTGGAGGTAGATACCTGGAGCACTGGGGCTCCCAATTCCTCTTCAGAGGAAGTCTCCTCACTTGAGGCCTCGTTGCTGTGCTCCGCCTGTCCAGCCGTTTGCTTCAGCTCTGAAACACCAGAGAGGAGACCTGACTCACCCCGCGCGCGCTCGTGGAGTCCGTGCAGACCGCGCTTGTGACGCGGCCGTCAGGCTATGGAACAGAGCAGTCAGGAGGCAACAGCCGTGTTGCGGGGCAGGGCTCTGACACTGCTAAGCTCTTAGGTGCCTCCTGAGCACATCAAAATGTTCCCAGTCACATATTTAAGATGAACCCTCCGCCCCCAATGCACACACTTCCCTCAGGAGACCCTCCCCTCCAGGAGGACCAGTCGCCCCAAGTCCCGGCTCCTAGGGTGGGAGCAGCGTGGCCTCTCCTGAGTGCAGGATCCGGTCCGAAGCGCAGAGCCTGCTTTTCCGGACCCATACTCTAATGATGAGCAAAGGGTGTTTTTAAATGAGCTATTTCGCCTTCCTCCCTCTCCAGCATGAAGGAAGGAATTTCCCATCACTAAACCATCACTTCTGGCCTGAGACCAAACAGGGCACGTTTGGGACTTTTTCAGAGAGCTCAGAATAAAGCGGCGTTGTCCCATCATGCGGTGGCCCTGACGTGTCAGCACTCCGCTGTACTGGACACTGAACGGGAGCCTTCTCCGGAGCATTTGCTCCCTAAACACTGGATCCCGGCCGTTCCTCTAGGTCACGGAGCCAGGCGACCTGATCTGGTCTGTGACTGACAGAGCATGTTGCTTCCCCTCTCCCCAGGTTTCTTTAGGCTCTACAGGGTCAGACCACAGGAGAGCTCAAACCACGAGGTGCGTGGCATTACCAGCCACTCCGCAGAGCCAGACCAGAGATGCACGGCTCATGGCCAGCGCAACCCCCCTGCAACGCCTTAGGAAACGCATCCCAAGCCCATGGGTTTTTCACCTGATTTGGGAGCTGAGAGCTTGGCAGCTGGCGTCTTCTCCTCTTCCTCGCTCTCTGACGAGTCACTGCTTTCCGAGCTCTCTGCCGCCTTTGCCATCGCTGCCCCTGCAGCTTTGCTTTGTCCTCCTTTGGCCTGAGTTGCTGCAGCAGGTCCTGGCTTAACAGCCCGGGCTTTCTTCTGTCCTGCTTTGGCCAGAGCTGAAGCAGCAGCTGGCGCAGCAGATGTGGGCTTGTTCGAGATGGCTTTGCTCTTCCCTGCTCCAGCAGCTGCCCCAGCTTCCCTGAAGTAGCATTGGCTTTGTTTTGGGCCGCGTGCTGCAGAGAATTAGCCGCTTTGCTGCTCGCCGCTGCTGTTCTCACCTGGAGAAACACAAGCAGTCAGTGCCCCGCCGGTCGCGTGTCCTCTTCATGGAACCGAGAGGCCCTGGACTAGACATTAGGAACCGCCGCCCAGGCAACGCTGAAATGCAGCGAGTCGCTAACGCTCTCCATAGCCAATGCCAAGTCGGAGGCACTCGGAGACACGTTCATGCCGGGTGCAGCCCCAGGAAACTGACGAGACTCACACCAGCAACGTAGCTGGCCTTCAGAGCACCCGTCTCCATGACACCAGAGTTTTGCTGTGCCCACTGCCCCAGTCAGGCAGAGGCGGGTTTAACGAAGCTTTTGGTATTTCCCCCTGAAGTGAGCACCTAATTAACTAGCATATGGAGTGAGGGGAGGAGTTCTGTGCCCTCCCACCACAATAGTGCCATATCCAAATACCACTGGAGTCTCTTAACACTGCCCATGGAGCACATTCAACCTTCACAGGCAGCTTCCCTTTTACGGAGCCGTACACACAGCGCCCTCGGGCCAGTCTACAGCAGAAGAGGGTTGCGTCAGTGCCAGCAAACCGGCAACCTCTCTCCCCACCTCGCTGTGTGGCAGCACTCACCAGTGTGGCTCATACAGGTCCCCACGTGAAATAAACGACAGCATCAAAAGCCCTATTTTGATGTTCTAAAGAGCTACCTAGGGTTTGTGACACACACCCCCCCAGCCAACGTTGCTATAACTTTCGAAGGCAGCCTGGCCTCAGGCCATTAGCAGCATTGGGGATAGCACAGAGAAAATGTCACTTTACCGCCTTTATTTCCTTTCCAGCCGCCGCCGCCACCGCCTCTTCTGAAGAGGAGTCTTCGTCCTCGCTGCTCTCTGCCTGCGCCGTGGAGTTAGCCACAACGGGGGCGCCAGCTGCCACACAGAAAGGAAAGCCCCCCTAGGCAAAGACTCGAGACACAAAACTCACTCCTCACCCACTGGAGATGAGCACTAGCTCCTGACCCTGGCTCTGCACACCACCCCCGCATCGGAGGAAACAGCTCGCGGCTCCAATGCAGTGTTCGCTTCCCCTACTTCTTACCACCCCGCCTGCCTCTGAGCAAAGAGTCGCGTTCTCTTGACCTGAGAGAAATCCCCAGATGTTGGAGGTGGACTCGGAGCAGAGGTGTAATAATGTTATGGACTGGGGATGTAAAAAAACGTTGTAAAAAAGTAACCATGTAACTTAAAAATCCAAGTAGTTACACACACTGCTGGCTCTGCCGCTGGCTTCCCAGGAGCAGGGCCAGCGGCTGGCATGCCCCAGCAAAGAGTGTAACAGTAACGGAAACCAATGCTTATCGGTTAGCCATTTAAACGTTTACATCCCTATTATGGACATTGCAGGAATTGAGGTGTATTAATCTAGGAGTATCGAGGTATAACAACGGTTTAAGAGGCCTCGTTTGCACTAGGAAAAACATGCTCTCTCCTCAGCCAAATCAAGCTAGCTTAACTTTACTCCCTCTGTGAGACTTACTCAGTAAGTTTAGCATATGCTAGAATTCAATGGAATTTGCTTGGCTAGAGTTTTAGAAGGCAGCAGTTAGACGGAGCGTGGTAACTGGATCTAACCGCCCACCTTTAGACGCCAGGCTAGAGCAGCGGAGGAAGGGCTCATCCTCCTCCATTAGCTCTGGCTGAAATCACATGGGTAGGCTTCAAAAGAGAGAGAATTCCCCGTGCGCCGACCTATGGCTTGTCCTGCCAAGAGTACATGCGCATGCAGCAAATCCCGAGTTCGCAGGCAGTCTGCCCCAGATTCCTCACCCGTGCGCAGGGCTCAAATGGAAAACTGGTGCTGCGTGCAACTGCACAGACAGGGAAACTGAGGCACGAAGGCAAAAATGACTTGCTCAAGATCACCCGGCAGAAGAGATGGGAATAGAATCCTGGTCTAAGAAATCGTAGTCCACAGTTCTAACCACTAGGCCGCAGTGGAATGAGCTGTGCTAGACTGGCAGAGAGTCATATCATTAAGCTATTGGAGCACCAGTTGCCTTATAGCCCTCTCTGCTGGCCAATTCACAAGGGCCATTGCTAGCAGCGAATGGCTCTTACCTGCCACAGCTTCCATCTCTTCTTCTGAACTTTCAGAGCTGCTCTTGGGATCCGGCACTCTGATCTTCTTCGCTGGAGTGCCTCCCCCCAAGTCACTTGCCTTTCGCTTCTTGGCATTTGGGGGAGTTCTGTGGGACAGGGGAGGTGGTGTTAACAATAAGGGAAACAGCCTTGAAGAGCAGAAACACTTCTCAGTTCACACACCCTCGTTCCTCCAGGCTCAGAATTGGGGATGTTAATGAATGGGTATATGTGTAAATGTGTAACTGCTGGATTTTTTAGCGGTTACACGTTTACATGCAAGTGGCAGGAGGGCAGGAGCAGAAACTGGTGCTTGGTTTCTGTCTGTCCCCCCCCCCACACTGCTGCCTTTGTGGGAGGCAGCTCTGTGTGCAGAGAGCTGGCTTACAAGCCAGCTCCATGCATGTATCCGCTCCCGCTTGGAGCATTGCAGGAGAGAGAGAGAGAGTCTGTCTGTCTGTCTGCGTGTAGGGGAGAGGTGGCTACGCAGGAGCAGAACCGGTACGTGCAGGGAGCTGGCTTCCCACATGAACATAAGAATGGCCATACTGGGTCAGACCAAAGGTCCATCTAGCCCAGTAGCCTGTCTGCCGACAGTGGCCACGTACTGGCTCCCGCCTGCCTTCCCTCCCCCCATGTTGCAGAGGCTGCAAGGGGTGTGTGTGTGCATGTAGTCATTAAGATTAACCAATTAGCCTAGGCTTATTGGTTATAGACATGTAATAGTGTAGTCAATTAACCGATAACTGTTAAGCAAAAGCTTACAGGTTAATGCTATAGACTACATGCATTTCTCTCCCCCTCTCCCCCCTTCCCCTGCCTGCCTTGCCTGTAAATTTTTTAGTAGGCTGGCCAGCAGCCCAGCTCAGTCCTGGCTTGCAATGGGTCCGGGACCTACCCTGCTGCAGCTCTGCATTTAAAGTGTATTAAGACCCGGGCAGGCAGCCCGGCTCAGTTCCAGCTTGCGCTGAGTCTGGGAGCTCAGACACTGCCCCAGACAGGGGCTGCTGCCATCCTGTGCAACTGCCTCTTTATCAGTGCCAACAGCACAGGGCAACAGGAAGTCAGTCTGCAAGGGGAGCTGGTTTGTGAACTGGCTCCCTTTGTGGACCAGCTCCTACCTGGCACCCCGAGCGGCTGCCTCTGATACAGAGGCAGCAGTGTGGAGTGGCAGGGGCTCCCTGGGAGTGGGGCCGGAGCGCACCACCTGCCGCCCCCGGGGACTATAGAATAGCCGAGTAACCGATAAGAATTCATGAGATTAATCGACTATTTAGTTAACCGATATTTAACATCCCTAACTGGTTAATCATATAAACAACTACACATTAACATCCCGAGTCAGACTAGGAACCACCATTGCTCTGCAACACCCTCAGGGAGCTGACTCTGGAATGGGGGCTCCGCTGCAGGCCCCGCTCTGTGGTGGGGTCCCTGGATGGGAGGCATTGGACATATGGGTCCGTGTGGGGGTTAGCGAAGGCGGCACTGGGCATAAGGGGTGTTAGGGCAGTCTCTGGGCAGGGAAGTGCTGGGCACAGGGAGTTGGCCGGGGCGGACGGACGACTCTGGAGTGTTTAACCACCCTGACAGGAAATTTTCCTAATGTCCAATCTAATCCTCCCTTGACGCAGTTTAAGCCCATTGCTGCTTGTTCTAGCATCAGAAGTTAATGAAAACGAGGAGGAGGGAGAAAAATGATGACAATCTTTTATGTATTTGAAAACTGTTTCGTCCTCTCTCAGTCTCCAGATGAAACCCCAATTTTTTTTTTCTATCCTCTCTTGTTGGTCACGTTTTCTAGGCCTTTAATCATTTTTATTGCTCTTCTCTGGACTTCTCCAATCTGCACACATCTTTCCTGAAATGCAACACCCAGAACTCAACAATACTCCGACTGAGGCCTAATGAACACAGAGTGGAGCGGAAGAATGACTTCTTCGGTCTTGCTCACAAGGCTCCTGCTAATACAGCCCAGAATCATGTTTGCTTTTTTTCCCCCCCACAGTGTCACACTATTGGCTCATATTAAGCTTGTGCTCCACTATGGCACCCCCCTTCCGCCAACCTCCTTCCTAGACAGTCATTTCCCATTTTGTGTATGTGCAGATGATTGTTCCTCTCTAAGTGGAGTAAATTTGCATTTGTCCTTATTGAATTGCATCCTATTTACTTCAGACCATTTCTCCAGTTTGTCCAGATCATTTGGAATTATAATCTTATCTTCCAACTTGCAACCTCTCCCAGCTTGGTATCATCTGCAAACTTTATAAGTGTACTCTCTACGCTATGATCTAAATCACTGAAAGATATTGGACAGAGCCGGATCCAGAACTGAGCCCTACGGGACCCCACTCAATATGCCCTTCCAGCTTGATTGAGAACCACTGACGTTTATTTTCTGGAAATTATTTTCCAAACAGTTATGTACCTATTAGGGATGTAATAGTGTAGCTGGTTAAACAATTAACTGATAAGCAGATGCTTATCGGTTCATGCTACCGGCTACACACCAACACCCTCCTCCCCGGCCCCCCTGCATGTGGCTCTGCAAGTAAATTTTTTAGTGGGCTGGACAGCAGCCTGGCTCAGTTCTGGCTCGTGTAGGGTTCTGGGAGCTACCCCCACTGCAGCTCTGCAGGAAAAGTAACTAGGAGCCGGCAGGCACATCCTGGCTCGGTCCCGGGAGCAATGCTCCCTCTAAGATTTTCCATCCATGAGTGGAGTGAGTTTTGTCTTCTGCACCAACAATGAGGTCATGTGCGCTTGTTTGGATGTGTGCTACTGTGGCACCCACCAGTGGCACTGCTCCCCAAGAGATTCTCTCAGGCAGTGCCCCCCGCTACGCGGCCCTGGACCCGCCCCCCCCCCCAATCACATAGTTCAGACTCTCGCCTCGGCCACTGGAGCAGCCACTCCCCACCACGCGGCCTTCAGCTCCAGGCCTGAGGGAGGGCTGAAGCGAGGGCCAGGGCCATGTGGTGGCTGCCCAGCTGCTCCTGGGGCTGGGCAGCTGCCCGCCACATGGCTCCACCCTGGAACAGCCGAGTGGCCACTGGCTCAAATTCTTGGTGTGTGCCTGTGCAAGCACGCACCTTAGAGGGAACACTGCCCGGATGCTACCCCTGCTTTCATTCTGCAATAACTCTTAAGCAGAACGGAAGCGGGGGCAGCTCCCAGGGCCCAGCATGAGCTGGGACTGAGCCAGGCTGCCTGCCTGCTGGCTCCTAAACTACTCTTAGTGCAGAGCTGCCGTGGGGGTAGTTGCCGGACTAGGGATGTAATAGCACAGTTGAATAACCGATAAGCAAGCGCTTATAGGTCAATGCTATAGACTACATGCATTACCCCTCCACAGTAGTTTTTTTGCAGGCTGGCCAGCAACCTGGCTCAGTCCTGGCTTGTGCTGGGTGTGGGACACCCCCCCGCTGTAGCTCTGCATTAAAAAGTGGGAGCTCAGACCCCCCCTGGACAGGGCGGCTGCCACTCCATGCTACTGCCTCTGTACCAGCTCCTGCCTGGAACCCACACTGCTGCCTCTGATAGCACGGAGTGGCAGGGGGCTCCTCAGGAGCGGGACCGGAGCGCACTGGCTGCCGGCCCCGCCCACAGGGACTATAGATTAGTCGAGTAACCGATAAGAATTCATGAGGTTAATCGACTATTCAATCAACCAATATTTAACATCCCTATGCCAGACCCGGCATAAGTCGGGACGGAGTCCTTGTAGTTCTAACCCTTTCCTTATTTTTTTAACCCAAATAAACAGCTAACACGAAGAAGAAGGGATCACCACATCTGACTCACTCTAACCAGAAAAGTAAGTCACGCAGCTGATCTACACTTGGAATTTACAACTGTATTACTCCAGGGGTGAGAAAAATCCACACCCTGCAATAAGATGGTTAAGCAGACCTAACCCCCAGCATAGACAGTGCTAGCTCCACCTAGCTACTGCCTGTCGGGGACATAGATTACCTATGACAATGGGAGAACCCCTCCCATCGCCATAGGCAGGCAATGCAGCTGCAGCATTTCAAGTGTAGACAAGCCCATAGATTTTTCCAGGTCAGAAGAGACCATTCTGATCGTCTCAGGTGACCTCCTGCATCACACAGGCAGAAGAACCTCACCCAATAATCTCTGCATCAGGCCAGTCATCTCTGTGTGAGCTAAACGGTCTCAGGCAACATCTTAGTGAGACAGGAGGCTGAGGCAGCATCTTTTATTGCACCAGCTTCTCTTGGCAAGAGACCCTTTCCCAGACCAAAGAAGAGCTCCGAGGGGCTCGAAAGAGTGTCCCTCACACCAGCAGAAGTCAGTCCAATAAGAGACGGCCTGACCCATCTTGTCTCTTGAATAGCCTGGGCCGACATGGCTACCACTACACCGCATAAAACAAAACCTGCGACAACAACCGACTAGTTATATAGGATCAGACTGAAAGAGAAGACTCACCTGATTATTGATTCCCTCCATAACCCATCCATGTAAGAGCAGAAGGGACCATTAGATCATTTAGTCTGACCGGCTGGATAGCCTAGCCCATTATATTTCAGTTACCCCTGTGTTGAGCTCAGTAACTTTCAAGACTTTTTATTTTGTAAATGAAGAGGGTGCTGCGTGGGTTAGGTGCACACTAACGACTGACAGCACAGCAGCAAGACCTATGCAGGCAAAAGCTCAAGCCTAGACTCATTCATACTAGGGGACGTAACCATATAAACGATTAAACAATAAGCCCAGGTTTATTGGTTATATGCAGGCTCCTGCCTTGCTCCTGGGAAGCCAGCTGCCACGTCATGCTGCTGCCTCTACATGAGAGGCAGCAACATGGGGACAGCAGCCAGCTCCCCAGGAGCCGGTACTCACTGGGAGCCAACTTACAAGCTACACCAGCAACAAAAGGCGGATTTGCCAGTTTAAGCTGTTTCTTCATTAGGAAGGTGTTGCCAGGATAGCATTTCTGCAGGGGTGTGCAATAAAATGGCGGCGGTTTACCACGGTTAGCCTCTGGTGGGCCGCCTCTATATTTAGCTGCGCCTCTGCAAGTGCAAGCGATTGCAGCTCCTGCAGGCCATGGATCGCTGTTCCTGGCCAATGCGAGCTGTGGGAAACAGCATGGACTAGAACACCGCTTCCCGCAGCTGCCATTGGCCAGGAATGGCGGTACGCAGCCAATGGGAGCTAGGAATGTGAATGTTTAATCGGTGGGGGCAGGGGGCTGCTATACCCCACAGCAGGAGCTGCTCCGGTAGCTGCTCCGGCCTCTTGCAGTGGAAGGAGGGAAGGGATCATGCCCCCCTGCACTTGCCCTCTCTTTAATCAGATAACTGGTTAAACAATACATTTAACAGGTTAACCAATTAAACGGGATTATACATCCCTAATAGGAGCTGCAACCTCCCGTGCCTGCAGCGGTGTAGGTAAATATAGTGGTGGGGGCCCAGCAGGGGCTAACCTTGGGGAACCAAATCTGGCCTGCGAGCTGGTATTTTTCCACTCCTGTTATACTGACACATCTTTAAAATGTGGTGTAGGCCACAGAAACATTCTATTACACACAAAACCAACAGTTAGCCTGAGTAATCTTAGTAAAAATACAGGGGGAGCTGCTCAGAAGGCAGCTGAAAAATTTAATTCCTTCCAAACTCCGGGACAATAGATAAGAATGTTGTGAGAGTCAGTTGATTTTACAGGGCTCTGAGGATGCACCAGGCTAGGAATGCTCAGCATCCACTCTATGCAGCGATCCCCACTCACAGGTCATTCTGCCTGTCCCCTGGATAACTGTCACAGCTAGACAGTCTCACTTGGCATTTCTATCTAATTCAACAACTGGACTACACTGGGTTCTCTCAAGCTGCAAATTCAGCCCCAAGGAGAGAATATTTTTGTCACTGGCTGATTAAGGAGAATATTAAAAGGCTCCAGAGAAAGTCCCCTCCCATTCTTCTCAGCCAGACATATAATGGTTGCAGAGCAATGAAGACAAAGGAGTATGCTGGGGAGCGGGGGAGAGAGGTTAAGATGGGTCAAGAAGAGGAGGGAACATCATTTTCAAGGCCAAAACAAAAAAAACTGGAGAGAGAGAAAGTTGTTCCAAGAATAAGCACGTCTCCATGTTATGGTGCTTTAGCTAAGCACAATGTCTGGAAGATAAATATGATAGGTCCTTGCCCTGGTTAGTTTAGACTTTAGTCTAGACATAACAGCAAAGGAAGACGATAAACAAAGCGTGTGCTTGGGGTTACATGAGTGAGGGTGGTATTACAGGGTAAGGTTACATGTGCATTTTTTAAAATGTAAAATAAATGCACGTAATAGAGTAGTAGAATAATTTGCACCATTATATATCAAGACATTAAGGTAGTAGCAAAGAGATCTCAGCCCCACTGTTGCATCTATTGGCTTTCTTGAATCAACTTGTGGAGTTTCTAATGATCACATAAGACCACAAACATGAAAGAAAGGAGATCAGAGAGATACTTGGCAAGAGCAAGGAGAGTGCCAAGGACTGTCAGGATACACTGTATTCCATTGTGTGATGCTTTAGATACAATGAAACCTACATGCTATTCTCTGGGAATACTGGGTCAACTTTAAAAAACTCTCTCTGCTAGGGCCTCTCTCCTGCAAATGACTCAGTGTAGATTAACTCCTGTAGGATTGGGGCCTTGCTATCCAGTTTTCCTAATCCCGCTGATGGTGTCTTAAACCTACTTTCATCCCATGTATCTCTAGGACCGTGATGTCCAACATGTTAGTCACTAGTCACATGTGGCTATTTGGCCAGTTGAGTGTGGCTAGTTTGCCACAGCAGTAGCCACTACAGTGGCTACAGCTTCAGAACTGGTTGGACACCACGGATCAAAGACATCCCTTCTCCCTGGATTATAATACAGCAGACAGCACGTGAAGAATGTGTGCATACCAAACTCATCACTTCATTCTTTGTTAACACGAAGGCCCCAATGCTGCAAACATGCACACCAGTAGATTACTCACACAACCATCCCTAATGAAGTCAATGAGAAAGGGGAAAAAAGTCACTAGGAAAACATCTTAAGTGGTGAAACATATTCCCCTCCCCCAATATCTCAAAAAACCCAAATCAAACCAGCGAGAATAGCACCCAACTCTGCCTGCCTCCTGAGCTGAGAAACAGGGGTGCTGTTTGGTTTCTCAGGTGACTAACTTGACTAAGGGTGGGCAAACACCAGCCAGCCAAGGGTGGGCAAACACCAGACAGCCAAGGGTTAGACCCTGGCAGGCCCCCACACCGTATTTACTTGTGCATCTGTAGATATGGGAAATCCCAGCTCCTGTTGTACTTGGAACGGGCCAATTTAGAAATATTCCCACTAGTGTCAAGTTCAGCGGTGGGCAATAAAGTGGCAGTGGTTCATAAGGGCCCATGGGAGCTGTGATTGCTCTTACATGAGGAGGTGCAGGTAAATATTGAGGCAGTTGCCCACCAAGGGCTCACCCTGGTGAACCACGGCCACTTTATTGCCCACTGCTGAGCTTGACACTAGTGGGAATATTTCTAAATTGGCCCATTCCAAGTACTAAGAACATACCCATGTAATCAGGCCTGGTTATCCCTAGGAGCAGGGCTCGCCGAACAGCGGTGAGCTCTGCTCGCCAGCCGCGCTGCCCGGCGATCTGCGCACGCCCATTCTCTCTCAACTGGGCTTACTTTTGCCAGTGGGTGAAGATGTCCTCAAGAGTTGTCAACTGTGGAGGAAACTCTTTCTGCAGGAGAAGAAAGGAAAGAATTGGAATCATGTTTACCAAGAAGAGCCCCTCCCGCCATGAAACACCCAGATTATGGAGTCCAAAATAACGCCATGGGGCACAACAGCCATGAACTAGCATTTGTAGACAGAGCATCTCTTGCTCTGCCCATACTCCCTGAACTAGCCTCATGTGCTGAAGCTGCAGGGCCACATGCCCCCAGGCTTAGGGGTGCCCAGGCCCTGGGCAGCTGTGCCTTGACCCCACGCGTGTGGGGGCGCTGCAGGGCTACCCCGCCGGGAGAGCCCCGGCCCCACGCGTGTGGGGGCGCTGCAGGGCTACCCCGCCGGGAGCCCCGGCCCCACGCGGGCGCTGCAGGGCTACCCGCCGGGCGAGCCCGGCCCCACGCGGGGCGCTGCAGGGCTACCTGGCCGGGAGAGCCCCGGCCCCACGCGAGGGCGCTGCAGGGCTACCTGGCCGGGAGAGCCCCGGCCCCACGCGGGGCGCTGCAGGGCTACCCGCCGGGAGAGCCCCGGCCCCACGCGGGGCGCTGCAGGGCTACCCCGCCGGGAGAGCCCCGGCCCCACGCGGGGCGCTGCAGGGCTACCCCGCCGGGAGAGCCCCGGCCCCACGCGGGGCGCTGCAGGGCTACCCGCCGGAGAGCCCCGGCCCCACGCGGGGCGCTGCAGGGCTACCCCGCCGGGAGAGCCCCGGCCCCACGCGGGGGGGGGCTGCAGGGTTACCCGCCGGGAGAGCCCCGGCCCCACGCGGGGGGGGGGGCTGCAGGGTTACCCCGCCGGGAGAGCCCCGGCCCCACGCGGGGGCTGCAGGGTTACCCGCCGGGAGAGCCCCGGCCCCACGCGCGGGGGGGGGCTGCAGGGTTACCCCGCCGGGAGAGCCCCGGCCCCACGCGGGGGCTGCAGGGTTACCCCGCCGGGAGAGCCCCGGCCCCACGCGGGGCTGCAGGGTTACCTGGCCCAGCTGCAGCTGTAGCTCCCGCGCTGCCTTGGCGTAGCCGGCGCGCAGCAGGTGCTGGTGGATGAGGAGCAGCAGCTCCCGCCGGCCCTTGCCCGCCGCTGCCATGCTGCGCCCGCCCCCCTAGGGCCGCTGGCGGGTGCCGCTCCGGCGCTGCAGCGGGGAGGCCGCGAGCCACATGCCCCTGGGGCCGCCGCACGCCTCCAGCGCCCTTTGACCGGGGCGCGCGCCCGGCTTCCTCTTCCCACGCGCGGCCCGCCGGGAAGTGTAGTCCTGGCGCGGGGCGCGGCGCCGCCTGCCGGCTCTGCGCGGCCACAGCTCCGGCAGGGGAGGCGGGGCCAGGGGGTCAGGGGCGGGGCCGCGGCTGCTTTGCCTGCACGTGGGTGCGGGTCCCTGGTGGCGGGGAGGGCTTGAGTGCGGGGACACCCTGCCCCAGGGAGCCTTTCCAGCTGCCCTCGCTCGCCCCCAAGGGAGGGCAGGTGGGCAGGATTGTGGGTGAACGGTGCTTTGCTGGGGGGGTTTCCAGTCTTTTGGGGGCTTCCCAGTTGAGTGGGAGGCAGTGGAGAAAGGCAGGAGAGGCCGGGGCCCTGGAACAATTTGTATAGTGGGGGTGCTGAGAGCTGGAAACCTTGTGTATAATGGAAACCACTTCAAGCCAGGGGGTGCTGCAAGACCCCCCCTCTAGTTCCAGCACATATGGGAGAAGCCCTGAAAAAAATCAACATTTCATGGCATTTGTTTGGTGGATGATAATAATAATTGATAACCATTTACATTTATGTTGCACCTCCCATCACAAAGCGTTCCCAAACACTTGCAAACTGCAGGTCTGATGTAATGCCGGTGCAGTAGTGGAAGTAACTTCAATGGATTAAGTCTTGTATATACATAGAACACAACCCTCCACCCCAGAAGTGGCTGCATTCAGCTATCGGACAGGGACATTTGAATGATTTAAATGGAGCCTATAAAGGCATTTATATGTGAGGTGCAGCTAGCATCCCCTGCACCTCCAGTTCCCACGTCCATGCTTCTATCTGCAAACATCTGGGCTAGAAAAACTTTTTAACAAAAAAGAAAGCTAAGATTTGGGCAGAATCCTGTGATTTCAGGAACTAAGCTAAACACCACATTTCATGCAGCCTAAAACACATGCATGGCTGCAGGGAACTCAGCGTAACAACCCCAGACTAATCCTGACCCGTAAGCCACCTTGATTTAATGCTGAGTGGTCATTTGGCTGCTTTGTGGCACATTTATTTGTGCTTCCCTTTTTTCCCTTTAAAAACCAATCCTGGGACATAAAGTAGCAGAGTGAGTGGGACAGTAACCACACAAACACACAAATCTACCTCCTCCATTGTGCTGATGCCTTCCAGGGAAAAGTTGGCCACGTTCACTATGGCAGAAGTGTGGATTTATTTTTGGGAAGTTTAGCAATGTCCAAAGTGCCTCCATCACTCTTACTCAAATACAGAACCTTTACTTGTATTTATTGAAGAGATTAATATATTTCTGGCTCAGTTCCATCTGGCTTTGGAGCTAAATCTCCCCCTTCCCCCACCATCATTTTAGGCAATAAAACCCCTGGCCATGCAGTTACACAGACTCTGGCTAGTCTCAGTGCATGATTCATAGATGGACCATTGACCAATGATACGGATATGCCCAGTGCATTTTGGTGAGTGGGTCAGAGTCCCTGACTGAGCTGCTGAGCTGGAGAAATGTAACTGAGGTAGAATTCAAATAGTCCTCCGTTAGGTTTTAAATCCCACTTGTAATGCCGCAGGTTGCTTTGCTGTCTGCGAGCGAGAGACTGGAGTCCTGATTCTTCGTCCACTTGCTCTGGGGCAAATCAGGAGTGATTCCGGGAAAGTCAGTTCAGGGTACAAATAGAAACGAGATCAGAATTGGACCCAGAGACTTAACTAGGACATTCTCTTTTGTAGATATAGTTAGACACAGATTTTGACCTACTTTGACATGTTCCCATCTGGAAGTTTGTTATACCTCCAGGAGATTTTCCATTTGTTCCCCCTTCCCCCCCTGCAATCTAACATTGCAAATGCTGGGAAATTGTTTTTAGAAAATTGAGCAGGACTGATCACGAGTCACCCAATCAAATACAGTGCCCATATGTCTGACAGAGACTGCATTAGGAGCTTCTCCTGGGCTGTCTGCATTGTATCTTCCCCCTTCAAAAAGTTTCTGTGTGTTACAAGATTTATTTAAAAACAGAACCCAACAGTGGTTCTTGCCCCCCTAGTTTAGAGGTTAATGATCTGTCAAGCAGGAGACTCTGCACTCCTTAGCACTTTCCATCTCGGAAACTCTTCACAAACTATCATCCTCATTGCTCCTCTGGAGGTAGGTGAATAAAGTATTACTACAGAAGAAACCACAGACAGGAGGGTTAAGGCCCAGATCCTAAAGGTATTTAGTGCCTAACTCATGAAGAGTTAGTGACTAACTCCAGGTCATGAAGGGCATGTCTACACCACAGGGCAAAAGTTGAGTTAAGATACGCAACTTCAGCTGCGTCAATTGCATAGCTGAAGTCGAAATAGCTTAATTTGGCTTTTGGCGCTGTCTACAAAGCAGGAAGTCGAAGGAAGAATACTTCCTTCGACTTCCCTTGGGCTACGTCTACACTGGCAGCTTCTTGCACAAGAACTCTTTTGTGGAAGAGTTCTTGCGCAAAAAGTCTTCCACAAGAGTGCGTCTACACTGGCATGTGCTTTTGCACAAGAGATGTGCTTTTTCGCAAGAGCGTCTATGGCAGTGTGGATGCTCTCTTGCGCAAAAAACCCCATTTTAGCCATAGGGGTTTCTTGCGCAAGAAATTCACGTTGCCTGTCTACACTACCCTCTTGCGCAAGAGCTCTTGTGCAAGAGGGCTTATTCCTTGTGGGGAGAGGAATAACTCTTCCGGAAGAAGCCCTGTTTTCCAACGCTAGACTGTAAATGTACTTGCGCAAGAACGCGTGTGCAGCTTAGACACCCGGCAAGTTTTTGCGCAAGAACAGCTGTTCTTGCGCAAGAAGCCGCCAGTGTAGACACAGCCTTAGGGTACGTCTACACTTGCTCCCTATCTTGAGATAGGAATGCAAATGTAGTGTACCGAAATTGCTAATGAAGCGCAGGATTTAAATATCCCGTGCTTAATTAGCATAATCGCGTCTGGGCACCATTTTGAAATCGCATTATTGCGAAATAAAACGCCCCGTGTAGCAGCATTATTTCGAGAGAAAACCCTTCTCTTTCTTTTCTTTTCTCTCTCTCTCTTTTTCTGTACTCTTTCTTTTCTCTCTCTCCGTTTAACATGATGGAGAAGTCCCACACAGGCTAAAGCGGTGTTAGACGTCCATGTTGTAGAATAGGCTGTTCTTAGCCTGAATTTTAACAGAGCTTTTCAAGCAGGTTAACTCGCTTGAGCTAGTGTGTCTGAAAAACCTGCCCTATTTGGTCCTTTGGGTCAGCATGGGTAGGAGGGATGCTGTCCCTCCAGTTGTTTGAGGAGTGAGGTTGAAGGGATCCAAAGAGACGGCTAATTCTTCCTGGCCTCTCTCACACAAACCATCTCATTGACCGCAGTGGCACTGTTTGCAGGAGTAAGCAGGATTTGGCTTTGAGCCTCCTTTGCATCAGCCAGAAGAAAAGTGGCTGAAATATGGAAAGTCCTAATAGTTGCAAAATGGAAAGTGGGGGGAAATAAATTGGCCTTGTGGTTGGGGGACAGACGGAAAGATGGCCATAAAGCCACTCCGAAGGGACTGCTGGTCAGACAGGACAAACACTGCATTCAGATGTTGAGAGCGTCCCTATAAAACCGGCTTTAAAATGAGAACTGACTGCCCGTGATTCATGCCAGACAAGTGACACTTTGCAGGTCTGCTCTGGAACAGGGTCACTTAAGTCCAAAGCCTCCCATGCTTGAGTCATGAATAGCCCTCCAGAAACCGCTGTGCAATGGCACGTTACAGCAACGCAACCCCATTTCCACGAGTGCATCTGAAGAATTTTGTTGTTGCCCCACAAATACAGGCAGGGGAGGTATGTGAGACGTTTAGTAAACATGGCAAATAATAAATAGAGCTATTCAGCAAAGCAAACAGCTGCACAATTATAAATAGGAAAATCTGCCTCAGCCCAAACCCCAGTGAGGGGGAAAACCCATCAACAACATGCAGTTATTAGAAGGTGAATTTTTTCTTGCATTTTTTGACAGGAGTTGAAACTAGTTTGCCCGCTCTTTATTTTTAGGAAGGTAAAATGTCCCTGGTGGGTTAAAAAAGCTAGCCTTTTAGGTATGCCATTGCCATGCCAGGACACTGATTCATGAAGGAACTGCAGGAAGCTGTTTAAAATCCAGACAGGGATAAAGCCGTAGTAGTTGAAGAGCCAGCTCAGCCCGCTAATGTCTGAACAGCCCCGGTCGTGTTCACAGCTCCGCAAGCTGAGTGCTTGGCTCGTGGTGTAAACTACTCCATTATGAATGACTCCACTTGTGCCCAGCCCAAGGAGGTACTCACCAGCACAAGCAGAGTTCATGAGAAAGGTCTTTTGCACAATATGGAAACTGGCATGTCTGAGGGTGCCTCTACACTCTAGCGTTTTTCCAGAAAAACAGCCGTTTTTCCGGAAAAACCACACTGACATTGAGTTCTTTCGACAAAGAAGCTTGCAGTCTAGACGTAGCCAGAGAGATGTTTGCTGTAGGCATGCCATGGGCCCCATGGCCTGTGGGGACATTTTCTTTCCAGCCTTTACAACAGGGGTGGGGAACCATTTTTGGGTCGGGGGCCGCTGACCCACAGAAAATCAGTTGGGAGGGCCTGATTTTGTGAGAAGAAAAGTGAGAAGAACAAAAAACCAAACAAGCCCTCACTGATGTGGCCCATAACTGAGTAGGAGAAAGACACTCCCCACATTCCCCTCACACATCAGAACCTACGGGGGGCTCAGGCTAGTAGATTTTATGTGCTCCAGCCCTGTGGGAGGATGGGGGGTGCTGGAGCACCAGTGCAGGCTCCCCAGTCTGAGCCTCGGGGGCTGGATCCAGGCAAGCTGGGGGCCACATCTGGCCCCCGGGCCTGCATTATATGGCTACTGCACTGGCTTGTTTGTTTGTTTTTTAATTTGACCAGGTGCAGGTTTCTAATATTAGCAATTTACAGAAGTGAGACGTGCATGTTAGCTATGGGTCTGAGCCGTGAGAGTCAGATGCGCCTTGCAACCGACCCCCCCTCAAATTTGGGGGGGATGGTTTTGTCCATGGAGCTAGTGACAGCTGCACAATCAGGGTCTAATTCAGAGGCAGAAAATGATCTTAGGGTCCTTATTAGGGTCTGCTGGAGTGACACGAAGGGGGCTTGGCCCGGGCTGAGGATCTGGCCTCATGTTTCCTACTGGGTCTTATATAGTGTCAAGTGCATCTGTCAGCACTTAATGACAATTCATAATTAATTTCAGCCCTCCCATCCCAAAGTACCCTCGAAATTGTACGGAAGGGTCACATAACCTTTGGGACCAGTCGGACTGCAGGGGTTCCTTGTGTTGGAGGACAAGATCCCGCATGTCCTATGTGCTGCTCCATAGCTGCTGTCTGTGGCACAACATGCCGGGAAAGCGTGTGGGCCACTCAGGCAGGAACTCTGTGTTGGGGGGAGAATTTTACCCCCGTAAGCAAGCATTTACTGCATGTCTCTTCGGCATGAGAGATTAGAATTCGCCTGACAGCGGCTGCCATTTTTGGTTGGACGTATTCCTGGAGGTTTCAGCGCATGACATAATCTTCAATTAAAGTTTAACCTTTAATTGCTGGAGACTGCGGGACAATCCCGGAGAGCTGGCAACCTTAATGCTTTGCAACGCTATGCAATGGTTTGAGACCACTGGTGAAGTGTAGCCTTCGTTAGCCAGAGCAGCAAGGGGTATTTTGGCAGGCAGCAGGTACTTAGCATGATCCAGGTCAGACAGGAAACCACGATTAATACGCCTACGCTTACTGAAATTACTAGGGGAGCGTTAATGACCAGAAGTGGTGAGGCCGACCTCTGGAAGGTGATCTCCCAGCAGTGATCCATGCGCCGTGCAGGAGCATTGATCGAGTACTCGCTGAGGGGGAGGAGTGCCACTGAGTGAATCACCAACACTGCTCCCTGAAAACACCTGTCGTAGGTGTTCCTGCTGCCCACGTGCTGACCCAGCCTCTCCCTGCCCAGCTTGGAGAGCTGGCACGATTCCAGCACAAGGGGCCATGACCGCAGGCCTGGCTACTTTCTAGCCCTGCAACGGGGCTCGAGCCCCGGTCCAGCAAAGCACTTATAGCAGGGCGACAGCCCCACTTTGGTGTGGGAGGGCCTAGAGCAGCTGTGGAGTGGCTGCACAGAGCCCAGCCAATGGGGAAAAAGCTCCTGAAGAGCCAATCAGGCAAAGGCTTGCTGGAGCAGCCTAGATATAAGTTTGCCCCTGAGGCGAGGGGTAGACTTCGGGTTGCAGTGGGCTGCTGAGGCAAGTGTCAGGACTCAGGACCACTGGTCCCCCAGAAAGGGGCAGAACTAAGTTGGTGGGGGGAAGGGACAGCCGGAGGGCTATGCCCTGAAGAGATGCTGCAGTCTGGGAGCAACATGGGTCCAGACCAATGTTCCCTCTAATTTTTTCCATTCCACGTGCAGACTAAATTTTGTTATGTGCAGTCATGTGTGGATGTGCACCACCCGCAGAAACACATGCTGTGGGCTGTGGTCGCTCTGCTAATTAGCAGGGAGGCATCTGAATCTCTCTTGGGGGGGGACCCCCAAGCGCTCAGCTTACAGGGGACACTGGTCCATCCAGACCCGAAGACACTGGAGACAGCGGAACAGACAATGGGTGAGACACCACCTGAAGGCGGCGCACACTCGACTGCTGAGCTAATTCCCAGAACAACCAGCTGGAGGCGCCGTGGTGGTAAAGTCACCTGCCCCGTTACAGCCCTGAAGCTGCTGCTTTTCCTGTTCAACAGGCGATCAGTCCCATCGGTACTATTCATAGAATCACAGAATCCTAGGGCTGGAAGAGACCTCAGGAGGTCATCAAGTCCAGCCCCCGCCCAAGTATTCACCTGCTTAAAGTGAAACACGTGCTTAATGACTTTGCTGGATCGGGCCTTGGTCTCCAGCACTGACACAGCAATGGGTGGGGAAAGATATTGCTCTTTGGTCCTGTCCATGAGGCCACACTCAGGTCTTTCTCACCATCCCAAGTCTGTCTTTCCATCCTCCCCCGAGAAAACAGCTTTTAGTATCCGAGGTTATTGCCTGGCTGGGAATGAACATAGAGTGGCTGCAGCATCTTTCTGCACAGACCCTGCACTCCCAGGAGATGGCTTTGGGCTGCACTTTTAAATCACTGGGGACTATCCTGAGCTAAACAAGGTCAATGAAGGGAAACCCCAAATCCATTCTGATGCATCGGTGAGCGAGAGGCTAGTGCTGCTGGAAAGCAGCGGGGTGGAACCCACCAAACAGCCTCTGGGACCTGGTTCCTCTGCCAGGCGACAGGACACTGAACAGGCTGCAGCCAGGCAGGCTTTGCCCCTGGCTGCCCCTTGCCAATCTTAAGGCGCTGCCTCTAGGAGGGAGCATGGGCCTGCCAAGTCTGACGCCTCACCTTGCAGTCTGCCGCATCTGAACCCTTTCCCCATTCCCAGGCACACCGCTCCTCTGAATGGCTACCAGCTCCCTGCGCCCCCATGCTCCAACAAGGGGTGGTAGGATTCGATTAATCACCTAATCGAATAGTCGATGGAATTTCCATCGACTATTCGATGAGTCAATAAGGGCACTTCCGCTTTGAAATGCAGGGGCTCTTGTACATTACAAAGATTGAAATGCGGCATGGAGCCTGGGGCCATCTCAGTTCCCCGCTGGCTCCAGGCTCCATGCAGCACTTTGAAATGTACAAGAGCCCCAGCGGGGACTCTTGCACATTTCAAAGGTGGAACGCCTCCACTGTGCCCCTACCCCTTCCCATGGAGCTGATAGAGGCAGCAAGGGGTGGGGGAAGCGACTAATTGACTAACTATCCGATAAGCTTTTGCATCCAAAATGAAAAGCAAAGAGGGTGAGAAAACATTTGGGGAAAGCCAAGGGGGAGAGAGAATCGAATTGAGGGAGGACGGGACCATGGGGAGAGAAAAAGAAACAGAGAAGTGAGGCAGGGACATCATGGAAAGAGCCAGTGGAGAGGAGATGAAGAAGAGAAAGACCCGATCAAAGGGAAGAGGAGAGGCTGATGAGGAAGAGATTTTAATGAGGCCAACAGAGATGGAGGAGGAGTTGGTGGAGCAGCAGAGGGAATGAAGCAATGCACTTTATTTGCACCCCTCCACTGTATAGTATTCCCTGGCAGGCGTCCCGCAGCTCCATATGTTGGGGAAGGGGGACTGCAGAGTGCTGTTGCTGGGTGGGGGGGATGAGTCACAGCTGAGAAGAGCTGTATTTTTAGATAACTGGCCTAGGTGTGTGCAGCTGGGGGAGGGCTCCTTGGAGCCGGGGAGAAGGGCAGGGGGGGATTTTTGGATTGCAATTCCAAAATACACCATTTTCCAAGCCAGTATTGCTTGGGAATCTCCCCTTCCCCCTCCCCTTTGTCTGTTAATGTGCAACAGATGGGAGGAAATGACATTTCAGATGCTAGAAGAGCATCATGATGAAATGCAATGGGCTACCGATAATGTGGAGTGAACGGTTTCATCGTTCTGGATGCAGCCTTCTTTGGGCATTCATTTTGGTGCCTGCCGCTACGCAAGTATAATTAAGGTAATTTAGCTGTCTAACTAGCTGATTTGCAGGTGCAAATTGGTGCCCTGCTTAGAGGTTCAAGTAACACTGAATAAGGTTACTGGTGGCAAAGCCAGCGGTCAGCTTTTAAATCTCTGCTGCATAATGCCTGTGTGGGCGAGGTATTGCATTACATCCCCGTGGTACATTGATATAATGTCCTCGCTGGGTGCAAACATTCAATCCCAACAACCAACTAGATTTCAGTCCCATGAATCCAGCGCTGCGCAAATCTTCCTGCAGTCTCCGGCGGAGCCTTGGCCGCTCCGGCGAGCTGCCTCCACGCCTGCTCTTTTCTTGGCGTCTGTGTGGAGACTGCCCTGTGGTGCCAAGTATGCTGGTGGTTTTTGTGATGTGGGCACCTGTCCACCGGGTCTGCCTGAGTTCCTCAGGTCATTTCACGTAAGCCACCAGACAGCTGTCCAACAGCATTGGCTCAGTCGCTACCAGCCTGTAGCCAGATTGGAAACAGCAATGTAGAGGCAAAACCCGCCATATCCCATTACTAAAACCAGGAGCCGTCCAGTCCCATTAGTTACATGCTAATTAGCTGTGGAAAAAAGTCCCCTCTAGGCCTGCAGAGCATAAAGCACTCTTTTAATTTCGCTGGCGGAGAGCGCGGATTTGAAAACTGAAACGCACAGAAGATGTGACATTAAAATTCAGCTTTCACAGGCCTGTTTTTAATAATCTGTATTAGCAACATATCTCCATCCCTACGTAGACGTCTGCACGTCCTGCTCGTGTCAGTTATTCAGTACAGGCAATGAAAGGTTAGCAGCATTAGGCCACTTCATTTTTTTCATTATTTTAAGCTCTCATGTATGTTGTGCCTCCGTCGTTGCCAGATCACAGGCTATTATTATTATTATTATTATTATTATTATTATTATTATTATTAATTACCCTAAAAAAACACAAACCTTCTGCTTTCGCCAGTGCTGTAGCTCAGGGCTAGCTTTGGAAGTGTATCCTCATTAAACAGCTTGGCAGGTTTGCTGAGTAGCGCGGGCCAACACCAATAGCTCCAACAGCACTGTGGTGTTTGCACAGATTTTGGCAGCCCTGGGTCGAGGGCAGAGAGAAGGGTTGCAAAAGGGAACGGTGTTCATGTTCTCAAAGTGCATTTCCTGTAGTGCTTCCTGGGCTAATTTGAGTTCTGTCACACGTTGCGCGGCAGGAAGGGGAGCGGGCAGGAACTGAGCGAAAACACGTCGCCCAAGGCAGGTCAGGGAGAGGGGGAGAGTGGGAGCGTTCAAGTCTGCGGCAGGCGCTTTGTCGAGGTCGTCAATGGGGCATCTGCCCCTTGCTGTCGAAAGGCAGGCTGCGTGGGGCTCTGGCCCACAGCTGTGCTGCACGGTAAGGCAAGGTGCTCACTCTGCTCTGGAATGTAGCACAGGACAGCGCTCATGGCTTTTCACAACACGCCGGCAAGCATGCTCCTGGTCTAGTTTCTGGTCTCTGTTGCACCAGTGCAAATCCAGAGGCGCTCCACGGACGTTAACAGACCTTGCGGTGCCATGAAGCTCCTCCAGAGTGGCTCTGGAGCAACAGAGGACAAAATCTGGCCCTAAAGGAGCTTGTCTGCATGAGCAAGGCTGGCTCTGGGTATTTCCGTTTCCTCCTGCTCCTCCTCCCCTCTTTCCACTGAGTGACAAAGCTCCTGCTTGAACTCGGAGGGCCCTGCGCTTTCAGGCGGATTGCTTGCCTCAGAGGCTCTCAGCAGCAGCCCTCAATTTAGGCACCACACCAAGGGCATTAGGTGTGGTGCCTAAACTGCTGTTCGCTGAGCTCCTCTCATCATTGGCCAGCATGAAGTATAAAGGGAAACCAAACTGCACAGACTCAGGGGATCCCCCGAGAATACAGGACTGGGTAACCTCTTTCTTTTCCCCAGCCAGACTTTTCTCTGAGTGGAAATGGGAAGTGGGTGTTGGGGGGAACCCAAGCCCCCCCCCCCTCTACGCCGGGTTCCAGCCCAGGGCCCTATAATAGCAGCTGCCTATGAGAGTCTCCAACACCTGCTGCGAGACAGCTACAAAACCCTTCATAGAATCAGAGTCGTAGAACACTAGAACTGGAAGGGACCTCGAGAGGTCATCGAGTCTAGTCCCCTGCCCTCATGGCAGGACCAAGCACCATCCCTGAGAGATGTCTATCTAACCTGCTCTTCAATATCTCCAGTGATGGAGATTCCACAACTTCCCTAGGCAATTTATTCCAGTGTTTAACCACCCTGACAGCTAGGAAGTTTTTCCTAATGTCCAACCTAAACCTCCCTTGCTGAAATTTAAGTCCATTGCTTCTTGTCCTAGCATCAGAGGTTGAGGAGAATAATTTTTCCCTCCTCCTTGTAACACCCTTTTAGGTACTTGAAAACTGCTATCATATCCCCTCTCAGTCTTCTCTTTTCCAAACTAAACAAGCCCAGTTCTTTCCATCTTTCCTCATAGCTCCTGTTTTCTAGAACTTTAATCATTTGTGTTGCTCTTCTCTGGACCTTCTCCAATTTCTCCACATTGTTCCTGAAATATGGTGCCCAGAACTGGACACAATCAGCTCCAAGGGCTTAATTGCTCAGATTGATTCTGGCAAGTTCTCTCTGGTTTTGGACTAGCCCCTGCCAGTTTACTCTGGGAACAGAGATTTACTCAGTCTGCAGCTAATATACCTCCCTTCCATCACTCTTGTGTATCCTTCTGGCCTTGATGCTGTCACAAATGGAACTTCTCATTTGCTTTAGCTACTTGAATGATAAAAGAGTCATTTTTAATTGACTCTTGACCTATGTTTATTCTGTTTCAGGGCACTTTGGGTGCTAGGGAGGAATCTTTATTAAGACAGCGATTCGTTAATTGTGATGATTGCTTTCCTTTTATTTAATGAGAAGAAACAAAATGTGATCATTAAAGGGAGACTGCAGGCAGAGATTGAGTTAGAGAATTTTGGTACATTCACACTTTGGAGAATCCAGATAGGGCAAAACTTCCAAACTGTCAGGGTGGTGAAACACTGGAATCAATTGCCTAGGGAGGTTGTGGAATCTCCATCACTGGAGATATTCAAGAGCAGGTTGCATAGACATCTATCAGGGATGATCTAGACAATGCTTGGTCCTGCCGTGAGGGCAGGGGACTGGACTTGATGACCTCTCAAGGTCCTTTCCAGTTCTAGTATTCTATGATTCTATGATATTTAACACTAGGTTGTTTTACTAGGGACTTGGGTGGGAACAGTATTGGGCCCAGAACATGCCTTGTCTTGCTCCTTTGATATTTCATTACTTCTCCCCAGTGCCCAAATCGTGAGCCAAGAGCAAAGCCGAGGAATGTGAAGTCACCCATTGGTTTGGAGATGCTTGTCCCTGCTCGGATGCTCAGCCACGGCTCGTGGCTGCTGCTGTTGGAGTGTCCACAGTGAGGTCAGAGCTGGTCTGACTCTGCTGGTGACTGAAGCCCCTGGCAAACGAACCAGTGCATCATGGGCTTTGCTCCCATTGCCTTGCCAGGAGCCTCATCTTTGACCAGCAGAAACCACCTGTAGGTCAGACAGGGCTGTTCATCGTCCACCTTCCACGTGGCTCTCCCTGACTCCCCGGAGTCTGCCCACGAAGGTGATGGCTAGCGTCTTTCTTTGTGGTGTGGATGTTTATCCAATAGGGACCGGGCTGTTATCACTGGCTCATTTCACACGGGCCACCCCCTCCCCGTGATCTCCGCAGCCAAGTATCAGCTGCCCCAGGCCAGCCAGTTCCCTGTCAGGGTTTGAGCTTGGATTCCTTTCAGCCAAGTGGGTTTTGTGCGACCTGAAACAGCTCACACCCTTATCCCAAGTGATACAGGGTGGCTGTTGTCACTCAGACCCGTGGGCTGAGCTATCCATCCTGTAAAGCTCTGCTTCTCTGTGGGTGGCCGGGAGAAGCGGGTGGGGGCCAACCCTCACTCCTCTGGAAGGAGGCTCCCTCTCTCTGGATTCACTGGGAGGCAATTTTGGAAACCAGCATCCCCCAGTAACAGGTTGAGGATCCTGCTGTTGGGATGCTGGGCCATCAGTGGCAAAGGCTGCTCTCGCTGCTCTGTGCAATGGGGTGTTGATCCCTTTTTATCACTGTACAAAGGGGCCACACTGAATGGGCCTGCTGCTTGATAACAGAACTCATTGCATATGGCCCTTTATTATTCCTTTGTCTAACCACGGTGGCCACTGATTGGCTGGAAGTTGCTGCACGAGGGTGGGTGGGACCCAAAACCAAGAGACAGCGCTTAGGTTGGGGAAGGGCTGAAGGGCCTCTGTGGGCCAGATCCGGCCTGCCAAGTGGGTTGATCCGGCCCACAGAGGCCCTGCCGCTCCTCCGCCCCCAGGCCAATTAGGGCGTGGGTGCGGGGGGAGTGCTGCTCAGTTGGCAGTTGACTCTAAGCGTGGTGCTCCCTTGCAGGGTGGGGGCAGGGAGCGAGAGATTGGTGCGCTTCCCAACCCCCAGACCAATCAGGGTCTGGGGGTGGGGAAGCATGGAAGTGTCCTGGCCCCGCCCCTTCTGTCTTAGCCTCCCCCCTTCCAGTGGCCGGGGGGCACTTAAAATTTTTTTGAAGTGGCCCCTGGTCAAGAATTATTGCCCATCCTGGCTTAGGTAGCTGGTTTGCAAACTCACCATGTGTTAGGATTGCTGGGCAGTGTTTCTTTACCGTCTCTACACGTTCAGGTGTGGTACAGACGCTTTCTGTGGGCATCAGATCCAAGCACGTTCTTGGGCTCTGGTGAAACCTTGCGGGTTCAGGTTTCATACAGGAGCAAGAAGAGCAAAGGGATCTGCTTAGATCAGCAGCAAGATCCAGACTGTTTGCTGCCCCAGCACTTCCAGCTCCTCCCCCCTTGTTGGAACCAACAGGGAAGCATGGAGTTAACTCTTAAAGGAAAGGAATTATACTCTGTTGTCATTCAAGATTGCAGTGGAAGAGATTCCGCATCTGAGACAAAACAGAAAGTCTATTTTGCTGCTGAGACAGCCCAGGACAGGGGGATAAGGACTTTAATAAAAGGCAGTTGCACTCGGATTCTTGCCTTGTTTTGCTCCAGGGACGTAGCAATCCTGGGATTTATTGCCTTTTGCCAACAAATGCACACAAACATTCCACCAAATCATATTCCTATTTATCTGGGCGGGGGGAGGGGGAAGTAAGAAACCTTTGAGAGTCCAAAAAAACCACCTGTTATTAATCTGTGGGTTTTATCTACGTTTCATTGAAACATGGACGTACTTCAAAAGGTTTGTAGGAGAATGGTGAATGACTCTGTCTGTTGACCTGGGTTAACAGTCAGACTCCTGAGGCCAGATTTCCTAGCTGAAGAAAGCTAGCCCTTGTTGGGGTGAGGTTGGGGCCCGGAGCTTCACAGCAACCAGAGCTGAGAAGAAGGTGGAATTTTACAAGGAGCAAATCCAAAAGAATGTTGAGCTGTCTCGTTGGCAAGGCCGAGGTCAGAGGGAATGTGGAGATTGATCCATCTCCTCTCTTGAGGAAGTACCACGGGTCCGTGGTAAGAACCTGGTAAAGAAGCTTAAATTACGGCTGCCAATGCCGGGGCAAGGTCTTTGAACAGTGAACAAACTTTATTCTCTAGGCCTGTTGATGAGGGGGATACTGCATTCACTGGAGGGGCCAGGCAAGAGGAGGTCAGTGTGGTCATAGAATCATAGAACCCTAGAACAAGAAGGGACTTCGCAAGGTCATCAAGTCCAGTCTCCTGCCCTCACGGCAGGACCAAGCACGGTCTGGATCATCCCTGATAGATGTCTATCCAACCGGCTCTTAAATCTCTCCAGTGATGGAGATTCCACAACCCCCCTAGGCAATTTATTCCAGTATTTTAATCAACCTGACAGCTAGGAAGTTTTTTCTAATGTCCAACTTAAATCTTCCTTGCTACAATTTAAACTCATTGCTGCTTGTCCTAGCACCAAAGGCCAAGGAGAACAATTTTTCTCCCTCCTGTTTGTAATACCCTGTTAGATACTTGAAAACAGCTATCCTCTCAGCGATACTTGTGGCTGGGTAGTATTTAAGGACTGAACCTGGAATGTCCGGCTCTTAAAGCATGAACCTCAATTGCTTGATATACAAGGGGAGAACCATTAGCTCCAAGGCAGTCAAACCTCTATACATGGTGTGGCCATAAGAGGGAGACAAAGAGCCACATGCAATTAGCCTGGGACTCCTATTTGTTATAAGAGATAGCATGCCCAAATATATACTCACTGAAGAGCACCGCGGAAGCAAAGCTCTCACACACAAACCCCTACGAGAGCGTTTCTGTGTTATTGGAGCTTGTCTGGTTAACGGAGGAGCCTGGAAAATCCTAGCTGGAGTAATGGCTCAGGGCGCGTACGAGCTGGCACCAGAATTCTTGTATTTAAATCTTTGGGACACGTCTTTATTCTTCCTGGCTCTAGTTAATGCCAAAACTGTCGTCAGCCACATTTGCCTTTTTGCCAACAAAGTAGAAAGATGAAAACTCACAAAGAGCGCTGTAGCAGCCAGAGAGACACGTTCTCACCCTCCCAGGATGGCATAACAAGATCGCCACATTGCATAGGAATCAGTAAGAACAAATGAGAATAGTTAGTAAGCATCCTATGTACTTATAGGGAGAATACTATAGTCTACTGTATAGTTCTGGGACTCTATACAGAGAAGGAATCATAGAATCATAGAACGCTGGAACTGGAAGGGACATTGTGAGATCATCAAGTCCAGTCCTCTGCCCTCACAGCAGGACCAAGCACCATCTAGATCAGTGGTGCTCAACATTTTTCCACCGCGACCCCCACAGCTGGGCCTGGCCATTGGCGGCTGCGTGGCGCGCGGGGCTCAGATCCGGGCGGCTGGGGGCTGGGCCCAGCCGTTGGTGGCCGCGCAGTGTGGCGCCTAGACCCAGGCGGCCGGGGGCTGGCCCCGGCCATTGGCAGCCGCATGGTGCAGCGACCCCCCCAAGAAAATGTCCGCGACCCCCTTGGGGGTCGCAACCCATGGTTTGTGCATCACTGGTCTAGATCAGTGGTCTCCAACCTTTTTAAACACAAGATCACTTTTTGAATTTAAGTCAGACCAGGATCTATGTCAAACGCAAATGCCCCTGCCGCACCCCTTTACCAAGACCCTGCCCTCCTCACTTTGTGAAGATGGGGTACAGGGAAGGGGGACAGAGTGACAACTGTGCCCCACCCTGCACAACAAGCAGGAGGCTCCCAGGGGGCAGCGCTGAGGCTCTGGGCAGGAGCAGCAGGGTCGTGGTGGGAGGGGCAGCTGAAGTGCCAGCACGTGATAGCCTCCCAGCCAAACCAGTCAGGATCACCTGTCAGAGGCTCCAAGATCTACCAGTAGATCCTGATCTGCTGGTTGATAACCACTGGTCTAGATCATCCCTGACAGGAAAAGGGAGAAAGGAGTGGGACTGGGAACTTGAATGATGCCCGAGTCTGGGGATCTGAGCTCTGTGCAAAGTCACCCGGGCTTAGCATATAGGAAGGGACAAGAAAAGAGCTCCCCAGTGGCGCCTTGGTTCCTGCTGATAGGGAATAGACCTTTACCCACCAGCTGTTTGACACTGGATCTTTGGAAGCTGGTCCAATATCTTTCATTGGAAGCTGGTCCAATATGTTGCCTCCTCCACGTGTCTCTAATAGCCTGGGGCTGCCATGGCTACCACACCGCTGCAAACAACACAGGAGCTTGAATCGTTTACAAATGAAAGGCCCGGTCTTGGTGGGCACCAGCTCAGGGGCAGATCCTGCAGCATTTCTGAAAGGGCGGATGGTGGGCAAAGCCAGCTGGAGAAGAGCTGTCAGGATGCGCAGTGCTCATGAGCTCAGCAGGAAGCTGGGCGCAGGCGGTGTGACTTCTAGACGTAAGACTGTGGCCACAGTACAGCTTAACCTAAGTTATGTCGCATGGGGATGTGAATTAGCCACCATTCCGTGGGGACTGTGCTACGTCACAGGAGAGCTTCTCCTGCTGACAGATCCTGCTGCTCGTTGGGAATGGATCAAGTCAACAGGAGTGCTCTCTCCCGCTGGCTTAGAAGAGCTACACACAGAGCTGCACCCGCTGTAAGCTCCAGGATAGCCATGGGCTGGGATTCGGAGGATTAACAGGAAGCGATGCAGGTAGAATTTGGATTTCTGTTCAAAGCCCTTGATGGAGGAGACTGTCCTGCCCTGTGTGTTGCGGTTTCTCACACCCCTGGTCGGGATTCCGATTTAAAGCCCTAACTCGAATTAGCTGGTATTGCTCCTGCAATGAGGTTTACCAGCTAATTTGATTTAGGGGCTTTAAATCGGAATCCTGTTTCACTGCCGCGTGTAGACACGGGCAGTTCTTCGGGCTAGTCAATTTCTAAAAATGGCGACCGGCTGGGAACATGCAAATCAAGCGCGGGATATTTAAATCCTGGGCTTGATTTGCAATTTCAGTCGCCCTCGTTAGCCTCCCTAGATTGATCTAGGGGGCTAGTGTAGACATACCCTTAGAGTTCAGCTTCGGCCCTACCAACCATGAGCAGGTCCCTGGGTGGCAGGTCAGCACATATATCTGCTAAGAGTCCTGTGGCCCAGAATTCAGGGCCAGCAGTCCCCCATACCCTCCTTCCCAAAGGGTTCCCTCAGGGTGATGTGGGACCCACTGTTCTCATGGAGTGCCTGCCCACATGCGGGAGCGTGTACATTTTCCACAGGTTCCCACGTAGGTTCCTTAGGCCCCTCTACTCCCAGTCGACAAGACACCAGAGCCTGTCATGTTTATGTTTGGAGTCCAGCACCTCGTGAACCCCGTGTTCCTCACTGCTGCATTGGTCCTCCTTTGGGGAACGCAAAGATCGGTTGCGTGTCTGTCTCTCGCTTGCTTTCTCTTGTGCCTTCCAGACGCTGCGGCCACTGGCCGGGAATGAAAGACTGTTGCCAACTGAGGTTTATTATTTTGTTTCATAGGGGACAGCATAGTGATTCTAAACAAGAGCCGGAGGCGCCATCCGAAGATTAAAGAGCTTGGGAGGTTGCCAGGGCTGTTTCACTCCACCCCCCCACCCTTCCCCAGAGGCCAGGCCGGAGGGCGTGGGCTTTGAAGGGATCTCCAGACAGCTCTGCTATGGCATCATCTGTCTCTGGGATGAAAATGGCTGCACTGCTGCAAATGTCAAACCTCCGATCTTAGCATCTGACCAAAGGCTGTTGGGTTGGGGTCTTGCTCTGCTGTTTGGACGGGACTGGTGAGGAGAGCAAACCAGGGTAGAAACTGGGACTTTACTGTGAAACCTTTGAGTGGCCTGTTGTAATGATCTCTCCTGTGCCTCCATGTGGGTCTGAGGTGTAGGGATACTATGAGTGCTTAGGGGTGTAAATTTGCCGCTTTCCATTCACTGCCCCTTTCCCGTAGAGTTGGTTGATTAAAGGAAAAACACTTGAGAAAATGTAGGAGGATATCATCACTTGTAGGGGAGGGTTCATGCCATCGTACCATTGTACGCGCCCACGGATTGAACACTGCTTGGTAACAAGTCTCAGAGGGGTTGCCATGTTAGTCTGTATCTGCAAAAACAATGAGGAGTCCTGTGGCACCTTAGAGACTAACAGATTTATTTGGGCATCAGCTTTAGTGGGTAAAACCCACTTCGTCTCCATGCAGCTGATGAAGTGAGTTGAAAGCTGATGCCCTAATAAATCCGCTAGTTTTTAAGGTGCCACAGGACTCCTCGTTGTTACTGCTGGCTAAATATGCAGTAAGATTACTCAGTTACATGTGTTCACTACTGTGTGCAGGAGGGGTTGTGTGCCGTGGGCGTGTTTATTGCTAGGGCCGGGTAGTGTAATGAGGGTGCGCCTTGTGTGCATGCACACGCAGCAGGGTGCATGTGTTGTGTGGTGAAAGTGGTGAGGTGAGTTTGTTGTGGTGGCGGTAGTCATGAGTTGTGTACTGTGCGCATTCAGAGGGTGTACACAGAATGTGTATTGGCTTCGGGGGTGTGTGTGTGTGTGGTGATAGTGTGATCTGCATGTGCATGCAGAGAGACGTGTGGTGCTTGTGGAATATGTTTTCCAGCTCAGAGAATCATTTCCTCCGCGGAGGCTCAAGAGGTCACTTACTCTTTGAATATGAGCAGCAATTAGATGCTGCGCTTCGCATTTTCCAAGACAACGGCAGATGTTTAATTCAGCTTTCAAATGGTCCAAGTGAAATGTCTCCAGGTTTGTTCCAAGCACTCCACTCCAGGCCTGTCATGGGGCCCTACTGCGAGAGAGGGTGGGGCTGGTTTTAAGCCCCTCACTCCTGGGAAGGTTCCATCTTCCCACTCATGCCCTGGGCTGGGGCAGCTGCAGAAGTTTCCCATGGGATGGCGAGAGCGCTTCAAGTGGCCTAGCCATGAACCCTGTGGGGCAGTCTCCTCAGCCCAGTGGACTGTCAAAGCACAGGGCCTCGAGGAAGCAGAGGTGGTCATCCTCTTCTAGGCAGGAAGAGGAGGCTGGGGAAGGCTTATGGGACAATGAGGAATGACTTCATTTGTATTTACATCCCGCACACAAATCCATGTGTGAATGAAAGTTCACTCCCGATTAATGAGCTGGAATTTTATAATGGTTGGTGAAAACAGGTCCGGTCAAACTCGCTCTGGGTTCAGCTGCTTAATGCTGCAAAAAATCACAGCAAACTCTCTTGTTGACCTTGGCCATTGAAATGCTTCGTTGTGCTACAATTCATAGAGTTAATGGCCAGGAGATGTTCAAGTCCTTGGACACAGAGAGGCTGGTTTGGATGAGCATCTGGCAGGGAAAGCGTAGCGGGAACAGATTCCAGTTGGTGTAGTCAGCACATTTTATCGGCGTAAGCAGTATGTAGGCTGATGAAATGCTGCTCATTGGAGGTGGGGGATAGCTCCTGCTTGGGTAAGCAGATTCTGGGAGGGGAGGTTTGGGAATTGATGGGAGGAGGAAATGTTGGAAGTTTGAACAGCCTGGGCCAGACTTGCATCTGAAGCTTAAAGAGGCCAACAAGTGGGGCCTGTTGTGAAAGACACTCTGCCTCCCTCTGTGTTATTGTTGGGACTGCCAAAGAAGGAGCTAATGTACCAAAAGTGGCTTGAAGCCTTCCATTCCAACAGGGTGGAGAGCGCAATCTTGTCTCTCTTCCAGTGGGGGACTGGCAGTGGGTCACATCCAGAAGCAGGTGACCTTACAGGGGATGTTTACAGGAGCTGCCTCTGAATTCACTTCCTGCTTCTCTCCTCTCATTCGGGGCTGGGCCTCAGGATGCTGTGTTCCTGTTAAACCCTGCTTGGGCTTGGAGCCAGGCCCTGCAAGCTGCAACCTTGTTTAAACCCACGTGTTGTGCACATGGATCTAGCATGTTTCCCCTGGACTGAGTGCTGTGTCAGAGCCATGCTCTGAGGCAGGGATGGGGAACCAGCGCCAGCTCCCCGCGGATGGGGGAGGAGCCCCAAGCCTCACAGGCCGGAGACAGGCGAATCAGAGCCAGATCCAATCCACGGGCTCTGTCTGGTGGGGAAGGAAGCGGCTTTACACTGCCCCTCCCCTCAGCTGGCGCAGTAAAGCACTGCCTGGAGGCTTTTGCTCCACAAAATCTACTAGCCCCGCTCCCCAGGCTCTGCTGTGTGAGGGGAGAGTCTTTCTGCTTCTCAGTCAGGTGCCATCGTAGGGTTGCCAGGTGTCCGGTATTCTACCGGACAGTCCGGTATTTGCGCTCTTTGTCCGGTAAAAAAAAATCACAGAATACTGGACATGTGCAATGTCCGGTATTCTCTGATTTTTCCGGCTGCCCACCGGACGGAAGCCTGGCGTGGGCGGGGGGAGTGGCTGGAAGGCGGGGCCACGATCGGTGCTAGGAGCCTGTGATTGCGCAGAAGACTGGCGTGGGCGTGGGCAGCGGCTGGAAGGCGGGGCTACGATTGGCGCAAGAAGCCTGTGATTGCGCAGAAGCCTGGTGGGGGCGGAGGGAGTGGCTGGGCGCCCCAGAATGGGGGCTCATTATCCCACTTTTTTTTTTTTGCTCGACCAAAAAATACCGTGTGTCCGGTAATTTTTGTGAGACCATCTGGCAACCCTAGTGCCATGTCAGTGAGGTGGATTTTTTTTTATTGCTTCTCACTTTTGTGTGGCCCCCGACTGATTTTTCTGTGGGTCAGTGGCCTCCAGCCCAAAAAAGGTTCCTCACCCCTGCTCTAAGGTCATGCTCCAGCCTTCCTTGCTCTTATCTGGAGCAGTCTCAGTGGTACCTAGCATGACTTGGCTGGCATGAGCCTCACAAAACCCCCTGTCTGCAGCGGTCAAGGAAACACAGTGGCAGCCAGCACCATGGCTTTCCAGCTGCACACAGTACAGTACAGGTGATGCTGCCTGGGGCTTTTCAAACATGACAGACCGCTGGAGGGCACACAGGAGGTGTTCACATACCATGGTGCACCATAAACAGATACAGAGATAGAAACCAGCTGTGTCTACTGGGCCATCCTTACCCACGCGCAGAATGTGCAGCTGTGTAGGACACCCAAAAATTTGGGGCACCCCTGGGTCTTAATGTCGATGTCTTCCTATCCCTGCTTGGTGGCTCTGCTTCCTCCGGAGACAAGCTAGCTAAGTGACCATGCCTGCCAGAGCTATTCGCAGAGCACTGAACCTGGGAAAGAACCATTCCAGTGGCAATGAACAGGCATTTGCCAACCCCAGGTACAAACCGTCAGTTTCTGAATTTACTGTATTAGTTGACAGGGCCTTAGTTTAAAATAATTCATTGGTCTGCTGCTGAAGATTGTAACATCACAGCTCTCAAAAATTGACACTCCCCCCTCGGGCTGCCATCGGGTATAGGGGGCACCAGTTTAATAATACTGCATAGGGCCCCATAAATCTTAAAGATGGCCCTGCATGTCTCTGTCTCTCTCTCTGTCTCTCTCACACACACATATTTATACTCAAAACCTGAAAAAATAGTTGCTAGACCACTACTGAGAACAGGGGGTCCAACAGATGCACTGGGCAGAAGGGGTGGGGCTGGAGCATGCTGCGATGCGCCTCTCGCCCCCCGCCAGAACCTCAGAGCCACCTGGAGCATGCTGTGCAGGGCTCCGGCAGCAATTTAAAGAACCCGGGGCTCCAGCTGCTGCCATTTTCACAGTAGTGGCAGCAGCGGCCAGGAGCCCTGGGCCCCAGGGCAGTTGCCCCATTGCACCCTCTCCTCCCTCCGCCCCCCGTTGGCAGGCCTGATTGAGAAAAGTACTGATGTTCCCAGCAGCAAATGAGTATCACGCTTTGCTACAGAGCTTTCAGTTTTACCAGCATCCTGAATATGGTTGGCTCCCTGGTGAGTGTTAACAACCACGTGTCTTGTTGCATGATAGGATAAAGCAAACTGTACCTAATCGGGCAAATAATCACAAACCCAGCGCCCCAGCGAGTGACTCCAGGGTTCGACTACCCTGCAGTTATCAGTCTTGGGGCTTTCATGGGTAACTGGAATAGCTTAACTACCAGGTATGGATACAAGTACCACAAAACCTGTGTCCAAATCCACCTCTCCAATCCTGGAACCCTTTGTTCCCACACAGGAGATAAGTATGTTATATGGAAATTTAGGGTTGTTGTAGTCATGTCAGTCCCAGGATATTAGAGAGTTAAGGTGAGGTGAGGTAATGATCTTTTACTGGACCAAGCTCTGTTGGCAAGAGACAGACCTCTGCTCTCTGCAAGCTCGAAAACGTGTCTCTCTCCCCAACAGAAGTTGGTCCAAGAAAAGATAGTGCCTCGCTCACCTTATTTCTCTAATTTGGGAATTGATACATCCATTTTTGCTTTCTGGCAGATAGAAATTAATTAACACTTAGCCAAAGTTCCCCCTCTCCCGTTCACTATTTTCCAGCTAATGTTATGAGTTCATAAGAACATAAAAATGGCCACACTGGGTCAGACCAATGGTCCATCTAGCCCAGTGTCCTGTCTTCCGACAGTGGCCAATGCCCGAGAGGGAATGAACAGGGAATCATCAAATGATCTCTCTCTTGTAATCCATTTCCAGCATCTGACAAACAGAAGCTAGGAACATCATCCCTGCCCATCCTGATGGATCTAACCTCCATGAATTCCATTTTCCCCTGGCTCCCTGTGTGGAATAAGCCAGAACTCCTGCCTTCATTTATGTAACAGTATTCAGGCGATATGAACATGGGTGATATCATTCCATTTATAATTGTCAGAAGCATGACTGGATTTGGTTCCGCTAATTTTTTATCTTGAATGAAATGTCGGATTGGAAGACCTATTATTAGCAAGTTTATGTCATCTCTGCTAATGATAATGAATCACCTTTTGCAGTAGTGACACAGGGACTTTAAACCTGCCAACAACCAATCTTTAAATGGTGCATTGGACTTCGGCAGAGAAAACGCCACAGGATATGGCATGGAGCTGAAATGGGTTTGCAGTGCTCCTACCATTTGCTCATGTAAAATAGGAATAATGACCCTGAGCATCTTTGCAAGGCACTTTGAGATCTACGGGTACCTCTACACTGACGTTATTCCGAAATAACATATTGCGCGTCTACACGACAAGTCTTTATTTTGAAATAACGTTGAGCTGGAGGACTTCTTACTCCAACTCCTGTAACCCTCATTTTACGAGGAGTAAGGGAAGTCAAAGGAAGAGTGTTCTTCATTCGATTTCGTGCTGTGTAGACAGCGCCAAAAGCAGAATTAAGCTATTTCGACTTAAGCTCCGCAATTGATGTAGCTCAAGTTGCATAGCTTAATTTGACTTTAGCCCTGCTGTGTAGACATGCCCTGTGAGGGAAAAGTGCTCCATAAGTGCAAGGCATTGTTGTTCTTATATACTGGAAAACAGATCCCTCATCTGGAAAGTCTCTTTCACTGTGGTGTGCCTACCTCAGGCCTCTTCCCAAGATACATACTGATAGTAGATAAATGGGAAATCTGAAACAGGAGTCCCCCGTGTGAACACACTGACTCGACTCCAGATCTACTCAGCAATGCGTTTGATACTGCTTGAATCCATGTCTTAACACAGACAAGTCTGGCTTCCTAGAAATATATTTTAGTGCTGGGAATTGCCATATGCCCAAGCTCATTTCTGCACAGCCAGAAACGAGCGAGACAAATTTGAGTCCCGTAACTCACCCCAGTGCATCTGGAGGAGTCCTTGGGGAGCGTTCGGTTAAGTGCTGCCTTGCACTGCCGCGGGCAGGCGTTGGAAAAGGGATGAGGTCTTGTGTTATTTCCATCTTTAAGAAGCCAGTTCTTCCCCCTCTACCCAAGAACGTGGCACCCGACACCAGGAAGTCACGTCATTCCCAACACCTTCCAAAAGCCCAAGAGAATTGTTCTATAAATCCAACAGTAGGAGTAACCTTTTATCCCAACTCAAAGCTCTTTTGTAGTGACTTGAAAAGGCACACCTGGAAGGAGAACAAAACCAAGTACCCCCCACAGCTTGCTTCTATATGGGCTGAGATTTCCCCATGAGCTTCAAGACTGAAAGAAAGGGAAGTGAAATTTCCAGTGACACTAAATATAACACATTGTTTTCTCAGTAGAGAGAGCTCTCTTCTTGACAGGCAGCCACTTGATGGCTTTGAATCAAATTAGATTGGCATGTAGCTTAGCCAAGGAGTTCACCTAAGCAGCCGACATTGAACATATCTGTAGTGAAATGCAGAGGGATTTTTGCCTTTTATGTCAATGAGGACAGGATTTCACCCCAGGAAAATAGAGGAGACACAATTTGTCACTAGCCTGAGTTTTCTGGTTTGCATCTAAAACCCTTATCCAAGTCAGATAGATTTCTCCAAAGCCAACCTCTAAAGCACCGTAAGCCAATATCCCCCCACTCAATGCAAAGACTTCTCTGGGGCTACGTCTAGACTGGCATGATTTTCCGCAAATGCTTTTAACGGAAAAGTTTTTCTGTTAAAAGCATTTGCGGAAAAGAGCGTCTAGATTGGCACGGATGCTTTTGCGCAAAAGCACTTTTTGCGGAAAAGCGTCTGTGCCAATCTAGACGCGCTTTTGCACAAGAAAGCCCCGATCGCCATTTTAGCCATCGGGGCTTTTTTGCGCAAAACAATTCTGGGTTGTCTACACTGGCCCTCTTGCGCAAAAGCATTTGCCCGAACAGGAGTGTCATTGTATTTCCGCAAGAAGCACTGATTTTGTACATTACAAAGTCAGTGCTCTTGTGCAAATTTAAGCGGCCAGTGTAGACAGCTGGCAAGTTTTTCCGCAAAAGCGGCTGCTTTTGCGGAAAAACTTGCCAGTCTAGACACAGCCTGGGTGTTTCAAGTTATACACCCAAAGCAGAGGCCCGGGTGTCTGATTTGCTGCAATCTCCCCCAGAGTAATCCAGTCTGCTCAGACAGAATCTCTCTGCCATTTGTACTGATGCGTGGTGAAAGATCTTAACACCAATGGTCATTCCAGCTCTGGTCAAAGGAGGACTAGCCTTCTGAACATCACCGTGAGCATGGCTCAGAAGTGGAGACGTTTACGCTCTGTGCAAGCATTCTGTAGAGCGGCCTGGGCAACCAGAGGCTTTTTCCCACCTCCATGTTTCCTGTTGCCTGCATTGCTTAGTCAAGAGGGTGTACAGTTTGCCTCTGAAGTTGATGGGAGCTTTGCAAGAGGCTTCAAAGGGAGCATTTCAACCCCTAGCTCCCTTAAGAATGCACCCATTTTATTCCTTACACCCATTACTTACAATTTGGAAAAAACCCTGTGGCAAGGACCTCTCTTACCCAGACCCCTGCTGGGGTCAGCCTCTTGACCCCTTCCCCAGGGGTCAAGGCATGCAGCTGGTTTCTGGGGTAGGGAGCCCAGCCACTTCTCCCTCCCCTGCTGTTTCTGTTCTACCACTGTTATGGTTTACTGACAAACTCTGTTCCCTTCTCTACCTCACGTGCCAACTGGGGAGGCTATTAAAGGCCTCCGGCCAGCCAGAAGAGGAGTCAGCTGGCCCCAGTCTGTCTGGGCCAGTTCTCTACCAGCTGCCTCTAATTGTCCTGTCACCCACCGCTTCTATTTAGCAGGCGTTTTATGCTTTGGGGGGCTGCCTTTCTCTCACTCTGTAGCAGCCCTCTGGCCTGATTCTGCCACAAAACCCTTCAGCAAATATGTGGCTTAGCTACAGAAGTCACACGGTCTATGAGCATGATTTAAAACCGCAAGAGCTATGTCTACACTGCCCCCATTTTGCGCAAAAAATATGCAAATGAGGTGAAGCATGCATAATTAATGCATAATTAATGAGGCTCCATTTTTGTGCAAGAGGCTTTTGCGCAAGAGCCGTTCTTCCGCATTTTTTTCAGGAAGAACGACTCTTGTGCAAGAGGGGTTTTTTGCACAAAAAGGACCCATGTAGATGGCTCCTTTTTGCGCAAAAGCCTCTTGCGCAAAAACAGAGCCTAATTAATTATGCAAATGAGGTGTGGCGATATTCCACGCTTTGCCTCATTTGCATATTTTTTTGTGCAAAATGGGGGCAGGGTAGACATAGCCAAGGAGTCTGGGTTTCAGGTCTTGTACAAACACTCCACGAGAATGAATTCTCATTTACCTTTATGGTTGGGTACCTAGATATAAGGGTGGCGAGGATTTTAGAAAGGTCTCTATGGTGGTTCACTTAGATTTTTTTCTAAGAAACCATTTTGATTTTTAATGGAAGACATTTCCAAATCTCTCTCTCATTTGGTTCTGCTCTGGTGGCAGTACTTTTCTCTCTTTGGCTCCGCTAACCCCCCACTTTTCTTGTGGACAGCCATATTTCTTTTCTAAAAGTGCAATTTTCATCTTTGCCAGACAGTCTCTGGCTGCCTGTAGTTTACTAAATACAGTTTATCCTGATCGGTCTGTCCATTTGTGAGGCTGTTCTAGACTCTCAGTTGCTCTGCATAAACCATTTCCCTGGATATCGCTCATATTGGAGGGGTTAGCTGCAAATGAAATATGTGGTCCCTGAAGAATTCCTCCTAGAGTTTTCCATTTAAGCAAAGTACTCTGGCGTGTTCCGCTGAATTCAGCTGATGAAAACTGATTTTTGGGGGAGGGAGATGTTGGTCCATTTCCCACTCAGGAGTGAAGAATGCAATCTCCATACATTAATCCAGATTTAATTGCTGGAAGGGTTCACTGCACAGATGCTAAGGAATGCTCCAACCGTATTTGAGGGCAGTCCTTATGAATTGGCAGAAGTAGTGGAATTATACTCCTTGACTCCACACTAATGGCTCTGACCTCCACAAAGGATCTGGTGGGAGAGGTTGGGCTGTGGCTGGCCCTGTGATTTGTTCCATCATGGGGCTGGACCCCTCCTCCTATCCCTCCCAACTGGGGAGAAGTCATAAGAACGGCCATACTGGGTCAGACCAAAGGTCCATCTATCCCAGTATGTTGTCTTCTAACAGTGGCCAGTGCCAGGTGCCCCCAGGGGGAATGAACAGAACAGGGAATCATCAAGTGATCCCTCTCCTGTCGCCCATTCCCAGCTAGGGACACCATCCCTGCCCATCCTGGCTAATAGCCATTGATGGACCTATCCTCTGAATGTATCTAGCTCTTTTTTGAACCCTGTTAAAATCCTGGCCTTCACAACATCCTCCAGCAAGGAGTTCCACAGGTTGACTGTGTGTTGCATGAAGAAATACTTCCTTTTATTAGTCTTAAACCCACTACCTATTAATTTCATTTGGTGACCCCTAGTTCTTATGTTATGGGAAGGAGCAAATAACTCTTCTTTATCACTTTCTTCATACCAGTCATGATTTTATAAATCTGGGAGACTCATAAAGGCTTCCACCTCTTTAGGCCCCGCCAGTGGGTTCTGCTGTGGGACGGAGAGTTGAGCTGTAAGTGAGAAGCTCAGGATTTGACCACAATGAGGATGTCACAGAAGCAGCAAGGCCAGTTCCTTATAAAATCAGTACAGAGGGGAGTACAAACATACCCAGTGAAAACGCTGTCTCTTTCCCGCCTTCCCAGGCCCCACTACAATGGCCCTGGGCATTCTGGAGCTCAAAAGAGACTTCAAAGAGCCCCGTGCGCTGCTGTCACAACTCCTCTCCTTTTAGAAATGTAGAAGGATGAATAATATACCAGACCCACCCACTCTCGTTTTAATCTGTCATGCGCCACAGAAATTAAGCTGTTCTCTTACAAGGCGGCAATTTGTGCTCCTGGCATCCTCTGTGGAGAAAGAGCTCTCATCGCGTTCGTCGGGTTATTAATACCTTGCACGTTAAGTAATGCAACTTTTGAACTGGCTATTTGCATATTCTAAAATACTTCCCGACAAGTGATCCATGGACCGGCGACCCTTCACCATGGCAGTGGCTTGGCCCCTTTCTCGTTTCGTCACATGCATTCCGCCCCAGCCTTGGCGCGTGCCTTGAGATTGAAACGTTTGTTGAAAAGAAGGAAAAAAGCCCCACAGTGCAGCTAGCTTACACACTGCAGGCTAATGAATGTGCAGGGCCTGATGGTAGCCACAGGCGGTCACAGGGACTAGTCACTAATCAAGCCTTCAACCCATTCTGATCAGTGTGAAGTAGCTATTGACAGGCAGAATGCAGAGGGGACGAGAGGGGCCAGGAAGTTAACCTGCCTGGAGTCATCACACACAAGCCTTTTTCTTCCTCAAGTCCAAGCCCTCTGTTCTCCTGCCTCTGGATACTGATGTTACTGGGAGTTCCTTGTAACTGCCCTGGGGAAAGAGACCCTGGGGCAATTCAGTGGGACCAGCTGGTATTGATCCATCTTCAGGGTGTTTTTCATATCTAATCACAAACAGACTTGGAAGTTAGAACATGTCTAATGAGTTTCGTTCCTTCCAATCTGACCCTCTGACTCTCCTCCATAATCATCTCTCCATAACCATCCATCTCTCTCTCTCTCCCCACCCACCTCTCTAGCTAGCTAGCTAGCTACTGCATCTCATCTCCATAGTATCTTAGTACCTTCCTCAATGTCTCAGGTGCACTTCAAGGAATCTCTGACACTTTTCTGGGTTAGAACTCTACTTGGGATAGGGTTTTTTTTTTGTGTGTGCAGGCAGAGACTAGCAGGGGGCGTTTGTATTGTGAACATTACATATGGTGGAAAGGCTTTCTCCAAGAGGAGGATTTTGCATGGTTTCCTAAGTCCTCTCACTGCAGCTGGATAAAGAAGCAATAAGAACATAAGAACATAAGAACGGCCGTACTGGGTCAGACCAAAGGTCCATCTAGCCCAGTAGCTTGTCTGCCGACAGTGGCCAGCACCAGGTGCCCCGGAGGGAGTGGACCGAAGACAATGATCAAGCGATTTGTCTCCTGCCATCCTTCTCCAGCCTCTGACAAACAGAGGCCAGGGACACCATTTCTATCCTCTGGCTAATAGCCTTTTATGGACCTAACCTCCATGAAATGATCTAGCTTCTCTTTAAACTCTGTTATAGTCCTAGCCTTCACACCCTCCTCTGGCAAGGAGTTCCACAGGTTGATTATGTGCTGTGTGAAGAAGAACTTTCTTTTATTAGTTTTAAACCTGCAACCCATTAACTTCATTTGGTGTCCTCTAGTTCTTCTATTATGGGAACTAATAAATAACTTTTCTTTATTCGCCCTCTCCACACCACTCATGATTTTATATACCTCTATCATATCCCCCCTCAGCCTCAATGCAGATAGGGCAGTGTTTCCATCACTAATTAGGGGGTTCAGAATGGGGTCTCTCTATGCCAGCAGAATGGGGTCTCTCTGCACTTCCCTGCTCCAATCTCTCTGTCCTAGACACTGGCTTTCCAAGAGCAAGCTATAAAGGTCATGCTGGGGCCTTCCCATCCTGCTCCCCCAAAGGGAAAACAACGCCCACTCCTATCTCCAGAAATCTCCCACCCCAGCAAAGGCTGCCAGGGCCACAAGGAAAATATGTTGTGGCAAAACCGGCTCCTGTGAATACATTACAGGTGCTAGCGTGGGCCCAGTGCAGACAGGTGTGTTTTCCTTTCTATGAACCAGACATGGCTTATAAATAAACAGAGCGATCAGGTGATCCTGCTGCCTCTGCCATACCCCGCCGCACGGTCCCCAAGCGAGAAAGCGCTCCTTGTTTCAGGTAGGGGTGTGAGCCAAGCCAAGGGGGTTTGTTTTTTCTTTTTAATGCTCCATGCCTTGGCTGCGCCTGCAGACCTCACTGCGAGACAGAGCTCTTGGGATCTGAGGCAGAGCTCTGGGCACTTCAGGTCTCCTGCCAGGCAAAACCCAGCGACCGCTTTTGGAGTGGTCCCACCTGGAAGGGGAGATGGAAACTGGCAAAGGAGAGAGCTCGAAGGAGCCTGAAGGCTGCGGAGCCAGAAGAAATGGGTGGGCTGGCCCCTTGCTTCACCAGGAGTAGGAAGAGAACTTGGTGCCCAGACTGGATGTAAATTGCCTACGATTGATGGCAGCCAGAGTGAACTATAGAGCGTATTGTGCTCGGTCCTGAAACGCAACTAAACATAAAGTGAGACCTTTCTTCTTCCAGCCGGGAGAGAGAGAAATCTATTACACTGGGCAAGTTAAGTGCCAAAGCACTCAAGGTGGCGTGTGTCCCGTGTGCAGCAATAATGTGCTCATACTGTTTAAGCCTTGGTTCTCTGGCTGCGCTGCCTGCTAGCATAAGTGTTACTTAAGAAGAAAATTACAGGAGAAGAGGAAAACCACTTAGCATCGAGTGTTCATCCCAGAGCAAGGCTGGGGAGGCTGCCTGAGCAGTAGAGGGTCCAGATGGTGCAACAGTTGAGTTGGCAGAGCATGTCTTGGCTTGTAATACAGGCAAGAGGTCCGGAAAGAGGGGCTGGGTGGGCAACGGAGGGAAGAACATTAGCACGTACTGGGACTCATCCAAAGCCCCCCTGAAGTCAGTGAGAGGCGGCTCTCAGCCCCTTTCACTGTAGCAGAGGGGGATGTGTGTTTTATGCGTTGAGGGAAATTTGCCAGGCTGGTGCTGGGAAGAACTGTTCTTTCGCGCTCAGCCAGGACGAGGCTGAAGGTCATGCCAACATTTTACATGCTTGGGGAAGTGAGAAGTTACTGTGTGTCCCATGAATAATCCTGTCAGGAATAGCGTTAGAATGGTCCAAAATCAATACGCCCTTGCAGCCAAGTGTCAAGGTCAGAGGCTATGAAAAGCACTGCCAGGAACCAACCTTGCTAAAGGCTTAATTGCTTCCTTTCGCCACCTTCGGACCTACTCCTCCAGCTCAAAAAGGGTACGTCTACCCAGCAGCGTTATTTCCGGAAGAAGCTATTTTGAAATAAAAACTCCAAAATAATTTTTTTTTATATATGGAGATATACCTATCACATAGAGCTGGACGGGACCTTGAGAGGTCATTGAGCCCAGTCCCCAGGACCAAGTATCATCCCTAATAGATTTGCCCCAGATGGCCCCCTCAAAGATTGAGCTCACAGCCCTGGGTTTAAGCAGGCCAATGCTCAAGCCACTGAGCTAACCCTCCCGCCTTAGCTTATTTCAAATAGTTTATTTCAAAATAACGCTGCTGTGTAGATGTGCCTAAAGGGTCCTGCAGTCAACAGGAACCACTCACTCCTTACTGAAAGGGTCAGCCCCCTTTGCTCATAGAGCCTGACCAATGGGAGACACATACATAAAAACAGCTTGGACGGTTAAAAACCCTGGTGAAAAATTGTTCTCCTTGGCCTCGGATGACAGGTCAAGAAGCAAGGGGCTTAAATTGCGGCAAGGGAGGTTTAGGTTGGACATTAGGAAAAACTTCCTAACTGTCAGGGTGGTTAAACACTGGAATAAATTGCCCAGGGACGTTGTGGAAACTCCATCACTGGAGAGATTTAAGAGTAAGTTGGACAGACATCCAGCAGGGATGATCTGTTCTAGATGGTGTTTGGTCCTGCCCTCAGGGCAGGAGACTGGTCTTGATGACCTCTCAAGGTCCCTTCCAGTTCTTGTGTTCTATGATTCTATGAAAGAACCTGAAAAACTTCGAAGTGAATGAATTTAAGCTTTGGTCTCAGATATTCAAAAGTTACCCCGAACAGGAAAGGTTAAGATTCTTCCCTGAACCTCCTATCAATCCATGGCCAAGAATCCAGGCCTTCCTCTCCTGCTATCCCTTCTAATCATCTCCACAAGATCCTTCCGGGCACCATTGTCTAACCACTTCCACCAAATCAAATATGTTTAGAAACCTGAACAAGAATACAAGCCGCCCTGCTGCTCTCCAGTCTCTCCATAGAAGCAGCAGCTCCCAGCATGCTGCCTTAAGAATGGATGCATTTCAGGTCCAACGCTGGAAACTTGGGTCCAAGTTAGAGTGAGAATGGAGTGCGCTGAAGCCATGCAGAAAGCATCAGGCATGTGAAGAAAGGAGCAGAGCCAAACCCACAGGCTCCTCTCCAGCTTGTCAGCTCTTCAAAGAAAATACGCCCGTCATTAAGGAGAGAAGCTGAGCTGTAGTTTACCCAGGGATCGGGTGGACAGAAATATTCAATAGAGGAGCTGTAGTTGATGGAATGAAATCTATCAAAGTGAAAAGAGGGAGAAAGCAAACAAACCAGAGAACGAATATTTATAAGTCATAGAATGAAAGCGATTTGCAGAGTAATTGAGATGTAACACCAGTGACCAAAAATGGAAGAAAAATTCCTCAGCAGAGGAAAGGAAATATCTTTTATTTAGACAGTTTGTATTTTATTTTTCTCATGCTGGTGTGGTGGGGTCAGGAGAACTGCTGGCCTTTGATTCGAAGTGTGGCCAAGCCAAGTCCAACATGTGTTAGCAGGCGCTGTGGTTTACACTAGAAAAGTGCTTTAATAGCGCTCGACAGCTTTTAAGTGCATTTTTATGATGATGATTTTTATTTCGAACGGCACAAATGATATGCATGTTGCACTAGGCTTCAAAAAGGGTTCTAGAAAGTCATCCTGGGGCGGGAATGCTCAGCAGAGTCGATTTCTCATCGAGGGCTGCTGGAAGCCTTCCAGAGGGGACACAGACTGTGCTGTGGCTCCACTCTGTGTAGAAAACAGATTCCCTCTTACAGCTTCTCTGTCTGACATCAGAGGGCACGGCTGTAGCAATCGCCATGACTGGGAAAGATTACTTGTCTCCTTGGCTTTGTCTCAATGAGAATGAGTCACTGTGGTCTGGAAACCGCTGACTCTTCCACAGATGTACAAACGGGTCCTGAGACATATAATTTTGTCGGGGCTTTTGATCAACTCTTTTGTGGTGGTTGCCATCAAAAAGTCAGCATTTACCCACAGCTGCCACCCGCAGGCATCTGAAAAACCAGCATCCTTCCCTCCCATGCTTTCACGTGGAATGGAAAACCACCTGGTCCAGGGCACCGCTGGATATTAAAGGGAGGTAAATGGTGATTTTTTTAATGTCACCTACCAGCTGTTCAGCACGGGAACAGAGACAATGCCATATGTCTTAGGTGACCAACTTCAAGAGGAATATGGTGAATAATTAACACAAACCGGTCACCAACCATGCATAAGCGAAGACCAAGAGCTTGTCTACAAGGCGAGTCACTGCATGTTAAGGATATGAATCTACAGGGCACTCTGAGCTCAATAATTTGCTGTGTGAACAAGCCCTGATTCAGTAAGGACCTGCTCCCAAGCTGAAGGAAGTCAAAGGAGTGATTCCTGCTGAGCTCAGTGGGTAATGGATCTTGACCCACCACTGTTAGACAAATGCTTATAAACAGTGACCCCTACTCGGAAGAACGGGAGTTGGTTCACCACTGATGGACTGAACAGGACAGGGGCGACTGTCAGAATAACGATTGCTTGAAACGGACCCTTGGTCCCTTTCTAGGACGGCTGGAGATTTGGACCCCTTATTTACCCAAGTGTTTAAAAGTCAAAGCTTCTTTTTTAATTGCAAAATTGCTAACGGGAATTTGTTCTTTTTTAGTTTGAATTTGCTGCCAAGTATCCGCCTGGAGGGAGTTTTTACAGCTAAGTTCGAAATCCTGTAATTGGGGCCGATATCATGGAAATGCTAAGAGATCATTATCTATAGCAGCATACACACGCCATCATAGGAAATGTCCCACTTCCACACTGTCATCCCAGGGATAAACGGAAGCACACTTCATTGCCATGTAGCTCTGAGAGTTTCTGCTTGGGTTTTGCTTCAGTCAACAAGCTCCCACTACCCTTTATATTGAGTTTTTCTTTTCCAGACTTGCCTCGGCTCTTTCATCAAACTTCCCCCCCTCCAAAAAATCACACATTAGCTAGGGAGAACGGAAGCCATTAAACATCTAAGGCAAGAAGAGCAACACAGTCTACAGTTCAGGCCTGGACTAGACCCTGATGCCCTATTAGGTCAAAAGTCTTGCTATGAAGAAGGAAAAATGGGACTTATTAAACGCCTTTCATATTTTCATTTGGAGGCTGGGAGGTTAGGTGTGTGCATGGGGAGGGTGCAAGCGTGGGGGAGGAAAGGGAACCAGCAGCCCATGAAAACAGATTGCGCAATATTTTGCCCTGCACAGAGCTCCCATTGAAAAACCCAGGAGTTCTGCTTTCAATAACTCTGCTGTTAATAATGCCCCATTGAGTCCTGAGAGAAAGGCAGTATTGACACGCTAAGGGGCTAGCTCCCCAAGAAGGGTTATAAAAAAAAAGGGGTGTGGGTTGGGTTGATGCTTGGTTTTAAACTTCACTGTGTGGCCCTTATGGTAAAGCATGGCTGCAAAAAAATAGGCAAAGCCCGGGTGTGTAATCTATTTGCAGCAGATTTTGTATCCATCAAAGCACCAGCATGCAGGGACTGAGGCTGGGGGGTAGTGGCAGCCAATGCAGGAAAAATGTTGATTATTTTCATTCTGGCCCCAGGTTACATAATAATTAAAAAAAAGAGAGAGAGAGAGAGAGAGAGAGAGAGAGAGAAAGCTAATTTTCAAATACTTGGTTAGAGCAACAGATGAAGCAAATGGGAGGCACTGTGCCAGCTGCGGAGCCGGAGAGACCCCTCCTAGAGCTCGGTCAAGGTTCATCTCTGCATAATTAATGCAGCTGCAGGAGGGGAGCAACCATGCGGCTTCTGCCTGGTTCATTAGGCTAAAAACTGTCAATTGGCTTTGTCAGAAATGTTGCTCCCCACCCTGCCTGGCTTCTCCCACTGCGGGATTTGCCTGCCCCCCACTTCAGGTACTTGACCCTGACCTGAAGGAGATGCCAGACGAACGCCTAATCCCCCAGTCTCAGATGGGGATTTTAATTACAGTAGACTTCTGATAATCCGGAACCTATGGGACTTAGGGGTGCCGGATTATCAGATATGCCGGACTATCAGGAGGTACTATAAGCAGGTTATATATATACTGTATACATTATATACTGTATATAAAGTGTTCTTAACCCTTTTATTGTACATAGTGTATACAGTATACTGTAATGTTTTAGTTTTTTTAAGCCTTTTTACCCTTTTTTCTCAGTTCAGCTGCTGCCGCTGTTACCTTGTGACTCATTTTTTGCCGAAGCTCACTCACTAGGCTCTTGCCATTTTGATGCCGGACTATCAGGAGTGCCGGACTATTGGATGCCGGACTATTGGAGTTTTACTGTACATTACATCTGTAAAACAGCCAGAATGCAGGGGCATATCAGCAGCACTGGGCGCAAGATGTCAATGCCAATACCAGTGCTGGGGGGTAGAGATGGGAGGCATTACAAGAAGCAATAGGAACACATGATGCAGAAAGTCAAGGAAAAAGCTGATACAGTTTTGCCTAAGGACTGCAGGATTTGCCCAGCAATATTTTAGCCTCTCCTCATTCCTGCCAGCCTTTCAGGACCTTTGATGACCTCTGAATTCCCTCCAGTTTGTCTCAGTCTCTTTGGTGCTGAAGTCTCCAGTGCTGAATGTGTTATTCCCATGGGAGCTTGGAATGAGTAAGGACTTCAGGATCCCATCCTAACTATGGCTAGCTTAATTGGCAAAGCAATCTCTAAGGACTTACGCCAAAGCCCACTGAAATCAATAAGAGTCTTTCTATTCTATTCAATTCTATTTCAGATCAGGCCCTAGGGGAGGCCATAAGAAAAAGTGCCCGCCAGTGACGCCTGCCACGGAGATAAAGTGGTAGGTGGTGGTTTTGGGGGGAGGAAGGGTAAGGAGGGCGTGAGTAGAAGTGATGGGAGAAAATTAAAGATCACTAAAGCTGATTTCAAGGGAAACTTCCTAAGAGTGGTCCCTGATCTCTCCAGGGCAGCTTTTAAGACTAGATTGGACAAAGCACCACAAAATGTACCGACACAAATCATTCTCGTCTTCGCAGGCAGGATGGACTAGAAAGCCAAAACCAAAGTGGGTCTTCTTTTTTTACCTCTAAACTCTACGGGTACGTCTACACTGCCACCCTAGTTCGAACTAGGGTGGCTAATGTAGGCATTCGAACTTGCAAATGAAGCCCGGGATTTAAATATCCTGGGCTTCATTTGCATGTTCCCGGGCGGGCGCCATTTTTAAATGCCCGTAGTTCGAACTACCTGCCCGCAGCTACACGCGGCACGGACTAGGTAGTTCGAATTAAAGCTCCTAATTCGAACTACCGTTAAACCTCCTTGCAGAAGGAATAACTCGTGGAATGAGGAGTAACGGTAGTTCGAATTAGGATCTTTAATTGATTTACTACCCGCCGCTGCAGCCACGGGCACGGAGTTCGACTAAGGGGATTTAAAAATGGCATGCAAATGAAGCCCAAGATATTTAAATCCCGGGCTTCATTTGCAACTCCGCTAGCCCTCATTACCCTACCTAGCTTGAACTAACGAGCTAGTGTAGACGTACCCTATGAGACATAAATCATCCACTGAGAGGCACTCACAGCTGGCAGAAACCCTTCTGCTCCCGGAATGCCAATATGTCATTTGTTACTTCACCATCTCCGGGAATGCGTGTTGCAATTACCCAAGGCTTGCATCGCCTGTGTGGCTGCATGGCTACCGGCTACCTCACCAGTGACCCAAATCCTTTCCTTACCAGCGGCTCTTCTCAGAACTCGCAATAGCAGCATGTAACAACTGCTACCAAGGCTGCTGTGTAACTCCAATCCTTCCCTCGCTCCAAGGAATGCGTCTGTCACGCTGCCTGGCTCTGCTGCCATTTAGGGCAGCTGAATGCTGGCGTAAGATGTGAGGGATGGCAAGGCCTGCCCAGTGCCAGCTTCTCTCTGACTGAACGAGAATCAGGGGGAGCAAACAGGTCACATAGTCCAAGAGAGTGACCCTGGTTGTGTCAGAGCTATAAGGCGGAGCAAAGATATGGGAAAAATGACCTCAGATCCCCCACCCAAAGAGACTGTGGGGAGGGCAGACGGATCCAGGGCCGGCCCACAACGCTTTGGCACCTGAGGCGGGGAGCTCAAATGATGCCCCCATGCCGCCTCGCTGCACCAGCAGCAGACACAATTTTCTACCCTCTGGGTGCTAGTGGCGCCCCCCCACTACCCCGCAGTCTGGCACCTGAGGCGGCCGCCTCAGTTTGCCTCATGGTAAGGCTCGCCCTGGACGGATCCCCCCATAAGCCACTCTGTCTTCACGGCAACATGGAACCTAGCCTCCCACTGCAGCCGGGCAGCAGGACTGAGGGGGCTAGAAAGAAGGCCGAATGCCTCTTTATGCCCTTCCTCCAGCTGTGCCAAGCGTAAGCTGGCACAGCTCAGCATCAAGCCCTTTCTTATAATAACTGTCATTAATTCTTTCTCCTTTCCCCCCACATTTTGCTGCTTCCGCCCCATCAACTCCTACCGCCTCTTTACGGCTGCACGTGGCTTCCCTCCTGCCCATTGGGGGCCCCTTTTTTTGCATTGGTTTCTCCACTTGCTACTAAGTTCAGCTTATCGATTCTTCCTCTTACCTCCCGTTTTTTCACCTTCTCGTGCGTGCTCACAGGAGAACCCATTCCTTGCACTTCCCTCTCCAGTTGGGCCTGTCTACCTGCGTCAGTTGGCATCTAGAACCGTCAAAACCGACTCACCTCTGGGGTATTAATATTTGTCCAGGATGGAACACGCACTGGAAATTAGATCCGGCCTGCTGTTGCCGACCAGTCAGAAGGCTGGATTCCATGACATCAGACACAACAAGTGTTACATCATCACAACCCTGCCTCACGGGCTGAGCATAGATGGAAGACAGGTCATTTGTTACCTAGTAACAACTGCTAGGGATGCAACATAAGGTCAGAGCTGAAATGTCCCATAAACCAGCTCAAGGAAGGCAGGCCGTTTTGTTGATTGTCAGGAAGATAATGAATTAGGACCTGAACAGATAGGGTCCTCACTGTTTCCCACCCTCTACTGCATCCTGTTGGAGTCATGTAGGCCCACTGTGTCTGGAGAAACACTCCAGACCTTGACACCTATAGAGATTATGTCTGGAGATTGAAGGAGTTCATTTGCATGATTGATAAAGCTCCTCAGATTGTATGCACAGCCACTCTGGGCAATGATGGGCCCTGGGGATCTGTCCCAGAGGCCAGCAAAGGCAACCTAATACAGTGTTATGGGAACTTTTTTTGGGTTGGGGGCTGCTGACCCACAGAAAAATCAGTCGGGGGCTGCACACAAGTGAGAAGCAAACGTACAAAACAAAACAGAAAAACAACCCCTCACTGACGTGGTCCCCAGCTGAGAAGAAAAACATTCCCCACATTCCCTTCTCACACCAGAGCCTAAGGGGGCCCAGGCTAGTAGATTTTGTGTGCTCCCACCTCGAGGGGGAATGGTGGGGGGAGGGCTGGAGCTCCAGTGTGGGCTCCCCAATACTGGGGGGCAAGGGGAGCTCTGAGCCTTGGGGGCCAGATCCAGGCAAGCCAGGGGCTGAATCCAGCCCTGGGCCTTAGGTTCCCCACCCCTGGTCTAAGAGCATAGGAATAGTTTTTGCTCTTCTCAGCATCTGGTGCTGGAATTGCATACAGCTCTGTGGGTGTCTCAGAGTTTGCCCTATTATTCATGCTAAATTAAAGCACAGGGGACATCAGAGGGCAACCAAAGCCAGCCAATCCCCCCCACCCCCCATCCCCTCTTGCTTTGCCTGGATCCAGTCTTCTCTAAGTCCCTCCCCACAAACAGATCTGTAGATCTAAGTTCTCTTGGGCCCTGTATCTCAGCTTAGCCAGGATTTGGTGCTCCATGCTTTCTGCGCTAAACGTGACACTGTGTGCGAGAGTCTTGGCTCCTGGAAAACCTACATGGCCCCAGCTCTCTCCCATCTGAGGCCTGTGCAAACCTGCCACTGACCCAGCTATACCTAAGAGCAGAACTTTGTCTTAGATTTACAAGAGCATTAGACCAGCAGTTTAGACTGAAAACTTTGGGCCAGATTCTGCAGTCCCTGACATGGGTGTAAATCCAGAATAACTCCATTGGCTTCAGTTTACACCAGGGTAACTGAGAGTAGGATCTGGACCTCAGTGTTTATACTTAGTGTGACAGACCCGGGGCAGCTGGCTATAACAGTTTGATGGAAGGCAGAAATGCTGAGAGCTGGGTGAATGGCTTTTTGTTTCCGGAGTGAACGGCCAGAGACTGCGGCCACATAATCAAGGCAGGCACCTGAGGCTAATTAAGAAACAGGCTAATCAGACACCTATAGCCAGTTAAGACCTATGGGGCTGCTTTAAAAGGTCAGGGTGGGGGAAAGAGAAGAGGGATGGACCGAGAGGAGGAAGTGTGTTGCTGAGAAAGGAAAAAGTCATTCAGGGAGAGGGTACTAGGGGAGTGTTTGGGGAAGTGGCCCAGGGAAAAGGCTGTTGTATTGGGGCTAGAGGAAAACCCCTGTCAGTTGCTGCTGCCTAGGGTCCCTGGGCTGGACCCCAGAGTAGTGGGCAGGCCTGGGTTTCCCGCAGCTCTCCCCACACCACTAAAAAGTCTGATCCTGGAAAAAGGAGGCCCAGGATGATGGCAGGGTCTCCCCACCCATCCTTTGACTCTGCCAACGATGAAAATGGCTCAGTAAGTTGTGACCCTGACCTTTAGAAAAAGATAAGAGGCAGGGTGGAGAGTCACCACGAGCCTCTGAGGCATATAACGACCGCCTAGAAGCGCAGGACCCTCGGGGCATGGCTGGAGCTTTGCCCCATTTTCCACAGTGCAGCTGTGCTGCTCTGCAGTTCATCACTGTTTGCCGGTGGTGGTGTATCAACCTCCTACGTTTGGTCCCCGTGGCTGGAACCCACTCCACCCCAAAGGAGTGTCTGTGCTGCCTGCCTCTAGCTGGGATTTCTTTCTCCTTTCTCTTCGGGGCCTGCTGCACACACGGGCACTCTGTCCAGTGGTGGCTTTCCTTCCTCAAAACCTTTGATGCATTCTCTCTTCACTCTGTGTCTTGGGCAGCTGGTCGCCTGTAGTTCTTTGAATCACTGGCCCCCTCACTCCAGTTGTTGCCTTCCCAGCCTGAGTTCCTGCTCACGCTTGCTACCTTCCACCGCTGCTTTTCCTTCCCACCATGTGCCACCCTTCAGCCCATCTCTGCTGTGCCTTCCCTCTCTGGTATCATGCGCGAGGAGCTCACCCAGCAGCTGAGCTAGCTCATGATTTGCGTGCGCCATGCTGCTTATAGTTGTGCAACTCTTCTTGTTTACAGCCTCCGTGTCCAGCAGGATGTTGTTGTGTACAGACTTGCATCACTCCCTGCTATCCCACCCCTTCCTGGCTCCCCTGCCGCTCTGCCAACCCACCTCAACCCCAGCCTTGCTATTCCAGAACATCCCTTCTGCACCCCCCCCAAAGCTCTGTCAACGTGCCAGTCCTGACATACTCCAGCCTAATCTCTCCTCCCATTCCCTCTCCACTTTCCTGCGCAGGCAGCACAGAGAAATCAATTCTTTCCAAGTTGGCTGCTTGGGGTTATTTTTGCCCTGCTGTTGGGGATGATCATCTGGTTTAGGGGAATGCTGGTAACTAGTTTAGTCACCAAGTTTGCCCTATCTTAAAATGATTACAATCACTGTTTACAGCCCATGTCTTACAGATTCTAAATAGGATGGTTTTCTAAAACCAAACTGCCCCTCCACAGCAAAGAAAACAAACAAGACAAAAAAATAGACACAGTTTGTATAGGACCTATAAAATATGCGGTGTCTTTGCAGCACCAAGTCACTTAAAAAAAATACTGTGTCCAGAGCAATTTTGATGTGATCACTGGTACCAAGACATGGACAAAGAAGAACAATAAGAAAAAAAACTCCCGTTAATGTCAAGGTCTGTTTTGAACAAAGGGAGTAAATCAGCCTCGTGTCTAAATGATAAGATTAAAAATCAGACGGGGAAAGCCCAGTATGTCCACATTTCCAGGAGACATTTACCCAAACCAACTACTATTTATTATTTAGAAAGTGCCGGCATTAGACTTGGAAAGAACTCACTGCCTCGGGGCTGAGATGCGGAGTGTTTTCCAAACATTAACGTGCTTCCTGGGAAGTTGGGCATGGGAATCCCCGCTTTTACGGGTGGATCAAATGAGGCAGGGGGAGGTTAAGTGACATGCCTGGGATTAATCAAAAAGTTGAGGCAGAATAAAAAGCAGAGCCCCCTTTTATACTCGCCATATTACACCACCGTGCTTCCCTGTGTGTGCACGGATCTTGGCAGCAGTGAAAAGACTCAAGGCTGCTGTCCAAAAGATAGAGCTATCTAGCCCATCTGTGTATCTGCCATGGTTTCTTCTATAGTACTGCCCCACCCCCCGCTTAGCCTCTACTAAGTTACTAAACGTGAGAACAGAGAGGCTATGTCTACACTGCAAGGTTTTTGCTCAAAAATGGCCATTTTGTGCAAAAACCTGTGGAGCGTCCACACCTCAAATGTGCTTTTGCGCAAGTAAATCAGCAGTAAAATGGCTGAAGAGAGGGCTTTTGCCGGTGTAGGTAAACCTCCTTCTACGAGGCATAACTCCCTTTTGCGCTACAGCAATTGCGCCAAAAGGCAAGTGTGGACACTCCAGAGGAAAAAATCTGGAAAAAAATCACAGGTGGTCTGCTGACCATTCTGTGAATGGCCATCAGAGCTTTCTTGTGCAAGAGCGTCCATTCAGTGCGGACGCTCTCTTGCGCAAAAGCGCATTGCTTTTGCGATGCGCTTTGAGGTGTGGATGTGTTTTTGTGCAAGAACTCTTCCGCAAAAAGACTTCTTGCGCAAAAACCGTGCAGTGTAGACGTAGCCTAATGTGTTCCAGCATATGTAGATATAACCATATAGTGTCTTGGGGAAGTTAATTTCCTCTTTCCTTGGAATGTTCGGGGCTTGGGAAGGCAGGTGGAATACTCTCCCTGTGGTACCGGTGGGGCTTTCTACTTCTTTCTGCCATCACCATCCCAGTGAGTTTCTAGGGCAGATCTTCCTCTTCCTGGCTCAGTGTGGCGGTGCCCGCTCCCATCGGGAACCTGCAGTGAGAACAGCACCCAGATTGGACAGTGGTTGCATTTTCTTCCAAGCCCCCAAATTGCCTTGGGGGGGGGGGGAGAGGGAAGCATTTTGGAGCCTTCTGAATCTTTCTTCCCACTTCTCCGGGCTGTGCCTGGGATGCTCTGGCTTGGGCCGTGTGGGGCAACTAGACCAGCTTTAACTTACCATGGGCGCCACGGTCCCAGTCACAGCATCCCACAAGTGGAGGAGAGAGAGATGGCAAGAGAGTGAGTAGTGCTGAGTAAACTCACCCAGCTGTTCCACTGAGTCTACAGAGCTACAAGAGCCTCACAGGGGAACTCATCCAAGAAGCTGAGCTGCAGCTCCTACGGGGGCTGCCCTGCGGTCCTAAAGCTCGACTGCTCCTTTGAAAGTGCAGCTGCCCCGTTTTGCTGGTAAAGGGCAGCGGCTCTTAAACTTTCCAGACTATTGTGCCACTGTCTGGAGGCTGGTTTGCCTTGCGTGTCCCCAAGTGACACCTCACTTAAAAAAGACTTGCTTACACATTCGACATAGGAATACAAAAGTGCCACAGCCCCCCATGACTGAAAAACCGCTGACTTTCTCCTTACCACCATCTACAATATATTTGAGAGAGTGTGTGTGTCTGTCTGCCCATCCGTCCTTTTGTCTGTCTGTGAGTGTGTTTGTTCAACAACTCCTCCTCAGTGGGGAGAGCTAGGATCATCACCAACTTTGGCATGCAGCTTCCGCTTTTCATAACCTAAAGCCAGGTCAGGGTTTGGTGGTGCCAAGACAATGGGATGTGCCTGGAATGGGATTGTTGCTCATAAAATGGAGAGGGGAGGGGTCTATTAGCAGGGAGAGGACTACTATAAAAATGACCACGGGGGGGGCGGGGGGGGACAGCAATGGGCCAGAGATGGGGACTGGGACAGCTCTAACCCCGTGGGCATAAGGGTGGAGAAAGGGGCAGCTATCTACTATATATTTGAAAGAGTTTGTCTGTTTGTGTGTCTGTCTGTCCCCCAGCCAGGGGACATGCACCCCTCCCCTGGCGATGCCCACTGCAGCCATGGAGAGGCGCTTCTCATCTGGCCCCAAGCTGCTGCAGTGAGAGGGCTGGGGTTGTCCTCTCTCCCTGGGGGCAGCCTGCAGCCTGCACCCCTCATCCCGAGCCCCACCCCAGAGCAATGATATCAATGAAAAACAAAAATATATTTCAGTTAAGGACCTGAGCAATGCAGGGTAATTCCTCTAGTGTAATTATAAAAGAAATCCATTGGAACACACATATTGGATTTACATGTCAGTGTATAGTACAAACAGTATAAACAAGCAGTATAAACAAGTCATCATCTGAAATTTTAGTTTCTACCAATGACACTAATGCTTTTTATATAGCCTCTTGTAAAAATAGGCAAATAGCTAGAGGAGCTAATGTATCGGGAAGCCCTCTACATACCCCCAGGGTATGTGTATCCCTAGTTGAGAAGGACGGGCCTAGGGGCTGGAACTGGTGGGTGGGATCTGGGAGGGAGGGGAGTGAGGTGAGCCCCATGGCCCAACCAATGCTCTCTAGCACTGATGCCATTTTCTTTTCTTTTGGTGAGATGTGAAGAGGGCAACTTAGAATGCACTCCCAGAGCCCTTTGTAATGATAGGGAAATGTCTGGGCCCTGATTCGGATCTAGCTTGCCCCAGGTTCAATCAGGAGTAGTTCCCCTCCAGTTGCTGGTGTAAACCAGAGGAAGCGAAATCAGAGTACCTCATGATTATGCATGGGCCTACATCTATATAATTGGTGCTGTCATGTCACCGAATTTGAGACAATTACCACCTCCTTAGAGCCGGGGAAATCTGCAGTTCAGCCTCCCTCTCTGCAGAGTGAATGACAGCCCAGGTGCCTCGAACTAACGTTTGACTTTCCCAGGGTCCCTGGGCTCTTGCTAGGTTCTCACAAATACACGCAACTGTTTTTTTATCATATTCTGAACGTGAGGCTTTTATTTCAAGCCAAGTCCTGCTCTTTAAAGTCAAGAGGAGAAGACTCCTGTGAGCAAGGTGAGCAACTGGACTTGCCGACGGATGTAGCAGGCAGACGGTACTTCCAATAGGACACCAAGCTAGTTCTTGGGGACTGCTATAATGCTCACCATTGAAGTGCCGGTGTTGGAAGAGCCCTTGAGTCCATTACAAATCCTGCTCTGAACTTGCCATGGGACATTGGACAAGATATTTAACCTGGATAAGACATTTAACCACTGTCTGCCTCAGTTTCCCCATCTGTAAAATGGGAATAAGAAGGTTAATTCTTTTGGATGCTGCTTTGAGAGCTACAGTTGTAGAGTGCTGAGTGCAATTAAATATTCCTGTGTTGTTAATTATCCAGGATTCTATAATTAATCACGGTCATTTCCTCTTTACAAGGGATCTTTCAATGATTATTCAGTGTTATTATTTATTTGTATTACTGTAACACCTAGGCTGGGCTCTGCAGTTTATCCACCACTATTCCAGGTCTAATTCTGCCACCAGCTCTTTATATCCTCTGGACACATCTCTGCAAGGGTGAGAATGGGAAAGCGGCAGGGGTGGGGGGGGGGAGGTGGGAGGTTTTTCTGCAGTCTTAGGAATTTGCCCTGCAATGACTCCAGAGGAACATATTTGTCGTGCCGGGTGAGTGGCGGGGAATGCCAGACAGCCCTACCAGGAGCTTTGATGCCTCGGGAGAGTAAAGCATCCTGTTTAAAACTCTCAGGTTCAGAAAAAATGAACATGCCTGCAGGAATGTGGGCAAGAAACCTCTGCGTGCTGGTCCTGGATTAGTTTCCTGCACACATCTGAGAAGGAGGCCTCCATGCTGCAGCTCTAAAGCAGGGGAACAGCGCCAGTGTTAGGACCCTGCAGGGCTCTGGGTTTGCCAGTTTTTTCCTTGAGTCAGTGAAAGAGCTGGGAGGGGCTGAAACACAGGCTCCCCATAAACCTGGCTGCTTAGCCTGTCTCCTGGGCAGATGTTACAACTTTCTGCCTTCTCCTCCAGTCTGTTCAGGAGGGAGTTTTTCTCTTTTCCCCTCTGGCTTTGCTCTCTCCTCACTTTGTTTGCAGTTAGAGCAAAGCTAAGCAGGGAGCACCCAGAGCTCTTTGTCCAGCCCTGAAAAAAAACTTTGGGGATTCTTGAGGGAGCTCATGTAGAAGACAGAGCAGGGGGGAAAGGACAAACAACCACACAAAACAAAGGAAGAAAGCCAGGAGAACAATGGTGATCAGGTCTTGCCAAGAAATCTTTCCCCCGCAAACTGTGAAGAAGGGAGAACATGGCTCATCACAGTGGAGTCAGGAAGAGGACTCAGCCACTGTGAGCTTGAACTTTCGCTCCATCTTCCACCGCAGTTTACATACAAAGATCAACTTCTGAGCTCCGTGAGCCATTTGGCTAGCCCAGCGTGTAAACAGCTGAACTGGACGCGAACCCAGCTTGGTCATTAGCCGGTTTTTGAGTGGTTGTGTTAAAAACTGGAGACAGAGGGGCACTTTTGGAAACTTCAAGTCACAGAGGAAATTAACTTTATGGGGCATGTGCCTTTGATTGTAGCAGCTTGAAGATTATTTTCTTTTTACTGAAAACAGCCCTGCAGCACTGGTGGATTTAATTGCTTCTCTTTTTTTTTCTAAAGAGAGAGAGGGGAGGGGAGGGAGAGAGTTGTTTCTATAAAACTTGCCAAAGGAATTTAGAAGGACAAACCCTCGGGTGGGAGGGTAGATTGTGATTTTTTTTTTTTTTTTTGGAAGAGAAAGTGATCTCCCGTGCCTCTTTCTCAGTGTAAGATGCTGGGACAGTAACTTCCCTTAGAAGTCTGGATGCTTGGTCCAGCATGGCTGTTTATGCCCTCACAGGTTTCTCACTGGTCAGCCTGCTTAGTTTTGGCTACTTGTCCTGGGATTGGATGAAGCCCAGTTTGGTGACAGATGTTTCCATGGAGAAATCGCTCCCTTCTTCCTTCTCCAGACCACCTCACATCATCTTCATTCTGACTGATGACCAGGGGTACCATGACATCGGGTACCATGGCTCAGACATACAGACACCAATGCTAGACAGGCTCGCAGCCGAAGGGGTTAAGCTGGAGAATTATTACATCCAGCCCATCTGTACCCCATCCAGGAGCCAACTTATAACGGGCAGGTAAGACAGCAGCGGCACCTGCTCGCTGTCCTGGGAAACTTAACAGTTTCTTTCCTTCTTTTCTGATTGGTTAACTCCAGCTTACTGTGGGCAGGTAAAATAATAGGTGTTTATGGGATAGCTCTCTGGAAAATACTCAGCGTGCTTGTTGTGCTGACAACAAAACCTTGAGGATCTCTTGGAAGGATCCCTTGGGAAAGAATTGTTTTGTGTGTTGTATAATAAATTACTTAAAACTTTACACTGTAGACTCCATGGGGCAGGGATCTTGAACCATACTGACCCTATGTAAGCAGGTACAACTCCCACTGAAGTCAATGGACATTATGCTAGGGCTAAATTTGGTCCCTTTGCCCTGGATGGTCAGTGGTTCATGTGCCAGCCTAGAACTTAGGTGACAGGGGCTTATGCCCCTACTCTGCCACTGATTTGTGTGACCTTGGGTGAGTCATTTAGTCTCTGTCTCCCTTCTCTACCTGGCCAGTGGGGATAAAAGCCCTGCTCTGTCCCACAGTGGTGTGTGAGGCTAAATAAAGACAGTGAGGTGTTCAGGTGCTGTGAGAATGTGGGTCCAGATAAGTACTGAAGAGATTTAGCATGATTGAGGGAACCATGCACCAGGCTGGGAATCAGGAGACGTGGGTGGTCTATTCCTGTCTTGCTGTGTGAATGCTGGGCAAATCTCTTAGGCCAGAAGTTTTAAAGGCACCTTCAGGGAGGCAATCAACATCACTAGCTGTTCTTAACACTCGTAGCCTGTCCCTGTAGTTCAGGTTTCTTGTCTGTAAAGCAGTCAAACGGTGCACACCTATGTCTGCAGAGCCCTTGGGAACTGATGGCGATAAAGCAAACAAATCAACAGCCAGGTGACAAGCAAGAACCTCCTCCATCAGGCCCCCAGACTGGAGGGAGACAGCTGCCACCTTTGCAAACAGGTGGGAAAGAAAGCACTAGTATCTGCATGGTGTTACGGTGACAGTCCCTGTAGCCGGACACGATACAATCCTTTCTTCCCTTTTTACACTGACTCATGAGCTCCCTGTGGTGTTTGCTATGGCCATGGGGCCAAAGGGGGCTTTCCTCCCCTAGTAGTAATAACATTTCTTAATGTGTCTATGGTGCTTTTCCTACTTGCTGTACTTTATAGCCTTTAATTGATGGATTCTCAATGCAATTGTAAGAGAGGTATGCATCCTTGTAGATGGTGCTGGCTGAGTCTTTATTGGACCATGTGGTGCTTTCAGTGTAGAGGCATCTTGACTCTGTGTCTCTAGGGTAGCTGCATGTCTATGTACCTGGCTTTGAGATCAATGGTCATTGTATGCACCATGCCTCATCTCAGTCTCTTGGCTCTCAGGGTCTGGGTGGAGTAGATGCCACCTTAGTGCCACTAGAAGCCAGAAATCACTTGAATTTGAGAATGAGAGAAAAGATGCTCATACTCTTAGGACAGACTTAATCTCCCTATGGACCCTCCAGCAAACTGCTAGGTTGTGCAAGTCTTGCTCATCTTGTTGAGTCCTTGCTCACACAAGTAGTTCCATTGACCTCAGCAGGATGACTAATGCAAGGAAGTGCTCATCAACACACAAAAGGGTTGCACAATGGAGCTGTTTACTGAAGAGCAGCCCAATGACCGTCCGGCACTGTTGGCCTGCGGGGCATTGGCTGAACTGATTTTGCACAGTTTGTTCCTGGATGAAACTGTGATGGATGGGAGGGGTACATCATCCAGTCACTACAGGGTTAAACCAAGAACAGTGGGTATCCAGGAAATGTTGGCAGGGAGCCAATGTGAAGAAAGGGGAAGATTTTTCGAAATGAAACAAGTTTTGCCTGTTTCATTCTCCTTTGCGTGTGTGAGTTCAGAGTAGAGCTGGGAGAGAAAGTGGACTGAGCAGAAATAAGACATAGATTGAATATCCATGTCTAAGGAAAGACACGTAAACTTTGGAGCAACAGATGTAAGTAGAACAGGAAATGTTTAGTTAGATGCGATCAGGTTATCTTCTTTGGGTTTTTTGGTTGGTTCGTTAAACTCCTCTGTGTTACCCCCATCCCTCCCCTGTACAATGTAACTGAAACTGAATGCCAGGGAAGCAATTCTCTGTGCTTTTATCTGGGTTTTTTAGTTGCTCTATAACACCTGGCAACCAAATATGCTTTACCAAATATATCTTCTTTGTTTTGTCAATAAAATCCCCTTTTTAAGACTATGATCTAATTCCTGTGTTCTAAAAAGCAGGAGGTTCTGTGCGCATGTGCCTGAGACTAAAGTCCACTATTAAGTTTGTTTTTAAGCTCTCTCCTACAGGAGGGTTAAAGAACTTGGGGTTTCCCCACAGGAAGAAATTCCCAAGTGTTTGCTCCTGGCTTCCATGGGGGTTTTGCATTTGGGTGGTGGCAGTGTACCACCCAAGGTCAGGAAGGCTGTGACCATGGGGAGTATTTAAGTAGAAGCCTTTCATGGCAGGGTAATTTTAAGGTCTCTTGTGGGCCCCACCTTCTGCACTCGAAGGGCCAGATTGGGGAGCAGCATTGACAGAAACCTCTTAATAATATGGAGATATACCATCTCATAGAGCTGGAAGGGATCTTGAGAAGTCATCAAGTCCAGTCCTCTGCCCTCACAGTAGGACCAAGTACCACCCCTCATAGATTTGCCCCAGATCCCTAAATGGCCCTCTTAAGGATTGAACTCATAACCCTGGATTTAGCAGGCTGATGCTCAAACCACTGAGCTATTCCTCACCCAGGCGCATAGTAGGCTCCATGAAGGAATGGCACCTCAGAGCTTTTCCAGATCACAACTCATTTCTCTTTTGTTTTTCTTCGTTCCCCGGCAGGTACCAAATCCACACCGGCCTGCAGCACTCCATTATCCGGCCCCGGCAGCCCAACTGCTTGCCCCTGGATCAGGTCACCTTGCCCCAAAAGCTGCAGGAAGCCGGCTACTCGACGCACATGGTGGGCAAGTGGCACCTTGGCTTCTACAAAAAGGAATGCCTGCCCACCCGGCGGGGCTTCGACACCTTTCTGGGCTCCCTGACCGGCAACGTGGATTACTACACCTACGACAACTGCGATGGGCCCGGCGTCTGTGGCTACGACCTGCATGAAGGGGAGAACGTAGCATGGGACCAGAGTGGGAAGTACTCCACCCTCCTCTATGCCCAGCGCGTAAGCAAGATCCTGGCCACCCATAACCCCAAGGAGCCCATCTTTATCTACGTGGCGTTCCAAGCTGTGCACACACCCTTGCAGTCCCCCAAGGAGTACATCTACCGCTACCGCTCCATGGGCAACGTGGCGCGGCGCAAATATGCCGCCATGGTGACGTGCATGGACGAGGCCGTGCGGAACATCACCTGGGCGCTCAAGAAGTACGGCTACTATGACAACAGTGTGGTCGTGTTCTCCACGGACAACGGCGGGCAGACATTTCCGGGGGGGAGCAACTGGCCTCTGCGGGGCCGCAAAGGGACCTACTGGGAAGGTGGGGTCCGGGGCATCGGCTTTGTGCACAGCCCCCTCCTCAAACGCAAGCGCAGGACCAGCTGGGCGTTGGTCCACATAACAGATTGGTACCCCACGCTGGTGGCCCTGGCTGGAGGCAACGTGTCGAAGCCGAGGGCCTGGATGGGTACAACGTGTGGCCGGCCATCAGTGAGGGCAAAGAGTCCCCACGCACTGAAATCCTGCACAACATCGACCCCCTCTACAACCACGCCAAGCACGGCTCCTTGGAGGGTGGCCTCGGCATCTGGAACACAGCTGTGCAGGCCTCCATACGGGTGAGGGAATGGAAGCTTCTGACCGGTGACCCTGGCTACAGCGACTGGATCCCTCCTCAGATGCTCACCAACTTCCCCGGCAACTGGTGGAACCTGGAGCGGCTGACGGACGGCGTGCGCAAGTCCGTCTGGCTCTTCAACATCACGGCCGACCCCTACGAGCGCGACGACCTGTCAGAACAGCGTCCAGACGTGGTCAGGGCTCTCTTGAAGAGGCTGGTCTACTACAACCGGACGGCGATCCCCGTTCGGTACCCGGCCGAGAACCCCCGGGCCCACCCGGACTTCAACGGCGGTGCCTGGGGGCCGTGGGCCAGCGAGGAGGAAGCAGAGGATTGGGAGGGAGGTGGCGGGCTGCTGAAAAATAAGAACAAGAAGAAGAAGTGCAAGATCTGCAAGCTGCGCTCCTTTTTCCGGAAGCTGAACACCAGGCTGATGTCAAACCGCATCTGAGGGGGCACCGCAGAGCTCCAGGTGCAGCTGCTCAAGGGGGGTGGTCCAAAGGGCCAGGACAACCAGAGAGGGTGAGGCAGATGGCCACAGAGCAACTGCACACTCGCTTTCCCTCACACCAATGGATACACTCACAGGGCCGGTCACGCACAAAAGCCTCCAGTTGTCTTTCCCTCCGGATTCCCCAATTTCTGCTCCTGGGGAAGCAATCTGTAGGACTAGCCATCTATTCTGCGAGGAACAGGTGTCCAGATTGGGGGGGGAAGGGGGGCGAGAGAGAGCGATGGGGGTTCTGCAGTTCTGGTTAGTGCATGTTACATCGGTTGCCGGTTATCAAACTGTTTGGCCCGTTCAAGCCAGGGACAAGTTCAAACGCACCATCCTGAGAGCAAAGCTTTAAACACAGATCAAACCCAAGGTACTCAAAGCCGCAGAGGGAAGTTTTTGAGTGGTTTGTAAGAGAACATAAGAACGGCCATACTGGGTCAGACCCAAGGTCCATCTAGCCCAGCATCCTGTCTTCCAACAGTGGCCAATGCCAGATGCCCCAGAAGGAATGAACAGAACAGGGAATCATCAAATGATCCATCCCCTGTTGCCCATTCCTAGTTTCTGACAGAGGCTAAGGACACCATTCCTATCGATTCTGGCTAATAGCCATTGATGGACCTGTCCTCCATGAATGTATCTAGTTCTTTTTTGAACCCTTTTGTAGTCTTAACCTTCACAATATCATCTGGCAAGGAGTTCCACAGGTTGACTGTGCGCTGCATGAAGAAATACTGCCTTTTATTTGTTTTCAACCTGCTGCCTATTTTGATTTGGTGACTCCTAGTTCTTGTGTTATGAGAAGGAGTAAATAACTTTTCCTTACCTACTCTCTCCACACCAGTCATGATTGTATAGACCTCTATCATATCTCCCCTACGCCGTCTCTTTTTCCAAGCTGAAAAGCCCCAGTCTTATTAATGTCTCCTCAGATGGCAGCCGTTCCAGACCGCACATCATTTTTGTTGCTCCTTTCCGAACCTTTGCCAATGCCAAGAGATCTTTTTGGAGGTGAGACAACCACGCCTCGCGGCACGATCCAGCTCCTCTGGCACCACACGGCTCACTTCAATAACAGCCCATTCCTGCTTTCAGCAGATCATGGCGGAGGGCTGGCCTGCTCTCAGGGCAGTTTCCCCTGTTGGTCACTTTCTGTAAAATGGAAGCCTACTGACCAGGTGAGCCAGGGCCAGCAAGAGAATACGATGGATCCAAAGGCAAACAGACTGTCTATGGGCCTGGGTCAGCATGGCACCGCAATGTTCTGGAGACGTATTTGCACAGAGAAGTTGCGGGGTGTTACCTGTTTCAGTTTAGAGCAACCCCAGTTGATACTCGCTTTCTGCGCGTGCTCACGCCTGTGCCCACGCGTGTGTGGAATTCACTGACACGCCATTCCCCAACCACAGTGGATTTGAAAGAAGGCAGCTCCCTGGTTCTCTGCTCCCACGGGTGCCCTCTGCCAGATAGCCACCCTCCTCCCTTTGCAGTGGTAGCGGACATAGCAGAGCAATTCTCTGCCGCAGCTTGCCTCGTGACCTTTCTGTCGTGGTGACGCCACCTCTGTAACGGATGTCTAGGACCCGTGGTCGGATTTCCAGGCTGTGCCATGATTCCTGGGGGGTGCACAAGGAGCTGGTGGCCAATGCAGTGCAGCATGGGGATGGAGGGAGGAATGCAGACGTGGGACCAGTGTGTAGTAACACCTTGCTGGGCTGCGAACGGCAGGCGTCTCTTTTGTTCGTTCCCAGCGCAGTTCCTTACTCAACACACTCCCATGATGTGTTTGCACCAAACAGTCACCCACCGGTTCCCTAACTGCCGAGCATTCTACAGGATTGCTCGGTCCTGCCAGCAAAGCGGGAGGGGAGAAGACCAGACAGCCCTCCTTCTTTGGGAATTTAACTGAGGAACTCATCTGAGGCCAGTTGTCTCTGAGCATGGCCACTTGCAAATTGTTGGTCCTCTATGTTGGCTCCCTTTTGCTGCTGACCTTTCTGTGGTGTGTGTTGAGAGACAGACTGTGTGTGCACATGGGCCCCGGATGGGAGCTGGCCTGGAAGAAAGACGGTAAATGGCTTTAAATGCAGGTTTTTAACGTGTGGCGCGTTTACATTTCCACAGTGCATTTTACATGTCTCCCCTCAGGTTTCTCTTGGTGCAGCGTGTGTGGGCGACGGCCCTGCTGTGAATTTTGAAAATAGTTATTTTTGTCTCGGGCAAAGGAGGCCTGTTAAGAGCTTGTCAGCTTTTGGATGAGCCGTGTGGGCTTTTTTTTTTTTTTTTCAACATCACATTCATTTTAAATCTGTCACTGAAGGATATGATAACTGGCAGCATTTTTTACTGGCTACCTTGAGGTGTGCTTTCCGGTTGATTCTATGTGTGTGTGAGGAGAGAGGGAATATAGGCAAGGCTGGGGAAGGGAGAGAAATGCAATGACATCGGTATTTTTATTGTTATGATTAAGATTATTTGGCAGATTATTTTACATAGCAAAGGAGGGGGAACCGCAAGAGAAAGGGAAGGCCATGTTACCCTGGAGATGGGCGAACATGGGAACTTTAGCCACATCCATAAGCAGGGCATGAATCTATCTATGCGGCACCCTTCGCTGCACTATGGCCCTGATCCTGCAAGTTGTTCTGTATGGCCACACCCCACTGTGCAGTTCAATGGGGCTCGACATGGGCTCCAGGGCCTGGCCAGGTAGAAGAGCTTTCAGGGTTAGAGTATAAAGCACTTTGCAGAGTCTCCTATCAAACTCACAGAAAGGGATGGTAGTTTCTTTCTCCTCATCCCCGGGTTGAAAGCTGGAGCCCGATGAGCTGAGCTGAGCTCTGCTCCATTTGGGAGGGAGGTATTCGGATATGGGGATGGGTCCTGGTTTTGGGCCGTCTCTCTGTCAAGCGGAAGTGGGCACAACTGGCATCAAAACTGGTTTTCTAAAACCAAAGCCAACAGCAGCAGTGCTGGCTAAGATTGAAGAGCCATTTATTCAGCTTTGCCATCACCCCAGCCAGTGTAGGGCTGGGGGCAGGTCAATGGTTGTAGCGTTGACCGTCTCTCTGGAATCGTGGCAAGATTATGGGGACCAGTTACAGAGCCACTTGCCATAACAGCCCTAAAATCACCTAACCAGCTCTAATAACCCAGGCAATGTTCCCTCTAATCTTTTCTATACATGTGCGGATTTTTTCCATCCACGTGTGGAATACTTTTTTATGTGCACCAAGGCATGTGTGAATGTGCACCACCAGGAGAAACAAAACCTAGCTGTGGGCGCTCTGCTAATCAGCTGGGCAGCATTTGAATTTCTCCTGAGCAGCTGCCCAAGAGCTCAGCTTACAGGGAACACTGAACCCAGGGGAGAGACTATGTTTTCTAACAAGCCACTTTACCACAACTATCATCATGGCAACAGAGTGGAGCATTCCTTCTCTGTGCACCATGCTTCCTTGAATGAATAAACAAGTCAGATTTCAATTATAGCCTCTCCCCTTTTAAAGAGCACTTCAGCAGTTGCTTAACTTTAAGCCCGTGTTTGAGTGTGTCCCTATCCAAACACATGAGCACACATGTAAATGTTTTGCTGAATAAGGCTGGATTTAAGTACACGCTTAAAGTTAACTATATTTTAAACACTTTGCTGAATCAGGGCCTATGAGAAGAATACATAGAGAGCAAGGGAAAGGTGAAAAAGAGCTACTAAAGATCAGGCTCAGAGTCAAAGCAAAGGGGGATGCTATGCGAAAAGAAATAATTGTTGATAATTTGAGAACACAGCTTGAGTAGGAAGCTGGTCACAGGGAACTGTTAATAACCAAATTAGCCAAAGGGAGCATGTGCATGTGACAAGAATTGATCTTCATTTTTTTTCTGTGAAAACTTTTAAACCACAGTTTGCTATTTTTTTTCCAAAAATGGAAATGTCCCTGAAAATATTTTTGATTTTTTCCCCCCAATTTCTTTCCCATTGTTGATGATTTTCTTTGTTTTAAAATATTTTCCTTGCTCTTCCCATGCCAGTTTGAGTGGTCAATCTCATCAAAAGCTTTTGAAAATGATTCTGAAACAAAAAACTCATTTTAGAACATTTTTCATTTTTGAAAGGCGGAAAAAAAAAAAAGGTCTAACCAAAAAGTCTCTGGAAAAATCTGAAAAGCAAAAAACGAGTTTGTTTCAAAACCCAATGAAACTTTCTGGGAAAGTTTTTAAAGCGTTGCAGCTTTTAAAATATGGTTGCCTAGCTTTAGTGGTAACATCACAACTATTGCATGTGCCATCTCTGAGCAATGTTTAGCTCCATGAGACCAAATCTGAGGGGCATGGGAGAAAGGAACAACTGGTTCTTGGAATGTTGGATCCTGGTGACAGCAGCTGGACCAACCTACATTGTGTTTTCTAAAGTGTTTCTCAATTTTGAGCCAGTGACTGCTTTGTTCTGCCTTCTCAGCAAATCCTGTTACTTCCAAAGATGTACTCTTGTCCCATCCCTGTACTGAGACACGCTGGCTCTGCTCCTTGCATGGTGCTCTGCGGTCAGGTGCGAAGGGATGGGCCAACACGAACTGCTGGTGGGCCGCTCAGCAGAAACAAAACAGCCTCCAAAACACACTGGGAAGGAAGGAGGGAGCTTAGCCTGCATAGATAGGCCCCCTGGACTGCTTGGTTAAATGGGGAGGCTCCAAGGAGTGCTTGTCACACTCCATCTCCTCCCCTGCCTGGTGCAAGCCCTAAGGGGTTAAGGAAATCCGTGGGGGAGATTTAGCTAAGCCCACGGCCGTTCTACTTCTGCCTTGTTGTCAAGAGTGGCCACGAGGAGCGGCCCACACACCAAGGAGATCAGTTTGCCCAGATACGCTGAGATCACTCCCTTATAAAGCTGCAAAAGCCAAACTACATTGAAGACGTCAGGCCCTAGGAGCCGAGTGACAGCCAGGTTCCCACAGAGCTGGCAGGCCAGTGAGCAGCATCTTGGGCGGCACAAGCTTTGGCTCAGAAGGAGGAGGAGCGCTGGGAAGGGAGAGCGCACCTGCCTCTCTTTGGCTCTGTCTTGCCGATGTTCCCTCCGAGAGCAGGGCTGGGCTCCTTTCTGGCCTGGCTGTTCTCTCCACCACTGAGGTGGGGACTTGGAAGGCTGCAGAGGTGAGACTCCGGAGGCAGCTGCCTGCAAGCGCTGCTCCTTTCTGCCCCTCTTCTCTCCCGGGGCTGTCGCTCCATAAAGGGCTTTGCAAAACGCTCGGTTGCAAAGCGGAACGGGCCTGTGCGTGTTCCACGTGACCGTTACTCCCGGTATTACCCAGGGTGCACCGCGGCACCCAGGTCACCTGCTTGTCCTCAGCGCTCCCAGCGGTGATGTGGTTGCTGTGGCATTGCCACGGCTGGACAGGCCTGTGGTGTTAGCTCCCTTTACCTCCTGCTGGGCCCCATCTCTTCCTGGTTCGCCTCCATCTTGTCCTATGAGGCTGTCAGTTGATTAATAAACTATTCGTATGATGCGTCCTGTGGTTATTTTCTGGGCCGGACATTTCCTCATTCCTGACTCCTTCCTTCATTCTTCCCTCTCGGGTTCCTCTCCTCTCCTAGGGGACTGGTGCGAGATGGGTCGGGGGCTGCCTCTCCTCATCCGCCGGGGTGAGGGGAGCAGCTGTGGGAGTGACAGCAGCATCTTTCCACACCAGTATTCTCCACTCAGCCCTGTCTGGAGGAGGCGGGGGCGGACCTCCATGGGTGAGAGGAAAGCTGACCCCATTGGAAATTAGTGCTCAGCCTGCACCGGGACAACCAAAAAGGGGGTCAGGGTGGGTCGCTGGTGGGATGGCTTTGGAGGGCCCTGGGAAGAGGCCTGAGCCCACCATGCTCACTTCACATAAGATGCATTTACACTGCAGCGGGAGGAGTAATTCCCAGCTCGGGTAGATGGACACGGGCTAGCGCTGATCGGGCGATGGGCTAAATACAGCAGGGTGGCCACAGCAATGGGTGGTTGCCTCCATCTGCACCTCGGCTCTCAGCACGTGGCGAGGCCGAGCTGCCCGCTGCACCTCTGCCACTAGGCTGCTGTTTTAGTGTAAGCCGAGCAAGTGAGTAGAGGTGCCTTGTGCAGCCATGGAGCAGCGGGGATGACTCTTTGCTTTCAGTCTCCTATGGGCCTGGATCAGCCCCTCCCTGTGCATCCCCTATGAACCTGGATCAGCCCCTCCCTCTGCATCCCCTATAAACCTGGATCAGCCCCTCCCTGTGCATCCCCTATGAACCTGGATCAGCCCCTCCCTCTGCATCCCCTATGAACCTGAATCAGCCCCTCCCTCTGCATCCCCTATGAACCTGGATCAGCCCCTCCCTCTGCATCCCCTGTGAACCTGGATCAGCCCCTCCTCTGCATCCCCTATGAACCTGGATCAGCCCCTCCCTCTGCATCCCCTATGAACCTGGATCAGCCCCTCCTCTGCATCCCCTAGAACCTGGATCAGCCCCTCCTCTGCATCCCCTATGAACCTGGATCAGCCCCTCCCTCTGCATCCCCTATGAACCTGGATCAGCCCCTCCCTCTGCATCCCCTGTGAACCTGGATCAGCCCCTCCCTCTGCATCCCCTGTGAACCTGGATCAGCCCCTCCCTCTGCATCCCCTATGAACCTGGATCAGCCCCTCCCTCTGCATCCCCTATGAACCTGGATCAGCCCCTCCCTCTGCATCCCCTGTGAACCTGGATCAGCCCCTACCCTCTGCATCCCCTATGAACCTGGATCAGCCCCTCCTCTGCATCCCCTATGAACCTGGATCAGCCCCTCCCTCTGCATCCCCTGTGAACCTGGATCAGCCCCTCCTCTGCATCCCCTATGAACCTGGATCAGCCCCTCCCTCTGCATCCCCTGTGAACCTGGATCAGCCCCTCCCTCTGCATCCCCTATGACCTGGATCAGCCCCTCCCTCTGCATCCCCTGTTAACCTGGATCAGCCCTTTCCCTCTGCATTCCCTATGCACTGGAGCAGCTGCCTCTGCATCCCCTAGGCGAAGCGTGGATCAGCGCCCCCCTCCAAACCCCTCAGCAACTGGCGCCTGCCCGAACGACTCTGGATCGCCCCGCCTCCCTATGACCTGGATCAGCCCCTCCCTCTGCATCCCCTATGAACCTGGATCAGTCCCTTCTTCTGCACCCCCTGGGGCAGGGGGTCTCAAAGTTTGTGGCCCACAGCCCGCCCTGCTCAATGCAGACCTTTCTATGGGCCACCAGCCAACCACCCAAGGTGACAAAATAAGTGCAGGAGAGGGTTGGGGGGGGAGGGTCTGGGCGGAAGGTACGGTGCAGGAGCGGAGTGGGGGGTCTGGGAGGGAGGAGGCAGGAGCAGGGTGGGGTCCAGGGTCTCAATGGGAGGGGGAGAGTGAGGGGTTGGGGTACAGGGTCTGGACATGAGGGGATGGGGGGGAGGCTTACCTGGTTCCATGCCTCCTGCTGCTTCCAGGCACCGGCCCCTGCTGCTCCCATTGGCTGGGATTCTGGCCAATGGGAGCAGCAGGGAAAGCCTCCAGGTGAGCGGTTTCCTGTGCTGCTGTTGCCCCAGCCGGAGGGAGAGGGAGCAGCAGCACACAGAGCTACTTCCTCCTTCCCACGAGCTGGATCTGGCCTGTGAGACTCGGCTCCCCAACCCCCGCAGTGAAAAGCTGGTGCTCCAACCTCGCGGGAGGGAGTGCCATGGGGCTGGAGCGCCAGAGCAGGCTCCCGGCTGCAGGGGGACAAGCCCCGAGCCCGTGGCCCACCTGCAAGATGGTCCTGGACCATTAGTGGTCTACAGACCACACTTGGAGAACCACTGACCTATGGACATTGTCTGCCTGATGACAGCTTGTCAGTGAGCTCCAGAAGACGTTTCGTCCCGTGCCACTCAGCTAGAAACATGGAAACCTCAGGCTGGTGCATGAAAGGAAAGGAAATAAGGAGCATCCAAAAGGGGACACATAGGATGGATGGAAACAAGCCACTCACTCCACACTCACCCTTGCTGCACTCCATGGTCTACAATGCTGCTAAGCATGTCTCCATTGCTCGATTCATCACACAGGCATAAAGTCTCAGCCCTCAAACCTCCTGCCCTCACTCCCCTTCCACCACCACTCAGACTCCAGCCCCCAGAAGCCCACTGCAGGATGTGGACACTGGGATAGTGGCTGGAATTCCAGATACAGGCTGAGTGTTAAGTATCAAAGGGAAGGGCGATAGGTCATTTGCCTGACTTCCTCTCCCAACCTTCTCTGTGTGGCTGGTCACTGCAGTGCAGCTTGTCTTTCGAGGGGAACGCGGAGGGACTGAGAAGCATCTGAGATGGCAGCCAGTAGCCCGTCTTTTGTCTGGGTAATAATAACTAATATTTCTTTATATTTAGTGCTTCTGCAGAACTCTTCATACTGGAATCTCAAAGCACTTTACATGTTCATGCTTTATGTCCCTGATAAGGGAGGTAAATCTCCATATCCCCATTTTGCAGAGGGGGAAACTGAGGCAAAATTATTTGCCCAAGGTCACTGAGCAAGCCACAGGCATAGTCAGAGTGCCACACTCTGTAGTTACACACTTAGATGTCTCCCTGCAGGGCTCCAAAATGTACAGCTGCTAAGATTCGCCTTCCTTGCTGCCTGATACAATAAAAAAGGCCAGCACACTCCTGATTTCCTTCCCTTCTTTCAGTTCACTGCTAGAAGCACAGAAACAGTGTGTTCGGGAGATGTATTTATAAATTTAACATACTGTGGCTCCATTTCCTCCTGGAGTCATGCAGTGATTTATTCCTATGCAAAGCAAGGGCCTAGTGAATGTGAAATGCTAGCAATTCAGAGATGTGTTTCACGCCTTTTGTGCACCAGCGTAAGGGCCTGCACGAGGGGCAGGGCAAGAGGGAAGGGGGCCCATCCAGATGAAATATCACAAGAGTTACAAGCATGTACAATGCAGAATCCCAGGCATAGTCAATGCACTGGAATTGAATTTCATCAAACATGCAAAACGGCGACACTCGCACCTATTTAGCAATCCTCTTTTCCACCTGTTTTGTTTAGTGAGGGTTGCAGTTCCCCCTAGTGGCTCCCGGTGTAAAATAAACCCTCCGTCTTGTCACCTGCATGTGAGGGTTTCACATTTGACCTTTTGTCGGGAGGCCTTAGAGGCGTTTACAGAGGGATGCATCCTTGACCTGGGCTTATAGGCAAGTAGCAGCTGGTGACGACGTCCTGTCCGCCAAACTCTAGACAAGCCAGTTTAACTTGCAGCACGTCGTACTGAATGACTATGGCGGATGCAGCGTAGGACAGGGTGTGTGAGGACAATTCCCCTGGGGAGGTTAAGTAGTCCCAGGTGCGATCATGCACCCAGGATGAATGGATGCACGCGGATTTTCTGCTCTCTGAGGATCTGTCATGGCTAGCTAGAGAGATCTGCAATATACTAGAACAGGCCACACCTCTTCATGCAGATAAATCCTCTCTGTTTTGTCATTTGCCTTGGTTATAAGATTTTCCTTCCCACTCTTCCCTATGCTTTTGCTGGGTGCACTACAAACAGCTGCCTGCATCCTACCCCAGAGGCAGCTGCATCTCAGTGGCCTCCTGCTCGTATGGGCCACCTTGCCCCACATAGGAAGTTGTGAGTTTTTCGGTCTTGCTGCCCCGTGCGGCTAGGTCTGGGTGGCAAATAACTGGGGCTGCAGTTTTCAGTGGAAGGCTGCTGGTTTCGTGGCAGCTGAACAGCCAGAGGCACTGGGTAGAATCAGGGAGTGCAGGGAAGGGGAAGATGCTGCTCCATCCCCTTGGCTCCTACCGGAGGTCTACAATGGGAGCCCCTTCCCCCCAGACCACAGAGGGGCAGGAATAAGCACAGAGAGGTGGCACCAAAGGAGAGGCAAACGAGGAAGGACATCTCTGTCAAGGTGCCCCGCCATGGTGGAAGGGAAGCAGGAACTGGCAGATACCCTGGGAGGTAGGCCGGGCATATAATGGACAAAGGCCAGGAGGGGCTGATCTGAAGGCGAGCGGAGGCCATCTTCCTCCTCCGCCAGTCGGATCACTTCCAGGAGTAGCGCCAGGGGTAGGAGGCAAGGGGGGAGCTGGAAGTCATGGCACTCTGGTCCTGAGGGGAACTCCTGGAGTCTGGCCTCTTGCCTGGGGAAGGGGAAGGCCTCGAGTCAGGCGTGTGGGGAGGCCCAGGTGTGTTTGCCCCTGAGGCATCTGGGGGATTCAGGTGAAGCTGTGGGGATCTCACTCTGCCCTGCTGCCCGTACTGTGCTCGTGCTGTTCCAGCGAAGAGAGCCCCGGTGCGCGAGACACCCCTCGGCTCTCACTGGTGGGGCTTCGGCAGCACCTGCATCCAGGGGTTCTAGAGCGGTTGCCATGAATACTGGCACTAACTCATTTCCGTGCATCCCTATGTGCACTCACTCAGGCTGGGGTGGGACAAGCAGGGCGTAGCTCCCTGAAGGGGGGCACCCTGGGGGGGAAGGAGGAGAAGAACGGAGCCACCAGCGGGAAGAGCAGAAGAGGGTGCTCAGAGTGCCTCACATGAGGGAGGAACAGCTTATCCTGGGGTGACTGGCCCCTTAAAGGGAGCCAGGCCCATCTCGGCTCACCCCTAAGTATTTAGCTAGCTGACTAACAAGCCCCTGGGCCTGATAAAGAGCACAGCAGGGGGATGGAGCAATGAGAGAGAGAGAGGAGGCTCCTAGAGAAGTCAGCAGGAGGTGGCTGTTTGTCTGTGGCCCTCGCCATGGACAAATGGCTGAGCAGGAAAAGGAGACAGCAGGCCTGAGAAGGGCTGGGTTCTCCTGGGTGAGGGAGAGGAAACCCAGCTGAACCCTCACACAGACCTCGGGGCTAAACAAGAGGTGAGCACCGTCTGTAGAAGAGCTAACAAATCAGAGCCCCACACACAAACAAGGTGTCCACTTGAGGCATTTAGGTCTGAAGCAATGATTGACGGAAGAGGAAGTGAAGGGAATCCTCAGGGCCACAAGCGGGTGTGCTGGAGAGGACTCCCCTTAATACACACAAGGGAGCTTGTAGGCTAACCAGTTTCTCCCACGAAAATAGTTCCAAAGTAGGGGAGATGCAGCGCCTACAGAGCAGAGGTGTTTGCGTGGTGGACGGTCACTGGAGGGACTTGCATGTGTTACAATAAGTGTCTTGCCTTTGGGAGACATACGTGAACCAGGTCTGGCTTGTGACCCCAGGTTTTTATGTGCCCCCATGCAATGTGGACAGTGGAGTTTGAGGAACTCCTTAGATGTCTCTTCTGGGTTGTATTGTGCCAAAGGCCCCCCTGACGGACTGCAGATTCATTCAAGAGTACCCAGACATGAACTACTTCACAACAGGCCAAAATGAGAAAACAACAGAACTCCACTTGTCATCACCGACAGCCCACAACTTAAACAAAGGATGTTAACTAGCGGTTAATTGACTAGTCGAGTAGTCGATGGAATTTCCATCGACTACTCAACTATTCGATAGGAACTTCTGCATTCCTCCTTCGAAATGTACAAGAGCCCCTACATTTCAAAAGAGGAATGTGGAACTTTGCGTGCAGCTCGGCGCCAGCAGGAAGTCCCGCTGACTCTGGGCTGCACGCAGGTACCAGCTTTGAAATGCACAAGGGTCCCCTTGGGGACCCTTGTGCATTCCAAAGTGGCAGCACAGCATGGAGCCCGGGGTCAACGGAGGACTCAGAGTCCCCCGCTGACCCTGGGCTCCATGCTGCGCTGCCGCTTTGAAATGCCATGCTGGAGCCGGGGTCAGCTGGGGACTCCCCAGCTGACCTGGGCTCCGTGCGTGCTGTGCTGCACAACTGATCCCGGGCTCAGCTGTGTAGCGCTGCCGCTTTCAAGTACCTCTTCTCCCCCCCCCTTTGCTGCCTTTATCTGATAGTCGACTAGTCTTTTACATCCCTAACTTAAACTCCTCCAAAGCATTATTAACAATCTACAACCTATCCTGGAAAACGACCTCTCACTCTCACAGGCCTTGGGGGAAAGGCCAATCCTCGCCTACAGACAACCCTTTAACCTCAAACAAATTATTTCCAGTAACCACGCAACATACCTCCATCATAATCATCCAGGAACTCACCCCTGCAATCAGCCCCGGTGCCAACTCTGCCTACACATCTACACAAGTGATTTCATCACTGGACCCAACAACATCAGCCACTACATCTGGAGCTCATTTAACTGCACATCCACTAATGTGATCCAGGCTATCAAATGCCAGAAATGCCCCACTGCCATGTATATTGGCCAAACTGGACAGTCTCTATGGGAAAGAATTAATGGACACAAATCAGATCTCTGAAAAGGCAACACACAGAAACCTGTTGGAGAACACTTGAACCTGCCCGGACACTCATAAATGGATCTCCAAGTCACCGTGTTGTTTCAGGCCAATTCCACAAGCCAAACACAGAGGGAAGGGTTGGAACTTAACTTCATTTACAAGTTTGATTCTTATCAGAATGGAATGAACAGGGACATAAGCTGGCTCGCAGGCTACCTTCCACATCCTAATGACTTAACCAACCAACCAACCAACCAACGGAGGTGCTAATTGTTCAGCCTCTTGTAACTACTTGAACAATCTAGTCACTGTCTTTTTTCTCCTTTTTTTCCTCTTCCCCCACCCCCTTCCCTTATTTATTCTTGGATCTGGACTTTTAATGCTCCAGTCATCTGAAGAAGTGGGTTATACCCACGAAAGCTCATGATACTATCTACATGTTTTGTTAGTCTTCAAGGTGCTGCAAGACTATTCATTGTTTTTTAAGTTTTTGCAGATTCATTGTGTGGTGTGTGAAGTAGAGAAGGGTGTATATGAGTGGTGTGGGGGTACACAGAGAGAGGGAACTTTAAGAACACTCTGAGATCAGTTTTATGACCATGATCATTAAGATCATCCTATAAAAATAACCTACAAATCATAATGCATCCGTTAAACCTCTGTGGGCCAGGGACTGAGCATCCCTTAGACCTCTGCTTACAGTGGAAACTTCTCCTATAATTATTGTTCATGGGTTGGCAATTATGCACTCTACAGCTTACATTGACGGTATGTATAGTCTAGATATGGACAGACAGCTCTTGCTCTGTTGGGTCTGTATCTGTTGTTGGCTTGTGCAAGAGTGTGAGGGAGGGACCTGTTCCGGTGGACCAGTATTCTCTTCTGTCCAAGCCAGTGAAGCTAGTCCTAGGCTCACTGTGTCTCTGGAAGCTGGAGTGGGTAGGTTTGTAACCTGCTCTTGTGTATCATGCTGCAGCTGCCTCTCCTTGTTGACCCAGCCTGGCAGTGTGGTGGTTTCGGTATCCACTTACAGTCACAGATCACTGTGCCCCTAATGGGCACCATGACCCTTCGCCCAAATCACAGCACGGTTGGGCTTGGACTTTTTGGAGCTGCCAGCTATTGCTCTCCCCACTCCCACCCCGTTGCCTTGTTGTGGTTTGCTGCCTGCTGGAACTGCTGCTACCATAGAACACTAGCACTGGAAGGGACCTCAAGGGGTCATCAAGTCCAGTCCCCTGCCCTCACGGCAAGACCAAGCACCATCTAGACCATCTCTGACAGGTGTCTGTCTAACCTGCTTTTAAAACATTTCCAGTGATGGAGATTCCACAACCTCTCTAGGCAAGTGGCCCTTGTGTCTCAGGCTGCCACCCCTGGACCTGGTATCACCATAGATTTCCTAAGCATGTCCCCGCACTGACACAGGGTGTGATCCAGACTTGGCCAGCTGCCCTTGCCCTGTTCTCTCACCCTACTGCTCCTCAGGCCTCAAGCCACATCAGATGGACCTTTTATCACCCAGGCCATCTGCCTAGGCCTTGTAGTTAGAGTGTGCTTATCATATACACTGCAAAGCGCGCTGGGTATGACCAACACCAATGCCCTCTGCAGACTCACTCCCCTCTCATGCTGGCCACTAGATGGCAGCGCGTCCCTATCGTCTGCATCCGTAAGGGTGAGCCTCAGGCTGGAGGGAGCCTGGGCTGGACAGAAATCCCCCTCTGACTTTGCTGGTGCCTTCCAGGCAGAGGGGAGATGAGGCTTGTCCCAAGTGCTGAAATCCTTCCATGAATCCTGCGGGTGCTTTCACACGTCTCTAATGCTTCCGCAACCAGGATGGGAGGCTCTGGATTCAAGGAGTGGGAGACCAGACAGAGCTGGCTGAGTTAGGGGAAGATGGGCCATATATAAACCACTATCCTCCAAGGCCTGACTGTCATGTGCTCCCCTCTCTTCATGGCTGGCTCTGCTCCCCAGCCACACTCACTCCCTCGCCCTCCCAAGCATCACCCCCCTCTTTGGGATCATTCTTTGAGACAAACCGAGAGCAGAGAAAACCCTGGGGGAGCTGGTGCCTGCTCTCCCAGATGCCAAGGTGAAGAGATACCAGCCAAGGGGGCATGGATGCTGGGTGAGGAGCCATGATGCCGAATCATTGGTGATATCGACAGAGGTGTTTCCCATGGACTCACCTGAACAAAGGAGCTGCACCGGGTGTGCAGGATACTCTATAGCTTGGACACACAAAACTAGATAGGCAGGCAATACACCAGCAGGGGAAAGGCAACATGGATTTGGGGAGGATACCACCATGGTACCGATGGAAGGCTGAGAGCCTCCATCTGGGAGTAGGGGGGGGGATCAGACTGCAGCAAAACAGGAGACATGACTGGGTTTGCCTTGCAATTGCTCTTCCAAAGCTTCAGCGGAAGCATTTCACAGTGAGCCAAGAGCGTGAGCTGAACTGTCATCCGGTTTGCATTTCGGAAGGTCTTAGAAATGGGAATTCTTCCCAGTTTTCCAGGGTGGGGCATGCTGGGAGCTTGACTTCTCTTGCCGTTCTACTAGACTCTGAGAAGGCCCTTAGGAAACCTGGACTGGCTGGGCGGTGGATCTGCAGCAGTGAGGTATGGAGTGGACCCGATGGAAAACTGTACCTGCCATAGTGTGGGCCAGCTAGACTGCCAGCTCTGGCTTTTACTCCAGGACTACCCCACCCCCCCGGGGTCAGTTAGCCACTGGTCTGCTGTCTAGTGTAGACCAGGCCTGGAAAGGATTCAAAGGAAAACTGCCACGAGGAACCAGAGTGGAAATGCCAGCAAGACTGCCCTGACCCTCGTAGTGGATTACTGCAGAACAGATCTAGTTGTAAGCTTCCCACTGGAGTTCCCGTTGACAGAAAATGGTGAGGTTTTTGTGTTGCAGAAATTCCAGCAGGAAATATTTGTTGGGGGTTTGTTTTGCTTTCAATGAAAATCCAAAAACTCTTCCATTTTCAGTTGCTGAAAGCCAAAACCTTTCCCGAGAAAAATGTTGACAACAGTGAGAATTCATTTTTTTGGCCAATTTTTTCCCGTGGAGGAGGGTGGCAACTCAGTTTTCCATCTCGTAGGAAAACAGAAGAAACCGGTGAACACACAGTGTAGGCTCAGCTATGTAATCCTACATGGGGAGAAGGGGTGAAGTCAGGGAGGACTCTGACTTGACTAAGATAGTTGGCTGATTGATTACCCCTCTTTTGGCTTGTTGAACCATGTACGGACATGTCAATATTGCTCCCCACTTTAGCCAGCATCTGCTTAGAGCCAGGTGTTCTCCAGTGCCTCACTGCCTCACAGGGGCAGCTAAAGTCCAGCTGTAGCAGACACTTTGCTCCCCTTGCCGTTACCTGCACTGTGCTCTTCCTCCCTGACAGCAGCATCCCACTAGTACAGGGCGCTGACACACCACACAGCAGCAAGAGAGAGCCAGATGGTGCAGGGACTGTGTAGGCAAACACAGGATCCATTATGTGCTCAGCAGTAACTCACACGCAGCTTTGGCCATTAAAACCTGTCTTTTGGAAAGAGGGGACGTTGGCTGGCTGGGAAACCCCACTCCTGAGGGGCAGCCTGGCTTCCAGTAGTGAGACCGAATCTTGTGGGGCTTCTGGGCCAGCTGTGAGCACAGCACGCAGCTGGGAGGAGTGCGTGGGCGGGGAGATAAGTCTTCGATTCAGTGAGGGGCAACCTGAGCTAGTGAGTGGGCTGCATGCGTGGCCCTTTTTCATCTCAGTGCACTGCAAGATTGTTGTAAGCAGGAGGTCTCCTGGGAGAGGGTAGCTTGGTGCCCTGCACCTGAGTCCCTGGAATTTGCGGGCTGGGCTGATTGAACCATGGCAGGGCTTTGATTGCACGCCGAGGGGTCGCACAGCTCTCAGTGCTATGTGCAATCAGCACACACCTCACTTCATCTGCCCTGGCTTTAAGTGCGTGTCACTTTAGTAACACTGGTCGGGGAAAAAAAACTGACGCGGACAAGAGCCAGCAAAATCTGGCTCTTACCATTGCGTGTGGGCAATGGTAAACAAAATGTCTTTTGGGCCGCACACAGAACCCCAATAGGCCGCACGTGGCTACAGAGTGCCCACCTCTGCCTTAGTTGCTACAGGCCGGTGTCATAACAGGAGAAACTCTGCTCTCTGGCATCCATTGTTGGAAACACGGTTCTTTGCTCTGATCTCGCTCCCGTTTCCCTCTGTGCACCACGGAGCCGCTCCTGTCGTTCATCAAATCGCCCTCTCTAGGGTGTCATTATTTCTCCATTAGCCACGCTTGCAGTTCAGGCTGGGGGAATGCTCCTCCTCAGCCCTACCATTGCAGGGAAGCAGCAGCGCTGGAACGCTCATCCCCGTTGCTCCGGAGCCCGGCTGTGCTGTCTTTAGCCCGTTTGGCTGTTCCTGTGCCAAGTCAGCTGCTCCAGAACCTTTGGGCTCCCAGGCTCCGGCTGTCTCCTTTGAAGCGGCTGCCTCCAGAGCAGGGTTCACATGGTCCTTTCAGGTGTCAGTTCGCCCAGCCGTGCTCTACAATTGCCACTGCTGCAGGGGATGGATGCGGCCCCTCTTCCTGCTGTGTGCACGTCGATGTGGCCCTGTTGGTTCGTGCACGTCTGTGTGCATCCTCGTGCATGCGGATCGAATTCCAGAAGAGACAGCCCCCTGCACTGCAGGATCCGTCTCTCATATATCACCATGGCAGGGGCTCCAACATCAGTGCCTAGCTGCAGGCACTGAAAGAGCCCTTCAGTCGGAGTGGCTGCTGATGGCAAGCAGACAATGGCTCGGTGGGGTGCTCCAATTCCATGGAGAAGTCTATAAGCAGCAAAGTACATGCTACGGCAAATGGCTCCGAGGGGAAGAAAATTGCTTCTCTCAAACCCTTGCTCCCCCAGCTGGCTCGCCCAACGAAGGGGCTGCTGTCACGCTCTCATCGGCACATTGTGTTCTGCACCAGCACTCGCCGGAGGAGTTCAGGGAGCGGAGGCTGAGTGGGCGCCTCAGGAGCGGAGATAAAGCGGAGGAGGGATGAGCTTGGGCAGGAACCAGCCTGTGGCATTCTCCGGCCTGGGGTGCGGGAGGTCAGGCTAGCTCGTGTCCTGCTCCCGTCTGGCTTTCCAGTCTATTGAACAGTGCTCTCCCCCTGCCGAGGACGGAGATAGCACAGGCGACCAGGAGTTTGGCAGAGGGGGCGGGCTTGCACCACTCCAAGGCAGTGGCCCAGGAGATGAGGGCCGAGCCAGCGACCTGGCTCCTGTTGGATTGCCCGTCTGGCACTCCCTTCCCACCCTGTGTAGATTCCTACCTCCTTGAGACATCTGGGGTGAGAGAGCAGGAACCAGGCAGCAGTGTGGGCAGACACAGGGCTCTTAGCGTTAGCTGCATTGTCATTTAAACAAACATCACTTGTTAGTCAGCTCGGAGATAAAAGCCTGCCAAGGACAAACACCGTGGGATGCGCCCGGTGCACAGCGGCCCTGTGCCCACTCTCTTCCCCTCTGGGCGCCTCTTCCGCCTCCCCAGGCTTTTGCGTTCTAGACTCCTTGCTCCCGAAACGCTCCCCTCCCTGGGAGGGAATCAGGAGGCCGCTGGCAGCTTGCAGCTTGGCAGCGCTGTAATTTATGCCGCTCTTATTTGAATCCAATTGGGTACCCGGGAGTGGGGCGCTGAAGTACAGTGAGCGAGGGAATCAAGTGGAGTGGCTTTTATGAAGGTGGTAATAGCGCAATTAATTGAAAAGCCATTAGCGCGCTCCTTCTCCTCCCCCTCCCCTTCCTCGCTCGCTTGCTGGCTGTCCTCCTCCACTTCCACCTCCTTCCCTTCTCCCTTTCTCCGCTCCTCCTTCTCCTTCCCTCGCTTCTGAAGAAGCAGCTGTGCCTTCAGACTGCTGTGTATTTTTGCCTGGTTAATCCTCTCACTTTCCCTCTTAACCCTTCCACGCCACAAGGGAAAGTGATTCCCAGCTCACCCTTCCCTCACAGGACTCTGAGCCCCAGTTCAAGCCCTGAGGCAGCAGCGGCTCCCTCCTCTTTTGGCATCCATGCAACCCATTGAGGCAGCCCTAGATTGGGGGTTCTCAAGCTGAATTTCCTTTGAAAATATTTCAGGCTGTGACTCCCTCCCCCCCACATTCTTGGTCCAGGACATAGCTCTGAAGGCGTCAGTGCAGATCCCTGCAGAGCTAAGTAACCACACCATGCCACCTTTGCTTCTGCGCTGCTGCCGGCGGCAGGGCTGCCTTTGGAGCGGGCAGTAGGCCAGAAGCCACTGCTTTCCAGCAGCCCAGCTCTGAAGGCAAGGAAAAAGGATGAGCAAGGACCAAAAAAGAGGTCATGTCTGGGAGAGCCCACATGTATGATAACCCCATTTTTGTGATCTCATGACCCTCCTGCAATAGGCTTGTGACCCCTTTTGGGGTTGGGCCCCTCAGTTTGAGGAATCTGCTCTAGATGATAACACTGTTGACATTCAAAGACTGGCACAGGGGGTAGGAGGCCAAAGAATTGTCCTGGCAGGGAGAGACCTGGGTACTATTCCTGCAACCTGGACCTGGTACCATCTGTACCATGAGAATGTAGGCACAGCGAGCCTCCTGCAAAGTCTTGCAGTCAGTGGGGGTCGAGTGGAACCATCGAGCCAAGACCTTGTTTCCCCTCTTTCCCCCACAAGGTGTTCTTATTTTTCTTCCTGCTTGTTTTGTTTTGTTAGAGTGGTCAAGACTTGTTTTTGTGTGGGGGAAAAGCATTGGAGGACTTCCGAATGGATGTATTTGTCACATCACAGCTTACAGATCTGAACAACTTAGCAAGGAAAAGGTTTCTAGCCAGATGAAAATTTCTGAAAAGACCTGTTTAACTCAAACACTTTAGGAACGATTGGGAGAAATATACTTTTGGTGAAAGGATTAGCACTCTGCCTTTTCAGCTAAGGGCTGAGCGAACTCCCACTCCAGTTCTTAGGTCCCCCGAATTATCCTCTAGCACACCAATGCAGATAACATTTTACTTTTGAGATTAGTAAGATAAAAAGCAGAACCTTACTCCATCCCTTTTAAGCCTTCTTAGAACATAGTAACACAGAGCCTAGCATTGGAAGGCCCTGTGATGCAGTCACTGATGTCACTGTTGTCCCTTCCTGCACTGGGGACGGGATGCTATTGGATTCTGACGTGAACATACAACACACTGTTGCAACCACTGTTATATGTTTGCACCAAATCTTGGACAAAGTGGGCCAAGTGAGATGTCTATAAAAAGCTTACGATTTGCTGATTGTTTAGACTGTTCATACGCACATCTCGTTTTTGTACTTGAAATCACGAGCATTGTATTTCAGATGTTTGCTTCTGGGAGCTATCAACAGGCTTGGCTGACCTATTGTGAAAGGGTGGCTAGTCAAGTGAATAGCAGCACTTCACTGACAATGCACCTCAGGTGGTGCCAATCCACATCTGAGGAACTTCGCTGTGAACATTCAGGCTGGCATGTAAGCCGGGGTGGGGAACCTTTTTTGGGTCGGGGGCCACTGACCCACAGAAAAATCAGATGGGGGCTGCACACAAGTGAGCAAAAAAACCCCAATCCAAAACTAAAAAACCCTCCGACTGATGTGGCCCCCGACTGAGAAGAAGAACACTCCTCATATTCCCCTCACAGCAGAGCCGAGGGGGGCCCAGTCTACTAGATTTTGTGTGCTCCAGCCCCGTGGTGGGGAAGTGGGGAGGGGGGCGGGAGTCACAGCACAGGCTTCCCAGTGCTGGGGGGCATTGCACTGAGCCTTGGGGGCCAGATCCAGGTAACCTGCTGCCCCCAGGCCTGAGATATCCTATCTCATAAGTGATGGCTGCTACCTAAAAAGGACTGAGTCGTGCATGAGCAGATGGCTTGCTCACGTGACAAACTCCATCTTGGGAGAGATTTTCATGCAGCAAGAGCAATGGAATTCCCTTTACATGGGCAAGGTTAGAAAAAGAGCCCAAAGTTTCTCCATATGTCTTCAACTCTGTCTTTAATCCAGCTAATCATCCGTGACGGACCTCTTCTATGAACTGAAGCCTGAAGGAACTGATGACCCATCCTAATGGAGGGAGTATTCCAGACACACAATCTAAGATGGCAGATTACTCCATCTCTGCTACAAGCTTGCACCAAAAACATTGCAACTGGTGTATGTAATTTGATTCCTTTAACAATTTTAACTCTCATCCTTTCCTTCTTTTCTTCTTATTAATAAACCTTTAGATTTTAGTCTCTAAAGAATTAGCACAGTCGTCTGCTCTTTTGGGTAAGATCTGAGATGCAAATTGACCTGGGGACGTGGCTGGTCCTTTGGGACCAGAAGAGCCTGTTTGGATTTGGTGAGATTGGTTTTCATAACCTCTTATCTGTGTAAGGAGCGGTGCTGGTGGTGGCACGGGAGAACTCGGGTGTCTTAGGGGATTGCTTGATGGCTCCTTGCTGGCCAGTGTGGCAAACAGAAGTTCTCCTTGTGACTGGTTTGGAGTGCCTTATAATGGAGGACCCCCCCCCCACCCCGTCTTGGGCTGTAAGTAGCTCTAGAATCATAGACTCCTAGAGCTGGAAGAGACCTCAGGAGGTCATCAAGTGCAGCCCCCTGCCCAAAGCAGGACCAATCCCAACTAAATCAACCCAGCCAGGGCTTTTTCAAGCCGAGATTTAAAAACCTCTAGCCCTGTCTCTAGGCAATTCACCCCTGATTTGACCCTCTCAGCAGTGCACCAGAAACCCCTAAATTATAGGAGGCACAAACTCCCCTCTCCCTTTCCTTTGCAGCTGACCCTTAAGGTAAAGACAGCACCCCCCTGCCCTCAATCAGAAAAATAACAGCCTCAAACGTCCCAGAGGCAGGATTCATGGTCAGCAGCATGATCCAAGGGCTTGCTCTGCTGCTATGACCTCTTCAGGGCAGCCTATTCCAGCACTGCCGTTCAGTATTATACGCAGCTGCTGGATCCTGTCCTGTCCTTTCTCCTCCACAGCACTTGCATCATGGCTCCATCACACAGCTGTCAAGATGCCGTCTCGATCTCTCATGAGATTTAAACCAACACAAATTCCAAGGGCAAACCCATTGCTCTCCTCTGCAGTGGAATCTGGGCCAGCTAGCCCCATGGGAATAAGGCTCTTTTGCTTTTTTTTCAATTAAAAAAAGAGTGGTTTTGGGAAGCTCTCCCAGGAGGAATCATTGAGGAACTGAACTCATGCCGGTTGTATTATTTGACTCATTTATTCATTTTGCAAAGAGATTCAGCCCGCTAAGTGCCCCCACTTTGGTTGGCTTATGGCAGCATATGATGTGCAGCAGCCTAATAAAGAAGGCACCTAAAAAAAAAAATTAGGTCTGGCCAAATGAGGCATCTCTCACTAAACCTTGGAACTATACTGTTGCCAGGGCAACTCTGCAATACCTGTCTTTCTGGAGAAGGAGATGCAGTTGCCATGGCAACATCATCCTGTCTTTTCAAGGGACTGTCCTGTAACATGGAAACAGCAGTTTCCACGGTAACCTTTTTGCCCCAGTTAATTCTAACCGTGTTGCATGGTGTCATTTGCTTTTAATATTTCTGTGTTAGACTTTCTTGGAAACTCTTAGCAAGTGGTGGGCTTTTTTTTTTTCCAGTGGACTGCAGTTTCCACAGCCGCAGAGTCAGGGCGTTCGAGAGTTGCAAGTAGCAGCAGAGGAAGGTGTTTGGGAAGCAGTTGCCTGGGCAACAGAGACAGGGCGTTCCAGAGGTGGTTGCTATGGGGACCTGGATGCTGACGAAGGCTTGTGAGGCTGAGAAGACAAATTGCCCTCATCATTATCTCCAGGCTTGTCAATCAAACATATTCCCTTATTTACCTCTGAGAGGAGGGAGCGGCAGGAGCAAAAAGAGACCGAGGGAGCGAGAGGAGAGGCGCTGGTCCAAAACTCCACACTGGTGAGGGAGCATCACCGTCCAGGATGGCAACCATCACCTGCACCCGGTTCAGCGACGAATATCAGCTCTTTGAAGAACTGGGCAAGTAAGTTAGAGACCGGAGCTCAGAATGTGTTGGTGCCGCATCGGCCACGAGAGAGGCGTTAGCCTCAAGGGTTGGGGGAAGATGCAAGGGGGGAGAATTAACTGAAATGGGAGCAGCTGGGAGACTGGAGGAAAGAAAAGGCAACGGAGTGAACCATAAAATCAAACTCGCAAGGGAACGGGTTTGCGCAAACTGCCAGAGTGAAAGGGAAGCGCTAGGGTAGGACCGCAAAGCCGGAGACCAGGGAAATCCCCTTTGCTTTGTCCCCCTCCCAGCGTTAACGTGGCAGACATAGAACCAGGTTGCATTGCCCGCTGCTTTTGGAAAGAAAGAGGGTCCACCGCCTGGGAAAGGTGAAGAGCCGTTCAAGCACCCGTGGCTGGGCGTGTGAGCGGCTTGTGTTGTCCACGTTTCTGGGGCTGCGGTCGTAGCTCCGAGCTGCCTCTGCAAAAGGGGGCCACTGTGAAATGACCCTCATTTCAGAAAACAACTCTCCCCCCCACCCCCCGCTCCCCAGAGATGCTGCTAATTCTTCCTGGAAACTTGCCCAGCTGCGTCGAGAGAGAGGAGGCAGCTGTCTGAGTTTTTTGTTCTGCGTCGCGTTAAGTTTTTTTTTTCAGAGGGAGATTCTCTGTGCTGGATTTCAGCAGGAAACAACTTGCCTGGTGATGACTGTCTCCCAGGAGAACTGGGGTTTAGAAATTCATGGAAGAATCCAGGACAGCAGCCACTTCCGCCCCCAACCCCTCACCCATTTTCTGTGCTGCCCTGGCTAGCTTGGAGTAGTGAGACACTTCTTATGAGCAGCACTGCTCCTGATTGCTTGGACAGGAACCTGTGTGCCAGGGAGCCCAACAGTCAGTAGAGAGCGAGACTGACAGTTTAGTTTCAAGAGACTGTCATGTACAGGGCGGGCTGTGTCTGGCTTGGCATGTCTGGGTATTTCTTTGCATGCATATGTGTAGATGTCTGTCTTGCGGTGTGCATGCATGTGTTTGTGTGCCTCTGTCTAAACGTGTGTGCCATGGAGGATTGATCCTGCAGGATGCTGAGCATGCCAGTGAGGTGCAAAAAGTCTTCTGCTTCCATGGAAGTCGGAGGGTATTCAGAGTGTTCAGCACCATCAGGATGGAACCTCATGTCTGTTGGTGTGCATTTTGTGTGTGCGGGTGTGCGCCCACACACATGCGTCCATCTAGCTGTGTGTATAAAGGGGTGCATCTTTTTGAGCACAAGCTGCTTTCATGTTCGTGTGCCTCTCTTTGAATTTGCATGTGAATTTTGTGCACACGATTACCTTCGTCTTTGAATGTGTGCATTGCGTGCATATGCTTTGGTTTGGCTGCTGGATTCTGCATGTGCATCTTGTGTATGATTGTGTGTATCGGTTTCGAATGTGAAGTTGTGCCTGTTGGTTCCAGGACATAGATCACAGCCTGCATGCACATATGTGTTTTGTACGCCCTTGCATGTGCATATGCACAGGTGGGTGTTGGGTTCATCTGTGACTGTGCAGGCATGTGGGATACAAAACTGAGAGTGAAGATGGAGAAAGCGAGAGAGAGGAGGTTGCTTGCCTCTGGACTGAAAGTGACTAGTATTTCCTGTGCAAAAGAGAAAGGGGGACAACTGGCTGGGCCAAATTTGCAGTCAGCTGAAAAGGGTGCAACTCTAGGAAAGTCAGTGCCTAGCTGGTTCCGGGATGTGCATGTGTATGCCTATGGTGAAGCAGAAAATGACTTGTGAGGTGCACAACATACTGTGTTTATTTTTCACCAATGTTTGGTGACTGCGTCACTCCTGGGTGATTGCAGTTTGGACGAAAGTGAAGCAATGAGGCAGTGACCGGGTCTGTGCGATAAATGGTAGATAAAATTGGCGGGTCAGTCGGAAAGGGGCAAGCTGCGCTTCCTGAGGGTTTCTTCAAACCTGTTTCTTCTAGAGGCTTCTCAGCTCCTCGCGCGCGCTGCTGCGTGGCGGTGGCGGCGTGTGGAGGAGTGGGAGGGACTGCAACCGTGTGAAGCGTTCACAGGTGCTGCTGGTGCGGATGGGGGAGACAAGGAATAAAAAGGGGTACATGGCCGGGCTGGGATGGCTATAAATTATATGGGAGTGCCTAGAAAAGATAGGGATGCCGTGCGGCATAGGAAGTGTGGGGGATAATAGGGTATGACCCAGCCAGCATGTGATAGACACTGCATGGGCACATGTTCCATGCACAAGCCCTAGAACATGTTTCCTCCATTGTTTCTCGGGGAAATAAGGCACGCTTTTCTAGTGTTTGACTTATTATTTAATGGCATTAACATTTTGTGTTTGCGTATCGCCTTCCATCCTGATGAATCCCAAAGCACGTCACAGATTCACACCACACGGCTGCAAAGCAGCTGACTCTGGGGAAGGGTCGGCACCAGCCAAGCATTGCGCAGGCTGCAACCAAGCATAGCAGGGTACCCAGGAGAGATGGTAGCCTGGCCCACTTAGGCAAACCCCTCCTGTCAATTGGAGCGTTAATATCGTTCAGTCTCGATCTTCAGGCGTGAATGTCTGTTGGGACCAGCCAGCTGGTTCTAAGCTTTCACTCTCGAGTGGAGGCATTTTCAATGGATGAGTTTTTCCAAATCCAGAGATAAACAAACAACACTCACAGTGGCAGGCAGGGCCTGGTCTTGCCAGGGCTCCTGCAAGTCTCTTCACGTTGGATACATGATAGGCCGAGTCTGTCCAGCCAGGATCTGAACCTGTGGATCTAAGCAGGCCATGTTGCTACCAATGCTCCAAACCCTCTTTCCACTGAGTAGATAGGAAGGCTTCCCCCTTTGTTGGTACCACTCATGTTGAGAATTGATCTGACTGAAGGGAGTAGTTCAGAGGCAGGATAGATCCTGTCCTTCGCTTGCCCACCGTGTTCTTTGTTTGCGTGTGTTGAAGTGATCTAGCTTGCTAACTCCAGAGAGGACTCTACATTGTGGGCGAGCTTGAAGGGGGGTGGAGGTTGGGATGAAACTGCAATCCTGGGGTCTGTTCCCAAGTGCATTGTGGGCCTTGCTGTGACTTCCTGGGCTGTCAAGACCACCTGCAGAGTAGAGCGATGGGGATTTGCCTGGTGGAGTGGTTTTCCCATTGGAAAGGCAGTGCCTGAAAAAAAATCAAAATTTTCTGTGGGGAAAAATTACAGTGTTGCCGGGTTCATGTGTTTTTTGGGACAATCCAAAAAAAGTCAGGTCAGTTCCATCCAAATCTGATTGATTTGTTTTGTGGAACTGACCCGGTATGTTTCATTTTGATTCAGTTCAACAGAAAGTTAAACTGCATTTCCCCCCCGCCATCCCACCTCGGTCAGTATGTTGCCTCATGGGACTTGTAGTGCAGTCCTCTGTTCGCTCCTATGGGCTGCACTCTATGCAGTACTACATCTCCCATACTGCTGTATGAACCCCTCTTGGTCTTTGCTGCATGGTGCATCATGGGAGATGTAGTCTCTTGAGTGCCCAGGTCCAAAACTACCACTTCTACAATGAAGCAAAACCATTTAATGTGGAACTGACACATCCTGCTTCATGCTGAGTCAGTTCAGCACACCCAAAATGTTCCGTTTCGGGCACCCCAAAGGGAAACCTTTCCACATTCCCGAATCACGGTATTTTGGAATATTTTGTGATTTGAAAAAATGGAATGTCGAAATATTGGATTTGCCTGTGGGATGGAAAGGATGGATTTTGCTCAGCTCCTGTCCTGACTCTTGGAGAGCTGCATTAATTTCTTATCCTGGCTGGGTGCCCGGGCGGTGTGGGCGCTGTCTTTCGTGGAAGGAGAAGGAATCTCTTTACGTGGTCTCCTATCCACTCAGTATGATGGATTCTGGTAGGAGCAAGAGTCCTCAATGAGCAGCTCCCTTAATTGGGAGAAGGACTCAAAGGTCCCCAAGAAGATAAAAATCTTGGATTTCCTGGGTCCCATCTTCAGGGCCACGTCATTGTCCTGAAACTGCTGGTACACGAATGAGGCGGGGATTATAGGATGCTCTGCGAACTTGAGGTTACCTTGCGGTCTGGGGCTTGGTCTCCCATCTCTGAAGAGCAGGGAGCTGGGTGTGCTGGAGGTCCCAAGCCAGGCTGTGGGGAGACAAGTTGGAGAGGATGGGGTCGGAGTTGCCCTGACTCTGGCATGAACTGAACACTGATGCCAGTTTCCCTAGCAGTACAGGGAGACAGATCATGGTGGCTGGTTAATGCAATGGCCACAAATAGCAATCAACATTACTCCTGCTTAAGGGTGGGGGAACCAAATCCAAGTATGTAAGAGGGTCACCACTGGAGAGGAGCAGGCTTCCCCTGCTCCAGGCAAAATATTACATGGTTGCCTAGGAACTTTATAGGGGTTTCCTCATCTGCCTGAGAAGTATCATGCACTGAGACAGCAGAGGAGAAGGACCCTGCTGGCTCCCAATTGGATGTCTTATCCTCAGCAGCGCTCGGTGTGTCCTGGCCCTTTCATCACTCCACTCAGCTGTGGCTGTCGAGGTCATGCCCTGAGCATGTCCCCTGCCAGCTGGATGAGCCATTGCTTGTACAGGATGGCTGCTCCCAAGGGAAAGCCAACACATGGTTCGTGCGAGGCGTGGAGGGACTTCACGGTTTGAGGGCAGGGCAGAGCCAGGAGCAGAGGGGCAGGAGGTGGAAATTGGCTTGGCAAAGACATAGCTGAATCTGGGGCATTTTCTGGGGCTGCTGGATCCGTCCATTCGAATCACTCCAAGATCTCTCAGGGACAGGAGGAAGCATTCGTAAAGTCTGTCTTCCTCCCAGCATGGCTGTGCTCCCAGCCTCCCGCCGGGCCCGAGGAGAAAGAACTTGGCTCCTCCTAGGAGGGACCAGACTCTTCAATCTTGCCACCTTGCCTGGAGAAGCGAGAATCTCGTGTTCTCCATCTTCGAGGCGCCATAGGGATCGCGAGCGCCATCTGCCCCGAGGAGGCTGGGGAACAAAACAAACAGCTGAGGAACAAGAGGGGCGCGCAGTTGGGCGGGTGGGGAGAGGCAGTCGGCGAGGGAGGGAACCGGAGTGAGACAAATAGAAGGAATGCCTCTTTCTGGCTCCAGGCTCCTCTCTGCTCTTGGAGTCCGCCCCCACGGCAGGTGACGGGAGGGGCTGGAGGAAATCAGCGTGCAGCACCGTATAATCAGCCCTTTGCTCCCAGAGCTGCAGAAGAAGATGACTTTGTTAAAAAAAAAAAGGGGGGGGGGAGGAAAAGCACAACCCCACCACTACCACCCACCCTCTCCTTTCTAGAAAGGGGATCCGTCCTTTCAGTGCCTGGGAGGAGGAGGAGGTGCAGAAGGGAGGCGGGTGCTGGCAGGGAAGGTGTGAAACACAGAGAGGCAAAGAGTCCTTGTGTCAGAGTGACTGCTCAGCAAGCCAGATCCTGCAAGCCACCAGGGTGGGGGAGGAGGAGGCCGTGAGCTGCTGTCTGCAGGCGCAGGGGTCAGGTCGAGTGGCATTTGGCTCCCAGGGCTGGAGAGGAATGGCAGGAGCATTGCAGAGCTTGTGTGGGATGCAGGGCCCTGTGGCTTCCAGCTTCGCTTGCACTGGAAGCTGACCCTGCGCGTTGTCTCTGGGGATGGGGTAGTGGATGTCGGCCAGTACGGAGCGGGGGGGAGGAAGGGGTGATCTCTCAGTTGAGAGGTGCCTACAAAAAGACCCAACCCTGGCTGGAGTGAGGGAAAGCAGGAGTGCATTTGTCAGCGACACCCAGGTGATGAGTTCCAGCTGCCGCCTCAAATCCTAGGGCCCATGAGATGCCCCCATCCTAATACGGCCTGGCTTCAGTGGGAAGCTGGCGACACTGTTTCCTCCGAGACTGAACCCGTCAAGGTGCATACGCTGCGAGGGAGAGCAAGCCCGCTGGTGCTTGGACTGAGAGCAGAGAGGATGGCAGGTTACCAGCCACCTGGAGAGAGACTTTTGGATTCAGAATGATTTTTGTTTAAGCAGAGTCACTGGTGCCAATTTCAGACTGAAGCTCACACCGCTGTGAAGATGAATTCATGCAGCAGGAGCAGTTCTTGCCTCCCGAAGCTAACTTGGAACAGTTCCTCCGCCCTCCCTTAAGCAGGACCCTGATCCAAACCGCACCCTGGGCTCACTGATCAGAACCAAAACCTGCCCTGAAAGATTTGGCAAAGACAACTGCCCCTTCCCCCATCACTTTGCTTGTTTCCATCTCTAGTCAAGACCTGTAGGGCTGGTACCAGCACTACCACACGTACCAAAACTAGGGCATCACAGACAAGGCAGGCACATCGGGGGTTGGGGGGGGGGGGGATACATGGTGACCTGGGGTGAGGGTGGTGCACTGTGCTGGCAGTGTTGCGGGAACCAGACAGTTAACAGGTTTTGAGCCTGCTGGGACATGCCAAGTGGATCCACTGCTGCAGGCCGCCTGTTAACTCAACCCTCGATTTAAGGGAGGTGGAAATGACAGGTTGAGGAAGGAGTGGCTGGGCTGAGCAGGCCTCAGGGAGGAGCCCTGGCTCCAGTAGCTACCCAGCTGTGGAAGGAAGCTTGGCCTGGCACCTGTCTCATTTTGGATTACTTTGCTAACAAAACCGAATGTCGGGCAGGGAGGAGGCTCTGACCCTTGAGAGCAGGTGTGGACTGTGTCGGACAGGTGTAGATTTCCCTCTTCCGCTGCAATCCGTCCCCACTCCTGGCTAGCCGTGGCTCTGGGGAGGGGGGGCTGCTGAGAACACGGGTGCAGGGCTGTGTCCCTGCTACTCTTGCGCTGCTCGTTGAACTCCCACCCCCAAAATCCTCCCGCCGTGAGGACTGAGTCTGTGTGAGAGGAACAGCAGAGGTGAGGCGTCCCCTGTGGGGAGGAGAGCAGCAGGGTGTGGGGCTCACAGTTTGTGGGGAACAGAGGGGCGTGAGCCCTGCTCGCAGGGGGGTTGTGGTGGCTGAGAATGAATCTTCCCCAGTGGTGAGGTGTGGGGCGGGGACAGTCTGTATTTGCAGGGGATGACAGCCCCTAGCTGCAGTGTGTGGGCTGGGGAACATATCCAGGCAGTACAGAATACTGTACGTTGGCAGGGAGCAGGGAAAGGGACCCCCAGGTCTGTGGGTGGGAGCTGGGGAAGGCAGTGCTGATGTAATTGTAATACCAACAGGCAGGATCGAACCGGGGCCCTCTGGAGCCTCTACGGTTTGAGCTAAAAGCCACCTGGCTCGGTGCCACTAGAGGAGGCAGTGCAGCTACCCAGCAGGTGTGTGGGTTACACAGTCACACTGCGAGAAGGGCTGCCTGCGTGGTCCGGCCAAGTGACCTGAGCACTGCTTCCCTGAGAGCTAGTTGCAGCAAGCAGCCCTCGAGCAGCAGGAGAAAGGCTCTCGGGGCTCAGCCCCACGTTCTGCCAGGTGTGGAGTGTGCCCCCGTGGCTGCAGGACAGATGCGTGGTCGGCCTCGGGACTCCGCCTGATCTCTGCAGGGTTTGCTGCCCGTGGGCAGCCAGCATCGGCCCCGGCTTGCTCCCTTGTCCTGTGTTTAAAGCTGGGGTGTGATCAGCCGGAGCCGGAAGGCAGTGGGGCTGGGATGGTAAATCCAAGGAGGGGAAGCACTGGAAAGTCAATACATGCTTCCTCTCTCGCTGCGCACATGTACGGATCCAGGCACCCACGCGTCCGCCCACACACAGACTGAAATATTGCCGCTCTCAATCACCCTGCAGCACGCAGATGGTGAATGCTCCCTGCAGCATGCACACACAGGCCCTCTGTGTGTTTCCTTCAGCCCATACACACTGCAGGCCTCCCCTGCAGCCTTCGCACAACGGATGCCCTGAACACCTGACAGTGCACGCTATCCTAGAACTCCCCATGCAGCGTGTGGGCGCGCAGGCCCTCTGAACACTTCCCAATGCCCAGCCCCGAAGCTCAGTCTGTACTAACAGGTCTCCCCATTGGTAGCGAGTGTCAGCCCCCTGTGTGCTGAGTGGCAGCTGAACACGGCTCCTGCAGGCACACGTAAAGTGCCAGTTCAGCAGCACCCAGGGCCAGCAATGAGTAACCGCCCCGCTGCAGCCAAGACGTGTGAAAACATGATGCAACAAGCACTCTGATTTCCTCTGCCAATGCAGGAGTGCCTTGTGCATGCACGCCGAGCCAACCTGGCTATGTCCCGTAATGCTGGGTTTGGGGCTCTCTTGACACCCACCTGTGCCAACGCACACACGCCCGGTCACGCACCCACCTAACTGAAACGCACACGGTCCCTGGGCCATGCACATAGCACAAGTGTGGACTTCCACAGAGCCACACCTTTATGCAAGGCTGCGCCACCAGACAGCTCAGTGGGAACAACTTCCCTGCGGGGCGATGGCCAAAAAGCAAACAAGACTCAAGGCTGCATAAGCGATGGGATGGAGAGTAATACGAAGACTATTATAATGCCCTTATAGAAATTACTGGTGTGGCTTCTTTGGGATGCAATCCCGATCCCACCACCTCATAAAGGCTACGTCTAGACTGGACGCCTTTTTCGACAGAGGCTTTGTCGACAGATACTGTCGACAAAGCCTCTTTCGAAAAAGAGCATCTAGACTACAACCAGTTCTGTCGAAAAAGCAAGCTGCTTTTTCGAAAGAGAGTGTAGACGCTCTCTTTCGAAAAAGCACAGTTGGCATGCAATAGTGCCTTTTTTCGAAAGAGTACTTTCTAAAAAAGGCGTTATTCCTCGTAAGACGAGGTTTCCTGCCGTTGATAAAACTGCCGCATTCTGTCGACTTACTGTCGACAGAATGCGTTAGTAGTGTAGACGCAGGTATAGTTTTGTCGACAAAAGGCCACTTTTGTCGACAAAACCCTGTAGTCTAGACACACCCAAAGGATATTGCATAACTAGGGGTGTGATGGATGGGAGGAGTGCTGCCTTTTCTACATATCCCACCGCTGCCACCATGTCAAGGCTGTTTCCCACCTTGCCTTGACAAAGGGGTTTCAGAAAAGGGAGACAAGAATGATCAAAGCAGACAAAACTCTCTGAGAAAAAGAGATTGAAAAGACTGTGATTGCTTACCTTTCAAAGGAGATGCAGAAAAGGGGGCATGATAAAAGTATGTCTAATAATGAAAGGTCCAGCGAAGGTGGATCAGAAACTTCTGTTCTCCTTGTTTCATAACACAAGAACAAGGGGTCATTCACTGCAATTAAAAATTAAGAAATTCAAAAGCAAGCAAAATAAATATTTTCCACAAAACTTATAAACAGACTGGAACTCACTGAGGGATTCTCATGTTGTTCTCCGAGGCATCTCTACTGCACGCTGTCAGAGACAGACTCCTAGATGGACCGCAGTTTGGTCCAATTTGGCAATTCCTCCCTTCCTATTCTCAGTCCCATATTCTCCTTAGCAGAAACTCTGTAACGTGGCAGTTTTGTCGCTGATAAAGATCCACTCAGCTGAGCCCTGCAGACTCATTCCACTGATGACTTGAACCAAATTGGAACTTAACTGTTCTTGTGATGAAAGGCCAGTGCCACATTCCTTCTGATGCCCTCTTTTTAATTCATCACATGATATTTCTGTGCTCTGTGATCTGTTACAAAGGCAAGGAAGAGTCGAATACTCAAGTGTGTTAAAACGTGTGTTGGCAGAATGCTGCTACCCCAGTGAAGGATACATGTCCAGCTTGTGGTCTTCTCAAGTTTCCTGATGATTCCTCTTTCTGGAATGTTTATTTGAATTTAAATGAATTATTTCCTTTAGTTATTTAGACAGTGGAAAGTTACCGGATGTATAGCAATGTAGACTGTGATGTATTGGCAGTCTCCTGCTGAGGCATTCAGGAGCCATGGAGGATCACAGGCCACTCCCTGGATATATGATAGGAATAGGGTTGCCAGATACTTTCAGAAAAAACACCGAACATGGTGGGGGAAAAAAATTGGTTGAGCAAAAAACAAAAAAAAAGGGAGAAGACCAAAGTTGTTGAGAAAAAAAAAAACCTGCACCAAAAAAAAAAAAAGAGCCACTGCGCCTTTAAATCCCCTCACTCGCCGCTCCCCCCGCCCCCGCCAGATGCGGCAGGGGAGGAATGTCCCAAGTGGCCTTCCATCCGAGAAAAACATGTCCGCTATTTTCTGGGGGTTTTTTACTGGACAGAGGCCGCAAATACCAGGCCAATACCAGACACCTGGCAACCCTAGATAGCAAAGGGCCATAGATCTCAGTGCAGGGACTTTCTGTCCATATTTGACTATCAGGGCATGATCTTGATGCCCTGGGAAAGCAGCGGGAGTTGAGGGCACTCTCACTAATGCCCACCCCAATTAGTTGGGTCAAAAAATGGTTGGACCTTGTGACAGGGCATTTGACCTGCACTGGCCCTTTTAGGGCAAAACCCCAGCCCTAAGTGAGGGCTGAGAGTGAAGCCCCAGCTGAGGCAGCTCTGCTAATGAGGGCCCAGCTGGGGGCTATATAAAGAAGGGCTCCTTGAGGAAGAGTGGGAAGCTCATTCTGGCTCTGGCTAGAGCGTAGCAGGGACCTGGCTGCCTGGGAAGCAGGTGGCCCGGCCCGGCCCGGCTGCAGGGCCTGAAGCTACTAGGGCTATAAAGAGGCAGCCATGGTAGGCAGGGGCAGCAGGTCCACACCCCTTAGCTAGTGATGAGTGGCCATTCCAGACCGCAGTTTGCCCGTGAGGCAGGGGCTAGATGAAGACTGGCAGTGGGTCACTGAGGCAAGATGGGTACAGGGAATTGGGTGCCCCTTGGGAGGGGAGGACCCTGGAGCATGCAGTTGGATAAACAGCACCCCTCCAGAAAAGGGCGCAGAGAGACTGGCGTGGGTGCTGCCGGAGGGCAGTGTCCTGAAGAGGATGCCGTGATCCAAGAGTGACATGGGTCTGGACTAGAGGGAGGAGTGAGAGCACAGGAGACACCAGCTAAAGGGAGGCGTCCAGTGAGCTCATTCCCAGGACTGGAGGCGCCGTGGTGATGAGTCTGCCCCGTGAGATTTGGAAAAAGAAACCCCAAGCAAGCATGGGCCTCTTTGCCTTCTGGTGTCTGCGCCTTTACGTCGCGCTCAGGCCGTGTCTGCCGGCTTTTCTCCCGCAACCACAAGAGATAGACATTTCCATGTTGCTTGCAAACGAAAACTGAGATTTCGAGCAATCAGCCCAAATCCTGAAATTGGGACTTTAAGACCCCTCCCCCCCACCAGATAGTAAGGTTCCCCATAAAATCATGCTCATTGACAGCAGTGGATCGCACCCTTAGCCCTGATTTGTCTGGCACTAACAGCCCATTGGGGTGGGTGCTGGCTTTTGCTGGGCAAACACGTAGGAAGTGACGGTCCCTGCCCCAAAGAGCTCACCCTCTCACCGAGAGCCAGACACGTCACGCGCGAGTAACCAACAGTGGAGGAGGGAGGACCGGGGTGACAATGTTAGATGGATGGTTGTGTAGACTCATTGGCTACATCTAGACTGGCATGATTTTCCGCAAATGCTTTTAACGGAAAAGTTTTTCCGTTAAAAGCATTTATGAAAGAGCGTTTAGATTGGCACGACGCTTTGGCGCAAAAGCACTTTTTGCGGAAAAGCGCCCGCGCTAATCTAGACGCGTTTTATGAAGAAAGCCCGATCGCCATTTTCGCCATCGGGCTTTTTGTGCAAAACAGTCCTGAGCTGTCTACACTGGCTCTTGCGCAAATACATTTGCGCAAGAGGGCTTTTTCCGAACGGAGCAGCATAGAGTTTAGGTAAGAACACTGTCAATCATACATTAGATCGCCAGTGTTCTTGTGCAAATTCAAGCGCCAGTGTAGATAGCTGGCAGTTTTTCCGCAAAGCGGCTGCTTTTGTGGAAAAACTTGCCAGTCTAGACGCAGCCCTAGTGTGTGCAAGCCAGGCTGTCCCAGGCCTCGGAGCACTGGTTTCATTCCGGCCTGGTACCAGAGGGTGGGGTTCTGTTGAGGAGGGGGGATTCGCTGATCCTAAATCCCCTGCTTCCCAGGAGGCAGGTGAGCGGAAGACACATGCACCCCAGGAACCCCCAGGGCCCAGAATGGATAGGCAGCCCCTCAGTGGGAAAACAGGAATGAAATGCAACATTTACTCCTTCCGCTCTCTCTTGCCTCCCACATTCCACTTAAACCCCTTGCGCTCCAGGATATTAATTGCTCAGCTATGACAGCGGCCAAGAACAAATCTCAGGCTCCCCCAGGACTGAGAAGCAGGGAAAGGTCCTGGGTGGCTTTCTCGTATTTCGAACCCCTCCAGAAGGGTCTCCCGAGGCTGCAGCCATGTGACCCTGTGGAGTGTTTTCCTGCTGGGGCTCGGGGCGCGTAGGTTGGCTTCTCCACTGAGATTTCAATAAGATCTTTCCTGCGGTTTCTCGCACCCCATTGCTTTCCCATTTCACTAAAGATTCGTTTTCAAACCCAAATTGCCTGCCTCCTCCCGCCCCCATCGGGAAAATCAATTGTTCACCGTCGCTCAGCAAAGAGCCCAGCCTGTTTCCTGATTTTATTCCTTTCCCGTTTATAGGGGGTGTGGAGGGAAGGAAGGGGGGCAGAATTGCTTCTGATTGTTGGTTGATTGATTTGACTGGTTCTGGCAGAAAGATCATTGAATGCAGAATCCTAGCTCCTATTCAGCAGGCCTGGTGTGGGTGGGTGAGAGGGGTTGTACCTCTCCTTGCAGCTCTAAAACATGAGCTCACATCCGGCATGAATTCCTAAAGGGCAATGCATTGTCAGCCCGGGGGGAATGCTGCAATTTTATGATGGCTCCAAAAGCAACAATTGCTGATTCCCCCAGGACTAAAAGCTTGTGTCTACACGGCACCTGTAGCTCGAAATAAGCTATGCAATTTGAGCTACACAAATTGCATAGTTTATTTCGAGTGTATTTCGAAATAGCTTGTTTCAAAATTTGGCGCTGTCTACACAGCACCAAATTTCGAAATAGAGCACTATTCTGAAATGTCCCTTAATCCTTGTGGAACGAGGTTTACAGGGATGTCAGAATAGTGAGCCAGTTATTTTGAAGCTTTTTCGGGATACTGGAAGCATCCCGAAATAGTGCTGGTATCTAGACGCACCCAGAGTGTGTTGGTCTCAGCTGGGTCACTGTTCCAAAGCCACACCGCAGAATCTGGTGCAGAGACTCTGGAGTGAGTTGTGGGAGGATGTTGGTCGTTGTTTCCTACCCACAAGGGCGGCTGTTCAGCTGATGCTTCAGGGAAATGCTATTTCAGTTTTCAGATGGACTTCAGTTTCCAGCATTGCTGCAGCGGGCAGCCTGGTAAAAATTCTCCAAGTGCTGAGTTCTGTGGTCCCCCATGACACAGTAACAATGTCTGAGTGGAAGAAGGGGAGAAGGTTGAGTGGATCTGTCCCCTTCTCCAAAAAGGAGAGGGATCTCTGCTCTCCTGTCACCTGCTTGGGCATCTGTAGAGCATGGTCTGAGCTGTTAGGGGATGTCTACCCAGCAGCATTATTTCGAAATAACTGACATTATTCCGAAATAACACAGTGCGCGTCTACACTGCTAGCCATTATTTTGAAATAAGGTCAAGCTGGAGGACTTCTTACACCAACTCCTGTAACCTTCATTGCATGAGGAGTAAGAGAAGTCGCAGGAAGAGAGCTCTTCCTTTGACTTCCTGCTGCGTAGGCAGCGCCAAAAGCCGAATGAAGCTATTTCGACTTAAGCGACTCAATTGGCGTAGCTGAAGTTACGTTGCTTAATTCGACTTTAGCCCTGCGGTGTAGACGTGCTGTGACGTAGTGGGGGTATCTGGCTAGTTCCTATGCTGGCTCTGTGGTAATCCCCAATGGCTGCCATCGGTACCACAGCCCAGAAGGATGAGTCATTATGCTAAGAGGGTCTCTCAACCTGTCTGACCAGCTACCCCCCCAGGGAGAGAAACAAAGGAAGGGGGAATGCTGCCCTGGCTGGGGGGCAGGGCTGGAGGAGTTTTAGTTTCTGTCTGGGATCATGGAGGAACCAGCCTAAGCCAGGGGCTGGGATTTAGGGGCCCAGTCTCCCCCATCTCAAGGGGGGCTGAGGCGTCCTAGACCTGCCCAGTAACCAGATTACATCGGTGCTGTGCTGTGCTGTATCCTGGAGAAGGAATAAACTCCCTCCATTCTACGGGCTGGTGGAGTCTGTTCGTGCCATTACGGGGGGTGCAGGAGTCAGGGGACCCCAACGCGTCGTCACACGTGCCCTCAGTGAACTGCGGCAGCCGGGTTAAGACAGTTGCTTGTCAAACTCCCCAGCCCATCTCCACACTGCTGGCTCCTTGTCACTATGCTCCAAATATACCTGGCTCAACCTCCGGGCTTTTCCCTGGAGGAGACAGGGCTCCGTGAGGCTGGGAATGAGTGCATTAACCTGTTCCCTGTGGTGCCAATCCACGGAGGGGCCCTTGTTACACCTCCCCCACCCCAGCTAAAATCTGGCTTCAGAATCTGCTTGGATCACAAGTGCAATGAAAGTGGCAGGTTTCATTTTATTGCTAAGTGGATACACACACACCCCTCATGCAGCACAGTCTGGCACCCTCAACATGCTCTGCAGCCTCTGCTCGGAAGAGGCCCCGGGTGGGACTGGCAGAGGAGGGTGTAGTTCAGACACCCCCGGTTAAAAATACTCGATATATGCTCAGTCACCCACTCTTATGACCGGCCCCCCAAAACACACGTGCATGATGCTGAGATGCCTGTTCTTGCGACTCCCCTGCATGCTCCCAAGAAACACACCCATCCATTCACTCGCTTGTCATCTGCAGACCTGGGACCCACAATTCCCCCCAAACGCATTCACCAGGCTGAGGCACCCACATGTGCTCATGTTCCTGGGAGACACCCACCCACCCATCTGCCCATGTGCACCCGAGATGCCATACATAGATTCCTCCACCTGGCCCCGAGAGGCACGTGTGCTCTCAAGACACGCGCTCGCTTGCAGAGCGATTCCAAGACACATTTACTCATTCAACTATCCTCCTAAAATACCCGGGGAGCAGCGGACTTGGACTAGATGCTTCTCTGTGAGACGTGGAACTGGATTCTGCGTCTTTGCTAGTGAAAGAGGCTTCTTGTGCCATCTGTTCCCAGGTGCTGATCTGGGGGTTTGTTTGCTTTCTGCCTATGTGTAGTATTCCAGTCATTTTACAGCAGCAAGCACAGGCAAAAAAAGCAGCCACAATCAGTCTGTGCCTAAAAGCCACTTTAGTTTCTGTTCCTTCTTCTTAAGCCAATACTTCTGGCAAATGGTGCAGTCTGGAATGTGAGATGTTTGATCAGACACAAGGTGGTTTCAGCCTGTTTAGGAGAGAAGAAAATGTGAAAAACACTGGAGAATAAGCTTGATTTTGAGCTTTCCAGGAAACCAGGTAAAAGAGGGGAGATAAATGGGTCGCTTTGCTAATACTGAAATGCTTATCTCAGAGCTCGCAACCCTATCCTCCCAGAGGCATCTCACAGGAGGGGAACGTTTTCCTAATGGGCCTGCCTCTACCACAGGGGTGGGCAATAATTTTTGGCCAGGGGCTACTTCAAAAAAGTTTTGAAGTGCCCTGTGTTGCCCGGAAGGGGCGTGGCCTAAACCAGAAGGGGCGTGGCCAGTACTCTTCTGGGCTACCCCACCCACAGACCATGATTGGTCCGGGGTGGGGGAGCCCCTTTGTCCCCCCTTCCCACTAGGCACCCATGCCGCACCCTGCTGTGTGCTCCTCGCAGGGCGGTGGTAGGGTGGGAGGAGCCTTTGGGCACTCCCCTGCCCCCAGGCCAATCAGAGCTTGGGGGTGGGGGAGCGCCAGAAGCCTCCTCACCCTGTGAGGAGCACATGGTACTTGGAAGTGCCGCACGCTCCTCGCAGGGCCGGGGCAGGGCGAAGGAAGCTTCATGCAGCCCCTGATTGGCCTGGGGTTGGGGGAGCGCCCGAAGCCTCCTCTCGCCCTACCCCTGCCCCGCAAGGCCCTTTTGCCCACCCCTGCTCTACCATCTAGCTGAGTTTGGATGGGATAATCCCTCTCTTTCCAATCACTCTACTTACCACTCCCGAGTCCGCCCCCCCAGAGCTCTCCTTGTCCAGAATTCATGCATGTGTTTCAGGTCTCCCAGTGCTGGCAGGTGCCCTGTGACTCTCTTGCTTTTCCTTCCGAGTCCAACCCCTCTCACTGTCTGGGCTCTTGTCTCCCCCAGAGGTGCCTTCTCAATCGTCCGGAGATGTGTGAAGGTGCTGGCGGGACAGGAGTATGCAGCCAAGATCATAAACACCAAGAAGCTCACTGCCAGAGGTAGGTGCGCTTAAGTCGGGTGGTCCAACTTCCGGGAGCAGGAGCCTTTCCACTGATTCCACTGCCCTGGTCCTCCCTCCTCCTCTGCTTGGGGCCAAGGTGAGTGTTAACCTTTAATAGCTCCTGCCCATATTCCCTCTAGTGTTTTCCATCTGTGTATGGAATAAATTTTGTTAAATGCACCGAGGCATGTGAGGCTGTGCACCACCACATGCTGCCGGCTGTGGGTGCTCTGCTAATCAACTGGGCAACATTTGAATCTCTCCTGAGTGGGCACCCAAGCACTCAGCTTAGAGCAGGGGTGGGGAACCTAAGGCCCAGGGGCTGGATGTGGCCCCCGGCTTGGCTGGATCCAGCCCCCAAGGCTCAGGGCTCCCCCCAGCACTGAGGAACCTGCGCTGGCACTCCAGCCTCACTGCTGCCTCTTTCTGAGCCTGGAGCACCCAAAATCTCCTAGGCGGGGCCCCCGTAGGCTCTGGCGTGCGAGGGGAATGTCTCCTCAGTCAGCAGCCACATCCGTGTGGGTTTGAGGGTTTTTTTCTTACTTGTGTGCGGCGCCTGACTGATTTTTCTGTGGGTCAGCAGCCCCCGACCCAAAAAAGGTTCCCCACCCCTGCCTTAGAGGGAACAGGCTCCTGCCTATTCTGCTGAGGACCACCCTGGGTGGGGGAAGGAAAGAGGAGAGATGAGAACATTTTCCTGAACAGTCAGAACCCCTTGCATATAACTGGGGACGGGATACAGGGGCGGGGCGGAGGGGGGGATGATGACGACCCAGCCGGTGTTTGGATAATAGGGGGTTGCACAGAAGAGAGGCACAGCAGAGGAAAACCAGTTCTCCAAGCGACGCTTTGCCCTGCCTGGAAAACATACCAAAACCAGCCCCTCTGGCCTGTTACTACTGCAGCTCTATGGGCCTGGGACTGCGAGAGGCTGAGGGCCTGCAGCTCCCATTGACCCCAGTAGGAACGGGGAGCATTCGGCCCGCCCATTGTCGGGCCCCATTTGTGGGGCTAAGTCTGGAGCGTCGTGCTGATCTGCGGCGATGGCGTCTGCTCCACGTGTGACTTCTCCCCTCCTCCGCAGCCGTTGCCGTCTTGCTCCCGTGTCTCTCAATCGGGGTCCCCAGCCTGTGGCGCTGTTGCCTTCTCGGTGACGCAGAAGTTGGCCCTTGAGCAGTGACCGTTCCTAGGCGCGGCAGCTTGGGCCAGGAACCGGTTGGTGCTTCTAGAGTTTTTCTCCGGCCAGCTGAACTCAGAAACCAAGCCCCTCTCGGCACCCAGCGGGACTGCTCCAGCCGTTCTCAGCTGGGTGATCCCAGTGGGGAGTAGCAAACGCAGGACACACCAAGAAACAAAGGGCTCTGGAAAGGGGGGAGCTGGGAGCAGCAGCAACGGTGACCGAGGATGCATCGGTAGCAATGGCAGGAGGAGACACAGAGCTTTACCAAGCAGCTGTAGACTTTCACCTTGATTCTTCAATGCTGTCCCCATTGGCCTCTCCCATGTCACCGGTTGCCACGGGTAGGGAGATGCTCATTAGAGAGCCATATTAAGGAACAGTCACTACCAGGAATGGGGTGGAGCAAGTGAATGGGGAAGGGTTATTTACCTCTTGCCATAAGGCAGGGGGCGGGATCCCCCAAGGAAACAAATAGGCAGCCGGTTTAAAACAAACATAAGAAAGTGCTTCTTTCACACAGCACACAAGCAACCTGTGGAACTCACTGCCAGGGGATGTTGTGAAGGCCAAAATATAATTGGGTTCAAAAACAAATTAGGCAAGTTCCTGAAGGGTAGATCCACCCACAGCTATTAGCCAAGATGGGCCGGGATGCAACCCCTGGCTGCGGGTATCCCTGAGCCTCTGACTGCCAAAAGCCTGTCCTGTTCACTCTGTTTGAAGCATCTGGCACCAGCAATGGTCAGACAGGATCCTGGGCTAGTTGGATCATTGGTCTGTCCAGTTTGGCCCTTCTGATTTTCTAACCAGCCCCCAGTCCTTCTACCCCAAAGCCCTGAGAAATATGGCCCTCCAGCCATGGAAGAAGAACCTATTTTCTTTTCCGCCTGTGTCCTCTTTCCCAGCTCTCTTCAGAGGTGCCTGAGTCAGCCACCTTGCTGCATAACCCCCGTGGCCTGCCACGAGCAGCGGCGGTGCTTTGCTGAGTGGAAAACCTCCTCCACAGTGGCTCAGTGCGTGTGGTCCCAGCTGCTGTTCCGTGCAGTCTCCGCTGCCTTTCCTCTTCCCTCCCCTTGCCCCCAGCCACACACACACGGGTGCACGTGGCTTGCACAACGTTGCATAATTGATTGTTGCTGTTCTTGGCGGAACTGGCTGTGCAAGGGAGCGTCAGGGTCTCTGAGACCCAAAACTGTCAAGTGAGATCTAGGAGCCGTTTTCCTCCAGAGGCCTAACAACGCGGGGGTCGCTGACAATCTCCTGCTGCTCTCCATGGCTCGCTGGCCCTGCCCGCGGACTGAGAGCAGACCTTCCTGTGCCGCCACGTTCGCTTCCACCTGCCTGAGCCTGGCAGCTTTGCTGCATGGGGATGTTCTACCCTGCTGCTGACCGGCTGCATTAAAAGATTGGCATCGCTCTCCAACTTTTGCTTCGGCCTGCCCTGAGCTGAATGGGGCCAGGCCATGGGGCCAGCTCCTCCACAGCAATTACTAGCCCGCGGTCACCTTTCAAGGTGCTGGACTGAAAGCATCAGCGACTGATTCCTCCTATGTATCCACGTGGCGGCCGCGTGGGGGTAAGTCTGCACTGGAGCTGGAAAGCGTCACTTCCGGCTGGAGCAGACGGACCTGCGCCAGCCCTGGCTGAGCTAGGAGGATCAGAAGAGAAGGGTAGCTGGGGAAGCATGAGCAGCTAGTCACCCCTAGCTGGAGCCTGTCTAAAATGCTTGGTGCACTCTCGGGGCAGTGAGCTCTGGTTGCTGCTTGAGTCAGAGCTACGCCCCTGTGTGCAGCAGGCTAGCTCGATGTGATCTAAAGCACGGATGTCTTGGACTCCTGGAACATACAACTTCAGCGCCAGCGTAGTCATAACCTGCGATTCACCTTTCACCTGGAGGGACTGGGCTAGCTATTGGCCAAGGATGCATCTGCTCTGCGGTCACAGGGTGTGCTTGAAGCGCGCACAGATGCTCTCTGAGCTAGCGCTATCTAGATGGCTCTTGTATTGGAATGGGGAAGCCAGGCCTGAGGACGCTACAGTGCAGGCTAGCTAGCTTGCGAGCAATTACCGGCTCCTATAGCCGGCTTGGGTACATCTGCGGGAGCTGCAGTCACACCCTGTCACTGCAGTGTTTTAGGCCAGGCGCTCTCGTTTTCCATGGATACCCTCGCTCTTTTGAAAGTAACGAGCAGTCCTGTGGCACCTTAGCCCTGGTCTACAATAGGGAGTTATTTCAAAATAACCCCCCTTATTTTGAAATAAGCGGAGCGTCCATACTACCAAGTGTAGATGCCCTATATATGGGCATGTCGACACTAGGAAATTATTTTGAAATAGCTACATTGGAATTATTTCCTATATATAGGTTAGACCAGTGTTTCCGAAAGTGCTCCGCGGAATCACTCTCAGAAACACATTAACTGGCCGCCCCAGTTTGTTTATTTACCGGCGCCGTGGCCAGGAGCCTCGCGACTCCCATTGGCTCCATTTTGTCCTTTGCAGCCAAGGGAAGCCGCGGGAAGCGACGTGGGCCAGGCCACCGCTTCCTGCAGCTCCCATTGGCTGCAAAGGACGAAATGGAGCCAATGGGAGCCGTGAGGCTCCTGGCCACGGCGCAGGTAAATAAACAAACTGGGGCGGCCGGTTAATGTGTTTCTGAGTGATTCCGCGGAGCACTTTCAGAAACACTGGTGTAGATGACACTATAATGAATAATAATGGTATATAGGATCATAACTTTCATGGGCGAAACCCACTTCATCAGATGAGCTGGAGTAGAAATAATGGAAACCAAGATATTTATAACAGAAAAAGAAAGGTACTTGTCAATGGTAGGACCTGTCAATAGTAGGCTAATTAAGTGCCTTATTAGCACCGATCCTGCAATTGACAGATATCTTTTTTTTCCTGTTATAAATAGCTTGGTTTCTGTTATTTCTACTCCAGCTCATCATCTGGTGAAGTGGGTGCTGCCCACAAAAGCTCACGATCCTATACATTTCTGTTAGTTTCTAAGGGAAGACTGCTCCTTGTTTTTAAAGTTACAGACTAACAGGGCTACCCCGCCGAGACTTTTGACAGTATCGTTGGATCCCTTTCCCCGAAGCCCTCCTGCTTTGCAGGGTTGAGCGCCCTTCCTCGGGAGGCCAGGTTCAGCAGTAACAAAAGAAGGGGATTTGTTAGTGAAGCTGCTGGACACAGACAGCCCCGTGGCTCTCTCTGGCTCCCAGGCTGCCGGAGCCAGTCTGCGCAGCTCAGAGGGGCTGAGATTTTTCCAAGGGGCTAGTAAGTTTGGGTGCCTCTCTTTCCAGGTGCCCAACGTGAGATGCCTTAATGGGACCTGTTCACCAGGGGCCAGGCACTCAGCAGTTATGAAAATCAGGTCCCTTTCAGGTGTCTCAGGTCGAGCATCCAAACACTGGATGCCTCAAGTCACTGCCCCCATGTGAATATCTCGGCCTTGGTCGCTCGAAGTCCTAGCCTGGACTAAGCTGTCCTGGTTGGGAGAGCTGGCCATGCTGCATGGTGCACTGGTCCCCAAGCTGTGGGGGACACCATCTAGGGAGGCCTGGTGTCGTTCGAGGGGCCTGGGCCAGTCCCCACAGAGGGTGGGATGGCCAGCCAGCTCCAGTCCTGGCCCCAGCCCTCCACCCAGGGCCTGGCTGCCAGCCTGGGCCTCCTGCCTCAGCCCTGCTCCCAGCGGTAGCCCCAGCCTGGGCCCCTTTACTCCCTCTCCCCTCCTGGAGCTGCAGCCCTGGATATGGACACCATGTCGCTGTCACCTCAGCAGCTGGGAATGGTGCATGGAGAAGGGATGGAGGGAAATCCCTCCGCTTTGGTTTACAGGTTTCTGATGGCCCAGCTTTGCCTATGGCAGAACAGCCTCTGGGACCAGACACCCTGGAGGTGAGAGAGGGTAGCTCTCCACTGTCCCTGCTCCCTGTTGCGAACTTCCCAAAGGCGGTGGTGGTTTCTGTAAGGGGGCCTGCACGGAGACTCCTAGGTCATTTCACAGGGGCCCCTGCCATTACCAGTCTGGTCTGGATTTGTGCTAATGATCTCTGGTTGCCCTTCAAACCTCCCTTTATTCCCACCCAGCCTACCAAAAGTCCCCTTGTTCTCCTAAGGCAGTGCCATGGCTTCCCCCCTCCTCCAGTCTGGCTGCAGTTCCTGCGTCGTATTCATACTCCTTTGTGCTCACCCTCAAAGCTCTCCTACATCTCCTCTCCCATTTCCTGCTGCTCCTCCTCATCAGCCTTCCCCCTGCCGCCAGCTCCAGTCCTGACCCCCGCCCTCCACCCAGGGCCCTGGCGGCCCGCCTGGGCCTCCCGCCTCTGCTCTGCTCCCAGCCCTATCTCATGTGTGTAACACCACCGTGTTCCTATCACCTCCTCCCACACGTACTTCAGGGCCTTCTTCCACACCTCCACCCGCCCCCTCTGGAATGGCCTCGTGACTTCACTTGCCCTCTGACGCTCCTCGGCCTGGCCTTTCCCCAGCTCTGGCGCTCCCCTCTCGTGTGCCTACTGAGGTAGGGTTACTCACAGTGACACGATGACTCAAATGACAGCAGCCCCCACCCGGTGCTTTTAAATGACATGAAAATGTTCTTGAGAGCTTTTATTCCCCCTTTCCCTTGCGTTGCCACCTACCACTCCCTTCCCTCGACACTCCCTCCCCAGGGCTGATCATTTCTTTAGCCAAGTTAGCGGTGTAAATAAAATGGTAAGCTCCTCGGGGCAGTGGATTGTTTTACGTTATCTCTGCGGAGTGGCATGCGTCCCTGTGATTCTCTGTACGTAAGGCAGGCCGGCAGAGCATGAGCGGCTATATTTTTATTTCCACTAGCATAGATGCAGGTTTTCCACCTGGGGGTTCTTAAAAGGTGTAGGCTGAAACTGCTACCGTAGCCTCTGAGAATTACCCCAGTGATGTTTCTTCTACAGACCTCTCATCCAGGGGCCTAGTCTGGTGTTCTGTTAAGCGTGTGCTGAGAGATGTGTTGTAAAAGGAAAGTCTATAACGCGCTTTTGATGGAGCTGGGACTCAGGAGGACAAAAGGCGTGTGGCTGGGGAAGATTTATTGCCAAGAGCTTGGTCCAAGTGGGAATGCTGTATTGTGTTTTATAACTGGATGGCATTCACATGCTGTAAAGAAAATAGAATTGGGTTTATGTAATGCATTTTGTACTCAAAGTGCCAAACCACTTTATAAAGCAGTGTGTAGGAGCAGTGCATATGTAGGCAAACACCGCGGCCGTTGTACGCTCAGCTATAAATCTCTCTCAGCCTTGGACGTTGGGAATTGAGTGGCAGGGAGAGGGTGTTTGCCAGGACACCTCGATTACCTGTACTCTTTCCATTCACTTCCACCGGGACAGCTTTGGTTTAATACCCTTTCCAAAGGAGGGCACTGGTCTGGATGTGGTGCTCAGGTCCTGGCTGGTTAGCAAGGCTCCCTCTCATTTACTGAGACAACCTCCCCAAATCTGAAACCAGGCATCGGAGATTATTTTCTGGTCGCCTGGTTTGGCCAGGTGCCACCCCGGCCCTCAGTGTGAGCACGGGGATCTAGTTCTGCAGCGAGCAACAGCATCTCCCTCGCCTCAGATGTTCTCCCATCGCCGAGCTGCTGCAAAAGGGAGTTTGCGTTTTCATTTTGGCTGCTGTGTGTGCTCAGGCAGCTTATTCCGCACAGCAGCTCTGAGCACAGCAGGCCCGGGTCTTGGATAAAGGGAGATGATGGCTAGGGAATGAACAGTACTGATCAAGTAGCCTTTGAATTCTTCTTGACTGGCATTTCTGAGGGCACCGTCACCCGCAGCAGAGCCCTCGATCAGTGTGATGCTGAAATAGTCTGAGCGAGAGCCCTGAAAATGGGCAACACTCTCCCTTTGTTTTTACCTGACACCATTATTCATCTTTCCAAAGGTAAAAAAACAAAAACACCAACAAAAAACCAGCACCACCCTCAATCATCTCCTTTGAAATCTTAAAATAGACCAGCATTTTGCAGGCTTCCCACACAGAGCTCTGCCAATGTACCACAGTTGCGACCTGAAGCATCACAGCTATTCCAAGCCTGATCCCCCACAAATTACCTCTCCCAATCTGTAGGACCTCCTGGTATTTCGGTCCCAGACAACCCCTTCCCCCACACTCTGCCAAGGCGCCTCAGTTTTGACCTACTCCACACCTGGACTCTCACACAGCTCTACTGGGGACCTTCATCTGTAGCGTACCATGATGTTCCTGCAGCATCCTACAGCTCTACCAGTGTCCCTTGTTCCTGACTTGTGAACTTCCGCTGTCCTAGGAGGTCTACCCTGAATCCAGGCCGCCATGTGGTATGGACAGTCAGCCACCCTGTAGGGGGAACTCACCCACACCCTTGTCTTGCACAAGCTTCGTTTAAAGCTGGTCCTTTGGAGGCAAAAGACTAGCGCATTCATTATCCCACGAGCCCGGCTACCCCTGGCAAGATTTTTACCCTTTGGAAAATAAATAAGCCAGCCATGGTCCATCGGGAGCAGATGGTCAGATTCTTTTGGAGGGCTGCATGCTTGGCTTCTCTGTGCAGCTCCAAGCTGGTAAGCAAAGAAGCCACCGAGCAGGAAGCATCACAGATTTCAGGGCTTCCTGAAAGACCAGATTGAATTACTTTCTCTCCCTTCTCCCCCTTCCTGCCCCCGTGTGTCTCTTCACGGGTTCCCTCTTTGTCCTCTTCTCTTCTGTTAGTCGACACCTCCTGCATGGAGCACAGCCTCTTCATCCTTAAATACAGGGCAGACCCTGCTGCATCTGCTGCCCAGCACAGGATCACCAGCATCGTCAGCCATCCGCACAGCAGAGTCTTGACAGTGCTACTGTTTCACCAGTGTCCGGAAGCTAGTTTTGATCCTTCCACCAAGACCTATACCAGGAGCAAAGTCTACCTGGCCTAGGGTGGATATGCAGCATGGCTCTTGCGAGAGCCCCAGGATCAAATGCAAGGGGCTGTCTACCTCTCATGAGGATGAATCATAGGATGGATGCTGATAACTCCAGAGGGGAGGGAAGAGCTATACAGTGGGAGGGGAGGGAAAACGGAGGAGAATTGAGGAATGCTGGTCTTCAAAGCCCTCTCCATGGCTGCCTAGGTACAGAGTGGCAGGAGGAATCCCAGCAGCCCAGTGTCCTCTGAGACCCCAAGTGTGAGTTGTGCAGCTGTGTGTCCTTAGCCATCCCATTTGACTCATGAGAAGTTTTTGAAAGTCTGGCCTCTGCCTCCGTGTAATGGTGCTGACTCACCACCACGGAGCCTCCTGCTGGTCACTGCGGGAATTAGCACAGTCCCCAGCAGGGCTCCCCCTTCTGGCCGATGTCTTGCCCGTTGTCACTCAGCGCTCTAGCTCTGGACCCGGGTTGCTCCCAGGACCCTGGTGTCCTGTTCAGGACACTGCCCTCCGGCAGTAGCCATCACTCTGATGTCCCGCCCCCTTCCGGGGGTATCAGCAGTTCTCAGTCTCATCCTCTGCACTGTGAACATTTGCAGCCCCAGCCTAGTCCCCCACCTCAGGGGCAAGCCACAGTCTAAAGGACACTCCTCGGTGTGGCTAGGGTCAGTGCAATGGAGAAGGGGGGGACCCACGTCTCTACTACTCTGGGCCCTGACCCAGAGACACTCTGGCTGCAGCCTTGTCCTGCCCTTCTTCTCTCCCCTCTACTGCCTCTTGCTCCTTGGGCCACTTCCTGTGACTCCTGCACCTCCCTGGCCCTTACGTCAAGGCCACAGCCTGGCAGTATTAGCTCGGAGCATCTCTTGTTCTGCTGCCCCAACCCAGCCCAGGACCGCTCTGTCCAAGGTGCTTCTCAGGGAACCAGTCCTGCACATTCCCTGGTCAGGACCCAACTGCCCACTGTTCTGCTGAACAGCTCCTTATAAACAGGGCAGCCCCAGCAACCCACCCTCTGATTGGCTTCTTACAAGCCTCTTGCTGATTGGCCGGTCCTCTGCACAGGCTCCCTCCAGCCCCCTTTAAGCCCCTTCAGACAGAGAGGGGCAGCTGCCCCATTACACTCCACATCCAGTGTTCAGGGGGGTTCTGTGCACACAGTTTCAGCAATGAAAACTCCCAAGAGTCAAAGGCCTTTGAAAGCAATGGCTTTGGTTTAAACCCAGCTCCTCCCCAGCCATACACAGAAATCACTGGCAACACTTTCTAAGGACAAAGGTTCCCTGCCCCCTGCCATGTTTCGCGGTGCCACCCGCTTTTGTTTGGAGTAGCAGGAGGGATTCCCCCTCCTTGGCCTGTGCAGCTCCTGCAGAAGAGAATGGGCCCCGTGCTGTGCTTAACTGCCCTGACACTCCCTTTGCTTTTCATCTCTCCCAAGCTTCCTTCTCACAGCCCCGGCTCCTTCCAGAGACCTCTCAGCTCTCCCCATCTCTGCACCAGAGGTGAAAGGAAGCGGGGGCGCCCTGGTGTGCAGCTCCGGCAAGAGCTGGCTGAGCTGCGGCAAAAGCCAGCAGGGAGCTCTTTAAAGAGCTGGCAGGTACCCGGGCTGCAATAGGACAGGACCTGCCAGAAATTTAAAGTTACTTTCACCGCTGCTCTGAACCCAAAGTTCCTACCCACGGCCAAGCCGGTTGTGTCTGTTAATGCATCGCTGGAAGGTGCTGGATGCCGTATGGGAACCCGAACACAACAGAGCAGGAAATCTCTGGAGACCTGTGGCCCGGATGAGAGGGAGGCGAGGACTGAGCTGTGTGTCTGCTGTGCAGGTGTGGGTGGCGGTGTGCGCACGCAGCAGGCTGGCCAGGGATGGGTATCTCTGGCATGTAGGCTGGGTCTGCAGGGATGCATGGAGATGAGCATGGAGACCTGCATTCCTCAGCGTGCAGGGGGTCTGCACCGCTGTGTGGAGGAGACTGTTTGCAGGCTTGCAGGGGTGTGCCTGCTGAGCGGTTTTGTGTGAGCGCACCCCTGTGTGCATGGCTGCACAAGGGCACCTGCAGGGCTGTACGCACAGGTGGTTGGGTGAGAGAGGCAAGTGTCTGGCTATGCTTCTCTGCTGCTGGTTAGGGGTGTTTCTATGCAGGGGACCTGGAGAAGTGAATGGGTGCCGTTTGTGTGTGTGTGTGTGTGTGTGTTACACACTGCTTGCTTAGCCTTCCTTAGCTAAACAGCCTTCTCCACTTCATCTGAACTCTCGGCCTTTCTGCAGCAACTCTGCCCTGAGCATCGCAAAGCCCTTTTAAACCACTATCAGTACTAGCCCACGGGGACTCTGGAGAGGCAGGTGAGAGGCGTCCTCCCTGATGCAGAGCTGTAGAACACGAGGCTCAAGGCGGAGGAGGAGGGAGTGGCTTGTTTTTCTTGCCTTTTCATTCGTCCAAAGCCGGCCACTCGTTTTCAGCCTGATGCGCCCGGGAGCACGGAGAATAGGGCGAGGTATCCGGGTCTCGAAAAGCTACCAGCGCTGGCAAGAGAGGCTTCCAGATGTATCGTGAAAGGAGCAGTGGAGAACGAGACTTGCTCTTTATTCGTTACCCGGAGCGATGGCAGAGCAGAACTCTAAACTCAAAGGAAGTTTGGCTCCCTTTGGCCTCCCACTAGATTTCCTTTTCCTGTATCTCACATGCCCAGGTGGGATTTTAACAACACCTGTGTGACTGAGGGGCTCAAGTCGCAATGAAAGGCAATAGGATTTGTGCTCCTAACTCACTTAGGGCCATTTGAAAATCCCAGCCTTACATTTCAGCTGGGACAGGCTCGAGACCATGCCTGGCCAAATCTCTCCTCTTATTGAGGTTGCCTTCTACAACAGGCAGAAAGTATCGATGCTTTTGAGATTCCCAGCCTGTGTTTGTGGCTCCTAAAGGCCCCATAAGGTCTGGCGTCCAGCCGCTGCAATGCTTATCCAAACTGAATCATCGGAGCTGCCAGCTGGGAGGACCCCTTCTCCCTGGGCCCCAGATGGAGTGACTCACCCCTGTTCCCTTCCATGCAGGTGCCACGCTCTTTGCTCTTACCCGGTACATCAGTGATCTTCCCACAGCCTGTCTGCCCCATGAGTCCCACTGGAATGGGGACCCAGCAAATCTCCCTAGAAAGAATTTCCAGAAGCAGAATTTCCTGTTTATTCTCCAGCCAGGGATTAGAACTATGCTAATTGACAAATCAGATCTGTCCTGTTTCCCGGCAATCAATGTCCCAGGGCCACACGCAGAGTTAATCTCCCGCATGTGCACTCCTGGAAATATTCTCCAGTCTCAGATGGTCTGGGATTTGCCTGCTGTCACCCCAGAGGTACTGTCTCAGTGCTGGGCAGCCTTGTGATTGAGGGCTGATCTCCTGACCTCACTGTCCAGCACATGTGGATTTGAATAGCAAAGAATGTGCAACTCATACTTGAAGTTGCATCTTTGTTTCCTTCTAGTGGTTGATTCACATTGGAGGATGAGAGCCTAAGGTTGTGGAATCTCCATCACTGGAGATATTTAAGAGCAGGTTGGACAGTCATCTGTCAGGGATGATCTAGATCAGCAGTTCCCAATCTTTTCTAGATGGGGACCCATAAGACATGCATCTGACGAAGTGGGTCTTTGCCCACGAAAGCTTATGCTCCAACACTTCGGTTAGTCTATAAGGAGCCACAGGACTCCTCGCCGCTTTTGCAGATTCAGACTAACACGGCTACCCCTCTGATGCATAAGACTTGGTGACCCAAGGTAATTCAAAAACAGAGGAGGGGGCGGGCAGAGTCACCTGGGGAGACACTTGGCGACCCTTTTGAAATGTAATGGCAACCCCTATTTGAGTCCTGGCCCATAGGTTGGGAAACCCTGATCTAGATGGTGCTTGGTCCTGCCGTGAGGGAGGGAACTGGACTCAATGACCTCTCAAGGTCCCTTCCAGTTCTAGTGTTCTAGGATTCTACGATTACAGCTATCAGCTAATGGAGCTATTCTTTTTGCTATTCTGTTATTCAGGTAATAGAGATTCTACTTTCAATGCTGAAGATCATGAGTTAAAACTCTGCTCCCAGCCCAAGTAAGGTTATACTGATTGCCCTAAAACCACCACATTTTAGTCCGTATCTCTTTAGTAAATATCAGAGCAGCCGATTGCCAAATCCTGAAGTCTTTGCTCTGCTTTTAAACAGTTCTCCTTATTCCATGACTGCACTGGAAGTTTTGCCTGCGTAAGGACAGCAGGACATAGCTTGACAACCTCAAAAGCTCAGAAGGCAAATAATAAATCCCTCCCACCCCCCCCAACCTCGGCAACTGACGGCTAGCGGAGTCTCATTTTAACAGACAAGCCATTTCTCAATTATGCACCTTTCGTTTTGATGCTGAATATTTTGTGGTGTGTATAAAAAGATTTCTGTTATCACTTCGGGGTGCTTTTCTGACAGCTCCCAGCCCTGCGCAGGCACGACTGCAGGTTTAGAAAGGCAAAGCTGTACTTACTACCCTCCTTTGCAAATTGGCTGGGGTAGATGGTTCCAGCCCCGGCTGGGGTAGATGGTTTACACATTGTTCCGTTAGTGGTGAAGAGTTCGACTGGGGGGTTCCTACCGGACTAACTAACCTTTAGGCTACTGGATCAAATGTGCCCAGGTTAGTAATACCTGGAAATTGTCCTTTGGTGGTTCTACTCTACGTGGACTGGCTTGTTGTTTTAGCCTTGGTCTTGGTGGCAAAACGGCAAGCGTGCTTGGTGCCTTTGGTTCCAGTCTTAGAGGGAGGCCATGGACGGAATAGTAAACAATTTAACTCCCCTTCTTCCCCTCAAGTTGGTTTTTCTGTGCCAAGACAGGTGGCCCAGGGGAAACTGACTGCTGATATATCAGCTCTCTCCAGTGCCGGCCAGGCTCCAGGGCTGCTGCCTTATCTGCTCTCGCCATCTTGGATCCTTTGCGCTTGTTTCTCACTATTTAGTCTCGGTACCGTTTGTGCTTTAGTAAGTGCTAACCTCGGCCGCCTCGGCTGTCGAACGCCCGAGTTGTGACTCTGCAGACATTTCAGTGGGGACAGATTGTGATGGCACAAATGCAGGATCAGGCAGAAGGAAAAGCTGGGGGTGGAGGAGAGAAAGAGGTTTGTTCTGAATCTCAGACTGACAGGGATGGGCAGAAGCAGGGATGAGGGTTTTGCTCTGGAAAATCTCATTAGTCAAGTAATCCAAACCTGGTTCGTTTGGCTCTACATCTCCTTCATTAACGGCCTCAGAGCTCAGAGGAATGGTTCCTGTTTTGTCTCACTCCTAGTAGCATTTCACAGGTGAAGAAACTGAGGCACAAGAAGTCGAATGACACAGGAAGACCGGAGGCAGAGCCAGAAATGTGACCCACTCCTGTGCTATCCTCCCTTAGGACACTAGCTAAGGGAGACAGAAAATGACCAGCCACGTCAGCTGCTGTTTGCGTTAATCATTTCTCCTTTCAAGGGTGCTCCAGGCCTTTGAGCAGAATTCTTCTCAATATGTGAGGGTCTTTACCAAAATAATAACGGCGCCTAGTGCTTCAATGGTGTTTTTCATCAGTAGCTCTCAAACCACTTTACAAAGGAGGTCAGGATCACATTATCCCCATTTTACAGAGTGGGGGGAACTGAGACACAGAGCAACGTTGTGACTTGGACACGGTCGCGGCAGAGAGACCGGAACAGACCCCAGCTCCCCTGTGCCCAGTCCAGGGCTCTATCCACTAGGACACACTGCTTTCCCAATTCTTTTACTTTGATTCCTGCTTGGTTCCTTGCCACCTCCCCATCCCGAAGGACAAACATGGGATCAAACGCTGGGTGAGAAGTGCTACCCCAGCATGTTCAACTGGGAGTGGGCAGGCATGCCGGGGCTTAAATCTCTCTCGTCAGTCCTGTGTGCCGAGAGAGATGCAGCCTGCACCCAAGGAAGTGTTTGGGCTGTAGCTTGAGGATGTGCTGGGGAAGAGACGGAACTGAGTGTGACCCATGCGCTGTTCCCCCCAGTGCTGGAGGGGGCCTGGGGCAGCCTGCTGTTCGGGCCTTACAAGGCAGGGAGAGCACAGACCCTGAGAAGTGAAGTTCAGGCACCTGCCAGACTGGGTGAAAGGAAGGGGGAGTGGAACCCAGCCCCCCACTGTGCAGCCCTGTGAATGGAGGTGGCTCTCGCTTTTTGCTCTTCGCAGCCCTTGGCTCACAGCCGGGGAGGCTGCTCTGCTGTGACAGGGCAGGAGCGAGAGAGGGAAGTGAGTTAGTCGGGGCCCCCCTCCTGCTAGGGGTGTGCTCCCAGGCCAGCTCTGCCCATGCACTCGGCTTTCTCAGCCCTCCTCGGACTCGGGCAACGGGGCTGGAGCCCTCCAGTGTGCCAGGGCTGCTTGTATTCACAGCTACTTTCTTCCTTAAACAAGTAAAGGGAAGTGATGTTAGTGGGACTCCACTGCAGCCCACATGGCAAACTGTGTCCTGTGTGAATCTTACACTATGCCCATGCCCATGTTATCTGAGCAAAGTGATGCCCCTCCCCATCCTTGGCTCCTGCAATCAGAGTTTCCTCTATTTTTCCCCACCATGTGTGGACTAAATTTTGTTATGTGCACCAAGGCATGTGTGGGTGTGCACCACCCGCCAAAAGACATGCTGTTTGCTGGGGGAGGCTAGGGAAGCTTGGCTAATCAGCTGGGCAGCACCTGAATTTTTCCTGGGTGGCCTCCCAGGCACTCAGCTTACAGAGAACACTGCCTGTAATGTTCTCCAGGTAGCCCACCACAAGCCCCCTCTTGTGCTTACTGCCTCCGTGAAACTGTGGGATAGACACTCTCAGTGGGCGATGCCTGAGAAGGGAGAGCCAGGGAGGGCAAGAGTGGGAGGACAGAGGGAAGAGGAACTCATGTAGACTGATGCAAACAGTAACAACATGAGTTTCTCAGGCCTGTGTTCTACAGGAAGCCAGACAAGGCTGGGTGTAATGGTTCCCTTCGAATCGATGAAAAGCTGGGAGTTTGCTTCTCAGAGCCATTCACCGGCGGTGCTGAAAGAGGCCACGAACGAATTTACTGCCGTTCTGGGCTCTCTCTCCAGAAGCAGCCCCGGGAGTCACGTGGATAGTCTCCGTGCAGGCCCGCTGGGACGGCACCTGGAATATTCTCTTCTGCTCCCAGCTGTGCAGTTTTTTATACTACCGTAGCACACGAGCCCGTCCCTGTAGGGCATGAAGTGACATGATGATGATTACCGACCGGCCGCCACGTACTCGGAAATGGAGAGACTCGAGGAGTTCCGTAGCTCAGGCAGAGCTCGGGGATCTCTTGCAGGAGTGAGTGGGAAGTTCTGTGACCTGCGATGTGCAGGAAGTCCAGCTAGATGATTGCGCTGAACCCTTCTGGCCTGGCAGTCTGCGAACTGAGAGAAGAGCAAGGAGATGGGAGCTAGGGAAAAGGGTTCGGAGCAAAGACTCGGGTAACGAAACATGTTTTGTTGAACAAAGCAACGGCTAAAGCAGGGATGGGCGATAACTTTTGAAGGGGGGGCTACTTCACACCTGTCTGAAGTGGCCCTGGCCCACCCCGGAAGTGGGGTTTGGGCGGAAGGAATGGAGCCAGGACACTTCCCGTGCTCCCCTGCCCACAGACCCGGATTGTCCTGGGGGTGGGGGCATGCCTGTTTTGAACAGCTGGTGGTTCAAAGGGAGACCTTGCGTGCAGGGTGGCAGGGCGGCTGCAGGCTGGATCTGGCCTGCAGAGGCTCTCTTGCCCACCCTTGGACTAAAGGGAGACATAATAGTCTACAAATATCCGAAGGATATAAACACCATGGAGGGAGAGGAGTCGGTGAGGGCTTTGCTTGGGAGACTGGCTAGCAGGATTCACGGAAACTCAGAGTTAAACTCCAGGGTATGCATCGGGATGGGCCATAGCCGTAGTCCCTGCTGAGGTGTGCACAGCTCTAATAATAACCCTGCTGCTTCTGGCTGCTTAGCGCCTGCTCACATGAGATACATTCACAAACTGTTGCTGTGGGAACGTGTCTCTTCCCAGGAAGTCCATTTCACGGACTGAGAAGGCAGTAAAATGCAGAGGAACACACACAAAACCACTTCAGAACATCCTGGGCTGAAAGGAACCAGAGGGCGCTGGCTCCCTGTGCTGGATTTCATAGAACTCCAATGTCCAGGGGTGTTTGTATGTAGGGACTTTGTTGTAGCCCGTCCCTAAGGAGACACCAGGAATTCCTGAACAAGATGTATTGGAGTGGCCTGGAAAGGCGGGGAAGGGCGTATGCAGCAGCCTGGGTGGAATGAGATGTTCACTGAACACGGGTAACATTAATGGGCGAGCTGTGCTCACAGCAGTTCACGTGTATCTGTGTTAGTGTTGTGAGTCATGCTCCTCCACAGAGTTACTGCAGAGCACTGATCAGGGCCAAAGGATGCTAGCGGAGAATTAGAGTGCAGTTTGGAGCAACGTGCATATGTTGAGAGACTGAAAGAGATGCCGGAGAGAAAGGGGGAGAGGCTGGTGCCGTGCTCACAAGCACACGGCAATACATGGTCTGACGGCGCTTATTAAGAGTCTGATGTTATGGCACCTCTGGGACAGTGTGAGACTGTTGTCCCCGATCTTCTAGTCACATCTAACCACACGATCAGCGAGGGATGGGAGAAGGCAGACTGCCGAATTCTGTACATGCTGCATTCCAAAAATCAAAATGAACTGAATGAGGTTTGTGTTTTTCCTGAAAGGAAGAGAGATACACACACACAGACACACACAACTTTAAAAAGGAGCACAAGTGTTGTGAGAGAGAAGAGGAAACAAATCTAGTGAAAAGAGGAGCAGAGAATGGGCAGGAAAAAAGAGAGAGAGAGCGACTGAAGGAAGAGAGGCAGGTTGTCTGTCATTTTCCATTATAAGACCCTTTTTTCTTCTGCTTTATAATTTTTGCCAAATTTTAATCATTTGAGCTGAAATGTTCGATGGTGCGTGTCTGTCTTAGGTTGATTTTGGGTGGGCGGAGGATTCAGTGAAAATGGTTCAGCCATTTTCAAGAACTAGTTTCAGGGAAAATACATCACGTTGCCTGTATTAGAAGCTTCCTACTGCTGTTTAGGTGAAAAGCTCTCGTGTCTCTGTGCTGTGGAGAAAGGAAGGGCCTGCGCGCTGACAGAGCGGTCACCCGGGTGTCAAGAATGCGCCGTTTGCTGTTATCACGGGAAAAACTGGCCAAATCTGACCAAATTATCAGCTGTGGCAAAATCTCAGCTTGTACATGCTCAGTAGAGACTTGGTAGAGTTTGGCAATTCAATTCTCTGATGCATCTGTCTGCACTGAGCAGGCTCCAGCCCCACCCAGCTCTTACCCGCTGACAGGACTGCCATCCCTACAGAGCGGCTGAGGGTGCCCTAGCCAGGGGCGGCAGAAGCAAAGCAATTGGTCCTCTAGCCCGCTGCAGTGCTGGGCTCCAGAACTGAGAGCAGAGCTTCTCGAGTGCTGACCCCCAGGAGGGGAAGGAGGAGACAGCCTGATTCAAATGCAGGGTGGGCAAGAGCTGGATGGGGAGAGAGGTGGGGACTGGAAACTGGGTGGGGGCTGGGATTATCTCGGGGTGGGCCATAGATCAGAAGAGAAGCTGAGACTGTCTGGGGCAGCAGTCGGGGACTGGGAGCCTGGTGAGGATATCAGAATTGGGAAGGGGAGGGGATGGAAAACTTTGATCTGCTGAGGAGCCCGGGAGGGGGAAGACTGGGGCTGGCTAAGGAGAGAGGGGCAAGGAGCCTGAGGCCCTGGGTTGGGGGGAGATGGGGAGCTGTGGGGGGTGGCCGAGGAGCTCAGTGTGTGAGATTAGGTCTGTCCAGGAAAGGAAACTGGCCTGAGGAGACTTGGGGGGAGCCTGGGGCAGATACAGGTTGGGGGGGGGGGCAGGCTGTCCACGAGGAGGCCTGGTAGGGCCTGTGTCTCATTAAAAAGTGATAGGAGTCTTGTGAGATTAGCCAGGGACATGCTTCGAAGGACACCCTGGGTGAAATACGCATATGGCAGCCGCTCTGGGTGTTAAAGGATATCTCCAGGCCTGCTCCTAAAGGGTAAAAGTGACTGGATCCCCCCACGCAGCCCCCTAGAGTGCCGCGGGGGTCCCCTGCATGGGCAGCATCAAGTCCCACCTCCGGGACTTTGTGTTTTCTGGCACCCGAGAGGAAGCAGAGCCCAGTTTGGCCTTTGCCAGGTGTCCCGGGGAAGGGAGCCTGCATAGCTTTCCCCCGCCCCTTGACTTGTCACTTGTTTCTTCCAGATCACCAGAAGCTGGAGCGAGAGGCTCGGATCTGCCGTCTCCTGAAGCATCCAAACATAGGTAGGCTCTTTCTGCACGCTGGGGACGTGTGTGTCTGGGGAGCAGGTCCCTCTCCGCGGCGCCTTCCCGCCCGCCACACCCTGCACCCACCTCCACTTCCCAGGAAGGGAGGCGGTGCAGCTCCCTGGCGCAGATGGACAAGCGGAGGCCTCCATCGGTACTGGAAGGCCTGCCTGAGGGGTAGAGGCCTGGTTCTCCTCCCACTCCCACTGGGGGCCTGTCAGGAATGGCTCCCCGCGGTCGGTGCAGCTGGAGCGTGGGTGACGAGAACAAGGGGCTTAGACCCCAGGCCTGAATGTTCCATGGCTGCTTCTCTCTCCCAGAGGGCAACTTTCTCCCGGGAGGTCTAAGGGTGTGACCCAAATTGGTGGCCAGCCTCCCATTGACTTTGGATCCAGCTGGTGCCTAGCACCTGGCCACACGAGGAGAAGCAGGAGCTCACCATGAAGTGGGCAGTGCTTCCATTTTTACCCCTCCCCACCTCCCACTGCCCAGGTGCTTCTCTCCTCCGGGCTCTCCAAAAGGACCAGCGAAGGGGCGGGAGCTGCGGGGGCGGGTGCCGTGAGAAGGGGGGGCTTTCCCATTAAACGTCCATCTGATGGTAGCCTCCTTCAGAAAAGCTGTTCCAGGAAAACTCCTGAGCCTCTGGGAAAGACAGAAATAGGCCAGGAGAGAGAGAGAAGGAAGAAAGCCAACCCTGGGCCCTGAGAGCGATGCTGATTCAAGCTGTCACTCTGCCCATTCTCCCAGCGCCTGAGCTGAGGCTGGCGGTGCCAGAGCTCGCCTCCCCAGAGGAAGATTCCCCACCCAGCGGGGAATGTGGTAAGCAAGACTCTCAGGGCGGGAGCCAGGGAAAGAACCTGCCCTTCCTTGGGGACTCCAGGCAGGAGCGTCGGTGGGTTTTTGCACCACGTTGAAGAGGAAACAGCTTGCAAACCGGGCCGCAGATGCTCTGCAACAGCATCGCCTGCAGAGCATGAGAACAGAAGAACGGCCAGACTGGGTCAGACCAAAGTCCTGTCTGCCGACAGTAGCCAACGCCAGGTGCCCCAGAGGGAGCGAACAGAACAGGGGAATCTTCAAGCAATCCCTCTCCTGTCTCCCTGATATAAGCTAGGGACGCCATTCCTGCCCATCCTGGCTAACAGCTGTGGACGGACCCATCCTCCGTGAATTTCGCTCTTTCTCGAACCCTGCTAAAGAGCAGCCCAGCGTGCTGAGATGGAGCCAGCTTCGTTCTGAACTGGGGCTTTCCCCCCTCGTCTTGCTGCTCCTTGCTGCCTGGCTTTCTCGCTCCTGAGGTGAGGTGAGGGCCACTGGAACAAGCCATGCACGGTGGCTGCAAAATGCTGAGCCTGTCTGGCTAAGCGCTCTCACCGCTCCACCCCCTTCCCCAGTGCCTCCCCATGCACCTGTCTGGCAAACCACATCGTCCCACAGTGCCCACCTCTGATCTGTGGCACCCCATGGTGAGGGGGAGTCAGGAAGAGGCAGCAGAAAGTCAGTGCCGTGGGGGAGCCCACGCCGAGCAGACTCCATCCGCCCTGCGCTGTCTGCTCCACCTGGAACCGCGTTCCCTGCCTGTTCCCACCTCGCCCCCCTCTCTCCCTCGCACATGCACACACACACACACGCTCCCTGCTTCATAAATGTTTCAGCTCATAAAGAGCCTGTCAGCTTCAATCTGTCTCAGGCAAATGCCTGCACAGCAGCGTCAGGTCTCCTCTGCATCAGCCGGAGTCACAGACCAAGCTGGACCAAGCTGTTGCCGTGGCAACAGAGGCATTGGCTCCCCCCCCCCCTCCCTTCGCTCCAGCTGGCAAAACGCTCCTGGGCAAAAGGGAAAACAAATTGGGGGGAGGGGAAAAAGGGGCGTCGGCCAAGCCGTGCGAGAATCTGGGGAGCAGCGCAGAGAGCGGGAAGGCGGGGGAAGGGGATGACTATCAGCAATGCTGCAGGTTTCCCTGGCATGCCACTCCTCAACAGCTAAACGTTGCCAGGCTGGCATCTTCCAAGTGACCCCGCATCCGAATCTCTCCCAGGCTCTCTTGGGCTGGAAAGGAGAGCGAGCGCAGCCCCCAGAGATGGCAGGTGTTGTGCTTTTCCCTGCGCAGGGAGCGGAGCACCGCCTTTCAGCCGGAAGGGCCTTTTGATTGGGGATGATGGGAAGCCACGCAAGAAAGAACAAAAGTAAAGTCCCTCTGCAAGAGCACGGTGAGGCATCTGCTCCCTGCATGCAGCTTGCAGGACACACGGGCTGCTCTTGCCACTCCCAGGAAAGGTGATTATGCAGGACAGAGAAGACAAAGCCAGCCTAGTTACACAGCTGGACACAGCACACGATGGGACAGATCAGGGCTCCTGCATGTAAGCAGTTAGGACAGGTGGGTGCTGCTAAGTTCACTTCCCCACTCCAGTCACGGATTCACTGTACGAGCTTGGGCCAGTCCCCTGCGCTTTCCATGCCTCCTCGCTGTGCACCGGGAAAGGGGGATGAAACAACATTTGCCTCCTCGCCAGGGGTGCTGGGTTCATCAGAGCACTTTGAGGTCCTCCCGTGGCAGGTGCCCCCAAGCGGTGAAGATGGGGGAGGGACAAAGAGTAATGCTACACAGAAGGGAGCACAGGGGAAGGGAAGAGTCCGCCCCTTGTCAAAGGTTTGCTACTCTGGAGCCCAGCGAGCCGGCACTCTGCACTGAGAATGACACCTTGGGCACTTGTAAGAAGTGCCAGGCGTGGATAACTTCATGCAGGAAACACAGCATTGCTCCTGCTAACAGCCGCAGAATCCCTTATCCCCACAAGCCACTGCCTGGCACGGGACATTCGTGATGGCAGGCCCGTGAGTGCTCATCTCTGGCCAATTACCATAGAAGATTAGGGTTGGAGGAGACCTCAGGAGGTCATCTAGTCCAGCCCCCTGCTCAAAGCAGGATCCACCCCAACGGAATCACCTTCATCTTATCGTCATCTCCTCCTCCTCCTCCTCACTATGTCAGATCCATTCCCCAGGAGCAAGGGGGAAAGTTCCAGCAGGAGCTGTCCCGAAACACGATGCAGGCTGGCCGCTGCTCAGGCATGTCACTAGCTGCTGCCAGCCGGGGCCCCAAACTCTTCCGTCACTGGCAGCACCTGCAGGGATCAGCCCCCAGGAGTAAGAAACAGGCTGAGTCAGAGCACATGGTGCACCAGAGCACCCCCTATTGGACAACAAAGGAACTCTGGAAAGCTGCCTCCAATGGGAAACAGAAGCGTCCATCAGGGCGGCAGGGGACGGCCACAAGATGGCCAGGATTGTAAGCAAGCAAACTGGGAAAGGGTGCACGCTGGCTGGGTTTGATGCAACTCTCTCTCCTCCTTCTCACCAGCACGCCATGGCACAGACAATCAATAACAGGGTAGGCCAATCGGGTGGATCAACCTCTCAACAGAATAAACTAGACGGGCTTAGAGCCGCTGGCACACTCTGGGCTACGCTCTGCTCCCAGTGAAGGGAAGGGGAGCTTTGGCACTGGTTTCACCTGTCTTCCAGGTCCACTGAATTTTGAGGCCGGCGAACGATGCAGATTGGTCATCACCAGTCTTGCCTCCTGTTTATTCGCCGCCCGTCCGTGGCGTGCACTCTTGACGCACACAGCTGGCCTTGGTGCAAGCTGGAAAGGGTTAACGAAGCAGGATGCTAAGGAAACCAATCTGGTTGCTATTTATACCCACAAGGCACTCCTTCCCCCACCCCTCGCACCCCCCACTGTTCACTGCTGCCTGGAAACTTGGGAGCACAGCTTCCCCTGACTGCAGCACAAACAGGCTAATTACCCACTGATGATCCGGAATGAGCTAGAATGCTGCAGACTGGCATTAAAGAGGAGCAAGAAGAATCAATGCCATGGGGAGACGAGTGCAAGGAAAGCCAGTCTGCAGAGGAGCCAAGATTCCTGGCAGAAGCTAGAGCCGTGGCTTGCAGGACAGTACTACCTCTCCAGGGGGCATGCACCGCAGGAGGGCCGGGGGCGTTTTCACTGGGCTGGACCATCCCCTCCCATTATAATTAGAGATGGGCCCCCAGGTCCAAAGTTTGAAGCTGTTTAGGTCTAGCATGTTGCTTTGGCCTATTCTAGAGATGGGAGCCAGCTGCACCATGTGGAACCAGATCCCACCTTCCCTGTTGTTCAGGGGAGTCCAGAATTGCGGGTTTGATCTGACCCACCTCTAATCCTGGTAGACGTCGATGCGCCTTCTCCAAGAGCAGGTCACCCCATCGCATAGCCCTGAATAATTTGAAGAGTCCTTAGAAGCCAAGCCCATAATGGGCAACTCTTCTGGAACCTCCAGGAAGACAGTGAGATGGAGACTCCTTCCTTCTTGATGAGATGTGGGCCCCTTCGCAGGGGTCTGATTCACTCCCTGCGGCAACTTCTTACTGACGTGATTCCCCATGGACATGGCGCACCCGGCCGTTACTGGTCGTGTTGCACATCCAGGCACATAAAGCGTTCCCAGGCGACAAGCTATGCCAATTAGACCAATCGTAGGCATTGTGACTGGGGTGCCAGAGCATACAACAGAGGCTCGAAGGGGGCAGTGGTATGTTGGTGGGCATGCGAGGCTTTTTAAACCTTCGTGAACCCCAGCATGGCTCCAGAACATCCCTGAGGTCAAAGCTCCGTGCTGTACTTCTGTACCTAAACCTACAGGCTTGGAGTGGACGGGCCTAGGGTTGAGTGACGCTGGGTGAATTCCTGGTTTGGGACAGAGTTCTGGAGGAATTTGAGGATTTCACATGGCAGTGACCCCCACACTGAATGCACCAGGGTGTCATCAGTTGAATTTGGCGTTGAGGTTTTGAATTCATTCAGTTCTCAAACTCCAGGTTTCTCTCTCCTTCCAGCCCCTTGGCTGTGCAGATTCCCTGACACTGCTCCTGTTGCTGACTGGATCCCAGGACATGTGTCAAGGATGCTCACAGGAATTGGACACCTTTTTCATGGGACTGGAGAGGATCATAGAATCATAGGACTGGGAGGGACTTCAAGAGGTCATCTAGTCCAGCCCCCTGCATTCATGGCAGCACTAATTATTATCTAGACCATCCCTGACAGGTGTGTCTCTAACCTGCTCTTAAAGATCTCCCATGGTGGAGATTCCACAACCTCCCTAGACAATTAATTCCAGTGCTTTGCCACCCTGACAGGGTATTTTTCCTAATGTCCAACCTAAACTGCCCTTGCTGCAATTTAAGCCCATTGCTGCTTGTCCTGTCCTCAGACGTTAAGGAGAATATTTTTTCTCCCTCCTCGTAAGAACCTTTTCTGTGCTTGAGGTTTCTCTCTTGACCCATGCAGCCATCACAGGAAGACAGGAAAAGTCATAACTGAGGCCACTAGGGGACAAAGTCGAACTATGATACGCATCTCCAGCTACATGAAGAGCAAAGCTGAAGTCAATGTACCTTAGTCTGAATTTTCTCAGCGTCCCCACTGCTGAAGGCTGATGGGAGAAACTCCCCCATGGACTTCCTTTACTCCTCGTGACCCGGTGGAGTACCAGAGTTGATGGGGGTGCCATCTTTACTAGACCCACTAAAAAGACCCCCAGAAGTTCAATCTCTGCAGCACCCATCTCTCGGTAAGTGGAAACTAGGCCTGAGGGTGAGAGAGAATAGTTGGACCAATGCAGGCCTCTGAGCATCAGGGGATGAATACGGAAACCAGCAATGTGAAAGGGTGGGGAGGAAATACCAATCAATAAGAATAACCACGGTGGCTCAAATCTTCCGCTCCGCAGAAGGCCCTGAGAGCGAAGACTCACTCAGGCATGACAACCCTGTTCCTTTCTTTTCATAACTGTTAATGAAATGACAATGATAAACCTCCCAGAGGACTCTGCCTCGCAGCGATGGGTCATTGTCCCCTGGGCATAGAAGATAGCAGTAACGCAAGTTGTCCCTTTGAGAGGAGCCTGAAGGCGAAAGGATGTCTAAGCAGGTGCAGCCTTCTTCCTGAAAGAGCAGCCAAAACCCTGCAAGGAGAACAGGGAGGTAGCTTCCTAATGGCACCTCTGAGCAACGAGCCTCAGTCTACAGAGACCTGCTGTGGGAGCTGCACTAATAGATACGTGACTGCAGCTAAAGCGAACCCTATCGCTGTGCCAAGAACCCCCCGATGTTCTCCATTGTAGGCGTTGGAAGGGGCTCCCCACATGCCCTGGAGCAGAGGATGGTGTGAGCACTAATGGAAATAATGTACGTGAGGTGACTGGTCACCTGACTGCCCAAATGGGAGGGTGTCCATTGGGGAGTATGGTCTTGGGGTGGGGTGGGGGGTTGACGATTGTGACTAGGTACATCTTTCACCGGGGCACAAGGTTCTCAGGAGCATTGCATTGTCTGAGTACTGATCATGGGTGCGTGCTCTTTCATAACTCCAGCAATTCCTCCCTGGCCTTTCCATTATTTCCTTTAAATCCCCTTTTCCTCCAAATTCTCCAGCCTCCAATGCAAGCTTCCCATTCCCAGCAGTGTCCTGGTTCACAAGCTGCAATCACCATCTGCTGTTGGATTTGCCTGCTGAGCTCTTCATATTGGTGTGGTGGGGGTGAGATGAACAAGCGAGCATTTTACTGACTCTGGGAAATAACACTGGGAATGCAAAGAATCTGCATTCAAAACCAGAGCTGGAATAGCCTCAGAGCATACTTGTTCCCATTAGCCCATGGACAGGAAACACAAAGGATGAAGAAAATTTCCATATGGAATGAGGCCAAATTAGCTATGATCAGCGTTTGAGTAGCTAAAACCGCACTCCAGTTTCACAAGAAATGGGATTTTAAAACAACACACTTTGGATGTAATTTTTTTCCTTTTTACCTCCAGTTTAATCAGATCATTTGCAAAAGTATCAAGACTTACCTGATTGCATTGAGACCTGGTGACAGACACACAGGTAGAAAGGGTTAAATGTATTGTATGCACAGTCTAGAGGTCACTAGAATAAGCTGTAGAGTCCTGGGACATAGGGAACCATGAATCAAAACAAAAAGGGCCAAATTCTGCTGGCATTTTCTCTGGTGCAACTATACTGGGGTTGCTTCTAATCCTATCTATCTATCTATCTATCTATCTATCTATCTATCCCCATACACATCTCTCTGTCTCTGCCATCACCTTAGTTCTGTGCCTTCTCCATCAGTGTAGTATTGGAATCACAGACTTTGTAACCGAGAGCAGAATTTGGCCTCAAGACTCTGAATTAAGGGACGAGCTGAGATGTTTCGTGACTGCATTCAGTCCGACTAGCGTTCTGCACAGTGCAGTACTACAACCCAGAGCTTCATTTGTCACGCAAGAGCTTTCGGGACTCAAGCAATTATTTTTTACATTCATAACTGATACAGCAAGCCCAGAGGGGCCGGGCTACGAAGTGCCAAGCCCAGAAGGGCCGGGTTATGAAGTGCCAAGCCCAGAGGGGCCGGGCTACTAAGTGCCAAGCCCAGAAGGGCTCAGCCCTGACAATCCCTGGCACAAATTAAGCACAGCTACAAGAGCACTGTGTGTCCCGACACCCTCCCCCCCGAGTCGTGTGTGCCACTTGGAATGGATTCTTCAGGAACTGCCACTAGCCCAGAGCCAAGCTCCGGGAAGCAGACCGAAGAGGCTGTTCTTTGGACATTACAATAGGGTGCCGTTCTTTCCATTGCAGTCTTTGGCCAAACAACAGCACTGGTGAGGAGAGGGGGACTGTTTAATCAGAGAGGGTTACCTCAGACAACCCCACCAAGTGACCCACCTGCCCCCCCCCAGGAGAAAGGGACGTCACTGAGGGAAAACATTGTATTCCCAGCAGCAGAGAAACCCTGCCTGCAAGAATGCTGCCTTGGCAGGACTCTCTCTGCAGCCCAGCATCTCTCTTGATTAAACCACCCTAATCCCGGGGATTAGAGAAGCGTGCGTGTGAGTGTGCGTGTGGCTGAAATACCATTCGATGCTGGAGATAACCAAGCAGCTGCCCAGGACCTTCGCCAAGCACGAGCCCAACGTGCAAACCGCCACCAGCGCTCTGCTCGGGAAATGACCTTGAGTCCTCGTCCCTCTGCGGGCCTGGTGCTGTTGTGGGAGGGACAGTGGGAAGGCCGATGAGCTGTTGCGCTAGTGGGCAGTGGGTGGAGAACACTCCCCGGGATGTACCTCTGCCATCCCTGGGGGAACTGTTGCAGCTCGCGGGACACGGGGGAGTCTGCACGTGAACGCGAGAGGCCGCGGAGTGGTGCGCGACTGTGAGTGCGAAGGACGTTGTGGTCGGTAACTTGCCCTTTTGTCTCTGTCCCAGTGAGGCTCCATGACAGCATCTCTGAGGAGGGCCATCACTACCTGATATTTGACCTGTGAGTAACGGCGACCGTCGCGTTTCATCCTTCACCACATGGGGCCTGTTCAGGGGCGGCCCGTCCATCTAGGCGAACTAGGCGGTCGCCTAGGGCAGGAAGTTAAATGGGGCGCCCAATTCAAGCGCAATATCATTGAGGGGTTTGGAGGTGGGGGCGCCGATTGCATGGCTCGCCTAGGGTGCCAGTTGCTAGTCTAGGTCCACCACTGCTGCTGTTCTGCCACCATGCAAACCCATAGCCCCACTGACTCCTGCCCAGAGGGGCCTCTCTGTAGGGCCTGCTGCCGCTGCCACGAGAGGCCGTGTTTCTGAGGGGTTGCACAGAGTAATGGAGCCGGCTGGAGAGGCCATTTTGCTCCTGCTTCCTGTGTTAGTGGAATTAGCTTTGTGTGCTATGCAGATCAGCACTCTGGCTTCTCAGAGCAACAATTAGCATATTTAATGCAGCCTTCCCCAGAGGTCCCGATGCTACTGCTGCTCTCTGGCTTGTGTCCATGACCCTGCCTCGTATGGCAGCGACTGTGCCTTCCTTCCCCTTGGAGACAAACGAGCCCTGCAGCCAAGTAATCGCTAAAATGCTCCCCTTTGGATTATACATCCCCCCACCTCTCACTGTCCTTCCCTCGGCCTGGTTCCTCTGGCTCGTCCTCTCCCTTGCTGCCCAGGGGAGGACTGCAGTCCGAATGCAAAACCCGGGGCTCCGAGGGGTTTGCGGAAAGCAGGGGCCGGTCACTGCCAGAGCTGGCTGAAAGTGAGGCGCGTAATGTAAGACGCTCGAGGAAGGGCACAAAGAGCTGGGTGGGTCCGGCACGTTCTACAGATTTCAGGGCCCATTGTGATCATCTGGTCTGACCGTGCTCTGCTACTCTCTGGTCTTGCTGGGGCTGGGGACAGGATGGCTCAGGGGCCTGGCCCTTCCCGCTCCTGATCACCCGGTCAGACACAGCTCATCTGATGGCCACTGCGTGGCCTCCTCTGTGAAAGGAACTGGTGAGTTCCGTCAGCTGTGCCGGCCCCCTGGACACTCCTTGGCCGGTCCCGGTGCCAGGCTGAGGACTGCGTTATAATAGGGAAGGAATGAACCACGCTCCCACCCCAGGCACAGAGAGCCCTGTAGCCCTTCAAGGGTTAAAGTGGTAGTTTGCCGAAAGCACCTGCTCCATGCAGCAGCACAGAAGATGCACGTGGGTTAGAAGAGCCCAGTGCTTTTAGTGGCATGGTTACATTTCCCAGCAGGCTCTCCTCCAGCCACAAGCCATCCATTTCTGGAAGCTGCTCCCGCAGTGGGCTGCACGGATCAGCTGGGGGTACGTCTAGACTACGCTAGACTTTGGAAAGAGGATATGCAAATTCCGCGGGATTTGCCGCTTTTTCCTTAAAAAATGAGGTTTACGTGGCTTGTCGACAAACGGGGGTGGGGAGGGTTCGCCGACAAAACCGCATCTAGATTACTTTCACTTTCAAAAGTGAGCTCGAAAGAAGATATGCAAATTCCCGTGGAATTTGCATATCCTCTTTCGAAAGTCTAGCATAGTCTAGACATAGAGTGGGGGAAATGAATTTGCAGCAGCCATGGCTCTCTTCCCTAGTACCCGCTAAAGCACAAACATTTCAGCAACCCAGGGTCCGCCGCTGGGGGAGTGGGTTAAAATGGGGATTCAATTCTCTTTCATTGCTCCTTCCCCCAAAATTGCCAAGTGCCCCAGCCCTCTCACCCACCAATTCCACAAACCCTTTGCCCCCCCCAACACACTCTCCGCCGCTGTACGTCTCAGTCCCTGCTGAACTGCTTGTCCAGTAGTGCTTTGGGTCTTTCCATGGGTCGATGGCCAGTTGGTACAAATCCGCAGCCGTAGAGATTTCCTGAGCTGACGTGACACCTTGTCTGTCTCACTCGCAGTGTCACGGGTGGAGAGCTGTTCGAGGACATCGTGGCCAGAGAATACTACAGTGAAGCAGATGCCAGGTGAGGATGGAAACCTACCAGAGGACCCTGCAAGGCTTGGCAGCCAGGTATAGCCAGGCAAGGGAAGGGTAGAGCGGCCCAGCCTTCGCCAATAGCTCCAGGTCTGTCCTCCGCCAAGAACTTAGTTATTTACAACATCAGAGCATCACCTTCCTCCACATTGTTACTGATTTTAGAGCAGCGCTCCGGGATCTGCTGCTCTTGCTTGTCGTACCATGTGACCTTGCAAGTGGCTTGTTCTAGCCAACATGTTTCCCAAGCATGCTACGGCTTCTGTGCGTAATCACACTGCCGATTCTCCCGATCAAACCCGGGCTGCTTTAAGTGAATGCAGACCGGCTCTCCCCTTGTCTCAGTCGGATAATGCAGTTAGTGTCCAACCTACCTGCCTGATGGGTGGCAGCTGGACTCCGCCATGCCTCACTCACCAAGGTTTGGGCGAGGAGAGGCCACTGGCATGCTGGATCCCAGGCAGAAGGTATTGGTGCCAGTGCTTTGTGGAGTCCTAGGAAGAGATGATTACATTCTTGACATTTACCAGTTGCAATAGTTATTTTTGTGTCTTTAAAGGCGTATCTGTGGCATTCACCACTGGCGTATCTGAGCATCTTGCAAATATTAATCAATTAAGCCTCCGCGCAGCCCTGGGGAAGAAGGGAAGCATTGGCATGCAAAGATGAAGGGACTTGCTCCAGGTCCCACAGGAACTCTGTGCCAGAGCTTTGAGCAGAACTCTTGGCTCCAGGGCCCTTCCCCACAAAACCATCCTTCCTCCTTTTACCAGAGTATTTGTGGTCCCAAGCAGAGGCAATAAAACTGAGGTTCAGGCAAACATCACCCTGCAGGAAGCTTCCGAGTCAAGGCTCCTGCATGAAAAGATTATCTTTCTTTCCTGATTTGGAATCAGCTTTTCAGTGAGCGTGCTGCATGCCCTGAATACGTTGATAACCAAGCCCCTTATTAGTACCCTACGAAAATGTACATGAGAACCTTTTGTTTAGCAGACACATGTTTTGTAACCAAAGTCATAGGCCCCTCTTGGCACGTGGAACTTCTTTTTCATTCTTGTGCATCCAGCAGTTTGCGCCTGATTTAATGGGCTGTCTGAAACAAACAGACTTAATGAGCCCTACTAGCCCAAGCCAGGACGAAGGCAATGAGGCAGGAGTTACTATGCTCCTAGTTCTTCCGCTCTGCTGAGATCATCGCACACACTCAGGCTGGCGTCTCCGTTTCACCATGAGGCCCCAGCTCCCGTTCTCAAGTTCCCCGTGCAGCCGCTCACAGTGTTTCTATGGGAATGGTTTGGATTGTGTTAGCGCCTTACCTCTGACAGCCATAGGAGGGCCTTACGGAACCTGTGCACTCCTTTTGAACTGTTCATTCAGTGCGCCTGAATGAGTCAGTGACCCCCAGCTGGGGGTGTTATTGGCAATCATGCTTTGATTATTCCGCTGTTCTCCGTTCTGCACCTACCTGGGACTCTGCGGAGCGAGATTCTAGAAGCCTCGCTGTGCGGCCGTTAGCAGGAAGAGGAATGGGCATTGGCGTGGGAACTAGGTGTGTGTGTGGGGGGGTGTTGCAGCACCCCTGGACTCCCCGCCTCGTACCCAGCATCCTGGCTGCCTGCCCCATGCACCAGGGGCTCTGCTGCCTCCCCTATGTGCTGGGGGCCCAGTTTGAGCCCCGTACGTGGGAAACCTTTGCTGCTAGCCACATTGCCCAGGGATCATGGCTGCCAACCCTGTATGTCTGGGCTTTGCTCCTGGCCTCAGCTGGGGGTGGGGATGGATGGGGTTGGGGACTCAGCACCCCCACTCTTAAAACTGTTCCCACACCACTGGGAATAGGGAGTGTGGGAGGTGCTGAGAGGAGATAACAATGAAGGGAAACTCAGCAGGAAGCCCTACCTCTGCTTCCCTCCCAGAGTGCAGGCATGACTTGTGTGATTTCTCTCCAGCCACTGCATTCAGCAGATCCTGGAAGCTGTCCTACATTGCCACCAGATGGGCGTGGTGCACCGGGACCTCAAGGTAAGAGCTGCGGTGAAGGCTGGTAGGCCTCCACATGCAACTGCCAGTGCTTCCAGGGTGTAAGAACCTCACAAAGAGAGAGATCGGCCTAGAAGTCTTGTCCTGGAACCTGCCCGGGGGAGGTTTGGGGCACCTGTAACGCAGTGAGAAGAATGCCTTGTGGGAGCTTCCAAAAGCCAAGGACAGGAAGCAAAGCCAGGCCTTCAGGAAGCATCACTGACTTCATGGCTTTCAAGGGGGACTGTTGGGGAGCAACGAGGAGGTCCTTCTAGCCCAAGGTCCCGTGTCAAGCCAGCATTTCCTTCTAGAAGGATGCAGCCGCTCTACTTACAAAATGCCTTTCTCCTGCTCTGGAGGGAGCAGGATCAGCCCCAGAGGGAGACACGGGTAGGTCTGGAGGGAGCGCTTCCTGATGACCATTGCTGGGGTCTCCGTGGAGACCTGGGGCATGTCTACACAGCAGGGCTAAACTCAAAATAAGCGACGCAACTGGAGCGACGCTAATCGCGTCGCGTGCGTCGACATAGCTTGTTTCCGAATCTGGGCGCGGCTACACAGCCCTTATTTCAAAATAGAGCTGCCCTCCCCCGACTTCCCTCAGTCCTCGTACAACGAGGGTTACAGGAGTCGGAGTAAGAAGTCCTCCGGCTGGACAGTATTTCGACATTATGTCGAAATAACCGCGTGCGCGTAGTCGCGCACTTAGTTTAGTTCCTCTGAAATAACAGGGCGGTGCAGACGTACCCCCATTCAGTCCTCTGCGGTGGGAAAATCGGTAAGTGACTGTGACGTGTCTGGTCCCCACCTGGGGCTCCTCAAATCCGTTCTTCTGGTTGGGGAGAGAAAAATGACCCATGCTCTCGCATCATCTGCAACAGGAAGTTCTTTAGGGTTCATTTGGAACCAGCAGGGCTGACAAGGGCTTGACAAAGCCCTGGCTGGGTTGATTTAGTTGGGATTGGTCCTGCCTTGGGCAGGGGGCTGGACTTGATGGCCTTCTAAGGTCTCTTCCAGCTCTATGGTTCTATGATTCTATGATTATCCAGGTTATAGCCTTGGAGCCTTAAAACCCCAGCTTGCCCACTGAGGGAATTTGGTTCAGTAACACCGAGCTTCTGCAGCAGAGACCCTCCCTTTCTGCTGGCCAAGAGGTGTTTAAAAGCTCTGGCTTCATCCAGGCTGGTCTAGAATGTTCTCTCCCTGGAGAGAGCTCTTCTCAGGCAGGCCCATCTGCCTCTCCAGTAAGAGGAAGCTCATCCCATCGCTCCCTCTCAAAACGCCTCCCACTTCAGGCTCAAATGCAGCATGAGCAGGACTTCCAAGGTTGAGGCAGCGCCTTCTCTCCCTGCAAAGACACCCATAACTCTGGTAACCAATTGGGCTGTCATCAGTTAGTTTGCCTGCAGTTTGTCCAGGGATTGTGCAGCCAGCTGCCCTGATTCCGGGCCGGCTAATGCAGTCGAAAGAGCGTAACTAGACGATCGCTCTCCCTAATGGAGGTAATCAGATTGCCGCTGAATGGGAGCCCGGAGTCAGGGCCCTCAGCAGAGATGGAAACCGGATTCATGTGTCTTCATCAGCCCTGCCGTAGGGAGTGGTGGAGCCTGAACTGCAGCCACGCACCCTACTGACACATGGAGGGCTTTGCTGGCCTCTTGTTTTTACCTGAGGGTGAGCTGTCCGTGAGGGAACCTCCGATCTGTAGCACAAAGGGTTGTTTTTCCTTCCCCCAGTTCGGTAAGGAGTCCAAGGGAGCCTACACTGGCCTAAGTCACTCCACCTTTTAGCCACCCGGATGTGAATGATCCACTAGCTCAGACTCACGTCCACCTACCACTGGGGTAACATAACTTCCCCATCCCACATTTGGCCCACTGAGACTGAGGGTACGGCTACACTGTGGGGGTTTCAAAGAAGGTATGCAAATTGCACTCGCATTAGCATATCTTCTTCCGATTTTTTTTCCAGAAGAGGATTTTCCGATTTTTGGCCCGTCTACACGGGGCCAAATGTCGGAAAAAAACCCCTCTTTCGGAAGCCCCCTGTGCACCTCGTTTTACAAGGAATAAGGGGGCTTCCGAAAGAAGGTTTTTTCCTGACTTTTGGCCCTGTGTAGATGGGCCAAATATCGGAAAGTCCTTTTCCAGAAAAAAAATTGGAAAAAGATATGCAAATGCGAGCACAATTTGCATACATTCTTCAAACCCCGCCCCCTCAGTGTAGCTGTATCCTGAGTATGGCGATGCAAGCTCATGTCCCGGTAACACACAGGCCCAGGGGCAGGAAGAGAGGAATATAGCAGGAAAAGCTACTGCCAGGAGGCTGCTGTGTCAGGCCACCCCCTTAGTCTAACTCTTACCTTCTTCCAGCTCCCCTAGCTCTGCTCACTTCTGTGTCCGAGAGCGGGGCTGGATAGTTTTAAGGGAGTCTCACTGTGTCTAGGGCAGGCCAAGCGTACGGGGCCTTGCGCCCTGCCTTTGAATCAGGCCAGCGACTCTGGGAGCTGTTTGAATACAGAAGGAAGAAAGAAGGACAGCAGGCATGACCTTTCTACCTGATGTGAGCCCAAGTCTCTCCTTAGGCTCTGGTGTCTCTGAGGATAGGCTGTTGGGCTCCCCAAGGCCTAGGCAGAGATGGTCTATCCTGCTTTGTTCTCTTAAACGCTCCAGGTCTCGAGTTCTCCCTTCTTCTCCTCTCCCCTTTGGAGTGTCCCATCAGGACATTCAGCAGCATCACGGCCCGGTGTGCAAACACCGCCCAGCGCAGCACGGCCCTTGCATGCGTTCTTCTCCTGACAGAGACGTGCAACAGAGCAGCCCCCAGGGTTTCTCAGAGAAATGTCTCCCAGCTGGGAACTGCTGGGAGACAGTCCCCGCCCCAGAATCCAGACTGGGAGCTCTGCTGAGCACAGCCTGTCACGTGGTCAGTGCAAGAGCCCGAGGAGAGGGGTCCTGCTTGTGCCCAGGGGGTTTGAATACAGTCCTGGGAGGTTGTTTTTTACTTTGGTTCTCTACCCCTCGCTTCCTCCTGTAGCCAGAGAACCTGCTGCTGGCATCCAAGCTGAAGGGGGCTGCAGTCAAGCTGGCAGACTTCGGCCTGGCCATTGAGGTGGAAGCGGATCAGCAGGCTTGGTTCGGTGAGTGACCGGGCTCGGGACACGGAGACGGGGTTGGCCTCCATTTCCCATTTCTGTGTGTGGCCAAACAGCTCCTCTCCCCCCACCCTCCATGGATGTTTCATTGATGTCACAAGCAACATGGGTACCTCGAGTATCTGCCTCTGAATCTAACCAAAGGGTTAAAAATTTCCCACTGAGCTCCCCAGGCAAAGCCAGACCAACGGGGATGGGGGAGCACGTGGAACCTTAAGAACAGCTGCATGAATACCTAAGAACAGCTGCACATGAAACCTTAAGAACAGACCTTTACAAAGCTGCAGTTTTGGCAGCCTTTGTGGCTCCAAGGTGAAACCATCCTTTGGATAACCCATTTGCTTTTGTTGGGAAAATACACGCTGGGTGCCCAGGCAAGATATAAGCAAAGTAACTGAATGGGGAATCCGTGAATGGATTTGCAAAGCCAGGACACGAGCCACGGAGATGCTGTATGGGTTTGGTGACTCTGTGATGGGTACGCAGCCAGGAACCCCTCAGCCCTGCTCCTGGTCCTCCAGTGGCTCATGCCACGTTGAAGTCCCTGAGTGCCTCTTTGCTGCACTGCTGCAGTTGCTGTGTCCTGCCGTCTCGCAGGACAGCTGGGAAGGGAATGTGTAAAACTGGTCTTCTGTCCAACATTTGAAACCCAGTGAGGCCTCAGTTCTAGGGATGGGCTACCTGGGTACCTCTTTGTAAACAAGCGTGCCAACCTGAAGATGAACACAAAGGGAGATGGCAGGTGTAGGATGCAAACCCAAGATGTCTTTCCTAATGCTGGTTTGGTACGTTGGCTTGGTATCTCACACGACTTATTTTCCTATCCTTCCTTAACCCATCTGATTAGCCACTGAGGCTGCGTCTACTGCGGAGTTGTTTCAGGATACCCCCGGTATCCTGAAATAGCTATTCTGTGTCTTAAGAGCAAGCCCGTTATATTGAAATATAATGAGCTTGCTATTCCGACATCCCTGTAAATCTCATTGCACGAGGGATAAGGGACGTTTTGGAATAGCACTTTATTTCGAAATTTGGCGCCGTGTAGAAATAAGATCGAAATAAGCTATGCAATTTCCGTGGCGCAAATTGCGTAGCTTATTTTGAGGTAAGGGTGCTGTGTAGACGCACCCTGATAGGCCAGGACTTCCGAACCACAGGATAGATTGGTTTCTCGGTTATACCGGTGTCAGTCTGGACTAACTGCACACACATCAATGCAATTAAATCACTGGATTGACACCTGCGTAACTTAGCGCACAATCTGACCCAGGGCATTCACAGCCCTGAATAAACAGGCCCTGAATCTGCAGACCTGTAGTCGGATTACCTGAGCATGGGCTCTCTGGGTGGCCACTTAACTTTGCTCTGGCCATGCTCAGTGGGCTAATTGGGGCAGACGTCCCAGGCCACGTGTCCATCTCGCGGTCGGCTGCCGGGAGCTCAGCGCTTCCTTGCGAGCGCTGCCGTGACTGGGTGTTGTCTGGGTTTGGTTCGGCAGGCTTTGCAGGCACGCCCGGGTACCTTTCTCCAGAAGTGCTCCGGAAGGATCCCTATGGCAAAGCTGTGGACCTGTGGGCGTGTGGTAAGTCAGATGGAGCTTAACAAACAGGGGAACAGGAGACAGAAGCAGTGGCCAAGCTTTTTATTTCCCTCACTCTGCGCCACTCGCGCCAGCCCTGTCAGAGACGGCCTCATGGTATGTTTAAGTATTGAACAGCTACGTTCTCGTGCATGTGAAACCACCAGTGGCACTGGAGATGCCCTGTGTTCACAACGTGTGACACTAGCGTTCCATGCCACCCCTGTCACGGGAGAGACTACTGCTCAGGACTACGGGTGCTCTCCAGCGGTGACTCCCAGCAAGCCAACTCCTTTCCTGTAGGCCAGCTTTGAAAATGCGGTGGGGGTGGCAGGTTTCTCCAAAACGCGAGCACTTGGTGAAATGCCAGTGCTCTCCTGGCACGTGCCATTTGCACGAGGCCAAACCAAGTGTGGCTCGTGGGTCTGGAACACGATGCACCAGTGACCCAGTTCATTAAAACGTCACCTTCCAATGGATTTCACAGCTCAGGCCCGGGGAGAGGCGCTGCTCTCCGGATGGGCTCCCAGGATGTCTCACAGCGCAGCGTGAAACAGATTTCTCTTCGGGCCCAAACTATTTTCAGGGAGGCCCCTACACAATGTGCACCTACATTTTATGGACACAGTGGCTGCGACAGCATGCACATATCAGAGGGCTGCATGCATCAGGCAATCAGCTATTTGCAGCATGAGCGAGAGAGAGACAGACAGACAGACAGGCAGAGAGACTGAAATGGGCAGGCGAGACAGCCCTACTTACTAAAAATTTACTCTCACCTCTAACTTTCCCTCATATAGACCAACACAGAATTCGGTGAGCTAAACTTTCCCCCACATCCTCTTATTAGAGTATTTCTTCACACAGGTGGGCACCATGGCTTAGCTGGCTAACGCACCTGCCTTGTAAACAGGAGATCCTGGGTTCAAGTCTCAGCAGTGCCTTGTTTGTAGGCCTTTGCTCTTCTCTGCTCATGTTGGTTGGCTGGCTAGCTCAGCGGGTTAAAGTATGATGCTAATAATGACAAAATCGTGGGTTCAAGCCCTAGCCTGGCCATTGGATGCTCTTGGTAATGTGGACTCTTCTCCTTATGGAGGTTGTAGCATCTCCATTGTTGGAGATATTCAAGAGCAGGTTGGATAGACATCTATCAGGGATCATGTAGACGGTGCTTGGTCCTGCCGTGCGGGCAGAGGACTGGACTTGCTGACCTCTCGAGGTCCGTTCTAGAGTTCTGTGTTTAACTCCTTACCAGAAGATGATGTGAAAGCCAAAACACTAACAAGGTTTTAAAAAGAGCTAGATAAATTAATGGAGGATAAGTCCATTGATGGCTATTAGCCGGGACGGTGTCCCTAGCTTTTGCCAAAGGCTGGGAATGGACGACAGGGGAGGGATCACTTGATGATTGTCTGTTCTATTCATTCCTTCTGGGGCACCTGGCCTTGGCCACTGTCAGAAGACAGGAGACTGGGCTAGATGGACCTTTGGTCTGACCCAGTGGGGCCTTTCTTATGTTCCTGTCCCTCTCTTGTATAGGGGTCATCCTCTATATCCTCTTGGTTGGGTATCCTCCCTTTTGGGATGAGGATCAGCACAGACTCTACCAGCAGATCAAAGCTGGGGCCTACGATGTAAGTACCTTTGGTTTTCTCCCCGCCTCACTCCTCTGTCACTCGCCCATCTCCTCTCTCCGGCCCTCATCTTGTCTCCCCGCCATCACTTTGACAAATAGGACCGGTGGCTGAGAACCGCTGCTGGTTTGAAGGAGCCAGCTGCTCCAGTCCTTCCCTGCCTGTGATGGGCAGTGTGGAAGACCATATCCACCAATCACAAACATGGCCGTTTCAAGGCCTTGTACAGGCAGCCGTGCGACAGTGGTCCCTGTGAGCTGACACACGTGGGCGGACATCCAGGAGAGATTCAGATGCTGCCCAGTTGATTAGCAGGAGCACCCGCAGCCTCCCGGCAGCATGTGTGTCTGTTGGTGGTGCATATCTGTGCATGCCTTGGTGCACATAACAAAATTTATTCTGCACGGGGGGTTGGAAAAATTAGAGGGAGCATTGGTGTGTGGTGCGCTTTTCTCTGTGGAAACCGCACAACACGGAAGGGCTAGGGATGCTGCAGGCCACCTTGGAGAGTTCTTCTTCTGGAGCCCCTCTGGACTCTCTTGCTGCTCCTGAGATGTCAGATGGGGACAGCACGAGCACTCTAGCTGCCTGCCACTTCTGGGCTCATCTGCTTACAGCTTTCCTGCATCCAGCCCTGAGCCAAAGGGGAATTCTGACAGCGGTAGGGTTGCTGTTCTCTTTGTAAGCTGCTGTTCCAGGCTGCAGGCGGGGGGGGACAAGATTGTGGGGGAACAACAGTGGGTCTGATCCTCTCCAGGAGAAGACAGACTTTCTCCTACTCTCCCTGCCCTGAGCTGGCAGAATTAACCCTTCCCTCTCCTTCGGCCAAAACACACCCCAGCCTCTCACCATGAGAAGAGAATCCCCCTCGTGGCAGAGGACTGGGGGCGGAACGAGCCGAACTTTATCTGGGTGGGCTGGGCAGCAGAAGAAATGCCCCTGCTGCACTCTCCCATCCGGCCCCTTTGCCTTTGCAGTTCCCTTCCCCTGAGTGGGACACGGTCACTCCTGAAGCGAAAAGACCTCATCAACAAGATGCTAACGATCAACCCCTCCAAGCGTATCACGGCAGCAGAGGCTCTGAAGCATCCCTGGATATCAGTAAGCATGGCGCACAGGATGGGCCCCTCGGGGTGCTAGCTGGGCCGGATGGGCAGTTTAGCACGCAGCTGGGAGATGTGGCCCGTTCTGTGGCGTGGGCACGCCTCTATTAAGGATGACGGTCCAGGAATGGGGAGGTTTTATGCAAATGATGGGACATCTCACTTTGCATATTGGCGAACAGGCATCGCCTTGCATATGGACGGTCTATCTGATGAATTAGGGAACCCTCCTCCCAGGTCTTGCTCCAGGATCAGTCACCCTGATGCAGCAACAGGCATTTCTCCAGGTCAGCATGACACATTTAGGTGTCGTTAAGCCCTAGTGCCTTTCAGCTTAGAAAAGAGGAGACTACGAGGGGATATGATAGAGCTCTATAAAATCATGACTGGTGCAGAAAAAGTGAATAAGGAAAAGTGATTTACTTATTCCCACAATATAAGAACTAGGGGTCACCAAATGAAATTAATAGGCAGCAGGTTTTAAACAAACAAAAGGAGGTTTTTCTTCACCCAGCACACAGTCCACCTATGGAACTCCTTGCCACAGGATGTGGTGAAGGCTAGGACTTTTACAGGGGTCAAAAAAGAGCTAGATAAATTCATGGAGGTTAGGTCCATCAATGGCTATTAGCCAGGATGGGTAGGAATGGTGCCCCTAGCCTCTGTTTGTCTGGAAATGGATGACAGGAGAGGGCTCACGTGATCATTACCTGTTGTGTTCCCTCCCTCTGAGGCATCTGGTATTGGCCACTGTTGCTCGTGCATAGAGTCAACCAGCAGCTGGCGGTTGACTTGAAGTGCTGAGCCCCTTGCAGGGAGGTGACTTCATGTGCTCCCCCCGCCCCAAGCCCTGATTGGCATGGGGGTCGGGGGAGTGCGCAAAGTCTCCTCCCACCCTGTCCCCATCCTGCAAGGAGCGGATGGTGCTTAGAAGCGCTGCGCTCCTCGCAGGGCGGGAGGAGACTTCACGTGCTCTCACCTGCCCCCAGGCCAATCAGATCTGTGCACTCCTTGCAGGGCGGGGGGCAGGGCAAGAGGAGACTTTGCATGCTTCCCCCCACCTCCAGGCTCTGATGGGCCTGGGGGCGGAGGAGTGGCAGGCAGTGCCGGCCCGAGCCATTCTTGCACCCCGGGCGCGTGACGCCCCTTACAACTGCAATCAGGCGCCCCCCATAAGTTGGCGCCCCAGGCAGCTGCCCGGCTAGCCCCCCCCTTAATCCGGCTCTGGTGGCAGGGCCTCTGTGGGCCAGATCAACTCACTTGGTGGGCCGGATCTGGCCCACAGAGGCCCTTTTGCCCACCCTTGGTTTACAGCCACCAGTCCTGGCACTCAGTGTTCTGTGCTGTTATTTAGCTCTAATTTACTCCTCAATGTCTTCTAAGAGCCCAGTGAGCAGTGGAAGTGTTGGCAATGCTACTGAACAATATTGACCTCCTGTGGTTCAGCAAATTCTCTGGGTTGACACTGGTCAGGTCCAGAGGGTGCCAGGCTGGAGAGGTTCAACCTGTCGCTGACTCCTGCCTTCCTCCCCCTCCTGCTCCCCTTCCTCCCCTCAGCTGCAGTTTCTGATGTAAACGCAAACCCAGCATGCCCTGCCCTCTCTTCTGCTGTCTTCTGTTCACAGTTAGGTTTCCAGCAGGCATAGTATTGTCTTCACATGGTGTGACGGACTGGGCCAGGTCTGGGCACCACTGAGGGCGTCCGCTCAGGGCGAATTGCTCAAACTCAGGGCTCCTTACAGCCCCTGACTGGAGACCCTTCCCAAATAGGCCACAAACCAGTCACACTCATGAGCAAAACCCCTCAGACACTCCAGCTCTCCCTGTGCCACAATCAGCCCCGGGCCTAAAACACAGGTGAGAGGTTATAGAACCCAATCTCACCTACCCCGAATGGGTTCTTCCAGTCCCAAGAAACCAGCCACAGTTCCCAGTCAATTTACGCTTTGAGTCTTACCCACAAGAGCACGCTGGGCCAGTCCTTTAGAATCTAAAATCTAAAGGTTGATTAATAAAAGAAAGAAAAGCATGAGAGTAAGGTTGTGAAGGAGAATACATTACATGCATCGAATCACCAAGTTCTCAAGGCAGGCTCTCAGCAAAGATGTTACAACTGCTATCTTAAAAGTCTCCGGTGTACATCCTATGTCAGGATGGGCCCATGATTCTCCCCGGCTCGCTGTTCCCTGCAAGGCTGCATCTGGAATCAGTAGCAGAATTGAAGGGCAGATGGAGTCTGTCTCATGGCATTTTATATCCATGCCTGGTATCTTCCAAGCTGGAGCAGGTCACATGGCCCAGTGACCTATCCTTGTGTCCCAAGTCAGCAGTCATGATACTAGCTGGTTTGCAGGTCCCAGACGCATTCCTCAGGTGTGTATTAGCCTCTCTGAGAGCCTTGTCCCTGGATCCTTGCTAATTAGCATAGTCACTGGCTGAACATTCCTGGCACTTCGCTCTGTCTCAGACAGAGAATCTTCCAGCATCAACACAGAGTACATATTTATAACTCCACGTACAGATATCACACAACCACATGAGTAGAATATATAGAATCAGTAGAACACAAGCTTTCATTTGACACCTCACATGGCCCCCTTTGTACATACTTTGGGGCAAACACCCCCCCTCCATGGGTGCAGCAGTGACCTGTCTGATCCCCTTAAAATCCAGTAACGTGATACATGGCAGAAATACTCTTTTTCTAGTGCCTTCTGGATCTTTAATGCTTCATATCAGATCTGCAACATGCTCCTCTGCTTCCCAGTTACAGGGCCCTATTGTATGGGCTATAACAACAGTTAGGGCGTGTCTACGCAGAGACGCAAGTGGACCTAAATTAGATCAACCTCCAGCCACTGGTGGCTGATGTGCACTTTACCTGCTCCCATCAGTGGTGCACGTCCTCATCAGGAGCGCTTCCCCTGACTGAAAAGTGACAGTGGAGGGGACTATGAGCCAGGCGCATTTCCCCACTAGGAGTCCAGCAGTCCTCTGGTGTCTAGGCACCGGGGGCAAGCAACCTGGATTTCTCGCCTCTCCTGTCCCCGCCTGGCTCTAACTGCCCACCTTCCTTGTCAATTTCACAGCTCCAGCATGGAGCCCTGAAATTGACAAGACAGCCAAGCGCTGATGTAAGTAAGGCAGTGTCTATGCAGACACAAGTCCTACTACGCCTCTCGTGTCAGCGTAGTAGGGGCCGGACCCTTATGTCAGCGGGACATGCTGACTAATTAGGTCGGAGTGTGTTGCCTTATGTTGACCTAACTGTGTAACATAGGCCAGGCCTTAGCCCACGTGCACACTTACCGGAGGATGCATGCTCTGGCAATCAATCTGCTGGGGTTTGTTTAGCGGGTCTAGTCAAGACCTGCTAAATCGACCGCTGAGGGCGCCCCCTTCAGCACCAGTACGCCTCACTTTTGTGAGCAGTAACGGCAGTCGACAGGAGTGTTTCTCCTGTTGACCTCCTGCTGTGGAAATGGCACCAATCTTGGCTTAAGGTACTTCGACTCCAGCTGTGTTATTTATGTCGCTGGAGTTGCATACCTTAAGCCAGGGGTTCCCAACCTGGGGTATGCGTACCCGCGGGGGTACGAGAAGCTTGTCAAGGGAGTACAAGGAATATTTGGTAAATAACTAGATTATCCTAATTGAAATATTCCAAAAGTAGTAGTGTTAGTGAAAAATGTTTTGGATTCTAGAGTCTAGAATTTATTTCCTTTCATATTGAATAGGGGGTATGGGAAGGTTTACTAAAAGCCAAGGGGGTACGGGGACTGAAAAAGGTTGGGAACCCCTGCCTTAAGCCAAGCTTCTCCCACAGCGTAGACTTGGCCTTAGAAATAGGAAAGTCCCCCAGGCAGGGGCCAGTAAGAGAGCTCCTTTCCATGGGAGAGATTGTACCAAAGCACGCACCTTTGATCTCATAAAGCTAATCTACGACCAGAGTGACAAATGATCCATGAACTTCACCTCAGTGCCTTGTATAGTCCATGCCCCAAAACCCTCTTCACGTCCCTCCGCCCCACCAGCTAGGAACTGCAGTGTTAATCAGCCAGACAAATCAGGCAGCCCAGGGCATAGCTAAGCTCTCTGCAAGCTAATTTACAGCCTGCTGCACAGCAGAACGAGGAACGAACGAGCGAAGAGGGTGACTAACTCACGCTACCCATTAAAGTTTTATCTGCTGCTGCCAGAGAGGCCTAGGCAGCTGCATGCAGCTATGGCCTCGTGCCTCAGCCAGGAAGCCAGAGCTGTGCACGCGAGAGCAACAGTGTGTGAGTGTATGTGTTTGCAATATGCCTTCCCCAGCTCCTCAGGTCTCCAGGTTTCTCCCCTCTCTGCTTCCCTCCCCTTCTGAACGGACTCTCCTCTCTTCTAGCACCGCTCCACCGTGGCATCGTGCATGCACAGGCAAGAGACAGTGGACTGCCTGAAGAAGTTCAACGCCAGAAGAAAGCTAAAGGTAATTCGGCCGGACCCATCCCTGCCGCCCAGGGACCTTTGAAAGCCCGATGGGAAGTGCACAGTGAGTTTGTTTTCCTGAACAGGAAGGGGGTCTGTGTTATCCTGTGAGCTTGGATTTCAGGGGAGCCAAACTGGCCAGGGAAAGCAGAGGATGAGCCGAGGGGCTGAACGGAGAAACTAGACACAAAAAGATATAAGAGGTGGTGGTTCGCCGGCCCCACCTGCTGTGTCTGACTGGGGCCACTGGGTATTCTGAGGAAGCCATGTGTTGGGTGCATGAGCCGGTGGGTGAAGGTAGGGCTGGGAGGAACAGGGGGAACCCCCCCCAACCCTGCCCCTCTGCCCAGGTCCCCGGAGCACAAGAAGGAAGGAAGATGCACAGCTCCAGCCTCCCCAACCCTGGAGCACAAGGAGGGTGGGCACACGGGGGCAGCAAAACTCTGCTCCCAGTATGCCTACAGCAGGCATTCTGGGGGCTGTTCTAAGCAGTAATCTGCTACTGTAACCAGTTGCTCAGATGTGCTACCTGACTAGTGAGTAGAGTCGACTGGCAAATGGAATCCGTTCCTGGTGAACGTTTTTGTGGTATTTTTGTTTGTTTGTTTTTGCTCCAAGTTTAGTTTTGATGGACATTTCCCTGCTGCTCCCCAGCTGTAGTTAGTATAAGAAGTTACTTTAATCGCATGGAGCCTGATTCTGATCTCTGTCACACCCATTTAAATCTGGAGTAATTCCACTGTGACAATTTACACAGACTAAGCTGAAATCAGAGCATGGCCTTGCATGTCTGATACTCCCTTTAATCTCATGGGGAAAGGCAGTTTAGTGACCTGCCGGAGTAACCCTTTGATTGTGGTTTGGGAGGCAAGTACAGAAGAAAGAGCTGTTACCGAGAAGCAAAAGCTTGTGTTATTGGAATGACCAGAGTCCTGGCATTTGGGCCATTTTCACTATGGCAGAATCTCAGAAGGGCAGATGATGGGGCAAGGGGAAAACGTCATAGAAACTCCCAAGAGCAGTCTCTCTGCTGGCCTGGTCTCAGTGCCTTTGGCACACAGGTAGCGGTGAAAATAGTTTTAAAATTTCTTACAGGTACTGTCCTATGGCACCCCGGGTCCCTGCCAAGTCTTTAAACGGCTCCCTGCTGGCTTTTACCACAGCCCAGCTAACTCTTGCTGGAGCTGTGCACCAGGACGCACCCGCTTCCTTTCACCTTGCGCACACGGCCAGAGAAATGTTGCCACTGCATGGTGTATAACGGGGAATCTAGATTGCTAAGTGACCTATCATCGCATCCCTCCCATCCCCATCAAGAGACTTGGTATGTGGGGCCCTTTCCAGGGTACCAAGCACGGTCCTGATTCTACCGACTGTCTTCTGGGTCTGTTCATATCATGCCCCTGTGCAACCTCCCCCCAGCTCCAGCTGGTTCCCTTTCCCCCTCCCCCGGTCCCTTTAGAAGGGCAAAGGGCCAGACCTGACTCTGAGCACAGCGATCTCTCTCCTTTCTGCCTCTTGTGTATTGCAGGGAGCTATTCTCACTACGATGCTGGCAACCCGGAACTTCTCTGGTAGGTGTTGGCACCGCACCTCACGCTCTTTACTCGGGTGCGTTGCATATATTGTGCACATGGGGTCTCAGGTGTTCGGTGGAAGCTGATGGGTACCCACAAGAGCCAGTCAAACCCAGAAGCCTCACTGGAAAAGACTGGCATAGACTGTCCCCTCCGCGCTTGCACCCGGCACGCCCCCGTGGGATCCCAACACTCGAGCTGTGTGTGCCTAATTCTGGGAAGCCCCACCCAGCTGGCAGGTGAGCTGGAGAAGGGAAAGGGGAGAGACGCACATGCACAGGGCTTGGGAGATCACAGTTGCTGGAGGGCTTTACAGTTAACGGGCAGCAGGGTTCACACCTTGGGCAGGTGCAGTGGTGGAGAAGGTGCTGCTTCTCTTCACAGTTCTGTAGCCAGTGGCTGATGCTCAGAGGAGAAAGTTCCTGCTGCTGTAGTAACCGCTCCCCCTGCCATGCCAGGATGGGCGGGCAGGAGAGCTCTCCCATCATCTCTGGGCAGAAGGAAAGGGGAAAAGCCTTTTAGGAAGGGATCTAGGTTCAGACTGTCCCCTCACCTGCCCCCACTAGCTAGGCTGTGGATAATGAGAGGCAGGTATAAGGCCCAGGTCTCGTGGGTCTCTCTGCAGACATCAGCACAAGGAAGCTAATCACGTAAAGCATCCCCTGCGTAATCGAGCCGTGCCAATGGCTGGCTCCGCTGGGAGGGGGAGAACACGGCTCTCTGCCTCGCCCATGCGAGTTATTAGGTGGTTTTCCCTGAGCGGATGGATCAGCTGCAAGGCTGGTCTTGGAGTCCAGCCCTAAGTGAAAAGGTCTCTCTGTGTGGGGGAGGGTGGTAGAGAGTCATGGAAACATTGCCTTGCAGTCAGGCCCTTTGGAAGCCAGCCAGGTACTGGCAGAACTAGCCTGCAGCAGCCCTGGAGGCTGGAGTCTCGGTTTCTCTCCGGTGTATTTCTTCCTTTCCTTCGCTCCCTCTCCAGGGGAGCATCCTGGGATCAGAGCGTCAGGAGGGGTTTAAGCTACTGGGAAGTCTGGTCTGTGCCCAACAGTTCTGCCTCCTTCCCTTACTCCCAGAGGCTCTGATACGGCTAGCGGTGCGCACGCAAGCGGGCAAGCAGGGACCTGGGGAGGAGTCCATCGCCCCTATGGGATGCACAGACGTAGCTAGCTAGCCTCTTCTCTCCAGGCTCCTGTCTCGTGGGGTCTCAGCACCATTCAAGCAAACGCTACGGTGGGAATTCACATCAAGGGATCACGGATTCCCAGCGGATTCCCGAATGTGGTACCAACCGAGATCTCTGCCAACGAGTCTGAACTAGAGCCCTGCGCAGGCCCTGAACTACAGCCCAGCGCCTCCCGGCCGTGCAGCTGTACCGCCCCCTAACCTCGCTGCCTGCTGCATCTCCTCTCTGGGGTAGCCCCGTGGGGGGCAGGGCAGGGGGCAGCACAGCTGCATGGCTAGGAAAAGCTGCCGGCGTGGGCGTTGGCTCCTGGGAGCAGCAGCATCATGTTTCTCTCCTTTGGCCACCGTGTCTCCTGGGAGTGGAGCTCTGCAGCTCAGTGGAGACTGATTTCTATAGCCGAGGATATTTCTATCCATCCCTGGGTAGAAATCTGCATTGCCTCTCCCAGCACAGCCCCCCGTGCAACCTGCTCAGAGCTGCAGGAAAAGACAGGGGAGGACGCTGGGGTTTAATAGTCCCAAAAGGGGGGACTCTCACGTCAGGGATCCAGCCAGGCTAGAGAAGGGGTGGGTCAGACTTGCTGTGGCCTCAGGTGCGTTTTGACCTGGCCCCATCTCAGGTTTGTTCCACCCTCCTCCAGCACGAAGCAGAACAAAATCTCTGCTAGAAAAACAGCTTGGTGACGGTAAAGCAGGTGAGCACATCTCGGTGCTAGACCGCAGGCTCTTCCAGATCTCTTCGCTTGGCGTCTCCGGCGGTGCAGCGGGCTCAGTCGCTGACTATTATTAGCCGTATTGTCCTCCTGAAAAGACAGCTAACCTTGAGAAACGGCTGAAGGGTGGATGGGGCCACAAAGAGTTTTCTGATCTTATTGTTCCTGTGTGATGGTTTTTTAGTTACATGGCACCCAAAACAAGCTGGGGGCTTTGCAGGCAATTAGAAGGCACAGTTCCTACCCCAAAGTCTTGACAATCTAAATAGCGCAGCCGATTAGCTCTCTAATAACCCACATTCTGGGAAAGCCCTGGAGCAAATCTGTTTCCGCAGGTCCGTGTGCTGGCAGTTGTGTGTGGAGATGAAGGCTGTGAAAATGCCCTGGAGCACAATGCTGACTCCCAGCTTCAGCAGCTGCTGGCAGAGCCAGGGGGGATGTTAAAGTCCTCACAAAATGTGCCCCACCCCCCGCTGATTGTAACGCCGCCTCTCCCAGGGCCGGACGCTCCAGCTCCAGTACAAAACACTGCCCGTCCGGTTCACACTGCACTGGCATAAATGCGACACAAGGATGAATCCCGGCCAGGTTGCCTTGTGGCTGGGCGGGCTCAGCTGGAAGTAAGGCTGTTACGTTTAGATTAATCAACTAATCGAATAGGCGATGGAATTTGCATCGATTAGTCGATAAGGTCGCCTCTGTCTTTGAAATGTGGCAAGAGCCCTGCTGACTCAAAGGCGGACCTGCCGCGGGGAGCACGGCCAGCGGGGGACTCAAGCAGCCCCCTGCTGGCCCCACGTTCCTGGTGGCGCTTTGCTTTTGAAATGTACAAAGCCCCGCCCTGCTTTCAAATCAAGGAGCAGGGGGCTGCTTGACTCCTCAGTTCACCCCAGGCTCCCTGCAGCTCTTCTGCCTTTGAAATGTAGCAAGAGTTCCCCGCTGCACCCCAGCCCCTCTCTCCACGGAGATGATACTGGGGGAACCGGCTTTTAAGACAACTCCCCCCAGCACCGGATCCTGCTCCGCCTTCCCTTGCTGCCTCTCTCTGATAGAGGCAGCAAGGTTGGGGGAAGTGACTATTTGCTTACATCCCTAGCTGGAAGACCCCTTTTTTGGGTGGGGTGGGCAGGGAGGCTGGAGGGTATGGTGGGACCATGTGCAAAATGGATTGTGCACATGGGAGGAGAGCTGGGGAACTAGGAATTGGTGGGGGGATGGGAGAAGGAATTGGATGCTGGTCTAGGGCAGAAGAGCTGTGACGTGTTCAGCTGAATGCTGGAGGAGCCAGGGTCTGTTCTGGGGCAGTTCTCTGGCTGGGGCTCTACAGAAGGTCAAAGCAGATGGTCACACGGTCCCTTCTGGCCTGGGAATCTGGGATTCTCTGAACAGGTGGAGGGATGAGGACAGGGCACTGGTAGGTGGGAGGAGGCAGGTCGCCTCATCTCACAAAAGATATCTTGGCATTGAAAAGGTTCAGAAAAGGGAAACAAAAATTATTAGGGGTTTGGAGTGGCTGCAGTGTGAGGAAAGACTTAAAAAAATAATGAATAGTCTTGCAGCACCTTAGAAACGATCAGAAAAATGTAGGTGGTATCAGTGTGGGCACAAGTCACTTAGACTGGGACTTTTCAGCTTAGAAAAGAGGAGACTAAGGGGAGATATGATAGAGGTCTATACAATCAAGACTGGTGTGGAAAAAGTCTATACAATCACCCTGGGGTCGGCACGGGACGGCCAAAAGGAAAAGTTATTTACTTGTTCCCATAATAAAAGAATTAGGGGTCACCAAATGAAATTAATAGGTAGCAGGTTTAAAACAAACAAAAGGAAGTTTTTCTTGACACAATCAACCTGTGGAACTCCTTGCCAGAGGATGTTGTGAAGACCAGGGCTTTAACAGCATTCCAAAAAGCTAGATACATTTATGGAAGTTAGGTCCATTAATACTTATTAGCCAGAATGAGTAGGAATGGTGACCCTAGACTGTGTTTGTCAGAGGCTGGCAATGGATGACAGGAGGGGGATCATGTGATGATTCCCTGTTCTGTTCACTCTCTCTGGGACACCTGGCATTGGCCACTGTTAGAACACAGGACACTGGGTGAGATGGACTTTTGGTCTGACCCAGTCTGGCCGTTCTCACGTTCTTATGTCATGTTCTTACTGTGAGAGGATGGAGGGGGGTTTTAAGCTTGCCTGGGTGGGGCCTTATGGGAAGCCTCGGGAGCTGGACAGAGGATGGTTGGCACAGTCAGTTTAAGAGAAGCAGCTGCACAAAGTCAGCGGGTGGGTCTGAGGGAGCAGGTGAGCTGGGCGGGAGGTGAAGCCTAAGACCGCTGGGGCCTGCAGGGGGCATTGGGAGAGGTCAGCGGCAGGGGGGAGGACCAGCCCGGGCACGTGTCATGGGGGTAGTTAGGGTTTTGCTGACACGGGGCACTAGCGGGCTGGCAGAGTGAAACACCCAGGAGGGATTCTATATCGGCCTCTGCTAGGGGCCTGCCCTTGAGCTTCAAGGGCCCGGGAGTTCCAAGCTCCACCCCATGGCAAAGCCACTTCTTCCCACGTCCTGCCTGGGAATCCAAAGCGCTCCCCCCCACCCCGCACACTCCTCTCGCCCTGCTGCGTGGGAGGGCGGCTGCTGGAAGTTCGTTAGCTCTTTGCCGAGGGCAAGCCAGTGGGAGGGTGCCAGAGCGGCCCGGGGGGATGGGGCTAAGCCTGCGGCGATAGGTGGGCTCCAGGGAGGCCGTCTGCTTTTCATCATCGTCAAAATGTGGGCTGCAGCTGTCAGGCCGAGGGAGCCGTAGCACATGACCCCGGCAGCATGGGGCTAAAATTAGAGAGGCAGGCAGGCAATGCCACCGCCTGCTGCAGATCCGTGACTGCCCAGCTCCCCGGGACAAAGGCAGGAAGGGAAGCCCCGGGGGCAGGACCAAGGCGCCTGCTCAGCCGCGGGGGACACTGGAGCCCCACTGGCCATGGCACTGCATGACCCTTGAGTGCCGGCAGGAAGACCAGCCAGAGACCTCTCCCTCTGCCCGCGCTGCTACTTCGCCGGCCCCTCCGCGGAGCTGGCTTGACGTCGAGTGAAGCGGCCATGGCCTTTATTTCTGAGGGCCGGACAAGGAAGGGCTGGCGCTGAGCAGTGCGCCTCGCAGGCCCGGGGGCTGTGGAGGGGTGCTCGGGGCCGGGAGCGCAGCGCGAGGAAGGACGCCCGAACCCCTCCCGCCTGCCGTCCGACGCCGGCCTCCCGGATGCTGCTGCTCCTCGCTCTGTTGGCCTTGGCGCCCTGCCTGGCCCTGCTAACCTCCTGCCTTCTCTCCACAGGCGGGAAAAGCGGGGGCAACAAGAAGAACGATGGCGTGAAGGTAAGCGCTCCCTCCCGGCCGGGACAGCTCCCCGAGGCTGCCGTGGGTTCAGCTCTGCCGAGGGTCCCGCTGGGGCCTTCCTCTGTCTGAAAGTGCCACGCGTGGCTGGCCCGGCGCCTGGGCACCATCCCCTTCTGCCAGGGGCCCTTCCTCCCCCTTTCCCCTGGCCCTGCTTTCGCTCAGCGGAGCTGCAACAAGCGCAGAAGGGGGGAAACTACGGTACAATGTGCAACGCTCTCTGGGGAAAAGCTTGTCAGCTTGCGGCATGGTGAGTGAAGCATGTGGATGCGCCGGCTTGTGCCTGAGCAGTGCCCTCCTCCTCCGCCACACAGGAAGGTGGTGGGAGGAGAACTCAGAAATGAGCCTCCGTCTGAGGCGTTGGCTGCTGCTCTCCCACTCGCAGCCCTCTCTACACCCCTGCCCTCCCCCAAAAGCGCAGGAGTGATGGGGAAAGGGAAGGAGGAGAATGGAGGGCGGTGGGGAAGGGGTCAGGGAAAGAGGGGGGAGGGGAAAGGCAGGCTTGCAAGGCAGGCCCGGCGGGGAGAGCCGAGGGTTGAGGCGAGCAGCCGTAATTCAGAGTGGAGGCGTTCCCCCTCTCCCCCCCCGCCTCGTTAGCATGAGAGCCATGCAAATCCAGCCTCACCCAAGGGAGGCTGAGTGCAAAAGCCTGGAAGGAGCTGCCTGTCTTCAAATGAATAAATGAACCGCATGAGCCAGGCTCTCTGCAGAGAGCTTCACAGCCTGCCAGTTCCACACCCGCGCTGCTCGCTTCCCCGGCGGGCGGCACAGGCCCGGGAGGGCAGGAGGGTGAGCCCCCCCCCGGCCCCCTCCAGCTCCAAATCCAAGAGTTAGGAATAATTATAAGAAAAAAAAATCCCATTTTACTTCAAACGAGTATGGACCCTTCATGTGTTTGTTCCTTCTGCCGCGCCGGGGGGCCCGATGGCGCCCCATGTGCTTGTGGTACCTGCCTTGCTCCATCCCGCACCCACAGCCAGGCAGTCTCCTGGCGTGAGAGCCCAATGGAAATCTGCCCTCTCCACGACCCACCCCTTGGGATGGCCTCTGGGAAGGGGGCTGCGTCACCCTTCTTCCCTGGAGAAGGGTGTGTGGTCGGTGGGGAGGCCACTCTGCGTGATGGCCAGGCCGGCTGTCCCTTGCTCGCAGCTGAGGAGAAGAGGCTGACGTCGGCCCTCAGTCACAAGTGCCCATCCTCTCGCCGCGCAGTGGTCAGGCCCCTGGGGCGTGGTCCAAAAGCGCTGGACATCACTGAGAGTCTTTCCACTGTTTGGGCTTGGGACCAGACGCCTTGGGGACCTCTTCCCTCTGGGGCTTTCTCTGGGATCCACCATACGAGCTGTGCAGGGCCACCGGGCTCTGGGAGGGTCAGAGAGCCAGGCCAACCTGCCTTCCCTTGTGGGGAGTCGCTGGATGCTCAGGGGATCTGGCAATGAATTGCTCCCTCCCTCTCCGGTCCCGCTGGAGGAGGTCGAGCCTGCAGCGCTGACAGCATCAAGAGCCACCGCACTCATCCAGCCTCTGCTGCCAGGCTCTCCCTCTCGAGATCACCTGCCAGCCAAAGCGTATGGTGTCCTGGCCTCCTGACCTCGGAGGTGATGCTGCAAGGTCAAGCTCCCACTGTGTCCTGAGGGCCTGACACACGTAGAGGCGGCCTAGGGCCACTCTCTCTGCACACTGCTCTTGTGGGAGGTGCCACGAACCCATCACAATCAGGCCCTGGACCAGGAGAGCCACCAGAGCACCATGAGCACCTCGCCGTCACTCTGTGCCTCTCCAGCTACCCCCGCACTGCCAGAGTGGCCAGCAGATGACGGGGGTCACCTGGGGAAACAGGCCACCCTCAATGCAAGGGGCTGTGGGAAAGGTAAGACAAACTGAAAGGTGCTCTCATGCTGTGGAAAGAGAGGGTGATGGGCTGGCAAGCCTGAGAAAGGGCACGCCTCCGTTGGCTTGCCTGTGGCCAGGCCCTTCCGGTTCCTGGTTCCGTTTGTTTAAATTTCGCTGGGCATTTATTGGTGTTTGTTACAAACCTTGAAAAACCAACGAAAATCGGTGCAACAACAACTTGAAAGTTTTCTGGCTAAATATCAGGGTTAATATTGGCATGGGAGGAGAGAGACAACGTACCAAAGAGAGGGAAGTAAGAGCACTGAAAGTCAAAAGAATTGAATGCTGTGGTTTATTTCATGAGCTAAATCCTAACAGCATGTACATATGCGCACATGCATGTGTGTATCTTCCACGACATTGCCTTACTCTACTAGACAGTCTCACAGTTACCCTTGGACTAATTTTTTTATTAATTTTATTAACATAAACTCATCTGCATAATGTATTTTTCTTAACATAATCAGGATTTTCGCCTACTTGTGTGGTCCAAAATTTGGGTGCAAAATGACAAAACAGTCACAGAACAATGGCTTTCGTAAAAGCGAGGAATGTTTTGGTAAAAACCGAAAACAAAGGGCCTTGGCCACCCATCGGGGCAGTCTTGAATTACACCTGTCACTTCACAAAGGTGGCTGTGTGGGAGGAAAACCAGGTTGCCAGGTTGCTGAAGGCTCTTTGTGCTGCTTTTGGGGTGACCACGAGGGCGAACACAGTCTCGGGTATGCAGGGAAGCACGAGGGGACCTGTGGGCAGTTTGTTAGGAAAAGCAATCTTTGGAATCCGCACAGTAATGGGTTTAGATTTCCGATGCTACATCAGGCACTTAGGCTTGTAACCTTCCATTTTGAACCTGGTCTCACGGGCCTTGCTGAAAAGCGGAGCAGGAGATGAATGGGATCTGCCCTACGTTATCACCCACCTGGCTCTGGAGAGCTTATGAACTTGGGGGCACAATTGGGAATGATTTTGCATAGGCAAGGCTGCATTTTCTGGGTGTCAAGGAGGGACAGCCTGGGCAGGTGCCCGGAAGCCCTTCTCCCCTGCCCCTGAGCCACGATAGGATTTGATGGGAAAAGTGGGAGGAGAGGGGGTGGATGATAGGGCAGAGGAAAGACTCCTGCTGTAGCAACACAGGTGTTAGTTCTTTCCCAATGGACTGATCAATTGCACCGTTCCCCTTGCTGCCCTGGCCAGCTGGGAGGCACCATTCCTCTCGGGAGCGTGGCTTCCATCTGAGACCTGGCGGAGTGGGATGTTCAGCTGGCAGCTGGACTTGCCCCGGGGTGAAGCCAGCGCCACAGATGGCAGGTGATCTGCGGAAACCAGGACATGCGCTGGAAATGTTCGTTCCTTTGGTTTGTGGTTTTAATCTAGCTGGAAACGGGGTCAGTGTCTTGAAAACTCTCTGGGCTCTTTGGGGACTGGACGGTGAGTCCCCTTCCCTCCTCTAAATGCAGAGGGGTTGCTGTTTGACTATCACTGTAATTCAGGCCACGTGGTCTGGTATGTTGCTGGATGGGTTGTGTCATCATTTGGGGGAACCCACTAGGTTAACCTTCCCATGACAGTTCATAGCTCCCGGGCTGCAAGCCCGCCATTTCTGAGTTACTGTCCCATTCCTGAGCGGCCACAGCAGCCATGCTAACCTGCACATGGTTAGAGAGCAGCATTCCTCCCACTTCTGCTACCCCCCTGTCCTGCTAGAGCAGACGGCCAGCAGCATGGCCCTGTCAGTTTGGAAACCCGGAGGTTCTTTTCCCAAGAAGCAGTTCTCACAGGGCCAGAATTTCCCTACCCACACTGCACGGAGGCCATTTTGGGTCCTCCTTTTCCTGGCAGATACGATACATTCACTGCCCTGTGTGGTGTCACATCCTGTTACATTGTAAATGAACGCGATCACTGCCCCATGTCGCATCCTGTTACGTCCTAAATTAACGAAGTCACTGCCCCGTGTTGCATCCTGTTACTGTATGTCCTAAATTAATGCGGTCACTGCTTTGTGTTGCATCCTGTCCCGTCTGAAATCTCGACACTGACTGCCTTGTCTCCCACCCTGAATTGGAAGCTCTTGGCCCACCTTGCATCTTCCTGCATCCTGAATCAAGGCAGCGGTCCCAACGCTTTTTCCTCAGCTTTCATCCTAAATACGGCCATCGTCGCCATCTAGCCTTATGTATATTTTTGCTGGGAGACTAAGTTAAGACATCCTGTGGTGTCAACAGGGTGGCAGGAGCTGTCCTAATGCAGGACGGAACCCCCTGGAAAGGCTGGACCTATTTAGGATGCAAAAGGAGGAACGAGTGGCAATGAGCCATTAGTGGAGTAGAAGGCCTTTTTATAACACAGCCCATCATGACCTCAGATGGGACAGTGAGTGTGAGCTCACCAGGGGCAGGTGTAGTTTTGGCCTACGTTGGTCCTAGGAGCTATGCCTGTGCCCAATTCCACGTGCTGGCATGGAGCCTGCTGTCTTGGCCTGGCAGCTCCCGAATCTGATGTATTATGCATTGGCCTTTCCTGTTGTGGGAATTCCCAATTCCTGCCTTCTTCACCTCCTCCTAACTAGCATCATGGAGGTCGAAGCGGAATGTGCTCTCGCATGCCTCGCATGCTAGAACGTAGAGAAAAGGCAGTAGGTCGTCTGGTCCATCCCTTTGATGAGATCTCCAGACCAAAGAGAAAGTGAAAAAAGCTGAGTGCACAAGGCTAGAATCTCCAGGAGGTGCCCAGCAGGATCTGGGGATAATAGTCAGGAATCTACTCCAGGGGTCTTTTTATCCAAGGAGCCCAGAGCATTCTTGGGTAGGAGTCAAAGTGTACACGCGTGTGTACAAAGTGTTCTCTTTCGAGGAGCGCAGCTGTATTCTAAGGAGATAGCCAGGATGCTAGAATTGGACCATGGACCTCTTGACTTGGTTCATTCCAGAAGCACTCCAGCACCCCTCCGGATGTAAAAATTACTCCACTGAGGACCTGCAACTGAGCAATTCCAGAGTTTGTAACCGCAACTTGCTCACATGCAGGATCAGCGTAGAGGGAAATTTAGTTGAAGAGGATTAGCATAGCGGCATCTCCCTTCCGGAGACCTGGCTTCAGATCCTTGTACAGTCACAGGTAGAATGAGTTTGGCAGGTCTCAGGCTAGCTCCTAGCGGGTGTTTGTCACACTGCGCAGTTTGTCAGGGATGGCTGTCGTTGCTCAGAGAGGCTCAGTTTTGGAATCGCCAGGCTAGGGCTGAGTCGCACAGGCAGAGCTGTGCATGGAGCCGGAACTGGAATAGCAGATGTGGCAGGAGATCAGGGCTGAGAGGCACTGGCAGAGCTGTGGCGGGGAGCGCATGTAGCCTTGGCTGCACTAGGTTTCCCCGTAGTAAGTGGCTTTGGTTTCTCGCTCTGAGTGCCAAATTGACCCCCCTATTCACCCCTGCCAAAGGACTGTGAAGGGTGGCTCCGGAGCTGCTGTCTCCCATGTGCTGCTCTCTGCCTTTCTCACTCTGTGTCTCTCCCTGTCCCATCTCTTCTCCTTGTTTTTCCAGAAAAGAAAGTCCAGTTCCAGCGTTCAGTTAATGGTGAGTGTCCTTTGTCTGCCTCAATGCCGCGCCCGCTGGGCCTGTCAGCCTGCGCCAGCCTACCCCGCCTTGGGACTTCCCTTTGACATGGGGTAGGGTTGAGGGACCGCTGGGATCGAGGGAATATTTTCAAAGCAGTATCTCCCCCATCCCTCAAACAGGGTTGGTGGTAGGGAGGATAAATATCGGTTACCTGAATAGTCGAGTAACCTCATGAATTCTTATTGGTTACTCGACTATTCTGTAGTCCCCGGGGTGGGGCTGGCAGCCAGTGCGCTCCGGCCCCACTCCCGGGAAGCCCCCTGCCACTCCGCATTGCTGCCTCTGTATCAGAGGCAGCTGTGTGGGGTGGCAGGCTGGAGCTGGTCTGCGAGGGGAGCCAGTTTAAAAAACAGCTCAGCTCGTGGACGCCCCTGTTGCCCCGGGCTGCTGCCTCTTTATCAGCCCCTGCTTTGGGGGGTCTGACCTCCCAGGCCTGGTGCAAGCTGGAATTGAGCTGTGCTGACCTGCCTAGCTCCTAATACACTTTAAATGCAGAGCTGCAGCAGGGGTAGGTCCCGGACCCATTGCAAACCAGGACTGAGCCAGGCTGCTGGCCAGCCTGCTACAAAATGTACTGGCGGGGATGGGAGAGGGGGAATGAGTGTAGTCTATAGCATTAACCTATAAGCTTTTGCTTATCAGTTAATAGATTAATCGACAACTCAATTACATCCCTAGTTGGTGGTGGCCCAGGCCAACAGGAAACCAGCTTTGCAAAGAGATTTGAAAAAAAACCCCACCTTACTTGGCTCTGCTGGCACTGTACGGTCACTGGAGTCATAACAGCAATGGCAGCCTGCTGTAGTGGATTATGGGTAATACGTAAACACGCCTCGGCTGGCATGAGCTAGCGGAGTGGTTGCTCTAGCTCATTTAGCAGAGTCCTCTCCCTGGGAAGTTTGGAGAGTGGAAGGGTTCGCCCCGCCTCTCGGTGCCAATCTGTGTATCGCTCGGCTGTTTGTCTCAGCCTTTGGTGGTCCATGTGGGTCTCAGAAGCCCTCTCTGTTTGACTGTCCATTTCTCTCCCTATTACGCAATCCGTGTGGTCTCTCTCACTCCTGCACAGCCCCCTCGCTCTCTCATCGCAGTTACCTCTCTGTTAATTTGTACATTTCTTTTCCTATTGTACAGTCCACATGGTGTCTTTCACCCCCGCACAGCCACTCCCTGCCCCAGCCGGCTGCAGTCCTAGGAACCTCTGACCCTCCCTGCCACCCCCAGACCTGCCCTTTGTATGTCATGGTAGACGTTTGCAGGAAGGAAGGGCATGTCCACTCCTACCGACGCCAGCTCCCTTCTCCTGGGCTGCAAGGTTTGAAAGTCAGGGAGGGCACTACAGTTGCTATACTAGCGCGGTGGTTGATGGTTGGCTCAGTCCGCTGGTGTTTTACCTGATTTCGGTCCATTTGCAGATTTGGGTGCTGTGGGTAGAACCTGGGTGACGGATTGCGGAGCACACAGGATCCTCCTAGCACGCAATATAGAGTGGGTCTTACTTTTCCTCTCTCCTTTCCGCTCTTTGCTCAGGAATCTTCGGAGAGCACTAACACCACCATTGAGGATGAAGACACCAAAGGTACAGTAGGGGCCTACAGGCGTCAGGGAAAGAGGTGTAGGATCCTACCCTCTCCATTGGACCCTCCCAAGTCAGACAGTTACGGGTCATGCAATAGAAACTCATTTCTGCCTTGTGCCCTCAGTTTCCCCACCTGTGAAATGGGCATAAGGAGACTGACATTCTTTGTGAAGTGCTTCAAGACTTAAGAGGAAAAGTGCTAGATCAGAATTAGGTGTTATTATTACTAGGGTGCCCGAGCCACTGTGAATATACTGGGGGAATTTCATTCTCTTCATTGGTTTACACCAAGAGAGGTGGGCTGTTGTATCTGCACATCCACTGGAGGAGAGGCTAACTGGCCTCAGTTTTGATCGCCCTCTAATGGTCAGGAACATGACCGTGGTATGCCATGCTTTATGCAGCCCTTGCATTCATCCGATCCTGCCAGAATCCATCCCAGCGCTTCACCGGGAATCCTCCCAGTTTTTGCAAGTGCTTGCACTCAGCAATCTCTCCCCCGTGAAGAACCCCCTCCCTTTCTGAGCCTGCCCCTTCTGACGCAGCCCTGGCCCCTAGAGACAGTCTGAAAAGTGAATCAGCCTTTGGGGAGAGCCTGAGGAGGAAATACCTCCCTCCCGCCTGCCCGGGCCAGCGCGCCAGAATAGCCGGGGGAATAATTGTGCAGCACTAATTTGTAAAGTCTTCCCAATGAAATGAACCCAGCAGCTAGTGATGTGGACTCTGGCCTGACATTAAAGTTAATTGAAAATCCGTCCTCCCAGGGAACAAGTCCCAAGAGCCAGGGAATGGAAATTAACATTTCAAAGGGTGGAAGTACTTCAGGCCAGGCATGCAAGAAAGGCCTAGAGCTACATATTCATTTTTATGAATGCCCTGCTCTTGCTCTTCCCCCTTTGGCGTAATAAAAAATTAACTCCACTTTCTGAGTCACACAGACCCCTGAGCTGCCTCTGAACTGGGCCTCATTAATAAGCCCAGGGGGGAGCTCTGACAGGCTCCTTCTGAACCTCTGTTCTGACGGGCCAGTGAGTGTCTCTGGACTTGTCCCAAGCAGGTTTAGGCCTCTCCGAGGTCCAGCTGGGAACAGGTGAGGAGATGTGGGGAGACTGAAGGAATTGGGTTTGTTTAGTTTGGAAAAGAGAAGACCGAGAGGGGACATGAAAGCAGCTTTCAAGTACCTAAAAGGTTGTTACAAGGAGGAGGGAGAAAAATTGCTCTCCTCGACCTCTGAGGGTAGGACAAGAAACAAGGGTCTCAAATTGCAGCAAGGGAGGTTTAGGTTGGACATCAGGAAAAACTTCCTGTCAGGGTGGTTAAGCACTGGAATAAATTGCCAAGAGAGACTGTGGAATCTCCATCACTGGAGATACTGAAGAGCAGGCTGGACACACATACCTGTCAGGGATGGCTTAGATCAGGGGTGGGCAAAAGGCTGCCTCTGGACTTCACTGGGGCTATGTCTAGACTGCATCTCTCTGTCAACAGAGGGATGCAAATCAAGCACATCGAAATTGCTAATGAAGCAGGGATTTAAATATCCCGTGCTTCATTAGCATAAACATGGCCGCCGCTTTTTTTCGAAACGGAGCTTTTGAAAAAAAACGGCAGTGTAGACGCGGATCTGTCGAAAATAAACCCTTTCTCGACATCCTGTAAACCTCATTTTTTAAGGAATACAGGATCTGTCGAAAAAGGGTTTATTTTCGACAGATCCGTGTCTAGACTGCCGGGGTTTTTTCGAAAAAGCTCCATTAAAAAAAAAAAGCGGTGGCCATGTTTATGCTAATGAAGCACGGGATATTTAAATCCCTGCTTCATTAGCAATTTCAACATGCTTGATTTGCATCTCTCTGTTGACAGAGGGATGCAGTCTAGACGTAGCCTGGGACCCTTAAGCACTGCACAGCTGTATCCGCTTTAAATGTGGCTACTGTATTCTGGGAGCGAGGAGGGGGGCTTTGTGCTCTGTCCAGCCCTTCTGCAAAATCTCTCAGCTCCCATTGGCCAGATTCCAGCCAGTAGGAGCTGAGATATTTTGCTGGTGACAGGGACAGCCAATGAAGCCTCCTCCCTCCCTCAATTCCTTCTTTCCCCCCCTTTCCACCCTGCCCAGAGAAGAGCCACATGGAGCAGCTTGCACTGCAGCCTTCAGGTTCCTGCAGGGCTGCTGGCTGGGAGCCACCTTGGTAGCGCCTCCCAGCCAGAGCCTGCCTCTGGCATTCAATGCCCTCTCTGCCCCCAACTACCTGCTTCAAACCACCATCCAAACTCTCTGCACCTCTTTCCCCCAGGTCACAGCTCCCTGCACCCCCTCCTATACCCTTCCCCCAGGCCATCCATACCCCCTCCATGATCTGCACCCCATTCCCCTGCCCCAAGTCATCACTCAAATCCTCTGCAACCCCTTCACCCAGGTCACAACTCCCTCCCACACCCTGCACCCCCTCCTAGAGCCCCTCCCTCAGGCCAGAATCCTTTCCTGCACCTATACTCCCTCCTGGACTCTGCACCCCAAGCCCCTGCCCCAGATCACAACCCCCTCCTTCACCCAAACTCCCTCTCAGACTCCACACCCCCTCCTGCACTCCAATCCTCTACCCCAAGCTCCCTTCTGCATCCAACCTCTGTCCCAGATCCCACACCCTCTCGGAAGAAATGCGGACCTTGACCACTTGCAAAAATCTTAGAGTGGCCCCTCATTAAAAATGATTGCCCACCCCTGGCCTAGATTGTGCTTGGTCCTGCCGTGAGGGCAGTGGATTGGACTTGATGACCTCTTGAGGTCCCTTCCAGTTCTAGTGTTCCATGATTTTATGCAAAACATCAGCCTGGCCCCTGCTGAGAGCTGTTTGCTAGTTCTCTCCTTGTGTTTTCTGTGGGCAATGGAGCAGAGGCAGGTGGGATTCCGAGATCAGACCTCCCTCTGACACATGCAAGGAGAACCTACCTCTTCAGGGTGAGCCCAATTTAGTGCACCTCCTCCAATCTTGGGCAGAAGCCAGGGATGTTCTTTGGCTTGCGTGGAAGAAGTGCCATCCCCAGACTATGACAATCCCAATTTAAGTCTCAGCGGTGATCATGAGCAGGATGGACACCCAGCCACCAGATAAGGGATCAATTAACTGGTTACATCCAGCCTAGCATTTGAGTAGGAGTCTGTAGCACAGGATTCTGGCTAGTGCGCTGGATAAAAAGTCTTGGAGAGTCAAGCAAAGTTCTCTTGCTTGGAGGTAACTAAACTGGTGCGGATTTACTGGCTAGATCATGAAGCTGAGGTCACTCAAGACGCCACGCCACCATTTTACACCACACATGGGCTATCAGATGGGGCACTGACCCTTTCTGTACAAAGAGATGAACATAAAGAATTCCTGTAAGTTCTCCCGGATTCTGAAGGAGCTTCCCCACGAGTTGTGGTTAGAACTTTTCCATCTCATTGTTCCCTGTCCCTTTCCTGCTCCCATAGGAAATGGTTTCCAGCCATGCAGGATTCCCCATTTCCCATCCTCTGCCCCTGACAAGTTTTCTCAAGTGAACGGGTGAATGGGGGTGCCGTTTTGCTCATGGGGACCTCAACCTTTGCGCTTTTGTTTTTTGAAACCAACAGTACGAAAACAAGAAATTATTAAAGTCACAGAGCAACTGATCGAAGCAATAAGCAATGGGGACTTTGAATCCTACACGTGAGTGTACCTGGGGTGGGGTGTGACTGTGTAACGGGGGAGGGGGACAGCTTGGCTCAGCTAGTTAAAAGGGGTTGTGAAAACAAGGTGGGTTGGTTTGTGTGGCCATCCAGTTCGAAAATATCAGGTGGTTGTGATGGTGAGTGAGAAAAGGAAAGTGTCTAGTTCAAGATTCTAGAGTGTTGGTGTAACCCGCACACCTGCTGGGTGTGGTGCATGGTCCCATGTCGTGGCACTTAGACCACTTACAGAGAGAAAGAATGAGTTTGCTCTACAGTCTGAGGCCAGGTCTACACTGGACCTGGCAGCTCAGTTTAAGGTACACAAGTACATAGCTGGAGTCGGCTTACCGTAAGCTGAGTTTGGTGATGTCCCCTTAATGGGTTTTGCTCCCGTTGGCTTTCCTTACACCTGGCAAGAGCAGGACTACCGGATACTGGCGGGGTGTGCTCTGAGTTGGATTTAGTGAGTCTTAACTAGACTCACTAAATTGAACTCCGGAAGATCAACTGCGGCAGCAACAATCTTGTGGAGTGACGACATGCCCTTAGCTGAGAGCCAGCTGGCTTTTATCTCTAGCTGTAGCGACTCCTGCACTAAGCTCCAAGGGTCTCATGTTCGGTTCAGGCTGTTGGCATTACATCAATATCACAGCTGGGATGGGAATTCAGAAGATCTGATTTCTAGTCCCATACTCACACCAAAACACTGGACCATGCCTCTCTTCCATCCTCATAATGGATGGGTGCATTTTATGGAGTGCTAAAGGATGCATAATTGTACTTGTGATTTATGATGGAGAGAGGACTGTTATTTCCACACATTATTACTCGGCATTGCCTTGTGGTACTTTGCAACCCAGCAAGTTTCTACTAGCTGAGCAAGTACATTCCAATGCCATTCCTGCCTACAAGCGCTGGTGTCCAGAGCCGATTTAAGAGTGACTGCTGAGCTAGTACAGATTTCACTTCCGGCCTCTGGGCACAGGAGCAGGAGCAGGGCTAGGTTTTTATTGGAGTTTTATTTGATCTCCGAAAAGAGAGGTGGTCTGAAGTCTATTCTAGCTCTGCAAAAGCTTAGATAGGGTAGCGCAAAGATCCAGCATCATAATCCTCTCCCTGAATTCCTGGGATTAGCTGGGAGCACACGGTTTTTCAGTAAGTCTTCGGTACCTCATGAAGGGGTCTGTGCAAAAGGCAGCTGGAGTCCAGACAGAGGGACCAGAGAGCAGCTTCAGGACAAGGGCTTTGGATGCGCCTCCTTTATGTGAGCCCTTTGCAGCTCAGGGGGATTTGGGTAAATGGATCTGACCTCAGCCCACCTGCATTACGGAGCTTCTCCCCTGCCTGGTGCCAGCCACAAGGTAGCCTTTTATGTCCATGACACAAGGATGAATTGTAACTGGGAGTGCCGTGGTGCTTTTCTGTACAGTTGCACCAGGGACTCTGATGCCAACACTACAAGAAGTAGAGCTCGTGTCTACCTAAGGTTCTTGGTGCTTTATTCCAACAGCTCCTGTCATTAACTCCCATCCTGGAAATGTGAGGGCACTCCAGAGAAGCATATGGGAATCTTTATGTCCTTTAAAGAGCTGAAGTGGTGCTGGCATCTGTGTAGCCCTTGGTCTGTGCAGAGGGTGCAGTGGGGCACGTTGTTCCTGCTGTCAAAGAACTGACATTCTCCGCAGGAGTAGATCTTAGGTGAAGGGGCATGGCAATGGGGTTTTAAGATCCTACACGTGAGTGTACCTGAATTGAGGGTGTGACTGTGTAACGGGGAGGACAAGCCAGCTCCAGCTAGTTAAAAGGGTTGTGAAAACAAGGTGGGTTGGTCTTGTGTAGCCATCCAGTTCGAAAATATCAGGTGGTTGTGATGGTGAGTGAGAAAAGGAAAGTGTCTAGTTCAAGATTCTAGAGTGTTGGTGTAACCCGCACACCTGCTGGGTGTGGTGCATGGTCCCATGTCGTGGCACTTAGACCACTTACAGAGAGAAAGAATGAGTTTGCTCTACAGTCTGAGGCCAGGTCTACACTGGACCTGGCAGCTCAGTTTAAGGTACACAAGTACATAGCTGGAGTCGGCTTACCGTAAGCTGAGCTTGGTGATGTCCCCTTAACGGGTTTTGCTCCCGTTGGCTTTCCTTACACCTGGCAAGAGCAGGAGTACCGGATACTGGCGGGGTGTGCTCTGAGTTGGATTTAGTGAGTCTTAACTAGACTCACTAAATTGAACTCCGGAAGATCAACTGCGGCAGCAACAATCTTGTGGAGTGATGACATGCCCTTAGCTGAGAGCCAGCTGGCTTTATCTCTAGCTGTAGCGACTCCTGCACTAAGCTCCAAGGGTCTCATGTTCGGTTCAGGCTGTTGGCATTACATCAATATCACAGCTGGGATGGGAATTCAGAAGATCTGATTTCCCAGTCCCATACTCACACCAAAACACTGGACCATGCCTCTCTTCCATCCTCATAATGGATGGGTGCATTTTATGGAGTGCTAAAGGATGCATAATTGTACTTGTGATTTATGATGGAGAGAGGACTGTTATTTCCACACATTATTACTCGGCATTGCCTTGTGGTACTTTGCAACCCAGCAAGTTTTCTACTAGCTGAGCAGAGTACATTCAATGCCATTCCTGCTCATAGCGCTGGTGTCCAGAGCCGATTTAAGAGTGACTGCTGAGCTAGTACAGATTTCACTTCCGGCCTCTGGGCACAGGGCAGGAGCAGGGCTAGGTTTTTATTGGGTTTTATTTGATCTCCGAAAGAGAGGTGGTCTGAAGTCTATTCTAGGCTCTGCAAAGCTTAGATAGGGTAGCGCAAAGATCCAGCATCATAATCCTCTCCTGAATTCCTGGGATTGGCTGGGAGCACGGTTTTTCAGTAAGTCTTGGTACCTCATGAAGGGTCTGTGCAAAAGGCAGCTGGGAGTCCAGACAGAGGGACCAGAGAGCAGCTTCAGGACAAGGGCTTTGGATGCGCCTCCTTTATGTGAGCCCTTTGCAGCTCAGGGGGATTTGGGTAAATGGATCTGACCTCAGCCCACCACCTGCATTGCAGGACTTCCATACTGCCTGGTGCCAGCCACAAGGTAGCCTTTTATGTCCATGACACAAGGATGAATTGTAACTGGGAGTGCCGTGGTGCTTTTCTGTACAGTTGCACCAGGGACTCTGATGCCAACACTACAAGAAGTAGAGCTCGTGTCTACCTAAGGTTCTTGGTGCTTTATTCCAACAGCTCCTGTCATTAACTCCCATCCTGGAAATGTGAGGGCACTCCAGAGAAGCATATGGGAATCTTTATGTCTTTTAAAGAGCTGGGAAGTGGTGCTGGCATCTGTGTAGCCCTTGGTCTGTGCAGAGGGTGCAGTGGGGCACGTTGTTCCTGCTGTCAAAGAACTGACATTCTCCGCAGGAGTAGATCTTAGGTGAAGGGGGCATGGCAAGGTGTTGCCGTTTGTTTCTTAGTCCAAGTGCTGCTGGTGGTGGTGCAGGCCAGAGGGTATGAAAGCACCCAGAGCAGTAGATGCTGGTGAAGTTTAACTTAAGAATGGCCATACTGGGTCAGACCAAAGGTCCATCTAGCCCAGTATCCTGTCTGCCGACAGTGGCCAATACCAGATGTCCCAGAGGGAGGGATCACAATAGGTGATCCTCCCATGACCCCTCCCCTGTCACCCACCTCCAGAGAAACAGAGGCTAGGGACACCATTTCATTGATGGACCTAACCCCCATGAATCTATCTAGATCTTTTTTGAACCCTGTTAAAGTTCTAGCCTTCACCACATCCTCTGGCAAGGAGTTCCACAGGTTGACTGTGTGCTGAGTGACAAAAAACTTCCTTTCCTTTTGTTTGTAAGCTTGCCACAGCTTATCATCTTTGGGATGCAGATTCGGTGACACTGAAATATTCTGCAAATTCAGGTTGGTTTTTCGGAATTATTTCAGCTGAAAAAAAAAACCTCACCCACAATCCTAAGGGGGGAAAAGCAATTTTGAGGAAAATTGAAATGTTTTGTCTTGAAAATGTTGCAATTAAATGTTTTGATTTCTGGAAAAACGAGAAATCCTGTGGCACCTTAAAGTCTGATGCCATGTCTAGGAAACTCTTTCAAAATTAATTCGACTGAATAATTCCTGATTTAACAAAATCGAACTAGCATGTCCACACTAGATTTCAAAATAACTATATTTTGGAATTAGCATTACTTCTGATGAAAAGCAGGAGTACAGATTTGGAATTCTTGCAACCCATTATTTTGAAATAACGGGCTTGGTAGTGTGGACGCTCCGTTTATAAATTTGACTGGCGAGGTGGGGGTTATTTTGAAATAAAGTCCTAGACTGCCCCCTCTTGTGCAAAAAAATATGCAAATGAAGCGTGGAATATCGCTGTGCTTCATTTGCATAATTAATTAGCTCTGGTTTTGTGCAAGAGGCTTTTGCACAAGAGTTGTTCTTCCTGAAAAAAATGCGGAAGAATGGCTCTTGCGCAATAGCCTCTTGCACAAAAACGGAGCCTCATTAATTATGCAAATGAGGTGTGGCAATATTCCATGCTTTGTCTCATTTGCATATTTTTTTGCACAAGGGGGGCAGTCTAGACATAGCCTCCCATCGCCAATGCATATGATGGAGTGGTTTTTACCCTCAAAAGATTATGCCCAAATAAATCTGTTAGTCCTTAAGGTGTCACAGGAGTTCTCGTTGTTTTTGCAGATACAGACTAACACGGCCACCCCTCTTGATTTCTGGATTCAAAATGACATTTCATTTTAAAATTTCCTTTAATTTTATCTTTTTTTAAATCTAAGGTTTATAACTGATCAACATTTGAAATGCAACCGTTTGATTTTGTCAAAACGAAACACATTTTTCTTGATCCAAAGCAATTTATATTTTCTTTGATTTGCTGAATTTAAAAAAGGATATTATTTTTGGTTTGACCCAAAATGATTGTTTTTCTCCAGTGTTTTGGATTTGCCAGAGCATTGAAAAATCAGTTATTCACTAGGGATGTTAGATATCGGGTAATTGAATAGTTGAGTAACTGCATGAATTCTTATCAGTTACTCGACTATTCTGTAGTCCCCGGGGGTGGAGTCAACAGCCAGTGCGCTCTGGCCCCACTCCCAGGGAGCCCCTGCCACCCCACAGTGCTGCTTCTGTATCAGAGGCAGCAGTGCTGGGTGCCAGGCGGGAGCAGGTCCATGACGGGCGCCAGTTAAAAACCAGCTCCCCTCGGAGACCGTCTGCCTGCTGCCCTGTGCTGCTGCCTCTGATATGGAGCAGCCTCTGTCCATGGTAAGACTGATCGAAGCAACAGTGCGGGGAAGGGGCAGGCGGCACTGCAGAGCCGGTGCTGAGGGGAACCGGCTTTTAAGCCAGCTCCCGCTTTCCTGATGCAGATGCAGCAAGGGGGTGATGTGCAAGTAATTGACAAGATTAACTGATAAGCCTAGGCTGATCGGTCAATCGTATAGTCAACTACTTGTTTACATCCCTATTATTCAGCCTGCACTAAGTCAAGCAGGTGTGTTGTGAGCAAGACACGAGAAGTCATTCTTCCACTCTACTCTGCGCTGGTTAGGCCTCAATTGGCGTATTGTGTCCAGTTCTGGGCACCACATATCAAGAAAGATGTGGAGAAATTGGAGAAGGTCCAGAGAAGAGCAACAAGAATGATTAAAGGTCTAGAGAACATGACCTATGAGGGAAGACTGAAAGAATTGGGCTTGTTTAGTTTGGAAAGGAGAAGACTGAGAGGGGACGGGATAGCGGTTTTCAGGTATCTAAAAGGGTGTCACAAGGAGGAGGGAAAAAAATTGTTCTCTTTCACCTCTGAGGAGAGGACAAGCAGCAATGGGCTTAAACTGCAGCAAGGGAGGTTTAGGTAGGACATTAGGAAAAACTTCCTACCTGTCAGGGTGGTTAAACACTGGAATAAGTTGCCTAGGGAAGTTGTGGAATCTCCATCTCTGGAGATATTTAAGAGCAGGTTAGAGAGACACCTGTCAGGGATGATCTAGACAGTACTGGGTCCTGCCCTGAGTGCAGGGGACTGGACTTGATGACCTCTCGAGGTCCCTTCCAGTTCTAGTGTTCTATGATTCTAAGCCAGGAGGGCTGGGTGTTCCCCTGAGGTCTGAGCAATACAGGCACGGGGTGTGAGAGAGGATGTAGGACTCTGTATTCCAGAAGAGGCTGGGATGAATTTATAGTTACGCAGCAGCTTTCCCCTAGACCTTTCAGGTTGAAGAAAGAGATAATCTCTCCCCTCTCTCTGTGCTTTGGCTTCCTCAGGAAGATGTGTGACCCTGGAATGACTGCCTTTGAGCCGGAGGCCTTGGGAAACCTAGTGGAAGGATTGGATTTCCATCGATTCTACTTTGAAAACTGTAAGCAGCTTCTTTCCCCCCAACAGGCTTTGGCTTCTAGTAAGAGCAGGGTGGCTGGGCTGGGGTGTCTCCGGATCCCCTAGGATGGGATGTTCTCAGTGGTCCCATATGATCTGGGCAGGAAGGAAATCAAATTTGGTACATATTTTGAAACGGGGAGCCACTGGCTCATGGAGTGTTGCTTTGGTTAGCTGTTTGGTGAGTGACGACATGATTTGTAGAGCGACCCCTTCCCAGTCCGAGCCGAGTTGATTCAGAAATGACCCCGTGCTCCATAGCCCAGGCAGGAAGTTTGCTTGCTAAGGATCCCCCTTTCTTGTGGCTAGTTAAGGAGAGAGAAATTGCTCACTCACACAGGACCCCTGCCCCTGTGTAATGCCCCGTGCCTTCCCCCATGTCCAGTGTGGTCCAGGAACAGCAAGCCGGTGCACACCACCATCCTGAACCCGCACATCCACCTGATGGGAGACGAGTCGGCCTGCATCGCCTATATCCGCATCACGCAGTACGTCGACGCGGGCGGCATCCCACGCACGGCGCAGTCTGAGGAGACCCGCATCTGGCACCGCCGGGATGGCAAATGGCAAATCGTCCACTTCCACAGATCTGGAGCACCTTCCGTTCTACCGCAGTAAGCCACGTCGGCACAGAGACAAGAATGGCAGAGGAGAGGAGGCCTGAAGGGATAAAGGGCCTACGAAGGGAGTTGAAGACCGAGAGGGGACATGAGAGCAGTTTTCAAGTACCTAAAAGGGTGTGACAAGGAAGGTTGAGGAAAATTGTTCTCCTTGGCCTCTGAGGACAGGACAAGCAGCAATGGGCTTAAATTGCAGCAAGGGAGGTTTAGGCTAGACATTAGGAAACACTTCCTAACTGTTAGGGTGGTTAAACGCTGGAATAAATTGCCTAGGGAGGTTGTGGAATCTCCATCACTGGAGATATTGAAGAGCAGGTTAGACGAGTACCTGTCAGGGATGGTCTAGATGGTGCCTGGACCTGCCATGAGGGCAGGGGACTGGACTTGATGACCTCACAATGTCCCTTCCAGTTCTAGGATTCTAGGATTCTATGAATGAATCAAGGGTCCATTCAAGTCCCTGCCTCTAACCGAGGCTGATGCCTGATGCTTTAGAGGAGCTTAGTAGGCTTCACAGGTCATGCCCCTCCCTGTGCAGAGCTCTGCCTCGGGGAGGGAAGTTCACGATCGCCCTGGCCCCAGCAGGGACTGGCTCACAGCTTGGCGCTCTAGGACCGACACCCGCATCATTTCATCCTAGAGCGCATCAGGGCCAATTCAGGCAAATTTGCCCTCTTCCCCCCCCCCATCCTCATGCTGAGCCATTCAGGTGGGTTTCCCAAGCAGCTAGGTCCAGGATACGGGGTGTGATGTACCCCACACTCCTGTGCCAGGCTGGGTGCAGCGGGGTGGGAAGGGTCAGCACCAGCAAGAAAGAGGAGAGAGATCCAGGACTGCAGTGTGGGTCCTTGGAGGGAGTCAGGGGAAAAGCTACCAGACCCCTATTGCTCAAGAGAGAACCTGCCCCTGCCCTGGGCAGAGCTGAGATGGGGTGGGGAGGAGACACCCTGTCTATCCAGGGGATGCTAAGCACAGAGCTCTGGCAGCACCATGTAGCTCACACCCTAAGCCCCCCCCGCCACACTATGACAGCAGGTTTGGAAGCGTTATCCGGCCTGGCCCTGCCATATTTGTTAAATGGCCTCATACTCCCCCCCCCCCCCACCTGCTAATCTTGTTTTACACATCCAGCTTGTGACGTCTGCCTGCTTGATCCATTCTGCACTGGGGGGGACAGGGGCAGGAAAGCCCATCTGGGAGGTGGGATGAAATTCTGTCGGGGTTCTGTGCACCATCCAGTCATGAGCTTTGGGGCTCCACCCTGATGGTGCCCATCCCTTGCAATTCCCACTGCAGTCGAGTGTCTCGTGGCCTCCTGCTGGGAGAGGCAAGCGCTGCGCCTCCTCTGGATCACGCGCGTGGCCGGGATTCTCAGTTCGAAAAATCCGAGTCAGGAAAAATCATACGCAGGCTCCATGGGGAGGTGAACGATGGAGGGGGCGGGCGGGTTAGCGCCTGCGGTGGGGCGGGGCAGAGGCAGACTCAAGCGACAGGCCCAGGAGGCCCTGTGGCAGGACAAACGGAATGAGACGTCTTTCCCCTGACTTGTGTTTTCCAGCTGAAGCCTTGGCCAGTCGGGCCAGGTTTGTCACTGCCTCGCTGCGAAGGGAAAACCCACCCCCATCCTTCACCTACGGAACTTGGCTGCTGGTTCTACTGCTTGGCTCTTGCTGGAATTCCTCCCGCCCACCAGACTCCTCACCAAAAATGAACAAAGGACAACCAGGCCGGAACGAGCTACGAATTGACTTCTTTCTCTCTCTCTCTCTCTCACTCGTCACCTTTGGCACCGTGAGCGCTGTCAGGGCCTGTGCGCGGGCCCCCCTGCTTCTGCATCAAGCCACCTACTGGAAAACAATTCGAAACCAGTGGCCACCACACAGAACGTGTCTGAGGTGAAAGCCTCCCCCCGCCGCCTCACCGGAACTCACAGGATCCTTGCGCATCCTTCTTCTCGGCTCAGAGCATTTCTGACCAAAGGGGATAGAACTCCGACTCCACCTCTGCACGGGAGTCTCCGGGGACCAAGGCAAAAGAGAGGAGTATGTGTGTGGGGAGGGAGGAGTTTCAAGCCACTTTGGGCTGACCAAGGTCTGGGGCACCAGTGGGTTTTGCCTCTCAGCACCAGTGGGTTTTGTCTTATTGGTGTCTCAGTACCTGGTGTGATGCCCTGGACCTTGGCTGTTCCCCACACTGCTCCCCCTTGGGACTCCCAGTTCTTCTCTGCAGCTACGGCCGAAGGACATCAGTTTAAACTCTTTCAAAATCCTACTCACCTGCTACTCTAGGGCGAGTAGGGTTTTAATGCGATGGGTGAGTAAACGACATCCTTTGTTCCTCTTTCTAGAAATGGCTGGGTGGGCTGGGTCATATGAATGGCCCAGTGAGTTCTCACGTTCATTTTAAGCATGCTGGTCAAACGTGAACATTTTCCCTTCTTTCTCCCTTTGGAGCAGGGATTAGAGATTCTGGGAAAAGAGAGAGAGAGATTAAGAAATCGATTTCCATGGCTCTCTCAGCTCGCTAAGGTATCCAAGTGAAACTGAAGTGAGATCAGCTCTGTGCAGGGAGCATGGTGATAGATTGGGCGTGGTAGCTGGCTCTTCTTCCACAAGCAGCATTTATCTGTTCCTGTCTCAATGGTGGGAACCGTCCCACTAGGAGGCAACCTCCCGTCAGGCGGCACATTGCAGGTGGTCTTCTTTACCTTCGTTAATTTAAGAGACCAGCTGCAAACATCTAGTGTTGAATCTGCTCTTTTGCCACCTGCCCCATTCTTCCTTCGTTCTGCCCTCCAAGACTCAATATTCTCTTCATTTTTAAAGGCCACCCAAACCCAGGAACCAAAACCCTTCCCCGTTAATCAGCTTCAGGAAATTTACAGTATTGACCGCACTGGTGCTTAAGGAAACAGAGCTGGTTCATGTGAGAGAGAAAAATCAACTGACCCTACGACACCTTTCAGCAAAGATGGCGAATGTACACTTTAGTAATAAAACTTTGAGGAGTCTGATTATGCTTTGAAGAAACAAACAAGCCTTTAGCTATCTCTTCTACTTTGAGCGCATGCCTTTTTATAGGAAAAAGAAACCTACCATGTATTTCGTAAATTGATTTTGAGTATTTGCTGAAATGGATCTTTATGTAATTAACTAGAAATACTGAATGTGGGGGAGGGGGGATTTTTGGGGAGTTGTTGGATTTTGGGGGAGGTTGATATTGTTTTGTTTACATGTGGGAGCGGCTTGACAATAGAGATATTCTCAGTGAAGGTGTCCCCTGCCCGGGTCTGGTTCCAAGAGGGCAGGGAGGGAAAAATTACTAAGCCAGTTATCTTGGGAACCACGCAGAGCCCCTTAAAATACATGGGACTGGTGGTAACATGGTCGTTTCTATTTGCAATGGTAATGTTTAAATGTCAGACGTGCCTGTTTGAATGGAGACAGCTGGACACCAAGGCATTCCTGGACTTGAAGGTCCGCGTTCTGCAGGAGGAATGGCCATCTTCACAGGACATCTGAGCCAGCTGGCAGGAAGACAGGCATGTGTCATTTCTAAGCCTGTGCATTTTCTTGAACGATAAACCACCATCTGGTAGTTCTTCCGGTGCCACCGTTATGTCAGTCTCATGACATGGGGAGGGGCTGAAAGACATCTATTTTTGGTAGAGGTACGAGGGGCGAGATCTGGTTATTTTTTGGCAATCCTTCCGTTTCCTGTTCTCTTTTTTCCAACTGCAACTTCTTTACTCTTTGATGTGAGGTTACTGCAGTGCACTTCTTCTGCCTGGGGACTTTCTAACTGCACTTTCTTCATTTGCATGATGTTTAACTTTATAGACAGCGCGTGTATTTAGAAACAAACAAACAAAAATGCTTGTTTTGGACAAAAAAACCAACAACCACACAGTGTATTCTAAATGTAAATTCTGAATGGTGTATTTTTGCCTTTTCCGTGGTTTCAAGTGCTTAGCTCACCATCGAAGCAGGACAGCCGCCTGCTGAAACACAGCCATGCTAGCAAAGTGCGAAAATCTGTTCCTGTTGGACCAGAGGGGAAGAAATCCAAGCAGCCGGAGCATTTAACAAGCTTCAGGAGGCATGAGATTCCACCGACCCCATTGTGAGCTCATTATGTGGAATGGGTGTCGAATGTGCCTTTTTAGGGACGTATCAGCCAGATTCTCTGCTGGTGGAAATTAGTGTCAATCCATGAAACTCAATGAACCTATACGGATGTACACGGGAGCAACACTGAACCACCAACTGAGGATCTGGCCCAGAATCGTCTCTTAAACAGGCTGGGGAGAGGATCGGCCTTCTCTGGTTGCTTTTCCACAGTGTTTTTCTTCCCGTGTGTGCTTAGTGCCAAAGCGATTTGTGTTTAAATGGGGACGTTGGCTCTTTCACAGCTTACGATGCTCCTCTCGAACCTACTGTGAAGCCAAATCTGAGGAGGTGTCTCATCCACCTACTGATCACCAGCCCTCTGGGCATCAGCAGTATTTTGGACGCTGTGGGCATCCCTGGGGCACTGCTCAGATCACGATTTAATGGCAGGATCAGCCCTGGAGGCTGCAGCGACACTGTTAAGTCCCATAGTTGTAATCCGCCCCCGGTGTAACTGCCCGGGGAAGGTAGCCTGAGTCCAGCCGGCACGGAGCGCTTCCAGCTTTGCGGGGGAGCTGCGCCCTGGTGAGTTCGGACGACAACGGCGGCTTTGGCACCCAAGCTGTAAGAGCAGCCGGCCTGGGCAGAGGCAGAGCAACCCGACATCCTGAAATTGGGGGCTTTGTCTTACATACGCAGCAATCCCCACTCCCTCTCCCCAGAAAAGCCCTGGCTCTCTGCTCACCCTCGGGAAGGGGGTGCTGGAGGCCGGGCGCAGAACACAGATACCTTCGAGCGCCGAGAGGCGCGCAATGCAGCGTTGACCTTTGCACGGAAACGTTCTCCTTTCCCTCCAGGAGCCTCCTTTGAAGGGGTGAAGTTGATTGGATGCCGTGGTAACAGTCCCCTCCGCTGCGAGGGCCGGGCGGCCACACCCACCTAGGCTCCGCCCATTTCGGCATGCAGCATGCTTATGGCCTGACTTCTCAGAAGCGAGGGCCCCCCCCGTTCTGACTGTTTCCCCACGGACCTCTTGCTCAGGGGACGGCTCATCCCCTCTCATGGGTTGGATGGATGCCACACGACACCCCCGGGACTTTGATCACAAGCGTGAGCCGCCGGAGCTTTTCCAAGTGAAGCAGTTTCTCTGCAGAGGCTGGGGGCTTTGGCTCTTTTGCGTCTTCCAGGGAAGGAGAATCCTGACAAGGCAGAGGGGCTCCCGCCTTTCACACCCTGCCCCCCACCTCTGCTTTTAGCAGCCACACTTCAGGGCTCTGCTGCCACAAATGTGCCCTGGTCTCTGTTCCCAGTCTGGCCGGGGACCCCTAGCACAGGTCTTTGGCTGAGTAAGCCTCGACTAAGCTGCAGCCTTCCTTTTGCAGCCGTATCTAAATTCCTTTCACCCTGGGTGGCTCCTGGATGCCTTGGTCTTCCCCGAACTCTCCAATTCCACCGGGACAAAGTATCTTCCATCACAGCCGCTGGGCTCTTTGGGTTACAGGACCGAGGGCGCCGTCTCTCCCCTGGTAGCCCGGCCCTCAGGGCCAAGCCACACTCCTTCATCCTCCTATTTCCCACATCTGTCACAGGAGACCACACGCAACAGCTGCAGTGACAGCATTTGCCGCTGGGCTGGAGGGGTGGGGATGGCAATTCCCTTCTGATCCGGGGGAAACCGCCAGCTTCCGTCTGCAGCGTCATCTCTCATATCCCTGCTGACGCCTCCAAAAGAGATGGGCGACTGTAGCCCCGTCCCATTCCTCATTGCCGGCCCTGTGTGGGTAGCGATGCTCTGAGGGGTGGAAAAGGTCTGATTCCCATGCAGTTTGGCCAGAGGTGCGATGGGGTGATGAGGTCACGTCCCAACTCGGCGTAGCCCTGTCTGTCCCGAAGCAGCACTGACGTTACGGCGCCTTTGGAGCAGCTTCGGCTTGCATCTTGCCATGCCACGGAAAGAAAATGGCCTGCATTAAACCCTGTGAGTCCTGTGCCTGGTGCATGAAGGCTCTGTAGTCTATGAGGAACCCGCAGGGTTCAAAAGTCGCCTCCTTGGTCATTTATTTAGGACATTTCAGGCTCAATTTTCTCAAGCAGAAGACAATCACTCTGCCCAATATGATGAGCAAAGAACCGGTTCCTGACCCCAACCTCACCATAACCATCATCGACTGTAGCCTCATTCAGGAGCTGGACAGGTCAGCAAACAGCTGCCGCCGGCTGGTGGCCCATCCTGTTCTGTGCAGGATGGCTTTGCAAGGCTGCTGTGGCAGGCCAGCTGGTGCAAACTCTCATTGATCGGGTGTTGAAGAGTGGAGAACGCAATAGCTGATGTTTGCCCTGCGGCACCAGGACAGCTGTGTCTGTGGTGGATGGTGATGTGTCTATAAGACAATCCAGATACGGTCTTGTGATCCAAGGGTAGCTTTCTCTGAGACGCTGCAGATCATGCACTTAGCCCTTCCAGAGCATGATTAACCCTTGTTTTTAGCCCAGAGAAACACATCTGTTGGTGTTTGTGGCCATATTGGGGGTATATTCCCATGGGAACGTTCGGCTGGGTTTCGGGAAGTTCTTTGGAGGTATACACCTACATTCTGGTAGCTTTGGATCCAACCCCAGATTGCCTGTCTGAGGATCGGGAGGGCAGGGGAGCGGGGGAAGAGATTTGCCAGGACCCGCACAAGGTAAGCACGCTTGGTGTGAGCCCCAATTAACCCTCCGCAGACACACCAGCAGTGGTGCAATGCAAAGCACAAGCGGTCCTGTATTTACAGACCATTTATAAAGGGATAACAAAAGACTGCAGACAGCATAAGCATCACAGACATGAGCAAGAGTACCCCAGCAGATTGTAGACACCTCCTCGGGAGAGGTGATAGATGCTTAAAAGATGCCCGTGGGATTCTACAACTGATGAAAACCATTTACTGAAACACCTTGTAACACCTCAGAGTCAATTGGTACAGGGAACCTTAATATAACATGTCACAAAAACACCTTCCTTGCCGTGGATGGAGGAGCTGGGATCAAAGGATTTGCTGTCTGTCCTCACTTCCATTCAGGGGGACACAGGTGGCCTTGTAGACACACCTGGCTCCCCTCCCTCGGCTGAGTTTCCTTCCTTCTCGTCAATTCTCGCATGGGGGCTGTGAATCATCCACCCTTTTTGTAACCGTGACACCAGTGAGGGAGGGTGGGGGTCTGGGGGAAGTGGGGCGTTGTTTATTGACTTATTTCTTTTGGATTGTTGTTACTTTTTTCTAACTGTTGCACAATTTTAGGGCTTTTGTAACATTTTTTGAACAAGCAGGGAAAACGTTAACAGTGGTTTAAAAATATAACGAGATATATATATATAGAGAGAGATATAGATATATACATACATGAAATCTCTATGGAAATATTTATTTCACACGACTGCAAAAAAACAACAACCCACAAAATAATTTAAAAAAGGAGCTTTTTCATGTAACGAATTAAAACTCCAGAGAGAGGCTGCAACATGGCCTCTCCTGATTGTAACTCCGTGTGGTTGGACTCTAAGCCTTGTGGTATCTTTTGTAAGTGAATCCGATCTGTAAAGCGGCGTGTCCGTGTTGGATTCTTTGTTACCGTTTTTTTGGAACCTGTGGCTGTGAACAGAATGATCACTGCTCAAATTTTATGCTATATTTTTGGGGGACTTGGGGTGCAGGGGAGGGGGGAGGGGAATTGTCAGTTTTATTCTCGGTGTTTCAAGTGCAATAAATAGCTACAAACTTCTGAGCATGGAAAGCGATGATTTCTCCTGCAGTGACACAGACGGTCTGCCGCTTTGCTTGTCTGTTTGTTTTGTGGAGTCCAAATGTTGAGTCTGTCAGAGGGGAGGGCAAAGCTGTCCTGTGCATAGGACAGTTCAGGGCGGCTGCCCCAGGCCTCATACTCTGTGAGGCCCTGTGGCAGCCACCTCCCCATGGGGCCCAGGGCAGCCAGGGGGATTACCAGGTGGCCTGGCTGATGGATTGCTCCAGCTCCTGCCACTGGGGGAGTGTGCGGGGGCACGCCTGCTGCTACCCCATGCCATGTCCCCCAGCTCATGGTGCTTGGGAGAAGGGGTTCAGTCAAGAGGTGAAATGGGGACAGGGCTTTGAGGAACTGGTGGAGTGGGGCAGAGGTGGAGTCTGCGGCATGAGGGGTTGCTCTGGGCCCCGTGCCCCCCTAGGGATGGCCTGGGAGAAGGAGAAGGTTTTTATTACTTGTTTATTTATTATATATATTACCATACCCCCCCCCCCGGAATCCACCTGTGGGACTCTTTGTTGTGAAGGCCAAGGCAACTTGTCTTTAATAAGGACAAATGCAAAGGACTCCACTTAGGAAGGAACAATCAGTGTCACTCATATATGAATGGGAAGCGACTGTCTAGGAAGGAGTACGGCAGAAAGGGATCTAGGGGTCATAGTGGACCACAAGCTAAATATGAGTCAACAGTGTGACGCTGTTGCAAAAAAAGCAAACATGAATCTGGGCTGCATTAGCAGGAGTGTTGTGAGCAAGACACGAGAAGTCATTCTTCCACTCTACTCTGCGCTGATTAGGCCTCAATTGGAGTATTGTGTCCAGTTTTGGGCACCACATTTCAAGAAAGATGTGGAGAAACTGGAGAAGATCCAGAGAAGAGCAACAAGAATGATTAAAGGTCTAGAGAACACGACCTACGAGGGAAGACTGAAAGAATTGGTCTTGTTTAGTTTGGAAAGGAGAAGACTGAGGGTATGTCTACATTAGCCCCCTAGTTCGAACTAGGGAGGCTAATGAGGGCGACCGAAATTGCAAATGAAGCACGGGATTTAAATATCCCGCGCTTCATTAGCATGTTCCCGGGTGGGCGTCATTTTGGAAACTGACTAGCCTGGAATAACTGCCCGCGTCTACACGTGGCAGTGAAATGGGAGTTGGAAGTAAAGCCCTTAATTCTAATTAGCTGGTAAACCTCATTCTAGGAGGAATAACTGCTAATTCGAGTTAGAGCTTTACTTCGAACTCCTGTTTCACTGCCACATGGAGACGCGGGCAGTTATTCTGGGCTAGTCAATTTCCAAAATGGCGACCGCTCGGGAACATGCTAATGAAGCGCGAGATATTTAAATCCCGTGCTTCATTTGCAATTTCGGTCACCCTCATTAGCCTCCCTAGTTCGAACTCAGGGGCTAATGTAGACATACCCTGAGAGGGGACAGGATAGCAGTTTTCAGGTATCTAAAAGGGTATCACAAGGAGGAGGGAGAAAAATTGTTCTCCTCAGCCTCTGAGGATAGGACAAGAAGCAATTAAACTGCAGCAAGGGAGGTTTAGGTTGGACATTAGGAAAAACTTCCTACCTGTCAGGGTGGTTAAACACTGGAATAAATTGCCTAGGGAGCTTGTGGAATCCCCATCTCTGGAGGTATTTAAGAGCAAGTTAGATAGACAGCTATCAGGAATGGTCTAGATGGTGCTGGGTCCTGCCATGAGGACAGGGGACTAGACTCAATGACCTCTCAATGTCCATTTCAGTTCTAGTGTTCTGTGATTCTAAGACTATAACAGGGTTCAAAAAAGAGCTAGATACATTCATGGAGGTTAGGTGCATCAATGGCCATTAGCCAGGCTGGGCAGGGATGGTGTCCCTAGCCTCTGTTTGTCAGGGCCTGGAGATGCACCACAGGAGAGGGATCACTTGATGATCCCCTGTTCTGTTCATTCCCTCTGGGGCATCTGGCATTGGCCACTGTTGGAAGACGGGACACTGGACTAGATGGACCTTTGGTCTGACCCAGTCTGGCCGTTCTTATGAGTCTCATTCATAGACCAAGTCCCCATTATGCTAGGTGCTGTACAATCAGAGAACAAAACAGAAGTATCTGACTTGCTCTCCTTTTATTTGGTTGTTTTTCTTCTCTGGATTGTAAATGAAAGCGAGGCAATCGACTTCAATGTATTAATTAGTCAATCTCAAATACATAAATATTTTTAAATTACCCTTTCTGGAAGAGCTCCCTTAAACACCGTTGGCTGTGATTTGCCCCCAACCCCAAATAAAAATGTTTGAAAGCTTTCTTTTCTTCTCCCTGCAGATATCGACAGAGATCTCTTCTGCATTTAGGCCCCGATTCAGCAAAGCCACTTTTATCGGTTAACTGATTAAGCACAACGTTTAACCAGTTAACCAATTAAATGGGATTTTATATCCCTAGTATGCTCACTTTTAAGTTAAAGTTATGAATGTGCTTAAGTGCTTTACTGAATCAGGACTTTGGTCAGTTTTCCCCATTAACTGCCTCCCTCTCCAGTTTTGTACTCACCCCTGTAGCATAGAGAGAAAGATTGAAACTGACTATGTGCAAAGTAAAGCAGCTGAAGAGTGGAGAATCATTCCCCTTCCCCTCACACTAATTCCTTTCAGGGACCGTCTCCTTGGGAGCTAGTCATAACAATCACAGGCACAACATTTTCCAGGAGAAATGCAAAATGCTCAGGCTGATGGTGTCCCTTTAAGTCACTTCTGTCTTAAGCTACCAACCAGCAAGAATCAGTCATCTGTGACAGCTGGTTCAAGAAAGAACCAGATAAATTCATGAAGGATGGGTCCATCAGTACTTATTAGCCAGCCTGGGCAGGAATGGTGTCCCTGGCCTCTGTTTGTCAGAGGCTGGAGATGCACCACAGGAGAAGGATCACTTGAAATTTACCTGTTTCTGTTCACTCCCTCTGGGGCATCTAGCATTGGCCACAGTCGGCAGACAGGACACTGGGCTAGATGGCCCTTTGGTCTGGCCCAGTCTGGCCGTTCTTACATTCTTCTGTCTTCATGGGCCAGGTGTCCTGGCAAAGTTGGGGGCTACTTCAAAGTCATCACTTTAAACCAGAGGTTGCCTAGAGGAGGTGGGATGACGGCAAAGGCAGTTTTCAGTGTAACAAGTGCCTGATTGGATAAGGAAGCAGCATAATGCAGGGTAGGCCCGGACAAAACGCCTTCTGTGGGCCGGATCCAGCCCGCCAAGCCAAGGGATCCGGCCCGCGGACACAGCAGGGAGCCTCAGGCAGACGGGCCTGCTTGCCCCGCTCCCGCATGCTGCTCAAAAAAGCTGCTGCCGGGCCGTTTGTGTTTCACAAACTGTGAGCAGGGGAGAGGGGGAGTGATGCTTCAGGGCTGCTCCTGCCTCCCCCACGCAATCCCATTGGACAGTCTCTGGCCAATGGGAGCTGCCTGTTTCCAGAACAGGCCACGTCCGAAGCATCCCTCCCCCCACCCATCAGGCTCTGCAGCCTATGCAGGAGCAGGGCAGGCTCCTGCCTGAGAAATGTGCTAGGTGTCTGGGCGGGAGTCTCGCAGGTAAGTCTCCCAGCCAAAGCCTGCCCCGGCACCCAGCCTCTCCCTCCTCACCCCAGCCTTCTGCCCCTCCCACTCTTGCCCCCTACCCCACATAACCCAAACCCTCTGCCCCCCTCCTGCACCCATATCCCCTCCCAGATCCTGCACCCTAATCCCCTGCCCTAGGTCACAAGCCAAACCCCGGCACCCCAATCCCGTGCCCAGGTCACAACTGCCTCCTTCACCTAAACTCCCTCCCAGATCCTCCTGCACCCCAGTCCCTTACTGCAAGCTCCCTTCTGCACCCAACCTCCAGCCCAGACTCCTGCACCTCCAGTGCCCTTACTGCTTCCTTGCCGAATGCCTGGGGGCTGCACCGTTCCTGCTGCCCCCTCCTCGCACTCCCAATGCCGTGCGCTGTGCATCTGCCGGAGCTGCACTTGCACGTGCCGAAAACGCGCGGCGGGAGAGCGTGGTCATTTTTATTCCCTGGCAGGATTGTGTATGGCTCCGGGTTCCTGGGATGACCGAGGGAGCCTCCCACATCCAGGCCATTAGAGCAAATCTGGCCTGGCTGAGGAGTGTCAGAAAGTCATTATGAACGAGAATTTGAGCCCTGGGGGGCCAGTGAAGCAGAGTTTTCCAGCTGCTGGGAGATTCTGGGTGAGTTCCTTGGCCTTTGAGTGCAATCGAACATAGGGAGGCCTGGAGTTTGCCTGGGGTGGTCTCCTCTGTATGTACCATGTGCTGCCATTAGGCAAATGTGAGAACCAGGTGGTGTAGACCAGCAGTTTTCAAACTTTTTGTCTCATGGCCCAGTTGAAGAAAATTGTTGATGCTGCAATTTAACATCATTTGACTGGCGTGTGGGCTCGGGGCTGAGGAGGAGCTTTGGAGTGTTGGGGGGGGCTCTGGCTTTGTGGGGAGGGGCAGGATGGGTTTACCTCGTGTGGCTCCTGGTCAGCGGTGCAGTGGTGGGGAAGGGGGGCTGGCTAAGGCAGCCTCTTGCCTCTCCTAGCACCATAGACCATGCTGCGCCCCCAAAAGCAGCCAGCAGCAGGTTCCCAGCTAATGGGAGTATAGAGCTAGTGCTCAGGGCAGGGGCAGTGCACGGAGCCCTATGCGCTTTTCCCACCCCTGCCCACCTAGGAGCTGGGCCCCATTGTCAGCCACTTCTGGGGCGCAGCGCAGCCTGTGTTGCCAGGACAGGCAGGGAGCCGCCTTAGCACCCCCACTGGTCACCTGATCCCCCTGGAGCCACGAGGCCCAGCGCCCGACATCCCACCCCTCCAGCGCTGGGTCGCCCCCCGTCGTTCGAAACCCCCTGCTCTAGAGTCACGGCATCCATCCTGCAGAGCAGGAACCGGCTAGAGAGGCCGCGTGCTATAATCTAATATCGAAGCCAAGGAAAGCTGCAGGAACGGCACTGAAAATCCCTGCGCAGTAATGACTGCAGGGCCCCCTCCGGGAGACGAGACGGGACCCAGGGCATTGGACACTGTCTATGGGAGGGAAGTAATTAGTCTGGTCTTGCTGAAACAAAAGACAGGACTATGCAGCACTTTAAAGACTAACAAGATGGTTTATTAGGTGATGGGCTTTCGTGGGCCAGACCCACCTCCTCAGATCTGGCCCACAAAAGCTCATCACCTAATAAACCATCTTGTTAGTCTTTAAAGTGCTGCATAGTCCTGTCTATGGGAGGGGGCGCTGAGAGCCATGAGCACAACTGTAAACTCTGCACACGATGAAAAAACCCACATCAGGCCAGCCCTGGGACCAGGGGGCCCTGCGCAGCCCTCATACCCGTGACAGTGGCTTCTTCAGAGAACAGAAACCCCTCGCTTGCTCCACCACAGTCTGGCCACCAGATGGCGGGGAACGACCACTGCTTGCACAGCGGCTTAGTTCAGGAAAGTAATAGAGATGTAGCCGTGTTAGTCTAGTTTAGCTGAAACAAAAAACAGGACGATGTAGCACTTTAAAGACTAACAAGATGGTTTATTAGGTGATGAGCTCATCACCTAATAAACCAGCTTGTTAGTCTTTAAAGTGCTACATCGTCCTGTTTTTTGTTTTAGTTCAGGAAGGCAGAGATGGAGGGAGGGAAGGAGAGAGGGGAACTGGGAATTCTCAGGAGGGATTTTGGGACAGGAGCTGACCAGGACAGGGCTGACACCTTTGAATCCCCCTTGACATGGGCGACTGACTCAGTATCTCAGAGACTTCCCTCCTTCAGCTCCCACGCTTCTGCCACAGGACATGGCCCTTCATTCCCCTTCCGTCACCGCCTCTGGGCTCCACAGCTGCCCGGGGGGGCCATCCGAAGCTCTGGTCTCCCACGGAGGCAAGGTGGTCTGGATTGAATTCTGCTCGGCCTTTTATCCAGAGCATGAGGAGGCTTCGCCGAGAGGGTCTCGTTTCCTGGCTCCTGGAGAAGCACAGCTGCAGGGCTGGCGTGGCCTTGTCTGGCCTGTTTGCAACAGGGGTGCTCAGGGCCCTGGGAGAAAATGAGTCCCCACAATCCTTGCAATCCTGCCCTCACACAAGGCCGGAAGCCTGGCAGTCTGGGGAGACGTGTTACCCCAGAATCCTGCTGGGCAGAGGTTACTGGTCAGGAGCAGAAATAATAATAATAATCCTCACGCATTTTATCAACTACATGTGGCTGAAATGCAACCACCTCTGGAGGGCAGTGTGGTAGCTGACCAGCACAGAGTCGGTTGCACACAGAGAGTGGGGGTGAAAATTTGGCCCAGCTCAGGACTCTGGGGCAAACCCCTATTCTTAAGGAAATTGCCAAGGGATTTTTAGTGCCCAGAAAGAGTAGGAGGGGGGCTTCACCTGAAAGACCTACACCTAGTTAACGAAGAACAGAAGAACAGCCAGACTGAGTCAGACCAAAGGTCCATCTAGCCCAGTGTTCTGTCTTCTGACAGTGGCCAATGCCAGGCACCCCAGAGGGAATTAACAGAACAGGCAATCACCAAGTGATCCCTCTCCTGTCATCCATTCCCAGCTTCTGACAAACAGAGGCTATGGACACCATTCCTACCCATCCTGGCTAATAGCCATTGATGGACCTAACCTCCATGAACTTATCTAAAAGGCTTTAAAAAAGGGCTAAAGTCCTGGCCTTCACAGCATCTTCTGGCAAGAAGTTCCACAGGTTGACTATGTGTTGCATGAAGAAAAACTTCCTTTGGTTTCTTTTAAACCTGCTACCTGTTAGCTCACCTACCTGAGCTGGGTTGAGACCGTCGTGAGACAGGTTAGTTTTACTCTACTGATGATGTGTTGTTGCAATAACTGACTGATCCCGCTGTGCGTGCCTCACAAGGACAGAGGGCTGGGGCAGCCCTGCCAGGATTTAAACCTGTGCTCCAAACCCATGCTGTAAATAGGAGCCTCTGGCTCAGGAGAGCTGCAGTCAGAGTCCACTTTGCTCGTCAAATACCATCAAGCCCAGTGTCTTCTTTCTCTGGTACTTCAGCCAGGACAAGAAACTTGCCACATCAGGACTTGCCGCATGTCACAGAACTTGACATGCATGGCTTCTTCTGCACTTTGAAAACCAAATGTGAATAACCCAGTTCCCTGCGACCGAGACATGCGGCAAGTCCTGATGCGGCAAGTTTCTTCAGTCAGTTATTGCAACCACACATCATCAGTAGAGTAAAACTAACCTGTCTCACGACGGTCTCAACCCAGCTCAGGTAGGATGGAGAGAGGCTGTTTTGAGTGGTGACGGATGGCAGAACGAGGAGCAATGGTCTCAAGATACAGTGGGGGCAGACTAGGTTGGATATTAGAAAATATTATTTCCCTAGGAGGGTGGGGAAGTATTGGAATGGGTTACCTAGGGAGGTGGCGGAATCTCCATCCCTAGGGATTTTTAAGGCCCGGCTTGACAAAGCCCTGGCTGGGATGATTGAGTTGGGGGTTGGTCCTGCTTTGAGCAGGGGGTTGGACTCGATGACTCCTGAGGTCTCTGCCAGCCATAGGATTCTATGCTTCTATGCAGCGTACATAGCTGCGTAGGGCACCTGAAAATCTGGGGCATCCCTGGGTCTTAATGTCCACCCACCTGCCTCTTCCTGCATAGTTTAAAAGCACTGAATAGGGCCCCATAAATGCTAAGGATGGCCCTGCCTGCAATTCTCAAATTGGGTGTCCAAGCACCCTGTGTTCCTGGTGCGTGGGCAGCTGTGTGCAGTGGGTGTGAAACAACCTCTAAGTCACACCAAAGCCTGGGGCCCCGGAAGCCATAAATGCCATGAGGGCGTGAGCCATGGGGCTGGCTGTTGGCATGTGGTATTTGCTTTCCCTTCCCCGCCTCCCAGAGGAGCAGCGACACGTATTTAATTGACAGATGAGCCTGGTTCAGGGTAAAGGTTTTTACAGCTTCTTCCTTCGCAGGGGGGAAATGTTTGCAGCGCCACCCTATTCCCATGGGAATCAAACTGTATCAACAGCGGAACTCGGCCAGCAGCCACAGTGTTTGCCCAATCCCAACCTGGACACCCCCCGCTCCCGCCCAGTTCCCCTGAACCTTGTCCCCCCACCCCGCCTTTCTCCTGGCAGGCCTCCTCAGGTGGTGGGGAAGGGCCAGTGGAGAGATGGGGTGAGGATGCCTGGGCGGGGCTGTCAGAATGGAGGTAGGGTAGGGGGGTGTCTGTCTTGGGTGGGAACAAGCAGCGTGAGCCTGACTCACAGGTGAGAGGGAGGTGAAATGGGTCACCTGACCAGTGTAGGGTCCCTGAGAGGCCAGGCAGTTGTGCCCTTGTGTCTCCCACGGTGCGCCCCAGCCTGCGGTGCCCTCCCCATCCCCACAGCAAACTCCCAGCTAAGCCAGAAAATTGGTTCAACCCCTTTCTTTGCTTCCCTAACCGTCGACTTCCCCGGCCAATCAGCACTTGCGCCGTTAGTTCCCTCGCTGCTAGCCAATCAGCTCTCGAGCGCTTTCTCCTGGACCCAATCTGCTCTTGGGAGCCTGAGCCCTCACCCAATGGCGGGCGGGCGGGGTAAATAAAGCTGCACTCGGATGCCTCCTCTTGGGTAAACAGTGTCAAGGTCAGGGCACGGTGTGGGCGGCAGCTGTAAATCTTTATTGCACCCTCTTCCCAGGCCCTGCCAGAAGCGGAACTTTCCATACCCTGGCCCTTTATGACAGGCCTGTAATGATTAACTCCGCTGTTGCTTTGCAAAGGGCTGGCTGCTGGAGTGGGCTGGGGGGCAGATACGGTAAGGGGGTTGCTTGTGCACAAAATATCAGCCTCCCTTCCCTCTTCCAGGGCATAAGCTGCCCCAAGCAGGAGGGGGACGCTGGCTCTCTGTGGGGAGAGCACACCCCATCCGCCCCCTAGGGGGGATGAAAGAACGAAACCTCTGTGCGGTTCCCCCCTCCACATACAGCCCAAGTGGGCCTCCGACAGTTGTTCCTTGCGTCCCTTCCTCTCCGCTTCCCCAGCCCTATTCCAACAGCCCCGCCGGCAGCCTGGCCCCATGTGCACCTCCCACCGGAGCGTGGCTCATGCCATCCAGGCAGCTGCAGGGAGAAGGGCTATTGCAGGTTTTCTAGCCCCGGGGGTTGTGCTGCAGGGAGCCCGGAGGAGGCAGGAGCTGGCAGGTGGCAGCCGTGGTACGCTCCCCTGCCGCCTCAGCTCCAGAGCTGGCGTGGCTGAGCGTGGAGCTACTGACCAGAATGCCAGAGTTCGCCCTCCGAGCAGAGGGGTCCTCGGGGCTGTAGTTCCCCCTGGGAGGGCCACCCGAGCAGCAAGAAATGATTTAATTCTCATTTCAGTGTAATGTGATCTTATTTCAGTGCACCCAGCAGCCCCGGTCATAGGCCAACCCCTCCTCCCCCCTCCCCCCCGGGCTGGGTGCTGAAGAACCCCAGAACAAAACGGCGGGCCCTGCCTCAAAAAGCGGACGCGCTAAGCAAGCGGGCGCCTCCGGAAGAACCGCATCTCCGGTGTGGGACTGCACTGCCTTGGGCCTTGCCGCGCCTGCGTCACTCGGGCAGTCAGCGAGGAAGCCTCCCTTCAGTTCAGCCTGGTCCGCGAGCCGTGCCCTGCAAGGGGAGGCCAGGGCTCAGGAGCCGTGGCGGTGAACGGTCCGGTTGGAGCAGAGCACTGGTAGCGAGGAGCCCGGCTGTCTGGAGAGGAGATGGGAGAAATACCAGCCCCAATGGAGCGACAGCTATTTCAGTCTCCACTGTGGGAGCTGCGTGCTGGGGGCCTGGTCCAGGGGGTGCTGAACTCGACGCCACCCAGCTCAGTGGAAATGCAGATTCCTGGAGCGGGAGGCCGGAAAGAACCATCCTTGTGCCTAGGTAGCCAGCACCCCAGGGCAAGGCCTGTCTTTTGTTCTGTGTGGCGCCATCGCCTGATCGGTGACTGGGGCCCATAGGCCTCTGGGAACCCAAATAATCAACATGAGACCATGTGGTCTGACTTGTCCATCCCAGGGGACAGAATCTCCCCCTTCCCCCCCCGTGGGGAGCCTCACTCCTTGTGTCTGGCCAAAGCCCCGCTTGCGAGCTCAGGGTTCTCTGCTGACCCCCACCACGGCCATGTGGCACAGCCCCTCCCCGGTGCCCCGCCTGAGCTGCAGCAGCCACGATGGGATTCGGCCAGGAGGCGAAGGGCAGAGTCTCACCAAGGCCCTGCCATCCCTGGGTGCTGGGGAAAGCCAGTCCGATGGAACGAGAGGGTAGGACAGAAAGCAAACGGTGACCCAGAGGGCAGTGGGGCAGGGTGGCCCTGACACAAAGCCACCCTCCCCTTTCTGAGTCCCTTGCTCTGGGCACCGACGGCTGTTGGAGCGGAGAAGGGAAGGGGAGGGAAAGGCAAGGGAGCTGGGGATGGCGGGGTGCCTTCTCGGCACGGCGTTGCGCATTCCCAAGGGGAGGCAGACCAGGATTCCCGACCGGACAGCAGGAGCCCTTAGAAGCGTTCCCGGGGCTGAGAGAGAAGCCATATCAACAGGGGAAGCCATTAGCAGCGTCCCCTCCATTAGGCACCCACCATAAAGGGGGAAAACACCGCTCCGGCTGTGGAATAGCTGCGTTGCTCTCCAGGGCCCGCCGTTACCCAGCCTCGTGCGCACACGGGGGAGGATGCGCAGCCGGCCAGCGCTGGAATGTCTCGCTCCCCGCCGCTGAGGCTCGATGGCTCCAGCCGCAGGTACCAAGCGACCAGGGCCTCCAGCGGGAGAAAAGAGCTTTCTTTCATCCTAATGGTATTGACACTTGTTGGCTCCCCCCCCACCCCCGCCCTGCGCACGCAGGGCCATGCCCACGCCAACACGCCCTATGGGTTTCACGTGCATTTGCTCTGGCCCCGGGAAGGGAGCGCCGGGGGGAGAGGGGGTATGCAGAAGGGGCCCCGGATGGTGCAGGGCTCAGTTAGATGCTGTCTCTCAGGGGTGGGTAGCTGGAAGGGGGCTGTCAGTGTCTCGCAAGTCTCTCACCCACAAAGGACCAGAGATGAGGCAGGACTACCAGGCTGGCTCTGGCCTAGTTGAGGAAGGGTCGCCAGGCTGCTGCTTGGCTCACAGAGCGCTCTGCTGGCCCAGCCACTCCAAGAGCACGTCCCATTTGACACCAGCTGTTGCCTGCTTCTTCCTCACCCCACCCCTATTGAATTCCCTCAAGCTCAGCAAGCTGCCTTTTCCTGGAAGGCCAGCACTGCCTCGTGTGTATTCACCTCCTTTTCGGGGCCAGCGGGATGTCTGCAGGGCTTTGGTCCGCGGGGGGCTGTGCCCGTGCTCGGGGGAGGAACAGCTGTCCGCACCATGGCCACGTGTGCTAGAAACGGCCTGTAGCACTAAGCATGTGGTACCACAAAACTTTGTTTGCCCATGAAAGTGATCCGCAATCAAACACAGTCTGGGCCAGGCTAAACCTGGGGAAGATACCGCCCTTCAAACCCCCAGTCCTGATGGCTCAGGAGGCCTGGGGATGCCACAGCCCAGAGCCAGGAGAAGGATCATGATGGTACCACAAACCTAGCACAGAAGCAGCAACCGTTACAGGATGCCTCTGAGCATATGACCCGCAGACAGGTCATTGGACAGACAAACAGACATTCCCCACATGACACAAAGGCACCGCATCAATTGCTGGATGTTCGGAGGTATGATTTGGATACACACACGGGTGTTTCTATGGAGAGCTGAGCTATTGGAGCTGGAGGCAGGCTCAAACCATAAAATCCAGATCCAGATGGAGCCTTGAAGTCCATGGGGAGGTGGTTGAGACTTGGGGTTTGGCTGAGCCTATTGTAACGATAAAGGGCCCTTTTGCAAAATTCTGATGTGTTTGGAGCCAGGATTTGGTTCTGACTCATCTCTAATACAGCCCTGGAAATCTGGGTGTCTAGGAAGAAGTCCAGCTTTGGGTGCTTCCCATCTGGAGGGAACCCAAGCACAGCCTCGCTACTGGTTACATTGGCGTAGCTGCTTCTGGTCTCTCTGGGTATGTCTACACAGGAATCAAGGACCCAAAGCAAGACCGCAGCAGCCTGAGTCAGCTGACTCAGGCTCGTAGGGCTTGGGAGGCAGGGCTGAACATGTCTGTGTAGACATTTGGACCTTGTGGGGTCGCAGCACTCGGCTCCAGCTCATGTCTAAATGCTTACCCAGTGATTTTTCAGCTCTGCAGCCCAAATCAGCTGACCTGAGCCACCGGCTCAGAAGCTGGATATGCAGAGGCTCATGATGCTGAACATCAATGGGCCAAAGGCCTCCATGGAGCAGCTCTCTGGGTGATGGTGGCCTCTAGGCAGGGACAGGGAGTTTGGCACATGGGGCACAGGTTGGCTTGAGCTCAGGTGAAGGGAGAAGTTTAGGCCGGTCCGTGCTGTCTGAAACACGCTGCTCGAAGTGAAAATCCCCCCTCCTTCCCCACAAGGTGGCGCTGCCCACTACCGAATGGCGCCAGGAACCATCCCATGTGGCCCAGTGCGCAATGAAAACAGCAGGCACAGAAGGGTGGCTCTTCACTTTGTTTTCAACGTTACACCAAGGACACGGGCGCACTCGAGAACACATGTCACTGCACACGACAAACCACCCGGGAGGCCGCCGAGGGTCTGAACGGCTGCTCCTTAATAAGGGGGGTGCCCTGCCCCCTCTGTACACAGCAGCACCTGCAGGACATGGGCTGCGGATGCACAGATGCACCCACGCCGGCGTCCAGACCCCGCCGGCTTGGAAAGCCCAGGCCACAGAGCCATGCTGCTGCCAGGACTCTCTGACTCCCTGGCCTCCAATGCTGAGGCTGTGGCTACACGCTGAGGCCTGGTGACAGGGGAAGGTCTCCCAGCCTGGGCGGGTTTCAGCAGAGCCTGAATGTGTATGCGGCGAGTCTGCTCTCCTCAGCATGAGCCTTGCAAGCCCCACTCTGCGGGTGGAGCGCTCAGCCTAGCTGCCACCGAGTGTTTTTACTGGGTGCCGTGCAGATGTCCCCGCGGTGTAGACAGACCCGCCGATTGCTGGTGGAGGAAGGTGTGGAGAGCTGCGTGTCGAGGAATTGCACAGAGCATATGGGGAGAGGATTGCCCGGGGGCAATCAGGGCACCCCTGGAGTTATATTGCCAGTCTGGGACTTTCCTATTGCCATGTGAGATAAGGGGAGAGCACCCTCCAGCTCCCTCCCACCCCACATTTCGAGAGCAGGGACTACCAGGGAGCTAAGGGAAGATGTTCGGTGCCCACCTCAAGTGGACTTTGGTACCGGAGAGGTGGGGCTCGATTTCTGTCCGTGACTGGAAAGGACATTTCAGACAGCCCCTCAGCGGGGGGGAGGGGATGTTCCATGCCCAGCGAGCGGGATCTTGCTGAGTGCCAGTGCAGAGAGGTTTTTTCCATTCCTTTCTGCGGAGTTATTTTAGTAACACTTCCAACGTCTCCTCATTCATAATTCACAGGGCAGTCAGCTCAGCACGAGCGAACCAATGCCAGAGAGCGCGTAGTGGGTCTGGCACATCCTTCGCTCTGGGGCTGAGATGGCCGAGGCCACAGCATTGCAAAGGAATGGAAGAAACAGGGCAATGGCAGGAGAAGTGGGGGCCCTCGGCCTGCGCTCTGTTCCCAGAGCTTTCCTTTCCCCTAGATTCACTTATCAGGAATGGCCACGCTGGTCTTGCTGGAGGACCTCAGCAGGAGTGGCACCCACAGGCACCGGGAACTCACAGCGCTCCACTGACAGGGCGGGGTCAACCAAGACCTCCTTTCTCCACAATGTTCGTGCGTCGTTGGGATTAAATAGGAGTAAGCAACAACAAACAACAACAACTGGCCTCGTTCGCCAGTGTCTTGCTCACTGAGGCCTGTGCAAAAGGAGTGCAACGTGGGTGCATGTCGCCGTCTTTACACAGGAGTCAATAAGTCATGACTCTGGGCGGAGACCACCCAGGCTGGGGGAGAAGGGGAGGCCTGGTGAGGGTAGGGTCCAGGTACCTGGTCCCAGACACTGGGGAGCTAACACAGAGTCATTACACAGCTTGCCACACTAAATGGAAAACTCAGCAACACTGGTATTCTCAGCAACTTTCTCCTGGAGAGGCTAGGACGTCCTGTGGGACTCTGGAAGGTCAGCAGCTCGCAGCTGCCTCTAGAAAGGCCGGTTCACCAGCCCGAAGTGCCTAAGTGCAACCATGGAAGTTCAGGGGTGCAGCACAGTCCCCCATTCTCTGCTCCACGCAGGGCTCGTGGCCGCCTCACATCATGGACTCCTCTTCTTCCTCGATCTCCCGGTCCACCTCGATGGCCGTGTTCTCGAAGCTGGTAATTCCCCCGTATTTCCTCATATGGACCATCAAGGGCTTGGGGGACTGGCTGCCAGCCAAGGTAGCCACGTACATGCCGGTTCTGTTCTCCTCCAGAGAAGGGCCCCAGTCCATGGTTGGCCGGCTGGCTTGCTGGATTCTCTGTGGTTGGGATCGGGAGATGAACAGTCGTGTTACACCTGCTACCTGGGGCCGCAGGGTACTTGAGCCCCTTTAAGCCCATTGCTTCTTGTCCTCGCATCAGAGTTTAAGGAGAAAATTTTTTCCTCCCTCCTCCTTATAAAAACCCTTTAGATACTTGAAAACTGTTATAATGACCCCCCCTCTTTCCAGGCTCAACAAACACACTTCTTTCAACCTTCCCTCACAGGTCATGTTTTCTAGATCTTTCTTCCTTTTTGTTGCACTTCTCTGGACTTTTTCCAATTTGTCCCCATCTTTCCTGCAGTATGGCACCCAGAACTGGACATAATACTCCACATGAGGCCTAATCAGCACAGAGCAGAGCAGAAGAATGACTTGGTGTGTCTTGTTTACAAGACTCCTGTTTACACATACCAGAATGATGTTTGGGTTTTTTGTTATTTTTGCAACAGTGTCACCCTGTTGACTCATATTTAGCTCATGGCCCACTATGACCTCCCCAGATCCCTTTTTGCAGTACTCCTTTCCAGGCACTCATTTCCCAATGTCTATGTGCGCAACTGATTGTTCCTTCCTAAGCGGAGTCCTTTACATTTGTCCTTATTGAACTCCATCCTATTGAGCTCAGACCATTTCTCCAGTTTGTCCAGATCATTTTGAATGACAATCCTATTCTCCAAAGCACTTGCAACCCCTCCCAGCTTGGTATCATCTGCATATTTTATAAGCGTACTCTCTTTACACTTAAATGTGGATAAGTGTAAAGTAATGCACATCGGGAAAAATAACCCCAACTATACGTACAGTATGATGGGGGCTAATTTGGCTACGACAAATCAGGAAAGAGATCTTGGAGTTATCGTGGACAGTTCTCTGAAAACTTCCACACAGTGTGCAGCGGCGGTCAAAAAGGCAAATAGGATGCTAGGAATTATTAAGAAAGGGATAAAAATAAGACCCAGAATATCTTACTGCCCCTGTATAAAACTATGGTACGCCCACATCTTGAATACTGTGTACAGATGTGGTCTCTCACCTCAAAAAGATATTTTGGCCTTGGAAAGGGTTCAGAAAAGGGCAACTAAAATGATTAGGGGTTTGGAACGGGTCCCATATGAGGAGAGGTTAAGCGACTGGGACTTTTCAGTTTAGAAAAGAGGAGACTGGGGGGATATGATAGAGGTGTATAAAATCATGAGTGGTGGAGAGGGCCGATAAAGAAAAGTTATTTATTAGTTCCTAAATAGAAGAACTAGAGGACACCAAATGAAATTAATGGGTAGAAGGTTTAAAACTAATAAAAGAAAGTTCTTCTTCACACAGCGTGTAGTCAGCATGTGGAACTCCTTGCCAGAGGAGGCTGTGAAGGCTAGGAATATAACAGAGTTTAAAGAGAAGCTAGATAATTTCATGGAGGTTAGGTCCATAAAAGGCTATTAGCCAGGGGATAAAATGGTGTCCTTGGCCTCTGTTTGACAGAGGCTGGAGAGGGATGGCAGGAGACAAATCGCTTGATCATTGTCTTCGGTCCACCCCCTCTGGGGCACCTGGTGCTGGCCACTGTCGGCAGACAGGATACTGGGCTAGATGGACCTTTGGTCTGACCCGGTATGGCCGTTCTTATGTTCTTATGTTCTATGCCAGTATCTAAATCATTGATGAAGATATTGAACAGAACTGGTCCCAAAATTGATCTCTGCAGAACCCCGCTTGTTATGCCCTTCCAACCTCACTGAGAGCCATTGATAACTACTCTCCAGGAATTGCTGTCCAACAGGAGCGGCCCGAGGCTGGCTGCGGCAGCTGGCGCCCTAGGCGGGGCGGCACAATCGCCGTTCCTGCCTGCATGGCCGTCAATGGCCATGACATCATCACGGGGCGCCCTCCGGCGCCCCGTGATGTCATCATCGGGCACCCGGGGCAACGGCACCCTAGGCAACTGCCTAGCTCGCCTAGGCTCACGGGCCGCCCCTGCTATCCAAGCAGTTATACACCCACCCTATAGTAGTTCCATCTAGGTTATATTTCCCTAGTTTGCTAATGGGGTCACATGAGACTGTATTCAATACCTCACTAAGTCTAGATATACCCCAGCCTCCACTTCCCCTTGGCCTCAAGGGGGGCAGCTCTTGAGCTGCTGTGCTCTGTCCATCAGGCCATGGCCTGACACACCTGAGGGCTAACCAGCAGGGTGAAGGGCTTCGAGGGCAGGGACACTGGGTGGGGTAGAGTGAAAGGTGTGGGAGGAGCTTTCCCTGTGAAGCAGCTTCCCTTGGTGCCGGGAAAATCTCCAGCTTCCCCCACCAGAGCTGATTAAGCCACTGCCTTAATGAGCAATCACCAGCTGCCAGCAACCAGCAGAAGCATCTGCTTGCACAAGAGAAGAGGGGCGGGAGGGAGGGGGGACATGACACTCAGGCACAGAGGGCAGGGATTGGCTGACTCACCCTTCCATTAAAGACTGGAGAGGTGGGGGTAGCCCTGTCCCAAGGCATGATGGGAAGGAAGCTCAGTATAAAACCCCCCTGCAGTATGCTAGTAACCTATTGGTCTATGGGGAAGGGGCTGGGTGTCTTGAATTAAGTGGCTGTATGTGTTATGGGGGGTCCTAGGGGCTGTGGCTCTGCTGTGCAGGAAGTAGGAACTGATGGAGGGGCGGGTCCTTTTATTTTATCACTCTATAGGCGAGACTGGACCAAAGCAAGAACCCAGATTCATCCCTCCCCTGCTGCCAAAGCTGCAGAGACACCTGGATCTGGGTGCAGCTTTGCCCCTTGAGCCTTCTCAGCCGTGTGTTTTCTTTTGTCAGGGAATTAAAAAAAGGAAAAAAAACCTGAAAGAATCGGCTTTCCCAAGGACACGTGCCTGTCGCTCTTTTGGGAGTCAGCTTGGTCATGCTGCCTCGGGAGAGCTGGGATCTGTCTCGTTGCAGCGGAGTCTCTGAGAGCTTGGCTAGGGTTCCTCCTGGTCTAGGGCACAAGCGATCTAGAGTCCTCCTCCTAGGGGATGGTGGCTGGAAGCCACCCATCTCTGCTTCTGGGCCAGGCAGGAAGGATCTAGGCTTCTGGGGCATGTTAACATGGGAGTGGGAAAGGCTGTTGCTAAGGTTTAGGGGTGTTTTTCTACAGCACGAATGCCGTTCCTGGCAGCAGGGAAGGAGGATGCCACTAAACATGCAGGCTATGTCTACACTGGCAAGTTCTTGCGCAAGAACTGCTGTTCTTCTACAGAGCGTTCACACTGCCTGCCGCTCTTGCGCAACAAGATTTACAATAAAGCGTGGGAAGAGAGGGCTTCTTGCACAAGAGCTACGCTCTTTTCTTACAAGTGTAAGCTCTCTTGCGCAAGAAGGCAATGTGAACGTGGGGCAGGGGTTTCTTGCGCAAGAAAGCCCTATGGCTAAAATGGCCATCAGAGCTTTCTTGTGCAAGAGAGCATCCACGCTGTCATGGATGCTCTTGCGCAAAAGCACATGGCAGTGTGGACGTGTTCTGGCGCAAGAGTTCTTGCACAAGAACCTTTGTGCAAGATGTTCTTGCACAAGAACCTGCCAGTGTGAACATAGCCGCACAGGGCTAGCCGCAACTTCAGAGCATCAGCCAGAAACTGGTCTGCCACACTCCACATACCCCCGTCCCCAGCTGCTGTCCAAAACCTGAGACCATGCCAAACGCAGCCAGGGCCCTTTGTAGGCCCATGTGCTCAGTTGTCGCTCAGAGGTGCCCTGGGCTCAGAGAGGTGGCTTTTGAGGCAGTAGGTGGGGAGCCTTAAGCACGGACCCATTAAGACCCAGCATCAACGGTTGTGGGGGAGCCTCACATGTGACGGTGCTGCAGGCACTTATTATTTCTGTCCCTTCCCCCTTCGTTGTGCATCATGCAGGACGGTGGAAACGAGGGTGAAGCGCTGCCCTGCAGAAGGGAAAAGCACAGCTCCAAAACGGGGACTCGCTGGCTAGGCAGCCCTGCTGCTGAAAAGGATCTGGGAGGGATAGTGGGTCACCAGACGAGCCTGTTAACTGTGGGATGCTGCAGTGTCAAAAGTCCCTCAGGGAGGTGTAACAGGGGTATCATATGTCAGACAGGGGAGGAGGTAACTGTCCCAGCCTGCTTGGCACGGGCAAAGCCTCAGCTGGATTCACGCATTTTGGGAGCTGGGCTTGAAGAAAGACGTGGACAGACTGGAGAGTCCCGAGGAGAGCAACACGAACCAGCTGTGCAGAAAATTCTGCTGTAGGAGGAAAGGTTGAAAGAGCAGAGCGTATTTAGTCTTGAGAAGAGAAGGCTGAAGGGCTACGTAACAGCCTTCGAATAAACAAACAGTTGTTCTAGAGGGGGCGGTGATCAATTGTTTATGTCCACCAGTGGCAGGACCATAAGTCATCAGCTTCGTTTGCAGCAGGGAGATTTAGGTTAGATATTAGCGTAGGCAGCAGGGCCAACAGCCTCGCTAGGCCCCTGGGTAAGGCGGGGGGGGCAGTTCTGCACTCCTATGAGGGGTGGGGCCTCATGAGGAAGGGGCGGGGCTGGGCTGACCAGCCCTCAAGTGCCCTCACAACAGCCCAGAGCATGCTCTGGCGGCGATTTAAAGGGCCTGGGGCATTGGTCGCCACCACTAAATCACCAGGCCCCAGGGCAATTACCCCCTTTGCCCCCACCCCCCGGCGTAGGTGCTGGAGCTGTGGCAGCACTGCCTGGCTGGAGGCAGTTTCCATCCTACACCAGGGTTGCAGTTTGGTTCAATGACTCTCAGCGCCCTTGCTGTACAAAGTGGTCCAGCCCCCCTCGATATTCGGGAAAGCGGTGTAATGAGGAGGACAGTGAAGTACTGGGACACGTTCTGGGGGAGGCTGGAGGCCTGCCCCCACGGGAGGGCTCTACGAACGGGCTGAGCAAACACTTCTCAAGGATGCGCCAGGTTTTCTCATTCCTGCCTCATGCCAGGGAGGCAGATTTGATCTCTGGCGGTCCTTTCCCGTCATAGGCAACTAGTGGGAGGGACACAAAGGGGGCACTGGCCACGGGACCTCCCCACGGGACCCCCACGCTCACCCCGTTACCTGGGGTGGGGGAGTGTCTGTCCAGCTGCACTGCACCGGGGACCAAGCAGCACCCCAGCCAGCATGGCCAGAGACGGCCTGGGACTTGGGAGAGTGCTGCTGTGCTGCCCCCTTTCCTCCCCCCATTACCTGGTGTGGGAGAGAGGCTCCATCCCTCTCTTGCTGCTGCGTGGCTGGGGGCTGCTTGGGAGAGTGCCACAGCCAGGCAGCATGGCTGGAAGAGGAGAGGCTCTGGCCCTGCCAGCTGTGGGACCCTTGCCCCTCCCCACCATGGGGGGGGGGGAATAGCCCTTCCTGCCCCCTCCCCCACATGTTGCCCCTACTTCCAGGCCTATGTTTCTGTGATTCTGTGACTCAGGGCCAGCCCAGGATGGGACCACCGAAGGCCTGAGAGAGCCGCGTATGGGAATCTGCTCCTCCGGGTGGGCTCTAGCCTCTGTCGTCAGAACTTCGCTTTTCCGAGGCAAATCCAGGGAGTCTCACTGGTTTCATCGTGCGGCTCGCAATGCTAATGTCCCAGCCGTCGAGCGGCCGGGCATGGCCCTCAGCGAGACGCAAGCGTGCCCAGCGCGGCTGTGAAACCCCCCTCTCCCCAGCACGCTGCCTCCAGACCCCCTCCCAGCCCGTGGGCCTCATTGGGAATCTGTGCCCAGGCCCTCTCTGGGTGAGAGCCACGCTTAGGGATGTCACAGGCTGTCGCCATAGGGCCTGGCGGAGAAATGAGGCAGGGCCTGTTTCCTCTCCGGGTGGGCATGCCAGTTCTGCAGCTGGAATAACCAGGACTTCTCCCGGGCAGACCACAAGAGGGGGCCCCACACCAGCGTAAAGACTGGTGCTGTCCTGTACACCAGCTCTTGGGATTCGCTGACCGGGAGGGCGGGACGAGAACCGGTGGCTACCCAGGTGAGGTCTTGGCCCGTGCTGGGGCAGCTGCGTGAAATCCACTCTGTGCTGGTTGAACAACACAGGCCTGCCGGGGCCCTCGACTCCTGACATTCTCCCTAAGGCTGGGCAGAGCTGGGAGAGGGAGGGAGCTATCAGACCCCGCCAAAACCGCAGTGAGTCTGGAGGGAAGTTCCCCTAGACATGCTGCAGTGAGAAGGTGCCGGTTGGGCAGGCTGCATGGTCAGAGTAGCTATGTCAGGCCCCTGGGGTGGGGGTGGCTCCTGGAAGGAGTGGGGTCTTGGGGAGCAGCGGGAGGACGGGGAATAGCCTCCCCCAGCTGGCCCTTCAGCACCTCCGGGAGCACACCGCCCAGGGCCCAGCCGCTCCAGCCGCTGCCGTAGGAGCACTGTTGGCTCCCAACACCTTATAAATTGCCAGGCACCAAGGCAACTGCCCTCCCCCCCTCCCTTTCCGCCAGCGTGTGATAGCCCAATACGAAAGGAGGCCCAATTCTCAGCTGTCAAACCCGGGATCAGCCCCCAGAGCCGATGGCTAGAAGGCTCCCAAGCTAGTCGGAAGGATTGTCTTTTACCCAGCGGGACCCAGAGAGCAAGACTTGACGACACAGAGAAACGCCAACCGGGGGGAGAGCTGGGGAACGCAGCCAGTGGAAGAGACGCCTGGATCCCTGCCTGCCCCTTACCTCCCACAGCGTCCCTTCTTCTCGGAGCACTGCGACCACCATCCCTGCTGGGATCATCAGGCAGGAGAACAGCCCCATCAGGATGCCCAGGACCTCGGCCCAGTATGGGAAGCGGTAACTCCCATACTCCGAGGGCTGGTACTTGACTATATTGTACACGAGCAGGGTCTGCAACACAGGGAGAAAGTCCTTGCTGGGGCTGTGTGAGCCCCGGCCCCGCAGTGCGAGCTGGCCAGCGGGTGACAGGAAAGGCCTGTCTCTGAGACGCACAATCTGGTTCACCAACCAGCATCACGCGAACTCTGAAATGAAAGCCGGGGTCACACGGGTCACTCGCATCCTTGTGATCTGTTGGTTCTGCGCTGTGCAAGGAGCTGGCTGCACTTGCTGCCGACACATTCGTCGTCTGTACCTGTCTGTGTTGGCGAGGCAAGCTGGTGGAGGCAGTAGCTTTTACTGGACCAGCTTCGGCTGGTGAGAGCAGCAAGCTCCGCGGAGCTCTTCCTCCGGCCTGGGGTAATAAACACTCTGCTCTTTTCACTACCAGCGTGTCTTCGAAACCCACTTAATCACAAGCAAGACTCTCTCATGCTGGCAGCAGGAGGGTAACAAGGTGACTCCCAGACCTAGCTACACTGAGGCTCATCACAGGCTGGCATCCAAAATCTGCTGAGGATTTCACACTCAAACCCAGCCTTAGAACGTAGTGACCCGTCCCTGGGCCTTAGAACGTAGTGACCCTTCCCCGGGCCTTAGAACGTAGTGACCCGTCCCTGGGCCTTAGAACGTAGTGACCCTTCCCCGGGCCTCAGAACGTAGTGACCCTTCCCTGGGCCTTAGAACGTAGTGACCCCTCCCCGGGCCTTAGAACGTAGTCACCTCTCCCCGGGCCTTAGAACGTAGTGACCCCCCCTCCCCCCAGGCTTTACAACGTAGTGACCTCTCCCCGGGCCTCAGAACGTAGTGACCCTTCCCTGGGCCTTAGAACGTAGTGACCCGTCCCTGGGCCTTAGAATGTAGTGACCCTTCCCCGGGCCTTAGAACGTAGTGACCCTTCCCTGGGCCTCAGAACGTAGTGACCCGTCCCTGGGCCTTAGAACGTAGTAACCCTTCCCCGGGCCTTAGAACGTAGTGACCCTTCCCTGGGCCTTAGAACGTAGTGACCCCTCCCCGGGCCTTAGAACGTAGTGACCCTTCCCTGGGCCTTAGAATGTAGTGACCCCTCTCCGGGCCTCAGAACGTAGTGACCCTTCCCCGGGCCTTAGAACGTGGTGACCCCCCCCCGGGCCTTAGAACGTAGTGACCCTCCCTCCCCCCGGGCCTTACAACGTAGTGACCTCTCCCCGGGCCTCAGAACGTAGTGACCCTTCCCCAGGCCTTAGAACATAGTGACCCTTCCCTGGGCCTTAGAACGTAGTGACCCGTCCCTGGGCCTTAGAACGTAGTGACCCCCCCCCCCGGGCCTTAGAACGTAGTGACCCCCCCCCCAGGCCTTACAATGTAGTGACCCTTCCCCGGGCCTTACAACATAGTAACCCCTCCCCGGGCCTTACAACATAGTGACCCCTCCCCGGGCCTTAGAACGTAGTGACCCCTTCCCGGGCCTCAGAACTTAGTGACCCTTCCCCGGGCCTTAGAACGTAGTAACCCCTCCCCGGGCCTTAGAATGTAGTGACCCCTCCCCGGGCCTTACAACATAGTGACCCCTCCCCGGGCCTTAAAACGTAGTGACCCCTCCCCGGGCCTTACAACATAGTGACCCCTCCCAGGCCTTAGAACGTAGTGACCCCTTCCCAGGCCTCAGAACTTAGTGACCCCTCCCCGGGCCTTAGAACGTAGTGACCCCTCCCCAGGAACCTGGGCTCCTCAGGGTGGGATGGGAGGGGGCTGCACGGCCCCCACCAAGACAACGCAGGTTGGAGGCCTGTGCGGATACTAGCGTGTAAGGACCACACCATTCTGCTGGCTGAGAAGGAGATCCAGGGATTCTGGGAAAGGTTTTGCCCCAAAGGGACTCATCCAAATGGTGCGGTGACCATGACAACAGGGCGTGGGCAGAGTAAGGGAAGCTCAGTTACCAGCATCATTGCCGGCGACAGGCACATCCAGCAGGCTTTGAAGTACAGCCCGGGTTTGAAGCCCAGCATCATGTGAATATCCCGGCAGAACCTCTTTATGCCTAGAGATAGGAGGAGATGGCATCAGAAATCACCCAGTCCCTCCTCGCAACCCCCTGGGCACCACGGAGCCCCCATCCCGGGTCAGCTCAGGGACTGGGCTGTGTCTGCCATGGGGGCAGAGAGCCAGCAGCACCACGGGGGTGTCGTTTCTCCTGCCTCACGGGGAGTTTCTCTGCTCGGAGCTGCGAGAATGAGGAAGGGGGTTCACTTAGCTGGTCTGCTGACCCAAATGTCTCTGGCTTGATCTGGATAACACCGGGGAAGCAGCTGAGGGGTCTAGCTGAGGGGTCTAGCTCTCGGCCATGGCGTTCATCTGCACACACTGGACATTACACCTGCTCCAGCAGACATCCACTGAATCTACTAGTTTCTCCTCCCCAGGCTCGGACTCCCATGGCCTTGTTGCCCCCACAAGCTTTTGCATGAACCTCTAGGTGTTTCACCATGTTCCCTGCTCTGGAGAATCCATGGAGGCCTGTTCCCCTTACCATAGACACGTGTCACCACCAGGCAGGTTGTAATCACCACCACCATGAGTCCAAACCCAGCACTGTAGTCATCCAGCAGGACTAGCCAGTACATCCCTCCCTGGAGAGAGAGAACAAGCAGCCAGACTCAGGGAAGGACCCATTATTCCCTCACCTTTTGGGACGTATTCTCTTGGGGTCCTTTCCTGGTTACATATGGGAGGCTGAGTTTCAGCCACCTGACGATTGAGGGGCAGCTAATGCGCAAGGCACCTGCTGGTGCATCCACCCTGTCTGTGTGCTCGTCCAGTCGGGACAGCAGTAATGTCCTGTCACATATCAGGCCAAGCGCAGCTGAGATTTTGAATCTCAAGTGTGGAAAATTCACGCTGAATTGTTAATTCCCTGACTCCGCTGGCTGGATAAATTATTCCCTGAGACTGAGTCACTGCTCTGTTATTAGCCTCTCTGCTCCTTTGGCCGTATTCGGTGGGACAGACCCTCCACCCATTTTTCTTCCCAAGCCCCCTCCCCCTCCGTCGGCCATATTCGGTGGTGGACCTGACAAACATCCCCCTGTAAATACTCCTCTAAGTGAGCCCTTCAAATCCAGTCGAAGCTGACTCGGCCACGCCGGCCGGTGGGACGGATTGCCTACCTCTGTCGTGAGAATGAGCCCCATCAGGTACATGGCGATACAGATGATGGCTGAGAAAAATGCCTTCTTGGGCCGCAGGTAATAAGGAAACTCGTCTGTCACTGCGGTAACAATGGTCTCCAGGAAGGCGAACTGCATGTGAGGGAAACAGGCTGCTTTAAGCCAGGGGCGGTGTGCTGGGGGGAGGTAATATTCCTGGGACTCGCACGCTGTGTCCTTACCTGGCTGTCCAGGCCCAGGGTCAGCAGCATGAAGAAGAAAAGGAAAGACCAGAAGGGAGAAAGAGGCAGCATCGTCATGGCCTGGGGGTACACGACGAAAGCCAAGCCGGGACCTAGGGGATAGGCCGAGAATGAGCCGGTGAATGGGACTGTACAGCATCCACGTCCGACAGCAGGCTGAGGGAGCGGGGCAACCCCGGTAGGGGGTGGGTACCCCGGCAGGCGGGGGAGAGGTGTCTTACAAGAGGTGTTCTTAGGCGTGGGATCTAGCAGAAGCAAGGAGGGGCTGGCACAGTGGGAGGGGGCAGGAGTCCAGGCCTCAAAGCTTTTTAGAGAAACAAGAATGTGGCGCATGGCACAATGGGCACGGCGAGCCCCTGGCCCCCGCAGTGGGCACATCATCCCCTCCCTCCTGCCTGTGAGGTCTCCCCCTGTGAGGCAGCATCTGCCCAGCAGGGGGCACTGTGTGGGAGGGAGGCCTCTGCCAGGAGAAGGCTCTATGGGCGGGGTGGGGAACTTTTTTGGGGTCGGGGGCCGCTGACTGGCAGAAAACTCAGTCGGGGGCTGCACACAAGTGAGAAGCAAAGTGAAAAGCCCCTGACTGAGAAGGTAAAAGACACTCCTCACACACCAGAGTCACACACCTGGGGGGCCCAGGCTAGTAGATTTTGTGGGCTCCAGCCCTGTGGGTGGGTGGCACGGGAGCTGGAGTGCCCGTGCAGGCTCCCCAATGCAGGGGGATCCCTGAGCCTCGGGAACTAGATCCAGGCAAGCCGGGGGCCACATCCGGCCCCCAGCCTGAGGTTCCCAACCCCTGCTCTATGGGAAGCCCTGTTGGCGGCTCCTAGCTGCTCCGTCCCAGCCTCCCCAGCTGGAGGAACGGCAGTAGCACGGGCTGAGGATGGAGGAGATCCCCAGCACCTCAGTTCTCCCCACTCACTGCAAGGACGTAAGCCCCCGACGGCTGGGGAGGAGCTGGCGTGGAAACGGACATTGAGAGGGGAAGCTGCAGGATCAGTCTCCGGAAGCCACTAGAGTGGGAAGCCTCCTTCGTTATCCACCCGCCAAGGCCTTGTCCGAGGCAGCTGGGCGGGCTGAATGCTCCGCTCCCCCCAAACCCGCTCCTCTGCCTCCCGCTGCACTGATACAACAGGCAGCGCCAGCCCGTGGAGCTCTGTGGCTTTATTCAGCCTGGTGTCTGTGTGGCGCCGCTCCCCATCCCCTTGCTGCCACCCCGGGTGTGGCCTGGAACGGCTGCAGCATGTACAGGAGCCCCGGGGGGGGGGGCTCAGCACTGAGGGACAGGGGATGTCACGTAGGGCCCGTTCCCCTGGGGCTCGCCACAGCAGCTCCTGCACCACTGTGCTTGGGTGGCTGACGTCTCTCATACGGGGCTTCCCCCCGGGCCTGCCATCAGCCAGCGGCTTTGCAGAGAGGGCACGAGAAGCTGGCTCTTCAGGCTGGTTATTGCTTCAGTGCTCTGGCCTGGTTTTGGGTTAGGGGGGCTGGCTAGTGCCCACATGCTCAGGCGCTGTGTGTGCGGCTCAGTGCCTCCCCCTGTAAGGAACACCAACCCCTCCTCCACCCTTGACCTCCTGGCAGTGCTTGGTGCCCACTTCACTGGGCACGGAGCGTCCCAGGGGCTCCCAAGCCATCTCTCCTGCGTGGCATCTGACCCCCAGCTCTCTGCCTCTTGCCAGGCCTTGCTTTCAGTGACACCTGGTATGGGTTTGCCTCAGTGCTGGCTCATCGGGGCCTACTGGTGTCCCTGGAGAAACAGGTTCCACCTGAGCTTAGCTTCCTCCTTGGGGATGCCTGAGCTGGCTCTGGCTGCTTTCTCCACCTAGACCCCCTTGTTACAGTCCTGACACAGCAGCAGCTTGGACTCATGCCAGGGATGGAGGGATAGCTCTCTGGGAAAGGCTCAGGGCCCAGCGCCGGCTGCACTGGTGGAGACACTGCGGGCAAAAATGCCATGGAAACAGCCTCCGTTAAAGGCCGATTTCAGGCTCCATCAAGTGGCCAGCTAAACTGTGCTCCCAAATTCTGAACTCCTGTGCTAATGCCTACTCAGCCCCAGGCTTGTTATGTGGCCCTCTGTGTCTCAGTTTTCCCACCCACCACTGGCCGATAACCACCCCCAACACACACTCACACACCTTGTCATGTGTGTTGCGATCGTCCAGTGAACAGTCTTTACAAGTGCAAAGCCATTATTGTTTTAAAGTTAACTATTATACCTGAGTCTTATAAAGCACTACATACACACCCCAACCAGCACATGACCCCTCCCGGCCCCCCACGCACATACCCACAAGGAAAAGAAGGAAGGTATTTTTATTTATCTGACCTGCTTTTGCCACTTGGTTAACAGGGACACCTAGCTCCTCTGACATGTAGCCCAAGACGGAGAAGATGGCAAATCCGGCCAGGATGCTGGTGATGGCATTGCCCAGGGTGACTATAAACGTATCCCTGCAGAATAGACAGCAGCTGATCTGAACGTGTCCCTGCCACAGCCTGAAGAGACTGCGCTGCTGAGAGGTCACAGGGGGTCCAGAGAAGTGAGAGGTGGCAGATGCTGACTGCTGCAGGCACCAAGAAAAGACCCACTTTGGGGGCACAAGCTGACCCCGGCTCCGAGCTGAGATGGGTGCCCTCGTTGGACAGTGGGAGGGCGATCTCTGTTCTCTTTGGCAAGCTCAGCATTGAGGAGCCGATGGAGAGGTGGACTCACAGAGACGCCAGAAAAGTGGAGCCATCACTGGGCACCTTCCCAGGCTGCTTTGGGGTTTTATTACTAACATCAGGGAACACCAATGCTGGGGGCGGAAAGTTCCACTCTCACGCTTGTTCTCAGCCCAGCTCGGCTGTGAAACACCCCTCTCAGCTCCTCAGCACCTGCTGGTGGCAGGAACCAGGCTGGGGAAAAGTGCCTGGCTGGTGCTTCTCCTGCATGGTTATGGAGATGTGGGCGCCTCTCCTCACAGGCTGCCACTGGGCTCCATGCATCCCTGTCTTCCCTGTGGTTCTCACCTGCTTCTTTCTTGTATCTGCCACTCTACACCAGTGTTTCTTAAAATGTGTTCCGCGGCACACCTGTGTGCTGTGAGGCAGAGCTGTTGACTCGAGTCCCACGACTTGAACTCGAGTCCAACTTAAGTCGCCTAGGTGGCTCAACTTGAGACTCGACTCGGATTCCTTGTTTGTGATTTGAGACGCGACTTGAGACTTGCTAATTTTGTTAAATCGACTTGGTGAAAAAATTGTCCGAAAATGCCGATATTGATGGCTTGTACAAAAGCGACTTGACATTTTTTAAATTAAGACTTAAGACTCGACTTGGGACTTGACTCGAAAGTGATTTTAAGGACTTGAGACTCCACTTGGGACTTGACTCGAAAGTGACTTTAGGGACTCAAGACTCGACTTGAGACTTGGACTGTAGTGACTTGAGACTCGACTTGGACTTGACAATGATGACTTGAAGACAACACTGCCGTGAGGCAATTGAAGGTGTGCCGCGGAGAACAGAGTTCAAAATGGCTGCCCTCTCCTGATAAAAGGGCAAACTCTTTGGGGGTTTTTTTGCTTAACAACTTCTCTTTTGTTTGCTCAACAACTTTTCCTGAGGGCTTTTTTTTTTGGTCAACAACTTTTCCCTTGGGAATGGCCGCCCTTAAAAGGGCAAGTCTCCTTTTTTTTTCTCTCTCAACAAAAAATCCTTGGTGTCCCCCATAAAAAAAAAAAAATTGTTTGGTGTTGCTTGGTCTTAAAAAGTTTAAGACCTGCTCTACACCATGGTATGCAGCTTCTGTTCTGGGAAGAGGGGCTGTATCTAATGTGAAGTACCTGGCTCAGCTTGAACCCCTCTCTGAGGGCCACCCCGAGGCTCACCTCCATTTCCCATGTGAGGGCTGGAAACCCACCTGTAAATATTCTGGTGGAAGGTGTTATACGACGCGAAGGTGAGCAGGCCCCCGAAGCCTACCCCGAGGGAGTAAAAGATCTGCAGAGCCGCCTCTATCCACACCTGGGAAGGGGGAACAAGCAAGAAGAGTTCACTGTACTGAAAGGAGGGCAAATCTCCGCTCCCCTCCAGAAAGCACTTTCCAGCTTTCCCTCCGCTCCTGACGGACATGCCGTGTCTGAGCGCTGATTCCGGCCAGTGCTGGTCACCTAGGTAAAGTGAGGCAGCTCCCAGTGCCCTTCACTGCTGGGCTTCCTTCCCAGAGAACTACAAAATACCGCAGTGGCCTCCTGCCCTGGCCTGGTGCAACCAGCCTCGGAAGGTGTTTGGAGTCCATGCTTGGACTTCTCCACTTGCTCTGAACCGGAGAGCCTATTGGATCTGGGAGTGCCCACATGGAGGAGGGAAGTCAGCCTCGTTGCGTAGTGGTTACCTTAGAAGGCCCCAGCAATGGGCCATCACCCCTAAGGGGGCAGAAGGGAATCAGCTCAGGTGTTTCTCCACTGGCCACAGGGGGCCCAAATCCAGAGGAGCTGGCCTGCTGGGGCACTCAGCTGTAGCTGCTCTTGGCCCAGCTCCCTGGCTGCCTTGCTAAGCAGTGGGCAGCCAAGCAGGTGAAAGGGACTGGCTGGGGGGGGTCCCAACCCCCCTGCCTTTAGCAACCCCAAGGGGGATGCGATATGATAGTACCTGTACAAAACTTCCACTTCTGCAAATTACTAGGCCCAATTAAAACTATGAAACTTATTCAATCACTCTTTAATACACTGAGACGATGGGGTAAATAATTAACGTTAGCTGAGTGGTAATGCTCAAGAGTTGAGCAGTGAGAGGGGAGGGGCAGCCAGAGTCATATCTTGCATGCCTCTTCCCCCATCTAGTTGTGCCCCGGTGAGGGTCTGGTTGCAAGGATCTGGCTGCAAAGGATTCCCTAGACGGGCGTTTCCCCCTACTATCAAAGACAGGAAATGATATTACGTCTTTTTGGCAGGCCAGTCAGCTACCCAGCGTGTTAATTAGAGCCACTAATAACCAGCTTGACCTACTGTGACATTAAACGTCCTTATACAATGGCAGCTTTTCTTTTCTGCACGCATCAGATTGGGGGGGGGTTTCCCTGCTTTGCGTGTTGGCATCACTGGAAAGCAGCCGCCAAAAGCCGGGATCCCAGACTGATGCAGTAACCGAACCTCACTCTATAGGGAAAGTGCTGCGCCCTCGCCCTCGCCCCCGCCCCCGCCCCCGACCCTGACCCCTTACCTTGGAAGACAGCAAGTGATCAAACTGTGGGGTGAGGTAGAATTTGATTCCTTTCCAGGCCCCCTCCAGCGTCACGCCCCGGATGAGCAGCATGATCAGGATGAAGTACGGGAAAGTGGCAGTGAAATACACAACCTGCAGGAAGAGCAGATGGAGCTGAGTTGAAGACCTGTTCTTACTGCATTGACCCAACACACAGGGAGCTTCGCCTGCTGGCCAGCAGCACTAGCCCATGCGGAAGAAGCGTACCCTGCGGGGAGTGTCTCTGCGCAGCTAAAAGTCTGCTTTATCTTGCCCCTTGCTGCTGTGTGAGCTTACGAGCTGGGCAACACAACATTGGACGGGCCACTGTGAGCATAGAATCATAGAACACAAGAACTGGAAGGGACCTCGAGAGGTCATCGAGTCTAGTCCCCTGCCCTCACGGCAGGACCAAGCACCTTCTAGATCATCCCACACAGGTGTCTGTCTAACCTGCTCTTCAATATCTCCAGAGATGGAGATTCCACAATCTCTCTAGGCAATTTATTCCAGTGTTTAACCACCCTGACAGTTGGGAAGTTTTTCCTGATGTCCAACCTATACCTCCCTTGCCTCAATTTAAGCCCATTGCTTCTTGTCTTGTCATCAGAGGCCAAGGAGAACAATTTTTTTCCCTCCTCCTTGTAATACCCTTTTAGATACTTGAAAACTGCTATTCTGTCCCCTCTCAGTCGTCTCTTTTCTAAAGTAAACAAGCCCAATTCTTTCAGTCTTCCCTCATAGCTCCTGTTCTCTAGACCTTTAATCATTTTTGTTGCTCTTCTCTGGACCCTCTCCAATTTCTCCACATCTTTCTTGAAATGTGGTGCCCAAAACTGGGCACAATACTCCAACTGAGGCTTAATCAGCCCAGAGTAGAGCGGAAGAATGACTTCTCTGTGTCTTACTCACAACACTCCTGTTAATGCAGTCCAGAATCATGACTCATATTTAGCTTGTGGTCCACTATGGCCCCTAGATTCCTTTCTGCAGTACTCCTTCCTAGATAGTCGCTTCCATTCTGTATGTGTGAAACTGATTGTTCCTTCCTAAGTGGAGCACTTTGCATTTGTCCTTATTAAACATCGACCTGTTTACCTCAGCCCATTTCTCCAGTTTGTCCAGATCATTTTGAATTCTGTGATAGATCCATGCAATTGACTGTGGCCCAAGGCCATGCTGCTTCCATCTGAGATGTGGCATTAAATACATTCCAGCCCTGAAGCCTGGGCAGGCATTTGATGATGTGCAAATTACCACCCTCTCCAAACTGTGCCTATTGATAGCCATTGCAGTTAGCAAGAGAGCTAATTCCCCTAATTGGTATTTTCAAGAGAGACATATGTTCACCCACGCACACACCAATACTGTAGATCCCTGCAATTGAATGCTTAACCCCATCAAGTTCATTCTCGTGCAGCAAAAGCCGACGGGCTGCAGGAGAATGGCTCCTGGTCTTACCTTGCCGGAGGACTTGACTCCCTTGAGGATACAGAGATACACAATGACCCAGGACAGCAGCAGGCATAGGCACAGATTCCAACGGATTCTCCCAGGATCCCCGATCCCAGAGCTCCCTTGGATATGCAGAACATAACGACTAGGGCAAAAGGAGACCCATTAATAAACAGGCAGGGCCCTCCCTTTAGTAAGGTACCTGGGACCACTCTCCCTGTTGCAATCCCAGACTTTACGCAGCAGCAGCACAGAACCCGGGGCTAACCTGGACTCTGCCAATAAAAGTGAGCCTGAAAATCCCTTTTTATAAGGGCAGCCAGGGATGTGACTCTGATTTGGGGGGCCTTTAAGTGAATTCCTGACCACTCGTTAAAGAACCGAAAGGTCCCCAGGAGGCTGGGTTTTAGGTGAATTGTCTCAAACGATGCAAAAGAGTTATTTTCAATAGGCTACAATTCCAGTCTCCCAAGGCCGTGTACATTAACCCGACTGCTGGGTCACGTGCTCCTTCCATGGGAGACTCTAACATGGCCGGAGAGCACAGATGTTCATGACCTAGCAACTGAGAACATGACTCCCAGACTTGCCTCTGCCACAATGGGCACCTAAAGGGGCAGGGGATGAATTTTCTATGGCCTGGTCACCCAAGTGTTTGGACCCTCACCTGCTGCCAAGCATCCTGTGCTTAGCCCAATGCAAAATGAGGCTCAGGGGTTTTGTACAGCCACAAAAGCTGTTCAGATTCCAGCCTTGAAGAGTCAGAGAGACCCGCTCCCCCCACCCCACAAAGAGAAGGACTGCTTTGAAAACAGTCAGTGGAACCATCACTAATGGTCATCCACTAACCACAGCCCTGCATCCCATGTGACAGCCAGTGAAGCATCAGTCTCTGCGAGTGGGTAATCTCCCCAGACTGTGCAGCTGCCTGTTAGAACAGCCAGCAACACACCCAGGCCGTTGGTGGCACCGGGTTCCGCTGAATCAAAAAGGCACACGTCACATAGTACGAGTGCACGCAGCCCGGCTCAGACCCAGGCCCCTCTGGCCATCACCACACACCCCTAGCCCCCGAGCGCCAGCGTCCTGTATCTGTGAGTAAACAGCAAACTGTCCATCAGCGGAGCCAGCCCCAAGCAGGCGCATGATCCCAGCGGCTCAGCTGGGGTATTGCGTATCCCCCCCCAGTGCGGTGCCGCAGGCCAGGCTGTGACAACAGCCCCCAGCTCCTCATGCACTTAGCAAGCTTGAGTGCGCCCCATGCCACAGCGCGTGTGTTGTCGACCCATCGCCATGGCGCCTGCCTCAGTTTCCCTCACTCCGATCCCCGCCCCGCTCTGTCCCCCGTCGCTGGCTAGCCTCCTTACCTCCAGTACTCCTCACTAGGGCTGACTGTGTTCGTGAGGTTGAAGGGGGTGGCAGCATTCGCTGCCTTGATGACGTGGTGGTCCAGGCACAGCTCGGTGTTCCACCAGTTGCCACAGTGCTGCCAGGGCAAGTTGCTTGTCAGGGACGCGAAGAGGTAGAAGAGAACATACGCAATGATCATGTTATAGTAAATGGCCACCAGCGAGACAATCAGGATCGTGCCCATTCCGACACCTACGGGAGGGGAGACGTAAACACAGCTCAGGGCCACGGCAGAGATACAACACCCAGTCGCCCCCCCACTGGCATCCAAGGGGGCCCAGGCCTTGGTACCAACAGACCAGCTGTTAGGAATCAAAAATGAACCCTAAACCACAGCCAGGAGCTCTGTCAAAGCTGAGCCACATGAAGGAATTATCACCTGCCAAGCAGGGGGGTTGCACAGGGCCGGTGTGATTATTTGTGGGGCCTAGTTTGAATACATGGAATAGGAGTGGGGCATATCGGTATCCATATCTATCTATCCCCACCCACCCCATCTCTCTCTCTCTCTCTCTCTCTCTCTCTCTCTCTCTCTCTGCCAGGAGGGCAGGAGGGAGGAGACGGCGGGACTGGGGTTGGTCACACACCTTTAAAGAGCGGGCTTATCCTCCAGACAGCCAGGGGCCCCAGGCTGGAGAACTGGCCTAGGGAGAGCTCCATGAAGAAGATGGGGATGCCACATATTGCCAGCATGATGAAATAAGGGATGAGGAAAGCTCCTGGAGGAGACAAAAAAGATAGAGAGGGTGAGACGGGAGACTGGTGCGGGGACAGGCGATGGATACAGGTATAAAGCTCCTGAAACATTGAAGCACCTCAGAGTGCTGCAATACAGCCCCTTCTGCGGCCAACTGCAGTTCCAGCGAGGCTAAGCATCAGTTCTTAGGTCAAGTTTTCAACGCCGGGGGGGATTTCAGCTGGCAGAATGGAATTATTATCGCTGGATTATGGTCAGGACCCCAGGGCTAGCACCTTTACATGAGGGAAAAAGCCCAGCCAGCAGGCCTGGCCTTAATTTTACATCTCTTCTGCAAAGATGGCACCCCCAACAGCAAAGTGGCCCCTTGCGTCAGGTTACTGTGCTGGCCGGGAAGCATGCCGCCAGCTGAGTCTGAACTAGAGATGTTTAACCAGTTAACCACTTAAATTGAGCCCGGCGGGGGGCTGCTCCAACTCAGGCTGGAGCATCCCCCCCACCCGTGGTGTGGTGCAGTGGGCCAGACTCCCCCCACCATGGTTTGGGCTACTCCAGCCAGGTTGGATCTGCTGCAGGTGGGGGCTGCCCTGTCCGGGCTGGAGCGCCCCCCTACCCACAGCACAGTGGTCTGCTCTGGCCAGGCCAGGCCTGTTGCAGATAGGGGCTGCTTTGGCCAGGTTGGGCCTGCCGTGAGTGGGGGCTGCTCCGGTTGGGCTGAAGTGCCCCCCACTCACATCAGGCTGCTCCGGCCCGACTGGGCCCGCCATACCATGCTGGAGCAGCCCCCCACCCACGTTGGATAGAGGGCTGCTCCAGCCCAGCTGGGCCGCCTGTTAATAGGGTTGTCAGGTGTCCAGTTTTGAACAGGACAGTCCAGTATTTGAGCTTTCTGTTTGGGCAACAAATTGAGAAAATAGAACTGTCCGGTACTTTCTAAATAAGATGTAATGTAGATTGTGATGTAATGTCAAGTGTGTCCGGTATTTTTGTTGAAACCATCTGGCGACCCTACCAATTAACCATACCTGGTAACTGGTTAATCGGATAACCTTTCACATCCCTAGTCTTAACCACTTCCTGCAGCATCCGGGGAATTTATTAGAGGCACCCAGGCCCAGCTCTGACTCAACGTAGCTTTTAGAATCTGGGACAATGAGAGCTGGGCAAATAACGCCTCAAGAACGGTTTATTTCCTGTCCTTGAATTCTCTGCAAACAGCCTGTCATAGTCTCCAGTTTATTTACTGTTCCAAATTACTAGCAAATATCTCTCTGGAGTACCGGTAATTCTTCATCTGCAGGCTGTTTGCAAATGCCCGACTGGGAAGATTTGTGGTGTAGTGCGGGATGGCCATAGGATGATGTGTCTCTTCCTGCAGTGGGTGACATGTGTGAGCAGACAAAAGCCTGAATTTCAGCAGTCACGTTGGCAATTGTCACTGGTGGTTAATTATTGCCATGTGAAGTGTCTGTGACATTGGAGGTTTCACCCATATTCATGCTGGGGAAGTCTGTTGGGTGGATCATTTGCAGGGAGTGATTGCACAAAGGGCAGGATTAGACAATGCCAATTTGTTCTGTAAGTGGGATGAATATTCAGGGGAAATGTTTGCTCTACAGAGATCTGGATGGGACCAACACCAAGACAAGGTGGCTGCAGAGGTGGTGCCAAAGACCAAGAGGGATTCATAGACCTTAAAAAAACAATAAGTAGTCCGGCAGCACTTTAGTGACTAACAAAATATATATATCTACAGCATTGTGAGCTTTCGTGAACAAAGAAAGCACTGTATATCCTTCCAGGGCATCATCAGATGAAGTATTCTGCAGTCCAGAGTAAGCCACCGTACGGAGATACCAAGCCTCACAGAAGTGGACTAATCCACTCAGGTCAATTCTAGGCTGCCTCTTCAGGCCAATCTGAACAGAGACCAGGCAGAGGCAGGTCTCTTGGGGCACGTCTAGACTACATGGCTCCGTCGATGGAGCCATGTAGATTAGGGTTGTAGGCAAAGGGAAATGAAGCAGTGATTTAAATAATCGCTGCTTCATTTAAATTAAAATAGCTGCCGCACTGTGCCGATCAGTTCTTTGTCGGCACAGCGCTGTAGTCTGGACGCTCCTCGGTCGACATCAAAGGCATTTGTCAACCTCCCAGTTATGCCTCGTGGGATGAGGTTTACCGGGGAGGTCGACAAATGCCTTTGATGGGGACCATGGAGCATCCAGACTACAGCGCTGTGCCAACAAACACAGCTGATCGGCACAGCGCGGCAGCCATTTTAATTTAAATGAAGCGGTGATTATTTAAATCACCGCTTCGTTTCCCTTTGCCTACAACCCTAATCTACATGGCTCCGTCAATGGAGCCATGTAGTCTAGACGTGCCCTGAGGGTGTGTCTAGACTACAGGGTTTTGTCGACAAAAGTGGACTTTTGTCGACAAAACTGTACCTGCATCTACACTACCGACGAGTTCTGTCGACATAATGTCGACAGAACTCGGCAGTTTTGTCGATGGCGGTAAACCTCATTCTACGAGGAATAACACCTTTTGTCGACAGAGTTCTGTCAACAGAAGGCGTTATTGCATCTTCAGGGTATACGTCTAGACTACAGGCTTTTGTCGACAGAGGCTTTGTCAACAGATACTGTCAACAAAGAGCATCTAGACTACAGCCAGTTCTGTTGACAAAGCAAGCCGCTTTGTCGACATGAGAGTGTAGACGCAAAGGACAGTGTAGATGCAATAACACCTTCTGTTGACAGAACTCGGTTGATAAAAGGCGTTATTCCTTGTAGAATGAGGTTTATTGCCGTCGACAAAACTGCCGAGTTCTGTCGACGTTATGTTGACAGAACTCGGCGGTAGTGTAGACGCAGGTATAGTTTTGTCGACAAAAGTCCACTTTTGTCGACAAAACCCTGTAGTCTAGACACACCCACACTGTCCTTTGCATCTACACTCTCATGTCGACAAAGCGGCTTGCTTTGTCGACAGAACTGGATGTAGTCTAGACGCTCTTTGTCGACAGAAGCTTTGTCAACAGTATCTGTCGACAAAGCCTCTGTCGACAAAAGCCTGTAGTCTAGACGTACCCTGAGAGGGGAGGGGAGAAAGGGACATAAGCGAAGCTTCCTTCTGTCACGAATCCCTCTCAACAAGGGTACAGAAGTGGCACGACTGAAGAGGGGATGATGGAGCACGTACCTCCCCCATTGGAGTAAACTCTGTACGGAAACCTCCACACATTCCCCAACCCCACGCAGTAGCCGATACAGGAGAGAAGGAAATCCAGCTTCCCGGTCCAGTTCCCTCGGTCTTCTGGGTACTCCATCTCCAGGTCTCCATCACCTGGGTCGCTGGGGCTCATCAGCAGGTCTGGAATTATGGGCTGGCAGCGAAAGAGAAGAAGGGGAGGCGGGGAGAGGGAGGCCAGGGAAGAAGGAGAAAGAGAGAACAAGGAAAGGTTGGGAGAAGAAAGTGCGGGCCCCGGCCGGGAGGATGAAGAGAGGGAAGAAAGGCAGAACGGGTTTGTTGTAGAAATGGAGACAGTAGGAAGGGAGGAGGCGTGAGACACAGGTTAGAATTCACGCAAAGGGAAAACACAAACCCATGCCCTGGGGATTCTCCGTGGATGACCAGGAACCCTCTCCCAAGCACTGGGTGCCACCTTGGTATAATTTTTGACGGTGCCCAGAACAGGTCCAAGTAAAGTCGTCATGTCCATAGGATGCACTAGGGCAACCACCCTGGGCCCACGCTTTGGGGAGCCCTGCACTTCAGGAGTCCAGGGCAGCCTGGGGGACTACCAGGGGGCCTGGAGCCTGCAGTAGTGAGCCACCTGGCTCCAGCCTACTCAATCCCCACTTCACCCTTTCCTCCAAGTCCCCACTCCTGCTCCACCCCAAAGCCCTGCCCTGCTTCTTCCCAGTTTTGCCCCCTCCCTCAGTGACGCCACGAGCCAGAGGGCCGGGCGGAGCAAAGTGCAGCAGGTTTGGCCAGGTTGCTCATGGCTGCCAGTGCCAGGCCCCCTGCAAGCCCCCCTCCCCGGTTGCCCTGGACCCCATGTTCCACTGAAGCCCGGGGCCCCCAAAGTGCAGGGCCTGGAATGGCTGCCCCGGGATGGCTCTGAAAATATAAACCCAAACATCGGTGGACCTGGGCCCATGTTCCTAGAGCCTGGGCCCCAGGGGCCCGTATAACTCACCACCTATACCCAAGCACCCTTCTGCCTGCTTTTCCCACCCAGAAAATGCAGAGGTTGGAGAGCCGGAAGGGCCGATGAGGAACACCTAGTCTGACCCCTGCTTAGCACAGGCCAGAGCACTTCGGGGCCAGTGTGAGAAGAATGATCCCACTGCGACACCCACAGAGCCTGTGCTGGCGAAAATCAGGGCTGACCCTGTTTGCACCCCCTTGCCGAGCGGGACACCCCAGGCTGCTGCCTTGATTTCACAGCTGATGCAGTGGTAACCCCATGCCAGGTGTAAGATCCCTTTCATGCTTAGTGATTCTGACCCCTGATCTGCAGAGGGCCTGCTGCCATCACAGGGCAGGCTATTAACCCTTTCCTCCCCCCTCCCCCGGGATCTCAAAGCTCTGCCGCAGCTCCACAGGATTGTGGGGCAAATCTTCAAACACAGCTCAATTTGGATAAGCTCCCAGATGCCAGCTGTTTAGCTGGAGCTCATGCTCTTTGATCTGAAAGTCTGGCTGGGGAGCTGGCTTTGCAATGAGATATCCAGCCCTTTCTAGTGAAACATGCAGATCCCTTTGGAAATCTTACGTACAATCTGTGGACCCCCACGGGTCCACAGACCATGAGTTGAAAACCACTGGGCTAGAAGATTAAGGCTGGTCCTTACTTTATCGCAGCAGTTCCCAACCTTTTCCAGATGGGGACCCATTTTGACAATTCAGGAATACTTGGTGACCCAGGCCAATTCAAAAAATGTGTGAATGGCTCCTTAAGAGCCACCTGGGGAGACACCTGGTGACCCTTTTGAAATATAATGGCCACCCATATTTGGGTCCCGACCCATAGGTTGGGAAACCCTGCTTTATCGGAAGTCATGCAAGCAAAGGACCCAACCTCCCTGACAAACCATTGCCAGCTGAGGTCCCTGTGCTGGGAGATCCCCTACCGAGGGACCTCTGCAGACCAAATGTCGCAGGGCCAAAGATCACGGTCTCAACAGTGCTGTGATGGAAACAAAGACAGTGAAGTTGAGTAAGTTGACAGGCGTAAGGGGCCCACCGACTGACTCACCTCACTGGCCAATACAATACACGTCAACCAATGGGATCATATGTCCTAGTTCCAGCCTCTCCAAAATTTGTACAGGTGGAATCTCTCTAATCTGGCACTCTCTGGGCCAGCAACATCCATGGTCCGGCATGATTTTATTAGGCAGATGTCCACTTATCATGGGAGTAGCCAAGTTTCCTGCCGTCCCATAAAGTTTGTTTACAGCCACCAGTCCTGGCTCTCAGTGTTTGTGCTGTTATTTAGCTCTAATTTACCCCTAAATGTCTTCCAAGAGCCCAGTACGCAGTGGAAGTGTTGGCAATGCTGCTGGATAACACTGACTTCCCGCGTCCTGGAAAATTCTCTGGTTCAGCACCGGTCAGGTCCCGAGGGTGCCGGACTAGAGAGGTTCATCCTGTAGTAGTTTTTTCAAAGAAACAAACCCTTCTCATATGTGGGTTTGGGACACATCAGCATGAACAGCTGTCATGTGGGCGGAATCTGTAGGGGGCACCTGGTCTTAGTTTAGAACCTGCCCTGGTTGGGTGTTTTCTGCACAGGGGTGAGATGGCAGAGACCCTTTGGGTCTGCGCCCCAGAAAGAAAAACAGACCAGCAAATAAAAGGTGGCTGGAAGGCTGACCATGCCCCCAACCTGGCCAAACCCGGCCAGACTGCAACCCTCTCAGCAGGTGAAGGGTGAAGAAGCCCCCCTTACTGCCCCCCCTTCCATTTCTCTCCCTCTCTTGCAGCTGCCCTTTCCTCTAGCGCTGTGGCTGAGCTACAGCTGCTAAGTTCCTGCTGCTCAGTTTCCATGGAGACGAGGAGTTGTTCAAAGGGAGAAAGCATGTGTGATGTAGCCAAGCAGATCATTAAACACAGACCCGCCTGGTATGCGTGTGTTTGCCCAGATGGTTGCATACCTATACGCCTTGCACCTGCCTGCCATGTACACACAATCTCACCCGGACATATTTACACCCTTGCATGCATCATGCACACCCCCCCACTACACCCTTGCATGCACATGCCTGCACATCCATACGCAGATACACACATGGACTGCCCTTGCCTTCTGGTAAACGTGCAAAGAATATAAGCCTCATAAAAAGAAGCAGCAGCACCCCGCAGTTTGGACAGAGCTCTTCCAAGCTCTCAAAAAATCCAACCTGAAGAATCTAGAGCGAGACCAAAATAGAATCACAAAAAGGAAAAAAAAATCAATGAGTATTGCCGACCCCATTACAAACCTATCAGTGCCCACGGCATGCGCCTGTAACAATACGAGAGCTGAATGAAAACCTGCAGAAATCCAAATCTATCAGGAAGCCTCGTTAATGCCAGGTGGCTTCACCCCAGCATTGACCACATCAAGAGAGCAGTTTCACTTAGCCCCCCAGTTCAGACGAATCCTTGAGATGTGGTCACACAGACTAATTATCCCAATACACGCCAGCCGAGGTGACTTTTACTCCCCGCGGCACCTGTGTTTGCAGTAAAGCCAGCACGTTATTCTATAACCTCCTTCATGAAAGATTTGACCACTCACACTGTCAGCCAGGAAAGTTGAGCTAGATTTTTCCTTAAGAGCCAACCTCCCCCCTGCTTCCCTCTCCAGCCACATCCTTACCCTCCATACAGCACATTCACCAATGTGCCCACTAGTAACAGGACAAGGGATGTGTCCAGTGTGTGGGTTTTTAATAAGCTTTCACTCAGTCTGGCACACGGCTGAATCTTAAACAGGAGTGAAGTGCAGCAATACATGACCCTGTTAAACCGACAGATCAATCCTCAGATATAATGGAAATAAGCAACACAAGAAAGAGACGCCTTCGAGCAGGAAAACAAAACAAAAGTATCACCTCCGGCACACCTTTTCCATCACAAATGACCTTTGAACTCAGTAGCATGCAGGTGATCCATGAGCACCTCTGCACGACAGTCGCCAGAGGTATTCATGTGACAGCCACCACCAAGCAAAGTCTGTCTTTTGCCCAATCCAGAAGCAGTGGCTGTACACCAGGCGAGGAAACCAGGGATAAAACAAAGCATCAGTGGGCCCCCAGTGCGCAGGGTCTGTGACCAGCATGGGATGGAGACGAACCCTCTCCTGACATGCACAAAATGCTAGGGAATGGGTGAAAGAGATTCCCTCAAATGACTGCAAGTAAGAAGTGCATCAGAAAACACCGTGGAAGAAAGAAGAGACTTGGCGGAGCTGCCATCAGGTATGGAGAAAGTGAATAAAGAAAAGTTATTTACTTATTCCCATAACACAAGAACTAGGGGTCACCAAATGAAATTAATAGGTAGCAGGTTTAAAACAAACAAAAGGAAGTTTTTCTTGACACAATCAACCTGTGGAACTCCTTGCCAGAGGATGTTGTGAAGACCATGATTTTAACAGGGGTTCAAAAAAGAACTAGATAAATTCATGGAGGACAGGTCCATCAATGCTTATTTGCCAGGATGGGACGGGATGATGTCCTTAGCCTCTGTTTGTCAGAGGCTGGAAATGGGCGACAGAGGAGGGATCACTTGATCATTCCCTGCTCTGTTCGCTCCCTCTGGCGGCGCATCTGGCATTGGCCACTGTTGGCAGTCAGGATACTGGGCTAGATGGACCTTTGGTCTGACTCATATGGCCGTTCTTATGTTCTTATGGTGTCAGAGGACAAAGCAACCATGTCAGGGGTGACCGATGGACCTAGGGTCCATCCAGGGCAGAGGCTGGAGGTTCTTTGGAGACACTCGTGTTAGGCACCGTTTGTGACACTGAATGGTGACACTAAATTTGTGCTGCCCAGGAAAAGCTGGGGTGACCTGCTTCACACAGGGACTTACACAAGTTATAGGGGCACGACTGGTCCCAGCACAGGGCCATGGTGCGGTGTACTTGAGTGTGTGGCCAGCTGGGGAGTGCAGCAGGATCTGCTCCTGCACCACGCAGAGCACTGCTGCCAAGTGACGCCAGCCTCACCGAAGGAGTGAAGCCAGAAGATTTGCCCCAAGGCCCACTGACATCAGTGGCAAGTCTCCCTCTGACACGTGGGCAGTGAGTCGAGCCCTAACAAAGACACCTCTAACTAAGCACCTCCTGGACATGCTGCAGGGGCGATTAAGGTGATCTCCCCTCAGAAATGCCTATTCTCCGCCCCAGCCCGGCCTCTTTCTTACCCTGGTACATGTGAGTAAGGCAGCAGACACACAGAGTGGCTTAAGACCAGGGATGGGGAACCTTTTTTGTGTTGGGGGCTGCTGACCCACAGAAAAGTCAGTCTGGGGCCACACACAAGTGAGAAGCAACCCCTCTCCCCCAAACGCCCCCCCCAAAACAAACCCGCACTGATGTGGCTCCCAACTGAGAAGCAGAAAGACACTCCCCATATTCCCCTCGCACACCAGAGCCGAGTGGGGCCCAGGCTAGTAGTTCTTGTGTGCTCCAGCCTTGCGGGGGTGGGGGCAGGCTGGAGGGCCACGCAGGATCCCCAATGATGGGGTGAGGGGAACCTTGAGCCTCGGGGGCCAGATTCAGGCAAGCCAGGGGCTGTATCTGGGCCCCGGGCCTTAGGTTCCCCACACTTGCTTTAGACTTCTTGCTGCTCCATGCAGAGGGCAACACCTCAAGCTTAGCCTTCCTCAGACCTTGTGTGGCCTCCATTCTCTCTTGTGCGGGGTGGAGCACAGCAGCCTGGTACGTGGGCGATGGAGTTGCGGGGCCAAGGCCTCAGTGAAATACAAGCAATGCCCTGGGGACTCTCTAAAACATGACTTGAGAGTAAGAGAGGGGATTAGACCTCACCTCACCATCCCAGCCCTCTGAATTTCCAGGGACCCACCCCAAGCCCCACAACTCTATCATGGGGCAAACCCAACCCCCAGCTCTGGCAGTGAATGTTCAGCCCATCTCCAGCAAAACCCACCTCAGACCTTTGGGGAAACACTGTTAAGGAAAACAAGGCTCAGAAGCCACCACGCGCGAGCGATGTCTTCAGTTCTGTTTCACCTGAACTGCCCTCCATTTCAAACATGCCTGGGGAAAAGGGATGGAACTTAAACTTAGGAATGGAAAATGGATCCGAATCAGAGAGAAAAGCTCTTGTACTCTCCGAGACGGGGCCCCAAAGCCAACTGTGTAAAACCTTGCAGCAACTGCATTGCGCTCCTAGGAGGAAACTTGACTTAAGAGATAATAACAAGTGTTCAAAGGTTCTAGGCAGCATCCCTCTAACCTTTTCCATCTGTGTGCAGAATACATTTTATTATATGCACTGAGGCATGTGCAAATGTGCACCACCAGGAGAAATACAAACCTGGCTGTGGGAACTCTGCTAATCATCTGGGCAGCACTGGAATCTCTCCTGAGCGGCCACACAAGTGCACAGCTTACAGGGAACACTGGTCCTAGGTGACAATGAACACGTGGGATTGTGGAAAGGCTGATCTCTATCCCCTTGCCATTGACTTCAATGAGAGTTTTGCCAGGATAGGGCCCAAAATGTTCTGTAGCAAAATAGCATGAATAATGGGGAAGGCAAATCTGGAAACATATGTTTCCATTTGAGCTGTTATTTCAGGAACTAAAAGTATCCCTGAATCAAGGTTAAAATGGATCTCTAGCAACCGCAGTGATTGCTCATAGGATCTTACAGAGACTTTGGAAGGGGTGGGAATAACTTGCCTGTGTGAATTTCGAATGGATCTACCAGTCACTTGGTCATCCAAAGCAGTAATTTATGGACAAATCAACAAGAGGTATATACTATGCATATTATTTCGGGAAACTCTGTGGCAGGAGGTCAGACTAGGATATGACAATGGTCCTACTTTGGAATCTATGAATCTAGATTCAAGTTATGTCTACACTGGGAAGATTTGGTGACAAAAGTGCTATTGACATGCAAGAGATGCCAAAAGTGAAAACCGGTTTTTCTGCCTCCCACTGTCGACATTTCATGGCCACGTTGCTAGCTCTCTGTCGACAACAGCGAGCAAAGCAATGTGGGTGAGCATCCCACCGTGCAGCATTGTGGGAAGGGAGATCTGATCCCTATGCTTCCTGGGAATCCCTCCTAGCTCTGGGAGCTCTCCGTGCTAAGAATTGTCAAAGCAGCACAGCCGTCTCCCCAGCCCTCCCCTGCCACAGCAGAACAGGAACGTTCCAATGATTTGTTTTTTGTTTGTTCCCCAAAACAGAGCAGCTCACTCAGCTGTCAGATACATGCCTGCAGGGCAGCAGAGATCACAAAACACTGAGCGGAGCCATCAGGGTGGGCATTGGGGGATACTGGTGGAAGCTGGTTTTCTGTGACAAAACAAACAGCAGAGTCCACCCTGGGCTCTTTGTCAATAATAAAGGGAGGGGAAAAGACTAAAGTCTCTCACAGGGCTGGAAGTTGTTTGCTGCCAAAACAGGGCATTTTTCCTGACAAAAGTGTAACTGTAGTGTAGGTGCTCGGACTGTTTTGTCACCAAAAGGCAGTGTCTGGCGACAAACCATGCCAGTGTAGACAAGGCTTCAGTTACAGGCTGCAGCAGGAGTCCTCAAACCTTTTCATGGCACCGCGTACATTTCAGTAGCCAGATTATCTCCTAAATCCCTCCCCTTCCATTCACTAGAGTGCAGACTCCCCTCCCTTCCCATTTCCAACCTTACAATGTCCCGGGGCAGCTACAGGAAGTAACACTTGAATGTCCATCTAGCTGTCTTTTAATGTGAATTGAAATAAAGAGGAACTTGAACCAAGCAACTAGCCCATGGAAAATTGGTCCATTAAAGTCTATCAGCCAAAATGGACAAGGATGCAGTCCTGTGTTCTGAGTGTCCCTAAACATCTGACTGCCAGAGATGTATCACTCAGTAACTGCCCTGCAGTGTTCCTTGTAAGTTGAGTGCTTGAGCAATGCCCAGGACAGATTCAAATATCACCCAGCTGATTAGCAAAGTGCCCACCGCCGGCAGCATGTATTTCTACTGGTGGTGCACATCCTCACATGCCTTGGTGCACATAACAAAATTTATTCTGCATCTAAGTGGAAAAAAATTAGAAGGAACATTGCTGCCCTGTTCTGATCATTCCCTCTGGGGCACCTGGCATTGCCCACTGTCAGAGACAGGATACTGGGCTAGATGGGCCATCAGTATGACCCAGTATGGCCGTTCTTCTGTTCTCAGCGGGCTCTCTGCAGACCATGGGTGATCAACAGAGCACAGTGTGAAAGGCTATAAATGGCACCTCTAGGATATAACAGTAACAGCAGCATGTGTAAAGAGAGAGAGAGAGACTGAAAGAGAGAGGTCTGGAATGAGAGAGCGTCTGTGTACTTCATTCATTTACCGAGAAGAATTTAATTGTCAGTAGATTCAACTGTCATTATTTGAGCCAAAATCGCTGAAGAAATAATGATATGTTTTGAGCAATAAGCAAACCTTCCATGAGAGCAGTGCGCAACAGGGCCAAAGCAGCCAAGGCTGGCACAGCGACCATACGTCTAGGTTTTACTCGGGTTTTACTCCTGGTTTTTCAGAACCTGTCCTGGTGTCTTAGGAACCTCTTTCCTTATGCCCGACATTTTCCACTTTTTCATTTCAGCCACCAGGCGGCTTGGGCTTTTCATAAATACAGAATACAGGATCAAGGCCACGTTGGAATTCCCTGGAGCAGGCAGAGCCGGGCGGTGTGAGCACCCAAACAACATTTGGCTGAAGAAAGAAGTTCATGACCTGGGTAACGTGTTTTGTGATAAGCTCGGAGAGGCACTACCCCAAGCACTACAATTAACAGGAGCGCGTTTGAAAGTGCAGCCTGGCGAGAGATTGATGAGCAGGGAGCCAGGACAGAGATAAGGGCTTGGTGCAGGCAGAAAAGCACCACACGCACTGGAGGAGAAATAGTGGAGAAGAGAGTGAACCCAGAAGCAAAAGGAAGAAGCTTGAGAGATGAAAGAGTCTGCGAAAGCAGGGCCTGAAAGCAGAGAGTTAGTAGCAGGTTCCTAGCCATTGTGGCTGTGAGTTCCAAAGGGCCCTGCGAGGGAACTGAGGCCTAGAGCCAATTGGATGAGAGATTCGTCCCTCTGAGTTCTCACCTTATGTGGAGCAAACTCCCTGTGTGAGACCCAGGGATTAGGGCAGAAGGGTGGGAGAGACGTGGGAGGATGACAGGCCCCTCTCCCCTCTACTCATGGCTCCTTGAGGCTAGGGCTGCAAGCCACCCCCTGCTCCTGGCGGGAGTGCCACTGCACCAAGGCAACGGCTGCTGTGCGCCTCGGTCTGTAGCACAGCACCCTTGCCCCAGTTGCTCGTATCCCTTGGGAGGCTGGGGAAGAGAGGAGAGCCAAGGGGAAAGGCTGGGTTTCTGGGGGATTGGCACATCTCTGAGAAAGGTGGGGTGCCTCCTAAGGGAGGAAGGGGACATGAGGGGATGGGAGAGCTGCGGGGAAGATTCAAAAGATGAGACGGGGTGAGACAATGCCGGTTTTATTTGCAACTGTTCTGTAAAGTGCCCCGCTGCTTACAAAAGATTCCCTTGGCCTCTGTGTCTCATTAGTGGGATCCGTTAGTCAAGAATCCCACAGGATTTCCCTCCAGCTCTCCAGATGTTCCCCACACAACGTGGGAATGGCAAAGAAGCCAGGCCAAAAACACTGGTCAGGGGCCACAACTTCTACTAAAGCCAGCGCAGGAGAGCTGGCTGGGCAGAGAGACGGGGCCGCCAGGACATAAGGATGAAGGAAATCGTGTGTGTGTGTGTGTGTGTGTGTGTGTGTGTGTGTGTGTGTGTGTGTGTGTGTGTGTGTGTGTGTGTGTGTGTGTGTGTGTGTGTGTTGATAGGGAGGTTTTTCAGGACACAGGCAAAGGACTTACTGAACCTGACAGGAACATGCCAAAGGGCTTTGAATGTGCGTTTCCCTTTCCTCCCGATGTGACATTTCACCTCAGAGGCCAGACTCATATCCAAGGCAAATGGGAATTTTGTGCACCTGACCCTGTCTGGCAGGGAAACTCCAGTCTCATGAACTAGCCTGGGATGTGTGTGTGGGGGGGGGGAGCAAGTCTCAATATCAGCAAAAAATCCAGCAGCTGGAAACTGAGGCACCCGGGCCAAGTGCAGGGGAGCTGGCTGGTACATGCCAGGGAGACGACGTGTGCCATGTGCCCACACCCTCCCCATCCTTCTGGACTGATCTGAAAGGGCTTCTCCTGCCACAGGAACATATTCGTATGCGGGCAGCGCCTTCCTTCCCCCGATACACCCATGCATTTCTTTACAATACATTCCTTGCCCCCTCACACCAGAATTAGCCTCCTTACACTCCCTTCCTAGCCCCCCCTCACCCACACAGGGTGCAGAGCATCCCAGAGGGACAGGATGGACACTCTGCCACGCAGCGTGGAGTCCCCTTGGGCAGGAGAGAGCCCCCACCAATCACCCCAGACCTCTCCATTCCCAGGAGTGCAGGAGCTCTCGAGAACCCCTGTAGAGCTGCGGTTCTACAGAGGCCCATTCCTTTTTCTGCCCAAAGAGGAGAGGCCACAGAGGGTAGAAGCAGGGGAGGAGCCAAGAGAAGGGGAGGAGCCAAAAAACAGAGAGAAAAGAGGGGGGCCCCACGGAGGATCCGACTGCTTCCTGTCTGCTGTCCAGGCTCCTGATCCCCACAAATGTTAAGCGCCCGCAGCTCCCAAAATATAGCTTGGGGCCTTCTCCTTCCCCGGAGCACCTGTTCCCGCCCCACCTCCCGCTGCACCTGCCCCACTTTGGGTGGGAGGCCAGGCGTGCAAGCCACACAGCACCTCAAGGAACCTGAGCGCCCGCCCCCGCCCACCCAGACACAACATGAATCATCCCGCCAGAAACACCTGCTCGCGAGGAAAAGCATCTCCACAGCGCGGCTGGCAGGCCAACGCGGGACCAGCCAATTAGCTGCGCAGCGCCGGGCGTCGATGTTTACTGAACTTGCTAATTAAAGAGAGCGAGAAGAGCTCGTTATGAAATGACAGCCACCCACCTGCTTAATCTGCTGCTGATCCAGCCTGGGCTCCCGGGATCAGAAAACCCTGGGCTTCCCATTTGCAATCAATGACCATGAATAAGTACATGAAACAGCCCCCCTTCCCTAGGGGGAAGAGGAGATGGAGGAGGATGGGGCTGTACGTTAGCCATTTCCACCTGCTTGCTTTGCATTCAAAAGGCACCCCCATGCTGGCCAGCCCCCCAGCTGTCCCCCTCCTTGGCATCTCGTTCTGTGGGGTTACAAAACGCTGCCTCCTACCTCCCGGAGATGATGCTCCTGGACCTTCTTCATCCTGAAGTCCTGTTGCTATGCGTCCCCTGCCTCCCGGACACCCTCGCTCGCCCCGGCGACCGTCTCTACGGCGATGGGGAGGGAGAAAAGGAGAATCCGAAAAAAAGACAAGGAAGAATCCCACTTCTCGCTCTCCGGCTCTCTCCTCCTCGGCTGGGTGCGCCTGGCACAGACAGAGATGTTAACCCTGTCTAGAGTGCGGCAGAATGAACGAGGGATGCCAAGGAGGCAGGGTGCTGCCAGCAGAGCTGACACACAGGTTTGCACTGAGTTGGAAATTGCTGGGGGGGAGGAAGGGGGGGAGCAGCAAATGGGAAGAGGACGGATCCCAACAGGCTGCAGATGGGCTATCAATCAAAAGGGTGTCTACCGTGTGCGGGGTCTGTGGGCTGAGTCCGACTTCGGGAAAACAGTGAGTTCCAATGAGGACAACCCGGGCAGCTCAGGGACAAGCGCTCCCAAGTAGCTCAGGGAGGGAACGCTCACGGGGTGGGAAGAAGGAGGTGACTGGGGTGGCATCACATGTGCAATGAGTATGCTGGATCTCTTTGGGGTCCCGATGGAGCCGGGTCCGGCGGAAATTTGCCATTGCTGGCGCGGCAGGCAGGGTCCCAGCTCAGGTTTGCGATGGAGGAGCCGGGGAGGGACTGGAATAGCAGGGGGCAGAGTAAGACAGGACCGACGGGCTGTGGGGAGAGGGCAGAACTTGGATAACAGGGTGTGCTGAACAAAAAGGATTGAGTGTATCAGCAGATACAATGAGATAAAGCCCCCTTGAGTTTGCCGATATCCAGAGAGCATAGACACATGGGCTCACCCAACCAGTGCAGACTGGCCCCCTTTTTAAGCAGACCCTGCAATACCTCCTGCAAGCAGTACCCCGTGGTTCCCCAAACATCCCCTAAGAGATGGGCTCCGACACCGGTGAGTGCCCCCAGCAGCCTGCTTGGGCAGCAGAACTGTCCGGCGATGTACAGCAGGGTCAGTGTGCCTGTCTGGGTGCAAGAGCTGGTGCCTGGGCTGGAAAAGGGAAGGTGTGAGAGGGGTGTGTCTCTCTGTCTGTGGAGCTGCCCTCCAGGCCAGCTCGCAGGTGCAGGACAGAGAAAACCCGACGTCTCCCTGGGAGCTATTGCCGGCAGCAGCTGGAGCTCTGGGAATGGATAGGAGCTCTCCAATGTTCTCACAGCACAGAGCTCCTCTTACTAGAGAGATGGGCTCCCAGACATCTCCCGGCCCCCCACCTCCATGGCTCTGGGGTAACTACAGCAACTGCCTGCCGCAAAGGAACCCAAGGGATGGTCAGCAGCTGGAAATAAGGAACACACGCCTCATTTACTTATTGGCTTTTCTCTGGTGCTCATCACTGAACATAAGAACATCAGACCAAAGGTCCATCCAGTCCAGTACCCTGTCTGCCGACAGTGGCCAATGCCAGGTGCCCCAGAGGGAGTGAATCGAACAGGTAATGATCAAGCGATCTCCCTCCTGCCATCCATCTCCACCCCTGACAAACAGAGGCTAGGGACACCATTCCTTACCCATCCTGGCTAATCGCCATTTATGGACTTAACCTTCATGAATTTATCTAGTTCTCTTTTAAACCCTGTTATAGTCCTAGCCTTCACAACCTCCTCAGGCAAGGAGTTCCACAGATTGACTATGCGCGGTGTGAAGAAGAACTTCCTTTTATTTGTGTTAAACCTGCTGCCCATTAGTTTCATTTGGTGGCCCCTAGTTCTTATATTATGGAAACAAGTAAATAACTTTTCCTTATTCACTTTCTCCACACCGCTCATGATTTTATAGACCTCTATCATATCCCCCCTTAGTCTCCTCTTTCCAAGCTGAAAAGTCCCAGTCTCTTTAATCTCTGGAGTCAGTGCTGATGAACTCATCTTCAGAGCACCCATGCCAGGAGAGAAAGTATTCTTAACCCCTATGCTCGGGAAACTGAGGCACAACGTGATTCACTGTTTTGCCCAAGGTCCCAGAGGAGGCCAGATGCAGTCCTAGGAACAGACCTCTCATCTCCTGAGTTCCAGCCCCGTGCCTAACCACAAGCCCCTCTGTCCCCCAGCGATTAGCCAGGTCTCTGGAGACCGCCAGCCATCAGCTGTCCCCGGATCACAGCTGACCCCTGCTAAGCGAATGGGCCGAGGCTGTGACTTCTGGGAGCAGGGCTCTGTCACCGGCGTCCCACTGTGGGGGCAGTTGCCCAGTTGCACACAATCCCAGACCACAGGCACAGGGGCATCACTTACCTCCTGCTTCCGGAGCAAGAAAATCTGTAACCTCCCCAACTCTGCACTCCGGCCTGAGACCCCAGCCCTGACCAAGGCTGCGAGGAGATGCAGGACAGCGTTGGGGTGTCCTGGAAAGATCCCCTCCAGAGGCATGGGAGACATCCCTCCATCGGCCGCGGGGGCATGAGAATGGCCCATCCCTGAAGCATCAAAGGGCGGGGCTGTTGGGCTCTTTACTCCATTTCCAGCAGCCAACAAACCACCACCCAGGTGCCAGACAAAGCCGTCGGGAGCCTCAGTGTGTTTACTGACGGCTCCCAGTTGCCCCCACCTTACAGCCCCATCTGCACAGAGCGGAGGGGACCCCCTGTGCTAGCACCTGGCTCTGCATCGGGACGCTATCATGCCGTGTCCCTATCCACATGAGCTAGGCCCAACCAGTTAGAAAGGGGGGTTTCTAGACCCAAGTTGAAATGATTTCCAGACCCTGTGTCCCGCCCTAGGAGGCAAAGGGACCCTCGTACCCACAGGCCCCCCAGAGACAAAAGATTGCTCTTTTCCTGCTGTCCCCATCCCCCGGAGAGACTCGTCTGGCTGATGGACTCTCTGGGGAGCTCGGGGGCATGTTGCCATGTGTCTCAGCTGCCCACCTCTCTCCTGCCGCCTCCCCTCCCCTTGCCCTGTAAAATCCAACGGATCAAAAATCCGGGGTCTTTCTCGCTCCCGTCCCCTCCCTCCGCTGGGGCTCTGCTGCTGTCATTCTCCTCCCTCTTGGCTCCTTCTTTCTCTCCCCTCCTGTCGGTTTTTTTCTCCCTTCCCTTCCCTTCCCTTCCCCTCCTCCCCTTAGCGTCTCTCTGGGTGGAAGCCCGTTTCCAGCCCAGCTCTGCCCAGGGGAGATGGGGCGATGGGGCGATGGGCCTTGGCAGCCGCCACCCCTAGAGAGGCCCAAACCTGGTGTCCCTGCTCCCCCTGCTGGTGGTGTCCTGCCACAGGCCCCGATCTGGGAATTCTCGCAGCCTGGGAGCAATGGAAATAACTAACTGGCGGGAGGGGTTATTTTAGGAAAGGGAGCAGCTGCCTAATGGTGAGAGCTGTCGGGGGCAGGAAAATCACCAGACGGAGCAAACCCCGGGGAGCAAGAGGGATGATTCACGGGTGGCACCAGAGGCGTAGTTTGGGTGATGTTTACAAAGCGGCAATATAGGCAGGAGCAGAGGGCGGACCTGTTCTCTGTACCAGGCAGAGCCATAGGAGGGAAGTGCTGGGATACTGGGATATTTTAGGACATCGTCCCCTTGCCTGGCACATTTAACTCCCAAGCGGGCAAAGCACGGGGCAATGCAAGGAACAGCACAGCACCGGGAAGGGACCAGCTTCCCCCAGCGGGACTTGGCCAGCTCTTACGGCTCCACTTTGAGGGAGCGAGGCAGGAATCCGCGCAGTAAGGAACCGGACAGGTCTCCCTTTCCCCAGCGCCTTGCTCTGCCTGTTGTTAGGAGCGCAGCAGGAGAAAGGAGCTTCTTCAAGCCAGACGTCTCTGGGGCATTTATCAGACCAGTTTCGCCTTGAAAGGAGCTGGTTTGCGGGGCAGAGGCTGCGCTGAGACGAGGGAAGGCCACCCTACCGTGCTCAGCTGTGAGTCCGGCGTGGGCATCGTAACAGTGGGTTGGGGGACCAATGGTGGGAACCTGCCTTTATGGCATGCGTGTCCCAGTGAATCATCACCACGCTGGTTTCTTATCGCATCCAGCTGGTGTAGTACCCCACCCACACCCACACCCACTGCTGCCCAGCAATTCTGGGTCCCGGGTGGAAGGGCCTTTGGGCTGGGCCTGCACGTGGCGTTTCCCATTTTGCGCTGGAGCTCAGTGGAGCCTGCAGATCCCTAAAGTCCCGACAGTCTGCTCACAGGCAGGCGGTGCTCTGGCAAAGCCAGGGGGCATGAGCCCCTTCCCTGCTCCGTGACTGCTAGGAGAGAACAGGGAGCTAATAACTGCCAGGAGAGCTTTGGCACAGACCCGTGTGGCACTGGAGCAGGAAGGCTGGTAGAGAGGGAAGCAGACACTAAGCCAGCTACTTGGAGACTGGGGGTCTCCACTTCCTGTTGTTCTCTTAAGTTCTGACCCATGCTTCTCTTCAGCCGTGTTTAATGGGGTTAGGGTGAGCAGAGGTCATGGGCTATTGTGGGCCACAGGCAGAGCACAATTAACTTTCCTAGGCACTTGGAAATCTTTGCTGTCTACACAGTGGGACTGGGTATACCAGAAACCCCGGGATGTCTCTGTTGGGATGGGGTATCCCAGAAACCCCGGGATGTCCCTGTTGGGACCAGCTATCTCAGAAACCCCAGGATATCCCTGTTGGGATGGGGTATCCCAGAAACTCCGGGATGCCCCTGTTGGGACAGGGTATCCCAGAAACCCCAGGATGTCCCTGTTGGGACCGGCTATCCCAGAAACTCCAGGATGTCCCTGTTGGGACGGGGTATCCCAGAAACTCCGGGATGTCCCTGTTGGGACCAGCTATCCCAGAAACCCCAGGATATCCCTGTTGGGACAGGGTATCCCAGAAACTCCAGGATGTCCCTGTTGGGACGGGGTATCCCAGAAACTCCGGGATGCCCCTTTTGGGACGGGGTATCCCAGAAATCCTGGGATGTCCCTGTTGGGACGGAGTATCCCAGAAATCCCGGGATGTCCCCATTTTCCTCCTGTCATATTAAATCAAATGCGCAGGAGGCAGAGGAGGATAGTTACTTGACTGGGGAGAGGAAGAAGTGGTTCCCCTTCTTTGTCCCAGCCTCCCTGATGGCCACCAGAGTCATCCCCACTGCACCTGTCCCAGGAGCGCTGTCCTGGTTTGCCTGTAAGAGGCAGGTAAGTGCCATGTCCCTGGGGCTAATCAAATTTGACCTTTGTTCGCTGCTGTGCTCTCCTTCCCCCGCCCCAGCGCTGGGTTCGACAGGTGCCCTCTGCTCCTCCCCAGCGCTGCCATGAGGAATGTGCTGCAGGCCAGGGTGCCATGCAGTGAATGGCTGAGAAATCCCTTCAATGTGCCAGCCCTTGTGGGAATGAACTTGGGGCCCATCTGCACATCCCTGAGCACCTCGGTCAGAGCTCTGGGCATGGCGGGGGAAGACTACCAGGCTGCTTCACAGATGTGGGTAAAGATTCCAGGGTAGGCCCTAACCCCACCCCTCCTCAAGTGTTATCTGTCCTAGACAGGGCCTGGCAGCCATGCTGCGGGGGCTGCTAGTCCCACAGGAATGTCCCACACGGCATCCACCTCCTGCAGTCTCGCCCTCCATGTGTGTACATGGAAGCAACTCTCTGTCCAGAGCCAGCTGCAGCTGCACCTGACTTTGGGGGCAGAAGCATTTGTCTTGTCTGTAATGCCCAAAGATTCCTGTCAGTGTTCCCTCTAATCTCTTCTATCCATGTGTGGATTTTTTCCATCCATGTGTGGAATAAAATTGTTATGCGCACCGAGGTCTGTGCGGATGTGCACCACCAGTAGAAACAGAAAACCTAGATGTGGGCACCTTGCTAATCAGCTGGGCAGCATCAGAATTTCTCCCGAGCAGCTGCACAAGCACCCAGCTTACAGGGAACATTGGTCCCTGTCAGGATCACCGTGGCAATAATACTCCAAAGATTTCAGTGTGCATTGTGAACACCACTTAGCTAAGCCACACAACTCCCCAGAGGTGGTCGCAACCAGGTCTGGGGCTCTAGGTGTACTTAATTCAGCCTCAGCATGGAGGGGGGATTAGAGGGCCTCTTGCCCTACTTTTCTGTAATGATCCCCATCGTACAGGTGGAGAAACTGAGGCAGTGAGCAGTGACATGACAGCAAGTCCGTGACCAGGCCCCTGCTGTAGCAGCCCCTACAGAATGGAAAGAGTCTCTGGGGCTGCGGGTGGTCCCAGAGCTGGGGGGCAGTTCTGGGAAGGGCCTCACTCAGAGACAAGCAGGGTGTCTGCTCTCACTCCTCCGTGGCACCGGCAGCCCCAGACAGCAGGGTCCGGGGCTGCTGGAGAAACGCTGCAGGGACTATCTGCCTGGCGTCTGACCCGTGAACGTGTTAAGACTGGCACAGAGAAGCCACCTCCCGTGAGCAAGGTCAGCTCCGTGCCACCTGGCTGGGTGCCACAGCCGATTTGCTGTTTCTAAGTCGATGGGAACAAAGTGGCCACGTGGGTCGGGCAAGCGACGTCCGTCACCTCGCATGGAGCTCAGCGCGGCTCCCTTTCTCCAGCGCTAGGCACTTCCACTGGTGCTAACGAGGCTACTGGAGATCACGTGTCTGTAGCGCTAAGTGGATGTGACAGCGAGCTCCCTGCGACCCCCCTGCTGTCTACAGCTCGGCCGCCAGCCCACTGACGCGCAGCGGGAGGTGCCTGGATGGGGATTCCTGCCCTCTCCTGCAAGTGCACGAAGCCAGTGAATTGTACTCAGGGGACAATGGCCTATCTCTGGTGTTGGACAGTTGGAGTAAGCTTTTTTGGGGCTTGTTTTGTGCTTTGCAGCTGGGTAGGCCCAAGGTTATGGAGGTGGGGTTGAGGGAGGGGTATGATTTGGATAGCCCTGGGAAGGTGTGAGCATGCCGACCTGCAGAATCTGAGGATGAACGAGCCGTGCAGAATCTGTGCATATTGGGGAAAGGACTAGACGAAAAGAGAGACTTTCCAAGCGCCCAGGAATTTAGGAGCAAATCCCATGGATTTCCAGGGGGATTTGTGCTCCTAAATCCCTTTAAAAGCAGTTACGAAAACCTACCCCGAAAAGAAAAAAGCAACCTATACAAAAAGCGACATAACCACAAGAATAAAAGGACGATGCCGTGCCGAGGTTTGCACAATTTACCAATTGGAGTCTAAGGGTTATGATCTGAGTTTCCCAGTGGGAGTGGGCGGAGCTGAGTGAAAAATGCATCCCGCGATTTTCTCCTCTGACCCTACTGCTGGAAGAAACACAAGGCCAGATCCCATTTTTTTCAGGCGCAGTCCTGATTTGGCAATACGCAGCTATTTCGCCTCTGCTCCCACCCCTACACGAGTGCTGTTAACTCTCTGGACTGCTCATGAATCACAGCTCCATGCAGAGATTTAGAGCTACATGGGTAGGTTGAGAGTGGTCAAGAAGTCACATGTTGTTGTTTCTGTTCCCTGATTGGCTGAGTGTGCAACAATGTACATTCAGAGCAGGCCCCTACGCAGGAATTTCTGTGGGAGGTGCGAGCCGGGGAAGGGGCTGGTGGCTGCCCCACCCCTGCAGCCCAGCCCTGCCCCCAGCCTTGCACCTAGGGTGGGGAGGGGAAATCAGCCCCAATCGTCACCTGGTCGGCTGGAGCAGGGGGGAAGCAGGCTGGGGCAATGCGTCGATTCTGCCTTCTCCCAGCCAGCTGGACCACAGGGGAGGGGGCTGGGGCAACATGCCGCACCAGCCTCGCACTTACTTAGAGGACCGTGGGGGAGCAGGGGGGGCGTTCGCACCCCTCGCACTCTCCCTGCGTACGGGCCTGCATAGATTCCAAAGCCAGAAGGCACCACTGTGATGCTTTAGTCTGACTGCATGCACAGTACGTCCCCGAATTCATTCCTGTTTGAACTCCAGCGGACCTTTGAGAAAACACATCCACGCTCGACTGAGAATTTCCAGCGCTGGGGATTCCACCCCGGCTCTGGGGCTCTTGCGCCAGTGACGAATTCCCCTCAGTCTTTCCATTTTGCGCCTTATTTCCAGACTGAACTCCTCTAGCTTCAACATCCACCCACTGGGTTTTGGGCAGGCCTGAAGAGCCCATGTCCAGAGGTCTCACTTCCGGCGTACCCTGCTCCTCGGCAGAGCTGAGTGTCTGCTGTCCTTTGTGTGGACGTCTTGGAGCGTCCCCGGAACGTGTGTGTGCCGGTGAAACCCAATGGCATGAATGGTCGTGGGAAGTGAAAACAAGGCACCTACCACAGTCCTTGGGTGAAACTAGTGGAGTTGGGTCCATTTGCTCCAGCAGAGAATTGGGTCCAAAATGGGTGTGAGTGAGACCGATACAAATTCACTTCTGCAGAACCAACCCAGCCCCAGCAGTGGGAGGGAATGGGCCACTGTGAGGCAGAGGAGAATCTGCAATGGTGCGAGCAGTTCAGGACTGGCAGTGTGAATTCTGTTTAGATGAATACAAGGGAACAGGCTAACCCCAGACTGGGAGCAGGTGTCAGTGCCTCCCCCTGAGATGAAGGGGCTTCCTCCAGGGCTGCTGAACCTGCACCAAACCTGGAGCAGAATCAGAGAGGGAGGGCTCTGCAAGACTGGAAGGATTTGGTGAGGGGATCGGGCCCCACAAATGGAGCTGGGGTCAAGCCAGAGGGGCCTCGGCGCTGCCCGTTCTGTGTTGTAACCAGTGTGATTCCCTCAGCAGAGCTGCCTTCTGCTGCTGTCCCACCCTCCTAACCCCCCGCCCAGGCAGCGCTGTTGCCCGTCAGTTCTCACCCCCCGCGCAGATTTTCATGGCCAGCTACTAAACCCCTGAGAAGATGCTGGCACAGCCCCAACCCCGGCGCTACAAGCACTGCTGCCAATCTGTTCTGTGCCCAGTCCCCCCTAGCCTCCGCCCCCATTCACCCTTTCTGCACCGCTCCCTAAGGCCTCCGGGGAAATAGGGCGTTACAGGCACGTGGACTAATGCGGGGGCAGCTATTCTTAAATTGAAATGCCCCCAGAAAATCGCTTGGCATCGCGCAGCAGCGTTCCCGGCAGTGAACAGCGTCGAAGGGCCAGGAGAGGGTGCGATGGGCAGCAAAGGGTGCAAGAGCAGCATTCCTGTCTCCTCCCCTGCAGCACACACTGGAGGAGAGCATATCTGCAGTCCGCACAGGGCCGGGCAAGGCACAGTGACCCAAGCCTCTCCGAAGAGAATGGCTGGGCCATTCTCAGCTCCTCCCCGCTGCTGCTGTTGGGCTGAGGAGGAAGGGTGTTGTCCCCGGCAATCGTGCAGTGCCCCTGCCCCCCGTTGCATATCATTATGCTCTAGATCCTCCAGGGTCCATTGGAGATGGTGTGTACTCCTTGTTCTATGCCAACCCAAAGTGCCTGGCACCACTGTCCTCCCAGCCGCTGCATCACTCCCGGGCAGGCCGCTGGCGTAAAGTCACCGCTGAGCACTGACCGGGCCAGCCTCTAAAGTGTCAGGGGTGGCACAGGGTGCTGGTGGCAGAGAGGGATGATTAAGCTGGCTGGTGTAGCCAGCTGCCATGCCGGGTCCCCCTGCAGCTCTGCCCCTGCCCATCTGCCCTGTCGCACCCTCCCACTCACAGGGTCGCTTGATTGCCTCGCACAAGCCTTTCGCCACAGGGATGAGTCCGTAGGTGACAGGGCCGAGGATGTCAAACACATTTTACGCAAGAATTGGCGCCACGCCGCTGGGTGAAAATCAGTGTGGTAACTCCCTGCGCCCTGGCTGCAAGGCGGCTTGTCGCGGCACCCACCCGGGACTCCAGGAGGAAGCAGAGGGTTCGTATCGGGCGTTGCCTCAGCTCCACCCTTCCTGTTCCGTGCGCTGGTGCTTTGTTTGCCATGCACGTCTGTTTGATCGCAATCAACCTTCTGATATCTTCCTCAGGGGACCCATCAAAACACGTAGCAGCTCCCAAGAGAAGAGGCAGGTGCCTGGGTATTACAACTGCCCCAGCACAATGGGCACAGACCTATCTGACTAGAAACAATGCGACGTCATTGAACTGACATCAGTCTAAGGCAGGGCTACTCAACATTCAGCCTGTTTGTTTGCGGCCCGAGGTCGGTTTGGTTTACGCGAGGCTCAACACGGCCTGCGGGTGGGAGCCGAAACAAAAAAGTAGTCAATAGAATGGTCTTCTGTTGAGATGCGTTTCAGTAGTTAAATTCCTGGATTGTCATTGCTCATTAAAAGTTCTGTCATATGAGTGGAAATTGGGTAACTATTGCATTTTACTAATATCAGTAGAACTGACTTAAATGGGGCCTGCGTGTTGTGTAGTCTTGCCTTAATCTTTGTATTCATGCTTGTCAGTGTGAAAGAAGCTATTTGCATATATTTGCATGTATATTTGCATGTATATGCAACCACACTTAAGTTGTGGCCCTTGGCATGTGCTGTGGGTATCATTGTGGCCCCCGGGGCTTCCAAAATTGAGTAGCCCTGATCTTAAAGGCTTGTCGATAGGGTGGATTTTACCAGCAGAACTCTACCTGTGTAATCACGCCACTACAGTTATACCAGTATAGCTCCACCAGGGAACAATCTTATTACTGGAATAAGAGGATTTTAACTCTAGTTAAGCTTACGTCATTAAGTTTCTACACTGCCACTGTCAGTGTTCAGGGCGGGGTGTGAAAAAACACTTCCAAGCAACAAATGTTTTAGTGCTGAAAAATGCCGGTATAGACAGCACTTTACGGCTGGGAGATGTACTCCTGCCACTCTTCATTCAGGGTGGTGGTGGGGGGGTTATCACTGGGAGGACTCACCCCTCCAGGGACAAAGAGTGACTACACTGCCCATGTCACAGTGCTGTGCATAGTGCTGTAAGGTGGGCAGTGTAACCATACCCTTGGAAAGCTATAGAACCACACCAGGATAGTTTCTGGCCAATTTCCCCATATAGACAAGCCCTAAATATAAAGAGATTTGGGTCCACCATCAGCAGACATTGGCCCTAGCAGAACCACCCACATGGGCAAAAGTGTGAGGAGCTCAATGAGTTTTGTCCTTGCTCTGCAGAGCAACTGACCTGAGCTCAGTTGGAGCATTGCGGGCCTTCTGCTGTAAAAGCAATGCCCTGGTGTGTCTTCCTGCAAAGAGCGGAGCAGATACTTTCAGTCAGCAATTACAGTAAAGAAGAAAGAAGGAACCCGTGTGGAATCTCTGAGGCTACATCTAGACTGCATCCCTCTGTTGACAGAGGGATGCAAATCAAGGCACATCAAAATTGCTAATGAAGCAGGGATTTAAATATCCCACGCCTCATTAGCATAAACATGGCCACCGCTTTTTTTCGAAACGGCGTTAAAAAAAAAACGGCAGTCTAGACGCGGATCTGTCGAAAATAAACCCTTTTTCGACAGATCCTGTAAACCTCATTTTTTGAGGAATACAGGATCTGTCAAAAAAGGGTTTATTTTTGACAGATCTGTGTCTAGACAGCCGGGTTTTTTTGAAAAAGCTCTGTTTCGAAAAAAAGCGGTGGCCATGTTTATGCTAATAAGGCACGAGATCATTAAATTAGCAATTTCAATGTGCCTAATCTACATCTCTCTGTCGACAGAGAGGTGTAATCTAGACACACCCTGAGAGAGAGCACTGTGTATGGGTCTCTATAAGAGGCTGCGGCGGCAACTCTGAGAACAAAATGGCTACTAAACACAGCACCTGAGGAGAGCTCTTAGGTACTGGGACACCTAATATTAGTAATAATAATACGACATTCTGTTCATCCATATATATCAAAGTGCTGTACAGAGGAGGGAAGCATCAATGTCCCCATTTTACTGGTGGAAGAACTGAGGCACAAAGCAGGGCTAATTGCCCAGGCTCAGGCAGTCACTTAAAACCTAAGGTGTCCATTTCATGGCTGTATATGCCGCATGTCCCAGAGCCCAAATGGTCACCCCTAGGGAATATAAGTGAGCACACAGCTGCAGATTTTGGCTGTTGTGATGGTGCATGGAGGGAGAGTTGCCTCCTCCAAGTCAGTGCTAATGGCCATAGTTTTGAGAGCAAGGCTGGGCTGAGCTATGGAAAATATTTGCCCTGCTGGGGGGCAGCCCAGCCACCACACAGAAACAGTTCACAGGTTTGCCACAAATTTTCCTGACCAAGCCTTTGGCCAGCTGGGAATCCCTGACTCCCCATAGCTTTGCTTGGGAGCTGAACTGGCCCAGACTGGTAACAGCCTGCCACGCGTGGCCAAGAAAACAGGCCCGTCTCTCCAGTGACTAGCTGCGTGCTGTGAGTGGGTGAAGGAAAATGCTCCTCTACTTCCTCCCCTTTCTTCCTTTGGGGCAGTGCTTAATTTGTGCCAGGGCTAAGCCCCGGCAGTTCACAGCCTCGGCACCTCTGGGCATGCCACGTCAGTTCTGAGACTAAAACATCGCCCAAGCCCCTGGCACCTCTTCCATTGCAAATTCAGCCCTGCTTGGGAGGAGTTTACGTCAGGGTGTCAATCACCATGACGGAGGAGCTGGGCCTTTGTCTCAATAGCGGGGTTGGGGAGGAAGGAAAACCTCCCAGCCTCTGCTCCGTGCCCATTGTACGGATCCCAGCTGACTCAGACTCTGGGCAAGCAGGAGCTAGTGTTATTATTTAGGTAGCTCCAGCAACATGATCGGTGCCTTGCAGGCAGGTATGACAAGAAAATATCAGTTCCCTGCTGGAGAGTCAGGCAAAATTCCACTGACGTGGCAGATGCTAGGGTCATTAGTACCAGCAGAGCATTTGGACTTATCAATGGAGCACTTACACACTGCCCCGGCATGAGCAAATTGATCTATCTGTTCGGCTGCCCTGCCCCAGCCGTTCTGCCAGCCAGCAGAGAGTCCCCAGTCTCAGGACACGGAGGGAGGGGTGTCACAAGTCAGTCTCTGCATTGCAAGATGTAAGAAAGGAGGCAGATGTATCAAGGCACTAGCCAGTCATAGAATCCTAGAATCAGGAAGAGACCTCAGGAGGTCATCGAGTCCAACCCCCTGCCCGAAGCCCTGTTTGGTAATGTACCTGTTTGGCAGGGTGGCTGTGTGTTGGGCTCATTATATTTTATGGGCTTAAGGAAAGAAGGAGCCTCCGAGCAATGATTTACCTGGGCAGCGTGAGACAAGGAAATGGTGCTGAATTCATCTAGGACCATGGGGTCCAACGAATTCTGAAGCACCTATAGAGGACTAGCCACACTCAACCAGCCAAATTGCCACATGTGGACACCACGGATCTAGGAGCATCTAAAACCCAGATGTGTAAGGTGCTGAGATACACACACACACACACACACACACACACACACACATCTAAAACCTGGATGTGTAAGGTGCTAAGATATACACATACACACAGACAGACAGACAGTGTGCCCCCCCCACACATCTAAAACCCAGATGTGTAAGGTGCTGAGATACACACACACACACACACACACACACATCTAAAACCCAGATGTGTACGATGCTGAGATACACACACATACACACACAGAGACAGACAGACAGACAGTGTGTGCCCCCCCACATCTAAAACCCAGATGTGTAAGGTGCTGAGATACACACACATACACACACAGAGACAGACAGACAGACAGTGTGCCCCCCCCACATCTAAAACCCAGATGTGTAAGGTGCTGATACACACACAAACACACACACACACACACACACATCTAAAACCCAGATGTGTAAGGTGCTGAGATATATACACACACAGAGACAGACAGACAGTGTGCCCCCCCCACGTCTAAAACCCAGATGTGTAAGGTGCTGATACACACACACACACACACATCTAAAACCCAGATGTGTAAGGTGCTGAGATACACACACACACACACACACAGAAAGAGTGGCCATGCTCCTGGAACAGCGGGGCTTTCCTCAGTGCCCCCAGGTAGGCCCAGCAGCCCTATCTCCATCCAGTCTCCTCCAGCTCGGGGAGGAACTGGGAGCAGAGCGGCGCAGGGGCAGCTGGTGGGGCTGGGGAAGGAAAGAAAGTGCTTGCCACCTGCTGTGGGTGGCCTGTCACAATGACACGTGGCGTGGGGGGTGCTGCCTGGAGGGGGAGTTCGTGAGGGGCGCGGAGCTGTGACTAGCACCCTCCTGCTCCTCCCACTGTAGCCATTGACTGGTTCCGGGCACACGGTGCTATCCCAGCACTTCAGACACCTAAAGAGGCGGGGCAGGATGCTCTGGGGGAGGCATCCCATGCATCCCGGACCAACACATTTCATCTCCCAGGGCGAGGTGTGTGCTGGGGGCGAGGGCACATTTATTGCCACTTCCCGAAGGTGCCTGCTCCCTGCGCACACACGGCCAGCAGGGAACCCAAGGACAGCCGGTGGCTCCATGGACTTTTACCCTGCTGTGCAAACAGGCAGGCACCTGATAGAGCATCAGGTGGAATTTTGTCCTGACAACACAGGGCAGGAACAACTGCAAACCTGCCTTCTCTCCCTCCCCTGGGGCCATCCCTTCCCAGACCCGCCCTCCCATCCTTGTCTCCTGCCAATGCCGTCACCTCCCCTTCCTGCAGCTCCCCCACTCTGCATTCCCCCCAGCCCCTGTGTCTGTATCACCACTCCCTTTGCCCACATGGTCAGCACCTACTCCTCTTCCAGCCCAATGCCTGTCCGCCCCCATACACCAGCACTTTCACATGCAGACAGCTCCTTGCGATGTTCCGGGCCCAAGCAGCTCTGGGGAATATGTCCATGCATGATGGCATCTTCCCAAGCCTTCCCCTCCTGTGAGGTATGTCTTGACTGCAGGCTTCCTTCGGAAGAAGCTTTTCCGGAAGAGATCTTCCGGAAAAACTTCTGAAAGAGAGCGTCCACACTGCCAAAGTGCATCGAAAAAACAATCTGCTTTTTCGACAGATAGCGTCCACACTGAATGGATGCTATCTCACATTTCAGCTGTGATTACTATGGATGGAGTGGCCACCAGGACAACCGTGCTTTTTCCTCTTTCCTCTTCTTGAGAAAGAACTCCCTCTTCCCCGTCCACACACGCCTTTTTCCGAAAGAGCTCTTTCACAAAAAGGCTTCTTCCTCGTAGAATGAGGATTACCAATGTCGGAAAAACCCCTCTGTTCTTTCGATTTTCTTTCGGAAGAACGCAATTGCAGTGTGGACGTAAGTGAAGTTTTTTTCGGAAAAACGGCCATTTTTCTGAAAAAACTCTGTAATGTAGACATACCCTGAGCCCTTCAGAGCTAACCCACTGGCAAATACCCTCTAGTGAAGACATTCGCCCTCAGAAGCTCCCATCTCCTTTACCCAGCCTGCCCATGACTGGTGTGGAGAAAGTAAAAAAGTGTTATTTACTCTTTCCCATAACTGGAACTAGGAGTCACCAAATTAATAGGTAGCAGGTTTCAAACAAACAAAAGTATTTCTTCGCACTGCACACAGTCAACCTGTGGAACTCCCTGCCAGAGGATGTTGTGAAGGCCTAGACTATAACAGGGTTCAAAAAAGAGCTAGATAATTTCATGGAGGATAGGTCCATCAAGGGCTATTAGCCAAGATGGACGCGGATGCAACCCTATACGCTGGGTGTCCCTGCCCTCTGTTTGCCAGAAGCTGGGAGTGGATGACAGGTGAGCAATCATTTAATAATAGTTCTGTTCATTCCCTGTGAAGAACCTGGCACTGGCCACTGTCGGCAGACAGGACACTGGGCTAGATGGACCTTTGGTCTGACTCAGTATGGCCATTCTTATGTGCTTTTATGTCCATACCCATCTCAGGTGTGGAAGGCTGGTCCGGTGATGAGAGTGCTAGACTGGAGCTTGGGAACGAGGGTTCATTCCCCCCCCCCCCCCCCCGCTCTGACACAGACTTCCTGTGGGACCTTGGGTGTGTCACTGAGGGCTCACCTGGCCACACAGCTAGTGCTGAAAAGCTATTCCATGCTAGTGCCCCTTTCTCTCAGAGTGCCTGTGGCGGAGCAGGTTAATCTGCTGGAGCCGGGAACCGGAGCGCCCACACAAGCAGTAGCGCAGAATAGCTATTGCCCGTAACTTCCTTGTGAGCTCCCCCCATGTACACACAACCCTTAGTCACCGGTCTCAGGGCTACTCCTGTTCTGTGGCTGGGAATTGAAGCTAGATACATTCAGGGGCATGTTTCTGACAGGGGGATAATTAAGCATCAGGATGATGCACTGAGGCAGGAGGGGTGGGCTGGTGGATTCCCCATCGCTGCACATTTTAAATCAAGAGCTGCTCTAGTCCACCCAGGGATTCACTCTGGGAGGCGCTAGAGCCGAGTTAGGCAGGAGGTCAGACTAGATGGTCACGATGGTGCCGTCTGGCCTTGGAATCGGTGAGTCTATGGCCAGCTGGCCCCACTCTCCTCCTTCTGACCTTCGGGCAGCTGCTGCGATGCTTTGGTGCTGCCACCCTCCTGGTCATGCCCCTCTCCCTATGCTGCAGTGACTCCCTCTGGTCTATATTTACTCATGTCACCGCTCCAGAGCCCCCCGGAGCCCTGCCCACCTCCCGCCTTCACCCCCTTGCTCCCTGCATTCTCCCAGGCCTCCTCACTGCCCATCTCTGCACCTCCGGCTCCCCGGGCATTCGGCCAGAAGCAAGCTCCCTCCATCACCCCCCCCATGCTTCCCCCGATCCACCTGCCAGACCCACCTTCTCCAGAAAGCATTCAAACCATAGCCGCTTCCCCATACTGCCCACGTGTTCCCGCTTCTCTCCAGCCCTCCGGGGGAAGGCGCCCAGTTACCTGTGGCCCTGATCTTCCACTGCTCAGCCCATGGGATGAATGAACAATACTGAATAACACTGGCGAGGAGACCCAGGCATGGACCAGGCCTGGTTCTTAAAGGTACTCAGCCTGGCCCTAACTTTGCCAGTGTTGACTCCTACGGACAACGCCACCCTTCCATGAAACGGGCAGGGTCTCCCTCTCCCAGACCTCCAAGGCGCAGGGTTAATATGGATCCAAACTGACTTGCACCCATCCGTGCCCTCCCCCAGGTTTCCCCAGGAATTCTCTGGAGCTACGCAAGCCAAGCCATCAAGGGAGCAGTCAACAGGGGCCATTGTGTGGGGCTGGGAGGAAGAGGAAGGGGGCAGTGTGCCCATGGAGAAAGGGCAAGACCGGGAATGGGAGCAGGACCCAGATGCATTCCCAGAGCCGGGCGCTGCCCATCCGTCCCTGTTCCCCTTCGCCATCCCTTCTCGCACTGCAGGGCACCGGTGGCAGCTGTTCCATCTGCTATCTTGCTTCTTCGCTCGGTGTTTACTGTTCGGGAATGGGAAGGGTATTTGGCCGGTTAACCACCATAAACAGAGATTAGCAGCAAGGAGCCACCTATCAGAGGCTGCCACGTTTCGGCGGGGTGGCTGGCCTTGTTCTTTGTTCTTTTCCCTCGTTCCCCCACCCCCGCCCCGCGATGGCCCCAGATGTTCCAGGATTGCAGCATCAGGGAGGTTCCCCCGGGCACAAGAAACCGGCCCTCGGGAAAGGGGAGGCAGAGCGCAAACCGGTGGATGTTCTCAGACCACTGATGAAGCCCCCCTGCTTCTTGCTAATGCGGAAAGGAACTCAATCCCCGTGCACTGCACCCAAAATGTGCCCACAGGGGCTAGGGGCATCAGGCACTGATGTACCTATATGGCCAGGGGCACTGGGCGCCAGGATATGTCTGTATGGACCAGAGGCACCAGGCACTGGCGATGTTCCCGCATGGGCTGGGGGCACAGCACACTTCACACAGCCCCTGGTATTCAGGCCTGGGAAATGATCCCACTGAAAACCATCGACCCCTTTGTGAATGTGACACAGAAACTTCAAAACAAGTCAACAAGTGGGACCAAGGGCCCCGAGCCGATCACGCCAGACACAAGAGCGCCCCAGCCCTCGAGCTCAGTGCTGGCAACAAGTGATGGGGGGAGATCAGCGTAGGCAGGAGCGTTGCCTTTTCCCCAGCCTCCACCAAGCTCCGCAGGACGAGGTGCCTGCCCAAATGCAACAGCCGGCTGGCCAGGAGCTGCGCTGAGCCGGTCTGCGTCCCGCAGCAGCTGGGAGGAAATCGGGGTTGGCAGCGTCTTGCTTTGCTGCCTGGAAAACGCTCATTCGTTTGGCTCGTGTTGAGTGAATCTGGAACCAAGCGTCCTCCAGGCCTGTGCTAGACACAGACAATGTGGGCGGGAACGGGCTAGCAACAAACTCACAGTGGGCAGGCTTCTGGCGCATTTTTATTTTCAAAGCTGTTTTTTTTTTAAAAAAAAAAGGCGGCCACCTTATATACACAAACCTGAGCCGCAGTCCTGAACCAGTATAAACACCCCGTCGTGAGCACTGGGAGCAGCAGGCAGGGGTGTCCAGCGGGCAGATGGGACCGAGCTAAACTGGCACCAGAGGTTGGATGCAGGAGCTGGGCTGGGCCGTGAACCCTCCGTGATCCTCTGTGCCAGTGATCCCCAACCTTTTCCATGCCGCGGACTGGCAAACCCATTCACAAACTTTTGGCACACCGGCAACATTTTATTTGCATATTCATTATGCAAATAATGAATGCGCACATATGCAAATAAAATGTTGCCTGTCCGCCTAACCCCAAACCAGCCCCTTGCTCCCCTAAAATCCTTTGACCATCACCCCTATGTCCTGTGCCCTTTGACCCTTTAACCTCTGACCCCTACAGCCCATGCCAACACCCTCTTGCCCCATGACCCAACAGTCCTACCCAACACCCTTTTGCCCCAGCCCTGCACTCCCCAGAGAGAGCTGCCCCCTTGGGGAGCGTGGCCATTACTGCCACGCAGGCAGGGGGAGCAGCCGTTGATGGCAGGCGCGCTCCCTCCTCCTTCGCTCCCTACCTCCCCAAGCACGGAGGGGGGAGGAGGAAAGAAGGCGCCTCCTGCCCCGCCTCCTCCTGCCGCCGCCTCAGCCACTACGCCTGTCGGAGCTGAGCTACCGCGGCTTGAGCTCTGGCAGCCACCATGTCCTAGCAGCCAGCGGTTCGTGGATCAGCACCAGTCTGCAGACCAGCGATTGGGAACCGCTGCTCTGTGTCATCACCGAACCCTCCGTTTCCTTCCCCCACTGGCTCTCTTGCTCTCTGGGCTGGAAGGCTCTGGCAATACCACTGGGGTGTTACCTTGGCCCCATGGGGCTGGGACAGGAAGGCATGGGATTCACCAACAGCCACCAATGGGCTTGGGTGATGCTGGGGGAGATACAAAGCAGGTCTCATCCAGTCTTACTCAGACAGAGGTTGTAATGGCTCTTTATGAGCCACACCGATTTCTGCACCAGCCCAAGAGACCTGCCCAGAAACCAGCATCCCGGGTTTTATACAGGGCCCAACGTGTGACAGGACAGGACACCTTTGGGTGAAAGTGGCAGGATGGTCTCAGCCTGGCTTTTTCTGGACATTTGTCCATGTTATAAATCAGCCACTGCATACCTGAACACAGTTTCAGGAGAAATGCAGAACTGGAAAAAAGAGCATCGGAGGAGCTGTGCAGCAGGAGCCTAGGACTAAACTAGCAGTGGGTGGTGCCAAAAGTGTGTTGGTGGAACTTGTGTGTGCAGGGCTTACAGAACCCAGCACAGAGAGCCTGTTGTTTACAGAAGGACCAAATTCACCCTATTTAAAACAGCCACCTACCCTGGAATGACGGTTACTCCACAACCCACTTTCAGGCCTCAGGCTTAGAAAAATGCACTTGCTCCAGAGACCCTTCCTAGCGTGTCCCCATGTCCCCTTCCCCCTTCTGTTCTCCCTCCAGGCACTAGCTGAATGTCCCCTACTGGCTAACCTCTTCAGGCCTGCCTCCTGTGTGCCCCTTACCCTGGCCTCAGGAGATCCTCTACAGAGGGCCTTCCACCTTCTCTCCAGAACTACAGGCGTGAGGGAGGCTGGAGACTGATGCAGAAGCTTGGTCCCTGCAGTACATGTCTAGTATTTAGTCCAGTCTTCTTTGAATTGCCCCAAAGAGGGCAGGGGGGGTGCACCCGATGCGTTTCACCTGATGTGCTGAGAGGATGATCGGCCTCCCCAGCCAGGAGCCCAGCGTATTCCCCCCCGGCTCATGCCATTCCCTGGGCCTCATTGTCTCCTCCCTTCCCCCAAATGCTCCCTCTTGCATTTGCTTATAAATATTTGAGGCCAGATCAGTGTTTCTTCCCTACCACGGAGTAACAGTAACTAACCTATTGTTTTTATACATAGAACTGAGTCCATGACTCCTCCATAGAGGGGTCATCTTCCATCAAAAATGCCAGCTTATTCTTCCGCTGGACCGAGAGGAAGTGGCTACGTCGGCTCAGCCATTACGTCATGTTTTTGTGAAGGAAGGGTCCGTCTCCAGAGCTGCCCAGCTGGTTCCGCTCCGCTGCAGGGCACCTATGTCTGTGTACTCCTACCCGCTGGCCTTAAGGCAGGAATTCTTCCTTGATAGCCATTGGGGACGAGGAGATCAGGTTAGTGGTGCTGCTGCAGAGGCCGCCCATGGGGCCCGGGGTACCAACGGCAGGCGGGGTGGGAGTGGTGGTGCTTGTAGGTTGCGTCTGCTGCTGCATCTTCTTCTTGTTCACCTTCCTCTCCTTGGCTCTCCGGTTCTGGAACCAGATTTTCACCTGTGGAGACGAGAGGAGAGGGATGGGCAAGGGCGGAGGAGAAGAAGGGACAGGAAAAGGGGCAGAGGAAGAGGAAGAGAGAAGAGAACAGCAGGAGAGAAGCAGACAATATGAGGTAGGCCGGAGCCAGAGGAGGAGCGAGCATGTGAGGTGACGGGGAGAGGTTTGGAGGGAGTCAATGTGAGAAGTCAGTCCTTTGCCGGGTTAGTTTTTCTGTCTCCACTATGGTTCCTCTGGCACACACCAGGCAGAGACGCTCTCCTGCAGGCAGTGCCAGGGGGTAGAAAAAACGAGGAACTGGGGTATGTGGGTTGCCAGGGAAACCTTCATTTTGTGCGCAACGTCACCGCTTGAACATAAGCCTCCCCCCACTCAGAGAGCTCCTGACTCCTAACCCTGCCAGGACTTCAACAGGGCTCAAAAAAGAGCTAGATAAATTCATGGAGGTTAGATCCATCCATGGCTATTAGCCAGGCTGGGCAGGGAGGGTGAACCTAGCCTCTGTTTGTCAGAGGCTGGGAATGGGCGACAGGGGAGGGATCACTTGATGATTCCCTGTTCTGTTCACTCCCTCTGGGGTACCTGGTATTGGCCATTGTGGGCAGACAGGATACTGGACTAGATGGACTTTTGGTCTGACCCAGTCTGGCCGTTCTTATGTTCTTATGTAACCCCGTTTCCCATCTCTTCCATAGCTTCCCCAGCTCCCCTAGGGACACTCTCTCTGCTGTTCTATAGGTTCACCCTGGGGTGGGGGGTTCGAAAGCTCTCAGCATTGGCTCAACTCTACTCCAGGGAGTTTTACCCCTGACCTCACTGGGTGCGGCCAGGCCCAATGGCCCAGGCTGCCTGCCGCGGCACATGCCAAATGAACAGCTCCGTACTGACCTGCCGTTCGGTGAGCCCCAGTGTGGCCGCTAGCTCCGCCTTCCGCCGGATGGTGATGTAGCGGCTGTAGTGGAACTCCTTCTCCAGCTCCAGGCGCTGGTGGTCCGTGTACACCACCCGGTACTTGTCTTTTGTTCGGGTCTTGCCTAATGCAAACAGCAAGGAGGAGAATGCCGAGTGACTGCTGGGGGAACTCGGTGTTCCAATTGGCAAGGGACGATGGTGAGGGCATGAAGCCAGGGGGGTCCCCAAGGACCTGCCAGATACACAGCCGCAGTGCAGTGGCATGGATAACTGGGGACCATTGCAATGCCCTGCTAACCAGAAGGCAGGGTAGCCACCTAGCCCTTTCGGAGGGGATGCTGAAATGCCCTACCCAGCAATTGCCCAACTTGGTCCAGCAGGGAGCCCCACAGACTCCGACCCGCTGGCAAGCAGGCTCTGGAAGAAGAGAGGGGGCATTCAGGTGAGAAATGACACCGCAGACAGAGGCGGAAGCTGCGCTGTATCTAATTGCACACCCGGCACGGCCACAGAGACAGTGCACCAGAGTCCGGTGTTGAAAGGGAACAATAGAAACTGGCTAGAAAATGCAGTCTGACTGGGGTTTTAAATGATGCCTGAGAACGCCGAGGAAACCCGAGTCCCTCAGCAAGCGAACTCCAAACCCAGCCTATTGGAAGAACGTCATGCTTGTTTTAAGAGGCATAAGCCGGGGAGTCAGGAGACCTTCATTCTAGTCCCCTCTCTTCCACTGGCCTGCTGTGCACCCTTTTTCTTTGCTCCAAGTCATTTTCTTTGCTCCAAGTCATTTTTCTTTGCTCCAAGCCTCAGTTTCCCCTCCCACCTGTTGCCAGTCTTACAGAGAGGGCCAGAGCTTCAGGGCCAGGACTGTTTCTCATTCCGTGAGCTTGGTTGGGCCTCCAGGCACTGCAGCAATCCAGACAACAAATTACAACAGCAAAAGGAGATACCAGCAGAGCTAAAGACTTTGCCACCCCAAGGAACAGCAGCAAGATTGCAGATTGGAGCAGCAGCTACTCACAGCAGTAGCCCCACACCTGTGTCTACCGCCAGCTGGTCAGGGCCAGTTCTGGCTCCTGAGTGCCAACTTCCAGGGGCCACATTGTTCCTGTACTGCTTGACTTTTTTCCTGCCCCCTCTGCTGCACTTGGCTGGCCGGGTTTTGCACCACTAGCTTGGCCAGCCATAGTGCGTTTTCATGGGTTTCCCCCTCCGCTGCTCTAGCATACCTAAGAATGGAATAAAGCCCTCAATCCCTCGCCCCGGCCCAAGGGAATAATGAAGCAGAGAGACTGCGTGTGGACTGTGCCAAGCACAAGTGTGCGTCACTGCCGTTGGAACGGCGCAAAGGTCAGTGCCTCAGTGGTGTCGGGTGTTGTGCATGAAACAGATGCCAGGGTTGCGTGAGTTAATTGTGTTCTTTGGAGGGATTTGTTGTGACTCTCTGCATTTCTTTCCCGAATAAGATTATTCACAGACATTTTCTCTGTTACTCCATTGGGCCCATTGATTTCAATAAAAAGTATAGTGGGGCTCTTGGTAGGCACTGGTTTTCATTTAAATGAGTTGATGCCTTTCACGTGTAACACTGGAAAGGAAACAGAATGGTACTTCAGACCCATCATATAAGCAAATGTTACATGAAAATTGATTTTCTTTACAGATGGCTGCTAGGTAGAAATAGAATAGCTAGTGCCTATATACTAAGGCCCCTGAAGCTAGGGTTGGAGCTGGTACTCCTGGTGGCTGGGGAAGCTGGTGGTGGCTGAGCAGGTGGGTGAAGGCTGGGAGTCCCGTCCACCCTGGGAGCAGCCTCCTCCAGATTCAAGATGGATGGAACTGGCACCCTTGGGGTGGGGGGGGAAGGCGCTGGTGGTAATAGAAATTATGTTGGTGATGATTAACAATAAAAGACAAAGCAGAGATGAAGCCTGAAACCCCCTCCCCCAAACTCCATAACTGGCCCCCCAAGCATTGCTTCTCAGTAATTTAATTCCTAGGTGTAACTATTTTCTCCCCAATGGAAAAATAAAAGTTGGAGCTGATCTTCTGCATTAGCTCATTCAGGGCACATCTACACAGCAGGGCTAAACTCGAAATAAGCTGCGCAACTTGAGCTACATCAATTGCGTAGCTTAAGTCGAAATAGCTTATTTCAACTTTGGGCATGTCTACACAGCACTTATTTCGAAATAGAGCACCCTTCCCCCGACTTCCCTTACTCCTCCTACAGTGAGGTTTACAGAAGTCGGAGTAAGAAGCCCGGTATTTCAAATTTATTTCAAAATAATGGGCTTGCTGTGTAGATGCGCACTACGTTAGTTTGGAATAACTGACGTTGTTCCGAAATAACACTGCTGTGTAGACATGCCCTCAGTGTGGCTTTGTCTACACTGCAGGGTTTTTACGCAAAAAGCCTTTTGCAGAAGAGTTCTTGAGCAAAAACTTCTTGCGCAAAAGCACGTCCAGACCTCAAAGCGCATCGCAAAAGCAATGTGTGCTTTTCCACAAGAGAGCGTCCACACGGCAGGGACACTCTTGCGCAAGAAAGCTCTGATGGCCATTCACAGAATGGCCATCAGAGCACCTGTGCTTTTTCCAATAGGGGTTTCTTGCACAAAAACTCCTCCAGACCATCCACACCTGCCTTTTTGCACAAGAGCTGTAGCGCAAAAAACAGTTATTCCTCATGGGGAGAGGAATAACTCTACCGGCAAAAGCCCTCTGTTCTGTCAATTTACTTGCACAAAAATGCGCTTGAGGTGTGGATGCTCTGCCAGTTTTTACGCAAAACCAGCCGTTTTTGCGCAAAACCTTGTAGTTTTTAGACATAGCCTGTGTGACAAATATTTAGGGGCAATATGCAAACCAAAAAATAAAGGGTTAATCAAAACATACAGTCAGAGAGAGGGCTTTATATGAGAGATCCCAGGTGATTTTGCAAAGTAAGACCTACCTCTAACCACGCGGCAGTGAAATGGGATGTATGCATCAAAGCCCTGAGGTCAGTCATCGATTTTGCTTATCCACAACGAGTTTGTTGGGCAATTCTATGGATCCAGAATCTTGCACATGGGCTTTTTTAGCATTAAATACAAATGTCTGTTGAGCAATCCACATCGGTACCAAATGGAAGACTAATTATAACCGAACAGGCTCTGCAATACCACAGGGCTGCTGGTAGACAAATGAGTCATGCACAACAGCGTCCTTGTGTACAGACAAGCAGCGAGTCAGAAATACAGCAACTAGATCCAGCACAGGCCTTTGATGGTCCCGCCACTTTATTTATTACATCCCTGGATTAGTGTACATAGGTCCTTTTTTGCAAGAGATTTTAAGGAAGAATTGGATAGATCAACATGAGCAAGTTACTAAGAAGAATGTCAGGATTTTCACTATCAAGTGTGCAGGCACAAGGATAACAAACAGCCATGAAAATTTGTTTCATATCCAGAAAAAAATAAATTCTGTTCCAGAATAGCAGGAGGGACATGATGGTGTTTTCAGCTGCATATTCAACATCCTTCTGCCTTGGAATCAGCCCTTTTGTACTCTTGGAAAACACAAGACAACAGATGTAGACGCCTGTCTTTTCCTAAACTTTTGCCAAAGAGACTGGAGCTGTACCAGGGAACTGTGGGGAAAAATCCAGAACAGCTCCATGAATTTCAATTACGTTCCTCTGGATTTACAATCAGTGTCGCTGAAAACAGGTTTTGGCCAACAGTTTTTTGACCCCCGGCAGCGGTTCTCCAGAGCTCGACACAGCACTAAGGAAGAGATTGCCAACATTCAAGAAGGCCGTGGGCCAAACTCTGCTCTCAGTTGCACTAGTGTAAATCTGGAGTCACCCCCACAGAAGTCCATGGAGTTACACAGGTGCAATCTGGAGTAAGAGAGGGCAGGATTACGTTCAAGACAGCTCATGCTTTGGTGGTGCTAAAGCATGAAACGCCTTTTTCATTTCCATGACAGAATACCGTCACCTCCCTCTTTATGATTTGGAAAAGCATGGGAGTGTGTTACAAATGTTATTGGCGTGTCTGTTTGGAAAGGTTTCCATGCTTCCTTTCCCTGCTGCAGTATTATGCTAAGAACTTCATCAGCAATAGGTTACATAAATCATCACAACCAGCCCCGCCCATGTAAACAGCTGCCATATAGTTTTCCTGGGTCAGTTTAATCATGAGAACATCCTTATACCGAGCGCCCAATTCTTGGGTTGCTTGGCACCTCTGCATGGTACAAAGCAACTGCAAACCTGCAGGGTCCTGCCCTTCTGAAGACTCCTCTGGGAGTGGCATAAAGAAAATGTAGAGTTTGGTAACACTCCGTCCTGGGAAAGAGGATCCGGACGGGGCAAATGGCATGAAATTAAAAAGGGTGTAAGAAGCTCACCGGAATCTTTCAACAGGGACTTTTTTTCACAGTCCAGGTTATGCTCTAGTTGTGTTTGTCTTTATCCTTCTTTAATAAAAAAAATCCCTTTCTCCTGATGCTGCAAGATTCGTGGATGGCTTGTGGACTTCCAACGGGTGATGGCCACCACCAATCACATTAGGCAAAGTGGGCTTAGGAAGAAGGACTGGGGGAGCTGTGACATGACAGCTGTGGAAAGTCCCGGCCTGGGTATCACCATCCATTCCTACAGAGCAGGACAAGGTAATGGGACTCAAAGCCTTTCACTCCAAGCTCTCGTGTTCACCTCTGGGCCAAGACACTAAAGTTGCTTTGCCTAGAGCAGTGATCCTCAGAGCAGGGTTCCCTGTAAACGGAGCGCTTGCGTGGCCGCCCAGGAGAGATTCAAATGCTGCACAGATAATTAGCAGAGCGCCCTCAGTTGACGGCATGTGTTTCTCCCGGTGGTGCACATCAGCACATGCCTCAGTGCACATAACAAAATTTATTCTGCACACAGGTGGAAAAATTAAAGGGAACGCTGCCTCAGAACTCAGTGGGCAGGAAGCAAATTAGCAATCACCATTACCAAAAAGAGTCACAGCGGGGTGAATTCATTGTTTCATTTATCATAGTAATGTAGATCCATATGCAAGATAGATAGATAGATAGATAGATAGATAGATAGATAGATAGATTAGTCTCACCGCAAAATGACTGCCCAGGTAGTAGTATTTTATCAACTGTAGTTGGTTAATAACATAGTAAAATTATTTTGATCGGTTAGTAACTTGGCTAATAATTAAATAACATGCTGTTTTAATACCATGGGCTGCAAACAGCTGCAAGAGCCACGTTACAGAGGCACGTGTGACACGGGAGCCTCAGTCTGGATGTCACTACTCCAGGGGAGCTGTTACACCCCTTGTAACAGCTCCCCGAGGTGAAACAAGAGGTGCCTGCGGGACAGGTCTGCGTGCCACCAGGGCGCATGGGGAGCGAGACATTGTCTGGGCCTGGAGATGGCCTGTCCACTTGCGCCGAGGCAGGACAGGGCCCCGTTGGCGGGGGAGCGGTGGAGAAGCGTACCCTGCTACTATAGAGCCATGCCTGTTCCACATCCCTGTGCCCAGCTCTCTTCACATCCCTGTGCCCAGCTCTTCACATCCCTGTGCCCAGCTCTCTCCTCGGGGGCCTGATCGAGGGGCATTTTCCCAGCCTGTGTTTCTAGCTCTGCTAAGACGAGGTTACAAACATACAGCCTGCTTGGCTGGCTGCGAGGCTGTGTACTGCGCCCATCACTGTGATATAGGGTGGCCATTCATCCTCTTTCATAGAGGACAGTCCTGTTATTTTGTTACTCTCTCCTTTCCCCTCTGTTGATATGAAACAGGACACCTTTGTGGCCTCTGTTTTTCTCTTGAGACCAGAGGTGAAGGTAAGCCGGTGCATTCTGGTGCCACACTCCGGCTGGGGCACTCAGCTGTAGCCGCTCCCAGCCGGGCTGAGTTCCAGGGACTTCTTGCTAAGCAGCAGGTAGCCAGCCAGGTGAAAGGGACTGGCTGGGGGTGCACGGCCCCCGCATCCGGGACTGCCTCAGTCCCTGCACCCCCCCTTCCCAGCGCCCTTTCAGGAGCGCAGGGGGCTGCAGCTCTGCGCACCAGGTCTTCTTCCTCATCCCCTGACTATGGGGGAGTGAGGGGAAAAGTGCTCAGCTTGTGCCTCCCTCTCGCTCCCGGCTGCTATGGGGAGGCAAAGGAGGGTGCAGCAGGCTGTGAACGTTCCCCTCGCTCCCTGAGAGTCAGAGGAAGAGGAAGAAGAGCAGCAGTGACCCTGTATGTGGGGCTGCAGCTTCCCCACCCTCCCAAAATGGTGCCCTTGCCCCACCCCCCACACTCACTCCTACACCCCCAGCCCTGGGCCCCTTCATCCCCAGCCCTGACTCCTAAACCCCACACACACCCCTGCTCTGGGCCCCCTTGCACTAAATGCAACGGGTCTCTGTTCTTAAGGTACCCTGTTGTGATATCTGAGCCCCTTACATACATGCCTGGCCCGCGAACCCAGGCAGATAAAATACTAACCCGGCTGTCCCTCAAAACCGTCCCCTAATATTTGAGCCAGCCCATTTCGGAGGGTTAAAAACCAAAGGAGTGTGTGTGGCTGTGGCCTTTTTTAAATTTGCAAGCAGCAGCCTCTGCATGGCTTGCTGTGCCCCCCTCCCCTCCGGGGAGGAAGGCACCAAATGGCAATGGAAAGGTTCTTCCCATAAGTGTGCCGACGGGGGTTTATTGCACCACTTCACCTGCCCCAGGCTGGGCGTTGATCGTACCAGGGTTTGAAGGCAGGCGCACGAAGCCAAGCCCCTCGCCCTGCATCTGGTCTCCCGGTGCACCTCTCCCCACACCAAGTGGCCCCTTTCAGCCACTTCTGCTTCCTTTGCCGCCCCATGGAGGGTTTTGGGAGAGGAGGGCAGGGCTCACGCTCTTTGCAGAGTCCACCAGAGAAGGAACCTCTGGCGTGGCAGCCACGAGGCCCCCGTTCAGCCCATCCCCCACTGAGGTGTCCCTTCCCTCAGCCGGCGGAGTGTGGCTCTGCCCCACCTTCCCCATTTCAGCGAGGCAGGGAGTTTTTAAACACTGTTTCTTTCATGGAACGAGGAGAGGAAACAAGGGCAAACATCACAGGAGGGCAGCTCTGCGGTGGCCTGGGGCTAGCCCTTTGCCAGGGCGCAGGACCCCAGAGGGAAGAGTACGCAGGAAGGATGCTGCGGGGAGGGTCATCTTGCCAAGTGATTTATGAGGGGTCAGCCCACCGGGGATGGGGGGGTTAGGGGAAATGGCTGCCACCACAACAGGTGGTGTATGAGCGCCCAGGCACAAAGCAGCTGCTTTTCTAATGAGTAACCACCACCAGGCGCTTCACTTCCTGCTTTCACTTTACCACCAAGCCAAATGCGTGAGTGGGAGCCCGTGTCAATATGTGCATATGTGTGTGTGCGCATGTGTGAGCCTGAGTACGAGCATGGATGTGTCGGGACCCAGCTGATCCTGCTGGGACGTGACCTCAGGACCCCCGGCTACAAAAGCGGTCAAGTGAGAGCAGGATTTCCATCTCTGTGCCCCTCGCCAGGGCTTTTGTGTCCTCTCTCTAGGCCGCTGGCTGACGAGGCCATTGAAGTGGGTGTGCTCGGCAAACAGGCTGAGCGTGCGCGTTTGTGCCTGCAGCAATGCTCGCTCATCGTCCCTGTGTCCGTGTGTGTTCAGAGGTACATGTGTGTGCACAGCCATGCATGGGGGAGCAAGGGTTTGGGGGAGCACCTGTGTGGGGAGAACAGAGTGGGATTTCAGATAGCGCCCTTTGTCTAAATAATAAGAAGGGGTGAATCCATGCAGACTCTCATTAAAGGACCTCAAAGCAATTAAGAAGCAGCAGTTAAGTCTTTCAGCGAGGTGAGCAAGAGCACATCAAGTCTGTAACACTGCCAGGAAATAGAACCCAACGCCTGTAGGGTGTGTCTTCACTGCACCCTTAGCTCAGAATAAGTGACGCGATTTGAGCTACGCAAATTGTGAATCTTATTTTGATCTAATTTCGATCTAATAGCGTAGTTTGAAATTCGGCTCTGTCTACACAGCGCCAAATGTCGAAATAAAGCGCTATTCTGCAACATCCCTTAGCTTACAGGGATGTCGGAATAGCGAGTCTCTTATTTTGAAATCTACCTCAAAATAACGGGCTTGCTCAAAAGACGCGGAATAGCTATTTCAGGATATCAGAAGTATCCCAAAATAGCGCTGCTGTCTAGACGTACCCTTAGAGCTGGGCTTTGGCCACTTAAATCACAGATAGTGGAAAAGAGCCAATTTGAGGGTCACGTTTATCCTTTGTTAGCAAAGAAAGTAAATAGACTGGCTCACGTCATATCTGCTCAGAAGAGAGCACCTCAGCTGGGCTCTGGGATGATCTTTATAGCGAGGGTGCTGAATGCCATGGAACAGAACTCCACATGGTATATGCGATGGAAACCACACACTCAGGTGCTATTATGACTTCAAGCCAGCCCTGCCGGTTCCAGCGCCCCTACCTCAATTCCTCTTCACACAGCTAGCAAGACCAAACACTTGGGGGCCACTTGGGATATGTGAGGAAATAGATGGAGTTGTGCAAGAGGGAGATTTATGTTTGTGTTAACGGAACAGAACCTGGGACCTAGGTGCATGAGCCTCTATAGCTTGAGCTAGAAAGCCAGCTGGCTCTGAGCTAAGGCCAGAGAGTTGGTGTGGGGAACCTCAGGCCCGGGGGCCGGTTGCGGCCCTCGGCTTGCCTGGATCTGGCCCTTCCAGGCTCAGGGCCCCCCTAGCATTGGGGAGTCCATGCTGGCGATCCAGCCCCCTTGCTGTCCCATCCTGTGCTGGAGCACACAACATCTACTAGGCTGGCCCCCCTCTAGGCTCTGATGTGCAAGGGGAAGGTGGGGAGTGTCTTTCTCCTTCTCAGTCAGGGGCCATGTCTGTGAGGATTTTTTTTTCTGCTTCTCACTTGTGTGTGGTCCCTGACCCCACTCCTGCCATAGAGCAAACTTATTCTTTCTGGGTGCATCTAGACTGGCAAGATTTTGCACAAAAGCAGCCGCTTTTGCGCAAAAACTTGCCAGCTGTCTACACTGGCAGCTTGAATTTGCGCAAGAGCAGAGTAATGTACAAAATCAGTGCTTCTTGCGCAAATACTTTGACGCACCCATTCGGGAAAAAGCCCTCTTGCGCAAGTGTTCTTGCGCAAGAGGACCAGTGTAGACAGGGAAGGAATTTTTTGCGTAAGAAAGCCCGATGGCGAAAAATGGCCGGAGCTTTCTTACAAAATCGCGTCTATACTGGCCATTGATGCTTTTGCGCAAAGCACTTTTTGCGCAAAAGCATCCGTACAATCTAGACGCCGCTTATGAAATACTGTTAACGGAAAAACTTTTCCGTTAAAAGTATTTCCGCAAAATCATGCCAGTCTAGACGCAGCCTCTCTGTCTGGGCTCTAAGTGCCACTACATGGGACAGTGAACCACGTCCAGTTGCTGTGTGGGTTACATGTGCAACACAGGTGCAAGTACAGAGGTAGACAAACACAGCGTTGTGAAGCAAGGCCTCATTATGTTAGAGACCCACCATAGCAAATCTATGCTTCCTGTTGTAAGATAATCTCCATTATAAATCTGATTTCCTCCTTCCCCCAGCTTCCACAGAACTTAGGTCCTTTCCAGCTGGAATTTGCATCTCTAGTCTCCTGCCTAAGGGGATTTTTGGCAAGGTTCTTTGCAAAATGTGAGGTGGATCGTAGCAGCTGCGTATGCAACATGTGACTTCAAAAATCACCAATAAACGTTCTGAGCTAAGAACTCTAGTGCTGCAGTCACTGGACGCCAAAGAGAACCAGTGCACAGGTGCATTAAACTGTGTGCGGTGGATTACTGAACAGCTATGAGCTAAGTGGCAGGAAAATGGAGTCTCTTGGGTGTCTCTGCAACAGCGACAACTTCCAGGAGGAATTCTGTGCCTCTGATAACTCCCGCAGGCACAGGCTGTGGGCATAATGATCTTGATTGCTCCATGACTCTAAAGTTACAACCTCTGTAGGTGAAGCCTGACATTTCTCACTACCTGTGCCAGGCAAATTAGTACCTGAGGCAATGTCTACACTGCAGGCTTCTTGTGCAAGAAGTCTTTCGCGCAAGAGTTTTTACGCAAAAACTTCTTACGCAAGAGAGCGTCCACACTGCATGGATGCTCTTGCGCAAGGCAGCTCTGATGGCCATTCATAGAATGACCATCAGAGCACCTGTGCTTTTTCCCAAGAAACCCCTGCAGAGCGTCCACACTTGCCTTTTTGCGCAATAACTCTTGCGCCAAAAGGAGTTATGCCTCGTAAAAGGAGGTTTACCTACACCGGAAAAAGCCCTCTGTTCTGCCGTTTTACTGCGGATTTAATTGCACAAAAGCACATTTGAGGTGTGGACGTTCTGCACAAAACCTTTTTTTGCGCAAAAACCTTGCAGTGTAGACGTAGCCTAAACGTTATAAATTCCATTCATTGATTCTCTAGGGCCCTCTGTGTAGTTTGTCAGCTCTGCAGGGATTCTTGCAGAGTTGAAGTATGGAAGGATTCCTTCCAAGTTTATAAGCACTTGCCAGGCTTACAAGTCCAAGAATTTACAAACACAAGGAGTCCTCAAGAAGTTATAAACTCCACATGATCAGTGAGGTGAAAGGCATGATTTCTACTCAAGAAGAGTTTACAGAAGCTCCCCTGGGAATCTGACTTCTTACTCTCTGTGTCCCGACTGTAGCAATTCGAACAAGCTTTTTCACATCCATTTTTTTTGGTTGAAATGTCCCTTAATTTTTGAGTTATTTAAAGAAAAACCCTTGAAAGCATCGGGTTGGTTTTCAATGTACATGACAGATATCTATTTATGTATAATAACACCACTAGAACATGGTTGTGTGTGGTGGGAGGAACATTGGGAAGAGAGAAACAAAGATTAAAATGCATGTTTAAAGGTCAAAAAATGAGATGGAGAATCCTGAATGTTCCGTGAATTTTAAGAGGAATTCATTATTCAACAGAAAGTCCCTACAGGAAGTTTGACTTTCACTGTGTTTTGCTGTTCACCAAGTCTCACTAATTAATTCTCCTCTTGGTTTCAAATGTTTCCATCATCTAATCAGGCCAATGAAACAATACCATGTGACTTGAATGACCAATCACTCACCACAAACATTATTACGCTTGTTCATTATGTTAAGGCCCCAGGAGCCAGCCAAGAGGGGGGCTTAGTGTGCTAGATACTGCACACACAGAATAGACAGATCCTCCTCTGAGGAGCTAATAACCTACCTAAAGCAGCAAAGGTCGCCTATCCAACCCAAAGACTGACAGCGATTCCCTCCAACTAATGGTCAGGCACAAAAACATCTGCTATATTCCAAAGTGGATTGTGGCAGATTTAGAGGCAGAAGAAGAGACTAAAATAGTTGTCACAATGAATAATTCCACCACCTTTCAATGCAAACGCGGAGTTGCATACTTTCTCTCTGCAATGCTTTTGGTCTGTAACAGCAGTGCAGACACTGCTGTCAAACCCACCTCGCCCGCCGCCCACGGCCACAGGGTTGTTTTTAGCACCAGAGCTCAAGGCTCACTGCGGTGGGTTTTAAAACACCGTGTAGACGTATCTTCAGTACAGCCGGGGTGGATGCAGTGTGAGAGAGGGCTTCAGCCAGGCACTTCTGGGGTTGGGCTCTGACTGGCAACGGAAAGCGACTCGCCTGAGAGATGAATGATGCGCCCACTACGTTCAGCCGTACTGTGCTGCGGCAGAAAGCCACTCACTCTGCAACCAGAGACTTCGCCTCCAGACAGCTTTGCTCCATTTGGAAAGCCCACAGCTAGAAAACCGGGCCAGCGTTTCCACCCCCAGCTCACAGCAGTGAAGATGGGAGACTCAATGGATACCCTCTTGTGGTGCACAGGATCAAAAATCAAATCACACGTCTATCTACCTTCATGTGTCCTTCTTAAGTCGTCCCTCTCCCCCCACCTGCACAGAGCAATCTTCCTTCCATACGGTGTAAGCTTCGTTTAAAGGGGGTGGGGAGGAATCCAATCCCCTCCTTCATGGCTGCAGATTCCCTCACAGTGCTCCAGGGGTGGGTGGGGCTAGACAAAGGATGTGCCCCCCCTCGCATGGTTGACAACCCAGCGCTGCAAGGCTCACTGCCCCGCAGGGCACCGCAGGGAGCGGGGTGGGGCGGGGCAGGCCATGAGCTGCACCAGGACTGTGTGCTATCCCCTCGGCCTTGCCGCAGAACGACTCCACAGCCGGTGGCGTCCATCCCCGCCAAGCGGCTCACGCAGCTCCCCTGCGCGCAGCCCAGCAGTCGGGCTCTGCGCAGCGCTACAAAGGCTGGGTCCGAATGCAGCGCGTCCGTGGCCCGGCCCAAGCTCGCCGCAGCAGGCCGGACCGGGCTGAGTGCAGGAATCATGCACGCATGAGGCAAGCCCGTGAGGCCCATGCATGGCCTATGCCCCTCCCAACGTGGAATCTTACATTAAAACACCCCCTCCTGGGGCCCATTGCTATGCTTCATCCACCACTGTTTAACCTGACGGCACGGTGCCCCATTCTCCAGAGGAAGGTCCCATGTAGGGGCCTCAGGGCCCCACGCCCCTTGGGAGCCACAGTGCCTGGGAGGATGGGCTTTAGCGAACAGCCCAGACGCCACTGCCGAGGGCTCCGTGAGCACTTTCCTCGGTGCCATTACTAAGTAGGCAGGTGCCAGCTCAGGAAGCTGACAGAGCCACCCACAGTGCTGCCGACAGCCACACTCTCCTTCACCCCCCTTCCCTGACAGCGTCTGAGAGGATCCCCAAGGCCCACACGCTGGGAGGCTGAGCCGATTGAGAGCTGTATTTGGGGTAGCGCTGGCCTCATTCGGGCCCAGTGGGGTGCCAGGGAACCCAGCCTCAGATTAGCCCTGTTCTTCATGAGGGAAACCAGCCCCTCCTGCCGGCCCAGCTACGGGCCTCCTCAGGCCGGGAGCCTGTAACTGTCCACTTGGATTTTTGAAAACCGCTTGACACTCCCCAGCCAGGTCAGGCCAACTTGTTTTTAATCTGCCCCTGGCCTATCACAAGAATGGCAGGTGAATGACCTGCCGTAGCAGCTGCAAAGAGTTGTTCATGAGGCCAATGGGAACGATTTCAGCACCGGGATGGAGAAAGGGCCAATGTCTGTGTGGGGAGAGGGGATGATTGTCTTCGTTAATGTGTAACTCTAATAGCCCTCACTTTAGCCTGGATTCGATAAGGGAGCAGCTTTAATGTGCTGTGCAAACCGAAAGGGACTCACTTCTGAGCGTGTGCATGCAGAGATACACACCCACATGCACACACAGGAGGGGGAAGGGGGTCCAGATTCTGAGCTGCGCCCAGCCTCTGCCTGCTGCAAGGCCTTTCCACAGGGAAGGCCTCGTGGGCTCTGTCTGAGCTCGCTTGCTCTCTGACACAAGGAAGGGAGCTCCGGCCTCCAGTGCGTCACGTCGCTTTATACCACAGCTCATCCGGACGCCCTGCTCTTGCCACCTCCCATCTGACTGCAGCCGGGCTTAGGAGCAGGGTCTGCACCCATCCGCTGGGCACCAGGCAGCCCCAGACAAGGTGTGCTTCGCCAGTCCCTCCCACTACAGCAGGGGAAAACGGGGAACCAAAAACTTCCTGCTTCCTCTATGCCCAGCAGCCGGATGAGGCCAGTACATAAATGAGGAAGTCAGAAGACACTGGTGGGGCTAGAAAGCAGAGTTTGTCCCTTCATGGAGGTCAAAGTGACTGAAGGCTCTCCCTTGCTCATGCCCAGAGAGACAGGAGTAGTCAAGCCCTTCTCCCCAGAACTGACTCATCTTTCCGCTTCAAGACAGAGGCCTCAAGGAGGAGCCCTGAGAGGGCCCCCAAAGGGACACTTTGGCATGGAATGGATTGTGCAAAGACCAGAACGATGCAAGGCGTTAGGGCTACACTCGACGGAATGGGCAAATCCAGTGGTGTTCAGACTAGGGTGATAATGGGCAATATTTGGGAACATTCTGATATGGAAGGGAAATAACTGCATTAGAAGAGTGACAGACAAGGGGGTGAAGGCAGCAGCCACATCAGAGGAGCAAGCAGAAAGCAGAAGAGGAGGGAGTTCTATTATTTATTTATCAGGGAAGGCTGTTTCCTTCAGTTACCAGAGATGCAGCTAGCCCTGGGAGAGCACAGCACAGCTGATGTAGCTCATAGGTGCCGTGAAGAGACGGGCACCACTGTGTTGACAAGCAGATAACAGGCATTCAGCATACACCACAGCAGCAGGAATAGCACACATGTATTTCAGAGAGGACAGGAGAACAGTATAATTGTAACAGACTGTGGAGAACAGGGATAGAAAGAGACACAAATGGAGGCAGGTTGTGTCGTGTCCCTATCTAGTGGCTGCTTCACCTTAGAGGACAAGAGCCTACTACTGCTACCAACTAATGGAGTTACTCCTTTAGCTCAAATGGTGGAGGCTGGTGTTTCTGGTTCTGAAAGTTCAGGATTGTATGCTCATTGACAGCCCCCGGTGGGGACCCTGGCCTGGGGAGAGCACAGTGTAGGGCTGGCCAAGTAGTTACTGCTGGAAACCCCAAAGAGGGAGACGGAACTAGAACACTACCAGCAGATGGGTGTGGTCCATAACGTTAGCTGCCATTTTTTGTTCTGTTCTTTTTAATGATGAAAACCAGTCGATGTCCACTACACTCATGGCATAAACATTGACTATTTACACCTCTCACCACCAATGTGCCCTCTCATTCTTCCATCCGTGTTGCTGTACAACATGGTGGGGCTGGTCGGACCGAGCGTGCACCCCTTACAATGTGCTCCAGCTGCTTCCACAAGGCCCATCAGTTCTCAGTGTACACACCAGTAGGCTCTGACACTCTTAGCTCACCCCACAACTCTTGGCAAATCCTGACAAGGCTATGAGAGCCGCAGTCCCTTACGATATCATTCAGTGGGGGTCAAGGAACTGCTAATCAGTACCTTACGGGTATGTCCATGGGCTCTCCCAGGGTGTGTCTACACTGCACGGCAGCTCGAAACAAGATACGCAGTTTGAGCTACACAAATTGCGTCTCTTATTTCGATCTTATTTCAAAATAGCTTATTTCGTACTTTGGTGCTGTCTACACACCACCAAATTTCGAAATAACCCCTTTACTCCTCGTGGAATGAGGTTTACAGGGACATTGGAACAGCAAGCCCAAAATAATGGGCTTGCTGTGAAGACACGGGGTAGCTACTTCGGGATACTCCGGTACCCCAAAATAGCATTGCAGTGTAGACGTAGCCCCAGAGAGAAGTGGAATGTGCTAATACAGAGATCGTTTCCTGGTAAAGTCTCTAAACGATACAAGTGTGTGTGGGGGGGGGAAGGGAGTTATTTTAGTATTGAGATGGTAGAAGGCTGGATAGGTCAAGGGGCTGAAAATGGGATATGGAGAATTTCACCCCATAGCCAGTATTCCAGCCTGGGTCATGTCAATAGCAAACACAAGCTGTTGCCAACCGACAACTGCTCCGTAACCTCATGTGCAGCAAGTGACCGTCTCCTTTCGGTTGTCCCTGAAAAGTGGCTCCTATCACAGACAGAAATCATGGTAATTGCCTCCTCATTCAGGGTGTCCCCAAAGAGGCCAGGAAGATATGGAGCCTGGGCTGCGCGTCATAATTGAAGTACAATGAGCATAACACGTGGCACGGATACAGAGCTTTCCATCAGCAGCACTGCACACACTTTAGGCCCATTATCTAACTCGCGGAGGAGGTGGCACGGGCAAGCTGTTTCCCGTGGAGCTAAGCCTTCCCTGGCTCAGTTCTCAGGACAGTCAAACGAGCACGTGCCACCACCACTAAGCCCCGTCTTAAGGAACAGACAGGTTGATGCAGCCATCTCTGTCAGAACACCTGTGAGCATCTGCCTCCATCTGAGCACCCAAAAGCACCTGCCTTCCCTGTTTCTACCCACTCTAAAACCTGCCCCTTTGTCACCCGTGTATTTCGTGGACTTCAGACAGTAGCTCACAAACCAGCTCCTACAGCAGGGGTGGGCAATAATTTTTGCCCGGGGGGGCAAAATAATTTTTGAAGTAGCCCTGGGCCACCCTGGAAGGGGCGGGGCCTAAATAGGGAGGGTGTGGCCTAAATGGGAAAGGGTGGGGCTACCCCATCCCCAGACCATGATTGGTCTGGGAGTGGGGGAGCCCCTTTGCTGCCAGGACAGGGGCAGAGCGGAGAAGGCTTCGGGTGCTCCCCTGCCCCCAGGCCCTAATTGGCCTGGGAGCAGGGGGAGCAGCAGGGCCTCCGCGGGACAGATCCACCTGCTTGGCGGGCCGGATCCAGCCCATAGAGGCCCTTTTGCCCATCCCTGTCCTACAGAGTGGAGAGGAAGAGAGCCAAGCACACAATAGTTGAAGGACACTGACGGGGCTGTAAATCAACAGGTCAGATTGTCACAACTCCTCTCGCCCCCCTTTCTCAGCCTTTCATCACAGGAAGCGGAGTTGTAAAATGGTGGGTCAAACTCCATGCGCAGTGTTCCCTGTAAACTATGAGCTTGTGCAGCTGCTCAGGAGAGATTCCGATGCCACCCAGCTGGTTAGCGGAGCGCCCTCTGCTAGCTTTTCTGTTTCTGCTGGTGGTGCACATAAAAAAATATTCCACGCATGGAGGGAAAAGCTCAAACATTGCTTCACAGGTGTAATCTATCTTTTTAAGAAGAAGAGGGATTTCAGGTTATAGGTGTGGCCAACAGCTGGTGTAGAGATGCTAAGAAAGCCCCTCCTGTCCAAAGTGTCAAGTAGACAACATTTTACTTATTCCAGCAGGACTTTGTGTCCACTGCATGGGAAAATTCCAACATCACATGTGGGAGTTTTCACTTCAAACAAACTTTTCCTGTCAACAAATGTCCATTTAGGAAGGGATCAAAAATAATATCATGTGACTCACTTCAGCTGTCCAATTAGCCCTACATTTTCAGTGCTAACTATTTGCAGAGGACTGGCCGCAGTCAATCTATTATTTACAAAATTACAGATTTCTTCCTAATCACAAACACATGTAAAGGGCTCGTGGATCTTGCTCAGGAAAGAAGCCGAAAAATACATTGAAAATTGTTCACTCATTAAACTGTGTGATGGAGCCTGAAGGTTTTTCAGTTCAGTCCTGCATAAAGATCAATCTCTGTTTTTCTGAAAAAGACTGGCAGTTTTGCTTTATAGTTAGAGAGAGAGGAGGATGGAGCTGCATAATTTGGAGCTGAGAAGCACGAAGAAGACCTTGCCAGCTGATTTTATGGCTTTTCTCTGAGTGCGGGGAAAAGTGCTTTCAGAAGCATGAATTATTTCCCCTGTTTTGTGCCTATTAGAAAAAGATGGTTGTCAAAGACTCCACAGTGCTCCAAAGCCAGGAAAACCCACTCTTTTGCGGCTCTCACTTTAGCATTATGAGAGGTGTCTTATGTCAGTGAGGAAGAATTGAGAACTTGTGAATTGCAAACCAAAGCAGCTATTTATTTACTATCATCTACAGAGCAAATCAGGATCCATTTTAGGAGATTGTATAACATCCACTAGGGGCCCTGGTTTTTAGTTTTCATTTTATTTCATTTTTCTCAGAAATGTATCTGTATTTATTACCATCACAACAAAACCACAGGAAAACCAGTGCAAAAAAGATTATTGGGTAAATATTGGGGTTTATTTTAGTGGCAGAAAGACAGGAAAAAATATTCAGTAGAGCAATGCTTTGAATTCCATTCATCAGTGTCTCAGAGGGGTAGCAGTGGTAGTCTGTAACTTTAAAAACAAGTAGTGCTGTGGCACCTTAGGTTATGTCTACACTGCAATGCTACTTTGGGATACTAGAGCATCCCGAAATAGCTATCCTGAGTCTTCACAGCAAGCCCATTATTTCAAAATATAACGGGCTCACTATTCCAACATCCCTGTAAACCTCATTCCACAAGGAGTCAGGGACATTTCAGAATAGCCAGTTATTTTGAAATAAGATCGAAATAAGATATGCAATTTGCATAGCTCAAATTGTGTATCTTATTTCCAGCTATGGTGCAGTGTAGATGCCCCCTTAGAGACTAATAAAATATATGGTTCATCAATGTGGTTTACTGCAGAACTAAAACAGAAGTCAGAACAGGGTACCACCTCTAAGTTTTAAGAAAACAGTATCTCTAGTCTCCAATTAACCTTTTCATTTGAATAAACTGTTTACTGTTGTAGACTTAGGGTACGTCTATACTGCAAAGCTATTTCAGGATACCAGAGGTATCCCGAAATAGCTACCCTGCATCTTTTGAACGCATCCGCTATTGCGAAATATAGAGGACCCGCTATTTCGGCATCCCTGTAAACTTTGTTCCACAAGAGATGAAGGATGTCTCGAAATAGTGTGTTATTTCGAAATTTAGCGCTGTGTAGATGCACCAAATTTTGAAATAGCCTATTTTGAAATAGAATTGAAATAAGATACGCAATTTCAAGCTAAGGGTGCAGTGTAGACACACCCTTAGAAGTATTAGTCTATGAATATTTACATTTAAAAATCGGTCCACACCATTTGCAGTGCATATGCTCAACTTCATTCTTTTCTCCTGGTTTTGTTTTAACTTTTGATGACTTCCTTGTGTTCTGAAACATGTTCTGATACAGAAGTCTGTTTACTTCCCGGGTAAGCGTGTCAATTTTTAAGCCATTATCTCTGAATAGCTTGACATCCGTGAGCGCGCAAGCCAGCAATACGTTCAGATGTGCACACACCTCCGAGCTTGCGTGCGCGCCTGTTTGCGTGCATACTGGTGTGTATCTTTCAGACTAATACATCAACCGGCAGCATTACATAGACACAAAGGCTCATGTATTATCATCATACATCTATCTCAGGCAGTGTATTGTATTTTCCTAATAAAACAAGTTATTTTTATATAGTTGAATGATATAAAAGTAGAGTGAAAATCAGAAAAAAATGAATAAGACTTTTTGTAAAACCTGGGAAATGCTCAGTAAAAATTGTTTGAAACTGAAAGGGCTTATGTGTCATCCATCCTTAACCTTCACCACCCATCCTGACACACACAGCCCTATGTAATGGCCAAGGTGCTGAAAATGGTACTCTCTCTGAAATATAGTCTGATTCGTTGTTAAGACAACATAGATGCAAGCACACCGAGTCCATACATTTATGGCACACTCATCTCTCCCCTTCCAATTCCTCATAATTCAGCATCATTTTTGGCACCTGGCAGGTTTTTTTGATGGCTTGTCAGACTTTCTGTTAGTCCACTGCTAAACCGCTCAGCAATCATACCTGCTGTGTAATGTCAGACATGGAATGGTAGAGCTGAGGCAACTAACAGGATCAACTGGGCTGTGGGTGTATTGTGTATCAATTTCACATGGTTCATCACACAAATGAAGCCATGGGCCTATAGCCCCAGCCTACCGTAATCCAGCACCTTCGTGTTAGAAGTTGTCCTAAAAAAAAGCTGTAGACAGTTCTTGAAGAACTAGCCCAGCAAAGATACTAGCCCAGCAAGCCATTGTCAGGTTGTGGTGGCCAGGCTGTCTACAGTCCTGTGGTAAAATTACACTTTCCTTGGGGGTTGTGGGCTCAAATCCCACACCTGAGAGTTGTGATAACAGCTTTCAAGTGACTAAAAGGGTGTGATAAGGAGACAGGAGGAAAAAATTAATCTCTGATGATAAAGCAATGGGCTTAAATTGCAGCAAGGGAGGTTCAGGTTGGACCTTAGAAGAAACTTCTAACTGTCAGGGTGGTTAAGCACTGGAATAAATTGCCTAGGGAGGAGTTTTTTAAAGAGCAGGTTAGACAAACATCTCTCAGGGATGATCTAGATGGTGCTTGGTCCTGCCGTGAGGGCAGGGGATTGGACTTGATGACCTCTTGTGGTCTCTTCTAGTTCCATGATTTTATGCCATAGTTTTCTACTCCAGTCTCAGCTCCTTTTCAGCCCCCAGCCTCCGCGCCACAGTCAAACTGTCCAGAGTCAGTACCATTTTCAGTGCATTGGACATTAAACAGGGTTGTTCTGTGTCAGGGTGGGTGGGGAACCATGCTCCTCACGCTTAGAACACCCCCAATGAGGAGCAACTCCATTGAAGTTCACAGAGTGACCCTCATGTAAAATTGGGGGAGGGCAGAATCAGACTCCTTTATCACCAAGAAAGCACAGTGTTGACAGAGTACGAAGGTGGGCATCCTTGACCCCCCCCACCCGCAAGGAACCTCCTTCATTGGCCAGAGAGTTTGATTATCCCTTCACTAATCTCCAGGTATTATCTGGCCTGGCCTGTCACGTAGGTGTCTTTAATGTTCAAGGGAAGCTGTTTTTTGTTCAAGGAAAGTCAATTCTAAGAAAGTTTGAAAAGTCTGTACCTTGGACAGGCAACTAGCTGCTCAACAAATCCCTGGGTTAATAATTTAAGGATGGCGGGGGTGGTTTGGGTGTGTACGTGCATGCGTGTGTGTTTATAGTGTGTGTGGAGGGGGTGTTACTTGTGTTAAAGCCTGTCACAATGGTGCATAATTTACTGAAAACACACACACACACAATTTAGGAGGCTGAGAGAAATACACTGACCTCTTCCGATGGGGAGGGGGGAATCAATTAAAGAAGATATTGGGAATGGCTGCAAAAGCACCATCCCTGATACATGCTTTATACAGCAGCATTTCCAGAGCAAAACTTTCCACCATATCTCAGCAATTTGGGTTTTTTTCTCCTCAAGGTTTTGGGGTTAAGAGCTGAGCAAATAGCATGGGGAAAGGCCTGAAAATACTTGCTTGAATCCTAGATACATTTTGATTTGACCACGCTTGCAGCATGTTAACATTTGCTTTCCCCCAGCATTCAAGTAGCTTAAACGTCACTCACATGAACGTTTGCAAAAAGCATGCTTGTTCCACTTACGGATGCACCAGAATGTGATGTTTTGATTGTACGCTCTGCGGCAATATTTTAAATTCACACCATGTTCACAAGTTACACAAATCATAGAGCAAAATCCATACCCTGCAGTTTATGTAACTAACCAGCACCAGGTGAATTTCAAAGTTCAGACCTGAAACATTCTCACCAAGCCTTTCCTGAGCTATTTCTAGAGTGAGGTGAAATTCACAAGGAAGTTTGCAAATAATTGTGAACCATGAGCAAGCGTGAGACTTTCGCACTCTGGTTGTGAACATTTTATGAACAGATAAAAGAGGGGACCTTTGACAAATAATTTGTTAGGAATTCTACTTGGTTTACAATTTCTCAGCAATCCTTTCCCTGAAAGCTCTCAAATCTCTTGCACTCTACAGACAGCTGGGACCATCCCCTACACACATCAGTTGATAGTTCAACAGGAGGAGGACATGTAAATATTTAGCAATAACAATAGAAAATGTTCTCTTATTTAAGACATGTCCAAAGATCATCAAATGACTCAACCAGAGACTTTTCATTGACTTCTCTGGGCTTTGGATCTCACGACTGGATGCGCGCCCCTTTCTCACATATAATGTCTGATCTTATTATGGTATCTTATTGCCTAGGGAAAATTTGCTCCCAGCAGCTTTCAAACTACAGCCTAGCAGCTGTTTATTCAAGATGTGACAGAGAGGAAGGTGTAATTTACAGCCTTCTGAAGTATTATGATTTACAGCACTCATAATGAAACTGTTGATATTTATAGCCAAAACGTTGTGTTATCAATTTCCTATTTCTTTTGCAGCAAGGTGGGTAGTTAATCAATCCAGGCTAATTAATGTCCAGTTTATTGATTGCAATAAAACAGTTCATATAAGCATTTCTCCCTTATCTGTGCCAAACCTCCTCTGTCTAGGTTGATTACTTTGGGGCTTAATAAAGAAAGTATCTGAAGTATGTGCGTCTTTTAAAAAAGAATATCCCAGGAAAGCCCTCAATATCGTATTCCCATTTAGGTATATCAGATCTGATTCTGCAAATGCTCTACATACTCACATCCCACAGAAGACTGGGGCATACAAACAAAATCCAATATTGAGGTGATTTTAACCTATTGAAGTCAATGGAGTTTTGCTATTAATTTTGGTGGGGCCAGGATTTCACCCAAGATCTTCTGCAGGATGACACTGCAGATTCTTACTAAGAACCCTGCTGTCCTTATTCAGCCTGTGTGTGGAGTGCTTGTGTATGGAGGAGAACAAAAGGAGTTTCTTCAGATTCAGCAGCTTTTTCCCAGGGCTAGACATGCCCATTGACTTTGCTGGGAATGTGTCTTCAGGGGGACCTGTAGGTCTGACTTCCCTGGGTAAGGACTGCAAGTGTGGGTTTGTCATTAAAAGCCAATGATGCACCAGACAGATGCAACGCTTCTCCTGATTTTAGACATTTGCTTAGGGCCTGGGGAGGGGTATTCCTAATACGCATCATCGAAGGAGACAATGGCTACTTTATTTGGCCTTTGGTGTGCAGGTAATCTAAGAGATATGACCTGAGCAACTAATGATATTTTTCACAATTCAATCAATTCAATTATCATGTAACTCAATCAGAGGCACTTTCAAGCCCCCGTTTTATCTTAATTCCACTCCTGGGTGTAAAATTATTAAACAAGGTTCTCCCAGAGAAGATGTTTGCTGATTTCTTGTCGGCCTTTATCAATTGTTTCCAGCTTCTGTCCCCTCCCAAGTTTCTCCTCCAAGGGCTAAACTGAGAGCCCAAAACTACCACAGAGCAGCTGGCTCCTCTTTTGATAATGGAGGATAATGGGGTTTTGATAATTCCAGGATCTCAGTGAGCACTAATCAGAATGGGAATAAATTCCTGCCCTGGTAACTGGGACTCTGGAGTCACCCACCCAGATAATATCATGATTCATTCATCACTTGTCTTCTCCAAGGCCTCAGTTCTGCTATTTGCTGAATCTGCCTGTGCAGAATCCAGCCAAAGGCAACAAGCTGCAAAACTGGGCACTGAATACAACAGAGAACTCACATGCACTCTGTTCTAGACAATGAATATTATAAATACAATTAATTCAACTCGGATTCCTATTGTATAACAATTGTTCTTGTAATGCTGTTCCTTACAAAGTGTTTCTTAAACTATGTGCAGCGGCAGTCAAAAAAGCAAACAGAACATTAGGAATCATTTAAAACGACATAGCAAATAAGACAGAGAATATCTTATTGCCTCTATATAAATCCATGGTATGCCCACATCTTGAATACTGCATACAGATATGGTCTCCTCATCTCAAAAAAGACATATTGGCATTGGAAAAGGGCAACAAAAATGATTAGGGTTTTGGCATGGGTGCCAGATGAAGAGAAATTAAAAAGACTGGACTCTTCATCTTAGAAAAGAGAGATTAAGGGGAGATAAAATCATGACAGGTATGGAGAGAGTGAACAAGGAGAAGTTATTTATTTGTTTGTTCCCATACCATAAGAACTAGGGGTCACCAAATGAAATTAATAAGTAGCAGGTTTAAAACAAAGCAAAGGAAGTTTTTCTTCACACAGTGCACAGTTAACCTGTGGAACTCCTTGCCAGAGGATGTTGTGAAGACTAGGACTTTAACAGGGTTCAAAAAAGAACTAGATACATTCATGCAGATTAAGCCCATCAATACTTATTAGCCAGAATGGGTAGGAGTAGTGTCCCTAGCCTCTGTTTGTCAGGGGCTGTAAATAGATGATAGGGGAGGGATCACTTGAGGATTCCCTGTTCTGTTCATCCCTCTGGGGCATCTGGCATTGGCCACTGTCGGAAGACAGGACACTGGGCTAGACGTGGCTGTTCTTATGTTCTTATGCACTTACAGCACCACTGAAATGCGACTAACTCTGGGGCAGAAATGCACAAGCAACTCTCATATCAGTACAATAGCGCTGTAGGGGCATTTTTGGCCAAAGGTCTCTGGGGCAAATGCCATTCCCCATGAGAAATGCCACCGGATCTTTCGTGTCCACAAAGAGCAGAGAAAGGTATCAAATGAGAACACTGCACCCGGCGGCCACCATGAGCAGGGGCACACCACTGCGAGTGGACACCCTGACCTCCATCCAGCCAGTCACTCAGGAGGACGAACCACCATTCCTCTATCCTGGGCTACTGTATCAACCCTGCTGCAGCAGGAGAGAACATCTCACCTGGTCAACATGTAGTGTTTGTATCAGCAAAGCTATTTCACGGGGGGGGGGGTGACTTTTTACTGAAATAATGGCACTGGAGCAACCCAAGAGTGGATTCAGTTATAACAATACAAAAATGCCTTAACACCAGCTGAGTTGATTCCCTTCCCTTCTGGGAATAGGCTACACCAATTATACCAGTATAATTACATCAACATTAAGGGCATGTCTTCACTCGCCATACCAGAGATTGATGTTCTGGCATTTGATTTAGCGGGTCTAGTATAGACCCGCTAAATCAAACGCTGAGGACAGTTCCAGCCGGCACCTGTAATCCTTCAGTCGCTGCTGCCTCCCGCTGTGTGGACGCCGCCAAGCTTGGCTTAAAGAAAGCTGACCCCAGCTACGTATTCTACTCTGCAACAAGGCCTTCCTGGCAGAGGAGAACCCACCACCAACATATCTGCCCACCCCTCATTCCAGCAGAGACTGACTCTGCTCCGCACGACAGCCCCATTTCCCTGAGACCCAGCTCTCCTGCCTCCGTCAGATCATTACTCTATCCAGGCCACTCAACACGTCTCGGGGCTGTTGTCAAAACTTTGAAAAGCTGCGTAGAGCAGGAAGTGCAATATTTAGATCACAGCCTTAGTGAGATCCTAAGCAAGTTTCATTTTGGCTTCTATTCTATTCTATTTTATTTCAAGTTCTTATACCACCCCCACCCGCACGGCATCTGGAGGGATGAACGAAAAAGATCTTGCATGCTAGACAAGAGGATCACATTCCAGCAGTGACATATTTCCATGTTGGGGGACTGGTAAAAGCATTCCAGTTCATATGATTTGTAAAAATTCCCTTTTCAAAAGGACACCTCCTATAATCTTCTGACCATGAAGTGCTTGTTACCTGAATTTTACCAGGGGTTTAACCAGCAACAATCAGATGAAAATTAGTGGGAATTAGTGGGTACTGATCAGCGGCACACTGAACTTTATTGACGTGATTTTCAAATGCGGTCACCCAGCAGCTCTCAAAGAGATCCATGATTGTCGTTGGATACTGGGCAATTTTGAAACCAAGGCAATGGACCCATGACCCAAAGCAACTTCTGAATCAGACTCTTCCCTTGCTAAGGCATTTATTCTGTGCTGAGTAGTATTCAAAGTCAGTGTCGTATTAGCATGGCATGGCACCTACAGCACTATATTAAGGTTGAAACACCATTTCTGTCTTAACCCATTTTTTTTCAGAGCTCTAATTTTTTTGTCTGTTTTTAAGTTAATTTTTAATTTGTCTGGCATTTACTGCTGTCTCAGCGTCTGTGTTAACCCTGTGGCCCTGCCAAAACATTCAGTGAAAGCCATTTTAAAAAGACTTAGCAGAGGAATGAATCCAGCGACATGTCTATTTGTTCCCAGATATAGCCAAATTGGTGCTGATTATATCATTAGTATGTAAATTAAGATTTTTTTATATTGCTGAGACCCAGGTCTAGGGGGCCATTTTAAGAAAAACAGTCCTCAGAGAGGCAGAATTTACACAGCGCTTGATCTTTCTCCTACTGAAATAAACGGCAAGATTCCTACTGATATCAATTGAGCAGGATCAAGACACAAACTGCTTTGGCCCAGATCTGCAGAGCCCTGCAAACCCACAGAAATTTGCTTTAAATCCAGCTGCAGATATCTGTGGACCATTTCAGTGCACTGTGGATACAAATACAGATTTGGCCCTTTTGCTAATGTTGAGTAAGGAGTTAATACCTTACGAACTACAAGCGGTGTTCTCTGTAAGCTGTGTGCTAGTGCAGGAGAGATTCTAATGCTGCCCAGGTGCTCAGCAGAGTCCCCACAGCTAGGTTTTATGTTTCTACTGGTGGTGCACATTCACACATGCCTCGGTGCACATAACAACATTTATTCTGCATGCAGGAGGAAAAAGGCACATAGATGGAATAGATTAGAGGAAACACTGGCTATGAGCCTCAGGAGAATTTGAAAGCCTGCCCTGCTTCCCAGTTCTATTACTACTGGAGGTACAAGTAAGGAAACACTCCACCTAATAAGGTTCCTGCATTCACCCCTTCCATGGTCATCTTGATCAACTTTCAACCAAATCCAAACCAGCCATGGTAGATGTGGACAGCTCATAACAAATGGAAAATCAAGGTCAGATTCCTGTTGCATATGAAGCCAGTGTAGGAGGATCTGCTCCTCTGATACACATTTGTAATAGGAGTCCCCTCTAAGTTTGTCTGTTGTTAGGTCCTTAGGGCTCTGGGGACCCTGATAACCCACAGCTGAGGGCAGTGACATGTACCTGGTGGCTTATGTCTGCTGGAGTCCCCTACCAAACTGCAGGAGGCTCGGGAACTGGGGAGTGGGATTTGACCAAAAGGCAACACTGGAGAGGAACAGAGAAGGAAATGAGGGGAAGGGGGTCCTTGGTCTGCCCCTTCTCAGCCTGGGGTCGGGTGGCCAGGGACATGTCTCTGGGGCGAGGCCCTGCCCCGCGATGACCCCGCGGCTCGGCACATCAAAGCGCCCCGCCAGCCCCTGCGCTGGGGCGACAAAGGCCGCGGACAATGGGGCTGTCGGGCGCCCCCCGCCTTCCCGCAAGCCGGAGTCACTCCGGATCTGCATGACAAAGGGCAGCGCTTGTCAAGTGGGGCTGCCCCCGGGCGGGAGGCACTTCCAGGCCCTGCCTCGCCGAGCCGCGCTGCCTTTGAACTGGGCAGCCGGGCGGCCGCGGAGCGTGCTCCTCCGGGCTGGGCTGGGGAGCGACCTCGTCACCCCGGGGCCCAGCCGGGTCAGGAGGGCAGCGGCTGCCGCAGCCCGCGGGAGAGGCAGGGAGGGCTGCGGGGAACCGCGAGCGAGCGAGCGCCCGGGCCCAGCGCCAGGCTCTGGCCGGGGAGAGCAAGCGGGAGCGGGGCCTGCAACCCCCTCCCCAACACACATAGCCCTAAACACCCTCCCAACACACACATCCCCAAACACCCTCCCAAAGACACACATCCCCAAATACCCCCACCAAACACACACATACCCAAATACACACATACCCCTAAACACCCTCCCAAACACACAGATACCCAAATACACACATACCCCTAAACACCCTCCCAAACACACACATCCCCAAATACACACATACCCCTAAACACCCTCCCAAACACACATACCCCTAAACACCCTCCCCAACACACATCCCCAAACACCCCACAAACACACACATCCCCAAACACCCTCCCAAACACACACATACCCCTAAACACCCTCCCCAACACACATACCCCTAAACACCCTCCCAAACACACATACCCCTAAACACCCTCCCAAACACACACATCCCCAAACACCTCCCAAACACACACATCCCCAAACACCCCACCAAACACACATACCCCTGAACACCATCCCAAACACACATCCCCAAACACCCCACCAAACACACACATACCCCAAACACACACATACCCCTAAACACCCTCCCCAACACACATACCCCAAACACCCCCAAACACACACATCCCCAAACACCCTCCCCAACACACATACCCCTAAACACCCTCCCCAACACACATCCCCAAACACCCCACCAAACACACACATCCCCAAACACCCTCCCAAACACACACATACCCTAAACACCCTCCCCAAACACACATCCCCAAACACCCCCACCAAACACACACATACCCCTAAACACCCTCCCCACACACATCCCCAAACACCCCACCAAACACACACATACCCTCCCAAACACACACATCCCCAAACACCCTCCCAACACACACATCCCCAAACACCCCCACAAACACACACATACCCCTAAACACCATCCCAACACACACATCCCCAAACACCCTCCCCAACACACACATCCCCAAACACCCCCACCAAACACACACATACCCCTAAACACCATCCCAAACACACACATCCCCAAACACCCCCACCAAACACACACATACCCAACACACACATACCCCTAAACACCCTCCCAAACACACACACCCCAAACACACACATATCCTCAGACACATATATACCCCAAACACACACACCAAATGCCCCCACCAAACATACACACCCCAAACACACATATCCTCAGACACATACATACCCCCAAACACCCCCACCAAACACACCTCAAAACACACACACCCTACACACACACACACAGTCCCAAACATACACACCCCAAACACACACACATTCCTCCCCACACCTATATACACACACACACCCAAACACAGCACAAAACACACACACACCCCACACACACACCCCAAACACACACACACCCCCACACTCTAGACACACATATACCCCAAACACACACACACCAAACACACATACCCAAACCTCACCCCCCCGCACACACTAAACACATAGTTACCCCTCACACACAAACACACACATACCACAAACACGCATATCCCCAAATACACATATACCCCCACATCGCAAATATACACATACCCGCAAACACACGCATACCTCCTTGCCCCAAACACATACATACTTCCCACACAGAGCCTCAAACACACACATACCCCCATGCCCCTCACAATCACTCACAATCCCCAGCCCCTGCCCAACCCCAATCACACCCTCAGCATCCTCCCCATAAACCTGCACAGCTCACACACACCTCCTTTCACTCACAAACACACACAACTCCCAGACCATCCCCAATCACACCCTCAGCCCCCATGAAAACCCTGCACACCTCACACACACCTCCTCTCTCACACACAAATGTCCACACTCACTACGCACAGCTCCCCTATACACACACACACACCCTTCTGACAGACAGACAGACACACAAACAGCTCTCCAGCCTCAGCCAGCCCTGTTCCCAGGGGGCTGAGCGGCATTCAGTCTGTGCTCAGAAGGGTGGGCTGGTGGCAGGGCTGGCGACACCTGAAGTGACAAACAAGGGAGGTCACTGCGCTCGCCTTTTCATCCTTGGCTCCTGGGGGCAGAGGGAAGGCAGGGAAATGAGCTACAAGGGTCCGATCCTGCATCACTTGTGCACCCCGAATTCGCTGTGTCTGGGGATACTTGTTCCCAGAATGGGAAATGTACCAGCTTGGTTGGATAAGAAATGGGTAACACACCCAGACCCTTGGCCTTGGGACCCTGAATGGGCCTGTCTCCAAGGCTCTGAATCCTCCGTCTAGGGGTGTTGAACCAAATGGTGCCCCCAGAATCGGACCCGGCAATTCACCACCTCTCTGCTAGCCTCAGCAGATTCCAGCCCAGGTGGGCTCCAGGCAGGGCTGGGGATGGAAGAGAGATGCCCATGCAGCAGGTTCCCCCTTGGCTTGCCAAGAAATCCAGAAAGACTTGCCAACCCCTGTGCCCTCCCAGACCCCTGGCACAAAGGTGTCCTTGGCCCTGGCTCTGGAGGGCCAAGCACATGAGAAACCTCTGCTTCCTCCGAGCCTGTGCCGAAGCGGCCAAGCTGAATGCCACCTTCCCTCCCCGAAGTCACTGGCATTGGGAGGGCGCAGGGGTGCACCCCAGGCTCGGCCTCAGCAAAGGCACCCCTGAGAGGCAGGGAGAGGGGTCGGAAAGTGGGGGGGAGATGCCTTACCGCTGCTGCTGGTGGTGGGGATGTTGCGCCTCATCCACTCATAGGGGGTGCGCCTTTGCGCATTGGGGGAGAGCTGGGGCACTGAGTTGCTGATGGGTGGAGGCAGGAGTCCGGAGCCTGGCGGCTGAATCGGATTAAAATCCGGGGGGGGCTGAATCCAAGCTGCCCTGGGTTAGCGGTGGAAGGCGCGGCGGCCGGCCCGTACGAATGCCAGTCCTCCTTGGCAGGGGTGTATGGCGAGCCCCAAGCACCCGCAGGCTGCCCATGGTGCGGGTCGCTGTTAATCCCTGGCACGTGGTGGTAGCTGGTGAAATCCGAATACTGGGGGGGCGCAGGCACGTAGTTCTGGGGGCTGAGGTTCAGGCTGGGGTGCCTGACGGGGTTAGGGTACATGCTAGTGTCCTTCTCCAAAAGGTAGCCCACATACATCATCCCCGGATGGCCCTGGGCGCATAATGTGCCTCTGCAGCTGTCTCAGGAGAGGCCTGCGCTCCCTGCACCTCGGCTCCCACTCCCTTCCTGGTGAGCTGTTCACCTGAACCTCTGGGGCAGCTTTTCCCTCTGGGCGAAGGCACCTCCCTGAAGAGAGGCGTTTTATTGGGCCAACCTCTGGGAGCATTTGCATTGAAAGGCAGGTTTGCATTTCAAAGGGGCAGGCCAGGGGGGTGAATTCAAACGGTACAAATTGCTTGTCCGAGAGAAGAAGAAACAGCCCAGGATGGGGGTGTGTGTTTGAGCTGGGGGGAGGTCGAGTGGCTCCAGGGAACAGAGACCTACCTCCGGCACAAGAAGATCCCTCAAAGGCCAATGCAAGAAAACGAACTGCTAGAAAAAAAACAAAAGTCCCCCCAGTCTGTGCGAGCCCCTCCAATGCCACAATGCAGCCCAGTCTCTTTTTGATCGCACCCAGCATTATTAGGGGCCAAGCCAAAGCCTAATGACTTTATTAAAGTCTTCCAATTGCCTGCAGGGGGCTTTGATCGGGCCCTGAGGAGCCCTTAACACTCACCTGCCCCGGGATATATTAGCACCTCTCCAAATCTCAGACATGCCCAGATTTGGGTTTCTTTCCCTTGCGACCGCACTGGCACTGACTGGATTGGGGTCACTTCAGAGGTTTCTACCAAGAGTCTTATTTTCCCCACCCCCACTTGCTGGTCAGGCCCCAGGAGGGTTTGGCTGAGGACCCAGAGAAACGCGCCCGCTACGCACAAGGTACGGACGTTCCATGCGAACACAGAGAGTAGAAAAGGCCAGACTTTTGTGCCTCTGAAGGACCAATCTGTCACCATTTTAAACCCAGGCATCACAAAGCTCCCAGGTCCGATCGCAGAGAGCCTTCCAGTTTCTTTTGACCCACAAAAATCTGTCTCTGGCCTTTTTTCTTCCAGCCTGACTCAGGCCAAATGTCAGGAAGCTAAAGGGGAGTTTTGTTTGCATTAAAAAACTTGGTGACCTGAGAAATCCCTTAAGTTACAAAGGAGCTTGCAGAGGGCCTGGCTTTGTTAGAGTACCAGGCCTGGGTAAGACTGTAGTTACCTCCGCAGCACACAAATGCTGTATGGTTGTGGCCGTTGGACTCCCAAGGGGCCAAACTGTTACACCCAGGAAGGCCAGGCCAGGCTGTGATGACAGTGGATAATGAAATCCATGTGAGCAGGGCAAGCGAGGGGAAGGAAAGACTGGGATCTGGCTGCCTGCACGGAGGAGCTACAAGTGGTGGCAGGTTGCAATAGTCTGGGGCTGAAAGTTTAACTGGCTGTGAAGCACAGCCCTGGGGCTACTCATGGGAACCCAGACGGGTAACTCCCGGCACCTGCCGCCTGGGGAGGAGAGTCAATTTCATACTGATTTGGAGAATGGGATTTTCCTGTCCTGGCGGGCCTGTGTGTTAAGACTTACCAAGGTCCAAATCCGGATCAGACCAAACAAGGGAGCAGATACCAGCTAACTAAGGGCATTGACGACATCAAGAGCGGTCCTGAACTAATTTGTCAGTAAAGTTTTTTTTCCTCCCCGTGCAAGGACAGGACTGGCTCTGCGGGCCTGGCAGTGCCTTATGGGTACTGCAGGGTGAACACCGCTTGGCTGTGGGGAGGCTCCAGCCATCAGATCTGATGGTGATTTGGCAGGTTGAGGGAGAGGTCAGATGCGTCTCTAGGACTGGCAGGGGACTATTGATTCCACCCCACCCTCCCCCACAGCTCAGCCCCAGAGCAGCTTCCTAGCCTGGCTCTTGTGCCTGGGGGAGGAACTAGTGGGGGAGGGGCTAAAAGGAGAAATGATCAAATGCAATGCGGGGAGCTGGCTGCCTTCCACCCCACTCCTCCCCTGTGCACAGAGCCAGTGCCCCTTTGTACGGTTACCTACCAGGTCCCAGATATGGCAAGTCCCTATGGTGATGCAGTCTCTGCAGGGTGTTTATTGGAAGGAAAACACTGGCTCCACTCAGCTCCTGCCCCATGGAGTACCCAAGCACAGCCTTCCGCCTGCAAACCACAGCTGGGTTCTGATGCCAGACCACGCCCGTCGTGGGCAACCTCTGCCCAGAGCCTGATCCCTGAATGTGGCAACCAACCCCCCCCTTCACTTCAGTGGGGTAGCAGCCCCTGCCCCCTGAGCCTTGCCAGGTGGCGTGCAGTCCTGCATGAACCAGCGTCCCAGGGCTGAGAGTGGTTGGGTGGGTCTGATTGTCCCTGCAACAAACACTGTCACTGTGCTGCAGAGACAGAGAACAGGCGGAGAAGGAACGACGCTGTTGTCAGAATGAAATAAACAAGGTGACTGAGGAACATACAGAAGTTCTGTCTGTAGTACGGACCAACAGCCCAACCTAATCCAATCTGGCCGTAGAGTTTTAAAGCCACAGGGAACCATCATCATCTCCTCAGCCCTCCAGCACAGCCCAGAGCCTGACTCAATATATTCTATATTCAGGTTGAATCTCTCTAATCCGGCACTTTCTGGTCTGGCAGCATCTGAGGTCAGCCTTGATTTTAGTTAGCCAGATGTCCACTTATCAATGGTGTGGCCAAGTTCCCACGGTTTGTTTACAGCCACCATTTCTGGCTCTCAGTGTTCTGTGCTGTTATGTAGCTCTAATTCACCCGTAAATGTCTGCTAAGAGCCCAGTAAGCAGTGGAAGTGTTGATAATGCTGCTAGACAATATTGCGGTTTGGCAGATTCTCTGGTTCGGCACAGGTCAGGTCCTGAGGATGCCAGACTAAAAAGGTTCAACCTGTAGTGGGCTGCATACATTAGGTGCAGAGGCCTACAATAATCTAGATGCTGTTTATTTTGGAGAATAAAGTCAGCATCCCTTATGTGCCTTGTGCCTCTCGGCCTTTTTAATTTTTTTAACATTTGAACTCTTTCAGAGAGGGAGACGGGTTTCTGAAAAACAACGAGGAGAGCTGTGGCACTTTATGCCCAAATAAGCTGGTTAGTCTGTAAGGTGCGACAGGCCTCCTTGCTGTTCTTGTGACTAAGAGGTTTCATGTAAGCACCTATCTATGTCTCTTAGAAGTGTTGTGACTTAACCTCGCAGGCTTTAAGCATAAACACTATGTCCAGATTGAGCATTTGTAACTGCCCGTCCGTACCATTTTAAAAAAATGCCTTCGCAGCTGGAATTTGACCCTCACTATCTTGTGTCTCAGAAGGACTATTTTTTTTCCACCAAGGTGAGGAAGAAAATGTCCTCAGTCTTTGCTTTTCAGTTTAAAAAGTTTGCATTGCTTTCTAAAAACAAAAAGAAAATCGGAACATTTATTTTATTTTATTATTAATTACTTTACATGATAAACAATCCAGACATGTTTAGCTATATGAACACTAAATCTGCGTGGAATTCTTTCTCTTGTAGCACTCCACCAACTATAAAATGGGTTTGCCCCAGAATGCCGACAGCTTGTTCCCAGAACAGCACAGTCCCCCTGTTTATTTCTTACCCACACTGGGAAAAGAAAGCCACATGGTGACACTGGTGACGTCGTCATGTCAGCACTGACAGTGCAGAACACCGGCCTTTCTTTGCTTTTCTCGGTGTCAGAGATTCGCAGGTCTGGAGCGACCCTTCTGCCCATCTAACCTGGTCACCAGCAAGACTCCGGCCAAAGATCCTCACCAGTAATTCCTGCATCTAGCCCATAGCTTGTGGCTGAGTTGCTGCAGACCTTGTAGAATGACATCCAGTCCTCATGTAAAGACTGTCCGAGAAGGGTGATCCCCACATCCTTAGACAAATTGTGCCAATGGTTAATCACTCTTCCCAGTAAAAACCGTCACCTTATTTCTAGTCTGATTTTGGCTAACTTCCGTTTCCGACCATTGGATCGCGTCGCTGCCAGGCACCAGGTAGTAAATTATTGTTTCCATCAAGTCTTGGAGATTTTTTTTCAAGTATGTATTCAAATTATTCAAATGAGAGAAGCAAGAAAGTCCCATCTTCTGCACTGAGCCTGCATCTGCTCTTATCAAAACACCCATTTGCTTCAGCTGGCACAGAGGTGGGCTTTGACTGGAAGCTTCTTGGGGCAGGGACTGACTTTTACAACTCCTAGCAGCCCCGTGGGGTTCTGGGGCTCCTAAATGGGACTATGATACTAGATGCTAATAAAGAATTCTTGGGCCCAGAGTGGAAAAGCGGGACCATTTATGTGGATAGAGACTGTGGAGGTAAACTGAGCAGGTAACAGTCTGGAATGGATTTTGATGGCAATGGGGATCCTCAGTGGAATATTAAACCCACGACAGTTCCGGTCCCACCTGTGGATACACAAGACGAACACTCTCCTACACCCTCCAGGAACTGATGTGTGGAGAGATCACTTCCAGCATGGGAACTGGCTTTGTAGCAGCCACTTCTCTGCTGCCGGGCCGTGTACAGAATCTGTTCCCCTTTTCCTCCCTCCCTGCACCATCCCCTGATGTCTCATGTCATAAACCCTTCCAGTTTCCCACGGCCCAGAGCATCCTGCCGGCAGACCAGGCCTGGTTTTTTACTCTAAAAAAAGAAGCAAAACCCAGCCCCCTTCCCCCAATGGAAAGTAGAAATCAAGCCCTGTTCAGCACAAAGCAGCAGCAAAGGACACAGAGCTGTTTCTCGCTCCCCCCCGGCTGCTCTCCCAGATGGTTATTTGGCTGTGTAAAGGTCCAGCCTGTAGGATCAGGGCAGAGGGTGATAGAAAACTCTGGACAGATGGATTAATTAGATACACAGAGTTTCTCCCAAGCATGCTGGCAAACTTGGAATTTTTTTCCTAGTGCAAGATGGGGCCCTTAGATCTGGAGGGAGAGAGAAAGCTTACAAAGATAAGAACAACAATAATATAATTTGTGGAGTCCCTTTTACCTGAGGATCTCAATGTGATTTACAAAATATTACCTCCATTTTCCAGATGGGGAAACAGAGGCACAGAACTGGTCCGTGACTTCCCCAGAACCATGCAGTGAATCAATGGCAGCTAGTTACAAAACCCTGCTCTCCCAACTCTTAGTCCATTGTTCTAACCACTGGATGCTGCTGCCTCTCTCCCCTCCGCCATGGAAAAAGGGTCTCCTCAAAGGTGTCTTATGTTTGCACAGGGCTCTGAGCAGCACAGAGATGCTGTGGAAATGCAGTTGTTTATTCGCATAAGGTGGGATTTTCCAAAAGGCTCCGCGTCAGCCTAACCCTGCTGGTTCTGCACAGAGTCAGGCTGAAGGCTTCGACAATCCCATCCTGCTACTAACCGTAGCGACGCTCAGTGTGAGAGCTAAGGATGGGCCAGGCCACAGCAGCAGGTCCCAACTGCAGATGTGTGAGCCACCCCGGATTGCATGGCAGATGCCTTCCCAGCATGTCAGATCCTGGCTGGGTTTGGGGGTTTTTTCTCTCCCCTCAGCCCCGATTCAGCCTGAGATTAGGCAAAAATATTCCATGTGCTTGGAAACTTGTTTTTATCTTCTCCAGCTGGGAAGCTGTGCAAGCCACATGCGCTCCCTGCAAAAGGGTGAAAAGTCCAGACAAAGATTCATGGGAAATATGAGGATCCCGGCTTGCAAGGGGAACCCAGCAGCTTCTTTGATTTCCATATAACTGAGGGCGAGATTGTCCTAAGTACGCGCAGCCCGAAACACAACTAGAAAAGATGTGCCCATGTAACCCACACACCAGCTGGGTGTGGTGCACGGCCCCATGTTAGACCACTTATAGAGAGAGAGTGAGTCTGCTCCACAGCCTCGCTGACAGCCAGCTGGCTTCTAGCTCAAGCTGTAGCGGCTCATGCAGTAAGCTCAGGAAATCCCACGTTCAGTTCTGCCTGGTGGGCATTACATGGGCAGATCCTGTTGCACCACTGCTGTCCCTGAAAGCTTAGGAAGGGTTTCCACAGAGACCAGGATACAGCCCCAGTCTGTGCCACTGCCTTTTCCAGGGATTCTCTACAGGGCAGAGGGCATGGTACACCTCCAGCCCACCCCTGCCATGCTCACCCATTCCTCCCCACATCCCAGCTACACCCCCTGCAGCACAGACTCTCCGGACAGGTAGGGAAGCCATTGTAAGGTCTGATGGTGAAGGACAGTGGTGCAGAGACCACTGAGTCCCCATCAGGATAGGTGTCGGGGGATCTGCATGAGGAAGGAGCACCCCAAGCATGGACCTGAGGCTAGGGGAGGAGTTAGAGGAAAAGTTCTTGGCTTGACAGGTGGAGGGTACAGCAAAGGGTCCCAATTTACAGCGTGTAAAGCTGTCCTCAAAGAGTTCTTTGTAGGGGCGGTGGGGTTTGGCCAGTTTCGCAGCTCCATTGAGTTCACAACCAGGAGGGGCCGTTAGATCATCTAACCTGGCCGCTTGCATCGCACAGGTGGTAGCACCTCATCCAGTGATCCCCGACCCGACGTGGCGCACACAGAATGCACGCTGGCGTGGCCTGGTTCACCGGCTTCCCCAGCGCTTAGGTCCTCGGCCTGTGTCGGCCGGCTCCCTCCAGCCGCTGTAAGGGATGCGACCATCCAAACTCACGCACCCGCTGCTCTCTGCTCGCTCTTGTCTCCGCTGGCTGATCGACTGACCGATTGATGAGGGACAATTCCATTTATCCCAGACGCTCAACGGGGTAACAGCTTTATTGAAACCCAAGAGTCTGTGCCCTCTCCTGCCTCCTGATCTTTCATGCAAAGATGCCCTCCACTCCCTTTCTGTTGCCTGAGATGAACGTCCAGGCTGGACAGCGTAAGAAAAGAAAAGAAAGAAAAGAAAAGAAAAGAAAAGAAAAGAAAAGATGAGACCAGCGAGGCCATTGTGCTGTTCCTCCCCAGAGGTGGCTGCATTTCAGCCAGAGATGATGTGGTTGCTGGATTCTCTCCTGAAACTAAGCTCCACTCAGTGCCAGCAAAAGATGGGGGGAAGGGGAGTGGCTCAAGTTACGGCTCAGTCCCTGTTTCTGAAGGCGGGTATGCGTCAGCCTTCTAGAGATTTAGAGCAGTCCAGGGGCTTCTCTAAGTTATGCCCCTGGCCCAGCGGCCCCAGCCTTTGCCAGTTTGTCCCCGCTGGGAGCAGCAGGAAGCACCTCCAGGGAGAAGGGGACTGGGGCAGGTAGTTAAAAGCAGGGAGCTCTTCAGGAATGTGGCAAACTTCACTGTGCTCCATTCTCCTCTCCCTGCAGTTCATTCCTTCAGCCGCACCCTGTGTTTCTTCCCCATGGGCCCAACCCGGCTAGCAGGGCTCGGGTGAGAGGTAGAAAAAGGAAACAAAGTCGCTTCCTTCTATGGTGCAGCTCCCGGCACCCGGACTCTGTGATCCTCCGGGCTGGACGCAGGCAAAGTCGAAGTCAGGAGGGTTTTGCCGATATGAGGCCAGGAGTCCAGCCCCCAAAGCTCCTGGTTTGTTATCAGTGACAGGGTGAGAAGATGGCGGCAGGAGGGGGTGGCTGGGAAGCAGGGACGGCCCCCAGAAATGGCCTGGAGCCTCGGGAAAACCTTCCTGGTGGTCTCTCCAAACAGCAGCAGCTGTGGGGAGCTGAGCGCTCAGCTTGGCATCGTTTGTGGCCAGTTTCTCACAGGCCCCTGCCCCTCAGCTGGGGAGAAGCTACAGCCCAGCGCCCGTTTGCCAAGCGGTGCTTGCTAAGGAGTCCTCCCCTGCCCTCCCCCCAGTTCCCTCTGCAGGGAGTTTATCTTGGGGGGTGGGGCAGGGGGGCAGGGAGAAATGACTGAGGAAGACAATGGTGTCATAAAGCCTTGAGGTGATAACGTCTTTTTTCCCTCCATTTTATTGCCACTCAGGGTATGGAGGAGTTTGTTCCTGAAAAACAACAGGCCCTTTGTGGGGCTGAGCGAGGAGCTGGGCCTGTGGCAGGCTGCACCCGGGGTGCCCTCCGTCAGCTCTTTGGAGGGCTATGGTAGGGCCACCCAGCTCCAGGAGGGGAGGGGAGAGAATCAGAGCAGCTTTGATGCGAGGACTGAGGATTTAGCGGGTGTGTTACACATGGAGGGGCCTTGGGAGCAAGGCAATGGGAGGAGAGGGCATAGGTGCCCTTCCTGCCCCTGCCCCATCCTGTGGGCAGCAGCATCTGGCACGAGATAGCCAGGCATAAAGACCTCCTGGGGGCCAGAGGCAGTGCCACCGGCTTTACCTCATGGGACAGAGCTCTGGTTTTGCCTCCGGGGTCCTGCACGTCTAGGTGGTTAGCACTTGCCTCAGAGGCTCACTGTGACCCCTCACGTCGCCTCTCTCCCTCACTGGAGACCAGGGCTCACAGACTGAGCCACCTTCATCATCGGCCAGTCAACGGGTTTGGGGGGAACCCCCTCTTTAGTCCCAACCTCCCCTCTTAGGGGCAGACTCTGTAGTGGTGTGGGGAGGGCTGGGGGGAACCCAGGCCTGCCCTCTACTCTGGCTTCCGGCCCAGGGACCCTAATGGCAGCAGCAGCAGCAGGAGGCCGTGTTTCCTCCACCACCAGAGCTGCAGCCCTTTCCTGAGCCACTTCCCCAACCAACCCCTCCCAGGACCTTTCTCCTGGTGCCTGACTACGTCCTTCTGCTCTTCTGCAGCACCTCCTCACTCCCAGTCCTCAGCCTGCCGGCCCTCCCTAAAGGGAAGCCCTTTAAACTAGCCCCAGCAGGTCCTTAATGGGCTGCAGGTATTCATAGAATCATAGAATACTAGGACTGGAAGGGACCTCAAGAGGTCGAGTCCAGTCCCCTGCCCTCATGGCAGGACCAAATTTGGATTAGCCTGGTGTTTCTGACAAGCTCTTAATTGGCCCCAGGGTCTTCCTGATTGCAGCACCAGCTCTGGTTATTCAGGGAAGAGAAAACTGTCCACCCAGGCTATGTCTACACTCGCGGCTTCTTGCACAACAAATACGGCTAAGCATGGCATATCGCCGAGCCTCATTTGCAGGGCTCGCCGAACCTCGGCGAGCCCCGCTCGCCAGCCGCGCTGTCTGGCGATCTGCGCATGCGCAGATCGCCCGAACCCAGCTCTTCCAGGTTACAATCTACTCGCCACGGGTGAGTAGATTGTATTATTTGTCGAGCCCTGCTCATTTGCATACCTAATGAGCCGCCATTTTTGCAGAAGAGGCTCTTGCGCCAGAAGGAGCTGTTTACACTGCCCCTTCTTGCGCAAGAAAAACCCTCTTGCGCAGTGCCGTTATTCCTGAAAATAATCAGCGTAGCGGCATTGCACAAGAGGTTTTCTTCTTGCAAGAAGGGGCAGTGTAGACAGCTCCTTCTGGCGCAAGAGCCTCTTCTGCAAAAATGGCGGTTCATTAGGTATGCAAATGAGGCTCGGCGATATTCCACGCTTAGCCTCATTTGCATATTTCTCGCGCAAGAAGCCGCGAGTGTAGACATAGCCCCAGAGGCCAGTAAATCTACCTGCTATCAGACTGTGGTAGCCACCTGGACTGGGTCTGTCACTCTCACCTGGGGCTTTTCATAGGCCAAGAGCATCCTTCTCTGGCTGGTTAAGCCAGCTCTGTGCCCGGGCAGCCATGCCTAGGCGGTGGAGCTGGCCTGGAGATCTGGTGCTTAGGATAAAAGGTTCCATGCTAGAATTTTGGGGGCCAAAACCTAAAGGATTCCTGCAACCTTGGGCAAGGGACCCGACCATAACCTTCTGCCTGCGTTGCCCCCGGCCCCAGATACAGCCAGATCCCACTGGCCTAGCTTGCTTGGGCTCTCTCACCAAGTGCATAGCCCCAGATCAGCCCGAGGACTGATCCGCTGCAGATAGAACGTGACAAGTCCAGAGGTGCCCGCTAGCACGTCTCTGTGGCATCTGTGCCCCGGCTCATCCAGGGGCTTCTGAAGGGGAGCTGTGGCTGTGCCAGGCTGCGCAGGTGTATGGTAAAGCTGAGTGTGCCCGGGCGGTTAAGGGGATTGTAAATTCCCGTCCTCTCCCCGCCCCTTTCCCTTGCCATGGGCAGGCCCCTACTTTAAAGCAAGCCATCTCTAATGACTCCCCCTGTTTGAACTGCCGGGGAAGGCAGGCTTTGCTGTGGGAGGCCCAGACTGGCATGTTGTTTGGTTCCAGTCATTTTCCAAGGGGCTGACACCCCCGGGGTCCCCAGGCCCCAGATGCCATAGTGAGGGCCAGGAGGAGGAGAGCAAGGAGTGTACAGGGAGGGACGAGTCTTTGCAGCCTGGGGCTGGACTAGAGGCCAAAGCCTCAAATTCCTGGCCCCTTTCCTCAATGGTGCATTGTTTCTAACTCATGCTTGGCCAAGCCCAGAGACACCAGTGCTCCTGGGGCAGACAGAGGGCAAGCAAGTGCCAGGCAGCAGGGAGTTAACAGTAAGCAAAGTTCCTAAACCCTGGGGTTTTACTGGGCTGGGTTTTACTTGGGTGCACCTGTGATCTAATGGCACCACCTTGTGGCACCAAAGAGCAGAGTCCTGCACAGCTACAAAACTGGTATCTGCCGCTGCCTCCGCAGAAATGAGCCATACCCGCGGATATGAAGTGGAGACCCACGGATTTGCAGGGCTCTCCCAACGAGTCTTGGTGCAAACAAAACAGGAAGCCAGGGCAGCAAAAAAGGTAGCACAACCGTCACCAGTGCTGGGCTGTGACGTACACCGGCATGGGACTCCTGCAGGTAGAAGTGGGGTGGGAGTATAAATCCCCCCTCCCCCACATGTAGTGTGAGTTAACATTGATGGGAGAGGAAAAGTATGTGGCAGACTGAGGGAGTGAAGGGTTAAATATTGTAACAACTTGATAATCATGTAGGAATTGCACCCTCATTGTGGCAGTAGGTAGAGAACTCAGAACACCAGCCCCTGACCTCTGAAGCTTTCTCATCGATGAATAGACATATAGGGGCTGTGACACACAGTTGGTTTTCTGATTGCACCCAGCAGAGGGCCATGGTACAGGCTCGCTTTCATGCACACACACAGCATTACAAAACGTGTATGTAAAAGCTGTGTGCTTGTGAAAAGATGCCAGGATCTCGATCTCCTGCAGGGATTGCCTGCACTCTTTCTCCGTGATGGGTATGCACAAGTCCTTGACATGCTGCAAGTCCTTTTCATGGCTCAGGTCCTTCATTGACTTGCCTGGGATTTTACTTGGAGTTTTTTTGCATCTGTGGCTCTAAAAATTCCAAGGAGGTACCATACCTGCCGACTGATGCCCAAGTTCATCTTCCTCTGGCTGGGTGATAGCTTCAAAGACCCATACCCAGCACTGTCACACCCTCACTGTGCTTTTGCTGTTTTATCTCCCAGCCTCACGCACCTTTTCATAAGAACATAAGAACGGCCATACTGGGTCAGACCAAAGGTCCATCTAGCCCAGGATCCTGTCTGCCGACAGTGGCCAATATCAGATGCCCCAGAAGAGGGATCACAACAGGTAATCCTCACGTGATCCCTGCCCGTCATCCACCCCCAGAGAAACAGAGGCTAGGAAGACCATACCTACCCATCCTGGTGAATAGCCATTGATGGACCTAACCTCCATGAATCTATCTAGCTCTTTTTTGAACCCTGTTAAAGTTCTAGCCTTCACCGCATCCTCTGGCAAGGAGTTCCACAGGTTGACTCTGTGCTGAGTGAAGAAAAACTTCCTTTTGTTTGTTTTAAAGCTGCTGCCTATTAATTTCATTTGGTGACCCTTAGTTCCTATATTGTGGGAATAAGTAAATAACTTTTCCTTATTCACTTTTTCCACACCAGCCATGGTTTTATAGACCTCTATCATATTCCCCCTTAGTCTCCTCTTTTCTAAGCTGAAAAGTCCCTGTCTTTTTAATCTCTCTTCATATGGGACCCATTCCAAACCCCTAATCATGTTTGTTGCCCTTTTCTGAACCTTTTCCAGTGCCAATATATCTTTTTTGAGATGAGGCGACCACATCTGTACGCAGTATTCAAGATGTGGGCGTACCATGGTTTTATAGAGAGACAATAAGATATTCTCTGTCTTATTCTCTATCCCTTTTTTAATGACTCCTAACATTCTATTTGCTTTTTTGATTGTCGCTCCACACTGAGTGGGTGTTTTCAGAGAACTATCCACAATGACTCCAAGATCGCTCTCTTGAGTAGTTGTAGCCAAATTAGTCCCCATCATATTGTATGTATAGTTGGGATTATGTTTTCCAATGTGCATTACTTTGCATTTGTCAACATTAAATTTCATTTGCCATTTTGATGCCCAATCACTTAGATTGGTGAGATCTTTTTGAAGCTCTTCACAGTCTGCTTTGGTCTTAACTGTCTTGAGCAGTTTGATATCATCTGCAAATTTTGCCACCTCACTGTTTACCCCTTTCTCTAGATCATTTATAAATAAATTGAATAGGATTGGTCCCAGGACAGACCCTTGGGGAACCCCACTAGTTACCTCTCTCCACTCAGAAAACTTACCATTTATTCCTACCCTTTGTTTCCTGTCTGTTAACCAGTTACCAATCCACGAAAGGACCTTCCCTCTTATCCCATGACAACTTACTTTACTTAAGAGCCTTTGGTGAGGGACCTTGTCAAAGGCTTTCTGGAAATCCAAATATACTATATCCACTGGATCCCCCTTGTCCACATGTTTGTTGAGTCCCACAAAGAACTCTAGCAGATTAGTAAGGCATGATTTCCCTTTACAGAAACTATGTTGACTTTCCCTCAAGAAATTACATTCATCCATGTGTCTGACAATTTTATTTTTTACTGTAGTTTCAACTATTTTACCCGGTACTGACATTAGACTTACTGGTCTGTAATTGCCAGGATCACCTCTAGAGCCCTTTTTAAATATTGGCGTGATGTTAGCTATCTTCCAATCATCAGGTATGGAAGCTGATTTAAAGGCTAGGTTACAAACCACAGTTAATAGTTTTGCAATTTCCCGTTTGAGTTCTTTCAGAACTCTTGGGTGAATGCCATCTGGTCCCAGTGACTTGTTACTGTTTAGTTTATCAATTTGTTCCAAAGCCTCCTCTAATGACACCTCAATCTGGGACAATTCCTCAGGTTTGTCACCTAAAAAGAATGGCTCAGGTTTGGGAATCTCCCCAATATCGTCAGCCGTGAAGACTGAAGCAAAGAATTCATTCAGCTTCTCCTCTATGACTTTATCATCTTTGAGTGCTCCTTTAGCATCTCGATCGTCCAAGGGCCCCACTGGTCGTTTAGCCAGCTTCCTGCTTCTGATGTACTTTAAAAATTTTTACTATTACTTTTTGAGTTTTTGGCTAGCTGTTCTTCAAACTCCTTTTTGGCTTTCCTTATTATGTCTTTACACTTAATTTGACAAAGTTTATGGTCCTTTCTATTTTCCTCACTAGAATTTGACTTCCACTTTTAAAAATGTATCTTTTTATCTGTCACTGCTTCTTTTACCTGGTTGTTAAGCCATGGTGGCACGCTTTTGGTTCTCTTACTGTGTTTTTTAATTTGGGTTATACATTTAACTTGGGCCTCTATTATGGTGTCTTTGAAAAGTTTCCATGCAGCTTGCAGAGATTTTACTTTTGTCACTGTACCTTTTAATTTCTGTTTAACTAACTTCCTCATTTTTGTGTAGTTCCCCTTTCTGAAATTAAAAGCCACAGTTTGGGCTGCTGAGGGATGTTAAATTTTATTATATTATGGTCACTATTTCCAAGCGGTTCAGTTATATTTACCTCTCAAACCAGATCCTGCGCTCCACTTAGGACTAAATCAAGAATAGCCTCTCCCCTTGTGGGTTCCAGAACCAGTTGTTCCAAGAAGCAGTCATTTAAGGTATCAAGAAATTTTATCTCTGCATCCCGTCCTGAGGTGAAGTATACCCAGTCAATATGGGGATAGTTGAAATCCCCCCACTATTATCAAGCTTTTTAATTTGATAGCCCCTCTAATCTCCCTTAGCATTTCATAGTCACTATCACTGTCCTGATCCGGTGGTCGATAATATATCGCTACTGCTACATTCTTATTATTGGAGCATGGAATTACTATCCATAGAGATTCTATGGAACATTTTGGCTCATTTAATATTTTTACTTCATTTGATTCTACATTTTCTTTCACGTATAGTGCCACCTCCACTAGCATGACCTGTTCTGTCCTTCCAATATTATTTTATACCCTGGTATGACTGTGTCCCATTGATTGTCCACATTCCACCAAGTTTCCATGAATCTTATTATATCAATATCCTCCTTTAAAACTAGGCACTCTAGTTCACCCATTTTCAAATTTAGACTTCTAGCATTTGTGTATAAGCACTTTAATAATTTGTCCCTATTTATCTGTCTGCCATTTCCTGATGTGTTAGACTCTTTTTCATTTGATTGTGTCTCATCTGAACCAACCCATACTTCCATCCTTTCCTCCTGGCTAGAACATAGAACATCTCTATTAATAGAACCTCCCCTAATAGATGTCTCTGTCCGATCCATGTGCTCCTCCGCACCCGTCGGCTTTCCCCCAGCCCTTAGTTTAAAAACTGCTCTATGACCTTTTTAATGTTAAGTGCCAGCAGTCCGGTTCCATTTCGGTTTAGGTGGAGCCCATCCTTCCTGTATAAGCTCCCCCTATCCCAAAAGTTTCCCCAGTACCTAATAAATCTAAACCCCTCCTCTCTAACACCATTGTCTCATCCACACACTGAGACTCTGAAGCTCTGCCTGCCTACCCGGCCCTGCGCATGGAACTGGAAGCATTTCAGAGAACGCTATCATGGAGATCCTGGATTTCAATCTCTTTCCTAGCAGCCTAAATTTGGCCTCCAGAACATCTCTCCTATCCTTCGCTATGTCATTGGTACCTACATGTACCATGACCACCAGCTCCTCCCCAGCACACATAAGACTATCTAGGGCACTTAGAACCATCAGCCCAAAGAAAGAACATAAATAAAGTCTCCTTGGGAGAGCGCAGTGTGTGAGTTCTCCACTGCAGGCTGCTTCTGAAACTGAACACAATGTGGCCACCAACAGCCCATGGCCGGAAGTGTAAAAGGGATGGAACAGGCAAAACAGTTGCAGGAACTTGTAGCCACTGTATGCAAACCCCACACAGACCTTGGGCGGGAGCTTGGGGCCTCATGATCCATTCAGGTGGCCAGGAAAATACGCATTGGAATCAAACATGATCGTACTTTTGGGGGACACCTAAGAACGGAATGCAGTCCCACACAAGCCAGCATTAGCTGGGCACTGCTGACCTGGCTGATCTGCAAACAGACTCCAGCTCCTATTCCCAGTCCCTGAGCCCAGAGGTATAGGTCACAGCCCAAAGCCCTCACACTCAGGGCCGGTCCTAACCGATTGGCAGCCCCAGGCAACTGCCAGATGGTTTAAAAAAAAAATACCGGATAAAAATTTGTCGAGCAAAAAAAAAAAAAAGTCGGGGAGGATTTGGGAGGTCGGGCCGAAATGTAGTCATGGTCCGCCCCTAAGACCAGCTCTGTCAGCAGCCCCTTGAAAATGGCAGCCCCAGGTGGTGCCCCTCACACCAGCTCTGCTCACACTTACCCACTGAGCTTTGGCTCCCTGGGGGATAATTGCTGTGTGAATCCAGCCTGAGCAAAGAAGTGACTCCAACACTGGATGGGAACATGAGCCAAGTCTGGACTGTCCTTGGGCTTGGAGCTCTTCCGCTTCCCTGCCATGGTGTGTTCTTGTTCTCACTTTCCTGCCCTCCCTGATCTCCTGGCGTCTGCTGGAACCAGGAGCGGAAACCCGCGGCCCAGCAAGAGAGCTGTCTCTGAGCTATTTCCGGTCCTATTTTGGGGCCACGTTTGAACTCTGAGCTCTGCCAAAAATGGGCTGGAACTAGGAGCTCCCAGCAGGCTCAGCAGCAGGCCTGTTCTTGCAAGATGCCCAGCCTCGCCTCGGGACCAAAGACGGGGGCTGGGCTAGCCACAGGGGCAGAGGGGCTACGGCTTTCTCAGTGGGATACCACCTTCCACTCCCCCCCACTCCCAAACAGTATCTCCTTGTCACTGGTGTGCGGGAGGAAGAGCATGGCCAGGGCGATGGGGTGCAAAGCCAGCACCGTACACTCCTGTCTGGGAAGGACATGGCTTGGGGTCAAATCAGCACAAGATATAGCTGCTTTGGGGGGTCAGCAGGTTGTAGGCAGCTGGGTAAAGTGGGTGAGAGCCTGGTACTGAGCCAGAATCATAGCAGAGCACACAGGGCCCCTAGTTCCTTGGCATAGACACTCTGCCAGCCCTGCCTCCTGCCAGCCCAGCCCCCTCGCCGACCTGGCCTTCCAGAAGGTCCAATGCGGCAGATCTTGGGAAACCCACAATCAGTGATCCCCGGGTGAACTCAGGTGCCTGTGCAGGCAGAGGAATCATTTTGTCCAGTGTGAAAAAGTTGGTGGACTTCCCCGGATGCTCTGGTGTGGAGCTCTGCCCCCATTAAACAGCACCTCCTGAGACCCCGCAACAGCGCAGGGCAGTGACGGGCCACCTAGGCGAGTGCCGCACAAGTGGCCCTCCTTCATCTCAGTGGGCTGCAAGATTGTCAGAGCCACAGCGGTCTCCCGGGACGGGACAGTTTTGCTCCCTGCGCTGGCGTCCCTGGAATGTGTGGGATGGGCCGATGGAGCCACAGCAGCGTTGGGATGGGACGCAGAGGGAGCGCCCGGCTCTCAAAGCCAGCATGGGGCCCTGGCTGTAAGTTTAAAAAAAACGACGTGGAGAAAAACCATCAGAATCTGGCAACCCTGCGCGTGGGCAATGGAAACAAAAAGTCTCCCAGGCCACACTCAGAACCCCCATGGGTCGCAGGCACTGCCCGGCACTGGCGTGGGGCATGAAGTGAAGGCAGACTTGCACGTCGGTGTGAACTGCAGGGGGAAGAATCTACTGGCCCAGACTGGAGTGTGGCCACCAGGGTTCACTGCCCCGCTCTTGTGAACAAAGCCTGAAGGACCGCAAGTCTGTCTGGCTAGCCTCGCCCGTCACCGGGGAATCCACAAGTGGCCAGGACACGGAACGCAAACTAGCTGTATCCGTCGGGCCGCCGGAGGACCCAACCCACCACCACCCTACCTTCCCCAGATGCTTCATCCTGCCCCCCTTCGGCCTGGCGCCAGCTCCAGCCCCAACCCCAGCCTCGCAGCAAACACCAAGCAAGCAAGCAAGCAAGAAAGGCTGGGCAGACTGTAATCAACCCACCCACTAGTTGTAAGTCTCTTCAGGCCAGTTCCTCCCGGTGTGGGGAAAGTACCCTAACAGCCCTAGGCCGTGGAGCCCCTGCAGGAAATCTCACAGCCGGAGACGCTCACATTCCAGCGCGTGCAGGAGAACGTCATGTCCCCGCTGCGCGGAGGGCCTCAGAGCCAGCCCCCGCTCCCACCCCACAGCTGGGCACTCGGAGCACGTTGTTCTCATTCCTGAGGCACCCGGCTCAGGCTCTTGCTGACAGGGCTGGGGATGGAGAGGGGGGCCGAGTGTGGCATGCACACGTCTTTGCCCTCGCAGGCCTGGAGCTGCTCTCAGGAGTTGGGGAGGACGGAGAGATGCTGAGGGGACGGGGCAGCAGCAGATGGTTAGTGCCTTGGACCAGAGCTGGGACTGTTGAACAGCGGCTACAGAACCATTTCCCCTGCCCTGCTGAAAGCTAAATGACACCCCCCCACCCTTGGCTCTGCTGGTCAGAGCCCTCCCTCTCCTGGGTGGACATGCTGAGAGCGCCCCCTCCTAGCTCCAGCTGCCATCATCTGTGCTCTTCTCTTGCTCGATTTTACTGCCCCAACACTGCTATCTCTGGTGCCATCCAGAGGTCCCATCCAGGCTACCCCCGTGACAGCGTAGCAGCCTCGGGGCTCTGCTGAGCCTGCTGAGAGCCGTGCTGCCCTCCCACGGGTTGTACAATCATGAGTCAGGTGAGGCTGGCGTAGAAGTCAGAGGAGTCCTATTTGAAAGTCGGGCTTCTTCTGCCCTCGCGTGTTGTTTCCACGCTGCACGCCCGAGGCTGGGAAAGCGGCAAAGGGCTTTTTCTGCTGCCAGCGTCCCCAGGGAATTCACGGCACAGGCCACAAGAGGGCACTGGGTGACAGAAACCTGCAGCTCAGCTCCTCACCCCAGGCAAGCACAGGCGTGATGCTAGGGGACCGGGTGTTTCGTGGCGTAGTGTTCCCTGGAGCTGCCTCTGCGGCCTCTTTCTCTTTGTGCCAGTGAAGGGTCTTTCTGCTTAAAGACTTCAAAAATACCAGCTTCTTGGGCTAGCCTAGGCGCTGGTTGCCTCTTCCCACTGGGCTAGCATGGGGGCAGGGAACCCTTTCCCACTGGGCTAGCATGGGGGCAGGGAACCCTTTCCAACTGGGCTAGCATGGGGGCAGAGAACCCTTTCCCACTGGGCTAGCATGGGGGCAAGGAACCCTTTCCCACTGGGCTAGCATGGGGGCAAGGAACCCTTTCCCACTGGGCTAGCATGGGGGCAAGGAACCCTTTCCCACTGGGCTAGCATGGGGGCAGGGTACCTATTCCCCCTGGGCTAGCCTGGGTGTGGGGTGTCTCTTCTCTCTGGGCTGACATGGGTGAGGGGACTCTGTGACCCCTGCACATGCCTATTGTGGCTGTAGTTTTGTGACCATTTGACCAGCCAGCCCTTCAGAGCTGCTCTGTAGTTCCTGCATCAATATTTGGTGGGACTCTGTGGGTGTGTGAGGAAATGATCCCTCTTTGACTCCCCCCCCCAAATCTCTACTGATCCCTGTCTCGTACACTGATCCTGCTGTGAGGGGCAGGGCAGAGATGAACCCTTGAAACTGGAGAACAAGGTGCACGAAGATGAGGTGAACACGGGCTCTACAGAGAGCAAAGCTCTAAACCAAACAGTGGGTCCCTGTTCTAATTCTCCAGCTGGTGAGATGCCCAGGTCTTAGCTCTGGCTGGGGAAGGCCGCAAGGACCCCTGAGTTAGACTGGCCAGACTCAGTCTGGATTATCTCAGCAGACTCAGAGAAGGAGCTCGCTCTAGGGAAGGGGAGAAGAGGCCACCTTTGCTAGATGTCTCCTGTGGGAGGATGACACAGCAGGAAGGCAGAGGAGCCCATGTTACCCCGTTAGTATCAGGAGCCTCTGAAAGTGTAGTCATGGGGAAGAATCGTAGAATCATAGAACACTAGAACTGGAAGGGACCTTGACAGCTCATCAGGTCCAGTCCCCTGCCCTCACGGCAGGACCAAGCACCATCTAGATCAGTGGTTCCCAAACTTTTCGGCATCACGCCCCCTTTTTGATTTTTGAGAAATCCTCACGCCCCCCCTCCCAAAAAAATAGCAGCAAAACTTGGGGTGGGATTGATGCGGGGGGTGGGGAGGAGGGGCTGGGTTGCCTCGCACCCCCCCTGGAATTTGTTCACGCCCCCACAGGGGGGCATGCCCCCCAGTTTGGGAACCCATGGTCTAGATCATCCCTGATAGATGTCTGTCTAACCTGCTCTTAAATATCTCCAGTGTTGGAGATTCCACAACCTCCCTAAGCAAGTTATTCCAGTGATTAACCACCCTGACAGGTAGGAAGTTTTTCCTAATGTCCAACCTAAACCTCCCTGGCTGCAATTTAAGCCCATTGCTGCTTGTCGTATCCTCAGAGGCCAAGGAGAACAATTTTTCTCCCTCCTGCTTGTGACACCCTCTTAGATACTTGGAAGCTGCTCTCCTGCCCCCCCTCAGTCTTCTCTTTTCCAAACTAAACAAACCTGCCTTGCTCTTCAGTCTGCGTTCTGGGGATCCACGCAGGGGCCCAGGGACGCCGGGCGCCTTTAAAGCCCTGCCAGACGCGGGAAGGGATGCACGCTGCCGAAAAGGAAACGGGGGCTGGAGCCAGTGAAAGGGAAACAATGGGGTGGTTGGGGCTCAAGGAAACCGTGTAGGGCACAGTCCGCACAGGATGGGAGTGGCCGGGAGTAGAGGGCTCCGTATATATGCCCTGGATTTTGCTCCCCTCTGGCTGGCCAGGCGGCATTGCAATGGCGGAGCTTGCAAAGGGTTAACGATTCCAGCACCTAAGTGGCTCCAGATGTGTTGGAATGTCTGGGGGGAGCGGAAGGCGCTGCTATTATTATTCACCACTGGAGTTTGCTGCTGCTGCCTGCCTCCCAGAACACGAGCCCAGTGCCTTGCAAGGCAGGTCCCCCAGTGAGCAGGAAGGCAGGGCTGGGAGTGGGGTTGAGTTTGCCCAGAGTAAACCCCCTGCTGCTAATTAGGGCTGTTTCTCCCCGAACATCCAGGGGCAAAATGGATGTGAGGCTCCTGATGGCCCGGGAGAGAGAAAGGGGGGCAGGGCTGAGGCACTGGGGTCAGGTGTGAGGGTGAGGGAGGGGAGGCACAATCCCAGCAGGCTTGTGCGATGCTTAGTGGCCAGAGCAGTGTCCCACTAGGGTGATGCTGCACTCCAAAGCTCTCTGACTGCCCTGCAGGGGGGCTGACAATGCTGGGGCCCACAGAGGAGTTAATATGAATGAACAGCTCCCCCCACCATCCCTGGCATTCCTCTCTGCAGATCCTCAGGCCCCTTGTTCTGCCCCAAGACGGGGAGTGATGCAGAAGGGGGGTGCCAGATGTCATGGAAGTGTGCACCAGTGCTTGGCCATGTGATCGCTCCCCAAAATGCTCCAGAGCTTCCTACCTGCCTGGGATTCCTTTCAAATCTCACTGCTCCCCCTGCAGAGAAAATAAACCATTTACACTTTCATCTGGGTGCCGGATGGGCCAGGGAGCAGCCCCATCAACCCTGGCATCAGAACCCCGAAAAGCATCGCTCGGGAGCAAGTGCTGCCGTTTGGCCTGGAGAAGTCCAGGCAACATCTCTGCTGAGTTTATTTTTAATTCCGGCTCCCAGTATGTTACATCGCAGCTGGGTGCTCAGACCCATGGCAGGAAGGAATGCCGGGTGCGTTTGGGGCTACCTGGATGCTCTTTTCTGCCAATGACAGAACTTAACAGCTTCTTTCACCTGGTCAGAGGCTCAGCTGCCCACCCTTCTTCACTTACATCTGCAGGGAAATGGGCAAATCTCAGCCCCTCTTTTCTTGCTTAAGTGGTGGAATTATTAAGGGAGCTATCTAACTCCGTTTGTGGTCTCTGTTGCCTACTATAATGTTGGGTCCTTGCAGCACCCCTTCCACACAGCAAACCCAGGTCAGGGGAACGGCAAGGGGAGGGAGGGAAGCTAACGAAGAGATGCTCTGCTCCACGGTGTCGAAGGGATGATGACTTGTCAAGGTTAGGCCCATGTTGTGAGACTTTCATTGAGAGGCATAGGCTGGATGGGAAGTGCAGCCCCTAGGTTGGACAATTCTCTCCTGTGGGCAGGAATTGAGGAAGACAAAATCCAGACGGGTCTTCGGCCTCTTCTGCATGAGGGATTTACTCTGATTTCAGCCCTGGGTGTAGCAGCACCAGTGCAAATCTCTAGGGTAGACAGGCAAAGCTCCAGGGAACCACAATTTGCTCGGAGCAGCTGGCTGTGGTTTCAAGCAGCATTAAGCTGCCCAGCTGCAAACCGCAGCTGCCCACGGCTGTGCCTGAGCTCCCTGCAGCAGCATCAGTGCCCGGCATGCCCAGGGTGTGGGTGGGAGGGTCCGACCTACGGTAAAAGTTGCTAAGCCCCTGGAGAAGTGGCCGGAGACCTGTTAGATTTGTAGACTGGTGCAGAAAATAGAAGCAGGCAATGAGAGAGAACAGGACACAGAACAAGCAAAACCAACCCCACCGAAAGCCAAGACAGGCTCCTTGTGCCTCCTCCCTCCCCCTCCTCCCCCCGCCCGCGTTACTGTGGCCTTCAGGCTTCCTTCGAACAAACCTGTGCCAGGAGCCTCCTTAGACCAAACAGTCTGTGCTTCTGAGCAAAGCAACCTTGGGCACAGACTGGAGACACATCAACAAAGCCCAGTTCTCATAACAAACCTCCCAGCATGCACCGGGCCCTCTTTAGCCTGACTTTGTCTATGTGGTTTTAAGCCTTTCCTCAAAGCCCCCAGGTAATAGGCCAATGGCCGGGAGGCCAGTTCCCTCTCTCTCCCCTAGGTAGGCCGTGCCGGCTGCTGCTCCCAGTGCATGGGATGGACAGGGGATGGGAGCCAGCTTTCACGGCCTATCACAGGGCAGGGCCTCACCCTGAGTTGGTTCTGGGTGGGAGTGGGTGCGAGGGGATTCCTCAGAACCCCATCAGCTATTTGTGGGCCCAGCTGAGAGCTCAGTGGGGCCCAGCTGAGAGCTTGTGGGGGCAGGCTGAGAGCTCAGTCTCCATGGAGCTCAGATACTCTCATCCTGGAAACCAGGATCTCGCTACCCAGAGTCTGTTCTAGGGCTTGGCAAGTGGCTACCAGCAAAACCCCACGCATTGCCCTCAGCTGGCTGCTTTTCAGAGAATGCTAGGGCTGGAAGAGACCTCAGGAGGTCACTGAGTCCAGCCCCCTGCTACAAACAGGACCAATCCCAACTAAATCACCCCAGCCAGGGCTTTGTCAAGCCAGGACTTAAAAACCTCCAGGAATGGAGATTCCACCCCCTCCCGAGGGAACCCATCCCAGTGCTTCCCCACCCTCCTAGGGAAATAATATTTTCTAATATCTGACGCAGACCTCCCCCACTGCAACTTGAGACCACTGCTCCTCGTTCTGTCATCTGTCACCACGGAGAACAGCCTCTCTCCTTCCTCTTTGGAACCCCCCTTCAGGTGGTTGAGGGCTGCTATGAAAGCTCCCTTCACTCTTCTCTTCTGTAGACTAAACAAGAAGCCTTCAGCCTCTCCTCATAAGTCTTGTGCTCCAGCCCCCTAATCATTTTTGTTGTCTTTTGCGGGACTTTCCCCAAGGCATCCACATCCTTTCTATAATGGGGCCCCCAGAATTGGATGCAATACTCCAGATGTGGCCTCACCAGTGCCGAAGAAAGGGGAATAATCACTTCCTTACATCTGCTGGCAATGCTCCTACTAATACACGCCAACATGGTGTTAGCCTTCTTGGCAACAAGGGCACCCTGTTGACTCATATCCAGCTTCTCATCCACTGTCATCCCCAGGTCCTTTTCTGCAGAACTGCTACTTAACCAGTCGGTCCCCAGCCTGTAACGATGCTTGGGATTCTTCCGTCCCAAGTGCAGGACTCTGCACTTGTCCTTGTCGAATCTTTTGCCTGCCTGACTAGATATTCACATCACAGCATTACCCGGTGGCACCAATGGGGAGGAGAGCCCTGTGTTCCAGGTTTTCCATCTCTGGGGGCAAAGCAGGGGGGTTGACAGCATGAGGAACAGCAATACCTGCACCCCAAGGTCTCTGAGTTCCTGTCCCAAACCCGTCTCCCCTCAGCACTTGCTCATGCAGCTTAGTGTGTTTGTGGGAGCCAGACCTCACCATCAAATGAGCAGATCCCTCCCCGCAGGATTTAAGAGTTCCCTCTGGAGAGCTACCTCCACAGGGAACCTGGTGCCTCCAGGCATGGACTCGGAGCAAGGAGCTAGGGGAAATCAAGCTCCTTTACACATGGAGTTCCAGCAAAAATGGCATAAGGGAGCTATATGGTTTCATGCCCCCCTGATCTGCCACTTTCTTCCACTAGCCCACCCCAGCCTGATCTCGGCACCAGATCTCTGCCCCAGCTGCTGCAAGAGCCTTTTCTGCTTCAGAACCTTCCTTTATCCCTGTTCCTCACCTCCCTCTATCTCTTGCCAGATCTCAGCTGCTCTCCTATCTTTCCTCCCTAGCCTGTACCTCTGGCTGCTGTTGCAACTGCATAATCTGGGAGACACTCTGGAGTAGCACTTGTGTGCAAGATACTGCACAATCGGCAGCCCCATTGTATGGTAACAGCCTGGGGGTTCCCACACCCGGAGCTCCCCTCCCCTCGGCTGCCAGAGGAGATCTCTGAATAAACAGACTGTACTTGGGTTTTCATCAATGGAAAGCTGAAGAAATTGCTGAGATAAACGAGAGATAAATAGCCAGCCTCTAACTGTTAAGGCTCACGAATGATTAGCCAGCTCTATTATAAACACACACCCCTAACCAGCTATTAAGTGATGACTCTCTCTTATACACACAGCAGCTCTTAGGTGGGGGCTGCGACAGGTTTTTAGGGGAGTGATTTTTTCTCCCTTTGGTCCCTTTCTGTCGAAAGAACACAATAGTGGGGTGGACATAAGTATTGTTTTTCTGGAAAAACGGCCGTTTTTCTGGAAAAACTCTGCAGTGTAGACATACCCCTAGGCTATGTTTACACTGGCGGGTTCTTGTACAAGAACCGCCCACCCAAATTCCTCCCTGCAACCTCAGCCTGCTCCTGCATCCTACCTCCTGGCCAGACCCTGCACTCCTACCCCTTCCTGCACCCATTTTGTCATGAAGGGTGGTTGGCTGGTGGTCCGCGGACAGGTCTCTGCTGAGCAGGGTAGGCCACGGGCCAAAAAGCTTGAGAACCACTGCACTAGAGGGCTGTAGCCAGTGCAGATTCTAGGGCTGATGTAGCAAGCCTAGAGGGGCTGGGGCTAGATAGGCATGGGAAATAAGGCTGGAGAGAGATGTGGCTGGGCTTGAGACCCCAAGCTTCAGTGGCAAAGCAATGTCTACTTGGCTATTTTCAGTGCACTAGCATGAGCCCCATTAGCACATCCTGTGGGCTCAGGCTGGGAGGCAGGTTCCCAGATGCAGTGTTGACACACCCCAAGTTCCTCTGAAGCCAGTGGGTTGTGAGGTTTAGCATCTCTCAGGAGTGAACCCCTGGTATTCCCTTCCCTGATAGTTTAGTTGCATCTTGTATTTTAATGCCAACATTAAAAACATTCTCACCCCCAGGTTTTGCACCAAGCTTCCCTGCACCTGGAGGGCTGGCCCCGCTGCCCACGCATCGCTTGCTTTGCCAGTCCCTGTTCCTGGCCTCATGGAGTCCCACCAGGCCTCCGGGATCTCACCAGCCCCACTGACTTCGTCACAGCCTACTGGCCTCATGGGTTCCACCAGCCCTCAGGTCCCATTGCCAACCAGTCTTGCACCCATGGGCTCCTCAGCTGACTGGCCCTGCTAGCCCCAGAGTCCAGGTCACCAGCCCTGGAGGCCCCACGGCCACCCTGGGTCCTGCCACTGGTGTGGGGCTCTGCTCCCAGCCTGGGCAGTTGCCCCCAGCCTGGGGGCGGCCAAAGACTAGGATTGCCAACTCTCCCAGACCATCTGCCCCATTGCTGTGAATGGCGTCCAGTCGGTCTGGTCTGGGAGAGTTTGCAACTATCAGAGAGACGCAAACAGGACTAAGCGGGGAAGGGGGTTCACTAAAAATTGCTCCGGTGCCACTGTGGGGCTATGAACTGCCAAGCCAGGAGATGCCAGGGCTCAACTCTGCTGAGCATGGGCACAAATTAAGCTCTGGGTGGTGGGCTCTGTCTGCACCAGCTGGGTGAAAGCTGTGCAAGCAATGTCCGTAGGCAGTCATTAGAGCAGTGGTTCTCCATTTTGCAGGGGGGGGCACAGGCTTGGAGCTCCCCTCCTTCCCGCAGCGGTGAGCCTGTGCTGGCACTCCAACCCCGCACCGGCTTCCCACTGCAAGGGGGTCGGGGTTAGCCTCGTGGGCTGGATCCGGCTTTCGGGGTAAGGAAGTGGCTCTGTGTGCTGCTGCTCCTCCTCCCGGCTGGGGGAACAGCAGCACAGGAAACAGCTCCACTGGAGGCTTTCCCCGCTGCTCCCATTGGCCAGAATCACAGCCAATAGGGGCAGTGGAGGACGGTGCCTAGGAGCAGTGGGAGGCACAGAGCCAGGTTAGCATCCCCCATCCTTCTCATGCCCAGATCCTGCACCTCCATCCCCCTCATTCCCACCCCTTCCACCCAGACCCATCCACTCTCAGCCCTCTTCTGCATCCTACTTTCTAGCCAGACTCCGCACTCCCACCCCTTCATGCATGCGTTTCGTCATCATTGGTGGTTGGCTGGTGGTCCATGGAAAGGTCTGTGTTGAGAAGTTTGAGAACCATTGCACTAGAGAAAGGAATACTCAGTACAGATGTGGTCGCCTCATCTCACCAAAGATATCCTAGCACTGGAAAAGGTTCAGAAAAGGACAACAAAAATGTTTAGGGGTTTGGAGCAGGTGCCATATGAAGAGAAATTAAAAAGGCTGGGACTTTTCAGCTTAAAAAAGAGGAGACTAAGGGAACATAATATGATAGAGATCTATACAATCATGACAGGTATGGAGAAGGGAAAAGGGAAAGTTATTTACATGTTCCCGTAACATAAGAACTAGGGGTCACCAAATGAAATGAATAGGTAGCAGGTTTTAAAACAAACAAAAGGAAGTTTTTCTTCACGCAGCGCACAGTCAACCTGTGGAACTCCTTGCCAGAGGATGTTGTGAAGACTAGGACTTCAACAGGGTTCAAAAAAAGAGCTAGATAGATTCATGGAGGCTAGGTCCATTAATACTTATTAGCCAGAGTGGGTAGGGATGGTGTCCCTAGCCTCTGTCTGTCAGAGGCTGGAAATGGGTGACAGGGGATGGATCACTTGATTCCCTGTTCTGTTCACTCCCTCTGGGGCACCTGGTGTTGGCCACAGTCTGAAGACAGGATGCGGGGCTAGATGGATCTTCGGTCTGACCCAGTATGGCTGCTCTTATGAGTCCATGCCAGCAGCTGTGTCCAGGCCATCAGGACAGGGGCTGGAGATGCTGTATCAGGCCTGGAAGGGCACATGTGCAGTCCCTTTAACACAGGCCTTCTTTAATGAAAACATGAGTCAGCTGCTGGCGTGGGCAGTGGATTTTCTAAACATCCCCTCATATCCTGAGAAAGGGGAAAAAATGGGAGGGGGGGGTTTTGAAATCAGGGCAGGGCTGCAGCCCCAAGGTGGCTCCTCCAGCCCAAGGAGGAAAGGCAGGGGGCTGCTCTCGGCTTTGCTGTGGCTTTGAGCAGGGAGCCGGACGGAGCTCGGCTCCGAGCCCCTCTCCCGCCCCCGGTTCTCAGCGAAACTCCCCCTCGGAGCCTGCTTCGGTTTGTTTGGAATCGAAAGTTTTGGAGAAAGCTCCAGCTGGAAGGGGGCGGGGGCAGGCGGGGAGAAGGGAAAGGCGGCTCCAGCCTTGTGCCGATTGGACACGGGCTCCCCCCTCAAGTCCACCCCCCCCCAAGTTGTATCCTCCCCCGCCGCGCTGGGGCTGTCTCCGCAGCGGACTGCAGGGCGCCCGGCGAAGCTCCAGGCTCCGCTGCGATGCTCTTCTAGAGGCAAAGCCAGGGCACCTCGGGACTCCCCGGCGGCTCCTGGCTGCGCGGCGCTGGGAGGAGCCGGGCCGGGCAGGGAACGCTGCCCAGACGGCGATAAGGAGGCGGGAGAGGCGCTGCTGGAGGCTGGGGACTGGCGAGCGAGTGAGCCCAGCGCACGGTAAGTGGCGCGCCCCTCGAGCTCCGCTGCGCGCTGGGGGCTGGAAATCCCGGGGGGCCAGCCCCGCTGGAGAGCGGGGTGGGGGAGTCACGGCCGCTTTGCCGGGGGCCGAGCTCAGGAGCCGCCGGCGTCGAGGCGGGCGGGGAAGGGCGAAGGGACCTGGTAGCCAGCGAGCGAGCGAACCCGCCAGCAGCGGCAGCTGGATGCGCGCACGGGCCCCGCTGCGCTCCTAAGATGCGCGGCCAAGCGCCCGGCTGCTGGGCAAGGGCCGGACCAGGGGGCTGCGGGGCGCGCCCGGACGGCAGGACTGTAGCCCTGGGAGCTAAGCGAGGGGCAGGGAGCAGGGGCCGTGGCGTGCTGCTGGGCCGGCCTGGGAGAGGGGCAGAGCCGTGGGGGCTTCCCGCTGATTGGCCTGGCCTGGGGGAGGCTTAGCTCTGAGGGAGCTGGGGAAGGGGATGGGGGTCCTAGGACAATCATGAGGGGCCTTCGCTGTTCCAGAGCAGGGTAGGGGCTGAGCCCTGGAGACCAAGGCGCTGGATAGTGCAGAAAGGTCTGGGGAGACTGGGTGAGCTACCAAGCCAGATGGCTGGGTCTCTCCAGCAGGGCTGGTGACACAGCAGGGTCAGACTTTCCCAGGGCAGGTCCGTCCCCTGCCTCTGTATCTGGCCAGGTGGCTGGTCCCAGGGCAGGCCAGGGGCTCATGGTTTGTGCGAGTCAGGCCCACCCACCGGAGCAAAAGCTGCAGGATCAGGCCCGAAGGAAATTCTCCCCATTCGTGCTGCTGGGCTGGTAACCACATGCCCTCCTCTGAGCTTGGTCACAGCTCTGGCTGTCCTGCCCAGGGACAGCTCACCCTGCTGGGCTCCAGGATGGGCCCTGGGCACAGGCCGCCGGCACTGATCTGGGTAAAAGCAGAGGGAGCAATCCCAAGGGCTGACGGGGATGGAGGCTGCAGGGCATCTCTCCAGGACCTGGCCATCAGAGGAAAACACAATGCTGAGAAATGCCTCTGCTGCAGGGCAAGGGGGAAGGGGGGACGCAGGAGAGGGACAGTGACCTAGGAAACCTTTCACCTCCTGGGTTTCTCTTTCGCATCTGTCCCAGCAGGATGGCTGGTTAGTGCTCTCTGGGATGTGAGCAGGGGGCTTGGCCCAGTCCTGCCTGGAGAGCAGGGCTCAGGTCACACCACCCCAGGGGCCTGCTTTGCTGGATGGAGATGCTGGGGTCTGAATGGGCCCCAGACTGAAATACCATCAATCAAAGTCACATGAGTGGGGCACGGCAGGAGAGGCAGCACCCCCAGAAGCAGTAGCCTGGGACTCCCCCACACTGGGGCAGGGAAGGCACCTGGACGGAGAGGGCTGCATTAGGCTTTGAAGTGTGGTCTTAGATCTTCTTCTTCTTCTTAAACCCTTGTACTCCGAGGGAGCATAGGTCATCTACAAGTCTCCTCCACTTCACTCTGTCTTGAGACAAAACTTCTAGCTGACTCCAGGAGTACCCCAGTTGTTGTCCTTCAGTCTCAGTAGATCTTCTCCACGTTGTCCGAGATCTTTCTCTTTTGCGTTTTCCTTGCAGGTTCTATGTGAGAGCTTGACGGACTATGCTGGATGATGGTTTTCTGAGAGTGTGGTCGCCAGCCCCACTTTCTTCTCTTGATTTGAATGTCAAGTGTTTCTTGTCTTGCTCTTTTCCAAAGCTCCTCTTTGGGACAAAGTCTTGCCATTTGATGTGAAGAATGTACCTCAGGCATCTGTCTAGGAATGCCTGTAGCTTGTGAGTTGAAGACTTTTTAGTATGCCAGGTCTTGTACCCATACAACAGCACACTCTTCACATTTGTGTGGAAGATTCACAGTTTCGTCTTCGCAGATATTATTTATCAACATCCACCAAGTTCAGTCTAGTCTAGCCTGGCTCCCCAGCCAAGTGCCACTAATCTCAGTAGGATCAAGGCTCGTATGGGGCCCTGCCAGAGCAAGGACATGTTTTAGGCTCTGATTCAAACTGTGAAGCAACCCCCTGCCCCATCTCAGTGGGAGTCAGGCTATTGGTCGTGCCAGGGAGGACCAGGAAGGGGGCTGGGATGGTCTGAAAGTGAGATTGTGAAGGAGACAGAGCTTCCTGAAGGATCCAGGAGTCCGTGGGCAGCGTGGATGGGAAGGAAGCCGCGTTTTCTGTCCAGCGTCACATCAGAGGGTTATTAATCTGAGACTTTCCAAGGGGCGTGGGGAGCAGGGCCATGTGGAATGGGCCATGGCCTAAGATGCAGCTCTTTCCCTCCCCTTCTCCCCCCCGCTATTTATCTGTACCCTGGACCCCTTACTCCAGTCATCTGAAGAAGTGGGTTATGCCCACAGAAGCTCATGACACCATCTACATGGTTTGTTAGTCTCTAAGGTTCTGCAGGACTTTTTGTTGGTTTTTAGATTTTCTTCAGTTACAGACTAAGACAGCTCCCCCCTCTGAGGGTACGTCTACACTTGCTCCCTAGTTGGAGCTAGGGATGCAAATGTAGCGACGAGCTAATGAAGCGGGATTTAAATATCCCGCGCTTCATTAGCATGATCCGCTGGCGTGTTACTCCGCTCAACAGCTGATTCGAACCAGGAAGTGCGCCAGGCGTTAGTTCGAACCAAACCCCTTTGGTTCGAACTAACGCATACGGAGCGCACTTCCTGGTTCGAATCAGCTGTTGAGCGGAGTAACGCGCTGTCGAGATCATGCTAATGAAGCGCGGGATATTTAAATCCCCGCTTCATTAGCAATTTTGGTCGCCTATATTTGCATCCCTAGCTCCAACTAGGGAGCAAGTGTAGACGTACCCTGAGACAACAGGAGGGTCTAGTCTAGCCTGGCTCCCCAGCCAAGCGCCACTCATCTCAGTAGGATCAAGGCTCGGATGTTAGCCAAGGGGATTGGTGTCCGGGGCAGGGCAGCTATCCTTGGGCAGGACAGCCAGGGCCGTGCTTGTGCTGGGAGGAAGGGGTGGGGGGCCTGGTTATTAGCCCAGCAGCAGGAATGGGGAGAATTTTCTTGGAGCCCGATCCTGCAGCCCTTACTCGGGCGGGCTGCACTCACACCAGCAATGCCGCTGAATTCAATGGGAAACCCTGGGCAGCTTTGGGAGGTGGCGACTGATTTGCGAAGCAGGGCAAAGTGCAGCTCTTCCCTCCTGTAGCATTGCAGGCGGCTCTCTGCCCCGAGCTCCGCCTCCAGGGCAGCGGGGCTGCACAGGGGTAAGTGGGAGTCTTCTGCCAGGAGTGAGACTAAACCCTGGCCCCACTGACATCTCTGCCAGCGCCAGCCACAGAGCCCAGTGCCAGCCTGGACTGTTCTGGCTTTGTCGCAGCTTGTCCACCAAAGCTCCTGGGAATTTGTTTGTTTTGTTTAAACAAAGGGGGCAAAATCCCCGAGAGGATCGTGGAGGGGAGTGTACAAACTGGGCATTGTTTCCTCCGGAGCTGGAACCACTCCAGAAAGCTCCTTCTGCTCTGCTGGACAAACAGGACATAATGAGGCTGCCCCATAGTGCCTAATTAGGTTCCCTGAACCAAACACCCCTCTGGCCTCCTCAGCTCCACCCCCCCTTTCTCAGAACTGCCTGGGTCTGGAGCTGCCGTGTCTTTCTGCAGTATATTGACACTGATCATTGTTATTGGCATTGTGTATCATTTCAAGGCCTCTGTTGACAACCAGGTCCCATTGGGCTAGTGCAGCCAATAGACCCAGGCCTCACCCCCACAGAATTCCCAGCCTCAGCAGACCAAGAAGGTTTTCATAGTCCCATGTTACAGATGGGGATCTGCGGCCCGGAGAGTAAGTGACTTGCCAAAGGTTGCAGAGGACGCCTGTGGCAGAGGTGGGAATTGAGCCCAGATCTCTCCTGGGCTTTGGTCTACTGCTGTAGCCACGAGAGCAAATTGCACCTTGCCGGGCTGCGCTGCAGGGGGCGGGCTGAGAGGCAGCGCTGCCCGGGGAAGTGGGGCAGGGACTGGGAGTGGAAGGACGAGGGGCAGCAGGGAGATGTGGAGAGAGAGGAGGTGCTAAGGTCAGGGGTGGAGCTTGCCCTCTAAAAGATGCACAGATGCTGCCCGGTCCATTTCCCCACTCTGCTGTGCATGCCTAGTCTCCCACACCCGCTGCTCCTCCCCCTGTGCTGGACGCAGCCCCCACGCCCCCACCCGAGCTGGGCAAAGGGCTACAAATGTCAGGGAGCAGGGAGCATGAGGCTGGTTACATAAGGAGGCAGCAAACTGTAGCTGACAGGCCCCATGCAGAAAACAAACCCCAATATGCCCCTGTAAGAAATGATGCCTCCAGATTGCTTATATTCAGTGTGTGGTGATGTAGATGCCCTATCCCTGTCTATCGGGTTTGCTCTCCTATGCCCATAGTATGCCTGATTGCCATGGCATATGCCTACCGACAAGCATCACGCCTGCCTGCACCCGTCACGCCGGCTGTCCTACACCTCTCCCCATTATTGTGCCACTAGCAAAAATCTGGACTTGGGGGTGGGGGTGGGAACAAAGCCCTGCTTGGCAGGCATGCATATGGTTAAGTGCCATGGCATCAATGGGGCATTGTACCTGTATCTGGAGAGCAAATTGAGATCTGGATCTTGTACCCACATCTCGCCAGGAGGAGAGGAAATCAGGGCAGGATGGGAGCAAACTGGAAACATTCCGTCTCCGGGTGGGCAGGAAAACAGCTTCTCATGGAGCAGATGGCCTTTTGCCCTGCCCAGAAGGGGGGTTATTCCAGACTAGTGACACTAGGTAGCCTGAGAGCTGGCAGGCAACCTGAGTCAGCTGATCGATTCCACAGGCTTCTCTCCTGCCGCTGTGCCCTGCCCGCTGGGCCCTCCCCGCCTTCATGTTCCTGGCCTGTCCAGCACTTTACGGGGCTGTGACTGAAATCTTAATGTTCCCAAGACACTGCAATTGGCACCAATTAAATCGCTACATTCATGTTTGAATGGCTGTAACTGGCGAGACACACTGTCTTATTTATACAAAAAATATGTTTGCTTGTGGGTTTGTCTGAACTGGGGCCAAGAGAAAATACCCGCTCGCAAGCCCTTTTTCTGAAGGCGCAGTCTCCCCATGCGAAGTGGAAGTCCCCTCGCTTTCAGTGTATTGGCCTAGAAACGGGGGGCAGAAAAGAAGCCCCGCTTGTCTAGCGGGTTGGGCGCTTCGCCCGCCTTTCAGAGACCACCCTCACCCCCCTTCCGCTTGAGAGCTTTTCTCCTCCAGCTTGGGAGCTTTCCCAGAGAGCACGGATGTGCCTTGATTTTGGAAGGAGAATTCCTCCTGGCCTAGAATCGCATATTGATCATCCTCAAAGCTGCATCTGGGGGGGCAAGAAGGGAAGGTAGATTTGGAGAGCCGGCTGCCGCCAGAGCCTGTCCCAGGGAAGCATGGAAACCAGGGCCGGATTAAGGGGTGAGGGCTAGCCGGGCAGCTGCCCAGGGCGCCAACCTATGGGGGGCGCCTGATGGCAGCTGTAAGGGGCGCTGCACGCCCAATTGCAGCTGTAAGGTGCGCAGCATGCTGGGGGGCGGGGCTGCACATGAGTTGTGCGCCCGGGGGCGGAGCTGCGCATGCGTCGCGCGCCCACTGCCAGGAGCGCAGGAATGGCTCGAGCCGGCCCTGATGGAAACGCAGCTCCGATTAGTCTCGTCCCAAAGGGGTTGCCAGCTGTCCAGGGCAGGGCCCGTTTGCACTGCACCTAAAGCAACGGGGCCCTGCTCCTGAGCAGGACCCTGGGGCACTGGAGCGGTGTGCTGAGACGAACGGAACGCCGGGTCCCTTGCCCCGACATGGGGACACTGAAAGAAGAGGAAACAATTCCAGGTCAGAAGACAAGATCCCCAGCTCCCTGCATCCATGGAGGGTGGCAGCTCCAGTGACTTGAGGTCTCTGTCAGCTCTGCTGGAGCCATGGGGCTAAAGTTATAGAGAAGCTCCCTGGCCCTCTCCAGGAGTGAGTCAGGAGCTGTGTGTTGAGCACTCCCTTCTCCTGCGGCCTGGGACATCCCCACCTGCCTCTGGTGCCCCGAACACTCTGGCATCCTCGTGGACGTACCTGTCGTTTCTCCTGGCTGCTGCCCTTTGGGCTGAGTTTGGGGTCGGCGGGACCGGGGTCATACTGCTCAGAGATGCTCTTTGACGCCTTCCTCAAGGCCTTGCGGAGGAAGCAGGGGTGGCCAGTGTCTGTCCGGGGCCCGGTGAGTGCAGCGGGTCCCCATCCCTGCCTTTGCCGGGTAACCCTGCTAGCTGGGGGCGTTGTCCGGTGTGTGCTCCCCCTCCTCCCCCGCTCGCGCTCCTGCTTGCTCGTTAGAAGCTCCTTCGGAATGTTTTGATTGTAAGTGGGGGGGGCGCCCTCCGCAGCTGTATGGCAGGGCTCTGACCTCAGCTTCCTGCTGAGCCGGCAGGAGGTTTGCTGCTTGGCATTTTGCAAGAGAGCAGGAATCTTTGCGTGCGGCGGGGGCTGTCACCGCGCCAGGCCTGGAACGAGGAGGCCTTGGCTCTCCTGCCCCGTTTCCTATCCGTGGCTTTCGGCTCCCAGAAAGATGGCGAGGATCACGGAGCACTCCCGTACGGGGTGCCTGCTGCCGGGAATGAGGGCTCGATGGGGCAGGGGTGCTGACAAGCTAGTTATTTCAGGCCCAGGGAGCGCTGGCTCTGGGCCGGTCAGCAGCAAGGGAGCCGATAGCCTCACCGGGCCCCTGGGCAAGGTGGGGAGGGGGCTGGCTCTGTGCTCCCTGAAGGGGCGCAGCCCCCAGCCTGCCTTTCTCCGGCAGCGATTTAAAGGGCTCAAGGCTCCAGGTGCTACTGCTGTCACGGTACCGGTGGCAACTGGAGGCCTTTTAGCATTGCCAGGTCCTCTGACCCCCTCACCTCCATCAGCAGGCCTGGTCAGCAGAGTTACACTGGGGATGAGACTGCCCCCGTCTCTCGTGGGTGGAGCTGCTGGAAATTTCTGACCCACCAGCTTCTCAGTGAGCAAAATCCCCCCCTTCGGTCGTGTGAGCACAATGCTCCAGTCTGACCCGGGGGCATCCCAGAAGGTCAAGTCCCCGGTTCCTCATGGGACTCTCCTCTCCCCTCCAGCTGCCCCCCAAACATCCCTGTTCCCTTTCAGGGCTGCCCGGCCCGTGCTGCCCTCACATCCATTTTCTTATCCCTCTTCTCCCCGGCTTTGCCTAGAGCTGGATGGAGCAATTCCCACCGCAAGGCCAATCGGCAGGAAATCTCAGCCCCACGGGCTTGCGGCGGGGGGGGGGAGGGATTGTTCCAAGGCAGGAGGGCCTCCAGCTGCGTCACTCCCTGTGTCTGTAGCCCTTCCCATGAGGGGCCTCCGAGTTCTCAGAACGCGCCTGAGGAGGGCTCACGACGTTCCCGCCTATTCTCCCACGTCGCGGCCCCAAAGCGCAGAGAGATCCAGGGCCCGCATTCTCACCCTGGTGCACGGGCCTGACTTGGGGCTGCACCGTGAGAGTGTGGATGCGCGCTGACACACCACAGATCAGACCTGCCGGGTGCACCCCAATGGCGCGTTACCCTCTTAGAAGGGTGGGAAGAAGCCGCTTGCTCGTGGTCACACAGGAAGTGAGTGGCAGGCAGGGGCACCAACAGCCTCCGCGGGCCCCTGGGCAAGGTGGAGGGGCGGTTCTGCGCTCGCAGAAGGGGCGGGGCCTCCGGTGGAAGGGGCGGGGCCAGGGCAGCCAGCCCTCCACGCTGCCTGGAGAGTAGTACACCTTCCCCCTCCCAAGCCCTCACAGCCACCTGGAGCACTGTGCTCCGATGGCTATTTAAAGGGCCCAGGGCTGTGGCCGCTGCCGCAGTAGCAGGAGTAACACCCAGGAGCCCCGGGCCCCTTTGAATCACCGGGGCCCCGGGTAATAGCCCCCTTTTGCCCTCCCATCAGCGGGCCTGGTGGCAGAGCTGGGATAGAGCCGGATCTCCGGAGTCCCACTCCGAGTGCTTTAGCCGCAAGACCATCCCCTCCTTGGCTGGGGCATTTAGCCCTTCGCTTGCTACCCTGGGTCATTTTTTTCCTCTGGGCACCACCAATCTGTGGTTGGCAAATGGCTTCATTCTCACTCAAATGGCCCTTTCCCAGGTTCAATGTCCTGCTAATAGCACTGGCAGGCTTTGCCACTTCAAGTGAACTAGTTCCTCTCCGGAGAAAGCAGAGCCACAGAACAGGGAGAGGAAGAGGCGGATGGGTGGGCATTAAGACCCAGGGGTGCCCCAAATTTTCAGGTGCCCCACTTAGCTGCCTATTCTGCGGGTGGTAAGGACGGTTCTGACGTACCCGCCCCAATATGTCGAGCACTGTGCATACACAGAGCGAGGGACAGCCCTGGCCCCCAGAGAACTTACAAGAGAGGCGACCACTTTGGGTCGGTGGCTGCCCTAATATTCAGTGTTTGTACAACACCTAACACTGGGGGCTCCCGGCCTGTTTCCAGGGCTTCTAAGTGCCATGGCAATGCAAATCCTAAAGAGAGGGAGGGTAAACAGAGGCACAGAGAGGGGAAGTGACTCGCCCAAGGTCACTTGGCAGAGCCAGAAACAGCACCTGGGCAATGTTCCTTCTAATGTTTTCCATTTGTGTGCAGAATACATTTTGTTCTGTGCACTCAGGCATGTGTGGATGTGCACCACCAGTAGAAACACATGCTGCCAGCTGTGGGTGCTCTACTAATCAGCTGGGCGGCACCTGACTCTCTCCTGGGTGCCGCCCAAGTGCACAGCTTACAGGGAACACTGCACCCGGGTCTCCTGGTTCTGGTGCCCTAGCCGTGTAGCCATGTGACAGGAGAAGGACAGTGGGACGGGATTGTGTTCCACTGCTTGCACCCCAGCGTCCCTTCCTGGCTGTGGCCTCTGCAGTCACAAGAAGCTGCCCTGATCACCGCTTCCCAGACAGGCCATATGTCCCTGAAGCCCTTTCCAAGAGATTCCTCCCAGACCTCAAATCTGGAGAGCAGCTTAATCCCGGGCACAAGGACAAGAAGCTCCATAACTAAGCAGTTAAGCCCTGGTCCTTCGCAGATGGAGGAGAACAGAAGATCAAACGGCTGCTTCATCTCGGGGCCTGGCAGGGACTAGCTGGGGCGGCGTCTCACGGAGGTTTCCGTGCGCCGTGCTGGGAAATTGCCCTGCCAGCTGCTCGTGGCATTCTGTGGGTTTCGCTTGGGGGGCTTAGCGATTTCTCTCTCCCTGCGCTTGGAGGAGCTCCCTGGATCCATTCTGCGGGGGTGTTGAAAATTCCCAGATGAACTGAAGGGGAAGGAAAATAGTTCTTCTTTTCTCCCTCTGCTCTCCCACATCCTCTCACGTTCCAGCCCCTCTTTGTTTCCAATTAGTAAAGAATTGCAGCCGATCATGGGTAGCTCTCCAGATCCCTCTGGGGCTTACACCTCACCGCAGTGGCCCTGCTGAAAGGACAGCCTCTGAGCAGCTGAAGAAAAGACTCCTACGCACCAGGAGCCTGGGGTTCTTTCCCCCTGTAGGGCAGCATTTCCCCTGAATTACTGAAGGAGGCTAGATGGCAGCTTCCTGCAAGCCACAGAACTACGTGACAGGGAGAAAATACCTGCCTGCCTCTCCAAAGACAGAACAGTGCAAGAGCCCACCTCTGCTCTGTCCTTACTCACTGCTTCAATCTGACACTTGGCATCTCCTAGCTCCTTGTCCTCCCCAGAGTGGATGGAAGGTGAGGACTGCACCGAGACAGGCTGCGGAGGGAGAGAAGAGACAGCAAGGAGATGAAAGGGCAGCTGCTCCGAACCCTGGTGACCGGTCACTGTCTCTGGCATGTGGGTGTCTCTGGCTTGTCTCCTGGTTGGGAGAGCTCAGTGCTGGCTTTAGCACGCTGGGCTGGGCCTGCAAACAAGGTTCCCTCTGTTTTTTCCCATCCACGTGCGGAATACATTTTGTGATGTACGCGGAGACGTGTGCGGCTGTGCACCACCACTAGAAACATAATGCTGCCGGTTGTGGGCACTCTGCGAATCAGCTGGGTGGCATTTGAATCTCTCCTGGGTGGCCACCCAGGTGCTCAGCTTCCAGGGAACACTAACGCTGCTTGTCACATTCCTCCCACCCCGAAATGCAGCTGTTCTCTGCCATCTCACCTCTGGGCACCTCTGCGGAACAGCCTCATTGCATATAAAAATGCATGGGGAAGGGGAAGGGGATCTTTGAGGTCCTCCTAGCCTCTGGCTGTGAGGGAGCTGGAGTCCAGCAGCTTGTGCTGCGGTCAGGCTTAGACAGCAGCATTGTACACTTGTTTGCAAGGACCGATCATCTAACTAAGCCAGAGGCCTGTTTTGCACTTTCTGGTTCATTTCATAGTTCTTGTTCAGCACAGTCAGCCGGAGTCCCTGGCCAGATTCTGACCCAGTTCCCATAAACCCTCAGCTCCTCATAGGATCTCCTGCTGCCACTGAGAGTGCTGCATGCCTCCCATGACCCATCTCCCTCCTGCTGGCTCAGCTTAGCTGGCCAGAGTACAATGGGCAGCAGGTATAAGAGGCAGGGGAAGGCGTTGCCTTCTCAAACAAGCGTGGGCCCCCCCCACACAGTCTGCTCCCTGTTTCAGCGTGGCTCCCGGGCTGCCCCTGGGCTTCAGCCATGCTGAGGCTGAGGCTGCACTGCACCCATGCTCCAGGGCTGGGGGGGCGGAGACCTGCCCCTGCAGTGAGGGGTGGCTTGAGGAGAGAGTAGGAGCTGAAGCCCTGCCCCTGTGTGGGGGTGTGGTTCTTGAAGAGGGGGCGGGGCCTCAGGTGAAAGAGGCAGGGCTGGGGGTTGCCTCCCCCAGCATCTAGGTTCACCCACCGCCCCTGTGGGGCAGCAGGAGCCTTTGGAGAAGCTAGTTCTGCTGCTGTCGTAGCCCTAGCATGGACTCCCCACCCAACTCTGGCAGGAGCACAAGCAGTGGGGGGAGGGGGAGTTCCCCCTCCACTTCCCCCTTTGTGCATGCACAGAGGGCCCTGGGTGTGTTGAAAACAGGTAACAAAGACCAGAGAGGCCTGATGTCTCAGTACTGGACTTGAGTGATGCCCGGAATACCCAGGGCCCGATTTCTGGCTGACTCCGGGAGGCAGCCAGCATGCAGCTCTTAGCTCTGGCTATGCATCCTCCTTCAGGTCCCCTGGGAAGCAGGATTTCATGGCCTGAGCCGAGGCCGCGTGCAGATGCCTGCCCTGATCACAAGAGCAGACCCCACTGCGCAGAAGAAGGTCCAGGCGGGAACGCGTAGAAGAGGCAGCGTGTCCGCAGTGGCGCGCAGCGGCAGAGCTGTGCGCTGCGTACCACTCCTTTTCCCAACCGTCCCAAGCCTCGGTTCCCATTCTTTGCCTCCCCTCAACTCCCGGCGAAGCCCCGCCCCCCGCCTGACACTGCAAACGCTTTTTCCCACAGACAGAGCCACATCCCCTTGCTTTCGGGAAGAGCCTTGCGGATTCTGGAGCCAGTGCTCTGGGTCGAAGGCAGAGGCGGAGGAAGCATGAGCAGCTGAGTGGGTGATGACTGTCGCCCCTCTGGGACAGGGGGTTATTTATAACACTGGCTCCTCTCCAGACAGATGTTTCCTTTTAGGCTGAACTTATCCAAAACAGGTCCTTCCTTTCCGACTTCTCTCGTGGGCCTGATAGAGCGTGGGGCACGGCCTGATCCCAAACGCCACACAGGGGATGCAATGAGCTTCCTTAAGTGGCCATGTAACCACACAGGGCTGTGGCCTGACCCCCCGTGGCTTTGCTCACACACACACGCAGACACAGCTTGCCCGCACACACGTGTGCAGACATGGGTTTCTCATGCACACACAAGGCAGCACCAGAGGCATCCAGGCCAGCCCTGAGTGAGGCTCCCGGCAAGCTCCGAACCGGCTCGGTTTTTTGGGGACTCTGACTAGCCGACAGCAGAAAGGCTGGGTCACACAAGCCAGGGTCGCACGTGGCACGGCGAGGAACCCAGCATCATTTCAAGCCATCTCCTCTCCCCTTGTGTCGTGTTGCCTCCCTCCTCTTGGGCCTTTGTCAGAGGCTGTCGGGCCGACGAGGCAGCCCGGGCACGGAGCGCCTGAGAGCTGTGTTTTGGCAGGGTGGGGCCGGGGGTGGGAATAGACTTGCTGCCTCGGCTACTGCTGTGGAAGTTGTCCTGCGGCGGAACACTGCCAGGGCCGCGTGGCAGGCCTCAGCTTCCAACCTCCCAGTCGCTTCCTGGGCCTCCCAGAGTTGTTCTCGCCGAGGCCGGCTCTGAGAAGCAGAGGAACTGGAGTGGGGTGGGAATTCCGGGGTGCGCTGACACCTGGAGAGCGCGCGGCAGGCGGCTGGGCACGGAAGGTCGAGCGGGCATATTCCGGTGCTCGTGAAGGCGAGGCCATGGTAACAGGGCTAGAGGCAGGCTAACAATGGGCCCGATCCAAAGGCAATTGAAATCAATGGGAGGCTCTCCACCGTCTGCGACGGGCCTATGGGCTGGCTTCCTACCCCATTGCCAGTTTTAAACCCTTGCAGTCTCTTGCTGTTCATGGAGTCTCTCTCCTGGACTTGCTTCGTTTTCCTTTGTGCAGAGAAAGGGCTGAGCTTTTAAATACCAGATCGTCTCCCCTCCCCCGGGACTAATTGCCTCGGTTTTTCCTTTGCATTGGCATTGATTGTCTGTAGGATTCCCTGGGCTGTTTAGACAGGAAATCTCTGTACAATAAGCCAGTAAAAACCAGTAGCTTCAATTACTAGAAAGAACTGAACGGGGCATTCGGGAAACTACAGGGCTGGTGTTGCTGTCGTGTGGAGCTAGAAATGACCCTGCCAGTTCTCGATGACCCACCCTCATTCTGCCCCAGTTACTACTCTCTTTTAGCTCTGCCAGGCCACTGAAGTCATTTCACGGGGGACTCGGCCATGACTAAGCTGAGGTTTCCAGCTGTGAACGGCTAGCTTACGCCTCCAGTGTGACTCGTCACTCCGCTGCCCTCCTAGTCTTCATAACGCCTGTGTCACTCCGGGGCCAGATCTTCCGCTGGTGTCAATCAGCGGAACTCGGTGGTAAATCAATACAGAGGCATTGTCTTCAGTGGACCCACATAGCTTTATGTTGACTGAGGATCTGCTGCGGGGTGTTTAACATAAGGGTAAAATTTACTAGGACCAGAGGGAAGATCCTGCCAGCACAATATTAGCACGTGGAGCTGTACGTTGGACGAATCGTGTTTGTCTGTAGCGGGATGGAGTCACTCTAAGGATGGCCCTAACTAGGTACCTAGGATTCTTACGGAAAATATTCCTTTTGGGTATCTAACATCAGGCCCCGACAACCATCGCTGGGCTCTTGAAATTAAAGGCCCCTGATTTTCAGCCCCCAGCTCCCATGGATTTCAGTGGGCTCTGAAAGGCAGGCAGCTTTCGCTTAGGTGCCTAAATATGGACCGAACGCACTTTAAAGGCACTCAAGTGTGACCCCTTTTATGCTAGCTTTGCTTTCCGACCAGGGCACCCTGTAAGTGCCATGCATATGCATGGGGCACTAACGCCGGGGAATTTGGAAGGGGCTCCTGTATAGAATATGAATCCCTCTCTGAGCCTTCCAGATCAAGGCACACTGGAAAACCCACTGAGAGGAATCCGCCCATGTTCCTTTTTGCGAGGAGGCAGGATGGCCTAGCAAATAGCAGGAGCTACGTTCTATTCCCAGCACCGCTGGTGACTCAGTAGCATCTGGGAAATCTACCAACTTTCGTTGTAATGCGCTTGGAGATCTATGGACTGGAAGAGCGGCGTGTTCCTGTTGTGGCTGGGGGGGGTTTTGTCAGCGGAAAGTCTTGCAAAATTCTGCTGACTTCATCATTCCGACCTGTGCCAAGTGGGCTCAACAGCGTGTACCCAGTTTGCGCTGGTGCACATGGCTACATAGGCTGTTAAGCGGTGGGGAATGCGACGCCGTCTAAACGGCCTAGACTGGAGCCAGGAAACTGCCTTTCAGAGTGCGTGTACGTACCATGCATCTCTTGGGACTCCTCCCGGCCCCCCAGCCCCCTTGCTTGGTTTCAGATTTCATACCTCTGTGTTTTATCATCCGTTGTTTATGGGCCTGGAAAGACAATCTCTCCACATGTGTGCGCCTCCTGATTCTAGCCATGTGCTGGGAAAAGGCTCTCTGATGATAATCTGGCCTGTGAGTAAATGCAGTGTCATGGGAGCTTGCAGACCCCGGAGAAGGGATGTTGCAATTGAGGACAGTTCCAGCCAAAAATCACTCTGATTTATTTAGATTGAAGGGTGGGAAAGAAGTGGAGTCACAGCAGCAGGGCCGTGGCAGAGAGGACCAGGCAGAAGGCGCGATTCGTGGCTATGCCAGGGCGATGAAAGCTTTTAGGACTCACCTTGCTCTGTCTGAGGAAGAACAGCAGCTGGTCCCCAAAGGTGAGAACCTCTAGAGTCCCTTGTGGGCAAAGGCTGGCCGTGGGGACCATCCCCAGTGTGCATGAATGGAGCCCCATGCACATTGATCCCGGGATCCATGTGACGCTTTCTGTGGCACGTGGGCACCTATGATCTCATTCATGACTCAGAAACAAAGTGAAAAAACAAAGCCTGCTGTACTTTCTGCTAATTTACAACAGCTGCACTGCGCCCGCTTGGCAGGATTGTGGGGTCCCGCAAAGCATTGTGGGAGATCCTGGCATCGCAGACAGGCCGGGACCTCATAAAAAAGAGCTAGAAATAGAACATGAGAGGAAGAGAAGTGGCTTAGCGTGAGTGCCTAAGGCCTGGCTGCTCCCTGCTTCTCTGCTCGCATCTCTGCCTTCGTTCTGCAGACAGCTAATGTCAGATAGCAAAATCCCCGATGGTTTGGGGCCTGGTTCGGGGTCCTTATTCCAGCAAAACACACCCGATTAATCTCACCAGTACCGACCACTGTCTTCAATGGCAGGTTAGCTGGAGGAAGCAGGGGACGGTTTGGGGACTGGGACTGAAAGAGGAAGATAGGTGAGATGGGGCGATTCTGCCGTAGGTACAGCTTGAGTGGAAGTGTGACGGTGTGGTCTCTAGCTACGGCATGGATTCTAGCTTTATTTGCTGCGAGGTTGCCGTGCATTCTGGTTGTGATGGACAGTAACAGTTCAGGGGTTGGGTCAGAGTTCACCATGCCGGCAGGGGCGGGTGTAGGGGTCTCATGGTCTTTCTCCACCCAGCAGGGCAGAGTCTATTGGCCTATCTGTGCAGAAGTTACCTTCCTTCTCCTCAACCCACTGGCCGCGCTCATGATCACCCTGCCTGATTGGTATAGTGGTTTTCTATTTTGGGCACCCTACAGGAACATCTCATCCGCCTCTTACCACCCCACCGTCTGCTGCAGGGGTGGGGAACCCAAGGGCCAGATGTGGTTCCTGGCTTGCCTGGATCTGGCATCTGAGGTTCAGGATTTCCCTGCACTGGGGAGCCTGCACTGGTGTTCTAGCTCCTTCCCCCTCCAAAGGGTTTCATATATACCAGTCCACACATTAGCCAGAGAGGGCAGTTACTCACCAGAACACCCGGTGTTCAGTGTCCCATCCCAGAGTTCAAGGATGCTGTTTCTGCCTTTCCCATAGATCAGGGCTACTCAACACGCAGCCTGCAGGTGGGATCCTTTGAACATGGCCTCCACTGAGAACATGCTCCATAATGGCGAGTCAATATAATGCTCTTCTGCTGAGATGCGTTTCAGTAGTTAAATTCCTGGACTGTCATTGCTCATTAAAAGTGCTGTCATAGGGGTGGAAATCGGGTAAATCTTGCATTTTATTAATATCAGTAAAACTGACTTAAATGGGGCCTGCGTGTTGTGTAGTCTTGCCTTAGTCTTTGTATTCATATCCCTTAGTGTGAAAGAAGCTATATATATTTGCATACATTTGCATATATTTGCACATATATTTGCACGTACATGCAACTGGGATTGCCAGGCGTCTGGTATTGGCTCGGACAGACCAGTATTTGCGGCTTCTGTCTGGTAAAAAAAACCCAGAAAATACCGGACATGGAAAATGTCCGGTATTTTCTGTTCTTCTCAGATGGAAGGCCGCTTCGGACAGTCCCCCCCGGCAGGGGCGGGGAGAGCGGAGAACGTGGGGATTTAAAGGTGCAGTGCCTCTTTCTTTTGTGCCTTTTTTTCCCGACATGTTTGGTTGTTGTTTTTTTTTAAGTATCTGGCAACCCTACATGCAACCATACCTAAGTTGCAGCCCTCGGCATGTGCTGTATCATTGTGGCCCCCAGGGCTTCCAAAGTTGAGTAGCCCTGCCATAGAGTGAACTTGGAACTCCAGCTAGGTTCCCCCATGGCTTGTGGGGACAAGGTGGAAGACATGATGGTCTGTGTGTTCCCTAAGCAGTCCAGAAGCTATAGGGGAGCAAAGGGGATATTTGTCCCCACCCCACCCCAAAATGATCTTCATGAGGTTTCAAATCATTGCCAGAAAGGCCACAATACGTCCACAGTTATCCAAGGTTGAGCAGTGAAGCAGCCACAGATCGGGCAGTCTTCCTGGCTGGCAACCTTTGCCTTTTAAAGTCTGACAATCCAGGTTTTCCAGGGGTCTCACTCGCCTAGTGGGTTGGTTGGTTTTAAATAGGGACATTCAGGGGTCCCTCAAATACCCTACAACAGACCCCATTCTAAAGGCTCTGAAATCCGAAGGCAGAACCAAAGTGAGCCCTGTATTTATTTTCAAATACATCTCAAGCCAGTCTCTTGATGGTTTGCAGGGGAAGGGAAGCAGACACACGATTTGCAAATGTTGGGGGTGGTACTTTAGGTGATGCTTACCCAGGCCGGCCGGCAGCTTCGCCAGGCCCCTGGGCAATGGAGGTGGGGGGAAGGGAGAGGGGCGCTCCACACTCCCCGAAGGGGCAGGGAGTCCGGTGTAAGGTGCAGGGCTGGGGCAGCCAGCCCTTGGCACCTCCCGAACCGTGCCCTCCCCTCAGCGCCATCCAGAGAGCATTGCCCCGCCCCCATCAGCGGGCCTGTGCTTACCTCATTCATGTTGCATGAGATGATGGGTTACTAGCGATGGAGGGAGCCAGGGGGCCTTTGCAACCCCACCCTTTAAATGGGGGGCATGCCCCCCTCTTTAGAGAACCCGCCCTTGGCAGGGCACAAAGAGGGAGAGGGGGCAGGGAACCAAACCGCATCCAGTCGCAGCGCAGTTGGCACCCCCCGCAAATTCTAGGGACGCCAGCGCCGTGAGCAACACTGCCCTGTCCCGGGAGGCCGTCTGGGTTACGACACTCTTGCGGCCCACTGAGGTGGAGGAGGGCCCCTCAGGCAACCCCAGAGGCGAAAGAAAGCTGGTGTGCCCCGGTGCAGCATCCCGGTAAGAAAGTAGCTAGCTGGGGCCTTAATCTTGTCCTCTCCCCTCACCATCCAAAGTTCAGGCCACCAGCCGGGACTCTGGGGGGGCCAGCAGCCAGGAGACCCCTGGGCATGTGGGGCCGGAAAGCCTAGCACAGGGCTGTAGGACTGGTGGCCAGGGAGCCCCTGGCACAGAGAGCAGGGGAAAGCCCCGGTGTGGGGCAGCAGGACTGGCAGCTGGAGAGCCCCAGGAGGGGGCAGGGCCGGCGGCCAGAAAGCCCTGCCGTGGGTCAGCAGGGCTGCAGCTGGATCCTAAGGGTGCTGCAGGAACCCGCAAACAGTTAGCTCCCATCCCGTGCCTAATAGCACCGCCCCCCACCGCTCCCATTTGGCTGGGAACACGTGCCATGCCAGGCAGGGTCCCCAACAGGCACTGGGCCAGCCCCGAGCCTCCCATCCTGCACTCCACTCTACACACACACACCCCAGCCTCCTGCCCAGAGCCCCCCACATACCCGGCCCTGTGCCCTGACCCCTGCACTCCCTATATCCCAACACTCTGCCCTGATCCCCCATACACCCCAGCCCTCCCCATCTCCAGCCCCCTGCCCCAACTTCTGCACCCCCCCGCACACCCTCCAATCCTCTGTCCTGAGCCCCCTGCACTCCAGCCCACCTTTCAATTTCGTACAGGTGCTGTCATATTCCCTGAACCCCATGCCCTGTGGCTCCCACCAAGGGGGTTGGGCAGTGACAGGAGAGTACCTGTAAGAAATGTAAGTTACTTTCACCCCTGGGCAGCCCACTCACTGGCCTCGGTTTCCCATCGCCGCCCGAAGGACTAGCATTCTGAGCCCACGCGCTACGCCCTGGTGAAGTCAGCGCAATTCCTTGTCCTGCGAGTCGTCGCGTGCAAAGAACGTCCATGACGGTCGTGCCGTAAGCCTCCCGACATACATCCCGTATTAGCAGGGGGCGTCTTCGACTTAATAACACCCCTGGGCCAGATCACTGCCCGGAGAGGGGGGAAATGCCCTGAGTCTGCCTGACCCGGCACAGTGGTAACGTCCCTCTTGCCCCGAGATGACTAGAAGGCCTGCGTGGGCTGCGACTCCGAGGAGAGGCCGGATGTGCTCCCCAGACAGAGGACGTGCCCGTTACTAACTTGAAACAGAGCGAGCACTTGGACCTGAACTTGTTCCCACCGCAGAGCTCCCCAGGCAAGTTCATTGCCCGGCAAGACGGGACCTTGGCGGAGCATCCTTGGCCAGAGGGCGGTGGAGAAGTCCCAGCTGCACCCAGCCCTCGCAGACAGGAAGCGAGGGCAGAGCCAGTTCCCTGAGCGCTGGAAACAGCCTGTTCCAGCAAAAAGGCCCCAACCCTGGAATTCAAGCGACACGGGAAGGGGTGTCTATTCCCAGCTCTCTTGTGCATCACATCTTCTCCGCTTGCCCTTCGACCGCCTTGCCTAGGTAGGCAGCCAGGCCTTCAAAGCCCGGCCCCTGCCCGTGCAGAGCCTAACACAGCGGGCTCCCGGTCCGGCTTGGGGACTGTAATATGAACAATCAGTCCAAAGACGAGCGGTCAAAGGAGCCCTTTTTATTCCGGCCCTGCATGCTGGGCCCCGACAAGCAGCAAGCTCAGGCCAAGGCTGCGATAACATTTAACAGCTGCACTATGTTTGCCCAGCGCCTCCCGCCCCGTGCCTGACGCTAGCCAGGGTTCTCCGACCTCATGCCCCCGTCCTCTCGCTCATCCTGCAGTCGGGAACCCCGCTGGCATGCTGTGCAGAACAGCCCCCCGATCCAAAGGAGGGACCCCTGCTTTGTGCTTTCTGACTGCAGACGCGTGTGTCTGCAGCATACAGGAAGAGCTGGTAGCGTTAGAGATGCGATGGGCAACCTAGGCTAGTGGGTGGGCCACCAGATTGTCATAACCAAGACGGTCTCCCGGGACAGAGCAGTTTTGCTCACTGCGTGTGTGTACTTAGAATTTGCACGGGGCACTGATTGAACCGTAGCAGCGCTGTGATGGGCTGCAGAGGGCGCGCACGGTCCTCACAGTTAATGCTGTGTGCAATCATCAGCCACCTCACTTCACGGGTCCTGGCTTCGCGTGTGTGTCACTTTAGTAACACTGGTAGGAACAAAACTACACAGACGGAATCCAGCAGAATCTGGCAACCCTGCACGGGGGCAACAGTAACAAAACGTCTCATGAGCCACACATAGAACCCTGATGAGCTGCATGCGGCCCATGGGCTACAGGTTGCCCACCACTGAGATAAGAACATAAGAACGGCCATAGTGAGTCAGACCAAAGGTCCATCTAGCCCAGTGTCCTGTCCCAACAGCGGCCAGTGCCAGAAGCCGCAGAGGGAGTGAAAAGAACACAGAATCATCAAGTGATCCCTCCTTTTCACCCTTTCCCAGCTTCTGACAAACAGAGGCTAAGGACTCCCTCCCTGCACATCCTGGCTAATAGCCATTGATGGACCTGTCCTCTGTGAATTTATCTAGCTCTTTTTTGAACCTTGTTAAAGTCCTGGTCTTCACAACATCCTCTGGCATGGAGTTCCACAGGTTGACTGTGCGCTGCATGAGGAAAAACTTCCTTTTGTTTGTTTTAAACCGGCTATCTATTAATTTCATTTGGTGACCCCTAGTTCTTATGTTATGGGAACAAGTAAATAACTTTTCCTTATCTACTTTCTCCACACCTGTCATGATTTTATAGACCTCTATCATAACCCCCTTAAGTCTCCTCTTTTCTAAGCTGAAAAGTCCCAGTCTTTTTAATCTCTCTTCATATGACATCCGTTCCAAACCCCTGACCATTTCAGTTGCCCTTTTCTGAACTTTTTCTAATGCCAAGGTACGTTTTTGGAGGTGAGGTGACCACATCTGCACGGGGTATTCAAGATGTGGGTGTACCATTGATTTATACAGAGGCAATAAGATAGTCTCTGTCATATTCTGTATCCCTTTTGAAGTGATTCCTAACAGTCTGTTTGCTTTTTGACTGCCGCTGCACACTGAGTGGATGTTTTCAGGGAACTATCCACAATGACTCCAAGTTCTCTCTTGAGTGGTAGTAGCCGATTTAGCCCCCAGGTACATAGTCCCCAAGGTATGACATTCAGGGCATGGTACAGATGCATAGAAGGTTGATTGGCATCTGGGTCCCATTCTGCCTACATTTCTAGTACTTGAGGGATTTAGTTCAGGGGCCTCAGTTTGGACCCATCTCAGGGTAGCATAGGAGAAGGGTTAGAACCCCAGACTAAGGCCCGGTCCAGGCCGGTCATTTTGGAAGTAAGCAGCAGATCTGGAGGGCGGAGACACGTTCAGCACTGGCCCACAGGTGTGCAACCCCACTGACTGGGCCAGAGCTACAGCCGCTTAGCGCTACAGCCCGAGGAAAGCTCCTGCTGTCACGACCGCCTGTAGGCGCCAGCCCTGTGCAGCAGCGGCTGACAATGTGCCTTTCAGTGAGCAACGGGCCTGCGTTTCCAGTCCAGCCTGGGCTGCCTCCCAGAGCCAAATGACCTCCGGTCTCCTCTCCCAGCCAAATTCCTCTTTTAGAATAATAAACAGCCTAGCTCAGAAAATGTCCCCTGACAGGCTGCTAACTATTTCCCTTTGCAGAGCCCTTTGGGGCAGGCAGGCCAGGCAGCTCTGGCATGGCCAGAACCACGTCTCTGTCCTGTGGGGGAAAAAGGGGGGGCTCTACCAGCATTTCGAGAACTCCAAGCTCGCTGGTTTGAATCCCACACTGTCGCCGTGCACTGAGAGAGGGGAGGAAGGCTACCCGCAGTAACGGCACAGGGAATAGGATTGCCAGCTTTCTTTTGGCACAAAACTGAACATCCTAGCCCCACCCCTTTCCCCGAGGCCCCGCCCCCCACTCACTGCATTCCCCCTCCCTCTGTGACTCGCTCTCCCCCGCCCTCATTTTCGCTGGGCTGGGGCAAGGGGATGGGGTTCTAAAAGGGGGTTGGCTCCAAATGGGGGCTCTGGGTGCAGCAGGAGGCTCTGGGCTGGGGCAGGTAGTTGGAGTGCAGGAGGGGGTGAGGGATCTGACTGGACTCTGGAGTGGGGCTGGGATGAGGGATTTGGGGTGCAGAAAGGGGCTTCAGGCTGGGGAGGGTGGGGCTGAGGGATTTTGAATACAGCAGGGGGCTCCGGGTTGAGGCAGGGGCGTGTGGTGCAGGAGGGGCTCAGGCCTGGGGTTGGGGTACAGAAGGGGGTGCAGGTTCTGGACTGGGGATGTGGGCTTTGGTGTGGGGCCACAGATGAGGGGTTTGAGGTGGGGGGGGGCTCAGGGTTGGGGCAGGGGTTGGGCCTCAGGGTCACCTGGGTGGCTTCTGGTCAGCAGCCCTACAGCAGTCTGCCTGGTGCCCGTCTATCCTGGGGCACGGCACTGCGCCCCGGAAGCGGCCAGCAGGTCCAGCTCCTAGGAAGCAAGGGAGGTGGGCAGGAGGCTCTGCGGCATGCCGCACGCTGCGCTCACCCACAGGCATGCCCCTCCCCCCAGGAGCTGGCCGTGCCGACGGTTTGCAGGGCTCAGTGCGGTGCCCAGCACAGGCAGGGACTAGCCCGCCGTGTCTCACTGCTGACCGGACTGTTAATGGCTTGGTCAGGTGCTGACTGGCTCCCTTGTCAACCAAGTGTTCCAGCCAAAAGCTGGGCACCTGGTCACCCTCGCCGGGAAGCAGGCCTGGCGTCTCTCTGCCAGTTTACAAGGCAGCGCCCCACTTCACAGAGAGTCGAGCGGGATGGGGAGAGAGGCAAAACCGTGTCCTAACCCTGAACCGAGGCAGCAGATCCCTCCCCTCCCGCATTCCGCCAGCTCCCGGAAGGTGAGGAGGGCCACGCCCTGGGGTGGGAGGCCACAGCGGTTCATTCAAGGGGGCACTGGCAGTGGCATTTCCCGAGAAGCTCCTGGAGGGGAGTCCCTATGTAGAGAGTGGTCTGCCTGGTGCTGAGAGAGGTGGACACCAGCCCTTCAGCTGCTCCAGGCTGGAGCAAGGGGGTGATCCCAGCTGCCCCATAGCTGGAGAAGGGCAGAAGGGATAGGAAACCTCATGCATCAGTGCCTAAGGCTATCGCCCTCTAGTAGGAGGCACTTCTGTCTACCGTGTGGGGAAGGCTGGGCCTTCCTTTGGAACATCTGGTGCTGGCCTGGGCCTGGCATGGGCGAGAAGGACCTCAGGTCTGAGCTAGTCTGGGGTTCCTTTATAGCTACCTTCTGGGGTCTGAGTATTTGCTTCACTCTCGGGTCATGGCTGCAGCCTTGTCATATAATTAGGGTTGTAAAGGGGTAGTCAGCTAGTCGACTACCCCTATAAGCCTATGCTTATTGCGTAGTCGAGTTGACTACTTGCATTCCCCCCCCCTTTGCTGCCTCTGTATCAGAGGCAGCAAGGGGTGGAAGCAAGAACTCGTGCTGCGGGGAGCCAGCTTAAAAGCTGGTTTCCCCCCCAGCACCGTCTCCGCGGTGACGCCCGTCTCCCTGCCACACTGCTGCCTCTATCGGAGGGGAGGGGGAGGAGAGGGAGGGGCAGGGGCTGCTTTGCGGCAGCAGTCCCTGTGTGCAGGAAGTTCTAACTCCCTGCTGGGACCCCCAGCGCACAGTGGCTGCTGCTGGCTGGGCAGGCAGCCCGGCTCAGTTCCAGCTGGTGCCGGGTGCAGGACCAAACCCTGCTACGGCTCTGCAATTTAAAAGGCAGGAGGAGCCCGGGCACAGGCTGCCTGGCTCCTACTGCCTTTTAAATTGCAGAGCCGCTGCAGGGTTTGGTCCCGCACCCGGCGCCAGCTGGAACTGAGCTGGGCTGCCTATTGACTAATCGAGTAGTCGATACAAATTCTATCCACTACTCATTAGTCAAATATGCGCATTTTAACATCCCTACATACAATCATAGTGTTCAAGGCCAGAAGGGGCCACCAGACCACAGTCTGGCCTCCTGTATAGCACAAGCCACTAGGCATCCCCCCCCGACCCCCTCTCCCCAGCCACCCCTATATGGAGCCCAATACCTAGATTAGACTCAAGTACTACAGCCACCCGGACACTGAATGGTCAGAGTACGAACTTTTCTCTGCAACCAGGAGACCTAGAAGCCTGTTGGTCTTCTGAGGAAAGCCGAGGGTCTCACCTTCTTCCAGGAGATGCGCTAGGAGGAAAACAGCGAGAGTCGCACGTTGACTGTCAGAGCTGGCAGTCCCGCCAGCCCCTGCAACTCCCACTTCCTGAGACACTTTCCTATCTCCAGATGCACAAGTCTGGAGTTAATTATTTGGCTTAGGTTTGAGGAGGTCAAAGCTGCCAACATTTCATGAGATCCATGTGTCACGGGGGCTTTGGCTGGGTAGTAGAGAGAGGGGTGTGTGTGTGTGTGTGTGTGTGTGTGTGTGTGTGTCACAGGGGCTTTGGCTGGGTAGTAGAGAGAGAGAGAGGGGGCGTGTGTGTGTGTGTGTCACGGGGGCTTTGGCTGGGTAGTAGAGAGAGGGTGTGTGTGTGTGTGTGTGTGTGTGTGTGTGTGTGTGTGTGTGTGTGTGTGTGTGTGTGTGTGTGTGTGTGTGTGTGAGAGAGAGACAGACAGACAGACACTTGGTTCTCCAGAAACGCGCCTTGTAAATAAAAAACAAACACACTCCCTCAGTAACAGTGTCTCCTCTCTGCTTTCCACCCTGGAGGCCAAGGAAAATGCGCCAGCTGTTTCAGGAAGCCATAGGAGAAGGTATTAAGCATTTCCTGTAACATGGGAAGAGTCAATATCCACCTCTCACCAGCCAGAGCAGATAGACAAAGGAGAGGCCACTGCTGCCAGGAAGGTGTCTCCACCCTCCAGGGCTGTATGGGAATCTCCAGTGGAAATACCCTCTCGCAAGCAGCAGCTTTGTGAAAACCAGCTCTGGCGAGAGGGGAAGGTGGCCATGGAACGGAGTGTGTGCGTCGGCACCACACTGGGAGCACTTTGGAGGATAGGGGTAGGAACTTGGTTCACTGGAGAATTGTTCTGAGATCAGCCATGTTAATTCAGTACAGACAAGTGCAAAGCACGACGCTTGGGATGGAGCACACAAGTGCCCGATTACAAGAGGGAGAATAACAGACACGGGGACAGTACTGCAGAAAAGGATGCGGGAATGAAAGGAGTAGGACCCATTGAATATGAGCCAGCAGTTGCAAAAAACGGCTCATTATCCTTCTGGGAGGTATAAACAGGCGTGTGATATCTAAGACATGGGAGGTAACTGTCCCATGCTGCTCGGCACCGGGGAGGCCTCAAATGCAGTGTTGTGTCCAGTTCTGGGTGCCGCGCTGTCAGGAAAGATGTAGACAAATTGGAGAGAGGCCAGGGAAGAGCAACAAAAATGATAAAAAGCTGAGTAAACCGGACGTATGAGGAAAGGTTAAAACTGGGCATGTTCAGCCCCGAGGAAAAGAAGGCTGAGGGCTTTGGGATCCCGATAACAGTCTTCATATATGGTAAGGGCTGTTACAAAGAGGACAGTTATTCTCCAGGCCCAACATAGGGCAAGAAGTAATGAGCTTCATTTGCAGCAAAGGAGATTTCGGATAGATCTTAGGAAAAACTTCCTAACTCTAAAGAGAGTTAAGACCTGGAATAAGTTCCCTAGTGAGGTTGTGGAATCCCTGTCATTGGAGGCTTTTCAGAACAGGTTAGACAAACCTGTCAGGAATGCTCTAGGGTTACTTGCTCCTGCCTCAGTAGTGGGGGAGCGAGGGGTAGACTAGATGACCTCACAAGGTCCCTCCAACTCTATGCATCTATGATTCCACCTCAAGTAGCAAGTACAGGTTGAACCTCTCTAGTCCAGCACTCTGGTCTGGCAACATCTGTGATCTGGCATGATGTTAGTTAGCCAGATGTCCACTTATCATGGGTGTGGCCAAGTTTCCCGCCATCCCATAAAGTTTGTTTGCAGCCACCAGTCCTGGCACTCAGTGTTCTGTGCTGTTATTTAGCTCTAATTTACTCCTCAATGTCTTCAAAGAGCCCAGTAAGCAGTGGAAGTGTTGGTAATGCTGCTGGACAATATTCACCTCCCATGGTCTGGAAAATTCTCTGGTTCAGCACCGGTCAGGTCCCGAGGGTGCTGGACTAGAAAGGTTCATCCTGTAGTATCTTATGGCACGAGTGACCTCATTGTAATCAAAGGGAGAACTCATGGAGTAAAGTACAACTCAGTGTTAGTGATGGGGATCGGGCCCCAGGGCAGGTCAATAGATCTTTCGAACATCTTTAAATCAAGACTGGATGTTCTTTTAAAAGAGCCGCCTTAGCTCAAACAGAAGTTATGGGCTCAGTGCATAGACTGTGATCCATGTAACACAGAAGGTCAGACCGGGTGATCATAACAGTCCCTCTTGGCCTGAAAAACTATGAATTATACCCCTTGTTTGAAAGTGGATTGTGGAACACAACCAATGGGTTTTTGATTTTGCCTTTGACTGCTCAGTTATGAAATATACAGGCAGCTAGCTAGTGATCTCTTTATCCCTTCCGCTGCAGGATTAGGATTAGATTCTCGGAGGATTTAAATGGGACTGCTATCTAAATTTGCAGCCTAAGCAACATCTCGCTCCTCATATTCATAGAGGTGAGTCTACTCAGTAAAGGCTGCCAGGCCACTGGGCTTCTCGAGGCTCGGGAAGTGGGGCTGTTTCATTACTGTGTAGATTTCAGGCCAGAGAGCTCTGGGCAAAAAAGAACTAGATGCATTCATGGAGGTTAGGTCCATCAATGGCTATTAGCCAGGATGGGCAGGAATGGCGTCCCTTGCCTCTGTTTGTCTGCAGCTGGGAATGAGTGACGGGATAGATCACTTGATGATTCCCGGTTCTATTCACTCCGGGGCACCTGGTATTGGCCACTGTCGGCAGACAGGACACAGGGCTGGTCCATCTAGCCCTGACCCAGTCTGGCCGTTCTTATGTTCACCCCGCAGGGTCCTAGAGCCTGGCCTCAGCCCGAACTTGGAGGTCTATGAAACAGCCCCACAACCTGAGCTCCGTGAGCCTGGGTTGGCTGGCACGGGCCAGCTGCTGGTTTTAGACGTGCCCTAAGAGCACTGACGCTTTCTGGGAAGTATGTCTCGGAGACAGCAGAAACGAAGGAAAAACAAAGCAGCGGGGAAGTTGCTGAAGAACTCAGTGACCTGGCAGGATTTGTTGGTAACACAGCTCTTTTCAAGCCAAAGCGAGAGAATAACAAAAACATTTGATGACTGCACATCATGTAAAACCCATTTCCCTCTCACACCAAGCAGACAGAGGCACAGCCACAGGGACAGGCCGTAGCTACAGCCGGTCAAGATTTCTTTAGATACTGGCATGTCAGGGAGACTCCTGATCAGGTCACCTCGTTAGTGACATCACAAGCATATCGCTGCCTTTGCATTTGTCTCTTCATTGGCTCCAGATCCAACATTCCCCGGCAGGGGCGGCCGACAGACTTCACCAGGCCCAGGGCAAGGTGTGGGAGGGGTGGCTTTGGGTCTTCAGAAGGGGCGGAGCCTCAAGTGGAAGGGGCGGGGCTTGGATTGAGCCTCCCCCAGCCAGCCCTTCAGCACCACCCAGAGCTCCACCAGTGATTTAAAGGGCCTAGGGCTTTAGCTACTGATGTTGCCATTCTAGCAGCAGCCAGGAGCCCGGGCCCTTTTAAATAGGTGGGCCTCAGGGCAGCTGCCCCCTTTGCCTCCCCATCCCGTTGGTGGGCCTGTTCCCCGGTACTTTGGGAGGTGGGGGAGTAATATCGTTGCAAGGTGGCGGGTCAGCCCATCACAATGATCAGGCATGGCTGTGAAGTTCAGGCCCCGCCTCCCTCAGGTAGCTGCGCCTAGGAGGTGGCTTGCCGTTGGGAATGGGGTCCCGTGCTCTGTGTCGGTTCTGTGTTACCGTCCATTTGGGATTCAGTGGTTATGCAGCGTGAGGTGGTCTCCGTAGGCTCCCCCTGTCACAGGGAGTTGTGGACCATTTTCCCACCTAGGGTTGCCAGGTGTCCGGTATTGTACCAGACAGTCCGGTATTTGCGCTCTCTGTCCAGTAAAAATAATCCCCGGCCAGCCCCCCTGCACCACCCCTCAGCTCTGCTTCCCGCCAGCCGGTTCCTCTTCCTGAGCCACCCCTGCCAGCTCTGCTTCCCGCCCCCTCTTCCTCCGGCCCCCTTCCTTCCGGCCAGCCCCGCAGCCCCGACCCTTCCCCAGCTCTGCTTCTTGCCCCCGCTTCCTCCTGGCCAGCCCGGCCCCCTCTCCCAGCCGGTTCCTCCCCCCTTCCCCACCCACGATCAAGTGTGTCTGTTTTTTTGGGGGGGTCTACCCACCAGGGTTTTTAATGGGGAACCTTGTACTGTATCTGAGAGCTGGAGAAAGGGTATTTTGGACCGACAGTGTCCGTCTCTCCTGTGTATGTCTCTGGAGACGATACAGCGCTAGCAGGGGCAGTTGGTTGTGCTGAGGGGAGGGGGGAAAGCCTCAGCACATGGAAATCACCCGATCTTGAATGTCCCATCACTTATTCTGCACAAGGATGCGTGAGCCAAGGGCTAAGCCTCATAGAAAATTTTCCATAACAACTTTTTTGTGTGTGTGGTAAAATCAGGTTTCTGACTCAAACAAAATGTGTGTGGTAAGGGTCTGCTTTCCTCAGAAACGCTCGATATTTTGCAAGAGAACCCCAAACACCCAAAATGTATTAGTTTCGCAACAAGACATTGGATTATTCCAGAGAAAAAGAACCCATGGGCCACCTTCAGGCCAGGCCCAAGGCAGCTGGCTGCGCCATGCAGCCGGATAGCTCCCAGCCAGGGCAGCGGGCGGTCAGGTGGGCACCGGGCAGCGCGAGGCCCTGAAGGCATGGGGCCGAAGGCAACTGTCTTACTTGCCTTGCCCTATGGCCTGCCCACCTTTCTCCGCAAGGCATGAGCCAAGGGGAGAAGAGAATAAGGAAAGAAGGAAGAGAGAGCAGGGCTCTGCAGCTGGTGCAGTTCAAAAGAGGGAGACTTTTTAAAAAAATCCCCAAAACAAAAAACAAACCGATGAGCAGGATGTGACTCATTTCACTGAAATACTCAGCAAAATCCCTGGTCCAAAGAGAGGCTGTACAATCCACCTGTAAGGCTATGTCTACACTGCGGTTTTTTTTTGCAGAAGAGGATATGCAAATGGCATGCTCATTTGCATATCTTCTTCCAATTCTTTTTGCGGAAGAGGTTTTGCCGCTAAAAAGCCCCATGTACGCGGGACCATTTGTTGGGAAAAAAACCCTTTTTCTCAAGATCCTGTAAACCTCAATTTTTGAGGTATAAGGGATCTTGCAAGAAAGGGTTTTTTTCTGCCAAATGGCCCCATCTACACGGGGCTTTTTAGTGCCAAAACATCTTCCGCAAAAAGAAGAATTGGAAGAAGATATGCAAATGAGCGCGTCATTTGCATATCCTCTTCCACAAAAAAACCACAGTGTAGACATAGCCTAAGTGACTCCGGAATGAGGGAAACCAGGCAGGCCTGCTAAGAGAGAGACAGAGAGGATCACACTGGACCATGGCCTGAGATGAGCAGTGGCCTCAGAAGGTTGGAAGGAAGCATGAGGCCCCTGGCATGGTGACAGCTGGCGAGGGATGCCTTGGCACAGCCCCTCTCCAGTTTTCTCCTGAGGAGTTGGGTGGTTTCGCTGTGTTCTTTGGAAGGGTCACCTAGACCGCCCCGTGATTAGGATCTAGCAGCCACAGGAACGCTGGAATAACAAGACAGCTCCATTTGTCTGTCACCTGCAGCCAGATGGTTCTCAAGAGGGGGCTAAGGGGCAGAGGGGTTAAGCCCTGGACAGGGGGGAAGGCAGGAGGTTTGAGAAGGGGAGTAAACCCCACAAGCTGGGAACTTCATCAGCCTCAAACTGGCACAAGGGCCTTTGAAATGTGAACTGAAAGGGTCCTGCTCCCGCCCGACACACTGGGGCTGCACAGGGGGTGGTCTGGGGGCGGGTAACCATACAGCTAGGGAGATAGGGGGTGGACCTACAAGTCCTTTCTGGTCTCAGCATCATTGTGCTAATTCTGGGCTGTTTGGACAGGACGTGGCCTGCAGTGCAGCGGAACCCCCGCCATGCCGCCTCTATCCCTGAAGATGCTCCTCCTCTTCCTCGCAGGTGAGCGTGCGATTGGGTGTGGCTGGGCGTGAGGATGCCTCTTTGCTGGCATGCAGGGCCATGCTAAGGGGGCCGTGGAGCCTGGGGCAATCGCCCTTCCCCGCAGGGCTCCCCATCCCTGCTCCACCCCTTTCCCCAAGCCCTGCCCCTGCTCCACCCCCGCTCTGCTCCCTCACCCCGTTCCCCGAGCAACATGGCCTGAAGGATCACGGGGAGCCTGGCACGGCAGTAGCAGGGATAGCCACCCCCCGCCCACACTCATCATGCAGGCGGCAGGAGCCAGAATGGCCCAGCAGCCAGCTCCATCCCGCCACGCTGTCCTCTCCCTGCCTGCCATGCCCCGCTTCTCCGCCGCTCCACTTCCCCCTGCCACGGAGACGCCAAGCGGCTCCCACCGCCCACAGAGTGAGTGGGGGTGTGACCTCTTCTGTCGCCCCGCACCAGGCCCCCGTAATCCCCCGGGTCCCTCCCGTCCATAGGACTGTTGGGGTGGCTGCTGCAGGGCCCCCAAAAGCACAGGGCCTGAGGCGGCCCCCCGATTCATCCTGTGGGTGGGGTGGCTCTGCTGACACGTGTGGATTCCCTAAGGATGCTTCCTGTCATGGGGACAGAACCAACGGGGATGAACACGAACACACACACACACACACACACACACACACACAGAGTTGTGCATCCCCTTTCAATGCACAGACATCCACCCCCACCCCTCCACAGGCAGACCCGACAGCCACGCCCGCATCCCTATTTAAAGGGCTCTCTCTCCCCCCTGGTCTGGGCAGGTGAGGTGCTTGTAGCTCAGCATGGGCCCTCTCCTCCGCCACACCCCACACAATGCTTTAGGCACCCAGAGGTAGGGGCTGAATGGACTCCTGCATGTTCCCTGCAATTCCAGGCTGCTTCGTCCACCAGGCACACGTGTGTGCGGGCGAGTCGGAGCCAAGAGCGCAGCTAGGAAGCCGGCGGCAAGGGAAGTGTCAGGAAGCGACACAGGAAGCAATTCAGGAAGATGTTGCCTCCTGTATCGCTTCCAAGGGATTTCCTGGAAAGTTTATTTTTGCTCCTCTTTAAAAAAAACAAACAAACCAAAAAAGTGGTCCAATCTCATCCATGTCTCTTGCCACATGGCTCCGTGGGACCAGAGCCAAGTGGGAGGGAGCTCTCTAGCAGACCACCTGTCACAGCTAATGCCTGACCCTTCTGGGCCTTCAGGAGATGCATTGGAGCCCTCCAGTGACAAGGGAGTGCGGCAAAATTGCAGCAGAGCCGGTGTCATTTCTGTGACACCGACCTTTGGACTCAGGGTTTTCGGTCCAAATGTACCGGAGCAAGGGGACTGCTGGGAAGCATCACCATCCACGACGGACCCTTGGGCTGCCTCCTGGGCAGCTTCTCAGAGCTCTGTCCACCCCAAAAGAGCCCCCTCCGAGGTCCCAAGGGCAGGTGTCATGGCATCACGGCGTAAGATGCTGAATTTGCCTTAGTGCATCCGCGTTTTCAAAGGCTGGAAGCTGACTCACACCTGGACCGTTTGCACGCTCGCTGGCTGTACTGTCACACCCCAAATTTGCACATGCAAAGTGAGCGGTGTGCACCATTGCCTGTTACATGTGGGAGTTGGTCCTTTAGGTTATAGCACAGTGTTGGAAGTCAGGAGGATCTGGGTTCTAATCCCAAATTAACCACAGACTCATGAGGTGACCTTGCCTGTGTCTCTTAACCATGCTGGGGGGCTCCATTTTCCCACCTGTAAATAGGGGCAAAACCACTTACTTACCCCAGCATTGTTCTGATGCTGAATGCATTAACGAGCGTAACGGGGAAAGGGTTAATTCTGATGCTCTGCTTAATGCGGACGGCAGGGATGGTGGGTCTGGGGGATCCATTCAGAACTTGCAGTTTCCAAAGGCAGCAGAAGGATTTTGACCTGCTTTCTCACTCCGATGAATGGGGGTTGTTTGTCTACATACCCTTGCCAGCTCCCAAACCCCCGGGAGGGGGGCAGCAGCAGGAGGGTGTGCTCGTTAACAGTGGCTGTGCGGGCGGCAGCGGGAGTTCCCATGCTGCTGTGTGGCTCGCACGCATACTGGAGTGGTGGATTCATTCCTGACCGTCACAACAGGTTACTTACCGTTGTGAGGGACCGGGCTGGGGCTGGGCTCGGCTGAGGGCGTCTGCTCAGGGCGAATTGCTCAAACTCAGGTCTCGTTACAGCCCCAGACTGGGAACCTTCCCAAATAGGCCACAAACCAGTCACACCGAGCGCCTCAGCTGCCAATCTGGCCAGCCTGAAGCCTCAAGAGCAAAACCCCTCTGACACCCCAGTTCTTCCTGTGCCCCACGCAGCCTCAGGCCTAACACACAGGTGAGGGGTTATAGAACCCAATCTCACCTACCCCGAATGGGTTCTTCCGGTCCCAAGAAACCAGCCACAGTTCCCAGGTCAATTTACACTCTGGATCTTACCCACAAGACCATGCTGAGCCAATCCTTTAGAATCTACAATCTAAAGGTTTATTAATAAAAGAAAGAAAAGCATGAGAGTAAGATTGTTAAAGAAAATACATTACATGCATCGAATCATCCAGTTCTCGATACAGACTCCTAGCAGAGATGTTATAAACTGCTATCTTAAAAGTCTCTGGTGTACATCCTATGTCAGGATGGGTCCATGGTTCTTTCCGGCTCGTTGTTCCCTGCAAGGCTGCATCTGGGATCAGGAGCTGAACTGAAGACCAGATGGAGGGTGCCACATGGCACTTATATACCTCCCCTGGCATCTTCCTGGCCAGAGAAGGTCACATGGTCCAACGACCTATCCCTGTGTCCCATGCTGGCAGCCCTTCGGCCCTGGCTGGTTTGCAGGTATCAGTCACATGCCTGAGGTGTGTATTGGCACCTAGCGATTCATTGTCCCTGGAGCCGTGCTAATTAGCACCGTCACTAGCTGAACATTCTTTGCCCATTGCTCTGCCTCAGACAGAGAATTTTCCAGCATCCCTGCAGAGTACATGTTTAAACTCCACATACAGATATCATACAAGTACATGAATAGCATACACAGAATCAGTAGAACAGAAGCTTTCATGTGCTACCTCACATGGCCACCTTTGTATATACTTTGGGGCAAACACCTCCCCAGGGGTGCAGCAGTGATCTGGCTGCTCCCCTTAAAATCCAGTAACATGACAACCGTTACAAATCAAATGGTCCTGCTCTAGGCCCTGCGCCAGCTCCCTCTGAGCTCGCTGGCTCCGCTGCCGCCCTATGATTGACTCCATACGCTCTCCTAGGTTTGCCCGCCGCGGCCTCCACAAGCACCACGCTGCACATTTCGCCCAGCGACCCCGAAGTCGTCCTCCCTCTCTCAAGCAACTTCTCACTGATGTGCTCGGGGGAGGCCGAGGTGATGTGGGAACGGGACATGCAGCCCATCGCCGCCTCGCCCGAGCAGCGGAACGGCACCTTCACCAGCACACTCATGCTCTGGGACGTGACGGGCCTTGACACGGGGGAGTATGCCTGCAGCTACAACCATTCCCAGAAGCCCACGGAGAGGAAGGCCGTCTATGTCTTTGTGCCGGGTAGGGGACAGAGCACCCCCGTCTCCTTTCTGGGTGCATCTCTGCGGGGGAGGGGGGGGTTGGAGGCCCGTGGAAAGGTGGGGCTGAATTTTAGATTGCGCCTCACACTGACAACAGGTTCTCGCAGTTGGGGCTGGGGGATGACAGGACGTAAGATAATGACTGACACATGGGAGGCTAGAGTCACCTGTCTGCATTGGCGTGCCTCTGAAGCCCCCTCCCCAGAGGCAGGGTGCAGATTATTAGAACTAAGATTCCCGCAGGTGAAGGGCGAGGGTGGGGGAGATCGTTGGAAAGAAAAAGTGAGTGAAACGCACCCCGTGGAGAACAAAGCACACAGCTCCGATGGCCCATGTGCCTAGCGATAACCCCAGCAGCTGTGGGAGTGCTGGAGGAAATGTCTGTTTGCATGTCCGTCTGCAAACAGAAGTGCGATCCCATCCCTCGGCAAGTGGGTAGTCACGATCAGGGCCTCAAAGCCAGCTCTTCTGTCGCTCTCGTCAGTGCTTTTTTAGTTTAAAAAAAAAAAAGGTGCCGTTACTCCAGGGGAAAGTTGTTGAGAAAAAAAAAAAGCCGGGTTGGGGCTGGCATTGCCCTTTTAAGATATGCAGTCCCTTTAAGACACGCGGCCCAGCTGATTGTCGGACATTTGCCTACAGAGGTGACAGTACGCGCCGTTCTTTCCAGGTAAGCTGTGATTGGAGGTGCCGGTACTGCGTACTGGGCAGTACTGTCACAAAAAAAGCACTGGCTCTCGTAACCAGATTGCCTTCCTCCTTTCCCTTCTGCAGACCCCTCCTTGGTCTTCCTCCCCCCCGGCCCCGAGGACTCCTTCATCTTCATCATCGGCTCCAACGAGGCCACCATCCCGTGCCGTGTGACCGACCCCCGGGCCACGGTGACTCTCTATGAGAAGAAGGTCAAGATCCCAATTCCTGCAGACTATGACAGGCAGCAAGGTTTCAAGGGGTTCTTCGAGGACAGGACCTACATCTGCAGTGCGACGCTGGGCGAGCGGGAGGTGCACTCCGACGCGTATTATGTCTACAGAATCCAGGGTGAGCCGCTCCGTAGGTCTGCCCGGGGGGATGGCTCAGAGGGGTCAAGGCTGGTCTGTGTAAAGCCGTGGTGGGCAACCTGTGGTCTGCAGGCCCCCCACAGCCCATTGGGATTCTATGTGTGGCCCATGAGATACTTTGTTTACTGTTGCTGATGCACAAATGTGCCAGATTCTGCTGGTTTCCATCCGTGTCATTTTTTTCCTACCAGTGTTACTAAAGTGACACACACACAGGAGCGGGCCCGAGGCTGGCTGCGGCAGCTGGCACCCTAGGCGGAAAGTGCAATCGGCGCCCCCGCCTGCATGGCTGTCAATGGCCATGACGTCATCATCGGACACCTGGGCCCGTGGTGCCCTAGGCAATTGCCTAGTTTGCCTAGGTCCACAGGCCGCCCCTGCACACACATAAAGCAAGGGCACGTGAAGTGAAGTGCGTGCTGATTGCACACTGACTCTGAGAGCCGTGCGCTATCTCTGCACCCAATCAAAGTGCTGCTCCCGTTCAATCCCCACACCCCACAAATTCTAGGCATGCAAGCACAGTGAGCAAAACTGCCCTGTCCCGGGAGACTGTCTTGGTTACCGCAATCTTACGGCCCACTGAGATGGAGGAGGGCCCCTCATGCAGCCCACTCACTAGCCTAGGTTGCCATTGCTGGTCTAAGGGCAGCTGCAGCCCCCCTCCGGGTTAAATATGGACTCCCTGCCTCATCTGAGCACGTGGCCCTAAGGGCTGAAAGCCTCCGGTTCTTCCCTGGGAGAGGCCGGTGCTGCACCTTGGTTAGTTCACAGCACCACAGCTAGAGGGCAGCTCTGCTGGAGAGTTCAGGCTCTCCTGGGTGGCAGGATTCGGGCACTACTCTCTATGGGCTACATTTTGCCATCATTTACCAAGGTTCCCTCTAAGCTGCGTGGCAGCACGGCCCTGCAGCTGCGTAATGAGCCCCACCAAGAGGCTCACGGCTACCACATGGAGCTGCCTAGATAGGGGAGGGGCACTTCTCCCTCAGCGACAGCAGCAGTTCCCTGCTGAGGACAGAGCAGCGAGTCTGTCCCAGCCCATAGGGAGGGGACATGTCCCTACTGACTGGAGAAACTCGCTGCTCTGTGCTCGGCAGGGAGCTGCTGCTGTTGCTGATGGAGAAGTGCCCTTCCCCCTGCCAGACAGCTCCATTTGGAGCCCTGAGCCCCTGGGGACTTGCTGCCGTGCAGGTTAGAGGGAACCTAGCTCTCCATTGGCCTCACCATAAGGAGCTTGCTCCCTGGTAAATCAGAGCAGAATCTAGGCCTGTGGGCTCACTGAGGCTACGGCTACACTGCCGGGTGTTTTGCAGAAGAAGATATGCAAATTGTACTCGCATTTGCATATCTTCTTCCAATTCTTTTTGCGGAACTGGTTTTGCCGCTATTTGGCCCCATGTAGACGGGGCCAAATGTTGGATAAAAACCCTCTTTCACAAGACTCTGTAAACCTCGATTTACGAGGAATAAAGGGTCTTGCGGAAAGAGGGCTTTTTCCGATATTCAGCCCTCGTCTACATGGGGCCAAATAGCGGCAAAACCTCTTCTGCAAAGAGAATCAGAAGAAGATATGCAAATGCGAGCGCAATTTGCATGTCTTCTTCCGATTAAAAATGGCAGTATAGCCATAGCCTCAGTTTCTAGACTCTCCTCTAGGGACCAAATCCTTCCCCCCACCCGGTCCTCCCTGTCCAGAGCTGTTCCCAATGACAAGCTCCAACAATGTGCATTGTGCCCAGCATGGGCCCGCGCACACCTTCCCTGCTCAGCCTGCAGCTCCCACTTCTGGGGAAGGGGACATGTTCACAGGGCCATGAAGTGGGCACGAGGTGGAGCATGTCCGAGCCCCGCTGGAGTCCCTCCTGCAGAATTCCCTGGGCTCCCCAGGAGCGCGTTAAGATCATGATGCCAGGGCGCTGGTCGGAGCATGGGACATTTTGCCATTGGACTCAGCTGAGGTCATAATCCCTGGGCATGTGTGTGTAGTGGCCAGTGCCCTGTAACGCGAGGCACTGCATGGCCAGAGAGCACAGAGGCCACCTCTGCCCCAGACAGCTTCCAGGCTCAGTGAAAGACAAGAGACGCCCGGTGGATGCCGACAGGCAGGGCAGTACTGGGAAGCAATGAGACGATCGTGTCGGTGGGGTAGGCTGGCGTCCCAGCTTTGATTCACCCCTGGCTGTGTCCCTCCCTCCTCTTCAGTCTCTTCCCTGAACGTTTCCATCGGGGCGGTGCAGACCGTGGTGAAGCGAGGCGAGAACATCACAGTGATGTGCACCGTGAGCGGCAACGAAGTGGTCGACTTCAGCTGGTCTTACCCGCGCCAGGAGGTGAGTGTAACCGGCCTGGCAGCTCCTCCCTTTGCCCGCTGTGCCAGGGCCACGTGGCAGTATCAGGCTGGGCTGCCTCCTTCACGGCAGGAGCCCCCAGACTTGGCACCCCCCAGCAGTGCCGAGGTGGCATCTGGCTCCCTGCCACTCACAGCCTGTTCCGTGGCCCCTTTGGTGCCCGCCTGGCACAGGCTGGGAGGCTGCTACAGGTCTCAGCTCGGCAAGGCCCTTGAGTGCGTGGGCCAAGACAGCAGCTCTCGGGGTCTGCACTGCTGCTGAGTTCTGGCGCGCGAGGCCGTCCCACGTCCACCACCAAGCCCAACAGGGAGGCGATGGCCCACAGGCTCCCGCACAGCAGCTGGGAGTCCTGGGATTGTGACCTTGGGCAGGCAGCTCACAGCTCTGGTGGCCTGGAAGGTGGAGTGAAGCTGGCAGGGCACAGCCAGGCACCTGCTCTCCAGCCTGTCCAAATGCCTCACAATCATTAATGCTCCTGGGAGGTAGGGAAGAGCCACGATCCCTGTTGACAGATGGGAAACCGAGGCACAGAGCGACTACGTGGCCCATGCAAGGTCACCTACGTGGCAAAGCAGGGGGTGATCCCAGGTCTCCCAAGTCCAAGGCTGGTGCCCTAAGCCACTAGGCCACCCTTCCTCCGTGGGGCCTAGGTCTGCTGGTCCGTGCTCCCTTCCCCAGCCGACTGGGCCTGCCATGTCTGTGGAGGCAATGCAGGCTCGGTTCAAATTGACTGAGGCAGGCGGGGTGAGCCCGGGTGAGGCGGGAGAGCCGCTCTCCCCTTGCCACACACCCTGCCACTTGTGATGCCTGTCAGCGCCTCAGGAGCAGGGCCGGGGGACTTGGAAGGGAGCGTCATCCACCGCTCCTGCCCCGGAGGCCCCAGCACAAGCTCGAGGCCGGAGCCCTGTTCATGGCTGACCCCGCAGTGCGTTCCGAGCCAAGCACATGTGGGGTCCAGATTCCAGTGCTCCCTGGCCTAGCGGGCTCCTTGCTGTCGAGTTCTGATCTCACGGGGGTCGGGGGGGTGTCCTCTCTCCCCTGCGCAGGCGGGTAAGGCTGTGGAGCCGGTGACAGACTTCTTGCCTGGATCCAGCTATGAAATCCGCTCCATCGTGACCATCCAGGACGCAGAGCTGGAGGACGCTGGCATCTACAGCTGCCACGTCTCCGAGGTCTCCCACCAGAATAAGGACAGGAAGGACATTGAGATCCGCGTGATCGGTGCGTTGCCACCCGCGCGGGGCCAGCGAGCTCTGGGCACCCGCTAGCCCTGCCACCTGCCTGTGCCTGGGCCGCACAGGCATGGTGTCTCCCCTCTCCCTCTCCGCCGTGCCTTCTCCTCTCCTGGGGGCAGGCCCCAGGGCGGGGCTGCTGACCCCGCTCCCCTGTGAACCGCCTGCAGAGCGCGGCTTTGTGAGGTTCCACACCGGCCTGTCCGACGTCGAGCTGGCCGAGGTGCACAAGAGCCACACCATCCAGGTGCAGCTCGAGGCCTATCCGCCGCCAACCATCCTGTGGCTGAAGGACAACAAGACCCTGAGGGTGGGGAACAGCAGCGAGTTCGCCATCACCAGCAAGAGCCTGTCAGAAACCAGGTGGGTGGAACAGGCCCCTGCCCAGAGATGGCTGTGGCCGGGGCCCAGCGAGAGAGCCGCTCCCACCCAGCGTGGAGCAGAGGGGTGGGAATTCTCCGTGCGCCGCGAGGCGAGGAGTTCTCCACAGCGATCCTGACTCGATGGTTGGCTGGGCGGTTTCTGTGTAAGCCTCGGCTGGGTGGGCGGGAGCGAATCACCCCCGTAGGCCTGTTGGGCACCAGGGAGCCTCTTCCCATCTTCACTGTGTGGAATCCTTTCCTCAGGTACCAAACCACTCTGACCCTGGTGCGGGTGAAGCAGAAGGAAGGGGGGTTCTACACCGTCCGGGCGTCCCACGAGGACGACACCCAGGAGCTGTCCTTCTACCTGCAAATTAACGGTGAGGAGACAGCACCACCGACCTTTGATACACACGGTGTTAGACGGGGTCCTAACAGCCCCCTCCACAACTCTCAGCTGGACGCAAAGACCCGGCTGCTCGGACTGCAGCCTCTTTGGGTCGTTTTTGTCAGAGCAACGGGTGGAAGCAGACCAGGCCCCACATTAGGCTGGGAAAAGGGTCGGCACTGCCGCCTGTTGACACTGAGCTCTACTGTTGCTGTGTGCGTACCACAAACAGTCAAAGGCAGGTGAATGCTTCACAGTGGGGCTGACAGACTCACTGGGCCCCTGGGAAGCTGGGGGGAGGGGGCATCTCCTTGCTCCCAGAGGGGGCGGGGCCTCGTGGGGAGGGGAGGGGCTTCATGTGGGAGGGGAGGGGCCTCAGGTGGGAGGGGCGGGGCCAGGCCTAGCCACATCAGGCAGCCCCCAGTGTTACCAACAATGCGCCACGCAGGGCTCCAGCAACGATTTAAAGGGCCCAAGGCTCCAGCTGCCATTACTGCCACAATAGCGGCAGTGGCAGCCAGAAGTCCTGGGCCCTTTGCCCCCCACATTGTCGAGCCCGTTGCTTCACATTTGGTTCATCGGGTGGCAGCGAGCCCCATGCTGCCTGTGTGTGTTCCCGCCTAAGGAGGGTCAGAGTGCCAGTTGTTTTTTGCAGGAAATTTTGGGGCAGGAAAGTTGTGGAGGGTTTGTTTGTTTTTTTTCTTCTGATTTGGGGTTTGTTCCAAATCTTTAACCAAAACCCGTATTTTCATGTTGCACCAAAGAACTTAACCAAAAACCAAAAAAAATTTTGCTGGAAACATCCCCACCCCACCCTGCTGTTCCGCTTTCACAGTGTGGTGTGACTTGTGGGCCCCGAGTGAAATGGGCGTGGGTCTAGCAGGAGCTGAGCCCACTTGCATTGGCTCTAAATTTGGCCCTTAAATCTCAGCCCCTCCGAGGTGGAGAAGAGCTCTCTGCCCGTCTCCTACCAGGTGTCAGGGCAGCATGGGAGGGAAACCTGCTGCCCGCCCCGGCTCACCCTCCGCCTCAAGGGAGGGGACACGCTCCTCTTCCATTCCAGCAGGCCCTAAAGTTGTGTGGCTCTTGCTGAAAGCACCGGGGCTGTGCACACAACCAGCCCAGGCCTCTCCGCAGCCCTCTGCAGGGGGCTACTTACTTCACTCTGGTTCCCCGCCGTGGATGGTTCCTGCCAGTCCCTCCCCCTCGCTCTCTCCGAACACACGCAGGTACTGTGGGACCTCGCATGGCTCCATTAGCCAGCCTTTCCACCTGCCACCCCCGTTCCATGACCGTCGCTTCCCTCCCGTGGGCAAAGCAAACAGCTGACTCTCTCGTCTTTTCCCAGTGCCTGCCAAGGTGCTGCTGCTGAAGGAGAACAGCAACGCCAGCAGCGGGGAGCAGACAGTAACGTGCACCACAGAAGGGATGCCCGAGCCGGAGCTGAGCTGGTTCACCTGCAGCGACATCAAAGGGTGAGGGAGCCAGCGACCCATGGCATGCATACTTTCCTTTCCTGGATCTGCCTTGACGGACTCTGGGGGTGGGTGTCCTCTCACCCGAAGCGCCTGCATCGTGCCCACTAGCACCTCCTGCTGGGAGAAACCGAGAACTGGGCATTTCTTGCCTCATGCTCAGACCTCTTACACCTGCTAGGGAAAGCCGGGACTGAATTTGCCTGAGTAACTGATGCAGTGGTGTGTCTACTTAGAGCTCCAGGAGCTCAGCCCTGAAGGGACTGAGATCTCAGCTAGTGGAGTAACGAAGATGGAGCTCTGGTTTTTCACCTCAGTGACTGTATTACCAGTGGGAGCCCCTTTGCACTGGCGTACAGACACCACACACCTGCCGTCCCTTCCCAGCACTCTACGGGCATGTCTACACTAGGAATTAATGACTCCAGGTTTTACAAAGTTGAAATAGCATGTCCCCACTGTGAGGAAGCCTCGAAATTAGTCTGAGACAGGCTCCGTGGATGCGCTGCCTCGAATTAGAGCCCCAGGAAGCACTGGGAAGTCATTCATTTGAATTGCTCTGGGGAGTCGTTATTTCAAAGTAGCGGCACCGGAGCGTCCTCACTACTGCTATTTCGAAATAACGATTTTGGAATTAGCATTATTCCCCAAGGAAGGTGGAGCACAGACTTCGAAATAAGCGGCCCGTTATTTCAAAATAATGGGCTTGGTGATGTGGACGCTCCGCTTATAAATTCAGCCTAAGGGAGGTTATTTTGAAACTAGCCAATTAGCCCATCATAAGACGGGATTTTCAGGTCTCTCCTCCACGTCGGTCTTCTCTCCTGAGACTCCAGTCTCTTGCTCTCTCTCTCTCTCTCTCTTTCCTCTTCCTACTGCCTCCCCCTCTCTCTCTCAGCTCTCCTCCGCCTCCTGCCTCTCTCTCTGTCTCTCTCTTTCTCTTCTCCTCCCCCTTCTGCCTCTCACTTGGGGGACTGCAGAGCCCAAACGGCCGCTTGTGCCGCTTGCTCCCCGTGGTGGCCCGGCTGAGCAGCGCAGAAGTCAGCCGAGCACCACAGCGGGAGGGGAGCGAAGGGGGCCGGGGCGGTGACGTACACGGCCAGGCCCCACCCCCTAGCCGTGTCCGTCACTGCCCCGCCCCCTTTCCCCTCCTGCCATGGCGCTCGGCTGACTTCTGCGCTGCTCAGCCGGGCCACCGTGGGGGAGCAAGCAGCGCAAGCACCCCCGTGCTACATGGGGACCGCGGTGCCCAAACGGCCGCTTGCATCGCTTGCTCCCCTGTGGCGGCCCGGCTGAGCGGCGCAGAAGTCAGCCAAGAGCCACGGGGGGAGGCGAAGGACGTGACTCAGGCAACAGCGCTGCCCAGAGGGAACAGCCAGGGAGGCAACAGCACCGCCCAGAGGGAACAGCCAGCATTTCAGCGTTACAGAGTCACAGACATTGAGCTACTATATATATGATAATGCCTTAGTGGAGGCCAGGGCTAAGTATGAGGTGAGAGACAGCAGGCGAACCCGGGCCAGCAGACGGGGAAGCAACGAAAAGCTGCTGGCCAGCGTGATAGGCAGCAGTCGCGGCACATGTAACTCGGGTCACTGAGGGATCTATTTTAACGTTTCTGCAGACGGGCGGCTTGACCTCACCAATCCTGAAGCTCCCGCTTTGGTTTTCCAACCACCTCTGGGAGGCTCACCCCTCATTTCTCATGGGACCCACAAAAGCAGTGGGTACTGCAGCAGCACCCTGTTAAAAATCTCCATTCTCCAACACCGATACCAGCCATGCTGCACTGTGGCACATTCCGTCTTGCCCTCGCAGTTGGCGTGTGTCCCTGGCTGGTTCCCAGGAAAAGGGCGGGAAGAAGTGCCTTCGAACAGAAGCTAGGATGGGGCTCACTGGAGCCCTCTGTGGGTGCATCTACACAGCAGTGTTATTTCAGAACAACGGACGTTATTCCGAAACAACATCGTCCGCGTCTACACTGCAAGCGCTTATTTCGCCATTATGGCAAGCTGGAGGACTTCTGACTCCCAACTCCTGTGACCCTCATTGCACGAGGAGTAGGGGAAGTCGGAGGCAGAGCATTCCTCCTCGGACTTCCTGCCGTGTAGACCACGCCACAAGCCGAGTTAAGCTATTTCGACTTCAGTGACGCAATTGACGCAGCTGAAGTTGTGCAGCTTCTTTTGCCTGTAGCCCGGCTGTGTCGACGGGCCTTTGAGCCCCCCCGGCTCATCGGTGATGGTGCAAGAGAGACGCTAACAAACCCAGGGGTCTGCGCTGGCTGTTCTAGGAGAGACCCGGTGACAGAGAAGCCAGGGGGAGGGCGGGGAGGAGGGAAGCTCCCTGGAGGATGAGCTGTTCTCCTCAAGGGTTTGCAGGGCAGAGGGAGGGTCACAAAGGGCCGAGCTAGACCAGCTATGAACACAGCATCCCGCAGCGTCGGGCTCCTGGGATTGTCTCCCATGTCTGGTGCTTTTTCCAACGGGCAGGTGCGGCAGCCAGGAGCAGCCCACCAGGCTGCGGGGGAACAGCTCGGAGGAGATCAACCTGCAGACCGGTACCGTGTACCACGAGGCGCTGAAGGTTTACCAGGTGAACAGCAGTCTGCGGCTCCGCAGCGTGGACGAGCGCCGGCTCATCCGATGCTCTGTGCAGAACCTCCTGGGCAGTGATTATCAGGACATCACCCTGGCCCCACACGGTGAGTCGCCTGGTGCCTGCTCTACCTCTACCTGCTCTGCCTGTGCAGGGCTCCGTGCTGGAAGCATAGCGCAGGCCGGGGGACTCGGCTGCTCCGAGGGTCTGCAGCCTGCTCCTTTCGTTCGAGTGGAAGAGGCCTCTGCTCAGGGGCGGCTCGAGGCCGGCTGCGGCAGCTGGCGCCTCAGGCGGAACGCGCGATCGGCGCCCCCGCCTGCACGGCCATCAATGGGGTGACGTCATCATCGGGCGCCACTGAAGGCGGCGCCCTAGGCGATGGCCGAGTTGGCCTATAGCCACGGGCCACCCCCCTGCCTCTGCTGATGAAGCAGCGTAGCTGGAGCCTTTGGTGCCCTTTGGATGTGGCCAGGGCCGTCCTTACCCAGACGCAGAACACGCCGCTGTGGAGGGCACCAGAAAATTTGGGGCACCGCTGGGTCTTAATGTGCACCCTCCCGCCTCTTCCTAGCCCTGTTCTGTGGCTCTGCCGTCTCCGGAGAGGAGCTAGTTCACTTACAAGCGGAGCTGTTCGCAGACACAGAGCCTGGGAAAGAGCCACTTCAGTGGTAATGAAACCATTTAACAAGCATTTGCCACGCCCAGGTCCCTACTGCCCGTTACTGTGTTAGTCCACAGGACCTGAGTTTCAAATTTGCTTTAAAAATATTTCACTGGGGTGTTGCTGCTGACGATTATAAAATCACAGCTCTAAAATACCCCCCTCCCCCCCTGCCCCGCCACCGCTGGGCTGCCATCGGGCATAGGGGCACCAGTTTTATAGCGCTGCGAAGGGCCCCATCAATCCTAAGGACGGCCCTAGATGTGGCCAACATTGTGTGCCATCGGCATGAGGCAACTTCAGTGTCTGGCACGTGCGTGCCCCCCCCCTCCCTCTCCTGGCCGGTCTCTCTGCAGGGCTCCTGCCTCCTGCTTTGGAGGCTGTGCCCGCAGGGTAAAATGAACGCATCCCTGTCGGTGCACAGTCCGGTCTGAATGTCCTCGGTCCTGACACGGAGAGTCGCATCCGTGTGGAAACCAGGAGGGGGCGAATGTGCCAGAGCCAGACCCCACGGAGTCAGTGCGAAGGGAGAGCGGGAAGTTTTGCACAGAGAGCAAGCGGGCACCACGCCAGCTTCATTAGCCACTTGTTATCCAGGCCGCAGGCACCAGAGGGCGCCACACACTCACATTTGTAGGCTGGGAGAGGGACCAGGAACAAGAACCCACACAGCTGGGCCAGCTCCTACCACGGGAGACCACTGCCCCTACTGCCCACGGCTCTGTACGCCTCCCTGAGCCAAATCGCTTCCAAAAGCCCCTGGCCCTGGGGAGCTGTGCTGCCGCAAAGGGGCTGGAGCATCACCCCGAATTCCTTCCCACTGCCAGAGAGTCCCCCCCCACCCCTGTGTGCCTCTCTCCAGCCCCCACGGGGGATTAGTTCTAGGGGCCGGGAGCAATCATCCAGGGTGACCCTGAGCCCAGCAGAGAAGGGAGAGGCTGGCTGGGTCTGGATGAGCGAGGGAGGGAAAGCCAGCCAGGGGAAGCCCCAAGTCTGGCTAAGGGTCGTTTCCGTCCGTTTCCAGGGATGGACGGAGCGCACCAAAATGTGCCCCAGCCCAGCACTGGCTGTGGGGGTTGATGTCAGCTCGGGGGGCGGGATTTGGAAAGGGGGGGAGCAGGGGCAAGAAGGGGCAGGATCACAGCCATCTTGGCTAGTTTCTCCGAGTGCGTGTCCTGAGCAGCCCCGGCCGCGAGGGGCTGGAGGGGATCTGATGGTTTCCCATGTGGCTCTTGTTGCAGGCTTTCCCTTTAAGGTGGTCCTCGTCTCCGGCATCCTGGCCTTGGTGGTACTGGCTGTCATCTTCCTGGCGATCCTCGTCATCGTGTGGAAGAAGGTCAGGGTGAGCCCACCCCCTTGGGACAGGGAGGTGGGAGGCCTCCTCCCTTTGACTGCAGGCCCCAAAAGGGCCTGGCTGGGCTGCCATGGGCAGCTGCCAAACAGCCCCCTCTTCTAGCTCCTCCGTACAGAGATGGAGCCCCCCCCCCCACCTCCCCCGGCTCAGGCAGCCAGCTGCAGACCTTCTCTCAGCATCCATGGCAGCAGGGATGTCTCCCTGAGGGGCCTGTGGGAGGCAGAGGGTGCAGGGGAACCCCCCCCCCAGCACAGTCCTTCGCTCAGCTTCCCTCCAGGCTGCACCGCACCCTCTGAGATCTCTCGTCTCCCCCCGGCAGAAGCCTCGCTATGAAATCCGCTGGAAGGTGATTGAGTCGGTCAGCTCCGATGGACACGAGTACATCTACGTGGATCCCATGCAGCTCCCCTACGACTGCAGCTGGGAGCTCTCCAGGGACAAGCTGGTGCTAGGTAAGGGGGGCTCTCGAGGGGGCCGGATGCCAAGTAAGGGATAGAAAAGAAGGGGGCACAGATGCAGGATCCCCGCAGCGGCAGAGCGTGCCTCCAACCCACCAGAGTGTGGGGGGGCCTGTAGCCAGGGCCAGCTGGGCAGGAGACAGAGGGGCTGACTGACTGGCCGGGCCCTTGGGCAAGGTGTGGGGAGTGGGGACCAGCTCCGTGCCCTGGAAGGGGCGGAGCCTTAGGTAGAAGGGGAGGGGCTGGGACTAGCCTCCCCCCAGGCAGCCCAGAGCACTCCGCTGGAGGCTCCAGCACCGATTTAAAGGGCTGGGCACCCCAGGCTCTTTTGAATCGCCAGGCCCCAGGGCAACTGCCCTCCTTTTGTCAGCGGGCCTGGCAGGGGGTGTGGGACTGAGGCGCTTCCCTGGGACGTGTATGTCACCCACCCAGCGGCGCTCTTCGCCCTGGGAGATGGGGCGTGGGAAGCAAATACCGATCCTCCCAGAGAGAGCCTGTGCCCCTTAGAGCATTTAGGAGTGGAGTGGGCAGGTGAGGCACAACCATCAGGGCTGTCATGTGCAGGGGCCCTGCCTCTGAGCCATGCTGTGTCTGCTCTGCCTGGGCATTGCTGTGCTGATCCGAGACAGGAGCTCAGCTCCCAGGCATCACGGCAGGACCGGCCTCTCGGGCAGCCTCGAGGGAATGCCAGCCCCGTTGCCAGCACAGCAGGTATCCCCAGAGGAGGGGAGCCCGCTAGCATGTAGGGGACCCTCCATGAACTGACATTCAGCATCAAAGACCCCCCTCCATTACGGGAATCACAATGTGAGCATTCCCATCCTCCTACAGCCCTTCCCCCGGGGTCTCAAAGCCCTTCCCAACTGCCTGGGTAGCTGGGAGTGCGGAACCGGGACAGAAAGCATTTAAAACCACTGTTGCAGCAAACGAGTAGCTAGTTGCTTTAATGAATAAAAGGTAAAAAGATTTTGAGTGTATCGAATTTATTGTGAGCAATCTGTAATGCTGCCTAACTGCCTAGTTACTTACCTACTTAACCTACAAGCTTCAGGGGGTAGCCGAGTTAGTCTGTACAGAAAAAAACAACAAATGGTCTGGTAGCACTTTATAGACTAACACATGTAGATGGTATCATGAGATTTTGTGGGCACAGCCCACGTCTTCAGATGACCGGAGTTTTGAGTTTAGGATGTGCAGACCCAAAATAAATAGGAGAGAAGGGGGGAGGGGAGCGAGGGAAAAAAAGGAGGGGTGGGAGATGGAGCAGAGGGTATAGAAAATTTAGGAAGGAATCTTCCCTCTATCTTCCTGAATTTTCTATACCCTCTGCTGTCTCCCACTCCCTCCTTTTTTTCCTCGCTCCTCCCCCCCTCCCCCCATCTCCTATTTATTTTGGGTCTGCACATCCTAAACTCAAAACTCCGGTCATCTGAAGAAGTGGGCTGTGCCCACAAAAGCTCATGATACCATCTACATGTGTTGTTAGTCTATAAAGTGCTACCAGACCATTTCTAGTTAACCTAGTTGTTTTTCAAACTATCATACAGCGATAAACTACATCATAGTAATGAATGTAAGAGATTAACTTACCTGTTAAAACAACACTCAGAAAAACTTTTAAATAAAACTAACACACGAGAATCGCCTTCACTTTCTTGAAGGCACTTGAAGCAATAAGTAGCCTAAGGCTGAGGTTACACTGCAAGCGTGACTTTCTGTCTGCCACAAGGACTTTTTCCTTCAGACTGCTGTGAGATTCTATCCTTAAGTAAAGGACAGAGGTCTCTCTAGCAGCTGCTCTTCCAAGTTTCACACAAGCCATTTAACTGAAGCCATAGAGGTCAAGATTCAAGGCCAGCCTTGCCTTTGGCAGATTGCCTCGCCAGGTGTTCACAAGCACAACGTCTGAACACGTATAAGACTGAGTTGAGAAAGCCATGTGAATTCCAAGTCTCCGCTATGACTGGGAGATGTGGGTGACCTATAGAAAACACCAACATTTTCTTTGGAAAGTCCTCAACAAAACGTGGGAGGATCAATCACCTCAGTAAATGCCAACTCCTTTAGAATTGAGGTCCTGATTATCCAGCACCAGCTGAGGTACAGCGGCACTGTGTGCACATGTCTGACATATTTTTACCAAAACTGCTGCCTGCCCAACTCCCCAAAGGAGAAAGGAAACAGGGAGGCCAAAAGGAATGGTTTAGAGCAGTGTTTCTCAACCTTTTTTTTTTTTTATAAAGTACCCCTTAAAAAATTATAAATACCCCCAATGCACCAACCCTTCCCCCACAGCCAGGCACTCCTACCCCCCCTGCTCCAACCCAATGCCCCTCCCCTCTCCCAGAGCCAGGCACCGGACATATGGTAACCCTGCCTTTGAAGTGCCCACTTCCACCACCCGGCCTTGCCTCGGCGGCTTGATTGCAGGGAGCATGTGGCCTGCCAGCGCCGGGCTTGCTGCGACGTGTGGGGCTGTATGCTCCCACCCCAGCCTGGCACCCCCCTAGCATGGCACCTGGGGGCAACTGCCCCCCCAGCCCTCCCTCGCTACGCCTGTGCCTGTCTGCTGACAGTGACCAATGCCAGGTGCTCCCAGAAAGAGTGAACAGAACAGGGAATCATGAACTGATCCATTCCATTGCCCATTCCCAGCCTCTGACAAACAGAGGCTAGGGACACCATCCCTGCCCATCCTGGCTAATAGCCATTGAGAGACACATTCATGGAGGACTGATCTAGTTCCTTTTTGAACCCTGTTAAAGTCCTGGCCTTCACAACATCCTCTGGCGAGGAGTTCCACAGGTTGACTGTGTGCTGTGTGAAGAAAAACTCCCTTTGGTTTGTTTTAAACCTGCAACCCATTAATTTCATTTGGTGACTCCTAGTTCTTATGGGACCAAGTAAATAACTTTTCCTCATTCACTGTCTCCACACCAGTCATGATTTTATAGACCTCTATCATATCCACCCGTCTCCTCTTTTCTAAGCTGAAAAGTCCCTGTCTTTTTAGTCTCTCTTCATATGGCAGCCATTCCAAACCCCTCATCATTTTGCGCTGGGCAGCCCGTTCAGTTCCCAACTAGGTGGAGATCAGCCCTTGCTCAGTCATACTAACCCCCCGCTGGGATCGGCGTGGTGCGCTGCTGTCTTTCCCGTCCGGGGAAACACATTTCTGGGCAGCTGCCTGTGGGCCCCTACCTGACTCTCGGAGGCCTGCTGCTGCCGCTGATATCTGCCTCTCCCTGGTGTTTTGCTGCAGGTCGCACTCTCGGATCCGGAGCCTTTGGCCGAGTGGTGGAGGCAACGGCCCATGGCCTGAGCCACTCACAATCCGTGATGAGAGTGGCTGTGAAAATGCTCAAGTGTGAGTCTCTTGCCGTCTCTCACCTCCACGCACGGCCACTGCCCCCCTCTTCGGTCGTTCCACTCTGCACTGTTGGCTTCCCTCTCTCCCTTGCTTGTTCCCTCATGCCAGGGGACCCTCCCACTGCATCGGCACCAGCTAAGTGACTCATTGTCTCTCCCCTTGCAGCCCTGCCCCGGGTGGGCTCGGGGCTCGGCTAGCTACCGGTCTGCTCCCTCACAGATGATTCTAGCAGGGTCAGTCCCTGTGGGCCTAGCACGCAGTGCCGGTCCTAACCAATTGGCAGCCCCGGGCGACCGCGTGGCTCACCCGGAGGGTTGCCAGATGGTTTCCAAAAAAATACCGGACAAACATTTGTCAAGCAAAAAAAACCAACCCCATGGGGAAAATTTGTCGAGCAAAAAAAAAAAAAAAAATGGAGGGGGTCGAGGAGTAACCAAGGAAACCTGGGGGGACAATTTGGGTGCCCTGTCGGCAGCCCCTTGAAAATGGCGGCCCCGGGCGATTGCCCAGCTCGCCTGCCCCTAAGACCAGCTCTGCTGGCGCAAACAGGGATCTGTTTCTAAGCAGCACTGTCTTTCCTGCCCTCTCTCCAAAAGGCAAAGGAAGCAGGAATTGCTTAGGTCAGTATCTGAGCCTGGCTAAGAACTCAGGCTTCCAGCCTTGGGCTCAGCACATACCTCCCTCCAGCGGCTCAGTGCTGCTCGTGTTACCCCAGTTCTCTGGGCTGTGCGTGTGCCCTCGTCTCCCACACCTCAGTGTTCTCCCTGCTTCGTGCTGACGTGTCTGTTTCACAGCTACCGCCAGGAGCAGTGAGAAGCAGGCCCTGATGTCTGAGCTGAAGATCATGAGCCACTTGGGACCTCACCTAAACATCGTCAACTTGCTTGGAGCCTGCACCAAAGGAGGTACCTGTCCCCTCGCCTTCCCCTCCCCCGCACATGATCCCCCCTTCCTCACAGCTGGGACCCGTCTCCTCCCCCTGCTGCCCCAAACATTAGCATGCTGTTTAGAGGTCACCACCATTAGCACAGTCATCAGGCTAAGATTAGTGGGTCCCCCTGGGCCTACTGTTTGAATGGGAGAAAACTCTGTGCAAAATTCCCAGACTTACCTCCCTCCCCTGCCCCCGCTGAATGTCCTTCCCCCCTCCAGCAGCAGGCATAGGAATATAATCTCCATCCAATCTCCTTCCAGCAGCATGACCAGTGGGAGAGGCCAATGCAGTGCTCCAGACTCACAGGCCAGTGGTCCTGCCTGCTCTCCACTCATCTGAGTGTCCCAAACAAATCCCCAAAGTCTCTCTCTGGGACTTGCAGAGTCCACTTACAAGCAATTGTGGGAGCAGTGGTGTTCCCTGTTAGTTGTGTACTTGTGCAGCCACTCAGGAGAGATTCAAATGCCACCCAGCTGATTGGCAGAGAGCCCACAGCTAGGCTTTCTGTTTCTATTGGTGGTGCACATCCGCACATGCCTTGGTGCACATAGAAAAAATTATTCTGCACATGGATGGAAAAAATCCACATGGATTCTGCACGTGGATGGAAAAGATTAGAGGGCACGCTGGTTGGCAGTTGAGCCGGTCAGGAATTTTACTAGAAAATACCGAATTTGTTGTCAGGGAAAAAAATGGTTTCATACCAAAAAATTACAACTCAGAAAAAAGCTGAGAAAAAAAAGCATGGAAATTGTCAACATTTTCACAATGAAACATTCCAATTTTCTGTCTCAAAGCGACGTGTTGTTTTGACATTTAAACTAAGCGTTGTCAAAAACAATGTTTTTTCAATAAAAAACGGTCGAAATGGAAATGAGATGTTTCCGCTGACCCAGAACCAAAACCTTTGAGGAGGTTTTCAGTTCACGGCTGTTTTCAAGCTTTCAGCTTTTTGTCCTAATTCAGGACAGGAACAATTTTTGTTCTCTTGGAAATTGTCACAAGACAGGAAAGGCATTTCCCAGCCACCTGTCGTCGGTAATAGAAGGGCAGCGCTGGCAAAGCTGCCCCAAGCCTGCACTTGACACCAATGTTCGCCTTTCCCACAGGCCCCATCTATATCATAACGGAGTATTGTCGCTACGGAGACCTGGTGGACTACCTGCTCCGGAACAAGCACACCTTCCTGCAGTACTACACCGAGAAGGCGAGGCGAGAGATGGAGGTGTACGGGAACGTTTCCGAAGAGGAGAAGGTGTACAGGTGCTTTGAGAGTACTATACCCTTCTCGGGAGAGGCAGAAGATCCCTAAAAGTGGGGAGGCAACAGTGGTCAAACCATCCCACCCCCCTGCATTGCCCCTTTACCTTGAGGCCCCACCCCTGTGCTGCCCCTTTTCTCTGAGGCCCCGCCCCTGTGCTGCCCCTTCCCTAAGGCCCCGCCCTTGCACTGCCCTTTCCCTCAAGGCTCCACTCCTGTGCTGCCTCTTCCCCTCCCTGAGATCCCACCTTCCTGCTCACTTCTTTCTAGCCCCTGCTGCTTCGCCTCCCCCCCTCCTGCCCGTTGCTCCCCTTACCAGTAAAAAGTGGGAGGTCCCAGTCGGCTACAGCAGGGTCCTGTCCTTTCTGGGACACAAAACCCTAATGATTATGTTCTCTTGTTCACACCGGGGAAGGGTAGGGACTTAGGAGTAGGCTAAGATGTGCAGTACATTGATTTCAATGGAAGTTAGGAACCTAAATACTTTCGTGGATCTGGGTCTTTGGGCCTTGCACTGGAATTTGCTGCTATTAGCTCTGCATTTGCAAAGTCGGCACCCTGGCGCTCAGGGCAGATTTAGCAGCTTTTCTTTCCTGGCTGCAAAAGAGGAAACCAGTCCTCTGACTCTCCAGTTGCCATCAGGAGACCTGGGAATACCTGTGCAGATTTACTGAGCGGCACCACCAGGGGATGTTACAAAGCAGTGTTTTGTCCCCGCGCACAGGTGCGATGGTGAAACAAGATGGGTGCTTCCACTGATGGAAGCTCTTGCAGTTTCTAGGGATGTTAAATGGCATTTAATCAGCTAATCAACTACTCGGTGGAATTTCTATCAACTAGTCGATTCGTTGATAAGGGGGCAAAACTGCAGAGCCACAGCGGAGTTGGCTGCCGGGCCTGGGAGCCAACCCCACTGCAGCTCTGCCTTTTAAATGTATTAAGAGCCGCCAGGAAACAGCTGATTTACAGCTCGCACCCGGTCCCCCCGCTACACCTCTGCCTCCCCTGCCCCCCGCTTTTAAGCCGGCTCCCCCCAGCACCGGCTTCTGCTCCCCACCCCTTGCTCTCTCTCTTTGACAGAGGCAGCAAGGGCGCGGGGAAACAACTAATCAAGTTACTAATTGGCTATCCGATAAGCATATAGAATCATAGAATCATAGAACCATAGAGCTGGAAGAGACCTCAGAAGGTCATCAAGTCCAGCCCCCCTCCTCTAGGCAGGACCAATCCCAACTAAATCAACCCAGCCAGGGCTTGGTCAAGCCGAGACTTAAACACCTCTAGGGTTGGAGACTCCACTACTTCCCTAGGTAACCCATTCCAGTGCTTCACCACCCTCCTAGTGAAATAGTTTTTCCTAATATCCAACCTGGACCTCTCCCACCACAACTTGAGACCATTGCTCCTTGTTCTGCCATCTGTCACTACTGAGAACAGCCTCTCTCCATCCTCTTTGGAACCTCCCTTCCAGGAAGTTGAAGGCTGCTATCAAATCCCCCTCACTCTTCGCTTCTGCAGACTAAACAGACCCAACTCCTCAGCCTCTCCTCATAAGTCATATGCTCCAGCCCCTAGTCATTTTGGTTTGCCCTCCGCTGGACCCTCTCCAATGTGTCCACATCCTTTTGTAGTGGGGGCCCAGAACTGGACACAATACTCCAGATGTGGCCTCACCAAAGCCGAATAAAGGGAATAATGACATCTCTGGATCTGCTGGCAATGCTCCTCTTAATGCAACCTAATATGCCATTAGCCTTCTTGGCTACAAGGGCACACTGTTGACTCATATCCAGCTTCTCATCCACTGTGACCCCCAGGTCCTTTTCTGCAGAACTACTACTTAACTGGTTAGTCCCCAGCTTGTAACTGTGCTTGGGATTCTTCCGTCCCAAGTGCAGGACTCTGCACTTGTCCTTGTTGAACTTCATCAGATTTCTTTTGGCCCAATCCTCCAATTTGTCTAAGTCACTCTGGACCCTATCTCTGCCCTCAAGCGTATCTACCTCTCCCCTAGCTTAGTGTCATCCATGAACTTGCTGAGGTGCAATCCATCCCCTCATCCAGGTCATTAATAAAGATATTGAACAAAATCGGTCCTAGAACCAGAACCTGGGGCCTCCACTAGAAACCGACCGCCAACCTGACATCGAGCCGTTGATCACTACCCGCTGGGCCCGGCCTTCTAGCCATCTTTCTGTCCATCTTACTGTCCATTTATCCAATCCGCATTCCCTTAACTTGCTGGCAAGAATATTGTGGGAGACGTGTCAAAAGCCTTGCTAAAGTCAAGGTATATCACATCCACTGACTTTCCCACGTCCACAGAGCCAGTTACCTCATCATAGAAGCTAATCAGATTGGTCAGGCACGACTTGCCCTTTGTGAATCCATGCTGACTATTCCTAATCACTTTCCTCTCTTCCAAGTGCCTCAAAATGGATTCCTTAAGGATCCCTTCCATGATTTTTCCAGGAACCGAGGTAAGACTGGCCGCCTATACAGGCAGTCCCGGGTTACATGGATCCGACTTACATCGGATCCCTACCTACAAACGGCGTGAGGCAACCCCGCACTCAGCGCTCTTTTCCCCAGCAGACCGCCGAGGCGCACCGTGGTCCCACCGCCCACGTCCTCCGCGGCGAGAAAAGCCACTCCGCATCTCCCTGGTCTGCTCCCCTCCCCAGTAGACCAGGGACGCGGGCTGCTTTTCTCAGCAGACACCTCAGCTTGAGAATAAAGGACTGAGGGAAGTGAGGGTTGGGAGAATAAAACTGAGCTCTGGAGAAATGTTTGGCTAGAGTTTCCCTACAATATGTACCAGTTCCGACTTACATACAAATTCAACAAGAACAAACCTACAGTCCCTATCTTGTACGTAACCCGGGGACTGCCTGTAGTTCCCTGGATCGTCCTTCTTCCCTTTTTTGAAGATGGGCACTCCATTTGCCTTTTTCCAATCATCCGGGATTTCTCCCGATCTCCACGACTTTTCAAAGATAATGGCCAAAGGCTCCTCAATGACATTTGCCAACTCCTCAGTACCCTCGGATGCCTTAAGTCCGGACCCATGGATTTGTGTGCGTTTAGCTTTCTAAATAGTTCCTAACCTGTTCTTTACCCACCAGGGCTGTTCATCTTCATCCCATCTTGCGTCATAGCGCAGAAGTCCAGGAGCCGACCTTGTCCGTGAATACAGAGGCAAAGAAAGCATTGAGTACTTCAGCTTTCCCCACATCATCTGTCACTAGGTTACCTCCCTCATCCAGTAGGGGCCGCACACCCTCTCTGATCACCTTCTTGTTAACATGCCTATAGAAACCTTTCTTGTTATCCTTCACATCCTTAGCCAGTTGCAATTCCATTTGCGCTTTCGCCTTCCTGATAACCCCCCGGCATTCTCGAGCTATACATTTAAACCCCTCCCTGGTCATTTGTCCAAGTTTCCACTTTTGTAAGCTTCCTTTTTGTGCTTAAGTTCACCAAGGATTTCCCCGTAATAATCCGGTCTCCTGCCATGTTTGCCTCTCTTGCTTCAAGTCGGGATGGTTTCTTTCTGTGCCTTCAATAAGGCTTCTTTAAAATACTGCCAGCTGTCCTGGACTCCTTTCCCCTTCATGTTAGCATCCCAGGATTCTGCCCATCAGATCTCTGAGGAGTCAAAATCTGCTTTTTGAAGTCCAAGGTGTGTATTTTACTACTCTCTTTTCTTCCTTTGGTCAGGATCCTGAAATCTACCATCTCATGATCACTGCTTCCCAGGTTGTCACCCACCTCCACTTCCCTATTAGTTCCTCCCTGTTTGTGAGCAGAAGGTCAAGCTGCGCACGGCCCTGGTCGGATCCTTCAGCACTTGCCAAGAAGTTATCCCCAACATTCTCCAAAAACTTCCTGGATTGCCTGTGTACTGCCATTGGTTTCCCAACAGATGTCAGGGTGATTAAAGTCCCCACGAGAACCAGGGCCTGCGATCCGGAAGCTTCTCTCAGTTGTCCGAAGAAAGCCTCATCTACCTCATCCACCTGATTCGGTGGCCTGTAGCAGACACCAACCACAACATCACTGCTGTTGTTTGCTCCTTTAAACTTAACCCATAGACTCTCAACAGGTTTTTCTCCTCTTTATACTGGAGTTCAGAGCAATCATAGTGCTCTCTACATATAGTGCAACTCCTCCTCCTTTTCTCCCCTGCCTGTTCTTCCTGAACAGTCTATACCCTTCCATGACAGCGCTCCAGTCATGCAAGTCATCCCACCAAGTCTCTGTTATCCCAATTAAATCATATTTCTTGACTGGGCCAGGGCCTCCAGTTCTTCCTGTTTGTTGCCCAGGCTTCTCGCATTAGTGTACAAACACCTCAGGTAACCAGTTGATCGCCCTATCTTCTCCATTCAAACAGGGGTCCTCCTTTCTTGCTCGTTCCTCTCTGCATTTCTTCCCGGTATCCGACTTTCCCACTCCTCAGGGTTTTGGTCACCCCGACAAACCTAGTTTAAAGCCCTCCTCACTAGGTTTGCAAGCCTGCCCGCAAAGATGCTCCTTCCTCTCTTGGTTAGGTGGATCCCATCTCTTCCTAACAATCCTTGTGCCCGAACAGAGTCCCATGGTCGAAGAAACCAAAGCCCTCTCTGCGACACCACCTGCGCAACCACACATTTACGTCCTCAATTCGACGATCCCTGCCCAGTCCTTTCCCTTCAATGGAGGATGGACGAGAACACCACTTGCGCTCCGAGTTCTTGGATCCTTCTTCCCAGTGCTACATAATCCGCAGTAACCCACTCAAGGTCATTCTTGGCCATATCGTTAGTTCCCACGTGGAGAAGCAGGAAGGGGTAGCGATCCGAAGGTTTGATCAGTTTGGTAAGCCTCTCTGTCACATCGTGAATGCGAGCTCGGTAAGCAGCATACCTCTCGAGATTCCAGGTCCAGACGGCAGAGGGATGGCTCAGTCCTCTTAGGAGGGAGTCCTCACCACCACCACCCGTCGTTTTCTTTTGGTGGGTGGTGGCCGTGGAACCCCATCCCTAGGACTACGATCCCATGCCTTCCAGTAGATGGTGTTCCTTCCGGTTTCTTCCTTGTGAGATCCTTTCCAAAGCATTCAGCACTGCAGAGCCTGTGGAGAGAGCCTGAAAGCGATTACTTACCTCTATAGCATTGGGGGATTCCCATGCTGGCCTTTTTCCCCTTCTAGAAGTTACATGCTGCCAGTTCTCTTCCTGGTCACGTACTGCCCTCTCTGGCTCTTCCGCCTGCCGTGCTTGAAGGATTAAATGCTGCCTTCTCGAGGAAGTCTTCATCCTCTCTGATCGAGCGTAGGGTCGACACTTGGGCCTCCAGCCTCTAATTTTTCTTCCAAAATGGGACCAGCTTGCACTTAGTGCAGATGAAATCTGTTCTTTCTTCCGGGAGGAAGACAAACATGGCACACTCCGTGCAGGTAACAACAGCAGAACCATCACCATCCATCCCTGCTGTCCTGGAGAAGGGATTTAAAAAGAAAGGCAAGAGAACCTCGCCCCCTTCCCAACTCCCTCTCTAAACTCCCTGTTAGCACTCACCTGTTCGCAAGCTCCTTGGTCACTTGCCCAAGGAGCCTTATAAAGCCCTGGACTGCCTGAAAGTCCCTCCCCCTACCAAGGCTCAGCCAATCAGCAGAGGCTTCTAGAATTCAGACTTTAATTAGAAGTCAACAGTTTCCACCTGCCAATCACAGCCAATCACAGCACACACTCCATGAAGGGGAGGGCAAAGGGGAAGTGAGAAAAAAAAAAAAGCCTCACTCAAACACACGGGAAAAAACAAACAAAAACAAAAAAAGAACACACACCAACCCTCACTCACAAACACAAGCTCAGCACACAGCAAGAAAGCCCCAACCACAACACACACTTCCCTCAAGAGTCCTGTATCTACTTCTCCTCTACCTGGAGAACTCCCTCTCTAAAGCCTCACTCAAAAACACAGAGAAGGAAAAAAAAAAAAAAAACCCACACCACCACCACACACCAACAAACACAAGCTCAGCACACAGTAAGAAAGCCCCAATAACAACACACACTTCCCTCAAGAGTCCTGTATCTGCTTCTCCTTTACCTGGAGAACTCCCTCTCTAAACTCCCTGTTAGCACTCACCTGTTCGCAAACTCGTAATATGCTTGTTGGATAGTTGATTAGCTGACTAGTCGCTTACATCCCTAGCAGTTTCCATTTCAAGTCAGATGAGGCAATAATAAAGGCTGAACAAAGAACTTTGATTTGGGCCCAGTGTTCACAGTAAGGCCTTGAAAATGAATCTGCAATTTTGCACATACAGCAGCTTTTCACCACGGAGTATCAGCAAGTGCCAAACCTCAGATTTCTGCATACCAGTCGCATTTGTGCAGAGTTGGAGAGTTACTATTTAGGCAGTTAGGCCCAAAAGGAGACCTCAGGTCCCTGCATTCAGTTGTACACCTTTACTTGTGTACACGGTTACCACTGGGGTTGCCAGATGGTTTAACCAAAAATACCGAACACCTCTGCCCCCTACCAAAAAAAAATAACAACCAAACACTGGGGAAAAAATTCTGTTGAGAAAAAAAAAAGGGGGGGGAGACCAAAGTTGTTAGCAAAAAAAAAAAAAAAAAAAGCTCTGTGCCTTTAAATGGCCCCTCGCCAGACGCAGCAGGGAAAAATTGTCCCCATTGGGCTTCTATCCGAGGGAAACAGGAAATACTGGACATTTTACATGTCCAGTATTTTCTGTTTTTTCTACCGGATGGGGGACGCGAATACCGGACATCTGGCAACCCTAGTTACCACAGCAGCACATCAAACAGCAAACTGGAGCTGCACCATCACCTCGTTTGCACACCAGGCTGGGGTCTGTCAGGCCATCTCTGCTGGAGGCTTTAGATCCTCACAGCCTGGCCCAGATCCCTAAAGGTAATCAGTGGAGGTTAGGAGCCTAAATATCTTTGAGGCACTGGACTTCTGTGCTTAAGGGAAACCTGCCCAGAGACTGGCTATCAATGAGACCTAATCCTCCGGAGGCCAAGAAGGGCCATGAGAAGGCACTGACCAATAGGGAGCCAGCAGGCCAGTTAAGAAGGCTTGCCTGTTTCCGAAGTGGGCAGTGCTGAGTGAGAGAGGAACCGAAGAGGAGGTTCTTACTAGCCCAGAATACTAGGGCAGGGCAGAGGCTGCTCATGGCTTGGCTTGGCTTCTGCTTAAACACTAAGCCGGGGTGGAGAATAGGGTTGCCAGGCATCCGGTATTGGCAGTGTCTCTTTCTTTTGTGCCGGTTTTTTTTTTTGCTCCACCAATTTTTTTCCGTCATGTTCAGTATTTTTTTTTTAAGTATCTGGCAACCCTAGTGGGGAACCTAAGGCCCAGGGGCTGGCTGTGGCCCCTGGCTTGCCTGGATCCAGCCCCGAGGTTCAGGGCTCCCCCTCAGCATTGGGGAGCCCGCACTGGTGCTCCAGTCTCCTGCTGTCATCCTGTGGGGCTGGAGCACACAAAACCTACTAGCTTGGGGCCCCACTGGGCTCTGGTGTGCGAGGGGAATGTGGGGAGGGTCTTTCTCTTCAGTTGGGGGCCACGTCGGTGGTTTGGGGGGCTTGGGGTTTTGGTTTTTTGCTTCTCACTTGTGTGCGGCCCCCAACTGATTTTCCCGTGGATCAGCAGCCCCCAACCCAAAAAAGGTTCCCCGCCCCTGAACTAAGCAGTCATCTCTTCCGGTATGTCTAGACTACATCCCTCTGTCGCCAGAGGGATGTAATAATGAAGCAGGGATTTAAATATCCCACGCTTCATTAGAATAAATGGCCGCCGCTTGCCAACGTGGCAATTTGCCGGCAAAAAGCAGCAGCCTGGTCGGGATCGGTCGGTAAGGAAAGCCTTTTCCGACCAATCCTGTAAACCTCGTTGCACGAGTCATAAGGGATCGGTCGGAAAAGGCTTTCCTTGCCGACCAATCCCCGTCTAGACTGCTGCTTTTTGCTGGCAAATTGCCGCATCGGCAGAAAGCAGCGGCCATTTTTATTCTAATGAAGCGCAGAATATTTAAATCCCTGCTTCATTAGCAATTTCGGTATGTCTAATTTACATCCCTCTGGAGACAGAGGGATGTAGTCTAGACATACCCTTGTAGTTTAAAGGCACAGAGCTAATCTTGAGTTTGATTTGCATTAACCCTTTAAAGACTGACACTGCACTGACAGGAAGACCTGCTCGGCTCTAGCCCAGCCACCCGCCTGCACGCAAGAGTAAGCAGGCAGATTTGCACACACATTTGCATATGGACCGCAGGCCTCCCTCTAAGGAGCCTGTTCACCTGCACTCCTGTGCAAAAACTCACATGGGGAAAGATGCAGGCACCACACTGCAGCTGTGATTAGAGAGACAGGCTGAGATTTAGAGTCCGTGGCCCAGTGGTTCACTAACGAACGAGGATTTTAAAAACTCGGCTTAGTGTGGCTCCTGCCACCTCTCCCACAAGAGGGGGGCAGGGGCAGAGTCATTCGTTCTCAGGGCTTTCAAAAGTGCCGATGCTCCCCTCTTGGGGGTTCAGGGCCCACTGTAGAGGGAGAAGGAAATTCAGAGTCAACTTTTTGCCCTATGGCAGGTGTGGAAACGTGCAGACAGTTGTGCGCGCCTCAGATAGGCCACAGATTCCCAAGGCACATGTGGAAAAGGGGCACTTGGGACCATGCGAGTGTCAGGACCAGCTGCCGGCAAACTCAGGGCTGAGCAGTGATGCGTGTGCGTGGTCCAGGCCTCTTGGCAATCTGACCCTCTGAGGCTTCCCTTCTCTGAATGTGAAATCCACCCCGACCTCTCTCTCACGCGGTCTGTTCTGGATGGTTCCTTTGCTTCCCCGCTCCAGCCTCGCCTTTGCTGTGGAAAGCGACGGCGGCTACATGGATATGAGCAAGGATGACTCCCTGGACTACGTTCCCATGTCTGATATGAAGGGAGAGCTCAAGTATGCTGACATTGACCCCTCCAATTACGGCACCCCCTATGAGCTGGACAGCTATTCCCCCTCAGGTAATGCGCGTCCCTGAAGAAGCGGGTCTGAGGAAGAGAGGGAGGGGATGTTGGTGCCAGGGTCGCCCATCTCTGTTGCTTTAGGAGCTGGCTTGAAGGGGGGTGGATTCCCCCAGGGTCTGTTGAGCCAGAAGCTGTCTAGAGTTACCAGATGGGTTTCAAAAAAATACCGGACACACATGATCTCAGAATGGGCGGGGGGGACCAGCCAGGAGAGGAGTGGGGCTGGCCGAGAGGGGATCGGGGGAGTGGGACTGATCGGGAGGGGGTGGCCGGCAGGAAGCAGGGCTGGCTGGGAGGAGGTTGGGGAGCGGAACTGGCCGGGGGGGAACCGGCAGGCGGGAAGCAGGGCTGGCCGGGAGGGGGTCGGGAGGAGTAAGGCTGGCCCGGGCGGAACCGGCCGGGGGGGAGCGGGGCTGGCCCGGGCGCATGCAGATCCCAGGGCACTACCCATCCCGCGCACGGTCCCAGCAGGGCACCCGGGCAAGTCTGGCCCCGGGGATTCCATCCTGCCCCGGCCCCCACCCACCTACTCTCTGCGGCGTAGATGCGTACTGCCTGGCTGGTAGACACGCTCATACCAGCCAGGCAGTATGCAACTATGTACTGATACTCATGATAATACTACAACTTACTTAATTAGAAAATACCCGACATATTCCAGGTGTGCTGCAAACAGGGACTCTTCATCCTAGCCAAAGCAGCCCCGTCCATGGGAGGTCTGGGGGGCCATGGTGCACTGGGGGGCCCCTCCAACCAGCTGGGCTGGAGCAGCACTTCTGCCTGTCCCCCCCCCCCCCCCATTTAATTGGTTAACTGGTTAGGCTTAACATCTAACCGGCTAACCCATCTAAATGGGATTTTACATCCCTGCTTCCTTTCCCTGCCACACGAGCCCCGCTTTAATCCATGTGGAAGTCTGGTAACAGCTGTCGTGTGTGTCCCTCTCTCCTGCCTTTTTCTCCCTCCAGCTCCTGACCGGACGGACCGTGTGACCCTGATAAACGAGTCCCCGCTCCTCAGCTACACAGACCTGGTTGGGTTTAGTTTCCAGGTGGCCAATGGGATGGAGTTCCTCGCGTCCAAAAACGTACGTGCGCCGGGTTGCCTGGCGGGTTTGGCGGGAGGCAGCTCTGAAGGGGAAGAAATCCAAGCTCATGGCGGGCAACAGTAAAGCTCCCTTGACCTGCCAAACCTTCAGGCAGCCTTCATCAGGAGCTAGCTGCCCCTCTGACAGGGCTGCCTCCCTCCGGAGAGAACAGGCCTTTGCATGAATAGCCGCTGACTGCCTCAAATTGCTGGCTCTCTCCTGGGGCCTCCTCAGCCTTCAGCCCCTCAGAACCACTCTCTGGTCGGGCCTCGTGCTGTTTTACCTCAGAGCCACCCTCACCACAGGCCAGTGCTGTACCAATGAGCCAGCAACCACCAGTAGCACACGCGCAGCCTTTATGTCCCAGTCTGCGGCACAGCCCACATGAGCCACGCTCCCGGGGCAGCACGAGGGCTTCTGGGAACAGAGCCTTTGGTGGGAGTTAACAGCTGAACGGCCAAGGAGAACACAGCGCCCAGGGGCTCCCAGGCTAACTCGACTGGCTGAGCTTGGGCCAGTTGTGAATGGAACTGAAGCTCTGTTGTTTGTTAGGAAGAGGATAGAGCTGGGCTGTGACCGCAATGGAACGACCAGAGCTGGATCAACTCTTCTGGGGACCCGGGGCTATAAGATATCGTGGGGCCCCCTAGGCTCTGGGGTGGGGCCTAATTGAGGGTTCAGAGTGTGGAAGAAGGCTCTGGGTTGAGGCATGCAGTTGGGTGCAGGAGGGGGTTCAGGGCAGAAGTTAGGGTGTGGGGGAAGCTCAGGGCAGGAGGTGGGGGCGCGGGGTGCCGGGTCTGGGCAGGAGTTAGGGTGTGGGGGAAGTTCAAGGCAAGAGGTCAGGGCGCGGGGTGCCGGGTCTGGGCAGGAGTTAGGGTGTGGGGGAAGCTCAGGGCAGGAGGTGGAGGCGCGGGGTGCCGGGTCTGGGCAGGAGTTAAGGTGTGGGGGAAGCTCAGGGCAGGAGGTGGGGGCGCGGGGTGCCGGGTCTGGGCAGGAGTTAGGATGTGGGAAGCTCAGGCAGGAGGTGGGGCGCGGGGTGCCGGGTCTGGGCAGGAGTTAGGATGTGAAGCTCAGGGCAGGAGGTGGGGGGGTGCCGGGTCTGGGCAGGAGTTAGGGTGTGGGGGAAGCTCAGGGCAGGAGGTGGGGCGCGGTGCCGGGTCTGGGCAGGAGTTAAGGTGTGGGGGAAGCTCAGGGCAGGAGGTGGGGCCGCGGGGTGCTGGGTCTGGGCAGGAGTTAGGGTGCAGGAAGGAATTCAATGCTGGGGTGGTGCAAGTCTCCAGGAGGGGAGGGGGCCGATGGCTCTGTACACTGCCCTGTGCTCACTTGCAACCCATTGGCCATGATTCCCGGCCAATGGGAGCTGCAGGGGTGGAGCCTGCAGGCCTTGGGGCAAGATGTGCATGGTCATGACAGAAAGGGTGGGGCTGAGGGCAGTCAGCCCGTAATGCCGCCTAGACTGTGGCACACACACACCCCGCCGCAGTCTTCAGAGTTGTGCGGGGGGCCCAGATGGTGCTCTGATGGCAATTCAAAGGGGCCCAGAGCTCCCAGGCCCTTTTGAATCACTGGGCCTGGGAGCAATTGCCCCTTCTGCGCCCCACCCCGTCAGTGGGCCTGTCTGCAGTTGTAGCTCCAGCTCAGTGGGGAGGGGGAACGGCAGCGTGCAGCATGGTGTTTCTGTGGCATGGGCACCCCCTCTAAGGGCTCCCCGTTCCCTTCCCTGCAGTGCGTGCACCGCGACCTGGCTGCGAGGAACGTCCTCATCTGCGAGGGGAAGCTGGTGAAGATCTGTGACTTCGGGCTGGCCAGAGACATCATGAGGGATTCCAACTACATCTCCAAAGGCAGCGTGAGTCGGGGACCCGGGCCCTCTCTCTTCCTGCCCCGTGCCAGCCGGCGCACGCACACCTGGCTCTACCGGGCGGTCATCTCTCTTCCCAAGCAGGGGCTCAGAACTCCCCCCGACTCTCTTCTCCCAGCAGTCTGGATCCTCCATCAGCCTGACAACAAATGTTTCTTCCCTGCCTCTCGGAGGCTGACCAGGACTAGGGATCATTAGTGCTCGTGGCTTTACAAGCGGTTAGACTAGATAAGTGGGGAGCTATCACCACCAGCCATGGAGAAGAGGGAGCTGGGGGGGGTACTGGTCCCCCAAGTCAGGGAGAGAAGGGGGAGATTTCTCTAATCCTAACCAGAGCCACCGATGGAGGGACAAAGGGGGCAGTTGCCTCGGGGCCCAACAATTTACAAGGGCCCGGGGTTGTGGGCCTTTAAATTACCGCCAGAGCCCCACATGGCGCGGTCCAGGCAGTGTTGAGGGCTTCCTGAGGGAGGCACGGTGCACTACGGGTGGTGCTGAGGGCTGGCTGCCTCTAGCCCCTTCCACTCAAGGGCCTGGCCACCCCTGCCCCCGTCTCTACGTCTGATGGAGCCACGAGAACATTCTTTCTAGGGCCCTGTGCTGGAACATAGAGAAGAGCCCCTGTTGGTCCCGCAGCCCAGAGCGCGCTACCACTCCTCACCCTGTCCCCGCAGCTCGTAGCTCTGAATCATCCGCCAGAGTGAGAGGCTGGGGCTGGGAGAGGCCGAGCTGCATGACCGAAGCGTCCCCATGAGTCTCTCGCAGAGCTGGGAATGGGCTCCAGATCTTCCAGCTCCCAGGCCCCTGTTCTAGCCACTAGACCGCACAGAAAGAGGAAGTGCTTGTCTCGGGCTCCCCTGCGAGGGCTTTCAAGGAAGGCAATTCGGGTCTTTCTAGGTGGGAGAGGGCCCTGGGCTCTAACAAGCCTCCACCAGGATGTTCTCTTGGTTTAAAGTTAACAATATGCCAGGCAGTGCCGGGGGAAGACGAATAATCCTTCGCTCTTCACAACAGCAGCTCTCAGAGGGTATGTCTACACTAGCCACCCCAGTTCGAACTAGGGTGGCTAATGTAGTCATTCGAACTTGCAAATGAAGCCCGGGATTAAAATATCCCGGGCTTTATTTGCATGTTCCCGGGCGCCGCCATTTTTAAATGCCCGGTAGTTCGAACTCCGTGCCCGCGGCTACACGCGGCACGGGCTAGGTAGTTCGAACTAAAGCCCCTAATTCGGACTACCATTACTCCTCATCGAACTGGGGTGGCTAGTGTAGACATACCCAGAGAGTTTTATAAAGGAGATCAGTGTTATTGCCCCCACTGGACAGAGGGGGAAACTGAGGCATGGGGAAGAGCAGGGATTTGCCCAAGGTCACCCGGCAGCTCAGTGGCAGAGCTGGGGACTAGAAACTAGGTCCCCAGAGCAGGGGTTGAGCCATCAGCCCATCCTGGAGTAGTCAGGGTGCCTCTGCCCCCCTCACTTGCTGAATCGCTGCCTGCCATGCGAGCTGGAAGCAGAGGGCTTGACGGGTGTAGGTGAGCATCTCGGAATCCAGAAGGGGCCCGTGGCACAAGAGCCTTGGCCACCTGCTCAGCTCATGGGCAGTGGGCAAGATCTCTCCCTTTCCTCCTCCGCAGCCTGGCTGGGGCTTTCCAATCCGGCCTGGCTGCCACGGCTGTTCCCTGGTAAAACAGGAAATGAAACCAGGCCCCTTTGCAATCCTTCCTGGGGATTATTTTTGATGCCAGTTGCGCAAGGAAATCCACATCCAGGGCAGCGCGCCGGGCACCCGGAGCTGCACGCAAGCCAGCAAAGCCAGGCAGTGTCAGTGCTGCACAGGCGGGGTCGGATTGGGCCACAGACAGGAAACACCAGGGGAAGAGGACTGGGGTGTCGATCTTGGTCCGACCTTCCTGGCTTCTTCGACAGCTCCAGGCAGATCCTGTTCTGCCAGCTCTGTTCATAGCGACGCACAGTTGCCAGGTTTCAGAGGGATCCACGTTGGGTGGAGAGGCGCAGACGGGCCGCATTTCAGGGGCCTGCGCCAGATGAGTCAGTGGAAGGCCGAGCATCCATGTCACTAAAGTCTCCATGGCAACAGGCAGGCTTGTGGGCCCAGCTGAGAATGGACGTAGACGCTGAGCAGGTGCCTGGGTGGCTTCTGGCCAGAGCGGAGTGAGGGAAGCTTGAGTGGCTGCTGCCCCATCCTGGGATAGTCCGGGGGGTATATCCCCAGGGCCGTCATGTCAGCCGCAGCAGCTCTGTCTCAAGGCAACAGTCCATGTGGCCAGGCTGGGGCAATGATCCAGCGGGAGAAGTCAGCACTGGAAGGGAGGTGGCTTTGCTGGGCCACAACCTCTCCAGGCAGCAGGGAGGCCTCCGCAGGCGGACAGCAACTGTCGGTGCAGAGTGGAATTGGGAAGGGGGCTGCAGCTCTGCTGTCCCATCTGACAGGGGTCAGTGTTGCACCCTGACCCTGCTCTGGTAAATGGGGGGCAAGGCCCTAAGGGAAAGGGCTGATGCAAAGTGCTTGGGGGTGGAGAGTCGCTCCAAAGAGCGCCCCTCAGCCTCCTAAACTGGGCTCCATGGAGAGTCACGGAGAAGGTGTCAAACTCCCCTGCCTATTGGTGCAGAGGTGAGCTGTCCCCAGAGGTTGGCTGACTCCTGGCCCTAACCTAGTGATGGGCAGCCTCAGTTACTGAGTGGGCCACACAAGTGGCCCTTCTCGGTGGGCTACAAGAGTGTTGTAGCCAAGACAATCTCCTGGGATAGAGCAGTTTTACTTGCTGCACTTGTGTTCCCAGAAGTGGCGGGGGGGCGGGGGGCGGCGGTGCCCGTTACACTGTGGCAGCGCTGTGATCGGACGCAGAGGGAGCACATGGCTCCCCCAGTCAGTGTGGTGTGTGATCAGCATCCACCTCACCTCACGTGCCCTGGCTCTATCTGCGTGTCACTTTAGTAACACCGGTAGGAAAACCCCGACGCAGACGGAAACCGGAGGAATCCGGCAGCCCTGCGTGTGGGCCAAAATGTCTCACGGGCCACCCAGAGAACCCTGATGGGCCGCTTGCAGCCCACAAGTTGCCCACCGCTGCCCTAACTCATTCCCGCTCTCTCGTCCTTCCAGACCTTCCTGCCTCTGAAGTGGATGGCACCCGAGAGCATCTTCAACAACCTCTACACGACCCTGAGTGATGTGTGGTCCTTTGGGATCCTCCTCTGGGAGATATTCACTCTGGGTAAGTGTCCTGAGACTCACCCTTCTGCCACAGAACACGGCCTATTTCCTTGGTTTCCTTCCGTTGTGCCCCACGCAGGCACAGCAGGGCTTGTCCCTGAATCTCTTTCCAGCCCCAGCCAAGAGGGGGCATCTCTCCCCTGAGTCCCATGCCACCCCATGCCAGGCAGGGCCCTCGGTGACGGAGCCTTGTCCTGCCATATGCTGACCCGCTCAGGTCTGGTGATGAAGGTGGGGTAGGAATGGCGAAGAGAAGGGAGGGAGGTCCTAGTTTGACAACACTGACAGTGTGTGAGTGTTGGAGCCTCCCCGTTAGCCTGGTTTCCAACTCCTCTTTCTCCTCCGAGGTGGGACTCCATACCCCGAACTACCCATGAACGAACAGTTCTACAACGCCATCAAACGTGGCTACCGCATGTCTAAGCCCACCCATGCTTCCAACGAGATGTAAGTGTTCGCCGCACACTGGCCACATCTCAAACGGGAGGTGCCCCGCCACCCCTCCTGCCATCTAACTCTCTGTGGTGTCCTTCCCACCCCCTCCCTCTCCTCAGCTACGACATCATGCAGAAATGTTGGGAAGAGAAGTTTGAGATAAGACCTTCCTTCTCTCAGCTGGTGGTACTGATGGGGAACCTCCTGGCAGAGGCATACAAGAAGGTATGTCCCATGAGTGCTCTGGTGGGGATGTGGGGCGTAGGCTCCCCTAAAGAGGCAGCAGGGCCTAGCAGTTAGGATACTAGCCTATGGCTGGTGAGTTCAAATCCCTGCTCTGCTGGCTTCCTGTGTGACCTTGGGCAATTAGTCTCTATGCCTCAGTTTCCCATCTATAAATTGGGAACAATAGTGGCACTTTGCTCCCCTGGGGTGCTGTGAGGATTAGGAGTGTGACGGGGGGTGGTCACAGAAGACCCCTTGGGGGTGTCTCCCAGGGTGCTGACACGGCCATTGCCACTCACCTTCCTGCTCCTGGGACTCCGCACCGCCCAGTCCTGATGGGTCAGCTCCCTGGTCTCCCCCGGCCGGGGCCCGAGTTGAGACCCCTGAAAAGCAATGCAGACACTGAACCTCTTCAGGTCCAAGGAGTGTGCAGTTTTGGGCCCAGCTTCCTGGGATACCACTCCACAAATTGGATCAAACCCCCCAGTGAACTACTTGAGTAAGCCCCCTTTAACAATGAAAAGGGGAACGTGCACACTGCTTGCCCCCCCAGGTAATAATTGTTTACATTGGGCTTGATACTAAGTAAAAGTGATTTTATTAAATACAAGCTGTAGGATTTAAGTGGTAATAAGTGAAAACAGGCAGAGCAAAGTAGGTTACAAATCTAAACAAACAAAACCGCTTGCTAATTCTACCTGAAACCTCAGTACAAACTTTTCAAACTCACCCTAAAACCTCTTTTCTAGCTGCCCCTCCAAACCAGGGCTGTCTCCCCCACCCTGGGGTCTTCAGCTCCTTCCTTCAGGTGCAGCCCAGCCAAAAGACCTCCGCCCCTGCTTTCCTATTCTTTTTTAAAGAATTGAGGCCACTCCCTACCAACCACTGCTCAGACTTAAGGACAAAAGAGATTGTTCAACAGTTGCTCATCAAGACATGGAGGGTAACACTCTCAATGCCTCTCACTCACACATTTAAAACGCCCACTCCATATGTCTAATTTCACACATAAGAATGATACATACATCAAAGTAAGATCAACAGAACCAGCGGATCATGCCATGAAGATTGATAGGTTACATGAAATAATTTGCTCAAAGCACTTTTGAGTTATGTATATCCATGTCCCTAAGTCCATTTCATACAGTATGGGGCATCCATCACAAGGAGGTGTCCTGATGCTATGGTAATGCCAGCTATGTAAGTACCTTTGTTGGCTACACAACAGGCATTTCTTCCTTTGTCTAAATCTACTATATATTTGAGAGAGTTTATCTGTTCAAGAACTCCTCCTAAACGGCAAGAGCTAGGACCACCAAATTGGGCACACAGCTTCCTCTTATCACTTACAGCATGGTCAGGGTTTGATTGTGCCAGGACAATGGAATGTGCCTGGAATGGGATTGCTTCTCAGAAAACCATCCGGAAAAGAGATAGAATCATCAGGAAGGTGAAAGGGGCTGGCCGGGGGCCCCCTTGCCCCAGCCCTGAGCTTCCTACTCTCCAGGTGCCCTTTAAGAGGGGGCTGAAGCTCCCCTCCCCCCAATTTCTGCAGGGATATTGCTGGCTGTTCCCCTTCATCAGGGAGCGAGGGGACAGTGCACAGTTTGCTACATTCCTCACTCTGGCTAGGGAGCACAAGGGGGCAGGCAAACCTGGAGCTGTCTGTGGGGACATGCACCCCTCCCCAGCTGTGCCTGCTGGAGCTACAGCGGCCATGGAGAGGCGCTTCTCACCTGGCCCAAGGTGCTCCGGTGAGAGAGGGCTGGGGTTGTCCTCTGTCCCCTGGGCAGCCTGCATCCTGCACCCCTCATCCTCGGCCCCACCCCCGCGCAATGATTTAACTGAATCATGGACATGTTCATTTTATTAAAAAAAAAACACAAAAATTGAGTTCAAGACCCAAGGAATGCCGGGTAAATCTAATCTTCTATATTGGGTGACACATCTTTCAGATGAGATGGAGAACTGAGGCTCTGACAGATGCAGGTCTATACAATCCCCAGGTACTTTTGGGAGGAAAGGGATGTTAATCCCATTGTCCTGGGCATATTCCAACTCAAGCAATTACATCCTGGCTACCTAAATCCCCCTGGCAGTTCGATCAGGACCCAGAATTCTTCTCTTCCTGCCCACCATGCTGTGTAATGTTGCTGAATTTGCCGTTTCTCAGTGGTGGCTGCTCTTTGGTGGCAGGCAAAGTGCTCCTTGTGTAGAGTTTGTATACGGTTTTGTAAAGCACTTTGGGGGCTTTTAGGGTGTGTCTAGACTACATGGCTCCATCGACGGAGCCATGTAGATGAGTTTACTCGGCAAAAGGAAATGAAGCGGCGATTTAAATAATCGCCACTTCATTTACATCAAAATGGCCGCTGCGCTGTGCCGATCAGCTGTTTGTCGGCACAGCACGGCAGTCTAGACGGGGATCTGCCGACCCCAGAACCCTTCATCGGCAGATCCAGTAAGCCTTGTTTCACCGCTTCATTTCCCTTTGCCGAGTAAACTCATCTACATGGCTCCGTCGACAGAGCCATGTAGTCTAGATACAGCCATTGAGTCACTGGTGATGATGAAATTTACAGTTAAATCCACTTAGCTTGAAATATATGTGTTGGTCAATTTAGAGGAAAAATGAAAAGCAACACTGTTTCCATCAATTGTTATAACGATCCATTTGCCACTGCTAAAAACAATCAGCCACCTTTTGTAAAGAGACATTTCCCAGCTCGTGGGGCATGCTGGTAAGACCGAGAGTAGCCTGGATACATAAAAAGAGAGAAACCAACGTAATGTATGAGCAGGGCCGTATACGCAGAACTATTACACGGGTATCCCTATGTCTGATGGCAGCCAAGGGAGTTGATTTTTCTAGAGCTGCTATTTTATAATCTTCAGCAACACACCAGTGAAATATTTTTAAAACTAAGGTCCTGTCAACTAACTCGATAAATTCCGAAACTGGCAATATATATTTGGGGTTGTTAAATGGCTTCATTACCACTGGAATGGCTCTTTCACAGGTTCCGTGTTCTGCGAATAGCTCTGACAGGCTTTGTCACTTGTAAGTTAACAAGCTCCTCTCTGCAGGAAGCAGAACCACAAACCAGGGATAGGAAGAGGTGGGTGGGTGGACATTAGGACCCAGCGGTGCCCCTACGCAGCTGTGTGTTCTGTGTAATGGGAAGGATGGCTCTGTGTGTGAGTGTGGTCTTGTTGTTGTAGCTCAGGATTGGGACTAAGGAGCTCTGAGGCTCCGTCTAGACTGCAAGCCTCTTTTGAAAAAGAGCATCTAGACTACAGCCAGTACTTCCGAAAAAGCAAGCCGCTTTTTTGAAAGAGAGCCCCCAGTCAGTTTGGATGCTCTCTTTGGAAAAAAGCACAGTTTGCATTACATAGCGCCTTTTTTTGAAAGAGCACTTTCGAAAAAAGGCGTTATTCCTCGTAAAACGAGGTTTTCCGTGGTCAAAAAAACTCCCGCGTTCTTTTGATTTACTTTAGAAGAATGCGGCAGCAGTCTAGACGCAGGGGAAGTTTTTTGGAAAAAAGGCCACTTTTTCCAAAAAAATCCTGTAGTCTAGACACACCCTGAGTTCTGTTCCTGGCTCTTGCCCACTGTTCTTGGGTCACTAAGGGTATGTCTAGACTACATGGCTCTGTCGCCAGAGCCATGTAGATTAGTTTACTAGACATACCCAAATGAAGCGGCAATTTAAATAATCGCCGCTTCATTTAAATTAAAATGGCTGCCGCGCTAAGCCGATCAGCTGTTTGTTGGCTCAGCGCGCTAATCTGGACGCTCTGCGTCGACATCAAAGGCATTTGTCAACCGCCCCGGTAAACCTCATCCCACAAGGCATAATGGGGCGGACGACAAATGCCTTTGATGTCGACCGCGGAGCGTCCAGATTAGCGCGCTGAGCCAACAAACAGCTGATCGGCTCAGCGCGGCAGCCATTTTAATTTAAATGAAGCGGCGATTATTTAAATCGCTGCTTCATTTGGGTATGTCTAGTAAACTAATCTACATGGCTCTGGCGACAGAGCCATGTAGTCTAGACATACCCTAAAGGTGCATCTACATTGCACCCTGATCTCGACTTTGCATAGCTTATTTCAAAATAAAGCGCTATTCCAAAATACCCCTTAACCCTCAAGGGTTACAAGGACGAGGGTTACAGGGACACCGGAACAGCGCGCCCGTTATTTTGAAATCTATTTTGAAATAATGGGCTGCTTTAAAGATGCGGTATAGCTATTTCAGGATACCTCCGGTATCCCGAAATAGCTCACGCGGTGTAGACGTAGCCTAAATTCCACATGCTTCACCAGTTGTCTAGCAGTCAGCGTGCATGTCTCCATCTTTGGACCCTGAAGGTCTGAGTCTCCTCTCCCACTGCCGTAGAGCAGGAGTCACTCCACAATGGGGCAACACCCCAATATCTCAAATAGCTCCCCCCAAAATTGAGCCATTCCTTGGCTGCTTGGAAATGGGCCTGCCTGGGTGGCCAGAAGGGTTTCATTAATTCGTGTCTGGGAAGCACCACGCGATCTGGTGACGGAGGGCGCTGTAGCAATGCTTCAGTGGGTACATGGCCAGGGCTCTGTAGCTTATATGTCTGAGGATGCTGGCTTGACCCGTTACCGCTATCCACTCTCACCCGCCTCCTTTCCTTTGTAACCTGCCCTGCGGGAGCAGCGGTACCAGCAGGTCGAGGAGGAATTCCTGAAGAGTGACCACCCGGCTGTTCTACGCACCAGGCCCAGGATCCCAGGGGTCAGCAGCGCTGGGCTCCCCCCCAGCCCCGGAAGTGTCCTCTATTCAGCCGTGCAGCAGGAAGGGGGGGACAACGATTACATCATCCCCCTTCCTGATCCCAAGCCAGATGGAATCGACGACGGCCCTCAGGAAGCTTCCATCAGCCGGGCCAGGTAGCAAACCCAGGCCTCTTCACGCTTCCCCGGCTCCGATCTCTCTCCCCACGGGCCTAAACAAAAACACTCCAGAAAAAGTAGAAGCAGGAGAGAGTGGTCGGTGGTGGTGGAGAGGGGCTGGGGAAGGGGGAGCTGACAGGAAATCTATTTCCCTGGGAGGATGAAGCACTGGAATGGGTTCCCTAGGGATCTGGTAGAATCTCCATCCCTAGAGGTTTTTAAGTCCTGGCTCAACAAAACCCTGGCTGGGTTGATTTAGTTGGGGTTGGTCCTGGTCTGGGCAGGAGGCTGGACTCGATGACCTCCTGAGGTCTCTTCCAGCCCTCAGATTCTATGATTCTATGTCAAGCAACCCCAGAATCTGTTCCTTTCGTTCTCAGGATCCTTACACCTACCCGCAGCCTGGCCTTTCCCTTCACAGCTGCCCAGTTCTTCTGCCTGCACTGCCAGATGGTAGTTGGGGTCCTCACGCCAGGCTGGGCTGGGGGCCCAGATCACGGCTGGACAGCAGTGCATTGTTGTATATGCAGCACAGTGCCCCCGATGTGCACAGCCCTCAGGACATTGACAGCTGCGCTGTGTGTGCCTCATGAGGGTGAACTGAAGTTGCATCTTGTCAATCATTTTGTGGGAGGTGCAGCCTCAGTAGAAGCCTGTCTAAGATAGAGGGTGGCACCAGGCCGCTGTGGAGCCTAGCTGGTAACTCCTTGTGCTCCAAGAGAGCCAGCCATGTCTTTCCTAGCAAGTGGGTCCTGGCTTGGGACGTCAGAGACTTCAGACAGTGCGTTAATTTCTCTCCTTTCCCTCCTCCTCTTTAGTTCTATGCTAAACGAAGCAAACACGGCATCCACCATATCCTGCGACAGCCCCCTGGACCCGCAGCAGGAAGAGGAACAAGCGCCAGAACCGAAGTCAGGCTGCCAGGAGCCAAACCCAGGGCACCACACCGTGGAAGAGAGTTTTCTGTAGCAGGGACAGGGCCGATGCTACCCCACAGCCACCAGTGAGACCAGCTGGGGGGCAGCCAGGCCTGGTAGAGAACTTTGTTGGGTGCTTGTTTATCCCACCCTCCATCCAAGCTCCTAGCACAGTGTGAGTTATAGAGGGACCTTTCCGCACCGCCAGCCTCACTGCCACACTCCACCCCATCGACCAAACTACTGAGATGGGGAGGGGTCTCCACATAGTGCTCCCAGACTGAGGGGCAGGACTCCAGCGGGTCTCCAGGGGAGATGCTGCTGTTCACTCCACTTGTTTGCTATCCCAGCCTCTTTCATGAATTTCAGCGTCCGTCTGGGCCAAAGGGGCCTCTTCACTGTTCTGCGTATCAACCGTGCTGCGGTACAGCTGCCGCGGTGCCGTATGCGGCTGGCTAGACAGACCGATTCCTTGCAGCTCGCTGGTGGGGTGTCGGGAGCCAATAGGCCAGGCCCCAGTCACTGGAGAACCAGGATCTTACCGAATGGATTCTCTCTCCAGTGCAGCAGAGCTGCCGTCACCGCTGAGGAGAAACCAGCCGTGGGGTCTGGAGACTTTCGGTCACCGACCGACATTTTTCCTGCTTGTCCTCTGCAGCCTGTCTGAGGCGGACGTGGCACTACAAGCATTATGGTACAGATTACCTGTGGCGCTAGGCCACAATGCTGCATTACCCCAGGTGATATCATAGGCCGAACCCACAACAGCGCTCTGGGCTCCCAAGGGCCGGCCAGGAACCGAAGAGGCTCTGATAACGACTCCGCTGTGGCAGCCACAGCGCAATCCAGCCTTAACTTCCTCTTCACAGACTCTAAGCCTAAACAGTCTCCACATCGCTCATGTAAAGGGACCAAATCAGATCTCTTAAGTCATTAGCCAGGGCCAGTATAGGAACAAAAATGGCTATTAATGAATCCCCCGGTGCCTGCTGGGAAAGTCTCTCAGCCAGCTGGCTCTAGAATGTTCGTTTTATCAGTGGGAAGCAGTGGTATGAAGCTGATGTTCATACGAGTTTCCCTTTCAGTGTCATCTGGATCCTTCCCGTGAATTGTAGCCTCTTTCCCTACGAGAGTAACGAGAGAGAGAGAGAGAGAGGTTGTGAAGTCAACTGAGAGCTGCATGGGGTTTATGGGCCTGCCACTTAGTTTCTTTGTACAAATACATGGGGGAAGCCAAGCTTTAAGCAAAAAGCAGCATTTGTTTTCCAGAAGCAGTCATTCTTGCGCTGACAGATTCATGGAGCCTTGCAGGATGGCACCTCTTGGTACCCAAGCAGAGGGGGAAGGATCAGGTTATCAGATGGGAAGTGGGCCCAAGACAGGGACTTTCTCTTAGGCCAGGTCTGCACTGCGGGAAGAAGGTCAGCTTAAGGTACATAACTCAGCTATGTAAATAACACAGCTGGAGTCGATATACCTTAAGCAGAGCTTGGCGCCGTCTCCACCGTGGGAGGTTGATGGGAGAAAGGTTCCCGTCGACTTCACTTACTCCTCGCAATAGAGAGGAGTACTGGAGCTGACGGCCCCCTCGGCATTCAATTAAGCAGGTCTTTACTAGACCTGCTAAATCGAACTCCAGAAGATCAATCGCCAGAGCATCGATCCTCTGATACGTGGAGACATGGCATTAAGAAAGAGGAATGCAGAATGGAAATATTGGAGTTCCCTGATCTTGCTTCAAACCCCTCCTCAACCCCCATTGGAAGGGCTGTGGTCTGAAGTGCTCTGAGCTTCCACTCATTATTCAAAAGAGTTAAACCAGTAAGAAAACAAGAAGCCATGAAATCCCCACCAGGGTGGCTGAAAAGCCATAAAACCAGGGAAGTTATGACCATGTCTTCAGCTTGGAGACCAGCATTTTCTCCCATTTGAATAGCATCCAATCGCATAGCTGCCTTTCCCGCCATGCCTCGAGCTCCCTCGAGCTTCTCCGCCACACACAGAGGCTGTGCTCATATTAACAGAGATGGCTGGAAAGATTCAAAGTTTCCGTGACGTTCTATGTGGCAGTTTGTTGGCCAGTGTATAGAGCCGTTGAAAACTGTCCACCCAAAAACAGTGAAAATGTTGGTGTTTTCCAACCAGCTCAGGTAGTTAATGGTGACATATTTATAAAGTGAAAAAAAGAGGAACAGTTACCTGTGGGAGGAGAGGGTGTTATCTTTTAATAAAGCTAGAGGTAGCACTGTTAGTGGTAGCCAGACAAGTGTTACTGCAAGCCATGGCCCGTGATTATCTATTTCCTGCAGGTGTGGTCAGATTTCTCCTTCCTCCTCATCCTCAGGAGTCACTCTGAGAATGGCAACTGGTTTCCTACCCACTCTTCCTCTGTTCATGGTGCAAGATCCATTTTTGTGGCCATTCCTCAGTCAAGAAATGCCTCTCCAGCCACAGGGAAGCAGCAACACAAGAGATCTTTGGAGTCAGCCCATTTTTCCTCAGTTTCTCTGAATGTCCTAACCACCGCAACCTCTGCCAGCTGAAAACACACCTGGGGGGGGGAACTGCCCTTATCAAAGAGTTTTGAGTTCTGCTTTTGTCCCAGCTGGCTCAGACATCTCAGTATGGGTGGATTGAATAGATCATCTCTAAGGTCAGAGCCTTTATCTGTCAGAGCAGATTTCTCTTTTTATGATGCCTCATGCTAGGACTTGGATTAGAACCTGTGACTTAACTCATTAGCTAGTGCCTGCATGTCAGCCCTTTGCAAAATGTAATGTACAGATCTGAGCTGTGAATCCGGGACTAGTGTGGAGTATGGCAAGGTGTGCTGGTGTGAACACTGTCTGCCTACGTCTACCCCCATCTTGCCTTCCACTCCACTGAGCTGGAGACTTTGGTTGGTTTCACATCCGCCTGCAAGGGGGTAGTGACTCGCTGCCTTGTCAGAGTGAGACAGCCACTCCGACAAGGACAGACAGTGCAGACCAGGTGAGCCTCCCTCAAGGTAAGAGTCCAGCTGGGTAGTGGTAACACCAAAAGGGGGTCAGCTTGTTTTAATTCCCAAACAGCCAATGCATACAATGGTAGCGGCTTGATGGTCAAAGTACACCTACCCCTTGCAGTTGTCAGAAGAAATTCCCCTGCCAGGGGTTACGGTTCTCACCCCCCCTCTCTCTCTGCTGCTGAAATTCCCACCTGGATCAGTCAGACTTTTAAAACCATCCCTTGTCAGCAATTTTGTAGCCATTATTGGTCCAGTGATCTCTTGAAGGGAACCAATTCCTCCTGGGGCTGTATTTTATATCGTTACTAGTTGTATTTGTTTTTAATGTTGAGGGATGGGTCCAAACTGAACCCCTTTTCAAGGACCCCAAATGTTGGCCTCTCCAGAACCCCAAAAGGGAGCCCAGTCCTGCAGTTTGGGCCCATCTCTGGTATATTTTTTAATCTCCAGTCATAACAAAGTTATCCGCTGTACTATATGCACATTCCTCCTGCCAGTCATGATTTCTTTGGTGCCTCTGTGTGTCCAGGGGACTATTGCTACACGACAGAGTCTCTCCATGTTTAAGGTGCTTCTCAGACTGACCTGTGTGATTTTTTTTTTATGTTTGTCATTTTCTGTTGCGTTGCTTTTCTGTAAGGAGAGTCATGTTCAGTGTTTTTTGTCGCATTGTAAAATCTAGAGCACAGTGGACTTTACTTGTGGACAGAGGGAAGTGAGTTACTCCTCTGGGGACCAGCAGGCCCTGGGTGGAGTTGGAGCCATGAGATAGGAGTTAGATGTGCAATAACAATGAGCAGTCAGGAAAAAAATGGCCAAAATGGGGGTCAGAGACTCACCTAACTTAGGGTCGCCAACTCTCTAGGACAGGGCTGGGGAACCTTTTTTGGGTTGGGGGCCACTGACCCACAGAAAAATCAGTCAGGTGAGAAGCAAAAAGGAAAAAAACCAAGCCCTCCCTGATGTGGCCCCCGACTGAGAAGGAAAAAGACCCTCCCCACATTCCCATCGCATACCAGAGCTGGGGTTGGGGGGTCCAGGCTAGAACATTTTGTGTGCTCCAACCCCATGGAGAAATGGCAGGGGGGCTGGAGTGCCAGCGTGGGCTCCCCAGTGCTGGGGAGGGAGCCCTCAGCCTCGGGGGCTGGATCCAGGCAAGCCGGGGGCTGCATCCCGCCCCTGGGCCTTAGGTTCCCCACCCCTACTCTAGGAGGTACAGCACCCACAGGGAGAAAGTATGCGGGGTACTTGATAAGCGCTGGATGGAGAGCATGGGCGCACCATGGCATGTCAGTTCACAAGACTGGACTAAGCAGAGGAGGGCTATCTCATAGCTCTATTCTATTGGGAGAAATTTGCCATCACCCAAGCAAGGAGGACTAAGAGAATCCCTGCTTTGTTCCACTGCGCAGAGGTTCGAGAGAGAGCTTAGCTACCACGTCTAGTCCCATCTCTGCTTCCCGAGCAATGCAGGGTTGTTTCCTACAGGATTCCTGCTCCAGCTTAGTTTTAACTTGCACTTTACCACTGTTGAAGGCCTCATAGCAAGGCAGTCCCAGAACAGGTGGGGAGCTAAGAATGACTAGCCACCTGTCCCTGCTCTTCCCCCCATAAAGGGAGGGAGAATTTAAAGACACAGAGCCTTCATTCTCACCCTCCTGTCCTCCCCCACATCAGTTGGTACCCATCCAGCTCTGCCAGGATGCAGGCTGGCACAGGTTGCACAAAGATTGCAAAGGGGTTAAAAATACTGACCCAGACCCACAGACCCTCCGCACGCACACAGGCAGGGCACTGGGAAATGCTCCCCTGGCCCCGCTTTAGGGTAAAGGCCATGCTAAGTGAGTGGCTGGCTCCTGTCCCTGGAGTGAGTGGCTGGCTCCTACTCCTGTCCCTAGAGCACGGGTGACCCTAAATACCCCCCCGGTGGCTTCTCTGCAGTGTTCTATTCAGACAGCAGAAGGGCAGCTGACCTGCAGCTTCTACATCACATTGCAACAGGTGGCAAAACTGCTCCAAGGCACATGGGGCCAAGCTGCTGCAGCCCCTGGATTTCCAGACCTCTAAGGACATTTGCTTAGGTCCAGCTGATCAGACACCTGAGCGGCATCACCCAGGTCACTGACACAGCACGTCTCGGTGACATTGCCACAGCCGGGCATGTAACAAATGGGGAAGGGGGGCAAAACCATTAATGAAATTCTGCCCAGTGAGATCAAACCGAAATGAAATGAGCCACACCTCCCCGGGGCACATCTCTGGGGCTCTCCTTCCCCTCACTTTCAAGCCTCGCTGTAGGATCGGCAGCTTCCTTCCGACGAGCAGTCATTTCAGATCTAGCGCTTCTCTAGTTCCTCTAACCTTGGGTTCAACCTTCTTCGGGTTTGACAGCATTAAATGGGTAGGAGCCAAAGCATGAGGACAGAACTGGAGCAGGCCGTCCCTAGAGCATTTCGGTCATGCCCCCAGGTGTCCAGTGGGGGGAGGGGGTGAAGGAAAGGAAGGGAACATCCTTCAGGGAAAGGACAGTGGGTTAGGAAGCAGCTGCGGTAGCCTGGTGCAGAGTTAAATGAAAGCGAATCAAATCCAGTATTTCACTTGGAGCCGCTCAGCAATGCCATTTGTAAAGATGAACTTATATTTTTGCCAATAACTGCCTTCTTATGGTCTCCTCTATGCCTTATAGACAGGAACCACTGGGGAGGGATCTGCCTGCCAGGCAGACTAACCCATTCATTTCCAGGGCCATGTCTTACACTACGCGGAAGATCCGCGCTGCTGAGTTCAATCTTCCGAGGTTCGATTTAGCGGCTCTACTGAAGACCTGCTAAATCAAACTCAGAGGGTGCCTCTGTTGGCGCCAGTAGTCCTGTGCCTCACAAGGAGTAAGGGACTTCCTGCTGTGTGCACAGCATGGAAACACTATTTAAGATATGTCACCTCCAGCTATGTAATTAACGTAGCAGGAGTTGTGTATCTTTAGTCGACCTTCCACTGTAGTGTAGACCAGGCCTAGCTATGGTACTTATCTGTGGCCCTTCTTACTGCACTATCTGTGCGCCTGACTGTCTTCAGTGTATTTGTCCTCACAGCCCCCCTAGGGCAGGGCAGAGCTATTATAGCCTCTGTATAGAAGGGAATTGATGCTTAGAGAAGCTAAATGACTTGCCCAGGGTCACATAAGGAATCTGTAGCAGAGCAGGAAACTGCATCCAGGACTCCCACTGCACAAGTTAAAGGGAATTCCCCTTTTCCCTTGGAAGGGCAAACCCTGCGCTCAGGCATACCAGGGTAAATCTAGCGTGCCCCAGCGTCGTCACGGCGTTGTTCTAGATTTACCCCAGGGTTACTGTGAGAATGAGCTAGGCCAGACATGTGATTCATTCCTTCTCAACTTGGGGGAAGGAATAAAGTTAAAAAGCCAAGCAGTGGAAGGGCATATAGGTCTGACCCTTACGTTTGCTGGGTCCCCCTTTATAGCCTGCACTATCCATTCCAAAGCATTACTGAGTTTGCCCACTAATTTCTCTCACACCCTCCCCAGGTACAATATGGAGACTCTGTTGAGAATGCACCTTTCTGTAGCATGTTCTAGGCCTGTGTGGAATCTCTGAATAGAAAAAAAACACCGGGGTTGGCATTTTTCCCTTTAAGCTGTCCTAAGCCATCATGGGGGCAAGAGACACAGAACGGCGTTCAAACTAAGGTACCAAAGAGTTAACGTTATCCTAGGTTTACAATGTATTTGTAGGGTTCTTATTAAGCCACATTTATACCAGTGAGATATTATTTTTATGCCGTAAACTTTATACACGTTTTAATGAAAGATTTTTTTAAAATTAAAGGCGTTTCTTTTTTCAGCTGCTTTCTCTCTGGTTGCTAATTTGTGGTGGCAGGCAGGGTGAGAGGGGTTGGCTGTGGTTTCTTGCCATAATCTCTTGTCTGGGTTGCATTTGTGTATAGGGTGGGGATGAAGATTAAGCATGGGGCGGCTAAGGGAGAAGAATGTTAATATGCTGTGCAGGGCTCCCCAGGCTTAGGGAAAGCTGAGCCGTGGTCCCGAGCAGGGAGAGATGGCCTATATAGCCAGCGGCTGGGCCCAAGCACCTGCTGCGGATGCGAATCTCTTGAGTCGAGCCCTCCAGTTCCTGAGCGGGGAAGCAGGTGAGTGGAGGGAATGACTCATTCAGTAGCCATGCGGGGAGATGAGCTGGGTTCTTAACAACCTCTCTTGGAGTCTCTCCCTGCCTCTTCCCCTCCTGCAAAAGGTCACAGAGAGCATCCCTGTGGTGGAGGCATCCTGGTTGACTCTTCCCCAGCACAGTACAGACAGGTGTGGGGTGGGGTGCTTTCTCCCCATCCCACAGGGGGCTGGGCACGATGTCTCTGCAGCACCCCCCAGTCCTGGTCAGCCTGTGAACAAGCACGAGCCTAGGCACGAGCCAGCTGGTGCACGAATGCCCCCAACTTGCTGCGTCGCTGGCTGCAAAGCCGAACCCACTCGCTGGGCCCAGCAGTCACCAAACCGGGCCTGAAGCTGGGCTGGGCTCTCAGGTCCTGGGGCGCAGTCACAGCTGATTTCCCCGAGTCAGCGCGGGAACCTGGGAATCGGGAAAGCCCCGCCAGCCCATGTGCTTTGGATGTCAGGACCCAACAGTAGCAGGCGTGGGATAGAATCATAGAATACTAGGACTGGAAGGGACCTCGAGAGGTCATCGAGTCCAGTCCCCTGCCCTCAGGGCAGGACCAAATACTGTCTAGACCATCCCTGATAGACATTTAAACTAAGGACAGGTAACTGCCCCTGCCCTTAATGTCTCCCCCGACTGCCAAGCACCTGGAGCTCGGTGTCAACTCCGACGCATGAGGGGTGATATCGCAGACAGGCCAGGCACCGCGCACGCCCTGCGAGTGCAGGATTGCGTGGGGAAAGCAAGGGGGGGCAGAGGGCCTAGTGTGGGTGCCCAAGTGAGAGGTCAGGCGTGGTTTGGTTGAGTAGACCTCTCCCACTCCTGGTTCTTTTCCCGCCTGCGTTCACCCACCCTCCTCTCCGTAATGGGCAGCAAGTCGTGTCCCTTTAAGTACTGGGGGAGCCCTGCAGAAGGAAGACAACGGAGACCCCTTTCCAGGAGGCACCCAAACTATTTAAAGGCACATTACCCCATTCCTATACATTAACCCCCCTCAAAGCCTCCTTCCTTCCTACCCCAGCTTTTCCTCTCAGACCCTGGAGGGCTGTTACAGCCCCCTAGAACCACAGACAACTGCAGAAGGCAGGCGGGCCACAGCCCAGGATAATGCGCCTGGCTTGCTTAGCCTGAGCCCATGTAGCCAAGGTCTGTGGCATAGACTATAGCAGGAGACGGTGAAGTGGCCGGCCAAGCCGTGGGGATCCTATGCGCCTGTCTCTGACTGCCGCTGCTGGACAGGCGGCTGATTGGTTTCTGAGTGGCTCGGGATGGTTGCCCCAAGGAAAAGGCAGCAGGGTTTGTTCTGATTCACGTGGCAAGGCTGAGCTGTCTCTGTCCCGGGCAGGCTGGCACCTTTTGTCCCTAATCTGAGTCAGCAGGAGGTGAATCAGCAAGGGACAAAAATCCCCTTCTCAATAAAGGCGGCAGCAAGGTCCTGAATCCCCTGGGAGGAAGACAGATGGGAATCCAGGCAGGGGAACGTGGCTAGTTGATTCTGTAGGAGCCAGTTCCCACTCCCCTCCTGGTCCATTCACTCCCATCCCCCTTTGGAGTTCAGACCTTTTGCATGAACGCCAGCACTAAAGAGAAGCTGCCCGTGTTGTGGTGAACGCCCTTCTGCCTAGGGAAGATGCCCCTGTCGTCAGGGGAGCCAGGTTAGGTGCTTGTTAGCATAACGCGCCACCTGACCATGAGGTGAGACAGAATTCTCGTCTCTGGTTTTCCCTTCCATGCTGTGGCAGCAGCAACGAAGCAAAGCAGGGTGGTGCTGGAACATGGCACATGCACCCTCCCAAAGGGGAACCCACGTAGCGTCTTCCTGAGGCTGCAGAAACAGTTGTGCGAATGGGCTGTTGACTCTGAAGCCTAGTGATGGAAGGGCTGTCAGTATTGTGCATTGCTCATTTCTGATTATTTTAGCAGAAGCTTACCCCTCCCGTCCCCTGTCATTTTGCATATACATTCTACGCAAAATACCTACAGTATTCTTATAAGGCAGTATTATTATAGGCTAAGGGTGAGGCAATACCTACAGGGTATTTGGTCGTTAATTAGACACCGGACGTTACTAGTTAGCAAATTAATTATCATGCACAACTGCGGGTTTTCCTGAGTGCTGCACCTTAAGTGTGAAACAGGCTCTGTGATCGCTCTGCCATGTTCCGATGTGTGTGGGCCTGGTGCCATCCCAGCAGCCTTCATGGCCCAACCAGGAAGGGAACCAGACCCGACTGGCAGAAGGATTACTCATGGGCCAGCCGCGGCACTGTAGGAGTGTTACTGTGATTAGCTAGAGAGGCCTACTGGAGGATGCATGCTGTGGTACCAGAGGCCTCTGTGGGAGCTCCCCATTCAGCCCACCAGCTTTGGAGGAAAGGTCCTTTGCGGGATGGATGGTACTTAATTTGAGCCAGGGCTTCCAGGGCTGAGCCCTGAGGTTTAGCTGCTCATAGCCCCAGCACCTCAAAGCTTGCCACATCATTTAGGAATTGAAAAAAAAATTCTTGAGCCCCGGTACTAATTGCTTGAGACCGTGCACCTCTTTCAGTATAAATTAAGCGCTGGAGAGAAAGCGTACAAAGGGAGGAGACAACAGGAGTAGCGGCCAGTGTAAAATCGGAGCTGTTTTCCGGTTCTCTCCATGCACTGGCTGCAAGAAGGCCTCAGCTGTAATGCCTGATTCACCTCTTCATCTGAGCATGACTCAGACAGGGTTTGGACAACAGGAACAGCTGAAGTCATTCAGGCACAGATGGTGAAAGGATCACCATGAACCCCCTAAGGGAAGAGATATTTGTTTTTAGCCACTAAACTCCCACCGGATACTGTCATACATAACCCATGGGTTCCCTCCTCATGCTGACATCAATATTGAATGCTGCTCACTTGGTAAACACCCTCCTGGATGTTCTCTCAGATCTTGTCTCCACTTACTGGCAAATCAACGCTCTGTCAATCCATCTTCCAGGGTTTGATTTAGTGGGTCTAGCAAAGACCTGTTAAATCAAATGCTGAGGGCGCCCCCATTGACTGTGGTATTCCTTGCAGTTGCAAGGCATAAGGGAAGTCGACAGGAGAGTTTCTCCCATTGACCTCCTGCTACGGGCCACCTCAGAAAATCAACGCAAGGTACGTTGACTCCAAGTACACAACACACGTAGCTGCGAATCTTGTATCAATTTTGTCCACCAGTGTAGACCTGGCCTCAGAGACTTGTCCTGGACCCAAGGTTACTTCCAACTAAGAAGGGTCACAGCCTTTGAGAGTTTGCTAGATTTGTGTGCTAACAGCTCAGCCAGTCAGCACCGTTACAAAATTTTCCTCAGCACTAGGTTACATTTTACTTACCGAGGTCAGAATCAATGCAAATTCTGCTAAGCTGTGGCTTGTTAGTCATAGTTACTTATTTCTTAAGTTGACTTAGTAACGTTAACCCAGTTCTGCTGCGTAACTCATCTAGGGTATGTCTAGACTACATGCCTCTGCCGACAGAGTAATAAATAAAAATAAAAATGGCTGCCGTGCTGTGCCGGCTCAGCTGATTATCGGCACAGCGCACGAGTCAAGATGTGGATTGATCGACAAGGGAAGCCTTTGTCGACCGCTCCTGTAAACCTCGTTTCATGAGGCATAAGGGAGCGGTCGACAAAGGCTTCTCCTGTCGACCGATCCGCATCTTGACTTGTGCGCTGTGCCGATGATCAGCTGAGCTGGCACAGTGCGGTGGCCATTTTTATTTTAATGAAGCCAGGGATATTTAAATCCCCGCTTCATTGACTATGTCGGGTAGCCTAGTTTACATGCCTCTGTCGGCAGAGACATGTACTCTAGCCGTACCCCTAGTGTCCATGGTGCAAATCCTCTCACTGCTTGTCTCTGCTTCATCTCCTCCCAAGTGCGAGGAATGCCGGCTTTCCAACAAACAGCCCCGACACTGCTCTAGCAAAGAGTTTCTCCTACGTCTCGTGGGAGGGACCCGACTTGACCTGCCTGCCCTCTACATTGTAAAATGAAGTCGATGCTCATGATTTTCTCTGACTCCAGAAATTTCACCTTAGAAAGGTAGCCGGCACGCAGCGTCCTCCGTCACGGTGCCCCTAGCAATGCTGCACCCACTGCCTTCCTTTGGGGGTGCGCTGAGCGAGGCGCATCCCTAGCCGAGGGCAGCTTTTTTTCTGCCACTCTTTTTTTTAAACCTTACTGGCAGTCGCCAGCTTCTCAGTGGTCAGTGGAGAGTGGTTCTCTCAGCCCCCTGCCAGCCCTTGCCCACGTGGGTTTCCAGCGCGAGGAAAGCATCGATGCTCTAACGTGGCGCGGCTGCACAGCTGCGTTCCCTGACGCGCGGCCTCGCTGTGCTCTCTGCGGAGGGGCAGAGGAGGCTGACCATGGCCAGGCCTCCCAATCGCGGCTCCCCGCCAGCAATCTGTGTCTGCATGGGGCAGGAGGGCAGGGTTCATCCTGCCTCTGGGATGTGGCTCAGGCCGTTTTGGCAGCACATGCGACGTTCCCTTTCAAACGTTCTGCTGCCCCTGGAGGCTGCACGCAGCTCTGAGGCGCTGGTTTCTCCTTGTGGGCATGCAGCAGCGGCTCCATTGAGTTCACGTTGACTTTTGCGTCCTTTGCCCCTTTGGTATGTTCGGCCCCTGGGTGAGTGGCCCTTATGCCGGCCTCCCAATTCATCAACCCCAGTGACCTGCTCCTGGGGATGAGATCCCCAGCTGCCTTCCTGCTTAGGGGCTTGATTTGTGGAGGCACCGAGCACCCATAACTCCACTGGAAATCAGCAGATGCTCGGCACCTCTGGAAATCTGGCCCTGGGTCGCCCACATCCATGGAAGGGGGATACGATCTCCCCACTCAGGAAGGGGCCTCGCTCTGGGTGGCGCGTGGGGAAAGTCGTCCCCTTCCTGCAGCGGAGGGAGGCCCAGTTCAGCCAGTTCTGACGGCAGCAGAGGGGGCCTCGTTGCTCGTGATGTTTCTAGCTAGAAATCCGGCCATGCACCAGTTCTGTTTCCTCTTTTCTCTGTGGTCCAGCACATCTGCGCTGAGCTATTTTCAGGGGGCTGCTGGCTATGGACACTACTCGGCAGAAGAAACCGCTGATGAGATGGACATGCACTGCTGAGGTTTTTCAACACTGCTGAGGAACATGGAAGAATCTGGAGGGGGGCCCTTTAAGAAAACCCGCTCTCACCAGCAGCTCCTTATGGGGCCCACAGCCTGAGTGCATGTTCCACAAGATACTGAGGAAAACCAAGGGGCTGTTTGCTTTGCCCGGATGGAATTACAGCCCCTGATGCACTGTTAGCCCTGTGGGCAGCCAGAAGAAAACACAGGCCTTCCATTGCCAATCACAACACTGCACGTGGCCTTACTGCATTACCCAGGGGACGGGGGTACTCGGAGCTCCATGCTTCAGGCACCAAATTAGCAACCACCATTACCCGAAAGAGCCACAGCAGGGTGACTTCATTGTTTCAGAAACTATTTTGATATGCTGCTGCATTACTCTCACAACAAACCCCCAACCTCATATTTTACAGCTGGTTACTAACATAGTAAAAGCATCCTGATTGGTTACTAACTAAGACTGGTTAATAATTAAAAGACGGGGTGTTTTCATATCACGTGCTGTAAGGAGCCATTAAAGAGCCGCACGCAGCTCGTGAGCCTTCGTCTGAGTATCACTCCTCTATACATTTCATTGGGTCCCAGGAATGCTGAGCAAGATTTGGGCACCTCAGTAAAACTGCTTGGATGTGGAGGACCCGAGAGGTGCTGAGTAGTCACCCTCACGCTGTGGACTATGTACCGATCCGGCCCTTGTTGCAGGGTCTGAGCCCATATCCCGTGGGACCTTATCTTGCGGCTCTTCTTCACCTGGTCCAGCCGTCCTAAAACAGCTGAAGTCGGTCACTTACTTTAAGAACTGCAGCATTTTTCCTAACATTGCCTGAGACCCTTGACCAACATCAACAGAAAGAAAGGCCCTGGGCTCTTCAGTAGTGAAAGTACAGGCCCTTCTAGAGAAGCTGAGTCTACACTGGCCTTTTCTCCTCCTTCCCTATTTTCTGGCTCATTTCCACGCACAACCGTGAGGGCAGTAGCACTAGGCCTGAGGTTATGCATGTTATGCAGACCTGCACTGAGCAGCGGCTGGCGATAAATGCAGGCAGCCTCAAGTAACACTTGGAGCATCACCCCTACCAGTGGAGCTGATCCAGGGTTAAGGGCTAGACAAGGAATAACACTATTAGCTGTCAGTGTTTAGCAGCCTGTTGTAATTTCTGGAACCAGCCACTGGGGGTGATGTGATCAGATACTAATTTAGAACAGTAGTTCTCAAACTTTTTGGACCCTGGCCCGGCCCACTCAATGCAGACCTTTCTGCAGACCACTTACAACTGCCCCGATGACAAAATGGGTGCAGGAGCGGGCTGAGGGTAGAGGGGTCTGGGCAGGAGGTTGGGTGCAGGAGCAGGCCGAGGGAGGAGGGATCTGGGCGAGAGGTTGGGTGCAGGAGCGGACTGAGGGTGGAGGGGTCTGGGCAGGAGGTTGGGTGCAGGAGCGGGCTGAGGGAGGAGGGGTCTGGGCAGGAGGTTGGGTGCAGGAGTGGGCTGAGGGTGGAGGGGTCTGGGCGGGAGGTTGGGTGCAGGAGCAGGCCGAGGGAGGAGGGATCTGGGCGAGAGGTTGGGTGCAGGAGCGGGCTGAGGGTGGAGGGGTCTGGGTGGGAGGTTGGGTGCAGGAGCGGGCTGAGGGTGGAGGGGTCTGGACGCGAGGTTGGGTGCAGGAGCGGGCTGAGGGAGGAGGGGTCTGGGCGGGAGGTTGGGTGCAGGAGTGGGCCGAGGGAGAAGGGATCTGGGCGAGAGGTTGGGTGCAGGAGCGGGCTGAGGGTGGAGGGGTCTGGGCGGGAGGTTGGGTGCAGGAGCGGGCTGAGGGTGGAGGGGTCTGGACGCGAGGATGGGTGCAGGAGTGGGCCGAGGGAGAAGGGATCTGGGCGAGAGGTTGGGTGCAGGAGCGGGCTGAGGGTGGAGGGGTCTGGGCGGGAGGTTGGGTGCAGGAGCGGGCCGAGGGTGGAGGGGTCGGAGCGGGCCGAGGGTGGAGGGGTCTGGGCGGGAGGTTGGGTGCAGGAGCGGGCCGAGGTGGAGGTCTGGGGGAGGTTGGGTGCAGGAGCGGGCCGAGGGTGGAGGGGTCGGAGCGGGCTGAGGGTGGAGGGGTCTGGGCGGGAGGTTGGGTGCAGGAGCGGGCTGAGGGTGGAGGAGTCTGAGCGGGAGGTTGGGTGCAGGAGCGGGCTGAGGGTGGAGGGGTCTGAGCGGGAGGTTGGGTGCAGGAGCGGGCTGAGGGTGGAGGGGTCTGAGCGGGAGGTTGGGTGCAGGAGCAGGCTGAGGGAGGAGGGATCTGAACGAGATGTTGGGTGCAGGAGTGGGCTGAGAGTGGAAGGGTCTGAGCGGGAGGCTGGGTGCAGGAGCGTGCTGAGGGTGGAGGGGTCTGGGTGGGAGGTTGAGTGTAGGAGCAGGCTAAGAGTGTGGGGATCTTGGCATGAGGGGGTGGGGGCCACTAACCTGGCTCCGGGTCTCCCTCTGCTCCTAGGCACCAGCCTCCACTGCTCCCATTGGCCATGATTCCCTCAGCTGGGGGGAGTGCAGCACACAGAGCCACCTCCTTACCCTGCAAGTCAGGTCCAGCCCGTGAGACTTATCTCTTTCCCCTGCAGAAGGAAGCGGGCATGGGGCTGGAGCTCCAGCGCAGGCTCCCTGCTGCGGGGGTGGGAGGGTAAGCCCCAAACCCACGGCACACCTGCAAGATGGTCGCCTGCAGACCACACTTGGAGAACCACTACCCTAGCAGACCACATCTCAGGCATTCCAGGCCCCCCGGCATTCTTGCCCCATCCGTGGCGCTACGGTTTGTTACCAATGGATTTCCCTCCTCGGTTTGCTGACAGTTTGCACATTCTGCGGAAGGCCTGTCAGGAGGGAAGAAGTAAGGGATGGGCTGTTTGAGAACTCGTCCCCTGTCTCTGAGCTGGGCTGGTTTAGCATTTGTTCCTTCTGGCTGAGTCAGTTCCTTCTGAGTGACTTGGTCTTTGTTCCTGGAAAAAGGAAAAAAAGAAGAGGAGAGATAAACAACCCTTAAAAATCCCCAGCTGGCCTGAAAGACACAGAGAGAGAGAATTAGCCCACATGGCTCCTGCACTTTCGAGCTGCCTGTCTGCATCATGCTCCTCACCTGCACATACTCAGCTCTGGGACGCCACCACCATTTGAGACAGAATCCCCGTCTCTGACCTGCACTGCAGAGTCGAGTGGAATTTCTTCTTGCCTTGGCTAAGCCAGGAAAAACTGCTGAGAGGGAAGAGTTTCCTTCCAAACATCACCTTTTCTTTGAAACTCCCGGACTTTCTTCACAGCCTCAATTGCTAGCCAATTCTGACCCGAAACTGGAGCCCTCCCAGATCCAGAGAGAGAGATTACATTTCTGCAACTGCGCTGCACTTCTGTGGCATAGCTTTCCAGGGCCCTTCTTATAAATTCTGATTATTTAGTGCCAAACTACATTTATGCCATTTCTATTTTTCCTTCCCTCCCATTTTTTTCCTGCCAGACAGAAGAGTGAAGGCGGGTGACCATCTTTCCATATGCTGAATACAGGACACCTGGTAAAATCACTCGTAGTCAAGCGGTTCAACATCAATCAGAACTGTGCAGTACAAACATTCAAATTAACGTCAGGCTGACTGAGCCCGTTAAAAAGAAATTCTTCATAGCTGGAGTCTATTTATTTACCTTCTTATCTCTAAGGCCACATCTAGACTACGGAGAAGATCAACGTAGCATCAGTCAATCTTCTGGCATTCGATTTAGCATGTCTAGTAAAGACCCACAAAATCAAACACTGAGGGTGCGCCCGTTGATGCCAGAACTCCTACTCCTCGCGAGGACAAAGGAAGTCAATGGGAGCATTTCTCCTGTCAATCTCCCACTGTGAGGATGGTGTAAATACTAGGCTTAAGGTACGTCAACTCCAGTTACGTTTTTTTACATAGCTGGAATTGTGTACCTTACGCTGACCTTTGGCTGTTGTGTAGCCTTGGCCTAAGGTTTGCATGGGGAAACGGTCTCACACACACACACACACACCCCTCTCTCACGTGAGGATGAGGGTGCCCAACCCACCTGGCCCATGGAGATGGGCGACCGACCTGACCCAACCCTCCCTGCCTAGTGTTCTCTGCCTGGGACCTTCAGATGGACCCACCTCGTCTGGTACCACGTCTTCTCGAGGCAACAAGTGGCAGGGTCACAGCCCATCCTCCCCAGATTTCTGTGAGGGGTCCACACCAGAACACGGCCAGCAGCAGCCTCTTGGTACTGTGCGGAAGGGAAGCACTTCCAGCCACAGCGGGGTAGGGATGACTTGGCCCATGTCTTTGCAGAGGTTTTCTCTATCCTTGCTCCTCCCACTCCCCTGTGGCTAGAAGCAGCTTGTAGAAAAGCTACTTTCTGCCTGTAGAAAAGCAGCTAACACCTCCAGGTTGCTGCTGGCCACCGACTCAACGCAGCCACCTCTTGTTCCCTGGCTACAGCGTGGGCAGGAAGGGGTTAAGCCCTAAGGCTGTATTGTGCACAGGGCTCAGGGAACCTGACTGCAGGGGCTCCAGAGAACCCAGCCAGGGGAGGGCGTCTAGGGGACACAGCAGCCCTGCACTCGCCCGAGGGCAGAAGCATCATGTGAAGGGGCTGCTGAGCCCGTCTGGGGGGGCTGCTATGGAGCCTGCAAACAAGCCGGAAATAGCTTCCTCCCCACCACTCCAGAGCTTAGCGGGGGAGGGAGGCCGGGGGGCAATTCCCCAGGCCAGTGCTGGGTGGGGCTTTGGTACATGGAGGGCTTGGCTCCTCCTGGCCAGCATCCTGGGCCAGAGGGTCCCTCCATGGCTTCCGGCCCAGCCAGAGGCAGCGGGGGGAAGGAGCCAGCCAGCCAGGCTGTTGGTGAGATGAATGATCGGACCAGGGGCTGGTGCTTCACACAGCGCCGGGTCCAGGAAGCACCTCACTGTGGGGGGGAGATGGAGGAGCAGTACGGCTGAGGGGATGAAGGGCCCAGCAGGGAGAGGACAGTGAGAGAGGAAACATGCAAAGGGCTGATGCGTGGGCAGCAGAGGCAACCGGCCGGCCATGGTCAGCCCGCTCACCAGCCACTGAAGCAAGTTGCCAGTTCTGGCTGGAAACAAGGCAGGGGGAGGTGGGGAGGGGCTGCTGGCCAAGAGGAAACACAGCAGCAGGGACTGCCCTGGTGGACCAGAAGGGGAAGCAGCTGGTCCCATATGCTGCAGCTGTGCCCAACCCCCACCGCCCACTGGATTCCCGCCCCCCTACTCACTGCTGGCGAGTGGGCAGCTGGCGAGCAAGGATCTGGCCAGCAGTAGGACCCACCTGTACTGATAGGAGGGGAGAGACAGAAAATACGGGGACAATTTGCCCATTTACAAGACAAAGTAGGGACACTTGCAGGAGGGCTTAGATACAGGACTGTCCCTTTTAAAACAGGACATCTGGCCACCCTAAGGGAAGGGAGCAGATAAATCTTCACAATTGTTCTTGCACTTGATGACGTCTAGCATGCACTTAGCAATGGGCAAGGCCAAGCCAGCCTTCCTTTGGGTTTCATGCTTTGGTATTTATTTGCATGCAAGGCTTTTCCTGCTGTGTTCATTTTCACACACTTAGAGGTTAGCTTTAATGCGGTTTCAGTTTTCTTTTCTGGCTTTGAACTTGACTTGGCTGGGAAGGCGCTGGCTGTGTAAGAAGAGGCCTGCTTCCAGAAATAGGCCAGAGGTTGAGAGCTCGGCCAATACATAACAACAGTAGGAATCAATGAATAATGCCCAGGGCGCGCACCTCAGAGAGAAAGGGCTCTTTGGAGTTGCCCACTTGCATAAACATGTGGTGGCAACAGATTCAGCGGGGCCTGCAAAGCCTGCCCTGACAAGCCCGGTTTCGTCATGACAAAAGATATTGGCCACTCTATGATGACCAAAGTGCCACACACGGGTGGGCTCGGTCATGTGCCCAGTGGGCAAGTTCCCGCAGCAGGCACCACCCTCAACGTGAGCCTTTATTGACTTGGTTCTTGGCTGCCTCAGCAAGGGCCGGCGTGAGGCGTGCGCAGCCGGTTTCCTCACACATGGCCCCCGCACTTTATTATAGGCCCTGCCTGCCCGGGTGGCGCATGCTACCTGAGGTGCGTCTCAAAGCTGCGGGTTGCACATGGCAGTTTCCACCCGGCCCCCCCTCCAGCCCAGTGGGGCCCCTGGGAGAAGAGGAGGACGCTGCCGCAGGTGCTTGTGGTGAGGGTACCCTGGGTGCCCCTTCCCCCACGCTGCCGTGCTGGGAGCTCTTGGTGCCGCTATGGGAGCAGCCGCCACAACCCCACATGGGCATTGCTGGAGCCCTGGACCTGGTGTGCGGCTGCTGGTACCCCAGGCCGCGGTGTCCCATTCGAACTAGGCCCCGCAAATAATCACACAGGCTCTGGCCTCAGCAAAGAGGCCAAGGCCTGAGCCACATCGCCTGTCGCTCACAAGGGTGATTCCTCCCCTTCGGGGCTGAGGCACATCAGGATCAGAAGCATCTTTCCCCAGGGGCAGCTTATTCCCCAGACAGGCCAAAGAGTTTCTTGAACCTTCCTTTGCTTGCTTGCACTGGTCACTGTCAGGGAGCCCAGACGACAGAGGCTGATTCAACATTGGGGTTGAATAGCTCAGTGGTTTGAGCACTGGCCTGCTAAACCCAGGGTTGTGAGTTCAATCCTTGAGGTGGCCACTTGGGGATTTGGGGCAAATCTGTCAGGGATGGTACTTGGTCCTGCCATGAGAGCAGGGGACTGGACTCGATGACCTCTCAAGGTCCCTTCCAGCTCTGAGATAGGTATAGCTCCATAACATGGCACCCTGATGGGTGAAGCTGGCACTGCCCAGGTCTGTGCTTCATCTGCTCTAGCAGTGATGCCAGCTGCCAGGCATGTCTCACCACACGCCTTGCAGCACCTTGAAATGTAGAGTCCTGGGCACACACCCACAACCAAGTCCTGTCTGCTGTGCCAGCTCCTGGGCAGCAGAGGCACGGCTGGAGGAAACAATGAATTGCTAATGGCTGAGCTCATGTCTAGTGCTTCTCCACCCCACCCTTTGGCCTGAGCAGGCAAACTGCAGTCACACCTCTGGCAGTGGCGCCTGGCTGCAACATTGTACAACCCCAGTTGCCAGGTTCTGGCAACCGGTGGAGTGGTTTGGAAGGATCCCATGGTACAGTCCACAATGAATATTCCTGACTCCTCATCTCGTTAACCCGCTCACAGCCGTGCCTTGTTGGCAGACGTACAATTTTTCAGTGGGCCACCTCAGCACATACACAACTATATGCACAACTATATGGAAAAACTAATTCCTTTCTTTGGCGACTTCTATACGGGAAATACGGTCAGAGCTGGAGTGGTGGGGCTGGAGAACCACAAAGTTTACAGTAAATTCTCTCTCCTGGTAGGTGGCTCAAGGTACCAAACAACTAGGAGTTTTGCACGCTTCCCATTCCTGTTGCCTGGAAAGGTGGCCTTGCAAAACGCCTAGTTGTTTGGCACCTTTCCTAGTTTCCTGTATTTCCCGAGGAAATAAAGCAGCAACACTCCTTGCATGCATCTGAGGCCCCCTGACATTTTGCAGAAGCACTGGCACAAGGATTTCTTTTAGCATTTACAAGCTGCTAAAGAAAAACACAGCAAATGCAGCAGGGACTAGCTGCAGGTCATACTGTGTGTTACGCAACAGGCCATGTCCTCTGATGGTGTAAATTGCATGGGTCCCATTGACTTTACTGGCACGACAGTGATTTATACCGCGTCTCTGTTCCACTGACTGCATACAGCCATGCAAAGTAATTCAGCAAGGAATTGCTGCCTTCGCACATACAGCCTTTGGCTCTTGTTTACAATGTTCTCAGCAGAGTGGGAAGTGGCCACAATTTCGCTAATGCTTGCGGGTAATTCTTTTGCACATGGCTCACTGAATTGTCCTGCGGCTGGTGCCAATGGGGAACACGTACAACTATAAAACAAACAAGCAACTCTCCCCCTCGTGCACTGGAGACCTGATCCCTGGATGGAATAATGGCCTCAGGTAAAACCTGGCTTCTGAGAACTGAATCCCGAGGCTTTTGCCTTTGTTCAGTCCAGACTTGGACCCCCACTGCCATGTTCCCTGTAAGGTGAGAGCTGGGCGGCCGCCCAGGAGAGATTCAAATGCTGTCCCTCTGATTAGCAGAGCTCCCACAGCCAGCAGTGTGTGTCTATCGGTGGTGCACATCTGCCCCATGTTGCACAGGTGTGCACCACCAGTAGAACCACACGCTGCTGGCTGTGGGTGCTCTGCTAAGATACACTTTGGTGTACATAGAAAAATTTATTCTGCACATTGATGGAAAAAATTAGCTGGACCATTGCTCCACTCTCTGATGTCACTGGGCAGTCACAGATGAAGGCCCTCAGGGTTTGACGCCACTCACCAGCTCCTCTGCTGCTGTAACCCAGTGGGCGCCCCCATGCTTCACACAACCTGCAGTGGGTACCAGATGTACCCTGACAATCCCTTTGAAGTGATGTGGGATTAATTTCTGCCACAATGGGAATGCAATCAAGCTCTTTACAGCCCAGCCCCAAGCCTTGCAGCTTACTATAGGGCTATTGCAGTGTGTTGGCCTGTCCTGGCGGCTTAGCCCCGTGTGTGTCTAGAGTCAATAATGTTTTCTGTAACGCCCCACTTCATGATGCAGCTTTTCTGACGGTAAATAATTTACCATCACAAAGCCAGGAGAAGACAGGTGCGAGAAGGCGCTCCCAAGTCGACAATGAAGGGCAGGTTTTGGAGGTGAGCAGCGTGGTGTCCTCTACCATTAGTGACACTGTATAACTCTCTTTAAAAAAAAAAAAAAAGGGATTTCCTAACTTGTGGCCAGTTCCGAAAGAAAAGGAGAAGTGTTCCAGGACGGCAGCAGACGGTTATAGACGACTCAGCAGCACGTTCCATTCCAGTCTTCTCCATCCTGCTCAAGAGGAGCTGTTGAGCTGAGGCGCTTTGTTCCTTTCCCCTGGATCACAGCCCAACTGACCAGGGCAGGAGAGGCACCTTCAGCCCAAGATGGACCCTGGCATCCTGGTGCTTCTGGTTGCAGCTGGCATCTGGCATGGTAGGTCTGAGAGCACCAACTCCCTTGAACCAATGTGGGCTGGAAAGCGGTGGCGTATCGGGTGTCTAGCGAGAGATTTGCCAGTTGGGTGGACTTACTGCACAACCCAGACGTGATGGTGCAGAGTAGGAAGAATCCCTCGCTTCTCGTTGGGTGTTTGCGCCATCCCTTCTCGAACAAACTCCCCCATTCAAGTAACTTGGCCAGATTTTTAAAGGAGTGTAGGAACCGAAAGAGGCAGCTAGGCACCGAGCAGGATTTACAAAAGCACTCGAACTTCGAATGACGTCAGGAACGCCTTGAAAAATCAGGCCCGGGAGCTCTGCCTGAGTCGTTTGGGGAGAGAATGAAAACACAGCAAGGAGCTCCGGGTTGGGCCCAAAGAATGCATGGCCCAGCTCCCAAAAGGGAGAGCAGCGCTCATGATCACCTCTCCTGCAAACCAAGACGGGCTGGGGGGGAAGCATTAAAGCCCTTAATTCTGCAGACCATTGCAAGGGACAGCTGCTGCAATTGTGGGGAAGTTAATAGGGCACAGACAGAATCGGTAAGGGGTGGTTTGCCTGGCAGGCTCGCTAGGGGACCCAAGCAAATGACTGCGTGCTAAGAGCAACATGCCAGCATTATCAGGGAGGTACAAGTGAATTTGAGGATCCTGGGGCCAAATTAATAAAGCTCTTTAGGGGCCTAAAGATGCCCTAGGACAGAGCTGGGCTAAGCTGTGGCTTGTTCTATTAGTAATGCCCGTGTTGTTGTTTTGGACATATAAAGCACCGTAGATATGCTAAGTGTTGTTGGATGAATCTGGACAAGACTTGGGGGGAGGGTTCCCCCCCTTGGCTGTGTAAAAAGCAGGATCCTGCTACGCAGAAGTGGGACAACCAGCAGAATAACCTGCCCTGATTCCTGCAGACGCGCTGTAACCTACGCAGTGGCTAGAGCTATGCTGTGTCAAATTGCGTGAGGATTGCAGTCCTTTGGTGGTGCCTATGGAGTAGACACTCTCGTGCCTAGGGATTCGATGTTTCCACCTCCAGCTCTCCAGGACCATGTTTCTTGCTGCATTATAATCTATTCCCACGGCAGCACCATCTATTTTCATTGTTCTTTTATGTCCTTTTTGTCCTTTTTTCTGTCTTGTGCCAAGTGGGAGCCAGTCAAGGATTGGTCTAGGGATACTGGGTTTTTAATACCCTACTGCAGCCGTCTCCAACCTTTTTAAGCACGAGATCACTTTTCAAATTGAAGTGCAATCCACGATCTACCTCAAACCCAAATACTCTTGTCCCGCCTCCTTTGCGCCCCTTCTCCAAGGCCCCGCCCCTGCTCACTTCATCCTCCCTCCCTTTCACCAGGCTGGGGCAGAGGGCTGGGGTGCGGCTTAAGGGATTTGGCGTGTGAGAGGGGCTCTGAGCTGAGCTTGGGGCAGGCAGTTGTGGTGCCGGAAGGGGTTCTAGGTGCAGGCTCTGGGAGGCTGTTTGGATGCAGGGCTGCTTGGGTCTAGGGCAGGACCTGGGGTGCAGGAAGGGGTTCAGCATGGGGTAGGGTTTTGGGATGTGGGCACCAGCTGGGCCCTGCTGACCTCAGGTGGCTCCTGGGTGGTGGTGCAGTGGAGCTAAGGCAGGCTCACCCCGTCCTGGCCCAGCACCACTCCCAAAAATAGCCAGCAAACTCCATGCCAAGTCCTGTTGTGCCCCCTCTCCGCTCTGTGGAGATAGGATACAGGGTGGAAGAGGAGGCACTTGACATCAGCACCCTCCTGTCCCTCCCCTCCCCTGCTCAACAAGCAGGAGGCTCCTGGGGGTCAGCTCCAAGGCAAAGGGCAGGAGATGCGCAGCAGTCAGGGGTGGGGGGGGAGCAGCTGAAGTGCTGGGCTGGATAACCTCTTGGCCAAACCAGTCAGGATCACCTGTCAGAGGCTCCAAGATCTACCAGTCGATCCCAATCAACTGGTTGGTGACCCCTGCCTACTGTCTGCCCAAGCCACTTCAGCCTTCTTTCTGAAGTCATTGTGAATGCTGGCAGATAAGGGATGGGCCAAGGGTATTGTTAAGCCTTTCAAAGGAAGTATAAACTCAGGCACTGTGGATGGGATGGGAGAGGAATACAGAAGAGTCTAGTCCGCCTGTTCTGATTTGGACGGTCCGCCTGTTCCCTGTTATTGTGTCTTCAATCCTCCAAGAGACACAAGCAGGATTCTCCAGCCCAGATTGGACATTTGCAAAATAAGCTCTCTGGGAAGGGGGCCCTCTGGCAGCGGACAGTTTTCTGCATTTCACGCAATGGTGACATTGTGGGAGAGGTCCCTTCCCCTGCTACGCCCACTGCCCGAAGGAACGGTGCCGTTTCTCCACGAAACTGAGTGCCATGTCGACAGGAGCAACCAAACCCGGGAGCTCAGGAGCTTAGTGCATGAGCCTCTATGACCGGAGTTAAAAACCAGCTGGCTCTCAGCTACGGCTGTAGAGAGCAAACTCATTCTCTCTCTCTGGAAGTGGTCTCAGTGCTGCTACCCGGGACAGTCAACCACCACACCCAGCCGGTGTGCAGGTTACATGAGCATCCGGGGCTGTCCCAGGGGGAGACAGGAATGGCTGGGAACTCTGGGCAGGATGGGATCTTGGGATACCGTGGACTAGGCAGTTACTGGGGAAACATCAGGTTGCCTGGAGCCCAGTGAACTGTGTCAGGATCCCCACTTGAATCACAGACATGTTCACGATATAGATCCCCATCCGGTGGAACCATCTCATTAGGATTGCTGGTTGTTTCCCACTGGAGTTGTCCCATGATGTTTCTGACAGCTGCTTTTATCACACTCATTCAGAATTCCCCTAGGGCCACGAATCCCGAAGCATCCCTAGGTTTGTATGCACCCGGATTATCCCTGCATAAACCTCCAGTGGGTTGTATTTTGTTTTCAGCCTGAATGGGAAGAGTCCATTTCTTCACTCCTCTTTCAGCATTGCAGTGTCCCCCTGGCTATGTCTAGCCTGCCGCTTTTTTTCGGAAAAAGGTACGCAAATTGCGCTTCGCAATTTGCATATCTTTTTCCGATTTTTTTTCCGAAGAGGCTTTTCCGAAATTTCTACAGTGGGCCAAATTTTGGAAAAACCTCCTCTTTTAGAAGAGCCCTTCTTCCTCGTGAAATGAGGAAGACGGGGCTTCCGAAAGAGCACGTCTGCTCTTCCGCATAAAATGTCAGAAGAGCAGACGCGTTCCCTGGACGCGGCAGAGTTTTTCCAGGAGGTATCCTGGAAAAACTTGGTAGTCTAGACATAGCCTCTGCTAGATCATGAGGTATGCTTCCTGGGGGCCAGATATTTTTAATAACTTTGGGCCCAGTTCTCAAACATAGCCAAATTCCACATCAGATGCCCCACTTTGCATGCAGTGGCCAGTGGTTTACATACCCAAGTGTGGGATATGGAATCCCTTTTAAGGCACCTATGTTTGAAGACTGATCGCTCCAAAGGAGTGAGGCTTCTAACCTCTGTTGATTTCAGTGGCTGTTAGGAAACTAAGCAGAAGTTAGGAGTCTAACTCCTTTTAAACATTCAACCCAGAGTGTTTGACACCTTGTCTGCTGGGACACATTTGCCAAGTGTCCACACTAGTTTCAAGGGGTTCCTAACAAGGACACAGAGTGCCACTGGGTAGTGAGGGTTGGTATGTGAGTTACGCCATGGTAGGGACATGGATGTTAAGTTATTCCTGATACTAGAGGCATCTGGAACTTACTGGCTGTTAGCATGACATGGACTGGACAGCTGTGACGGGAAGGGGAGAGAGACTGGGAATGAAGGATGCTGCATTTGACCCTGGTTAGTGAATGCCTCAGGAATTGCTTCTAATGCAGGACACTGAGCCAAAAGGAGGATTGGCTGATTGTCATGGCCGGGATGGTAGCGGGTAGGGCTGTTGACGTGTAGTCGACTATATGGTTAACCGATAAGCCTAGGCTTATTGGTTAATCTTGTCAACTACACGCATTTCCCCCTGCCCTTGCTGCCTCTGAATCAGTGGCAGCACGAGGGGGAGGAGAGGAGTCGGTGCTGGGGGGGAGCCAGCTTACAAGTTGGTTCACCCCAGCACTGTCTCCGCAGTGCCGCCTGCCCCTCCCTCCCCACTGTAGCCTCTATTAGATGCAGCAGTGCGGGGGGGGGGAGGGCAGGCAGAGGAGGCTGCCACAAAGCAGCCTGTCTGCCGTGGGCCTGAGCTCCCTGCAGACAGAGGCTGCTCCACCGCCTATGGAGCAGCGTCTGTCCTCGGCAAGACTTGGACACCCCCACGGACAGGGGCTGCTGCCAGAAAAGCTTCTGTCCACAACCAGCCCGGACCCCTGCAGACAGAGGCTGCTGTGAAGCAGCCTCACCCACCCCTTCCTTCTTTGCCCCCCTCAGCAGTCTCTGTCTGTGAGGAGCTTGGACCCCCACAGACAGGGGTAGCTGCCACCCTGTGCTGCTCCGTTTCAGAGGCAGCAGTGCGGGGTGACAGGCAGCCAATTTGCGCAGAGAGCTGATTTTTAAACTGGATCCCCCTGCGGACCCGGTTCCCGACTGCCACCCCGCGCTGCTGCTTCTAATACAGAGGCAGCAGCACGGAGGGGCAGGAGGCTCCCTGGGAATGAGGCCAGATTGCACTGGCTGCCAGCCCCGCACCCGTGGACTATAATATAGTTGAGTAACCGATAAGATTCATGCGGTTACTCGACTGCTCAATTACCCGAGATCTAACATCCCTAGTAGAGGGGGATGGGCCTCATCCTGCAACTGGAGGTCACTGTTACACAACTATTGTGTGGCGAAGCCAATGGCCAGCAATTACCGTCAGCGATGAGGAAGTTGGTGGGTGACACTCTCTAGCTTCATGTGAAATTGCATTCTGGTCAGCGAGAAAACAGATGCCTGAGCCAGAGCTCCACTAGTGGCAGAGAAGGCGGACGGGGCTGATTTATTGTCCTAACGTGTCTCTCCTGCAATTCCGCTCCCACTTGGGTTCTGGGCCTGATGCATGCTTTACCTGCCTTATCACACCTAGCTCAGGTATGTCTGTACGTGCTGTGGTCACACCTCTCGACTGCAGTGCAGACATATCCTTAATGCTAACGAGCAATGCTAAGAGTTGACCGAGCAAACCACAGTCAGGGGCTATGCACAGACAGCAAGGCACCCTGAGGGCTGGACAAGAAACCAATGCACAAGCAGATCTTCTCATACTCTCCTACAGAACCCTAGCATAGAAGGGAGCAGGAAACCAGATACATGGAAAATGTGGCTTTCAAAAGGATTGTGGGATTTTTCCTCCTCTACTTGGGAATAAATGGGCTCTTCCTGTTGCTATAAGAACTCAACCAAAAAAAAAAAAAAAAAGGCAGGAAAAAGCTCAAGGGGAAGAAATGTTAAATGTTCCATAGGCCGTCCTTTCCGATTCCCCACACAAACAGGTCTATAGGATTCTGCTCCTTGAATTCCCTGTAGAATTGCCATGTCTACACTAGGAGCACTTTGCCACTACAGGAAGGGTAGTTTTTTTTTAACTTGCATGTGTGTTCCTTTAAGATCTGGGGAAGGGGTTAGTGTCTGAGGAAAAGCAGAAGTGGAAGAATAGCCACCGCTTGAAAGGGGCTGCCTGCATATTGGGGGCAGAAGCCAACCCCTGACAGCACAGATAGCCATTTGCAATGTGTTTCCTGTCCCCATCAGAAAACCTGTCATGAGGGTGTTATTGCAGCGTTTTCCCCATAAAGCACTGATTCATTTTTCACTTCCCCCCTTCTCCATAAATACAGGCAGTGACTAAAAGAACTCGCTGACAAGACAAAAAAGATAAAAATTAAAAAGTGTTTGTCTCTGAGAGTGAGGGCTAAGGGAGGTTCCAGGTTCCCCTTTACTCAAACTGTTGAAGTTAGTTCCACGATGTCTCTTAAAGGCAAACATAGCAACTAAAATTCAGTCTGACCCATTGCAAAATGGTAATCATTAGGCTGGGAGATCGTGTGGTCCAGTGCACAGGTACAGGACTGAGTTAAGGGTATTGAGTTCTGCTCTTGGCCCTGAAAATTACTCTCTGTTAGGCCTTGGCAAAGTGAATTAACTGGTCTGTGCCTCAGTTTCCCTGTCTGTAAAATGGGAAGAATAATATTTGCTCACGTTTATACAATTCTTTGAGCACTGAGAAAAATATTCTGTCAGATCTGAGTTATCTGACCTCCATCAATACAGTATTTCATAATGTTCAGAATCTACTACTCAGCATCCAAAAAATTAAAAGTTTCCCCCAAACAGGTTTTGATACACAATCGGTGCTTTGAGGTCTTCCAACTGGTAGTCTGCGCCAAACCGTTTGGCACATTTCTTTCCTGTTTTGTTCCAGTGTTAGCACTAATTTACTCCATAAAGAGAAGTAAACAAAAGAAAACTGCTTTGACTGATGCTGGATTAATAATAGAGTAAGATTATGTCCTGACACAATTTGCATAATGTGCTTACCACTCCACAGCGAGATTTATGGCCAAATAAATCCCAGTCAATAGGAAAAGAACATCTTCTAAGTAAACCAAAAAACTGCAGGAGCCTGGATTAATCAGTGCGAAAGAGCAAATTTTGTCGCCTAACCGGGGAGAGTTTGGGAGAGGGCGGGAAGTGGGGTATGACCTGGGATAGAGCGAGGGCCTGAGGGGAGGGGGTCAAGCAGAGTGCAGGCCAGCCTAGGGATGGAGCAGGCAGTAGGACCACTGTCCAGGTGCTATTGTGCCCCCACACTAATAGGACACTTCCAGCATCATGCCCTGCCTCCCCAAATGCAGGAATCCCCTGTCACCCACACACCACCGGCGCTAAATGTTCTGCTGTCAAACACCCTCCTAGCCTACAATCCATCCCCTCAGCAAATAAATGCAAATAAAAAGACCAGCCAATCATATCCACCTAGAATCTCTGCTATGTGTATGAAATGAGCCAAAAGTCCAATTCTGGCCAGCCAGTCTTCATGGCACCTTTGCCTCGTGCCCTTTCTCAGCTGTTCCATGCCAGGTGGGGTGAGATGCTACCAGCTTAGCCGTTGTTTGGTTTTTCACCCCTCCTATCTGTCTTGTTTGCAGGCTCGGCATCTCCGACAATCCAGCCGAATGTCACCTCCCTGCTTGTGAACAAAGACGACCCCGTCAGCTTGCACTGCTCTGGGGATGTCGGTGTGAAGTGGGTCAACCTAAAATGGAACACAATTGTACACTCCAACGGCACTACCAGCACTCTCCGGATCACCCACGCCAGTTTCAGGGATGTGGGGACCTACGAGTGTGTTTATACCAACAGCAGTGACACAGCAAGAGCCTCCATCCATCTCTTTGTGAAAGGTAGCTAAAGGCATTCCTTCGCTCACTGTTACTCCTCTCGAGATAGGTTTGCCGGTTATATATACCTATATAATTGTATCAGGATGGTTAACCCAAACCCATTCCACCAGTATAAACTCTCTCTTCCCACACATGCAGACACTCTTCTTCGCCCTTAGGGAGACTTAGAGCTCATGGATAGAGTGCTGGACCGGGGATCAGAAGGCATGGGGGGCAATATTCCTGGCCTCCCGCTAGTTTGCTGGATGAGCTGGGCAAGTCACATCACTGCTCCATCCCTCAGTTTTCCCATCTGTAAAATGGGGATAATCATACCGACTTCCTTTGTAATTTGCCTAGAGATCTATGGATGAAAAATGCAAAGAGCTGACTATGCCAGGAAAGAGCTACTCCAGAATTCCATGGCTTGCTTCGGTTTTGCTTAAACCCCTTCTGCAATGCCATAAGCTAAACTAGAAAAGATCCTCTAATACCCGAACATATACTGGAGTGACCTCACTGGGCCCTGTACCAAAATAGCAGGCATATAAATTCATAACTTAGCTTATCCCACTATAACTTTCTCATGAAAACAAGCTCTAAGTTTCACTTGGGCTGTATCTACATTGACAAGATTTTGTGCAAAAGCAGGTGCTTTTGCGCAAAAACTTGCTGCCTGTCTACACTGGCCGCGAGTTCTTGCGCAAGAACACTGACGTTCTAATGTAAGAAATCAGTGCTTCTTGCGCAAGAACTATGATGCTCCCACTCAGGGATAAGCCCTCTTGCGCAACTGTTCTTGCGCAAGAGGCCAGTGTAGACAGGCAACATCAATTTCTTGCGCAAGAAAGCCCGATGTTTAAAATGGCCATCGAGCTTTCAAAGAAGAGAGCATCTACACTGGCACGGATGCTCTTGCGAAAAAGCACATCTTTTGCGCAAAGGCACATGCCACTGTAGACGCTCTCTTACTCAAATACTCTAACGCAAAAACTCTTGCGTTACAGAGTATTTGCACTAAATCATGCCAGTGTAGACTTAGCCTTGCTGTTTCTAGTACACTCCTCAAGCGCTGTGTTTCTCAGCTTTTTTGATAACAGGAACCAGCTTGCTGTCTCCCTAAACTGTGTCAGGGAGATCTTAAGGACCGGCACTGGTCCATGGATCAGTTGTTGAGAAACAGAGTCTAGTGCACACACTGGGGGGAGGGTGGGGGATTCACCTGGCTTTTGATGATTATACATTGCCAGGCATAGAATCATAGAACACTAGAACTGGAAGGGATCTTGAGAGATCATCAAGTCCAGTCCCCTGCCCTCATGGCAGGACCAAGCATTGTCTAGATCATCCCTGATAGATGTCTGTCTAACCTGCTCTTAAATATCTCCAATGATGGAGATTCCACAACCTTCCTAGGCAATTTATTCCAATGTATAACCACCCTGACAAATGTTTCCTAATGTCCAACTTAAACCTCCTTTGCTTCAGTTTAAGCCAATTGCTTCTTGTCCTGTCCTCAGAGGCCAGGGAGAACAATCACCCCTCCCCCCGACACCTTTTTAGATACTTGAAAACAGCAGTCATGTCCCCTTTCAGTCTTCTCTGTTCCAAATTAAACAAGGCCAATTCCTTCAGCCTTACCTCATAGCTCATGTTTTCCAGACCATCTACATGTTTTGTTAGTCTATAAAGTGCTACCAGACCATTTTCTTGCTGTTTTTTTCTGTAACAGACTAACTCGGCTACCCCCTGAAGCTCTTAATCATTCTTGTTGCTCTTCTCTGGACCTTCTCCAGTTTCTCCACATCTTTCTTGAAATGTGGTGCCCAGAACTGGACACAATACTCCAACTGAGGCCTAATCAGTGCAGAGTAGAGCAGAAGAATGACTTCTTGTGTCTTGCTCACGACACTCCTGTTAATGCAGCCCAGAATCATGTTTGCTTTTTTTGCAACAGTGCCACACTGTTGACTCCTATTTAGCTTGTGGTTCACTACAGCCCCTAGATCCTTTTCTGCAGTACTCCTTCCTAGACAGTCGCTTCCCATTCTGTCTGTGTGAAAAAGATTGTTCTTCCCTACGTGGAGCACTTTGCATTTGTTCTTATTAAACTTCATCCTGTTTACCTCAGCCCATTTCTCCAGTTTGTCCAGATCATTTTGAAGTATGACCCTGTCCTCCAGAGCAGTAAGGTTTGCTGTTTGGCAGTGGAACAGTGATGGCATCAAGGACAAAAATCCACAGTGCAGTGCAAGCCACAAAACTCTGCTCCCACCATTCAGCGAAAGAATGCAGCATAGTGTCCCTGCGGGCAGGGGCGGCCTGTGACTATAGGCCGACTCGGCCATCGCCTAGGGCGCCGCCTTTAACGGGCGCCCAGGGCGCCCGATGATGACGTCACTCCATTGACGGCCGTGCAGGCAGGGGCGCTGATTGCACGCTCCGCCTGGGGCACCAGCTGCTGCAGCCCGCCTCGGGCCGCTCCTGCCTGTGGGTAATACCAGGCCTATGAAATGGTTGTCCTAATGGCTTGAAAAACATGGGCTTCCCCATTCATGGCAGCCTTGAAGACAGACTCCTCGCTGGCAACCAGATAGTATCCTCACACTTTGCCTTTTTAGCAATAAAACCAGCAGCCCTGGTAAAAGGTAATTTTCACTGAGTGGCTGGTGCCCCTCAAACTGCCCCCTTCGGTCACTCTCTCACCCCTGTACTCATGCTACTAGTCCGGTTTCTGCTCCTTAGGTGCCATAAGCTGCATCTCTACTGCTAAATACGATTTCAGGACTGAAGAGCCATAGAGTTATCAATGGGAGCAGGGCTGGGTGCTGGAGCAGTTTAACACAAGGCAGTAATGTATGACTGAAAGAGCGCTGAATCTATACTGAAAAGTACCTGCTGCTGGAATCCCATCCAATGTGTATGCACTTTGCTTGATTGCGGTTTGTCTGCTTCCATTGCTAGATCCGCAGAATGTCTGGAACACCCCTTCCTTAAGAGTTGGAAAGAGCGAAGGCCAGGACGCCCGGCTCCCGTGTCTCATCACTGCCCCCGAGTATGGGGCCAATGTTACCCTGCTGAAGGACGATCCTCCAGTCCCACCAAGGGCTAAGTTTTCTTTCAGCGCTCAGGATGGCATAACCATCTACAATGTGCAGCAAGCCGATACAGGATATTACAGCTGCCAGGCCCTGATCAACGGGAAAGTGGAGAAGTCAAGGAAAATCAGGCTGATTGTTTCAATAGGTAACAGGTTTCTGGTGGGGAGGCAGCTGTGGTTAGCTCTGCCAGGAGCACCTGCGGGGGCGCTAGTTTGGGGAGAGGTCATAGAAGTTAGAGAGGGAAAAGACCAACTGGACTACAGAGGCTGGAATTTTCCAGGTGCCAAAGGGAGTTAGGTGAACAGTTGCCTCTGAATTTCCATGGGATTTGCTTACCTAATCCCCATAGATGTCTTTAAAAACCAGATCTCAAGTCCATCCCTCTACCAATGGCGGATCATTCCTGACAATGTATTATAAGAACATAAGAACGGCCATACTGGGTCAGACCAAAGGTTCACATAGCCCAGTGTCCTGTCTGCCGACAGTGGCCAATACCAGATGCCCCAGAGGGAGGGATCACAATAGGTAATGATCACGTGATCCCTCCCCTGTCACCCACCTCCAGAGAAACAGAGTCTAGGAATACCATTCCTATTTATCCTGGCTAATAGCCATTGATGAACCTAACCTCCATGAATCTATCTAGCTCTTTTTTGAACTGTGTTAAAGTTCTAGCCTTCACCGCATCCTCTGGCAAGGAGTTCCACAGGTTGACTGTGCGCTGAGTGAAGAAAAATTTCCTTTTGTTTGTTTTAAATTCTCAGGGCTTTTTCCAGCCTAGTTTTAAACACTCCCATTGAGGGGGTCTCTGCCCCCGTCTCTTATTGCACAGTCTCACAGAAACCCCTTTGCTCTGTTTCACACCGTGAAGGGAAATCAGCTCTTCCTTCTGGATCGCTGCAAATCCTGAGGCCGCGGCGTAATGTGCCTGGCAGATGGGAAAACATGCAGCTGGGATGGAGATTCCTATCCCTTTAAGCCTTTTAAGCCACCTAGTGGTGATGAAAGTGGTAGCACGGGAAGGAGGGGTGGCGGTGATGATAACGGTGGTGACAATGATGGCAAAGGGATCAAAATGGATGGTGACAACAGATAAGCCGAAAGGTCCTTGGGGTTGCTAAGGCTTCAGAGGCCTTTAAGCTCTCCTGTGACTAACCTTTGCCTGTCTCTACCTTTGTTCAGCTACAACAAAGCCAGTCTCTGTCACAGTGGAGCAAAAGGACCACGTGCGAATACAGGGAGAAAGTTTCAAGATCACCTGCAAATTAACTACTCCTTCCCATAAGTATGACATCAATTGGACCCATCCAGCTAAGAATGTAAGCTGTTTCCCTATGTCCCTGGGGGGGATGTGATCTCTCTGGAAAAAGGGGAGGTCAAGGATAGGAAGAGTCATTCCTGACTCACAGAATCTTCCATATGGTAGCAGCTGACTGGAGTACGGTACTGAAGCGCATCATTAGACACCACATTGTACATAAACCTTGCAGACCTAAGCACAGCCATCTTTCCCCTCTCTCCTTTGTCACAACAAGTTTACAAAGGGTTAAGACACATTCACATTCTTGGTGCCTCACTGTACTAGAGAATGAAATGGGTTTTGTTTTATCTACGTTTGCTGAACAGGAACCTCAGTGCCTTCAAAATGCAATGTAAACCCCCTTCTCCCAGACAGCCTTTCCCCAGTAAACCCTTCAACATCCTATGTTATAAAACAACAAGCACCTGAAGGCCTTGTCTGTATTTACCCAGAGATCGATGCTCTGGAGATCGATCTTCCGGGGGTTCAATTTAGCAGGTCTAGTAAGGACCCACTAAATCAACCACTGATGTGCCCTGTCAACCCTAGTACTCCACAGGGTTGTGAGGAGTAAGGGACACTGTGGTAAGTCAAGCTAAGTACATCGACTCCAGCTACACTATTCAGATAGCTGGAGTTGCATATCTTAGTTTGACTTTCTTCCCCAGTGTAGGCCTGGCTTCAAAGCACACATCCTTCCCTATAGAAAGGAAGAGCAAGATTTTCTTGTTTGACTTTAATACGTTGGGGGTTGATTTTAATACTTTTCATACCTAGATAAAACTTTGATGAGTTCATATTAAAAACCTAGACTAGATAAAATAGTAGTTACTGTTTTAGATGTAAGCAACTAGTCGACTACCCGATAAGTATATGCTTATCTGGTAGCTGAGTAGTCACTCGACTCATCACTTCCCCCCTTCCCACTTGCTGCCTCTATAAGAGACAGGCAGCAAAGGCAGGAGCAGGAGTTGGTGCTGGGAGGAGCCGGCTTAAAAATTCCATCAACTTCTCAATTAGACGATTAAATGCAATTTAACATCCCTATTTTAGAGTCGTTAATTTCTTAGCGTGGGAGATGATATTAGCAAACAAAATATAGCCATCTGTTCGGATAATGCAATGTAACTATAGCTCACAATCAAAGGGCTGACAAAAACTGTAAAGAAATCTGTATGGCTACCTATGCTACAAGTATCTACCCTGAATACTTCAATTAACTGTATCTGCTTGTCTCCGCTTGTCTGCATTTGATCCATATAAATTCTTAGACAAAGTCTAGTCGGGTAGAAAACAAGATGAAGGGGACAGTAATTACTAATGCTGATTTCTGTTCCCTAACAAATTACTCTAACATTGCTTCCCTATGGCTGCAGGTCACCATCTTTAAGAACATCAGCTATCACAATGAGGACTACCATGTTTCCTCCACCCTATACATTCCAGCAGTGACCATAGGAGACAGTGGGAAATACATTTGTATAGCAAACAATTCTGTGGGATCCAGTAATTCTTCAGCTGTGCTCCAGGTTGTAGGTGAGCAATTCTTGAATGGGCAAGAAAAGTGGGATCAGGAAATGTGTGTGCATGCACACACACACCCCAACAGACACGCACAGCCTCGTTCCCCTCATTCATTTGCATCTAACACCCCAAACTTGTCCGGGTGTTGGTTTGTCCTTGAAGACACCCTGATTAGCCCTGTGTGGGTCAATCCCAGATCTCTGCAGTGGATAGAAAAGGGGAGTGTAGGTGTCTTGACTTAAGGGGAAAGGGGCGGGTGCCACTATTCAGTTAGTCAGGTCCAGTCAGATGCAAAGCCAGGGAAGATCTTCTCTCTTTCGATGAGTTAAATAAACAGCCTCTAAAAAAATTAATCAGACACCAGAGACCATAGCAAAAACAGCTGACTGTGTGGCCCATCCTAGGAGAGGGTGGGTCTGTATCCCCTTCCAGTGGCAGAGCCACATCAGAGAATAAAAGTCTACTGTAGATGCAAGTTGAAAGAGCTACTTCTGCAGCTCCAAAAGAAGCAGCTCATCCTTTTAACTCTGAAGTTCCTGGGTCCAAACAAGCTGATGACCAAAGCAGGGGTGTTTTGTGTTGCTGGGGGAAGGAGGACTCAGATTTGAATATGCTCCTCAGATGAGTAGGGACCAGTGCCTTGGCCAGGGGGATGGACTGGAACTCCTGGGGAGTGCACTGGGGAGACAGCTTGCATCACTCTTTAATCTAGCTGACCCAGGCAATGCGTTCAGCTCCTCCCCCTCCCCAACGCTCCCAACACCTCATCCGTTAACCCCACCAGGTATTCTCTCCAATATCGGGTATGGATGGGTCACACTTTAGTCTAAGGCTCTATTTATAGTTAGAATTATAGAACTGGAAGGGACCTTGTGAGGTCATCAAGTCCAGTCCCCTGCCCTCGCGGCAGGACCAAACACCATCTAGATCATCCCTGACAGATGTCAATCCAACTTGCTCTTACATTTCTCCAGTGATGGAGATTCCACAACCTCCCTAGGCAACTTATTCCTGCATTTAGCCACCCTGACAGGCAGGAAGTTTTTCCTAATGTCCAACCTAAACCTCCCTTGCTGCAATTTAAGCCCATTGGATGGTGCATAGATGCTATATGCTTGCTGCAGACATGAGTAGTGTATGTCACAGATGGTTATAAGAACACCAGCAGACAGTATGAAAGAGCATCATAAACCATAGTTCTAAGCAACCAATTATCCTTCTAGAGTTGAACAATCTGTAACAACTCATTAGCCAGCTATGAACCCTTTATCAATGGCACTTTAATACAAAATGTGATCTGGGTATGCCCCAGCCTCTGAGAATAACTGCAAGTCCACTGGGAAGAGACAGCACTGCATGGAGAGAAAGTAATTTCATTGTCCTAGGCCAGGCTGGGCTGGGTCCCATGAGGAACTGGGATCAGCAAAGGCTTCTCTATGCCCAAGGTGGGGGGCTATTGAGATCAGTGGAGCTGGGCACCACTTCTGCCAGGGCTGACTGTGGATGACCCCACCCTTCGCACACATGGCCACTGACTGGCTTTGCTCTTTTTGCCCCTCAGAGCGAGGTTATGTACGTCTGCTGCCCATGCAGAACAGCAGTCAGGAAGTAAAGTTGGGAGAAAATCTGCAACTGCAGGTCCTGATTGAGGCTTACCCCAAACTTAGCAACTGGAGTTGGACATATGAGAATCCTTCAGGACGCTCTGTGCGCTCCTTAGCCAATGACCAAATGATCCCTGGCAACAACAGGTATAGTATCTTGTCTTATGCTCATCAGCAGAGTGTCTTTAGCACTGCCTACTGCATCTTTTCCATTGGGAACAGGCTCCCCCTATGGCAGATCCTTTCCTGGGACAGCATCAGCAGCAGCGGAAATTATTCAGTGTAAAGGGATGAGCCTCCCTTACCTTATCCTGGGGGTGGACTTGAACCCACCACCCTGCCCTTTGCAGGCAAACACCCTAGCCCCCTAGGCCATGCCACAACCCACCCTCTCCCATAGCAAAGAAGAGCTTGGATAAGCTATTACAGAAAAGACATGGGCCAGTGAGGAAAACAGGCCCATCCCAGGGACAAAGGTAGCAGGGGCATTTGCTACCTTCATTCACATTTGTTCACTTTTTGGTTTGGGAATAAAGAAAATGCAAATGTGGGCAGAGGACAGGGCGGCTTCTCTGAATCCAGACACAGAGCAAAACAGGCCCCTGGCTTGATGCTTCATATGCGATGTGACGGGGCAGAGGCAGCCGTACCCCCGCATATCCTGTACTGCATCAGACCCTTCCATTCCCAAGGGATGCACAGCACAGACCCACATGTCCACCAGCTGCCCCAGCAACAGCCCCTCTCCTCTATCGAGGTCCCAGCAGACTTTGGGCCCAGTGGACTCTTCCGCTGAGACTGAATTCCCAAGTGGTCTCTCCCACATCCACTTGCATGTCAGTACCTCCTGTCGGCTGTGGAGCTCTCACACAGGCTGAAAGAGGCTGGAGGAGGGCCGGAGGCAGCTGAGATGTGGCCAGAGGCCATTAGGGGCAGCTGGGCACCATCGTAGATAGGAAAAGAGCTAGCTGGGACCCCAGGTGTCACTTTACTCGGTGCCCTACAAAGCCAGGAGCTGACCCAGACTACAGTGGCACCGCTGAAGAGACAGAACTTTCCTGTTAGTGGGGAAGAACTGGCTAATTCCCCTTTTGTTTCTCAGAAACAAAAAATTACCCACCAGACAAGTATCTGGAGCAGTAGTGGCAGAAAGGGCCCTCCGTGGCTCAGAGTCAGGTTCCGAGGGCAGTGCTGGGGGTTCAGGAACACTGATGGGATGGGATAGATGGCAGGGCAAGTTAAGTAACTAGTCAGAAATCCATCTTTTCAAAATTGGTGTGGCTGGCCATTCCCAGTGACAAATCAGAGGCTTCGACTTTCCTCAGTGTCTGAGTTCCCTCCCCTTCAGGAGAGAGCGTACTGTAATCTCTCTGGAGTGTGTGCTCTTCCAATACACGGGTTTATCACTTGGTCGGGTCAGCACTATGAGTCATGGAAGTCAGGAGAGATTCCAGAAGACTGGAAAAGGGCAAATCTAGTGCCCATCTATAAAAAGGGAAATAAGAACAACCCAGGAAACGACAGACCCATCAGCTTAACTTCTGTGCCAGGAAAGATAATGAAGCAAATAATTAAGGAATTCATCTGCAAACATCTGGAAGATAATAAGGTGATAGGGAACAGCCAGCATGGATTTGTAAAAACAAATCATGTCAAAACAATCTGATGGCTTTCTTTGAGAGGGTAACAAGTCTTGTGGATAAGGGGGAAGTGGTAGATGTGGTATTCCTCGACCTTAGTAAAGCATTTGATACAGTCTCGCATGACCTTCTTATCAATAAACTAAGGAAATACAAACTAGATGGGGCTACTATAAGGTGGGTTCACAACTGTCTGGATAACAGTTCTCAGAGACTAGTTATCAATGGATCACAGTCACACTGGAAGGGCATAACAAGTGGGGCTCCACAGGGGTCAGTTTGGGGACAGGTTCTGTTCAGTATCTTCATCAATGATTTAGGTCGGGGTGGGGAACCTCAGGCCCAGGGGCTGGACGCGGCCTCCAGCTTGCCTGGATCTGACCCTCAAAGTTCAGCCCCGCTCCCCCCCCAGCATTAGGGAGCCCATGCTGCTGCTCAACCACAGGGCTGGAGTACACAAAATCCACTAGCCGGGAGCCCCCCCAGACTCTGGTATGGTGTCTTTCTCCTTCTCTCCTCCTCACTCAGGGGACATGTCAGTAGCCCCCGACTCAAAAAAGATTCCCCTCCCCCGAATTAGATGATGGCATAGAGAGTACGCTTATTAAGTTTGTTGATGATACCAAGCTGGGAGGAGTTGCAAGTGCTTTGGAGGACAGGGTCATAATTCAAAATGATCTGGACAAACTGGAGAAATGGGCTGAGATAAATAGGATGAAGTTTAATAAGGACAAATGCAAAGTGCTCCACTTAGGAAGGAACAATCCGTTTCACACACACAGAGACTGTCTAGGAAGGAGTACGGCAGAAAGGGATCTAGGGGATATAGTGGACCACAAGCTAAAAATGAGTCAACAGTGTGACACTGTTGCAAAAAAAAGCAAACATGATTCTGGGAGGCATTAACAGGAGTGTTGTGAGCAAGACACGAGAAGTCATTCTTCTGCTCTACTCTGCGCTGATAAGACCTCAGTTGGAGTATTGTGTCCAGTTCTGGGCGCCACATTTCAAGAAAGATGTGGAGAAACTGGAGAGGGTCCAGAGAAGAGCAACAAAAATGATTAAAGGTATAGAAAAAAGGAGCTATGAGGGAAGACTGAAAGAACTGGGTTTGTTTAGTGTGGAAAAGGGAAGACTGAAAGGAGATATAATAGCACCTTTCAAGCACCCTAAAAGAGTGTTACAAGGAGGAGAAAGAAAAACTGTTCTCCTTGACCTCTGATGATAAGCTAAGAAGCTATGGACTTAAATTGCTCCAAGGGAACTTTAGGTTGGATATTTAGAAAAACATCCTATCAGGGGGGTTAAACACTGGAATAAATTGCCTATGGAGGTTGTGGATCTCCATCATTGGAAATATTTAAGAACAGGTTAGAGAGGCAGCTATCAGGGATAATCTAGATGGTGCTTGGTCCTGCTGTGAGGGCAGGGGACTGGACTTGATGACCTCTCGGGTCCCTTCCAGTTCTAGTGTTCTATGATTTTATGAATTGGGGCACATCACATGGAGGCACCTACTCACTTCATCTCCTGCTCCAGCCCGGGGGAGGAGGGGTAAAAAGTTGTCATTATGGGGGAGCATGGAGAAAGAACTGTCTCCAACTTCTGCCCATGCGCATGGGGTTTATATTAATGATCATCTCTCTGGACTCAATCAAGGCATTTAAAGTCATTGGATGAAGGTGCTACTATAAAAGTGTCTTGCACTTGAAATGATTATTGAGTCCACAGAAGTGATCATGTTGTAATCCTTATTTCACAGATAGGGAACCTCCTGCCAAGAGGCTAAGTGATTTGCTCAGGGTCACAGGGAACGTTACTGGCACAGCTAGGAACAGCGCCAAGGAATCCGAACATTCAACCCTTTGCTTTGGCCACTGGATTTCAGCCTCTCTGGGCTGGCAGTTCAGAAGTGCCACTGCGTGGCAGCAGTTTATCAATTCCTGGTGCCTTTGTGTCCCTGTTTACATCACCAGATGCATCTGAAGTCAGTGGAAGCTGTGTGTACTCAGACCTAAGATGAGCCGGAGAGGGGAAAATACTCATAGCATCCTCAGGCTGGCACAGCACAGGGGCAGGTGTTTCTAATCCAAACTCATGGACTGAGGCAGGGACAGAATCTCTTGCAAATACAATGCTGAGATCCCTCTTGCCTGTATCTAGAGCCGGGCGGGCTGAAAATTAAAGCCCAAACAAAGCAGAGCGTAACACTACTGTCCTGACTGACATCCCCATTCACGGCAGAACAGGTCTCATGACCAAAGGGGTAGATTTTCCTTGACTTTCCTTGTGGGTAAAGCAGTTAACTGCCATTGAAACACTCCCCATACAGCCATGTGTGGATTCTTGCTAGGAACGCCCGGGCTGCTGCAAACGTGCATGCAGGAGTTGCACCACTGCTCGGCAGCTTTCCAAGTGCCCCCAGGGATGAGAAACCTGGCTGGTTTTGTAACACGACGCTTCCATCAGTTACGTTTATTCTCTCTCGGGACAGGTACAACAACACGCTCTCCTTGAACCGGCTGAAAGAGGAGGAAAGCGGACTCTATACATTCTCTGCAGCAAATGAGGCGGCCCACGCATCCGTCACCTTCAGCATCTCCCTGAAATGTAAGTGTCCAGCTCTGGGCTGGTCCTGTCACGCTGCCAAATCTGTGAAGCAGCAGATGGAAACCACACCATGGCTAACAGACTAGTAGGTAGCAAGGGGATGAGAGGAGATGGTTCTTGCACTTCCTGCCAGCAAACAAGCTTACAGAATTAGTTCCCGGAAAGCAACCGTTGTGGTAACAATCAAAGCAGCCACTGAGAACATCAAAGCTGCAAAAAGCTGCCTCCCTGATGCTGTGGGGTGGTCACTGAAGAAAGCGATGGTAACAATTGTCAGAGTGGCTCCTTCATAGTCATCACGGTGCTTTTTAACCCTGCCTCTCCAAGCCCTTTACAAGGGTGGATTATGGGCCATTTGTCCCAGTGTTCTACACACACGTTCCAAGGTACAGTGACTGTCCCATAGCAGCGTCAGCAGATAGGGAAGGTGTTAAGCTTTCTACTGCCCAGCATTAGGTGGGTTGTAAGCTACCACAAATATATCATTAGATATTTACATTAACTACCAGGACTCACTGCAGAGCTCTTACTACATCCATTAGTGTATTCAAACGACAGCATTGTTACAAATTCCGGATTAGCAGAGTGATAACGCAGGGCAGAAAATTTCAGCCTCGTGCCACTTGCAGATTTTAGTGTTCATTTATTCCCTGTTTGTTCACTTCAGTACCATAATTTCACTATCTACCATGTATAGCCCTACTGTAATTTCAGGATAAAGACTGTGGGTTTTTTTCTGTAATGTAGCCTTCTTTTTTACTACTAGTAGGGCTCCCTTTTCACTTTTCTTCTGGGGAGTCCTGGTTAGGGATGTAAGGAACTAGTCGACTACCCGATAATCAAATCTTAGAGAGAGGCAGCAAGAGCGGGGAGCACGAGCCGGTGCTGGGGGAAACCGGCTTAAAAGCTGGTTCCCCCCAGCACCGTCTCCGTGGGGAGAAAGGGAGGCAGAGGGCAGCAGGGAAACAGCACGAGCGGGGATTGAAACAGTCCTGCTCACGCTGGTCTCGCTGTTGCTCCTCTCCCATGTTACTTGTGGCTCTCGTACATTTCAAAGGAAGAGGCACATCGGGGAACCCTGCCAGCAGGGACTGCTTTGCTTCCCGCTGGCGTGGGATCCTGCTGCCTCTCTCCCTTTGAAATGTACAGGAGCTGCCGCGGCTCTTGTACACTTCAGAGGGAGAAGGCAGTGGAAATCCGCTGCCTCTCTCCCTTTGAAATATGCAAAAGCCAGGGATGGCTCCTTTACATTTCAGAGAGAGAGAGGCAGCGGGAATCTGCTGCGTCTCTTCCTTTGAAATATACAAGCGCTGCAGGTGGCTCTTGTACATTTCAAAGGGAGAGGCGCAGTGGGATAGTGAGCGCCTCTCTTATCAACTAATTGAGTAGTCGATGGAAATTCCATCAACTACTCGATTAGCTGATTCATCGAAATTTAACATCGCTAGTCCTGGTGGATCATATTGAAATAGGGATCAGGGGCTACGTGGATTTTGCATCCCCACACTTCTGTAGCGCAGCATATTATCCATATCAGTAGAGGGCTGGGGCAGAAAAGGGTGTGCACTACTGACAAGGAGGGAATGCTCTGGGAGATGACAAGGAAGGATTTGTAAAGACTTGTCCTTGCTGGATGACCGGCCATCTGATGCAGTGCTTGTAGAAACACTGCCTTATGTAACTGGCTATGGGGACTGATAAGGAGCTACGAGACTTTTCATTGTTAGGTCACTGGGTCCAGGTTGGGAATGCCTGCAAGTTGTTACCACATGAGAGTTCCTTGGGGATGACCTATGAGAGTGTCAGCCTCACACCATGGAGACTGAATTCTCTCTCCTCTGGATGACCTCTAGAGGTGGTCAGGAGTGAGACGTCCTACATAGGATGGCGTGTAACATCTTGCCCATGTATCTGGTCTCTGGCTATACAGAGCTGTTGCAGACGTGTGGGTTCCAGGCTGTTAGAAAGACAAAGGTGGGTGAAGTAATGATCTTTTATTGAGCCAACTTCTGCTGGGGAGAGTCAAGTTTCCAAAGCTTACACCTGAGGAAGAGTTGTGTGGGGCTGGAAATCTTGTCTCTCTCCCCAGCAGAAGATGGCTCAGTAACAGATATCTCCTCATTGACCTTATTCTCTGGATAGACAGGTTACCAAGATATAGCACAAGAAGAGCCAGAGTGGAACCTGGATCCCAAAGCCCAGACTAAGGGTGCGTCTACACTGCACCGCTATTTTGAGATAACAATGCGAGCATCTACACAGCCATTCCGTTATTTCGAAATAAGTTTGAAACAATGGGTGGCTTATTCTGAAATCTGTAAGCTTCATTCTAAATCACGCCTATTCCAAAATAGCTATTTCGAAACAACGTGTGTAGACGCTCCGCTGCTATTTCGAAATAGCCCCTCCCCAGGGCAATTCTAAGTTATTCCTCCCCAGTGCCTCCTGCGGCTCTAAATCAAGATAGCACAGCTACATTAGGGAAGTCTGCCTCGGACTAATTTTGAGGGTTTCCTGCAGTGTAGACGTGCTATTTTGAAATAAGGTATTTCGAAATAACTATTCCAGAATTTAAAAAACAACAACAAATGGTCTGGAAGCACTTTATAGACTAACAAAACATGTAGATGGTATCATGAGCTTTCGTGTGCACAGCCCACTTCAGGCTGTGCCCACGAAAGCTCATGATACCATCTACATGTTTTGTTGGTCTATAAAGTGCTACCAGACCATTTGTTGTTTTTTTCTGTACAGACTAACACAGCTACCCCCTGAAGCTTCTATTGCAGAACAGCTTATTTTGAAATAAACGTGCAGTGTAGATGTACTCTAAGAGAGCAAAGGGAGCTTTTCTTCCCTCCCCTCAAATACATATGGGCTTTTCCTGTCATGGTGACATTGCACATACATAAGTGGGATTGAAATGTAGAGAGCTGTGTTCAAAGGACTTTGTACCTAACATGCCTTTGCATTCCCTGTTCAGTCCCTCCTAAGGTCCTTTCTGTCGATAACACATCGAACGACTCCAAGAGCCTTTTGTGTATAGCCACTGGTTATCCTGCTCCACATATTGAGTGGTATCGATGCCCAGGTCACGCAGACAGGTGAGAAACATCTGAGAGGGCTGGAGCACCTTCCTCTGTGCAGGGCCCACCCCTGTCTCAATGCCAGGGCTTGCAGCTTTTTTCGCCGCCTCTGCTGCAGGGCTCGGAGATTCCCCATAGCTGTCATCTGTGTTTGCTGAACTGCTCACCCCAGACTTGCGAAAGACGCAGGCTAGCGCTGAGTTCTGCCCAAAATTACAATAAAGAATTCTTCTGCTTTTTAAAACAGATGTTTGTAGCTTTCAGCGGGTGCCCTGGGGAGGCTTCCCAACCCCAGAAGGCGACGTGCACCGAGTCCTCACAGCAGGGTCTAGAATGGACACTGAAACATGCTTGCGGATGCGGGAGACCTGCTTAATGTGCAACTGCCCCCCCCGAGTCAGCCCTGGTGCCTCATTTGGGAAGGGATGTAAAGGAGGTGCTGGTTCCCAGTACTGAAGCTGCTAGGGAAGGGGATGGTGGGCACAATCAAGCAGACGTAGCACATGCAGTGAGCAGGAGGCAGTTTCAGTTGACCCATTCATGTGCAGAGACACTGCTTAGCTGATGTGGGGGTAGGGAGCTGTCACCATTGACTTATTTCCTTCGGCAAGTCTATTCTTTCTGAAGCTGGAGGGGCAACAAGTAGCAATAGGACACCAGACCTCTTGCCTAGCCGTTTGGGTCCCCCTAGCCCTCTGTGAGGATATAGCGTTTGTAGTCTGGTGTGTTCCATGGAAATGTTTTCTCTTCCTGGCTTGGTGTTTCTGCAGATCTGACCAGGGGAAAACACTGATTCTGAATGAGACCAGCCCACGGATCCTAAGCAAAGAGCCCTTTGGAAAGGTGGAAGTAGAGAGCATCCTTCAAACTAAGGAGTTGGAGGACAACATTACCTTTTGCTGCTGGGCCATTAACAGTGAGGGAAATGACTCACAGACACACAGCTTAGTCCCTCATCTAGGTGAGATCAATCAGAGCATTTATTATTTATGGATAATGTATACATTTAATTCAGGCCTGAAATAGAGATGGCTACAGGCCTTTGGAGATCCAGTCTTCCTGAACCTACACTCCAAACGGCCCACTAAGGCTATGGCTACACTGCCATTTTTTTATGGAAGAAGATATGCAAATCGTGCTCGCATTTGCATATCTTCTTCCGATTCTTTTTGCGGAAGAGGTTTTGTCGCTCTTTGGCTCTGTGTAGATGGGGCCAAATGTTGCAAAAAAACCCTCTTTCGCAAGACCCTGTAAACCTTGATTTATGAGGAATAAGAGGTCTTGCGAAAGAGGGTTTTTTGTGACATTTGGCCCCGTCTATATAGGGCCAAAGAGTGGCAAAACCTCTTCTGCAAAAAGATTCGGAAGAAGATATGCAAATGCGAATGTGATTTGCATATCTTCTTCCGCAAAAAAAATGGCAGTGTAGCCCTAGCCTAACTGTCCTTGTTGAGTTTATTAAGAGAGTAATCACTTCAGTTCTAACGCGAAGGGATTAAGTGTATCTCCCACACACATCCATCCCTGATAAGAGAGTGCTGAGGAGGACTTCAGTTTCCATTGCCTCCATCCACGACCCAGAGAGTTTGGGTCTGAATCCTCTGGAGGTTGGAGGAGGAGGAGGAGGATGGGTAAATCTTTAGTGCAGTGCCAAGGGCTTTAGCCACACAATCCCTTCACATGTCAACAAGAGATGCACGACTAATTCCTGAAATTACACACAGACTAGCATCCCTGCCAGCACCTAATAAAATCAAGAAGAAAAGATCATCATCAAGGATCACCTGGTCCTAAGTGGCTCTTCTGGGGGAAAGACCCATGTCTTTAACCTAATCTACTCATACTGGCATTTCCCAGCACACCTACTGCTTGGGGGGAAAACTCATTTCTGGCCCCAGAGCATTGTAGGTATGTTGATAAATCCTGGATTTCTAAGGTTAGGTCTTGTTGCCCTGGATGTTCTTCTCCTGACCATGTGAAATTTGGAAGACAGACGATAACGCACTAACAGAATTATCTCCTACATAAGACTCTATCCTACAGAGACCCAGAGATTTCAACTCTAGACTTTTATTACTACAAAGTGCAGGCTAGTAATCACTTAGCTAACGAAGCAGACACAGCTTCAGAGGGGTAGCCGAGTTAGCTTGTAACTGGAAAAACTTAAAACACAATGAATAGTCTTGCAGCACCTTAGAGACTAACAAAACATGTAGATGGTATCATAATCTTTCGTGGGCACAACCCACTTCAGCACCAGTGACAAACAAAACTGTTGTAGCTGTACATTAATTTCCAATAGAGGGCATCAACATACACACAGCTGACTGAAAATGTGCCATACCATTTTTCTCAAGCATTTATACAGATTTGCTAATTCAATCCAGAGTGAAAATTCGCCCTGCAGGCTGCCAAACACAGTTTTAATCTCAAGATGATGGTGAAATAGCTCATTATGGACATCCCCAAAATGGCAGATGTTCAGCAGAAGAACCTGTTGTTGGTTGTTACATAAATAAACAAAACGCTGGCACAGATCAAATGCATAACTGCCGGCTGTTTCCTACCACGAGGAGATTTTTGGTCTACCTCTTAGTGCAATGACGAGCAACCGAGGCTAGTGAGCGGGCCACATGAGTGCCCGTCCTTCATGCATGTGCTCCCTCTGAATCCAAAGCGCCGCTACGGTTCGATCAGCACACCTGCAAGACTGTCGTAACCAAGACAGCTTCTTGGGATAGGGTAGTGTTGCGAACTGCATTTGCACACTTAGAATGTGTGGGATGGGCCAATTGAACCGTAGCAGTGCTTTGATTGGATGCAGAGGGAGCACACAGCTCTCCCAGTCCGTGTGGTGTGCAATCGGCACACAGCTCACTGCACGTACCCTGGCTTTACATGAGTGTCACTTTTGTAATACTGATGGGAAAAAACACTACACGGATGGAACCAACGGCATCTGGCAGCCCTGAACATGGGCAACAGTAACATAACGTCTCACGGGCCACACAAAGAACCCCGATGGGCCACATGCAGCCCACATGCCACCTGTTGCCCATCACGGCCTTAGTGCATATGAAGCATGTCAGCGCCAGGGCTACGTCTACATTGTGCTTTCTTGCGCAAGAACATATGCAAATGAGCTGCCATTTTTGCGCGCAAGGGGCTTTTGAGCAAGGAGCAGCCATCTACACGGATCCTTCTTGCGCAAAACTCCCCTCTTGCGCAAGAGCCGTTCTGCCTGAAAATAAGTGGCAGAATGGCTCTTGCGCAAGGGGCTTTTGCACAAGAAGGAGCTGTATAGACGTCTCCTTCTTGTGCAAAAGCCCCTTGCGCAAAATTATGGCTCATTAAGTATGCAAATGAGGCGTGGCTATATTCATCGCCGCACCTCATTTGCATACGTTCTTTGCACAAGCAAGCTCAATGAAGACCTAACTCTTAAGATGTCTGATAAGTTTGGTTATATCTTGTAGGTTGATACGGACAGTTGGTTCTACTAGGACTTCATAACAGTCCCATTCCTCCGCTAGTGCTTACTGTAACACAAGTATGTCTACACAGGCTTCTTGTGCAAGAACTTTTTGTGCAAGAGTTCTTGTGCAAGAGCAGTTCCACACTGCCGTGTGCTTTTGCACAAGAGTGTCCATGGCAGTGCGGACGCTCTCTTGTGCAAGAAAGCTCTGATGGCCATTTTAGCCATAGGGCTTTCTTGTGCAAGAAGCCCCTGTTCCCATCCACACTAGCCTTTTTGTGCAAGAGCTCTTGTGCAAAAAGACTTATTCCTCGTGGGGAGAGGAATAACTCTTGCGCAAAAAGCCCTCTCTTCTGAAGATCTACGTAAACTTTCTTGCACAATAACGGGCTTGTAGTGTGGACACTCTGCAAGTTCTTGTGCAAGAAGCGGTGTTCTTGTGCAAGAAGCCTGCAGTGTAGACATAGCCAAGGGAGGTGCATCTCCTGATACTCCAGATGCAGGACAAGATAGATTATATGTGACTAGAAGCACTAGAAAACATTCTGGATGAAAAAGGCTTGTGCTGGCCCTAGGCTGAGGGACTAATGGGCTCCTTTAATTATTTATCATTCTGGGGCAAATCCTGAGGTTTTTACTCTCTCCTTATTCTGGCCCTGCTGTGGGTCTCAAGAGCTGTCCATGTATTATCAAAGGCAAGGTGATTTTTGTCAGTTGTCCCTGTTCAGTTATTTACTTTGTAGCACAATCTTTTCGTACCTTGAAAAATTCCTTCCCTGACTCCTTTGAGGGCAGCACATCAGCTCTGGGGCCGCCCCCGTCTAATTATGTGCAAGGAGACTCTAGAGCAAATAGGGGGTTGGGTAAAATGCTCATGGATGATGCTGTAGTGCAGCGGTTCTCAAACGGTGGTGCAAGGATCACCAGTGGTCTGCGAGCTCCATTCAAGTGGGCTGCAGACAGTTCCCTCGAAGGTGTGCAGAGAGAATGAAGGGCTGCCCACCTATCTAGTGGCTCCACCAATGAGGTGCCTGGATCCTCACATGTAAGATGAGGCGGTGGCCTTGGGGGGAATAGACGGTAGATGGGAGGGGGCAGTAGGGTGAGAAGGGTGGGGGAATTTGGGGCGTGCAGGGCTGTGGCGGCCAGAGAAAGAGGCAATTTCCTGCAGCTCCTGGGCTGCATGTGCTGGGGAAAGATGGCCTCCTTCCCATCCCAGCCTCAGGTGTATGGCTGCTGCGGTGGGAGACAGACCCCCCTCCTTCCCAACCCCAGCCCTGTCGGGGGGGGGGGGGAGAGAGACTCTGACATATTAAAATAGGACTTGCGTGCTTTTATTTGCAGAACAAACAAGCGTTCATTCTCATCCAGGTTTTTCTACATAGCGCTTTCATCCAAAGCACATTACCACAGTTCGATAATGGTACAAACAACACATGGAAAGAGCGTTAAGTGGGCCGCCAAGACCCTCAGCAGTTTTCTAGTGACCCGTGAAAATAAAAGTCTGAGAACCACTGCTCTCATGAAATAAAAATCTGAACAGCCAGTTCTCACCCCTCTTCCCTTTGCTTCTCTAGAAACAGTCCTGATCCCACACGAGCTCTTCAACCCCGTCCTCTCCATCTTCTTGGCAACGCTGGTCCTGCTTCTCCTGCTGCTCCTCTTCCTACTGTACAAATATACTCAGGTGAGACTCTGATGCAACCCGTTCAGAAATCTCTGCATAACACAGCGCTGCCTCTGACCAGCCATGCAGCCAGTCGGTTCTCCCAGGAGGCCCAATGGCCTAGATCCTCCAAAGTATGTAGGCTCCCAACTTTGATGTCAATCGGTTAAGAGCCTGAGGATCTGGACTTATGAGCTGACATCTCACTAAAGCTCCCGTAGCTGGGTGGGATACCTTCAGGTTTGGGAATGGTCACAATGGAGCCCATTGCTCTTCCCCAGGGCTGGGCTGGTTTGGCAGGAAGGTGACAGAAAAGGGAACTGAGGGCTTGCCTTCTGTTTGACATTGTTTTTATCTATTATTTTGGGTGGGTGGGATGACAAGCTGGGTTGTGCCTGCCCCTGCCTGAGGGATAAGGGGGAGAGTACATGAAATATCCCCCTCAATCATTTGCACCCACACCGGGCACGCTCTCAGAAAGGACATCAGTCCTGCATCTGGTCTCAGCCTGTTGAAAAAGGGAAGATGGGGTTATGGGGGAGCACAATAGGTAAGGTCTGGCTGTGCCCAGTTAAAGGGACTGTCCTTTTGATGCATACAGATCTGGTGCCCCCTAGAGACATTCTAGCCCTTCCCCCATGACAAGAACATAGTTTAAACTGACCTCTTCATAAGTCTTGGAGGTGTAGCCCTGTTAGTCTGTAACCTAAAAAAAAAACAACTTTAAAAAACGAGTCACCCTAAGACCTCTTCATAGTCCTCCCACACCAGTGGAACTGTGATGCAGACCCCCAAAAGCTCAGCCACAGCCTTTTGCTTCCCCTGTGACTCACCCCAGTGTCACTTTGGCTCACAAATCTGTACAGGATGTTACTCAGAGGGCTGGGCAAAGCTGCTAGCTAGCTCCTGCTGCTCTGAACTGTTTGACAGGAACTTTAAAGAGCCCTTTGCATGGGTCAGCCAAAACATGCAGCTAGCTGAGGGCAAAACTTTGTCTTTTCAACCCGTGTTTTGCATTTTTTGCCTCGGTTTCCCCCTAGTCTCCACCACTCAACAAAAAGCTGGTTTCCACAGCGAAAGTGGATGCTGGGAATGCAATGACCCAATCGTCTGGAGCGAGATTTATAATCTTCACCCAGGAACTGCCCTGCCCTGCCTATCAAAGCTGTTTCTTGCTTTGGGGAAATTGGTGATAGGATTTTTACAATGAATCGCAAACTCTCCCTCCTTGCACAATGGCTGGAAACAGGACTGCTTTTCTCGTCACGGCTGAAGGGTTTTGTGTGTTCTTGTTTTGTTTTCGTGAACAGCACTTGTTACATGCCCTGCAGCATGTGTGTCAGCAAGTGAGCGCCTGGTGCTTGTCTGTTTAAACTAGGGATGGAAAAAAAAGGTTTAAAAAAGTAACTGTGTAACGGTTAAAAATCTTAGCGGGTACATTGTTAACCATTATTTTTAGCCGGGAGGGACTAGGGAGAGAAGAATGGTGGAGGAGTCCCCCCTATGGTCCCAGGGAGCCAGCTGTGGTCTCATGTTGCAGCTTTACAGTATAAATCTTACACTGCAGAGGCCACAGTGCGGCAGCCGGCACCCCGGGAGCGGGCACATGCTTGCAGGGCAGAAGAGTTTAATCGTAACAGAAACCGATCAGCTGATGCTTATTGGTTAACTGGTTAAACTCTTACATCCCTACTTTAGACACCTTAGTGGTGTGTAAAGTCCTACAAACTTAGGACAAGCCGTCTTCAATTCTGAGGAATATCAGCCCCAAGCAGAGTAACTGAGGCCTTGGCTCTGGCTTCTCTCATCACTGGAGGGAACAAGCCTCAGATGATCCCCCTCCTCCCCCCCCGGGCGTGTGTCGTCTGCAGCGAACCAAACCCAGGGGTACAACTTGGTGCTATGTAGAACCTCCCCGCACTGCAGCAGTTTCTGGGGACTTGGACCTGCTGCCTTCTTCTGGGATCGCACAGGTCTTTGTGGATGCAGGTGTTTAATCCTTGGCTCAGGAAGAAGGGAAAAGCGAGAACTTGCACTGGCATGAGAGATTCTCCATCGACCTCGGCATTTCTCTCTTTCATGCCTGTGGCCCACCCATCTCTCTGACCATCCAGAGGGGTGACTCACCTTTGTCTGCAGCCGCCCAGCAGCAGCATCAGAAGGAGGAAGAAAAATTTCTACTCCCAGGAAGTCGGCCACAAATGAATCATTGGGGCCAGGACTCACACTGAGTCAGCAGGCTCTGCTCCTTCTGCCAGTGGGCAAAGACAAGACCTAGGCCCTGCTGTACAGATGGAGGTTTCTTGTTCCCCTTCACTCAATAGGGATAAGCAGCACAGATCACTCTAATGCCAACCTGTCCGGACGTGACACTGATAACAACCGATATGGATAACAAGCTGACAGCTGCTTCTACCCACCGCCAAAAGGAGCTTGCTCCTTGCTTCTCTGCCTGTTTACTTCTGCCGGAATCCGGCCCCAGCAGAAGAGGAGAAATGCGAAGTTCTATTTCTCGGTTTGAAAAGGAACCAAAGGCCATGCCAGTGCTGTGCTCAGCGAAATGGAGCCAGGGCACATGGCGGTGCTGATTCAGGAGCGCAATGGAGAGGACGGGAGGCCCCGTTGGGAGATTTCCACGGAAACAAAAGCACTTGCTGCGCTGACACCTGCTGCCCAGCCCAAGCCATCTGGAGATGTGCTTCCTCCATTTGCAGGACACCCCAGCTGCTCTAGCACCGTGTCCCCAGATGCTCTAAGACGCTTGTCCAGGGAATGAAAAGAGGCAGTTTCTGAGCATACCGGAGGCCCCCTTGCTGCTACTTGAGAAAGAAAATGGAAGTGCCAACTTAAATGCCAATTTCAGCTGGTAGAATACATAGTCCTCGACATTCAGCCAAGAGTGGGGGCAATCAGGCGCTGTGACCAGCGAAGAGGCATGATGTAGGCCATAATCCCGAGAACCAGCCTGTCAGTTTACCCCCCTTCAAAAGCAAGAAGCACGTTATGGTATTAAAAAAAAAAAAAAAAAAGAGATTTTGTGGTGAATCCTATGAAGCTACCTCACAGGAGAGCGATACCCCAGGGAAGGGAGTGTTGTGGTGTGGATTTAAAGTTCTTGTGATAAGTAGCATTGGTTTTATAGAGGCCTGCAGAGCAGAAGGAATCTTGATTGATCAGATTCTCTTCTTTACAGAAACCAAAATACCAGGTGCGGTGGAAGATCATTGAGGCCTGCGAAGGGAATAACTACATCTTTATTGACCCCACCCAACTGCCTTACAACGAGAAATGGGAATTCCCCAGGAATAACCTGCAGTTTGGTGAGAAATGCTCAGAGCTTCTCCACAGTTGGTCAGTGATTCAATTTGCAGATCCAGATTCTCTGTTGTGCCAAGCTAAAATAATGCTGACGATGTCCAAACCCTTGGGTCCTCTTGCATATCAGCTATAATGATATAATGCCCCTATCCAAATACTTGCATCTTCTTATCTGCAGAGCTATAAACAACAGGATATTATCCCTCTGCAGCCACCCATGGGCTCTCACATACAGAGCTAGGGTGATAGCATTCTGCCCCAGCCTGTGAGACTGATTCCATCTCTGGACATTCACTTCCTTAGAGCTCTGCCTTCTCTCCCACTGAATCTCCCATAAATATGGGCAGGGCTACATGTCACATGCTCATGTATTGCCCATCTTGTCAGGGTTCTGCTACTGACATGCCACCAAGCCCCCTGGACAGGCTGTCCAAAGCAATTCTTTTGAAAATCACCATCACCGATTTGTTGCTGGGTATTTTTGGTTGGTTGGCTGGTTCTCCTAAGCACATTTATTTTTGTAGGAAAGACTCTGGGAGCAGGAGCCTTTGGAAAAGTGGTGGAAGCCACTGCTTTCGGGCTGGGGAAGGAAGACACTGTCCTCAAAGTGGCTGTGAAGATGCTCAAAAGTAAGTCAAGAGCAGACTGCAGAGCAAGACACACTGAAAACACAAACGCGTGTAAATAGCATTTAGGACGTGTTTGTTGCACTGGTTACCGGTAAAGGATTAAAATGCGTGCTTTCTAGACACCAGTTGGAGCAAGGCAGCTATAGCTGTCCTAGGCAAATATATCCAGGCAAAGGAAACACGTTCATCATCTTCTCATGCCTCAGCTGTTTCCTCCTCTCACCCTTCCCATTTTTTCATTGTCTCCCAGTCTTTTTTCCCCTCTTTCATCCCTTTTCCTGCCTCCCCACGTTTTTGCTCACCCTTTTACCCTCCCCCCACCTTTCCTCTCTTTGGCTAGGTCTACACTGCCGCTTTTTTTGGGGGGGGGGGGGGCGCGCGGGGGAAGCTACGCAAACTACGCTCCGCAATTTGCGTAGTTTTTTCCAATTGCTTTTCCGGAAGAGGCTTTTCTGCCATTTGGCTCCATCTAGAACAAGGTATACAGGGCTCCCCAAAAGAGCATGTTTGCTCTTCTGCAAAAAAAGGCAGAAGAGAAAACGCGTTCCCTGGTTGCGGCAGGGTTTTTCCGGGATACCTCTAGTATCCCGGAAAACCCCCGCCGTGTAGACATAGGCTCTGCGTCCCTACTCCATGTCAGACTTGCAGTAACCTTTTCCAATTTGATTCCAGCAACAGCCCACACAGATGAGCAGGAGGCCCTTATGTCCGAGCTGAAAATCATGAGTCACTTGGGCCACCATGAGAACATTGTTAACCTACTGGGAGCCTGTACTTACGGAGGTAGGATGAGATGGCACCATTTCCTCTAAGGTTCTCAGTAGACATCCTCCTGAATTCGGTTTTCAGTGACACCTCCACCCCTCGGGGCTTTAGACACTTTTTAGGCTGACATCCCTTATAGTCCCAAGGAGATGACCTGCTTAGATGACCATAATGGTCCTTCCTGGCCTTAAATTTGTGGCCATTCCAGTGGAGGCTTTCCATGCTTATTTCTTCTTCAGACAGCTCCCCCTAAGGGACAGGTCACTCCAGTCGGCCTGCCTGAGCTAGCGGAGCTGCCCTACCCCTTTAATAGACAGGGTCCAAGAATTAGGGATTATTAGCATGGAGACCCACATGTGCCTGAAGCTGCAAGCTCAAGATTATTAACTTATTAGATCCTATCATTTCCACTAGAGATGGAGAGCCACTCCAACCCACTCTATGTGCTCATGCACCTATTCACCTCCCCACATCCAGGCATACCATTCTAAAGTGGAAACTGGGGCTGCAGGAGAGAGAGAAGACATGCAATGAAGTCACCACTTGGCGATCACCACTTCCTGTTTTTTAGGCCCAATTCTGGTCATCACTGAGTACTGTCGCTATGGAGATCTGCTGAATTTCCTGCGGAAGAAGGCGGAGTCCATAATCATCCCAGACTCGCCCCTGGACTCCTCTCTGGATAGCACGGCCGATTACAAAAACATCTATCTGGAGAAGAAATATGTCCGAAGGTAAGAATCAGGACTGGAGATTGTACATGCAGGCACTGGAATAAATTGCTTAGGGAGGTTGTGGAATCACCATCATGGTCTAACTTGCTCTTAAAAAGCTCCAAGCACCTGTCAGGGATAGTCTAGATAATACTTAGTCCTGTCTAGAGTGCAGGGGAATGGACTAGACGACCTCTTGAGGTCCTTTCCAATTCGATGAGTCTACACACAATGTCAATGCCTGACAGCAAGAAATGATGAGAAATTTTATTGGCATGAGGCTGGGAGATCATGGTACTCACATGTAGAAATGTTTCTGTTTTTAAATAAACATATAGGTAACTTCTAAAAATTCTCTGTAAAACCAGAATGTACCCAGCCAGGCCTTGGGGAGTAGATAATTGTGACAGGCATATTTCAGAAACCTCCCAAAAATTGCCTACATTGTTCACACCAATGTGATTTTATACTTGTGGTCTATTCTCTCCCCTCCCACCACCCTTCTCAGCTACCAAGTCAAACCTATTCCATTGTTTGCAACTGCTGTCATGTCTCACAATGAGATCTGGCCAATCACACTGACCTTTCACAGAAGGAAAAGTGCCTTTCTAGAAAGGGTAGTTACAAGGTATTTCTTTGCTGAATGCTCCTACCCACAGTCTAATTAACGGGGTATTTAGAGCACTATTCACCTTTGCTGTGCAGTTCAGCTTTTCAAATCTACCCTACCTCACAGATACTTGGGAGTGTTTTGCTCAGCACCCTGTGGTCAAAAAATGAAAAGAGAGCGCGTGCCCGGATTGTTCGTTAACAACTTGTCCCCTCTCTGTGGTTCTCTCTGGTTCAGTGACAGCGGGTTTGCGAGCCAGTGTTTGGAGAACTATGTTGAAATGAGACCAGTGCCATCAGACTCCACGCCAGCAGGAAGTAAATTGCAAGGTACGGTCTCACTCTTCTATTGAACTCTGCATGCTGATAGGCATATTGCTTGCATGGCTCCCCATCGTGGGTCAGGATCTAATGCACTCAGCACTACGTGGCCTGCCCAAAGGCTGCCCTGTGTTAACCATAAAGAGCTCTTCTCTCTTCCAGGCAAGAGTGGAGGGGAAGAACAGGAGGATACTCGGCCCCTGGATCTCTACGACCTTTTGCAGTTCTCCAATCAGGTGGCCCAGGGAATGGCCTTCCTTGCCTCAAAGAATGTAAGTGCAAAGGGGACGCTGGCCCAAGGGCTTAACAGGTTAAGAAACACTCTGATATAGCCCATTGCATAAATCATCTGAGGGATAAAACGTCAGCAGCCTTGTGAACAGGGGTGGAACCTCTTTCCTAGAGCATTTGAGGAAACGGCTACTGTAGACACAGGCCACTTGCACCCCGGGCAAGGGGACTACCAAAGAGGCCTGTAGTATTCAAATGCCACTTCGGGGGCAGCAGGAAAGTGGATCTTCCTTGTTAACGTGGCCTCACCTAGTAGCCAGTTCAGATTCCATTCTATATTCCTGCCTGCCTTTCGTGGCAAGTGAAAACTAATGGCTGCCTTTGAGTGTTTATTGCAATACATGTGCCACCCACGCTAGCAATGCAGAATTACCAAACTGAATTTTGTGTGTTGTGCCATTTTCACATCCCCTCCACTCTGGTTTTTTATTTCGGTAAGTAACTCTGCACTGTTTGATGTGGAGAGTGTCTCTTTCCAGGAAACAGGAACAGAAAGCTGCAGTTGAAATGTCTGCCTGAACCTGGTTCAAAATGTTTTAAGAAAGGGCAAAAGTACTGACTGTTCTGTGCTGACATGGTCTGCAAAGACCCAGTGCATCTGAGAAGCCAACACTGCACTCAGGGCTGGGTGATTCCAGGCTACAGCATGAAGTGCCTGAGAAGTGAATTTTTTTGAGGTTTCAAAACAAATGGAAATAATTTCACGGAGAGTAGGTCCCTCAATGGCTATTAGCCAAGATAGTCAGGGAGGTAACTCCATGCTCAGGGTGATGCTAAGCCACTGACTGCCAGAAGCCAGGAGTGGAGCTCTCAAAACTGTCCTATTCTGGTACACAGCTCCTGAAGCGCTGGTACGCGTTGCTGCCAAGTATAGGCTACTGGGTTGGATGTTCTTATGTTGATAATAAATTGGAGGAAGCGGCATATATAAAATGAGAACAGATGCAATTTAATCCCTGAATTTCACCTGCCCCGCACCCATGGAGTGGGCAATTACCTTCAGAGAGAGGTGGTTTCAGATGGATAGCTGTGTTAGTCTGTAACTTTAAAAATGAGCAGTCCTGAGGCATCTTAGAAGACTCAGTCTCTTAGAGAATGTCTACACTAGGAAACTATTTTGAAATAATTAAAATCGATGTAATAACTCCCAAAACAACAATCAAAATAGCATGGGGAAGCCTCAAAATTAGTTCGAGGCAGGCTCCATTAACGTGAACGCACTATCTTGGCTTAGAGTATGGTTAGACTACAAGAGTTTTCCTGGGATACCGGAAGTATCCCAGAAAAACTCTTCTGCATCCAGGGACGTGTTTGCTCTTCTGCTTTTTTTTTCCCCCCTCCAGAAGAGCAAATGTGCTCTTTCGGAAGCCCCTGTATTCCTCGTTCCACGAGGAATAAGGGGGCTTCCGAAAAAGGGTTTTTTCCCCTGACATTTGGTCCAGTCTAGATGGACCAGATGTGGGAAAAGCCTCTTCTGACAAAAGGATTGAAAAATGCTACACAAAATGCAGAGCACATTTTGCGTAGCTTTTTTTTTTTTTTTTTAATGCAGCAGTATAGCTGTACCTCTCTGAGCCCCAGGAAACACTGGGAAGTAATTAGTTTGAATAACTACTCCCCAGAGTAATTTCAAAATAGCAGTACCAGAGCATTCCCATGACTGCTATTTCAAAATAACTACTTCAAAATTAGCGTTATTCCCCGGGAAAGGCAAGAGTACAGATTTCAAAATAAGCAGCCCATTATTTCAAAACAGGCTTGGTAGTGTGGACACTCCACACTATACATTTGACCTAAGGGGAGTTATTTCAAAATAAAGCCCTAGTGTAGATCAGGGCTGTAAGGTGCCACAGGGAAGAAAGGCAGAGGTTTTAAGACAGTTCCGTGGCTCTAGCAAAGTCATTTACGTGGATGTTCTTTTGCCATCTGTTCTGTGCAGTGCATCCACCGAGACTTGGCAGCAAGGAATGTGCTAGTGACCCACGGGCGAGTGGCCAAAATCTGTGACTTCGGGCTGGCAAGAGACATCATGAATGATTCAAACTATGTTGTCAAAGGCAATGTAAGTAACTGAGGTAGCACCAATACTGGGAGCATTAGCAGAGGTGTCGGGTGGGGTCTCTTAAGCGGGGCGGAGAGGACACAGTTAAGGACAGATGGGGAGAGAAGAGGACCAGAATTGTAGTGTAAGTGGGCAAGCTGTCCACTGAGTGGTGCATTGTACCCTTGCAGGCCCGGCTGCCAGTGAAGTGGATGGCTCCAGAGAGTATCTTTGACTGCATATACACAGTGCAAAGCGACGTCTGGTCCTATGGCATCCTCCTCTGGGAGATCTTCTCTCTGGGTAAGGAAGGGCCCTTCAGCGTTCTCTTGGCACATTGACCTCAGTCACATCAATGGATTTAAGCAACAAGCAGGGATAGGGAAGGGCTGATTGAGAAACTGGACTTTGGGAGGAGGGGCGCACAGCAGCCTGTTTTACTAATCCTTGGTACCTGACAGTGTCTATTACCATCAGCAACCTACCCCAGTCACAAGAAACACAATCCCTTCAGACTCCTGCAGCACCCTTCAAAAGCACACTGCATAGTAAACTTGATTGAGAAGTCCAGCAATATCACTTCTGCTCAAAACCCTAACTAGGTTTTTGTGGTGGTTGCAGGTAAAAGCCCATACCCTGGTATGCTGGTGAACAGCAAGTTTTACAGCATGGTGAAGCGGGGTTATCAGATGGCCAGACCAGACTTTGCGCCTATGGAAATGTAAGTACAGTAGCCAGGAAATGCACTTGCTGCCCTCTGCAAATGCAGAAGTAGCAAAAGGAGCAGGCACAACAGCTAGTGAAAAGCAGGATATAGTTATTGAGGGTGTTAGAGGACCAATGAGCTCTACTGCTGGCAAGTTAATGATTTAATTACCGTAGCGCTACAGCTAGACTCAAGCCACAAAGTTTCCATCCAAATTTCAAACTGGACCCAGTGTGGGAGTGGTTGGCTCTGAGGGTTTGTTTCACACTTAGCTCTGCTTAGAGCCCCTCATTTTGCTTCTTAAGATAGCATTAATATGCCCAAGCAGTAATGTCGTGGCTCTAGGTATATTTCCGCTGAATATAACAGCATGCAGGGAAGTGTCTTTCTGGAAATGGACTGTAGTTTCCTTCCAGAAACCATCCAGGACATAGCAGCACCTGTCACCTTGTAAATATTCCGAATTTTTTTTATCCAAATGAGTCCCATTAAGCCTTGAAGGTAGGCATGCAAACACACAAATGCTTGTAGTCCATAGAAAAAGAAGCACACACGTATAATCTGCACTTGTAAAGCAGTGAATCATATGCGTGTGTGGCCTCTGACTCTTTAGGCTTCTAGCAGTGTTCTGGACTTTGCTCCCAGGCCAAAAAGTCACAGAGCTCAGGCATGAAGTATGACCATCCTATTCCAGCTCCCTGGGAGAGCCTTTGACCAGGGCAGCATGCTCATTGCTCAAAGTGAGGTTAACATCTGTTACTGCTTTTTGACACGGCAGGTACTGCATCATGCAAGCATGCTGGAATCTGCAACCCACACAACGGCCCACCTTTGACCAGATATGCTACTTCATTCAAAAGCAACTGGATGCCAACAAGGAACAGGTGAGACATTTTGGAGACTAGGGAGCAGATAAGGGGAAGGAAAAAACAATTCGGGGCCCTGCCTTAGCTGTTGCTTCTCATCTTTTACCCAAAAGATGTTTTCGTGCTGGTGGAAAGCCCAGAAAGGTAGAAAACTGGAGTACAAAGTCCCACAACTTGCCCTTCACATAGGTACATTGGCACCACTCATTTTCTGATGGTGTACACTTGTTTCAGCACCAGGCCCCACCACTAAATGCTATGTAATGCCAATAGATCTCTAGAGGTTAGCATATGAGCCTCTACAGCTTGAGCTAAAAGCCAGCTGGTGCTCATCTAAGGCCGCAGAGCAAACTCATTTTCTCTCTCTGTTAAGGGGACTAAGTGCCACTAACATGGGACAGTGAACCACACCCAGTAGGTGTGTGGATTACACTAAGAAAATGGCTAAGCCACAACGCTGATTCAGTTGAGGCTGCCAGCAGCCATGATATTCTGCAACGTGGACACAGGCAACTGGCGGTAGCTAGTGTACTTTCCTCGCTGCTTCCACTTAAGGTTAGGAGTGACAAAGATGCCATAGCTCATGAACAATATCCTGAGCTATCCAGTGGCCCAGCAGAAAGCACTTATTAGCTCTCCAGGAGGCACCTAGGCAGAAGGTTGATCATCAATAGTAACTTCCCTGCACTTAAATGTACCACTCTCCTGCCTGGCCAGCAGCATCTTAGAAGAATGCTTAGAAGGCTTTATACTTCACTTGCACTGTGTCTCACTGGAGATGCACAAGAACTTCCCAGTGCAACAACCTCTGCTTTGCCATAGCAGGAGTTACTGGCATGCCATAAAAGATGCAATATTAACCAATTATTCCCCAAAGATAAGAAAATCCACAAATATAAAACTGCACAAAAATGGTAAGTCTCCCAGGTGCAGAAGCAGCAGCAGCATTTCCATTATGGCGAGTGACAGAATGGCTAGGCCACAGTTAGGTCTAAGTCAACTCAAGGGACTGAAACCTATTTGCCTTTTCTTATTTCCAGGACTATACAAACCTCCCCAGTAGCTCAGAGGAAGACAGCGTGTGTGAGCCCTCTGACTGCTGCGAAGAGTCCTGTGAGCAAGGAGATAGCAGTCAGCCTCTTCTGAAGAGCAACAATTATCAGTTCTGTTAATTTTAAGGTCAAATTTGGGTGGATCTTGCACCATCCTTAGCAAAGGACAGGTCACTCTTGGCTTAGAAGGCAGGTTCCTCATGCTTAGTGTCTCCTAATCTCGTGCTTTTGGAAGAATGAGAGAACTCCCTCTTCCCCCCATGAAAGGGCATCATTAGAGGAGCTAAGAGCCAACATTCACGCATGATCCTTGCAGTTGTGTTGAAGTATAGCACAAAGTCACCAGGAATGTTAAACACAATCCACGTATCTGTGGAGCGTTTCGGATTCCCTTAGAGTCTCCCACCAACTCTGATCACACATAGGCCCATTGGTGCAGTTCTCCTGACAAGCAGCTCCTAATTCCAAGCTAGCCAGTTCTTACCTGCATTGTTCCACATGGATATGCATTTCCATAGGTGAGTGTGTGCATGCATGCAGGAGAGCTTCAAAGCAACCCACTAACTCCCTGCAACAGCTCTGCCTGTTAGAGAGAAACCACCAGCTTTTTTCCTTCACTAGTCTCCCTGTGCTCCATCTATGCATGTTACAGAGTATTAGTTATAGCAGAAAAGCTTCTCTCCAAGCATTATGCAAGTGGCAGACCCCACATTCCAGCTCAGCGCAGATGAGGATGCTGCACCTCACTTCACTCAAACTGCAGCTGAAGCTACACTTAGCATTACAGATTGAGAGGACAGTCCCTTTGAACCATTACTGCTTGAACAGGTGCATGTCCTCCAGTGAAACGTGAAGTCCGGCCATGCTCCCTTCCAACAAGGCATGGAACAAATTCCCATCAAGGAAGGAATGGCAGCTTTTTATATTGATGGGAACCAGCTCAGCATTACACACATTCTCTAATGTATGCTTGAATTATTGAGCGATTAATGTAGCAACTCAGCAACCACTGCCTGTACCAAACCATTAGGGAAATGTTTTAATGTAGATAGTTGCATTTTGATAATGTTATACAAGATTGTTTTTTTAATAAGCTAGGGGCCTGTGCCCTCACAGGGAGCTTTTCTAAATCTTGAATTCTTTTGCTCGGGGTTACTGAACCTACGCAGCAGCCTAGTTTTAAGATTATTCTATATTAGCGTAAGACTTCTAGGGAAGGGGATCTCTTAATGAATAATAGCCTTATCTGACTCCAAAGTATAATCATGTGACAGGGTATATACACTGACTTGGCTTAGGCTACTGGTAATGAACAACAGCTGCTACATAATTTGGCCTTTATCAGACGACTACTACTTTGTGGGCCATTTTTAATTAAACTTTAAACCATGTAGTGAGTGTAATCATATGTTGAAAACAAATTATTCCTTTCCACTAAATACAAGCTCATGCATTTCCTCTTGTCAGCCTTATGACAAAAATAAAACTAACATGATTAACACAGCAATATTGTGCAGTTTTTTTTCCCAGATGACCTCAGACTTTCCTTTCCTCCACCTCCCTCCTTCAGGTGTCAGAGAAAGGGCAAAGCCTAGCGTCTCTCTAGACACTACTGATTTGCTCTGATAATTATTTAGGTAGCTAACAAATCCCTTCTTTTTTTCTAGTTGATGGAATGTTGATTTGATTAAACACTGACAAACTTGTTAATGGCCAGCTTCTTTTAATCCGAGAGGCCTATCCATTATTGGGAGGAAATTAAACAACAGAGAGAGGAGAGGTGCAACTGCAGAATATTTTCAGTCATGGGTTAAAACACGTGTGGGAAGAAACTAGATCAGGCTATGGCATGCACCTGTGCCATGCACTGGGTACAGTGGATACTAGGGTAAACAAGATGGGTTGGCATAATTTTGGAGAGATCAGGGCAGCTTTCCTTCTAATTTTCCATCCAGGTATGGAATAAATGTTGTTACATGCACTGAGGCAAGTACAAATGTACACCAGCAATAGAAATTCATACTACCGGCTGTGGGCACACTGCTAATCAGCTGGACAGCACCTGAATCTCTCATGAGTGGCCATCCAAGCGTTCAGCTTACAGGGAACACTGGATCAGGGTAGCAATGGCCTTCTGGTTTTCAAAGGGAGAAAGTTCCTCTTTAGCTCCACTGCACCTTCAGGATCTGTTCCATACTAACGCACATTTGAAACAGCAAAAAGCTGAGGATGAAAGAGAAATGATTAAAAAAGCTCATATGAATGCTCAGGGAGAGGCTTATTGGTGAGATGTGTCACCTGCTGCAATTTTCCCTCCCACAAGCTTTTTCATTATCAGCACAGTACAATTAATTGAGACACAATCTTGTCTCAACCCCTCTTCTCCAATGCTGCATCTTAGCTATTTGGCAGTTGAGAACTTGGTTCTCACACGGAGTGGTCCAATGCTAATTCAACCCTCATGTAACTGAATGAGTGGAGTTACGCAAACGAATGAATTGGACCTGTTGTGCAGGGAACCAAAACCTAAATCTTACATGTCATTCTACAATGCTTGCACCATGAAGATAAAGTAGGCATCAGTGAGAACCCAAAGGGTTTTGGTTTTTTTTAAATATTGTGTTTACCTCCAGAAGAGCCGATGATGCATAAATCTTCCACGTGAACATGTGAATATTTGACCCTGACAGGTTTTACAGTTCGGCAACAGGATTCTTTATCTCAGAGGCTGCCTTATATTTCCATTTATAGGAGCAACTCTGTAATTGTATTTCAAAATGTAACTTTTTTTGAAAACCTCACAGATTCCACACTGAAGTTAGGAGCCCAGGTAGTCTCTGTATTTGCCCCTTTCAGAACATAGTGCTGCAGAAAAGACCAACAATTTTTTCCTACTTGTTCTTCACACGCAGTCCACATAGCTGTGAGACGCGGACGTGCCTGTGCGCCAGCACCATGGCTAATGCGTCTGTCAGACCACATGGTTCTAATCAGCTGATTTACAAGCTTTCCCATTGGCTATCAGAGTTCTTAGGCTGTCAAATGTGAATAAAAACTCACTTAGCCATACAGTTTCACCCAAAAAATTGGAGATAATTTATTAAATTTTATCACTGACTGAAAAAGTCACTAATGTCTTTTATAATAAATTAACATTTTTAAACAGGATAAACCCCAAACCATAATTACTGTATTTGCTCAGATTTAGTACATTTACAGTATGGTACTCAGTAGGTTCCCCTTCACAGAAGGAAATTTTCATCCACACCGTAAGTCTTCTATTCACTCTTCTGTTCACACAAGGAAACGCCTTCCTGGAAGTTGTCCTGGTTTCCCACTGTTCCAGTATCCCATCTTCTGTGTTGTTTGAACCAGGCCAGATGTGTATTTTCAGATTTATGGTCAGCAGGGTGTCATTGGACAATGCAAGCAGCTTTACAAATAGGGTAGGAGGTGCCATTTAAATACGCTGGAGGGAATATGGACTCAGAGGACTTAAAGGAAAATAGTCAGAGCAACGTATAGACAGGATGAGACCCATTTCAGATTTACAGCACTATGGGGATAATGGCAAGATGGGTTACCACAGTTGGCAAAGGTCCCAGAGAGCAGAGTGGATGCAGCCCTCTCAACCACAGTCCTGATAGAGGATTATAAAAATCTTATCATGGGCGTCTCTGGATATGTTGCATTCATTGCCTCTTGTTACTGCTGCACAAATGTCCTTTGCTATTCAGCCCCAGCCATACCACAAAAATACATTTTCATTCAAGTCCATGAATGGGATGTAACATTTAGAAGAATAAAGTGCCCAAAAAGAAGTGAGTGGAATTTGAGTGCCTCGCTGGTTTAAAAAGTGGTTGCCTTAGATGGCTCAAAGCAGCCCTTCAAGAAGTGTTAGCCCTTGGCTAGCCAAGTCAAGGGCAACCCATCAAGTTCAACTCTTAGGTAATGCATCAATGACTAACTAATCATTACTGTTCCTCCTGTTGAGGGACTAACAGACCTAGAAACTCAGACTCTCAGCTCTCCACAGGCTAAATACCTGCAATACTGCACTGTTACTGAACTCAAGAAAAGAACAGGAAACATCCATCCCTGCTGACTCCTTAACTCCATCCTGGGCACCAGCACCTCCCATGAGGCTCCCCAGAGGTGACTATTTTAAAGCTGCAGGCCACTCAACATGATCCTTTTGAATGCATAGCCAGATGGAAGGTGCAACTTCAAAGCAGGAAGGTCAGTATATTATGCTCATCTATTCAAAGTAGAGTTTTGGGGGTCACCGGCATTTTCATCCACCTTTCTTCCATCCACTCTTGCACCCCTTACCCAACCCTGTACTGATATTAACAAGGTCAGCAAACAAGATCGGGCCGGGGTGGGGGACCTCAACAACTTTGTGCTATTACATCTCAGACACTCTCAGGGACTGGAAACTGATCCTTCCCACCCCTCGCTTTCTCCCCATCCAGCTGCTGTGAGAGAACAGCATATTTCACAACAAATCAATGGGTCCAAGAAGCACCTTGGAAGGAAATCCCATCCTGTAAGCAAGGATGTTAATGGAACTTACGCTCACAGCAGCAATCATGATCCTCTGGAAGCACATGGCTCTTTGGTCAGTGTAAGCAGTCAAAGCCAGCAGTATCACAGCTTCTTTGTTTAAAAAAAAAAAAAAATTAAAAAAAAAAAACCTCTCTCAGATAAACCTGACCCGTCTGCCAAGACTTTGCAGCAGCCCAACATACCCAGCTGCATGGTTAAAAGAGATTCACCACCAGCTGAGAGTGGTTTATTCAGCAACCTCTCCATCTTCCTGGTTCTCCTCTTCTTCCTCCTCTATTTCGGTCTTGATCTGGGCCACTCCCAGTCGGTACAGCGTGTCCCGGATCACCACCTCACCAGGCTGACAGCTCTGCACAATTTCATGGATCTGCCGGTTCACGATCTCCCGGCTGGTAAGGAAATCCATCAGACGGTTGTAGAGGTAATAGTGGGTTGCATTGTCAAAGGTGATGGGCCTCTGGCGGACACTGCTGGTTTTGCTGTCGTTAATGGCAGTGATGACGGCACTGTAAGGCTCTAGCTCCTGGCACAGTGAGATGGAACGGTGCTGGGCAGTTGGATCGCTCTGGCTGTTCTCCACCCCGGTGTGAACAATTCGGCGGGCTGTGGATTTGGTGACCGGGTGCTGGACAGAGTGCTCTGCTACAGTCATATCTACACTGTAGTGTTGGTCTAATAGCTCTGGGCAGGATACACACTAATGGAGAGAGAGAAAATAAGATTGCATACATACGAGCTGAATGCTTAGTAGCTCCCTTCAACCAAGCCTCGTCCAAAAAAAACAAAAAAACAAAAAGAGATAAAGCCCTTCCCTGAATAATGACTTGGAGCAGGGTGGAAGCAAATATAGTTGGCTTTCCCCAAAAGTCCTAGGAGCAGGGCCGGACTAAGGGGTGGGCTAGCTGGCCAGCTGCCCAGGGCGCCAACCTACGGCGTTAACCCCCGCAGCACCGGCCAGCAGCAGCGCCCTTCCCCCAGCGGTTGCAGGGCCCTGCACGGCCAGGTGCAGCCCGCCCCGGGCTGCACGCCATGGGCGGTGGCCGGGCTGACTGGGCAGCGCATGTGCTGTGCGTCCGCCCACGCGCCCCGGGGGCGGGCCCGCGCATGCGCCGTGCGGCCGGAGGCGGGGCCGCGCGTCCCGGGGGTGGCGCTGCACGCGTGGGGCGCCAAAATGGCTCGGGCTGGCCCTGCCTAGGAGGATGGTCCAATACACCCCACTATCATCACACAGTTAGTTTTAAAACAGCAGCAGCACATCAGTGATGGTCACTGACTCCTCCTCGCAGGTAAGTAACAACCAATAGAAAAAGGTACATTATACAGCACTGTCCCCCTTAAAAATACATTTCACGTCACCATTGTCTGACAGTTGGACAGCTGTGGGATTCAATAGACTGCACTGGAAAACCAGCGACTCAGTGAGGCGTGCAAGTGTCATGCAATATCGACAGTACAATCTGTAACTCTCCTCAGGAGCAACATGTAAGTGAAGCCCCAGCATTGGGCAGGTCACAAAACACATATTTCCACATTTCAGTCATCCTGATAAGCAGAACGCTGTAGTCAAAATTCCAAGATTAGTCTAGTAATAAAAAGTTGCATAAATCACTCCTCACTTTTTTTTTTTTTTTTTAAACTCTGCATTCATTGCCCACCAAACAATGCAGAATAATCCTATTACCCTCACAGACAGCATAAATGGAATAATATAACTAACCATTGGGGGCTCCATGGGATCAGAGAAGCATCCCTGGTTTTTCCCCCACATCTGGGTAGTCAGGTCAGGGCAGCAGATATCTGCACACAATGCCACTGAAGAAGCCATATCCACCACATAGACTGGTGGCCAGTGGCGTGAGGAGACTAGCAGGTCCACGTGATCCCGGGCACTTTCCCCTCTCACAATGTACTTTGAGCCACACACCACCTCGGAAGAAAGTGAAGAAAAACATGAATTTCTGGTCTGGTGCTTTGCACTAGAGCGGAGAGGCAAATTTTTAAAGAACAAAGAATACAGAAGAAATCCAGTGTTACACATCCTCAGTGCATCTAGAAACTACCTGGACTCAACCATCTCTTGTCATTTAAGATTCTCTCTCCTTCCCAGACAAGCTGACTATATCCCAGGCAAGGAATGATAATTTCCAATTCTACTTCCATGGCAGAGACAAGAATTCAACACCAACCATTTTAGCCTTATTCTCTTACTTCTGTGCAACATGGCACAAATGATTCTGGGAGGCAAACACCACCTCCAAGAGAACACTTGGCTCATTTCTCCTCACGCCTGAGTGTGGAGAACAAGAGCCCAAAATTCACTACTTGTCTACTCTCAGCTTCCTGTTTATTCTTCCAAGGGATTAAAAACCACACACATATTTTGTGTTCGGTCATGCATCAGTCAAGTCACTGTCTAAATATCTGTCAATCACACCTGATAGTGACAATACATTTCTGGTCTGCCTTACCTGATGTGGACACACTTTGTAGATTTTGCCTCCTGTGTGATGGACAGGGGGTTGTTTGGCACCTGCCCCATTCTGTACAAAGTCATAGAGAGCCAGGAGGGAATAACAAAGCTGGTCCTAAGAACAGAGACACCAAGAGAAAAGCCTGCATTTAAATTAAGATTCAAAGCCTGGGGCTCTTCAAAGAAGGTCACGGCTGCAAGTGAAATATCACACGAGCTGTATTTTAAACATGGTAACTAACAGCCTTTTAATTCCTTGTCAGTACCACGAGGATGACAAGCAACTCCAAGATGAGAAGCCCACAACAGAGTAATTATAGGTTTCAATTTTCCAACCCACCAGGGTTGAATTTTTTCACCACATGTCAATTACCCTGTAATCTGCAGGGACTCTTCATTTCTAATCCATCTCTCTCCTTCCTAAATACAGTGGAGTGAAAAGTTATTTCTCATATTGCCATTCTGAATAACCACCACCTCCTCTTGTCTTACAAGGCAGGACAATGGCTCTCCTTCCAAAACTAGTTGGAGGGTGTGACAGGGAATAGGCCTGTTACCTTAGTGTCTGCTGCCCCCCAGGGGATGCTGCACTGCGCCAAGAAATGCTGCAGCTCTTCCTTACTATAAGAGCTGATCTGTTCCACTTTGCAGGATTCCTCCTGAAGTAGCCGCACCAAAGCGCTCCCACTGCCTGCAGAAGCAGAAAGCATTCTCAACGCCTGCCCTCAGAAAGGAAAGGTCAGCATGTAGTTTTTCCAGAAGTGGGTGGATGGTTGCCCAGAAACACAAGGGAAGTCAGCGAGGCTACAGTGAAGAGGCGGAATACGTGGAAAGCCCCAGAGCCGAAGGCAAAGCACAGCCTGATCCTGAATCCTTGAGTCAGCAGATGTTTACTTTTCTAATGAGTTCCCAGGTTCTGATCGAATCATGGCATTTAACATGAATCAACTGTAGGAGGCAGCAGGACCAAGCCACTCAAGGAGCACTCGCAGTTCCTCCAAATATTCTTCAGTAATTTATTGGAACTGAGGTGTTAAATGAGCCCCAAGACAAGCCTGGAGACCAGTCTGCCGCATTCCCATTGCACTGCAAACCTCTTTCTTTTTAGATCTGGCTCTAACTCCAGGCCTACCTCTTCATTTTTGTCTGCACAACTCTTTTTCCATGCAGGCTTGCATGCTGCTTCTCCAGTGCACACTATTGGCATCCAGCTGTAGCACCTTCCTAGGCCAGCCAGCCACTTCAAGTGTCAATGCTCCTGTTTCTCCACCAACTGTCCCACAAGTTCCTTCTCCCAAAATTGGCCACTACCCAGGGGAGCTACTATCAACACTGCTCTGGAGCTTTTTCTCCAGAATTAAAACTCCATTCAGGAATTAAGAGATACATTTTAAAAAAAATACATTGATCCTTGGAAGTTAATAAACCCTGGGACAGAGTCCTGCATATCCGTGGGTATCCATGAGTCATTTTTGTGGATACGAATTTGGATACAAGTTTTGTATCTAGAACTTTGAAATTTGCAATAATCCACTTTATAGCCACAGGTATCCGCATCCACAGATGTCGATGTAATACCCGCTGTTCATTTTTGTGGATACAGATGCAGATACCAATTCTGTATCATGCAAGGTGTCAGTTCTCTCCAATGCAAGGTGAAGTTTCAGCATCTCCACTAACCAGAGTTGGAAGAAAAGCACAAGTAATGGTGAAGCCAACTCTGATGCAAGTTGGCATTCAGTCACAGCTCATTGTTATATAGGACTCTGAAATGCAGGATGCCCTGACTCAATATATTAACAATATGAACTATCGGACAGTCAACACACTAGTCGACTAGTTGCTCCACCCACTGCCTCTAAGAAAGAGGCCGGGGGGGGGGGGGAGGAGAGGAGAGGATGGGTTGCTTCAAAGCGGCAGTGCCACGTGGAGCCCAGCTAGACCCTGAGCTCCATGCGGCGCTGCTGCTTTGAAATACCATGGGGAGCCCAGCGTTAGGCTCCACGCGACGTTTCAAAGCGGCAGCGCTGCATGGAGCCTGGGGTCAGCTGGGGACTCCCATGCTCCTTATTGCGCTGCCGCTTTGAAATGCCACGGGGGAGCACAGGGCCAGCACTTTCACTTTTGAAGTGTGGCAACAGCCTTCCAAGGCAGAGGTGCCCTAAACTATTCGATTAGCCCATTAATCTAAATGTAACATCCCTGGTATTAACTAGAAATAATTTAGGCTGTGGTATCAGAGCTGTATCACGCCCTTCATCTGGCCATTTCTTCCTTCTGTTTCCCATACAGACCTGACACACTCCCCTTGGGTGTCTCAGCAGCAGCACAAAACAGGTACTGCATGCAGCTACAGAATACACGTTTTCACAAAACAGCATGAGTATTCTAACAGTTTCAGCAAGTGCTGAGTGACTAATCTCCATGTAACATTCTGAAAACATCTCTATAGACTTCACTGTATTATATTTGGAGCAATGGGATGTTCACTTAAATTTCCTTGTATTGTGTCTCTAGCACATCACAGCTAAGCATTCAGTCCCCATTTGGAATTTATAATTAGAAATACCAAAATTTGACCCATGCTTCCCCCTCCAACTTTGATGAACCTAAAGACTCCACCAGGAACTGCCAAGAACTTCTGTTCAGAGCATCATGTAACAAAATCCTCCACTCTTAAATGCAGATGGGTCACCTACAGAGACCCAACACCATCACCTTTAGCCAAAGCAGCCCTCAGAGCTCCATGACAGTGAATTACCGGGCACTGGAGGGGCATCTAGGTTCTTGTCCTTCTCAGTGTTGACAACCACAGCTCCTCTCATCAGTGGTGGGAAGAAAGGGGCAACAATAGAGGCATCAAACTTGGTGATCGGGATGCTACACGGGAACGCCACTTGCTCGATCACTTCTGTCTCCATCGTTGACCAGAAATCTTCCACATTTACCTCGCTGGACGACAAGAATTCTGGCCAGGTAAACTAACAGGTGAGAGGACACATATCATCAACAGCACACATGCTTCATTAATGAACAGCTCTGTATACACTTGTGACTTGAAACAAACATAATTCTAAACAAACAAACAAACAAACAACAAACACACACACACACGGAAGAGGAGCCTCTCTCCTTTCTATGGGGCTGGAGTCCACAGGACCATTCTGCCCTACAGGGATTCAGACCAATCTACTTTAGCTAGAAACAGGGTATACTACATAGTTCTATTCATTTCCCCGTCTGCTAGGAAAACACTCCATGACAGCTCAGAGAAACAGCTACTAACAAAACCAGAAGGATGCTTCCAAGTCCATAAACAGGAGGATGGTTATCTTAAAGTGCCACTCAGCTCCCTTATATTAGAATCCTGTTGGACCAATGGTGTGATCAGTAGGACACACATTTTTCCAAACTCCTTGCTAAAATATTTCTCTCCCAGGAGAAGACAGCATGTGGAGAGCATTAAGTTAGGCTGCATGCTCCTGTTAAGCATCAGCAGCACAACATTAGACAAAACCTGAATTACCAAGGACTGAATTACCAAGATTAGATTAAGCAAATATTTTCTTGAGACTTAACCAGGGCCCTGCCCCTTTACAGCCAAGAGACCTTGGGTTAGCTAGCAGTGTTTATTTAGTCCTGCCTTGCCACACCTATGCTGAGAGTAGGACTTTAAAAAGGAGGAAATCCAGCAGTTAGGGGCTGACTGTGGAGAGCAGTTGAGCTGAGTTGTGGCTAGAAAGCTAAGCCATGGGAGTAGAGCTGGCTTCTGTGGTGGGTCCCCTAGCACAGTGTTTCTCAACCAGTGGTACGAGTACCTTTAGGGGTACTCGAGAGAAGTCTGGGGGGTACGTCAACACAATTGAAATTTGAGAAAACTGAATTTCTGTTTTAAGTTTTACAACGCTTTATTATTTTTTTACTTTTTACACAAAAATTTCATTGCCCACCCAGCTACAATTAACTTGTTTAAACAAATGTGTTGCAATGGTAGAAAAAATTGGTGTGTGTCTGAAAACTGTGGGTACTGGGGGTACAGGTTTGGTTTTTTTTAAAAGGGGGTACTTTATAAAAAAAAAAAAAAAAAAGGTTGAAAAACACTGCCCTAGAACAAAAGGCTAGACTCCAGGAAGGGTGTCCTGGAGCCAGTAATCCAGAAGGGGAACCGGGAGCCGATAAGGAGATGCTCAAGCAGAGGGAGGAGGTGAAAGATATGAAGCAGTGTTTTATTCTGTAGCTCTTCTGAGGGCCCTGGGAGAAACCCTGGGATCTGCTTCTCTGTAGAAGAAGAGCACAATTCTCATTCGTTTGGAAGGACTTTGGTACTGGCCGGGGGGAGCTGGCCAAAGGGACTATGAAGAGGCCAGCTGAGAGAAGTCAGCATGAGATCCACGTTATAGCTGGACTGATACCCCAGAAGGAGAGGGTACTTTTAAGTGGCCTAAGGGGTAGCCCATGGAAGACACATATGTAGGCAACCAACAGGAGGCAATCAAGAGGAAGGCCCAGCAAGTCTGCACCCAGCCCCAAGGATGAGCTAACTAGTGAGTCACATCTGCACATGTGGGGCTTGCTTGGGCAGGACTCTATAACGGAGAAATGCTTTCAACAAAAGCTGGAGGGAGCATTTGTGGAAATCTACCTCTATGTTCTTTAGTGTCAGGACATTTTCTGCATTCCTCTGGGCTATCTCAATCTTGGGCGCAATGCCACAGACTCCACAGATCATATCGTTGTAGTCCCGGACAGTGAGGCACTCAAAGGCCCAATAGCCATTGCACAGCAGCTCTTGGAGCTGACTCATCTCCTCAGGCCTCAGGGTTTTCTCTGGGAAGAAAAGAGCAGGTTACTTTTGAGGTCATTTGCACTGTTCACACAAACTGCATTCACGCAGCTTTCACTTCTTAAAGCCAATGTAGAGGTGGCACACTAGTCACCAACAGGAAACATTTTGTTACTCAGAGACAGCACACTCCACAGACTTATCTCCATGAAAGTCTTATGGAGAACTGATCACAATGGTACTGTTTAAAATGGCTTTCGGTCCTAGTCCCAAGACCCTCAGCAGCCTCTAAGCAACAGGCCAAACATGAGTACTTTCCAAGGCGAGCTCTCAGAATAGCTGAGTACTATGAAGAGTCTACAGTAGTTCTTGGAAGCCATTTTACATCTAGGAATCAGTGTCTTTCCCCATAGGACTCTCAATTGCTGATATCACTGATAAGGAAAAAGCCTCACAGAGCCAGCTGGACAGTTCCAGGAGAGAGATGCATGTGATATTTCTGGTTTCCTCAGAGAACAGATATGAGCATAAACCAGGGATGTAAAATCCCATTTAATTACTTAGTTAAATGTGATGTTTAAACAGTTAACTAAACAAACAGGTGGGCAGGGGGGCTCCCCTTGTCTGCTGTGGCCAGGGTAAAAGCGCCCCTGTCCACAGTGGACCTGCCGGGGCACGGATGGGCACTGCTCCAGCCAGGCTGAAGCACTTCCCATCTGCAGCAGGCCCCACGGGGCAAGAGCAGCCCCCTGCCCACAGCAGGCAGAGAGCTGCTCCAGCCCCCCACTAGTTAACCGTAACCGGTAAACATCAGCCAGTAAGTTTAACCATTTGACCATTCACATCCCTACCATGAACTCCCACCTAATAAGAACAAGCATCAATGGCTCAGGAAGACTGGCAAGGATATGTTGCAAACAAGATGCAGAAACACAGTCTAATCCATTTCAAAGTGGAACATCCCCCAGGAAGGATTTTTAGACAAGGTTTTAAGTTAACCAAAATAGCGCCTAGCCAAAGCAAATCAAGCAGCAAAGAGCCATGTTTTCTGTTCCTTGGAAAGAAGGAAGATAATGGCTATATAGACTAGTTTCTGCCAAGGGCTGAATAAATAAATGCTCAGAAAAATAGAACCGAAACACCTGTGTGATCAGCAGGCCTATGGCTAAGGATGGCTCTGATCTCACTTCCTGAAAGCTATCCCCTGGTGCCATATTGCTTTCCCAAACACTTGGGCACTTCCAGCCACATCTCCATCTGCCCAGTATGTAACATTCCATAGCTCCAATTGGCCACTCCCAGGCATCCATGAAGATCTCTCCCCCAGTCTGACCTAGGACCCTAGCTGCCTTCTCAGCCTGAACTCCCCACATTGAGAAGTCTCCAGGCCAGCTTCCTGGTTCACCTGATTGAACAAAGAACCTGGACCTTTTTTATTTTCCCCCTTTTAACCCTTAGCTGCCCAAGTAACCCCACCCCTCTTGTCCTACAAACTGCCACTGAAAGGAGCAGCCCTTTCATTCTGCAGAGGAGACATTAAGGATGCCTGGAGAGTGAGCTATAAATGTTATATGCTGGGAAAATGGAAATGGAGCCAGTAGAGTTCAGGTTAAAAATGGAGAGAGGGGGCTTTTCCCCTTTCACAGAAGATGGCAGCCACCAAATAATACATCTGACTGTTTGCTAACTCAAGGCATTTCCACTGGTCTACAAACAAACAGAGAAAATTCAGTATCTTTTAAAATGCACACAGTAAATGCTTCTCTGAAATCCAAAACTCTACCCAGCTCAACAGAAATACATTAAAAATCAAAAGGATTGAGTTTGCTGGATTATAAAAATGGCCATCTCTAACTTCTTCCATCTAAAACGAATCTCAAACACCCCGCCACACAATTCTTAGAGTAGAGGGAGGTCAGAAAGTTCAGAACAGCCACTGCTGTGAGAAAGGGCAAGGGCAGCATCTTACCAGGTCTGTTCTTGCACAGATTCGAGGATACTGCGAACGGCCATTTTGGGATCCTCTCCAAGTTTAATATGGTTTCGGACTGCGAACAGAAGGTCCAGGCTCACTAACAATTTGTTGCCCACATTGAACAGGCCTGCAGTTTAACACACAATACAGCAGTTACCAGGGAAGTTTTAGAATTCCAGACACTAAACCTAAAACATACTGCTAAACAAATCGTGTCAAATTTGGTTTAGAAGGTCAAATACATTACATCTAGAAAGGCCTGGAGGGGTCTCTATTCCCTCTCCTTGCACTAGAGCAAAATGTGCTCCTTTTCAAGTCTTGCCTTTAATTGTAATAACACCCAGCTTGCACTGCTTTACAAAACCTACAGCGATGAGGTTCAGTGCCCTCAGCCAACAAAGACCGGGAAGCTCATTGCATTTGTGTTTTTCAGCACTTACTGTCTGCAACACAGAATGAATTATTTACTATTTCCACATACAAAGACAAGTGGGGTGTGCTCTCAGTCACTACAGTGACCAACATAAGCCTCAGTAAAGCAAGAGGAAGAGCAGCAGCACACTCTAAATCCAAAATTCACATCTGGTAGGGTGGAGAGAAGTCTTTTCTGTACAAGGAGGCCTCTCCTGTCATAGAAGAAAAGCCCTTGATTTCTGCATATTGGTCTCTATAGATAAGCCCACTAACAGTTTGTTTTTTCCTACCTGTGTATATATCAGTGAAGCTATGCAGGGCCAGGCACTGCAGATTCAAACACACTTTGACCTGGGCAGTAACCACCTGTAACCGGTTAGCCGTCAGCAACCAGCACTCCTGTGGACCAGCAAGAGAACTGTAACACATAAATGGGGGTGGGAGGGAGAAAGACCATTATCCCACTAGTGAGCAAGCTTTCCAGCCACTAGTGGAGGAAATGGGAAGGCAACTGATTGCCAATATTCTTTCCAAAACCATCAGCCTGAATTCTAAAGACACACAGAATCAAAGGTCAGCTAAACTCACAACTCGTCACAACTAACAGGATCCACACAGCAAGCACTCTGACCAGTAATAAAATAAGAATGGGGGAGAACATGTCATGTCACAGCACATCTATAATACTGCAGCTTCACACCATTGCATCCTTCACATCTCTCACGGTGCACTTCACAAAGCATCAGGAATGTAAAAATAAAATGGGATTAGCAACCACAAGCCAATGTCAAATAAGATTTCAATCTAGATTTGATGCTCACTCAACCCACTGAACTTGAATGCTGGAAGAAATCAAACCTCAGGGGTGTGAAACTTGAATCTGTAACAGGAGAAACCAAGGGACACCAATTTCCTAAAATCTCAAAGTACCAAAAGGGCCATTGGGATAATTTATTCAATGGAAGAAAAGAGAGTTTTACAGTTGTGGCCATGCATTATATATCAAACGTCAGCTTTCAAATGAATGTGAATGCTTAATTAAAAGTAGTACAGAAGATGTGACAGGATCTGAATAATTGTTGCTGCACTTCAAAAGAATCTGGAGCTAATTTCAAAGATGGTGGCTGCACAAGGATTAACACTTGTCAACTTTCTTGCCTGAAAACCTGGGTTCATTGGCTATTATCAGAAAGATACCACATAGGCAGACATGATGGCCTGAGCATTCAGAACTGAAGTGTTCTGAGTAACAGAAATCCTGCAGGTCAGGCAGAGCTATGAGAAGGTACAGAACTGGAGCAAGCAGATGGTACTACAGGATCAGGGCTAAGGTGCATGGATAGAGCTGTGGACGCAAAATTTACACACTGCTTCTGGGTAGCATTTGCAAGTCATTCACTTTCAGAACAGCTACATTCAACACCATCACCACCCAAGATGCAGAAAGGGCCTGCATATGTATTAAAACAGTCTATTCCCAAACTCACAAAAGCACAGATGTGCCTACAGCTGATCTTGGGAGCTAAAGGAAAATGTGCACTACTTACACAGATGCAAGTTGCATGCTGTTTGCAATGGCTTTCATGTGGAGGGGATAAAGCAGTATTATCCTCAAAGGCATCTTTAATACAGAACATCAGAATAAGGGTGAATGAGAGAGTCACAAATCCAAAACAGAATCTTACTTCTGTCCCCCTTTGAACAGAGGGCTGTTACAGAGGAGGCACTGCGTAGATGGAGACTCATAATAGTTTGACCAGGAGGTCTGCTCGATGGTGACCGTCTCCTCACTCACGTTGGACAGGATGAGCCGTGAGCTGTTGAGTTCGTGGATGAGTGTGAAGACCTCTGCCAGTTCCGACTCATTCTCTGGGATTTGCATTACCTTGCGCAGCAGCTGCAGTGTTGATTGGCGCTGGATCTCTTTCTGGGACTGCGTCAGGGGTTCACTGGTGTTCAATACATCAGGAAGACCTGAGCTGACCTCCTAGAAAGAGCCAAAATTTCACTTGGATTTTGTCAGACAAATATGGAGTAAAAAACTAATTATGAAGCCTCAGCACTCCTGAGAGGTAGAGGACTAGTCTACTCACTTTGCTGCTAAGTAAACAGATACAAAGATATTAAGTAATCTGTCCAAGGTCAAAATAGCATAGTACAGAATCCAGAAATGCTGAGTCAAGGCCCCTGCTCTGTTAGACAAGGCATCTCATAGCTTGAAGGGCTGGGTTATTTATTTTTATTTCAGCAGAACTGCTTCATAAAAGTAGATAGAATGCAGCAGTGAGGACACCTCGCCTACAATGGTTTACCAGCTCATAATAAGTGACGGCTATTTGCAGCGCAGGCCTCCAGAAAACTTGGTGGTGGTGATGAAGTGTTACCATATACACTGGGGGCTAGGGGATAGAGTGCCCGCCTGGGGAGGACGGGGTGGCGGGTTCAAGTGCCGCCTCCGTCGGGCCGGGGCGTCGAAAAGCCGGGCGCCCTCTGGGCGGGGAGGTATAAAGGGAGCCCTGAGGGTAAGGTGGTGGGGCAGTAGGGATAAAGGGAGCCCTGAGGGTAAGGTGGTGGGGCGGGTTCCAGCATGGACTAGGGGATAGAGAGAGGATGGAGATGAGCACTGCAAATGTATACAAACTCTTAACGCTTTTACTTAAGTGCAGGCAACTGTAAAAATTTCCCTCCCACATAACATAAAAATCTACAAGGAGGAGGAGACTGGCAACTGAATGCTAAGAGAAAACTAAGTGTCCATCTTTGAATGCATTGTCATTTGTTAAAAGTGATTATGGTGTAGTCTATGTGATCAGCAGCTCAAAGTAGTAAAGTACACAGGAAAGAGAGGAATCAAACACTAGGGGGCTCAACAAGATAGAAAGAACGTTAACAGCCTCTCATCCGCTTTATCAGTAAAACAAACCATTATGCCAATGCTTCAGCTTGTATTCCTGTCTAGCCTTGTGAGAAAATAAATGGCCTGTCCAAGAAAAGGGTACATAGCATCGATTCCAGAACAAACCATATTACAGGAATGTTAAGGCTGAGACAAAAACAGAAGTCCAAAAAAACCAAACAAGGAGAAAAACAAACCAGATTCTCTCAAAAATGCCACCCAGCTTACTGCATTAAGGAAACAGTTAAGGAAGATCATAATATTCTTAAAGTATCCATTTATGCAAGTTTCACATGGGGTTATTTGAGGCTTTTCTGGGGGGCAGGAGGGGAGAGCTTTTACATCGTGTGCAGAAAAAAAAAATTGTACTTCAGAGTAAAATACAGCTGAAGGAACAAGCTTACTGTTGTGTACAGACTAGCTGGTTTACATGCTGACTGAACCTACTACCTAAGAAAAGGGCAAACTCTATGGTTTTAAATTTAATTAAATTAAAGAACCCAGAAGATGTTTGCTCACAGTAGCAAAAACAAGCACCTTAAGAAATCAACTATGATAGATAAAAAGGAACTTTATTCAAATTTTTAAAAAAAGAAATCCTAGCTAAGAATGTGTCTACCAACAATCCAGGAACGGTATAAATTTGAGTTACGAACAAGACATTCTAGTACACAAATGGTAAAACTGAACTGATATTTGCCACCACAGCTCAGCCAAATAGATAGCATCAGATTACGAAAAAAAAAAAAAAAAAGAGACTGATGAGATCCCTCACCTCTTTCAGACTGCATAAAGCAGACAAAGCTGATGCCATACAAGTTTTTTAGTTTTAGGAGGTTCTCCCTTCGCATGTACATCTGTTCCATGAGGCATGTTTTTAAATGGCAGCATGCCCTCAGTGGTAAGATTGAGTACTATTGGTCTGTAGTACCTATTTTCAGTGAAAACTACCATTCACAACCATGGGCAGCAAATAGTCCCAAAAAGAGATCACTACACAACTACAGTGGATTGACAAGTTTTCCAGTGGATCCTTTTTCAGCCACCAGATACTGTTTCATCAAATTCTAAACATTCACCTGAGAAGGTCAATTTTGATAAAATTTTCATGTTTACAAAAGCAGTTTCATAGGGTTAAAAAGTTCCAGATCTTCTTGGGGAATGCTGACTGTGTTTCTAAATGACAGTTTCAGGTTGATAGGAAAGTTTACTTCTGATTTTTACTTTCAAAAGTGTCTTTAAAGTGAACAATTTCCCCCAACAATTTCATTTTCGTGGAAAATTTATGAACTTTTTTGATTCTGTTCTAATTCAGAGCAAACACAAATTTCAAAAACTGTCTATTTCCCACAGAATGGAAATTCTGAGCTTCAACTGGTTCTATACACAATCCAAAGAGCCAACAGGACTACAGTATGATATAACATGATTCAGTAGTGGAAACTGCTGCTAGGCAATTTGGTCTAGAAATGAGGTTTAATTTTTTTAAAACAGTAAAGGACAATAACTATTAGAACAATTTACCAAGGGTCATGGTAGATTCTCCATCACTGGCAACTTTAAAAATCAAGGTTGGATGCTTTTTTATTAAGTATCCTCTAGGAATTCTTCCAGAGAATTCCATGGCCTGTGTTATTCAGGAAGTCAGAAGAGATAATCACAACAGTTTCTTCTGTCTTTGAAATCTACAAATCTAAAAGACCAAGTATAATTAACTCAATCGTTCAGCGAGAAAAAACAGAACCAAACTCACCAAGGATTTCACAGTTTTCTCAGCTCTATCTTTGGCGAGGTTGTAACCACAGCTGGGACAGATCCGCGGCTTGTGCCTATTTGTATATACGTAGCTACAAGAGGGATTCTTACACTTGCCTCTTCCACGTGATGTTGCCAATCCCAAATCCTGAAAAGAAAGAAAAAAAGTGCCAAACAATAAGGATTGTTTAACTCAAAGCACTTGTAATACCATACAGAACCATTCAACTTTATGTCTCTAGCTCAAATCCAGTCCAGATCAGTAGTGACGTGAAATCAGTAATCAGTTAATCGATTAAATGTTATGTTCAACAGGGGCAGGCTGGCGCTGCCTCCCTGCTGTAGGTGAGGGCTTCTCTGGCCAGGCTAGAGCACCCCCACCCATGGCGCACCACTCCGGACAGATCAGGCCTGCTGTGGAGCATCCCTACCTGCAGCGTGCTGGGCCCCTACCAGGTTGGAGCAGTCCCCTGCCCATGGCAGCTTGCTTCAGCCCCCGTTGGTTAACCATGACCAGAAAGCATCACCAGTCAAGGGTGATGCTTACCAGTTAACCAGTCTCAGCCCTCCCTGAAATCATTACCTTCTGAAGCCAGCACTGCACTTCATGGAACAAATGAGCTGGATCTGACCTCTCAGGCCAGGCCTTGTTAAGATTGCGAGGCACCACCTAAACCCACCCCTCCAGCAGTCTCAAGAGAACAAATATTACACCATCATGTAGGCTATGGAGTCTGAGATGCTTAGTGCTGTTAACGCAGCACATGAAATGGACAATATTTGCATTTAAAAATTCAAAGAGCCAAGCTGTGCCTTTGCAGCAGACTGCACAGACATCATAGCTCGAGTGCCCACAACAGCCTTGTCAAGTTTAGAAGCAGCAGATCCAAAGTGCTCACTCGGAAGAGGAAAGCTATTGCCTTTCCACAGTACGGCCATTCTCAAGAGGCTCAGTGGTGCTCCACATTAGAAATCAAAAACACCAAAAGATCCTTACCAAAGTTACGGTGCAGCTGTACTTATAAGAGGGAAATACATCTGGTTTGACCTCCACTACTTTCACCTGAGATGCTCTGCTGGCTGGGCTGCTGTGGAGCTGCAGATGAAAGCGGTTTGGGGAGACGGCAGGGAAAGAAAAGCACATAAATCATACATTTGAGAGATCTGGCACGGATGGCAGCTCACAAGCAGTGCCTATAAATGGTTTTAAAAGGAGAACAGTGACTACCTTCTTACTAACAAAGGATTTCAGTACTTTTCTCCAAATTATAGGGTTACAATTTAAACAACCTATTCCAACAACTTTGCACGCTCTGCGTCTTAACCAGTCATCTCAAGCACACATGTAAGAATAATACTTAGTACTTCTATCGCACACATCTTCAAAGCACTTAGGCCAGGTCTACACTAAACTTTTAGTCAACTTAAGATACACAACTCCAGCTATGTTAATTATGTAGCTGAGTTGAAGTACCTTAAATCATGTTTTGGAAGCCTCCACATAGCGGGAGGTCGACGGGAGCACACGCTCCTGTCGACTTCCCTTACTCCTTGTGAGGAGCAGGACTACCGGAGCCCATGGGAGCGCCCTCTCAGTTCAAATTAGCGAGTCTTCACTCAACCGGCTAATTCGAGCCCGGGAGATTGACTGCAGCAGTGTCGATCTTCTCTGTAGTGTAGACAAGCCCTAACTGATCCCAAAATGCCCCACTGAGATAACTGATGAGGTGTTATCGGAGACACACATGTAAAGACTAGTTCAAGGCCATAGAGCCGAAGACCTGCAATTACAACACACTGGCTCTTAGCTCCAACACTAGCCCACGCAGCCTCAGGCAAATCTCCTGTACTAAGCAACATTAGTCACAAACCCCATCACCGAGGGGTTACTCAGTTTCTACACATTTAGGTCAGAAGTGTGAAATCCTACTTTAAACCTAGTAGAGAAATCCAAGTGCATTTGGAAAAGCAAGACTCACTCTTACCTTTCGCTCACTAATGCTAGATGGCTGTAGGACAGACTGACCCAGTTGCTTCAGCGTACTGGGCTTCAGGCCTGAGGTTCTCACAGGGGAATGCTTATCTTGAAGGAGGAAAGAAAGCAGCAGGTTAAGCGTGTGCAAGCCATGTTTTTGTTTTACTTTGACAACTTTGGCAAATGGAGCCACAGGACACAGCGGAGCTGCTGTCCTCAGAACCTGAACGGATCCAACCAGACTTTGCAAATCGCATTTCTGCCCCAGGTGAAGTAGCCCTTTGCCGCCAAAACCTGACTTTGTAAGGTGTCCACTGGTGACTACAATAGACCCACTGAACTCTAAGCCACCTGCATTCTAAACAAGTATTTCTAAGATGCAACACCAAGCACAGGCATCCAGTATGTAAGGTGGGGGAAGGCTCTGACTTCCCAAACCACCAGGTGTAGCCCTGCCCACACTCCGCCCCCAGAACACCCGCTGTAGGTGTTCCGGGGCAGAGTGTTACTGCTCCCAGCGCTGGCACTCCCCACGCTCCAGGGCTGGAGAGGCAGGGCTAGGCCAGGCCATGTGGCATACCCTACTCGGGGGCTGGAACCATGCCACGCGCCCTCCGACCTCCTCTGGGGCTGTAGTGGCTGGGGCCATGCCATGTGCCCTCCAAACTCCTCCCTTCCCAGGGCTTGAGAGGCTGCACTGCATGGGACACCCTCCTTCCTCCCCCGGTGCTCCAGGGCTGGAGAGGCTGGGCTGTGTCGGGTCGCATGGCACGCCCTCCTCCAGGTCTAGGGAGGCTGGGGCCATGCCACGTGCCCTCTGCCCTCTCCAGGGCTGGGGAGAGTGCATACCCACCTGCTCCCCTCCTATCTCCATGGTTGGGAGGGGGAGCGCATGCATGGCATGCTGCCCCACCTCCCTGTGGGGGTGGGGAAGGAGCAGGGCCTCAGAAGAAGGGGCAGCACTGGAGTGCCTTCACCAACCACCCATGACATCAAGCCAGCAAGTCATTCCAAATGTAGCATTCAAATACACACCACTTGCTAAATTGCCCCTTCTCCCCATTCTTACAGAGCTTCTGCTGTCAAAACCTATTGTGGATGGCTTCTTGCTTTTACCATTACCTGGAAAGCCCTGTCGGCTGCTGAGCTGCTCTGTGTGGATTTCCTTCCCCAAGCTAGCAGGAGCAGGTAGGATTGCTCTCATGGGTCTCGCAGCAGCCAGTAAGGAGGGCTTGGGTTTTGGTTTGCTCTTCAGTTCTTGCCCTTTGGGTGCAGCAGCAAGAGCATCGACGCTGAAAGACAAGAAGTGCAGCTGTAGCAAAAGTTCTACCCATGCCGGTGAAGTGCAGTCACATTCCATGGCAGAGGGTAGATAGAAGAGCGCAAAGCTAATAGCTATGATGTTTTTGGCGAGTTGGAGGACAAATCTCTGACCCTGGATTTATCCTGATTCACTTGTTACCTAAGTGAGCCATCTAAGAAGCTGCCATCTAAGAAGAAATGCCAGCACTGATCAGTACCTTCAACAGTGCCACATACAAGTGATGGCTCAGTGTGACACCTCTGTGAAATCAATCAACAATGACTCACCCCATTGGCTTTTTTACAGTGGAAGTTGGACTGGCAAGTGGACGTATCTCAGCAGATGGCTGTGACCCTCTCTCTATACTGTCTCTCTCAGACTGCTCTAAAAAGGAGTTGCCCTGAACATTGCAATCTTTAGCCGGCATCACTGCTGCTGCATTCCCATCGTCCTGCACACTGTTTGCAAGGATGTGAGCCTCCGAGATGATTACTTCTTCCCATTCATTCTCCTGTATCTGCTCCCGAACAGGCACTGCACTCAGCAGCTGGCTGACAGCTTCAGAGCTTTCCAGAGTACACTTGGTGGCATCCTCCTGAGCAGCTGCCTTCTCTGGAGTTCCTGGCTGCTGGCTTCTTTTAGCCCCTGGTGCTCTGAGGGGGAGACCTGAGCTCTGCTCAGCTTTGCTTTTTGGTTGCTTTTCCTGAGAGAGAGAGAACAAAAAGATCAGAATATCCCAGGTAATTCAGAGCGTCACACTTTTACATCCAAAGTGTATTCATAACTTGGCTGATTTGCAGATGGCTGCTTAACATTGGCTAGAAAAGCAGCAAGGCCAGGGTCCAAGCACCACATTGCATATAAAGCCAGAAGAAACCTTCTCATCTCCTTGCAGATGGAGATCCTTGCTAACATGACACACTGTGTCCTATCCCATCATGCCTTTTTCACAAACACTTCTCATTTCATAGTGTGAGGTCATGTCTCCACACGGCATAGCAACAGAAGGGGTTTTTTCAGTCAATGGGGGTAACTCACCTACCTGAGCAGCAGGAGCTATGGTGAGGAAGAATTATTTCATCAACTCCAGCCACGTCGATCCTGGGGGCGAGGTCAGCTTAACAATGGTGCACTCATGGGTGTGATTTTTTTTTTTAACACCCCAGAGCAATGCAGCTAGGCTGTTCCAAATTTTAAGCATAAACTAGGCCTTAGCCATTTTTAAACCTACTCAGAACATCAGCATTAGTATAGAAATAGCAACCTCAGAACTTACTCATCCATTTCTTTCTCTAAATAGGATGCCCTCTTTTATAGCTCCAGCTCTCCAGAGATCCTTACCTTCCCCTCCAAAAAATCTAGGAGGGAAGTGAACTAAATGAGCAGCCAGCCAGAGGACTAGAGTGGGAAGGAGGAGAGTGTTTTCTGGAATCTCTCAGGAAAAGTTCATTTGGGATACTTCACTAAGCAGACTCACCAAGCGGGGAGGGTTTAAACTTGTAGCTGAAGCATTTTTTTCCCCCAGAGGCTGAATCCAGGAAATTTCTTTCCTTGGAAAAGCCAAATATAGATTGGGCCCTCTAAATTAGAGGGGTAGGAATTGAGTTTAGTGGATGGTGTCCTTTAAAAAAAAAAAAAAAAAGGACATTTCAGGCAACATACCCATGATACTGTTTGTTTAAATTTGCAGTGTAGTTATTTCCATATCTATCCCAGGATATGAGACACAAGATGAGTGAGCTCCTCTTCAGCTCTGTATAAGCTCAAAAGTGTGTCTCTCACCAGCAGAAGTTGGTCCAATAAAAGAGATTACCTCATTCATCTTGTCTTCCAGATTGTTCAAAAGGAAATTTAAAAAAAAAAAATAAATCAAGCTAAAGGATTTTCTGCTTCACTGCAATTTTTTTTTTGGCAGTTGACAGGCTGTGTATTAAATCACATTTGCAGAAGAATGTTGGAAAAGATGCCATTATTTATTTGTATTGAGATAGTGCTTGGGATCTTCAATGATGGGTCAGCATCTCACTGGGTTAGGCATTCCACACAGTTCCTCAACCTTAAAAACAGTCCTTACCCTAAAGAACTTAATGGATCATCCCATCACAGATGGACTCACTTAAAGCCACTGGTGGAAATTTGCATATTCAACCTCCTTAGACTTGTGCCAGCAGAAGTGTCTCATGCACATGTCCCCAGAATTAGATGCCACGAGTTCTTGGATACACTCTTCCCTTTCCAAGGTTCTCAAGGAACCACTTTCCATTTTATATTGCCAACTAGGTGACCAATAAGTTAAGTGAGATACATCAAGAGAGTAGTTCCATTTGTTGCGTCCTCCTTTTGGTACTGGACTTATGTGAAGGACAGAGTATATTTTATGAACCATCTTAAAATCTAAACGACTTCTTCCTTTGTTCCCTGGAATTTCCTCCCAGTCCTTTCATACTACTGTGCAAAGTCTCAGTTTTAACATTGTTACTAAAACTAATGAAGAAAAACCATGGACATGAGCTACTAAATCCATCACAGAGCTCTGGTCCCCATTGCATAGCTCTTGTGACTTGGCTCCTCAGTGATCCAACTGTCCTCTGTCATTTGAAATGTGCTGTTTTGCTTCCCTTTGAAGGCATGGTAAAATGGTGCATTGGAACCACAGCCTGTAAAAATGGCTCCAAACCAGATGATTTTGTTTATCCACCAAGACCATGAAATAAGTGATTGAACTGAGTCCCTAAACTTATTTGATGCTATAAGCAGGTATGGCAGGCACCTTTCAGATACTGGTGTTATGTTGCAGTCAGAAAGCAAAGAAAGGAACAATACCCAGATTTGGGGATCAGAACTTCACAAGATTGCCCCTTTAATAGGATTACTACAGGAGTGGCATCTTCAGCACAGACAAGAAATCCAAACAAAAGCTGTGTGTTAGAAAACAAGTCTCACCATCTCACTGGTGACTGACACTAGCAGAGTAACTGGAAGAGAAGATCAGGGATTCAGTTCCTCATGTCTTGGATCTGCTCAGCATTTAGGGTTTCATAGGTATGCACACAAGGGTCACTTTCCAGCTGAGACTCAGTCATTGGGAATAAAAGAAAATTATGTGAAAAGTGGAAAGGTACCTTTGGGATCCATTTTCCTCCCAAGAAGTTCCCACACTTCGGGCACTTTGGCGGTTTGTGTCTAGTGACATAAGTAAAAGAACAGCCAGGATTGGTGCAGTTTCCATGGCCCCTGCGGGTGTAAGTGGTTGTCTGAAACAAAAAGGTTGCCAACAATTTATTTGCAGCACTAGGTACCATAAAGACACATCATAGTCATTGTTCTCTATCAGTAAGCACTCAAACATTAATTCAATAATTACCACAATCTTCCATAAGCCAAGTAGAACTACACATTTTACAGATAAACTGTTGCAGCCAAAAGTCAAATATTTTGCCTGTAAAGGGTGAGTGAGAATCAGGGTTGTAGCCAGAATTTTGAGGATAAGGGTGAGACTTACCAGTTAATCATTCACATCCCTAGCCAGATCCTAGAGGTTCAGTGATCTAGGTCCCTTTACTGATCACTAAATACTATCAAGGCCCATGTTTTCTGTAGCTGTGCAATTTGGCACACAATACAACTCTTGCTACAGAAGCTAAAAAATGTTCTCAATCCTTTATGAATGTAAAGAAACATGAACCAAATGTAAGCTAATTCATTGCCATACCAGTCTGCAAATAGCCAACAGAAGTGAAATACTCTATTAATCGCAGTGGGGGCTAAATGGAATATTTGTGGTGATTCTCTTGAAATCTCTCACGGATTATGATTTTAACAGAAACCTGAACTGCCTTTTGTTTAGGTATCAAAAGCCTCAACTGTGTCTCAGTACAATTACCAGCTCTTCGATTTTCCCCAGCCAATCTACACAATATAGTCATGTGCCATTACAAAAAAAAAAAAAAAAAAAAAGTGTAAGTTACTACTGGATGAAAGCATGAAGACAACCTACAATAAACTAAATTTACTATCAAAGCAAGCAGCACAGAAGGTTGTAGTACTGATTGAATGATTTCGATATTCATTATAAAACTCCATTTTTAAATGTATCTAAAGCTCTGGCACTAGAGTACTATGGAGCTTACAATTTGACAGAGGAAGTGATAGCCATCTGCTCAGGGTAAAGGAGCAGAACATGATAAAAAAAACCTTAAAGCCTGCTGCAGACAAGTTAGTGTGCCTTGTCTACCTTAGGGCACTAACACCTTCTATATACTATTGTAGATCGGTCCCAAGAGAAAAACACCAGCGCCTCCTCTACTCACCAGTTTGACTGATGTTGGGTTCTCCACAACAGAGTGAGCCTGGAGAGGCAGCATAATAAACTGTGTGGTAGGCATAGAGGAGCTGCTCTCATCTGTGTCCTAAAAAAAAGAAGAGAAAAAAAAAATACATTACCAACATGGGCACATATCCAGCTAGCTGCATTCTGACCTTTCATTGAGGGTATCTTCAACACCACATTTAATAGTCTATCATACAACAGAACCATGAGGCACCAATGGTACAAGTAACAGGATTTCAGGATTGATGGCCTACTGGGAGTGCTCTGCAGACAGATTATGAAGAGTGACAACCTGATAACCAAAGAGAAGATAGAAGCAACATACTCAGTTCCTAGACAGAATCTGCTTTATATCACTGAATCCTTCCTTCCAACCAGGGATTTGAAAGGAGTCTTCATTCAGTCCTCTACAGCTGGGAAGTTGGCCACATGGGACAGAGATAAAACACAGATTCCATAGAACAATGCTTTAGTATATCTGTGGAATCCAACCCAAACCTCACAGCTTGATCCAGCACTTCATCTTTTAGGCCTGAGGGTAATAGTAGAAGGGAGGAGAGGAGACACTGAACTGCATTTTTCACCATCTTATAAGAACAGCCATACTGGGTCAGACCAAAGGTCCATCTAGCCCAGTATCCTGTCTGCCGACAGAGGCCAATACCAGATGCTCCAGAGGAGGTGAACACAACAGGTAATCCTCACATGTCACCCACCTCCAGAGAAACAGAGCCTAGGGATACCATTCCTACCCATCCGGGCTAATAGCCATTGATGGACCTAATCTCCATGAATCTATCTAGCTCTTTTTTGAACCCTGTTAAAGTTCTAGCCTTCACCACATCCTCTGGCAAGGAGTTCCACAGGATGACTGTGCGCTGAGTGAAGAAAAACTTCCTTTAGTTTGCTTTAAACCTACTGCCTATTAATTTCATTTGGTGACCCCTAGTTCTTTTATTGTGGGAAATAAGTAAATAACTTTTCTTTATTCACTTTTTCCATACCAGTCATGATTTTATAGACCTCTATTGTATCCCCCCTTAGTCTTCTCTTTTCTAAGCTGAAAAGTCCAAGTCTTTTTGATCTCTCTTCATATGGGACCCGTTCCAAATCCCTAATCACTTTTGTTGCCCTTTTCTGAACCTTTTCCAATGTCAATACATCTTTCCTGAGATGAGGTGACCACATCAGTACGCAGTATTCAAGATGTGGGCGTGCCATGGTTTTAGAGAGAGGCAATAGGATACTTTCTGTCTTATTCTTTATCCCTTTTTTAATGGCTCCTAACATTCTATTCGCTTTTTTGACTGCTGCTGCACAAAAAATGAGCAAAAATTGTTGCTTCCATCACTACTGATCTAGTTGAGCCATGGAACAGGAGTGGCGTAATTCATTAATGTCACTTTCAGCCAGCATGAATCACTAGACAGAAACCATCTAGCTAAGAAGCAGCATTGGCAAAGCAATGTTTTAAAGCAGCTATAAGAAACATTCAGGCAATAAGTCAATAGAAATAGTTACTATTTTAGCTTACCCTCCCGGTCACCACTGTTACCACAGACAAGCCATCAGAAACGTGGGGCTGTGCCACAGCAATGCTCCCATTGGAGAGGTCTCTGGAGCTGCTAACAAGAGTCTCTTCAATAACCACACTAGTTGTCTGATATGGATGTCCCTCTCCTATTTCCAAAGATGCCTCATCCAAGAGGATCTCTCCAGTTATTTTATCTGTTATGGGTTTGACATAATGAGAGAGAATCTCCGAAGCAACTACTTCTTCTATAGCGTCTGACTGACCAAATGAAGCGGTCTCCTCTGCCAGTCCTTCAATAGCAATGCACTGCTCAGAAATGCCAACACGGCTCGAGTCCATGGAAAGGATGTTTTGCATGGCATCATTGGCCACACTTGTGATGTTGGTGGAAGCTACTCCTTCAGATCCTGTTTGGCCCTGTGCCACGCAGAGTTCTAGGTGCTGCCTGCTCCTGTCCTCTTGAAGAGCTGTTTTGGGGATGATGATGTAATCCGAACGAGGGAGGATTTTACGGAAGCCTGGAATGTCTGGAACTACTGCAGTCATAGTGGACAGCTTGGAGTTCTGTTAAGACAAATCATAGAAGAGAGAAGAGCAAGAAACAACAGAATTATTCAAGGTTTTTATGGGTTTTTTAAGTCCATCCATTACAGTTCAAATAACTTCCAAAGGCAGATTGCTGGCGAGTCCTTCCCATCTCTAACAGAGCCTCCATAATCCTCTCTCCTCTTATCCCCTATATTAATCCCACTCATCCCGGAGGTCTTATCTGAAAGCTGCTATTCCTCTGACCAGTAGATACCGGACAGAAGCCTTTTGGATTTTGCCAATGCTGCTTCTTAGCTAGATGGATGCAACTGCCACTAAGTCAGCCATATTCTAGGGCTGATTTAAAACACCCATCTTGTACATAGTTATTCTGCTTCTGTCCTTTTACATACTACGCTGTGTTAGGTTTACATGACATTGTACTGCACTATAATGTGACTTAGTGCAGTGTAATCAGATACCACTGGATGCAAAACATTTTGCAAATTTAAAGAAGCAGCAGCAGCTTTTTATTCTAATGAAGAGCATCACAACTACTCCTAAACACACAGGAAACCATGCTTCTTTACACCAAAAATCAAATTTACATTAAGTAAAAATAGCTAGCAACTCATGATTTTTCCTAATATTTTTCTCATAGCATTTTCAGGAGAAAGCAAAGGATACAGCAATTGTTGATTCATATGCCTAGGGATGTCAAAAGACGTGAAGGAATTTAAGAAAGTTGACTTACCGGGTCTAATCCTTCTTTCTCCAAGTTTGGCCTTTTCCAAATAGTAGCTTTTTCAGCCACACTGAGCAATCTCCAGCTCTCACTGATCTTCTTGTTAATTTCAGATTGGGGGAGGTGGGGGAGCTCCTGCTGTACTTTCAAATATATGTCATAATAGTACAGGAGGTAAGCAGATCTGAAACACAAGTGAATACTGAACTCAGTCTCTTCCTTAACACCACACCTGGAAAAAAAAGACCAGGCTTATCCTGGCCTTAAGAGCAATTATGAGAACTTTCCTGGGCTTGTTTTCTATAGACAGTCAGAAAAATGAGGAAAAGTCTATTAATAAAGTGAAGACATACAAGGAGATTTAGGGGAGAAGGCACACAGGCCTATATCAATCATTCAACGAAGTGTGAAACATATTTGAGTCTCTAATACAGGTTGAACCTCCCAAATCCAGGACACTCTGATCCAGCAACATCGATGGGCAGCAAAAGGTGAGCCTTGACCGGGGAGCCCTGGGAATCCCCAGCGGCAGCAAGCAGGAGCCCCAGCCTTGGGAGTGGGACACCCAGCAGGAGAGCACTGGCCCGGCAAACTCCCTAGTTCTGGACCACTCAGGTCCTGACTGTGCCAGACCAGCAAGGTCCAGCCTGTAGTGTTTTAACCATTCAGTGGACATTCAATGGTGTATCACCAATTAAACATGCAATTATTGGGTACAGTCAAAGGACAGTTGGCCTCTTAAGGGCAGATGGGCATGAGACCCACTTGTGAGATCGGCTCAGTCTCAGATGGAAAAAATGATTTTGGTCATGTGATAGGAAGGGCATATGAGTAACTCAGGCCAGGCTTTAGGGATTTAAGGAAGAAGCCCGAGTAAGAATCATAGAATACTAGGACTGGAAGGAACCTCGAGAGGTCATCGAGTCCAGTCCCCTCCCCTCATGGCAAGACCCAGTACTGTCTAGACCATCCCCGATAGACATTTATCCAACCTACTCTTGAATATCTCCAGAAATGGAGATTCCACAACCTCCCTAGGCAATTTATTCCAGTGTCTAACCACCCTGACAGTTTGGAACTTTTTCCTAATGTCCAACCTAAACCTCCCTTGCTGCAGTTTAAGCCCATTGCTTCTTGTTCTATCCTCAGAGGCCAGGAAGAACAATTTTTCTCCCTCCTCCTTGTGACACCCTTTTAGATACCTGAAAACCGCTATCATGTCCCCTCCCAATCTTCTCTTTTCCAAGCTAAACAAGCCCAATTCTTTAGTCTTCTTTCATAGGTCATGCTCTTTAGCCCTTTAATCATTCTTGTTGCTGCTCTCTGGATCTTCTCCAGTTTCTCCACATCTTTCTTGAAATGTGGTGCCCAGAACTGGACACAATACTCCAACTGAGGCCTAATCAGCGCAGAGTAGAGCAGAAGAATGACTTCTCGTGTCTTGCTCACAACACACCTGCTAATGCATCCTAGAATCATGTTTGCTTTTTTTGCAACAGCGTCACACTGTTGACTCATTTAGCTTGTGGTCCACTATAACCGCTAGATCCCTTTCTGCCGTGTACTCTTTCCTAGATAGTCACTTCCCATTCTGTGTATGTGAAACTGATTGTTCCTTCCTAAGTGGAGCACTCTGCATGTGTCTTGATTAAACTTCACCCTGTTTACCTCAGACCATTTCTCCAATTTGTCCAGATCATTTTGAATTATGACACTGTCCTCCAAAGCAGTTGCAACTCTTCCCAGCTTGGTATCATCTGCAAATTTAATAAGCGTACTCTCTATGCCGATATCTAAATCACTGATGAAGATATTGAACAGAACCGGTCCCAAAACAGACCTTGCGGAATCCCACTTGTTATACCTTTCCAGCAGGATTGTGAACCGTTAATAACTGCTCTCTGAGAATGGTTATCCAGCCAGTTATGCACCCACCTTATAGTAGCCCCATCTAAGCTGTATTTGCCTAGTTTATTGATAAGAATATCATGCCAGACCGTATCAAATGCCTTACTAAAGTCTAAGTATACCACATACACCGCCTCTCCCTTATCCACAAGACTCATTATCCTATCAAAGAAAGCTATCAGATTGGTTTGACATGATTTGTTCCTTACAAATCCATGCTGGCAGTTCCCCATCACCTTATTGTCTTCCAAGTGTTTGCAGATGATTTCCTTAAGTACTTGCTCCATTATCTTTCCTGGCACAGAAGTTAAACTGACTGGTCTGTAGTTTCCTGGGTTGTTCTTATTTCTCTTTTTATAGATGGGCACTATATTTGCCCTTTTCAGTCTTCTGAAATCTCTCCTGTCTTCCATGATTTTCCAAAGATGATAGCTAAAGGCTCAGATACCTCCTCTATCAGCTCCTTGAGTATTCTAGGATGTATTTCATCAGGCCCTGGTGATTTGCAGAAGCTAGTAATGCTCTAGATAGGACAAATACCTGGGAAATTGTGCTTGGTCTGAGGAAGCACATACAGGTGAGCGCTGCAGGAAATAAAGGAATTACAATCTAGCTCTAGAAAGGAAGGCTGAGAACTATGGATTCCTAGTTCTCAGAAAGAATGGAGAGCACTATGAATATAAACTAGCTCTTGGAGGGAGGGAAAGGAGGAGGAGTTGGATGAGTTACTGTTCAAGGAGAGAGAACTATCTGAATTGTGATACTCTTGGCTTTATGATTTTACTGTACGGAACACACTAATTTCTTTTCCTTTGCTTTCATTTGGGGCAAGCGCTTTACCTCTTCTGCTCCATTCTATAAACCAAGGCCCTATTTACTCGATGACTATGTTGGCCTAAGTTCTGCCATACTTCAGAGCAGCAGACTTTTTTTTTTTTTTTTTTTTTAAGACTTATTTTACAAAAACCTGAAGTTTAATTCAATCTATTATCACCCTTAATATTTTACACTGTCAGATTGTGAAGATGAAGAAAGTTGTTCCCCATTAGAGCTACTATTTCAACACTTCTGTTGCAATACAGATAGGCAACAGAAGTGTGTGTGGGGGGGGGTTAAACTACCTTCATGGTTGCAATGTTTTTTAAATGAAATGTTAGATTCTAGAGCGCAATTCTGCAGTAAACAAGTATTCTACTCACTCTCCCCCTGCTTCCCAGTCATAGAATTGCAGAGACTGCGGGATTCTGGTTAAGCAACAGCAATTATCAAAGGTGGTACGGCTATATTCCTGAATGTAGGATATAAAAGTGCTTTTCTGAGCCACAAAATCTCAGAGAGGTAGCTGTGATATTCTAAGTAGTTGTTTCAGGCAGTAAGTAGACCAGATCAAGCATATTGCAGAGGTAAGTCTTATACCAGAGGCAATGAATAGTAGGGATGTGAAAGTGTAACCATGCACACGGTTAAGTAATGAGCCTGTTCACGGATACATGCAGGCTTCTGATATGCTTGAGGAGCGGTCTTAAAAGCTGGATCTGTGTGCACTGGTTCCCAGGGAGCTGCCTACCCCCTACCCCACACGTTAACTGCTGAAACTTTCAGCAGTTACATGTTTTCTTGATTAAACACATTTTAGCATCTCTATGAAATGCGAGGTCTATAAAATCATGAGTGGTGTGGAGAAAGTGAATAAGGAAAAGTTATTTACTTGTTCCCATAATAGAAGAACTAGGGGCCACCAAATGAAATTAATGGGCAGCAGGTTTAAAACAAATAAAAGGAAGTTCTTCTTCACACAGCGTGTAGTCAATCTGTGGAACTCCTTGCCCAAGGAGGTTGTGAAGGCTAGGACTATAACAGGGTTTAAAAGAGAACTAGATAAATTCATGGAGGTTAAGTCCATTAATGGCTACTAGCCATCTGGATAAGGAATGGTGTCCCTAGCATCTGTTTGTCAGAGGGTGGAGATGGATGGCAGGAGAGAGATCGTTTGATCATTCCTGTTCGGTTCACTCCCTCTGGGACACCTGGCATTGGCCACTGTCGGCAGACAGGATACTAGGCTGGATGGACCTTTGGTCTGACCTAGTATGGCCATTCTTATGTTCTAATACTGTTCAAATTGTACCAGGCCAGTGATCAACTGAGCAAGGAAAAGAGAGGAGCTCACCTGGGCTTTTTGGCCTTTTCCCCTTGGTCTCCAGGACTTTTATATTTTTTCTTTTTCTTAGAGGGCACTGGAGACGTGTAGGTGCCTTCTATTTCCTCCATCACTACAGTTACTTCAGTGCCGTCATACTGAGCCTCCATTTCTAAAACAGACAGTATTTTTAAAATTCATAATTTCACAAATTTTGAATTATGCTTCAGTTTCAGCAAATTAAATGCCTTCAATTCATCTGCATAAACCAAAGACTGCCTTGGGTCTTCATTCCATTAACAGACCTGATAGTTAGCTATATTTTCACTATTTTCTTTCTTCGGTTTTGCATAGGCCAGGTCTGTACTAGATCTGAAAGGTCGGTGTAAGGTGTGCAACTATAGCTACATAAATAACTTAGCAGGGGTCAACATACCTGAAGCCGAGCTTAGTGCCATCTTCTCAGTAGGAGGTCGATGCGAGCAAATGCTCCCATCAGCTTCCCTTACTCCTTATGACAGCAAGGAGTACCAGCGCCAACAGGGGGGTACCCTCAGCGTTTGATTTAGCAGGTCTTTACTAGAGAAGATTTATCTCGGGCACAGGAAGTGGAGACGTGGCCACAGTAGAAAAACAGAGGGACGCTAATGGAATTAAGTAAAACACAGACCTCCAATGTTTTGAAGATACTGCAGCAAGGTACTAGGATAAAGATTATGTGGCTCATAGGGATGTAAAATCCTGTTTAATTGGTTAACTGGCTAAACACGATGGTTAACCTGTTAAACAACTAAAAGGGGGCAAGGGGACTGGGCTGGAGCGGTCTCCCTGCCTGCGGCATGCCTGGGCATGGTGCGGACAGGGGCTGCTCTGCCCAGACTGGATCATGGTGGTTCCCTGGGGATAGCCAGGGAGCTGCTCCAGCCTCCACCAATTAACCAGAACTGGTAAGCATCCCCCATTAAGGTTAACCAGTTAACCCTCCACATCCCTATATGGAACTAGCCATTTTCCTTTAAATTGCTAATTCAAGGCCAGCCCTGGATAGCTGCACCCAAAAATTGTAAGGAACCAGCTTTTGGGAAACCCTCATGAAATGTTTGGATTTTTTTCCACCCAGTTCTCAGGGGACATTTCAGAAAGCCACCATGTCGGATTGCCCACGCTCTCGAAAGCGAGGCCAAACCTTGAATGAGCAGAGAGGTGAAGTTATCCTCTTATCCTTAGGAGGTCCGCACGCCCTTGAATCTGAAGCGGGCTTTATGAAGTAAGGACACGACCGTCCGTTTCAAGACCCACTTGGCCATCTCAGCAGAACAAATACTACTACAAAAAGGGGCCTCAGAGCTGCCTGGGGCCGAGGCAGGTCACCCCCCCCGCTACACGGAGCTGCAAGGCCGCAACCCTCCGCCGAGCCACGTTGAGTCCTGCTTCGCCGCGTTACCGCTTCTCGGCCGCTCGCCCCAGTGCAGCCCCAGGCTCGCAGAGCAGCTGCCGTGCGCCGGCGCAGCGCGTCCCCACCACAGCGCCCCGCCTCGGCGTGCGGCCCTGCCCGGAGCGGCTGCGCCAGGCCAGGCGCGGGCTTGTCCCGGGTAAGCGCGGCCTCGAGCCCGGGGAGGCGGCTACTCACTCGGAAGCGGCGGGCGGGCGGGGGCCGCTCACATCCCAGCCGGGGCGCAGCGGCGAGGAGGCGGGGGCAGCGGCGGAGCTGCCAGCGAGCGACATAGGCGGCCGCGGGCCCCCGGGGCTGCGCTCGGCGAGGGGGGCGGCCGCGCCAGCATGCCGGGGACACGGCCCGGCCCGGGACGCGCCACGGCCCTTGGGGGAAGCGGCGACAGCAGCCGGCCTGGAGCGCCGGGAAGAGCCCGGCCGCCGCACCGGAAGTGCCGACCCCGTCCTCGAGCCCTTCCGGGGTCGGAGGGCACCCAACGGCCTGCACGCCTTCCGGGGGGGGAAGCGTCGCGTGGCCCGGGAGGGGGCGGGGCGGTCGTTGAGGGCGGGAAAAGGCGGCGAGCGGAGCCGCGTGGCCCGTAGCGGGGCGGTTCCTTCAGCGAGATGCTGGGGAAGGCGGAGTCAAGGGGGAAGGGGAAGCTCCTAGATGCCCGGGGGGGGGGGGGAGTTATGGGGAACCCCCCCCCCCAGACAGGAGGGAGTTGAGTCCGGTTTGGCGCCTCCACGCCCAAGGTGGCTTGAGGGCCCATGGGCCCCCAGCCACTGCCATGCAGCGAGGCCTCTGGGCTGCAGGCTCCCGCCGCCACGGCCTGCGCCTGGTGCGACTGCTGCCACCTCCGCGGGTACTAAAAACCCGACGCGCCAGTAGGATTGTGGGAACCTCCCCTGCCCCTCTTCTTTCCCCAGCCCCCCGCCACCCCAAAACCCAGCCCACCCTCGGCCCCCCTCGCCCCTTCCACTCTCTCTCTGCAGCCCTCTCCCCGTCCTGCCCTGGCTGCCCCAGTCAGGAGGGTCTTGCTGCAGCTGCCAAAGGTAGAAAGCAGCCCTGGCTGAGTAGGGGGTGATGACCAGATACGTTCTTTGCTCACAGTAACTGGACGTAGGGGCTACGTCTACGCTCGCGGCGTCTTGCGCGAGAAATATGCAAATGAGGCCACGCGTGGAATATCGCCGAGCCTCATGTGCATACCTAATGAGCCGCCGTTTTTGCAGAAGAGGCTCTTGCGCCAGAAGGAGCTGTCTCGCTGCCTTCTTGCGCAAGAAAAAACTCTTTGCCGTTATTCCTGAAAATAATCAGCGTGGCGGCATTGCGCAAGAGGGGTTTTTTGCGCAAGAAGGGGCAGCGTAGACAGCTCCTTCTGGCGCAAGAGCCTCTTCTGCAAAAACGGCGGCTCATTAGGTATGCAAATGAGGCTCGGCGATAGTCCACGCTTAGCCTCATTTGCATATTTCTCGCGCAAGAAGCCGCGAGTGTAGACATAGCCAGGGTGTCCCGTCTATAGATCAACTTTCCAGTAGAGAATCAGTGACCACCCTGAGAGGGACACTGCACACTTCAGTACTGCCTCCCTCTTGTGTGTGAGAAAGAAGAGAGCCAAAATTGGTTTGGAAGGGGCCCAGCTAACCTGCACAGCTACAACAACAGCACTGCCTATGGATTCCAATGGGCACAGCACTCCAGACTATGCCCCAGCTCTTGCCAGGGAAGCTACTGGTGAAGTTTTTAAACCTGACAGGCCTCCTGTTGGGCAGTTTGTCCTGTGAGACAGAGACAAAAATCAGGCATGGATTTGTGGAGTAGAGGATGGAGACACCATTGTGAGTAGAACGCTGCTCCACTGTGTAACTTCCAACACTATTGCTGGTGAGGGCATGGGAACAGGGCAGCAGCATTCTCCTCAAAATGTAGTTTCCCCCCGCTTTCCCCCCTCCCCCCCCCCACCCATGCGTTACTTAACACCATTCCTGGAAGTACCAAATGTCTGTTATTCTGGAAATGCATAAGTAGCCACACTAGCAATTATCGAGGCGCCTAATTCACAAAAGCCTTTCACCCCAGCTCACAGCTTCAGTCCCCCCTCCCCCCTGTAAAGGATGTCTGGGTAGTGGGAGGCTCTGAGGTGGGACAGTCCTGGATGGGAGGGTGTGCTTCAAGCCAGCCCCTTCCACTTGCCTAGTGATTCTCTTTTTCTGTATGGCTTTCCTAGTAGCAATCCCATTCCAGGCACATCCCGTTTTCCTGTCACAGCCAAATCCTTACATTGCTTTTAAGTTATGATAAGAGGAAGCTGTTTATCAAATTTGGTGGTCCTAGCTCTTACCATTTAGGAGTTCTTGAACAACGCACACAGACAGAAAAACTTTCTCAAATATATATAAGATCTGCATGCAACTGTTGTGGTAGCTGGTGAGACAACAGGGGCTTAAGCACCAGCAGTAAGCAGATCACCATCAACTCTATATCTCCTTTGTATCAAATAAACAGTACCGTTTCTAACTCTACCTAGTCAAAATCAACATAGCTGGCTCAAGTTGAACCCATATACAAACAGGAAAAGGAAAGTGGTTCAAAGAACTTTCCTCCTCCATAACATCCCCCTCTATAGAGAGCATTTTCATGTGATGTGGCAGATCCAGTATTCAAAAACTTGATTGGCTTCTGAATAAGCCTTGTTTACAGTAGGGACAACTTGCAGAAAATTCCCAGTGATGCTTATGATGGTGCAGTCACAGAAGTCCCTTTGGGATTGTTCCCCAGTGTGCTTATCATGCCACTGACGCCCACCTTCTTGCTCTCTAGGGCTCCCCACCACCCTGTCCTGGGTCAGATCGTCTGGTCTCACTCAAACAAGGCACTGAGTTCTAGCAAAGCAATGCAGACAATGAACCACTTCAACTCTGGGCAGATGCAGTTCTGGGGTTCAGCATCTAGGAAACCAACCCCCACCCCATCTGTCTTTCTCTGTGTAAAAGCCTTACACAGTGAAAGCTCCTCAAGTAAGCCTTTTTTATCATTGAAAGAGAGAGATGCTCCCCCAAGCAACAGTTATTTACACTGGGCCTGATAGTAAACAAAAAGTGTTTTTATTAAGTACAAACAATAGGATTTAAATGGTTGCAAATGAAAACAGATCAAAGTAAGTTACTAAATTAAAATGAAAAGGAAAATGCATAGCTAGTTCTAATTCATTAAGAAACTTACTGCATGCAGAGTCTTACCCTAAAGAGCTGTTCTTATTTCAGACATAATCTTCAAATCAGAGACAAACTCTTTCATTCTAACTTGGGTCTCCAACCCCTCTTTGTGTTCTTTTAGGATGTGCCAGGCTGTTTCTCCAAGCCAGCAGAAGACAAAAGGACTGATAATTTCCCATTGCTTAAACAGACTTTTCCCCAGGGTGGTAACCCTTGGGCTATGTCTACACTGGCGGGTTCTTGTGCAAGAACTCTTGCGCAAGAACACGTCCACACTGCCATGTACTTTTGTGCAAGAGTATCCATGGCAGTGTGGACACTGTCTTGCGCAAGAAAGCTCTGATGGCCATTTTAGCCATAGGGCTTTCTTGTGCAAGAAACCCATGCCCACACATCCACACTGCCCTCTTGCGCAAGAGTTCTTGCACAAGAGTGCTTACACTTGTTACAAAAGAGCATAGCTCTTGCGCAAGAAGCCCTCTCTTCCCATGCTTTACTGTAAATCTTCTTGCGCAAGAGCGGGCAGGCAGTGTGGACGCTCTGCGGAAGAACAGCCATTCTTGCGCAAGAACCCGCCAGTGTAGACATAGCCTTGGTGTTAGATTCCCCCTTCTACAGAAAAATACCAGGGTTAAAATGGAATTCAGTATCAGATGGTATGGTCACATGTTTTCTTAGGACCAACTTCTTACAGGACAAACAAGGCTGTTTACAAGTCATTGAGCTGATTATTAAGTCATTAGGCTTCCCAGGTACAAAGAATGGTTCTCATTAGCATATTTAAAACTATAAACAGACTCAGACTTCACATTTCTAACTTCACAAAGAAGAATGATACATGCACAAAAATAGAACATAGAGCTCCAGCAGACTGTAACATTAAAACTAATAGGTTACATGAGGTATTTTGTCTAAAGCATCTTCAAGTAATGCATATTTATATTCATAAGCCAGTTTTCATAAAGCATAGGAGGGGAAACTATCACAATGCTAATGCTGGTTCAAAGGTAGTGCGGCATTTTAAACAACTTTTTGATTAGGCCTCTTCTGAGCCAAGGTTAAACGACATGATGTTTAAGCTGCCAGTGTTTTATGTTTGAGACTCCCAATATTGCAAACGTTGGTGGCTAACATGGCTATTACACTGATTGCTCAGAAATTGCGGTATACTTAATCTTACTGTCTTTCATTACAGCTATTTATCTGATGTTCTTTTTCTCGTGGCTTCAGGACTCCTGTTTTATCACACCATTCAAAGATTCTTCTTACTGATAGTAATTTCAGCACTGTGATGAAGATGCAACTCTGAGAAATGGAGGCAAATGAAAATTATATAATACAGGGAAAGAAAGACTAGTGTGTCTGCAGAATGGTAAATGGATCAGTTTTTGGCAGAAACATGGGAACAAGATGTTATTTTTAAAATAGAACTAATGGAGAAGCAGTTAGTATTTTGCTATGTTTGAGAAGTTTCTTCTGCAAGGACAAATACCAGATATAAGGCAAGATAGGCATGTTAACATTTTCAGTGTTCCTAATTATATACCTGGTGTAAAATGGTTGGGAGCAACAATAATTTCTCAATGACTTTAAAACATTCAGAAGGGCACATCAGGAGCCTCATTATTTTTAGATTTGTTAATGTAGTTCTTGTTATTTATGAAGTGCCCTTATTTTACCAAACATGTTTCTATTTTGGGGGAGTACATACCCTCCTTAATGCCAACCAGGAAGCTCTTCTCTTCAAGGATTAAGAAGGGTGGACCAATTTGTGTGGAAGGGAGAGTTATAGGAATTCCACCCATATCTTCAATCTGTAATCTGCATAAAGACATTTCTCCTCACAAACATATAGCAACTGAAAAAAAAAACCCATAACCTTCCTCCAATATAGCAATGCAACTTAATAGCTAAATTCCCTCCCCCAGCTGTTCTTACGCAAAAAGCCTGCAGTGTAGACATAGCCTAGGGGTATTAACAGGGGTGCAGTATGTGGCAGTATAGCATAGTTGTAACAATTATTATTAAGATACTTTGGCCCAGTTGTTTAAGAAATGATCATTATTAAGGCTTTGATTACCAGTTATAATTAAAAATTATATTGGGAAAGGGAGGTTGTTGCAAAAATCTAACACATCGCAGGCTACTCATAGTGGATAGAGATTTTATGATCATCAAGTAGGACAGAACATTTAAAACGTTGCTTCAAAACACCTTCCTTGCTTGTGTTAGTTAAAAAAGAATCATCAGTAGTAGGGCTTATGTGCTTCAGCCACTGGGGAGCAACATAGTCACAAACAGGACTATTGGATAGAAACTGACCAGATCTATTGGATAGAAACTAAGCAGAAAGCGGGGTGACATACATACCAGTACTAGACAAAACACTGCAGTTTGCAGAGATAGCGTGCGTAGTCACTGTACAGCTAAGAGTATGTTTTCTCACCCTGGAGTGACTGCCGTGTCATTCCAATGTAGTATTGTCAGGAGTCACAAGGAAGCATCCTAGTCTCTACTGGGGTTGAAGGCCAAGATCAGACTAATATGGGGCCTCTGGGGAATGTGAAAATGGGAGGAGTGTCAGAAGAATTATCCCATCCCAAAATATCCCTGTACAAAAATGATGAGATCTTGGACTCTTAAATATAACTGCCTTTTCTTTATTTAAGTTGTGATTAATTACTCAGGGCCTAGACTGTTAATTAAGGCAAGGCTGTTGCATAAAAAAAGAAGTTGTAAATGCTGTTTGATTTAAACTAGATTCCAAGAGAAAAAGTCTCTCACTTCATTAAAAGTAAAATAACCATTCAGTGTAGAGAGATATTGCACTGACTTTTCACAAAAACTGAAATGTTTATGCTCCTGGAAGGTTATCAAAGACCTAATATAGCCATACACAGCCCTTATGTGGAGTTCCATACATTGAAAAAAGCAAAATCAGCCTATCTTCCTTGAAATTACTTTGACTTTTGAGTCCCAAGCAAACAAAATCTATCCAACAATAATCAGACAAGGACATATTTCACAATAAGATAACCAAATTTGTTTAAAGAGCTTACATAAAACATTTTCAAGACATTTAGTCAAATTATCTTAACCACAGTAAAATAAGGGGCACAGATTCAAAATGCTTCTATAGTCCAGTTATTCTTGTATCATGGTTTGCTAGCTTTAAAGGTGACCTTTATATTTAAAAGGAAAATTCAATTTGTACCTTTTCCTCCCAGATGATTTCTAAAGAATCATATTTCTGGTCATGAAAATAACAAAAAGCATGGCAAAGCTTCTGTCAGAAGGGAATAGTGAAAAGATTAGGAGTGTTTTGGAGAGAAGACACACAAAATAACAAATGGCACAAAGCAGATTGGCTGGAAGTAACTATTTCCCCTTTCTCATAATAAAAACAAGACAGCCAATGAAATGGAAAGGTAACAAATTTGAGATTGACCAAAGGTAATACCATGAAACACATTACGTAATGTACTGTGGAACTTTTGGCTATTCATTGGAGTACAAGAATAAGTTGGATACAAAAATTCTCATATGGATAATGAGAACATCCATTAATGCTGCTTAAGATAAAAAAATAACAGGCTTTCAGCCCTCTTGTTTCAGAATAAACCAGTCAATAACTGAAGGGGATTAGGAAGAAGCTTCTTTCATGGTCAAGTTATTCCATAATTGTCATTTCAAGAGGTTTTTGCACCTTCCTGGCCAGCATCTAGTACTGATAACTCTGCACAAGACTGTTGGACTAGATGGGCCTGATTTGCCTTGGCAATCTGTGTTCCTAAAGCAGCTGTAGAAGATTTTCCCCGCTTGAGTATTTTTATGCTTTTTTTTCTTATTTAAAAAGATGAGGTATATCTTTCCTGATCTTTGCTGAAGGACTTGTTTTGAGTGGGAACCTTTTCCATCCTCTGTTGAATGAGCAGCAATTTTGAATTTTCTCCCATTTTTTTTAAACAGATCTAACAAGGATTGTGAGGCACTGCACTACCACTTGCCCGTGGTATGAGAAGTCTCATTTGTGTCTGCTATGTGCGTGGGCTTACTGACTCCACGGTCCCCAAGGCAACCCCCAAACCCTCCAAGCATCTCCTTGGGCTGGTCAGCCCCATTCCACTGGACATTTGCAGTATTCAGATTCATTGCTTCCAATGAAACAGTCGTGCCTCCACTTCCCCTTCCCCCACTTTCCAGTTTTACCTCAGATCACTTCTGCTTGACAGAAAGCACTGAAATGTGTTTATAGTGATAACCAGTAAAGTTCATTTAACAAAGTATAGAAATTCAAGTAACAGCAAATAAAAGTATTGGAAACAAATGGTTACATATACAAATAAAAGTATAATATGCATTCTAGAACCTGGACTCACTTAACTGTATAGTGTTCATGTCTGGAATAATGTGCTCCCATAGCCCTAAGCCTTTTCAGGCAGGCTTGACTGTGATTATCCATTCCTGAGACAAGTCAGGCTGTTAGCTTGCATCTCTGGTGAAAAATGCCAGGTAGTCTCTCTGCTCCTCCAATACATCAGAACAATCCACTGTCCGTAGTGGTGAACAGGATGGTCCCTGCTGCTTGGGTTTTTTTTCCTGTATACCCCTTTCTTGTAGGTTGCATAGTCTCCATTTCAGCATCTGGCTCAGGATGCAAATAAGCACACACTGCGAGCATTCATACATTGTGACCAGATCAGGAGATAAATCTCTGCTACCCGTTACCTGAAGGGAACCTACCTGAGACAGGTCCCATCCTGAAGAACGTAATTTTCAGCAAAGACCTATAACTCTTTAAACATTACCTGCACATGCATACATTTGTAATGATTAGGATGACTGGTGCACTCCTAGCACATAACAGGTCTAGTGAGATTCATCTCTTTTACCACATTCTTATGCAGCTATCTGACCTAGGAAATCCCTGTAAAACCTTTTGGAATCTCTGTGCCCTCTGTCCCTTAGCATCAACAAATTCCTGGGTTACAAGAGTTGTTAACAACACACACACACTCTCTCTCTCTCTCTCTCTCTCTCTCTCATCCTGGTATTCTGCCTGGTTGTTTTATCCAACACTGCTGAAGGCACCCTCAGCAAGTTTGCAGATGACACTAAGCTAGGGGGAGAGGTAGATATGCTGGAGGGTAGGGAGAGGGTCCAGAGTGGCCTGGACAGATTAGAGGATTGGGCCAAAAGAAATCTGATGAGGTTCAACAAGGACAAGTGTAGAATCCTGTACTTGGGATGGAAGAATCCCAGGCATTGTTACAGGCTGGGGACCAACTGGCTAAGTAGCAGTTCTTCAGAAAAGGACCTGGGGATTACAGTGGATGAGAAGCTGGATATGAGTCAACAGTGTGCCCTGGTAGCTGTAGCCAGACATGAACCCCATCTTGTTTCCCCCCCCCAAAGAGCAAGAGAAAGGCAGTCAGCCTTTGATGCCCTGGGAACGCAGGTGTGCTGCCTGTCCCTGACTCTACCATAAACAGAAACCAGACAGTAAATGGGCTAGCTGACGACCCGGGGCCTCCCGTCGCCCTGATGGCTAGTACCAGTAATTGACACACCTGCACTGTCCCAGGCGAGGAATCTTCGCCCATCACATACCAGAGGTGCCCATTGTCTGCATTTTCCCAGGTGTGAATTATGCTTTGCACCCTTCGTGGGAAACTTGGCGTTCAAAGCCATTTTTCCTAATTGGCCACTTGAGACCAGGAAGAAGCCTACATGACCCAAGGGGTATAAAGAGGGGTTTAGTAGCCCACCCCATTTGAGCTCAATCATCTATACCTGCTGGCAGGTATTGATTGTCTCCGAGGTCTGTGGGACGCCCAACCTCGCCCTACTTCTTCCCGAGGATTGAGAGAAAGACACTGGCCACGCCAAGTCTGGAACGCAGGGGTGAGAATATATACCTGCTATGTGTCTATTTTGCATGCATTTAATAAGAGCTCAGAGAACCAAAAGGGTTTCATGGTACCTGTGTGACTTTTGTTTTAAGTGTAATTTCTGTCCTGTCCTTTTGTAGTGGCTGTGTTATCTGTAACACAGCAGTAGCATTTAACAGCTAAGTTTACCCTGTAACAATAAAATAGTAACTGTTTAAGCTTTAACCTGACTCCTTCAGTTGCTGTAACAGAACCAAGCACAATTTAAAGAACTCCAGCCGGTCATAAGGGACAGATCCGTTGGGGCGCCCGTCAACCTCTTCCAGGTTGCCGCTGCTAAGGACCCCGGTCCTGGCAGTTGAAGTCTCGGGTGTATAAGCTCTCCTGTAAACTTATTGGGGCGCCCAACCTCCTCCAGGTTGCCCACTGCTAAGGGACCCCGGTCCTGGCAGTTGAAGTCTCGGGTGTATAATACACACACACACACCACTCACTGCCCTGACCATCGGCTGACAGTAGCCAAGAGGGCTAATGGCATATTAGGATGCATTAGGAGGAGCATTGCCAGCAGATCCAGATAAGTGATTATTCCCCTTTATTCAGCTCTGGTGAGGCCACATCTGGAGTATTGTGTCCAATTCTGAGCCCCCCACTATAGAAAGGAGGTGGACGCATTGGAGAGGGTCCAACAGAGGGTGACCAAAATGATTAGGGGGCTGGAGCTCATGACCTATGAAGGAAGACTGAGGGATTTAGGTTTGTTTAGTCTGCAGAAGAGAAGAGTGAGGGGGGATTTGATAGCAGCCTTCAGCTTCCTGAAGGAAGGTTCCAAAGAGGATGGAGAGAGGCTGTTCTCAGTAGTGACGGATGGCAGAACAAGGAGCAGTGATCTCAAGTTACAGTGGGAGAGGTCTAGGTTGGATATTAAGAAAAACTATTTCACTAGGAGGGTGGTGCAGCACTGGAATGGGTTACCTAGAGAGGTGGTGGAATCTCCATCCCTAGAGGTTTTTAAGTCTTGGCTTGACAAATCCCTGGCTGGGTTGATTTAGTTGGGATTGGTCCAGCCTTGGGCAGGGGGCTGGACTTGATGACCTCCTGACGTCTCTTCCAGCTCTATGATTCTGTGATCTAATGATAGACGTAATCAGTCATAGGAGGAGCACCCTAATTTAGGGCAAGCCATTGGTGTCACACCCTCCCACTTTCTAGCCTTTCTGCCAGTATAGAGGCAATGGGGACATGGTCAGGACATCTCTATGGTTTACTGATACTGGACTGATATTTTGGCCACCGATTGCATTTATGAAGGGTTCATGCTCTTGCCATTATTAGATGAGAGACATCTAAAGACACAGCCAGCCCAGGGCTGTGCATTGAGGCCAACTGCTTGGTCTTGCAGAAGGCATATGGATTTTGTATTTCTGACTAGTTTGCTGCTCCAGAAATATTACCTTCTGATTTTAATGTGGTGCTACGCTGTCTGTCTTATTAGAAGCCTTGCAGACATACTGGACCCTAAGACCCATAAGCAACAATGGTATCTTTCTAAAGCAGCCTGTTGCTTTCATTTGTTCTGGTTTGGTTTGGTTTGTAAAAAGTATTACACAGAGACACTGCAGCTCTTATTTAATGAACACGTTAATGAATTAGATCCATGATGGGGCTGCTTGCCATATAATGTATTGCTCAAATCCTTTCAGCGCTCACAAATTACAGAAGTATGTCTCACTGAGCTGGTAAATATATTCATAGGTTAGGGGTGGCCATTTACAGGCTCATTGCCTTTTGAAATTAGAATGTCCTTTGTGCTGAGACTTGGCCTAAGTGATCTGCAGCAGAGGAGCTATCTGGAGTCCTGGAATTGAAGGCTGCGGCTGCAATAAGCAGTTTCCCCTGGCAGTAATTGTACTTATCACTTTACGTGCGGTAACTAACCAATCATCTCAAGTGAAGCAGGTAAATATTTTTATCCCTGTCTCAGGGTGGTTGACCCTTTATTTGAGCTGGGCTCAGCTTCACCTGGGACTGATCAGTGACCTCCGAGCTGAACCTGAACAAGTGATTATAAAAACCAGTAAGTGGATTAATGGATGGGGGAAAGCTGTGACTAGTGGATGGTTTCTTGTAGTGGGCTCTGGAGCAGAGGGAAGGATGCAAGGGGAAAGGACCCCTGCAGCTTTGGTCAGAGAACTAGCTAGAATACAGCTGTGCCCAGAACGAAGGAAGAAGCTGAACAGACACAGGCTGTGGGGTTAGCTGAACAGACCTGTGCTGAGAGAGAGAAACCAGCAGCTTATAACTGCCTTTATGCTGATGGAGAAATTGAGACACAAACAAGCTAAGGGCCTAATATTCAGAAGTGCTCCACATGTTGAAGCTCCCAGTGGAGTCAGCTACCTGATTTCCAGAGGTCATAAACAGTATCAGAGCCAGTTTTGGAATGCAGGAACTCTTGGCTTGGGACAGACCACCATATTCTATTGACTAGATCATGGCTATGTCTACACTCACGGCTTCTTGCGTGACTAATATGCAAATGAGGCTAAGTGTGGAATATTGCTGTGCCTCATTTGCATACCTAATGAGCCACCATTTTTTTTCAGAAGAGACAATTGCGCAAGAAGGAGTGTCTACACTGCCCCTTCTTGTGCAAGAAAAACCCTCTTGCGCAATGCCGTTACACCTATTACTTTTCAGGAAGAATGGAATTGCGCAAGAGGGTTTTTCTTGCGCAAGAAGGGGCAGTGTAGACGCTCCTTCTTGTGCAAGAGCCTCTTCTGAAAAAAATGGTGGCTCATTAGGTATGCAAATGAGGCTCGGTGATATTCCACGCTTAGCCTCATTTGCATATTACTCGCGCAAGAAGCCGCGAGTGTAGACATAGCCCAAGTCTTTCCCTCCCTCCCACATGCTTCAATCTCTTTGTACATGGTGCAGCAGAGTGTGGTGGTGACACTGAAACATACCCAGTATTCCTAACACCAAGCACTTACAAATAGTGAACCAGCTCCTTAGAGATCATGAGAGAGTATAGATCTGCAGTGCATATACCCAATTGCACTGCCATCCAGAGATCAGTGCATTTGGGCACTTAAAAGCAGTTTCAACCTAAGACTTGTGAATCAAACCTAATGCTCTTCATGGCTTGTGGACAATAGGTACCACTTCTGATCAAAATAGGCAATGCCTCATTTGGAGAAGAAATTCATCCTTTAAACAATGCAGTAATGCAGCCAACACTGACACTACCCCTCCTGCATATGTTGGGTGAAAGTTGTCAAGAATCAATGTCAAACATCCCATTCCTGAGCAAACTCACACAGAAGCTAGCCAAACGCCAAATTTAAACTCCTCTGATTGATGGTAATACTCTAGACCTGACAATACCTGGATTCAGGTCAGAACTGAATTGAAGCCACTTTAATGGCACTGATGGGTGATCTCCTCTCAATGGTTCAAGTGGAGACATCCGTTCTCCTCTTCCAGGACTTCTGTGCAACATTCACTGTTGTTGCCCATGAGATACTGCTAGCTCACCTGAGAGAGATGGCATGGGTCAATGGTAATTCCCTAAAATGTTTTAAGTAATGTTTTTTGACATCTCCAATTGACTAGGAGACTCCATCCCATTATGACAAATGATAATCTGGCTTCACTTAATCATACCTTCATCATATCTTGGCTGGACTCCAGCAGTGTGATTGATACGGATCTACCAAATTCACAGGGAAAAAAGCTGTGAATGTCATAGACCGTGAAATCTGGTCTTTTGTATGCTTTTGCCATATACTATACTGATTTCATTGGGAAGGCCAGTGTTAGTCAAACTGGGGGGCCTGCCCGAAAAAGAAGTTGCAGTGGGGTTACAAGACTATTTTAGGGGAACTACAGTATTGCCACCCTTGTTTCTGTGCTGCCTTCAGCGCCAGGTGGTCACAGAGCAGTGGCTGGTGGCCCAGCTCTGCAGGCAGCAGTGCAGAAATAAGGGTGGCAATACCATACCGTATCATCCCTACTTCTACACTGCTGCTAGCAGCCACTCTGCCTTCAGAGTTGATCAGCCTCCACTCTCTAGGTGCCCAGCTCGGAAGGCAGCACCACGGCCGGCGGCAGCGCAGAACTAAGGGTAGCAGTACAGGGATCCCGGCTACAATAGCCTTGCAGCCTTCCCACAACTCCTGTCCGGATTGTGTCGCCTACAATTACACCATAAAATTTCACATTTAAATGCCTGAAGTGATGACATTTATAATTTTTAAAATCCTCTGACCATGAAATTGACCAAAATGGACTGTGAATTTGGTATGGCCTTAATGATGGACTTGGGCATGAAGTCCTCAGTGCTTAGGAAACTCCACGTAATATGGAACGCTGTAGCACATGGTCTCAGCAAGTTGGGCTACAGCAAGCATGCAAAGCTTGTCTTGTGCTCCCTACACCGGCTTCCCAGAGAATTTAGAATCACGTTCAAAGTCTTGGCCCTTCAAGGCTCACCATGGGCTGGGCATAGGATATCTAAAGGACCATATAAAGCTCTGGGATGCAGACCGTGTCTGACGACACTGCTCCTCCGGCACAATGGAACTTTCTACAATAAAAGTAAAGCTTGTCTGTGTGTGCGACAGCTTTCTCAGAAGATGCTCTGGGACTGAGAAATGAACCACTGCTCTTGGAACCATGGATCATCACACATCTCACCACATTCTGTTCCAACTGCAAAGCACATTTTTTTGATCCTGCCTTCCTTAACATACATGTTGGGGGGGAGGGGGTGAAACACACACACACACACACAGATATTCCGCTGAACATACTTCCCTCTCTGAGGACAGGCTGACAAGCAAATGTGTCAGATGTTAGCTAATACCCAACTGGACAGTGTTCAAATACTATGGTGATATGCATGGTATAAGAACCTATAAAGAACAGGACAAAGTAGACTTGTGGCCTTAGCTAGCCATTAGAACCGCTAGCATCTTCTCTGCATTTCTGCAATGTGTATACTAATGACAGTAGGGATCTGGCTCATTCATAAATTCCAGTGCCAGAAGGGAGCGGTGTGATCATCTAGTCTTGCCTCGGGAAATTCCACACACTCCCTAGGCAATTTATTCCGATGCTTAACTGCCCTGACAGGACGTTTTTCCTAATGTCCAACCTAAACACATAATTCAGTTACAGAGTGCAATGCCAGTAATCTTCTGTTTCCAGAGGAGGAGAGAGTGCCAGACCCCTGGACTCCAGGCAGGCCATTTGTCCAGATTTAAGCCAGACAGTCCTTTTCTTGTGTGGCTTGTCCCCTGTCCAGGGCTGGAATAAGACCACCTGTTTTATCTGGCATCACACGCACAGAGGATGCCATTTTGAAGAGAGCGTTGCTGCACCCTGGGCGGAGGCGGGGTCAAGAGGCACACTCTACTGGTGTCAGCCTGCTCCATGGCTTCTGCCTTTGGGTATGTTTAGCTCCTCGTCCTCATTGGAACCAGCTTAATTTTAAACAGAAGCCATGTTACCTTATCACCCTCCACAGCTGAGTGTTGAGCTAAAGAATTAAGAGCCTTGAGCCTTTATTTTGCTTGCACAACAGAAGTTTCTAAATGTTTACAAGTCTCCAGCAAGCGGAGCTTGATGTCAGTACTTTATTATTATGGTCTGTTTCCTCAGAGCAGCTTGGCATCCATTAACACTCTGGGGGACCCAATAAGCTGAACCCTACCACACATGGCTCATATGGGGAGTCACAGTAAAACTGTACGGATGCTCGAAAGCTGAGTTTCTTTGTGGGGGATTTATGGATTATGCAGTAAGGTACTTCCAGGAATGAAATCACAGCTGCTGCTAACTCTGAAATATTCAGTTATCAACACCCTTTCCCCTTCCAAAAAGCACATCCCATCTCAGCAGCTTGGGTTTTGTTTTTGTAGCATCACTACAGGCAAGTTTGACCTGGTTATATGGTCCCCCTCTCAAAATACTATTCTGGAAGAGCTGAACCAAAACCTTTTTGTTGTCCCTGACACAATCACTACTACCCCTCGTTCATTACAAGATAGTGTCCATATCACGTGAATTAGCAGAACTAAACAAGTAAAGGGAGCGAACTACATAGTCCTCTATAAACTTCAAGGGTTTGTTATGTAGCCATGATAACAAGACATATTGATTAGCGATCCAAGCAAGGAATTGCCTTCATTTGTCCAAATGTAAAATTTGTACAGCTTCAATTCACATGAGTGTTCTGAGGCCCAGCTGATTAGTTTTACTCTCAGGTGAATTCCTCTTCCAGAACATTTATTTTCAGCTCTGTGCATCTCATGACCATAGATCTATTCACAAAATGGAGGGAGTTCAGAAAAGAGTCACAAAACTGATCAGGGAGTTCATACGTGCTGGAACTCGAGGTGTGGAGGGTGCTGCAACTCCCCTTGAAGTGGTTTCCATTATACACTGGGCTTACAGTTTGGTTTCCATTATATGCTGGGTTTACAGTTTGGTTTCCATTATACGCTGGGTTTACAGTTTGGTTCAGTGACTGTCAGCACCCCCAATATAAAAATTGTTCCAGCACCTCTGAGGGAGTTGGAGTCACTTTCTTTCCAAAATGACACCAAGGGTATGTCTACACTCCAAGGGTATTTCAAAATAAGTAATTTCGGAATAATAACTCCCGAAATAACTATTTTGAAATAGCATGTCCACACTACAGGGAGGCCTCAAAATTAGTCGGAGGCAGGCTCCCTTAACGTGGATGCGCTACTTCCACTTAGAGCCCCAGGAAGCACTAGGGAGTAATTATTTTGAATAGCCCTGGGGAGGAGCTATTTCAAAATAGCAGCAGTGAAGAGTCCACACTACTGCTATTTTGAAATAGCAATTTCTAAATAAGCGTTATTCCTTGTGAAATATGGATTTATTATTCTGGAATAAGAAGCTTGTTATTTTGAAATTATTTCAAAATAATGGACTTGCTGTGTGGATGCTCACCTTATTTTGAAATAACGTGAATTATATCGAACTAACGCTGTAGTGTACACATGCCCTTAAAGACCCATAGCCACAAACGAATGGCTGAGATATGTAAAGAAAAGGTGATGTGATGATGACCCAGGCAGATATCTGAAGGGTGTAAACTTTCAGAAAGGATAGGAATTATTTATTAGGGTTCATAGAGCTACAACCAGGCATCATGGGAAGAAATTAAGAAAGGGAGAATGTGGGCAGCATATCAGGAGGCAGATCCTGACTGTGCAACCAATTTGTCTGCAGAATAATCTCTCAAATGAAAGAATGGAAACCCCACAGTAGGGATATTTAAAACTAGAACATATGAAACACTAGAAAATGCACCTTAGGGAACAAAAGGATTCTAATCTAGCTATTCTGGACTACTTACTGGCTGCTCCCTTAGGAATCATTGCAGTCTGAGACCCAGGGACTACATGGAACCAACTGGCAAGACACTGGAATTGCATAGGGTTTACAGCAGGTGTGGGCAATAATTTTTGAAGGGGGGCCACTTCATGAATTTCAGAAGTGGTCGTGAGCCACCCCGAAAGGGGTGGGGCCTCGGGCAGGAGGGGCAAGGGCAGGAGACTTCATGTGCTCCCCTGCCCAAAGATCCTGATTGGCCTTGGAGCAGGGAGCGCGTGAAGTATTTGCCCCCCTTACCCCTACCCTTCAAGGGGCACGTGGCACCTAGAGAGAACCACCATCAGTTGTAACAGCTGGCGGTTCCCTCTGGTGCCGTGTGCCCCTGGCGGGGGAGAGGAGAGGGAGATTTTGTGCACTCCCCATCCCCAGGTCTCTATTGGCCTGGGATTGGGGGAGCAGCAGAGGGGGCCACGGGCCGGATGAAAGGGCTTGGTTTACACTTTACAGGGATCTCCTGGGGCAGATAGCTGCATAATAATTTACCAAAGGATGACATGTGAGGTCTCTGCAGCAAGCCAGTAGCCCATTGGTTGTCTTAATCTTTGTGAAATATTTGTGTAACCCACCCACCTGGTGGGTGTGGTTCGCTGTCCCATGTAGAGGCACTTAGACCACTTACAGTGAGAGAAAAGAATGAGTGAACTCTACAGCCTAAGCGGCGAGCCAGCTGGCTTTATAGCTCAAGCTGTAGAGGTGCCTATACTAAGCTCCAGAGGACCCAGATTCTGTTCCACCTGCTGTCAGTTACATACATAAGCATGCTATTTAAGGAGTTAGGTATCTATACTGAAAGTTATGTTCTTGGAGTTAGGGTGCATCTACACTGCACCCTAACTCAAAATAAAATACACAATATGAGCTACGCAAATTGCATATCTTATTTCGAAATGGCTTATTTATTAAGCGCTATTCCGAAACGTCCTTTACTCCTCATAGAATGAGGTTTACAGGGACGTTGGAATAGCGAACCCGAAATAATGGGCTTGCTGTGAAGATGTGGGATAGCTATTTCGGGATACTCTAGTATCCCAAAACAGCGTTGCAGTGTAGACGTACCTCAAAAGGTTACAAGGCATAGAAAGGTTCCTTTCCGGCAGCAGGTGACAGACTCCTATTCCTTGTCTGACCATTTGTGTATTTTATACTTCACACGGCATACCTGTTTGCATTCCAAACCAGTTGGACAATGAAAGATTTGCCTCACAGAGGGTACATCTAGACTACAGGCTTTTGTCGACAGAAGCTTTGTCGACAGATACTGTCGACAAAGCTTCTGTCGACAAAGAGCATCTAGACTACAGCCAGTTCTGTCGACAAAGCAAGCCACTTTGTTGACAGAGAGTCTAGATGCTCTCTTTTGAAAAAGCACAGTGTGGATGCAATAGCGCCTGTTGTCGACAGAACTCTGTCGACAAAAGGCGTTATTCCTCATAGAATGAGATTTACCACTGTCGACAAAACTGCCGCATTCTGTTGACTTACTGTCTACAGAACTTGGCGGTAGTGTAGACGCAGGCATAGCTTTGTCAACAAAAGTCCACTTTTGTTGACAAAACCCTGTAGTTTAGACACACCCCTATAGAAGAAGAAATCTGCAGGATGGGGAAAAAACAGCTGGGGATCTTCAGTGTATGAATAGGGACAATGGATTGTTCTGCTCTTATCTTGTAAGGAGACACACTGAGTCCTTCACCTAGGAGGCATGCTGACAGCATGCTTGTCTGGTCAAAGAAGGGTCACAACCAGTCTGGCTGTAAAAGCACAACAATGATTTTGGATGAACAAAACTGTATAAGACATGCAAGTACCTTGTTAATTAAAGTCTAGGCTCTAGCATGCAAATTATTATTTTATATATAACCACTTGTTTCTAATGCTTGGCTCTCTATGCTTTGTTAAATAATTTTTATACTTGATTTCACTATAAATAGGGCCTACCAAAATCAAGGACCATTCCAGTCAATTTCATCCTCACAGGATTTTAAAAATCATAAATTTCAAGATTTCAGCTATTTAAATCTGAAATGTCAGTGTTTTGACTGTAGGGGTCCTCCTGACCCAAAAGGGAGCTGAGGGGAGGAATACAAGGTAATTGTAGGGGAGTATTTTCACCCTTACTTTTGCATTGCTGCTGGTGGTGGCGCTGCCTTCAGAGCTGGGTGGCTGGAGAGTAGCAGCTGCTAGCCAGGAGCCCAGTTCTGACAGCAGCATGCAGAAGTAAGGATGGCATGGTACAATATTGCCACCCTTATCTCTTTGGTGCTGCCTTCAAAGCTGGGCCAATGGCCAGCAGCTGCCACTGCCTGGCTCCTGAACTCAGAAGGCAGTGCAGAAGAAAGGATGGCAATGCCCCCTCCCCGTAACCTTGCGACCACCACCAACCCTGCAACCCCTTTTTGAGTCAGGACCCCTACTTCGAGAAATACTGCTTTCTCCCAAGCAATCTGTACAGTATAAGGTAAAAGTACACAAAAGGCCAAATTTCAGAGGGAGATCAGATGTCATGATCCATGATGCATTTTTCATGGCCATGAATTTGGTAGGGCCCTAACTAAAAACATATCTAAGCGCTCTGTGCTAAATGGAGTGGTGATCTGAGGAGAAAGCGGTACACTTAAAAGGTACTGCCTCTTTGGAAGCATCACATTGGCAAATATTGTGAGCGTCCAGTGAAACAGGCAAGACGCAGAGTGCTCGAGGATTGGGTGTGCCAATCATTAACAAGTCGACTGACCGCGAGACCTAAAGGGCAGTGCTGTTATTGTCCATGGAGTTGGAGAGCTGACCTACCTGAGGCATGGACAAGACTTACTAATGCTAAGAGCTGATGGGGACGAGGTACCTCACAACCAGGGCGGCCCCGGAAGTGCCACACATGTAGTAGCAGAAAATTCCAGAGGTGCAAAGCTGGCATAAAGCGACTTTTCCTCTGCTCCCTCTACACAACTCAGACTTGGGGCCATTGTCTGCGTGTGTTTTTTTAATGCACTCTTCTAGCTCTGACACTGCCCCCAGGAGTTGTGCGCACACGTTGCAGGGCAACATTTGCCCCTTGGTGTTTGTAAAGGATTTTCAGAACCTCAGATGGACGGGCAGTACAAAGTAGTAAGGTTTGCAGTGGAGGGGGGTTCTTCACATTAAGAGGCAGACAGCACATGGGCTGCAGGTCCTGAGGGACGTGATCCAACCACCTTATTCATAACAACTGAGACACAGCTGTCTGCTTTCCAGCAGCCTAATCTGGAGGTGATAAATATTCTACTTCATGAGGTCGCTTATAGACTGCTCCCAAATTTCATTTTTTATCATTGCTGATTGCCAAGATATGTGTGCGAGATTATAAACCTCCTTTGTAATCTGTTTGCATCATTTTTCTCTTCAGTCCCTTTATTGCTGCTGAAGTCTAGGGCTTGTGATTTTACAACCATGTCACTGGCGAAAGCTACTGATTGCACTTGGCAATCAGGGATGGAAATACAAGACAGCACATGACAGTGGTGAAAGTTTGCTAAAATATGCTTCTAATTTAAAAAAAATGAACTTCTGTGGAGCAGAAAACTAAAATATTTTTACAATGTGTTTCAATGGCACTTTTCATCTCAGATCCACAAAAGCTTTGCAGCCCTTTCTCAGACTCATGGTTCTTATTAAAATCAATACAAATTTTGCCTGTATACACTGGGTACGTCTCTACACCTTTGCCAATAGTGAAAAGGCCCTTCGGATTCACATATGAGTTTTAAGCATTTTCTGGTAACCACGAGAGCTCAGAGGCAGCACCTGGTTTTCACGGAGCTTTTTAACACTTAAAATAAAAGCAACATCCACCTCCATTAGCAAACGACTGAGACATTTTAATTTTGTACTAAATCTTGTGTTCAAGTATAATGTTTTGCTTCTGTACTACCATTCAACTAGTAAGTGCAGAGTGCTTTGGAAGCATTAATGGATCAAGGCGCAAAACACTTGTGTAAGGCAGCTGTTATCCTGATTTCCTACATGGGGACACTGAGGCACAGAGGTTAGTGGCTTGCTGCAGATTTCACAGGAGAACCAGTTCTAAAATGTACAACTGGTTCTGTTTTCTGTTAGGTTGGATTTTTTTATTTTTTTTTGGACAGGTACAATAGGGTGTTCAAATGTTACACTGGCTTATCAAGGGTTAATGAGCTGCTGTGGGCTCAATTAACTCCACCCTGCTACCTCTGCATATACTGTCAGGTTTGAGTTCGGGAGGGCCCAGCTTAGCTGCTGCCTGACTAGAAGGCAAAACAGATTTCTCGCTCCTGAAAAGCAGGGAGGGTAAAAGCAGGACCCATCCAGAGACAGCTAGTTTCCAGGACCTCCCTGAGGAAAGGGAGGCTTGGCACGGGACTATAGTTTGCTTTTCCACTTTTTGTGACTAGCTTCTGGTCTGAATAAGACCGCTGCAGGCAACACCCACCTGTGGGCAGGAAGGACTGCCCTCCACAACACTTGGATTTTGCTCTCCAGGGGGAGTCCACACCATTTATCCCAAGTTCAAAAGTTCAGGAACTGCCAACCGAAAACTACACCAAGTCATTTTGGCTGGTTGGGTGAAAACTTTCAGTAAAACAAAACACTTTTACCCAATTGGTTGAAAATTTCCGGTGCTGAAAATCGAAGACCAGAGTGTGTGCGGAGAGGGATGCAGCTTTCCATGACTGTCCCCCCAAAATGTTTGGTTTCCATCAGAACTTTTGGGAGTAGTTGTGGGGGAGGGAGAAGAGGATGTTTCCTGACCATTTCGATGAGAGTCTCAGCTCCTTGGGGCAGGATGCGCCTAGCACAATGTGGTCCTGGACCATACCAGGGCTGCTACAGGCTACTGTGATACTTCCGCTGCCCTCTCCTGTGCTTTTGCTGCAAGATCTCTGACAGCTTCTAACTTGTGGCAGAGACATCCACAGATCAGGTGCAGCGCGTAAGGAACTAGTAACATTCCCCACTAAATATCTTTTAAATTAAATTCTATCTCCACATAGAATTTCCTACTGTAACACCTAGAGTTGCCAGGTGTCGGGTTTTGAACCGGACAGTCCAGTATTTGAGCTTTCTGTTTGGGAAACAAATTGAGAAATATCAATGAGAAAATATAAATGTCCGGTATTTTCTAAATAAGATGTAGATTGTGATGTAATGTCAAGTGTGTCCGTTATTTTTGTTGAAACCATCTGGCAACCCTAGTAACACCGCCTGTAGTTGGAGGCTGTCATAGGAGGCCTCTGAGTGCTAGCTCCCAGTCTCTGGATAAAGTGGTTTGGGACAGAAAGATGGAAGAGCCTTAGAAGTTTGCTGTGCCCTTGAGAGAGAGCAGGAATATCACAAGGAACAGCTGACGGTGTCTCATTTTCCCCACTTCCAAAGATGTCAGAAATGTGCCTGGGAGGGCGCTTACTGCCTGGTCCCGGCTGCTTTGAAAACAGCCGGAGCACTCCAGCTGAGAAACGTGTCCAGTGACCGTGCATTACGCTGGAAGGCGTGAGCGTCGCTGCCATCAAATGCAAACACAACCAGGAGTCCTGTGGCGCCTTACAGACTCCCATGCCACTTCACAGGGCTGAATGCCGTGCCTGGCATGATGAAAAGTCTCAGAGGGGTCACCGTGTTAATCTGGATCTGCAAAAACAATGAGGAGTCCTGTGGCAGCTGAGAGATGACCGCCGAGCTCATAACAGCGGATGGGACGTGCTAAGCAGCTATCTTTCTAGCTGAATGGAAGAAGCCGTTACATGCTGTGACGGGGCGCCATGGCCCCGCACTTTAAAAGCTCACACGCCGGCCCGGTATGGAGGGAGGCAAGCGGAGGCGTGCTCATATGCCGCGAAACAGCTGGGAAGGAGGGAGGTGAAGGAGGCCGCCAGCTCTGAAGGCGGCGGGAGGGTAAGTGCAGGCGCAGCGCGCTCTTGTGCCACAAAACAGCTGGGAGGGGCGGCGCCCGGGCGTGACGTAATGCCAGGGCACCGGGATTCAAAAGGACCGGCATTTGCGTCAAGAAGGGGAAGGACGGACCGACGGAGGGGTGGAGGCACAGCCAGGTCGCACCCCCAGGGGGACCCCAGAGGCACCACGGACGAGACCCGGAAGGGTCAGGGGTGAGACAGATGTCCCGGGACTGACTGGTCGGTGGACCAGGTATGGGGAGAGGAAGCAGCCCAGGGCAGGGCATTATAGCCCGCAGGCTGGCGCGTTTCGGCGGGAAGTCCTGCCAGCTGGACAAGACCTGGACAGGTCTGCGTCCTTAGGGCCCTGGTCTGGGGTCCATGAGTGAGGGCAGGCCCGGACTCCCCCTGTCCCCACCGCCATATAAGGCTGTGTCAATTGAGTCCCAGCGGAGGGACACTCCGATCTGTTAAGTAAAACAGCGCAAAGATTGTCAACTTTTAAAGGTTAAGGGCACGGGGTGCAAATAAAAACATAGGGTGGAGGACCAAAACCTTTACACGTGCCCCTTCATGTAGTGACCGCAGGAAGCAGTAAGAGGCGATGAGGCAACCGGCTGCCTGGAGAAGCCTGAGCAGAGCTAAGCGATGCAACCTGAGGGATATCTCTGGGGCTGATGGCAAATGCAGCAGCCAGGGCAGGTGGTTGTCAAGCGTTTTGGCCTGGGGCCCATCCTGCCCATCGCCTCGCTTGATGACTGAAGCATCAACCTTGAGATAAAGGAGCATCTGGGTGGAACTAAAATAACTGTTAGCCATTGGTGTTTGTAATGGGAAGAAGACTAATTGTTTATTGTTATTATATGTAACGGACAGTATATAAACTGCTTCATAATTGCTTGTATTTCAAAGATCTGCCGGGGGTCTTCCCCCGTCCGAATCAGGCTTCCCTTGCAATATTGCTCGAATAAACTGCCTCTGGCTACTTGTTGCTTACAAACGCAGAGTGAAGGCTTGTTTTCTTCCACAATTTGGAAGAAAACCTTTCCGCGGACCAGGAGCCGGGGGCAGACGGAGGGGCAGCGCGCAGAGCTGTTTCCTCTCCCCGCAAGCTGGATCCAGCCACCGAGGCTTGAGGCTCTCTCCTCCCTCCCCCCGCAGTGGGAGCCAACCGTATAGAGGGTGTGCAGGGCTCCCCGTTGCAGCGGGGAGGTGATCCCTGAGCCTGCGGCCCCCCTGCAAGATGGCTGTGGAGCACTCGTGGTCCATGGACCACACTTTGAGAAACACTGGGCTAGGGAAATGTTTGGCTGCACTGCACTTGTGCATGAGAGCAGATGTCTGCATGCACGAAAAGAAGTAGAGAGTGGGGCCCCGAGCGGGAGTAGAAGAGGGACAGAGCTTCTTGTGGCACAGGACTAGCTAGAGAGGCAGGTTTGGACAGTGCCTGCTGCTGGTTTGTTTCTCCTGCGTTCTGGGAAACAGAACTTTGTGGTCACTCTCTGTAACTACATAAGATGGCCAAAGAAAGAATGATTCATATGATCAATTTCTCTTCCTAAAAGAGACAATTCAGCCAGGCCTCAAACTGTCTCTATCTCTTCAGGCCACAGGGGCATCGCTTGCCAAGTGTCAGACTCAGAGTACACTTGAACCTCTTTAATCCAGCCACCTTGGGAAACAGGCTATGCCAGACTATGGAATTTTCTGGACCATGGCTGACTGGGGGGGGGTCTAGGAGGGAGGGAGGGTGCAGGAGTGCGCTGGGGGGTGCAGGTGTGGGGTCTGGGAGGGAGGGAGGAACAGAAAGTGCATGAGGGGGATGGGAGTGTGGGGTCTGGGCATGAAAGGAGTGGGGTCTTTACCTGGTGCCCTGCTCTCTGGAACACACATGACTCCACACACACCCCCGCCACTCCCAGGCACTGCCCCCCCCTGCTGGTATGGAAGCAGCGGGAGGAAAGCCTTCAGACCAGTGCTTCTCTGTGCTGCTGTTCCCCCATCTGGAGGGGAAATGGATAGTGGCAGCATGCAGAATACTGGGCCTGATCCTGCCCTCTTCCCCGAGCCAGACACTTTGCCCCCAGCCTGCTCCTGCACCCTCCCCCTTGGCCACACACCCTGTCAACCTTAAAGGTGGTAACTGGAAATTCATAAGCAATCTTAGATCGGGCAATGTCAGGGATTATGGAGGTTCAAGTGTAGGTGATGTGGCATACAGAGAAACATTTGCCCCATTTTCTCTCTCAGCATTTAGAGCTGGAATAGTGTTACAAAGTGCTGCAACTTCTACCTATGAGGAAGCAGCCTGTAGTGAGTCAAGGCATAGAAATAGCGCTGCTGCTGGTAGAACAAAGGCCCAGGTTTTCTGTTGCACAGAAGAGACAGTGTATGGAAAAGAGGAGTGTACTCACTCCAGCATGTATGCTGATCAGTATCAGTGTGCATACTTTGTTTCTCCAGTCCCCTGTACTGCTTTCAACCTTTATGTTTATCTGGATGCTTACAGGGCAGGAACACTCCCTATAAACAGGGCCCTACCAAATTCATGGCTGTGAAAAACACATCACGAACCGTGAAATCTAGTCTCCCCTGAAGTCTTGTCTTTTGTGGACTTTTATCCTATACTATAGTATAGGGTAAAAGTAGACGGTATTTCTCAAACTGGAGGTCCTGACCCAAAAAACCACTGCAAGGCTGGGGTCGCAGTATTGCCATCCTGACTTCTGCACTGCCTTCTGAGCGAAGTGGCGAGAGACAGGCAGCTACTGCCTGGGTGCCCAGCTCTAAAGGCAGCGCTGCCACCACTAGCAGCGCAAAAGTAAGGGTGGCATGGGATGGTATTTCCACCCTTACATCTGTGCTGCTGCTGGTGGCGGCACTGCCTTCGGAGCTGGGTGCCTGGACAAGCACTTTCTGGGGCCTGCTTTACACTACAGTGGAAAGTGAAAGTAAGATACGCAGCTCCAGCTATGTAAATTGTGTAGCTGGAGTCAACGTATCTTAAATAGTGCTTCCATGCCATACACACTGCAGGAGGCTGTCGGGAGCAGCTCTCCCATCAGCTTCCCTTACTCCTCCTGAGGAGCAGGAGTACCGGCGCCAACGGGGGCACCTTCTTGGTTCAATTTAGCAGGAAGATCAACCGTGATAGTGTTGATCTTCTGCATAGTGTAGATGTGCCCTGGGTGCCCAGAAGAAAGGGTGGCAATATTCCCACAATATAGGAACTAGGGGTCACCAAATGAAATTAATAGGCAGTAGGTTTAAAACAAACAAAAGGAAGTTTTTCTTTACTCAGCCCACAGTCAACCTGTGGAACTCCTTGCCAGAGGATTCAGTGAAGGCTAGAACTTTAACAGAGTTCCAAAAAGAGCTAGATAGATTCATAGAGCTTAGGTCCATCAATGGCTATTCGCCAGGATGGGTAGGAATGGTGTCCCTAGCCTCTGTTTCTCTGGAAGTGGGAGACAGGGAAGGGATCACGTGAGGATTACCTGCTGTGATCCCTCCCTCTGGTGCATCTGGCATTGGCCACTGTCAGCAGACAGGATCCTGGGCTAGATGGACCTTTGGTCTGACCCAGTATGGCCGTGCTTATGTTCTTATGTAATACTGAGATCACCGTACCATAGCCTTACCACTCTCTCTTGGGTCAGGACCCCCAGGCTGAGAAATGCGGATGTAAGGGTGTTACATGTTTATATTCCGCACTTTTTAAATACACATTCATGCTTTGTTACAGCACAGTGACATATAAGATTTAAATCTGTGAAATTCTGGATTTTAAAAAGACAATGACTGGGAAATGTATGCAGGGCCCTGCCTATAAAACAAAATAAGCTTTTTAGAAAGCCTGCCTGTGCTGGCAAGGAGCTCTCAGGCAGTAGTCTTATACCCATGTTTCAGAGGGGTCTGTTCTTCCTAGGCCCTTCTGGCCAATAGGAATGCAGCAGCTCACCTCAGGGGCTACAGTTTAGCCTCTATGCATTGAGATATTTATTAAGCGTGGTATTTGCAAAAGAGCCAAAGGCACACAACTTACCCAGGCTTTCAGACTGAGCATTCTGCCCGACTAAAAACGTCAGGATCAGGCAAGAGGGCAAATACTTATCTGAATCAGATGTCACCAAGAAACCACCGCTCTGAAGGGGACTTCTTTGCCACAAGGACTATCCGATCACCAGCTCCCTTCTGGCAATTTAGTGTTTCCAGCAATTCTTGCCACGCTTACTCTCCCACGTTCACTTTGGTTAATCGGGCATTGCAGGTCTGTCCCTGAGAAATGAGCCTTGTTCCCTGAATCTTCTGTGGGTCTTCATCCAGGCGTGGGAATTAAAAATGGTATTTCGCTGCACAAAGCTGTGAACAAAACTGGAAGGAAATGCTGAATTGCTGTTCAAAATTCATTTGGAGAGGCCAATTTACCAATTGACGGGCTCTTGATACTGGCAAAGAGCTTCTAGCTTATGAATCTGATTTTGATTTTTTTTAATTAAATAATAGAGGCCCTGTCTAGAAATAAATCACATTTTAAGACAAGCTCTTTGGCAGAGACTTAGTGGCACTGTGTGCACGTGCCTATGGGACCCCAGGATTTAACCTCATCCCTTATGACTTTTAATGAAAATACCTTTAGTTCTGGTGCTCAGAGCTCAACTGTCAGGACTACCACTGAGCTGCCGCAATGGGCTCTGATTGTAGTGGACAGCTGGATTAGAGCACATGTCAATTATGCTGTGAAATGTCTCCCTTGGACGGAGGTGGCACAATGAGGGATTATTTCACAAGGCAGGAAGAGCCAATCACGTTGGAAAGACAAGATCAGGATTGCGCAGACTGGGTCAGCCACTTCTGCCGACGCAGGTCGTAAGAGACCTTCCTGTGTGAGAAGGTCCAAGACCCTGCCACCCTGCGAATGCACAGATTGATTTTTCAGAGGTGCTGAGCAATCACAGCTCTGAAGAAATCGATGGCTGCCAAGTACCTGTGAGAATCAGCCCTCCTTCACTGAGATGCCTAGATAGGGGTTTAGCTGCCAGCAGAGAGGAAGGTCGGTGCAGGGGTGTCGGGCTGAGTGCAATTCCCTCTTTGCCACAGACTCTGTGGGTGACCACACCCCCCATTAGAGCCTTCACCTCCTCCTATACCCCAAACTCCTGCCCCAGCCCAGTAAAAGTGAGTGAGGGTAAGGTAGAGGAAGCCACTGAGGAAGGGAGAATGTAGTGAGCAGAGGGTGGAGCCTCATGAAAGGGGCAGGACTGGGGCATGGCCTCAGGGAAGGGGGTGTGGCTAAGGTGTTCAGTGTTGTGCAAGTAGAAAGTTGGCAACCCTAAGTGAGTAGGTGAAGAGTTAATGCAAGCAGCCAATTACTCCCATGTACAAACAAGATCCAGATATCACCAGCTGTGCGCTGCCTTAACTTGCATCAGCTGAAGTTTGCTGTGTAGCCATGGTCTAACTCTCAAATGGCAGGGCGAACAAGCAAATAAGCAATATGGTTCTTGCAGTCTTGGTTCCTCTTTCCTTTGTATCCTTTCTGTGTCTCTTCTCTCAAGCCTCTGCAGTTTACCCATCTCTCTCTTCAGAAACTCATCTGATGAAGTGGGTTTTACTCACGAAAGTTCATAAGCCTATATGTTTGTTAGTCTCTAAGGTGCCACAGGACTGCTTGTTGTTTTTAAAGTTACAGGCTAACATGGCTACCCCTCTGGGACTTTTTCAGAAACTCAGTAAGAGTAAATTACATTCATGCAGTAAAACTGGTACAATAATGACACAACAGGAAAATAGGCCCTCGTGTCCAATCCGTACCCAAACTATTATGACTCAGACCCAAGGAAATGTCTCTTTATCAAATGTTAATTTCTCTGATAGACAGCAGAGTCAGAAAGTTGTCAGTGGGTGCTTAGGCTCCATGCTTTGCCTGCAGACTGCTTGAGTGGAGTAATTGGCGCTGATGCAGTGATTTTATGTAAATGCTGCTTAACCAACCACCAACAGGTGGTTTCCTGTTTTATTTCCAAAAGGATTTTGAATGTCTATGTGGAAAATAACACTCAGAATGCTAAGAGCTGTGATTCTACCTTTCCACCCGGTGCAATGCTTCCAGCCCTGTGAAGTCAGCTTTGCTAAGACGTAGCTGTTAAAATATGGCCCGGTACCCTCTGTATCGGGGTGGCCAATAATTTTTGATGGGGGCGCCACTTATTTGGTAAGTGGTCAAGGGCTGTGCTCTTCCATGATATTGGAGGAGATGCAGGGTCTGGGATGGAGGCTGGGTGCAGAAGGGAGATCAGGGTAGCGGACTGGAGTGCAGGAGAGGTCTGTGGGGTCTGGGAGGGAGTTTGGGGGAAGGAGGTCCAGCCCTCCTCCGGTCATATTTGCACCAGCCCCTCTGTGGATCCCTGTGTAGAAAGTCCATTCATAGGCTGGTCACTGAGTGACAATCAAGTTGATGGCTTTGGATTGCTGCTGAGATGGGTTCTCAGTGACAGATGAGCCTTCAAAAAGATTTCAAACCGTGCTCTAGGGCAGGGCAGCTGTCTGGATTATATCCGCATAGGCCACCCTTGGGCAACCTTAGACATATGTTCAGCCCATAATACAAAATGGAGTTTGTAATCTGACACAGACATAGCACGCTCAGTCACAGTAACTGAGAACACAATTCAGCCCTCTATGAAATGTACTAGTGTCTCTAGTGGTAGAGATCCTACTCCTGGACTCTAGCCTTCACAAACCCTCAGCTATTCGTGCTTTTCTCCGTCAGACACACACACACAGAGCGGTATGAAGAGGACTGGACTCGATGACCTCTCGAGGTCCTTTCCAGTTCTAATGTTCTATGATTCTATGATCTGCTTGGTAGGTCCATGGCAGACACACTTCCCAAGAAAACTCCCTTTTCTCTTCTAATGCTTCAGATGGTATAATCTTATAACCTGACTGATACCATCCTTCTCCTATTTTTCCGGCTGTCTTTGGAGTGGACAAGCAGGCAGGAGATGAGCTGGCCATTCCCTCTTGGTGTTTGAAAGTGGGTTGGGGTTTAGCCGAGTGACCTTGTGTGGACTCGGTGCTCATGCGCTTTCATGAACTGGTGGCAAACAAAGGGCTTCCTTCTCTAATGTTCAAAATCTTGGCCAAAGCATTGAAAGCAAAATACAAAACTGCGTAAGAAAGAAAGGACCTCATGACAGTCTCCTCCTGGGAGCACCAGGGGATGTCTGCATGGTTCCCTTTCTGCTCATTACACCGCACAGGCTCCTGACATAATATACTCAGGGAAAAAAAGCGTCTTCTGGTGAATATAAATCATATTATGAGCAGAGGCAAAGTGCTTTCCTCCCACAGAATTACAGCCTCATTCAATCCCATACACATACAGCGCTTCTGCACCCAGTGGCGGGGTGTCTGGGTAGTTAATTAAATATGTGTTGTGTATGTCTGAAGATAAATTGGGGCCGTGTGTGAGAGTGACTTTGTCTCTGTCTTTGTCATATTTATCTTTAACTTACAAAACGCTGAGGAAAGAGATAACTATAAGCTTTAAAAATCTACTTTCCCCTCAAGCCCCTCCTCTATAAATCTCTTCATTGAAATAAGCTCAAGAGAGAGATAAATGTTCTGGCAGGGGCAGGAGTATGGAATATTATTTCTGGCATTTGAAGAATCTCAAAATAGATAAGGGAGGAGCTGTAAGGAGGCTGTGAAGCCCTGTTTGTTCTAACACATGGGGCCAAATTCTGCTCAACGGGGTAAGTCAGAGTAACTCTTCTGAAGTCACTGGAGTTGCTCCTGATTTACACCCCTTTCGCTGAGAGCCAAAATTGACCCAGAATTGTCTTCTAGAAAACAAACCCTCCAGAAACTCAAGGGCCGCCATAATACATAGATCCACTGACAACAATAATTCCAAACAGAAAAGGCACCACATGGGTCCAGCTCGTGCCCAAGCAAAAGGTGAATTTGGCTTTAGAACAAATAAGCACTAATCCTGAAAAGCTTAACATCTGATTTCAAGTGAGCCATGGGCACCTCATTCTAGAGCAGGGCATTCCAGCCATTGCTTGGTAGGTTTTCTTCCTCTTCCTCCGGACACGGTGTTCGTTTTCCTGCAGAGTCTTTCTTAAAAGCCCAGGGCAATGGTTTCTGGGGCCATGTCCAGCAGCCCATGGGGTAAAATAAAAGCCATTTTCCATTGTTTGCTTGGGCCTTCACAAGTAAAGGGAGGAAACAAGCTTCACTGAAATGCAAATGTTCCAAGGGGGATTAGCCTGGTCTCTCTAGCCCCGAATATTTGGTTCCATGCCCAGTGGAAACCCTCTTGCAGAACCTTCTGTCTGAATGGTCACTATATCCTGAGCCATAAAACAGGGAAATCAGTCATGTGACTGGAGCAGAGTCTTCTAAGATGCAAGGATAGAACAAGCTCTAATTTAGACTCTTGCATGCTCTGTTATACATGGCTCTAACAAGCATCTCCACAGCACTCTTCACCTGCAGCTGCCCAGTGCTCAGAAAAGTGAAACGGCCTTTGCCTCTGATTGTATTCCCCCAATCCTCGTGCATCAGCATCCAGTCCCTTCCTTTCTGACCCCACAGAGGGGATCTGCACGTGGGAAGGGGGATTTGATTTCTTTTTGCCTGACTTTCCCCTGGTGAGGAATCGCCCTTCAGCAGAGGCTCCAGGATAGCTGTCAGATAAGCCTTGACAGTATGGCTCCAGTGGAGCTGAGCTGCCAAGAAACGGGGGTTGTGTGAGCACAGAGTTAACGTGGAGGCATACGGGTTCTACAGATGGTCCCCTGTGTTCCCCTGGGTCAGCTGTCCCCTTCTTCTGACCGGAGCCTGTGGAGTTCAGTCAGTGAGAAACCAATGAGAGAGGAGAATTAAGCCTTCCATAGAATTTTTAGAAAATATTTAACTCCAGAATCCATTGGGAGATTCATAGACAAACGTTTGTTTTCAAACTCGACTGAATCTTCCACCAGTGAAGGCAAATAGGCACAAGCTGGTGGAATCCAGCCTGCAACATCTTGAAAGGGATATGCCTCCAAAATACCCTGTGAGAAAGAAAGAATAGAAACCAACCCTCTGTTTCTTATATTTACACTTGAACTAACTTGTTATAATCACATCAGCTTTGGAAAAACAAATGGGATACGATTTTCTTAAGCAGTCTAGAGGATTTAGGCACATGATCTCAAATAAACAAGGTGGCCACTGTGTGTCTAAATCCCCTTTCTTGCTTTGAAAATCTCCATCATGCTGTTTTGTCAGTTCTGTGTTGTGTTCTGTGTGAACTTGTTGCAGAATGGAGGGTTGATAAGGAACGCCTGGGCTTCTGAGAGCCTGGGAAATTGTCTAATTATTATTATTATTATTATTATTATTATTTATTGATCTTCTAAGAAAGAGACAATTAATAACAGCTGTTTCTGGATGACTATTTTGCCATGTCAGTGTGGTTCTACTGTTTTCTTACCATTTATAATACCTGCAAATTACACTATCACTTCAGGTTGGGCTAGGAAAGCGGACTAAACATAGAGCAGTTGTCCTGCAATTGTACCAACACTGGCATTTTCTAGCGGCTCCAATGAAGTACATGGAAACTTCTCATTGACTTCAACGAGAACAGGAACAGACCCTACTTCTGGGCTTTATAAATATACACTTAGGCTACGTCTATACTGCGCTGTTTTGCAAAAGAAATATGCAAATGAGGCAAAGAGTGGAATATCGCGGGCACTTCATTTGCATAACTAATGAGTGGCCGCTTTTCGTTCAAGAGGCTTTTGCGCAAAAAGGAGCCGTCTACACAGCTCCTTTCTGCACAAAACCCCCCTCTTGCTCAAGAGCCGTTCTTCCTGAAAAAAAGAGGAAGAACAGCTCTTGCGCAAGAGGGTTTTTTTGTGTAAAATGGAGCCGTGTAGATGGCTCCTTTCTGCGCAAAGGCCTGTTGCGCAAAAACGGAGCCTCGTTAATTATGCAAATGAGGCACAGCGATATTCCATGCTTCGCCTCATTTGCATATTTTTTTGCGCAAGAGGGGCAGTCTAGACATAGCCCTCCAGTGTAGATGCTTACGAGTTTTGTGAGGCTTATCATGCAATGGGTATCATTTCATAGGCAGGAGTTACAGTGCGGGGACCTTGCATCATATCAGGTTTCTGCTTTATGTAAACATTCGCCTTTCATGGGATTGTCATAGTAGTTTGAAGATGCTGATTAATTACCCAGTGTATGTGTATTTGATAGATAACTTTGCCCCCCTCACTGCTCACTTTGTCCTGTTTGATTTGTCAGCAAAGTCCTATTTCTTTCCTTCTAGGAATGCAGTTTCCGCAGAAACCCTGCTTTCGTCTGTGATACTGATCATTAAGAGTATGGCTATTCTGAAGTTAAACACCCTGCTTGTGGGGCTGTAACATTTGCCATGTAAACACTCAGGGTTGGCCTGGAGCCTGGGAACAAACATGCAGTGCAGAACACACAGTCACCGTTGAGCCCCTGCCTTGCTGTCAGGCCCGGACCTCCTCCTGCCCACGGGCTCTTGTGGGAAAGGAAAATTGCACTCTCCCAGCAAATGGGGGGTGTTCACCATGTGAGCCCCTGCCCTGCCACCATGCCATGCAGACATTTGCCTACCTGCAGAAGCTGCTATTTGCAGGCACTGTGTCGCACACGCTTTCAAAGCGGAAGCAAAAGAGCGAGCCCCAATGTAATGGATGGGAGGGAGACTACCCTTTTCTAGACATCCCAGCCATTCAGTTACCTAAATTGCCTGTAAATGGATAAACCCAGAGACAGTGGGTCCCTGAGAATCAATAGGAAATGTTGGCAGGGAGCCAGGAGAGCCAATGGGAAGAGAGCGTGAGATTGGAATTGAAACAGGTTCTGCCTGCTTCAGTCTTTTGTGTGAGCAGAGCAAGAGCTGGAAGAAATTAGTTAATCAGGAGATAGGCGTGGATTTTCCAGAGATATCCATAACTAAAAGGACTGAACCTTGGAACAAGAGATATGTAAGTGAACAGGAACTGTTTAGTTAGATGCAATTAGGTTATTTTCTTTAATTTTGGGTTTGGTTGAACTCTTCTGAGTTGATTTATGTACCCCCTCCTCCATACACTGTAACTTTTAAGCTGAATCCCAGCAAAGCAATTATTTGTGCTTTTAATCTGTGCTTTTTTCAGTTGCTCTGTAATACCTAGCAACCAAGTATGCTTTTACAAAATATATCTTCTTTGCTTTGTTAATAAAATCACCTTTTTAAGACTGTGATCTGATTCCTGAGTCCTAGAAGGCAGGGGATTGTGTGTGCATGTGCCTGAGACTGAAGGTCAGCTATTAAGAAATTACAGTTTGTTTTCAAGCTCTCTCTGGAGGAGGGTTAAAGAGTTTGGGGTACCCCACAGGAATAAATCCCCAAGTGCATCTTCCTTGGTTCTCAAAGGGGTTTTTGCATTTGGGTGGTGGCAGCGTACAACCCAAGACCAGGGTATCTGTAACCTTGGAGAGTTTTAAGCAGAAGCTTTTAGAGGCAAAGTATTTTTAAAGTCTCTTGTGGGCTCCCACCTTCTGCACTCAAAGTGCCAGAGTGGGAAACAGTCTTGACACTCGACCTGTTCTTTACCATGCCTGCCACCAAACTGGGTTCAGATGCTCCTTATGATCTCCGTGGTACCTGCATAGCGGGCACTAAAAAGCATAACTGTAGCCTTGTATATAATAGATGCCTATTGTCTTTGACAGGAGTTCTTTTCTGCTAAGAGATTAGGTTCTGTGTTCTATAATGCATCTCCTGTAAAGTATGCCCTTCACTTTTTTTGTTATAGCAGGTGCAACAATGAGCCTGTTGCCCACTCTTCTGGCTCCTCCAACTGTTCGGCTAGCTCAGATCCGAAGGCAAAAATGTAATTGGGATGACATGTTCGATGAGCAAATGCAATCTGTCAGCATGGACAGAGTGCAATTAACTGCATGGAGAAGAACAATGCTGCAGGAGATGCATACAGAGCATGAGGAGAGGAGAGCGTGCAGGGAACATGAACTGAAGACACAGGAGGACATTTTGATGCTCCTGGGGCAGCTTCTGACATGCCTGGTAGAGTCACAGGAGAGTCACGGACAGAGATCACTTCCAGTCCATGCTGAATTACATTCATTCCTCCCCACGTTCCATAGCCTCCTCTCCCAGGTGCCCTAGAATGCGGGATGGGGGGAAAGCCAAGGACAGCCTCACACTCAACCCCCAGGGTTGTCTCCCAGAACAAAAGGCTGTCCTTTTCACCCCTGTGATTTCTGAACAGGGGGATTTTAATACTTCCCTTGTCTCCCCCTCCCCACAAAGCTCCCATCCTGGACTCCTTTTCTGACACTGCTTCCTTTTGTTCCCTAAATAAAACTGCATCATTTCTCAACAGTATCTTTATTGTTTGTGTTGCATTGGGTGTGGGAGAGTTTACAGGGTTAAGAGCAACATACATAACTGTCAAATGACTGGCCATACACAAAGCTGTTTTTCAAAGCCTCTGTGCTTTGCAGTGCCCCTCGATGTACTCTCGTTATTACCGTGGTGTCTGACTGCTCATGATTACTGGCTAGGCGATCTCCTCCACCCCCCTGACCCTGCATCAAATTTTCCCCTTTACTTTCACAGATGTTATGGCGCACACAGCAGGCTGCCCCAACAATGAGTATGTTGCTTTCACTGACGTCTAACCTAGTCAATAAAGTGTGAAACCTTCCCTTTGATGTCCAAAAGCACATTGTACCACCATTCTGCACTTGCTCAGCCTGTAGACCACTCCTTACTGTGGACCAGGCTGCCTGTGTATGGCTTCATGAGCCATGGGAGCAAGGGGTAGGCTGGATCTCCAAGGATCACAGTTGGCATTTCAATGCCTCTCATGGTAATTTTCTGGCCAGGGAAGAAAATTCCAGCTTGCAGCTTTCTGAAGTGACCAGAGTTCCTAAAGATGCGCGTGTCATACTCCTTTCCCCACCATCCCACGCTGATGTTGGTAAAACAGCCCTTGTGATCCACCAGCACCTGCAACACCATTGAGAAGTGCCCCTTGAGGTTTACGTACACTTTGGCAAGGTGGTCGGGTGCCAAATAGGGATGTGCACTCCATCTATTGCCCCTCCACTGTTAGGGAACCCCATCATGGCAAAGCCCTTCATTATGTCCTGCATGCTTCCCAGAGTTAGTATCCTTCATAGCAGAAGGATATGGATTGCCTTGGGTACTTGGATCATAGCAGCCCCCATTGCAGATTTACCCACTCCGAATTGATTCCCAGCTGTTCAGTAGCTGTCTGGCACTTCAAGCTATCACAGAGCTATTGCCACTCACTTCTCAACTGTCAGAGTGGGTCTCCTTCTGGTATTGCTGCACTTCAGGGCAGGGGAAAGCAATTCACAAACACCCATGAATGTAACCTTATGCGTGAGAAAGTTTTGCAGCCACTTCTGATCATCCCATAGCTGCATAACTATGCAATCCCACCAGTCTGTGCTTGTCTCATGGCACCAGATCCGGCGTTCCGCTAGGTCCAGAGGATCAACTGCCACCAGCATCTGCCGATTGCTCCACTCAAGTGTTTCATACATGTCTGTGTTTGTGGCCTCCTCGCATTCTTCCTCGCTCTGACAGCTCCTGGCTATGCTCTGGACATACTGCAGCATAAGATGTGAGATGTTTGCTATGATTGCCATAGCACTTTGCAGCTGAATGGGGTCTATGCTTGCCCTGCTATGGCACCTGCAAGTATAACCTGGGAAAAAAAGGCCATGAAAAGATTGTTTGCCATTGCTTTCTAGCAAGGGGCGGGGGATGGAGGGAGGAGACGAGTGCATTATGGGATGCTGAAAACATGTACCCAGAACCACCCACTGCACTGTTTTTGCCTTATCAGGCACTGGGAGCCTAACCCAGAATGCAAAGGGGAGGCAGGAACTGTGGGATAGCTACCCATAATGCATTGCTGTCAGAGCTGATGGTAGCCACCCTATTGGGGATGCACAACTCACACACAGTGGGGACATGCACCTTCGATTTTACAAGGACATTAAAAAATTGACCATAATGAATTAGTCCTAATTTTGCAGTATAGACAAGGCCTCAGATGACTACAATTTCAGTGTAGACTTACCATTATATCACTGTTGTTTCCAGTAGCCAAAGGGAAAAAAAGGCAGCAAACTAAGAGAAAGAAATCCCTTAATAAAACTGTGCAAGTGTATTCAATAAAACAAAGAAAAACTTGCCTGAGTATATTTATTTAAGAGCAAATATTTTTCTTTCCTGAGTTTGCTACAGAGCGAATGGCCCCCTATAAATAAAACCACTAGCTTTTTTTTGGCGAAGAACCGTGACCTATTGAATTATTTACCCATGTTTAGTTTAAAAAGCCTGACCCCAATTAAATGGTCATTCGTAATGTCATCGTGTCCATTCTTCTGCAGTCAGACGTGCTGTGTGGTGTCACAGGACAAGACGTCTGGCAAGCACTTAGGAAAGCAACTTTCTGGTCCCAAATCTATCTTGCGGATGTTTTACTATGACATATGTGACTGAGTGCTAAGTTGCTTTATGAAATGATTGTTGGGAAAACTGAATACTTGCCACTCATTGAAGCCTCCTTAAGAAGATAAAATTTTTTTACCCTCTGGTGTGATGAAGATACATAGTCAGAGCTGACACAGGATGAACTGGAGCAGCCACTCCAGGCCCCACGCTTTTGGGGGCCCTGTGGTGGCCACCTCAACCATCCTATAGATGGAAGGGATACAGTGTTTATGGGGGCCTGGCATGGGTGGCAGTAGGAATTGCCCCTTCTCTCCCCACGTGGGCAGCGGATGCCAGAGCAACATGGCAGCCTGCTCCACTCTGCCATACTGCCCTCTTGTGGCCCATTGTGCTCAGCTTCTCTGGAGCGCCAGGAAGCAGAGTGCCCCAGCCTCAGCCCCAGGATGCTCCAGTTCCCACTGCTGTGGAGAAGTGGGGTGCAGCAGGCCCGGAAAGGGTGGCACAGCAGGGTGGAGCAGGCTGCCGGTCTGCTCTGGCTCCCACCATCTGTGTGGTGAGTGCAGGTGGGGGCGACTTGAGGAAGGGATGGGATGGGGCCTGTGGCTGGGGGATTGCCCCGGATCCCAGGCCTGGAGCACTGCGGGGGTTGCCCCTGGCCCCGAGCCCCCCTTGGTATGGCCCTGTAGATAGTGATTTCCTTGGAAGATGATTCATAGAATGGACAAAGTGATTAAATAGCAACGGATTTTGCCAGATTATGATTAAAAGCATAATCCTGGTCCCTTCGAGTTTAACTGGAAAGCTTCTTTTGACTTGAGTGGACCAGGATTCAGCCATTAGAAACACAGGCAGGAGCAATTTGTGTCTTACTTTCTTTGTCCTGTCTGTGTTTGCACCTTTATAAAGAAGATATCCCTATTAGCCAAGCACTGGAGCTCGAATCCATGAGGAGAATCCCTGTTTGTTCCCAAACACTCTAAGGCCAGATCTACGCTAGACCCGGAAGGTTATCTTAAAGTATGCAACTGGAGCCAGCTTACCTTAATCTGTGCTTGGCACCATCTTCACTGTGGAAGGCTTCCCTTACTCCTCACAACTGCCAGAAGTACCAACGCCGACTGGAGCCACCTTCAGCGTTCGATTTAGCGGGTCTTCACTAGACCCACTAAATCAAATGCCAGAAAATCAATCTCCAGTGCAGCAAGTGGAGATGTGGCCTGAGAGAACCGCATGTGGTTTGATTTAGAAAATCTGCCACCAGCCAGATTTTTATGACAATTATTCATAGCAATGCCAGCGTCTGACACTCTGCCCAGGCACATAAATGACGTCTTGTTGCCATAACTTGGAGCGCAATGGTCTCTCTATTTGGAAAGAATAATGGGCCACCTATGCACTTTCTTATACCTCCTTGGAGCCAGGATTAAATTAATGCAAACAATAGGAGCAATGAAAAGACTGGAGGAAACTAATCAAATGTGGCAGCAAAAAGCTTAACTGAGGAGCAAGCATGGCTGGAGCCTGGTCAAGATGGGAAGGAGGTAGGAAAATGGGACCCACAAATAAGTCATTTAGCAGTTCTCCCTCCCCAAGCTTCCCAGGACTCCAGTCTTGATGGACCAACGATCTGATCCAACATGGCAAATCTTATATTCCTGTGGTCTTTCATCCTCCTCTCATTTGTTTTTCTTTGTTCCACTGTAGACTTACAAATCTAATTTTTTTTTTAATTAGGAGGTATGTCAAGTCCCTTTTCCAGTGTTCTGGAGAGTTACTTTCCGCTCTGCTGAACACTAACTTCAAATGACACAAATGACGAGCTGTTAAGATCACGGTGGCAATCAAGTCTCCTTTGATGGGAAAGCTAAAAATACGCTTCTCCAGCTGATGCAGCCTGAAAGAGGAAAATGTAGGGGCTGGTTTAAAAGAATAGATCTTTTTCTGTACGACTGCCCTTCACGTAAATACAGGGACAGGCATGGTGTGTGGGTTACCAGGCTATTTCTGCCTTCCGAACTAGAACATTTACATGCACTCTAAATCTGAACTTGAACAGACCGTACTCTAATTAAAATTCGTCATTGTTTATGGGGCATTAGTAAATGGGGTTATTGCGAAGGGCCCTCCAAGAGTGATCTGTACAGTTCCCTCAATGATCAGTGGTTCGGGACATTGGAGAAGGAGGCCCACATCTCGGAGTTTGGATAAACACAACGTTGTCAGTAGTCCTCAGCCAGGAGCTGAACTGACGCACACAGGGGTCGTGATCTGCCAGAACCACACTTGCACCCCTCTCTTCATATTTGCTCTTGATCTGCCAACACCCAGACTAACTAACCAAACACAGCTTGTGTTGCCTAGTGTCCCCACTAAATCCTTGGCCAAACTAAGCAGTCGTGGAGCTAACTACCAATTACCCTGCTGCCACTACTCAGCCTTTTTTGATATAAGCAGCTCCTGTTAAAGGCAATGTAGGACCAGGATCCCATCTGCCATGACTGGAAATGTGAAATCACAGGGCAGATTTATGTGTTGCATGGCTTTCCCTTTCAGCTGCTCAAGCCTGCTTGTCCAAGACTGACTCTGAGGTTAGCAGTGGTAAGCAGAGTCCTAAATGTTTCTGTTTCTAAGATAAAGTGGAATAGGGAGGAAAGAATCAGGAACCGGAGGAAGAGATATAAATAACAGCACTTACATACCAGATACAAGAATATATTTAATGTGCCCCAGGCTCAGTCGATTCCATATTGGTGGTGGAATTCAGTGAAAGCACAGAATGAAGAAGACAGAAACTTAACCAAGATAGAACGGACGGTACACTCAGTTGATGGTTTTGATAGATGAAGCAGGTTCTTCCATTTAGCTACGGTAGCAAGAATATTTTGGCCACACAATATTTCCCTCCAAAAGGCGTCAGTCCCGGGTAGAAGCGTTCAGGGTCGATCAGTCTCTGCCCCGGTGGATAATGGGTTTTTCCATTTCTATACCTCCGTCGGCAGCTGCCCATTGCCGGCAGAGTGCTTGATGCTCCCATTCAGAGTGGTGGCCTTGAAGGTATAAGACCGGCGTCTAATGGAACCGTCAGTGTAGATGCTCTCAGGCTTGTTCTGGCAGCTGAAGAACATGAGGAACCCATTCCGGTAGTTCTTGTTCATCCAGCCATAGAGGAAGGGGTTTACAAATGTGGAGCACATGGCCACCACATGGAAGACGGTGTAAAGGAGTTTGTACTCATGGAAGATGAGCACCAAATCCAAGTCGATGGCAAGCTGGAAGATGTGGAAGGGGAGCCAGCAAACGGCAAACACCACCACCACCATCACGAGCATTTTCGTCGTCTTCTTCCTCCGGCACTGGCTTTCGTTGCTGGAGGTGGGGCTGATATGATTTTTCAGCTTGAACCAGATCCTGATGTAGGCATAGCAAATAATGGCCAGCGGAAGGATGTACTGCAGAAGGAGCATGGAAAGGCTGTAAATGGTGGCATCTCTGTTATTTCCAGAAGGCCACTTCTCAGAACAGACGGCTATTCTGAGGTTGATGGATGGGATTTCCTCATACCTGTACTCTCTGAAGATGGCCAGCGGGCCGGCCAGTACCGCACCTGCCAGCCACGTAGTGGCTATGATTGTGAAACTGAGCCTCTTGGAGATCCTGCTGTCCAAGTGGAAAACAATGCATCTGTACCTATCCAGAGCTATCACGGTTAAGGTGAGGGTGGACACGTGGACACTCAAAGCTTGGGCATAAGGGACCAGATGACATAGAGCGGCCCCAAACTTCCACTCATCCAGCAATGTGTATACCAAGGTGAAAGGCAAACAGAGAGTGTCCACCATGAGATCAGCCAAGGCCAGGTTAGCAATGAAGAAGTTGGTGACAGTCCTCATGGTTTTATATTTCACTATTGTGTAGATCACTAAGGAGTTGCCGATGAATCCCAGCAGAATGATTAGGGAGTAAGCTGCGATCAGTATGATCTGGACTCCCAGGATCTTGGTACTGTCCATCATAATGCTGCTGGAACCTTGGAGACCCTGGCTGGGTGTGACGATGCCCTTGGAGTGCCAGCTTCGGGGCAGTTTCTCATCCAGGACTAGCTCCTCCATGAGCAGGGTGCTGTTGGCTTGCGTCAGCAGCCCCATGCCTAGTTTGTCCTGTCAGGAGGAAGGGAGGCCTGTAACGTCACCTCTGGAATGGGAAAAGGGAAAGAGTAAAATGGAGACCATGTCAGACAGCAGGGCCGTTTCAAGCATCTAGAGTCACCCTGGCATAGCCAGCTTGGCATTACAAATGAAGCAGCAGCAGCAGTGATGTTTCATTGTCTTTTCCCTACTCGCTGCTCAGCTTGTGATTCCCAGACATTGTTGCAATGGCCACTCAGGGTATGTCTAGACTGCATCCTTCTGTCGGCAGAGGGATGCAGATTAGGCAGGTCGACATTGCAAATGAAGCGGAGATTTAAATATCCCACGCTTCATTTGCATAAAAATGGCCACCGCTTTTTGCCGACGCGGCACTTTGTCAGCAAAAAGCAGCAGTCTAGAGGGGGATCTGTTGAGAAAGAAAGCTTTTTTCGACAGATCCCTTATGCCTCGTGCAAGGAGGTTTACAGGATCTGTCGAAAAAGGGTTTTTTTCTCTACAGATCCCCTTCTAGACTGCCGCTTTTTGCCGACAAAGTGCAGCAGTGGCAAAAAGCGGCGGCCATTTTTATGCAAATGAAGCACGGGATATTTAAATCCCCGCTTCATTTGCAATGTCGACCTGCCTAATCTGCATCCCTCTGCCAACAGAGGGATGCAGTCTAGACATACCCTCAGAGGGATAATGTGAATCCCCATTAGACCTTATTTTAAAGTTACTCTGAAAATTCCTACTAACCCACGAGGGACTGGCCAGCGCCCATTCCACTTCCCAAATGAGTTTTTCAGATTTCATTCATTTGAAAGTGAATTTTCTTTTAACAAAACAAACAACCCTTCCACTTGCCATGCGGATGCGATCAAGACAGGGCTCAGCTTACAGTACCACATCTGCCGGCTCTGCCTACTGAGGCCTGTTAGGCCCCTGCTGTGGTTTTCAAAATGGTTAGCCCAGGCAGAGAAAAACGGAAGTGCCCACATGGGAGCAGGAGCCTGTGGTACTGTTTCACCCAGCCGTTGTCTAGGGGTGAATTGGCATCCTCCAATATCATGTCTGAGGAACAGAAGTGTGGCACACGAGACTGGAGGCAATCAAATATTGTAGTTCAGTAAACCACCAGCTTCATGTACAAAGGAACATGTCCAGGTGGCATATCCTGGATTGGGCACTAGCCCTTCACGTGAGAATAGCATCTGAGATGTTCTTGCCTGTCTGAGCATCAGAGCAGGAAAAGGCCACTGTTAGCTAGTACTAGAGACACGATCTAGGCGAGTATTTAGTTGCATGCAAAAAGGAGAGTCTAAGGGCATGTCTACAGAGCAGGACAAAAGCCGAAATAAGCTACACAACTTGAGCTGCGTCAATTGCGTAGCTTGAGTTGAAATAGCTTATTTGGGCTTTTGGCGCTGTCTACACAGCAGGAACTCTGAAGACGAGCACTCTTCCTTCGACTTCCCTTACTCCTTGTGAAATGCAGGTTACAGGAGTCTGCGTAAGAAGTCTTCCAGCTCGACATTACTTTGACATTATGTCGAAATAACTGCTTGTTGTGTAGACGCGGACTATGTAATTTCGGAATAACATCAGTTATTCCGAAATAACACTGCAGTGTAGACGTACCCCTGAGGCCTTCTCTAGCAGAGGTAACTAGAACCAGTCTGGTTCTACAAGAACCAGAGTAGAACCCTACTCTGAATGGGGTTAGATGGAGCACTCGCTGACCTTCTGCAGGACTGACCTCAGCATGAGAATGTGTGTCCGCCAGAGGTGCAAATGGGCAGGAATGCCGAACATGAACAAGCCGCTGCCAGTGTTATGCATGAGTATCCAAGCGTGAACAAGCATCTGAATGTGACACACAAGAATAAGAATCCCAATGTGAATAAGCCTCCCACCCCAGCTAGGTGTGTGAGCTCAAACTTCGCCCGAGAAAACGCCTTATTGTACATGATGACACAGGGCCAATCCAACTCCGTAAGCTAATGCTGCGATCACACTACGAGAATGCTACCGCGGCCGGGGTTTTATTCAGTACATACCAGCAGCATAAAATTCAACACAGCTATTAAATCCCCCCAGCTGAGAAGTGAAAAATGGGGTGAGCAGGGTTCACACTCTCCCCCGCTGAGACCCAAATGTGGGGCCAAGATCCAAGAATAATGCTGGAACAAAGGGCTGGTTAGGAAAACAGATCAACTGCGTTGCATAAATAAGATTCTGTGCAAATTTGCCGTGTGGCTTTTCTATTCGGAATCATTTCCAGTCGAGCGACAGGGTTTTAATCCTGCTCATCTCTGGGAAATGAAATATGGGCCCAAAAGAAAGAGCTCAGGCTTGGAGGCGGGGCCCGTGCATGGCATCCTATCGTCCTCCTTTCACATGAATTGGTCCCACTTCTGCATTTGTGTCTACAGGAACAAGCTGCTTCTGGGCAGCTCGGCAGCTCCTGGCCTGACAGCCACAGATGCAGAGTTCTCAGAACAGTCCCGAGGAAGGGGGGACTCTGAGTTATGAAGTGAAATGTGCATTGATTTCAGCTGGTTCCCTAAACAAGTGGAAGAAAACAATGGCCAGCACAATGGCAAACGAGGTTGCAGTGATCTGCTGCAATGCATAATAATTAGCGCACTGCGTTCGTTTATCATTCCTCAGAGCCAGGATCCCTTCTCCCCTTGGGAATCTGTCCTGGTGGCTGCAAAGCTGTGCTGCCCGGGAAGCGCAGGGAAAGGAGAACGGCCTAATTTAGACTGGTCCCAGCTGCGCGCTCCTTTGCGCTCTGTGTTTTTATTGGTGTTTACAACTTTGGCACCGGTGGCTCGGCTGCTGGCGCTGGTTTGTGAGGCAGAATTGCAGAGCCACATTCTCTTCTCTGTGGGGCCGGGTGTCAGTGATGCTGCACTGGTAGGACCAAGAGGGGAGTGATTCTCTGCCTTCAGAGCATTTTCTCATCGAGGCAAAAGTGGTGCACCCACAGAGTGAATTCTGAACAGCCACAGGCGAGGGAGAAAGGATGGGCCAGGGTGTGGACACCAGCCTCACCCTGGGAAAATTCTGGTTCAATGTCCCGTTCTGCGACAGGCTCCCTGGACCAATTTCTTAGCCTCTCTGCGTTTCAGTTCCTGGGCTGTACACAGAGAGGTCAAAGCACCCTGCCATGCCATCAAGGGGGCTTGTGAAGAAGTGGGTTGTGCCCACAAAAGTCCATGATGCCATCTGCATGTTTTGTTAGTCTCTCAGGTGCTGCAAGCAGCAAGACTATTCGTTGTTTTTAAAGTGTTTACACTAAAACAGTGATAGACAACCTAGGCTAGGGAGGGAGCCGCATGAGGGGGCCCTCCTTCATCTCAGTGGGCTGCAAGACTGGCATAACCAGGACGGTCTCCCGGGACAGGGCAGTTTTGCTCCCTGCACTTGCGTGCCTAGAATTTGCGGGGGGCACCGACTGAACCGTCACGGTGCCGTGATTGGCTGCAGAGCGAGTGCATGGCTCTCGCAGTCAGTGCTGCGTGCAAGCAGAACCTACCTCACTTCATGCGCCCTCGCTTTACCTGCCTGTCGCTTCAGTAACACCAGTAGGAAAAAATCGAAGCGGACGGGAAGCAGCAGAATCTGGCAACCCTGCACAAGGGCAACGGTAAAACAATGTGTCGCAGGCCACACATAGAACCCCCATGGGCCGCAGGTTCCCCCCAGCTGCTCTGCAGGCTGCGAGGGGCTCACATGCAATGTTAATAGGGGCCATATCTAAGGCAGGCGAGATCAGAAGGAAGGGTAACCACACGCCGCGGGGGGGAAGGTAACACCCACATTCAGCTGGAGGAGAGACAGGAAAGTAATGAAGGTGAGAAGGCCACGCTGAAGGTAACATGAGGCTGCGGGAGGGGCAAAGGCAGGCATAGGTGACTGGTGCACACAAGGGTTGGGGGTGCAGGGAGGGCCAGCCAAAGGAAAAGGGCCAGGGCCCATTTAGCAATCAAATAGTGCAGGGTGCCCACACCTGGCACTAGTAGCGTCTACTAAATCCTTCACCACCTGAACCCAGGCCTACGGGCACGTCTGTTGGAACCAGCCTCTTCTCCTGGCAGGAGGCTGTGGGCCCCATTAACTAAACCAGCGCAAACCCTCGGGCCGCCGGCTCCTCCCTCTCACACAAATGGAAGCCAGCGTCGCGGCCTGCAGCTCAAGGCGTCTGCTCTTGCAGGGAGTGGAGATGTTCACCGAGCAGGGAGGAGTTGGGCCCTGGGGAACGTATCGATCAGCGGACAAAGGAAATGCTGAGAGACACCATTTGTTGCACAAGCCTCCATGGAAACAAAGCTGCCGATCAATGGGCAGCGTGCTGCAGCGGTGACCCAGCGCCACTGCTTCCCTGCTGTCCAGGAAGCCCCTCCAGCCCGCGGCCCTCCTCCGGGAACTGGCGCTGGGCTGAGCCGAAGTCAGAGCGAGGAGGGGCGAGCAGAGTTACCGTTCAAAGACTGGTGCGGAACAGACTGAAGGAGGGGCGTGTTTCCACTGCCGATTTCCTTGGCTTCCTCACGGCTGCCCATCCTGCCCCATCCTCATCCGACAAACTATCTAGCCACAAGTCTCAGCATCATCCCGAGCCCAGGCACTTCCCTCTCTCTTTTTCCCACAACAGTTGCCAACTGGCTGCAGAGTTTGCTATTTAAAACCAAGCTATTTTCTTTAGTGGGAGACTGGTGATAAAAACAACCTGGGGGCAGCCAGAAACATAACAGTCATTAGGGCTGTTTGGCTTCAACCATAAAAGGTCTTAATGGACTTTTGCTTTTCAAAGGGCAATAATTAAAAACCAGTTAAGGAATTTTAGTTAAGAAGCAAAACCGCAATAGATTCATGCACTTTACGGCCAGATGGGATCGCAGGGGCCATCTAGTCTGACCTCCTGCACATCGCAAGTCAGAGAACCTCACTCAGCTTCTCCAATAATAGACCCCTGACTTCTGGCTGAGTTACTGAAGTTCTCAAAACATGATTTTAAAATATGACATTACAGAGACTCCACCATTTGCTGTAGTTCAAACCAGCAACTGCCCCAGGCTGCAGAGGAAGGGGGGAAAAACACTAATGGGTAACCCCAAGCTTATTTGGGCTGCTTCTAGGTTGACAGCTCATGCACCAAGGTTCATCCCAATGGGAAATCAAACTTTTGAGTTACAGCCCCCTTACATTTGTATTGGGACGTGGGAGTCAGGGTCAGGCCAGCCAATGGGGGCAGGGGGCAAAAGAGGAATTGCCCCAAGGCCCACTGATTCAAAAGGACCTACAGCAATGGTGACCAGAGTTCCAGGCCCTTTAAATCACCGCCAGAGCACCGTTCCACATGCTCTGCACAACTTTGAGGGCTGGCTGCTCTGGACCCGCCCCTTCCACTTGAGGCCTCGCCCCTTCCAGTGGTACGTAGCCGGCCACCCCCACACCTTGCCTGAGGCTCATGGAAGCTGCCAGCCCTCCTGGTTGGGGTACCAAGCTGCCCAAATCCTAGAGTCCTAGCAAAGCTGTGAGGAGAAATGGAGAGCTCTCAGGAGCTAGGAACTGCTTTTGTGGGAATGAAGCCTTAGCGGTGCTGGCAAGTGGGATGGCAGAAGCAGAAACACTCCCATTTGCTGTGCAGCCCTCTGCTACGGTAAACAACTGGGAACAAGCTCAAGGGCCTTGTGCCTCTGACAGGGGAGTTATTCAGGTCTGTTCCATGGCTGAGATGAAACCGACGCCATCTCTGTCTTTTCCAAGGCAGAGTCACGCTGGGGAAGACCTGTGGTCTGCCGGGAACACGAGGTGACCTCACGGGTAGAGAGATATGCCCAGCTGTCTGTGAGGGGAGTGTGCTTCGCAAAGGGAGAGGCACAGGTCAAGTCTCCTCAGTGACCCAGGCCCTTGCTCACCATCTGAGCTCTGCCTGATTTTCAGAGGTGCTGAGAAGCCACAAATCCCACCAAAGTCACTGGGAACTGCTTGTGCTCAGCCCCTTGGGTAACCGGACCCCACTAGTGTCATGTACAGCACTGCTGGGGTTGCGTAAGAGCCCTGTATGGGGATGCTTCCTGGTTCATCCTCTGCTTCAGAGAAGACCTGGCACACAGACTGGAAACCACAGTCCAAAGGGGAGAGAGGCTACCCCAGCAAGAAGAACGTAGATGTTGGATGTCTCCACCCGTAGGTGCTACAATCTACCTTCTGCCCGTAGGGGAATGTGGGAGGGTGAGACTGGGCAGTGGCTTTAGTGGCTGCACCTCAGTTCTCAAGACAGGACAGGACGAGACTGAGGATGGGATAGAAGAAAAAAAAAAGCAAACATGATTCTGGGCTGCATTAATGGGAGTGTTGTGAGCAAGACACGAGAAGTCATTCTTCTGCTCTACTCTGCCAGTTCTGGGCACCACATTTCAAGAAAGATGTGGAGAAATTGGAGAGGGTCTAGAGCAGAGCAACAAAAATGATGAAAGGTCTAGAGAACATGAGCTATGAGGGAAGATTGAAGGAATTGGGCTTGTTTAGTTTGGAAAGGAGAAGACTGAGAGAGGACATGATAGCAGCTTTCAAGTATCTAAAAGGGTGCTACAAGGAGGAGGGAGAAAAATTGTTCTCCGTGGCCGTTGATGGTAGGACAAGAAGCAATGGGCTTAAATTGTAGCAAGGGAGGTTTAGGTTGGACATTAGGTTGAAAAAACTTCCTACCTGTCAGGTCGTTAAGCACTGGAATAAATTGCCTAGGGAGGTTGTGGAATCTCCATCACTGGAGATATTTAAGAGTAGGTTAGATAATCATCTGTCAGGAATGCTCTAGACAGTGCTTGGTCCTGCCATGAGGGCAGGGGACTGGACTTGATGACCTCTCGAGGTCCCTTCCAGTTCTAGTGTTCTGTGATTCTATGACTCAGTTCTACATGGGAACCCCAGCCTGACATCAATTCGGGGAATCCATCAGGTCTGCAGCCACAGTTCATCCCAGCTGGGCAATGCTGTCTATGTTAGGTTCCATTCCTTCCAGGGATCAGACTCAGTGTCCACTCCAGTTGGCACTGAAATCCGGTTCTAGAACATTCACAGTCTAAATGACCTGGACTGCCTGCCTGCCCTCACTAGCTAGCTCCGCTCACCTGTTAGACGGAGTCATAGGTGACTCATAAGTTGTCACCAGGTACCTGGTCCCTTTAAGGGGGAATGGGGCCAGTCCTACCTAAGCTGTAATTAACTGCATCTCACCCAGTGGGACTAATGGGGTCAGGTGTTAGCAAGGCAAATACCTAAGTCTCGTACTAAAAAGGCTCAAGAAAGCAACCATGGGGACTGACTGTGGAGGACAGCAGTTGTGCTGGGTTGTGGCTTGACAGCGGAGCTGAAGGAGCAGTGAACTCCTGTCGTAGGCCTTTGGAGCAAGAGAGCAGCCTCCAGAGACGGTGGGAGCTGAAAAGGAGCTCAAGAAGATTGAGGGGCTCCAGCCTGGAGGGGGTGAAAGATGCACCGGTCGTGTTTCAGTTTTGTTTGTAGTTCTGAGTTCCACTTAGGAGCTGGAGGAGTGTCTCTGCACGTGCTGCTCTGCAAAGGAAGTGTAAACTAAATCTGTGCTGCCGGCCCCGGGGAAGCCAGGCAAGGGTCTCCAAAGAGACCAACCCGGAGAAGCTAGTTTGGAGCAGGATTTTCCTTCTCTCAGAAGGGGGCTGAACTGTAAGTTTGACCTGGCTGAGGCACCCAGAAGAACTCCACTGCAAGACCAAATTGGCCACCACAAGGCAGTTCTGGAGGGGGGAAAGAATCCCTGCAATTCTTCAGCCTGACAAGATGGGGTGCTGGGGAGCACACCCCACGAGACGGGAGCCATACAGCCCCCCCTCCCCCCCCATACTAGCCACCTGAATGGTTTGACTCCGACCTATGTACTGTTTTGGGGTGGCCAGGCAGAGCATTGCATGGCTCTGACAGGCAGGAGAGGAGCAATGGCAGAGGGCATCTCCTGAAAAATGAGGCAGTTGGACGGAGCTGGAGACAGAGAGGTCGTGTCTCTCCCCTCGGGAGATGGAAAACAGAGCTGTTTAATTAAAGCCCTGCGCAGTGAGATTAGGGTGGCTCCTGCCAGCAGTTTCTGAGCCGGAGGGGACAAAGGGAGCAGATAGAGGATAATGAGAAGGGCCACCCTTAGATTAAAGGCCCTCTGGGGTCACAAGCCTCTCGCCATTAGGTTTAAAGCAGGAAGGGGAGGGACCTGGAGCCAGACTCTTCTCCTTGCTTCCCATCCGATTAATATTGCACTGCTCTTTTGGCAACTGGCTTGAGGCCTGAGGAATCAAAGGGCTGCCAATAACTTCCTTATGTTCATGCACTTGGTAATGGTCCTGTTGCTGCTATGACCTTTCCCCCGAGGGCTCAGACCCAAACTGATCCATCGGGTCAAATAAAGAGAGTTGAGTTAGGACTTGGACTGGACCAATGCCTGGAAAGGACTAGACCAACTCTCCCTTTGCCTGCTTCCGACAGACTTCACGGTGACCGCGGGAGGAGAGACAGCAAGGCCCCTGCAAGAGCTGGATATGTCCTTCCTTAGGCAACACCAGGGACACATTGAGACCTGCACTACTGGGGGACCTTGGGGTCTGAGCCCCTCTCTGTCCTCCAATAAGTATGTAGCAAAAACGGGCTAGGTTTCTGCTGTCCTCGGTTAGACATAGGAATTGCCAGAGCTGATCAGACACCTGAACCATGTAGTCCAGCATCCTGGCTCCAAGACTGGCCAGGAACAGAAGGTCTTTAGTGGAAAGAGGTATGTGTATGTGACAGAGAGAATCATCTGATCTTGGAGGAACACAAAGCCCCATATTGTATAGACCCATGATAGGGCTTCCTGGGGAGAGGAGAGCATGGGGGACAGAGAGGAAAATCAAGAGAAATCAGGCAGCGCCGGAAAGAGAAGCAACACCCTGAAGTCAGAGGATCCAAGAGCACCATCAGGTGGCTGCTTCCCCAGCCCTGTGGCACCTCCTGTGCTCAGAAGGGCCCAGGTTTGACTCTGAAAGCTCTGGGAAAGGCCACACCAGCCAGGCAGTAGGACAGTCCCTTGTCGCTTCAGGCCTGAGCCCCTGGCTGAAGGAGAGAGGCTAAACCAAGGCTGGGACAATAGCACTAAAGCAGCCCAAAGCAATGACGGGGTCCAGAGTTGAGTCACCCCAGGAACTCCTGTCTCCGCATGGGAACCGGCAGGCTCCTAGCATGGTGCGCTCACATTTTCATGTGAGGGCGCTTCCCAGGAGCAGGAGAAGTTTCTGCAGGAAATGGTCCATTGGGGGAGCTCCCAGATACTTGGATCAGAAGACAAGAAGCAATAGGTGGCGACAGAGAGCAATGGTTGCAAAGGACGCACCTCGCTAGTTCTCCCCCATAGAAGACCCAGCAGGGAATGGGGGAGGAACAGCTTCATCCCCTAGCTGTCCCCAACCCCGTGGAGAATGAGAAAGGGGCTGGCATTCCCCTTACGGACCTGGAAGCCTGGAGCAGAAGTGCCTCCAACGTTGCCATGGGGCAAAGATTGGCTGGGCACGGGGAGGCGGATTCCTGGCGTGCGTTTTTCTCTGCACCGGCTCTGGGGGGCTGCAGGAGCTGAGAGAAGGGAGGTGCTGGATGTGTGCCAGGATCCCGCTGCGGGTCGGGGACTGTGCGGCCTGATTCTGCGGCGGGAGCGAGGTGACCCCGGCAGATAATGGAGGAGACAACCCCCAAAGAGAAAGTTGGGGGAGAGAAACTAGAACCCTGCTCCCACCCAACCTGTCGCAGGCACTTCGCTTCTGGTGGGACACAGCTGAGGAGCAGATGGCCAAGAGCCTGTCCCAGCCCAGGGAGGCGCAACCACTCTTAAAACCAATATGCAACAAGGGAGGAAAGAGAGCAACCCCGACTTATCACTGTGCAGCCAGCCTCCGCAGCTAACTGAGCAGAGCCACTGGGAGTGACAGCAGCATGGCAGGAGCATGTTCCTATGTAAATGACAATGGAAGCCAGTAGAAAGGAGGTTTCTATCAGAGGATGCAGGGAAAGATTTACAGGAGGGAGCAGAATTTCTTAGGCAGCAGCTCATTATATCTACACCTGCCAGTCTCTGCTCTGCAGGTTTGGGAATCACTTCCACAGATCTCCCCTTCCCTCCCCGCCCAGCACCCCTCCTTCTTTCTCCTCTTCTCTCTGAGCATCCTGCCCCCCCAGGCTCCCTGCTTCTGCTCAGGAACATTGCAAAACTCCTATCAGTGGTGCTTGCATGCGCCTTCTTAATTCCATCTCTCAGTGCCGCCAGCACCTGAGATCAATCCCCGGGATGCTGCTGCTTAAACTCTGCCCTGGGAAAAATATCCCAAATCTCCACCGTGCCCCAAGAACAAGCCCTTCTGGCAAATGCAAGAGCAGTCTCTGAATTCGGAAATGAAAGCACACAAAGCCACGTACCTGGTGTTACCGTCTCATCGCTGGTTGGGATGGGGCTCCGTCCTTTCCACTTTCTCTCCGTGCGGCTCAACCTATTGCAAGCAGAATTAAAGCACCTCTCTAAAACTAACTCCTGGAAAACAAAACGAAACACACACACAAAATCATGTGGACGACTGGACTCCTGGAATGCGCTTTATCCCGGAGGAACGGTCTGACATGCCAGCCTACAGGGCGAGGAGCTTCCTCCGGGAGCGTGACTGACAATCCCTGCCACACAAAGCTGGATGCTCCGTTAGATACTGAATGAGAGAAAGAAGAGGGAGTGCGTGTGTTTTAACAAACAGGAAAGGAAAGGGGAAGGGAGCCTGCTGCTGCCGTTCATACATTGTTCAGCCACTGAGGGGCTTCTTGCAGTGGAGGAGAGGAGAAGCTGAAATGTTCCATCACAGCACCTTTCTAGCCCCGGGAGAGGCAGTGCAGTCTAGTGGTTAGGCCTGTGGCTGGGGAATCAGACAAGGAGGGTTCTGCTCCTGACTTCTTGCGGGATCTTGAGCAAGGGTCATTTTGCTTGCTCTGCACCTGTTTTGCCTATTTCCATGGCGAGCACGTTGGGCCTGGAACTATACCCCCTCCTCTGTGTTCGGACAGGGCCTAGTACAATCGGGCAGGTTTATGTGCTAAATAATGATAGTCTGAAATGGCAGTAGCCCAGCGATGAAAGTAACTTAAAATTTCTTACAGGCTCCTATTGCAACCCAGGTTCCTGCCAGCTCCCTGCTGGCTTTTGCCGCAGCTCAGCCAGCTCTTGCCGCTTCCTTTCACCGCTGCAGTAGCCACATGGCAACAGCTAGTCCTTTCTCAGAAGCTAGAATGAGGAAGCCAAATGAGCCTTCCTGGTGCTGTCCAAACTGAACATCCCTGCCTCCAGGAGCTGATGGGCTAGTGCGGATGTGTCTACATTAGTACAACAGGCGTTGGGGGGGGGTTGGTGAAGTTACATTTTCTGTTCTTTTTTGGAATCATAAAACCCATCAGGACTTGTAGTAAGATGAAGGCCTAAAACATAAGCCCACGTAGCACAGTCCTGGTGAGGCCTGAGGTCTAGCTAATAATGGACAAAACATGGCTAAAGCAAAGGTAAAGCTGTGAGCAAGAGCAGGCCCCTGCTGACAGAACTTGGCACAAATAGGGCTGAGAGTGCAAAACACTAAGGCTACATCTACATTGGCACCCTTTTCCGGAAAAGGGATGCTAATGAGACACTTCGGAATTGCAAATCCGCGGGGGATTTAAATATCCCCCGCGGCATTTGCATGAACATGGCTGCCGCTTTTTTCCGGCTCGGGGTTTTGCCGGAGAAAAGCGCCAGTCTAGACGCGATCTTGCGGAAAATAAACCCTTTTCCGGAAGATCCCTTATTCCTACTTAAATAAGTAGGAATATTCCTTATTCAAGGAATAAGTGCAGAACAATAACTGGTACTGGTCATAAGTTGAGATTACATAGTACCACCACCCAGCGGCGGATATAGGGCAGAGCGAGCGGGGCAGCTGCCCTGGGCCCCGCACTTCCAGAGGCCCCGCGCATGCGCTGTGGTGCCACGGCGCATGCTCCGTGTCAAAGGGGAGGGCCCTGCGAAATTGTGCTGCCCGGGGCCCCGCAAAACCCTCAACCGCCCCTGCCACCACCTCATTAAAAAAAGACCTTGGTACCCACTCTTCACAGATACAGATCCAGGTTCTAAAGGGTCTAAAATGACAGCATGATGGATAGAGATGCTCTAATCAAACCACGAGATAGAGGGTGATGGGTGGTATCTAAGTAGCGTCAGAGGGTGGCAACCTGATATGTCAGCAGTGGGGTGTGATTTGTTTGTACCTGTATATAAAGTGGTGTCTTGGGGGGACGGTCTTTGTATGACCTCGGGGCAGTGGAAATTTCCCACTGATGGAGTCATTCCATTATTATGGGGTACATATGCGTAGTGGATCAGCAGAGTCTACTGACAATTGTTACTGTACTTCGCTTAACAGTAAACCTGGCCTGGCACCTTTGATCCTTCTCTGGTTTGTGGTCTTTGGGGGCTCTCTCGGGGTCTGCTGTGGTCATTGGGTCCACATCACTGAGTACACACGCAAGCAGCCTTCCGGTTATCATCATCGACGGAGCCAGAGACCTGTGAGGACACCACGGCAGTAAATCCACCTAACTACAGCCGTAACGCAAGAGAGAGGTGCGCCAGCCCCACAGCTAAAGGTCCATGCTGCTGCAGCCCCTAGCCTGGCAGGAACTGTGGGGTCTGGCAGAATAGCCTGCAGCCAGAACAGGGAAACAGTGGAGGGGGCAGGGCTTCCTGTCTTTCACAGGTGGGTAGCCAGTAGAAAGGGGGCTTCATGGCAAGCGCTCGGCAGCAGGCACTCTGTGTTTGCCTTTCCAGCTGGCAGGGACCAGGAAACGAGGGAAGGGGAAGGGAGAGATCCAGGATCTGCTTTGAGACCCTACCCCTAGGGAGCCATTGTGGGACAGGTTCGTATGGCGCCCCAGCTGGGGCTCTGGCAGGCTGCGCTTCCTCTCTCTGGTCAGCTGTGGAGAATCAGGCGCCAAAGAGCATCAAAGTAGTGTCTGCTCAGACAGGTCCAGGGTGCTAAATGGGCCACTGTAGCCAGGGAAGGGAAAAGGGGGAAAAAAGCCATGGCCAAACAGAAAGGAAAGACCAACCATGGCCGTGAGTCTGTCCGAGTGACCTATCCCTTCCAAGCAGTCCGTAAATGGGTGTGCGGGGTGGATTCTAACCAAGGCATTCTGTAGAGCCCTGCAATATAATCACAGTACTCTTCCAGCAATGTACTAGACCGCCGTACCCAAAGGCCTGAGCACCCTAGCAAAAATATAGCACAGAACAGTAATAAATACAGTGTCGGGAGAGACAGGCCTAGTCCCCACTGGCTGCTGCTCCAGGCTGAGGTGCAATCATTTTGCAGTCCTAAGGATGATGTTTATTCCCCCTGGCCCCGGGCGAGGTGCAGACGTGACAGGCAAAGCTTTTCATTGGACCTGTGCTATGCACAGCACACCCGAAGGCTGCCTGTTCAGGAGTCAGGCCACCCAATCGCTCCGTCCAGGGCTGGAGGGCAGCGCTGCTCTCGAATGTAGGCATCCCTTGATGGCCCCCAATCAGCATCAGCCCAGGAGACACAATAAACAATGCTGCTTGCTGAACCGTTTCCGCTTCCCAAGGGCAGGAGAGGAGATAAGCCAGACGAGTGACACTGGGTGCGTTGCCTTGATGTGTGCTGTATCACTCTGCGGTTTGCCATCTGCCAGTTGTTACACCTGCCCAGGGCATTGGAAGCCGTCAGGCAGGCAGGCGCTAGTGGAGGCAGGAGGGAGCTATGACAGCATTATTCCTGTTCACAGCCTTGGGTGGGATTTCAGGACAGGGCGGCACACTGGAGACTAGCAAAGGGTCTTTCCTCTGACAGTGCGGAGAAGGATACTTAAGCACTGAAACTGGTTACCTAGGGAGGTTGTGTCACCCACACAGGGGGCGGGTTGAGACGCCTGTCAGGGATAGCCTAGGTGTACTTAAGTCTGCCTCAGCGGGGGATGATAGATTAGATGACCTCTTGAGGTCACTCCCACCATTTATTTGTGAGATTCTATATGGCCCCCTCACCACTTAGTTTCTAAGCACCTGCCCCTCACAGTCTTCCATGTGTGTAGCCTTACAATACAGATGGGGAACGGATGCGCAGAGAGACTAAGTGACTTGCCCAGGTCACACAGGATGTCAGTGGCAAAGCAGAAACTAAGTCCTTCAAATCCAAGGCAGGTCCAAACCATGGAACCAGCCTGCCTTTGCCTGCCATTTCCTTTCTACAAAGTCTCTTAAGTTCAGGACCGGGCTCAGTTTTAGCTGTACCAAAAAACCACGACCAAAGGGACAGCTTGAATTCCCAGCTAGCTGGGTGAAGAGAAGCAGCAGGTTAGCCCCACTAAACAGAGGAGCCTCACACTGGGCCAGAGTCTCTCAGCTGTCCCCTTTGGAGATAATGAATCAGGTGATCACATCCCAGAAGGGGAAGGTAATGGATAGTGAGTGATGCATAATATCCTGAGTCTCTTCCTTTAGGCAGGAGAAAGTCTGAATCCAGCAACAAGAATGTCTCGTCTGGCAAGAGATTCTTGCTACTCGTGCCTCAGATCAGAGCTCTTTGCTAAGATCCCCCTTGGCTGTCACGAGATGGCTATGAATCAGGCTGCCCCCCAGCAACATCCTTCTGTGCCTGGTGCTGGCAGGGTGCAGCTCAGAGCTACGGGGTGAGTTCCTTCCATTTCTGGCATGTTGTGTTGCAATATCGCGGCCGAGTGGATGCCAGCAAATATTAACACCTCGTCTCGGGCCAAAGAAACTGAGCTTATTTTAATGGACTTTGGATTAATCAGCGTAACTGTCTGTGCTTGCTTCTCTCCCACAGCTCGAATGGGTCCCAGTGGAGGGGTCAGCACCAACGCTTAGATGCCTGCAAGTATTAACGAAGATTCTTTTGGGACATGGGGTCACTTTGTCAGTGCAGCAGCCCGAGCCCTCTCCTCTCCCAGAGCTAAACCAGGCCAAAGGGTCGGAGTCGCTGCACTGTGGCCCCGTCTCTCCCAGGAGAAGGGGCTGCAGAGCACTGGAGGAGGCACCGCTTGGGCATAGCTGCTGACGTGGCTGCTCTCTGTGTCGGCCTGTGTCCACGGATCATTACCCTGGCAAATGGAAGAAACCCTGCGAAATAGAAGGCTCCTGTCACTGCAGAGTGCAGTCCGCCGCTGATGTAGGCTAGGCCAGGGTGTGCTGCCCTCCCCCTCCCACCAGGAGCGGGCTGGGTTGTGTGAGCTGAGTATGGGATTGCTCTGCGGCACATCACAGCCTGTTGCCAGGGACTCATCCTGGGGTTGTATGTGTGGCCCTCTCCATCCAGTTAGTAAAGGCCAGACCTGCATCTAACTGGTGTCCATCCAGACTCGCCCTCTGCTTTAGGACTCTGCTGTGGCTCCTCAGAGCCTGCGTCACGCTGCAGGGAAGGTGCCAGAGGGGCAACAGCTATGTAAGGATCAGAGGGCACTTGGCATTCCCCCGTGCATCGGGCATAGAGTGCATCCCTCACACCCGCCTCCCACGTATACCTTACACCCGCATCCCTCATACCCGCCTCCCATGCATCCCTCACACCCACTTCCCTCACACCCGCATCCCATGCATCCCTCACTCCCACTTACCTCAGACCCGCATCCCATGCATCCCTCACACCCGCCTCCCTCACACCATCCCGCATCCCATGCATCCCTCACACCCGCCTCCCTCAGACCCGCATCCCATGTATCCCTCACACCTGCATCCCGCATCCCTTGCATCCCTCACACCTGCCTCCCTCAGACCCCGTCATCCCATGTATCCCTCACACCCGGATCCCTCACACCCGGATCCCATGCATCCCTCACACCCGCCTCCCATGTATCCCTCTCACCCTCCTCCCTCACACCCACATCCCATGCATCCCTCACACCCACCTCCCTCACACCCGCATCCCATGCATCCCTCACACCCGCCTCCCTCAGACCCGCATCCCATGTATCCCTCACACCTGCATCCCTCACACCCGTCTCCCATGTATCCCTCACACCCGGATCCCTCACACCTGTATCCCATGCATCCCTCACACCCTCCCTCCCATCCTCTCACCGCCTCCCCTCACACCCACATCCCATGCATCCCTCACACCCACCTCCCTCACACCCACATCCCATGCATCCCTCACACCCACCTCCCTCACACCCACATCCCATGCATCCCTCACACCCGCCTCCCTCACACCCGCATCCCATGCATCCCTCACACCCGCCTCCCTCACACCCGCCTCCCTCACACCCGCATCCCATGCATCCCTCACACCTGCATCTCTCACAGCCACATCCCTACATCTCTCAGGCCTGCATCCCGTGCTGCCCTGCCAATGCTAGCGGGTATCCCATGGGCTGGGCCATGGCTCTCCTGCCACATACAGACAGAACCCCCTAGGGCTGTGAGCAGCTTACCACTCTGTGCACCTGCCACACTGCAGCTCAGAAGGCCCTAAAAAGCAGCCCCTGCTCCACATGACTGGAGTCACCCTCCACAGCTGTCGCCTGGTTCAGGGCTGGCCTGGTGGTGAGCAAAGCAGACCCCCCATTGCTGTCCCACTCTTCCCTGAGATGGCCGCCCTGTCTAAGGTGGCCCGCAGTTAGCCATACCTCCTTGCACAGACCCCGTCCCCAGAACCTGGCTCTCCTTGCTGCACAGCAGGCCTGGGCTGCCTGCCAGCCTACCTAATCTCTCCATGCCATACAGTGATTAGTACTGGATTTGTGCACGGGCAGCAAAGCGCTGAGACACCAGCTGGACCTGGAGCTTCTAATTAGTTCAAGAAACCACTGGGCCAAGAGCCACTCACCTTCCTCACATGATCAGTGGGACCCTGGGGAATGATTTGCTGTCAACTCCCCTGCATTTTTCAAGGCTGGCTCAACTTCCGGTGCAGCAGGGTCTGCCATGGCCTGGCCCCTGTGCAGAGCCTGGATTTCTCTACTGGGAAAGAGCTGGAGGTACCAAGTCAGATGGTCTCCACATCACTCCTCTCTCTGATTTCACCAAGGCTCAGAGCTTCAGACGCCTGTTGTTAGGCACCTAAATACCTTTGCTCTGGGCCAAACTACCTAGGCAGGTATGGTCCTTGCTCGGAAAACCAGCCAGCTCCTCCAAGAGTTTCCACCGGGAAGCCTGCTTGTCTGTGGGCAAACTTCTTGGCTGCCCTTTCCTAGGATCCAGCTAGCCCAATATGCTGTCTGCAAAGCATACAGCCTAGATGCTGACACCATGGGTGCTCTGGGGCTGGAGCACACAGGGACTTAGTGGGTGCCCAGCACCCATCAGCCGCCATGCTCCCCTCTCTGCCCCCATTGTCCCAGTGCCTCCCACCCATCGATGGCCCTGCTGATCCACTCCTTCCCCTCCCAGCCCCTTGTTTTGCAGTGTACAGAGGCTCCAGAAGGAAGTGAGGATGAGGCATGCTTTGGGGCAGGGGGTGGAAAGAGATGGGGTTGGGGGCAGGGTGGGGGCCGAGGTTTGTGGGAAGAGGTGGAGTGGGGTTGGAGAGTGGGATCAAGCTGCCCCAGGCTGCCCCAGTACGTACACAACAATAGCTCAGGCTCTCTTGTAACCAGAGCCTAGGTGGGGGGAGCAACCAGGTAACACCTTTTGCCCGGGAATCCGAACAAAGGAGGAGGCGGGGCTGCCTGCAGTTGCTAGGTGTGTGGGCTCTCTCTGCTAGGGTTGCCAGATGGTCTCCCAAAAAATACCGAACACCCGGTATTTTTTCGTCAAGCAAAAAAAAAAAAAAAAAGAAACGCGGGATAAGCAGTGATCACAACCCCGCCTCCCAGCTGGGACTCACAGGCTGGGAGGCGGGGCCACCATCACCCCCGCCAGGCTTCTGCACAATCACAGGCTCCCAGCGCCGTCCCAGCCACTCCCCCCACCCCGGCTAGGCTTCTGAAGCACCCAGAGTGGCGATTGCAGCCCCGCCTCCCAGCTGGGACTCCTAGGCTGGAAGGAGGGGCCGCCATCGGTGCTGGGAGCCTGTGATTGCGCAGAAGCCTGGCGGGGGCAGGGGGAGTGGGGACTCCCAGCCGCTCCCCCCGCCCACGCCAGGCTTCCGTCCGGTGCGCAGCCGGAAAAATCAGAGAATACCGGACATTGCACATGTCCAGTATTCTCTGATTTTTTTTACCGGACAAAGAGCACAAATACCAGACTGTCCGGTAGAATACTGGACACCTGGCAACCCTACTCTCAGCAGGTGAAGGATGCAGGGAGGGGGCCCAGGATACTGGCTGTAGGCCTCCCTCTCCCCGAGTTGGATTGTACTGACTGCTTCTGGTTCCTGTGTTAACAGCAAGTCTTTGCTATGCTGTGTCCCTGTCAACGAATAAACCTTCTGTTCTACTTGCTGGCTGAGAGTCACATCTGGCTGTGGATGGGGCTGTAGGGCCCACTGACTCCCCCACACTCCGCGACACCATCAGAGCAATGAAATTCTGGAGCAGCCTTCCAAGGGGAGAAGTGGGTGCAAAAAACTGGCCTGGTTTCAAGACTGAGCTTGAAAGTTTATGGAGAGGTTGGTATGAGACTTCCTATAATAGCATGTAGCAGATCTGCGATTGCTAGTAGGAAATATTCCCAGTGGCTTGAGATGGGTGCTAGATAGAAAGGGCTCCATGTTACTAAGCAAATTCTTTCCTGGGTGTCTATCTGGTGGGTCTTACCAACATGCTTCAGGGTCTGACTAATTTCCCTATTTGGGGTCAGGAAGGAATTTTCTCTGAGTCAGATTGGCAGAGTCCCTGGGGAGTTTTCACTTTCCTCTGCCGCAGAGGGGGCATAGGTCACTAGCAGGTTTAAATTAAAATAAATGGTGGATTCTCTGTAATCTGAAGACTTTAAATCATGATCTGAGGACTTCAGTAACTAAGACAGAGGTTATAGGTGTATTACAGGAATGAACGAGAGATTTTGTGTAGCCTGCACTATGCAGGAAATCAGATTAGAACATCATGATGGCCCCTTCTGGCCTTAAAGTCTGTGCATGTGAAGCAAATTCTGGGTCTCACTTTCCTGCAACCAAGAAAAAACATTTTATCAGTTATTCTCCCTGGGAGGAATCTGTCACACAGTGCTTGTTACCAAGGTTCCCAGACTCCTGCTTCCTCACTCAGCTGGGGCTGGGAGCAGCAGTGACACACACTTAAAAAGCAGCATTTCATTTTAAAAGCAGCTGTTTGATTCCATATGCATGGGACTAAATTGTCTAAAAGGTTCATTAGTGTGGTTTGAAAGCTGCGCTTTGTGGATCAGAGATGGAGACAACACCACATGCAATGGCACAAAAAGCCAATTTTCCCTTTTGAACGCCACTGGCTACAGGTGCCATAAATGTGGTGGTCTCAGCCAAGTATCTGTCGAGTAAATCACCTCCAGGAACGTGGTGGAAGGATATATGGTATCTGTCCACCCTCCACATTTGGAGTTCTCTGTAATTCTTTTTACCCCTGCCTGCAAGTTCCAGGATCAGAAAAACCAGTGTCATAATTTCAGAGAAAGGCTCTTGCTGGAAGAGATGAATGCTCGGACCCCAGAGTGATGGGCACCATATGAGAACCTAGCTCCATGGGAGAGGCTTGCAAGTCGTTCTGCTTCACTGAAAGTGACAGCAGGCAGAGGAGATGAGTCCATCTTCAGTGACATTGCAAATGAGCCAGTACAGAGCAAAGCATAGAGAAAAAGATTGGCAAAGGCTAACGCTTGTAGCCAATGGAAGAGCCAGCTTTGCTTCATCCATTACTGCCTGTGACAGGGCATTTGCCCTGCATTGGCCCTTTAAGGGCAAAACCCCAGCCCTGAGTGAGGGCTGAGAGTGAAGCCCCAGCTGAGGCAGCCCTGCTAATGAGGGCCCAGCTGGGGGCTATATAAAGAAGGACTTCCAGTGGCAGGATGGTGTGGGGTTTGCTGCTGGAGGAGAGAGCAGTAGAGACCTGACTGCTAGGGAAGTAGGAGGCTTCCTGGAGGTAGAGCAGTGCTGAGGAAAGAAGGGCTGGGAGGCTCTGGCCAACCAAGCTCCCAGGCTTCAGGGCCTGGAGCAAGGCCTGAAGCTACTGGGGCTGCGAGGGGCAGCAGCTCCACACCCCTTAGCCAGTGATGAGTGGCCATTCTGGACTGCAGTTTGCCCCTGAGGCAGGGGCTAGCTGAAGACTGGCAGTGGGTCACTGAGGCAAGGGGACCTGGGTGTTCCCTGGGAGTAGAACTGGGGGCTTCTGAGGAGGGGAGGACCCTGTAGTTTGCAGTGGAGTAAACAACACTCCCACCCCCTGGGAGGGGAGCTCAGACACGGCAGTGGGCGCTGCTCGAGGGCAGTGTCCTGAAGAGGATGCTGTGATCAAAGAGAAACAGGGGGAAATGCTACCAAGAGGGAGGTGTCTAGCCAGCCAAACAAGCTAATTCCCAGGGCTGGAGGTGCTATGGTGGTGAGACTGCCCTCAGTGATAAGAATGGCCATACTGGGTCAGACCAAAGGTCCAGCTAACTCAGTCTCCTGTCTGCTGACAGTGGCCAATGCCAGGTGCCCCAGAGGGAATGAAAAGAACAGGCAATCATCAAGTGATTCCCTCCCCTCTCACCCATTTCTAGCCTCTGATAAACAGAGGCTAGGGATGCCACTCCTACCCATCCTGGCTAATAGCCATGGATGGACCCATCTTCCATGAATTTATCTAGTTCTTTTTTGAACCCTGTTAAAGTCCTGGTCTTCACAACATCCTCTGGCAAGGAGTTCCACAGGTTGGCTGTGCGCTGCATGAAGAAAAACTTCCTTTTGTTTGTTTTAAACCTGCTGCCTATTAATTTCATTTGGTGACCCCTAGTTCTTATGTTATGGGAACAAGTAAATGGCTTTTCCTTATTCACTTTCTCCACACCTACTCGTGATTGTATAACCTCTATTATATCCCCACTTAGTCTTCCCTTTTTTAAGCTGAAAAGTCCCAGTCTTTTTAATTTGGCACAAATTAGCCTAGCTCAGCAGACCTCACCTGTTCATAACACCTAAGGATCCGGATCTCTTTCAGACCTACAAAATGTACTCAGTTGCACTGGTGTTATCCCATGCTTTCATCTTCAGTGAAGCAAAACAGCAGCCACTGGATCGATCCATCCAGAATACCCCTCTTGTCTAGGTTCTTATTGCCCAACATTGTGATGTCTGAGCACCCATCTGTTCCAGCAAGAGCCTTAGCAGAGAAGTCAGCAGAGTTGATTCCAGACACATACAAGAATTCAGACTTTGGCCCGCTCGGTTTAACGGTCAGTTTCAGAAGTTACCATGCTTAGAGCTTGCTAATAATGAATTGTGTTCATTTATATATCAAGCTGGCTTTCACAAAGGGAATAATACTGTGTTGATAAGCTCTTGAGAGCAAGGATTTCATAGCGTGGTTGTACAGTAACGGTGCTGGGCAATAATAGAGACACTTTGGGCAATAAGTTGTCTTGAGGGCACTGTTCAGTGGATAAAAGGATGGTTGGGTGGTTAGGGAATCAGCCTAGGACTTAGAAGATCTTGGTTAAATTCCCTTTTGCCTCAGTTCCTCAGTGGTAAAATGGGGTATGATACTTGTGCCTCCATATTTTTATAAAAATGTGTTCTTGACTATGAATATACATAACTCAAATATGCTTTATGCAAACTGGGGCATGTAACCTATCGTTGGAGAACTTGTAATCCCTTGCATGTGCATATTCTGTTTGTGTGCATGTATCATTTTTGCATATGAAGTTAGAATTATGAAAAAAAGCCCATTTATATATCTACATGTGCTAACAAAGGCTGTTATCAGTACTCAAGGAACTTAATGGACCAGTGTTTAAGGCAATGATCTATGAACAGTCTTGTTTTTCATGTAAGTTTGAATTGTGGTTGGTCCTGCAAAGACATGTGACCATGCCACCTGGTGCTGAAATCCATCTTGAATTTTGTACTTTTCCACAGGGGTGGGGAAAATTAAAGATTTCCAACCCTGAGGAAATTCTGACTAAGGAATGGGATGCAAATAATGATTGTCTTGAGCTGGCTGCACAGCTGCTCCCTACCCTGATCAGATACATGAAAACACCTGTGTTCTAAGATCTCTAAGAACAGGGGTGAAGAGAAGCTGATAGGGCCAGAGAAAAAAGATCTGCTCTGGCCTGAAAAGGACTTTACCTGAAATTATGGTAAAGTATGGTACCTGAAGAACTAGGGTGAGAAATTACCATTTGTAACAACTTCTCTTAGTATGTTATGCATAGCTGGCATGTTTTGTTTTATTTTGCTTACATTGATCTGTCTGTTACCACTTGCAACCACTTAAATCCTACTTCTTATACTTAATAAAATCACTTACTTACATTGGGTTTGATCAATTATTGTTGCCTAGGGGAAGCAATAGCTGTGCATAGCTCTTTCACTGATTAAGGGGGTGAATATATTACGCATTCACTAGGTATAAAAGTTATGCTTAATGAGATATATTTATTTGGGATTTTGGTCCCATTGGGGGTGTGCACCTGGGTGCTGTATCAAGTCCCTGTGACTGAACCTTTCCAGAGTTGAGCTGTTCTTTATGCCTGTGTTGCTCTGCTGGGGGGGGCTTTTACCCCAATTCTGTGCCATTGCTGGGGGAGACCAGAGCTGCTGGCTCAGCAGGACAGGGAGTGGGGCACCCCAACGGGCAGCTAAGTGGGCTTAGTGATATGATCAGCTCATGAAGAGACAGCCTCAAGGGGATCTGTGTGAGCCAACCTATCAGACGGGATATAAAGATATTTCATCTACCTCACCCAACTACTGTGAGGTGCTCAGATACTTCTATGGCTCCTAGAATGATAGATAATAAACCTGTGCAGTTCCTCTATGATTTCTTTCATGATTGTTGTTGCCACCTCAAAGCCACAGGCATTAAAATCAGGATCTTGACTTCCTGGCCCTAATCCTCCTGGTTGATGACCTGTGCTCAACTCATAATGCAGAATTTGTGATGTCAGTTACTTCTATGCCTGCAAGCGGTGCTGTGATTAAACACAGGGTTATGACAGCAGAAGCAGACAGAGTTGGGCAGTGTGGTTGACAGCTCTCCCAGAAACACTATATAAGTGTCAAGCTGTACAAGACCAAAGCAGCACATTTACTGCCTGAGAAAAATTCAGGGTCTGCCTTCTTTAAAACGAATGTCGCGCAGATGAAAGGTGCTGGACCAACAGCGACTAAAGTCTTACGCTTAGCTCCAGAGCCAGTGTCCGTGGAGAGTGGTTGCTACCCCATCCCCAACTTGCATCTCAATTCGGGAGAGGCCACCTCTCAGCGTGAGAAAGGAGTTCCTTCCCCAGGGGCCACTCAGCCCTTGGTCTGTCTGCGGAGGCTGCTGCCAGAGGTGCCAGTTGTGATGGTGGGGTTTTGTGTTAGGGACAGTGGGGGCCAAATTAATTCCTGGTGTAATGCCAATGGCGCATACAACTCATGCCGCATTTCAGTAGGACACTGACAAGTTGTCAGATAGGAATGGCTATGTCCTATTGCTACAAAACCCCAGAACAGCTGCATACAATGTACAGTTGGTTTGGCTCTCCCAAAGCATCTGAGAGGTCACCTTGCCTCAACCAGATGTCGGAGTCATTTATTGGTGGGTCGTTGACGAGGGTGCTAAAGAGCCTCTGAAGCTCAACCTTGGTGCGGGGGAACAATCGCGACAGGGTGTGAGCCCAGCGCTGGCATGACAGTCAGAAGTAGCACTGAGCGTGGACAGCAGCTGACAAAAGGGCTGTTCTACTGCTTGTCAAATAACAGCGCATGACAGTCAGTCATCTTGGCTAACTCCGAGAAGGGACCTGGGATGGCTGGAGCTAAAAGCACCAGATCGCCGCAGCTTGAATGAAACTCAGCTGGGCACCCTCAGGGACTCGTATCCAGAGGTGAAAGTGAGGCGGTATGCCCTAGTGCACAGCTCTGGTAAGAACCCGCCATGCTCCGGCAAGAGCCAACTGGGTGCTCTGCTCATATAAAGGGCCCAGCCCCCTTCTGGCCACAGCGGCCTCACCCCAGCCCCGATCCTGGGGCAGGCCCCATGGTCTGGCTGCAGGAAGGGCTGACGGTGACTCCCCCCATCCTCCTGGGGCAGAGGTAGGAGGGGAGGCCACGATCTAGCCATGGTGATCCTGGCCTAGCCCCTCGTCCAGCCACCACTTGCCTGGGTGCAGCAGCCTGGCCCAGCCAGGTAAATAACCCAGCCCCAGGGCCCCCCCCCCACATACTCTACTTCACACCCCCAGTCCCTCACCCTGCCTCCTGAACCCCCCCCATACACTCCAGCCCCTGCCCTGAGCCCCTCGTATACCCCAGGCCTGACTCCTGCACCCCTACATCCCCTGCCCTAACTCCTGTACCCCTACACACTCCAATCCCCTGCTGAGCCCCTTATGCACCCCAAACCTGGCTCCTGCACCCCACATCTCCAGACCCCTTCCCTAACACTCCTGAATCTCCCACACCCCAGCCCTGTTCCCTGAGTCCCTCATACACCCCAGTCCTGACTCCTGAACCCCCCACATTCCCAGCACTCTGTCCTAATTCCTGTACCCCTGCACACCCCACCTCCTCTCCTGAGTTCCTCATACACCCCAGCCATAACACTCCTGAACCCTTGACACACCCCAACCCTGTGCCCTGAGCCCCTTGTATACCCAACCCCCCTGCCCTGAACTCCTCATACACTCCAGCTCTGACTCCTGCACCCCCATGTCCCTGGCCCCCTGCCCTAACTCCTGGCCCCCGCCATCCCAATCCTCTACCCTAAGCCCCCCGCACTCCACCCATACTTAAATTTATTACAGGTATTATTGTATCACAACCCCCTGACACACACCCTAAGACCCCACCCAAAGGGGGCAGGTTGTGATAGGACAGCACCTGTAGGAAATGTAAGTTACTTTCACCCCTGCTCATATCCTTTATAGGTCAGGCACTGAGCGGGAGATGGCTCCCCCTGACCAGGGGGTTACATAGCATTGGCATACAGGCCTTTGTGACATAGAAACAAGGCCTGCAGGAGAGATTTCAAACCTTTCGGAGCTGAAATCCTGGAATGGAGCTAAGGGGTGGGATACAGCATCTTCCACAGCTTTGGGATTTTTCTCCCCTTTAAAGTTGCTCAGATTCCACTGTCCATCTCACCTTTTCTCCCCAGCAGCTGCTGCCTTCACCCCAAAGCGCAGTAGCATCTGAGTGCCCCGAAGGGAGCAGAGGGAGGGTGCGAGAGGAAACGGGGTGGCCCTGTCACACCATTGACCTTATAGGAAGCCGCTGCAAGACAGCTCAGGAACAAGCACAGCCCTGTGATAAGGAGGTTGGGAATTCTGCGTGGCCTTATATCAGTGGTTCTCAAAGTGTGGCCCAAGAACCACTAGTGGTCTGTGACCGTGCTGTGGACTCTGGGCTCCTCCTCAGCCCCCGCCCGCCCCCCCACTGGGAAGCCTGCACTGGCACTCGAGCCCAATCTCCCCTGTGAAGCTGGAGCACCAGTGCTGGCTTCCTGCTGTGCGGTGGGGGGGCCAGCCTCGCAGGCCAGATCTGACTTGTGAGGGAAGGAAGCAGGTCTGCATGCTGCCACTCCCTATCCCGGCTGGGGAAATGATTGCAAGGAAATCACTCAGGTGGAATCTTTCCCCGCTGCTCCCATTGGCTGGAATCACGGCCAACGGGAGCAGCAGGGAGTGGTACCTGGAAGTGGCAGGAGGCACAGAGACAGATAAGCGCCCCCCCATTTGCTTCATGCCCAGACCCCACACTCCCACTCCACTCCTGCACCTTCCCCCCTCCCTGACCCTGCACCCCCAGTCTGCTCCTGCACCCTACCTCCTGGCCAGATGACCCCATCCTCAGCCTTCTCCTGCACCCAACCTCCCAGCCAGACCCCACACCCTCAGCCCGCTCCTGCACCCTACCTCTTGGCCACACCCCCACTCCCTCGATCCCCGCCTGCACCCCCTCCTGCATTTTGTCATTATGGGTGGTTGGCTGGTGGTCCGCGGGAAGGTCTGCGTTGAGTGGAGTGGACCATGGGCCAAAACACTCACGAGCCACTGCCTTCTAGGAAGGAGCCCAGTAACACATATGCCCTCATAGGCTGAAGTCTTGGAGTTTACAGAGCCTGGAATCTTTCTATCTTAGGGCTTTGTAGTTTGCAAGTTCATCACTCCATTTAGAGTAGCTCAGCAGTAGCCAAGATCTGAGTGGGGTAAGGCTCCTGGGAGGAGCCAGGGAACGGAATGTGCCCCGCCTGGCAGGAGAGAACTCTGCAATGTGCACAACCTGGCAGGAGGGACCTCTGGGTCTCTCCTTCCTTCACCTCTTGCAAATGATAAAAAGGCAAATTCACAGTTGCTAATTAAATAGATTGTGCTAATACGCCTGAGCTTCCTTCCCGTGCTAGCAAATTGCCATGGGGACTCGGGGACATTCTCCAAGCAACGGCTCAGGTACCACGTGTCTGCCAGGCAAAGTTATTAAACTGGGGTTCCGCTCCGGCTTGAGACTCCCCAGAGGAAAGAGAGAGGTGAGCCTGTCGCTTATAAATCCCCCTTGAATGCAGCGTCAGCTGGAGACCGAAGAAACAAGTTTCTCCCTGGTGCAAGCAAGGGCAATAATACCAATAAAGCAAACTTATGAAGCATAAAAGTTTTATCCCCCTGGCATTGACTTATCTCTGGAACGGAGAACACACCGGGTGCTGCTTTCACAATCCCGTTTCTATTGGGCATTCTTGGAGTCAGGCAGAAGGGTAGCCTAACAAAGCTACATATCCATTTGGCAGCCCTTACTGCCTGCTGGGACATCTCATGCCAGTGTGAAACTGATACGGGGTAAAAAGTCTGTTCCTTTGCAACCAGAATGAGGAAATTCCCTAGGCAAAAACCGCACCAATTCTGGGGTGAAATTCACCCTAGTGCAGAGGAACCAGCACAAGGTCTGTGCAATACACAAGTCCCCCATAACCCCTATTTTGAGGATTTACATGGGGCATGGTCCTTCTGTTGGCTCCGTAGTGTCCTTGCAAGAAAAAATTAAAGGCAAATGAGATGCGCTTCACCAGCAGCACAGAGCAAAAGTGCTAGGTTGGGCGCGATGCCAGGCCTCCTGTAATGGGTATTCTCTGTTTTGACACTGCCTCACTGCATGGCCGTGGGCAAGCAGATCTGCCGTGCCTCAGTTTACCTACACCTAAGAGGTGGAGGATTGTGCCCCCATCCTCATTTTGCTGTTATCATGTTTTTAGAACACTGAGCTCTTGGGATGGACAGTGCCACAGAAGCGCAGAGAAACATTATAAAGATCAATTCATCCTTCATGGTAATGTCATTGTTCTTGTTTATGGTCACCAAAACCCTGCCTCCGGGAAGCCACTATCTTCCCCGGGACGTGGCTTAATCCAGCATATACCACAGTTTTACGCTGGGGCAGCCTTTTGGTATAGGGCAGGGGTTCTCAAACTTCATTGCACCGCACCCTCCTTCTGACAACAAAAATTACTGCCTGTCCCTAGGAGACAAAGTCTCAGCCCACCCAAGCTCCATCAGCCAAGGTGGGGGGCAAAGCCTGTAACTTGAGCGCCTCTGCCCTTGGGCTTTGGCCCCAGGCCCCAGCAAGTGTAAGCCAGACCTGGTGACCCCATTAAAACAGGATGGGGACCCATTCTGGGGTCTGGACCCAGAGTTGGCGAACCACTGGTCTATGGTATTATTTAGCACAACATTGCTCACACTGGTCTGCCAACCATTTGCTGCTGATTCACAGAGAGCTGGCTGGTCAATCTACTCTGCTAGCCACCGTCCCTCTAGCATAGGAGCCTCAAGCATTATTGAACTGATCTCTCAGCCCCTGTGAGACAGTAGCACGTTCGCAGTCACTGGTTTATAAGCAGGCACAGAGAGATGGCATTGCCCAAGTGGCAGGATGTTTTCAGCAGAGGCAAGAATCGATCCCAGTATTCAGAACTTCAGTCCCTGAGCCACAACTCGCCCTCTCCCCCCACCCCCCCTGCTCCACCTCACCATATAACACTGGCTCCCCCTCTTTGTTTTCTCCCTCTGCTACCAAGATTTTCCAAACACACCTTGCAACTTCTAATCTGCAGCGGGACCCATTTTCTCAAATGCTTCTCTGTCACCTCGGTGAGGTTTGTGCCTCTTCACTTTAGAGCTGAAAATCTCAAACACTCTGGTTTGAAGTCACTTTTCTGCCTTTACAAATGTTGGTTGTTATGGTGACAGTTCCAGAAGGGAACACTTTCAAAGATCTTTTGGGAGGTTTTATGATTACCGTATACTTATTTCAATTACTTTGCAGAGAGGAGACCATTAGCTATGCACTCTGCAAAATGAGAATTCCTTCGTTTCCTTGGATGTGTCTATAACTTGTATCCCTGGTCCTGGTGATACTTTTGGCTGTTTTGCACAAGTGCCAAAAATAATTAGCTCTAACAGGGGAAAACATAATGAAGAGTTTATGGGTATTTTTAATTAATATCTTATGGTGAACTTGATATTGCTAGGAGTGGCTAACTCGATGGAGATCCAGATTTGAGCTTCCCAAAAGTTCGTGTGTTTGACTCTAGTTCATGCTCATCCCTGGTAGCAACAATAGTCACAGAAAGCAACTGTAAATGTTGGTGGTTGCCTCATGACACTTTGTGTTTTGCATCAGCACAGCACTGGGTGACATTCTGCCTGCGTTCATAATTCTCGGTCGTCTGTGAATATCTCTTTCTCCTTTCCTGCTGAAACAATGAATACAGAGGCTTTCAAAGATATTTGGCTGCAGCATGGACAAAAACAAATGATTTCTCAGCCTTCAGTGGACCCAAGACTTCCATGTTTGACATGCTGCATACGATTGAACTTTGTGGCACACTTTTATGCAGTTAATGAACCTAGAGAAAAATTGCATTGCCAGCTAGAGAACAATGATTTGAGGATTTGATATGCACTGAAGGCTCTATTTCACGGCTCTGAGACCCTAGCTGTTGAATATCTTCAAAATGACAGACACGACTCCGACAGCATTTAAACTACTATTGGCCAGACTGTTGGACCTATATTAGTAACTGTATTAGTAATTAGTAGTTAGCGTTTAGTAATATTGCAGGTCTCAGCCCCACATACTTGTGGGGGTCAAAGGTCTGTGGTAGCATAGGTCAAAGGTCTGTGGTAGCATCCCCAGACCCAACAATGCAACTCCACAATAGTTAGGGGTCTACTGCTTCAATGGTGGCAGGTTACAGGAGCAGGAGGGGCAGGTACCATCTTCTGAGCCCTATACAAAAGCTGGCACTGCTGGCAGACTAGGGCTGTGTTAACTCCTCCATGATGCAGCTGGTTGTTAGCTTCTGGAACCACGGAAGTATGAACCAGCAACGAGAAGGGCAGCGGTGCAAAGCGGCTTTGACAATGCAAGGTTGTACTAGACATCTGTGCTGTGAAACACCAGGCGGAACGGATGCACCGTGTGGACTAAACACACAAATAAACAGCAACAAGGAATGTTCCTATTCCCTGGAAACTCTGCTTCGGAGCCCGGAGGAGGGAAGGACGGAGGCTTCTGAGGGAATGCAAACATAGATTCCAGGCGGGAGAGGAAGAGTTGTGGTGGGGGCCAGCCCGTGATGGTTTATACAAGTGCTCTTGGAGGAAGGAGTCCAAGCCAGATGGAGGTTTTATAGCCGTATGAAATGTGCTTCTGTATATTTAGCTACAGGCAGCAGCATCCAGGGAAAAATGAATAATCAGAGCCCTGCAGCTCCAGAACTTGTCTTCCTTCTCCCTCCCCACCCCTTTCTCTCCTGTGCCTTGCTCTCTGTTTGCTGCCTCCTCTTGTTTCATCCTCCTGCTTCCTTCCCGCTCTCCTTCCCTCCCTCCCTACGAAGGAGGCAAACACCCCACTATGTTCTCTCCTGGGTGAATTCATCCCGTGGCAGAAGGCCTATGTAAAGGCCACTGTTCTACACAAGCCCTGCAAGGAAAAGCCAAGCAGGGGGCTTCTGCAAACACTGCTCCTCAGAAAAGGGTGGGACCTCAGGCAGAGGGGGCGGGAGGCAGGCACCCAGAGCACGCCATGCACCCTCTCTTCCCCCCCCCCGCCTGTCTTTAGCGCCACCACCCAGAATAAGCCACCCAGGGCTTCCATGGCAACTTAAAGGGCTCGGAGCTCTGGCTACTGCTGCAGCTACTACAGCAGTGGCTGGAGCCCCAGGACCTTTTGAATTGTCAGGCCCCAGGGCAACTGCCCCCTTTGCCCCACCTGTCAGCAGGCCTCTGACCTATCTATCTATCTATCTATCAATCAGTCATAGAATCCTGGGCCTGGCAGAGACCTCAGGAAGTCATTGAGTCCAACCCCTTGCTCAAAGCAGGACCAACCCCAACTCAATCAACCCAGCCAGGGCTTTGTCAAGCGGAGACTTAAAAACCTCTAGGGATGGAGATTCTATCCCTTCCCTAGGTAACCCATTCCAGTGCTTCACCACCTTCTTAGTAAAATAGTTTTTCCTAATATCATCCCCCACTGTAAGTTGAGACCATTGCTCCTTGTTCTGCCATCCGTCACTACTGGGAACAGCCTCTCTCCATCCTCTTTGGAACCTCCCTTCAGGAAATTGAAGGCTGCTATCAAATCCCCCCTCACTCTTCCCTTCTGCAGACTAAACAAACCCAAATCCCTCAGTCTCTCCTCATAGGTCATGGGCTCCAGCCCCCTAATCATTTTGGTCACTCTCTGCTGGACCCTCTCCAATGTGTCTACATCCTTCCTATAGTGGGGGGCCCAGAATTGGACACAATACTCCAGGTGTGGCCTCACCAGTGCCGAATAAAGGGGAATAATCACTTCTCTAGATCTGCTGGAAATGCTCCTCCTAATGCACCCCAACATGCTAGTAGCCTTCTTGGCTACAAGGGTACCCTGTTGACTCATATCCAGCTTCTCATCCACTGTAATCCGCAGGTCCTTTTCTGCAGAACTGTTGCTTAGCCAGTTAGTCCTCTGCCTGCAGAATGATCGATCGATCGATCTAATCTATCTATCTATCCCATCCATCCATCCATCCCACTGAAGTTACATGGGTGAAGCAGGAATCCTGAAGGACCATAAAACCTGTGCTGTTTGTTTTCACCTCAAGCAAAGTGAAACAGGGAAAATAAATTGTGTTTTAAATAACCTTAAAGCCGTTCTGCCTCAGCTTGAAGAATTGATCCAAGGGCATGATAAGGTATCTAAGGTGTTCCACTTCCAGTTCATATATAGTTACAAAGATGCAATGCAAATGGTTTGAAAGTACATTGCAACCCATCTGATTACACCCGGGATCTTGCTGGTTTTATAAAGCAAAGCAATGTCTCTTCTACTTTGGTCTCTGCGGAACTGGCTTCACAGCAACTATGAGAGTATGTGTTTACAGTGAGGAGCTAAAACTTTAGTTTTGGACTAAACCCATCAGATTTCTGCCAAATTCCCCTTGTCCATCTTATTCTTTATTTCCTCAAGACACAGTCCTGCTGCCAAAGACGCAGTGTTTCTGGTTTTCCATTTAAATTCTTGGAACCTCCTGAGATGCACATTCTAAAGAAAGAAAGAAAAACATTCCATTGCCAAGTGGTGCTTGGTACTGAAAATCAGCCCCTTAGCAGGAGATGCCTGTGAGAACCTGACCAAGGATTAGAACCTGGGAAGGTCCCAAGTATATTTTCATGTAGACTCAGATAGCTGGGACTGCAGGGCTGCATCTAGACTGGCATGATTTTGCGCAAATACTTTTAACGGAAAAGTTTTTCCATTAAAAGTATTTGTGCAAGAGAGCGTCTATACTGGCATGTGCCTTTGCGCAAAAGATTTGCTTTGCGCAAAAGCATCGTGCCAGTGTAGACGCTCTCTGCAAGAAAGCTCCAATGGCCATTTTAGCCATCGGGCTTTCTTGCGCAGAGAAATTAACGTGGCTGTCTACACTGGCCTCTTGCGCAAGAATACTTGCGCAAGAGGGCTTATCCTGAATGGAGCGTTGGAGTATTCTTGCAAGAACCACTGATTTTGTACATTACAAAGTCAGTGTTCTTCTTATAAATACTAGTAACCAGTGTAGACAGGCGGCAAGATTTTGCGCAAAAGCAGCTGCTTTTGTGCAAAATCATGCCAGTCTAGACGCAGCCCAGGAGTATCAACAAGATTTGCTAACGGGGAAATAGCCTCCACCTTCTGTTATATTTAGCTTCCATAGTCAATGTTGCCCAATTCACACAATTTGGAAAATATATGCAAAGAACATCCCTTCTTTCATTGCTCTTTTCCTTTGGAAGAGTGCATTGAAACAGTGGACAAAATTGTACCACTCATCCGGGTAGGGCTCCAAAGCTTACACATATGAGGTGTGAACCTGCAAAGACACCCGTGACTAACTTTACCACACAAATAATCCTATTGGCTCCAAAGTGGACTGCTCATATGCATAAAACTACTCCTGGGCATACAGGTTTGCAGGATCAGGGGCCTTAGTTTGGACAGTTCATTCGCCAGATTGTTTCCTAAATCTGCTGTGCATCTCTCCCTACGGATACCAATAATTATAGGCACCTTTTCTGTCTTTCTGGTCATTTTCAAAATATTATTTGTGCTTCTCAAACCTGTATCATCTAATGGGAGGAGACAAATGAGAATTCTCTCTGGTCATTCAAAACACCTAATTCTGTAGAACAGATTTCATTCATTACTTATTCACTGAGTATAAATACGTTTCCAGTGGTATGTGTGCATAGACAGCTCTACGCACATTCAGACAGAGAGCTCCTTACTGAGCGAAAGAAGAGAACGAGAAAGAAAAAACAGATCAAATAAGGATGAGTGATACAAGAGATTACAGCAGAGGCAGAGCTGAAAAAAGATCACATGAAAAGATCCTCATGGACAAGAAAATGGGCCCCATTCATCATGTGCCCAGAGTAGAGTTCCATGCATGCTGCAGGAAGTTTCTGCTCCCATTCCCTAAGAGGAAGGAACTCAATTTTTCCCAGCAGCTAAAGAAAATCTGGTTTTTACAGGGCTATTTCTGTTAATCTGGTTTTCTGAGGCAGTGAGGGATGGGCGAGCCCACATACAGGCCCAGGGGGCATAATGCAATGGAGCATGAAATGAGCCAGAGCGAGAGGAGAGTTCCACCCTCTGCCCAAAGAGGAGAAATTTCACTGCAAGAGCAGAGACCACGTGAGAGGGAGGCCAGGCTGGAGAATGCTGGTGACGCCATCACTCAGCTGAATGAAGGTGCCTGGCAGACAGGGGATGCTGAGAGTTGCTGTCAGTAGGCTGGATTGTCCCCTTGGGTTCCACCAGCCCAAGTCAGCAGAATCTGGCCTGTGGGTCCCCCCCAGCAGAAAGCCCTGGGCCATAGCAAGCAAAAGATGCCCTGGTGGATCCCTGACCAGCTTTGAAAGATGCTTCCCTTAACAGGCCCCTGCCCTGCCACATTAACTCTGGAGTTAATGGAGCTGCACCCACTCATACCAGTGGGAGAATTTAGCCTAGGACCTTTAGACCATATTTTATTTGCCCCCATTTCTTACTCTGGAGCTGTGGGGAGTGTAGCCTATCATGCTAATAATATGGTTGTGTTAATTTAGATTAATTAGGTAATAGGTAAGAGCTGTCATGCAAGAAGTCTGCTAAAGGCTGGTCTGCAGCACAATTTGCCCTGCCTGCCCAGTGCCACAGACAAAGCTGCTCTTGGCATTCCCACAGGCCCTTTGTTAGCTTGATTGATGTTCGGGTTCAGGTGTAATACACTAGGCCTTATGTCTACCCATTGCAGTTTGTGAAGGCCCACTGAATACTAGCACAGCAGCACTCATCTCTTTGGAGGGACTTTGCCATTGACCCACCTGGGTACAGGTCCGTGCCCTTTCTTGGCTGGGGCCAGGGCATGTTTGTAAATAAGAGTCTAGCAAGAGCCCCAAATTAGCGGTCCTGCTGCTTATACTTGTCTGTGTGCATGTGCTGCTTGCCTCCCCCCACCCCACACAGCCAACTACAAGCCTGTCGGTGAGATGCACTGACTGGGCTGTGTGGCAGTCCAGATGCCATTAGGCGTAGGAGCAGCATGGGTGCAGTACAGCCCAGCCCAAGGAGCTGTCTGGTGAATCTCATTCCCCTGCAGTGCAGTGGTTCCTGCTCTAGGGTATAACAAAATGCTTCAGCCTCTGAATACACTTTCCAATGAGTGCCATGTCTGTGCTAGGGCAGGGTTGCACTTGAATGAAGGAACATACATAAGCTCACAGTCCAGGTCAAGTAATATGGGGCTATATTTTATCTTTTGTCCAGGCTGTAACAGGCCATTTGCAAGATCAGCAGAAGCTGAGGTTAGCAAATGTCCATGGTTGAGACATGGTCTTACCCAGATACTAGTCATAGTTTATTTATGGTTTCCCGGGACTGAAAAGGGGAACTTATGTTTGGGACCTTTTAACCACATAGGATAGGAGGAAAAATATCCGCAGACTCAGCAGATGCATCATTATATAAAAGTCCCATAATAACTGGTTCAGGCTGATTTGAGTAATCAGGACACAGAATGTGATCGATAACCACAAAGGCCCATGGCAATGAATTGACATATATGATAATATGTTGAGAGCAATGATACATTGACCAATAGGAAAAGAACACTTCAGCATTAGATACATCCCCTACTGAATATGCATCAAACATGTTATTGTCAGCATCACTTAGTGTAAAAGTGGGACCCCAACCCAGGGGCGAGAGGGAGGAGAAGATGTTGTCCTTGGAAGGGCCCGAATGATGGTCCCTAGTGATGGGGAAGGTGAAGATAATGAGAAAGATGATGGGCTAGCACCTAAGATTGTTCTAGAAGGAATGATGTAAGTCTATGGTATGGAAATATGGATGGACATTCCCTGTTTTATGAAATTGGGGTCTTTGTGACTGTGCTAACCGTATTAATAAACTATATTTGTAAATATACAAGAATTTCTATAGTGTGAGTGTTGCAACTGTGCACATCAGGGTTCCCAGTCATAGAATAATTGAATACTGGGCCTGATCCTGGGACAAAGAACCTGTCAACCTGATAGGTGGGTAATTAGAAATTTAATAGTAATCTTAGACCAGGCAACAGGAGGATGTTTTTTATTGTGAGGCCAGCCTCTAGGTGGCCCCCGTGGAGAGAAGTCCCAGCCCACTGTTCTATCTGAGCTACAGGGCAGACCCATCCCACTAGCTAGCTCTAGACACTGGAGGCTCAAACCTGCCGGTAACCATGCAGGTGCATGCATGCCTGGGGAAGTGAAGTAAAAACTACAGAGTCAGCTCATGAGCTAAGGTGTGCCCAGAGAAGATGCATAGACATGTGGAATTTTAGAGCTTTAAGGAGGCTGGATTCTGGCCCTCCTGCTCCAAAGGCCCAAGCCTGTACTGTTTGAGCTAAAGGAAAATCCCATTGCTGATCGACAAGGCTTAGTTAAGAACATAAGAATGGCCATACTGGGTCAGACCAAAGGTTCATCTAGCCCAGTGCCCTGTCTGTTGACAGTGGCCAATACCAGATGCCCCAGAGGGAGGGATCACAACAGGTAATCATCACGTGATCCCTCTCCTGTCATCCATTTCCAGACAGAGGCTAGGGACACCATTCCTACCCATCCTGGCTAATAGCCATTGATGGACTTAACCTCCATGAATCTATCTAGCTCTTTTGTGAACCCCGTTAAAGTCCTAGTCTTCACCACGTCCTCTGGCAAGGAGTTCCACAGGTTGACAGTGTCCTGAATGAAGAAAAACTTCCTTTTGTTTGTTTTAAACCTGCTGCCTATTAATTTCATTTGGTCACCCCTAGTTCTTATACTGTGGGAATAAGTAAATAACTTTTCCTTATTCGCTTTTTCCACACCAGTTATGATTTTATAGACCTCTATCATATTTCCCTTTTCGGTACAGCTATACTGTGTTTATTTTTTCGGAAGAGGTATGCAAATAGCGTTCATATTTGCATACCTTCTTCCGTTTTTTTTCTCGGAAGAGGCTTTTCCACTATTTGGCCCCGTCTACACAGGGCCAAATGTAAGAGACCCCCCCCTCTTTCAAAAGCCCCCTTCTTCCTCGTAAAATGAGGTTTACAGGGGGCTTTTGAAAAAGGGGGTTTTTTCCGACATTTGGCCCTGTGTAGATGGGGCAAAATGGCAGAAAAGCCTCTTCTGGGAAAAAAAACAGAAGAAGGTATGCAAATGCGAGTGCTATCTGCATACCTCTTCTGGAAAAAAAAAGACAGTGTAGGCGTACCCCTAGTATCCTCTTTTCTAAGCTGAAAAGTCCAAGTCTTTTTAATCTCTCTTTATATGGGACCCGTTCCAAACCCCTAATCATTTTTGTTGCCCTTTTCTGAACCTTTTCCAATGCCAATATATCTTTTCTGAGATGAGGTGACCACATCTGTACGCAGTATTCAAGATGTGGGCGTACCATGGTTTTATAGAGAGGCAATAAGATATTCTCTGTCTTATTCTCTATCCCTGTTTTATGATTCCTAACATTCTGTTTACTTTTTCACTGCTGCTGCACTCTGAGTGGATGTTTTCAGAGAACTACCCACAATGACAACACTCATATCCTTTCCAGCTTCTTTCTCTCCACATGGCAGGCCTACAGAAAAGAATATGGTGGGGTACAGGCTGGGCAGAAGCCAGGAGAGGTCATTCTGATGGGGCTCACTGATAATGCCCCACACTGCTTTGCTGTGGTTGGAGGTAGGTCGTGTGAAGAGCTCTCTGTACATGCAATAATCTGTGATTCACGTAGACTGCTCCCGGCTGTGATAGATTAGGCTGCCCCTCCCCCACTCACAACCCTTTAACAGCACATTCCAAATCTTACACGGAACTTTGTTTTTGTTTTTTAACCTCTGTGCCCTGAGCTGTCCTGGGCATGTGAGAGCTACATAAATCCCACACTGTATTGTCGGGGATAGCAGTAGATAAATTACCCAGAATTCTTGCTTGGATTGGGATGTGATGCATTGGATATGGCTGGTTCCCTGCTGTAATGCATGCTAGCATGCATATATCGTCCGAGACATCTCATAATGACATATAAACAATGACAAAGCCACCTGCTGGCCGGCTGGAAGATCCGGGCCTGAACTTTAGCAAGCCATTTATCCATTTTTTAAAAAGCATTCAGGGCAGATGATTCAACTTTCATTCAAAAACCAATCAGCTCAAAGCTAGCCATTTATCAGTGACTCCCAGTGCCTGGCATGGAGGTGAAACACAAAACCAAATGGACTATAGCTGAGCATGCTATAGTCCATTTGGACCCATATGATAATACACCAGATTAAACAGAGCCTAACGCTTCCAAGCTGGTGTCATGCACCCTCTCCTAACAGGCTCGATGGGATTGTCCTTGGCAAAACCAACATCACCAGAGGTACAATAGTAGATGTGAGGAGAGAGAGATTTTCTCCTCTGGAATTCACCGCTTCAGGTATGCATTTGTTTCTTACATATTCCTGGGTCCTTCTGCCCCTTCTGCCAATACATTCATCCCTGGTGTCTGATGAATTCAGCCCAATGTCTTTAAGATATTGGTCTTGAAAATTAGAACTGTAATGTTGTAAAGTGTTTAATTTAATCTATCTATGGTACTTATATGGCTCCTCTTACCATAGTATTTGAGCATGTCATGGTCTTTAATGCATTTATATTTACTAGGAAACTAGCATACAGAGAGACTGATTTACCCAGGGACCTGCAGGAAGTCAGTGGAAACACGGAGAATTGAACACTGATCTCTGAACCCTGATGCGCTAACCATTTGACAATCCTTCCTCTGAACAGGGCCTAGATACTGATTGGGACCTTTAAATGCTACCACAATACAAAATAATAATAATAATTAATAATAATTAATATCCTTCTATTAGAATATTGTTTTGTATGTGGAAAAAGTAATAGGGAATAAATACTCTAACTTGCTCAACTCTGAGATATGCTACATTATCCCTGGTGCTATACACATAGGCTTGGAAAGAGATTTTTATTTGTGAGTATTAGTAACCACCAGTTTCACCATATACATGTAAGCTGACAAAAATATTTCCATTGATGATGATAGAAATGTACAGATAAGTGAAGTAAGAAAAATGCGGCATGAGAACTTATTAGAGTTTGCTTTAAGGATATTTACTTTGCATATTTTAACATGTGATTTTGACCATTTGTATTTTAAATGTATAAAAGCGATAACTTTTGGAAACTTAACACCTACTATCATTGAATAACTAATGTCTGACACGCCCTCTCCTAATTTCCCGCAACTATGAAACTTTACAGTGATAAAAATATTCTTAAAATATCCTTAAAACCCATACTTTTATGCAACTGAGATCATGTAAATTGATAAAACTAGAAAAAAGCTTAAAATAAATATGAATATCTGTTGAAATTATAAAAAATTGAATGATATACACATATATTTCCATTATTATTATTATGATAGTGGTATCACAGAGCAAGTCACTGTGCTCTAAAAAATCATTCATTGTTGCCTATTATTTTGCAAAGTTATCCCAGTGTGCTTGGTGCCATGCAGACTGTTAAATGGACAGGTTTCCTGCCTCAAGAGCTTGCAGTAATGGCATCAGGCATCACACAAAGAAGGCAGGAGGAGAGCAACATGCAGCAGAGGGGTAAAACTAAGCACACATCTTGCCACACCACAGAATTTGTGCTTGTTTGTGTGAAGTTAACGGGGCCCAGTGGGAATCATCAGGGCAAGGCCTGTGTGGTGATGACAACGCTGTAAAAAGATTGCTTTCAGATCCATTTTATACACACATCTGAAGAGAACTCATAGAAATCAGTTCTATGACCCAATACTGTCCTTAGACAGAGCTGGCTAGTACCGCTCTCCAGATCCACATCTATTCTCAGGCAAAGCTGGACTCTGCAGGGTACTTTTCTCTGAACCCATCACTGCCCTCAGGAAGTCTGAATGGTCCCCCTGTGTTATCTGCACACACAGATTTCCATGCATCTTAAACCCATGCATGGGCCTGATAAGTAACAGCTCATGATAACCCAGAGCCAGACCTTCTAATAAATCCCTTCTTCAGATTCCCTATTCTGTTGAACCAGGAGTCTATAACCTGGAGGAAAGCAATGAAGGCAGAACAGTCACACTGAGTGGTAAAAAACAAACAAAACAAAACTGCATCCTTAGGGGAATCCTAGTCCGTACATGGCAACCTACAGCCACTTTTCTTGCTATGGTCTCTGCAGATCACTGCTAGCTCACACGGAGGAGAGGAAAAAATGCAGCAGGTACAACTTCTTGGGAAATTGCCCATAGCCAACGGTCACAGCTGCCTCTCTTTTCTACATCCACAGCAGCTAAAAATGTCTGAAGTTGAGGCTTCTTCTTACACTGCCACTTGATGGAAGATTTTGGTATTGTACATCTAGCCTCCAAGTGGCCCAAAAGCGTGAGTGTACCTGTTGATGTGTTCCTGCCTGTGCACTGTATTGCTTCATTGGCCTAAGAACACACAGCAAAGCAGCATGTGCAGACATCATACATACACGTTCCTGCATTTCTGTAGCTCCTGCCACTCAAAGCACGTGTGCAAATATGAATGGTCCCAACACCCTAGTCAAGCAAGTACGATGAGGGAACTGAGATGCAGACGGATGAAGTGTCTGTACGCAACAGGGGCAGTGATGAAACTGGGGACAGGACTCAGATTTCCCGACTTCTGCTCCACAGCAGTGCCACCCCTGCTTCAATAAAACTTACTCATGGCTTCTTAAAGCAGAGAAGCCCAGGAATGCCCACTAAGGGTAAGCAGTGGTTCCTGGTGTGATGTGTTGGGTCACAGAGAACCCCTTGAGACTGTCACCCAATGGGCTGATCATACCACTGAGCCTGCTGTTTGATATTTATCACCCCTTTCAACCCGTCACACCTGGCACGGCTCCATTGGTGCTGGGGTCACTAGTTTGTGATGCAACTATTGGAGATTTGTTCCAGGCCTGCCTTATGCTGGGGTAAAGCCCTCTGGCAATAGAAGGAGCAACTGGGTATCGAACACTCACAGGAATAAAGCTCACCCAGGTCGGGCAAAGGAATACCCCTTGTTGCCCAAACTTAAATAAAGCAGCAGCTAGTGTATTTCCCTCACTTCATCTGATTGCACAGCACTGTGCTGAGATGGTATTTTCATTCCCTGATGCTGCACAGCATGGAGTCAAGCAGCCTCAGTGGGGTGAGGGCTGAGGACAGCACCATCATAACAAAGTACTGTACACAGGAGATGACATAAAAAAAATCAGCCTCTGCAGCAGCAGAGATATTTCCAGCAAGCTGATGGTGACTAGTTCTCCCCACATACCTGGGGAGCCTGGGGTGAGACTCTCAGGATGGGAGCAGGGGAGAGAGAGAGTGAAGGTTCACTCAGTCTTTTCCTCCACATTCAGAGTTCAAAATCGTCCCTCTCCTTGATCCACAAAGAACTGTTCTCATCCACACACCATCCTGCCCCCTCCTTCATTCTCATTTATATTCTGGCTAATCTAGTACACAGCAATAGAGCTCTCCTCTCTGTTGCAGGATAGCTCTTTATTTCCTGTCCAGAGGTTGCTTTTGAACTGAAATAATTAAGAGCCAAATTGCCAGCCACCTCCATTGTCTGCATCCAGACTATTTGGAGGCACGTTCTTCTCCATCTGTGCATACAGGATCCTGCTTTGCGTGTAAAGAACCCTGCATTTGCACACACATATGCTGGGGGGTTTAAACACAAACATCTGTACCCATAACTATTGCAGTTGTAGTTCAAGGTGGCCAGGGCAACATTTGGATCCTAAAACATAAGAAAAAAAACACGTCTGTCTGGTCTGAATAGGAAATTGGGTTTATTTCAGTTTCCTGTTTACAACACTGGTGAAGTAAGGTTGGTGAGAACATATCATGGATTTGAGTTGTAAATTGTATGTGATAAGCCGGTTTTTCTTTCTATAATAAGTGAGAGGACACCAAAACAGGAAAGAGTAGTCAGTGTCACCGGGGCTGAATAGTTATGTCATAACAGCTTTTCCCCAGCTGTCAGAGAGAGGAGACAATTATTGTAATCATGTGCCCTTGTCCCCTTTCCCTTCAGCTTCCTGATGTATTATTGCATCTCGCCACTTTACAGCAGGGAAGGCAGGCAAAGATTAAGGCTGCTGCTGAAATAAAATTTTCTAATTTAATGTTCAATAGAAAGGGCAGAAAAAAATATCCAATACTGTTTTGGCCACCAGCTTCACATCTCCTTCTTCCTGCTCCTGTTGGAGAATGCTAAATGATCGTATTAATAGAGCTGTTCATCCTGATTTGACAGCATGTACTTATTTGTCACTATCCCACAGCATCACCAAGCATATGCAGGTCTTGACTGAAGAATAGATTTAATAAGGTCTGATTCTGCCCTCCATACTTATGTTCAGTAGTACCTTACGCTGAAAGTGAACGCATCAAGATCAATGGTGAAGTGCCAGGCTGCAAAATTGAGTCCAGTGGGAAATTAGATCCCACACACTCAGATGTAGTGTCGTTTAATCATGATTATTCACACCAATGTTATAAAATACAGAGGGCACAACTCAGAGCCTGAAAGGAAGACCAAGTTTATGAGGAACTACTCTCCAAGAAAGCGCTTGACTGGCCTATGGGACAACAAGTAGGGCTGAGCCAATCATTTGCAACACCTAATTTCTGAGAGGGATTTTAACCTCTTCATTTTGTGAATGTCTGCGAGCAGATGGTGCATGCCGTGATGCCTACCAAAACTTGACAATGTTTAGGCTGCTAATGTGCATAGACCATTGCCTGTCATACTGATAAATGTTGTCTCGTTGTTTAACTGTACTCCCCTGTCTGTAAATGTTCCTATGTCTGTTCTCTCTTGAGTTACAAAAATTATAATCCCTTGAGGCAGGGATCCATTTTTTGTTGTTTCTAGAGCTCCTCGCATAATGGGTCCTGGTCTACGATTAGTATCCTGAGGCACCAGGAGAATGCAAATAATATATAATAAAACCTCTGATAACATCATTATCTGACCATATTCAGTTAAAATATATCAGAATTTTTTACTCTCTGGCTTGGTCATGAATATTTGAATTATTCAGCGTCTTTTGGAAAGTTCCAGTTTCTTATGTCAGGTAATGAAAATGTCATTTTTTTAAACAGAAGTTTCTACCCCTCAGGGTTGTAGAGCAAACTAGAAAAAGATTAGTATTATACAGTTAAAAACTAGAAGGCAAATAAAACATATCCACTATTTTACACTCATGACTTCCATGGGTTTAGGGCTCGTTGGTTTTGAACGCTTGGTGCCAGCAATACCATCGTGAGGAAAGATTTTGGAGCATGGAAAGTGAACTGAAAAGGAAATCTCTTGTCCACCGAGTGTATTTTAAGTGGAAGGGCCATTTTCTCCCACACCTGTAATCCGTGCGTTCAACACTATTGTTGAAGAACTGGGTTTTGCCCATGAATCTCATGATACTATATATATTTTGGTTAGTCTTTAAGGGCATGTCTACACTAGGAAATTATTTTGAAATAATAACTCCCACAATAACTTTCGAAATAGCATGTCCACACTACAGGGAAGCCTCAAAATTAGTCCAAGGCAGGCTCCCTTAACGTGGACATGCTACCTCGACTAAGAGCCCCAGGAAGTAGAAGGAGGGGGGCAATTACTTTGAATGACTCTGGGGAGTAGTTATTTTGAAATAGCAGCAGTGTAGTGTCCACACTACCGCTATTTCAAAATAACTGTTTCGAAATAAGCATTATTCCTCATGGGAGGCAGGAGTTATTTCAAATTCACCAGCCTGTTATTTTGAAATAACGGGCTGGTGAATTTGAAATTCACCTTGGTGAACGCTTGGTGGCGTGGACTTGCCACTTGTTATTTCGAAATAAGTGGAGTTATTTCAAAATAACACCCTAGTGTAAACCAGGGGTAAGGCGCCACAGGACTGCTCCTTGTTTTTAAAGGTACAGAAAAATATGGCGATTGTGGGGGGGGGGGCGGTGAAATCAGGCAACATTTGGCTCCCAGAGTATAGCCACATTAAGGGTGTGTCTACACAGCACTCTAGGCTATGTCTAGACTGCAGGGTTTTTTCGAAAAAAGTAGCCTTTTTCCAAAAAAACTTCACCTGCGTCTAGACTACAGCCGTTTTTTCGAAATTAAATCGAAGAACGCGCTTTTCTTTCGACGCGTACTCCTCATTTCACGAGGAATAACACCTTTTTCAAAAGTGCTCTTTCAAAAAAGGCGCTATGTAATGCAAACTGTGCTTTTGAAAGAGAGCATCCAGACTGCCTGGATCCAGACTGCTGGATGCAAGAGAGCGGAGCAGGCGGGGGCCAGGGGTGAGAGGAATGGGGTGGGGCAGTGCTGGGGGGCAGGCCAGGGGTGAGAGGATCAGGGGTGGGGGCAGCGCTGGGGCTGGGCTGTGGGTGAGAGGAATGGACTGCTGTGGGGGTGCAGAGGAATGGGGGTGGGGGCAGTGCAGGGCTGGCTGTGGGGTGGGAAAGATGGGGTGGGGCAGTGCTGGGGCTGGCTGCTTGGGGTGGGAGAATGAGGGGTAGAGGGCAGAGGTGGCAGCGCTAGCTGGCTGTGGGGTGAGAGGAATGGGGGTGGGGCAGTGCTGGGGCAGGCTGTGGGTGAGAGGAATGGAGTAGAGTGGGGCAGCGCACTGGGACTGGCTGTAGGGTGAGAGGAATGGGGGTGGGGCCAGTGCTGGGGCTGGCGCTGTGGAGTGAGAGGAATGGGGGTGGGGCAGTGCTAGCTTGGCTGTAAGTGGAGGAATGGGGTGGATAAAGCTGGCGCTGGGGCTGGCTGTGGAGTGAGAGGAATGGGGGTGGGGGCAGTGCTGGGGCTTAGCTGAAGAGAGGAATGGGGGGTCGGGGGCAGCCGCTGAAGGGCTGGCTGGCCCAGGAGTGAAGAGGAATGGGGGTGGGGGGCAGGCGCTGGGTTTGAGCTGTGGGGTGAGAGGAATGGGGGTGGGGCGGCGCCTGGGAGCTGGCTGTGGGAGTGAGAGGAATGGGGTGGGGGCAGGCGCTGGGGCTGGCTGTGGGGTGAGAGGAATGGGGTGGGGCAGCGCTGGGGCTGGCTGTGGGGTGAGAGGAATGGGGTGGGGCAGCGCTGGGGCTGGCTGTGGGGTGAGAGGAATGGGGGTGGGGGCAGCGCTGGGGCTGGCTGTGGGGTGAGAGGAATGGGGTGGGGCAGCGCTGGGGCTGGCTGTGGGGTGAGAGGAATGGGGTGGGGCAGCGCTGGGGCTGGCTGTGGGGTGAGAGGAATGGGGGTGGGGCAGCGCTGGGGCTGGCTGTGGGGTGAGAGGAATGGGGTGGGGGCAGCGCTGGGGCTGGCTGTGGGGTGAGAGGAATGGGGTGGGGCAGTGCTGGGGCTGGCTGTGGGGTGAGAGGAATGGGGTGGGGCAGTGCTGGGGCTGGCTGTGGGGTGAGAGGAATGGGGTGGGGCAGTGCTGGGGCTGGCTGTGGGGTGAGGAGGAATGGGGGTGGGGCAGCGCTGGGGCTGGCTGTGGGGTGAGAGGAATGGGGGTGGGGCAGCGCTGGGGCTGGCTGTGGGGTGAGGAATGGGGTGGGGCAGCGCTGGGGCTGGTTGTGGGGTGAGAGGAATGGGGGTGGGGGCAGCGCTGGGGCTGGCTGTGGGGTGAGAGGGTCTTGTATTTGGGTAGGGCTGTGCAAGAGTTTAGGTATGGCAGGAACCAGCTCTGCAAAGTGTAGGGGGAGGTGGATATTTTCACTCACTGGGGTGTCTAAAAGCCTGCCCAGTTCACACAACAGTGCTGAGCAATTTCCTTTGCCCTAGCTACTAATAAGGAGTACACCCTGCAAAACTGGACGAGTGCCTCAGTGGACTCAGGGTTGCATCTCCTTTCCTCTCTTCTCCCTCCGCCCGCCCGCCCCCAAGCTAGTGTTAGGCCCACAGGCTCAATAACTCAAAGAAGCCTCTGAGAATTGTTGCTGAAGTTAAGGGAAGTAAAAGTTACAGACTCAGCCCAGCTTAAAGGAACTGACCCCTTGTCTGGAGTTGGTTGCACTGCAGTAAACTTAAACACGTCTCTTTATAAACCCATATTAAAGACAGTGCATGGGGAGTTTGCAGATCACGAGGCACCTTAGGGGCTGGGCACTTGTGCTGTAGTGCAGAGTTCTGGCAATCAGGCCTCTGACCCACTGGCTTGCTGATGTGTGGTCAGTGTACTGTCTGGAAAGAGTATCAGGGTAGGTGTTGGAGAGGGTCAGATGTCCAAAGTATGTGGGTGAGGGGAAAAAGGGGAGAGGCTGTTTATTTCGTTCTGACCCTCTGTGTGAGATCCAGGAATGTACTTACTGTATGTGTGTACAGGAATGGCTTGCCGGAATCAGGGGGAGAGCCTGAGAGAAGAGCTGACATGTGCCATCTGCTGTGAGCTTTTCAATGACCCTGTCATGCTGGAATGCATGCACCATTTCTGCAGGGCATGCATCCAACGTTACTGGGACAAGTGCTCCCGGGTCCCTTCCTGCCCTCAGTGCAGAAAGGAGTTCCCCAACCGCACCTTTCGGTCCCACTACCTAGTGTCGGGGGTGGTGGAAAAGTTGCGGAGGTACAGCTCAGAGGACCACAAGAGAAAAATGCAGGTGAGTGCTTGTTGTCATGCTTATTTAGAAGGCATCAATCATTGTAAAATCTGAAGCAGGCACACATGCCTCAGCACAGTGCAGGGCAGATACGTATCTCTTACACACCCGCTTCTTTGAGGTAGGTTCATTCACACATCTAACCACATAGACATCGTTCACCTGTGCATAGCACAATGAGGACTGTCTGGTTCTCTCAGTGTATCCTTCCTCTCCCTCTCTCCAACTCCTGGCAAGGTGCACTCTGTAGTTCAGCATTTGTGCTGTTGCTTCTCCTACATTGCTTGCTTATTGCAGCCTGGTGACAGTGATCAAAGCATTATTATTGTTTGTAGCATGTAGGGGCCCTGATCCAGGATTAGGGATCTGTTAGGCCAAGTGCTGTACAAACAAGTGATAATTGACTCCTTGCCCCAGAGAGTTCAAAACAAACAAATGTTAAACCCCATGCCAAACTTATATCCCCAGCTCTGATATATCCTGAATTCTCTCAACCCACTGGATTCATGTGTGCATAAACTGTCAGCTTAGCTCATGACCATACACCTCAGATTGGTTGATTGTTTTTGCCTTGTGTTTAAACAGCTGCTTCTAGAGTCAGTGCCATGTATGTAGGCTGCTTCACTAAACTAGAAAGCAGCAGAGTAGTGTAATGGTCTCCTTTTATTTTTCCTTCTTAGAAACATCTTGAAAATGCGTTGCGAGCTCACCAGAGAGAGATGGAGAACTTTGTGCGACAGAAGCACACCGCGGAAGAGGATATCTGCAGCCTGACGGTAATGCCAATTCTCTTGGCTACTCTTGTGTAGACTCTATGGCAATGCCATTCACTTGGATAAGGGAAGATTGGGAGGTTATTGGTAGAGGCAGTAGGCACCCAAGAGCCCCCTGTAATAATGTTTTGTTCTTCACACTACTGCTGCTACAAGCTTGCCTGCAGGGTGAGTAAGGATCAGGCAGGATATAATCAGAGCTCTTCTACCTTGAGAAAAGAATAAAAGTGGAATATTGTTGTTTTTTTTTAAAAACTGAGTTTTTTGGGGTCTTGAAAAACCTGACCAATAAGCAGGCATGCAGCAGATACCTATTATCATTTTATGCCAAGTATGTTAGACTATGGACAAAAGATTAAAACCAGCAAAGTAAAAGTGCTGTGGAGACAGCAAAAAGAACAGCTCCTCAGTCAAGTACGGATCGATCTGCTGAGATGCCTTTGCAGAAGGGAAGATGAATAACTGTAATTGCAGCACTTAGAGATACACATAGGGTAATTACAGAGGAGTGTACAAAGCCAGCTAAAGGCTCCTGAACCTTAGTAAAATACACCAGAGCTTTTCCTTTCCAGAGCTACATCTTGAGCTAATAGATTTGTCAGACTTCCCTAAGCCATGTGACAGAATTTAATTTGGGGTGTACATTTATAGTTGTATATAATGGCTCATTGGGTGACAATCATCAGTGTCAAAGCTCCCATGGCTTTAAACGTTTGGTGGTTTTTTCAGAAACCAATTGAGAGTTACTTAGGGATCCAGAATGAAGTTTGTCACATGTAACTCACAAGAACATTACCCCTCTACCTTTCAGAGAATGGCTGAAGAGAAAAGGCATTAAGTACTTGTTAACACAGGCTCTTGCTTGATTCTAATAAACTGGTGCAGCAAAGCTTAGACAGGGTCTAAATTGCTCAGTGCATGATAAAAGATGACATCTGGGCTGGGTTGATGAGCAGTTGCTAGTTCTGGAGAGTTGCCAGGCTGTGGGGTTTTTGTTTTTTTACTGCAAAAGCTGTGATGTAACCACAAAATCAGTCTGATTCCAGGTCTGTTTCCATGACAGAGCAGTTAAGTTAATGACCAAATTTAAATATTCCTGTCATTGTAGAGATCCCTATAAATTCATTGTAGTTCAGATTTACTCTTAGAACATTAGGGAGCCAAATAGTCTTTTTAGCTTTTCTCAAAGTTGAGTTAAACATTATAAAATGTAGGCTGATTCACTAAATTACTATAGATAAACCCCAATGTAATAGTGGCTACAGTATAATTACACTTTCCTTTTGAAGGATAAAAGGTACCTAAAAGTAGCAGTGTGCTAAACTTCAGTCAAGGGGGGGAAATGATGAAGCTAGGTAGGAAGGCCTTACAGAAGTCAGGAAATTAAAATTCTTTAATCTACTATGGAGCTTAAATAATCAACCATAACACAACTACAAAGGGCATAAATACCCCCAAACCGAAAATGAAGCAGGAAGAAATAAACTAGTATGGCTAAATGGCAGGGCTGGGCTGGGCCATTTATTCAACCCAAAGGAGTATCCTTCAGTAAATGGAAATCTGTTCCTAGTGAAGCTGACAGCAGTTGATGATATGTAAGAAAGAAATTAGGAGGGTAAGATAGCATTTGAAGAACAAATGGCCAAAATTATAAGGCCAAATAAAAAATTCTTAAGTGTAACAGAAGCAGGAAGCCATCAGGAGAGTCAGTAAGTCTGTTGAACCAATTAAAGAGGATATGAGCATGGCAGAAACAGAACATTTATTCTTTCCCTCTGTCTTTACCACAGAGGATATTTGGGAGATACTGACTGCCTGACAAGAGTGGGTATTAGGTTCACTCAGACACTTAGATGTCAAGAGAAGGTTCTGGAACCAATTGAGAAATGCAAAAGTTACTAGTCATGAGTAGTTGCACCCAAGAGTTCTGAAAGAATTTGAGAATAAAATTGCTGAGCAACTAAGAAAACTCTGCAATCGCTCATTAAAATCTGCTGCTATCCTGAAAGCTAGCAGGTATACCTGTCTTAATTTCATTGTTTTAACTCCTAGGGTGAGCCTAGGAGTTACAGACTGTAAATTTCATTTTAGAAGCAGGGAAATTATTATTTGAGATGGTAAGTAAAGATAGTTATAAAACATTTGGATTAATATGGTATGATGGGAATAAACCAAATACAGTTTCAGAAAAGGGATATCTCTCCAGTCAACTAGAAATTCCTTGAGCTTGTCAATATAATATGAGCCAAGGAGGGCTGGTTGACACAAACTTTCAAAAGCCTGTGACAATTTCCTTCCCAAGAGGCTAGTAAGGAATAAAAGTGGTTATGATTGCATAGATAGTAAGTTATCTGGTGCAGGAACTATCTTTGTTCTGTATTTGTACAGTGCCTACTGAGATGGGATCCTGCTTTGTGATTGTAGATCCTAGGCCTAGAACAGGGGTGGGGAACCTTTTTTGGGTCAGGGGCTGCTGACCCACAGAAAAATCAGTCAGGGGCGGCACGCAAGTGAGAAGCAAAAAAAAAAAAAAAATAACCCAAACCCCTGACTGAGAAGAAAAAAGATACAGCCCATGTTTCCCTCGCACACCGGAGCCTGGGGGGGGAGGGGGAGGTCAGGCTAATATATTTTGTGTGCTCCAGCCCCATGGAGGAACAATGGGGGGGGAGGGGCTGGAGCACCAGCTTGGATGCCCCAATCTTGAGCGGGGGGGGGAAGCCCTGAGCCTCGGGACACAGATCCAGGCAAGCCAGGGGCAGCTTTGGCCCCTGGGCCTTAAGTTCCCCACCCCTGGTCTAGAACAATACATATAATAATGACATGAGATGCAAAGTACTACTGTGAATAAAATCTGGCTAAGACTAGGAGCAATGATCAATTTGCACCATGGTGAAAGGTTAGTGCAGGGTGCCTGAATGGTCCAGGCTAGGATGGGTGCTGTTTTACATTAGTGATTGGGAAGGGAGGGTGAGCAGAGAGGTGGCAAAGCCAGTGGTTGATACAAAATTCTGTAAAATCAGAGGTGATGAAAGAGCCTCAAAGAAACCTAGGCAACCTATGTGAACAAGCCACATGATGGCAGATGATATTCAGTGTCGACAAATACAAGGTAGCAGTAATTGCACAATGGAAGCAATGATTTGGGTACTGAATTAGCTGTAATCACTCAGGAAAAAGCTGCAAGGCTCATTATAGACCTCTCAGTGAAAGCTGCCTTTCAGTCGGCAGCATCATACAAACCAAATAATGGGGGTGAGAATAATACTGAGACTATTGTGATGCTGTGATAAATCAACAGTGTGTTCTCATGTGGAATACTTCTTTCAGTTCTGGTCACCTTCTCTGAAAAGGGACATAGCAGAACTAGAGGGGCGGGGGAGTTCAGATACAGGCAAGGAAAACAATTAGGGACTGGGAGAGACTGAAAACTTGGAGTTGTTTAAAGGAGCTGGAGGAGAGAGGGAGAGAGAGAGATGCATACTGAAAGCGATAGAATGGTTTATAGAATGCATCCATTTACCCCTTCTCATAAGACGAGAACAAGGGCATGTTCAGTGAAGCTGAAAGACAATATGCAAAAAGCAATGATGTCTCTTACCTGATACATAATGAACCTATAGCATTAATTGCCCAAAGCTAGCAGACATCCCTGTCTCTGAGTTGCCGTTTCAAATGCAGAAGCCCAGAGCCCCACTATGACTCGTGACCTCATACTAGGGTAGAATTTTCACAGGCTTCAAAGTGACTGATGATGCCAATTCTCATTTTCCAAGTTTCATTTTGGGACTTAGGCTCCTAAATCATTCAGGCCCTCTTGATAATATTAACCTAGGTCTACAATTTAAGACCTATAGGTTGATTACTGCCAGATTGTTATCAAAGTAATTCGGAACAGGTAATTGAGTTCATAGAGGTAATTTGAAAAGCTTAGTTCAGTGTCTTTACTTCTGACCTTTGTGGTGTCCACATGGTCCCAAAGCATGTTTCCAGTAGTCAGGGATGTCCTTAGGATTTACCAGGCTCAAGGCAGTACAATTAAACTATGCCCGTATTCCCAACAGCAGACTGGGGGGGCAGTGATGACTTTTTAGACATGCGATTTTTATAGTCTTCAGCAACACACTAATGAAATATTTTTAAAGGGGATTTTTAACTAAGGTCCTATAGACTAGCACAATACATTTAGAAACTGATAGTATATACCTGGGGTTGGCAAATGCCTGTTAAATGGCTTAATTACCACTTGAATGGCTTTTGTACAGGTTCAAAGTTCTGCTAATAGCTCTGGCAGCCTCTTTCACTTTTAAGTGAACTAGCTCCTCTCTGGAGGAAGCAGAGTCACAAAACAGGGATAGGAAGAGGCGGGTGGGTGGACATTAAGATCCAGTGGTGCCTCAAATTTTCCAGTTCCCTACACAGATGCATATGGACAGCCCTGCCAGTGGTGCTCTACCAGGGTGGGCTGGGTGAAGGCTTCTCTTCTATCCTCTCGCTGGGTGTATTGCATTTCAAGAGTATTTAATTAAAGAAATCAAAGGCAGCTGTGTTGTGCCCCACACACACTACCCATTTCAAGTCTTAATCCAAAGGGCCATTCAACATAGAATAAGGCCCTCTCTGCACCTAAAATGTAGGTCAACCTAGCAACATTGCTCAAGGCTGTGAAAAATTTTGCCTCCTGTGCAACCTAGTTAAGTCAACCAAACCCCTGCTGTGGAAGCATCTAGGTTGATAGAATAATTCTTCTGGTGACTTAGCTACCACCTTGTGAGTGGGCCATTAACTGCTCAGCAGAAAAATCCATCCCCTCACTGTAGCAAATGTCTACAATGATGTAACTGCATCCATGCCACTATTACACTTGTAGTTTAGACATAGCTTTGCTGCAGGTGAGATTTAGGCTATGTCCTGTGTAGTGATTTGAGCCAGCTGGCACAGAAGACAAATGGTAATTGCTAGCAATTTATTAGTTTACTGAATTCCTTTGGAGAAAATAATCTCCTTCCGAAAAGATTTGTGTGAAGGCGGGGGAGAGGGACTCAGAATATCATCCCGATGGGACCCTTTTACCATCTAAGCTTCAGGGCTGCTGTCTGTACGTGTTCACTTTAATACACTTCATCATTCAGGGCTCAGGGTGCTGAGTTCACAGGAGACTCTCCAGCTTTGATCGAGTTCTCTTGAATCCCAAAATATAAACATAACCATCTCTGGTACTCTGAGCAAGCCTCTGGCAGGGGGTTGCAGATGAGACCTCTGCCATGGAGCTGGCAGAACACTCAGCAGAGGCCTCCTGGCTGCCGTGCCATGACTGCTACTTATCATGCTGGCTATAATTGTCTCTCTGTTATCTATTGCTACTTTGTATCCACCTGTATTTCACCATAGATTTAGTAGTGGGTACTTGAAGGCAGGGACTGTTTGCAACTGTGTGATGACTGTATACAGTTCTTTGACCTGGGCCTCTAGAGACACTAACATTTAATAATACAGAGAGAGAAATAAAATAGCTGGGTACAGACTAAATAGAAACATCCTTTATCTCTTCTCCTTGTATTTTTAGCTTTGACATTGGGAATGGCTAAAAGTACCGCTCGCTGGACTAATGATCCATATAAAAAGCCAGGGCATCCTTGATCCACTTGATCTAAGCAAGTGAAATTGACCCCTTCACTAATGCACTTGGATGCAGTTACAATTTCACTGATCATCAAAACCCACCCCTATGTTGCCCAGAAGTGTATAATGGCAAAGAGAACTTGGACTCATGCAACCATTTCAATCAGTAGCTGGTGTATTGCGGTTACCATAAAATCATGTTCCAGACATTGTACATACAGGGAGCAGGCCTTCGCTGTGTGAGCAGAAGCTGTATATCAGTGGGGTTATATCAGTATGCTGCTCAGAAGTGGTTTTAATTAAATCTGGAGTGGTAGATTTAGGGGGGGGAAGTCATTGGAAAAGGAATTGACATTAGCCTTCCAAACTACTCGCCGGGGGTTGCATGCATATATGTAAACCAGCTGTGTGTATCTGTTTAAAAGGCATATGTTTAGAAGTGCCCCAGCCATTGCTCCCTGTGGATCTAAAGCCCTTCATTTTTATCTCTCTTCTCTGCTCCATAGTTTTGGAGATTTGTGAAACCCTATAGGAAATTGACCTACAACCTTTTTCACTGTGTTTACGGTATTTTCCTCTGCTCAGAAAACCTCTGGGGAGCTGAACTCTAAGATTCATGCAGAATTTGAGCGACTTCATCAAATCCTGGAGGAAAAGGAGAGAGTTGTGTTGATAGAGCTTGCCAAAGAGGAGGAGCTGTTGTTGATGAGGCTGCGTGGGGACATTATGCAGCTAGAGGAGGGGATCTCAGACCTGCGAAAGAACATTGAGCACATACAGGAAATCCTGAACAAGACGGGAGACTCATTACTGCTGGAGGTGAGAGTGCTCAACCAGCTCTTAATGAGATGATGCTTGAGAAGGAGGGTGAAGGATGTTGGCAAGGTGCTGATATGTGGTGGAGAGAGCTCAAAATCTGAATCAGGAAGTTGGAGAGTAGCAGAAAAAAATATATTGTGCTGTAGAATGGCCCAGGACTTTAGGCTCTACACATCTGAAGGAGAAGCACCCGGCAGGGCAGAATCTATTGTCTAAAACTGGGACCCACAGATCCTGGTCTAGAGCTCTGGCTGTGTACTGTACAAAGTTGTCTCATCAAAGAGTGGCCACCTCCCTCTTCTTTCCATCTGCTAAATGACATCATAGGAACATTAAAATACCTTTCAGTACTTCCCTAATTACTGTTCCATGTAAGTAGTTGCAGAGGTTGCCACAGGGATGTTTTGTGATATGGGAGGGGAGGAAGTGGTTCATGAGACAAGTTCTCTACTAAGATGTGGTCTGTACTGAGGAGACATGTAGAGACCCTCGGGCTGGGCAAAATGAGTAATGCTGCAGCACTGAGCAGCATTGCTAAGCTGGATCTGTCAAGGCTCATGTTGTAAGAAATCACCATCCATTGTTGTTCTTGGCAGCTGTGAATATTTGGCACTCTCTGTACCCCTGCAGTGCTTCAGTGGCACTCTTTCCTAGCACTGTGGGGGTACAGAGAAAACATTGATGGGACCACGAAAAAAGGGACTCCTATCTCTTTGATTGCAGGGTCTGAAGCACTTTACATGCCCTCCTTGGCCCTTTTCATTGTGAATGGCAAGCTATACACGTTAGTAAACAGAAGGGGAAGAAGTAAATCTTTGGCACTGTTATCCTTGCAGAAGCTCAGGTTAAGAACTGACCAGCAAAGTGCAGGAGAGGATGAGAAGGGGTTGACGCCAGTTCTGGGAACGGGTGAGGAACCCCAGAAAATGAAGTCAGGCTCTGTTGGCTTCAGATAGGTAAAGATGCACTCAGCTTATTTAATAATAAAGCAAGTGCCTTTACCTGCCTCAGGTTCCCAGAGCCAGCTGTGTCCTTTGGAGTCCGTTCCTGTAATTGTGCTTAATCTTTCCTCCTATCTCGGTTTTATAGGAAAATTCCTCTAAGCAGAAGGAAATCAGTCCCAAACAGTAATAGGCAAATTAAAGTGTACAGGGGAAGGTGATAGAGACTTAAGTGAAACTTCTTTTGAGAATGACTCTTTATTATACAGACACTTGCTGTTTTGTCTCATTCCTGGTCTTCTGGGTCTTATTCTCAGGCCCTTGGAATCATGTCTTAATCCTGTGGAGGAAGAAAGTAGAGGCATTTTAGATGTGTTCCACGCCCTCCTTGTCATCCCTTAGTCCTCTAAAACATCCTTGGTTTATATACATATACACGAGCCCAGTCTGTCTCCTTTTGGGCTCCAGTTGGACTGGTGTGTGTTTTCTTTTTAGTGTGGTGGCAGGGAAGAGGGCAGTTAATTTATTTGTGCAGCTGTACGAATTAAGGATGGCGATTGTTAATTTTCTCTGCCTTTCATTGCAGGTGGAGAGCTGGGCTATCAGGTACATGTCTGGAATTAAGCAAGCTGTTTTCTTTTTCAGGAGGCTTTTGTCTCCCCTCCTTGGCAGAGGATGGTGGGAAGAGAGGTGTTATCTTTTTAGTTTTTAAAGCATTGCTAATTGTCTAGCAGGCTGTTGGCATGGAGCCAGATGAAGGGAGACTAGTCCTTCCCCCAGCAAGCATCAGATGTTCTCATGTAGAAGGGCTGGGCTTCCGGGGCTAGGTTCAATGGAAGCATGGGCTGTAATGCATGTGGTAAAACAGAGACCAAGGTACCAATTTGGGTGTGTTCAACGAGCATGAGTTACAGATAAGGAAGAAGTGGAGTGTAGTTACATTGAATACCAGGGTGTATAAGCTAAAACAGAGGGGCCATGTGTGATGAATATGGAAATGTTTGTATTATTTTTATGCACTCCTCCGTTGCATAGCACTGACGACAAAGAAGAGGTGCTGGACTTGCGTAGATATCTGGTTAGAGATCAGAGTCATTAATCAACTGAATAGAGGCTACACGTGTGAATGGAGGATCCAGAACAGGAAGTGGAAAGTCCTGTGGCTGAGCCATTCGCACCCAGTGACCAACTGCCAAGAGAAAGGACTATTGGCGCGCGCACACACACAACCCATGAGCTGGAGAACAGAGCGGAAAGGTGTCAGGTGGTTGTGTGAAGAGCTGAGCTCCCAGAGACAAATGGGCTCTTGCCCCATGCAGAGACAAAAGTGCAAGCAATGGTTACTACAGCAACATGTCTTATGGGAGCCCTGGCTCTGGCCAAGCTGAATTCTGGCTTAACTGTTGCTCCCTTGTGGTGACCTACAGACTTTCAGATTCTGGAAGACAAATCAATTGTTGCCTTGTTTTGAAAAGGCTGCCAAGTGTCACCAAAAATACTTCAGAGCATTGCAGCCTGAAGGGGTAACAGACAGGCCTCCCACAGAAGTCTGGTTTGGCAGGCTTTGCCGCAGAAAGCCCCAGGGAGATGGATTGCTGGCTCCTGACAGAACCAGCATCAGTTATGTAGCGTAAAGGGATTGCTCCTGAGGGACTGGTCACAGGCTGTGATATAAATGGCCTTATGAATCCATGACATGCTGTTTAGTTGCATTTACTGTTCTCTCTGCCCCCTTGGGGCCACCTTTCAGTGTTTGGCATAGCTCAGAGGAGAGGGGGCAGGTGCAAAATTGAATTTGAGCCATTGTGGCTTCTTTCAGGTCCTGGGGTCTCTAGGCTCACCCCCAAAGCAATCAGTCATTGAAGTAGTCTTGAGACAGGTCTGAAATTGTGCCAGCTGCCACATTCCTTGGTCCCTGTACTGTGGGTTGGGGCCGGGGGTAGGAGCTGCTGCAGCAGAAGGCCAGTTTGGCTGTTTCTGGCTGCTTTGCACTGCTAGAGTAGGGCTGAGAATGGAGTAAGTCATGCTCATTTTGCACACCTATCGGTGAACCCATGTATGTTGCTCCGCTTTACCTGCCACACCACCATGTCCACCTCTGCTGAATTTTGCCCAAGGCTTCTGGGAGCCCTGAACCTTCCCTTACTGGCTGAAATGCCCTGGAGGAACAGAGGCAGAGGGCAGCAGCCTGTCTCTGCTCAGAGGTTATTCTCTCTACTGATGACTCTGCCCTCAGAGTGACTTCCTGTTCCATATCCCTGATGGAATGTAACAACCCCTCTGACCTTTCTGAGATGTACCTGCATTGCTGTGTCCATTTGCTCTGATCCCTTGTCTTCCGCAAAGGCCTCGCTCCTAAAACACCCCCAGTCTGCCCTCTGTTCTAGTAAGCTTTTAGTAAGGGCTTTGTAAAAACAACTGGCTCCTTGTCTGGACCCTGCCTCACTCTTGCCCCTTGCTCTGCCCAGGCCCCCAGTGCATGCGGTGGCACAGCCTGCCCTGGACATACAGTGCCACAGAGAGCGGTACAGTGGTCCCCTGCAGTACATCTTCTGGAGACAAATGCTACAGTCAATCCACCCTGGTGAGTGTGCCACAGTGCAGGGTCCTTGGGAATGGAAATGTCCAGGTGGGGAGATGGGCAGAGAGCAGCTCCCAGGGAGGGGAAGTTGCCTAGATTGGAAAAACATCGAGCAAAGCCCTGACAAATTCTATCTCTGTTGTAGCTCCTGCCCCACTGACCTTTGACCCAGAATCAGCTCACCCCAACCTCGTTCTCTCCAAAAACCTGACTGCAGTGACGGAGAGTGACAGACGCCAACCTGTCTGCAGCAGTCCCAAGCGTTTTCAGCAGTGTGTGAATGTTCTTGGCTCCCAGGCCTTTGACAGTGGGAGCCACTACTGGGAGGTCTGGGTGGGCAGCAAGACCAAGTGGGACCTGGGGGTGGCAGCAGAGTCCGTGGACCGGGCAGCCAAGGTCAAGCTGTGTCCTGAGAGTGGCTACTGGGCGCTTCGTCTGAGGAACAGCACGGAGTACTGGGCTGCTGCCACCCCGTGGGTGCGCCTTGACCCAAGGAGCTGCCTCCAGAAGGTGGGGGTTTTTCTGGACTGTGAAGAGGGGAAAGTGGCGTTCTACAATGCCGAGAACATGACCCACCTCTTCACCTTCCACCAGGCTGCTGCACGCCGGTTCTGCCCCTTCTTCAGCACTTGCTTCAGTGATGGCAAGCTGAACGTGGAACCAATGAGAATCTGCCACCTGACTCTGTAAGGACGATGTAGGAGGGAGAATGGGGTGGCCAGTTTCCCAGGGCACTGTACAGATACCAGAGAGAGAACACCAGGCCCTGGGAGCTGGTGGTACTTTCTGGTTTGGCTTTAGCTGCTGCTCCTCGGACTCCCCCTGGAATAGGAACCACCTGCTAGAACAGCTCAGCTGGCTTCCCCCTGCACTAGTGCCTGGCCATTTACTGTTTGAGTGAATGTAGCAAAGGCATGTGGACTCTGGTCAGTCTAACCTGTAAACCCAAGCCTCTAGGGTAGAGTCAGGGAGAATCCTCCATTTGTGGCTTTAGGAAGAGATGGAGGGGCTGAATCTAAGTTCCCAGTATTTTGTCTTCTGTTCCCTGCCTTGCCATAGGACAAGGCGGTCCTGGACTCATCTGAGCAGCTGAGCTAAATCCATAGGGTATTGTGCTCTGAGACTTCGCCAGCCTTCCTCCCACCAAAGAGAAGGTGCATCTGATTGCTTTATTGGCCTCCGAGCACCCTCCTTAGCCTGTGACGCTGAGGTGAACACAGCCTCCCCTCAGCAGCTGCTTTGCTACAGACTGAGACGCTTCAACAGAAACTAAGCAACCTAAGTGAACAAGCAGGAACTGCACAATGGAAGCAATGATTTGGATTCTAGCCATTGTTAGTTGTAATCGCTCAGCAAAAGGCCACAAGACTCTTAGGGTCTACTCAAAGGGCTGGCTTCAAAGGGCTCCCGCCTTTCCAGGACTAGCAGGTAAAGTCGGGGGTAAGTTCTAGAGATCTCACAGTCAGTGCATAGGGGCCTCTTGAATTAGGTGCAGCGTGGTGGAGATTGCAGTTTCGTGACACAATGGATTGCATGACAGTGGAACAAGGTGCAGGGGGGAGATCTTCAGTGGCTTATTGCGGTTTGGCTGCTCTTTATTTGATCTGCAAAGGGGACTCTGCTTATCCTGATGCCAGGTTGTTGGGGGTGTTACAAGCACTGAGGAGCCAGTGGAGAGGAAGAATAGCTGTAGCCTTACTGACCTTTGCTCCCCCCTAATCACACAAGCAATGTGGCCTTTAACAGCCTACCACTTCTGCCGCTGGAGACCAAGTGGGGCACTCGCTTCTCCGTTTTCTGCCTGCGAGCAGAGGAACTGTCGCACCCAATTGCTCGCAGTATTACAGGGAGAGTCTTAGGGATGCTCTAGAGAGCAGGGTGGAGAGACTGGAAGCTCCTGAATGCAAAATTGTTGAGGGGGGAGGAAGGCAATTCCAAGAAGGCTTCCTAGACAAGAGCCTTTATACCTAGCAGAGCACTGGCAGCACCCAGGCTCTTGCCTTGGGTGGCAAAGGGTCTGACAGGAATTGAGTACAGTGGTCCAGTATAGCCACACCCCGTTCTCCATTGTGGGCGTGGAGCCAGTGGGGCCAGCCCATGAAGTGGGCAGCATGGATCCAAGGGGCGGGGGAGGGAGATGCAAAGAGAAAAACCAGGTGTATTCTCCCCTCTCCCCCCATCTCCAATAATTACAGGAATCAGTCCAGTCCTTCACATTATTTTCTTCATACTCTTCAACTCCAGTTACCCTGTTTGAGTAAGAGACCAAGTAGCTTTTCTCCCTCCTGTGTCTGTGCATCTGGCCCAATCACAAGGTGAAACTGATGAATTTGTGACCTTGCTTCATGACAGCAGATGATAATGTCCTGCACAAGCCTTCTGACAACTCCTCCTCCGAAGCCCACTTGTTCCTGCTGGAGTCAGTTCCTGTAAGCTGGAGCGATACAGCAGCTACTTGGAACCTGAATGAATGGAGGAGGTCTGTGTCTCCAGTACAAAGCCTCACAATTGTGGCAACTCAGTTCTAAGCAGTGGCTGACATTGGCCAAAGAGACTTTTTGACAAATGAAGAGCGTGTGATCCTGTGACTAGAGCACAGGACTGGAAATTGGGATGCTTGGATACAGTTTCTGGCTCTGCTGCTGACTTGCTTTGGGCCTCTGAACCTCAGGTTCCCGCCTGTAAAACAGAAGTGGTAGGGGAAGTGGTGTTTGCAAAGCCTGCACCTGGCCGGTGCTCTTCCAGGCAGAGTTCAGTAAATGGGTGTTTATTGACTCGGGGACCAGGGCCATCTGCTATAAGGACACATTGAACTCTCCTTTCCATTTTGTTCTGATTGTTTGGCACTCCCTGCTCCCCTAGTGGAGAGAGTTGAGCGGGGAGCACCTCTTGCTGACATTGCCACTCTGAGCTGTTGCCTTCCCCCTCCGCACACCTCCTGGCAGAAGTGAAGACCATTTAGGGAGGCGTCATTCTGATGGGTTTAGATTTTAAGCTCTTTGGAGCAGGGTAGTCCTTTTATTCTCTGTGTACAGTGCTCAGCCCCCATAGCTCTCACTGAAATCAATAAGAGGCGAGACCACACCAGCTCCCACGAGGCGCTCAGCGCTTTGCAGGATTGAGCTCTATGGCTGCTGGCTGAGAAGTTTGGGGGGTTAGGGAGACAGAGCTGCCCTATTGCTGCAGTGTGGGGGCTGCAAATCAAGTGCACTGGCAGTGAGGTTGGCGGGGGTGGGAGAGCACTGGGGCTTGAGTAGCAGGAGTGCTGAAGATCAGGCTTGGGATACATTGGGGCAGATGGAGGAGGAGGACACCAGGTGCTGGAGGTGAAGGCTGGCATGCATTGGCCAGCTTTTGTGGTGCTGGCTTGTGCTCTGCCGTGTGATTTAATGCTGTGATCTTAAAACTTGCGTGATCTTAAAATCTGCTCCCCAGTCCTCAGCAGGAATGTCTTCAGTCAGCAGCCAGCCCTACTGATCCCCAGCCTGTGCTCCGCTCTCATTCAATGCTTGAGCAGTTGGTAAATTGGCCTTTCATCTAGTGTTGATGCTTAAAGAATTTCATAATCCCAGCTGTGGAATTTCCTTCACTTGAAATTGGTTTCCTCGGAGGATATGAGGGAGGGGTTTCTACTCTTGCTCCCTGCATGGGATCAGGGTGTGCCGGCAGAGGGCACTCTCCAGTAAGTGAATGTAATGAACAGCTCCAGGCTACTATAGCTGCAGGTGATTTATATACTGTACTCCTACCCGCTCTGCTGCTATTAAAGCTTTATAGACCTATAGCTGCATGCTACCTTAGTCTTACTGTCTCTGCATCCATATATCTAAGATACTCTGCCTCACCTGGCTGCAGCCATGATGTGGGGGAGAGAAGGGGTGCCCATAACCCACCCTGCCCTTTTTGTAGTCTGTCGCTAGCTTGTTACCCTGTGATCTGGACTAGAGGTGGCTCATGGATATTGGGAAAGAAAGGAGGATGGTCTTGAAGAGAAGGCTTGGAGGGGGAACTTCAGGCCTCTAGGTTAGGGAAGAACCCATCCCAGTACTCTGTACTCACCAGATGACAGTGCTTGGTAATGAGGTAGTCTGCTTTCTTGCTCACTGGGATTCAGGCTGCCTTTTTTGTTTTAAGAAAATTCTTTCTGAAGGGATTAGAACATGGTGCACCCTCCCCCCTTTACCCAAACCCCAGGCATAGAGATGTGAAACTCTTGGCCAGCTGCTGTCACTCTTCGTAGCCTTGGTGGACATTTTCTGGCAAGTTTCTTGAAAACCAGCTACAACTGTGAATGGGTTGTGATCAGTGGAGGGGAAAGTGGTATTTTCCATCAGAACTGTCCTAGTCTATCTTAAAACCATTGGAATCCAGATTATTCATGCCTGCATCCTTGTGCCCTGCTCCCTTTAAGGGTGCACGGACATTATGACTGCGCTGCCATAGTCGCATAGTGTGAAGGCAACCTACACCGATTAATGGGTTTTTTCCATCTGTATAGGAACACCACCTCCCCAAAGGACAGTAGCTGTGTTAACAACAGTATTCTTCCAGCGACACAGCTGTATCTACAGTAGAGGTGAGGGCAGCACACTGGAACTGGTGAGGGGTGTGGTTCATCTTACTGACATAACTTTGTCAACTTAACTTTTAAGTGTAGGCCAAGCCTTCAACACTAGAGCTTTGTGTCTCATTTTTTGTCCCAGCTGTATCTCCAGCCACAGTGCAATGTCACATAATGGCATAGGAAGCCAGACTGGATCAGCTCTGGCCTTATCTGGCCCATGCTTGATTAAGGCCATCTTCCTACACTCTGCTTAGCTGTTCTTGTTCCTGGTACTATTGGCTTTAGAGTATTTGAAGTTCAGACAGTTCTGGAGGTGGGGGGGAGAGGACCCTGGTTATCAAACTCCTGAGACCTAGTTTCAGATCCCATCTCCAGTCAGACATGAGAAAAAATGGGGTCTGCATTTCTGCCTGTGATGAGGTGTTCGCTCCCACGCTAACCTGACAGGCTGCACCAGAGGGAGAATGAGGTAAGTAATCCTTGAGTGAGAATGGAGCCCACTCAGGTGAGCAGGAGGGACTGGTAGAAGGCCAGGAAGAGTAGAGAAGAGATGCAGTGTGGAAGCCTGCAGTCACTCTGAACTTAACAAGGGAAAGGAGGAAACGGGAACAGCAGCAGCCTTAATCCTGGCCCTGAAGGCAAGGTTTACCCAAAGGGGGGGTGGAGCAGAAGCCCAATGGGGTAGAGTAGGAAAAGGCTTGGGGAAATGCAGCAAAGTTTGGGAGGGCGCTGTCCTTGATCGCTAAGCTGAGTCCCTGAGCTGGAACTGAGTAGAGGGTGGGCCCAGGCTCCCCTACTTCCTGCCAGGAACAATACCTGGACAGCAGGCTGGTGAGACTCCCCCAGCAAGGAACACTAGTGACTTGACTGGAGCACCAAGCCACAAAGAGGGAGCATCCTGATTTACAGGTAAAGCACTACACCTGGTGTGAGACATGGAGTGAAGGAGAGACTGAAGGGGGCATCAGACTAGGCAGAGCTGTTCCCCCAGATGTAGCCTCCTGCAGGCACCCAGTGGTGAATAGAACCCCCTGTGATAACTTGCGCCACTAAACCAAACTGGGCACCCTTCCAAGCAGAGCTGTGTGGGGAAGCTGTTGCAGCACCCACTCTTACCAGCACTGCACTTAATAGGCGAGGGTGCTCAGTGATTTCCCTTGAGTCGGTTAAGTGAACCGCTACCATGCTGCCCCCGTTGCAGCACCTGTTGAGAGGCTCCAGTCCTCTCTTCTGTCAAGTCCTGCTTTGTCCAAGGTCTGGTATTCCCGCAGGGTTTCCAATGTTCTGGGAGATTCTCTTGCCTGGCCACCTCTGCATGGCCACAAAAACAGGGCCGGTATTAGCATTGTTCCCCTTGCTTGTTGCCTGGCCTTCAGCAAGGGGGACGGGAACTTCCAGTGGCTGCTGTTGCTGTGCCCATACTGCCCTCTCCTGGCTTCGGATGGCAACTCCTGCCTCTCTCAGGAGCAGGCGTGGAGTGATGCTACGTGGAAGAGAATTTAGGCCCCTGGAACCAGAGGTGTAGCTATTCTTGCTGCTGCTCTTGCATTTGGGAAACTGGCTTGGTATCTCTTGCCTGTTTACAGCATTTCCAAAGGAGGCAGGAGCCTCTGATCTGAGTCTTGCAGTCAAACTGGCAGATCCAGGCCATGTGGGTCAAGGAGGGAGGAGAATTAATGTAGAGATGGCAGTGTGGGTGGGATTGCCATGGTCTTCTCACTATAATCCCATTCTGAGCTCAATGCAGAGGCCAGAGCCAATATAAAATCATTTAGCCCCAGGTACTGGTTAAAGCGCACATGCTCCTGACACTCTGAAGCTTTGTTTTCTGCCTTATGGTAAAGCCCACATGCCCATGGACAACTATTTTTTTCAGTTGAGTGCATTCATGATTAAGAAATGTAGGTGGCCCGGGCGGCTGAGGCTACTGGGTTGTTCAGGAAGCCAGGCTAATATGGTGTGTCTGTTACCCTGGTACACCAAATCTCCCCTCCCTAGGTACGATGAGTGCCTCTTCTGCTTCCCTTACCTCTTTGAAGGACAGGGAAAGGCTCTGTGCCTGCCAGGGGACCCTGTCCCTGAGACACAAAGTATTGTGAATTTACCATGGGAATGGACTCCAAAAACAACGGGTCTTCTTGAGAGCTGGCAGCCTGGTGCTGAAGGCTCTGCATTGGGAAGAGGCAGATGTGACATGGAGGACACAGCCCTAATGTGCCTTTCTGTAAGGACTGGTCAGCTGGAAGGCGGCTCTCACATAGGTTCAGAGGGGTGGGACCTAGAGCCAGTTTTGCTCTGGGAATGGGCCTACAGCTACAGGGGTGTTCACTTAATGTGCTGCTCCTTGTTTGTTTTCCCTTTTCCAAGAATCAGCATCTCCCTTGTTAATTGCAGTGCTGAGTCACTGGCTACACTCTCCCCATCTACCTTGGCGGCTCTGGCTGCGTGCTCTTCCCTGCTCCCTTGCAGCGTTCTCTGCCCTCCCCCTGACAGTCCTGGAACAGAACTAGCTGGCCCCCTCTTCGCCTGTTGGCCACAGATGAAATAAAAACAGAGCAGCAAAGGGTTGTTTGTTTGAAATCTCCTGCTGCGGCGGATAAATCCAGTTCCTGGGGATGTTTTGTCCATGTGGACTCTGGCGGGATAGGAGAAAAAGTGAGGACAGTTCAAACAGAGCAGAGATTGGCTGATCCACCTGTATTGCAGGGGGATTAAATACCAATCTACCCCCCCTCCCCAAATGAGGACCACAGTCATAAAAGTGACATGGCTTGACAGGTACTGGGAGCAATGTTCTCTCTTCCGCTAACGAATGTCTTATCATACCTGCCCTGTGGTAATGGCAACCCATAACTGCTTCCCAAAGGTCCTCACAACCCCTACGGGGACAGTTCAATATTATGACCCATGTTTTCAGATGAGAGAGCTGAGACATGAGCTGAAAGGGAAGGGTGCAGCCAGTCACTGGCAAAGCTGAGTAGAGCCCCAGTGAAACCAGTTAGGACTGGCAGAGATAAAAGGGTACAAAGCAAATGCTGCTGTGGCCAAGTTGATTCGTGTGTTTCGGGATGGCTGTTGCCGTTAGCACAGCATGTTGTGCGCTCTGTGCGCGGTGCAGCCTTATTGCTAGCATGCCAACGACAACATGCCCTATGCTGACTGCTTCAGCGCACGCAGTCGCTAGTTCTTGTCCCACTTAAATAGCTGACTTTCTCTGTTAGAATAAGCAGGATTCTCAGTGGGAGATTTTCATGTCTCAGTGTGACTCCTAACCAGAATGATGAATGCAGCCCTGGGAATCATAGTGCATTGGCTCTCCTGGCAATTGGCACTGACAGGCTGTAACTCTCCTGTAGGGAGTCTGGTGCTACCCCAGATTATGAGAACTAGCAGAGATTGAGTCACCAAGAACATAATCCCTTCATTCCAAATGTTGATTTTAGACAACACTGTGCTTCCCCCTGCTCTCTGTGCTTTCCCTCGGAACCTTGCTTCTCCCTGCCCACCTGCCTCTTCGAGATGCTGCTGTTAAAATGAGTCTGCAGCCACAGGACATGTCTTGTGTGGTTGCACTAGGGAGGAACCTCAGCACAGTCACCTTCCCACGCACACACCTGCATCCACCCTGAGTTAGCTGCTCTGTTATAACAAAATATGTGGCAACAGCTACAGTATGCTACGATATTGAAAAAGGGTGAGTGTTTTATTCTTTGGAAAAGGGACAAGCCAGGCAAAGGTTTCATAGTGTCCATAAGGCAGAGAAGTCAAGGGAACTGGCATGACACCAGCAGGGTCTGAAAGGTGATCACTAGCTGGGGTGACCAGAGAACAGGGAGTGATGGGGCAGATGGTGGGATGTGTGGTCAGCCTATCACCAACTCGGCAGAGCATGGCCAATATTCCACCCTTGTCAACGCACGCGCTGTGTGCCAACGTGCTCTGGTGAGAGCCAGTACTCGGGAAGGTCTCCCTCTGACTGCCAGTATGCCAATGACCTATACCCTCTTCTGGGAGGAAGGGACCTGAAATGGTGACAGCCTGCTGTGGAGGGGAGGAAGCACATTGAAGACCCTGTGGGGGTCACTGTCAGGAAATGAGACACGGGCAGAGAGATGACACAAGTATTTGTAGCTATGCACGAAGTGATGTGCTTGTCCCAGGTGATTCCATGATTCAAGGGTATGGCCTCCTTTTCCGGGTGATAGTATAATCCAGGGCATATTATCTTCCCAGCAGACAGGCAACGTGGATGGAACACAGACTCCAACTGCCTGCAGAGTGCTCTACATTGTGGGTTTGCTGTGGTCTGCAGAGAGTGGCAGATAAATTAGACGCATTCTTATAAGCATATAAAATGCTCCCCTAAAGCTCACTGTAGCTTGACGTGCGCCATTAAAATCTGTATGCCTAACGCTGCCTACTCCGCTTTGCAAATGCTCACCCCAGGCTGCAGTGCTTTATGAAAAGTGCATTTTGCTAATAAAGTATAACAGTGCGGACTACAGATTACACACAGCCATATGAACATGCAAAGGGTGAGACAACGAGCCAGGAATAAAAAATGGCCCTGTGCAGTGATGTGGAAGATCATCCAGGGGAGAACGAGAGAGAAGGGGAGGCGCTATGAGCTGTAAGAATGTATTTGCCTGCTTCCCATGAGGGATCTTATGCAAACCTCTGGTATTATCACCTTCAGTTGAGCAATAGCAGTTTTCCATTGGAGGCAAAATCAGTACAATGGAGTTGGGGAATTCATTTTGCATAACTGGTGTATTTATAAATGGCAGTGGGCAAACCCCTTTCAGAAGTTTCAGCACCAATGCCAGGAAGCAACTCTGTGTCAAAAATGTACTCTGGTTGGAATTAAGGCTGAGATCGAATGCTATTGCTGCTTGCAACAGCGCCCTTTGAAGAAGAGACATTCCTAGACTAACCAAATAATCTGTCCCTGTGAGGAAGACTATATGCCGCTCGCTCACTAAGAAGAAGAATGTGCATGGCTGTGTGTCACACCAGCATGGTGTTCTGAAACAACACACACAGACCACGTCTCACAATTATTGATTTGTATTGCTGTAGAACTTAGAGCCTCCAACTCCATTGCGTTAAGCCCAGTACAAAGATAGAGTGAGAGGCAGTCCCTGCTCCAGAGAGTTTACACTCTAGTCAGACAATGACAATAGACAAGACAGACAATGGGGACTGGGGAAAGAGGAATAGATAGGGGAAGTGGCTTGCTGAAGATCACACAGCAGATGAGCTTCAAAGAGCCCAGACCCCCTGAGTCTTGCTACAGAACCGTATCCGCTGGAAAATATATCCAACCACCTCTGTACCTCCTCCTTCTGCAGGAGAGTAACTCTCTATATACTCAGTTTCCCACCAACTACCCAGAGGCATCTGCTTCTTAGAATCTCACTTGTATAGTGTAACAAGTAACAATGGCAGAGTTAGGAGTTTTCTGGGGCAGCTGGCAGATCCGAGGTCAGCAACTTGCTGCATGAACCTTTGGGTGTGCTTTTGCCTCCTACAATGCAGTATGACAGAGCATAGCTTTTTGTAAGAAAAAGGAAAAACCACCCCGCCCCAGAGAAACATTCTGAAAATGAGCTGAGCCTCCTATTTATCAGTGCCAGACTTATGCTGGGTAGAAAAAGTGGAGCCACCCAAGGAAGGTGGTTTAAAAGATCACTGTAGGTTTGAAGATGACAAAAGCAGATTGAAGTCCTGTTGCAATCAAGTGGATATCAGCTGCATGCATAAAGCACTGTAAACAGAGTAATTTGTAACATCCAACCAGTGTTCCCCACACCATGTGTTGCAGACCTCATGGCTGAAAAGGATAAGTGCCATGGCCCACAACCAATGTTCCCTTTATTTTTTTCCCCATTTGTGTGTGGATTAAATTTTGTTATGTGAACCAAGGCATGTGTGGATGTGCACCACCCTCAGCAACACATGCTGCTGGCTGTGGGCGCTCTGCTAATCAGCTGGGTGGCATTTGAATCTCTCCTGGGCAACCGCCGAAGTGGTCAGCTTGCAGGGAACATTGCGTGCTGGTGCTGGGAGATGGAAGGGGACAGCCATGACACAAGTCTGCTACAATAGAAGAGTTTGCAACAGGGCGACTGGCCCTTTAAGGAGAATGGAACCGGCCCCTGTTGGGAGACATGTCATGTGCCTCGCCAGGTGGGGAAAATGAGCAAAGTTGCATGACCAGCCAGTTCTATGACTCAATCAGGTATAAATAAAAGTAAGGAAGTCCCAGGAGTTGCTGAGGGTGATTTAAAGGAGCAGGTCAGTTGTTTGTAGTACTCTGCTCTCAGACTCGCTCCTTAGCTCCCAGGTGGAGAGCTGTGGGGGCAGCCTGCGGCAGGGAGCAGAAACTGACTTGGAAGGTTGGAACATGGAGGACAAATCTGCAAGAGGAAACTGTCATCAAGTCCAAGCCTAAGAACCCTGCACTAAGAGCATGAGCCAGATAGCAAGGCTGGGTGGGAGTTTGTTTCCTGGTGGACTTTATTAAGTCCATATCCCAAGGAACAGAGCTGTTTGACCTATGATCACCTCTGGTCAGCCTCAGGCATGAAGACAACAGCTAGTTCACAGCCAAAGCAGGTTTTTGGACCAAACCCATGGGTGGTGAGTATGCTAGGTGGGGGAAGGTATTGCCTTCCCAAACCACCAGCCTGACCCTGCCTACACTCTACCCCCAGAACACCTAGGCTATGTCTACACTCGCGGCTTCTTGCGTGAGTAATATGCAAATGAGGCTAAGTGTGGAATATTGCCAAGCCTCATTTGCATACCTAATGAGCCACCTTTTTTTCAGAAGAGGCTCTTGCGCAAGAAGGAGCGTCTACACTGCCCCTTCTTGCGCAAGAAAAACCCTCTTGTGCAATGCCATTACACCTATTACTTTTCAGGAAGAACGGCATTGCACAAGAGGGTTTTTCTTGCACAAGAAGGGGCAGTGTAGACGCTCCTTCTTGTGCAAGAGCCTCTTCTGAAAAAAATGGTGGCTCATTAGGTATGCAAATGAGGCTTGGCGATATTCCACGCTTAGCCTCATTTGCATATTACTCGCGCAGGAAGCTGCGAGTGTAGACATAGCCCTACTGTAGGTGTTCTGGGGGTGGAGTGTTGCTGCCCCCAGTGCCTGCCCTTCCTGTGCTCCTGGCCAGGGAGGCTGAAGCCATGTGCAGACCACCCTCCCTGTGCTCCAGGCCCAGGATGCTGGAGCAGTGCGCCACGTGCCTTCCCCGTGCTCTGGGGCTGGGGAGGCTGGGGTCATGCATGCCTGTCCTCCTCCCCTGCCCTCTCTGTGGTGGGGGGTCAGGGGTTGCCTCAGCAGAAGGGGTGGAGCTTGGAGCTTGCCTCCCCCCGTGATCAAACCAATGGGCTGCAGCTGGTGGCTCTTTGTCAAGGCCTCATTTCACGTAGGCTGCAGGTCTTAGTTTACTCTGCATGTTATTTAAACTTCTATTTAATTAGGGCCACTTAGGGATTAAGCATCTTTCATGATTAGGTCAAGTTTCTGTTCCACAGCTGTTTGGCATTCGGAGCGCCCTGCTGCTACGGAAACCCACAGCACACAGGGGCCCCCACGTGACTGAGAAATGTTTATGAACCATATTTTTCATGTCACTACACCTCGTGTGCTAATGAACAGAACACTTCTCAATCTGCTGGTACTGCAGCATGGAAGTATCCATCTCTTTTGCTGCGTACAACCCCAGCAGTTCTCTGGGGCTTGACTATCTGCAAAGCCACATCTGTTGTCTTTCTTCAGAAGAGGACTTTCTTTTCTCAAGACTGCTATCTGTGTGGCCCTACACACCAGCTGAGAGGAAGTGCAACCTACAACCTACTCCATGTCAGGTGAATCAAGGCTATTGGCATGGGTGAAAGTAACTTAAACTTCCTACCAACGAGTAGTGCTGTGGCACCTGAGAGTCTAACAAAAAGATATGAAGTATCATGAGCTTTCGTGGGCAAAACCCACTGAAGAAGTAGGTTTTTCCCACGAAAGCTCATGATACTCTTTATCTTTTTGTTAGTCTCTAAGACTGTGTCTATGCAGCAGCGTTATTTTGGAATCACTGATGTTATTTCAAAATAAAGTGTGCATCTACACAGCAAGCCATTATTTCGAAATAATGTCAAGCTGGGGGACTTCTTACTCTGATTCCTGTAACCCTCATTTCATGAGGAGTAGGGGAAGTCAAAGGAAGAGTGCTCTTCCTTCGACTTCCTGCTGTGTAGACAGTGCCAAAAGCCAAATTAAGTTATTTCGACTTCAGCTGCACAATTGACGTAGCTGAAGTTGTGTAGCTTAATTCGACTTTTGCCCTGCTGTGCCAATGTATCCTAAGGTGCCACAGGACTACTTGTTTTTAAAGTTACAGATTAACACAGCTACCCCGCTGAGACTTTTAAATTTCTTACAAGTACTGTCTTATCACAACCCTGGTCTCTGCCAGCTCTTTAAATAGCTCCCTGCTGGCTTTTGCCACAGTTTAGCCAGTTCTTACCGGAGCTGCACACCAGCATGCACCCCCTTAATTTCACCTCTGCCTATTGGTAAATGTGCTGGATGGGAGTCTAGGTATTGATTCTACATGAACCGGACCATGAGAAAAAGGGAGGTGCCACCAAGTCTCCCATCTCATCGCTTGCTTTAGCAGAGTATAAGCATGATTACTTCATGTGGAGGAGGGGCGTTGGTGTGGGAAGGATAAGATTTTAAAATAAGATCCTTTTGTTTCCCTAAAAGACAACAATAGAAAGGCCCAGCGGATCGCATGGTAACCCTGTATTTGTGATGGAAATTTTGCCACATTTCCTACCACTAGATGGCAGTGTGGTAAAGGCTGGGTGACAGAGCCTTTTGGGGCACAGTGTGAGATGTGCCCATGTGACCAGTTACAGGCTGTTTGGTAAGCTGTGTCATGCTGTTGTTATTGCTCTGGTGACAAACACACCCTTCCCCAGCTGTGATTGTTGATTGAGTTCTGTGTTAGCTACCCCTCAGTCTGACTGCCTCAGGGGAGCAGTGAATGGGTGAAACAGAAGTCATGGCTCATCAATAAATTGCCTAGGGAGGTTGTGGAATCTCCTATCATTGGAGATATTTAAGAGCAGGTTCAATAAAAATCTACCAGGAATGATCTAGATGGTGCTTGTTCTGGCCGTGAGGGCAGGGGACTGGACTTGATGACCTCTCGAGGTCCGTTCCAGTTCTAGGATTCTATGACTTCCTGCCCGGTCTTATCAGTTCCAGAGCCAGTCCCTCAAAAGAGCGGTGCTGAATTTCCTCCAGGGACTGTCAAAGCCATGAGATTTTTCATGGGTCGCTCTCTGAAGCTTGCTGCCTCTTTGTCACCTGCTCCATGCCCAGCTGTCTGACTTTGCTTCGCTTCATTAAAACAGGTGTTCACAAAAACTTTCTGCACTGGTGGTGTCTTCTGGAGCCGTGAGTTAAAAGCACTTTTTTCCTCTCATAGCCTTCCAAAGAATGGGAGGCCTGCACTCAAACTGTCAAATGTTCTACATCGGCAAGAATCATCCCAGACACTCAGGAAAACAATCTTCATGCAGGCTAGTGACAGCCAACATGTCCTCTCTCTGGCCAGTTCCCACATTATCAAATTCTACCCCCAACACCACCACCCCCAGCAGGCTCCCTTATTGGCAGTTGCAGTAGTGGGTGAGCCCAGACTCCCCATTTGAGATGGTCCCTCCTCATTAGGGCTGAAGCATGTTAGCTGAGCAGAGAGGAGAAATGTGGACAGCTGCTCACTCTGCCTCTAATCCATCAAGAGATACAGGTGGGCTCAGGATCCATAGCTTTCATCAGCACAGATTCCACTAAGAACTTTAAATATATGTGTAACGGGCACAGAAGCTTTAAGGAAACATTTCTCAGTTCTGTCTCCATCTCGCCAATCCCCATTGTCTATACAGCCTGGGGACTGTCTACTTTGGTTACTTATATGTAATGCACCTTCCACAGTAGACCCAGTTCCTTCATTGGAAGTTCTTAAGCCTTAGTGTAGTAGAACTATACAGTGATGATCCATCTAACTGTTCTAAAAGAGACTATTGCAGAGATTTGTAGAGTTGCTGCATAATTGTGAGCATGCGTAGACATTTTAGGGATTCAAATCTCCAAAACTGTGACTTATTGGGTGTGTGTGGGGGGGGGGGGGGGAGTGATTTTAACCTATCGTTGCTTTGATTTCTTTTGATGGTTTTGGAAAAAGGGTGTGGTGCATTTTTTTTCCACAGGTTTGGGGAGGCAATTAAACACACAATAGAATTCCATGCCATTTTGAAACTTGGAGCACATGTTTCTCATTCCAGATCTCTTATAATGTCTGCAAAAGTATAATTGATAAATCTCTACAGTAGGCCTGGGACTTTTTTTTTTTAACTAAAAAAAAAGAGGACTGGTGTCCAGACTTCTAAGGCTTAGCTGTAATTAGGAAGGGCTCTAAATGTACAAGTTCCTAATTTTATGACATTTCTTTGGGGCTGTTTTGCTTGGATTTTTTTTTTTTATTTTATTTTGCAGGTTTCCTTAGGAGAGGATCCTTCCCTCTCCACAGAGGCTGTGTTGGATGTATTTTTGTATCCTTTGTAATTTAAGAGCCCCCTGGCTGTAGCTGAAGGGGAATGGTGCAAGAGAACTTGTGCAAAGAACTGTAGCACACTGTCCGGATGGCAGTGTCACCCTAGCACCCACACTAAACCAACGTGCTTGTAACTCCCCCAGCGTACCCTGCCTGCAGCCTAGAAATTCTTTGAAGCATTAGTTCTAGGTTTCCCCATGCAGCCAGCAAAATAAAGGAAAGGAAACAAATCAACAAACAGCTGGAGGAGGAAACAGCATCCAGTAATCAGCACTCCTGCTCCCCAGGGCAGGGACTGTTGCAGATGGAGAGAGAGCTGCATTCGCAGACTCCCATATGCTTAGTGCTCTGGACAGTGTGTGTGATTGTGCATGTGTGTTCCTTTGGGTGGGAGGGGAGGTGTAGTACACAGGTGTGCCTGGGTCTGTGCACATGTACAGTTGTCTGGGTGTATAGTATATATGCACACACATGCCTGCATTGCATACCCAGTTGCTTGTGTTCGCCATGCACACATCCCTGTGTTCCTGTTTGTGGGCATAGGTAGCAATGGGCTTTTGAGGGCTTGTGAAGATGTGTAAGTGGGCAGAGCAGCTGTGCCCACTAGGGTAGGGCTGCCTCTGTGTGTGCCTGACAGCTCCCAGGTGAAATGCCCCCTGGCTGCAGCCCCCAGCGGGTATCAGACAGCACAGACACTAACACCCATCAGTCCTTCTCAGGCCAGCCGGGGAGGAAAGGATACAAACAATTTAAAACAATCAGTGAGTCCTTCCTCCTCCCCCGACTCCCGTCCTTTCTGCCCAACACCCCATCCTGCCCCTCCTCCATCACCCATCCCCCCCATCACCCCACTCAGCCCCTGTTCTGTCTGTCACCCCATCCTTCCCTGCCCATCTCCTCCTAAGAGCCCCTCTGCCCATCACCCCACTCTGCCCTGTCCCTCCCCGCCCTCTAGGACCCGCTCTGCCCCTCACCCCCGCTCTGCCCTGCCCCTCCCCGCCCCCTATGGTCCCCTCTCCCCAACACCCACACCCTGCTCCTCCCCTCCCCTCTGCCCATCACCCCCGCCCTGCACACGCCGCCGGCTCCTGGCAGAGCGCGGTGCAGCGGGAGTGCGCGGGGCTCGCTGGCCTGAGCGGAGGGAGGAAAAGGAAGCGGGGCCCGATCCTCCCCTGCGCACGGGGCCAGCGTCTCCAGCGCGCTGCGAGCCGGCGGCTGCACAGCTCAGCGGGGCTCTGCGCCTGAAGCCAGCGCGGACTTGCCCGGGCCAGGGGAGAGGGGACCCTGCTCCCGCCTCGCCTCCAGCCCCGGCCTTTTCCCGACGCCCCCTCCCCGGCACGGAGCGCTGGAAATGAAGAGAGTTTGCACTTTGTCCCTCTGGCTCTGGATCCGGATCGTCTCGGAGGCAGGTGAGGCGCCAGCGCAGCTCCGGGCTGGGCAGGGCAGGGCAGGGGGTGCCGGAGCCGGGCTCCGCTCTGCGCCCTGGGCGCGCTCCGCGCCAGCCTCTCCCCGCACCCTCTGCCCGGCGGGGGCTTTGCCTGGGCGCTGCTGCCGGTCCGGGAGCCCCGCTTCTGGTAAGTGGGCGTGAGCCCTGCCCCTCAGGCGCTCGGGTAACCCCGCTCCCCTTGGCCACCGGCCGTCTGTTGCCCACCGGGGCCCTCCCGCTCCCCGTCACCCCCCCCTCCCGGCGTCTGCCCTCCCTGGCATCTGCCCCCAGTTCCCTACCCCGCGTCTGCCCCTGCCCTTATCGACCCCGGCGTCTGCCCCAACACTCCTGGCATCTGCCCCCCAGCTCCCCTCCCCTCCACGTCTGCTCCTGCCCCTTATCGACCCCGGCGTCTGCCCCAACACTCCTGGCATCTGCCCCCAGTTCCCTACCCCCGCGTCTGCCCCTGCCCCTTATCGACCCCCGGTGTCTGCCCCCAACACTCCTGGCATCTGCCCCCAGTTCCCTACCCCGCGTCTGCCCCTGCCCTTATCGACCCCCGGTGTCTGCCCCAACACTCCCTGGCATCTGCCCCCAGTTCCCTACCCCGCGTCTGCCCCTGCCCCTTATCGACCCCCGGCGTCTGCCCCAACACTCCCTGGCATCTGCCCCCAGCTCCCCCCACGTCTGCTCCCTGCCCCTTATCGATCCCCGGCGTCTGCCCCAACACTCCCTGGCATCTGCCCCCAGCTGCCCCCGCGTCTGCTCCTGCCCTTATCGACCCCGGCGTCTGCCCCAACACTCCTGGCATCTGCCCCCAGCTCCCTACCCTCCCCTCCCCGCGTCTGCCCCTTATCGACCCCTGACGTCTGCCCCAACATCTGCCCCCGCTCCCTGCCATCCCCGGCGCCTGTTGCCCCCGTCACTCTCCCGCTCCCGTCACCCACCGACGTCTGCCCCAACGCTCCCTGGCATGTGTCCCCTGGTCCTTGTCACCCCCCGGCGTCTGCCCCTGCCACTTATCGACCCCCGGTGTCTGCCCCACTGCTCCCCGGCACCCCCCGGCGTTTGCCCCTTGCTCCCCATCGCCCCCTGGTGGTCCGCTCCTTCCCCCTCCGAGATCCCCGCTCCCTTCACCCTCCCCGGTGCCTGCCCCCATCATCCCCTAGCATCTGACTCCCCCGATCACCTCCTGGCCGTCTGCTACTGCCCCCAGAACCACCCCTCCCCATCAGTCTGCTACGCTTCCCTGCCCCCCATCACTCCCCTGGAGTCTGTCTCCCCCCGGCCCCCAGGGCCACCCTTTGCTTTTAGCTGACCCACCTTTGAGCCAAGCCCTGGCCAAGAGGAGCTGAGTCCGTCCCTGGGCCGGCCAGCAGAGGGCGCTCCTAGGCGAAGGATACCCCTCACCCAGCCATGCCTGGGGTATGCCCCACCTCTCCAGCCTGGAGCACTAGGAGCTGGAGGAACAGACTTGCTCTGGCCCCCAGGCCGATGGAGTGGGTGGGATCAGCGAGGCCTCTTCCATGGCCGACCCCTGGGGCCCTGCACTGGCCCTTCTCCAGGGATGCGAGTCCCTCACTTGACTGGTCTTTGAAAATGTTTGGCCCCGTTCTACCCTCGCCTGTGCCCCAGCAAGCACGTGGTGGGCCCTGTGAGCTAGTGACTGACCTGTAGCCCCGTCACTGATGGGCATGGGGATGTGCTGTATCATGGGGCACAGGGCAGCGACAGCCCGAGCCCCATCATCTGTCCACCTCCAGCTCTGGGTCCAGGCAACTGGGAGGAAGGAGCAGTTTGATGGCCTGTTTATTTGCTTTTCCAAATGCCAGTTGTTGGTTAGTTCATGTCTGTGCCACACTCTGCTGAGGAAAAATGCTTTGTAAGTGCATTATGAGACCCCCTTCTGGGCCGGCCTCCCCCAAGACTAATTCGCTAGCTCGGTGGGCTGTGAACAGCACTCTGGGGAGTGCCAGGGGTGGCTTTGGCAGAGTGGAGTCCCTCTCTGGTCCCATGGCCAGAGTCCAAAGTCAGGTCGATACACGACCTACAGAGAGACTCACAGCTGCACAGTTCCCCTCCTCCTGCAATGTTCCCTCTCTCTTTTTTTTTTTCCCCATCCATGTGTGGAATAAATTTTATGTGCACCAAGGCATGTGCAGATGTGCACCACTAGTAGAAACATCCACTGCTGGCTGTAGGTGCTCTTCTAATCAGCTGGGCCACATTTGAATCTCTCCTGGGTGGCTGCCCAAGTGCTTGGTTTACAGGGACCACTGACCTCCCTGCCCGAAACAGAGCCCCTCACTGTCCCCTAAGTTGCTTGTGCTGCAAGATGGTCCTGGCCAGTGTTCCATGTAAGCTGAGCATTGGGCGGACGCTCAGAAGAGATTCAGGTGCCTCCCAGCTAATTAGGAGAGCGTTTACAGTACCCATAGTTGGCAGCACATGTTTCTACTGGTGGTGCACATCCACACATGCCTCAGTGCACATAACAAAATGTATTCCGCATATAGATGGAAAAAATTAGTGGGAACACTGATTCTAGCTCGTGTGAATGGTCCAATGGGTGCACCTGGGAACAAAAGATACTGAGCTCAGAATGGAGTAGGTGCCAATGTGATGGAGGTGGGACTGGTGGGGATATCCAGCTGTGAATCACTCTGGGCCAGCACAGTCATTCTGGTGGGAGAAGCCCACTCGACTGTTGGGTGTATCTAGGGATAAAACATGCTGGGCTGGTGCTGCCAGGATGGAGTGAGCATGGGGACAGGGTGGCTGGGATGCAGCGGGTGCTAGGCTGGCACTGCCAGGATGGAGCAGGTGCGGAACCAGTATGTTTACTACCCCGATTGCTACTGCCCCAATGTGCAGTGTAACATCTGAGCGATACCACATGGTAAATAGCAGCACAGGAAGCTTCAAACAAGAGAGGATCAATTTCTGGATCGTAAATAAGCTTTTTTATAACCTCTGCTTCATGACTCACCATTGCCGTGGTGCCTGGCCTGTAATAAAGGGAGCACTAATGGTAGCTTTGCGGGGCTGATGTGCACTCTGAAATAAGGGGCCATTAAGAAGCGTAGAAGGGAATGGGCCGCCCCGGCACAGGGAGCACCCTACTCTAGGATGTGCCACCAGGAAGGGTTGTACTGGTCTGATGTTGCTGGGTTAGAGCCCGTCAGGGTGATGCAGAACACATTGGTCTGTTGCTGCGGGCATCCGCTTCCCAGCTGCAGTGTGTCAGCAGATCTGTCCAGCCAAGCCTTTTGGGTGGCAACCTGTAGAGCATCTTACAGCTATTCTTGAAGTCCTCTCCTCTCCTCCCAGTGCTGAAGGCTTTGGTAGGATGAGTTTCTGGACCAGTGAAGACTGGTGTGAGGTGTGGGTGTAATTAACTAATATTTATCCAGCATTTTGAACCCAGCAAGTGCTGTCTGAGGGCTACATATTATGGCCAAGAAGCAGGGGAATATGCATATGAACCTGGGACTCTACCAAGGAACCTGTGGCTTATTTCTCGGTTCTACCTACAACCAGGGGTATCCTGGAGTGGAGGAGCACAACCATGGGAAGTGTCCACAAACTCCTCACCGCATTAGCCCCCTTTAGACAAATAGCATCCTCTTCTGAATTGTGGGCACATGCAGAGGCTGATCCTAGAAATGGGAGTGTTCCCTAAAGGAGGGACACAGTCACTTTGGACGTACATGCAAGAGCTAGTCTGTTCTATCCATGCTGATATCCGACACTCATTGGCATGGTACCCAATCGACGGATACGGTTTGTTAAATGAGGGAGATATCTGAGGTGGGGCTCGGGGCATATGACTGTCAGTTCGTGGATTAGGATTTCTAGACCCTCCTTTCTCACTGCAACCTTCTCTGGGTTCAGAAGCCAGGCTGAGCGCTCTAAGCTGGTAAATTGGACACTGATAGTCCCTGTTGTGGCAGTTTAGATCTATCTGGGACAGTGCGGTGTATTTCCTGATGGCAATGGACACAGCCTGGCTGGACTTGTCGTCCCACTGTTCTGATTGGGTCAGTGGGCCTGGTCAGTGTAATGAGGTCCGTTGGAGTGGAATGTCTGAGAGGTTGGCCAACCTATTGACCGCTGTGGGGAACCTCTCCCTGACCATTCACCTGCGTCGTAGATGGGGACTTCCTGGACAGGACAGTCTGGCCAGCTCATTGAATTGTAGGGTTTATCTTCTTAATGTTAGGCTGCAAGCATCCAGCCATCCCACTATGGTCAGGGTACACGCATGGAAACAGAGTTGTTCATCCTGAGCACAGTTACTGACCGGACTCCAAGAGCGTTCAGCCATTCCTCTAGCTGGATGTGATGGCAACACAGCTCTAACAACCCCAGCTGGGGCGTGCATGTGGCAGGAGCAGTGGTTGCACCGTTAGCATCTTGTGCATGAAACAGCTACCGCCGGCGTTATTTATCGCCAGGAAGAGTCCCAGCCGTTTCTGTAACGTCCTTCATGCAAAGCACCAAGAACGGGCGACCGAAGGTGCAAACCCGAGACGCTGATTTATTAACAGCAAAGGCAGCGCTGTCGGTGCTAAGATGAAGGGCGGAGTCCAAGCATAAAGGAGTGTCACAGGGTGCAGCACCAGGCTCCCCTGGGTGCCGATTGCCCTCCCAAATCCGGCTCGGAGAGACCTCAGTGCTGCCCAACACCCATGTCTCTAGTCCCCTGAGCTTGTCCCACCACCAGTGCCAAAGTCTACACCGTCTTTCTCCTCTTACAGGCTGAGTCAGTCTTCTGTTCCCCCTCTGACTGACCTGCCCCCACATCTGGCTCCTTCCTAGCCTTTGTAGCCCTTGGCTCCTCAGGCCACATCCGGCCTTTTCATCAGTCCCAATCTGTTCCCCTTGATTGGAGCTGACCGGGCAGGGGCTCATATGGTCCCACTGCGCCAGCACCCTGCGACATACCTCCCCTGTATACCAAGGCCAGGCCTGATCTCGCTTGGCCCGCTGTCCTCAGCCTGGGCGGTTACTCTGAGGACACTGTCCCTTCCTACCAGGGTGGTCCCCAGGCTCACCCTTTCGGGGTTCTGGCATCCCCAGCCACAAAAGGTGCACGGGGTAGGGGGTGGTCTGCCACACAAGTCCGCCCCCGCCCAGAGGTCATCACGCCAATCACAACCGTGGGCAGGTCACCCTGGACGCTCTCTTTCGCAATGCAAACTGCTCCCAGGCTGCCCCGAGTCGCCGGTTCCAGGCCTTTGTCCATTGGAGTTTGGCCCTTCCCTTTTTAGTTTCCACCCTCAGAGTTTCTTTTGGCCTCTCTTCCCCATCATCAGGATTCCGTCCACTGGATGGGCCCATTTGGGGGACTCCTGTAGGATCCTGACCCCAGCTAAGTTATCTAGGGGTTCTTGCTTTGTCATCTTGGGATCGTGGGGACCCCCCTTTTCCAGGTTCCATCCTCCTAGGGGCCTGGCCCCCTCCCCTTCCTTCCTTGGTCCCCACCCTGTGCCCTTTCCTTTCGGAACAGGGTTCCAATCCACCCCTAGGACCACAGGGTAGGGCAACTCCTCTACTACCCCCACCCGCTTCCAGGCAAATTTTCCCTACACCTCCAGGGATACCCGGGCCATGGGATAATACTTCCTATCTCCATGGATAAGCCAATGTGGCTCTACCAAATGCCTTTGCATGAGGGAGCAGGCGGAAGCCATTTCCACCAACCCTCTCTGGACCTTTCTCTCCACCCTCACAGGCTAACCCAGGCCTCTTTCTTCACCCCTCACCCCAGCCTCAGTCCAGCTCTGTGGCACTGCAGTCCATCACTGGACAGTCACGGCTCATGCCCCGGTTGCCCACAACACCAGCATACGAGTTGTCCTGGGTGACCAGGGGCTCCCTTGTGGTTTTTACGTAGCTTGTCTACTGGCTTCCTTGGGGGCTGTTCATGGATTTTTTCCCTCTCTCTGCATCTTGCAGGGCCCGATTTCCCCTCGGTGCAGAACTCCCCCTCTGCATATTCCTTAGTCTGACCACAGCTTCTATGCTGCCGGGCTGATGCCGCCACCCCCCAGACCCGACTGCTAGCTGGGAGGCCCTGCGCAAACTTCTTGAGGATTACTTGACCCATAATCTGCCTCCACAGTTGGGTGTCAGGCCTCAACCACTGCGTAACCCAGTCTGTCAATTTCTGTGCCAAGACCCGGGGCCACACATCCCCTGTCCACCGGGCTGCCCAAAACTTTTGTCGGTACTGCTCCAGGCTGTCCAAGATGGCTGCCTTCACCACATCATAATCTCCAGCTTGGGTATCTGTCATATATGCTGCTTGTGCTTCCCCAGAGAAATATGGGGCTAGCCGCAGGGCCCAGGTTGTCCTGTCCCACCCAGAGCCACCTGCTCAAAAGTGCCCCAAAAAAGCATCGGGGTCATCGGCAGTTTCCATTTTACAGAAGCTGAGCCCTGAAGGGTGCATGACATCTGCCCCCTTCCTCCCTCCTCCCCCCCGCAGGATTCACCAGTTTGTGGCGGCGTTGCTGCTGCACCTCCACCTGTCCCTTAAGGAAATCCTATAAAGTCCTCTGTTCTCAGCCTGCCAAGCCAGTAGAGTCCATCTCTCCTGCTGGGAGGCCTGCAGCATCTTCAGCACCTCCCCTTGCTGCTGAGTCAGCCGGTGCAGGAGCCCTCCATCTCCCGCTCTCCAAACAGTATCTTTGGCAGTCAGATCCCGGACAAGCCCCGTGTATAACGGGGGTGCACAACCTGTTCCCCTGCTTCTCAGCTCAGTGCAGAAGGAACCTTGCAGAGAGGCTGATGTGGGCTGCGGACGGGCCTCAAGAAGGGGAATGCAGCCTCATTTTTCTCCAGATGATGCGTTGCAGGGATCTGGGAGAAGATCGTGAAGCATCCGTCCGGTGAAAGGCCCTTGCAGGCATCTCCTCCTAAGCCTGAGATCACAGCTCTGCCTGCAGGGGCTGTCTCAAAGGACCATCCTGCTCTCTTTGTTCGCTGTGGCTTGGGGGAGTCCAGCCGTTACATCCCGGGCTTCTCACCCAGACAGAGTTCAGAGGGGAGTTTTATGTGACCCTCTTTCAGTTGCTAGAAGAGTTTGGGGTCTTTCCTATGACCAGAGACAGCACCTATTGCTGGGGGAGGGACTCCCCCATCACAGCCCAAGGACAGGAACCTGACCATGTGCCCCCTGCTGGAAGAATCCTGCATGGAATTCCATGGATAGGGAAACCCCACAAGACCTCAGGGTTGAGAGAGTCCCACGGTATCAGCCCAGTGATGAGGGGGAGCCCTGAAGTGTGAGCCAGCTGTTGCGGTAGCACAGTTTGAGCTCGCTTACTGGGGTGCGCCTCCGTGGGGTGTCCACTCTGAGGTGGGATCAACAGGAGGACTCTGTGGGCGGGGAGAACCAGACAGCCCAAGCCAGTGGACACCAAATGAAGTTAATGGGTAGCAGGTTTAAAACTAATAAGCGAAAGTTCTTCTTCACACAGCGCATAGTCAACCTGTGGAACTCCTTGCCAGAGGAGGCTGTGAAGGCTAGAACTATAACAGAGTTTAAAGAAGCTAGATACATTCATGGAGGTTAGGTCCATAAAAGGCTATTAGCCAGGGGGTAGGAATGGTGTCCCTGGCCTCTGTTTGTCAGAGGCTGGAGATGGATGGCACGAGACATTGTCAGGTGGAGATGTAGCTTGATCATTGTCTTCGGTCCACCCCCTCCAGGGCACCTGGTGCTGGCCACTGTTGGCAGACAGGCTACTGGGCTAGATGGACCTTTGGTCTGACCCAGTACGGCCATTCTTGTGTTCTTATCTTGAGGCAACTGAAGAGGAGGTTTCTGCCCCTCGTTTCAATTCCTCTCCAAATTTGCGGGTCAGATTTTCCAAAGCTGCCCAGGAGAGTTAGCTGCCAAGAGGCCCAGGAGGTAGGCACTGGAGACAATCTCCACCTAGGTTGGCCGAGGGGGCGGGGTGGCAAGGATCCTATCAGAAGACTCATTAAAACTTTGTGATGGGAGCAGCATGCAGGCCACATGCAAGGTACTGACTGCTGCAGCTGCTTCTTCAGACAAACATCCCAAGTCGGTAGCATCTGTCCTAGTGTTGAGCAGAAAACAACCGTGCATGTAGTGTCCGCAAGCTTCATGGCACAGTCTGCTTTTTGGGACAGAAGTTTTCCCTTGGCTCTTATCTGGAATCATAAAATCTCCTTTATGAGCAAAGAAATGCGGCTGCAGCTGCACTGGCATCTTGCGACTGGTTAAATTAATCCCAGGGTTTTATTGCCTCTGGCTAGCTCAGACCTTTGTTGCTTATTTCAAGTTGTTAATGTGGAGGCTTAGTCCTAGGCGTGTTTTTCCTCTGTGGTCAGAGTTGTTACGATGCTTTCAGTGTAAAGTGGTGTTGCCCCTTTGCAGCGTCTCGTTGTTAAAGCAACATAACAAGCCTTAATGGAAATGCGGAGAGATCAAAGCGGCTGGGAGGCAGGAACTCCTCCATTCAGAGCCTGGCTCTGCCATGGTCTGGGACCTTTGGCAAGTCACTTAATACTTAGGGCTAAATTCCAGGGTGATGCATGGGTGAAATTCTGGCCCCACTGATGTCTATGGCAAGATTCCCATTGACTTCAGTGGGCCCACAATTTCATGCAGGGAGTCTAAGCGGGGGAAATCTACATGCTGAGAAATCTGAAGTGAATTATAGCAGCTGACTTATCCAAGATACGCACCTCCAGTTACATTAATTACGTAGCTGGAGTCGATGTACCTTGGTTTGAGTCTCCCTCCTGTCCCCACAGCAGGAGGTCAACGAGAGCAAACACTCCCATTGGCTTACTTTCCTGCTTGCAGAAGCAGGAGTACTGGCTGCTGGGGCGCCCTCTGTGTTCGATTTAGAGGGTCTTAACTAGACCCACTAAATGGAACTCCAGAAGATCAATCGTGGCAGCGTCAATCTTCCGTTTAGTGCAGACGTGGCCTAAGGGAGTCCAGAATGAATCCAAGCTGGTTTAACATACAAACAAGGGCAACAGGAAAAGGCATGGTTTAAACCAGCATAGACACATTAAATCTCTTCTGATTTTTGGCTCTTGCTCTGTTTCCCCTTCTGTGTTACAATAATAATACAATTAATCTTCATTCTCCTCTACCCCTGCACTGTGAACTAAATGCCCTTTTTGTGATGAAATTATGCTGACTAGTGAAAAGCTGTAGCCACCCCTGGTGATATTCGTGAGAAGGGCAGCAGATAAGGACTAGGGAGCAACTGTATCATAGTACACATCTGGACCTCCTGGGCTTCACGCTGGAGCATTGACAGAGTAGTAAGAGGTGAGGGGGAAGTTGCCTTCCAATCACAGCAACTCTTGCACTGGCCAGAACTGCCATCAGCTCCTGGAAAGACACAGTCTGGTCCCGACAGCTTCAAAATGAACTAGACTCAACTAGTATCACGGGATACCAGCAGCCTCAAACCTGCCCCTAAGGAGTTAAAGTAGCCAAAGACATGCCCAGGTGTAGATCTCACTCTGATTTCTTGCTGGGCAAACCCACAGCTTGCAGGTGCTGAAGGGTTAAACTTTTGCACTGTGACATTCCAGTTCACTGCGGGAAGGTCAGCTGGTGTGTTGGAATCCAGCTGCACTGGTTTCCAGCTCCCATCGCGGCGCTAAACCAAGTGACGTAGTGTCGCATGCCGTCCCTCCCAGGGGTAAGCCGAGGACCGTGGCAGCGGGTCTGAGATGCCCATTGCGCTGGACAGGGTCCAGCGAGGTTGGCGTGGCCAGTGTGGCGACCCCCCAAGTCAAGAGGAGTGGCCCTGATGCCAGGCTTGGTGTCCAGGGTTCTTACTGGTGGAGGTCAGCAGTGGTTCATGGGAAAGGAAAAATTGGCAGCTGGGCCGGATGTCCTGCATTTCCCCTCTTCCTGCAGCCGCCTGAGCAATGTTCCTTATTTAGCTTTCCTGGCGGACAGGAGGAATCTGATGGCGGAAACTGTCACTGCCTGATAACAGCTCAGGGACCCCTTTATGATGGGCAGCACGCCGGGAACAGGCAGCTTTCATGCTACCCAGGAGGGGCGAAGAGAGCAATGTGAGCGCCATGTTTTCATTGGCTGTTTTATAAACACCGCCTCCGGGGGTGTGTCTGGGGGGGGAGGGAAGGGCCTTTTCAGCCCCTCCCCTTTACACTCGGGCTTCTTTGTGCCTAAACCCTATTCAAAGGCCATCAAGAGTGGAGAAGTGGTGACGTCTTTCTGGGGAGCACAGATGCAGGCCTCCAAGCTGGCTGGCGGAGAGGGGCGATCCTGCCACAAAACCTGCTGGCTGGGATCCAGGGCTGGGCAGAACGTCCACCTGCTAATGGTGATGATGTGACTGCAAGGCCAGGGACAACAGTTGTGTGGGATGGTGACATGGGGCATGTCAGCTGGGGGATGAGGAAGGGGAGGAAGGGCAGGTGTGTGCACAAGGGAGCTATGAAACAACACAGATACCTGCATGTGTATGCTATTTGTCCCCCTCGCTCAGGGCACAAAGGAGCCCCCACGCTGAGGTTACGTCTATACTACGAGTTTTCTCGGCAAAAAATATGCTAATGAGGGACTCATTTGCTTGTGTCAGATCTCATTTGCATATTTTCTGTCGATCCGTTTTTGCGCTGGGTTTTTGCACAAAAACGAGCAGTGTGGACATTTTCTTTTTGCGCAAAAATCCCTTTTTCCGCAAGATTGGTAAACCTCCTTTTTTGGGGCATAAGGATCTTGTGGGAAAATGGGGTTTTGCGCAAAAAGAAAACGTCCACACTGCTTGTTTTTTTGCAAAACCCCAGTCTAAGCGGATCGACAAATATGCTAATGAGATCGTGATTCGCGCAAATGAGTCCTTCATTAGCATATTTTTTGCCGAGAAAACTCGTAGTGTAGACGTAGCCCTGAGACAGAGGTGTGCTTTTATATATACCAAGATGAGCCAAGCAAGCAGAGAACCATATCAAGGGGGACATCCACCATGTGTTCATCTTCTCCTGGTGAAAGATGCACCTTGCTGGCTCAGAGACTAAGGAAATATTGTTTTTATATCCACCTACAGCATATGTGCTCCTGCGAAGCCTCCCATAAACATCAAAGTGCCCCCAAAGTGGGGTAAAAACATTGTCGCCTTTGCTTTTTATCCTGCCTTTAGAAATATAATGAAGCTCCCCTCAGACCAATGAGAGATTTATCGTTTTTCATTGTAATTGATCTATTACAAAGGGAAGCAATGGGAAGAGACCAAGAGAAGGTTGGGGTTTTTAAGGGCAAATGCCAAGCAAAATAAATGGCCTAATAAAACGGACAAGAGGAACTTTCTCAATTCCACTACATGTGAGTCAGCGGAAGACTCTGGATTCACACCGGCATCGCTGCGGTCAGGATCAGGACTAGCAGGGGATCCGATCAGGAGCTGTAAAGCTATTTGGGTTTTAAATGTTCTCCTCAGCCATTGACTACCCAGGAGCCTTCCCATCATCCCTGTGGCTTTCCCTTCTTGTCGGTTGGTGGAGCTGGGCCAGACTCTGGCCCAGCCACTGCACTCGGCAGCCTGCTCTGCATGGCACAGTGGGAGGGCACGATAGTCCCCCTGGAGTGATGCAGTTTAGGCGGCTTTAATGTCCTAGGCTGTGTAGTCGTGGTAGAATCCCGGGGACTAGGATGCTCCTGGCAACAGGGGCGAACGATATATTCTGTTTGCACTGGGCAAATACTACACACCTATCTAGAGAGGCGAGGTGGGTGAGGTAATATCGGCTATTGGAGCAGCTTCTGGTGGTGAGACAATCTTTCGTGCTTATGCAGAGCTCTTCCGCGGCTCTGGGAAAGGTCCTCCGGGTCTCAGAGCAAAATACAAGAGTGAACAGATCGTTTGATCTTTGCACTACTTATGCTAAACTATCTGTTTGCTCTTGCATTTAGCTCGGACACCCTGAGGACCTTTCCCAGAATGGAGGGAGAGCTGTGCATGGCTCGGAAGTCTCTCTCTCTCTCTCTCTCTCGCCAATAAAAGATATCACCTCGCCCACCTTGTCTCTGAACTATCCTGGGACTGACCTGGCTACAGCACTGCATAAATCCATCTCAGGCAGACTTCTGCCCATGTTAACTTCATGCACTGGGCAGCCCCATTGGCTCCAGTGGAGTAACCCACACGTTGTGCCTATACTGCAGTCAGGAAGGGTGGCTGCAGAATGTGTAGACCTACCTGAGCTAGCTTTGATTTGGCTTTGCGACTGCAAACGCACCTCCCAGCTGCAGGGTGGAAATATCACCCATGCCTCTTGGGGAGTGTGTATAAAAGTCTCTGATGGACCAGGGCCGAAGCAACTGCCATACTGCACTTGATGCCATGGTCCTGGATTACCGAACCGTTTCCTATTCTAAGAAGTTAGCCGTGTTAGTCGTAACTGTAAAAACAATGAATTGTCCTGTGGCACCTTAGAGACTAACCAAAATATATAGAATCATGACCTTTTGTGGGTAAAACCTGCTTCATCAGATGAATTGGAGTGGAAATAACAGAAATCAAGAGAGAGATATAACAGCAGAAGTACCTGTCACTTGTAGAACCCATGTTAATGAGGCTAATTAAGTGGGCTGGATATGTCCTAATTTCTCCTGCCATTAACATCTGCATTTCCACATCAAAAGCAACGTATGGGACACATCCAGCCCATTTAATAAGCTTCACTAACACAGGTCCTATAATTGACAGGTGGTACTTCTGCTGTTATCTATATCGCTTGGAGAACTATGATCATTCCATAGAACCATATTTTGAAACGGCCAGATACAGTCAAATAATAATCACACCGGGGGAAAGCACACCTTTTGCGGATATTCTGAGAGCAGAAAACTAAGCACAAAGCTTTGAGTAAAGTTCTGGTTTCAAATTATTCACACATTGTTTTTACTATCGTCTCCTCTAGAAAGGCTGGCGTGAGCTGCTCATAACTATGCATAGTTGTGTTTCCATTAGGATGGCTTAATTCTCACCTATCTACATTTATACACCTCGTGAATAACCCACATGACCCAACCTTCCACATTCCGGGAGGGTAGTAATGCCCATCTGCTGTTTACACTGGTCCACACCCTTTCCCTTGCTGATGGTCCAAAGCATGCCTCACTTCCACAGTGGCAGTTAGCAGCTGCAGGAAGGGATGGGCATCTCATCCAGCAGCTGGTACAATGGCAGAGAGCAATATAAACCAAAATAACTGGTGGCCCAGGCCACAAGAGACATGGACAGAAGAAAATAAGGCTAAGCAGTGTCATGCAGAGCGACCACTGTATGAAGGAAGGAAGTCTTCATAATTGGGCCGAATCCTGAAGCCCTTCATCTTTACTCGGGGTTAAAGCTTTAATGATTTCGGTAAGAGTTTGCCTAAGTAAAGCTGGAGTAAGGACTTTGAAACTTGCCCTTCATTATTAGAATTATTTATTAAGAGCATAAAGCATCCACAAGCACATGGTGTCTTTCCCAAGTAGCAAATGTCCTAGGTTAGCCAGAGTGCAATTCAGACACATGCACCAGATGCTAAACCTCCAGCTATATAGTAGATAGCGGTCCCTTTCTCCAACCCTGCCCCCTGCTGCCCCAATGAGATTGTAGCTGTTCCGGTCCCCATCTGTGGCCCTTTGCTGCCCCCGTGGTCATTCTGCAGTATAACTGTCCCTCCTACCAGACTCCACCCTTTCCATTTTATGAGAAGCAATCAAATTCCAGGTACATCCCATTGTCCTGTAACAACCAAACCCTGACCTTGCTTTAAGTTATGATAAGAAATCTGCATACCAAATTTGGTGGTCTTAGCTTTTACTGTTTAGAAGAAGTTCTTGAACAAAGGGACTCACAGATGAACACACAGACAGAAAAACAGATAGACAAAGTTTCTAAAATATATAGTAGACAGGGTCAAGAAAGTCAAATACACAGACAGATCTATTATCCATTTACTGGAAGACGAGTTATATTCAGCAGGAAGAGGGGATGTCTTTATTTGAAAACTGGACCGACCCCTTAAACTCCATTCATCTGAAGCAGTGGGTTGTGCCTAAGAAAGCTCATGACACCATCTACATGTTTTGTTAAGCTCTAACGTGCTTCAAGACTATTTGTTGTTTTTTTAAGTTTTTTCCAGTTACAGACTAACCCTCAGAAACTTATATTCAGCAGAGTTGATCAGAGTGGATCTTTTGCATATGTGATCTGATTGGGCAACATTCCTTCCACCCTTAGTATTTATCTCTCAGGAGGAAAAGGATGGAAACGTAATGATTCGTCTCAAACGAGTTCTCAGCCAGTCATGAGGCAGGATGTTTCTCTTGTGTGAACAGTAATGCCTCTTTCCCAGGAGTACTGGGAGCTGCGGTTCATTAGTGTTTGTGAAAAGAGCCAAGATCCTTGGATGGAAGGTGGTTACAGAAATGCAGTGGCATCATATTCGTATAAAAGATGTATGGGAAGATGAGGCCTTGCCTATCCACAAACTTAACTAATGATGTGTTTATAAACTAATTTAGTCAACCCGATTCCTGTCTCTGTAGTCACTCCTATTTTGCTTTAAGCATAATTTATTGCTGTTTGCCTTGAGCCAAGGAAAGAATGGATGTGTGGATAGATCGGTCTGGTTTAGTTTTCTGTTCAATACCACGCACGTAAATGATGCTGTATAATTAATAAGGAACCCGGCAAGTAGGCATGTACATTTCTTGTGGCCTTGGGAGTCGGTCAGAGGGCTCGTGATGTGTAGAACACACAGCAACGGCCATTAATATTATTCTAAACAGACCGTTGAAGTCAATTTTTGTATCTACCTTTGTTAGCCAGTTTTCCAGTAGGAGCAATGGCTGAGGAGAATGAGCAGAGTTGGTTGGGAAGGTTCAGAACCTACGATTTTTTTTTTTGCAAGGGTTGCCCCTTGCCTGGAATTCACATCCTGTGGAGGGCAGGAGCATGTGGCCTATTTCATTCATGGGATAATCAGTCCTTTTACCAATTCAGAGAAAAGTCTTTTATGCCAGCCCTTTGTTTACACACGTGCATGCCTCCACACAGCCCGAATGAGGATTTTATGACTCAATTTTGTGGTCTAACCTGATCCACCCCAGCATCCACTGACTTCACAGCTGGTCATGTTGATTCCTCCATATTCAAGCCCAAGCAAGAGTAGATTTGACAAAGCAGGAATGAGTCCTCATGGAACCATCCCAATCTCCACTGCGGGAAAGACGACTCTGCCCTCACTGCGTCATTTTAGAATCGGGCCCATTATGGGACTTGGATTTCACTGCACATTGCAAAGGGATCGTGACTTCCAAATGGTTTGCTCCTGACTCTGCACCCGGACAAGGTCTGTGCTCACAGAATTTGGCATTTCACAATATTCACAGCCCCCCTCCCCAGTCCCCGCTGCTTAGACAAATAAAGTATAATGCTGACTGAAGGCATTTAATCCTCCACTCTGCTGCCTCGTAGCAATAACAAGAGCTGGGTGGCATTTCAAAGAATTTATCAGTGGGAGAAGGCTGGGAAAGGGGGAGCATCAGAAACTATTTTTTCTATGGGGGGGGATGACAAGCCTGGCTATATTGTAGATAAGAGCCAGGGGCTGATCTGAGCCGCTGCTTAGTGCCTATTGCTGTGAATGGAAGGCAGAAGACTCCTCACCTCTCCGTCACCCTCACCGAAAGAAAACACTTTTGAACACTTTAGGAGATAAAGAGCAACAATAAACACAGCCCAGGGTGAACTCGAGACCCGCGCGAGTGTAAAACGTTACGTCTGCAATCAGGCGAACCAAGCAGGAGGCGATGTTCTTTTAGAGCCAAGTCACTGGCACAGGAGAGCTCTCGCTCCGGCTTTCTGCCTGTCCTTACGTCGACAGGGAAATCACGCGCCTGCTGCCGCTCACCCTACCAACTTGCTTCTCCTGCCTCCAGGGTCCAAGCTGCTGCTTCCCTTGAGCCCACGCTCTGGCCCTGAGGCCTGCTGAGCTTTTCCATGGGGTTGCAACCTGGGTGTTGGAGATCCGATAGCAGGCTGGTGGCAGCATCTCCTGTGCTCAACCAGCAAACGGAGACCTGTTAACAAAATATTCTTAGGCGCCTCTAGCAGAGGCGACGGGCAGGCGGCACAGACTTCACGCACGGCCTCAGCGCAGCACAGACTTCAGCAGCGCAAGCTTCCTCCAGCCCCAAAAGGCACCTCAACCCTCACCTCAAGGGAAGATCCCTGTCATCTCCCTAACATGGTGCTTGTCTGTCCACATCCATTCAGCCCTGGCCCTCCCTGCAGAGACTGCACAGATGCTCTTTTGGGGGGGGAGGAGATGCACATGAAGAAAGACAAATAAAACAGAGCTCAGTGGTGCATTCTAAGGCACGCTCGTTATAAACAATCACTCCTTTCTGTGACCCCTCACTCTGCTCCAATGCCCCTCGACTGTACCTCTTTCTCCCCTCTGCATATAGAATTCCTTCTGTGCTGGTTGCCTTTGTCCTGTGCCCCCTTCCACAGCTTCCATGCTCGCGACACTCTGTGATGCCCTCGGTGGAAAAGAACCGCGGCATGTGTGAGATTTACCACTCGTGAAGCCCGCACAGAGGCAGCTGGACTGTCTTCAAAGTGCGTATATGCCGTCAAGTGCCAGCAATGCCCCTCTGCCGTGTACATTGGCCAAATCGGACAGTCTCTATGACAAAGGATAAATGGACACAGATCAGACATCAGAAATTATAACACACCAAAACCTATAGGGGAACTTTTTAATTCCCAGGCAGGCCTCATTAATGGATTTAAAAGTATCCATTCTTCTACAAAGGAATTTCACTAACCAGTTACAGAGAGAGTCTGCGGCACTGGAATTCATCTACAGATTTGACACCGTTACCCTGGGCTTGAGCAAAGACATTAACTGGTTGATGCATTACAAAGCCAATTTCTCCTGTCTTTAATATTTGCATTTCCACATCAAATGCTATGCCTGGGGCACATCCACCCCACTTAATTAGCCTCATTAACACAGGTCCTACAATTGACAGGTGGTACTTATGCTGTTATATATATTTCTTGGTTTCTGTTATTTCCACTTCAATTCATCTGATGAAGTGGGTTTTATCCACGAAAGCTCCTGATTCTATATATTTTGGTCAGTCTCCAAGGTGCCACAGGACCACTCATTGTCTTCAAAGTGACCTTCTAATATTAAGTAGATGGAGCAGGGAACCCTGGAGGAGAGAAACATACAGGGGTGGACAAAAGCAGGTGGGGAATTGTTTGTCCAAACCAGGCACCCTGGTGGAAAATGTAAGACATCCAGAAACTCGATGTGGGTGTGGAGTTGAGGGGCGAAATCCCGGCCGCATTGACATCAGTGGGAGTTTTGCCATTCACGTCAGTGGGGCCAAGATTCCACCTTAGAACTTTTGGTCCAGGAAATCTGCGTCTGTTCTGAGAGGAGCAGTTCGGGATGTGGATGCTTTTCTGCTGCTGGGAGCTGAATTGCAGCCAGACTCATGATTTCACGGAAGCCACCACTCAGCCATCAGATAGCAACGACTTGCCGACTAGAACCAGGGAGGCAGCAGCGTAAGCTGCCAGACCCCTTTATCTCTCCGCTGAACCAGGAGGCTCCCCAGCCTGAATCCCTTCTGACTGTTTCACAGGGCATAGTCTTCCCCTGTGGGGATTGGCTCTCCCCTGTGCCAGCGGTGTCCTGCGTGTGCCCCCACAGCCTTGTTCTTTGCAAGTGCATTTTATAACCATCCGATTTGGCCTTGGCCCAGCCTCGTGCCTGCAGCCCCCCCCCCGTGTGCACAGGGAGGCAGCCAGATTGGCTTGCGGTCAGCCCGCCCACCTGCCCTATGGGAGCTGTGGTGCCTGATGAGCAGGAATGAGACAGGTGCCACTTCTTTCGCTGCTCCCCCTCCCCCAGCTGCCGCGGGCACCCCACCTTGCTGTCCTAGCACCCACCCCAGTCCCCTCTCTCCCTTCTCTCCTGGTATTTCTGGGCACTCCTCCCACTTATCCGACCAGCTGCCATCGCACCAACCCCAGGCGCCCTGCCAACCACCTGCCCTGCTTCCCTAGGAAACCCCTACTTGGAGATCGGGTTCCTGGATGTACAAGTGAAGGGCTGTCTCCACCACTTCCCAGTCCCACTTCTTCCCAGTCTTTGTGCGGAGGGGGAGATTTGTGCCTCCTTATAAGGCACCCCCAGCCCTGTTCAGGGTAAGGAAGGAAAGGGGAAATGAGTGGAACTTCACCCATGGAAGGGCACAAAGCTTGGACTTAAGAACGGCTGTACTGGGTCAGACCAAAGCCCAGTATCCCATCTTCCGATAGTGGCCAATGCCCCAGAGGGAATGAACAGGTAAATCATCAATGATCCCTCCCCTGTCACCCATTCCCTGCTCCTGACTGGCTGTGTTAGACTTTTGATGACTCTGGGAAGTGTAATAGTGTTTTGATTTGAGCGGGCAATGTGTAAGCTTCTGTCTATTTATTGTTTTGTCTTCCAAGATTTGTCTTCCACAGTAAACTGAGCTTTGTCACGTCCCCATGTGCATTTGCTGATATGGTTATGCTGCAGTCCTCTAAGGGTATCTAGATAACTAGTTTGCTCTTACTGTGGTTTCCAAAGCTTCTTAGCCTGCTGTTTCTTTAGGCACTCTCTCAGCTATTAAATGTGCTCCTTAAATGGAAATCATTAGCATATGTAAACACTTCCTTTCTATTGTTTGGTTGTGTCTGCTCCCTGGATTGAATTTCTTTGCAAGGGCAGTAACCTTAAATATGAAAACAGCAATCAACTGGTGGGAGTAAATAAAGTAATTTGGATATTTACAACAGCCTGCAAAGCTTCTGTAAGCAATTTAACCACCATGTTTTCAGCTTGGTTGCCTTCAGCTAGCTCCTTGGTCTGATAATGCAATTCACACTTGATGTTTGAATGTAGGAATCCTGCTGTGATCGCCAAATCTTTTCTTCTGAAAGGAGTTAAATTAGTTTAATCTCTGCATGGGATTTATTATTGAGATGTCAACAGAGATACATCCCTACAACCGTGAAACAGTAAATGCAGCCTTACTTATAGCAATGCTATTGCCCTGATATCATTCAATCTGTTGCTCTCAGAGCTGATGATAATATCATGTCTTCATAAAATCATGCCTGGCCGACTGAAAACCAAGAGGAAAAGAAATAGTGTGTATATGACCTTGGAAACCTCATTGTTCTTCTGGAAATCAAAGGGGCTACTCACTAGAGTAAAAGCTGTCAGTTTGGTCCCCAATATGGCTAGTTGTCTAGTTATAACTGCTCTGTGCATTAAAGGCCCTTACTAATAGGGAATAGACAAGAAAATTGACATCACTGCAGGTAAACCACAGCTCTTTTCCATACCTCATGAGCTAGGAGTTCCTTGCTATTTACTCATTTAAAATTGTTCCTCTGTGAGATCCAGAAGGGAAAATAGTCAAGTGGATTTAGCACTTTAGACCAGTGGTCCAAATTTGGTCCATACCAGGGGCTTTAGAAGATAGCAAGAAGCCACAGAATGTACAAATCCATGTGCTTTTCATGGGAGTTGGAATTCTTTTTCCACTCCCATATTGCTTCAGATTACATAAGTCCATGGAGGAGGATAGGTTGATCAATGGCTAATAGCCAGGATGGCTAAGCCTCTGACTGCCAGATGCTGGGAACTGGATGACAGGGGATGGATAATTACCCTTCCCCCTGAAACATCAATAATTGGTCGCTGTTGGAAGACAAGATACTGGGCTAGAGGGACCAATAATCTGACCTAGTGAGGCTGTTCTTTTGTTTCATACTCCTGACATCTATCGCTTGGTCCTGCTCGTGGTACTTCTGATTCAAACACAGGAGTCTCCATAGCTCAGATGTGTGATTAGAAGCATTCCTGCTGCCCCATCCGTTTCTATATGAATCCTACCCTCTATTACTGGAGGTTTTCACTCACCCATTGCTACCCACAGTATTGACTGGGGAGGCAGTTTGGTGTGTGTGTGTGTGTGGTGTGTGGTGTTTTTTTTTGTTTGTTTGTTTGTTTTTGCAAATTACACTTGTGTGACTAATATTCCTGTCTCTGCTCACAGTCTTCCCACTTTTGAGTGGATAGAACAGTGTGTGTGTGTGTGTGTGTGTGTGTGTGTAAAAGCACCTTGCATAAGAATGTCTATGCTTGTGTGATTTGACATGCAGCAACCTGCTTATACACCTGCACATGCAATTCCCTGTAGTTTTATTTATGCAGATTATATCTGGCATTTGGAAACGCCTGCCCTTCATCTCCAAGTAAGTGACAGTCTCCTGCTGCTGCCAGCTTGTTCTTTGGAAAACTCTCCTTGGGACTCCTCGCCGCCTCCCACAACTCCTTCACATCAGGTGGTCTCTGGAACGGGCCCCCTTTATTCTGCTCTCTGTTACCTTTCATAATGAGCTGCCAAGATTCTTCCTTCCTCGTTGGCTTCCTCTGCCCCCAAGGGTCTTCTGCCTCTTCTGTTTTCAAACCATCCTCTCTTCAGAAAGGTCTCCCATTCTAGCCTATCTACTTATATAACCACCAAAGTGTCTGAGCAGCTCACGATTTTTTAGTGTATTTATCCTCCCAACCCCCTGGGAAGTAGGACATTGTCTGGCCAGTGGGAAGAACAGCAGAGGTACAGTGACTAAAAGACTTGCACCCACTTCTTTACCGCTGCTGCATATCCTTGGCTGCATTCACCCCGGTGAAGTCACTGAGAGTTGTATCTATGCAGCTAAGAGAAGAATTTGGCCCAGCCTGACCTGGATTGAGCACTCAGTCCTGAACTGTCACATTCCTCCCGCACTGGAGCACTTCTGTTTTCTCTTTACTACAGGTTGAACCTCTCTGGTCCAGCATCCTTGGCACCTGACCGGTGCCAAACAAGAGAATTTGCCCAACCACAGGAGGTCAATATTGTCTAGCAGCATTACCGACACTTCCACTGCTTACTGGGCTCTGAGAAGACATTTAGGGGTAAATTAGAGCTAAATAACAGCCTAAACACTGAGAACCAGGATTGGTGGCTGTAAACAAACTTTATGGGACTGCAGGAAACTCAGCCACACCCATGATAAGTGGACATCCGGCTCCCTAAAATCCATGCCAGACCATGGATCTTCCCAGACCAGAGAGTGCTGGACTAGAGAGTTTCAACCTGTAGTGAAAGGCATAGGTCTGGCCAGTCTTCTGTTAAGTCACAGAACAGATTTACCATGGGCAGGCGTCTCCCAAGAAATCCCACCAGCGTGTCCCAGGTCAGAGCCATTTACCTTCAACCCTGACCAAGGTGGTTCACCCCATGACCATCACTTCTTGGCTCCTCCAAGCCTTGGCTGAGAAGCCCAGGTGTGCCAAGTGTGATGGTGTCTTTTTGTATGACGCAGACACTTGTCGGCTAGGAATTGGACTTAGACCAACAACTAGGTCGTCAGTCAGCTCTCTGATTGATGGGTCATTCCCGGGACATGGCCAGTGAGCTACAAGCAAAATGTGCTGTTTTCCACGCCAATCCACTGAGCCATCTGGGCCCCATGATTTTTATAACTAATCAGGATTCACTGAGGTGTAAAATGGCATCGGTGCCAGACCATGAGAGGAAGAAATGACAAGGGACCAGGGAGAAAAACTCCCAGGCCCTAAGATGGGGAAGGGTAATTTTCAGTTGATTTGCAAGGGTTTGGCCAGGCGACCAATGGAAGCTACATCAGTCAGGCTCGCAGTGTATGTTCATGGGGAGAAAACATCTGCTCCCTGCGACTAAGAAGTCCCTGAGCTTGTCTCCGATTTTGAGCTCTGGAAGCCGCTGCAGACACCTGTCAGATTTTGAAGAGCTCCTTTTCCTCCCGTTAAAGAATGAATTTAGCGATCAAAGCAGGGCCACCAGACATGAGTCGAGAAGGGGCTTGTTCTTCCCTCCTCCCCCTCCAGCCCGTGTCCCTCTGAAAGCCCAAGCTTTACTCAAGCAGAGGAAGCAATCCTGGGCATTTGAGTTTCTGTGAGGAAATAAAACACACAGATGGTTGGAGCATCCTCTATCTCAAAGACAGGAAAAAGTCTCTCTGGCTAGGAGTAGGCAGCCAACAATCCCAAAGCAATTCAGGGAATCAGGGGCCAGACAAAGAGGTGTTTGGCCAGCCCCTTGCCACTAAGAGAAGGGTGGGCCAACAGCTATTTGCTGGCCGGCCTGAAGGGAAACGCGCTCCCTCAGATGTGCAGAGAGCGTCCCTCCCAGACCAAGAGCAGCAAACATCCCGCTCCCCTGGGAGCTGGAGCAGCTGCTGACAGCACAGATCTGAGAGGAGGTCTGCAGAGTGGCCCCGGCTGACCCAGTGCTCTGGGCCGGACATGTGGCTACCTGACAGAGACTAACTTTGGCTCAGGACATCTCCTCTCCGGGAGGGTGGAGCAGAGAGCGAGTGGGGAAAGGGAGGGGGTCTGAGGGAGGGGAGAGGAAAAGCTGGAGGAGACAGAAATGCAAACATGGCCTGCCAGCCATAGTGGGGGGGAGGGGAGGAGAGGAAAAAGCAGGGTAAACCTGGCAGGAGAGGGCAGGAAGTCAGGCTGGAGCGAGCCAGGGGGATGGTGCAACAGAGCTTCCTGCAGAGGGAGAGACAGACAGATAAACACTCAGACAGTGACCAGGGGAACCAATGCTGTTCCCTCAGCAAAGTAAGGATGCTGGAAGTCCAGGAGTTTACTGAACTTTGACAGGGCTACCTCCCTGCTCTCCCGGGAACAGATCAGGGGCACCAAGGCCTGGCAGACATGGCACGTCTGTGCCAAGCTCTCAAATACCTGGCAGCCTGCCCAGGACACGGCATGCTAAGCCCCAGAAAGCCTGGCGGTTCCCTGACACACATGTACCCCCAGATGGACAGGAGGGGCTAATCTCGCTGTGTTACCCCAGAGCAGTTTCTTTCTGAGCACCCAAAAGCACCTCCCCATCTCCCTCTGAGACAGGTAAATCCCTTTCCCATTTCGGCATGAGGCCCAGGAGGCCTAGGGTGGACAAGCGCGTCCGTGGCAAAGCCATGAATGAAAGGGACCAGTCCTGGCTCCAGCACACGCCTACCCACGAGGCCTTGCTGCATCACTTCCTCCAAACAGCTGAGTCACTAAGGAGCGTGTTCTAGCTGGTCCGAAAACAGGCTCGTACACAGGAATTCCGGGGAAGGGGGGGGCTTTCTTTTTGTAAACGTGGACTGCAAGGGTGTGAATGCACCCCCCAGGGACCTCCAAGAAAGCAGGGAAATCAGCCCCAGTCCTCTCCCAGCCAACCAGAGCATGGTGGGGGAGGGAGGCTCAGGCAGCGCACTGCTCCTTCCTTCCCCTGGCCGGCCAGAGCATGTTTACTTGGGGGTCTATGGGGGGTGCTTTTGCACCCTTCACACACACCCTGCGTACAGGCCTGGAAAACCAGCTCCATTTACAGTCCTGCTCCGAAGAGCAGCCAAGAGCAACGTGGGCAGGCTTGCGGCAGCCCTCCCCCCTCAGGACGCCCCAGGTCACGTACTCAGGACGCCCCTTCCGGGCTCTCTCGCGCGCTTGGTGCTTTCCTGAGGAGTTCTGGACATCCCCAGCTGACCTACTGGGAGCCTCTTCCTTTGGGGTCAGTTGCTGGCTCTGCCGCAGCCCGACTTCCTCTGCCACCCGGGGGCAAGCCTCTATGGGCCGCGTTTTCAAAAGGTTCTCGAGTGGCCCTGGTTCTGGCTGCCTCATCTGAGCTCTCAAGCTGGGCAGCCAATAGCAGAGGCACCCAGGATTAAAGGGAAATTTTGGGATACGACTCTCTGCGTGTCCACTTTCCTCCTGTGCAGTGAGGCTGATGCGATTTGCCTACCACTCCAGGCAGGTGCAGGAATTGGTTCGTTAATCTTTGTGAGGAGTTCAGATAGTACATTAATGGGGGGTCTCAACCTAACTACATACTCGCTTCCTCCGGGTATGTCTACACTTGCTCCCTATCTCGAGATAGGGGTGCAAATGTAGTGTACCAAAATTGCTAAAGAAGCGCGGGATTTAAATATCCACGCTTAGTTATATGTCGCGTCCAGCTGCCATTTTGAAATGCGTTATTGCGAAATAAAGCGCCCGTGTAGCAGCGTTATTTTGAGAAAACCCTTCTCTCGAAATAACTTATTCCTCATACAATGAGGTTTAACCGTTATTTCGAGAGAAGGGTTTTCTCTCGAAATAATGCCGCTACACAAGGCGTTTTATTTCGCAATAACGCGATTTCAAAATGGCAGCCAGATGCGATTATGCTAATTAAGTCTTGAGATATTTAAATCCCAGCCTTCGTGCAATTACACTGCATTTGCATCCCTATCTCGAGATAGGGAGCAAGTGTAGAAGTACCCTCTGAGAGCAATGGGATTACGCCACTTAAATACCTTGACAAATCTGACCCTAGGAGCTTAGAGGACCAGGATTTTTTAGCCACCCTTCTCCTCCAGTGGGGTAGGGATTGTTTCCTGTCTCTTATTTCCAGCAGGGAAAGTAACTTTACATTTCTGGCAGGTGCTGTCCTATTGCAGCCCGGGTCCCTACTAGCTCTTTAAATAGCTCCCTGCTGGCTTTTGACTCCCTCAGCCAGTTCTTGCCAGAGCGGCGCACCAGGGCGCCCCCACCTCCTTTCACCTCTGCTAATTTGAAAGAAGTCCCCATTTTAATGGGGGCTTTTTGCAAGGTTAATGTGGCCCCAAAAGAGCTTCTGGGCTGAGGCTTTTTTGTCACCCAAATGTCTCATGTTGTAACACGGTGTCTGTGTTCTGGTGGCTATTTCTGAACATCAGCAGGCCTGACTCGCTGCTGCTCCTGGCCTTCCCAGCCCCACGAGGTGGCTCCCATCACCCCAAAATCTGTTGTGGCTGCTCCGTGCTCACCATCTCACACCCGGTTAAGGCAGGGGGCTGCTCCTGCCTCTAGGATTCCATATGGCCTGGTTTTGCTGTCCCATTTCTTCTATCCCTCCCTGGCCTGCATTCAGACAGATGCTTGCAGCCCCATCAATGTTCTCTCCATGCTCCTGTCTCTCCCCGGGGTCATCTTCTGGCATCAACCAGCATCCACGCTGGCAGCACTGCCTGAATAACACCCATCTCTTACAAGGCATGTTTCACCAGCAGCTCTCAAAGCACTTTGCAAAGGAGGTCAATATTCTTAGCTCCATTTTGCAGATGGGGAAAACTGAGGCACAAAGAGGTGCCATGCAATGGCAGTGCTCCCAACAGAGCCTCCACCTCCTGAGTCCTAGCTGACTACTCTGTCCATTAGACCACATCGCTTTCTCCACAGCCTCTGACAGCCCATTATCAGGGCAGGTCCCACCCTGCAGGCACGTGCTGCAGTATGGATTTCTAGGCTAGCCCCTGAGAGAAATCAAGAACCATCCCTGTATCTCCTCTCAGTTCCCGCGTCGGTCTTTACTGATGCAGTGTTGCCCCTGTGCCATAATCTCCTAATCAGTAGAAATAACACCTGCCTCACCTGGAAGTGTAATAAATTCACTAATGGGTATATATGAATCATAGAATACTAGGACTGGAAGGGATCTCGAGAGGTCATCGAGTCCAGTCCCCTGCCCTCATGGCAGGACCAAATACTGTCTAGATCATCCCTGATAGACATTTATCTAACCTACTCTTAAATATCTCCACAGATGGAGATTCCACAACCTCCCTGGGCAATTTATTCCAGTGTTTGACTACCCTGACAGTTAGGAACTTTTTCCTAACGTCCAACCTAAACCTCCCTTGCTGCAGTTTAAGCCCATTGCTTCTTGTTCTATCCTCAGAGGCCAAGATGAACAAGTTTTCTCCCTCCTCCTTATGACACCCTTTTAGATACCTGAAAACTGCGATCATGTCCCCCCTCAGTCTTCTCTTTTCTAAACTAAACAAACCCAATTCTTTCAGCCTTCCTTCATAGGTCACGTTCTCTAGACCTTTACTCATTCTTGTTGCTCTTCTCTGGACCTTCTCCAATTTCTCCACATCCTTCTTGAAATGCGGTGCCCAGAACTGGACACAATACTCCAACTGAGGCCTAACCAGCGCAGAGTAGAGCGGAAGAATGACTTATGCAGGGGGTTGGGTTTCTTGGGTGACAGGCGTGATGGCTCAGCTAAATATGTTATTGTCAGCATCATTTATTATCACCAAGCCCAAGGGGCGAAGAGAAGAGGCCACTGACCGATGGGCTGAATGAGCTATGGGAAGGACAGAGCGTGTTGCTCTGTAATTAACACCGTGTGTAATGTGACGCGGGAGGACATTGAGCAACCCCTAGTTTGTTTAGGAATGGGATTTTGATGAACTGTCCAATGGGGATAACTGTGCGGGACCAAGAGGCTGGCCCCTTACCCTCCTGGAGAAGACACCTGGAGAAGCTGTGATTAGCTGTGTACCTGACAGTGAGGCTACATCTACACTACAAGTTTTCTCGGCAAAAAATATGCTAATGAGGGGCTCATTTGCATGAGTTGCAATCTCATTTGCATATTTTCTGCTGATCCATTTTTGCGCTGGGTTTTTTGCGCAAAAGCAAGCAGTGTGGACGTTTTTGTGTGTGCAAAAACCCCTTTTTCCACAAGATACCTCCTTTTTTGGGGCATAAGGATCTTGCAGGAAAAGGGGGGTTTGCGCAAAAAGAAAATGTCCACACTGCTTGTTTTTGTGCAAAAACGGAGCAGCAGAAAATATGCAAATGAGATCACATTTCATGCAAATGAGCCCCTCGATAGCATATTTTTTGCCGAGACAACTCCTAGCGTAGACCTAGCCTGAGAGAGCACTAACAGAGCCCCTGGCATTAGCCTGTTGTGGGACAGGGACCAGATTCTGACAACGAAGCTGCCATCAGTGTCATGTGGAGCAAATACGGGACACTGACGGCTCCCTGTAGTTACTAACTTCTTGTGGAAGAGGGGAGAGAACATTGGCACTATTACTAAGCAGCCCCGTAAGAGAAGCACGGGAAAGGGACCCAGTTCCTAGTCCTCTGTGTGAACATGATGCCTTTGGGGAGTTGCCTGCTTTCTTCTTTATTATTTGGAAGGTGGCAGTGTCCTAGCTTCCCTCCTGCCTGCAGGGACTCTTGAAAAATAAAGCGGCTGGGTATGATTCAGACTCCCCTTACCACTTCTCTTGTGCCTAACCTGGCCCAGGCTGGTGGTCAGAGACTGTTCTCCCTGAGTGAATTCCACCCCGATGTTGGGATGGCTCATCCCAGCTGACAGGCAGGAGAAAAATTCCCCAGGGCCCCTTTGTGATGGTTTATCCCCTCTGTGGCCGGAGCGTACGAGAGCAGATTTATTCATTTCTCAGCCTTCTCTATTATCTCACTCCTCCGCAGACGAGCCTTCCTCGTTCCTTCCTCAGCCTCTCCCGACATAAGTGACTGAGGAGGAGGAGGTGACAGCTATGCACTCAAATTCCCTCTGTAGACCCGCCAGCTCCCAGGCTCGTTATGTGGCAACCACACTTTGCTATTCACGTGTGACTTTGCACAATTATCCGGGGGAAGAGAGGAAGAGTCATTCTTTTCCGCCAACTCCACTCCTTGTAGGTGGGAATTGGGGCCCGTTTTGCCTGTCACACGCACTTCCTGTGCGTATGCAGGATGGACAGAGGCACCAGGGTGAGATGCTGGCTGCCCCACAGCTTGTGCAGTTGTTGGTACCAGTGCCAAGTGGGTCTAAAATGCTACAAGTTCCGAGCGGAAATGATTCGCGCCTGCTTTGCACTGGTCTCGATCGCTGCACAAGGTGGAGGGCAATGGGGAAATCCGGCTCCAGAAGCCTTGAGGTAAGTGGATTTAATGCTGGTTCCGACAGCCCAGAAATCCTCTGAATCCACAGAACAGGGCCAGTGCAGACAATGTCAGCACAAGCTTCTCCCTCCTTTCCCCGCTGTCCAGCGACCTCCATGTCCACCCTGGGTCTGTTTCTTTCTCAGGGGGTACCCCTTCCAGTACGAGACTGTAGTTCAGTCTCCACTACCTGTCCAGCCCTTGGCCTCTCTGCTGATTACTCCAAGGAATGTGCCAGTTTTAATACACAGTTTTAATGAGAGGGACTGCCATGCCCTGTCTCCTAGGAACTAGTCTAATGGAACTTGACCACTAGCCTATTTTCTATGAGCCGTCAAACAACCATCAAACGGTACATACGGTTCTCCCCCCTCTGGATGATATAAGCCATCTTGTCTCTGCTGCATATGTCTCAGGTGGTTCGGTAGGTAGCTAGTGTCCTTCACCTGCTTCTCTCTGCCGTGAAAAACAAAGCGGAGAGATGGAGAAGGGTTCTTCCTAGGATTTGCTTGGGATCGAGGTCCTGCTACAGCTGGAGGCCCAGCTGGCTGGAGAGTCAGTTCGGACCAAGAAGATACATTTCCAAGGTGTAAACACACAAAAGGCAGCTCTTTCCTTTTTCCCCAACACCGGGAAATCCAGGAGGGCTTGGAACCCAGGGTCTTTCTCTTGTGGCTGGCAAAAGCAAAGGGGTCTCACATCTGTCAGTAGTATTCTTACAAAAACATTGGGCGAAGGAGCAGGAATGACCACTCCTCTGCAAGTGGCCCGCTAGGGCTCACTAGACTCTGCTTGTCACCATGAGAGGAGCTTGAGAAGGGAGCAGCGTGGAGAAGTTCAGAGAGCGGAGGCTGCCTCTGACGTGCAACGGGTAGAGCACACCAGCCAGGCGTTCAGGCCAAAGGAAACAGAAGACACTTGAAAGGAGGTGCCGTGTCATGCTGCCCTGGCTTGGTGGCCACCAAAGGGAACCGAGAGATCCTCCTGACGGACAGGCCACTAAACTCTGCCCTCTCTTAGGCGATCACATGGGAGGGGGCTGTCAATTGTTGAGGCCTGAACCACGAGGTGGGAACTGGGTGCCAGATGGTTGCTTGGATGGAGATGCCCTTCCTAGACACAATGGCCCAAAGCCTGAGGCCCTTCTTTGGGTGTTCTGAACGCCCTCTGATGGGCAGCTTTGCCGGAATAGACTCCGTGGGTCGGGGTTTATCCTTTGCTGGGGTGTGGGAGAAGGAGAGGAGTCTACTTGTTTTCTGGCTTTGGCGTTCCCATGGAAAAGTCTGTGACTCAATGAACTATGCACCACCCACGCCACAGGGCTGGTGCCGAATCTCCAGTTTGGAGCTGTATCAGGGACGCGAGGGACTCTGCTGTACAATGTGCCCCCAGCCATGGGGCAGGTGTGGGGGGAGTAGGGGAAGGAGAGTAGAAACCTGTGGCCTTGTCCTGACATTTGTGGTGCTGACATCACCCATCAGCAGTCACTTTGGCGGTTGTTGACACAAGGAACTCACCCCAATGGCCGTCTAGACAGTCCTTTGGCTGCCAGCTTCTCTGCTAATATCTAGAAATGCTCAGAGCTCAGCCTGAAGGCAAACAATGCAGCGAGGGGGGCTTGGGGCGGGAAATGCCAATTGCCTTGATCTAACAAAATAGATTGATTTCATTCCCCTTGTGGAGCTGGGTTCCTTGCTCCTCTCCCTAGCAAGGAGCTGCTTGGATTTCAAACGCACTCTGCCTTGCAGCGTGGGCGGGCAACCTTTACCTGCGCCGCCCGTGTCATCCCACCAGAGGTCAGGGAGCCCTGTCTGAGCAGAGAGACAAGAAGGGCCAGTGAGCCCAGCTGCAGTGACCAGAGCGAGTGCGTTTCCAATGGGGGGGCACTCGGCCCGTGGGCAGGTGAGACATGAAGCAGGAAGCTGATCCGGGAAGGGATTGGGGAAACGGGGGATAAGAGGGGGAAAAGGAGCTGAGGGGAGAAGGGGACGACTACGGGGGGCCCAGGCAGTAGACGTTCGGCCAGGGAGAAGGGAAGAGGCGATGTGGGAACAGAAGGGAGGGGAGAGAAGGGAAGAGACTCTGGCACTAGGATGGGAGGGGGCTGGATTAGGGAGCACTGGGCCTAGGGTTAATGAACCCTTTGCTAAATGCTTGCGGCTCCAACTCTGGAAATATTTACGGGGGCCACTGGCGATAAAGCAAGCAGCCTTTTAAAAATCCATTTATTAAGCAGATGAGTGAAGTGGGGGGAGTCCTGGGGCCCGGTGGGGTTTGTACTATAATTAGGGGTGATTGCAGCCGGCGTGTTTCAGCTTGGCATCGGACAGGAAAGGCTGTCAGCCCGGGGGACAGTGTGAGAACTAAATCCCTCTCCGGAGAGGAACTGTGTTAATCACCAGGCCGGACCCCTGCGAGAGGGAGGGAAACGGAGAAGTGCTGAAGTGGTGTGAGAGGGCTCAGAGAGGATCCTGACAGGGCTTCCTGCTGGCCTGAGCAGGATGGGCGCTCACAAACCCCCCTGCCTTTCTGAACAGCACCGAATGCCGCACGCGCCCACCTGCACCGCAAACGGCCCGGCTTCCTCCCTGCCCCCGCCCACGCAGAGCCTTCGGGTCACCTGGGGTCTGTCTGACCAGCGCTGCGGGCCTGCGCAGCAATTCAGGGCAGCCCCCCAGTCCGCATGGTCCTGTGGCCATCGAAAAGGGCAGGGAATGAGTTCCCACATGCTGGGCCCGCTTGTCCTTTCTCACGTGAATCAGGAGTAACTCCACTGAAGAGGTCGAGGTAAGGCCACGTAAAGGAGAAGGGAATTGGTACCTCTTTGGCGGGACCGTCTCCACGTGCTTCCAGCGCACCTCGTTTTCTATTCATCGAATGGCATGGAATTATCAGCTGGGGGCTGAACGCTGGAGAAGTGCAGCAGGAGGCCAGCCCGGTTGGAATCTCTAGCACAGCAGTTTTCAAACGACGGGGCGCGACCCAGCGCTGGGTGGTGAAAGGTCGGGCACTGGTTCTCGTTGCTGCAGGGGGATCAGGTGAGCAGTGGGGGGGCTAAGGCAGCTACTTGCCTCTCTTGGCACCGCAGACAGCGCTGCACCCCAGAAGCAGCCGGCAGCAGGCCTGGCTCCTAGGTGGGGGACGTACAAGGCTCCGTACACTATCCCTGCCCTGAGCACTAGCTCCGCACTCCCATTGGCTGGGAACCTGCTGCTGGCTGCTTCTGGGGGGCAGCCTGGTCTGTGGTGCCAGGAGAGGCAGGAAGCTGCCTTAGCTCCACTCCTGCACAACAGACCGGGAGACACTCAAGGTGAGTCTCTCCCGCCCCAGCCCTGATCTCCCCCACACCCCCAAGCCAGAACCCCCTCCTATACCCCAAAGCGCCTCCTCAGTCCCACCCCGGAGCCCACACTCTCGTCAAATGATGTTGGGTCGTGGCATCAGCAATTTTCTTCAGTTGGGTCATGAGAAAAAAAGTTTGAAAACCACGGCTCTAGCATACGCTGCTTTAAGAAGATCTGCTTTGCTTCCCTGGCTGTCCAACAATCAGACAAGCTCAGCAGATCCTCTCTCACGCGCTCTCTCACCAGCCAAAGTCAGTCCAAGACAAGATATCACCTGGCTCACCTTGTCAGTCCACTAGTGCAGGGTTTCCCAATTGGTGCTCCGTGGAACCCTGGGGTTCCACGAAGTGAAAGTAAGGGTTCCGCGAGAACACCTCACTCCCCCAACCCCTCTTAAAGAGACAGTCAATTTTGCACCTCTTTTTTTTTTTTTTTTTTTTGCTTTTTGCTTGACCAAATTTTATTGCTTCACAAATTTTATCCTGGCATTCCTAGGGGTTCCTTGAAATTCTTTTAAGATGGAAAGGGTTCCGTGGCCAAACTAAATTGGAAAACACTGCACTAGTGGAACAGAAGGGTCCAGCTGCAGAGAGGAGGGGTGAGAGGGAATTCCAGCCAGCTCACCATGGAGAGAGAGCTCAACACTAGGATGCTGAGTTCAAAGAGAAGAAGTGGGGCGGGGAAGTTTCAAGGAGACTGAGGACTCAGACACTAAATCCAGCCCCGGGTACATTTCTTAGTCTGCTGCTGGCCCCTTTAAGAGCCATGCATTGAAAGATCGAAGATCAGAAAACCGACGGGAAACGCACTTTTCCCGAAATAGACAAGGTGTGAGTGGCGCTGGAATTCTGCTTCCTTTTCCCCGTGTCCCATCAATCCCGCTCTGTTTATTTTAATGTCCTGCTGCCAACTCACTTGGAACCCATCTTGAAAAAACAAAGTTTGCTGGGGCTGCTGCATGCCTTTTTAATTACGTTAATTCCATCTCCACGTAAGAGTGTGTGTGGGGGGGGAGGGTGTTACATACAGCCCCCCTTCACTGCACACAGACAGGCACAAAAACAGCACATGCAAGAGGTGGGGTCACTTGGCCTCCCCCTGTAAGATGAAGTGACTGAGAAGATAAAGTGCAGCCTCTCCTGGGGGAAGAAGGAGCCTCGTATTCTCATCAGACATCTCCCTCACACGCTGGGATTTGCCAGAGACGCAAACCATCTGTATGTCACTCAGCTGACGTTTAAGAGCAAAACCCCGGGCCAAGATCAACTGTCAGGAGAGGCAGGTTGTGCTGTGGGAGAATGCCAGCACAGGGTGCGTTACCGCAGGAAACTCCATGGAGGCGAGGGATCCGTGCACAATGTGTTGGGGGGGATTTGGTGAAGGAGCAGGAGGGGGCCAGGGGACGGGATGGGGCTGAGTCCTGATTCAACCGGTAGAGTGTCAGTGGCCTGTGCGGAAGTCTTGGAGGTCAGTGTCGCAGCAGACAGGCAGAGGTATGGATCCTCCTGCCTGTGACTCCATCCACGTGACTTGTTTCCTTCCAGCCTCCTTGCTTCCTAGTTGCTGGATCACAGCTTGGGGCCTACGGGTCACAGGTGCTTTTCTGGCCGACTACAAGAAGCTGTAGGCAGGGGCCTCCGGGAGCCTGGGAAACTCCCACTTGCTGTTGTGAAAGGTCGGGCTGCACGGGGAAGAAGAGGGGGACCGAGTGGGGGGATGGATGGATGGGCGGGCCGGCTCCGTGCTGGCTGGGCAGGGCTGTGAATGGCCCCTGCTTGTGGTGATGAGCTCAGTCCACGGCACATTCCGATGGAGCATTTGTTCCTTTTCCTGTTGTACTCGTGGACAGCCGTGGGCAGGATACATCTGCAGGAATCCCAAACCTGCACAGCTCGGACTTTTTCTCTCTTCCCCAGCCTCCCCACCCCGGCCCCCCGGAGCTGTTTTCTAACAGGCCATAAAGTTGCACGGAAAGGGAGCGAGGGGTTTATTTTCATTGCTGCAGGGGCTCCAGTGGGTCTTCACCTGGGTCGCGCTGGAGAAGATTCTTTGCTCTGGGCCTCCTACAAGAACCCAGGCTGATGCCCCTCCTCTCCCAGAGCGCCAGTCGCGGTCAGCTGCCGCTATCCCGCCTCTCTTTTTGGGCATGGGACTAGGAGTCAGGAGCCCTTGGCTCTATCCTGACTCTGCCACTCACCTGTTGCGTGTCCTTGGGGAAGTCACTTCACCTCTGAGACTCTGATGTTCCCTTCCACTAGGCCCACGGGAGTAGCGGGGGGCAATGAGGGCAACTGCCTCAATGCCTGGTGATTCAAAAGGACCCAGGGCTCCCAGCAGCGGCGACCAGGAGCTCCTGGCCCTTTAAATAGGCTCTGGATGGTGCTAAGGGCTGGCTGGGACAGGGGGCGAAGCAGTAGCAGCGTTGAGGGCTGGGTTCCCCTAGCCCCGCCTCTTCCACCCAAGGGCCCGCCCTTTCCGGGAGTGTGGAGATGGGCGCCCTCCACTTTGCCTAGGGGCCCAGCAGTTCTGTTGCACCCCCTGCCTCCCAGCTTTTGCCTGCCTTGTCTATTTAGATTGTGGGCTCTTTGGGACAGAGGCTTTCTCTTACTACGTTTTCATACAGCACCTAGCATGACGGTGCCCCTGTCGCAGCTTGCACCTTTGGACACCGTAACATACCACCTCCTAATACCGATAGCCATAAATGCAAGGGGTGGAGAGGGTGACACTCACACCTCTGTTAATGGTCCTGAGCCCCACAGCTCCCCTTGACTCCAGCTAGGGCGTAGGTGCTCAGCACCCCTGAACACCAGCTCCTGACAGACCAAACAATGACCTAACATGCTGCCTCAGGCAGGCGAGGGCTCGTTGATTTGTGTCCTAATGGGATCAATATTACGATGGAGTTCCCAGTCTTATTGTGTCCCTAGAATCCACTGCCCCCGTCCCAGACAGCCAGAACAGGCATTCCTCTGTTTTCTGAAGCCTTCCTCAGCATTTCCCTGGTAGTAGCGGAGAGCTGGGACCTGCAAATCAAATTCCAAATATTTCCTAACCAATTAATTATCAGGCTTATTTAATGTCCTGTCAGTTAAACTCACCAGCTCAGGGAACTGATTTCTTTTCAGGCCACTGCTGACCTTTGGAGTTTCCCGCTGATGCAGTGGATTAATGCACTCACCTTTCCACTCTGAAGAACTGGGGTCATACACTGCCTAGATCACAAACAAAACCGGTGGAACCCGTCAGAAAATGCCCTTGATATTTTGCAGGAGATTTTTTCAAACTCGTTTGTTTTGTTCTGGTCAGTGAAAAACGGTAACTAAAACCCAAAGCGTGTTTAGTTTTTGGAAACCATTTTCAGTTTTTGAAAACCTGCAATTACATTTTATTTTTAGCAAGCTCTGACCATTTCAGTCGCTGGTGTCTAGTTTTTCATTTAAAAAACTGGAGGGAAAGCGTCCAAAAGGAAAGATTTCTATGAAAATTTCTGTTGAAGCTAAAACTCCAGCCAGCTGTGGAAATGAGTTTGACGATCTCTGCCTAGATCTTAGTGGCACTCTGCAATGGGGAGGCCGGGACCAGCACGGAGTCCATGCAGGACAGAGGAGCATTGCTAGGCTGTATGGACTGGTCTGCGTTCTCAGAGCAGTGCTGGGACCAAAAGGAAGAATATTAGGAAGGGCTAATGGTCTGGACTGACTTGCATTGGCAGAGCTAGAGGGGATGTTCAGGCGATGGAGTAGACCCATCAGTCATGTCCCAGTGGGGCTCGTGCTAGCGCTCTGAAAATAGCTGTGTGGACACTGCGACTCAGGCTGGTGTCAAAGCAACATCTATGCAGCTATTTCTATGGCGCCAGCACAGGGCCCTACAATCACTGCTCGCTCCCAGAGGCAGTTTGACGTGCCCATGGACACCCGGGGGGGTTTCTCCTGGCAGTGCCTTGTTCATAGGGTCAGATCATGGGCGGTGGGTGAATCTAGGGCTGGGGGAGGCAACCCCCAGCCTCACCTCTTCCACCCAAGGCCCGGCCCCCCGCCACCTCAGGGGCAGGGCTCCAGCTCCCCAACTCTCCCCACAAACCACCCCCCACTGCAGGGGAATGTCTGCAGCCCCCGGCATGAGCCTCCCCAGCTCTGGAGGGTGGGTGGCATGTGGTCCCAGAAGGCTGGGGGCACGCCAAGAGCCACACTGAAGCAGGGGGCGATGCGGGGGCAGGGCTACATCTGGCAGTTTGGGAAGGCAACGCCTTCCCCTGCCTCTTATGCCTGCTGCCCATGGGTCAGATCCCTGCACAGTACCTACGTGTACTCCACCTGGTGTACTCTGGAGCTGCTAGCCTACTGCATTTACTAAGAAAGAATGAATACGCTTTTTCCCCCCCACCACAGACAGACAAAAAGGGGAAGAGTAAATAATAGCAAACGCTGTCTAGTTGGTGCTGTTTGGGTTCGTGTGTTTGATTTCATGGTGGGCCACATTGTAATGGTGCCTGCAGAGCTCGGGTTGTTTTCTCCATTCATGCGCCAGGGCAGGGCAGGGTGCTCTCTGGCCATGGAGCGCCATGTCTGCACAGGGGTAGGCATGTCCAGCAATAATCGGAAAAACAGATTTGTGTTCAGACCAGGCTCGTGGGAGAGGAGCTGGATTGTTTTTTTAATAAATGTTGTTTATATTTTTCAGGGATTTTACCAAAAATGTTTTCACACCCATGGGGCATGTTTTGGGTATGATTTCCAAAGTCTCTTTCTATCGCTGCCTTCCGAGGAAAAACTTCCTAAAAGCTTTCTACCTGTCAGGGTGGTTAAACACTGGAATCAATTGCCTAGGGAGGTTGTGGTATCTCCATCACTGGAGATATTCAAGAGCAGGTTAGATAGGCACTTATCAGGGATGATGTAGATGGTGCTTGGTCCTGCCGTGAGGGCAGGGGACTAGACCTGATGACCCCACAAGGTCCCTTCCAGTTCTAGTGTTCTATGATTCTGCTTTTAAGAAACAGTTGTTTAAGAGGTGCCCTCTGTCTATGCCTCTCTCCTTGTCTCACCCACTCACTCCCTCTTTCCCTTTCTCAGTCTCTCCCTCTCACTCCCACACCACTCTTCTCTTTCGCCCCTACTCCTCCTTCACTCACTCACTCTAACCCAGGGCCGGACTGCATGGGGAAGCTCCCAAGTTGGCACACTTCAGTCCGATAGCCCGGGCAACGTCAGAGACCTGTCCAGAAAGATGCTTGCCCTGCCTGTCTCTCCCCATGCACACAATTCTCTCGGGGCCTTTTTTTCATTATGTCTGTCTCTTGCAGTTCATGCTGTCTCTTCAAATCCTTTATATCTGGTTCCCATCCCAGATATTTTTTTATAATGAATTATTTGCCAGGGACTGACCGTGTGCTCAGCACCAGTCAAGGAACAAAAAGCGGAAAGAGCCTTCCTCAAAGAGCTTTCAAAACAAGGCAAACTTAGGATAGGCCAGACGAGTGTTCCCTCTGAGGTGCGCAGTCGTGCACAAAACATTCTAAGTCCGCCCATCTCCTTCACACGCCCACGCAGCAGCCCTCACCTTCCTGCTGGACCTGGAAGATGAGTGGCGTGGCTGCTCCCACGGCTGGGGCCACATGGCAGGGCCGGGAGGCAGCTACTCTGGCAGCTGGGGCTGTGTTGGGGGCCAGCTGTTCCGGCTGCCTGGGTTTGCAGCCACGGGGCAGGCCAGCGGGTGGCTGCACCGGGGTTTGGGGCTGCAGGCAGGCAAGCGGGTGGCTGCTGCTGGGGTTTGGGGCAGGCAAGCGGGTGGCTGCTGCCTCGGTTTGGGGCCACAGGCGGGCGAACAGGTGGCTGCCACTGGGATTTGGGGGCCATGGGCTGCTGCCCGGGTTTGTAGCCATGTGGTGGGCAGGTGGCTGTAGCCAGAGTTGGGGTCACGGGCGAGTGGGGTGCTGCCACCGGGGGCTGAGGCAGTGGGAGAGTTGCAGTCCAGGGTTTGAGGCTGCAGCCATGAGGCAGGTAAGCGGCTGCTCTGGTGCCGGGCTGTGTGGCTCAAACGCTGGGGTGGAGGTAGGGGGTAGAAAAGACAGAATCAGATAGTGAGAGCAAAATCAGCATTTCTTCCATCTTGAGTGGGACTGATTCTGCTCTCACACAGCTGTAAGTCAGCAATAGTGAGAAAACAGGTATGCGAATAAATATTTACACTTCTTTTAAAAAAAAGAACAGATGAACACAAAATAGCATTTTGGGAGCTGTTTTACTACAGCACTAGCTTTGGAGCTTACCCTGTACATTTATATTCTGATGCATTAGAAATGGAATCACTTCTGTTCTGAACTGTCCTTGAGGACTAAAATGTAGGGATTTTACAGCTGTTGGTGGTATGCTTCATGCACTTGATATTAGACTTCATTCTCCCATACCTGTACTGAACAAAAATAATCTTTAAAAATGGAAGGAAAAAGAGATTTGCTGTAGTTATAAACAGTGGAATATGGAAAATCTAAACATTCTTTAATATTGTACAAAGCAAAGCCATGGTCCATCTGAAATAGACAGTTCTGTATTACTCTAAGCTTTAACAAGAGTGCTGAGGTGAGGGGAAAGGTTGTTTGATTTTTGAACCAGAAATGAGAAGCTGCTGGTGTGCTTCTAATAGTAACAATAACAGCGCAGGTAGAAGGAATGCTGCACAACTCTTCCTTTGTATTCTTCCTCGAAACATTATTGATCTGAAATTATTGCTTGCTTGGTGCTCTCCGTGAAACAACCAACAGTGAAATTTTTACTACTAACTGCAACTAAAATGTTGTCAAATGCATTCTTCATCTCCCAGTACTGGTACAAACATTATTTACCCGCTTACTATCCGCTTCTTGTGCTTTTGCCATAGATTATGTGTGTTGTTAATAGTACCCATTTCTGGTTACTCTTCCCAATACAGTCCAGAAGACACATTCCACTTTCCTCTACAGCTATAGTAAGTCAAAGATGTCCTGAATTACATTAGTGTCATTTTGAGCTGCATTTTCCTTTGGAAGACCCAATGAATTAACTATAGATGCACCCTGATGATAGATAGTTCTCCCCAGCCGGTGACTTAACTGGCTAGGATACTGTAGTAGTGTCTTTAACTATACACTGAAGATATTTGTATAAATAGCGAGCATGAATTGGCCCAGTGATGGCTCAGGTACACATGATTCTCTCAGGGCTGGCCTTACCATGAAGCAAACTGAGGCGGCCGCCTCAGGTGCCAGACTGTGGGAGGGCGCCACTAGGACCCAGCGTGTAGAAAATTGTGTCTGCTGCTGGTGCAGATGTATTCTCTCTGCTCTAGATACACAGAGATGGTGGAGTTCTGTGCTGGAGGAAAGAGGGCACGAGACAGAACAGGCAGGCAGGAGAAAAGGGGGTATGGGGGCATCATTTGAGCTCCCCGCCTCAGGTGCCAAAATGTTGTGGGCCGGCCCTGAATTCTCTTAGGCTATGTCTACACTGTGAGTTTTTGCAGCCGAAAATATGCTAATGAGGGACTCATTAGCATACTTTCTGCCGATTCTTTTTGTACAAGGGGTTTTTGCGCAAAAAGAAGCAATGTAGCCACTTCTGTTTTGCACAAAAACCCCTTTTTCCACAAGATCCTTATGCCTCTCCAGGACAGGCATAAGGATCTTTCGGAAAAAGGGGTTTTTGCACAAAATGGCCATGGCCACGCTGCCTGTTTTTGCGCAAAAAACTCTTGTGCAAAAAGAAATGGCAGAAAATATGCTAATGATGTTGCGACTTATGCTAATGAGTCCCCTCATTAGCATATTTTCTGCTGCAAAATCTCGCCGTGTAGACAAAGCCTTATTGTCAGCGTGTGCACACAGGGTTCTGAAAAGCTGCAGCTCAGTTGTGTGTCAGCAGGCTTGGCTTTGTCTACACTGGCCACTGAACGACAAAGCTTATGTCCTTCAGAGGTGTTAGCCCTTGCCTCCCAAGACAAAAGTTTTGTGGTGGCGAGAACCAGCATGATCAGTGTGTGGTGCACAGAAGCGCTCTCCTGCTGACAGTGTGAATGCTGCTTGTTGGGGGTAGAAGTACTTGTCAGCAAAAGAGCTGATAAACAGCAGCTACACTGCCTGACTTTTAGCGGCATGCATGTGTTGCCACCAATGCCAGGAGCTAGTGTCCTGCCAGGTCCGTTAAGTGGCAGGGGCCAAAAAGGGCAATTTCCACGGGACTCAGTGATTCTAAAGGGCCTCGCGCTCTGGCCGCTGCTGCCACAGTATGAGCAGTGTTGCCAAGTGCTTCTTCTTGGCCTCCTATGACTTCTATGGAACTGTGGACAGTGCAGATTTAGAGCAGCCTTGAGGCTCATCTCACATCCTGAAAATTTTGCAGCATTAAATTTCTTTTTATTTGACTTCATATTAAATCAATATTTAAAGTCATGCACCTTGTTAATTATCCCTTGTTTTAGTATTCTTCCTTCCATGACATTTTACTATATAATAACTTGGGTGCCACGGCGGCACACGACCAAACAAGTGCACATGACCTCAATATTGGTGCGCAAGACAAAACTCATTCTGCTCATGGATGGGAACTCTTAGAGGGAACACTGAGCCAGACCCTCCCAAGACATCTAGAAGAGCAGCCAAGTAGGATCTGCTTATTTCATCATACATGGTAACTGTCGTTGTTGACTCATTGCTCACAGGTTTGTGGAAGGAATCTCTTGGCAGGATCTGAATAAGCAGGGAGGGAGCAGTGTGATTGGGGGGGGGTTAAAGGGCAGTCTGGACAAAGGCATGCTTCATTTCACTGGGGGAGGCTATCCCCAGTCCTGTGCTATGAACTGGTACAGTCATCTCATCACGGAGCGACGCCGGGAAAATCTGACCCCATCCCAGTCATCGCGTATCACAGGAACAGGAAAAGCGTGATTGGGAGAACAGTCCGTCCATCAGAGCTAGCGCTGGGGGGTTGCTCACACTAGCCCTGTTTCCATAGACACAGCCCGTCACGTGGCCCCATCATGCGAATGACTTCGAGGCGGGAAGGAAGTGGAAAACAATTACAGCCCCAAGGCTGTCTGCGCAGAGCTCCGTTACTGGAGGTCCATTCACACAAGGTGGATGTTGCTCTGCACGTCGCACAGATGACTGCGGGAACCTCTCCAGTCTGCATCTAGCCCCTTCTCGTGAGTCTTCCCAGAGGAGCCAGTCGTTTCACTTTCTTTCTGTAACTTTTGCCACATCCTCACTCGCCTGCCACTTAGCTTTGGGACGTTGCTCTCTAACGTCACACCAAGCTCACCAGCCCAGGAGCAACACCTGGCCAGGATGTTAACACTATTGCCAACCCCAGTATTCCGAGTTAGGCCTGAAAAGCCATGAGATTAGCTTAGAAACCAGGAGGCTTTTAATGACTCATTCTTCAGTTCTTTTTTCTTTGCCGCCTTCACCTTTGGCATGCACCTGGGGCACATTTTAAGCTTTCCTTTGCAATCTTGATAGCTAGAACCCCTTTTTTTTTTTTTTTTCTTTAATTGAAAGCCATGGGGCTTTCTTAACCACATGCCAACAGAGGCTGGAGCTTTTAAGAGAAACATGAAATATCCCAAGACTTACAGTGGTTATTTACCGGTGGTGGTTCAAGATGTTTTGTTGGTGTGGATTCCTCTTATGGTGGACCTGTTTCACATGAATGGTTTGCACCCAGGGCTGGCCTTACCATGAGGCAAACTGAGGTGGACATCTCAGGTGCCAGACTGTGGGGGGGCGCCACTAGGACCCAGAGTGTAGAAAATTGCTGCTGGTGCATATGTATTCTCTCTGCTCTAGATGCACAGAGATGGTGGAGTGCTGTGCTGGAGGAAGGAGGGCACAAGAGACAGAACAGGCAGGCAGGAGAAAAGGGGGCATGGGGGGCGTCATTTGAGCTCCCCACCTCAGGTGCCAAAATGTTGTGGGCTGGCCCTGTTTGCACCCTAGCAGAGGGGTCCCCACGAGACTTGAAGAGGAAATTAATTATATCGTCTTCCCCTTTCCAAACAACAACTCTCCCTGCGTAAGGATGTGCAATTTGTCTCCTGGAATTCTAGTCCAGCAGCCCATGGAATGGTGCTGCCTGAATCCCAATCGATACAACATCCTCCCCGGCAGGATCAGTCTCGTCCCAGAGAGACCAGACCTAGAAAAACCTTCCACGTACAGATGAAGATGTTATTGCCTTTTGAGAGCCTTGTGTTGAAAGGTTTCCCCCCACAGCATCAATACATATGCAAGAGTTCCACGTTTTTAAATTGGGGGGCGGGTTCTGCAAGCAGACGGGATTCGCACCCAAATTCAGACAAAACCACATGTCTGTAGAGGCCTCTCCCAGACTTTGGCTTTTGTTACTAAAAGGGGTCATTCCAAAACAATACTTCATGTAATCTCAGCCCTCACCAGCTCTTGAGGATGTTCCTAGATTTCCTTCAGCTCAGCGTTATCCTCTTTCCAGGCCTCGTCTGCTCCTGTGTTTCCTCCCCTCAGGACCTGTACCAGACCCTTTGCTGGAGAACTACTCCCTTATGGTTGGAGTAGAGTCTAATGAACCTCCCTTGCCTCAGTGAGTCAGCAGTAAATTAACTGGGGAGAACTAGAGTTGCCAGATGGTTTAACTAAAAATACCGAACCCTCCCAAAAAAAAAACACTGTTGAGAAAAAAAAGGGGGGGAGACCAAAAAAAAAGGACCCCTATAGTTATAAAAAAAAAAAAATACAAAACCCAGCATGGCCCCTTTAAGGCCTCTGGGGTTTTTTTGCCGGTGGCCATCTTGTTTTCTTACTCTGTGCGAGACGAGAGCTCCCCTGTGGAACCAGGTAAGTGGGGAGCAGGGAGGAGTCCAGGGGCTGGGCCCGGTTGCTGAGTGTGGTGGGGTTGCCTGGTGTCTGGTATTTCCGCCTCCTGGCAGGGGAAAAAAATTCAGAAAATACCAGACATTTTAGGTGTCTGGTATTTTTCTGATTTTTTTTTTTTTTTTACTGGACAGGAGGCAAAAATACCGGACTGTCCGGGTTAATACCGGACACCTGGCAACTCTAGGGAGAACAGAATCCCACTGCTTGGTTACAGGGTCTCTCCCTCAGTGTGCCTGGTCACCCTCCTGCATTGACTTAGACGGGCTTTAGTGACCAAACCAAACAGACACCTACAGCCGAGTGACCAGATTTATCGCATTGCTCCGTCTTTTCTTTCTCTCCCCAGATCTGGTGAGAGGCTATTCTATGACCCCACCTGTTCTCAGCATTACTGAGGAGGAGCACATCATAAACTCCAAGGACACACTGACGATTACCTGCAGGTAAGAGACAAATAAAAATGGTATTGGGTAGTTTACCTGAGCCAGCTGGTAAGTGCTCAAAGAAGAGTCCAACAGGAGGCCACCCACGGAGCCCTCTAGATTCAGGAGCGCTGGAAACAGCTTGTTGGAGACATCCCTGATTACAGAAGAATCCCCTGAGCTGGTGGTAACCTCTCTTGCTCCATTATGTGTAGGACCAACTGGAAGCAGCTAGTGGGAGAATGGGGAGCTGCTTGCAGGAGCTCACAGGTCCCGTGGTTGGCTCTAGAACAAGGTGTTTTCCTTACCACCCTTCTCTTGCTTTTCTGTGTGACAGCCTCTTTGGCACTGTTCTCCCTGCTGCTCCAGCTGCGCCTGGCTTCCCTCTGGAGGAAAGGGTGCCTGTCCTTTGGGGGTTTGGTGCTGTGGGGAAATAGAGATGGTGGGGAGGGAAGCCACTCTCACAGGTGACTGTGACTGCATCCAGAGTCCCTTCTCCTTTTCCAGCATGCAGGGGTTTTGGTCCATGCTTAGTCCTCCCACAGGTGTGCCAGGAAAGGCTGTTGCGGGAAGGGGGAAGGAGGCCGGCTTCAAGAGGGATGGATGACTGTATAAGAGGAGTTTGGTAATCAGGAGAGGAGGCCTTTGAGAAGCTAGAGCTCTACAGCCAGAGTTGACTGGACTGGTTGGCCCCACACTGGGGTGTTTGTCCATTCATGTGCATGCTGCCCTGCAGCCCATAAGGAAAAATAAACCGGTGGGAAGGGAGACTTTGCACGCTCAAACTGGGCTCTGCTCCTGCACCAGTGGCTTTGCGCCAACCACTTAGAGTGGCCGTTGCCAGAATTTGAGATCATGTGGTGGCACGTGCTCACGGTGCCATCCAGGGCACTATTTCAGGGTGGGGGTGCTGCAGCCGTGCGTACCAGGACACTACTTGCTCTTCTTCCCATTCCCCTGACTGTCAGGGAGCGAGGGGAAAGTACACAGCCTGCGGGCAGTGCCCTCACTCCTGGCTGGGGAAGGGAGAGGGCAGAGGAGAAATTCACGCAAGCTGTGTGCTTTCTCCTTACTCCCTGATAGTCAGGGGAATGGGAAGAAGAGGAAGCAGAGTCCTGGTGCATATGGCTGCAGCCCTCCCTGCCCTCCCAAAATGGCACCCTTGTGTGCCACTGAAAGCCACCAGTACTGTGGATTACAGTGGAGCGTACATGTCAAGCCTCTCCATAAGGGCATTCGTTTCATCTGTTCATCTTGGCATAAGCTTGTCTAGCTTTTTCTTGAACAGCCCCAGAACTGGGCATCATTGTTGCCTTGCAAATAATTTGTGACCTTGGGTTGGGGAGCAAGCCGAAGGGTATAAAACATAGAGGGAGTCGGTGAGGTTCCTCATGGGAGCAGGTAGGCACCTGCCCCATTGTCTTTGCTGTATTCGTGCCACACTCTCCCATGGCTTCATTTGGACCTGGGTCAGGAACGGAGAGACACAGTGTAATTGGGCTGAGTTTAGGGGACGTGTCTTCACATCACAAAACCTACTCTACCTCAGTGGAACCCTTCTTAGCAGAGAGGCCGCGGAGTGGGCGGACCTGCCGGGGTGGGAGTGCATGTGCAGAGGTCGTGGTAGGAGTGCCAGTGCCCATGCTGTGCCTTTTTTATGGATAAATAGGACTTCGTTCCCAGCAACTCATGCCAGCGACATTCAGCCCACGAGGACAGCCACTGCAGCATTGGAGCTACGCATCTGGCTTGAGAAGGCTTCCTGCCAGGGCTGAGCAAGAAGGGTCTGGGCTGGCATGTACCATGTGCAGGGTGTGTGCCGCTCCACCTCTGAGCAGGTGCCACATGCCTGCCTGCCCTGTAAGTCAGTGCTGGCTGCTGAGGGTGAGGTTTGCCTGCTGCCTGCGTACTCCAGAGTGAAGCAGGATGCCAGCTCAGATTGCACCCAGCGTGGCTTTTGCATGTGACCAAGAAAGCCACACCCTTTTGCCCCCATTTGCAGCAACACATGCAAAGGAAGAACTGAACCCCATACTTATGCACATGCATAGTTATCCATTACTTCTGTGGTGGGCACCGCATGAGAACATAAGAACCGTCAGACTGGGTCAGACCAAAGGTCCTTCTAGCCCAGCATCCTGTCTTCTAACCGTGGTTAATGCCAGATGCCCCAGAGGGAATGAACAGAACAGGAAATCATCAAGTGATTTCCCCCCCATTGCCCATTCCTAGTTTCTGACATACAGAGTCTAGGGACACCATCCCTACCCATCCTGGCTAATAACCATGGGTGGACCTAACCTCCATGAATGCATCTAGTTCTTTTTTTAAACCCTGTGAAAGTCCTGGCCTTCACAACATCCTCTGGCAAGGAGTTCCACAGGTTGACTGTGTGTTGCGTGAAGAAAAACTCCCTTTTGTTTGTGTTAAACCTGCCACCTATTAAGACATTGAGCAGCCCACTCCCTGCAATGGCTTAGTTGCCAGCCCTGACCCGTCCTGCTCAGCTGTGGAAGAAAACGGTCTCAAGCCAGATTTATACCTGGGAAGAGCAGGTACCCTTACGCCAAATGAGGGCAATGGAAATGATGGATAAATGCATATAGAGAGTCCTGTGATGCTGGTTGAGCCAAGGCAAAGGGGATATATTCAGGGTAGAAGTGGGTGAGCAAATAAATACCCCCTACCACTGGGTGCTCCTTGCCATTCTGTATGCATCTACTTGCCTGTTCAAAGTGCCATGTGAAGCCTTTCTCTTTAATTCCCCCCCTCCGGGATGGGAAATAGCAGTTATGCTAACATTGTATCTTTCCTTCTATCCTTATTATGTATCTATTTACATGAAAGGAAACCATGGGGAGCAGAAAAGAGTCTAATTTCTAGTTTGGACTCTGCGCAGAAAGGCCTCCCCTTGCCAAAGCAAAATGACCCAGGCTCTCAGCATCTGAGAAACAGAAGAAGCGACCCAAATAGCTTACAGCTCTCCCCGCCCCCCGCCCCTCCGTTCCCGGCTGCTGACTCCAGCTCATCTTTCATGCTCACTAGGGAGACATCCAAACTGCGAGCCAGGATGGAAATGGCAGAGGCAAAAAAGCAGCAGCTCCGTTCTGAGCTCCCAGATGTTCCAGAGAATACGGAGCCAGCCAAAAATCGTAGGGGGCCCCCCGCACTGTACTGAGAGGGGGGAGGGACCCTTCATCGTCCACAGGATGATGAAAGCGGTGCCCGCTTGAAGCCCTGCTTCACCTCAGGCTTGAGGGCGCGTCCTACGTTACCCCAGTACCCAGAGAACGATCACTTTACCGGGACATGCTGCAAACTCTGCCAGAGTTTCCTATCCACTGCAGTTCAGATCCTCCCCCGCCTCCTGTTTAGCTCCTGGGCTCATGTTTCTAGAGCATCTCATGGGGATGACTCTTCTGAGAAGACAGCTACCCCATCGTCCGCACCCCCAGCTGCTCCTACATTTGAAAGAAAAGCGAATCCTTACTGGGTCATACATCGTTAATGATGCCCAGCTGTGACTCCAAGTCTCTCCTCTGGACCCTGGACCACCCTGAAAAGACATGGCTTATGTTAATGAGAGCTGAAGGGTCATGGCAGCAAAAATATGCAAGGGCTAGAACACAGAGGTGCGGGGGCAGAGAAAAGAAAAAGGGGCGGGTGCTGGGCTGAGCCGGAGGAGATGACTGAACTAAAATGATGCCCTTTCAGATTAGTATCCAGTGACCCTCGTGCTGGGAGTCAAACTGGAGTTAGCTTTTGTTTGTCCACATTGTAGGTCCTAGGAACCATCCTTTCTAGCTGCTCTCTGACTTCCACCCCGCAGCACAAGCCTGTTAAGTGGTGATTAGGCAGAGAACAACGCTCAAGCTGGGTTTTGTTTCCTTGCACAGACAGTGCCAGGCCCCATATGAAAAACCTATTTTGCGTTGAGAAAGGTGGGTCAGCTCTGGGCCCCGGGATTGCTCCTTCGTAGTGCGGAGCAATTGAGTCCCAGTGTGTGACAGAGCGGGGGCAAAGGGTAAGGTCCACACGTACGTCTTTTCGGAGTTCAGGTCCCAAGAATGGCAAAACCAACACTGGGATGAATCTCAGTATTCACGGCCTTGAAGAACTTGTCACAGCGGAAGCAAAGAGACCATCCCTTTCCATTCCCTGAATACTGGAACAAGGCATGTGGGACCTGATCACACAGCTGCAGAAAGGTCAGGTGAAAAGAAATGCAAAAGACATTGGTGTCACACCTCTTATTACCAGAAGTGAAAGGAAGCAGAGCACCCCGATGCGCAGCGCTGACAAGAGCTGCTGAGCTTCAGCAAAAGCCAGCAGGAAGCTATTTAAAGAGCTGGCAGGGACCCAGGTTGTGATAGGACAGTACCTGTAAGAAACTTAAGTTACTTTCATCCCTGCTTATTACCTGCCCTTTACATCCTCCTGCAGGTTCTAATCACTCAGGTGTGCTGGGCCAGTGGAAGTGGCTTTGAAAATCAGACCTGGTCTAGGCTGGACACTTTTATTGCCTCAATTGTATTAAAGCTGTACCACCCCCTACTGGGAATGCACAAAAGGACAGGTCTGTCCTTGTAAATGGGCTTTGTGGTGGTGTAGCTATTCCTGTACAGGAAAATGGATTGGTATACCAATGTGCCTAGGGTTGCCAGATGGTTTAACCAAAAATACCGAACACCCCACCCCCAAAAAAAGGGGGGGGGAAATTCTGTTGAGAAAAAAAAGGGGGAGACCAAAGTTGTTGAGCCAAAAAAAAATGACCCCGAGAGTTATTAGGTGTCTGGTATTTTCTGAAATATACCGGACTGTCCAGGTCAACACCGGACACCTGGCAACCCTAAATGTGCCTGTCCATTATACCAATTCAAAAGCTTCAGAGGGGTAGCCGAGTTAGTCTGTAACTGGGAAAACTTGAAAAACAACAAATAGTCTAGCACCACCTTAAAGACTAACAAAACATGTAAATCATAGAACCATAGAGCTGGAAGAGACCTCAGAAGGTCATCAAGTCCAGCCCCCTGCTCTAGACAGGACCAATCCCAGACATCAGATGGTATCACGAGCTTTCGTAGGCACAACCCACTTGTTTCATCTGAAGAAGTGGATTGTGGCCACGAAAGCTCATGATACCGTCTACATGTTTTGTTGGTCTTCAAGGTGCGGCAAGACTATTTGTTGTTTTTAAGCTTTTCCACTGTACCAGGGTAACTCCACCCAAATTAGGGTTATCACGTGTAAGTGTAAAGCAGGCCTCAGAAAGGGGCATGAAGGATTATCATGACCAGCACAGTGGTTTAATAACGCTGTTTTTACTGGACGCTCATGGCTGCACAAATATCGCTCTGGGAGAAAGGAAGTTCGCTCCTGGACCCCTCCTGGTTCACGATGACAAATATGTGAGCATTGTTGCGGTGCTGGAAGAATGGAAGAACGAATCTCTGCCCAGCACGGAAGCTTATGTGGTAGCCTTTGGAAGAAACAGAACTGCACTTCTTTGGATTCGCTGCTCAGCATGGCAGACCCCAAAAGTCCCCCTGAAGTTTGATGATCTCTCTTGAACAGATTAGACCACAAAGCCTCTGTATCCATCACCCTGTGTTTGGGAGAAACAGAGAGGGTTGGGCTGGTGAGAAGAGCGCTGTCAGTTCCCCTCCATCTCCTGCTGGCCCCATGCTCCCCGTGGCATTTCAAAGCAGCAGCACCGCATGGGGCCCAGGGTCAGTGAAGGAGCACCCTGGCAGAAAGTATTTAGGCTATGAAGAAAACAGCTATTGAGATGCGTGTCCTGCATCTGTGGCTAGCTGGGACCTAGCTCCAAATTCTCAGCAAAGCAGACTGCTGTCAAGGACTGGACAGAGGGGCCAGCAGCGGATCCGTGTCACAAAGACCATTTTGAAGTAAGGCTCTGAAGATGAAGTATAGATGAGAGGGAAATGTCCAGAAACTATTTCCTGGATCTCCTCCAAACACAGCAAGCCAAGTTCTGAGGTGAATCAAAGTGAGTCGAAGCTGGTGTAACTTCCATCTCCTTCTAGCCCGCTTACCAAATACTGTACATTCTATTAACTTAGACTCATATCCACTTACCAACATGTAACTCATCCCCCCCCCCACCCCCTACACATCACCACAGAATTTGGACCAATTATGTTTGATGCCAGAGATCTTCAATTAAGAACAACCCATGGGCCTGTCAACAGTTGTGTTTGTATTGGCCTGTCTCAGCTATATGTTTATATAAATATCTATCACTCAACTACTGCTAGCCCTGATGGTTAATAAAACAAATGGATTTGATGATATATGAAAATCTCAACTGGTAAACAAACAGAAAGCAGCGACTCTGGAGATGTGTAGAATTATTAAGCTTCACATGCAGCACCAAGAATTCCTGAACAAATGCAAGAGTTTGTAAGGCGCCACAATTCTTCCCGTGCCTTTAAACCTTGAGATCTAGTATATCAGCACTGTTGTCCAACTAAAGTGTCTGGTCTCCCAAGTTTTTGAAAAGCAAGATAAGTGCAGAGGGAGGACATGGATTCAGTGAGGAATGACATGTATGACTCTGGATATGAGATGAGAAGTATTTATCATTTGTTTCTGGGTCTGATGTCTGATTTTATGTACATGTATTGGAATGAAACATTGAAAAAATTGAAATATATTTTTTTAATATATGTAAGAGCCTATTGAAAAGAGTGAATTTAATCCAGTGTCTCCCCAACTCTGTCTTGTTCTGTCCTGGTGAAATTAGACTAACACTACATCAGAGACTAAAAGTGTCACACTGCCCAGGTCTTATTGTAAAAATTGCCCCTTCTTGCTCACCAGACCAGTCCGTTTGTGTCTGGTCTGCTCGTGTTAGTGATCAGGATAAGTTTGGAGGACATTTGTATTCCTGGGAACTCTGTGAGACTCAGCGAATTGCCGTTTCAATTCCATTTCCTGCGTCAACAGAATTAAGTAAACAGAAATGTTCCAGTCAGCTACTCCCGTGCGAGCCCATTGTGGGCAAATTTTTAAGAAAATGGGGATGCCCAGATCTCACTGAGGACACAAGGTAGCCAGAAGCCCTTTTTACTGATGACATGTGAGCAGGAATGGACCCCGCTTGGCTCTCAGAGCCCAGGCTGAGTTTGCAGGACTGGCAGCTAGAAAAAGCATTGTCCGATTTGTGTGCCGAGTGCTTTCATGAGGCACAATGAACACAGAACTCCACCGTGCCCTGCAGAGCCACCTCTCAACAGCACAGGACTCAGTGACAAGCCTGCAGACTCTATTTAGAGCAAAGAGCCTTGGAATTCTCCAGTCTGCATCTTTTGTTAGAGAGATGGGGCTAAATGCACCATGTACATTACTTCTCCACCCTCTGAACCACAGGTGGGAATTCCCAGAGGAGGGCAGCTGCCAGTGCTAATCAGGGTTTCACAGGACACCCACCAAGACAGGGTGCTCAATGGACATATGAAACCACAGTCCCTGGCTCCATTGGCTACCCTCTCTTCCCAGCACCAGCCACTTTGGAAGCTGCATTGGCCCCACATGGGTATCCCTATGGCCACAGGCCCCAACGGCCTCCCTTCCTCATGCAGCTCCAGCTGCTCGGGCTCTTCCCCTGCGTCTACACAGATATAACTTGGCTTAGGTTCAGGAGTGAATCTGGATCAAAAAGGACAAAGAGTCTTTGTAACTAATAAAGCATCTAAGTCTGGTTCCTGATTGGCGGAGACAACAACCAGCTCCTTGGTCCTTTGGTGAATGCGCCACAATGCCACAAAACAGCTTGGACCACAGGAACTGCCAGATTGGACCAGAATCAAGGTCCATCTAAGCCAATATCCTGTCTCTGACAGCGGCCAACACCATGGACTTCAGAGGGAAGTGTAAAAACCTTACAATAGGCAAGTAGGGTAATCTGCCGCCACATTAGGTCTCAACCTGCTGTCTAATAGAGACTGGCTTACACCCTGAAAATAATTTAGCGTGAACTATTATAATATCGGTTTACAGTTCCCAAGACTTCTCTTGCTCTGTATATTGTCAGGGACTGGGACCACTATGGAGGCTGTGAGGTAGGAGAGAGGTTTTGCATCACTCAACTGGGCCCTTTGTGGCTAATTGGGGGAACTGTATACATTCCTCTAGCCTTCCTCTGCCAAGCAAGGTCTCTGCAGCGCAGAGCTTTCAGGAAGGGAAACCCTTTGCTAAAGAAAAATACGAAGAGGAAGGCATGGCATCTCCAATGCCTTGAGATGGAATTTTGGCCCGGGCTAGTCTCAGCTGATTTTATATTGTGCCCTCAGAGGGCTGTTTATCTAATTTCCTCCTGCTGCTTCCTTGCTTGAAGAATCCAGCTATTGGTGGTGCTCATTCTGTCTCTTGCACGGGGCCTGATTTTGCAGGGGGCGGATAATACACGATAGTGTTATTTGTAATGAGAGTGCTGTTGTGCTGAGCTCTGCGGCTGTTTGCACATGGATGAGTGTCTGTGTGTATCCCTGACTCCGTAAATCCTAGACTGTGTAGGAATACACGCTTGTATTTCATGTCGGGAGTTTTCTTCCTGTTCCTTGGCACTTTGTCCTTGAAGGATAGAGAGCACACTCTGGTGTCCTCCATGGGTTTGCTGAATGATTGCATTCAGAGCTCTTCACAAAGGCAGAAACGTGAACCAGATCAGAACCGACCTGTCAGGAACTTGTTGGGCACCCACATAGAGAGAAAGTTAGAGGAACTAGCACAGCAGGACTGCTTGAATAAAAACACATGGTGAAAGCCTCTGCCAGGTGACTGGCTGCAGGGAGTCCCAGCTGGTACGAAAGGGAGTGAAACAGACCCAGCGGCTGGATTTAAGGAAGTTCTGCATGAGTTTGTAGCTTTCCCTTTGTTTTCTCTGGTCTTTTTTTTAATCTCTTTTTCTCCCTGATATGCCCTATGGATCTTTCATTTCTCCTTCCCACTCCATTTATCACAGCAGGGCCTGAGTCTGCTGGTGCCCCGCACAGGGTAAACACAGAATATGTCATGTCTAAATGCTGTATCAGTGAAAACTCTTTGAAAGAAGGGGGAGGGAAATACTAGAGAAATGGATCCTCTCTCTCTAGGGTTCTGGGCTAATCTTCACCCTGGCATCAGTATTAGTGAGATAAAGCTGTGGGAACTGGAGATGGGTTGGCTCCTTATTGAAAGTGAACGGGTATTTGGCAGCACGAAATTCCCCCTCAGGTGACCCCATGGAAATGGGATTTAGCCATCTTCCGGTGTGTCAGTGGCTGAGTTAATGGAGCTACATGCTTTCATTGCACTACACCCCGTCCTGGAGCCCCCTTTTCCAGATCAGCACAGGAAAAAGATGGCCCAGCATCAAGAGTAGTAGCCACCAGGCCCGCCGGCAGGGGAGCAAAGGGGCAGTTGCTCTGGGGCCTGGCGATTTAAAATGGCCCAGGGCTTCTGGTCACCTTGGTTACTGCAGCAGCAGCAGCCAGAGCTTCAGCCCTGCGCAGTACACTCAGGGCAGCTCTGAGGGCTGGCGGCCCCCAGCCCTGCCCCTTCCACCTGAGGTCCTCCCACCTTGCCCAGAGGCCCAGAAAATCTATGTCGTCCCCCCCTTCCCCCCACGGTAGCCACATTTCTATGGCAATGAAGGGCAGGCTAGGTAAGGATTAACATACGCCCCCTGATTCTGCCACTCATGGTCACTGGCTAACCTTTCCCTTTGTTCTTGTAAAGAGGGCAGCACCCCCTGGAGTGGTCGTGGCCAGGAGGCCTGGTGAACCCTGCCCAGGGCGAAAAGGAGAACGAGACAGTGGTGTTGGTGACGCTCAGCGGTGGCCGGACCATCCGGGAGGAGGACTGTGAGGGCAGCGACACAAAGCCCTACTGCAAGGTCTTGATGCTGACAGGGACCCAGGCGAATGACACGGGCTACTACCGGTGCTACTACAAGTACATCAGCGCCAAAATCGAGGGCACCACTGCGATCAGCGTCTATGTGTTCGTGAGAGGTAAGAGGCCCGTGACTGCGTGACAAACACAGACCCGGACGGGGTAAGCTCATGGGCTGGCGCACACATTCGCCTTAAAACCCTGGACAACATGGGGATCTGTATAAACTCCCCAGTTTTACCACTTCACCTCAGCTCTGACCTGAGGCACCCTGCTAGGCCTCGCCCACTCTCTCTATTATGTCAGTCCCAAGCGTCTCTTCAGCGTAGGCCGGCGGCACCCCACGCTAGCACATTAGGGGTAGAGCTGGGCAGCCAAGGAAGGTGTGACTCTAACACTGGTTAGCATTCCCACCCAAGTTTTAATCTAGTTAACACAGGTAAGGGTAGTCATGTAGACATGGTGGCACAGACTTCAGCATGGGCCAACTGCCCCAAAACATTCCCAGGAGCCTCAGCTGGTTTGTGCTGAGGTGGCTAGCCTGTACTAAAGCTCTTGCCACTGTGTCTTCACTATTAGTGTTACCCATGCTAATTAGACTAAAGCTAACACAGGTACGCCCATCCACATTTGCTGCGTAGACAAGATTAAGGTGACATAGCTCTGTGAATAATACAGGGACATGGCAGCATCATTGTACCTGAGAACAGGGATGTAAAGTCCCGTTTAAAATGTTAACCAGTTAAACTATCTCTTTAACCAGTTAATCGGCCTGCCACATCACACCACGGACAGGGGGGCCACTGGAGCAGCTCCCTGCCCACGGTGCAACATGGTGGGCCCAGTGGGCTGGAGCAGCCCCCCTGCCCACGGCTGCTAAGGGTGGGCTGGCTGCACTGTGCCATGGGGGGACGGGGCTGCTCCAGCCCAGCCAGGCGCCAGTTAACCAGTTATCCCGTTAACCATGCCAGTAAGGCAATGCTTACGGGGTAACCAGTTAAGCCTTTTCATCCCTGCCTGAGAAAGGTCTGCAGTGTTAGAGTTTGGCTGGGTGCAGAAATATGTACAAGCTGGGACAGGCGGAGTGAGTGGTAAGAAATTACTCTCCAGGTGAACGATCACCATTGGCTGGGGGCATCCCATGTCATCGGGGTGAAGGGAAGAAATTGTTTTCACCTAGCTGCATCAGGGCTTTCAAACCCGGGACGTGATGAATCCCAAGGTACAGACAGCAGCGCGGGCAGCAGTGCTGTCAGTCTGACTGTGGGGGAGATTGTAAGGGTTTGCGCACTCGTGGCGCCTCCTGCTGGTCTATCTGGGAATTAGCTCTTCCAGCCCCAAAGTGCCCCCTGTTGGCCAGTGTCTCACCCTCAGTTACCTGTCATCTTCTGGGCTACTTCAGGCCCCATGTTCCTCCAGACCCACGCTACCCCTTTCCTTGCAGGACTGCCCCACAGCAGTGCCCCCACATGCTGGGGTCCTCCTCCTGGGGAAACTCAACCCCCTGGACCCACCTTGCCTCAGTGACCTACTGCCAGTCATCATCTAGCCCAACCGCAGTCTGAAATGGCCACTCATATTGGCAAGGGGGTGGACCCGCTGCCTTCTCTTGTCCTGGCTTCAATTCCACAGCCCTAGTACCCCTCTAGCCCCTATGCCAGGCCTGAAGCTTGGGACGTGGGTCAGGTCAGAGTTCCCCAACTCTGTCTGCCTTTCCCCAGCACCACTCTGTCTCAGATACCCTCTCTAGCCTACCCAAGCAACCAGCTCCTTCCTGCTTCACAGCTGGAACAAGAGCGTGTGTTCTTCCTCTGAAGGAGCCCTTCTTATAGGGCCTAGCCAGGCCCTGATTGGCTGTCTGTAGCCTTCTTCTGATAGGCCACGGTTCCAGCCACCTCCCAGGTCTGGGTTTAACCCTTATTTCACCAGAGCGGGGTGACAGCGTCACTACAGGGATAAACACAGAAATTCAAGGAAAGCTTGTAACAATGGCAGAAATATGAAGAAGAAAAAAAAAACCCTGACCTTGCTTTCAGGCAGCAACACGTCTCCCAGCAGCAGCTGGACAGAACTGAGTTCACACCTCATCTCCTGGAAAGTTCCTCCAGAAACATGCTCATCCTCTTGTCGGCAACAGGCTGTTGGCCTCCACAGGGCTTGGGGAGTGGGGCAGAGGGTCATCTCCCCATGCTGAGAGCAAATCAATATCCGCCCACTTCTGGGGGATTGCTGAAGCTCTGCTCAGTCCAGGATTCAATTACATTGGTGCCTGGGGTGATTGCTCTCGTCGGACTGGAATGCAGGAATTTTCAGCTTGGCCGTGCCCTCCAAGCAGATCCCTGGGCCTTGGAGAAGCTCTAGCTGTAATAAAATAAAATAATTAGCCTCTGCTCTGCTGGGGGGGACTGTCAGAGAATCAGAAACAAAGCCAGAGTGAGAAATGTAATGCTCGACAGAGTGCTGGCTGCAGGATTATGCTCTATGGGAGAGAGGGCTGTGTAACCCAGCCATACACTGCTCAGTCCTGCATGCAGCACCTCTTTCCGTGTCGGTCCAGGTTCAGGATCCCCCAAACCTCTGCCAGTTCTATAGGTCTTGACATGTAGCCCCCTCTCCTCTCTCAGTCCTGGCCTCCTCTGAGCCGAGACAGACTGCCATTCCTGCAGAAATCTGGGTGTTTTATGGTGAGGCACAGCATCTGCCCAGGATGAAACCAAGACTACTGCGTGCAAACATGGTGGTGACCTAATTCAAATCTGAAGGTCTGCAGAGGCGAAAGACTGATGCTCAAGCTCTCTGCGCTCCCTAAAGTTCTTCCCACACTCCCCCGCCACTAGGCTAAAAATGCATGTTGTTAAGATGTTTATCCACTGAAACCACTGGCTTAGTTCAATTGTGCATTTATTCCCTCCCTCCTTTCTAGCCAGTATAGGATCATAGGGTTGGAAGAGACCTCAGGAAGTCATCGAGTCCAACCCCGTGCCCAAAGCAGGACCATGACATGGAAGAGAAAATTTTCAAAAGGCCCAGATCAGTGTAAAAAAAATGACACACAAAATTCTAGCTGCGTCTGAGCACACAGTAACTACAGTGGCAAATCAGATCAATCTGGAGGGTTAACAGTGAGGATGGATGGTCTTGTGGTTTAGGCACTGTCTGGGATTCTAGAAACAGAGGTTCAATTCCTGGCACATGTGCCCAAAGGCAAATTGCTTGACCTTTCTGTGGCTTATTTGATATTTTTCTGTGTGACAGATGTGTTGGGAGACTAAATGCATAAATCTGGGATGGTTCCTCAGATGGGGCAACAGTGAGGATTGTATAAGTGCTGAGATATATGGTTGGTTGGGTGTCTCGCTAACAATTTGCATATGTTTATACCTGACTTACATGTGTAAAGTAAATCATGAGCATTTGCAGGAGACTTTTTGCATGTGGATTCTGACATCCACTCTTAAAACTGTAGCCTATCATTTTTAAGCCTTCCCGAACACTTGGAATTCGGTGTGTGATCATGGAGCCTTTCCTCCTGCCCCGCATCATCCCCACTGGCAAGGTGCCAACTGTAGGATTTCCAGATAAAGTTCTGCTCTTTTCCAGCTGAGTTGTTCTGTGTCCTATAGATCCATCCCGAGAGCTAGGGAGGGCTGATTTATTTGTTGGAGAAGTCTGGAGAGAGGGAGATCAAACCCCGGATTTACCACTCTGCATAAATTTTCACATGAGGGCTCTCTGTAGAACTGACAGGCGGACGCCTGTGCTAGGACTGAACAGTCGGACTCTCTATTGCTACGATCTGACCATCTGCCCTCAGCACTAAAATTAATACTTTTCTCTCCCCCGCTTGTGTGTAGGGATGAATTATTATTACACTTTTTTAGTCAGTGCTGTAAACAGAGAGTGTCTATAACAAACAGAACAGGATGCAGCCCCTGTCTCAGAGGGCTTATGACTGTGGCTGAAGAAGATGCTAAATTGGTCCCAGCCCACCCATTATGACAGCCTCATAGACAACACGTGATGCAGTCAGACGAGAAAATGAGACTATGAATCACAGTCTCCTTGGCAGTGATCCACCTAGTAACTGAGTTCTTGGCTGCTATCTGTGAGCTCAGAGGGGACCTCATGGTGTCTCACCTGCCATAGTTATTCTCCTCCCCTCTTCTCCAAAACTCTGGCCAGTGACAGGAATCAGGGAAGTGTTCAAATTCACAAACAAAGCTGCAGCAAGGAGACCGGAGGGCAAAGAGCCTTTGAAAGTGAACCAACAGGTTCTCCATGCAAACTGACTTTGAAAACAGAGGACCCCCTTAGCCTGAGAAGCATGATCCTAAATTGAAAGCCAGGGCAGCTTTCATCACTGACATTGAGTTGTCATGCCACAGCGTCTGCAGCAGCTGCAGCTATTTCCTCTTTCGAAGTGGAGTGAAAGACCCTGGTATATCGGATACCACTGACCGATGGCAAATATGTACCTTTTAATGGCAATCATTGTCAGATGTGATAAGCAGCAGCCAATGGGATGGGCTTATTCTGGCTGGGCCCACTCAGACAGTGCTGGAGGTCTCAGGCTTCTGGAAAGTTGCAAGTGTGGGCAATATTTGGGCACTTCTGTTTTTAAAAGACAGCTCTAGTGGTTAGGAAATGGGGAAAAGAGGTCCCAGGTGTCTTAGCCCCTGTCCCTACATACGGTGCTCAGCGAAGGGGAACCTCACCTCCCTTGGAAGTTATGGTTATAGTCTCTGTAGGGATCCGGGTAAACAGGGTAATTGATTTTAAGGCTTGAAGGAACCATTGGGATAATCTTATCTGACCTCCAGCAGAATGCAGTTCAACCAGCAATTCCTGCACCAAACCCAGGCCTTTTTGAAGATCTGCCACAACCCTAGGAAATAAATATTCCCACTGTCCAAATGGGCAGGCTGCGCAAGTGAAACCAGACAAAATCAGACACTTAGACATTGTCTTCGCTAGGGAGTGATGCTGGCATCTTTCCATTCTAGACACTGAACACTTAGGATCTGGTCTAGATTTAGAGTGGCCAATTAAGCATGTGTGCTGCTGGAGTTTGCTGGACCCTGAATACACAGCTGGGCAGCTGGTGCTGATATGTCAGAACAAATCCTTCCATAACAAAACTTCAAAACAATAATAGCCAGCAGCAGAAGAGACTTGGCAGGAATTTCCATCCCGAATATTAGTTGTCTCCTATTCTAATCTTGTCTTAGTCCTTCATATGAACATCAGTGGCTATTCCTCAAGTACACCCTGAAGGCACTTGTTATATAAAAGCCACAATAATAAAGTAACCCCTCAAACAGAACCTTTTGGCAGAAGCATTTAACAACAAAGAAATTCATGGGAGAAAAACACTGCAAAGTCCCTGTCTCAGCATGGGCAACAGAAAAAAGAAACCTGGGCTTCATCTGCACTAAACATGGGCAGTGCAGTGCAAACTTTTCACCTGGACTTGGCCAGTGAGCCCAGTAGGGGACCATCTATTAGGGATAAGAAGAGAGTTTGGTCTCTAGGTCTCTTCTGCTCTGGTTAAGGTATCCAGGGATTGATCCTGGGACCTAAAAGCATGAGTCTCTATTGCCCAAATGATAAAACACAGGTTTTGCAGCACAAAAATTGTGGCATCTGTGTATGTGGACTAGCCGCTTGAGGATGACAGAAGCCACATGGTGGTTGTGTTGCATTGACTTTATTATGATTGAAACTCTCCAAAAGAGGCCTAATTGAGGTGACAGATTTATTATGTGAACTCACTAAAACCCACAAGAACTCATTGCACATAGTACAGTGGTTGCCATTTAAATGTCAACATTTGACAATGGACACTTCATGGCTACGTCTGTTATTTCCTAGTCTAAGGGTATGTCTACACTAGCCCCCTAGTTCACTAATGAGGGCGACCGAAATTGCAAATGAAGCACAGGATTTAAATATCCCGTGCTTCATTAGTATGTTCCCGGCCGGTCGCCATTTTAGAAATTGACTAGCCCAAAGTAACTGCCCGCGTCTACACGCGGCAGTGAAATGGGATTCCGAATTAAAGCCCTTAAATTGAATTAGCTGGTAAACCTCACTCCAGGAGGTTTCGATCGCCCTCATTAGCCTGCCTAGATCGAACTGGGGGCTAGTGTAGACATACCCTAACTGAGGAGGGGAGGGCAGAGCAAATAACCTATCTTAGACATTGTTGTGAATAGCTACTTTTGTACTTAGCTTGCAAAGTTCTTTGGGTACAGGAGCCTCTGTTTGTTCTAGGTTTGTACAGCACCTAACACAATGGGAACCTGGTCCATGACTGGGGCTCCTAGGTGCTACTACAATCCAAATAATAATGGCAACCACTACATGCCACAAACTGGTCTCATTCACAGTGGCCTGATGATTTTGAGGGGAAAGCCTCTCTAGCCTATTCCCAAGCTGTTGAACCAACCCCCCTGTTTGGAGTGACATCAGAAATGCTGAGTCATGAAACGGTGGTTATAGAAAACATTATGTATGCTACAGAAATGGACCCCCCCCACACACACACACACACACACAAGTCACTGGAAGCTCCTTATGTGCGATTGGTTAGTTGTGTCCACGGTTCCCTCTAAGCTGAGCGGCAGCACAGCCCTGCAGCTGCTTAATCAGCCCGGCCCAGTCAGACAGCTCCAGGCATGGAGCTCTGAACCCCTGCCTGGGCAGGACTAATTAAGCAGCTGCGGGGCATCTTAGAGGGAACCTTAGTTGTGTCCCTGTCATTTTGGACCTTCTCCCATTTAATCCAGGCTGAGCAGAACAAGGAGAGCAGCCCCTCCCGGGGGTCGCTTGTTTGTTGGATTTGCCTGTGGAGGCCCTCGCTAGCCACTGCATCTAATAAACAGCTTCAAACATGAATTCTCTGTGCTTGGTGTTTTTGCTCTTCTTGTCACTATTTGTGCCTGTGAAAGTGGAGAGGAGGTTGGGTGGAAGCCCTGGAAATCTCCACTCGTTTGTTTATCTACCGGGAGGGATCTCCACAGGATGACATCTGCATGCCATTGGGCTGCAGATCACCTCCTCCTCTGGCTGGAAGGTCGTGCTGGCTGCCTTTTACTCCAGGCCAGCACATCCTGACTAGCTCTGCCCATGGACACAGAGCCATTTTGGTGTTAGGGGAAGATCCAGCCAGGAACTGAACTGAAGGGAAGAAGAGCCTGTTTCACAAAGTCCATTGAGGTGGATTTGAACAGAGGGCCCAGTAAGAGAGACCCGTAGAGGGGTGAGGGGCAGGAGTGTTAACATGGGCAGCAGGTGAAGGCCCACCTGGGGAAGGGCAAGCCCAAAACCCCACACATTCTGCCAGAGATCCCACCCCTTTTGCAACCTCCCTCCCGATGAAGCCAAGCCCACCCAACCCCTACCCAATCCTTCCTGACCACCTGGAGGGCCAGGGCTGCTGTGCTGTGGCCCCAGTCTTCCTAAGCATCTGGCTGCTGCAGCCCCAGCCTTCCCTGGTGGCCAGGCTGCCACAGCCCCGACCCTAGCCTTCCCTGGTGGCCAGGGCATGTACACAGTATTGGAAAGGCAATGCCTTCCTTTGCCTACGTTACCCATCGCCCTTGGGTGTTAACTTCCTAAATTTTACAAACGCCCACTCAACTCCCATGGCAATTGGGCTGAGATGGGACACCCAATATGGACAGCCTTGACTGGCTGGATGAAGGGTGGAGTCTCCTACAATGCTTAAGGAGGCTCAGGATGATATCAGGTGATGAACTACCGGCCAGGCCAGGCCAGAATCTCTGAGATTCCTTGCATTGCCTCCCCCAAGTCGTTCTCTTTTGCCTTTGATTGCTCACTGGGTGACTGCTGGATGCTGAGAGGCTGCTCAGTGGCAAGTCACCAGGGTCTCGGTTACAAGCAGCCTTTGAAACTTTTCAGCCCTTGAATAGTCAGGGTGTCTTGACTCAGCAGCATGGCCACTTGCAAGCTTTGGTCGAGTTGACAAATACCTGAAATTCACTTTTTTCTTGTTTCTTCCTCTTCTGTGCTTCCCCTGCCCCTGTGTATTCTTTCTTCTCTTCACGTCTCTTTCTTAGATTTCGAGCAGCCGTTTATCAACAAACCTGAAACGCTCCTCATCAATAAGAAAGAGAACACCTGGGTGCCCTGCTTGGTGTCCATCCCAGATCTGAACATCACCCTGGCCTTGGTAAGAGACCCACCTGGATGAGAAAAGGATCTGGGGACGACAGTGGATGAGAAGCTGGATATGAGTCAACAGGGTGTCCTTGTAGCCAAGAAGGCTACCGGCATTTTGGGGTACATTAGTAGGAGTATTGCCAGCAGATCTAGGGAAGTGATTATTCCCCTTTATTCTGCACTGGTGAGGCCACATCTGGAACATAGTATCCAATTCTGGGGCCCCCATTACCAAAAGGTTGTGGACACATTGGGGAAAGTCCAGCGGAGGGCAACGAAAATTATGAGGGGGCTGGAGTGCATGACTTATGAGGAGAGGCTGAGGGATTTGGGCTTGTTCAGTCTGCAGAAGAGAAGAGTGAGGGGGGATTTGATAACAGCCTTCAACTTCCTGAAGTGAGGTTCCAAAGAGGATGGAGAGAGGCTGTTCTCAGTAGTGACAGATGACAGAACAAGGAACAATGGTCTCAAGTTGCAGTGGAGGAGCTGTAGGTTGGACATTAGGAAAAACTACTTTACTAGTAAGACAGTGAAGCACTGGAATGGGTTACCTAAGGAGGTGGTGGGATCTCCAACCCAGAGGTTTTTAAGTCCTGGCTTGGCAAAGCCCTGGCTGGGATGATTTAGTTGGTTGATCCTGTTTTTTAACAGGGGGTTGGACTCAATGACCTCCTGAGGTCTCGTCCAACCCTAGGATTCTATGATGCTATGAGGCTCCTCTACAGACAGTATCTTCTTTATTATGCATTTTCATTGGCTGAGAAGGAGCAGACTAGATCCTGCAGGAGCTGGGAAATGCACTGGGTGGGATTTCCATGGAAAATGCAAGCTGACAGCTTCCCCATTTTATGTGTTGGCCCAAGCCATGCTGACCAGCTGCCTTGGGCATTCCCTGCTGCATGGCTTGGGGGGAGGGGGTTCCAGCTGGCTTTACTCCCCTTCACTGAAGTTGTAAAATCTTTGTTTTGTTGCATTTCCTCAGACAGCCTTTTCACAGTTGCCTCTGCTACCTTTAGCTCCTTGGTCTTCAAATACCCTTGGTGGCCCTGCTTCCCAAGGGACAAGTGCATGGACTTATGGGGATTGCTGACTAAAAACAACTCTGTTATCAGCTTGCTTTGTGACTTTTTTACAATGCTAATACATCCTTCCAGGATGAGTGTTACTATTGTGCAGAATCCTCCTGGGACTCTTTGGGGCCGGGAGGACCCCACACGAGGTCAGCCTTCATCCCATTGGGGTTTATGTGTGGGATATCATCAGCAATTTCCCTAGTTATCACTATCAGTTTCCATTCCTGGAAGTTCCAGTCTCATTCCACAGACTGTGAGCTTATCCACATGGATACTGAGTCTTTTACGGTGACTTCTCAGGCTGTAGAGGATGCTGGGATTCCATTAGGACAAAGATTTGGGGAGATGAGAAGCAGGAGTGCAGTGTAGCGTGACACTGCAATTCTTCTGCCCCCTACACAAGAATGGAACGTGTTAGTCTTGGAAGAACTAGGGGTTGGTTAGGGGATGGTGCCACCAAGTACTTCTGCAGACAGTTTGCAAGATGTTGCTTTTTGCAGCCCACCCCCGTTATCTACCCAGATGGGAGAACGGTTCTCTGGGACAACAAGAAGGGGATGCTGGTCCCCACTCACTTGATCCGGGACTCCTTGCTTGTTCAGTGTGAAACCATCATTGACAAGAAGCCCTTCAAGTCCAATTTCTTCATTGTGCACATCACAGGTGAGGCTGGAACAGGGCAGCAGGTCACCCTGGAATTTCAGCTCCCAGTGGAAAAAAAGAAAACAAGGTTTCTCCTCTCAGTAACTTGGAGAGAGAAATGACTGGATATGCTGGGGAGGCTGCAAAGGTGAACTTTCCCATTCATTTTCATTTGTGGGCGGGGGGGAGGGAGGGAGGGATTTCAGAGTCCATTTGGGAACATTTCATTGTAATTAATTTTTGGTGGTGGCCCAAAATTCACCACCCAGCATGGAATCGCTGAAGCTTAGAAAGGTGAGGAATCCCTCATGCAATCTAAATGGCTCCTTTTCTAATTTAGGACCACTAAATGGGCCAGATCCTGATACCTTTACTCACATTGAATGGCACTTTACTCCTTAAGATGCCTCACTGGATTCAGTGGGACTAGTCATGGAGCAAGGTATTACTCAATTGAAGGGTATCAAAATTCAGCCCTAAGAGATTCGATTAGGTGAAAATGTGGCAGTTTTAATGGTGCCACGGTTTCCAAATACTGCGTTCTAGAGGTGAGTCTTGACAGCATGGTGGCACTTGCCATGCCCAGTAGCCTGTACTATATTACATGATGCTGTATTTGTAGTAGTCAAGTCTGAGACCTCTGGAGCTTACTGTACTATAGCTATAAAGCCAGCTGGTGCTCAGCTTAGGCTGTAGAGCTCCCTTGTTCTTATCTCTTGCTGTAAGTGGTCCAAGTGTCACTCCATGGGACAGTGAACCACAGTGAGTGTGTGGGTTACACATGCAGCACTCCATGCTGGGATATAATATGCTGTCATGTGCACCAACCCCCTTACACAGTCAGTGACCAGGCAGTGTTGGTCATGGAGAAAAGCCGTTTTGTCCTTCCTTTTGCTGTTGCTGCTTCACCCATCACTGCCCGTTTCAGGAGCAGATGTCCCTAGAACATGGGTTCCCAAATTGGGGGGCATGCCTCCCTGGGGGGGCGTGAAGAAATTCCACTGTCAATCCCCTCCCCCCCTAAATTTTGCTGCTATTTTTGTTTTTCGGCCCCAGTCAGTTCCTTTTTTTTTTTTTTCTCTGCTCAAGTTTTGCTGCTATGGTGAGGGGGTCATGAGGGTTTCTCAAAAATCAAAAAGAGGGCGTGAAGCCAAAAAGTTTGGGAACCACTGCATGCAAGAAAGAAGCGAAACCCAGGGCAGGGAGATGGCGGGATTGCAAGCCCCAGGGAGCCAATGCCCATTGTACTGAGAGATCCAGATCCCAGTGTCAAAGAGCTAACAGCATTTCTTTAGTTTAGAGATTTTTTTTTTTGGTCTTCTTTATATCAGGGAATGAACTGTATGACATCCAGCTGTTTCCTAAGAATGCCATGGAGCTACTAATGGGAGAAAAGCTGGTCCTCAACTGCACGGTGTGGGCCGAGTTTAACTCTGGAGTAAATTTCCAATGGGATTATCCTGGAAAACAGGTACACGTAACTTTCCCCTGTCCCTCCGCTGCTCCCCAGCCAACCCTCATTCCTTAGGGAACAATCAGTGTGGCTGTTGTTAGCGCATGTCTGCTCTGCCCTGACTCTGCCTAGACAAATCTTTCTGCGCAGGGTGAAAGAAATCAGTGGCTGATAAGCAGGAGGCAGAGTCCCCAAGCTTAACGCTCTTCCCGTTCTCTCAATTTGTGAGCTGGGAAAGGGCTTGCCCGTCAGTGAACTCCTTCTTCACCGCTGACAACAAGCGTTAGCTCCCAATTGTGCTGTCACGTCAGTGGCTGAGGCAGGGTGTCCCACTGGGAGGGTGGGACTAAGTTGTTGTCCATCAACTTTCCCATTTTGTCATCGTTCAGCAGCAAGAGCCTTTGCTCCTTCTCGCCTTCCCCCCAAAAGAATAAACCCCATTTATTGTGTGAGCAAGTGTCAGATCAAATGATCCTCTCATTTCCACGGGGCAAAGCCAGAGACACATCACTGACTTCAACAGAGTTACAGCAGGTTTACAGTGCTGTAACTGAGAGCAAAATCCAGCCTTTGATCAAGTGCATTTTCCCTCATTGTGGAAACTGATTTGTTTGGCAGGTGTTCTCTTTAAAGGCCCCGCACTGTATTCTCCGTGAGCAGGGCTATCTTTTAGATTTATGGGACCCTACGCAGAACTATTAAACTGGTGCTCCTATGCCCAATAGCAGACTGGAGGAGCGTGACTCTTTTAGATTTTATAATCTTCAGCAACACACTAATGAAATATTTTAAAGTAAATTTTAAACTAAGGCCCTGTGGACTAACACAGTAAATTCAGAAACTGACAGGATACACCTGGGGTTGGCAAATGCCTGTTAAATGGCTTCATTACCACTCACATGACTCTTTCACAGGTTCTGTGTTCTGCAAATAGCTTTGGCAGGCGTTGTCACTCTTAAGTTAACTAGCTCCTCTCCGGAGAAGGCAAAGCCACAGAACAGGGATAGGAAGAGGCAGATGGGTGGGCATTAAGACCCAGGGGTGCCCCAAATTTTCAGGTGACCTATGCAGCTGCGTATTCTGCGTATGGGTAAGGACAGCTCTGCCCTTGAGTTTTTGCTTTAACAGGCCGATTCAATTAGCTTCGTTGTTCGACCTCCAGTTGATTATTTTCACAGAGGTTAAATACAGGAGGCAGGAGGACAGGGAATGTGAGACCCACTTATCTGTTGAGATGCTTACCGATTCCGGCAGCCCACTACTTGCTTGTGGTCACTTTAAATACAGAGGAGCAGGGAGAACAAACCAGATTTCCCTCTGCTGATGTTATTCAAGGGGGATAACATCTTGTGGGCTTCAAGACTTTACTGTGAGGAGGAGGAGCTGCAGGATGATTACGCTCTAGGCGACTGGACCGCAGATTGGAGAGGGGCCTATGATAACAAAGGACCTGTTATAAGACTCTGATGTGTATTTCTAGGCCCATCGTGACATCCCCAGGTCACTCTGCCGGGCCTATCATGGCTCAAAGGGCTGAAGTGGTTCCTGGCACTGCCCCAATGACTTAGGGAGAAGAAACCGAGGAACACTGAATGTCTCTGGCAGTGAGGAACCTCACGTGTAACCCATCCAAATTGTGTCTGTCTCCTTTTAACCCCCCTTCCTTCCACCCCCTTCTCTTGGCAGATGCACCGGGCTGTCACTGAGCTGCCTGAGAGGCGCTCCCAGCAGACCCACACTGAGCTCTCCAGTATCCTGATCATCCAAAATGTGAGCCAGCAGGACCTGGGGAAATACCTGTGTGTGGCCAGCAATGGGGAGCAGACATTCGAGGAGAGCACCGATGTCATTGTGCATGGTACAATGGGCCTCTCCTTTGTTGGGGCAGCAGGGGCGGCACAGCTGGGAGAGAGACTGAAAGCAGACGGCAAAGGAGAAGGGAAATCTAAAAATGATTAGGCGGCTTTTTCTTCGCTAGCACACCGGAGAGCTATTTTTGAAGCACTCTCTGTCGCATGCCATCTAGAGGTCGGAGGATCCCTGCGGTTGAGTACCAGCTGAGTTATGGACTGAGCACGAGGTTTTTGCACAAAAAAACTCAGTGTAGACAGGCCAAAAAACCCTTTGGTGCAAGTTCCTGTATACCTGCTTTTTTGAGGAATAAGTGTTCTTGTGCAAAAGGGATTTTTTTCGCAAAATGGGCCCGTCTACGCTACGGTTTTTTTGCGCAAAAACCTCTTCCGCAAAAGAGATCGGATGAAACTATGCAAATGAGAGCGCGAGAAATGCTAATGAGCGCTTCATTTGCATTGTCTCTGCCGATAAAGATTGCAGTGTACTGTAGACATAGCCTCACTGGAGTAGAGAAGTCCTGAAGGAATAAATAACAAGCACTCATACGCGCCTGCACATCACCACACGGTGCCGATCGGCTCATGGGGATGTGCTCACCCTCATGCCGATCGGCTCACGGGGATGTGCTCACCCACATATCAAGTGCACACCACAGAGATATGTATGTGCAGCCACAAACCAACATGCACTTGTACAAACCCGCCTCGAGGCACACGGTCACATCACTTTATTGGAGAGGGAGGGTAGTTTAGTGGATCGAGCATTAGAGTGAAGACCCGGGTTCTATTCCTGGTTTTCTATTAGACTGCTGGTACCCTGGGCAGGTCACATTACCTCTCTGTGACTCTTTGTAACGTGCTTTGAGATCTGCTGGTGAAACATGCCAGAGAAGAGCTGGGTACTAGGAATGTCCCCAAAAATGCAACCCCTTTCTTGTGCCGCAGGGCAAGGGATGTCTCTGGTCCTGTGGCCGCGCAGCTTGATATGTCTCTTTTTGCTTTCCTCCTGTTCTCTGCGGCTTGTCCCCTGTCGGCATGGTCCTGCTTTTACAGAGAAGCCCTTCATCAATGTGGAGTGGAGGAAAGGCCCTGTGATAGAAGCCACGGCAGGAGACGCAGTCGTGAAGCTGCCGGTGAAGGTCGTCGCCTACCCCCCGCCAGAGTTCCAGTGGTAACCCACCTTTCTTAGTCTGTGCTCCACAGCCTTCCTACCCATCCTTCACAGCGGAGGGAATAGGGAGGCGGGGAGAGGGGAAGGGAGATTAATGAGGGTCTTGCAGAAATCCCATTCGGGAGGGGAGATATCCCCATGCCCCTCTGCAGCAGAAGGGGCTGGCTAACAAGTTTGGCCTGAGGATCACAGCAGTTTCTGTTGACGGAAAAGGTCTCCCTTAGCTCTTTCCTAGGCAGCTGGCAGCCAGCCATGAAAGAAAACCTGCCTAATTGGTCCTCAGATTCAGTTTTCTGGTTTTGGCCACATTCTGCTCTCTCATCATTCGCTTTCTCCAGCCTCCCATTGCACCCACACCCACCGGCCTGTCCTGCCCTCCCTGCTCACCTGCCCTCACTCCAACAGGGCAAAGCCCTTCCTGGCGTTGGGAGCAGGGTGGTGGGAGAGGGGACAGGAGGGAAGGCCCTGGAACCTGGCACTTAGACATCAAAGATTCAGGTCTGGGCTGAGCACAGGGTCCAAAGTGAACTCCCCTGGAGGCTTCCTGCTCCTCTCCTGACCAGCCAGATGTGGGTCGCTGCTGTGGCCTGGAACAGAACGGCCAAGGGCCTGATTCTCTATGTGTCCCCAGTTGCACCAGTGACAAGAGACTGTAAAACGGGAACAATCCGAATTCTTCACTCCACTGGTTGCATTTCACACCCCCTTTGCACACGTGTGTAGTGGCGCAAGGCGGTGGAGAATCAGGTCCAGGCATCCTGACCTGGAGAATTTTTACCTCTAAGACAGCAAGCTGCTCCCTACCACGTTTTCTTGGGAAACCTGGTAAAGCCGTTCTGGAAGGACTCCCAGCACTAGTGACTTAAGCCCTCTGAGCACATTTTACTGCCAGATGGCTCCCAGCATTAGCGCTGAAGGCCTCTGACTGTATTTCAATAGGACTGGACCTCTCTGCATTTGCTCTCTATTTGCTCACAGGTACAAGGACGGCAAGTTAATTCCCAACAGGCAGTCTCCCTATTCGCTGCAGATCAAAGACGTGTCAGAACAGAACTCCGGGACGTACACCTTAGTTCTGTGGAACAAGCTAGCTGAGCTGGAGGAGCACATTAACCTCCAATTAATAGTCAATGGTAAGGATGGAGAAGGCAGAAACTGAGGCCAAGAGACCTTGGTATTCTTAGATCCAGTGGGACAAACTCATTTGTGGAGTAACTCCTCTCAATTCATGAGCCCATTGGATGTCCCCATGGGATGTCACTATTCTGCCGCTGTCAACGTTTATCCCTTCCCCATTCTGCCAGGCATCGCTAGATAATGACCTGTGGCCTTTTCAGCATGGCCTAGTGGACAGAGCACTGGGGTGGAACTCAGGAGACCTATTTGCATCTCTGCCACTGCTGGGTGAGCTTAGGCAAGTCACTTCCCCTCTGACTCAGTTTCCCCATCTTTAAAATGCTGACACGCTTTTTAAAGTGCTCTGAGAGCTACCCGTGAGAAGTGCTACATAAGAGCTAAGTACTCTCATCATCAGAGATTTCTCTGGCATTGACCATGGGGAAATACAGAAAATGAAGACAACCCCTTTTCCACATCTTCATGCACTTCTGGTGATAGTGTGCTGGGCCTTGCCACTGTCTCCCTGATGTGGTGTAGAAAAATGCCTGTAAGAAGGGCTGATGGAGAATGGTGAGTGACACTGATTCTGACTAGGATTTTGTGTCAGGGCAGAATAGAAACATGATACCTGGGCCTTGGATCCATACTTTGTGCCAGATTCACCCCTGATGCAATGCCATTGATCTCGGTGGAGTTACAACAAGGATGAATCTGATCTCTCATGCAGCCCTGCAATATGGAAACAACACAGCAGCATGGAATTCTGGGATGTGAGAGGAGGGAATGGTCTAACCCTAAATAAAGTATTTTTGGCATCCACTGTAATTGAGAAAGGGAGGCTCAAGAGGTTCTGGCGGGAATGAACTAGGGTGCAGAACTGCTAGGACCCACTCTGATACATGCAGTAATCAGACGGTCACATCAGTAGAGGAGGAATTTGCTTTAAATATAACTAAGTGTAACTTACTCCTGCTTGTAAAGCAGCTCTAAATTGGGCCTAGCCGCTCCAGAGATTAAAGATACTTGCATTAATTCATCGCAGCCCCTGGAGGCTACCAGCAGGTCACTGTGTCTAGACCCGGCTGCCCTGCAAGCCAGGGTGTCCTGGTGACCAGTCTTTTTATAGACCAGAACAGAGAGGATGCTCTCTCTGGCGTGGCCACTCAGCAAAAGGGACTGTGGGGTTGATGCCAGATTACAAAAATTGTCATTCTGCTGATTTCAGTTCCTCCGCACATCCACGAGAAGGAAGCCTCTTCCCGGGGCATCTATTCCCGTAGGAGCCACCAGGCGCTCACCTGTACGGTCTACGGCATCCCGGCTCCCGAAGTAATCCAGTGGCAGTGGAGGCCGTGGGGGCCTTGCCCGAAGGTCTCCCGACGTAGCCTGTAAGTGCTCTTCCTCACCGTATCAGCCCTGGCTTCCCAGCGAGGTGCAGAGATCCCAGTGAAAGGGATATACATATACACGGAGCCAGTAGCGCCCGAAACAAAACAACGTCCCTTTGGCTGCAGTGCTGAGCGGCACGTGCTGGGCATGTTTCATTGGTAGGGGGAAGGCAGTGTTGTCTAGCAGTTAACTCAGGGAGTCAGGCTTCCTGGGTTCTACTCACCACACAGTCACTCGGTGACTCAGGCTGTGTGTCTTCACCTCCCTGGGCCTGAGTTTCACCATCTGCTGGGCACAAAGTTCCAGTCCAGGATTTGCCTCTGACACGCTGAAGCGAAAACAGCAATAGCTAATGGATATGGAGCTGCCTCAGCCTGGTAATTCACATGGAGTATGGAGGAGGAGATGTTGAGCCCACTGGAAACAGACTTTTGGAGCTTCCTGATGTGTCACGTACCTAACCTCTAACACAGAGCCTAAGCAACTTTCTCCTGGCTCCTTCTGGGGCTACTTCCAATGCCTCCAGTGAAGGGATGAACCTGTCAACATTTCAAGACACTTGTAGTAATAGCACCTAACAGTTTACAGATCTTAACGGAGCCTCACATTATCTCTGTCAGGCAGGTGAGTATAATTACCCCATTTTACAGATGGGGTAACTGAGTCATGGAGTCCAAATGACTCACTTAAGGCCACACTATAAGTCCACTATAAGGTGAAATCCACTAGACCATGCTGCTTTTGCAGTCAGCCAGCAAAATATAAAGTACCAGGAAACAAAAAGACTTTCTTTTGCTTAATTCCTACAAACACCAACTCAGCATCTTACAAGGTGATGAGCATCGATGACCAATGACTTATGCAGGATCTAGAACCAGATGTGGCTTCCTGCATGTCTCCTATTAGAAAGGTCAGAGTCAGAAGTCTGCGGTATTTCACTTTGGTATCTAAGTGGTTGACTTCTAAACTAGGAGAAGAAACATTCTAAAGAGGAGTCAGAGAGCTGCTGTCTCTACAAGAGTTAGGAAGTGCATCCCAAAGTGTCCCTAAATCCTTACTGCAAATCCTTATTTTGGCTACTGGAAGGGATGGAAGAGGGGGGCTCTGACTAAGGAAAATCTCTGAGACACCTGTTGCTTAGGTTGACCTATGTCCTTCCCACACCAAGCGAGTCTGATGCTGCAGTGCTGGGTGTGTTTAATTCATTTTGCTAGGCGGAGCTGGAGAATTTCATTATTCCTTTTGGAGTGCTGATCTCAGTGCGTCTTCCATTGTGAGGTACACAATGCACTCCCATGTTGTTGAGACAGGAAGATTTTTGCTAGCCATGTCTATTAGTCTGTGCCTGCACTCTTCTTCTCCTGGTTCTGCAGAACCATCCAGGGTGCGTCTACACCGTGGCACGCTAGCTAGTTCAAAATAAGCTATGCAATTTAAGCTATGCAAATTGCGTAGCTTATTTCGAGCTTATTTCAAGAAAGTCTATTTCGACAAGTTCCTTAATCCTCGTGGAACGAGGTTTACCGGGAAGTCAGACTAGCGAACCCGTTATTTTGATTGCATTTCAAAGTAACGGGTATGCTGTAAAGACACGAAAAATGCTATTTCGGGATACCGGACGTATCCCAAAATAGCGCCACACTCTAGACGTACCCCCAGTGTCCACAGAGCTAACCCTCTGATGTTGAGTCTGTAAATGCTGTAAAATGTACATTTGTTAGTTAGGTATTAGCTTTAGAGTTAGAATTCAGGACACACACATACACACACCACACACCAATACAGAGCACAAATTATGCCCATGATTCCAGGCTTCAAGAACTGTATGTCCTGCTGTAACGGGGTCAGCATTCACCTCACGCAAGTGCCCCCATTTGGCTGAGTGTGGGCTACTGCACTCTGTCTGTGTTAAAAGCATTGCAGCTACTCCAGACCGAGTCTCACTCTTTGTGCCTTCACAAGCCCCTTTAGCAGGGGCCCATCCCAGAGCCCTCTGTAGAGTGTGTGTCAGTTTATTCCCTCAGTCTTTTTCCCCACTCGGATAGAGAGTGGTGCCTCCAGGCTGCTTCTCCTGGTGAGAGGGCTCTAAGCAGCTCCCCACCTGGAGCTGTCTTTGGCACTGCCACTCCTTCAGCCAGCCAGCCAGCCACTCCAGTCTTTGCTATGCAGCTCCTTTTGTAGGCCTTCCTGGCCCCTGATTGGCTGGTTCCTCCACAGCCACTCTAGCCTGCCAGGAGGACTTCTTTATAGCCCTTCTCTGGGCTCAGGGCTTGGTCTGCCCCATCACATCTGCCCACAGTCCTGCCCAGTCAGTGATAACCATCAGAGGTGTCTATGCAGCCTCAGAGAAGCTAAATGCCGTATTTTTCCCAGACAAACCTGGCAAGGGCAGAAGTTCAGATGTCGGTAACATCTCATGGCGTATGCTGTGAGACCCCAGTCTGATCCAGGCTGAGTAGAGCCACCGTGGGCAGAGGCATTGAGGAGCGAGCATTGCCATTGCTGAGAGAGGGGTGAGCAAGAGAGGCATGAGCCAAGGCTGGGACAGTCATTGGTACCTGCCAAGATCAAACACTAAGAATCCTGCCAACCTGTCTGCCGTAGCTCACGAGTACTTGTGCCATCCTGGCGGCAGACTGTCAAAAAGCAGGGCAGAAACCTCAATGTGGTTCTATCTTCTGTAATTAGATTTCACCAACCTAATATCAAGTGTGAACTCCTAGAACACCGTAACAGTCTTACCACAGAGTCGAAGACAGTCCCGTTGGCCATTCCAGGCTATTTTGCCACCCGTGTGAGTGGAACTATGTGATGGGTGGTCATTTTACACCAAAAATCACAATAATATTCAGGTTACTCTCAGTCCCAAAAGACCAGTCATTTGCCTCAGATCATTTATACTCCGATTTCAAACCAAAGACAATGCCTGTCGCCAATCCTGTAATAAACTAACTAAAGATTTATTAACGAACAAAAGAAATAAGCAAGTTATTTACAAGGTTCAAACAGGAAACACACACACACACACACACACACACACACACACAAATGAGTTACAATCTTAGATTTATCAAAGTAATCTAAGCATCTATATTAAGCAGCTCTGTGTGCCCTTTCGAACTGACCCAGGCCAAGTAGCATGGAGATCTCCTGTTTAGGGATCTTTGACTCTCAGAGCCTGGACAGCATAAAGGGTATGTCTAGACTACAAGCCTCTTTCGAAAGAGATCGTCTAGACAGCCACAAAGGTTTCGAAAAAGCGAGCCACTTTTTCGAAAGAGAGCACCCAGGCAATCTGGATGCTCTCTTTCGAAAAAGCCCTGTTTGTGGTCAAGAATGCCTTTTTATGAAAGAGCTCTTTGGAAAAAAGGCGTTCTTCCTGGTAAAAGTAGGTTTACCGATTTTGAAAAAAACCCCGTGTTCTTTCAATTTAATTTTGAAAGAACATGACGGCAGTCTAGATGCAGGTGAAGCTTTTTCCAAAAAAAGGCCACTTTTTTCGAAAAAACTCAGTAGTCTAAACACACCCAAAGAGACCATGTTTCTCCTTGTCAGGGATTTGTGATTCTCTTCACCCCAGATCCGAGGCTGATGGGATGAGTTCAGGTGCAGGTTTCCCCTTCCTGGAAAGAGTTAGGAATGCAATCAACAAGGACTCTGTCCTTTGCTACACAATGCCTCTCTTGCCTTCAATGGACCATCTGGGCTACGTCTCTGCTGCAGTGCTATTTACCAGAGGTATCCCAAAATAGCTATCCTGCATTTTCACAGCAAGCCTGTTATTTCGAAATAACATTCCACAAGGAGTAAGGGACATTTCGGAATAGTGATTTATTTCTAAATAAGTGCTGGGTAGACAGTGCCAAATTTCGAAATAAGCTATTTTAAAATTAACTCGAAATAAGCTACGCAATTTGCATAGCTCAAATTGCATAGCTTATTTCGAGCTATGGGTGCAGTGTAGACACATCCCTGGTGTGCAGAACAAGCACTTTATCTTAATGATTATTTTTCCTGTTTGGTGACTTGCACGATTAGGGTGCATATTAGGGTGGCATATATTTATATATTAACAAATCTCTGTGACTTTTCAGTGGTTAAGAGTTTTCTCAGCTGGCACAGAGGGGGTAGGTAGAAAGAGATGTCTCTGAGGCTCTGTCTCCCTTCTCTACCTGCCAGGTCTCCTCAGCAGAACTCACCACTGCCTGGAAAGCTGGGAGGAGAAGTCAAGAGAAAGTTGGTTAGAAAAATGTACCGTGGCTATTGGGTGCGAATGGCCAGCACTGTAGAGTGGGTAACTACATGTGGGACGGGTACTCTTCCTGAAGCAGCCTGAGATGTAAGGACTCTGCTACTGGAGCGGTAGGGGCTGGGAACCCTACAGAAGCATCATGCTCAAGTGGCATAGCATAAAAATGCTTCCTCTGTGGCATTGACCCATCTGGCCAGAGTAGAGCCCTGTCTACATTAGACTTTCTTCTGCACCGTTTCCCAGAGTGCTAGTGAGAGCAGCAGTGGGTGCATGAATGTAGATGGGCCCTAGTATTTTTTTACCCCTGTGGTAGCTAACCCTGCTCAGAGCACTGACATGATAGTCAAACAGCCAGTGGCCCTGGCTGCCTTTTTGGCCTCTGGGCGCCTGCCATTGTTTCCACCAGTGGAACTGGACTAGGAGGGCATTTGAGGGGAATAGACAGCGGAGATACATCTGATGAGCCACATGGAAAAAGGAGCCAACTGAAAGCAGATCATGCGCGAGGGAGTCGCCGAGCGTGGAGGAAATGGGGCGCCGACACACGCACCTAGGCCACTAAGGTTCTGCTGTAAAACTGGTGAGGAAACCGGTGTATTTCCAACAGCATGGGCGCACTCGCTGGCCCTGTCAGGAAGCAGGGGGGCTGATGAATTATGAGCACTGTCTCCCAAGGCCGCAATGTTTCTGCTTCGTGCAGCTCCAGAGGATGCAGGAGGCTTCTTCCTGACTTCCTGTTGTTTACACAGATTCCTGACATTGCCCCCGGGGCCGGGGCACACACACTGCGGGGCACACACACTGCAGGGCACTCTGCCCTGTGCTACCAGCAGACACCTCGGGGGGCACTCACTGTCCCCTGCATAGACAGAGTCATTGCTCACCCCCCGGGGCACCCCCTCCTTGCCACATGCCCTAGAGCACATGCATTTCTCAAACACACATAGCCAGTTAGGCTTGGCTGCAGTTTGTGTCCAGGTTTCCTGTGAGGACTGGGGTTGTGCCTGGAGGATCAAAGAGCAAACTCTCCCTTCCCTGTACCCCTCACATCATCCTGGAGGGCTCTGGTGGCAAGGGGAATCTCTCAGTCCTGTTTCCCTAGCAACCGTGTTTGAGACATTTCTCCTCAGGCTTCAGAGGTCTAGAGCCCTCAGGTGCACTCCTCACAGGGCTGGAACATCTGCTAATGTTACCCAAGCCACGTGGTGGCTTTTATACCCTCAGTGCTCTGAATCAGGCTCAGAAGAAACAGAATATGGATCTAGGCCTCACTGCAGAACAAACCGAAGCAGAACAAAGTGAATAAGCGAATAAGGAAAAGTTATTTACTTGTTCCCATGATATTAGAACTAGGGGTCACCAAAAGAAATTAATAGGTAGCAGGTTTAAAACAAAAGGACATTTTTCTTCACGCAGTGCACAGTCAACCTGTGGAACTCCTTGCCAGAGGATGTTGTGAAGACTAGGATTTCAACAGGGTTCAAAAGAGTTAGATAAATTCATGGAGGCTATTAGCCAGTCCATCAATGGCTATTAGCCAGGATGGGTGACAGTGGTGTCCTTAGCCTCTGTTTATCTGGAGGTGGATGGCAGGAGGGGGGGTCACGTGAAGATTACCTGTTTTCACTCCCTCTGGGGCATCTGGCATTGGCCACTGTTGGCAGACAGGATACTGGGTAGATGGACCTTTGGTCTGACCCAGTGTGGCCGTTCTTATGCTCTTATGTTCTTACAAATCCAGGCACTAAGCCCGGCACAAATGACTGGCCTTCATTGCCACCGGAGCAGGGTGGGCTGCCACTTGAGCATCCCTCTGGCCCATTGGCTCCTTCATGGGGTCCCTTTGACAAACTTAAGACAGTTTAAAGGCGATTAAAACATCCTGGAGTCTAACCATCAGAATACACTGGCCCTCCTGGCCCCAACCCCAGTTCAGTGACTGTTGTGGCTCCGAGTCCTCTTTCCCAGAGCTAGGCACGGTTCAAAGCCCCTGCTAGAGACAGTCTTGCTCCTTGCAGATGCTGCTTCTTGCCAGCTACATGTTCTCTGGCCTCTCCTTCCTGAGCATCCCTAACCTAACCCACCTGCCGCCCTTCCGAGGGAATTTGTTGACTCAAGTAGGAGTGCTCCTGTAATCAGGGTTGGTTGAGTGCCAGGTACCCCAGCCATGGGACAAGCTACCTTGTTACACCCTTTCTTCCATTGTGAGGGGAAGGGTGATTTTGTGATGAAGGCAGTGGCCTAGGAGTCTAAGAGTAACATCCCCTCCCTCAGCCTCAGTTTCTCCATCTAAGGAGGAACCATCTGCTTACCTTGCTCATGGGAGTGTCATGGGCCTCCAGGTGCAACGCGCTATGGATGTGTGACATATTCCTGCCGAGAGAGCTTCCCTCATTCCAGGAAATCCTGTTGGTTCCAATGAAAGGCGCACGCCAGCTGGCAGTCCCTATCCTACAGAGGAGTGCTACCACTAAGTCTCCTTCTCAATGAACACCCTCTCTCCCTTCCCCCTCTTCTCTTGCATGGCTGCTGGGCAAGCAGCATCAAGCATCGAGCAGCAAGGAGCCACCAGTGGGACCGGAGCGAAAGGACTGAGTGCAAGGACTGGAAGGATGTGTCCCAGCAGGATGCTGTGAACCCCATTGAGAGCATCGACACCTGGACAGAGTCTGTGGAAGGAAGAAACAAGGTGAGGTTTGTCTCTGTATCCCTACAGCCCGTGCTTGTGATGTGGAATCTCTCCGCCGTGACTAGCCACACACCTCATTTGAATGGGTGCTCTCTAATGGCATCAGGTTATCTCATGATTATAGAATGAGAAGCTGTATTCCTCTGTGTGCCAAGATCTAAGCTGTGAGATATGTAGAGCCCTGCAAATCTGCTTTATAACCACGGCTCATTTTTGCCGCTATGGATGCAGATACAAATTTTGTATCTAGAACCCTGCAAATTTGCAGATATCCACTTTATATCCACAGATGTGGCTGCAGAAATGGATGCAGATGCAGACACACATTTTGTATCCATGTAGGGTCTAGAGATATGGAGCTCAGAGGCACTGAGACCTCTGAGAAAGGAGAGTGAAGTCTGCTCTACAGCCTTTCTTAAGAGCCAACTGGCTCTGAAGTAACTCATGCGGTAGAGGGACATGGCTTTAGGCCCTAAGGTCCTAGGTTCAGTCCCCCTGCTGATGAGGTTCAATCCCCCTGCATATGACCCAGGTATGTTGGCTTTACAGATAGATTTACCACCTTTTCCAAAGACCAGGCGAGAGAGAGACAGGTAGGCAGTATCCTGTCCAATGCCTGGGGTAGTTCCCTGCTTCCTGACATGCAGTTCCAACTGAGTCTACAAAACCAAATGAGAGAGAGAAGGGTTTTCCCCTGGCTTCAAGCCTGAGCCCCAGAGACAAGCCCCTCTCCCATCTCAATCTGTGCTTCAAACTTCCCTCCCTTCAGTCCCACACTCAGGAATTGCTTCTTAGAAGCAGAATGCCAGTATTAAATCAGGAACTAATCAGTTAATCTGGGGGGAATCAGCCAAATACTGCTGAGCAGTCACAAGCACCCCAGAAAGAGGGAGCGGGGACCAAGGCTGAGGGGGGAAGCTGTTAAACATCCCAAGAAAACGCCTGCTGTCAGGGGTGCATTTCACGTGCTTGTGTGGGCTGAGAGAAGAGCCAGTGAACAAAGATTATGTCAAACTCCTGGCCCTTTGTGAATGAAAATGTGTTTGTGCAGGCAGTGCCCTGGGAGTTATCAAGGAATTCCATTGGCTCTTGCAGTGCATTTCCTCTCTGGATGGGCCATCTCTCCCTCTTTCTGATGCGTGGCCCTATAAAAGCATGGTCAGCACTCAATAGCTGTTTCTTCCGTCCCCTTCGTAGCCATAAGTGTCAGTGGCCTGCGCACTCCTTCATGACTAACTTCCTGTCTAAGGCTCGAGTGTTCAACACCAAACACACACAGGGGGATGCAGGCTCGAGAACAAACAAATGGCTCCCAGCTTCCTAAAGTCACTTCCTGTTTTCATACACACCTCCAGAGTCACTTCCTGTTCCAAGGCCCCAGCCAGGAATGCGCCACTGCGCCTGAAAGGGCAATGAACGAGAAGATGCTGCCTATGCATCAGTTCAGAGCAGTTCTGAATCGGGGTTAATGGCTGAGTGTCCACACCAGGAGCAGAAGCGTGAACTGGTGACAAATGGGTGTACCAGGAGATGGTCATGGAACCTGGAACTTCTTAGCACAGTTTTCTTCTATTCTTGTACCATCTAGGTTAGGGGTGGGGAACCTTTTTTGGGTCAGGGGTCACTGACCCACAGAAAATCTGTCAGGCACCGCACACAAGTGAGAAGCAAAAAAAAAAAAAAAATCCCTTACTGACGTGGCCCTCAACTCAAAAGGAGAAAGACACTTCCCATATTCCCCCTCACACACCAGAGCCTAGGGGGCCCCAGCCTAGTAGATTTTGGGTGCTCCAGCCCCACAGTAGGGCAGTGGGGGGGCTGGAGTGCCAGCGCAGGTTCCCCAGTGCTGAGGGAGGCCCTGAGCCTCAGGGGCCAGATCCAGGCAAGACAGGGGCTGCATCTGGCCCCTGGGCCTCAGGTTCCCAACCCCTGATCTAGGCTCTTCATTCCTTTGCTCTTCTCCTCCTCCTCCTTTCCTCTTCCCCCTTCTTCTGTCCTCTCTCCTTTGCATTCTTCACCTGCGCTAATTAGCTGTAACTTTAAATGTAAATATTCCAAAGTTCTAAGTCAGACAGTGAAGCCCCATGGGAGTTACCAAAGCCCTAGAAGGAGAGAATTCTGCGGCTTGCAGTGGGAAGTTGTGTCTGCAGAACTGACTCCTACAATTCATTATGTTGGCACCTAAAAGAGAGGTGTTGTGAGGGACCCACTTCCCTTCTGAATCTCCTAACTCTGATTGCTCGGTTCACTCATCATTCTTCAGGAAGGATTCTCCATAACAGAGTGGTCCACAGGTCAGTTTGAGAACCTCCAGTCAAACTGTAGTTCATAGGTGACAGTGCAAAAATAGGCTTAACAGGCCAATATGTACAATGGTGGGTTCAGTCTGGCCAGAAAGATGTATGTGAAAGGCAAAAATCCTTGCATTAATGCAAAATTGAGTGCACAGCAGAAAAAACACAAGATGTCAGAAAATGCGACATATAGGTTCCAACAATGGCAACTCAGCCATGCTGCAGACATATAGTAGTTTCTATGCTCGTTTATTCTGGTTAACTGCATAGCTTAGTATATTATTACTTAGATCACAACATTAATATTATAAAATGTACGGGATATATAGTGTAGGCAAATTATTTTTGTTGTCAAAACTTTAATTTTTGCATCTTCCTCTTCATTTCAGACATTGCCCAATAGTTTGGGTTTTGTTGTTGTTGTTGTTGTTTTCATTTAATTATCTTGTTTTCAAATAGAGAATGGGGGAAAAGAAATTGCCCAGGCTTCATATTGAAATGCATATTGAATGGAAAGTACTTTTAGAACACTCAGCTTTGAAGTTCACACCTGAGAGAGGTGAATAGGGTAGAGGAAGAGTGAATTCCAACCTTTGGTGTTGCATGCTGTTGTTTTTCTGGAAACATTTCCCTGCCCTTACAGGGGGCTGGGTCATTGGTGTACTTCTCTGTCCCTCCTATTCTCTGCCTGTGTCGCATAATAATTTAATCTCCCATGGGGTGTAATATTTTGGATCGCATATCAATTACTGGGCTTAGTGCAATGGTGGGCAACCTGCAACCCAAGGTCCGCAAGCGGCCCATCGGGGTTCTGTGTGTGGCCCGTGAGATATTTTGTTTACCATTGTTCATGTGCAGGGTTGCCAGATTTCACTGGTTTCTACTTGCATAGTTTTTTTCCTACCACTTATTACTCAAGTGACAGGCATGTAAAGCGAGGGCATGTGAAGGGAGGTGGGTGTTGATTTCACACAACGTTGATTGTGAGAGCCGTGCACTCCCTCTGCATCCCCTCAAAGCACTGCTACGGTTCAATCGACGCACCCTGCAAATTCTAAGTATTCAGATGCAGTCAGCAAAACTGCCCCATCCCGGGACCATTGAGATGGAGGGCCACTCATGCAGCCCAATCACTAGCCTAGATTGCCCATCTGATCTAGCGGTTTGATACACAAGAGCAGTGAGCAACACTAGCCTATCTCGGGAGACCATTGTGATTATGACAGTCTTGTGGCCCACTGAGAGGAAGGAGGACCACTCATGGCCCACTTACTAGCCTAGGATGCCCATTGCTGGTTTAGCGTGTAGCTACCAGGCAGTGTCAGTGGCCTCTGATGTAGAAGAGATCAGTCTATGATCTGGTGGTCCCTTAAACTCTGTGACTCTAAGTTTGAACTAACAGAACAGCAGCACATCTGCTTACTTTGCATTGGCTGTACCTTGGCAATGGGAAAAGGGAGAAGAATTTTAAATGAAAGCTTAGAATTTGCAGAATGCAGAAAAAAATTACAATGGGCTCTCAAATGGTGAGATGCACAATGTTGTCATGCCCCTTATTTTCTCTTGCTATTAAAGAACCCTCTTCAGGAAAACATGCTAAGCATGCCCACAAGCCCCATTGTCTTCTGCAGGACTTTAAGCATGTGCTTTACTGCTTTCCTGAATGAGGGCCAAAGTGCAGTTCTGTTCTGTGACGCAGCTGTAAAATGATACTGAGGCAAGTCATGTTCAGATATGATCAATTTACAAGTTTTTTTTTTTTCCTTCCGAACTGCAAGTCCTACAAACTAAACTTGGCAGCTGGGAACCAAGCTGAGTTCTTTCCTTCTCGCTCTTTGTCACCCAGAATAAAGTTTTGGCAGACCACAGTGGGTGCTCAAGGTACACCTGATTGTCCTATTGTCTCCATGGCCCTCCAAGGGCTTGCTTCTTCTATGACCATTTGGAGTTTAGTATCTGAATACACAAGAGAATTCCACTCATTCTCTGTTAGCCCCATAGGCTGTGCAGTGCTCACAGGAGTAGAAAGCAGCAAAAAGGAATTGTTGTCACAAGAGTCAACAGAGGTACGGCAAATAGGAAGGAGCCATTTTTGCACAATCCCTCTTCAGGGTAGAACAGCACTTCAGGGTTTTCTGGGGGGAAGGAGGGAGGATTTTGCTGTTTGTGTTTTCCTGCCTGTCCCATTGTCAGGCTGAGAGCAGTGAAGATCCTGTCTCTCCTCTCACCATCATTCATTCTGACATTCTCTTCCTTTATCAGACGGTCAGCAAACTGGTGATCCAGGAAGCCAATGTTTCCGTCATGTACAAATGCGTTGCCTCCAACAAAGTGGGTAGAGATGAACGGCTGATCTACTTCTATGTGACCAGTGAGTACCACCAGATGCCAGGGAGGTCTGTCAGTCTTGTGTCCCACAAAAAGGACAGTGGGCAGGTCCCAAAGGCCTTTATAAGTCAAAAACCTTAAACTCCACCTGGAAACCCTGAGTCAGCCAGTGCAGATTCCAGAACACTGGGGCCATGTGCTGACCATGAGAAATTCATCTTAAGAAGCCAGCTGCATTCTTCACTAGCGTCAGCTTCCACGTTAACGTGAGATGTAACCCTACATAATGAGTCCAGAAGAAGGCTAATCTCCAGCTGTCAAAGACACACATCCTGGTAGCAAATTTAGTGTTTAAAGTAAAATATTGTTATATTTTAGGCAGCCATAGATGGGGAGAAACCCGCTTGGTCAGGGCTGCAGGCTTTTTTTTTTTTTTTTTTAATTCAGTACTGAAAAACTGTGCCCATGTCAGCATCTTCTGGTACTCTGCTAATCGCTGATTGTGAATCCTCTCTCCTTACACTACTACACAGCCTGCTTTGGAGTGGAGAGTTCACAAACTTTATTCTGTAATAATGGCGAAGTCAGAGCCTGCAACTCCCAGGGGTGTCTGATACAACAGCGCCCTCTAGTGCTCTTTATGTTGACTTCATTCTTCCCAATTAGCATTGGAGCCTGAGACACACTTGGAAGGAGTCTTAAGGGTGTGGGGAGAGATTAATTTCATCTACGGTAGTTGAGTTTTTAAAAGCCGGAGACTAGCAGTGTTGGCTAAAGCCAGGAATCATGCAGTGAACTGCTGTGCAAGTTTCCTTTATACAGTCCTCACAAGCAGAACCCCCTGCTGTTGCAGGTCCATGCCCCAGCTATGTGGAGACTGAGAGTTGCACGAGATTTCATACCGATGTTGTGATTGAAAGTTGTGTGAGATTTAGGGAGTGGAACCTGTATGCAAAAAGCCCAGCACACAGTTGGTGCTATCTGAATAATTAGTAACAACCCTGCGCTCACAGCTAATATTTGTGCCGGTAAATATTTATTTGCATGGGCAAACTGAGTAATTGCATCCTAAGTAACCTCATGCATGTGCAATTGCCTAGCTTGTGTGTACAAGTGCCTGCTTGCACGTGCAAGTGCTTGGGTACAAACCACATTTTTGCACAAGCAGTTTAGAACCCTGTGTTTTAATATCGGACCAGGGAAGCAACCACAGACAGCTAAATTCAGACTCTGCAACCTTATTTCATTTGTGACCTAATCTTAATCTGAGACTGCACCTTCACTGCACCATTTATGACTCTTCTTAGCTTTAGCGATTTCTTAGCAGCACCATGCAGGTTACCACTGTACCTTAGGAAGGTGGGTTTTTTTATCCCTGTCTATATACAAAATGGACTCTGGGTACTAAGCACAGGGAGACAATTCCACCCTGTATGCAGCGATGTACCATGCCTCTTTAAAATCTCACTCCCGCCTCTGTTTCCTCCCCTTATCTTCCTGGCAGCCATTCCGGATGGATTTCAGATTGAGTCTCAGCCCTCAGAGGAGCCCATTGAGGGACAGGACCTGAGGCTGAGCTGCAATGCCGATAACTACACGTATGAGAACCTGCAGTGGTACCGACTGAACCTCTCGAAGCTGCACGACGAGGAAGGCAACCCACTAGTTCTTGACTGCAAGAACGTCCACCGCTACTCCACCAAGATGCAAGGGGAGCTACACTTTGAACCCAGCTCCAATGGCACGGCCCTGCTGCTCACCATCCCCAACATCTCGCTGCGGGAAGAGGGAGACTACGTGTGTGAGGTGCAGAACCGGAAGACCAGAGAGAAGCACTGCCACAAAAAGTACATCTCTGTGCATGGTGAGGAATGTGCCGGCAGGCAGAGTGACTGGGGTAGGGGGCGAGGTGCTGGGCAAGGAGCACACTGGGATGGGGTGAGCAGGGCATGAGTAGCAAGAGGTGCTAGCTGTGCAAGAACTCCCAGCACTACCTGTCTCAGCCCCACACAGCAGGGGCTAGATACCAGTGATGTAGCCAGAATGGCTCACTTGGGTGGCCCCCAAATTTGGAAGGGTGGGCAACGATGGGGACAGAGGATAAGCCCCAGCCCCACTCCCCGGCTAGAGCGCTGGGCAGAACAGGGTCAGCCCTGCTGCCCCAGCTCTGCTCCCCAGCTGCAGTATATTAGAAACCCTTAGAATTCTTTCCCCTGGACTGTATGGGCTGAGATGGTCTTCAGAGCAAACAGCCTCCTGCTTGTCTTTCATCTCCCCTTTGTGTGGATGCTGCTCCTCTAGCCCTCGAAGTCCCCAGACTGAAGCAGAACCTAACGGACATATCGGTGAATGTCAGCGACTCGATAGAGATGCGCTGCAAGGTGGATGGTGCTCACATTCCTGACATCAGCTGGTATAAAGACGAGAAGCTGCTGGAAGAGGTTTCAGGTATGGCTGGTTCCAAGGGGTGGAGATGAGGTCAGGGAATCTTTTAAAGGACAGTCAGGCGAACTAGATCCAATTCATAGCCCTGCCATTCCCTGGTCTAGATCCCTCTTCTAGATTGCTGGGCTGGAATATGGTTTTTAACCAAGTTCTTCTGCAATCTGTCCTCACTGCCCAGCCAGATGCAAGGGTATGGATCAGGTGCAGCTGCATTTATGCCACGCTTACACACAGCTGGTAAGCTTTTTCCAGAGGCCTGTGCAGATAGGAGATACTAAACTATTACATGGTGTAGCAGAAAAGTCTCAGAGAGGTAGCCATGGTAGTCTGTAACTTTAAAAACAACGAGTTGTCCTGTGGCACCTTAGAGACTAACCAAAATATATAGAATCATGAGCTTTCATGGGCAAGACCCACTTCATCAGATGAGTTGCCATGGAAATAACAGAATCCAAGAGATAAATATAACAGCAAAAGAAGTACCTGTCAATTGGACGGCTCATTTTATTGAAGCTAATTAAGTGGGCTGGATGTGTCCCATTCATAGCTTTTGATATGGTAATGCGGATGTCAAAGGCAGGGGAAATTGGCTTTGTTGGGGGTAGTAGAGTGAGACCTGTCCATGCTCCATGGGAAACAGAATGCCATGTTGGTAACTTTATATCCACTAAACACAACAAATAGCCTGGTAGCACTTTAAAGACTAACAAAATATGTAGATGCTAGTCTTTAAAGTGCTACCAGATTATTTCTTGTTTTTTAAGTTTTTCCTGTTACAGATAAACTTGGCTACCCCTCTGAAGCTTTATATCCTCGAGCAGTTAAATACCAGCGCTGCTAGTAGCCTCTAGCTTATTTTCCCTGAATAGCCTGGAGGTTTTGGTCTGAGAATATAGTGTAGTCATATAATGAAGCCAGGCTGCAGGATGCCAAGGGGGCTAGTCTGTGGCATGGTTTAGCTGCACAGCTCTATGGCAAAAAAAAATCCTTCTTCACACCACTCCACTTAACACTAACTTTTGCTGGCATGTGGTCAGCTGTGGTGTAGAAGGGCCAAAGAGGGCACTTTCCAAATGGGGTGGCTTCATAAATGGTGCTGCCCACCTCCAAGGGTGCTTTGAAAGTTGAGCCGGGAAGGGGAGCCTTCTCTGCAATGAGCGCGTGTGCTCTGAGTCCTGCATGTTACTTGGCTGCTTAGATAGGCCCTGAGGGGACTTTTGTAACCTAGTTGGAGGCCATGTCTGGATGAGAAAGAGGCCCTGTTCTGTGACATGTTGGATAATTAATATCTTTTAACTATTGGTCTGTTAGACCAGATGCTGCACCTGGGCAAGCCATGTTTAAAACCTTATTAGCTGGTTGTGAGCATGCATGGTGGGGAGCTTAGGCTAATCCCTCCAACGGCTAAAAGGGCTGCCCTTTATTTCAAGTCTAACTTTGTCCGGCATGAGTCCCTTTCCTCCAGAGACCGCGCCAGCTCCCCCTGATACCATTAGCCTCTGTACCTTTCAGGGATTGACCTGGCAGATTCGAACCAGAGGCTGAGCATCCAGAGGGTGAGAGAAGAGGATGCTGGGCTCTACCTGTGCAGTGTCTGCAACGCCAAGGGCTGCGTGAACTCCTCGGCCAGCGTCTCTGTGGAAGGTACCGCCAGCATCCCACGCCAGGGGCACCGTCCCCTCAGACTCTGGGAGTGCAGACAAAGCAGGAGGTGCAGCCCCTCCCCCACCGCCCGCTTCTGTGCACTCTGAGGCGGCTGAGGGAAGGCCAGAGCTGAGGGAAGGCCCCGCCATCTTGCTGGCGTGAAGGTGCCATGAGGAGGAGTCCAAAGGTGGCTAAGCCAAGTTTGGATACTTCAGGGCAGTGCAGCCCTCCTCCCAGAGAGGGAACAGAGCTCTCAAAATGGTGTCTGTTGCTCTCCTATGCTCAGCCTCGTGCGAGAGGAAAGATACGGTTCCACCTTCTCTGAAACCTGCCTGGCAGTACACTCTGGGGTGCATGATGAGGATGCGGCAGGTTGGAACAGGAGGTGAAGGAGCATCCCTCTGACTCCGCAATTTCCCTTCCCCTGCTGCAGGCTCCGATGACCGGACCAACGTGGAGATCGTGATCCTCATTGGGACCGGGGTCATCGCTGTCTTCTTCTGGATCCTCCTCATCCTCATCTTCTGCAACATCAAAAGGGTACGTTGCCTGCTTGTGCCCCTGCAGCGTGGAGCCAGGGAGGAACAGAGAGAAGTGACAGGGCTCTTGCTTCTGCGGGTGGGAGGTGTAGCTGGGAAGGTGATCCTCAAAGCCACTGCCATGTGTGTGCCTTGTCCTAGCACTGCCGACAGGATGAGCACTGAATGGTGCTCTGGGCTGGCTCCCTTCCAAGCAGAGGGCTCACAAAAAGCCAGAAGGAAGGAGGCCCAGGGAAAAAAAGGGGTGAGGGAAAAGGGCCCCAAAGCCTTCAGATGAAACCAGCTCTTGGGTGCCAGAAGACAAGGGAGTCAGATCACAGCACCAGGGGGTGGGACGGAACCAGAGCTGTGCAAGTGACTCCCCCCCCCTGTGACTGGTGCAGAGCTGCCTGGTCACACCCTGTCTTTGCTGATTCCTGCAGCCTGCCCACGCTGACATCAAGACTGGCTACCTGTCCATAATCATGGACCCAGGCGCGGTTCCCCTGGAAGAGCAGTGCGAGTACCTGCCCTATGACTCCAGCAAGTGGGAATTCCCACGGGAGCGACTCCGGCTAGGTGAGAGCTCTTTGCTGGCCACAGGACAGACCAGGCCCTGCTACTTACTCATCACCAGGCAGCTGCAAGCCTTGTGGCTACATCCTATGGCCAGACTCTAGCTTTCTTGCTCTCTCCTTCTGTGTATCCACTGCTTCCTTGGCTTCCGGACCACAGGCTTCTACCTTGTAATGTTCTAGCTCAGCTACGCTGGGCAGATTTCTTTGTGTCTCTTCGGCCACCCTCCGGGAACCTGCTGTGGATTCTGGGAATGATTCCGGTATTACTGGGAGTCAGGACTCACTCTTTTGTTATGACCAGGTCCCCAAATCTAGGCCCTTGTAGAACTCTGCTCTCTCTGTGTGAGCAAGTGTGTTCTGTCCACTCTCTGGTCTCCATCCCAGAGAGCTCTTGTATCTCAATGACATAAGTCTCAGAGCTGTGTAGCTTTCCCTGTGGGACCCTGCCCTGTCTACACTGGGCGATGAGGGAAGAGATGGAGCTTGGAAAACATGTTTGAAATCGATTCCCAATGGTGGTTCTGGCACTTTGGAAGCCATCACCCGTGCTGCTGAGTCTGCCAGGAGCTCCTTTGAGCTAGGATCAGAAGCTGGTCCAATATAAGGTGTTACCTCACCCAACTTCTCTCTCTAATATCCCCTGCAACCAAGATGGCTGCATATGGTCAAGAATGTCATTTTGCTATTACAACCAGGACACCTGCATTCTAACCCCGACAAGAGACCTTTGACTAGTCTCTTGGGGCCAGGTTTGCAACTCCAATGCACACTGAGTGCTGTCTTGCTGTACTGGTAGCCCCATTGATTTCAGTGGGGCTATTTATGGAGTAAGGTGCTATTGTGCAGGAGCACAGGTATGAGAACCTCTCCTTAATCTCTTTGTTTCTCCATCTGCAAAACAGGTATAATAATACTAATGTACCCAGCAAGGGTAGGATGAAGAGCTAGTAGTGGGACCAATGTTGTCTCTAATCTTTTCCATCCATGTATGGATTTTTTCTATCTCAGTGCAGAATAATTTTATGTGCACCGAGGCATGTGAAATGTGCACCACCAGTAGGGACCAAACCTAGCTGTGGGTGCTCTGCTAATCAGCTGGGCAGCATTGGAATCTCTCCTGAGCGGCCATATGTGCACACGGCTTACAGGGAACACTGACTGGACCCCAGGAAGGGAGCTTACAGCTCAGAAGGCTAACAGAAGAGCAGCAAATATTCTTGAAGCCTGGGGCTTCTGGCTTGCCCAGGGCATGCATCTCCTTTTGGCTGTCCTCCTTTGGCTGTGGGCTCAGCAGTGCCACAGTTTAAACCCCAGTCCTAGGAATACCGCCACCACCCTGAGACACGCCAGAACACACACGCACATGCACAACACAGCTCCCATCCACTTCTTATGCACCCTCCAAAGGGTTACACGGAGCGCTGTGTGTGAGAACGCCAGGCACCGGAACGATGACATCAGCTGGCCATTCTACTCCAAGGTGTCACGCACACCTTTCCCACACGCTCTGCTCCAGGGCGACAAATGGCACTTCACCTCCTCAAGCTGTTTCCTTCCTCTGCTTTGTCAATGCTGGATCTGTCTCCGTTCCCCCCTTGTCCTTTCTCTCATTACAGCCATCTGAGCAGGCAGCCACCTGGGAAGGGTGCACACTGCACTCCTTCCTCTTCCTTTGCCATTCCTTCTCTCCTTGCAGTTTCCTGTTTTTTGTCCTCTTCCCTTGGCCTCGCCCCAGTCCTCCATGACGCTCCCTGCTACCCTGTGTTTCCCTCCTTGGCAGGTAAAGTCCTGGGCCATGGCGCTTTCGGGAAGGTGGTGGAAGCCTCTGCCTTTGGGATTAATAAGAGTAACAGCTGTGAAACGGTGGCCGTTAAAATGCTGAAAGGTACGAAGATGGGGAGGCGAGATGAATGGCTTTTGTAGACAGCAGGGGATTAGTCATCTGCCTGGGAACGTCCATCTGGTTAATACCTGTCTTTCACAGAAACATCTCAAGTGATTTAAAGTAGTCCCTTGTCATTGCTAGAGTGCATGTCATTAGAGTCCTGGGACCCAATCCAGCCCTCAGAGAATGGGAGTTGAATCAGGCCCTAAAGCAACTATCTTCCTTTTTAAAGTTTAGCTCCATGGCTTCTGACCCTGTTGGCCTTTGATAAGTGGCATCCTGTCAGTATCCAGGTCCATTGAAAGAAGCATGGCAGAGCAGACACGGGAGGGAAGGTCAAAGGGCCAGGTTTTCAAAGATATTTAGGTGCTATTAGAATTTTCAAAAGTATTCAGGCAAGCATGGCGCCTAACCCACATTAGAATCATATCTGGTTCTGCCACAGATTGGTGTTCGTTCCCTCTGGGGGCACCCAGCATTGGCCACTGTCAGCAGACAGGAAACTAGGCTAGATGGACCTTCAGTCTGTGGCCGTTCTTAAGTTTTTATGATTTGGGCACCTGACTTGTGTAAGCACTTTTGAAAATCCCACCAGGCATCTATCTGCATCAGTAGGTACCAAAGTACTTTTGAAAATCCATCCCTGTTTGTGTAGAACTGTTTTAAGGTTCCAAACCGGTAACGTGGTCTTAGTCTAGATCACGGCATGTCTGACACAAAGAAACAAAATATTTAAAAATCAGTTTTCATATACCTGCCAAATCCCAAGTTCAGGGTTCTGCAAGAGTTAATGCCAATCTTAGACACCTAAGAGGCTGTACGCAGAGCAGGAAAATATTCCTTCCTGCTTCATTTCAAGAGCTTGGGTGATATCAGTTAGGGATGTGAACGACTAGTCGACTGTCAGATAAGCAAATGTTTATCATGTAGTCAATACCCTAGTTGACTAGTCGCTTCCCCCCCTTGCTTCCTCTATCAGAAAGAAGCAGTAGGGGAGAGAAAGGTGCTTTAAAGCAGTAGCACTATATGGGTTGCATGCAGCATTGCAAAGCGGCAGCACCACATAAAGCCCAGGGTCAGCAAGGGACTCCCCGCTGACCCTGGGCTCCACGCTGGCATTGCGACCGCATGGAGCCAAATGCCAGGCTCCCCGTGGCCTTTCAAAGTGGCAGCACCACATGGTGTCCGGGGTCAGCTAGGGACTCAGACCCCGGGCTCCCTGCAGCGCTGCCACTTTGAAATGCCGCGGGGAGCACGGGGCCAGCAGGGGACTGCATGAATCCTCCACTGGCCCCATGCTCCCACAGCGCTTTCTCCTTTGAAGTGTAGCAGGGCTGTTATTGGCACCCTTATTGACTAATCAAATAGTTGATGCAAATTGCATCGACTATTCGATTAGCCCATTCATCTAAATTTTAAATCCCTAATATCAGTCACTCTTAAAGGAGAGATACAGAATCCTGAGCCCCACTCTTGACTGGGAACTGAAGAAGGAGCTGCTTTTCAAACCGTTTGCTTTCAGATGTGATTGTAATTCATGTTTAAGGACCACATTCAAACCAGAAGTTGGTAGGTCACAACTCTGTTGAAGTCAGGAGAGTAAAACCAGCCTTACAGCCTGTTTCAGTGCTGAAGTAAGATTTCATACTACAGATTTGAGATGTTAAACTTGTGTGGCCATGCTTTCAAGCAAGCCTCTAAGATGGCATCCTCTTATTCTGCACGTTGCCATTTTGGATAAAAAACATCACTTTTGTTTGTACATATTGGTTCCCAGGCAAGTATGCAGCTACCTGACATGTATGCAAAAGGGACAAGTATAGATATAGAGGAGTATTTGCATGAGGAAACCAATAATTATTTATCTCAGTGCCTATTTGTGCATATAGATCCACCTGGAAAATGTGTGGGAGCAATTGCAGAAGCCTGTTTGAAAACATGGCTGTTTGCAAATACATTTTCCAGAAGTTTTGCAGATCCCCCGTTAAGTGCTTTGTTTTCTGACTTTGAAGCCTGGCAGATTTAACTTAAGAAGGAGCCCCTTCCATCCAAGTTAGGAAAATCTCCACAGTGAAACAGCCAAAAATTGCAAATCCCAGAGGTGGTGAGATGAGGGAGGAACATAATAGAGAAAATGCTCATGATAGAGGATCTTGCAATGTGTGAATGAAATTGAGTCATGGAGCAATAACAACATATTCCACTGCCTAAATTACTACCAAGACGCAATGCCAGATGCTGTGCATGTTTTCGCAGGGGTGGGGGGAGGTCATGTAAACTGAGCTGTTCAAAGAGTACTTTTGGGTGTTTAGAATAGGACATGGACTAAAAAATGAACTTCTGGGTTTGACTCAAGCTGGAGACTCTGAACCTGTATGTTCCTATCTTTAGCTGGGATCAGACAACCCCCAATTGCTTGTATTACCCAGAAATGACTCATCATATTAGCTCAAGAAGTCAAAAAGTCAAATTACGCGTGTATACCACTTCCAACTATGCCATAGCCATGTAGACAAGAACTCTTTGAACTCAGTTTTAGGTCATGCTGACATGGTTGTTGGGCTATTGGGGATTAGGCGGCAGTAAAAAGAAGAGAGGAGGAAGAGGCAGCAATTACAAGGAACCATTATTTGGTTTATTTGTTTCCAGAGGGAGCTACTGCAAGTGAGCACAAGGCACTGATGTCGGAGCTGAAGATCCTTATCCACATTGGAAACCACCTCAATGTCGTTAACCTGCTGGGTGCCTGCACCAAGCCTAATGGTAAATACCCAAAGCCACCAAGGGTGCTGGCCATGAAGTGAAAAGCTCTTTCACTGCCGTACCAGGCATCATTCCCTCTGCCTCACTCTGCCATTTCCTTGGCTGTGTGTGTGCAGGGCTGTCCTTAGGATTTATGAGGCCCTACACAGCACTATTAAATTGGCGCTCCTATGCCCAATAGCAGCCAATGGGTTCGATTTTTTTCATGTGATTTTTATAATCTTCAGCAACGCACTAATGAAATATTATATAACCGATTTTAAACTAAGGTCCTGTAGACTAACACAGTAAATTCAGAAGCTGACAGTACATACCTGGGGTTGGCAAATGCCTGTCAATGGCTTCATTACCACTTGAATGGCTCTTTCAGAGGTTCAGTGTTCTGCTAATAGCTCTGGCAGGCTGTGTCACTTTTAAGTTAACTAGATCTTCTGTGGAGGAAGCAGAGCCACAGAACAGGGATAGGAAAAGGCAGGTGGGTGGACATTAAGACCAAGTAGTGCCCCAAATTTTCATGTGCCCTGCACAACTGCATATTCTGTGTATGGGTAAGGATGGCTCTGTGTGTGTCACTGTGTAGGTGTGTGTTAGTGTGATGATGCCACTGATTGCATTTAAATGTGTGTGATTATATCTGTACTGAGAGTGATGGGATTATACATTGTGTAAATCAAGACAGATTTTAGCCCCGCGTCCTTCACTGTGCCTCAGGAACACCTTGGTTTCTTCTCTTCCAGGTCCACTCATGGTTATTGTTGAGTTCTGTAAATATGGAAACCTCTCCAACTACCTGCGGACCAAACGGGAAGGATTCAGCCCTTACAGGGTAAGTAGCCTCCTTCATCTTCCGGCATCTTTAAGGGCCTTTCCCATAATTAGTGAAGGAAGAAGAATATTTATATGGCTTGGAATGAGCCTAACCCTGACAATAAGATGTAAAGACATATGTGCCTAGTAATGGGTTGGTTCCATATGATAGTGTGTCTGTTGTGAGAATGCAGAGAATACGTGTCTTTCTGAACAATGGGAGGTTGATGCTTCTAGGCCAAAACTGGAGTCCACTGGTTCATAGGTGCTGACTTATCATCTTGCCAGGGTGTTCTCAACCCCCTACTCCGCTCCAGGCCCTATCCCCATTCCATCCCTTCCCCCAGTGCTCCACCCTGACTCGCCTTTTCCCTGCCTCCTCCCCTGAACACACCCTATCCCCACTCCTCCCACCCCTCTCCCAGAGCTTCCCTGCCCCACCTCTTCCTCACCTCCTCCCCTAAATGTGCCCTGTCCCCGCTCCACCACCCCCTCCTGGAGCTTGAACGCTGTGAATCAGCTGACTTGTGGAATTCCAGGAGTGCTGAAAGGGAGGGGGAGAAATTGGTAAGTATGGGGCTGCCAGCACATGAGAGACATGGGGGAGGGAGCAGAGAGGGGAGCTTGGCATGGGTGGATGCTCTGCACCCATTAATTTTCCCCTGGGTGTGCTCCAGTCCTGGAACACCCATGGAATCAGCACCTATGCATGGGTGGATCGGAGTTGGGAAGGCTGGGGTATAATAAATGTGTCAACTGACTGACTGCCGCAGTGATTAGAGGATATGTCCCATGCTTTCCATTTTCCCAGGAGAAATCACCCAGACTGCGCATGCAGGTCCAGTCCATAGTAGAAGCAGTGAGAGCAGACAGAAGGAGTCGCTCTGGTACCAGCGACAGCGCACTCTTCAACAGGCTTCTGATGAGCAAGAGGCTGACAGCACAGCCTATACAGGAAGGTAACGAGCCCCGATCTTCACCAGAAGTCCTCATTTCATCCCATTATTTTTAACTAGTGCCGAACTGAATTAGCATTGACTAATTAAGGCATCTGACAATGTACTGTAGGGAACCCAGACTCACTGGGACTAACAGACTATTGGTCAAATTGTCATGCATTAGTTGGAATTGTGATATTGCATGATCCTAGGTTACATAAGCCAGTTTGATGAAGATGAAGACTGCCTATGCAGAACGCTAGCAGCGTATAACTGATAATAATCCTTAGCTCTTACAAAGAGCTTTTCATCTGGAGCCTCAAACAGCTTCACAGAGGCGGGTAAATATCACCCCATTTTACAGATGGGGGACCGAGAGACAGGCTGGTTAAATGCCTTGCCTTAGAGCACAGAGCAAGTTTTTGGAGGAGGTGCAAGTTAGAACCCTGGTCTCCTGACTAGCTGTTTTGTTCCATTTTCCAGCTGGGTTGATTAAGTCACACAGAAACTAGTGATTTTTCTGGAGCTTCACAGTGAATTCCTCTCCCCATCTGATGTAAGATATGCATCTTCCTCTCTGAGGGTACGTCTACACTGCACACTTATTTTGAAATAAGCTATTCTGGAAGAAATACTCTGAAATAGCTTATTTCAAAATAGCACGTCTACACTACAGGGAAGCCTCAAAATTAGTCCGAGGCAGGCTTCCCTAATGTGCACGTGCTACCTCGATTTAGCGCCCCAGGAGGTACTGAGGAGTAATTACTTTGAATGGCCCTGGGGAGGAGCTAGTTCAAAATAACAGCAGTGGACCATCCACTACTGCTATTCCAAAATAGCTATTTCGGAATAGGCGTTATTCCTAGGGAAAGAGGTTTACAGAAGTCGGAATAAGCCATCTGTTGTTTCGAATTTATTTCAAAATAACGGAATTGCTGTGTAGACACTCGCATTGTTATTTTGGAATAATGGCTGTTATTTCGGAATAATGCTGCTGTGTAGATGTACCCTAAGTGAGGACAGATAAACAGGAGGGCCCTGAGAGTGAGAGAGAGAGAGTGAGAGAGAGCCTTCCTCCCCTCTCATGTGGAGGTAGACTATTAATAATAAAATCTTTTTGCTGTTGCCTTGTGGTTCCCCCCATCCATCTCTTGTATCCATCTTTTGTCTCTCATAAAAACTTAGACTATAAAGTCTCTGGGGCCAGCTTCTCACTCTGTGATACTTCAGAGCCTTTAATTACCACAATACAGATAATAAATATTAATAGTAAGGAATGTGGTAATTGGCACACACTCCGCAGGTCTGGGATTTCTCTGTTGACCGTCCTAATTGAAGAGCATTAGCTGCAGCGATTTTCTTCCTCAGACTTGCGCAGACTTCTTGGGTGACCATTCTACCACCTGCAATGATCACAGGGACACTTTATAGTGGATCTGACATTTTTAGGAATCAGGTTCCACCAAACATATCCCCATCATTTGCTTAGCTCTGACTTTGTCCAGCAGTTGCAGGAAGTAGGCGGGGGTGAAGGGTAAATTCCACTAGCTGGGTGGCATAACAATTTTTCTTTCCTCTCTGGACAGTGGATGATTTGTGGCAGAGTCCACTGACAATGGAAGACCTAATCTGCTACAGCTTCCAGGTGGCACGCGGAATGGAGTTCCTGGCATCCAGAAAGGTGAGCGACACCTTATTATTTTACATCTATCTATGAATGAGCTTACATGGTGCCCTTCATCAAAGTTGCTGAATGCCTCATAAATATGCATCTGGGTATTATGCAGACATACACATCTACTTAGCCTCTGTGTCTCAGTTCCCCATCTGTAAAATGGCAAGGAGGGTGGCCTGAACTTATACTCATAATACCCATGCAAGGTAGGGCACTATTCTTGTTCCCATTTTACAGATGAGGAACAGAGAGACTGAGCCACTTACGCTCGGTCTCATGGGAAATCAGAGGCAGGGTGAAAACAGAACTCAGACCTCCTGTGTCCCAGTGCAGGCCCTTAGCCAAAAGCCCAACCTTCCTTTGGATTTTTAACTTTAGCCTCTTTCTAAATGAACAAACAAACAATACCCGTTCTCATAAGGAAGGAAAATGTGGCTTGTTTTATGGTTTGTATTTTGTTTCCAGCACCCTCAGAGGCAGTTATTTGTGGTTGTTGCTATTCATTCTTTGTGAACTAATAGACTTGACCCCAAGTCTGCAGATGTGGAAGGCTAGTGTACCTAAGAACTTCAAAGTGCTGGGTTCCTACTTTCATTACTACAAGGGAACTGAATGGGTGGCACTTTGGTTTCCCCCTTTATCCCTTCTGATCCCCCAAAAGTGCCACTCTTTGTGATTTTGCCATTGTTCTCCCCTTAGTGCATTCACAGAGATCTGGCAGCTCGCAACATCCTGCTGTCAGAGAACAATGTGGTGAAGATCTGTGACTTTGGACTGGCTCGGGACATCTACAAGGATCCTGACTATGTCAGGAAGGGCAGCGTGAGTATGCAGTCTCAGCTAAATGGGACTGGAATTATAAAAACCATCCTGTGGTGGGTACACGCAGGGAAACAGGAATGAGCAAGAGTCTAATGCCATCTGTGACCAGAGAACATTCAGACTGTGATTCCTCACTGGGTTCAGCCAGGAATGTGATATTTACTTATCCGAGCATATACAATCACTAATGAACTCTCAGCAGAACCCAGCAGATGTGGGTACATCTCTCTGCCTTTTCCAGACGTCAATCCTTATCCTTTCTGCCCATCAGCCCATCATCATCTCTCTTAGCTTCTTAGCTATCCTTACTTCTTCTCTCTTCCCTGCCTATGTATCCCTAACCGCCCGCCCCTTCTGTATCTACCAGACCTCAGTGTTTCCCTGCTTTGCCTAAAGAACTACCTGATTCCCCATCAGCTTCCTCATTTGGCTGTAAAATGTGCCAGGGAAGAGGAATTGCAAGATGTTTGCCTTGGTTCTGGTTATTTTTCCTGGTGGTATTCATACCTTGTTCCAGAAAAGAGACAACTAAGGGGAGATATGATAGAGGTCTATAAAATCATGACTGATGTAGAGAAAGTAAATAAGGAAAAGTTATTTACTCTTTCCCATAACACAAGAACTTAGGGTCACCAAATGTAACTAATAGGCATCAGGTTTAAAAACAAACAAAAAGAAGCATTTCTTCACATAATGCACAGTTAACCTGTGGAACACCCTGCCAGAGGTTGTTGTGAAGGACAGGACTTTAACAGGGTTTTTAAAAGAACTAGATAAATTCATGGAGGTTAGGTCCATCAATGTCTGTTCGCCAGAATGGGCAGGGATGGTGTACCTAGCTTTTGTATGTCAGAGCTGGGAATAGGTGACATTCGTTTTGTTCATTCCCTCTGGGGCACCTGGCATTGGCCACTGTCAGAAGACAGGACACTGGGCTAGATGGACCTTTGGGCTGACCCAAAATGGCCATTTCTATGTCCCATCCATAAGGGTGATGGAATTCCAACAGCAAGTCTCTTCCCACAGGCACGCCTTCCTCTGAAGTGGATGGCTCCAGAAAGCATCTTTGACAAGGTCTACACAACCCAGAGTGATGTCTGGTCCTTCGGAGTCCTCCTCTGGGAGATATTTTCACTAGGTAGGTGAGGAGGAGGAAGAATGTTCTCTTCTGCAGTATATTTGAGGGAAGAAAATGACATCTCCTCCCAGTTGTGGGACAAGGGCAATCTGAAGATTCCCAGAATGAGATAAAGGTGGCAGGGCAGGCTAGATGTATGGAGACCACCTTCTCCTAATGTGGGACCAAGGGTTTTCTGCCTGAGAAGGAAGGCCCCATTTCATGAATTGGAGTGAAACAGAATAGTCACTGCATCTCACAGCAGTTTGAGGGGGAACCTACAATGAGGAGGAAGTTTGGTTGTCGTCCTGTGGACTTCATTCTCCTGACCATCCTGGGGTTTTTTTCTCTAGGTGCCTCGCCCTACCCTGGCGTGCAGATCAATGAGGAGTTCTGCCAGAGACTGAAAGATGGTACCAGGATGAGAGCTCCAGAATATGCCACTGCAGAAATGTGAGTTGGAGATTTCAGACCTGAACTCCAGATAAGGAAATACAATAGAAAACATCCCCCCTACCCACCCAATAACAAAAAACAGGGCCAACGAGGCCAGGGGAAAGTCCCCCAGGTGGGACAGATAACCACTCTCTTTCAACTAGTATGCAGTGGGCTGGCCCAGCCACACTTTATTCCATTACCAAGTCTCCAGGTAGAAGCCTGAATCTAGTCAGAATAGTCACAAAAACTAGAGGGATGTTTCAGGGCTATTTAAAATAACTAAGCTTTAAACTTCCTTCTGTGCAAAGTAACCCAGCTGGAATGGTGCTGTCGGAGGCCAGGTGGTGACATGGGGGATCACACTCCCCTCCATCACGGGTGGGGGGAGTGCCACAAAAAGTCCTGGCGTTTAATTGACGGAGGAGGATGACCTGTTTGCAAAGCGCACATTGTTTCCTCTTGGTAGTTATCGTATAATGCTGAGCTGCTGGCATGGGGACCCCAAAGAGAGACCAACTTTCTCAGATCTGGTGGAGATCCTCGGGGACCTTCTTCAGGAAAATGTCCAACAGGTGAGGTTCTCATGCACTGACATCCTCCAGAATCAAACTGCGCTGGGCCAGTTTTCCTCAAACAGCTTGTTCTTCCTTTTGCTGCTGGCCCACCTCTGACTCGTATGTGTGCAGGCAGAGAGACATGGCAGTGGGTCCGAGCCTACGCTGGTGCAAATCAGCATAGCACTATTGGAGATACACTAATTTACACCAGCCAACAGATATAGTAAGTTTGGCTTTATAAAATGTATACTTCATGGCATCAAACATATCACTCTTGTTCAGCTATAGATCAGATCCTTCTCATTTCTCAGGTGTCTTTTTAGTATTTTTATCCTTATCCATAAATTACTCCTTGTATTTTTCAAACTAATTCAAACTGACAATTAATGAACACTAGGACATTTTGCAACTCTCCAAATCGGAGTTTGGTGGGCATTTGAATGATATAGTTATTCTTTTACACAAACACAGGCACACCCTGCTGTAAAAGTTTACCTTAACGTGTTATGGTTAAACAGAAGCTTATCAGCACTTTTATGTGGCAAGAGCACGCCACTGTGTTTTCAACTTCTGCTTTGTGCGCTGTTATAGGTGGACGCTTACATATGATTAGCTTTCTCAGTTATAAATACAAATTAACTCTTTTGCTGCCGTGTTCCAATACAGACATGTCTGCAGCTATGTGCTTTTGGAAGGCTGACTTTTCGTTGGTGCATCCAATAATAGACATGTGATGTGCACCACATTGCAGGTGCTGCTCAGTAGTTGATAAGACAGTTAGAGGGAGGTACTATACCAAAGGCAGCACCTGATGTAGACTTTGTTCGGTGTTATACTTACAGTACAGCCCAAAGGCAGTTAGGTGACTAGCAGAAAGCCTTAGTATAGAGATCACAGAACAAGTACCATACATACCTGCTATGAACACCTCAGGAAGAGGAAAGCCTAAAGACATGTATGCATTATCAAGTTACAGAACTAGCGTTATTTTCTTTCCCCTTCTATTTCCTTTAACTCTTCCCCCTCCCCATATACATCAGCACACACTATACACACCTGTATGCACACAAACACTTAACTCGCTGCACTGAAAAGGCATGGAAATCTCCAGGGGGTTAATTTGTTCCAGAAAAGGAAAAGACCTCAAATGGGAAGAGGGAGACAAGACAGGTGAGGTGATCATGGGAAAGAATATTTCCATTTTATGCAGTGTGGTTGTAGCTGGGTTGGTCCCAGGATATTAGGGAAACAAAGTGGCTTCGTCTACACTGCAGGGTTTTTGTGCAAGAAGCTTTTTGCGGAAGAAATCTTCTGCAAAAACTTCTTGCACAAAAGCGTGTCCACACCTCAAAAGCGCATCGCAAAAGCTATGTGCTTTTGCTCAAGAGAGCTCTTGCACAAAAAGGAGTTTTTCCTCGTAGAAAGAGGAAAACCTACACCACAAAAAGCCCTCTGTTCTGCCGTTTTACTGTACATTTTCTTGCGCAAAAACGTGCTTGAGGTGTGGACGCTCCGCGGGTTTTTGCGCTAAAACCCTGTAGTGTAGACATAGCCAGTGAGTGTGGTAATATCTTGTACTGGACCAACTTCTGTTCTTTTGAGTTTGCAGGGAGCTCATCTCTCTCACCAACAGAAATTGGTCCCATATAAGGGTGCGTCTACATGGCACCCAGAGCTCAAAATAAGCTATGCAATTTGAGCTACGCAAATTGCATAGCTTATTTCGAGTTATTTTCAAAATAACTTATTTTGAAATTTGGTGTTGTCTACACAGCACTTATTTCAAAGTAATCACTATTCTGAAACATGCCTGACTTCTCGTGGAATGAGCTTTACAGGGACGTCGGAAAAGCAAGACCATTATATTTCAAAAGAACGGGTTTGCTCAAAAGACACGCAATAGCTATTTTGGGATACTGGAAGTATCCCGAAATAGCTCCAAAGTGTAGATATAGCCTAAGATATTACTTCCCCCACCTTGACTCACTAATACCCTGGAACCAATATGGCCACAAGAACACAGCATACAGTGGGAATACTCCTTCTCATTATTGATGGTTTCTGTGTATGAAGTTCTCTCCTGATTGCCAAGTTCTCTTCTCTCTGTAAGCGCATTCCCTTCCCTTTCCTTCAGGAGGGGAAGGATTACATCCCACTGAATGATTCTCAGAGCTCCGAAGATGACGGCTTCTCCCAAGTGCCTTCCTCTGCCCAGCAGAACTCTGATGAAGAGGAGTTTGACATGAGGCTACGCTGCCACAGTTTGGCAGCGAGGTAAGTCCCTGCTGTCCTCTGGGAAACACCATGAGAGGAAAAGCAAGAGCCAAGCAGGGATCTAGTGTTCTAAGGATGCTCTTTGGAAGTGCTAAGATCCCAGAAGTGCTAGGTCGGGAGGATACATTCTAGGCAGGTCTGACTCCAGCACTTAAGATGTGTTGCCTCTGGGTTTTGTTCATGTTCTCTTCGGTCTGAGCATATGGCCTGCTTCCTCCAGTCACACTAACAGGGCAGTCATACTTCCAAGACCATGGCTACAGATTTCAGGGTCCTGTGTGTGATGGAGGGAAGGGACCTGTGAGACTGTCCAATGCAGGTTGGTCTCAGCCCTGCTTTACTTTACCCATTTCTAAATAACTCAAGTGATGGGCCCTCTACCCCTGCCTGTTTCTGTGGGGGCAGTTCCACAATCCAGTGTTGGGACATGAGGACATCTGCGTGTTCAGTCTTCCATCACTTCTCCGTTCCAAGTAACTGGCTCTGCCCTTCTCACCTTGTCCCCCACAGCAGTACATCAGCAGCTAACCCTACTGCTAAGCACTGTAGCTCTAGCCCTGCTGCTTGGGGGTGAGCAGCTCCTCTGTTTAGGTGGGTAGAAACTTTGATGGACTGGGGCTAGATTGGTGCTTGTTTGCTTCCGGAGGTGTAGGGCAGGGCTGGCCTTACCATGAGGCGAACTGAGGTGGCCGTCTCAGGTTCCAGACCATGGGGGGGCGCCACTAGGACCCAGAGAATTGAGACCTTTCTAAGTTTTGGCCCAAGCGAGGGGGTATGGGGGTGTTATTTGAGCTCCCCGCCTCAGGTGCCAAAATGTTGTGGGCCGGCCCTGGAGTAGGGTACACAATATTCCACCCCACAAGCGAAAGAACAGGAGTCTACCTCACAGCACTGGAGTCTTGAGATGTATGAATCCCTCCAGCCCCCATAAATGCCCCAGTGTGGTTGCTCCCCAGATTAAGCTCTGCATTGAAAGGCTAGCATAGGGCAAAGTGGCCTGTTGTGGAGCACTGATCCGGATACTGGCTTATTCCGTTGACTGTGTGCTGTATGCTTCTCTCGCCAGATACTATAACTGTGTGTCATTCCCCGGTTGTTTGACTGGAGGGAATCAGATAAGGTGTCCGTCCAGAATAAAGACATTTGAAGAGTTTCCCATGACACACACAATGTATAAAACACACCCGGTAAGTAGAGACGGGGTGGAGATGGGCAGGGAGGAATAAGGGGATTGTTTGTTTTCTGGCCCATTGACTTGTGATGGAAGGAGCACAGCTCTCTATTTGTCCATCCCAGTACCATCTCTTCCCGTCCCATGCACGCTGTCCCCTATCACATGTTCCCTGTCACATGAGGATTTCCTTTAGAGCCTATCACTAGAGGATCTGAGTGTTGGACCAGTAAATTAGTTCTGCCAGCAAGGTCCAGAAAAGATTCATAGAATCATAGAACATTAGAATTGGAAGGGACCTCGAGAAGTCATCGAGTCCAGTTCCCTGACCTCATGGCAGACTCAAGCACCATCTAGATCCATGGTGTCCAACCAGTTCTGAAGCTGTAGCCACTATGGTGGCTACTGTTATTGTGAACCAGCGATGCGCAACTGGCCAAATAGCCACACGTGATTAGTGGCTAGCATGTTGGACACCCTGGATCTAGATCATCTCTCATCTCTTCACTCTTCCCAGGTTTGTGAGAACAAGGCCAGTAGGGGCCCAGTCGTATGCTAATAACCTTGGGCCAGACTTTAACAATTCCTGGTCTGGATTGTATAGCACCTGGAAATGCCCCCTATTGTGTCATACAATAATGTGTAGCAATGTTCCCTCTAACTTTTTCCTCTTGTGCAGAATAAATTTTGTTATATACATCGAGGCATGTGCGGATGTGCATTGCCAGTAAAAACACTGGCAGCTGGGCAGCATTTGAATCTCTCCTGGGTGGCCACCCAAGCGCACAGCTTACAGGGAACAGTGATGTGCAGTGATATCCCTTCTGGGTTTCCCTAAACAGGACAATACCATTTTCCCACGATGGTAAAAATTAACTCCCCAGCTACAAAACTGTTTAGTATTGCCAAAAATTTGAAAAAATGCCAGTTGCCCCCCATGCAGCCACACACAAATCTGCATTTGTATATGCCATTTTTAGGAGGCTTCTTTTGAAAAGGGGACTCTGTGGAATGATGGCACTTGATAAAATCACCCTTCCCAGCTCTCTCCTCTGTTTGATTTAATGAACGACTGAGTCTGCATTTGTGCCATGTTGAGCGAATGGCTCACTTGACAGGGATGGTACTCATAATGTATGGCTTCCTTGTTTCCTCTCAGGACAATCAAACAGACAGTGGGATGGTCCTGGCATCTGAGGAATTGGAGAGGATAGAAAACAGACATAGAAAAGAAGGTGGTTTCAGGTACCTCATTAAGGTTATGTCTACCCTGGGGAGAGTTGGCGACAAAAGTGCTGTTGACATGCAAAAGTCACCAAAAGTGAAAACCTGTCAAACTAGTTTTTCTGCCTCCCATTGTCAACTTTTCATGGCCACATTGCTAACACCCTGTGGACAAGATAGAACAAAGCAATGTGGGTAAGCATCCCACAGTGCAGCACTGTGAGAAAGCAAAGCTGATCCCTGTGCTTCTTGGGATTTTCTCATAGCTCTGTGAATTCTCCTTGCTGAGGAATGTCAAAGCAGCACAGCAGTCTCTCCAGCACTCCCCCTGCAGCAGCTGTCTGCCTGAGACTGTGTTCCTAGTGCAGGGCAGAACAAGAGCACTCCAATGACTTGTTCTTTGTTCCTCAAAAGGAGAAACTCACTCATCTGTCAGATACTTCCCAGAGCTTTGAAAGGGGAGGGGCGTATGCCTGCAGTGCAGCAGAAATCACAAAACACTGAGCAGGCCGAGCAGACATGGTGGGATACTGGCAGAAGCTAGTTCTCTCAACAAAACAAACTGAGTCCATGCTGGCTCTTTGTTGACAATAAAGGGAGGGGAAAAGACAAAAGCATCTTGCAGGGATGGAAGTTTTCTGTCACCAAAACTGGATGTTTTTCCTGATGCAAGTCGCATTGTAGTGTAAGCGCTTTCACTGTTTTGTCGCCAAAAGGCAGTTTTTGGCTACAAAATGTGCCAGTGTAGACAAGCCCTAACTCACTCTGAAAGACAACTCTTGTTCACAGCAGTGTGTGCCATAGGGAGATCATGGAGATCATTGTATCTGTAGTTTCCTGCCCCTAGAATCTGCTACGGGAGGCACCATTCTTGGGCTGTGTCTGCACTACCTAGTTATTGCGAAATAGTAACTCCCGAGATAACTATTTCAAAATAAGCTTATTCCTGTTCACAAGCTGGAATTATTATTTTGAAATAACAAGCTTGGTAGTGTGGATGCTCACTTTGTTATTTCGAAATAACTCGCCAGTGTAAACATGCCCTTGGAGCCCTCTGCAGTAAAGGCTTAGGATTTTTGCATGGCACAGTTGGGTGAGTCAGCTACGTGAAATGTACAAACTTCTAACAAGTGGTAAAATACCTCAGCAAATCAACCTGTGAAAGCTGCTGTTACAGCACCTCTGACAGCCCAAAATGCATTCCATAAGGCAAAGGAGTAATGGCTCTGTTGAGATAACAAGGCACACGTAAGTACTTGTCCACTTCTCCCTTAGGAGTTTCCACATTGTTTTCCTACCTCCCCATGACACATGGGGAAAATGTTCCCCGCAATTTTCATAAAGCCACCACATCTGTTAAAATCCTTCCTTAAAACTTCCTTGTGCAATGATGCCTACAAATCACTGTCCAGTGCAGTGACATTAGTTAGGCAGGGGAGATTTCTGTTTTGTTACCTTATCCTTCAGCCCTCCCCCACCCAGTTTGTTTTTGCCACCTGTTGCATCCTGTTTAACACCTAGACTTAGAGATCCCTGGGGTGGTATCTGTCTTCATTGTTACTTATCTCTACAGTGTTTGACACAGAGGGGTCCTGATCCTTGATTGATGTTCCCAGCTGCAAGCCTATTAACATATAATAATAATCATGCACCTGCAGAAGTCTACTTTGCAGCAGAGCTGTGACTGGAGTCCCAGAGAAGCCAGCTGAGGTCACTCAATTAGCGTGAATGGGGCAACCACCCCTGAAAGCTGGTGGCTATTCCAATACTTAGATTGACCAGGCCAGCACAAGACAGCCTCTTTGGTAACTTACTGGTTACCCAGGAGCCAACTACCCAGTTGTTAAATCAAACCAGCTTCCACCCAGCCACACAAGGCAAATAATGTTCTATCAGTCCCAAAGAATCAGACACATTCCTCTTGGGTCAGTGACTCTTACCCCAAATCTACACTTACTGCCAGTTCTTATTAACGAAACTAAATGTTAGTAAAAAATAAGAGAGAGAGTATTGGTTAAAAGATCAATGTACGTACAGACGTGAGTACAGTGCTAAGATCAGATTCAGAGTAGACATGGTAAGCTGTGTAGTTCCAAGCAGTTCTTTTAGAATTTAGTGCATAGGTTATAGTCCAGTGTCCAAAATCAGATTCAGAGTGGACCAGCTTAGTACTCGGATCTCAATCCTTGTGGCCTAGGCTTCCCCTGCATGAAACCTTAAGCAGATCTGAGATGATAGGATCAGGACCCAAGGGTCGTCTTAGACAGTTTCCTGCTGGCTTCTTGACACTATCATCCTGGTAGAACAACAAGCTTTTGATGTGAGCTTCTGTTTCCCAAACATCGTGGTAATTAACATAAGGAAATTTATCCAAAAGCTTCAGAGGGGGAGCCGAGTTAGTCTGTTATTGGAAAAACTGAAAAAACAACAAATAGTCTAGCAGCACTTTAAAGACTAACAAAACATGTAGATGGTATCATGAGCTTTTGTGGGTACAACCCACTTCTCCAGAATAAATTTGTCCAATTTTTCTTGCGTTTAACACTGCATTTTTACATCAAAAGCTAAGTATGGGACACTTTCAGGCCACTTACTTAGCCTCATTAATTGACTTGAAATAGCCTATTATTGACAAGTACCCACCACCACCCTTATAAAATACCTGGTTTCTGATACTTCTATTCCAGTTCATAATCTGAGGAAGTGGATTTTGCTCACAAAAGCTCATGATACTATAAATACTGTCGGCAGTATGAAGATTAGGCAGGTCGACATTGCAAATGAAGCGGGGATTTAAATATCCTGCGCTTAATTTGCATAAAAATGGCCACCGTTTTTGCCGACTCAGCACTTTGTCGGCAAAAAGTGGCAGTTTAGAGGGGGATCTGTCAAGAAAGAAAGCCTTTTTCGACAGATCCTGTAAACCACCTTGCAGGAGGTTTTTTAGGCTCCATTTTTATGCAAATGAAGCGTGGGATATTTAAATCCCTGCTTCATTTGCAATGTCGACCTGCCTAATCTGCATCCCTCTGCCGACAGAGGGATGCAATCTAGACATACCCTAAGGTGCTACAGGACTGCTCTCTGTTTTTAAAGTTGCAGACTAACATGGCTACCCCTCTGAGACTTTTTATCCATTAAATAGTTTATCACAAACTTTAAGGAGACATATACACAATGAAATTATTTCACCCAACATTCATTTAAATGTTAATATTCTCTTTGATCTCCTAATAAAAAGCTATGGTAATATACAGGCCCTGTCTGTTCCATGGTTAATATCTAACATGATATATAAATAAAAACACACAATTAGAGTTGTATTTCAAAGTTCTTGCCTATCTAGCATTAACTGGCCCTAATTACCATTTACATACTTTTCTCTACAAGCTGCCTCAGTTAGCCTGCAGGATGCTTAGCCCTTTCTGGTCATGTGTCATACCTGGCATTAGATTTGTTGCAATTCTGTAGTGTTGGTATCAACAGTGTGTTTATGGTCTTATCTGATCACATTGCAAGACCCAATAGAGAACTGGATGTAGGAATGTGCACTGTGGCTGTGGGTCTGCCTGCATGGCATTACACACTGGTGGTGGGGGGGAGGAGTTGACTTGAAATAGCCTCCAAATAGCAGCCTGAGGGGTAAGGGTGGGCAAACTACAGCCCAAATCCAGCCCTCGAGCTCCTGCTGGGGAATGGGATTTGGGGCTTGCCCTACTCCGCAGTACCATGGCACCACACGGCTCCCGGAAGCAGCAGTATGACCCCCCTCCAGCTGTTATGCATAGGGACAGCCAGAGGTCTCTGTGCACTGCCCCCGCCCCATGCACCACCTCCACAGCTCCCATTGGCTGAGAACCACACAGGGGAAGTGCCTGCAGACAGCGCTGCATGGTTATGCTCTGCATAGGAGTCAACTGGAGGGGAGGACATACCAGTGCTTCCAGGAGCTGCTTAAGGAGATTAGAGGCACCTGGAGCCTGCATCCTGAGTTCCTTCTGTGCCTCTGCCCCAGCCCTGATTCCCCTGCTGCCCTCCAAACTCCTCGGGTCTCAGCATCCTATACTCCAAATCTCTCACCCCCAACCCCACTCCAGAGCCCGCATGCCAAGCCAGAGCCCTCACACACAACCCGCACTCCAACCCCTGCCCAAGCCAGAGCCCCCTCCTGCCCTCTGAACTCCTCAGACCCAGCCAAGAGCCCCCTCCTGTACCCCAAACTCCTCATCCCCAGTCCAGAGCCCACACCCACTCCCTCAACCCAAACCCAACTCGTGAGCATTCATGGCCAACCCTACAATTTCCATACCCTAAAACGATTGCCCACCCCTTGCTGTGGGGGAAGGTTATACCACATGTGCAGGGAGCCTGAGTGTGCGGCGTGTCAGGGTGGTGGGTGCCCAGGATGTGAGAGTGATGGGCATTGGCTGGTAGCTTATTGACTGCTTGTTAGCATGCAGCGTGTCCCCCGCAATGCCTGCCTTGCCTCCGTGCTTTAGCAGCTCTTCCATGGAGTTCTGGCTGATACTGGGAAGCCTCTCTGAAAGGATTTGGCTTTCTCCATCACTGCTCTGACCTGATTCTCTGCATCTCTCTTTGCTAACAGCAGTAAAGGGCCCAGTCGAAATGTAGAGTTGGCAGCGGAACAGTCGGACCTGAGAGCCAGGTGTCGACCGTTGTATCGGTCCCCAGTCGGAGGCCAGACTTTTTACAACAGTGAATATGGGGAACTGTCAGAACACTCAGAGGAAGGCAGCTACACCCCACCTGGAGACGGGGCCAGTCCCTCCACCGTCCACGCGTCCTTCTTTTCAGAGCAGTATTAACAGGAACAGGTTGCGGAGACACCATGCTGAGACACCATCTTCCATTCTTCATTGCTGCATTGCCACTGCCATATGGAGCTTCCCCTCCAACCTAAGTCAAACCACAGCAGGAAATCCTCACAGAACAGATGGAGAGAGGGAGCCAGAACTCCTCGGAATTAGACTGATGACTCGGGATGCAGCTTCTGATCCACATAGGCACGGGAGAGTGCACATCCCCGATTGGGATGTTTTGTTTTATTTGTATGGGTGAGACAGACTAATTCCACTGGTGAGTGGGCATCTGTGTGGAGTGCTGCATCCTCCTCTCCGCATCCAGCCTCTGTTTCCACTCAATAAGTCCCATGTCAGGTCAGATATAAATAGAGCTGGCTGAGTCAAGCCTCTTCTTGACATGCAGCCTTAATGCTTTTCCCTTGGTTTTTTCTACTCTCTTAGTCTTCATGATTTCAGCCACTGAGGAGAGGGATGGAGCCAAAGGGAAGACTTACGAAGCGGTACCAGCAACGGGTGGACAGGCAGATCCCAGTGGATCTGGCTATTCCTTGTAAACATGCCAATATGGAAGGATATGGGTGTGTAACCCACTAGGCACAAAAGCACTCCCAGCCTCTCAAAGCCACTCCATTCTATCCCACCACTATTCCTTTGTGAATCAGCCCCAGGCACTTAGCATCCCTGGCATTGGAGGCCTGCATTTACATCTAATCAGGTGAATGGTAATAAACAGGTAGCCATGTTAGTCTGATCTGCCAATTCTCTTCCAGAATATGATCTGAGGACGTGGGTCTGGCCCACGAAAGCTCATCACCTATTAAACCATCTTGTTAGTCTTTAAAGTGCTATATAGTTTTTTCCTTTTGTCTAATCAGGTGGACTCTTTTTGCCATCTTAAAGCAAGACATCCTGAAATGGTTATCAGCTAATAGCTAAAGTCACCCCAGTAGGTAGATAAGTATCCACTGTTTTTGTAGACCCTGCAAAAAAAGTTGAATTTTATACTCTGTGCTGGGAGCAGGTAACTGACCATCCCTCTCCTCAGAGCCCTCTAAGGTTTGTTGCTTCTGTTAGAAAGCAAACAAAATAATGTCATGTGCATTTCAGCTGGTTTCTAAACCCAGGGGGAAAATCAGTGTTTGATGAAAAGGAAAAGGATCAAAGTGGCCGGGTGGGACATTTTTTATTTGCAATTAGCTGCAAGGGTTTTGCAAACAATAGAGAATACAAAGCACAAAGATAAGGTCCCTTTAATGGCATCACTTTGTTTGCTGGCATGGCTGCAGTGGAAGAGAAACCCCTGTGTTGTGGGTTTGGTAAGTGCTACTATCCTGGATGGACTTATATTGGCTTCATATACAGTTTGCATCCATTTTCAGTGACCAGTCAGCCAGTGCCCCACCAGGCCCTCCAAGGGGGAGACCACACCTCAGACAGACTCCTCTTCAGCTTCTATCCCAGCACTTTCCAGCATAGTGAACCTGCCTTTCATTCCAGTGGGCTTCCCTAGTTGTGGGATCGAGAAATACTGGTATCTACAGAAGCAGCTTTTTTATGTGAAACCACAGGAGTTTGGACTCTCGATGCAGCCCATCTGAACACATTTCTGCTCTGGTTCCCTGCCATTCCCCACCTGCTTTTCCTCTCCTGTTCCTGCACGGAGGAGGAACCCTGCCACAGAGCATCTTCAGAAAAGTATCAGAGAAATCTTGGTGAAGAGGCTTGTTTGAACAGCTTATAAGTTTTCCTTTTGCATCCCATCCCACACTCCTTTCAGAGACAGAAGTTCCCTATACCTTTGGCGTCTTAGCACCAGAGGAATTCTGCTTGCAGGCCAGGCTTCTATGTATAGAACTAAGGGTTTTGGTTTGACTTTATTATTATTATTATTATTATTATTTTGTATCAGATATATTTTTCCAGATTATATTTTTCCTTCATAAGAGGGTTTTGTGCATTTACAAAGCTGGCACTACCATTGTCTGTACCAATCATGCACTGACCTGTACGTCGTGTATGCATTCAGTGTCTTGTCTGTCTGATTACATTTCTCCTCTGCACAAGTGTGTGGTTGTGCCTTTACTTGATGAATGGGAATGTAGGTGGTTTTGGTTTAAAAATACACATAGACATCTGCAAGGCACAAAATCTTTCACCAAGAGTATTTTTCTTCCCTTTTGTGTCAGTGAAATTATAGTAGGATGTGCATATCAGAGAGCTGGAGGAGAGTCCACAAAATTCACACCTCCCTGTGCCTGCTAATCCCCCTGAGCCCCAGGGGAATTTACCCCATAGTAGTCAGCTACAGCAGCTTTGAGTTGTGGTCATGACTCAAGAAAAGAACCCTACTGACAGAGCCTGTGGGAAGAGTTACTGAATCAATGCAGCTTCTAGGTGCCTAAGCCATGCCCTAGACTGTCACCCACTTTTTCAGCTGCAGCAGCCTCTTGGGTCTTAGGAGGTTAATCTTATATCTGGTTCATCATGGTTGGTGGAAGCTGGCCTAAGCCTAGGCTGAATTTTGCCCACTCTCCTGATCCTTCCTTTATATCCAGCCTTTTTTTGTCCTAACTATACACATTACACATGCCATCCTTCTGTGCGCGCCAGAAAAAAACTTCACCTGGAAATACACTTAAGAGCTGCCATAGTGCATCAGACCAAAGGTCCTTCTAGCCCAGTATCTTCTCTTCCCATAATGACCCATGCCAGGTGCCCCAGAGGAAATGGACAGGACAAATAATCATCAAATGATCCCTCCCTTGTCACCCATTCCCTGCCTCTGACAAACGGAGCTGAGGAACAGCATCCCTGCCCATTGTGGCTAATAGCCATTGATGGAACTACCCTCCATGAATTTGTCTAGTTCTTTTTTGAATCCTAGCTTGGCCTTCACAACATCAAAAGCTGCAAACATGGCCTATGAAAAATATTTACCAATGACAAATAAAATGCCACTGTAAAAAGAGTCACAAGGCTTTCTCCCTCTGATATTTGAAAACATACTAGCAAATCCCTAGCACAATTTTCCAGAGTAGTATGTCTTGTGCTATTTTGGAACAGCCTGGCTATCGTTGCAAGCAATGAACCACACTGCTGTCTGTGCCTCTTTATTCTGAATAAAGTGGGAAAGTTATCACACTACAGTCCATTGTTTAAAGGCAACCTGGGCAAATCCATCTGCAGTTCAAGAGCAAGGAGCTGGCATGATTTTTTATTTTGAATGTTGCCATCATACAACGCGTGGAGAGGTTTGCTTTGCTCTCTATATTTTGAATCCTCTTTGAGGTAAAGGGGCGGGAATCAAATCCAATTGTATTTGCAACAACAGTAATACATGCATAGCATGCACATAATATGAGTAAACCAGTTTGCTCTGCAGACACTCCCCTCTGATGTAGTATCAATGTAATGTGTGTCCATACATAGTTGTATAAGACACTTGTGTTTCAATCATTTAAAAGCACACTATCAAGATTAAAATGATAATGTAAAAAGTTGGTATTCTTTCTTGCGTTACTGCCACCATCCATGCTTATTCAAATTGACAGAGTTTGGAAAATCAAAGTTTTCATCGTTTCTGCCATTTTTTATAATCTGCAGCTCAGGTTGAGCAATTAAATTAGGTTGAGCTGTTTTGTTTTCAGTTCTGATGCACTGGCTCCCTGCTGCTACACTTGCATTAGACCATTTCAACTTTTAAAACCTCTAGCATAGTTTCTGTACCTATTAGGTTTAGCAATACTTCAACTCTTTTTTTTTTTTTTTTTAACTGAACCTAATTTCTGGGGCTAAGAGACTTGTTATTATACCATTAAAATGATCAATATACTGCTGGTTTAATTTTCTTTCTCCTTCATTAGTTATTACAGATAACTCATGAAAATCAAGTGTTTGACACAGGGCAATGTCATGTAGTCTCTACTTGCTCATACGTATGCACAACTCCTGTCAACAACTCCTGTCAAAACTATTGGCATTCATGTGTATCAAGTCATGCTTCCTTTACATGCCAGTTTAAATTGGTACCAGTTGTTGCCACAACAGCATTGAATGTTTCGGTAAAGTGGCCTTCGATGCAAGTAGGATAGTAGGAGTTGTGTGTGAATGGATGTGTGTTTGTGCACGCGCGCGTGTGTGTGTGTTTCTCTCTCTCTCTGCTACCCAGGAGTGTTTGTGGGGTTTTTTAAATCACTTTGAATCTCTGTCTCTGACAATTCAGTTATATATCAAACAAGTTAGAACACAGCTGTTTTTCCCTCTCCTCCTATAGTACTTGTTAAACTTTGTCATTAAGAGTTTTGTTGTAATATCTAAATGTGAAATTAAATAAAGCAATAACTTGCTCCCGCTTTCTGTCATTTCTGAAGGGATATAGTTTTGGCAGCTACAGAGATGCTGATACTCATTAGGTCACAATGCCTGTGATCTTTGCACAAAACTCGCACTTGAATCCAAACCTTGGTTGAAATGTAACTCAGGTCAATTAACGTGTTTTGGTTTTATTATTTTGCGTTTGTGTCTCTTGCATTTCCTGCTTTGGGGCAGGAAACAGCTGTTCTTGTGGCATTTCCAGGATGAAAGTTAGGCTTGTCTCATGAGATCTGTGCATAAAGCCGGATACACTTTGGGTAAGTATGTTTATCTGAACCAGTGACCTGAAAACTAAGAGCTTCACTCAGCAAGACCCTTAAAATACTGACCAGATACCTTGGGGTTTCCTTAATGTTTTATTGTCTAGCCAATATCCACCCAAATGAGACACCCTTTCCAATTTACTCTTTAATGTTGCCACTCCTTCGAATGGCTGTCTCTTGCACATGCTATCCAGCTGATTTTATAGGGGGTCTCAAACTGTGGGTCAGCACCCTAAAGTGGGTTGCTGGGGCATTAAACTTGCTGGGGCATACGCTCAGGCAGGCTCAACCTTTGGTCCCCTCACTCCTGTGATCATTATAATTTTTGTGGTCAGAAGGGGGTCCGGGTGCAGTGAAGTCTGAGAACCTCTGAGTTAGAAGGATGTGTGAACGGCTTCTTCCAACTACGGTGATGCTCTGAGATTGGCTGGCAAAAGTCAAAGGGAGTCTCAAAATGCTCTTTCAAAAACACCCTACCTTTACACTGTGGGCCGGCTTTCCAGATCTATAGTTGCCAGCACCTCTGACCCTGATGCTAAAAGTCCAACTGGCTGCAGTAACTGGCCCCGTCACTGCTGGGCGGGAAGAGCAACAGCTATAGCTGGAGCCAAGTGGAGGAGCTACTCTTTGCTCAGTCACTGATGCCTGATAAAGAACAGTGGCTGGCTGCCAGGCTGAGCTCCAAGAGGTAGGTGCTACTGTTTGGGGGGGAGGGGGATTCCTGTCCATACTTCCTTCTGCCCCACCATGCCCCAATTAGGAATGTTAAATTTAGATTAATTGGCTAATCGAATAGTCAATGCAAGTTGCATCGACTATTCGATTAGTCGATAAGGACACTTCCAGCTTTGAAGTGTAGCAACAGCCCCAGGGCTGGTGCTAAACTTCAAAGGCAAAAGCACTGTGGGGAGCATGGGGCCAGTGTGTCCCCCGCTGACCCTGTGCTCCCCGCAGTGTTTCAAAGCGGCAGCGCCACATGAAGCCTGAGGTCAGCAGGCTTTTCAAAGCGGCAGACCCCGGGCTCCACGCAGTGCTGGCGCTTTGAAATGCACGGCCCAGGCTGCATGTGGCGTTTCAAAGTGGCAGTGCCATGTGGAGCCCAGGGTCTGGCCCCAGGCTCCATGTGGCACTGCTGCTTTGAACCACCCCCTTCTCTTTCCACCCCGCTTGCTGCCTCTTTCTGATAGAGGCAGCAAGTGGTGGCTGGGTGGAAGCAACTGGTCGATTAGTGTGTTGACTATCCGAAAAGCATTTGCTTATCGAATAGTTGACTAGTCAACTAGTCGTTCACATCCCTAGCCCCAATTGCCCCAGCCTCTCACTACAGGGACCAATGCCTCCCTGGTTCCTTACTACAGGGACTGACACCACCCCACCATTGCCTGTTGCCCTGAGGACTGACCCCAAATTGCCCCAGTCCTGGTACTTCACTACAGGGATTGACAAACCCCTGCTATGTCCTGATTGGGCAGGCAGGCAGACTCCACGTCAGCTCCTCTCAGCCTGGCTCTGCAGGCAGCATGTGAGTCCCAGGAGAGGGAGGAGTGAGCAAAGGGTGGAAGGGGGGGGCGAGAGTGAGCGATGGAGGTGGGGAGAAGTGAGTAGTGGACAGGGCAAGTGTGTTTAGTTTTCAGCAATTAGAAATTTTCTGAAATTTTCTATCTGACCTGATGATCAAGGGAGTCTTACGTTCCCTGTAAGCTGAGTGCTTGTGTTACCCCACAGAAGAGTTTCAAATGCTGTCCAGCTGATTAGCAGAGCTCTCACAGCTGGGTTTTTTTGTTTTTACTGATGGGGCACATTCGCACATGCCTCAGTGCACATACAAAATTTATTCCACACATGGATGAAAAAGATTAGAGGGAACAGTGCTCAGGACCCCTCCAAATCCATTTTTGATCCCTGCAAATCCTACCTATTGTTATACCCCTTTCCAGTGGGCCTTGCTGCCTGTTGTCCGAGCTCCACTAGCTGCCCCCAGAAGTAGGTGAGAATTTTTTTCTTTTCCAATACTCCCCTAGGTGGTGCTGTAGCTCTAACAGTGTCTTATACAGGCCTGACAATGGCTCCAGGCCAGGTGAGGCATAGCCTTGCAAGTTGGAAGCCAGTTCTGTGGAGGGAGGTACAGGGCTTGTCTACATTGGCAAGATACTGCACTGTAACTTTCTTACTCAGAGGTCTAAATCTCCACCTATCCTCCCAAGCACAGCAAGTTACAGCAGCCAGTGTAAACAGACTCCCAACACTGTGAGCTACTCCCCTCATGCAGCTGGTTTACCTACAGCACTGGGAGAGCTCTCTCCCAGCTCTGGTGCTATAACCACATTGCGTGCGCTATAAACTCACAGGTGTAGCCAAAGCCAGAGGGAGAAAGTGGCTGAAGTGGAGGAAACTTCTGACAAAAATATTTGTACCATAAAAGGTAAAGACCATGATGAAATTTAGGCCTCTTGCGCTGGGGTAGAGGAAGGAAATTTTCAGCAGTTCTTTAACTGGGGAAATATGTGCAATTATGAAAAAGAATGAACAGGAACCTTAATGCAAGCCAAACCCTGGCAGCTTCCTCTCTTTAACCACTGTAGAGTGAGTTTGCAAAATCTCTGCAAAAAACAGGCCCTTGGGGTGCATCTCATTGCAAAACAAGCCACCCCCTGCAGCATGAAGTCTGACAGTCCAGCTCAATTGACTCTGGCTTGCATTGTGGGGCTAAAAATAGCAATGTAGATGTTTGACCTCTGGCTGGCTGGCATCCAGGCACTGACACCCCTCCTCTTTTATGTAGTTTCAGAGCCCACGGTACAGCCTGAGCCAGAATGTCTACACTGCAGTTTTTGGTCTCGCAACCCAAGTCAGCTGACCCAGACCAGCCACGGCCATGCCACAGGTCTTTTTTACTGCAGTGTAAACAGGTCCAGGGATGGCAGATAAAGATGATGCTGTAACCCATTTCAGCAAAACTTTCTGCAGCTCGTTAAGTAGCTGCATCTCGTGGGGAGTAAGAAGAAACGTACACAAATTTGTCAATGCTGCCTCTCCAGGCATAGGAGGGTTACAATTCACAACTGCCGTGCCTCCTGGCTTTAAGGCAGAGGTAATCAATTGGCAGACTGTGGGACAAATCTGTATCGCCAGATGCTTTTGAATGAACCCCAAAATCTTTTTATTTGTTTATTAATTATTGTAATTGTTAAAAATTTTCTCTGGAGTCTGGACCTTGACTATTCCTTGAGCAAGAAATGTGGACCTTGATCAAAAAATAGACTACCCCTAGTTTAATGCATCATTGCAGCTGTGCTATCCTTGGCACAAAAACAGGGCATAGGAGAACAAATATGGCTTTAAACTCCCTTTCCTCAGGCTGACCAGGGGCCCACAATAGCAGCTGAGACAGAAGAGATGATGGAGTGTAACACCCACAAGGAGATTCATGAATTGGGGAGGATTACATGGAGATAAAAATAAACACACAAGGAAGGGGCAGAGGGAAGAAGCAGACCTTCACAGGTGAGCTGTAGAGGCTGTATAGTCTAGTGGTTAGAGGAGGAAATTGGCATTGGAACTGTCATGTTCTGTGAGCCAAGGCAACTTATGTTGCAGTGACTTGGTTTATCTATCTGTAAAATAGAGGCAATTCTTATTTCATCCCAAGGAGAGTAGTTAGGCTTAATTGATGCTTATGAAGTATTTGGGATCCTGGGAAAAATGGAAGTATTGTAATAACTAATACTTATGCTGGACTGGACATTAACCAAATAATCCTCACAACATCCCTGGGAGGTTGTTATTATTATCCCCACTTTAGAGCTGAGGAAAACTGAAATACGGAAAGGGCATAAATGTCCCAACATCCCACATCAAAAACCAAGGTAAGAAATCAGCATCTCCTGATGTCCACACTTTCAGACCATGTTCTCTATAGAAATGCAAAAAGCTGCTATTACATGCTAGGGATGTAATAGTGTAACTGATTAACCAATAAGCAAAAGTTTAACGGTTAATGCTATAGACTACACACATTTCCGCCCCATCCCTTGCCAGTAAATTTTTTAGCAGGCTGGCCAGCAGCCTGGCTCAGTCCTGGCTTGCGACGGGTCTGGGACTTTCCCCTGCTATGGCTCTGCATTTAAAGTTTATTAGGAGCCAGGCGGGCAGGCAGTTCTGGCTCGTGCTGGATCCGGGAGCTCAGACCCTTCCCCGGCAGCTGGTCTGCAAGGGAAGCTGGTTTTAAACAGACTCCCTTAGTATACCTGCTCCTGCCTGCCACCCAACTCTGCTGCCTCTGACACAGAGGCAGCAGTGCAAAGTGGAAGGGGGCTCCTCTGGAGTGGGGCTAGAGCACACTGGCTGCCTATAGAATAGTTGAGTAACCGATAAGAATTCATGAGGTTAATTTACTAATCAATTAACCTATTTAACATCCCTATTACATGCTTTACCCTTATTCATCCTGGCCTTACAGCTCCTTCCTGCTACTTCAGTTGGCAAAAAGGGGCTACTTAGGAGTGCCTCTAGCACAGGGGAGCTCCAGCTTATACCCAGGCACACGGTCAATTCCACTAGCACCATGCTGCCTTCACAACATCCCTTGGTCTAGGGGCCATTCTGGGGGAGGGATGGACTCCAGGAAGTAGACAGGGTGCAGGAGTATGTGGCAGAGAATTAACATGCCAAGAATTCTGTGCCCCTGCAAAATCCGGTCTATGGAGACCATTGAAACAGCAACACAAATTAGCTCAGCCAGGCAAGCTGCCTTAACACACATTGGCTATGTCTACACTGGCGGGTTGTTGCGCCAGAAATATGCTAATGAGGCTAAGCGTGGAATATCGCCGAGCCTCATTTGCTTTCCTAATGAGCCGCCATGTTTGCGGAAGAGGCTCTTGTGCCAGGAGCGTCTACACTGCCCCTTCTTGCGCAATGCCGTTATTCCTGAAAATAATCAGCGTAGCGGCATTGCGCAAGAGGGTGTTTCTTGCGCAAGAAGGGGCAGTGTAGACGCTCCTTCTGGTGCAAGAGCCTCTTCTGCAAAAATGGCGGCTCACTAGGTATGCAAATGAGGCTCAGCGATATTCCATGCTTAGCCTCATTTGCATATTTCTGGCGCAACAACCCACCAGTGTAGACATAGCCATTGTGGATTATCCCAACCTCTGCTGCCACTGAAGAGGGGAGTAAACTACCTCTCCTCTGCCCTGGACTGGTGCTTATGTAACCCACACATCTACGGGGTGCAGTTCACTGTCCCATGTAGTGGCACTTAGACCACTTACAGGAGGAAGAATGGGCTTGCTCTGCAGCCTTAGCTGAGAGCCCATGGGCTTTTAGCTCAAGCTGAAGAGGCTGATGCATTAAGCTCCAGAGGTCTGAAGTTTGGTTACACTTGCATCAGTTTCAAGATGAATCCAACTACTTATGAGGATTGCTCTGGGAAAAGGGGTATTTCAACAGTAAAAGTGCTAGCTCTGAGTTTGCTTTGAACACCACAGAGCTACTGGCCTATAAACTACAATGTGTATTCCAAGCATGATGAGACAGGGTTCTAGAACATTACCCATGAAAGCATTATCAAAATACGAGTGTTTGTCATTACTGTTGTTGCTTTGTGGTCCCTCCCCCTTGTATACAGGATGAAAGGTTTTTGTAAAATGCTTATAAGCCATTAGTGAAATCATTGTGGTTCCTCACCCAGCATTTCCCAAGCTGGAGAGGGAAAAAATGTGATGTGAAAGCAGAACGTTCCTATGCTGTTTCAAAAACATTTCCTGCATTGTATTGACATTTCTATAGAGCTTTTCATAAACAGCATCTCAGAGGATTTTATAGCTCCACAACTTACTTGCCTTTAGTGGGCCTTGTGGGCCAATTTGTGCTCGCAGAGGCATGCATGTGATTCCCACTACCTTCCTTGGAAGTTTCCTAGACATTTCGAAGGACAAAATTTAACACTTCCCCCCCCCCCCCAGGTAACAGGTAAATGAAAACACAGAATTCTTTCTCTTTGCTAGCTTATCTGACATGCATCTGTGACCAGGTGCATCATAACAGGATCAGCTGCAACTGTTAGAGTAGAGCAGTTTAACCACAATATTTAAGGTTAATCACCACTCTTATCTTGAGGCCTTCCACAGCTGTTGGTAAAGTCATCAGAGAGTGCATGTATCAAAAGAACATATTCACAATTATTGGTCAGGAATTCAGAACATATTCTCAACAAAGATCCTATGAAGACTGAATTACTGGATAACTTGTTTTCCTTCCCATAAATAAGTTTCAGGAAGGGGTTGGGTTTTTTGTGTATGTGTTTTATTTTTTATTATTTCTGTGGCCATGCACAGACCCAGTTCCTTGAAATTTCTGTGATGTTACTTAAATGAAGAAATCTAACTATTCAAGCCATGATATTGCAGTATTCATAGGATTAATATTTAACTCAATATCTGGATATTTGTAATTTTTTTCATTTTACTACAAAAAACAAAGGCCAACTCATGCAGAAATCGCCAAATTCCAAATGAGGTTGTTACATAGTACTGCACCTACTTACATTTTCCCTCTAGTTTCAATTGTCTAAATTATTTTTTACTTTTCCACAAAACCCCATCTTCCTCCCATGCATATAGTACACATTTTTTACGTTTTAGATGTGCTTTTAACTACGTTCATTGATCATGTTGGTACTCAGCAGAGCTTTGAATCTTAGATGTAAAAAGGCAAAAAGAATAATGGAGACCCTCTAGGCAGAGCATTTGTCCTTGTGTCTAAATCTCTGAATCAGAAAACTGACAGCAGAGCCAAGTATTTCTTCAATATAATAACTGTAAAATATCTAAAATAGCATAGCCATTGTATTTAGGGCTCTTAATAAACTAGAATTCAGGAGACTATGTCCTAGACTGCGGCCTGACAGGGTTCTGAGGCAGAAGGTGAGCAGTTGTGTTTTGCAAATTCTTTTGTTAAGGAAATCGAGTCTGTCAAAGATCAGATGCAGCTTCAGATCAAAGTCTTAAGAGTCCAACCTGAGGGTGTTGCTATGTCCTTCTGATTTTCCTTTGAGTACATTTAAGGCCAAAGTGGCAGCCTTGGAGACAGAGTGGCCAGATCTTGCTCTCAGGTAGCTGAATCCTGACTGAGTCTGGTGAGTCACTGAAGTTACTGAGGGCATAATTTGGTCCTGTTATTCACAAGCCACTCCCTCCTGGTCCTAACCAGAAGAGACCTATTTCTAGGGATGAAGGGCACGTGTCTCCCCAGGCTTAATCTCTCCCATGTCCACTGACAAAAAGGCCCATTACACCTCACTCGGTTTTGCCACCCCTGCTCCCTGGAGCAATCAGGACTGTGGGTTCAGCCCTTCCATCCCCATCAGAAGGTGCAGCTCCCAACACATCCCAGCTGGGAGGGAAGGAGTCACTCCAACTACCACTCCCCTATAGGAAGCAGCTGAAACCCTAGCACAGGTCAGTTCTTCCTACATCTTCTCTCTCCCTAAAGCTGAGGTGGGGGGGAGGGGCAGCCTGCTGATAGCTCCACCCCTTTTCCTGACTGGCCCCGCCCCACCTCCAGGCACCTCCCCTCAGTGTAACAGCCATCCCCTATCTATGTGGCCTGGCCTCTGCTGACTGAGATTCCCGCCTCGCACCCGGGAGCCCCGCCCCTAAGTGGTCGTGTCTTCCTAGAGCCCCGCCTTCCCCTCATGGCGCTGGGCGGGGTAGGGGGCCCAGCGCGCCTGCGCAGCAGGCGAGGCGCCAGAGGTGGTTTCTGTGGGGCTCGGCTCGACGCTCGCGGACCTGGGCTTTGCCTCGGGAGCGGCTTGGGTCGGCGCTTCGTGGAGTCCCGGCCCGGGGAGGGAGCCGCGCAGGCGGCCATGGGGCGGTAGACGTCAGCGAAGCGGCCGGGCAGCAGGGGCGGCACCGAGCGGATCCCTGCCCGCGGGGGTTGGGGGCTGCGAGCCTGAGGGGAGAACGTGGAGCGAGGGGGAGGGGCGGCGAGCCCCCTGAGGGAGCCCGAAGCTCGCCGGGAGGAGCCCCGCCGGGCGCCCTTCGCTCTGGCCGGGTCCTGCTCCGCGCCCAGCCCAGCGACCCGCAGCGGGGGGGCGCGAGCCGCCGCATCCCCCCCGGCCCGGCAGGCGGCTGCCGCGCGCCCTCCGTAGCGGCGGGGGCGCCGACCGGGACTGTCCGCCGGGGGGGGGGCTGCTTCGCGCCGCGCTGGCACCCGCGCCCCGGCGGGATGCGCAGAAGCCCGAGTCTGTGAGTCCAAGTCCGGGGCGGGAGCGGGGCTGTCGTCGGGCGCTGCTTGGGGCCGCCGGCCCCGGCCCGTGAATGGGCTGCCTGGAGCCCGCGGACTTCCCTGCCTCCTCCCGCGCTGCGAGCCGGCGGGCCCGTCCTCGTGGAATAAGCACCCGCCCTGCGCTGTAGCCCGAGGAGGCTCGCTCCGTACACATCTGGGCTCGCCAGACTCCGGAGGAAGATGATCCCTCCGTGGACTTCAGCGGATTGGAGCCGTCTCTCTCCCTGGCCAGTCTTGCTCCTGGTCCACTGCTGTGTCTTGCTCGCGAGGGCGGATAATACCAGCCAGGCGTATTACACAGCCCTCATCAATGTGACGGTGTTGAACCCAGACCGAGTCAGCCCTGCATTGCTAAGGATCGATCGTGGGCGCTTCGGGCAGGATTCGCCCAAAGTGGAGGTCAAAGGCCTGCTTCTGGCACCCGTGCCTATCAACGGAGGTACATGTCGTTTGCCATCTCTTTTCCTGTATTGTGCATGGAGAAGCAGCCCCCTGAAAGTACTAGGTCTTTTTTTTTCTAGGTTCTGGATGCGTGTTTGTTTATTGAGCAAGATTATGTTGGGTAACACGCACAGCTAACAAAATAAATTTTTGGCCGATGCCTTCTTGTGCTGTGGTGACTAGTAAGCTATTTAACCCAGTCTCAGAGTAAATAATTCACCTGCTTTCTGGGTGTCTTGTTGACAGAGCAGTGACCTGTGTACAAGGTTTGCAGATTTTCATTGTTAGCTCTGGTATAGAAGAGGAATATTCATAATCTGTGTCTGCTAGTACTGAACAATTGTACAGGGTTTAATATGCTCTACATTATACACAGTTCAGCATATTAGTCATGTCAAGATTCATATGCCTTCTTTCTGAATTAATGTTAGATATTAGGTATTTGATACATTGCTTTGGTACTCAAGCAATTTTGACACTGGCAAATCTCAAAACTTCCATGCTAGGTATGTATTAGAAGAACTTGATGTGTGTAATTGCATAAAATCGCATGATACCCTAATCATTTACACACTTAACACCTGTGTGTGTGTGTGTGTGTGTGCACTTGCACTTACAGGGTGGTTGAAGTCACCAAGCTTGCATTCTGGTGTGTGTCAGACACCCACAGTATGCTTGCATCTGGCAAAAACAATACACCACATATGTGGCTTTGTGTAATTACACCTTAGCCAGATTTCATCTTTTATTAATATGTGCACAGTTTTTGTAACTAGTGTGTGAGCATTTTAAATTAAAATGTGAATTTAATAGCTTTAACTTTTTGTTGCTTACATTCTGATAAATGTGTTTCTTAAAGAATGCTAACCTAATCATATTTTTTAATGATACTAATCTTGTTAGGGCTGGAACTAAAGCCATTAACTAGGAATACCTAAGCAAGTCAAAATAGGGTTTTTTTAAATGCCATCTCTTGAATTAAGTGATGGATCACAAGAGGTTCACAGATTGCTACCTATCTTGGGTAATGGAATTACTTGATGGATCATATCTGGTTCCTAGCATGTTTCCTGGATGCTGCACATATAGTGGAAAATATAAAATGAATTAATCTGCTAGTACTTGTAATATTGACCTGGAAATGAATATCTAACTTATTTTGGGAAAACCCAAAATGTACATTTTTTTAAAGAATTTAAAAAAAAAGCTTTTGAATTATCCCAATTACTGTCTCAAATACTAACATCATGGTAGTATGTTTTGATACTGAAGGCCACTTACAGGGTTTGGCTTGACTAGGCTAAAAAAAAAGTGGATTTGTATTTTGTGCTTTTTAAATGTTAACAAATGTTTTAAAAATCTAGTATAGTTTGAGGCAAGTTGTAGCTTAGTACATGCTAGCTGGTCTAGTTGAAGCCCTGAACTTCCCTAGTTTTTGGAGGTGTTATTTAGAACATGCTAGAATAACACATTGACAAACACTTTTTAATCATAGTCCAAATAAAACCATAGGACACTTGGGAGGGGAGGATTTGAAATTCAAATACAGGCCATCTGTGCACTTTTGAGTCCTTTTCCCCTCCCCCCAAGAAGGAAAGGAAGGAAAAAAAAAAAAACTTGACATGAAATCAAGGTGCTATCTGGGTGAAGTGGAAAGAGATGCAAAACAGTATCTTCTAGGTGGTATTGTATCTCTTTAGCATGTATTGTTTTTCGCATATAAAAGAGTCTAACATCTGGATTTCCTTTGCAGCAAAGTGCTGCATCTTTTATCAATAAAAATCATTGAAACAATCCTTAATTCTATTTCTGCACTTTTCTCTATTCTTTTCTGATGGTCATCTAAAGCATAGGTCAAAGGGTGATAGTATTTGCACTGGAATAACAAGAGAAAGCTTTCACTAGAATAACAAGAGAAACCATAGCAAATCCATGAAACATCTTTTAAAAATATAACAACAAATAATTTCAACTAGGTAGCATGGTGAATCATGAAATTGCAGATCTGAATTATGGCAGTTTGACATGTAATCATTAATGTTTGATATGTTGTCAGTTACTGAACAGGCTCTATTCTGTCCTTAGCTTGTGAAGAGAAGCCTATAAAGGAAGAACTGACTTACACTCAGTTTTTAATCTCTTTTATGAAATGCTTTGTATTGCTCTGTTAAAACCTTTCATATTTTCCTTTTATTTGTGCAAAGACATATTTTCCCACAAGTAGAGTGGTGTATTTCACAATCTTTAGTGTAGAGAAGATTGAAATATTTTATTTCATGAACTGTAACTTACATATCTGTTTACATACATACAGACTCTTAATGGTTTTGTTTTGTTTTTTTGTTGTATTGCTGTATTTCATAAGTGAGCCATAATGCCTTCTTGCTACTAGCAGTTGCCCTTACAGTTCACACCTTTATCATTGTCCGTTTAACTTCTTGCAAGACTTTGTTTAGATTGGTAATAATAGCTCTTAAATCAGAGTAAGTAATGCAGTCCTTTAGGACTGTATGTAATCTCTATGTGGACCTGTTACTTAAGATGAGCAGCAAAGACTTTGTATTTGTGATATTACGTATGCAGATTTACTGATAGCGAAATTAAGACTTGGTACCAGACCACTCTGGCCACTGCCTGTGTTGAGAACCTAAAATGTCCTTCTTTGTGAAAATGTTACTTCAGTGTTCTGTAGTCTCTTGTTCATTGCATATAGGGAATTCTAGAATAATAGAACTGGACGGAACCTTGAGGGACCATCAAGCCCAGTCCCCTGCTCTTATGACAAGACCAAGCACCATCTTGACCATCCCCAATAGGTGTTTATCTAACTTGCTCTTAAATCTCCAATGATGGAGATTATACATTCTCTCTAAGAGATTTATTCCAGTGTTTAACCATATGGATAGGAATTTTCTCCTAATGTCCAACCTAAACCTCTTTTATTGCAATTTAAGTCCATTGCTTCTTATCCTATCCTCAGAGGTTACTGAGAATATTTTTCTTCCTCTTTGTAACAACTTTTTAGGTACTTTATGTTCCCTCTGTCTTCTCTTTTCCAAAGCTAAACAAACCCAATTATTTCAAACTTCCCTCATAGATCATGTTTTCTAGACCTTTAATCATTTTTGTTGCTCTTCTTTGGATCTCCTCCAATGTCTCCATCTTTCCTGAAATGTGGCATTCAGAACTGGGCACGATATTTCAGTTGAGGCCTAATCAGTGCAGTGCAGAGCAGAAGAATTACTTCTCATGTCTGTCTTACAACATTCCTGTTAACACATCCCAGTATGATGTTGGCTTTTTTTGCTTCAGTGTCACACTGTTGACTTGTATTTAGTTATGGTCCACTATGATCCCTAGATCCCTTTCAGCAGTTCTCCTTCCTAGACAATCATTTCCCATTTTGTACGTGGGCAACTGATTGTTCTTTCCTAGTGGAGAACTTTTGCATTTGTCCTTATCGAATTTCATCATATTTACCTCATACAGTTTCTCCAGTTAGTCTACATAATTTTGAATTATTATTCTGTCCAAATCACTTGCAACCCCTCTCAGCGTGGTATCAAATGCAAAGTTTATAAGTGTACCTACTGTCTATGCCATTATCTAAATTGTTGATGAAGACATTGAACAAAACCAGTCCCAAAACTGATCCCTGTGGAACCCCATTCATTATAGCCTTCCAGCTTAACTGTGAGCCGTTGATAACAATACTCCAGGAATAGATATCCAACCAGTTATACACCCACCTTATAGTAGTTCCATCTATGTTGTATTTCCATAGTTTGTTAATGAAATGGTCATGTGAAACAGTATTAAATACCTCATTAAGTATAGATATACCACATCTACCGCTTCCCCCTTATCCTCAAGGTTTGTGTTTTTTCTCAAAGAAAGCTATTGGTTTGGCTTGACATGATCGTTCTTCACAAATTCATGCTGATACTGAAGTTAAACTGACTGATCTGAAATTTCCCTTTTTATAGATGGGAACTATATTTGCCCTTTTCTCTCTTGTGGAATCTCTCCTGTATTCCATCATTTTACAGAGACTATCACTAATGGCTCAGCTATCTTCTCAGTCAGTTCCTTGAGTATCCCAAGATTCATTTAATCAGGCCTCAGTGACATAAAGGCATCTAACTTGTCTAATTTTAACTTGTTCTTTTTCTATATTACGTTCTGAACCTACCTTGTTGTCATTGACATTCACTATGTTAGTCATCCAATCACCCCCAATCTTCTTGGTGAAAACCAAAACAAAGAAGACATTAAGCACCTCTGCCATGTCCACATTTTCTGGTTTTTGGTCCTCTTCTCATTCAACTAAGGGGTGGGGGGGAGAAACAGTCCTACCTTCTCCTTGGTGTTCCTCTTGCTTCTAATACATTTAAATTAATTTCACACAGTGATTTTTGGGACCAGTTCTGAAGATACTTAACCTGCCATAATGGGACTTTTCATGGTACTGGGCTTTGTACTTGATAGTGTTTGTATGACTTGGGTCTTCGTTAGGGATGTTAAATATTGGTTAATTGACTAGTCGATTAACCTCATGAATTCTTCTCAGTCCACTATTTTATAGTCCCTGGGCAGCCCCTATCCGGGGAGGAGGGGTCTGAGCTCCCAGATCCAGTATGAGCAGGAACTGAGCTCGGCTGCCTGCCTGCCTGGCTCCTAATACACTTTAAATGCAGAGTTGCAGAGGGAGTAGGTCTAGGACCCAGTGCAAGCTGGGACTGAGCTGCTGCTGGCCAGCCTGCTAAAAAATGTACTGGCAAGAGGTGGGGGGGAAAGGTGTGTAGTCTATAGCATTACCGTATAAGCTTTTGCTTATCGGTTAATTGACTATATGATTACATCCCTCGTCTTTGTTTACTTAATATTGATATTTTTAATGTCTATTAAAGCACATTTTTAAGATACTGTAGTTCCATGGTTAAAGATGTGGCTGCATCGTGCTGTAATTTTTTTATAACTTGTTCTTGTCCCTTCTCTTCCATCCAACAGCTGAAATGCTTCTGGTTTATTACTCTGTCCTGTTAGTATGCACATTAAGACCATTTGTGTTCCCTATGTCTTGCTAAAACTTTGTGAATTTTGATATCTGGTTTCAAAAGCTGTATTTCACCCAAAGAAACTTTACTTAATTAGCTGGTAAGTCACTAAAGTGATTCTGTGAATGTAAATAGTGTAATTTGAATGGTTTGGCTGTGTCATAATCAACATAATATGGAAATATAGCCTAAGTATAGATATAACTTTGTAAGTAAATTCATATGAAGGCTGAATGTCTTTCATCTATTCTTGTGTTCTGCACTTAAGTGTATTTTGGATCTTTTTCTCATTATCTCAAACATTATAGCTTAAGGTTTTTTTTTTTTTAAATAACTCAAAACAAAGCACTTTCTATCATGAGAATATAATTTCTAAATATACAAGTGACCATAGAATAAGTACAGATGGGAAACCACAGACTACTTTGACATCCGTACTGAACTATGTAATAAAATTCTTTTATAGGTCTGTTACCTGCTTTTTCTAGTACTGTAAGTGAGACTATTTAGCATTTTAAAGAATATGCTATCACTTTAAATGAGCAAAACTGACTCCTTATTTCAGTGTCTAAAGTCAGGCCTGCACTAGACCTGGAAGATCAGCTTAAGGTACGCAACTCCGGCTAAGTAAATAACGTAGCTGGAGTTGATTTACCTTTAGCTGAGCTTCGTGCCATCTTCAGTGGGAGACTGACAGGAGTAAACTCACCTGTTGGCTTCCCTTACTCCTCACAACTGTGATGAGTACCAGAGCCACTCTCAGCGTTCGATTTAGCAAGTCTTAACTAGACCCGCTAAATCAAATGCCAGAAGATCGATTTCCAGCGTGGCAAGTGGAGATGTGGCCTAAGACTCTGAAGATGTAGTTTTTTAATAGGGCTGGTATCAGCAGAGATTTTTGTAATCATTACGATGTTTATAATGGATGCTTTATTTTTGAATATTTCCCTGGAAGATGTTTTTCTTAAAGGAATTGCATACCTTATATTTTTCAAACCAGTAAAAAATCTAGAATTGGGAATTTGGGGTGGTCAATAAGGTTATAAAATCAAGGAAACTAAAACATGTAGAACTTGAGTTCACATAATAATTTGGCTACTGTAACTTGGTTTTCCTTGCAATGCTTAGCATCAGTGGTAGAAATTGTGAACTCCCCATCCTGTGGTTTCTTTGGCTTATCATGTACATATCTTGAAAACCCTTGTTTTTCAGCCATTTTCTGTTGAGGTGAACTTTTTTTTTTTAAACACATGTTCCTTAATTGTGTGAAAAGAGAACTATTGAGCAAAATAAGGCATGCCCTTATATAGGGGTTTGAATATACTATTTTTTGCAAATCCCTGTCAATCACATACTATTGCAGAGTACTATTCTTTTTATTGCGGCAGTGCCTGTGAAACCTGGTTGGGCCTTGCTACACGTAAACACATACAAATAACAGGCATTGTTCTCAAGATTGTCTAACACACAATTTGGGAGTAGGCAATGTGACAGGTGACTAAACCAACAAAAGAGCAGGGAGAGCATTGTGAGGAAACAGTTGTGGCAGAAAATGGGTATGGATACGTACAACCTAAATCATGTAAGACAATATGGTTTAGGAGCTATAGCTAGACTAAAACTGTATTGAGGTTTACAGTTCAATGGTGGCTCAATAGAAAAACATACATTTTACAAAGAAGTTGAATAAACTGCAGTGAATTTTCCTTTTTTCCCCAACATGAACTAATTAGTTCTTGATACCAGATTAATTTGTTTAAAGTGTTTTTCTTAATGTCAGGATCAATTTAGTCAAATCCAATATACTACATTTTGTAGCTAAAATGGTCTTTTATTTAACCTTTCTGATAGACTTTTAAAAAGTAGTACCTGTATAAATTGTGACCTAGATTTTTAAAAAAAGGCTACTGTTGGCAACGAGAGGTAAGAAACTTATACAGCCTGTGTATGAGATTGAACTTGTTTGTTTGGAGTAACAGACATTCACCCACATAACAAAACTGATACTGTCTCTTTAATAGAGGTAAAGTGGTTGCTGCTACTGCATTTCTGCTGGTAATTTTTCCAGCTAGAGTTGTATCCTGTACATTTTAATGTACAAGCCTTACTAATATTTTTGCTTCACAATCCTGCATGTCTGAATGTTACCTAATCCTCACTTGGACAACTTTTAAAGGAGCTGCCAGGCATTGATGGCCCTGTGGCACAGTTGGTTCAATTGTCTGTGTTAATAAATTTATATTTCTCGTCAGAGCAAATCCTTTCCTTTTGGTTGTTCACCTTTTCTATAGCTTTTTATAAAGTTCTTGCATTCTTAGTAGTAGCCCTCAGACAGGAAAAGACCCCTCCTTCCTGGACAACTTTTTAATAAGGGTCCCATTTTCAGACAAAGCATCAGTGGGATACCTAGCATGCAATCTGGGGGTTTCTGGAGGATTGTCTTCATGCTGCATCTAAAGAGCCAAATATTGAATGTGGTTAAGAATGAAGATGCACCTACAGCATAAGATGCTAATACCATAGCAAAGGTGAAGTAAATTAAGGACAGTTATGTGAGAAATCTACAACTTCAGAGAGCACAGTCTGTCTGTGTCTCAAGAATGTCATGCATAGATAAGTCAGTATTGGCCTAAGTCTAAATGAGGCTTCTTCAGAGGTTCTGTTTTTCTTCATACCCTCTGCTGTCTTGTTTAGTAATGAATCTCTATCTTCCAACTCGCTTCCATTTTCATCTTCTGCTGATTGAAAAACTTACGAAAGGTATCCTTGTATATGAGGAAGACGGAGCAGTCATAATGACAACAGCCAGCCCAGGATAGTGGAATTACCCCCTGAAGGACAAAGATCAGAGACCTGAACCCAAGGGCATAACGTAAACTGGCTAAAGGTCAGGGCCATCCAGGATGGAATCACAGCGTAGTTTCCTTCTATGGAAAATGCACAGTCTTGTAGTGACAGATCACATCATTCATGGCCTGTGTAGCAAAAATAGGATATAATCACATCATCTTTCCAGAACAAAACTGTTACCAATATGCGCCATGCATAATAAGGGAAAGCTGACCACTAGCACAAACAGGTTTGGCTAAAGAAAGATGAAGTCCAACATCAAGGCAATGTACCTGCTGGCTTTCTCTTGCAACCCCACAGCATCTGTCTAGTGTCTTCCTTTTGAAAAGGAGGATTCAGGGACTCGGACTGCAAATGGTTCCTCAAAAGGTTAAAAGATTGGAAAAAAACACACTTCTCATTCACCAGCACCACTTGTTTTGAGGAGGACTATTTCACACACAGCAAGTAGATCTACTCGTATTTCTACTATAGAGTGACTTGCCCTTTGTCACAAGGACCAGTCCTGCACCGAGAGCGAGGCAGCCTCAAATGTATGTAGCTTTCTGATGCAAGAAGTATCAACTGTAAGGGGGATATTCTGATACGGTCACTATGTCTGGTCTGAAGGAAGACATCCCCAATATGATTGATTTGTGATGTGGTCAAGCGCTGGTTCAGGAATTTGGGACATTCTGCACTAGGGCTGTGAAAACCCATTTAAAAGAGTTAACCAGTTAACCCATATAATTTTAATTGTTTAACTGTTGGAGGGCTGGTGCAGATCACCTGGGGCTTCACCATAGCTGCATTCCCACTGTCTCTGTGGGGTAGGGATCCTGCCTACCATATGAACTCTAGGCAGTGGCCGCCACATCTGGGGAGCTAGCTAACTAGTTAGCAGTTACATGTTCACACGCAGGGGGCAGGCAGGGAGCTAGTGCTCAGGGGGAGCCATCTTTTAAGACAGCTACCCATGAATCTCATCTGCCCCTCTCGCCCCCTGCTGCCTCTGATAGAGAGGCAGCAGCGCAGGGGGCAGGCGGCTCTATGGGAAATATGTGCAGGGAGCCAGCTTGAAAGCTGGCTTTCCTCATGTACCATCTCCCTGCTCCCCCCCCCCCGAGCACCAGCTCCTGCCTCTCCTCACTCATGCAGATGTTTCTGTGGTAGCAAAGGGAGAAGGCAGCTCTGCGGGAGCTGGCACGCACAGGGAGCCAGCTCCCCACACGCACCAGCTCCTACCTATCCCCTTGCTTACTGTTTCAGTGGCAGCAAGGGGGGGGTGTGTGTGTGTGTGCGTAACCAATAAGCCCAGACTTATTGGTTGATCATGTAAATGACAAAATGCTAATACCCTAATGGGGAGAGGGAAAATAAGTCTTATATTAAGTTGGGGAGAGATGCTCATTGCTAAATTTTAGGAAAACTGATATTGCATTTTTTCTCAGTTCCCAAATGTCATTCTTCTGCTATGTCAGCCTTTGTATGTATTATAGATCCATATCTATTAGATATATGGATAACCCTAACCCTACCGAAGTCAAAGCTGTGCAAAATGTGTCTCAGACCATGAAATCTGGTGTCTTCCTATGAAATATGGCCTTTTATGTGCTTTTACCCTATTCTATACAGATGTCAAAGGGGAGACCAGCATTTCTCAAATTGAGGGTCCTGACCCAAGAGGGAGATGCAGGGGGATCACAAGGTTATTTTAGGAGAGTCACAGTATTGCCACCCTTATTTCGGTGCTGCTTTCAGAGCCAGAGGTGCGGTGATTGTAATGATGGCCGAATGCCCAGATCTGAAGACAGCACTCTGCTAGCAGCAGTGCAGGAGTAAGGGTGGTAATTCTATACCGATGTCGCCCTTACTTCTGTACTCCTGCTTTCAAAGCTGGGTGGCCAGAGAATGGCGGCTATTGCAAGCCAAGGGCCAAGTTTGCAGGCAGCAGTACAGAAGAAAAGGTGGCAATATCATACCATGCCATCCTTACTTGTGCGCTGCTGCTGGCCATAGCTCTGCCTTCAGAGCTCAGTTCCTGGCCTGCATCTCCACTTTAGTTTCCCAGCTCTGAAGGCAATACAGTTGCCAGCAGCTGCACAGAAGTAAGGGTAACTACTGCAACCTCCATACAATAACCTTGTGACCCCACAACTTCTTTTTGTGTAAGAACCCCTACAATTACAACACCGTGACATTTCAGATTTAAATAGCTGATGTAATGAAATTGATGATTTTAAAATGGTATAACCTATGACCATGATATTGACCATGAATTTAGTAGCGTACTATATATAATATGGATGCACTACAGGTATGCTCCATGTGTTGCAGGTAATGCAGTCTGATATCCAATTATACTACAGATGCAAAAGAAACTAAGGAAAACTAATAGGCAGCCATAACAGAGCAGATAAGAAAAACAATGTCTATCCTCTTATAACCTGACAGGTTGACCACAGGCCAGGGGTGGACAATAATTTTTGGCCGAGGGCCACTTAAAAAAAGAAAAGGGTGGGGGTGCAAGGGTCCTGGGGGAAGTTATGGGGGGAAGGTCGAGGAAAATTGAGCCAAAAAAGTCACCTGCCCCTTTAAGGGTGGCCATTTTGAATTCTGTTGTTCTCTGCGGCACACCGGTGTGCCGCAGAGAACACAGTTTAAGAAACACTGGTGGTGTTGAACTGGTCCTGATATAAAAGTTTTGTGTCTGACCGGGATTCTACCATCATATATATAGTAGCCCAATGTCTGACTCTGTAACGCTGAAATGCTGGCTGTTCCCTCTGGGTGGCGCTGTTGCCTGAGTCACGTCCTTTGCCTCCCGCCGTGGCGCTCGGCTGACTTGTGTGCTGCTCAGCCGGGCCGCCGCGGGGGAGCAAGCGGCGCAAGTGGCAGTTTGGGCGCTGCGGTTCCCGTGCAGCACGTGGGTGCCGCATGGGGAGCGTGGAGCCCAACGCCGCTGCTTCGCGTGGCCCGGCTGAGTGGCACAGAAGTCAGCCGCGCCACGGGCGGGAGGCAAAGGGGGGCAGGGCGGTGATGTACACCGCCTCCCGCCGTGGCGCGCGGCTGACTTCTGCGCCACTCAGCTGGGCCGCCGCGTGAGAGCAAGTGGCGCAAGCGACCGATTGGGCTCCGCGGTCCCCTGTGTGAGAGGCAGGAGTGGGAGGAGAAGAGGCAGAGAGAGAGAGGCAGGAGGTGGAGGAGAGCTGAGAGAGAGGCAGGAGGTGGAGGAGAGCTGAGAGAGAGAGAGAGCGGAGGAGGAAGGAGGAGGAAGAGCGAGCGAGAGAAATACGGAGCGAGAGACCGGAGGCTCAGGAGAGGAGAGACCTGAAAATCCCGTCTTATGACAGGCTAACTGGCTAGTTTATAATAATAGGCCACAACTGAGGGATAAGAATTGTAAGTTTATGTCTGAAAGAAATGTCTGCTGCATTTCCAATCTAACTTGGAGGAGGGAGATACCTATGAAATCATATTCTTTAACAGATACAAATGACATAAGTGTAAGGTTTTTATAAACTATCTTTAAATTATTTAAACCTATACAGTGTTAAATAAGACTCATCACTTCAGTCAGTAGACTTGCTATAAGCAGATTAATTGAAACAGAAGAGGGGAGATGTTTGAATGACTTACTGCTAAACATTGGAGCCCACTAGTCATGAGACGATGTAGCAAAGGCAAGTTGGCAAACTCTGAGAAGACTGTCCAAATTGCATCACTCGGTTTCAGAGTACATAGCAAATATAGGGTAAGGGACATGGGGCAAATACTGATTGTGCTGGTCCTAAGATGGATCTGTATGCTGGTAACTGATCACTTTGTTAGCCAACATAATTATACTTGTATCTATTGTGAAAAGTATAAAAACAGCTTTCTGTATATTGATACTTTTATGCAATCATGAAATGACACAAATGGCTTCTGATGAGATCTCTTCATATGTAAGTGATTTGTATTAGCAATCATTTAAATTACTTTTAAATTGCTTTTCATTATGTCATGGAGACCATCCAGCTGATATATTTGAGTCCTAAGCTTGTGAAAAATATTGTACATTCCAAATGGATTCTGAATAACTGAGCATAGATGACGGATGATAATGGACAACTATTGACAATTAAACTTGCTGACTTAGTTCAGTTATCTGTCCCTTACAGTGCTGATTGATATGCCCAGCACTTACATATAGCAGATACTTCATAAATTCTGTAAAAAGGAAGTATGATTCCCTGTAATAGTTAGATCCTTTGGAGTCTATTAAAAACCATAATAAAACACACAAACTAAAAAGTACTGAGACTCTCCATTAGTGTTACCTGTACACTGTCAGCAAAAACAGACTTATTGAGCTTATGCTATGTGCATAGGATAGTAACTTGAGAGATGTTGTTATGGTAAATTTAGAGCTGTTGTAATGTCTAGTGGTATCTCTAGCTAGGATATATTTATAATAAAATTCTATTATCTTCCTTTTCTAACATTTTATAAATACCATCAGAAGACTGTTCCCTAATGTTTTGTCTGCTACGGGAGTCTGCACCTTAGTGTAATTTTACATTTTTTACTTGTCATTTCTGGTTTTGGTCATTAAGTGCTGCTTACAGGATTGCTACACTACATTTTATCCACCTCCTGTATTGTTTGGATTACTGTTGTACCTTTTAGATTTCATGACTTCAAAATTTAATTTTCTCCTCAAGATTATACTTTGTCCCTTTTTAATAGAAAATTTAACTATAATCGTCCCACAGTTGTCTAGGAGGGTTTGTAAAGGCTTTCTCTCAAATGGTCCAATATTGGCCGTAAAGACTTTTTTCAGGCTTGCTGCCTAACTGAATCATAAGTTACAATAGTTTATTGCAAGCTTCCAGCAAGAAATGCTGCAACAGCTTTTTGTAGTAATTAGTTGACCATCACTTAGGGTTGCCAATTTTTGAATTGTTCAAAACTCCCCCACCCCTTCTCTGAGACCCTGCTTCCCACTCACTCCATCTCCCCTTCCTCCATCGCTCGCTGTCCCCCACCGGGTTTGGAAATGGGGTTGGAGTATGGGAGGAATTGAGGGCTCCAGCTGGGGGTGTGGGCTCTGGGGTGGGGCTTGGGCTGAGAGACTTGGAGTGTATGAGGGGGCTTAAGGCTGGGGCAGGATGTTAGGGTGCAGGAATGGATGAGGAGTGAGCTCCAGCCATGTGGCACTTACCTCAGGAAGCTCCTGGAAGTGGCTGGTACGTCTGGCTCCTAGGTGGAGGAGTTTGGGGGCTATGTGCACTGCCTATCCGTAAAGGTGCCACCCTTCCAGCACCCATTGGCTGTGGTTCCTAGCCAGTGAGAGCTGTGGAACCAGCACTCAGGGTGGGGGCAATGCATGAAGCCCCTGGGGCCACCCCGACACCTAAGAGCTGGATACAGCAACCACTTTTGCGAGCCACGCAGGGAGCCTGCTTTAGCCCCGCTGCACCACCAAGGCAACAGCGCAGGGGAGGATGGAGGGAGCCAATACTCGGGAGGGAGTCATCGTAAAAGCTGGCTCCCCATGAGCACCAGCTCCTGTGGAGCCACCTGCCCTGCCTCCCACTGCTGCCTCTGATAGAATGGAGGCAGCATGGCGGGTGGGGGGCCAGATGGTAACCAGTGTATGCAGGAAGCTGCTTTCAGGCCAGCTCCCTGTGCATGTTGGCTCCCATGGAGATGCCTACCTCCTCCTTTTGCCTCTTTATCGGAGAGAGCAGGTGGGAGCCAATGCTCACAGGGAGCCGGCTTTCAAGTCGGCTCCCTGCAAGCCCCAGCTCCCACCTGCCCCCTCTCTTCGTGTAATCGGTGGACATTTTTGTGGTTACCTGTTTACACAAATAGTTAACATCCATAGTGCTGACTAGAACCGATAATGCCCCTTTTTGACCAGGTGTTCCAGTCAAAAACTAGATGCCTGGCAACCCTACCTTCACATGGACTGCTGGCTGACTGCTAGCCTCTCCCATTCAGTCAGGGGCTTCTGCTCTTGTCCTTATGTGGCCCTACACCCCCTTCCTCTGTCCCTATCCCTAAGTAGCCCTGCACCCCCACTCAGCCATCCCTTCTCCTCCTCCTTCTCCCATCCTCATGTGGACCTGCTCTCATTCAGTCTTTGCTCCAGTCTGTCCCCAACCAATAACCTTTCTGAACCCTACTCTGTCTCCCCAGAAGCCGCACGTGCCTTGCTTTGCCTCTTCCCAATCCTGTGCTGCCTCCATCTGGCCCCATGGTCAGGGTGCTCTGAGCAACACCGCCTTTCCTTCTCCCTGTCTGAACTTCAACTTCCAGTGAGCCAGCTGCTCTATGTTCTACTGCCACAGCAGCCCCTGTTGGGCAAAAGGCATAAATGCAGAGCATCTCCTGCAGAATGCACTTCTAAGGAGAAAAAAGTCTGGCAGGGGACATGAATTTTGCATGTGTGCAGTAGCATCGAATTCCCTAAGGAGTATGTGGGGGATGGTTTCAAAATCATTTGTGTGTTATGTGCAAGAGGAATTTTTAATGCTGTGATCAAACAGTGATAGCATTAGAGATGTAAGCGACTAGTGGACTAGCGTAAGCTTATCGGATAGTCAGGTAGTGACTTGGCTTGTCACTTCTCCACCTTGCTGCCTCTAATAGAGGCAGCAAGGAAGGGAGCAGGAGCTGGTGTTGGGGGAGCCAGCTTAAAAGCCATGGATGGCAGGGAAGGCAGAGGCATAGCGGGGGACCGGCTGTAAGCCGGGAATCAGCTGTCCTGGCTCACGCCTGGTCGTCGTCGTCTTCCCCCCACACACCGAGTTTCAGCCCTGCTGGCTCTTAATGCATTTAAAAGGCAGAGCCGCAGCGGAGTTAGCTCCCAGAGCTAACCCTTCTGTGGCTCCGCAGTTTCCCTTATTGACTAATCGACAAGTCGATGGAAATTCCATTAACTAGTCAATTATTTGATTAAATGCAATTTAACATCCCTAGATAGCATAAGAATTATCACAGTCATTTTCATGTAATGTCCTTTAACTGCTTTCATTGTGAATGCTTAAAACCATTTTATTAAAGGGGAGACACGGTCCCTGCTAATGTTTGAATTGAATTGGAAACAATGTTTGTCTATCTCTTGTGTAAGGTATTGCTGTCCCCTTAAAAAAGGCTGAATGTTCTAAATTACTGAAGAATAGCAAAATGCAATGATCCCATCAAACCATTAATAAAAAGTCATACAAATCAAATGGTTGCATGACTTGTTCCTTATCCTCATCCCCACAAAAGATAAAACTAGCTATGAAGTGGTAACTAACAACAAATAGTGTCTTCTGTTGCTGTCAGCAATAGTTTATTCCATTACAAAATAGTTTGATTCATAGTAACTTTTTTCTTGCTAAACTTTGATGTGTGGGGAGATAGTGATTTGACTTAATGTAAAAGATGCATGGCTAAAATTTTCACACACTTTTAAAATCCTGGAGTGAGGGTCTGTATTAAGGCTTCTAGGCTGCCATTCTAGTTTGTGGGCCTCACAGCATTGGGTGATCTTAACATCCTAGAAACTGCATCGTCTATTTACAATGGGATGCATTAAAAATGGAGCAGTCGTCAAACTTTCTTACCTCATCTATTTAATGTAAATATTCTGTCTTTGTTTTAGAGATGTCAGTGTGTAGATGACTACGTGATTAACCGATAAGGTCAGGCTTATTGGTTAATCCTGTCAACTATGCACATTTTCCCCCCTCCCACCTTCCACGCCGTGCTGCTGCCTCTGTTAGAGAGGCAGCAGCACGAGGTGGCTGGGAGCTCCCTGGCAATTGGGCCCGGAGCCCATTGGCTGTAGGCCCCTGGAGGCAGGACCATCTAATAATTGTGTAACTGCTAAAATTTAATGCAGTTACGCAACTGTTAAATTACACACTAACACCCCTACTTTGTTTCCTATCATTATTAGTCTTTCCTATTTCATATTGTCCATCTACTTAGCATTGATAATGATTGCAATGAAAAAATTAATTTCAGAATCTGATTAAACTATTATTCCAGGATAAAATCAGCATGTATTTGCGTTTTCTTTTAAAGCAAACTTAATATTAGATATAGTTTCTGCTTTGTGAGCTGCAGTAATACAAGATAAAAATTGGAGACAGTAGAATATCCTCTTGAGTTTTCATTGTTAAGCCAAGAAGTTTGTATGGAATTCTGGTTTTACCTTGAGCCACAATTTTGGATGTGTGTGTTTTGCCACAGTTACTGAAATCTGATTTTCCTGGAGAAGGAGATATATGCCTTTGGCCTTCTGGGAATTTGAATGTTTTATTCCCCTGCTCTTGATATCCCATTTTCTCCATTTCTTAGGCTACTGCTCTGAACCGTGGAAAGTAGTAATATATTATATTGCCAACAGCTTTATCTAAATAGAGGCAGTCAAGCTTGACATACTTTTTTCTCTCTTGCAGAGTACTATGTATTTTGATGGTTTTAAAAAAAACTATATATGCTCCTTTTGCTTTTGTAACGAGTTTATTGCACTTTTTAAATAAAAAAACACAATACACAAAGATACATTTAATACGATACCAGAGCTCCTAGAATACTTCTGTGCAACTCAATTCAAGTGATTAACACTCACCATAAACCTTAAAACAAATGTTGTGTGTCAATGTAATGGAAGCAAAAGCCTGCTTGTGAAGCAAGAGATTCCAGTTTCAAACATTTTTGTTACATAGGCAGTTCAGAAAATAAATGAAATTAAAATTTAATAATTCAGCTAAGTAGCTTATATTACAATTCCTGAAGTATTCTAATCTAAACTTGTATATCTTTATGATGGTTTTTGAAACCCAGATACTTAATTTATTTGCTAATTCTTACAGTGTTGTTGGGAAAAAACCTTTCCTGTAAAATTACTTCTCTCAGGCAAGTGATCAAACAATTTTTTTTTAAAAAATTGACTAATACAGATTTATCCACCCAAATGAAATTGGGGTGGATGGTAATCTTAAATTTCAGAAGAGATCTTTTGAGCATTTGAAAGCCCCATTTGTCACATTCTCCTGTTTTTGGAGAGAATGACCTCACTGCACGTTAAGCAATGGATACCTTTGTCTGGCTTGCTGAAGGATGTTTTCCCCCTTTAATGTCACCTAGAGAATTACCTGCTGTGTGGAGAAGCTTTGTACCAGGTCAGCGGGGGGGGGGTGACCAGAAGAAAAGAGGACTCTTTATGCCCGTGTCTGTGCAGTAAGGATGTTGAGAAGCAGGCAACTGACTAATCGTATGGTGGGTAGTAAAGTAGTGACTCGACTAGTTGCTTACATCCCTACTGTGCAGTAAAACCCTTCTTTTTTTTTCACCTGAACCAGGCTGAGCAGCACTTGCTTTCCCACTCATGGAAGTAATTGAAATACCAGGTTTCATCATGATCAACTATGGTATTATTCTGGTCTCTCCAATCTTGGGGTCTAGGAAGGAGTTTTTCCCTTATCAACACATTGGCCAAAATGAGGTGGACATTTTTGTCTTCCCCGCAGTATGTTGGGGCTTAGTGAGGGGCAAAGAATAAAAGGGGTGGGAGGTAGGCTATGATTATGTAAGCTTGGAGCAGCTGTCCAATGCAGGTACTCCACAATGAATGGATATAGTGATTCAATAAAATGGGATGGGAAAGAATTTAAAGGAGATGTTCTTTGAAGGTGTGGAAGCAGGGGGTTTGGGACTCCTATGAGTGCTACTGCAGGGAGTCAGCTCCCCTTCTTTACCTTTCTAACCCTCAAATGAGGGTTAGTGTGTTCCCAGGAACAAGTTGGCTGGGTCCAGGAGAGGTAAGGAGTAGGGTTGCCAGCACCCCATGGGTATATGTTTAATGGGTGTGGAATTACTTGCACTGCACAATTTCATCTGCCAAAATCTAGTCAGGTAGAAATAAAGTTGCAGCATAATTAAAGCACATTCAGTATCTGCTGTCCTTCCAGCATAACTGGATAATGCTTGCAAATGCATTCTGTTTGGATACCTGTTCCATTTAGTAAGCTGGATGGTTTTGTAGCAAATGTCACACACAACCTTGCCCAGAAAATGCAGATTGTCTTGGGTACCACATTTTATTACTTTTTTTTAAAGAGTACAAAGTTGTAACATATTTGAATTACTTTTTTAAAATAAATTGCTGTGTGAAAAGCTTTTAGAAGCCTACCGCATTTAAGCAGAACTACTATTGGTTTTAACCTTATTGGTAGCTAGTGGTATTTTTACTTTTTGGCAGCTGAAGGATATAATATTGACTGGTTCTTAAATACTATAGATGTTACTACTTTGCTGTCTTTAAGTTACTATTTAACAATGCTAGATTTCTTGAATGAGGCAAGCATTAGTTTCTCTGTCTTGTTTCCAGCTATGTGCAAAGAGTACCACTTGTCATGGGTCTCAGCTGTTGTATCACAAGTAATGTATTGTACCTAGGTTTTTCTCCCTTTAGTATGGTGCATTGGCTTCCTATTGTCCCAGGAGAAATTGTATGACACATTTTTATTGTAGTATGGTTGAGGGGAGCTACAAGAAGGCTTTGCCTGAGGTGTTGAAATTAAGGGTTTTTTTTAATTCTTGAAGTAACCTGTTAAATTGGTTACTTGCACTAAAATATTTACAAGATTAATAGTGCAACTTTAGAAAAGATAGACCAGTGACACTTATTAACACTAGTCTGTTCTTGACAGAACTGGTTTAGAAGCTTGTCTTCACATCCTCCTTTGTTTAGCCATACTTCACACTGGAATGATATTTATAACTGCAAAAAAGGGAGAAAATATCTTTGCCTAGTGTGGCTGAGAAACAGATGCTTGGTAATGTCTATGGTGCACAAATCATACTTCTGTTTTTTCCCTTTGAGCAAGTATTGATTCAAATATAAATTAATTCTAGAGTTAAAAATATCTTTGTCACTAAATTAATTCTCAGGTCTATGTATTCACAGCTTCTAATGAGTATGAGGTTATAAAAATATTTTTGAAGGGGAATTTTTCTTTAAGGATGCAGCTTGTTTTAGGCTTTGATAACGGGAGTAATAACTTTCAGTTATAAGACAACTGAATTATTTGGCAAATGTTTTTTTGTTTTCCTTTTAACTTTTTTGCCCGTTTGAACAAATCCCTAACGTATATATTTCTCCTTTTTCAGTGGCAGATCGTCTGGGCTGTGATCCTCGAACACGTTTCCATGTTCCTCCAAATACCAAGCAGTGGATTGCCTTGCTGCAACGAGGAAACTGTACATTTAGAGAGAAAATATTGCGAGCAGCTTCACATAATGCCACAGCTGTGGTAATTTACAACAACATATCCAGTGAGGAACCTGTCACTATGACTCATCAAGGTAAATAGTATGAAGTCTGTTCCTCTTTTGTCCCCTTTGGCTTCTGGGTATTTTTCTGACATATACATTATTTTTAAAGCACTATAAATAATACAGAGCTACTTAATTTTTTTTTTTGCCCTTAGTTCGGGGTGGGCAACCTAAGGTCTGGGTGCCAGATGCAGCCCCTGACTTGCCTGATCCAGTCCCCAAGGCTGGCACTCCAAGCCTTCCGCCACCTCCCCATCATGGGACTGGAGCATACAAAATCTGTAAGCCTGCTTCACGTCGTCCCCCCCAAACTCTGGTGTGTGAGGGGAATGTGGAGAGTGTCTTTTCCCCTTCTCAGTTGAGGGCCACATTAATGAGGGTTGGTTTGTTTTGGGTTTTTTTGCTTCTCACTTGTGTGCGGCCCCCAATTGATTTTTCTGTGGGTCAGTGGCCCCTGATCTGGGGACCATCCCTGCCTTAGTTCATTAAAACTACAAGCAAGTACACAATATAGTGAAATGCAATGAATGCATCTAGAATTGGGCTTGTTTGTGGTTGTGATTGTTTGTGGTGGTTTTAAACTGGAGAGGAATACACATATCCACTGAGTAACTTTTTTCTTTCCCCTTTTTGGGATCTTAGAGCTTATTGTTTTTGTTTTAAATCTTAGAGCTATTGCTTTTTGGAGAGGCAGAAAACAAAATACTATATAACAGAAGAGCTGTAACTTAATACAAAATATCTGGAAGTGAAGAATATGTATAGTAATATGTCTTACAGCAGAGTTTTGAAGGTTGGAGTTTTCAAAGGAGCCAAAAGGAATTAAGCTCCAAAATCCCAGTCTCCAGGCTTCTTTTAGTGGAAGTTTAGAAGGACTTAAGTATTGCTGATGGTACAGACTAATGTGGCCATCACACTGTTGCAATGCAAGAATAAAAAGGACATACTCAGTGTTTCAAGGAGGCATCGTCCTTATAAACATAACCTGAAATTCTTTCAGGATTCATTGTATTGATGGCCTGTTTCTAGGGCAGTTTACATGTGAAAGTTTGGCATTATGAGAGGATTATTTTGGAGCCTTATCTGTAGACTTTTTCCTTCACTGAAATATCCCTTTAGCAGATTTCACAACGGGGCAAAATACAACTCTCTGCATTTTCCCAAAACAGTGTCTATTTACTTGAGATGTCTTCGTCCTTCAGCTCACCCCAAAAAGACCAGTTAGTTTTGATGGTTGCATTTCCTTTGAAAGCTCCCCTAAAAATGTTCCACTACGTTTCTTTTGAATGTAATGGGGGGGATGCTTGGGGAATTCAGAGTTCCCAAATTATCATTTTTTATCTCACCAAACCTCCTAGTGTGAATATGATTGGAACTCTACTCTAGAGAGCCGAATATAGTTTAAAAAAAAAAAGCAGCGTTTCTGGACATCTCATTTTCAGAATGAAACAAAGCCTCCTACAAAAGAAATTACTCAGCACACATGTTCATTACTTCTGTTGATTGTAACTGTCTTTTGCTTCATTCTAACAAAACATTTTTACCTTTTTTTTTTCTTTTTTTCTTTTTTTTTCCCCTCTTGTGAGCCATCACCATGTTTATCGCTCCTTTGTTCATGCAATTCCCCTGAAGACTTAAGCTCCAAAGGCAGAGATCTAAGTTGGTGTGAGGTTTGTAAGGGTTGCAGAGCCTGCAGTATTTACTTCCAAGTGATGCAGATGATTTCTGACTTCTACCTGCTTCGCTAGAGCCGGATACTTGTTGTAACAAGATATTAAGATTTCTGTTTTTTTCTTGAACGAAATGGGCAGGAGAGGCAAGAAGGCTAATATAGCTAGATTGACAGAAGGTAGGAAGCTTTAAGATAGCTTTTTGCTTGAGCAATCTTATCTCTGAATCATGCAGTCTTTTAGCCCTGTCTCTTTGTAATAAACCAGGATGGTTCTCAGATCTCTTAACTCTTCCCTTGCTAACACTGTCAACAATCATATTCCTTGAAGCATTTTTTTTGAGAGTGGCAATATCTCTGTGCTAACTGGATATTTAAGCTCCATTCCTCCATTTGTCTAACTTTCCCCTTCCTTAAGGTGAGCAGTAGTTGAATTCTTTTCAGTCTGATAGTGTAGACTCTTATTGGGAGGAAAACTAGTTATAAGTACCTTAATCAAATAGCTGTTTGACATTTTTTTGGCTAAATAGGTGCTACACACAAGTGATATCCCACTTCCACATGCTAATAGGAGTCAGTGAGTCTTGCTCCTGTTGCTTATCAGGTAGCAGCATATTCTGTTCTGCCAGGGTCCAGGGAAGCAAAGCAAGGAGAACAATAGCTGCCCAGGATGTAGTGCTCCTGTGAGCCATGTGCATGATCTCCATGTAGTGTGAGTCCAAACAGCCTAAGAATGTTTGTGCCAAAAACAGGGTTGGGTCAAAATAAAAAGGATAAGTTTGTTTATGCCTACAACCCAAGATATGCAGCGTGGTTTATATACTTCAGTTATGAACATTTATTTAAAATATTGTCCCATTTCCCCACAAGGCACTCATTCGGGTTTTTGGGGGTGGGGAGGCAATTTTTAATTTATGGTTGGATCACTTGGATTTTTTGAAGGAGAAAATTTCTAATTTTGGAGAACTTGTTTTGATTAGTTCCTATATTTTTGATGATCCATATATGAATATATTACAATAAAATTAGCAATGTAGGACAAGCAGGCAACATTTAAAGCTAATCTAAGCACCAGTGGCATGCAGATAAAATAAATAAATAAACCAAATAAAACTTAATTTTCAAGCCTTTAAAACAAAGTTTAGAGCACATGAGGGGATGTTAAATTTTGATTAACCGACTACCAATTAGTCGATAAGGGTACTTCCTCCTTTGAAGTGCAGAAACAGCCCCAGGGCTGTTGCTACGCTTCAGAGGCGAAAGCGCTGCTGGGACCACTGGCCCCTCCCTCCCTTCCCCCCCCCCCCCACTGGTCCTGTGCTCCCTGCGGCGTTTAAAAGCGGTAGCACCCCGTGGAGCCCGTGGTCAGTTGGGGACTCCCCCACTGACTGTGGGCTCCATGTGGCACTGCCACTTTGAAGTATCCTCTCTTCTTCGCCAACCACTTGCTACCTTTTTTCCAATAGAGACAGCAAGGAGAGGGGAACGTCAACACACTAGTTGACTAGTCTATCAAATAAGCAAATGCTTATTGGATAGTTGACTACTCGACTAGTTGTTCACATCCCTAGAGCACATTAGAGAAATAGAATAAAATATTGATTCCACATTCTTTATGTATGAATTTTTGAGCCTTTACATTGGTAGCAGGGTAGTCATACTATATGATACGTTGCTCTGATGGAGTAAATGTGATCAAATTACTAATAAGTACAAAAAATAGAAGGGGCAAAATCAGACTAAGACGCAAAATGAGTTAAACTTATCAATGGCATAAAAGGCAGTAAGAAAAGATTATTTAAATATCTTGGGCACAAGAGAAACGAGGTTAAGTGTACGTCCTCTACTTAGTAGGAAAGCAGAGCAAAACTGGTGACATGAAGAAGGCTGTGGTGTTTGTCTTTTTTTGTTTCACTTCTTAACTAAAGGTTAACTGTGACCAGATACACAATACAGTTAATACAGGTTGAACCTCTCTAGTGTAGGGATGTAAGCGACTAGTCAACTATCTGAGAGGGGCAACAAGGGGGAGGGGAGCAGTAGTTGGTGCTGTGGGGAGCCAGCTTAAAAGCCAGGTCCCTCTAGCACTGTCTCTGGGCGGGACAGGGAGGCAGAGGCACAGTGTGGAAACTGTGAGATGCCTGTTCCCACTGTGGTGCTTTGTGAGAGACTCGATCAATCCCCCGCTGGCCCCATGCTCCCTGCAGCACTTAGGGCTTTTGTACGTTTTAAAGGCTGAAACACCGCAGTGGGAAAGTGGGGCGGGTGGGGGACTGCTTGAGACCCCCGCTCACTCCGTGCTCCCTGTGGTGCTTCTACTTATGAAACGTAGCAAGAGACCCAGGGGAAACTTGGCCACACCCATGATACATGGGCATTATGGGTCAACTAAAGTCATGCTGGACCACAAAGGCTGCTGGACCAGAGTCTTCCAGACTAGAGAGTTGCAAGCTGTAGCAGTAACCAGGGGAAAGAAATGCAAGCTAAAATAGGGAAAACCGATTTAAAGAATATTTTAGATGCAGGTCAGCAGGGCCTGATGAAATTCATTCTAGGGTGCTTAAGGAACTAGCTGAAACAATCTTGGAAATGTTAGCAGTTATCTTTGGGAACATAATGAAGGTTGGGTAAAGTTTCAGTGTAGAGATGTAAAAAAATCGTATAAACACAGTAACTGTATAACTGATCAAAATTGTATTGGTTACACAGTTAAACATTTAACTATGGGTAGGGAGAGAAAGTTGCTGGAGGGAAGGGAAGGCCCCTGCACTAAGGGTTCCGGCTGTTGGTCCCACGCGTCAGATTTTGCTGCCAGCAGTATCCTAGTACGCCCAGGGTCTCATCTGCTGGCCCCACTCCTGGGGCCTTGGCTGTCAGCCCCATGCCTTGGACTTTGCTGCTGGCATCATCCCAGCACATGTGGGGTCCCGGTTGCCAGCTCCACTCCCAAGATGCTGCCAAGGCATAGGGCTTTGTTGCCTCTCGCTGAAAACATCTGGGACCCCACGCATGCCGGGATGCTTTCTGGTGTTGGAGCCTGAGATGTGGGGCCAGCAGGCCGGGTTGAAGCTTGAGGCATGGTTGCAGCAGAGCCCCTGGCACCAGGCTGTCAGCAAGGAGAAAACCTGGGTGCAGAGCCAGCAGGAGGAACCCTAGCACAGTTTAACTACTGAAACTGATAAGCATTAGTTTATCCATTAAAAAGGAGAACGAAGAAAACCCAAGGAACAGTAGTCCAGTCAGCCTTAATTCAAAACTGTAATTCAAAACCTGGAAAGATAGAACAAATTATTTAACAATCCGTTTGTAAGCACCTAGAGGACAGTAGGATTAGAAGAAATACTCAAGATAGATTTGCAAGAACAAATCGTGTCAAACCAATCTAATTTCCTTCTTTGACAGGATTATTGGCATAGTGGATTTGCAGGGGAGGAATCAGTAGATGTGAGAAATCCTGATACTTTAAAAAAAAAAAAAATAAATAAAAAAAATAAGGCTTTTAATCACTCCTAAGGGACCTGGTACCATGAGTCATGTCATTACCCCCTGCGTCTGACCCGCAGGAGTCTTGTTGATGCTGGCTGGGTTTCAGTTCTTTAGCACCACTAGCCTTTCAGGGACTTACTCTCTTTTAGGCTAGGCCAGCCCATATTCACCTTGCAGGCTAGCAATAGATGCACCCCACTCCTTAAGTCCTTTTTGAGGTGTCCCACTGATATCCAGCCCCCGCAATTGGTATCTTACAGAATTTCCAGGTCCTTTGCCCCCATTTACTAGTTTTAACTTAAATCACCAGCCCTGTAAACCACACAACACTTATAATAAAACAAATAGATTTGAGAGACTAACAATTTAACTAGAAATCGGAGAGGTGGCAACAAATGGTTATTATACAAAAAATCATAAATTGCAAAGCTGGTTGTACGTTCATTAGTGGTTACCTTACCTATCTAAAAAAATAACATTTTCTCCTTGTCCCCGAAGGTCCAGCAGAAGCTACAGAGCTGGCTGTTTCATAAGAATAGGGATGCAGTTTTTCCTAAGAATATTGTGTTCCTCCAGATGTCTCTTAAGCAGAAGGATCACATGCCCCTTCTTATAAGACCAAGGAGGAAGGGAAAGGGGAGAGGGGCCAGCAGCTGGAGGTGGAAGCAGAGCCAATCCTTTTCCAGCTATGCTACCTGAAATGCTCAGTCCAGCAGTTGCACTCTCCTGACCCAAGCAGCCTCTGGCTATGCTGCCTGCCTGGGACACTGCAGCTGTGCCGAACCAGACAGTGTCCCAAGCAGACAGCATGGCTGGAGGCTGCCTGCTAGAGTGCATTAGTGGCTCCCCATGCCAGGGAGACTGGAGCCGGCACAACAGAAGGACAAACATTAGTCTCTTTCCCCCTCCTTCAGCCTCCAGCCATGTAATGTAGGATGGGGAGAAGACCAAGAGAGTGCAGGGACCCTGAGCTAGGGGCGGGGTGGGTAGAGTCATGTAAGGAGATCTGGGAAGGGTTACATCCCCCTTCCCCCCTTCAGTTGGTGCCACCTTTGTGTCCCTCCTCACTAGTTGTCACTGGGATCTCTCACTCTTCTGTTATACTGAAAATTATTTGATCCTCTTACACTGACAGGTGAAGCCCTGTCTTGCTGTAATGTTTCTTTTTTCACCTTTAAATGGTTTAGTTGTTTGCAGTTGCCTTTCATGGCTTTCCATTGAAAGTCTTCGTATTGTGCAAAGCTGTACAATTGAGCCTTCAATTATTACATCACCTGATGACTAGTTTCTACCACAAGTCTATAAATACACTTTCAGTGTAAATACGTGATACCATGACGATTAACCATACATGCATTCCACAACAATTATAAATCTTGAAAAGTTACAAGCTTTCTGGAGATTCTTTAACATGTTACTCTATAGCTAAATATCCTATAAGACATGTGTTCTGGTGTAGTGAGTTTGTCAGGTATGATGAGTTGTTCCTGAAGAAAGAGTATCATTTGCAAAGGAGCCTGTGCATTATGGTGCATCTTGCTCTACCTAAATGGCACCCCTGATTCCCTAACCAAGCCCACAGACCTATATATTTAACACTGAATGGGAAGTCTAAGTCCCATCTGCCCTGTAGTCCAAGCTGTTATATTTTTCCCATTAATTCTTCCCAAAAAATAGCCTTGACAAATATGTGGGCATTGCAGCATGTACTGAAAGTTACCACATCCAGTCACTTAAACAAATAAATTCCATAGTAGGGGACAGCTTGCATTTCCACCTCAGATGATCTCAGCTTTTGTGGTATCTTGCAGGAAGAGAGAGTTTAAGTACCTAGGACCCAAACTATTTGTATATGTATGATTTCTGAATCCAAACCTCAAAGTCAATAAAGATTTACCTTTAACATTTTGGTGCTCTTTGAAGGATACCTATCCTTTTGTGGATTTCAGCAAACAATCCTCCCTTAAGTCAGTTTCTTTTGGCATGGTAATGAATATTTCATCTAATACATTTTTTTTCTTTTTCCTGGCTGAATATATGGAAATGTGTTTATGCACTTTCTCAATATACTGCTACAGCCGAATACATAATCTTTTTGATGGCCAGATATCAATAGTCACTTTCCAATCAATGTTTTCATCATATCAAATGAAAGCAATTGGCATCTTTTACAGCAGAAGCTGTTTGATTTTATGTGCTCTAATAGTATATTAAGTCTCTGACTTGAAGGTTTTAATGCTACATTGTCTCCCAGGGCCAGCTAGCAAAAGAATTATGAGCTTGTATCTACTAGCAAAAACTTGCTAAGCTTAGTTACAACAGGTATGTGTGTATGTATGTATATTCCAGTATCCTGCTAAATGTCCTCTGTTGGGTAGATGAAGGACATCTTTTCTAGAGCAGTTTATATTAGGTAGTGACATTACTGGCAGGAAGGCAGCTTTATCAGTGGTTTTGTTTTTTATTGAAGCAGAACAAATAATGGGTAATGCACCAAGAGAGAATATCTGGTGGGGAAAAATATTTAGTAGCTATCTTTTTATAGTCAGTAATGGGAACAGGAAAGAAATGCAGGTAAAATGAAAACTAGTGTTAATGTTAATTTTTTAAATTGTTTGTTTAGTAGAAACTTAAATTTAAGTGTTACTAAGTCACAGTAAGTCATTCTCAAATTCAGGTAAATCGTGACTTTTTTTTTTTTATTAGTTAGGGTCATTGATTCTTGGTCTTGACAGGAATGCTTGAAAACGAAGTGTTGCATCCAAGTTGATACTAACATTCTTCTTGTCCTCCTTCGTACCTTGAACTACCTTTTTCTGGGTCTTTGTCTTGTGACTACTATCTTGTACTCTGACCACACTGTCCACATCTCATACTCACATGACCCAGCCATCTCTACTCTTTTGTGAGGAGGGCTACTTGCATCATGACACTTACTGTTTTACATCTTAAAATACAACTTATTTAAATAAAATTACTAAATTCCATTGATTACTGATTTTATCATTGTTGTCAGTGTTACAGAAATTTTCTCCTTGGGTCTTTACATTATATCTAGCATTACATCTTTACATCCAAAGTAGACTCAAATCTTTAAAGTAATCAGAACAATCTTGCTTGCTTTAATCGCATCCTTGAATAAATAATGCATCCCTTAGAGAAAGAGAGAGAATATCCATTCAGTGATGTATGATTGACTCTTTGTTCTGCTTTTAGAATTAAGACTGTGTAGCTTTTTAGAGCATGAATCTTGCACCCTATCCCTTCCCTCCAAACCAGAGAAGCATGAATTACATATTAAGGGAAAGAGATATAGTCAGATATTATCCAATAATAGAATAGTGATTGAAGAAGAAGAATTCGTGCTTGTTTTGAAATGTGATCAAAGAAGAATGGATGTGTTCTTCATCACTGGTTCAAACAGGTATAGTAGTACTGTAGATTGTCTTCAGGTCACTAATGACAGTTCAGGGATTTCAGTCAAGTTCAGAGTTGACAGGGCTCTAAAGTTCATGCTGCCATCGCTGTTGGCAGGCACTTAGACATCAAGAGAGGAATGGATGCAGAAGCAGAAATAGTCTCGCTCCAAAAAGTGATTTCAAGTCGGGATTCAGAGATATTGATAGAACAATGAAGAGAAGCTTGCACCAAATCTGTCCTTGTGATCATACTATATATAATTTATTATTCCTATCAGGCACCAAAAAGCATCTCACATCAACTTGTTTCTCCACTTACATAACCTCAATAAGTAAAACATAGTTTTAAGCCCATGCAGTCAGTCCAACTTTACATAAGCTTATGAGTCTTAGATGATGTAGAATGAAAAGACTCTACGTGATGACAAGTGGAATTCTGTTTTCTCTCTTTAGGCCCAAAAGAGAAAACAACAGAATTCCACTTGTCATCACTTTAGTCCACAACTTAAACCCCTTCAACGCATTATCAAAAATCTACAGCCTATCCTGGAAAATGACCCCTCGCTCTCAGAGGCCTTGGGGGAAAGGCCAATTCTCACTTACAGACAACCCCCTAACCTGAAACAAATTATTTCTGGTAACCACGCAGCACAGTTACATCATAAGCATCCAAGAACCCATCCCTGCAATCAGCCCCGGTGCCAACTCTGCCCACACATCTACACAAGCGTTTTCATCGCTGGACCCAACCACATCAGCCACCAAATCAGAGGCTCATTTAACTGCACATCCACTAATGTGATCTATGCCAGCAGTGCCCCACTGCAGTGTATATCAGCCAAACTGGACAGTCTCTACAGGAAAGAATTAATGAACGCAAATCCGATATCCAAAAAAGCAACACACACAAACCTGTTGGAGAATACTTTAATCTTCCTAGACACTCATTAATGGATCTCCAAGTTGCTGTTTTGTTTCAGACCAATTCCACAAGCCAAATACACAGAGAAGGATTGAAGCCTAGCTTCATTCCCAAGTTTAATTATATTATTAATGGTTTGAATTGTGATATTAAACAGCTCGCACATTACCAAACAAACAATGAAGGTGCTAATGATTCTTAATGTCTGTGTAGAATCTGGTGTTGGTCATCTTCCTTTCCAAGCGCTAACCAATGGTTCTTATCAGCCTCTTAACTATTTAGTCTTTGAAATGCCACTAGACTAATTGTTGTTTTTTAAGTTTTTCCTGTTAGACTCTCTCAGCTATTCCTCTGATGCTTATCGACTCGCTGTCTTTTTTTTCTTCGTCCCCTTCAATTTTTTTTCCTTCTCTCCCCTCCCTCCTTCCCTTATTTATTCTTGGATCTGGACTTCCAACACTCTGGTCATCTGAAGAAGTGGGTTGTGCCCACGAAAGCTCATGATATCATCTACATGTTTTGTTAGTCTAGTAGCACTTTAAAGACTATTTGTTTTTTTTAATTGAAGATTTTGGTCATCTTGAGGAAGATTGCAACAGAAACAAGCAAGTATTTTTCAACGCATTATGTAGAAATCTCTTGAGCCAAGTATGAGTGTTTTCCTCAGGACCATTGAATCCCAAAATATTTTTATTTGCTTACCTATCAGGGCACACCACTTTTTTATTGAGTTGACTTTGTTGTGTTTTGAATAGAATTTAGCGTGTAGATTTTTTAGCACTGAATTTTTTCCAATTTGTAGCTGACTAAAATGGATTCATTCTTAATAAGCTATTCTGACATAAATTTACATTTGCTCAGGGTTTTATGTAATCAACTTTAATTCCCTGATTGTTAGCTTTGATGATTTCCCAACAATAAAAAACACATTTTCAGTCTTAGTGCAAGTTAATTCAGCATGTTTTTCTATGAAAGATCTAATAAAATTATTGCAAACGAAGTTGTAAATATAGATTCAAAATGGGGAATAGAAAGTTCTGTCTATCATGAGGTTTTTTTTCTCTGAATAAGAGATTAAAGTGACCAGTTGAGAATTGCTGCTCTTTCCAAGGCCAACTAGATGTTCTTCATTCATGTTGGCTTGTTATATAGTGCTTCATTTGTAAATAAACTTGCAAACTAGATGCCCTGAACCATTGGTTCACCTTTTTATCCTTTATTGGTTGCTTTAGTTATACTTTTTGTCATACTAGCCATGTTAATTCACTGGATACAACAGTGTAGCACACTACAGTGCAAAATATTTAAATAATTTTCTTCAAAGGTGACAGCCAATGAAGCTCAAATGCTTAAAGGCAAACTTTCAAATCAGTACATGGACATAATTCATTGAGAGGTGCAAGATTAAATTACATTGTCTTCCTTGTTTCTCTGAGCAAGGTTCCCTGTAAGCTGCATGGCTGCGCAGCCCTTTTCTGTGCCCCACACAGAGATTCCGAGCTCCCTGTGCAGGCAGGGAGCTCAGTTAAGTGGCTGGGAAAGGCAGAACCAGGCACTTGCTCCCTCGTGGTGGAGGAGCAGAGGCAGCAGCAGCTGCCTGCTGTCCTGGCTCCAGTCTCTACTCTGGTCCTCCCCTCTCCACTTCCCTGGAGGGTCTGTCTGTACACGCTGGGGTGAGTTCTTCAGTCAGGGAGGCAGGAAGTACTTGGGGGATCATGTGACCCAGATTATGCTGAAGCTGCCTTCTGAAGGGGAAAAGGGATCTGTGCTTCATTGCCTGCCATCAGCTATGTGGAAAAAGCTGGGTAAGTTACAGACGCTGCCAGATAGAATCAGCTTCTCTGCCTCTTTACCAAAACCACCTCTGCCCCATGAACTGATAACAGAGAAGCAGCCTCCCCCCTTCCTGATTCTCCCCTAGTCGTCCTGTTGGGGAATTGGCTGGGCTGGGCTCCCTTCTGTTACTTACTCACACACACACACACACATACACACATGTCACCTTTGCATGATTACATTTCAAACAAGATTTACATAACTATTTTTTTTGAGGGTTGCTGATAGCTAAATCTCTGATCTTAATGATTTTTTTAAATCCTGTGTTACTAGTTAATACATGGTAAATTATATTGCATTAAGGCCAGATCTTTGCTATGTGGTAGAGTTCTGGCTCTTATGAGTCAGAAGTAGCAAGTACTAGGTGTGATGCTCGCTGTTTTGTAGAATGAAATCTTTTTTGCGAGGTCTTTGAAACATGCATCTGTCTGTTAGAAAGGATGATGATACATGTACTCTTAGGTCTCAGAGGGGTAGCTGTGTTAGTCTTCAATGAAAAAAAAAAATGGTCTTGTAGCACCCTAGACTGACACAAATATAAAAATAGTATCATGAGCTTTCATGAGCACAATCCAGTTCTTCAGCCAAGGATAGTGTTAATTTTCTTTTTATTTGATTTCATATTAAATAATCATAAGCATTGTTCCTTGTTAATTATCTCTTGTTTTAATATATTTTCTTCCACACCTATGGACTATTTAAATATATATTTATATCTGTGGTTTTTGTTTGTACTGGTGGGTGCACATCCACACACTACCTCAATATTAGTGTTGCACATAAGAAAATTCAACCCTCCCTAGGATGGAAAATCTTAGCGGGAACACTGCTCTGGATGTATTTTCTTCTAATCCACACCTGACTTTGCATCCCTTTTTACTTTGGAGGCAACCAGAGATATCAGTCAGGCACTGCTTGAAATGTTTATAGGTATGTTAGTGGTATTGGTGGAAACAGGCACGGAAGTGCTGTCAAAGCAGCTTTAATAATTTTAAAAACAACTGATAGTCTTGCAGCACCTTAAAGACTAACACAAACTAAAAGCAGCTTTAGTTGCCTTCATATAAACTTGAGATCTCAGGGAGTAAATCTCCAGAGCTACAAAATTACCTGGCAAAAGAGGTTTGGGCAACAGGTAGGAAAAGAGAATTCTTCAAAGAACTCTCCTCCATTTTTCATAAAGCACCCTCAAAGATGTATTTCAAACTTGTAAAAATGTATGTTCTCAAACAAAGACCTCATTCACCATAAAAATGATCTGCCTGACTTAAACTGGTTCTCAAAAAGGAGAACCTACAAAGGTAGTGAATGCATCACTTATATCAGATGTTAACAGACTACAGTATATGTTACAGAAAAAGAAAGCAGTCACATAACACATGCTGCGGTAGTCAAAAGGAAGTATATTTTCCTATTGTTTACAGCCTTACGAAGTTAAGTATAGAGAAGCATCACTTGGGGGGAGGGAGAAACTACTACATCAAGTGTATGTAGATGCATTTCTGTCTTCGGCTGCTTTATGCATGTTTCTCCAGAGTTGTTTTGCATTGTTGAAAAGAATTAAAAGGCTGAAAGGGTTAGGTCATTTTTTAAATAAAATTTGAATCCCTTAATCTTACTTGATGCCCCTCCGTATACTACAAGATTTTCTGTGTGAGCTTGAGCTATAAATGCTATTTACAGAAGGTAACTGAATCTGCACCTAGAGGGAGGATGCACAGTACAAACAAAATGATTGGTCACATCTGTTTGAATCTAAGAATAAGGCAGTAGTCAAGAGGCAGGTGGAAAAAGAGAAGCTATACTTATCATTTAAAAAAAATTCAACCCTGTCATAATTTCAGGTCTGAAGAGTGTATTTTTTTCCCTATGGTACTCCTCTCTTCTGAGCACAACATATTATGGATTTATCTTCCTGATGCCCTGTAGAAGTGGTACAAATGCCAGTTTTGCAGATGGAGATAAGAGACAGATTCAGTGATTCCCACAAGGCCAGTAGAAGAGCTGGACAAATTTATGATTACACAATTGGTTTTTAATAAGACACATTTAAAATCTAGTACAATGCATAATGTAGTAGCTAAAAGCCTAGAGGTGCTTCCTGACATTTTTTAGGAGTCTAGAGCACAGCTCATTTGTAACACAGTGGTCTCATTTCTACATAATGCTGCACTATATCTTTGAGAATTAAAAAGCATGTTTCTTTGGATGAGTGTCAGAGGGGTAGACATATTAGTCTGTAACTGAAAAAATGTAAACAACGAATGGTCCTGCAGCATGTTAGAGACTAGCAAAAAATGTAGATGGTATCATGAGCTTACATAGAGTTTGATCTTTATGCATTGTTGAAGCTGTGAATATAGTGGAGAAAGACAGAAGCACCTAGAAGCCAATGATACCTTACTAGATTTATAGAAGCATGCTCGTGACCGTAAGCTATCGTAGCCAAATCTATATGAACTGGACTTGTGGGAAAATGAAAAATGTAGCTTAGAATCATGCTCGCTCCTAAGTGTAAATCCACTTAATGTTTGAAGGGCAGAATGGAGCAATTTTGTGACTATTAAACAATGCAGATGCCAAGAGTGGAATTCTAAATTGGTCTTAGAATTCAGCCAAAAAAGTTTAGTCATCTGGTTTGATATTCAGTTGTTCCTTTTGCAAGACATTAGTCTTGATATATCCCAGTCCTGACAACTGCTATATTGAAAGCTTGAAGCTTAAAAAAAATACATGAGCTGTTCTGTTGGGAAGAATATTCCTGTTTGACTACCAAATGTTCAGGGGATGTGAAAATGCCTTAATTTCTCAGCCTTGTTCAACTGGCACATAAGTTATACTTTGAAGGTGATTTGCCAGTCCCAACTCTTTGAAAAGCTGCATGCACTTTCTGGATTGATCCTCAGTCTTAATTTCATCCCCTTTCTTCTGAAAGAAGAAAGAAAACTAGAACTGAATGAAGTTCTGTCATTTACATTAAACAATGCAGTTGTGAACCTTAAACTTCAAGATAGTGAAGTCTGTAGGCATATTTTCATAATTCTGTCCAATGCCTGTTCTTGCTCTTATAAACTAAAAATGTTTGAAGTTTTCATTTTTCATTCTATTTGCACTACTGTGCTTACTTTTAAATTTCTTTTTTGTTTTGTTGGACTCTAGAGTTGACTATTGCAAGCAAAATAGTCTTAAAAACTAGTGGTCCTGTGGCACCTGGGCAGGATTTTATTTACATTAGTACAGCTGAGTCTGGGAGTCTGGTTACATTCTTGTTCTGTGGGTATCCATGTCCTCCTTGGTAGACTAGTTATGAATTCAAGCTTTAGCATAAATATTGCTGATTTTCAGGTGTCAAATAGATTTATACTGCTACTAGAAATAGCAAATAGCTCAATGTGTAGGTGAGAAGCTTTCATATTGCAAGTCATTGTTGTAGGAGTTCTTTACATTTCCAAAGATCTAGCCTGGTTATGGAACATGATGAATATTCTATCTAAACTGGAGTGCTACTGTAATTTCTTGATTGTTTGTAGCATAGGTGAGAATTTCAGAAATTCTACCTTTGTGTAGTTAGTTCACATACTGAATGTTACATGATAAACTTAAACAACAAATGGTCTGATAGCACTTGATAGACTAACAAAACATATAGATGATATCATGAGCTTTTCTGGGCACAGCCCACTTCTTCAGATTATAATCTCACAAACTTCTGAAATGCAGATGCTTGTGGTTAATTAGTATTTCTTGCATGTTCTGAACTGCAGTCCTGAAAATGCACCCTGTGGGATAAAACCCCCCAAATCCCCTTTTGATTGAGAATCCTGAATGTGGTAGTCTCCAAATGTATTCAACATTTTTATGGAAAGGTAGGAATTTTCATGTTCAGAATGTTTTGCGTGAAGAAAAACCACATGGGCTGTATTAAAAAAGATTTATAAACCAATTTTTTAAAACATATGCACAGCTTATCTACTCTTTAGAGTAGCTTTTGCGTAATTTTTTTTTTTAAATAGGTACCATCTGTCAAACCTAGGCACTAGTCTCAAAGCATGTGATGTTGGTAATCTCAGTTATATCAGTCCTCTCTTACTCCTACCCTCTTATTCCTAGCGGATCATTTGATATTGATGTTCAATTATAATCCCAGGTATCCTACACAAAGGTAGCTGTACAGATACCCTTTCGAAGGGATATTACTGTTGTGGGCAAATAGTTTTAGGGTCAGATTTTTCCTGTATCCCTTTTAGAGGTTAAATGTTGTCTTGACTTGTGATTTTTGTGGATACATCTAACAGTTGTCTCAACCCATACTTGAATCTTCCACCCCAAGCAGGTAGTCTGCTCTTGTGTTAGTCCCTTTCAGAATGTTTTAACAAACGGAGGAATGGTCTGAGGTAGAGAGGATGAAGTTTAATAAGGATAAATGCAAAGTACTCCACTTGGGAAGGAACAAACAGTTCTTCGAGTGCTTGTTCATATCGATTCCAATCAGGTGTCTGCATGCTGTGTGCACAAGCGTCAGAAACTTTTTCCCCAGCAGCTCCTGTAGGGTCGGCTGTGGAGACCCCTTGAGTGGTACAGCTATGTTAGCACATATATACCACTACTGACCCTACCCCTCCCTCAGATCCTTCTTACCGTCCATGATGGCATTGGAACTTCCTAGCTGTATTGCCTAGGCAAGCTCCTAGTCCCTAGCACTTGATAGTGATTCTCTCATTTTCCTTCCTAACTGCATTCTTTGAGAGATTCAGAAGAGGTGGGCAGGTGCCGACGGTTAGCTAGCTCCCCAGGCTCTGGGGCATGCCTAATGCCTCAGAGTTTAAGTGGTGTACCATGTGCAAACGGCCTGTGGCCCACAGCCACCCGCACGACGCGGGTCTTAAGTGTGATGTTTTTCACTTAAGCAGTGGAAAGTGTAAAATCTGCAAGGGTTTTAAGCCCCGCACAAGAAAGAAGTATTGATTCCAACAACTCCTCATGAGGCAGTGTAAAAACCTCCCCAGGCCAAGAAAACCGCACTGGGTGCAAACTCGGTACACAGTGCCCTGGCCTCCACGTGCAGTTCCACGTCGAAAGCTGGTGCTGCCAAGGACTCCCGGCGCCAGAGCCCTCTGGCACCAAAAGCCACCGCCCCAAGGCACCGCTTGACCTTGCCAATGCCAGTGGCCATAAAGAGGGCAGTGGCAGATGACCCTACAAAACACGCCCGCAGCAAGGCACGGTGCAAGCAGTTCCCCAAGTGTGAGGTCCAGGACTTGCTGTTGACTCCGGCCCTGAGAGCGGTGCCGTCAATTCTGGCATGCAGCCTGTCACCAGGATGTAGGAGTCCAGTAAAGGTGCTGAACTCCTCATCAGTGCCAGACGCTTATGAGGTCGCACGGGACCTCAGAGAGATTTCAGAAACTGAGGCGTCTATGGTGTAGGACAAGCCTCCAGCACTGCCGAGACCACACTATTCAAGGGGTAAACTAGTGATCCTTTTGCTTCCTCATTCCCTGGAGCGGCACTGAGGCAGATCAACATCCTCTTCCTCCAAAGGCTCTTCTCTGGCACAGCGCACCGTACCGTACTTGTGGCTTCGGTGGACACTTCAGCACTGGGTACATGTGACAAAGGTGGAGATCCATCACTTCTGGCACCGAGCGGGCCACAACGCTTGGTGTCGAGGTCCCATTCCCAGTCCTGGACCACATTGAGATCAAGAGGGAATTGGCACCGCTCCAGGTCTCATCTTTCAAGATCACCAAGGCCATCCACCAGTACAGCACTGGCATCATAGGCGCCACCATGGTCCTCAGTCGGAGTCTGACATGGTGTTGATGCGTTCCTGCAGGAGCAGTAGCGACCATAAGGGACTTGACACTCCCCACCCTCCTGACACCCACCCCCCACACAATGGCCTTTCTGGACACCCTGGGAATACCACCAGTCCCAGGGTGTACCCAGATTCTCTAGATCGGTGGTCTCTACCAGCCATCAGTCCTGATCTCCTGGGTACAGATGGCAGTCGAGGACACCTTCTGTCACTATCTCAGTCTGCTGGGGGCGATAGCCCAGAAATTGAGGTCCCAGACCACACCTCGCATCAAGAGTGGCCAGCTCAGCCAGTGAGGTAGGTACAAGACCACTGTCTCCCTGACCCTTCAGTGGACCCACTGCCACTGCAGGCTTCTTCATCCTCTTCCCTGGATCAGCCTCTGGTGGGGGCCTCATCTGGTTGACCATAGGGCGTACCAAGAGCTGTTGCACCAGGTGGCCCAGAATATGAACCCTCCTTATGGAGGAGATACAAGAACCAGAGGACCCAATGGTAAACATTACCCCAAGAGGGCCCATCGAAGGTGGCCTTGCCGATTGTAAAGACTATCCAGTCTAATTATAATAACCGATGGCAGAACCCTGTTTCTGTACCACTCACAGCAAAAGGGGTGGAGAGTAGGTACTTCATGTCTTCCAAAAGGTATGAATTCCTCTTTTCTCACCCACACCCCTCCTCTCTCATTGTCTCAGCTGTTAATGAGAGAGAGAGAGGCAGGGCCAGCAGGTGCCGGCGCCCAAAGCCAAGGAAGCTAAAAAGATCAGCCTTTTTGGTAGGAAGGTCTATTCTGCAGGGGGCCCACAGTTGAGGATTGCAAACCAGCAGGCAATCCTCTGTCTGTATGCTTTTAAATCCTGGGAGGCACTCAAAATATAAAGAGCTCCTGCCCCCAGATGCACAACAGGAGTTTGGGGCCTTGTCAGAGAAAGGGCATACCATAGTCAGAACCTCCTTGAAAGTGGCTCTGGATTTGGTGGACTCAGCAGTGAGAACATTCTCGACAGGGTTGGCCATGCATAGATCGATATGGTTACAAGTCTCGGGTCTCCCTCCAGAGGTCCAGTACACTTTACAGAACCTCCTGTTTGAGGGCAGGAGTTTTCTGAACAGATGGACTCCAAACTCCACACTCTTGAGGATTCATAGGCAACTATGAAATCCTTGGGAATGCACACCGCTGCTACCCAGAGGCACGCCTTCAGACTCCAACCCCCTCTGAGGAGGTTTGCACCTAGACAACGCCAAGAGCAACAGTGTAGGCTCAATAGAAACAGTAATAGGAAGAGAACCCCTATTAGCAGCCAAACCAGGGGAATAACTCCCTCCAGGCGCAAAGCAGGGTTTTTGAAGGTGCTCCCGAGGGCAGGCCACCAGTCTCACCGAATTCTTCCCCTTCGTTTTCAGCCAGACTCTCCTACTTCTACCATGCGTGGGCCAGCATTATTTTGGACCGTTGGATCCTCCGCATGGTTGGAGTGGACTACTCCCTGCAATTCTTCTCCTGAACACCTTCGCACCCCACTTCCCCGTCCCTCTTCAAGGACACCTCTCATGAGCATCTCCTAAGACAGGAGGTCCAATTGCTCCTAAGTTGGGGGTGATCCAAGAGGTTCCGCTAAGGGTAAGAGGTAAGGGGTTCTACTCCCATTATTTCCTAATCCTGAAGGCAAAAGGGGTTCTAAGACCTATTTCTAGACTAGAGAAACCTCAACTGCTACATGTGGAAAAAGAAGTTTCATATGGTCTCCCTGGCCACTATCATTCAGTGCCTGAATCCGGGTGACTGGTACGCTGCCCTTGACATGAAGGACGCATATTTCCATGTATTGATCCTCCCGTGTCACAGGCGCTAGTTCAGATTCACGGTGTGGAACGAGCATTATCAGTTTACAGTTCTACCCTTTTGCCTGTCCACCGCCCCCCCGTGTGTTTATCAATTGCATGTCGGTGATGGTGGCATTCCTGCACAAAAGGGGTGTTCAGGTGTTCCCATACCTGGATGACTGGCTACTGGAAGCAACCTTCCAGGAACAGCTCCATATGCATGTAAGACTAATGTTAGAGCTGTTCAGGACTCTGAGCATCTTTTTCAACAAAGAGAAACCAGTGATGAGTCCTGTGCAAAGAACAGAGTTCATTGGAACAACTCTAGACTCAGGGATGGGTGACGCTTCCAGAAGACCGTCTCAGATAATATGGGACTTGGTATCCTCTCTCATTCAGTATCCCATCTCAACTGTGAGGACGTGCCTTAGCCTTCCGAGTCATATGGGATCATGCTGCCACATGATCAGATATGCCTGACTGCACCTCTGATCCCTTCAGGGGTGGCTTGCCTTGGTCTGCTTGCCGATGCAGGACAGTTTGGACCTAGTGGTATCCATCCCACAGACATAATATCCACCCTCAGATGGTGGTCTGATCCACATAGTCTGGACAAAGGAGTGGCATTCGCCCCGCTGGTGCCTACCATGACTCTGGTAACAGATGCTTCAGACCTGGGGTGGAGAGCCCACTTGGGGAACCTAAGGACCCAGGGAATGTGGTACTCTGCAGAGCAGTCACGTTGGCCTGCTGAGTATTCCACTCTCAGATGCAGTGTGTATGGACAGCATGACCACGATGTTTTATATAAACAAGCAAGGGGGTCAAGGTCATCCCGTCTTTCTCTCGACCATGTGGAGGTCCATGTGGAGGCCTAGTACCTCCTGGGCCTGCAGAACACGCTTGCGGATGCCCTCATCATGACCTTCCTGGCCCACAAGTGGTCAGTCAAAATAGACATTTTACACTCAATTTTCTGCAGGTGGGGGACTCCTCATCTAGCGCTGTTTGCCACATGCAAGAACAAGAAGTGCAAGGACTTCTGTTAATTCCAGAATAACAGTCCAGGCTCCACAGCAGACACATCTGCAATCCTGGGGGTGGAGGGGGGAGCTATTGTATGCATTTCCCCATGTCCCCCTGTTATATCAGGTCCTACTCAAGACCCGGAAGGACAAGGCATGTCTGATTCTACTGGTGCTGGTGTGGCTGCACCAACACTGGTTCTCCAACCTTCTTATCCTGTCAGTGGAGGCCCCGATAGCCCTTCACCCAGATCTCCTCACGCAACACTAGGGGCATCTCAGACACCCAGACCTGCGCTTTCTCCACCTCATGACATGGAAGCTGGATGGCTCAATCTGTTAGAGCTTCAGTGCTCAGCTCAGGTTCAGGAGGCAGGAAGCCCTCCACTAGGGCAGTGTACTTGGCCAAGTGGAGGAGGTTTTCCTCGTGATGTGCAGAACAGAATGTCTTCCTGAGGAGGGCACCCATTCTGGTGGTATTGGATTACCTGTTGCACTTACAAACGTAGGGCCTAGTGCCCTCCTCTGTTAAGATCCATTTAGCGGCTGTGTCTGCTATCCCCCCCAGGGTGTTCCCAACATTCCCTTTTTGGTCACCCAATAGTAACCCGCTTTAGGAAAGGGTCGGACAGCTTGTATCCATACTCTCACCTGCCTGTACTGACATGGGACATTAATTTGGTGCTCAGTAAAATTATGGGACACACCCACCCCTTTGAACCAATGGCTGAGTGTTAATTGCTTCGCCTGTCCATGAAGGTGGCCTTCCTGGTGGCCATCACTTCAGTGAGAAGTGTGTCTGAACTATGAGCTCTTTTCTCATTGCCCCCCATAGACGGTGTTCCACAAGGACATGGTGCAGCTCAGGCTGCACCCAACCTCCCAATTCCATCTTGGTCAAGATATCTTCCAGTTTTCTACCCAAAACCATATTCTAGCACTAGGCAAAGAGCGTTGTACATGCTAAATGTGAAAAGGGCCCTAGCCTTCTACATCGACTGCACAAGGCCATTTAGGAAATCCACTCAACTGTTCGTAGCTATAGTGGAACAGATGAAAGGGGATCTGATTTCCGCACAGACTGTATTATCTTGGATAATACAGTGCATATGCACCTGTTATGATCTGGCAGTAGTTGCATCCCCTGCTGGTGATGGGACACTCAATTAGGGCACATGCCTCGTCTACTGCATTTGTAGTGCAGGTTCCCCTCCAAGAGATCTGTAGGGCAGCCATGTGGTCCTCCATACCCATGTTCACAGTGCAGTACATCGTCGACAGGTTTTCTAGGGAGGATGCAGCTGTCGGTAGGACAGTGCTCCAATCTGTGATTCCTAACTCCGATCCCACCTCCGTGGGGTAGCAGCTTGGGATTCACCTGACTGGAATCAATGTGAACAAGCACTGAAAGAAGAAAAGACCTGTTCTCAAGATGTGGTGTTCATGTCCATTTCATTACCCACCTTCCTTCCATGCTGTCAAAGTAGCCAGCAAGAAGGAACCAAGGGAGGGGTAGGGTCGGCAGTGCTATATGTGCTCTAATATAGAGGTGCTAATATAGTGGCAACACTCTAGGGGTCGCCACAGCCAACACTACGGTTGCTGCTAAGGGAAAAAGTTTCCAGCGCTTGTGCGCATACACCTGATTGGAATGGATATGAACAACACATCTCAAAGAACACCAGTTACGAGAACAGGTAAACTGTCTTTTTCATGTATACAAAATGGGAAATGACTGCCTCGGAAGGAGTACTGCAGAAAGATCTAGGGGTCCTAGTAGACCACAAGCTAAATATGAGCCAACAGTGTGACGCTGTTGTAAAAAAAGCAAACTTGATTCTGGGATGCATTAACAGGAGTCTTTTGAGAGAGACATGAGGAGTAATTCTTCTGCTCTACTCTGCGCTGATTAGGCCTTAACTTGAGTATTGTGTCCAGTTCTGGGTACCATGTTTCAGAAAGATGTGGCAAAATTGGAGAGGGTCCACAGAAGAGCCACAAAAATGATGAAAGGTCTAGAAAATGACACATGAGGCTAAAAAAACTGAGTTATTTAGTCTGAGAAAGAGAAGGCTGAGAAGGGGCATGATAGATGGGGCTTGGTCCTGCTGTGAGGGCAGGGAACTGGACTAGATGATCTCTCAAGGTCCCTTCCAGTTCTAGTATTCTACAGTTCTTCCAAGGCTATGTCTACTGTAGCTACTTCTACTGAAAAACTTCCCACTGTTACTAACATGACACAGATGTGAAAAACATGGTGGCTAAAATGTTGGTAGCAGTCTGGAGGCTTGGTCATAACATTACTGGAACTGTTGCTACCATCAGTGGTCCTGCTTTGGTCAAGGGACTGGACTCTGACTCCTGAGGTCTCTTCCAGCCCTAGGATTCTATGATTTTATGATTCTTTCATACTACTTGAGCAAATTCACTTTCTACCTCCTCAGCTGTGATTGTGATCTGTTCCGAGTGGTCTAATGCTAGTTCAGAAATCTGTCCTTCACAACAAAGGGATTGATCCTCCCATGGACAGCACATAATGTGTGTCACTTTATTTTCATGTGTACTGAAATGCTTCTAGGAGTACTCTCATGGCCACGTAAGTGTGGAATATTTTTATTGCTGTAATACAAGGAGAAATCTGGCTTCTATAAAGATAATACATCTTATTCCAAAGATCACTGAAAACTTCATTATGACAGTTACATCTGCAACTATATATGTTTCCTACTCTGATAACTGAAATAAATCCTGCCCTTCCTATAGTGGGTAAGTGAGGGGAAGGGTGGGAAGCATTGTCAGCAGATTCTAGGTGCAAATGCCCTTGTGACAAATTGCCACCAGCTAATTAGGGTGATAAGTAATGGCCACTCTTTCCAATTATACAAGGCTTATTTCAAATAAGACTAAACAGATGATGTTCCTTTCTTAAAATCCATTGTAACATACTAGAACTACTGGTTGTTATGGAAGGCCTATTGCCTATTGACATCAAACTTAAATTGGATCAGCCTACTCTTTTTTTTTAAATGGCTTTTGGAAGAGTCAGATATTCACAAAACATTTATCTGCCTCTCCCCATGTCCTCACCAGGCACCAGCTTGTTTAACCAGGTGCCAGTGGACTCTCCAGGATGTCAGCTGAGAGTTTGACAGACAGTAGACATTTATTAAAGTGGCGAGGAGTCCTGTGGCACCTTATAGACTAACCGAAGTGTTGGAGCATAAGCTTTCGTGAGTAAAGACCCACTTCGTCAGAGAAAAACAGACAAGCTAATGGGATATTAGTCAATTATGCTTTGCTGATGGCTCCATAAATAGCTTCTCTATTAAAACACAAGTTTAGCTATTGTTGGCTGATATTCTGACATACTTGAGCAAAACTCTTCAGTATTTTTAAAGTGGGGGACAACTTTCCAGAAAAACCTTCTAGGGGAGAGCCATATGCCAAAGCCCTGCCCCTTCCCGAAAGCCATGCCCTGCTCACTCCATTTCCCCCTTTTCGTTTTCTCATTGACTCTTCCCCATCCTCACTCACTTTTACTGGGGTAGGGCAGGCCTGGGGTGGGGTTTAAGGATTCTCTGTGTGGGACGGGGCTCCAGGCTGATCCTTGGCAAGTGGTTGAAGTACAGGAGAGGGTGAGAAACATTCCCTCTGGGAGGGTGGGGGAGGTCAGGGTGTTCCCTCTAAGACAATGGTCTCTGACTTTTTTTTTAAGCACAAGATCACTTTTTGAATTTAAGTCAATCCAGGATCTACCTCAAACCCAAAACCCCTTGCCCTGCCTCCTTCCCGGTGACCCTGCACCTACACCACCCCTTCTCCGAGGCCCTGCCCTGCTCGCTTTGTGGAGATGGGGGACATGAAAAGGGGGAGGGATACATCCTGACATTAGCACCCCCTTCTTCCACCCTGCACAGCAAGCAGGAGGTTCCTGGGGGCAGCTCCAAGACAGAGGGCAGGAGCAGCACGAAGTGGGAAGAGGAGACAGTTGAAGACAGCCTTCCTGCCAAACCAGTCAGGATCACCTGTCAGAGGCTCCAGGATTTACCAGTAGCTTCCGATCTACTAGTTGGTGACCACTGCTCTAAAATTTTTTTCATCCATGAGCAGAGTGAGTTTTGTCTTGTGCATCAGTATTGATGTCATGTAAGCTTGTTCAGATGTGTGCCACTGGGGCACCCACCAGTTACTAGCAAAATGTTTTTATATAATTTAAATTATGTAAGAAAATATACTAAAACAAGGGATAATTAACAAGGGGCATAACCCTGCCTCCATCCACGCTGAAAACCACCCACCTTGGCATCCAGTCTTACTCACACCCACCCTTGCTCCCACTGTTCCTGCATCCATAGGCTCCTCAACTCCTGCACTCCCATCCTGTGCACCTTTTACCATGTTTAGAATATTTGATTTCACTGGATCGATTCTGTCCCCCTGCCCACGGGCCACATAGCTTAGCACAGAGACAAAACGCAAGCACTGATACTGCATTACGCACAAACTAACACAACGCACTGCTGACCCATGTTAATACAATCTACCTTTGGAAATGCACACTAATGCACAACCTAAGAGCCTGGGAACTGAAAGCCCCATGGGAACTGAAAGACGCACAAGCTCTCTCACTGCACAGATGACAACACACACTGACCACAAACACAGAAGGAAACTAATGTACGCTAAAAATGCCCAGGCTCTCTCAACACACAGATGGAAACAATATACACATTAACACAACCCCAATTCACAACACACATACAGAATACACCTCAAAATACACAAACTTCACATTCTCTCAGCCACTCACAAATACAGGTCTACAATTTGAAACAATCTCTCTCTCTCTCTCTCTCTCTCTCTCTCAAAAAATCAGTGTTTCTCAACCTTTATTTTTTTTTTTTTTATAAAGTACCCCTTCAAAAAAAAATTGAGTACTCCCAGTACCTAGTTTTCAGGCACACAATTTTTTTCTACCATTATAACACATTTGTTTAAACAACTTAATCATAGCCAGGCAGGCGATGAAATTTTTGGGTGTAAAAAGTATAAAAATATAAATTAAGTTTTCTGCAAATTTCAGTTGTTGACATATCTCCAGACTTCTCTCGAGTACCCCTAAGGGTACTCGTACCACTGGTTGAGAAACACTGCTCTAAATGACAGGACCCTTACATAAAAGACCCAGTCTACCTAGCTTTACAACTGCTGTCCATAATTAAAGAAGAAAAGAAATACATCCAATAACTATTAATTCTCCGGTTACAGTAAAACCCATCACCTAATGCTCCCTGCCCTATTTATGAACAAACAAAGGTAAGAGGAGCTGACATTTTTGAACCATCTCAATTACAACTAATGCTAATTTCTTAACATTCACATACATTTCCAGGGCATGCAAGTACTAGTTTAAATAACCTACCTGATCTAGCAGGTGGCAAGTTTTTTTTGGAGGGAGGTAGGGGGATAATCCAGACACATACCAAGACCTTTAAGAAGTTTGTCTGCAGCACCCTAACACTTCCAGCCAAACCATTCTTTAGAAACATGGATCTAAAGAGATCAGCCCTCCAGACTACAGTCAACGAGATTGCTGAGTATCTGTATGTGTGCGATCCGATGCATTTCGATCGAGTAGACAGTGTAGGGTTTTTATACGCACATGCAGATATGTGACAAGGAAAGGTTATGTATATATTTGCTCCTGGTACACATGTAGGTTTAATTTATTGCTACCTAATATATGAAAATATGTGTGTGAGAAATTAGATATAAAAAGCATATAAAGAGAGTGTGTCTACACCGATTCATGCATTAGTTACATTCTATTAGTCTGTTGCACCCCCAATTGCTCCCGCGTATCTATCGAATATACTTACCAGTGCTAGCTTCACCAAGGCACTGCTGCTAACATGCCGCAGCTATGGTCTAGCAACAGGTGTATCGTCTTCTCTGCTGAGATCTGTCCCCGAGAAGGGTGACTGGCCATAAGTCTGGTGATGGAGAGGCCTGGGTGGAGGTCACCAGTTTAATGCTGGGCTAACACCACAGCTCAGGCCTGGGCACCAGCTGCCGGAGCAGCCATCCACCACACAGCTCTGGCTCTGGTCCTGGCCAGGGCCACTGGAGGAGCAGCTGCTGCCCACCATGCACCTCTGACTCTGGCCCTGGCCCTGGCCAGTGCCACAGGAGAAGCTGCCTCCAACCATGCGGCCCATAGCTCCAGCCCTGGGGAAGGGCTGAAGCTAGGGCCAGGGACATATGGTGGCTGCCCAGCTGCTCCTGGGTCGGGGCCGCCGCCTGTCACGTAGCCTTGCCCCGGAACAGCTGAGCAGCCACTGCTCTGCTGAGGAGGTGGATGGGCCTTAAAATCTTGGTGCACACCTGTGCAGGCATGCACCTTAGAGGGAACAGTGGTCAGGGCTAGTGCAGGGGATACAGGGTGCTGGCTCTGGGAGGGGGCTCAGGAAAGGGATATGGGATGCAGGAGGGTATTACACTTACTTTGGGTGGCCCCTGACCCACATCTCTTCCATAAGGGGCCAACATGCCCCTGTGGCTTCTAGGGTGGCATGTGGCTCTATACTGGCCCCTCAGTCAGTACCAACCCCACAATGCCCACTGGATGCAGTGACCTGTTTCTGGCCAATGGGAGCTAGGGATGTATTAGTATACATGTTTAAATTGTTAATCTTCATGTTTACACGCAAGCCCCCCACCACCACCACCACCACACACACATGCTGTATCAGAGGCATCAGTGGGTGCGGGAGAGCAGGCAGGAGCTGGTGGTCACGGGGAGCCAGCTTTTAAGCAAGTTCCTCACTAGCACCAGCTTCCAGGGAGCCGCCCGTCCACCCTCCACCTCCTGTGCTGTTGCCTCTGATACAGAAGGGAGGCAGGGGGAGAGGCAGGAGCCAGTGCTTGTGGGGAATCAGATTTTAAGCCAGCTCCCTGTGAGCATCAGCTCCCATCTTTCTCTTCCCCTTCCCCCTGCACTGCTGTGAGAGGGCAGGTGGCTCTGCATGTAAACCTGTAACTGCTGAAAACTTCAGTGGTTACATTTACAAAAAATGCTTTTTAACATCCCTAATGGGAGCTGTGGGGGCAGTACTTTCAGGCAGGAGCAGCACATGGAGACTTCTGCTCTCCCTCCTTTCCCTAGTACTGTGGGGGCATGGGGCAAATTAGGGGGTGACTGAACATTCTACAGCCGATCTTCTGTGATTCTCTGGTGCTCTACCATTCAAAATATTTTCTGTAACTTGTGTTGGTTTCCATTTGTTTAAAGCTTTGAGGTTTTTTGTCAACTTGTCTTTAAAAAATAGTTCCAAATGAAACACTGGATTTTGTCTATTTTGTGTTGGGTGTTTTAAATGTGGTGGATTGATTACACTCCTCCTATCATGCTTATTTAAAATACTATAAACTGTTAAATAATTTCTTTGGTGGGGGACTCCTATTTGTTCTTAATGGGTGAGAGTTTGTTTTCAAGTAATTACCATGTACATCAATTCTCACAGTAGGACTTTTCTTCTCTGCTGAGACTGGGAGCAGGTACCATTCTGTCAACTATGTTTATGATATTAAGAAGTCCATGAGGACAATTTCTTTGAGAGTTGTAGATAGTCTAAGCATGATCCTTAGGGTGGTGAGGTGTCCAGTATTAAAAAAATTCAGAAAATACTGGACACCTGTTCTTAAAGGGGCCTTGCTGGTTTTTTTTATTTCTTTTATGTTTTTTGATTAATAATGCTCAGGGGGTCTCTTTTTTTTTTTTTTCTCAACAACTTTGGTCATAATGGGGGATTTAGGAGACATATTGTGTTCCCTATGCCCTATCCTATAGAGAAACATTAGATGTTAACTCTTCCACCCCGAAAGCAGGAGGTAAAAAGATTGTCACTTTATCTAAGGTAAGTCCTTCCTCCTTCATACTAGTGTGAAAAACTGTTCCCCTGCTTCTCTACACCAGGAGAAAAGGGAGACAAAAAAGACAGGACTAAAGAGAGGCTGTTTGTAAAAACAGATCTCTCTGAGCCATGCATCTTCTCACATTTTACCTGTCAAGAGCCTCTACAAATGATTTCCCTTATGCAGGGCCCTCTGTCCTCACTCCCCACCTCTCTTCAACCTCCCCCACCGCCCGCCCCGCCGCCTCCCCACACTTTTACCCAGCTTTCTGGATTGTTGAGGGCTACAATTTTGAGCCTCCTGATTTACTTACCCATCCTCTACTCCTGAACTTTTTTTCCTTATAGAACACATTTCCAGCTCTTTCTTTAGCTGCATCTACCGCATCTAGGTGCCCTGTCTAATCCGAGCCAGCAGCTCTGATTGTACAACTGACAGGCCCTGCACTCAATACTCTGCATTGATGAGAAAGTTACTTATTGATAATCTTGATTTGATGTGTTTTTCTCTTCTTCATTCCATGACTTTTCCTGGTCTAGAAGTACTCAAACTAATTAGAAGGGGATAGTGATCCCTTTATGTATAGTACTGAAGTACCTGTTTACTTCCTGCTTCCTGGTTTCCAGTGATCTTCACAATTAAGCAATGGGTTATTCAGGGAAACCATTGGAGCCAATATTTTCATTAGTAGTTATGAGGCAGAACTTGCAGATTAGCAACTGGGGTAGCATTTTTCACTTACATGGATAGACTTATTTCTTAGTTTTGGTTCCTCTGTAAATAGAAATACCTGGGCAGAATTGTGGTTGTCTGTCTGAGTAACTTCAGTTACAAAATATGAAAATAGACCGTTTTGGATTAAGAATGACCTTGAATTTGAATTTCCAGACTTTCTGACTTTTGTCTTTTGATAACTACAGTGGTCTACTAAAGTCTTTTTTACAGGAAGTAACAGATCATCAACATATCTAGATTAATTATGTTTTTTGGGGGGAATGTTGCTCTTTTGAGCTGGGAGCTTGCCAGCTTCAAACACATTATCTGATTCATTGACACTGCAGGAGGAGTTTACTGCATTCTCTGTTACTTAAATTTTATAGGGCTACAACATGGTTTTTAATTGCATGTACTTCTTAGGCATCTCTGCTGCTTCCTTCCCTCTTCAGATATTTTATATTCTTCTCTTCCTTCCCCTCCCAAAAAGATCTCTGCCACACTTAACATTGTGGTGCCTCCTGCTAGGGAGAATTGAGTGACTTTTCCTCCTTTAAATTACTTGGCTTCCTAAGAGAAACACATTGCACTTTACATAGATGTTACCTATGAAGTTCTGTTTTAAAAAAACAAAAGCCCTAATAAAAGCCATTTTCCTGTAGAAGTGAAAATGTCTAATGGGACTTCTGTGGAATAGTATTTAAGTTCCAGGAAAATATCTGCTGGAGTCTGGTGGCTGAAGTTTGCAGGATATCATGCACAGAGAAGAAATTCATCTTTTACATATTTCAATATACATACAGTTTCAAAAAACAGCACCCATGGCAATCTATAAATCTGTAACATTCAAATACATGGTAGCACTGTGGAAACTTAACGTCACTATTCAGAGCTCTCTGCAGTACAAGCTATAAGTGCTAAACAGCCACAAGGTGTTCCGGCGCACAAGATGAATCCTTTAAGTCCTTTGGCGTGAACAGTGTGCTGTGTTAATTTTAGATGTAAAGTGAGTGGACTTTTATCTGTCTCTTTTCTAGGAACTGGAGACATTGTTGCTGTCATGATTACAGAATCCAAGGTAAAGGAGATCCTAAATTACTTGGAAAAGAACATCTCTGTCCTGATGGCAATAGCAGTTGGAGCCCGTGTTCCTCCGAAGAATATTAGTCGTGGCTCTCTAGTCTTTGTGTCAATATCATTCATCGTTTTGATGATAATTTCTTCAGCATGGTTAATATTTTACTTCATCCAGAAGATCAGGTACACAAATGCACGTGACAGGAATCAGGTAAGATGTCCCTTGCTTCCCTCTATTTAGATGTTTTGATGTTTTATATATTACAGTAGTTAACTATCGGATCATATATTAATTATAAGAATAGAATTATAAGAATAATTATACTGTCTCAGAGGGGTAGCCGTGTTAGTCTGTAACATAAAATGAGTAGTCCTGTGGCAACTTAGAGACTTTTGTTAGTCTCTCAGGTGCCACAGGGCTACTCATGTTTTAATTAATCTAGCAAATGCTTGCTATGAGGAGTAACAATTATAGAAAGTCTCTATGCAAAAACCAGGAAGGAATATTACTTTATACAGTAAGATACTCTAGTTGATTGTCATTGCAAATTCTTTATTATTGAGCCACAAACTAAAGTGTGATCTACCGTTTAAAATTATCAGTCTAAGAAAGTATATTGTAGATTTTTATATATCTACCCCTCTTAGTCTGAAAAATTTAAAGTGAATTACTCAAGAGTTGTGTGTAGTAGGACATAATAATTCTAAAGAAAGAATGCATTTTCCGATTATTATTTTTTAGTTTCTGGAATCTACTATGTATGTGGGATTATTTAAAGTTTAAAAATTCCTTAAGAACTCTAAACGACCCAGTGTTATAAAGTGATGTACAGTGCAATACAATATTTTCTGCTGCTGCTTCAAGTAATGTCCCTTTGGGTGCTCTATTCTAAGAGGTGTATCTGTCCTTGCACTGCTGATCAGAGAACTTTGGTAGCAGTGTCCATTCAGCTCGCACATGCACTATCCCCTTGTTTTCTGCCATAAGGCTAACCAGTGTTGTGCAGATAAACTCTCCTTAGTTCTTTTTCAACAGCCCCTGACTATTTTTTACTGGATGATTAGCAATTCTAAAGAGGTTAATCTTTAGCACTTTTTTTAAGCTTCTTTTCTTTTCTTTACTCTATCTATTTTGTCTATTGGCCAAAAAAAAGGACTTCATTCTTTCCTCCATCCCCTGTCGGAGTCAGATAACAGGAAGTTTTGAGAGGGACTTCTCCAGGTGGAGAAGGAGCTAATACAGGACCCTTGAGGGAAGTGGCTGTCTGTAGTGTGTGTTTGTGTTTGGGGGTTTCTTGCTGTGTGCTGAGCTTGTTTGTCTGTCTGGGGTTTGGAGTTCTTCTCTCCCAGGAGTGTGTGCTGTGGTTGGCAGGTGGAAGCTGTGAGCTTCTAATCAAGGTTTGAAAACTAGAAGCCTCTGCTCATTGGTTGAGCCTTAGCCCTTCCCACTGATTATCAGACAGTCCAAGGCTTTATATAGCAGAGTCAGCAACCAGGGGCTGATAACAGGGAGCTTTGAGAGGGATTGGGAAGGGGGCACGATACACTTGCCATTCTTTAAAATCTTTCACTAAACTATTATCAAAGCTTCCTAAGCTCTGGTGGGCCTTCAGAGGTTGATTGCATCAGAGGCAAGGCTTTGAGCTGGGTCTAGTCTCCGCCTTCTAAACAAGACAGCCAGAGCAAATGCAGAGAGCAGCGAACAGGGCAGCAATCAGCATGGGAGTTTGCCTGGGAATTCACCCTGGGAGACCCCTGTAGTGTTTAGTGCTCTTTTCCTTGAAGAAATTTTTTTTCTTTTCTCTCTCCTGCCCTTCAAGGAGGCATTTAATAACATCTGAGGAATCTCTCAGAAGGAAGGCAGTTACAGATGGTGATAGGTCTGCTGTTGTTACCTGCACAGCATGTGCCATGTTTGTCTTCCTCCTGGAAGAAAGAAGGGATTTCATCTGCACTAAGTGCAAGCTGGTTGCCATTTTGGAAGAAAAAATTAGAGGACTTGAGGCCCAAGTATCAACCCTACGTTCTATCCAAGAGCATGAAGACATCCTCGATAAAGGCAGCGTTTAATCCTGCAGGCACAGCAGGCTGAAGAGCCAGTGAGGGCAGTATAGGACAAGGAAGAGAACTGGCAGCATGTAACCACTAGAAGGAGGCAGCCAACTCAGGTATCCCCCATTTCTGTAGAGGTAAGTAACTGCTTTCAGGCTTTCTCCACAGGCACTGTGGTGGAAAATGCTTTGGCAGGGACCTCTCAGGGAAGAAATTGGAAGAGAACACCATCTACCAGAAGGCATGGGGATGCGTAGTCCTAGGGATGGGGATTCCACGACCACCACCCCCAAACGAAGAAGACGGGGAGGGGAGGGGGAGTCAGGGACTCCCTCCTAAGAGGGACAGAGTCATCCATCTGCCGTTCAGACCTGCAATCTCGAAGTATGCTGCTTACCAGGACCTCGCATCCAGGATGTGACCAAGAGTCTTCCAAAACTGATCAAACCTTCGGATTGCTACCCCTTCCTGATTTTCCATGTAAGAACTAACGATACGGCCAAGAATGACCTTGAGTGGGTCACTGCGGATTATGTAGCGCTAGGAAGAAGGATCAAGGAATTTTGAAGCGCAAGTGGTGTTCTCGTCCATCTTTCCGGTTGAAGGATAAGGTCTGGGTAGGGATCGTCTAATTGAAGAAGTAAATGCATGGTTGCGCAGGTGGTGTTGGAGAGGGCTTTGGTTTCTTTGACCATGGGACTCTGTTCTGGGCACAAGGATTGTTAGGAAGAGATGGGATCCACCTAATCAAGCTAGGAAAGAGCATCTTCGTGGGCAGGCTTGCAATCCTAGTGAGGAGGGCTTTAAACGAGATTCGTTGGGGGACAGTCACCAAAGCCCTGAGGTAAGTGAGGAAGTCGGATACTGGGAAGAAGATTGGGAAACAAACAGGAAGAATTAGAAAGCCCTGGCCCAGTCAAAGAACTGATTTGATTGGAATAACAGAGACTTGGTGGGCTGACTCGCATGCCTGGAGCACTGTCATGGAAGGGTATAAACTGTTAGGAAGAACAGGTGGGGGAGAAAAAGAGGAGGAGTTGAACTGTGTGTAAGAGAGCAGAATGATTGCTCGGAGCTCCAGTATATAGAGGGAGAAAAGCCTGTTGAGAGTCCATGGGTTAAGTTTAGAGATGGAAGCAACAGGGGCGATGTTGTGGTTGGTGTCTGCTATAGACCACCAGATCAGGTGGATAAGGTAGACAAGGCTCTCTTCAGACAACTGAGAGAAGCTTCCAGATGGCAGGCCCTGGTTCTCATGGGGGATTTTAATCACCCTGACATCTGTTGGGAGACCAATACAGCAGTACACAGACAATCCAGGAAGTTTTTGGAAAATGTTGGGGATAACTTCTTTGTACAAGTGTTGAAGGAACTGACTAGGGGCCATGCGCAGCTTGACCTGCTGCTCACAAAGAGGGAGGAACTAGTAGGGGAAGCAGAGGTGGGTGACAACCTGGGAAGCAGTGATCATGAGATGATAGATTTCAGGATCCTGACCAAAGGAAGAAAGGAGAGTAGCAAAATACACACCCTGGACTTCAGAAAAGCAGACTTTGACTCCCTCAGAGAACTGATGGGCAGGATTCCCTGGGATGCTTACATGAAGGGGAAAGGAGTCCAGGAGAGCTGGCAGTATTTTAAAGAAACCTTATTGGAGGCACAGGAAAAAACAATCCTGAGGCACAGTAAGAAAAGCAAATATGATAGGCAACCAGATTAAGCTCACCAAGGATTTTCCCGGTAAGCCAAACACAAAAAGGAAGTTTACAAGAAGTGAAAAATTGGACAGATGACTAGGGAGAAGTATACATATATTGCTCGAGAATGCAGGGGAGTTATCAGGAAAGCAAAAGTGCAATTGGAATTGCAGCTAGCAAGGGATTTGAAGGGTAACAAAAAGGGTTTCTATAGGCATGTTAGCAAGAAGAGGGTGATCAGAGAGAGTGTGGGGCCCCTACTGGATGAGGGAGGTAACCTAGTGACAGATGATGTGGGAAAAGCTGAAGTACTCAATGCTTTCTTTGCCTCGGTCTTCACAGACAAGGTCAGCTCCCAGACTAATGCACTAGACAATGCAGTAGGGGAAGGAGGTGGACAGCGCTTGGTGGGGAAAGAACAAGTTAGGAACTATTTAGAAAAGCTAGACATACACAAATCCATGGGTCCACATTTAATGCATCCGAGAGAACTGAGGGAGTTGGCAAATGTCATTGCGGAGCCTTTGGCCATTCTTTGAGAGATCCTGGATGATTGGAAAAAGGCAAATGTAGTGCCCATCTTTAAAAAAGGGAAGGAGGACAATCCAGGGAACTAGAGACCAGTCAGTCTTACCTCAGTCCCTAGAAAAATCATAGAGGGGATCCTCAAGGAATCCATTTTGAGGTACTTGGAAGAGGGGAAAGTGATCAGGAATAGTCAACATGGACTCATGAAGGGCAAGTCGTGCCTGACCAATCTGATTAGCTTCTATGATGAGGTAACTGGCTCTGTGGATATGGGAAAGTCAGTGGATGATATACCTTGACTTTATCAAAGCTTTTGATATGGTCTCCCACAGCATTCTTGCCAGCAAGTTAAGGGAGTATGGATTGGCTAAATGGACTTTCTAAGATGGATAGAAAGCTGGCTAGACTGTCCGGCCCAACGGGTAGTGATCAATGGCTCGATGTCAGGTTGGCAGTTGGTTTCTAGCGAAGTACCCCAAGGATCAGTTCTAGGACTGGTTTTGTTCGACATTTTTATTACTGACCTGGATGAAGGGATGGATTGCACCATCAGCAAGTTTGCAGATAACACTAAGCTAGGGGTAGAGGTAGATACACTGGAGGGCAGGGATAGGGGTCCAGAGTGACCTAGACAGATTAGATGATTGGGCCAAAAGAAATCTGATGAGGTTCAACAAGGACAAGTGTAGAGTCCTGCACTTGGGATGGAAGAATCCCAAGCATTGTTACAGGCTGGGGACCGACTGGCTAAGTAGCAGTTCTGCAGAAAAGGACCTGGGGATTACAGTGGATGAGAAGCTGGATATGAGTCAACAGTGTGCAATGGCATATTAGGATTCATTAGGAGGAGCATTGCCGGAAGATCTAGAGAAGTGATTATTCCCTTTTATTCAGCTCTGGTGAGGCCACACCTGGAGTATTGTCCAATTCTGGGCCCCTCACTATAGAAAGGATGTGGACGCATTGGAGAGGGTCCAGCAGAAGGTGACCAAAATGATTAGGGGGCTGGAGCCCATGACCTATGAGGAGAGACTGAGGGATTTGGGTTTGTTTAGTCTGCAGAAGCAAAGAGTGAGGGGGGATTTGATAGCAGCCTTCAATTTCCTGAAGGGAGGTTCCAAAGAGGATGGAGAAAGGCTGTTCACAGTAGTGACGGATGGCAGATCAAGGAGCAATGGTCTCAAGTTACAGTGGGAGAGGTCTAGGTTGGACATTATGAAAAACTATTTCACTAGGAGGGTGGTGAAGCACTGGAATGGGTTACCTAGGGAGGTGGTAGAATCTCCATCCCTAGAGGTTTTTAAGTCTTGGCTTGACAAAGCCCTGGCTGGGTTGATTTAGATGGGATTGGTCCTGCTTTGGGCAGGGGTATAGACTTGATGACCTGCTGAAATCTCTTCCAGCTCTGATTCTATGAGGGTATGCTCAGTTCTCCGGGCTTCAAAAAGTGTCTCAGTTGCAATGAATCTATCCCAGTGACTGATGGACATTCTAAGTGGAGAAGAATGATCCCACAGAAGTGTGGTTTGTGCTGGCAACTGGAGCCCAGATTCAGAAAAGATCTGAGGCTAAAATGTTTCCTCACAGAGACAGCCCTTCAATCACCCGAGCTGCACCAGGGCCCTAGACAGCAGAAAACCTCACCACAACCCCCAAAGGGATGTCGACAAGCCACTGACACAAGGCCTAGAAGAAAAGGGTGATGAGTCCCTACAGTGAGCCCAGCTCAGGGTAAAAGCTATCTCCTGCACATTTGTTGGTGCCAACTGCAGTAAAGACATCTAAATTCAGTATTAAGGCTCTTGTAGTACCAATGGGCACAGGCAAGGAATCATCAGTGCTATCTGGTGCGAGAAATATAGAAAATCTGCCCCAAACAGGCTCCTACCATATGTACATAGACATCTTACCACCCGTGGGATGCCAAGTATGGGACAGACCATACTATCAGGCCCACGTTACTGACTTCTTTGGTACAGGCAACTCTGTACTGCAACCACTGTACTGATACCTTCAGCATCACCACACTTTGGATGTGTGATGGACTTTTTGGTGTGTGACGGACTGGTTTTGCCTTGGTCTGTACTAAGGCCCCCTTACAGAGTTCATCCAGAGCTCCAGACTCACTGACAATCTCAGGTCATGCACCACCCTTCTCTTCCACCAAATCAGAAAACAAGCAAGAGGACTTGGTCTCCTGTTGCTCTTCTTGTCCATCATATAGAGCCCAGTTCTACCAGGACCTGGCCCAGTGTGTGTTGGTCAGTACAGATACCGTACACAGGAGATGTCTGAGTCGCACCACAATCTACATTCTTCTGCCTTCTCCAGAGTAGCCCTACCTGTTAATGATACACTTTTGGAAGCCCCAGGACCCACAATGATACTCACAGCACATGCTGAGGCCGCAACTTAAGTGTGGTTGCATATACATGCAAATATATATATGCAAATAGCTTCTTTCACACTGATGGGCATGAATATAAAGATTAAGGCAAGACTACACAACATCCAGGCCCCATTTAAGTCAGTTCTGCTGATATTAATAAAATGCAGTATTTACCTGATTTCCACCCATGTGACAGCACTTAATGAGCAATGACTGTCCAGGAATTTAACCACTAAAACACACAAACTGAAGTCCATTAAATTGACTACTTTTTTTGTTTTGGCTCCCACCCACGGACCCTGTGTTGAGCCCCACGTAAATTCAAACCACACCGCAGGCCCCAAACAAACGGGCTGCGGGCTGCGTGTTAAGTAGCCCTGATTTAAATGAAGGGTATTTGAGATAAGAACCTGGCCAACAGTGGGTAAATCTTCTAGTTGTGAATAATAGTATCTTTGTTTACACAGATGCCTTTTCTGATACAAAGATAAGAGATCATGGATATTGAATCACTAGTCATCTTTAGAACACCCATTTGCTAGATCAGCTTTATAGTCATAATTAATGCGTTAATGTACCAAAGGTTTTACTATTAATACAAATTTCTTAAATGGTGTGAGCCATCAGTGGAAACGACCATTAGTCTATCAGCCACAATACACCAAAATACACTTTTCTTAGGGTTTTGTTATAGAAACGCTGATATCCTGAGATAAGAGGGAAGTTATTAGATGAAATGTTATGAGCTAAGACATTAAGGAACTAAATTTTCATCAGTCTCCATATATGCTTTAGTTCTGGTATACTAGGACCATGTATATGCACAGGCTGGATTTTTTTCATCCAGTGTGCACAAGTGTTAATGTACAAGCATGTTCACCTGCAGTTATATGCCTAAGCAGACAATGAGTTAAGGATCAATTGAAAATCAAGACTTGATACTTCCACAAGAACCCTCTCATTTCAGTGCATCTCATTAATTGAGTGTGATGATCTAGTACACATTACGCATATGCTACGCTTGACTAAAATAGAAGTTCCTTGGTTCTAAGGATTGCTTGGCATCTGCTGTGCTATATTGTAGGGCACGGGTGGCCAACCTGTTCCAGACGAAGAGCCACAACAGCAGTGGAGACAGCGTGAAGAGCCGGGGCAAAGTTGTTGAGCTTTTAAAAAAAATAAATAAAAAAAGCATCACGCTGGGGGAAAATAGGTGCTGGTACATCTGTCCCAGGCCGTGTGTGTGTATATGTGTGTATATATATATATATAGTGTGTGTGTGTGTGTGTGTGTGTGTGAGAGAACTTTTCTCCAGGTCTTCACAGCCCTGCCGCCGCCCCACCCCAACTTTACCCTGGCTCGTCACGCTGTCTCCACTGCTACTGTGGCTCACAAAAAAAGCAGTGGGAAGCAGTGAGAGGTGCAAGCTCTGGGAGGGAATTTGGGTGCAGGAGGAAGTAGAGAAGAGGATGCTGGCTCAGGAAGGGGGCTCCAGGCTGGAGATTGTTGGGGTCAGGTGGAGGGTTGGGGTGCTGAGCAAGCCGCAGGCTTGTGGCTGTGAGGGTGCAGGAGTTTGGGCTGGGGTGTATGAGGGGGCTCAGGGCAAGGAGGCTGGGAGTATGATGGGCTCAGGACACAGATTTGCAGCGTGTGGATGGTGCAGAAGTGTTGTGGCAGAAGACTCGTGATGTGGGGGTGCAGGAGTTTGGGGCTGAGAGGCTCAGGACAGGGGTTTCCAGTGTATGATAGGCTCAGGTTTGGGGCTGGGGGGGGGGGGTGTTCAGGAGTGTTATGATGCTGCGGCTAGATGGGGGCTTGGCCCCAATTGGGGGCTTGTTGGCCAGGCTTCATTTTTAAATAAAATGTCAAACACAAAATGTTTCAGCTTTGTCTTTATTTGAGAGGGGGTGGGGAACCTGTTTTTAGTCGGGGCTACTGACCCTCAGAAAAGTCAGTCGGGTCCAGACAAGTGAGATGCAAAAAAAATAACCATTCCAAAACCCCCCAAGCCTCACTAATGTGGCCCCCAACCGTGCTGGTGGGGGCAGGGGACAAGGTGCTGGGGCAGGGTACTGATGGGTGCTGGGGCAGGGTACTAGTGGGGGGGAGGGTCTGGCCAGGAGGAGGGGACAGACACAGCTGAGGCCAGTACCTGGGGATCCTGGGTCTCAGGAAGCGTGCTGGCTGCTCCTCCCCTCCCAATCCCCTTCCCCTTCCCCAGAGCCAGGTGCATGTGCACATCTACACCCACACACCAACCCAATCCCCTTCCCCTTCCCCAGAGCCAGGCACACAGCCCCCTAACCCAATCCCCCCTCCAGAGCCAGGCACCAGCCCCCCTCTATACCAATTCCTTCCCTCCCACCCACCTAATTTTCGGGTCCCAGAAGTGGAGCTGCCACTATAGCCACACTCGCGTCTCGCTTCAGGCGCTGGGGCGCGTGCGCTGAGCGGCCGGCCTTGAGACGTGCAGACTGGGATGCCGTGTGCACCTCCGCTGATCCCAAACCCCCCCCCCCCCCCCCGACTAGAGCCAGGCACTCTCCCCAGACTAGAGCCAGGCACACACCACCCTCCCCACTCTAACCTAATTCTCAGGTCCTGGAACCGCTGCCGCCGCTACAGCCACAAGTCTCCCGCCAGGTGCTGGGGCATGTGCAATGAGCGGCCAGTGTGCTGTGCGCACCCCCGCCAACCCGCCTCCCCTCCCCTTCCCCAGAGCCAGACATCTCCCCTCCCCTCTCTAACCCAATCCCCTTCCCCCTCTAATCTTATGCCCAGGTCCCGGAGCCACCGCCACCGCCGCACCTGGAGCCGCTGCCTGCGCTCAGCAGCTGGCTGCTAGCATGTGCAGGCTGGAACGCTGTGTGCGACCTGGCCTGCACGTGCAGGATATGACAGTATGCTGGGGGCCGTGAGTGGAAAGGAGCGGGCCATGAGCACGCATGTGGCTCACAGCGGCTGCCCGTGAGACTAGCTGCCCTGAGCGGTTCTGGATTCCATCCTGGTTCCATCAGGAGCTGCAGTTTTTTTCTTCACGAGCCGCATGCCGCAGGTTGGCCACCCCTGTTGTAGGGTCAGTGCAGGCCTGATTAGTCGTGTAACACTGTCTCCCTGTTTGCAACTACTAAGTAGCTTTAAATAGCAAAACAGCATTGCTTACATAGAAGAGTAATAGAAAAGCAAGTGCTGTAGATGCTACAGAGTTGTTACCATATTGCAAATAGAATAGCTGGTAATTCATGAGAAATGTAAGGTGTTATTCTCCTTATGAAAATTTTGGACCACAGCTGTACTGGACTAAAAGTACAGTATCCTTGTGTGGGAAAGCAGAGATGCAGCTGGACAGAATTCTCTACATTGACCACTAGTGAGTGACTTGGTGAATGATGGCAGTTGGCAAATTAAAAACAGAATTTACTCCCTATGTGATATCTGTGAAGTCTGTGATTCTGTAGGCTCAATATCTGACTTGACTTTCTAAAAGCTGCCTGAGGACATTCAGACCAAGAAGTGAGTCCTTAAAATCTCAATCTTCAGGGGAGTTGTCTTCGGCTTTTACTTTGTTGGGTCCAATGCTCAGCACCTGACAGTGATATTCTATAGTTCCAAGAAGTTGATCTTGAAAACTATATTTATTTTTAAGAAAATGTAGCCCTTATTTACTAATGTAGGTAGTGGACTGAGAGCTGATTCGTTTCATAATGCACTACACATCTGCTCTGAACTGCTGTATATATTCTCAAAGTGCACTCCAAAACTAATGAATTAATCCTGTAATGTTCCTGAGAGTTACATAAATATCTCCATTTTCTAGATTACGAAACTGAGGCAAAGAGTGATTAAGTGATTTGCAGTCATTTCTTGTGTGATCTTTGGGAAAGCCAGAAGTAGTACGCAAACCTCCTGACTCTCCCAGTCCTCTGTTTTAACAGCTATAGTGTGCTGTCTGTTAGGACTTCCTTACATGGGTGCCAGGTTTGTATAATTTTTGATGGTGCGCAGAATGGCTACAAGCAGAACTGTCCTGTACATAGAATGAACCAGGGCAACAACCCTGGGACCCACACTTTGGGGGCGGAGGAGCGTATTTCAGAGGTATGTGGGGTCCAGGGTGGCATGGGAGATTAGCAGGGGGGTCTGGCGCCAGCCCACCCTGCTCCACTCTGCCCTGCCTATTCCTAGTGTCGCTCTGGTGAGGGGGCAGAAGCTGGAAAGAGGTAGGATGGGGGCTCGAAGAAAGGGGCAGAGTAGGGGTGGGAAGAAGCAAGGTGGGGTCAGGTAAAGTATGGGGCCAGAGGCAGTTGCCCTGGTTCATCCTACAGCTCTGAAAATATAAACATAAAATGTGGAACCCAGCCCACATTTCTGAATATTCGTGGAGCACAGGCCCATATAACTGGCCACTTACGCTTTCTTATAGTGATGGGGATTCTAAAGAACCAAGGAAAATATTGCAGAACTAGCTGTTGTCAGTGCACTGAAGGATTCTAACAGTGGCTCTGGAACAATTTTCAGTGTGGGGATGTGGCACTGTGCCTCCCTCGGGCCATTCGCCACCTTAGGCTGGGACCACAACTGGGAACAGCTATGGAGCCCTGGGTGAAGGGCCAATGGTTGGGGCCCCAGGGGCTTGAAGTGGAGCTGCTGGCACCCTGGGTGGCAACAGAGCCCCCTGAAGCCAACAGCAGAGCCCATGGGGCCAGGAGCCAGGACCCCCAGAAGCAGCAGGCCCCTGGGCACAGGCTGGTAAATGGGACCCTAATGCAGGGTGCAAAACCTGGGGAGTGCTACAGAACCCCTTGAACCTCTACTTCCTTGGCCTATGGATTCCCATTTAGATCTCAGGCCACTTAACTGTGAAGTACACCTGTGACTCTTGGTATGACAAAACTCCATGAACCAACTTAGCCAGTGTGTGAACTTTATATTGTGCTATTACTTTCACTTTCACCAATATTTTGTCTTGCAGTTATGTCTGAATATGGCTGCACTGTAAGAAATTCCTTAGTCACTTATGACACGTACCTAGATATTAATTGGACTCTGAAAGTTATGGCTTTGTTAAAAGTACACGGGCCTAATGGCCTAATTTTATTCTCTTCCTGCTTCTATTCCCATGTACTATGTTATTTCTTTTATGGGGAAGGATTAACAAACTGCAAAACATTCTGCATGTATTCTTCTTGACATTCTCTTACTCACCATGCTGAGGATAGAATTTGTTGTGTCTCTAGATCCTCAGTTTGTTTTGAAACTCTGAAATTTGTTTGGCTATAATCACTGCTTAAATAAGCATTTTCAAGCATCATTAAAGTCTTTCTGTGGTGACGTTCTGTGTTTTTCTATATATTCAGTTTTAAAAGGGGGGGGGGGGGGGCTCCTTATTGCACTTTTTAAAGCTCTAACAACTGTGCTAATTGCTACTTGAAGAATACCTAAAACAAATGGAATTTTTTTTTAATGTTTCGACAGTGGCTAAAGTTGTTGCCAGAAATACTAGTTGTGGTGTGATAGGCCCCATAGAGACCCTGAAAGTTTCCTTGGGATATATTATATTTAGCTGCACAACCTGAAACTGGTACTCGTCATGGTTCCTTTAGATATTAAAAGTTTAAATATAATTATCATTCAAAGAATATCTGTGGAATATTAAATTGTTCACTTGCATCCTATACATGGCTGGAGATTTGTTCCCTGTGCACACATTTTAAAACTGCAGCTCTGTGGGGAAAGTGCTCTTGTGACCTTTACTTGCTTTATATTTTTTCAAAGGTCAGGAGAAACTTGATGAAATTTTTATGTGGTTTAAAAAGCTCAGCTTATTAAAGTTTAATAAGGAGGTGGCAGCAGTTAGAACTCAGTTTGAAATGTTCAGATATATTGTAAAGGAGAAGCCAGAGCTTTTAGTGATGCAGTAACAGCTAATTTGTGAACTCTGCTGTTTTTAAGCTATTATGTTTAGAAGCACACTATCCTTTCTACAGAAATAAGTGAAAACAGATGCTGTATTTCTTAAATAAACTAAGTAGAACTGTATGTTACAGGTGTTTCACATGGATAAATATGTGCACTTTCACTAGTCCAAAATCATTAAGCAAATTTTATGGTTATTTAGTTTGCCAGGTAGTGATGTCATTTTTTCTTAAGCTAGCATCAGTCATGAGTGTGAAAGCAAAAATTCCATTTACCCTTGGTGTATAACTAGCAAAACTAAGATATATAGAATGTTGGCTCATTAGAGGGTTTTATCCACATTAGGAATTTTTGCATCAATGTAAGCACATGATCAAAAATCAAAAGTGTAAACACTGCACTGGTACAGTTTACATGAGTGGGATGAGTCCCACTAATGCAGTACATGTGCGCTATTTATTTTCACATTGGTATAAAGCCTCAAAGTACAGAATCTGTGAAACTTAATATGATCTCCAAACAGCCATTAGAGTTAAGATATTTAAATGTGATCAATTTAAAGATCAGGCTTGCTGTGGTTAATTTTGTATGTATTAACATTTCCAAAAGAAAAGGGACTCTTGTAAAATAACTTTCAGTACAGGCCCATGTGTATATGCAGTTGTGCTATGGTTTAAAGGTGCAGTCCAGATCAGAGAGAAGTTGTCACTGCCTGTCCTGTTACTCTGGGTGCCTGAAATATCCTGCTGCTCTAGCTCACAACCTGGCACCACCTGCCAAACCTTCAGGTTACACCTTTAGGGTATGTCTAAACTACATCCCTTTTTTGATAAAGGGATGTAAATTAGACATATTGAAACTGTAAATGAAGCTGGGATTTTAATTTCTTGTGCTTCATTTGCATAATGGCAGCCGCGGCTTTTTTTCGGGAAAGCCATTTTTCGGAAAAAACCCGCTGTCAAGATGGGGATTTTTTTAATAGAAATGCCCCATTTTGAAAGATCCTGTAACCCTCATTTTTTGAGGGTTACGGGATCTTTTGAAACGGGACATTTCTGTCAAAAGATCCCTATCTTGACCGGGGTTTTTTTTCCCAATGACTGCCATTATGGAAATGAAACGCAGGAAATTCAAATCCCAGCTTCATTTACAGTTTCGATATGTCTAATTTACATTCCTTCATCGAAAAAGGGATGTAGTTTAGACATACCCTTAGTGTCTGTGAACTAGAAAACCCCAGTTTAGCAGCTCTGACCTACAACTTGCCTATGGTCCCACTCTGGCTTCCACCAGTCTTGGCTACAATCAGCAAGATGACTCCTCCACACTTCGAAAGTTCCCAAAATTGTGTTCTCTGCAATGTCCAGCCCCCCTGAACAAGTTAGGGGAAAAAATAAGGTTTGCTTGCTCCTTTTTAGAGACAAAAGTACATCAGAGCTTAACTTACTTGGGGAAAAACACCCTGCCCAGAAAACACAGCACTGAGTTGGCTTATAGTAAAAATATTTATGTATTAACATCGCCTAAGTGGTGCCTAGTAAAAGGAATAGTGTTAGAAAAGGAACAAAAATAAAAGCAAAAACATTCTTCTAAAACTTCATCTGGTAAGGTACAGGCTTTGTTCAAGATGTTTTCTCTCACCATTCATTCATTCTTTCCAGCCCTAGCTAACTTCCCGTCAGGACATTTTACAGACATACAAGATATTGGCTTCCTGTGACTTTGAGTGACAGTATTAGTTTCCAGAGACTTTCAAACTTTCCTGATTGAAGAACCCATCTTTCTCAGCTAGCAAGATCTCTAGCCTCTTGTCTTTCTCCAGCTGGTTGCCTAAAAGGGCTTCTATCCTCCAACATGCAGTGCTATTGTTTCAAAAGGCAAGGTGGCCTTAAGCAGTTCTACCTTTTTTGTGGACTATCCATTCCTCTGTATATAAATAGGGCTTCCATTGTTTTGACTCCAACATGCTTAATTTACATAGGAGTTAGGTACATAACTTTCTCTCCTATTTGGGAGGGAACCTGTTTTGCCAGATTTTAAAGCATATTATTTCCCCATAGTATTGATTCATACATTTCACAATTATATTAATCATCAGTGTATCATTAGCTTTCAGAAAAGACCTCGCTCTGTATGCTTTTATAATACAATAACATGGTACACAATCAGTTGATTCAGTTATAAGTTGAGGTTCAGCCCCACTTCAACCCTTTGAAATTGATTTTTCTCAGGGTCAACTCAAAAGTATTTTCAAACTGTGAGGAAGGACATGGAGTCTGGTGATGAAGGAAGCTCCATTTTTCCATCCCTGGTTGATGTCTGCTAACATGCAAATCATTGTTTCCTGCACTCTCTCCTTCCCTTGTTAGCATGGTAGCTTTGTTCACTGCTTATATGTAAATGTACTTTATTTGTCTCTGCCTGATGTCCAGGCTAGATAAAGGAGCAAACACATTCCTTTGTCTATGGCAGACCTGTTTATAAATTCCCCTTGCCATGCTTGATTTAAACACATTTTCATTATAATCCAAGCATATGTCCGTAACTGAACACATGGTGCACATACATCATGCAAGTTGTTATTGATTTAATAAGTTGTTGGAGTTCAAATGCCACAAAGCACATTTTGTTCAAAGGTTACAGTTCATATTGGACCTTAAATTCACAGCACAATATCTACCACTTGAGCTGATCAGTCAGAGGCTATTATCTCTAGATTGATCTGTGAAGAAATAAGAGATGCAGTGCACACACTTCACCAGTGGGTTTCATAGTTCTTTGCTAATAGCAGAGTACCGCAGAGACCCAGGACTCCCTGAGTTCATTTCCAGATTCTGAAGGTGAGCATGCAGTAGAGTTAGACTCTTCCTGCCTCTATCTCCCTGAGCGTCTGTCTGCCGCACCCTGCCTTTCACCCCAGATCCTACCTCCACAATTTCTGACCCCTGTGTGTTCCGGTCAGGCAGGGTTGGCCTTAGGGAAAATGGCGCCCTAGGTGAACTTGTATTTTGGTGCTGAGATAGAGGGAGGAAAGGGAGGAAGGGGGTACTTCAAAGCGGCAGCACTACACAGCTGAGCCGGGGATCAGCTGTGCGGTGGTGCTGCTGCTTTGAAACCCCAACCTGGTGTTTCAAACTGCCCCTTTAAAATGCCGAAGGACCGTGTAGCCTGGGGTCAGCTGGGAACGCCCCAGCTGCCCCCGGGCTCCACAACTGCCCCTTTGAAACTCAGAGGTGGCATATCAAAGGGGCAGCTATGTGGTACTGCCCTGCGGAGTTTTGTCCCAGTGGGGACTCTTGTACATTTCAAAGGAGGAAGGCGGAAATGCCTGACCAGTAGCCAAGTAGTGGATGGAAAGTCCATTGACTACTCGACTAGTCAGTTAACCGCAATTTAACATCCTTAGCATCAACTATTCAATTAGACAAATTGAAATTTTACATCCCTGATCATCACACTAGGAACCCCAGTGCCTTTGAGAGCATGAAAAAGGTTTGCAGGTTAAGATGGGAGCAAAAGAAATGTCCTTATTCTTAATCTTGATGCAATACCAGCAACAGCTCTGACAAGGCCCCTTGCCCTAAGGAATTTCAGCATACTGTTAAGTACAACTTGTAGTGAAAACAAACAGAACCTGATGGTGCAGATAGGTGATCAAGAATTGAAAGAAAGGTATGAGTTTCAGCCAGACAGGTAGACACCACCCATTGTAACCCCATTTCCCTTTCCTCTGCACCCAGCCCACTGCCTCACAGCCCCCTGACACCTCCCTCCCCCCCAAAAAAGTGAGTGAAGCTTCTGAGCCAGGGGAGCAGGGAGGACAGGATCTTCAACTGCTTATAGGGGGCACAATTTAAAGTCCCCACCCCAACCACTCAAGCGTCATACCCCTATCCCTAGCTGGTAGTCCACCCCTCCCCCTCAGTTCCCCTATGGGAAAGCAACTATTCCTTCCTCCCTTACCAAACCTCAGCAGCCTTCCCTCCTCCCTACTATTCCAGTCTCAGGTCTTTGGTGCATATGCTACTTGTTTATCTCTCCTGGCCCGGCCCCAAGCTGCCTGCCTCCAGCAAGCAGGAGAGGGTGGAGGAGAGATCTGGGCAGGCAGACCCTGGAGAAAACTGGGTCTGGGGGGGTAATGTGACCCAGTGCAGTGCATGCTTCTCCCCCCAATCTGTCACCTCTCTGCAGGAAAAGGATGGGATGGGATGCAGGCAGGCTCCAATACCATCCTGGGTTAGCCTGGTGCTCACTTTGCAAAGCTAAATCTGTTTACTGTTAAGAGCCAGGGGAAAGCCCTTTCCTGGACAAGTGGCTATTAGGAGGGGAAGGGGAAGAAAAGGGAGGATGTGGACCCACACCTGCTCCACAGTAACACACACCCAGATAGCAAGGCTGCTCCAAACCCGAGCCAGCCAGAACACAGAGAGAAGCTACATACACACACTCCTTCAATCCCCACCGAACTCAGCCACCCACCCTGAGCCTCTTCTAGCACAGTCTGCCCCACCCACTCCCCACATGGCTTCTACAGAGGGCCCTCTTTCCCAGAGAGATTGGAGAGCTCTCCTGGGCATCCACCCCTGCTGCTGCTCTCACCAGACTAGATGAAACAAATGACAGGACTATGCAGCACTTTAAAGACTAACGAGATGGTTTATTAGGTGATGAGCTTTCGTGGGCCAGACCCACTTCCTCAGATCAAATTGTGGAAGAAAATTTGAAGAGTTACCTGAGATGAGTGAGTGCCTCTGTCCTCGCTGATCTGGCTGCTCTGTTTCCCCTCCTGCTTAGCTAATTGTCCCCAAGTAAGGTCATGTGAGACTATTCATATGGGCCCCCATCAGCACATCCTGAGCAGCCCTCATCACTCATGTCTAGGGTTGGCACTGTAGGTTACTTTTTCCTCTTCCCTGTCTGGTTTCCAGCAAGTGGGGGGGAGCATTGAAAACAGGGTAGAGTGTCTCCCTGTTCAGTGCTGGAGCAGTAGCAGGAAAAACAACTGCAATTAAGTCCTGGTTAGACCCTACCCTGAGCCGGAACATTCTCTGGAAATTCAACTGTAAACAAATTTCTCATGAGCATGTGCAAATAGAAGTTTTTCTAAGGCTTATAAACTGACCAAATTTGGGTGACTTTTTACAGGGGTGGCTTGAGACTCCCAACAGGATGATCCCTGTCAAATTTCAAGCCCCTGTTCCAGAGCATGAAGATGTTAGTTTCTCAATAAATCTTTAGCATGGGCAAAACATATTATCCTTAATGATCAAACTGATTTAGCTGAAGTTATTAAAAAAAAAAGTTGGAGGCAGACACTAGCATGGAGAAACTTCAGCCTGAACCAGTGTTTCCTGTAAGCTGCACACTTGTGTGGCCACTCAGAAGAAACTCTGATGCCCACAGCTAGCTTTTTTTGTATGTGTGAGGGTGACATGGTGCATTTACACATGCCTCAGTGCAGATAAAATATATTTTGCACATGGATGGAAAAGATTAGAGGGAATATTGTCCTGAATTGTTAATTGGGCAAAGTTATAAACTTAAAACAGTTGTTTTGTAGTGGGAAGTGTCAATCAACCTTAATTATAAGTACAGGCAGTCCCCGGGTTACGTACAAGATAGGGACTGTAGGTTTGTTCTTAAGTTGAATTTGTATGTAAGTCGGAACTGGTACATATTGTAGGGGAAACTCTAGCCAAACATTTCTCCAGAGCTCAGTTTTATTCTCCCACACCTTTCAGTCCTTTATTCTCAAGCTGAGGTGTCTGCTGAGAAAAGCCGCTCCGCCTCCTGGTCTGCTGCGGGGGTGCTAGCTTCGCGTCTCCCTGGTCTGCTGGGGGGAAGCAGCTAGTGCGGGGTTGCCTCACCCCGTTTGTAAGTAGGGATCCGATGTAAGTCGGATCCATGTAACCCGGGGACTGCCTGTAGTGCTGTCTGTTCCACCTATAATCAGTGTATTACAAAAGGTTTAAAAGCACTTTATAGACATATTGTGTCAATTTGAATGGCCCATAGTACTCTTTACTTCCTATCCTACAATAGGGTGTGAGGATGCTACACACCAGAGCTGGGCAAGAGGTGGCTTAAGGGCCGCCACCTCAGCACCCTTACTATAGAGCAGTTGCACTTGCTTTAAACAGCAAGCTGCTAATCGCTCTGCAAACGGGACAGGGAGGAGAAACTTTGTGTGGTGTCCCGGCCCCCTAGCAAAATCCCCAATCTCCCATTGGCCAGTTTCTGACCAATAGGAGATGAGAAATTTTGCTGCAGGCAGGGGTAGTGATTAAAATCTCCTCATGCCCCCCTGCCTGTGCTGGAATAGAGCCATGTAGAGCAGCCTGCCTAGCACACAGGCAGGGTTCTTATGAAGCTGCTGCCTGGGAGCTGCCTAGGTAAGGGGCTCCCAGCTAGAGCCTGCCCCTCTCCTTCTCCCCAACTATCTGCCCTAGGCCACCACCCAAACCCTCTGTATCCCCACTTCCTCCAGGTCACCACTTCCTCCTATGCCCCTCCCACAGGCCAGAATCCTCTCCTGCACTCATAACCCCTGCTAGACCCAGCACCCCACACTTCTGACCCTGATCATAAGCCCCTCCTTCAGCCAAACTCCCTTCTGCACCCCACCTGCTGTGCCCTCTTCACCAAAGTGCAGTCCTTGACCACTTACCAAAATCTTGGAGTGTCCTCCATTAAAAATTATTGCCCACCCCTGCTATATACCAACTGCTGTGTTCCTAAAAAGGTGGCTAAGTTTAGAGGTGGGCTAAGACATTTCTTTAATTATGCATATGTAACATTCCATATAGAAAATTATGTGATGGAAACTATTACATGAATACATCCCAGGAACAGTCCCTTAAGTTGTCATTTAAAGGAGGTGTTTCAGTGCCTACAGTAGCTCTCAGTCTTGAATACTGAATGCAGACTTTGCAACTTATTTACATTCTGAAGAAAAATGAGCAAGCGCTTACCAAACTGAACAGCCCTGGATGAACTTATAGAATACTGCTTTGCTCTGTAGAAACTACCATTTTGCAGTAAGGTTTTAATAAAACAATTGTCATTTATTTCAAAGTAAAGATCATGTGCAGAGTAAACTTGTTTAATTCCAATCTTAGTGGTGGGGTTATATTTACCGAAATCTGACGACTAAATCTGCAATGCCCAATTTCATTCAAGAGACACAGACTCAATGCCACCTTTCTATATTTGTAAAGTAGCTGGCAAGTAAGTAAAATAAAGTTTATGCCATGCCTTAAGAAGTTAGAGAGCAATAGTTTGCCTCAACTGGAAAATCTTCTGAAACAGAGCAGTCTTTTGAGGGGATGTTGCAGAGCCAACAGCCTTATGCCAGCCTCAGGGCAGGAGAGAGATGGCTATTGTGTCCTCCAGCTACTTTTGAGCTACTAGAGTGATCATTAGGCAATGTGGAAACATCTATTGTAATGTCATCCCCAAAATTCTGCCAACATAGCTTTGTCAGTTAATGAAAAGATCACTGCAGCTGTGCAGGCAAACCACATTTCAGTGATTGGATATCTCTCCTATTTACTGATTTATCATTCCATTTCAAGATCCTAAACCCTAAAATGAAAGAGCCATTGCTATTGCAAAAGCTTTTGAAGTGTTTTGTACAATTCCAGAACATGGCTAGCATTGCTAATGATTTTGGTACATAAATTGTGGTGGCATAATTGGGTCTTAAGTAAGTTGCTTAAATAAAAGCAGCCATATTCATTTCAGCACTGTTAAACAAAGGAAAAGTGTGTGATATAAAAAAGGACAACTTGTAAGGAAAGATTTTGTTTTATTTTCAAGCTTATAAAAGGCTGGAAACAGCCACAAATATCCAGTTACTTGACCTGTTTCAAAGACATATGGTGACTTCTGACTTGCAATTTGCACCTGCTCAGGAGAGCCATGATGAAGGTAGAAAGTTCACAGTAATCATGTGCATAATTATAGAAGCTTTTAAGTGAAAAAATAAACTAACTTTCTTTCTCCCAATCAGTGGAAACCTCCTCCTGTTTCTATGGCTCGTGGTTATTGAAATGAGGAAACATGAGCTTTGTTCAGCTCAACATGACCTGGCCCTTAAATCCTATGAACCAACTGGCAACTTGCCATTCTTAATTGGCATGGAACACAGCACTGCTATTGGAATCAGCACTTTACACATAGAAATGACTGTTTGCAACGAACACTGATGCCCATTAAAAACAACTTGACCCTTTGCAACCAAATAGATTTGTCTTGGAATCAGTATTCATGTGAACTTTATTCAAGTGTAAAGTGCATTGATTGCATTTTGATTTTATGGGCATTAAATTATTTTCTGGCGTGTGTAAATACTGGTTAGTTTTATGTTGTATTGAGATAACTATTAGGCAAGGCTGTGAATTGTCTGCCTTTTTGGCAGGTTTATACTCTACTCGGAAATGCCAAATAGAAAACTTAGGAAGAGAACAAGGGATGATATACAGGTCATTGAATAAAAATTAATTAGAGCAGAATATAGTGGGAATTAGTGGAAAGTGATGAATCTCTATATCCCAGTGTATGTATTTTAATGGCTCTGAGATATTTTTTAAAAACCATATCTGAAACAGCCTATGAGACTTTTGCAATAGCAAATGATTACCTTAACTGCATGTACACGGTCTGCAGCTGGATTTTCTCTTTGGTGGTATGTGCAGGTTATCTGTTTGTAGTTACTATATCCTTTCTACTTTGATTATTAGCCAATTATAGCAGAGTATTGCAGCATTAATATTTAGCCAATTAAGTAATTTTAAAGGATAAAAATTGTTAGACTCTAAGCATTAATCTGTGTGTTCTTTTTCTCTAACTTCAATAGCGTCGTCTTGGAGATGCTGCAAAGAAAGCCATTGGCAAATTGACAACCAGGACAGTAAAGAAGGGTGATAAGGTATGGTAATAAGACTTCAGCACAGTATACTCATTGTTTACCTTGGCAGGAAAAACAATTCATTTATCTGATTTGTTTTTCTTTCTCCTCTCATCTTTGATGCTTGCTTACTTTATGGGGAAATCTTTTGCTGCAGTATTTCAGTGTGACATCTAGAGCTTTTCTGTAATCTGTAGCCTTTGCTCCCCCAAAGGAGAATTTCTCTTGTTCTAGGACTAGTTGAACTCCACCTGGTAGCTGTGATTGAGTGCTGTTTTGTGTTAGCTGGCTGTGTATTTCTGCAGGCAGGAGTGCAGAAGGCTTTGTGTACAAGAACCCCTAAGGTATTGAGCTATCGTGGTAACATTTAATTTACTGTGCTGCTAATGAATCTGTATAAATTGTGAGTACTAGAGAAAGGCAAGTTTAGTGTTAGTTATGTGGAACACTGTACATTTAGAATGCTGCACATATATGTTGTGCAAAGTAAAAATTGAGGGTTTATAGAGGAAGTGTTCTTGTGAGAATTCACTTTTATAGACTAGTCTCTTGGGCTAAGGGAGAGGTTGAGTTGAAATACCTGAGTCTGAAGTCTTGTGCTATAGTGAACTATATTTGGATATCAAAGAACAATTGAAACCTATACAGTTGAACCTCATAAGTTCTTTATCAGCTGCAAAATTTATTTATAGCCTGGGTCACTTTTCCCTTTCCTTTTGCAAAAGGCACAGATGTGATTATAATTAAATGGTGTTCTGATTATAATTTTTTTCTCTTTTAAAAGAAAAATGTTTCCCTTTGCCTCTTCCACACTGACTCCCTCCCATCATCTTAGCTACCCACACAGCAGAAATAGGAGAAGCCATCTGAATTTGCTTCTCTGAAGAGAAACATGAGAAAAATGCTTTTCCCAAGCCGTTGTTTTTGGGGGGTTTTTGTTGTTGTTGTTGTTTCTAGGCAATTTAGTTACATGAATCTTCTGCAGTAGATCTTTGCTGATGTGTGTATATTTAGAACTTATTAATATGACAAGGGAAAATGTTGCCTTCCTGACAACATAGATGCAAGATTGTTAAGTGATATGGAGATTGCAGAACAGGCAGCAGGGGACATGTATGTAGTTGAAAGGAATACAGGAATAAATCTGCCACTCATCAGTGCAGCCCATCAGGGTTCTCTGCATGAAATATTGACTGCCTGTTTCCAACTGTGGAGTTGTTAATTTTGTCTTGCTATGGTTTTTTATGTCCTTGTTTTAGTACTTTGCAAGTGCTGAAAAAAAAGTATGTTTTGAAAGAAAGCATAGCCTGTGTGTCTGGGTAGCCCACAGGTCTTAGTGTGTACTACCAATGCCATGACATGATCTACATGAAATCCACCTTTCTCCAAATGGAAACTTAAAATATGTGCAATTATTTTTATCCATATAGAAACAGTAATTAGACTGTAACCTTTGTAACAAAGTATAGCCAGCAAGTGATCTTGAGCTACATGTTTATATATAGGAATGACATCAGTAATTCTTGGTTCTAAAGAGTAGAAAAGAACACTTGACTTTCTGAAGTATGAAACAAAACAAAAGAGGGTTAGCTCTGATTATAAAAGGAGATGATGTAATTCTGCTTTAGTAGTATTATATAAAACATTGTAAAGTAAAGATGTAGACTAGTTTATAATTGGAATAAAATCCTGTGGAAATATCTTTTGAGTCAAAATACAAAGTACTATTTGTACAAATGAATTATAGCTGTTTTATTCTATTTTAAATCTAGTGTATACATAAATACTGATTTTAAATGAAATTGTGCCTTTGATATGCATGTAAAATGTGTGTTGTATCTTCTTTGTGAGGCATGTTTGAATTTATTTATTTATAATCTTTTCACCCTTTTCTACCTCTTCCTGTTCATAGCCACTTTGCATATTTGATCCTCACTGCCACAGTACAGTTCCTGATGACTAATCATGCCTACTTTGCCTTTAATGTAATCTTAACTCTTGACTTGAGTTTTCATGCTATTCATTTTAGGAAACAGACCCTGACTTTGATCATTGTGCTGTCTGTATCGAGTGTTACAAGCAGAACGATGTTGTCCGCATTCTGCCATGCAAGTAAGCTAATGATTTCTCTTCCCTTGTAAATGGATTTATTCCTAAAAAGAAGTGTGCTGATTCTTGTTTACATTCCTTTGTTTCATTTTATCTAGCATGTTCTCTTCCCTGTTATATTCCAACAGAGGCGTGCATAATATTTTACACATATATAGTTTAGACAGGTCCCTTGTCCTAGGAGCATGCAGTCTCAATAAAGTAAATACCATATAATGAGGTGAGAAGGTGGGAGTAGACAGTATTGACAATAGGATCTGTAAAATAGTGCGGGGCCAAGGGCAATACACAAAGCCTTCTCCCAGCGCCTGGAGCAGAGAGTCACAGGGAGCAGCTGGCTCTTTTGAGCAGGGCTGCTGTCCAGGAGCCGCCTAGATAAGCACCTCCCACACTCCGACTCCCTACCTGAGGTCATTACCCTCTCCTGGCCTAAGTTACCACCTGAACCCTCTTCACTCTCCCCTGCCCAAGGTCAAAACTCCCTCCCAGACCCTGCACCCCCTCCTATACTCCTACCACAGGCCAAAATCCTCTCCTGCACCCATACCCCCCCACCCATCCTGCACCCCAGTTCCCTGCCCTAGATCACAACCCTCTCCTTCACCCAAACTCCCTCTCAGACCCCACACCCTTTCCTGCACCCCAGTCTCCTGCCCCGAACTCCCTTCTGCACCCTGTCCTAGACCCTGCCCTCCATAGAAAAGTATGGCCTTTGGCCACTTTCTAACATCTTGGAGTCCCCTCCTTTCCCCCCCCCCAAAAATTATTGCTCACCACTAGCCTGGAGGAATGGCAGGTGATTGGCATATGGAAAGTAGGAAGTGATTTTTAGGGGAAGTGAAGACCATGAAAAAGGCACAAAATAAGGAGAGAATAAATGAGACAAAAAGAGCAGATCCAGAACTTCAGTTAATCATAGTAAACTAAAGTAGAGCTGCAAATTTCCATATAGTGGATACCGTAACCTGGTATCCTGCTATGACTGTGGGTCCCAACCCAGAATTTCGCTGCCAGCACGTGTCAGAAGATCAAATGAGACCTGTGGGGGTAGGATGCGAAGGGATTCTGGCCCTGGAGATAAGGGAGCGGGGCAGGGGTTGCAGAGCCCAACCTGCACTCTGTGGCTCCTCTTCTCCAGGTGTTTTAACATGGTGCACAGGGTCACGGTGCTGCTTGGATTTGGCCCACCCTCCTCTCTGTCTTGATGATGTGGGCCAGACAGGCAAAATTTGAATGGCTCAGTGACAGTGTGCACCAAGTTACAACACCAGTCTCACAAATCTGACCCAACTGGCCCCACCAAACATGACCAACACTGCTGTCCCAAAGATCACAACTCCCAGAGCTGAGCCCAGACAGCCCTGTGGGACAGAAGCTATAGGATCTGCCCCTATGGTATGCGTTGTGTACTTAAGTACTACTTACATAAATGTGTCTATTATGTGGATGTTTTTATCTAAAGGTATTTAGTGGTTTGTGGTAAACTGTCCTGAGCCCAAACAGGTGAGAATCAGAGATGTAAGCAGTTCCTGCTTGCTCAGACATTTCCCATTTACTAGAAATGCCGCCATCTCCATCAAAAATAATTTTTTTCAGTACAGTGTCTTGTCAGTAATCCTGTACTGGCACTTAAAATGCAGCAACCAAACTCTGTCCTTGATGTCCTGTCTCAGTCTTCTCTTTCCCCTCCATCCCAAAGAACTTGATTTAGAGCTGTGTGACGTTATCTCTGTAGCTGTTTAGTTGTGGGGGTTTTTTTTTTTTTTTTTTTTTTTTTAATACTGAATATTTTTGGAGGAATTATTTAACCTTACCCTTTCACTTTATAACACATTTCTTTTCCTCCTTCTCCTCCTCCCCTCCAAAAGAAAAATATGTACATTACTATGCAGACAAGATCCAGAAACTTAGCCTATGTTTGGTATGTGAATAGCTGTATGTATGATACTCTAAGAAATAACTAAGTCACAATGTCAGAACCAGACATCAATTCTGTGTCCCTGAGGGCCATATTGAAGCTCATTATCAGTCTTGTAGATGCTCCTGCAACCTGTCCTAGATAGCTGGAGGCTTTTTCTTCTAACGCATAATGAATTTTTGCTATTATAAGATATTAAAGAGACAATCTAAAATTATAATTTGTACATAGTAAATAAAAATGTGTTTACCATCATGTTTAAGTTAACACATTCATTTAGTGAGGCAGAAAATTTGTATATATCAATTCACTTTCACTGTATTCTTAATTTGTGTGTGTGTGTGTGTGTGTGTGTACGTACAATGACAGTCAATGAAATGTCTCATTTTTAGGTTTTCAGTGCTACAGTGCATAGGTAACAAATACAGCAGAGACATGTTTGTTTAGAAAGTATTTTCATCGAAACATGGTTAAATACTTGGTAGCATTTTTGTTGGTTTTAGAAATTGTAAAGGTTTGTTTTTACAGATCCTAAATTTTTTACTCAAATTTAACTTATACTTTCACTCATTTCCCCTTGCTGTTATACAAAGATATTCTGTCCTCCAGGGCCCTACAAGTATTATTACAAGCAATTGTCAAATAGAAATTTCAGAAACAGTTTAGTTTTCCATATTCCAGGGTGCAATTCAAGAACATTCAGTTGCACAATAGTAACACTAATTATGGGTCCAGGTTAGAAAAGATTTGTTTAGAGACTCCAAGCTTTCCCACTTCTTTCCCTCCTGTCATTAAAACTTTATTTAACTGTTCTTTGAGTGATTCATGCTCATCTTCACATGGGTACATGATAATAGAATTTGTGTTCTAACCATTTTTCATGTGGAATTATCTTGAACTAACATCCTCACAGTTTTTGAGCATAAGTATTTTCAGCTTTCTTTTCTATTGGTTTGCAGCAGTTAGACTGTGGTTTAATACTCAGAGCCAAATGGTGTCAGATGATCTGTCCGTTAAATGTGTTCTCTTATTTCACTGTAGAAGCAGGTATTTTTATTTTAGGTATGCTTTTCTGAGACTTGCTTCTAGCTAGTCTGGGAAACCAACAGACTTCCACATATAGAATGAAAAAAGTATCTGAAGAGAATAAGGAGTACATCTAATTCTGAGAAGGAAATTGGTTTCATTTATCAGGGTTAGACCTAACACCTGACCTCTGTGATGGTGGTAATACATTTTCTGTGGATTTCCTAAACCTACTTTGGTCCCAGAAAGAAATAAAAAGGTATCCATGCTATTATTCACCTTAAACAACCAAAAAATTAATAGTGTATTTCATCTTGCTGCACAGAGGATACAGTAAATGAAGTGGATGGCAGTTGTTTGATGCTATGCAAGTTCAATTCTCAGAACTATTCCTGCTGACATTAACACTTGGAGCCCTAAAGAAAAGTAAGCTTGACTTCATTGGAGGGACCAGAGCTAAATAAAATAGATTGCTTTCCCTTAACTTTGCTCTGCAATCTGCATCTCAAACTAAGTCTTTCCCAGCCTCCTTAGTCCTTTCCAAACAGTAAAGCAGGCATAAAGTATTGTGCCCCCAAAGCCTGATAGAGCTTCTGCTGACTCCATGCCAGAACCTCCTAGTCTGATCTCCTCTTATAATGCATGTTTTCCTATTTCTGGATCCCAGCCTAACTGTACCTATCAAGGATTATAGTTGTAGGCAGAAAAAAAGGCCAGATGAGCTAAACTCTCTTCCGCCATATTGGACTGCCTCTTTTGGGAGTCCCAACCTAGTTCTGTATCCCTGCCAGAAACCTACTCTCCTTTTCAGCAGAACACTGCACACTTATGCACCCACTGAGTGAAACCTCTCTCAAGATATCTTCTAAAGTGTTAAAGTGGCAACAGGTCAGCATAAAATCCTAGTGCACAGACAGAAGGAAATCAGTGATTACCATGGTGGCTTTTGAAGCACTAGCAAAAAAGATAACTCATATGTTTACCATATGGCAAAGTGAAAAATGGGGGGGGGGATTCCAAGTAGGAGAGTAAAATATAATGCATTATGGACACTTGGTAGTGACTCTTTAATTAGAATCATGCCAGCTTAAAAAAAAAAAGATGCATTACTTTACCTCACCTTTCCATTGGTGGTCCTAGAAATATCTGTTGTCTTGCAATCCTAACTTCTATTTTTAAACATTTTTCTTCTCTGGAGCTCCATGAAAAACTTAAACCCACACAAATGGTGCTATTAAACTGCTGTCAAATACACAAAGCACAAAATGTCTTACCACCTTTATCAGCTACACTAATACAGATAGAAACACTCGTTTCTAATTTTTTGCCTGGGAATATTTTGTATATACTGTAAATAGAATATACAATTGCTTGCTGATCAGTCAAACTCAAGTAGTATATCCTGCAGTTAAGTGGCTGTCTTTGGAGGTCAGACTTCATGACCATAATGATCCCTTTTGGCCTTATCTTCAAATCTTCCTTGTGCATCTCTTAGATTAGCTAAGAATCTTGCTTGGCTCATAATTTTTTGCTAGTGGAACATTGTTACAGTAAAAGATTGATCTCATATTAATCACCTACATGTAGTAACAAATAACTGGGCTCTGAAAAAATAGAGCATTACAATATTATTATAACGTTAGATATAACATTCTTTATTAAGGTGCAGTTTTGCTTGCATTTTCCCCTCCTACGACTAACAAGGTTGCACATACACAGTATATTTTAAAAAGTATTAATTAATAAGTGAACCATATTCTTTAAAAAGAGCTTTTCTAGCCTTTTTTGATATGCATAGGTAAACTGGTGGCATAATAAATACCTTTATAGGATCTTAGTCTCTCCCTTTCCACGCTCTTCTTTGCCATTCCACCTTCTTATTTTCATACCATAATTGTAGTCAGTGATGAAGCAATAAAAACAGTACAGTGAGTAAGCCAGACATGAAGAACTGTGTTGCAAGAAAATGATTAGAAAATGGGTAGATCAGTATTTTGAGCAAAAGGCACCCAAGGAAAGGGTTGGACTCATGTCTTTTAAAGAAGCTATAATCATTTGACAGTGGACTAACATGGCATGTGATAACTGCAGTTTTCTTCTTTTAGCCCATTGTGAAAGTAGCATTTTCTTATGCTAGCTGCTAGAATTGTGCTCCCCTGTTTAAAGTTTTGGTCTAACACACTTACGCATTGGTGCAGTGAAATCTGATGAGTCTTGTTATACAATAAGCAAAGCCCTGTGTGCTCCATAGCAAGCTGGATCTAAATTCTATTCCAAGACCCTAGGTTTCTGGTGCCCACTGGTGTTAAGTTTTTTGTGGCAAATTGGAAATTTTGTGGCAGATTCAAGTACATTCAGTAAAATTCTCCTTTTCTAATTAAATATGAAAATAATTAATATAAACAGCATAATATTTCTTGTGTATATTGTTGTTAAAGGTGATGTCTCTTCAACTTCTGGAGCATAAAGGTAGCTAGCTATGTAAATGTGTTCAGTATTTAGAGCCTGTAAACATGGCTTTGTGCTAGGAGGACATGGGACAGTTCCAGCTCTACCCAGCTTCCATCACCACAGGGTGACGTGGTCATTTTTAGACTTGTGAACGTTTATTTAAAATTTTTGTAGTGCATTTACCTTTATTATATAAGTTTTTAAAACAAGTAATGTAAACAAATGTGTCAAAAAGACACAAAAGACAAGTCTCTCAGACTCCACTTTTCCATCACAATATTGAGGCTAGGAAAAAGGAGGGAGACAAGAATGGGGATGGGATGATGAGAGGCAGTGAGTTGGCAGTTTTAATGAGTGGTGTGGAAAGAAAGGAAGGTGAGGTTAAGGAGATGGTTTTAGAAAAGAAGAGACAGGAGTTTGGGGAAATCAGTGAAACTAGAAAGGAAAAGAATAGAAAATGGATCAGGAAGAGGGGAAGAAGGGAGATGGCTGAGGCAGGGAAAGAGAAAAGAATGGATCAAGGAGAGAGGGAACAGATACTGAGAATCAGAAGAGTGAAAAGAAGGCAAGGAAAGAAAGAACCAAAAGGAAGGCAGCGAATTTAAAAAATACAAGGTTGAAAGCCAAATTGATACCATAAAATACATACACATTTTGGACCAGCTTCTTAATTTTCCTTTTCGCTAGGTGCAAGAATGGAGAGGGTGACTAGCCATAATGGTACCTGCCTTATTCTGGTTCTTCTGTAAATTGAAACAGCTTGTACTAATCATCTGTGGACAAGTATTGTGGAGCGACATTGTTGGGAGTATAATGCACTGTATCCGGGCATTCTTTATTGCCACCAGCCAAAGAATCTCCCTATATTGGGGAGAGGGCATTTAGGCTTACTTCCCTTTCTGGAATGGCATAAAGGGTATGTCTGTACCACTTGTGGCAGAAAGCCTCGCAGCCTAGGTCAGCAGCTCCCAGCTTTGAAGTTGTGGAATGGGCTGGAGCCTAGGGCATCAGAGACTGAACTCAAGCCCCAGCTGCAACTTCAAATGCTGTGTCTCTCTCTAGCTATTTTTAGAGCACTAGCCTGAGCCCCATGAGACTGAATCTGTCAACCCAGGCGGAGCCCATAGACACCCAGAGAGGTCACGTTGTACAGCAGAGTCTCGTCTCGGTGTTCATGTACACACATGCAGAGGCTGATTGGCTCAGACATTCTAAGGGAAACAAAGTTAATTAAAAGTCACATGCTAGAAAGTCTACCAGCTTGCGGGAGTCCTTTGCTAGCACAGAGCTGATTTCTGTTCCTCCTTTCCTCCAGAACCCTGCTCAGGGTAGTGTACACTACACCCCGTTATCCCCTGTGGTGTGGGATACAAGAATTTCCTCTTTCAAGCTTATTTCTATAAATTTTCCATTATTGTTTTATCAGTTTGTATCTACTGTCAACCCCTGGAAATAAAATCATAGAGTGTGAGTCCCCACCAGCGCCAACAAGATATTTAGGGGACGGAGAAATGACTGGCAAAAATATGTTGATTAAAATTGGGGAAGGGTGTAATTTCGGAAGACATTGAAAAGGGTCCCCAGAATTCAAGAGGTTAAGAACCAATAGCAAAAAATGAAAATATGAGAAAAGTAGTTAGGTTTTAAATGCACAGAAACACCTTATCAGACTGTAAATACCTCTTTAAAAATAATCTCATAATATTTGCTAAGTACACATTGGAATCATATCATTCAGTGCCTGATTTGATCTGAATGGTTTTATAGCACTGAGCACTGGTGAACTGATAACAGCATATTAAAGCTGTTTTCATACTTACATGGAGTCTTGATGTCTGCTGTTTCACAAAATATTAGATTGTCTTAAATGCACATCCCACTCTAAAATCCAGAATGCAGTTTTTAAAAGAAACGTAAGTGACTAAAAGCAATAAATGGTGTAGCACAACACAGTAATATAATTATATGTACCGCGGGATTGCAAGTTCACTTCTGTCTCAGAGGACAGCTGAATAATCTTTTCTGTGCTCTCATGAGTGACAAAAATAAAAAGTTAATTACAATTTGCCACAAAAATAAGGACATTGGGAGGGGGTTTTGTACAGTTGCTCAGGAAGGATAAGCAGTGTACCAATCCCTTTTTTCACACCTTTTTCACACCATATTCATTGCCTTAATAAGAATTCTAGAATGAAGCCGAGATATCAGCATCCTGGATAGTGGAGATTATTGCATTTTCTTGGTGAAACAATCTGGCATGTTCAAGCAGTGCATTTGTAAGTTGGTTAATACGGCTCTCCATGCCAAAGCAGCCCATGAATGCTGGAGAGTATAGTTCTCAAGTGACTGTGAAAATATGTGGAGTTCCATATGTGTCTCCGTGTTTACATGGCTTCCAATCCAGTGGTACATAAAATTATGTTAATTGATTCCTTTAGGGCAAGAGTGGGCAATAATTTTTGATGGGGGGGCCACTCCAAGAATTTGGAAAGTGGTCAAGAGCCGCGCTCTTCCATACTAATGGAGGGGGCATGGGGTCTGGGATGGAGGTTGGATGCAGAAAGGAGCTTGCAGTAAGGGAGTGGGGTGCAGAAGAGGGTGTAGGGTTTGGGAGGGAATTTGGGTGAAGGAGGCAGTTGTGACCTGGAGAAGGGGACTAGGGTACAAGAGGGGGTAGATGGGTTTGGTCTGTAACCTATGGCAGGAGGGGGTTGTGACTTGGGGCAGGGGACTAGGGTGCAGGGGTTTGGGCTTTGATCTTGGGCAGATGATTGGGGTGCAGGATCTGGGAGGGGATATGGGGCTGAGGGTTTGGGTTGTGACTTTGGGCAGGGGATTGGGGCAGGATCTGGGAGGGGGTATGGGGAAGGAGGAGAGAAGAGGATTTGGGTTATGTGAGTTAGGGAGGGAAAGGGTTGAGGCGCCAGAGACAGGCTCTGGCTTGGGAAACTTACCTACTTGACTCCCAGCCAGCAGCCTTGTCAAGCAGACCCCCCACCTTCCCTGCCTCTGCACTGGCTACAGGGGCCATGTGGTTTTTGACCAGTTATGCTGACATAGTAATGCCAATACAACTTTTCAGTGTAGACTAAGTATATTAGTGCATGGCTGTGTTGTATAAGGTAGAGAATCTACCGATACCATTTCTTGCCCCAGCTATACGTTGTACTTCCCTTAACCGGGACTCCATGGTTTGGCACGGACCACAGATGTTCCTGGACATAAGAACATAAGAACGGCCGTACTAGGTCAGACCAAAGGTCCATCTAGCCCAGTAGCCTGTCTGCCGACAGTGGCCAGCACCAGGTGCCCCAGAGAGGGTGGACCGAAGACAATGATCAAGCGATTTGTCTCCTGCCATCCTTCTCCAGCCTCTGACAAACAGAGGCCAGGGACACCATTTCTATCCCCCCGCCAATAGCCTTTTATGGACCTAACCTCCATGAATTTATCTAGTTTCTCTTTAACCACAGAGTCAAGGAACAAGGAGGTCTGCTGGCGGGGCAGGAGTGCCATAGGGGGGCACTGGCAACTCATCTGGGAGCCAGTGTCCCCAGAGTGTGCGGGGGGGGGGGGGGAGAACAGGCAGCATGGCGGGGAGTTCTGGCCCCAGCGACAACCATGGAGCTCCACCCTGGACCCGTTCTGGCTCCAGCACCCAGGGAGCTCCAGGCCCAGCCTCAGTGGCAACCAGGGGAGCTCTAGCCCCAGCTGTGGAGCTCCAGCTCCGACCCTCCACCTCAGCTCTTGACTGCGCAGCTCTGGCCCCAGCTGTGAAGCCAGGCAGCTGTGGAGCTCTGCCCCAGCTGTGCAGCTCCGGCCCCATCTGCGGAGCCAGGTGGCTCTGGAGCTCTGCCCGGGCTGCAGAGCTCCAGCTGTGACACTCCAGCTCTGGCAGTTTCTAGTGAGCCCAGGGGGACTGGAGCCCTAACCCAGTGGTACATGGACCAGGAGGGAAGGACCTCCCCTGGTCCAGCAAATCCCCTGGTCCAAGGCTAGTCAGGTCCCCATGGTGCCGGACCAGCAAGGTCCAACCTGTACTCATTCTCAGAAATGTTCTACAAATAAAGTGACAGGTCAAGGAAGGCAAAATATCTTTCTTTGCCTGAGCATGTTGTTACTATCTTTGCACATTCCTTTCCTGTTCTTAAGCTTATAACAAAATCAGTGTTAATTACCTCCAATATTAATCAGTCTATCCGAAAGCATGTCTTTGCAAGCCATGTGGGTGGAGATACAAATCTCTTGTCTAATGCAGATTAACGTGCTGTGCAAGTAGAAGCCTATTTTTCTTTCCCATCTTTAGAAGATTGTTTTTCCTGTGTAGAATGGTTAACCTATTTTTCCAGTTTTCAAAAGGTATGCATGGTAGGGTAAAGCTCTTACATGTTTCTCCTCCCTAGCACATACTTTTGCCGGTTATAAGAGCCTGAAAAGAATTAACATATAATAGATTTGGTTTGCTTTTAATTGTAAGACAACATTGATTAAATTTGATTTCTAATGAGACTGTGCTCTTGCCACTTGATTGACAATGGTCCTGGGTAGAACTTGGTGACATGGGAGGAGGAAAGCAGCTAACTGTGTGCAAGCAGCTGCTGCAGAGAGGCTCTGCTGCTGCTCAAGGCTGTATTTGAGACCCTGCTTAATTTAGGGGAATCTCTTCCCTCTCCCAAGAATCCAGCATAGAGAAGGCACATAGTGTCCCAGCAGCTACATCTGAATGGGGAGGGAGACCGCCAATGTAAGTTCAACCAGGAAAGGGAAGGAAAGCTCCCTGAAGGTGGGAGTGTCAGCAGGTTGGCCAGTGCCCACACAAGCCAGTTTAAACCGATGGAAAGTAAAAAGGTGGCAGATGTTAATTGTTGAAGACAAGCACTAAAAGCACTAAAAAGGCTTAGCAGTGTTCTAGGGAGAGGCACCATCAAAATTGATGTACAACCCTAATATGTCATAGTAGAAGTGGTGGGATTCTCTGTGTCCAGCTTCCACCATTAATCTCTCAGTTGAATCATTTTTGACACCGTTTTGACAATTTAATAACCCAGCTAGCATATTTGAACAATTTTAATGGGGCAGGTCCCTATTTGAGAGAGAACCAGTTCCTAAATACTATTTCAATAGGTACTTTATAAATTGTTATATATATATATCACATTTTAAAATGTTTAAAATTAAGGATGGTCATCCTGCACAGGTACAGGATCTTAACTAAACAAAAACATACATGTAAATTTTACCCTGCAGTTTGTGCTATGCCAACATCCAGAAGAACCAAACTTAGTTTGTAGAAAATACTCCTGCAATTATTCAATTGTGTGTTAGGGTCTTTGTAAACCTGATATTTAGCTAAATGATATATTATCTGTAACAAAATATATAAACACTGCAAAAATATGAAGTATACTTGGAAAATATCACAGGTATATACTGCTACTGGTATTAAATTACTAGCATTGTATTTTTGCTGGAATGCTAATGTATTCAGATGTCAGTTTAAATCCCATTAAAGACGAAGTTGTGGATCTATGTGAATTCTGTAGTACACATTATAATCTGATCCTGTTATTGGGGCTTCAGCAGGTTCCACTGGCTTGCCTGTATGGGTCCAAGTGCAGAACCAGGGCTTTAAATCCTTTTTTTCCTACGTGAATCATGATGAACTGATGGCAAAGGAGAGCAGAACTTTGTATTTCCTTGATAGAGACAGCACTGAACACTAACAGAAATGGATTCAGTTAGCTCCATGATGTTCTTTTCTTTGTCTCTTATAGTTTATGTTGCAAGCTTCTAAATTGTTTTCATTGAAAGTTTCATTTCTGAAACCTCATCTGAATATTAGACTGTTCCTGCTGTACACCATGAAACTCTCTGTGCAGGTTTATAACTTGTGTGTATCCTATGTATTCTTTTCTAGGCATGTTTTCCACAAAGCCTGTGTGGATCCTTGGCTTAGTGAGCACTGTACCTGTCCAATGTGTAAACTGAACATTTTGAAGGCTCTAGGAATTGTAGTAAGTTGCATATTTGTGACCTGTATTACATAACTGATGCAGCCAGTTCAAGTAACTTCTTCACACAAAGTAGCTCATAATAAGAGATCCATCACAGTAAGTATGGTAGCATAGCAAGAGTATATTACCCACCCGTGTTGGAGCCCTTCTTCCTAAGGTTTGAGTGTAGCCTCTGACATCTCTCTTTTTAGCCAGAGGACCTCAAGTGCATATACAGAGTTTGAGTGCTTGGTGAATCTATTCTGCAAATATCAACTGCTAACTGATTCGCAAAGAGACATTAAAGGATGTCTCATAGGAGACCTTTCTCCCATTTCCCTGTCTGGGGAGAAGTTCTGAATGCACTGGCGATTCTCAGGCAGATTATGTCCTCCATAAAAAGGGGAAAGGAAAGCTCACTGCGTCTGCAGTAACAATCAAGACAAACATAACAAGGGAGAAATCAGGTCCATGTTCTTAGCTGGGTAAAAACAGCACAGACTTTCTAGAAATAGCAGCAGATATCATACTGTGGGCAAGCTGTTTTTGTAATCAACATACCTGAATTTTTTAAAGGAGGAAACTGTATTTTGACATGCCTTGTCTAAAGTTCTCTCTATTGACAGAGTACACAGAAAATCAGGTTTTATGGCCCATTGTAATAAAATTTACTGTTAAGAATATACTTGTTTTTGTGTATAGGCTCTGTGACACCAACATGTACAGCAGCTTCCTCAACTGAATCATAATGATATTTCCTGTACTTATTTACACGTTTTTTCCAGCCTTTTTAAACAGGTTGTTTGTAACTTACTGCCAGAGAGCATAGGACCAACTTTTTATCATCGAGATAGTGGTATTATAGTCTTGTTAGTCCCAGGATATTCGAGACACAAGATGGGTGAGGTAATGCATTTTACTGGACCAGCTTCTGATGGTGAAAGTCACGCGTTTTTGAGCCTAACAGAGAGACCTAAAGAAGAGCTCAGAAATTTGTCTTTTCGCCAACAGAAGTTGGTCCAATAAAATGTATTACCTGGGCCACCTTGTCCATCTATGATAGAGATAGCTTTTGTACATGATTCAGTGTCGTCTTTGTTTAAAAACAAAAACCTTAAGTAAGAGAGAAATGTCAAAAGTGTGTACATATGTGTGGTTTTTGGTTTTACAGACTGCCTATGTGTAGAATAACTAACACTTTAATATGAAAATGTTTTTTTCAGACAAATGTGCCATGTACAGATAACGTAGCCTTTGATATGGAAAGGCTCACCAGAGGCCAGCCAGCCAATAGACGATCAGCACTTGGTGACTTTGCCAATGACAGCTCACTCAGCCAGGAGCCCCTGCGCACTAGTGGGATGTCACAGCTTCCACAGGATGGGGAAATAACTCCAAGGACAGGGGAAATCAACATTGCCGTAACAAGTAAGTATTATGGTTTCCCTGTTGTGCAGTGTTTGCTTTGCTGTGGGTCTGCACAGCAGGGCAGTGGTGAAAGCTTTCCCAGTAGAGACAAAGCTGACCTCTCTCAATACAAGAAATATACATGTTTTTTATTGAAACTGACAACTTCAGGAGCTGTGGTGCAAATACTTTTATTATGAATTGTAAATTAATTTAGCACTTCATACAATTTTCAGGTGAACTTCAAGAAAAAAAATGCATTTGGTAACCAACATGGGAAGCATGGTTGCCAAAAAGGCATCCTCTGTTTCAACACAGCAAAACAATACTTCAAGACTATTATTTAACTGATTAGTTAGTTACTAAGGTGGTTATAGGTATTATGGGTATTAGACATTTTCTTAATTAGTGTGTTACATTTAGAACCCTTAAGGCTCCAAGTGGAGTTCTAAGAGATTAGCCTTAGCATTTGTCATATTTGCCTTTATAACTTGTGATTTTTGTGTTTGATGCTAAGGTCTTTGAACCCAGAGTAAGCTGGATGTTTTGGGCATCAAAGTATTATAGGACAGTGAAAGCTAACTATTTGCAAGGCTCTCTTCAAAGGAAAAACTGGAGGAAATTCCACTGAAAATAAATTCCACCTAGGGCTTCTGGTGTATAAACAAAGACCCTATATATGCAGTACTCAGGGTATTGCATCATTTTGTAAATGCTTTAAGGCAATGATTTGATGTATGGATGCATATTTCTATTTGACTGCATCACAGAACTCAAGTCTATGTTGGAGGCAGTCGGTCTTTTCATGTTTTCTTCATTTGTATCTATTCACCCAATCTCACAAACTCAGGGGACGCTACTTGTATTTTTACCTGTGTTAATAAGCAGAGTTACTAAAAAAAGTCTGTAAAACATTGCTTTATGGAACGCTTCGTATTATACTACAACAAAGCAATCCTGTGATAGAAAACTTTCCTTTTTCCCCTTTTCCCACCCTTCCCCCAAACTCACTAATATTCAGTAGCATACTGGCCTGAGAAGTGCAAAAACAAACCCCAAACCTAGTTTGCTCATAAAACCAACAAGTCATTTTATCTTGCATCTGTCACTACTAATCCATCCCTAATTTAGCTCTCCTGAACGCAGACTAAACCTGGTAACAACTTTTAATATTCAAAGTGTTCCTACTCAGGAGAGAGAAGTTTGCAACTAAACCAGGATAACTGCTCAACTTTCTTGAAGGCAAGTGTGTTGGCTGTCTGTTCCCTGTTGTAGTATCTGGTTTTCAAAGATGGAACACCAAGGGAAAGAAAAAAGAAATATAAGCAACAGTTCGTTCTGATTGTGGTTATAAAATGAAGCCTCTTTTAAAATGCTTTGACTTTATATATTACACACATTTCTGTAGCACACTCAAAGTCTAAAATACGTTTCAGTAAATGGAAATGTTTGTAATTAAACTTACTTGCACATGCAGAACTTCTCAGTAGGAGAGAGAGCATAGAGGCTATTTAATAATGCCTTTGAGACGGAATAATTTTTTAAAGGTCATTGTCAAGATATTTTTTTACTTTCAAGCATTTGTACATATTTATAATCATTTGAAACTGAAATCTGTTTCCTTTCCAAATATCACATCCTTCCGTTATGTGGAAAATTTGTTAGTTGTACATTAGTGCTTGGCACTTGGCAATGATTTTGTGTAAATAAAAATTTCACTGAAGTATTTGCTTTGGGGAAAGAATTTTTTTTATACATGTGTGTCTATATACATAACATGTATATGAAGAATCACATTTTGGGCTTACCAAACCAACCCTGACGATGTCCATATTAACTGGAAGGGGAGGAAAGCCTTCATTTACATTTTTCCCTGTCTTACATTTCACATTACATTGTTAAATGCTCCTTCTTTTTTGCTAACCCTTTGGTTCAGCCAGGACATACTGCTGTGCCAGGCTTTTTTTCCATACCTCTCTAAACTTCTTCTTTGCTAGCCTTCTCCAATCAGTAACTCTGGTTAACTTCCTTCTGCTTTACTTCCTGGTACCAATCATGGCTTAGAACCCTGTTGCCTTCTGCCAGTGGCGTTTGAGAGAAATGTTCACATCGATTTGACATAAGCCTTCTCCCACGAGTGATTTCCTCCTTTCCTTTGTCAACAGAAGAATGGTTTATTATTGCCAGTTTTGGCCTCCTCAGCGCCCTCACACTCTGCTACATGATCATCAAAGCCACAGCTAGCTTGAATGCTAATGAGTAAGTAAATATTTAGATGTGCATCTATATAGTTTTTGGTGTGTGTGTCAAAGGCATCATTGGGAAGAAGGGGTAGGAGGGAAAGAATGGGCAAAATGAGGTTTTCAAAGTGTGAGTGCCTTTTCTTTCTTTGTAGAAGTCTTTGCTAGCACTTGTTAATCCTCATGTAACTAGATTTGCCTGAAATAGCTCCCCAGAAAAGGGAAGTACAAAAAAAAGAGTAGGGTGTCTTAGAGCTTGGGGTAGACCTCATAGTTTTTGAATTGACATCCAGTCAGCTGATACTTCAGTGGTAAGCATATGTCTTTATTCCATAAGGCCAGACTGCCTGATGGCAGCCAGTAGTTGTTACCATCTGGTGACTTCTTGTAGTTTCAATATCAGTTTCTCCGATTTTTACCCACTTTTACTGTTGGCACTCTTCATAGAGAGGAGGAAGGCTATAAATGTTACATCACTTACAGATGCTCCTTTCAGGGGATTTTGGGACTCAAGCAGTAATGAGAAGTCTCCACTGTTGTTTCTTACCTTGTAGCTATTCAGTGAGTAGAACATTCCAGTTTTTGGCACTGTCGATCTATGCCTTAATAGACAGTTGCAGTCCAAAATAGTGTACAAAAGCCATGCCATCTTAATTTTGGTAGATTTTCATAAGCAAAGTCTGATCACAAATATGTAGGCTGTGATTTTCAGTAAGTAGATCTTGCTACATTTGTGTCTTGCTTGTTAGTCTAGCAGGTTGCACATTATATACAGTGCTGCACATGCAATTTACGTGTGCACAAATACATGCAGAACTAGTTATTGAAAATCCCAGCCACTTACATTTTTTTAATCCTTGAATTTGAGGGTCAGCATTTTCTCCCTTTACCTCTGAATGTCTCGCACTAAGCTCAGATCTATTGCTGTGCTGATCCTCTTACTGAAAGTTGGCTACATTTCAAATGCAGTCTGTTGTACTGCTTGGAAAAGATCGCCTTTATAAATGGAGGTTCCTCTCTTCAGATGCTGAGATAAGAGAAGAGGAACAATGTTTTTTCAGCTCTTAGAGACAGGGTATGGAAACAAAATTCAATAAGACTGAAGTATGAATTGATACAGCAAAACAAAGTTGCGGGAGAAGGGGTAAGAAAGAAGTGAGAAGAGAGCTATGGACAAGATGCAGTTTTTAAAACCAAATCCTCATTGTCTCTGCCATCTGGAGCTCTCTCCCTCAAAAGTGAAAGCTTTTCAATGAGTGTACCTGCAGAATAAATGAGTTGAATCCATACAGTTTGGTAAATTTTGTTCAGGAAGAGGGATAGTTAGAATTCTTTGGATCAGTAACTTTGACCCCAATTTCTTCATTCTGGTTATGATGGATTGCAGTTTGCACTTTTGGTCTTCTAGATGCTAATTCCCAAGGGCTGACAGGAGAAGAATTTAAGACTTTTTAAGTAACTGATCCAATCTTTTTGGTTTTTTTCCTTTTGAGATGACATCAAATTGCAGCAAATTATCAGGAAATTGGCAAAATTAAAGATGGTGACCACCAAAATTAAGGTAGTCTGCTGCTGTGAAAAATAGCCACCAACAGTGAAGAAGGGAGCTTGTTAGAAGTTATGTATGTGTACGTGAGAAATAGCAATGTCTGTGTTTCTGGGCACTTCCACATGCATTAGGAAGAGGATAGAGAAAACTCAGTCAATATAACACCATTCAGCAGTGTACACACATAGAAGCAGAACCCATTGCATTTCTGGCACTTTACTTTCAGCTCCCTATCTTGTCTTCCTGTTGATATTCTGTTGGTTGCTGCTTTAAAAAAAAAAAAAAGTATGCAGTAGGAATGTAAAAGTATTACCATTTAAATGGTTAACCAATAAGCCTGGGCTTATTGGTTGCTGTTAAATTACACGCAGACTCCCCATGCTACGGCTGTCATCTCGCGCTGCGGGCTCTGTATCAGGGGCAGTTGGTGGGAGCCAGTTTAAAAGCTGGCTTCTGGTGCGCACCAGCTTTGGGGAGCCGGCTGCTGCCCTGCACTGCAGGTTTCTCTGTATAAAGCTAATACTGTACTGCAGAGCCCGCAGTGCTTCTGGCTGTGCTCCGCTGGAGTCTAAACCTCCATCTCTCCTTCTATGTTAGGCTACCTGTTTTAGGCCCGTGCCCTGTGTGTGTATGCCACTTTTTTTTTTTTTTTTTAAACTAATTGCTTCACTGCTGTGTAATATACGAAGTGTCTGGCGAAAAGTTTCTCCTGTGTTGCTTTCACCAGATATATTATGACTCTTCATTGTGATTTCCATGAAATGCCACAATAATAGGTGCAAAAGAGGAGAAAATCAGAAAAAGTTTTTACTCCTTTACTCCTCTCTTTTTCCTATTAACACGAATGTTGAGAGTGCACCAGCCAGTGAACCATTACTAAACATGAAGATGGAGGTTTCATTTTCATCTTAGACGAGGAAACAAGCAAGCAGGAAAGAGGAGAAAAGTAGTAAATGAAGCAAGTGGAAGATGCCAAGTTTTCTGTGATGGAATTGTCAGAGAGCATTTCTCAGTCGGTGAAACCCTTCCAAGAGATGTTCCCTGCTGCTTGCTTCCTCTTCTGTGTCTCCCACTGTTCAGACACGTTGATTTAAGATATTAGTTGCTGTGTTCGTGTGCACGTACCAAAGATAAATAACAGTTCCAGACAACTCTAACCATTTTAATAATAACAATAAGAAGGGAATAACAGTAACGGGGCTGCTTTCACGTGGCCTTAAAACAGCTCATGCTATTCCCAGGCTGAACACACACTTCCAGGAACTGATCTGACTTCACAGCTGCCTTTCCTGTTAATTATTTAGATAATAGGCCAGTTTTGCTCCATATACCCAGAAGGCTGCATCAGTTTCCCAGTGGTTTAGAAGTAAGACTGAAACCTTAAGGCATTGGTGTGAAGAATTCTAGTAACTGAAATTTTTCACTAATTATAATCAGTGATTTGAGAAGCACAGATCTTGTTCAGCATTTTTAGCTCTATATAATTTGCTCATTGACTTTTGACAGTTTTTAGTTAAACATTCAGTATCACCTTTAACTAATATAAATATTCTGTCCTCTTTCTTACCCCACAGAGCAGAATGGTATTGAAGAAACACTTTCTGGCAGATTGCCTTGGAGAGACACCTATTTTTTTGCATCATTTATCAATCATGCAGCATATGCAGTTATACTTAGTGCATTTATTTTTATTAAAAATTGCTAATGCCAAAGCTTTGTATTAAGAAAAATGATAAAATAAACCTTTAATTATGAAACTTTTTCTCTGGTTGAATTTTATTTTCCATGTATCTTTCTTCATTGAGTACTCTCTATCTTTAGTGTTTTGAGTGTGATCTACTATAGCAATGTGTGCATTCTGTAACCTCCTATCACAAATGGCTTAATCTTTGCTAGATCTTTATGCTTCTCTTTTTACTTTAGGACAGAAATAAGCATGATACCCACCACTGGCATGGTGATTAGTGACAGCATTACCAGAGATTGCTTCATACCAGTTTGTTATAGTTAGCCACATAACTGGGTCCAATGTTTGTATTTCTTGATTGTTTTACAGAGTTGTTTTAAACTAAGATACACTTTTTGTATTACTTTGGAAAGGTAGCAGCAGGATCTCTTGCCTTTGGTCCAGTCACCACAGAAAATTTGCAGTTCTGTTTTCCTTTTCAGAATGCATTAGAAGAGTAAAATCTTCCTTATCCTTCCCCCATTACCCTGTTTCACTCTTCAGAAAGTAAACTAATCTACACAGCCTCTTCCTTCCTAATGTTGCATGAAGAGGTGGTTTTCCCTCCTCTTTCAGTTGCTAAATCTCCTCACAGATCAGTAAGCTAACCGAGTAATAGTGCTGGTTTGTGTCAACTGATAGGCAGTTGTGCAAAATGGAAAGGTTGATAATGAGAAAACTCTCGTCATGTCCTTTCCTGGCATTCTTTACTGGGGATTCTCATTTTCTCACACATTTCTTTATCTAAACAGAAAGTAAGAAATAGCCTAACATTCATTTAAAAAAATGCACACATCTTTGGTATTGGATGGAGAGCTGCTGAGCTCTGATTCACAGTCAAAGGCTAATATCTGAGTTAATGAGATTGGCTGAAAGCAGATATATCAGTTGAGGAAAAAAGTCATAAGCTGATCAAAGTTATAATCTGTTGTGGATTTTCTCTGGTATCAAAATTTAAGTGACATTTTGAAATCTAACACAATTCTTAATTAAAATATACTAGTTATTTCCAGCTATCAAAGAGAACCATGATATTAAACTGTGATGGGATTTAGTTTTTCAAATGTACTTGGAGTAGGGAATATTTTTTCAAGGTATGGGCACTTCTGGAATTCAGGAAGACAGCCAAAATCTGCATTAAAATAATTACTTAAGTTGTAGTGGTCAAGAAGCCTTTAGCTGAGAAGGCAGTTTTTAAAAATGAAATGTATATATCATTGTTTCAATAACGTTAATAGGTTTTTTAAAGCGTCTTTTTGAAATTTTGAAAAACATGAATGCTGTCAATGAAGAGAGCAGTGAATGTGTTTTGAAAAATCTGAGAAATCTCGTTAAATAGATTTGTGCTCCAGGCCTGGTTCATTTTAGAATTCAGTGTTTATCACGTAATGTTATTGCCAAGCTAGATGACTGATGTGCAACATGATGTAAAGCACAGACTATTTAGTAAGGAGATTACTTTTCTTCTCCAGTTTCCTAAAAACATAAGGCAATTGAAATGGCTTTGAATCAAATAGCCCTTGCGCCTGCTAGGACTGTGGTCTTAAACTTATTTTTAAAGATACTGTAAAGAAAAGAGGTTGTTGGGGAAAACCCTGTGTGGCTTTAGAAAGCAGATTCCTAAAACAGGGTCTGTTTCATCTATCTTATACAGAACAACAGCAAAGTGGTGAAAAATAACCTTTTTAACTGTTATCAGGAACAAAGTGATTGTCTGATTTCTAGTTCTTGCTCGTCTGTTGGGAACTTTGGACATCCAGAGTCCAGTTTCCTCCACACTTCACATTGTTTTGTGTCTTTTAAACATTTCATCATTACATGCTCAGAAAAATAGAGAAACTAATTGATAAGTGTCAATCAGAAATTAAAGGAATGTAAACCAAGGGCTGAAACTTAAGGTAAATATATCATATCCTCCTATTATCCTCTCAAATGGACTTTACACCACCTTATGAAGATCGACACATTTATTTACTCTGAACCAACAGGAGAAGCAAATGCCAGAGTTGTTTGCCACCTTCTTTGGTGCGTTTGGAGCAAGGGCACATCAGCTAATTTCATTGTTAGGACTGTGCACAAGTAAATAAAGAAGTGTGCCCTTCAACAGCCTGTTTTCCATTTTCCCAAATGTTGCTGCAGCAACTAGGAGACATAATGCAGCAATATTGTACAGGTGGGAGCAACGACACCGTGTTAAACAGCTTAGAGTGGGGTTTTTTCTTCTGCTCCTATTTAGTCTATGAGGTGTAGGCGAGAGAGGAAATATTTTCTGGTTAGATTTGGCTCTCATACCTCTTTACACTGTCCCAGTGTCCAAATGGATCACGCAGTTGAAACCAGGAGGACCTGACTTTATCTCAATGTCAAGAGAAAAGTCTCTGAAAGGGTTGCAGAGTATGATCTCTGAAAAGCTTGTATTCATATATGTTTGCACAGCACCCAGCACAAGGAGGCGCTCAGTATCTTGCTACTGTAGTATAAATATTAAATAAAAAGGGACTGCAGGTTCGCACTTGTTGTTTGTGCAACTAGTATGTCAAAGCAGCCCGGAGACTTTTCAGTTGACAGTTTGTACTGTATCCATACCTGCAGCATTCCGGTAATGGTGGGGATATTTTATTTCAGGCTGAGGTTTATGTTCTAGTTTAATATAAACGGGTTAGTTGAATGGTTCAGTCTAATGAAGTAATGAAAAATAATGGCTAGTATGACTTGTATACGTATTTTTCACCTGTGAAGCCTGAATTGTGTATTTCCAGTTCATAGGAGACTCATCATCGCACTTGGGAGGTGCACCACTTCCCTGTGCCCCCACCAAAATTTTAATTGCTAAATGGGGTCCCCCCACATGCCCCTTCCTGCCCCTCTGGGTAGCCCTCCCTGCACCCTCTCCCCCTGCAGGCACCAATTGCTCCTGCTCCACTTTGGTTTCCATACCGAAGGCATGAAATAATGTTTCTGCACTGTCTCTCTGACTTTATCAGCAACTGCAGAATGGGGAGCGCAAGCTCATAAGTCTTGATTGAAGTGTCTGTGTAACTGCATGTTGCTGCTTGCTGCCAAGATGATATTCGTGCCTGACACGACAATGGATTTACAAAAGAGAGCTGATGTCATGACTGTAAACAAACAGGGCAGTTTTCTGCAGGGGAGGGGGGAGGGGGGAACACATCCGGCAAGGTGCCAGGAGTTTTTAAACCTCTAACACAACAAAGTATTCCTGCAAACCAAAACAAGCCCGAGCTTTGCTTTCGAAGCTATGCTCTCTTTACAGTACATAGACATGCTTGGTCAAAGTGAAGCCTCCGAGATTGCATCTTCTTCCAGTCAGAAGCGTAGTGGCACAGCATCCAGAGCACTGGCCTACAACTCAGAAGACAGGGGTTCTATTTCTGGCTCCACTATTAGCCTACTGGGTGACCTGGGCAAGTCATTTCACCTGTCTGTGCTTCAGTTTCCCCATATGGAAAATGATGATAATGTCACCGATCTCTTTTGTAAAGCACTTTCAGACCTACTGACAAAGCACTGTATGAGAACTGGGTGATATTAAGATGACGACTCCCCTGACATGACTTAGTGCAGTGTCTCTTTTCCTCTGCGTACTCATTAGATGAGCTTCAGGAATGCTCAGTCCAGGTGGAATGCTGCCTAGTGCTACCAGTTGAACCTCTGTAGTCTGGCGCATACTGGGCCGATAACATTTGTGGTCCAGGATGATTTTAGTTAGCCGGATGTCCACTTATCATGGGTGTGGCCAACTTTCCCATGGTTGCAGTAAAGTTTGTTCACAGCCACCAGTCCTGGCTCTCAGTGTTTGTGTGGTTATTTAGCTCTAATTTATCCCTAAATGTCGTCTCAGAGCCCAGTAAGCAGGAGCAGTGTTGGCAATGCTGTGAGACAATATTGACCTCCTGTGGTTCAACAAATTCTCTGGTTCGGCACCAGTCAGGTCCCAAGGGTGCCAGACTAGCGAGGTTGAACCTGTGTATGGAAACGAAGACTTCAGTTCTGAGACAAGATTCACAGTGAGCTATGACTTTTTCTGGGGAAATTTGAAATGGTGGTAAACAGCAAAAACTTCTAGATGAAGGGACTGGTGAAAAAGAGGAGGAAGGGAGCTTGCATCTAGTTATCTGCATCTGGTGAGAGGCAGTATTTGTAATATGTGGTCTTTCAAAACAATGCTATCCCCAGGGGCTGTATCTGGTGAATAAGCAAGGAAGAATTTTGAAAAATTCTGTTTGATTTAGCTGATTCATTAGAAAAAGAATGAATAATGTGCAAAGGAGAGCAGTCAGCTATACCTGTATGTATAGAAACACACAACTTGTTTGAATGTGGGTAGGATAAATGTCTTTTGTAAAGATGCAAGAAAACACCGAAGGCAGCAAAGAATTTTAGAGATGCTGAATACACAGTGCCTGCTTTCAGATTGATTGATTAAAAAAGATATCTGTTAGATGAAACATTTATGGCCTTATGCCTATTGATTAAAATGTCTCCATCAAATCTATTGGAGCAAAAGTTTACACATTCTCTGACATAGCCACGGGGGTGCGCACACACAGAGCTTAGGGAGTCTGCTTCCTAATCCCTTGTTTGTTTTTTGTGCACAAAAAACAAATAGGAGCAGTGGTCAGTCTTTAGAGTCTCTTTGTGTTTCAATGTTGCTTGTACAATATGTAACACTTCAGTGAGAGGAAAGAGGAAATGCAGCATTTGTTACCAACATTGCTCATTTGAGCAACAAGGTAACATGGGATGCTGTATTCTCAACTGCACTTTATCTTCAGAGCGACAGTGTGCCAAGTACAAACATGCAGGAGACTTCTGGTATCCAATTGATCCCAGGTGATACCTAAGTAGGCATTTCATAATGAAGTTCAGGTTTGCTTGGAGAGAGACTGATCGTTCGGAGTTGTAGACCTGTGCAGATTCATGTAAATAAATATGTCTCCCTTTTGGCTACAGCACTGCATAGTTCCAGAAAGCTTAAGTCTAGGATAGGATTCAAATCCACAAATTGAACACTAATATTTTAATAATCATATTGACAGGTCTGTCCCTATTCCAGCACTTTTGGGGTGGGGCCGGGGGAGAGACAGGGTTTGTACTTGTGGATATTGGCAGAGTCAGAACTTGACCCTGTGGAATTTAACTGCTCATTTCACTCACTAATTGAGGTATTAGATTATTCACACTTTTCCCCCTTTCTCAGGAGCATTCTAGTCCTGGGGGAATTCTGCAGTTTGGAGCCCAATTGCAGAATTCCCCCAGGACTAACCTTCAAATAAGAAGTGAATGGGTTAGTGTACTAGCCAGTGAAGACTTGGGATTGAATGAGATTTAAATCCGAAATGGAAGGGAATATTTGGTGGTCTCAATCTGCTGCTTTCTTTAGTAGATGTTTGTTACAAAAACTGCCACAGAGCAGTTCAGCACTGTGGGCACTCTTGGCGCAGGACTACAACTAGCAGGGCTGCTGCAGGTCAGGATTGTGGTGGATTGTCAGAGCTGTGCAAGAGGAAGTTTGCATGGCACCTGTCTGCATTCTTTCTGGCACTAGCCAATACTGTTTATTAGGCCTTCATTTTGATCAGTGCACAAGTTTTGCTCATTTCAGCTCTTTAAAAGCCACATTCCCAGATGAGATTGTAAAACTAGCTTTTTCTTTTCAGTACCAAAGAGGATATTTCAGAGGGCGATTTGGTCAGTTAGCACCAAACACTACGTCTGCACAGCAGTGCTATTTCGAAATAATTGACATTATTCCAAAATAACATAGTGTGCATCTACACTACAAGCCTTTATTTTGAAATCATGTCGAGCTGGAGGACATCTTACTCCGACTCCTGGTAACTCTCATTTCACGAGGAGTAAGAGAAGTCAAAGGAAGAGTGTTCTTCAACTTCCTGCTACGTAAACAGCGTCAAAAGCTGAATGAAGCTATTTCAACTTTAGCTACACAATTGACATAGCTGAAGTTGAGTAGCTTATTCTGACGTTAGCCACACTGTGTAGACGTACCCTAAGGGAGAAAATTAGTTTTAACCAAAGTCCAATCCCCAATAGATAGCTATTTACCTGCCTATAAATAGCATCGGCCATGGTCTTGAGGAGAAGGAAGATAACATTAGAAAACTTGAATTGCAAAAGGATCATACCTGCAGCTCTTGATACCTGGGGGATAAATATTTGCCTTCCTTTCCACATGCACTCCTAAAATGATTATGCAGCAAAGGTTAGGTTTCCTCATACTTGAATCCACTGCCACTTCATACTACCAACTGTTACAGGTTTATAAGGAAAGTTAATTTTTAGTTCTCAGTATGTTCTCACTTAGAATGGGCAAGTGCAAAAGAATAGGTGATCACAGACAAAACCTTGCAAGCTCAACTCCTGTGATGTTTTATACAAATTACTAACAAGGTTGTTTCTTTGTTCTGCCTCTTGTAGGTGGTCACTTCTTTCACCGCAACTCTCTGTCTCCTCGGAGCCTGGTCTATGAGAGTGAATTCTCCACACTTGAGCCTGCCTTGGACATGTATGATGAGAACAAAACCTGAAAGGAATGTGTGTCGGTTTCGGTTTCTTCCTTTTTTTTGTTGCTCATTCCTGTTGTTGTATACTCCTTCCATGGGTGTCCTTTTGTCTGAAGAAGAGCTGCTTTTCCCAGAATATAAGCCTGGCTTCCAAGTTACAAAGATGAAGCTCAACTATGGTTGTCTCCAAGGACATCATCTGTGGGCCAACAAGTACACAAAATTGGCTGTTGTAAGTTGCAGAATTGGAGTGCAAGCTAGCTTTGTCAGTCCAGCCGAGTCTGTACAAAAGAGGGGTTGCCCTGATCAAGAGTTACTTTTGTACTGCAAAAGTGTGTCTCAAATAAGCACATGATCTTTCCATTGTTTTAATCATGCGCATGTTGGTTGACTATCAAACAAGCTACCTGGTGGCAAAGGCAATTGCAAGTTGCAGGTAAAGACACTTCATTTTTCTTCTGTCTCCCCATGAGATTATTGTGATGTGTCCCGTGTCTAAGAGGACCTGTAGAAATGGATTGACTTTCCTATTACCTATTTAACTCTGGGTAATGACAAAACAGGTTGGCATTAGAGCTCCAGATAGGAGCTGTGTCTGGAGCATGCATGAAAGGCTTCAAGTAACCCAGTGCTTCAGTTTTTCAGTTTCCACTGAAGTTGGACAAAGATTTCCTGTACAGAATGCAACTTCAGCCTTTCTTAGCCCCCCTGCCAAGTGAATCTCTTGACAACAGGGATGTTGCTGATGTTCGTGGGCCGAGCATTTGATCCTCCTTAAAATCATTATATTTCTTGGGAAACGCACAGGTATGTGGATAGTTATCCTCCCTTGATTTTTGAAAAATCCACCAAGTTTTTTCACTGAGATTTTTAGAAGCCAACATGTTGGTATTATACACAGAACAAAAAGTAAGTTTCCAACCCTGTTCTACCACTGAGACCTGCAACAGTTAAATAACAAACTCTTTCTCAGCGCTGTGCCCTTTCCTGCTGACATCAATGACATGAATGCAGAAAGCAGAAGAGTAAAGGAAAGCAGCCATGCGGCTTTGACACTTGGAGGAAAAGCAGTTTTTACCAGAATGTGACAAAAAATGGTTGGGAAATGAATATTCTAAAGCTTCTAAATGGGTAATGCAGAAATAGAAAACAAGATGTTGGGGGAGGTTTTTTGTGTTGGTGGTTTTTTTTGTTTGTTTGTTTGTTTGTTTGTTTGTTTTTGTTTTTGGTTTTTTGAGTAAACTGTTCCTTTAAAAAGCAGCTCTGGAGAGTAAGGCAGTGCACCTTTTCCTACTGAATGCTGCGTAATTGTTTAACAAATGTCGATATTTTCTCCATTGCAGTCTGAGTTACTGTAGGTGTAGAAATGCATTTGTGTCCTTCGTAATGTGAACAAGATCTTCATTCTATATAGAAATTGTAATTTAGAACAAATGGCAAACTGAAATCTCCTGTTATCTTTTAATCTAAACAGCTTCTGCTGTACATGGGGAAACTTGCCTTCCTTTTATAAAGCAATCAGTCCTCTTGGCCGGTATTCTGACTTGGAGTGTGATGCAACTGTGACCTACCCAGATGTTAAAAACAAGAAAAAAAAACTCTGAAGTGAGGAAGTGAGCTGCTAGCAGAGCCAACTTGGGCTGCTGCAGAGTTGTATTTAAACTAATCATTCTAGACTGGATAGTGCAGAGTTTTAAAAGTTTTACCTTTTACAGCACCTTGTTTGTATTTGCCAAATAAATTTTATTGTAGTCTAATTTTACAAACATTTTTTTAAAAACCACACTTCTTAAGAAGCACAGTTTTAACACACCTAGCATTGTGGCTATGAAACTGAAGATTGGTGGGTGATATCACTGTTATCAAGTAGCATTTTTTGTTGTTCCTCTTTTAAATCTGAGAATCAGGGCAGATACTTATTGTGTGATCACCCCTGAAGCTGGGCACCCAAACTTCTTGAATGAAGATGCTTTCAAATCTGTCTGAATTCAGGCACAGTGAAAGGCTGATTGGGCAATTCTGGTTTTCATTCTTGTAGCTGAGTGATCATTGCATGCAGATCTGTAAAAACAGCAAGCTTCCCAAACCAGACAAAGGCACAGAAATACAGTTCCCATCTTTTAAGTACAGAGTGATTTTTAGCAGGCTTGTAACCGCAAGGCAGGATGGGCAGGTTACAGCTGACTCGAGCTAGGCGTTCTCACAAATTGTAATTTTTACCTGCATTTGAGGCCTTGACTATGCAGCAGAGTCCAGCCACCAGTGTAGCAGCAACAGTGAAACCCAGTGATGGGCAACCTAGTCTAGTGAGTGGGTCGCATGTGTGGCCCTCCTTCATGTCAATGGGTTGCAAATTGTTGTAACCAAGACGGTCTCTTGGGATACTTGTAGTGTGTGCCAACTGAACCATAGCAACACTTTGGATGCAGAGGTAGCGCGCAGCTCTCGCAGTCAATGTTGCGTGCAATCAGCACGCACCTCATTTTACCTGCCCTTGGCTTTACGTGCGTGTCACGTTAGTAATACTGGTAGGAAAAAACCCTGCACAGATGGGAGCCAGTGGAATAGGCAAACCCTGCACATGGGCAATGTAAGCAAAATGTCTTGCAGGCCACACCTAGAACCAGGCAGCTCACCACTTGTGCAAACCATAGTCAGGAAAAGTAGCTGTGAGCCAGTATTTACACTGGTGTGATTTACTCTGATTTTAAACAGTATTCAGATCTATTGTGCAAATCCTAGTTTATCCAGGTGCTTTGCCTGACTTGCTGTGGGAGGTGGCCTCAGCTCTATCCAAGTGGGCCACTGACAGACAAAATGGGGGCAATTTTTCTGTATAGACAAGGCAGCCAGAGCAGCACTCCAGAGAGAGAACACCTCCTTAAGTTTGAAAGCAATTTTATTTCCAGTTCTAGTCTTAAAACCCCATGCCCCAATGAACAATAACGCAAGAGGCAAACTCATCAGCACTCAAAGGAGCAGTCTTTTTCAAAGTAATATTAATCCTCTGAACCCACTGATCACGAATTCTGAATTCCAATCAGTGCTGTTTTTCCTTCTGCTCAGCCTGTTTCGTTGCTCTGCTTCAATTACAACTTAAACTAACTTTTTACGTTCTTGATACTTTTGACAATGTGGCCAACTCTTGTGATATTTGCTGCTTTTTCTTAAAGCTCCAGCTGCTGGAGTCATGTGAGTATGTGATAAATCTCAGTTTACTGGGGTTTTTTTTTTTAGTGAAAGTAGATCCTTTGCTCCAGCTATGACAGTTTACAGCAGTCAAGGATCTGGCGCTAATGTTTCTAAGTCTCATGGTTGTGGAGAAAATCTGGAAAAAAAATCCTAAAGGGTCAGAGGGCAAATAAAAACTTCAGTATAATTTTTAAAATAATATTAAATCTCATGATTTTTTTAAAGCCATCTCAGGATTTTAGGGGGCCTGATTCATGATTTTTGAAAAGCCCAGGTTAGCAATTCTTCTTTAGTAATCTACTGGTGCAGTAGCTAATAAAATAGGTTAGTTCTGGGGTGTCTTGGAAGCTAACACTTGTAAATAACACTCCCTAATTTGGAAAGCTGGAAGGAAAGCTAAATGCCAGTGCAACTAGCTGATCCAAGAATGCATGCTCTGATATGTACTGGAAGTCCTGGCACTTGGGCATATTAATTATGAGAGCCAGTGTAGGGAACATGGCTGATTCTTCCGAGAAGCTTTCTTAGTTTTTGCTTTCCTTTTCAATATTAAAAGGAACTGCATTGTAGCACTGCTATCGTTTTCTAGTGTAGTGACACTGCAGGTGGTTGTCACTTTACAGAAGTAAAATGACTTACAATCTACGCGGCACAGTGAGTGCCGGTTACTTGAGATAATTTTAAAGGCTAATAAAGACTTTATAGTGACACCACTAATTTTATGAATTTTATTAAAATCCTTTTTATTCCAAATCCTACATCTTCCCAGCGTTAGGTGATAGTGCCCCCTCTTCTTCCTCCCCCGTTGTTACCCAACTCCTAATTATGTGGAAGTTTTACACCCCCACCACCAACAGGTCACTTGTAAAATTAAGATTTACTTGTGTTCTCCAAGGGATGCTCTGAAGTTAAAAACAATCTCTCAGCATATTTCTTGCCTATGCTACCAACAGTAAAATAAATTATTACAACTGAAAACATCTTTAAAAAAAAATCTAACATAACTGGTGTCAAGGCTTGTCCCCACTCTGGCACTCCGAGTGCAAAAGGTGGGGGTCTGCAAGAGATCTTAAATGCCTTGCCTCTATTTGGCTTCTGCTTACAAAAACTCCCCAAAGTCCTTGGCCTTGGGAGGTAGCTGCCACTACCAAGTGAGCCAAAAAAACCCACAATCCTTTTTTTTCTTAGGCTTAGGAAGGAAGCACTTGAACTTCTTCTAGACGGGTATCCCCAAACTCTTTTACCACAAGAGAGCTTGAAAAAGATAAACAGAAAACAAACTGCAGTCTCTAATAGCTGACCTCTTAGTCTTAGGCACATACACACAGACCCCTGCTACATTCCAGGACACAAGAAACAAATCATCTCCTTAAAAAGATGGTTTTATTAACAAAACAAAAATATATACTTGATAAAGCATACATGGTTGCTAGGTGTTACAGAGCAACTGAGAGAGAACAGATTAAAACACAGAAAAATAGCATATCTGGGTGCAGCTTAGATATGGTGAAGGGGGTAGGGTGGGAGGCACATGGAGTTAACACAAGAGAAGTTTAACCAAACAACAAAACAAGGGAAAATAACCTGATCGCGACTAAACACACATTGATGATCCATACTGATCTGTACTTCTAGGTCCAGTTCATTTCCATGCCCAGTATTCCTCGTAGACATGGTAGTTCTGCCTGGTTCAATTCATCTTGCTTCCCCCTGGTCTTAGTTTAAAACTCACACAAAGGAAACAGCAGGCAGGTATATCTTTCAATTTTAATGTCAACAGCTTCTGCCATTGTCTCTCCTGGCTCCCCGCCAGCACCCCCAAGCTACCTGAGTTTAACCCTTTAGTCACCAAATGCTGGTCAGCACTCCTCCTATCCATCATGCCTTGCAACATCCATATTGATTTGCTTCACTAAGTTTGGACAGTGAAAAGACTATTTTTTTACATTTAAATGTGTTAGCACCAAAAAACTACAATCAGTCTGGGTCTGTGTTAGACATTTCAAGAACACACAATAAATGACAATTCTGTTTTACTTTTACCTCCCCTGCTAGCATAATGTTGCAATGTTTACCTTCAAATAGAAAATGGAAAAATAATTAAGAGTGGGTTTTATAAATCTGTATTAAAAAACAAATCTTGAATTTTAAGCCCAAACTACAAGACAATGTCAGTCTTTTAAAAATAGAATCATTAAGCATATGAAATAACAAGCAAACATTCTTTTAAAGGACAAGTAGCAGAAATAGAATTCTCCATGTACAAGATTCTATTTATGGAAAATAATATCAATCCTTGCTCAAGAAAGTCTATAAAATAAGACACCAGGTAATCAGAACCACTTGATGGTGTATAATTTCCCTTCAGGAACAGGTCTTAGTTGGTACTCGTGCTGAGAAGAGCTTTGTGTCAGTGTCATTACCTATACAATTGAGTATATGCCTCTCAAATTCTCACCCTTGGGGTATTCAATCATTTTAATGCTGCAGCAGGATTGGGGTCGAAAAGTCAGGTAGGAAATGCTTATGCCAGTGAGGGGCAGCCTAGGCTAGTGAATGGGCCACATAAGTGGCCCTTCTTCATCTCAGTGGGCTGCAAGATTGTTGTAACCAAGATGGTCTCCCCAGATAGGGTAGTTTTGCTCACTGCTCTGGGCATACCTGAATTTGCAGGGTGTTCCGATTGAACAATAGTAGCACTTTGATTGGATGCAGAGGGAACACAGGGCTCTTACAGTCAATGTTGTGTGTAATCAACATGCACTTCACCGCACATGTCCTCGTTTTAAGTGTGTGGCATTTTAGTAACACTGGTAGAGGGAAAAAACTATGTGGATGAAAACCAGCAGAATCTGAAAACCCTGCACGTGGGCATCGGTAAACAAAATGTCTAGTGGGCCACACATAGAACCCCAATGGACCACAGGTTGCCCACTACTGACTTAAGCAGTGAGTTCTGACTGGAGCCTACAACTGGTTGAGTACACAGTAATGAAAGGGCGTGAAGCTTATAGGATCAGACTCTAGGTAAAGGTAAATGTTACCACCTATGGGTAGAATTATAGTAGGGAAAATATTTCATAGTTCTGTTACCACTGTAAGAGAAATGCCATCATTAGGAGCCTCTTCAGCAACACTTTTGTAGGCTTTCTAAGCAAAAGCTGCACAAGTGTCAAGAAGAGAATATTACAAGTAAAACAAGAAATTGTCAGTGAAGGGACTTCCTTGGTGTGTCCCTTTCCCTTTACAGTCTCACTGATAGGAGAATGAGATTGCCAGAGTAAGATTTGTGTGCACCAAATCTGTCTAGAGAAAATAGAGCATTTTAATTTTAAATGAAAGTTAATCTGTTTCAGGCTGTTTGTGTTTAATACCTGCCCTCACATTTAATGTTTGCCCTCGCAGGTTTTTTTTGTTTTTCTTTTAAAAGCAAGTTTCATAGTGTTAGAGTTAATTGTGACCAGATACTTACACAACAGTATCAACAGTGTTAGTAACAAGCCAAAATAGGGGAAAGAACAGATTAAAAAATATTTAGATAAGTTAGAGGTATTCAAGTTACAGAAATTTACGTAGCATACTAAAAAAAAATAGCTGAAGCAATCTTTGAACTATTAGTGATTACGGTTGATTATTCATGGAGAAAGGTAAACATAGTGCCTATCTCAAAAAAAAGAGGACCTGGGGAATTAGGGATTAGTCAACCTAACTTAGATACCTGGAAAGATACTGGAACAAATTATTAAATGATCCATTTGTAAGCACCTAGAAGATAATAGAGTTATAAGGAATATCCAGCTTGAATTTTTCAACAACAAATCATGCCAAGCCAACCTAATATCCTTCCTTTTTACTAGCCTAATGGATGGGGGGAAGAAGTAGATATACTATATCTTGATATTACTAAGGCCTTCTTATAAGCAAACTATGGAAATGCAGCCTAAATGAAATTACTATAGGGTGGGTGAAGAATTGTTTGAAAGACTGTACTCAGAGTAGTTATCAGTGATTCTCTGTCAAACCGGGGGGAGTTATCTAGTGGGATACTGCAGGGGCCTGTCCTGGGTCTGGTAGTACTCAGTATTGTCATTAATGACTTGGATAATGGAACGAAAAGCAGGTTTAAAATTTGTAGATGACACTAAATTGGGAGAGGTTGTAAGCACTTTGGAGGACTGGATTAGAAGTCAAAATTATCTTGACTAACTGGAGAATTAGTTTGAAATCAGCAAGTTGAAATTCAATACAGCCAAGTGCAAAGTACTGCGCTTAGGAAAGACAGTCAAATGCACAACTACAAAATTGCGAATAACTGGCTTGTGTGGTAGTAGTGTTGAAAAAGATCTGAGGGTAACAGTGGATCACAAAATGAGTATGAATCAACTGTGTGCTGCATTTGCAAAAAAGCTAATATCCTGGAATGTATTAGCAGGAGTGTTTATATAGAAGATCTGGTAGGTAACTGTCCCACTGTACTTGGCACTGGTATGAGACCAATATTGTTTCTAGTTCTGGGCATCACACTTTCAAAAAGATATGGATAAATTGAAGATTGTCCAGAGGAGAGCAACAAAACCAAGAAAAGGCTTAGAAAGCATATGAGGAAAAGTTTTAGAAAGTTGGGCATGTTTAGTCTTGAGAGAAGACTGACCACAGATATGAAGGACTGTTATAAAGAGGAGGAGGATCAATTGTTCTGCACATCCACTGAGGGTAGAACAAGAAGTAATGTGCTTAATTTGCAAGGAAGAAAAACTTCAGAACCATCAGGGGAATTGAGCTCTGAAAGAGGCATCCAAGGGAGGCTGTGGGATCCACATCACTGGCAGTTTCTAAGAACAAGTTGCACAAATAGCTGTCAGGGATGATTTAGGTTGACATGGTCCTTCCATAGGCCAAGGGGCTGGATTCAAGGTCCCATCCAGCTCTTTATTTCTATGATTCTGTGATGTCAGAAGTCTGTGCACTACCTTGTCCAAGTGGAAACTTGGAACAGCTGTCACAAGAGTGAAATAAATGCCTGCTGTTCTTATGAATATATTACAAAACACTTATGGGTTTTTTTTCTTGTTTTATACAACACTGGAGTAGTCTGACCCATTCCACTGGACAAGTCAGCATGTCTCTTCGTTACCACAGGCTTAGCTAAGTGTTCTGTCTGAGCAACCCCATGTGCTTTATACAAATTGATGTAACCTACATTTATGTGGGACCCTCTGCAAGGAGCATAAAATGATATATTCGAACAGCAGAGCTCATTTAAATCATTTCAAAAGTTGGGAGAACAAATGTCTTTAGCCACAAATTTAGACACTCAAGTATGCTGCAGCAAGGCAGCTCCAGCGGCCAGGGGCAAAATTAACACTCTGGTTAGCTGCAAACACAGATTGTGGTTATGGGCATTATCACCACCTTGTGCCTGAGGTGCTACGACAGAGGAATCTAGCTGGATTTTCCCCAAGGCAGCTCTGTGCAATCTGTTTGTTGATGTGTGGCTATAGTTAATGGTGAGAATTATTCATTTTTTGCTCAGCAAGTACTTTTTGTGTTTTTAAAACCAAAAAAGTCACATGACATCTCAGAAGCCAAGTCGTTGGGTGCCAAAAAATGAATGTAAGTGCTAGGCAGCAGTAGGAATGTGAATGACTAGTCGATCTGATAAGCAAATGCTTATCAGATAGTCTACACACTAGTTGACTAATCGCTTCCCTCCCCCCCTTGCTGCCTCTATCAGAAAGAGGCAGCAAGGAAGGGGAGGAAAGAAGGAGGTGGTTCAAAACGGCAGCGCCATGTGGAGCCCAGGGTCTGCCACTTTGGAACACCGCATGCAGCCCGATGGTGCTGCCGCTTTGAAATGCGAGGTGTAGCCTGACGCTGGGCTCCCCGCGGCATTTCAAAGCGGCAGTGCCGCATGGAGCCCAGGGGCACTGCTGCCACTTTGAAATGCCGTGGAGAGCACAGGGCCAGCGGGGAACTGCTAGAGTCCCCCGCTGGCCCTGTGTTCCCCGCAGTGCTTTCGCCTTTGAAGTGTAGCCAACAGTCCTGAGGTTGTTGCTACACTTCGAAGGCGGAGGCGCCCTTATCAACTAATTGAATAGTCGAAGCAAATTGCATCGACTATTTGATTAGCCAGTTAATCTAAATTTAACATCTCTAGGCAGCAGGGGCCACACTAATCCCATGTGGGTGAGGTTCTCTGCCCCTGCTGACTGTTTAAAGAAAGAAAGCATTTAGGACTAGGAAGGCAACAAAAACTACTTTCCCACAGAAAAGTGGAGTGGGGAATGTGTTCTGTAAAACTTTCCTTAGATGTTACTTATTCACATAGTCTATCAGATTGTAGGGTCTTAGAACTTGAGTAAATAAACAGTGTCTCCCTCTGAACTGCACTTCTGGTAAAATGGAGATAAACATTGCAGATGAAGCTTTAACTGTAGGTTTTTACCCTCTCTATTATAACTCAATGTGTATCTTAATTTCCAGCTTGTTAGCACAAGAAGAATAGGCATTATCTGAAAAGAGTTTTCACACCCGTGCATTTTTTAAAATGCCCTTGCCTTTTTTCTTCAGTGCTGGACTTAATGAAGTGAGAACTACTACTGCATGAGAGGGGATTGAGGAAATACAGCTTTTAAATACAGGGTAAAACCCTAGCCCCATTGACTTTGATGCGCATATGCCAGGTGTGGTCATTTTTTTTACTGCACGTTTCAAAGCGGAATATAAAAGATTAAGCTTTCTGTATCTGTCTAAGCTCTTATTGAATAAATGCAGAAAATGTCAGATTTTAGAGTAAAAGATAATGTTTTTAGGGGGGAGAGTGATTGTGATACAGAGTTTGCTTTGCTCAGTATGTCTTCTGAAATCAAGAGAAAACAAAAGGATCAGACTTTTCTCTCATACTGACTGGTGGCTAGATGAAGGGACAGGGACTGGATTTGTCCTTAGCTCTGCTGCTGTGTCCATGGGAAGAGTGCATAAACCTCTGTCAATTGCCACCTCCTCCTTCCTCCTCTTCAGAGAGAAGAGGTAAAGTTTTCAAAAAGTGCCAGAAAGCCTAGACTTTCAATGAGACGTAAGCCATTTTATGCACTTCTGAAAATGTTATCTGTAATCTCTGTTCTCCTGCAGAATGGAGATGTCTGTAGTGAAGCTGTGATACATAGAGGTACTAGTAATGGACTGGACTTCACTTCCTGGCCCGAGTGATCCGACATGGGTCAAGATTACAAAAGATTAATACCCCATCACGTGATACTGGCCAATATCAACTGTTTCCAGTGCCTGTTGTTTCATGGGCCATGTCTACACTAGGAAACTATTTCGAAATTACTAGATTTTATTTAAGAACTCCCGATTTAACACATTTGAACTAGCATGTCTTCATTACGGGGAAACATCGAAATTAGTCCGAGGCAGGCTCTATTAATGTGGACGCACTACCTTGGACTTAGAGCCTCAAGAAGCGCTCTGGAGAGCTGCAGAAGGCCTCCCAGAGGCCAGTAAATTCCAATTAGTGGCACTGTAACATCCACACTGCCATTATTTCAAAATTTCTATTTCAGAATTAGCATTACTCCTTGTGAAAAGCAGGAGTACAGAGTTAGAATTCCGCGGCCCGTTATTTTGAAAAAAATGGACTTGGTATTGTGGATGCAACACTTATAAATTTGACCAGGGGTTGGGGCCGGTTATTTCGAAATAAGGTCCTAGTGTAAACCAGGGTATAGTGTTTTGTCAGAAGGAAATAAAACCTAACACCAACTAAAAATAACTCCAAACTAAAGAGCCAATTAATAGACTGGGGAAATAGAAACACTCAAGATGGAGATCTGAGGAAACAACTTGACCACCCTGACAGATGAAAAGATTATTCTGCCTCCTTTTGGACATCTGTTAGCTATGATAGTCGCTGACCCTCAGTGACTTTCCGATGAAACGGCCACTTCTTGTGCTCAGAACACGTACTGCCTATTTGGCTGCTGAGGTGGGTCTTGGTCTGCTTCCTGGAGCCTGTATTTACTGCTCCTGAGGTATTTCATTGTAAGTGAGCGGGCCAGCATGTTACTTCCGTCACATGGCTACAGTAACAAAGGCTGCTAGGTCCGGATAGTTGAACTTCCCATCTTCACGCTGAGAAATCCTTTACTAGCAGCACAGTCAGACTGCTTTTTACCACTGTCTGAGCGAAAAGGTGAGCAGCCTGCAGAATGCGTCAAAAGGAGGGAAAAAACAATTGCAGTTGACCCATGGGGTCTGGCTCACCAAGTGAAGCTGTGGTGAATTTTCAGTTGCATGCAGTGACATCTAGTGGGGAGGGCACAGACGGTCAACCCTCAAGGTCAGATAAGCAGCTTTTCCATTGTCTTTTTATTTATTATTTTCTCCCCCCCCCACCCCCGCTTGCTAGGACAATGAAGGCACCATTCACTCAGTTCTCTGTCAGTCTGATGCCAGGACTGTTCAGATCTGACAAACAGATTTAGCCGTGACTGTCACTGGATATTTAGTGAAACAATCCATGTGCATTCCTCTGAGTCAGCTATTTTGTTTAACCAGCCTTGTCAGATTTTGCTCAGCCTGACTTATCCCCCCTCCCACCGCTGCTGACTCCGTTCCCTACCCAGACTTACTCTGTCTCAAGAAAATTAACCCTCCACGTGGAAACAGCAGTACTGCTGCCAGGGGAAGGTAGCGCAATCCCTTGTCATTCTCTGTTAAGTTATTAAAGGGTAACGCGACCCAGTTTTCCAAGATTCTCATGTTAACTATTTATGCAGATTATGATACTGTCACCTTTCCACATCTCCTGATCTCAGAGAAACTTGAAACTAAGACCACAAAGGGATGGGATTTGACGTTTAAGACTACAAAATGTTTGAATGTATTTTGCATTGTAAGTACCTGCCAGCCTTAGGCGTGGACCAGGACCCTATTTTGCTAGGCACTGTACAAATACAGAGCAGAAGGATGGTCTCTGTCCCAGAGTTTACAGTGTAAGAAGGAACTGTTAATTTTGTTGTATTCAGTTGTCTGTTTAGAGACTGCAGAAGGGTTCTGTTGCATAGCTGAGTCAATATTTTATTATTATTTGTATTATTGGAGTGTCCAGAATAGAATCCAGCTGTACTCCAATGTGCTAAGCACTGGACATTCATTTAGTATGAGAGAATCCCTGCCCCCAGACTATTACAATCTAAATAAAGAAGGCATGGCTCTTGAGCAGAAACATCCCCTGGTGGCCAGTGGAGTTGAGGGCTCTCTAGTGAAACACGAGAGAGCATCTGGAACCTCTCTCTCCTCCCCTCCAAAAAAGCTGCTCAAATTGAAGTTTAATAATAATCCACATAATTTCCTATGTACTAAGACTGCTAATGACAGAGCGATTTCTACTTGGCACATTGCCCTGCAGTACACCAGTCCAGTTGCAAGGTGTGAGGTATTATTTTATCAAACACAAGAGAAGATAATCATATGTTTAGGACATCAGCCTGGAAGCCAAGAGCTGTGTAAGCAGAGATTCCTCGCTCGCTCTCTCTGACTTCAGATGCAAGTCAGGCTCTGTACCTCAGTTTCCCTATCTGTAAAATGGGGGTGATAGCTACCTCACGAGATGGTGTGAGGCTTATTTCAGTAATATCTGTACAGTGCTTTGAATTCCTTGCATGGAAGGTTCTGTATAAGTGCATAGAGATTTATTTGTCATTTGTGCTTTGAGCAGGTCACGACCTATTTGCTTATCTTTTTCCATCTATCCTTCGCCTTCTTTATGCTTTGGCCACTCAGGAACTGTGATCAATTTTAGCTATGACTTACGATCTGTTTTATATATTTACTCTGATGTAAAGGTTGCCTTTCTTTTTTGCTTTATGCATGTTCTGTCACTTTTGTTGCTTGGCTCTGATTGTTCTAGGCTAACTCTTTTTGAATATTCAGAACACATAATGCAGTAGAACCTTCCTTACCATCGGAAGCCCTTTTTGCTAATTACTGAACTTTGTCAACAGTTGAATGATGCTGATTGTAATTAATTAATTGGCTGCTAAAAAAAATCCTCTTCTGTATCCAGAGGATGAACCGGTGACAATGTCCAGAAGTGTCAAAATAAACAAGTGCATTGATCCAAAGTCATTGCAGAATATTAAATTTACAATTAACCAGCAGGTGAATTTATGAGTTTGCACTGCGTACGGGAATGTAGCCTCCACTTAGCCAGCAGAGTGTCTTGGCAACTGTTTCATACTCCAGCACCGGAAAGTGGGGTTTGGAAATGACGATGAATTGCTTGTTACCAAGGCCAATCAAGCTTAGCACAGTGCATATGGGGAACAACCTCCCTGCAGTTCTGGGAAAGGGAGAACAGGCTTGATATGTACAGATTCTTGATAGCATCTGCCTCTGAGATGGTTGGCAAGATGATGATAATGGCGAATGGAAGAAGTGCTCTCCCTGTCCTTCCCCAACAAATGATCCAGATCCTAGTGCATATGCATACCAGAAGGAACCTGTGGAAAACCCATGCTTACATGCCAAAAGAGAATGTCACAACCAAAACTGAAACACCCCACCTGGTGATTTATCTTATGCATTTATACCTAAGTCACAATGGTGCTGAGACCACATACACAGGTGACATGAAATGACTTATATTCTGATTGTAATCAGACTGGCAGCAGTTAGAATTTTTTTTAAAATGAATAATAAAAGCTTCTTTGTGTCATTGTCTATATTGGATCACCTATTATAGACCATGGCAGGCAATGCACAGAACCGAGTGGGAATGATTTCATTGTAATAACAGAAAGGAAAACTCTTATTGGTGCTGGGGGCTGAAAGTAAAAAGAACTAAATGTATTGGGGGGGGGGGGGAGGGAGTGCGTGAGAGAGAGAAATAACATGGGTTCTATGCATTACAATTTGTTTGCCACAGAGTGGTCTGTACCAGTATGGATATGTATTCTAAAAATGCAAGCCAACTACCACAGGTTTCACAAAGTGAAATGGACTATGGCCTTGTTTAGAGCCTCGGCACAATGAGGTTATATGTTAGCCTCTTGACAATCAGATCCTTCAAGCACTTGTGAAATTGTAGCTCAACAGCAGCAAAACCTTTCGGTCTACGTATTTTGATGTAAGTATAATACCGTGTTGTAGTTTTGTGGTAGATGCCAATATGGTAATAATGTATACCTATAATTTAGGATTTGCTAATGTAACACATTTCAATAAAATCTATTTAAAATACAAATGGTTTGCTTAGTATCTTTCAGAAAGGTGTAAATTGATGCATGCGGAGAGGATGAGAGCATTATCCGTGAACAGGAGTCCCAGCAGAAGTTTAGGGAATAGTCTGACACATCTTTGTTGAAGATCCATTGGCAGAACTGGTTTTATCCTCTACATAGAAAATAGTTTTGTTATATTGCGATTGTGCTAGAAGTCTCAAGCTCCAGTGATCTAAGTAATGTACGAATAAATAGAAATTGTAGCCCGTATCCCAGAGCGTTTTCAATCTTAAAGAGTAGACCTTTGATGAGGCAAATAAGCAAGCAGTGAGGGAGGAAAGCTGAAAGTAACAAATACGGGATGTTTCAGCACAGAGTAGCTGTGCATGCAATATTAAGACAATCAGTACCAATAATCACAGCTCACCACTTTTCTAGCCATTATCATAGAGCCCTTGCACAAAATTGCTCTGCGATTGAAATGAGGTGATGCAGAATGCACAGAAAGTTTCTCTGCCCGTTGTGGGCAACTCTATGTTTTTTGTATGATTTTAATAGTCTGTACCACACTGCCAAGGCAATAGGCACTGTGAAGGTAATAAAATGTCACTGTCAAACAATTGATGGTTTCACATTTTTTCTAGTAAATTTTACTTGGTGGCTGTGAAGCTAGGTACAAAACCTGGCACATCCAGTAGAGTGGAACCAGCCATTTGTGTATTTCCCCATTTTTAAAAGGCACATAATGCTTGCTGGTGCCAGCAATGACTAGCAATCTCCTCTGCATAGCAGTTTGGACCATTTTAAAAAGCCTTGTCCTGACAGTTCTCTGTCGCTAAATGGCAGAGAATTAAACTGGCACTAACTGGCTCTGGATCAGCTAAGGCTGCTGAAAATCCTGCTTCTATATCTATTCTGCCTGTGAATACAGCTGTTATGAACCATTACCATTGGTTGGCCTGTCCTGCTCAAAAAGTGGATTACAACACAGTGTTCCAAGGAAAGCAAATATTTGTTACAAAGAGAGGTCTTTTTTCCTTGGGGGCCGGGGGGAGTTTACTTTGAGCAACTGTAAAAGTAAATTAAGCCTTTGCATTCTCATGTTTGACCACATGCTTGGACTCTGATCCAAAGGCACCACACAGACAACAGAAAGACTCCCATTGACTTGCATGGGCTTTGGATCGGGCCCTCACAGTCCAAATTTTCCTAAGACCTACAGATAAAGTGAGCTTTTAATATACATGCACCTAAATGTGTGTGTGTGTGTGTGTGTGTGTGTGTGTGTGTGTGTGTGTGTGCACGCACATGTATAATTCATCTTTCAATATCAGAACAGTTTAAAAGCAATGAAACATGACTTAACAGTCACCTATTAACCAAAATCACCTACTTTAAAGACCAGTAAAATCTCAATCTCTATGGGCAATGAGGCAAGGCACTAAGCTATGAGGCACTGAGTGGCCCCATCTTGCAAAATCTATACATGTTCTGCTAAGTGTTTGGGACCTTACATCTCAGTTTTGTTTAATGTCAGCAAAATGTTTTCCTTTACAAGGGGTCTCCTGAAACGCCTGCTAGGTTGTATTGTATTTTAATCCTTTCATGGCTTCTGTAAATCCTGCTCCAATACAAAAGATCTCTATAGGGTAGACTGTGAAACAGGCTGCTAATCCCTAGCCATTTCACAAAGCCATTTCATTTGTCATGAATTGCTGACATTTTTAGTAGAAGCCAAGGATAAAGGACTAGAGAGAATGAATGCTCCATTCACACCAAGGCTTTTTTTGACCAGACATTTCCCTCTGTTGCTGTAACAGGTTCAGCTATTAGTACTAGCAGCAGTGACAGCACTAGCATAGACAAAGTGCCAGTGTTTTTATCACTGAGAGCAGGTGGTTAGAGGTTTTATCGATAAGCAGGGATATAGGACTTGGTGGTTAAATAATGTCTGCAGGAGAAGACTACCCATCCCATGGTTGTATTAACCTAAAAGTTTATCCCTCTAGGTCAGTGTTGAAGTAGTTTGGTGGGAGAGGGTGGGAGAAGCCTGCACTGGTGCTATGCCTGCAGTATTGGTGCTATGAATAAATTGGGGATTTTGGTTTCCAGCATCCTCAATTTGGCAACTTTCTCACACACATGCAGAAATTGAGGCAAAAGTGATTACTTAATGATGTGCTCATGCATATGCCAATATTCAGAATCCTTTTCCTTCATGTCACTTTTGGAATCTGAAGGAATTCAAGTAACAGTTATAAAAATATGAAGGGAAACTCAATAACTCAGCATGAAAGTTCTTTTCAGAAAACAGAGGGGAAATATCAGCATATCTTACTCATCACTTTCCTGCTTTCAATCAGAGATTGTCCTTCACAAGGTTGTTGCCAGAAATGTCTTCCATGAAAATGCTTGAGGTTAAGATGAAACTTCCACAGGCCTGACCAGATGTGTAAGAGTTCTGAAAAGGCTGGTGTTTCAAAGTTGAGGTACTGGCGTGGTGGTAGTGGTACAGAAGTATAAAATATCTTCCCAAATGGTCAGTGTGGCAGGTGAATAATCTATAACTGTATACTAAATGCTAAGAGAGGCCCACTCAGTGCAAACACAGAGGCTATGTCTACACTAGCGGGTTCTTGAGCAAGAACCCGCAGAGCATCCACACTGCCCGCCCGCTCTTGCGCAAGAAGATTTACAATATGGCGTGGTAAGAGAGGCTTCTTGCGCAAGAGATATGCTCTTTTCTAACAGGTGTAAGCTCTCTTGTGCAGGAGCTCTTGCACAAGAGGGCAGTGTGGACGATCGGCAGGGGCTTCTTGCGCAAGAAAGCCCTAAGGCTAAAACAGCCATCAGCGCTTTCTTGCGCAAGAGAGCATCCACGCTGCCATAGATGCCCTTGCGCAAAAGCACATCTCACACATGGCAATGTGGACGTGTTCTTGCACAAGACTTCTTGCATAAGAACCCTTGCGCAAGATATTATTGCACAAGAAGCCACTAGTGTAGACATAGCCGGAGTGTCTGAGTTGTAGTGGGAAACATGGCTGCCCTAGAGTCCAGGTTTTGCAACTGAGCTGATCCCATTCCCCGCAGCCAAGAAGAAATTGAACACACTCCTGTTGAGTAGGGACTGAAGCTGCTCTATGAAAACAAGAGAACGGACCAGAACAAATGCCTGGAGTGGGAGTTTGGCAGGAAGACCTCTGCCACTTACAAAGGTGCTTTTGATGTTCCCTGGCATTAAGTAACAGTATGGAGGGAAAGCGCATTTAAAACGTGGTAGTTAATGACTGTAGAGTTGGCAACACTGTGGTTGTGGTTGGCGGTGGGGGACACTGCAACAGGGGAGGATGTAGGTGGATTAGGAGCAGGAGTTTGGGGGGAGACTTCCTATCCTCTGGGGTGTGGTGGAGCGAGCACACCAGGAATGACCTCTGTGGGGACACTGCCTGTAGGTGGATTAGGAGCTGGAGACTTCCTATCCTCTGGGGTGTGGTGGAGCGAGCACACCAGGAATGACCTCTGTTGTGGCACAAGGCGAAGGGCTATTCTCCCATAAGGAGGTGGAGGCACTGAGGATGGGGCTATTCCCCTGGCAGTGATGACCTCTGTCATGGCATTAGAGGTAAGGGCCGGTCCCCAGGGATGGGAGAATGTTGTCTGTGGATTGGGCACAGGGAGACCAGTCCAGCAGGACGGTCTCTGTGGCAATGAAGAAAGTGGCTGTTCCCCAAGGGTGGAGAAGTGTCTCTAGAGCAGTCACTGGAGTAGGCAGAGGGACCTGTCTGCAGGGGACAGAGCCGGCTCTCTGGTATGGGCTGACCGGGCTACCAAAGAGTGGAGGAGGCTTTGGGGGAAGACTGTTCCTGCGTCTGGGCGGCGCACAGGGGTCTGCCCAGGAGTGAGGGGGCTCTGAGGCTGGGCGTCCATTCCCGGAGGTGGGGAAGGGTCTCTGTGGCACAGGGGGATTACCTGGAGGGGGAGCCTCTGAGGCATGGGCAGGCATTCTAGAGGGTCAGTGGCACAAGGGTGTGTTTCAGGAGGAGGCTCTGAGGCCCCAGGGTCTCTGTGGCAATGGAATGGTGGGGACTGTTCCCCAGGAGGAGGGGGGTGGGTATTCTAGAGCAGTCACAGGGAGGGTTCTCCAGGCAGAGGGACCTTCTGCAGGGGACAGGAGGAGGTCTCTCTGGTATGGGCTGGGCTGTTCTCCAAAGAGTGGAGGAGGCTTTGGGGCGGAAGACTGTTCCTGGGGGGTCTCTGTGGCACAGGGGTCCCAGCGGAGGGGAGTGAGGGGGGGGGGGCTCTGAGGCACAGGGCGGGCCATTCCGGGTGGGGGGGTGTCTCTGTGGCACAGGGGGTCTGTTCCCCAAGGGAGTGGGGGAGCCTCTGAGGCACAGGGCAGGTCATTCCCAGAGGGGGATTTCTGTGGCACAAGGGGTGTGTTTCCCAGGAGGGGAGGCTCTGAGGCACAGGGCGGGCCGTTCTCGGGAGAGTCTGTTCCCCAGGAGGGGGCTCTGAGGCACAGGGGGCTCTGGGACACAGGGCGGGAGCCGGGGTCTGTTCCCCAGGGAGGGGGCTCTGAGGCGCGGGGAGGGGTTTGAGGCACAGGCGGGCCGTTCTCGGGGCTCTGGGGTGGGGGTCTGTTCCCCAGGAGGGCTCTGAGGCGCGGGAGGGGGCTCTGGGACACAGGGCGGGCCGTTCTCGGGGGTCTGTCCCCAGGAGGGGGCTCTGAGGCGCGGGAGGGGTTTGAGGCTCAGGGGTCTGGGCACAGGGCAGGCCCCCAGCGGAGGGGGCTCTGAGGCGCGGGAGGGGTTTGAGGCACAGGGCGGGCCATTCTCGGGGGCTCTAGGGCAGGGGCGGGCCCCAGGGGAGGGGGCTCTGGGACACAGGGCGGCCGTTCTCGGGGGTCTGTTCCCAGGGAGGGGGCTCTGAGGCGCGGGGGGTTTGAGGCACAGGGCGGTCTGTTCTCAGGGGTGGGGCTCTGAGGACACAGGGCGGGCCGTTCTCGGGAGAGTCTGTTCCCCAGGGAGGGGGCTCTGAGGCGCGGGAGGGGGCTCTGGGACAGTTTGAGGCACAGGGCGGGCTGTTCTCGGGAGGGGTCTGTTCCCAGGAAGGGGGCTCTGAGGCGGGAGGGGGTTTGAGGCACAGGGCGGGCCGTTCTGGGGGTCTGTTCCCCAGGGAGGGGGCTCTGAGGCGCGGGAGGGGGCTCTGAGGCACAGGGCGGGCCGTTCTCGGGGTCTGTTCCCCAGGGGAGGGGGCTCTGAGGCGCGGGGAGGGGGTTTGAGGCACAGGGCGGGCCGTTCTCGGGGTCTGTTCCCCAGGGAAGGGGGCTCTGAGGCGCGGGGAGGGGGTTTGAGGCACAGGGCGGGGCCGTTCTCGGGGTCTGTTCCCCAGGAGGGGGCTCTGAGGCGCGGGGAGGGGGCTCTGGGACACAGGGCGGGCCGTTCTCGGGGTCTGTTCCCAAGGGGAGGGGGCTCTGAGGCGCGGGGGAGGAGTCGTTCCCTGGGGCTCGGGCACGGGGGTGGCCCTGAGGCGGCAGCCCCCGTCCCGCTCCCCCAGGGGAGAGGGCGCCCCGTTGCCCGCCGCCGTGAGCCGGCCGGGCCGCCAGAGGGCGCCGCCCCGTCGGCTTTCCGGGCTGAGCTGAGTCGGCTCGGCCCCCGCCACTCGCCCGCGCGGCCCAGCCCCGTCTGGCCCGGCCCGAAGCCGGCCGCCCGGCCTAGCGCGGAGCGGAGCCGAGCCGGCGCCATGTGGCTGAGCCCCGAGGAGGTGCTGCTGGCCAGCGCGCTCTGGGTCACCGAGCGGGCCAACCCCTTCTTCCTCCTGCAGCGGCGGCGAGGCCACGGCAAGGGGGGCGGCCTGACGGGTGAGGGGCTGGGCGGGGAGCGGGGCCGGGACGCAGCTGGCCGGACGGGTGAGGGGAGCCCAGGGCGGGCCCGGCGGGGGGAGGGGCGCCCTCTGCCTGCTTCTGGCCCTCAGGGTCCCGGGTCTGGCTCCCCTCCCGTGTCAACGCCCCCAGGCTGGTGAGTGGCCAGCGCGTGATGCAAACGGGATGTTAAATATCGCAGGGTCAATAGGCCCCCGGGGGGGGGGGCAGCCCCCCCAGCAGCCCCCGATACAGCGGCAGTAGCATGGGGTGTCAGGGGGGAGCTGGTCCACGAGGGGAGCCAGTCTGAAAAACAGCTCCCCTCCTGGACTGGCTGCCCGTCCCCCCGCAGTGCTGCACAGCCTGGGGTGGCCGCAGCCCCTGTCTGGGGGGGACCCCGCCCGAGCCAGAACTGAGCCAGGCTGCCTGCCCCCCTGACTCCTAAGACACTTTTAAATGCAGAGCCGCAACGGGGATAGGTCCCGGACCCGGCCTGAGTTGGGCTGCTGGCTGGCCTGCTAAAAAATGTACAGGCAAAGGGGGCAGGGAGAGATGCATGTAGTCTACAGCATTAACCTATAGGCTTTTGCTTATCGGTTAATGGGTTAATCAATTACACTATTACATCCCTAATGCAAACAGTGACCTGCCCTGAGCTGTGCGGTGCTCCCCAGTGTGTATGAGGGGGCTGGCTCCCATCCCCCATTAGTGGGGCAGAGAGGCCAAGGCCTTACATTTCCAAACAGACACCTTGTAGCTTTCTTTCTCTTTTGCTGCCCCTCAAGTGTGGGAGGTGACCCCTGCAGAGATCTGCAAAGCTGTTTCATTCCCCCCCCCCCCACCATATTCCACCTTAAAACTTTCCTTTGCAGTAAGGCCTACAAAAAACTTGACAAAGGTTAGGCCACTGGCTTGCTGTGACCTCTGCCTGTCCTGCTGACTGATACTGCCTCATTGTTTCTTTCTGTTGCCTTGGCTGTAGCCCCACATTTTTTTCTGACCTGATACTTATATTAGGAGCTCTTTGGGGCAGGGACCCTCCTTTGTTCTGTTTGTACAGTGCCTAGTGCAATGGGTCTTGGATCATGACCTGGTCTTGTAGAAACTACCACAGTATTAAAAAAAACAAGAACAGAAGTAGATGGAATTTTTCTCCATGGTAAAAGATGGTTGTTTGTATGATACTCATATAGTCATGACTTGCTGAAGGATCTTCCTTTTTGCAGATTTGTATGATTGGAACTCTTTACATGAGAATGAGAGATATTATAGTTCTTATGTGCACATCTGAGAAAGTTTTGTGATGAATACAATTGTTTTTAGACTTTATAGTTATGAATATTTTGTTACACTTGCAAAATTGAAGCTGTTTGCCGGTCAGTTAGAATTATTCATTTTATTTGTGTGTGCCTCATTTGGGTAAAAAAAATGTAGTGATGGATGTGATCATATAGGGTTTAACTGATATCGATGACCAGTATTTGCAATCACTTTCAGAGCATCCCTCAATAGCATACTTTCATTATGTGAAATGCAAAATTGTAGCAGGTTCACTCACTTTTCGAACGGCTTCTCACTTTTTTGCCCAGATGACTCCCTTAATCATTTTAGTTGCCCTTCTCTGAACCTTTTCTAAAGCCAGTATATCTTTTTTGAGATGAGGAGACCAGATCTGTACGCAGTATTCAAGATGTGGGCGTACCATGAATTTATATAAGGGCTTATTCTCTATCCCTTTTTTAATGATTCCTAGCATCCTGTTTGCTTTTTTGACTGCCGCTATACGCTGCGTGGATGTCTTCAGAGAACTATCCATGATGACTCCAAGATCTCTTTCCTGATTAGTTGTAGGGAAATTAGCCCCCATCATATTATATGTATAGTTGGGGTTATTTTTTCCTATGTGCATTACTTTACGTTTATCCACATTAAATTTCATATGCCATTTTGTTGCCCAATCACTTAGTTTTGTGAGATCTTTTTTAAGTTCTTCACAGTCTGCTTTGGTCTTAACTACCTTGAGCAGTTTAGTATCGTCTGCAAACTTTGCCACCTCACTGTTTACCCCTTTCTCCAGATCATTTATGAATAAGTTGAATAGGATTGGTACCAGGACTGACCCTTGGGGAACACCACTAGTTACCCCTCTCCTTTCTGAAAATTTACCTTTTATTCCTACCCTTTGTTTCCTCTCTTTTAACCAGTTCTCAGTCCATGAAAGGATCTTCCCTCTTATCCCATGACAACTTAATTTACATAAGAGCCTTTGGTGAGGGACCTTGTCAAAGGCTTTCTGGAATTCTTTTGGAATGTACAAAACATTTAACCTGAATCTGTTCAGTTTTTTAACCTGTTTTAAATAAAATTGAATTAAAATTTAAACAAAAAGTTTTGAATTGAAATGTTTTGTTTTTAAAAAGTTAAAACAAAGCATTTTGGTTTTTTGTTCTGATTCCTTTCCCCATTCGCCTGACCAAAACATTTTGGTGAATTGATACACATTTGTAAAGTGTTTAGTCAATCTGAATCCGTGGGTTTTGGCAAAAAACAGTTTTGGATGAAAATTTTCCCCCAGCTCTAGGCAATGATTAATATTTAATTTTGAACACTAAAATATCTCTCACGCAAAATTTCCTATAACTTTGAAGCTGGAAGAGCAGGAAGTTCTTTGGAGTTAATTAGTGGCGTTGCCATGCGGAGGCAATGTATCTGTGAAATGGATAGATTCTGTGGTGATAGGCACTGCTATAATCCATAAAATAGGTAGATCTGATATCAGTAATTATACTATTTTTTAAAGATAAGATTTAGAGAAAAAATAATTACTGATTTTTTTTCCGAAAATGATTATTTCTTAAAATAATTATCATAATAGTTTAACAAGTATGTCCTCTTAGTGGGTGAGGTGACAACTAGTTTGTATCCAGTGACCAGCAGCAGGGCCGGCCCAAGCCATTCGTGCGCCCCGGGCCCCGGGAACGCGGCGCCGCCTCCAGGAGTGCGACGCATGCGTGGCTCCGCCCCCGGGCGCGCGGCCCACCCCCGGGTGCCCAGCGCATGAGTGGCCCCGCCCCAGGTGCGCGGCGCATGCGTGGTCCCACCCCCGGGTGCATGGCGCATGCGTGGCGCCGCCCCGGGCACGCGGAGCATGCGCGGTGCTGCCCCCGCGTGGCCCAGCAGCCCTGCGCAGCGCCCCCTACAATGGGGCGCCAAGGGCGGTAGCCCAGTTGGCCCGTACCTTGGGCCGGCTCTGACCAGCAGATTAAAAAATTACCCAGCACTATTTCTTTAGCTGTATTTTCAAATGCATAGTTTACTGACACCTAATTTGGAGTTTGTGTTCAAATGACATTTGTGTCTCGTGTTTTGGGTTTTTTTATATTTTTTTTCAGTATTCTTGTAATATATATTGCTTGGGATACTAGCATCTATCAAAAATGAATAATGTAAAAGTACAACTGCTTAAACCTCTTGTACTGCTTATATTTAATACAGTAAGTAATAAACCAGTGGAGATAAATTTCACCATCATCCAATATTTTGAATCCACATAAAAATTTTATTTTATCCTCCTCAATAATTTCAAAAAATGATTTGCTGATTTGTATATCCAGCAGATAAATTGTTTTGACTTGAAATTTCACTCTGAAGTCAGGAGGAAATGAAAACTCCACAAAATATCTTTTGATCAGCATAAAGTTACCAATTTAGAAAAGCATTGTATTTAGGACAACACTAAAGCAACAGCTTAACTTGAAGGTTGTGTTAAAATGTTGTTCTAAATAAGGAAGGAACTAAGCATGTGATTTTTTGAATAATGGCAAAGTCCTTCCACATCTCATGTAAGGATGTTAAGAGGCTGATAACTGACTAATCTTGTAGTCAATACAATTTGTATTAACTACATGAGTAGTAGATAAGGGAAGTAGCAGCCTGGCTCCTACTACATTTAAACTGCAGAGCCGCAGCAGGGGTAACTCCTGGACTGGCATGAGCCAGGACAGAGCCGGGACCACTGTGGCTCTGCATTTTAAATTTTAAAAATGCAGCTTTAAAATGCAGAGCCACAGCAGTCCTGGACTGGCGTGAGCTGGGACTGAGCTGGGCTTGCTCCGTCCTGGCTTACGCTGGGTCCAGTAGCCCCTGTCTGTGGGGGTCCCAGCAGGGAGCTGGGCCCCCCTGCAAACAGGGGCAGCTGCCACAAAGCAGCCCCTGTTCACGGTGGCCTGGGCTGGCCGTGGGCAGAGGCTGCTGCTGGAGTAGCTTGCTGGGCCCCCCACACAGAAAGGGATTGCTGCCGGAGTAGCCTCTGCTCATGGAGAGCCTGGGCCTGCGGCGGGCAGAGGCTGCTTCGTGGCAGCCTCCCCGCCTCCTGCTGCTGCCTCTGATAAGAGGCAGCAGCAGCGGGGGTGGAGGAGGCACCACAGAGACGATCCTGGGGGGAGCCAGCTTTTAAGTTGGCTCCCCCCAGCACTGGCTCCTGCCCCCCCTCACCCCCTGCCTCTGATATAGAGGCAGCAAGGGGAGGGAGGGGGGAAACGGATAGTTGACTCAACTACTCGCTTTCATCCCTAATCTCATGATTGGGAATGTGTAAGTCAAGAAAGGAAGATTTCTTTTGCTTTACAGCCTGAGGATTCGTTCTTTGTGATAGGAGAGAGGGAAGTTCTTGGGCTTCCCTCTGTAACATCTTTTAATAGAAAGAAGATAATCTTTAACATTTAGATTTGGCAGCAGTTTAACAAACAACACAACCACAGAACCAAACAGCTTTGGTTTCGTTTGGCTCCTATTCCCTGTATTATCAGTATTTAGTTCTAATATTTAGTACTTTCCTGATCTCAGTACTGTTCCTATTAAAGAATTTTTGCTTGTGTGATTGGAGGATCAGTTCTGACCACACTCCCATCTAAATGACTAATTTAAGAAGTGATTAAATCAAATTTGCCTTCTAGAAATGTCACTGAGGCATGTCAGCATCAGGTTTTGCTAGCATTTGCTTAGCCGTTTCTCTTTATTTGATCTTACGCTGGTTGAGTTTATCATCTTACCTGCTATTTGCAAAGGTAGCACTAGAAGCTATGGCCTAGAAAAATCCTCGATTGTATTATTTTAAAAAAATGTCATCCTTAAATTCTTTCCTCATTTTATAGGAATGTGACATCCATAGGATCTATAACATTTGGTTCTTTTAATAATGCTTTAGGTACATCAATGAGAATGCTTTCTCTATGTTGGGAATTGGTCTCTACCCCCAAAAACTTTATTTACATTTTTCAGTGGGCTTATGTTTAAGTGCTTGCCATTTGAGAAGTATCTTAGACCTTGTCTACACTAAAAAACTGCCTTTTGGCGACAAAACAGTGAGATGTAAATGCTGCAATGGGATTTTTGTCAAGAAAAATGCCCATTTTCATCTACAAAAAAATTCCACCCCATAGATTGACTTTTTTCTTTCCCCTCCCTTTATTGTTAACAAAGAGCCAGTGTAGACACTACTGTTTGTTTTATTGAGAGAACTGGCTTCCACCAGTATCCCACAATGCCTGGCCTGATGCTCTGCTCCTACAGACATGCGCCCTTCCCCTTTCAAAGCTTCCGGAAGTATCTGACAGCCGAGTATGCTGCTGTGTCATTGGAATGCTCCTGTTATGCCCTGCACTAGGAATACAGCTGCATGCAGACTAATTCTGTAGGGGGAGGAGGTCAGACTGCTGTGCTGCTTTGACATTCCTCAGCACAAATTGCTCCTAGAGCTACTCTGAGGTGCCGCTCCTAGCAGCTGAGGAAGCTGTGAGACAAGTTGGTAAAAATCCCAAGATGCACAGGGATCAGCTCTGTCTTCCCACAACACTGTATTGTAGGATACATACCCACAGTGCATTGTTCACACTGTTGATGATAGTGTCCCCAATGTGGATGTGATCTGTCCACAGGGAACAAATGTGAACACCCTTGGATAATTTTTGTTTTGTTGAGTTTTAGGTGTTGACGTAAGTTTAGTAGACAAGGCCTTAGACTTGAATGTCTCCAGAAAAATTCCTATATGTTAATTACAAACACTATCATAGAAACATCTGCTTCCAAGAAAGTTTAAAGGAAGAGTCTCACCTTGAGTAGAGCCCTGCGCAGATAGAAAATTTGTATCCATCTGTATCAATATCTGCAAAAATGAGTCACGGACATCTGCATCCACATCTGTGGACATGGATACCCATGATTATAAAGCAGATATCTACAGATTTGCAGAGTTCAAAATACAGAATTTGTATCTGCGTCCATATCTGCAAAAATGAGCTGTGGATATCCGCATCCACATCAGTGGATGTAGATATCTGTGGATTTTCAGATTTCAGCCTTACTGTCCAGTCATTAACAATGACCTGTAATTATCCAGTACAAATAGTTTATTTGCTCCTGATGTTCACCACACCCTCTTTCAAGACTGAGGCACCATTGCTCACCTGTCCCTTAGGAATGCCAAGAGGTCATGCATATTGCTTTCTGCGTCCCTTTGAGGGTACATTTCTCTTTATCCCAACTTTCTTATCACTTTGTTTATCGTCACATCTTTTGTTTCCTAGGTCTGCTTGTGGGAACCCTTGATGTGGTTTTGGATTCCAGTGCTAGAGTTGCCCCTTACCGGATCCTGCACCAGACTCAGGACTCACAAATCTATTGGGCAGTGGCAAGTGGTATGTACTAATGTGAATACTGGCAGGTGGCTGCATACATATCCATTAGCTAACGTTGCATGTTACAACTCTAACAGAGTCATGGCTTCTGGGACTTTCTAATGTATCCACAACTATCTGTAATGATTACAGGTGAATTAATTTAAGAACCTTAATTGCTGTTAAGTCAAACTTCCAAGCAATATGAGTTGCTATAACAGCTGAGCTCCAAAATCTCAGGTCCGGTGAATTCTTAACAGGAGCTTTAATTTCTTCAGAGTTATGTGGATTCTCCCTTCTCTGCGGTATGCATGTATCTATGCAAGGTGATAATTTGGAGAATTGAACTGGATTTATAAATGACTCCTGTGTTCTGATATGTTTGTTGGTGGCACAGCACAAAATGGGAACTTGTACAAAAATGAGGAAATGAAGGTTATTTAGGGGGCCAAAAAATACCCATGATTATTTCTTTATTTTACTGCTATGGCTTAGTCCTTTCCATCCTAATCAGTGCGTGATTTTTCCTTTTAAAAATGTAATGAGAACTCCAGCCTCACCTACTATCTGCATCCCTTGTCCTTCTAAAGCATCATTGCTGTACTGGAATTTGACTTTTAAGCAAACCTTTTATTTGTAGATAATCCAAGCATGATACCCATATGTACAGAAACTTTTTCTCAACTTTTTCTCAAAATGTGCACATTTTTTTAACATTACCACCAATAAAATTTCTAAATCTGATAGTGCAGTTTGGATATTGAGAGGCTTTCAGTCCTATCCACTGATGAAAAGAACATTGTATTCAAACAGATTGATCAGGGCATGGTGGGAAATCTTTGCTGTAAGGACGTAAAACGTGAGTCTAAAAATAATCTCCCTCTGATCCCACAAATATCAGTTTCTGCCCCTGTTCCCCTCCTTCCTCCAGATGGCCACACAGTCTCTCCTGTAGAGCTGCTTAAAGCCTACAGGAGAGGAGAAGCTTAGAACTTCTGCGTTCCTCCACAGAAACCCATCAACTCCCACTTGTGGGGAAGAAGACACAGGAAGAAAGCAGGAAAGCAAAATGGTGGGTGAGAAACTCAGAGCAGAAGGGGTAGCATTTTTATGAATGTTCATGATGCAAATTGGGATTTATATAGCAATGTGACAACAGCAAATTGTGTAAGCAGCCTCAAAATCTCATTACTCGTGGAGCCCTGCACCTAAGGAAGAATGCAAAATGCATAGGCCACAATATTAGTGTCATGCTGTCTGGAATACCTCACCACTGTGAGTGATTATCTCAGGGCAGACTGTCAGAAAACAAGGGGAGACACCCCAAACTGGTGGTATGTTCTATAATTACATTTCGCCAAGCTAGTACCAAATGTGAACTCTTAGATCACTATAACAATCTTACTGTGGAGTTACAGATGATCCCCTTAGCCCTTCTAATCTATCTTGCCACACAGACAAACTGAACTTTGTGATAAAAGGTTATTAAAACTAAAATCACACAACATCAGGTTTTTCCTAGTCCCAAAGGGCAAATCACTTATAGGGATGTTAGCGTGTAATTGAATAGTTGTGTTACCGCATTAAATTTTAGTGGTTACATGGCTATTCGATAGTCCCCGGAGGTGGGTCAGCAGCCATTGCACTTCTGGCCCCACCCTTGGGGAGACCCTTGCCACCCCGTGCTGCTGTCTCTCTATCAGAGGCAGCAGCACAGGGTGGCAGGTGGGAGCCAGTCCACAAGGGGAGTGAGTTTAAAAACTGGCTTCTCACACAGACCAGCTCCCACCTGCCACCCCGCACTGCTGCCTCTGATACAGCATCCCATGGAGCAGCCTCTGTCGGCGGCAAGCCTGGGCCCGCTGCGGACAGAGGTGGCAGCCTCCACTGCCCTCTCCCCCCGCGTGCTGCGCGCGGGATGTGGCAGGTGGCACCGCAGAGCCAGTGCTGGGGGGAACCAGTTTTTAAGCCGACTCCCCAACCCCCTGCTTCCTCTGTAGGAGGCTGCAGGGGGGGGGCAGGCAGGTCCATGGAGCTGGCACACACAGAGAGCGGGCACAAAAGCTGGCTCCTCATGCATATTGGCTCCCACCTGCCTCCCTCACCCTCCGCGGTGCTGCCTCTCTGTAAGAGGCAGCAGCACAGGGGTTGGGGGGCGGGAGGGGCAGGTGGATCCAGCTTTTAAGCAGGCTTCCCACAGGCAGCAGCTCCTGCCTCCCACCTCTTGTTGCCTCTGAGACTGTCTCTTTCAATCCTGATACAGAAGCAGCAAGGGGGGGAGGGAATGTGTGTATGTCAACAGGATTAACCAATAAACCCAGACTTATCAGTTGATCATGTAATCATCTACATGTTAACATTCCTAATCACGTACCCCCAGTTCAGCTGGTACTTTGAAAAACAATAGTGGCAGCCAGTTCTTTAGTAAACTAACTAAAGGTCTGTTAGCTAGGAAAATGACAGGTTAAAGCAAGTAAACCATAGTTTGTAACTCCAAATGGTGGCAATGATGTAATAAGCTGCTAGTTTTCCAAAAGTTTTTTTCCAGGGCTAAATAGAATAACTGAATGAGAAAACAGAGATTCCCAGAGTTATTCTGCTCTGTTCTGTTCTGCCTGAATATATGCTAATGAATTTAATTCCTTTAATATTCAAACACAACTGAATTGCCCTATCACTCTGGCCTCAGTTGATCTGTCAGCATCACAATTAGTTTCTTAGGCCATGTCTGTAGTTACTCACCGGAGATCAATCTTCTGGCGTTTGATTTAGCAGGTCTAATAAAAGCCCACTAAATTGAACACTGAGGGTGCCGGTACTCCTTGCAATTGCAAGGAGTAAGGGAAGCCAATTGGCATATTTGCTCCCGTTGACCACCCACTGTGAAGATGGCATCAAGCTCAACTTAAGATATATCGACTCAGCTATGTTATTTACATAGCTGGAGTTGCGTACCTTAAGCTGACCTTCCAGGTCTAGTATACACCTGGCTTTAGTTAACTACTTCAGTCCTTGAATTACCTCTAAGGGATGCAGTTTTGTGAGCTAAAAGAAAATATATAGTAGGTATTTGGTTGTTGATAAAACTATTAAAATATATACCTTAACGAAGACTTACCATTATTTACAGAGTTTTTCTATAGACCTTAGACTTTTTGACTGTAATACTGATGTAAGAAAAAAGCACAAAAAAAGACAATATTTATTACACGTGTATTAAAATTTGTAAAAATGAGGTGCTATAGTTGAGATTGAAATACAAAAAAACTTATCGGATACACGATTATTCAATTGTCCCCAGGAGCGGGGCCAGCAGCCAGCTCCAGGAAGTCCCCTGCCACCCCGCGCTGTATCAGAGGCAGCAGTGTGGGGCGGCAGCAGCATCTGTCTGCGCGGGACCTGAGCTTTGTGCAGATATAGGCTGCTCTGCCATCCCACAGAGCAGCCTCTGTCCGCTGCAAGCCAGCATCCCGCCTAATCCTGTCCCCCCACGATGCTGCCTGTGATAGAGAGGTAGCAGCGTGGGGATGGGGGGAGGCAACTCCGCATGAGCTGATACATGCAGGGAGCTGTCTTAAAATCCAGCTTCTTGTCTGTACCGGCTCCCGCCTGTCCCCCTCACCCTGCACACTGCTGCCTCTCTATTAGAGGCAGCAGCGCAGAGGTAAGAAGGGCAGGCGGCTCTGCAGGATCTGGTGCTCATGTGGAGCTAGCTTAAAAGCCAGCTCTCCATGGACACCAGCTCCCACCTCCCCTCCCACTTGCTGCCTCTGATACAGAGGCAGCAGGGGGGAGGGAAGTGCATGTAGTCGTTAGGATTAACCGATAACCCCAGACTTATCTGTTAATTGTTTACACAACTGTACACTAACATCCCTAGAGCGAATAGCATTATGGTTGTATATGCAACCTCCAATTTTGTCCTCCTTGACTAGTGAATGATTAACTGTAAAGTCCAAACACTCTCTTGTAATATAGCTGTATGTATGGAACAATAATATTCTCATGACTTTAGTGTCTTTCAAACAATAATTGTGTGTCATGTTCCCTAAAAATGACACACAACAAGAACTGAAGCTCTTGGGGGGAAAAAACAGAATTTCAGATTCATTCTCATACTATGAACACCATGCTTCCTCCAAGTCCATCAGAACATTTACCAATTACTAAAATTAACTTCTTCTTTTCTCCTGACTTTGTATATATTTCTCTATTCTACATTCACTTAGTGAAGACAAAATTCATAGTCCCCTGAGGCAGATATAATTAATGCTGATTCTGGTTTCAGATCTTGGGGTTATTTCAGTTTGTGACACCACAGACAAGCAGGGGTAGGTTTCATTTTTAGGTGTCCAACTACAGACCTTTCAACTGTGACTTGTTTGTTGCCAAGATTGCCTTTAAACAGGGTAAGAAATAAACCTTATAAAAAGAGCATCAGGGAGTTTTGTGTCTTCCCTTGTCTCCCACCTTTCCCTCATGAAGCTATCGTGCAAGGGCATCTATTCCAGCATAGAAATTACCTAGCAAGATGGATGCTGTGTCATTAAAGCAATTGAAATGTTCACCTACACATTTTTAGGAATCCCATTTCCATACTGTATGCAACTGGGAATGAGTCCTGTAGATTGTTGAAGTAGGATTTTAGAACTTCACTGGAATTTAATTGAGGAGGAAGCTTACAAACATTTTAGAGTTAAATATAAATGTATTCACCTTTCAGTTGTTTTTTATTATGTTTCTTAGTTTAACTGCTAATTACCAAAGTTCTGTGTTTTTATATCAAGGTTTTGCCTCTTCTAATTGTCTTCTCTGCTTTCATATTGCTCTGAAGTTTATAACAGTGAATATCTGACATAATTCTATTATTCCATGGTTCTGAATTGAATGCAAGATTGAGCAGAAAAGGTGACCCTGGGTTGAGAAGGAGAAATCTCTTACTAAAATGTAAATAAATAACTAAAGGAACAATACCACTGGCCAACTACCTTTTCTGTAGAAGAGTTCCCTCCTCCAAATTTGCTCTAGCATGAAAGAGAGTTTAAGACTTGAAACTTGCCAGTGTAGCATTAAAGTGACTGACACACCAGCTTCTTCTGAAATAAATTGTGCCAGACGTCCCAAATAGCACAGCAGCATTTCAAATGTGAATGTTTTCCATTGGCCTTGTTTGTTTATTTTGGGCCCTTCTGCTCTCTTGGTAGTCACGCACAGCATTGGAAAATGGAGTCAGTCTGCAGAGGTCCAGCAAGTCCTATTTTTCTGAAATTATTTTGCACAAAGTTTTCCTAATATTCCACAGGGTGTAAAATGCTGAAGAATTAAGAAAACCTTTGCAAGCTATGTGATTTGGGGGAAAACAGGACTTGTACTTGCAGGCAAACTGCCCTTTAGTATGCATGGCTGACAACAGAAATGATTCCCTAGCAATGGGTGTAGTTGTCTGGTTACAGGTACCCAATCCACTGTTGTCTCAGTGATGTTTTCATTGATTTTCTGCTGTGAGCTTTCAAGACGAATGGAGTTCTGACTATTTCCTCTGTGTCCCCCTCTGTTAGGTTCATCTCGTAAGGAGATTACGAAACATTGGGAATGGCTAGAGAATAACTTGCTGCAGACTCTCTCCATCTTCGATAATGAGGAAGACATAACCACTTTTGTCAAGGGCAAGATACATGTAAGAGGCACATGTTTCCCTGCAGGCCATACAAAGGCAGTGTTGAGGGGTTTTTTTGGTTTTTGGTTTTTACCTTTTGGAGGTCAAAAAAATTCCCTAGAAATGTCCATCTTCACCTTTGTCTGTATATATGTTTGCTTCAGATCTTTATATAATTTATACTATGTTATTGCTATGATAGCACAGAAATAATATGTACTACAGTAGAAATCATGTGAAAAGGCCAGAAGATCTCAAAGAACTGTCAGTCTTTCATAATTTCTCCTGCTATAATAACTCACTAAAACCTGGGACATTACCCCAGTGGGCTGTATCTTTGAAAGAGAGGAACAAGAGGATCATATTGCAGTGCTCTGGCTACTCCCACATTTGTCGCCAGATAATTCTAGCCTGCAGACAGTGCACTTTCCCTACCAGAATCTGTCTCTGGTGTATCCTAATTCCCACTGTGCTGTTTCAGACAAACACTAGCATCACTACTGATGGGGTACTTACCAAAGAGTCAGAATTTGAGCTGTAGGTGGTTAGGGCCTTTGATACTTCTTGGAAAGACTGACTGAAGTAGTCTTGTCCTCTGGTGTGATGGGGGTAGAGTCAGCTGTTGCACAATTAGTAGAGACAGTGAAGGAGATGGAGGGATTCAGGCCTCTGAATGCTTGACTTTGACAGTTTCTCGCTAGGAATACTATAGTGGAGAAAGAGCCTGAGTATGTCGAAAATCATGCTTTTGTTTGTGTGTTGATATAGTTTATTTAACTCTCTAGATGAGCTGGATCTTGATTGTCTGAGACTTCACCTTCCCTTGTGTTTTATAGCAAAAGTTGAACTTAACTGATGTACCTTTGCTGTCTGGCCATAGATCCAAATGGCCAAGGGTTACTGGCATTTTTGGTGAATGGCCTTTAACTCTGGAATTTACTTTTCCGGTAGTGCCCAAAATTAAACTTTGCAGGCTGTACAAAGTTCCCCTGCCTTATTTCAGCCTTTAGCTGAAGGCGAGGATGGAATATATTATCTGTATTTTGGTTTGGTAGATGGATGTAGGATTGTAGGTGCAGCCGTAGATACTGTTGTGTCTGCGTTTCTAAAAACGGAAAATCAAGCTGTTTATAAATAAGATTGGAGATTTGAGGATGATGCTAGGAACTCATGTGATGATCCATCCTCTAGAGAGGTGGAGGTGCTAAGAGTGAGAAATAACTTAAGTGGGCAGCATGGAAACGGCACAACTAAGGCTGTGGCTCTGCCATCAGTGCTGCTGACTGTCAAATGGAAAGGCAGCAGTGCTTCTTGACACTGCACATGCTGATGTGCTAAGAAACTGATCTGTTTGTAAAGTAGGGATATAAGCGACTCATCGACTAGTCGACAATCTGACAAGCAAAGGCTTATCGGAGAGTCGACACACTAGTCGACTAGTTGCTTCCCCCCTTGCTGCCTCAATCACAAAGAGGCAACAAGGGGGAGGAAGAAGAAGGTGTGCTGGAGGGAACCAGCTTAAAAGTCAGTTCCCCCCAGCTCCAGCTCCTTGGGAGGGGGCAGGGGCACAGCGGCGGCCAACTTTCAAATGTCCAAGTGTCCCCGCTGGAGTTCTTGTGCATTTCAAAGTTGGGATGCAGCATGGAGCCCAGGGCCAACAGGGAGTCCCGCTGACCCCAGGCTCCATGCAGGCTCTTCCGCTTTGAAATGCACAAAAGCCCCAGCGGGGGCTCTTGGACATTTGAAAGCAGAAGCGCCACATGTAGCCTGAGGTCAGCCCGGAATGCGGAAACGCCCACGTCGAGCCCAGGGTCAGCAGGACTCCCTGCTGGCCCTGGGCTCCACGCCACATTCCAACTTTTAAATGCACAGGAGTCCCCGCTGGGGCTCTTGTACATTTCAAACGTGGAAAGTGGAAGTGCTTATTGACTAATCGAATAGTCGATGGGAATCCCATCAACTATTCAATTAGTTAATACATCGAAATTTAACATCCCTATTGTAAAGTTATCATATCCTTAAAGTAGATCTGTGAATGTTCCTAAAAAGTCTATCCAACAGAAATATGAAAATAGCACACAATTTTGAGTCCCAAATTAGTATATTCTTATGGTAACACAGAGGCAGCTTTGCTTTCAGCATTTTAGCAGTTGAATTTGAATATTTTTAAAGTAGTGAAAATACTTGATTTTCAGGGTCGTACGTGCAAGTTGTGGACCATGGTCAAGGAGAACTCTTTATATATTAACCTATTGAGATTGATAGGGTCAAATTTTCTGAGGTCCTGAGGACATGTAATTCCCATTGAAGTTGTGAGTTGCATTTGCTTGTCACCTCTGAAAATCAGGGCCATGTTGTAACCTAGAAAACCAGACATCATTGTTAGTTGTAACTGTAAAACATTGTTGGTATTTTTAGACTCTTTTGTCTCCTTATCAGGTTTCTTTCTGGTTTCTCCCAACTCTTAGGGTACGTCTAGACTACATGCCTCCATCGACGGAGGCATGTAGATCAGACAGATCGGCATAGGGAAATGAAGCCGCGATTTAAATAATCGCGGCTTCATTTAAATTAAATGGCTGCCCGCTCTGCCGATCAGCTGTTTGTCGGAGATCGGGACAGTCTGGGCGCGCGCGATGCGACAAGGAAGCCTTTGTCGAAGGTTTACCTGCGCCGATCGACAAAGGCTTCCTTGCCATCACGCACGCCCAGACTGCCCCAATCTGCCGACAAACAGCTGATCGGCAGAGCGGGCAGCTATTTAAATTTAAATGAAGCCGTGATTATTTAAATCGCGGCTTCATTTCCCTATGCCGATCTGTCTAATCTACATGCCTCCGTCGACGGAGGCATGTAGTCTAGACGTACTCTTAGGTTACCATCAGTCATTTCCTTCTTGTCAAACAGAATAGGACAGAACTCATACTTCAGCAGTGCTAGAAATTGACTAGAGTGAGTGCTACCTTTAATTTACCCGGCCAGTCTTGAGAAGGTCACTGAAATGTTAATTGTGGGCACTTTAAGTGTGTGTTCAGGTATAGGTTGATTTGTTCTTATTAAACACCTCTCTTTTACCCTTAACCTGGATTTGCTGCTGGTTCCCTTGCCATGTTCTTCCTCAGTATCTCTGAGATTCTGCTACCATCTTGTGTGCTGCTTTTAAGTGAAGACAGCACTGATTTTTCCACTTCTCATCATCCTCTCCTCTCTCTGTAGGGCATTATTGCTGAGGAGAACAAGAATCAGCAGCCCCAGAGTGAAGAGGATCCAGGTAAATTTAAGGAGGCTGAACTCAAGATGCGAAAACAGTTTGGGATGCCTGAGGTGGAGAAGCTAGTCAATTACTATTCTTGCAGCTACTGGAAAGGGCGTGTTCCCAGGCAGGGCTGGCTGTATCTGACTGTCAATCACCTCTGTTTCTACTCCTTTCTGCTGGGCAAAGAAGGTAAGTTGTCAGCTTGCTAGGTGCTCTGGTCTGCCACTTCCCCCTTAATAATTGGTGTGGTGTGTTTTTGGCTGTTTTAATTTTTTTTTCTCCCATAGAAATCTTCCTTTAGCCCCAGCATGCAGCCTTTAGGGTCCACTTATACTTGTCATCTAACTTGTTCATGACTTTACTTTTACTTTTGTGAATTCTACCCATAATCTAGAAGCCTATGGCTATGTCTGCCCTGCAGTGCAGAATGCGGTGATGCTGCACTTTAACTCCCCCATGTAGATGCTGTGGGTGCAAACTAAAAGGTTCCTAGTTTGCACTAATGTAGCCCTGTTTAGGGTTCTTTTTGGACTTTTCAGATTTTGATGGCTTTTGCCAGGAGTTACTCTGTTGCCCATAGTTATCTATCAAGTATATGAAAATGTGAGAAGTTATTATTTGGAGTGTGCACTCATGCGACGATATTCAGATGGGATCCAGTATTGTTTCATAGACCAGTTATTCGCAGAAGATGCTTCCTTTATGATGAAGCATTTTGGGAAACCCACGTTAAAGTTTGAAGGGAAAAACTTGTCCAAGAATGGGGGAAGTAATAAGACTTGCTTGATATCTTTCTTGCTACTTTGACTTCTCTTCTACTGGATGTGTGTTTTGCATCACATGGTAATCAGTGAGTTTACTTTGGTTGCTTCCATAGTGACCCTTGTAGTCCAGTGGGTGGACGTGATACAGCTGGAAAAAAATGCCACACTGCTGTTCCCTGAGTGCATTAAAGTGAGTACCAGGGACAGCGAGCTTTACTTCTCCATGTTCCTCAACATCAATGAGACCTTCAAGCTGATGGAACAGCTGGCTAATATCGCCATGCGGCAGCTATTGGACAACGAGGGCTTCCTGGAGGACAAGTCCCTTCCCAAGCCCAGCAAGCCTCTAAAGAACATTTCTGCACTCAAAAGGTGTGTTTCTCTTCCAGCAGTGGGAGTGGGGAAAGGAGGAGGAGGAGCTGAAGAGTCAGAGGGGGCTTACATTATTTTGTAATATTGATATTCATTAGCACCCAGAGGCCCAAATCTAAATCAAGGTTCAGTTACAGGTTGGACCTCCCTGATCCAGCGCTGTCATGATCTGACTGGTCCTGAACAAAGGAGTTTGACAGACCAGGAGAAGTCAAAGCCGGCCCCCCTGCCACCAGCCTAGCAGGGCTCCCGCCCTTGGCAGGACTGCTGGTCCTACTGCCACCACCCTGGCAGGGTTACCGGCCCCGCTTCTGCCAGCCCAGCCCTGACAGGGCTCTCAGACACTGGCCCCCCTGCCACCGGCCAGGCTGGGCTCACAGCCCCAGAGGGGGTATGGCTCACAGCCACTGGCACTCTTGCTGCTGGCTGCCATGGCTCTCTGGTCCAGGAACATCCTGCTAGATCAGAGTGTCCCAGTTTAGAGAGGTTCAACCTGTATTCTAGGTGCTTCATAATCTCTGAGTAATTCTCTCCCCTCACCCCCATACATTCGTTCATTTTTGTCATAGTTGAGTATAATTCATCTCTTCATTTGTTTTTTTAACAATTTCAGTTTGTTCCCCTGTGCTTGAAGGCACAGACTGGACTTTCAGTGATCTCTATCTGAAAATAATTACCTAAGCAGAATTTGCTTCTGTTGGAGATGCCCTCTGCTTTCGTGCAGTAGTGCATTTTGGGGAGGGGAAGGCATGTGGGCATTTGGAAGCATGCTTTCAAGATCTTATATTTTACTCCAATACTCTGTTCTGATAGCCTTTATTTAAAGTTGAAGGTCTTTTAAAAATCATAATACCCTTATAACATTTTAAAATTTCAAAATATTGTACAGATTTTAATAGTATCACTGTTTTGGGATGGAAGATGGTACAGCCATTTAAATTCATGACCCTTCTGTCCAGAGTTTCAACGTGTTTTCCGTCAAAGTACTCTTCTACGAGATTAAGGAGAAACCTTGTTCTATCTTTTAAGTACTTGTGCTGCAGCGAATGTGTGGGTGTTGTGGTATATCTCAGTTTGGGAAGTGAGCAATGATTGAGAAGACCAGACACAATCCTGCAAGCTGATTCTGAAAAGAGGTGGTAGAGGTGTTTCGTTCTTAGGATTTTGAAGATGCAGGGTTAGGCCATTCATGCCTCTCAGGGTTAGGGTGTTACCCTTCTCTCTTTTTTACTTCAGAGATCTGGATGCTCGAGCCAAAAATGATTGGTACCGTGCCACCTTCCGGCTGCCCAAAGATGAACGCCTGGATGGACATACAGACTGCACCTTGTGGACTCCGTTTAACAAGATGCACATCCCTGGCCAGATGTTTGTTTCCAACAATTACATCTGTTTTGCCAGCAAGGCAGAGGAGGCCTGTCATCTCATCATTCCACTCAGGGAGGTGGGAACCTATTGGAATGAAAAGCTGTCTATTCATAAGGGCCACATGCTTTTGGTCTCTAGCTTTTGGGTGTGTCTGGTGCTTACAGGTTGTGAATGCTGACTCTTGACCACAGGTTAATTGAGTTAAGGACATAAGAACGGTCAGACCAGTGCCCCATCTAGCCCCTTATCCTGTCTTCTGATAGTGGCCAATACTAGGTGCTTCTGAGGAAATGAATAGAACAGGTAATCATCATCTGTCACCCATTCTCAGCTTTTGGCAGACAAAGGCTAGGTTCACTACAGAGATAGTTTTCCATCCCTGCTCATCCTGGCTTATAGCTATTAATGAACCTAACCTCCATGAACTTACCTAGTTGTTTTTAAATGCTGTTCTAGTCCTGGCCTTCACAAAATCCTCTGGCAAAGAGATCTACAGATTGACAGTATGTTGTGTGATTAAATATTTCCTTTTGTTTGTGTTAAACCTGCTGCCTATGAATTTCATTTGGTGACCTCCTAGTTCTTGTGTTATGAAAAGGAGTAAATGAGACTTCGTTATTTACTTTCTCCACACCAATCATGATTTTATAGTCTTCTGCCATATGCCCCTCTTAGTTGCCCCTCTTCCAAGCTGAAAAGTCCCTGTCTCATTAATCTCCTCATACGGAAGCTGTTCCATGACCCTAATCATTTCTGTTACCCTTTTCTGTACTGTTTCCAATTCCATCTTTTTGGAGATGGGGTGAATAGATCTGCACACAATATTGAAAATATGGGCATACCAGGGCTTTATATAGAGATTATATGTTTTTTTACCTTATTGTTTATCCCTTCCCTCGTGATTCCCAACTGTTTTGCAAGAAATGGAAGTTTATTAAGGTACTGAGGGATTATTTCATAATAGGCAATAATTCTGGGGAAAGACTGAGATCAGACCCTATTGAAAGAAATCTGTCTCCAAACTCTCAATAACAGGGAAGGAAGCAAAGCTGGAGAACACACGCAAAGCATTTTTTCAGTAGCCATAAGATTGCTGACTAGCAAGTTTGTTTCTTACCCAGTTCTGGAAGCATCCAGAGAAAAGTCAAAACTTTCAATGTTTAACAAACTGTGTTCAAAGGACATTGGGTTTTTTGTCTGGGTGGGGTTTTTTTTGGTTTTTTTTTTTACATTGTAGAGATTGTTTTTCCTTTCTTGTTTGTCAAAGACAGACCTCTTAGCAGCTTGAAAGTAGCATTTTCCCTCTTTGCTGACTTATCCATTCCCATCAACTAAGCTGAAATGCATCTTGCTTGTGTGCATCATTAATGAAATCTGCACAGCTCCTTCAGTAGGGGGAACAACAACACCACAAAATACTTTTTTGTTACTCTTATAAAAATGAGTTTTCGGAGTGTCTTCCACTGTTCTGTAGTAGTGGAGACAAAACTAATGTTAGACTATCAGGCACAGCTGTTTGTGCATAGTGCAGGTGAACACACTTTTCTATCTTGGCATTTTCTCTCCTAGAAAAGTAGCATTTTTAAACAATCTCCGGTATTTTCTTATTTTGTTTACAAAATTGAATGCGTAAACAAGAAAAAGGGCAAAATCTTAGCATATGTTTTTTTCCTCTTCATTTAAAAGGGAATGCTGCATGTTAATGAAGGCAGTGAAAGTTCTGTCTTTTAGCAGAGGAAATGGAGGAAAGCCCTCTGATCTTTTCTGTGTAAACCAGAGTATATGGCAGGCATGAGGAAGCAGATGTTAAAAAGAAAAGTAAATTCCTCTTTGGGTATTTCATTGGTTTTCTCCCCCTTCTTTCCACATAAGATATCTCTATCATTCCTGAAAAAACACATCAGTTACTGCAGAGCCTGGTGTCTGATAGATAAATGGCTTGATGACAGAGTTGATGTGTTGGCAAAAATGAATACCCATAGGACAATCCAGGTTATACATGTTTTATAGCAAGTTAAATTTGGACCTGCATCTCAGAATCCCTTTTAATGATCAAATGGAAATGATGGAGGCCTGCTATATCCAAATTGCTTGTGACTATCTTTTCCAGGTGGCAATTGTTGAGAAAGCAGACAGTTCCAGTGTCTTGCCTCGCCCTCTCTCCATCAGCACCAAAAATAAAATGACCTTCCTCTTTGCCAACTTGAAGGACCGAGATTTCCTGGTACAGAGAATCTCTGACTTCTTGCAGAAAACGCCATTAAAGAAATCAGGTGACAGTGGCAGAAAGTGGAAGGAGAACTTCAGTGACACTGGATGTGAGGTATTGGGACAGGGGGATTTCCACCTTTCCAAAGAAACGTTTGTTGCATTATTTGTTCCAGCAAATGGCATCATCTTCTCAGACTCACAACTCTTAAAGCTAGAGTCTGACTAAGCTCAGATATTTCAGGTCTTTATAATGAGGAACAGTAGGAATAAGACCCATTTAAATCAATTTCTAATTTGCAACACCATTCTCTGCAGATTAGGGAAGTTACCAATTTCATTGGTTAGAGCTGTATTATTGTAGTATGTATTAAGTTGTATTATGATTTCTGAAGATAAAGCTAGTTCCTCTGTGAGCCTGAGCATCACAGAGAAAATGGTGTTTATGCTGGAGGAGTGCTGTTGGCAAGGGGGACAGGAAGTAGGCAGCCTCTATTGCCTTGAAGAGAGAAAAGGGCTGAAGTATTAAACTAGATTCTCTGGTCCATTGTGCCCCTTCTGCAAAGTCAGTCAGTGTAAAGGAGGCAGAAACCTCTTCCTAAATCCCCTGCTGGGAATTCCGTTCACATGGGACAATCTCCAAAGAGTGTAAAGCTTCCCTTTCCACAATCCCTGATGTGGGGGGATGAGTCAGTGTGACAAGGGGAAAGTGGCCAGAGCTAAATAGGTTCTGGCAATCCCCAACTGTCATAGTTTGGAGAAGCCTCCAGTGGCCCGTATTTATTGCAGTCGATGAGATCTGGACACTAGGGATATTAGACTAGACGACTAGTCGACTATCTGATAAGCAAGTGCTTATCGGATAGTCAGTTGACTAGTCAATTCCTTCCCTCTCCCCCCCCCTTGCTGCCTCTATCAGAGGCAGCAAAGAGGGGGAAGAAGAGGTACTTGAAAGCGGCAGTGGCGCACAGCTGAGCCCAGGATCAGCTGTGCGGCGCTGCAAAGGTGGTGTTCAAAGGGGCAGCGCACATGGAGCCCAGGGTCAGCTGGGGACTCCCCAGCTGATAACGGGCTCCGTGCGGCATTTCCCCAGAACCCAGCATCAGCTAGTGACTCCTCAGCCCCTCCCTTTGCATATTTTGGAAAACTGTCCTTTTCCCAGGGCTTCCAATTCTCCTGGTACACCCAACCCTGACCTTGCTTTAAGTTAGGAGAAGAGGAAGCTGCCTACCAAATTTGGTGGCCCTAGCTCTTACCATTTAGGAGTTCTTGAACAAACGGACTCGCAGTCAGACACACAGACAGACAGATGCACTATATAAAGTTAAGTAACAGAAAGCTCTGAAACAGATAATGAGATACAGACTTTTTTACATATAGGTTAGTGGCCAGGAGTGGCTTTGCTATCTGACTGTTAGCCTGTTTGCTAATCTTTGTTGGCAGGTCACCATATCTCAGCTGGCACCTTTGTTAATCTTGATAGAAAGGGGAAATCAGAATGGGTTTGGAGACGGGGCTCCCTTTTACTCTGGGCAGCAATCCCTGCAAGGGCTGGTTTGAGGTGCCTTGATCGTACAGCATAGAGAAGTCAGCGTGTTTTGTGGAGAGGGGTCTTCATTGTAGTATTTGGCCCACAAAATGTGCTTGCAAAATAAACTGTAGACTCTTACTGTGCTTTTTCTCAGACTATGTGTTTTTGTTCAGGAATTTCCAGAGCTGTCTTCCAGCAGTCCACCTGCAGTCAGCCCAACCTCTGCTCTCAACAAACACTTGGCCAGCTTCTGTACAGGCGAGGTGCCAACGGCCTCCCAGGGGCTACTCAAACTCTTCAGGAGAAACTCCGAGGAGCTCTTGGGACCCAAAGGGGTATACAAGCTGCTTGCATTTAATGTTAAACAATTAATTGCAATGAGTTTGGTGTTAAAATGAAGTGCTAACTAGAACAGGCAGGCACTGTGAAAGCTTCCTTGTTCTTCATTCCACACTCCAATGCCTCATCAGGGCCTCTTCCTGCTGACCTGTGTCACCAACTGCAATTCTATTGTTACGCTCCATTACAGCTGTGAAAACGCATCTTAGCTGTAACCCAAGCACTAGCTTGATTTCCCACTACTTGAGCAAAGACTAACAATTGTGCTAAATTCTTGTGCTTGTACAATATTGACAAGTATCCACTGAGTCACTTCTGCTATTGCTTCAGATTTTCAAGAGCTTTAGCTTGAATACAGGGACATGGTAATTTCAACCATGTAGTAAGAGAATGCCCTGACTTGGTTACATTTGTGTTGTAGATGAGACATAAAATGTAGATTGAGACCACCAAACTCATTTCACTTGTGAGCTATTTAAAATCAGATGTTTAAGATGAAGGGTGTTGTGTCATCACCACAGTGCCATCCATCACTTCCTCCACTGATGTCTCTTTTTAGTCAAGTAAAAGCTGTGGCAGTGTCACATTTCAAACTACTTACTTGCACATTTTGGCTGTGAATACTTAGAAACTTGATACATAATTTATGAACAATTGATCATCTGTAGATAATGAATATAGCACATCATAAGGAAGAAGGAACAGTTTAAATGTGGCACTGTTTGTCAAGTACAAGCTTCAATATTCTGAAACCTCACATTCTATAGATGACCTTGATACAAATGTTTTAATCTATCAAATGGCTCTGTTTGTTTTTTCCCCCCTTAGGCGAAGGAGAAGATGAAGGAAGAGTCATGGAATATTCATTTTTTTGAGTATGGGCGAGGAATGTGTATGTATCGCACAGCCAAGACCCGTGAACTGGTACTAAAAGGGATCCCAGAGAATCTTCGTGGAGAGTTGTGGCTCTTGTTCTCAGGTAAAAGGTTCTACTGGACCCTCAAGACAATTCCCAGGTAATGGGTAGTCTATCTGTAGTTTATAAGTATCAGGATCAAGGATAGGTCTAGATTGCAAGAATTAAATGTTCATATCTAAATAGATCACATTTATTTCTCAAATAATCATTTATTTCCAGGTGTGCTCCATCTGAATGAAGCTTTATACAGATGCTGTTTCTCACACAATCTGAATGCAATAGGCCAGCAGGTGGTTTCTGAAGAGATTATGATCTGTTGCCTGCTAGGGCTATGTGACAGTACAGTGACAGGATATTCCAAATGCCCTCTTCTCCCAGGTGCTACATAATTGACTTTGCTAGGATGCTGACATTCAGAAATTGGGGAATTATCTGATTTAACTGCAGATTTGTTTCTGAGCCTGACGTTCTGCTTGTAGTCTGTTTCCTATCCCCTATCTGCCCCTTCACTGAAGCTTCTAGGACAAGTGAGTGAAGCAGTGCCTGTATCTGTTATTGTAGGGGCCTGGAATGAGATGGTGACCCTTCCAGGGTACTATGCAGAGCTGGTGGAAAAGTCAATGGGGAAATACAGTCTTGCCACAGAGGAAATTGAGCGAGACCTGCACCGCTCCATGCCAGAGCACCCTGCCTTTCAGAATGAGTTGGGGATTGCTGCTCTTCGGAGGGTTCTGACAGCTTACGCATTCCGAAACCCCACAATCGGGTACTGTCAGGTAAGAGGGAGTATAAACTAGCTACCCCACGCACTGGGCATTACTGAGAGCCAAACCACCATTTTAAAGAGGTTTCATACTGGAATTTAGGATCTTTGTTGCTGCTCTTGTACTCTAGCAGTAAAGCAGGGGCTGCTTCATGGTAAAATTCTAACCATCCTTTGGATATGATATTCAGTTTGTTCTGTTGCTCACTGCCATCAGAGATAGATGGACTATTTTATTAGAATATGGAGAACCCCAGTGTCCTGGCTAACATTCCCTCAAAAGCACCTTCTAGTTTCTTAAGTAGTGCATAAGAATTAATTGAGATTATGAAGACAGCATTGACCATGCACAGCATGCATCAAGCTCATTAATTTGCAAACCTCTATAGGTCTGCAGGACAGAGCAAGATAGGGGGAGGAGCAGCTGAACACATGCTGCCACCACACTCTGGTAATCAGCTGAGTGAGCCAGATAGAAACGCTGGGCAGGCTGGATCTGGCCCACACATATTTTGTCCGGCCCTGCTGTGTAAGATATTCAGAGTATGAAAGATACTATAGCAACTGAATTGTTTTATGTATCCTTTGGATATTTGCTCATGCTGCTCTATTAAAGCTGTCTTAGCATTTTCTGTATAAATACCATTTTCAAGGTTTTATTAACCCGGTTGATTATACTAATACTTTGCATCCATGGATCGAAGTACTTTACCAAGATGTGTGGAATTATCCCCATTTTGTAGTTGGAAGAGCTGAAGCCTAGAGCGATAAACTGGAAACAGAACATAGATCTTCTGGCTCCCAGTCCCATACCTTATTCATAGGAGCATAGTATGTTAACCACATTTATCTCTTTTAAGTTGAACAGGGATAGTGTCATATTACATTCCTGAACATCCTCAGAGTAGTTTCTTCTCTCTGTACATGTTTGTGTCGCTCTACCTGTTCCCAGGCCATGAATATCGTGACATCGGTACTGTTGCTGTACTGCAATGAGGAAGAGGCTTTCTGGCTGCTAGTGGCTTTATGTGAGCGGATGCTGCCAGATTACTACAACACCAGGGTAGTGGGTGAGTATGTAAAATTCATTATTTGGGCTGGCATTTCCTTCTACTATACCATCAGGAAGGAAGGACAGTTGTGTTTTATTAACAGACTGTTTAAACATGGTGCATTTGAGTGAGGGGGAGGGACTAGGAGATGAAAGCTTTGGCTTGATAAGTGATGCGTAAAGATTTTCCGGCAAATTCTAAATATCCAGTTATTCTCCTTGGAATAATTCAATTCTTAATTCTTCAGGACCTGACAGCTATTAATTGGAGGGAAGACAAAGAAAAGCATCAGAAATGGGAGGAGGCCGTAGGGCTAGACTTGTGCAGAAAGATTTAAAGAGCTAAATGTGTACGTGAGTAAGCAGTGGGGAGTAGCATAATAGTCTACTAAGTGTTTGAAGAGTGTATATACAAAGGAATGGTGGCAGGACTTAATTAGGTTGATACACAGAGTAGCAATGATGAGTTGAAATTTGGAAAAAAAAAAAAAAAAAAAAAAGCCTATCAAATATGTCCTTGTTGTGAGATAAGTTTTAGAATAGTCTCCTAAGGGAAGTTGTGGAAGCCCCATTGCTTGGAAGATCTAAACTTAGATTGAAGAAAGCACATCTACTATAGGCAATGGTCCTACACAGGTCTTTGCTTCTGATTTCTCTGCTTCTGTGACATTATTTTTAGAAAAATAATTTTTCACCCCATCACTCTTTTGTTTGATGGGATATACAGATCAAACAATGACTTGCTCACCTCAGGATCTGTGGTAACAGATCATATGATATTCCCATAGGTATGCAGAACCCTTTGACTGTATTAAAGAGGGAATCAGGAAATAAATAAGACAAAACCTTATTTGATTTCATTTCTGTTGAAAACTGGCTGGTGTGTGACTACAGTCAGTATTTATCCAATTAGTGTAGATTTACTTTGCTCTGTGATTGGTCCCATGTCACTTCTCCCTTGTCTTTTTAGGTGCATTAGTGGACCAAGGCATATTTGAGGAGCTTACACGAGACTATCTTCCACAGCTGTCAGAGAAGATGCAGGATTTGGGAGTGATTTCTACCATCTCTCTTTCCTGGTTCCTCACTCTCTTCCTCAGTGTCATGCCCTTTGAGAGTGCTGTGGTTATTGTTGACTGCTTCTTCTATGAGGGCATCAAGCTTATCTTGCAGGTGTCTCTGGCCATCCTGGATGCCAACATGGAGAAGCTGCTAAACTGCTGTGATGAAGGCGAAGCCATGACTGTCCTGGGCAGGTAGCCCTCATTACACTTCCATATCGTTAAATAAATAGCTATGGTACTCCCATTCCACTCTGGCGTGACATCTTTAGTATTTTTCATGCGCCTGCAGTCTTCATTGCTTCGCATTTAGAACTATATTTACTAGATGTCATTGTGTCTCAGAGGGTCACAGCTGAGGATGCCAAATTCAGAAATAGTGAGGAGTCCTGTGACACCTTAGAATAACCAGCAGATTAGTCTCTAACATTAGATTATACCAAGCCAGTCATAAAAGTGAACTTCTGTCTCACGTCACTGGTTATCAGGAAGTCAAAAATTCAGTCTCCTCGAGCATTCGAGCCTTTGTGTCACCACCTCCTAAACACTCTATAATAAGTGGTTCATGAAAACCAGTTTAATCAAATATAGGAGTCTTCTAATTCCAAGAGGTCAACCTTTTAGTCAGGTCAATATATAACTCAGATCTTTCAATCCAGTAATCACACTTATGCCAATCCTTTAGTAACTAAAAGTTTAATAATAAAAGAAAAAAAGTGTTAATAATGGTTAATTGATCATATACATATAAATAATTGCAAAAGAATCCAAATGCATTCAATTGACTTTCTTTTACTGCATCCAAGAAAATAGGTTCTCGTGTTAGAAAACTAAAGTCTGAAGAGTTCCATCATGTTTCTAAGGGTACGTCTAGATTACATGCCTCCGTCGACGGAGGCATGTAGATTAGACAGATCGGCATAGGGAAATGAAGCCGCGATTTAAATAATCGCGGCTTCATTTAAATTTAAATGGCTGCCCGCTCTGCCCGATCAGCTGTTTGTCGGCAGATCGGGACAGTCTGGGCGTGCGCGGCGACAAGGAAGCCTTTGTCGACCGGCGCAGGTATGCCTCGTGAAATCAGGTTTGGCGCAGGTCGACAAAGGCTTCCTTGTCGACGCGCGCGTCCCAGACTGTGTCGATCTGCTGACAAACAGCTGATCGGCAGAGCGGGCAGCCATTTAAATTTAAATGAAGCCGATTATTTAAATCGCGGCTTCATTTCCCTATGCCAATCTGTCTAATCTACATGCCTCCGTCGACGGAGGCATGTAGTCTAGACGTACTCTCAGTGTCCTTTGGAACCTCAGTTCCTTGCACAGTGCATCCCTGATGTCTAGCCTGAGTTTGAAGTCTGAAGGGTTGCTGATCCCCAATCTAGGGAGAATTCTGATTTGCTGTCAGTAACAGCTCTTAAAAGGAGGCGCTCCTAAGCTCTGGTGAGGCAAATCTTCATGTAATGCAGCAACTATAAGAAGGCTCCCTGTAGCGAAGTGGAATGTTGATCAGTTCCAAACATGCCACCACCTGCACTTTGTTTTTTGAAACCTCATTAAAAACAGGCGGTCTAAAGAATGAAATGGCAACTGATTGTACTAGAGTGAAAGAGACATCTATGGAGCCAGGCAGGCTAGCTTGGAAGAAATGAATTCTACCAGCTATGAAACTGTCTGCCTAAAAGTAGTGGGAATAATGTTTAAGATCTTACTTGCCTTTTTGTTAATTCTTGAGATTGTGTTAACCTAGAGCCCTGCCTTTGTTCCTGTTTGTCCCCACAGATACCTGGACAATGTAGTTAATCGACAGAGTATTTCCCCACCTATTCCACACCTACATGCCTTACTCACAAGTGGAGATGAGCCACCGCTTGAAATTGATATCTTTGAACTCATCAAAGCATCCTATGAGGTCAGAGGCAAGATTAATTTTTACATCAGTGATCTTACCGTTTAAAGCCCAGTCCTGCATTCCTTATGCAGACAAGACACATTGGCTTCACTAGGAATATGGCTTATGCAAGGAATGCAGGATTGGGCCACTAGTCTTTATGTTAAATATGAGGGGAGTTCAGTCCTTTTGTTCTTCTTTTCAGATTCCATGAAATCTCACCAACAATGCTAATTAATATTAAAAACTGAAGCGCCTACTGAAGCTGATAGATCAGAGACCCCCTCCATACTGTGGAGAAAAGCTTTAGGCTGTTACTTTGCATACAGGGTTAGCCAATGCCAGGGAATTCTGGAGGTAATTTAACTACTGAATATTGAAAGAAATATTTTGGGGATAAACTTTTAGAGAATTGTGAGTAGTGTATCTTCACAAAATTCATACTGCCAGATTTGAGATGCACATGAATCCCTTCCTGCGGTGTCCGTGTTGTGATGATAGCTGGATGACAGGGAGTCTCCAAGCCTGAGAGTGGTGGCAGCAACAACCATGAATCCAAAAGGCCATATTGCAGAAATAGCAGTAGCTCTCCCTGTGTCCCAACTATACTTTTCCAAACGTAGCTCTTCAGGGATGATAACGAGTATATTTGCATGGGGGGGAAATAGATTATTTTTATGCTTAATTACTAGGACAGTCATCAATGCACACTTGACACATTCTCTCCCTGAATGCAATGAGGGAAATTGGGAAAAGACTTAGTGTTTCTGGTGGATTTTTTTTTCTGTGCTGCTCTCTCTTCTCCTCTATGTTCTGTCATTCTCCTTTTCCTCTCCCTCAGCTCACTCTTATGCTCTTCTTCTTATGCATCTTCCGTTGCTTTCTAGTTTCATTTTCTAATAAACTCATGCCTGTTTGTCTCCTCCTCGAGGAAAGCCTGTTGCTACCGTTGCATCCTCTTCCTTCAGAGCACTCCCTTTCTAACTGATCGTTCCTTCTGGTTCCTTCCTTGTTAGTCACCTCATCCAAATAATTTTACATGTTTGATTAGTGCTGCTGAGAAAAAGCCCTGCTTCCTGACAGGTACATCACTCAGTTTGAGCTTGGATTCTTAATAACTGCTGGCACATCTCCTTACATGTTCTTATACTTCCCACCGCATTATCAAAAGAGCCTTAGCAGACCATCTCTATTGACAGAAGGCCATTTTCCCTTTCAGGTCACTTCTAAGGAGATTCCTGATTTGCTGAAGAGTATGTCTCTGAATATGAGACATTGTCTTGTTGGTAGATGTGAGTGACCTGATGTGCTTTTCTTCCTCACACTAGAAATTCAGCAACTTGAGGGCCGATGACATTGAGCAGATGCGCTTTAAGCAAAGATTGAAGGTGATCCAGTCTCTGGAGGACACAGCCAAGAGGAGCGTGGTAGGTAATGCCCAGATTAAATGAGCTACCAGTTGGCATGTTAGTGCACCACATTTTGCTTTGTCTTCTGAAAATCTGCTCTGTTAGCAAACCCAAAATGAGGTGATTAACTATCATGCCTTTAATGTGCAAAATGTATCTGTTAACTTGAGCAACTTCCATTTAGTTCTCATTGATCTAGTACCGTGATCACCAACCCGTCGATTGCAATCGACTGGTTGATCGTGAGGGCTCGACCAGTCGATCGCGAGGTGTTCAGGCCCCCCCCGATTTCCTCCCACCCCCAAGAAGCCCCACTACCTACCTCCAGTGACAATGGAGGTAGTGCCGGCTTCCTGCAGGGTGGACGGAAGTCCTGAAGCTGCGCGCCACTTCCGGGGGTTCTGGAAGTGGGCTGGCTGCTCTGCTCCCCCAGGTCTGTGGCATGCTGGGAACTTGCGGGGGGTGGAAGGAGTCCCCAGAGGAGGTGCGCACCGGTGCTTCCCTCCTCTGCGGGAGTGGGCAGTCAACCCCGGAGGAGGCGCACGCCGGGGTTACCTCCTCTGCGGGGGGGAGGAGTCCTAGGAAAAGGTGGGTGCGGGCGACTCCCTGCCCCCAGCAACACCCTGTTCCCACTGGCACCCTGTCCCCTGCTGCAGAACCCTGTCCCCTGCCCCCACTGGCACCTTGTCCCCTCTCCCCTGTTCCCCACTGGCACCCTGTCCCCTGCCCCCACTGGCACCCTGCCCCAGCACCCACTAGCACCTTTCCCCAGTACCATGTCCCCTGTTTCCACTAGCACAGTTGAGGCCACATTAGTGAGGCTTGTAGGGTTTTGGAGGAGTTATTTTTTTTCATCTCACTTGTGTGGCCCAACTGACTTTTCTGTGGGTCAGTGACCGCTGACTCAAAACAGGTTCCCTGCCCTTCTCAGAAATAAAGACAATGAAGAAACTTTTTGTGTTTGACATTGTATTTTATTTAAAAATGAAGCCTGGCCAACAAATCCCCAATTGGGGCCAAGCCCCCATCTGGCCGCAGCATCATAACACTCTTACGCACGCCCGACCAACCAACCCACGATCTGAGCCTATCAAACACTGGACCCCCCTGCCCTGAGCCCCTCACATACCCCAACCCAAATTCCTGCACCCTCACATCCACAAGCCTGTGGCTTGCTTAGTACCCCAACACTCTCCAGCCCCCTCCCCGAGCCAGCGTCCCCTTCTCCACCTCCTCCTGCATCCAGATTTCCTCCCAGAGCTTGCACCTCTCACCCCTTCCCACACCCAAATCCCTCATTCCCACCCCAGAGCCCACGCATCCTGTCTCAACCCAGTGAGGGTATGGCTGGACTGCAGGAGTTTTTCCAGGATTCCAGAGATAGCCCAGAAAAATTCTTCCGCACCCAGGGACACATTTGTTCTTCCGCTTTTTTTAGTGGAAGAGCAAACATGCTCTCTTGGTAACCCCTGTATTCCTCGTTCCATGAGGAATAAGGGGGCTTTCCAAAGAAGGGTTTTTTCTGACATTTGGTCCAGTCTAGACAGGCCAAATGTTGGAAAAACCACTTCCTACAGAATAATCGAAAAAAAAGCGGCAGTGTAGAGTGTATAAGGGCTGGGGATAGCAAGTGATGAAGAGGAGGAGAATAGAGAGGGTGGGGCTTCAAGGAAGGGGTGGGGTCTTGAGGGAAGGATGAGGCGGTAGATCTTGGCTTGTTCTGACATTTAAAAAGCGATCTTGGGTGTAAAAAGGTTGGAGACCACTGATCTAGTCTAACAAGTTGGGTTAAAGAGCAGAGAAAAGAGTTGAAATGCCAGGACGTGACCCTGATAGAAGTTCATCGTAGGTAAATCATTTCCAGCATGAACCACAACAGCCCTTGCAAACACTTTCTAGTGGTTAGAGTTGCCTGTGTTTGTTACTCTTCATCTTGGTTCTTTTAGGATAACAGGAAGGCAGATACTGACATCCCTCTTGCCCAGAGTGTGGGCTGTGATGTTGGCAATCCACAGGGGACTGGGGCAGAGGGGGAGCATCTGCATCTGACTGCTGCTTTATTCTTTCATTTGTGCCAGTTGTGAAACCTGTTCCCTTTGCCCCTCTCACTGTAGATGTGGAAAGCCACAATGTGAAACAAAGGCAAACGGGTGACACTTGTTCCCACTTCCAATTACAATGCACTGACAGCACGAAACACAGTTAATACTTAGAGTAGTTTTTTTACTGTGTTTACCCTCCTCGTTCAAGGAGGGTACAGCTGTTTTCTGCGTCAACAGTTGCTGGCATCTTCCTGTCCTAGCAACTCAGAGGTGTGAGGCTGTTTTCCTTCAGTTCAAAATCACTACACAATCCCTCCTCCCCTATACCTTAGTCAAGTCCAGGCCTGGGCAAAATACCCTCCACAGGCTGCATTCGGCCCGTGGACGCATCCAGGAGCCTCAGGCAGACTCCCCACACACTGCTGATAAAAGCGGCCATTGCAAACTTGCAGGGCTCTGTTTGAACAGCTGTGAGCCTGGGGGAGGTTTCCAGCTAATGGGAGCTGCCTGTAATCAACAGGCAGCTTGCAAAGCACCCTACAACTCCTCCGCTCAGGCTCGTAAATATTCAGAAACTTCTTGGCCCCTGCAGCCAGTGTGGGGCAGGTAGGGTGTCTGCTTGAGAAGGCTGCTGGCTTGGAGTCAAGCAAGTAAGTCTCCCAGCCAGAGTCTGCCTCTGGCACCCCAACCCTTTGCCCCCCTACCCCACAAAACCCAAACCTTCTGCCCCCCTCTTGCCCCCATATCCCCTCCCAGATCCTGCACCCCAATCCCCTTCCCAAGGTCACAGCCAAAATCTCCGCACTCCTTCTGAACCCCTGCCCCAAGTCACAACCCCCTCATGCCCTAGGTCACAGCCCAAACCCCTCAACCCCCTCCTGCACCCTAGTCCCCTTCCCCAGGTCACAACTGCCTCCTTCACCCAAATTCCCTCCCAGACCCCACACCCTCTTCTGCACCCCAATCCCTTACTGCAAGCTCCCTTCTGCATCCAACCTCCATTTCAGGCCCCGCACCTCCTCCATTAATATCATGGAAGAATGCAGCCCTTGATCACTTTCCAAATTCTTGGAGAGGCCCCTCCCCCCCCCATCAAAAATTATTGCCCACCCCGGTCAAGCTGATTGACCTTTTTCATATTGTTTCTTATAGTAAGTGAATTCATTGTCCAGTTTGACTAATGAATAAATGTTTATTCTGTTTCTCTCCCTTACTTTAGGTCCGAGCTATATCTGGTGACATTGGTTTTTCTATGGAAGAACTAGAAGAGCTTTATATGGTGTTTAAGGTAAACCCAGCATAGGGAAGAATATGCCCTAATCACACTCCCTCAGATACACAGATAGCTATCCAAGATTGAGTGAATGGGGAAGTAATGATGTGTTTCTGTCCAGAATCTGGTCTATCAGAAGCAGAAGTGAAGTGCTCAGATACATAGTGCCACTGGGATTGTCTCTAGTATGTCTGATGGTTTTTTTACAAAGTTGGAAAACTGGTCACAGTATTTAAATGTTATTCCTTCAGGGTGAGATGGTAGCAGTGTTGGAAAGGAATGTTTAGTGGCTAGAGTAGGGGACAGGAATTCAGAAGACCTTGGTTTTATTCCTAGCTCTGCCACTGACTTGCTCTATAATCTTGGGCAAGTCTCTGAATCCCTCTGTGCCTGAGTTTGCCCATACATAGAAATGGGATGATAGTTCCCTACCTCACAAAGGCATTAAGACTCAATATCTGTGATGCCTTTTGAAATACTCAGTTGCAAGGTATGTGGACTTGCAAAGTCAGATAGTATGACTTACTCAGAAAACTTTCTTGTTCTGTGACAAGGCTTGTGTAGCCAGATTTCTCTCTGAGTCTTTATCCAAATCTGATGGTGCCTTTTGTTCTCCTTGAAATCAATCTCTAGTTTGGTCAGAGCCTCTTCCTTCATTTCTCATAGTTCAGCCATAATCACATGGCCTTAGGCATAAAAAAGGGGCGGAGAAAAATAGATATATGGGCAACAGTTTCTTCTCTGGCTACATAGTCTTTGTCCATGCGGTATAACTGAGTTTCTAAGCACAAAGTTTTGCGTAACTATTAATAGTGTGTCCTACTAACCCTTTCCTCTCAAAAGGCAAAACACCTGATGAACTGTTACTGGGGGGGCAGCCGCACTGCAACCGCCCACCGAGATCAGAGCTTGCCCTACCTGGAGCAGTATCGCATTGACCTGGAGCAGTTCAGAGAGCTCTTTGCCAGTCTGACCCCCTGGTCCTGTGGCCTCCACACTCCTGTGCTGGCAGGGCGAATGTTCCGACTTCTGGATGAGAACAGGGACTCTCTCATTAACTTCAAGGAGTTTGTTACAGGGATGAGTAAGTGTCTTTCCTAGCATTGTTTGTGGAATGTTTTAGCAAAGTTTTCCACTGTTCTGAGCACACAGCTACAGAGAGTCAGTAGCATTCATCCAGGATGGGAGGGAGGAGGATGTCATTTCAGCAACCTTATGACTGAATGAGAAATGCCGTCTTGCTAAACAAATTAGACTTTGTGCAGGATGCAGCAGCACATACTTCTTTCCGTACAGGACCTGTAGCTGCAGAGCTTTACACTTCCCCTTGCTTGTATGGGAACTCTAGGGGTCTGTTTGGATCCTGTCAGCAACTCTTAACACTAAGGCAAGGGTGGGGAACCTTTTTTGGGTTGGAGACTGCTGACCCACAGAAAAATCAGTCGGGGGCCAGGGGCTGCGGGGAGACAGTGTGGGGGCTTGAGTGCCAGCGTGGGCTCCCCAGTGCTGGGGGAAGCCCTAAGCCTCGGGGGCCAGATCCAGGCAACCCAGGGACTGCATCCAGCCCCCAGGCCTTAGGTTCCCATTCCCGCACTAAGGGCCATTTATCGCGTCCTTTCCCTCCACAGGTGGGATGTACCATGGTGACCTGACTGAGAAGCTTAAGCTACTTTACAAATTACACCTACCTCCGGGTGAGTGATCTCTTCCTCCTTCTCTAAGACACCAATAGCTGTCTGCTATTACACACTGGCTGAGGGGAATCCTTATGTGGTTTGCTAGATCCTTCAGTAAAGCTTTTTGTATTCCACCTGCTGTGAAGGCAATGAGCGCATGGGCAGCAGTTGGAGCCCCCTTTTGCAGAGGCTAGTCCCTGGCTCTGCCCCTTCTGCACAAGAGGGCCATCACCCCTACAAGCAGAGCTCCAAAACCCCCTGCTCCTCCACCACAGCTGGAGCCATGAGTGTCCCCCACTCCCTTGTCCAGAGTTGTCCTTGGCCAGCTGAAGCCTGAGCCTCTCTCCCTAACCCCCTAAGCCTTTCCCCCAACTTAAGTTCCGTCTGAGCTGTACGGCCATGCAGCTGCCTGTTAAGCACCATGCAGGTACTCAGAGCTGCAATGGGGAGAGATGCCTCTCCCCAGACCTACCACAACACCCCTTCCCTGGGGGCACCTCTCCCCTGGCACCGACCAATTCTAGCCTGGACCTGCCATGATGGGGTGACAGGCGCTCTTCTCCCCCAACCAATCCCAGCCTGTACTTGCTGCAGCCAGGAAGCATGTGCCCCTCTCCTGGTCCCAACCAAGCCCAGACCTGCTGCATCTAGGGGAAGCACCTCTCTCCACTCCCCGCCAGTCCACGTCCTACTGCAGGGAGCCCTCTCTAACCATGTAGCCCCAGGGCAGCTTGCATCCCAACCCCTCATCCTCAGCCCCGCTTCAGAGACCTCACCCCCATCTGGAGCCCTCCCTTCTTTACACCCCAAACTTCTGCTCTTGTCGTGAGCCCCTCATCCCTGAACAACACAGAGACCGCACCTCCAGCTAGAGTCTTCACCCTGCACCTAGTCCCTCTGCCCCAGCCCTGAGCCCCCTCCTATACTCAGTATTCCTTGGCCCCACTCCTGCCACATGCATTTTTTTAAGCGCACCAATATGGAGGTGATGTGGCAGTCGTAACCTCCATATTGGTGTACATAATAAAACTCATTCTGCACATAGGAGGGAAAACTTAGAGAAACACTGTCCCCCACCTGCCCAAAGATCCCCTAATACACCCTCCACCTGCCCAGGTGAACCTCACACCAGCTTCGCCACGCTCTCCTCCACATACCCCACGTTCCCCACTGCGGGAGGCTAGTCCCTGGCTCTGCCCCTTCTGGACAAGGGGGCCATCACCCCTACAAGCAGAGCTCCAAAACCCCCTGCTCCTCTCACCCTCCTCCAAAGAAGCTTTTCATATGCCCCATGCAGGTTCTGGGGCAGCTGAAGGGCAGTGTGTGCTATTCAGCTTCTTGGGTTCATCAGTAGTCTCTTTGGAGCCCAGGGAGACTGCTGATGAACCCAGGAAGCTGAAGAGCACATACTGCCCCCAGAGCCACCCCAGAACCTGCATGGGGCATAATAAAACAAAAACTTCCCCCTAAAATCCTGCAACTGGGAGTCTAGCGGCAGTAGCAATGCCAAGGGAAGCAGAGCCTCCCTTGGCCTGTTATACCCACCACCCATGAATGAGTGAATGTCCTACCTCAGTGATTCTCAAATTGATCTATGAAGAATTTGCTGGTGATCTGCAAAAAGCTGGTAATGTAGCCACCCTCATTTCTAACTACTAAATTGCACTGAAGGATAGCTAAATATCCTAAATAGCTAAATATTTTTAAAAATGATTTATATGTAAGTGCTGTCGTTTCCACAGGGACATTATGTGACAACAGATGAGGGGGTGGAAGTGGCTAAGTAATCTAATCATCTCTTGCTTTCTGTCTTTATCTATATTTACAGCTCTGATCTCAGAGGAGGCGGAGTCTGCTTTGGAGGCCACAAGTTATTTCACAGAGAATACTCCAACAGAAGGTAACGTAACACCTGCTCTAACCCAACTAAAAGGGGTTTGAATGGTGACCCTCCAAAGCAGGGTTGATCGGTAGTAGTGTTTTAGGGTTGCTTCTCATTGTTGCATATGGGGAGAAGTCAGTTGATGAGCTGTGTTAATCTCTGCTTTTCTAGAGGGGAATGCAACATGCTGTGAAACGCCCACAGAGACTGCTGAGGAGGAACACTAATGATGCTGTCTGCTTTTACCAACCCGTCTTTCCTGTTTCCAGGTTCAGGGTTCTCATGAGAGTCTCACTATCTCTTTTTTTCCTCCTGTATGTGTGTCTCTGTGTCTGGCCCACTCTCTGTGTTTTTCCTTGGATTTACCCTGCCCTCAACCCCTCTCTCTGCTGCTCCAGTATCTCCTTTTGTCTCAGAGCTGGATTTCTTCTTGCACTGTGAGTCTCAAGGTTAGTCTCTAGGGTGTGTGCGCACACAGAGCTCTTTATTATTATGCTAAGATTATCTGCCGGCACTGAACCTCCATTTAAAATACCATGAAATTATCTTATTGCTGTTTTCCAGTGGCACTCCCTCTATACATGCAATGCTATACCTAGCACTTGGTTTGCCTCATGTATTTTAAATGCCTTTTAGAACCTGTTTAGTCTATCTACTGGGTTACATCTCTAATCAGAATTAGTCACCTTTGGATATAACAAAGACTTTGACCTTGAGAAGAGATTTGATCTACGATTCTTTCAGTGGAATTTGGCAATGGCTATTCCCAGACATTGAAAAATTGACTTGAATGTAAAGAAAACAATGCCATCACCATGGCCTCCCAAAACCTCGCAGTTTAAAGGAAAGAAGTTGCGTGCTACAGTCAATCAACTTTCTATATAACACGCTTTTTAAAATCTAGCTTACTACTATGACTGATCAAATAGCAGGATAAAAGATTAAATGTATTATTTGATACATTTCACAAATATGTATTGAATAAAATATTTGGCAAATAATGTGTGGCCCTCTAAAGAGCCGGTTGAATAAGAAGAGTGTCAAATAAATTACTCAGATAACAGTGATGATATTTAAATAATATATTTGTCTAAAACGCTTCCATCATCTTTATGTTTTTAATTTCTCTTGCTTTTGTTGTATCTTCTTTTCTTTCTGGGGCTTGTTCCTATAATAGATCATGGGGCTTAGTTAATTTCCATGTCTGTTTTATCTCATTCTTATCTCTCTCCCCCCCCCCCCCATATTGTGCTTTTTTTCTTACGTATCTCTTTATTTCATATTTCTCTTTGCTCACTTATCCCATCAGTCTTTCCTTCTCCCTCTGTCCTTTCCTGTCCCTGTCATGCCTGTCCCAGGCCATGTATACGCTAACACTTTCCTTCAAACATCTACCATTGCTACTGTCAAGTAGCTCAAGAACGTGAATACCCACCTCAGGGCAGACTGTAGAAGCAGGGCACAAGCCCTACATTGATTGTGTGTTTCACTAACCAATTATCAAGTGTGAACTCCTCAGGCACTATAACAGCCCTAACAAGGACAGTCCGCTGGCATACTCTGCTCTATCTTGCCATAGGCACTGGAGAACCCCCAGAAAAAAATTAGGTGTTTAGCACTCAGCAGCAGCCAGCCCTTCCCCTCACCGCCAGGCCTCCTGTCCGCCAGCAGCCCTGCCAATCAACTCCTCCCTCTCCCAGTACCTCCCGTCTGCCACAATAAGCTGTTCAGCAGCATGCAGGAGGTGTGGGGTGGGGAAGGAGCAGGGACACAACATGCTTAGAGGAGAAGACAGAACTGGTCATGAAGGAATGAAGGCGGAGCTGGGGCAGGAAGAGGCCAGGGGGCTTGGAAGGAGGAGTGGGCGGAGCAGAGGCAGGAAAAGGCAGGTGAGGGATGGGGGGAAGAGGATGGTGGGGACGGGGCCTGCAGGAGGCCGGCACCTTGCCATCCAGGTAAGCTCACTTCTGTCATAGATGGTCCCTACTACAGCAATATTCAGGTTATTCCCAGCCCCAAACGACCAGTCACTTAGTCCAAGTCAATAGCACCTTAGATCTCACACCAAAGACAACACTTGTCGCCAGTCCTATAGTAAATTAAGGATTTATTAACTAGGAAAAGGAAACGGGTTATTTGCAAGGTTAAAGAAGGTAAATGTACACACACACAAATGAGTTTCAAATGATAATTGAAGCATCTATAATATGAAAGCAGTGTATGTCCCTAGGGGTAACCCAGGCCACGCACCAGGGATCTTCTGCTTATGCTTACTAGTAGTTGCTCCTCCAAGTTCAAGTGACATTAAATATATGGTTTCTCCTTGTTTAGGGCCTTTTATTTTCCCACCTTCTGCTTCAAGCTGCAAGTTCGGCTGTTGGGAGGAATTCAGTTGTGTGTGTCCTCTTCAGCTGGGGATGGGGAGAGCAATTGACAGTTTTTTTTGTCGCCTTATATTTCACACTGGTTTGTCTGGTGTTTATGGGCCTTCTTTTGTTGGACAGGAGATAACACCTCCTGTGGCAAGCTAGTATTTCACACTTGGTAATGCTTCTCTCCTGACTGGTGATATACAGTTACAGAGCAAACACTTGAATATTTCTTTCTGACATGGGACACAGTTATAAGTGAGATTAATGCATGCATCAACTAGGGACGTGAATGACTAGTCGACTAGTTGCGTCCCCACCCCTTGCTGCCTCTATCAGAAAGAGGCAGCAAGGGGGGGAAGTGGAGAGGGTGCTTCAAAGCAGCAGTGCCGCATGGAGCCTGTGGCCAGACTCTGGGCTCCACGCAGCGCTGCCGCTTTGAAATGCCGCTTACAGCTGAGCTTCAGGTTCCACGTGGCATTTCATAGTAGCAGCGCCTGCATAGAGCCCAGGGTCAGCGGGGGAGTCCCCAGCTGACCCCGGGCTCAATGCAGCACTCCCACTTTGAAACGCCAAATGCAGCCCGGAGTCCCCAGCTGGCCCTGGGCTGCATGTGGCATTTCAAAGCAGTAGCGCAGTGTGGAACCTGGGGTCAGCTGGGGACTCCCCCGCTGAACCCACGTTCCATGCAGCACTGCCGCTTTGAAATGCCGCAGGGAGCACAGGGCCAGTGGGGGACTGCCAAGACCCCCAATGGCCCCGTGCTCCCCGCAGTGCTTTCGCTTTTGAAGTGTAGCAACAGCTCTGGGGCTGTTGCTACACTTCAAAGGCGAAAGCACCCTTATCGATCAATCGAATAGTCGATACAAATTGCATCAACTGTTTGATTAGCCAAATAATCAAAATTTTACGTCCCTAGCACCAACTCAACAAGCATTCTGTAAAGTCTAAACATATTTTTATAATTCTAATGCCTGTTTTAACAACGCTAGCAGGTAACTCAGACTGGTTCCAGTTATTTATTTGTCAGTGTTCAGTTGAAACCAAGGCCCTTGGCATGAAGTGCCACCTAGTCTGCCAACATCATAGCTACCACCTGTTGAACTGCACCAGTGGAAAAAATTAAGAAAACTGCTATTTTGGGCAAGGCCATAAGGCTTGGAAATTTTAGTAGACACCTCACAGCCTGAGTTGTTGACTTTCCAAATATGAGTAACAGTCTTTGTATTGCTTATACACTATGCAGTAAATAGGATATTCACTGAATCACTTTTCCAATATCAATGTTTGTTTAGAAGCAACTACTCAGGAAGACAGAGAAGGGAGAAGTGGAGACTCCAAAGAGAAAGGTAACTGTTCCCTAATATGGACAAGTAGTAGCTCTTCCTCATTGTGTCATTCATGCAGTGTCAAGTTATTTAACTCCCACCCTTCACCCAAACATAGGAGATCTCTCACGGCTTCTCTGATGGTAAAAGGCACAAAGTAATGTGGTCCAGGGAATTTCTACCACCAAGATTCTGGTATGGTAACAGCCTCCCAGCTGAAAGGGTCTTGATGTGCTAGAGAGGCCTTAACTCACTAGCCATGAACTGCAGATCTGCAAAATTTATAGAAGAGCAAAGATTTTTGTAACAGCCAAGCTGATTGCAGCAGTGATATAGTTTGATCCTCTGCGTCACATGAGAAAAACTGTCTGTTTACAAGTAGTGTCCTTCTCTGTAGGTCTTATCTCCTGAGTCCAGTCATTGAAATTCTCTAAAAGAGTATTCTTGACAGCATAGAATCATGGAAATGTAGGGCTAGAAGGGACTTCAAGAGGTTATCTAGTCCAGCCACCTTGAGCTGAGAGGCAAAACCAAGTAAACCTAGACCATCTTTGTCACATGTCTAATCTGTTCTTAAAAACATCCAAGGCACATCTACACAGCAGGTCAAAAGTTGAATTAAGCTACGCAACTTGATCTATGTCAGTTGATCTACGTCAGCTTAAGTCGAAATAGCTTATTTCGACTTTTGACACTGTCTACACAGCAGGAAGTCCAAGAAAATGCACCCATCCTTCAACTTCCTTTACTTGTAAAATGAGGGTTATAGGAATTGGAGTAAGAAGTCCTCCAGCTCGCCATTATTTCAAAACAGTGGCTTGCAGTGTAGACACGCGCTTTGTTATGTTGGAATAACACTGCTGCGTAGACACAGCCCCAGTGATGAAGATTCCACAGCCTCCATTGTAAGCCTGTTCCAGTTCTTAATTATTCTTATAATTAGTTTTTCCTTACCTAAATCTCCCTTGCTGCAAATTAAATGGATTACTTTTTGCCTGTCCTTTAATAAACAGGGAGAATAATTGGTCAGTGTTCTTTAGGGCTTAACATATTTGAAAACCGTTAACAGAACCCCACCCCCAGTCTTCTTTTTTCAGACATGCCCATTTTTTTTTAACCTTTCCTCAGGTCAGGTCTCCCAGAATTGGACACTGTTCTCCAGCTGAGGCCTACTAGGGACAAGTGGAGCAGGACAGTTATCTCCTGTCTCACATTCAACACTCCTGTTAATACACCCAAGAATAATGGTAGCCTTTTTCATAAAAACAGATCTAGTACAAAAACATTTTTACACTCTTAAATTAAATTAAAGAGAAAAAAAAATCCTAACAGTAAAAGGGTGACAATAGTGACATAGACCCGTTTGGTCTGTTCCTGCTTTAACATTAATAACAAACACAAACAGCCTGCTTAATGTATCTTTACCAACAGCACTAGACCGTGTCTTTCTGCAAGTCAGAAAGGATGGCTGGTAAGGTACACTGAGGCACATTACATTGCATAAAGCTACACAGCATTGCATTGTTTATTCCAATTCAGTTTATGATCCGCTATGATACCCATATCCTTTTCTTCACTATTGCCACCTACTCCATTATTCCCCATTTTGTATTTGTGTATTTCATTTTTCCTTGCTAAGTGTACTACTTTGCACATTGCATTTTTTAATTTAGTCTTGTTGAGTTTTGGACCAGTTCTCCAATTTGTCAAGGTTGTTTTGAATTGTAATCCTATCGTTTGCAAGTTTGGTGTCATAAGCAAACTTGATAGGCATACTTTCCATTCCTTTATTCAAGACATTCATGAAAATCAAAGTCTATCGTCTCTGCTGCTTCTCCCCCACCCACTAGGTTAGTAACCTTGTCAGAGAAAGAAACTAGGTTGGTTTGGCACCTCAGTCCATTAGCCCCTGACTATAATGATCTGGCCTTTTCTTGCAGAGGAGAAGGGTACCAGCCCCCAAGATTACAGATACTATCTGCGGATGTTGGCCAAGGAAAAGAATTCCAAGAAAGAAAACATCAAGGATCTCCCCAAAATAAACCAGGTAGGAAGTGAACTGAGAATGTGCTTCCAGTTCAACTATTTACAGCAAGGATGGAGTACGGTAGGATACAGCAGGCTCATATTTCTGCCAGTACACCTCAGTCTTTACTTGCAGCGCTCCTTGCTGTTTCAATATTTAGAGTTCTAATAATGTCAAACTTTGGTAATTCTATTATATGGACAAGCATCCTATGGGGAACTAGTTTGAGATTTCACTTTTATAAACTAAAATAATTTTGTTTCAAGCATATGATGTATTTCCAGCGGTGAATATTAGATGCATTTAACCCTCCTTCTCCTATTAAAACTAATAAAAGGCTCCCCTGTAATGCTGTGTGCTTCAAACATCCCTCAGTACCATTCTTCTGATTTACACACTGTCAGGGATTCCACTACCTTTTGAAGATGGACACTATGCAAAATATCAGACTCCATATTAGTAAGTGTCCTGCATCATGAAAACATAAGCTGCTCCTTGGAGGGCATGATCTAATACAAGATCACAGAATCATATGTAACCCCCTTTTTCCTCCCCGGGTTACTCGGGAGCAGGTCACACTCACAGGTGTGCCTGGGCGCCTGATGGTTTTAACATAAAAGGAGATCCTGAGTACCCCAGTGGTGGTGATGTTAAGTTGGGGATTCCTTATCCACCTCCTTGCTGCAGTCCCTGGCTCATAAAGAATATGCAGTGGCAGTGCCTCCACCTGGCTGGCCGTGTACACACTTAAGGGTGTGCTTTGGGAGCCTCCAGGAATAAAATTATTCCAGCAATAATCTGGATCTAACTCCAGAACAACAATTACAAATTATAAATAATATACATCTAATTGATTATATTAGAATGAACACACCTTTACTTAACAAGTTAAAGAAACAGGGTTTAACAGATAAACAGTGAATAACATTAACAAAGTACACTGAAATAATAGGAACTTATCTATCTGGCATTTGCACTGCCACCATTTATCCCACCCCAGAGTGTGCACTCCTCTTGACTCAAGAGTCCCAGACACTTGCTTGCGTAGGCGTGCTTGAAGATCTACAGCTGGAGTGGAGGTTCTTTGTAGATTGTGTGTGTGTGTGTGAGTCCACAGCAGTCTGGCTCCCCTCTCCCAAAATGGAGAGCCCCAGACTGCTGAGACCCTCTCTCAACATGCCCGGACCAGTCCTCTCTCCCTGGTTTCCTCAAGGGCTCATGGGAGTTGTAGTCTCTAGGGCTAGATTGCAGCACACAGGATCCTCCCAGAAAAAGTCAGAGGCACCTTTAGTAAGGGGACCACACAAGAACCTTATTTGTGAGGTGTTGTCGATACTTAATGCTTGCTATACAAATTTGCAAAGTGCTCCCTAACCCTTTAAATTGTGGAAGCCAAATTCCAGTTTGCATTCAGATAACTTGCAGGATCAGTTTCGTATTTTTACTTACCGCCCTATGCTGTGTGATGTTGGTGGCAGAGGTTGCCTCATTCAGAGTGTTTTCATATACTAACATAGAAAATTAGGTCAAGATTACTTAATAAAAGTCAGTGCTTCTGAATGGTTGGCTCGTAGTTTCATCCACCGTTGTAGATTTAATGGAGATTTCACAACCTAACATGGTTTCGCATTCTTTTTTTAAAGGAGCAGTTTATAGAGTTATGCAAGACCCTTTACAACATGTTCAGTGAGGACCCAGTGGAACAAGAGCTATACCATGCCATTGCCACTGTAGCTAGCCTCCTCCTACGAATTGGGGAGGTTGGGAAAAAGTTCTCCAACCGACCCATGAAGAAGGCTGAAGACTATAAAGCAAACAATACCCAGGACACTGTGAGTGAAGAGGAGTCTCCAATGTCTGAACACAGTCAAAATTCAACAGTGGAACAACGACCCCAAGTTGACCCCGAAGCCCAGCAGGAAAAACAAACTCTTGGAGATGGGGATGGTGGAGAAGGACCAGGATCTCCTATACAGCTCCTGTCAGATGATGAAACCAAAGACGATATGTCTATGTCTTCCTATTCCATGGTCAGCACGGGTTCTCTGCAGTGTGAAGATATTGCAGATGACACAGTCCTGGTTGGTTGTGAAGCTAGCAGTTCAGCTGCAAGGTATGGCAGCACCATTGACACTGACTGGTCTATCTCCTTTGAACAGGTCTTGGCTTCCATGCTTACAGAGATTGCCCTGGTAAACTACTTTGAGAAGAAGGTTGACATTGGCCTGAAGATAAAGGAGCAGAAGAAAGTAGAGAGACAGTTTAGCTCATCCAGTGACTATGAGCTCTCCTCCTCAGTGTCAGGCTGAACTCAAGGAGAGCAGTCATGTCTCAGGAGATGAAGGGTGAGGCTATAGAATCAGGCAGATGCAGGAGTTTGTTGTTTTTTTTACCGAGACCAATAACTGCAGAACAACTACAGTAGATTCTGTTGAGTAAGTGGCTTGTCACAGTGGCTGTTGAACATAGACACCTCCCTGGAGACCCTGCTTGGTGGAATTACATTACATTCTCAAGAGCATGAAGCTATTAGAACCTAATAGCCCCTAAGGCTTACAATTACCACTGTAAATTATGCATGTCTGCCTATGGCTATTTTTTTAATGATGAAGTTTTATTTCAGACACAGACACTCCATGTCCTGCCCTTATTTGCTATAGGTTCCTGGGTGATTTTGTACAGAAGGTGTAGCCCAGCTTGAAACTTTGTACGTCTTTGGCTGCCACACACTGATCTAAGCAGTATGTCTGAGTGCTCTAGGTCCTTGGCCCATAAAATAGTCTGACTAGGTTCTTAGGTACTGTGCTGTAACTTGGCAAATATATGGCAGTCGTATCCCATTGCTCCCAGTATCCTGAGATTTGAATGCAGTAGTTTCTCAGATCTGGAGGCATTTATTGGATGTGATTTGCCATCCCAGTAACGTGTGCTTTTCAACATTTTACAAGGAGGTTTCATGTAAACACTGTTTTCTAAGCCTGTTTTTAACTCTTTGATGCAAGGAATTGGTGGTTTTGAATTGTGATTGAAGCTACAAGCTCCTTGACATTGAAATATAAGAGGCACTAGAGCTGTAATAAATATTGGGTCTGCCAAGGGGTTAGGCCCTGGAGGCAAGCCCTGAACTGGAAATCCACTTATTGGAGCCCAGTTCCACACTGGTGGTACACAGAGCTATTATTCTTACTCTTGTTACTCTTGACATTAGTTTGTTCACAACTGAATTTCCTCCCTTTCTGTTAGCACAGCCATTAGATTTTAAAAGAAAAATATCTATGTAATTTAATTTTCTGGCAATATTTTACTTTATTTTAATATACTAATAAAGGATTCCATTTTGAAAATGATACACAGTAAATCTGCGTTAAATCAGTCAAATATTAATGTATGATCCAGGCTTACCGAGCCAGTAAATTGTCACAGAGCAAATGTATTTTTGGTAGAACCTTAGCAGATCAGTTTCTCTCTGTGGACAGGAACACAGCAGATCTGATCTGTCTGAGGCAGAAAAAATTACATGAGCCCCTGGTGCCACTTGTGACAGTTCATGTAGCCTCTCTGAAGTACAGTGCTTCCAGGAGCGTGTGCATCTCCAGGATGCCTGTACAACAGAGTCCAAAGGGCTGTTTACACCTCTGTCCTGAAGAGTAGAACAGAAGTGGGAGCAAAGTGATGGTGATCTTCTCTCAGCCATCACTCATACCTGAACTCTGAACAGACTAGCTCACTGCAAGCTTAAAAGCTTATACAGCTGGAGAATGCAGCCACAGATTACCCTCTGCAAATCAGCTGTGTTCCAGTGGCATGTGCTTCACTGGCAGAGAGCAAGAATGTGAGCATGTGGCTGGTGCAGACCCAGTACTGAGGGAGAGCCACCTTGGTGCTTCTGGCTGGTATTCAGAACAGATGGGTATGACACAGACTGGAGCCAGCTGATGGATGTCCCCAAGTAAGGCGCCATGTTATGCAGTATTCAGTGTTATTTCCTTTTGTGATGTTCTCTGTGTTCACAGCCAATGCATATTTCTTAATTCTCTGCATCCTCTGTCATGTACCTCTGAAGAGCAGCTACTAGTAAAATTGCTTTTACTAATTCTTCAATAATTTATTGTAATTTTTTAAGTACCGATACTACATGTGATTTTACATTGTCTATGTCTGATCTGTCATGTCCTCAATAAATGAACCAGAATCCACACACAGGCCTGGACTGACTTTCGTTTCATCAGCTGAATGTGACTTACTCTCAGGCTGTCTGACGTATGATTTTTCCTCACTCCATAGCTAGGTGTACGTGCGTGATCATTGCCTTAGGCAGTAGATCCAATGGCTGGCCCTGTGTTTGCGAACTCAGGCTCACCGGTCTCATGCTGTGGGGGCTATAAAACTGCAGTGCAGCTGTTGTAACTAGAGGGGCCCTCCCAAGAGGGGGGGTCCCATTGTCAGAAGAGTCTCACTTTTCTTTCCCTATCTCCTCCATACAGTTCCCATCTCCCTCACAGTATCAGCTGTAAATTGTACAAATGCCAGGAGACTCCAGTTCCACACAGATTCATAACTATGTGTAGGACCCTACCAATTTCACAGACGTAGAAAATGTGCCACTGACCGTGAAATAAGCCCTTCCCCATGAAATCTGATGTCTCCTGGTTCTTAGGAATGCCCCATCAAAGGCAGCTTCCTAGCTCTGACTGGCTAGGGGAAGGACAGGACCTGTCCCTCCCCTGCAAACTGCTCTGGTGGTGGGAGGAGGATGGGACCAAACCAGAACCACCTCCAGGTCCCTCCCCCTGCTGCAGGACGCTGTCTGGGACTGGGCAGCAGCCTGAGGTTCCTGCAGCTGAATGTGGGGCAGGCAGTGCAGTACTGTGTGCAGCTGTGCAGAGAGAGCAAGTATTGTCCCTCCCAAGCTGGTCAGGACTAGCAGCCAGAAGCCCCTAGCTGGGGTGCTCTCAGCAGCACAAGGGAGATAAGATCCACTTCTACCTCTTGGAACCTCCTGCAGCTGCAGGAAGCTCTGTGGTTGCTGTCTTCAGAGTCCAGCTGTGAAGGTGGCAACCCCATGACCCCCCGCCCCACGACAGGTTTGTGAGCTCTCCTCCATTCCCAGTCTTTGAGTCAGGACCCCACAGTTACAATAGTGTGAAATTTCAGGTTTAAACAGCAGGAAACATGAAATTTTACCAATTTTCAAGTCCTGTGGTTGTGGAGCTGGCTACAATAGACCATGAGTTTGGTAGGGCCCTAGCTATAGGGATGCAAACACACATTTCTCTTCTCTCAGGATTGCAGTGGTCACTTTCATGATTATTTTAATCAAGGTAGGTCAGAGGGTTCTGTGGAGGAACTTTGCCCACAAATACAGCAGTCCTGGGACACCAAACAACTTAAACTCTTGTTTTTCTATTAACTTTGGAGTGGTAATACATCAGATGTTTCTACACTGGAATCAAGCTATGTGAGTTGAGTATACACCAAGAATGTTGGCTAATAATCCAAAAGATACAACTAGGGCAGGGGTGAGCAATAATTTCAGGGGGGGCCGGGGCCCTTTTGTGCTTCCCCACCCCCAGACCCTGATTGGTCTGGGGTTGGGGGAGCACATGAAGTCTTGCCCCACCCCAGAGAGAACCATCAGCTGTCCTGAACAGCTGGCAGGTCCCTCTAGGTGCTCATGTCCCTGACGGTGGGAGGAGACTTTGCATGCTCCCCTCTATCCTCCAGCCAATCAGGGCCTGGGAATGGGGGCACGCACGGCGCTTAGAGTCAACCCTGGTGGTGCTCTGCAAGGAGCATGCGGTGATTATAAGTGCCATGCCCCCTTGCAGAGCGGGAGGAGACTTTGTGCACTCTCTCCCGCCCCCAAACTCTGATTGGCCTGGGGCAGGGCAGAACATGAAGTCTCTCGCTCCCTGATCTCTGGCGCATAGCGCTTAGAGTCAACCGCCACAGTTGACTCTAAGCGCTGCATGGTCCCTAGGCCCTGATTGGCTTGGGGGTGGGGGAGCGGCAGGGCCTCTGTGGGCCAGATCAACCCACTTGGCAGGCCAGATCCAGCCCGCAGAGGCCCTTTTTGCCCACCCCTGAACTAGGGTGTGATTATATTACAATAACGCCGAGGACCCGCCCAGTGTAAGATGCATTGTTTTGTGCCAGACTAAGGCAGAACCATCTTTTGTAACTTGTCCATAGAGAGCTCATGAGTCTAGGTTTTGGACAAACTTCAACAGGTGGACAAAACATAGGATGAGGGGTGGATTGGGAGGATGAGCTGACATGAACAGCAGAAAAACAGAAGTGGCTGCTTGCACTTACCTAACAAAGTCAGCAGTGATTTGTATGTTTTAAGGCAGAGACTGATTTTAAGGAGGGATTTAGGAGGATTGAGTTCCCATGTTTTGATGAGAGTTTTCAATACATAGCTAGTGGCATAGTAGAAAGTATGGGGATATCTAAAAGATACATTGGCAATGGATACTGACATCAGTGCAAGAGCGAAGTTGGGGTAATTGTCAATTGTTAGAGCTGATAAGGTGGGGCTAAATGGTGAAGTCAAAAAATCTAATACAGTAGAGATTGCAAGCCAAGAAAGACTGAGAGGAGTGATGTCCAAAAGAAGAGAGAGCAGTATTTTGAATGGATTTGGGAAAAATATAACTGGTACCAAGCTCAGAGGCTTAGTCTACTCTGCAGCGTTTTTGCACAAGAAGCCTTTTGCGTAAGAGTTCTTGTGCAAAAACTGCTTGTGCAAAAGCGTGTCCACACCTCAAAAGTGCATCGCAAAAGCGATGTGCTTTTGCACAAGAGAACATCCACACCGCATGGACACTCTTGCACAAGAAAGCTCTGATTGCCATTCACAGAATGGCCATCAGAGCACCTGTGCTTTTTCCGATAGGGGTTTCTTGCGCAAAAACCCTTCCTGAGTATCCATATATGCCTTTTTGCGCAAGAGCTGTAGTGCGAAAAGGAGTTATTCCTCATGGGGAGAGGAATAACTCTACTGGCAAAAGCTCTCTGTTCTGTCAATTTTCTTGTGCAAAAACGTGCTTGAGGTGTGAACGCTCCGCTGGTTTTGCACAAAAACCTTGTAGTGTAGACATAGCCATAGAGGAGAGATAATAGAAGTCAAAGGATGAGACTCTGGCTCAAGATGGACAGAAAATGCAGAGAGGTCAAGGCAGATCTTACTGATTTTCTTTTTGAAAAGGTCAGAGAGATCCTGTGCAGAAAGGTTTTTGGACACTTTCCTGATATTTTGGTACATAGGGAAATTTATGGCTGATTTTTACACATAAAAACAAGTTTAAATTTTCCCCCGTTGCATTAAAAAATTATTCCAAAGCCACATGAAGTAAGCTTTGCCAGCAACTCTGGGTGGCCTTATGTGCCCTCCAGCCCACTGCTGCCAGGTTTTCCTCTTGAAAATGGAAATTCCAATAACAACTTTGTAAATACCATAAAAAGATTCCTTGATGCTTTTACTAGTAGATTTACCTGGCATTGTCCAGGTCCAGCTGGGGGAAGGGGCAGGAGAGCCACTCAGCCACAGGCTTTGCCCCAGAGCTGACACAAAAGATGGAGGAGGGATGGTAGGGTGAAGCTGGAGGGCTCAAGGGCCATGTTGGTGTGCCGGGGGCAGCTCCCTGGAGATGCATGCAGAGGTGGCCCTGGCATCTCCTCCAGGAGGGATGGTTTGTGGTCTCCTAGCATCTCCTGGGGTTGGGGGAGGCTGGGCCTGCATTGGCTGGCCCAACGGGTGGTTCCAGGTGGAGTACCAGGGCAGCTGTCTGGTAGGGCTCCCCTTCCCGTGTGGTGCTGTGCCTGAGGGCTGGGGGGAAGGGTTTGGTGCAGGTGGGACATTTACCTGGTGCAGTGGCCATGTGGAGCACCCATCCCCAGCCACCCACACACTGCCTGGTGCAGCTGCTGCTAATGGTCACTGTGCAATATAGCAGCCCCCTGTGCGTGCTACCCCCAGTGGTGACTGTGAGTATCACATCCCTGTGTCCCCTCCCTTTCCATGTTCTGGAAAACATCCATTCCTGGCACGTCCCATTTTCCTGATGCAACCAAACCCAGACCTGCTTTAAGTTAGGGTAAGAGCAAGCTGCCTACCAAATTTGGTGATCCTAGCTTTTACCGTTTAGGAGGAGTTCTTGAACAGACTCACAGACTTATTTTATTTTATTTTATTTATTTACCAACCAACCAAGGAGAAGCTACACTTCTCTTGCATGTGATCTGAAATAGGGGAGCAGAAAAGTTTAAAATCCTGAATGTTTTTCTCTTAAAATGTCAGCTGCTTCTATTAAACGAACACACTTTTTAGATACACGCATTCCATTTCAAGAAGTTACAGATATTTACACTGCTATGGTGTTCATGAGTAATAGGGGCCATTAAATAGTGGGGACTCGAAATAACTGATAGACTGACAAATGGTTGTCTTAAAAAAAACTGGGAGGAAGAGCTGGGGGAAAACTGATTAAAAAGCAGGTCCGGTGATTCTTGAAAAATGTATACCAGCCAGCATGGAGGAAAGACATACTGTGATATGAAGGAAATTAATACTGGTGTACAGCATCTACCACAATAGGATGCTGCTCTGTGATGACTGCTACAAGATGCTACAGCAGTACAAAGACTTAAAATAGCAAATAAGCTACTCTCTCCCTGATGACTACACTTGAAAAGTCAAGAGCTGTGCTAAAAGTGTAAATAAAGCAGTTTTAGTGCCAGTGGGAAGGAAAAAAATATTGTTTAATCCCAAAAAGTAACTGAGTGTCATTAGTCTCCAAAGTGCTACAGGACCATTATTGTTTTTTGTTTTATTTACAGTGTAACATGGCTACCCTGATATGTCTACGCTGTAGAGGGTTTTTTTTTTCTGGAAAAATGGCGGTTTTTCTGAAAAAACTTCACTTACGTCCACACTGCAATCACGTTCTTTTGAGGGGAAAAAAAAATCAAAAGAACAGAGGGGGTTTTCCAACATTGGTAAACCTCTTTCTATGAGAAAGAAGCCTTTTTCCAAAAGAGCTCTTTCAGAAAAAGGAGTGTGTGGACAGGGAAGAGGGAGTTCTTTCCATAGATGAGGAAAGAGGAAAAAGCACTGGTGCCCTGGTGGCCATTCCACCCATAGTAATCACAGCTTACATGTGAGATTCAGTGTGGATGCTATCTGTCAAAAAAGCAGCTTGCTTTTTCTATGCACTTTGGCAGTGTAGATGCTTTCTTTTGGAAGAAGTTTTTTCGGAAGATCTCTTCTGGAAAAGCTTCTTCCGAAAGAAGCCTGCAATCTAGACATAGCCTGAGACTTTTAAACAGCTAGAGGTTGGACCCATCAACACTACGCTGCATGGAATATTGCCTTTTAAAGAGAATTACAAACTAAATGGATGAAGAGAAAATCCATTTAGCTAAGCACCTGATGCCCAAAGTCTCACATTATTCCTAAAAGCAATTTTAAAATCTGCTTGCTTATGAACACTGATAGAAAACTTCTGGATGAACCTTGGAGGTGTAATGACACATATCAGTCTGAGTTGGAGGGAGGCTTTGAGGTACCTAAGTGAGTTGATTATTTATAGAAAGGTAGAGCTTAGGGCTAACTTGGTCCCTGGGTGCTAGGCCCTGTACAAAGTTGGATAAACAGTCCCTACTGGAGAGAGTTTCCAGTGCAAACAGACCAAACAGCCAGGGAAAAAGGGATGTAACATACAAGCAGGGGGGTGGCTGGCCAATGTTAGGGTGGGGGTCAGTTAGAAAAGGCCTTATGGGAAATCCTGGGAGCCTTGCAGGAGGCACCTCTGGGCACGGGTTCCAATTAAATACAGGGGCCGGTTCCCGGCCAGGCAAGGAAGGGGAGGGCGCAGAAAGCGCGCAGAGCCGCTAGAGGAAGCCGAGGAGGGAAGACGCGGGGCAGGCGCAGCCAGCTGGTTGCATTGACAGAGCAGGGGGCGGGGCGGCGCAGAGTGGGACACTTTGCACGGGCCCGGCCAGCAAACACCCCGCGCGCTCAGGCTGCTGCTGGGCCGCGGTTCCTCAGCCGGCCCCAAGGGGGCGCGGGGAAAGTCGCGCAAGGGCAGCGAACGTGGAAAGGGGCCGGAGCCCGGCGCGCGCCGCAGCCGGCAGGGGACGCAGCAGCTCCAGCAGGGGGCGGGGTTGGAGGACCGGCGGGGACCATAGAGCCACCGCGGGGGGGGGGAGGAGACTGTCTCTCCACCGGAAGTAGAGGCCGGTGTGTGACCGGAAGCCGGGTACGAACGGTTTCGGCGGGTGTCGCAGGCGGAGGCGGGGCCGGTCGGGCTGCGGCCGCTCCCCGGGATGGGGCCGCGGTTCCAGGTGCTGCGGTGCGTCTCCTGCGGCACCTTCCAGGTCCACCAGGTGGGGCGGTAACGGGGTCGGGGGCGCTCAGGCCTGAGGGAGGAGGTGTGGGGCGGGGCCTGGAGGCGACTCAGGTGTGGGAGGGCGGGGGCTCAGGTGTGGGAGGGGCGGGGTGCAGGAGGGAGTTGGGGGGCTCAGGCCTGGGGGGCGGAGGTGCAGGAGGGAGTTGGGGCTCAGGCCTGGGAGGGCGGAGGTGCAGGAGGGAGTTGGGGGCTCAGGCCGGGGGCGGAGGTGCAGGAGGGAGTTGGGGGCTCAGGCCTGGAGGGGGCGGAGGTGCAGGAGGGAGTTGGGGGGGCTCAGGCCTGGGGGCGGAGGTGCAGGAGGGAGTTGGGGGCTCAGGCCTGGGGGCGGAGGTGCAGGAGGGAGTTGGGGCTCAGGCCTGGGGCGGAGGTGCAGGAGGGAGTTGGGGCTCAGGCCTGGGGCGGAGGTGCAGGAGGGACGGGGAAGAGGTGTGTGGGAGGGGCCTGGAGGACTCAGGTGTTGGATGGAGGGGCGGGGAAGCTGGGGTCGGGGGGGTCCTTAGTCCCAGGGGAATTCTGCACCTAAAATTTTGCACATTTCATTTGTGTCACTTTAATGATCTAATCAGACCAGTTTCAGTTATTTGGGCACTTTTATTTCAACATACCTGGGAGCAAGTGTGTAACAAAATGGGCAGTTTGAGAGATCGATTCCTTGCTAGGTATATTTATTTCAGAGCTATGAGTCATCATTCTTTTAGACTACAGTATAGAAACTTACTTACCACACCCCTCAAAAGCAGTGCAAATCTTTGACCAAGTCCAGTATCGGAGGAGTTGAGGGAGAGAAAACAACCCACTCTGTCTTCCCACCCCAAATCCCATGCCCTGGGGACAAAACTTCCCTTGTCCTGGGGCCTGTCCCCCTACTCTTTCTTGCCCCATTCCCTTTTTCTTCCCCTCTTCCTCACTGCCTCTGCCCCATTTGCCTCCCCCATCACCACAATTTCTCCATTCCCCTCTTCAATTCCTCCACACATTTCCCCATTTTCTTCACACCCACCTGCCTTCCCCAGTGTCTCTTCCCCCCGGTGCCCCCACAAGCTGAGCGGAGCTGCTAAGCACTGGCAGAAATGGGGCAGGAAGTGGGATGTGACTACATGTGCATCCCCCATGCCTTGCCCTAGTTTGGGGGACATTGTCTTCTCCAAACTACATCTATCCCCTCTCCATGGCAACCTTTCCTTCCCCTGAGCAGGGCTCCCTCTGCCTGGAATGGAACTCCCCATCGGCAGGCCTGGGATGAGAGCTTCATCCACACAGTCTGCTGGCCTCAGCTGACCTGTGGCTGGTGCTGACAATATGGCACCATGCTGCTGTTACCTGCATCTTTTGTTAAAAGGGCTATGCTACCTGATTTTTAAAAGTGGAAGGGTGATAGCTCCTCTGACTCCTTTCCCCTGGTTCCAGCATCCTCTGAGTCCCCAGATCCTTCATCTGCCCTAGGAGGCAGGGAAATGGGCCAGGAGCTGTTCTCAGGCACCCCAACCACCTATCCAGAGCAAATGAAAGGTCAGGAGTCCCCTGCAAGGACCTAAGCTCATAGGAAGCTCTGGCTTCCAGCCTTGCCAAGAAGCAGAACTCCCGGGGGGCAGGGAGCAGGGGACATGGTCAGAGTTGTGGTACTTCTGGGCTTCCCCAAATTGCCCAGGGACCTTAGGCATGGGTCTTGTTGGCCCATACAGTAATCTGGCCTCTATTTTGGTGCCACGGCAACAGCCCCTGGTAAGTGAAAGGCATAACTGTAGTGACTTTTCAACATCTTGTGTTTTCTGCTGGGGGGGGGGAGGAGAAATATTTGTGGGACATAAATTGTGTGCAGTAGTGCAGAATTCCCCCAGGAGATGGCCTTGGGCTGGGGGAAGGGAAGGGAACCTGCATGGGTCTCTGGGCTGGATGGATGATGTCTTCAGGGCTGGGGAAGGACATAGCTGTGGGGGCTGAGGGGCTTTAGCCAGGGGGGTCCTGTGCGGGTGCTCTGGCCTTGGGGGACTGAGGCCTGGAGGGGGGAGGCTGTTGAAGGGACTGCATGGGCTCAGAAAGCTGTGCAGCTGAAGGGAAACAAGAAGCAGCAGTCAGTGTTGGAATAGAGCAGTACAAGTGAGTGATGTCTCCCTGGGTATGTCTAGACTGCATCCCTCTGTTGGCAGAGGGATGCAGATTAGGCATGTCGACATTGCAAATGAGGCAGGGATTTAAATATCCTGTGCCTAATTTGCATAAAAATAACCACGCGTTTTGCCGACTCAGCACTTTGTCGGCAAAAAGCGGCAATCTAGAGGGGGATCTGTCAAGAAAGAAAGCCTTTTTTGACAGATCCTGTAAACCTCCTTGCAGGAGGCATAAGAGACATACCCCTATGTGCTGGGCATTTGGGGCCTGAAGGCAGATGGCCTGTCCCTGTAATTAGACTCGGTGCTGACTGCTCTCCTCAAATTATTCTCTTAGGTTAAAAAGAACAAAAAATGGAGCTGCAAAGTGTGTGGTGAGAAGCAGTCACTGCTAAAGGTAGTGAGAGGGTTCTTTTAGACACCTCCATACTTTCTACTATGTCTTTTCATCAAAACATATATGAACATTATCCTCCTAAATCCCACTTTAAAACCTCTCTCTACCCTAAAACATACAAATCATGCTGACTTTTAGGCTGCAACTCCTGTCTTTCTGCTGTTCATATTATCCCATCCTCTTACCCCACCCCCATCCTATTTGTTTGTCCACCTGTTGTCGTCTGTCCAATGAGCTTTCTGGGGCAGGGACCACCTTTTGTAACTTGTCCATACAATGTCTGGCACTGTTTCTTTTTGTCACAGAAGAGCTGTAACAGAGCCTTCTCTCCAGCATATCAGCCATCATTTTCACCTTCATTTCCTTTTCAGGTCTATGGGCAAGGTTCTGGATCTGACTGTAGACGCCATGTCCAAAAACTAAACTTGCTGCGGGCTGGGACAGAGGTGGCAGCTAAAGGAACATCTTGGTAAAGCATTGAGTATCACTGGCTTCTTTGTTTACTATGCAAGTCTCACTCGACGTATCAGACTTCTAAATGGAAACTTCCCCTAAGCCGATCTCTGGAGGGAGTGAATTTCTTACAGATTGCAGATTTTAGGGACATACTATCTAGAGAACATATTATACTAATACTATTATACATATTATACTTAGGTTTTTTTAATAGAAGCCCTGCCAAATAAACTCAGTTGATAAATTGCACCAATTGTGTTTACATAGTTTGCATGCAAAAAAATGCAATGGTTGCTCTTTGAAACTGGCCTTTCTTGTTTACTTGCTGGATGACCGTGGGAGTGGTGACCTATTGCAGACTCTAAGCAGTGCTGTAAGAGTGAGTCCCAGTATTCTTAGTTTGGGAGGCTAAATGAAAACCCCCAAGTCCTCAGTTGTAGTGTTGGAATTCAAATACTTCCCATTGAGGGAGTATCAGTGGGCATTCCCCACTGCTAGTGTTGAGGGGTTTGTTTAATGTCAGCAGCGTGGGTGTAATGGCCACTGTGCTAGAAAATATGACTGGTTTTCATCACCATAGAATTCAGTTGTGGGAGCCCTGATCTCCAACTGTCCTAGCTGTCCACAAAATCTTCTGAGAGAGCTTATTTGCAGTAGTCAGTCAAAACTAGTGACGTATCCCAGTAAAGTATGTGTAGTGCTTCAACATGAGGCTTTTCTTTATTTTTCCCTCTGTGGGGAAGAAACTATTGTTGGGCTTTAAGAAAAAACTGATCATTAAAAATGAACAGGTCATGTGAGCATTGACCATTGTAAATGACCCTGACTACTCTGTGTAGTAGAAATGAGTCCTTCACCTAGACACCCAGTCTCCTTGCAAATATCTGGAAAACAGGCCTTACCATTTCCGCTGGCAAATCCTATAGTTGACATCTGCTGTTCGGTGGACTTGTTTTCCTACATATTTCTCTTTCTGCTCTGTTCCTGGTGCTAATGCTTAGGTGCATATAGATATATCCATAACAACAAGTACCTTAGGCACTCTAGACTAAATCTTTTATTTTTAGGTGTGTAGAAGAACTAGTGCATGATGACAAAGAAAACACAACAATTCCACAGGAAGAAAATTTGTGCTGGCAGGTAAGGTACTATCAGACAAACAGTATCTGCAAAGCTAAATCAAACATGAAGCAATTGTAAGGAAGTGAGGAGGGTGCCATGTGGTGCAAATTGGTCTGAAGCTAGCTATAAAATCAAGGGAGAAGCCAGCCAGTGAGACACAGGACAGTGTGTGACTGGGAAAGGATATGTGGAAGCTCTGCTCCATTATAATGTTTTAGAACATAACCACTAATATAGCTTAATCTGCGATCTGGTCCCATGAAATGCTGAGCACACTCAATTCTTACTGAAGCCAATGAAAATTAGTTTTTTTAGTATCTCTGTGGTGATTCCACTTGTGGGGGCTCTTTGGAGGAGTCGTTCTGAGTCCTCCTACAACACTGTAGGAAGAAGAGCTGGAATTCAGTCCCTTGGTCAGCCGCTGGAATAAATATCTGGACAAGGACAGTGAAGATCAGGAGGAGGAGGAGTGTACAGACAGAGAGCAGCTGTACTCCCCTAAAAGGAACATTGTGGCAGAACAAAGGTACAAAAATAACTTCTTCTGTAATCTTTATTTTAGTTTAATGGTGAGGATTTGTTGGAGCAGACTGGAACATGGGAGGTATTTTGGGCACATTCACTAAACTTAGTTGTTTGCAGTGACCAATCCAAGCTGACCTGCGTGGTGTTGGGTACATGGAGGTGGAAACCTCACCTCTTGCCAAATCTGTTCTTTTTTTAATCTCTGAAATTTCCCAGTTGAGCTGATCTAACATCTCTGTGATTCTCATCTCCTGCTCCCCCACCAGAAAACGCAAGAGCAGCTTCCACCACAACGATGCTCAGGAGTGCTTGGAGGAAAAGGAGATTTATGGGCTCACTTACCAAGCCAAGAAAGTCAAAACTTTTGAGGTATTTAGTTGAAGCAAGTGCTTCCTTCCCATAAATTATTTTCTTAGGTCTTTTTGTGTGTGTGTGTGTATGTGTTTCATTCAGAGGTTACTATAAAAGTCATCTCCCTGCCTTTCTAGGGATGTTAAAATGACTTTTAGGGAAAAGTGTAATTGCTTAAAATTTCAGCGGTTACACGTTTACACGTGGGGGGTGGGAGCGGCTTCCTTGGAGCTGCCTCTGCTTTCCCACCTCCTGTGTCTGATATTTGAGAGTCCATATTGTCACCTTTTTACTCTTAGGATTGTTTTCTTCTTTAATTTAAAAGTGAGAGGGTTTTTTGTTTGGTGTGGGGTTTTTTTTGTTTGTTTTTTTGTATTATGGAAGATTTTGTAATAGTAATAGTTATTTTATTCTTAGAATATTTTGTACTAGGTCACTTTTTATGAAAGCAGCTATGTAATCCTTACTTTTGTGAAGCAACTGTGTAATTTTTGTCTGTGTGAGTGAAGAATGTGAGTGTTTGTTTCAAGAAATTCATTAGACTGAAGGCTAGCACAAAGGAAACCAGGGCATGGGGTGTGTGGGTGTAGCTCATCAACTCTTTTTTAGCCAGCTGCCCAGCATGCAATTTCATTCAATCCCTGGTTTGGAAACAGGAGGCTTGCTTAATGTAAGAATTATAGACTGGAGCTTAGCTTTATTAAATTTATTAAAGTTGCATTCACACCTCTCAACCTGAGGACACTGAGCTATGAAAGGGATAGAAATATGGAACTATTTGTGAAATCTCTTACAACTGGATGCTTATTTGGCAAATTCTGAGGCAGTAGCAATGTTGCATGTAATCATGCACGTTAACCAATGAGCCTGGGCTCATCTGTTAACCATGTACAGGGCGTACACATACTCCTTTCCCTACCCTTCCTTGTAAACATCTGTTTGGGGGAGGCAAGAAGAATATATCTGCATAACAATAGTTTATCTTTGAAGGTTATAGTTAGGCAAAATAGTGCTGCTGTGTAAAATAACCCCTTTTGCGTGATTTTCCCTCAGTACAACTGCATTAAGCAGTTCACTTTCTCACATTCTTCATTCACACAAACAAAAATTACATAGTTAGTTTTGTAAAAATAGATCTAGTACAAAATATTCTAAGATTAAAATAACTATTACTATTAGAAATTCTTCCATAATACAAAAACACAATCTTACACTTTTAAATTAAAGAAGAAAACAATCCTAAGGGTAAAAAAATGCAAGGACTCTTCTGGTCTATTTCTGCCTTAACATTAATAACATGAACAGCCTACTTACTGCATGTTTACCAACATCACTAGACCATTTATTTCTGGTAGTCAGAGAGGATGGCTGGCAAGGTACACTAAGGCACATTGTATTGCATAAGGCTACAATTTAGCTACATGACGACAGAGAGCCCTGCTCAGGTCGGTGGTGGTGGGCCTGGGAGCCCTGCAGGAGGGGCGGCATTCACCTCCCCATGTCCAGTAAGCAACCTCATTCAGGACCAGGGAGGTCCAACATCTATAGCCTTTCATTTGCATATTTAAGATTTTTATGGTGGTGACTGTGATGTGTATTTTTGGTCTTTGATGTAAGTGAATTGAAATGTTTGGATATACTCTAATGAAATACAATTTCAAACCAGATCATATTCTGTGGATAAAAGAACTGACCTGGGCACAGTGGGTTCTGCTTCATGACTGTTCTTTTCCACCATATGTCAGAATAGCTGGCTCTGTACCAACCTCACCGCTCACTGGAAAGTGAAGTAATGAGGAAGAACAGGATTACTTCTTGCTTGTCTGTCTCATCAGTTCTGTGTTGATAGGCTCACTGTACTTGGCACCAGAGGAATAAATCTGCATAACATTTTGTCTGTCTTGTTACAGAACAGGAAGGATTTTACAGCTGTAGCTGAACATGACTCTGGCGATTATGTATGTAACCATGTTGTGGTTCCTGCTATCACACAAACTCAGTCATCTGATGTCATCGTGTCCAAATGGGAAAAATTTATCCTGTCTCCCAGCAGCTATAATAATGGTAACACAATCCTTGCAACACAGAAGAGCTGTTGGAAGTTAGAGACACAGAATGCCACAGCAGGAAATTTCCTAATGTCTGATGGATATCCAGAGCAAAAGGAAAATTCTGTATCTCTAGGCACAGGTGCCCAAACTGAAAAGAGCTTCACCAACAATAAGCATTCAGCACAGAAATGTGCCACAAAGCTACATAGCACAACACTGGCTGCCAGTGTACAGACTGCCTTTGACATCAGCCATGCATCTACTGGGGATGTGCTTTCTGGAAAATATAAGGACTACCTGATTAGAGCAGGGTCTCATGTTGCAGAGAATAATGAAGGAAGGCTATGTGTGGCCTGCACTGTTGTGCCAGCAAACTGTCTATCCAAGAACACTGTGACCTTTGCTTCTATAGAGCCTTTTGCTGGCAATAGAGGAGGGCCTCAGATTCTTGCTGCTCCAAATAGCAGCTTGTTTTGCACAGATGATGATTTTGATGATGATCTTTGAAAAGTTCCAGGCTCTTCACTTAACTTTCTCTCCCCACCATTTGAGAGAGAGAGGCTTTTACTTTTCTATCCGCTACTCATCCTTCTGTCCCTGAAGTTGATCAAAGTGACACACAGTATGGGCTACTGAATACCGTTAGTGTTTTGCAGTTTGTTAGAACAATGCACATTTTCATGCTCCCCATTTTGCCAGATAGAGGGGATGTGTTAAACTGCTTTTAGCTTGTTAGAGTATTTATGCTTATCACCTCTATAAAGAAACTGTTTTTAAAAGCCTGTTTTTCCCCAAGGTGTGTGTTTAGCAACCCTAGCTGCCTATCAAAGTGCTATTAGGAGTCTCAATCTCTCACCTTCTTCCACAGTTAGAATTAACATGGAATGAATTTCCTGAGGGAAATGGCTATGATCTTTCTCTTACTGACACTCCTGTACATAGATGGATAATTCTGTTTTTGGGGAAGAAAAACTGACCTCTTTCAGGTACCTGACTGTTAGGTTGGATTTTGTTTGCAGTGCAATAGGCTGTGCTGGTAGTGCTTGTACTCTTCCAGCAGGTGTGTCTGAGAAGGAAATTGAAAGGTGGGCTTATGGCCTGCCATAAGCACTACCTGTACTTTCAATTAGAGGCAAAGGCCTGCTGCTGCATAAAGATCACTAGCTGTAGTATCCCTTAGGAAAGCCAATACTTCACTAACAGCACTGTTAGTCCCTGCGCTGGAAGGACTGAGGGCTTCTGTTTTTTTAATTGGAGAAAATCTGTGGCTTTGAAAGGCTAATTCATGCATGCTTCTGTATTATTACCCCAATTGCTCTTCTTCCATTACAGATGAGCAACACTATTATGCAGGAAAAGCCTGAGCTTCTACTACATTTCTCTGCCACTCAAACAGGACCGTTCCCTCCTGAATTAACTGTTTTAATTGAGGGCTGACATGCTTCAAACTCTCATTGCCCCTGGTGGGAGTGAGAAATTAACAAGCAATCTGAGAAGTGTAGCTATACTCTCCAAGAGCTAGAATTTGCTTCTGGACTAGTAGATGCCTTATTTTGCCAGTGACCCAATAGCAAGAACCCTACCTTAATACTTCTGGAGGTAGATAACAACAGTGGTGGTGCATGTGCCAGAATGAAGTGAGTGCCTAGCTGATAAAGAGCAACATCCAGGTAAGGAGAAGTTACACCTACTCTCTTCTAGTGCTCTTATCCTCCATTTTTATCTAGGATTAGATCAAGCACCCAGTACTGCTATTTCTTGGTAAATATACAATAGAGACTCAGGACTTTCTCCTCTGCCCTAGCAAGAGGAGCAGGCACTGTCACTCCAGCTGTGTGGTGCCCCCAACTCCCTACCACAGGAGAGGGGTGGAGCCCTGAGCCTCACAGGCAAGCCCAGGGCTGGATCTGACTCTTGGACTTTGCCTGGCAGAAGCGAGGAAGTGGCTTCACATACTGCTGTGCCCTCTCCCTAGGGAAAAAGACAGCGCAGCAAAGTACTGCTTGAAGGCTTTTCCCCTGCTGCTGTGACTGGGCAAAATCACAGCCAATAGGAGTAGCAGGAGGTGGTGCCTGGATGCTGCAGGAAAAACAACTATGTATATGGTGACCATATTTTCTGAACCAAAATTAGGGACACATTAGCCACACCTCTGGAGGTAACACTCTTGGGGTCAAGCTGGACACATGACCAGAAGTAAAAGGTGTCATATGACCCCCTTCCTCCAAAGAACTTTTCTCACCATCCTCCTATCAACAGGGATGAGTTTGGACCCCACCACACACCCCCTCATGCAACTATCCTGCAATTGCATTAACCCAATCTGTGTCACATTAACTCAGGGGGGAGAGGGTAAGGGAAGTTTTCCCTCTAAAAGTTTTGTCCCATGTGCAGAATGAATTTTGTGTTGTGCACCAGTACTGAGTTCATGTGGGTTGTTTGGATGTGCCATTGTGGCACCCAAGTTATTAATAAATATCTTATAAACCTCTGCCTTTTCCCTCTGCTGCCATGTCTCCTCCCCCCTTGCTCCATCAGCTCCCCTGGTGCCTGCTTGCCCCCCGCCCCAAAACCTCTCACCCTCCTCTGCTGGTCCTGACTCCTACCCTTCTCACTCCCCTCAGCCCTCCTGGGACCTGCCCCCCTCCACCAGCCCTTTTCTCCCCCCGTGCCCACTCCAGTAGCCCCACTCTGATCATGTGAGCTACCCCTCCTCATCCCCTCTCCTAATACTTCCCTTTCCTCTGGTTCTGGTCTCTCCCCTGCAGGTGTCTTCCCTTCTGCTTCACCCCCAGAATTCCCTGGCACCTGCACGTTCCCTGCACCCTCCTGGTGCCTCCACCTTCCCTCATTGTCCCTGCCCCCCCCTGACCTTTTTCTCTGATGCCCACCTCTTTGCCACCCTCATGCCCCTCTGTGTTCTCACACAACTTACTTCATGCCCACTCCTTTCAATCCTTCTCCCAGCACCTTCCCCTTTTATCCCCAATGTCCTTCCCCTGTCCTCACATCACCCTGTCCCCTCCCACTGACACCTCCCCACCTGCCTGCTGCCCTTTTCTTCATTGTCTCCACTTGGCCCCCTAGCATTTGTCTCTCCTCCACCCTGTCCTTTGGTGCCTTTCCCTTTCTTCTGCTGCCCTTCCCTCAGCACAAGCCCCTTCCTCTCCCACCTCCCTTCCCCACTGTCTGCCTTCCAGTTTTGGGGCCCGACCACAGACTCCAGCCCCACAAAGTCCCCACAGCCCCGGCCCCACCTGCTTCCAGGACTGCTTGCCAGGCTGGGAGCTGGGCCATGCAGGGCTAATTTTACTGAAGTCCCTGCACCAGCTTTGGTTCCCATTAGCAGGAGTGCGGGGGGAGGGAAGCCCCTAGAGCCGGCTTGCGGAGCGCAGCAGAGCAAGCAGGTCCGTGCGCTGCCGCTCACCCAGCGGGGTGGGAAGGAGAAAGGGCCATGCAGAGAGCACAGCGGCAGAGCCTGAACATACCCCGCTGTGCAGTGCTGCAGCCGGCCTCTGCGGTCCCAGGAGTGGCTTGCTGGGTTTATCTTTCTCCCCCTCCAGCGGCAGCGGCAGCGGCAGCCACTTGGGGAGGGAAGGGCCAAAGGGGAGGTGGGAAAATGTGCTGGATGGTGGCGCGTGCTGCAGGGGAGTTTGGTGCTCCAGACACTGTGTGCCTGTGCAAAACACCAAGGGAACCACTTATATGCTGGGTAGAGGTGGGGTGTGGGCCATGCTAGTGCTGGGTGTCTGCGAAGATGGGGGGAAGGGAATGGCGGTGCTGTTTGTAGCTGTATCCTAACAGGTTTTCCAGGCCACTTGCTGCCTTTACTGGGACACAACCCTTAAATCCAGGACTGTCCTTGGGGGGAAAAAAAAGGGGGGGGGTGCACGTGCTATATGGTCACCATAACTATGTATGGCCCTGCAAAGCTGTGCCACCAGCCCCCTGCTCAGACCTCCCCCCTTCACTCCTGCCCAGGCCTGTAGTCCTCTCCCACACACTGAATTCTTCTTTTAGGCCCCACACCACAATCTAGGGGGCCCACAAAAATCTAGCTCAGGCCCCCCCAGACTCTTGGGGCCACACACCAATGAGAAGCAACAAACCCCACCTCACTGACATGGCCCCTAATTAGTTTCTGGGGGTCAGGGTTCCCCCACACCAAACAAGGTTGCCCCTCCTTGCTGTAAAATGAGAGACTTCCTCTTTCAAGCATTCACAGCTTCTAGAAGGGTGAGAAACCACTGATTAATTTCTCTCCTTTGTCAAAGATCCTGAGCTCTCCCACTTTCAGTGGTTCCTAAACTACATTCCAGTGGAGATGAATTAGTGCTTTGTCCCTGGGATGGCTAGGTTACGCTGTACTTTAAATAATCTGAGTTAACAAAATAATGAGGCAGGAAATGATTTATTTTTCATAACAAGAGAACAGAAAATGGAACAGGCTTTTCTGACAAGGAGACTAAGTATAGGACTACTGTTCAGCTTTCAGCAGTTCACAGGAAAGTGCTTTATAGATTATGCAAATGCCATTAGGAATGAGGTGGTTGCTTGGAATACTGGATGGTATCCAGTGCTGCCCCAATGTCACAGTTCTTTGCCTGTAGGAGACGGGTCAGCCATCCACCATCATCGGAGAAACCCATGGAGAGCATCTGGGACAGAGATTCAATCAGGCGAGGATCCGCTTCTGTTAAACCAAACCAGTTATGAATGTGGAGTGGGATTACACCTAGGCTGTGTCTAGACTGGCCAGTTTTTGCACAAAATCAGCTGCTTTTGTGCAAAAACTTGCCAGCTGTCTACACTGGCCACTTGATTTTCCGCAAAAGCACTGACGTTCTCATGTATGAAATCAGTGCTTTTTGCGGAAAAGCTTTGACACTCCCGTTTGGGCAAAAGTCCCTTTTGCGCAAAACTGTTGCGCAAAAGGGCCAGTGTAGACAGCTGAGATTTGTTTTGCGAAAAAGCCCGATGGCTAAAACGGCGATCGGGCTTTCTTAAGAAAGCGTCAGACTGGCACGGACGCTTTCCGCAAAAAGTGCTTTGCGCAAAAGCATCCATGCCAATCTAGACGCTCTTTTCCTCAAATACTTTTAACGGAAAAACTTTTCCGTTAAAAGCATTTGCGGAAAATCATGCCAGTCTAGACGCAGCCCTATAGTTTAACAATGTAAGGAGCTGATTGAGCTTGCTGTACCCATCTGACAGTGATCAGCTCTCACTGTCGCCTTGCGAAGCTACTTATCAAGGATATATATCCTTTTACCTTGTTTCCTAAAGAACTTAATTCTTGATGGCCTACATTTCATTCAACAGCACATGATTATTGTAAATACATGCACAAAGATGACTCCAGCTATTAATTTAAGGATGCTGGAGATCAGTCAGTGACTATTATGATCCAGCATTCCATTATTGGCTCTCCATAGTCTTACCCTAATAAGCATCTCATGTAATAAGCTTCTAGAGGGACAAATGGCTGACAAATACAGCTACCCACCTGGTGGAAGATGGGGGTAGAGTGCAGCTTCTCGCAGTCCTGTAGGTCCTGGTTGAAGGGGAACCTGATATGGGTCTAGAGAGCTGGGACCCTGTGTCTCTGGGATTTGGAGAGACTGCAGTTCACCTGTGGAGGGATCCACTTCTTTTGAAGATAAGTGGGTCCAGTCCTCATCACCCCCTGCAGAACTACTGGATTCACTCTGTTCCTGTAAGTGTAAAGAAAAAGGAGCCAATGTCTTGCACAATTCTCCAGCGTAGGAATGCAGGCTCTGCCATGGTCTACCATAATACATGCAAGGGGCTTATTCCTCTTTCCTTTAGTGATTGGAATTTATGGGAATGAATGTTAAGATCCAAAAGTAGCTACTCAGATCTATACTGTAATTTTTGCTATGAATCCATTCAGAGATTGGTTCTTACTGCCATAAACTATTAGGTCTGTATCTAATAGGGCAAAAAGGAACTGGTCGGGTCTACCAGATAGACTAATTCATGTACCTGAGACAGGAAATTGCTGACTTCCATATGTGGGGAAGGAGATTCTAGCACCATCTCCTGCATCTGCTCTGTAATAGAATCTTCTCTCTCTGTGGCAGGTTCTTTGCTACTCCCTTCTGGTTTGGTCTGGCCATTCTGACTAGTGGAACTGCCTCCGGACTCAGAATCACTGTGTGTACTTGGACAGGGGGGAGTCACTTTGCTTTTTTGTCCCCCATGTTCGACGTCAATATCTACTTCAATGCCTAGGAAAACAGTTGAGAGGGAAAAAAAAGAGTCAATACACTGGTCTCCTAAGAACAGTCATGGAAATTCCTTCAGTGACTTCATGTTAATCCTAGTTATTTTAAACGAGGAGAAAAAAAAAAAAACCAACCCTGTTCTATTAATCTACAGCATCTCATCCCTTCCAGAGTACTTGAAGGCAGGAATAGTCCAGCACTTAGTACACCAAGCCCTCTTGCGCAATGCCATTACACCTATTACTTTTCAGGAAGAACAGCATTGAGCAAGAGGGTTTTTCTTGTGCAAGAAGGGGCAGTGTAGACGCTCCTTCTTGCACAAGAGCCTCTTCTGAAAAAAAAGGGTGGCTCATTAGGTATGCAAATGAGGCTTGGCGATATTCCACGCTTAGCCTCATTTGCATATTACTCACGCAAGAAGCCGCGAGTGTAGACATAGCCCTAGTGTGGCTAGTATGGTTGTTGGAGAATAGGCAAAATTTCAGTGAAGTAGGAGTGAGAAGGAGAAACAGGGAAATTTCCCAAGCTGAGGCCAGAAATGGCTCAGCTCTCCTGTGAGGCAGAGGCAGGCCCCTGTTCTTGTTGATACAAGGTCCAGTAAAATCCTGGCTTTAGGATGACAAATTAAGTCAGTCACTTACCAAGAGGACTCAGCATGGCTGCTACACTTTCCCCAACATTCTTTAAAAAGGTGACATTAGGGTCCTGAGACTGGCTGTTAAAGGCTTCTTTAAAAAAAGAAAAAAAACAAAACAAGTTAGCCACTGCATGTTAACACAAATTAAACAAAAAGTACAATCTATTCTTTTCTCAAGTTTTAAGGAGGGCTTTTAGTAATCTACCAGACAACCCCATCCCAGCCTCCTTCAGTGGTCATTAAGTGCCAGCAAACCTAGTTTAAATTTGTACTTTAAATATTTTTAATCCAAAGACTTCATACTTTTTTGCAAAAATAATTGATCACTTTAATACTTCATTAACCAAAACATTCCATTCTTACCTTGCTCAGGGTCTGGATTTTGGGATGCAGTACTGGCTTGTGCTTGTCCAGAGTCCTGCCCAGAATTTTGACATGAAGTGGCATAGCCAGGGTGCCCCCAGCCGTGTGTCTGTGCAAAGGGTGGAACCCCATGTCTCATCTTACGAAGCCAGCGACCTCCGGGAATCCACTGAGAGAACAAGGTCACATGAGTCCATGTATTTAGACAGAATATTTGAAGTATAAGCCACAAGATACAGCTATGTGTTATCTATAGTTTCTTACATGTAGCTGTCCTCTACAGGCTCCCCTCTAGACCAGTTCTTCCCCATGCTAGAAGTTAATTTTGCTCACCTCAAATTTATTGACCAGTGGGGTTTGAAACACGATCATGTTGTGCTCCTTGTGGATGCCTTTCTTCTCACAGGTACCACATAGGTCATAGTCTGGGCAAATAGTGCATTTGAATCGAGGCCCTACCACTGGTCCTTCACAGCCATCACAAACCACGTTGGGGTGCACCACAATGAGAGGATGCTCCTGGTTGCACTGTGAGCGGTGCTCACGTCTGCACTCCTTTTTCTCTAAAAAGGAAACCAGTAGATTGCCATTTTAATCTTAAAAGGAATATGATACTAAGGGTCCATCTACATAGCACCCTAAACGCGAAATAAGATATGCAATTTGTGTAGCTCAAATTGCGTATCTTATCTCGACTCTCTCTCAAAATAGCTTATTTTGGAATTTGGCATGTCTACGCAGCACCAAATTTCAAAATAACGCGCTATTTTGAGCCATCCCTTATCCCTTGTGCAACAAGATTTACTGGGATGGCAAAATAGCATGCCTGTTATTTCGACAAATATTTTGAAATAATGGGAGGCTTGTGTAGACATGGGGTAGCTATTTTGGAATACTGGAGGTATCCTGAAATAGCTGTGCAGTGTAGACAAATGCTAATCAGAGTATACCTATTTATGTACTATTCATAGAATTCATACTGAATAGGCTTGAGAGTGGAAGAAGCTGTCCACACCATAATTTGAGGATCTCTATACTAGTTTGGTTAGATGCTACTTGCAGGATTGTTTACAAGTTACAGAAACCACTGGATTTTGAAACATGAGTATTAATTTGTCACATTCCCAACTATAATTCAGAGGTATTATACATTATAATCCTCAAGCCATTACTTTAGAGTGGTGGGAAATTCTCCCCTTTACTTTAAACTTTCCATTAGTTTATCTGCATTCTGGCAGATTTTTTGGGTTCCCCCCCAGGTTTTATGTGTAGTCCTAGTTTTAGCACATTGTGATTCCCTCCTGAAATTGGTAAATCTTTAGAGCTCTCTCTCAGACTATTGCATTAGAGTTTTGCTCAGACAAGAATTGATGCTCTTACATCACAGAAGTTGAGGGTACCACATCTAGTCTGTAAAAGCAATTTTGTGGTTTTCTTCCCCTTCCTTCATTTGTCAAGGTACTACTTTGACTATACTAAAGTCATAGACATGGAAAAACCCAGCATAAATCTGGATCAGATTAAATAGTGTGCCATGCTGAATATATTGCAATTTCTTAAAATCATCTCAGCCAAAAGTCAGCAATGCTTCTCAGGTGTTAGGGACCACCTTTTCCAGATTAGGTTTTTACACTGTTGCTCATATCATTCCAGTACAAGAATGGTTTGAGGACTGGTCCTCAGCACTGAATTGTGCATTAAAGCAGTAGTTGCTCAAATGTAGGTTTGGATGTGAAACTGACTGTGTTTACATTTAATTAAGGCTGTGAATGGATAACTTTTCTCCACTTCATCAGCCTGACAAATTCCAGTCTGTTAACATTCCTTAACTTGTATCATGACAGTACCAAGACCCATCAAGTTTGTGCTCTATATGAATATAGTAAGACAATGTTGTCTGGAACAATGTAAACTCTTCAGATAATCTAAGTTTAGAGAAAACAAGGAGGTTTAACAGATGGGAAGGGAAGACAAGGAGCAGTAAAACACATGGTTACACAGACTGTAAATCTACAGACTGTGGATGTGTCAATCTTCAAAACTATGTGAGGAAAGAAGAGATACATATGGAGCACTGACTTCAACCATCAGAGGGCTACTATGAGGCATGTTAAAATGCTAATAAAACTGAAAGTCATGATTTAAATACCCTAATGACATTATAATATTTAAAGAATGAAATTTTATACCTCAATTTGTGGATAGTGCTAGTCCAGCCATGTTTTTTTCTTAAAGTAACTCTCTAGAAGTTTGAACTTTGTAATACAATTTCCTTGAATTTGACTGGATTTTCTAGTTTATTTCCCTCTCAGCACAACAGAATAGAATTCCTCCAAGCCTATAAACACCTATTTTATATTTTACTCAATCTGCCCTCAAGGGACCTGTAGCACAGTGCCATCCTTGTAGCAGAGACGTGCTCCTGAAGCAATTCATGTGTGATGCAGAGTACACCCTTTCCCAGGGACTCTTAAGTACCACCTCTGCCATACGCGGTTACCCATTACAGAAACACAAAGTCAGCCTTGCTTCTCTTTTGTGGTGGTAAAGAGGCTCTCAAAACTAAAGATTACCTTTGATGTAAATACGAAAAATGCCATCCTTCACATATGGCAAAGCCATCTTGAATTCTTCTTCACCGGAAAAGGCAATCATGTCTCCATCTTCATCTGAAGAAGATAGATTAATAAATTGGATAGAAGTGACAATCAGGAAGAGATGAAAGTAAGTCCTTGTTTTCATAAAGTGACTTATGCAGTTGTCTTAAGTATTTTGCAAATAATGGAGACTAACAATCAAGCAACTCCTTGCTGCTTTGATATTAGAACTGTTGGGGGGGAGCGGTAGCTCAGTGGTTTGAGCATTGGCCTGCTAAACCCAGGGTTGTAAATTCAATCCTTGAGGGGAGCCATTTAGGGATCTGGGGCAAATCTGTCAGGGATGGTACCTGCCATGAGGGCAGGGGACTGGACTGGACATCCCTTCCAGTTTTATGAGATAGACAGGTATTGTGTTAAGGTAAAGAGAGAAATAAAAGTGTTGATTAACTACCCTCATTTTAAAATGGCACTTTGTTCTTATAGAACTCTAATTAGGCAAAAGAGGAGAGTAAAACTAATAACTTAGATGGGAAAGAAATCTAACCGACCTGAGAGTTGTATGCAGTGTTGTTTTAGTCCTATCAATCCCAGATTATCAGCATAAAATCTCTCTCTCCCACCTTGCCCCTCTACTTAAGTAGTTTCTTCCCTACCAAACTATCTTCTGCTTACAAACCACCACATTTGCAGAGAGGTATAATTTTAAAGACAAGCACTTCAGCAATAGTTACAGAATGGAGTGTATGTTTAACTATGTCTGCAGTACTGTATTGCCCCAGAAGCAACTTCCATGAAGAAGCTATGTTGCAGAGCTATATGTGTTAAAAACTGGCAGCAGTGGGAACTGAGAAAAAGCTGACAAGGAAGCAATTTTCCAATAAACTAGAGTTAAATGTCACCCAAAGAAAAACAGTCCCGTTGGAGTGTAAGATATTTAAGAACTAAATATTTGACATTGAAATATCTTGATCTTTGATCAGAATAGAGTTACTACATGAATGATAATTTAAAGGGGAGAAATGTGAAAGTCTCCTCCATGCTTTCCCTCCTTGGTAAGAGCTAGTCTAGAAACTAATAATATGAATAAAGTATTAGATTATATAACACTGAATTTCAATTCATGTTAATGAAGGGGTTGGCAGGAAGTAGCAAGAGCTTTTCTTTCTGTAATTTGAGCTAAAATGAGGCTCACTGTATGTACTTCCTTTCCAAGGCTGGTCTTCACCCCCAGTGCTACAGCAGTGCAGCTATGCCATTGTAGCACTTTGGTGTAAACACTACTATATTCCCATGGGAGAGTGAATACACCTCCATGAGAGATGACTGCTATGGCAACAGTCCACAAGGTGTTGTGTACAGGGAAGTGATGGAGTGTCAATACTGCCATTAAACTGATCTCTGGGATGGCAAATCCAGGGGTCTGAGCGAAGCAGTTATACCCACATGCGTGTGTAGTGCTGTAGACCAAGCCGTAGGCATTGACAGAGGTACAGAAAAAGCTTAGGGGAAGTTAAGCCCTGGAGGCAAAACGGCAGCCTAGCGCATTGTTCCCAGAGCTGCTCTGTCCTCTCCTCTGCATCTTGGGGACCTTAAACCATTTGAGTCGAGGATCAGAGGGGTAGCCATGTTAGTCTGAATCTGCAAAAGCGGCAAGGAGTCCTGTGGCACCTTACAGACTAACCGAAGTGTTGGAGCATAAGCTTGCGTGGGCGAAGACCCACTTGCATCTGACGAAGTGAAGAGCTTGCGTGGGCAAAGACCCGCTTGCATCTGACGAAGTGGGTCTTCGAAGTGTTGGAGCATAAGCTTTCGTGGGCAAAGACCCACTTCGTCAGATGCAAGCGGGTCTTTGCCCACGCAAGCTTATGCTCCAACACTTCAGTTAGTCTATAAGGTGCCACAGGACTCCTCGCCGCTTAAACCATTTGGGGCCTTCAACAGCTGCGAGCCAGGGGAGAGGGTCAGTCCAGGAGGGGGCGGGCGAGCTTCCGTGGCCTGCGTCGTGCAGGGGGTCAGACTAGAGGATCATGCTGGTCCCTTCTGACCTTCAAGTCTACGAGTCTTAACCCCCCCCCCCCCGGAGGAGCAGCCGGGTGTGGGGCAGGCATCAGGCCGCAGTTACGCCCAGCCCTGAGCGCTGCAGAGGGGCGGTCGCCCTACGGGATGCGGCGAACGTAGTTCAGGGCCGGAAAAGCGCCTGGCAGCCCCGGGGCCCCCGGCGGCGCGGTCCGTAGCCCCAGCTGTTGGAGCCGGTTAGCCAAGCTCAGAGGACACGGGCCGTCTGCCCCGCCGCGGGGCTCGCGACCCCCCCCCGCTCACCCTTGTAGTGCAGCTGGAAGGTGCCGTCCCGCAGCGGCGCGGGGAAGATCTTGCCGACCTTGTCGCGCACGTCCTGGTAGCGGGCGGGCGGCGGGAGGGCGAAGCGGCGGATCTCGCGGACCACCCCCTCCTTGCCCAGCAGAAAGGCCTTCACCGTCAGCGCGGCCATGGCGGGCGGGCGGGCGGCCTGTGGCGCAGCAGCAATTGGCGGCGGGGCGGCGGGTGGGGCTGTGCAGAGCGCGGCGCGGGCCTGAGCTCCCTCCGCCCGGCCGCTCGCCTTATACCGCGGGGGGCCGGGCCTGAGCCGGGAAAGTCCCCACCCCTGGGCGCCCCGCTAGGGGGAAGGCAGGGCGGGACGCGGCGCGGCTCAGGCACCTTCTCAGCGCCCGGGCGCGGGGATCCTGATTCGAGGCGGGGTCTGGAGGCTGAGGAGACGGGGGGTTGGGGGAGACGGGGGCGGGTTAGAGTGGGGAGCCCAAGGAGGAGACGCTGGGGGTTAGATGGGGCCGTGGATTGAACGAGCCTGAGGAGACGGGGGTTAGAGTGGGGAGACGGGGGCTTTAGAGTGGGGGAGACGGGGGGCGGGTTAGAGTGGGGAGCCCAAGGAGGAGACGCTGTGGGGTTAGATGGGGGCCGTGGATTGAAGGAGCCTGAGGAGACGGGGGGCGGTTTAGAGTGGGGAGACGGGGGTGGGTTAGAGTGGGGAGACGGGGGCGGGGTTAGAGGGGAGACGGGGTGGGTTAGAGTGGGGAGCCTGAGGAGGAGACGCTGGGGTTAGATGGGGGCCGTGGATTGAAGAAGCCTGAGGAGACGGGGATTAGAGTGGGGAGACGGGGGCGGGTTAGAGTGGGGAGCCTGAGGAGGAGACGCTGGGGTTAGATGGGGGCCGTGGATTGAAGAAGCCTGAGGAGACGGGGATTAGAGTGGGGAGACGGGGCGGGTTAGAGTGGGGAGCCCAAGGAGGACACGCTGGGGGTTAGATGGGGGCTGTGGATTGAAGGAGCCTGAGGAGACGGGGGCGGTTAGAGTGGGGAGACGGGGGCGGGGTTAGAGTGGGGAGCCCGAGGAGGAGACGCTGGGGGTTAGATGGGGCGTGGATTGAAGGAGCCTGAGGAGACAGGGGTTAGAGTGGGGAGCCGGGGGGGTGGGTTAGAGTGGGGGAGCCCGAGGAGGAGACGCTGGGGGTTAGATGGGGCGTGGATTGAAGGAGCCTGAGGAGACGGGGTTTAGAGGGGGGAGCCCAAGGAGGAGACGCTGGGGTTAGATGGGGGGGGTGGATTGAAGGAGCCTGAGGAGACGGGGGGGAGGCGGCGAGGGCGTGGCAGCTGGGTGGGGATGGGACGAAGGGGTATGTAGCACTTGGCACTGGCAGGTAGTGGCACCTGACCCTGAGTAGGTGGAGAAAGCCCGCAAGGAAGCGGCCTTGTGAAAGCCGGCAGTCACCGTGACTCAGCACTTTCCCCCTCTGCTCCTGTCAGAGATGGAGGGGAGGCAAGCCAGCGGGGCACTAGCCACCCACCTGTTGTTCTGGGTGGGGGTACAGGCCTCCCCAAGGGCCACAGACCATGTTGCTTGCCCCTGGCTGCAGGGACGGCCAGAAAGATCCACAGAGCTTGAGACTGAAATTAAACCGATGTTCACACTACGGCCAATAGTTCATCCTTAGTGTAACACCCCCCCTTCAAGGGAATAAAGATACACTGGAGATGACTTTGGCTTATTGAGTCTAAAGTACAATTTAGAAAGATGTAATTTGATAAAAACTTTGTATTTAAAATCGTTTTAATCTACAACTAAAGGGCAACTAAAATTATTAGGGGTTTGGAACAGGTCCCATATGCGGAGAGGTTAAAGCGACTGGGACTTTTCAGTTTAGAAAAGAGGAGACTGAGGGGGGATATGATAGAGGTATATAAAATCATCAGTGGTGTGGAGAGGGCGGATAAAGAAAAGTTATTTATTAGTTCCCTAAATAGAAGAACTAGAGGACACCAAATGAAATTAATGGGTAGCAGGTTTAAAACTAATAAAAGAAAGTTCTTCACACAGCATTTAGTCAACCTGTGGAACTCCTTGCCAGAGGAGGCTGTGAAGGCTAGGACTATAACAGAGTTTAAAGAGAAGCTAGATAAATTCATGGAGGTTAGGTCCATAAAAGGCTATTAGCCAGGGGATAAAATTGGTGTCCCTGGCCTCTGTTTGTCAGAGGCTAGAGAGGGATGGCAGGAGACAAATCGCTTGATCATTGTCTTCGGTCCACCCTCTCTGGGGCACCTGGTGCTGGCCACTATCGGCAGACAGGATACTGGGCTAGTTGGACCTTTGGTCTGATCCAATACGGCTGTTCTTATGTTCTTATGTAACGTCAGTAACGAGAGTTAACACATAGTTATTTGTGCAGCATCCAAAGAACCCAGTCACAACTGAGGCCCCATGATACTAGGTGCTATACAAATACAATACAGATGTGGTACTGCTCTGAAGAAATGCATTTTAAACACCTATTACCTTTTGTGACACTATCTTATTTTCTTGTACAAATTACTAACCATCCTAAGTCTGTTGTTGATGAAACTGGAGACGGTTACAGTTAAGGACAGTTTGTGTTTGCTATTTAATCCATTATACTCATCACAAAAAGTAATATAATACAGAGTCTGCTGTGTGTTGGACTCCCTGAAGTGTTTTGCAAACCAGCAGGGAGTGAGACAGGTTGGTTGCAAGATTCAGAAATCTGCACATTACAATTGCAGTCATATGATTTTTCATCCAGTGCCTTTTCATCCCTGTAGAGCTCGTGTGTTCCCCCCTCTTTCTGGTTGTCTCTTATATTTCTCCTCTTTTACTCTTTCCACCCCCAGTCTTTTTTGCCTCTTCTAAAAAACAAAACAAAAACAAAAAACCCCCAGCAGTTTCTTTTAACTTGTTTCTACTTTAACAGGACTTTTAACTCCATGCTACTTTCAAGATTTCAGCTAGTCCACTTTTGGCAATGGATGTGCTGAGGAAATCTGTTTGCCAGCACAAAAGAATGAATGGTTCTAAAAGTGTAACAGGAAACAAACATGAAGGTGTTCTGTTTTGTTTTGTTTTGTTTTTAATCACAATACAAAGCTGTATAATAAGAAAAATAACTGAAAGGGAGTGAAAGATGACAGATAATATTTAATGTCTCCAGCTTTCTATATAGTGGAAATAAGATTCAGTTCACCTGAAAGTGCTTTAACAAATCTTCAGCACCCTTCAGTAAATGCCAGTTGGTTTTGATATTTGAGGGCTGTCAGTGGTTTTAAACATGATTAGTTAAACACAACAACATCTGTGCATCATTCAGGAACATGCTTCTGTTATTTTACAACACAACATCCAAGAACCTCTGGCATGGAGACATGACTGCATAACTTCTGCTGTACCACAGTATGCTATCCCAGGACCTGCAGCACTGAGACACAGTAGTGTTACTGTACCTCATTCTATGGCAGACATGGCATTTGAGACCCTTTAGTCCTGACTAGTTGTGTTGCTTCCATAATGTTATAGACTGAGCAATGTTAGGCAGGAGTGGTTGCTGAATGGGGTTCCAAAATCTATGCTCTTTGATAATCAAAAGGTGAATGTGTCAATTCACAAGATTTGCCTCATACTCAATAGGTAGCATATGCCTGCCCTCCTCTTAAATGCAGTTAAGTAATCATGCTAATAATCTCCCCTGGATCTGGATTTTTGAGACTTAAAAATAGATGCTTGCTGACATTAAGAAGGATGCTTGTGGGCTTTCCAAATTTGTTGGCAGCAATATTTGCAGATCAGATGCAGTTGACAGGACTCTTAATCAGGTCAGATAAGAATCCAGCTGGCAGAACAAGCTGTCTGAACCTTCCAAGTGTAATTAAAGATGGATCAATGAGTTGGTATTAATATCGTTTCACTTTAAGGGCCTGTTGCCCTGATTTTTAGTGACATACTTCTTAACCTAACATAATGAGAAATCTTGAGAGGCCTTGTCATGAATTAAAAGCTCTTGAGGGTTAAGGAAAAGATGCATTTATTTTTTAATAAGATTTTTTTTTTTTTTTAAGAGACACATTTTAGACTCGGCAGTATATTTAGCTTCCTGGTTAATCAATGAACACAAGTTTAATTTTTAAATAATTATGATGTTATTTATTTAAAGAATATTTTATGTTTATAGTAGACAGAATTGTTCCTTTTCGCCTTCAGAAGAACCACTTGAATTGCTTGGTAATAATATTTTATGGCCACTGATCCATTTTGAAATGACGAGTTACTGTTTAAACCCATGACCAGGTAAATAGTGCTGTGTCTGTAATGAAACATTTTACTAGGTTTGTGAATATAGGTACATGATGGGGCTAATGATCCTAAACATGAAAGGGTTTGTGGGCAAAACAAAGATATAATCCACTAGCCCTCCCTTGTTTATGTCATTTAAATTTGGAATTATTTGACAGTGTTGGTAAAAGTTACTGACTTAACATTATGGGAGACTGAAGTCTTCTGTTTATCCACAAAATAAAAACAGGTTGTCCACCAGCAACAAAAACCCTCTTGCACAATGCCACTACGCTGATTATTTTCAGGAATAACGGCATTGCGCAAGAGGGTTTTTGTTGCGCAAGAAGGGGCAGTGTAGACAGCTCCTTCTGGCGCAAGAGCCTCTTCTGCAAAATGGCGGCTCATTAGGTATGCAAATGAGGCTCGGCAATATTCCACACTTAGCCTCATTTGCATATTTCTCGCGCAAGAAGCCGCGAGTGTAGACATAGCCAATGAGCCTCAGACATTAACAATTCTTGGTATTAATTACATGGGTAATATTTAGACAAGTGAAAGAGAGATGTATTACATTCCTGTTCGTCCTCTACAAATGTCCTGAGGGTTATTTTGGGGTATACCGAATAAGGGCTTCTCCATCCATTTCACAGATATGCCAGTACTGTTGCTCCGGTTAATTTATACATCTGTAAAAAGCAAGAGCTGCACAAAATTAAAAACCAGAAGGAGATCTAAAATGTGAGCAGTGTGAACCTTAATCCAGTTAGCAAACATGAAAAGGTGGCCAAAAGCCAGAGGAAGTTTCCCTGTCCTGATTGGTGTGCATTGAGTCATGCTAGTCTTCTGTTAATGCTGTCATGCTCCTTCCAGAAGTTTCTTCACTGAAAATACCAACAAAGGAAAGTATTTGGAATTTGTACTCTGGGGCCCCATAAAGAGTACTGTTATTTGCCTAACATATCTGTCTGTAATTAACCTGTGTCCCCTATCCCGGTCCTTTCTCCTCATGTCCATAGAGCTGCTCATAGGGAATCAGTGATCCAGCTAAACCTCCCGTTTCCTGCACTTAATTGTTGCCAACGGAGCCGGAATATATGTGTGGAGACATCCTCAGGATAACATCCTGACCTCTAAGAAGCTAAACTGATTTTGACACATACATTTATTACTATGAATAATACTCCTGGTCTCTATGATAGCGGTCCTCTCCCCCTCTAGACTATTTTCTCATCTTTTTGGAGAGCAAAAGAGTGATTCAGAGAAATAGGTGGACGTGAGGGAGATTAAATCTCATTGGAAGTTAAACGGAGTAATCTAAAATTTGTCTTGTTCTGCCTGTCTGCTTTACATAGTTCTTTAACTACACCGCTTCCAAAGAACTTTCAAAATAGTGATCCTTCTAGGATTTTTCTCATGTTTGGCCAGAGACAGGAACATTCGTGGGCAGGAAAACAGCAAAATTTTAAGGTTTATGTACTTTTTGATTGTATCTCTGAAGTATGGGAACTAACTTAGAAGGCTTTTTGTAAGGAAGAATCCTGGACCGGATTGTGGTATAAATGAAAAAGATTGCTTCTGTGATTACGGTTAGCCTTACATTTCTGGCTTTATTTTTTCCTTAAGCTTTTGGGAATTAATACATGACCAGAGTTGACCTGGAGATCTTGGGGTTCATATGAGCTTTGATAATTTTTCTTATGTTTGCTTGTGGATGCTGTTTGTGGCATTTCTATCATGAAAGTTTTCAGTGGAGAAACCCAAGAACAGAGTGTAAATAAATAAGGTTGCCACGTCCTGAAAATTGCAGCAGTTTTCATTTTTGAACAAGCATTCACTCTGACAGAACACAATAAAAGAGACAGAGGGAGCTTTTAAAAGTATTTGAGAGGTTACAGTCAATCAGATGGTGAGCAAAGTACTGTATATATGCGTACAAGACGGGTTAATAGGACAGAATTTTCTTATACATTTGTTAGACACCTTTGTAAAACACTGGTCTGTCCTACTGATTTCCCATTCGAAGAAGGTCTCTGATTCTCTGAAAATCTACAATTCTGGAGCGATGTGAGGGAGAGAAGGGGCTCAGCATTTCGAAATTGTAGCAATTGACCTTCCTCCAATATTCCTCTTTTCTTCCCTCAAATTCTTCTTCAACCCCCACCCCCTTCTACAGGGAAGCCCTTTAAAGTGGCTTTTTCTATACAACAGCCAGGCAATTTCTATACAACAGCCTTATTCACCATGTACTGTTTGTGTCCAAACTATTTGTTTATATCTGTCAAAACTATAAACTCCTTGGCTCAGGTACTTCCTCTTCTTTGTTGTAAAGCAGTAAGCAGAAAGCATATGTTCATGGAATAATAACACTTTTCATTGGAGAAAACACTCTTGTATCGAAACAATTTCACACCACAGGGTTTATGAGTACAAAAGGATGATGACATGATATATTCTGCAGTGGTGTTGAGATAGTGTTTGGGGAACCACTTCTACCAACATTAGTTTAAGGGATATGGGAAATGCAGCTAGCCTGGAAGCAGAGATCATCAGCAGCATAGACTGTGCATAAAGCTTAGCCTGAGTCACTCTGACTTTCTTCTTTATGAAAGCATGCTCTATCTAGAGTTTTCCTAACTTTGAAATATACACACAAAATCATCTCACAACTTGCTGTTGGCTGACTGGAACCCCCCTGATGAACCCCCCTGGACTACTTAAGGAACTAAGTCAGCTGGCTGTGACTCAGCTGGGTCCTGTGATGATAGCTTCCTTTCTCCCCAAAGCTTGGGGAGGGAGTTGTAGACTGGATTAGATAATGCTCTGGATCAATGATCTCACATGTCCCCTCCCACAAACATACACACAGACATCTTGCTTCGTCATGGGCACAAGAGCAGGTCATTATGGTGTGATTTGCAGGCTGTTGGCTGAATCCAGGCTCAAATCAGAGTTCTTCAGGTGCTGTGACTGTGAGAAGTAATTACAGTGCTCCCAGGAGCAGTGATTGAATGGCCATCATCAGAAAAATCTCTGCATGAGATTGGATGTAGAGGGATTTTCTTTCTCTCTCAAGGTCACAGGCAGGAGAGAAAGCAGCAGCCAGTCTTATTTCCATATGTTGAGGTTGGCTGTGAAATGTCAGGATTCTTCCACAAGACATCTCGTCCGTCAACACCAGTTTTAATTGGAGCATCATAACTTTTTTTAACACACAAATGCTCCTGGGAGGTATTTTCTTCATACTGCGTAGACACAGACTTAAAAAAAAACGTGCCTGGGTGATGGGGTGTAGGTGAAGCATCTATCTATCACACTCTTAGGCTATGTCTAGACAGGCATGATTTTCCGCAAATGCTTTTAACGGAAAAGTTTTTCTGTTAAAAGCATTTGCGGAAAAGAGCGTCTAGATTGGCACGGATGCTTTTGCGCAAAAGCACTTTTTGCGGAAAAGCGTCTGTGCCAATCTAGACACGCTTTTGTGCAAAAAAGCCCCGATCGCCATTTTAGCCATTGGGGCTTTTTTGCGCAAAACAATTCTGGGTTGTCTACACTGGCCCTCTTGCGCAAAAGCATTTGCGCAAGAGGGCTTTTGCCCGAACAGGAGCGTCATTGTATGTGCGCAAGAAGCACTGATTTTGTACATCATTGATCTTGCGCAAATTCAAGCAACCAGTGTAGACAGCTGGCAAGTTTTTGTTGAAAAACTTGCCAGTCTAGACACAGCCTTAGTGTTATACAAATATATAATTAAGAACTTAAGAACCGACGAGCGAGAAAAATATTTTTTTCACATGCACACCAAAGTATGTTCTTATAGACATGTTACCCATTGCCATGTCCTTAAATTAAAGAATTCAAATGTGGTTAGTTTTAAGTGCCTTATTTACAATATTGCTTTTGGTTTTTTAAAGATCATTCAAGAACCTATGTACAGTGGTAAAACACTGCAGAACCTGCCTCTCAAACTGGCTGGCAGGCAAAATAATCAGTAAGTGAGGTAATTTATCTTGGTGAAGTTACACAATCACAAATAAACTGGCTGAAACAGCCCTGCGCTGGAACGGGGGATGGGCCAAAACAAAACTACAGAGGGACCTAAAAACTTCTGAAGTTTGAAGTTAAACTCTGAATATAAGTTGCTGCTTAAATCTATGGCTAGATTTAATAGATCTTTCTCTTCTGTAATTTGTATGATGCCTTTATAAGAGCTTCTAGATTTGAATTTCTCTTGGCTGCTTAGTGCTGACAATAGGTGGTTGCTAACTTTCTAATCTCATGAAATTTAACACTCTTGCCCTGCCCCTGCCCTTAGGCCCTGCTCCTGCTTCACTCCTCCAAGGTCTTGCCCCTGCTCTCTCAGTCTCCCCTCCCTCCATTATTCTCTCCCCCACTCTCACTCACTTTCATCCCATTGGGACAAATGGTTGAGGTGTGGGAAGGGATGAGGGCTTTGGATGGGGGTGTGGGCTCCAGGGAGGGGCCAGAAATGGGTTTGGGGTGCAGGAAAGGGATCTGAGCTGGGCCCGAGGGGTTTGAAGTGTGGGAAAGGCTCACGGTTGGGGAGAAGGTGAGGGGCATGAGCTCTGGTTGGGCAGTGCTTACTTCAGGTGCAAGCTGGAGGCAGCTGGCATGTCTGGCTCCAAGGCAGAGGAGCAGGCAAGGGGCCTCTGTGTGTTGTCTGTGCCTGCAGCTCAGGGTCAGGGCAGCCCTTGGAGCCCCTGCAGCCACTCCAGTGCCTAGGAGCTGGACATGCTGGCCACAGTGTTACATGTAGCCAAGGCGGGCAGGGAGTCTGGTTATCCCTGCTGTGCTGGCAACTGGACTTTAAGCAGCCTGGACAACAAAGTCCCTTTTTACCTGGGATTCTTGTCAGAAACTGTATGCCTGGCAACCTTAGCTGACAAGGTGTTTTCAGTTGAGGGCTCTTGGTTCTGAAATGTATTCCATATTGCCAACCTCAAATGTTCAAAACCATGAGACTGGCTTAAAAATTGTGTTTTTGCAAACAAATTGATTATTTTTAGTTGCTTTTAGGAATTTCAGCCTTTGCAGTTCTTATTTTCAAGCTTTTCTCTTAATTCATGAAAGTTAGAATCTTCCTCCCCCTGTATTTTTGACACACTAAGTGCTGTTGACCTGCATTGTATAATATGAAGCCCATCCACTTATTCAGGCCTTTATGAGGGCAAAGTGTGATTATGGACATTATAAAGACCTGTATCCTGGGGTGAGACCCCAATTAATTTGTTTATTGGTAAATTATGAATGTTATTTTAATTAATGTGTGTGTGTGTGTGTGTGTGTGTGTGTCTCCATAGAACAGGTAACAGGTGAATTTTACAAAAGTAACAAATAAATTAGATGCACTAAATCAGGGGTGGGCAATACTCAGTGGTGGTTTGCCAGGATTAGCCCCGGGTGGGTTGTCACCACTATATTTACCTGCACTGCCGCAGGTACCAGCAATCACAGTTGCTATTGGTGGCGGATCGCCATTCCTGGCCAATGGGAGTGTTTGGAAGCAGTGTGGACTGGGACATGGCTTCCCACTGCTCCCCTTGGCAGGGAACGGCTGTGCATGGGAGCTGCAATCACTGGCTCCTGTGACCATGCAGGTAAATAGTGGTGGGGGCCTGCCAGGAACAAACCCTGGTGGATCAGATCTGGCCCCCGGGCTGGTATTTGCCCACCCCTGCACTACATAATATTAGGTAATTTTTTAAATCTCAGCAGGCAACAAAATCCCAAGTGACATGCATAAGCAGACTTTACCTGCTTTCTTCCCATTTGGTTTTTCCCCCCTGGGCTGTAGCCAAACATATTTACTGCTTCCAGTTTACCAGGTTTAATGTGTATATTCAAAAATAGGAGAGAGAACCTGTTAAGGCTTTGACTATTTTCTGAAGGTGAGAATGCTGCTGCTGGGGTATGATTGCTGGCTACACTTCCTGAGTTGTGATTTCACATGATAGGCTGAAGGTATCTGCATGGCATTGTTGTGTCTCTGAGCAAAACAAGTAAAAAATCATAGGTTCTTGTATGAGAATAACTCTTGTCACATTCCTGTAAAGCACAAACTACTAGATAATAGATTATGGACAACTGTCACCCATGAAAAGTGTTTGTTTATAAATCTGCACTATCATGTGATAGATTGTCCAGAGATTCCCCAATCTACTAATTGTTCTGTGGTGTTTTAGATGCTGCTTGTAATTATTAGAACTGGGAGCACTGGCTGTTGGGAATCTGGAAGCACAGGAAACAGGAAGGAGGGGGGAGGAGATGGGCCAGGCCTGAGTGAGAGCTACAGAGGGGAGCAGCAGCAGCTTTGTAAAGAGGTTTCACCTTTGGTAAATAAAGGCCTGTTGAAGTTTGTTACTACCTTGCTTGCATGATACAACATGTTCTTAAGAGGGTTGACACATTGAAATCAGTGAGAATCTCAGGTGGCCAACACTTCTGAAAATTAGGTTAAAAATTCAAAAACTTGGCTTTTTAAATGTAAGTACTGATAAACGGTGGTCACTTGTGAATATGTGACTTACTGCTTTGTAAACTCTATTGTGGTGCTCTGTTTGCTGGGTTGTGCTCCATAATTAGGAAGAATAAATGAACTTTTGATGCCGCTGATTTTAGTCATTTTCTAAAAGTTTCTAGGAGGGGCATTTTGTGATTTACATCACTGTATATTACAGAGGTCCCAAGAATGCAGCTTTTGACCGGAACATCTTGTGTAGGAAAGGATGTCTTAATTTTAATTTAGTGATTTTATCAATAATGTATTAATTAAAACTATGCTGATTTTAATACTTATGAAATGTGCCAGTCTGAATTCCTTTATCACCCCTGGAACACATACTTGACAATCTTGTCCATAATATCACATTCATGTGTCTAAACCCTGAGCTGGAGTGGAGGGGACTCCCTCAAGTCCTTTCCCACCCTTTAGAAATGGGAAAGGACTACTGTCTCTTTGGTGCATTCAGTACTTCTCCTCTGACAGAACCAGCTCATTTCACTAAATGACAATGTGGGCTGGCTTTGAACTTTCAACACAGAGATTAGAGACTTCAGAGGTTAATGTTTCTATTGTCTACACACAGAAGCAATCTTTATTCACTAGAATAGTATCAATGAAGTCAATGAAATGACTCAGGTAATTAAGAATTACTAGGTGAGTAAGGGTTGCAGGATCAGGCTTTTAAAAAAAAAAGTCTTGTTTACAACTGAACAAAATCAGTTTCAGTATATCGATTTGTTAGTGGATAGTAAACAACGTGAATCAAATTCTTCCTTTGTGCAATGCTCCTGGCTGATTTAAATACAATTAAATTGACCCTATAAACAGATAAAAACAGACCAAATTGTTTCAAAATCTGATTTCTGTTGGTCTACAGGTTGGCAAACCATTCAAGTTTATAACTTTCTAGTTTCAAGTCCTTTAAAAATTACGTTGCTTTTCCAGGCACTAGCTTCCCTTTGCCATGTTCATCCGTCATTGATTTACTCTCAGTAGACATTAGATGCCATTTCTTTAACTAAGATTAAATACTTTTGCTAAAATGACAGCAAATGTGCACTGCAAAGTCAAATTGATCAGGACATATTTGCAGATTAAAATATTCATAACACTCTGCCAAGCACATCTGTAGGGACTTTAGTGGCTACATATAACTGGGCTGCTTGCTTGCCATAAAATGGTCATTTTATTAAGCTCTGACGGTTCCTATTTGTGTCTTCATTACCACTGCTATCCAAGGACTTGGCTTCGAACAGTATTGGTATAGCTTACAATATAAGCACCTTTATAACTGTGTTCATAGGGGTTTGTATCACTTTAACAATATTGGTTTATAAATTGAGATAGTTAAGGTAGTACAAAAACTGTGTATTAAGTGTTTCACCAGAATTCCAACAGCCACTATAATCACTAATTCTTACAAATGTAGCCCAAGGTCCAGTGTGCTTCAACAGCAGCCCTAGGAACTATAAGCTGTGGACTACAAACTATGCCATGTTGGGAGAATGTCCTGGTTTCGGCCTCTGTTCTCTCTCCTCCCGCCCACCTATGCCAGATCCCTGCACTGTCTGAGTTAGGAGCATGTAGCAGGCAAGCAGAGAAGAGGCTGCTGGACTGTAATCCTGTTCTATGTATTTTACAGGTAGGACCAAAAAGAACTTAAAGAGCAAACAAGGAAAGAGGGGCTTCATCTACTAGCAACTCTCACTAGTATAAGTTGAAATAGGTGTATATATCAAACAACAAACAAACCCATTAGCTAAAGTGTGAAGACCTGTCATACTCCATTGCTTCTCTTCTGTAGCTTGGCTAAGGCCTTGTCTACACTGGGTTTTTAACCACTACAGTGCAAATCTTTAGTGTAGCCATTATTTTCATTGATGCAATGCTATTTGCAAATGGAACCAGGTAAGTTTTAAACTGTGGTAAACTGCACTAATCCAAAACATATTGCCTCACTCATGCCTCCAGTCAGACAGCTGTTAAGGAGGGTGAAAGGTTCATGGAAGGAGAACATTTAGCTGGAGCAGAGGGGAACCATCCCAAAGTTGGGACCCTACTGTGACATAGTGGGGGTGCTGTCTGCTCTGTAACCCGAGGTCCCCCTGCGCTGTGATGTGTGATTCCCACTGACTCACCCACATGTTGTGATGTAGTATCAGTACCTTGCTGGTTGCAGTGCTTGGGCTCTGGATGACCCCTACTGGCCTCTGCCTGTGAGCACTGCCCAGCAGGTGGGCTGCCTAAGTCACTTAGACAAAGACCCAACCGGTCAGAGGAGTTGGGGCAGCAAGGGAACTAGGGAAGTGAGTGTTCGGGGGAAGGGGCAGTCTTGGGTGGAAACCATGAAGGGGACAGACTAAGGAGGGGCTGGAATCTAGGGGCCTAGAGACCCCATCTCAAGGGGTCGGAGGCATCCTGGCCCAGACTCCTGTAGACACATCACGTCGATGCTGTGGTGTATCCTGGAAAAGCAATAAACCCCCTCTATTCTACCGGCTGGCGGAGTCTGTTCATGCTGCTATGGGGGTGCAGAGTCGGGGGAACCCCAACTACGCCGTCACACCTAGTTCCAGATGATGTTATGGTATCTTCTCACACGGAGGTTACCTCTCGGGGAAGGGGACTCCAGTCATTAGGAAAAGGCAGGTGTTGGAAACTTTTCAAAGACACCATTATAGAGGGCCAACTTAAATGTATGCCCTAAATTAAAAATCCTGTAAGAAAACCAAAAAAGTGCCACGGTGACTTAGCAATCCTGTAAAAGAAGCAGTGAGAGATAAAAAAGGCATAGTTTAAAAAGTGGGAGTTAAATCCTAGTGAGGAAAATAGAAAGGAGCGTATACTGTCAAATTAAGTATAAAAATATAATAAGAAAAGCCAAAAAGGAATTTGAAGAGCGGCTAGCCAAAAACTCGAAAAGTAATAGCAACATGTTTTTTTAAGTACATCAGAAGCAGGAAGCCTGCTAAACAACCAATGGGGCCTCTGGATTATCAAGATGCTAAAGGAGCACTCAAAGATGATAAAGTAATTGCGGAGAAACTAAATGAATTCTTTGCTTCGGTCTTCACGGCTGAGGATGTTAGGGAGATTCCCAAACCCAAGCCATTCTTTTTAGGTGACAAATCTGAGGAATTATCCCAGACTGAGGTGTCATTAGATGAGGTTTTGGAACAAATTTATAAACTTAACAGTAACAAATCACCAGGCACCAGGTGGCATTCACCTAAGAGTTCTGAAAGAACTCAAATGTGAAATTGCAGAACTATTAACTACGGTTTGTAACTTATACTTTAAATCAACTTCTGTACCTAATGACTGGAAGATAGCTAATGTGACATCAATATTTAAAAAGGGCTCGAAAGGTGATCCTTGCAGTTACCAACCGGTAAGTCTAATATCAGTCCTGGGCAAATTACTTGAAACCATAGTAAAGAATAAAATTGTCAGACACATAGATGGACGTCATTTGTTGGGGGAAAGTCAACATGGTTTCTGTAAAGGGAAATCATGTCTTACTAATCGACTACAGTTTTTTGAGGGGGTCAACAAACATGTGGACAAAGGGGATCCAGTGGATGTAGTATATTTAGATTTCCAGAAAGCCTTTGAAAAGGCCCCTCACCAAAGGTTCTTAAGTAAAGTAAGTTGTCATGGGATAAGAGGGAAGGTCCTCTCATGGATTGAAAACTGGTTAAAAGACAGGAAACAGAGGGTAGGAATAAATGGTCAGTTTTCAGAATGGAGTGAGGTAACTAGTGGTGTCCACAAGGGTCCGTACTAGGACCAATCCTATTCAACCTGGTTATAAATGATCTGGAGAAAGGGGTAAACAGTGAAATGACAAAATTTGCAGATGATACTGAACTGCTCAAGATAGGTAAGACCAAAGCAGACTGTGAAGAGCTTCAAAAAGATCTCACCAAACTAAGTGATTGGGCAACAAAATGGCAAATGAAATTCAATGTTGATAAATGCAAAGTAATGCACATTGGAAAAATAATCCCAACTATACATACAATATGATGGGGGCTAATTTAGCTCTAACTACTCAAGAGAGAGATCTTGGAGTCATTGTGGATAGTTCTCTGAAAACATCCACTCAGTGTGCAGCAGCAGTCAAAAAAGCAAACAGAATGTTAGAAATCATTTTTAAAAGGGGTAGAGAATAAGACAGAGAATATCTTATTGCCACTATATAAAACATGGTATGCCCACATCTTGAATACTGGGTACTGATGTGGTCGCCTTCTCTCAAAAAGGATATATTGTCATTGGAAAAGGTTCAGAAAAGGGCAACACAAATGATTAGGGGTTTTGAACGGGTACCATATGAAGAGAGATTAAAGAGACTGGGACTTTTCATTTTAGGAATAGGAGACTAAGGGGGGTATGATAGAGGTCTATAAAATCATAACTGATGTGGAAAAGTGAATAAGGAAAAAGTATTTACTTGTTCCCATATGTAAGAAGTAAGAGTCACCAAATGAAATTAATAGGTAGCGGGTTTAAAAGAAACAAAAGGAAGTTTTTCTTTATGCAGCGTGAAGTCATCCTGTGGGATGCCTTGGGATGTTGTGAAGACCAGGAATTTAACATGGTTCAAAACTGAACTAGATACATTAATGGAGGACAGGTCCATCAATGGCTATTAGCCAGGATGGGTAGGAATGGTGTCCTTAGCCTCTGTTTGTCAGAGACTGGAAATGGATGACAGGAGAGCGATCACATGATGATTACCTGTTCTGTTCATTCCCTCTGGGGCATCTGGCATTGGCCACTGTTGGAAGACAGGATACTGGGCTAGATGGTCCTTTGGTCTGACCCAGTATGGCCGTTCTTACGTTCTTATGTGTACACAAAGGTGTTTGTCTAGAAACACAAAGTAGACAGGGCCTCAGGAAGGACTATATAACGGTTGTTATATCACTGTGTAAACAAGTATGTCATAGAGTACCTATTGAGGAAGCAGTAGTTTAGAAATAAAAAAGCTCCATTTACACAGAAATATCTTGGCAAAGGTCAGTGTTGGGGAAGGAAATATGGGGAAAAACCAGTACAATACATGTTTTGAGATTTTTTCCAAGTGTTGTACTGCACCCATGATGAAAATTTCATGACCATATCATGTGCCTTGGGGGAAATTGCTGTGTCTGAGCTACAGCCCGTTGTGATATAATTGCAATATCAGTTATAGAACAACTATAATCCAGTGCAGAATGGTGTGAGTCAGTGCAGATAATTCATCATGCACTATGACAAAGGCTGCCAATCTACTCCTCCCCGCTTTGTTGTCAAACACTGCTTTTTTAAATCCTTTGCATATTTATTTATAATGATTTATTCTTTCAGTAATACAACATATTTCTGGTGTATGGGGCTTTTGTCAATGACAACCTGTTTTGCTCTGCACTGCTGCAGAATATTTTCAATTTCATACGAAGTGCAATGAGCTATGGAGAAAGATAGAGAAAGCACTAAAAAATGTGCTTTGGATGATAAGGGTGACATATTGTGTGGGTAGGGAGTGGTGGTAAATTAGGTTATGACACAGAGGGTTTAATCCTACTTCTCTGCAATATTTAGGATTTCCTATGAGGGAAATGGAGAAACTGAGAGAAATGAGAACTTTAGACTTGAGAACTAAGCCTTTTGGAAAACACAAGATTGAACCATTATATATTGAGCTGTCTTTATTGCACACTGTTCTTCCATTTCCTGTCCTTCATCTCAGCAGAGACAAATGTGGTTGTGGCACCAGTGCTTTGTGCATAAAAATCTAGAGAAGGACCAGAAAGTTACACAATTCAGACCTGAAATCTGTATTTTGATATCCCAAAGCTTGGGACTGTCTGGATCCAGGGTTTTGGTTTGGGCCATTAGGAGAGGTGGGGATCAGCTGCAAAATTCACATTTGGATCTGGATTTAGATTCAAAATCCCATAAGTGTTGGGAATGTTTGATTATGAGGTTTTAGTCTCTATACAAAAGAGTTTACAGACGCTCTTCCTCCCCCTTCAGACTCCAGCCATCATCACGCCAGAGGTACCCAGCCTAGCTAGGTAGATCAAGCCCACCTCTTAACTTCCGTTTCCGAACTATAATAGCGACTTCACAAATACCTCTCTCCCTCGGGTTCTCAAAGCCGTGGTGGAAACAACAGATGGCGCTGCTAGCTTGGCTGAGCCCAGAGCAGGCCATCCGGACACATCACTTCGCTTCTATTCCATTGCATTTTGTGTCGTCAGTCAAACTTGAAGAAATACCAGGAGGAAAGGAATCCATGCTGGGTTTTGTGCTGCTCCTTTCAGATTCACGTGGAATGCAACCGATTGGCAATGCAGTGTTTTTTTGTATCTCCTTTAACTTCTTGCTAGCAGGGATGAGCCACGAGGAGGCTATACAGTATTTTTTTTCTATGACAATGTTGCCTGCTACTGTACTAGCAGGACTCCAGGTAAATGTGTGTCTGTGCTTGTATTTTAAACATTTCCCGCCCCATCTCCTAAAATGACGTTTTAAATCTTGTTACGTATGTTAAATCTTGTTACGTATGTTTCCCCAAAGCTTTTTAACTACAACAGGAACAAATAATTCCCAGCACTCTGAAAGTTTCTTTATCAAGGATTTATTCTGACACATGAATTGAGAGGGCAATTTAATGTAGATGATTCAGTCTTTTCTGTTATACAGTGAGGCTGAAATGTGTGCAATACAACACTGTTTTTTCTTCCAACATGCCGCACGTTTTTAGTTGCCTGGAAAGTGAGCATGCTCTCGCGTACTCTAATGAAAAGTAAGGATACACTTTTGAATAAAACATCCCAGCGTCTGTGTAGCTTCGCAGGCTGAAAACGACATCGATGTGAAAGATGACAGCAAGAAAATACTGACGTACGACGATGGTAATAAAAATGAAGGATGAAGCACAATAAAGTGACTTAAGGCCCTAATTAAGATCCTTGCAACTTACATTTATGATTTAATTACCCACGATCTGTGATTGTATTTGCTTTAATTGTTTTGGGTGGTTCATAATTTCCCCTTTTGTATTTACATTTAAAAGTGTTAAATGGCTAATGCAGACTGAATGTAATTTTCATGTAGCCATTTAAAAACCACAAGTGTATATAAATCACCAAAAGGAAAAACAGACAGGACAGCGACTAGTGCATACGAGTTCATCCAATCTTTCATTATTTAATACAAAGAATCGTATTTATTATTCATCATAAGAGAGAGAAAAATACCCCAAGTGGGATAATTGCAGGAAGCTCCTCTTTGCATATGGAAGAAGACATTGTGTCTTTAATATGATTGTTTTACTGTAATGACTCAGACAGTTAAGCCCCAAAGCCTTGTCGCCTGCCCCCATGTATTCACCCGCCTTGATGTAATTAGGCATCGCAACAGGCAAGGGTTTGGCCTGCCTTTTGTGGGGGGATTGTTAGAAGTTGCCATCCTGATGGTCACTGCGTATTAGGCATGCACCCCCACCACGCGCACACACATACACACACCTGCACGAAGGTCTGCGTGCACGCTTACACAGTCCCCTAATGCAGCGGGGCGCCCTCGCACGCAGGAGCCCGGGGGGGGCAACAAAGACAGGGCCCCGCTTCCACGAGCACACCCGGGCACGCTCCCTGCCGGCGCGTGCCCCCGCGAACACGCCGCCACCTGTCCACGGAGAGGCGCGCGGCGCCCTTGCACGCGCACTTTGTCCCCCCCCCCCCCGACCGCTTGCACGCCCGCCGGGCCGTAGCAATAGCATGTGCGCGGCGCCTTTAACTCGGTGCCATCCCCGCCCCTTCCCCTCCTCGGCGGCAGCCCCCTCCCTGCTCCGGGGACCGCGAGCGGCAGCCCCATCCCGCTGGAGCTGGCGGCCCGGCCGGGCGCGGCCAGTGCATGAGGGCAGCGGGAGGCGGCGGCGGCGGCGAGTCCCTCCCGCCCACCGCGGCAGCCCCCGCCGCCTCCGCTCCTCGCCGGGGCCGGGGCCCGGGAGGCTGAGGCCGCGCCGCGCCCGGGACATGCGGCCTCCCCCGCCGCCGCGGAGGAGGAGATGAGGCTCCGCAATGGCACCTTCCTCACCCTGCTGCTCGGCTGCCTCTGCGCCCTGCTCTCGCTCTCCTGGTACGGGGCCTTCAGCGGGCACAAAGGTAAAGGGGCGGCCGGGCATCGCCAGCGGGGACCCCCCCCCCCTGCAGGGTCCCCTCCCGCGGCGCGCCTTATCCCCCCCGCAGGGCCTTCGGGGACCGCCGGCGGAGGGGGGTTCCCTGAGCCAGAGCTGGACCCCCCCCCCTGCGGGCTGCTTCGCCTAGGGGACCCTCCCTCATCTCCTGGGGACCTGCCCCTCCAGCTTGGCACCCAGCGCCAGGGCCTCCCCTTGCTGCCCCCATGGCAGCCAGCCCCTCGCAAGCCCTGTTCTGCAGGGAAGGGATGTTTAAGGATCTCTTCCAGCCATTCTTCTCTAAGGGGCTGCCCACTCTTCCCTTCCTCCGGAGCAGGCATCCTAGATCCCTCTCCCAGTACCTGGGGGACGGGCCCGATGGAAAGGCAAAAGGGACCGGGCACTGAATAGCACCAGTGCCTCTCCCCCCCCCCCACCTCCCTTTTAGCTATGCCTGTCCTTTCTGCTGCAGAATATGAATTTTCCCCCTCCACCCTCCTCAGGAGTACCCATGCAACCCCTAGGTACAGCGCTGTATACATACACACCCCAGGGGGCTCTAGGGATGCCTTCTGCAGCCTGAAGTTTGTTCGCAGTTTGCAACCAGTTCCACAGCCTAGAGTTGAGCTCTAAAGGTGCATCCCATGGGCTTCCCAACCAGTAATGATTCAGGCTTTTTAAACTGGTACTCTGGGTTCCCCTTTCTCCCCACCTTAGTGGTGAGTCTCTGGAGTAGACTCTTGATCTCTCCCATTACCCCATTGTGAACTTCCCATTGTTTGTGTGTGCTCTGGCCTGTAAGGATAAGAGAGCTGTTTGGAGTAGCAAAAGCTCCAGTTTGGAGTTAGATCCCACATACTGAATGACAAGCAGTCAAGTTCTTAGGTAAACTGATAGCTTCCTGCACTTGCTAGGAACTCATTACCATAGGCTGTACTTAATTCCTGAGTTCCTGTGTAGCCTTGGCTGGAGGATAGATTTTCCTTTGTCTTGCTACCTTGTCATAGTCCTGGGCTGCTTTGTTTCTCCTGTAATTGAGTTCTGATCATGTCTGTCCATAGGCTGGCTGGTCTGGGTATTTCTTTTTTGTTGTAGCATGTAAGTGTTTTTCAGTCATGGGGCTCACCTTTCTTTTAAATATCTCTACTCCCCATCCTGGCCAAAATTCACTGGCTGAGGAAAGTGGATGCAGAGCTCTGTGGAGCTGATTTGGTGCGAGGAGTCTTTGCAGAGTGATGTGAAGCAAGTGTCTGTTGGTCAGAAGAGGAAGACATTATTACCAAGGCTCTATGCACTCGGTGGCAAGCATGACCTAAATTCTGTGGCAAGGCCCTGGAGTTCTACAGCACTCCAGTACAGCAGGCTAGAGATACAGCAGCAGCTGCAGAAAATTTAAGAAAGGAATTTTGTATTCAATATGAAAATGAACTGTAAAATCAGAACAGTAATCCCCTTGTTTAATATGATATTATGTTTATTTTATACTCCCATTATCTTTTTTGATATTTAAAGTTTGCTGAAATTTGCATTGAGAACATGTAACTGTATTGTTTAAATGATTGGGGTTGAAGCTGGAGGCTTTGGAAATGGAAAAGACATCTGCTTTTGGCATGTGGAAAGGTGTGGGAAGCAGTTTAGGATAAGCACACTAGCTGAATGTTTACTAAAATCAGCAGTGAAATAGTTAATAAAAATATAACTTTAAAACAATTGAAGCTTATCTGATGGAGCACAATTCTGCAGAATACACAGGGCCCTGTTTTTATGTTAGGTTCCATTATATAGAAAAAAGAAAGACCAAATCTCGTATGTCCTGTATGTGTATAGAACAAAAAGTAAGACCAAGCATCTCAGGAGAATCCCATATATTTTTATAACAACATAATAGCTACTTTCCCCAGCCTGTATGTACCAGCTACAAAGTCCTGTTTTTTCTTTGGCTGGTGAAAAATTACCGTTGCTTCTGAACTGTAGCTCTCACTCTCTGGTCTGAATTAACTAGTGGATACTGCACCTTTCCTACTCAGTGGAGCATTTGTTTGTTAAAAGTCCTTAAGTCTGCACTATCCATCTATCTAATGGTTGCTCCGTTTCCTGCCATCCTCTATTCTTTTTTATGGTTGTAAAATTGATTTTGGCTTTTTATGAAACATTATTTGGTTTTCCCGCATTACTCATTAACTAAAAGGTTCTGCTAACTATGTTTCTAGCATGGTTTAAATCCCATTATAGCCATCTTCCCTATAGCACTTCAGATAGAAAGATTGTTGAGCATGATTTTTAGGGCAAAAGTGTCTATAATTGTCTCATTGGCTGCATATTACTTTCAAGATTTCCCCTCTAAAAATATATCACCAGTTTTGTTATGTCCGTTCCACCAAAAATGTCAAACCCTGTCGTAACTTGTATGTGTACAGAAATGATCTGGAAAGCTGATTTTCTGTGATGGACACAGATGTTATTCACTATTTTAAAAGAACCTCAAACACCTTTCTGTATTAGAAGAATGGCAGATTAGTAACTGGAGTTTCCTGAATTGTAGTTGCCAAGTGTAAAGAAGCAGGTGTTTTCTGCAATACTCCCTTAAAAATAGAATTCTTATCTTTAATTTCAGGATATTACATTTACCCTAGACACTTTTTTAGTTTGTGGCGGCATATTAAAAAGGAAGCCTGCTTTTTCCTTCCTTCCCAGTACACAAGGTGTCAAACTGACAACACAAGAAACTTAAATGAAAGTACATTAGAATCTCAGAGTTATGAACTGACCAGTCGACCACACATCTCTTTTGGAACTTGAAGTACAGACCGTCCTTGCTATAAATCCAAAATATGTTCCAAAAAACTTGGACTTATAGTGAAACAACTTAAAGCGGGAAATTTTTTTCCCCACAGCTGAGTTCCATTTGCGCACTTTTTTTGTGTGCAACTTAAGAGCACAGAATGGGAGGACTTACAATGCATCATTTCCTACAAGCATCAACAACTTTAGTGCAGAATGGATGTATACCAGGGTGACTAATAGCGGGAACTCCCTGTACACAATCAGCAGCATAGACCAACCAACCAACTCTTCTTCCAAAAAAGCAAATACACTATAGTACTGTTAAACATAAACTATTAAAAAAAAGAACATAAGAACGGCTGTACTGGGTCAGACCAAAGGTCCATCTAGCCCAGTAGCCTGTCTGCCGACAGCGGCCAGCACCGGGTGGACCGAAGACAATGATCAAGCGATTTGTCTCCTGCCATCCTTCTCCAGCCTCTGACAAACAGAGGCCAGGGACACCATTTCTATCCCCTGGCTAATAGCCTTTTATGGACCCAACCTCCATGAAATTATCTAGCTTCTCTTTAAACTCTGTTGTAGTCCTAGCCTTCACAGCCTCCTCTGGCAAGGAGTTCCACAGGTTGACTACACGCTGTGTGAAGAAGAACTTTCTTTTATTAGTTTTAAACCTGCTACCCATTAATTTCATTTGGTGTCCTCTAGTTCTTCTATTATGGGAACTAATAAATAACTTTTCTTTATCCGCCCCTCTCCACACCACTCATGATTTTATATACCTCTATCATATCCCCCCCCTCAGTCTCCTCTTTTCTAAACTCAAAAGTCCCAGTCACTTTAACAGTCGCTTAAAAGCATCATTTTCTTCTGTATAGCCACATTTCAAAGCTGTTTTAAGTTATTGTTCAGTTGTTGAAAGAACTACCATAGCATTTTGTTCTGAGTTACAAACAACCTCCATTCTTGAGGTGTTCATAATTCTGAGGATTTACTGTATCCCCCCTCTATCTCATTGATGTTTTGGAATGACCATCTCTAGGGACCTGCACAGTATATAGCTGTGATTTTTGTTACTCAATAGTGTCATAGTTACTATGTAATAGGGTTCATGAAGCAGCTTTTCTGCTATAACAGTGACACTTGTGTGTCTACACTTAGTGCTCATATCCTTGCATTCTGGTAAAAGCGATCTACCTGTAAAAACTGGGTTGCTGCCTCAAGTGATTTCTAGGTACTTTATGGCTCCCATCACTATAGTGTCTTGAGTGTCTCACAATCTTTAATGTATATAACTTCACAACGCCCTTGTGAAGTAGGACAGTGCTACTGTTTTACAGGTGGGGCGCTGTGGCACAGGCCCATAAGTGACTTACCCAAGGTCACACAGGAAGTCTGTGGCAGAAACAGGAGATGATCTCACATCTCCGAACTTCCAGGTTAGTGCCCTAACACCTGGATAATATTTTCTGTCGTACAATTGAAAACAACATCCCTGCAGGACACACAAGTATAAGGGAGGATGTGCTCTGAGAGGACTTACCACTTAGCGACTGGGAGGAAGGGGGACTGGCCAAACCAATTATATAAACATACTGGATGACAGAGGGGCTTGTCCACAAAGCAAAAATAAAAATGGTTTTCAACTGGTTGTGTATGACAACCATCTGTCAGCAGCAAAAAGCTTATTAGCTGACGTTACTAACAAAGTTGTGACCAGATGGAGAGCATACGAAATCCCTGCCAACCGTAGTAGTGACTGCTTACAAACCTGGTTAAGATATTTCGGTGCACAGGAGCAAGAGGGGCAGGGCAGTCTTAACCACTAGGGTTGCCAGGTGTTTGGTTTTGAACCGGACAGTCCAGTATTTGAGCTTTCTGTTCGGGAAACAAATTGAGGAAATATAAATGAGAAAATAGAAATGTCCGGTATTTTCTAAATAAGATGTCATGTAGATTGTGATGTAATGTCAAGTGTGTCCGGTATTTTTGTTGAACCCATCTGGCAACCCTATTAACCACCCAACCCCCACAACAAACCTTTTACTGCTCTAGTATCCAGCTAAATATTAGACATCACTAAGAGTAGCCCAGAACATCAGATAGGCTGCTGAAATTCTTGTTTTGGATTTTGGAAGGGATTTTACAAACGAGTGCTTGTTGTGTTCCTCCTTTCTGCCCTTCCTTTTTTCCACCACACATGGCCAAGATGTAGGGGAAAGTAGCCAACACCATTAAATAAGTTTGTTTGATGCTCTTTTGATGTGGTACTTTGCTGGGGCTATTTCCAGAGTTTTGTGTGGATACAAAAACTGTATCTGCATCCAATCAGCAGTCCACAAAACTGATCTGCATCTGTTGATGCGGATACCTGCAGATATAAAGTGGCTATCTCTGGATTTGCTGGGCTCTATCTGCATCTCCTTCTGTCACCGTCTGATAGGGTAACCTGATCCCGAGTGCTCTTCTGCAGTAAGTTCAATTGACTGTACGTGTTGGATTTCTGTTTAGCTTTGGTTAACTTTGTCAGTCAGTATATCCACATAAAAGGTTTTCTGTGGTCCATCATCAAATGCTGGACTAAGGATTCAGTCAAATGCTGCTGGAATTGTAGGGCTTCACTTTCAAAGTGTAACCTGCAGTCTACAGGATAAGTGTTGTGGGAAGGGTCGGGGGCCAGAGAGAAGATAGTCAAGTAGAGTCATTATCCAACAGTCAGTAGTTACTACTGAAAGAGTCCTTCACAAAAGGCTTACTCTAGCTGAAGTAGAAGTTTTGTAACAGTACATGAGTAAGGGGAGGCAAAAGGTGTATCTAGGAAGAAGGGAGAGAGGCATAGTGGGGCATGCACAGTCTTTTTCAGCTGGGACCAGAATCAACAATAGGGTGAAGGGGCCAGGCAGATGTACTCCCCAAACTTCACATATAGTTTCCTGCACTTGGAAAAGTGTCACAGACCACTTTTGGGCCACAGCTCGCAGTTTGGGAATCTTCGCCCCAGGGTATAATGAAAGAAGCACTTGCAGTGATCTCTTAGGGACATCCTGTCTCACTGTCCTGGAGGAAAGAGTGGTCATGCAGTTTCGGGCTGGGGTTGCATGCTCAAAATTAGCCTTTTTTTATACAAATTCTCTGTGCAAGACTTAATTCCAACTTCTATATTATTTTTACCCATATGATGCAAGGAAATTACTTTGTGCTTGAAGGCTTGTAGAGTTGTCTAGCACCCTCTTTTGAGGTTTTTGTGGTATTTTAGAAACTGAAAGTTTGGACATATCAATAGACATACTCCAACAGAGTTCCTGTCTTTTACAGTGCCACATACGGTGAGAATCACGTCTCCTATGTAAACTTTGAAAATGTGTTTTGAAAATAAAATTGGGGAATCCACTGAAAGAATTACCATTCGCATACTGTATTGGTATTCCTATTTCTTTGTTGAATAAATATCTTTATTCCCATTCTCCACCCCCATGTTTAAGGCTAAATCATGGAATAACAAAAGTGTCAGGTTGTTTGATGAGAAGAGGAATAATATTGAGATCACTTCTTGATAATTCAGTAATGATAATTATTTCAGTTAATGGGTAAATCTAGGACAATGCCAGTAAGCTTTCAGATGAGGTGTGTGGGGACCAAAATTCAGCTTGAGAACGATAGTCTACAGAGGTAATTGGAAACATGTTGGATGGTTTTAATAGACTTTCCTCCAGGAGCTTATTTGTCCAATTTGTTAAAGCTGGAACTTCTGTCTGTTGTAGAGGTTTTCGTCTTGAGGTGTGAGTGTAGAATATCACTTACCACAAAGATGCAAATCGGAAAAATAGTTAAAGCTGGATGGAGTATCTCATTCCTGAGCCTGACTTTCAAGAGCCACTCAATACTGATTTAATTTTGAGACAGATTTGAGAACTAAAACTCTGTATATGAAAAACGGGCGTGCTTGGATATTTTGAAAACAGTATTTAATTTTCTGTAAAAGTCTGATAAAGTATCTCAGAAACTGGACTGAATAAAAAAGAGTTAATTTCAACTTTCAAAGTTATCTGTGCCTTTCCTGAAGGAGAAGAACAAAGGCAAGTTAAAGAAATATTGCATATTAATTAAAGAAACTGCATATTCAGGAGCTGAAAGTGTCATTAAAATAATCCCGTAGGCATGGAGCCAATTAAAGAATGACAGCAGCCAACTTGAATCTAAACAAGCATGAAAGAGGTGTGTTTTCCTATAATTGAATGAAAATAAGGAGCAGGGTATAAAAGACTCTGAAATGAGTGCGCCAGGTTCACACTCCCTGCTACTGTGCTTAGACAGCAAGCACTTCACCACTCATCCTGTCCATCTTTACAGGCAAGCTGCCTCAGACAGATAAGAAAATTAGAGAAGACACCAGAAGAAACCAATCCAGGGAAAGCTCCCCAACACTTCAATGTGGATTGGTGAGAGGATGTTAGCTAACATGGTGCCAAGAGCTTAGCTTTAAAATTCTTGTAATGATTTTGTTGAAATGCTGCAATAACTTTATAGACTAGCAGTTTTTTTCCCCTGTTAATCCCCAAATGGTTATTCCTGGAGAAGAGACAGGGGCTATACATCCATAATCAGAGAAGTAGTGGGATGTAATTGGATTTAGGCCAATTAGCTAATACTAAGAATCTTATCTCCAGAGAATGCCTTAAATGTTTTTTTCTAGTAAATAACTTAGGCCATGTCTACATTATGACGCAAGGTTATATTTATTAAGGTTGGCTTTCTAGCACCTGATTTTGTAAAGCGGAAGGTGTGTGTATCCCCACTATGCACGAGAATTCAACATAGTTCGAAGTAGCATGTGGTGAGGTGGGGGTGCTGTCTGCTCTGTGACCCAGGGTCCCCCTGCGCTGTGATGTGAGATTCTCACTGACTCTTCCAAATGTGTATTAACCCAGACACCCAGGCTCAGCCTCCCAGGGAGAGAGACAAAGGGAGGAAGGTGGAGACCAACACCTGGCTGGGGGGCAGGGCTGGAAGAGAGTTTTAGTTTCTGTCTGGAATCATGGAGGAAGCAGCCTAAGCAAGGGGGCCTGGGATTTAGGGGCCCAGTCTCCCCCATCTCAAGGGGGGCTGAGGCATCCTAGGCCTGGCTCTGTAACTAGATTATATCTGTGCTGTGCCGCATCCTTGGAGAAGCAATAAACTCCTTCAATCCTACTGGCTGGTGGAGTCTGTTCGTGCCACTACCGGGGTTCAGGAGTCGGGGAATCCCCGCGTCGTCACATAGCACATCCCCAGTCGGGTGGCTACCGTTGACTTTGAGAGTGCTTTGAAAGACCGTTTTATGAGTGGCTAGTTTTGAGAGTCATGCATGTTGCTCTCAACAAGACACCTCTGCAGTCATTGTGCTTGCCTGTAACCCCTTTCCCCTTCAACATAAGCAATTAAGAGACTGTTGTTCAGAAATCCTGCATTTTTTTTTATTTAGGGAACCTAGAAGGGAGGTAGGAACTGGAGCTTTGGAGGGGTATATGATCACAATTGCGAGGAGGACGGCCTTTTGCTTCATGGCACATCCCTGGTAGTTGAGTGTGAGGCTGTCATTGACTCTTATCCTCCCTCCCCACCCGTGCTCTAGGGCCCCTGGGAGAAGAGGCTATGGAAGTCAGTGAGGATGGAATATTGGAGGGGGTGCCTGTGCAGGTAGGCATCCTGGAATGCCACCATGCAGTCCGTCGCATCCACCATGCATGATGAGACTCTCTCCTGGTGCTCCACTTGCAGTTCCCTGCATGCTGTCCTTTCCGCATGCTCTGCTCGCATTTCCTCCAGCAGTGTGGTTCCTCCACTGGCTTACACACTCCCTGTCTATTGGCGGATTGCGTTTGTTCCTTGAACAGTTCTTCCCTAGTCCGTTTTCACCTGTGGATTTGTGCCAGCCAGCCAGCTGGCAGGGCTGGGGAGTACGCCACAGACGCACCACTGCTCCCACTGTAACGAAAAGGTAAAGGGCAGACTTCACAGGTGATGCATTGTAGGGCGTAAAATCTAATCTGTTAGGAAAAAAGGAAGGTCTATCTAGAGACAATTGTGATGCGTTATGTACCAGGTCACAGTTATGCTTTTGTGCAGCAAGTACACCACAGAGTTCTTAGGGGAGCAGCTGGACTCGGTTTGGTGGCAGACATAGCAGGGAACAGGCTGCATGGGGAAGGGAAGTTTGGGTGTGGTGGCAAAGCAGGGCAGTGACTCATGCAGCGGCTATGTGTTTGGCATCCCTTGTTTGCCAGGAGAGTGCAACTTTCCCTTCCCACAAGAGTGGATGTGTGGAGGGGGCCTTGGTGTGGCGGCAGAGCAGGGGCTCAAGCCATGCTTCATTGAGGATGAGCAACGAATGGAGGCTTACTGCAGAGGCATCAGGAAGACAGAATAAGGCAAGCCTCCCCAGAAAACTTGAGGAGGGATTAAAGTGTTCCTGTGTGAGGGCTCTATGGAGATGTGTAGGGAGGTTTCCCACTCGTCTCCCAACACATTAACAAACTGTTCTGGGGACCCCCTGCTGTGTAGGCAGAGTGGTTGCCACAGATCACACCCAATTGCCTTAACCCACTTTTAGCAAGATACAAAATGAGAACTCACCAGCGTGCCTTCCCCGGGATCAGTGCCCGACTGTGAGACGTCCCAGGAGGAGGGGATTGTCTCCAAGGTTATAAAAAATTCTTGGCTCTTGGTGACATGGGTTGCCCCACTCGCCTGCTGACCCTTCTCCTCCTCCTCCTTGCTGCTGCCCAAGGTTGCCTGAGTGTCTTGGGGGGAATCCACAGACTGGCTAGGGAAGCTAGTTGGGTTCCCTTCCCCCCTCACAAGAATTGCATGCAGCCATTTGTAGAAGCAGCTTGTTTGTGGCGATGCTTCAAACCATCCATTTGCCTCCTTTGTCTTTTGGTATGACTACCTCAGCTGCTTTATTTTCACTTGGCACTGCTGGTGTATCCTTTCTCCTCCATGCCCTTTGTGATCTTGGCATAGATATCTGTGTTTCTTTTGCTAGTTCGTAGTTCTGCGAGAACAGATTCCTTTCCACACACAGCAATGAGGTCCAGGATCTCCTGCACCCTCCATGTTATTGTTCATCTGTGACCCCGGGAACTCATGGAGCTCATTGTCAGGTGTGCTGCTCAGGGTGCTGCCTACTGTGAGGTCTGCTCACCACGCTGGCCACACGGGAAATGAAATTCACATTTTCTTGGGGCTTTTCCTGTTCAGTCTGGAGAGCAGTAGAGTTGAAAGTCGTGGTCAGAGCAGTCACCACGGGGCACTGTGGAATACCTCCTAGAGGCCAAGAATGTTGACTTTCAAAGTGCTGCATCTGCCTTACCATAAAGTTGACCATGCAAGGTTGAATTTAGTGGTTACTCCTCAGGCGTAACCCTTAAACTCCACAGAACAGGCCTGGTGGTGTAGACTAATTGTTTGGAAAATTGACCTAATGTGGCTAAGTTTGACTCCCAGTGTAGACCAGGCCTTAAATATTTTCTGCTGCTTTCATAAGATATGTCCTACTTTTGCCAGCTGTAAACTGGCTGTGCTTGTTAATAACCAGCAAGTTCACCTGCCCTGAAACAAAGGTCTTCCTCCCAGCTGTAAATATTCTTAATTATCTAAGGATGTACCAAAAAACGATTCACAGTAATTTTGGGAAACAATATATTTTGGTCTAGATTTATGGAGAGGTGAGTACATCTTGGAGGTTCTCCCACTGGTGTTAATCTCTGTTAAAAACGCACCCTTGTGAGACATGAAGAAGAGATTGTAATTAAAGTAGCAAGTTTATCATTTGTGTTTTGGTCATTGGTGGTGTTTAATATATTGTCCTTTCCTTTATTTTGTAATAAAATGTCTATGGGGGATAACAATTGTGATTATTTTGGGTGGTGTTGGTCCCAGTGCCCCTGACACAGCATTTTGTGGAGTGCTGTTGGTCCCTGAGATTTCCCTTACACAGTTTAGTAGGGCAGCAAGGCAGTCCCTGATATCAGAAAGTTTGAGAAACACTGCTCTAAGGTATGTGAAAGAACCCCTCTAATAGTGGGAACCACATCCCTGAACTGTCAGTGAGAAACACATTTGGTGATTGCTGGCCTTCCATTTCTTGTTTCTCTAAATTAGAAATTACTAAAATATTTCAAACAAAATTACCACAAATTTAAACTGCCCCCTTTAAATTCCAGTGTCTTCGTCTTTTGAGTGACTATACATGTGGCCCGTAAGCTTAAAGTGAAGAGGATCTCTCATGAGGTTAGATGTTATTTGATACCTTTTGATATCTATTACAGCTTGGCTCACTGTGTCACAAACATTCCAAGTGTAACTTTCTAATGAGTTTATAGTGGGGCAGGCTTAGAGACAGTGTCAAGGGGGGAAATGGTGTTTACGTGAATAAAACTGGGTTTATAAGCCACACTTGTATGCTTTTGAAGTCCTTGCTTTTTGGTAGGCGATTATGAAGAATAAGGCTCACTATGTTAAGCACCAATCCCTAAAGAAAATGACAGTCTGCAACAAAATCTCTGTATAAATATGCAAGCCAGTCTCTTCTCTACACACTGGAGGATCAGAGTGTATTGTACTGCTAAATAAGGATGTATAGCTTTTATTCCAATACACAGGACTTAATGCAATTCCCTTGTGTGTTACCCAAACTGTATGCTGATTTGCTTTTACATCAATTGCTAATGCTCTTCTTAGGCCTTGTCTATGCTGCGGATTTGTTCCAATTACAGCTGTTGTTGGCCAGCCCTTGGTGTTGCTACACCAGTGCAAATCCCAATGTAGATGAAGTAAATCATGACTTGTTCTGGTGTAGATTTATCCCACTTGAAACTGGTGTAGACAAAGCGTAGAATTCACAAATGAAAATGGTTCCACATAATAATCATGGCAACACAAAAGTCTGATTCTAAAGTCAGAGCCATATGATTATCTGCTAAGGGGCCAACTCCTTCCTAGAGACTGCACAATTTAGAAGGATCATTAAAATGCGTGACAAACAAGCTGTGCATGAGCAGCTCTGACAACTGTCTCTTGCTCCGTATGTTGCTTATCATAACTTGTGTGATTGATAGCTTGAATGCAGGAGGATTTTCAAAATTGTTTGGCATACAGTTTGATGAGACATACCTAGGACTGAAACGTTAGTCTCAGAAGACCTGAAGAGGAGCTTTTTGTAACCATGAAAGCTCGTCTTTCGCACCAAAGGAAGTTGGTTCAGTAAAAATATTGTCTCACCCACTTTTTCTCTCTCTTATCCTGGGATCAACATGGCTACAACAACACTCCATACTAGGGATGTGAACAGTTAACTGGTTCCCTGGTAAGCATCACCCTTATCAGTGATGCTGACCTGTGTAATGGTTAACTAGTTCCCCAGAAGCAGCCTGGCTACAGGAGGAGGACTGCTTTAGCCCCATGGGACAGACAGCCTGCCCAATGTGGCTAGAGCCTGGGAGGCAAGTTATAACAGGTTAAACATTAAACCTAATGTTTAACTGGTTAACTGATTAATCAGAATTTTACATCCTTATGACATACAACATTGTGGCGTTCATACACACTCATGAGAATGGCTTCCTCTCTGTTTGGTGTCAGTTGTACTTCTGTAACTTGTGGTTAGTTTTGTTTTCAAGTTGGACATTCTTGTTTGTACTTCAGTTAGGTTTGTATGAGTTATAGGTACAGCTCTTCCCCTTATAATGATATGATGAGCTTGAGAATTTTTGGGGTAAGGAAGGCTGGTCCAATGATTAGTGTACCTGGATTGGATTTCCTGTTCTGTCCCAGGTTTTCTGTGTGACCTTGGATAAGTCACTTCTTATCTCTGTGCTTCAGTTTTCTAGCTGCAAATCGGAAAATAGAGCAGTGCTATCTCTCGGGTATTGTGAGGATAAATACATTACATATTGAGGCACTCAGATTTTGTGATAATAGAAGGCAGAAATTTATCTAAGATGGAGAGGTCATAATATCCAGAAAGGAGGTGAGAAACTAACCCAGATATATTTAGTATTTTCTCTGTATTTGTATACAGCGAGTGGGCAGATTTCTCATTCATTTGATTCAATTGGATTCATTTAAAAGAAAACATTGATTTATGCTTCTATCCTGAACATACATTGATTATTTACTTGGTATTCTTCTAGCAAACAATGGATTTGCTTTACATTAAAGTAATGCTGCCAGTCATCCATAGAAGGCTTTGAAGTCTACAGAACTGCAAACTAACAGTTTTTGTTATAAAGCTGGTAAATGATTGTCCTATCCAAAAATGAATTTTTAATTTTAATTGGGTAGTTTGATTTTATTTAAATCAGTTTGAGATCAGTTCTGTTCAATATCTTCATCAACAATTTAGATAATGGCATAGAGAGTACGCTTGTAAAGCTTGCAGATGATACCAAGCTGGGAGGAGTTGTAAGTGTTTTGGAGGACAGAGGGCTATAATTCCTAATGATCTGGACAAACTGGAGAAATGGTTTGAAGTAATTAGGATGAAATTCAATAAGGACAAATGCAAAGGACTCCACTTAAGGAACAATCAGTTGTGCACACACAAAATGGGAAATGAGTGACCTAGAAGCAGTTCTGTGGAAAGGGATCTGGGGGGTCATAGTGAACCACAAGCTAAATATGAGTCGTCAGGGTGACACTGTTGCAAAAAAAGCAAATATCATTTTGAGATGTATTAACAGGAGTGTGGCGCAAGAAGTCATTCTTTCGCTCTACTCCGTGCTGATGGGGTCTCAACCGGAGTATTGTGTCCAGTTCTAGGCACCGCATTTCAGGAAAGATGTGGACAAATTGGAGAAGGTCCAGATAAAAGCAATAAAAATGATTAAAGGTCTAGAAAACATGATCTATGAGGGAAGATTGAAAGAATTGGAAAAGAGAAAACCGAGAAGAGAAATAACAGCTTTCAAGTGCCTAAAATGTTGTTATAAGGAGGAGGGAGAAAAAATAACCTCTGGTGATAGGACATGAAGCAATGGGCTTAAATTGCAGCAAGGGAGTTCTAGATTGAAATTTAGGGAAAACTTCGTAACTGTCAGGGTGGTTAAGCACAGGAATAAATTGCCTAGGGAGGTTGTAAATTGTGTAATCTCCATCACTGAAGATAATTAAGACCAGGTTAGACAAAAATCTGTCAGGAATGATCTAGATCAGGGGTCTCCAACTACTGGCCCTCGGTCAAAGTGATTGTGCAGTCTGGCCCAGTACTTGCAGCAGGCAGGGCGCACCTGTCCATTATCAGCCTCCAATCCCCACCCCTTCCTCCATGGCATCCCGTCCTCCGAGTATGTAGTTTTATGGATCACTGAAAGGGCTTGGTGCGGTACAGCAGCAGTTGCGCCCCCACCTCCGAACTGTCCACAGTGACAGGAGCCCTGGGGGAAACAGAGCGCAATGGATGGGTGCACTCGCTCCACTGTGCTCCACTTCCCCCGTGTCTGCTGCTGCCATGGGGTATGCAGGACAGCAGGTGGTGTGACCACTGTCATTGCGTGTGTCAGACTTCCCTGGTGATCCCCAAAGCCACGTGCTGAGGGGCAGAAAGGGGTATGGCTGGTAACAGACAGCCCTCACCATCCTGCCAGGAGTCCCAGGCCGTATTGCACAAACACTTTGGTTGGAAATGAGCCACGGGCTGAAAGTTCTGGATCCCTGATCCAGATGGTGCTTGTTCCTGCCATGGATGCAGGGGGCTGGACTTGATGACCTATTGAGGTGCCTTCCATTTCTCTTTTTAAAAAAAAGTGAATTTAATACAAAATATCGTAAGGCCTAAATTTATTATAATATCTTAAAACATTTAAATAAAAAATAAATGTGATGAATCCATGAGCCTCTAGCAAAAGCTTTGTTTTAAAGGGTTTTATTTAAAGAAAGATGTTTTTCTCCTTTTGAGGTCATGGCTTTGTAAATAAGGCACAACAGTCACCCCAAGTAACTCTCGAGACTCTCATTTTCAAGAGAATTAGTCGAGTAGGAACTTACGCTCTGGTCACCAAGGCATATTTTAACATCTTCCCCTGGCTGAACTGAAATAATCAGTTTAGTTCACTGACTACAGTTAATTCCTCTTGTTTAATAAATCATTTAATTGTAAATGTGAAACATATTTTGAGAAGATACATTTATGTAGCTAAAATATTTAAACTTGATTTGTTTAATAAAAATAAATTGTCTATTCTATTTTGTGTGTTTAATTAAATTCTGGTTACCATCCTAATGGAGCTTGACACAAATCATAAGCAATAAGTTGTCTTGTACATGAACAATATCTCAGTCACCATTCTCTAACATACTAAAAAGCTTCAGTTAATAAGAATCTGAAAATACTATGATATAAAATTGCTTAAACGTATATACTCATATTGTACCCTCCTATATAGCAAAAAAATGTACCAAATCTAGTGTAAAGGCTCTCGTTAGTTGTAAATCAGCATGCTTTGGTTAATAGTCCAAATGCACCTCTTCAAAAGACAAGTGAAGTATAAATGGAAAGTTGATTAAAATGGATAATTTAAATCAAGGCTTTCAATGTGGTGATTTAAATCACCTGGATTTAAATGAATCTACCTGCAGTAACTTACTGGGAAGGTAGACTTTTGATTTCCATTACATTTTCATCACTACATTTGAAAATAACTTTTAGCCACATTCCTGAGTGATGTAGCTGGCACAACTTTTGAGTGTGGACCTGGCCTAAGAGGAGATGCAGCTGGTAGGTGTGTTGAGCAATGGTAAGGAACCATGGAAATAGCGAGGATGAGGGAAAGGATGATAGGTAATGTAAAGCTTGTTATAAGATTACCCAGCACCTCTTCTGCAATATTTTTTCATCTATAAAAAAAAAATCAGCGTTATATAGAGGCATTTAGCTTCAAGTTGACACCTGTAGAAGTTGAAGACTTTGAAATTGCAAAGGGGTTCCTGTACAGATGTTTTACCATGCCTTTGATATGAAATGAGTTTTCAGATATCTGTGTTGTGATCTAAAATTCCCTGGAGACAATACTTGTTAAAAATTAAAAATCTTTATAATCCTCTTTTGCAAAGTGAATGTGTGGTTGAGTTGTTCTGGAGTGTTAGTATACTAGGGTAGAAATGGGCTAGAAAAGTGTGTGAGAATGTTTGAGGGTTTTCAAAAAACAGATCCATGGTTCTTTTCTTCTCCCACATCTTTAAAAAAATAGAATTTTCTATATACTCTCTCTTCCCCCTTCTTCTCTTCCTGTGCACAGACAATATTTTGAAAGGCTTCTTCTCCTACCACCTTCCTTGCATATTGTGTAAAGTGTACCCCTGATATTGAGAAGGAGGAAAGAGCTAATTATAGGATTGGTGGCCCCCTCCACACACTTTTCCCTACACGCTGCAGTTTCAATCACAGAAGATACTGTTCCAAGAGAGAAGGAAGAGGGCTGTACGTGCAGTGGTTTTCAAAGTCTGGGTCATGGCCATAGGAAGCTGGGAATGGCCATGCCTGTGTACGCTCAGGTAAACAAAGTGTCTCACAGCTTACCCTTACAAGCTGCAACCCAGACCTTGGAAACCTGCTGTAAGGTGTGAAGTCACACATTCCAGTACAAGTTATGGATGTTTATGGTAGATAGATGGATAGCTAATAATTCCTGCTGTGGAAGTGTGTGAAACATGATGCCCTGGAGGAGATCAGGGCCCAAAGAAGCGTGGTGAATGTTCACCTTTAGAAGCCAGCATTGGCAGATCACAAAGATGAATATAATTTGAGTTGGGGTGGGTGAGAAGATCTGTTTACAACAGCCCCACCATCCTATCTGGTGAAGATCTCCATAAGTGTGCACTTTGGGAAAACATTGCACAACAATGTGTTACTAAACAGATGGCTTTTGGAAGAAAATGTTTGTGACCACTTATAACACCGCACCCTCAACCTAGTAATGATACCACTGATACAACTTTGTAAATTGGTGCAACCTCCCACTCCTTCCCCAAACACCCTATACTCCAGCGCAGATGATTAGTGAAGTAAAAATAAATTCTTGTGTGTGTGTTTGGTTTTTTTTTTTCCTTCTTCCCTGTGGAGTGAATGTGATAAGAAAATGCATCACTTTTTACACAATAAGATGAGAGATTTTTGGCTCTGAATCTTAGAGATTATAAGGCAGACCAGAGGAACAGATCAGCAAAGTTATTTGTAGAATGAGACTGGGGAAGAAAATCATTGTGTAAATCAAACACACATTTGGCAGAACCAGAGATAGAAAGACTTAACTTGTTTACACACTTCTTTCCATTACAGGAAAACAAGTGAAGTGAAATCTTGGGCAGCAGTCCTAAACAGTTGCATTGCAAATATGTTGAGCATTCTTTTGCTTTAAAATTCTAAACGTTAATCCTTAAGTAGTGACTGGACAAATATTTATTCACCACTGATGTTATTTCTGGTGAGGTAAATGTGAGATGTTTTAAATTCAAGGGTAAACAAATGCTGGGGTATTCTAGAAAGCTCGTTCCTAAATCTGGTGTCTGAGCAGACACCAACACATTGGAATAGGAAGCTTTATTACAGGCGTTGCATCATGAATAGTTGCTTATGTCTTGAGTTACATTTGCATTGTACTGCAGGTTTCTTTGATGGTATGATATCCCTTGGTGATATGCTATGTATGTGGAGGTAATGGAAAACCTTGTTTTTCATTTTTTAAACTACTATTATTTATTAAGGTTGGTTAGTTTTGGATTTCATTTTCTAACAAATAAAAGTTCACTAGATCAGGTAGGCTTGATGACGGGCAATAAGGTTGCCACATAGGCAGAAGTTATTGATCAGACTAAAAGATTATGGAAACAATTAAAATAAACAGAGAGCTTTACAGCTGGGCCTGGAAGATTAACTGTGTAGTTAAAGATATAGGGTGCCCAGAAAATACCAGCCACAACTCATAACTTAAAAAATCCTCAAAACTGTGTAGCACAGCTTCCCATTCATTTCTTTTTTAATAGAGGCAGATGCAATATATTTGTGGCCTCATCTGGGGTTTTTTGTTTTTTACAAGGAAAAAGCTTTTTTATTAAAAAGGTCAGTTTGATTTGTTTTTAAACCACCATTAAAGACAACCTGTTTTTGGCCATAGACTTGAAGCAAAGAACCTCCGTAGGGAAAAAAAATTTCCTTAAGCAGTCATTTTGTTAGCTTTATTATATTGAGTCCAGTGCCATAGAAGTGACTGTGCCATCACAAAGGCAGCATTGTGACTTCATAGTAGAATCAAATAAAAGGGGATTCTTGTGGTACCCACTGATGTCCTCACCTTGTTGTGCTAGGCACTGTACAAACACAGAAAGATGGTTAATACTCTGAAGAGGAGAACGCACTGAAATTGAAGTAAAACAACGCAGAAGGCAAAATTATATGCTTTAATTATATGTGCCTTATTTTTCATATATGGCGCCTTCTCCAATCTCCTTGCTTCATTTTTGTTTTGCTTTTTACTTTGCTAACTGCATAGTCGAACCTGGCCATGGCTCTCAGGCCCTGTCCACCATATTAGCCACAACCATACTTAAACGTGGCCGTTTTGCTGATGAGTTCTATTATGGTTACCACGTTCATAAGGAACAGGGCATGATTTCAGTCACAAAGTAGACACAACAGTAGAGAAGTTATCTGCATTTCTTAAATTTGTTTTCAAAGACGATACAAATCTCTGGTCAAACTGTTGCTTTAAAAAGAATAGCGTTCTAGAGGTTTCTGTGGTGTAAGGAGCATTCCAGAATGCGGGTCTGATTTATGCTTTGATGACCATTTGTAGGTGAACACAAACAGCCTTCTGTTGTTGGTCCTGCTACATACTCCTATTCCAAGATATCGCAATTTTCATAAAAACAACGTCACAATGCCAGCCAGAATGCATAAATTGTGCAGATTCCCCAAATCATCACACCTTTGTTGGAGCTCTGAAAAGTTTCGTGCCTTGATATATTTGCTACGAGGGCTACCAGCACCAAGGAATTTGCATAACATATAAATGCTGTTGCACGTGTTCATAGAAGCAAGGGCAACAATGTGAGATGCCTTGCTTGAAATAGGCAGGTTAATAATAGTACCTGGCACATACATAGTGCTATACCGATATCAGTTAGTGCTGATACCTACCTATGCATCTTGGAAACTCCCACTCGAGAGAGAAACAGACCACTACTACAATCCTCACTTCCCAAAATCTACACTCCCTGCAATTTAAAGGAGTAAAGCAGTTGTACAATGTACTTAAATGTAACATTTGTCAATGACTTTCTATTACATTTTTTTAAAGATGTATTACATACTAATTGCCGAAGACCTATTTCTTGTCTTATTCTGTGTCTGTCACATGTTTTTGCTGAGTATTATTTGATTCTCTCCTAGAGTTGGTTAAACACCACAGAAGTACTTGTCAAGCTTCTTGGCTAATATACTGAGGAAATCTGAACAGTATTCTTGCCAGCATCTGTGTGACTGTTCCTGCTTTTTTGTTTGATCTCCATCCCTTTCCTGTTATAACTCTACTCATTTCCCTGCCACGGACCATAGTGACTCTTTTTCAGAGCTGTTTTTTGGTGTTATTTCTTTGGTTTTCTTTCTTTCTCACTCCATTCTCACATCTCTTCCCTCCATCTCTTCCCTCTACTGTTTCTCTTTTTATGCCACTTGTTCTCCACAAAATCAATTTATTTTATTGACTTTATTACAATAGCCTCTCCTGCTCTCTTAATCCCACCCACTCTCATCTACTCACCCACTTTGGAAGGTTTACCAGGCACTTAATAGAGAATTAAACCTATTAGCACGTAACTGATACCAAAAAAGGCATGGGAAGGGAACCCTTCCCAAGAATGATGCTAAACTCAGCCTTCCTGTTTCTGGGAAAGGGGAGAGCATTAGGATGGCTCCCTAGAGTGTTATCAAGAGCTCCCTCATTTGTATCCTCTTCCAGCTAATATGCTTGTGCCAGTATAGTCATGGTGGGACAGCTGTTGGAGTACATTTCTATGCGTGAGATCCTAGATAAGTACTTGGACTGCTGGCCTGTACAACTGCCCATGTTGTGGCACCTCCATTGCTTAGAGTTGCCAGATGGTTTAATTTAAATCCCAAAAAGGAAAAATTCTGTTGATAAAAAAAGGGCGGGGGAGGACCAAAGTTATTGAGCGCAAAAAAAAAAGGGCGCTGCACCTTTAAATGGCCCTGCGCTCCTCACTCCCCCGCCAGGCGTGGCAGGGGAAAATTGGCTTCCATCCAAGTGAAACAGGAAATACCGGACATTTCACATGTCTGGTATTTTCTGTTTGTTTGTTTGTTTGTTTGTTTTTTACCGGACGGGGGACCTGAATAACGGACAGTCTGGGTGAAAACTGGACACCTGGCAACCCTACCATTGCTAGTTTGTAGCATGTGCACGTTGACTTGAGCTGGAAATTGTACATCTAGCTACAGTAGATATGCATTCCTAGCACTGGGCCCGGTTTTTCCGCATGATTCTTCAGCAGTTGGAAGGACATGAGGGATTCCCAAGTACAGGCTGGTAAAATGTATACAATGTCAAATCAAGTGTAAAAATGTAATAAGAAAAGCAAAAAAAGATTTTGAGGAACAGCTAGCCAAAAACTCAAAAAGAAATAACAAAATGTTTTTTAAGTACATTAGAAGCAGGAAGCCTGCTAAAAACCTGTGGGTCCCCTAGGACGATCGAACTATAAAAGGCGCAATCAAGGGCGATAAAGCCATTGCGGAGAAACTAAATGATTTCTTTGCTTCAGTCTTCACGGCTGAGGGCGTTGGGAGATTCCCAAATCTGCACCGTCCTTTGTGGGTAATGAATCTGAGGAACTGTCCCGGATTGAAGTGTCATTAGAGGAGGTTTTGGAACAAATAGAAAAACTTAATGTTAACAAATCTCCGGGACCGGATGGCATTCATCCAAGGGTTCTAAAAAGAACTCAAATGGGAAATTGCTGAACTATTATCTGTGGTTTGTAACCTATCCCTTAAATCGGCTTCCGTATCTAATGACTGGAAGGTAGCCAACGTGACACCAATATTTAAAAAGGGCTCTAGAGGCGATCCGGGCAATTACAGACCGGTAAGTCTAACTTCAGTACCTGGCAAATTAGTGAAACAATAGTAAAGAATAAAATTGTGAAGCATGTAGAAGAACATAATTTGTTGGACAAAAGTCAACATGGTTTCTGTAAAGGAAATCCTGTCTTACTAATCTATTAGAGTTCTTTGAAGGGGTTAACAAACATGCGGACAAGGGGATCCAGTAGATATAGTATACTTAGATTTTCAGAAAGCCTTTGACAAGGTCCCTCACCAAAGGCTCTTGTGTAAATTACATGGCCATGGGATAAGAGGAAGGTCCTTTCTTGGATTGAGAACTGGTTAAAAGACAGGAAACAAAGGGTAGGAATAAATGGTAAATTTTCAGAATGGAGAGGGTAACTAGTGGTGTCCCCAAGGGTCAGTCCTAGGACCAATCCTGTTCAACTTATTCATAAATGATCTGGAGAAAGGGGGTAAGCAGTGAGGTGGTAAAGTTTGCGGATGATACCAAACTGTTTAGGATAGTCAAGACAGAAGCAGACTGTAAGGGACTCCAAGAAGATCTCACCAAACTGAGTGATTGGGCAACAAAATGGCAAATGAAATTTAATGTGGATAAGTGTAAAGTAATGCACATCGGGAAAAATAACCCCAACTATCATTACAGTATGATGGGGGCTAATTTGGCTACGAAAAATCAGGAAAGAGATCTTGGAGTTATCGTGGACAGTTCTCTGAAAACTTCCACACAGTGTTCAGCGGCGGTCAAAAAGGCAAATAGGATGCTAGGTATTATTAAGAAAGGGATAGAAAATAAGACCCAGAATATCTTACTGCCTGCCCCTGTATAAAACTATGGTACGCCCACATCTTGAATACTGTGTACAGATGTGGTCTCCTCACCTCAAAAAGATATTTTGGCCTTGGAAAGGGTTCAGAAAAGGGCAACTAAAATGATTAGGGGTTTGGAGCGGGTCCCATATGAGGAGAGGTTAAAGAGACTGGGACTTTTCAGTTTAGAAAGAGGAGACTGAGGGGATATGATAGAGGTGTATAAAATCATGAGTGGTGTGGAGAGGGCCGATAAAGAAAAGTTATTTATTAGTTCCTAAATAGAAGAACTAGAGGACACCAAATGAAATTAATGGATAGCAGGTTTAAAACTAATAAAAGAAAGTTCTTCTTCACACAGCGTGTAGTCAGCATGTGGAACTCCTTGCCAGAGGAGGCTGTGAAGGCTAGGACTATAATAGAGTTTAAAGAGAAGCTAGATAATTTCATGGAGGTTAGGTCCATAAAAGGCTATTAGCCAGGGGATAAAATGGTGTCCTTGGCCTCTGTTTGACAGAGGCTGGAGAGGATGGCAGGAGACAAATCGCTTGATCATTGTCTTGGTCCACCCCCTCTGGGGCACCTGGTGCTGGCCACTGTCGGCAGACAGGATACTGGGCTAGATGGACCTTTGGTCTGACCCGGTACGGCCGTTCTTATGTTCTAATGCTGTTAGTGCTTAGGCCAGGACTACACTACACCTGGAAGGTTGGGTTAAGGTATGTAAAATATGTAGCTGGAGTTGGCTTACTTTAGGCCGAGCTTGGTGCTGTCTTCACAGAGGGAGGCTGATGGCGCAAACGCTCCCATCGGCTTCCCTTACTTCCTGTGACTGCAAGGAGCACTGGTGCCGACTGGAGCCGCCCTCAGCGTTCAGTTTAGCAGGTCTTATCGAGACCTGCTAAATCAAATGCCAAAAGATTGATCTCCGGCAGCAAGTGAAGATGTGGCCTTACTGACCGTAACTAAGATTCAGGCAAAGATGACACTTGTCCCCTTAAAATATTTCTCTCTGTCCCTATGTCAGCAAAAGATTCTTCGGGAACGTGTGTGATCTAGCTGAAAAATAAGAAGAAAACATCTTCCCAATGGGAGAGTCTCAGTTTGGACACCATGCATAGCCACTCCTTGTTGCCTGTGCTGTGTACCAGCCCCCAAACAAAGTTGCTGATTGAGTCTCTTGCAGAGGCTGTGGGAGAGTCAGTTAAGCATTTCTGTGCCTCCCGCAGAACTGCAGTGCAAGACTTTGTCTCTAGTCAGCTTCGCTCTGAGATTTCTGTGCCCAGCACTTCAGCAGTCTTCCTTCACGCTTCAGTTGTCAGAGGCCATGCGTAAATTAAGATGATCTTTGGAGGCTGAAGCCAGGAAAGGAGGTGGAATGTGCATGAGCAGGGAGGTGGGGACCTTATCAGTGGCTGAATACAAAAAGCATTTTAAAATTCCACTAAACTGTTGACTGTGGCCAGGGCAGCATTCTCTTCCAGATCCTTTTGGAAACGTTCAGCACCCATTCGTTTCTCACGGTTATGTAACAGAACAGGTCACTTGCTCCAACAGGTGAATGCTCCTCACCATTACACTGGGGGAGGCAATAGCTCATTTGTGACATGAATATATATTGTCCAAACCAAATGCTAAATCAAGAGCAAAATCCAAGTGTAGACGTGTAGCTATCAATCTCTTGGGATAGCCGTTGCGGTAACTGTGAAGTCCTGAATCCAGCTGATTCGTTCTCTCTGTAGGTGTTTAAGTCACTGCGTACTCTGATCTACGCACCTCCAGTGCCATAGCAGTGAGGAACATCTACAGTTTACATACAGACTGTGCTATACAGGGGGAACAGTTGATGCGCAAAAACTGCCTGTATTCGCTTTTTGTCTCTTGCTTTACATTTAGAAAGTAATTTTCTCATGCCTGGGATTGTCTTGGTACAGGGCCTAGCAAAATGGAGCTCTATTGCAATACAAATAAATAACTCCATCCAGGGATTCTCATCTGAGATGGACACACCTGGTCAATAGTGAAGTTGGACTTTAGTAGGTCTCATCCTGTTTAACCAAATATCTGCACTTAATGTTGCTTTAGTGCAGTGGTGGGCAACCTGCAGCCCACTGGGGCTCCCCCTGTGGCCTGTGGATTCCCTGCCCTCCTCCCCTTGCACTGCCTACACCTCTCTTCACCCTCCCAGCACTTGGAGGAGCTGCAAATCACCTGGCTTGCACTTTCTCCTGCTCTTCCTGCCCCCTCCCTCTCAGAGCTGGAATGCTGTGAATCAGCTGTTTGCTGGTTCCAACTCTAGAAGGGAGGGGGAAGACCAGGTATGTGCAGGGTTCCAGCGTCCCAGTGCATGAGAGGCGCATGGGGGAGGAGGGGCAGACAGGGCCCATGGGGCTGCAGGAGCAACCCCAGTGGGCCAGGCTGCTGCAGCTCAGTGAGATGGAGGGCCACTCATGTGGCCCACTCACTATTCCTGGTTGCCCATCCCTGCTTTAATGCATAGATGGCTAGTTATATCTGGGACTATGTTAATAGTGTGCAATGCTTTGAGCAAACATCTGCAGCCACTCATGTGATTGAATCTGCCTTTGAGAAAGCTCTGATGTCAGTGGAGAGCAGATGGTCTTTATGGACAGGACGAAGCTGGGGCAGGGAGTGTAGGAGGTGGTTGCATCCCAGCTTCTAGCATGATAGGCAATTCTGAGAAGTAGGGTTTCCCACAACTTGTAGATTGTGATTGAGGGAAATAGTGGAGGAGGGGGAATAGCACTTCCAGCAAGTGACAGGAAAAGCCACTTAGTGCTAATGGCAGATACATTTGCTGATATCTGGGGAAAGAATTAACAAAGTAACGTATTGATTTAGAAAAAATGGAAGAGCAAATTTCTTAATTTGTAAAATCTTGTCTGCATTATTGTTCCAGTAAACGTGTGGGAAGTAACCATTCTGACTGAGTGTGGTAATTAAGCAAAAGCTGGTGAGGGCTCAGTGTGAAGTATAGGGAGTGAATGTAAGAATAAGAATACGGCTTGGGGTTGGCTGCTTATAGGTCATTTTGTGTACCATTTAATATCTGGTTCTGCCCTGCCTGCTGTGTCTTATTAGATTCATTTATTACTTTTGAAAGAACCTCTCTCGTGAGTTGCTAAAATATCTGAGTCACTAAAAGTGTTTAGTGCTTGCCATGCATATGCCAAGTAATCTATCTCGTGTTTATTTTGTGGTTTAAACAATCTTTTTGCTTTGGCTATTGATAAGATCACCTATGGACATGGTAACTTTTTGCTAATTTTTGAAAATTAAGATTTAAGAGCTCAAGTTCACATGTTTATTTTACAAGTATCTTGGTGTGTTTTCCTGAGAACAGAAGCTGTATTGCATCTGTCGGGACTAGTTGTGAATATTTGGCATCGTAAAGTTCTCATGTTTTTGAGAGAATAAAAGCCACTGCTGTATTTTCTTGAAACTGAACACAAAATTATAGACAGAGAACAAACCCTGCAGCCATAATTACGCAACAAATATTTTCTAAAATTTTATCAGTAGGAATGGCTAGGGTCTATACAACCAAAATAATATGGTGAATAAAATGCTGGTTAATAGGTACTTTTTTTAATGTTCCATCTTCTTCTGTCCTTTTGAAGAATTGTTGGCTGGTTGATCTCATGGGGTAAATCTGTGAAATAGACTGCTGCTATGTGATGGTTATGAAGCAACATAGCATCTTTGTTTTAGGGGTAGATGAAAAATCTTCTGCAGTATTTGTAAGTTATTGAAGTAGTGTGTTAGAGTAGTGGCATATCTTACTTTGGGGGAAGGTGAGAAATTGAAAATCAGCCACTAGAATTTAAGAGAACTAGCACATGCTATTGCTGTGTCTTGTGTTTTTATACAGCTAATGTAAGACAGCTCTCCTATGGAAACAGTTATAATGCTGTAATACATAGCTGTTAAGGACTTTATGCTTGTTAATATGAGGTCTCATACACATAATTTCTCAAGTTTTTAATACTTCTGATGGAGAAAAAGATAACTTTTTCCAATTGTTCAGGAACACTTTCCAACTTACTCTAGTTTTGCCCTCTAATTTTTCCTCAAGCATAGTCATAGTGAGACGAGATATGTCATAGAACATATTACATCGTTGATACATTCATTTTGCTGTCCTGTTTCAGGCGGAGGCAGGTACCAGGAGCAACACTCTCTGTACTAGAGAACTAGCCATTTGTGTGTTAAGGTAGTTGGGTGAGGAATCTTCCTTATCTCTACAGGTGTCTTAGCTCCTGAAGCAGGTGATTTTGTGGGCAGTTGAATTATCTTGGTGTTATCACTTTCTTATTCAGAATGAGGCCCATAGATCCATGATGTTGGATTCTCTGCTTCATTCATCCTTAAAGGCAAAACAGACTTGTCAGTCTGAGGCTTCACCTCTGGAGAAATCACTAGATTTTTGTTTCCTCTCCAGCTGTAGGGAGATTGATCCACACCTCCCTACTGTAGATCAGATTTGAAGAAGAAAAACGAGAATAAGAAAAATACTTGAAATTTCCAAGGTTCTGCCTCCATTGGCAGAGAGAATTCTACGAATAGCTGCTGAATTTTGTGCATGAGTTTGGGCGTGTGCATATTTAGTTGCTTGGATCATAATTGTGTATCGTTATCAGGTGACTTACTTTGATGTAAATAAATCATGGTGCACCACAGGTAGGTATCCCAGTGTGCCATGTGCTGTTATTCAGCGCAATGCCTTTTGGGGTATTTACTCAATGTTTTGTGAGATAGGAACACTTTGCGTGGAACCAGTATGGTTGTTGGACACAAACAACAAAGGTGAGCAGGCAGATGTATTTGCTGAGGATGGACTATCCAGAACAGGCATTTCAAAAACACATGATGTTTTTAAAGGGGGAGGTGAGTTTCTGGTCTCTGTGGTTCAAAGGCAATGAGCTCAAAATTTTTACCAGAGCAGTAACTAGTATGGAGACTGGGGGCATTGTGGGATTGTGACTAAAAGTCTTTTCAGGTCATGCAGTGTCTGTACATGTACTGTGTGTTCAAAAAGTAGGTCCACCATGGCTCTGTGCCACTCAGGTTTTACTGTGTCATCGTAACAGAATATTTGCATTGGCCAGATATGGAAGCAGAGCTTTGACTTACCTGAAGTACTGATAACGACAGACCACACCTCAGCTGTGTCCTATGTTGACCGATATAGGGAATAAGATCTACAGTCTTCAGATAACCCTTCTCCCCCTTTCTGGTGACTTGGGTAAAGGAGACTCTGTAGTCAGTTTTCTCCCTTCACATCCAAAACAAAATTGAATGATACAGCTGATTGGCTCAGCAGGCAAGAGTTGGATTAAATGGAAACTGCACAGAAAGTTGTTTCATTAGACATGGCCACTTTTCACCTGCATTGTACTCTGTCCATGTTCCTCTCTTGCAGGTGGGATCACAGAGGCCAAGCAGCAGATTCCTCCTTGCAAAGATGGCCAACAGGGACTCTTTAGGGCTTCTCTACACTGCCACATTATTGCACTGAAACTTTCCCACTCGGGTGTGAACAGGGCCGGCTCGAGCCGTTCCTGCGCCCCAGGCAGCGCGCGCGACGCAGGCGCGGCTCCGCCCCCTGGCGTGCTGCGCACCTTACAGTTGCAATCGGGCGCGCGGCACCTGATTGCAGCTCTAAGGGGCAACGCACGGCCCCTGGGCACGCGGCGCCTCATGGCAGCTCTAAGGAGCGCCGGGCGCGTGGCGCCCCTTACAGCTGCCATCAGGCGCCCCCCATAGGTTGGCGCCTGGGCAGATGCCCGGCTAGCCCTCCCCCCTTAATCTGGCCCTGGGTGTGAACCCCCTATCCCGAGTGCAAGAAGTTACAGGGCTGTAAATCTCCAGTGTAAACAGCGCTCTTAGCTACTTCCCTCATGGAGGTGGTTTACCTACAGCGCTGGCAGAGCTTTCTCCCAGCGCTGGTGCTGTGACCATGCTGCCTCAGCAATGCTTTAAACTTGGCAGTGTAGACAAAGCTTCAGTCTTCCCTCCCATTTCCTCTCCTTACCAGAAGGCTACAGAAGGTCAGGAGAGAAGCAGCACTCATAATCACTCTGGCCAAGGATGTCTGGGTTGTCTGCTCTCCTTGGTGGTGCAAAGACCTCCCTCCGCAACAAGGACCAATCGTGCATCAAAATCCAGACACACTGAGCATAGCTGCCTTGTTCTTGAACAGAGCCTCTTAAACCAAAGAGGTTATTCAGAGAGATGATAGCCACAGTTTTAGCTTCCAGAAATAAATTATGCTGTTAGTACTTCAGTGGGTGAGCTTTAAACGTTGGTGCCAGGAAAAAGGTTTCAACCTCTCGCGGCCCCATCTGTATTGATATGACAGATTCTTGAATATCGTCAAAATGGACTCAGGCTAGACCTGGCAGTTAAGACTCTCAAAGGTCAAAGTGGCTGCTTTGTCTAGCATCCCTTGTGCAGTAGACAAGCAAGAATTTTATCTTACCCAGAAAATACAGCATTTTTCTTATGAGAGCAATGTCTCTTCTACATCCTCCCAATGTGCACACGTTTCTTTTATGGGATTTTACCTGCCATAACAGGCCCTCCATTTGAACCACTCGTGAGAGTGCCTCATTACTTTCTAAGTATTAAATGGCTTTTTTTTAAAGTCTGTTCACTGAGTGTTTGTATTGGGAGCTCTTTTCCTAGAACCTTGATACTACTCCGTAATGCTAAAGTGGTACTCAGAACTGGCCCTGCCTTCATACTTAAGATTAACTCCAGCCTCCACAGACCACAGGAAACTGTTCTTCCATCCTTCTCTCCAGCCCCAAAGAGAAATTGTGGCTTCTGTGGGATGCCTCTGCAGAGCACGCAGAGTATATATTCACCACCCAGCTCAGGTCCAATTGAAAATATGTTATTCGTGCTTTGTTATCCAGTGTCAAAGGCAAAGAAGGGTTTGAAAACCTCCATTTCCAAGTGGCTGAAAGAGCTTGTTTGACACAAGTCAAAAAGCCTCGCTCCATCTTCCAGTTTCACAGCTCACTCCTTCAGAGCCATGGCAGCCTAATGAGCGGAAAGATTATATGACTTAATCAAGAAAATGTATAAAGCAGTCATTTGATCGTCTGGTCATCCCACCTTCAAAATTCGACAAGCTGAATATCCAATCACTGTCTGCTGCTGCCTTCACCAGATGGGTACTCCATGCTGCACCACAGTGGTGGGCAACCTGCGGGCCACATGCAGCTCACTGGGGTTCCACCTGTGGACTCTCCTCCTCCCCATGTGCCCTGTGCACTGGGTTACTGGAGCTTCACACTTGAGTGCTCCACTCCCTCCCTCCCAGCACTTCTGGAGGACCCGCGAATCATCTGATTTATGCTCTATTTCCACTGCTCCCCCTCCCTCCCGTAGCTGGAATGCCATGAATCAGCTGTTCACAGTGTTCTAGCTCTGGGAGGGAGAACGAGGAGCACTAAGTGTGGGGCTCTGGTGCCCCCGTGTGTGAGACGCACATGAGGAAGGGGAGAAACTGGAGGGGAAGACGCAGATGGTACCCAAGTGGGCCATGGGCTGCTGCAGCCCACTGAGGTAGAAGGCCACTCTAGAATGATTGTGCTATTTAGTCTTGATGCTTAATTTTCCTCCTTGCTCCAGAGTGATTAGTTTTCCCTAGGCTATGGCAATGTTTCAAGTGGCAGTTTCTCGGCGATAGAACCACACTTTCCATCCCTTTGACAGGTTCGATCCACCTCCAAGGCTACATAGAGTAGAGAACCCAGTGCCGTGGATCTGTGGACGTCATTACACCAAGAAAAGAACATTTTCAGGTAAAACACGGATACATTTCCCTACACTTAGTTTGCATAATTACAGACATTACTTAATACCTAAATAAAAGTTACCCATTTAATGCATGCCTAAATAACTTCCAGTAGCTATGAATGCCACAGGTTGCATAAAGTGATTCCTTTAACTAATTTTAAATGTTACTGTCCTTCAATTTCATTGGGTCTCCTTCCTTTATTATGGGATAGCAATAAAAAGGAGGCAGTGATCAGATTTTTATCATATTCTTTAAGTAATCAAAATTATAATCAGATCCTTCTAATTTTTTATATGTTGAAGGAGAAATAGTTCATTATATCCACTCCTTCAGTCTCAGGCCTAGTCTACACTCCCGGCCCCCCATTGCTCTAACTTATGCAACTTCAGTTACGCAAATAGCATAGCTAAAGTTGATGCACTTACCGTAGCATCTGCTGTGCTGCAAGGTCAATGGGGGCCACTCTCCCGTCAACTCTGGCTACTCTTCTCATCCTGGTGGAGAACCAGAGTTGACGGGAGAGCATTCGGAGGTTTGTTTATCATGCAGTGAAGACAAGGCCTCGCTTAGGGATGTGATACAGAAGACATATCACCAATCTTATTTTGTATGGAGGGAGAATTAAGGAGAGGGGAAGGGTCAGAGTCTAGATTCCATTCAGCACTTTGGTTTGCCAGGTGGTAAAGGAATTTCAGAAAACAAGGCACTGCAGCTTGTCTTGGAAAATATGTAATCTTTTCCTGCAACCAGAGTCTAAAGATAATTCCAACTGGGATTGAAACAACAGAGGACAAATAATACTGAGGAATCTGCTTATAGTATTTCAGGACATGGATGAAACCCACTAATGGGATAAAGACGGATCCAAATAATTATCTCAGCAGCATTAACCTGAGGCCTTCTAGTAGGTTGTTTTTGCTTTGACACAGCTCTCGGATGTATAGAACACTAATGCTGTCAAGATATTTTCAGGATCTAATTGGTTACTTTTTTTCTAAAATGGGGTATGTTCCCTTCAGGATCTGTATCTCTTTCATTGGTGACCATCTGCCTTACTCCTTCTTGTTGGTCCCGGTGAATTTGAATATGTTCTTGTCATCTGTCTTATAATTTGTATTGAGAATGGGTCATGCAAGGCCGAAGTATTTGAGTCAATGTTTGTTTCCTCCTTATCTGAACAAATAGTTACTCAAATGAAGCAACTGATCTGTCAGAGATGCGGTTACATTTTTGGCACTACTGGTGTATTGCTCAAAGATTTGATGGCGAGTAGTCAGAAATGCAAGGTATCTCCATCCTAGTCCTCTTTTCTACAGGAGGTTAAAATCAAATGATGTGGATTTCATATAGGCCAGTTTTGGAAACCTTTGTATCTTGGATTGCTATGATTTTAAAAACAGAAGGGTAAAGGTGTATTCTAAAATCTTATGGTTGAAGAGCTGCTTGTAATTTTAAGGTATGTTTACACGCTTTAAATACACAATCACGTTATTTATTTATTTATTTCCAAAGGAACCCTGCTTCCTTTATTGCACAGGGTGGACTGTCCTGAGAGAATTAATTAGGGTTGTGTAGTAGGGATGTAAAATCCTGATTGATCAGTTAAGTTAATGTTTAACTGGTTAACTGACTAAGCCAGTAACCCTGGGTGGGAGACTGCTGGGTGGAGCAGTCCCTAGCCCCATCATTAGAGCAAAATGTGTGTTGCTCAGTTTTTGTTCTTGTTTTGTCTGTCTTAATGAACCAGAGATTTTCCCTGGGCTGCTTAGATTTTTTTTTTCATTCTTTTGAATATCTGTGTCGTGCTGGAGTACTTACTCGGGTATAACTGTATTTGAAAGACTTCAGATGCTAAAAACATGGAACTGTAATCTCACACTCAATACAAACTTCATTCTAAAAAATTAAAAGGAGAGTGATGAGGTTGCAAGATTCTAGTAGGCCTTTCAGAAAGCTTCTAGACTTGACAGGTGGCATAGGTACGAAAGGGAAATGGTTGAATTCATTGATGACTGGAGAGTGGACTGAAGCATGAGCTAGTGGGCAAAGTCAACTCTTATGAGGTGCTAAAAAGCATAACAAGGCACATTGCCTCCAGCCTGCCTCAAAAATAGAAAATCCTATTTTTCTTTCCCCTTCAATTTCCAATTTTCCCCTTTATGCCTAAAAGTTTTCTCCACCAGTTTCAGTTGGAGATAGTATTCTTTTCTCCTAAACTGACCTAGCCTGCTGGGTAGTGTTGCTCTGTAAATCATCTGCCACTTTCCAAACCTAGAAGTGGCTGTACTTCTTTGGTAGGCGAAGTGATCCCTGCGTATAACGTTTGTAAAAGCACTTCTGGATTCTTCAAGTTGAAAAACACTATATAAAGGTAAGATTATCACCAGGTCTTCCCTTATAGAGGCTTTTGATTTCACTTGGAGAAATAACAATCCCTTTATAAAGAGAGCACTACAGATAATATGAAAGGAAAGGCAGAATTGTCTTTCAGTGGAATATTCAACTTTCATGAAAATTGTGTAGCCTTTTAATGGGGACATATCTTGCTGTCAGTTACATCAATATACATCCTGAGCAACCCCATTAAAGTCAATGAAGTCACTTTAGGTTTATGTGTTTGTAACTAGGGATGTTAAAATGCATTTATTTGTGTAAACGTGTACATGTGGGGGGAGGGGGAACCAGTGCTCGTGGGGAGCTGACGATTAAGCTGGCTCCCCACCAGCACTCGCTCCTGTTTCCTCCTCTCCCGCCACCGCACTGCTGCCCCTGTGGGTCCAGATGTGGCATAGAGGGGAGGGCTGCATGTAACCAACAGGGCTAACCCATGAACTCAGGCTCATCGGTTAACCGTATACTTGTCTACACGTTCACATCCTTAGTTGTAACGGAGAGCACTGTCTACACCTAGATCTTTTCCACTGATGTAATGCTGTCCTATTAAGGCTCAGTCTGAATGCAGAGTCAAATTCATAGAAATGACTAATTTGCACAGCTGAACCTGCCTGTTTAGTAATAAAGTCACTGCTGCCCTTTTTGCCTCTGCAAAATCGATAATTGGGCAATAGTTGGGCAATGAACCAAAAGCATTTTTGACCTTTTTTCCTCGATTGCTAACTTGTAGGGCTGTCAGTCACAGGTAAATCATGCGATTAACTCAAAACGAATTAATGCATTTTTAAAAACAAGTGCTAATTGTGCACCCCTGGAGATGGGATTCGGTGGCGGCTGGGGCAGGCAGGGAGGTGGTGGCAGTGAGCAGGAGGCCGCCAGGGACAGAAGACTCTGTCCAGATGAGATGTGCAGATTACTGAAATGCTTGCTGACTTCTTGGAGCGGATGTTGTGCCAATTCCCCCCATGATAATCTAGTGCAGTGGTGTGTCACTTGTGACCCCCGGGGTCACGGTGGCCCGTGGGGATTCTGTGTGCGTGGCCTGCCAGACATCTTGTTCACTGTTACCCATGCGCAGGGTTGCCAGATTCTGCTGGTTTCTGTCAGCTTAGTTTTTTTCCCTGCCAGTATTACTAAAGTGACAGGCACATAAAGCAAGGGCCCGTGAAGCGAGGTGGGTGCTGGTTGTACGTAACATTGACTGTGAGAGCCGTGTGCTCCCTCTGCATCCCAGCAAAGCACTGCTATGGTTCAGTTGGCACGCCCTGCAAATTCTAAGTATGCAAGTGCAGTCAGCAAAACTGCCCTATCCCGGGAGACCATCTTGTGACCCATTGAGATGGCGGGTCACTCGTGCAGCCCAATCACTAGTCTAGATTGCCCATCTCCAATCTAGTAATTTAGATTTACATGAGGGTGGAGGGCAATGGCCAGAGCCAGGAGGACATTAAGCAAGGAAAGGGGCTTTGGAGCCGCTGTTGTGGGACCCAACCCACCCTGGGTAACTTCCGCAGTCTCCATCCCCTCCCTCTGCTTCACTAATCGATCGGGAGCCTGTCCAATAGTCTGTAAAGAAGTGGGCAGCATTACCTCCCTTAAATGTCAACAGATTTGTTTTTTAGGTTACATCAACACAACAGCAGAAAGTCAACTTAAACTATGCAACTCCAGCTACATGAACGTACCTTACGTTGAATTACTGCAAGCTCCATACTGCAGGAGGGTCAAGAGGAGAAACTCTTCTTGTCTGAGGTAGACTAACAGGGTTGAGCATTGTGCAGTCAATTTGGCAGGACTTCACTAAATCTGCTAAATAGATTGCCAGTGGACCGATCTCAGAGCATTAATCCATGGCTGAACAAAAAAAAGCACTGAGTGGACTTGTGGGGCTCTAAAAATTTCATATTTGTTTTCATTTTTGATTGCACTTACACAAAATCTAAATTTGTAAGTTGCACTTTCACAATAAAGAGATTGCACTACAGTACTTATATGAGGTGATTTGAAAAATACCATTTCTTTTGTTTACCTTTTTTACAGTGCAAATATTTGTAATAAAAATGTGATCACTGTACACTCTGAATTCTGTGTTGTAACTGAAATCTATATATGTGAAAATGTAGAAAACATCTACAAATATTTAAATGGCATTCTGTTGCTTAGCAGTGTGATTCAAACCAATTAACCAATTTAAATTGTTTGACGGTCCTACTAATTTGCTAAAGCTGAACACATTTTTCCCTAATATTGGAGAAGTGTCTGTTATGGTCTAGATGATCTATGATGAGGTTAGGATTAAAGCATGAGTAACAGTTTAATGGTGAACAATGAATATATAAATCCTGTTTTGTACAACAATTCTCTTGTACCTGTGCATCTTAGCAGAATGTGAACTAGCACAGTTTAAGGAGGTGATTTTTTTCTTTTCAGAAGGAAGTGATTTGACACAATCAATTTGGAATCTACAGGAGGCCCTCGAGATGCAACCTCCCGAGTTCCAACCCCCTGCACTTACAACCATTTTTGTAAGTGCGGAAGGGACCGGAAACCCCTGACTTACATCTTCAGCCCACATTTACGATGGCGCACAGCGCCTATTGTAAATGCGGGTTCAAGTTACGATGTCCCCGACTTGTGATGCTTCCTCCAGAACCAATCGTGTTGCAAGTCGGGGGCCTCCTGTAATTTGTTTCTCATTTCAGGTCTATATTTTGTGCATTCCATGGCAAGTCTTCCTGAAATGCTGAACAGTAGCCCTTACTGTATATACAGTAATGTGTAATACTGCATTCATAGTGAATCTGTCAAAAGTCAATACTTCTATTAATATTACTACTAATAATATGAGGGATTGATACATGAAGAACTTGCCCTCTTTGTGGCTCGGCCATTTAACAGATTGAAGTAATTTTATAAGAGGAGTAACTTAGATTTGAGGAGCATTCAAAATAAATTCCTCAAGGACTCTGAATAGGATATAAAAATGATTGCGTAGGCACATAACAAATCACAAGAGCGGTATAGGCCAATGACTTAAAATAACCTTAGTTTCTTCCTGTTCAGTAAAGTAAATGTGGTAGTTGTATCTTTCTGTTCATTGAACAGTAATTTGTAATTCAAAGCACCTACTTTGCTGTTGCTTATGATGCTTGGTACCTTCCTACTTTTGAATCTTTAGGAACTGAGCTGTCATGGACTGAATATACTTACTTGCTGCGAGATAAGACTGTTTCCGAAAGTGAAGGAATTTTCACTTTGGGAACTTGACCTGTTGTTTCCTGTGCTTCCTCAGGAAATTTCAGTTCCTTTACTGGTATCTTAGAATTGGTTTGTTTGGGAAAAACTAAATTATATTTGTAAAAGTTGAGAGGAATTGTAGATAGAAGCTCCATCCTTAAAGTATTGTGGCAAAGTAGTTGTAACAGAAAACACTGGTGTTGGTGCCACATACAACTCTAAAGAGAATTGTTGTGAGCATTTAGAACCAGATTTTTAAAAGCACCAAAGCAGGTTAGGTATCTAATATATTAATTTCAGTGGGAACTAGGCATCTAACCAGTTTAGACACTAAAATCCCACTAAGTGCCTATTTTCATCTTTAGCCACTTAAATACATTTGAAAATCTGGCATGTAGCTCTTACCGGCAGGGGCAGCTTCAGAAGCAGCTTGCTCCAATTGTTTAGGAGTGCCTAGCAGACTCTGTAGGGACTCTGTTGCTATGACTCGAAGTGGCATTGTTGGTAGGGCCCTACCAAATTCACAGTCCACTTTGGTCAATTTCATGATCGTAGGATTTTTAAAAATAGCAAATTTCATGATTTGAGCTGTTTTTAAATGTGAAAATTCATGGTGTTATAAGGGTGCTGATCCCTATAGTTGTTGTGTGGGGGTTGGCAGTAACCATGAGCAGTCAGGCTCCAGGGCAGTGAGAGGACAGCGAGGGGCACTGGAAGTCAGAGAGGCTTTGAAAAACAGCTTTGTGAATGGTCAGACAGCAATATGACAGCCATGCATGTTGCTCTTAATGAGGTGCCCCCCCTGCTTTAAGAGTGTTTGCCTGTTAACCCTGTAAACTCCCCTAACCTTCAGCATAAGCAATAAAGAGACTCTTGTTGAGATATCATGCGTTTTTATTTAGGGAACACCGAGAAGCAGGGACAGAAAAGGAATTCAGGGCAAGAGCTTTGAGGGGGAAGAGAGAGAAGGGAAAGCAGCGTATTACAACCCTCCTGTGCAGCAGTCACAGCTGTGAGAAGGACAGCCTTTTGCTCCAGTATGCATCCCTGGGGGTTGAGTACGAGGCTGGGGGTTGACTCCCTCCTTCTCCCCCCACATTCTAGGGCCCTTGGGAGAGGAGGCTATGAAACTTGGTGAGGAGAGAATGTGAGTCCGCCAGGACTGGTGGGGTTGCCTGTGCACGTGACTGTCCTGGAAGTTTGCCATGCACTTCGTCACATCCGTCATGACAGTCAAGACTCACTCCTGGTTCTTCACTTCAAGTTTCCTGCACACTCGACTCTCCTCAAGCTCCGCTCGCTTCTCCTGCAGCATTGTTTTCCTCCACTCACTTAATTGCTCCCTGACCAAGTGGACAGATGGCAATTGCTCCTTGAACATGTCATCCCCTGTATGTTTTTGCCTTCAGATTTGTGCTAGCAGGACAGCTGGAGGAGTTGGGGGTGGGTGCATCATGCTCGCTGCTGCACCCGCTGTAACGAAAGATGAAGGGCAGACTTTACAGGAGGTACATTGTCGAGCGTAAAACCTGATCTCTTAAGTATAAAGTAAGGTCTGTCCAAAGACAATAGGAATGTATTTTGTACAAGGCCACAGTTATGCTTCTAAGCGACCACAATTCAGCAGGTATATGAGAGATCTTAAGGGAGCAGCTGAAGTCAGTTTGGTGGCAGGCATGGTAAGGGACTGGCTGGAGCTTGAGCCTGCAGAGAGAAGGGGGGTCTGGGTATTGTGGAAGGGTAGAGGCTCAAATCATGATTCACTGGGGATGAGCAAATGGAGGTTTACTGCAGAGGCTTCAGCTAATAGCTTCCCCTGCTTCCTCCAGGTTGCCATGCGAGATGTCAGTCTTCTGCGAGTCAGAGTGATAGGGAGCAGATGCTGACTGAATGTGGCTAGGAACCTGGACCTTGTGCTGCAATCAGGGGCGGCCTATGAGCCTAGGCAGACTAGGCGGTCACCTAGGGCGCCACCGGCCCGGGGTGCCCGATGATGACGTCACGGCCACTGACGGCCGTGCAGGTGGGGGCACCAATCGCGCCTTCCGCCTGGGGCGCCAGCTTCCGCCTGGGGCGCCAGCTGCCGCAGCTGGCCTCAGACCACTCCTGGCTGCAATGCTTTGTGCCACAATGACGCCAGACCACTTACTGCTGGCTGGGCGTGGGAAGGTGTCCTACTCTGGAGGGTGGAATAAGGCAGCCTCCCCAGAAACCTTGTGAGAGGGATGCAAGAGTTCCTCTGTGAGAGCTTGTCACGTTACTGGATTCTAAAGATCACTGTTGCACCCCTGTGGGGGGGGGTTTGCCCCAAAAGTCTATACAAAGCGGGTCATGTGAGGTGTCACATGAAAGCTTATGTTCTACTGATTCTGTAGGTGCTATTCATGTACTTGTATAATATCTGTATGTGGAGTTATAAGTATGTACTCTGTGTTGATGCTGGAAAATTCTTTGTCTGAGGCAGAGCAATGTGCCAGGAATGTTCGTTCCATGGCTATGCTAATTAGTGAGGCTCCAGGGACAATAGATCTCTAGGTGCCAAAGACATACCTGAGGAATGAATCTGGATACCTGCAGACCAGCCAGAATAATGTTTGCTGGCTTAGGACACAAGGATAGGTCCCTGGGCCATGTGACCCACTCCAGCTTGGCAGAGATCAGGGATGGATATAAAATGCCATGTGGCAGACTCCATTTGGTCTTGAGTTCAGCTCCTGATCCCAGATGCAGCCTTGCAGGGAACAACGAGCCAGGAAGAACCATGGACCCATCCTGACATAGGATGTACACCAGAGACGTTTAAGATAGCAGTTTGTAACATCTCTGCTAAGAGCCTGCATTGAGAACTTGGTGATTCGATGCATGTAATGTATTCTCCTTAACAACCTTACTCTCATACTTTTCTTTCTTTTATTAATAAACCTTTAGATTTTAGATTCTAAAGGATTGTCCCAGCGTGGTCTTATGGGTAAGATCCAGAGTGTAAATTGACAGGGACCTGTGGTTGGTTTCTTGGGACCGGAAGAACCCGTTCAGGGTAGGTGAGATTGGGTTCTAAAACCCCTCACCTGTGTGCAGGCCTGGGGCTGATTGGGGCACAGGGAGAGCTGGGGTGTCAGAGGGGTTTTGCTCGTGAGGCTTCAGGCTGGCCAGATTGGTAGCTGGAGCGCTCGGTGTGACTGGTTTGTGGCCTATTTGGGAAGGTCCCCGGTCTGGGGCTGTAAGGAGCCCCCACTTTTGAGCAATTCGCCCTGAGCGGACGCCCTCAGCGGTGCCCAGACCCAGCCTGGTCCGTCACAGAGCTGTAGGGAGATGTGCAGGGAGGACTCCTACTTCATCTCCAGACATGTTAACAAGCTGTTCTGGGGACACACAACGTCCTCCCCCCCACTGTCTAGGCACAGTGGCCGCCACAGATCACTCCCAATTGCCTTAGCCCACTTTTATCATGATTAAAACTGTGAACTCACCAGCAATACCCTTCCCGCCATCAGGGCCTGGCAGCCAGACCACCTGGGAGGAGGGGGGTTGTGTCCAAAGTTATAAAAAGGTCCTGGCTGTTGGTGAGATCGGATGCCCTGTTTGCCTGCTGACTGTACCCCTCCTCCTTCTCTTCCTATTCACACTGTCCTCTATGCTGCAGACACTGCCTGAGGAGTGTCTTGGGAGGAATCCTTGGACTGGCTTGGGAAACTGGTTAGGTCACCCCCAAGGATCACATGCAGCTGCTCCTAGAAGGAGCATGTTTGGTGATGGTGATGACCCAGATCATCCGTTTGCCTCCACTATCTTCTGGTACGCCTGCCTCAGCTCCTTGATTTTCACGCAGCACTGCCGGCCGTTCCTGGTGTATCCTTTCTTCTCCGTGCCCTTGGCGATCTTGACAGAGAGAGCCACTTTTTTATGCTGCTTTGTAGTTCTGTGAGACGATTCCTTTCCCCCCCACAGCTCCATGCTGCTGCTCATTTGCAACTCTGGGCATATACGGTCAGGTGTGATGCTCAGGTGTGCTGCCTGCTCTGAGGTCTGCTCACCACTCTGGCCACAAAGGAAATGAAATTCAAATTTTCCCGAGGATTTTCCTGCGCACCTGGAGAGCAGTAGAGTTGAGAGTCTTGGCCAGAGTGGTCACAGTTGGGCATTGTGGGACACTTCCTGGAGGCCAAGAACGTCTGCTTTCACAATGCAGTGTCTGCACTACCTTAAAGTCAACCATGCAAGGTCGAATTTACCGTGACTCCTCATGAATAGCAGGAGTACCAAAATCAACTGTAATGGCCCTTAAAATCAACAGCACAGGCTTAGTGGTGTGGACTCGTTTATAAAATTAACCTAGTGCAGCTAAGTTCGACCTAAACTCCCAGTGTAGACCAGACCTTAGTTTTATATGCTTTGCCTGCCCTTGAGCAACTTTCAGTTTCTGTAGTCTTCCAGTCACACTCGCCTGTCTTTTCCATAATGTGTCTGTCGTCGTCCCTATTGCTTTGTGGAAGACCCACACAAACTGATTAACTCCATCCCTGTGGAAAACGTGGGAGACTTCTGTATTATTTCTGTGACTATTATAGGTGCTTCCGTTTACTTGCTTATTTTTCTACTGCTGCCTATTTTGGACTCTCCAAGGGTTCTCATACCAGAGTCGAGGTCTGCCTGTACAGGGAAGGTGCAGATAATAATTTGAGACAAGCCTAGTCACCATATTCAAAAGATAATACGCATGTGAATTGCCTTGAAGGCTCACCTCGGATAGAAATCTGGCAGGCTGGCAACACCAGGAGAGGAGTAACCTTAGAGAGAGGCATAACCCAGTTTTGTCAAGACTGAGAGCAGATGAAAAGATTTTAAAGGGGGAGGCATGGGGAAAAATCTGGAACAGAGACCTTTGAACTGTACTATTGTCACATAGCGGGAAAGACTGATGGTGAGCTAAGTATGCCTCTGCATAAAAGGGCACGTCTAAACTACGGTTATTTTCGAAAGAGGATATGCAAATTCAGCGGGAATTTGCATATCTTCCGATCTCACTTTCAAAACAGGATCTTTTGAAAGTGAAAGTAGTCTGGATGCATTTTTTGGGAACCCCTTTTTTGAAAAAAACCGCGTAAACTTCCTTTTTTTAAGGAAGAGCGTTTTTTTTCAAAAAAGGTTTTTTCCCCGGAAAAAACACGTCCAGACTACTTTCACTTTCAAAAGATCCTCTTTCGAAAGTGAGATCGGAGGAAGATATGCAAATTCCCACTGAATTTGCATATCCTCTTTAGAAAATTCTGTGTAGTCTAGACATAGCCTTCATGGCTACACAGCTCTCAAGAGAAAGGACTCCTACATGGTACCAAGCCCAGTTGTCCCTGCTAAGGAGCCACAATGTGAAATCTGGGGTGCCAGGGAGCCACAATGTGAAACCCAGGGGCACGGTCTCAGAGTACAGAGAGGCTGCAAGACATGACACGTCCTGTGATCTGTGCTATTATAAAGAATAGATGGATAAACTGATTATAAATGAAGGATTGTCAAATGCAGTGTAAACAAAATGGGGACAAAATATGTATTCTCTTATCTCCATTACAGCAATGTTACGGGGCAGCTGGTGGAAAATATTTTTAAGTAGAAATGATTTTTTTTTTTCTTGATGTGATCTTTTGATTCCTCAGCACTGGCTGGTGCATAGTTCTTTTGTTTCTTGTTACAGTGTTTCGCTTTGTTTTTCCTCGTTACAATCAAGATAATCCAATACAATACCGCAATAAGAATTTCAGCTATTTAGTTACTTTTCAGAAGTTGGCTTAATTGTCTCTTCCTTTGTTAAATGATAGCTCTTTACTGTACATAATCAGCCAGACTGAAGAAGGGAGCATTAAGCAGATAAAGGCTTTGTTTCTGATCAGTAAATAAAGGCTTTTGAAATATTACTACTTACAACTGTAATATAGGGTAAATTACATAGAAGATAATGGTCCTTCCATTCTCTTGGGCACAGCTGTATAACAAAGTAAGAACTCTTTATGTAAGTAGGCATTGATTTTTACTGTGCATTTCAAAGAAATCCAATCCTTTCCTTCTCAGATGTTTTCCTGTGTATGGCAGAAGACCAGAAAAGTCTGTGCTGCCGAAATTAGTGCACGTCATTTTTGGAAGATCATAAAATGGGATCACATATTTTGCACCTCAGAAATTATGCAAATGAATGTGATATGTGATAAATCGTTCAAAATGAAGAAGTGAGGCAAAGGGAAATTCCTTGTTTAGAAATGGAATACACATGAAAAATGAAGTTCTCCAATGGCAGATATTTGAGTAAAGCAGGGCACTCCTAAATTGTGAGAAAACCCTAACATTCTTTAGTTTTCATTTGTATTAGTCAGCAGTTCAAGATAATAATTTATAGCAGTTGAGGGGATCTTACTTCCCATCTACATGTAGGGAGGACTCTTGTCTGTTGCTACTTATACATTGATAGGAGAACTCCCTAAAATGTGGGGTGTGAAACTAGGAGTAAAGGAGGTCTTAAGCCATGCTCAATAAGGAAGAATTAAAGGGTATATTTTATTTTAGGAAGTTAATGCACATTGCCTCCTTGTAGAAACTTGGAATGGAGGTGGATGGATGAAAGAGGGCCAACAAGTGCCTGGACAGACAGACTCCATTGTGTTAAAGCATAACAGTTCTGCACATGTTTGTATCTATGCGGACTTCTGACTTGCAATATTTACTAATGTGCAATGGTAGTGACTTTGCATTTATTATTCAGGATGAACCTCTCTAGTCTAGCACCCTCTGGACCAGAGAATTTGCCAAATATTGTCTAGCAGTATTACCAACACTTCCACTGCACACTGGTTCCTTAGAAGACATTTAGGGGTAAATTAGAGCTAAATAACAGCACAGAACACTGAGAGCTAGGACTAGTGGCTGTGAAAAAATTTTATGGGACCGTGGGAAACTTAGGACATGTCCATAAGTGGACATCCGGCTCACTAAAATCATGCCGGATCATGGATGTTGCCAGATCAGAAAATGCTGGACTAGAGAGGTTCAACCTGGTATTTGTTTCTGCTGCTGGTATACATGATGCAAAATACACCCAAATAGTGTATTTTTAAAATAAAGTTCCCAAGGTCCATATTTTATAGTAAAATTAGATAGTGATGAATTTGAAGGGATGGAAACTAGAAAACATCCCCCCTCTGCTCCCCTGATCCCCACTGCAAAATCTTGTTTCTGGGGCAAAACACTCAAAACATTCACAGCAACATAATACACATTCTCATCCTCGCCCCCCCCCTCCCATTTTTTTCTGTGCTTTGTGTTGTTGTTTGTTTAGCCTGTCTTGCAACATTCAGCATACCTGTTAACCCAGGGCAAAATTGGTAGGTCAAGTAAAAAAAATACACCCCTCCCCCCCATTGTCATTTGACGGGGTGGATGAATAGATCTGATATCTTTTCCTGCTAGTCTTGTAAGTCAAAACCCAAGCACCTTTGGCTGCAGATTCAGGACTATTTTATGTACGTGTCCCCTTGTAGTGGTTTAATAAATAAATCAGGGAACCAAGTTGTATCTTAGATTTGACACAGAAATGTGCGTGTGTCTGAACCCATGTCTCTTTTACGTAGTTGAAAATGGACTAGAAATCGGGGTGTTTGCTAAAGTGCTGGTACACTTAGTAGTTTTTAAATATGCACTTTAATTTCAGACAGCTTTCTTTCTCGCCATGAACCGTGCTGGTTCCAGGCTATGTCTCCTAATGTAGATTAATAATTTTACAAAGAGTTGTTCCATAGTACTCTATGGAACAACTGGCAGACAGAGGTGGCCCTAGAAGATCTAACACAGCTTTCTATGATGATATTAAAAACACTGTCAATTCATTTTTCCCGCAGGGGAGTTCTGCTGATCTTCTGCTATATATTTGAGAGTGTTTGTCTGCTTGTGTTTGTCTGACCCCCAGTTGGGAGACATGCACCCCTTCCCAGCTATGCCCACTGCAGTGGCCATGGAGAGGTGCTTCTCACCTGGCCCCAAGCTGCTGCGGTGAGAGGGGGCTGAGGCCTGCCTACTGAACCCCTCATTCCCAGCCCACCCCAGAGCAATGATAGCAATGAAGACAAACAAAAATTAATTGAGTTAAGGACCCAAGCAACGCGGGTAAACCTTCTAGTTTTAAATACAGGCGTATTTACCATGCAGATATCAGTTTGATATGTAAGAGTTTGGATCATCCATTTCTATAACATATTGTTTGCTCTATTGTTGGTAGCTTTCTATATAGACCATTGAATAGCACAGGCCGGGGATGGAGGAAGAGAAAAAACATTTTTTCTCATTGTGAGCTTATTTTGTGGTTTTCTTTGCTCCCAGGAGGAGCTGTTATGATTGAAAGTCTGGTACATTTTACCATCTATCCACAATGAGTGGAGGATTTATTTTTCAAATGAAATTTTGTGTGTCTGCCGCATTACCGGCAATTGTATTGAATAGCTATTTTAGTGAAATATAACCTGAGCATTTGTATTGACCTAGCACTTAAAACGTAGCCAAGAGAAGGTGGAATATTCATCTTTATGATACTAGCTTCCTCCATAATGAGACATTACTTCCTATCATAAAGGAAGTCATCTTTGGGCCCAAACTTACTGTGTGTATATTCAGTTATTTCTTTCTGCTCCATTAATTTTCTTCAGAGTCCTTTTATGTGTATGGATGCCTTTTTACTCATTTATAATCCCTGTCAACTGCCTCTCTCCTCTATGAAATCCATTTCTATAATACTGGGTATTACACAAATTTGCTGGAGCTCTTAACACAGATAATGTGGGTGTGAATCTGTCTTGCCCACTCGTTGGATTCCAACTTTCTAGTTTTCAGCAGAATTACACAAATGGCTTTATTTCTCACTGAAGGAATAAAATGTCTGCTATAAAGAAAAATACAATTTGAAGAAGCAGCCAAAGTACAGTGATAACATTGTATACTGCTTTGTAAAGTCAAAACACTGCAAAAATGCTACACTAGTAGGTATAAGATTAAATACATTTCTGTATGAGAGCCTTAATATCCCATTTCCATGAATAACAAAAAGGCATTTATGTTTTGTGGCACATTTCAATAACTTGCATTTGGAAACTCTTCACTTTTTACAACTTTCTTTTCCTTTGTATTTCTTTCCTAATTCTTTATTACTAAAAATACTGGCAGAATCTGCTTTTAATCTTTTGACCTCATAATCATTTCCACAATGACCCATTTTGATGCCACAAACAGTATTGTAACATTAAATGGAGAAGTTGAAGGACCAGATGATGCTTAAAAAAAAAAAAAAGGCTTTTCTGGCAACAACTTAAATTCATAAACGTTTAAACAAAGATACATAGCTATGCATGCAATAAATACCATATAATACTGTAGAACAGTGCAGTCAGAAAAAGATTGGAGGAAGAAAGTTCTTACATCTTAGGGGTTTAGTTCTTGTCCTGTTGTTTAAAATAGTAAAACTTGTACCTTTGTCTTTTAAAAAATGGCACTTGTTTAATATTTTTTAGTAGGATTTTCAAAGCAGCCTAACTGGAAATTTGGGAACCCAGCTCCTTGATGCGTCTTTGAAATTCCTATATTGTAGATATATTTTTTGGTACTAAAATAAGGGGGCATGGCAGGACTATATTGCTCTTTTGCTTGCTTTTTTCCCTTTTTTCACCTTTACTTTGTACACATGGCATGTTTCATAAGCATGGGTTTAGACATCCCTAAAGTAATTTCTCATTAACTACCGCTACAGAGTTCGTAGGACAGAGCCCATGACAATGCAAGCTGCCTCAAACTGCCCTACCAGTGTGTTTCACCCCAACTTGCAGGGATCACTTCTAGTGGTGAGAGGGATTAGTTGAATTAACAGACCTTTCCTTATCTGGATCTGGTTTAACTACAAAGTCTCTTTTGATTGTTTAAAGTGAATAAACTAATTAGGCCATACTGTTTATGCAGCTTTTTAATTTAGGAAGGACGCTAACTGAATAGGATACAACACACATCTAGAAATAGTGTACTAAACATCCTAGCACCATCTGAGCTAAAGAAACTAGGCATGTTAACAGGTAACTAGTTAACCAGTTACCTGGTAAGCATCACCTTTGTGTCAGAAGAGCATAGAAATACTTGGTTTTTTATATGTGTCATGTAAAACAAAAGTAAAATGAAGTGGCAGACATCTGTGTAACTTAAATTACAAATTCAATGGCAATTCTTTGTTCTTTGTGGAGCTAAGCAAAGGAGCCATCAGATGGTGGGTTTACAATGTGGCAGTGAGGACAGTGGATATTCCCATGTATATTTAGTGCCATTTATATTTATTTTATTTTATTTAGAGTGAATAAAAAGTTCCCACACAAAGGCTCTCTAAGCACCCTGCCAATTATTTAAAATTCTGAAAGCAAAGTGCAGTTCTTTCCACTCACCCCATAAACTGTAAGTGGTGGTTAAAAAGATAATATTTTTCTATTCACTAGCACATCTTGTGCTCTGATCAGACATTAGTACAACAGAGGAATTGTAATTTGTTTGCCTTTGCATTATCTCTAGGTTGAGAAGGGATACAATTCATAGGCACAGCAAGTGGAGTTGACATCTGGAGGGTACATGCTGAACTGTGATATAGTCTTGGGTGCATGATAAATGTGGTAAGAAACAGGAATGATTCCATTGACGTCAACTAACATTAACTTCAATTAAATCAACATTTCCCCCTAGATTTCTGTGATCTGCTCTGCAAAAGACTTGCTGTATGACCAAGGGCATGTCACTTAACTATTCTGTGCTTGTTTTCGCATTTGTAAAACAAAAATTTTAACCCATCATGTGAGATTCTCAAAGGCACTGAAGATCTTTTATGTTATTTAAACAAGTTCCAAAATGTTTGCTTGTTTGTCTTAACTGCAGTGTAACATACAAATTAAAAAGGTCTTTTTATTGAAGAGGAACAATATGTGCATATGGTTTTTTTGAGGGGATTATGATGAGGTCAAAGTACTTTTTAAGGTGAAAAATACCACACTATTTTGAAGTATTTGAGCCTTCCAGAATTCCACCCTTGGAATAATTGGTGCTGCTTTCTTTAACTTGCTCCTCTCTGCGTTTATTGGAAAGGGGTGATAATAAATTTATTGTATGGAAAAAAGCTACTATTAAGTCTGCAGATTGGAAGGTGTTTTTTTCTTCTTCTTCTAATTCTCCATCTGTTCTGGATGTTGGTCTAGCTAATTCATCATTTGCTAAAGTAGTGTCAGTGATGTCGTAGTTTGAAAATGTTGTTGTTGGATCACGGTAATGTTAGGAGGAAGATGAACAGGAATTTGCTTTTAGCTCCAAAGCAGGTAATTAGCAGCAGCTGCTGTTAGAGAGATGATTAACAGAGTGACATTTCTAAAGATCAGCTTGTCTTTCTGAAGGAATTCCTTTCTAGTCAAGGTTATGAGGGAGGTGGATTGGCGTGGTAGTTCAGCAAAAACAAGATCCCCTGTTCTTATAATGAAGTTACTTTCAAATTATACACAAAAGTGCTGTAGAATTCTTTAGCATCTGCCCTTCTTGTGGTGCTTTTTTGGGAAGAAAAAGTTCACTTTTCCAGTAAGCTATGTTTGTAGTACCATTGGAGCAGAGCTGTGTGGCAGATTCCAGACATTTGTACTAATGTAGGGGTGGGCAATAATTTTTGATGGGGCCACTCCAAGATTTTGGACAGAGGTTGAGGGCCGCACTCTTCCATGATATGAATGGAGATGCGGGGTCTGGGATGGAGGTTGGGTGCTGAAGGCAGCTTGGGGTAAGGGACTGAGGTGCAGGAGGGAGACTGGAGTCTGGGCAGGAGTTGGGATGAAGCAGGCGGTTGTGACCTAGGGAAGGGGACTGGAGTGCAGGTGTTTGGGATGTGACCTTGGGGCAGGAGATTGGGGTGTGTCAGCCGATGGTCAGGGCAGTGAGTGGGGTGTGTGTGTGTGTGTGTGTGTGTATTATACACCCGAGACTTCAACTGCCAGGACCGGGGTCCTTAGCAGCAGGCAACCTGGAAGAGGTTGACGGGCGCCCTAACGGATCTGTCCCTTTTGACCGGCTGGAGTTCTTTTAAATTGTGCTTGGTTCTGTTACAGCAACTGAAGGAGTCAGGTTAAAGCTTAAACAGTTACTATTTTATTGTTACAGGGTAAACTTAGCTGTTAAATGCTACTGCTGTGTTACAGATAACACAGCCACTACAAAAGGACAGAACAGAAATTACACTTAAAACAAAAGTCACTTACAGGTACCATGAAACCCTTTTGGTTCTCTGAGCTCTTATTCAATGCATGCAAAATAGACACCTAGCAGGTATATATTCTCACCCCTGCGTTCCAGACTTGGCGTGGCCAGCGTCTTTCTCTCAATCCCTCGGGAAGAAGTAGGGCGAGGTTGGGCGCCCCACAGACCTCGGAGACAATCAATACCTGCCAGCAGGTATAGATGATTGAGCTCAAATGGGGTGGGCTACTAAACCCCTCTTTATACCCCTTGGGTCACGTAGGCTTCTTCCTGGTCTCAAGTGGCCAATTAGGAAAATGGCTTTGAATGCCAAGTTTCCTACGAAGGGTGCAAAGCATAATTCACACCTGGGAAAATGCAGACAATGGGCACTTCTAGTATGTGATGGGCAAAGATTCCTCTCCTGGGACAGTGCAGGCTTGTCAATTACTGGTACTAGCCATCAGGGCGACGGGAGGCCCCGGGTTGTCAGCTAGCCCATTTACTGTCTGGTTTCTGTTTATGGTAGAGTCAGGGACAGGCAGCACACCTGCGTTCCCAGGGCATCAAAGGCTGACTGCCTTTCTCTTGCTCTTTGGGAAACAAGATGGGGTTCATGTTTGGCTACAGGGTGCCAGATCTGGGAGGGGGTATGGATGTAAGAGGGGAACAGAGGGTTTGGGTATGTTGGGGCAGAAAGTTGGGGCAGGAAAGGGCTGGGGTGCCAGAAGCAGGCTGTGGCCAAGAGACTTACTTGCCAGCTGCCAAACTAGTCTGCCTGCCTGCAGAGCTTAAAATGTTTCCCAGCCAGCCAGCGTGCCTGGCCATGTGCTTCATGAATAACTGAACCTGGGAGAGGGGGCATGATTCTTCTTAGCTGCCTGTTATTCCAACAAGCAGCTCCCATTGGCCGGTTTCTGCCAGAAACCGGCCAATGGGAATGTGCTGGGAGGTTCCTAAAACTTCCCCTCTCCCTCCAGTTTTAAAACAGAAGCAGAGCCCCGCAGCTGCATTTCTGCCCGGCACACGGGGCTGCAGGGCAAGCAGGGGAGCCTGCCTGGGGCTCCCCACTGCCTCTGTGGGCAGGATCCGATGGCTTGGCGGGCAGGCCCTGTGGGCTGTATTTTGCCCAGGCATGTACTAATGTCTTTATCGTAGGTTAAATAGCTTATAACGTTCTGACTACGAATTTATTTTGGAACCCATTGTGAGCACAGTATTAAGAGGAAGGGGAGGACACAGGGTTTAGTGGCTCACAAGACTCCTGTTGAGAGCAGTGAACTCTTGATTTGGTTCCAAGGAAACTAGAATTGCAGGGATAGGCAGTAAACCCTAAAACTGGTATCCAAAGGCACGTCCTGTAGCAGGTCACTTACGATTTATCGATTCCAAGACCAAAAGGGGCCATTGTGTCAATATTCCCTCTAATCTATTCCATCCATGTACATATTTTTCCATCCAGGTGCAGAATGAATGTTTCTATGTTCATGGAGGCATATGTGAATGTGCACCACCTGCAGGGGCGGCCCTAGACTAGCTGCCAGCAACTGGCACCCTAGGCGCACCATGCAATCGGCGCCCCCACCTCCAAACCCCTCAATGATATTGCACCACCATTTGGCACCCCATTTAACTTGGCGCCCTAGGCGACTGCCTAGTTTGCCTATATGGATGGGCCGCCCCTGACCACCTGTAGAAACAAAACCTAGCTATGGGTGCTCTGCTGATCAGCTGGGTGGCATTTGAATCTCTCCTGAGTGGCTGCACAAGTGCACAACTCACAGAGATCATTGATTGTGTTTATCTAGTTTGATCTCCTGTATAACTTAGGCCAGAGGAGAACTAGATAGATAATTCCTAGAGCTTGTCTTTTAATCAAAATTTGAAGTTCTTGTAAAAAAAAAAAAAAAGTTAACAGAAAATTTCAGCACAACCCTTGGTAAATTGTTCCGTTATTGACAACTTTCACAATTAAAAATGCTAATTTACAGTCTGAATTTGTCTAGTGTCAGCTCCCCGGCGACAGATCATGTTACACCTTTCTCTGCTAGATTGAAGAGCCCAATACTAAATATTTGCTCCCCATGTAGATACTTACAGATTGTACTCAAGTAACCCCTTTGCATTCTCTTTGAGAAATAAATCGAACTCTTTGAGTCTATCACTAATCCTTTAATCATTCTTGTGGCTCCTCTCTCAAGCCTTTCAGATGTATCAATATCTTTCTTGAAATGGGTACAGTAGTCTGGCAGCTGTCACACCAATGCCAAATACGGAGGTAAAAGAACTTTTCTATGGCTGCTCAAGATACCAATTTTTGTACATCCCAGGATTTCTTTAGCTCTTGCAGCATTATCACATTAGAAGCTCATGTTCAGGTAGTTATCCATGACTCCCAAATCTTTTTCAGTCACTGCTCCCAGGAAAGAATCCCCCCATTGTGTAAATATGGCCTGCATTCTTTGTTCCTAGACATATGTTTACTGTTAGCTATATTAAAAAGCATATTGTTTGCTTGTGCCCAGTTTACCAAGTGATCCAGTTCACTCAATCAATGACCCGCTGTCTTCATTCAATACCAGTCCCACAATTTCTGTGTCTCACAGAAGCTTTATTAGTGATGATCATATGTTTTCTTCCAGGTCATTGATTGAAATGCAAAATAACGTAGGGTCAAAAACTGATTCCTGCCAGCCTCCATGGTCATTGCCGATGATTCCCTGCTTACAGTTACATTGAGGCCTATCTGAGTCGGTTTTTAATGCATTTAATATGTTAATATGCATGTTAATTTTTGTATCCTTCTAGTGTTCGAATCAAAATGTGCAGTAGCAAACCAAACTTACAGAAGTCTTAATTGTGTCAACGCTATTACCTTTATCAACAAAATTCATAATTCCATCAAAAAGTATAAAAATTGGTCTAACAGAATCGGTTTTCCAGAAACCTATGATAACAAGGCACTGCACTAATTGTTATCCTCTTAATTCCTTATTAATTAAGTTCCATTATCAGCCTCTTCATTATCTTGCCTGGGATCAATGTCAGGCTGACAGGCCTATAATTATCTGAGTCATCCTGTTTACCTCTTTTTAAAATTGGCATTTCTTTCAGTCTTCTTCCCCAGTGCTCCAAGACTAGTTAAAAATCAACATTAATGGTCCATACAAATTTCTCAGCCAGCTCTTTCAAAACTCTTGGATTTAATTAATGTGGACTGCTGGTTTAAAGTTAGACATTTTTAATAGCTTCAGTTTAACATTCTCCAGTGATACTAATGGATTTAATGGAGACTTCACATTTAACTATTTGAAATGTTTATATTCTCACTGTATTGTTAATCCCTGACAATGTATTTTGTTCCCCAAATTAAGGCTGTAACACAAGTAAAATTTGTAGTATTTTCCTCCAGATAGCTGATAGCATATTTAGGGTGTTGAGGTTTTTCTCATGTGTTATACTAAGATAGTGTGGCAAGTTGTAAAGATGCTGGCTTTTCATTTTGCCAGTGGGTGCCCCACACCAGCTCCACCCCTTTCCCTAAAGCTCCACTCCTGCTCCTCCCTTGGGGGCTCACTCTACTCTTCCTACCCTGGCTCTGCTCCCTCCTCTGTATCTCCCCTCCCCTGAGCATCTCCTGCCCCCATTTGCTCATTTCTGCCCCCTCCTGCCTAAGAGCAGTGATGAGGAGTATGGTGGGCACCCCCTTGCTCAACAGCTGGTGATGAGCAGCTAGCCCCAAGGCCACCAGAACAGCAGCCTTGGCCAGTCCCATCAGTGTTGAGCACCCTCTGTTTTTCTCTGGGGGTGCTTGAGCTCCTGAGGACCCATCTGGCACCTCTGGCTGTAAACATCACTACAGGTTGAACCTCTTCAGTCTAGCAACACTTCCACTGCTTACTGGGCTCTTAGAAGACAGTTAGAGGTAAATTAGAGCTAAATAACAGCACAAACACTCGGAACCAGGACTGGTGGCTCTACACAAACTTTATGGGACTGCAGGAAATTTGGCCACGCTCATAAGTAAAATGATGCCGGACTATAGATGTTGCTGGATTAGAGGGGTTCAACCTGTAATAAGATTTGCAGTATGCCTTAAAACAAAACTGTTTATGCATACCACCTTAAAGCTAAGCATATTGTTTGGTAGTTTGATAACTAGTAATTTATTAAAACATACAAATGATCCCTCTTCTGGCTTCTCCTGAAAGCCAGTTTTCCCAAAGAAATAAGTTATCAAGTTGGATCAAATCCCATGCCTCAACTTTGCGAATCCCCCTTCCCCCCTTTAAAAATCCTGCAGAGCTGTGCTTATTTTTAAGTTTAATGGCCCAGGGTTCCTGTAATATGTTGTTCACTTCCAGCATGTTTTTATTCCCCAACCAAATAAGAGCTTAAAAAAACAACAAAGCCTTTTGCTTGGTAGGGGAAGGAAAATGCTTAGAAAGCTTTATTTGTGCTGCACAGCTAGAATAATTAGATGGCTAATGAAGTTCTGCTTTGGGGGGGGAAAATAACACTGCATTTGCAATATCTATGTAAACTTGTAATAATTGTAGGAACTTTCTGGACCTGTTTCCAAATGTTGGTGGGATAGGAAATGCCACACTGATAAGAGCAGGAGACCATGTTGTCCATTATCCTGTCTCTAGTAGTAATTCTTACCAGGTGCTGAAGGAGAATATGTAAGAACTCTGCAGCAGGCCTACGTGGGATAATGTGTCCCCCCATTATATGTCAGTCTGTTCTCTAAGGGTACATCTACACAGCAATTAGACACCCATAACTGGCCCAGAGCAACTGAGTGAGGCTTTCAGAGCTGGGACTGCAGAGCTGTCAAATTTCTGTGGAAATGATCAAGCTCAGGCTGGAGCTAGGCTCTGTGACCCTCCCCTCTCTCAGCACCTCTGAACCTGGGCTTCTTCCCAAACCCAGATGTTTACACAGCAGTTTTTAGCCCCACAGCCTGAGCCCCATCTGCCTGAGTGACCTCACCCAGGCCAGCCACAGCCAGACCATGGGTCACTTACTCCAGGATAAATGTACCCTCATCTCTGAAACAAGATACAGGACTATGTAGCACTTTAAAGACTAACAAGATGGTTTATTAGATGATGAGCTTTCGTCATCTAATAAACCATCTTGTTAGTCTTTAAAGTGCTACATAGTATTTTGTTTGTTACACCAGACTAACACGGCTACATTTCTATCCCTCATCTCTGAGTTTAACTTGTGAAGCATGAGTTTTAAAATCCCTTCCACAATGTAACAACATTAGTTATGATAAACCTGCATATACTTGACATCCATGTAAATGTACAGGTCCTTTTCAATCTTGCAACCGTCTTTCCTTTTTATGGGTATTGAATTTGCAACCTTTTAGTTTAATTGAATGCCCCCTTGTTCTTGTGCTGAGACAGAGGACAGAAATGCTTGATCTACCTTCCCAAGACCATTCATTCTTTTACGTATTTTCTATTGTGATCCTCGTTATTCATTCATCTCTCTAAGATAAACAATTCCCGTCTTTTTCAATTTCTCCCTGTCTTTCCAGGCCCTTGACCATTCTTGTGGCTCTTCTCTGAATCCCTTCTCATTGTTTAACTATCCTTCTTTCTGATATGGATAATTGGTACTTCACATGGTATTCCAAATTATGCTGCATCATTGATTTATATAATGATGTTCTCTGTATTAGTTTTCATCCCATCTTTTTATGCATCCTGAAATGCTGTTTGTTTTTCTTCTGACTGCAATTGCACATTGAACAGAGCTCTTAATTGAATTATCTACAATGACTCCAAGGTCCCTTTTCTGAACAGATAGCTAATTTAGAACCTTGTAAGGTGTATGAATCTTACATTTTTCTCTCCAACGTGCATTACTGAAGAAGTGGGCTGTGCTCACAAAAGCTCATGATACCATCTACATGTTTTGTTAGTCTTTAAAGTGCTACCAGACTATTTGTTGTTTAAGTTTATCCTGTACAGACTAACTCAGCTACCCTCTGAAGCTTTTGTTCATTCATTGACATTCAGCTTCATGTGCCTTCATCCATTAGAAATGTGCATCTGTCTGTGACCCTGTTTAAAAAACTCCTCCTAAACGGTGAGAGCTAGAACAGGGGTGGCCAACTAGTTAGAGACGAAGAGCCAAAATAGCTGTGGATAGGGTGTGAAAAGCCACGTATTTTATATTTATTTTTATATATCTATATATAGATAGATATAGTACACAAATGTAGTGATAAAAATAACATTACAAAACCAAAAAAAGTCTCTAGTCACTTAAAAAAATTCATGTCCCATCCATAGATCTTCAGAGAACTTGACAAGGAACAAACATCAAATTAAAAAAAACCCTTTAAAAATACAGTAATATTCTTGAACTAAAAAAAGCATCCCCACCATGTATTTTAAATTTAACACTACTGGTCTATTATGTCTGGTGAGTTTTTTTAAAATTAAACTGAACTGACAGGTAAATTAGCACAATTTGAAGTGCCTGTTTCACTCCAGCTTGTTGATTTCTGGTATGGTTTACTTTTTTTTTTAAGCTTATGATAATTATGGTTTTTTTATAGTTCTAAAAATTCAGGTCTGTCCTAGACTGCAAATATGGGAAGTTCAAAAACAATAAAGGGAGAGACTCATATCTCAGAATAATTGCGTCAGCCTGGCAAATAGCCTTTGAATTTTCTTTAAAGAAACAGTGTAAACCAGGTACGTGCTGATTCTTTTTTTTTGCCCTGGAATTTAAGTATGACATCTGTGTTGGCTGCCTTATTCTGCGTCCATGAAGACTTTGAGTTTAAGGTGCTTCAGCCCCCCTCCTCTAACCCAATGCCCTTTGCCTCCTGCAGAGCCAGGCACCCCCAGACCCCCTGCTCTAACCCTAACCCCACCCCTCCCCCAGAGCCAAGCAACCCCAGTCTCCCACTGTAACTCAATCCCTCTCCTCTCCCCCAGAGCCAGGCACCTCCTCTTCCCCGGTTCTCACCCAATGCTTGGGTTCCGGAGCCGCCGCCGCCGCCACTTCTCCCTCCAGACGCTGCGGCGTGTGCGCAGAGTGGCCATCCATGAGCAGTCCAGGCGCGTGGTTCAGAACTAGCAAGAGCCGCATTTCTTTAAGCAAAGAGCCGCATGCGGTTCGAGAGCCGCGGGTTGGCTACCCCGAGCTAGAGCCACCAAATTTGGTGTGCAGCTTTCTGTAAAACTGATTTAAAGCAAGGCCAGGATTTGGTTGTTCCAGGACAATGGGATGTGCCTAGAATTTGATTGTTTATCGTAAAATGGAAAGGGAAGGGTCTGGTAGGAGGAAGAGTTATACTGTGGAATGACCACCAGAGGGCAGCAAGCAAACCAACCAGCAGCACTTGTGTGGTTCCCACCCCTGAGTGGCCCTGGGGAGTGCTGGCAGCCAGAATACACACACACCCCCGGTGGCACCTGGGCTGGCCCCAGGGTGAAGCCAGAGGCTGGGCCTCCCACTCCAAGCCGACCCGGGCAACCCTAAGTAAGTCTTCTACTGTTGCCTATTTACAGAGTTTGTCTAGCTCTCTAAAGTTCCTCTCTGGTCTTGACTAACCTAAATAATCTAGTTTCATGTGTGAATTTTTGCAACTCACCCCTCCTCTCAGATAATTAGAGCCCTATGCGGATACAAATGTGCATCTGCGGATATAAATCGGTATCTGTGAAACTGCAGGGCTCTCAGGAACCACAGTGGCAAAAGGAGTAGAAAGTGGAGATGCTGTTCCTGGGAGCCAGCACTCCATGCTGATCGCTCCCCCTGTGAAGCTGTACCACCCTTAGCCCACCAGGCTCACCTGCATATCCCTGGGCAGGAGATGCAAACAGCTGGGTGGAAGAGGGCAGGGCTGTGGGTGGCACAGCCGTACGGGAGGAACTTCTGGCGCGTGTCAGCAGCAGCGGCGGCTTCATATTCTGCAACTTTTGCCATTGCGGTTTGTGGAAGAGCCCTGTGGTTTGGCTGATATCTGCATCCGTGGGATATCTGCATCCGCAGATATAAATTTGTATCTGCACTAGGCTCTACAGATAACTAATGTATTGTGGCAAGGGCCCCTCTTCCACAAGCCACTACTGGGGAGGCCTCCTCCCCTTAGCCCCCCAGTTAGGGGTTTTGCAGCGGGTCTCAACAGTAGGGAGCCCAGGCCACGTGCCCACAGGCTCCCTCCTTAGCTGCCTTTACCTAATGCCAGTCAAAATTGTTCTCTCTGGTTTCTTCCTCTCTGCCTCTCCACCACCTTCCTTTTGTCCTCTCCAGCCTCCAACTGCTGAGGCTTTTAAAGGCCCTCAGACAGACAGCAGAGAAGTCAGCTGGCCCCAATTAGCCTGAGCCAGCTCCCTCCCAGCTGCATCTAATTGGGCTGCAGTTCTCTGCTTCTCTAACAGGGGTTTTTCCCTTTTGGGCTGCCTTTTCCCCTCTCTGCAGCAGCTCCCTGGCCTGACCCTGTCACAGTATATATTTAACTTTCGACATGATGTAAATAAAATTGAGGCTCCCATTGTTAGCTCTCTACCAGGATGAAAATTATGCATTTAATTCTACTCTTTTTCTGTCTCCTAGCCAGTTTTTGATCCACAATGTTATTTTGCATCTCACTTACTCATAGCCATACTTTGCTACTTAATTTCTTTAGTGCTGTCTTGTGTGGGGACCTTGTGGAAGGCCTTTTGCAAATCTAAATAAATTATGTCAGTTGCTTCTCTTTTATCTGCTACAGTATTGACACATTCAAAGAATTCAAAGAGATTAATTAGAGATGATTTTCGTTTGCAGAAACAGTGCTGGTGGGACTCTATCATGAGGTTTTCTTGCTCTTTAGCAATTTTCTGCAATTTAAATGCTGAAGCTAGAAGTGCAGAGTGAGGCTCAAACCATTCAGTCTGATTCACCCACTTGGATCTGATTGAAGATTTGTCACCTAAGGTCTGTTCTGGGAGTGGGTGATGACAAATTTCATTGTTTCAAGTTCTCTCCCTTCTCTAAACCTGGAAGCATCAGGCATGCATGATAGATTCATCAGCTCATTTTTCAAACAGTAAATCAAATATTGCATGGATTTTTATCCATCAGAGTGGTGCATCTGTCAAATGTGTGCTCCAGAAAGCTCTGCCTGACAGCACTGAGAGCTGCTATAGATTCCCAGCTTTATCTTTGCAGGCTTATTCTGGTTCCTTCCTTCCCATATGGCATGAGATTTGAACATTTAGCTTCTGTAGTCATGTTTATGTATATGTATGTGTGTGTGTGCTGCCAGTCCCTGAAATAGTATGTGCTAACCGTGTGTTTTCCATTATCTATTTTTATAAGGTGAGGTTTACATATTTTCTGAACGTAGATTTGAAAGGTCAGCACCCAGTCCTGCTTTGGAGTTTTGGCAGCACAATATGGGGTGCTCGTATAACTCTCTCTATATTATCCCCTCCTCTCTATATTATCCCTTCGTCCTGGGATGAAACTGAAATCAATAAGGAGATGGATTAGAATATCGCTGCATGTTCTGCAGAAAAAATGGTAACTGTGTGTTATTGAGTGTACCTTTAATTGGTGGTTCTTCACTATGTAATCACACATTGCATTTCTAGTCAATTCTGTTGTAGGTTGAAATGTTGTTAAATGTACCATGGACTCTTACTAAACGGCTAAATAAAAAAATCCATACGAATTAGTCTGCGGGAGTGTTCCTTGCACTTGAATTTTTTTCCTAACTGGCTGACATTTAATAAGTCTCCTATGAAGGCTGACATGTTGGCTCTGCACAATAGTGGCATTGTAAGTGTGCTGATTGGCTTTTCAAATCTAAGAGCTACTGTCAGTACCAGAGCTGGAAGCAGTGCTGCGAATCCGGGATCAACACACTAGGAACATCAGTAATCTGCTGAGCCAGCATGTCAGCCCTTGGGAGGCCTTACTAAAAATCTGCTTGTTCTTTAAAAGGCTGAATTTATACTCTTGACAGTCTGTGCAGCCAGACTGTGTGTGTGGAGTGAGACACTTACAACTGGTTAGCAATTTGATAAATCTGCTAAACATGTACTCTAAACTCCACCTGTGTGGAAATGCAATCTCTCTTAAGCCTTATGGCTCCGAAGCAGGAAAACACTTAAGCATGTGCTTAAAGTTAAGTATCACTGATGTCAGTGGTGCTTAAGTGCTTTTTTGATTACTAACTAGATGCTTTCCTGAATCCGGTTCAGAAAAATACACAAACTTGTAAATAATGGTTGTTCAGTAAACTTGGAAAATTAGAAAACTCTCTAGAGTTCTTAGGCAATGACAACTTCTATTTCAAGGCAGCTGTTGACTGAAAATATATCACACTGCAGAGGCTATGAGTTATTTGAAAATGGCTCATGAGAGGAAGTAACTTCCAGGGTTTAACAAAGGGTGCCTTTGTATATAAGGGCTATCGTATAAAATAAGATTCCAACTAAATTAGGGTTTTTAATCCCATCTCTCCTCAACTCTGACAGATTATTCAATAGACCTAGTTAGAACCCTGCACAGATACAACACTTGTATCTGCACCCAATTCATGATGGATAAAAATGGTCCACAGATGCTGAAATCCGTGGGTATCTGTGGATTTGCAGAGTTCTAGGCATAGTGGTTACTTTGTTTAAATAATAATAAACCCCGATTAAATTTTGACACCACTGTCACTCCTCACAAGGGGTGTGTGTGACAGTTTGACCTGTGATACACCACCTCTGAGTGGAACAATTGTGTGTTGTTGTGATTTGAAAAATCTTTTTTTTTTTTTTTTTTAAACTTAGTTTTGGATCTCCTAAATCCTTATGAGCCTAGCAGTATTTCCCAACGGTAAACAAAAGTGTTACTCATATTGCTTTACTATAAGGTCTTCTGACACTGTAAAACAGGATGAGACCTATCTCTTCTCTGGCTTTTGATTAACAAGCTGGAATTCCCTGAGGCTCTCAGTGGCTTAAATCAGGTGGTGAACACGGAGTGAAGTTCACTGGGGATGTTTATGAAGTGGGAATGCTGACATCCTGCGAACAAATAATGGGTGCATGTCACTTTATTTATTTATTCATTCGTTTGTTTAAAATATTTATACCCCGCCTATCTGTTTAAAATATTGGAGGTGGCTTACAAAATTTTTAAAACACAATATAAATATATATGAAAAATTTAAAATACAAGCCTCCAAGGGGGTCATAAAACCTGCTAAGACACTTCGAGAGGAGGAACACACACACACTCACATACAAACTCAAACACCAATAAAAGCACGGGTAAAAGGCATGGCTGTAGCCTGGCGCGGAAACAATACCAGTGTTGGCACCAGGCGAACGACCCAGGGGAGGGAGTTCCATAGCTTTGGAGCAAAGGCTAAGAAGGCCCTGCCCTGCATAGATGTTAACCTTATCTCCACAAGTGGAGGAACACGGAGCAGAGCCTCCCCAGCTGACCTCAATCCCTGGGCAGGTTCATACGGAAGGAGACAATCCTTCAAATACCCTGGTCCCAACCCATTTAGGGCTTTATAGGTCATAACTAGGACCTTGAATTGTGCCCGGAAACATCCCGGAAGCCAGTGCAGCTGCCAGAGCGTTGGCATAATGTGTTCCGTATAGCGAGTGTTAGTTAAAACTCAAGCAGCCACATTCTGGACCAGTTGAAGTTTCCAAAGACTCTTGAAAGGCAGCCGCACTTAAGCATTTATCCAGCTATTGCAAATACACTGATTTGTCTCCCTTAAATAAACGTTGTAACTCGGAACTTTTAATTCTCTTAAATATGGTGCTGGTTATGGGTAAATCAAAATAAAAATGAATTTTTTTAAGGGGAAGCATGATAGGGTGGAATGGGGGCATAGGGAGCTGATGGGCAAATTAATTAGGCCATGCATATTTTCATGGAAGGTCAGATATGGGAAACAGAATCAGCCTCGGTGTGGCAGAATGTGCTTTTAAAATTTTAGAATAAACGTGAATCCAGGAAAAACACCCAGGATAAATTGTGCTAGTGCTAAATGTACAAATTATAAGGTAGGTATAGGAAATTTAAGATACATATTATGTGAGATGATTATAAAATGTCTATTTTGGACCAAGGTCTTGCAATAGCCAACTGATTCAGAATATTTTTAGCATCGTATATGGGATAGCCGTGTTAGTCTGAATCTGCATAAACAACGAGAAGTCCTGTGGCACCTTATAGACTAATAGATTTATTGGAGCATAAGCTTTCGTTTTCGTGGGCAAAAACCCACTTCGTCAGATGTATGTCTATGTTTACACAGTGATTCATCTGATCTGTCTCTGAGCAGACACAAAACAAGAACTGTTAAATCTAGTGTTGACACCCCCTAAAATCTGTTTTACCTGACCCGGGGGAGAAGGCTTTACTCTTGGTTGAAGGGTGACTGAATGGTGTTAATGCTTATCTTTCTCTGGATACTCAAGACCTTGAACAAAATGTCGTATTTTGTACATAAAGATTGACTTAATTAGACTGTTAACGATTGGATGCTTTTTATTCTCCTGTTTTGTTGTCGCCTTAATTTTACCTAGAAATTGAAATATAAAGTATTTGATTCCAGTTCGGGGTTTCTAGTAGTGGTGCAAGATTTTTCTAAGAAGATCATTTTGCATTTAGGCAACTTTTTGAGGTAGCTAGAGACTCAAATGAGAGCAGAGGTCCCTTGAAAGTCCTGTTGTAGACTCCTGAAAATCTGGCCTTGAGTCATGATTAATTTGTTACATCATTAGTTTCTTTGCTAACCTAGACGTGAGTTAGGGAATTCTTCATGGTTTTTGTATGTGTATTTTAATATTTTGCAATTTAAACTATTTCAGTAATAAGATATTATTCCCCAGTCTGTCTCTAGACTTTATACATGAAGGAAGACACTTTGTCAATCAAGAATCTTCTGGTGAGGGTAGTTATGTTGTTGTTGGGCTGAATCTGGCATTCAGCAATGTGATAGGGATTTCCTAGTAAGTCAGTGCTTTCTTGCACTCTCCCTTACTCTGCATGCTACAGTCTGCCACAAGCATGATCTGTAGCACCAGATGGTCCTGCAGAACTGCCTTCTGCTCAGGTTCCTTGTGGGAGACACCTAAATCATGTATCATGCAGCAGTTTTCCTCTTTCCAGGAACAAAGCAGCAGATGGGAGGTCTAATCTAAAGACAAAAACTTATTCTGGTTGGCCTGAGCAGTTTATCATGGAGTCATTACTAATATCTATGTAGTTGTTGCAAGGATTTTTATCCTCATTATTCTGGTTGCAATGAGATTTGCATTGAGAGAATTAACATTCCTCTTTTTAGACATGTAAGTAATCAAATTTAGTCCCCAAATTTGGGACAACAATATTTAAAATATGCAAACTCCTTGGTTATATGGAACTTGTTGAACACTGGATGTTGTTCTGGTAACTTAAGAAAGCTACACCAATCTATAAAAACTCAACTAGCCACCAGAACGTGCAACCAGTAAACGTAATCTGCATTCGAGGGTGCTTGGTTGGCTTACTCAGGGATGCAGTTGGAGGGTATGTCTACACTATAGAGGTTTTTTTTTTTCAGAAAAACAGCAGTTTTTCTGAAAAAAAATTCAATTACGTCCACACTGCAATCGCATTTTCGAAAAAAATCAAAAAAACCGAGGGGTTTTTCCAACATTGGTAAACCTCTTGCTACGATGAAGAAGCCTTTTTTCCGAAAGAGCTCGTTCGGAAAAAGGCATGTGTGAACGGGGAAGAGGGAATTCTTTCGCAAGACGAGGAAAGAGGAAAAAGCACAGGTGCCCTGGTGGCCACTCTGCCTATAGTAATCACACCTGAAATGCGAGATAGTGTCCATTCAATGTGGATGCTATCTGTCAAAAAAAGTAGATTGCTTTTTCGATGCGCTTTGGCAGGGTGGATGCTCTCTTTCGGAAGAAGTTTTTTCAGAAGATCTCTTCCAGAAAATCTTCTTCCGAAAGAAGCCTGCAGTCTAGACATAGCCAGAGATATGTGAGCTCTGAGTGCCAGCAGGGAGGTATCCAAAGTTGAAAAGGGTAGCTGGAGAGGGGAGCATTCTGGGCTGTTGAATTACTTAACAGCTTCTTTTTCTGCTTTCTGCAGTTTACATTTGTGAACGATGCTGTCTGACAACTTTTGCTCAACATTGCTGTTTTTGTGAGAATTTTAAAGTACTGGATTTTGCACTCCAAACAAGTTTCACCATACTAATGCCTAAATGTACCTGGAATTAGTAACTGTACTGCAAGCCTGTCATATGTAATCTGAGTTGTAATATTAGCTAATTTAGTGTCCAGATCTACATTATTTATGCCTACAAGTATCTGAGGCATATATAACGTACTAGCAGGTGAGGTCTGCCATTGAAATTAAATATGTGTAATAGATTTTTTTATTAATGTGCTTGCAAAAGGGAAGTAAAAGAAGAGTTTTAAATTGGTAGGATTTCAACTTCAGACATTATTCATTTTATTGATAATTACCATATATAGTAAATTTGAACCAGAATCTCATAAAGCTTCCATTGCTCTTTCCAAAACTGATCTAAATTATTTTGTGATTCGTAACAGTAAACATTTCCCTTGCACTAAAATGACAGTTGAATAGGCAACTCAATTTTAATTTTCTTAGCAAATATTTTATGAACTCTAATCATTATAGTTATGACTTTTTTCCAATGAAAAACAAAAATATTTATTTAAACCTTTCACCCAGTATATTCCGGTGTAAAAAGTAGTGCATTTAGCTAATGTGAGCGGCAGTATTGTTTATGCAAAATTTGGTATCTGTAGGTAATCATGAAGTATGACTTTATTTTGTACAAACAAATCCACAAACAAACTCTTCAAAATATATAATAGATTCTAGCTTGATTGATAAGCACTTTCACCCATATTTGAAATAAAACCAGGTGGGACAGTCCTCTCAGATTAGGATTAAATTCCATGGTAGACAGTTTGCAATTATATGCACTAACTAGGATGACTTGTAGAGAGAGAACTTGAACTTTCTTTCCAGCTGATTGTACTTGTTTCCTTACCTTTCTGTTCTTAGGAATAAATATTTGCTTCAAAAAACTGCAGAATTTGCAACAAAATAGTCAAAATGTGTAGTTACTCTCTCTCAAAATCAAGATTTTATAAAGATAAAAAGTTTGGGCTTTTTAAAATGTTATAAAATGTTACTTTGTGGAGTGGTAAATGCAGTTTGCAAAGACTGAGGTGGAGAAATCTTATGCTTTGGACATCAATATGCTCTGCTGGGAAAAGTTATCTTCAAAGCACAAAACCAAAGCTAATTGGTCCTGAAACGCTGAGATATTTAAAATGCGCAAAGGAAATTTTTGATGCTGTTTTAAAGACTAATACAGATTATGAAGTCATAAAACTCCTGACAAATGTGGATATGGACTAGTCTGAGGCTCACAGAGCTGGAATTGTAATTGCACTTACGATACTGTGTGACTCCCCGGCTTAATTCTAAAGTTTTCTCTGCTTCAACATTGAAACTGAAAACATATGAGTAAGCAGTAATCTTGCTTCCTCCCCTGCCCAACTAGTGAATTCTGTTGTGATGGGTTTCGTCTAGGGTTGCCAGATGGTTTCAGAAAAAATACCGAACAACCCTGAGAGTTGTTAAGCAAAAAAACCGAAACAAACAAACAAACAAAACCCACCGTGGCCCCTTTAAAAACTGCGTGGTGAGGCTTTTTGACACTAACAGGCTGCTGGCAGCTGCCCGCCATCTTGCCTCCCTGCGTCATGCCAGACAGCTCCGCAGTAAGCACTAGGGTTGCCAGGCTGCCTCCATATTGAGCCAGACAGCCTGGGATTTTCGCCTCCTGGCTGGGAAAAAGTCAGAAAGTAACAGACATTTTAGGTGTCCAGTATTTCTGAATTTTTTTACTGGACAGGAGGCGAAAATAAAGGACTGTCCAGTTCAATACCAGACACCTGGCAACCCTAGTTTGGTCCCAGAGACCCTCTTGAGACTGTCACTCAGTGAGCTGATTATACCACTGAACGGGGGCTACCGTTCCTCTGGGGCACCCCACCACCCTGTTCTGCTGGCCAGAGCCTCTGATCTCTCCCCCAGCAAAAGCACAGTCTTGGGGTCATCGTCCACAGCAGAGCAACACAGATACCGAGAGCAGCTTGGCTCTGGGAAGGCTTAATCGCAGGGACATGACATAGCACCCACGTGGGACCAGAACCCCCGATAAATCTCTTACACTACATAAAAGTTTTATATAGAGCTAACTCATAAGTTGTTTGTTCCTTTTATCAAGGAAAGAGATGCACAGCTGTTGTCCCTCCTCCTCCACCCTCCCAGGTAACAGTTACTTACACTGGGTTTATTAATGAATAAAAGTGATTGTATTAAATAGAGAGTCCTTTACTTCTCCAAACAAATGTTTCAGTCTTCTTCCCCCATCTCCTTAAGTGAGTTAAGAAAGACACACATGGGTGGGTTTCACCACCAGCAGAAAGGCCTGCCATTGAGTCCAGTGGGAGTGGCTCAGCATCTCTGAAAATCAGGCCGCTTGTACAGGTGTCTAAATACGGACTTGTAATCCTAACTTTAGGCCCACTTTTAAAACATAACGAGGAGTCCTGTGGCACCTTGAAGACTAACATTTATTTGGACATAAGCTTTCAGGGATCAAATAAATCCTCGTTGTTTTTACAGATACAGACTAACACGGGTTCCTCCCTTTTAAAACATAAGTAATACTGGCCATTGTTTTAAAGAGCAACCCAGGGCAGGATGCCGGAAGGAAGAATATTTTATGTGAGATTGTAACCTATTTTAAGTGATACTGAAAAATGTCGCTCGAGCTCTTCTAGTGCAGTCATCCTGGCCACCAGCCTAGTTACCCTTCCATGAGTGACACCTTTGTTTGGCAATTAGCTGATTGTTCTTGGACCCAGCAGATAGTTCTGTAAACAGATGATGTGGACCATCCCAATTGGTTGTAGAAGAACTTTTCTCAGTCCTGACTTGGATTCCTGAATGGGAGTAGGTTTCAAATACAGGAGGCCTCCATAGTTGCCACCATCCGAGTTGCAACCCCTCGCACTTACAACCATTTTTGTAAGTGCGGAAGGGGCTGGAAAGCCCCAACTTATGTCCTCGGCCCACATTTATGACGGCGCATGGCACCTATCGTAATGAGGGTTTGAGTTATGACGCCCCCGACTTGCGACACTTCCCCCGGAACCAATCACGTCACAAGTCCGGGGCCTTCTGTATGTATTTAGAAAGACTGTAACTAATGACTGAGGGCCAAACATAGCAATGTGTGAAACCTGACTTTCTCTGAGGCCTGTAGATTTTCATTTCAGCACAGAACGTTCACTAGATAGCAGAATACCATGCCCGGGATATGCTGGTATCCCATTCGTACTGTCAACTCTGTCACCTAGGAAAGACCTGCGCTACAGGTCAATGTATGTTCTGTTTGCTTTCTTTGCAGCGATATGCTGTATATCAAGAAAAGGGAAACCAGAAAGTAACAGACGCACTTTTGATTTTTTTGGCAGGCATTGTGAGAATTTGTATCTGTACCCAGTGTGCTTGATTCTCTGGATACTTTGAGGGCTACCATTGCGATTATTTTTACAACTTAAGGCAATGGAAGAAAAAAAATCTAGATTTTCAGTGTCTGAAATGTGTAGCTAGGAGCTATTTTGAACAGACACTAGCGCAGAAATTGCTTCAGCTTGATTAGAAGCAAGTCACTTCTGCGTTTTGAACTTGCTTTTATTTGTCAGAGTGAAGTCCTGTTTTTTTCCTAATGTCTTTTCAAAGGATATCTTCTCTCACTCAGGAATTGGGCTCTTCTTTTGTGAGGGCAAGAGGAGGACTCTTCCATCTACACAATACATGCTGACATTTACAAAATAGTATGATTGGAAATAAAAATCCATAAGAAATAAAATCATTATATGATTGCTTTAGTTCTCACTTGTCCAAGCAGGAGGCACTGTAATTAAATCACAAACTCACGTGTAACTTTACAGGGAAGTGAAAAGCCTCCTATGGACATTATAGAATAGAAGCATTAAAGCTAGATACAATTTCACTTTTTCCACTGTTAGCTGGAAATGCAGCAAATTGCTACGATTAGGCATCAGCACTTCAGCTTAATGAAAAGTACTGCTCTCTGCTTGAGCAAGCAGGTCATTAGTGAATGAATAATCAGTGACATTTTCTATTTAACTCTGACATGAGCAGAGTGTAGTGCTCTAGAAAAAGCCATTAAGCAATGGCTTGCCCTTTAACCCGGCTTCCAGTCTTTGCATACTAGGCCCCAATATCCATCTTCAATTATTAGCAGGAGAAAGAAGATTAGATGTTGGTTGGTTTGTTAGTACTAACATTGCTAGAGTTGTGGCCCCAACCATACTCAGAACCATTGCACTAGACAGAACACAAATATAGTAAATGATGGTTCTTGCCACAAAACAAGTTTGTTTAAATAGCTTGTGTTTTTACTCCTTACTGGATGCTTTGTGTGTATTGTTTGGCTGAATTAAAAGGTATAAATGGTGTAAAAGCAATACACTACTGCATTTGGGAGTTCTTGGGCATCTGCTTGTATTTGAGTTAAGCAATATCAACCTAAAAAAAAAAATGTTTCCGTTACTACACCCTACTCTGAATCCCCATGCCACTTTTTGTGGTTTTCAGAAATTTTTTATGTATTTGTAAATGGATTTCTCTCTCCCCCCCCCCCCCATTTCAGTGTGGGGGAAAAACACAAAAAAGAGAACTAAAAGTTCAGAGGGGAGAAAAAGTAGAACGGCTTGTGTATAAAGTGCTGTCAAAGCCCCAAAATAAACAGGGAGGTAGGAGGGTGAATAAAATTCTTAACAAACAATATCTAAGATTACTGACAAATAGATGAAACATTTTATAGCAAGAATGTAAACTTTAAGTTAACAAGATTTCTTTAACTTTATACCACAGCTTTAATCCTGATAGAGGACAATCTTTCATATGTGAATGCGAGATTCACAACTTCTAACACATTTGGAAACACTGCTTAAATTATTAAAGCATTAAAGAAAAGTGTGTGTATGCGTTAGAGGAGGTTTGGTGTTAGTAGGAGTAAAAATTAACTTCGCCTGCAAATTCCAGCTAGGGGAAAGGATGAATTACATAATTGGTTTTAAACATGTCATGCCTTGGGAACTGCGTTTTATAGCTTATGTTCCACAGTATTCAGATGAAAGCTGCTTCTTATTTTATCATCTAAACTTTCTCTGAACCTCAAAACTGAGTGCTGATGGAATTGTTTCCCTCATTAAGGGGTCTAAGCTTATATTTAGAATTGTATTTGAAAATTCTAGTGTAATGTTTTAGTCCAGCCAGTTTACAAAACTGCAGAATAGTAAACTATTGGCAGAACCAAGCTAAGCCTATGGAGTCAACAACCTTACGTAGTAGCCAGTGCCACAGTCTGCAAAGTTAAAAATAGATTTTTTTTTCCTCTTTAATTCATTCTCACATATGCAGAAGTGCAGATTCTATGTGACAGTGTTGTGTGAGGCACTCTTATTTTAAGATCATGCTTTTTGGGTGTGCATAACTTCTAAAAAAGAAAACCCATCTTTAGCTTTGTTAGCTGTACTCTTCTCTTGCCATCAGCCCAAGGTGGCTGTATGTACAAGTTTAGTAAAATTCCATTTTTCCACTGAAAATATTGAAATGGGGAAAATAGGCAGTTTATCAGAAGCACGAAAAGCACATCATTTTTTGCATTGCATTTAGATGGTTTCATTTTTAAAATTAAAACTTTGCAATGCCTGCCCCCTTTTGTTGAGGAATCTGTGTATTTAAAAAAAAAAAGGTTTCTAGTCTGTTGTTCAAGTGTCATCAAATACCACTAAAAACAAAAGTCTCTCCATGCCTGTTTAAAAAAAAAAAGACTAACATCGTTTTGCTTTGCAATAAGATTACCCTCCTGTGTATTTGTGCACACTTTACCATGGTATGTGAGCACCTGTGGTTATATAAGCAATAAGGTGGTTTGTAGCAGGGGTCGTTGTGTGGAATTCTTGCCCCTGCATTACACAGGGTGTTAGATTATCATAATGATACTTTTTGGCTTTAAAAATCTATTAAGGTGAACCTACGAATGAATCCCTTCAGGAGGGTGCACTTTTGTTTTTCCTCTCCTCTTCTCTACCTCTCTTCCTTCTCCCATTCTGTCTGTCCTCACTGAGCTATTCTAAGATGGTTGGAAAGAGAGAACTGAGTTTTACTGTTTGTTTCTGACTATGGTGAGCTCCATGACTACGTGCCTCGTGGATAAGGGATGTAAAAGGTTAACCTGTAAGCCTCACCTTTACCAAGTGAGGCTTACTGGTTCCAGTTAACTGGTAGGAGTTGGAGCAATTCCCCAACCACCACAGGGCCCACCAAAACACCCCTTGTCTGCAGCAGGCCCAGTTGCCTCCCACCTCCACTCTGGCTCTCTGGGAGTGGGGCCGGCAAGGGCTGCCAGCCCTGCTCCTGGGAAGCCAGCTGCAATACTTCAAGCCTCCCCAGGGGCAGAGCCAGCAGAAACCCTGGCCCCGCTCCCAGGGAGCCAGCTTCACTACAGGCTCTGCAGTATAAAGCTTTTTTTTTTTTTAAAGCTTTATACTGCAGAGCCTGCAGCATATGTAACCATTATGATTTTTAGCAGTTACACGGTTACCTTTTTAACCGCATTTTCACATTCCTCCTCGTGGAAGGGAGAGCCTTCACATTGAGTGCCAGCTACCAAGCACCTGTGTCCCTTTTCCTGGGAGCCTTGCTCTCGGCATTGTTCCCTTGGGCATTACTAGAGACCACTCCTGTGGTCTCAGCAGGGGCAGCCCTAGACTAGCTGCCAGCAACTGGCACCCTAGGCGAACCATGCAATCGGCGCTCCCACCTCCAAACCCCTCTATTGCGCCACCATTTGGTGCCCCATTTAACTTGGCGCCCTAGGCGACCACCTAGTTCGCCTAGATGGACGGGCCGCCCCTGGGTCTCAGAGGTAGCCAGTTCCTGATCTCATTGATAGCCTGAACTAGGGGTCACCAAATGAAATTAGTAGGCAGCAGGTTTAAAACAAACAAAATGAAGTTTTTCTTCACTCAGCGCACAGTCAACCTGTGGAACTCCTTGCTAGGGGATGTGGTGAGGGCTAGGACTTTAACAGGGTTCAAAAAAGAGCAAGATAAATTCATGGAGGATAGGTCCATCAATACTAAGTAGTCGGGATGGGTAGGAATGGTGTTCCTATCCTCTGTTTGTCTGGAAATAGGTGACAGGAGAGGGATTACACGTTATGATCCCTTCCTCTGGGGAATCCAGTATTGGCCACTGTCAGCAGACAGGATACTGGGCTAGATGGACCATTGGTCTGACCCAGCATGGCCGTTCTTATTATTGTCTTGTGTTGAATGACTCATTGAAAAAGGGACCCAGTGCATCATGAGGAACATTGCAGTGACATGTCTTAGGGCTTGTCTATGTTGCCACTTATGGTGTTGTAACTTTCTCGTTCGGGGGTGTGGAAAAAACACCCCTCCACCCCACCCCGGAGCACAGCAAGTTACAGTGCTGTAAAGCACTAATGTAAATAGGCTGTTTTCTACTCCCCTTGTGGAGGTGGTTTACCTACAGCGCTGGGGAGCTCTCTTCCTGTGCTGCTGCCGTGGCCCTGCTGCCACGTGAAGGGGCTGCCACGGCCGTGCTTTAAACTTACAAGTGTAGACAAAGCCTTAGTTGGCCCGTGCAGCTTAGAAGAGGGTCTGTTGTGCATGGGACTTGGATCTGCTCTGCGATACGACCTGTCAACTGCAGGTGCTGTGCACTGCAGCAAAGCAATTGAGCGTGGAGGAGATGAGCGTGCAGAGCAGCTGCAGTGACATCTGAGAGCAAGGGATGCAACCTCCTGGCCAGTTCAATATGGTAAAAAGCATTTTTGTGTACTGATGTCCCCAGGAAATCCCTGAGACCTGAATACCACTCAACAGCTGGAGGCAATTGCCCTGAACGGAAACTGTGCCTGTTCCTAATGTTTTCCTCCTAACAATATTGCCTCTGCTTGGGTGATGGGTGATTACTTGGCCTGGGGAGGCAAGTCCTGCACAATCTGCACTCACCAGAGCCCAGCTCCCATCTCCATGGCTGCTGCTGGCCCCTGCCTGCCCCCACCCCCACAATGTGGCCCTTTCCACCTACCCCAGGGTACCTCTCCAGCAGGGGCGGTGGATATCATGGAGGGGGAGGTGGTGTATTCCCAAACTGCCAGGCATGTCCCCCCTCCCAATGCCTACTGCTCTGGGATGAGGGAGGCTGGGGCCATGTGCTACCTGCCCTCCCTGTGGTGCTGGGGGGTGGGACTGGAGCCATGTGCTGCCCCCAACCTCCCTGAGGTGCTGGGGGGGAGGGGCAGAAAAGGTGGGGCTGGGGGTAGGGCTTACCTCTCCCATCCCTATCTTGACCCACTGCCCATGCGCTCCAACCTGGGATAGCGTGGCCCCAGCCCCCCTGGAGCTCTGGAGAGCCAAGGGGCAGTATGGCCCCAGCCTCCCCTGGTCCCAGATAGGGATGTAATGGTGTAGTTGATTAACTGATAAGCAAAAGGTTATAGGTTAATGCTATAGACGCCATGCATTTCTCCCCCTTTCTCTTCCCCCCGACAGGGGCTGCTGCCAACCCGTGCTGCTGCCTCTTTATCAGAGGCAGCAGCGCAGGGCGACAGGCAGCCAGTCCACAAAGGAAGCTGGTTTTTAAACTGGCTCCCCTCACGGACCAGCTCCCTCCTGGCATCCCGCTGCTGCCTCTGATACAGAGGCAACAGCGCGGAGTGGCAGGGGGCTCCTCAGGAGTGAGGCTGGAGCGCACTGGCTGCCAGCCCCACCCCCAGGTACTATAGAATAGTCGACTAACCTATAAGAATTCATGAGGTTATTCGACTATTCAGTTAACCGATATTTAACATCCCAATTCATGGATTGCTGGTTGGAGGTGCGGCCACAGCCTCCCCAGGCTGTACCTGTTGGCCAGATCCCCTGACCAGCAAACCTCCCTCCCTGCTCTGTGCGCTGCTGCCTCTGATAAAGAGGCAGCAGCACAGGTTGGCAACAGCCCCTGTTGGGGGGAGGGGGAAGGGAGGGAAATGCATGGAGTCTATAGCATTAACCTATAACCTTTTGCTTATCAGTTAATCAACTACACTATTACATCCCTGTCTGGGACCAGGGGAGGCTGGGGCTATGCTGCCCCCTGACTCTCCAGAGTGCTGGGAGTCTGGGGCCGCGCTATCCCAGGTTGGAGCTCATGGGAAGTGGTTCAAGGTAGGGATGGGGGAAGCAGCAGTGGGTTGCTAGCATGGCCTGGCATTGGGAGGACAGGCAGCGTGGCCCTAAACCTGCCTGCTACAGCCTCTCCAGCATTAAAACAGCAGGTGGAGCATCGACAGGGCCAGGTGAAGCACTTTGGGAAGGCATTGTCTGCCCCTCCCTACAGTACCCACCACCCATGTGCTTCCATTGCCACAGGTTTGAATTTGCACCATCTGGTTGTCATTTGGGTGCTTCTCTTCCTCAAACACCAGGGCAGCTGAGTGATTGGGTTCTGTGTCTGATGTGAGTGTGATACAGAGCAGTGTTTCACGTGTGAACCTTTTGTGTGAGACCCGTCTAAATTACTGTGAAGCTGCTGCCTCCGCATAAGCTCCAAAGCATCTCTCTCTCACCAGCAGAAGTTGGTCCAATAAAAGATATTACTTCATCCTCCTTGTCTCTCCAAAACTTCTCATCAGAAACATAACTTACAAACTACTTTAACAAAAGGCTGTTTATTAATAGTGTATTACTTTAAATGCCCAGTACACCCACAGGGTTTTTTAATCATCGCAAGAGCCTTCGTGTACCATCTGGCCTAGAACACAATCTGTGCGGGCTGAGGTCCTGCACCCTGTCCTTAATTATTCACTCAGATCCACTTGAAGCAGCTGGGACCCCAGAGACAGCTGGAGGTTTGGCTTTTGGACCTGGCTGTGATTTCCAGACCCTACCCAGGAGTGGGTCGGAGTTGTGGTTGCTCTGTTTCTAGCTGTATATCCCAGTAGTTCATAGTCATGAAAAGAGGGAGCAATGTTATTGCTGAGCTTTTAAAGTAGAATTTTAATCTAACCAGTGCAGTTTTGCCTTCTTACCCACTTCCTCGTGTCTTGAATGCTCACTGCAGTTTGTTATATATTACTTATCTGGAGAGTGGAAAATAAATTGGAGTGTTCCATGCAGGAAACAGGCTATTTTTGGTGTCTTTTCTGGCTGCTGTTCTCAGTAGTCTCAGTTGCCATAGTAAAAACAATAACATCAACTTGTGTGGCAGCATCTTTTTTGCACAATGGTTTGAGAGCCAGTTGGGAGAAGTTCTGATAACTTCACCCTCGCTTGTCACTTTCAAAAGTGTCCGGTGCTGCTTTGTATATGGAAATCACTTAGGCCAGCATGAACAAAAGTTGAAAGTGCTGGCATGAGGGAATCCTACAGCTGTGAGCTATAAAATATATATATATATTTAAATCAGGATCATGCCTTCTTTGGGCCCCCTGTGATGTGTAAAGCAAACCCAGTATGTGCTGCTTTTTGTTTTGTGCTGAGTTCCAATGCTTAAAAAAAAAAAAAAGGTGGCAGGAAGGGAAAGAGAAGCAATGTTATCAGGCGCACCATGCTGTTCTCTAGTTTTTGCTGGAGGAACAAAGCATGTGCATCATAAGCTCTCATGGCTTAATTCAGCTTTGCAGAACTGTCACGAATTGTCAGGCAAAAATCTGCTAGCCCACCCTTCCCTTACATCCCACATACCACCCATTAATACTCATTTGCATGTGCACACCCCCTTCTCTGACTCATAGCTTTGGACATGTGCTCTCAAACTTGGAGGTATGCATATTGTCATCACACTCCTGCATACTGATAGCTATACACACACCTGGCCATGCTTTCTATTTCACACATGCACTTGGAATGCCTCTCTTGTTTTGTTTGTGTTTTTAAACTCCACTTTCAGGTCACCTTTATAAAGAAGCAGAGGATGGCAAATGCCCAATTTCTTTTCCTTTGTAGGAAATCTTTAACAACATGGACAATTTTTATACAGCACACTTTCAACCCACGGGGACTTTAAAATCAGCCAAGTTATATATTCAGCTGAGTTGAAAAGAGAAAACTGAAGTTGCTCCTGATTTGTTGCTTTGCTACTATAATTGCCTGTGGATTCTGGACTCTTGCTCCAGGGTATGAGACAGAACTGTAAATATTTAACGTTCTAACTGGGATTACATCCACAAGCCAATGTTAAAAGGTCACAGAGTCAAGCACTCCATACAGTATTATGGGTACCTCTGCCAGAACTGGGACTCTAAAGGCTTTCAGGTTCCCAGCGCCATGATAAGAAGCCTGGAAAATCTGGCATGTCAGAATGACCCAGGTGCTGCTGGTAACCCACCAGACAAGCTGGTAGGGAACCAGGCCAGGTGTCTGTGTGTTCTGACAGAAGTTCCTCAGACCTGAGCAGTTCTCACAAGACTTTTCCAGTTTTAATGGAGCAGCATTTTCCAACAAAACTCATTTCACAGGAAAATTTCCAGCCAACTCTATTTGAAATGTGAGTTCTCAGCACTTCTGTGAGTCAGGCTGCAGGATCCAAAGTCACGCACATAGAAAATGAGGGACATACAATTAATGGCCACCTGTGGAAAAGTGTGGTGTAAGTGACTTGACCAGCCTCACATAAGAACTCTGTGGCAGAGATAGGGATAGGCTCTAATTATCCAGAGCTGCACCATGAGACCATCCTTTCCCTGTCTGAACTACTCTATATACTTTCTAAATTATTCAACAAATGAGGTACTGATAGGGTGGCTGACAGACTTTGCTGGGCCCTGGACAATGTGTGTGTGGAGGGTGGCTGGCTCCGGGGCTCCAGAAGGGGCGGGGCCTTGGGTGGAAGGGTGGGGCCAGAGTGAGCCTCCCCCAGCTAGCCCTTCAGTGCTGCCTGGGGCATGCTGTCCAGGCCTCCAGTGGAGATTTAAAGGGTCCAGAGCTCTGGCCCTTGATGTTTCTGCTGTAGTAGTGGTAGCAGCCAAGAGCCCCAGGGCCCTTTTAAATCACTGCCCTGCCTCTCTTCCCCCTTCTCCTCTGTTGGCAGGCCTGGGTGCACATCCTGCAGACTACAGTCTTCTTTACTACACAGTCTTGGTTCAGTCGTGCTGTGTAGTAGGGATGTGAAAGGTTAACCAGTAAGCATCACCATAAATGGGTAATGCTTAGCAGTTCTGGTTAACTGGTAGGGGCTGGAGCAGTTTCCCTGTGCAGGGGGCTGCTCCAGCACCGCAGGGGCCACCACAGGCAGGGCCGGCAGCTCCTGCCGGCCCTGCTGCTGGGGAGGTGGCTTCACTGAGGGCTCCACAATGTAAAGCTTATTTCAGCGTGTAACCACTAGGGTTTTTAGTGGTTACTTGGTTACCTTTAAAAAAAAATTGTACATCTCTGTCATCTACTGAATGAGCCAGGTGTCCATTGGAGACAACACTATGTGATCATGTAATCAGAGCATTTCATAACACACATGCACAAGGTTGCACAGACCGTCTTAATTCTGGCATTTCCAATCTTCCGAGAGCTGGGCTTTGCGAGTTCCGTGTTTTAAGACATGGGTCAGCAGCAGGGTTGGAAGTTTTAGATCCACTGCATAGACCTCTGCCACTGGAGATAGCAGAGCAACTGATGGAAGCAATAGTTTGTTGTTGGCTCTTCCTCCCCGTTGTGCTCCACATAAATTACTTGTCTTCACTTTCAGGGCCTGTCTCTTCCCTGCGTATTGTCACTTCTCCACTATTAAGATGTCTGCTCTCGCCTCCAGTTAGCCCATGATGCCAGCTTCCATTGCTCACTTGTTAAATTTTCAAACAAACACGTTTGCACTTTCTCTCATGCTGCCTCTTGCACTTGGGAGGAGCTTCCCCCCAACCATCTGCAGAGTTATTTCCTTAGCCTCTTTCAAACTCCTCCTTTTCCATGGAGCCTACAAAAACTTCTCAATAGCTGGGTGGCTGCTGTGCTGAAACCTCTTCCTAACACGCTGACCAGTCATGTCTCTGTGTTTCCTTATACCCCCTCCTGTCTGTCTGTAGCGTATCATCGGTTGGCTTCTCTTTAGATCAGGGTTTCCCAACCTATGGGGTCACCATTACATTTCAAAAGGGTCGCCAAGTTCTCCCCAGGTGGCTCTGCCCCTCCTCCTCACCCCGTTTTTGAATTGCCTTGGGTCACCAAGTCTTCCTGAATTGTCAGAATGGGTCCTGATCTGGAAAAGGTTGGGAACCGCTGCTTTAGATCAAGGCTACTCAACTTGGAAGCCTTGCAGGGCTGTCTTTACCATGAGGTGAACTGAGGTGGCCGTCTCAGATGCCAGACTGTGGGGTCACTAGGACCCAGAGAATTGAGACCTTTCAAAGTTTTGGCCCAAGCAAGGGGCTGTCATTTGAGCTCCCTGCCTCAGGTGCCAAAATGTTGTGGACTGGCCCTGAAGCCCGGGAGCCACAATGATACTCACAGCACATGCCGAGGGCCGTAACTTAAGTGTGGTTGCATGTACATGCAAATATATATGCAAATAGCTTCTTTCGCACTGATGGGCATGAATACAAAGATTAAGGCAAGACACACAACACGCAGGCCCCATTTAAGTCCGTTCTGCTGATATTAATAAAATGCAATATTTATCTGATTTCCACCCCTATGACAGCTCTTTTAATGAGCAGTGACAGTCCAGGAATTACTAAAATGCATATCAACAGAAGACTGTTATATTGATTACTTTTTTGTTTTAGTTTCACAACAGTCCAGGAATTTAACTCCTAAAACACACATCACCCCAAACTGCACAGTGAACCCAAACTGCACCGTGGGCCGCAAACAAACGGGCTGCAGGCTGCATGTGGTTCACAGGCCGTGTGTTGAGTAGTCCTGCTTTAGATTTGTACAGTGCCCAGCCAAGTGGAGCCCTGGTCCGTAGTGAGTGATTCTAAGTGCTATGGTAATACTGATAATTTTGAAGGGAGGTGAGACACCCATGCTGCTGGTGGGTTTCACAGGTATTTGCTGACAGCAGAGGAATATTGAGAGAAGAATCTGAGGTGCCATTCCAAGCTGGGGGGGTGGGGTACCCTGGTGATCACAGACTCTTCTTCAAGCGTGACCCTTCCTGTGCTGTCTCGTGCAGCCTGTCCCTTCCCAGCCCCTGGCTCCTTCCCCAGTCTCCCCTTCCTCAGGCTACTTTTCACAGTCGCAGTTTTCTTGCCCCCCCGCCCAGTCCTGGTCTCTCCATCTGATCTTTCTGTCAGAGCCCCAATTCCCATCTCCTCTCAGTCTCTTCCCCCTCCACAAACCAGCCCCAGTTTTCCTCACCTAGCCGGTCCCGTATCCCCTCCTGCTGAGTCTCAGGACTCTCTCCTCTCTAGTCGCTGGCTCCCACTACTGGTTTCCCTGGTGGGGCCCCTCATCCAATCTGCAGTCCTTGCTGCTTAGTTCCTTCCCTATCCTCACCCCTCACTGGGCTTTTCCATCTGTCTCCTTGCCCAGGCAGTCCAGGTTTGCCTCCCACACTGCCTCCCCTTGTCAGATCTGTCTCCCTTGCCTTCATTCCCCCACTGATTCCTTGTCCAGCCACTCCCGGTCTTCTCTCAAACCTCATCAAATCTGTGTTCCTCTCTTGCTCAGACAACTGGGTCTCAGTTCTCCCCTCTACCCCCTTAGTTTCCCTCACAGGTAAGAGTGATTCAGTGACACTTCTCCCTCCCTCTGTGTTAGGTTTGGCGCTTAGGGCTGCGGAGCAGGAGAATGGAGGACTAATGACTCTTTCCCTTTTGGAACCAGTCACAGCATGGACAAAATGTGTTTCCTCTCTTCCCTCTCTGCAGGTGAGGTTGTGGATATCTATCAGCGAGAGTTCCTGGCGCTCAGAGACCGTCTGCACGCTGCTGAACAGGAGAGTCTAAAGCGCTCCAAGGAGTTGAACCTGGTCCTGGACGAGATAAAGAGAGCGATCTCGGAGAAGCAGGCCCTACGGGACGTAAACCGGACATGGAGCAGCTTATCTGGTGAATCAGACTTTAACAGGGAGACGCTGTTGCTATAGAGGAGGGAGTGAGGTGTGTGTTTGTGTAGGGCTGCAGATAGAAAGAATGGTCCTGCCATTCCCAGAGCAAGCATAGGTCAAAGTCCAGATACGCTGATTTATCATAAGGGGCTTAGAAGGTTTAGCAAATCTATCTGAATGGAGATGGCCATGTGCCATTGATCGTTGACTCACGCCCCTGCAGATAATATACACTATCTTGCTTGCTCATGAGCTTTTATCACCGGTTGTTTATGCTGTTCCAGGACAATGTGTGCTCAGTACTGAATGTTTGTGGAAAGCAGGTCACAGTGGAGGGTCTAGATTTGCTCAGTGAAACTCTCTTCTGTTTAAAAGTGCAAAAGTTGATTGGATGGGAAGATTGGCTCTTTTTGAGACGATCGGATTGATCTTCATTCTCTTCTCCCTCAGAGATTTTGGACCTAATTCAGCCCCTTCACATACAGCTCCCACGAACATTAGTGGGAGTTGTGGGTGCCCATGGAGAAAACTGAGCGGATTAATCTAGTGATAACCTAAGGTGGCCAGATTGCTCTGGGAGGGGGTTTTGTCACCAAAAGTCTCTCTGGTGTCCTGCATATTGACTTCCTTTTCTTCTTTAAGATGAAACCAGATTAAAACTGTGGAATATCACCAACAAGAATGTGCTGCATCTTCCCACCATTTTCCATCATTTGCCACACTTGCTGTCCAAGGAGAACAGTCTACAACCGGCTGTGCATGTGGGACAGGGACGCACTGGAGGTAAATCTCAGTGCTGCTGCTGCTAGGTCTCTTCCCTTCACTTTACACCTCGCCTTCTCCTCCCCTCCATTCCTGGCTGGCGTGCCGAGATGAGCAGGACTGGAAGTCGGAGTACCTTCCATGCAGGCTTCCTCAGTGCTGTAGGGGGTGTGCGCAGACTGTGACCTTGTAAATTAAGAGGTGCAGGGACCTTAACCAGCCCTAAAGTAATATTTTACCTTTGTCTGTCTGTCTGAGGGTTTTACTGCCATCCATCAACATAGTATTTGAGCCCCTCCCATGTAAAGCCAATGGCATGTTAAAGCCTCTAGTGGACTTCATGGAGTCCCTGCACTTTGCCCTTTTTGGGGGATAAAAATTCTGCTTGAGACAGGGTGGTTGTTGGGTTTTGGTTTTTTTTAACAAACTTTTTGTTTGTTTGTTTGTTTTGTTTTTTTGACATTGCTTTGTAAAGGGTTTGGTTGGTTGGGGAGCCAGTTTTGGGCAGAAGGACTCTGTCATGAATGCCAATGTAGGGTCGAAAGGGAACGCTCTTCAGAAAGGCCTAAATATCGACCTTAAAGCTGTAATAGCCATACTGAATTCTTCAAAGGGAGGCCCTTCCTGCCAGCGCCTAGTTCTTTTCTGTTTCCTGACCAAAGTGTTCGTTTGCTGAGAGGGTATGTTCAGTGAATTAGGCCTGGGTAGCTACTGTTAATGGAACTTAGTGCAAAAAGCAAGTAGAAGGCGAGACCTCAGGAGCCAAGGGAACAGTCTTGTATGTTGTCCTGGCCCATTGCCCTGTATTTGCCTTTCTGAAAACACTTTGTTTTGGTTCTGGGCAGTCTCCATAGTGATGGGAATCCCCAGCGTGAAGCGGGAGGTGCATTCGTACCTTGCGGACACCCTGAACTCCCTGATCTCCGAGCTCACTCAGCAGGAAAAGGAGGACACTGTGATTGTTGTTCTGATTGCTGAGGTAACGTGACCCTTGTGTCTCTTTCTCCCACTTCATCAGCTCTTCATTCCCTTTCTCCGTCTGACAGGGACTTGGTACTGGTCCAGGGGGCTGCATGCAGCCATAAAGCAGCAGGATGTCTTCTCGTGGACGTGGGCCAGATCCGCCCTGGCAGAGGCAGATAAGCCCAACCTTGGGCTGCTATCCGACAAGGCTCATCAGGCACATCCTCCTGATGGGGGCCAGCAGCCTGTTTTTAATGGGAAACAATGCTTGGATGCGCCTTGCTGCAGAGGGTCAATATGTTAGCAGATGATTACATTAGCTGCCAGCCTGGCTCGTACATTCATCTTTTTCATTTAAGTTGTGCTCAGTGACCTCGCTCCTACAAAACTGCAAAGCAGCTGCCGATGGAAGCCCTGCAGACGCCCCTCTACCTCATTCATGCTGCCCTCCCAAGGCTCCCTCATGATTTTCTCTGCCATCCCCCAGCCCGTCTGTCCAAGGCTGAAACTAGCACGTTGTGTTGCTCTGATGCTTGGGGCCAGGGTTTATATGGTTTATTTTCCTCCATGGCTTTTCCCCTCTGGATTATTTTCTCAAGCCTAAAATGCATTTGTCTTAGTTTTCAGAAATCCCCTGAGCAAGCAAAACCTCAGTGGTGCGTTGCTAGAAGTCAAGTAAGGATAAATTCCCGTCTTTGCTGCCTGTTTACTAGCAATTTGATGGTCTGAGCAGCATTTTGCTTACCGGTCTCTAGCTAGTGTTCTCTTGGGGAGCAAGTGGCTGCTGTCCAAAGTGTTAAGGAAGGGGGCTGGGGTTAGTAAGTAACTCCTGGGACTGAGAAGCATGGGTTTGTCTCCTCCAATGTGTAATTGGCAGGCTGTGATTGTGGACAAGTCACTTAATGCCTTTCTTTGTGCTGTCTGTGAAATGGAACTCACTGGGATCATGTGACAGTTTAAATGGAAGCCTCCATGTGAAATTAACCTCTTTAAAAATTGGTTTGCAAGTAGTTTCAGGTTCTGAGTTCCTCCTGACAGACTTTTCCCTCCTCACTATGTTTTTATAAGATCTCCCCTTCTTTTGACGTATGAAAGACTTTCTGATAGGGGAAGCTGAAACGAAAAACAATGAATAGTCTGGCAGCATCTTAAAGAGTAACAAAACATGTAGATGGTATCATGAGCTTTTGTGGGTACAACCCACTTCTTCAGATGAATGGAGTATAAAAGTCCAGTTCCAAAATAAATAGAGGATGGAGGGAGGAAGGAAGGGAAAAAATAGTGAATTAGCTTCTTATAACATGAACACTCTGATAGAGAAGGTGCAAATTATTCTTAAGTACCCATTGTTTAGTTAGTTAAGTCATTAGGATGTGGAAGGCAGTGTGCTAGCCAGGTGATGTCTTTATTCATACCTTTGTGGTGGCTCCCAAACTTGTAAATGAAACAGTGAAATTAACTCCTCCATAAATGGCCAAATGCACAAAACCAGAGAATCTCTCTCACATCTCTGTTACAGTAACCGTAGGTGTTGCTGGTAACAAAAGGTAAAACTACTTCAGACAGAAGGGGTAAGTAGACTCTGACCTTTGAACTCTCAGGTGCATGCTGTAAGAGCTGTATGAACGCGCTCTATAAGTGCAAATTATTGCTGTGCTTGTTACACACCTGATCTGGACAATGTGTTGCTTCATACATCGCTGCCTGTGGCTCACGAGTCTTCAGGCCTAGGGTAGAAAATGATGTAGCACATGGTGTGGGATTTGAACAGTCATTCTAGGCAACATCAAGCTGCCATTGTCATCTTGAAAGGGGCAGGGGAGAGGATAAGAGAACTAATGTTGTAAGCTCCGTTCTGAGGTGTTTTAACGGCTGCCTTTTACAATTTAGAGTATCTCAGACGTCAAGCATGTGGCTCTGGCAGCAAACTTCCCATCTACGAGTTGCGAAAACAATTCCCCATGATCACCAAGTGAAGCAGCCTGCTTATTCGGCCTGAGTCCTCTAGCTGCGTTGGCACTGAGACAGCTATCCCTGTTGGAGCAGTTAAACACAGCTGTAATGGGAAGAGTCCTCATGGAGTGGAACTGCTGCTTTGCAATGTTCTGTCATAGCGGGGAGGAGCCCGTTTCACCCCTACCTCATCATTTAAAGCAGGATGACATGTGTGGGTGGGCAGATGTGGTGTTTGGTGTCCGATGCCAAGTGCTGAGAGAGTTATTGTGACAGATGGGAGCTCTTACGGAGTCGTGTGTTTGCTCCCAGAACATCAGACCGTCTTCTATCCTTTGTGTAGCTGTTTTCCCAGCTCTGCCAGAGTGAGAAACGAGGCCAGGTGTACACTAGACCCGGCAGCTTGGCTTAAGGTACACCACTCCAGCTACGTCCCTACGGTGGGACGCTGATGGGAGCAAACACTCCTATGAGCTTCCCTTACTCCTGACAAGAGCAGGAGTACTGGATGCTGGTGGGGGCGCCTTCTGAGTTTGATTTAGCGAGTCTTAACTAGACTTGCTAAATTGAACTCCGGAAGATCGATCGTGGCAGCGGTGATCTTCTACGGAGGGAAGAAGTGGCCTCGGTCTCTCACTGTGGCCCTGAGAACCTCTTGGGAAGGTTTTTCTCTCTAGGAAAAACTTGACACGTCATTATTCTGGGTAACATACTGGTCTTGGTCGCCAGCATCGGGATGTAAAATCCTGTTTAATTAGTTAACTGGTTAAATGTTATGTTTAACCGGTTAACCAATTAAATGGGTGAGTGGGGATGGGCTGCTCCAGCCCACCTGGGCTGGAGTTGACCACCCACCACAGATGGGGCTGCTCTGGCTGGGTTGGAGCAGCCCTCTACCCACGATGGGCCCGGTGAGGCGGGAGCAGCCCGTTGCCCGCAGCAGGCGGGGGGCTGCTCCAGCCCCCACTGGTTAATCAGTTAAATATTCACATCCCTACTCAAGCATAAATCCCTGACGTCTCACTCCTCCTCCTGCTGTGGCACCAAATCTGACAGCATCTGCCACTGAGCAAGGTATTGCTGAGCACATACTCCTAGTGATGGTAAAAGTCGTCATCCCTCCTCTTCAGATCCTCACCTGGGACTTTTGCTCACTTTTTCAAGAGCAGTGGAGTCGCTCAGAGCAGTAAAATCTTGGGGCTCCTCTTGATCCAGCATTCTGGAACAGAGGGCCTGGGTCCTTATTTTCTTTCCACTGGCTCCCTGCACGAGTCTTTGTATTTATATCATTTTATATTAGTGTCATGCAGCATGATTAACTCTTCCCCCTCTGCTGCGAAGAGTGACCAGGTCAAATCTTAGAACCGAGTGGGAGACTCAGGTTTGTAGCTGAAATTAACCCAAAACGTAAACGAGCATTTTAATAGAAACCCCTCTGTTTTGCTGATGAAGGGTGAACTTTCTATCAGGGACTGTTCATCCACTTGAATGCCAATAGCCTGCTTGGAACTGAAGAGAAATTAAAGGCAACTGTGGTCCTTGGTCCCAGACACTTGGCATTTTGGTTCGATTTTATACTGGCCAAACAGGAGGCATTTGAAGAAGAGTTCTGTTTTGCTCCACCAAAATAGGGAGGGCACGTCAGGCACAAGGGCTGTACAGAGGACGGCCTGGAGATGAATGAAGGGAGTATGGAAGTGTTGATAGCACAGAGTGGGGAGTACTAGTGATGGCTTCTGAGATACAGCCCTGGGCAGAGAATAAATCTGGAGGAGGCATTTAAAGTATTGATGGTTATTTTCTCTGAAGCTAAATGATCTCTTCTTATAATGTTTAATTTTTTTATTTTTTAGACGGATGAACAGTACGCAACTGGAGTGGCAGAAAATCTCAAAAACTTGTAAGCGATTCCCATTCATTACCCTGATGTGGGCTGGGCATGTAGCAATGTAATGGCCTCGTTAAAGAAAATAAATCTCTTTGTGTGCTTGATTTTTCCATTATAAATTCCAGACTCTTATGCTGTCTCTTAATTAAGCTCATCTCAAATTCATCTCATTCTAAAACACTATATATAGTATTATAGTCTTTAATTTTTCTGATCTTGTCCAGTCAGTGTTGTGCTTTAATGTACTTAATGCACGTGACCATGCCATCTGAGCCACTCTTCCTGTCCTGTGGTGTTATGGGAAGATGGATTGTTTATATGTACAGACATTTTCTTGTATAGTTCAGCGTCCTGCCTACTCATAGAGTCAGAGTGTCCTAGGGGAATTCTACAAATGTTGCATTTGGAACTGCAGTAAATTGCAGAATTCCCACAGGACTGGGTCAGAGCAAGAGAACAGCATGATTGGCACACATGATCTCAAACCAGAGTAAGGCTGTTACAGCCTACAGCTTTGTCTACACTTAAAAAGTCTGAAGCGCAGCCGTGGCAGCACTTTAAACTGAAAGTGTGGCCACGGCATGAGCTCTAGGAAAGGGACCTTCCAACTTTGCAGGGGTCCATTTCTCTTCCCCTTTTAGCTATTCCAGATTAGGTTGCATTTGTCTGGGATCTCTTTGGAATTATATTACAGTAAAACTCCAGTTGTTCGGCATCCAGTGGTCCAGCACTCCCGATAGTCCGGCACCAACTGGAACCCGGAAGTGCTCTGGCCAGCCGGACAATTGGAGCTGCTCTGCCCCCGGCTTCCCCAAGTCCGACGCTGGTCAGTTTCAGTAGCGGCGGACTTGGGGAAGTCGTGGGGCAGAGCACCCAAGCTGCTCTGCCCCAGGCTTCCCCAAGTCTGGGGCGCTGCTGAAACTGACCAGCAGCGGACTTGGGGAAGCCAGGGGCAGAGCAGCTGGGGTGCTGCCGGTTGGTCCCGCAGTGCTGCCCCTCACCTGAGCGGCACTGCGAGACCAACCCGGCAGCACCCCAGCTGCTCTGCCCCGGCTTCCCAAGTCCGCCGCTGCTGAAACTGACCAGCGGCGGACTTGGGGAAGCCGGGGCAGAGCAGCTGGAGTGCTGCCCACACTGCGCAGTTCCCGCCGACCCCCCCCCCCGACCCTCATAGCCCCCCTTCTGGTACTCCGGCATATCCAATAATCCGGCACCCCCTGGGTCCCAAAGGTGCCAGATTATCGGAAGTTTACTGTAGTGTAACAGTTACGTTCTGCCCTGGAACGATAGCTGTTGCTGCAGCATCACATTCCTCCTTTCGTGGCTTTTTTTTTTTTTTTAAGTGCTTGAAAGAAAGCTGTGATGAGCTGGTCTAGGTCAGTGTTTCTCAACCAGTGGTACGAGTACCCTCGGGTACTTCAGAGGAGTCTGGGGGAACGTCAACACAACTGAAATTTGGAGAAAAGTGAATTTTTGTTTTAAGTTTTGCAGTGCTTTATTATTTTTGTACTTTTTACACCCAAAAATTTTGCCTGCCCAGCTACGATTAAGTTGTTTAAACAAATGTGTTGCAAAGGTAGAAAAAAAAATGGTGTATCTGAAAACTGTAGGTACTTTGGTTTTTTTTTTTTAAAGGGGTACTTTATAAAAAAAAGGTTGAGGAGGACTGGTTTAGGTAATAGCATCAGCAGAGCTCAGAGATAGAAGAAAGTGATTATAACAATGGAGGCTCTGATTCCAGTCCAGCTTCTGTGTCTGCATGTTTCCAAAGAACCACAGTAACCCTAGGAGCAAGACTTTAGAAAGGTTGATGTGACCTAATGGCTCAGTGCAATTCCTGAGCGGGCAATAGGAGAGGAGTTAGGACATGCTTGGAAAGCATTGTATTCTTCCTGGGCTTGTAGAAGAGCTGAAATGGAGCCCTCTGTCTGCCTCTGCAAAGCAAGGCAGATCCACCCTTCTGCCTTTTGTGGCAAGAGTGTGTACTGATCAGGGGATAATGAGCTGATTAATTTAATCAAGGTGCATTAAACAGTCTAAATTTGTGTTGCTCAGGGAAAGCACAAGCGTTCCTTTAGCAACATCCCAGCATTTAAAAAACAAGCTAAAAGTAGTTTCAGGGACTGTTTCTGTCAGAGTCTGCCTGTGTATCATGTCTGGTTCCGCTTCTCGCTGTATAAATAATCACACATAAATAAGGGAAACTGACTTACTATAGGGGTTAAACTGGGGATGTTAAATATCGGTTAATTGAATAGTCGATTAACCTCATGAATTCTTATTGGTTACTCTGTAGTCCCCGGGGGTGGGGCCAGCAGGCAGTGTACTCTGGCCGCATTACTGAGGATCCCCTTGCCTCTCCGTGCTGCTGCCTCTGTATCAGAGGCAGCAGCGCAGGATGCCAGGTGGGAGCTGGTTCGCAAGGGGAGCCAGTTTAAAAACCAGCTACCCTAGTGGACCAGCTGCCTGTCACTCTGTGCTGTTGTCTCTGATACAGAGGCAGTAGCGTGGGGTGGCAGCAGCCCCTGTCCGGGGAGGCTAAGCTCCTGGACCCAGCGTGAGCCAGAACTGAGCCAGGCTGCCTGCCTGCCTGCCTGGCTCCTAATACACTTCAAATGCAGAGCCACAACAGGAGTAGGTCCCAGACCCAGAGCAAGCTAGGACTGAGCAGGGCTGCTGGCTAGCCTGCTAAAAAATTTACTGGTCGGGGGGAGGAAAATGTGTGTAGTCTATAACATTAACTGAGAAGCAAAAGCTTATAGGTTATTTATCTACACTATTACATCCCTATGTTAAACCAGGGGCAGGCAAGATGTGGCCCGTAGGCCAGATCTGGTCCGCCAAGTCATTGGATCCGGCCCTGGGCTGCCTAATCCAGCTACAGGCCACCCCACCAGGACCTTTAGGCACAGAGCAGCCAGCTGCTTCAGAGCACCCCCACATCACTTTAAGTGTCTTGCTGCTCCTTGTAGCTCTCTGCTCTGGGTGCCAGTGGGAGGAGAAGATTTCGTGCACTGCCTGGCCCCCAGCAAAATCTCTCAGCTCGAAACCAGCCAAAAGGGGAGCTGAGAGATTTTTGCCTCTCGATCAGCTTGCAAAGCCTCCCCCCTTCCCTCTGGCACCTGGAGCAGAGAGCCAGCCATTTTGAGCAGCCTGAGGCCAGACTCCCTCCTATACCTGACCCCTAGACCAGAATTTTCTCCTGCACCCATACCTCCTCCAGAACCTTTCACCCCAAGTCCCTGCCCCAGGTCACAACCCCTTCCTTCACCTCAACTCCCTCTTGCACCCCAGTCCCTACACCAAGCTCTCTTCTGCACCCAACCTCTGTCCCAGACCCCACATGCCCTCCATAGAAAAGTGCAGACCTTGGCCACTTTCCAAAATCTTAGTGTGCACTCCCTCCCCATCAAAAATTATTGCCCGCTCCTGGATTAAACAATTATACAAGTGCTGCTAAAATGTACGGTGTAAAATACTGGGGAAAAGCTGTCTTTCTGTCTAATAATACCTTGCAGTTGCAGTAATCTCTTTGGCTATTGTTCATAATAATAATGGATACACATTTTTCAGACAAGTGATATTTTTATTGACTGTGACCCTTTACATTGTTCTTAACCATATCACTGAGAGAATATTCTTCAGTAGCTTTGTTTGGCATGATGAAAAATCAATCAGCAGTAGAAAACAGGCAGAATTCCAAGTGGTCTTCTGATAATAACCAAGACCAACTACAATGGTTTTGGTAGCCTATCAAATGAGCTTAATATAATTTCTGCAAACAGCCATTTACTTCATGACACTTTGCAAACAGCAGTACACCCACCTGATATTAGTAAATCAGACTTTGTGTCCCCCAGATTTGCTGGGGTTAAGCTAATTATCTGTAGGGTGTTACCTGCAAATAAATGCTGATGTTTTTCTTAAAGCAGACTCATAGTTTTAAAGGGGGTAAAGGCAGCTCACCCCAGACAGCAGCGATAGGTGGGATACTTGGACATAAGTGGATCCAAATGGCTTCTTCAGGTTCCTTCACCTCCGAGTGGCAGCTGGTCTGCTCCCACTTTGCTGCATCAGACCTACCACGGGCACCCATGGGTGTGAGTCTGTGAGGGAAGGCCTCGTAAGTGACCTTTTAAAAAGCCCATCCAGGGGCTTTGCCAAGTCTCCTTTAAAATATTCTAAAATCTTTGCAAAGCCTCATCATATGCTTATTAACACCCCGGATGGAGTTCCCCTCCCCTCCCAAACATGCCAGCTTGCTACTCCTATAGGGATGCCGCCTTATGGCCATGTTGGACTGTTGTAACTTAGTGGGAACCGGGTAGTGTGACTTGAGGGGAGGAACCTAAAAGGCTTAGATTCCCTTCTATGGTGAGTGCCAAGGTTTGTAGCATTCCACACACAACGCTTGTGGATCACTTTAAAAAGCAAATTTGTGCTGTCAGCCCAGCATTCCCTGAGTAACCTACCTTAACAAATCAGCATGTTTGCATGCCATAGAGAGACAAATACTGATAAAGAAACAGATTGCTGTTCCAGGCTTGCATGGGGCTGTTAAACAGTGGGGAGAAATGGAATTTAAAATTGCATGACAAGTATCCTACAGGTGTCCTTTTTGTTAGAGCTAGGCCTGCAAGTGCATTAACTACTATCAAGGTTTTATTTTGGAAGTTAATTTTGTTTGGCTCCATGGTCTGGTGTTTTCCAAGTGATTTCAGTCTGAATCTCTCATGTTAGGGTTGTTGCAGCAATTGTTTGCTTCCACCTTTGTCTCTCAGGTTCCCCAAGGAAATACAGTCTGGTCTCCTGGAAGTCATTTCTCCCTCTCCACATTTCTATCCAGACTTCTCTCGCCTCCGGGAATCTTTTGGCGATCCCAAGGAAAGAGTCAGGTAATAACCAGACGACTTCAATAATGTTTTATTCAGATTTTTGATTCTCCACTGCCCTGACTCAGAAAGGAAAAACATGTTGTGAGAGCTAAGGACATAGTGAATTTGCATTGTTGTTAGCTTCATTTGGCTTGGCTTGCTCTGTCATGTGTCCCATGTCTGTTTTCCACTAGTCAGACTGAGACACAGGATACTTTTCTCAAGAAGCCACATGTTTCCAGTTAATTTCAAACTGATCAAACAGTAAAGAACAGGCTTTCTTTAACTCATCTGCTCCTCTGGGGAAAGCGAAAGGTGTATTGGGTTGTGACATTACCCAGGGTATAATCTGGGCTGATTAACAGTTCTGTCCCCTTAGTTCTCTAGTCTGGGTTGCGTTTTACACTGCTTCACTGTGAGAGCAGCTACTCCTGGTCTGCTCTCGCAGTCACCAACATCGAAGTTACTCCCAGCTGTATTTTACTAGAAGATTTACCCAGCATTGCTCGGGACCTTAACTTTAATTTTTTTTATTTTTATTTTTATTTTTTTAAATAAAATGAAAATATCCATGCTTCATTTGAATCATTGCTCTGGGGTGGGGCTGCGGAGGTGGGGTTCAATATGCAGGTTGCCCCAGGGAGAGAGGACAACCCAGCCCTCTCTCACTGTAACACCTTGGGGCCAGGTGAGAAGCACCTCTCCATAGCGGTTGTAGCACCAGCAGACACAGCCGGGGAAGGGGTGCATGTCCCCGAGGGCAGGTCCAGGTTAGTCTGCCCCCTTGTGCTCCCCAGCCAGAGTGAGGAATGCAGCAAACTGTGCACTGTCCCCTCGCTCCCTGATGAAGGGGAATAGCCAGCAATGTCCCTCTAGAAATTGGGGGGGAGGAGAGCTTCAGGGCCCCCCCAAAAGGGTGCTTGGGGGGTGAGAAGGTCAGGGTGCACCCCCAGCTAGCCCCTTTCACTTGCTTGGTGATTGTCTCTTTTCTGTGTGGTTGTATGAGAAGCAATCCCATTCCAGGCTGGGGAGTGGGGAGCCCTGAGCCTCAGGGGTTGGGTCCAGGCAAACTCGGGGCCACATCCGGCCCGGGGCCTTAGGTTCTCCACCCTGGTTTAGGAGGAGTTCTTGAATGAACAGACAAACTGTCTCAATTATATAGTAGATAAGTGCTATGGCCAGCCACTCCTGCATTCCACAGCAAAGCAACACCAGCAAATTCCCACTCCCCGGCTTGCCCGAGAGATGTATCCCCTGTACTGCCCTGCTCTCTCCTGAACAATGCATGCACATAGAAAGTCTGTCATTTTATTAATAGAAAATGAAGCGCACAAATCCTTTTAATCCCAAACACACACTGGTTTACATGAAACCATAAAACAAGTTTGTTTAGCTACAAAGGAGAGATTTTAAATGACTACAATAATGCATAAAAGTCAGAATTGATTTACAAGAAAATAAAAGTAAAGTGCAACAAGTGCCTAAGTGAATTCAACAAGCTAAGTGAATTCAAAACAAGGTCTCTCTTTCCACATATTCTAGCAGTTTTACTGGCTGAATTCCTTTCAGTCAGGATCCCTTCCCCAGTCCAAAGCTTTTTCCTTTGTTGTTTCTGGCTTTGTGTGTGCTAAGGGGAGAGAGGAAAGAAGCAATAATTTGTGATGTCTACTCTCTCATAGTAGTTTCTCAGCTGCAAGAATAAGTTCCAGCTGAGGTGCAGGAGACAGAAATTCTCTGCGTAGATGGGAACCTCCATCTGTTGTTTTTTTGTGTGTGTGTCTTTTTTTGTCATGATGTAGATTTTCACTCACATCCTCTTTGCTGCCAAAGAATGGCAACTTAACCAAGTGATGGTCCATTTGATTTTATAGACACCTGCCTGAGGCATTGGCTAACCTTTTGTGTCTGGGGAACTGCTCTGTGGCTGTCCCCCTGACTTGGAACATGTCTTAATAATACCATGTGGAGGAGCCTCATAATTTTATGTGCAGTGTTGCCACTCATACTTTACCAGGACAATAATGATCAGCAAATTATGATTTTTTCAAATGGCACCTTAACTTTGTACGCAATGGGTGTGTCTAGACTACATGGCTCCGTCAACGGAGCCATGTAGATGAGTTTACTAGACATAGCAAAATGAAGCGGCAATTTAAATAATCATGCTTCATTTACATCAAAATGGCCGCCGTGCTGTGCCGACGATCAGCTGATCCGGCACAGCGGGGCAGTCTAGGCACGCTGCTGTCGACAAGGGAAGCCTTTGTCGACCGCTCCGGTAAACCTCGTCCACTCATCTACATGGCTCCGTCGATGGAGCCATGTAGTCTAGACACACCCAATGTATCCTAGTCCTGTAAAAGGGGTGAATATAATGCTATACAGACAGTCACACTCCCCAAATAAAGCATCTGCTGGCTGGTAGGAAGGCATTTCTCATCACTCTCTCTGTGTTGCAGGTGGAGAACGAAACAGAACCTAGATTATTGCTTTTTAATGATGTATGCCCAGTCCAAAGGCATTTACTACGTGCAGGTAAGTTTGATGAATGAATGCTTGAATTCACAAAGATGTGTGTCTTGTATCAATTGAGTGAGGGGGGAGGGATGTGAGTGAGGAAAAACATAAAGTGGAGTCTTTGATTGGGAAAGGGAGAAGAGGTTAATTCAAATGTTGTTGGAGTGTTTGTGATGTTGACTCTTCTCCAAAAGTAACAGCCATAGCATATGCTGTCCCTTTCACATTCTGTCCTCTCACGTCCGATTCAGGAACGCCTCTGCATTTCTCCTTCAACCACCCTCTCTCTCTCTCTCTCTCTCTCTCTCTTTTTCTGCGCGTGCAAAGACATTTACTTTGGACCAGGTTAGATTAACCCTTTGCAAGCCAAAACGTAAGTCTTCATTGTAGTGCGCTGTAGAGTCTTCTGAAGTATATTAGCTCTACATTATGGGCAGCATGCGATTGTGGTGAGGGGGGCAGAGGGGTGAAGGCTCGCTCTGAAATCAGTCTGCCCGTGGTGCCGCACTGCAGAAAAACTTTACAGTGGAACCTATTCGAATGGCTAGAAAAGTAGCAGTCCCAAGGAGCAGTTGTGTCTGAGCTGGAGCTTATCTAACCCAGCTGTTAAAGTTCCCTTTGCCCAAGCGGGCTAAAGAATTGTGCCCAGGAATGGAAGAGGTGGAGATTCACAGAGTAGTTGTCAGTTTTCCCTTAGCCTGTTGGATTAGATTTAGAAGGGTCTGTACAATGTGTCTTCCTGCAATAAACTCTGCCTTTGCCAAAACTTTCCCCAGCCCTCTCATGCTGAATGCTGTGCAGTGCAGAGACTGGAACAGAGCGTGTGTGTTTTTTGTGGTCGGTGCTGAGTTTCCTTCCCCCCTTGCAGCTGGAGGATGACATTGTGGCCAAGCCAAACTATCTCAGCACAATGAAGAACTTTGCTCTGCAGCAGCCGTCGGAAGAGTGGATGATCCTGGAGTTCTCGCAGCTTGGGTTTATTGGTAACCGACTTCTCCCCCCTCCTCCCCAAAGCAGCGCTGGGCGCTTGTGCAGCCCCTCAGGAGAAATTCTCATGCAGCCTAGCTGATGAGCAGAGTGCCCACAGCTATAGCTTTTGTGTTTCTAGTGATGGTGCACATTCACGCATGCCTCAGCGCACATCAAAAAAAAATTAGGGGTGGGGGGGGGGAAAATCCGCTCATGGATGGGGGGATGAGAGGGAGCATTACCTCCAATCCTTTTCCAGACATGGCTGTGGCATAGCTGGCTGGATCCTCCAAACAGCAATCCCTTTGCTTGGAGAAGTTTTCCCCTAGGAAGGGGGAAATGGAATGCCAGAGGCGTGGCCTCTTCTAACAGTTTTATAGTGATCCTTTGGCTTTCCCAGAAAAGAAAGCTTTGCTGAAGAGTTTTCTGTCCTCCTGGCCCTGGAACAGTTGCACAGATGGAATGACAACCTGTGTGTCAGTCGCCTTCCTGTTGATGCAGCTCAGATAAAACACAGAGCATGGCAGTGGCAACTGTCCCTAACTTCTCACTGCCGTGGTGTTTTGATTGAGGTGCTGTCTTAGGCAGGCCAAGCTGCCTCTGAGACTTTGCGTTCAGGGCAGGGGATGGTGCACATCTGTGCTTGATCAGGTGACATCTTCTGCAAGCCTTCAGATGCCGATATTCTGATCCATTTTTAATAAAAATAAATCTACTCAGTGGCCCAGCAGAAAGGCTCACTTCCTGGATGTGACTGGTTGCTTCTTGGCTGGATGGGAGTGAGAAGCACCTGCCATAAATCATTCAGACCCTGGGCTGGAGCAGTTTTATATCAACTGAGAACTATTTCAGGACTGTAATTATGCAAGCAGTTTGGTCTATTCCCATGCCAGGACTATATTAACTTAATGGTGTTTGAATTCTTTCTGAACTCTCAGGGCAGGAAAATAATTATGCTGGAACTGTCCAGGAATGATGTTTTCATGAATACCTCTCTGGTAGTCCATTTTTTCTGGCCCCTGTCTGGTAAAAAAAAACAGAAAATACCAGACATGTAAAATGTAAAAATTTCTGTTTTGGACAGAAGGCTGGCGGCGACATTGTTCCCCTGCCGCATCTGGCGTGGGTTGGGGGAAAGTGAGGAGCGCGGGGATTCTTAAAAGGCACTGCGCCTTTTCCCCCCCCCCCTTTTTTTTTCCCCCTCCCTCAACAAGTTTGGTCTCCTGTTTTTTGTTTTTTTGTTTTTTTTTTTTTTTCCTCCATGTTCGGGATTTTTGGTGAAAGCATCTGGCAAGCCTACTCTCTGGTGCCCCTTCTCCACCTGGTGTGAGTGTTCCATGCATTTCAGTGGGACTCATAACGGTGTGTGTTGCGAGCTCTGTAGCAACAGATCTATAACAAATGCTAATTTTAGAATTGTACTAGCAGCATCAGTGATGCTGGTGCGTAAGCCCCGACTGCGCAGATCTACGGTTACTTGAAACTCCATTAGAAATGCAAGGAGAGAGACCAGTTTTTTCCCCCGAGGAACTTGCAGTTCTTTTCAGTTGCTGGATTTTGTTTTTCACTACCTGTATCTACTCTGTCTCTCCTCCACCCAAATGTGCTTGCAGGAAAGATGTTCAAGTCGCTGGATCTCAGCTTGATTGTGGAGTTTATACTTATGTTTTACAAGGACAAGCCCATTGACTGGCTCCTAGATCATATCCTTTGGGTGAAAGTCTGCAATCCAGAAAAAGATGCGGTAAGTAAACAATCCCTGCAAAGGGCACTGAGACTCTGCTTGTACTGGCTCTGAATTCCCAGAACTTGTTGGGGGTAAGGAAAAAAGGGAAGATCTGTTGTTATAAGAAGTAGTGATGATGAAATTTTGTTCTGAATCTTGGTTAATCTCATTTAGCCAGGAAAGCTTTGCTCAGGATGAGGGAAATCCTTGTGGGATCTTCCCTAGGAGAAAATGTTTTGAAAGTTCAATATGTTGTTAAGAGATGTTTTGTGGCAGGGGTGGGCAGTAATTTTTGCAAGGGGGGGGCACTTAATGACTTTTGGTACATGATCATGAGATGGTTCTACCCCTGGAAGTGATGTGGCTGGGTGCAGAAGGGGCAGGGCTGGCAAGTAGCCTTCCCCCAGACTTGTCTGAGGCTGGAGACTTTGAATTAAAAACATAGCAAAGGGCTCCTGGCCTGGTTGCTATCGCGTTGCCTGGCAGCTGCCCAGGGTTGTTGTGGCTATTTAAAGGGTTCACGGCTCCAGTCTCTGCCAGGGAGCACCACGCCTGGGAGCCGGGAGCCATTTCAATAGGATCCTGCTGCCTGAGCCACCTCCTGGAAATCAGTGGCACAGACAGGGGGATATAAATAGAAACAGCCAGATGCAGTCCGCGAGCCGCATCTTGCCCAGCCCTGCTTTATGGGGATTCTTTGTGATGAGTAGGAAAGGGTACTTCTCATCCTGGGCAGTCATCTCTCCAAATGCTGGGGGGAATTGAAACTGGCTCCTTGATTAACTCCATTATTAGAGGGGTTTTCCCCCAAACCCAGAGGAGAGTGGTCTCTTCCCCTCCATGCTATTATCTTGTAACTGTTGGGTGTTCCCTACACAGAAGCCTTGCTTTCCTCCCCTCCCCACTTACTGGAACAGCAGAGTAACCCTTTGAGAGAGCACTTAAGCGCAGTTCCAGTCTGGAGTACACCGGCAGGCTGTGGCTTGCCCCCAATGACCTGGGAGAAACTCAGTGACATAGACACCGTGTTTCAACTTAATCAGAGCAAATCAAGGATCTCGTTCCAGCTCCCCGAGCTTCTCCACAGGCAGGAGGAGGGTAGCCATTTGCATTGAGGAGGGTTGGGGGAGGCAGACTAGGGGAATCTTTAACACGATAGTGTGGTCATGGTGACCTGGTTGCTTCCCAGGTGACCATAAAAAAGTTCTTTTTTTTTTTTTATTGTATCCCTTTGGTATATATGGTCATGCCAATTTTCTTCCACAATTTGATCTGAGGAAGTGGGTCTGGCCCACGAAAGCTCATCACCTAATAAACCATCTTGTTAGTCTTTAAAGTGCTGCATAGTCCTGTCTTTTGTTTCAGCAAGACCAGACTAACACGGCTACATCTCTATTACCATAAAAAAGGGGACATCCTTTCCAGTGTTCTAAATTAAACTAGCACCAAGAGAGGAGAGTGAATGGGATGGAGGAGCAGAGGGCCTAGGAAGATGTGGGTTGCTGCCATGACCATGAGATGAACTTGTTGCCAGATGCACGCTCTGATCTTGCATTTTGAATCCATTCACATATGAGGCCCCAGGGAAGCAGGGCTTGGATCAGTCACTACTCGGTTTTTGTCTTGCTTCCTCTGCCCACTCTTAACGGGGAAAGGTAGCCATGCCTGGGAGCGTCTCTGTGTGTAAGGGGATTTCCACAGAGCCCTACAAATCCACACGTCGGAGCGGATGTGGATACAACAAAACGGTGTCGACCAGCCTGCGCTGCTGCCGCCTCTGCTAATTTGGGCACCCTGAGCCGCTGAGATGTGGTGCCTGTTCTTCCCTCCCCTCCCCCCCGTCCCTGTGCCACCCCTTAGCCTTGCCAGTCTCTGCCTTCTCACGTCTCTTCCCTGCGAGACCCTGCCCCATCTCCACCCTCCCCCCATCACTAGTTCTTAGGGCATTTAAAAGTGAGTGGTGGGGCCAGCCCTGGACCTCTGCAGAGGCAGATTAGTGCCAGAGTCCCTGGAAAAACGGGCGCCATTTCCCACCCGGCGCCTACCAGGGAGCGGGTCAGGGCACTTCTGCTGAGGAGTGTGGACAGGACACAGGTGTTTGTTCCACTCTACCCCAGCAGGCGCTCCCGCTGGCAAGTGGGGTTGTGGCACGTGTACTTGCCCCACTCCCTGGCGAGCACTGGGTAGGGCGGAGCAGGACAAGCATCCGTGCCCTGACCACGCTCCTCTGCAGGAGCACCAATACCCCACTCACCGGCAGGGGCACTTGGCAGGGCGCAGTGGGACAAGCCTCCCTCGGCCACCCACACAGACGCTCCTCCTGAGAACCAGGCACTGCCAGATGGCCTGCTGCTGCTGCCTAGGTCTGGATGCGGATCCGCACAAAAGGCAGGGAGTGGATTGCGGATCAGAGGCTGCTTCTCTCCGATGCGGATCCACATTTTTATACCCCCGCAGAACTCGTTTGTTGATCGTAGGCAGCTTGGGCCCAGGGTGACACACCCATTCTTGATCAGCATAACCTACAGAATCTCTTCTCCTGGCTGGGCAAGGCTGGGGTTTGCTTTGTGCATCTGCAAGCGGGAGGAGACAAGATGCAGCTGTTCCATTTTTTGTTTTTGGTTTTGTTTTTCTTCCTCTTGTAAAGCCGCCCGCTTGAGAGGAGTGTTAATGCCATTCCCACTGCACAGCCAGGTTAGCTCCTACTCACCTACCTGCAGGAGCGGCCCGAGGCCGGCTGCGGCAGCTGGCACCCCAGGCGGAAGGTGCGATCGGTGCCCCCGCCTGCACGGCCATCAATGGCCGTGACGTAATCACAGGGCGCCCCGTGATGTCATCATCGGGCACCCGGGCCAGCGGCGCCTTAGGTGACTGCCTAGGCTCACGGGCCGCCCCTGCCTACCTGACTGCTCCCTCTCCACAGACGTCTCAGAGGATGCTGCAAACCTCTGAGTTATTGCCTTTTTATAAATTTAACCTAGTTGTAGTGTGGATTTCTGGCTTCTCCCACTGTGTGCATGATTAACTCTGTGCAGCACCCCTTTCCACATGACTGGCAGCTGCTAGGGTTTGCTTTCTTGATTGAAAGTTTGTTTCACCTGAGCTTTTGGGAATTGCTTTGCCTGGTCTGGATAGCTCCTGTTCTTTTTACATTTGAAATCCAACTGTAAATTTACCTGAGGTAAAGATGTGTGGAAAGAGCTGACCTTGCGGTTACTAGGAGAGTGGTTCTCCACCCTAATTTGTCTAAGCTAGGATAACGTTGCTTTCAGTAAATGTGTCCATAACAAAATGAGTCAAGGGGGGTTGGGAGAGTTAAGGGGACTAATGAATGCCTCGCCTGGTTTTCCCACCTAGATTAAAATAAGAACCTGAAATGAGTTCTGTTTTTTAGCTGGCAATGTAAAGGGATTCTCCCATTAACATGGCCAATTTTAATTTTATAATGCAATGGGAGCTGGATTAAGAGATTGGCTCAAATGCAGCCTGTGGAGAATACTCCTAGAACGCCCAGGTGCCTGGGAGGGGCAGCTCTTGCAGATTGATCCTGAGGGTTGTGATTTCTGAGTCAAGTGAAGCCTCGCTCTTGATCGCGCCATAGAACTCTCCAGTGTCAGGAGCGGGGTGGGGTTTTTCTGCTGTGGCTGGAAAAATCAAACTCCTGAGCGCTCTAAAAGTGAGGCTTAGTTTTAACTTGGAAAGCCTTGTCAGCTACATTGGGGGCTCCCGCTATTAAACACAGGCCCCTGCTCCCCTGCCAGCCTGGGAAAGGGGAATGTCCCCAGACCTTGGGAGGGTGAAGAACCATGAGAAGAGCCCAGATGAGGCTGGGACAGCTGAACTATGGCCTGGGGGCTAAAGGTGATGGCTGATGTGGGGTTGAAGGCTGAACTGATGGGGTGGTTGTGATGGAGGCAGAGGGTCTGAATTGAAGGGGCATGAATGAGGACAAACTGATGGGGGATTGGAGGATACGATTAATTTCAGGGCGGGAGGGGAGTAGATCTAGGGGGTGAAGGTTTCTAAAGCAGGGGGCAAAGTCATGTTATTCAGTACATTAAATTGCAGCAAGGGAGGTTTAGGTTGGACATTAGGAAAAACTTCTTACCTGTCAGGGTGGTTAAACACTGGAATAAATTGCCTTGTGAGGTTGTGGAATCTCCATCACTGGAGATATTTAAGAGCAGGTTAGACAGGCATCTCTCAGGGATGATCTAGATCAGTGTTTCTGAAAGTGTTCCACGGAATCACACTCAGAAAGGGGAGCTGCAAAGGACGAAATGGAGCCAATGGGAGCAGCGAGGCCCCGGTAAATAAACAAACCGGGGCGGCCAGTTAATGTGTTTCTGAGAGTGATTCTGCGGAACACTTTCAGAAACACTGATCTGGACGGGGCTTGGTCCTGCCGTGAGGGCAGGGGACTGGACTTGATGACCTCTCGAGGTCCCTTCCAGTTCTAGGATTCTATGATCCTACACGTTGGAGAGCGAGCGACACATGCCCACCTGGGTCTGGGCAGGGGAGTTCAGTCGTCAAGAGACAGAGCTAAAAAGCGCAGTATAATCTCTTTTTAAAATTTCATGATTTGGGGGCTAATCTCATGATTTCTGGGAGTCCAACTCATGCTTTTTTGATCTCCGGAAGTTGGCAGAACCACACCGGTACCATGGGCTGGGCCAAAGGCTTGTTTAGCATGAAAGGCTTCAGTAATACTGATGGGATTCAGCCGAGCCTGTCCCTTTTTTTAGGTCTTCGTGCCTATGGTAAAGGGTACGTAGCCCTCACTGAGTCTGATATTTTGCAAACATCTCTAAAGTGGGGTCACAAGTTGTACTGACCCCCCTTTATCTTTACCAGTGCTTAAATACTTATTTGCATCCTGTCGCCCCTCCCCATAAGGAAAATTTAATTAATTTTCCAACTAACGAGACGCCTGTGCAGCGTATTGGGGATAAATCCCCACAAGCCAGGCACTTCAGTAGGTTTCCTGGAAAGGATATAACTATACAGGTTGTGACGCCCTGGTCCAGCACCCTCAGAACCAGGGAATCTGCTGGACCAGGGGAGGTCAGTGCCAGCCCCTCTACTGCCACTGGCCATGGGGCTCTGCTCCAGCAGCAGCAGAGAGGCCAGTATTGGCCAAGTGGGGATGGGGGCAGCGCTCGGGGGAAGAGGCTGCCATCGGGAGTGCAGCCCTGTAGGAGCACACCACATCCCACGGCTGCTGGGCTCTGTTCCCGGCCACCAGGCTGCCCGCAGGGCACCACAGCCACCCTGCCTGTTCCCTCGTGTGTCTCCCCCTCGCCCCATCCACACTCCTCCTCCATCCTCTCTGAGCATGAGCACCGCAAATGAGCCATTTGCAGCTCTCCAGAGGATGGAGGAGGAGTTGTTGAGTGAGGGGCCCAGCTTTTTCCCCATGAGCGCTCTAGCCTGCAAGCACCCATGGGGATGCTAGACAACAGATGCTGCCAGACTACAGAAAACCAGACTATAGAGATCCAATCTCTAATGTCTTTTCCCTAGGACTCCCCTTTGCTCCCTTCCCCAGTCTCTCTCTCTGTCTGGTTTCCTCTTTACTCCACGTTCACAATGTTTTTCTCAGTGTTTTTCTCCTGTCCCTTTCTGCACTCACTCTCCTCTGCAGAATTAAGCTGATAACTTAGTTCAGATAAGAGTCGAACTTTCAGTCTCCTCTTGTTGGGGTGGTTTGAAATCAGGCCAGATGGCTTTGTGAGAACGTCATACAATGCAGTGTGCCTAATGAAAGCAACAAGCAAACTAAAAACTAGGACTGGCCAGTGATTTTAAGAAAAAATTAGTCATGATGAATCGCATGATAGGATTCCATTTAAATATTTTTGTGTGTTTTCTGTGTTTTCAAATATATTGATTTCAATTCCAACACGGAATGCAAAGTGTACAGTGCTCACTTTATTTTTTATTACAAATATTCAGACTGTAAAAAGCAGAAGCAGTGCTATTTTTAATTCACCTAATACAGGTTAATAGTGGAATCTTTTTATCATGAAAAGTAAACGTACAAATGTAGAATTATGCACAAAAATAACTGCATTCAAAACCAAAATATGTAAAACTGTAGAGCCTATAAGTACACTTAGTCGTACTTTTTGTTCAGCCAGTCGCTCAGACAAACAAGTATGTTCACATTTGTGAGAGATAATGCTGCCTGCTTCCATTCTAACTATCAGGTAAGATTTGTAACTGGTGTCATAAGATATTTATGTGCCAATTGTCCTAAAGATTCATATGTCCCTTTGTGCTTCAACCACCATTTCAGAGGATATGTGTCCACGCTGATAACCTGTTGTGCTTGATAACCATGGTCCAGAGCAGTACAGACAATGTTCATTTTCATCATCTGAGTCAGATGCCACCAATAAACAGTTGATTTTCGTTTTTGATGGTTTGGGTTCTGTAGTTTCTGCATCAGCATGTTGCTCTTTTTAAGACTTTTGAAAGGCACTTCCAGTTCTTTAAACTTTGGGTCGAGTGCTGTATCTTTTGAAATTTCACACTAGTCATTTCCTTTGTGTTTTGTCAAATCTGCCGTGAACGTGTGCTTAAAACAAACGTGCTAGGCCATCATCCAAGACTGCTGTTCCATAAAATATATAGCAGAATGTGGGTAAAACAGAGCAGAAGACATACAGTCCTTCTGCAAGGAGTTCAGTCGCAAATTTAATTAATGCATTATTTTTTTTAAAAACAAGGAGTAGCAGCATTGAAGCATGTCCTCTAGAATGGTGGCCGAAGCATGGAAGAGCATACGAAAGTTTAGCATATCTAGCACATAAATACCTTGCAACGTGGGCTACAACCGTGCTGTGCAAATGCCTGTTTTCACTTTCAGGTGGTACTATAAATAAGAAATGGGCAGTGTTATCTCCTGTAAATTTAAACAAACTTGTTTGTCTTAGCGATTGGCTGAACAAGAAGCAGAACTGAGTGGACTTACAGACGCTAAAGTTTTGCATTGTTTTGAGTGCAATTATGTAACCAAAAGTCTACATTTGAAAGTTGTACTTTCACAATAAAGAACTCTCACTCCAGTACTTATATTAGGTGAAATTAAAAATACTATTTCTTTTATCATTTTTACAGTGCAAATATTTGTAATAAAAATAATAAGGGGAGCATCATACCCTTTCTATTGTGTTGGCATTAAAATCAATATATTTGAAACTGCAGAAAACCATCCCAAAATATTAAATAAATTTGAATTCGTATTCTATTGAACAGTGTGATTAAAGCTGCGATTCATTTTTAAAATTGCGATTAGTTTTTTAGAGTTAATCATGTGAGTTAACTGTGAGTAATCGACAGCCCTACTGGTGCTTGTGCCCAATTTGCCCAAAGAGAGAGGAGCGTTGTCTGGGAGGAAGAGCTAAACCAGCTGAGCTCTCTGCTTTTCCATGGGTGAAGCTCCAGGGACTGTAGAAGGCAGGAGTGCAATGAATTTCCAGGAAAACCAAAGTGACTGACCTGCTTTGTTCATTAGACATTAACAGCTGGGAATGTAGGCAGGAAGGGCACTGATAAGGCAGATGGCAAAATGTATTCAGTGGTGTTGGCCGAGGAGGAGAGTTTGCAATGTAGGAACTTGGAATTAATAATAGCACATCGGTGCCATTGCTCCTGGTAGTGGGCCAGCTCACCAAATCCTGCTGCCTAATGAGCTAAAAGTCAAAACCGGGGTGATGCAGTTTGGAGTCAAGAGTCGTCCTCTTGCAAATCAAAGCCTTCTCTCCCCCGTGACCTGCCCTGCCCTGCCCTTTGCTTTCCCCCACTTCTGGCGATCCGGGCATGCTGGCCAACAAAGGCAAAAGCCAGAGTTTCTCACCGGGCTTTTCTTGTTTCAGAAACATTGTGACAGGCAGAAGGCAAACCTGAGGATCCGCTTCAAGCCCTCCCTCTTCCAGCACGTGGGAACCCACTCCTCCTTGGCTGGGAAGATACAGAAATTGAAAGTGGGTATCTGACCCCATGGCATTGCCTTCTTCCCCCACCCCTGAAGATCTCCCTGATGTCGGGTCCTTCGTGCACCCTGGATCCACATGCGCACGCCAACTTGCCACATTTGGAAAGCAGATGTGGCGCTTGGTGTTTCATATCTTAACGGTCAGGTTTCTGATTGTGGCAACGTCTCTGTTCCCCCTTTGGTTTTTTTCAACACAGGACACCTTCAAGTTCAGCAAATGTTAGATGAATCTTTTAGACGCCTTTAGTAAACTGCCCCGCTCTCTCCTTTTCTTCCCTTCATTACTGGACTGCTGGTTGCCGTGCAGTCTATCTGTAACTAAATGCTGCTTGTGAATGCTGTGGGAGGGAAGTTAAATTGCGTGTAATCAGCTAATCGGGTAATTGATGGAAATTCCATTGACTACTCGGTTAGTGGATAATGGGGAGAACTGTAGAGCTGCAGTGTGGTTAGCTCCCGGGCCGGAAGCCAACCTTGCTGCGGCTCTGCCTTTTAAACATATTAAAAGCTGCCAGGCTCTTCATACATACAAAAGGCAGAGGTGCAGTGGGGGGACTGTGAGTGGGCCGGGAATCCGCTGTCCCAGCTCACCCCTGGTCTTAGCTACACCTCTTCTGCCCCTGTTCTCCGCCCCTCTGAGATAGTGCAGTGGGGAAACTGGCTTTTAAGCTGGCTCCCCCCAGCACCAGCTCCTGCTCCCCCTCCCCGCCCCCTACTCCTTACTGCCTCTGTCTGATAGTCTGCAAAGGGGGAGCAGCTGGTCTAGTCACTAATCGACTACCCGACATGCTTATTGGGTAGTCAGCTTGTCGCTTACATCCCTATGTTTGGTGGGGGATGTAATGCAAATTCATAGATTCAGTTGAGTTTGACTTTTCTGACTCTTTAGGCAGGGCATTTTAGGAGGAAATGAAGGCACCGAACAGAGGAGGAATGTTTTTACTTGCAGAGATAATGAAGATTTTAAAATGTGTTGGAAGGAAATCAGTCAGAAAACCAGATCTCGAAGCAGTGCCCGGAGCCCTGAATAAAGAATAAAGAAGTTAGGACACATTCACTAGCCAGGTTTCCCTAATCCTGTTTGTCGCAGGGCTTCAGAGCCACAATGTACTTAAAGCAAGGTTGAGGTTGACAGCTGTTTTTTCATGTTTTTCCAAAGGCTGGAGGTACTTAACCGTCCATCTTGAGCATCACCACAGAGCTGTAACTTGTAGTACAGCTTCCTGTCATGTCGCAGTCCGGGCTGCGGTGTTTTATCTGATTCTTGGTTTTTATTTTTAGGCAAATTAAGGCTCACTTCTTGAGTGTAAATTTGTATGGGGGGGCATTTAAATTGTATCAAAATCCAATTAGAAAGTAGTGGTGCTGATTTTTTTTCATGAAGTGTATTATATGTTAAAAGTGCGAGAAGCATGATTTGCCCTCAAGTATGGCTCTGTAACTGATACAGAGATCACTGTATATAAATATATGGTATAATCCAGTCCATATAACTCCATCATTCTCTGATATAACTCAATTACTGGCAAAGAATTTGACCCAGATTAACGAAGGCTTTCCTTGGCTTGTCTGGAAATAGGTGACAGGGGAGGGATCATGTGAGGATTACCTGTTGTGTTCCCTCCCTCTGGGGCATCTGGTATTGGCCACTGTTGGAAGACAGGATACTGGGCTAGATGGACTGTTGGTCTGACCCAGTATGGCTGTTCTTATGTAAGGTTCTTGGGGTTGTGTGTGTTCGTATGGTACCTACCACCATGGTGCCCTGGTCTCTTAGGGTATGTCTAGACTGCATCCCTCTGTCGGCAGAGGGATGCAGATTAGGCAGGTCGACATTGCAAATGAAGCGGGGGTTTAAATATCCCGTGCCTAATTTGCATAAAAATGGCCACCGCGTTTTGCCGACTCAGCACTTTGTCAGCAAACAGCGGCAGTTTAGAGAAAGAAAGCCTTTTTTGACAGATCCCTTATGCCTCCTGCAAGGAAGTTTACGAGATCTGTCGAAAAAGGCTTTCTTTCTTGACAGATCCCCCTCTAGACTGCCGCTTTTTGCTGACAGTGCTGAGTCAGCAAAAATGACGGCCATTTTTATGCAAATTAAGCACGGGATATTTAAATCCCTGGTTCAATGTCGACCTGCCTAATCTGCATCCTTCTGCTGACAGAGGGATGCAGTCTAGACATACCCTTATCGAGGCTCCTATATGCTGCCACAGTGTATATAATGGTGACGATTTCCCCTTTGCAGCCCTGTACTCCTGGGGGATCAGCTCCCCCAAATACCCCAAGGGCGCTGTTGTTCCTCATGCCCTTTCCAAACCAGCATACATCTCACAGTCTGTAAATACTGCACTGCTGCTTTGGCATTGGGATGTTGGAGCCTGGAATCTGTGTGTCCCTGAGGCTGGACACTGGGTGTATTTCTCATTCAATGAAAGCCCTGTGTGAGACTTCCCTCTTGATTTGCGTTGAGGACAAAGACTTTGGCAAGCAGGCCCTGCGAAAAGAGCACGTCAACCCTCCGGCAGAGGTGAGCACCAGCCTGAAAACCTACCAACACTTTACCCTGGAGAAAGCCTACCTGAGAGAGGACTTCTTCTGGGCATTCACCCCCATGGCAGGAGACTTCATCCGATTCAGATTCTTTAAACCCCTCCGCATCGAAAGGTCAGTGTGTTGGGGTGTGCACAGTGAGGGGGGCAATATACAGAGGCGGGGCCTGAGATGTGGGTCCCCTTTTTCCCGTCCCCATATTACCATGATTTTTATCCCAAGTGATGCTGGCTGCTTCTAGAACTCGGTTTTATTTTCCTTTGCATTTAACTTGTTGCCTGTTCCCCCTTGCAAAAGCAAGCCTCTGTCACTTCATTCCTTATGTTAATGTCTTGATTTTTTCTCTCTGGGGTCTAGTCCCTTGTGCCCAGGCAGGCACCCCATCCTGCTTGCTGCAGGGCAGAAATGAACACTGATTCTAGACTTGGCTAGATAATTCTCAATGGAAAAGCAGCAGGACAATAGAAAGCTCAGCCAGGACAATAAAAGAGTGTCAATACTTGGCACTCTGTTTGACAGAGGCTGGAGAGTGGATGGCAGGAGAACTGAGATTGGAACTGACTCATTGTCTTGGTCCATTTCTTCCTTCTTGATAATAGTAGGAGCTGACTTTTTTTCTGAGAAAGAGTCCTGCCACTGTGGGAGACAGGAATTGCTAATCTCTCCTTCCCTGCCCTCCTCAGATCCCCGCAATTAACCCGTTCAATCTTCCACTACCCTGGTAGTTGCAGAAACCCTTTGTCTTTTTTGAGAACAAGTAGTGATATCTGTGCTGCTCCTTGCCTACAACAGTAGCACTTCTCAGCACTTCCATCGCCCTTCAGACTTCCATAGTGATGTACAAATATCCACTCCAGAGCCTCTCCCTCCCCAGGCTGGTGTGCGCTGTTTTTGCTCTCCTATTTGTACAGATGAGGGGAAGCTGTGCCAGCTGTCCAGGGGCTAGAGCAAGGGTGGGCAATAATTTTTTGCCGGGGGGCAACTTCAGAAGGGGCAGGGCATCAAGCGAAAAGGGCAGGGCCAAGATACTTCCGGGTTCCCCATCCCCAGACAATGATTGGTCTGGGGGTGAGGGATTGCCTTGGCCCCCCCACATTCCTCCTAGGTGCCCATACCCCTGGTGTGGGAGGAGACTTCCCGCACTCCCCTGCCCTTAAGCCAATTAGGACCTGGAGCGGGGGAGCAGTAGGACCTCCATGGGCCGGATCCACCCGCTTGGCGGGTCGGGTCTGGCCCGTGGAGGCCCTTTTGCCCACCCCGGTCTAGAGGGGCCTCTTTTTCCCGAGAGAGGAAAAACTTCTCATCTTCACAGGGCTCGTGTTCAGGTCCAGGATGTGGTGGTTCAGATATCACTGCAACAGGCCTAGCAGTTTTCTTTTGCTCTGGGGTGGTGGCATCTCATCTCTTCCATGAGACCAAGAGAAGGGTGGGTGGGTGCCTCAGTTCCAATAGCCCTGCCCCAGTAGTGACATGAAAAAGCCTTTCTCTAGGAGCAGTGTTCCCTGTAAGCTGTGCACTTGGGCAGCCACCTGGGAGAGATTCAAACGCCGCCTAGCTGAGTAGCAGCGTGCCCACTGCATGTTTCTACTGCTGGTGCACAGTAGAAGCCTGAGCGCACACAACAAAATTTATTCAGCACATGGATAGAGGGAACATTGTCCGGGGCTCCATTTATGTAGCCTGCTCAGAACTCCTTTACTAACTAAGATCCCCCCCATATGGATAACGACTGCTTATGTTTTCTCCCAAATGCAGCAGGAACCTTTCATTTGTAGATGCAATAAAACAATAATCCAAAATTAGCTGTTTTTGCAGAAGAGCCATCTCCGTGTCCCCATCTCCATGAAAGTGGCTTTCCGTGAGCATAAAGCTGCCTGCTTGGTTCCGACATTCGATCAATCCCTCCGGGCAGGAGATGCGATGATGGTCCCACCCACCCCCTCCAGTCCAGTCAGAGTCTTACAGCTTTGGTCTCTGTTACACAGATTCTTCTTCCGCAGTGGCAACATTGAACACCCAGAAGACAAACTGTTCAATACGACCGTGGAGGTTTTGCCCTTTGACGTGAGTAATGGAGGTCGGGCTGGAGGTCGGGCGTAGGGAGCAGTGGAAGTTGTGGAGGGGGGAGTTTAAAATTCTAAGGGAAATGTTTGCTAAGTGCATGTGATTTCTTGGCTGTGACGTGTCGGCTGGTTCTGCTAGTCTCAGACTTTGTTATTAATAAAGTTAGGTAGGTGCTGGGGGCCCCACTGTGTTAGGCATTGCACAAACACAGAGCAGCGGACACTCCCTGCATATAGTCTGAGCGGACGAGACCGACACCAGTGGGGAGAAAAAGGGCGAACGCATAAGCAGAGTGATGGCAGCAATTTTCGTGTTGTGTTCCAGGACTTCTACTGGGCGGTTGGTTGAGTTCAGAGGGGATAAGCCAGAGGTGAAAGGAAGCGGGTGCGCTGGTGCTGGCCACAGCAGCCAGGTGGGACAGGCAGCAGGTTAAAGGGGCTGGCAGGCCAGGGGCCCGTGTTAACTGGGGAAGGGCTTCTACACCCGCAGCCTAAAACTAGCCCGCCCTCCAACTGGCCAGAGCCACTGGGCTCCAGCCTGCCCCCTGCCACAAGCAGCTTAACCCTGACATGGCTTCCGATCCTGCTGCGAGGATGGACCCCAGCCCCCATGCGGCAGCTTAGCCCCCGTCCCGCTCCTGCTGTGGCAGAGGGCAGTGGAACCAGCCACTATCTGGCTGTGGCAATCCCTGGCCCCAGCCCTGATCCTGTGGCAGGCCCTGTGGCCTGGCCCCATCTGCAGTGGGGAGGGACTGGTGGTGGCCCTCATTTGGTCACATCAGCCTGCCCCCGCACAGCAGGCCCACAGCTCCAGGTTGTGGCCACGGCAATGGCAGCAAACATGAGCATCAGAGCAGGGACCCATACACCAGCCAGGTAAGGACACCCAGTCCCAGGGTCCCCCACACTCCCAGCCCCCTGCCCTGAGCCCCTCAGGCACCTGGCTGCTGCACCTCCCCCACACACATCCCCAGCCCCCTGCCCAGAGCCCCTCCTACACCTCAACCCTGGCTCCTGCACCCCCCCACACGCACATCCCCAGCACCCCACCTGGACTCCTGAATCCCACCCCCAGACCCCAACTCTCTGCCCTGAGCCCACTGCACTCTGCCCCACACTACATTCCTCACAGGTCTGTCATATCACAACCCCCCAGCCCCTGCCCTGAGCCCTTCCCCCCACAAGAGGGGGAGGGGTGTGATAGGACAGTATCTGTAGGAAATGTTACTTTCACCCCTGGGATGGGCTAAATGGGCAGAAAGCGGAAGGGAAATGAGGGGAGGGGGACAGCAGGAGGCCAGAGGGAAGGAGGGGCAGGTGTGGAATGAAGCTGAAAGGACTGTGAAGGAGGGGCAGGGAGAGGGTTGGAGTAAACAGCCAATCAGCACAGGGTAGAGAAAGTTCAGTAAAATTGTAGAAAGTTTCCTGAATGTCCAGTGGTCTCTGCTGTGGCTACTTGTGCAGCTGCTCTTACCACTTGGCGTCTCCATCTCTGACTCTGTTCGCAGTTTTTCTCCACAACCACAAGACAAGGGGAGGTGCTGCCGGGTTCTAGTGTCACCAGAGAAAAGCAGGGTCCCCTTTGCATGCTTCTGAGTTGGAGGGCTAGGTGCCCCTGCAGGGCCCCATTTTGTGCTTCCCTACCTGCTTTGGTTGCCTCTGCAGCTTCTCCTACCAACCTCTGGCTGGTCCTTGCTGTAGTTTGGCTTCCGTCACATGGCAGCGTGGTGTTAGACATGTAACTTCTATACAGGTTAAATTTAGACAAGCACTCGCCATCCAAAACCAGTCAAATTCTAGCTGGGTGGAAGGGCAGGGCGATTCAGATTCCCAATTTGAACCACTCCGTGAAGGTTTTGGTTCAAATTCAGATCAGAAACCACTAGGTGCTTACTTTCCAGTCCAGATGCCAATGGAATTTCGCAGGAATACCTGTTCTCCTGTGATTCTCATCCAAGATCTCACTAGGCTCAGACCAGATTTTTCTTGTCATATCCCCAAGTGGTGGGAATCTAATCTTTCACTAAGAGCTTGTAAAACTTCTGTGCTGTCTAAGCTGGACCCAAATCTGAGTCCTGGCTCATACATGAAGTCTTGGGGGGTAAACCAGATATGGCTGCTGCCTGCCCGTAAGACACAAGCCCGTGGCCTGATAGTTTAATACCTACTTTCTGTGTTTTAATATATGATACTTGTGCTTGAAAGGAAAGACCTTACAGCAAATCTGCATGTTGCTGCAGTGATTTCCTTTGAAAGCTGCAATGCTGTTTGCTTTCTGGTGGCCCTGGCTATTCAAGCTGTACCCACAGCAGGCTTCCTAAATTCATGCCACTGGCTTTCTGCAATGACTGTGTTTCCCCGCACAGAGTCTCCAGTCAGATAAGGAAGCCCTGCAGGAGGGAAGAGGGACAGCGTTCAAGTTCCACAGGACATCAGATGGCTACATACAGATAGGTAAATTACTGGTTCAAGGCAAAAGCAGGCCTGCTGTTTGCTGATAATGCACCACATTTGTTGATCTTCAGATGAATAAAACACAGCTAAAAACCTTGCTTGCAAGTGATTTGTCTGGAAATGAGATTGAAAGTCATCCGTGTAGAACAAGTTAGGGGTTTTTTTTTTTCTCCCCATGAGCTAAAACTTAGATGGGTTTTAATCCCAATTCTCCCCTGGGCTGGGCACTGTCTCTCTCTCATATAACAATATAGAAGGATGAAAGCTGATTCCCAGAGCAGAGAGAGAGGAACTGAACAGACCTAAGGGGAATGAACAAAGTTGCCTTTCAATTAATGCAAAATGCTGCTGTGGTGCATTCATTAGTAATTTCCAGCAAGTTTTCTCTCAGCAGCACCAGCAGGAGTAGTTTCAGACACCTTGTGCTAAGATCCTCTCTGCTGCTGTATGGTTTTGAGGGAGCAAAGGCTTCACCGTGAGGGAAAAATTACAGATGAGATTTTTTTTTTTTAATTGTACCTTCTTTTTGCTGGCTCTGCTCTGTAGAGCAGGCAGAGGCAGAACTGTGGTCATCTGCATACATTGCTGTGGACACACCGATGAAATACACCACACAGGGAGAGCCTATGGCGGTAAAGTTCTCCACAGGAGCATATGGCAGTAAAGTTCTCCCGTCACACCTGGAAAGCTGAAGAAATCTCTAGAGACGGAGTTATCAGAATCCAGGCTCCAACTTGCCGTTCGGAGTAGGCAGGGCTGTGTGGGGAATTTCTGTGCTGCTGTTTGCATTCACGCAGCCTTTGCTGCCCTACAGACGTGCTCAGGAAAATCAAGGGGCTAAATACTCTCCCTGCAGTGTTCTTTTCCCCTTGATTCTTTTCGCTTCCCAAGATTTTGATACATGCATTAAATGTTACCTTGTGAAACACTGACACCTACTGGCCATCTAGATTTCAGAACAGTTTTCTTTTTCAGAGGGGTAGAAGTTGGTTTTGTCTACACAAGCTCATTTGTCTCTAAGGCTACGTCTACACTGCAGGCTTCTTGTGCAAGAAGCTTTTGTGGAAGAGATCTTGCAAGAAGTTTTTGCGGAAGACTGCATCCATGCTACAAAAGTGCATGTACTTTTGCACAAGAGAGCGTCCACACTGCATGGACGCTCTCTTGAAAGAAAGCCCTGATGGCTATTCACAGAATAGCCATCAGGGCACCTGTGCTTTTTTCGATTGGCTTTTTGCGTAAAACCCCCCTGTTGCCCATCTGCACACACCTTTTTGCACAAGAACTCTTGTGCAAAAAGGAGTTATTCCTCGTAGCCAGAGGAATACCTACACCACAGAAACCCCTCTGTTCTTTTATTTACTGTAAATTTACTTGCGCAAAAATGCGCTTGAGGTGTGGACGCTCCGTGGGTTTTTGCACAAAAACCCTGTAGTGTAGACGTAGCCTAAGGTGCCACAGGACTAATAGTTTCTTTGGTTGTGAGGTACATTTTTTTTTTTAAGGCAATGCTATTCTGGGAAGGGCTTATATTTGACCTCCCAATGCTCTGAGTTCATTTGAGAGGGGATCAGTCAGGTGTTTTTAGTGTGCAATGTGCTTTTCCAGTTGCCATGGACAGGTTCGGTGGTAGGCAACACTTAAAACGTTGCAGCTGCTTAAAGAGTTAGATTAAGGTCCTGTACAAACAACCCAAAGGCTTCCCACCAAAGGTCTGGGTTGGTGTTCTGTAAAACCTATTGGAAAACAAGACTGAAAATGAAACTACTTGATGCGGTAGTGGGGAGCCCTCCAGGACTGCGTGCTTAAGCAGCCTGTCTGCTCTTGGGAGGATACTCTACTCCAGACCCAACTGCTTTTCTCCTCCAGGCTCCTTTTCTAAGGGTGTTGCAGAAGGAGAAGTAGACCCTTCGTTTGGGCCTCTGGAAGCCATCCGACTGGTCATCCAGACTGATTCTCCAGTGTGGATCATCTTGAGTGAGGTAACATGGTTTTCAGGCTTTAAAAAAAACCCAGCATAGATCTGGACAGTTCTTCCCAACAGCCTGGGACAGACAAACAACCCCCCTTCTCACCTGAGAATTCACCCCACTCAGGAGGAGGAGATCTCTGGGTAAAAGGGGCAGGGGATTGTGAGTTCTCAGGAAGGGGAGAAGGGTGAGTGGCCACAAACGGTTAACCCTTTCATCCTGTTGTATCCAGAATGACTGGGTGATCCTGCTCCCATGAAAGCTGAATGGAAAAGCTCACCTAGATGTCCATGGGGGCAAGATAGGCCCCCTAAGTGGCAATTCTTTTTATATAGAAGTTTCTGATACAGAGATGAGCCTGTGGAGTTTAGTGAGTTGCGTAAAAGGGACTGTTATTCCAGCAAGTGATTTCCTGCCAGTGAAACCAGCTTTTTGTATCCTTTGGGGAAAAAGGAATAGACGCTTGCCCCTTACCACTGGCCAGACAACTGAGAAGGGAGAAGATGGGCTTTTACGAGGAATAATTAATCATCCAGAGCATTTTTAAAACATTGATTAAATTGAGAGTGTCCCGTCAAACCTCCCAGAATTCTAACAGCTGGAGGGTCTGGGACAGGGGATTTGGCATTTGTATCCTGCCTAAGGGGGCAAATGTCCCCAGAGCAGTTACCCTTGCTTGTTTCCACACCAGCATGGCTATGCGAGGGGCATGTGCACTGCCCTTTGAAGACTAGTCACAAGCTGCAATCACAAGATCTTCTGGTATCACTGCAAGATGGTGTCTGTCAGCCAGCAACCAAGAGAAAAACCCCACCCTGGGTCTAGCATTGGGGGCAGGCAGCCCCTTCATGGATATCTTCGGTAAAACAAACATCCCGGTTGCATCCCTGCTAGCGTGAGGATTCCCCAGAAGTTTTGTAACTAGGAAAGTGCCCAACGCTGAAGCCTTTTGCTTCCTTTCTCTTATTCTTTTCCCCCCTCTTCTGCCCCCCACCCCATTCTGTCTTTTCAGATTTTTCTGAAAAAAGCAGAATGAAATTCCCAGGACGAAGGGTTGGATGCACACAGCCGTTGCTCTTCCCCGAATCATCCTCTCCCTTCTCTTCCCGTCCCCCAGTCTGCCAACAGTGCAAATGTGTTGCATGCACAGCACCACCACCGCTCCACGCCAGGAAGAAAAAAAAATGTGGTCAACATGCACACATCCTGGCAAGCTCTGCAACAGACAACTGGGAGGGAAACCTTCTCCACATGTGGGTGCTGGCCAGAATAGCACTAGTGCCTCCAATGGCACATCTTGACTGCAGCTGAATTTGCAGGGGCAGGGCAGTTATACTGTCTTCTCTTGCTGTATAGAGACCAAGGGAAAATAATCCCAGTTGGGTTTGGTTTTGTTCCCCGGGGCGAGGACCATGCTGTCTCATCCGTGTAGGGGTATGGCTCCTGGGCTATAGCAGTGGGGGCACACGAATGCACAGTGCAGTTTGGCACACTGACTGAAGGCTCTAACGAGCAGGCAGGCCAAACATATCTTCAGCCCAGGAAAGGGCGGACCTAGGTGGGGGAGCCTAGTATTCCTACTGCCGAGCAGTGTAGGGGAGTGAGCTTGGGCAGTGTGTGCAGGGGGAGTGAGTTCTCACCAGCTATAAAGCTGGGGTGAGGTGTATTGCGGGAAACCGCCAGAGCCTAAATTGCAACATTTCCCCTTGCCCCCGCAAAAGGCAGTTCTCCCAGGACCACTGCTGAAGATTGTGAGCAGGAAGATGGAGCACCCCTCGTGGTCCAGGAGGGGTCGTGGTTCTAGCAGAGGGGATTGCATATAGCGGTATGGCAGGGAAAATAATAAACCACACTGTGCCTGCCAGGGTTGTACACGGCCCCTGAATAAAACTTACGCTGAAGGCTCCCGTGTCTTCATGCCTTGAGATTTTGAGTGCAAAATCCATCTTTGTAATAACTATTTCAGTTACTGGTTGATGTGAATTTTGGAAATAAGTAGCCCTGTTCTAAAATGGTAGGGATTAGTGTAATTTTTCAGAGGTTTTCTGAAATCCCAATGTCTCTTCAGCTATACACTGGAATGCATTATACTACTTTAATGTGCTGTATTTTTTATTATTGGATACATTTGATTTTTCAAGTACATCTCTATATAAATATATATTAAAATGTGCACTGTAATAAAGTTTAATTAAATTTAAAACCCTGGCCTGTGTCTGCACTCGGGCTTCTACTTTCCAGCAAGAGGCGCTTCATATTTCACTTGCCGTTTGTACATTTGCTCAGCAATGCAAGCATCGAACAGGGTTACACATTAGCCAAGGCAGCATTACGTGTGGCTGTGGTGCCAGTACCAGAGGCCCTGCTTCTACAGGCAGGATGTTGGAGTAGCCTAAGGGAATGGCCTGTCTTCCAGCTCTCCTAGATTAGGAAAAGAAATACTTGCTCAACTCTCTCCTTCATTGTAATATGTTTTTTCCTACTACTGCCAAGGGACCTAGGGACTGAAAACATCCGCAGTAGATTTGAATCCAAGTACAAGGACTTAATTCCTTTATTAAACCAATGCAAGTTTCTGCTGAGTTAGGGGACAGCCTTTCTTTGACTGGCTTTTGCTTGTGAAGTGCGGTAGTCAAAGGAGAAAATCGCTCCAGTGTTATGTGCCTCCTCTTCAAACCAGTCTAAGTTTGGGAAAGTAGCCCTTCACCCTTTCTGGCTATTTTCTGTGGCCACTCCCCACTATGCATGCAGTGCACCCCTGCATGGTCCATGTGACTTAGAGCAGACACCCTCTGCATGTTTCCCAGTGCTTAGCTAAGTGCAGCAATAGTAAATGTCACATGTGAGGCAGCTTTGTAGCTCAGCAAAGGTAAACAGCACCAGGTGGATGAAAAATTGCCACCGGTGTAAGTGCTGAGTACCGGATTAATCCAACCCACTAGCATAATTAAAGTCTGTGTCCAGCGGCTCGGGTAGACCTGCCACAGGTTCTTTCCTGAGACCCAAAACAGGGTGTACTGAAGGATTCCATAAGTCTGTCACACTAAGGTTTTTGTGATACGTGGGACAGCCAGGGACTGAGGTGTGAGAGAGAGTGACTCCAAACCAAGAACTGACACAGGCCTTAGTCGAGGCATGAAAATTCTGTCATGCTTTGAGTGTCCAATTTGATAGCTAAGAGCACCCAGCAGTGCCACAAGCTATTAGCAAACATGGGCCTAAAAGCTTTTAAAGTCAGCCTTACAGGAACAAATGTCCTAGAAACAGGTGGGCTAGATCTGCCTCACTCGGTGTACTAATACTCTACCTAAATGAAGTACTGCTACCTGCTACATAGAAGAAACTGCTTGGAATTGCAACATTATACACAAGGGCTGCATCTAGAGTGGCCCGCTTTTGCGCAAAAACTTGCCAGCTGTCTACACTGGCCACTTACATTAGATTGTCAGTGTTCTTGCGCAAATTCATGATCGTCAGTGTTCTTGCGCAAATACAATGACTCTCCCGCTCGGGAAAAAGCCCTCTTGCGCAAGAGGGCCAGTGTAGACAACTGAGAACCGTTTTGCGCAAAAAAGCCCCGATGGCGAAAATGGCGATCGGGGCTTTTTTGCGCAAAACCGCGTCTAGATTGGCCACGGATGCTTTTGCGCAAAAGCACTTTTGTGCAAAAGCAGCCGTGCCACTCTAGACGTTCTTTTCTGCAAATGCTTTTAACGGAAAAACTTTTCCATTAAAAGCATTTGCGGAAAATCATGCCAGGCTAGACGTAGCCAAGCTGATTGTCCTGGCAAAATCCTTAGTTTCAGCTAGTGCATGGGGTGTGGCGGGGGGAAAAAAAAGCATGTGCCAATAATATCTATCCTTAGCTTCTCTAGCAAGCATGTGCTTTTCTATATGTATATGCAGAACTTTTAGATGGGGACGAGAGAACCAAATAAGGGAAGTGTAGTTTTGCTCTATTCACCACTTGTAACTAAGACTACAGCTACACTACCTTAAGTGGAGTTGCTGAGGGAGGGTGGGGGTTGACTAGAGAAACTCTCCTGTTGACTACTCCAGACAAAAGGAGTACGGGAAGAGTAACAAGGTCAACTGGAGAAAAATCTGGAGATGATTTGGCAGGTCTTCACTAGACCCACTCAATCAACTGCCAGTGGATCAATATCAGAGGATGGATCCCCACAGTAGTGTAAATGTAGCCTAAAACTTTTATGGTAAGTGTAACTTGCTGGGGTGAAGAGGGAAAGAAGGACAGAACCATTTTCTCCCCACAATGAGTGAATAAAAATTTGGAAGGGTTTTAAGTTTCTTCAGCCATAGCACACGTGTGCTTTCTAGCTCTATTTTGACCTGCTTTAATGGGGAGAAAATACAGGTTACATTCTCATCAGTTGGAAGAGTTGCAGGCAATGCTGAAGGGAGGGGTTAACTCAGCAGTCCCAGGTGCTGATTACCATGAGAAGAGCAGTTGCAATTTGCTTGGCATTTCCATTCTGCGCACAAAAGAACTGAGAGGCAGGAAGTGGATCAAAAGCCCAACTGTGGCCAAACCAATCAAAATCCACAGAACTCTGGCACTGAAGTACATTGGCCCCAATCTGTGCAAGGAGAAAAAACACAATTAACTTGCCTGGCTCTTGAAAGAGAACAGCAACCGCCTTGACAGCCCTGCTTGGTGTAGCCCAATCATTGCTATCACAGGGCTTTGCAGACATCCAAAGGGTTAAAAGCTATTTATCTTCAGTTCTGTGCAGCCGAGCAAGGCCTGTCACCGACCACAGTGAGACCACCAGTTTTGTATGTGTGGTTATGGCACTGTAGACACTGCATGCTAGAACAGCCAGCTTCACAAGTGCTTGTGGGTGACAAGATAGGCTACACAAACTCCATACGCCATTATTTAACAGGAAACGTCTTTGTGCTGTCGTTAGCCTGCTTAAATTTGGGGGGGGGGAGAAGGAGTTTAACTGATAAGCACCACCTTATCAGTTTCTGGTCTCGTTAGCTTGTCTGCCCTGTGGGATGCTTCAGCTTCAAGCTTTTAATGCAGAACCTGCAGCACAGCGTGGTATAGCCAGCTACCTGGGAGCTGCAGGGGCACCCCTCATCATCCTTCCTTCCATAGTCCCACCCGGCCAGAGATTCCCCAAAACAGTTTACCACGTAACCACTAGGATTTTTAACAGTTACTGCTTTTAACCCTTATTTAGATCCCTAGCTTAAATACCCTCCAGGTAGTATGGAATCTGTTATAACCTGGCTTCTCAAACTAGTGACCAGCAACAGCATCACTAAATTGCCTAGGGAGGCTGTGGACTCTCCATCGCTGGAGATATTTGGCCGTGTCTACACTGGCGCAATCTTGCGCAAAAGCAGCCGCTCTTGTGCAAAAACTTGCTGCCTGTCTACACTGGCCGCGTGTTCTTGCGCAAGTAAACTGACTTCCAATGTATGAAATCAGGGATTCTCGCACCAGAACTCTGACACTCCCGCTCAGGAATAAGCCCTTTTGTGCAACTGTTCTTGCGTAAGAGGCCAGTGTAGACAGGCAACGTGAATTTCTTGCACAAGAATGCCCTATGGTTAAAATGGCCATTGGAGCTTTCTTGCGCAAGAGAGCGTCTACACTGGCAAGGATGCTCTTGCGCAAAAACACATGCGGCTGCGTCTAGACTTGCATGATTTTGCGGAAATGCTTTTAACGGAAAAGTTTTTCCATTAAAAGCATTTCCGCAAAAGAGCGTCTAGATTGGCATGGGTGCCTTTGCGCAAAAAGTGCTTTTGCGCAAAAGCATCCGTGGCCAGTCTAGACGCGATTTTTACAAGAAAGCCCGATCGCCATTTTCACCATCGGGCCTTTTTTGCGCAAAACAGTCCTCCCCTGTCTACACTGGCCCTCTTGCGCAAATACATTTGCGCAAGAGGGCTTATCCCTGAGCGGGGAGCATCACAGTATTTGCGCAAGAACACTGACAATCTTACATTAGATCGTCAGTGTTCTTGCGCAAATGCAAGCGGCCAGTGTAAACAGCTGGCAAGTTTTTGCGCAAAAGCGGCCACTTTTGCGCAAAATCTTGCCAGTCTAGACAGCCATGCCAGTGTAGATGCTCTCTTGCACAACTACTTTAACGCAAGAACTCTTGCGCTAAAGAGTTTTTGCGCAAGATCACGCCAGTGTAGACGTACCCTTTAAGAGCAGGTTAGAGAGGCTTTTATCAGGGATGATCTAGACCAGGGGTGAGCAATAATTTTTTGCCAGGGGCCACTTCCGGAAATTTTTGAAGTGGCCCCGGGCCACACGGGGGGGGGTATCACCAAGATATATCTGGGTTCCCCACCCCCAGACTATGAGCCTTTGCCCCCACCCCACATTCCCCCAAAGTGCCCATGCCCCTGGCGTGGGAGGAGACTTCCCTCGCTCCCCTGCCCCTAGGTCAATTAGGGCCTGGGGACAGGGGAGCACACGAAGCCTCCTCCCGTCCTGCCAGGAGCACACAGGGCGGGGGCAGAGCGGAGGAGGCTTCACACGCTCCCCCCACCGCTGATCTAGACAGTGCTCGATCCTGCCATGAGGGCAGGGGACTGGACTCGATGACCTTACAATGTCCCTTCCAGTTCTAGTGTTCTATGATTCTAGAGCCAGCTGGTTACCATTATAGTTCAGCATGCTGGAGTCAGCCTCCAGCGCCCATGTGCAGGTTATTAGTATTCCCAAGGGAAGATAGATGTAGGCTTCATATAGAGCAGGGTGGGCAGTAACTTTTATGGGGGGGAGAGGGGGAAGGACTCCATGCATTTTGGTAAGTTGTCATGGGCTGGCTCTAGGCCCACAGAAGGGGCAGGACCTTGGGTGGAAGCAGGAGAGAGCGAGACTGGGTCAGGGTGTGCGTGCTGAGTTTGAGACAGCATACACTTTCTCTTCAAGCCAGGGAAAGCTCTCGGCTCTGTTCTCTCCCCTCCCCTGCTCTTCAGAGAGACAGTGTAGTGGGGGGGGGGGGAAAAAGCTGCTGCTGGAGAAATCTTAAACAGTGAACTGCCTCTTTAAGAGGCATGTGGCTCAGTCACTCCCCAGACTTCAGCCTGGAGCAGCTCCGCTGTGTGTCCCCCTCTCTCTGACCCCTGCTCTGCAGTGATAGGGTCTGGGGGTGGGGTAGACCCTGACTTCAGCTCTCCCCTTTTCTCCCAGCTCTGCAGAGTTAGCAGGAGGCTTCTGGGGCAGGGCAGCTGCCCACATGCTACCGGCTGTGAGTCTGCACACTGCTAATCAGCAATGTCGGGCGAGTCACAACCTGCCAATACCTGCTTTACAGGAACTTTAGCTCCTCCCAGTGCTGTTGCGGGGAGAGGGGAGGGGAAGGGCAGCCTTGTGCTGAGGGGTAGGGATGCAGGCCCAGACCCCTCCTCTCAGCTGGAATGGGCCCAGAGCAGGCTTGTTATTGGGCGCTTTCACCAACACCATTTCATCCCTGGCTACTTACTCACCTTCCCTGAGCAGACAGCGTGTACCCCTGGAAGTACCGGTACCGAGCATACACATAGAGTAGCCCACAGACGGCAGCCACAGCTAGAAAACAGGAACCAAAATGATCACCGCAGGGCACAGTGCCAAATACTTCACGGCCAGAGCTGCAAAGCCAGACAAGGGCCTGGACCAATCACTCAGCACACTCAAAATGGCAAAGTGACCACGAGACCTCTGACCAGCTGCTGACGGGGAGATGGGGCCATTTGCCATCTTACCGTCTAGTGGCCATAAGGGTGAGCACCAAGGCAAGGCCTGGGGAGAAGAGGTGGTGCGGGAGCAGGACCTGGGGGGGAACAGGAGTAGTGCAGGAGGGGGATGGTTTGGCGGAAGGGGCAGTGCGAGGAGGGAAGGAGTGGTAGGAAGCCCCCGCTGCCCTCTCTGGGAAAGGTAGCTGTGGCTTTTTCATCAGGCTAAAAGCCGTATTTCCGTACCCCCTCCTCCTTTAAGAGAAATAAAATGAACTAGTATTCTATTGCCGGAGGCCTGTAGAAACTACTGCAAGTCAGAGCCCAACGCACTAGGTACTGTATAGCCACAGGCCAAAGATGAGCTAACTTTAGCAGCCTAAAGAATGGAAAGAAGAATGGATTAGTTCACCTCTAAGAGCACTAACTAGCCAGGGAGCAATGCAATCACTTAAATGGCTCCCTCAAGGCGAGGCTGGCATGTCAGATTAGCAGTATTACAATTCAGCTGCAAAAACCTACTGGCTGTGTCTACACTGGCGCGATCTTGCGCCAAAGCGGCCGCTTTTGCGCCAAAACTTGCTGCCTGTCTACACTGGCGAGTTCTTGCACAAGAACACTGACGTTCTAATGTATGAAATCAGTGCTTCTTGCGCAAGAACTATGATGCTCCCGGTCAGGAATAAGCCCTTTTAGGCAACTGTTCTTGCGCAAGAGGCCAGTGTAGACAGGCAACATGAATTTCTTGCGCAAGAAAGCCCGATGGCTAAAATGGCCATCAGAGCTTTCTTGCGCAAGAGAGCGTCTACACTGGCAAGGATGCTCTTGCACAAAAGCACATCTCTTGTGCAAAAGCACATGCCAGTGTAGACGCTCTCTTGCACAACTACTTTAATGCTAGAACTCTTGCGTTAAAGAGTTTTTGCATAAGATCATGCCAGTGTAGACGTAGCCACTGAGTTTCATTGAAGTCTCTCCTCTATCTCCCCTTTCTGCAAGCCAAAGCCACTCTTCCCTGAGCTCCAGGAGGGTGTTTGCTTCTAGCAATGAGGTGGCAATGGTTTGATGTAAGTGCCCCAATGTTACCAACCGCAAAATGGAGTGTCTGCAGCTGAGTGGCCTTTTAATTATTTGTTTGATTTTTACCTTGTTGGAAGAAGAGTCCGGCCACCCATAGGACAGACAGAAAGATTGGAAAGTATTCTGAGCAGTTCACCCTAAGGAGAAGCAGAAACTATCAGTACAGAAAGCAAAATCCCATATCAGCCCTCCCACCTTCCCCTCCCCTCCGCCCAGGACAGTGCATTTAGCAATTCATTTTCAAAAATACGTGACATGGAAAGGATCATGTTGTGGAATTACGGGCAGTGGAACCAACCCATTTTTTCAGCATCGGGTACACATGCAGCACCCTAGGGAAAAGCACCAGTAAATTGCTATTTGCGGGGCTTTCTGTCTTTTGAACACTCCAGCTCCGTTTTTGTTTTTGTTTTTTACATGGCAAAAGACAAACGTTTTCTGTAAGCAAGTATACTCGGAATCTTCTAAATGTGAAAAGTTCTGCAATTCCATGGACAACTCATCTAAAACGTCGCCAAAATATTCTCCTCTGGGACAATGCCATATTTGAATCAGAAACAGGCATGCTGCGAATTTTGTAAAGTCAACGCATTTAGCTAGAGAGAGGCTGATGGTTTTCCAGTAGGAAGTAATAAATCTGTGTTTTTTTTTAAGCCATATGGAGCAGCTCACCCCTCTGAATCAATTTCCACAGAACTAACCTTCCCAAGGCAGCAATTATCGCGGCCCCCTCCCCCGCAAAAGATGCAACAGAGTTTCTCAACCTGGGATCTCCTCCCATGCACAAAATTAAACGGCGGCTCGTGGGCTGGAAGTGACCACTGCACGTCAGCCCTGGTGTGTCTTAAACCAGCAGTTTGCAAACGACAAGGCGCGACCCAGGGCTGGGGGGGGTGGAATGTCGGGCCCTGGGTCTCATTGCTGCAGGGGATCAGGTGACCAGTGGGGGAGCTAAGGCAGCTCCCTGCCTGTTCAGGCACTGCAGACTGCTCTGTGCGCTAGAAGCGGCCGGCAGCAGGCCCGGCTCTTAGGCGGGGATTGTGCACAGAGCTCCACGCACTGCCCCTGCCTCGAGCACTAGCTCCGCCCTCCCACTGGCTGGGAACCTGCTGCTGGCTGCTTCTGGGGGGCAGCATGGTCTGCAGTGCCAAGAGAGGCAGGAAGCTGCCTTAGCCCCCTGCTGCACCACTGTCCGGGAGCCGCTCAGGGTAAGCACCACCTGCCACAGCCCTGACCCCCTCCCAAAGCCAGAGGCGGCCCCCCCACACACACACGAAAGCTCCCTTCCTCAGCCCCACCCTGGAGCCCACCCTCTAGTCAAATGATGTTGGATCGCAGCATCCACAGTTTCCTTCAACTGACTCATGAGAAAAAAAAGTTTGAAAGCCATGATCTGAAATGAACTCAAGTGTCGAATTTCTGCCAGTCCACACATTTGCTGGGGGGAGGAAATACAGCCGATCGTCTGTTCAAAACGTACTACTGCACTGAAACTAGCCTCCTCCGTGTGGACACAATCAGCAGAACGCGGCTGACGTTCCTCCTCTCCACTTTTGTAAAAAAAATGGAGGCCCATGGTCATGAGCAAGAACCTGTTTCCAAGGCCTCGTGTCTTTCCTCAGGAACAGCACTGATTCAGCGGTCAGGGTGGGTGCAGGGCCAGACTAAGGGGTGGGCTAGCAGGGCAGCTGCCCAGGGTGCCAACCTACGGGGGGCGCTTGGGGCGGGGGCCGTGTTAAGCCCCGCAGCACTGGCCAGCAGCGCCTTTCCCGCCGCGGCCGCAGCGCCCTGCACGGCCAGGCGCAGACTGCCCAGGGTGGTCCTGGGCTGCGCACCATTGTCGGTGGCCGGGCCAACTGGGCAGCGCATGTGCCGTGCGTCCGCCCATGCGCTCCGGGGGCGGGCCTGTGCATGCATCGTGCGCCCGGAGGCGGGGCTGTGCGCCCTGGGGGTGGTGCCACGCGCCTGGGGCGCCAAAATGGCTCGGGCCAGCCCTGGGTGGGTGCACCTGCACTGACCCCTTCACTGGGCAGAGGTTAAAGAAAGGCTGATCTCGGGGCTCTTATGGATCCAGCAGTCCCTTCCTTGGCACCCCTTTGCTCCAAAGTGTGAGTGGGAACACAGACTGGGCAGAAGTAACTTAAGGAGCTGGCATTTAACAGGTCAGACTAAAAGTTTCTGTTCAGGGAAACCCCTTCAAAAGATGAGCCTGGGAGTGTAAATTCGTAACTTTTGCAGGACACTGGCAAATAGCTGTGGACGGAACCTGAATGGGGAAGATCTGATCTGGCTCTTTCTAACCAGGAGTTCAAGGGAGGTTGGATGTAGCATCTGGCTCCGGCCTCTCTTTAAGCGTAAACACCATGGGTAAGGGATTAAAAAAAAAAAAAAAAAAATATCATCTCTTACTGAGCTCTGAAGACTCTCTCAAATTCTGGTGGGCCTGCGGTACCCGGAGGGGAGACTTTGTACTTCCGCCTGGCGTAGATCACTTGCAGAGAAAAATAGGCTGGAAGAAAACAATAGAAGAGGTAACGTTGCCAGCCTTCCATTGTAGATTACTCAATACACTAGTCCCTGCATTATCTGGTTTGGAAAGAAGGGTGTTCTAAAATAGCCAGCTTACTTATAGATTTTAATTCCAAAGTCTATGAAAATCAGACACAATTCATGGGTGGACTAAATAAATACCCTATTTATTTTATGTATGTGCTCTGTATTCATGTTTGATTAACAGACTGTAGGGCACAGGCAATTTAGACTTTGACTTGTGCTTTGCATAGCAAGCTCACACGCGGCTAGCAGCGATAAGGGACACAGCAGTGTATACATCATAAACTAAAGTTAGACACGGTCCAAGCTGCACACTGCCCCATAGCAATGCAGGACTGTTAGCCCCCCGAGTTAAAAAATCACAAGTCAGAGATCCAAAAATTGTGAAGAAATCTCAATATTTTGGGGGCAAAAATATTCGAGTGGTGTCCAACCTTCTGGTTAACTCCCTGACCACGCTTGGCATGTGTGGCGTGATTATAGAGGGAAAATTAAACCTTAAGTACATATGAATAATCATAATAATTAATAGCCTAGTGCTTATATAGCACTTTTGATCAGCAGCTCTCAAAGCACTTTACAGAGTGAAGTATTATCATATTCCCATTTTACAGATGGGCAAACCGAGGCAGGGCTAGTTCATTGCCCAAGGTCTCGCAGCAGGGCCATGACAGAGCTGGAAGTAGAACTCAGATCTATTGAGTTCCCAGTCCAGTGCTCTTCCACGAGCACACATGTCCTCTGACTCCAGCACCTCTGTGCTCCTGCTTATCACAACTCACTTTCCCCAAACCTGGGCTGCTCTGGGCACGCAGCCCCATTAAACCTACCAGACAGGTGAGGTTCCAAGAGCTGAGCTTTGGGAAAGGAAGGGAGGTGCAGGCCCACACCCACATAGCCCTGCTCTGGTCCTGACCCACTCCGGCAAACCACCTGGTGCCTGGCTGCTGAAGGGGGAACAGCGGGCAGCTCTCGTCCAATTGCTGAGCTGTACGTGTTTGCTGGCAAAATCAGAACACACCAACCCTTTGATAACATTGTGAGAACTGGTGACATCAGTTCTCAAGCCCTATGAAATAGGAGCTGTGTAGGACAAAAGCAAAGAACAGGAATCCAAGGGTCCTGTTAAAACCCCACCTCTTCCTTTTGTCCAACACAACCAGGGAGGCAGCATCTGAAGCCTGTGCAGTAGCCAGCAGATGCATAAGAAGGTACCTGAAAGAGGCAGGGCTCAAGATCCAGGCAAAAAGACACTGAGGCTGCCAGACCTAGAGCCAAATGCTATCAGCCAGCTTCAGTGTACAGACCCACGTCCTGCCCTGGAGGGTTGTTGGTTTTTGGGGTTTTTTTTTTTTTTTTTGAAGTTTTTGCAATAAGATGTAGAAGCCTGAGTCTCTTTAAACTGAATGTTGCCAAATCCAACGCTGTGCCTTGCAAGGATGGGTGCTGACAGCTCCTCTGAAGCCCGCACCCAGCTGCTGCATTCAGCAGCGCTTTGCATACAGCAGGGGCCAGTCTCCAGGGGCAAAGGCAGCTGTTTTGCAAAAACGCAGCATCTAACGAGGCACCGTCATCGGCAAAGCTTGTGCCAGATGCAAAGTAAATAAAGTCCGTTTGGAAAAGCAAAACCTTGCGGGCCTGCAAATTGCTCCATGCAGCTGCCTGCAGTGCACACGTGGAAGGGAGGTTAGGAATGACCCTTCCTCCCCGACCCTGTCTTCACTGCCCCAAGGACTGCATTTAGTGACCTCACAGAACAGGAAAGATACAGCTGTGAGCCACTGCCCCTACAATCTGGCGCAGACAAATGACTACCAGGACAAGGAGTCAGCTAAATAGGTTGTGAGAGCAACACAGGTAGGCATAGCCCTGCACGGATACTAAGGATGTAGGATGCATTGCCTTACCAGTGTGCTTATCAGGAAAACTGGTTAGCCAGCACCTGGCCCAGCCAGAGCTGGGGGGGGGTGCTGCTCCAGTGGCCCTCCACCCGCGGCACAATGTGGTAGGCCAGTTAAACTATAGGTTAACATTTTAACCAGGTTTTTACATCCCGAGTGGATGCAAAATTGGTAGCCATAGCCACAAAAACGAGCCGTGGATATCTGCAAATCTGCAGGGTTCTAGACACAAAATTGGTATCTACACCCGCCTCCATAGATGCCAAAACAAGCCACAAAGTGGATATCCGGGGATCTGCAGGGCTCTACCCACAGGCTTAAGGGACAGAAATCAGTTCCGAGGAGAAAGATCTTACAGTTGAGTGGGTCTCATATTCCATACAGTGGAGGAGGCTGATACAGACACTCAGAGGAAAGAACCCTGATATTAGGGATTTAAATACTCTGAGGCTATGTCTACACTGGCGGCTTCTTGCACAAGAACAACTGTTCTTGCACAAAAACTTGCCGGGTGTCTACACTGCACGTGTGTTCTTGCGCAAGTAAATTTACAGTCTAGCTGTGGATAAATCCCTGTAATATTATACTTTGTATTAAGATCTTGTCCTTTTAGATATATCTTTGTTAAGTGTTCTTATAGAATCGCTGTAACATTTCTCCTATAACTTTGTATTAAGATATATAGATCTTGTAAGAAAAAAAATGTCTTTTGAGCTCTCCCCTTTCCTTGATTGCCCTGTTGAAATGAATGAGGTGTGAATGGAGAATGAAAAGTGAGCACCTCCACCAGCAGTTGCAAGGGTGGAGAAGGTCTGGGAGCCAGATCTAAGACAATACCTGTGCAGTGAGCTCATTAAGAAGACTGGACATACAGACGCCTTGGGAGTCAAGCAGCAAGTGCCTGCCTTGGAAGAACTCTCTTTGAAGCAGCATTAAGAAAGGCGAGGTGATGACTAATTGGCTGCATGAGAGGGATAAATAGGAGGCATCTTGCAGAGGGACCCCAGGTTTTCGTCTTGTCAACATGGGAGCATCGATCCGGATCATCAGAAGCCCGGCTCCACCCCTTCCCCCATCTAACTCACCTGGCCAGTGCAGTTAGGGGGAGCAACTTTTGGTAACAAGACAGAGTGTGCTTGTGTGTGTGAGAGTGCATGAGTGTAATGTGTCATATGCATATGATAAGTATTGATTGATCTATGTATGTTCAATAAATGTGGCGTGTTGCCTTAGCCCCCTGAAAAAGATCCCGAGTACTTCTTTTAAGTATAGCATTTTGGTGGAGAATTGCGAAAGGGGGAAAGGTACCATGAGCATTTATTGAGTAATGGAAAGGTGTTGAGAAGTATGGAAAAGTGATCATAACCTTGAAAAGTATTAAAAAGTGATCGATCATTAAGGTGTGCACACACCCGGTGGTAGTAGGCCGGGTAAAGAGAGGAGGAGAAGTAGCTTTCTCACTCCCCCGGTCGTGGAGTGCCGGCATTAGAAAGCAGGGAGGAGAATTAAATTTCTCGCTCCAGGAAAAAGAGGTATTGGTATTGCTATTTTAGTCCCAATAGGAGGTTGGGTGTACTAAGAGGTATTGGTAGATAAGAGTAAAAAGTATAAGCATTGCTATTCTAGTCCCAGTAGGAGGTTGGGTATACTAGAAAATGTTTAAACGTAAGCAGTCTTTTAAGAAGGCTCCCAGAGAGAAAACAGAGAAATTGGCATTTATAAAAGATGTTACGCCTTTTGAACAAATCTTGCAAAAATTCAGACATAGCCCTTGGTCTGATCAAGTGTTAGCTGATGTCCATACAATTTCAGACCTAGAAGACAAATTGGCTAGCTACTTATGGATATATAAACCCTCAACTCCAATGAAAAAGGAAGCAGCTGCAGTTTGGCTTCTATGGAAAACCTGTAATGAGGTGTTCCTCAAATTGACTGAATATAAGAATGCAAATATGAAACTGCAAAATTTAAAAGCCTCTGCTGCAACTCTCAGATTTTTCAGGAATATGCTTAAGAAAAAGGACCAGGAGGTGTGGGGCTTAGTGAACAAGGCCACCCTCCTTGCCAAACTGGTAATGGGACAAAGCCTGAGTCTGTGGAAAGGAGCCACTTTCCATTTCGTAAGAAATACAGGATCAGGCCGAGACAAGCAAGCAGGTAAAAGATAGATTGAAGGACTTGTGGTAGAACTGAGAAAAAGCAGTAAGTACAGGTACTGGAAATCTAAATCCTTAAAACAATACTTACAAGAGTAATATCTGAAACAAGGCCAGTTTTCATTAAGAGATAAGAAAGTGTTTTAAGAAAAAAAACCACAGAGAAGTTAACTCTACAGAGAATGGAGGGAATTGAGCAGTTGTGAAAATGCTAAAATGGTATAGGAAAAAATTGTGGTTTCTTTGCAGCCATTCTGAAGGAAAAATGGGCCCTTTTCTAAAAGAATGTCTGTAAATAATCCAGGCAAATTTGACTCAAATCCATACATTTGATTATAGATACTGCTAAAAGAACTTTAAGGGGATTTCTATTGGAACTTAACTACCCCAAGGAATAAAAGGGAATGTAATCGTTGTACACCTATGTTGAAATAGTGTAAGAAAGGTTCAGAGAGAATGTATGTGTATCTGTGTGTAAATATATATATATAGTATAAATAAGTGAGGGTTTCAAGGTCCAGTAATCTTGTTTTGTAGGTTAGTGAACTGTTTTATAGGCTTAAAACAAATTGGTTCGGTTTATTTTCAGTAAGACCATTTCAGTCCAAGTTGTTTAATGAAAGTACAGGAAAACTCTGTGAGCATAAAAGAAAGAGTTACACCCTATGCAAAGTGTAATATGGCTAAGTAATGTTATAAACAAAGATTGCACATTTTCCTGTGACATGCCATGTATATGGTAGAAGGAGTAAAAACTGCAAACAAATCAAAATCCTGTGAAGGCTCCAGGAGCCACAACAGGTTGTACTTTCCTTTTCAGGTTGCTGTGTGAGAGCAGGACTTAAAAGTAAAAACTCAAAACTGTAAATCTCTGGCAAAAGTTATTGTGTCCCTTTTTAAGACAAAGCTACAGACAGCTTTGAATCTAAAAGCAAGCCAGAAAGTGTTCTGTGGTGCAAATGCCCTAGCTGGCAGCACAAAGAAGCTTTGCAGGTAATAGCTAAGTTTGATCAGCAAACTACCTGAGATCAGAAAGTTCAAATTGTAGCCCTCCAGAAAGAAAGATGGGAAAAAGGAGTCAAACCTAAAAATGAGAATCTAAAAATCTCAAGATCTAAAAACAAGCAAGAAAAAGGATTTATGTTTGCACAATGCTAAATTTGAAAACAGATACAAAAGGGGGTCTGTATAAGCACAGATTTAAAGATGCTATTAACAAACTGATCTCAAAGATAAGTAGTCTAAAGGAATGCTTTTAGAAAAATGGTCATTGGAAACACAACTCACACTGAAAATCCTCCAGAATTACAGTAATAATGCTTCTTGGCTATTCTCTATGCATAAACTTAACACACCAGAAACTTGCTAACCTAGTCTGCTGTACAAGAAGAAAACTGAAGTACAGTACACCTCCTGAATTTGATGATTATACAATGGGGTAATTCACCCAAAAGAAGGGGTAGAAACCATTGAATCCTGTTTTGCCTACAAAACAAAAATATGTAACTATAGGAGTAATTGTAAGCAAAGAGAGGAATGAAAGCATATTTGTAAAAGAAAAAGTATGTAAATAATAATGTGCCACCCCAAAAGGGGTAGAAGTATGTTCTTTTTTTTGTCTTTCAGAAAATCAGGACAAGCTGGTACCAGCTGAACACCCTACAACACCATGGATGTATTGTTGCAACGAAGATTGTTTTATGTTTGTCTAATGTCTGTCTGTCTTACTAGCTAGTATACTGTGTTAAAAATGATACTGCATTAGGCAGAAAAGGTTTAATAAGCATTATGCATTTTGAGTGTATTTACAGACACCAGAATCTCAAAAGAGTAGAGGCCAAGGAATTTGAATCTTGCTAATTGGAAAAAGTGGTAAAGGTTCATTTAAAAGAAAAACTATGCATGAAGCACAAGGTTTATCTATTGAGTAAAAAAAAAAACTTGAAGGAATAAACATAAAGCACAAGGTTAAATTACTAAATAAAAAGGATAGATATGTGAAAACATTGGGTCAAAAAAAAAAATCAGTGTTAATTGGAATGTTTAAATCAACTTTCAGCCTGTAAGGCCAGCTGAATGCACCTGGATGTTGCATACAATTGGAAGTTTAAGGCCATTGTAACCCCATCCCTGACTGTAAGGGGCAGTACACTGCCAGTATTTCCCCCTCTGACAATTATGCTATTGTTAGCAGGGAGTTTATGGGATCAATATAGGAGACGTTTCTTTAAACTCCCTGTGCAGCAATGTATATGATGTAACTACATTTTACACATAAGGGTTGGTCACTCTCTTGGACTTCCATCTTATTGCAAAATATTGTTTATTAAAAGTGTTGTTGGGTAAAGAGAATATTTGTTGAATTACAACCACAAGCTCAAATTGCTTCTCAGTATATTGCCATTAATTAGTTGTATAAAGTGTGACCCACTCAAGAATTGTTCTTGAGGGGTCAAAAGGGGGACAATGTGGATAAATCCCTGTAATTATACTTTGTATTAAGATCTTGTCCTTTTAGCTATATCTTTGTTAAGTGTTCTTATAGAATCGCTGTAACATTTCTCCTATAACTTTGTATTAAGATATATAGATCTTGTAAGAAAAAAAAATGTCTTTTGAGCTCTCCCCTTTCCTTGATTGCCCTGTTGAAATGAATGAGGTGTGAATGGAGAATGAAAGGTGAGCACCTCCAGCAGCAGTTGCAAGGGTGGAGAAGGTCTGGGAGCCAGATCTAAGACAATACCTGTGCAGTGAGCTCATTAAGAAGACTGGACATACAGACGCCTTGGGAGTCAAGCAGCAAGTGCCTGCCCTAGGAAGAACTCTCTTTGAAGGAGCATTAAGAAAGGCGAGGTGATGACTAATTGGCTGCATGAGAGGGATAAATAGGAGGCATCTTGCAGAGGGACCCCGGGTTTTCGTCTTGTCAACATGGGAGCATCGATCCGGATCGTCAGAAGCCCGGCTCCACCCCCTCCCCCATCTAACTCACCTGGCCAGTGCAGTTAGGGGGAGCAACTTTTGGTAACAACAAGACAGAGAGAGAGAGAGAGAGAGAGAGAGAGAGAGAGAGAGTGTGTGTGTGTGTGTGTGTGTGTGTGTGTGTGTGTGTGTGTGTGTGTGTGTGTGTGTGTGTGTGTGTGTGTAATGTGTCATATGCATATGATAAGTATTGATTGATCTATGTATGTTCAATAAATGTGGCGTGTTGCCTTAGCCCCCTGAAAAAGATCCCGAGTACTTCTTTTAAGTACAACATAGCGTCGGAAAAAAGGGCTTCTTCTGGAAGAGTTATTCCTCTCCCCACGAGGAATAAGCCCGCTTGCGCAAGAGGGCAGTGTAGACAGGTAACATGAATTTCTTGTGCAAGAAACCCCTAGGGCTAAAATGGCCATCAGAGCTTTCTTGCGCAAGAGAGCGTCCACACTGCCATAGACGCTCTTGCGCAAAAGCACATCTCTTGCGCAAAAGCACATGCCAGAGTAGATGCGCTCTTGTGGAAGACTTTTTGCGCAAGAACTCTTCTGCAAAACAGTTCTTGCGCAAGAAGCTGCCAGTGTAGACATAGCCTGATTTATAATGCAAATTTAACAAATATTTAATTACTATTTAAACAAATATTTAGTTACTATTTAAAAAAAACAACACAAATTTCCCTGCCTAATCTTTGATATGTTCAGCACATTTCTTCATATTAATCAGAATTTAAATGTAGTGGGGTAGGGTGACTTACATAACAGCTAAAACCTAGTGACTTAGCAAAAGCCCCAGCATTTCTTTGTGCTATGATAAATGTCCCAGCTGTACCTTTCCGTTGCAGAGTTTAGTAAAACCCAGAGAAAAAGAGCCAGAGGGGAGACAACACAGAACTGTGAAGTTTGCATCTTATCTACAGGATATGTGGGGAGCCTTTCAAAAGCAAGATCTGATCAGCTGTTAATTCCTGTCACCTCTTCTGCATGTCAGCAAAACATCTCCCTAATAAATGCTTTTTTTTTCCTTTCCATTTTTGTCATCCTCAAGGCACCTCTCAAAAAGGTGCAGGCTGATTTATGCTGCACACGCTAGTGATCATAGTGCTGGATTTTGGGCATAGCACTGAGCCCATCAGGCATCACCGAATATTCTTAATCTAGTCCCATGAACAGGCAGTACATGGTATTCGTTTCATTGCACACGTGTGTTACTGCATATGTTTTTAGCCTGTTACAAGCTGACTTGCCCGTGGACACCCATGACCAGCCAAACCCTTGAGAATCATGGGGATGTGAAATACATGCACAGTGGAAGAATGAAGGCTTGCTTAGACTGAGGCCTTGCAAAACCCCAACCCCCAGCTTTGCTCTACCCACGTTCAAAACTCTCCCTCAGAAGCGCCTCCCAGAAAGAAGCCAGTTGAATCTGTTCAGACTGCGGTTTTGTCCATAGAGCCTTTTAGGCCTCTTGGGACAAACACAATGTTACACTGCTGCAAGGACGCAAAAGGGGGAAAGCGTTTCCAAAAGCAAACGGAAGCCCCGTGTATTTTCAGGACAGGACATTTGGGTGTATTTTCTGAACACTGAGCTTCCACTTTTGTTCCACTGTGATTAAGTGTATTAATAACTTACTGTCAGCCAAGCCACCTTAATTCAATCTCGTCTCATCAGCTTCAGAAATGCCGGGAGAAAGGTGTCTGTCCACAACAACGCCATCCCTGTTTCTCCTCCTCAAGTCCCCAAATAAATGAATCTTACTTTTAATTGTATAACTCAGGGATGGGCAAACTTTGCGGCCTCAGGGCCGCATTGAAGTTCAATTGTATGGAGGGCTGGCTAGGGAAGGAGGTGCCTCAAAACAGTCAGACATGGCCTGCCACCACACCTGACTCCCTGAACCCCCTTGGGACTCTTGGCTCCTCTCCAACACGCCCGCCCCACAACCCTTTGTCCCCTGTCCAACCCTCCCTTCTCCAATCCCTGGGATCCCTCCCTCATTCAACCCCCCTTTTCCCCGCTCCCTGCCCCCCGCCTGTACTGCTCAGAACATCAGGGCTGGTGGCAAAGCAGCTGTGCTGCCCGGCCAAAGCTCACAACTAGGGATGTAAATGGTTAACTGGCAAGGCTTACCGTTCCAGTTAACCGGAAAGGGACCAGAGCGGCTTCTATCCGTGGTGGGCCCAGCCCCTCCGCTGCAAGTTTCAGGCTGGCTCCCTGGGAGCAGCAGGTCCAACGAGGGCTGCCAGCCCCACTCCTGAGGAGCTGGCTGCAAAGCCCGCAGCAAAGCCTCCTCCCCAGGAGCAGAGCTGGCAATAACAGGGAGCCTTTGCTGCAGGCTCAGCAGTATAAAGTAGGGATGTTAAATATCGGCTAGTTGACTAGGTGAGTAACCTCATGAATTCTTATCGGTTAGTCGACTATTCTGTAGTCCCTGGTGGCGGGGCTGGCAGCCAGTGCGCTCCGGCCCCACTCCCAAGGAGTCCCTAGCCACTCAGCGTGGGGTGCCAGGTGGGAGCTGGTCCGTGAGGGGAGCCAGTTTAAAAACCAGATCCCCTTGCGGACTGGCTGCCTGTTGCCTTGTGCTGCTGCCTGTAATAGAGGCAGCAGCAAAGGGTGGCAGCAGCCCCTGTCCAGGGAGGTCAGGGGGAATGTGTGTAGTCTATAGCATTAACCTATACACTTTTGTTTATAGGTTAATCAGTTAATCGACTACACTATTACATCCCTAGTACTAGACCCATTTTGGCTGGCTCCAGCATGATTAGGCAGTATTCGCAACGAACCCTTTAAGCGTTTACTTTTTTAATACCCTTAAACAAGCCATCTCACTGCCAAGTACTGACTTCTGCACTCGCACACACAGAAAGGGAAGACAGCGCAACCTCATTTCCAGGCATAATCTAGGGATGTTAAAAATCACGTAATATGGGAACAGTGTAACCGCTAAAAATCTTAGTGGTTACACGCGCTGCAGGCTGGTTACATGCGCTGCGGGCTCAGCAGTATAAAACTTAGCTTTATGCTGAAGAACCCGCAGTGAAATCTCCTCCTCGGGAGCACAGCGGACTGCCTGTGCTCGCCTGGCTCCCGGGTAGGAAGCTCTGCTGCTTTGCCACAGCGAAGCCGCCTCCCCCCAGAGCCGGCTGAGTTTAATTGATACCACGATTAAACGATTAAACTCTGACATCCCTAGCATAATCCAGGTTTGCTTTATAACCTTTCCTCACAATGCATTTCTCCCCTCTCCCCCTTTCTTTCTGTTCAACAGCTTGCCCGTTGCACCTGGGTTCACAGGACTTTAAGGGTATATCTAGACTGCATCCCTCTGTTGGCAGAAGGATGCAGATTAGGCAGGTCGACATTGCAAATGAGGCAGGGATTAAAATATCCCGCGCCTAATTTGCATTAAAATGGCTGCCCTGTTTTGCCGACTCAGCACTTTGTCGGCAAAAAGCGGCAGTCTAGAGGGGGATCTGTTGAGAAAGGCAGGCTTTTTCAACAGATCCCTCTCTAGACTGCCGCTTTTTGCCGACAAAGTGCTGAGTCGGCAAAACGTGGCAGCCATTTTTATGCAAATTAGGCACAGGATATTTAACTCCCTGCCTCAATTACAATGTCGACCTGCCTAATCTGCGTCCCTCTGCTGACAGAGGGATGCAGTCTAGACATTACCTGACCCCCACACCTATGTTAGGGTAAGGCCGTGTTGGCTCATTTTAAGACAGAATCTCTTTGTTTGATTTAAATCCCTCTGCAGCCACCTCTATCAGAGATCTTTTTAGACATGTCCCCTTATCTCATTAGTTATTCTTAAAACCAGATACCCTCCCTACTTCATTTCTTTTGGTTTTATCTCATTATTTGGAAGGCTTCCTTCTACTTGCTAGTCAGGGCCTTTTTAAGCTAAATTTAATTTTTTTCATTTTAGATTTACCCTACACCTTCAATCTTCCTCTGTTTCAGGGAGTCCCTGAAACATCGGATGGCCCTATTCCAAACATTCAGCTTTCACATTTCCGGTGACTAACAGCGCTATAACTGCTCTGAATTCCACATTTGGAGAAAGCTCTCTGAAAGGCCCTATTGGTCACCAAAATCCATCAAAAACACCCCCAGTTTGACGTGTTCTCAAGCTTACCATTGTAGACTTGAGACATAAAACCAGTGTTACAAGTTTCCTAGTCAGGATGAAAACTAGGTTTTATTTATTTTTTTAATATTACACACACTAGGGATATGAACGGGGAAGGGATAGCTCAGTGGTTTGAGCATGGGCCTGCTAAACCCAGGGTTGTGAGTTCAATCCTTGCGGAGGCCATTCAGGGATTTGGGGCAAAAATTTGTCAGGGATGGTACTTGGTCCTGCTGTGAAGGCAGGGGACTGGACTCGATGACCTTTCAAGGTCCCTTCCAGTTCTAGGAGATAGGCAATCTCCATTAATTTTTTTTTTTTTTTAAATGGTTAACCAGTTTGGGGTGATGTTTACCAGTTATGGTTAACTGGTGGGGGCTGGAGCAGTCCCCGTTTGCGGCAGACCAGGCCGGAGCACTGCACCGTGGGCAGGGGTGCTCCAGCGCCATGGAGGGCAAGGGGGCCGCTCCGGCCCTTCTGCCCACTCCTGTTTAAGCAGTTAACTGGTTAAACGTTATGTTTAACCAGTTAACTGATTAAACGCGATTTTACATCCCTAAAACACACACACTTCCAACATTAGCCCATTCTCCCCAAATTTAGAAACGCCTTCTTCTTCTCCCAAAAGGACATTCCACCTACAATTATGGAGCAGCAGCAAATTACTCTTTGTACTAAAACTGCTTTCAAGATCCTAACTACAGAGAGATTACCAAGATCTTTAGAATGACTTTGTATCTTGAATTTAGTAAGGCTTTTGATACTGTCTTGCATGACCCTCTCATAAACAAATGGGAAACACAACCTAGATGGAGCTCCTGTAAGCTGGGGGCATAACTAGTTGGAAAACCGTTCCCAGAGAGTATCAATGGTTCACAGTCATGCTGGAAGGGCCTAACAAGTGGGGTCCTGCAGAGATCAATTGTGGGTCTGATTCTGTTTGCAGATGATACCAAGCTGGGAGGGGTTGCAAATGCTTTGGAAAATAGGATTATAATTCAAAATGATCTGGACAAACTGGAGAAATGGTCTGAAGTAAAGAGAATGAAATTCAATAAGGACAAATGCAAAGGACTCCTCTTAGGGAAGTACAATCAGTTGCGTGCATACACACTAGGAAATGACTGTCTAGGAAGGAGTACCGTGGAAAAGGATCTGGGTGTCATAGTGGACCACAAGCTAAATATGAGTTAACAGTCTAACACTGTTGCAAAAAAAGTGAACATCATTCTGAGTTGTATTAGCGGACTGTTGTAAGCAAGAAATGAAAAGTCATTCTTCTGTTCCACTCTGTGCTGATTACGCATCAGCTGAAGTATTGTGTCCCGTTCTGGAAATCTCATTTCAGGAAAGATGTGCACAAACTGGAAAAAGTCCAGAGAAGAACAAGAGAAATTATTAAAGGTCTAGAAAACATGATTTATGAGGGAAGATTGAAAAAAAATGGGTGTGTTTAGTCTAGAAAAAGACTGAGAAGGGACATAACATTTTTCAAGTACATAAAAGATTGTTACAAGGAGGAGAGAGAAAAATTACCTCCTTAACATCTGAGGACAAGAAGCAACGGGCTTAAACTGTAGCAAAGGAAGGTTTAGGTTGAACATTAGGAAAAACTTCCTGTCAGGGTCGTTAAGCACTGGAATAAATTGCCTAGGGAGGTTGTGGAATCTCTATCATTGGAGATTTTTAAGAGCAAACTTCTGACAGACATGATCTAGATCAGTAGTGGGCAGCCTGCGGGTCACATGCAGCCAATCAATAATCTGCTGGTGGGCTGTGAGACATTTTGCTGACATTGATCGTCCACAAGCATGGTCCCCAGTAGTTCCCAGTGGCTCATTGTTCCCGGCCAATGGGAACTGCAGGAGCCAGCACAACCCTGTAGCATGATGCTTCCCGCAGCTCCTACTGGTTGGGAACTGCGAACCACGGCCTCTAGGATCTGCGTGGGGTGGGGTGGTGATGGACCAGATAATACTTAGTCCTGCCAGGACTGCAAGGGTCTAGACTAGATGGCTTATTGAGGTCCCTTCCAGTCCTATGATTCTTTTAGTGTAGAGGTGGGGAAACTTTTTTGGGTTAGGGGCCACCCACCCAGAGAAAAAAGTCGGGGGCCGCACAAGTGAAGAGCAAAACATAAAACCAACCAACCAAACAAACTAAACCCTTCACTGTGGCCCCGACCTGAGGAGAAAGATATTCCCCATGTTCCCCTTGCACATTAGAGCCTGGGGGGGGCCAGTTTTTTGTGTGCTCTAGCCTTGCAGTGGGGGGGAGAGGGCAGAGGCTGAAGTGCCAGTGCAGGCTCCCCAATGCAGGGGGGAGGGCTGAGCCTCGGGGGCCAGATGCAAGCAAGTCAGGGGCCACATCCAATCCCTGGGCCTTAGGTTACCCACCCCTGTTTTAGTGGGTCTAGTGAAGGCCCGCTAAATCAACCACAGACTGCTCTCCCATTGACTCAGGTACTCCACCGGAACAAGAACAAGGGGAAAAAAAAAAAAAAAAAAAAAAATCGATGGGAGAGTTTCTCCCATTGACCCAGCGCAGTGTGGACCCCTTGGTAAGTAAACCTAAGCTATGCCAACTTGAGTTATGTTGTTACTAATGTAACAAATTGTGTAGCTTAGATTGACTTTTCCCAGTAGCCTAAACATGTCCTATGCTTGCCATACCTCTACTTCCTCCCTTTTAAATAAACAGAACTTTTTAAAAATCTCTTACCGCGAAAATTCACTTTTTCCATCCCTTGAACAGTTTCCTTTCCTTTTTTCTGAATTCCTCCAGTTTATCAATTCTTAAAATTTAATGCTGTGATCTAGGCATTGGCTCAGATTGCTAGAGCTATTTTTAACCAGGGGTTACGCAGAGGTTTTCCAGGGTACATCGACTCTCTGATGGTAATTGTCTAGTTTTTTTTAAAACAGGCTACATAAAAATCACTAGCAAGGTCAGTGCAAATTAAAGTTTCATACAGACAAAATGAGAAAAGAAGCAATTTTTCAGGAATACGGTGCTGAAATACTTTTGTATTTTTCGGTCTGATTTTGTAAGCAAGTAATTTTTAAATGAGGTTTAATGTAGGGGTGTGCAAGACAAATCAGACTCCGAACGGGGTACAGTAGTCTAGAAAGGTTGAGAACTCCTGTCCTAGTGAGACAGAGAGACTAATACAAGCTGCTTTGATGATACTGCCTAGAAAATCATATTGACTTTTTTGTTACACTGACTTTCAGCTCATCTTATTTATCATCCACTATTAATATATTTAATAGCTTTAAATCACAGTATGGAAACAGAATGCCTAATACAGAGAATGTAGCACGCAATATATTTACGTTGTTCACAAAGCAATAGGTCTGGATGTTAAATTACAATGTTCATCAGTGCCACAGATAGTTTACAGCAACACGCTTTTGAACACATACCTTTCACAGCTACATCTGCAAGTAATAGAAAAGTTTCCTTAACGTGCTGCTATTATCCCCGGACTTTAGGTAACATTGTGACAACTCCTTTAATTTTAAAATTAGCTATTATTTTTTAAATCAAACATGGAGAATATTCACTCAGTAACACCAGCCAATTGGTAGTTTCCCATTAAAAACTTTCTTTTTCATTTCTGTAGCTCCTGAGGAGGTGTGAGGTCTGCAAGTTATTTGTCCTTTGCAACTCAAAGGCCACAGTGGTGAGCATTTTCATGCCACCAGCCCCCAAACAATTTGCATTTTGTATCACCCTGGACAAAAACAACCTTTCATCCTACACTGTGTGTTAACCTCTATGCACCCAAGCACGCAGTGACTGGATTACCCAGCCTTAGGCTAATGGGGGGGGGGGGCCGAGATAATTTGTATAGTGGGGGCGCTGAGCACCATTCCCTGAAATCTGTGCTCTTGGGCGGCTGCTTAGTCTAAGGCCACCCAGAGAATTAGCAGAGCACCCACCGCTGGGTGTTCTGTTTCTACTGATGGTGCACATTCGCACGTGCCTCTGGTGCATATAAAAAATTATTCTGCACATGGAAGGAAAAGATTAAAAGCACATCGGTGCTAAGAACCAGTGAACTAAACTGTTAAGCCCTGTATACAAAGGGAATCGCTCCAAGGCAGGGGTGGGGCAGCAGCAGCCTATTTCCAGCACCCCTGACTGCACAGGCTGGCAGGGGCGGGCCCCTTACCTTGTTCCAAGACCCCCAGCACGGTCACAGCAGCGAGCAGCGCGATCTGATCCAGCATGTTGGCTCCTAGGGGCGCGGGAACGAAAGACCCGTCCCAACCGCAGGTAGGCGAGGGACTGCGGACCCGACCCGACCCAACCCAACCGGCCGCCGCTCACTGCTCCGCGCTCAGCCTGTGCTTCCTCCGCCCGGCAGGGGTTAACCCCTCGCGCGCTGCAGAGCTGGCAGCAGCCAGCAGGCAGGGAAAGTGCCGGGGCGCTGCAGCCGGGGCCAGCCCCCTAGGGAGCGAGTTTACGAGGGTCAGAAGTGTCAGCTCTGGGGAGCCCTGCGCGTGCGGCCACATCCGGCCCCCGGGGAGCGCTTTCTGCGGGCGGCTCCAAAGTGGGGGGGAAGGAGGCGGCAGCAACCTCAGCCCAGGGGGAAGCTAACGCGGGAACGGGTCGTTTTTCCTTTCCACAAAGGTCAAGGAGACTCCAGCCCAGCGGGGCCAGGGCGGTGGCGGGTTTGTGCTTTAAAGACAAAAGCTAAGGCTGGGGCGTTATTTTCGAGCAGCTGGGAACACTTACTGGCCAGCCCTAGGAGAGGCCAAGTTCCAGGCTGCAAAGGGACCGTGCATAGGCGGCGTAGCTGTTTTTCTTCTCCTCGACACGGTCCAGCTTAACTCCACATTCTCTTTATTTTTGCCCTGGCCAAGTTTGCATAGCCAAGGGGTAACTGGGGCAGTTGGAACACGAGGCTATACAGAGAAAAGATTAAGGCTACATCTACACTGCACACGCGTTCTTGCGCAAGTACATTTACAGTAAGGGGTCTGAACAGAGGGCTTCTTCCCCCAAGTGTTATTCCTCTCTCCACAAGGAGCAAGAGCTCCTGCACAAGGCAGCAGTGGGGATGGGCAATAGGGCCATCAGAGCTTTCTTGCGCAAGAGTGCATCCACACTGCCACAGACACTCTTAAGCAAAACCACATCTCTTGCGCAAAAAGCACAGAGCAGTGTGGATGCGCTCTTCCGCAAAACCCTTTGTGCAAGAACTCTTGCACAAAACAGTTCTTGCGCAAGAAGCCTGGCAGTGTAGACGTAGCGCATGTGTTTCAAAATAGGACCTTGTCACCCTTAAAGAGGCAAAATTCAATTCTGCTTTTATCCTCCGGACAGAGTAACATTTTCTTGAAGACGACGAAATTGTAAGAATGCAATCTGAATAGTGGTTATAGGTACAATTTGGAATTCCACTTAATGGCTAATGTGGAGCAAGAGTTTCCTTTGGTTTGGAACAGAGCTGCAATTTAAGGAGTGAATTATGGGACAAGTAATTTTAGATTAGCATCAGAATCCTCTAAAATATAACTATGTTGCAAAACTTGGGTAAAAGGCATTCCATCACTCTTGAACACTGCCCCTTAAATGCCTAATTCGCTTTTACCAAAAAGGGGGAGATGTAAATGAAGGGATTGATTTTGACTTTTGAATGCCCCTATTTAAAATTTGTATATATAAAAATATACTATTAGTATACTGTTTATACAGTTCAACATGCACTGATATGTAGCATATTAATGTAATATTTATACTATATATAGATATAGTATACTTATATTTATACTATATATATAGTTCAGCATCCACTGAGGTTTTCTTTACATTTTTTGGAGGAGGGAGAAGATTTTATGTTTGAAAGAGCCTCCTGAAAATTCTACAGAAGAGAGAAGCAGGGGCTTGCCCCTAGAATCAGTGCATCAGGCAGAGCTACAGACAAGCAGGCACCCCCATTCAGACTTAATCATGCAAGTCAAAAGCTAGAAACTTCAATTTAATTTATATGTCACTCTTATCACGTTACTGACGTTACAAAAATCAGCAAACAAGTGTCCAGTATAGACAGGCCCAAATTTTGAAAATTTCCACCAAAACAACTGTGTCCTTCAACCTTACAGGCAATTTTCCTCCACTTGAATTAAGTCTGTAGTGTCCCAACATTTACATTTTGCTATTTGAGGTCTCTGTTATAAATAGTGTGTGAAATATCAGTAGGGGCTTGCTCTCACTCCCACTAACTACAATACAGTAGAACCTCAGAGTTTTATGAGCGTCATAGGAACAGAGATTGTTCATAACAGTGAACAAAAAGTTATGGGTGGTCTTTCAAAAGTTTACATTGACATAATACAGCTTTGAACCTTTACTATGCAGAAGAAAATGCTGCTTTTAATCATTTAATTCAAATGTAACAAGCACAGAAAGTCTTCTTACTTTGTCACTTAAATTACTACAACTTCAAAGCAAAAGGGTTTTTTTTAACAGTACTGTACTGTTTACTTTTTTGGTCTCTGGTATTCATAACTGAGGTTACTGTGAAAGCAGCATCAAGTTCTAGAATCTGCTGATAAAGCACACTTATTTTATCTGCAGACAAGTCATCAGTTTACAAGCAAAGATAGTCAAGTAGTGAGGTGACAGACAAGAAAGAAGAATTTCAGAGCCAAGATTGATAGCAATTTGCATTAGTTCAAGTCCTTGGATACTCACATGTGTGCATACATGCTGTTCATAGCTGGTAGTCTGGAAAGGCTCAGCATTAGTGAGCAGTAAGTTACAGTGTCTTGTGTGATAAGACATTATGACCTTTAACTCAACAGTTCCATTGAGGTTACTTAGACATGGTGCCTTCTGGGCCTAGTGCTCTTAGTACTCAGCTATGAACAGATTGTAGCATCCGGTTCTCACTGGATGTACAATCTCCTCAGCACAAATAAATCAGATCTAAAGAGTAGGGCTGTCAAGCAATTACAAAATGTAATCATGATTAGTCATGCGATTAAAAAATTTAATTGCAATTAATCATGTGCAACACCCCTTTGAAATGTCGTGGCAGTGTTTCAAAGAGGCAGCACTGCATGGAGCCCGGGATCAGCTGGAGCTCCCAGCCGACCCTGAGCTCTATGCAGTGCTGCTCCTTGGAAGTGCCGGAGCAGCACTTCAAAGAGGCAGTGCAAGAGGAGCCGGGGATCAGCTAGAGTCCCCAGCTGATCCCCTGCTTCAGGGTGCAAAGCCTCTTTGAAGTGCTGCTCCTGAGCAGGGGGATCAGCTGGGGACTGCATTAGGAGCTGGGATCATCTCCAGCTGATCCCCGGCACAGCTGTTGCAAAGCCCCTTTGAAGTACCACAAGCCTTTTGCAACAGGGAGCTGGGGGATCAGCTGGGCACACCCAGCTGATCCGCTCCACTTGCAATGCTCCAGAGGGGCACTTCAAAGAGGCAGCACATCATTAACACCTGTGATTAACGCATTAATCCTGTCCTGCATTAATTGTAGGCATTAACACAGGTTAATTGAGAGCCCTAATAAAAAGGGCAGGGTTTCAAAGGACATGTTGCTGAGAGTTTGCAAGTAGTGGGCAATTTGCTGTTTCTATAGTGTTTGCTCCACTACATTTGATTGATTTGGGGTTGAAACTAACAAATCAGATTCTTCTCCCTAAGAGCTCTCTGATGGGGAATCTAGAACACTGGGGACCCTAATGTCTAGCACAGATTTCTAGGTGGAGGCTAAAGTCATATACCTGGACCAGCTGCAGCATGCTAGCCCGTGGTAGCTCTTTTTAGAGACTCCTCATTGAAAAGCACTGTTAATTCACTGAAGAGCAGTAGGCCTCTTTTTAATCCACCCTCCACTGCTGCAACATCCCTCCTTCTTCCTTCAGGTTTAATGGTTGGATGTGGTACATCTGTCACGCTATGCACATCAGGTGATCAGCATGTCAATAGCCACTTGTAGGACACTGCTTCAAAGTCCAGATGTGTCTATGTGCTGCACAGGCACCTCGGGAATTTTAGGCAGTCTGTGTACTGTTTGACTATTGCAGGCACATGCTGCAATTGAGGTCGTCTTCAGTGCCCAGGATCACAGGTAAAGCAGCTGGTCCTGGTAGCAGGGGCTAGTTTTCCCTCAGCAGAGCCAAAATTAACGGAGAATGTAATTGGTGCTCCTACCCCCTCTAATTTCAGATTTGCATTGAGGTTCTAGGGTTTCTTCAGAATAGTGCTGCATGCGAAGGCAGCACTTAACCTCAACCCAAACTCACTACATGGAGAAGGAACTGATGCAAGATGACACAGGTTATCAAAAATATCTCTTCAGAGGAAGTCAGGCTGGATCTTATGTCTATTAAATCCTTGGAACACTATTACAAAACTCCTTATACAGAAAGAAACTGCAACAGAACACTTAGCTGATACAGCTAAAGATTATTTACTAATTAAGACTCAGGGTAAACAAAAGGACTTTGAAAATATTCAAACATGGAAGACATGTTCTGGACTAAAATATGTACCTGATTTGATATTTGTGCAAGTGTTCTAATCATTAGTGCTAATCTGTGGTCAAAGTATGAGATGACTAAGAGGATCAGAAATCAGGAAGGCTAAGATAAAAATCAAGCACGTCACTTATTGGAATCTAGCTTGTATTTTAACTTTTGATAAACAACACTAAAAGAAACTGAATTTCAGGTCTGCTATGCCTTTAGTATGTGATATGGCTCTTTTTCCAATGTTTAGGTTGAAACAGCAGTGGAAGCTAGTATCTCAGAATGGGCATACACAGACCCAAAGATTTTTGCTCAGAGCTATGAAGCCTTAAGATCACACTTATTCTGAACAGAGCAGACAGCACCTACCAAGAGAGGTGCAACAAGCTACAGCTATTCCATAATCTTACTTTGGACTTAACTCTTTCCCTACTTGGCTACGTCTAGACCACAAAGAAAAGTTGGAAAAGGATACGCAAATTGCAAAGCGCTTGTCTAATTTTTTACCGCTTTTCTTTCAAATGAGGCTTTTCAGAAATTTGGCGTGTCTACATGGTGCCAAATTTCAGTAAAACCTGCTCTTTTGAGCCATCCCTTCCTCGTAAAACAAGGTTTACAGAGACGGTGAAAGAATGCGTCTGCTTTTCCGAAATTTTTTTGGAAAAGCAGACACGTTCCTTGGATGAAGCATTGCTTTTTCAGGATAAAGCACTGCAGTCTAGACGTAGCCTCTCATCAACATCAAGCAGCACTGGTAGGCTTTGAAGGAAGCAGCATTCATTTCTCTGCCAAAAGAAATCAGAAAACTTTAACAAAAAGGGAAATATTAGCGAACTCCACTTCAGCTTTGTGTTTTGTTGCATAAGCGCAGTGATTTGATAAACTAGGGTTTTTGAGAAATATTTTTCTGTAATGTTTCAGAAAAAAATCCACACTTTATCTGTGTTTCTAGTGCAATCATCATTGAATAGAAGACAATGTAAGCGTTACATTGTAAACTGTTTGAGTCAGCAATTTAAAAAAAAAAAAAAAACCTACTATGTACTTAAAGTAATAACCACCTCAGGCCAAAATTTTCAAGAACTTAGTGGCCCATATTTTGGTACCACCTTGAAAATTATGACCTCCAAAGTTGGCAGTATGTCTATTGTCTCTCAATGGTTTAAAATAGGGAGGAAGCATGTAAAGCAGCATAATGACTCCATTTTTGCAAGTTTTATTAATGTCGCTTTTTGGAAAGTTGGGCACAATTTAAAAGTTCTGATTTTCAATACTATTGCAACTCATCGCTGGGGTGTCTCAAAGACAAGTGAAAACCTTTTACACCTGAAATCTAGAAATAAGAGTAGAGAGAAGGCTTGAAACCAACTCTCTCCACTGACAACCATAAGCTCTAAGAAAATAATTTTTAAAAAGCAATAACCATCATCGATACATGGGATGTAGTTGAATATTAAACTTAATTGTTCAAATTTAAGTGATGTTTCTGGTGGTTGGTTAGAGAATATTCTTGTCTTTCCTCTCTTCACTCCCTCTGCAGTACAAGTTCTTTCCAAATCGGGACTAGAAGGATGGAAAGTTTATTATGAAGACAGACAGAATAGGAGCATTACTAATCAAAGCAATACATGTTCACAAACCTTCTCACGCTATCTATCATTAGGCTAAAGACAAACCTCACTAAGAATGATGATGCAAAAGTTACGGTCACAGGCATATGTTTAATACACTAGCAAAATATTTATTTGTATAATGATAAAACAGAAATGAAGGATTTCTTTTTTTGGTGTGCACCAGTAAATTGTAGTAAAAGAATAAGGGGATTAATGGGCTCTTCATACATTTCAATGACAAAAAACACAAAGGTTAACATCAATTTCAATTATTCTCCATTTACAAGCATAAACCTTACCATAACCCCCCAAAACACATATATAAAGAATTATAGTTTTAAAATCTATAAAAAGTAAAAAAATATACAGTCAGAAGATCTAACTTATTCAATCTTTAATATAAAACTGTAAACATTTATTTACACAAAGGAAATGTGTATAACAAAAGTCTGAGCACCCTTTTCAATTGAGTTGTGGCTTTTGGAAGGCAGCGAATGTTGCACAGTGACAATTCTGACCCCTTCCCAAACACCCAAAACCGCAGTTTATAAATAAAGCCATGGGCGGCTGTGGCTAGGTAAAGGCGAACTACATCTTATTGCTCTGAAGCTGCGTCAAAATGGAAACCCAAGTGCATATATAAACTACATGTAAAAGTTGAAGGAGAATGTGCAGCCCATCTTCATCCATGCATTTATGTATATCTAGAGCCCATTTTCAGTGTCCGCTGAACTGTCTTTAAACAATGTTACCGCAATATTATGTTTTAACAGTTTCACCACTTTATGCAGTCAGGGACAAACAACATATCTGTGTTTAAACGTACAATAGCAGTCAAGACTAAGTTCAAACAGTTCTAAACACATGTTTAACACTGTTTGCACACAATGACCAAAAGATGTTAGAAACCAGCCTGCCTACAACTTTGTTTGAGAAGTGTTTAAACAGTACTGTGGCTATCGTAGACAAGGCCCTACAGTCAAAGCTGGACACAAGCATGAACAAAACCTTCAGGACAAGCAGGGCAATATCCATCAACTTCCACAACAATGGTGGGAACAGTACCTCTGCATTTTCTTCTCTGTGACAGTCTAGAAGTATAGAGACAGAATTTCTTTTTTTGGTAGCAAGTATACTAATCAGATCCTGTCCCTCAGATTATGGAATAATGATAGATTATATTTTGTTTAAGAGCTGACTTGTGTGTGTGAAATCCACTGAACAACGTGGACTATTTCCTCACATAAAATAAACAGGGAAGAAATAAGATTTTAATTCTGCCACCCTGCTATTTCTCAGTGTTTAAGTGACATTACAGAATGCCACTATTAAGAATGAGGTCCCAAGCACCCCCAATAGGAAAGGAAGGCACACCGGTGCAAAGTTAATACTTTAAAAAAGGTACAATGAATGCCCCTTTACCCTGCCCCCCCCCCCCAAAAAAGTTAATAGGTACAGTAGACTAGTAAAATTTTTCTTGGCCCAATTTTTTGTTTAATGCAACATTAAAAGTCAATCTTACTAAGCTTCACCCCGACCCCCCGCAACAATAGTTGATACCAGAGAAGTTAGGATTAGTAATTTTAAACCTCAGCTATTTTCCCTAGACAATTTTAAAAACACTGTCACTAATACCAGTCACTGGCACTTCTCATTCAACTATCAACTCCCCTATCTTACATTGTTTTTAAGAAACCTACAAAGGGATTAAGTTTGCTTCAGTGGCATTTCAACCTCTCTAGTCAATGAACTCCACTGGTCAACAACTTTCATCAACAGCCTCCATATCATGCAAACTCTGTTTAACAGGACATAATTAACTCGTATTAGGTAAATGTGTACAACAAAACTAGGTTGTTGTGTATTTGGACAAGGTTAAATTAAAATTAGTGTTAAAAGCAAGGTTTTTTTTAAAAAGTGCAAGTTGTCTGATAAAGGAGCTGCAGAGACAGCACAATACTTTCCATCCTAGAATTCACTTTTAATCCTTCACTCCCCCCTCCCACCCATTCCCAAAAAGCTTAAAATCCCTCACACTTCTGCAGTGCAGAAAGCCTCCTGAAGATACCAGTCTGTGTTGAAGGAAATCCTTTTAATCACAATGCAGGGAAATTTTAAAGGAGCTTTACAAAAATGGGGGAAAAAGTTGGCTAATTTTTTTTTTAAATGGAGCTTGAAGGAAAAGTAGTATTTGTGCAGCTAAAAAACAAACTTTCACCTTTATTTCCTTTTTTAAATTAAAAGTTAAGGCAAGGTGGTTTGTTGGTGAGGGGAATATTTGGTAGCAAGTAAGGACTGTAGAACATTGACTGGTCTCATTGCTTTTCGTACCCTCTGTGAGACTGACCCTAACACATCCGGCCAGGTGAGCAGTCTCCCCGGGCTATGCTGAAGGGAACTAGTTTCTGCTTCAAGTGAGATATGAGAAGGCAATCCTCTGTTCACAGAAGATTAACACTCCTTGTTTGTGAAAGAGATTTTCACACTGAAGCAACCTTGAAACAAGTTTAGCATTTTTCCTGGCTTCTTGTGCTATTACTTGCAGATATTTACATTTTAGTAAGGATTTTCCACTTCTCAGCCTCATGCTTCTTTTATGCGCTTGATCCTAAAGTGACAAAATCTTGTGCTTATGGCATCATTGTACTTAGTTTTGGAGAAGACTGATCTAAAAAAGTCCACATTATAAATACACTGCAGTAACAAATAGTAAAACACGATGAGCTGTGATAGGGCAACACCCTCCTTTAAACACAGCAAACTTTGGAAATTAATTATGATGAAACATGTGCAAAGTGAATTGCTTTATGTTTAACTCCGATATATTTGAAAATTTTTCCCATTAGAAACACAGCAAGGTAAAAGCCAAGAAGTCTGTGTACCTCCACACAGAGTGCAAACTGGAGTATGGAAATCCACAATCCATTAAGGAAGTCACCATCCTAAGCCAGCTGGCCAGGTTTTAACACTTTTTCTTTAATTTCAGCATTTGGAAAAGTTTGCTGTAAATATTACTGTGAAATACTACTTGCTTGATAGTGCAGGCACACATTTCACTGGTGCGGAAAAGGACAGATCCTCTCCTCCCACAAAAGTCAAGTAAAACATTTGGTAGGACAGTACTGTAGTTAGTAGCATATCAAGTTGGGAAAAATTATCAACTCAAGTATTAAGTGCAGGAGACCAAGCCCCAAACACAAAATACTTGCCATTTTATTTGCTTTCTGCACCACTGCTGTGGGGTTTTATTTACTTTTAAATAATTAAAAACGTAAAGTTTCAAAACACAGCAAGTGAGATTTCTGAAGGGCTGATTGGGACGCACACAATTTGCCTGACCTGTTCAAATGTGCAATCTTCCACAGATGCCACAAAAATTAGCACGGTCATTACAGACCTGCTTGGTGCACCATTCTGAGTCAGAGCCTGTTGGGAAGTAGCCCCATTCCATTTCCCAACCATTTACCTCTATTGCCTGCAAGTCTCTTCAATGCCACAGGTTTTTGGTCCAAGTGTACTTTATATTTCATGAAATTAAAAAATGATGTAGAAACCCCCAAGCCCCATTTTAATGAGTTCCTAACAACTCATCCAAGTCATTCATCCATTCCTCTGAAGTCCTGTTTTTCAGCAAAGAGTCTATCAGGTCTGTGTCACCAGTCAAGCTCTGCAGTCCATTATTGCCTGATTGGCCACTGTAGGCAAAAGGCAGCTCCTGACTGGTTGTCCTCACTGAGTAACCTTGAGTACAGTGCAGAGTGGCTCTACTGGGCAGTTGCTGATTTGCATTCTGGCCAAAAGCAGTCAGATCTGGAACGGCCTGGCTCATGCTAGGCAAGACTTGTTGGGAGGGTACCTGCTGTTGGGTAGGCGGGTTTGTCCTCTGCTGTGCACCTAAAGATGACAACATCTGCCCAGAGACAGCAGAGTTCATGGAGGCCATTGATCTGCTGGTGCTTAGGTTTACCTGAGGTATCCCTTGAGCAAACTGTTGACTGGACATCTTTAGGTGAGTTTGCTGCATGTGGAAAGTGGAGCTGGCAGTAAATGACCCTAAGCCACCGTTTCCTTGTGTCTGATTATTCATATTAGGCATACCTTGGTGTTGCCAAGATGGATTTTGGGCCCCAATACCTGCTGGCACTCTTGCCATCTGTGACTTGGCCATGGCTGGATTCAGTGTCCCTTTATTGTGCTGCTGAGAAATGGCTGGGTTTCCCAGGGTGCTCTGCCCATAGCCAGCAGGAACAGGAGTGCCCTGACCCAAGCTGGGCTGCCTTTGCATCTGTAGTTGTCCGTTGGCACTTTGATTGGCATGGTGTGAAATCATCTGTGTCATACCAGATGTCATGTTGTACAGCCCCCCTCGCTGAATGTTTTGCATACTAGTGTACTGAGTCACACCCCGATCCTGCTGACTGGAGCCTGATTGCAGAGAAGGAACAGAGCTGTGTCCAGGTCCCATCTGAATCATGTTCTGGGTCTGAGAAAACATCCGTGGACTGCTGGAGTTGGACTGTCCCAAGTTACTTACCCCGGTCATGGATGGAGATGACCCTGTAATACACAGCAATATTTTCTATATTAACTGTTTATTTCAGTTTATCCAGAGTCTATCTAGAGTAGACGTTTAGATGCAATTTTTTATATATATAGTAGGTGCATTTAACTAGATATAATTGTATCTCAAATAACACATATATATATACACATATAGCATATAAATGGGAAAGTTCTATACAACTTCCCCTGTACGATCAGCCTTGTAGTATGTGTCAGTAAAGAAGCCTCCAACTGTCGCCCCAGTCAGTGCTTGCTACTGATCCAATATGCACAAGTATGATTGTAACAAAGTCAGCAATTTGAATGGCACGTCTTTTGGAGGAGAAGACAGAACCCAAGATTACAAGGGCCAGATTTTTAAAGGTGTTTAGGCACCTAAAAATGTAAACAGATGCCCAGTGGGATTTTTAAAACCACCTAGGAATCTAACTCTTATTTAAGTCAACTGGAGGCATCTAAGTGCTGTTCATAATCCCACTAGGAACCTTTACATATCTGACTCAAAGTGCCTATTGCATGGCTAATGAGATAAAGATCTGTATCCTTCACATCAGAGTTCATGTCCATGAAAGTGCTCTGAACAGAGAGGGGGCTCAACACGTTGAAATATAGCAGTCAGGTTGAGAATGAAGGCAGGCTCTCCAACTCGCTCATCTTGAGTGGATACAAATAGTCTAACCCAGCAATAGGGTTTCTGCCAAATCTCTTAGCTAAAACAGATGTATTATTAGTATTTGCAGCTGAGTACCTTTTGGATTTTCCTATGAAGTGTTCACTATGCATCAACATACAAGACTGAATCAAACATGATGAATAAGCAATCTGCTCAGTAAACCACCAACATGGCAGCTCCTTTTTAACTCTACATAAAAGCATGTATGCAGAAATCTAGTTCTCGCTTCCTCAGAGTCCAAAATATAAAGAGAGACAAGAAGAAAGTGTACAGAAAAAAATCCTAGAAATAGCTCCAATACATTTTCTGCAATGAATATAAATGGATCCCCAAAAGAGCTCTCCACATTTATTAAACTGAGGCAGCCATTCTTACCAGAAAAGCTGGGGGTGAATATTTTGTATTCAGGCAAGATAGGTACAAAAATTGGATAGTTTCAATGTTAGGGCTTTCAAAGCATTGAACAAGTTCTCAGTGAAATATGCCATAAAAAAATTCAAAAGCAGAGAAAGTCCATTTTTTGCCATGCTAATAAACAAAGAAGTGGCAATATGCCTGGATGAAAGTGATAAAATAACTAGTTATATTAACTATAGGATAGACCCAATGGCGCTTTAACAATCCTGTAACTCTTGCAAATTGTTACATGCTCAGTATTTCTAATGCAGTATTTACCACTGCATTTCTGGTGGTGAGATTGTTTATACTCAAAGCAGTTTCTTGCCCCAATGCAGGGGAAGCCTCTTTCTAGTATAAAATGATGGATGATTACTGGCCTCCAGTGTTTCATATCAGCTATGCTATTCCAACTGACTGATGATTACATCCTCTTGCTACCAGCATTATAGCCAGTTCCACCCCTCACCCTCTTCATGCCATCTCTTTACCCAAGCATTATAGCCTTTTTCCTAGGGATGTATTATAGAGTTGGATATTGAATATAAAAATGTTCCACTTCAATTAATGTATGTAGGATAGTTTTGTTAAATAGCAACTGAAGTTAGAGTACGTATCAAAACAATTTAAAGAGGTGTAACAAAAGAACAAAAAAAAAAAAAATATTAACAAGGGACTTCGAAGACACCCTATTCTTATTCCCAAGGAGCAATCTCTTTTCACCGTTGTAAATACAACTTCCATGTTTGTTTACCTGTGAACTGTCCAACCTGCTGCTGATAAGGGTTCTGTGCCTGATCCTGGTACTGAGGGGGTGGTCGGGTCAGGTGCCGCTGCAGCTGCTGCTCTTGTTGGTGCCGTTTTTCCTACAAAAGTTCCAAGAAGTGGAAAAAAGAAACAACACAATTTCAAGTGTGACTTCATACAGAATGGTTACTGGCCTTTTGTAACTGTTGTTCTTAGAGATGTGTTACTCACATCCATTTCAGTGTGTGCACACTGCATGCACAACCGTCACAAGGCTTTTCCCTAAAAGGTATCCACTGTGGCACGCCCTGTGGTGACACCTCGCGGCATCGCATATATACCCCTGCTAACCAACTCCCATTTCATTTCTTTTTGCTGGAACAGTCTGAAAGGGGAGGTCGTTGGGTCTCAAATGAACATGAGCAGCACATCTTGAAGAATAATAGTTACCCAAGGGTAAGTAACCATTCTTTCTTCTTCGAGTTACTGCTCATGTGCATTCCAGCAGTTCATACAGAGAAGGGGCTGGACCTCAACTCATTGCTGAGTACAGTACAGCCCCACTAAACTAGGGATGTGAATGACTAGTCGACTGTCCGATAAGAAAATGCTTATCGGATAATCGACAGGCTAGTCAACTACTCCCTTCTGCCCTGCCCCCTTGCTGCCTCTATCGGGGGGGGAGGGGGAGAGGAAAAGGGGGTGCTTCAAAGTGGCAGCGCCGCGTGAAGCCTGGGGCCAGACATCAGGCTTCACATGGCACTGCCACTTTGGAACGCCGTGTGCAGCCCAGGGCCAGCTGGGGTGTCCCCAGGATGCACACAGCATTTCAAAGCAGCAGCACCGCGTGGAGCCCAGGATCAGCTGGGGATTCCCCCGCTGACCCCAGGCTCCCTGCGGCACTGCCGCTTTGAAACACCGCGTGGAGCCTCATGCTGGGCTCCCTGCAGCGTTTCAAAGCGGCAGCGCTGCATGAAGCCCAGGGTCAGCAGGGGAGTCCTCAGTTGCTTTGAAATGCCGTGGGAAACATGGGGCCAGCAGGGAACTGCCCCACTGGCCCCATGCTCCCCGCAGCACTCACCTTTGAAGTGTAGCAACAGTAGGACTGTTGCTACACTTCAATGGCAGAGGCACTCTATCGATTAATCAAATAGTCAATGCAAACTGCATCGACTATTCGATCAGTCAATTGAAATTTAACATTCCTACACTGAACGCTGCATCATCCCAGGACTGCTAGGTGACAGCGTAAGGAGTCAGAGGTGTGCACTGAGGACCATGTAGCCACCTTGCAGATGTCCTGAATCAGGGCTTATGCCAGAAAGGCCACTGCCAAGACTTGCACCTGAGTTGAATGTGCTGTAATTAGTGCCAAAGCACCCTGGCCAAGTTGTAGCACAGCTTGATAAACAGTGATACAGGACAACTGGCGCTGCAATGTAATCAGGCGCCCTTCATGTACTCCACAACAGAGATAAAAAGCTGCAGCAATCAGCAGAACGTTTTCGTGTGCTCAATATAGAAAGCGAGGGCATGCCTCTCATCCAGAGAGCGTAGCATCTTCTCCCTATCCGTGGCATAGGGCTTAGGGAAAAAGACAGGGAGAAAAATATCCTGATTGATGTGAAAAGGTGACATCTTCTTGGGCAAAACAGCTGAGTGGGGGCACAGCTGCACTGTATCCTTCTAGAAAACAGTATAAGGAGGCTTGGAGGTAAGGGCTTGTAGCTCTGACACCCATCTAGCAGAAGTAATAGCCATCAAGAAAGCCACTTTGTACGAGAGCTAGGCTAGAGAGAGCAGGTAACTAGAGGCTCCAATGGGGGAGGCGGCGGCCCATGAGCTGGGAGAGCACCAGATTCAAGTCCCATGCCAGTAACGGCAGCCTCACCAGAAGGCAGAGCCTATTCGGACCCTTAAGGAAACAATCCACCCACCACCAGATCCCTGAAGAGGGACTTTACTCCTGAACCTGGAGTAAAGCTAAGATAGCAGCTAGGTGTACTTTAATGGACAAGACAGTCAGGCCCTGGTGTTTCAGGTAGAGGAATTAGTCTAGCAGCAGGGGAACCATGGCCTGCTGGAGGGTGACCCTTATCAAGGCTCCATAGGGAGAACCTCTTCCATTTGGCGAGATAAGAGACCCCGGTAGAGAGCTTGTGGCTGCCCATTAAGATTTCCCTGACCAAGTCTGAGCATTGGCGCTCAAGGCAGTTTAGCCACAGAGCTTCCATGCCATGAGGTAGAACGACTTCAGAGTCAGGTGGTGCAGTCACCAGAACTCCTGAGTCAACAGGTCAAGAACCAGAGGGAGCACCGTGGGCCTAGCCATCGAAAGGGACAGCAGCTTGGTGAACCAGTGCTGCCGTGGCCATGCTAGCACTATCAGTATCACCGCTGCTTTGTCCCTGTTGAGTCATGAGAAGGACCCTGGGTAGTAACGACAATGGGGGAAGGCACTGGAACAACAGGTGGAAAGCATCTGACAAGACAATCAGCCCTGAAACGAGCAGAACCGTGGGCACTTTCTATTTAGGCTGGTCATAAACTGGTCCACCTGAGGATGACCCTACTCTCAGAAGATGGGGAGAGCTACGTCTGCCCAGAGACTACTTGTGGGATTGAAAGAACTAACTGAGGCGATCTGCAAGGTTGTTTTGAGTGCCCAAAAGGTACGAGACTTGCAGGTGAATGTTGTGAGAAATGTAAAGGTCCCACAGGTCGATGGCCTCCCGGCACAAGGAGAGGCATAAGCAGCACCCTGTCAATTGATATAAAACCTCGCTGTGATATTGCCGGTCATGACGACACACTTGCCCTGTAGGTAAGGCAGGAATACCTGGCAAGTGAGATGGACCACCCTGAGTTCCTGGGCGTTGATATGCAACATCATTTCCATGCAAGACCACAGGCCTCAGTTTGTTTGCAAACCACAGTTTGTTTGCAAACTGTTCAGGTGTGCCCCCCACACCGTGTCCAAGGCGTCTGTCACCAGGGTGATATCTGGCTGCAGCCCTGTGAACGGGATCCCTGCATACACACTATGTGGGGCTGCACCCAACAGTCAAGAGATTGCAGGGTTGCTGGTGGCATGGTGACCATGCAGTCAAGGGAGTCTAGATGGGTTGAACACCACCACCTGCCACACTTGGAGTAGGTGGAGGTGCAGGTGGACATGGCGTAGGATATAGGTACAGAATACCATGTGCCCGAGGAGCCTCATGCAGTTGGACACCATAATCGTTGAGCACTGTTGCAGCACAGAGATGAGGCCCACCATGGCCTGGAACCGAGACTCGGGCAGGGAAACTGTCACCCAGGTAGAATCAAGAAGGGACCCAATATACTTGAATCTTTGCATAAAAATGAGGGTGGATTTTGGCAGCTGAGGATCAGACCCAAGTGGGAGAATGCGGCCTTAACCATTTTCATGGTGCCTAAGCATCTGCTCCTGCAACCCTTGATTAGCCAGTCATGGGAAGACTCGCACTTAGTTCCTGCGTGGGAACATGACCTCCATCTCCATGCACTTTGTAAATACCCCAGGCACCATGGCCAGGCTGAAGAGCAGCACCATGAACTAGTAATGCCGGTTCGCCAGCACACACACACGCACGCACGCACACAAAAGGGAGGAAAAGGCAGTGGACTGGGATAATGGAGATTTACTGGGGGCAGTGTACGAGTCCCCCGCATCTAGCAAGGGGATGATAGAGGCCAGGGCATCTTGCTGAACTTGAGCCTTGGTATGAACATGTTCAGGTTTCTGAGATCCAGTATGGGGCACAGACCCCCCCTCCTTTTGGCCTTCAGGATAAGGAACTACTGGAAGTAAAATCTCTTTGCCCCTGAACTCCTGCAGGACCTTTTCTATCCCCACCAAAGCGAGGAGCACTCTCACTTCCTGGACAAGGGGTCATTCAAGAGTTACTGGTTAACTGTGTACATGGGTACACATACACATCCTTAATTTAGATATGCATTGCAGCAACTTCTGTTGCATGGTTCTGCCATCCTAGCTTTCACAGTTAGTGCATTTTTTCTGAGTTCATCAGAATTCTGTTAACCACTGATCAGAATCTGCTCTCCTTTCCCTTCCTCTTTTAAATAAAAACTGTTGCACTTGACCCCTGCAAAGAGAAAATATTTATCTGGGTTGGCTATATAGCACTATTAAAGCCTGGCTCCAAAGCTGAGACAGCAGGAGTGAGGCAAAGGAGAAGTCTACAGAAAAGGGAAAAAAAGGACTCACATTGAGGAGTAAGCATTTCAAAGAAAGGCCTCTAAGGCAATATAGCAAGAGTATATGGATGAGGCCTATAATCAGGCACATATGCTTATTTAAGGGTTACATAAGGCTTATTTAAGACTTCCTGTGAAAGAGAAAAAACCTTCAGCCTCTGTGCCAATGTGGGAATAGTGCTAAAGGAAACAATACTAAGGGCATGGAAATGGTACACCAATGCAGCTGGATCGCCATAAGCTCTAAGCTAATGGGAGAGAGTGCTCCCATCAGCTATCTACTCTAGCCCCATGAGCAACAACAGCTACGTTGGCAGGAGATGCTCTCTTATCAATATAGTGCTGCCCACACTAGCGATGTAAAAAACGCTTTAAAAAGTAACTGCTAAAAATCTTAGTGGTTACATCTGCTGCAGACTCTGCAGCATAAGGCTTATACTCCAGAGCCCACAGCACGGTGCAGCAGCTAGCTCCTGGAGGAGGGCTGAGAGCTGGCTTGCATCTGCAGATGAGTAACTGCAACCAGAACTGATAAGCTGATGCTTATCGGTTACACGCTTACATCCCTGGCACTTGTTGGTATAACTTATGTTGCTTGGCGGGGGGGGCAATTTATTCACACTCCTGAGCAACATACATTATGAAAATAAACTATAGCACATACATAGCCTCAGAAACCTACATCAAGTGGAGAAAAACTATTGAGGTCAGGCAGGGCTGAAGACAGTCTAGATGATGCAACCGAGTTTATGTGGAGACCATGCACTAGGACGGGGCAGCCAACCCATTTAACAAAGAGAGCCAAAACAGCGGTGGAAAAAATGCGAAGAGCTGCACCAGAATTGTCAAGGAAAAAAGAAGCCCCCCAGAACAGAATTGTCGAGCAAAACCAAAAAAATGAAAAAGGTTGTTGGCAGGGACTATTGGAGGGTGCAGGAGCAGCTTCGTGAGCCGCACTTTTGATCAGCCACGGACTGACCGAGACCCTATGCCACATAACACACTGGCTGTTTGGAAGACGCTACAGAAGAAACAAAAGAGGTCATTATTTTTAAATGACTCTGCTCTGCCAGGATAATGGATAAGCTAAGGAGGTTGCCTGAACTAAAAGAATCCAGAGTGAAGGTGAGGGAGAAAGGACTCGGAAATGAAGGAGACTGGTTTCCAGAACCTGCTGGCTGTGGAACCAGCCAAAGCACGCTAACTGCATAGGTCACAGAGACGCGCCATGATCTGGAAGAAAAGCCATGCACACTGGAGAAGGGCAGCTTAGCAGTGGGAACCTGGAACCCTAAGAGCATTGACCCAAATCCTAAAGAACATTCAAGAACAGTTTAAAAAAAAAAAAAATCAAGATAGGAAACAGTAAGTATTTTAGCTCAATCTGTTTCTCTCTTGTGCTGTCTAAAGTTAGAGTCATTTGTTTAGAAATCCATTGCACAATCTCTGACTGCTTGAACTATCATGTGTCCCTGAAGGGACAAACTACTGTAAACTAGAGTGCCCACAAAAGAGCTCTGGGAAAGGGTGTAACTAAGTTCGTGTGTTATGTTTGCTTTCTTTTTTTGGGGGGTGAGGATAGGAGAGGGTATCCAGCAGCAGTCCTCAAGTCCCATTTTGAGGAGGGGTGCAGTCCATACCCAGCAAGCGTGCTAGCGATGCTAGAAACCCATCAAGTGACAAAGGGGCCCAGTGTGAGGATCCAAACACAGCAGCCTGGTGAGTGTCTCAATGAAGTCTGTTCAGAGGGTTAAAACCCATCCCCCTCCATTCCAAATGAAACTGAGGAAGTGATGTCAGTAAGGTAGGCCAAACTAATATGGTACACAACCAAATTTTACCTCTGCAGGTCATCTTTGATTGCAAGAAACAGAAAAAGTTCACTCAGTAAATAGCTGACACTATTAGGCAACTGCTTTGTAGATTTCTTTTGCAAACTAAATCATTTAAAAATCTTGATTTACTTGGGTGAAACTAGCAAGAAATTTAACCAAGTTAGCAAGCCTCATCTTACTACAAAGCCTACACAGAAAATTAACATTTTTGGACTTCAAATGCTTATGCCTTTTTCAGCATGGGAAGGAAAGTTAAATGTCAGATGTTGCTATGTAGAGGAACATCGTGAATTTGAGAAATCAAAATATGAAGGCATTGGAGAACTGTTAAGCTTCTGATCCTGAACAAACTCCCCCATCCAAAATCCCAAGACTGTACATGATCTTCTGGACTTTTTATTGTTAAAATAACTTGCTCTTTTTATAGGAAGCCTCTCACTGTTGCCTCAAGAAAGCCAACCCTCTTAATACTTACATGATATCCAACATCCCTAGTAATTGAATAGTTGTGAAACAGCATGAATTCTTAGCAGTTACACAGCTATTCAATAGACCCTCTGGGGAATCCCCTGCCACCCTACACAGCCTCTGGTACAGAGGGAGCAGCAGCGCAGGGTGGCAGGTGGGAGCTGGTCCACGAGGGAAGCCAGTTTAAAAACCAGCTCCATACGCAGACTAGCTGCCTGCTGTCCCACACTGCTACTTCTGATATACAGGCAGGAGCCCATCTGCAGGGGGCCCGAGCTCCCCACAGACAAAGGTTGCTTCACAGCAGCCTCCTCCCCACCCACTGTGGGTAGGCAGCACTGCAGAGCTGGAGCTAAGGGGAGCGGGTCTGCAGAGCCAGCACATATGGGGAGCCTGCTTAAAAGCTGCTCCCCACATGTATTGGCTCCAGCCTGCCTCCTCACCCTCCACACTGCTGCCACTGTATCAGAGGCAGTAGTGAAGGGGCGGGGGGAGCAGGCGGATCCGGTGGTAGTGAGGAGCCTGCTAACAGCCAGCTCCTCATGGGCACTGGCTCCCGCTCCCGACTTGATGCCTCTGATAGACAGGCAGCGGAAGGGAGTGGATGTGTGTAGTCAACAAGATTAATCAATAAAACCAGGCTTATCGGTTAATTGTGTAGTCGACTACACATTGACATCCCTAATACTTACTGTCTGCTACTATTATTTATCCTCATCTCCCTCACCCTTTACTACTGCCATTGTCAAACTTGGGGATGTCAGTTACGGATTAAATGAATAATCATGTAACCACACAAATCATCATCAGTGACACAACTATTCAATTGTCCCCAGGAGCAGGGCCTGCAGGCAGTGCACTCCTGGTTCCACTCCTGGGGGAGCTCCTCCCCCTGTGAATAGGGGTTTGCTGCCTCTATATCAGAGGCAGCAGCGCGGGGTGGCAGGCAGGAGCTGGTCCGTGAGGGGAGCAGTCCAGACAGGCAGCAGTGGAGGTACGGGGAGGCAGCACCGCAGAGATGGTGCTGGGGGGGGAATCAGCTTTTGATACAGAGGCAGCAAGTGGGCGGGGAAGGGGGGGAATGCCTAGGCGTATTGGGTAGTCGACTACTTGCTTACATCCCCATCTAGAACATCAGCTACTTAATTTCTTCTTTTTTTACAAGGAGAAAGTTAAGCTTCTAGGTTTTTTTTTAAACCATTAACCTAGCAAGATTTCAAATACTACAGGAGATTCTGCTTAATAGCAACCTAGATATTGACAGTTTTGAAGGGAACCAATCCTGTCCCATTGACTTTAATGTTAATAGAATTTAGATATTGTCAACAGCTTGCTACTAAACAACATATCTTGGAAGAAAGCCTCCCTTCTCCCCCTCCCCGCCACAGGCTGGCTTGCAGGGGTACAGGAAACCAGGAAAGGAAGTGCTGGGACATGCTTTCCCCAGCTGCTCAACTCAGTCCACTGTCCTTTTTCTGGCTGCCGCCCCATAAACCTGCACACAAACAGGGACTGCACAGCAGGAAAGGAGGGCTGCGCCCCAGATCCTGGAGCTGAGCGGTATCTCCTCTTGCACTCTCCAGATTATGCCCTCTGCCAGAGGACTGGAAACAGGGAAGAGGTGATAGGACATGCCAAGCCCTGACCCCTGGAGAATGCAGTGCAGTCTTAGTAGCCCCCAGTGCTCAAACAAAGTCTAAGCTTCCAGTATGCAGCTGCCCCCTCTGCTGCTGACCTGCCCACAGGCAGGTTATCAGGGTTGCAGCCAGGAAAGGAACAGCCAAGCACTTCCTTCCATCGCTGAAGCTACGCAATTCTGTCTTCCGCTTATTAGCAACTGCCAGATAATGGTAACTCTTTGCTTGCAACAAAGGTTGCTAATAAACCAAATCTATTGTACTTAGCAATTCTAATGTTAAAAAGTGTGTTCTCTTCCTGACCCCACCATTTTTGTATGAATAACCTTAACTATATGTACAAAGTTAGGGGGTCTAATTTAGCTGTTACTATCCCCAAAGAGAGATCTTTGAGTCATTGTTAATAGTTCTCTGCAAACATCCACTCTCTCTGCAGTGGCAGTTAAAAAAGCTAACAATGTTCGGAACCATTAGGAAAAGGATAGATAAGACAGTTGCATTATGATATTTTCTATCTAGATCCATGGTGTACACACGCCTTGAATACTGCATGCAGTTCTGGTTGCCTCATCTCGAAAAAAGGATTAGAATTGGAAAAGGTACAGAGAAGGCAACAAAAATTATAGGTATGGACCAGTTTCTATATAAAGACACATTTAAAAAAACTGGGACTTCTGAGCTCAGAAAAGAACTACTAATGTGTGTGTGGTGGGGGGGGAAATAATAAAGAGACCTATAAAGTTATGACTGCTATGGAGAAAGTGAAGCATTATTTACCCCTTCACATAACACCAGAACCGTGGTCATCCAAAATTAATAGGCAGCAAGTTTAAAACAGAAGGAAGTACTACTTCATACAATGCACAGTCAACTTGTGGACCTCATGGCTAGGAGATGCTGTGAATAGTAAAAATGTGTTAAAAAAGAATTAGATACGTTCATAAAGGATAACTTAATCAATGGTTATTAGCCAAGATGTTCAGAAATGCAATTTCATGCTCTGGGTGTCCTAAGCCTTTAGCTGCCAGAAGTTAATAGTGGATAACTCAATTTTCCTGTTGTGTTCATTACCTCTGATACTGACCACTGTCAGAAGACAGAGTACAAGGCTAGGCAGACCATTGGTCTGACCCAGTGGCTGTTCTTACCTGTTCAGCAAGGAGTTGTTGCTGCCTCTGTCCTATTAGGAACTGCTGCTTCTGTTGCTCAATCAGCAGATGCTTTTGTTGCTGCTTCTGCTGGTCCAGTAACATCTGGTGTTGCTTCATTACCACTGCTTGCTGCTGATTGCTGAGATAGGCTGTGTTGTTATGGTTACCTGCCATGGAAACACTGGAAGGCTGAGTACTGACTCCAGGGCCTGGGACAGAAACAGGAACACGAGGAACACTGGGAGAAGGGTTTTGATCCTGCAGAATATAAACATTAGTTATAGGAATGGCTTGGGCTCTACTGATTCTACACATGCTATATGAACATATTGAGGTCAGCAAGATAATCACTCATGACAAATAATTACATACCTAGAGCATGGCAAAGTACTCTTATTACTTTATCTCCGGCAGGACATGAGTCAAAAATATCCCTACGAAAATAGGCACTTGGCAAGCCAAATCTGTGTGTGTTTTTACACAGTTCATTAATAAAACTTACTGTAAAAAATGAGTGTAAAAACAAATAAATCTAGCAAAATAATTTTAATCAATCTAGAAGGCATCAGATTAACCCATGACAATGCCAAATTAACTGCCTGGGAAACAAAAAGAAATGCAAGGTGGCTAAGGAGAAATGTGTATGAAAGGCCATGCATGAATAAAGTGATTAGAGGAAGATCAGGAGCTACAAAACATTCATGAAGGGAAGCTGCAGTATTAATCTTATTTACTACACTTCCCCACACTTCACAACCTATATGCTTCTATACAAGTAGAAGCACATGCCAGTTATTAATAAAAAAATTAAGGGGAAAAAAATCCACCAATCCCCATCCGGTCAACATGGTAGTGTCCCTGTAGTGAACTATTTATTAACCTTTACTCAAGCCTCTTGGACTTCAATGCTGTTTTCAGACAAGCTGTATACCACTACATCTGTGATCCCAGAATCTTGTTAAGAAATGAAGACATTTTAAATTCTATTCCCAAATAACCTGAATGGGGGACTTACGTTAAACATACAGAGATTAAATTTAGTAAACTCCCAGGAACTATAGGATAAGAAAAAGCAATACAAAATATTAACTGAGCAAGAATTTATACATATTAAGAACCATGCATTTGGACTATACATTTGGTGAAAAAAAAATACTCCCACATTCTAAACACCAACAATTCCTTATTACAGATAAAATTCTCTCTAGAAGAGCTGACAAAAAAAGTCAAAAACAGTAGAGAGAGAAGTTTGGGTCTTTAGTAAATATTGGATGCTAAACTATCTGATATTCTTATATTTTTTCCACATAGGTGAAAACTGTAGCGTGAAACTGCTCTTTTAGAAGTAGGAGACTCAAATGAACATAAGAGCTACCAAAAAAAGGGCAACAGTGTCAGAGCAGTAAGACAAATACTAAGTCTGCTTTGAGAATTTTACACTAGGGGTGGAGAATCCGGTCTCAGCTTGCCTTGATCCAGCCCCTGAGAGCAGGTGGGAGGCAGAGGCCGTGAGCTGCAGGGAAGCATTCTGGACAGGCATCACTCCCCATTGCTTCCAGTGGTCGAACTGCCTGGCCCCCTCACTCAGAGGCCATGTCAGTGGGTGAGGGTTTTTTTTTCTGCTTCTCACTCGTGTATGACCGCTGACAGATTTTTTTGGCGAGTCAGTAGCCTCCAACCCAAAAAAGGTTCAAAACCCCTGTTTTCCAAATAACTCCATCAAAATCTTATTTACAGTTCTTATGGTTACTTTCAGACCATACTAGCATTGTTGGTTCTATACTAGCGTCGTTGACGTTTGTGGGAACTGCTGTTTTAAATCTTCCCATTCCCTACTCTTCCCTCTCGCAAAAAAAACAACACACCACACAAAACACATCCACTACAATTTGCGCAAAGGGAAGTTAGCTGCAGGAAAAAATTCCCTGTTTTACGTCCTTTTGCTATACGTCCATTTTTTTTAAATGTATCTGGGACATATAACGGGGATGCCCTGTATTGTGAACCAAAAGTAATTGATATGGAACTGCCAATAAAGGCTGGTCTACAAAGCTTGATATAAATTAACTAGATATATTTTCATTAACATCTTTTGTTATTTCAACGCACATGAGCATATGGATCAGCCCCAAGTCAGCAAACATGAAAAAAAATAGCTGTTTGGGTGTTAATTCCCCCCCCCCCCTTTTTTAAATCAGTGCAGTGTTAAAGGTGACTTACAAAGGGGAAAAACTGGAATGATGCTTTCTTTGCTTTTTATGAAGCACAAAGCAGCGCTGATTTACAAAAAAAAAATCAGCTTGGTCTTTATCTTAGAAGCACCAATTTATGTCTTTACTGTTTTTTGATTGAAATCATTTTGAAGGACCACATTACTGGAGTAAGAGCTCTGACCGCCTCTAGTTAGTTTTTAACAAAGAACTTTTATCTCAACTGTTCAACAAACATGTCTTCTAGGCATTAAATACTAGAGTTCTAAATATTCTGACAAGTCACTCTCAGTTGCACAGATCTGTACTTGTGACATCATTTGTGTTTTTGTATTAGGGATGTGAATTAAGGATGTTAAGAACTAGTTGACTAGTCAATTATCTGATAAGCAAATGTCAGTCGACTAGTCGATTCCTCCTCCCCTTGCTGCCTCTGATAGAGGCAGCAAGGGGGGGGAGGAAGAAGGGGTACCTTCAAAGCAGCAGAGCTGCACAGCTGAGCGGTATTGCTACTCTGGAACCCCAATCCGCGGCTCAGCTGTGCTGGCGCTGCCCCTTTAAAATGCTGAAGCGCCACGGAGCCGGGGTCAGCTGGGGACTCCCTAGCTAACCCGGGTTCCGAGTGGCACTTCCCCAGAACCCAGGGTCAGCTGGGGACTCCCCAGCTAATCATGGATTCCCCTGAAATGCTGCACGGAACCTGGGATCAGCTGGGGAGTCCCCAGCTGCCCCTGGGCTTCATGGCACTGCCCCTTTGAATGCCGCTTCGGTGTTTAAAAGGGGCAGCTGCACAGCTGATCCCGGGCTCAGCTGTGCAGTGTTGCCCCTTTGAAATGCTGAGGTGGCATTTCTAAGGGGCAATGCTGTGGAGCTCGGGGGTCAGCTGGGGACCCTCCAGCTTATCCCGGGCTCCGCGCAGCACTTCAGCAGAACGTGGGATCAGCTGGGGAGTCTCCAGCTGACTCCGGGTTCCAGGGAAGTGCCATGGGAACCAGGGGTCAACATCCTTAATGTGAATAGATAACCAGTTACCCGGTAAACATCACCCTTACTGGATACTGGTAACAGGGAGCAGCTCACCACAGGTAGAGGACTGCTCCAGCCATGCCGGGGGGAGGGGGGGGCTGGGAGCAGGAGTTGGCTGCCCCATGAGCATGGCTGCTGGCTACTGCTACTGCTGCTGCTGCCCCCCCGCCCCAGCAGGGGGGTTCAGAGGAGAGTACTGCAGTGGCAGCCCATTTAAGCAGTTAACTTATTAACTGGGATTTTATATCCATAATGTGTATCCTATTTGTTCTGCAATATTCCAGGAATAACAGGATAGATAAGACATGGATTTTTAATGTAAAACAAGCATAATAAGCCTTTGGGGGGAGAAAAATTAGCACACCATAAAGCAAGAGGACAACAATTCCTTTTTCCTTTACAGGTCACCATTTATCATCTTTTATTCTGCACCACACTCCTGGAGGAATTCTGTGCCAAAAAATAAAAATTCTAGGCACACTATTTTAGAATTTTACATATTTTATTTATCACCACACTATATAAGCATGTCAATTTACAAAAATAATGGAAACTATTTCAAAATATGTCAGCAACTATATCTAATGTTAGATACAAAATTTCCCCAAGGGGTAGAGTTAAAGAAAACTCTACAGCAGGAGTGGGCAACATATGGCTCGCCAAGCCATCAGGCCTGCAGCCACCCTGCCACTACTCCTCCTCCTGCTCCAGGCCAATTGAGACGTGGGAATGCGGGCGCACACGAGGTCGCCTCCCTCTGCCAGGGGCATGCAGCCCCAGAGGGAACCTCCAGCTGTTCAAAATGGCTGACTGTTCCCTCCAGGCACCACGTGCCCCTGATTGGCCAGAGGGTGGGGGAAGTCTCCCCCTACCACCAGAGGCCAGCTGTGCCTACAGGAAACAGCCCCTTTTTGCCTGAGGCGAGGGATGTTAAAATGCAGGTATTTAATTAATCAAGGAGTTGATAGAATTTGTATCAACTACTTGATTAGTCGATATTCAGTTAGTTGATAGGCAGCCTGGCTCAGTTCCTGCTCGCCGCACCGGATGTGGGACCAAACCCCGCTGTGGTTCTGCAATTTAGAAGGCAGTAAGAGCCAGGCAGCCTGTCCCCTGGCTCCTACTGAATTTTAAATTGCAGAGCACAGTGGGGTTTTGTCCTACACCTGGTGCAAGCCAGAACTGAGCCGGGCTGCCTGCCCAGTCAGCAGCAGCCCCTGTGCGTGGCGGTCCCAGCAGGGATTTGGGACCTCCTACGCACAGTGACTGCTACTGTGAAAGCCCCTGTCTCGACCCCCCGCCTCTGATAGAGGCAGCAGCGGTAGGGGAGACCAGCGGCACCATGGAGATAGTGCTGAGGGGAACTGGCTTTTAAGATGGCTCCCCCAGCACCGGCTCCTGCTTCCTCGGCCTTGCTGCCTCTGATACAGAGGCAGCAAGGGGGAGGGGGAATGCAAGTCGTCAGCTCGACTACTGGATAAGCATAGACTTATCAGGTCGTCAACTATTCCTTTACATCCCTACCTGAGGTTCTACCCCCTTCTGCCCAAGGCCCACAACTACTGCCAAAATACGTGAAGTGCCCCTCCCCTTGCAAAAATTATTGCCTACCTCTGCTCTACAACAATGCAGTCCCTGTCTCCCCTCACCCCAGTCCAGACATCTGCATGCCCTTTTCCTCCCCAGAGTCCAGCCATGGAGCAACACCCAGCTGGGACACTTGCATCCCTTGCCCCCCAGAGCCCAGGGATCTGGGGAAAGAAAAACACCTGTTGCTATGTCCCAGGCTTGTATAGAGTTTCCTGCTTGGTGCCCTCTTTCATGCAGGAAACTGCAGCTGCCAAGAATCCTCCAGTACCTCCCCCCCACCCGGGAACATCTTCTACTGTATTTGCAAAATGGATTCTGCTGGGTTTAGCAGCCCGTAGCAGTGGCCAGCAACTCTGCAGCTTATTTCTGCAAGAGAAAAGGAAATGCTGCACAGAACATTAATTCTGTGCATTGCGCAGTGGCACAGAATTCTCCCAAGGGTAATACTGCCTTAGGCAAACAAATGTTACCACAATTAATATCCACGGGGGGAGCGGGAGGAGTTAAGAGAAGAAAACATACATCTCAGATTTTGGAGAGGCTTGTAAGACAACCAAACTTGGAATTTCACTTAAACACAGTCCAGGCTGCTTCAGCTAGAAAAGACTGAGGGGAGTCCTGCAATCCAAACCCCTTATCTCTAACCCAACCCCAAAGCCTGCATCTCCAGCCAGAGCCCTCACCTTCTGCCTCAGCCCTGATGCCTCCCATACTCCAAACTCTTCAGACCCACCCCCCCGCTACACATCACTTCCATGTTTGTGCACATAAAATGCATTCCACACATGGATGTATAAAATTAGAGGGGAACATTGTACCTAGCCCTATGCACCCAGTATTCCAAGATGTGTTAGCTTACAATGGTAACAGCCCCAAATATTTACCTGACTGTGTGGTACTAGAGGTCTGTAGGCAATATTTCCAGGCTTCTGCTTCATCACAAACATCCCATTTTGTTCTTCACTCATATGAGGCAGTGATTGTTGCTGGCGTTGCTGCAGATATGCCAATATAGGTGTCTTGCTCTGGCCAGGTACTGTAACTCCTTGCTCACACTCTGCTTTATAATGTGAAAGAGGTTTTGTGTTGCCATAGTCCAGCATGGAGCCTTGGCTATTTACAGGATTCTGGTTCAGGCTGTTTGGCTGATGACTCAACATATTCACATGGTAATTGCCTCCAGTCCTGGGAGAATTCTTATTTGCCATACCAGGAATGATGAGTTTCTGGTTACTGAAGTCCTGTTGGTAAACTGAAGGACTGGTGGGATTCTCCATTGTGTAGGGGACACCCAGTGGACTATGAGAAGGTCCAGACTGCTGCCAGCTGGACATCTGATTGGCTTGGTGGACTTGTGAAGCCTGCTGCTGGTTCTGCAACATCTGTTCTCTTTTCTGCTTAGCAGCTATCTGTTGAAGTTGGTGAGCAGAGGACATTTCTTTGGCATTTCCTGTGCCCTGTCCAGATAACAATACATTGGGTAGAGGCCTCTGCACATTTTGAGACGGGTTTGATGCCTGCATCATGGACTGATTAGGATTTTCAGTCAATGGCTGACTGGAAGGCTGGAACATAGTTTGAGAACCACCAACTGCTGAAGAAGCAGCACTAACAGGTATAGAGGAGACCCCAATGAATGTTGAACCTGAAGAAGTGGATCTGACTTGTGGAGACCCTATCTGTTCCTGCTCAAAAGCTGCTGGGGAATATTCAGTCTTTATGTTAATGTCCTGGGGCAATGGAGTTTGTGCAGCTGAATTTGAAGAATCTGCATCCTTCTTCTCCTCAAAGTCTTCATTAAATAGATCCTTCATGTCTTCATCAGGCACTGATCTATTAAGTTCATCAATGAGCTCCTTCCATTCCTGCTCATTAAGATTAAGATCAGGCATCAAGTTGTTCTGAGATATAGAACCGCCTGCTCCAGCAATCATACAAGGAAGATCATCCACTGGCTCTTGCTTGAGCTCTTTGTTCAAACTCAAAGGAAATGAATCATCAGCATCACTACGTCCATTCATCTGAAGGTTAGAATCTGGAGGACACTTTTTGTTGATGCTATCCAATCCTATTGAACGCTTTCCATTGACCTGTAAGGTATCTCCACCAGAAGATTTCTTGTCAAGTTGATGTAGTGGCGATAAAGGAGGCATGCCATTGGACGAGCCACTTACCCCAGCAAGACCATCCTCATGACGTAATTTCTTGGACACAGAAAACATATCCCCATACCCATTCTGTTGATCTCCATTCTGAGGGGAAGCAGCACTATCAAGTTTTCTTTTCACGGTCTCATGGAGCTGCTAAAAAAGAAAAAGGTCATTTTAAGTTTAGTTTTATGTGTTTCACCACAATATGACCATTTATCTCCTACCATCCTCAAACATCCGAAGGCTAAAGTTTCCACTATAATGGCACACTTCATAGTGAGCTAATGTTTCTGAACCAATTAATTTTATGCACAACTTCAAGATATGCTTAAGACAACAACTCTTGAATGCAAGAGCAGCCTACAAAAATGGAAGGTAGTGCTTTCCTCTGTTATGAGCAAACTCTTTTGCCATAAGTCTTCTGCTCAAGATACAGCAGGTCTAGACTAGGTCTTCAAAAGCATCTTAAATCATAGTTTCCTGCTTTGAACAACAGAAGCAGAAAGAAGCTGAAGAATTTAAAACCTACAGAAAGTGAGAAAATGTTGTGTATAGAAATTAAGCCTTTCCCCCTTCACTATAAGCCATATATGTAGTGGCCTCTTGTTTATATGCTAAACAGCTCATCATTGTAAGTTTTTTGGATACAAATCACATTGCTTTGTTTAGTGCAAACACTGACCCCGCCCCCTCTATAAACACCTTTATGATTCACACTTCTAAAAATGTGATTCAAAGCACACTGATCAGCGTTCCTATATCACACTGGGATGAATTTGAGTGACATTTTCTTCCCAGATTATTTAATTGATGTATCAATGGCGGTAGTGTGTATGCTAAGCAAACAGCTCACTGCTAAGCATATAAAGTTAGCTTGCCTCAGACTGTACATACAATTTTTCTTATTTCATAGTGCCATCTAGGAGCAAGTAGAGGGAACAGCATCAGATTCTAGTCAGCCTTGTTATTACAGAAGTTTGGGATCTCCGTTCATTTTATCTTCTCTGGCAGCACTCCCAATCTATAAACTTGCTATCAATTAGGGATGTTAAATTTTAACTAATCAGCTAATCGAGTAGCCCCACTATCCTAGCTGCGCCGCTGCCTTTTAAATGTAGCAAGAGCCCTACAGGGGTGCTCAGACCTGGTGGGAGCGGGGACTGCTTGAGTCTCCACTCACGCTGTTTCTCCCACTGCTCTTCTGCTTCTGACTACTGCTAGACTTACTGGGTAGTCGACTAGTTGCTTACATCCCTACTACCAATGATGCTAAACAAGGCTTGAAGGGTATTCTGCACAAACCAAAGATGAACAGGAACATTTCTCAGCAAATGTGCAGAAACAAAGCTTAATTTAAAAAAAGATATGCCACGTACACTGGGATATTATATGCAAAGTCTTAGCGTAAACACATCACAATAGCAGACCACTGTGTGTTGAGAGCAGGGAGACTTATGCTATCACTCCCTCATCTGGGATGACAAAGACCCCTACACACAGCCTTCAGTAGGGATGGCTACAGTATCCTCACAAGTAGTATGTGTCTTGTGTCAGCCACGGGCACCACGATACAAGAGCACAATACAAGGTAGAAGCGAAGCCTGTCTTTCTTTTTTACTAGATTAAATGGAGCTTCCCTACTCAGTCCTCTGCTCCCTGCTACATATGGAAGGAATCCAGCTAAAGAGAAGGGAAACCTCAATGTCCGATCATTCAAGCAAAAAGTTGCGTGCAGCATCAGTATACATGGATTTCGGGGGCATGGGAGAAGGAAGGAGTTACATAACATATCTGGGAGGAGCCATACACTGATTTAGTGATCAACAGAATTAATTAATATATCAAAATGGTAGCCAAACATCAATTGATTTTCAGAGGAAACACTGATTATTTTGATATCTGCCTAGGTGGGGAGAGCAATATTTTAATCTGAAGCATAGAATTCAGCAAGCAGGAGAGTGTGATCTTCCAGCTCTATCCTGAGAGCAGATGGAAGAGGTATCTGACCACTTGAAGACTAGACAATGGGTAATGTCTAAGGATGATAAAATACTCTATAGCTTAGACTAGGAATGCTGCATAAATTTTTCAAGCCTTAGATAAAGAAAAGATGGATACAAAATAGCTTTTTTTTAAACTGTCTGTAATTAATTGATCAAGAAGCACAGTACTGATGCAATATTTACCTTTCAAAATGTTTCCTTTGTTTAGTCCATTTCTCAATTGGGATAACTGAAGCACAAGGCACTTTGCCCACAGTCACATAGCGAATCAGAGGCTCAGATCGGAAACAGGATCCTCCTTTGCTTTAAACCATTAGACACCATCCATCCATACTCCCATGCAGATAGCTCCAGAAAGAGTGAAATCCAAAAGTGGTAACGGAACTTTTAATACTGAACAGGCTTCCCATAGTTGGAGCAAATTCTTATGTTAGGTACATATGCCTTACACCTTTCATAGCATCTCCTCAAACTTCAGAAGCTTCCAATTCATTTGAAAGCCCATTCATGTTAAAATGATCGTTAGTGCTCAGATATCTGACCACAAAAGAAAAAAAAAACAAACCTCACCTCAAGCTGCACTTGTATCTTTGCTCCCAAGTAGAATGATTTTAAAAAAAGAACATTTTATCCATCCTTGCATAAAATTGCACCACATATACAGGCGTTAAAGTGATATTTAAGAATTCATTAAGATCCTTAACACCTTGCTTAGCCTCAAAGTCAGAGGACATTTAAAAGACATATGAGCCTGAATTCAGCAGTCTGTACAGATTAAGGATGTGAAAGTGTAACCATCTACATGGTTACATGTAGAGCCTCACCACCACCACACAGGGGGGTGGAAGGGTAGGAGGGAGCAGGTGGGTGCATGCAGCCAGCTTTTAAGCCAGCTCCTTGCATGTATCACCTTGCCCCTCATGGCTACCTCTGATACAGAGGCAGCAGCACAGGGAGGGGGAGGAGAGGTGGAAGCCACAACTCCTCCCCTCACATGTAACCGCTGAAATTTGGTGGTTACACATTTACTTGAAAACAAATGCATTGGAGGCAGCAGTGCAGGCGTGGAGGGCAGTTGGTTCAGCAGGAGTCAGTACACGCAGGCAACAGGCTTGAAAAATGGCTTCCAGCGTGTACCAGCTCCCGCCTGCCACCCCTCCCCAACCCGTGCTGCTGCCACTGTATTACAAGCAGTAGTATGGGGGAAAAAGGGGGGCCGAGGCTCCACGGGAGCCTGCTCCCAACACGCAGCAGCTCCCACCTCCCTTCACCCCCTCATGCTGCTGCCTCAGGTAGAGGCAGCAGCGTGGGCATACGGGCGCGTGTAACCATGAGGGTTAATGATGAGCTCAGGCTTCTCGGTTAACCGTGTACAGGCAGCCCCCGACTTGTGACACGCTCGGTTCCTGGGGAAGCGTCCCAAGTTGGGGGCATCGTAACTCGAACTCTCATTTATGATAGGCGTCGTGCACCATCGTAAATGCGGGATGAGGACATAAGTAGGGGGTTTTCGGCCCCTTCCGCACTTACATAAATGGTTGTAAGTGTGGGGGTCACAACTCTGGCGGTCGCATCTCGGGGTTTCCTGCACATGGTCACATCCCTAATGCATATTTGTTATTGTTGATATCAATGCACACAGTCTAAGCCTGAGAGCGCTCTAGGAGCAAAACACTGCATTTTGGCTTACATACAAGCTATTAATTGTTTTAAACTTCTTGATTATTTGTTTTTCCACTTAAAAAAACCCCAAAGAATGCATTTGGATATGTGGATTTCCCAATGCAAGACACAGCTACAAAAGTTTCCAACAACCAAAAGCCTTCCCCACTATATATCAGTATTTGTGCCTTTGAAAATTAAAAATAGTAACGGACACCAAAGTCCTCCAAATATGTAAAGCTGGTTAGTTGCCCATGTTCCCTGTAAACTGTGCACTTGTGGACTGTTCAAGAGATTCAAATGCTGCCCAGCTGATTAGAGGAGTACCCACAACTAGGTTTGGTTTCTACTGGTGGTGCACATTCACATAAGCCTTGGTGCACAAAAAAATTTATTCTGCACATGGATGGGAAAAATCCACACATGGTTGGAAAAGATTAGAGGGAATATTCATAGCTGCCTTGCAGATTACTCACCCTAGCTTCTGGGATATCGCCCCCTCTCCCCTCCCCCCCGCCCGCTTCTGAATGGAAAAATAAATAGAGTTTTCCACATCTCAGTTCTTGGCTTCTGTCAAGCAGAAAATGACATGTTTGCTAAATCAATGTACAGTGACAAGAACTATGCTTCTTGGGTGCAGTTCTAAGTAAACCCAGTTCACAAAATCTGGCAGCTGAGAATTATGAGTCAGTCAACAGAGTCCATAAACAATCAGCAGCCCAATCAGAAAGACCTTGAAGCAAGAAAATCCTGTTGTATTATGATGAAAGTCCAAACGGAACAGAAACACTGAAAAATAAATTAATGCTATTTGATGGCGTGTGAGGAAAACCCTTTAGACTTAGAGTGTTTAGGTATGCTGGCCATTGCCACTTTAGGTGCAGTGGTGTTTTAAGGATGCCATTCTTGCTAGTTGTTCATAGCACAATCAATCCATTTAATTCGGTGGCCTGCAAACTGTGGGGTACATCTCTCTGTAGGAGAGGCACAGAGGAAGACAGGGGAAGGGGGGATGCAGCAGGGCCTGGGCCAGCACTCCCCAGAGTGGGGAGTGAGTGCCACCCAGCTCTGGCCACAGTTCCACCCCTAAGTCAGCTCTGCCTTCATTTCTTCTTTGCCCCTATGCCAGTTCCTCCCCCAGCTCCACCTTCAGCCCAAATTCCTCTGCTAAGCCTACTGTGCTGTAATAGAGGGGGTGGGTAGCCAGATTCTATTAATGTAAGTGGGGCACAACAGGAAAAGTTTGGACACCACTGATTTAAATCAGTAGAAGAGCAAGAGCCAGTGCTATCCCATTCACATGGGACCAGACATGGATTTCCACGTCTGATTTCTATCCCCCCACTAGGGATGTAAGAGAGTAGTCGATTAGTTGACTACCTGCATTTCCCCCCCCACCCCTTTGCTGCCTCTATATCAGAGGCAGCAAGTGGAGGAGCAGGAGCGGGTGCTGTTGGGAGCTGGGTCCAGGGGGAAGTTGGGACCCCCCACAGACAGGGGTTGCTACCGGCTGGTCAGGCAGCCCCACTCAGTCCCAGCTGGTGCCAGAACCAAACCTGCTGTGGCTCTGCAATGTAAAAAGGCAGTAGGAGCCAGGCAGCTGCCCCCTGGCTCCTACTGCCTTTTACATTGCCAAGCCACAGCGGGGTTTGGTCCCGGCATGAGTCGGGACTCAGAGGGCTGCCTTCCCCTATCGAGTAATAGAGCTAGAAGCACTGAAGCAGCATCATATTCAGACTTTTAGGTAAAGAAAAGAAGAGGCTCAGATTATTCTTCTGCAGACCTTTAAATTGATTTAGGCCTTACCTACAACGGTATTTGTGCCACTGCAAGCAAGTCACTTTACACACCTGCTGCATCTATATTAAGGGTTTGCACCAATGCAGCTACCTCACTACCAAAAAGAAAAGCACGGACAAGGCTTTAACCGATCAATTCTGCATCAATGCTCATCTAGCCTTCCTTACTAGGAAAATAAGCCAACAAGACATAGTGCATTCAGGGGAATGATGATCATAAACTAATGGAGAAATCAAATACGGAGAACAGGAAGGGTCTTGGGGCTCTGGAAATAGACCCTAAGTTTTCAACTTTTGTTACAAATCCATTTGAAGGGATCAAACCTTTAACGCAGTATCACTTATGGTGAAGAAAAAAACCCTCTTCTTACTGAAATTATTTTATGTATTATTGTTGGAAGTATCACAGGTTATTTAGCAAAAAGATTTAAGAAAAATACTCCTCTTTCTTCAGTTTATCTTGCATATTAAACAGTATTTTCATATAAACTGGGTTTCCTGTTTGTCCATGTTTCCCACAGAAACAGGGGGAAAAGCACGTCTTTAAACAGGAAAATGTGACTGCAAAAGTCACAAAAATTAGCAGGAGACCCAGTGTGATGCATTACTTTTTAATTGTTCTTTGAAACTGTTTAGATTTCCAATTGGTCTCCATTAAGTAGATCAGCTTTATTTCAACATTTTTTAATTCTAGTCTCCAACTTAATAGTGATTCTTCCATTCAACAGCAATTTAAAAATAATAGTGACAGACTCCTTAACTGTATTAGATATTAAAGAGAAAATCAAGCCTTATTTTTGAAAATTCTGTACTTTAAGTAGTTAAAGGTTAATAGAAATTTGTGGCTGTTTATGTAATGTATCTGTTGTGTGGACAGTCCATAATCCTTGCTGAAAGAAACTCCCTGTGCCAAACTGAGTTTAAGAGCAACTGATAAATATCTTTATAAATATTACTATTTTAGTAGTGATACAAGCTCCGGCTGAGATCAGAGTTCCATTGTGCTAGGCCCTGCACAAATGTCCAGGTAAGGACTGAATCTCCCTCAAGAAGAGGTAACCTTGTGGTATGGAAATAGATGACCATCAGAGGGTAGGTCTGAATGAAAACACAAACTATTTAAAATTATTTTCTTATAAATACCATACATTAGAATTTTCCTACTCCTATTCCTGATGACAAATATAAACAGCTTCCATAATTGCTTTTCTTGAAAGAAGCAGAGCATTTAATTTTCAAATGAGTTCCCATATCTTGGAATGCTCACTAGGCTATCAGAGAACCATAAACTTGGACTAATTTTAATTTAACTTTAACTTTCATTCCTGAAGATTTGTGTGTTTGGGAGGCAATATGTTGTCATGAAGAACAGCTACAGATGCGTACGTATAAAAAAGGCAAAGTGCCTGCATTATTCACAAGAGGCAGCTTCTGCTACAGGAACTGTTTTGCTGAATCAAAACTGATATGCTTTAAGTGGCAATGCTAGAGCCTCCTCCTAAGTTTAACTTCAGTAGCACTGGTCACTCCCAGTTCTTTACAGTTTAGGAAACACCACTGTAGGCCTTATCAAGCCAATAAAAATGCTCTGAACATACTGCAATAACTTGTGCCAAGAAAAAGCAGGCAAAATAAAGCCTACTTGAGTTATTTGGAAATGAACTATCAGCCTTGTCAGCAGAAATGAACAGTGATGGCAGTGGTGTAATTACGGTGAGACAGTCTTACATTGTTATAGTAGATTACTACAAAGTTATTCATGTTTTGCTATTGTGGGACCAAAAAATAATTAACCAACATTTCTGACATCTAAAAAAAGTCTTAAGTAAGTCCAACGGCCAGTTAGGACTTAATGAAACACTAAGAAAGCAAGAACAGCCGCAGGGGGCCAGAACAAAAGTCCATTTAGTTCAGTAGCCTGTCTTCCAACAATAGCCAATGCCAGGTGCCCCAAAGGCAAAGAAAGGAACAGGTAGTAATCAAGTGATCTCTGTTACCCATTCCCAGCTTCTGGCATACAGAGGCTATGCACCATCCCAGCTTACAACCTATGAACTTATCTGGTTCTTTTTTTAATCCTGGTATTGGCCTTCACAACATCCGCTGGCAAGGAGTTCCATAGGTTGACTGTCCATTGTGTCAAGATGATTTGTTTTAAACTTGCTACCTATTATTTTCATTTGGTGACCCTTACTTCTTTTGTTTCTTCTCATAACAGCTCTTCTTTATTCACTTTCTCCCCACCAGTCAAGATTTTATAGACCACTAGTACATCCCTCCTTAGTTATCGCTTTTCCAAGCTGAAAAGTCAGCCTTATTAATCCTTCTGCATACAGTAGCCATTCTATACTAGGGATGTGAATGGGTAACCAGTTACATGGTAAGCATCGCCCTTACCAGGTGATGTTTATCAGTAACTGGTTAACCAGCAGCTCTCTGGAACCAGGTGCCGGCCAGCCTGACTGGGCTGCAGTAGCCCCCTACCCTTGGGATTACACTTAAACATGTTGGTTTACTGATTAAAAGGGGATTTTACATCCCTGTTCCATAACCCAGGGGTTCTCAAACTTTGTGATACCGCGACCCCCTAAAATGCTAATTGAATTAGTGTGACACCCCCCACCCTCACCAAAGTTGTTAAAAAAAGGGTGGGGTGGGGTGGGGTGCGGGGAGCAAAAGTTGCACCACTTTGTCCAGTTTCGGACTGCACCCACCCCTCCCCCGAGGCAGGCCCCCTAGCATCCCCCATCACAGTGCACTCCCCTCTGCGTTAGACCCAGGGCCCCGTAGTGCCCCCCATCCCAGTGCACTCCCCGCGTCAGACCCAGGCCCCTAGCGGCCCCCATCCCAGTGCACTCTCCTCCCACCCCCCCAGGCAGGCATCCTCAGCATCTGGAGCCCTGCTCCAATCAAATCCTCCCGGCCCCGCACCTGCAGAGCCAGGCACCGAAGAAGTATCTTACTTTTAAAGTGTCTGCTTCTGCCGATGGCCCCACTGCCTCAGCTGGCAGCTTGCAGGGGAAGCATCACGTGGCCAGCTGCCGGTCTCTGCTGGTCAGGTGGGCCAGAGCAGTGCGTGCTCCGCTCCCACCCAGCCCGGCACCCCCTAGCGTGGCACCTGGCAACAGCCCCCTATTGCCCCCCCCCCCCCCCCCCACTAGATTCTGCTGCGCTCCTCACTCCCCCGCCAGACGTGGCAGGGGAAAATTGACCGGATGGAGCCCGGACTGTCTGGAGATGCTGGGGAGACACAAATGCAGAAATGATCCAGCTGCGACCCCCCTGGCGGTCGCGACCCAGTTTGAGAAACACTGCCATAACCCTAATAATTTGTAGACCCTTTTCTGAGTCTTCTCCAATTCCAGTATACATTTTTTTGCAATCAGGCTACTACATGTTACAAGGAGGAGGGAGAAAAAAATGTCCTCCTTGACCTCTGATGCTAGGACAAGAAGCAATGGTTTTAAATTGCAGAAAGGGGAGTTTAGGCTGGACCTTAGGAAAAACTTCCTAACCGTTTGTAGGGAGGACTGGATGGGCAGAACACACCCCCTCACCTAGTTCTTTTATTGTGGGAACAGGAGTGGCCCGAGGCCGGCTGCAGCAGCTGGCACCCTAGGCAGGGCGGTGCAATCGGCGCCCCTGCCTGCACAGCTGTCAATGGCCGTGACGTCATCATCGGGCGCCCGGGCAAGCGGCGCCCTAGGCAGCTGCCTAGCTCGCCTAGGCTCACGGGCTGCCCCTGTGTGGGAATAAGTAAATAACTTTTCCTTATTCACTTTTTCCATACCAGTCATGATTTTATAGACTTCTATCATATCCCCCCTTAGTCTCCTCTTTTCTAAGCTGAAAAATCCAAGTCTTTTTAATCTCTCTTCATATGGGACCCGTTCCAAACCCCTACTATTTTTGTTGCCCTTTTTTTAACCTTTTCCAATGCCAATATATCTTTTTTGAGACTAGGCAACCACATCTGTATGCAGTATTCACAATGTGGGCATACCATGGTTTTATACAGAAGCAATAAGATATTCTCTGTCTTATTCTCTATCCCTTTTTTATGACTCCTAACATTCTATTTGCTTTTTTGACTGCCGCTGCACACTGAGTGGATGTTTTCAGAGAACTATCCACAATGCCTCCAAGATCTCTCTCGAGTAGCTGTAGCTAAATTAGTCCCTACCATATAGAGTTGGGATTATTTTTTCCAATGTGCATTACTTTACATTTATCAACATTACATTTAATTTGCCATTTTTATGCCCAATCACATAGTTTGGTGAGATCTTTTTGAAGCTCTGCACAGTCTGCTTTGGACTTAACTACCTTGAGCAGTTTGGTATAAACTGCAAATTTTGCCATCTCACTGTTTACCCTTTCCTCTAGATAATTTATAAATAAGTTGAACAGGATGGGTCCCAGGACAGACCCTTGGGGGACCTCACTAGTTACGTCTCTCCACTCAGAAAACTGACCATTTATTCCTACCCTTTGTTTCCTGTCTTTTAATCCACGAAATGACCTGCCCTCTTATCTCATGACAACTTACTTTACTTAAGAGCCTTTGGTGAGGGACCTTGTCAAAGGCTTTCTGGAAATCTAAGTATACTATATCCAATGGGTCCTCCTTGTCTACCTCAAAGAGCTCTAGCAGATTAGTAAGGCATGATTTCTCTTTACGGAAACCATGTTGACTTTCCCCCAACAAATTATATTCATCCATGTGTCTGACAATTTTATTCTTCACTATAGTTTCAACTAATTTGTCCAGTATTGACATTAGACTTACCAGTCTGCAATTGCCAGGATCACCTCTAGAGCCCTTTTTAAATATTGGCGTCACGTTAGCTATCTTCCAATCATTAGGTACGGAAGCCAATTTAAAGAATAGGTTACAAACCACAGTTAACAGTTCCACAATTTCCCATTTGAGTTCTTTCAGAACTCTTGGGTGAATGCCATCTGGTCCCGGTGACTTGTTACTGTGAAATTTATCAATTTGTTCCAAAACCTCCTCTAATGACACCTCAATCTGGGACAATTCCTCAGATTTGTCTCCTAAAAAGAATGGCTCAGGTTTGGGAATCTGCCCAATATCCTCAGCCATGAAGACTGAAGCAAAGAATTCATTCAGCTTCTCTGCTATGACTTTATCATCTCTGAGTGCTTCTTTAGCATCTCCATTGTCCAACTGCCCCACTGGTTGTTTAGCTGGCTTCCTGCTTTTGATGTACTTAAACATTCTATTACTACTTTTTGAGTTTCTGGCTAGCTGTTCTTCAAACTCCGTTTGGGCTTTCCTTATATTTTTACACTTAATTTGACAAAGTTTATGGTCCTTTCTATTTTCCTCACTAGGATTTGACTTCCATTTTTTAAAAGATAAATTTTTAAGTGAGACACAGAAAGATTCAAGGTCTATTATAACTGGAATCAAATTATTTTTTACTTGTTTAAGCAATATTTGTTTTATTCTTTTAGCGGTAAAAATTGTGTCTGAATTCTTTTTATATACACGCAATATATTAACTGACCATTCCAGTTATTTTGGGAGAATTTGCCCCTCTTGCAGTACCTACATTTTTTGCAGTTGGAAGCAGGATAAAAATGCAGGAGCAAGTGGGAGTCAGTATTGCAGGGCAGGAAAGAAGTGGGATTAAAAAAAATACAGGCAGTCCCCGGGTTACGTGGATCCGACTTACGTCGGATGCCTACTTACGAACGGGGTGAGGGAACCCCGCACTAGCTGCGCCCCCCCCCCAGCGGACCGCCGAGACGCGCAGCGGCGGTCCCGCCGCCCGCGTCCTCCGCGGCGAGAAAAGCCGCTCCGCGTCTCCCTGGTCTGCGGCTTTGCTCCGCGTCCCCCCCCCAGCAGACCAGGCTTTTCTCGCCGATGCCTGGGGTAGAGCAGCTGGGGGGCTGCCGGGTTGGTCCCACAGCGCCGAGGTGCGGCGCTACTGGACCAACCCAGCAGCACCCCAGCTGCTCTGCCCCAGGCGTCCCCAAGTCAGCCACTGCTGAAACTGACCAGTGGCTGACTACAGGAAGCCTGAGGCAGAGCTGCTCTGCCCGGGGTTCCTGTAGTCAGCCGCTGGTCAGTTTCAGCAGCGGCCGACTTGGGGACACCTGGGCAGAGCAGCTGGGTGCTGCCGGGTTGGTCCAGTAGCGCCGAGGAGCGCGCTGCGGGACCAACCCAGCACCCAGCTGCTCTGCCCAGCGTCCCCAAGAACAGCTGGGGTGCTGCTGGGTTGGTCCCGCCCGCGCCAGGGTCGGCGCTACCAGACCAACCCAGCAGCACTCCAGCTGCTCTGCCCAGGCGTGTCGATTCAGCCGCTGCTGGTCAGTTTCAACAGCGGCTGAATCTGGGCGCCTGGGACAGAGCAGCTGGGCGCTGCCGGGTTGGTCCCCACAGCACCGCACCTCGGCGCTGCGGGGACCAACCTGGCAGCACCCCAGCTGCTCTACCCCCGTGTCCCCAAGTCAGCTGCTGCTGAAACTGATCAGCGGCTGATTCCAGGAAGCCGGGGCAAAGCAGCTCTGCCTCGGGCTTCCTGTAGTCAGCCGCTGGTCAGTTTCAGCAGCGGCTGAATCGAGGACACCTGAAACCAATATGTACCAGTTCCGACTTACATACAAATTCAACTTAAGAACAAACCTATAGTCCCTATCTTGTACGTAACCCGGGAACTGCCTGTACTCCCAATGAAGGGCCCTAATCTAGGACCCCTCTACTTCAAATAGAGCAGAGGGTTAAATAGAGCAGAGAGGTCATTTTCAGTGTAACATCATCTCTTCATATTGCACCCAACCGTTTAGCTGCTAAAGACTATATTGTGTGTTCTTAAGATTTAAGAAGTATCTTCTTTCCCATAACAATCAAACTGAACTTTCCTGAACTCTGCAGAAATACCATTTCAAGTTTTGAGGCAAGACTAGACAAAACGAATCACCTATAAAACAACTATTGACTGATGAAAGAAAGTCATAAGGAATAAGTAAGCAAGTGTGCTTAATGTTGGTCTCCTGGCTAGGAAAACACAACATGAAACAAGCAGTGGAGATGACTATCCAAATTTTTGAATTCTTCTGAAAATTATCATCAGGAAGAGACTTCCTAGTGAAACTGAATCTATGCTAAAGTTTTTCTAGAGAAATGGAAGAACATATCCCCCTTCCCCATGAACATTTACAAGGAAGTTTACCTTAGAGACTGGAAGAAAGTAGCAATCCGGGATTGGAAACTGGAAAAAGAGAAGGTATGCTGCATGACGTACAAGTCTTTTTTCTCTAACATTTGTTTCTTAAACAAGATTAGCATGAAGGACATCGGGTTATCCAAATAGTAACACTTGCCTTCGTAAGGCAGAAAATAGTTAAAACTGAAATGGAAACGTAAAATGTCTGTTTAAAAGAAATTTTAAAACCTTAAAAACAGTCTTACATTAAGGAAAAGAAGAAACTAAGAATAGTTTCTATTTTTTAAACTGGAGGTCGAGCATAGATGGCACACATCCTCAACTAGAAGTATTTCTGTATCACAACATATTCATCCTGGCCTCAGTGCTCTAGATCCTCTTGCTTGGCAAGCAAGCCAAGGATTGAAACTTCTGTTTATGCCCTGACATGTCAGGTGTCATGGTCTAAAACAAAGAAATGACTATTCAACAAAAGCACTTGACTTCTAACTTTGTTCTACATGGGGATCACAACTACCTAAAATGACAAAAAAAAGAGGGAGGTGCTCATATTGCTCCCCCCTTTACTATTCTGTACACGCAGCACCTCTGAATTTACAAGCAAAGCAATACAACTGTTCGAAACTGTCCTTTCCACTATAGGTCACCAGATGTTATACAACTTGGCAGCTCATTTGGGTTTTTATTATGAATGGTCTTTTTTTTTTTAAAACTGTCAATGTTTCATTCGCTTTAAAATCCAAGTACCACAGAACAAAGCCTTCTAGAAAATATTTTACATGGAACACTTTCAAATAAGTTCCATGTAGCTCAACAGCAGCATTGGCTGTTGTTATTACCTGGTTGATACCTTAACTACATTTAAAAGGAACATTTACGAAACATTATAAAAGAAAATAATTTTGTTGAGAAATCAAAAGTTTAGTGAACATTCCAGACCATATTCCACCCCCTCCCACATACACTGCTTCTTTATGATAATTGTTACCTGACTGTTAGTGGTGAAACATCAGGCTCTAAGTTAAAATAGTACAGACTACACCAAAGAACTAAAATAAGCATCATACAAAGAGGAATTTTTTAATTGAATTACTAAGTGATCCAACTTTATAACTAAAGTAGCAAGATGAAGCAGCAGAGGCAACTCCTTTTACAGTCATGTATACTAGGAAAGAAGCAACAGGCCAATACAAGGGTCATTCTTACACTAAAAGCCTCCTCTGTTGTGTAAATCAACAGTTGGAGGCAGTTTCCTGTACAAGAAGGGCTTCCCCAGATGCATAGTGCACTTCAAAACCACACTGTGGTTGGGGAATTTCAAGTCCTCATTATAATGCAAGCTAATGAGCTGAAATCCTCATCCAAAACAACTTAAAAGAATGCAATCAATCAAGACATTTTTTCAGAAGTTATGTATGAAGTGTGCTGACAGTCTAAGAAAGCGGATTCAGTATGGTATTAACAGCAGTTCCATCTATATTATCTAATGAGCTGAATAAGCCACAAGTGTGAAACCTTGCAGTCCAGATGCAAAGCAAGAAGTCTTATCAGTTTTATGATCAACAAAACAGGCATTTAAATCCTGGGTTCTACCACAAATCTACATTCAAGACCCAACCTGCTCTATGATACACATTAGGAAAGTACAAATTGTTCCTCCTTTCAAGGATTTTTCTCCTCTATAATTGAGTAAAGTTTGAGATTCAATCATAAGGATTTGTTTCCTTCAGAAAGGGCAAGGTATATATACACAAGATCCAAAAGAATCATCAGAAAGACATGCATCTAACAACTTAAGGAGGTAAGAAAACTGATTCATTCAAATGACACTTGTTCATACTACAGCCATGAAAAATGTTTGTAATCATAGTCATACTAAGGCCTAAATCATTGTGACTGGTTCTTCTCGTCTCTTATGTCGTCTTATTTTCATACTAAGTAAACATAAAATACTAGTATTGGTACGAGGGAATATTTCTGATTTGACAGCATTTCACACCCTTTTTCACTTTTACAAGTTGTTATACAGGACATAAAAAGAAGTGAAGAATCAGGCCCTCTTCTATATGGATTTGAACAATGCATTCCACAACTTCAGTGCTGGCTGCATAAGACAAAAGGTAGTTATTGAAAGAAGGAAAGAAAGCACTAAGCAGCTCACTAATACTTTCAATATGCCAGATTTTATCCCAGTAGAATTCATTTCCAAATCCCAAAGGCAAAATTAAAGACAAATTTATTATTACTACTTTTGGCTGTGCCTTGAATTAAACATCTGTAAATGGGTCCTTGTAAATATTTCTCCCACCCATTTCATCTTATATAAAAATTAGATTAAGTATGTGTATAACTGGAAAGGTGCCTGATTAATGCCAAGAGGCATCTTGAAAAGACCTCAGTTTAACAGTTTTGATGGAATTTAGGATACAGTTTACAACCTTTATTTCAATGAAGACTGTGGGTTACTTTTTAAATAGTTGTTCTGCTACACTGCATTTCCCTGCTCCTTAGCTACATTATCCTGAGCATCAAGAGCTCAGAACAAGTTAAATAATACCTTATTTAACAGTACAGCATCACACCCAATAATACTAGTGAGAAGAGAAGAGGTTACTCTTTTGAAGACTGAACTATTTTTAAATGGGTAGAGTGGGATCAGAGTATCGGTCACGATTAGCTCACATCTAGCAGGAAAAGTGGCAAATCATCAGCTGCCAGTCGAGCACAGCTTCATTTAGCTCTTTGCAAGGATGGTGTAGTATTATTGGATGTTACTATTTTGAAAAGCAGAAAGCTTCTAGTTAGTCAGAACCATCTCTACCGACCAACAAGAACCGTGGTAAACAGTGGTATCGCCCATCTCCCTTCTTGCTCACTTCCAAAAAAAAAAAAAAAAAAAAAAAAAATACAAATATGACAGTCACAGAACAAGTACTATCTCGGGTTGCTCTTACAGAGACAACTATAGGTCAATAAGCCAGAACCATAAATAGCCCGGCTACATGGAGCACAGTTCAAAGCTGCTAAAACATCTGTGATTTTTCTAAATAGAGACTACTCCTGTCCCTACCCGTCGCTAGGCTTCTGCCTGCGGTGTCAGGACCGGACGAGGGCAGTCAGGGCAGGAATAGCCAAGCGATGAATTTTCGTATGGACTGCACAGAGACCTAACGCGAACTCCTGCCAGTAAGGGCTGGGGGGCTTCCTCTCCTAGACCAGCCCAGAGGAGGAAGTAGCTCTGCCAGCTGGGCACGGTCTCACCCACCCCGCCTCGCGAGCAAGCTGCTCCTTACCGCGATCAAGGTGCTGCTGCGGCCGTGCTGCTCGGTGCTCGCGGCGTCGGCGTCCAGGCCGTTGGCTCCAGCCCGGTCGGCACTGCCCGCAACCCCAGCAGCCGGAGGAGGGGGGGCGGGCGGCGGCGGCGCCGGGGGAGGCTGGCGGTGCTTCCCGGCCCGCTTGGCCTTGGCCTGCAGGCAGCGCTGGTGCAGAGCGAAGGTTTGCTGGCGCTCCAGCTCCAGGCGCTCCGGGGACACGGCCTGGTAGCGGGACTCGCAGGCGCTGTGGTGCCGCCGGCAGAGCTCGATGCGCCGGCGGAGCCGCTCCATCACCGCGCTGTGCCGCGGCACCACGAACTCCGCCATGGGGCAGGGGGGCAGCACCATGGGCCGGGCACCGAGGGGGCCGCTGCCGCTCAGCGGCTCCTCACGCCGGCCCCACCATGGCCAGGGCACGGGCCAGGGAGAGACCGGGGCTCCCCTCGGACCCTCCCCAGGCTGCCCTGCGGCCTCGCCCCCTCCCCACCCGGGCTCCCTTCAGGCCTCGCCCACCCCCCACTTCCTCCTCTTACGCCCCGGCCCGACTCCGCTCCCCGCACCCCGCTTCCTCCTTCGCCCCGCGGCCGCTCCTTCCCCCTCAGCCCGGCCCGGCGCCCGCGCCACTTCCCTCAGGCGCGGCGGCCTCGCTGAGGCCCACAGCCCGGACTCCCCATTGTTAGCCGCGCGGCCGCCATCTTGGAACTGCTTTTCCCCTTAAGAGCCGAGTTCAGACTGAATAGGCGGGGCTTCCTGGGTGGTGTCTGACGTCAGGCGCACGTAGGGCGCCGCGGGAGATGACGGACATCTTGTCCAGCCCACCAGCTTGCTCGAGGAAGGAGCCAGGGGCGTGGCCTAATGACGATCCGGTAGGCGGTGACCCTTCACCGCATTTAAAAGGCATCGACGAGGAAGAGGCGGGGGCAAGTTGAAAACAGCCAATGCGAAGCGAAGGGCGGAGCTGTGTGAGTGACAAGTCGGGGCTCCCTGCTCTGGCCAATAGAGGGCGGGGGAGGATAGAAAGCTGCGGTATCCCTTCCCCCCACGGGTCCAGGGCTGATGAATGAAGAACTAAGGCAGGGGAATAGAACAGGCCGCCGGCTGGTGCACGCGGGGAGCAGCCGGTTTGGTTCGTAAAACACTCCAGACTGGGACAGCGCTGTTCCACTAAGGCAGATGTTTAAAAAATTAGACTAACAGCCATAGGTATATGCACTAACTGGGTAACAACTGGCACCGGAAAAAGTCACAAGTAGGGATATAAGCGACAAGGGGCTTCCCTGCCCCTTGCTGCCTCTGGGGGGGAGGGGGAGAGAAAGCAGGAGCGGGCTTAAAAGCCAGTTCGCGGCAGCCCTCAGCTCTTAGGGGAGAAGGGGCAGAAGTGCAGAAGGATACTGGAGGAGCTTCCCCCTTTCGGGAGCACAGGACTAGCAGGGAACTGCTTGAGTCCCCTACTCGCCATGGTTCTTCTGCCTTTGAAATGCAGCACGAGCCCTACCACCTCTTGCTACATTTCAAAAGGGGGAAGTACCCTTATCAACTAATCAAATAGTTAATACACAGTCCATCCACTATTCCATTAGTTGATTAATCTAAATTTAACATCCCTAGTCTCAACCAGGAAGGCAGGCCCCTTCTAGCATGTTTCTACTAGAACCCCATTGGCAGTGTTCACACCTGTTTTTCATCCACATCAAGAATAAATTTTTTACATGCAGGCCTGCCAAGGGGGTGAGGGACAAAAGGGGCAAAAGCTCAGGGCTTAGTGCTTTAAAGGGGCCCAGAGCTGCTGGTGGGTCAGAGACCCAGGCCCTGGCCCTTTAAATCACCAGCACAACCCTGCCCTGTGTGTTCCAGAGATGCTGAGTGGGGGACATGGTCCAGACAGCACCAGGGGGGAGTTGCTGCTTCTGGGAGCACAAATCCCTCCCCCCTACTGCAAACCACCTTGCTAAAGTACCCAGTGAGTCTGTCAGTTCACCTGTTTGTGCAAATGTGCACCAATAGTGCACCTGTGGCCAGACTGCTCATCAGCTAGGTAAAACTGGAATTGGTCCTGAGTGGTCACACAATGGCTCAGTTCGCCCTATGCTAATGATCAGTGCTCCAACACACACACCCCCGTAGTAAGGTTCCACTCCACAAATATTATAGTAGTAAAAAAGGAAGATGAGAGCACTACGAGAACAATCTGGATCACTTGGTAAAATAGGTGAAACAGAAGCAGGTACTCTCAGACAACTAAATGTAAATGTGAACATCAAGGCAAAAAAAAAAGGTAGACCATAATGCATGGTGCTTTTTAGGGTAGAGTTTTCTACCTTGACTGAAAAAAGTTGGGGGGGAGTAGAAGAGGGGGAGTAAGGATGGATTATCAAATTAACATCAACTCCTCTGCAATAATTGTGGCCAAAGGGGGGGCTAGTGTGGTCCGTAAGTGCATAAAAAAGGGAGATAAAGTGTAATCTATTTGGCCTGAAAGCAACTACTGCTGGGATGGTATTACTGGTGCTGAGTAAGGGAGTCATAGGAATGATTAATGGGCTAGAAAAAAAAAAAAAACATAATAAAGGACACCAAGCTCATTCACTAGAGAGCAGTTTTTAAGTACCACTGCAGAGAAATATTTTACAATAGGCTCCTCAATCTAGCAGCAAAAAAGGGTATATGATCCGATCCACTGGCTGGAAGCTGAAGCTAGACTAATACAGTCAACATGCAAGTGTTTAACTGAGGATAACCAACCACTGAATAATTTACCAAAGGTAGTAATCTCTAACACTAGCAAATTTAAAATCAGGATTAAAGTTTTTCTAAAAACCATATAGTAATTATTTCAGGGAAGTTCTATCACTTCTATTATACAAAAAGGTCTGACTACATAACCACAAAGGTCCCTTCAGGCCTTGGAATCTATGAATTTATATATTATTTTTCTTGAAGAGAAGTTCTGAACAGTGGAATCTGTATGACAAAGTTGAGACAGAAGAATTTACAGTATTGGGAATACAGAGAACAAAGCTTTTAACAATGTACAGAAATGAACTATTCATACCATATGTTTTTACTAGATTATGGATTGTAATACAAGATTATGCAGATGACCTATGAACACTGTCATGACAATAAATGTTTCTTTTAAACTTGATAAGTATTGTATTTGGTGTGCCACTTGAAATGGGAGCATATGTACATTCAAAAATTCTTGAGATTTCAAAAGTACTAAATTTACTAAGATTAAAATATCAGCCAGAACCATGCATAGAAGAAGGTAGAGGAGTACTTACTGGTTCCTGCAACAGCATTATTATGAACTGGATAGGGACAAAAAAAATACCATGAGCAGTAATCGTTAATGAACCTAAAAAAGCAACATTTATAGAAGAAACTGACAAGGGAAAAAACAGCAACCCTCACAAAATCCACCAGCTATGGTCAAAAAGAACAGATTCTTGATAATCGACGTCACAGCTGCAGTAATACAATTAAAATACCAAAGGACTATGACAGAGTTGTTGTGGATCCAAGTCCCAGTCCCCTTCTAAAGTAAGTTACTAAACAAGTCAGGCATAACCTGAATACAATTTTACAAACCATACAACTGATGACAGTATCTAGTTACTGATTTTGTTTATTAAGGGCATATATTAAATTTAATTAGTTTGTTTTTAAAAAATTAGAACTTCCAAAAACTTGGTGTTAAGCTTAACACCTCTTAGCAGCAGTAGTGGCAAGTTTATCAAGACTGGTAGAAGCAGACGAAAGAAAAAATTTGATTCAAAACCCAGCAGTAGCCCCCTACTCTTAGATTTTTGATAGCTATGCAGGACAGACAGCTCAGGTTCTTCTAAAAACAGTCAAGTAAAAAAAAAAAAATCTCTAATTAGCATGGAACTTACTGTATAAAGACCAAGTGAATGGCTTACCACACAGCCAGGTTTTCACAAGTTCTGAAGTTTAGACATTTTATACTTGCTACCAAGACTACTAAGAACATTTTGGGAGGTGTAGTCTTGAGAGGGTGTGTTACACAGCCCAACTAAGGTGAATCAAGAGGCAAAAGTTCAAGTCACATCCTAATCTCTTCATCCAGCTCTTCTCCAATGAAAAATGTTTCCTGTGGTATTAAGTTCATTTGAGAAATTTGAGTCTCCAAATTTAAGCTTTGAGTAGGTCACTTGTAACTGGAGGTTCTTCAAGATGTGTGGTCTCCATCTGTAGTCCACTGAGTGTTTACATATGCATATTATTCATCCAGAGCTGGAGAATTTAAAATTAGTAGTCTCTTGGTTCATGTATGCAACCTGAACTCACCTCATGGGTTGTCACAGGTGAGAAAGAGCAGGGTGGACTAAATGCATCTCCTGCACCTTCTCTACTTCAACAGATTCCCAGCAGAGGGGAAGGAGGGCATGAAGTGGAACACAAACAGGGACCACACATCTCAAAGAACCCATAGTTGCAACATACAGGTAAGTAATCTCTTCAAAAGAGATGGTCTCCTATTGTAGTCCATTCAGGAGCTCTAGTGAGTACCCAAATTGGAAGAGAAAAGGTGAGGGAGAAGGCAGCTGTTGTGGATTCCTGTGCCAAAGCACAATGCATATCAAAAGGTGTGAACAGAACTCCCTCATATGATATTCCTTAGTGGCACGAGGGCCATGGTCAAAGCCTAAGCTTTTGATGAGTGGGCCTGCATCTCTGTGGGTAGCTAGAGGTTGGACAGTTTTATCAATTATAATTGCAGCCCAAAATCCACTTGTCATATGGAGATTGCCCACCCCTTAATTCTTTCAAATATTACAAAAAAAAGCAGCCTGGGAGACTCTCCTGATTGGTTGGCAAGCTCAGGGCTGTGATAGTAGGCCACCTTTTCACAACACTGTGTGGATACTTTATTCATACATCTTCAACCCAGACTTCTGCCAAAGGTTATTTCCCAATTTCATGTTAATCAACCTGTTTTCTTACTGAAACTGCTTGCATTGGAAGAGGAATAGAGACTCCACTAACTAGATGCTGGGCCTTACGTTTTACTTTCCACAGAAGAAACCATTCTCACAGACAAGCCATCAGGAAGACAACTTTCATAAAAATGAGGGGCAGCAAGCATGACATCAGCAACTCAAAGGGCAGTTTTGTTCATGTATATAGGGCCAGGTTATGATCCCATTGGAGATAATGGATTGTACAGGTGTGAAAAGTTCTAGAGGCCCTTCCAAAATTTAGCCAGCCAGTCAATGTGAGGGTAAAGATTGAGTGCCCTTCCATTGGGGGGCAAAGAGGCACTAACTGCTGCTAGTTAGATCTTGATAAAACCAAGGGCAAGACCTGGCAACCTTGAAGGACAAGAGATACTTTAGGACAATGGGAACCCTAACTCCTTCTGAGGAAGACTTTTGCACCCAGGAGGCAAAGTGCCTCCATATGGCTCTGTACCTACACCTAGCGGAGTCCTTCTTGCCACTGGAAAGGGTATTTTGTATTTGAGAGGAATGCACACATTCAAGATGATGCCCATCCAAATACAATGCTCTGAGAGGAAGCACCCATGGAGTGGGATGGCTGATGGAACAGTTGTATCAGTAGACTGAGGAAAGGAATGGGGAAACGGGCATGAAGACATGTGAAGGTTAAGAAACCAAAACCGTCTGGGCTAGCGGGGGGACTATCAGGATGACTGTCGCTTTCTCCTATTTGATCTTGGTGTAGTACCCAAGGTAGGAGCAGGAGAGAAGGCAAGAGAAGTCATAATCGAACCGGGTAGGATGAGAGCATAAATGCCAAGAGTGCTGATCCAGACCTCCACTTAAGCAATGTGCGTTCAGAGAGGATGCAAAGAAATCCGTGGTCAGAGGCCCACATTTGTTGAGGATGGCCTGTAGTAAGTCATTGCAGAGTTCCCACATGTAGTTGATCATGAGCCGTGTCCTGAGCAATTCTGCAAATCACTTCAGGTTTTCGGGGGGGGGCGGGGGGGGGGGGCGGGAGAGGAAGAGAGCCTGCAGAAAAGATTATCTAGTGGTTCATGCACCAGTTCCAAAGGGTGACTTGCTTCTCAGCACTTCAGTGGTTGCCCTTTTGCCCGTTGTTTGTTGATGTGGCTGTAAGCACACCATTGTGGTATTGTCCAACACAAATATAGTGAGAACAAATGCCACAGACAGAAGGCCTGGCATGTTGATGTGGATTCTGGATTCCTGAGGGGGTCCATTATTCCCAAGTCATATGTCCATCCATATGCACACCCCAGCCTAGAAGGGAGGTGTCTGTGATAATAGTCCTTTTCAGGAAGGGAGAGCAGAAAGAGCCACAGATCTAAGGCAGCTTAGTACAGATTCCCTCACCATGACTGGAAGAAATGGAAGGAGTCTCCTTAGTTTTGGAGGAACACTTATGGTCATGCTTCCATGCCTCCTGACAAGGCCCCAGCATGGCATCCATAGCAGTGGTACAGCTGATGCCGGACCCTGATTCTGCAACAGGAGGGGGGTCTCTTTGCTGTCTCAGGCTGATCTACAAGGAGGTTCCCTGGCTTTATGGCAACTTCTACGAGATGTCTTAGATGGAGAGCCCAACCTTCAGGTATGCCTTGGCAAGGACTGGTAGATATTGCACCTGGATGCAATGTGGCCTTCTTCCAAGCACTGTAGGCAGTGTTTGTCACTGTCCGCGGGGGGGGGGGGGGCAGGAGGCACAAATTTTAAATCTGAGGGGTCTTCAGCATTGTCTAGTATTTGTGCATGGGTACAGAGACAAAAAACAGGTTCCCCCCCCAACTATTCAACTCTAAAGATACTAGAAACTATCTAAAAAAACAGTAAAAATCTGTAAAACACTATATGCAAGTTTTAAAAAGTATGTCAAAAGTGAATGGACACCAATCATTTCCTTCTCACTGCTGTGGTGTGGATTGTAATTGGAGATCCAATTGGTCTACCCTGGCCTTTATGACCTCAGACTAAACCACAAGGTGCATTCAGGGCATGTGCTCAAGCCAACAGACACTACTACTTTTAAATTCTCTGGCTCTCGACACACAATGCACATGTGTAAACCCTCAGTGGAATACAACAGAGACCATCACTTGAACCATACATATTAAGGAATATTGCTGCATTAAAGTAAACTTAATTTAAAAAAATTATTAACTGGTGTAAGGGAAATACATACGTACAGCAGTTTCAGTGTATGTGCAGCAAGGTAGAGAGAGGACATTCTACCACTCTCCAAGTCAAGTGCTTGGAGTAGTCCAAACCCCACTGCTTTTTAAAATGGAATTAGACTGCAGACTCTGGCTATTCGCATACAGAAGTAGTCTATTTCTGCAGTTAGGCAATAAGGTTGGAATACCAGGGCATACAAATATTTGTAACAGATTTCCAGAGATATCCAGTCCTTGGATTCAGTAGATTTGCTAGCTTTAAACAATATGCATACCAACAAAGTTTAGGATTTTACTTTTACCATCTTAAAAATCAATTTACTAACTTCATTCAAATGTTTAAGTTTCACAGCTTTTAGCAATGAAGGCACCTTTTAAAGCAGAGTTGACATATCATGCTGCCTATGCTCTGGAGATAAAACACATTTTGTTTATGCTCTATTTATAAACACTCCACAAGAGAGACATACCACATCACAAGGCAGGACTTACTTTCATGAACTAGTGTTAAAAATGGTCAAAAATTCAAGGCTTTTGGGCCCATCACAACTATTGGCTTCATTTTGACACTGCATTTACCACCACCTCTAATTGCACTGTGGGCCTATAATAAATCCCATCTGGTATTCAGCTCCATTAGCTACCCCTTTCTCCAGATATTCATCACCTGCCGAAGCACAGTAGTCTTTTGCTTGATTATTACAATTGCCATTAAACAAAGCTGCAGCTCCTCTTCACCCGGATACTGAAATCCCAGAGCCAAAAAGCCTTTAGCTGTTTCTTAGCCAATTAGACAAAGAAAGCTGTCTAGATTTAAGTTTCTTTATTAATCAGAGTAAACTTACATTTATAACTTATCCAATATATTTATATATGCATACTGCATCTACAATTATCCTTTTTCAAACAAAACAGACGGGACTTTTCTGTGAGAGAAGTCACAGTTCTCATTTAGCAACACTTGAGGATTTTGCTTTTGAAACCATTTATGGAGGCAATACTGGCATTTAGAGATAAGTGCATATGGGGATGGCAGAGGGGTGCAGAGAAACTAGTCACTAGCACCATGTTTGCTGTCACAGGTTGAATGGAGCCATGTGTAGAGAGAGAACTTGTTTACCAGTAATAAATATTTGTAAGAATACCCTCTCCATCCCAGAGGTCCAAATCTTAGACATTGTCAAACATATTTTACAATCCACACATTCTCAAGTTCTGTTAATTCAGTGAATAACCACAAATTCTGAAAGGCCAGTTTCTATCTCACTGACATCTTAGCAAACTTACTGGTATTTTCTTATGTTTCTTTTACCTCCCTTCACGATCACAGTTCCAAGACGACTATTTTTCAGCATTTTCAAAACACTCTTTACTATTTCAGATACTAAAAATTTTAATGTTAGAGTCGTTTGGCTCTGCAGAACTAGTTAGCACAAGTGTCTTCATAAAAAAGGAAAGAATTCAGGTTTTGCTATATAAAGACCAAAGACAACCCTTTACAAAAGGTCCATTTATCACTGCACTTCTGTGCGTCTTCTGCTTACTAAAATACAAACTTCTTTCCAAGTATTTTTAAGAGTCACTAACTGTTCAAATCACAGGTGGGAGACAACTGAAGTGTCAGGTATTCAGAAAATAGTATTAGCTTGAATAAATGTATTATCCCATTACCTGGAAGTGGACAGATAACAATGACAACCCTTTCAACAAGACTGGCATCATATCCTTTTATCTATTCAAAAGAGGCTTGCAATTTAAACACTGGAGGCAGCATTAGATGCCATGACATCTTAAAAACTGAAGTGTTTCTACCTATTGAAGTTTCACCATTCAATGTAGTGACTATTCAAAATTTGTACTATGGTACCAAAAGAAAGCCATCACATGCAGACAGGAAACCTTTTCAAAGAGGTCCTGTAGAAGCAAAGACTTGTACATAAGCAATATTATTTCATAGCTGATGTCTGCAAGGCATTTCAGAATTTCATCTCTAGTAGTATTTTGGAAGAGTGCATGTATACAGGGAAAATGTACTGAAAGTTAAGGCAGGTTGTATAAGATTAAAAAAACCAACATTAACTAGAGTGAATTAAAGTAGGTTTGTAAATTGTGCCTGAGAACCACCAGAGACCATCTACACCTATTTTTATCCAAGAGGAACTTAAATCATGACTAGTACCACATCTCTATAAAAGTTATCTAGAGAACCAAGAACTAATTTAAAAGCAGCGCTTATAAAACACGACAGCTTCCAACATCAAGGCAAAAGCTATTTTGGAGGGGTAAGATGTGGTGTTTGAGAAATGTGTAGAGGTCTGATTTCTAGAAGCCAGTCATTCTAACAAAAGTCTAAACTTACCATGTTTTACTTGAGTACTAAGATCAAGCAATCCAGCTATGCATTTATGATCACTGTATTTTTTATAAAAAAAAAATCTCTTGGTTCAAGACAATCATCCAGAGAATTAGTTTTAAAATATTGGGATCATGTTTTTGCTTCTATAGTTTTTCTTCCCCTTCTAACCTAACCAAACAAATGGAAAGTAGGAGTGTTTCTATTCAGTGCAAGGAGAGCAATTTAAAAATCATTCTGAACAAAGACAGCAGAAAGCTAATCTATGTAGAAACCTTCCCTCCTAATCCCATTTTGGTACATTAATGAAAGCATCATAGTTTACCTTCTTAGAGGTATGTTGTGGGTAGTCATTTACATTCCACAAAGAAACAAAAACTTTAGCACAGTATAGTATACTAGACATGACATTTTAAAAAAAATTTATTTAACTGATTTGGAACCCCCTATATTCACAATTTAGAATGCAACTGTATATGAAAAGCAGATTAAAGACTCAAATGGTTACACAGTAGGTTATTCCACATGCTCCTTCCCCATCTACAAATACTGACATCTCTGCTTTTGACATGAGTCTTTAGGTCAACTTGTCTATTCTTTGCCCACCTCCATCTGTTCAGGAGTTTAAATACAGCGGCAACAATAAGGAGATTAGGGACACTGTTGTAGTCAGTGTTTGTATCCTGGAAAGAAGTAGGTATAGCTTAAAAACCCCACCCCTTTGCCCCATCAAAAAAGTTTAATAGTGAGGCAAGCATAAAGTAATTTTCAGCAATGCAGGCCAACTCACACCCTAAAAAAGCTGCATAGTAGCAGAGAAAGCTAGGGCAGGGTGAAGGAAAAGTACTTTTAAAATAAGAACCCCCAATCACTGCCTACTGAGAAGAGCTCAAGAACTAAAGAATCAGACATCTGGCCCCTGTGAGAGTCTTGCAAGATTAAGTACCATAATAAAAGATACCTTAAAAGCCCCCACTACCCTAAGCCAATTGTGAACACTTAACCGGACAACACGCTTATTTCATGGCCTACCTATACTTCTCCCTCATCAATTAAAGGAGAGGATTTATTGGGAATATAAACATATATCTTAGTTATATTTCTTTACATGGACTTTAGCTTCCTTCCCAGCCCTAATCTCCTTATTTGAGAGGGTTTAAAAAAAAAACCAACATAGTAACCATGACAACTACTTCTTTAACATGACGACCAAATTTAAGGGATATACAAGCATTGCCAGGAATTTCCATTTTATAAAAAAAATAAAGTTATAAAAACTGCATTTCACCAACTAGCGTTTTTCTAGATTTGTTATTTTTCATTGATCGATTAATACATTAAATTAAGCGAAGTTTGAGAGACTGGCAATGTTCTACCAATCTATTTAAAAATAAAAAGGTTAGTTTTGTTACATTCCAAAATCCACAGCCCATTACATTAAATGCATCTTTCTACAGGAATGATGTTCTTTTTAAAACAGATGATTGCAAATATTTTACTGCTAGACACTCAGTTATATTGGATAGTGTGACTGGAACCTGTAGATGGTGAAGTCTTGAGGTTTGTCTGAGTTTCAACATAAAAGGTGTCCAAGGTCCTCTCCCAGAACCATGTTGGGGGGAAAAAAATAATCATAGATCAAGTTCTTATGATTTTTTCAATCTATTCACAGTTTCTTCCTCCTGCAGTATTAAAATAAAGTCAAAGTGTCAAAAAAGTATGATCTTATCTGAATTTGCTATTAAGATTAAAAATAGTCTGAAATTTATATACAAATTAAACAGTTTGGAATTACAGCACTACTACATTGTCAAAAGTTCATTCTTTTTGCAAAGTCAACAATTAGTAAAGCTTCCACTTAGTTTTATTCCAGTAATTACTGACATACTAACCCACTTTTCAAGGTTGATGTACAGTATTTACTCTGAAGTTTAGATGAACCGTGACCTTCCTTTGTTTTCACAAAAAGTTTTCTTTAAAATGTGGTTCTTATATTGTGATGTAGTAAGAGGAAAATGTTATGCTACCATGAAAGCATGCACTCCAAATTCCCTATAAAAACAACAAAGTTTGTGTCCTCATTTCTTGGGTTACTGGTTTTATGTTCAAACAGACAGACAATTGTCTTACTGTGATTGTGCCAAACAAAATGTTCTTGTTGTCTCTGCAGGGCAGCTATTTACTAGCAGACTTCCCATTTTTGCAGGCTTCCACCATTATTCCAGCCCACATCTTTGCAGTATTAAAATAATTTACACTACTCTATAGATAAGATACCGGGTACCAATGTAGCTTTTAGCCAGATTTTAAATACCATTACTTCAAAAATCCATTGCAGCAAATTAGGAATCCTGGCTAGTTGCCTGATTACAGTGGCAAGATTTTCCATAGTGCTTAATGGAATTAACAGACTCCCACTGAAATCAGTGGAAGTCTTACCACAGATTTGGTACCATCACCTATCACATGGTAGGAGTCAGGCCAATATTCAGTGCTTTTGAAACCACCACCAAAAACAACACTGTACAGGAAGGCTCAACTATCCTTTCACCTCTAGAAAAAGTTCCCTCCAAACACAGGAAAGAAGCAGATTGTTACGGGTTACTGGAAGATTTCATTCCATACAGACACACTGGTTATTCTGGTACCCTTCAAAATGTTCAGTTTTATATAAAAGATTTAGGAACAATTGGATCATCTTGTCCATCCTCATGCCAGTACTACAGATTACTGGATTTTATACTAACCAAATCATGAACACCTCAAAAAACTGTACCCAATGAAGTAACCATGTAACGGCTAAAAAAATTCAGCAGTTACACGCCTACCACCCAGAACTGCTGCCTGATACAGCCCAGGCTTATCAGTTAACTGTTTACATGATTAAACAGTCACATCCCTACTTCCCACTAGAGGAGGGTAGCTGTAGCAGTGGGTGACAGATGGGCAGGGAACTTGGTTCCTGCAGTGAGACCACCCACACAACAAACAATCTCCTTAACCTGTCACACAAAGCCCCTTTCCCTTGATTGTAGCCCAGCAAATCTTTGCTCTCCCAACCATCTCACACTATTGCTCTTGGGTGGGTCAGGGCAAGTTTCTCTCCAAGTTTAGGAAACTCTATACCAAAAAAAGAGCAAGAGCTTTATACATTTACCTATGTTCTCATATCCTGCCCATCATTTTAGTAGCGCAAGCGCCCTCTCTTACAGATTTCTCCAATATTTCAAGCATCATAGCCTATTAGAACCCATTTTATTATAGAAACAAGTACAAACCAGGATACTGGGGTTATCCTGTTTTCCAACCCTTAGTGTCAAGTTTTATATTAGCACCACTTCAAATTGCAGAATATCCTTGAGAATTTAACCACTGTGGACTGAGCTCAACTAGACTGGTTACATCCCAGTGAAGTTCGATCATGTGTATTAAAAGTTGCCTTTACATAGCTTTTTAAAAGAGTGAATCATTAATTACCAATAGTGGACCATCACATGATGACCACTTCTACTCAGAACACCAAAATGTTGCATTTACCTCTGATGTGGGTTTTCCATCTTCCTCTTCCTCCTCCTCCTGACTAGCACTTCCAACATCAGCATCACTCTTTTGCTTCTCTTCTAACCAAAAGAAATCAAGAAATAAGTGAACTTATTTTCTGTTTTCTCCACTTGTATCAGTTTAAGGCCTAGTCTACACTAACCCCTGCAGCTGATCTAATCTACATTATTTCAGCTATAGAAACAGTGTAGCTGAAATAGATGTATTTACCATGGCATTTTGCATGCAGTAAGATCAGCAGGAGCTGATCTCCCATCAACACCAGTTACTCTTCTTGTCCTGGTGGAGTACCAGTGTTGAGGGGAGAGTGCTTGGAGATCAATTTATCACATCTAAGCAGACATGGTAAAGTGACAGCCAGTGGATTGATCACTGCAGCATCAATCCCCAGCGTAGCGGAGAGAAGCCCTAGGTCTACCAATACTACTGTCATCACTTTCTGCATGAAAGAGTAAACCAATTCCAGATTTTACCTCCTTTCAAGAAGCCTCCATAATGCTTACCCTGCTTGTCTTCATTTGAGTCAGCTTCCTCCTCCTCTTCCTCCTCCTCCTCCTCCTCCTCTTCTTCATCTGCCTTATCTTTACCCTCTTCTTTCTCTTCCTCCTCATTCACATCAGGTTGAGGAGCATCAGTCTTTTTGTACTCTGCAGCACTTGGCTGTTTCTAGAATGTCAGAAGAGTCAACATAAACATCTGCCCATTTTCAAGTTCTTGTATAGCAGCATTTGGACCTATTTCTAGGCACTTCAGAAGGAAATTCATACCTTTCCAGAACAGCAGAAGAGGACAACAAGGAACACAGGTAGAGCCACAGTTAGGATGTACACTACCCACAGCCAAGGACGCTCTTCAGCAGCTGCCATCATCTGGCCCACAACACCAGGCTAGAAGATAAATTAAATCCTAAAGTGTCAAGTATTTACCTCTCCTACTGTTGTATGCAGCAAGTTTTATGGCTATCCATGGGGACTTGTAACTGTCTCCAGTCATACCAAGTAGGGACAGCCACATTTTATTTTTAAATATATAGATACAGAATTAGTCAGAAATGCACAAGCTAATTATTAGTTTATCTAGGTGCTACAAAATAAAACAAACTTATGAATCAGGACAACACTTTGCTTGGCACTGTTCAAAGAGATGGTCCCTGTCCCATGCTTAGCCTTCTATGAAGGATTTTAGCTTTCTGAACTCAGAAAAAATGTGGGGAACAATATTCATACAATTTAACCCAAAACAAAAATTATAAACATAAACAGTAGGTTATGAGAGAGGCTATTTTCATGGTCAAGATTAAAATGTTATGTTAGGGATGTTAAAATGTATGTAAAATGACTAACTGCTGAAAATTTTAGAAGCTATATGGTTACACATGGGGCAGCAGTCAGCTTCTGCCTGCCACCCCGCTCGCAGGGAGCCAGCTCCCTGTGCATAACAGCTCCTGCTTGCTGCAGAATCAGAGGCAGCTCCGCGGGAGCTGCGTGTAGCTGTTTGGGTAACAGATAAATCTCAGGCTGATTGGCTATCCATTTAAACAAGTACACTCTTATATCTCTAGTTTCCAATGTTTAAAAAAAAAACCCACACACACAGGGAAGTAGTCCTGTGTTCCCTGAAGATCACCATCCCCTTCCTTCCCACCCTCATAAAACTATTTTTTAAAAAGTTACTAACAGGAAAAAACACACACAAGATGCTTATGTGGGCTGGTTTTGGTAGAGCAGATTATATCCTTCATTTTGAAAGCTTCTATTAGTTAATGTTTGGAAAAAAGTTATCTTTAAACAAGGGCTAGTAGCATAGATGTTTGTAAGAGTAAAAGCTAGAGGAGCTTGAAGCTCTTCTAGATAAGCAAAGATAATAAAAATTAAGAATAAAAGTATACAAAAATAAGCTTCTGCATCTCACCTCAGCAGCACCATCAGCCGCCTTTTTTAGACCCCACCCATCATTGGCCCAATCCTCTGCCACCACTCGGTCTATACAGATGATAAAGTTGTCAAAGAAGATGTCAGAGGTCATTGACCATAGCTCAAGGCCCACAGCAGTGAAGGGAGTCATTCTGAACGGTTCTAGATCTTCAAAGAAGTCTGGGTTTGGGATCTTCCTGGGCTTCCAGATTCCCTGGAGAAAGCAAAGAAACTTAGCATCATGCAACATACAAAATTTGTCTCCGAATTGGAAAACTTGGGAGGGATAAAAAAAGTTGCTTTGTTTCCCCACACTTGTACCAACAAAAAAGATACATTGACTATCCATTGCAATCAGTAATGCAAGTTAATCTTTATTATGTAAATAAAAAGTTTACAAACCAACTACAAGGCTAAATATTTTTCTAAGGAAGAGTGTCTTCCCTGCTTTACTCTTGCTGCAGCAGCTTTGAGCTTAGCTAGCTTCATTTTTTGGCTTTCATGGGTAAGTTGTGGGGGTTGGTTTATTAAGGGGGAATAAAAAATTGAACCTGTCCTTTGAGGTTATGTGATTTGCATGCCTAGTTATGCTGCCATTTTACTAAGACTATGAGGAATCTCGTTTTGCTGTATTGGGTAGTAAACTGGTATAGCCTAAGATGGAGCAGGGTCAATTATGATTTACTTAGAAGTATGAGACGAACCTGGTAGCTGGGGTTATCAATCATAGGAGGCTTCCATTTGCCTTTGTAGTTGGGATTGTCAACCATAGGCCGTTGCCAGGTACCACAGCCAGGAGCTGACTCACATTTAGGATTTGCAATCTGAGGTGCCTCCCACTCTCCATCCATATCCTCATCCCTGGAAAAAGCAAACTTATTAAGGGAGTTTGTTCTTGGGGTTTGCAGTCTTACTCCTTTTACATTGTAAAATGGGGAAGAAACTTTACAAAGGAAAGTAGTAAAGAGCTTTATGGACAGAAAGCTTTGTAAGGGTTAAGCATTTGTTGTATGCTTCAAGAGTAAAGTTATTTGTATTTTAACCATACCTCAGAGCCTAAGTCACAGACCAAGACATCGCTGTGCCAAAACAAAATGATCTGGACCAGAGAGATCACAAGGATGCGAAGGGGAGCCCAAGGAAACCAGATACTGGCTTATATTCTGTTCTTGCTACTCAGACTTGTGTCTTACTCCAGCACAAGCAAATTAGCAACTGGGACACAATGCATCCCATATTCACCAATGGTATACAGGATGAACTTCTGTTGTCCAGGAGATGTGGCTTGACTACAGAGCCCCAACAGTAGAGGGTGCCAACAGGGCTGCCGGCGCTCCCAGGGGCAGCGGGACCCCACAGAGCTGCAGCAGCCAGAGGTGCCAGGGGAGAGGAACCCAACAGGGAGGCTGGTGCCTCCCCCCACAAGCTTCCCCTGGTCCAGCAAATTCTCCTGTCCAGGATCGGTCAGGTCCCCAGGGTGCTGGGCCAGGGAGGTCCAACCTGTTATAATTATGATGCGTCTTGTACAAAATGTGTCATGTGGGTGTCACTGGAAACAAGTTATGGTTTGCAGAATACAATTATCTTATTTGTGTGCATGTATCATTTTTGTATCTCAAGTTATGAATATTGACTATGCATCTGTATTTCAAAACTCCCACAAGCTATATTACATCCAGTCAAGCCAGCAGAACAGTCGCCCTAAGAAAAATGTATCCTCATCTAATGGACTTTCTTGTGGACACTTCAGCTGGTGTATGAGTAATGTCTGCTATGATTCATCAAAGCATGCAAGCACATGTGACTAGCTCAGATTCTGAATTCCATCTTGTGCCTGTACTTTTCTACATGCTCTGCTGGGGACTTTGCTTGGAACAAAGAAGTTCTCTCCACATGGAAGAAGCTATAAAAGGGGGAAGGGACATCACCTCTGGACCTCCTTCCCCCTACAACTCCACAGCTCAAGAACCAAGACTGAACTGGGGAAGATAGTTCCAGGCAGGAAAGAAGGAATCCTGTGTATGAAAGATCTGCAAACTGTTCACACTATCAGGGTAACACACAGCTTGATTCAAATCTTCTTAAATTGCCTTTTTTTAATTTTTAGGTAACCAACTTTGATCTGTACACTATTGATCACTTAAAATCTCTCTGTAATTAATTGGTTTTACATTTTTACCTAATACTCTTTTTGAAGTGCAAAATGGGAAATCTACTCAGAAGCAGGGGCGGATGCATTGTCCTTTACACATTGAGGAAGGGGCCAACCAGGAGCGAGAAGAGACGAGACTTACGCTGGTCAGCCTTTCGACCAGAGCAAGATGGTACAGCTCTGGAGTCCTAGAATGGGGAGGGTGACTGGCTGGAGCCTCTCTATTGTTAGCTCATGAGTGGCTAGGAAAAACATTCATGTAACTGCAGCTGGGATGTCCCTGTCAATGAATATTTATGTAAGCGCAGGATCTGGAGGGGTCTGCTGTTTGTCACAACATCACATTGAGAAAGAGGGAGCCAAGGCTGATGGGCCAGAGACCTTAGCAATACCTCAGAATCAGGCTGCACTCTGGGAAGTCCATCCCAGGAACATTTTCTCCTACCAGTTTATGCCTGGTCTACGATCACTCAAGTGCCCTATTATATTCCTGAAACCGAGTCAGTGCCTTTGGGTCAAAAAAGTGACTGAGTGGGGTCTGAAGCTGACCCACAACAATTACTACTTTTATACAAGTCGGATAAATGGAAGTCTAGTGACAGCATACCAGTCCTCTGGTTTCTCTGCATCAGGGTCAGCTACATACTCTGGCTCATCATCCAGCCAACCTTCTGGCTTCACAGCATCATCATCAGAAACCTTTGCAGGAGCATCCTCATCCCTTGGGAAAGATACACAAGGTTGTTATATATTCCTGCCAAAAGGATTTGGCAAACCAAAAAACCCCACACACACCCCATAAGGCTTAAGACACTGTTGGATTAGATACAGGTCCTCATCGAGCCTGATTCCTATGACAATGAGTATATGAACAAGACTACCAACTGACTGAGTAATTATGCTTGGACTATGAAAATGCAAAGTAGTAACTAATGGAAGGATGGGGTTTTTTGCTACTCCATTCCTGCTAGTCATATGAAACTCCTATTCCTTTCTGTCTCACTGTGTTGGGAGGAGCGTGTACCGAGACAGAATTGTAACATTTCACCTATCCTCGGAAAGAAGCATCCTAGGGAAAGCATATTAATGAGCAAGTATGTGATGTATTGTAACCAGTAAAATGCATTCTCAGGATCCAATTCTATCTGAACTACCAATATTTTGCCATGTGTCATTAGTCAAACTGACAAAGGAACAAAAATTTAGCTGTGCTGATTTAGCATTTTATGACCATCAAGGACAGAAGACAACAATCAGAAGTGATTTGGAAAAAAGGGAGTAACAGTGAGGTGGCTAAGTTTGCAGGTACTAAGTTAATAAGAGTTCAAAACTAAATGCTAAGAGCTACAACAAGATATCACAAACCAGGCTAATAAAATGCAACATTGAATTCAATGTTGCCAAGTGCGTAACAAGCTCATCTACACATGTAAAATGATGGGGTCTACTTTAGCCGTTACCACTGAAGAAAGTTTTTTGGAGTCATTAGTGCCCTACCAAATGTATAGTCCATTTTGGTCAATTTCATGGTCTCAGCATTTTAAAATAATAAGTTTCATTATTGCAGCCACCCAAATTAAGAAAAATTGAATTCTGCCAAGCTTCTTTCTAGTTTAAACTGCTTGAAAAATGACTGCATGTCCAACGTTAGATTGGTCAACACTAACCAGTCAGCTTGGAATACAGAGGACTAAAAAGGACAAAATGACTAGCCAGGAACGGTTTTAGACCAGTACTAGGTTACTTAACAGCTTCCCCCAATTCCACCACTTGAGCTACTCACCAATCCTCTGGTTTAACAGCATCCGGGTCTGGGATTTTGGGTCTCTCATCCCAGTCCTCTGGTTTCTGGTCATCTGGGTCCTCAATCTCTCGGGGTGGGTTCACAGCAGGAGTCATATCATTCAGAAGATTCCCACTATTCACCACAGTGCTATCAACCAGGACTTCAAAACTATTATCAGGATTCAATACTGGAAGAGATAAGGAGGAAGAGAATGAATGGAGTCTTTTCCCACTAACATAAGGAAAACACCGAGCTCTAGAGAACTCATCAGCACTTTCTACTCTGCCACCCTCTTCCAAACCTCAATACTATAGCAATAATCCTTCTAAGATGAAGCCACCTCCACAGCTAAACGATGCCCAAAAGGGGCTGCTAAGGGGAAATAAAGTAACCTATTTATTCTCGTGTAGAGGGGTAAGACAAAGAAAGGCTTTTCTGGAGTGTCTTAATGTGGGTACCAAATAGGCATTAGTACTATATAGCCCCCCCAAAAAATCAATTTTATCAGGAAAAAAGTTCTACTCTACACATTCATACCTGTTACCTTACTTATAAAATAGGGGTGGGGAACCTTTTTTGGACCAGGGGCCACTGACCCATAGAAAAGTCAGTCGGGGCTGCACACAGACGCAGAAGAGGAGACAAAACAAAACCAAAAACACCCACACACCTCACTGACGTGGCCCTTGACTGAGAAGGAGAAAGACATTCCCCACTCACATACCAGAGCCTAATGGGGCTAAGGCTAGCAGATTGTGTGCTCCAGTCCAGAGGGCTCCCCAATGCTGGGCGGGGGGAGGGAGGAGCCCTGCACTTTGGGGGCCAGATCCAGCCTTAGGTTCCCCACCCTTGTTATAAAGAGAAGAGTCTAGTATTGAGGGATTTATATGCTTCCTCTTTCCCTCAACTCCTCCTAAAGAGTCAGGTTTTGTCACTTATTTTCTTAACAGAAAGGACAGGAACTTTAAAGACCGACAACTTCAATGTCTTATTTATTTGAAAAGTAACTGTGGAAAAAAGACGGTACTACTCTTAAGTGATCACCTTTATATATGTTCAAGGTCCCCCCGCCCCAGTCTTTTGTGATATTAAAAAGATTTTTACTCCTTTTTATTCTTTAGCCTTGCAGAGGCATCAACAGAATTGTTTAGCAAATTCCTATCAATGAGGGGTGAGGAAAGTTGATATGTTCACTAAGGACATATATTGACATCTTTATTACTGGTAATAAGGCATGGAGTTACACAACCCCAGTTTCAATCTGGGTGAGCAATTAAGAGTTTACTTTTCACACTTATATTGATCATTTGATAAGAAATCATTGAGACCACAAAACATTAAACTGCATTCTCTTTTCCCAAAGAGACAGTCACTTTTCAGACTAAATGAAGGAGAAACTTTTTAAACAATGCCGGCATGATAGTATGGGCAGGTGTGGGATTTAGTGAGCCTCTAAGCACAGCTCTAAGTTCTATTCTGCAGAAGGAAGAAATGCAGAAAAACAAAAAGCCTTGTGTTCAAACTTTAAGCCAGTGAGACAGCACCCCAGTGTCTCTATACTGCTTTCATTCATATAGTCAGGAGCCTTGCTTCATCAGAAGTAGCTATCAGCTTTGGAGCTAGCAGACTGTAGGTCAAAGCTAAGAGTGAAAGATTTTAGGATTCAAATGTCCAATAAGATTGTTCAGAATTAGGAAAACAGGACTAAGAACTAAACCAAGAGACATGAAGGAGAAACCTCCTTTCATACTACCTTCAAAAGATGGGTATTAAGAAGAGGCTTTCCCTATGAAAAGTTATTCATTCCTATTGCAGGGTCTTGAACATTTCTCTGATTATATACAATATCCTGTCTACAACAGTGGCTAACAGCCACTAATCTTATCTAGCATGGCAATTCTTATGCTCCTATCATTGTTTTAACCATCCGACCAGTCTTCACTCTCCAATCCATTTTCCCTATCTGACTATCGGCTCTGAAAAACAGTGGAACAGCTATAGTGAAAATAAAAAGCCAAATAGGAAGCATATATTAATAGTACGGATGTGAAGGACTAGTAGACTAGTCGACTATCCGATAAGCAAATGCTTATCGGATAGTCGACAAGCTTGTTGACTAGTTGCTCCCCCACCCCTTTGCTGCCTCTATCAGAAAGAGGTAGCAAGGGAGGTGGGGGGACAAAGGGGGTACTTCAAAGCAGCTGCGTCACGTGGAGCCTGGGACCAGACCCCAGGCTCCACACAGTGCAGCTGCTTTGAAACCCTGCCAAGGGAGCCCGGTGTCAGGCTCCTCCCAGCATTTCAAAGCAGCAGCACTGCACGGAGCCCGGGAACAGCTGAGGACTCCCCCGCTGACCCCAGGCTCTGTGCGGTGCTGCCGCTTTGAAACTCCATGGGGAGTCTGGCCTCAGGCTCCTCCTGGCATTTCAAAGCGGCAGTGCTGTGTGGAGCCCAGGATCAGCTGCAGACTGGGCTCCATGCGATGCTGCCACTTTGAAATGCTGTGAGGAGTCTGATGCTGGGCTCCCGCGGCGGTGTTTCAAAGCGGCAGCGCTGCATGGAGCTTGGGGTCAGCAGGGAGTCACCTGCTGATCCCAGGCTCTAAGCACAGTGCTTTCGCCTTTAAAGTGCAGCAACAGCCTTAGGGCTGTTCCTACACTTCAAAGGCAGAGGTGCCCTATCGACTACTTGAATAGTCATGCAAAATGCATCGACTATTCGATTAATCAATTACCCGCAATTTAACATCCCTAATTAACAGGCGCCAGAAAAGGACAGCTTCTACCATTTTCCCCTGCGGAGATGAAGCATTGCTATTTCCCCAAGAGTTTAGAGCCTACTGTCCCAAAAAGTTAAAGTACGGATATGAATGTATGCAACTAGAGAGTACCAAAGTTCCCAAATCAATAACTAAATGAATTATATTAAAAGATATTTAGACCATATTTGGAAAAATCAATTTTCCCTTTATCTACCAACTTCAGAATCCCATTTTCCCCTCCAAGAGTTAAGACTCAAAGTAGTACATGGCTCCTTGATAAGATTTCTTGCACGTAAGAACAGGACAAAGAACGAACAATTTTTTGCATATGGATGGTTTAGTTGTTCACATACATAGTACAGTGGACTTCCGATAATCCGGCACTTTTGGAACCTAGGTGGTGCTGGATTATCGGATATGCCGGAGTATCGGGAGGTACTCCGGCAGGGGGCTGTGACGGGTCTGCCGGGACCCGCACTGCATCCGGGGGGGGGGCGCGAACCCTCCGCCGTTTTGCAGAAAGGCAGGGGAAGCCCCGCGCCACCAGAGTTTCCAGGAGGGGAGCAGGCGCTCCACCACCCAGACTGCAGTAGTTATCGCCAAGCAGGGAGGTGAGGGGCGGCACTGCGGGACCAACACAGCAGCACCCCAGCTGCTCTGCTCTGCCACTTCTCCAAGTCCCGGCAGACCCGTTACAGGGGTATAATCCCATTCCCCTCTTCTCCCCTTTTCTTTACCAGCCGTGAATGCCCATGGGGCTCACAGCAGCTCCAACTGTCAAGCTGGCTGGAGCACTTCCGGGTTCCAGTTGGTGCCAGACTATCGGGCATGCCAAACCACTGGATGCCAGACAATTGGAGTTTTACTGTATACTCAGTTACTACTTGAGGACCCCTTTCCTTGCTCTTGCACACGCCCCCAACCTCCAAAAATTACCCCTTAAAAAGGGCTGCACATTTTCTTGAAACATTCCCTCCCAAATTTATGGCTGCCTTACCCAGAGTATAGAGGTGAGTCTTCTTATCCGTAAAGTAGGTCTTCAGATCTGCATCTGGACGCTTTGCATGCTTCTCTTCATACTTGCCAGTTTTGGGGTTCTTGTGCCGAAAGATGAAGTGTAATTTATAATCTTCTCCACATTTATCAGGACCAAACATGATTGTGTAGGGAGTTTTGTCATGGAATTGATCCTTTAAAGAGAATTGGAATAAATCGGTTTAGAGTTCAGGTTTAGACAAGAGAGCGCTTACCACAAGTGAACTTCACTCATTAAGCAGCTTGATTATACTTTAGGATGGGGGTGGGGAACTGGGCCTAATGTGGCCCCTGCCTTGCCTGGATCTGGCCCCCGAGGCTCTGGGACCCCTTCAGCACTTGATAGCCTGTGCTGGAGCTCAAAACCACCCATTGCTTCCCTACCAGGGGCTGGAGCCCATAAAATCTACTAGCCTGAGACCCCCTAGGCTCTGGTGTGCAAGGGGAATGTGGGGAGTGTCAGTCAGGGGCCATGTCTGAAGGGTTTGTTTGGTTTCTCACTTGTGTGCGGTCCCCGACTGATTTTTCTGTGGGTCAGTGGGCCCCCAACCCAAAAAAGGTTCCCGGCCCCTTCTTTAGGACCAAAACCAGTAACAGATGGTTGATACAGTTGTCACAGAAATTTGAAATGGAAGAAGCCAGTTAAGACAACCCAATCCAGAACCCTACTGGTGCATAGCTGGTCCCTGCAAATTCCATCATCTTGTTCAGTGGTCTTTGCTTTTCCCTGGCTAATAAAAAGGAGCTTTCAAGAATGACAGGCAAAATTAAAAACCTCAAGTCATAAATTTGTGCTTAAGAGGGGGCCATGTGCAAATGTTAAATAACCTATTAGATTAGCCAGATTTTTTTTTTTGGGATTTAAAATCAGATATCCCACAATGCAAAAATCAGCACTGAAAAAGTGAAATCTTTACTGTGCATTTGACACTGCTGTGTCTAGTCAGTCTCACAATTTCCCTTCTACATTCAGTTCCTCGGTCTGGATAGCTCTCACAACAGGGAACATAAGGCATTAACAGGGTAAACTTGACTGAAAAGCCACAGAAGTTTGTACCAAGCATAGGGCTGATTATATGAAGCTTTAAGAATTAATTAGATGTTGGTTAACACCATCCCTTTAATCATTGCAACCCATGCTTTACACTCACTGACCCTATTTGGGCATTCAATTCACAAAGAACTGAAGAGGCAACTGCAGTGTCACTAAGTGGCCTTTCACATCTTCAATGGAATATCCTGGTCAGATGTGGATTTGTATCAATAAAGATTCTGATGAAACAGCTAAGGGGAAGGAGAACAGGGACAATTTTGACTTCTACTTCCATGGGAAGGAGCCTACTGAAAACTGGAGGGCTTGGGAGTAGACATCCAGTAGCTACTTACTACAGTAAACTTCTGATAATCTGGCACCTTTAGGACCCAGGGGGTGCCGGATTATCAGATATGCCGAACTATCGGAAGGGGGCTAAGAGGGGTCTGGAGTGGGGTGGGAGGGGATGCCACCCCAGACCCCTCATAGCCCCTTCCGATAGTCCGGCTCTACCCCAGGCGTCCCTGATTCAGCCGCTGCTGGTCAGTTTCAGCAGCAGCTGAATCGGGGATGCCTGCAGCAGAGCAGCTGGGGTCCTGCCAGGCGTCCCCGATTCAGCCTCTGTTGAAACGATCAGCGGCTGACTCCAGGAAGCCCGGCAGAGCTGCTCTGCCGGGCTTCCTGGAGTCAGCCGCTGATCTGTTTCAGCAGCGGCTGAATCGGGACGCCTGGGGCAGAGCAGCTGGGGTCCTGCCGGGTTGGTCCCGCAGCGCCCTCGGTGCTGCGGAACCAACCCGGCAGCACTCCAGCTGCTCTGCCCCAGGCGTCCCCAAGAGCAGCTGGGGTGCTGCCGGGTTGGTCCCGCAGCCCGAGGGCAGCACTACGGGACCAACCCGGCAGCACCCCAGCTGCTGTGCTCCCGGCTTCCCCAATTCAGCTGCTGGTCAGTTTCAGTAGCGGCTGAATGGGGGAAGCCTGTCTGGCTGCCCCAGCACTTCCGGGTTCCTGATGGTGCCGGACCATCAGGAGTGCCGGAGCATTGGATGCCGGACTAATGGAGTTTTACTGTATATACAAAATCCTCTCATTTTACCTTTCAGATAATGCTGCTGGAATAGTGGCCCATGGGCCAGGCACAAGATGTGTTTAGTTCAAGACATTTACTGCACATAGTGCATCCTGCTAGCCCTACCCTGCAAGCAGCAAGCCTCTAGTACTTTAGGCACCAAGCTCTTTACAAGCAAACTGAAATGTAAGAAGTCTGATGCAGAGAAATATGATTAGGATCATCTTAGTCTATTTCTCTTTGCAGGCTCTCTCTGGAGCTCAATTTAGAAGACAACAGTCTTATCCCAGTCAGGTTCTCCATTTCTTAATGCAGAGAAAAGCTTTTTTGCATCAGCAGCCCCAGATCCACAGAAAAATCAGTCCGGGACCACACACAAGTGAATAGTGCGCACACACACACACACACACACACACACACACACACAAAATCATCCCTCACTGACATGGTTCCCAAATGAGGAGAAAGACACTCCCCACATTCCCCTCACACACCAGAGCCTGTGGGGGCTCAGGCTAGTAGATGTGTGTGCTCCAGCCCCATAGGGAGATGGGCTGGAACACCAGTATGGGCTTCCCAATGCTGGGGAGGGGGGGAACCCCAAGCCTCAGGGGCTGGATCCAGGCAAGCTGGGGCCCGAATGGCCTTAGGTTTCCCAACACAGCATAAAGAGTACATTTTAATTGTGGAACAGTTGGTCCTGCCATGAGGGCCTGGGACTGGACTCAGTGACCTCTTAAGGTCCCTTCCAGCTCTATAAGATGGGTATAACAGCTAAAGGGAAATGTACAAAATACATGTTTTAGTGTGTTCTCTAGCAACCTCTCATGTGAGATGGCTACTCTTTTGCAATAAGAGGGAAAGGTCTAATAAAACGAGTGTTATGGATTCTTTTGGGGGAGAGACAGGAATGCTCAGCCCCTACAGCATCCCAGAGGCAACCATGATAACTAGATCTTCTGAAGAGTTCAGCATCCATCTGCTCACACTAAGGACAATGCAAGCTGCTCAGTGAAGACTACTTTTACAAGTCTGCACCTAAATACAAACAATTGCTTTCAGGCCACTAGGATAATACACTGGGGAGGGGGAACTTTTCTTTGACATGTAATAACTCAACAGCATGCACACCACTCACCAGGTTCAGCTCAGTGGTTTTAGAAAGCAGCTTCACATAGGCACCACCGCACTCAATCCCATTTTGGAAATTCACTTCATACCTGATTTTCATTTTGGGCAAAGAAGCAGAAGGCCATTATAGTACATGGAACAAACTAGACAAAAGTTCCCTTCATATAAAGGTGTAACAGAGCTTCTACACAATTAAGGGGTCCCCCCCAATAATAGTGTTTCCCACATTTCATGATGGATCTTAGGCAGAGACATAAGAACCACAAATTGAACAGCTAGACAACACAGGCAAAATGGATTAATTCATTATCCTACGCAGACTGATAACTCTCCTTTCTCGCTGGGAAAGTCCCACAAGATGAGCTACTCTCAATAACACTGGATTCTTATGTATCTATCATGACCCATCTAGCAACAATTGCTAAACTAGACAGGCTGTAAGCATCCCATGGCAAAAGAGTTGAATCAGTTGAAGACAACTGCCAACACACTAGTTTTACCTTGGAAAGGATAGACAATGCATTGAACAAAGTTCTATTCACTCTCAAAAACTGTCTTTCACTAGGCTCTTGCTATTACAGCTGTAGCAGAGGAGTGAAGCCAACTGTAGCTGTCAGTGTCACACTGCAAGGAACGGCTCATTTTTAGAAATTCAGACAGCTAGTTTGCAATGGAAGAAACAGCATCCCCAAGAAGTTGAAACGGAAAAACTGTGGTATGCTACAGTACCAGTGTTCCCTGTAAGCTAAACACTTGGGCAGCCACTCGAGAGATTCAAATGCTGCCCAGCTGATTAGCAGAGTGTTTCTACTAGTAGTGCACATGCCTGGGTGAACATTAGATTTATTCTGCACATGGATGGAAAAATATTAGAGGGAAAAATTGTACAATACCCTATTTTTTAAATTACACAAAAGTGGTAGCTGGTATGCTAACAGGTTACCATGTTATACTACTATTTGGTAAACCAAACTTCATATAATTCTGAAATAAGCCACTAGCCCTTTTTGGTGCAAACAAACAACTATTCTTTCCCACTTACTGTACAATGAGCGGTTTGGTATCAAATATGAACGGCTTTGTCAGTTTGGCAGAGATTGCATGATGTTTGGCCCGGGACAGCAATACAAGTCCTTTGTCCCCTGGAAGTTTAGTGTCCTTCATTTCCTGTACTTCCCATTTACCTGCAAGGAACATGCATCCTTTCATTACTATCAGAACCCACAGTTACTTGTTTCCTTAGTTTACTGAACTTCAACTAAAAATTATCATCCTGTACAATAGAGGTTAACAGCATTTCCAGAATTCAGTTATATTACCAGAGTTATAAATTGGTGTACAGCTAGCCTTCAAAAGTTGAAATGTTAATTAGGGAAGTAACACTTCAACACTAAGGAGGACTTGCAGCAAAAGCCACAGCTCACTGCACATAAGCAGCTAAACACTACACCCAAATGCTCTATAGTACAGATTAGCTTTTGCCCAGAAAGTTGATGGCACTCACCATCGTATTTTGCAATTTCATCATCTGTATCATCCTTCTTGGCCTTGGAAAGAACCCATCTGAAATGATATCCCCAGCAGAAATAAGAGATGGACCATTACAAACTTTTATACAAAGCCAGCTCTAAAGGAACATCCTGCCACTGCAAGAGCTACCCTTTAACTAGTCCTTACTGCATTCTGAACCCCCATCATTGATCAATCTCTTTGGTAGTCCTGCTTGGACAGTTCTAGATTTGCTTCAAAACAGTTTTGTACCAGTGATCCTATTATCAGCCTTCCACTAGGGATAGTGCTTGTAGCACCATTATCTCCATCTAGTCATATTTTCAAGAGAGGCTACTGAAAGCCAGCTTGTGTAATTCTATACATGCACATGGTACACTTCCCTTTCTCCCCTTAATGAGCATCTAACAAAATGCTTATTTGAACATTCTCCAAAGTTTCAAGATATATTAAAGTTAGGAGAAAAGTACAGTAAGGTAGTTATGAGTCATCTGAACTCATCTATTAACATTAGCTATTCAAGAATGGATGCTCTGGAAAGGTTATTTCATTATACATAATTGAAGGGCCAAAATGACTACTTAGATTACTTCACTAAAATCATCTTGATAACACTTACCCTTCCAGGGTTCCCTTATCAAAGTTTTCCATGAAATAAACCTCTCCTGTTGGAACTGGGGTCTTATAGGTAACCTATTAGAAGAGGAAGATTAAAAAAAAATTACACAGACCTTTAAAACATCTTTGCTGCCCTACAAAAAAAAATTAAGGATTTGCGTTCATCTGCTTTTCCTGAATCAGACAAGGTTTCTGCCTGAAACATCTTAAGTTATTTACATTCCCAACAATTTGGTTGCCATTGCTGGAAAGTTATCATTTTAGTTAAAGGATAAAGACACCAATGTCTAAGAATAATAGCACTGATAAATCCTGGTATATCACAAGATTCAAATGCTCTTACAGAAATTTTCCTATGGAAGAAATGCAGCTCAAGCTTCATTGCAATGCTTTTTTAAAATGAATGCCATTACTCTGACGTACTAAGTTTTTATGCTCAAGATGGTCCCCAGATCAGACCAACATGGTACCGGTTATAATAACCGGACTACCCAAGTGTAATTCTGTTTTGTTATTGTAAACTGAAATCAAACCTTTGGGGATGGAGGAGGGCTGCTGGCTTCAGGCTTTGACTCATCTACTTCCTCAACACCATCTTCCAAGTCATCCTCAATATCAATTACATCATCACCATGGTCATCTTCCTCATCATGCGTCTGGACATCAACTATCCCAAGTAACAGCAATGTCACACACAGTAGCCACTTTAGTTCCATGGTCTGTACAAACAGGAAACAAGCATTATAATCATATACCCACTAGCAAGATAAAGGGCATGGTCTTCTGTAGTTCACTAACAAGTACCCAATAGCAAACAGGCAAGTGCAGCCCAGAAGAGATGAGAAACATACTACAGAGTTCCCTCTGTACTTTGTAAATCTATTAACTTTCTCTCTGTAAATTTCATGTTGCTTTTATCTTAGCCCTGTGCATACCTTATTCAGTACATGGCTTAGAGCAGTGTTAATGAGAACTAACTTCTGGGGTATACTATACAAAGTGTCGTAGAAGCATTTATTGTTGCTCTTCTACAGTATGAAAAAGGTACCTTCCTGCTGAATGCTATGTTCTTCTTCCCATCTCCTAAGAGCAGGAGTGGGCAAAAGGGCCTCCACAGGCTGGATCCAGTCTGCCAAGTGAGTTCATCACAGCTCCCCCACCCCCAGGCCAATTAGGGTCTGGTGTGTGTGTTGGGGGTGGGGGTGGGGGTGAGCACATGAAGTTTCCTCTGTTCTGCCAGGAGTGCATAGCACTTCTAAGCACCTTGTGCTCCTTGTAGGGTGGGGGCAGGGCAGAGGAAACTTCACGCACTTCGCCCTGCCCCCAAGCCCTGACTGGCCTGGGGGCAAAACAGGAGCACAGTCTCCTCCCACCCCAGGGGCATGGGCGCCTAGAGGGAACCTCTGGCAGTGGGAGGCAAAGACTTCACATGTTCCTGCACTCCCAGACCAATCATGGTCTGTAGGTGGGGAAGCAGGGAAGTATCCTGGCCCCGCCCCTTTTGCTTGAGGCCTGGGGCCACTTCAAAAATCTCTGAAGTGGTCCCCAGCAAAAAAGTATTGCCCACCGCGGCCTAAGAGAATGCAGGCGTCAACCAACCAGCCAAATACTGTACTTGCAAGATCACTTTTAGACAAGGATACCTTTGTCTAGGTTGATGCACTACGGATTACTCTGCAGCTCAAACTTCACAGGCAATTTCATTTTATAAATAGTAGTTAAAAGCCACCTAAAAGGGCGATTAAAGAGAGGCTCTTTTTAAAAGCAAATCAAATTTTAAATGGCTTTACGTTTTTTGCAGAATTATTCAAGGAGTTTGTTGGGTTACAAAAACCCAAGCCAAAAGCAAATCAAGATACTTTGCTGTTCCAAGACAGACAGTACTGCAGCAATGCCAGCCATTTTGTAGGTCATCATTGCCACATCTCAAAAGAATCAAAGGACAAGTTTCAACACAATGTCATTTGTTGATTGCTCTCACAATACCGCTGCCACACTGCACTTGTTTACTTCCAGTAAGTTCTCTCAGCTTCCTTTTAAAATTAAGTTTTTTCAAGTGGGAAAACTGAAGTTCAGATTTTACTATTTGTAGTAAGATAAAAGCCTAAAACATAAGCCAGTGCAGCACAGGCCTGGTCTGAGGCCTAGCTAACAATGGACAAAACATGGCTAACAAAGCAAAACTAAGCTGTGAGCAAGAGGCAGGCCCCAGCTCACAGAACTTGGCACAAAAAGGGCTGAGTGCGCAAAACGCTTATTGGAAATAGGCCCAGGTGCAGAACAATAATTGGTACTGGTCAGAAGTGGAAAGCACATAATATCACTAGCTCATTAAAAAAGGACCTTGGTACCCACTTGTCACAGATACAGACTCAGATTCAGGAAAGGGTTTAAATTGACAGCATGACGGATAGAGATGGTCTAATCAAACCACAAAGTACAGGGTGATGGGTGGTATCTAAGTAGCATCAGAAGGTGGCAACCTTTACGTCAGCAGTGAGGTGTGATTTGTTGTACCTGTATACAAGGTGGTGTATTGGGGGGACAGCCTATGGATGATGGGGAGGGTGGGGGGAGTGGAAATTTCCCACCAACTGAGTCATTCCATTGTGGCAAGTCATGTGTGTAATGGTTCAGTAGTGTGTACTGACAACTGTTACTGTACTTTGCTCAATAAACCTGGCCTGGCACCTTCGATCCTTATCTGGTTGGTGGTCTTAGGGGGCTCTCTTGGGGTCTGCAGTGGAGACTAAGTGCACAAGTCTACACACTACACATCACTAAACACACACACAAGCAGCCTTCTGGTTATCATCAATGGAGCCAGAGATCTGTGAGGACCCCTCAGTAGTAAATCCCGACCGCCCTCCTGAAGAACTACACTATTCTATGCAACATTTAGAGAAAGTCTGATTTTAAGAAAAGGATAGATTGTTTAAGCAAAATGCAAAGGGAAGCATTACGATTCTAGCAGTTGTCTTTACAGTCCTACGCCAAGTCCATCTTCAGTTTGCATTATACATGCTTTCTTCTCATGGCAACATCCCAGCCAGAAAGTTACGGCACCAAGCAGCTCTGTGCTAAACAGGATTCAGTACATCCAACGATTAAGAAAGAGGCCATTAAAGGCATCACTATTCAACCGGTAGATTTTTTTTAAATAGTGCATAAAGGGGTCACTCCCTGTCCTATGAGGTCATAAGTTAATAGATGGACTGCAGGGCAACTGTAGAGCAGACCCTGAAATCTTTTTATTTACTTGTTAGAATTGTGAGGATTTTGTTAATATTTTCTCTAGAATCTGGATCCTGATTATGTCTTGACCAAGACACTTGGAACTTGACAAAAATAATAAACTACTGTCCAGTGTTTACTGTAAGCTGAGCACTTGGGTGGCCATCCATCAAATGCTGCCCAGCTGATTAGCAAAGTGCACACAGCTAGCAGCATATGTTTCTACTGATGGTGCACATTGCACATGCCCTGTGTAAATAACATTTATTCTGCACATGGATGGAAAAAGTTAAAGGGAGCATTGCCCCTGTCATATGAGCATTGCCTCTGTCATATGGTATGCCTATACTGCAATTAAACACAAAGCTGCCCTGTGTCTGCTGACTGGTTTGTGGGGCTCAGGCTGTAGGGCTGTTTAATTGTTCAGGCTCTGAGACCCTGCCAGTTTACCGCTAGAGCAGGGGCACAACCTGAGTCAAGTGTCTGACTTGTGACACAAGAACCATAATATGAAATCGAAGTAACAGAGTTTATAAAGCAGCAACTACAAAACGAACACTGCTACCCTTGAAAGCTCAAGGGGTTTTTTTGGTAAGCAATTTGGTCTCTGTGCTAGCTCATTGTTGGAACAGAGTGCCCAACATGAGTTTACATAGGATACTGCCCAGTGGAAAAGCAAGAACCTCCAAAATTTCATTTGGAACATGAGACTGAAAAAAGTACTGAATAAAGAGGTGACTAAAGAGTTCACAGGGAAATAATTCACCAGACTACAGATGTAATACAATAGTCGATTAACCAATAAGCAAAAGCTTATTGGCAGGGGCGGCCCGTGAGCCTAGGCAGTCGCCTACGGCGCCACCGGCCCGGGCGCCAGATGATGACGTCACGGCCATTGACGGCCGTGCAGGCGGGGGTGCCGATCACGCCCTCTGCCTGGGGCACCAGCTGCTACAGCCGCCCCTCGGGCTGCTCCTGATTATTGGTTAATGCTATCAACTACACACATTTAAATGCAGAGCCTCAGCAGTGGACCTACCCACACTGCGATTCTGCATTTAAAATGTTGTAGGAGCTGGTCAGGCAGGCAACCTGGTGGAACCTACCTCCACTGCAGCTCTGCAGTTTAAATGTAGCAGGAGCCAGGCTGCCTGCCTGCCTGGCTCTTACTACATTTAAACTGCAGAACCGCAGCAGGGCTAAGTGCTGCACCTGGCGCAAGCCAGGACTGAGCCCTTCAACTTCCCTTATCGATTAATCATGTAGTCAATAAAAATTCTGTCGACTACATGATTAGCAAATTACCTGCTTCTTAATATTCCTAAACCAGACCATGAGTTACTAGGGGTCAAATTCTGCCTGGCCTCATTCTCTGTGCTATTCCCCATTCAAAAGTAATGCATTTCTGAAGTATAAGTAAGGCCCTATCAAATTCATGACCATGAAAAACATCAGACCATGAAATGTGCTCTCCCACTATGAAGTCTGGTCTTGCATGTGCTTTTATCCTATACAGATTTCATAGGAGACAGCAGCATTTCTCTAATTGGGCGGCCTGACCCAAAAAGCAAGTTTCAGGGAGGTTATTGGGACAGGCAGGGCGACAGTTTTGCCATGCTTACTTCTGTGCAGCCATCAGCAGATGCAGGACAGCAGCAGCTGGTGGCTGGGCACCCAGCTCTGAAGGCAGCAACCTGCCATCAGCAGCAGAGCAGAAGTAAGGGTGGCAATACTATACCATGCCATCCTTATTTCTGCATTGCTGCTGGCGGCAGCTCTGCCATCATTCTCCAGAAACACAGTTCTGAAGGTAGCAAAAACTGCCAGCAGCAGTGAAAAAGGATAGCAGTACCGCAAACTCCTCCTTTTCAGATCTACAATTACAAAACACTGAAGTTTCAGATTTAAATAACTGAAATAATGAAATTTCCTATTTTTAAAGTGCTATGGCCATGAAATTGACCTAAACAGAACATGCATTTGATAAGGCTCAACATATTAGTTCAAGGCATTAGTTTATGCTACAAGTGAAAACTTGGGAAGTAATCATTCTAATTTCAGTACAGCCCGGTCCCAGAGTTGCAAACGGTCGACTTATGACCGTTTGCAGTTACGACTGAAACTGTCGTAAATGGCAGACCCCGAGTTACGAACGGAACCGCGCTTATGAACAGCGCGGTCGCATGTAACTCTATGGGGTCCAACTTACGAACAAACCGAGTTACGACCAATTGCTTGGTCCATAACTGGTTTGTAAGTCGGAGAGAGGCTGTATTTTCGTTTGGAAATGTTTGGATTATGATGTCCCTACTTAGGGATACCTTTTTAAACCAGTGATATGGTTGTCAAGCACTAGACTGCCTACACATACCTTCCCCCTCCCTACCGCCTCCTGTAAAATATTTTGACAGTTTATTAAGAGGCCTGGAACACATTACTTAAAAATGAGCCAGTTAGCATCCAAAGAAGGGAGCATTTGATGAATCTAGTTCGTCCCCCACCCCACTTTCCCTAGAGGCCAAGTACCTAGGCTTGACAAATATAAGCTGTCAGGTTCTCCATTATCTACATTCCCACCCACAATCCAGCATTAAGCAGGATCAAGGGAAAAATTCTCAAAAGTGACTGGGCTTTGTAAATTGCCAACTCTTATACTCAGGTATACAGTTCTTCAGGCAAGATCAGATTAATAGTCTTCTTTTTTTCTTAAGGAAACAACTGTAACATATCCCAAAGCTTACTGCATGAAAAGTAATTCTTCTATTAAACACTGAAGTGAGAAAAAAATCCACAACCAACCAAACACCACAGACAAATATGCCACCTACCCGTACAGAAGGCAGAATTCTAAATTTTCATGTTGCTTCTAATTGATCATTTAAGATACATTCCATCAAACAGCAACCTTTTGTTCTCGCATCACTACTATAGTACAAATTTACAGGTAAGCCGGTTTAAAAAAAAAGTGGCAGTAGATAGACAAGCTGATCAAGTTTTCCATTCCTGCCTCCTTTTTAACATGTGCAAGTAGTTTCCCCAAAGTGTTAAAGACTCTTCCCATGTGTTAACATCTAATTCCGAACCTATGTGTGCAAATATACTCACTATTCAATCACAGTCCTAGCACCTCAATCATTATCGTTTCCTAAAGCCAGGGCTCCATGTCATCACACTCAGTAAGGCCCTGTCTGCACTACATAGTTCTGTCAACAAAAACAGCGGAGATGCACACTGAAACGCTCCTCTCAATGACATCTTCCACTCTGCCAACATAATAAAGTCACCTGAAGAAGAGACAAAGGGCAACTTAGTGTCTAAACAGTCACTGAGATCCTTATATCAGCTGATGGCTGTCATTCTTGTCTACCTTCTACAAGACTGCTCCACTCCAACCCAGGTTGCACTCCAGGCTCCCAGCATGGACTATTACCCTGGCCTCTCTGTTTGGGAGTCCTGTTGCTCCCCCACCTCCTCACAGGGTTTTGGGTGAGACTGGGGAGGCAAGAAGCCCAGCCCCCCTCATTGCTCTGACTTATCTTTGTTATCTAGACCTAGTCAGGGCCCTACCAAGTTTATGAGCATGAAAAAACATGTCCTGAACTGTAAAATTTGGTCTCCAACAGATGTTAGCGGAGGGATGTCAATGTGTAGACAACTACACGATTAAGCAATAAGCCTAAGTTTATCGGTTAATCCTGTTGACTACACTGTATCATAGGCAGCAGGGAGACAGAAGCTAGCTTTAAGCCAGCTCCCCACGAGCACTGGATCTGCCAGCCCACCCCCACCACCAGTATGGAGGGTGAGAGGGGCAGGCAAGAGCGGATACTGTGCTGGCTCCACAGACCTGCCTGCCTCCCCCTTGATGCTTCTTACAGAGACAGCATGGGGTGAGGAAAAGCAGGCAGGAGCCAGTGCTGAGGGGGAGGAGCCATCTTAAAGCCAGCTCCCCCCCCAGCACCAGCTCCATGGACCTGCCTGGCCCACCCCCTTGCACTGCTTTCACAGGTTACATACGGAGCAGCAGTCAGCTCCCTGGGAGCCTGTGCATGAGGAGCTGGGAGTAACACCGGGAGAGAGGGAAGTCATGCAAATGGGAGCCAGATATTAAGCCAGTTTCCTGCGCATACTGGGAACCTGCGTCTAACCATGAAGGTTAACTGATGAGCCCAGAGTCATCGGTTAACCATGTACCCAGTTACACTTCCACATCCTTAGCTCCCATAGTATATATATATTTCAGAGAGTATGTAACATTAGCTACAATGCAGACATATGTAAAACATCCAATTTCCATTCCCAACTTCAGAAACAATTCCACAGTTGGGCAAAGTCAAGAAGTTACCTTTTAAAATGAAGCCAGTACTTCTGGGAACTGCCCATCAGCAATTAAACTGGGAAAGCAGGTACTGCTTCCCATTTGAGTAGCACTCAAGAGTTTACCACTTCTTAATTTCAAGAAAGACAAAATACAAATGGAGATTAGAATATGTCTCCAAAGGAGAATTTATTGGAAAGTTGCGCAGTTGAACATTCAGATCTCAGTACAAACATTAAAGGTTCTTGTAAAACAATGCAAAGCAAAAAGTACAGGTGAGAATATGGCTGCATGCAAGGTACAAAGAGGGAGTAATAATACAAACCAGAAGTCAGACAGCTGATGTATCCCAAGCGTAAACCTGGTTTCAACACATACTGCAAGGAGAAAGGATAGAGAGAGATGATGACGACAAGTCTTTTACTGCAGGCATCCTCTTAATTGCTTCTGGATGTAGGTTCAGCCATTGCAGTTTATGAAACACTCCCCCATTATTTAACTTAAATTTCTTTTAGGCCCTTACTAATGAGCTAACAAATCCTATTATTGTGTCCCAATACATCTTTGGACAGGTCCTAGTGTTTGCTAGCGGTTCTACTTTTCCCCAAGTGAAACTCCAATGAACAGTTGTCCCTTTTTCATGGGATTGGAAGAAAAGGTGATTGCTTGCTTGCCTTCTTCCGACAAGATTAGCCTGTCCCCGGATTTTTTTTTTTTTTTTTTTTTTAAACACTACAGGATTGTTGCATCTCACAAAACAGGATTATTTTTGCACAAATTCATTTTAGAACCAATAAAATAAGGATGAACTCAGCAAAAGGTGCAAGTCATTTGACATTTTGGCAATCCTTAAAAGATTAACTATACAGCAGTCAAAAAAATTAAACTGTCACACAGTTACCATATCATGTAACCCTTACTTTTGCAATGTTGCTGCTGGTGATGCTGCCTTCAGAGCTGGGTTGTTGAAGAGCAGTTGCTGCTGGCCAGATGCCCAGCTCTGAAGGCAGTGCAGAAGAAAGTGACAATACTGCAACAGGCCTGCAACCCAGTTTTGGGTCAGAACCTCCAGTTTGAAAAATACTGTTCTAGGCATGGCCTTCTTTTTAGCAACTTCCACTAGTATTCCACTCAAATCAGATTCCACCAGAAAAAAATAAACACAGAGAAAGCTGGTCAAGAAGATGATGTACAAGGTCTCCAAACATTTAAAGCCTTAGAAGTGAGTTAATGAGTAATGCCAAAGGCAGAAACAGGACAGGGAAGCATTAAAGACAGTGCAGCATTCCACAGCAACTTATTTTTCAAGTCAATAATGCTAAAAGGGGGGAGCTGGGCTACATCCCTTTCACATCCTGAAGATTTAGAGCAAGATTGGAGACTCTACGTCCCACAAGTTGGATCCGGCCCACGAGGCTCATAGCTCCCCCCACAGTGGCATTACCCAGTGCTGGTACTCCAGCCATGCAGGGGGCACTGTGCTGGAGCTCAGAACTAGAGTACCAGTACTGGCTCCCTGCTGCAAGGGGGGAGGGGGGGGGGAAGCCTCACACCCATGGGCTCTTCTTGGCAGGGAGAGGAAGTGGCTCTGAGTGCTGCAGAGAAGTGCTTCCCCTGCAAGGTGCAAAGCCATGTGGAGCTACTTGCCAATTTTCACCTGGGTTTGTTGTTGTAATACACACCATAAATTAATGGGAAAAATTAAAATAAAACCCCAAAATGATGGGCCCTAGGTATGTTGGATCATTATTTTCTTGATTAACTGTCCCCCAGCAGCCCCCTAATGTTTCTTAATACAATTTTTTTTTAAATGTAATACACATTTGAAATAACCTACATTAGGCTCCATCCTGAAAGTGCAGACTAGCATACTCAGAAGTCTGTTTTCCTGGACAGGAAAATAGTCTCAAAAACTATTATGACAATCTCAAGGGGACTTTTGTCATTAGTAACAAAAGTTTATCTTAAATGGCACATAATACAAAGACCTAATGCATATAAAGATTATATGTTAATAGCTTTAATCTTCCAGTCTGTTCCACAAAATGGATTTTAATCCACAGCAACCATCACAAAAGGAGTCCCAACAGTTGGTAGGATTCCTCACCCTGCCCCCCCAACAGTTATTCAACCAGTAATAAATAGAAATAAGAACAAAGTTTTATCCCAAAGGAAAGTCCATTATGGCAGCCCTGTAATACTGAACATTCAATACAGCTAAAAAACACAACACTGGACAGGGGGAACAAAGTACTATTCCAGAACTCTTAAAGCAGTAGGGCCTTCTCACATTTTGCCGAACTCCCCTTGAGTCTGCCTGCTTTTTGAGAACAGGAGGTCCCAGAAAAATAAGACAGATTCCTATTTATTGTATTACATGTGTGTCAAGTTTACAATGAACACATAATTCAAAGCTTCAACTCAAAAGTCATCCTAAATCAGGTGAATTGGTCAGTGGAACACTCATCTTCCGCCTTAGATCAATTTTCTTCCTACCCTCCTCAGCAACCTACCATATGGAAGAACACTTCAAGTATTCAAAGAAAGGAATATTGTGTATATGGTTGTACAATGTGAACATTTACAACATTAAAACTGTTAATAGCCACAGAATTTGCAGTTACAAGACATGTGCACTAATTTACTAGTATTTCTGAGCTGCCCAAAGTTCTGCCCATTTGATACAGCATTTCTTTTTACAATGAAACCAAAAGATCTGATAGCAAGTAAAGTTTTAGACTACACTCCTCTTAATCACTGCTTGATGTCCTGCACATATGTAGCCTATAATTAAGGTGAAAAATGGCCTGTTGCAACATCAGATTGGGACTTCCGAGACTTACATTCCACAGAAAATTTGGTAAATGATTTCACACATGACCTATGCCAAGGCTCACTCTCTTGGCTTCAGTTCGCCACCCATCTGTAAAATGGGGATATATTTTTTCTCTTCTACACTTTGTTCATTGTGTCTATTTAAATTGACTCATCATTATTATACTTTAATAAGTAGCCCATAGATTACTTGACTTAATGCAAAGAACATGTGATGTTGACCAGTTGTATGAATGAACGTTCAGATTTATTCCACAAGACACTGATGACAAAGTGCAGAAATCATATGTACTTAGCTGTAGAGAAGAGTAATCAATGTGACAGAAGGATGAGAGAGATAGTGGTGGTATGGGAAGGATTACGACACAATAATTTGCCCTTATATAGTTGCTTTGTGTTCAAAACCCTAGAATGACAGAACATCACAAACAGTAAATATGCTTGGGGTAGACAGACTCCTTCCACTAATTTTGTATAAAGATCTGATCCCAGGAATTAAGTTTTACATTTTATTTTGTAAGGCTCTTACAGTTTGTGTGTCTTTCCTATAATAGGCCACAGACTGGCAACGTACACCATATCATGCGTTTCAGAGGTGTTCTCCAATAAACTTCATAACTATCACCATGTATCAAGAGGTTTGCTTAGAATCCTCAAAAATATTTCCCTTGAGAAGCAGTAGTCTTAACATTTGTGCCATCAGAAGCCTAACTTAAAAGAAAGCTGCAACACCCAAGACAGATCTGTTTTTAGTAGAGTGTTGCAAACAAAGGAGCTTCCAAAATTAAGCTGCATTAATGGAGATGTAGTAAGGGAAAGGAATTCTGCAAAACTATGTTAGCAAATAAGGTAATTCATGCATACCTGGAAGCCTTCAGAGGCCACTGGTGGTACTGTAAATCAAAACAGATAGGTATTTATAACAAAAATTATGGAAATACCTCAAGATACAAGAATTCACTTAGTGGGAAAAGCATACTTAGCAGTCTCGCTGTCACTTTTGCAAACCAACTCAAATTTGTCTTGGGATCAAAAGCAACAGCCTTTCTTCCAGGCGGAGTTTTCCATTATGGTGCCAAGTTAAATGGATGAAGACAAGCACTGAAGAGACAGGAATATGAATGCCACAGATCCAGAAGGGGCAGGGGAGGGAAGAAGGGGACGAAGTTAAGTTTATTTGGGAAAAAAAGGAATAAGTTACAATGAATTCTTAGGATCAGAAGCTGTTGGAAGGGAAATGTTTAAAAACTAACTGTAGGGATGGTGTCACATTAAAGAGCCCCCTGATTAAATTAATATGGCCAGCAGCAAGTCTCTATGCCACAAGCTAAAAGCCCTGAGCCTTGGTGTGGTGCCTGCTCCCCCTAGCCAGGCTGTAATTGCCAGCACCACCACTTGCTTGTGAAGCTTCAGGGGTGGCACTTGCAGGCAAGGACAGCATGTGTGGTCATGGTCTTCTCCCCCAACCCCCACCAGCCTCCATGAGGGACCACAGGGAAATGCCAGCCATGGCCACTTTGCAGCAGTGGTACAGGATCAGGGCAGGTGGGGAGCCTGCTTTAGCACCACTGTACTGTGAATGGGAGCTGCCTGAGGTAAGCACCTATATCCCATCCCTTTGTCCCAGCTCTAAGCACCCTCTTGCACCCAAACTCTCTCTAAAACCCCACATCCTCACTCCCTGCCTGGAGCCCCCTCCTGCACACCAAACCCCTCAACCCCAGCCCAGAGCCTGCACCCCCACTCAAAGCCCTCACCCCCCTCCTACATCCCAATCTTGAACTCCATTCTACACCTCAACGGCCTCGTTTTGGCCCAAGTCTCAACACCCTCCCCTGACGGAGCTGAATATGGCCCACTATTGATGTTTTTCTGGAGGTCAGTGGCCCCGATAGGAAAAAGGTTCCCAACGCCTGCCCTACTCCATTACTGTAGTATTTCAATTGTAAATGGTGTAGAGAAATTTCAATGTTTTTTAAACAACATTTCTATTGAGTCTAAGAAGTCTATACACACAATTTTAGAATTAAGTTAAAGTGCTTTGGGCTGAAGCCAGGTGATTTTATGGCTGGATTTTAATAGCATCTTTGAAAAAGACCATTATGAGAGTTTTGCAAGTTAGTTCTAACTGCAGACTGAACATAAACGCAAATATTTCATTGTTCTCGGTAGTTATTCAAAGATGTATTATCCTATGCATTGTTACCTCCCCAATTTCACTAGAGCACACTGATGGTTACTATCGTTCTGCCTATAAACCAGCCCTCAAGTTCTCTGGGGCACCACACCCAGAGCCAGACAACAATATTGCCAAATCAGGATAGTTAACAGATACACACACTTCTAGTCAAGAACACTCCTAAGCCTGATTTACAAGTGCACACAAACTGCAAACCATTCTAGCGTGACTATATATAACCATTTGCAAAAATTGTTGCAGCAACTAAAGAGCACAGCTAGCAGAGATAAGTCAATTACCTTCCACATTTTAATGAATATTTACTACTACTACTACTATCTGATATTTGCCATGAAAAATTAATTCAGGCTCTATGCAGACATGATACTTGAAGGCAGTTGTCAACTCAGATAAAGTTCCAAGAAGATGGCTGCTTACTCCATAATCCAATCACTTGCTGCATTTCTTGTTCAGTCCAGAGTACTCTCCCTTAGAGCAATTTACTTTCCCATTCAGAGCTATCTAAAAGGATTAGAGGTAGCAAGACAGAAAGCATCTACTTTAACTCAAGGTTTGTGTGATGGCACACCACCACAATGAACAGCAGCAAGGGTTCCATTACATACTGCCTTGAAAAAGACAGCTTAAAAAAAAAAAAAAGGATCTATGTTCAGGAGATATACTTTTAAATTCTCAAAATGTTCAAGAGGTGCTGCACTTTGTAGGTCACCTTTGTTTTACATGCCTCTTACTAGGCATATTGTTTAATTTCCGTTTCCTCCTCCACACCTCACGGCTCTTATTTCTGTTGTTCGAACTCTTTCATTCCAGTAACTTCCACCCGTTTCCCTCCTCACCCCCTCCCCTTATCCCCCCCTCTGTTCTGAAATTTGATTTGCCCTTTCTATATGTGTTCACTTTTTTTTTTGATTGTATCCCTTTGGTATATATGGTCATGCCTATTTTCTTCCACAATTTGATCTGAGGAGGTGGGTCTGGCCCACGAAAGCTCATCACCTAACAAACCATCTTGTTAGTCTTTAAAGTGCTACACAGTCCTGTTTTTTTGTTTCACCCTGGCTCCAGTCATGCTGCTACAGTCCCGATTGCATCTTTCACCCTCTGCAGAAATGCCTGATCAGAAGAGCCATTTCTGAACACCCCCGCTTTTTGGCAAGGGCAGATCCAATCCTAGTGACTTCACCTCCCCCGTACAAATATTAAAACCTCATCAACTCTGCCTCCGTCTCTCCTCCGCCCCAGCCCCCCCCGTCTCTGCGCCTTATCGCACTGGGATGAGCACATGCCCCCTTAGCCCTCTGCCAGGCGGGTCAGTGTCAGTCACTCGCCCCGTCGCCGCGCCTCGCCCCACCCACGACAAGAAGCTACCAGAACGGGCTGCCTCGCCCGCAACTGTCCAAGCCCACGAGGGGGGTGAATGGAAGAGCCGCTGCACCGAGCCCTGCGCGCACCTTGGACGCGGCTGGCCACGCGCCGACCTCCGTGCGCCTGTCCCGGCCCCCCCCCCGGCGGAATCCCAGCCGGGACTGGCGACAGACACGCGGCAGCCGCACCGACCCCGGCTCCGCAAGCCCGTGACAGGCCCAGCCCCCCGCGCCCCACGGGGCTTCGCTCCCCCCACGCCCGCCCCTCACACCGAGCCCTGCCACGCCCCGCGCCTGCGAAGCCCGCTCCCGCCACCCTCACGCAACCCGCTCCACGCACCCCAGGCCCTTCGCGCCCGCGCCCCCCGCCACTGCCCCAGCATGCCCCGCGGGCAGAGCCTTCCCCGGCCGCCCGGGGGGGAGGAGCAGGCCCAGCCCCGCGCTTCTACCGGGAGGGGGTTACCCCACTCACCTCGCCACGCGCCCCCCGCAGCCGCCGTCCGCAGCCCCAACACCCCCGTCACGTGTCCTAGCCGGAGCGGCCGCCCGCGCGCCTGCCCGCCTATCTACCGCGCGCTAGCTCCGCCCCACTCCTACATCCCCATTGACTGAGCCAGCAATCGACCTCCCGCGCCGGGGCCTCCGTCGCGTTCCGATTGGCCAATGGCGCCGCTACTCGCCGCTTCTCCCGCCTTAAGCGACGCCCCTACGGCGCGGCCCTTCGTGGAGCGCGGTGATTGGCCGGCCGGTTGCGCAGGAAGTGTGCTCTGACTGGCTAACAAGGGGAAGCGGGTGGCGCGTGAGAGAAGAAGGGTCAGATTCCTGCCTAAGGAAGCGTTGGGTGTCTTAAAGGGGCAGTGCCTAGCTCCTGTCCTGGAGCCTGCGAGCCATGTAGCAGCTGGGCCAGGATAGGGGCCAGTGCTGGGGCGAGTGGCGGGCGTTGGCAGAGGCTAGGATAGAGGCCAGTGCTGGGAAGGGGGAGCTGGCAGCACTGTTCCCGCTAGTCTATCCCTGTGCGGAATAATTGTATGTGCACTGAGGCACATGCAAATGTGCACCACCAGTAAAATCAAAACCCAGCTGTGAGTGCTCTGCTAATCAGCTGGGCATAAGAAGCCAGAAGAGGCCAATGCTGGGAGGTGTGGTGGCTAGCAGAGGCTTCCTCTGCTGTGGCACTGTCCATGAGTGCAGGGGGAGGGCAGCACTGACCCCTGAAGGGCTGACCAGCAGCTGGCAGGGAAACTAGCACCGCAGCAGGAGCCCATGCGCACACACTCCCAGCAGTGCTGATGCAGGGAAAGCATAGTAAGGCAGTTCTTGCTGGTGCTGCTCTTGGGGAGTGGTGGGACTGCCCCTGCACTCACTGGAAGTGGTGTGGCAGAAGGAAGAGATGGGGTGGGAGAGGAACAAGGGTGGGGCAGGGGTGGAGAGAGGCAGGGCTTGGGGCAGAGGAGGGTTGTTCCAGGCCTTCCCCAGGCTGTGGGGCATATGGCTGGTTTCCCCCCTGGAAACTGCCTCACCAGTTGTTTCTGGGGGCCAGTGCTGGGGCTAGGGTTGAGAGGGCTGGAAGAAGCCAACATAGGAGGTGGGGCGGGAAAGCTGGCAGAGATCTGCATAGGGGGTAGTGCTTAAGGCACAACCAAGGAACTGTTATCCCCCAGTCTGTTCCAGAGGTGGGCAATAATTTTTGATGGGGGGCCACTCCAAGATTTTTGGTAAGTGGTCAAGGGCTGCACTTTTCTATGGAGGGCATGCCATGGTATGGCACGGAGGATGGGAATAAATGGGAGCTCAGGGTAGGGGACTGGAGTGCAGAGAGGGTGCAGGGTGTGAGAGGGAGTTTGAGTGAAGTGTTACCTGGGGCAGGGGATTGAATGCAGAAGAGGATTCTGACCTGGGAGAGGGGTGCAGAAGGTTTGGGTACACTGGGGCAGGGGATTGGGGTACAAAGTAGGGGGTGTAGGGTCAGGGAGGAGGTATAGGTGCACGAAGGATTCTAGACTGGGGAGAAGTGTAGGAGGGCACGTGAGTCTGGGAGGGAGTTGTGACCTGGGGTAGGGGTACCAGAGGGGTGCTAAGGATTTGGGTGGTTACCTGGGGCAGAGAGTTGGGGTGTGGGAGGGGTTGGGATGCCAAATGAAGGTTCTGGCTGGTAAGTAGTGCCTTGCCAGCTGCCCAGTGGGACTTAGGCAACCCCATTGCCTGCCCCAATCCCAGCCTGCTCAAAGTGGCTCGCTGCTGGGGCCATGTTCCTCTGCACTGTGCTGGCGGAGGGGAGAGACAGGGACTTCACATGCTGCCCTTACCCCCAGCACAATCTCAGCCAATGGGAGTTGTGATGATTGTGCTGGGGGTGGGCGCAGCGCACAAAGTCTCCCCCACTTCTGCAAGGGGCACACAGTGCCTAGAAGCACAAGGCCTCTGCAGCTGGCTGCTTTGAGTGGCCTGAGGCTGTGGCAAACAGGCTGTATTTTGCCCGCCACTAGTCTTTTTCTTCAGCCTAAGTCTGCCAATCCGTAACTGCAAGACAGTTACAGCAACTTGATGATACACCTTGCACATCCTTCCCTTTCATCCTGAGCACTGCACGTTACCCAAAACCCACCCATCAAAACATAGTGCTGTGACCCACTGAGAGCAAGCCTAAAAAGAGGACATGCAGGATCTAGGCAGGCCTTCCATTCTCCAGTCATCTGAAGAAGTGGGCTGTGCCCACGAAAACTCATGATATCATCTACGTGTTTTGTTAGTCTTTAAAGTGCTAACAGACTATTTGTTGTGTTTTTAAGTTTTTCCTGTTACAGACTACCTTGGCTACCCCTCTGAAAGTTTTAAGCCAGACAGTCCTGGTGTCACTACTGACAGGGGGCATGCAGTAGGATCTAGTTGTCCTTGAGAGGCCATTCTGGCAGGTGGCAGGCCCACACCATGCAGGAAGTATTCTGGAGGTCAGTGGCCATCCTAACACTACATCTGAGGCCTTGGGGTGTGATTTTTTTAAATAACATTTTTATACCTGTATTACCACCAATTTTGGCAACACTGGTCTCCACATATATTACTGTGCTGCACACCACTTAGGACTTCACTGCAACAGTCAGGACAGAATTCCCACCCAGGGGCGGATATAGGGCAGGGCGAGCGGGGCAGCCACCCCGGGCCCCGCGCTTCAAAAAGCCCCGCGCATGCGCCGTGGCAAAGGGGGGCCCCGCAAAATGGTCATCTGCCCCTGTTCCCACCCTTTTGTTCCACAAATACAAACTAAAAGAAGAATCTCCAATAGCAGAACACCGTTTTGTGATTCATTGCTGAGCTGTTCCAATTTTATCCAGTAGATGGCAGTTATGCACATACAAAGCCCAGTTTATTATGCGTGCCACTGAGACAATACTGGTGTAAAATTCTGATAGGATGCATCTAGACTGGCATGATTTTGTGCAAATACTTTTAACGGAAAAGTTTTTCTGTTAAAAGTATTTGCGCAAGAGAGCGTCTATACTGGCATGTGCTTTTGCGCAAAAGCATCCGTGCCAGTGTAGACGCTCTCTTGTGCAAGAAAGCTCCGATGGCCATTTTAGCCATCGGGCTTTCTTGTGCAAGAAATTAACGTGGCTGTCTACACTGGCCCTCTTGCACAAGAATACTTGCGCAAGAGGGCTTATCCCTGAGTGGGAGTGTGGAGTTTATTTGCAAGAACCACTGATTTTGTACATTACAAAGTCAGTGTTCTTGCGCAAATACTCACGGCCAGTGTAGACAGGCAGCAAGATTTTGCACAAAATCTTGCCAGTCTAAACGCAGCCATAAAGTTTTCTATATCATGCAGAAAAATCTAAGCTATGCTGCATTAATTTCTCTGAAACAAGATATAGCACCGTAGATGTAAAATGTTATGTAAATGATAAGTATGTTGCAAACATGAGCTTCATAATTTTCCTACCAATGTTGTGAAGTGGGGAAAGTACAGTTCCCCATTGTTTAGAATAGGAAACAGACACTGAGAGGAGGAGCAGTATGCGTAAGATCACACAAGAAATTACTGGCACAGCAAGGATGAAAACGAAGGAGTCTTTTGTTCCTATTCCCTCTCCATAGCTTACAAAAAGGTCAGTGTAGGCTAGCAGTAAATAGGGATCTCAAATTAGGGAAAGCTGAGACAGACTGCTAGCACCATTAACCCACTTCTAGATAGATACCACTTTAGTGGCCTGTTCTAACAGGGTGGGTGCTGTGCTAGTAGTGTCTGAATGTATTGCCCAGGTCAGGGTATAACAGGATTTTTTTTTTTTTTTAGGCTACGTCTAGACTGGCATGATTTTCCGGAAATGCTTTTAACGGAAAAGTTTTCCGTTAAAAGCATTTTTGGGAAAGAGTGTCTAGATTGGCACGGACGCTTTTCCGCAAAAGCACTTTTATGCGGAAAAGCGTCGTGGCCAATCTAGACGCGCTTATGCAAAAAGCCCGATATCCATTTTCGCAATCGGGGCTTTTGCAAAACAAATCTCAGCTGTCTACACTGGCCCTTTGCAAAAGTTTTGTGCAAAAGGGACTTTGCCCGAACGGGAGCAGTATAGTATTTCTGCAAAAGCACTGATTTCTTACAGCAGGAAGTCAGTGCTTTTGCGGAAATTCAAGCGGCCAGTGTAGACAGCTGGCCAGTTTTTCCGGAAAAGCGGCTGATTTTCTGGAAAAACTGGCCAGTCTAGACACAGCCTTAATGTAAAACTGTTTTGGGTATACTGAAAAGCAGCACACACCAGAGTTTTGGCTGAGTTGGTGTTTAAGCAAGCACAGGTTACTGAGATCCGCCCAAAGAATGCCAAGAAGGGTGATGAAAGCGAGAGAGATGACAGACACCACAGGGAAAACACAGCTCTGTGACAGGAGGTCGTTGTTGGTGTTTTAAAATACATGCATCAGAAAGTTTACCTGTAGTCACTGATTAACTGCTGTCTAAAGGAAACCATTCCTGTTTTTTTTTAATAAATTTTAAGGAGGGCAACACCACAAATGTGGTGTGAGGGGAGATGACCACAACTAAGGATGAGTCAGAGAGCCCAGAATCTTCTTGTAAATGCATGAAATTCAAAACCAAGAACAGATTAGCCAAGTCCTGGAATAATTGGTTCTTCATCTGATGGTCTTCTCTGGCACTGTCTCAAGATCAGACACGGAGCAGCACCACCTCCTTTCCTTCAGCTAGTTCTTTATTTCAGTTCTCTCCAAGGGTGGATCTCCTACCAGTGTAAATTTCGAGTCCTGCCCACCATCTGCACTACAATTGCTAGCCTATACCCCCATCCCACCCCTACCCCACCACTTTGAGCTCTGTTTTCACTGCAGCTGATAAGAAACAAAAACTACCTGGACTCTTTCACTTCACTGCTAACTGGCAGACAGCAAATGAAAAATAAACCAGATCAGGAGCTTTGGGGCCATCAGTGGCTCTGTGCTCTGGCAAAGCAGCAGGAAGTAAATACAACTGAACAGGAGAAAATTGACTTTGCTCACTTGAATGTTGCTCTGGGAGAGTAGAGAAAAACCCATTTCCATGCATTGGGTGCTAGTCATATGCTCCAGCAAGCATTCCATATAGAATGCCTGACATGCTATTTCTGTAAGGAAGTCAGGCGAACGTAGAGACAGTTCCTAGCATGAAGAGATCAGAAATCCAGGAAGGCAGAAAGAGATATAGACATGGTCTAAAGGAAAGGCAGAGTTTATTTTAAAAGCAGGGAAGATGGATGCAAGGAATTATAGATTAGTTACAAAGGATGGAGGAGGGAAAGGGGTAGGTGTTAAAAGAAAGAGGCAACTGAGGTCCAGGGCAAATCGTCAGTGAACAGAAATGAGGAGACAGGGCAAAGCAGCAGTGAACAGCAGCTGGGTGGAGATAGGGGGCTCCTGTCTAAAAACTGCTAGATTAAAAGGGGTCAGGAACACCCCCAAGAATTGCAGTTTTACTGCCCAGAGCACAGATGCTCATAAAGCTTCAGACTTACCCAAGCAAAGGGGAGAAAGATGGGATCATTTCCTGGGAGCATATCACCATTTGCTGCCCTTTTTAATCTCCTCATGCTGCCAGTGCCTCTCAACAGCAGCTGCAGCTCTCTGAACTCATAGTCACATAACTGGAGGAGATCGAAGTTGGTAGTTACAATACCTGCACCCTAAAGCTAGACATCTCCACTGCAGTTAACGTGAAACTGGCAGCTCCTTGAAACTCAGGCAATATGAAAGCTTGAAATAAACAATGGGGCCAAGTTATTGTTTTACACTGGCAAAAATCATCCTATATGCTTTCAAACCTAGAGGCAAGGAAGACAATTCATCCCGGCAGAAACTCTAGCTAACATAGGGACTGAATTGAGGGGGCTGCCTTGTGCCTGTTTGAATCTGTATCTGCAAGGGGCCAATTTGACCCAATCATAGGCAAGGACGATCCTGAACATTCCCCTAAATTACACTAGGAAAGTAGGTTAAGTTTAACCAGTTAACTGATTAAACCAGGGTGGGCTGGAAGGGCTCCGGCCTGGCTGCTTCCAGCCCTGCACTGAACTGCCAGCTCCAGCCTCTGTGCACTAGGAGCCGGCAGCCCCAGGGGGCTGGAGCAGCCTTCCGCGGGCTGCTAGCTTCCAGGTAATGATTAACCATTACCTGGTAAACATCACCTATTAAGGGTGACGCTTACTGGGTAACCAGTTATCCATTCACATCCCTAAATTACACCCTGGATTTCATGACTCCATCTATGTCCCTTTCCTCCTCATTCTTCCTCTGACCCATCCTTGCTCTGCTCCAGAATGCCCCGTGAGCCAGTGGTATTCACTGTGAGGGTTTTATGCCTGCAGTATTATGCTTTTGTGCTAGTGTAGTTGGCCTAAGGAGGTCATAGACAAGTATGAATTAGTCTTCTGCTAAAATCTGATCCATTGTGAACTCTGTTCTGTGAATCCAAGGAAATACAGAGCTGGAATCCCCCTTGGGTACAAACACAGTAGGAGGCCTCAACTGAATAAAGCAAGGGACTTTCCAGATACAAGTAATAAAGTTACTTTCTTCTTTATAGTGCTTTTGATTAGTAGATCTCAAAATGCTTTACAAAGAAGGTCAGTATCATCCCCATTTTACAGATGGGGAAACTGAGGCACAGAACAGGGATGTGACTTGTGATAGTCAGAGCTGTCCCATCCATAGGACAGTTCGAGGTTGATGCCCTAGGTCCCACGCTTTGGAGGGCTCCACAGTGGCTGCTTCAACCATCCTATGGATGGGGCCCAGCAATATAACAGAACACCACTGGTTGTCACCTACAGCCCCCAGCTAAAACCCTTCCAGTGCATTGACAACCTACAACCAATCCTGGAAAATGATCCCTTACTCTCACAGTTCTTTGGAGGCAGGCCAGTCCTCACATACGGATAGTTCCCCAATCTGAAGCAATACTCACCAGCAGCCACAAATCACCACAGAAACACTAACCCAGGACCCTATTCCTGCAACAAACTCCGCTGCCAGCTCTGTCCACATAGCTACCTTAGTGACACCATCACAGGACCCAACCACATCAGCCACACCATCAGGGGCTCATCCACCTGCACACCCACTAATAGGCCCATACATAGGAATTTCTGTGGGAGGGGTGCTTCTTTTGTAAATGTGGACTGCACATTTTTTAAATATAAAGGAGTTCAAAATAGTCATGCAATGAGTGTGCATATGAGAGGTTAATGAAAAATGTGAATGGAAAGACTGATTGGTAAAATGATTTTGTTAAACTAAAAATTTACACAGTAGTAAAGGTTATATAGAAATTACCTTCTGGGATTATGGTGGGCAGTGCAGCCGCCATGCCATCCTGCCCCCCACCCACTCCCTTGGCCACCTCTGCCTGCTGCTGCTCTACCAGCTGGGTGAGGCCAGTGCCAGGTGAGAGCGGGGGGGGGCTTCCAGCCAGTGGGGCCAGGCCTGGGCTGCTCCTCACAGGTGGGGGCGCTGTTCCCCTGGCCCTGTGTAGCCAGACATGAACCCCATCTTGTTTCCCGGCCCCCAAAGAGCAAGAGAAAGGCAGTCAGCCTTTGATGCCCTGGGAACGCAGGTGTGCTGCCTGTCCCTGACTCTACCATAAACAGAAACCAGACAGTAAATGGGCTAGCTGACGACCCGGGGCCTCCCGCCGCCCTGATGGCTAGTACCAGTAATTGACACGCCTGCACTGTCCCAGGAGAGGAATCTTCGCCCATCACATACTAGAAGTGCCCATTGTCTGCATTTTCCCAGGTGTGAATTATGCTTTGCACCCTTCGTGGGAAACTTGGCATTCAAAGCCATTTTTCCTAATTGGCCACTTGAGACCAGGAAGAAGCCTCGTGACCCAAGGGGTATAAAGAGGGGTTTAGTAGCCCACCCCATTTGAGCTCCAATCATCTACACCTGCTGGCAGGTATTGATTGTCTCCCGAGGTCTGTGGGGCGCCCAACCTCGCCCTACTTCTTCCCGAGGATTGAGAGAAAGACGCTGGCCACGCCAAGTCTGGAACGAGGGGTGAGAATATATACCTGCTATGTGTCTATTTTGCATGCATTTAATAAGAGCTCAGAGAACCAAAAGGGTTTCATGGTACCTGTAAGTGACTTTTGTTTTAAGTGTAATTTCTGTTCTGTCCTTTTGTAGTGGCTGTGTTATCTGTAACACAGCAGTAGCATTTAACAGCTAAGTTTACCCTGTAACAATAAAATAGTAACTGTTTAAGCTTTAACCTGACTCCTTCAGTTGCTGTAACAGAACCAAGCACAATTTAAAAGAACTCCAGCCGGTCATAAGGGACAGATCCATTGGGGCGCCCGTCAACCTCTTCCAGGTTGCCCGCTGCTAAGGACCCCGGTGCTGGCAGTTGAAGTCTCGGGTGTATAATACACACACACACACCACTCACTGCCCTGACCAATCGGCTGACACCCTGCCGTGCTGCCACCAGCTCCGCCCACCTCAATACAGCGCTCTCCCATCCCAACAGAGCCCCCTCACACTTACTTGGGGAACCATGGGGGTGCATTTGCACCCGCTTGCATACAGGCCTGACTAATGTAATATATGCCATCAAGTGCCAGCAATGCCCCTCTGCCATGTATATTGACCAAACCAGACAGTTTCTGCACCAAAGGTTAAATGGAAACAAATCAAACATTAAGAAAGGTAGCATACAAAAACCAGTATGAGACCACTTTAACCTCCCTAGATGGTCAGGCAGAGGAGGTTTCAGCATATGAAGTGGAAGACTGGATTTGGGTAGGTTCTTTTTAACTTAAAGTACTGACCACCAGCAAGGGAAAATTGTTTGCATTTTGTATCTAATGTTATAATTGTTTCATACTTCCTGGAGAGGAGGAGCAAATATTTGCCTGCAAATCAGATTTTGTAAAGAGTGATTTGCAGTCCTTGATTTTTAACTAGCATTCCTCACCTAGCCCGTGTCATTGTTGTGATCATGAAGTTGAAAGAGGATGGGGAGGCTCTTTTTGGTGCTGTGCAATCGTTCCCCCATCCTTTGGCAGAGTTGTAGTGCCTTGTTAGATTTACTTTTAAATGCCTAAGTAGTGAGTGGTGTTTTCATTCCCTTCCACTACCTTGGGTGTGTCACCTGAATTAATCTCCTTTGAAGGGAAGGCCCCACTGCACAACATGCCTAGTATCATTTTGCTCTTCCAAAACATCATTGGAAAGACTGTTACAGGTTAGGATTCACTTGCTACTTAAGCAATTTGTAATTTGCTACCCCATGGGGGCTGCAGCACAAGTTAGAAGCAAGTTGCAGAGGGTTTTACTGGGCCTAGCATGTCTTGCCCCTTGCAGCTTATACTGCCTGAGAGATAAAGTAGATTTCTGGGGTGTTTGGACACAAAGGCTATGTCTACACTACAAGTTTTCTCGGCAAAAAAATATGCTAATGAGGGACTCGTTCATATGAGTCGCAATCTCATTTGCATATTTTCTGCTGATCTGTTTTTGCATTAGGGGTTTTTGCGCAAAAACAAGCAGTGTGGACGTTTTCTTTTTGTGCAAAAACACCTTTTTCCGCAAGATCGGTAACCGATCCGTTTTTGCACTAAGGGTTTTTGCGCAAAAACAAGCAGTGTGGACGTTTTCTTTTTGCGCAAAAACCCCTTTTTCCGCAAGATCGGTAAATCTCCTTTTCTGGGGCATAAGGATCTTGCGGGAAAAGGGGTTTTTGCGCAAAAAGAAAACGTCCACAATGCTTATTTTTGCGCAAAAAAGCCCTAGCACAAAAATGGATCAGCAGAAAATATGCAAATGAGATCACAACTCATGCAAATGAGTCCTTCATTAGCATACTTTTTGCCGAGAACACTCATAGTGTAGACGTAGCCATAGGGTCAGATATACCCAATCTAGCTTGACAAGGCAAGAATTGTGTGTCCAATGGCCCCCGCAGGCTCTTCTACAGTTATTTATCAAACAACAATATAAAAAGTTCTCTAAACTACAACCCCTAGCTACTGGTAAGTTTTCGAGAGGCATTCTGAAAGTGAGGGACTGAACAGGGAAAAATAATTAGATGCCAACAGAAAGGCAAGGTGAGGTGAACTGTCACCTGTTCCTAACGTTGCTTGATTGGGAAATCAGCACCAAACCGGTCCTACTACCACTCCCAATGATTTTCAATTTTCAACCCCTTGCTGCTTTCTGGTGGCAAGAATGTGCCTGTGTCTCCCTGTCAGAGAAGTTTTTTCCTCTCAGTATTTTCTGTTTATGCTTCTCTAATTTTCCTTCTTTGCCAGTGTTGAGTGGGCCTTTATTCAGTGAGTTTTGTTGTTTGCAGAATAAGGCACTATTCAGTATGGCTACGTCTACACTACGAGTTTTCTTGGCAAAAAATATGCTAATGAAGGACTCATTTGCATGAGTCGCGGACTCATTTGCATATAATCCCTCATTAGCATTTTTTTTGCCGAGAAAACTCATCGTGTAGACGTAGCCTACCTCCGTAGGTGCCAGGGATAAGAAGCCAGCAGCGTTGGTAGACAGACTGCAGAAGAATGTCTCCCTTATAGTGGATTGGCAGATAAAGCTAGCTACTTTGCATTATTTATCAAGTTCACCAATTCATTTAGATGTCTTCAGTTAAACACACACATTGCATTTTGTACATGGAATAAATATATACCTAACTGATATCAGGCTCTGCTGCTGCCTCAGTTTCCCCATGTTGGGGTCCTCAAGAGACTGCCGCCAGATTCTTGTGCAAATAATGCTAGCTAGGTATTTTCATCCGGCTGCCATAGAAAGCCCCATCTTCTTTAGCTTTGAGTCCCCTGCAAGTCTCTCTCCTCTCAGGGATGGAGCAGGCTCCCTCACAGGCTTGTGTATGGGACTTCCTATCAGATGTTCCTGGTCGCTTGACCCAACCACAATGACTGCCACAAACCCAGATCCAACCTCTCGGGCCAGATAACTAGTTACCCACATTGGGCTGAGCCCAACTCCTCAATAGGTTGGTTACTCAACCCTGTAACAATACCCCATGGCTACGTCTACACTGCCGGTTTTGCTGGCGGTGAGTATGCAAATGAGGTGTGGATTAGCATATCGCTGCACCTCATTTGCAGGGCTCGACAAATAATGTAATCTACTTGCCCGTGGCAAGTAGATTACAACCCGGAAGAGCCAGCGCAGAGCGATCTGCGCATGCACAGAATGCAAAACCGCGCGAAACTGTGCGGCTGGCGAGTGGGGCTCGCGGCCGCTTGGCGAGCCCTGCTCATTTGCATAATTTATGCATGGTGGTTTTGCAGGGGAAAAAAGGAGTGTGAATGTTTTCTTTTTGCGCAAAACCCCCTTTTCCCACAAGATCCTTATGCCCCAAAAAAGGAGGTTTACCGATCTGGCAGAAAAAGGGGTTTTTGCGCAAAAAGAAAACATCCACTCTACTTTTTCCCCCCTGCAAAAACACCGTGCATAAATTATGCAAATGAGGCACTGTGATATGCTAATCTACACCTCATTTGCATACTCACTGCCAGCAAAACCGGCAGTGTAGACGTAGCCCATGAGCTTAGTAACATGAACATATGCTCCAAGTATATCTTTGAACTGCCACATCTATGTCCACAACTTCTTCCAATACAGAGGTTTGGGGTCCGAATGTCTTAGAATCAGAGTTGAAAGAGACCCTTAGGTCATGGAGTCCAAACCCCTGCCTAAAGCAGGACCAATCCCAACTAAATCATCCCAGCCAGGGTTTTGTCAAGCCAGGACGTAAAAACCTCGAGGGATGGAAATTACTTAGGTAACCCATTCCAGTGCTTCACCGCCTTCCTAGTAAAAGTTTTTTCTAATATCCAACCTAGACCTCTCCCACTTCAACTTGAGACCATTGCTCCTCGTTCTGCCATCCGTCACTACAGAGAATAGCCTCTCTCCATCCTCTTTATAACTTCCCTTCAGGTAGTTAAAGGCTGCTATCACAGTCCCCCCCCTCCTTCTTCTCTACTGTAGACTAGCCCAAATCCCTCATAAGTCATGTGCTCCAGCCCCCTAATAATTTTCGTTGCCCTTCACTGGACTTTCTCCAATGCATCCACATCCTTTCTGTAATGGGGCCGGGGCGCCATGCTCCAGATGTGGTGTCACCAGTGCCAAATAAAGGGGAATAATCACTTCTTGAGATTTGCTGGCAATGCACCCCAATATGCCATTAGCCTTCTTGGCTACAAGGGCACACTGTTGACTCATTTGCAGCTTCTCATTCACTGTCATCCCCAGGTCCTTTTCTGCGGAACTGCTGCTTAGTCAGTCAGTCCCCAGCTTGTAACAATGCTTGGGATTCTTCTGTCCCAAGTGCAGCACTCGGCACTTGTCCTTGCTGAACCTCATCAGATTTATTTTGGCCCAGTCCTCCAATTTGTCTAGGTCACTCTGGACCACTCTGGTCTGGTTGAATGTTCATGGCTATTTCCTTCTAACAGAGCCTAATCCTGGTTGCTCAATTTCTCAGTCATTTTATCATGGTCTCATGCAATTGCTGTCCCTGACTTCTTAACACCTAATTCATGTCAATGTTAGATCCCCTAAGCAGGGACGTATTAAGAAAGCCAGGCCTTCCTGGCCCCACCTCAGAGCCTAGGGGAGCCCACAAACTGTAATAATCTGGGGCCTCCTCAAGCAATGTTCCTTCTAATCTTTTCCATTCATATGTGGATTTTTCCCGTCCATGTGTGGAATAATGTTATGTGCACTGAGGCATGTGCAAATGTGCACCACCAGTAGAGACAAAAAACCTAGCTTTGGGTGCTCTGCTAATCAGCTGCAGAGCATCTGAATCTCTCCTGACAGGCTGCATAAGTGCACAGCTTACAGAGAACACTGCCCACAAGAGTGAATCTGACCCTACCGCTGAGTTTTCAGGTCTAGGGCTTCTTACACTTTGAAATAGAACAGTCCCTTTTTTTAGGCATGAGCAAAAGCCACACATGCACGTAAGTTTTATTCTCACCCAGGGCCAGCTCTCTCTATCCATTTCTTCCACTGAAAAACTAACAGAAGCACAGAAAATAAATGCACAATTTAGATCCTTCTCTGCCATAATTTTTAAAAGAGGGACCGGGGGCAAAGTGAAAAGGCCTGTCTGCAAAGCTCTGTTCCACTGTCTCAGTCATGCCTTCATCTGGCTCAGTGATGAGAAACCTAGGCTAGTGAGGGGGTCACATGAGTGACCCTCCTTCTTTTCAATGGACTGCAAGATTGTCGTAACCAAGATGGTCTCTTGGGATAGAGCAGTTTTGCTCACTGCGCTTGCATACCTAGAATTTCTGGGCTGTGATGGCTGAACTGTAGCAGGGCTTTGATTGGATACAGAAGGAGCGCACAGCTACTTGGAAACCATCAGAATCTGGCAACCCTGCATGTGGGCAGTGGTAAACAGATTGTCTCACAAGCCATACACAGAACCCCAATGGCCGCATGTGGTCCATGGGCCACAGGTCGTCCACTGCTGATCTGGATCATAAGCTAATGGGTTAGAATAAGCCAGTCACCCTCATATGGGCCTCACCCCCTTTTCCACCCAGCTGCTTCAATGGGCATCACCTGGCTCATGTTTTCAGTGTCCTATGCTGGTCCCATGGTCACAGTCTCATTCGTAGGCTGTCTCTCTGCTCTATCAAAATTGTATCAATACATTTCAGCTTCAATGTAATTTTATACACATTTCTAAACAGCTTTTAAAAGACCAAATCCGCCTTTCCCCAGCATCCAGCTCATCGCCCGAGCCAATTTAGACCTCTCACTGAGCTGCTCTGTAGCAGGCAAGAGTTCTTGGTAAGTGCTCACATATTCCACCTCTTCCTTCTCAGCTGCTGACTGGGATACTGCTGGGCTCTGCCTTGGATCTCTCATTCACAGAAACAGGCCCAGCAGCCTGGACTGCTTTAGCATGGAGATAGATGCTGGTATATGGCCTCTTCTGGGTCATTTTCAGCACTCATTGTGGGAGTCTGAGCATCTTGGGTCCTCCAGGCAGCATGGATGAGTCCCTACTTGCTCCCACTGGATTCCCAATGCAAGTCTTGTTCTGAAACTTAGCGGCTGTGTCTACATTGGTAAGATTTTGCGCAAAAACAGCCGCTTTTGCGCAAAAACTTGCTGCCTGTCTACACTGGCCGCGAGTTCTTGCGCAAGAACACTGACGTTCTAATGTAAGAAATCAGTGCTTCTTGTGCAAGAACTATGACGCTCCCTCTTAGGAATAAGCCCTCTTGCGCAAGTGTTCTTGCGCAAGAGGCCAGTGTAGACAGGCAACATGAATTTCTTGCGCAAGAAAGCCCGATGGCTAAAATGGCCATCGGTGCTTTCAGAAGAGAGCGCCTACACTGGCACGGATGCTTTAAGCACATCTCTTGTGCAAAAGCACATGCCAGTGTAGACGTTTCTTGCGCAAGAAATACTTTAACGCAAAAACTCTTGCGTTAAAAGTATTTGCGCAAAATCTTGCCAATGTAGACGTAGCCAGCGTGTTTGCATCAGTGGGTGCAGTGACATTTAAAATGGTGAACCAGGCCCCAAAATCCAGCCTCACAGGATGAATCCTTTAAGCAGGCCCTTCCTGACTGGGCACGTGATGGAGACTTCTTCACATTCCCCTTCCTTCTGAAGCTGTAGGGCAGTGGTCACCAACCAGTAGATCAGGATTTACTGGTAGATCTTGGAGCCTCTGACAGGTGATTTTGACTTGTTTGGCCAAGAGGCTATCAAGTGCCTGCACTTCAGCTGCCCCTCCCCCCACTGCTGCTCATCTCCTATCTTTTGCCCTGGAGCTATTCCTCCCCCCCCCCGGGAGCCTCCTGTTTGCTGTTCAGGGAAGGGGAGGGAGAGGAAAGAGGGGGCATAACAAGACTTAGGATGGAGGGAGTTTGCTGGCTGCTTTAGAAAGTGCTCCAGGGCCAGGGCAGGGGTGAGCCTGCCTTAGTTCCACTGCACCACCACCCAGGAGCCACCTGAGGTAAGCAGTGCCCAGGTGGAGCCCACATCACAAACTCCCACCCCAGTCATGAACCCCCTCCTGCATCCCAAGCCCCTGCCCTAGCCCCGAGCACCCCTGCATCAAAACACCCTCCCAGAGCCTGCACCTAGAACCCCTCCTACATGTCAACTGCCTGCCCCAAGCTCAGCTCAGAGCCCCTCTCACACTCCAGGTTCCTTAATCCAAGACCAGAGCCTGCACCCCAGCCCTCTGCCCCAGCTTGATGAAAGTGAGTGAGGATGGGCAAGAGAGGGAGGATGGAGTGAGTAGGGGTGGGGTCTTGGAGAAGGGGCAGGAGGAAGGTGGGGACAAGGGTATTTATATCTGAGGTATATCTTGGATTGCACTTAAATTCAAAAAGTGATCTCGTGCTTAAAAAGGTTGGAGACCCCTGCTGTAGGGTCGGTGCTGTCTGCCTCAGGAGGTGAGTACAGACAGTACACACTTGGGTGGGGTATTACAGTGTTGAGGCATGTCCTCAGGGTGGCGGATTGAGGAAGCCCTCCATGGAGTGATCCCAAGGGGTTGCGCTGAATAATACGGAATAAGGCGCTGTGGACCAACAGTACCTAGAAGGGAAACTCTGATTCCAAACCGGGGCAAACTGAGCTCACTAAGCCTTTTTAGGCGCATCAGTCTAGGAGACGGTAACTCTGATCTCAAACCTGCGCTCTCTCCTCCAGTGTACATGTGGCAGTTTCTGTGCCTGTGCATGATGGTCAGAGTGAGAAGAAAGAGTGAGGTTGGAACTCACAAGCCTGCCTCACTTAAATCCATTCCTATGTGAAGGTATCTCTCTTGATGCCAAAGATTTACCTCTTGATGAAAGTCCTACGGTGATGGGCAAGTGTCATTGGATGCAGGTGGAGGATACCACTGGAAGTATTTAGTCAAAAACCTGCACGTAGGCGGCCCAGGTGTGATGGTCGTCTGTCTGCTGAACTGGAACAACAGCAGCTCCTGTATCCTGCCTGGGTGTCAAAGCAGCCCTATTTAGGGACAGTGCTCCTTTCTTCGAAAGAAGAGGGGGAGAGAAAATAATTGCTAAACACAGCTTGTTCCAACTGCACCCTGTCTGCTAACCATAACTGACTGGCTATCCAATTTTTGTGGTCACAAGGGAAAATCAACGACTAAACAGAAACTACGCTTTGCATCCTGGAATGTATGCACACTTCCTGATCGTGATGATGGCCATGAACACAAGACAGCAATCATTGGTAGAGAACTTGCATGTTATAAAATTGATGTCGCAGCTTTCAGCGAAACACGTATTTCTGGTACCAGCCAGTTCACAGAGGTTGGAGCAGGCTATTCATATTATTGTGTGGGCCACCCTGAGGGTCATCCAAGGCAAGCAGGAGTTGGCTTCGCCATCAGGACACTGCTAGTCACCCAACTTGAATACGAGCCACATGCCATCAGTCCTCACCTTATGACTGCAAAGTTTAGACTGAGGCAGGGACAATGCCTCATACTTGTAAGTACATATGCACCCACTTTGACTGCTGCAGATGATGAAAAGTAGGCTTTCTACACCAGCCTGAATTCAGTGATTTCTTCAGTACCTTTTAAATCCAAGCTATATATATTCTATGATTTTAATGCTAGAGTTGGTCAGGACTACATCACATGGCCAAAGGTGCTTGGACATCATGGTATTAGAAGTGAGAACTCAAATGGTACTCTTCTTCAAACATGTGCGCAGCATGAGCTTACTATTGCAAGCACATTCTTCCAACAGGCGAACAAATACAAAGCAACCTGAATGCACCTGTGACGGACCCCACCCCCATGCTTTATGAAATGGACTCATGGACATGAATATACATAACTCAAAGGTGGTTTGAGCGAATTATTTCATGTAACCCATCGATCTTCATGTCATGATCCGCTGGTTCTGTTTATCTTGCTCTGTTGTATGTATCATTTGAGTGTAGAAAATTAGACACATGGAGTGGGGAATACTTGGTGAGTTTCAAATGTGTGAAGGGGAGACATGGAGGGTGTTTCCTGCAACTTATAGATGAGCCACTGTTAAACAATATTTGTCCTTCAGTCTGAGCAGTGGTTAGTAGGGAGTGGCCTCAACTCCTTAACAAAAGGAATAGGAAAGCAGAGGCGGTCTTTTGGCTGGGCTGCACCTGAAGGAAGGAGCCTGAGTCCCCGGGGGGGGGGATGGACAACATCCCTGGTTGGGAGGGGCAGCTGGAAAGGAGGTTTTAGGGTGAGTTTGATTAAGTTTGTACTGAGATTTCAGTGTAGAATTAGCCAAGCGGTTTTGTTTCTTTTGATTTGTAACCTACTTTGCTCTGCCTACTTTCACTTATTACTACTTAAATCCTACTGCTTCAACTTAATACAACCATTTTTATTTTCTATCAAACCCAGTGTAAGCGATTGTTATCTGGGGGGGCAACCAGTGTGCACATTCCCCCTTTCATTGCTAAAAGAGGCTTATCTAATTCTTTGGGGTTTGATCCCATCTGGGGAGTGCTCTCTCAGGAGGCTGGGCCCTAAACTGCACTCTCGTTGGAGCTGAAGTGGTTCAGTATGTACTGCTTCTTGGTGGGGGCAGGGACCTCAGCTCGGGGCCTTTTGGCTGGGGGAGACCAGCGGAGCTGGCCCAGTAGGACCAGGCAGTGAGGAGCCTCAGAGAGTGGGAAGGCGAGTGGCAGTGGCCGTGTCGGCACCCCGAGGGGTCATCTGTGACCGCACCCCGTCACAGTGGTGCAGCGATCAGGGTAAATGTGCACAGCTAGTTGCTCTGGTCGCTTGTAGTGATTTTAGGTGGGTTCTAAGTCTGGTTTTGGAAGGTAGAGAAAGGGGTTACTAGTTTGTTATTTTCTGCTTGCTTATTTCGGGTAAGGGAAATAGAGTCAGGGAGATGAGTGAGAATGAGGTGCAGAAGGAATTGGAGCTGTACAGAATCCGGGAAGCAGCCAAAGAGGCAGAACACAAGAGACTGGTGGAGTTAAAGGGGCGTGATAGAGGTCATAAAAGCCCAAGCTGCCTGGAAGCAAGCTGCCTGCGAGGAAGCCCTAAAACTAATACGACTTGGAATGGACAGAGAAGGAAAAGCTCGAAGAGCTGCTCAAGAGAAGAGGGAAAGAGAGAGGCTGCATGTACTGGCTGTACTGGCTGAGAATTTTGTGCCATTTATTTTGGGAAATGACTTTTTTGATGTGGCTGAGACTATCCCTGGAACTGTCATCAATAAGGAGGAGCCTTGTGCTGAAATCCCAGAGGGGGAGGGAAATGCCACAAGGGCTGTAAAGGGCACAAGAGAGAATCTCTCTCATTCTCCTGCAGCTGAGCTGGACAATTTGCAGGCAGGGGGAGGGGTGGAGGAAGCCAGCCCTGACCCTGAGTCATTGCCCAGTATCAGTGGGTCTGTAATTAATTTACTCTGTACGGCTCAGAAACATGGACAATATATCGTTGCCATGTTTTGAAGCTCGATTAGTTCCATATGAGTTGTCTAAGGAAGATTGCCCATGGGAACTGGTGGGACAAAATTCCTAATACGGAGGTCTGTAAGCTGTGTGGTGTCATGGGCATGGAAGCAATGCTTATGAACAAACAGTTTCACTGGATTGGTCATGTTATGAGGATGGATGATACACGGATACCAAAGATGGTCTTCTGTGGCCAGCTTGCTCATGGAAAACGCTCTATCGGTGGTCAATATAAGCGCTATAAAGACACCTTAAAGGCCAATATGAAGTCATGTGGCATATCTCCCAATGATCTGGAAACTGTAGCTCAGGACAGATTGTCCTGGTGACAAACCATTGTACAGGCTCTTAATTGCTTTGACAGTCAGCATATCCAGGCATTGCAGGAAAAGCGGAGGATCCGAAAAGAACATACAGCGCCTGCAGTTGGCGGCTTTTTATGTGACATCTGTAATCAGCTCTGCCGATCAAGGATTGGTTTAGATGCTCACCAAAGGCTTCATAGAAGATGAGATCTGTCGATCGACGGCTTAGTCCAAGAAGAAGGATGCGGCAGGAGAAAAACGTAGTTTTAAGCCATACTAAAACGTAGTTTTAAGACAGATATATGTTGGGAAAATAACACTGCAGGGCACAGACTATCCAATAAGTTCTTGGACTGCATTGGAGACAACTTTTTATTTCAGAAGGTTGAAAAAGCTACCAGGGGGAAGCTGTTCTAGATTTGACCCTAACAAATAGGGAGGAACTGGTTGAGAATTTGAAAGTGGAAGGCAGCTTGGGTGAAAGTGATCATGAAATCATACAGTTCACAATTCTAAGGAAGGATAGAAGGGAGAACAGCAAAATAGAGACAATGGATTTCAGGGAGGCGGATTTTGGTAAGCTCAGAGAGCTGATAGGTAAGGTCCCATGGGAATCAAGACTGAGGGGAAAAACAACTGAGGAGAGTTGGCAGTTTTTCAAAGGGACATTGTTAAGGACCCAAAAGCAAGCTATTCCGATGTGTCGGAAAGATAGAAAATACGGCAAAAGACCACCTTGGCTTAACCACGAGATCTTGCATGATCTAAAAATAAAAAGGAGTCATATGAAAAATGGAAAGTAGGACAAATTACAAAGGATGAATATAGGCAAACAGCACAGGAATGCAGGGGCAAGATTAGAAAGGCAAAGGCACAGACTGAGCTCAAACTAGCTACGGGAATAAAGGGAAACAAGAAGACTTTTTATAAATACATTAGAAGCAAGAGGAAGACCAAGGAGAGGGTAGGCCCACTGGTCAGTGAGGAGGGAGAAACAGTAACAGGAAACTTGGAAATGGCAGAGATGCTCAATGACTTCTTTGTTTCGGTCTTCACCGAGAAGTCTGTAGGAATGCCTAACATAGTGAATGCTAGTGGGAAGGGGGTAGTTTTAGAAGGTAAAATAAAAAGAACAAGTAAAAATCACCTAGAAAAGTTAGATGCCTGCAAGTCACCAGGGCCTGATGAAATGCATCCTAGAATACTCAAGGAGCTGATAGAGGAGGTATCTGAGCCTCTAGCTATCATCTTTGGAAAATCATGGGAGACAGGAGAGATTCCAGAAGACTGGAAAAGGGCAAATATAGTGCCCATCTATAAAAAGGAAATAAGAACAACCCAGGAAACTACAGACCAGTTAGTTTAACTTCTGTGCCAGGGAAGATAATGGAGCAAGTAATTAAGGAAATCATCTGTAAACACTTGGAAGGTGGCAAGGTGATAGGGAACAGCCAGCATGGATTTGTAAAGAACAAATCATGTCAAACCAAACTGATAGCTTTCTTTAATAGGATAACGAGTCTTGTGGATAAGGGAGAAGCGGTGGATGTGGTATACCTAGACTTTAGTAAGGCATTTGATACGGTCTCGCATGATATTCTTATCAATAAACTAGGTAAATACAACTTAGATGGGGCTACTATAAGGTGGGTGCATAACTGGCTGGATAACCGTCAGAGAGTAGTTATTAATGGTTCACAATCCTGCTGGAAAGGCATAACAAGTGGGGTTCCGTGAGGGGTCTGTTTTGGGACCGGCTCTGTTCAATATCTTCATCAACGATTTAGATATTGGTATAGAAAGTACGCTTATTAAGTTTGCAGATGATACCAAGCTGGGAGGGGTTGCGACTAATCTGGAGGATAGGGTAACAATTCAAAATGACCTGGACAAATTGGAGAAATGGTCTGAGGTAAATAGGATGAAGTTTAATAAAGACAAATGCAAAGTGCTCCACTTAGGAAGGAACAATCAGTTTCATACATACAGAATGGGAAGCGACTGTCTGGGAAGTAGTATGGCAGAAAGGATCTAGGGGTTATAGTGGACCACAAGTTGAATATGAGTCAGCAGTGTGATGCTGTTGCAAAGAAAGCAAACATGATTCTGAGATGCATTAACAGATGTGTTGTGAGCAAGACACGAGAAGTAATTCTTCCGCTCTACTCTGCGCTGGTTAGGCCTCAGTTGGAGTATTGTGTCCAGTTCTGGGCACCGCATTTCAAGAAAGATGTGGAGAAATTGGAGAGGGTCCAGAGAAGAGCAACGAGAATGATTAAAGGTCTAGAGAACATGACCTATGAGGGAAGACTGAAGGAATTGGGTTTATTTAGTTTAGAAAAGAGAAGATTGAGGGGGGACATGATAGCAGTTTTTAGATATCTAAAAGGGTGTCATAAGGAGGAGGGAGAAAACTTGTTCATCTTGGCCTCTGAGGATAGAACAAGAAGCAATGGGCTTAAACTGCAGCAAGGAGGTTCAGGTTGGACATTAGGAAAAAGTTCCTAACTGTCAGGGTAGTCAGACACTGGAATAAATTGCCCAGGGAGGTTGTGGAATCCCCATCTCTGGAGATATTTAAGCGTAGGTTAGATAACTGTCTATCAGGGATGGTCTAGACAGTATTTGGTCCTGCCATGAGGGCAGGGGACTGGACTCGATGACCTCTCGAGGTCCCTTCCAGTCCTAGTATTCTATGATTCTATGATTCTAAGTGTGCAGGCATTTAGGAGTTCTATTCATTTTACTGGCTCATAAAATACACTGATATAAAGTGTGCTTTATTCCATAACCTTTTACTGTAATTAAGTCTTCTCAGTTTTCCTGCAGGAAGATAAGTTGGTGTTTTCTAGTTTTCTTGTAAGTTACAGCTTTTCTTTAAAGAGCAGCAATAATTTTGACAACTCAGATGCCTTATTTAAACAAATACCTGCTTGAATTAAATGCATGTTGAGCCTGAATGTTATCTGTCTTTTTATTTCACATCATCCTTCCCCCTGCTCTACCTTACTCGTGAATGGAATTAAAATAACAGGTACATTTTAACCAACAAGACCCATTTTTAAATTTGTATTTATTTTCTGAGCCATTCTCTGTTAAGAGAAATTGTATAAAACTCATTTTACAACTTAGTATATACACAACTATAAATTGACCCAAGAAAGTTTCTAAATTTGTATTGATGAAACCTGCTATTGGTGACTTTCTTCAGGTTCATCATATTGATCATGTATGGTGTGGTTAATACTTCTCTAGTCTTCATCTTCTTCTTTTGTCTTGTCAATTGACTGTGTCTGCTTAAGTCTTGCATTATCTCATGTTTAAGTCCAAATTTTTATTTTTCTTATATAGCTAAAAGTACTTGTTTATTAACTCCAGAGGGGGAGCCATGTTAGTCTGATTCTGCAAAAACAACAAGGAACTTTGTGGCATCTTTAAAGATTCACAGATTTATTAGGGCATCAACTTTCATGGGTAAAACCACTTTGTCAGACGCATGAAATGGAATTAGAGAGATAGGGATATACATGTATACTAGCATATCAAAAGAAGGGAGTTACTTATCAACTGTAGGGCCAGTGCTAAGGAGGCCAATTCAGTCAAGAGTGGATGTGCCTCACTCCTGGCAGTTGATGAGGAGGTGTGAATATGAAGAGAGGGGCAAAATTGCTTTTGAAGTGACACAAGCATTCTAAATCTTATTCAGTCCTAATCTGATTGTGTTAAATTTGCAAATTAATTGCAACTCTGCTGTTTCTCTTTGTAGTCTATCAGCTGCTGGGTGTGAGACACATCCACCCTGACTGAAATTTGAGTTTTGGGTCCTTAATTTATTTTTGGGGTTTTTTTGGAAAATAAAATGAAAATGCACAATCTTCATTTAAATCATTGCTCTGGGGTGGGGCTGAGGATGAGGGGTTCAGTATGCAGGCTACCCCAGGAAAGGAGGACCCTTTGGACCACTGAATTATAGAGTAAGAAGTGAAAAAGAATAAAATGCTAAAGGTGATCTGTAAAGGGATGAAAGGAGTATTGTCCATTTTGAGGATAAGGGGGCCTGAAGAATTTTAGCTATTCAGAAATGTATTGATTGGTTTTGCTTCTGATTAATATTAAACTGTCAGGACCTGCTTTTGCTTGGTGATTGGACAATTGGAGGGATGATGATGTGACATGATATTGAGAGGAGGAAGGGTTTTTAAAGTTCAGATTCTTTACAACTCTTCAGACCTGATTCTCTTCTCATTTACACTGAATTTATGCTCATAGAGCGCCGCCCATTGCAGTGCATATTGTTCTCCTGTACACCATTCTAAGAGAGAGAAGAACTCCAGGGATCTTGGATTTCTGTTATTTGCTTTTAATTTCCTTTTGTTAAGGACACCAAGGTGACCAACATTTGGTAGAAAAATTATTGTTTCACATTTAAATACTCCAACCTCTTGGAATGAGGTTTGATAGAAGTCCTGTCCTTCTTGTCTCCTCAAGAAAAGTCCAAGAAGAGAAGACAGTATTCCCAATACTTCCAAGCAAAAAACAATTGAAGCGAGTCCTCTGGTCTTCTTTATCTATCATAAAGAAGCAAAAACAGGGCTTCCTTTGTTTGTTTGTTTGTTTCCTTTGCTATTCCACCATTAAAATAAAATGGGAAGCCTGTTAATTCCCTTGATCTTTGGTTTAATTCCTGTCAACTAGGTTGGGTTGAGATTGTTTTCTTCCATAGTCACATTTAATGATTGCTTTATCTTATTCTTCTCTCCTTTTCTGTTGAGTTTGGATGAAAAGGAAACTGCTCAGCGATAACAGACAGGAAGGAAACAAAAGACCTACTTCAGCTCTTGCATGTGCCAATGCCAATTTTTCATCAGCAGGAGGACATTAATTTCACTGCTGCTGCTCCTGATTTACATAGGTGAAAATGACAGCAAGAATTCGGGGGAGGGGAGGGGTATGACGGCGAGTTGGGATTCCCCCTGATCATGCAGCCCCGTAGCAGCAAGAACAGACTCTGCCCTCCAATAGAATAGAGAGGATTTATTGCTTTTCCAGGATACAGCACAGCCTAGACGTGACGTGGCTACAGGAGTCTGGACTAGGATGCCTCAGACCCTTTGAGATGGGGTGCCTCAGCCCTTAGACTCCCAGCCCCCTTCCTTAGTCTGTCTCCTTCATGATTCCAGCCAGAAATTGACTCTTCCCCCAACACTCACTTCCTTTGTTCCATCCCCTTAACCAGTAGAACCGGTTCGGTCACTGTCATGGGGGCCCTCAAGGCACCCCCCGCTGGGCAGTGCTTACAGACAGAGGCCAGTAGGGGTCATCCACAGCCCACAGCCCAAGCACAGCAACCAGCAAGGTACTGACACTACATCACAAGGGGTTGCGGTTTTTGTATGTCCTATCCTGCACCCTTTACACGCCCATTGATGCCAGTGGGAGCTTTTCCAAAAGTGAGAATTCCAAAGCTGACTGAAGGATTTAGGCGCATGACTCCCATTTGTGTCACTGGGAATCGTGCGTCTAAAACGCCTCGGTGGCTTTAAAAATCTCAGCCTGTGGGGTTTTACAAATCACAGAAGTGTAGGACAGGAAGGGGCCTCAAGTTGTCATTTAGCCCACACACCCCCGTGCACTGGAGGCAGGGCCAAAATAAAATATAATCAAATAAAATACTACCCTGCAAAATGGACTGGATGGGGGCGAGGGAGTTCAAAGACAATGCCACTATTATAGCAGAATCATCTTATGGGAATGTTGCATATTGATTCATTATTATTGTTTCACCACTGTTAATAAATTCTTATTTTGACACAGTTGCTTTTGAGGATGAGTAATCTGAAATTAATTAGCAAAAATATACTGGCAGTGCTGGGTCGCTAGGATCCAAAAAGCTGCAAGATACATACACCCAACATCTCAAGGAGAGCTTTGTTTTCTTTGCAATTCCAGTAAGAAAAGTATGTTTTGGCCATCCCTATGTGTCTGCATGTGTGGTCAGGATGTTCAGTTTTAATCAGACCTCTTCTAGGCTGCTGATTGTTGGGCTAGGAGTACTTATCTTTTGCTCCCAGCTGCTGGTACACTCCTAGCTCATTTCTGCCCTGTGAGGTTTTCACTATTTCCCTACAATATATTCTTGGAAAGAGAAGGGGTGGGAATGGAAATTCTGAGCTGGTCAGATTGTCACATCCTGTTGCTTCACTTTGCCAGATTTGTGCCTCTTGAGAGGAAAGCCAGGAACCCACCCCATTGTTGGCATTAGTCCCAAGAGCTTGCAAGGTTGCTAGAGCAACTCTCCCTACTTTCCATTAAAACCTATGCTGCCTGGTCAGGGGAGAGGGAAAGTAACCTGCAGAGTGTTCTAGCAAGAAACTGACACTACAGTCTGGAAGAGACAACATGCTGGATCAGATTCACTTGCTGGCTGCTGTGAGCGTCCTGGGAGTCCTGGAGCAAGGTATGGTGACTGAATAACCATTCTTCCCCACTTGGATTAGCTAGTTTACATCCTTGTCACTCTCCTTTTATTTACATTAATTAATAACTCCTGTGATGGGGTAAATTAGGCCATTGAACCTTAGGCTGCACCTAGACAAAATCCACAGCATGCTAGGTCCTAATTGCTGGTGAAGTCCAGGTGGGGGAGGAGGTAGGCAGGATCTATAAAGAGAGGCAGGCTGAAGGGGTAGGAAGAGCTGTAGGTATATGCCCTGATGTAAGGGGGATGAGTAGAAAGTAGAAATGATTGAGGAGGAAGCAGATGAGGGAAGGCATTAAGGGCTGGAAAGTGAAACCAGAGAGCTGCTGGCTTGAGGGCCCCCAGACTGAAATTAGGTCTTACAGGGTGGGCCTGGGTTCCCCTATGTGTCTCTGCTGGAGTGAGGTAGTAGGGGGATAGCTCATTTGGTGGTAGCTGGAAGCACCCTTTGATAATATCCTGGAAGTAGGGAGATCTTTAATGTGGCTCAGCTAGAGGAAAGCACTGCAGTATCTGGCCTACGACAGGTCATTCAGTAAGCAAGGTGAATGACTGGCAGAGTAACTGCAGGATATGGCGTCTAGGGTTGCTAGGTGTCAGGTATTGACCTGGACAGTCTGGTATTTTTGCCTCCTGTCCAGTAAAAAAATTCAGAAAATACCAGGCACCTAAAATGTCTGGTATTTTCTGATTTCCCCGGCCAGGAGGCAAAAATGCTTTCCTGGGTGCTTACCTGGTTCCTCAGGGAGCAGGAAGACAAGATGGTAGATGCCATCGGCAGCCTGTTAGGGCCAAAAAGCCTCAAAAGTGTTTCTTAAAGGGGCCATGCTGTTTTTTAAATTTTTTAAAATTTTTTTTGCTTAACAACTCTCGGGGTCCCTTTTTTTCCCCCTCTTTCCTCAACAACTTTGCTCTTCCCCTGGTGGGTTTTTTTTTGGGGGGGGGGAGAGTGTGGGTGTGTGTCTGGTATGTTTGTATTTTTGGTTAAACCATCTGGCAACCCTAAGGGCATCGGACCAGGTGGCAGAGCCAATTTCTCAGACAGATCTGCTGATGGGGGGGGCATTTGCTTCAGGCCTGGCAATTCAAAAGGGCCCAGAGCTGCCACTAGTGCAGTGATGGTGGTGGACAATGCTCTGGCCCCTCTGAATGGCTGCTGGAGCACCAGAGTGCTGTGCGGGTGCTCCACATTGTTTGAGGACTGGAGGGAGTGGCCCAATGCTGCACTCCCTGCAGTACTAAAGGCTGACTGCCCTTGGCCCTGCTTGGGGCACTCACACCTGGGCCCGGATGAGCTACAAGGAGGCACTGCCAAGTGTTGAGTAGAGCAAACTCTCAGGCTGCGTCTAGACTGGCATGATTTTGCACAAATACTTTTAATGGAAAAGTTTTTCCATTAAAAGTATTTGCGCAAGAGAGCGTCTATACTGGCATGTGCCTTTGCACAAAGATTTGCTTTGCGCAAAAGCATCCATGCCAGTGTAGACGCTCTCTTGCAAGAAAGCTCTGATGGCCATTTTAGCCATCGGGCTTTCTTGCAAGAAATTAATGTGGCTGTCTACACTGGCCCTCTTGCGCAAGAATACTTGAGCAAGAGGACTTATCCCTGAGCGGGAGCATCGGAGTATTTGCGCAAGAACCACTGATTTTGTACATTACAAAGTCAGTGTTCTTGTGCAAATACTTGCGGCCAGTGTAGACAGGTGGCAAGATTTTTCGCAAAAGTGGATGCTTTTGCGCAAAATCATGCCAGTCTAGACGCAGCCTCAGGCTATGTCTACACTCGCGGCTTCTTGTGCAAGAAATATGCAAATGAGGCTAAGCATGGAATATTGCTGAGCCTCATTTGCATACCTAATGAGCCACCATTTTTGCAGAAGAGGCTCTTGCACCAGAAGGAGCTGTCTACACTGCCCCTTCTTGCGCAAGAAAAACCTTCTTGAGCAATGTCGTTACGCTGATTACTTTTCAGGAAGAACGGCATTGCGCAAGAGGTTTTTTCTTGCGCAAGAAGGGGCAGTGTAGACAGTTCCTTCTGGCGCAAGAGCCTCTTCTGCAAAAATGGTGGCTCATTAGGTATGCAAATGAGGCTCAGCGATATTCCATGCTTAGCCTCCTTCGCATATTTCTGGCACAAGAAGCCGCGAGTGTAGACAGCCTCACACTCCTGCTTTGTATATTACATTTCTGAGATTGGTCCAGTAATTCCTCAGCTTTTAAGACACTGAACAAGTAATTAGGCTGGGCTTCTAAATGCATTAGCCCTAAGGACTGTCAGTGATACCAGAGTAATAAGATGGGAGAGTCTAGGGAAGGACCTGTTTCTCAGGCATGGCATAAACCTAAACAGGCCCGTACACAGGAATTTCTGGGGGGGTGCGAGCTGTGGGAGGGGCTGATGGCTGCCCCACAGCCCAGCCCTGCCTGCCCCTGGCCTCGCTCCTGGGAGAGGTGGGGGAAAATCAGTCCCAGCCTTCCTCAGGCCAGCGTGCCACCAAGCCTCACACTTACTTGGAGGACCATGCGGGGAGAAGGGGTGCATTCACACGCCCTTCACACTCCCCTTGCATACGGGCCTCATAAATCTTAAGTCAAACTATCTACACCGCTTGGGTCTGTGGAAAAAGTGTGTGGCCTGTGTGATGTAGTTAGATTGACCTACTGCAGATACAGCTCTGTTGAGGGAAGAATTCCTCTGTCGAAGTATAAACAACGAGAAGTCCTGTGACTCCTTACAGACTAACATTTATTGGAGCATAAGCTTTTGTGGGCAAAGACCCACCTTTGTCAGTAGGGTTGCCAGGTATCCGGTTTTGAACCAGACAGTCCAGTATTTGAGCTTTCTGTGTGGGAAACAAATTGAGAAAATATAAATGTCCGGTATTTTCTAAATAAGATGAAATGTAGATTGTGATGTAATGTCAAGTATGTCCGATATTTTTGTTGAAACCATCTGGCAACCCTATCTGTCAGATGCATCAAATCTGTTAGTCTATAACAGTGTTTCTCAACCAATGGTATGAGTACTCCCAGGGGTACTCAAGAGAAGTCTGGGGGGTACGTCAACACAACTGAAATTTGGAGAAAACTGAATTTCTGTTTTAAGTTTTACAACGCTTTATTATTTTTGTACTTTTTACACCCAAAAATGTCATTGCCCACCCCGCTACGATTAACTTGTTTAAACAAATGTGTTGCAATGGTAGAAAAAAAAATGTGTGTGTCTGAAAACTGAAGGTACTGGGGGTACTTATAATTTTTTTTTTTAAAGGGGTACTTTATAAAAAAAAATGTTGAGAAAACACTGAGAAATAAGGTGCCACAGGACTTCTCGTTGTTTATGCAGATTCAGACTAACATGGCTACCCTCTGATTCTGTCAAAGGAGTTACTGTCTCTCAGAGAGGTAGATTACCTTGCATTAACAAACAAAAAAACCCAGAATCCCCCCCCCCTTGCATTAGCATAGGAAATATCTAAACTACAGTGGCTTCGCGGAAATGCTTGGAGTGCAAATATACCCACTTCTTGGGAATTTCTTGGGAATTTCTTGATGCATCTTAACTTACAAATGTAGAAAGCTCCCCAGGAAACAGGAAACTCCCTCCATTTTACAAATAGGCTCATTGTTTCCTTGAGGGACTATGGACTTCAGTGCGAACAAAAAGAAAATTGAAGAATGTCACATGGGCAGAAAAGTAGAGCAACTGGAGACGGTGAAGTAAAACCTTTCTGCAGGCAGGAAGCAAGGGGTTCTGGCAGAAAGGGAATCTTCTAGATCTTGTTCCTCACTGCATGGTAAAAAAGCAAGTGGCTAGGAACTTTTTCAGGAACCAGTGTGCATGATTTCCTGGCAGGTCTGGCTTGGCACTTGCAAACAGCACACAGGATTATCTAATAACATTGGCCATTTTTACTTGCTTTCTAGTGACCCTAGGCTTCCAACAGTGCCTACATAGGGATACACACACCTATTACTTCATCCTAAACCCAGCTCACTGGACTCTGGGGAAGGGGCATGGGTGTCAAAAGTGTGTGTGACTGTCGTGGTGAGATCAAACTGAGGAGGTGACTCTCTCTCACTAGGGAAGTAAAGGGTTAGCCTGTTACCAGCATGCTTACCCAGGTTACCAGTGAACTGGTGCCCCTTCCCCTTCCCCCCCATCTGGGGAAGTTCCCCACCCACAGAATCCTGGTTAATCTGTTACCCATTAACTTTTTTAATACCTCTCACAGTGAGAATTAGGGATTTGGGTTAGAGATAAGTGATGAGATTAAGTCACCAGTTCTTCCTGGCTACATAGGCAGTTCATACAGATGAGTCCTGAGAGAATCTAATTTCATATTGAGCTCTGACACACAGTGCTGAGTGCTTTGTATCCTTCCACACAGAGGCCTGGAGGAAGGGGGAATGTTGAACCCAATTACAGAGACATGGTGATTTTATCTATGCTGCAGAAGAACATTTGTCTTCCATTTAAATATCTTTTCCCTCCTTAGAACTAAGATGAGAGAGGATATCACTTGATAAGTGATAAATATTTCCAGCCTGTGCACTTGACATAATAATATGTTGGTTCCTGAAATTAGACCCACATATGGCTAGTGTGGCATAAGTCTGTCCTGTGAAATCTGGATGGTATGTGTGGAGCCTTGTCAGAGCTGGAGATATTTCTCTGGAAACTCTTGAAAATCTCTCATTAGTGGAGAAATCCGGTCCCTTCCAGAGGCATCACTTTTTTTTTCCCCGAGGAAATATTTGTATGAGTCCTGGGTATAATTCTTTTATGGTAGAGCTATAACAATAGTGCTAGGAAGTGTGTGGGTAGGTTGGGAGAGGGATAACTCCATTGCATATATGGACATTACACCAACTTCTTCTTTCACGTGGTTGTGGAATGTTAACAAAAGGATCATGAGTGCTCTTGTAACACAACATGGAGCTCCATGTATAACAGTCTCCGTGGAGGCTGATGAGATCATGCTTTCTTGTTTCTTTCTTTACAGCTTACTTCTCCCTCCAAGTGATCTATGCCAGGCGAGCATATGGGATCTCTCCTCCAAAAATCTCAGGGCCACCTGAGTTTGAGAGGGTCTTTCGAGCACAGTAAGGCTAATTTTTTTAATGACCTGCTCTGTAGGGCCAAAAGAAGTCTCCTATGCTATTTTTGCTGACAGTCTGATCAGACAATTTGCTCACAAGACTTTAGGGTTGCCAGATGGTTTCAGAAAAAATACCCAACAACAACAAAAAACATGCCAGGAAAAGGTTTGTTCGGGGGAGAAAGCCCCACTGTGGCCTCTTTAAAAACCACATGGGTGAGGCTTTTTGGCCTTAACAGGCTGCCGGCGGCTGCCTGCCATCTTGCGTCTCTGCACCAGGCTGGACAGCTCCCCAGTAAGCACTAGGGTTGCCAGGCTGCCTCTGTATTGAGCCGGACAGCCCGGGATTTTCGCCTCCTGGCCGGGAAAAGAATCAGAAAGTACTGGACATATTATCTGAATTTTTTTAGCAGACAGGTGGCAAAAATAATGGACTGTCCGGTTCAATACCGGACACCTGGCAACCCTAAAAGACTTCCTTGCATTCTGTGCAGGACTCTCATACCTGGCTGATGAAGGGAGGCGTAAATCATGGAATACAAGTACTTTCCCGTTGCTCCCTGATAGTCCAGGAAACAGGAAGAAAAGCAAGCTGTGTCCTGGTACGCACAGCTGCTTCCCCCCCCCCCTTGCAGGAGGAATAATGGTAGTTCGAATTAGGAGCTTTAATTCGAACTACCTAGTCCATACCACGTGTAGCCGCGGGCAGGTAGTTCGAACTACAGGCATTTAAAAATAGTGCCCACCCGGGAACATGCAAATGAAGCCCGAGATATTTAAATCCCGGGCTTCATTTGCAAGTTCGAATGCCTACATTAGCACCCAAGTTCGAACTAGGGTGGCAGTGTAGACATACCCCCATAGAGGAACTCTTTCATCCTTCTTACAAGGTTTATGGGGAAGCTGCCTTAATCCACCCTCCAGAATAGGACACCTTCTACGCCAAGCCAGCAGTAAGTGGTCTGGCATCATTGTAGCACAAAGAATTGCAGCATAAGGTCCAGGTTTCTAGCCACATTCAGTCAACATCTGCTCCCTATCACTTTGTGGGTACATCTAAACTACATTCTATTTTTGAAAGGAAAACCGCAGTTTTTGAAAAAGGGAGTTTTCTCAAAAAAACCTGCATCCAGCCTACTTTCACTTCCGAAAGATCCACTTTCGAAAGTGAGATCAGAAGAATATATGCAAATTCCACGGGAATTTGCATATCCTATTTCGAAAATAGAATGTAGTCTAGACATAGCCTCAGTGACTCGCAGAAGACTGATATCTCTCATGGCAACCTGGAGGAAGCAGGGGAAGCTATTAGCTGATACCTCTGCAGTAAATCTCCATTTGCTCATCCTCAAGGAGGCATGGCTTGAGCCTCTGCCCTGCTGCCGTGCCCAGACCCCCTACCTCTCCTGCTCACCCACTCCTGCAGTAAGGGAAAGTTAGACCCTCCCAGCAAACGGGGGGTGCTGAACACATGGGCGCTTGCCCTGCTGCCATGCCCTCCCTCCCTCAAGCTCATGCCCCAGCCTGTCCCTACCATGCCTGCCATCAAACTGAGTCCAGCTGCTCCCCTAAAAACTCTGAGGTCTACCTGCTGCATAGTGGCTACCTAAAAGCATAACTGTAGCCTTGTACACAATGCATCCCTATTGTCTTTAGACAGACCTTCCTTTTATTTTAACAGATTAGGAGTTACGCTCTGCAATGCATCTCCTGTTAAGTTTGCCCTTTACTTTTCATTACAGCAAGAACAGCAGTGAGCCTGCTGCTCGCTTCCCTGGCCTCACCAGCTATCGGTCTGGTGCAGATAAGCAGGCAAAAACGGATTAGGGATGATACATTCAAAGCACAAATGCAATCTGCCAACTTGGACAGGGAGCATTTAAGTTAGTGGAGGAACATGCTGCTGAAGGGGATGCATGTGGAGCATGAGGACAGGAGAGTGTGAAGGGACCTGAAAGTGAGGGACCGGGAGAGAGTCTTGTCATCCATGGTGGATATGATGGACCACATGGCAGCTTTCTAGGATGCCCATATGCACAGGCACCCTCTCTCGCTCTTGTGGACCACCATTCCCTCCTCATCGAGTTCCATAGCTTCCTCTCCCAGGGGCCCTAGAATCCAGGGGGAGTCAAGGGCAGCCTCACACTCAACCCCTAGGGGTGTGTCATGAAGCAAAAAGCTGTCCTCACAATTGTGATCACACACATATGCCCCTGAAGTGCCCACTCTGGAGTCCTTTTCCGTCCCTGCTGTGTTCCCTAAATAAAAATGCAGGATTTCTGAACAATGGTCTCTTTGTTGCTTTTGTTGAAGGGGGGAGGAGGATTACAGGCAAGGATACTGAATGCAGAGGCACCTTGTTGAGAGCAACCTGCATGACTTTCAGACTGGCCATTCATAAAACTGCCTTTAAGCACCCAAAAGCACATTCTACCACCATTCTGCACCTGATCAGCCTGTAGTTGAACTGCTCCTTACTGCGGTCTAGGCTGCCTATGTACAGCTTCATGAACCACAGGCAAGGGGTAAACTGGGTCACCAAGGATCACTGTTGACATTGCAGTGTCTCCAATGGTAATTTTCTGGTCTGGGAAACAAGTTCCAGCTTGCCAAAGAGGTAGGAGTTCCTAAAGATGCACGCATCATGCACCTTTCCCGACCATCCCATGTTGGTGTCTGTGAAATGGCCCTCGTGATCCACTAGCCCCTGCAGCACCATCGAGAAGTACCCTTGTGGTTTACGTACTCCTTGGCAAGGTGCTTGGGAGCGAAGATGGGGATGTGCATTCTGCCTATTGTCCCATCACAGTTAGGGAACCCAACTGTGGCAAAGCCTTCCACTATGTCCTCCACATTTCCCAGAATCCCTACCCTCCATAGCAGAAGGGTATTGATCGCCTTGTCTGCTTTGATCACAATGGCCCCCACTGTAGATCTCCTCACTTCAAATAGATTCCCAAATAAGTGGTAGCTGTCTGGCATTGCAAGCTTCCACAGGGTTATTGCAACTCACTTCTCCATTGTAAGAACAGGACTCATTCTGGTTTTCTTGCGCTTCAGGGCGAGGGAAAGAAATTCACAAACTTCCATGAAAGTGGCCTTACACCTACAGAAGTTTTGTGGTCACTGCTGATTGTCCCATTCCTCATAACTATGCTGTTCCACCAGCCTGTGCTTGTCTCATGGCACCAGAACCGGTGTTCCACTGTGTCCAGAGGATCCAATGCTGGCAGCATTTGCTAGTCGTTCAACTCAAGTGCTTCACAGAATAGTATGTTTATGGCCTCCCGAGAGTCATCCTTATTCTGGCAGACGCTGGATATACTTCAGCATTAGGCTCTCCATGGTTAATATTATCATAATGCTTTGATGCTCAACAGGATCTGCAGTGAATTCCATGCTTATGATGTTATGGCATCTGCATGGATAGCCAAGAAAAAAAAAGGGCACAAAGGAATTGTTGATGTTGTTCTCAAGCATACGGGGAGGGAGGAAACAAGTTAATTATGGGACAGTGACGATATGTACCCAGAGCTATCGGTTGCACGGTTTTGGTCCCAGCATGCACTGGGAGCATAACCCAGAATGAAAAGGGGTACAGGCACTGTGGGATAGCTACCCATAGTGCATCACTCTCAAAGTCGACAATAGCCACCCTGCTGAGGAGGCACTACTTCAAATTATGTTAAATTCTTGCACACAGGACATGCGCCTTCAACTTTACAAAATTGGGTGCTAAAAAGTCAACCTTAATAAATTAAACCATGTCTCTCAGTGTAGACATGGCCTTATTCTGAAGATGGGGATAGGAGAGGAATGGGTGCAAGCCACTAGAAGTAGCCTATGGAAAAGCAGAAGCCTGGAGACACTGGGAAACCCCAGAGAAGCTCAGAATGGTGACCCTGTTGTTCTTCCTCCTCCAGGGCAAACTGCTCTGAGTATTTCCCCATTTTCCTGGCTGTTCTGTGGCAGGCTGGCCTCTTCTTCCATCAAGGTGAGACTGGCCATTTCGTTGGTTAAACGGGGGAGGTGGGAATGTTGGCTCTGTTTAGCTTCGGGTCTGCTGTGGGCTGACCCAGTCGGCAGAGGTCAACAGCACTAGGTTCCTTAGCTCTCTGACAAGATTGCACCCCAGTAGAGTGGGAATAGTCAGGATCGTCTCAGAAGGTTCTAGCTTTACAGGGACAGGCTGGGCAAAAAGTTCCCAAGAGCCTTTGTCTTCTGCTGTTATTTGTCTCCTTCTCTTAATTGCAGGTCTGACTGCTGCCCTGGGCCTGCTTTATCTCTACTCCCGCTACTGCTATTTTGTGGGATATAAGGCATCCTCCTCAGGAAGGTAATGGAGCCCTGCTGAATCGGGGCACAGATTTCTTCTTTGGGGCTTTGGGCATGGAATTAAAAGCACTTGGGGCGTGGGGGAGTTTGGTTTCAGAGACTACTGTCCTGCCTATTCAGGATGCAGCAGGGTTCCTTTCTCTAGTAGAAAAATCAGCATCAGTTAGAACCGCCAAGAGGTCTCTTCCCTTGAATATAAAAATACTGTCAGGGCTAATTAAGAAAATTAGAGCTTGCAAAGATTGATAGGGGTCTCTTTAACATCACAATGTCATGGTGGGTGTTTTGAGAACTGTGCTCTGTATTACAGGGAGCCAGAACTCATTCATGTGGGCTTGGATGTAGGATTAGGACTAAGCATACAGAAGAGACACAAGGAGAGTTTTCTGCTTCAGAGTTTCCCTTGATCGTGTGCAATATGTGTGTGTGTGCATGAATGCACCTGGGGTGAGCCAGCACAAGGGAAAGGACTGTACAGATGTCAGAGTTCTAAGCTTACCCTCCCTTTTCAGAGGGTGTGGGGATGGGAGTCAATGGGTTTCATTATACCCTCTCCCCACTTTTCCCCTGTTGGGGTGTAATATTGACATTATGAGAGGCTTCTAAGTATGAGCACTCTGTCTTCCTTCAGGTTAGCCCCAATGTATTTCAGCGCTGGAGTTCTCTGGATTCTTATTGGACTAGCAGCAGTTGGGATCTTGCATTTCTTGCTCTTTCACTATGTGGGGCTAAATGTACTTTTATTCATTAGTTTGTGAAAGGAGAGTTTCCTTGAACTGCACTCTCCCTTCTTGGCCCCTCTGAACATGTGGATCCAATGGAGGGAAGATCCAAGTCGTCGTCCCCTCCAATGTCTCAATGTGTGCTAACAGAATGGTTGAACATAGCACTGCCCTGTACTGGTAGAATGTGGGTCATGCTCAGTGTCTACATTCTAAGCAAGGGGTTCTCAAACTTCATTGCGCTGCAACTCCCTTCAGACAACAAAAATTACTATATTATTACAAAAATTACACAGGGGATGTGAGACATTGTTCCATATTCTTTTTGAAAATATGCTTATGGCATGAGTGACATAACTAAGAAGTACTTTCTGCAAGGTAATTCATGTAAGCGGTCACTGGCGAGGTTATGATTTACTGAATGTAATTATCTAATTTGTATCCTTGTATCATTTCTGTAGCTGAAGTTAGGAATATTGACCATGTATCTGTATTTCATATATGCTACTTTTGGATGACATGCCCTGCTAACACTTCAGGTAACAATGAAAATGCCAGACAGAGTTGATGGCCCATTAGCCAGGACAATGGACTGTGAAAAGGCTTGGTTCCATACTGCTGCTGACTCACTGGATGCAGTGATGCTGCAGAGTCAGGTAACCAGGTCACCTGATACTAATCACCACCTTGGACTGCTGTACTTCTCCACGGGGTGTGAGGAGTCAAACCAGATTCCCACCTTATGGGAATTCTATATAAGGTGGAGGAGGAAACAATAAAGGTCTTCAGCTTGCTTCACCTCTGTCTCCCACCCAAGAAGATACTTGAAAACACCTGGAAACAAAAGGATTAGAACTGAGGGATGGGGGGGCACTGCTGGACCCAAGTTAGAAAGACACCTCTGGCCTGTGAAGGACTCTAAAAACAGTATCTAGGATGATGAATTTGTAACCAGTTTCTTTAGTGAATCTAGCTTAGTTTGCATGCTTTATTGCAGTATTTTCTTAGTAGTCTGCTTGCTATAGCTTTAAACACTTAATTCATCTTTTTATAGTTAATAAACTTACTTCTGGTTTATAATATAATTCAGTTTATGTACTTTCTAACTGGGAGTGGGGGGACTTGTGCATACCTTCCTCCACTTCAAGGGAGGGGTCAAATTTCATATAACTTTAGGTTTGCACTCCAAGGGAAGAGGACATCTGGGTGCTAAGCCCTCACAGAGCTGATCTCAAACAAAAAACAGGACTATGTAGCACTTTAAAGACTAACAAGATGGTTTATTAGGTGATGAGCTTTTGTGGGCCAGACCCACTTCCTCAGATCAAATAGTGGAAGCAAATTGGCATGACCATATATACCAAAGGATACAATCAAAAAAATGAACACATATGAAAAGGACAAATCAAATTTCAGAACAGAAGGGGGATGGGGGGGGAGGTAAAAGTCTGTGAGCTAATGATATTAGAGGTGATAATTGGGGAAGCTATCTTTGTAATGGGTAAGATAATTAGCGTCCTTGTTAAGACCTAGGTGTAAAGTGTCAAATTTAAGCATGAATGACAGTTCAGAGGATTCTCTTTCAAGTCTAGTGTTAAAATGTCTTTGAAGCAGGATGCAGGTAGTTAAGTCCTTGAGACAATGCCCTTTCTGGTTGAAATGGCAAGAAACTGTTTTTTCTTTGTGATCCTGTCTAATATCTGTTTTGTGGGCATTGATTCTTTGGCGAAGTGTCTGAGACGTTTGTCCAATGTACATAGCAGACGGACACTGTCGGCACATGATAGCATAAATTATATTTCTGGATGAGCAGGAATATGTGTTCTCATGCACTTCTAAAAGCCCCTCCCCCAGCCTTGCGGGAGGGACAACTGGACCTAGGAATCAACTGATTCCAGGGAACAAATAATGAAAAATATGGTTAGAGGGTGCAGGTCAGAGGTTTAAAACAAGGGAGCCGGATGGGGACACAGAGCAGAGAACCCCGGACAGCGCCCACTGCTCCTCAAAGCTGTCGATGAAGCCAGTGGACGCTGCTCAGAGGAACTCTGTCTGGATATGTGACACAAGGGAGGAATGGAAATAGGCCCCACAGTCACAGATCACCCCCTCATCCAACATCCTCCTCCTGGTGTTGTATATAGTGGCTTTCACCAGGGCCAGGAAGAGGTTGACGAGGAGGTCTTGTGACTTTGTGGGGCCACGGATGGAGTGTGCATAAATAAAAAGGTGTGGGGAAAAGCGCAGCCAGAACCTCAATAAGAAGTTCTGGAGGAGCAGGAATAGGGGCTGCAACCTGGTGCATTCCAGATATGCGTGCGCCAGGTTTTCCCTCATGCCGCAAAAGGGGCAGGTGTCCGGGACAGGGGTAAACCACGCCAGGTAGATGCCCGTGCTTGTAGCTCTGTGAAGGAGCCGCCAACTGATGTCCCCGATGGGCCGGGGAATTAGGGTGGAGTACACACTGGCCTCGGGGTTCCCCACCCTCAACACATCTTAAGTAGTCTCGCCACTTGGTGTCAGGGTGGGACACGAGGGTGAGCATGTGGAGCATGAGTGTGTACGGGTGGTCCCTGGGCACGGTTCGAAAGCAGACCGGCTGCAGATCACAGGGGCATGGAAGCCGGAACCCACCCTCAAGGGAGGCCTTTCTGCCCTGGACAGGGAGCACCAAACTCCAAAGGCTTGAGCCCCAAGCTAGTGCCCTATAACCTGAGCCTAGAAGCTCTCAGGCTTTAGTTTCAGCCCCCATGGTGTGACTCAGGCTTCTGCATGTCTAAGCCAGCTTTGATGACCCCACTCAAATGGGATTGCAACCCATTTTGTGGTCCTGCCTCTGTTTGAGAACCTCTGTTCTAGGCACTTCTCACCTGACCAACAGCCCAGTCCTGCTCCTATTGAAGACAGTGGAAGTTTCACTAATGTCTATAGTAGTTGAGCCCGAGTGGCAAGGAAATGGAGCTGATTTGTTGTTGTGTTTGTGGCAGCTAATGGTGATGGCTGCATTCTGCATTTATGGGGGTATCTACTCTTGGAACTGGGGATGCACCAGGCCCCCAGCCAATGTTCCCTCAAGTTTTTTCCATCCATGTGCAGATTATTTCAATCCTTGCGCAGAATTAATTTTTTATGTGCACCGCGGCTCATGTGAAGGTGCACCACCAATAGAAACAACAAACGTAGCAGTGGCGCTCTGCTGATCAGCTGGGTGGCACTGGAATCTCTCCTGAGTGGCCTCACAAGTGCCCAGCTTCTAGGGAACCCTGCCCCTCGTCACAGGTAATCCCATGGGTCCCATCCACAGAACACTTGGGGTGGTTGCTGCAGGGCCTCCAAAAGCATGGGGCTTTTGGGAGCCACCCCAAACCATCCTCTGGACCAGTTGGCTCTGTCCTGAGGAACACCCCGCTGGCCTTGATCTGTACAAGGAGAGTGCTACAGTGGTGCTTCTGCCTCACTATAATAATCAGTACATTCTTGTCCCTCTCCCTGGTCCCTTGAGTGTTTTTAGTTAGGTATTCACTGTGTAGTTTTTTGAGAGCTACTCTCTCTCTTTCTAGACCACACGGCCGAGAGGCATTCTCCTTGTGGTCACTGAATGGCAATTCTTTTTCCTGGAAAATGCGTTGGCTCACGGATTAAAAAAAGCCTTGTGTGGCCATGAGAAAAATCTACACTGAACATTTCAGGGAGTAATGGGCATATTTATGGCTGTGAAATGGTCTATTCAGAGCTTTAATTGAACACTCTCCTTGTACAGATCAGAAGACCAAAAAAAAGTTTACAAATCTCTCTCCGAGGGACAATAATTCCTGTCCCTGGGTGGGAAGGTCTGTAAATCAGACTGAGTACCTCAATAGCGACTAGGCTGGTTTTATTTCAAACATTACTGTGCAACCATATCTATGTAAACTAGCCTCAATGAAAACACAGGAGGAGAAAAGCATAACTTGTGTGTAACTCAGGTCCATATACAGCACAGAACACTAAAACTTGAGTGACTGCTCTCGTGCAAAACAAATGCTGTCTCTGTGGCGTAGGCAGATTGGGACACTTGGGTGGGTCCCAATTTAAGGTGGGCAGGGCCAACTCTCCCCACCTCCAGCACCCTGAGGGGGAGAAGAAAAGTGCACCCTACCTGTGCTGTCCCCCCCCACCCGGCACTACTGCTAGAGAGTGGGATTGGGGGCTTGCCCTGATATGCCCGGTACTCCTCTAGGGAGCAGGGTCAGGGCAATGGGGCTTGCCTAGCTCCAGCAGAAGAGAAAGGGCCATGGGCGCTTGTCCTGCTCTACTCACCTGACACTCCTGCTGGAGAATGGGATCAGGGTAGGGGGGGGCTTGCCTAGCTCCAGCAGGAGAGAAAGGGCCACGGGCGCTTGTCCTGCTCCACTCACCTGATGCTCCTGCTGGAGAATGGGGTCAGGGTAGGGGGGCTTGCTGCACTTCTGTGCTCCAGCTGTGGAGTGAGGGTCGGGGGCTTAGAAGCCCCCAGTCCCACTCCCCTGACAAGAGAGCCAGACTGGCTGATTGGAGCAGGAGTAAAGCTGGGGCAAGGGTGGGTGGGCCTGGATGATAATTGAGTGGGCCATGGGCTGGCCCTCTCAGACTCACCTGGTGCTATGTCACTGCTCTGACTCCCTTTCTCTGCCTCTGAATAGGGCTTTTGTGAGGTTTACAGATTACAGCCTGATGACCAGAGGGCCTGAGCACCTGCATCTGTTGACTTCATCTGAAGCTCTGGAGGCTCCACCCCTCTGAAAGTCAACCCCAAAGGACCAGATTTTGGAGACCTCAGTGCTCATGTTTATGGCCAGCTTTCCAAAAGAATTCAGCATCCAGCATGCTGAGCTCCTTCAAAAACCAGACCCTTAATCTCAGTATTGTAGCTTTAAGAAAACAAAAACAAATGTGTGCCAATATGATTAGTTACAAGGGGACTCTGCTTCAATTCCATAGCATACAAAGCTATATTTTACCTAAAAACCCCACCAAACTAGTTTCTTGCCCGTGTAACAACCCCTAACTTTATGAAAAGCAAACTTAAAAAAACCAAAACACCCATTTCACAATTTTTGCTGGTCCCTCGTTTCTTGTATCTCACTCAGTTTGAACAGCAAAACTGATTCACTGTAGAAAAACAAGGTATGGAAAGCAATATATTTTATGGGACTCACTTCTGGTGAGAGAGACAAGCTTTTGAGCTTCAGAAGAGCTCTGTGGCAGAAGTGGGTCCCATCAAAGATCTCTCTAATATCAATAGACCAACATGGCTACACCAACCCTGCACACAAGGATGGAAGAGGATAAATCACTTTCACTTTCTGGCTTTCATGCACCTCCTTGCAGTGTCTGGGGTAGTAAACATTTGCCTAGCAAGGTTCAGATGCAAGCACAAACAACTGCACAATGACTTAGCACAATGGAGTCCCCAGCTTGTTGGGGACCAGGGGTGGAACTGCAATAAAAACACCAATATAGTTGTCTTTAACAGTTTTTGTAGAAAGCTTAAAGGAACAAGACAGATTTTCAAGTTAACATTGATGGTGTTGTTTTAATGTAAGGGATGAACAGACATTTTACAACACTGGTCACATAGCGACAGGTTTCTTAATTACGGATACCAACAAACTACATAATCTTTTCAACTTTATCCCACCTCCCACACATTGTAACCAAAATAATCTACCAGGTCTTGAGTTAAAACAAAATAGCCAGTTCCAGACTGCCCCTGCAGCTCCCCTTTCTTTATTCAAAGCATTGTTGCTGGATTTAAATTCACTGTGTGGTGCTTACCGCTCCTCCAGAGGCCAGTTCCATCTTTCACCCAACAAGGCAGTTTTACAAGGCAGCTAAGCCTGCAGATGCTACCCACCTTCTTGCTTCTCTGTCTTCTGCTTTGTCCGACACAGCTGCAGAATGACTCAGCAAAAAGAAGTTAATGACTCAGCAGCATAAAGTGACTACAGCAAGCTTTCTTCTTCCTTGCTTTGCGGGAGCATAAGAATTGTAACGTGGAGCTGAGGGGCTTTGGCACCAGGAAACGCCTTCTAAGCCAGTCTGCCTTTAAAGGTGCTGTGACTTAGAATTTGTGCCTTACTGTCCTGTGTATTAAATACCCTGTGCAAAAGGAAAACTCCTCCCCCTCATTCAGCGATGTTTCATCCCACTGCTTAATGATCTTCAAACCAAAGATTCTGCATGAGGCCAAGACACAATCTAATAGCGTGACAGGCACCATGCGGATAAGTGGAAAAGGACAATCAAAGCAAGAGTCTCCCTGCAATTATGTGATCGATAGGTGTGATAACACCAACCCCCACACTAAACTGGTGGCTCCCACCCACCCCATTCATTTCAGGAGAAATGACCCACAGATATTTAAGCACCTACCTGGGCCTTTCTGCCCATCCTGAACACTTCTTGGTTTTTAATATACTGATCCCATTTTACAGATGAGGAACTGAGGCACAAAGGGTCAGATCCTCTAAAGTATTTAGGCACCTAACTCCCACTGAAACCAATGAGACATGGGTGCCTAAATACCTTGAGGATTTGACCCAGAAAGAATAAGGTCTTATCTACTAAGAAAAAGTTGCAGCAGTTGAAGCAAAAAAACCCATGCATGTGTTCACATACTCATAGTACTAGTAAGGACTAAATTGAATGCTGATGGTGCCCGCATAGACTCTGGTACTCCGTGGGGTTGCGAGGAGTAAGAGAAGTCGATGGGTAAGTTTCTCCCATCAACCTCCTGCAGTGGGGATGCTGGAGAAATTCGATTGTAGCTGGAGTTGTGTATCTTATATCTAATACAGGGCAACTCAACACGCGGCCTGTAGGCCACCTGTGGCCTGTTTGTTTGCGGCCCACGGTGCAATTTGGATTTATGCAGGGCTCAACTTGCGGCCCGCGGGTGGGAGCCAAAACAAAAAAGTAGTCAATATAATGGTCCTCTGTTGATATGTGTTTTAATAGTTAAATTCCTGGACTGTCATTGCTCATGAAAAGTGCTGTCATATGGGTGGAAATCGGGTAAATATTGCATTTTATCAATATCAGCAGAACTGACTTAAATGGGGTCTGTGTGTTGTGTAGTCTTGCCTTAATCTTCATATTCATGCCTGTCAGTGAGAAAGAAGCTATTTGCATACATATTGGCAACCACACTTAAGTTGTGGCCCTTGGCATGTGCTGTGAGTATCATTGTGGCCCCCGGGGCTTCCAAAGTTGAGTAGCCCTGATCTAATATATTGCGTAGTGTACACCTGGCGTATGTTTTCTTTCACTTGACGAGAGCAAGGAATTGCGAGCCAGCAATTCCTGAATTTGGATCTTGGTTGCCACTGACTTGGAGTTTGACAATGTCCACATCATTGAATGGGTTAATGTTTCAGTTTCCCCATCTGTAAATCAAGATAATGGCTTATTTGTTAACACATGCAGGGGTGAGTATTTTTTAGTCTGTAAAGTATTTTGAAGATCTACATGCTCAGTGTTGTTTAAAAATGTGACCCTGAAAAGGCTCAAAAGTCAGAAGCCAAATAAAATGAACCCAACATGAATTATGTATACAATCTCCTAATTGTTAAGACAATCTAATTTTTAAGAACTTTACATGATTTTTGAGCCCTTGAGATTGGCAATAATCACTATACTTTTCTTCCATAACTATAACTCTTAGGCTACGTCTACTCTACTACTTATGTCAGTACAACTTATGTCACACCGGCTATGTCTACACTGCCGGCTTTTGTCGGCAGAGAGTATGCAAATGCAACACTGATTAGTATTTTGTTGCACTTCATTTGCATAATCTATTCGAGCTATTTTTGCATAAAAACGAGCAGTGTGGACGTTTCCTTTTTGCGCAAAAACCCCTTTTTACAAGGGATATGGATCTTGTGCAAAAAGGGGGTTTTGCACTAAAAGGAAACGTCCACACTGCTTGTTTTTGCGCAAAAACCCCTTGCACAAAACCGGCTCAAATAGATTATGCAAATGAAGTGTGACAAAATGCTAATCAGCATTTAATTTGCATACTCTCTGCTGGCAAAAGCCGGCAGCATAGACAAAGCCTCAGGGATGTGAATAAACCCTGATGTGGACAGCGCTATGTCAGTGGGAGAGCTTCTTCTGCTGACATAGCGACAGCTGCTTATTGTGGGTGGATTAAGTCAACAGGAGAGTTCTTTCCGATTGGCTTACAGTGTCTATACTAGAGAATTTACCAAGTGGTTCAGCTGCATCAGTGCAGCAGCACTGCTTTAAGCTCGCTAGTGTAGCCATGGCCAAAATGTTTGTTTTCCTCAGCTGTTGGTCTTATAACTGACTGAGTGCTTCAACATTATTCAGTCTACACCATCTTTTCCGAGACTCAGGTCATCTGAAGAAGTGGGCTGTGCCCATGAAAGCTCATGATACCATCTACATGTTTTGTTAGTCTATAAAGCGCTACCAGACCATTTGTTGTTTTTTCCTGTACAGACTAACTCGGCTACCCTCTGAAGCTTCTGAGCTGTTTTTAGTCACTCATGCCATAAACTGGCACCATAGGAGATTCACTTATCAAATAAAATGATACCATCCACTGTTATTTGCAATGTTGGTCCCAGAACATTAGAGAGACAAGGTGGGAGAGGAAATCTCTTTTATTGGACCAACTTCTATTGGTGAGAGAGAGAAGCTATCAAACTACTCAGGTGGCATTGTCAACTACTGCTTAGACTTGAAGGACAAACAATGCTGTTCTCAAATCCTTAAAATTGACCACGCACCCATTACGGTGTCCCAGCATTGGAAATATAGTCAGGAGGATTTACTCTAGCTCTGTCGATGATGATAACCATAAGACTGCTTGCGTGTGTGCTCAATGGTGTGGGCCCAATGACCACCGCAGATAGGGTTGCCAGATGGTTTCAACAGAAATACCGGACACACTTGACATTACATCACAATCTACATTACATCTTATTTAGAAAATACCGGACATTTCTATTTTCTCATTTATATTTTCTCAATTTGTTTCCCAAACAGACAGCTCAAATACTGGACTGTTAGGTTCAAAACTGGACACCTGGCAACCCTAACCGCAGACCCTGAGAGGGCCGCCAAAGACCACAAATCAGATAAGAATCAAAGGTGCTGGACCAGGTTTGGTGTTGAGCAAAATACAGTAATAGTTGTCAGTAGTCTCTACTGAATCACTACACACATGTTCTTACAACAATGGCCTCAGCACAACCCGTGGGAAACTCCCATTGCCTCCCGGCTGGACAAAGACTGTCCCCCCCAGACACCACTTTATATACAGGTACAAGTCACACATGACTGCTGACGGGTCAGGTTGCCACCCTCTGACCTTGTCAGGTTACCACCCTCTGATGCTTCTTAGATACCACCCATCACCCTGTACCTCGTGGCTTGATTAGATCATCTCTATCCATCATGCTGTCATTTTAGACCCTTTCCTGAACCTGGGTCGGTATCTGTGGGAAGTGTGGGTACCAAGGTCTTCTTTAATGAGCTGGTGGTACCATGTGCTTTCAACTTATGACCAATTACTGTTCTACACCTGGGCCTATTACCAATTAGTGTTTTGCTCTCTCAGCCCTATTTGTGCCAAGTTCTGTGAGCATGTTGTACCAATAAAAGCAAGCAGGATCTTATGAGGGGGATAAGGCAAAAAGCCACATTTATTGTAAAGATAATATATATATATATATATTCAATCATTCATCCATTCATTCAGGTTCTGTGTAGTTGTTATAGTTACCAGCCTGGAAGTTGCTTGTGACAGAATACTGGCCAGGTATTCTGTACACAGGTGATGGTAGTGGGGGAGCGAAGTCCTGATCAGATGCGCATCTGAAGCTCCTGGTGGGCTGGCAGCAGAACCTTGGACTCTGACTCCATAGTCTTTTGGTCCAGTCTTTATAGGAATTTCTTCCTATGCCAGTCTATGGGAATTGGCATCATGCTGATGTCTTCAGGGTGGCTGCCAGGTGCTTGTCAGTGATCTCATAGGGTGGACCTCCAGTCTCTAGTTTTTCTTCACTTGACACCTTTTGGTTGCACTGGCACCTGACGCCTTCTTCAGCCCTTTGATGCTGCATTCTCAGGCTGGCACCTCTCAAACCATTCATTGTCCAAGCACTCTCTCTCTTACATACATTCCCTAATTAATGTTTCACATACAGTATTTTGTATAATAATACAAGAGTTGTAGTTACAAAAAGTTACAAAAGTTTCTGGGTGGCATTTCTTAAAACATTCTCTCTCTGAGTGCTGAGTTAGTTACTGTTATAGTTACAATGTTTCACTTTGCGATTAGGGTTAATTGGTTCACAATGCTTTGAAGCGAAGGGGCATCAATTGTGTAACAATGCCCTTAATCAATTACAGGGCTTGGCTCCCAGAGCAGAGTTAGTGGCTTGACAAGCAGCCACTTGCAAAAGTTTGAGCGTGCCCTGGGACACAGAGAGGGGAGCTGTTTCTGGCTACATAGTAGTATATTCTTAACAGTTTTAAGTTACATGACCTAATATTACATTCCTAACAATTTATATTCTAGAGGGGCAATAATTATAAATCTAAACCTTTAACAATCTTAACAAATAATAATACTAATAATAAATCTAAACACTTATATGCTTCTTCTACTTAACAAACTTATACTACTTAGATTTTCAGTTGTGGGGAACAAATTATGGGGAGTCACTTCCACTTGGGGGAATCATTTTTAATACTTTAATATGTTATCCCTACTAGCAGGGGCCTGGCTCTTGCTCACAGCTTAGCTTTGCCTTATATTAGCCATGTTTTGTCTGTTGTTAGCCAGGCCTGAGACCTCAGAAGAGGCCTGTGCTACATGGGGTTATGTTTTAAGCCTTCATCTTACTGCAGCAAACACCCTTGATTGCTTTCATTTGCACATTTAAAATCATAAACCATTCCATTCCCCATATTTCAAACTTAACATACAAGAATAGTACATACACCAAAACAAGATATACCAATCCAGCAGATTGTGACATTAAAATTGATAGGTTACATGAAGTATTTTGTCCAAAGCATCCTCGAGTTATGCACATTTGTATACATAAGACAATTTTATAAAGCATGGGGAGGAACTTGGGAGCTTGGGGGTGGGAGAGAGAAGGGAAAGTGTCATATTACAATCCCCCCCCTGTTCAGCAATCACACAGGTGTGAGAATGACAGCCGTTTGTTCCGGGACACATCCCTGGGGATTGAACGTGAGATTGCTTTTGACTGCCCCACCCCATGTTCTAGGGCCCTTGGGAGAGGAGACTATAGAACTTGGTGAGGAGGGAATGTGGGTTAGCATGGGCCGGAGAGGGTTCCTGTGCATTTGGCTGTCCTGTGAGTCTACCATGAGCGTCATCAACTCCGCCATGACCATCAAGACATCCTCCTGTGTCTTCACTTCACACTCCCTGCTCGCTTTATTGTCCTCATGCTCCGCTCAGATCTCCTGCAGCAGTGTTTTCCTCCACTCACTTAATTGCACCCTCTCCAAGTGCGCGGACTGCATTTGCTCATTGAACATGTCGTCCCTAGTACATTGTTGCCTTTGGATGTGTGATAGCCGAACACCTGGAGGAGCTGGACCCAGGAGAGCAGGCAGCAAGCCTGCTGCTGTGTCCTCTGTAATGAACAGCAAAGGGCAGACTACAGGAGATACATTGTGGAGCGTAGAACCTAATCTCTTAGCATAAAGGGACGTCTGTCCAAGATAATAAGCGTGTATTACGTACAATGCATAGTTATGCTTTTAAATGCACACTCTTCAGCAGGTACACCACAGAGATCTGGGAGCAGCTGGACTCAGTCTAGTGGCTGGCAGTCATAGGAAGGAACAGGCTGGCCTGGCCTTAGGGCAAGGCGAGCAAGGCAGTTGCCTTGGGCCCCGTGTTTTCAGGGCCCCACGCTGCCCGGTGCCCGCCTGCCCGGCAGCTCACTTGCTGCCCTGGCTGGGAGCCACCCGGCCACGCGATGCAGCCAACCACAACATGCCACCTTGGGCCCCACAAAGTCTTTGGCCAGGCCTGGGAGCAGGTTTTGAAAGCACGTGCGACACAGTGCTTGCAAATAGCAGCTCCCGCAACTAGGCAAGACTCTGCATTTGCAAAGTGGGGGTCAGGGTGGCATGGTGGCAGGGTAGGGCAAGGGCTCACACAGTGGCTGTGTGTCTGGCACCCCCCTATTTACAGGGAGGGTGCAGCTTTCCCTTGCCACAGAAGCATGTTGGTCTGGGCATGACAGAAGGGCTGGGGCTCACGTGGATACCAAAGAAACTGCAGGTGGGAGGCGGTCCAAGCATGGCAGCTGGGCAGGGGCTCAAACAGGGCTTTGTAGGGGATCAGAAAATGGAAGTGAACTACAGTGGTATCAGTTACAATAGCTTGCCCTGCTTCCTCCAGGTTGCCATGCGATTAAATCAGTCTTCTCCGAATCACACAGAGTGATAGGGAGCAGATGCTGACTGAATGTGGCTAGAAACCTGGACCGTATGCTGCAATTCTTTGTGCTACGATGATGCCAGACCACTTACTGCTGGCTTGGCATGGGAAGGTGTCCTACTCTGGAGGGTGGAATAAGGGAGGCCTCCCCATAAATCTTGTGAGAAGGATGAAAGAGTTTCTGTCTGAGAGCTGTATGGAGATGTGCAGGGAGGACACGTTAACAAACTGTTCTGGGGAGCCCCCACTGTGTAGGCAGATTGGTCACCACCTATCACACCCATTTGCCTTCTTATAGCATGATTAAAGCAGTGAACTCACCAGAAGTGCCCCCTCTGCCAACAGGGCCCCGGCAGTGAGATGTCCTAGGTGAAGGGGATTGTTTCCAAAGCTATAAAAAGGTCCTGGCTGCTGGTGAGATCAGATACTCCACTCGCCTGCTGACCATTCTTCTCTTCTTCCTCATCCACACTGTCCTCCATGCTGCTCCCCGAGGCTGCCTAAGGAGTTTCTTGGGAGGAATCCATGGACTGGGTTGGGAAACTCATTGGGTCTCCCCCTAGAATCTCATGCAGCTTCTCATGTTTGCAGCACGTACCCAGACTGTCCGTTTGCCTCCTTTGTTGTCTTGTATGCCTGTCTGAGCACTGCGGGGTGTCCCTGGCATATCCTTTTTCCATCATCTTGGCAAAGATATAAGTGAGGGTTTTTTTCTGCTTCATAGTTCTGCCTGAACTGATTCCTCTCCCCACACAGCAAGGAGGTCCAGGATCTCCTGCACACTCCATGCCGGTGCTCATTTGCAACCACGGGCATTCATGGTCAGGTGTGCTGCTGAGATGTGCTGCCTGCTCTGAGGTCTGCTTGCCATGCTCGCTGCATAGAAAATGAAATTCAAACTCTTCTTTTGCGGAAGAGTTCTTGTGCAAAAACTCTTCCAGAAGAGAGCATCTACACTGGCATGTGCCTTTGCACAAGAGATGTGCTTTTGCTGCGCAAGAGCATCCATGCCAGTGTAGACGCTCTCTTGCGCAAGAAAGCTTTGATGGCCATTTTAACCATAGGGCTTTCTTGCGCAAGAAATTCATGTTGCCTGTCTACACTGGCCTCTTGCACAAGAACAGTTGCACAAGAGGGCTTATTCCTGAGCGGGAGCATCAGAGTTCTTCGCAAGAAGCACTGATTTCATACATTAGAACGTCAGTGTTCTTGCGCAAGAACTCGTGGCCAGTGTAGACAGGCAGCAAATTTTGGTGCAAAAGCGGCTGCTTTTGCGCAAGATCGCACCAATGTAGATACAGCCTCCTTGTGTAGACCAGGCCTTAGTTGTGTTTGAAAATCATAACAGAGTTTAATAATGGTGCACAACAGTGTCTCAATTCCCATAACTTTATTAAAAGTCTAGTAGTATTTGGTATTTTAATTGAAACCCTTCCCCCCACCTTCTGGATTACAGAGAAACTCAGCTTCCCTTTTAAAAATGAGGAAGTTTCTAATTCTTGTGGTTGCAGAAAAAAAGCTTGAAAAACATGACCCAAGAGCAACCTAAAAGGATCAAAGACCAAAAGGGAATTAAACAGAACCAAAATGCATTATTACTTTTTACTCTCGGCATTTTTAAGCCACTCTCATGATTTTGGGGGCCAGACTGACGATTTTTGAATATCTGATTTTGGTAACACTAACACAGTCTTGTTAATAAAGACAAAACCTGAAAAGAGGTGGGATTTGGTCTCTACACAGTGTGTGTCTTTTGTAATAGAGCAGGGAAGACATCAGTTCAGGGCATTATCTTCATTTTGCAGGTAGGGATATCGAGACATAGAAATGATTTGTCCAGTGACAGACCTGGGAATAAGATCTGTTCTTATAGTGGGAGCTAGGGATGTAAGTGAGTAGTTAAGTCAACTATTTGCATTTTCCCTCCACCACTTGCTGCCTCTATATCAGAGATAGCAAGGGGTGGGAGCATGAACCAATGCTGGGAGGACCTGGCTTAAAAGCTGGTTCCCCCTGCACCGTCTCCAAAGTGCCTCTTACCCCCCACAGCTGCTGCCTCTACCAGAGGCAGCAGTGTGGGGGGCCTGGGAAGGCTGCTCCGGCAGCAATCCCTGTCTGTGGGGAATCCCAGCAGGGAGTTGGGACCCCCCACAGACAGGGGCTGCTACCAGAACTGCCTCTGTTTGCGGCCAGCTCTGGCCCGCCCCAAACAGAAGCTGCTCCATTGTGCTTGGCTCTTATTACATTTAAACTGAAGAGCCACTGCAGGGGTAGCTCCTTCTGAGCGCCTTCCCTTATCGACTAATCGTGTAGTCGATACAAATTGTATCGACTACACGATTATCCAATTACCCGCCTCTTAACAGCCTTAGTGGGAGCTCTCTTCCACCTCTACGACGTCTGACAATCAGAAGCTACCTTACAGATATCTTCACAAAGGACATGTTCAATTTCAGTAGAAATCTACTTAGGCTATTTCTGTTGCTTTGTTTGAGAGTGAGGGGGGGTGGGCTCAAAAGGCATTTATTTGTGTGTCTGCTTTGAATGACAAAGGCTTTGGCCAACGGCAGCTGTTTCGTTTCTGAGGCTGCATTAGGGTCAGTATCTCGCCAGGTGGTGCTGTTTACAAAGTCACAAGAGCTACTGTTGTGTGCGAGAGGAAAGACTGACAAATATGTTCTTGTAAATAAGCATTTCATGATTAGTCATGTTGACTCAGGAAATGTGGTTATTTTGGCATTGAGGATTAAATTCATCCAAGTGCAGAGGGCTTGAGCAAGGCCCTACATGCTGTTATCTCTTTGTTACACACCAACTCAGTGGCATAGCTAGGATAGGAAAAGTGGGTGGACTCTGGGCTTTTGAGTGAGCAGACAATGACAGGGGACATGGGTAAGGAGGCTGCCTCCTGCTACCCAGAGGTAGATTATTGTTTTGTGAAGCAGGGACATGATAATTGGGGGGGCCCCTCTCACCCATTTTGCCTGCAGTCCAAACCACCCCCACCCCAGCACTCCTGTGGGGAGCAGGGACCAGGGACTTGCCCCATTCTGCATGATGTGTCTACCAGGGAGTGGGAATGGAGTGTGGGGAGTGGGGTCAGGGTGCAGGGGCTTGCCTTGGTTCGCTTGCCTTCTTGGACCTCAAGACACAGCTGGGCAGGGTAGAAACAGCATATCTATGTGCTTCCCCTGGAAACTGAACTGCTTACTTTCTAACTGGGTGTGTCTGTGAAAGAAACCTGCTGTGAAATTGAATGCAGTAACTGATGCATAGGGCTCATTTAATGGAGACCTTCCTTTGTGATGCCAGCATGTTACATAGGTTACCATAGTAGCAGCATCCATATCAAAAGGGCCAAGGGGCTGGAAGAAGTAGGTCAGTGCGGTCTAAATAATACCCGGACATGGCAGTTTTAAACTACAGCTTGATCAGGGGAAAAGGAAAGAAAAAGAAAACCAGATTAAACAAGATTAAAATAGATGGCTTCAAAAAGTGCATTTCTTTTCATCACAAAAATACACCCTGAGCAACTTTTTAAAGCTACTTATTTTTGTGTTATTACAAGAGATGGGCCTGAACCAAACACCAAAAACTTGACCACAAACTATGAGGAAATGTAGATGCTAGTTTCAATACCAATTCTCAGTTGGTCTTTATTTTTCTAATGTCCCAAATCAAAATTCCCACACTCTGTTCCATTAAACTATGATGACATTTGGATCTGGACCCAAATTTTACAGACAGCCCCACACACATTTTATTACCTTTGCTTTATTTTTATTTGATTACATCAAATTTACTTCAAGGAGCATAGGAAGAAAAGGAGTCATGCAGAAGTTATGCAATGAAAATTTTATTTCCTTCTGTGTCACACATAGGCTTCAGTGTTCTGACGCTTGGTTGGAATTCTCTGTGCTGTTATGAAACACATTCTCTAATACCAATTGTATAGATTTAAAATTAGAGTGTTTCAGATTATATTATCTCTTTCAGATGTGCTCTTCCTTTAACATAAGGTATATCCACACAAGGACAAGGGTATGTTCTTACCTCATGCTAGCTAACGTGATAAAATCCTACTAAAGACAAGGCAGTTTGTAGCTTTCATACTTGTTAGCAGGTCAAAGTAGCGATTAAATGTGAGTGTAGGGTTTATCTTGACCTCCAAAGGTATTATTACTGTCCCGGATACTACCTGACCTTTGCTAGAATTGTATTTATTGTTAATTACATGATTCATGTTCATGATTAGTGAACACGGGTTAGAATAAACACACCTTTTCCCTAGTGAAGACAAGACCAAAGAGTGTAACAGAAGCATGGGGCTTTGCGTGAACTCTTTGCTTATGGGTGAATTTCCTCCAGAGAGAAAACCTTGAAACAACTTAGCCATTCATTACACTAAAGTTTAGGAAAAACTGTGTCTTGTCCCCATCCACATAATTAACAACACTGTTGTATTGCACGTACTTATATTTCAAGTTTTTAAAACATGTTTGAAAAGTAATAATTACATCAAAACTGCCAAATCAGGACTCATTGAGCAAGAATAAAAGGTCTTATAGTGAAGTCCTTATAGAAAAGGAAAAAGGAGGAGGGAGTGAGGAAAGATCCTCAATTATCTTGACAAAAGTACAATGTTCAAGGCACTGACGTGTTATTTGCATTGGAGGCATTAATTAGGTATCAAATTACCTGGTTTCAATATATCCTTAATCCTAAATACTTAAAGCTCTGAGCTACTTGCTGGTAACTGGAAAGTATAAAAGTGACCACTCAGCTATCCCTCCTGTGCGAAAATGCGGCTAGTTCAGGGTTGGGGAAACTTTTTTGTGGGGTCAGGAGCCACTTACCCACAGAAAAAACAATCAGGAGCCACACACCACACAAGTGAGAAGCAAAAAACCCCCCAAAAAACACACCCCAAAACAAACAAACAACCCTCATTAATGTGGCCCCCAACTGAGGAGAAAGACACTCCGCGCATTCTCCTCGCATGCCAGAGCCTAGGGGGCCAGGCTAATAGATTTTGTGTGCTCCAGCCCCACGGTAGGGCAACAGGGGGGCTGGAGCACCAGTGCAGGCTCCCTAATGCTGGGGGGGACTTGAACCTAGGCGGCCAAATCCAGCTCCCAGGCCTGAGGTTCCCCACCCCTGGGCTAGCTGAAACAGGGCAATTGTGAGTCACTGCAAGCAGGGTGATGAGGTTGAGCCAGGCCAAACACCAAACAGCTAGGGTGGCAGTGAACAAGCAAGTCCCAAACAGGTGAACTCCAGAGCTAGCCCTTCCTGAGGATTCACTCAAGCGAGAATCAATTCTGCACTTCGGTGAGTGGGTGAAACAAAGGACATGTTAGTGAGCTGGATGTGCTTAGGATTGGAACAAGGCACTTTAGGACTGGTTCTGCAACTGTGGAGTCAGGGGGAGTTTTGCCAATCATGTCAGTGGGCCCAAGATCTTTTTGAGTTGGCTGGTGACCTTGCAGACTTGTTCTGAAAGCTCACTATATAGTTTGCCAGAGTAGCCAAACACTAATGAGTCACTGGCATGGAGATCACTCCTGCATACAGCAACAGAAGATCCAGCCTAGCCTACACATAAAATATATGCAAGTATACAGTGGTAAAACTCCTCTCCCGCAGCGTGGATATAGTTAAACTAGTATTAATGTGTTATATCACTATATCTTAGGCTCTATCTACAATGGCATGACTGTGCCACTATAGCGGTGCCATTGTAAGGTACAGTGTAGCTGCTCTTTGTCACTGGAGCTCTCCAGCTCTTGGTGATAAAATAAAACCAACCCTCAACAGGACTTCATCAGTAGTAGCTTTATCAGCAGTAGCTTCATCAACCGGAGTGTGGCTCCCACTGATGAAGTGCTATCTACACCAGCACTTTTTGTCATTAAAACTTTTGGGCTACAGCTACTCTGTAGCCTTTTTCCGGAAAAGCTTAAGCAAATGAAATGTGGCGTGGAATATCGCCGCGCTTCATTTGTATAATTAATTAGCAGCCACTTTTGTGCAGAAAGGAGCTCTGTAAACAGCTCCTTTTGTGCAAACTCCCCCCCTTGCAAGAGCCGTTTTTCCTCATTTTTTCAGGAAGAAAGGCTCTTGCACAAGAGGGGGGGTTTGCACAAAAAGGAACTGTCTAAACCGCTCCTTTTTGCACAAAAGCGGCTGCTAATTAGTTATGCAAATGAAGCACGGCAATATTCCACGCTGCACTTCATTTGCATAAGCTTTTCCGGAAAAAGGCTACAGTGTAGCCGTAGCCTTGTTCAGGGCCAGGCCCAGCCAAAGAGTTTATGCGACCCAAGGCAGTATGCTGTGGTTGGCTGTACTGTGCGGCCGGGCAGCTCCCAGCCACAGCAGCGAGTGAGTAGCTGGGTGGGCACTGGGCAGTGCGGGGCTCTGAAGGCATGGGGCCCAAGATGACTGCCTGGTTTTCCATGCCCTAAGGCCAGGCCTGTTCAGAGGGGGAGTGTTTTTTTCATACCTCTGAACAACAAAAGACAAAAGAACAATATAGGCATTTCTTTATTTTCTGACAGGCAGAGGAATAATCTAGACTTGCATTAGGCAGCTTTATTTTGGTGTAATTGTACCCACACTCAGGGTGGTATCAGTATAACTATATCAGTAAAAAAGTCCCACCCTTAACTATTATATCAGTACAAAAAGTGTGTGTGTACATCAGGCCTCAATTTACCTAAAGATCAGAAGGAGTAAACAGATGAGCTCCCAAATAAGCACAAACCGACCTTGGGAAAAATCTGGTGGACAGAGGTAATGTTCTCAGACGCCTTAGGTCGCAAGTGAAGGCTGATGCTGGTGACAAACCTGGAGATAAGTTGATGGTGTAAAAAGGAGGAATGTGCATTCAATAAGCATAGAAACGGTTTCTGAGTTGAGAGATGACTGGATGATCTGGTCAACACTTGAGTGTCACCCCGGCAAAATAGCCTCAAAAATAGCCTGGCTTGTTCGCAAATTTCAGCTTGGAACAGTTGGGGCAGTTGAGCTCTCATTCTACTTCAGTAAGCAGACAGTCTCTTTGAGTATAATTCATAAGAATGCATACTCTGTAAGAAAAGGTGAAAAAGAAGACTACAAAGGTGCAGTTGATGCTTGAACCTTCATCATTTGCACAAAATAAATGGGAGGCCCATTGCGATTATCTAGTTTTGTGAATTAGCAAAAAGAAAAGATTGAATCACACAGTACACTCTTTTATGAATATGGTTTTGCTTTTATTAATCATGACAATGTACACTAGGGCTTACTCTGAAGCCCATTGACCTCAATGAAAAGAGTCTCATCGACATCACTGGGCTTTGGGTCAAGCCCGCAGCACATAAAGAAAAACCTCAAAGCCCTGGCAGTAGAGTTCTTCCTGTATCTCCCTGCTTTAATCCTCTCATGACAAAAAGAGCAATGTGACACTGCCAGTGTTTTGGTGAGAATTAATCCGGTTTGTAGATTAACTAGGGACCTGCCCACATTTAAAATGGTACAAAAGCACAGCTGGGTCACTGTAACACTTCAGTGTAGACACTCCTTATGCCATTGGTGGGGGTTCTCCTGTTGGCATAAGTAATCCACTTTTCTGAGAAGTGGCAGGTTAATGGAAGAATTCTTCTGTGACCAAACACTCTCTACACAGGGGCTTAGGTCATCTTAACGATGTTGCACAAGGGTATGGATTTTTCACACTGCTGAGCAATGTAGGTAGGCTGACCTAATTTTTTAGTATAGACCAGCTTTAAATGAGAGTTAATGAGGTTTAACTGTGCATAAGTTTTCATACATAAATGCAGGGAGCAGAGGAAACAAGCAACACAATGATGCCCAGCAATGTCGAGAACAACCTACCGCACACAGCTGAAATATGGTGGGATGAGTCTCATAACTTGGGTCTAAATGTCAATTGGTACACAGGAGTGGCCCGAGGCCGACCCAGGCGCCCCGTGACGTCATCATTGGGTGCCCTGGGCCGGGGGCGCCCTAGGCAACTGCCTAGTCTGCCTAGGCTCATGGGCCGCCCCTGTTGGTACACTATGTAAGAAAGACAGGGTTGGGGACAACAGATAATGAGTCCCTTAGGTTACGTCTACATTGCATCCCTCTTGCACAAAAGCCTATGCAAATAAAGTGTGGATTAGCATATTTCTGCGCTTCATTTGCATAATTAATTAGGAGCTGTTTTTGCACAAGAAGCTTTTGAGCAAAAAGGAGCCGTCTACACAGCTCCTTTTTATGCAAAACCCCTCTCTTGTGCAAGAGCCGTTCTTCCTCATTTTTTCAGGAAGAACAGCTCTTGCTCAAGAGGCTTTTGCGCAAAAAGGAGCTGTGTAGATGGCTCCTTTTTGCGCAAAAGCCTCTTGCACAAAAACGTCCCCTATTTAATTATGCAAATGAAGCATGGCAATATGCTAATCTACGCTTCATTTGCATAGGCTTTTGCACAAGAGTGATGCAATGTAGATGCAGCCTAAATCTTTTTAGGAGCAGATTTTTGAGCACTGATCAGTTCTCCTCCTTCCCAAAAGGGTGAGCGCTGACACATTATGTATTATCTATACTGCATTAATGCTGAAGATTCCCAGTCCAGGATCAGAACCTCATTGTGCCAGGCACTCTACAGATTACAGAGATATAGTCTCTCCCATAGAATGTTTACAGCAGGGTTCGGCAACCTTTACAAACCAAAGAGCCAAACTACATCAAAATTCAGAACAAGTGGTCAACAAAGAGCCAGAATGCCCATTTGCATGACTGAAAATATACAACTTAATATTAATGATAATTGACATGATGATTAATAATAGCATACATGAAATATTGTACTCACAAACTTCGTTTAATGGGACTTCTGCTGCTGCATCTTTTCGCACATTTCTTTGAAGTTTACATCATAACTGGTCAAATTCAGGTTCATGAAGACATTCAAACTACATGAGTAATTACGCATTTTTTAAATTTTGAATTAATTTTTCATTTTCATTTTAAAAATTGCATGTATTTTGGGAATGACGAAAGAGCCATATTTGGTTCCATACTGAGCTATATTTGGGCTTGCGAGACATAGGTTGCAGGCCTCTGGCTTACAGTCTTCATGCCAGACAGTGTGAGACAGATGGACAAAACAGAGTGAGGGTGGGGTGGGAAGATGAGGTAATACATTTAACAGGGTTTAGTAGAAAAATAGCAGTCTGGGCTTGCCCTTTTCTTACTCAGTGCCACATGACAGGGATGTGAAGGCATCATAGCAGAGGGAGGTTTTTAGGAGGGAGTTAGAAGAGAATCAAATTATTTACATACAACAACACTTCATTACTTATAGAGTGGCCTTGATTTCCTAGAGCTGTTGGGTAAATCAAGATAACCCTAGGCTGATAACCTGCCAGTGAGATTTTTTTCACTTCGGCTATGTCTACACTGCCCCCTCTTGCGCAAAAAATATGCAAATGAGGCAAAGTGTGGAATATTGCCACGCTTCATTTGCATAATTAATGAGGCTCCGTTTTTGCACAAGACTTTTGCGCAAGAGCCGTTCTTCCTGAAAAAAAGCAGAAGAATGGCTCTTGCACAACAGTGGGGTTTTTGTGCAAAAAGGAACAGTATAGATGGCTCCTTTTTGCGCAAAAGCCTCTTGCGCAAAAAGCGGCCTCTCATTAATTATGGAAATGAGGCATGGCGATATTCCATACTTTGCCTCATTTGCATATTTATTGCACAAAATAGCGCAGTACGTAGCCTTCTTGTTTTATGCCATCTCTATCTCACCCTCTAATGAGAGTGGTAAAGCTGTGGATACTATTAATAACTATGACCTGCCTCAGGCATCCTTCTTCTATGGCAGTGGTCACCAACCAGTAGATCGGGATCTACTGATAGATCTTGGAGCCTCTGACAGGTGATCCCGACTGGTTTGGCCAAGAGATTTTCAGCTGCCCTTCCTCCCACTGCTGCTCATCTCCTGCCCCTTGCCTTGGAGCTGCCCCTCCCCTTGGGGAGCCCCTTGCTTTCTGTGCAGGGCAGGGGAGGAGGTGGAGGGGCACTGATGTTAAGGTGCCCCCTCTTCCATTCTGTACCCTTTCTCCACAGAGCAGAGAGGGGGCAAAACAGGATTTGGGATGGAGTTTGCTGGCTATTTTAGGGAGTGGTCCATGGTTAGGGCAGGGTGAGCCTGCCTTAACCCCACTGCACCACCAACCAGGAGCCACCTGAGATATGCAGTGCCCAGCTGGTGCCCACATCCCAAATGCCTACCCGTCATGAATCCCCTCCTGCACCTCAAGCCCTGAGCACCCCTGCAACCAAATGCTATCCCAGAGCCTGCACCTAGAACCCCTCCTACATCCTAACTGCTTGCCCCAAGAGCAGCTCAGAGCCCCCCCTCACACTGCCGATCCCTTAATCCAAGACCAGAGCCTGCACCCCAACCCTCTGTCCCAGCCTGGTGAAGGTAACTGAGGATGGGCAAGAAAAGGAGGATGGAGTGAGCAGGGGCGGGGCCCGGAGAAGGGGAGGGAAGGAGGCAGGACAAGGGTATTTATATTTGAGGTAGATCTTGGATTGCACTTCACTTTTTGAATTTATCTCGTGCTTAAAAAGGTTGGAGACCACTGTTCTATGGGAAACCCTAGAGAGCAGAAACAACTGTGAAGAATCCCTGTCAAGTTCTGACATGATTGTTCCATCTACACTCCTCATACCTCCACTATGGGGCCTTCCCCTGAATGTGCTGGATCTTCAAGTATCTGGGGAATGGCAGGGGTATTTGCTTAGATGCACTGCCTCTCTGCTCCTGTTTCCTGTCAGTGCACCTTCACTGCAGCCATGTTCCAGGGATCTCCACCTCACAATGGTTGCCTCTGGGATTCTGGGAAATCAAGAAAATCCATGGAAAAGCTAGTATAGCCTCATCTTTTCCAGGCCAGGCACTCACCAAAAGACAGAGGAACATGATGCATGTTCTTGTCCCCCCAACTACATGTGCCTCTTTCCCTTCCCCAGTAAAGATCTGCAGAGCACCTATTAGATTTGCAGATCCCTACAGATCCTGTTAGCTCCAGAAGAGAGGGAGGCAGTGCCAAATATGCTGATCTTGCTTCTGCATTGATGGGGGTGAGGGAGATCTACAAATGGAAGATCCCCTCTATCTGTGGATGTTGGAGGCCAAAGTGGGGGATTATTAGGTGTGTGATTTCTAACTTCAAGGTGCAGTCTGTGTAATACTTACCATATGGATAACTAATACTGCCAGTACTAAAACATTATTAAAATTTCTACATATTATAGATAATTTATTAACTCAAAAGATTCTGGAGCCAGCAAGGGGGAATTCTATTGTCTTAAAAAATAAAGAGGAACTGATCATAAAAAGAAAAAGGAATGATAGCTTATGCACAAGTGATCATGATTTAATCACAGTTATAGTGTGCAAGCTGAATAAAGTCCAGACTACTAATATATACACTTCATGCTTTAATAGGACCAATTTCACAAGGCTGAAAACAATTATGAGCCAAATGAGCTGGGAAGAAGTTAATCAGAAAAATATGAATGATAACTGGTAATCATTTAGGAGCATCTTACTAGATGCCCAAAAAGCCACAATCCTACAATTGAAGAAGACGGCCATAAAGGTTAAAAAAAAAAAAAGACTTAGTTCAGTAGGGAAGTGAAGGCAGCTATAAAAATGATATATAACAAATGGAACAAAGGGGGAGTGGATAGTAATTAATATAAATCACAAGTTAGAAATTGTAGAAAACTGATAAAGGAAGCAAGGGGCCATATATGGTCAGCAGAGTTAAGGAGGCGTTTTTTCAATCTTTTAGAAACTAAAAGAATCCTGACAATGGCACTGGTCCATAATTAGGAAGAAATGGTAAAATTATCAATAATAATACAGAAAAGGCAAAAGTGTTCAATGAATATTTCTCTTCTATATTTGGGGAAAAAGTCTCATTGTATGGTGGTGATATACTAGCAAAATGGAAATAGTGTTATCTGGACAGAGTTAAACAGACACTATAAGTTATATATTTTTAAATCAGCGGGTTCAGAGAACTTGCAAACAGTTTTAAAAGAGCTGGTTGAAGAGTTTGCCATTAATGTTGATTTTCAATAAGTCTTAGAGTACTTGGAGAGTTCCAGAAGACTAGAAAAAAGATAACGTGCTAATATTTAAAATGGGTAAATTGTAAACCTGACAGAATGATCTTGAATCTGGGGAAGATAATGGAACTTGATTAAAAAGGGTAATGTAATTAATGCAGATCAACATGGGTTTATGGAAAATAGACCTTATCAAACTCAGCTATTTTTTATGAGACAACACATTTAGTTGATATATAGTGCTGACATAAATATACTTAACTAATATTTTATAGAAGTTGATACTGCATGACATTTTGTTTAAAAAACTAAAACGATATAAAATTAATGTGGCACACATTAAGTAGATTAAAAACTGACTAATTAATAGGTCTCAAAATGTAACTGTAAATGCAAAATCATTATTGAGTGGATATGTTTCCAGTGGGGTCACACAAAAATCGGTTCTTGGCCCTATGCTTTTTAATATTTATCTTTTTCCTCAAAGATCTCAAAGTAAACATAGAATTATCACTGATAAAATTTGCAGATGATACAGAAATTGGGGGAGTAGCAAATAACGAAGAGGACAGATACAGAATGAACTGGATCGCTAGGTAAACTTGAAGCAAGTAGACAGTATGTGTTTTAATACAGCTAAATGTAAATGTATACATCTAGGAACAAAGAGTGAGGGCATACCCTTGGGAAGCAGTGACTCTGAAAAAGATTTGGGGATCATGCTAGATAATCAGCTGAACATGAGCTCCCAGTGTGAGGCTGTGGTCAAAAAAACTAGCATGATTCTGAGGTGCATAAACCAGGGAATTTTGAGTAGGTGCAGAGAGGCTTTATGTATACATTTTACACAGGTAAGCTGCTGGAATATTTCATCCAGTTTTGATGCTCAAAATTTAAATTGATAAATTGGGGAGGGTTCAGAGAAGAGCCACAAGATCAGAAAACATGCCATGCAGTGATAGACTCCAGAACAATCTTATTCAGCTTAACAAAGAGAGGATATGGAGTGACTTGGTTAAAGTCTGTAAATGCATGCATGGGGAACAAATATTTAATGGGCTCTGTAATCTAACAGAGAAAGGTATGACACGATTCAATGGATGGAAGTTGAAGCTAGATAAATTCAGACTGGAAATAAGGAGCAAATTTTTAATGGTAAGAGTAATTAATCACTGGAACAATTTACTAAGAATGGTGGTGGATTCTAGGGATGTAAAATCCCATTTAATTGGCTAATTGGTTAAACATATTATTTAACTGGTTACACAGTTAAAGGGGAGGAAGAATGCCTCCCCCACCCTCACTGGGCTGGAACGCCCACCCTCCCCCCCACCACAGGCAGGGGCTGCTGCAGTCTGGCCATAGCAGCCCATCTATGGTAGGCCAGGGCAGCCCCTCAGGTAGGGGCTGCTCCAGTGTCCTGATCAAAGCAGCCCCTGCCTGAAGAGTGCCCTGGTTTGCCGTGAATAGAGGCTGCCAGAGAGGCTGAAGCAGCCCCCTGCCGGCAGGGAGCTGCTCCAGCCCCACTCATTAATCTTAACCAGGTAAGGTTTACTGGTTATCCAATTAAACCTTCACATCCCCCTAGTAGATTCCCCATCATTCACAATTTTTAAATCAAGATTGGATGTTATTCTAAAATATATACTTTATGAATTATTTTGGGGCAGTTCTATGACCTGTATTATATAGCAGGTTAGATGAGATTGTCACAATGGTCCTTTTTGACTTTGGAATCTATCAATATGAAAACCATGTGCTTGGACACCTACTCAACTTATGCACCAAAGTTCCATGGTTTCTATATTATTTTCATGCTCAGTAAAGAGACAAAAAAAAAAAAAAAAGCTGCCAGATATCATTTTATGATTACCATTTTTGGTCAATGACAGTCTTTAGAGCCTAAGTTTTAGCTCCTGGTTACCTGGTCTAATTCAGTACTGTCCTGTCTGTCCTCTCAGCTTTAACTCACACTGCAGATTGGATTTGCATTTCACAATTTTCTGCTATAGCTCTCTTGACTGATCCCCCCTGCTTTCATCCAGCTTCACCATGAATACCATTGCTAACATAATGCAGGAGCTGCGAGACTATTGGGCAGATCATTTCTCACGCAGATTTCTACCCAAGAGGCCTCCCCTTCGCCGAATCACCTCCATTTCCACTTTTTACCTCCTGGACTTCAGAACCCGGCAGGCTGAACTAGGTTTGGATTACGGCCCTCCGCGGGCTCAGCTGAGTGATACCAAGTTTGTCTTCCAGGATGGCAAATGGCAAGGTGAAAGTGGCCTCTCTCATCGGCCTCCACTGCTGCAGTTATTCTCCTCTGGTGACAGGGAGCAGTCCTGTAAGGCCCTGAAGAAGGAGAACAAGGCCCTCCTGGAAGAGAACAATTACCTGAAGCTGCAGCTCGAGCTGTTGATGGACATGCTGACAGAGACCACTGCTCGACTTCACATGGTAGAGAAAAAGAAGGACAACCTCACATGGCATAACAAGATGAAGAAGCCAAATAAAGTATTGATGCTTAAATCCTAGCAAGAACTGTGGATGCAAGACCTGGGAGTTTGCATTTGTTGAAACACATGCAGATCTGCCTCCTTGGTTCCCGAAGTTTAATACATTCCTGAATCAAATTTATCTGTAGAGTGATTTTTGCTTTAATTGTATGTATTAAGCAAATTAGAATTTATTTTATGACTGACAGAAAGCAGGAAATCAGTCTGTACAGTTCATTACACTTCAAAACCAGATCTGACCAATCATGAATCGTGGCATTAAATAAATGAAAAGCAGCTTTACCCATTATCCAAATGTAGAAATTGAGACTTAAGAATATTCTTGAATTTTAAATCTCTTTTAATGAACAGTGTAATAAAATAATGAAACTTAGCACTTTTATACTTTGGCTTTTCATATATAAATTTCAAAGCATTTTAAAGGAAACTAAATATCATTACCTGAATACTACAGTTGGAAAGCTGATGGCAGCTAGAGAGGAAGGATGGTCCAGTGATTAAGCTGTTAGCCTAAGAGTCAAGAGACCCTTCAATTTTCTACTCTGCCAAGGGCTTTTTCAGTGCATGGAGTTGGTCAAATTGCCTACTCTCTCAATTCTCCAGATAAAAATGGGATGATACTTCCCCTCCTCTCAGTGGGGATGTGAGGATAAACACAACCTATTAAAAATGGTGAGGAACTTAAGTAATGAGAAGGGCCTTAGATATGGGAACTCAGCCTTTATGATGCTCTTCACACTGAATGACCTGCCAGTGATCAGGGTCAGAATACCACCTCTTCTCCCTTAGGATCTGCTGTGTGTTATCAAAATCCAAGCAGAATTATTTCAGAATTAAAAAGGCCTTGTAGTCCCGAGTTCAGAGGTATTTCATGAGACTGTAACAGGTCTACTGTAATATAAGATATAGGCCAAATTACTGTGTCCAGTGCAGAATTTTTAGCATCCTGGCAGTAAGATGGAGAGTTCCTTTGGAGCTGGAATCAGGCTTCTTGCTCTAGATCACTCTGAGGTTACAGGGATCCATTGGTCTTTGTGTTGCTTTGTCTGTCTGTTGCACCGGCAGAATGGCCAGAGACTGTAATAGCAGATAAGACAGCTCCACCCCTAAATCCCCCTCTAATGCTGCAGAGACCCCCCCAAACAGGGCTCCACGATGCAGAGGGTGTGTGCATCTCTCCCGAATGTCGTCTGATCAATTGCAGTGGCCGTGCTGCCTTTAAATGACAAGCAGTTGGCCCCCAATTTGATCACAGTTGTCTCCCCTGATTCTAATAAGATATGTGTAACCTTCTCCTTTAGCATCACAGACTCGGCGACCAAATAAACCACTGACCACCCCTCTCTGCAGGAGAGAGACCACAGCTACGTTTCTGTGTGCCCAATGCCTGACAGCTCAGGGTCCCGATTCTGGTGGTAGCCTTCGGCTGCCATGTTAAAATAAATGCAAAACACACCCGCTTTTTCTGCTAAAATAAATGCACAATAAAACCGTACTCCGCCCCAGCAAGGGCTGCATCTTATTACAGTTCATTGTGAGCTGCCTTCCTCCTTCATTGGCAGTCACGGAGCCCTCCTCAGACCCCTCCCAGTGGCAAGCCCCCTCCTCCCATTTGCGAGGGCGAGACAACTGTGCGGCAATTGCTTAGCTGCTTTGAACTTGTTTGCTGCTGGTTAACCCCGGGCTCCCCCTTTCTCCCCTCGGCGGGAGCCAGACGCCTGCCCCCCAGCTCAGCCCGCCGGTCGCTCAGGCCCTTCGCACAAGCCCGTGGGAGGCGGAGCCAGGAGCACATGACCCAGCCGCTTTCCCCGGAACGATCGCAGCCATCGCTTCGCCCTCTCGCTCGGGGGTGGTGACCGCTCGCCTCTGTCGGACGCAACAGCGCGCCCAGGTTTGCTGGCCCGGGGTCACGCGTGGGCCTCCCGGCCGGCGCAGGAGGGGTGGCGCGGGGCGGGGCGGCCTCGCCGCTGGGTCGCTCGGCGCGGGGCAAAGGGCGGCAGCGGCCTCCGCTTTCGCGGGGGAAAAACGAGCCGAGCGGCTGAGGCGCCCCTCCCCCCGCCTCGGGAGAGCGCCTGGCAGCATTGTGCGGGGCGCGCGGCTCGTGACGCGCCGGGGCGGGGTCTTAGAGGGCGGCCGTTATTCCTCCGCCCGCTGCCTGAGGCGGGGCGGATCCTGCTTCCCCCCCCCCCACGCGGCGCTCGAGCAGCCTCGCTGCTCCCCCTTCCCACCAACTGCTTTTCTCGCCACTTCGCATGTCCCTGCTGCGTAGGTCAGCGACTCTTTACACCTCTCCCTCCATGGCGCCAGCGCGCGCGCCACCCAGCGCGTAGCGGCTGAACTGTCCTCCCCGCCGCCGCGGCTGGCTCTGACTTCTCTAGTAGCCGCTGTCGCTTACACCAGGGGCTGCCTTTGGCCTCGCGGCTGTACTGCGCAGCCGCGCGAGCCGGCCTCTGATTGGCGGCCCTGGAGGAGAGGGGCGGGGTTATTTAGGATGACGTTACAATCCTACAACGGTGTAATCGGCTATTTATAACCCTGCCCAGAAACCGCCCGCTTGTGAAAGGAGAAGAAGGGAGAGAGGCAGTTGAGGCTGGGCTGCTGGACGCGCCGATTCAGACTTACAAAAGAACCGCGAGCGCCCGGGAGGCAGTTGCCTTGAGGGGGGGGTTAGCCTGACGCCCTCTGCCTTTGTTGTCTAGCGATCGAGCCCTCCGCCTGCCGAGCTTTTCTTTCCGCGGGACCCTGAGAGCGCGTGGCCAAGATGGACCCTCTCCGCAGCGAGGAGACCGAGGGAGAAATTCCCGGCCTGAGTGAGTAGCCGCTGCTGCCTAGCGCGCGCGCGCGCCTTGGGTTCCCTTCTAGAACGTTCCGAGCCGCGGCCGCGCGGGGATCGTCTGAGCCTGGGTGGCGCGCGGAGCGCGCGAGCCCGGAAGTGGCGGTTTGGAGGCCCTGGGCGCCGCGACGATATTCTCCCCCGCTCCCAGCCTCGTGGCGTACAAAAGGGTGGGGTCCCTCGGTGGCGAACGGCCCCCGCGGTGTAAAGGGTCCCCCGTCTGCGGCCTGCGAGAGCCCCCGAAAGCCGATTGCATCGGATGGGATCCGAGCGCGGCCCTGCCTCCGCGCTAGGCCTCTGTCGCGGCCTACAGGCCGCCGCGGAAATCGAGCCCGGCTTCTATTGCGGCCTAGGCCCTGCCTGACATCGAGAAGGCGCAAAAGCAGCTTCACTTCCCTTTCCCTCTCTGGAACCAACCAACCCCGACACGTTTCGAAGCTGTGTCTTATCCACGCCTTTGGGAATAGTTTGGGTGGGAGCACCGCGAGAGTCGCCAGTCTGCTGGGTTGTGACCGCCCATGCAGAGAATGGCGGGGGTTAAGGCGCACACAGTTCAGATGATCCCCTCCCCCCCGTTTATTTTCCTCATCTGTAGAAGTGCGCTGGCCGTTTAACACACTTACTTTGCTCGTTAAAAACGTGCAGTAGTATTTGCTCAGCAGCTAAGAGAAGGATACATATTCAAGACTTCATTGTGGATGAAATATTAATTCCTGTAATTGTAGTGACTTACACAACTAGTTATTAGCATAAATATTGTGAAACCCTGACTCCTTAAGTTAACCACAGAAATTTGTGGAAGCCATAAAATGTGGTGTTTACACTGTTGAGCTATGCCAATTGTGAAATACCTTAGAGGTTCTCTCCCCAACTTTTTAGTTTCTGGTTTGTCTGCCATTGGTAGCTAGCTAACTTTTCTCCTGTCAGGTAACCCCCCCCCACTTCAATACTTTTTTTTTTTTTTTTTTTTTTTTTTTAAGTCGTTGCTGAGCAACTATGGGGACCAACTTTTGTGCCTCAGTGCCCTGCTGTTGTCTAGCTCTGATTTAACCATATAGCAAACTGGTTAGTTTCTTATGCAGCTGAGCATGCCCTGAGATGCATGCTTTCCCCTGAAGAGGAGGCTTTGAACCATTGTTCGGACTCCCTTCAGTGGTGAGATGAAAACTAATATTGAAAGTGACTGTTGCAGCAGCACTCCTGTTTTCTGGTAGGAGGTACACAAGAGATGCCATTCTTAGGTCTGAAGGAGAGAGAATATTCCTGTGCTGATTGTGCATCATATTATGTTTACCCTTAAGACCTTGCAACAGCAGAGCTGTACCATTGCATCTGCCTCACAGCAGGTACATAGGAGACCATACAATATTGCCATTGCCAACCTGAGAGCGCTCTTCCCCCTTCATAATTAAACCACCTCCAATGTGTACATGGCACTTTTCTCAGTGTGCAAGGTCAGGGATATGTTTTTCCATAATCTTAAGTGATAAAGTAAAAGTGCTGAAGTAGGTATCTTCCCCAGCACATGAGATCGTAACTTTAGTGTAGCATGACCACCAAGGTCAACTCACCAGGGTTTCATAATAATAAGCACCATTGATTGAATATATTTAATTCTGTACAACAGCCTAGACTTTCTGAAAAGGTTTCTTTAAAATTTAAGTCTGGTAATTCTTAAATTTTCAAATATTCAGAATTCAAGAAAATTTGACAAATTTGAAAATTTGTCCTATGAGTGTGTATATAAAAAATAAATCTTGTAGCAGTTTGTAACAAGAACTAATCTCATTACTGTGAAAGCTACACTCTTGGCCTGAAGTGCCCCTCTCTGTGATAGGTGGCTATGAACCTGAGGTTTATAACTTGGCACTGTACTTCAGTGGATTGCCATGAAGTCTATCCTAAATAAGTAATAGTGCTGTTGTCCTGGTTATAAAGGAGAAGCAGGAGGGTGGCTATTTGAGAGAAGAGAGAGGGTATCTGTTGTCATGGGTTTTTTCCTCAGATATTTGTGCTGAACCTAATTAACTAAATAGAGAAAAATCTTTGTCACAAGGAATTACTTCTTTGGGTGCAGGGATGTGGTCATTTCACATTCTGACAATAGTACCTTACCTTCTATTTTAAAAGGGCATATTGCACCAGGGACAATTTGAAGTACAGATAACTTCTGCATTTTATGGATTAGTGTATTGTGAGATGCATTTGTGAAGCTTTCTTTGGTGCATATGACTTTGGGTAAACAGACAATTTGTCCACAGGTTGGTAATATTTTAAACCTGTGGAACTTGTACTTTACCTTTGGAATTGACTGTGTGAAGGTTAACTAATTTCTCTCCCCAACTCCTTTAATAGGAAACCAATTCAAAATACCATAGAAGAAAACATGAACCATGTTTTTAGCTTTCATTTGGAAACTAAGCCTCTGCAAACTAATACAGGAGACTTTTCTTCCCTCATCACTACAAACCTGAAAGCAGACAGACTAAACTTTCTCTACATTCCACAACATAGGATGCACTCCCTTTTTCTGTTGAAATAACTAGGTCATGAGTTTCTCCCTGTAATAAATTACACTTGGGTGTGTAGATGCTGTAACTAGTGCACGGTCTTAATGTGTTCTTGCTGGATTTAAGTGGTAGGAATCTTCTGCTATGCTACTCTGAAATGGTTTTCTGGTTTCAGCTAAAAAGGAATTCTGAGTGCTATCATCAGAAAGATGTGGCAGATACATGTCCTGGCAACAACTTCAGTCAGTAGCCAAGGATTTAACCACATACCTTACACAGTCTATCATGCCCTGCAGTGGATTTCAAGCTTCAGTAAAGAAAAAAAACAGCTAGACATGTTTCTAAAACATAAAGAATCTAGAAATCATTAGGGAGTCTGGGCAAAGCTGTTGTAGAACTCCTGCCTCAATCTACAGTGAAAGCTGTTGTCTGGGACAAATCCTGCAGCAACTTGTTAGCTTGTTCCTCAATTGCTTATCTTGAAACTAGGATTAATATTTAAATGCTAGTTCAAATATAATCAGCCTTAGTTTAAATGTGATCAGAGGTTCTTGCCCATATCATAATTGGAATTTGATTGGTAAGCAACTATCTGATCAGCCAGCTATTATGGTAGGGAGTTCAGTGGAGAGTTAAGGTTTTGGTCCGTCCCAGAAGTCTTAAAACATTCAGATTACAACTTTTAAAATTTTCAGTTAGTCAGTTAAGAGAGGGACTTTAGCTAAGCACATTACATAGATGTTAATGCTGCAGAGTGAAATGTTTAAAGCGGACAAATAAATGTCTGTAAGCTACAAGTTATGGTTGAAAGACCAATTTGGATGAATGGTGCTTAATGCTTACACAGTTTTTTGACTGTAGATAGCTGCTGCAGTTTACATGCTGAGGAGTGAAATTGAAGGAAATGAAACCAAAATGCCAAAGGGAAACCTTGAAACCACAAAAATTCTCATCAGACTTTAAATTGGGGTAAATTTACCTAAAAAAATCTCCATTGACTGATTTGAGATTAATTCTTATGGGTGCTTAGTGTAGATATGGTTACAGCTTGTCTTGCTTTCCAAGTGTTCACAGTGCATCTCCACCTGGCAGAACTGGTTTTTTAGGCGTACTTCATTTTAGTTACAGTAAGTCCCATGCGAAATTTAAGTTTCCATTAGTGTTAGTACAGCCTTGCAGTCAAAGGACAAAGGAGGGTTAGTGGGTAATGGCAGTTGTAATGAGCCATAAATCCAGTATTTTTTGTCCATGATTTCTCGTATCTAACCGTCATGAATTTATGCTCCCAGTCTTGTCTTCTGCACAAGAAGAAAAACCTTCAAAAAGGGCAGTACTGTAGGATCATGTTTCTGAACACAATCCAAATTAGAAACCCTTTCTAATACTTTTTTTTCCATTGGTCTCATTATTCAGATGTCTAGTATGTAAATGCATTTTTCAAGCAGTCTCTTCTGAACATATGAATCAGTCTGGTTTAACTGATTTCAGACTGATACTGGCTAGTGTGCAAGTTTCTTCACCAGAATGGATTTATAGAGCTAAATACATAAAACCATAGGATTTTTGTTGAATACTAGTAGGGGTGTAAGCAGATACTGCTGACCTCAGTATAGTGTTCAGAAAGAATAATTTTGTTTAGAATTTAGTCTGTGAAATTACTGGAAACTAGCTGTTGTCTGTAAGTATGCAGAGATGTCTTGTCCTTATGGCTATCTTCTAAATCTGGTTTGATACATACACCCCAAGACACACCTAAATCTGTACAGAGTACAATATAATAGAATAGTGTCCAATATTCTAATCTTAAAGTTTGATATGTTATAAATGCAGACTTTCAGAATGCTGTTTGCTTTGTTTTTCAAATTCATTAAAATCCTACTACCTGGTGTCAGGGTTTTAAAACCACACGTGTTCATGAGCAAGAGTAGTTCAAGCTATGTGGAATTTTGTTGTAAAGGCCCAGCCTTCCAATTTTGGACCAGTTCGTATCCCTATTTGACCCTAATCTCCTAATGCCAGTAAGTCACTTCAGTATTAAAATTAATTACTGGACCCCATAAATCATGCAAACAAGCATGTGCAACATATTTTCCTATTTTAACTGTAGAATGTGATGTTTTCAGGCAAGGGAGAAGAATGTTTTAAAGCAAAACCTCAGTTTCTAATTCTGCAGATCACATCAGTTCATCTGCACTGTGCATCTAAAATGTCTAGTGACATTGAGGCTCTGCAGTCCTCCCAGGAATTTTTGCTATTACAGAAATTCTGTGCTGTCTTTTCCCAAAAGCAGACTAAAATTTCATTTCCATCTGCTTAATTTCAGGATGGGAATACCTTTCTGAACCTTCCCCAGAAAGGGGCATGTAGCAAAATCCACTTCAGTGTTGGTTTTTAATGAAAGAAAACTTAATCTGCCTCTAGACGTTAATTTAATGTCAGGGGTATGGGAGACAAAGTATAATTCTAAAATGTTGAAAGTATGGTGTTTCTTAAACATTGACACCCCATTCACGCCCATTTCATAGCCTGTATATTACACTTACTAAGGCAACTTTGGGGTCAGCACATAGGTTAAGGCTAGTTCAATTGCTATCTTCTCTTCTATAGTCTAAATATCTAAATTACATGGTCACCCTAAAGTGTAATAACTTACAGTAGTGAGTCAGACTGTGTGAGATGAGCTTGACTTACATATGACATGTTTTACAAGAAATAGCAACCAATTCAAGTTTTCTTGTTTAAAAACATCCGGAAATGGCTATTTAATGCATGATATGGAGAAGGAGTATTACTTCAGGTGTAGTTGAGGTAGATCAAGTCATTCAACTCTCTCCAATTCTCACTGGTGCAGAAACCTTCTTGGCTAATCTTAATACATAGGTCACTCTTTCATCGATGTTTCCAACGTGAGTCTGGAAAGGCACATTCCTGCAACATAAACTTTTTATAATCTGGTGATAGATGTGGCACAAACTTGTAGAGTGTCCGAAAAAGCTTTCTAAATAAACCGATTGAGAGCATAGTGGACAACTGTTAGAATGCATTCTATATCCGTACTAACTCAAATGTCTATGCTTGAAAGCTTAAGGTAGGATACGAATTTTAAACATAATAGCTATTCCCAAATAAATCCATGTGTAGACAAGCTCTCATGTTGTTACACAGTACTGCATAAGTGGGCAAAAAATGCTTGTCACTATTCTTGTTAATCTTCAGAGCAGCATTTTGCTACTTTTTCTTCCTACCTGCATCTCCACTACCAAAAAAAAAAATGCACTGCTGCTTGTTTACCACCCACATTCATTACAAAGTGCAGGTTCACTGAGCCTTTTGTTTGCTGGTAATATAATGGCTGGAAAAGGCATTTACAGTTCGCAGCTGATTTTAAACAGGATTTAAATTGGTCAGTGGGGTGGGGTTCCAAGGGGAGATAATAGATTGGGCATGTTATTTATTGCTCTACCCCAATGAAGATGAGGGTTTGTCTGAGGGAGCTTTCGACAAATAAGAAAAAGCAGTGTTTTCAACCGTTTTTCATTTGCAGACCCCCTAAACATTTCAAATGGAGATGCAGACCCCTTTTGAATGGGGATGGGAAGGTTGCAGACCACAAGTTGAAAACATTGAGCTTAGGGGATGTGAACATCTAGTGTCAAATGCTTATCGGATAGTCCACATGCTAGTTGACTTGTAGTTTTTGGTGCAAATTGCACCTGCTATTGGATTAGCCAATTAATCGAAATTTTACATTCCTAATTGAGCTTTATATATAAATAGTTATTCTAGGCTACTGCACCATATACTACACCCAGACACTGAGATAGTTATTGAACTGTTGAACAAGACCTCACAGCTTTTTGAGTTACGGATGTTTGCTTCATGGCACTTAGCTAAGACAAGCTTTAATTGTGTTCTAACACTACTCAAGTATAAACTGGAAAGGTATGAACCTATACTGTGAGTTTGTTGTATGACACTGGAAATAGTTCCTCCACTTTTCTTAGAAAACTTTTGGAAGTAGTGGTCTTAAGAGCAGCATTTGTGCATTCTCTGTAATTCACATTATGAGAAGACTGAAAGAATCTGTGGGTTTGTTTCCCCCATGATTGGGAAGCATTGTGGGCACTATTTAACATGTGATTTATTTCAGCTGCCTTGTATGAACTGCAAAAAATATACATGTAGCTATTTCAGCATTTATGGCATCTCTTTGTAATAGGTTTGCAATTGGGGGTTCTGCAGCCTTGAAAATGTACTACTCTTTGAATAAATTTTTGCACCCTGAAACTTGCTTTGTGAAAAGGCTATGCTACTTTCTCCTGATGGCTTTTAAATGACCGCTAGCATCTAATAAGATAGAGCTTGTGTGAACAAGCACCGTTAGTGACAAATCTGTTTATACCTGGATGTTAACCTCTTCCTTCTTTAGCAAAATTTGGATTTTCTGTTTTTAATATCATCTGAAACTTCTGTGAATAAATAAGGAGACCAAACAGTAATTGGTTTTAAAATCACTGAGGTTGTTAAATCTGGAAATTAAAAGGGCTGCCTTGTTGTCCTCCATATTAAGTTGTAGTCTTGTCTGCAACTTAAATCGTACAAATCTGTTTACCTGGCTGGAAATATTTCGTATTTCTGTCAGAACATTTGCTAAATTTGTATCCTTCCAATAGTATGTTACTGGACTGCTTATACAAGTGCCACCAAAACAACTTGCTTGGAAGCCAATATGTTAGTGGTAGAGCAAGGATTAAAATGTTGTTGGAAGACCTTTATCACTGACTTTGTAGGGGCTATTGTGTAACTGTTCCATTAGATGCAAAAGGAAAAAAAGTATCTGTAGCATTTCTCAGTACACAAACAGTAAATTTAGCCTGCCTTGTTTACACTAAGTCAGCAGGTGGAGCTGGAATGGTGCTGAACACAGACTGGAGCTACATTTGCAGCTAAGAATTGCCACCATTTTAGAAATCATGCCTAAAACATGGAGGTGGGGCTTAGATGCTGCCAACATGGCATTCTTTAAGAGCTGGGCATGCAGTGGGAGAGAACATACAGTTGTTATGCATGTTCAACAGAGCAATTGAGAATGATGGGTGGAGTCTGGGAGAATTGCCAGAACTTGTGGTTGAGATCAACCATTATATGCAGGATTGCCAGAGCAAAGTACAGAACTGCTGAGCCAGAGTGCCTCATACAATATATCGGTTTTGGGTCAGTAACAGGAAATAATACAGCAAGTGAAGACCCACATTGTGTGTGAATTTTATTTAAATACTGTAGGACAAATGCTGTTTTTCTTATTGTACAAGGAAGGACTCTCTAATTAGTAGTTAGAGGCTGAAAAGAATCTTTGCTCTGTGAAACTATAAATGCTGGTTCCAGTCATGGCAACATCCTGACAATGCTATTACTTGCTCATAGCAAACACTAGTGCTAATCAGGGATGCAAAAGTGTAAACTGTTAACCTGATGAGCCTGGATTCAAAGGTCAACCTTCATGGTTACATGCAGGGCTCTCAGTGTGTAAATGTGTAACCACTGAAATTTCTTAGGTTACACGTTTACCCAGGTAAACACATTGTAACATCCCTAATGCTAATGGTTACCACTGAATTATTTCCCCTGCTTAAGGCTAATACACACTGACTGTTAATGCTGGCTGGGATTTGCTGCTCTTGCTGTGTCTGTAATCTAAATCTTGCAGTGTCCCAGGGAAACTGACCGGTCTTGCTGATACCCATTAAAACTCAGCTGGCTGCAAAGGACTGTGTGGCTCTTGGCAGCAGTCTGGTGCTCTGAGGCATTAGCTTCATGACCTCACTCTATTTCTTCTCCCCCTTCCCCCCAGCACCCAAGCCAGGTCTCTGGCACCTTCCCTGTGTCAGGGGAGGCTGCACTTGTCTTTCACTGCAGGAGGAAGACCCAACCCCCTTCTCCTAAAAAAGAGGGGAGGGGAGGAGGAAACACTGTTCAGCTCCACTGCTGGCTTGTTGTCAGTGTCAGCATGATTCTCCCACTCAGGCCCTGAATAAACCTATTTTAACAGTGTGTTCCCTTTTTTATATTGGAGAGAGGAGGGTAGGGCCTCATTTCACTGATACTCCCCTCTGGACATTTCCAGGCACTGCTGGATGCAGTAAGTTGGAGGGGCTGAGGCATTGGTGTGTGCCTGGGGGAGACACCAGGTTCCACAGTCTAGGGAAGGTGAATCACTGCAGCTGAGCTTGCTCTGAGCCAGCAGTTTCAATTGTCCTGCTTCTCACCAGCTACATGGCTGTTCCCTCTGCAGTTATCTGAAACTTGGTGCCCTGTGCCCAGGTTGTACCCACTGTGTGTGTGTTGCCTCCCCCAACCTGTAGCTGCTGCAGGCTGAGCCCCTTATGACTAGTCTTGCCACATTGCCATTGCTTTTAGAATAGCTGCTGTCCCTCTGCCATGTTTCTCCATCCTGCTGCTCGTCTGAACCTCCAGTACCTGGACTGACTTCTCTAGCCAGCCTCTTGCACCTCTTGCTCAAGCTCTCTGTACTAGTAAAATTGCATTAGTTTTTAACTAAATAGATTAATATTGATCTGGTTTTAATTCTTTTTTTTAATGTTAGCTTTCACCTGGGGCTCCGTCTCTTCTGTTCTTGCAGCCTTCATATTAGGGATGTTTGAGCATGAACAACTATCCATTTAACCGATAAGCATTAGTGGTCGTAATTACACTCAGTCAGCTCCAGGCTGGCAGGGCTTGCAGTACTGCTCTAGGGGAGGCTTTGCTGCAGGCTCTGCAGTACAAAACTTATTTAAGCTTTATACTGCAGAGTCTGCAACGTGTAACTGAGCTTTTCAGGGGTTACACGGTTACCTGTTTAACTGATTTTCAACATCCCTACTTCATGTGTACTGGATCAAATGAGTGTCTCCTCTTCTATATCCTGTTTCTTGTGTCAGCTCTCAGATCCTGCAGTCTCTGAAAAAGGAGCATGAAACTCTGTATTGAAAATTAATGGAATAACTTGTTCACACCAGAAGTTTCTTTCCTAATTGGTTAGATATTGCTACTTTAAGACAACCACAAAGTATTGTCTGGCCCCTCTACTCTGTTAGGGGCAGTGCGAGGATAGGTGCCTGCCCAGGCTGAGAGCCTGCACCAGGATTGTCTCTGGGATCCACAGGGCCGCATGTACCAGAACAGAAGTGGTTGGAGTTATTCAAGAGTAATTGTGTGCACATACGGTTTTCAGCACAGGCTGGGCCTATTAGCTATGTAGGATTGAGGGCCCTTGTTTTGAGAACTCTGTGGAGGAAATGCATGTGTGTATGACCTGACCAGAGGTATGAGGACTGGCAGAAGGATGCATGCTCCCTAAGTCACTGTGACTAGGAAAGGAGAATGGATGCTCTGATAGAGAGCATGTGCAGTTTGCTTAACCCGCCCCTTCCCATTTTGCAAGCCATGTATGTATGGCAGAGGCATGCTGCATAGTCTGTTTCAACTGCTGCAGGGTTGCTGAAAATGAGGTCCAAGGTGCATGTGCAAAAAGAAGGGGGGGGCAGGTTAGTAGTGTGGACTGCCTAAACATCTTTGTCTGACAGCTGTCTTCTAGCCACCCTCATTCCAGCCCTCCTGGCAATGAGCAGGAAGAGTCTGCTATGAACATTGTAGGGGGTCGCTACAGCTTGGGCCTGTGTCTTGTGTGGCAACAGGGCTTGGCTCACGGAAACAGAAGTGCACACAGTCTCACTGCAAGTTCACCCGTTTGTTGACTGGGACTAGGCTCGGACCTTTGAGGTTGCTGCGGAGCACCGCTATTAGTACATGCAGGGAAGAAGAAGGAGAAGGAGCCTAGGGTGGAATCTGCCCACCATTAGGATGCATCAGTCGGGGCTGGAGGAATGAGCCTGTCTGAATAGCATCAGCCATGCAGGAGTGGGGGAGGTGGTAGAGCAGGGGCGGGGAGATGGGACTAAAAGGCAGTAGTCTGGAGGAAGGGGATGGCTGTGGGAAGGGAGAATTTTATCTCTGCCTCAGTGTGGTGTTCTCTTCTCTCCTCCTCTTCCCCTTGCGCAGCAACGGAAGGTGAATCTGAGCCAAGTCTTGCTTCCAGCATGATGTTGAACGCTGAGGGCGGTGAGGGCTTCGTGGTGAAGGTGCGTGGGCTGCCTTGGTCCTGCTCCGCCGAGGAGGTCCAAAGGTTCTTCTCCGGTAAGTGTGAACAGAGGGCTGCCTCAGATTGGGCACCATCCTAAGCGGAGCTGGCCACTCCACTTGTTGGCCACATGAGAGGCAGGTTCCATAGCATCCCAAGAAAGGTTAGTCAGAGGAAGTGGTAAAGGGGTCCTGTGGGGAGTCAAGGCACCACCAGGGAATGGGGGAAATCTGTAGAGTACCCTCACTACTCAAAATAAGTAGCATTTTTTAAGTACTTAATTACCATAAATAAGTTAATTTACAGCATGTTTTTAGTATTTGCATGAACAAGTACACTCGCTATTTACGAACAGATTTAAAGTCCCATATTGCAATTTGTTGTTTTGATTTTTTTTTTTCAGATGGGATAAGCATTCTTGCAGTCTTAAATAAGGCTTTGAGTATTTTCAATTAAAATTAAAAAAAAACAAACAAACCCCAGTGCCCTCTTTAGAGGTCTGTAAGAGGGGTATAGTTTAGCTTCTTTTATAACTCAGTTCATCTTGGGTATTGATTGCCTTCAAGGTATGCTGGCAGGCAAGCTTGCCCTGCATCTCTCAGTTGATTTCAGTCGTAATAGTAAATTTTAAAAAACAGACTATTTAAATTCAGCTAAACTAAGAAGGAAAACAGTCATCTTTGTATTATAGTAAATGTCTGTAGCCATTTAGGATTAAAGTGAATATTTCCAGGAACAACGTTGTACAGCAGTGATTCAGATCAGTGTATGAACAAAACTGTCTGGGGTTTCTCTTATAGAATGTAAAATTCAAAATGGATCTTCAGGCATCCGTTTCATCTATACAAGAGAAGGCAGACCAAGTGGAGAAGCTTTTGTTGAACTTGAAACAGAAGATGATGTGAAATTGGCACTGAAGAAAGACAGAGAAACAATGGGACACAGATATGTTGAAGGTTTGATTTAATTGGCCTAGTAATTGATTAAATGTTCGTATCAGCTTCTCTTTTTTTGTTTATAACTTGTGGTGTTTAAATGCATGTAAGTTGATTTAAGTGAATTTAAGTGAATTTAAGATTATACCAGTTGGCTATCTTCTCAAATGGCAAATGACTTAAAATGGTTTTTACTGCATTCCAAAATTCATTAATTCTAAGTGCCTCTTACAGTTTTCAAGTCAAACAACGTTGAAATGGATTGGGTTCTGAAGCATACTGGTCCTAACAGCCCTGATACTGCTAATGATGGTTTTGTACGTCTTAGAGGACTCCCATTTGGCTGTAGCAAAGAAGAAATTGTACAGTTCTTTTCAGGTATGTGGGGTATAAGTATCAGCTGTAGCATTATGGGTCAGTGCACATCAGTGGCACTGAACTCTCTTTGCCCATTAATGCTTTCAACTGGGCAAACTGTACCATAGTGTGTTAAACTATATTGAGCTCTGTTTGCAGATAAATACTGAATAGCTAATAGCTTTTAAATATCGTTAACCTATATTTTAACAAGCAGATATCTAGATAACTTCATCTAAACAAATTTGTTTTACTTAGCTCCATAGAAAAGTCAAGATTGTATTCAAATTGAGAATTAAAGCGAATATTTAAATATTTGAGGTTAATTTCTACATGCTGTTCTAGCCATTCCACTCATGCTGCTCAGTCAAGCACATATATGCTTGAGTCTTTTTATTGCTGGACTCAGTAAAATGGGTGGAATCTTTAAGGATGACAGACTGTTAGGCTTAAAATTTCTGAATTTAGGTATGTAGAGTCAATATTGTACAGTTTTTGTCTTTAAGTACAGAGTAGTTGTGATACAGAAGTTTGGTTTCTTCACATTGAATGAGTGTTTTATGAACTTTGTTTAGGGTTTAAGACTGAATTGTAAATTTTATGACTTTGAATACTTGCCAATTTGTTTTTAATATTGATTTCCTATTTTGGGAATTGGAATGAGATCTACAAATGCATACAATTAGATCTTGATTGGGCCTAAACCTATCTGTCTATTTTAAAGCAGAAAGTGTCAACTTCTAAATGTGGCTTTTGCTTAAGTTATAAAACCTGAATATTAGAATGTCTAATGAAAAAAAAAAATCCCAAAGCACTTGACACCATGTTAAAGGTTTAGTAAGGACACTTTTTTGTTTTTAATGTAGGCTGAAAACTGATGATTATTCTATTTAGACTGCAACTAAATTGTTTTGTGTATTTTGGCAAATTGATGTATTGAACGTTACCCTTTTTTAGCATATAAATAAACTGTTTATCACTGTTCGTGTGGTTAACAAGTAACTTGTGAGCCAGTGGTGGTAGAAATGATACATGTACCTTGTATGCAAAGTTCTGCATTCTCTTTAGCAGTTACACTTCTGAAATGAGTAATGAATTTCTTAGATAAGCGGTACTCTACAAGTATAATACTGAATTTAGAGATTTAAAATGTTTATATAAGAGTATTGTCTTATATGAATGTTACTTTTATAAATACTAAGATGATGTGTAAAGCTGTTACTGTTTGTGACTTAAGTTGTGTGAATTTAACAGATTGAAACATTTCGTAAAGTTCTCTTAAGAGGCTCTGCTTAACTTGTCTTAACACACCCTGCATTATTCAATGAAAATTGATTTTACTGCTACAAAGTAAAAGTTTTTTTTTCTGCACAGCAGGATGGGTTAAGAATGTAAACTGAATGGTATGTAATAGTGAAGTTTCATGTTGACATGTTTTCTGTTAGAATGCTAATTTAGAACTAGCATACCATTCGCTTACAAGTGTTAACTTTCTGGTGTATTTAAAGCTATAAGAAAAATTCATGCCTGGGCTTGTGATGTTAATATTGCCCCCTACTGGGGTTATTTGTCCTTGGGTTGAAGGGTTGGAAATCGTGCCAAATGGGATAACATTGCCGGTGGACTTCCAGGGGAGGAGTACGGGGGAGGCCTTCGTGCAGTTTGCTTCACAGGAAATAGCTGAAAAGGCTCTAAAGAAACACAAGGAAAGAATAGGGCACAGGTGGGGATGGATGGTTGGTTGGATACGTCACTTTTCTTATGGTAAATGCTAATTAAATCCATATTCTCTCTTCTTAAAGGACAGATTCATAAACAATTAAAACTTAGTCTAGTATTTGAATTTCTAACTTAAGTCATGTAAGTAAAAGTATTGTCACCACCTTGTTTTTTGTGTAAATAGCACATACTTAATAAAATTTACTCCGCCTACAAAATTGAAAATTTAAGTACCGAATGAGGATAAATTCAATTAACTTAAACTATAAATTTGATAGCTTAAAAACTGACAGAAGTTGAGAGATTATGGCTTTAAATTTCTCAAGTAGCACCTATAATATCTCTAGCTGTAAAGACACATATAGTACCCTATTACCATAAGAAAATGTGATAATTTCTAAACTTGTTTTTATAAGTTGAAATGTAACAAATTTTCTTATTGTATTACTCTTCAATGTAATAAGCATAGCTTTCAAGAAATTGTCACAAAGGGTTTTTATTCTATTTTACTTGTGACTATTTTTCATTGAAGCATGCATTTTTTTCCTATGCTGTACCACTGAAGCATAGGGTGGGTTGACTAGCACATATGCAAAGCTTTTTTTTATAGACTTCTGATGGGTTAAAATCTTGGTGGAGACTAGGTTTTTAACCCTCCTTATGTATTGCTGTGTGAGCAAAACATGAAAGTGCTGAGTTGAGTGGACTTGTCTCCCTCCTATTTTTTTTTTTTTTTTTTTTTTTTTAGACATTAAATTTAAACTTGACATGCTCCCCCACCCCTAAGGCTGGGCTACTGTTAAGTATGAGGAGCCTATAAACCCTTCAGTAATTGTAATTTCTTGAAAATTCACTATTTTGAAAGTAAAATAGTATTTGAGTAGAATTTGTCATTGCCTGTATAACAAAGAAACCTGGCTTAAAATAGACTGCCAGTTTCAAGGCTATGACTAGACTATCTTGTTCTAATTTCAATTTAATACTGACTTAATATTCCTATGTGGGGAATTAAAGACTGACTATCTTTCTTATGCGGAAAACATCCTAGGTATATTGAAATCTTCAAGAGTAGTCGAGCAGAAGTCCGTACTCATTATGATCCTCCCCGCAAATTACTGGCCATGCAGAGGCCAGGTCCTTATGACAGGCCTGGTGTTGGAAGGGGCTATAACAGTCTTGGCAGAGGAAGTGGTTTTGAAAGAATGAGACGTGGCGCTTATGGTGGAGGTATGTATCATAAGGTTTTCAGTTACAGGCAGCCTCCAACTTGCAATGTGATTGGTTCCTGAGGAAACGTTGCAAGTCGGGGGAGTCGTAACTCGAACCCTCATTTACGATAGGCGCCATGTGCCGTCTTAAATGTGGGCCGAGGACATAAGTCAGGGGTTTTCGGCCTCTTCCGCACTTACAACCATTTTTGTAAGTGCGGGGGGTCGTAACTCAGGCAGTTGGAAGTCGGGGGTTTCCTGTACTTTAAAACCACAACCTATATTGCATGTTATACTATTTCATACCTATTGGCATGTGGTTAAAACCTGGAAAAATCAAATTCAAGAAGCAGAAGTCTAGCTTCAAATTTCTTAGTATGTTGCATACTAGTTTCTCTATGTAGGACAAGCATTTTAATGTATTTTATTTTTATTTTTTTTTATAGGCTATGGAGGCTATGATGACTACAATGGATACAGTGATGGCTATGGCTTTGGTTCTGATAGATTTGGAAGAGGTAAGTCTTCTTTAATGGGGGTGGTAAAAAATTTTAAATACATCCAAAATGTAACTGCCAATACATCTGAAAGATCTAGAATGGACTCTTCTCTCCGCAGGTATGTCTGACCATAGATACGGAGATGCGAGTTCTACATTCCAAAGCACAACTGGTCACTGCGTACACATGAGAGGATTACCTTACAGAGCTACGGAGAACGACATTTATAACGTGAGTTCAAATACTTTTGTGTATAACAAGCAATTTCTCCTAAATCTGCCACAATATTTTGCCAGATGAAGAAAATCTTATGTAAATATTTTCTACCTAGTTCTTTTCACCTCTGAACCCTGTAAGAGTCCACATTGAAATTGGACCAGATGGTAGAGTGACTGGAGAGGCAGATGTTGAATTTGCTACTCATGAGGATGCTGTGGCCGCCATGTCCAAAGACAAAGCAAATATGCGTAAGTGTGACTGTCTTTCCTAAAGATGTCTTTGAAGAAAAGTGAAAACATGACAGCTGAAAGCTTGCATTAAAATTATCGGTGACCTCCTGTTTTGTAACATGGTAGAGTAGTTATCTAAGACAAGACTGTCGATGTACAGATGGATTAAAGTTATACGTGTAATAGGGTTTGTATAGTTCACATCCTCTATTTGGTGTGACCTGACAGATTGTGTGGATTCTGTATGAATTAGTCTAAAGCCAGACTTGCCGTGGACATCTGAGCTATCTTAAATTGAGATGATACTCTGTTCCACACATCATAATGTCCAATACATGTTTCAAGTGCTCTGTTAAACATGCTTTTCTTTTCAGAACACAGATATGTAGAACTCTTCTTGAATTCTACAGCAGGAGGAAGTGGTGGTGCATATGGCAGCCAAATGATGGGAGCAATGGGTATGTGTGAACAGTCTAACTGCATTTGTATTCAAACACTTGATATTTAACAAAGCTGGCTAATTTTATGCAGCTCCTGCTTATTCTATGCCTGGCATAAAAACTGAAATTCAACATTCTGTCTTAATCACACAGTCAAGGAATCGGAAGGGGTAGTTCAAGATTGGAACACTAGCACATTGCCAGGTATATAAACCTTTTGGGAATACATTAAAACAATTAATTAGGTTGTTAAATAAATTGTGCTGAATGTGAAGAGTGTGATGATATGAGTGCTTTCTATAAGTATGTGATCTTGCACAAATGGTATGGGAGATGCTAGTTATCCTTGTCCTGTCTTTTTTTTTTTTTTTTCCAGACCAAGCATTGATAGAGGGTGTATCAAACTTACAACTATCTCATGAGTAAAGTGTCAGTGTAAATCTTTTTGGAAACAGGGAGCAAAAAAGCTCCACTCTAAAAACTTAAGCTCTAAAATATCATAGCAAACCTAAAATTACCAAGTTTAAAACATGTCTAAGTCCAGTAATGTCCTGTTACTGCTATTTAGGAACCATTTCTCATAGATAGATAGCAATAGAAGCTTGAATGCAACATGCAAAAGTAGATACTCCTCTTGAAATTTACTTTGCTGGTCTCCTCAGATAAAATCTTGAAGTGGTGGTTGGCTTCTATATCTTGGTGGTGGGGTGGGTGTGTGTGTGTGTGTGTGTGTGTGTGTGTGTTGGGGTGATGCTTGTAAAGCACTTTGATTGTGGAATGAAATTTCATTATTTCAGAATACTGTACCATAATGTTTTAAGTGTTTTTAAAAGCATATTTCATAATTTCAACTGTAGTGTTTTGCAGAGGGTACTGTACTCTTGCAGATTGTACTTTTCAAAGGGAGCTTGAGTGTTTGAGAACTTTTATTAGTAGTTGCTGACTCAGTAACATACCAAGTTCTCATACAGGTATAGAAACTTTCCCATGTGGTGCATGCAAATAAAGGGTAGGAATAAGCCTCAGACTGTCTGAAGGATTGACATTCCAGATGTCCTAGTATTGACTTCTCCTGTGCCTCTGAAAGTACAGAGGTGTCTCAGTTGGCTTAACTATAACAATTTCCAGAAATCCATTACATGGATTTTTGCTATGCATTGTCAGACATTTCTCAATTGCACTTCTGAATAGTGGGCATTTTGGGGATGGGAGACACAAAATATAGCACCCCATTTAAAGTCTCTTGTAGCTGAGTAGAATATTTAAACCTTAAATCCTCAGACATATGGTGACTTATGTAGTGATGAGTGAACTGATGCTCTTCTGGTGAAATAGAGTAGGGAGCAATACAACGTTACTATTCTGAATTGGTTTTTTAGCCTAGATTAAATACCATTTAGAATCAGACAGGTATCTTGCTCTTGGCCAAATTTCTACTAGTGAGAAACAAGAAAAATAGGCAGAATGGTGTCTAAATAGACCAGATATGTGGCACCACAAGGGCTAACATCTGTTAGGACGTTCATAATTTGGCAGTATGTAGATCTGTTCGTTGGACAGATTGTTGGCAGTCAAGGTATTAACGTTCATATCCTTAACTTGAAAGGAAACCAATCCAGTTATGGTGGTCCTGCTAATCAGCAGCTGAGTGGGGGTTATGGAGCAGGCTATGGCACTCAAAGCAGCATGAGCGGATATGGTAAGATGTTTTTTTAAAGCTTTAGGTGGTTGTCATACAGTTGGCTAGCACATCGTGTGTAAGGATCTCTTTGTAGGAGTGTAAGGACAAAGAAAGATAGGCTGATGGGGCAGCACCACCTTAAAATAGAGCTTTTGTTGGCATATGTTTTCAAAGTATGATATTAGGGGGAATTAGTTTTCTAAAAGTCAAATTCTTCTGAAATATGAAAGATGGAAAGTGGATCCATTTCTGTTTGGGTAGATACATTACATAAGCTAAGTAAATCCACCCTTCCAGTAATTACAAGCTTTATGGCTTGTTGTCGTCTCTCTTGTAGGTATAAATGGGGAGCAGTTCCATTGCAGTTACTAGTTATACCAATGTGAGAAAAGAAAACCAGTCCTTTGCCAGTGCTTTGTTTCCCAAAATAAAAGCAGGATGTACTAGAAATGTAGTGTATGGACTTAGGTCTTTCAGTGAAATAAGAGACTCTCTTGGTGAAGAAAGCTACAACTTTCATTTTTAAATATCTGGAAAGTTTGTCTGTGTTAGTAGTAGTGAAGTGTGTGCAAGGTGATGAGTGGATTTGAGTCTCAAGAATTAAGCACTTGAGGATAAAAGGGGTGTGGAGTTGAATCTCTCACCCAGTCTTGTACTATGATAAATAGGAACACTTTTTTCAATTATTTGTTTGATGTTTTCTTTTAGGTAATCAAAGCGCAATGAACAGCAGTTACTACAGCAGTGGAAACCGTGCATCAATGGGAGTGAATGGAATGGGCGGGATGTCCAACATGTCCAATATGAGCGCTGGCTGGGGAATGTAACTGACTGACTTTTGGTCAACCTTTTTTAAAAAAACAAAACAAAACAAAAAACTAAGTTTAACAGTTTTGCAATACAAGCTTGTGATTTATGCTTTACTGTAAGTGAAATCAGGATTATTTTAAAACTTCAGGTTCAGTATTTTTGAACACATGGAAATAAACATTCACTTAGGGTGTAATAACCAAGTTGAGTAAAGACTATAACTGTTAAACAATTTTCAGCTTTTTCTCAAGTTAGTTTTGTTGTAGGAGCGTATTTAAACAGTAAGCGTATTTAGGTTAAAGCTGTTTCAATTATGTTAAATGTTGCTCTTTTACCATATTACATCCAACACTGTTTTGAATGCATGTTGAGAAACATGCTTTTTTGTAAACTGAAATATAGGGGCTATGTCTGCAATTCAAAGTGAACATTTGGCATGTTAGTTCTAGTTTCTTTCTTTTAATATCTTGTAAGGCACGTTTAAGCTTTTTTTTTTTAAGTTAATGGGGAAACATGTTGAGATGTGATACAGCTACTTTAGGATTTTGGTCTTGGTGTTCGTATAAAATTCTGAGGCCTTGAGTTAATCTTTCATTGTATGGTGATTTCTTTTTTTAGGTGTATTGCGCTAAGTGAAACTTGTTAAATAAATCTTCCTTTTAAAAACTATTCTCTCCATTTGATATTCTGTGTTCCATCCTTCATAACTACAAGGGTGAAGAGTTGTAATAAAATTATCTGCATCTGTATGTGCAAGAATGTTAATGTCATAACATCCACCCAGTAGCATACATATGCCAGCCTATCTAGTTCTACTGCTGGGAGTGCTGCTGATGAATAGCATTCCTAATCTGAAAAGTGGTCAGTTTGTACTGCATTCCTGGACAAGACTATTGTTTCTGACAAGTGAATCTATTCTTTTGCCTGGTTGGTGCTGCTTGGTTATGTTGATTTGGTGGTAACAGTTTTTAAAAGCAGGTCTATAATCATACGTCTATAGATGCAGAGTCCTGGGGTTTATAGCAGGGAGCTAAGAACAGCAGTAAAAACACTGCCTGAGCTTGTACATAGGCAGTATATTACAAGTTTCATGATCCTGAATCTGTAGATCTGTCCTGAGACTCACTGCTGTGAGTTTTAAAACATGCTGCAGATGCACTGCTTGAGGCTAGAATGAGTTGCCATTTCTAAGTAGACTAGATTCTGCATCTAATTCCATGAGGAGCCAATCACAAACTTTTAAGTTCATAAAGCTTCCTAGAGCTGCTCTATAACCTATATTCAACCCAGATTTGTTTCTGGGCCTTAGTTTTTCCTACCACAGTCCAAAACTTAAATCACTATAGGGCAGTGGTCACCAACCAGTAGATCGGGATCTACTGATAGATCTTGGAGCCTCTGACAGGTGATCCTGACTGGTTTGGCCAAGAGATGAACAGCAGTGGGAGGAAGGGCAGCTGATAATCTCCTGCCCTTTGCCTTGGAGCTGCCCCTCTCCCTGGGGAGCCCCTGCTTTCTGTGCAGGGCAAGGGGAGGAGGTGGAGGGGCACTGATGTTAAGGTGCCCCCTCTCCCACTCTGTACCCTTTCTCCACAGAGCAGAGAGGGGGCAAAACAGGACTTGGGATGGAGTTTGCTGGCCTCTTTAGGGAGTGGTCCACGGCCAGGGCAGGGTGAGTCTGCCTTAACCCCACTGCACCACCAACCAGGAGCCACCTGAGATATGCAGTGCCCAGCTGGTGCCCACATCCCAAATGCCTACCCGTCATGAATCCCCTCCTGCACCTCAAGCCCTGAGCACTCCTGCATCCAAATGCTGTCCCAGAGCCTGCACCTAGAACCCCTCCTACATCCTAACTGCTTGCCCCAAGAGCAGCTCAGAGCCCACCCTCACACTCCAGATCCCTTAATCCAAGACCAGAGCCTGCACCACAACCCTCTGTCCCAGCCTGGTGAAGGTGACTGAGGATGGGCAAGAAAAGGAGGATGGAGAGAGCAGGGGCGGGGCCTCGGAGAAGGGGAAGGAAGGAGGCAGGACAAGGGTATTTATATTTGAGGTAGATCTTGGATTGCGCTTCACTTTTTGAATTTCTCGTGCTTAAAAAGGTTGGAGACCAGCACAATAGGGGCTGTGCGGTAACATGGCTGACAAATCAGTACTGAAATACTAAGGTGCTATATAAGTATCTCCTATGGCCATGGGGCCTGCGGGCACCGTGTTGGGGACCACTGTCTTATGGCTTCTTGCTAACAACTGCCAATATGCTTTGTTCCCCCTCTCTCCTGGGAGGCCATCAGAGCACAAATATGACCCTAGCTGCCTCTAAAATAGAGGCAGGTATACTTCACAATAGCAGTACAAAGAAATGAAACAGTACTTTGATCATTGTTTATTATATTGACTTGATCATTGCAAGCTAACCCAGCTCAAATGAGTTAGTCCTTCAAGCTCTTCTACGGAAGCTAATTCACTTGATGTTGTAGTTTCCAATTCATGTATCCCCAATACTACTAGAGCTGGGGAACATTTAAAGTGTAGGTAGCTTGCATCACAGCACTTTGAACTACAGAAGGAGATTAAAGATTATGTATGAATAATATTGGGAACCCCAGACAAGCAGCAGAGCTGAAAATTGGAGTCCCTTGTTCTATGACACAACTACATCCTATCTTAAAATGTCCACTGAGGCCTGAGAAGGTAGTTTAAGAAACTGACATCTCTACTATTGTATCTTTGAAGGTACAGTATCTGGGTTGAACAAAAATGACCAAAATATGAAATGTACTTCAGTTTACTGAACTTTGACTTAGCACATAAGCTTCCTACAAAAAGTCCCTCCCCTTTAAGCAGTGCATTAATTTCACCAACTCTCCAGTAGCTTGTTCTCGTCTCAGGCTGAGATTTGCATGACCTGTCAACAGTCTGAACATGTACATGAAAAGCAACAGTAATGCAACTGTATCACACCTGTCCCTGCTTCCTCACCCCCTAACAGGAAGCATAATTGAAGAGCTTTTCTTGTAAACAGCAGCTGGTTTAGATCCAAAATACTCCTTTATCCCTTATTTGAGATGGCTTGGTTTTGTAACTTTATTCCTCTACCGTGCTTTATTAACGTCTCCGCTGCATCAGGTCCTCAGTCTTGTCCTCTTGCACCCTTCACTGGCTTTATTCCTGGTTCTTTTCACCTTGCTAGTTTTCCCCCCTTCCCCCCGTTACTTTTTAATCCTGTCTTACCTAGCTATGCTAGTAAGAACAGGACTCAAATCCACACCCCTCTCACCTGACATCTGAACTACCTTCCACCCATCTCACCATTCCGCCCCTCTCTGCCATGTTAGTTTTAGAATAACTGCTCTAAACAAACACTCAACCCCTTGTGATCTTTGAGCCAGGAACTGCTGGAAGCCAGTTCTCCAGCTCTATCTGACCCTGCCTCTCATCTAACATCTGTACAAGGAGCTGGAGTGGTGGAAGACATGAGTTTGATGAGCTAGTGTGCTAAAAATATTGTAGCTGTGGTAGAAGATGCTGGCCATGCCAACTCCTTACAGGTCTAAGTGGGTTTGTGGTTAGTGTGTGGAGCATATGCCACAACTACATGTTTTAGCACTCTAGTTCAAGAGCACATATGAGGATATCTATGAGCTGGGAATCACACTTCCCTACTTAATACTGCAGACATCACTGAGTCCTCTCATACTGCCTAGATTGGATGAGCCATAGGAATGCTGGGCTTCTTTTCTGCTGCTTCCAGCTCCATTTTGAATAACACTTTAGTGTCCCACTAGGCTGCTATTAGCTGCCATCCACCTACCTCTTCCTTTCTGCTTTCCATTCCTGGCTTGCCATCTCCCACGCTTATTCTGACTTACACTGCACGCCTCATCTTTGTTCAACCTGCAGCTCGGGTTGAACAACTCACTGAAAGGGTAATTCATTCAACTTAAAGCTCTGGGCTTTCAGCATCACCCATCTATCACTCCTAGTATTCTGCTAACCAGCCTTTGCCTGCTAATAGATCAGCATTCATTTGCTGAGTCCAGTCCTCCCTTTCGTTATGTCTGACTTTATCCTGCAGCATATCAGCAGCAAGAGAGGAAGTGAATGTTGACTGAGCAAGGGCCGAAAGCTGGCAAGGTTGACACTAGAGTTAAGGTAGAGAACAGCAAGACAACATAAAGTGAGACATGTAATGAAAGGGCGGGTTAGGCTGGGGTTTTGCCAGCTATCTTGACTTCCTCCATTACATTTGTGTTCTGTTGTATCCTAATGCTGTCAACCCCAAAGTCCAGGCCATCTCTTTGCCTCTTTTCATGCTCCTTATTAAACGAGAGACAAAATACATGGCCCTAAACTTTCCCTCCTACCATGCATCTTTCTGTCCTATTCCGCATGGGGGAAAAAAAAGTGTGACCTCTACTTGGTCCATTTCCTCGTTGTCCTCATGGCCACTGTTTTTAATTTCTGCCCAGCTCTTTGGGCAGGAAGAAAGCACTTGGCTCAGCATTCCTCCCTGGGTTGGTGAATCCCCAAGGCTATGTCTACACTAGAGGCTTCTTGCGTGAAAAATATGCAAATGAGACTGGAATATTGATGAGCCTCATTTGCATCCCTAATGAGCTACCACCATTTTTGCAGAAGAGGCTCTTGCGCCAGAAGGTGATGTCTACACTGCCCCTTCTTGCGCAAGAAAACCCCTCTTGCACAATGCTGTTATTCCTGAAAATAATCGGCATAATGGCATTGCGCAGGAGGGTTTTTCTTGTGCGAGAAGGGGCAGTGTAGACAGCTCCTTCTGGCGCAAGAGCCTCTTCTGCAAAAATGGCGGCTCATTAGGTATGCAAATGAGGCTCAGTGATATTCCACGCTTAGCCTCATTTGCATATTTCTTGCGCAAGAAGCCTCGAGTGTAGACATAGCCTTGGAGATTAACTGTCCCTGCTGACTTTGCTGTATAGAGACATGGTAGAGCAGTCAAGAAAGCATTGGGTCAAATGCAAGTGGTATCTGAGGCAGCTTTCCTGGCTCAGTAGACAGGAAGTTGAGCCCAGCCTGCCTCCAACCTTTTGTAACCTCTGTTGGGTCCTAGGGCTGGGAATGAAACAAGCAGGTGAAGTTCCCTAACTACCCATTCAGCCCCAGCTCCAATGGAGGGAGAATGGACCAGGAACCCTGCTGCAGAGCATGGAGAGTGCAGATTTCAGGAGGTGAGTCCCAGGGCACTCCTGCAGAACAGAGGGAGGGACTTGAGAGGGCACAAGTCATCCTCTTCAAGAGGACTGGGGAAACAAGCCAGGCTCCTAATAAGTCCTCATCCTTCCTAAGTCAACCAGGAGGGTGATGCCAGACATGTTTTTGCCTTCTAAAGGGAAGGGGATGTCCCCTGCTTCCTCCACTACTGATGGTGAGTGTCTGGCTCTGAAGAACCTGCTCAGGGTTAACAGGAAAAACTTAAACAACGAAGTCTAGTAACACCTTAAAGACTAACAAAACATGTAGATGGTATCATGAGCTTTTGTGGTCACAACCCACTTCAGATGACCTGAGTGTTGGAAGTCCAGATCTAAGAATAAATAAGGGAAGGGGGGGGGGGGGGGAAGAGAAGGAAAAAAATGGAGGGGAGGAAGAAAAAAGACAGTGAGTAGATAAGCTTCAAAGGGATAGCTGAGTTATTCTGTAACAAAGACTTAAAAAACAACAAATAGTCTAGTAGCACCGTAAGCTAAATAGTTACAAGAGGCTGATAAGAACCATTAGTTTGCACTTGGAAAGGAAGATGACCAACACCAGATTCTACAGGGTTAATAGTGAGCCTTAAGTGTGAATTTCTCCCTTCATAATCCTCCTTAAAGTAGCACTATTCTTCACTTCTCCTTTGAGGATGTGATTAGGCAGAGAAGCCTGAAAAAGGCAATTTCAGGCTCTAACATTCAAGAACCCAAGAGTGAGATGACAGGTGGATGCCATTGTTACTCCCTTTGAAGAGGCATTCTACCCTAGGAAACCCATGGATAGAAAGCTGGAGGCCACGCTTAAAAGGGCTGTGAAGCATCCAGCACCTTACTGCTTTGCTGGAACTGCTTTCCTGGCTGAACAAAATCTCAGAGCTTCTAAGGACACTCCTCATTCTGCTTGTGGCTTCATTTTTTAAAAGTCCTCCACACAACAGTAGACACAGCTCCTATCAGTAAATCTCAAAGAGCTTTACAAAGGTTTACAAACCTTCCTCATATAGCCACCCTTTTCTGTACACAACACATGCTATGGAATTTTATAGAATAATTATTCAGCAGGATTCATGTTTTTGTTTTTTTAAATGCAAAGGTTTGACTCTCACAGACCACCTCTCTCTTCCCAGTCTTTCCAGAGAACACTAATCTGGAAACAACCCATTCTGGGCAAAGAGCCAAGATAGCAGTGGATCCAGCACGAAGAGCCAGGGCAAAGTCGTCGAGCAAAAAAAAAAAAGCCCCTTTTGCCCCTTTAAAAGGAACCCCCGGTTGTGTTTGGTAAAGCAAGAAAAAAAAAAAAACCCTTTAAGAAAACACTTTTTGGCCACACGAGGCTCCTGCCACCATCTTTAATTCTGCATCTTTCATGGCCGTGCCAGACAGCTCCCTTGCCCAGGTCAGCACAGGGAGACAGGAGGAGAGGGCCGTTTTTGCAGGCATGGGGAGGGGGGGGAGCTGATAGCTGCATGCAGCTCCTGAGCCTCAGGTTGGCCACAGCTGATATAGCCCAAAGAATAAAGAGCAGTATATATAAGGAGAACTAGTTTTGGAGAAAAAGCATTTTCTCTGACCCTCAAGCAATGCAAAACCATGTGGCTATTCTATCAGTTTTGGAAGTCATCTTAATGAAGCAGCATGACCTGAAATAGCATACACCTATTCAGCTTTGAGCAACTTAATTAGTACTGGAAAAAGTACAACTGTGTTATTCACAGACTGAGTTTCAGAGATGATCTGACACGATTTTCTATTAGCAAGTTAACTGCTGAAGGCAGCAAAACGTATAAAGATATTGCCATTATCAACAATTACATTCTCTTTTCTGGACATTCCCACAATAGTTGTTCTTTATACAGCCAAATGCAATGCTTTCACACATTTATCAATAACCAGTAAGGTACTTACTGCTGGGAATATTCCAACTATTAACAAAGTTTAGATAGGAGAAAAGTACTACTGCTAATAGTAGGGTCTAGCTTTTCTCGGGGGTGATATCTGACAGGTTGCTGAACCAGCCATTTTAGGTTTGGTATTGGTGAGTGCTAAGGGCCTTATGGCTGTATGGGGCTAGGGATGTAAAAGGTTAGCCAGTTACCGGTAAACAGGCAGCCTATCAAATTACTTAATTTCTGCTATCTGAAGGGAAGGGCTGCATGAAGTTGCAAACCCAATAGCAGGAATTTTTAATACATTTTTAAACTCAGGGATTATATCTTTTGACTGGAGAATTGCTGCTATAGCTTCTATTTTCAAGAAAAGGAGGGAAAAAGTGATGCAGGAAACTATAGGCCTGTAAGTTTGACTTCAGTTGTATTGGAATACATCTTGAAGGTGAGAGTAGTTAAGGACTTGAAGTGAACTGTGTAATCAGATCAAGGCCTAAGGCATAAGCCACAGGCCTGGTGTGAGGCTGGCCAGCAATGGTTATGACTTTGCTTATATAAAGCAAAGTTAAGCTGTGAGCTGACACACAGCCCTGTAGGGTTGCCAGGTGTCCGGTATTGGCCCGGGCAGACCGGTATTTGCGGCCTCTGTCCGGTAAAAAAACCCCAAAATACTGGACATTGATAAAAAAAAAAATTTGTTTTTAAATCTGCTATGTTCAGTATTTTTTGTGAAAATATCTGGCAACCTTACAGCCCTGCTCGCAAAACTTGGGCTGATAGTGCAGAAACACTAATTGGTACTAGGTACAGACTGAACACACATTCCAGAGGAATGGTAACAACACTTCATTAAGAAGCATTTTGGTACTAACACATGCCCCACAGATAATGGATATACAGACTCAGTTTTAGGACAGGGTTTAAAGTGACAGGATGATGGAGAGAGAGGTTTTGATTGAACTACCAGGTGTAAGGTGATGGGTGGTATCTAGGTAACCTCAAAAGGCAGCAAGCTGATATGTCAGAAGTGATGTGTAACTTGTTTATACCTGTGTATAAAGATGTGTCTTGGAGGGGCTGTCTTTTGTCCATCGGAGGGGACAGTGGGACCTTCCACTGACTGAGTGGAGTCCATTGTCAGGGGTACATGGGTGTAGTAGTTCAGAAGAGTCTGCTGACAACTATTTACTTAAATTTATTTGACAATAAACCTGGTGCCTTTGATCCTTATTTTATGGTTTTTGGGAGGCTCTTTTGGCATTTGCTATATTGGCTACCTGCACAGAGCCAGTGTAGCACACACAACTAACAGCACTGGACAGTGTGAGATATGTCACCGGTGTGGTGTCCTGACTTTTGACCACAAACTATAATTGGGATAAACTACAACATATCAACAATAGACTAAACCAAACAATCCTGATCACTTTCTCTGAAAATGTGCCAGGACTTCAGTAAGGCATTTAATACACTTCCACATGGGGCACTATTAGTTACACTGGAGAAGATAGGGATTAATAAGAGAACTGAATGGTGGGTAAGGAACTGGTTAAAAGGGAGATTACAATGGGTCATGCTGAAAGGTGAACGATCAAGCTGGAGAGAAGTTACTGGTGGAACTCCTCAGGGATTGGTCTTGGGACCAACCTTATTTAACGGCTGCGTCTAGACTAGCATGATTTTCCTCAAATGCTTTTAACGGAAAAGTTTTTCCGTTAAAAGCATTTTCGGAAAAGAGCGTCTAGATTGGCATGGATGCTTTTGCACAAAAGCGCTTTTGTGCAAAAGCATCCGTGGCCAATCTAGACGCGGTTTTGTGCAAAAAAGCCCCGCTCGCCATTTTAGCCATCAGGGCTTTTTTGCGCAAAACAGTTCTTCGCTGTCTACACTGGCCCTCTTGCGCAAGTATTCTTGCACAAGAGGGCTTTTTCCCGAGCGGGAGCGTGAAAGTATTTGCGCAAGAAGCACTGATTTTGTACATTACAAAGTCAGCGCTCTCGCGCAACTTCAAACGGCCAGTGTAGACAGCTGGCAAGTTTTTGTGCAAAAGCAGTTGCTTTTGCGCAAAACCTTGCCAGTCTAGATGCAGCCAACATGTTTATTGTTGATCTTGGCACAAGAAGTTGGAGTGTAATAAAAATTGCAAATGATAAAAGCAGGGAGGCTTAGCCAACACAGAATAGGTCCAGAATATCATATAAGAAGATTGGATGACCTTGTAAACTGGAGTAATAGAAATTGGATGAAATTTAACAGTGTGAAGGGCAAGGGCAAGGGCAAGGGCAAGCATTGAGGGCCTAACACGTTATGATATAAGCTGGGGACATAACATTGGAAGTGAGAAGGAGAGAAAGTCGTGAGTCTATTGATTGATCACAGGAGAACTATGAACTGCCAATGTGATGCAGCTGGGAAAAAGGCTAATGCAGGGCATCAGGTGAAATATTTTCATTAGAAACAGAAGTGTTAGTGCCATTATACATGGCACTAGCAAGACCTCATGTGGAATACCATGTGCAGTTCTGGTCTCCCATATTTAAAAAAGATGAGTTCAACTTGGAATAGGTGCAGAGAAGGGCTACTAGGATAAACTGAGGACTAGAACACAGATTTTATAAAAAGCCACTCAAAATGAGCTTAGCTTATGTAGCTTAACCTGAAGAAGACTGAGGGGAACCAGGATTACTTTCTGGAAATATATCAGAGGGACAACCACTGGGCCGACAGAGGAGTTAATTAAGTTTATAGTATAACGAGTCTGCTTGCAATGGCATGTAGCTGATGTGCAACTGTTAGCAGAAAATATCTCCAGTGGCTGCTATGGTTCTGATGGGGCGGGTTCTGATTACCACAGAGAATTCTTTGCCAGTGTCCAGCTGGTAGGTCTTGCCCACAGGCTCAATGTCTAACAAAATCACTTTTGGGGATGGGAAGGAATCTTCCCCTGAGTTCGATTAGCAGAGACCCTGGTGGTTTTTCCTGATTCTTCTGCAACATGAGGCTCAGGCTACTTGCAGGTTTAAAATGGTGGATTCTCTGGAACTTTAAACAACGATTTGAGGACTTCAGCAACTCAGCCAGAGGTTAAGTTACAGGACGGAGTGGGTGAGGTTCTGTGACCTACAATGTGCAGGAGGTCAGATTAGCTGATCATGATGATACCTTCTGACCTTACAGAGTCTCTATACAGGTTTTAGGAGCAGTGGCATCCAATCTGCAATTTCCCTCCACATAATGCTTTGAGATACCCTTTACAGCAGTGGTCCCCAACCTTTTTGTAGCCAATAGCACATTCATGTTTTCAGAAGAGTGGGCCGGGTGCCAACAATTTTTCAAGGCTTATTTTGTATTTGTACATTAAATAATACAAAACCCATCATATTTAATATTACATAACAAAACTCTGCATTAATAAAAAGGGGGGGATGTTCAAATGTTGAGCAAAAAAAAGCACCCTCCCCCCCAAAATCATGGCACCTTTAAATCTCACACTCCCCTTCCCCACCATCTGCTATCTCCTCCCTTTACTCCATCAGCTCCCCTGGTGCCTGCTGCCCCCCAACCTCTCACGCTCCTCTGCTGTCCTGACTCCTGCCCTTCTCACTGCCCTCAGCCCTCCTGAGCCCTGCCCCCCTCCACCAGCCCGTCTCTCCCCCCGTGCCCACTTCTCCAGAAGCCCCACTCTGATCATGTGAGCGATCCCCTTTCCTAACATCTCCCTCTACACACCTGCCCTGCCTCTCTCCTCTGGTGCTGGTCCCTCCCCTGCAGGTGTCTGCCCTTCTGCTTCACCCCCAGAATCCCCTGGCACCTGCACCCTCCTGGTGCCTCCCCCCCCTTCCCTCACTGCCCCTTTGCCCTCTTTTTCCCTGATGTCCACCCCTCACCACCCTCTGCCCCTGTTCCCCATGGCCCTATGCCCTCACAAATGATTTGCTCCATCCCCGCCTTCCTGATGCCCACCCCCTTCTTTCAAGCCTTAACCCAGCACCTCCCCGCTAGCCCCCAATGCCCTTACCCTCTCCTCTCCCAGCATCACCCTGTCCCCCCTCCCACTGACACCTTCCCTCCTGCCCTTTTCCTCATTGTCTCCACTTGGCCCCCCGGCATTTGTCTCTCCTCCACCCTGTCCCTTGGTGCCTTCCCCTTTCTTCTCCTGACTTGCCCCCTTCCCCCAGCACAAGCCCCTTCCTCTCCCACCCCTTCCCCCTATTTTTCCCGCACCCCCACCTTCTGCCTTCCAGTTTGAGTCGGTGATCAGGCCCAGCCCCAGCTGCTTCTGTGATCCCAGACCATGTGCCGGGCGTGGAGCTGGGCCGCCCGGTTTTAAAATGTAAAGTCCCAGCCCGTGACGTCATGGCATGCCGGGCGTCTCCCCTCTCAGCTGTTGTGCGGTGGCATGCGCTCCCTCCGATAGTCTCAGTGCGCGCACCCCACTTTGGAGACCACTGTTTTAAAACACCAGCCATGCCGCCCGCGGGCACCGCATTAGGAACCCCTGCTTTACAGAATGCAACTGTCTCAAGTTTCCATGAACAAAACAGTTTTCCCCAGAACATTAGGAACTGTATACATTCTCTTGCTTCTTTGCTCTTAGTCTACATTGCTTTTTTTAATGACACTGTACTCAACTTACTTTAAAACTGTCTTCTGCCTTGCTTTAATAGTCTCTACAAGGAGGAGTACTATTTTTTTTTGCAATATAAAAATCTTTCAAAGATTGTTTGATTTTACTTATTGCTATTTATTAAAAAAAAAAAACGAACAGCGTGAAGACTAAGTTCATTTTCATAGTTTAACAGAGACTTTATTGCATAATCACTATTTTATTCATAAGTGCTTTAGAAACAAATATAGTCTATATATGTATATTGTGAAGGCACATTCATTTATACACTTTCATTCTAAAGCATTTTTTCATAGACAAACTGTGGAAGGCTGACTCTTTTCATGTTCAACTTACTTTGACCACATACAAAACTGTACATAACTAACATAATATAATCTGGAGTATATTAAAAGTGAGTAGTTACAGTAGAACCAGGGAGTTACTGTGTGCGGGGGGGGGAAAAATTTTTTTTTTTTTTTTTAGAGAAATCAGTCAGATGTACAAATGTGAAGTACAAAGTTTAAATCAAGAAAATAGTTTTTTATAAAACTCAGAAACGTGAATTTTCACCTCAGTTTCAGCAGGTTGAGCATATTTTCTATGATTTTTTAAATTTCTCCTACTTGATTTCATTATGAAATATATTAGCAAAACATTAGCTTTCTAATTCCCATAAATACCTTTATATCTTTTAAATAATTACTTGACCAGTTTTAGAATGGGAAGTGTTGAAGTCTAAAGAGACATTTTCTTCTAAATGGGATATTGGAATTCAGAGTTTAAAAACCAACAACATGGCTCCTTCTCCATGATTCAAATGGTCCTCTTGAAACAACTGAAGCATTAGGAAGCATTAGATGAACATCTCTGAAGCAGTAAAGTGTGACATGTATCACAAACACGCACAGGTTTAGGGTAGGATGGCAGTGCAAGTTCATTACTGGAACAAGTGTTGCAAAAGATGTCACCACAGTTTCTACAGTGATGCTACAAGACAGTTTAAAACATAATAAGGGTTGAGTAAGCATAAACTGTGCAGTTTAACCTTTAACTTCAGCATGCAATTAGCAAGATGTGATAAGCTCCTGCTGGCACCATCCACTGCTTCCTCCCCACATTAAGGACCCACTTCCTTTCACTGAGAGAGACCATACGGCCTTCAATTGGGAGGCTGTCTTTACAGTTGCTTAGCCAGAAGGGCCTATTTGTGTATCCTGAGGCATTTTTTAATTCTTTCAGAAGATTAAAAAACAGCCTTTTAGCACTTTCCCTTCTTGCTCCTTAGAAAAGGAAGCCACAATGGGAACTGAACTTAGTTTTTCAAGGGCAGTGTATCATGCTCACAGAAAACTACAAATTCCTGATATCAAGCAACAGCCTCGAGAGCGCACACAAAATTAGGATTTATGCCAAAAGTCAGTTTTTTAGAAACACATTCAGTTTCTAACATTTTTAAAGAACTTGTTCTCCCTCTCCCGTCACATTAAAGGGATAGAGTATTACTCAGTAACATCTATTTTCTCTAGTTAGGGATGTATGACAAGATCTGGAATTAGAGACTTTTAAATAATACTTTTCCCCCTGGCTACATTAGAAGGGAGATGCACCAAGTTATAATTCTCTTTCATTTACTGCTTTAACAAAACAAAACAAAAAAAACCAACCACCCACCACCACCAAGGTATTCTTTCTAGATTATCTACTGAAAACCACTACCTTTCTTCTTGAAATGGAGAACTCCTTCTCACATTGTTTACAGTGGGTTGCTTCATCATCTTTTAGCCAGGTATGACCCTAAAACAAAACAATCACATATGCAAGAAAGATCCATTCAGTTATGAATTACTTGGAGAAAGGATTTTAAGTTGAAGCTGGTTTAGGTTGCAACACTTGTAATTTACCACAGCCATAATTGCTCAATTTTAAGAGTTACTTTCAGCATGAGGTCACTTAAAATAAAATATGTATAATACTTAATTTACATTTTCAAAAAGTGTATAGTACCTTTAGTGCTTTATTTACTTCTTTAATATCTTCCATCTTCAGTTTGGATCTGGAAAATAATTTAAGACGTTAGCTCCCATGTTAACATCAGATAAAGATGACTGTATAGATAAAATGTAGCAGTTCAGATGGAACTACTACAGGAAGGTGGGTGGGGGAAGGTTCCAAACCCACAATCCTTATTTGTGCAAGTAGTACTATTGAAGTGAGTTATAAAAAACTGAAAAATCATAGGTTGCCCAAAATCTGTATATACTTTTTCCATACTTATTTTCTAAAATTCACACATCTGATTTATATAACTGGGATGCTCATTAATTGTAGCATATGTTATTAATGAGTTTGAAACCCCAACCTCATTTAGTTACATAGTTTGAGTTATCAGAACTTACTGGCTAAGGTGTAGTCCCATTTCTTGTAGAGCTTGTTCCTGTTCTCCACAGATCTTCTCTAACTGCTGCTTCTCATCTTGCAATTTTCGCAGTTCCTGTAATTAACACACTAAGTCAGGGGTGGGCAATAATTTTTGACGGGAGGCCACTCCAAGATTTTGGAAAGTGATTCAGGGCCACACTCTTCCATGATATTAATGGAGGAGGTGCAGGGTCTGGGACAGAGGTAAGGTGCAGAAGGGAGCTTGAAGTAAGGGATTGGGGTGCAGGATGGAGAATGGAGTCGGAGTATGTTTGGGTAAAGGTTGCAGTTGTGACTTAGGGCAGGGGACTGGGGTGTAGAGGTTTGAGATCTGACCTAGTGTGGGGGTTTGTGATCTGGGACAGGAGATTGGAGTGCCAGATCTGGGAGGAGGGTATGGATGCAAGAGGGAGACAGAGGGTTTGGGTATGTTGATTGGAAGGGCAGAGGGTTGGGGAAAGGAGGGGCTGGGAAGCCAGTCAGGCTCTGACCAGGAGACTTACCAGCCAGCAGCCAAACCAGCCTGCCTACCTTGCGCCTGCACAGCCATGTGTCTGTGTGAATAACTGAGCTGAGGAGAGGGGTGTGGTTCTTATTGGCTGCCTATTATTCAAGCTCCCATTGGCCAGTGTCTGGTGAGAAACTGGCCAATGGGATTGTGCTGGGCGTGGGGGCAGCTCCTGAAGCTTTCGTCCCCTTCCTCTCCAGTTCTGAAAACAGAATGGGGCCCGGCAGCTATGTTTCTAGCAACATGCGGGATTGTGGGGCAAGCAAGGGAGCCTGCCTGGGGCTCCCTGCTGCCTCCACAGGTTGAATTCAGTGGCTTGTTGTGCTGAATTTGGCCCACGGGCCATATTTTGCCCAGGATGGCACTAAATACTCTGAAGAAGAGCATGAATGCTGAGCATCTTAACCACAGTGTGAAAAATTAGAGGTTTTCTGGAGTTTTTTCTTTTTAAAACGTGACCTTATAAAACCCAGGTCCTAGATAATCAATCCAACACTGAAGAATTAATGATGTATTAACTTCTCTGCAAAGCTAGATACCTATCCTTGGGACTTCAGTATTTTGCTTTTAGTGTGCTTATATTAATAACCTGTTCACATCTAAATGGCACACAATTTACATATTGTACATCATCATGGGAAGTTTTTAAACTGATTCTACAAGTTTAAAAGTTTATAAGGGAGGTGAAAAGATTTTTTTTTCCAGGCCTCTGCAATCTCAGAGTAAGCTAGCACATGTGGCATAAGCCAACTAACTGGCCAAGGATGGAAGTATTATTCACTCAGTCAACATGCAGTGTACTCACCTCTTATTATTCTTTATGTTGCCTTAGTGCATAAGGGCCAGAGTTATGTAACAGTACCCCATTGCTTTAGGTGCAGTACAAACACAGAACAAAAAGACTACCCTGTCCCAAAGGGCTTACAATTGAAGTAGTGGATGCTTTGATTCCTCCAGTACTTAAAATAAACACAACAAATGCTAAATGCACACCGAGTGGGTTGCTGCATCATTTTCATGTAAAGGATGATTTTTAGAAAGCGATTTTAAGAAGCACAGAGGATTTGAAAGTCGGTAGAATTAATCCAGTCATTTTGAAGGTTTAAAACTTAAAAACTACTATTGAAACCTTGAGTTATAATATCCATTTACCTTTCTTTTGTAATATGCTGTTTTAAGCCCTGGTCTAAACTAGGAATTTATTTCGAAATAACCTTCCCAAGGTCGAATTTATAAGTGGAGCGTCCACACTACCAAGCCCATTATTTTGAAATAACAGGCCATGGAATTAAAAATCTGTACCTCTGCTTTTCATCAGGAATAACACTAATTCCAAAACAGTTATTTCAAAATAACGATAGTGTGGACTCTCTGGTGCCATTATGTAGAACTAATTATCCCAGTGCTTCCTTGGGCTCCAAGTCCAAGGTAGCATGTCCACATTAATGGAGCCTGCCTTGGACTAATTTTGATGCTTCCCCGTAGTGAGGACACACTAGTTTGATTTTGTTAAATCAGGAGTTAAGTTGAAATTAGTAATTTTGAAATAATTTCCTAGTGTAGACATGGCCTAAGTGACCCTAAGCTCCTCTTATCTGCGTTTTCCTGCACAAAGTGGAGTTGTTGGGCATTTTCCTGTAACAACTTTAGCAAGTGGGCAATCTGGGGAAGTCTATAGACATTAACTAGTTATTCAAGGCAAGGTGGGAAAATTTTGCACAGGTTCTGTTGACTTCATTTCTAAACTACGGATGTAATAGTGTAGTCAGTTAACCAATAAGCAAAATCTTACTGTTAATGGTATAGACTATAAGCATTTCCCTCTCCCTGCCAGGAAATTTTTTAGCAGGCTGGCCAGCAGCCTGGCTCAGTCCTGGTTGGTGCTGTGTCTGGGACCTATCCCTGCTGCAGCTCTGCATTTTGAGTGTATTAAGAGCCAGGCAGGCAGACAGCCCAGCTCAGTTCTGGCTCATGCTGGATCCGGGAGCTCACACCTGCCCTAGACAGGCACTGCTGCCACCCTGCGCTGTTGCCTCTCTCTCAGAAGCAGCAGCACAAGCCAACAGGCAGTGGTTTGCAAGGGAAGCTGGTTTTTAAACTGGCTTCCCTCATGGACCAGCTCCCACCTGGCAACCCGCGCTGCTGCCTCTGATACACTGGCTGCCAGCCCCACCCCTGGGGACTAGAGAACAGTCGACTAACTGTTAAAGTTTCATGAAGTTACCTGACTGTTCAATTAACCGATATTTAACATCCCTATTCCAAACCACTCACCATGATCCCAACATACTTACCTTTTTCAACCCTTCCATTTGTTGCAGTTCTGTTTTTAGCAGACTAGTAGTATCCTTCTCTTGATGTAGCTCACCTTGCAGAGTCTGTCTCTGTTCTTTTTCAGATTTTAACTCCTTCTCTAGAACTGAGCTGTTAAAAAATACATTTTGGTTTTAACAGAAGCTGTTTTCATAATAAAAGTTAAGAAAAAGAAAGACAGGAACAGTTGTCCAACTGAGGGCAAAACTGGAAACATTGTCCTCGGAGGTAGGAGGAAGAGACATCTCTTAGCAACACAGAGATAAAAAATTACGTTAAACAATCTTTTTCTTTGGTCACAGCAAGCGAGGGGCAGCTGATGCTGTGGGTTGGAGGGGTTGTGGAATTTTTATTCAGTTAGGTGTTCATTTGCCTACATATGTATAAATAAACACTGAACATACAAACCATTACAAGTCAGAGTATATGCGTGCGTACTTAGCCCCATCAGTGAAATCCTGGAAAGACTTGGATAAGAATTGGCAGCACAGTGGGATATGCATTTGGTATTAATTCTAGACCCTTTTAATGCAGTAAGAGCTTGTTTCTTAATTTGAGCACTGACTCAAAGTGAATCAGATGAAATTTGGGAACAGAATAAGCCACAGAAAGGAGCAAGACAGCATCCCATAAAGCTTCCAATCCACAATCAATTTCAAAACTTTTGGAGGCTACTGGGGGCTGTGTCCCCTGCTCGCTGTGCTTGCCAACCCCCATCTCGCAGGGGGTAGGCAATCCTGGCTTTCCTCACAGCCACCTGGGAGGGTTGGGCTATGGCCATGCCAGCCCGGGTCCCTTCTCCCTCCCCAACCCCCGGCCAGCCCAGCCCTTTCTCTCCCCCCAACATAACCCCTCCTTTCTCGGCCACAGTGCATACCAGGCCCGGCTCTAACCCTGGCTGTGTGCATGCAGTGCTCCGTGGCACAGCAGCCTGCTGAGGTGGGGGAGGCAGCTGTTGTCCTGACCTCTCCCCGTGTGGTCCAACCTGTGCCGCTCACTGCCCCAGCCCTGCCCGCAGAGCCCCGGGCCGCCTGTCTGCCTGCCAGAAGCAGAAGGCGAGAGCAGACAGGTCAGTGTGGCAGCTTGGGGGTGCTCTGGCAGCTGCGGAAAGTGCAGCCTCTGGGGAGGGGTGAGTCTCCGCAGAGGCAGCCGGACTCCGGGCAGTCGGGCACCACGCTCCAGTTCCCCAAGAGTCTGCTGTTGCACATAAGTGCAGCTGGGAGCCCAGGGCTGCTGTCCCAAGCACTGTACCCTCCCCGCTGCTGCCCCTGGGCGGTCATGGCTGCAATGTGGGGTCTGCTGGCTACTGTGCCATGTTTCTTGGTGTTGAAAGACGTGTGGGGTGGGGGTGAAGGAAGGGGAGTAGGGGCTTGGTTTAAAATAGCAATTCCAAGTGGTGAGGGGAAACAGTGAGGTCAGGCTCAAGCTCAGAGAGGGGAAGGGGAGGGGGAGGGAGAAGAGAGGTAGAAGGCAGGGGGACATAAGAACGGCCATATTAGGTCAGACCAACAGTCCATCCAGCCCAGTGTCCTGTCTGCCGACAGTGGCCAATAACAGATTCCCCAGAGGGAGGGAACACAACAGGTAATCCTCACATGATCCCTCCCCTGTCACCCAGAGAAAGTCAGAGGCTAGAGACGCCATTCCTACCCATCCTGGCTAATAGCCATTGATGGACCTAACCACATATAGCTCTTTTTTGAACCCTGTTAAAGTCCTAGCCTTCACCACATCCTCTGGCAAGGAGTTTCACAGGCTGACTGTGCAGTGATGATGTCACTCTGTCATCCCCTAGGAAAAAAATGTTTTAACAGATATATCTTATCTCTATCAGGATAAAGCAGTGTCCATGCATATAGCTAGGGGCTGTAAGGATCCTAGTTTGAGATTTTCTATGCGAGTGCAAGGAATCAAATATTGGTGGGTGTATTTGGGGGAGGGCAGGCATTTGCAAATTTCTAATTAATCATATAATTCTGTGTAACTATACTGGGTTGCTGTCTTTAAAGAAGCTGTCCAAGTTCTCTGAAGGAACTTTGATTAAGTAGGATTCAAGGCCACCCATATAGCAGTGAATAAATCTCTCTCCACACACACTTTCCATCCAGCTGAAGCTCAGAGTTAAGAAAAAAAAAAAAAATGTATTTTTAGATTGGCTTATGAGAGTGGTACCATTCTTAGGACTCATTCAGGGACACTAATCTTGTTGAAGATAAACAAAATCTTCAGTCCTAGAACAGGATGTCAGGTTGTTTACTGCAATTCTGAAGACATGGAGCCAGATCTTTACCCCTCCCAAATCCCATTTGTGCCACTCCAGCAGCACAAAGGGGACTGAAAATTGCCTTGAGGCAGCAGCTGAGAATTCCCTTATGCTAGGAAACTCATCTGGTATAAAATGCTGGGCTGAATGTGGGTCTCCTTGGAAGCTATTATTCACTGGCACAAATTAAAGCAGCTTGAAAATGACAAGTAGACTTGGGCTACTTTTTAAAACTAGAGGTCTGAGTCCAAATAGGGGAAAGAGGGAAATGGTACTTTTGCTATTGCTATCATACAACTTTGAAAAGTAGTGTGCTAACAATATTTTCTGATGTATGGTCACACAAGTGTTCAGGTTGCCAAGGCAGACCTATTAGAAAATTAAGAGACATCTAAAAATGAAAGGTAAGTGAAAACCCTACAGTTTGATCTAAAAATTGATGGTTTATTTAGCACAGGGATAGGCAATAATTTTGGGGTGAGGGGGGGTCACACAATGAATTTTGATACATGGTCACTAGTCAGCTCCACCTTCGGAAGGGGCAACGCTTGGGGTGGATGCGATGGGGTTGGGGACTAGCCTCCCCTCAGAGTTATCTGGAGCCGGAGGCTTTGAATTTAAAAACACAGCAAAGGGCTCATGGGCCTGCTACTTCCCTTGTTGCCTGGCAGCTGCCTGGGGTTGCTGTGACTAAAGGGTTCATGGCTCTGGCTCCTGCCAGGGTATCACAGAATACTAGAACTGGAAGGGACCTCGAGAGAACATCAAGTCCAGTCCCCTACCCTCATGGCAGGACCAAGCATGGTCTAGATCATCCCTGACAGATGTCTATCCAACCTGCTCTTGAATATCTCCAGTGATGGAGATTCCACAACCTCCCTAGGCAATTTATTCCAGTGTTTAACCACCCTGATAGGTAGGAAGTTTTCCCCTAATGTCCAACCTAAACCTCCCTTGCTGCAGTTTAAGCCCATTGCTTCTTGTCCTATCCTCAGAGGCCAAGGAGAACAATTCCCTCCACCGCTCCCGCCCGTGACACCCTTGTAGATACCTGAAAACCGCTCTCATGTCCCCTCTCAGTCTTCTCTTTTCCAAATTAAACAAGCCCAATTCCTTCAGCCCTCATAGCTCATGTTTTCTAGGCCTTGAATCATTTTTGTTGCTCTTCTCTGGACCTTCTCCAGTTTCTCCACATCTTTCTTGAAATGTGGTGCCCACAACTGGACACAATACTCCAACGCAGAGTAGAGAGGAAGAATGACTTCTGGTGTCTTACTCACAACACTCCTCTTAATGCACCCCAGAATCATGTTTGCTTTTTTTGCAACAATGTCACGCTGTTGACTCGTATTTAGCTTGTGGTCCACTGTGACTCCTAGATCCCTTTCTGCAGTATTCCTTCCTAGACAATCACTTCCCATTCTGTATGTGTGAAACTCATTGTTTCTCCTTAAATGGAGTCCTTTGCATTTGTCCTTATTAAACTTCATCCTCTTTACCTCAGACCATTTCTCCAGTTTGTCTAGATCATTTTGAATTATGACCCTATCTTATCAGTTGCGTTGTTCCTGAGAACCACACGCCATTTAAATAGGATCCTGTTGCCTGAGCCACTGCCTGGAAATTCAGCAGCACGGGCAGCAAGATAATAGAAAATGGCCAGATGCAGTCTGTGGGCCAGATCAAAATGCAAGGCAGGCTGGATCTGGTCCCTGGGCCGCATCCTGCCCAGCCCCGATTTAGCACATAGCATTTGGTGCGACATTGACCCCTTATGCTCAAAAACCTGAAGTTATTATAACAGATGCCTCCATTAAATGCATTATTATATGAATTACACTTGTTGAAACACCTGGAATGCTCAAAAACATCCTAATGTATCCTTTCCCATTCTTTTGTCTGAATGATTCCCATTAAGTCTGTAAGCCTTTTGGGTCATTCATTTATCTACAGAAGAACTTGCACACTCCCTGATGGGAAAGAAGTTAGTCGTTCATAGTCTTTTGTTATTAAAGGGGCAAAGATGCATGTTTAATCTATTAATAAAGCATCCATTCACCATCTTACCTGTGTACATACATAAACAGGGCTCTGCGCATGCGCGGATCTGCGTTCTGCGCATGCGCGGATCTGCGTTCTGCGCATGCGCGGATCTGCGTTCTGCGCATGCGCGATCTGCGTTCTGCGCATGCGCCGATCTGCGTTCTGCGCATGCGCGGATCTGCGTTCTGCGCATGCGCGGATCTGCGTTCTGCGCATGCGCGGATCTGCGTTCTGCGCATGCGCGGATCTGCGTTCTGCGCATGCGCGGATCTGCGTTCTGCGCATGCGCGGATCTGCGTTCTGCGCATGCGCGGATCTGCGTTCTGCGACAGCTCTTCCGGGGTGTAATCTACTTGCCATGGCGAGTAGATTACATTGTTTGTCAAGCCCTGTACATAAAGTTAATGATTGCAAATAAATAGTTCTTCATGGATGGTAAATTATTACTCTTACCACTAATAGAGAAGAAACATAAATCTTAAAAAAAATTCAACGTCTTTCATCTTCTTTATATTAAAGTATTACAGAAGTAAGCAAAGTACCATTGACTGTCCAGCTGTGAGAGTTGTTGCTGAAGTGTCTCAATTCTGCCATCAAACTCTTGCTTCATCTTCTTGTTTTTACCTTCTACTATCTGCTTAGCCTGTTCTGCCTGCTGCAATCTTAAACAAAATAAGATGGGTGGTGCATTTATAATAATCAATGCACAAAATATTTCTGAGTACACACAATACTTTTTAAATATTCTATTGCACCCATTTTTCTACAGTGGTACAACTGAAAAGGAGTATGCACAGCAATAGGACATTTAAAGCTCTAGCTCAGCCACAGAGGTGGTGTGCATGACTTAACTGAGTGTATGCAGAATACATTACACATGCAGTATGCGTTGTGGGCCAGATCTATATGTATAGGGGCAGAAAGAGAAAAGGGGAGGTCAGCAGGAGACCTTGACACGTAGGGCAGAGGATGGTGTGGTGTGAATGGCTGGAAGCTATGCAAAGTTGGGGGTGGGGAGATGGGAGGCAGTGGAGGGGGGAAATTTAGCACAAAGTGTTGTGAAACGTGGGCAGAAGTGGGTCTGCTGAGACAGCCACAGGGAACCCCCCCATCACACTGGTCTCTATTATCTAGTTTCCCTGCTCTCATCCATCAGAATAGTCTTATTATTCTAGTGCATCAATGTGGCCTGTCACAGACTGACTGGCAATTTCTGCAAAGACTGGAGCTTGGGAGGAGGAAGGCTGTGAAGCTGGACCAGGGAGGCAGCCTATGAGGACAGAGGCAGGCAGCAGAGAGTGTCAGACCCATTAGAGCTTCTCTTAATATATGGTATGGCAAATTAGGAGAGTAACTGAGTAAGTTGTATACAGGTTGGGCCTTCCTGATCCGGCACCCTCAGGACTTGATCCGTCCCAAATGAGGGGAGATCCCTTGCTACTGGCCTCCCAGGACCCTGCCCCTCTCTCTGGCTGGCTCCACTCCAGCCCTGCTGCTACGGGGCTTGGGCTTGGCTCTGGCCTGCTGCTGCCTGCTGGCTGGGGCTCTCCTGAGACAGAACTCCCTAGCTGTTGTGACCCTACTTCAGTCCTGCCCAGCTGGGATTTCCCAGGGACTGGGCTTCGTGGCTGCCCCACTGCTGCTGCACCTGGCTGGGGCTTCCCCGAAGATGGGGCTCCATGGCTGTCCTGCTGCGCCAGGTCAGGGCTCTGCAGCTGCTCTGCTGGGGCTCCCCGGGACAGGGCTTGCTGGTCCCAATGGAGAGGCTCCCCACTGCTGGATTCCCAACTGGCTCACACTCCTGGGTGCCAGGAGTCTCTGGTCCGGCAACATCCATGATCCTGCTGGACCACAGATGTCGTCAGACCAGAGTCCTGGGTTTAGGAGGTTCAACCTGTATTTCTATACATTTATATTTACACTCTATGGGGATCGTGTGAGAAGTGCCTGAAGTTTGGCCTTCATGATGTAAGTACATCTATTTGAAGGCAAAAGAAAGTGTTATGCTGACAGCTCTGCCTCAAGACAGGGGTGGAGTTGGTGGGGAGGCATATAGGGCCAGTAAATATTACCTCTCTTCCATTTGTTTCATCGTAGACATCATCTGATTTGTTTTTCCTTCAATAGAGGATATTGCTTCTTTTTTCTGTTGCAGTGAGCTCTCTGAATTCTGTAGGAAGAAATTTGAACAGATACATTTCACAAAGTATTCTTTAATATTCCAAAGTATAACCAAAACACCAACAAGTTTAGGGCCAGAGTTTAGTGCTTGAGAAAGAAAAAAAAATCAATGATATTTTGAAGAATTTGATGCACTTATAAGAAAACTGAAAAAGGCAAGATGTACTAGGTGTTCTCTTATTTGATGAGTTAGGCTATATCTACATTGCTGCGGGGATCCATGTTCTGATGTATCGATCCACTGGCAATTGAGTTAGCAGCTCTAAAGACCTGGACAAGAAGAGTTTCTCCTGTTGACCCCCCACGTTAACTTGACTTAAGGTATGTTGACTCTAGCTACATAATTCAGTAGGGCCATGTCTACACTAGGAAATTATTTTGAATTTACTAAGTTCACATTTGTAAAATAAGGTGCCCAGAAGTTGAAGTTCTGTGTGCTCACTACAGGAAAGAATCAAATTAGGCTCCATTAATGTGGACGTGCTGCCTCGGACTCTCTCAGACTCAGAGCCCCAGGAAGCACTCTGAGGAGGTGCAGGAGGCCTCCTGGAAGCCAATCAGTTCAAATTAGCGGCACTGGAGCATCCACACTTAACATTATTTCAGACTTACAAGGTCAGGAATAGCGTTATTCCTCATGAAAAGCAATTCCACAGCTCCTTATTTTGGAATAACGGGCTTGGTAGCGTGGATGCATCACTTACCCCAAAAAAAAACCCCACCAGCCTGGGGGGGGGGCTAATTTCAGACTAAGGTCCTAGTGTAGACCAGGCATAGCTGAAATTGTATGCCTTAAGTCGACTTTCTGCAGTAATATAAATGTAGTCCTAGAGAGGGGAGTAATGGGAGAGCAAAGGTCAGGAAGTTGGCATAAGAAGGGTTCTTGGATCAAGTAACTGAAGGTGGAAGAGATAACAATGGAAGATTGTGGACATTATAGATTGGGAGGAAATGAAGGTGACAGTAGTTAAAGGGCTATATTAGAAGCTAAGGGGAATTAAGGGTATATAAAACTACTGTTGACACCTTTAAAAAAAAAAAAAAAAAAAAAAAAAAAAGAGCTAAGCAAAGGAAAAAAAGATATGACTATAGGACTTATTCAAAGATCTTGAGTCAGTGTTTGCCTTTTATCAGGAGCATCTGTTGAAATAGCATTAAAGTTAAAAAGCAAAAAAGAGGAACATTTCAGTTTCCCCTTTGGAAGCTAACAGTCAGTCACTTAACATCTGCAAATCCATGGTAAGGAAGAAGTGAAAAAACCCAAGCCACACCATTTTTTAAAGAACTTCTTGGCCAGGATGAGAAAAACCATTAATTAGACCATAGTATTTCAACAGAAGATACATGGGAGCAGGCGGACTATTCTCTTACTTCAAAATTCAACGTAATCAAAAGCTTCTCTTCCTCCAAGTGTGTATTTCTAAAAAGTGAAGTGATTGGGTTGTGTGAACTTGGAGGGTAAGTTAAAGACATCAGTGATGGTGCTTAAAAAAAAAAAAAAAAAAAAAAAAAAAAAAAAAAAAAAAAAAAGGAAGTGAAGATGCATATGTAGAAGCTGAGACAGGACAAGCAAGGGCAAATGTGAGACCACAACAGGAAGACGCGTATGTAACTTTGGAAGTAAAAGTAAATGAAGAGATACAAAGTGGTGAAAATATAGGTACAATTGAAAAATGAAATGAATAGATGAACTAAAAAGTACTTCACTAGAGTAACTAGAACCCACTGTTATTCAACTATGTATGCAAATATTCATTTGCATGGGCAAATTTTTGTTGGCTAAATTACACTTCCATAGTACCTTAGTATATTATCTTAGTATTTACAATTGTTTTACAGACATCAGGGAATCTTCATAATACTCCCAAATTAGATTAATATTCTATTCATTTTGGAGGAAACAGGAAGTAAATTACTTTCCTAATCTCTCACTGACTTCCTGTGTGACACTAGGGAACAGAATCTAGGGGATTCTATTTTTCAACTCTGCAGAATGCAAGTAACTCCCGTCACCAGTTTGATCTTATGGCCCATCTGCTCTAAGCAACTGACATTTAAGTAGTCTAGTGGCTTGAACAGAGGACCAATAATCAGGATTCCTGAGACCCTATTCTCCCCCTGTGCAAGAAACTGATCGATTTTTAGTTCATTCCCTTGAGGATATCAAATGGTATTCCAAAAGGGAATTTACAACAAAGCCTATTGAATCTACAATAAAAATGCAGGACACGTGGGAAGAGAAAGCTGTGGAAGGAAAGTTCAAAGACAGGTGTTAGGGAAGGACCTCCTCAGTGGATTACTGGACAGTAAAACTATCCAACACATAATGATACAAACTCATGTGTGTTGTAACAAAGAATCATACACTTGCAACAAAGAATGTTTACGATAACCAAATACCAAAACATTTTTATTTCTCTCAGTCTATAAATTTGATATGTTTACCTGAGATTTGTGAAACATCTGCAAATTAATAGCTTTAACTTCTTCCAGTTGTTGGCGAAGAGCAACTAAAGTGTCTTGTTTTTCATGAGTATCTTTTTCCAGAAGTTTCATGGCAATTTCCATTTCTGTTTTCATTCCAATCTGCAGCTCCAGCTCTTTCTCGAGTTCCTTAGAAGGAGATTTCCTAGTTATTGCTATTTAGGGCACATAACATATGTAAGAAATTTCTAACGTGCTAAACCTATATAAAACTTGTTTGTGCATTATGTTCAAGGAACAATGTTGAGTTATTATTTTATATGTAAAGAGACAGACAGCGCAAATACTACAACGTGAGTAAGTTAGTAAGAATGGCAAGAAAGGAAAAAAAAAAAAAAGCAGCACACAGTATATTGTAGCTATCAGCATTCTTCTATTTTATTTTATTTGCAGTCCTGTTCTAGAAGGTAGGACTGAATGTTTAAGTCAGTCTTCTCCATTCTGGGTATTTCTTGCTAGGTAGGAACTGGCTAGAGGAGCTGAAAGTCTTAATCCAGCCAGTCCATAACTGCTGAGAAAATGCTCCACCTGAGAGCTGATTGTTGTAAGTCGCCACAATGCAAGACTGCAAAGAAAATGACAGTTGTTTTTTTTATACTGACAATTTTAAAAAAATTGTCAAAAATATAGTATTAATTGTAACAGTCTTTACCTAGCAGCTATATTGGTACAGCACACAAGAAAGGAGGATTGCATTCTTTGTTTCCTTTCTTTATGGACTGTTTGCTGTCCATCTATTTAAGCTATGAGAGATGCTTGAAAAATCTACTGTGCAGCAATGAGCCTAGATTCAGGTAATCCATAGCACTTCCTGTATTACATGCTTAGAATGTTACAGCACTAAAAATTAAGATTTCCCCATCTCACTTCACCCGCTGCCAGGTAGGGTCCTCACCATCCTAATTCTTTTTTCCTCTTTTAGCTGCTTCCAGACATCACTGTACATTTCATCCAGACCTTGGCGCGACTGTTTATAGGTATCCAGTTCTATTTTTGTATCCTGTATGGTTACCTACATGAAACATTAGGCAAAGATGGTTTTGAAGTTTGCTCGTAGTTTGGTTATGCACCATAAATATTTTTATTCATTCTTTTAATAGAAAATTATTTCCTGTGATTGCACAGAATTGATCCTACATCTAATAAAATGGTCAATATTAAAATGAATTCTCAAAAATAAATATTAGTATGAAGGTTTTTACAGTACAGGGCTTTTGAAGATAATTCAGTTCTCAACCTCCCCTCCCCACACTTGCAGCCTACCTCTACATATTGTATACTAGATACTATACATTTTTAAATAATGTATATCATATGAAAAGCAAATTTTTAAACAGAAGGACCACATTCAATTCCAATGTGCTGCATACAAACAGTATTAGAATTACAATCGTTTTATAATACTGAAGTTAACTGATCAGAGCACTTCCTGTCTTAAAATATTTCCATATTCTTAAATTGGATGTCCAACCTCCACACTCTTTTCACTCTGCTCACGAATGAATTCATTTTGATGTTTTAACTGTTGCTGTTCTTCCTGAAGTGAACAAATCCGATCAGTTGCTGCTGCAAGCTGGTGAAAGAAAGAAAGAAACAAACAACAGTCTGTAGTGATTAAACACAGACAAGTGCACAGAATCTGGATGAGATTTAAACACACAAGTTAAAATAGTTAGAAATAAGAGTTAGTACAATATGTTTCATAATACAGCTAAGTAAAACAATACTAGTGCCTGCTAAGCTTTACATTATTCATTAAGGGGCTATTTAATTTGGTGAGTTACCGAATTCTGGCACAGAACATAGCTAAGCTGCATTATTTTAATCATACAATGCTTCGGGATGTGCAAGATTAGGACTATCATGGGTTTTGTCAACATAATTATTTTTAGGATGCTCAGAAATGAAATATAAAGGCACACGGGCGTTAGACCCAACATGCTTTGAGTGGATGGCAGAGTTATCACACAGTCACATCTCCAGCAGGAATAGAGGGTAGACTTTGCAGAACGCAATGAAAAGTGTGAAATCACACTCAGATTACTTTAAATGATCACATAGGTGGAGAACTGTATTAAGGTGGGCATCTTATTGTTATTTGCAAATGTTTCTTTAGTTGGAAGCTGAAGTATGAAACCTCCCCCCTCCATTGTTTCATTTTTGCTTTAGTTTTTCTTCTGTTTTAGATGGGAAATGAGAGCATGGGCAGAGAGATTTAGGTCCTGTTGATATGACTATGGAGAGAAACATTTTGAAGAGTAAGTTGGATGAGATATTTAATGCCTCCTCATTATTGGAGAAGTTTGGATTTTTTTTTTTTGTTTAGAAAAAAAGCTTTATAAGAACACTTGGACAGAGCAGTCTGCAGACATCTTGAAATCTCTGGTATAACAAGGAGTCTTCTTGCAACACCACATATAATAACTAAAACTTTTTAGGTCTTTATACCACATTTTTCTCCATGACTATTGTACAAGAGAAAGCTTTCACGGTGTTCTGACTCAAGCTAGTCCCATTAGCCTCCACATTTCTCAAGCATGAAATGCATTCCAGATGTCAGGTGAAACTCTGGCCCAATTGAAGTAAGTAGCAAAACTCCCCTTTTCTTTTTAGGGATGTAATAATGAAACTCTCTCAGTTAACTGTATAACACATTTGTATTTTAAAAAGATAAAATTAGCCACCAACCTCTTCCTGGAGTTTTGAATTGGTCTTTTCTAAACAGTCTATCTTGCTCTGAAGATCACCAACTGTACAACTGTGGCAAAAAGTTACATTTGGTTTTAAATAAAAAGAATGCAAAATTCAAGCTGGAACCTAGCCTCTGCATGTGACAACTACTTCTTTCACAAGGTGGGAGGGGGGTGAGGAAGAAAGAAAAATCATCATCATCAACTTGCAAAGACATATATTTAGAACAATCAATAGTCTCCTACAATTAGCATACTGAGCTGGGTGCTCTGCGTTACAGTGGCCTTGAATCATGTTCTGCTGCAGATATACCTGGGTTCCCGCTCCTTTATGGATCTAAAGCTGTGAAAAAGGGGCCAGAGGATGGCCCAGGATTTGGGGCTGAGTTTGAAAAGAATCATAAAACCCCTACATACACCTAAGTTAATTTCCAAGTCAAAGAGTGGCTTTTCTGCTATTTTAAATATTTTAGACCTCACATCTTACGTTAGTAAAATGTTTAGTTTCTTGGTATTTTTCTAATTCAGAGCCTGTACAAATGGCACCACATACATTACGTCAAAATCCAGATAATCTGGTAATTCAAAATCAACACCATTAAAAACTAAATAAAACTAGTACTATATAATTTTGTATCTAAGCCTATGGACACAAAAATTTAACTCATAGGTAATCAGTAGATAATGGAATGCCAAGTGGAAAAAGTACACACAATGGCTATGTCTACACATCAGAGTTTTTTTCTGCAATAACTAACGTTATTCTCAAATAGTCCGCATCTACACAGGAAGCAGTTATTTCGACATAATGGTGAAATAATGTTGAGCTGTAACCCTCATTATACAAGTAGTAAGCTGGAGGAAGAATGCTCTAACTTAGACTTCCTGCTGCATAGACAGTGCCAAAGGCTGAAATAAGCTATTGATGTAGCTGAGGTTGTGTAACTTATATCGGCTTTAGCCCTACTATATAGATGTGCCCAATGAGATTACCTGTATATCAATATGGATAATCTCATTATCTATGGGGGATTATTTCAAGTTGCAATAGAAAACAAATAATTAACTTTTAATTATGATGGAGATCTCTGGTGGGGACCAGTGGTAGAGATTATGCACCCAGAAAAAGCACTCAAAAGCAACTAACTTTAAGCACGTGTAGTACCAGTCAGTTGTCTCCCATAGACACAGCTGGATCAAGGACTATTGCCTTACTTCAAAATAAATCTTTAACAGAACTATTTGTCAGAATTCAACCACTGATAAAATCCCAAGGTCAGTTGTAATCCTTGATTTAGTCAGAAGAGTTAAAAATACTGCTCATTTTAATTCTGAAGAGCTGCAAAGTGTCATAGTTAAAATGAAGATATATTACTGGATTTCCTCTCCAGCCTGCCCACAGTGCTCAGTTCATATTTCTACAAGTATTCTTGCTTATTGTATAATTTATTTTTAACATCTAGAACAGTAATACTAGCTTTCTTTTGCAAAAGTAAGTCAGTTCACATTTTAGATTAGGATAAGATTAAGTTTGGTGCAGTCTGTTTACATGAAGTCTGAGAAAAAAAAAAGCAAAAAATGTACTGGCTAAGAAACCTGAATATATTCTGCAACATTACTGAAATTAATTCCATTTTAGGAATGACTGACATCAACGCTTATTTTGCTCTGTCACTGAAGTTGTTGAATAGCAATATAGTGTGCAGATTAAAGACAAAGTACTGGTATAGGTGTGGCTGGAAAGATAAGAATTTTGTTTAAACAAGTGTGAACTAGTCATGCTAAAAACATTTGAAGCAAGAGGCACAGTTACAAAACGAGCTATGGAAAAATTCATTTAGTGTTTTGTCAAGGTTAAAAAAAAAAGTAAAAAAACAGGTAGAATTCTAATAAAATTATTAAGAAGACATACATACATATACATTGAACAAATTGCAGGGTATTGATTTTTAACAAGGTAAGCAAAGATGCCTGAAAAAAGCAAAAATATATATATATAAAAACCCATCACTTTTCTCTAGTTAATGTTTTAAAAATGCATATGGTCATCCAAGAATTCACCACACTGAATACAAAAAAGAAGTTTAATTTGTAGGAGGGATGCTCACAGCATAATGATTAGAACTTCTCTAGATTTTTCCACCAAAGTTGTGTTTGTTATGCAGATTCAGTCTTGGATACTTCTATGCATTTTCATTTAAAAATCGCTGCTAAGATTGTAATGAGTGCTAGAATATATTTAGAAATAAGAATATGATAAATAATTTTGAATCCACACATTTATAGTTCTATTTTCTGATCACAAAAGTTTAGGCAATTGATTTTTTTTTATAAAATGATCAAAGTGAACAAGGTTCCTTTTTTTAAAATTGTATCTCAGTAACTTGAAACTTCCTAAAACCCAAGAAGAATGCATTTCTAAATTAAGTGTGAATTCATATTTTGCATGTTAACTCTTCTTCTAAGCAGGACATAAAAAATACTATTTTAAACACTAGCATAATTCAGAATTGGAAGCTGAAAAAGGCAAAGGCATTCTGTAACAAAACTCTGATTTTTATTAATATTACTACTATTTGCAGGAAATTCTATTAATTGTAAGATCATTTTTATTTTCTTGCACATCATAGAGTAAGGAAAAATATTAAATCTAGTAAACTCTCCATACAGAGTTGTCAATTATGTTCACTGCTTTTATAAGCCAATAGGACCAACTCCTTATAAACAAAATATTTTGCTTTATGAAGCAACTTCAATTTATATTACACAATTGTTTTCCCTGTAAAGATTCTTTTAAGCCTCTTATCTTATGCCAATTAATATTGCTTTTATTTGGAGACAGTGGAGTGCTAAGTATGAAGCTAAAAGAGACTTGTTCTAAAATATCCAAAGAAGATGATTTCACAACTGATGAGAAATTAGTTTCCTTTGGAAATTCAATGTGAAAAGAATCAATCATTTAATGCAGGGCTGGGGATACGGTTGCCACATACTTTCACAAAAAAATACTGAACATGGCAGGCGACCCAAAAACAAAAACAAAAGTCACTGTGCCTTTACATCTCCCCACTCCCGCCAATGTCCCAAGCGGCCTTCTGTCCAAGAAAAAACAGAAAATACTGGACATTTTACATGTCCGGTACTTTGTTTGTTTTTTTTAATTGGACAGAAGCCGCAAATACCGGACACCTGGCAACCCTAGCTGGGGAACCTCAGGCCTGTGGGCCAGAGGTGGCCCCCAGCTTGTCTGGATCTGGTCCTTGAGGCTCAGGGGTCATCCCCTCTGTAAGGCTGGAGCACACATACTAACCTCAGCCTCCCCAGGCTCTGGTGTATGAAGGGAATGTCTTTCTCCTTCTCACAGTCAGGGCCACGTTAGTGAGGGGGGCTGTTTTTTGGCTTTTTTTCCTTCTCACTTGTGTGCAGCCCACTGACTGATTTTACTGTGGGTCAGAGGCCCCTAACCCAAAAAAGGTTCCCCACCCCTGATTTAATGTAGACATTTGTAAGTAACTTCTAGAAAAAAAAATTATAGGAATGGCACAGAGAAAGTCACAGTGGAAAAATGAAAACAGAATGAATGTTTGCACATTCAGACAGACAAATCTTACCTTAGATGACGGTTAAGTTCTTCCACATAATGCTTCTGGTCAAGCACAGCAGTCATCCCTGCATCTCTAATTTTTAAAGATTAAGATATTTTTAAAAGTGTATTCATTTTGAAGTGCTACTCTGTACTGAACACTACGCACTTTCTACATTGTTAACCGGACACTCCTCTTATTTAACAACCTCTGTACCAGGCTTCAGTATTACTTTGTCAGTGCACTTAAGATAAACTGTGTCATATTCTTGAGAAAATACAGAAGTGTGAAGGAGTAAAGTAGTAACACTATAAGCCAAAAAAGAGGAGTGAATAAAATCTCTCTCTCTTTTTTTAAAAAAAAAAAAAAAAGGAAACAATAGAATGCCACCAGAAATTTCAAGGATAGGAGTTGGTTACCAAACACATATACATTCCAAGTGAGAATGTTCTTTAGAGCAAATTTAGGGATGCTGATGCTAACGGAGTCCCCTGTGACAATGAGAGATTTCAGTTAACCAGACACAATGGAAGAAAAAGTTAGAAAGTAAACAAAGGGCTAGGTATTTAAGTATGTAACAGATGATGCCTTTATAATTCAAGCTGTAAGGGGCAAGGAGGCAAACTTTAATTTAATCTTAGGAAATGTTAAGAGAAGTAAAAATACAGAACATTTTGGGCATAGCAGCCACCTGCATTTGCTCCAAGAGGTAAAAGGGAAAAACAAATGAAGAACTCATTCTAAAGATGTGAAGACATAGCAACAGTTAAATAACGTCAACTTAAAATCTAGTCACTTTCAACAGTGCCTACAGATGCAGCACCTGCCCCGAGTTCACCTAGAAACCATTTTTACATTGATCTTTTTCCAATTTTTGTAAATGTGTCTCCTCTGTTCAACTGTGTGAAAATATCCATAGAGCGTAGGGGAAAATGTAGTTATCTTTCAATGTTTGATAATACAAAGCAAAGTAATTTTTCCATTAATGTTTTAAATATTATAATTATGATGCTGTTTTACTATGAATCAAGTGGTAAAAGTGTTCCAAAAGAAGATGTAACTTTTTGAACAACCTCTGTTGGTGAAAGAAACAGACTTTAAATTTCCACAGAATTCTCTAGGTCTGTGGAGCTTGAAAGCTTGTCTTCTTCACCAAACAAGTTGGTCCAATAAAATATATTGCCACATCAACCTTGTCTCTTTCATATCATGCAACCAACATTGTAATCAGAGAGTAGAAGAAAGCTTCCTCTGAATGCCCTTCACCCACCCACCCAGCCATTCTAGGGATGTTAAAGGACATTTACTAAGGTAACCATGTAACCTCTTAAAAAATCTTAGTTACACGCATTGTGGGCTCTGCAGTATGAAGCTTAAATAAGCAGAGCCCGCAGCAAAGTTGCCTCCATGGGAGCAGGGTAGAGTTTAACCAAAAGCATTAACCAATGAGCATCAGTTTATCGGTTAATTGGTTAAACTCCAACATCCTTTTCCACCCTGTGAAGAGAGTCACCAAGGCAATCAGATGTTCCCTTAAGGAATTTAATGCACTGGACCCCTCAAAACTCAGATCATTCTAGTTTAAGGACTATGGGGGCCCCAAGCTCAGGACATTAACTCTTATCCTGTTCAATATATCTCCAATACTGATGCACTCCAAAGGACTAAGAAAGATTCGGCAGTTTAACATTCTGAGTTTTCTATAAAAAGAATAAATTAATAAATAAGGGATAGCACATCATCATACATACTGTTTGCTATCATCACTGTTCTGTATATCCTTAAGGTACAAGGAAAAATCAATCACTCCAACCTGATAAAAACAAATTTTAAAAAATTACATACCTTCACAATGCAAGTTAGATAATGGTAGCAACTACTGCTTGAAAGACTACATTTCATTTACATGTTTAAGTTTAGAAATTTGATTTTTATCCTCCAAAGCAAAATAAGTTTGCCTTTTTTAATTTAAAAAAAGATCAAAATGAAAACAAATTATATCCAATGGATTTTATTCAATCTATCCTTGTCCTTTATCCTAGGAAACTGAATATTGCTGACAGTTACTTTCAGCAATGATTCCCTTGAATAGGTACTGAACAATTATTTAAGAGCTACATAGAACAGGGCAACAGTTTCCAGTAGTAATTCAGAAAACAGGACAAACTAATACATGGTAGACAGCAAGTCGTCACACTTGCTGAAGTTGTGCAGAAGCAAGTTTTGTCCATTCTGCACTAGAACTTAAATCATTTTCAATATACATTTGGTACCATCTAACTATAAGAGGTAAGTTTCCTAGTGTAAGCTGTGTTTTGTGAATTTCTGTATTAAACTTATTTTGATTTCTCTGTAATATTCTATATAGGTCTTTTTTTCAAATCAGTAGCCCTTGGTCTGATGAAATTTTATCAGTTTTTTTATTTTTAATTGCATCACTAATACATACTAGAATTAGAATTCAGCAGGGGTTTACATAAGGTCATATAAAAACTGTGGTAAACTTCCATCTTGGTTGTAAGCAGGACATGGACTCAAGCTTGAAAGTGATTTTTTTAGAAACTAATTATCAAGCTGGATTAATTTGCTGGCTGTAAATAAAAAATTAAAACCACTATAACTTCTATTAAAGGCAACAGACACGAAGGCTACGTCTAGACTGGCACGATTTTCCACAAATGCTTTTAATGGAAAAGGTTTTCCGTTAAAAGCATTTGCGGAAAAGAGCATCTAGATTTGCGCAAAAGCATCCGTGCCAATCTAGACGCGGTTTTGCGCAAAAAAGCCCCGATGGCCATTTTCACCATCGGGGCTTTTTTGTGCAAAACAATTCTGAGTTGTCTACACTGGCCCTCTTGCGCAAAAGCATTTGCGCAAGAGGGCTTTTTCCCCAAGCGGGAGAGTCACTGTATCTGCGCAAGAACACTGATGATCATACATTAGATCGTCAGTGTTCTTGCGCAAATTCAAGCGGCCAGTGTAGACAGCTGGCAAGTTTTTGCACAAAAGCAGCTGCTTTTGAACAAAATCTTGCCAGTCTAGACGCAGCCAGAAGGTATAGTCTGACATTTTTAATGACAGCATTACTTTCCACAAAATTGTATATTTAAATAATTTGTTTTCATTTATTGTCTGTGTTCCATTTCTCATAAAATCAAGTATCTGCTTGTGACATAATGCTTCTGACAGCATTAATTCAACTAGCAAACCATAATTACAGATTACTGTCCCATTTCAGCAGAGTAATTTAGCATGCATTTAACTTCAGCATATTATTAGGTCCCATTATGCTTAGAGCCTTTTGAGATGACTTTACAATAGAAAACTAAAGTTTTCACCTGGGAATCCAAATCTTCTCCTTTCAAGCAAAGGTTTGCATCAAGAACATTCAATCCCACCAGCAGACCTACAATCACTGCACCTTCTTCCTCCATCATCAATGCATCAGGTTCATAAAATTCACTAAAATAAATAGTTTAGAGGAAATTGTCACATATTGCGATTCCAACATTAGCAATAGCACAAGTAGCATTTAACAAGTGTTACATAAAGTGGTATTGTAGCCCTATATTAGTGTATTCTGATCTGCTCCTTATCATATACTGTACAAGAGGAAGATTAGACCTTAAAACCGAAAGGCAACAAATGCAGAACCCCTGTAAGAAACATTTGTTTGCTAACTTGTGAAAGTCATTGCCACTGTTGCTAGTTTTTTTTTAATTAAATTGATAGATTCACAAGCACTAGCATTTGTAGGAATGTAAGGTTTTATATGAACATTATAACTATGACAAAATAGCATTTGAGGACTTGGAAGTACCAACCCTTTATCTATATAAAAAGATAGATAATTTCAATCTCTGTTTAAAGAAAGATCATCATTTTAAAGGACAAAGATTATGCAAAATAAGCTTCACTGTCCATTGTATTTAGAATAAGATTTGGTACATTTTGCTTCAATAGTACTCAGAAATTAAAAGAATACTGGTATTAAGTAATTAATCAATCAATCTGGATTAAATCATATTAGGGAATGTTGTGCTTGGGATACTATTGGAAATTTTGGTTGTTCAGTAAACTAAGGTTTTAAAGCAACAATTACATTGTATGATCTAAAAGCTCATTGTATAGGTTCCAAACTATTTAGAAAGTACATACAAATTTTGCAGAACTGTGTGTTCTCTCTCAGATCACCAGACAGGATTTGGAAGAACTGCAACAGCATCCTCTTACAAACACTCAGAAGTTTTACATTGTATCTAAGGCTTGAAGTAGTAGAGAAGGTTGCTATTCAAGTCACTACCTCACATAATTTGTTCATTCCATGATTTTATATGCATATTTTATTTAGTTCAATTCAATCTTGATAGGTCCAGCAAGATTGAAAACGAACACTCAATTCATTAATAAATGACATGTAGTTTCTGCTCATTTACATCCACTGTCCCCAGCATTTTTTAAATTAAACTCATTCTTTGTTTTTAATTTCTGAGATGCTTAAAAGTGAAAGGAAAAAGGATATTTATCTCAAAACCAACATGTACAGACATTTCTTTTTCTATATAAGATTGATCACCACCACCACCACACTAATTCAGTGTACAGTTACCTTAATAGATTTTTGTGGTCCAAGAGTACTTTCAAATAATCTGCCAGTTTCTTTTGCATGAGTGCAAGATAAAGCCAAGCCCTTCCTCTTCCTACTGCTGTCCTAGAATACAATACAGATGCAATATTAAATATTTTATTAAATGAGCACAAAAACCCATGAAAAAATTAAGTGAGAATAAAAGTGTTTCTACAACTATAGAGGAATTATTAAACAAATGAAGTAATTAAGTGAATGATAAGCATCTGGTGAAAATTCAGCCCAAACAAAGATAAATTTTTGCTATATCTTAAACTAAGAGAAAAATTCTCTATAATTATTAATGCCAATAAAAAAAGTCTTTTAAAAACACAAATATTCTGCTGCAATGTTTGTAATCTACCCATTGCAGCATTCTGTTAGTGTTCAAGAACTTGGAAGTGGAAGTTGTCTATTTTCATCCAAAAACAAAGCAAAGCAAAGGAGACAAACTGCACTAAAAATAATTTTAAAACTGTTTCATATTGAGTAATGTAAAGGTTACTTGTTGCACAGTTAAGGAACTGAATATACTTTTTCAGCCTGACAAGCTCTTTTCAAAGTTGGGATGAGTATACAAGTGTTGAAAACTGATATCATGAAAGACAAGAAGAGTTTTGTGCTGTATTTACACACTCTCCCCTCAACTGAGAGGAAGAGACTATAGAGGGAATTTTTCTTCACCAAAATTATTGTATTATTCCAGTCTTCCAACTCACTTCAGCTCTGGCAGATTTTTAACACTAGTTGCTAAGTCTGATGCTTCTGGACAAAGTTTCTCCACCAGCTCCAGAGGACCAAAAAATGATTTATTCTGACCAATAAAACTCTTCTTAGCTAAAAGGGAAGAAATATGCAGTAAATTAATAAACAAGAAAATGACAAGCTTCCTTCTTCAACTCCATAATTGAAAAAAAGAAAGAAAAAAAAAAGCCACAAGAGAGAGCCTTAAAATATACTCCTTTTTACAGGTTCTCAGTGCATATAGGGAGTTCATTGCTCATTCAGGAGATGACAAAGACCCCATGCAGAACATATCGGATTGTAAAGAGACAATGCGATTGATCTTAGCTGTATCTCAATATTTCTCCACAGAATTTTGCTGATAGAAATATTAACATTTTACATTGTAATAGGATGTGAAACAACACTACAGCAAATCTGAATTGATTTCCACAGCCTCTCAACATTCCTATGATTTCAGCAAAACTCATTTAAGAAAGAACTATGGTGCTCACCTTTCAGCCCATGCTTTAGACAGTGCTCCATCACCACAAAGAACTGTTGCAAAGGAGGAAAGTCGGAATCCAGAGTCCTGCCCAAGCTCAGTGCTGACTGGATCAAGACTTTGATACTGAGCTTCAACATATTCATCAAGTTTGAACGCTCTTCCATTGTATGGAATTTAGCAGCTAAAAAATTTTAGAAAAATAAGCAAACAATTAAAGCATACAAGCTTGTTTGCCCTAAAAAAATCTATTCATAGGAAAAATACCAACATGATCAGAGGTTCAGTTAGGTGTCAGGTGTGCAGTATTATGTGGTTTCAGGTTCAAGAATCAGCACATCAGATTCAAATTGACAGTAAAACATGGGAAGCATGACTGAGATGTAGCCAAAATTTGGCTCTAAAAGAAACACTTTGTAATAATATAGTTATGAGGTATATGGGTAACAACCAGCCTGAAGGATGCTCCTGTCACTGTTTCCAGATTCAGGATGGCTCCATGGTACCCTAAACTGTGTCCTTTGATTCCCAAAACCTTAAGTTATTGCAACAAGTATGACACATGGGGAAATGCCACCTTAATCCTTCACCCAGAGAGTGGGAAACTCTGTTGCAATGTAACAACTTCATCCTATTCCCATACCTCTCCCAGAGAAGTAGGAGGACTGGCAGTAAACACAAGCACATAACTTGTGGTCCTGAACTTCTAATGATTCAAAATCTTCCAGTGGCTCTGAAAGGAAATCCTACTACAACCTCGGCAACTCAGGGGCAGGGTTGCTTGAGTTCCCACAATTAGCGTCCATCTTGCATATTTAGGAGAGAAAAAGACAAGTGAAATAACTGGCACCTAACTTGAAGGGGTCCCCTCTTTAACCTCCATCCTCCCACCTCCACTATCCAACTGTCTCTTGTCCTCCCCAATGGGGAGTATCTCCACGGCCTTCTGGCCCCCTAACATTATTCCCCTGCTATCTCCTGCCCCTAACACTACCTCCACCCTGAGACTTCCATGATCCCCTGCCCCCACCATTATTCTCCCAAGTGGAACCCCCTTATCTGCAGCTCCTCAGGCTCTGCCCCCATGGGAGCTCCCCTCCTGCCCCTCATTATAGTTTCCCCATTCCCTCCTGTTTGCCTTCCAAACAAGGATTCCCCTGCGGCCAGACCCACAGCCCCTAAGCAGGGGGGGTGGTCACAGGAATGGTACGGCCCCAGGCAGAACACCCAAACACTCCATCCCTGCCCCCTGTTATCCCCCACTGACTTCTCACCCGCTCTAAGTGTTACCAGAGAAACAGCTCCCACCCACTCTCCTAAGAGAGTCCATTGATTGGGCGACGGGTGCTCGTCATTAACTCCCCCATCCAAGCCAATCAGGGCGCAAGGGCCACAAACACCAATTCCAATTGGCTGGACGTTCAGGCCGGCCCCTCGCACGTTTCCATGGGGAGGGGCGAAAGCCTTCGCCACCTGCCCACCTCGACCCTCATTGGCTGGAAAGAGAGCCGCGCGAGACCGGAGGGACCGGGATGTAGACAAACGCTCCCGGGCCTCTCGCGAGATGCAGCGGAGCTTAGACGCCATCTTAGACGGGGGTGCTGACACGAGCCAAGGCGGGAAATTAGCCCCGCCCTTCAAGCCCCGCGAGCTGCTGCCAGTGCCGGTCTCGCGACGCTCTCGTCCCAGCTCGCTCGGGAGCGGGAAAAACCTCCTGTCGCGCGCCCTGGTTCGCGAGACGCTTACATTAATTCCCCCGCCATGCAGTGGGGGTGGGTGCTGCCTACCCCCGTCCCCTCATTAGTCCCCTTCCTTATCTAGTATGGGGGGGCATGTCTCTCCCATTAATCCTCCCTGACGCTGTGTGTGGGTGGGGGGCTGCCTACCCTGTCTCCCCCATTAGTCTTTGCTTATTCAGTGTGTGTGTGGGGGGGAGGGGGTGTCTACCCCCCCTTAGCTGCCTAGCTGAGCCCGTATTGGGGTGGGAGCTGCCTAATCCTTTTGACAAGATACTTCACCATATCCTTTTATAACCAGTGACGCGGTTTTATGGGGGGGGGCTCTGCCAGCTATTGACTCTCACTGCCAGACAGTTCAAATGGAGAGGGCATCTGTCCCACCCCATGCAAGATTAGGACAGACCTAAAATATCTTCCCCTGGATCGGACAACAAAGTCCCTCTGCAGAAGTAGCGAGGCAGCCGTTTCAGAACCACGTTAAAAGGTGGGTCCCGGTGTTGTTTGTGAGTACAGGACTGCGCTTGACAGCCTGGATAAAACAACTTTATAGGTGGTACGTTAGGATAACAAACATCACCGCGGTGAGAAGAGTTATTATTTATGCCACACCTTATACTCAGCTAAACAAACCTAGAAATAGGAAATCCAGTTACAGCAACATGAACGTATCCAGATCGATCTTAGCTCACATGAAAAGTTATTATTACTACCTAAATAATACTAACAACATACTGAGAAATCACAACACACTCCTTTCCAACAGACAGCACAAGGTATCCATGAGATTCCTTAAAACCACATTCATAAACACATGCTGAACTAACTCTGTCAGATGTCAGATAACAGATTTCAGGTATATATAATTCATCCTGCTGAAATTGCAGGTAAACTTGTGTTTAAGTGATTTTGAAGAATCTGATAAATGCGCTGTATTTAGATGCACAATACAAGGGAAAAGAAAGTTGATTGTAGAAATAAGGAATTCATGGCTTTGTTTACATATGTTTCAGCAGTACAGCCGCTCCCCGAGTTACGAACAAGTTACGGACCGACACTTGGTCTGTAACTTGAAGTGTTCATAACTCGGATCCCATAGAGTTACATGGCGACCGCGCTGTTCGTAATTCGGATCCGCATTTACGACTGCTTTGGTCGTAAGTGTGGATGATCGTAAGTGGAGGTGGTCGTAACTCAGGGAACGGCTGTAATACATGAAGTTGTTGCGATGGTTTCTTAGATCTGAGTTTATATTGAAAGGAAATACACTTTTGAAACTGTAAATCTAAGGCCTGGTCTACACCCAAAGTTGCCTTGGTTTAGCTAAAAGTGTAATTTTAAACAGATTTAGTTAAGGTGGTGCAGCTTTGTGCATGGGCAGTCTTAAATAGATTTAAACCTGACATATTAGTTGAGTTGCACCTGTAACTTAATGCAAGTTAAACATGTAAGTCAGTTTTCAACTGATATAAAAGTCTCTGTGCTGGGGTTTGCATCAGTTTAACTAAATTGATTTAAAAATATTTAAGTTAAATTGATGCAATTTCTGAGTGCAAGGGATTGGACTAGATGACCTCTTGATATCCCTGCCAGTCCTAAGATTCTGTGATTAATGAATGTAGACTCAAAATACCTTAGAAAGTGAAGTGGTATTATTATCCTCTTTTTACAAATGGGGAGCCGAGGCCAAGTAAGAGCCCTTTAATTTCAGGGCCCAATTTGAGATGCTTGATTTTCTTAGAGTACTTATTTATAATAACATTTTTATATGTCCACTGATTTCAGTTGCAGTTGTGAGTGCTGCAAGAAATATGCAGATTAGGGATGGGAACGGGTAGTTGACTAGTCGATTAACTGATAAGCCTAGGCTTTATCGGTTAATCTGATCGACTGCTCGCATTTCCCCCCCTTGCTGCCTCTGTATCAGAGGCAGCAGGGTGGGGGGAAGCAGGAGCTGATGCGGTGGGGAGCCGGCTTAAAAGATGGTTCCCCCCAGCACTGGCTTTTCAGTGTTGCCTGCCCACCCCCTTGCGCTGCTGCCTCTAACGGGGCAGGAGAAGCTGTCGCAAAACATCCTTGGCTCACAGGTGGTCTAAGCTCCCTGTGGACAGGAGCTGCTGCCAGAGCAGCCTCTGTGCCTGGCGACCTGGGCTGGCAGCGGACAGAGGCTGTTCTGGCAGTTCGCAGGGAGTCCAAGCTCCCTGCAGACAGAGGCGAGGGCAGGCTCCCCCACTCTGCCCTTCCAGCAGCCTCTGTCTGCATGGAAGGCAGATCCTCCCCCGTGGACAGAGGCTGCTGCAACCCCACGCTGCTGCCTCTAATCACTAAGAATCCATGTGGTTATTTGACTAGTCTATTACAGTACTTGCTATCTAACATCCCTGCTGCAGATCAGATCCCAGCATCTCAAATTGGACACCCAAAAAACTGAGGAGCGCAGAATTGGTGATAACTTGTGGAAAAAATGTGATTGAAATGACTTGCCCAGTATCACGTAGGAACTCTGTTGCAGAGACAGTAAAATCCAGTTACCCAGGCAACTTTCAATTGCCTTTACTATGGAAACATCCTTTCTCTTCTTGCCATCCCTTCCTCGTTCAGTACACACCATCCAACTTCTGCAGCAAATGAAACAACAGTTTCCTTCACTGCACACAACCTTGATTCCGCCCCAGAGCAGGTTCATTCTGTGCAGTGAACAAGGCATGGATCCTGCCAAGCCAGTCAACCTCCATGTCCTGTTCCCCTTCCACCCTCACAAAGTCTGGGTCTTGTTCCCTTTGCATTAGAGTTAGGCAATGTCCTCCTCTGCCTGGGTGACAGCATCAGGGCATTGAAAGCACCAGAAAAACAGTCTCATGACTTTCCATATTTATATCTGGCACCACAACAGCTATGAGGAACAATTTGAAGGGAAAATTCTGATCAGCTCTGCTGGCTTGGATTGGAGTGTACTCTGTGCAGATGGAATCTGTGAAGACTTTATCAGCCAAACTCTAAGTCTCTGGGCATGTGTGAACTGTGATTTTTCAGAGGCTTATAATCCATGACGTTTGGGTGCTTTTTTCAGGGGGGCAGCAAAAAGTATATCCCTGACACCAGAATAATCGCCACAGTTTGAGGCCTTGCTGGATGGGAGTACTAGGACTCATCAAAGATTTGTCATTTTTTTTAACATGGACTATAAGCCCATTTGTTCTCCCTAATCATGTTCTCCAAAATGGATTTACCATTTTAGTTTAAGTTCCTCCAAAATGTGTCAGCCTGAAGGAGAGACCAGACCGGCCATGGGAAATTTCAACCCAAATGGTTAAAGTTTGGCAAAATTGTAAGCAACTGAAAACAGTCTTATAATGGGAAGTACTGGTCAACCTTAACTATAGGCAGTGCTATCATATTTATCATGTCTGCCACCTTATAATATTTACAGCAGTGGTGAGCAACCTGCAGCCTGTGGGCTGCATGCAGCTGACTGGGGTTCCACCTACGGCCCGCGCACCCACTGTCTGCCCCCCCACACCTCTCGCACGCTGGGGCACTGGAGTCCCGGACTTTCTACTCCTCCACCTCTCTCCCAGCACTTTCAGAGCACCATGAATATGCTGATTCGCACTGCATCCCTGCTTCTCCCCTTCCCTCCCAGAGCTTGAACCATATAGAGTCCCGGACCACAGAGGTTCAACTTGTACAGTAAATTAATTACTGTGCTTTCTATTTATTTTCATGTTCTAAATATCATCCGGATAGCATCAAACAGCAAACTGTTTGCTTCACATCATGACAATGGAATTCAAGTCAAGTAAATAATTTGATGCAACTACAAAATATGTGGTTTACTAATCAAAACTAATAGTTATCAAAATTCATAATTTACATAATTTAGGATATAGAATAAGAAAAGGAAACTAAAATTAGATTAAAAGAAGTGTTAATTACTGTAGAATGTCACAAAAGCAAGGAATTTAAGGCCGGAAGGGACCACCAAATCATCCTGTCTAATCTGTGTATCACAGGCCACCAACACTGAAAGTTAGCGTTAAGTATTACAGCCCACTAGAGACTAAATATTATATGTCACCACAGGCAAATAATTTGAAGGCCTGAGGTGTACCAATGCCCAAGGCATCAGCAAAGACAGGGAGCTGACATATATCCCGATGATCCTGGCAAGTAGTCAACACTCCACATAGCAGATGGAGGCTTCCCAAAGGTCACTTCTCAAAGAAGTAAATCAGGTTAGTTATGGCACTATCTATCTTTGGTAAAACCATGTTGCATAACATGTTTGTCTCCATACATTTAATTATTCTTTCACAATTTGTTCTAAAACTTTACATACTACTGAGATCAGACGAACTGGTCTATAATTACCTGGATCACTTTCCCCTCCTACCTCTTCCTTACATATGCATATGGCTTTTGCTATTTTCCAGTCATTTGGTACTATCCCTGGATAGACAGAATTATTAAAAATCCTTGTTATCAGATTAGCAATCTCCTATGCCAATTTTTCAGTACTCTGGATTCAGCTACATGTTTTTCTTCAACTTCAGATTTAGCAGTATTTCTGTACACTATCCATATCCCCTTCCAACCCTGGAGTTCTACAACAGACCTTAACGCTATCACCACAGATCTTCTTTCATGATCAGATTCAGTTTTGTCCACACTATCACTTTGTATTTTTGGGGGGTTTACTAGATCTTTGATGTACAAAGCTACCTTCACCAATTTTACCTTTATTTGTGACTCTCCTAAAGAGCATATCTCCTTCAGGACTTTTATTCCAGTCATAACTGCTATTTCACAATGTGTCTGTAAGTCCCTAAAATGTCTAATTTGACCTGAACCAGTAGTTCCAGTTCCTCCATTTTATTGGCAAGACTTACTGCATTTAAGGATCTGAGTTTCTCTGAGACCTCACCCAGTTTTCCATCTGGGAATGCAGTGCTATTTAAAAATGTCACACATCTTTATATATTACCAAGGTAATCATGGTTACTTGCTCCTCAAATGGCAAATCTGTAAAGATTTGAAATTTATGTGGCAGAATTTGTGTGCAAATCTGTGAAGATCTGAAATATGTGGCAGGAGTTGTATAGCTGCTAAGCTTTAATAGTCTGGAGACATCCCTTTAATTTCATTACATTACTCTGTAAGGGTGGCATATACAGTTTTAATAACCACACACAAAACCCCATTTAAGCCTGGTCTACACTATAGCATAAGGTTGAAATAGGATACCCAACTTCAGCTACATTAATTACTTAGCTGAAGTTGACATATCTTAAGTCGAGTTTCTGCACCATCCACACAGTGGAAGGCTGATGGGCAGCAGGGTGGATTCTCCAGTAGCCTAATGGGTAAGGCGCTATTCTCTAGTGTCTGGGATTGGGAACTTGATTCCCACCTCTCGCTCGCCCAGGGAACAGAGAGGCAGCAACATGGAGGGCAAGGGGGCATGCCATAGCCGATATACGTGGGGAGCCAGTTTTCAAGCAGCTGGCAGGCAGGAGCCAGCTCTGGGGAGTGCCACCTCAAAAGGCAGCTCCCCCCAACACCAGCTCCATGGTGCCATCCCATGGGGCAGGGGCAGGGGAGACTGCAAAGCAGCCTCTGTCCACAGCAAGCTTGGGCTTGCAAGCTTGATCACAGAGGCCTGCAGCAGTAGCCCCTGTCTGCAGGGAACTCAAACCCCATGAACAGGGGCTACTGCCATCTCATGCTGTTACCAGTGTATCAGAGGCAGCAGCGCAGGGCAGCAGGCAGCCGGCCTGCACAGTGGGGGGCTGGTTTTTCAACTGTCTTCCCTTGTGGACTGGCTCCTTCCTGCCATCTCCTGCTGATATAGAGGCAGCAGCGTGGGGTGACAGGGGGCTCACTGGCTGCTGGCCCTGCCCGTGGGGACAATTAAATAGCTGTGTAACCACTAAGATTTCATGCAGTTACACGACTATTTAGTTACGCAATACATCCCTATTTTTCAGTTTACTGTGCAATTGAGAGCACTATCGGTATTCATGTTCACTGTACCCCCCTCTCTAGTTGGTTCTCTCTGTGTACACTAAAAAGGAAGGGAAGTTACATAAAAAAGCTAAATATGAATGTTTGTCTTTTAGGTAGGACCTGAACTGTGCTAGATCAGCCTGCCAGGGGACAGAGCTTTCAGTAAGTACAATAGTCTATGACACTTCAGAGTCACCTCAGAATCTGATACCTCAATATAGAAATCCTAGATAGAGAGGTGAGCCCCCTTAGAGATTGTAGATAGAGACTTCATGTCCTGCCTTTATCCCCCATGCCTGGGACTATTTTGTCTCTTTTAAATTGATGTTGCATTTAATCTGCAATGTTGGAAGATTTCCAGTTCTTCTGATTTTGTCTGGTAATTTTTGGAAGATTGACAAGAAACACTTTAGCTAATAGATGCAGTAGTAAACACTACATAGAAAGTGACATCCTGACCCTACTGAAATCACTGGCAAAACTCCCTTAGACTTCAGTGGAGCAAAGATTATACTTATTGAGCAGATTTAAGTTCTGCAAGGACATCCATGAATGTCTGCTAATAAACTATTCAGTTTTTATTAATATTTTTCTACAATATAAATAATTTTAATATATTATTAGATTTTACATCTCTTATTTTATAATTGCTTCATGATGTTTCAATACCGTGTATGAATGAGGGAGACAGATTAATATGATTAGAAAGCAATATATATAGTTTCCTTGTTCTAGTCAGCCCAGCTGTAAGTAAAGAAAGAGACCATACTAGACACTGATGCGGTCATGCTACATGTAAGCTGAACTTTTCTGGGTAAGTTAGAAAGAAAAATGTACAAAATAAAAAGCCATCCTCCCAAAAATATCAAAAGGTTATGTTTTCCCTGAGAATGTAAAAGTTTGCTGAGATTTGTTCTCTGGGTTCAAAAGTACTTTGCATAAATCATTACAGTATCCACAGGAGATAGGTTTTTTTTAATAAATGCAAAGTAATAATGCATCTATGACACTTGCAGATTATAACTAACTTATTTGTACACAGTACAAGGAAGTTTACTGAATAAACATAATCATACTTGTTTTTGTTGTGTTGTCATTGCTGACTGGTTTGGGTACGAGTCCTATCAAAGCTGCAGACTTCAGAGCGTTGCCATAGCTCACTGCTAAGTTTTCTGAAGCTTTCTTGGCCAGTGAAAAGATGGGAGCAGACCATCCCGATTCTTCAACAGCTTTTTCTTTCACCTCATTTTTCAACTCAGTTACATTAGGAATCAGGTTTCTGTCAATGATTTCAAAATCTTCTTTCTGTTTCACAGCAGATGCATTGCAAATCTCTCCTTCAGCCATCTTTAAAATGTCATATGACACTAGTCATGAGCAATCGAGTTAAGCAGAAACTCCCTGCTCTGTAGGTGATAGGAGTTGTTTCATGACAAAAGTGCTGTGAGTGGTTACACAGCAACCACTTGCATGAGCAAAAGTGTCAGATACTAAACATCCTGATTGTGGTATGCTCCAAATTATATACATAGCTAGTATATTTTCTGGTTACTGATTATCACAACAAATGATACTCTGTTAGATATTGTGTAGTGAATGTCCTTTTATATTATTACAATTCTTATTTGTAGCAATCTGAAAAACCCAATGCAGCCTCTGTACTTCTACAGAATATTTTAAGTTAGCATTTTCCCAGAGTATATGAAGTCACAGATTTTGCAGCATTTAAAAAACACATTCAGTCTTTTGAGACTGGATTGTCTTTTCTAAAACGTGACCATCATAACCTAGAAAAGAGGATTGATAGAAATTACTATGTATTATGAAGAGTTTGTTTGTGGATTTGTTTGTGCAAAATAAAGTCATATCCCGATTACCTACAGATACCAAATTTTACATAAATAATCCTGCCACTGAAATGATCTGAATGCACTACTTTTTACACTGGAATATGATGGGTGAAAGGTTTAAATCAGTGTTATTCAAATGGCAAACCGCACCAATGGGGGTACGTCTACACTGCAACACTATTTTGAAATAAATGGTGCTATTCCTAAATATCTTAGTCCGCGTCTACACAGCAGGCAGTTATTTCAAAATAGTGTCAAAATACTATCAAGCTTGAGGACTTCTTACTCTGACTCCTGTAACCCTCATTGTATGAGGAATAAGGGAAGTCAGTAGAAGAGTGCTCAAGTTAAGCCCTGATGTGTAGACATACCCTGGGAGCCGTGAGGCTCTGTGGCTGTGGAGCTAGTAAATACACAAACTGGAGCAGCCTGGTATCAGCTTTCTCAGAGTGGGTTCACAGACCACTTTGAGAAACACGGGTTTAAATAGTAATTTTTGGTTTTCATTGGAAAAAAGTCATGACTATTATGATTAGAGTTTATAAAAAATATTTGCTAACAAAATTAAAATCGAGTCTCCAATTCAACTGTCATTTTAATGCAAAGAAAATTTTTATTGTTACAAATCACAAAATAATTCAAATTAGTTATGGAAAGAGTAATGGAAGCTGTACAAGTTTCTGATTCAAATTTACTATGTGTAGTGATTATTCAAGAAAATGAATAATGTTTGAAGTTGAAATCCTACAAATTTAAAACTATTATTTTACTTCCCTTTTGTAAGTACATTAATAAAAAAAATCTATTACATATATTTAATTTCTTGAACTTTCCTGTAAGTGAAATCTATGCAAAAACGCACCTGGTCAATGTCGGGCCTCACCCTAAGTTTATTATATATTTTTGAAAGTGAAGTATGCTTCCCTGCAGCATCTACACTACAAAAATAGCCATATTTAAGCAGAGTTGGGAAACATGGCTGCAGCTTAGCCACGATACAACTAGAGATATTAAAAAGTAAGTAATTAGGTACTGTATATTATACTGCTGATACAGAGGCAGCAGTGCGGGGCAGCAACTGGTGAATGCTGGGAGGTGGCTTAAAAGCATGTACCAGCTCCCAGCTTCCATCCCGCTCCCAGAGAGCTGGCTGCTACCCTGCACTGTAGGCTCTAATATAGAGCCAGCTGTGCAGGGTGGCAGCTGGCTCCCTGGGAGCCAAAACTTTATTGGTTAACCGAGTAAACAGTTATCCTATTACATTCATAGTTACAACATGTCTGTGTGGACAGAAAGGACATATTATAATGATTTTGAGGGAATCAACAAACCTGATCCTGATTAGAAAAATGTGACCTCGCAAATTATCTATTTAGACTAAAACACAGTGCCTTAATATGTCCGTAACATGCAGTTTTCTGTCCAGCAGCAGCTATATAACACAGCTGGACTACAGCTTGTTTAAACTTGTTTTAAATATGGTTGATTTCCCTCCCCTGATTCTACACTGGTTATTTTTGTTGGATAGTCCTAGGAAATATTTTGTTTGGTGGAAGCTAAAGGACAGGGACAGGTAGGTAATTTGGGACCTCTTGTTACCAATAAACTTGGTAACAAAAGAAACACATCTTTAGGCTAGAACAAGTCCCTTATCTTTTGTTTATTTATGTATTTTTGTTTCTACTTTAAATTTTTTTATTTGATGCAAAAGAGAGGTGCCAAGCTATAAGGAGAGTTATAGAAGTTTCATTGGGGTGTGTTTACACAGCAGTGCTTATCTCGAAATAAGCTACGCACATTGAGCTTATTTTGAAATAGCAAAACTGTGTAGCTTATTTTGAAATAGCTTATTTCAAAATTGGGAGCATCTACACAGCACTTATTTTGAAATAGACCACTCTTCCTCCAACTTCCTTTACTCCTCAGACAATGAGGGTTACAGGAGTTGGAGTAAGAAGTCCTCCATTATATTTCAAAATAACTGCCTGCTGTGTAGATGTGGACTAAGCTATTTCGAAATAAAGCCAGTTATTTCGAACTAGTGTTGCTGTGTAGATGTATCCTTAGTAAGCACAGCATATTTAATAGATAATGTTAGACAAGACTGATAACAGTGGGGGGAAAGGAAAGAATGTCCTGTTGTGAAGCAGAGAGTCTTTTTGAGCTGGTTAACTTTTGTAAATTAGAAAGTTTGGGGCCAGACTGAGGCCCTTTTGTCCCAGGGAAATCTGCTAGAGGGATCTGAGGGAAGGAGTCTGACCATTTCTGTTCTGACCATTTCTGATACTGTTGAGGCATGCTGGTGAGTGGATGGCCTGTGGTATTGGTGAAACAATGTAACTTCTCCTTCCAGGGCCCATCCTCTGCACCAGTTTTTTCAACCAGTGGTACGAGTACCCTCAAGGGTACTCAAGAGAAGTCTGGGGGGTATGTCAACACAACTGAAATTTAGAGAAAACTGAATTTTTGTTTTAAGTTTTTCAGTGCTTTATTATTTTTGTACTTTTTACACCCAAAAACTTCATCGCCCGCCCAGCTACGATTAAGTTGTTTAAACAAATGTGTTGCAATGGTAGAAAAAAAATTTGTGTCTGAAAACTGTAGGTACTGGGGGTACTTATGAATTTTTTTTGAAAAAGGAGTACTTTATAAAAAAAAGGTTGAGAAACACTGCTCTGCACAATGCTTCTGAGAATGGTGAGTGTGGTGCCAGGGTGGTGGATGAACCAACCCTGTCATAAAGGGAGGGAGAGAGATGTGTATATGTAGATGTATGGAATGCAGTCTGGTCCCAAATCTGTGTCTTCCTAACATTTTGTATATAAACTACTGTTCTGCTCTCAGGTACTGTAAAAAATGTAAAATTCCACAATTAATTTATTCACCACAAAACAGAACGCAACTCCTAAGTGTCTGTGAAGGATAAGAGAACCTCTGAACTGAAGGCTGAAGTCCCTTATTCACCCAGGATTTATTCAGACTATAGGCTCACTGTTCAGCAGCAGGGTTACAACCATATGTTTTGCACTCCATCTAGTGGGATGAAATGGTATTTGGCACAGTGTCCATGTGTTTGTTTTTTTATGGAAAGTAGGACAAAGGACATTTGTTTTGCAATAGTTGTATATGCCCTAGTCCTGCAATTGACAGTATGGTCAGGGCCTCATAGACTTCATTTTGGCGCCCCATTAGGTGCAGAGGTCACCTTCTGAGTCAGTTAACAGGAGCAGAACCTCATAGGACTTAGGAAGTCAAACAAGTATGATATTTCCAAAGACCTTTGATTATATGTCCTCTCAATTGAACTATATATAAATAAAACGAAATAGATTTCTACTTTCAATAAAGTGGAAGCAGAACAGGGAGGTGGAGGGGAAATAGAAGGCAGAGATTCCTTCCCTTCCTCCTCATTTGCTGTTTCCAACAACTAATGTGTTTGGCAGACACAGATTAATATTACAGTACATACATTCAATAGCAAAAATATTAACTGGAAGTAAGACACAAACAAAAAAAGAATATATGTCCCCTTAAAATAAGAGAAAATGAAAAACTCAAAAAGAAACGTGAAAGAGTACGGTAAGGTAATAGCAGAACATTTTATTTCAATCTTCCATCATTTGAGCTCAGAAAAGAGCTATTTTACCATGTGCAAGACTACTAACATTCATCCTGCATAGTTTTATATTTTTAAAGTAATGAATAGAACCCAGTTATCTATATAGCAAAAGTGAATTTAAAGTGAATAAGTCAACTATGGAAATAGCATTAAATAATTCCCCGTTTTTTGGAGGCCAGAGTCCTTTTAGGGCATGTCTACACAGCAGGGCTAAAGCTAAAATAAGCTACACAACTTCAGCTACGTCAATTGCGTAGCTTAAGTCAAAATAGCTTATTTCGGCTTTTGACGCTGTCTACACATCAGGAAGTCAGAGCAAGAGCACTCTTCCTCCAACTTCCCTTACTCCTCATAAAATGAAGGTTACAGGAGTCAGAGTAAGAAGTTCTCTAGCTCAACATTATTTTGATATTATGTTGAAATAACTGCTTGTAGTGTAGATACGGATTATGTTATTTTGGAATAATGTCAGTTATTCTAAAATAACACTGCTGTGTAGACGTAACCTTAATGATGTAAGCAACCTGAAATGCTAGGAGTGTTCTAGTTAAGTTCAAATTCCTGTGGAAATTTGAAAGCAACTCAGCATGTTTTAGTGTGGTCAGGCTTTAGCAGAATTGCTGGTATATCACATACTCAGAATAAATTACTATTTGTTTCATATAGCAGGTTGTTACAGTTTATTTTGTTTCAAACCTTTATTTAATAGAAGGGGCATTAAACCTGGGCTGTGCTACCGCTAAAAGTTCCCTTTGTTGATACAGATCCCAAAGATAGTGCAGCGCTTCTGCACGGTCCCCTTCTGCTGTTACATTTTATTTCAGTATTTACCTCTGCCACAGATGGTTAGTGCAGCTCTTACTCTCTGTTTGAAGGCAGAACACAGTTTTCTTCTGACAGCTCATTAAGTTGCCTAGCAAGGTTGCTGAAGAATAAAGAGGTCATGCCTGTTACTTAAGTATCTGTCCTGTTTCTACTTGCTCTGATGTAGAAATCTGCCAGATGCTTCTGAACATGGGCTGCTGTAACAGCCTATCTTTGATACTACTGGGACCAGGTTCTGGTTTCACACAGCTCTTACGTCTCACTGTTGTGTTTCACTATATTTAAAAATACTGTTTTAGATATCAAAATCATACATATGATAATGGAGGGTAACAAGATATATGCTTCTTATGGATTCCCAACTTTTATCCCTAAATTACATACTTAGGGATATCTGAAAAAAATATTCTCAGGTTTAAACTGTAAGAGGATGACTTATATCAGCGGTGCGCAACCCGTGGGTTGCGATCCCCTTGGGGGGTCGCGGCTGTCCTCTGGGAGGGTCGCAATGCCTTGATCCGGGCTGGCTGGTATTTTCTTTTCCTGGCTCAGCGCCCGTAAATGTGGCGGGGGTGAGGGAAGTGGCAGGAGCGGAGCAGAGCGGCAATTAAAGGGGTCGTGTTTTTTTTTCTCAATGAAAATTTTTCCAGACCCCTTTTATTGGGTCTGGGGGTCGCGAATGCAAAAAGATTGCGTACCACTGACTTATATCAACGGCACTGATCTTCAGTGACATTGAAAAGGATGGAGAAAGTATCACTGACTGAAGTATCACTTAATCTAATTTTACATAAACAGATTCTTCTAGTTCAGTTTTTTTCTAGTTCCTTTCTTGAGCTTTAATCTGACATTCAGTAATACAGGTTGTAAAAGGTATATTTTTGCTATAGAAAGTAGTCTGATATTTATCAAATGCATCATTCACTTAATTTCAGTATCTACTAAAGGATGAAATTATTTTATTATTTACTCATTAATAAACATGCCTCGTGCGGCTGCAGCTTAACTCCAGCCAGGACCGCCTGTGGGGACCCAGACTGTGGTACTAAATATAGCACCACAGGTGGCCTCTGCTTCAGTCCCGGCACCTGTCGAGCCCAAGCATGTCCCACCCCACAGCGCACCAGATGGGCTTCGCGTGGCTCCTGCTGGGGCTCCAACGCGGCCCAGAGGAGAATGCGGTGCTGCTAGACCAGGACCCCGCATGGCAGAAGTGGTCCCATGGTGGGAGAGAGGGTAGGAGGAGAGGGAAGGGCTGCACACCACCGGAAGTTGGCTCAGCTGCCATATGTGCCCTGCTGGGGGAGAGGGGGAGGAGGCTGCTGCTCAGCGCAGGTGTCCCCATCAAGTAGTGAAATGTCTGGCGGGGCTTTCTGGGACATTTAATTATTTGATGGGGCACCCGGACAGAGTATTTAAATTTGGGACATACCCAGAAAAATCGGGTAGTATGGTCAGTGTACCTATGGTTAAAATGGGGTTTCAGTTACAATATATGAAAAAAAAAGTTCCCAAAAAAATTACAATAATAGATTCTCCAAAGTCAATTCTTAACAGGTTACTAACAAATTAATCCAAATCCCATTCATAAAAATTGGGCCACAGTTCATGAGGTTACATAATATAATTCATTAAAAGGGTGATTTCATGCTGCAGCCCTATACTATGAGGTGTTAGGGTCCATGAGGCGAGGGGATAACTTGTGTTGGCTGAGTGAGGGGAGTTAAAAAAAAAAAAAGTAGATAAAGCAGGGGAAGAGCCAGGGCTGGTGTGGGTGGGAAGGGCCTAGGGAGGGGCAAGAGCCGGCGTGGCCTTGGTGCCGGGGGGAAGAGTCAGGGGCAGGGTGGCCTTGGACCCTCCCTGGCAGGGGTAAAGCCTCGGCCCGACCCTCCAGTAGCTGGAGGGAGAGAGCTGGACCAGCCTCGGCCCGACTCAACCCTCCCGGAAGTCAGGAGTGGGGGGAGAGCTGGGGCTGGCCTGGCCTGAGAGGGGGGGAGGACAGCAGCTGGGGGACAGATCTGGGGCAGGCCAGGGCTGCCACACCTCGGTCTGGCCCTCCCCGGAGGCTGGAGGCGTGGGGCCAGGGCTGCCTACCCTCAGAGAGGGGGATTGGTGAGTGTAGTAAACAAGAGGCACCTCCCCCTAGTAGAGATAAATAACTAGTTCTGACTTTTCAGAGCTTCAGATATAGTAAAGGTTGAACTCTCTGGGTTGACAACATAGATGTTGCTGGACCAGACAGCTCCCTTGGCTAGAGTACCCTTTGGGCTGGCTGGGAGTCCGGTAGCAGAGAGGCCAGCAGCTGGGAGCCCTGGCCAGTGGCTGGGAGGGGAGCCAGTCCGGTGGCTGGGGAGCTGTCTGAAAGCCAGGTGTGGAAACAGTTGGGGGGGCCAGCGGCAGGGGGGCTGGAATTGAACTCCCTTGGTCCAGCAAACTTCCACATTTGGGACCAGTCAAGTCCCGAGGATGCCATACCAGGAGGTCCAACCCATGTAGTTAATAGAAATGAGACTAATTCACGAATGTTACCTTAAAGCAGGGCTACTCAACACGTGGCTCAACATGTGGCTCACAGCACGTTCATTTGCGGCCCGCGGGTGGGAGCTAAAATAAAAAGGTAGTCAATATAATGGTCTTCTGTTGATATGCGTTTTAGTAGTTAAATTCCTGGGCTGTCATTGCCCATTAAAAGTGCTGACATATGGGTGGAAATTGAGTAAATATTACATTTTATTAACATCAGCAGAACTGACTTAAATGGGACCTGTGTGTTGTGTAGTCTTGCCTTAATGTTTGTATTCATGCCCGTCAGTGTGAAAGAAGCTATTTGCATATATTTGCATTCAACCACACTTAAGTTGCGGCCCTCGGCATGTGCTGTGAGTATCATTGTGGCCCCCGGGGGCTTCCAAAGTTGAGTAGCCCTGCCTTAAAGTAAACATTTACCCTATAATTGTGGGAGCTGAGTCAATCAGCAGGGCCCCCGCTAGATGGCACCGTAACCCTTTAATCACAGGGAAGAGCCTCAGAGACCAGATTTTTTTTACTTTGCATTGAAATCAAAGGGGAGTTAGACACCAACATACCTTTAAAAATCAGATCCCAATGTTTTGAGAAGCATGTTGAAGGAGCAAGAGGGGAACAGTAACTCCCTGTGGCACCTGCACATTGCATGGACTCTCTAGAACAAATTATAGGTGTTGTATGAAATTACCTGAGAGACAGAAAATAACTTGCAAGGACTCATTTTTCTCCCCAAACTCTATGCAGTACTAATACACTGAGTGCAACCCTTAAAATAAGATATTGGTTTTGGGGAGACCTTTTAGTGTCTTTGTGTCAGGACAGAGGTTGAAAGCCATGGCATACATACATTAGATATTTTCTGAAACAGTTTTTATTTGAAAGGAAGCCAGCTGATCTGCTTACCTGAGCAACTCCTAAAATCATTATCCCCAGTTAATGTAGCCATGCTGATGGAGGCCGTTTTAAGGGAGGAAGGTAGCAGTCTGGAATGCATTTAGAGAAGATATAAAGATGTGATTGGTGACCATGGGTTACCCAGATCTACTTAGATAATTTTCCCCTTTGGTGCACCTGCAAAATTGGTTAAATCCAGGTGAATTCAGGGTCACTGGAAGACCTGAAAGTCTCTTGTGACCTGATTTTCAAGGGCGCGGAGCATCTGGAGCTCTTGGTGACTTCTGTGAGATTGGTGGGTGTTCAGGGATTATGAAGTAAGAGCACACATGTCTGTTTAACTTTCTGCGTATGTTAATTTTGTTGATAGTTATTTATGTAATGTTACAAGGCCTTTGTAAGAGCCAAATGAAGTTGCGTGATCTAGCCTACAATACAAACAATCTGAGGACACCTGTACAAATGGGAAGAGTTATGGACTTTGTAAAGCTCAAAGCTATGATCTACTTGTGTATTTTCCCTCCTCAGTGACCCTGTTAATTACTGTCTAAGCCAAAACTGGTTGCATGTAAAAGTATCTCATTCCAAGTTGAAAAGAGAACTGTTCAGCTGTATAAATATATGTTGGTTAAATTTAGAGTTAAGTTGGAAAATAGTTATCTGGACTAAACTGTCTTTTTTTTTTTTTTTTTTTAAGGATTCAAAAACTCATTTGGGAGAACTTCAAATGGTGTTGGGGATTAAGTTACTTTTATAATTGCGTCTTACTTAAATTGACCAAATAAACAGCTAGGCCTTTTTGAATATGACTTTTTCTTCTTTATGTAGTGCATCTTTTCATGGCTAATCAGTTTTGTCTTGTTTTTTATTATATGCCCTTAGCTGCTATTGCATCTGATTTTTGTGTGTCAGATAGGGATGTTAAAATGCGTTTAATTATGAAATTGTGTAACTGCTGAAAATGTATCAGTTACATGTGGGGAAGGGGGAGAGAAAGAGCTGGTGCTCAGGGGGAGCCTGCTTTAAGCCAGCTCCCTGTGTGTACCGGCTCCCACTTCCCTCCGGTGCTGCTGCCTCTGATACAGAGGCAGTAGCACAGGGGAGGGACAGGGCTGCGTGTAACTGTGCACGTTAACCAATGAGCCCAGGCTCACTGGTTAACCATGTAAATGGTTACACTTTCACATCCCTAGTGTCAAATACTTTTTGGGGTCTTTAGAAAAGTGATAAGAATCAGTAACTGGACTAATTGGTGGGTGGTAGAAGTAAGGGATAAAAATCTTAATGAAAGCCCAATTTGAATGCAGTTCCTTTGAAACATGAGAAGGACACTTCTGCTGATACAGTTGTAAACTAATACCCATGGGGATATTTATATGGGGGTCAAGTAGCCTCAGAAAGAACCCTATATTGTTCCAAAAATGTAATAGAAACTTTGTGAAAACAGAATCATGATTTTTTTAATATTAAGTCTGTGGAATGCAAAGCACATTCCGTAGATGGTTCCCAAAACTACCATTATGAAAAACTATGCCGTATGTTATGGTTTGATTTCTTTAAATAAAGCATTTAAATGTTCATTAGATATTTTAAGTTTATTGCCATAATTTAGAATTAATAAATGCAAAATTTATTTGAGAGAAGAAAAGAATGGATGACTTTGTAATAAAGATAGGACAACCCTAACTGGGTTTGATCTAATTGCCTCCAAAATCACCAGACCATTATGTTATCTACTAGGCTATATTGTCTTTGCATAGATGCTTTGTACATTTGCAAATCATGATTTCTGGATGCAATAGAATCATATTGAGAATTATTTTTAAGAAGCAATTAACAACTTGACTATTATTGCAACACAGTTCCAGAGCCGTTTACATTTTATGCAAAACTTCACGCAAATCGGATGTAATTTATTGAGTTCTTTGCTTTTTCAGTAACGAAAAAGAAAATGAATCAAGGGAAGAATACTTAGTTTTCTACTGAATATTAAGTTGTAAGTTTCTCCGATAGGGAGTTTATTAGAATGACTTGTGTAATTGATGTAAAAAGGCTGTCAGATGCATGCATGCAATTCTGATGGGAGCTGGGTATGCACATCTGAGGGTAGAATGTGGCATGAAGTGATTAAGTCTTTCCTACAAATAATAAAACTTGCTTGTTGGTAATGGCTGGGCATTACTCTACATTCCTGGTCAAGTTTGGTCTTATATAGGTAATTGTGTTTTTTTAATAACTTGCCTCATATCACTTCCATGAGATGCAATAAATAAACACAATAGAGGACGCCAACTGACCAGATAGCGTGTAATGCATTGTTCTTCTTAGAGTGATTGCTGATGTGCATTCCGAATTATGTGTGTGCCTGCCACGAGCACAGTTGCCAGAAAGCTTTTCCCTAGCAGGTTGGCAGGGGAGACCCCTACAGTGGCACCAGTCCTATCTCCATCCACTGCGCATGTTGCTCAAATATGCCTGCTTTGTGCAAAAATTAAGTTGCAGGTGCAATGAGACAGAGACCTGCGTCTCAAGTTAATTCTTCTTGAGAAATCTCTCAGACCTTCCTCAGACTCGGGTCAACAGCCCCAGGAGCAGAAACAAGGCCGAGGAAAAAAGCCTGCCGAAAAGTGAGCCTCATCCTTGCCTCAGGAATTGCCAGCACTGAAGCGGCAGTCTCCTAAATGGCCAGTGCCGAGAGAGACGGCGGCACCGTGCCTTAGTACTTATGATGCTCCAGGCGTCTCCGGAGCTGCTAGCACAGCTAGCAAAGTGGGATGGATGCTCAATGCCCCGCTCTGAGGTGTCAGGCTTTAAGTTGCCTGCCTCATAAACTGTGACAACATTTGGCACTGATATGACCTTGCCAATGCTTCATGAGAGCGCAGCGCCGGCCATATTGCCTGGCACTGATGCTTACACCACAGAGGCACCTAGTGCATCTCTAGTCCGCTTGGCACCAAGGAATAATCCAATGCTTCAAATAGCACCAGTGCTTCCTACTATGGCACCATCAATGCCAGCTCAGCAATATACTCAACATAGAGACGTATTAGTCTCTTCCACGTTCAGTTCTCCATTTCTCAGTCCTGACCATTCTCCTGCTATGTTAACATCATAAATTATCTTTATGTGGGGTTCTCTCCAGAAAACTCCCCCCCACCCAGATCAGTCTGTTTATGATTCCAGGTCATGCTCTAATTATGGAAACATGCCTCCAGGGTATCGCAATCCTTGGGTACCTCCACCTATGCCATACCCACAGTTGCAAAATTTGAACAACTGGCAACCTTGTCAAAAACACCACGAAAATGACATCCAATGCAATAGTTCACTTCATCACATTCCCCACCTACGAAGCAAGCACAGCAAGAGGATCCACCCAACCAAGTTACGGACGTACTCTTGGAAACGAACCCATTCCAGCACAGAAAGCAGCTGTGCCTCCACCTTCAACTACCTCAGATGACCTTGCACATCAAGACCTTTTTAAATGTGTAGCTGTTGAATTAAATATCCACCTCCAGGAGGTCACCGAAAATCAACATGAATTAACGGGCATACTGCACTCAGTAACACCCTTTAAAATAGCACTACCAATTAATCCAGCAATAATGGAACCTGCAAAGATGGTGTGGCAAACCCCAGCATCAACCACTCCTACCTCCAAAAGAGCAGACAAGAAATACTACGTTTCTCCCAAGGGCTCTGAGTTTTTCACCGACCCAGTACCTAACTCTCTTGTAGTGGAAGCTGCACAACAGAAAACTAAGCAGCAACAATTTGGTCCATGCTTATTGGATAGCTGACTAGTCTTTAACATCCCTACCTTAAACAAGAGGGCCTTGCATTAAGCTCCATTAAAGTCCATCTTGCTGCTATTACTACCTTCCACCTTAAGATATATATCTTGTCGATATTTGCACATCCACTCACTAAGACAGGGGTGGGCAAAAAGACCTCCGTGGGCTAGGGATATAATAGTGTTGTTGATTAACCAATAAGCAAAAGCCTATAGACTACGCATATTCCTCCCCACCCTCCTTTCCCAGGCAGTACATTTTTTAGGAGGCTGGCCACCAGACCAGCTTAGTCCCAGCTTGCACCAGGTCCGGGACGTACTCCTGCTGTGGCTCTGCATTTAAAGTATATGAGGAGCCAGGCAGGCAGGCAGTCTGGCTCAGTTCTGGCTCACGCCAGGTCCAGGAGCTCAGATCCCTCCTTCCCCTGGACAGGGGCTGCTGCCACCCTGTGCTGCTGCCTCTGTATCAAGGTATGTCTACACTGCCACCCTAGTTCGAACTAGGGTGGCTAATGTAAACATTCAAACTTGCAAATGAAGCCGGGATTTAAATATCCCGGGCTTTATTTGCATGTTCCTGGGCGCCGCCATTTTTAAATGCCCCGTAGTTCGAACTACCTGCCCGCGGCTACATGCGGCACGGACTAGGTAGTTTGAATTAAAGCTCCTAATTTGAACTACCGTTATTCCTCCTGCAAGGAAGTTTAATGGTAGTTCGAATTAGGAGCTTTAATTTGAACTACCTAGTCCGCGCCGCGTAGCCGCGGGCAGGTAGTTCGAACTACGGGGCATTTAAAAATGGCGGCGCCCGGGAACATGCAAATAAGCCTGGGATATTTAAATCCCGGGCTTCATTTGCAAGTTCGAATGCCTACATTAGCCACCCTAGTTCGAACTAGGGTGGCAGTGTAGACATACCCTCAGAAGCACCAGCGCGGGGTGACAGGCAGTCAGTCCGTGAGGGGAGCTGGTTTTTAAACTGGCTCCCCTTGTGGAACAGGTCCAGCCCAGCGCCCCCCACTGCTGTCTCTGATAGAGAGGCAGCAGTGCGGGGCGGCAGAGGGCTCCCCAGGAATGGGGCTGGAGTGCACTGGCTGCCAGTCCAACCCCTGAGGTACTATAGAATGGTCGACTAACTGATAAGAATTCATGAGGTTACTCGACTAGTCAATTAACCAATATTTAACATCTCTACTGTGGGCTGGATCTGGTCTTCCAAGTGGGTTGATCTGGCCTGCGGAGGCCCTGCCGCTTCCCTGCCCCCAGGCCAATCAGGGCCTACAGACTGGGGAGCATTCAGCGCTTAGAGTCAACCCTGGCGGTTGACTCTAAGCCCCGCGTGCCTGAGGGCAGGGAGCAAGAGACTTCGCGTTCCCCCTCTTCCCGTCCCCAGGCCAGTCAGGGCTTGGGGCAGGGGGGAGCGCATGAAGTCTCCTCCCGCCCTGCTCCCGTCCTGCAGGGAGCGTGGGGCACTTAGAAGCACCACGTGCTCCTTTCAGGAACAGGAGCAGGGTGGGAAGAGACTTTGCGTGTTCCCCTCCGCCCAAGCCATGATTGACCTGGGGGCAGGGGAGTGTGAAGTCTCCTCCTGCCCTGCAAGGGGCATGACACTTCTAAGCATCGCACGCTTCTTGCAGGACAGGGGCAGGGTGGGAGGAGACTTCACACACTCTCCCCGATCCCCAGGTCTCATCCCACTGCCAGGGGCATGGGCACCTAGAGGGAACCGCCAGCTATTCAGAACAGCTGGTGGTTCTCTCTGGGAGGGGCAAAGACTTTGCACGCCTACCCACCTCCAGACCAATCAGGGTTTGGGGATGGGGAAGAACAGAAGTGTTATGGCCCCACCCCTTCTGCCCAAGGCCCTGCCCCTTCCAAGGCAGCCCAGGGCCACTTCAAAAATTTCTGAAGTGGCCCCTGGTCAAAAATTATTGCCCACCCCTGCACTAAAAGGTTTTTAAAGGGTATTCAATAACTCTATCCTGATATCCCACCAACACAACCGTGGGACCTCTATCTCGTGCTGAATGCTTCAACTCAGCCACCTTTCGAACCAATGGCCACCACCTCTCTCTTGCATTTATCCATGATGACCGTCTTTCTTGTAGCCATTACCTCAGCGAGATAAGTGGGAGAGATCACAGTCCTGATGGCGGATCCCCTCATACACCATCTTTTTTAAAGACAAGGTCACTCTATGTACCTGTGACTGGGCGGTGCTGCCCCGCACTGAAGCCCAAGGAGTTCCCCTGGCCCAGCTGGCCGAACGGGCCCCACCCCTGCCGCCCTGCTGGGCATGCTCAAGAGTTAGGCCGCAGATAAAAGCTGGGCAGGCAGGCAGTCAGGGGGAATAGCCGGAGGGGCAGGAGCTCAGGGAGGAGCTCCTGAACTGCCCCAGCCACTCCAGGAGCTGTGCCTACTACCGCTGCCACCCCAGGAGTAGCGCCCGCCGTCGCAACCCCCCCAGGAGCAGCACCCATAGCCCCAGACGCCCGGGAGTAGACACAGCCTCAGCGACAGCGCGGGGCGTGGAGAGCGCCAGATTGGGTCTGACCTGGTAAGCAGCCCACAGAGCATCCTGCACAGTGCGGGAAGAGGTAGAAAGGAGCCCAGGGCAGAGGAGTGACCTCCGGGAGGTCGGTGTGTTCCGGCAGGCATCCCCGCCGACCAGGCAGTGAAAACTTTCGCTGCCCTCAGGGCCCTAGGCTGGGACCCGGTGGAGTGGGAGGGCCCAAGTCCCCCTACCTCTCCACCCCACCACAATTCAGCCTCCAACACTTTGAGAGGGGCTTATCTAGGAACTAGGCCAGAAGGCTGTCTTCGCCCTTGGAGAGGGCTGAGTACCTTGGGACTAGGCCAGAGAGCCGTATTTCCCCTGAGCAAGGGGCATTGAACTTTGGGATTAGGCCAGAGGGCCATATTTCCTCTGAACAAGGGGCATTGAAGTTTGGGACTAGGCCAGGGGCCGTATTTTCCCCTGAGCCAGGGCGAGTCCATTCTACGACCGGAGCTCACCTCCTGACAGTACCCAAATTCCTCCGCAAGGTACACTCATCCTTCCACCTTAGACAATACACCTTCCTACTTTCCCCCCCAAACCGCACACCAACTCCTTTGAGAGGACAATGCACGTCCTTGACCTATGCAGAGCACTCTTCTACCAACAACGAACTAGGCCTTTTTGAGCGTCTCCGAGACTTTTCGTGTCAATAGCGAACTACAATAGGGGCCAGGCCCTCTCATCAAAAAGACTTTCCCACCGGATTTTGTACTGTATTAATCTCTGCTACCCCAATTTCAAGTGATCCCTCCAGACAGTATAAACGCACACTCCACCAGAGCCATGTCTACCTCAATAGAATTCCTCCGCAAAATACCCATAGGAGACATTTGTTCAGCTACTACGTGGTCTGAAGACTACACTTTCACAAAGCACTATGAACTTACGCAAGGACCTCTCTTCAACCTAAAATTTGCTAAGGTGGTCCTTTCTACTGCTTTTCTGCCAGATCCAAAGTCTCCACCTCCCTAATTTGGAATAGCTTTGTAGTCCCCTAATATGGAGCACCCATGGGGACATCTCTCTTGAAGAAGAGGAGGTTACTCACCTCGACAGTTACTGATATTCTTCAAGATGAGTGCCCCCATGGGTGCTCCACAACCCTCCCTTTCCTCCCCTCTACTTTGGAATCCTGGCCTCCTCACTGGCATCATTCCAGGGTAGGGGAGGAACTGAGGAGAGCTGGGGGGCCTCGCGCATGCACGATGCCTGCTACCTAGGAGTGCACAGCTGCAGTCACGCGCATGCGCAGCCCCAGGGACACTACTCTAAAATCTCGGATTGATGGCTCAGTGGCGGTGCACCTACCTGATGTGGAGCACCCACGGGGACACTCATCTCAGACACATAACTTGGAATGGACATAAACAGCACATCTCAAAGAACACCAGTTACGGAAGGTAACTGTCTTTTCCCCTCATTCTTTAAATACAAACAACTTCAGTATCTCCTCTCCCTCCATTTTCCCCTTTTTCATTTATCCTTTCTTTCCTCCTCTCTCCTTTCTTTCTTTTATTTCCTCCTCTCCTTTCTTTTCTTTAGGCTCTAGGATTTTTCCTCTGAAGACTGCAGCTAGTAAAGGGTGCCATGTTTTTACACACACACACTTGATAAGCTCTGACATCATCCTATCCAATAAAGGGCAGTAAATGAGAAAGCAGATAAACGCAGTGTTTTACAGATGTACAGTAAAATTTTGATGACTCAAAGCTCTCAACCCAAAGTCTTTGGGTAATTGGTTTCTTAGCTTAGACTTTAAAATGTTCCTCATTCTGGTTTCTCCTGATCCCTGAGTGTTTCCTGCTGAGCGGAATCCTCTAAGAACTTGCCCAGCTAGCCCAAGGCTTTTCATATAAGTATGGCGTCAGATGGAAGTTTCTATGAGCTGTAGCTTTCTTGGGCACATGAAGTCATACCTGAAGCCCTATTGAAAAACAAGAATATTGGCTCCGGAGGATAAGATTCAGGTGTGTACCTAGTTCTGGTATGCTGTTCTGATGTCAGCACACATCATGACCAATATTTCCTCTAATCTTTTCCATCCATATACAGATTTTTTCCATCAGTGTGCATAATAAATTTTACATGCACCAAGACATGTGCTTATGTGCACCATCAGGAAAAAAAACCTAGCTGTGGGTGCTTTGGTAATCAGCTGGGTGGCATTTGAATCTCTTCTCAGTGGCTGCACAAGCGCACAACTTACAAGCTGCTAACTATCACAGTATAAGTCATAAGTCTCGTGATTTTTTTTTTTTTACTTTAAAGCCTCAGCTCCTGGAAGCAGGTGACAATGGAAAATCTCAGCTTTCATTAAAAAATAAGGAGATGACTGCACTATGGAGACTATACATTCAAAACACTGCAAGTAGGGGGGATATATACAGTTCTATAAAATCATGACTGATGTGGAAAAAGTGAATAAGGAAAAGTTATTTTTACTTGTTTCCATAACATAAGAACTAGGGGTCACCAACATAACCCTGAGGTGTAGACACAGCATACACCAGCAGAAGGTTTTTTTTCTGTCAGTGTCGGAGTATCACTTCCCCAAATGATGGCAGCTGCATCGATTGAAGTATTCTTCCATTGATATAGCTGTGCCTATGCCAAGGGTGAAGTATTCTTCCATTGATATAGCTGTGCCTATGCCAAGGGTTAAGTCAGGATTTCACACTGGCTGATGTAGCTATATTGATTAAATGTTTAAGCATAAACCAGAGCTAAGTTTCTAGTTCTCCTACTTATAGAGAAATGCTTGAAAATATCACCTGAGTGCACACCCAACATTCAGCCCCCAGAAGGCAAAGAAAAACAACTTGATGTTTATTTTTAAAAATCTCATCTCATGGATGTCTGATACCTGATTCAGTTTTTCTGAATGTATGGAAGGTTTGCAGTACTGCTATTGAACCAAATAGCTTATGTTACTCCCTTCCCCGAAACTTCATCTTTTAGAAATTTTTCAGCATCCATACTATATATGCTGCAAGCTAAGGATCTGCCATGTTGCACATGGTACTCAGGCTAGGAAGCATTATAAGTTTTCTGCCGTGAAACAAAGTTGGAGGGAATAGTAAAGCCCAGAATCCTTACATACGGGGGGCAAACCTATATTGTTCCCTTACTTCATGTAATATAGTCCATTTAAAACATCTCTCATATTCAAGATGATTTCTTTTATTTATAAAGCTTCTTTTTGGGGGTGTCCTATGAACGCTACTGAATTTATCAAATGGTGTAACAGCTGTAATTTATAGTAACTAGGGTGCAAAATAGAGACAAGAAATAATGCTGTATGTGAAGTAAAATGGAGATCTTTTAGGTGAAACTTACCTGAATTGTTCAGCTGTTTGAAAGGGAAAGGGATAACTAAATTGAATTGCTTCTTTGTACAAGTGGGGAGATAAGAACACCTCTAGTGGGCCCCTATGTTTTCTTAACAGAGAACAGTAATTGGCATCCTGCTGTTAAGATTCAGTATCTTGTCATCTTTGCTTTTTTTCTTCATCCTATTAATTCTAAAAGATTTTACATGTTGCAGTGGCTGCAGTCTGGAAATATGGGGTTAGTCACCATAGCAAAATTTTCAATAGTGCATATGAATAATATCCTTTTTAAAAGGACCTCATCTAAAGATGGTCTGGATCACTGAGGTATGAAACTAAAATGCACGACCCTAAAACTAATGAAGGAGGCTGAAGTTAGATACAATTTTATTATTTGTTTCCCCCCAATAAACATAAAACAAACTAGTTCATTTTTTTATTTAATAAGAAAAAATGAGATATTGTCATTTTTCCTGTCATTTTCTCAGCCTATGATGTTGTCAGATCTTAAAAGCTAAGCAGAGGTGATTTACATCAGCATTTATCTGGGAGATTTTTTCATTAACTCTTGTACTGCCAGGATGTGGTGTTATTAATCTTCTCTGAATCATATTCAGGGTGTCCCCACTATATAACTATACATCTGACATTCAAAAGACTGCAACTAAGGGGGGGATATAAAATCATCACTGGTGTGGAAAAAGTGAATAAGGAAAAGTTATTTTTACTTGTTCCCATAACATAAGAACTAGGAGTCACCAAATTAAATTAATAGCAGGTTTAAAAAAAAACAAAAGGAAGTTTTTCTTCACACAGTGCATGGCCAGCCTGTGGAACTTCTTGCCAGAGGAGGTTGTGAAGACTAGGACTTTAACAGGGTTCAAGAAAGAACTAGATAAATTCATGTAGGTTAGGTCCATCAATGGCTATTAGCCAGGATGGGTAGGAATGGTGTCCCTAGCCTTTTTCAGAGGCTGGGAATGGGTGATGGGAGAGGGATTGCTTCATGATTCCCTGTTCTGTTTACTCCCTCTGGGGCATCTTGTCACTGGCCACTGTCAGAAGATGGGATACTGGGCTAGAGGGACCTTTGGTCTGACCCAGTATGGCCATTCTTATATATGTCTAAGATACATTCCAAAAAAGTGGATGTGTAGCGAAATGATGTAAAGCGGGGAATTTTTTTCCCATGGCTGACTTCTGTTTGCTCAAACTGGTCCTTTTTTTATGCATGATGTCAGAGTGGGGAATGGGAGAACTTATAACGCAACAGTTCCTATTAGTGTCAATAACATTAGTGTGGAACGGACGTATACTGGGGCGACATATAGTGGGGACGCCCTGTATATGAGTCTTAATCTCAAACACAGCATCTCTCTTTAGAACAGTAAAGAGCAAATCATATAGTGGCCAAGTGATTCTACAACTTACTACTCGAGGTTTCACCCTTCATCCACAGTACTTGGATGAGGCATGGGAAGGCCTTGTATTCAACTTGGTGTCATTTCTCATCTGTCTGCCTGCAATGCCATTATTTTTAAATGCCACAGTCAATCAATTCCAACATTTCAGGGAATTTTTTCAACACCAATGACCAGAACCATTTTGATTTTAAGGAAAATTGTCAAATTGAAAGGGGGAAAATGGTGGACACATGGAGACAACACCATTTATTTAGCACACCCATAACAGTCAGGCACTTCTACAATTGTCTTTACGTCAAACAACTGGATCATGACGCTCATTAACACCATCCAGCATAATAATACGTCACCTCCTCATCCCTTCTACTAGGCTTAACATACCGACACTCTGAATAAAACATCTCTCAGAGGAAAAAAAACAGTGTTTGGGGTATGTGAGAAAGGTAGAATGGGGAGGGGCATGCAGCCACTGGAATAGGGGTAGAATGGGGGATTCTTCTTCGAGGGGAGTCCCCGTAGGTGCTCCACTGTAGGTGCTGGTCTTGCCCCGGTGCCGCAGAACGGAGACTTTTGCGCAGCAATACTCGGCTGGACCGTGCATACGCAGCGGCGTCCTGCGGCGTTTGCGCTCTTTTCTGTGCTCGCACGTTCTGGCCCCCTCCAGTTCCTCTCGACCGCCTCAGGCTGCAGACGGAGTGAAGTGCTCTCCTGTGATCTTCTCTTCTACTTGCGTGAGCCCATTCCATTCCTAGTTCATTCTCCTCACCTTTCTCCTGAATACCTTCTTGTTAATCTCCTACAAACCCCACCCCCCACAAAAAACCGGTTTTTCTCCCTTGTTCATAACCCAGTTATAGTCCTACTATACTCCTTTTCCCTCCAGTTATCCCATAGTAATATTGTACATAGTGTGAGATTTAACTAGCTATTAAAAAAAATATATAATATGCCGTCCCCCGCAGGGTGTAAGAAATGCGACGTGTCACGAGGCAATGCCTGCCTCAGACGGCCACTCCTGTTGCATTCGCTGCCTGGGAGAAGCCCATGTCCCACAGAAATGCCCGCATTGTTTAAAACTGACTGCGAGGGCCAGATGGGACAGAGGGATAAGGCTCCACATGATTTTATTTGATAAGGCACTGAAACCAGCCTCTTCTGGAAGCGCGGCCTCCTCCACTCAACCTCAATAACATAGGGCTTCTTCCCCTACCACAGCGGCCCATAGGAAGCATAGGGCATCACCTACAAGATCTCTGCCAGTTACAACACAGAGCAGAGTTAGTTCGGGAGATAAGCCGGGGACGTCTGGTACCACAAAACCGAGCCCCAAAGCTCCGATGGTGCTGGAGATCAAGAAATCGTTTAGACTGGCACCGACGCCGGCACCGAGGTCCACATCGGCACTGGCTGATTCCTCGGCGCTGAGGGAATCTGCCCCGAGAGCGTCATCGGTGCCGGTGGCACCCAACTCACCAACGGCACCAACCGCCCCTGCGACGCGTGATACGACACCGACCACACATGCCGCAATTCCCGCGGCACCGATGCTACACGTGCCCGGCACTGATGCGCCCGGCATCGGGACACTCTGCACCGCCCCCAGTCCATATCGGAGGAGAAGCCGCTCATGCTCCTGATCATTGATTTTTTCACCAGCACCGTCACCATCACCACTGGCACCGAGGTCCCCCACGCTACATGATCTGCGTCGGCACCAATTGCTGAGATCCCGAAGGCAAAGGTTACCTTCACCATTCCTGGAGGCTGCCACGACTCACCACCATCATCGACACCGTAGTTACCATTCTCTTCCTCCAACTTCATCTAGAGCTTTGCATACTCATTCTCACTCACCCCGTTCAATTTGCTCATCCCACTGGGAACAATCTTGACACACCTACTTTGATCGACGGTCGCCCCTTGAAAGGCTTTATCATCGTGACAACCACTACCACCGATACTCGCCTAGCTGACGCTATTACTACTGTTCTAGGTCTCGGGGACGGTCATGCTGTGACTGCACGTCAACCAGATAATCCCCACCTCTGGCCCCTCCAATTCCAGTGGGTCAACCTGGTCTCCTCTACGCCAGTTGTCGGAACCGGACGATACAGTTTTCCACTACAGAGGACCGACCACAGGAGACTGCCTCCATGCACTGATCCTCCTCATGACTGGACGAGGCTGTAATTCCGGGAGATATCTCCCCACCTGACGACCTTCGCCAATTCCAGGAGCTCTTCAAGAGAGTAGCCATAAGCCAAGAAATACAATTAGATGAAATAAAGGAGAAGCAACATTGCTTCGTGAAAAACCTTCAGCCTCAACATAGAGCAAAGATAGCCATACCACTCGATGAAGCTATCTTTGAGGTTGCTGAAAAAATATGGCAAACCCCGGCTTCTGCTCCACCAACTAGTAAAAGAGCAGACAGAAAATATTTTGTGCCACCTAAGGGGATGGAATTCCTTTTTACCCATCCCCAACTGAACTCTCTGGTGGTGGATGCAGCACATCAGAGATAAAAAAACCCTCAATACAGAAACACTTCTGACAAAGACATAAAGCAATTGGACTTACTTGGTAGAAAGGTCTATACCTCCGTGACGCTCATACTCCGCATAGCGAACTACACAGCACACATTTCCAACCACATTTTTGACAATTTTACAAAACTTACACCCCTACTAGATCATCTGCCGGAAGCAAAGCGACCCATACTTAAATCCGTGGTCCAAGAAGGCTACACATCAGCTAGAACCGCCCTACAGATAGCCATGAATGTAGCAGACACAGCAGCGAGATCCACCGCCACAGTGGTAGTGATGCAACGGGCATCTTACCTCCAATCTGCCGCAGTCCCCAAGGAACTCCAGACCAAAGTCGAGGATTTGCCCTTCGACAGAGATAAGTTGTTTTCTGAAAAAACGGACAGTATACTACACTCCTCCAAAGACTCGCGGACAACGCTACGGACGCTGGGGATGTATACCCCTCCCTATAGGTGCCGGCGTTACCCTCCATACCAGAGATGTTATATCTGTCCTTACTTCCGACAACAATGGCAGAATCAGCAGAGGACCCTAGATCGCCAACGGAATAGACAAAGACCACAGAGGTGTCGAAACCAGGGGAATCGCAACCAGCCCCCAATCAAACCAAACAGCAGATTTGATGCCTCGGTCGAGGGTATGCAGACGAACGCAGATGCCGGCATGAGTCACCACGGTCACCATTACCATCACTGCCTGAGGCCCTTTACCACCAATGAGCCTCAATTACCACAGACAGATGGGTGTTAGAAATAATCCAATCAGGATACTCCGTACCCTTCCTCGACATTCCCCCCACTTCCCAGCCCACCCCGTCCCTCTCCAGGGACCCATCTCACCAAACCCTGCTACACACCGAAGTCGATTACCTCTTCTCCATTGGTGCAATAGAGCCAGTCCCAACACAGTTCATAGGCAGGGGATTCTACTCCCATTATGTCCTCACTCAGAAGAAGTCGGGCAGATGGCGACCGATATTAGACCTATGGAACTTGAACAAGTTCTTGCGGAAACAACGTTTCAAAATGGTGACCCTTGCTTTGATAATACCTACGTTGGACCAACACGACTGGTTTGTGGCCCTTGACCTCCAAGACGCGTATTTTCACGTCACAATCCACCCTGCACAGACGATTTTTACGATTCATAGTCGGAACAAGCCATTTTCAATACAGAGTCCTTCCCTTTGGCCTTTCCACCACCCCCAGGGTATTCTAAAAAATCCTGGCAGTCGTAGCGGCACACCTCTGTTGGCAAGGGGTTATCATTTTCCCCTATTTAGACAATTGCCTCCTGAAAGGTCATTCTCATTCCGATCTTCTCGACATGCTCAAAGTCACCATATGAACCTTTCGCACCCTCGGACTTCTCATAAACAACCAAAAGTCTGTTTTTCAACCGACTCAGCGGTTAGAATTCATCGGCGCACATCTAGATGCTACCACGGCAAGAGCATACTTACCTGTTCAGAGATTCCAGGCCATCCAGGACCTCATAGCAGTTGTTCAAGGCAGTCCATCTATCCAGATACTTACCGCCCTAAAGCTCATGGGCCACATGGGGGCCACAACTTATGTCGTCCACTACGCAAGATTACACCTTCACAGCTTTCAGTATTGGTTAGTGACCACATACAGTCACACGAAACACGACCTTCACAGGTCAGTAACCATTCCACCTTCTGTTATCCAATCGCTCCAGTGGTGGACGAACCGCGCTAACCTTCTTACTGGTGTGCCTTTTCACACACAACAACCATCTCATCACATATCGACAGATGCCTCCCTTCTGGCCTGGGGAGCACAAATGGGCGACATTTCAATCCAAGGCCGCTGGTCACCTTCTGAGACACGGCTCCATATAAATCTCTTGGAGCTTCGCGCAATCTTCAACGCATGCAAATCTTTCCTGAATCACATCTGCAACACTGAGGATCCTCACAGACAATGTCACCTCAATGTATTACGTGAACCGCCAAGGTGGAGCTCGCTCCCGCTCCCTCTGCACGGAAGCGATTCACTTTTGGAACTGGTGCATTCGCCACGGCATAACACCGGTGGCCTCTTACTTACCTGGGGTCACCAACATCCAAGCAGACTTCCTCAGCAGAAATTTTGCACCAGAGCACGAGTGGGAAGTACACGTCGGAGTGCTTCATATTCTCTTCAAACGGTGGGGCACTCCCCTAATAGACCTTTTCGCTACACATCAGAATACCAAATGTCAGAAGTACTGCTGTAGAGCTGGACTCGGTCCGGGCTCCCTCAGCGACACGTTCCTCCTCAACTGGAGCGGACCTCTCGTCTATGGATTCCCACCCACAGTCCTCATTCCCAAAGTCCTTCAGAAAATAAGAACGGACGGCGCCACAGTCATATTAATTGCACCAGCATGGGCTCGGCAACATTGGTTCCCCTTCCTACGGCACATGTCATCTTGCAGACCATATCAGTTGCCAACCCTTCCGAACCTTCTCACACAGAATCGAGGGACACTACGGAATCCACAAATACATACCTTACGACTCACGGCATGGCTCCTAGTTGGTTGAATCCTGCCGAATCCCCCTGCTCTACTCAGGTCCGAGACATACTCATCCACAATAGACGGCAGACAACGAGGAAGACTTACTTCTCAAAACAGCACAGATTTGCCTTCTGGTGCACCACCCAGCAACTGCTCCCGTACTCCACTTCATCGAGTCCTCGATTACCTCTTGCACCTAAAAAACACAGGCCTAGTATTAACGTCTCTTAGAGTTCATCTAGCGGCAATTTCAGCCTTTAGACAGCCTATTGAAGGGACCTCCCTCTTTGCCCACCCGACTACCAAGAGATTCATGAAAGGGCTGTCAAACATAAGTCCTTCGTACATCCCACCACAAGAAGATTCTTTAAAGATCTCATGAACTTACACCCATCACGCAGACCACCTTTGTGGAATTTAGAAATGGTGCTGGACACTCTTACACAAGCCAAAGAAATTGGCTAGCACGGCACTGAAAGCGCGACCATCACCATCGCCGTCAGCACCGGAAAGGCAGCTAAAGCAAACCGGGCCAGCGGCACTGACGTCCTCGGCACCAGCCTTGGCATCATCTTTGCCAGCACCTGTACCGGCACTGACATCAACGCTGATGCAGGCACCACTCACTACAGCAGCACTCACATGTTTGCCGGCACCAGGAGAAATGCAGCCAGCACCGCACTACCCGGCACTGACAGCGGACAACCGAGGAAGGCTGCCGTAAAGACACATTCACACAGTTTCCCTCTCCTATTTTTTCTCTGGAGCCGTCTCCCTCCCCACCACTTCTGCAGTCTCCTATACCGATTGCCTGTACACCGGAGTGTAGGGACCACCCTCAGCGTAGTCCATCCCCATACCACCGACGCTGCAGGGGCTCTAGCTGTGATCAAAGAAGACTGTCTATGTTGCGTTCTCCTTTGCCGAGACTTTCATCATGCCACCCATGATCACCGATACAATCACCGCGTTGTGGTTACTATATCTGACATAGCAGTGTATTATCTTCTAGATGCTCGTCACCTACACACTCAGAACGGTAATATGGACACTACCATAAATCATACTACTACGTCCCTAGTCATGAACGGAGGTCACATTTCTACAGGAGGTCCTCATGTTGCTGCTGATCACCCAGCCCCTGCTCTTTACCCCCTGAATCTCAACGATGCTCACCTCCACCACCTCCAAAGAGTCCAACGATTCAATTGGAACAATCGGAACCCGAAGAAGGACAGTTGTCCGAACTGGAGGACCCTCAGCCTGATACATTGCCAACGGGCCATTCATCATCTTCACCAGATGAGGCGGTAATTCTGGGCGATGTCTCCCCGCCAGATGATCTGAAACAATTTCAGGATCTCTTTAAACATGTGGCGGAGAGTCAAGAGGTGCAGTTGCGTGAAATTCAAACAAAACAACATCGGCTACTGAAAAATTTACACCCTCAGCACCGGGGTAGGATCACGCTCCTCATCGATGAGGCAGTCATGGAGGCTGCAGAAGAAATCTGGCAGTCTCCAACGTCTGTCCCGCCAATGAGTAAAAAGGCGGACAAAAAGTACTTTGTTCCCTCCAAAGGACTGGAGTTCTTGTTTAACCACCCCCAGCCTAATTCACTGGTGGTTGACGCAGCCCAACATAGAAACAAAGTGCCTCAATTCAGGAATTCCCTCCCGGACAAGGATAACAAAAAACTGGATATCTTTGGGAGGAAAGTTTATTCATCATCTACATTGTTACTGTGCCAGGATGAGCCTGACACCAGTAGTGGAGCACCCATGGGGACACATCTTGAAGAACCATCGTTACTGTACGAAGGTGAGTACAGGGGTGGGGAACTTCCTCTTCTGTCAGTGGAAACACATTTGCAATGTACCCTATCAAACCAAACCAATGAATTATTATTTTAATACAGTTCTAAATTTGGAATTCATTCCAGTTACTAAGACAGTCAGCCTGGCTTAAATATCGGAAAATACTATTCAGGTGCATAAGGCACCAAAGATCACAGCTGACTAGAACACTGAATTTTAATTAGCAAAGAGACCACATAAAACTCAGAAGCTTCCATGCACTAAGAAAGCAACTTTGACATTCTTTGTTCCACTCTGGGTATTTGTTACTGACTTTGATCTCCAGTAATAATCTCCAAAGGGTTGTGGTTTTGGCTCCCTTAAACAATGGCTTTAACTTTCAAACTTTGCCTATTAAATCATTATTACTAAGTAACACTAGAGCATAGAGCCTCATAAAATGATGTTTTTCCCCATTATGGTTAGGTAACAACATGATATAAACCGGGGGTGGGGAACCTTTTTTGGCTTGGGAGCGGCTGACCCACAGAAAAATCAGTCGGGGGCCACACACAAGTGAACAAGAAAAAAACCCAAACCCCTCACTGACGTGGCCCCCAACTGAGAAGGAGAAAGACATTCCCCACATTCCCCTCACACACCAGAGCCTAGGGGAACCCGCCTAGTAGATTTTCTGTGTTCCAGCCCCACAGTGGGGCAGCGGGGGTGGGGAGACAGGGGCAGCGCTGGAGTGTCAGTGCGGGCTTCCCAGTGCTGGGGGAGCGTGAGCCTCGGGGGCCGGATCCAGGCAAGCCGGGAGCCACATCCAGCCCCCAGGCCTTATGTTCCCTACCTCTAGTATAAACCAAAGACATCGTTATTTGTCTTCATCTTAGTTTATTTGGTGGTAAGTCAGAACTGTACATGTAGGTAACTCCAACAGTAGCAGTTTTTGGGCAAGCCCATCCAGTCAGTTTTATGAAAATATCTTATTGTTTATTTTGTATGTAATAAACAAATGGTTATAAATAGGATTGATTTACACTCATTTGCAGTATGTCCTCTAGGCTTTGTTTCTTTCAAAATTTTTTGTGGCACGATCATTTATAATGAGCTTGCTCCTTTCCTTAATCCTAAGAAGGACACACACAGTGACCAAGCAGGCTTTTTATTTCAGACATCTGAACTAAGGCTAATAAACTGTAGATTCTCTGATTAAAGCTGTAACTAAAGCTAAGTGTTAAGGCAGCAGTCTACAATCAGAATCAAGTTACAAAGTTTTTCTTTTTTGTACACAGAGATTCTTCTTTGAGTAATGTCCCCGTGGGTGCTCCACTGTTGGTGTCGGGTCATCCCGGTGCCGCAGATTGGAGATTTATTAGCAGTAGTCTGCTGGACCGCGCATGAGCATTAGGCGCCTTGTGCCGTTCGCGCCATCTCTTGAGTTGCATGGTCCGGCTCCCTCCAGTTCCTCCTAACCATCCTCGGTCGCAGACAGAGTGAGCTCCCCGTCTCTCTCTAGATCCTCTCAAAATAGAAATTTAAGTTAGTTGTTCAGCCAGTTGTTAGTTCTTGTTAGTTTAGTATTAGTGGGTATGTCTAGACTACATAGCTCCGTCGACGGAGCCATGTAAATAGTTTACTCGGCATAGTCAAATAATCCCTGCTTCATTAAAATAAAAATGGCGCCGCACTGTGCCGACGATCAGCTGATCCGGCACAGTGCGGCAGTCTAGACGCGGTGTGGTCGACCGCTTTGGTATGCCTCGTGAAACGAGGTTTACCGGAGCGGTCGACAAAGGCTTCCCTTGTCAACCGCGCCGTGTCTAGACTGCCGCGCTGTGCCGGATCAGCTAATTGTTGGCACAGCGCGGTGGCCATTTTTATTTCAATGAAGCGGGGATTATTTAAATCCCCGCTTCTTTGACTATGCCGAGTAAACTACTTTACATGGCTCCATCGACGGAGTCATGTAGTCTAGATGTACACAGTAGTAGTACTCTAGTTACTTAACCGCTTAGTGGATGTTGCAGCCGCTCATGGCTCACGTTTAATTTAAAAAAAAAAAGAGAAAAAAAAAGAAAAGAAAGGCAGACAAAATAACAACACTATGCCGGGATCTCCTGGCTTCAAAAAATGTGATTCTTGCCGGGAGCCCATGCCCGCTTCAGATGGGCGCACCCATTGCATTCGTTGCCTGCACATTCCCCAGAAGTGCCCTCACTGCTCTAAGCTAACAGCTAGAGCACGAAGAGACAGAGAAATGAGGCTTTGGATGCTATTATTTGATTAGGCACTCCAGCCCTCACAAACAGAACCATCCTCACCCTGTTCAGACCTGGTAAGGGCCGAAAAACGTTGGGCCACATCGCCAGGGCCTCGCTCCTGAGGGAAGAGAAGTACTTCCCTAGCATGATCTCTATCACCGAGTTGTGTAAGCACCAGTGACAAACTGGGAACTTTGGGCACTGGTTCCACCCACCATGGAGACAGGGCATTGAAGCTGCACTGCAGCATGCCGGCTATTTCAGCGCTGGCACTGGACCTGAGTCCAGCACAGGGACTGGCTTTGATAACCATGTCGGCACCCGTGGTACCAGCGGCACCCATATTGTCTCTGGCACTGGTGTCAGCCCTGGCACCGGTCCTTGCACCACTGTCGTCACTGGTGAGAGCTCCCACTGCCCAACATACAACTGAGGCACAGGCATCTTCATTGGCATTGGCTAAGGCCCGGTCTAAAACTTACAGGGCTGCTACTCCCTCCTTGAGCCCGGAACCTATCACCTTTTCCCCAGCACCACTTTCTCGCTTACCAGTGCCATCAGCCCCACCTGCTGACGCTCCACGGCACCACACTGCCAGGGAATACTACAGTTCATCCCACTCTATCGGCATTGACGCTCTTCAGCCTTTCCTCCTCCTTCATTAAGGGTCAGGTCCAGATCACCTAGGTCTCCAATGCTGTCAGCATATGCCAGTTATCATGATGATCTTAGGAGCACCTTTTCCTCCAGGCACTCCTCCCCTACTAGATACTATTACAACCATCACCGTAGGTACTGCACTCAATATGAATGTCCTCGTTCGGCACGCTACTATATTTCACCATGCCGTTCTCGACATCGGTCACTTTGCTGCCATTGATCTGACTCCAGACGACACCATGTTCCATCTCCTACCCCAGCTGACACCTGCCCTCATACTCCCACACAAAGTACATCCCATCCACCACAGCAGTCCAACCCTGAGGAAGGTCAACTGTCTGACCACAAACAGCCACAGGCTATTTCTCCCATGAACCAATCTTCCTCTTCACCTGATGAGGTAGTAATTCTGGGAGATTCATCACCAACCGATGACCTCAGGCAGTTTCAGGACCTCTTCAAGCGCTTAGCAGCCAGCCAAGAGGTCCAGCTCACTCACGGAGGTGCAGTAGAAACAACACTGTCTTATGAAGAATTTTAGTCCTCTCAAAAATCTAAGGTTGCCCTGTCCGACGATGAGGCCATTCTAGAGGTAGCAGACGACATCTGGCAAACCCTGGCCTCCATCCCTGCAACCAACAAGAGAGTGGACAAGAAATATTTCATTCCCTCCAAAGGGGTGGACTTTCTCTTCTCCTATCTGCAACCTAACTTCCTAGTGGTTGATGCAGCTCAACAAAGGGCAAGCCACGACAGTACAAAAATAATGCCACTGATCAGGACAGCAAGAGGCTCAACCTCTTTGGCAGAAAAGTTTATTCATTGGCGACGTTGACACTCAGAATGGCCAATTACGCCGCCCTCTTGGCCAACCATGACTTTGACAACTACTCCAAGTTAACCACGCTCATGGAACATTTGCCAGATAACAAGCAGCAGATACTGAAATCTGTTGTCCAGGAGGGTTACGCATCTTCTTGTACGGCCCTCCAGATTGCATTGGACATTGTGGACACAGCGGCCCACTCTACGGCAACGTCAGCGGTGATGTGTAGAGCCTCATGGCTTCAGTCAGCAGGGGTCCCTAAAGACCTACAGGCAAAGGTGAAAGACCTCCCCTTGGACAGGCAAAAAGTCTTAGCAGAAAAAAACCGACAAAGTCCTCCATACCAGCAAGGATTTGAGGACTACGTTGAGAATGCTAGGCATGTATGCAGGCGCTACACCCTGTATCAAAGACATCGACCCTTCCCGTATTCTGCACCTTAGCTCAGAGGATTCGACCAGCACCATGCTAGTCAGTGTCACCCAAAACGGCACTCAAAAGTGCTTACACTTGTAAGCTTGATTCCTATCATAGGGTACATCTAGACTACAGGCTTTTGTCGACAGATACTGTTGACAAAACTTCTGTCGACAAAGAGCGTCTAGACTACATCCAGTTCTGTTGACAAAGCAAGCCACTTTGTCGACATGACAGTGTAGATGCAAAGGACAGTGTAGATGCAATAACGCCTTCTGTCGACAGAACTCAGCGGTAGTGTAGACGCAGCTATAGTTTTGTCGACAAAACTCTGTAGTCTAGACACACCCATAGAGATATGAATAAAGACATTGGCTGGCTAGCACACTACCTTCCACATTCTAATGACTTAACCAACTAAACAATGTGCACTTAGGGTATATCTAGACTACAGGCTTTTGTCGACAGAAGTTTTGTCAACAGCTATTGTTGACAAAGCTTCTGTCGACAAAGAGCATCTAGACTACATCCAGTTCTGTCAACAAAGCAGGCCGCTTTGTCGACATGACAGCGTAGACGCAAAGGACAGTGTAGATGCAATAATGCCTTCTGTAGACAGAACTCTGTCGACAAAAGGCGTTATTCCTCATAGAATGAGGTTTACAGCCGTCGACAAAACTGCTGATAACGTCGACAGAACTCAGCGGCAGTGTAGACGCAGGTATAGTTTTGTCGACAAAAGTCCACTTTTGTCGACAAAACCCTGTAGTCTAGACACACCCTTAGACAAGGTGCAAATTGTTCTTATCAGCTTCTTATAACTTGTCATATTGATTTCCTGCGGCATGGTGTAAGTTTATTAGACATAGGATTGGTTGACTCCCTAGAGAATGTGTACAAACCAAGTTTATAAAAGTCTCAACCTTCTTTCATGCCAGTCTAGTAGGAAGGGTTTCTATGATATACATTCAGTTTCTACATACAGATTGTGCTGTTTTCATGAGGGGTTCCATCTTATCTATGTTGCTATACCTGTACTCCCCATACACCTAATGATTGATTTAAAGAAGTGTGTCACCAATTGAATTGCTAGTACCGCTTCCTATATTATCTACCTATATTTCCCATCCACCTATTGACTCTACCTGGCCTAGCAAGAACTGACACCTCAGTGCATGGTTGCAGACCAATAAACAGAAAAAAGGTTGATTTAGGATTGGATCAGAGCAACATAAAATTCAACACTGTGTGTCAGTATAACCACAATAAACCTATCCAGTGGCTGCTTATGTTTACATAAGCCATGCCAACCCTGCAGCCATTTTACATAAGTTCTGTTAGTTGCTATAGTTAATCAATTTGGCATGCAGACCAAAAAGGTACTAAACCTATGTACATTGAAGTGGAATAATTTCATTAGACAAACTTTACCAATTTGGTTGATAAAATTGACCTAAGCCAAGATGCATGTAGAAAGGCTGGTTGTCGACTGGTAAAGGACAAAAGGAGAGAGTTTCCTGTGTCCAAACAGTGCTATGAGGTAGATGCTTGAGGTTAAAGTGGTCATGGGACGACAAAGAAGGTCCACCTGGTGCCAGTGTCTAATTAAAGCAGATTTAATGTGTGCTCAAAGTATGAGCAACAACTTTGACATTTAGAAGCTTTTTACTAAGTAATAGCACATTTTACAGTGTCCAGATGTTTTCAGTTTGAATAAACTAAAGAGAGTGAATCCTGCAGATGTTAGTGGAAGTGATTTTCATTTTAGGGAGCTGAGCAAACACAAAATCAGCTAATCTAAGGGTCTCTGGAGAGCTCAAACCAAACAGTTAATGACGCAAAGCAAGCTTTGTTAATTGCTTACCTGTGACTGATTTCAGAGGCAGGTTCTGTTCTGAAAGAAGACAGGGCCTCACACTAGATCAGATTGGAGACTTCAGCAATCAGCATCAGAATAAAGACTAAGGGGAGAAGAAAGCAGGAGAGTAAAATTGGCTCTTCGGTAGAGAACAGACTGTTGTTGTGCCTGACTTTTATCCTTCCTGTATCTGTATTAATGTCAGACATTTTACGTAGTAGTTTTTAATCTTTGGATCTCAAAGTATTGCCTAAATCTAGGGCTCCATCATACCCTGCTGCAGTAAAATCCATGGAAAGAGGATGAAATGCCAAGAAACTTGGCAACATTGATCAGAAGAGTTAACTTGGAATTCTCCCCTCTGGCCTGATATTGTCCCTCTTGACATGGCTCCCAAGGGCCTATAATGTTTTGGCTCCTTTACCTGAACGAGACTTCTCCCCTTTGAGGCAGGAGTGGGAGTAGAGCACAGGAGTAATGCTACTAAAGCAGCCCTATCACAATAATATCTGCTAGGCTCAGAGTGGCTGCTTTGCTGGCCTCAGCCACTCCTGTCACCTGCAAGCCTTCCCTTCTCCCAACAGGCGTTATGAAAATTGGCTTATTAATATAAATGTGCATAACTCAAAGGTACTTTAGACAAAATTCCTCATGTAACCTATCAATTTTAATGTTACAGTCTGCTGGATTTGTAAATTTGGTGCATATATCATTCTTATATGTGAATTTAGAAGTATTTAGTGTGAGTCTGTTTATAGTTTTAAATGTGCTAATGAGCCTAATGACTGGATGATCAACTTAATGACTTGTAAACATCCTTGTTTGTCCTGCAAGTCTGGAACTCATACTACCTGGTACTGGGACCCATCTTGAATCTTGTAAATTTTCACACAAGGGAAGGTGTAAAAATTCCTGCCCTGGGGGAGAGTCTGTTTAAGCAATGGGAAGCTATCAGGCCTTTGTCTTGGGCTGGCCTGTGAAATGGCCTGGCCACAGCCTTAAAGGATACAAGAGAGGGCTGGAGACCCAAGTTTGAGTAAAAAAGTTTGTCTCTGACTTGAATATAGTGCCTGAAATAAGAACAGCTCTTTAGGGCAAGAAGTTGATTGTAATAAGTTTCTTAGTGAATTGAAAGTAGCTATGCATTTTCTTTTCTTTTTAATTTAGCAATTTACTTTGATCTGTCTGTTTTCACTTGCAACCACTTAAAGCCTACTGTTTGTACTTAATAAAAAACCACTATTACTATCAGGCTCAGTGTAAATAATTGGTACCTGAGGGAACAACCATTGTGCATGTCTCTCGTTCATTGATAAAGTGGGCTTACCTGATGAGCTTTCACTGTGTAAAACTTTTACACTCAGGAAGATGGATTTATTTGGGGTTTTTTGGTCCCATTTGGGGGTTGGTTTCTTGGTTGCTAGGCCTTAGAACTGCATCCTCCCAAAGCAGAAGTGGTTTAGTGTCTGCATTGCTCTGCAGGGGGGCAGTCTTTTCAGTCTTCTCTTTTCCAGACTAAACAAGCCTAGTTCTTTCAATATTCACTCATAGGTCATGTTTTCTAGACCTTTAATCATTTTTGTTGCTCTTCTCTTGAGGCCTAATCAGCACAGAGTAGAGCAGAATTACTTCTCATGTCTTACTTACAACACTTTTGCTAATACATCCCAGAAAGATGTTAGCTTTTTTTGCAACAGTGTTACACTGTTGACTGATATTTAGCTTGTGGTTCACTATGACCCCAGATCCATTTCTGTAGTTCTCCTTCCTAGACACTCATTTCCCATTTTGTATGTGTACAACTGGATTGTTCCTTCCCCAGTGGAGTACTTTGTCTTTGTCTTTATGAATTTCATCAAGTTTACTTCAGACCATTTCTCCAGTTTGTCCAGATCATTTTGAGTTTTAATGTTATCCCCCAAAGCATTTGCAATCCTCCCCAGCTTGATATCATCCATAAACTTTATAAATATACACTGTTTGCCATTAGTTAAATCATTGATGAAGATAATAAACAGGACCAGACCCAGAACTGATCCCTATACAGCTCCACTCATCATACTCTTCCAGCAAAACTGTGAGCTATTGATAACTACTCTTCTGGGAATGGGATTTCCAACCAGTTAAGCCCCTGCCTTAAATTCGCTCCATTTAAGTTGTATTTCCCTAGTTTGTTTATGAGAAGTATCAAAAGCCTTACTAAAGTCAAGATATATCACTTTACCACTTTCTCCCCATTCACAAGGCTTGTTACCCTGTCAAATAAAGCTGTCAGTTTGTTTTGACATGATTTATTCTTGACAAATCCATGTGACGGTTAGTTATCACCTTATTATCATCTAGATGTTTGCATATTGATTACTTAATTAGTTGACCCATAATATTTCTGGGTACAGAAGTTAAGTTGACTGGTCTGTAATTCCCTGGGTTGTCCTTATTTCCCTTTTTATAGATGGCACTATATTTGCCTCTTTTTGGAATCTCTCCTGTCTTCTAGGACTCTTCAAAGATAATCGCTAATGGCTCCACAGTTGGCTCCTTGAGCATTCTAGGATGCATTTCACCAGGCACTGGTGAATTTAAGACATCTAACTTGTCTAAGTAATTTTTAACTTGTTCTTACCCTGTTTTAGCCTGTGATCCTACCTCATTTTCACTGGTATTTACTATGTTAGATGTTCATTTGCCACCAATCTTCTTGATGAAAACTGTAAGTTTAATCCACTGCTGCTCATCTCCACTACAGACAGCTGAGGGGAGAATATATACCCTAGAGAATTATGGTTAATATTTGTATTTGTACTGCTTGGCCAGGGAGTTAAGTCTCTTACTATATATTCTGTTTTGTAAAAGCTGGTATAGCATGGCATTTAGAGCCTTTTTCTGGGAATTGCTCAGCATGTCCTGTAAGGTACTGCATGCCAGTTCCTATTCAAATGCCCTTCAATGCAGCTGAGAATTCTTATAATCTTATGGGATCTGTCTCTAATACTGTTGCAGTTTGGAGAGTCAGAATCATTTTCATTTGACAAAATCACTGACAAGCTCACAACCCCACTACTGTGTTATGTGGTTCAGAAATAAAACTGTAATTATTGCCATCAATTTTAGGAAGAAAACATGTATATTCAGCAGTGGGTATCTGGCTTGTATGCAGAAGACCCTGTTGCAATCAGTAATGGCACTTTTCTTTCATCATAAATGCAAACAATGATACACTGTTATAGAATAGTAAAGGGTGGGCTGTGTAATGGCATTTTCATCATTGCTGCTACCTCAAATGGCCTTTCATGAAGTTCTGAGACAGCAATGCTTTCCTAAGCATATGCAAATCATTCCCTATTGACCTTGGTAAATGTCAAGGTATTTGCATTTTCTGGGAGCAGTCTGTTCCTGCTGTCAATCACAATATTGCTAGATGCACTAAAATTCTTTCAGAGCCGATATTAGTGGTAAGGCAGCCTAAATATTTAATTGGTACTTGGGAGATTAAGATTGCATTAATAGTTCTGTTTTCTAGTATTCCATCATCATGCATAATCATCAATCACTGTAACCTGGAAGTAATCATCAAAAGATAATGGAGAAAATATGGGGACAGTTGTTGCTGTATCAATTTTTGACTGGTTTAGGACCAAGTACAGCCATGGTATAAATGGATACAACATGTTTGCCTTCACTGGAGTTAAACTTACGTACACGAATAATAGCTCATCAGCTAATGTAAATTCGTGTAACTCAACTGAAATTAAGGACAGATCCTTAGATGGTGTAATTTGTCATCCTTCATTGAGTTCAGTGGATGTACACGATATTGTCTGCAATGTAAATGATACACTCCAAAAGGCAGTCATATGTTAACATCACCACCTTTTTCTCTGTTCCTCTGTTTAAACCTTGTTGCATTAAGAATTCATGCAGGCAGGTGGAAGCAGAGAAATGTACCACTTCATTTGTATTTCTCGAGAGTTATTTTTATAACCAAGTTGTCCTCCTGAACCATTAGCTGAAATGCACTATAAAGAATTCCACAGTTCTATAATTTACAGAGGAAATGGCTGAGACTCCAAATAAATCAGAACCATTCATTTGACTCCATGCAGTGGGTTGTGTTGATGTGGCAATTCCTGGCAAGAAGCCAGGATACCACGCAGGGCCCAGCAACTGTCTCCAAAAGTAATTTTATTCAGTCCATAGATGATGCTTACAATTAACTGTTTCAAAATACTTGTCTAAAATGTATATGTTGTATTTTATACATGTTAAACTCATTTTAAATGTTTAAAAATGAAGCATGGGTTTATCCACTAAACTTCCTCTTTCCCCGCAAATCTATAGACTTTCTATGGACAACACTTTTATTTCTGCTGCAGCCAGATGTTAGAAACATAGTGTGCAGTGGATTGTTATCCTTTTTTCTTTTTATACTTAAATTATTTAAATAACAGTTTTGACACAGGAAATTGGTTACTAACAAGAGGTAATTACAGAGCCAAAATAGATTGTAAGAAACATCTAAATTCTTTAGATTATATGTTTGCTACTTTAAAATAAAATTTTAAAAACTGATGACTTTGCAATCTTTAACCTGTATATATCCGGATTAGATTCCATATGTTTATGTAGATTAAAAATTGTTTAAAGAAACTAATTGGATTCTTTGCTTCAGTACTTCATTACCTAATAAGCTACTGCGATTTATCATTTCAATGACAACAAAATGAAGCTAAAGCTACCATGAATTCCAAAATACTTATATTTCAGTTGCTTTAAGCCTTTTTTTTTAAATCAGACATTTGTATATAATTTGGAAAAGAGAAGGTCATTCTATGACACTTTTACCGTAAATAGCTAATCAATTTAATTCCTTGGCAGTCATAGTAATATTAATTCAGCTACACTCATTAAGTTTTAATAAAAATATAAAATAGTATGTACTTAATTCCCAAAATATTAACTTATTCAGGTCCCTAAAGATGTGTACTAAGCTTAATTGGCAACTGTACAGAAACCTGAAAGCTACCACATTGCAACTGTCTTTATCTTAATATAAAGGTGAGCCCAGAGGGCCTCACATATAGCAGTATTCAGTGCTCCTTATTGAAGCAGACAGCACCATCCCGTCCTGGGAGCTGTAGTCTCCATAGCTCTTTATTAAAGATTTGGGCAAGTGCAGGCCACATTCCTAAAACTGGGAAACACTGTGAAATCCTTAGGCATGTACAGCATAGTAACAGACCAACACATCTAGTGAGGTGAAGCTTCAGTATCATGTGAGAACAAAACAATATTGGCAGTTGGGTTATTAAGCATTCTCAGGTGCCAGTTATAAGACTACTACTTAAATACTCAGAAATGAGCAGGCATGGTTATGACTCAGAAACAAATCAATGTCTGGTGCACAAGTTACACGGCCCCTGGCCAACCTAATTTTTGTAGCAGACATTCAGGTGGTAATATAGTGTCCTCTGCCCTTCAAATGTTTAGTGAAAATCCAAACACCTGCTGACCCTTGACAGTGTATTTTTGTTAAGAACTCTCATTGGATTGTTTTTGTTTTTCTCCATAGCTGTCATACATGTCACCATTTCAGGAGGGCTAGGAAGAAATATCCTATCCTAAGAGACTAAAGTAACACAATCTATTTAATTTATCCAAGAAAAGGTTAAAAAATTACTTGATAGTTTACAAGTTTGTTGATGAGAGAGATTTCTGATTGCAGATAGCTCTTTTATGTAGCAGAAAAAAGCATATTGAGATCCAATGGCTGAAAACTGAAGCTAGACAAATTCAGATTGGCAATCAGGTTTACATTTTAAACGAGGGTAACACTAGATGTGGCAGATTCTCCATCACTTGTATTCTTTAGTCAAAACTGCTTACCTCTCTAAAAGATATGCTATAGATCAAACAGAAGTTTTGGGCTTGCAGAAATTACTGACTCAGGTTCTATCTGGAGCTGATAAAATATTTTTTATTGTAAAATGCATATTTACCCAAACCAAAAGTATTTGTGGGAAAAGATTGGTGTTGACAAGTCCAGGAGCGGCCCTAGACGAGCTGCCAGCAACTGGCGCCCTAGGCAAAACGTGCGATCGGTGCGCGATCGGCGCCCCCGCCTCCAAAGCCCTCAGCAGCCATTTTCTTGGCACCCTAGGCGACCGCCTAGTTCACCTGTATTGACGGGCCGCCATTGGACAAGTCTCCTCATTTAAGAAAATTTTGAAAACAAAATTTTGAAATTGATGAAATGTCCCATTTCAATATTATCAGAATGAATATTTTCATTTTTCAGTTTGAAATTACTTTTTTTTGTTCTTATGTTTTGAAATTATAGTTAATAAATAGTATAAAAGGAAATAATTTTAAAAGGTTAAAATTAAAACAAAATGTTTGGAAATTAATGGAAGCAAATGTTTCAATGGATGTGATTTGAACATTTTTGTGATTAAATTTTTTTTGCAAAAATTTTCAAGATTTTGACTCTTCATCCCCTACAGGATACATACTTATTTTATTTCTCAAGTATTCTTGCAGGATGGAAAAATGGTTCCCATCCAGCTCAACTTCATGGCCTTTGCAATGCAAGAGGTTAGATTAGATGATCATAAAGTTCCCTTTGGCCCCAAAATCTATGAATCTTCCCCCTAATTCTTTTTTGAACAAGAACCTGTTACTCTGTCCCTGTTTCTTTGGCCTATGTCTACACTTCATATTTATTTCAGAATAAGCTATTCTGGACAAAATATTCTACACAGCGCTGAGCTATTTTGAAATAGTGTCCACACTGATTGAACGTTAACTCACATTTAAGGCCACTGGAATCACTTCAGGCAGGGCATCAGGACAGCAGTTAAAGGACCCCCCCCACCCCCCCCCCCCGTACAGCAGTGTCTCAGGCAAAGGAAGAAAGCCTATCTCCTCAAGGGACAGCAAAGCCTTTTCTTTTGCCTGCGGTGGTTGCCCTTGCAGACACCTCAGCAATCCAGCTAAGGAGCCAGAGCAGGAACCCAACCCCAACCTCCTGCCCCGCTTGGAGACCCTTGTCAGCTCTCTGTGGGCATGGCTTATGGTGCTGGATCCCGCCCACCCTCCCCTGCGCACTATGCACTGCTGCTTCTGGAGTCTGGACATCAGTTCCGACTGGTAGGACTGGCTCGTCATGGAGTGGTGGTGGGGCGACTAGCAGTGGCTTCAGAATTTCTGAATGAGGAAAGACACCTTTCTGGCGCTCTGAGTGTCTCGCTCCTGCCCTCATGCGATGGGACACTCACATGAGACCTGCCATCCCCAGGGCCGGCCCGAGCCCTTTTGGCGCCCTGGGCCCAGGCGTGCGGCGCCGCCCCTGGGCGCAGGGCGCATGTGCAGGCCTGCCTGTGGGGCACGGGCCCACCCCCCCAGGGTGCGCGGGCCCGCCCCCCAAGGGTGTGCAGGCCCGCCTCCGGGGCGCACGACGCATGCGCGCGCTGGTCACAGCTGCTGGCGCGCAGCCCGGGGCCCGCCCCCGGGGTGTACGGCATGTGCGCTGCCCAGCCCGGCCCGGCCAGCGCTGCTAGCGCACGCGCCAGGCCGTGCATGGCCCTGCAGCCGTAGGGGCAAGGGGCGCTGCTTTCCAGCGCCGCAGGGCTGGCGCTGCGGGAGCCGGGCGCGTGGCTCCTGATGGCAGTTGTAAGGGGCGCCGCGTGCCCCTTACAGCTGCCATCAGGCGCCCGCCGTGGGTTGGCGCCCTGGGCAGCTGCCCGGCTCGCCCATGCCTCCGTCCGGCCCTGGCCATCCCCCTCCAGAAGCGGGTCACCATAGCCCTGTGAAAACTCGCCATGCTGGACAGCTACCATCCTGTTGGGAACCAGTTCGGCGTGAGGAGATCGACCATTGGGGCCCTGCTCATGCTTGTATGGCGCTCTTGGGCGATTGTCCCAGGAGGGGGGTGGAATAGGATTCCCTAGGGAAAGGGGTGGTGGTGGTGGTGGTGCAAGTCCCTTCCCTAGGAGGTTTTTTCAGTGCTGCCCTCACAAAGCCCTGCCAGGGGATGGGGTAAGTGGGTGGGGGGTGTTGCTTCTGGGTGTGGGAGGGAGGGGAGTGGGCTCGGGGACCTCCCAAGGGCTATGGGCATCCTGTGATTCTCTGTTTGTCTCCTTCTACAGGTGGTGTGGGCCATCAACACCATCTTGCTGTGCAGGGTCATCAACCTCGGCAACATGGACACCATCGTTGCTGGCTTTGCTCACATGGGCTTCCCCAACTGCTGGGGGCAGGAGCTATTGACAGCACCCACATCCCCATCCAGGCCCCCGAGCACTGGGCATCTGTCTACATCAACTGGAAGGGGTACTTCTCGATGGTCCTGCAGGCCCTCACGGATCCCTGGGGCCAGTTTACGGACATCTGTGTCGGGAAAGGTGCATGACACTTGCATCTTCTGCAGCTCCAGCATGTTCCAGAAGCTGGATACCGGAACTTTTTTCCCCAACCATACCATCAGGGTCGGGGATGTGGACATACCCATGTGCATGGTGGGGGACACAGCCTACCCTCTCTTGCCCTGGCTCATGAAGCCCTATGCTGGCCGTCGTGACCACTCCAGGGAACGGTTCAACACCAGGCTCAGCAGGGCCCGCATGGTTGTTGAGGGCACCTTCGGGTGTCTGATGGTGCAGTTCAGATGCCTCCTCACCCGGCTGGACATCAGGGAGCGCAACATCCCACACGTAGTGGCCACATGTTGTGTGCTCCACAATATTTGTGAGCAGAATGGGGAGGCATTCCTCCCAGGGTGGGGACAGAGGCTGACCTCATCAGCAGGGCCTTTGAGCAGCTGTGCAGAGCTGCCATCTGGCAGGCCCATCAAGGGGTCGTGTGAGTCTGGGAGGACCCCGGTCTCACATGGACCCCGGTGACACTTTACCTTGGCCCTCCCCACTAGGGGCCGGTGCATTGCCCCTCTCTGACATTCCTCCAGCACCCCTCCCTTCCATATGCATGACGGAGCTCTTTGACTTTCGTCTGCATCTACTCCTGTGTGCGGATGTGCCCCTTGTTGCCCACGCTCTCGACCATCCGGCCATAGACATTGTCACTCCCCTGCAGAGACAATAAAACATACTTTAAAAAAAAACAAACTGTGTGGTTTTTTTTATTTGAGGTCAAAGTAACAGGCATGACTGGGGAAAGAACCTGGGAGAGGGGAAGAGAAAGGGGGATGGGGAGGGAGATGTGGGGGGGGGATGAGAACCTTGGAGTGGGGAGGAGGGGTGAGGAGAGGCTCAGGTATGGGGCTGGGAGTGGCGCCTGGCTCTGATGATCCCACCGCCATGGGTGCAGGGGCCTCAGTGACCACGTGGGGGGGGAGTTGGGGAAGGAGAAGGAGCAGGCTCGATGCAGGCTCAGGGGCAGGACCAGGTGTGGGAGCAGGAGCAGACACAGGTAGCATGCTGGTGACCAGGGATTGCATGGCCACGCACATAGTGCGGCCCTGATCTAGCATCTCCGACTGGGTGTCTCGCCGCAGCTGGATGTCTTCCTGCGGTCTATGGTCTGTTCCATGGATCTGAGTGCCACAAGGTGCTCCCTCTGGAATTCATCCATGTGTCTCCAGTGCCTGCGGGTCCCTCGGGTTCGGGAGGCTGCTCTGGGTGGTGTCACCCTCCCCCCCCCCTCGCAGCGGGTCTGGCTGTGGAGAATAAAGAGAGATGGTCAGCCATTCTAGGAGCCACTGTGCCTGAAGCCTAGCCCTCATTTCTGAGCCCAGAGCAAGAGTTCTCGGCTCAGATGAAGGCGATGTGCCTGGAGCAAAGCCATGTGCGCTCTAGCTAGTGGGCCCTCGCCTGCAGGGGCCCAGATGTCTGGGGAGGATGGGCGGGTTCGGCGGGAGACTCACTACCTCGCCGGCCTGGGGACAAGCAGGCATGGGAAGATGCTGGCTAGACTGGGATCCTGTGGGCAATAGTGGGGCTACGGGGCGGCTGGGTTTCGCTCTGTGCCACGCACCCGCCAGGTCCCGCAGGAGGCGAACATCTATCCCTGTCTGCTAGAGAAGAGAGGGACAGCTATTGGGCGGGGGGGGAGGTTGTGTGTGAGTGGCAGACACTCCTGCACCTCACTGCGCTGTCCCCAGGAGTGGATGCTGCCCCAAGAGTGCGGGCAAACCCGTGTGCCATATGCGGCACTGCTGAGGGTGTGTGTGTGTGTGTGTGTGTGTGTGTGTGTGTGTGTGTGTGTGTGTGTGTGTGTGTGTCCTAATGGTGGTTGGTGGAGGGAGGTGTTCCACCTATCTCACCCCAGTTTTATGAGTACGGCAGGCCTCCCTGTGGCCAATAGCACAAGGGTCCTCTAGTGCAGCCTGCTGGGGCTGTGTGCCTCGGAGTGACACTCCACATCCTCCCACATGCACAGGCTGCTGCGCGATCCCCAGGCTGCATAGGCCGAGCGAGGAGCGTGCCCCAGCCCCTTACCTCCTGCCCCTGCTCCCTGTGTGCATTGGGAACATGATGGCACTCTCCTGTTGTGGATTCCCTGGCCTTAGGTGATGCCTCGGGCATGTCCAGAGCGTGGGGGACCGGCTCCAGGATCAGGAGGGTGACAGTGCTGGCCTCGTCCAGCTCTTTCTCTTCCTTTTCCTCCTCCTCTACGTCTCTGGTCCCCAGGAGGATGACGACGGGCATCTTGAGCCCCAAGTCCACTACCAGGGACTCCTCCCCTCCCCCAAGATGTTGTCCAGGTCCTCGTTGTAAGGGCAGGTTCTGCCCCAGAGTGAGAGCTAAGCTCTTGGTCCCTGGCATATGCATGGCAGAGCTCTTTGACTTTCATCTGCACCTACTTCTGTGTGCGGATGTGCCCCTTGTTGGCCACGCTCTTGGCCATCTGGCCATAGACATCTGCTTTCCTGCATCTGGTGTGGAGATCCTGGAGGTTTGCCTCCTCACCCCAGACCTCAGTGAGGTCCAGGATCTCGTACCAGACCTGGAAGGTTCACACCTCGTTAGGCCCTGGCCAGGATCCTGGGACTGTCTGACTGCTCCCTGGGAGTAGTGGAGGGCTGGGTGGGAGTAGCAGACTGGCTCATTTTGGGCAACATGCATGGTAGTGGCAGCTGCTGGGTGGCTCAGGGCTGTCAGGGCCTTCTGTGTGCCACAAGCCCTTTCCCCTGAGGCTGCAGTTTTAAGGGCTCCAGAGGAAGGGGGGACTATAGAGTTTGGCCGAGTGTAGACAGAGTGGCCAGCAGGGCACCTTGGGAAGTGCTGGAGGCCCCTTATTTTGAAATAACTGCAGCTGCCCTGTCTACACAGCCCCTATTTCAAAATAGCTATTTTGGAAAAGGCGTTATTCCTTGTACAATGAGGTTTACCAACACCTAAATAAGCCGCCTATTATTTTGAAATAATTTCGAAATAACGCAATTGCCGTGTAGATGCTCGCATAGTTATTTCGGAATGATGGCCGTTAGGGCACATTCTACATAGCGGGGCTATTTTGGGATACCAGAAGTATCCCAGAATAGCAACCCTGCATCTTTTTGAATGCGCCTGCTATTTTGAGATAGATAGTGGACGCACTATTTCAGCATCCCTATAACCAGGGCTCGACAAATTATACAATCTACTTGCCCGTGGCGAGTAGATTGTAACCTGGAAGAGCCGGGTTTGGGTGATCTGCGCATGCGCAGAATGATCTGCGCGTGCGCAGATCGCCGGACAGCGCGGCTGGCGAGCGGGGCTCGCCACAGTTCGGTGAGCCCTGCCTGTAACCCTCGTTCCACAAGTTTTAAGGGATGTTTTGAAATAGTGCATTATTTTAAAATTTGGTGCTGTGTAGACGTCCCAAATTTCAAAATATGCTATTTTGAAATTCAATCGAAATAAGATAGGCAATTTGCATAGCGTAAATAGCGTATCTTATTTTGAGTTTAGAGTGCTGTGTAGACTCACCCTTACAGAATTGCAAGTGTGGATAAATATTTGACCTACACACTGGGTGCGTCTAGACTGGCAAGATTTTGCGCAAAAGCAGTTGCTTTTGCGCAAAAACTTGCCAGCTGTCTACACTGGCCGCTTGAATTTGCGCAAGAGCACTGTTGTTCTAATGTAAGAATTCAGTGCTTCTTGTGCAAATACTTTGCCGCTCCCGCTCAAGGATAAGCCCTCTTGCGCAAGAATACTTGCGCAAGAGGGCCAGTGTAGACAGGCACCTTAATTTTTTATGCAAGAAAGCCCGATGGCTAAAATGGCCATCGGAGCTTTCTTGTGCAAAATCGCGTCTATACTGGCCACGGATGCTTTTGCGCAAAAACACTTTTTGCGCAAAAGCGTCTGTGCCAATCTAGACGCTCTTTTGCGGAAATACTTTTAACGGAAAAACTTTTCCATTAAAAGTATTTCCGCAAAATCATGCCAGTCTAGACGCAGCACCTTGGTTTTATGTTTACTGCAACATATTGGATCTACATACTGTGGCAAATCCCCAATTTCTGCTGCCCAGCAGCAGTGAATTTTGGAGTGGATGAAGTGCTTGGACAGGATATTCAGAGCTGTAGTACATTGCATACAAGCTGTGCTTCAAAATGCTTTGCAGAATTAAATAATAAAGATACCAAGTTATAGTGAGAAATGGAAGCGGAAGGAGGAAGAAATGAAGAGTAGAGTGCTGTGATAAGGCAGAAAAACAGATTGCAGAGCAGAGAGGCAGTGGGAGATAGGAAGGCTGCTCCAGAGGATGGAGCTGCAAGGGGGGAACATCAACAGTGGCAAGGCTGCTTTTTCTGAAGCAGTTGTGATCAGTTTGAAATCGAAGTGATGAAATAGTGTAGAAAGTCAGTGTTACTATTCTCCAGTACCACATCAATACAGAATGTTAAGCTTACATCAGAATTGCCCATTGCCTTTTCAGTGTCATATCTGGCTATTGATTGTGAACAACATCTTTTGCTTCAGAATAAGGGGACTCCCCATAACACCCAGCCAATTGTGCAATGCTGTATATGGCAGCGGAGACAGGAGAATTCCTTCCTTACATGTACAAAAGATCACTGTAAGTTTGAGTCTGATTACTGATGTCATTGCTTTAGCTTGCGTTACTACAAATGGTATTAAGGGCCATAAAAGTAAAATCTATCTTTATTCATCTTGAGTATCAGGTGCAATAGTGAATTGACAGGCTAAGTGAATGATGCATAAAAATACATTGTTTTAAATTACTTTGACTTTGACTTTAACTTTTCTGTGCTTTAATTCTATTGGCTATCCTTTGACTATGGCAGTGGGGAGGTGTGACAGACTGGGCCAGGTCTTGGCACCGCTGAGGGCGTCCGCTCAGGGCGAATTGCTCAAAACCAGGACTGCTTACAGCCCTAGACTGGAAACCTTTCCCAACTAGGCCACAAACCAGTCACACCAAGAGCTCCAGCTGCCAATCCGGCCAGCAGGAAGCCTCACGAGCAAAACCCCTCAGACACTCCAGCTCTCCCTGTGCCACAATCAGCCCCGGGCCTACACACAGGTGAGGGGTTATAGAACCCAATCTCACCTACCCCGAACGGGTTCTCCCGGTCCCAAAGCCACAGATCCCTGGTCAATTTACACTTTAGATCTTACCCACAAGAGCATACCGGGCCAGTCCTTTAGAATCTAAAATCTAACAGTTTATTAACAAGGGAAAGAAAAGGTGGAGAGTAAGGTTATTAAGGAGAATACATTACATGCACCAATCACCACGTTCTTGATGCAGGCTCTTAGGAGAGATGTTACAAACTGCTATCTTAAACGTCTCTGGTGTACATTCTATGTCGGGATGGGTCAGCAGTCCTTTCCGGCTCTCTGTCCCTTGCAAGGCTGCATCTGGGATCAGTAGCAAGATTACAGACAAAATGGAGTCTGCCTCATGGCATCTTATATCCCTTCCTGGTGTCTCCCAAGTTGGAGCGGGTCACATGATGGCATGATTCACATGCCAGCAGCCATGAGATACTGACTGGTCCAGATGCATTCCTCAAGTGTGTATTGGGCCACCCTGAGAGTCCTTGTCCCTGGAGCCGTACTAATTAGCATAGTAATTCATTGGACATTCCTTCTTTACAACAGGTAGTCCAGGCCCGTTGCTCTGTCTCAGGCAGAGAACATAAGAACATAAGAACGGCCGTACTGGGTCAGACCAAAGGTCCATCTAGCCCAGTAGCCTGTCTTCCGACAGTGGCCAGCACCAGGTGCCCCAGAGAGGGTGGACCGAAGACAATGATCAAGCGATTTGTCTCCTGCCATCCTTCTCCAGCCTCTGACAAACAGAGGCCAAGGACACCATTTTATCCCCTGGCTAATAGCCTCTTATGGACCTAACCTCCATGAAATTATCTAGCTTCTCTTTAAACTCTATTATAGTCCTAGCCTTCACAGCCTCCTCTGGCAAGGAGTTCCACAGGCTGACTACACGCTGTGTGAAGAAGAACTTTCTTTTATTAGTTTTAAACCTGCTACCCATTAATTTCATTTGGTGTCCTCTAGTTCTATTTAGGGAACTAATAAATAACTTTTCTTTATCGGCCCTCTCCACACCACTCATGATTTTATATACCTCTATCATATCCCCTCAGTCTCCTCTTTCTAAACTGAAAAGTCCCAGTCGCTTTAACCTCTCCTCATATGGGACCCGTTCCAAACCCCTGATCATTTTAGTTGCCCTTTCTGAACCCTTTCCAAGGCCAAAATATCTTTTTGAGGTGAGGAGACCACATCTGTACACAGTATTCAAGATGTGGGCGTACCATAGTTTTATACAGGGGCAGTAAGATATTCTGGGTCTTATTTTCTATCCCTTTCTTAATAATTCCTAGCATCCTATTTGCCTTTTGACCGCTGCACACTGTGTGGAAGTTTTCAGAGAACTGTCCACGATAACTCCAAGATCTCTTTCCTGATTTGTTGTAGCTAAATTAGCCCCCATCATACTGTAATGTATAGTTGGGGTTATTTTTCCGATGTGCATTACTTTACACTTATCCACATTAAATTTCATTTGCCATTTTGTTGCCCAATCACTCAGTTTGGTGAGATCTTCTTGGAGTCCTCACAGTCTGCTTCTGTCTTGACTATCCTAAACAGTTTGGTATCATCCGCAAACTTTACCACCTCACTGCTTACCCCTTTCTCCAGATCATTTATGAATAAGTTGAACAGGATTGGTCCTAGGACTGACCCTTGGGGACACCACTAGTTACCCTCTCCATTCTGAAAATTTACCATTTATTCCTACCCTTTGTTTCCTGTCTTTAACCAGTTCTCAATCCAAGAAAGGACCTTCCTCTTATCCCATGGCCATGTAATTTACACAAGAGCCTTTGGTGAGGGACCTTGTCAAAGGCTTTCTGAAAATCTAAGTATACTATATCTACTGGATCCCCTTGTCCGCATGTTTGTTAACCCCTTCAAAGAACTCTAATAGATTAGTAAGACAGGATTTCCTTTACAGAAACCATGTTGACTTTTGTCCAACAAATTATGTTCTTCTACATGCTTCACAATTTTATTCTTTACTATTGTTTCGACTAATTTGTCCCGGTACTGAAGTTAGACTTACCGGTCTGTAATTGCCGGATCGCCTCTAGAGCTCTTTTTAAATATTGGTGTCACGTTGGCTACCTTCCAGTCATTAGGTACGGAAGCCGATTTAAGGGATAGGTTACAAACCACAGATAATAGTTCAGCAATTTCCCATTTGAGTTCTTTTTAGAACCCTTGATGAATGCCATCCGGTCCCGGAGATTTGTTAACATTAAGTTTTTCTATTTGTTCCAAAACCTCCTCTAATGACACTTCAATCCGGGACAGTTCCTCAGATTCATCACCCACAAAGGACGGTGCAGATTTGGGAATCTCCCAACGCCCTCAGCCGTGAAGACTAAAGCAAAGAAATCATTTAGTTTCTCCGCAATGGCTTTATCGCCTTGATTGCGCCTTTTATAGTTCGATCGCCTAGGGGACCCACAGGTTTGTTAGCAGGCTTCCTGCTTCTAATGTACTTAAAAACATTTTGTTATTTCTTTTGAGTTTTTGGCTAGCTGTTCCTCAAAATCTTTTTTGCTTTTCTTATTACATTTTGACACTTGATTTGACAGTGTTTATGTTCCTTTCTATTTATCTCACTAGGATTGACTTCCACTTCTTAAAAGATGCCTTTTGTCCTCACTGCTTCTTTTACATGGTGGTTAAGCCACGGTGACTCTTTTTAGGTCTCTTGCTATGTTTTTTAATTTGGGGTATACATTTAAGTTGGGCCTCTATTATGGTGTCTTTAAAAGTTTCCATGCAGCATGCAGGATTTGGCTCTAGTCACTGTGCCTTTTAATTTCTGTTTAACTAACCTCCTCATTTTTGTGTAATTCCTTTGAAATTAAATGCCAGGGTGCTGGACTGCTGAGGTGTTCTTCCCACCACAGGAATGTTGAATGTTATTATATTATGGTCACTATTCCCAAGCGGTCCTGTAACGGTTATTTCCTGGACCTGATCCTGCACTCCACTCAGGACTAAATCGAGAATTGCCTCTCCCCTTGTGGGTTCCTGCACTAGCTGCTCCAAGAAGCAGTCATTTAAGCCATTGAGAAATTTTATCTCTGCTTCTCTTCCTGAGGTGACATGTATCCAGTCAATATGGGGGTAATTAAAATCCCCCATTATTATAGAGTTCTTTATTTTGGTTGCCTCTCTAATCTCCCTCAGCATTTCAATGTCAGTATCGCTGTCCTGGTCAGGTGGTCGGTAATATATCCCTACTGCTAATTTCTTATTTTTGGAGCATGGAATTACTATCCATAGCGATTCTATTGAACATGTTGATTCACTTAATATTTTTATTTCATTTGATTCTACATTATCTTTCACATACAGTGCCACTCCGCCACCCACCCGGCCTGCTCTATCCTTTCGATATATTTTATATCCCGGTATGATTGTGTCCTACAGATTTTCCTCATTCCACCAGGTTTCAGTGATGCCTATTATGTCAATCTCCTCATTTAATACTAGGTACTCTAGTTCACCCATCTTATTAGTCAGACTCCTAGCATTTGTGTAGAAGCACTTTAAAAATTTGCCACTGCTTATTTGTCTGCCCTTCCTGATGCATTGGATTCCTTTGTATGTGGTTGTTTGTCTGCTCTGGCCCATGGTTTGCCCTCTCCCTCCTCTCTTTCTGACTACAGCTTAGAGAATCTCTATCAATGGATTCTCCTCTAAGAGAAGTCTCTCCGATTTACGTGCATCTCCGCACCAATCGGCTTTCCCCATCTCTTAGTTTAAAAACTGCTCTACGGCCTTTTAATGTTTAGTGCCAGCAGTCTGGTTCCATCCTGGTTTAGGTGGAGCCCATCCTTCCTGTATAGGCTCCCTCTCCCAAAAGTGTGCCCAGTTCCTAATAAATCCAAACCCCTCTTCCCTACACCATCGTCTCATCCACGCATTGAGACTCTGAAGCTCTGCCTGCCTACCTGGCCCTGTGCGTGGAACTGGAAGCATTTCCGAGAATGCCACCATAGAGGTCCTGGATTTCAGTCTCTTTCCTAGCAGCCTAAATTTGGCCTCCAGGACATCTCTTCTACCCTTCCCTACGTCATTGGTACCTACATGTACCACGACCACCGGCTCCTCCCCAGCACTACACATAAGTCTATCTAGATGCCTCGAGAGATCCGCAACCTTCGCACCAGGCAGGCAAGTGACCATACGGTTCTCCCGGTCATCACAAACCCAACTATCTATGTTTCTAACGATCGAATCACCCACTACTAACACCTGCCTCTTCCTAACTGGCATTCCTCCCCTCAGAGGTATCCTCAGTGCGAGAGGATACCGCAACATCCTCTGGGAGGAGGGTCCCAACCACGGGATGGTTTCCTCTGCTCCCATTGAATGCTCTGTTCCCTTGAGACTTTCATCCTCCTTAAGAGCGCTGGGGCTCTCAGACTGGAGGTGGGACAGTACTACAGTGTCCCGGAAAGTCTCATCAACATATCTCTCTACCTCCCTTAGCTCCTACAGTTCAGCCACCCTGGCATCCAAAGCCCGAACTCTGTCTCTGAGGGTCAGGAGCTCCTTGCAACGGGTGCACACATATGCTACCCGCCCACAGGGCAGGTAATCATACATGTTACACTCGACGCAATAAACAGGATAGCCCCCACTCTGCTGCTGGGCTTCTGTCTCCATTTTTCTAATGAATAAGTTTAAGTATAAACTGGGATTCTTTTTAAACCTCTGGAATATAGATTATTATAAGAGTTATGTTTTAAAGAAGGTCAGAAGTCACTAGTGCCCTCTAACCTCCCCCTCTAAACTCCCTCTCCAAACTCCCTGTTAGCTGTTCCTGTTCACATATCAGCACAGGGCCCATATTCATAACTCCACATATAGCTATCACACAAGTACATGAATAGCATACATAGAATCAGTCGAAGATAAGATTTCATTTGACTCCTCACATGGCCCCCTTTGTATAGACTTTGGGGCAAACACCCCCCCGGGGGCGCAGCAGTGATCTGGCTGCTCCCCTTACAATCCAATAACGTGACAGGAGGAAGAGGGACAATTAATCACTAATCACTGTATTCTTTATAATGTTGGAAGTCCTGTCTAGCTCATACCCCCATGCTTCCCAAGTGTAGCTCTGTCATCTACCCGTATAAGCCTTTGAAGGGCCCTACCAAACTTATAATCCATTCTGGTCAAATTCTCAGTCATAGAATTTGAAAATTAGTCAATTTCACCTTTTCAGATGTTTTAATCTGAAATGTCATGGTGTTGTAACTGTCAGGGTCCCAACCCAAATGAAGGCTGGGGGGAGGAGGGGTGTTTGCCAGGCTGCTGTAGAGGGGTTGCTGGTTTGCCACCCTCACTTCTGTCCTGCCTTGGGAGCTGGGCTCTGAAGGCAGTAGGTGAGCTTCCTGGAGCCAGAGGAAGCTCCCAGAGGTGGAGATGAGTATGATCTCCCCTATGCTACTACTAGCTTCCCAGCCAGGGAGTCTTAGCTACTAGCCCTTGCAGGCTGGGGAGGGACAGGACTTGTTCTTCTGCTGCGCGGCCTCCCTCTATGGAAGATCAGACCAACCTTTGGATGCCTCCCTAGACTGCAGGAAGCTCTGGGCTGGGCCGCAGCCCCAGAACATCCTATATCTGGAGGAGGTTCCCTACAGTAGAGTTAGGTCCAGTCTATCCCTTGCTCTGGGAGTGCCCCATCTGGGGGTTCCTAGCTGCTAATCCTGGGCAGTGTCAGAGCTTGGCAAATTTGGGGCCCCCCAGAAAAATGGGTGCCTGAGCCCCAGCAGAAGCTGCAGGGGAAGAAGCCCCAAGTCCAGACAGCCTGAGCTTTGACAGGAACTGCAGAGGTGGAAGCCCCAGACCTGGGTGCCCCACACCCTGGCAGGACCTGTGAGTGTGAAAAATCTAATCCCCCAAAGCCCAGGTACCTTCTAATGTTTTCCATCTATGTGCAGATTTTCCCATCCATGTGTGGAATATTTTTTTTCTGTGTGCACAAAAGCATGTCTGGAAGTGCACCACAAGGAGAAACCAAAAACCTAACTGTGGGCACTCTGCTAATCAGCCAGGTGGCATTAGAATCTCTCCCGAGTGACTGCACAAGCGCACAGCTTACAGGGAACACCAGCAGGTGTGCTGGCAGGAGCTGAGGAGAATGGCTGCCTCAAACCCCAGCAAGAACCATAGAATCATAGAATACTAGGACTGGAAGGGACCTCGAGAGGTCATCGAGTACAGTCCCCTGCCCTCATGGCAGGACCAAATACTGTCTAGACCACCCCTGATAGACATTTATCTAACCTACTCTTAAATATCTCCAGAGATGGAGATTCCACAACCTCCCTGGGCAATTTATTCCAGTGTCTGACTACCCTGATAGTTAGAACTTTTTCCTAATGTCCAACCTAAACCTCCCTTGCTGCAGTTTAAGCCCATTGCTTCTTGTTCTATCCTCAGAGGCCAAGATGAACAAGTTTTCTCCCTCCTCCTTATGACACCCTTTTAGATATCTAAAAACTGCTATCATGTCCCCCCTCAATCTTCTCTTTTCTAAACTAAACAAACCCAATTCCTTCAGTCTTGCCTCATACGTCATGTTCTCTAGACCTTTAATCATTCTCGTTGCTCTTCTCTGGACCCTCTCCAATTTCTCCACATCTTTCTTGAAATGCGGTGCCCAGAACTGGACACAATACTCCAACTGAGGCCTAACCAGCGCAGAGTAGAGCGGAAGAATTACTTCTCGTGTCTTGCTCACAACACACCTGTTAATGCATACCAGAATCATGTTTGCTTTCTTTGCACAGCATCACACTGCTGACTCATATTCAACTTGTGGTCCACTATAACCCCTAGATCCCTTTCTGCCATACTCCTTCCCAGACAGTCGCTTCCCATTCTGTATGTATGAAACCGATTGTTCCTTCCTAAGTGGAGCACTTTGCATTTGTCTTTATTAAACTTCATCCTATTTACCTCAGACCATTTCTCCAATTTGTCCAGGTAATTTTGAATTATTACCCTATCCTCCAGATTAGTCGCAACCCCTCCCAGCTTAGTATCATCTGCAAACTTAATAAGTGTACTTTCTATACCAATATCTAAATCGTTGATGAAGATATTGAACAGAGCCGGTCCCAAAACAGACCTCATGGAACCCCACTTGTTATGCCTTTCCAGCAGGATTGTGAACCATTAATAACTACTCTCTGAGTACGGTTATCCAGCCAGTTATGCACCCACCTTATAGTAGCCCCATCTAAGTTGTATTTACCTAGTTTATTGATAAGAATATCATGCGAGACCGTATCAAACGCCTTACTAAAGTCTAGGTATACCACATCCACCGCTTCTCCCTTATCCACAAGACTCGTTATCCTATTAAAGAAAGCTATCAGATTGGTTTGACATGATTTGTTATTTACAAATCCATGCTGGCTGTTCCTATCACCTTGCCACCTTCCAAGTGTTTACAGATGATTTCCTTAATTACTTGCTCCATTATCTTCCCTGGCACAGAAGTTAAACTAACTGGTCTGTAGTTTCCTGGGTAGTTCTTATTTCCCTTTTATAAATGGGCACTATATTTGCCCTTTTCCAGTCTTCTGGAATCTCTCCTGTCTCCCATGATTTTCCAAAGATGATAGCTAGAGGCTCAGATACCTCCTCTATCAGCTCCTTGAGTATTCTAGGATGCATTTCATCAGGCCCTGGTGACTTGCAGGCATCTAACTTTTCTAGGTGATTTTTGACTTGTTCTTTTTTTATTTTACCTTCTAAAACTACCCCCTTCCCACTAGCATTCACTATGGGATAGGCATAAGGGGTAGGCATGCCAAGGCTGGGCACCCTGAGGCCCAGTAAGAGGTGCGGGGTGAGGTTTTGAAGCCCCTAACCTGAGCACCATGTGCCCTGGCAGAACCTGGAGGGGGGTGGCTGAAGCCACAAGTCCAGGATCCCCAACCCCTGCAGAAGCTGTGAGGTAGAAGCCCTGACCCCTGTGAGAAGCCATAGAGTGGAAGCCTTGAGCCCAGTTCCAGGACTGCTGCATTGTAGAAGTGAGAGTGTACCACCCTCACTTCTGTGCTGCCTCTGGAGCTGGGTCTGATTTCTTCACTGAGAGTAGCTATGCAGGGGAAGGACACATCCTGTCCCTTCCCATCCTGGACTATCAGCTTGGAGTCCCCAGGTGGCATTCTAGAAGATCGAATTTCATGGGGAAGGGCTTATTTCACAGTCTGTGATCTGTTTTTATAATTATATTATTAGGAAATGTGAACTCCATAAATATTCCAGGCATCAGAGTGGGGGTGCGTACTCCTTAAGTAAATGAGGTAAATACTTAGAAATCGAAATTTCTGATGAGGATTATATTTCATTTTTGGCATCTTCAATGGCAAAGTTTTTTTCTCCCTCTACAGGCTTTTGAGTTGAGGGTTGTTGGTCACAGATTTAGTTCAGCATAGTAACTGATTTCTTGTGGTGACTCAAAAACAGATGAGATTTTGTACGAGCTTGAGTCCTCAAAAAATGTTGTAGAACTTTTATGACCTTGGTGCTAGTGGTGACCAAACTACCAAGATATAAAGATCCCATCAAAGGCAGCAATTTAACATTTTGGTTTCCTGTCCCACAGAACAGCTGGGGGGTCTGAGTCCACATACCCGCAAATATTGTAGAATTCAGTCATAAAAACAATATGGGCTGGATTCAAATGGAGCAAATTAATCTTACTGGAGGGATTATGGGCTGGGTTCATATCTGTGTTGCTGCCATTGCCCTTGCAGGGTCAGGAGGAAAGTAGCTTGCAACCATGGGACTTCCCTTAAATTGAAGTCCTCCAATGATTCGATGGTTCAGAGGGGGCAGAGAATTACTGGCAGTGGTGTGTGCGTGTTTGTTAAAAATGCCTCAACTACGTCCCAGATTCACCTTCTCTCCAGCCAACCCCCAACTTGTATGCCTCTGGAAGTGGTGATAAATTGGAAGAGCTCTGCCTTTTGTGTGGATGTTCTCGGAAATGAGGGCCTGCACCCCTGGGCTATGTCTACACTCGCGGCTTCTTGCGCAATAAATATGCAAATGAGGCTAAGCGTGAAATATCGCCAAGCCTCATGTGCATACCTAATGAACTGCCATTTTTGCAGAAGAGGCTCGTGCGCCAGAAGGAGCTGTCTACAGTGCTCCTTCTTGTGCAAGAAAAATCCTCTTGCACAATGCCGTTATTCCTGAAAATAATCAGCTTGGCGGCATTGCGCAAGAGGGTTTTTCTTGCGCAAGAAGGGACAGTGTAGACAGCTCCTTCTGGTGCAAGAGCCTCTTCTGCAAAAATGGTGGCTCATTAGGTACGCAAATGAGGCTCGGCGATATTCCACGCTTAGCCTCATTTGCATATTTCTTGCACAAGAAGCCGCGAGTATAGACATAGCCCTGGTGTGGGGTGTAATGCAGCAAGAAAGTGATCCTATTGGAATTCAGGAAGTGTGCCTGACCATGGCTAAAATTCCCTCCCCCAGTCTATGGAGAAGAACAGGAGAGTGGTTGATGGGAAGTATATAAGATCTAGTATAATTAAGGCCTTATTCCCAGGGTATGAGAGAGACCTAATCCTAGACCTAATCCTCCCTCTTCCCCCCATCCCCTTTTAGTCAGTCAGAAAAGGGGAAGGAGAATTGACTGGAATATAGAGGATTATGGCTGTTAACCAGAAGACCAAAGTACCAGGGAAGGAGAAACCAAGCAGAGGGGTTCCCCTGACATAGAGGCCCAAGGGGATCCCTACCCAAAAGAAAGAAGGTAAAAAATCCACAAAGTGGAAGGGTTTGGGCCCTGAAGTAGGGGGCAGACCTTGATTCCTTCCATGCACTCTTCATTGCAGCAAAGAGGAGTGTGAGATCACCACAATAGTATTGGCCATTTGCCACATGGGGTATCCTGACACATAGACATTTGCAACAGCCTAACTAATGCAAAGGGGGAGCAGCAGGGCTATGTTGAGCCAGGTTAAGGACACGGGGCCAGTTTTATAAAAGTATTTAGGTTCCTACATGCATTAAGGATGTTAAATTGCGGTTAATTTACTAATCGAGTAGTCAATGGAATTTCCATCGACTACTCAACTAGTCGATAGGCACTTCTGCATTCCTCCTTTGAAATGTACAAGAGCCCCCGCTGGGGCATTTCAAAGGAGGAATGCAGAACACCGCGTGCAGCCGGGGCCAATGGGAAGTCCCACTGACTCTGGGCTGCATGCGGGCCTGCCAGCTTTGAAATGTACAAGAGTCCCCAGCTGACCCCGGGCTCCATGTTGGGCTGCCGATTTGAAATGCCATGCGGAGCCCGGGATTAGCTGGGGACTGCCCAGCTGACCGTGGGTTCCACGTGGCATTTCCCCAGAACCCGGGGTCAGCTGGGGAAATGCTGTGCAGCGCTGCCCTTTGAAGTACCTCCTCTTCCCCTCTGCCCTTTGCTGCCTCTATCTGATAGAGGCAGCAAGGGAGGGGGGGATCAACTAGTCGACTGACTATCTGATAATCTTCTGCTTATCGGATAGTCAACTAGTCTTTAACATCCTTAATATGCATCTTCCTATATGCATCTTCAGTTGCCTAAATCCTTTTGTACCTCTGGCCCTTACTACTTCAGTATCTCACTCATAGGAGCTGACTTCCCCTCCAGTTGGGGGTGCTCGTGCACCTGCCCTGCTCCCATTCCACCCCTTTTTCCAAGCCCCTGCCCTGCCCCCATTCCACCCCTTTCTCCAAGCCCCTGTCCCTGCTCTGACCCTATTCCACCTCTTCTTCCAAGCCCCGGTCTCTGCCCTGGCTGTTCCTTTGCCCTCCCAGAGCTTCCTGAACACTGCAAATCAGCCGTTTGCGCCACATCGGAAGTGCTGCAAGGGCAGAGGAGGAGTAGGTCAGTGGGGTTGCTGGTGCATGGGGGAAGAGGAGCAGAGGGGGGAGCTTAGTGCTGGTGGGCCACTAATTTTTCCCCGGGGATGCATCAGGCTTGGAGTGTGATGGAGTGCGGTCACAGAAGATCTCTTGGGACTGTTCCCTGGTGTACTGATTCTGCCACTGACCCTTGCCTTCTTGGTCTCTGGAGCTCCCCACCACCCTGTTGTTCTGCTGGGTCAGATTCTCTGGTCTCCCCCCAGATAAGGCACAGAGCCCCGAGAGAGCAATATAGACACTGAACCATTTCAGCTCTGGGAGAATACAGTTCTAGGGCACAGCACCCATGAAACCACCCTCCTAAAAGGGATTAACCCCCCGCAGATAAATCTGTCTTTCTTTGAGTAAAAAGTTTTAAACAAGGAAAGCTCCTGTGGATGTTTGCCCTCTTTAGCAATGAAAGAGAGAATATGCATACTGATTGCTATACTCCAGGTAACAATTATTTACACTGGGCTTGGTAGTAAACAGAAGTGTTTTTATTAAGTATTAACAGTAGGATTTAAGTGGTTGTAAGTGAAAACAGAGATCAAAGTAAGATACAGAATTAAAATGAAAACAAAACAGATTGCCAGTTCTCATACACTAAAACTTATTACAAATTCACCCCAAAACCTGTTCTTATTTCAGGAATGCTTCCAAGTCAAAGATGATCTTTTTCTCTGACTTGGGTTGTTGGCTCTCCGCTTGTGTGTGTCATGCCAGCCAAAGACAAAGGGAATGATAGCTTCCCATTGTTTTTATAGAGATTCTCTTGTGGGAATCTTTTGTCTCAATCCTCCCCTTCCATGGAAAATTACCTGGTCAAACTGGTATCATGGCACCAGGTGGTATGGTCACATGTTTTCATAGCACCAACCACTGCTTTAGACTTAAAGGACAAACATGGCTGACCTCAAGCTGTTAAGGCTTCTGGAGTACCATTGATCACTGTCATTTGCACATTTAAAACCATGAACAATCCCATGAACTTCACATGTCTAACTTTACATGCAAAAAATGATACATGTACCAAAATAAGACCTACAGATCCAGCAGACTGTAACATTAAAATTGATAGGTTTACATGAGGTATTTTGTCCAAAGTGTGTCTGAGTTATGCATATTTATAGCCAGAAGCCAATTTCATAAGTTATAGGGAAGAACTCGTCACATGGAGCACTCATGGAATTAGTGTCTATGCTCTCACTGCATTTTGAGTTGAGCTGGCAGCAACAGCCATCCCTAGATGAAGGGACATATTTGTTGTAAGAAGCCCATTAGATATCACTGAGCAAACTCTGGTTTCAAGAGATAATTTTGTCTCCTTCAGTAAGCTGTCAGTTTATCTAACTCTCACAGGATGCTTACCCAGCCTTACACTCAACCCTGGTGCTCACTGTCTGAAGAGTGAGGATCAAATTTAGATTTTACTTATTCCCATGAAAACCCCACTTCCATTAGTGCAGTTACAAGTTTGTAACCGAGAAGACTTTGGAACTGTCCCTACTAAAGCGCTTTTTAGAAACAAACCAGAGCTTTATAAAAAAGATTTCCCCTCCTCAATTCTGTGGCAGCTGAATTAGGAAATTAATAGATGAGGCAGGGTTAAGTAATGTGTAATACATTGTGATCTGAATAATGTATATGTAAAGTATATATATATGAGAATCCAAGCTGTTAAGCAAAAGGCAGCTTGTTTCAAAAGTGAAACAAGGATCAGTATCGAAGAGAAAGGGAAGCTTTAAAAATACAAATTATATGGTTTAATAGGTGAATTAAACAAGTTCAAAAGTAATTAGTGCCCAAACTCTATTAAGCATCACTTAATTTGGGAAATTTTTACTAAGGCTATGTCTACACAGCAGCCTTAAGTATCAGAAGAGTAGCCGTGTTAGTCTGAATCTGCATAAACAACTAGAAGTCCTGTGGCACCTTATAGGCTAACAGATTTATTGGAGCATAAGCTTTTGTGGGCAAAGACCCAAAGACATGCATCTGACGAAGTGGGTCTTTGCCCACGAAAGCTTATGCTCCAATAAATCTGTTAGTCTATAAGGTGCCACAGGACTTCTTGTTACTACAAGCCTTGTTTTTGAAATAATGTCGAGCTGGAGGACTTCTTACTCTGAGTCATGGTAACCCTCATTTCACAAGGACTAAGGAAAGTCAAATGAAGAGTGTTCTTCCTTTGACTTCCAGCTGTGTAGACAGCGCCAAAAGCCAAATTAAGCTGTTTGAATTTCAGCTACGCAATTGACATAGCTGAAATTGCGTAGCTTAATTCGACTTTAACCCTGCTCTGTAGATGTACACTAACAGAATAATTTTTTTTCTAACACAGTACAGATGACAAGGAAATAACAAACACTGCAGAGTGCCTTGAATAATCACATTTCACTGTCTATCTGAGAGGAGGAAGATTTGCATTAATATTTTTAAAAGTAGATTTCTTTTTAATATTCTTAAGGTCCTTTCCAGAAAGGCTGAATGTGAAAAGGATAACACCTTGATGCTCCAGGGCATTAACCAACCTCTAATTAATAGGGGTTAGGAAGAAACTTTCTCTGGGGTTTGGTTATCTTGTAAGTGCTTGCTGCAGGTCTTCTTGACCCTTTCTCTGAAGCATCTGGTGCTAACAAATGGTAGGCAATATACTGGATTAGATGGACCAGAGCTGCGATATAGTATGGCAATTCCTGTGTTTCATGACAAAGCAATAGTGCTGCTGTGCTGGATGTTACCCAACTTTCATCTCTCTCTCTTGTCCTACATTCCTTTCTGTTGATCTTTTTTCTTAATATACTCCTGGCTCTTCTCAAGGTTGGTGGAAGGATGGGGGTGGGTGCTACTTGAATAACATGATTGGTATTAGAGAGGAACTGCCAGATGTCTGGACCCAAACATTTTGTATCCCAAATGTTTTGGATATGGACCCAAACATTTTGGATCATGGCTTAGACACTGCTGCTGTAAGAGACATGGGCTATGTCTACACTGCAGAGCTTTTCCAGGATACTTCTGGTATCCCGGAAAACCTCTGCCGTGTCCCAAGGAACGCATCTGCTTTTCCGAAAAAAAAATTCAGAAAAGCAGATGCGTTTTTTCAGCATCCCTGTAGACCTCGTTCTACGAGGAAGAAGGGATGTTCCGAAAGAGGGTTTTTTCCCAACATTTGGCCCCGTGTAGAAGGGCCAAATGTTGGAAAAGCCTCTTTCAGAAGAAAAGCGGAAGAAGATACACAAATTGCAGTTCACAATTTGCGTATCTTTTTTCTGACTTTTCTTTATAGTGTAGACATAGCCATGAAGTGCAACCACCACACTGACTCCCTTTCAGGTCCTTCTTTCAACTGGAATATGCCTGGCAGTATGCTGCCTAGAGTTGTTCCTCCACCCCGTCTCTTCACCACAGGGCAGTGGTTCTCAAATTTTTTGGCCCATGGCCATTTTGCTAGTGCTGCAGCTAAGGAGAATGGTTTAATTTATTATTAAACAGATTAAGCATTTCACCTTTATCATGTTAGTTTAACAAACTTCATTTTAAATAAAGTAAAATATTAATTTATGTCCAACACAAAAGGTTTCAATGTTTTCTTTATTTATGGCAGGGGTCGGGAACCATTTTTGGTAAGGGGCCACTGACCCACAGAAAAATAAGTTGGGGACCACACAAGTAAGAAGCAAAAAAACTCTTCCACAAACCTCCAACCCTCACTAATGTGGCCCCCAACTGAGACACCTTGCTTCTCTGGCACTCCAACCCCATGGGGTGAAGGGAAAGGACAGGGAGGATTGAGGTTCAGGGCTTCCCATAGGCCAGATTTACTTGTCTGGGGTTCCAGAGTTAACAGATTTGTGTGGACCCTCTTAGACTCTGGTATGGGGACAAAAATGAGGGGTTCAGTGTGCGAGACAGGGCTGCCAGTGAGTGGGATAGGGATCGGGGTGTAGGAGGGGGTGAGGGTGCAAGGTCTAGGTGGGAGATAGGGTGCAGAAGCAGGCTGGGAGTAGGGTATCTGGCCAAGGGGGAAGGAGCAAACCAAGGGAGGATGCAGTGTGTGGCCAGGAGGGAGGGTGCAGGAGCAATGGTGGATGGGGGTATGTGTCTGGCCAGGGGGAGGTGCAGGAGCAAGGGAGGATGCAGAGTATGGTCAGGAGGGTGGGTGCAGAGTGTGGCTAGGAGGGAGCATGCAGGAACAAGGGAAGGTGATCCTGACCCTGGTGTGGCCTGGTCCTGGAGTTTCAATGATGGGGAAGTTTCAATGGCCTTAGAGTTTCAATGGTGGCGACCCCAGCCCATGTGCTTCTGAGAAGAGAGAGCTACTCTCTCTTTGCAGTCAACCCAGAGCACCATCCTTCACTCCAAATCCCACCAAACTTTGCTCTGCCCCATAGCTTGTACCCTCCGTGTGAACCCCCAACCCTCTACCCCAATCCGAAGTCACTTATTCCCAGTCCCACCCCAGGGCTCACATTCCCAGCCAGAGCCCTCACAGACTTGCACCCCAACTCTCTGCCCCATGGCTGAGCCCCCTCCCATGCTACAAATCCCCTTGCCCTCTTCATTACATACATTTTGCTATGTGTACCAATAGCAAGGTGATGTGTCTCACATCAAATTTGGTGTGCACAGCGAATTTTATGTGGTGAGGGGGTGGGAAAAATTATAGAGAACACCAGTAGCAACCTAGGTTTTTTAATCTAGGGCTTCAGTGTGTACCCTCATTTATAATTCCAGGTTAGGAATAGTTGAACCCTGGGTCCCAACCTGGGGATCCAGTGTCTGTGGGTCCATGTCCAGACTTTCTAAGGCCCTTCCAACAATGTAGCTGCTCTAGGCGTTTCTTCATGGTGCAATGTAGGAAAAGTCGACTGTGCACCAACCTTGACTGCTCAGAGGACAAAGAAGGTTGGCCTATGGGACTGTGGAATACTTTTGGTAGACACCCATGGGGCTGCGTCTATACTGGCAGCTTCTTGTGCAAGAACTGTTTTGCGGAACAGTCCTTGCGCAAAAAGTCTTCCACAAGAGCGCGTCTACACTGGCATGTGCTTTTGCACAAGAGATGTGCTTTTGCGCTAGAGCGTCTATGGCATTGTGGACGCTCTCCTGTGCAAGAAAGCTCTGATGGCCATTTTAGCCATGGGGTTTCTTGCGCGAGAAATTCATGTTGCCTGTCTACACTGCCCTTTTGCGCAAGAGCTCTTGCGCAAAAGGGCTTATTCCTCGTGGAGAGAGGAATAACTCTTCCGGAAGAAGCCCTGTTTTCCGATGCTAGACTGTAAATTTACTTGCGCAAGAACACGCGTGCAGTGTAGACACCCGGCAAGTTTTTGTGCAAAAAAGCTGCCAGTGTAGACGTAGCCCCAGATTATAAGTCCAGTGGGGCTGCATTTACCCTGCAAAGCAAAAGGGTTTGAACCCTGGGTCCCTATAGGGCCCCTGGGTTTGAGCCTTGGGCTAGTGTGATTTGTTTGTAGACAGAAGGGAGGTTAGTTTCGAGCCTGAGTTTGAACCCTGAACTTTTAATGAGACATAAGCTTGTAAATCACTGAGGCATTTTTGATAATTTTAACCACCATCTACTATTTCATTGACCTTGTTTGGAGAAAACCATTGGATTCTAAACACGAGGGTATCTGTTCTTGGGGTTTTTTTAATTCCTTATGTAGTGAATCAAGCAGAGTAATTTTCAAACTGCTCAGAAATTAGAACAAACTCAAAGAGATACATTTTTTGTAAGAAAATCCAATGTTTAGTGCTCCCTCTGCTGGTTCTATAGCAGTAGTTGTTTGGCAACAATAAATAAACAGCTGTGCAGATTTAGTTGTGAAAGATGGTATACAGATAGCAATACTTTGGCATTTCTAACCACGGTACCATATGCTCCCCTGTTTAGACTTCCAGGTGACAGATGCTTTCTAAATATCTATTTAAAAGTTAGGTAGATAGTGGACTAAATTGAAGTTATTTTTTATATTGAACATAAGAGCTACACTAAGTTGATTTTAGCTCTATTCAAAACAAAGGAATAAAATGTCAATATTTGCTGAATGCAAAGGGACAGATTCTGCAGGAATAAATATTTTTAAACTGTAAGAATAGCATTTTAAACAATGCAGAGGAAATAACAAAGATTAAAAAATGACTTGACATGGAACTCTTAAACACTGGAAATTCTGAAGCATTTCAGATGGTTACATTTTAAGATGAAGCAAGAGAAGCTAGATGTAAATTCATTTTAACTTACCTAACACAGACTCTTACTGCAAAAACACAAAACCAGATTTGGTTTCTTGTCAGTCAGAAATAGCTAGCACTTCTGTGATAGTGTTCATATAACCCAAATGTATTTCTTTAAATGAGTGTATGACAAGCATTAACTAGACTTCCTAACAGCTGGGTGGATAAGAGGTGCCCACGCTACTTAAATAACATTGCCTTTAGGTTGGAACATGGCAACTGTCTGATAGCACATAGTAATGCTGCACAACAATTTAAGGTAGGAAACAAAGTAAGGTGCATACAATTGAAATGACAGGGAAAATTTAGTTAGGGAGGAAATATTTAAAGGGAATGAAATAACTCCAAAGAGCAGCTGAATAAAGTTTCTTCGGTGTGCTGGATACTTTGGACATGAGTCTGTGTGGTCAGAAGACTTCAATAAGGAGATAAAGTTTTCGAGTATCTCAAAGACTTGGTCTGTCAGCGTATGTCCACATTGCAATAAAACACCCTGTCTGGCTCCAGGACTGCCTCAGCTCAGATGTAATTTTATAGCCTTTGTGACCCTGACTCAGCTGACATAGGCCAGCTAAAGCTGTTTTATTACAGTGAAGTCATATCCTTGGAACCATATCTTGCAAGGCACTTAGCAGCCTCTATTCCTGCTGATGTGAAAGGGAACTGAGGCTAGGTCTACACTAACAGGTTATTTCGAAATAAGTTATTTTGAAATAATAAATCTCGAAATAACTATTTTGAAATAAGCTTATTCCTCTCCACAAGAAGGAGTTATTATTTTAACATAACAAGCCCATTATTTCAAAATAACAAGCTTGGTAATGTGGATGCTCATCTTGTTATTTTGAAATAATTCCGCAGAGTAGACATACCCTGAGGGTGCTCACCAACTTTTAGGATATGGACTGGGGTAGGGACCCTATCTTCAAATCTGTTAGCACTAATCTCTGCTTCCTCAGCCTAAGCATGTTATTCAAATAGGCCGAGTTTGCTCTGTATTAGAACTGTTCTTTATGTCCCACTTGGTTTTGTTTTGCATTTTCCATGAGAGCTAGCTAACATTTTTTTCATTTGCATATTCTTTTGGTTGTTAAAAAATGGAAAATTTAAATTAAGCTGAAAAAAATGTGTGGAAAATTTTCATTTTGGTTGAAATTTTCCTTTTTTTTTTTTTTTAAACAAAATACCCTTACATTTTCCAGTAAAAATATTTATTGGAAAGTTTTTTAATCAAACCATTAAAAAAGTTGCACAAAATTCTAAAGCCAAATTTTTCAACATGTCTGTCAAAATAATTTTGACGCTTTACAGTTGGTTGTAGCTTCCAACTGGTGCTGCACCAACTGGAATCCCATGCTATTTACTGAAGGAAACATGCTGGTTTAGAGAAGGCCTCAGCCTCCATGGCTGAATAGCTAGGAATGCTGCAATGTGTGTGGGGGCAAGGAATCACAGTTGCTGTTTTCTGTATGGCATAGAGTACTGTACTATGACACGAAGACTGGCTGGAGTATGTATAAGCCCAGATATTTCCAGTTGCACTGGTAATGTAATTTACACTCAGTGTGCTAGACATACACCCTTCCAGTGTAGCCTTTGTTTCTCTCCCATTGCATTTTTTGCATTTTCAGGACTAACATACAAAAGGTCAACAGAACTTGAACAAAATTATCATCTCACTGATACTCTGTAACTGCCCATACCCTTCACTGCCACTGTAGATTCCTGGTCATTTTCTATACAACTATAAAAACATAGTTTTTTAGTTTGCTGCCAGCAAGGATGCAGTTCAAAATTCATTTTTATTGGATTGTCTAAAGCCCCTAAGTGCGTGCACAGACACAGATGGAGACTCACCCTTCCCCAAACAAAATCATATACTGTTTTAGCCTTTTATCTTATTGAACACAGGAGGTTAAAGCGACATAATGAAAAGTCAGAAGCGGGCTGAAGTGGATCAATATATTGCTAAATTCTTATTGAAATTCTAATGCTTTGACTGTTCCATGCAGTTTTATTTCTGCTTAACATTTGCTGAGTAAAAGTCATTGCCCTAGAGATGCAAGCTTTATTGACACAAAGAGATGGAAATGATTAGCTAAAAGGTTTCTCCACAAAGAGAATAAAAATCTGCTGAAACACTACAGGATGGATCATGAAAAGGAGGCTGAATGAGTTCAAACAAGTTATTAATTTTCAAAGGTACTGCATCTTAGAGCTTAGCATGCACAGATCACACCAAACCTTTATTCTATTTCCTTTATAGAATAACGTATGTCTCAAAAAAGCTTTGGGTTATGAAGGGTATATACATCCATGCTTTTTAAATTGCATAAAGATATTTTATCATTTCCTAGACAGATGATTATTTTAATTAAAAAAAGAAATGAATGTAAGTATTTGCACACCCTGGACTTTCATGGGTTGACATTATGGACTGATCCTACAGTTCTGACAAAGTCAAAACTCCCATAGCAGTAAATTCTGACTATTTGCACTCCTGCCCTCATATATTTTCTATTTGATCTGTCCTGCAGCAGGGTAGGTGTATTACTTATGAGTGTTTAGCTCTTTAGAAATCTGAGACATGCAGGCATAGATTTTGCTCACTAGGGATGTGAACGACTATGCTTATCGGATAGTCGACAGGCTAGTCGATTAGTCTCTTCTCCCTCACTTGCTACCTCTATCAGAAAGAGGCAGCGGGGGGCGGAGGGGAATTGGAGGGGGTGCTTCAAAGTGGAACTGCTGCATGGAGCCTGGGGCCAGACACTGGGCTTCAGGCAGTGCTGCAGCTTTGAAACACTGCATGCAGCCTGGGGCCAGCTGGGGTGTCCCCAGGCTGCATGTGGCGTTTCAAAGTGGCAGTGCCTTGTGAAGCCTGATGCTGGGCTCCCCGTGGTGTTTCAAAGCGGCAGCACCTCATGGAGCCTGGAGTCAGCTGAGTCTCCAACTGACCCTGGGCTCCACATGACGCTGCCGCTTTGAAACATGCGGAGCACGGGGCCGGCGGGGGACTGCCCCACTGGCCCCATGCTCCCCGCAGAGCCTTCGTCTTTGAAGTGTAGCAACAGCCCTAAGGCTGTGGCTACACTTCAAAGGTGGAGATGCCCTTTCAACTAATCGAATAGTCAATGCAAATTGCATCAACTATTTGATTAGTCAGTTAATCGAAATTTAACATCCCTACTGCTCACCATGCATTTGAGCACACTGAGGAATTGGGCAGGTGTCTGGTTTTTAGACCATATCAAGGAACAGGAGATGTGTTCAGACTTGACTTTGCCCTTCACACAGTACAACAAAACGTTGGAGACCTTGAATATCAGACTGACCAAGATCTAGTGGAGAAAGGGGAAAATTCAATTCCTGGTGGAGAGTAAGGGCCATGGGAAGGGAGACTCAGTTGTTGGCCAGAGGCATGACAAAGACATGGAACGATTTACTCTCTGGACTACGGTGAGAAATTGTGTGACATACTCTCAAAGAAACTGTGGAACCACCTGATCAGAATCCTGTACAGCAAACAGGAGAAGATTAAGAACAAGCTCTCAAAAAAAAACAACTTTCCATACAAACTTCTACATGGCTGGACTTTACAAAAATAAAATGAGCCATTTACGACACACACTTTGCTTCCCTACAGTGAGGATACTAAACTATCTAAACTCCTACATGCCACAAGGGGCCATGACAGTGGTACCCTTAACTCACCCAATAGTGTTAATCTGTTTAGCTACACACTTAGCCTGGCAGAAGAGTCTGTCATACCTCGGGAGTTTTCTTTCTGTCCTACCAGTCCTACATGCACGATACAGTTCTGCGGTGATCTGGAAGCCTACTTCTGCCATCTCCAACTCAAGGAATGTTTCCATCATGCCACTGAACAGTGCACTAACCCACAGAAACCATCCTACCAACACTAAAAGAAGGATTCTGCATGGTCTCCTGATGATCAAAACAACAGACTGGATTTCTACATAGAGGGCATCTGCTGACGTTCACAGGCTGAAATTGTGGACAAGCAGCATCGCTTGCACCATAACCTTAGCCATGCAGAATGCAATGCCATCCCCAGCCTCAGAAGCAATTCAGACTTTATAATGAAAGAGGCTGACAAAGGAGGGGCTGTAGTCGTCAGGAATAGGTCTGCACCATCGACGTTCTTACATATTGGAGCTGACAGACTCTGCAGGCCCCTGGGTAAAGGGGGGTTGGCTCTGTGCTTGGGGGAGGGTGGGACTGAGGCATCAGCATTGCCCAGAGTGTAGCACATCCTCCCCCAGTCCTTAGTGCTGCCAGGAGCGCACAGTGTGACTCTGGCAGCGATTTAAAGAGCTCGGGGCTGACACCACTGCTCCCTTTTAGTCACTAGGCCCTGGGGCAACTGTCCTTTTGGCCCCCCACTGTTGGTGGGCCTGCTCCTACAGCTTAGAACAGGACTTAGGCTTCTTAAGCCGGTGGTTTTCAAACTATGAGTCCTGACCCAGTACAGGGTCCTGGAATGTCAGGCCCTGGGTCTTGTTGCTGCAGGGGGATTGGGTGACCAGTGGGGGTGCTAAGGCCGCACCCTGCCCGTCCTGGCACCGCAGACTGTGCTGGGCCCCAGAAGCATCCAGCAACAGGCCAGGCTCCTAGGTGTGTGTGTGTGTGCGGGAGAGTGCACAAGAGTCTGCACACTGCCCCTGCCCCAAGCACTAGCAGTCCCATTGGCTGGGAACTTGCTCCTGGCTGCTTCTGGGGCACAGCATGGTCTGCAGTGCCAGGAGAGGCAGGAAGTTGCCTTAGCCCCCTGCTGCACCGTTGACTGGGAGCCACTCAAGGTAAGCCCCTCCTGCCCCAGCCCTGACCCCCACTTCCCTAAGCCAGAGCCACCTCCTACAGCCAAAACTTCTCAGCCCAACTCCAGTCAAATTATGTTGGGTCATGGGCATCAACAATTTTCTTCAACTCGGTCATGAGAAAAAAAAGTTAGAAAACCACTGCTTTAAGCTGTGCCAAGGTTGAACTTGCTCCCAGTTGTCCCAGGGACTGTGGGTAGGCAGCAAGGGGGCACATCTCACAGCACAACTTGACCATATCTAAGGATCTATACTGTGCACTTTTTAAAAACATGGGAACTTCTCAACAAAATTTACTAAATCAAAAAGACTAAATACAAATCACAGTTCAGAGAAAATGAGATGAGAGCTCAGTAAACCTCAAACAAAGCTAGGAGGGTTGAATAAGTATGTATATTGTTGCCAGAAATGTATGGAATTTAATTCTGGTTTCATGCAGGTTTTAAAGCTTTAAGCAGGTTTTATTTTCAATGATTAAATATAATTTTTTCAGTGCTTTTACATGATTAATGTAACAGTCTGATCCTTCCGGGAGCGCATCATAAATACAATCCACACTGGTGTGCTGTGTATGGTGAGTTTTATTGCTGTAGCACTTTATGAAATTATTCTTTGGGAAATCATAGATAGTCAATGAATAATTCAAGGCACAGAATAAAATAAAATCTAATAAGCACCGGGTATGATTGAACTTTGACATTATTATAGTAATGTGTATATATAAACCTCCTTGTTCTTCTGGAACCAAGATTCAAATGTAGCATGATTTTTGTAGGAATAGACATTTTCATAAGTAACTCGTTTGAGAAGAAGGGTGACATTGATTTACTAATTGGTAAGCTGTCAACCTATAGAACTTGGAACTGTTCCAAGAGAAGTGACAAAATAAAGGATAATTGCAGAGGAAATATAAGGTTTTGGATGGGGATCCCAAACACACAAAGCAAAGCGCTGGTCTATACTAACGAGTTATTTTGAGATAATGGGGTGGTTATTTCAAAATCTGTACTCCTGCTTTCCTTGGGGAATAACACTTATTTCAAGATTGTTATTTTGAAATAGTGTTAGTGTGGATGATCTGGTGCTGCTAATTCGAAATAATTGGCCTCCATAGGCCTCTCACAGCTGCTCTTGTGGCTGCTCTGGCCACCCTTGCCATCTTCACTGCTCCCCTTCTCCTGTGGAGCTTAAAGCTCCAGGCTGAAGGAGAAGAGCTTTTGGCATGTGGCCAGCTTGGTAAGCACCGTGCCATATAGCAGGAGTCAATGGAGCCATGGCAGACCCCAATGCTCCCTCAAACCCTTCCACAGCTGCCAGCACACCTGCAGCACCCCAAACTGCCACTGGCCAGAGACGCAGGAGAGCTCCAGCCTGGACTGATGTGGAGATCCTGGACCTCACTCAGGTCTGAGGGGAGGAGACCAACCTCCAGGATCTCTGCACCAGAAAGTGGAATGCTGACGTCTATGGATGGATGGCTGCTAGCCTGGCCGACAAAGGCCATACCCGGACCTTCAACCAGGTCCACATGAAGATTAAAGAGCTCCAGCAGGCCTACAACAAGGCCAGTGAGCAGAGTGGACACTCCAGGATGGCACCACACATGTGCTGCTACTATAAACAGTCACCTCCCCAACTGTCATCATCAAGTCCGGCCAGGACACACTCAGCATCAGCCTCCACGAGGGTGGGGTTGAAGATGACAGGAGGCAAACCAGGTGACAATCCCCCCAGGATGCCTCCCAAGCCTCGATCAATCTCAGGGAAGGCACTTCAGGTCAGTTCTATAATTTTCCCTATCTACACAAGGGGGCAGGCAGTGGGCTGCGAGGGGCTGTGCGCTCCTCACTCAGCCTTCTTGGCCTGGGGGGTCTCACAACAGCCTGTGCACATGGGTGTACATGGAGCACCAGTCCGGACCACTCAGCCCCATGATGCTCTCACATGGGAAGCCCTCAGTCCTTCTTACAGGGTTCCTGGAGAGACCTGCCTTACTCCGGCCTCTGTGGTGCGACACCTTCCCACGACAAGCCACCACTAAGGAGTCTGGAGTCATGGAACCACACAGCAGTGTTGCAAATGGCACAGTCATCTTGCACTCAGACAGCATCCGCTCCTGGTCAAGTGCAGCGATGCGGAGGAGACTAATCTCATGTATGGGAACCTTCTGGGAAGGAAGAGGAGGGGAACCCAGTATAACTCTCTCTGGAAAGCAGCCTCTGCCGTTCACACACACCTCCCTCCAAGATTCCCACCCAGCAGGCAGGGATAGAATTTCTCTCTCTGCAGGATGCTGCCAGTGCCAGACCCAGAGTGTATGAGACACAGAAGGAAGCTGGGCCACTCTATCCCCCTCTCCCACCCGCAGGCTGCTGGCTTGGCCAGCACCTTTGGATGCCTACTTGTCCCCGGACTGTGGGTGTAGCGATGCTACCCTAGGATGTCTGTCCCTGCAGGAAAGTGCCTGCTGTCTAGGCAACATATGGCCTTACTCAAAGCACACTGCCATCATCTGAACCAAGACCTTCAGTGTCAGCTCAGAGATTAGGGCTAGGCTTCATGCACAGTGTCACCTGGGATGACTGCTCTTGTCACTGTTTTTCACAACTGAGCCATCTGTGAGCATGATGTATCCACCACCTCCCAGGCCATCTACCCAACCACACAGGATCTGCAGGATGAAGAGAACCTGGGAGGATCTAATGAGGGAGCAAATGGCCTGCCTGCAGTCCCTTATCTGGGGTCTTGCAGAGGAGTGCCAGGAGTAGGCTGCTGACTTGGAACACCAGAAGGCCTCCTGGGACCAGCTGGCATGCCAGCATGATGCCATCTGCACCTCCCTCACCTCGGTGATGGAGCACATGGCCTTGAGCATGGAGTGGGCCAGCAGCCACCTCCCTGAAACCCCCACCCATGGCTTCCCCTTCTAACCCCCCCAGGAGCTCCTGGGCCAGAATATGGAGTGGTGGGACCTCTTGGGCAGCTGAAGTCTCCTGAGCTATCCAAGGCAGGCACCAGCCTCAGCCCCAGCCCCAGCCCCAGCCCTGATCTCCCCTTTCCATTTCTCCTTCCCCCATTCCAGGTTCTTTCCCCAGTCCCTCCCGTGTTGCATATCTCCCCAAAACTGTCTTGTTTTTTCAACAAAGAAGGCTTTTTTATTTACTCTGCGGGCAAGGGGAGGGAAGGAGGGTAGGGGGAGGAAGGGCTAGGGGAGGAAAGGCACACAGAAGGAATGCAGGGACCCCTTGTGGAGAGGCATGGGGGGGGAGTCTCACAGCTCCTTTGAACAAAACTCTCCCTCAAGGCCTCTCTGAGAGCACAGCCCTTTCATGTACTTACTGAATGGCACTGGTGTCTGGCTGCTCGTATGCTCTGAACGGCTGTTCAGCCTCTGCCCCCTACCCTGGCAGGAAAGTCTCCCCCTTGCTCTCACAGAGGTTGTGTAGCACACAGCAGACCGCCACCATGAAGGGGTTGTTGCACTCGCTGAGTTCCAGATGGGTGAGGAGACTCCAGAACCTCCCCTTTAAGCAGTTGAATGCACACTTCACCACCATGTGGCACCTGCTCAGCCTGGCATTGAAGTGCTCCATGGTGGGGTCCGGACTGCCCATGTAGGCCTTCATGAGCCAGGGGAGCAAGGGGTAGGCTGCGTCATCCAGAATCACTATTGGCATGTCCACTTCCCCAACTCTGATGGTGTGGTCAGGGGAAAAAGTGCAGGCGTGCATCTTTCAGAAGAGGCAGCATTTCTGGAAGATGCGGGCATCATGCGCCTTCCCCAGCCACCTGACATTGATGTCAGTGAAACGTCCCTTGTGAGCCATGAGGGCCAGCAGCACCATAGAGAAGAACCCCTCTCTGTTTATGTAGTCCGAGGCATGCTGGTTGGGAGCCAGGATGGGGATGTGAGTGATGTCTATGGCCCCCTGCAGTTGGGGAAGCCCATGGCAGCAAAGCCATCAATGATGCCGTCCATGTTCCCCAGAGTGATGATCCTGCGTAGCAGCTGACTTGGAGCTGACATGGTTGCTGGCCTTGGCTACTTGCAGGAGTACGGCCTCGACTGTGGATTTCCCAATGCTGAACTCGTTCCCAACGGAGTGGTAGCTGTCCACTGTGACAAGCTTCCATAGGGCAATGGCGATGTGCTCCTGCAGGAGGACGGCGAGTTGCTTGCAGGTGTCCTATCACCTGAGGGCAGCAGCAAACCACTTGTAGAGCTCAGGGAAGGTGCCCTTCAGCATGCAGAAGTTCTGGACGCGCTCCTGATCATCCCACTGCTGCATGACAATGTGGTCCTTCCAGTCCAAACTAGTCTTCTGCCGCCAGAAGTGGTGTTCTGTGGTGTCCAGGGGACTTAGGAGCATTTGCAGCAGCAGGAATGCCAGGACCTGGGTGAGTAGGGCCTGTGGTCCAGGCTGGTCCTTGTCCTACTGGAGCAGGGTCCTTGTCCTACTGGAGCAGGGCCTGTGGTCCAGGCTGGTCCTTGTCCTACTGGAGCAGGGTCCTTGTCCTACTGGAGCAGGGCCTGTGGTCCAGGCTGGTCTTTGTCCTACTGTGGGCGGTGTGGACAGATTGCTCCATGAGGCCAATGAGCCTAGCACTGCTCTGCAGTCACTCTAGCTCCATGTTGTGAGTGCTCTGGTGTCCACAAGGGCAACCAGAGACACTGCATCTGTTTTGTGTCCCGTGCGGGGGTAGGCAATGGAGGAGTAGCATGTGAGACAAGGAGCCTGTGAAAGCATGTGTGTCAGCTTACCTGACCAAGCAGCCACAGGAAGTGTCCACTCTCCTGGTTCCCTTCCCAGAGTGCTTCCGGGAGCTTTAAGTCTGAGGCAGGCGCCAATCAGTATGGACATGCTATTTTGAAATAATTCTGAGTAATTTCAATGCTCCCCTGTAGTGGGGAGAAGCTATTTCAATTTTGTTATTTCGGGAGTTCTTTCGATTTTAGTAATTTTGAAATCATTTCCTAGTGTAGACATGCCCTAATTGTCCGCTGGGGGTTGAAAATGCCACCATAAGCAAGACAAAATAAAAGAGAAAGGAAAGGATGAGTCTCATGAGAGGATAACACAACTCCGATCCCAGGCAGACTGAAACTGGAGCAGAAATCATGGCAAAAGCCACCAATCCCCCTGCTTAAATTTGGGCAGGGAGCTGTAGCTTTGCTGAGGAGAGAAACAGTTACTGTCTTCTTTCTCCCCTAGCACAGTGTCATGTTAGGCCTGCTGGCCTTTTTATGGGCATGAAGGAGACAGATTGAGAGCTGGTTGGTTTAGGGAGGTAGGCTGCAGAAAGATGAGGATTTTGGGGTGAGACAAAGGAGGACTCAGGCAGGTGAGCTGACAGTCTGAATATTAGTACTGTATTGAGGCTGAGCCTTTGTGGAAGGTTCAGGGGCTTAATTCCCATTCTGTTCCCAGCCTCATGAGTTATGAAACTATCTGGTCTGAACCCCAGATGTACACTTGATGTTGGTCTGCTAGGAGTCGAGCAACTGATTTCAAATAGAATCTGCACTGGCTCTTCCCATGAACTATGAGGAGCTAGCTAGGGCTCTGATTGGTGTGCATGCCCAAACACTGAGTGTTAGTCACCAGTTTAATCCATCTTTAACATTAGAGATGGATTTAAACCAAAATCCCCAGGAACAGAATGCCCTCTAGCTTTAGAATAAAGTAAGATTCAAAATCTGGCCCATCCCCTGTTTCAAACTACACCACTGGCTCCAGACTGTACTCATTAAAAACAACGCTGCTCCAACTACTCCTTAGCACTTTCCCATTGATGTATCTATTTTACCCAGCAGAAACACAGGGCCATTTCTGCAGCTGTTGTAAATCAAAGTAGCTCCATTAATTTTAATAGACCTAAGCGGATTTATATTAGCTAAGAATCTGACTTGCTGATTTCAGTGGAGCTATACAACCTTAACATCTGGCCCACTGATTTCAATGTAGTGACACTGTTTTACACAAGGTGAGCATATGGCTTGTTCAAGTCAGCTGAGTTACATTGATTTAAAACTGGATCAGGCCCTTTATATTTTTGATTGTCTTTTTCTGGTAATTGAAGCAGCAGTAGAAAAAGGAAGTGATGGATAAATGAGCTGTCTAAAGAGGTGACTATCAAGGGGGCAGAATTCTCAATTACCTGGACCGTTAAAGATTAGCAAGAATCTTGGTGGATTGCCATGAAAATGACACAAAGATCCATAAATTTGTAATTGCATTGAAGAACTTGCCTCCCTTGTTCTTTAGGGGAGTCTAAAAAATTAGAGCAATTTTCTTTTTCTTAGACTTATCACTATTACGCAAATATGGAAATTTGAAAGTGCCTGGGAATAGTCCTGTACTTAATTTTGTTGTGTTTTCCCTGCTCTGTTTGGGGATTTTCACATTTAATTTCTTTTGCTTAGCTTGTGAATTAATGTTTATTTCACTAAGCTAAGGGAATCAGCATGATTATTATGGAAGGACCTGGCATAAATGTAAACTAAAATGCAATAAAATACAAAGAAGGAGCTGGTTTGCTTTTGGAAATTGAGTGTAAGAGATCTTGGCCAATGCAGGTAGGTAAATGCTACATATTATATCAAGCTTTTTTGTTTATCTAAAGAAATTATCAAGTTTCAGACAATTCCTATATTGTTTGCAGTGTTGCAGTGGTGTTGATCCCAGGATATGAGAGACAAAAAGTAGGTGAGCTAATATATTTTATTGGATCAACTTCTGTTGGTGGAAGGTACAAACTTTCTGAGCTTCACAGAGCTCTTTATTCAGCTGAAGAAGAGCTCTGTGAAGCTTGAAAGTTTGCACCTCCCACCAACAAGTTGGTTCAATAAAAGATATGACCTCACCTATCTTGTCTTTCTCAGTTCTCATATTGTCCGTTTGTGGCAAGTGAAATTGATTAGGAACATCATTGTCAATTTGGTCCTGACTCTGTTGTATATTACTGCAATATTTGCGATTGTAAGAAGGTTAATATAGATCCATGTTAATTTTAAAGAACCCAGGGAAAGAATTGCTATTTTCACTGGAAACACATAATTAATGGATTGTTTTAAGTCACTTCTCTGTCTTTAACCCTTAAAACACTGGCTAGTCCAAAGAGACCAGATCACAGCCCAGAGAGAAATCAAACTCTTTCCTTCATAGGTCTTTCAGTTGTTAATGTAGGGAGCAGGAGGTGCTGTAGGGAGAGAAACCCGTAGTCCTACACTGGATCTGCATCAATGAAAAATAGGAGAAATATGTGAAGTTGTAGCAGTTCCAGCAGCACTGGGCAGGTTAAAGTGGGACCCAGTCAGGCGCCATTTTGGTGTACGATGGGGGCACATGTGCATGCGGCAGTAGTGTGTGGGGGGCAAGTGAGGACATGGGGGCAGACTTAGGAGAGCAGCTTCAGCATTGTTACTGAGCATGCTCAGTACAAGTCAAACAGCAAATTGGAGGGGGGGGGACCAATCTTGTTTGCCCTCCCCCTCTGACATCACCTCTTTCCAAGGGCTACTAAGAAAACGTGAAAGCTAGTTTTTTTGGCAGACAACTTAGCAATTATCTGACAGGAGCACTGTATCTAATGCCTATATAAAAGAAAGAACATTAAATAAATATTAGATCCACTCAGCTCTAACGCTAACATGTTTGGACATCTTGTGACAAGTCACTTAAGGGACACTGGTTAGGCTTAAATTTTTAAAGCATATTTTTACTTTGTTACAACAGTGTGGAGAGAGAGACACACTGTTAGGACTCCTGGGCTCTATCTTGGGAGGTAGGGGAGTCTTGTGGGTTACTGCAGAGGGAAGATATATCTAGGTTCTATGTAAGAATATCAGACTAGTCATACTAGGTCAGACCAATGGTCCAGTATCCTGTCTTCCAACAGTGGTCAATGCCTAGTGCTTCAGAAGGAATGAACAGAAGAGGTAATCATCAAGTGATCCATCCCCTGTCACCCATTCCCAGCTTCTGGCAAACAGAAGCTAGGGACACCAACCCTGCCCATTCTGGCTAGTAGCTATTGAACTTATTTCATTCTTATTGGAACCCTGTTATAGATTGAACTTTTCCACCATCCCCTGGCAAAGAGTTTCACAGGTTGGCCATGAAGAAATAATTTCTTTTGTTTGCTTTAAATCTTCTGCCTATATATTTAACTGAGTGATCTTCTTGTGCTATGTTAGTGAAGAAGTAAATACCATTTCCTTATTTATTTTTTCCACGCCATTCATAATTTTCTAGACCTCTAGCATATCACCCATTCTTTAGTCATTTTTTCCTAGCTGAAGAGTCCCAGTCTTTTTAATTTCCCTTCATATGGAAGCTGTTCCTTACTCCTAATCATTTCTGTTACCCTTCTCTGTACCTTTACCAAAATCCAATACATTTTTTATTTGATGGGATGACCGGATCTGCATGCAGTATTGAAGATGAGGACATACCATGACTATATATAGATGTAATATGATATTTTCTGTCTTATTATCTCAGGGGTGGGCAAAAGGGCCTCCACGGGCCAGATTGAACCTCCAAGAGGATTGATCTGGCCCACGGAGGCCCTGCCGCTCCCCAGCCCCGGGCCAATCAGGGCCTAGGGACTGGGGAATGTGTGGCGCTTAGAGTCAACCCTGATGGTTGACTCTAAGCCCAGTGACCCGAGGGCAGGGAGTGAGAGACTTCATGTGTCCCCTGTGCCCCCAGGCCAATTAGGGCTTGGGAGCAGGGGGAGCACGCAAAGTTTCCTCCTGCCCATATCCTGTCCTGCAGGGAGCACATGGCACTTAAAAGAGCCGCGTGCTCCTTGCAGGAAGGGGGCAGGGTGGGAGGAGACTTCGCATGCTTCCCCGGCCCCCAGGCTCTGATTGGCCTGGGGGCAGCGGAGCGTGCAAAGTCTCCGCCCCCCTGCAAGGGGTGTGGCGTTTCCTTGAAGGGTGGGGGCAGGGTGGGAGAAAACTTTGCGTGCACCCCACCACCCCCAAGCCCTAATTGGCTGGGGGATTGAGGGAAGTGTGTGAAGTCTCCTCTCACCGTCAGGGGCACTGATGCCTATAGGGAACCACCACCTGTTCAGTCTGGTGGAAGGCAGGAATACAGGGCACTGGATAAGTGGTTTTCTCTTTCCAGAATAAACTACAAGAACCTGCTGCAATAAAATGAAAACAGGAAAACACCTGGGGCTAATTAATTAGATTGCTCCTTCAGGCAAGTCACTCAACACCTGCAGCCAATTACAGTCAGTGGAGTTGCTTTAAAAGGTCTCCCCTAAGACAAAAAGTGTCAGACTGGAAGGAGAAAGGGAGGAACAAGAAGAAGTTCTGTGTGAGCTGAGAGCTGGTTAACAGGTACCAGAGGGAGACATTTTGGAGGGGTTGTTTGGGGACATGGACCAGTGAAAATAGCTGCCCAGTTGGAAGGAAAAACAATCTTGACTGCTGCTGCTACTTTAGGGTCCCTGAGCTGGAACCCAGAGTTGTGGGCGGGCCTGGGTCCCTCCCAGACTTTCCCCCACGTTAATGCAGAGCCTGTCCCAAGAAGGGAGACCAGGACTATCAAGGGGTTTTCACATCAAAACCATGGACTAGTGTGTGATGAGTATGGCTCACTAAGCTGTGGATCCTGCCTCCTGTAAAGAGAAATGGGTTGTGTATAGGACCACAGCCAGTCTCTGAGGCTAATATTATCCGTCAGTAGTGTGAGACCCACAGGGCACTGCCAGAACTTTGCACAGTATGTGTAGTAGGGATTATATTTTTCCTTGTGCATTATTTTGCATTTATCAACATTGACTTCCATGAAATTCAAATGTTTAAGCTTTGGGGGGTACAAACCCTATTATTCCCCACCCGCCAATAGCATCCCAGGACCCATGGGCTTCAACAGACCCCAAAGGCCATCCATGAAGCCAGCTTCTATATTGAAAAGACCTAGAAACTATTTTAAGTGAAAACTGAGACTAGCATCAGCTCTTGAAGGTGCCTAGAAATCAAGCAACCAGTAGACTTTTCTGGCTTCAGAGATTAGCTCTGCTAAACCATGCCTGAGTGGGGACCTTGAGGCTACGTCTAGACAGCATTGCTATTTTGGGATACCGGAAGTATCTTGAAATAGCTATTCCATGTCATTGGCAGAGCGAGAACTAGAATACTGAAGATTCTGTCTTTCTCTGCTCAATCATCCAGACTATATTATTTCTCAGACTAAAGGTGAATAACATGTAAGTAATAGAAATTAGACTGAAATATTTCTTAGACATCTCTGTTATGAAATTTAAGAGGTTCTTGAAACTATAGTGAGATTTACAAGAGTTGAGTCACAACTAGAATCTTTTATCTGAACCGTAGTGATCTATGATGGTTTGGTTGGACCAAATGGAGCTATACTGAATAGTTGAGAATCTGGGCTTTGAATTGCAACTAATTTTTAGAACAGCATATCATGCCACAGTAAAGCTGATTATACAACTTTTGTTCAGGAGTTTCGTTTCTTTGATTATAATGGAAAGGGGATCTGGCTGTCTTGGCAATTAAAGAAACCTTAACTTTATGGGACTTTGTTAGACACCTGCAGCATCTATTATACACGAGGGGATCAGTTATCAAAAAGGTGACTTTTTAATACAGGATTAAGGCTGAAATGATGAATTCTCCATCTGTTAAACCGACTCAATTTCTGGTGACATTATAAACTGAAAAGGGCAGCAGGCTCCTTTTTCATCATACACCAATCTCAGAAAGAAATTACTGTATAAAACATGCTCAGAACTGAAGGTATAACACATCTAAGTCCTTGCTGAATGGTCTAAAGAATGCAATTTATTATAATGTCACCTGATGCTTTTGCTGGATGCCATTTGGACAAACGTATCTGGTTAAAATCTCACTGAATTTTGTTGTGACTGATAGAAATTGAGGAAGATTGGCCCATCTCAATACCCAATTAAATACTCCACGTATTGCATAGCACTTGACAACAGTGAGTCTCCAATCTTCTAGAGAAGGGGTGGCTAACCCGTTCCCCCGTTCCAGACGAAGAACCACAATAGCAGTGGAGACAGCGTGAAGAGCTGGGGCAAAGTTGTTGATTTAAAAAAAAAAAAAAAAAAAAAAAGCAGCCATGGGATGGTGTACCAGCACCTATTTTCCCCGAGCACGGCTTTTTTTTTTTTTTTTAACTCCACAAAAGGGCAGGGCCGTGAAGACCCGGGGAAAAGTTGTTGAGAAGAAAAAAAAAAAGCCGCCCTCCTGCAATGAGGAGTAACGGTAGTTCGAATTAGGAGCTTTAATTCGAACTACCTAGTCCGTGCCGCGTTTAGCCGCGGGCAGGGAGTTCGAACTACGGGGCATTTAAAAATGGCGGCGCTCGGGAACATGCAAATAAAGCCCGGGATATTTAAATCCCGGGCTTCATTTGCAAGTTCGAATGCCTACATTAGCCACCCTAGTTCGAACTAGGGTGGCAGTGTAGACATACCCCCAGTGTAGATGCAGAGTACACCCACAGAAAGAGTTCTGCTGGTGTAGAAACAGTACCTTGAAATCTGCTGTGTTGAAATAAGTACTTTTCTGTTGACATTGCTGCTATATGGGGCTTTTGTCAGCATAACTCTTTGTGTCTCTGTCTGTCTGTCTGTCTCTCTCTCTCTGTGTTCTTTTCACACCTCTGAGCAACATAGCCATGCCTTGAAAGAGGGTATACTTGATTGGAAACACTGAGTTTGGAATGTAGTTTAATTGGAAAACTGGACCTGAAGGGTAACTGTAAAGATAAGAGGAAAAGTCCTCAAAAAAAAAAAAAGGCTCCAATTTTTAGAAATGGTTCTAGCTAGTTTGAACAATAAAGGAGAATCAATGTGGCTTTTAGCTTTGATAATGACAGTCAATATGAAATACCTTGTTTGTTATATAATAAACATCACTGCTGTATAAAAGAACCAATCCTACATAGTTATTCTGGAGCAAGCCGGCTGTGATGAGAGGGTAATCCTTGGAACGGATCCTTTCATGAGTATTTTGATCAAATACTTATGTCTGTGTGTTACTGTGGGATGTATTAACTGTTTATTATTTAGGCTTTCTAGACAGGTTTATACCAATTATACAAAGACCACTCAGCCTTTGGAAATAATAAAGGAATTTAGATCAAATTGGTGTGATGATAATATCCCATATAAAACAATGATATCAATAAAATCCCAACATTTCCATGAAAAAATTCTGATTTTTTGATTTTCATCAACATTTTTCTTTTAACATTTTTTAGTTTTGTTGAAGTTTTTGAAACAAAAATCTAAAAATATTCAAGGCAAATAGCTTTTGATGAATTGAAGAGTTAATTAGGTCAAATTAAAGGAGACGGTATTTCTTTTAGGGCACATCAGGTTGGCTTCTCATTTAATCAGTCGTTTAATAGTCAGGATGTCTCACATCCATTACATAGAACCAACTTTACATTGGAAAAGCATCTAAGAGGCTTTGCTGTATCTGACATTTATATTGAGGACGGAAAGCCAATTAATACACTTAATGAAAGCCTGAGTGTTGTTATCACTGGTTATCCAAGAATGGCATATCATGACAATAGCCTTAGTGCTGAATCCTAGAGTCTTTTTCAACAACATGCTAAAGAGCAAGAAGCTTATGTTCTTCTCATCAAGGATACCTTTTAGGGTATCACAGAGGTAATTTCACTTTTTATGACTGGGCTGATAAAGATTCAAGCAATTGTAGCTTACAGCATCTGCCTTAGATCTACTTCTAAAAACAGTGGGAACATTTTCATGTAGAAGATAAGACAAAGAGGAAAAAAACAACAACTGCTTTAGCTCAAGTTGTTGAAAATCTGTGCTTCTGAAGCTAGAAGGTTTTGGTTCTGTTCCCACTGCCATGAATACACTGCACACCCTCTGCTGTTCTACACAAGGTCATAGCTATGTTAATTGCCTGGCACAGGGAGGACATGACAACAAGGTAACAGGAGCCTGCTTGCGGGAATGAAAAGAAATGGTGAGTAAAGAGAACCATAAAATGAACTTTTTTTCCATGGAAAACTTTGACTTTTCACAGAAAAACCAAGATTGATTTTTTTTTTTTTTTTTTTGCACCAAACTGATGGTTTTTGGGTTTGGTGTTTCAGCCACAACTCTCTGCAGAAGGCACACCCCACATCACAAAACATTTAATTTTAGATGAATCCCCAAATTTTTGTGGAAAAACAGTTTAAACAAAACTTTCAACAGTTCCCTCCCACTGACAGGTTTGCAACTTCTTTCACTTGCCCCTAATGAGTGCTGGGCTCTGTTTCCCAGTGGTAATGTCTATAGCCTGATGCCTGTTCACTGTCCTGAATGATCTATGTGTTCAATGCCTGAGATTGAAAGCACTGATCCTTCAAAAGCTGTCAGTGATTCTACCTGCCCCATACAGCTGAAGACCTGTGGAGAGGCCAGACTTTGTGTACATGCTGCCGGTTTTCAGATTATATTCAGTATTCGATGTATTGCCAACTATAAACATTCACAAATCATGACTTGCCAAATCAAAACATTTACAAATCATGATCCCACAAAATCCTGAGACAGGCTTAAAAATAATAATTTCAGATTCTTCTTCAAGGAGTGTCCCCATGGGTGCTCCACCGTAGGTGCTTCAGTGCCACTGTGCTTGAGATTGGAGATTTGTGATGGCAGTGCTCCTGGCCAGTCGCGTGTGCGAGGAGCCGGTATGCATTCTGAGGAGGCTATTGCGCATGCGCAGCCGGTCCCCCCCCATCCCCTCAGTTCCTTCTCAACCGCCGCTGGCTACGGTTGCAGATCAGGAGTCTCTCTTTCACCTCATTCAATACTTACCTATCTGTAAATAGTTTACCTCAGAAAACCTGTCCTAATCTCTATTCTTTAACGTTTGTTAGTGGTAGTGATAAGATATTTAAGAGAGCGGGAAAAAAAGAGAAGCAGCTCTCGCTTCACTAGTGCTTAACAGCGCATACCAGCCTCGCGCTATTACCGACTCTCCAGGATATGCTGGGTTCACCTGGATTCAAACGGTGTATGACCTGCAAAATCTCCATTTCAATCTTCGACGGCCACAAACAATGCCTCCGCTGTCTTGGGCAGCAGCACGTCACAGACAACTGCCCACATTGCCAGAAACTGACCAACCTGTCCAGGAGAGCAAGGGAGCTTCAATTAAAAATGCTCCAAATTGAGAAAAACGCTAGGTCACCTACTGACCCTGAGCAATCCACCCCTCCCAGACAGAGAGCACCTGGGACAGGGTCGGAAAGAGCAGCTCCCTCTGGGTCGAGCCCAAAGGATTGGGAGAAGAGTAACCCTAATAAAAGGTCTTACTCCTCCTCAGGGACTTACTCTCCATCAAGGAAATGCTGCACCCCAACCCACAATACAAAAGGGGTCGGACAAGCAGCCATCTAAAGGAACCAGCAAGGAGAAGAGCCAAGATCCCAAGCACACACACTGTGCATTAGATAAAGCGCTGACAGAGGCAAACGGTAAAGGCTCCTTGTCAGCATGGGCCAGGAAGTCTGCACCAGCATCCACGGTTTGAAACAAACCATGCTTACACATGGCACCGAGCAAGAGCACGTTACCTGATGCGGCACTGCAGAAGCACACGGCACTGACCGCTCATATAAGGCAGCCAGTGATTCAATGCTGCTGCAAACCTTTCCTGCCTCCCATCCTCCACTACTACCTGCCCTGCCCAATGCCACAGTTCACAACGGCAACTGAATTGACAATTCAGTCAGTACTGGGGACGCCTCTGTTTGGTACCGATGGTACCCCAAGTACTCTACGGGGCACTCTCTCAGCCACTCCAGCCAGCTCAGTGGCAGCAATATTTAGTGATGAGGAGGATGAGGTGTCCAAACCATTTCACGTACTGAGACATTACTTTCATAAGTCTCATCAACACACTCAACAATGGCAGCCACTACAGTGGGTCCCACCACCTGTCATGCCTAACTGGCCATACTGGGACCCTTGGGTGGTTTACAGACAACAATTTACACAGCCACAACATCCACCTATGACACTGTGATCCCATGCACCAACCATGCGGTCCATAGAGCATTGCAGCTCAGACACAGAAGAGCAGGATGGGGATATCACGGGGGAAGAACACAGTTCACCCTCCTCTCCACCTGCATATACTTCGGCCACATCTCCTGACGACACAATAATGCCTACACCATCAAAAATGGGATGATATTAAATCGTTCCATGAGCTTTTCAAAAGAGTGGTAGACACGCTAGAGATCCCTCTATTAGATACTTCACAGACTCAACATAAGCTCACAAACATTTTATACATGTCTCTCCAACCAAAACTGGCCATCCCTATGAACGAGGCTCTCATGGACCTGGTCAAGAACATATGGAACACTCCAGCGACAATCTTGCCAACCTACAAATGAGCTGACAGAAAATACTGTGTAGCTCCCAAGGAGCAGAATTCCTGTTCTGCCACCCAACACCAAACTCTCTGTTCATAGAAGCTGTCAATCAAAGAGGGAGACAACAAAATACACATATCGTTCCCAACGATAGGGATTGGAAGAGGCTGGATACGATGGGAAAAAAGGCATACTCATCAGCAAGCCTACAGATCAGAATAGCTAACTACATCACATTATTAGCAAAATATACACACCATATTTTTGATCAACTAGCACCTTTTATTGATTCCGTTCCAGGCACAAAGAGAGAACAGTTCAAAGCAAACATTAAGGAGGCTACACTAAAGGCTCATACAGCCCTACAAGCTGTGCTGGACTCTGCAGACACAGCAGCCAGTTCTTTGGCCTCGGCTGTGGTAATGAGGAGGGCATCCTGGCTTCAGCTCTCAGGCTTTCCAAGAGAGGTCGAATCCACTGTAGAGGACCTCCCATTTGAAAGTACAAAGCTCTTTGTGGAGGCCACAAACATGTCCCTCCATACCCTGAAAGATTCAAGGGCCACACTCAGAACATTGGGCATCCAGGTACCTGTGACAAGTTGGAAACAAAATAGATCATTCCAACAAAGACACAGACCTCCAGCATTCAACCAACAACGACAGTTCGACAATAGATGTAGACAATGTCAAAATAGACACAGACAGATGTCTGAGCAGTCATCCACCCAACAACCATCAACATCCAGATGACAGATTTGAAGTCCCGGTTGAGGGTCTGACAACCCCGAAATTTCCAAGCAGAATCATCCACACTATTTGGCAGCAGACTAGCTGACTTCTATCCAGCCTGGTCTGCCATTACCACCAACAAATGGGTGCTAGAAGTCGTAAGAACCGGCTACTGCATTCCATTCATAACTGTTCCCCCACCTGTCCCCCCGCCTGTCCCTCTTTAGGGACCCCTCTCACAAGAACTTGCTCTTACAAGAGACGTAACACCTCCTAACCTTAAGCACTATAGAAGAAGTACCAAAACAACACAGGGGCAAGGGTTTCTACTCCCATTATTTCCTTACCACCATAAGGAAATTCAACATAGGTGGAGACCTATGTTGGATCTCCGCAAACTCAACCGGTTCGTCAGATACCAACGCTTCAAGATGGTTACCCTGACTATGATTATACCTGCCTTGGAAAAAGGAGCATGGGTGTCTACCCCTGACTTCCAGGATTCTTATTTCCACATATCAATTCATCCATCACACATGAGATTCCTCCATTGCACAATAAAGGACAGACGCTTCCAATACAGAGTGCTACCATTCAGACTTTCGACAGCCCCACGAGTATTCTCAATAGTACTCACAGCAGTAGCCGCACACTTAAGCAAAATCTGAATTACTATATTCCCTTACCTTAATGACTGCATAATAACAAGCTCTACACAACAGGAAACACAGCAAGCGGTCTTGACAATCAGAACCCTCTTCAACACACTAGGGTTACTGTTAAATGTGGCAAAATGCACTTTGTCCCCTACTCAAACTCTGGAATTCATAGGGGCAAACCTAGACTGTGCAAAAGCCAGAGCCTACCTATCACACCACAGATGGCTCTCACTCAAGCTCTTGATAGAAACAACACGATCAAGCCCATGTATAACAGCACGATTATGCCTGCAAATAATGGGGTACGTGGCAGTAGCCACATTGTAGTACCTCATGCTCGATTACGCATGCGACCATTGCAAGCATGGCTGTGCACAACCTATCGGCCTTACATTCATCCTTTGAGCAAAAGCCTTACTATGCCCAACAAAATAAAATCCTCCCTTACATGGTGGACAATACACAACAATGTATGTGTAGGAGTCCCCTTCCAACAGATTCCGTCATCAGTAACAATCACTACAGATGCCTCGCTCCTAGGTTGGGGGGCCCATCTACATCATGAGCTCGTACAGGGTCAATGGACTCATGATGAGACCAAGTACCATATAAACCTACTAGAGCCGTAAGGAATGCCTGCATGCACTTTCCTCCTCTCATTTGAAACAAAATGGTACAAATACTAACAGACAACATGTCTACAATGTACTACATCAACAGACAGGGAGGAGCACGTTCACATCACCTATGCCAGGAGGCCATATGCCTCTGGGAATGGTGTATCCCATGAAACATACACCTGATCACAACCTACCTACCAGGCAAAGACAATACACTAGTGGACAATCTAAGCAGACAATTCCCACAAAACCATGAGTGGAAGATAAACAAATCTATGCTCACTCATCTTCAAGAAATGGGGCTTTCCAAAAGTGGAACTATTCGCTAAACACAAGAATACTCGCTGCCTGCAGTACTGCTCAAGAGTGGGAATAAGTCCCCGCTCCCTGGGGGATGCCTTCAGTATAGAATGGAATGTACACCTGGCATATGCGTTCCCGCCATTTCCCCTTATACAACGAGTGATCCTCAAGATCAAATGTGACAGAGCCAGAGTAATACTCATAGCACCCAACTGGCCCAGACAAATGTGGTACCCGTACCTGCTACAGATGAGCGTTTGGCCACCACATTGATTCCCACCTGTCACATCTTTGCTGACGCAATGAAACGGTTGAATTCCCCATCCAGCCATCCACAAGTTACAGCTCCAGGCATGGATGCTAGTTGGTTAAATTCCATGGAAAGGACTTTTCCGGAATCAGTACAGCTCATCCTTACAAATTCCAGACGACCTGCAACAAGAAAGATGTATGATCAAAAATGGAAAAGGTTCAGGGCTGCCACATGGGCGTCCACACATACCTTCATGCAACATTATGCGATACAGACATTCACTGAGTCAGAAACAATATTTGGCCACACAATACTCTCGGCCACACAGGCTCAGCATTCGAAGCTGCCACCTCCTACTACAAATACTGCTTCGTAATCACCTAAGGTGGAGCACCCACAGGGACACGCCTCGAAGCAGAAGGGAAGGTTACTCACCTGTGCAGTAACTGGAGTTCTTCGAGATGGTTGTCCCGTGGGTGCTCCACCACCCAACCTCCTCCCCTCTGCTTTGGACTCCAGGATATCTGGCTCTGAGAAGGAACTGAGGAGGCAGCCAGCTGCGTGTGCACTCCAGATTGCATGCACTGGCACTCTGCCCGGGCAGTCGGTCATAGGGCACTGCTATCACAAATCTCCAATCAAGAGTGCAGTGCTGCTGATGCACCTGAAGGTGGAGCATCCACAGGGACAACCATCTCTAAGAACTCCGGCTACTGCACCTGATGAGTAACCTTCCCCTATGAGCAGGGCTCGCCGAGCGGTGGCGAGCCCTGCTCGCCAGCCGCGCAGTTCTGCGCTCTGCGCACGCGCAGATCGCGCCGCGCCGGCTCTTCCAGGGTGTAATCTACTTGCCCCGGGCAAGTAGATTACACTATTTGTTGAGCCCTGCCTATGAGGACTAGAAGCTATTTAAAAAAAAGTAAACTAGAGCTGAGAGTCTCACCTGAGCATATGATTCCAGGAGCGAGCGCTTTAAGGAAAATATTGACTATCTCATGATAAAATCATGAGCACTGGCAGTGTAGCAGCTACTATTGTCTTTTTTTTTTTTTTTTTAATTCGTTTATGCGTTGAGCAAAATTCTACCTTCAGTGACACCCATAGAAGCTTGCAACTTCAAAATTCTGCACTTATCATGAACAAATGGATATTGGAAGATGCATCCTTTCTGAGAATATTGAAATCAATATTATGGCACCATCATATAAACCTACAATAATGACTTGAGATGGTTGTGCTTATATAATTGTTGGAAGGCTATGTAAGGACGAAGTGTTTCTGTCTTTCCAAGTGATGTTCAGTGAGGAACATTCTGTTCAATCCTTGAGGAACAGCCACACTACCAGGATTCAAGTAAGCTACATATACAAAGAAATGCAGTTCCTAGGAATAGGCATTGTGCATTGGTGTGGTCACATTATCAACATGACTTTAATCAAAGCCTCTATGCACATACAATTTTGTGCATGCAGGTGATTTGCACATATAATAATGTTTACATTTACTTGTAGGTGCAAATGTTAGACTTGCCACTTAGAATGTGTACAATCTGCATGTGAATTGAGTGCAAGAGGATTTTGCATGTGTAATTCTGGTATTGGTACACACAATGGATCCTGTACAACCAATGTCTGTGTGAGGCCATCTTTGGCAATGTAGAGGCTGTATTTGGAAATTTGGATGAGTAATTAGACAATTTCCTCTGCTCACTTGGAAGGGCCCACAGAACCCACACAATGTCGTTTACTATAAGGAATTGGAATAGGAATGTAAAATCCTGTTTAATTAGTTAACCGGTTAATTGTCATGTTTACTGGTCAACTGATTAAATGGGAGTGGCCCCTTACCCCTTGTGGCCGGGATGGAGTGACCCTCCTGGGAGCAGGGGCTGCTCTGGTTTGGCTGAAGCGCCCCTGCCTGTGGTGCACGGGGATAGGCCTGCCACAAGTAGGGGCTGCTCTGGCCAGGCTGGAGCAGCCCCAGGGTGCTGTGGGGAGGGGCGCTCCAGTCCAAGCCGGAGCAGCTGGTTAATTGTAACCGGTAAGCATCACCCAGTAAGGTGAATTTGTAAACTAGTTTCCTTTTTTTTTCGGGGTGTCTGACAGTAAATAACGTAGGCATTGGCCCAGTCAGGAACATTCACAGTAAGACATTTATATTTTCACTGACAAAATGAGGCTGTTTGTTAAGAGCCAGGTTTCTAAACAGGTTTGCTAAGAATGGATAAACTAGCCTGAGGTTGATTTTTCTAGTCAGTCTGAGGACACCACTAAGGTAGGCTGGGTGCTTTGTATGCAGACCAGATTCACCACAGTGCTGCCCTGACTTCCTGAAGGTGGACATTCTGCTCCCAGCACAGTTCCAAGGCCAGGTCTCTTTCAGCCTCTTCCACCAGGTTTCTGTGGAGCCTCTGGCAGAAAAAAACCCAGCCTTTCCCTCCTATCACCCCTGAAGAAGGGAGGAGGTGGAAATGCCACCTTCCCTGGAATGGAGTGCACCTGATAAGGGTGAGGCTTACTAGTTAACCAGTTAACCTTTTACATCCCTAATTTGCACTCGTGTGATGCTGGCCCAATCTCTATCACCGAGAAATACAATACAAATCCATGTGTCCCAAAGATAAATGTGGCTTGTGTGAACTCACTGACAGTCTTCGAAAAGGTCAGAACTAAATGCAGTACAGCCCCATTTATCACAGTGAAACTGGAGACGTGGCATTCCTTTGGATAAATGGGGAGAACAGAAAAGTAAGTGAGTAAGTTAGGACAGAGCTGTGAGTGCCAGGAAGTTGATCTGCATTGGTTTCTCACAAAATGGTGTACAATATGTAACATATGGTGTCAGTGGTGTAAAGTTTATACCATCTGCATAGCTGATGAAGTGGGCAGCTATTGAGACCTGTAGATCAGATCTGCGTGCCTGAGCTCAGTTGGGGTAAATGGAAGCAATGGAGCTTTGTTGACTTACACCAGCCCACCACTTGAACTCAGGGCCAACTATAGGGAAAATAGCACTCTGGGTGAAATTGCATTTTGGTGCCCCTGACCCCATGGTTGTGGTGCTCTGCATTGCTCCTGCTCCTTAGGCTCCTCATTCTCCCTTCCCCCCAAGCCCTGCACATCCCTCCTGTACCCCTAACCCCTGCAGTGTGCCCCCTTCACTCTTACCCCTGCAGAGCATCAGGACAGCAGTCACCTTGAGGGACAGCAAAGCCTTTTCACTGTGTGCGCTGGTTGCCCTTGAGGGCACCACAGCTCTTCTGCCATGGAGCCGGACTTGCTGCCAAGCAGTCTCCAGCTCCTGGACCTCATGATGCATCTCCTGGTGCAGTTTTTGCAGGCTGCCCGCATGGTACTGCAGAACCAGGACCTGTAGCTCCCTGCAGGGCACTTCCTCATCTCTATCCACATGCTGCTCATGCAGCACAGCCCCTCCTGCCCTCCCCTGAGCACCGTGCAATGCCACTTCTGGTGACAGGACACCAGTTCTGACTGGTGGGACAACCAGCAGTGGCTCCAGAATTTCCGCATGCGGAAAGACGCCTTCCTGAAGCTGTGTGACTGGCTTGCTCCTGTCCTCAGGTGATGGGACACCCACATGCCACCCACCATCCCCCTCCAGAAGCAGGTCGCCATCGCTCTGTGGAAACTCGCCATGCTGGACAGCTACTGCTCTGTTGGGAGCCAGTTCAGTGTGGGGAGATCGACTGTTGGGGTTGTGGTCGTGGTCATGCAGGTATGGCACTCTATGTTATTGGGAGGGAGGTGAACTGCTGGAATGGGGTTCCCTAGGGAAGGGCAGGGGTGGAAGCTCCATCCCCAGGAGGTTTTCCAGTCCCGCCTTCACAAAGCCCTGCCAAGAGATGGGGTAAGTAGGGCTTGGTCCTTGTGAATGTCTCTTCCACTTCCTTCCCTTCCCAGCATGCTCTCCTAGCAGGGACTTGGTGTCCTCTGCCTCACCGCACTTGCCCAGGAGTGCATGCTGCCCCGAGAGACTGGGCATGCCCATGTGCCATGCACAGCACTGCTGTGTGTCCCCCTGACCCCATTCTCCTTAGTGGTGGCTTGTGGTGGGAGGGTGTCCCACCACGGAGTTGGGAGGAAAGCAGGCCTCTCCAGACACCGTGTGAGCAGGAGCATAAGGGTTCTCTGAGTCAGCCTCATTGGAGCTCTGTGCTCTGGACTGGTGCTCCATATGCTCCCATGTGCACAGGCTGCTGCGCGATCCCCTGGCTGAGAAAGCTGGGTGAGGAGCATGCAGCCCCTTGCTGCCCGCCGCCTCCCCCCATGTGTGCCTAGGGAAAGTAATGGAGCTCACCTAATGTGCCTTCCCCAGCTTCGACCGATCCATGGGCAACATCCTGAGAGGGTGGTACCAGCTCCAGGGACTGGCTGAGCTCCTGGCTGGCAGGCATTGTGGCTTCACTGGCCTGTTCCTCCTCCTCCTCGGCCACAGGCCTGCCTTCTGGGAGGGCCATGATGGGCGTCTCCAGCCCAGATTCCACAACAAGGGAGGGAGAAGGGACTGGCCTCCCCACCCAGGATGTGGTGGAGCTGGTCAAAGTTGGGGCAGGTCTGGGCTGCTGTCCATGAGCGGGATCTGCACTCCCTGGCCTTAGTCTAGGCCTGCCTGAGCTCCTTGACTTTCACATGCACCTGCTCCAGGGTGCGCATGTGCCCCCTCTGACCCAGGCTGTCGGCCATCTGGCCATAGATCTCAACGTTCCTGTACCTGGTGCGGTGATCCTAGAGGTTAGCCTTGTCTCCCATTTCTGCACCAGTCCAGGATGAGGCCCGCCTCCTTTGTTCCCAGGCAGGGGCTTGGGAGCTGCCTGCAGCAGTGCTGGCAGCCATGGAGGGCTCAGGAGGCATGCTGGAATTTGGCATGACAGGAGGGAAGGCAGAGCTGGGTGCTGCAGTGTGGCACATGACTAGCAGGGCCTGCCTTGTGCCACAAGCCCTTTACCCTGTGGCTGCAGCTTTAAGAGCTCCCGGGGAAGGGGAACTATAAGTGCGGGCAGAGTGTCCACCAGGACACCTGTAGGAAGCCCAGGAGGCCACTTATTTTGAAATAACCACAGCTGCTCTGTCTACACACAGCCTGTTTCAAAATAACTATTTCGAAAGAGGCATTATTTGTAAAATGAGGGTTACAGAATTCAGAATAATGGGCTTGCTGTGTAGAGCTCACTTTATTTCGAAATAATGCTGCTGTGTAGACATGCCCACTGAGAACAGCCTCTCTCCACCCTCTTTGGAACCCCCCTTCAGGTAGTTGAAGGCTGATATCAAATCCCCCTTTATCTCTTCTGTAGACTCAATAATCCCAGTTCCCTCAGCCTCTCCTCATAAGTCCTATGCCCCAGGTCCCTAATCATTTGTGTAGACGTCCACTAGACTCTCTTCAATTTGTGCACATCTTTTCTGTAGTGGAGGGCCCAAAACTGGATGCAATTCTCCAGATGTGGCCTCACCAGTGGCAAACGGGAATAATCACTTCCCTCGATCTGCTAGCAATGCCCCTAATCAAGCCCAATATGCTGTTAGCCTGTTTGCAACAAGGGCACACTGCTGACTCATATCTAGCTTCTCCTCTACCGTAATTCCAGTGTCCCCTGCAGAACTGCTACTTAGTTGGTGCCTAGCCTGTAGCAGTGCATGGGATTCATCTGTCCTTAGTGCAGGACTCTACATTTTTCTTTGTTGAACTTCATCAGATTTCTTTTAGACCAATCCTCCAATTTGTCTAGGTTGCTCTGGACCCTATTTGTTCCCTCCAACATATCTACCTCTTCCCCAGCTTAGTCATCTGCAAACTTGTAGAGTGTGCAATCCATGTCATCATCCAGATTATTAATGAAGATGTTGAACAAAACCAGCCCCAGGATTGACCCCTGAGCACTCCGCTTGATACTAGCAGCCAAGTAGACATTCAGGCTATGTCTACACTATGGTTTTTGCGCAAAAACAGTTGTTTTTACACAAAAACCTGCAGAGCGTCCATACCTCAAATGAGCTCTTGCGCAATTAAATGAGCAGTTAAATGGCAGAACAGAGGGCTTTTTCCACCATGGGTAAACCTCCTTTTCTGAGGCATAACTGCTTTTAGTGCTACAGCTGTTGTGCAAGAAGGCAAGTGTGGATGCTCCAGAGGGGTTTCTTGTGCAAGAAACCCCCATGGGAAAAAACACAGGTGCTCTGATGGCTATTCTGCGAAAAAGCACATGGCAGGTATGCAAAAACACTTGCGCAAAAGGCTTCTTGCGCAAGAAGCATGTAGTGTAGATGTAGCCTTAGTCATTGATCTCTACCCATTGAACCCAGACAATCCAGCCAGCTTTCTATCCACCTTATAGTCCATTCATGCAATCCATACTTCTTTAACTTGCTAGCAAGAATACTGTGGGAAACTGTATCAAAAGCTTTGCTAAAGTCAAGGTACATCATGTCCACCGCTTTCCCCATATCCATAGAGACAGGAGCTCTTTCAAGCTCTTTAATAACATTTAATTCCTTTTTTTCCCATTGTATCCAAATACTGCAAATAATGCCATTTATTGTACTGTGATGCTGGTTCATTGGTTCTGAGCAATAACTTTTCCCTTAGTTCTGTTATCCAAAGATTAATATTAGTGTGATTGATTCATCTGATTTTTTTTCAACCTATTTCAATTTTATAGACCTTACGCAAATAGATTCTATTTGTTCTTCTTTATTTTCCCCCTCGCAATCACCATTCCCTGATATTAAGTCTTCCAGTTGCCTGCATCCTTTATATCAGGGTGTGCTGTTGCTGAGCAACACAAGATTTGCTCTTTCAAATTATCCAGGGTTTCTACAGCCAGCTTTCCGAGCTGTGCAGTGGGGAAGCAGTAATACTCCTTAATGCTCTGAAAATATGCCCAGGTTTAGTTCAAATTATTTATGAACATTTCTAGTACTTGGGCCATAATATACAGACAATTGACAATATATCTGAAAAGTTATATGATATAGTTTCACTTCATTTTTAATTTACTCCTGCTGTGCAGACCGATCGATCCTATATTTTATATATATATATATATAATTAAAAGCATAAATATAGTTAGAAAAACATTTCTAAATTGAAAGATTTATAGCTAAAATCTTATTTAACTTTGCAGACAACGCAAAAAGTCTTTGTCCTGTTCTGCTTTCAAAATGCAATATATCACATTCCCCGCCCCTGGGGTTTTAAGTGAAACCCCATATATTGCGAGAGTTGGCAACACTATTATAGTCTAACCTGGCCTTAAAACCTGAAGGCCTATTATCTAACAATGTTTAGGTGCCTTTTTCATCATTGCCCCTGTTCAGTCAGGATCAGTCTTGGTTGCACCACCATTGACGTCAGTGGGTACGTCTAAACTACATGGCTCCGTCGACGGAGCCATGTAGATTAGTTTACGCGAAAAAGGGAAATGAAGCGGCGATTTAAATAATCGCCGCTTCATTTAAATAAAAATGGCCACCGCGCTGTGCCGATCAGCTGAATGTCGGCACAGCGCGGCAGTCTAGACGGGGATCTGCCGACCCCAGAACTCTTCGTCGGCAGATCCTGTAAGCCTCGTTTCACGAGGCATAAAGGATCTGCCGACGAAGGGTTCTGGGGTCGGCAGATCCCCATCTAGACTGCCGCGCTGTGCCGACAATCAGCTGATCGGCATAGCGTGGTGGCCATTTTGATTTAAATGAAGTGGCGATTATTTAAATCGCCGCTTCATTTCCCTTTGCCATCCTGCCTAATCCACATGGCTCCGTCGACGGAGCCATGTAGTCTAGACACACCCAGTGTGTTGGCACAGGGGTAAATGACAGCATTTTGCCAAGATTGCTGTTTACCAGTCACTTGGTCATTGTATCTACACTGCTAGGGGCCCTCAGAGCACCAAACCCACTTTGATGATAGTCCATTGTGTAAAGATATTTAGGGTTCAATCGCCTAATACACCTGTACAATGGGAATAAAAATGCTATATTTAAGGCAGCTCCTTACATGCCACCATGGACTACCCATAGAACAGGGTTGAAAATGGGAGGGGAGAGCAGCTGTGAAGCAGTGGGCATGAGTGATGTGCAAGGACAGCCTTGGCTCTGCCCAGGCCTGCCAACAGGCAGAAGCAAAGTGGGCAGCTTCCTGGGTAATTCAAAAGGGTCAGGGGTTGCTGGCTGCTACTGCCACCACTGTGGAAGCAACAGTGGCCAGAGCCCTGGATCCTTTACATCACTGCTGGAGCCCCATGCAGCATTTTCTGGAACCCTCGGTGATGCTGAGAGGCCGGCCGAGGGGAGGCTAGTCTCAGCCCTGCCCTTTCCGCCCAAGACCCCGCCCCTTCCAGGAGTGCAGAGTCGCATCCCTCCCACCATGGGTTCAGCAATTCTGTTAGCCCTCGGGCTTTGCCACCCTTGTAATGTGCTGAGCAATGCAGCTGCCATGGAGGAGGAAATGAGGTAGGCTGGGTAAAATACTGGTTCAGCTTTCTCCCCACACTAGAACAAGAGATAAGTAGTAAAGGTACTGTACCTGTGAGTCACAATTTGATCCTTGTCTTTGGGCAGTGCAACTATAAACTCAGGATTTATGTACCTGCATGACCCATCCAGCCCTGGAAGTCTTTACCCTCTGCAAGGCTATTAACTTGTTCTTTTCTATCATTCATGTTTATTATGAAACAAGCTGTATTAAACACAACATAGGTTGATCCTGGATTGGTTCGTCCCTGCCTCCCCCAAACTCCTCTAGAAGTTGACGGGGAGTTTTGGTGTACAAGGAGTGTAGGGTTACGCTCTTTGTGGATAAATAATGTTCTCTGGATTCCAACTTTCAGAATCCATATGGTGGGGGAGGATGGAAAACTCGCCTCAGCTACAGCTTTTGCTCTTTCCCCTCTTTTCTCCTGTGCAGATTAATGCAGAAATGTAAATATTTAGAGTGGCAATGGGAGCAGATCAGCACCACATCTGCTAACTTGTAAGAAACTCATCTCCAGAAGGCCTAAGGAGTTTGGCAGTGCATATGAAGGGGCTAGTGTGCTCTGCTGTAGAGCAGGGTTTTCAAACTTTTTCCTCGTGACCCATTTGAAGAAAATCATTGATGCCCATGACCCAACATAATTTGACTGGCATGTGGGCTCCAGAGTGGTACTGAGGATGAGAGCTTTGGGATGAAGGAGGGGGCTCTGGCTTTAGAGGGATCAGGGCTGGGACAGGAGGAGCTTACCTTGAGTGGCTCCCAGTCAGAGGTGCAGTGGGCGTGCTAAGGGCTAAGGCAGACTTCCTGCCTCTCCTGGCATCACAGACTATGCTGCACACCCGAAGCAGCCAGTAGCAGCAGGTTCCTAGCCAATGGGAATTCTAGTACTCGGGGCAGAGGCAGTGCACAGAGCTCTGTGTGCTCTCCCCACCACACCTAAGAGCCAGGCCTGCTGCCGGCTGCTTCTGGGGTACAGCTCAGTCTGCAGCTGCCTTAGCACCCCCACCAGTCACCTGACTCCCCTGCAGCAACAAGACTTAGGACCTGACATTCCACTACCCAGTACTGCAATCCATAGTTTGAAAACTACTGCTGTAGAGGGCTCTGATAATGTAGGTGCGGGGTAAGTAAGAAGTTTAGGCTCTAATTAAAAAAAAAAAGGCACATGCCTAAAGTTCAGCGCATGCTGCATTGCTTGCCTGAATCAGGGCCTGAGGCTGCAAAAGTTTGATTTATAAAATTAGCTGTTGAAGTGAGTTTCCTACACTGCTTTAAAGAAAAGCAAATCAGGAAAAATGAATAAAACCAAACAAGGTCAAAATGGTAAATTAAAATAGTCTGCAGCTGGTGCCTAGAAACTGCCAGAAACATTAAAAAAAGAAGATGACACTTCCATTTTTCATTACCTTCTGAGCTTTGTTTGTTTGTAAGGTCTGGTTCTTTTACATTGATTTGACCGGGATACTGTAGAACTAGGAGTGTTTTTCTGAACGTTGTTAAAATTGCTCACATTTGCATCTGTACTCTAGGGAGAGAGGACAATGGGAGGATTCATTTCTCAGTGATTATGCTCACTTTCAGTTTTGAGAACTTTGAACACTTCCTGTGTTGGATTTGGATTTGGATTGTTGGTTTATTTTTGTTCTCTTCCAGGCCAAAAGCACAATGGGGAAATACTTGGGGAAATGAATTGTCTGATCTTGGAGATCTTATTTAATACATTAAAGAACAAAACACAAGTACTTACATAAGAGTGATTAAGTGGGCATTGGAGGCATATTTACATCTAGGAATGTAAAGGGTTAATCGGATAGATATCATCCTTACCACTCTTCAAACTACTTGCCCCCTTTTCATTACTCTACTTATCGATGAATGTGGCATTCCTGGTGACTTTTACTTTGGCCAGAAGAGTTAGTGAGATGGGGCGCTCATGGCTGATCTCCCATACACATCATTTTTCAAGGACAAAGTCACCTTACGTCCACATCCAAAATTATTTTATTACCAAAAATAACTACTGCATTTCACTTGAATTAACTTGTTCACTCCTGACATTTTATCCTAAGCCATGCAGTAACCCAACAGAGGCTGCCCTACACACTCAAGATGTGAGAAGCACTCTAGCGTTCTACCTCAAAAGAACAAAACCTTTCCAGAAATCCCCTAGGGTACGTCTAGATTACATGCCTCTGCCAACAGAGGCATGTAAAATAGGCTACCTGACATAATCAATGAAGCAGGGATTTAAATATCCCTGGCTTCATTAAAATAAAAATGGCCACCGCGCTGTGCCAGCTCAGCTGATCGTCGGCACAGCACGCGAGTCAAGACATGGATCGGTCTACAAGGGAAGCCTTTGTCGACTGCTCCTGTAAACCTCATTTCATGAGGCATAAGGGAGCGGTCGACAAATGCTTCCCTTGTCGACGATCAGCTGAGCCGGCACAGCGTGGCGGCCATTTTTATTTTAATGAAGCCAGGGATCTTTAAATCCCCACTTCATTGACTATGTCGGGTAGCCTATTTTACATGCCTCTGTCGGCAGAGGCATGTAATCTAGACATACCCCTAGATTTTACCTCTACAGCCGAGCGTTAGAAGGGGGATGCTATTCACTCAGAGACTATCAAAATCTGCAGTGTCCCAGCTCTAGCAAGGAATTACTCTTGCTCTGGCCCTGCAGCTAGTCTTATAGTGCCCTGCTGGATCCTGATTGGCTGCTTCCCATACAGCCACTCCAAGTAGCTTGAAGGACCTCTCTACTTGCCCTTGTGGGGTGTGGAAAGACCACAAGTCCTATAGCAGAAGGCTTAGTGTACCCCATCACAGTTCCTTAATGATGTTCTGTTACTAGAAATCTGTAAGGTGGCCACTTGGGCCTCTGTCAACATATTCATGACCTGTTATGTAATCAAATAGGATTGCAGAACTGATGCTGTAGTGGCCTTCCAGTACTTACTGTAATGACTGAAATGAATCCAAAGTCCCCCCAGCTCTCAGAGGGGCACTGCCCTACAATCACCTGAAGTGGAACACCCACAGGAGCTGTCCATGGGACAGTTAGGGCAGCCATCCCAGGCCACACGCTTTGGAGCATTGGCCACTGTTGGAAGACAGGAGACTGGGCTGGATGGACCTTTCTTATGTTCTTTTCTATTGTTCAGAACATCAGTTGAGTTTGCTGGTGATGGTTTGAGTCCAAATGACCACCTACAATCCCTGATTCACTTAATTGGGAGAGAGGCGTGTGCACTGCAGCCAGGCCTGGTGTTATCACGAGGTCCATTATCTAGGACATCAACACAATAGGGTAAATGTCATTGCCTGAAGAGCTGAATAAAGTTCTAACCTAACAATATCAGTGTATTTTCTTCTTTGCTTTTGGCCTTTTGTCACTCACTTGGGTCATTTGGCCTTCAACTTTTGTGCCCCTTTTCTGGGAAAGCTGCCAGGAATTTTCATACAGAGAAAGCACAGAGAGTTAATTAAGCACTAATGGCTGACTGGAGGGCGTTTCCTGGCATTTAATGACCAAGTGCAAGAGTTGAGAGCTGGAGACTTCTCTGCACCCAGTTGATCATTACCTGCCAAGAAATACCTGACACAAAGGACATTATTGATCTGTAAACCTGGTGGAAGGCTTTTTCTCTGGGAGTAAGTGGGAAAAAGACTTTTTATTAGGCTGTTTAGGAGGAGAAATCATACTATGAAGTATGAGTGTATAAACACACACTAACAGGTTCATTAAATTAATGAAGAAGAGCTCTGCTCTCACTTAGCAGACTTAGAAGTCTCTGGGCAGAAACTCTTCTCAATTGTGCAGCACTCTGGGATTCTAGATATGCGGAAAATGGAGTGATGAGCCCGTGATGACATGCTCTGTCTTAATCAAGATCCTTTTGAAGTCCATGCCCATTATAGTCAGTGATTTTAATTTATATTGTGTTACATTATGATTAATTAATGCTATATTTTATATGCTTATTGTATGTTAATTATAATTGATTTGTAGGATTATAAAAGCATAAGTAATTAATATTTAGAGGAGCTAGGCAGTAGACAAGCTGAAATTCAATAAGGCTGTAGGTCAGAGTGGGCAAGATACTGCCTATAGGCTGGATTCAGCCTGCCAAGCCTCTGAATCCAGTCCATGGCCTATCCCACTGGGACCCTCAGACACGGAGCAGCCCCAAGCTGCTCAAAGCAGCTGGCTGCTCCATGTGCATCTCTGCTTCATGCAGGGCAGGGGAGGGGGATGAAGGCTGGCTTCAGAGGCCGCCCCCTCAGCATAATCTCTCAGTTCCCATTGGCTGAAACACCCCAATTCCCTGCCCCAGGTCACCACTCAAACCCTCTGCATGTACACCCCCCACTATCCGCTGCAAGTCACAACTTCCTTATAGACCTTGCATCCACTCTTACCCCCTCCTCCAAGCCAGAATTCCCTCCTGCACCCATATTATCTCCTGGACCCTGCACCCCAATCCTCAGCCTCACGTCACAGCTCCTTCCTTCACCCATTCTCCCTCTCAGACTCCACCTTCTCCTGCCCCCCAATCTTCTGCCCTGATCTTCCTTTTGCACCCTACCTTTTTCCTAGACCCATAGAAAAATTTAGCCCTTGACCACTTACCAAAATCTTGGAGTGGCCCCCTATCAAAAATTATTTCCCACCTCTGCTACAGGTTGAGCACTGCAAGACCTTAGCTTAGCTATTTTAGGCCTTGGATGCAAGAAATGAGGATGTAATTCAATGACCGAGAAATAACCTAGAAATTGTGGGAAGGATGTAAAAACTGGTAATACTGTGAAAGTATAGTTGCGAAGGTTAAATTTAAATAATAAAATGCTGTAACAACAAATATTGCCTCTAACAGGTGCCTTGACCACTAGACAAAGGTGCCATATCAATCTACACATCCAATAGAATTCACGGTCCCTTGTGTTTCCAGGGCACACAGACCAATCAGAAAGAGAGGGATGATGCTTTCATGTACCTGTGAAGTATGTAGGTATAGACAGAATCTCATAAAAATGGGATGCCCAGAATGGAAAAATTGAGTTTTTTATGAGAAACGCAAGCAGGAATCACTCCCGTATTGACAATCACTCCATGTGATATGTCTGTAGTTATAGTTAATGCATGGTAAATATCTTTCTTTGAAATCATATATGCTGTGACTTTTATGATTTTATTTGAAACTTTATGTGTTACTTGCCTATGGTTTCATGTGTTCCTATGGGCTCCAGATCTAACACAAACAAAAATAACTCTGAACTCAGGGATGCCAATGGGGGTGGGAGGCATAGGGGACAGCTGCCCTCGTGCCTGGTGATCTAAAAGGGGCTCAGAGCTGGTACTGTGGCAGCAGCAATGGCTGGAGCCCCAGGCCTTTTAAATTGCTGCCGGAGCCTTTAAATCATGGTGCGTGTGGTGCTGTGGACTGACTGGGGAGACTGGGGACACAAGTCTCTAGCCCTGCCCCTTCTGCCTGTAGGCCCAAAAGCTGGAGCTGAACTCCCCCACATTGCGCTGGGCCCTGGCAAGTCTATTACCAGTCCTATAGCCCTGAACTGTAGCCACCAGAGCTAAACCCAGAAAAGCATCATCTTACTATATATTTTAGAAATGTGCATCTGTCTGTTCATCCGTCTGTGAGTCTTGTTTGTATAAGATCTCCTCCTAAAAAGTAAGAGCTAGGACCACCAAATCTGGTGTACAGATTCCTCTGTATAACTTAAAGCAAGGTCAGGGTTTGGTTGTGCCAGGACAATGGGATGTGCCTGGAATTTGATTGTTTCTCATAAAATAGAAAGGGAGGGGTCTGGTAGGAGGGACAGTTCTATTGTAGCGGGACAGCTATAACCCCATTAGGCCAGCAGGAGGCAGGGGTGGATAAAGGGACAGCTATGTACTATATATTTCAAAGAGTTTGTCTGTTTGCGTGTCTGTTTGTCCGTGTATCTATATGTCCCACAGCTAGGGGACATGCACCCTTCCTCCAGCTGTGCCTGCTGCAGCAGCCACAGACAGGACTTTTCACCTTTCCCCAAGCTGCTGCGGTGAGAGGACTGGGGCTGTCTTCTCTCCCCAGGGCAGCCTGCATACTGAACCTCTCATCCCCAGCCCCACCCCAGAGCAATGGTATAAAGGAAAAAGACCAAAAATTAACGGAGTTAAAGACTGAGCAATGTCGGGTAAATCTTCTAGGTAACGTTAAATAAAATGAAAAACGACACCATGCATGGTTGGAACTCTGTGGACTTGGAGGGCCTTTGGCTAATTTTGGCTGCTGTATGTAGCATGTTCCCCTCCATAGCCAGCTGGAGGAAATGTGTGTGAAAGATTCACAGCTCTGATTAGTACTAATTTCGACTGCCATGGCTTTCAGGGCACAGGTATGAAGGAGGTAGCCAGAGGTCACATGCCTGAGGAAGGAGTTGTAGCATGGAGGGGTAGACACAACACACAGATGCTCTGGGATCTGTAGAATTTGCCCACAAATCTTTGGATGCCCCTGGGGTTTTGCAATTGCCATCTCTACTCCTCTAGGAACCTGAAGGCTGCAGGAGCTCTCTGAGTTCAGAGTTAATGAGGCATTTCCTGTAGGTATTGTCATGGAATGGAGAAGGGGCAGAGCAGGGAAGGGGGGAAAAGGGAAGAGGGGAGCTTCAGGACAATATCTTTGTGTGCACCCATGGTACTGCTTCCAGAGGAGAATGTAAGCAGGAATAGGTGGGCTCTTCTCTAGCAGAATTTCCTCTTTATTAACTATCCTTCTGTGTGCAGTGCAGAGAGTAATGTACAAATTAAAGATCAGTTTTAAATTAAAAAGAATATTAACCCCAAAAGAAGACGAGACGGAAGCTAGGGAATTGGTGCTCAAATGCATCTGCTGACCGTAGAAAGCCAGATAAAATGCCTTGGCAGTCATTGCAGAGGAGGCGAGGAAAAGAATCACAACAAATAACAATCAGAAAATGAGGCTTATGTTTTCCAAATGGCTAGAGCTCCTTGAAAATGTTGGACCAGCACAGGGAATATACCTAGGAGACCCAAAAGGTAATTACTGAGGAGCTAATAAATCTCAGCAATAAGACAAAACTGGTATCCGGGGAGAGTCTTAGAATGATGTCCTGAGGATGAAAGGATTTCTTAAGTCCAGATGTTCCTCCATAAATCCATGGACAGCAACACTCCCTTTGAACAGCACTTTAAAGCTCTCCAAGGAGAAAATCCACATTTGCAAAGTGAACATTTTACAGGCAGTTAGGAGTAAAGACCCCGTAATGCTCTTGCTCTTTGGCAATCAGCTCTAGGAAGGCGCTCCCCAACACTCCATCAAACCCCTCTTTACCAGGGATCTCAAACTCCTGGCCCATGGGCCATCTCTGACTGGAGCAATTGTGCAATCTGGCCCAGGACTACTTGTGGGCCCTGGGAGGGGCCTATCCATTAATGGCCCTGTAGCTCCTCCCCTTCCCACCATCTTCGCAACCTCTCCCTCCCATGGCATCCCATCCCAAGGACGTGGCTTCGGGAATCACTGCAGGGGGATCTTACAAAACTGATCAAGTCTTTGGATCTCTACCCCTTCCTGCTTCTCCACATGGGAACTAACGATATGGCCAAGAATGACCTTGAGCGGGTTACTGCAGATTATGTAGCGCTGGGAAGAAGGATCAAAGAATTCAGAGCGCAAGTGGTGTTCTCATCCATCCTCCCTGTTGAAGGGAAAGGACTGGGCAGGGATCGTTGAATTGAGGAAGTAAATGCGTGGTTGCGCAGGTGGTGTTGCAGAGAGGGCTTTGGTTTCTTCGACCATGGGACTCTTTTCCGGGCACATGGATTGTTAGGAAGAGATGGGATCCATCTAACCAAGAGAGGAAGGAGCATCTTCACGGGCAGGCTTGCAAACCTAGTGAGGAGGACTTTAAACTAGGTTTGTTGGGGGACAGTGACCAAAACCGTGAGGGGAGTGGGAAAGTAGGATACCGGGAAGAAATGCAAAGAGGAATGAGCAAGAAAGGAGGACCCCTGATTCGAATGGAGAAGATAGGGTGATCAACTGGTTATCTGAGGTGTTTGTACACTAATGCGAGAAGCCTGGGCAACAAACAGGAAGAACTGGAGGCCCTGGCCCAGTCCAAGAAATATGATTTAATTGGGATAACAGGGTATGTCTACACTACAGCACTAATTTGAACTAATTTAATTCGAATTAGTTAATTCGAACTAAGCTAATTCGAATTAGCACATCTAGACCCAAAAACTAATTTGAATTAGTGTTTTGCTAATTCGAACTAGCGCGTCCACACTGATTGGGGCTGGGTCGCATGTTAAGGGCAGCTGAAACCGGTTCTGGCAGGGTATCAGGTCAGTAGTTGCTTTGTGTGGCTGCTGTCTGAGGCTATCTGAGGCTCGTGCTTAAAGGTACCCCGCTGGACAGCCGTTTCTCAGCTTTTCCGCTTGCTTGCCTACCTCGCTGAGGGATAGCAAAGCGTTTTCTCTCTGCCTGCCTGTGTCGGTGGTTCCCATTGGGGCCGCCGCCGCAGTTGGCACCATGGAGCCAGAGCTCGCCCTGGGCATGCTGCTCCAGTTTTTGGACTTGCTGCTGCAAGCCTGCCAGCAATGGGTGGAGGCTGCCTTGCACCATCTGGTGCATGTCAGCCCTCTGCCTCTCCCCCTGGCCTCCCCGGGGGTCGTGGAGGAGCGGCAGCAGCGCCCGGACACCAGCGTGCCCTGCCACATCTGGCGTCTGGACACCAGCAGTGACTGGTGGGACTGCATCGTCCTGGAGCGCTGGGGAGACAGACAGTGGACCCAGAACTTCAGGATGAAGAGGACACCTTCCTGGAGCTCTGCGAGTGGCTCGCCCCTGCTCTGCGGCAATGGGACACTCGCATGAGGCCCGCCATCCCCCTCCAGAAGCGTGTGGCCATCGCCCTGTGGAAGCTCGCCACACCGGACAGCTACCGATCCATTGGGAACCAGTTCGGCGTGGGGAGATCCACTGTCAGAGCAGTGCTCATGCAGGTACGGCACCCACCGGCCACTGGGCCGGGAGGAAGGGGGACTGCAAGGAGGGGATGGGCCACCCCAGGGAAAACGGGGGAGGAGGCGAAAGTGCCCCGCACTGGAGGGTTCGGTCTGTCCCGGCCATACTACACGCCCGCGGGGGTTGCTTCCGGGAGTGGAGCGCGGAGCCGTGCCAGGGAACGAACACTCCCAGCCACCCGGGCGCCCCAGTGATTCGCGGTTTGCTGTGTCTCTCTGCAGGTGGTCAAGGCCATCAACCGGGTGCTGCTCCACAGGGTGGTCCGCCTCGCTGACCCGGACGCGGTCATCCGGGGGTTCGGCGCCCTCGGCTTTACCAACTGTGGGGGGGCCATCGACGGGACACACATCCCCATCTGTGCCCTGGAACACCAGGCCTCCCAGTACATCAACCGCAAGGGGTACTTCTCCGTGCTCCTGCAGGCCGTGTGTGACCACCGGGGCCAGTTCACGGACATTAATGTGGGCTTGTCAGCAAGGCACACGAAGCCAGGGTGTTCAGAACGCCTCCGTGTGCCAGAGGCTGCAGGCGGGACCTTCTTCCCGACCGCCACATCAGGGTCGGGATGTGGACATGCCCGTCTGCCTGGTGGGGATGCGGCCTACCCCCTACAGCCCTGGCTCATGAAGCCGTACACGGGGCACCTCAACCCCTCCCGTCAGGCCTTCAATGCCAGGCTCACCAGGGCCCACATCGTGGTCGAGGGGGCCTTTGGATGCCTGAAAGCCCGATTTCGATGCCTCCTCACCCGCCTCCACCTCGCCGAGCACAATATCCCTCCCGTGGTGGCAGCATGTTATGTGCTGCACAATTTATGTGAGCGGAAGGGGGAGGCTTTCCTGCCAGCCTGGATGGCTGAGGCTGAGCGCATGGCTGGCCAGTACATGCAGCCCCGCACCGCCGCCATCTGGGAGGCCCAGCGGGGGGGCCGTCCGGATCCAGGAAGCCCTGCGGGAGAGCTTCCAGGTGGAGGAGGAAGACTGAACTCTCCCTGCATGCCCCACTGGAGCCTTCTTTCACCCTCCCCTCCTTCCGTTTCCCCCTCCATAACCCCCCTTCCTAATGTCAAATAAACACACCTGTTTTGCCAACAAAAATCTCTCTTTATTGTACATAACGGGTGGGGGAGGGAGGAGTGAGGGTGGGCGAAGGGAGGGGGAAACCTGGGAGGAGGGAGCTGGAAGGGAGTGGAAGGGGAGGAAGGGAAGGGAAAGCTCAGGGTTGGGGGTCCTGCTGACTCTCCCATCTCACAGCACTGCGGGTGCGGGGGCATCGGGGGAATGGGTGTGGAGGGTGGGGCAGGAGGGATGGGAGTGCGGAGGCGGGAGGAGCAGAGGTGGGAGGAGGAGGCGAGAGCTGGGGCGGCCGCGGGGCGGGAGCAGGAGGAGGCAGGAACTTGTCCACCAGGGTCTGGAGGTGACCTCTGAGGGCACGGCTCTGCTCCTCCAGCACCTCCAAGCTCCACTGCCGCAGCTGCAGGTCCTCCCGGACCCAGTGGTCCTGGGTGCGGAGCTGGTGCTCCAGTAGCCGCAGGTGCCACCAGTGGTAGTCCTCCAGGTTCCTGGTGCGCCTGCTGGCCCAGGTACGGGTGGCTGTTGCAGGCGGGGTGGTGCGCCCTGCAGTCCCAGGTGCTGTGGCTGTGGTGAAACAAGATCAGTGGTCAGTTCTCCCTGGGGACATGGTGGGTGAAACCCAGCCCCCCTCTGCAAGGCGAGGTCGGTGTGTGGGGAACAGGCCAGGGCCCCTGCATGACACCCAGCTGCTGCTCCATGGTGGGCAAGGCCCAGGCGCACAGTCCCTGGGCTCCCTCTCCCCCCACGCCCTCCATACACATAAGAGGAGCATGATGGCACTCACATGTGGAGCCCTCCCCGGCCTCGGATGACACAGCCGATGTGCTCTGTGGGGTGCCTCGGGGGTTCTGGATCCTGGGCAGGCTCCCTGCAGGCTCCTGGCTCTTGGCATCCTCCTCCTCCGTGTCCAGGACGGGTCCCTCTGCCCCGGGGTTGATCACCACCCGGGGGGCATGCACTGCGTGAGCCCCCAGGATGCGGTCCAGGGCCTCAAAGTGCGGGCATGCCTCCGGGTTGGCCCCTGGCTCGGAGGCCCTGGAGTAGGCCTGCCACAGGTCCTTAATTTTGCAGCGGACCTGCTCCCAGGTCCGCATGTGGCCTCTGGTGGCCAGGCTGTCAGCCATGTGGCTGTAGATGGTCGCATTCCTGTGGCTAGTGCGAAGATCGTGGACGTTGGAGGACTCCCCCCAAACCTTGATGAGGTCCACGATCTCCGCACTAGACCAGGCGGGCGCCCGCCTCTTGCGGCCCCGGGCAGGCTCCTGGGAGCCGCCAGCCTGGTCCTGGGAAGAGGGCTGGGTGGCACCAGGTGGCTGGCTCATCTTGTGCCAGGTGCAGGGTCTGCTGGCTGGGTGCTGGCAGGCTTGCAACTGGCACAAGCACCGTAGCCAGACCGTGGCCCTTTAAGGGCTCTGGGGCTGGGAGGGGGCAGAAGAGTTTCCCTGGTTGTGCCCAGAGTGGCCACCAGGGCAAGCTGGGAAGGGCTAGCCTCCAACTAGTTCGAATTAAGTGGCTACACAACCCTTAATTCGAACTACTTAATTCGAACTAGGCGTTAGTCCTCGTAGAATGAGGTTTACCTAGTTCGAATTAAGTGCTCCGCTAGTGCTAATTAAGTTCGAACTAGCGGTTTGTATGTATAGACGCTATGAAAGTTAATTCGAACTAATGGCTGTTAGTTTGAATTAACTTTGTAGTGTAGACATACCCACAGAGACTTGGTGGGATGACTCGCATGACTGGAGCACTGTCATGGAAGGGTATAGACTGTTCAGGAAGAACAGGCAAGGGAGAAAAGGAGGAGTTGCACTATACATAAGAGAGCACTACGATTGCTCAGAACTCCAGTTCTGTTGAGGGAGAAAAACCTGTTGAGAGTCTATGGGTTAAGTTTAGAGGTTCAAACAAGAGCAGTGATGTCGTGGTTGGTGTCTACTACAGGCCACCAAACCAGGTGGACGTGGTAGATGAGGCTTTCTTCGGACAACTGAGAGAAGCTTCCAGATTGCAGGCCCTGGTTCTCGTGGGGGACTTTAATCATCCTGACATCTGTTGGGAGACCAATGGCAGTACACAGGCAATCCAGGAAGTTTTGGAGAATGTTGGGGATAACTTCTTGGTACAAGTGCTGAAGGATCCGACCAGGGCCATGCGCAGCTTGACCTTCTGCTCACAAACAGGGAGGAACTAATAGGGGAAGTAGAGGTGGGTGACAACCTGGGAAGCAGTGATCACGAGATGGTAGATTTCAGGATCCTGACCAAAGGAAGAAAAGAGAGTAGTAAAATACACACCTTGGATTTCAGAAAAGCAGATTTTGACTCCCTCAGAGATCTGATGGGCAGAATCCCCTGGGATGCTAACATGAAGGGGAAAGGAGTCCAGGACTGCTGGCAGTATTTTAAAGAAACCTTATTGAAGGCACAGAAAGAAACCATCCCAATGCATAGCAAGAGAGGCAAACATAGTAGGAGACCATATTGGCTTACAGGGGAAATTCTTGGTGAACTTAAGCACAAAAAGGAAGCTTACAAAAAGTGGAAACTTGGACAAATGACCAGGAAGGGGTTTAAATGTATAGCCCGAGAATGCCGGGGGGTTATCAGGAAGGCAAAAGCACAATTGGAATTGCGACTGGCAAAGGATATGAAAGATAACAAGAAAGGTTTCTACAGGCATGTAAACAAGAAGAAGGTGATCAGAGAGGGTGTGGGGCCCCTACTGGATGAAGGAGGTAACCTAGTGACAGAGGATGTGGGGAAAGCTGAAGTACTCAATGCTTTCTTTGCCTCTGTATTCATGGACAAGGTCGGCTCCTGGACTAATGTGCTAAGTGACGCAAGATGGGATGAAGATGGACAGCTCTTGGTGGGTAAAGAACAGATTAGGAACTATTTAGAAAAGCTAAATGTACACAAATCCATGGGTTGGGACTTAATGCATCCGAGGGTACTGAGGGGAGTTGGCAAATGTCATTGAGGATCCTTTGGCCATTATCTTCGAGAAGTCGTGGAGATCGGGAGAGATTCTGGATGATTGGAAAAAGGCAAATGTAGTGCCCATCTTCAAAAAAGGGAAGAAGGACGATCCAGGGGAACTATAGGCTGGTCAGTCTTACCTCGGTTCCTGGAAAAATCATGGAAGTTATCCTTAAGGAATCCATTTTGAGGCACTTGGAAGAGAGGAAAGTGATCAGGAATAGTCAACATGGATTCACAAAGGGCAAGTAATGCCTGACCAATCTGATTAGCTTCTATGATGAGGTAACTGGCTCTGTGGACATGGGAAAGTCAGTGGATGTGATATACCTTGACTTTAGCAAAGCTTTTGATACGGTCTCCCACAATATTCTTGCCAGCAAGTTAAGGGAATGTGGATTGGATAAATGGACGGTAAGATTGATAGAAAGCTGGCTAGAAGACCGGGCCCAGCGGGTAGTGATCAACGGCTCGATGTCAGGTTGGCAGTCGGTTTCTAGCGGAGTGCCCCAAGGATCTGTTCTTGGACCGGTTTTGTTCAATATCTTTATTAATGACCTGGATAAGGGGATGGATTGCACCCTCAGCAAGTTTGCAGATAACACTAAGCTAGGGGGAGAGGTAGATACGCTTGAGGGCAGAGAGAGGGTCCAGAGTGACCTGGACAGATTAGAGAATTGGGCCAAAAGAAATCTGATGAGGTTCAACAAGGACAAGTGCAGAGTCCTGCAATTGGGACAGAAGAATCCCAACCATTGTTACAGGCTGGGGACCAACTGGCTAAGTAGTAGTTCTGCAGAAAAGGACCTGGGGGTTACAGTGGATGAGAAGCTGGATATGAGTCAACAGTGTGCCCTTGTAGCCAAGAAGGCTAATGGCATATTAGGGTGCATTAGGAGGAGCATTGCCAGCAGATCCAGAGAATGATTATTCCCCTTTATTTGGCTCTGGTGAAGCCACATCTGGAGTATTGTGTCTAGTTCTGGGCCCCTCACTACAAAAAGGATGTGGACGCATTGGAGAGGGTCCAGCAGAGGGCAACCAAAATGATTAGGGGGCTGAAGCACATGACCTATGAAGAGAGACTGAGGGATTTGGGTTTGTTTAGTCTGCAGAAGCGAAGAGTGAGGGGGGATTTGATAGCAGCCTTCAACTTCCTGAAGGGAGGTTCCAAAGAGGATGGAGAGAGGCTGTTCTCAGTAGTGACAGATGGCAGAACAAGGAGCAATGGTCTCAAGTTGTGGTGGGAGAGGTCCAGGTTGGATATTAGGAAAAACTATTTCACTAGGAGGGTATGTCTACACTGCCACCCTAGTTCGAACTAGGGTGGCTAATGTAGGCATTTGAACTTGCAAATGAAGCCCGGAATTTAAATATCCCAGGCTTTATTTGCATGTTCCCGGGCGCCGCCATTTTTAAATGCCCCGTAGTTCGAACTGCCTGCCCGCGGCTACATGTGGCACGGACTAGGTAGGTCGAATTAAAGTTCCTAATTCTAACTACCGTTATTCCTCCTGCAAGGTAGTTTAAATCCCGGGCTTCATTTGCAAGTTTGAATGCCTACATTAGCCACCCTAGTTCGAACTAGGGTGGCAGTGTAGACATACCCGGAGAGTGGTGAAGCACTGGAATGGGTTACCTAGGGAAGTAGTGGAGTCTCCATCCCTAGAGGTGTTTAAGTCTCGGCTTGACAAAGCCCTGGCTGGGTTGATTTAGTTGGGATTGGTCCTGCCTAGAGCAGGGGGCTGGACTTGATGACCTTCTGAGGTCTCTTCCAGCTCTATGGTTCTATGATTCTATGATTCTATGTGGTGGCAGCAGTCGCCCTGCAGCAGCAAGAACTTCAGGGAAGCGGAGCACAGTGGAGCAAGTGCAGGAGGGCCTGACAGCTGCTGCCACACCACACCAGGCTCCCCAGTAATCCCCAAAGCTGCACCCTCAGAGGATGGGGTGCCATGGGGAGAAGGGTTGGATGATGGCAGGAAGGGGAATAATGGACAAGTCCCTCCCGCATCTGCCGAGAGTTCCGGGCTGGTTTGCTCAATTGCTCCATCTGGAGATGGCCCACAGACTGGGAATTTGAGATATTTCTGTTCTGTTTGTACAGTAACTAGCACAATAAGGTCTTGGCTCCAACAGAGGCTGCTTGGTGCTGCTACAACATTACTAATAAATAATAATAAAACTCCATTATTAATTAAAAATAAACTATCCATAACCTTAGACCTGGCCAAGAATCATTTAACTTCTAACCTCCCACCATTCTTGTGAGCTGATACAGCCTCAGGCTCCATTCCTAGGAGAGAATCTGCTAGTATGGATCCCTGTGTACTCATTAACTGTGCTCATTGATCCAGTTGCTCAAAGGGAGCCTAACAACCCTAAAGATTTGTACAGCATCTGTTGTTTGAGAGGTGCAAATGCTGCTCAGACTATTGGCTTTTGAGAAGCATCATGTGGCTACATTCTCACCAAGGCCCCTCACAAGGTGCCTCAAACCCCCAACAAAGATCAATATGGCTGCCATGAAAGACCGCAGCTAACAAGCAAAGTTAGAACAGATGCTGGAAACTACATTAGCTGAGGTCCCAGAGAACTCCATACATTGATGCAATCTGGAGGAAGCTCAGAGATGTCACATATAATACAGCATACAAGGTTCTTGGCATTGTAAGGTGGAAACATCAAGACTGGTTCAATGGGAATGACCCTGAGATAGATTGGCTACTGGGTACCATGTATATCACATACAAGTCCTATATCTTGGGGAAGAAATCAACAATGAAGAAGGCCATGTACCATCAGGCCAAACATAAACTACAAACCTGACTAAGGCTAATGAAGCACCACTGGTAGGAGCAGAAGGTGACAGAACTCATGGAAGTGGCTGATAAGCATGACATGAAGGCCTTCTATGAAGGTTTCCATGCTGTGTGTGGCCCAAAATCCAGTGGTACAACCCCTATCCTGACAATCAGAGGATATATTCTGTTGCTAGGGAGAGCACTTCGATAGTCTTCTAAACTGTCTGTTCATTATGTCCAACAAAGCCATCGATTCCTGCAGCATCCTGTCCTGTGGGAGCCCCTTCTTTTGATGAGGTTACTCAAGCCATCAAGCCTCTGTCCACCGGAAGGCTCCAGGCCCTAGGCCCTGAGGGTGTTCCACCTGAAGTGTGCAAATGTGGAGGTGCCTACTTGGTCAGGAAACTCGCCAGCCTTTTCAAGACTATATAGGAACAGGATACTGTGCCCCAGGTGTGTAAAGGTGCTTTCATAGTCCATCTACACAAAAGGAAGGGATTCATATCTAGCTGTAAAAACCATTGCAAAATTTCACTGTTGTCTATATCAAGGAAGAACCTTGCATGGGTTGTCTCCAACAGGGTCGTCTCTCACCCAGTGGACTCAGTGTATCCAGAGTTATAGTATGGCCTTTGTGCTGGCTGTGCCACCATGGACATGAGTTTTGCAACTCAAGAAATACAAGAGAAGGTGTATGAACAGAACAAGAACCTGTACATGGTGCTTGTTGACCTGACCAAGGCCTTTGACATGGTGAATTGGAAGGGCATATAGAAATGCCTTCATACAATTGGTTGCCCAGAGAAGATGACTGCTGTTATCCTCTCATTTCATGATGCCACAATGGCCAGGGTGATAAGCTTGGTGACTTGTCGGAAGCCTTTCCTATCACCAGTGGCACGGAACAAGGATGCGTAATGGTTCCAGTACTAGTCTTTGCCATTGTTTTTTCAGCCATTCTTTTGTGTGCCTTTCAGGACTGTTACAGACGTGTACATCACTCATTTAGATTTAATTGGGGAAGGTATCTAGTCATCCTAGAGCAAGTCAGGACCTGCTCCAAAGTAATCAAAGGGCTATTAAGAGAGTTCCAGTTTGCTGATGACTGTGCCTTCATTGCCACACACACTAAGGACATCCAGTTTACACTAAAGACATCCCGTTTATCAAGAACTGCTTCAGCTATGCATCAAAATGCTTCAGTTTTACAATCAGACTGAAAAAGACAAAAGTCATGTACCAACCACCATGAGCCCATCATCACAACTGACAGCACGCTTTTCAAAGGAAATTCTCGAGGAAATTCTCAAAGGAAATCCTTCCAGCTATAGGCATCATAGAACCATAGAGCTGGAAGAGACCTCAGGAGGTCATCAAGTCCAGCCCCCTGCCCAAGGCAGGACCAATCCCAACTAAATCAACCCAGCCAGGACTTTGTCAAGCCGAGACTTAAACACCTCTAGGGATGGAGATTCCACCACCTCCCTAGGTAACTCATTCCAGTGCTTCACCACCCTCCTAGTGAAATAGTTTTCCTAATATCCAACCTAGACCTCTCCCACTGTAACTTGAGACCATTGCTCCTTGTACTGCCATCTGTCACTACCGTGAACAGCCTTTCTCCATCCTCTTTGGAACCTCCCTTCAGGAAGTTGAAGGCTGCTATCAAATCCCCCCTCACTCTTCGCTTCTGCAGACTAAACAAACCCAAATCCCTCAGTCTCTCCTCATAGGTCATGTGCTTCAGCACCCTAATCATTTTGGTTGCCCTCCGCTGGACCCTCTCCAATGCGTCCACATCCTTTCTATCATGGGGGCCCAGAACTGAACACAATATTCCAGATGTGGCCTCACCAGAGCTGAATAAAGGGGAATAATCACTTCTCTGGATCTGCTGGCAATGCTCCTCCTAATGCACCCTAATACGCCATTAGTCTTCTTGGCTACAAGGGCACACTGTTGACTCATATCCAGCTTCTCATCCACTGTAATTCCCAGGTCCTTTTCTGCAGAACTGTTACTTAGCCATTTAGTCCCCAGCCTGTAATAATTCTTGGGATTCTTCCATCCTGAGTGCAGGACTCTACACTTGTCCTTGTTGAACCTCATCAGATTTCTTTTGGCCCAATCCTCTAATCTGTCCAGGTCACTCTGGACCCTATCCCTGCCCTCCAGCATATCTACCTCTCCCCCTAGCTTAGTGTTATCTGCAAACTTGCTGAGGGTGCAATCCATCCCCTCATCCAGGTCATTAATAAAGATGTTGAACAAAACCGGTCCAAGAACAGATCCTTGGGGCACTCCGCTAGAAACCGACTGCCAACCTGACATCGAGCCGTTGATCACTACCCGCTGGGCCCGGTCTTCTAGCCAGCTTTCTATCCATCTTACCGTCCATTTATCCAATCCATATTCCCTTAACTTGCTGGCAAGAATATTGTGGGAGACCGTATCAAAAGCTTTGCTAAAGTCAAGGTATATCACATCCACTGACTTTCCCATATCCATAGAGCCAGTTACCTCATCATAGAAGCTAATCAGATTGGTCAGGCACGACTTGCCCTTCATGAATCCATGTTGATTATTCCTGATCACTTTCCCCTCTTCCAAGTGCTTCAAAATGGATTCCTTGAGGATCCCGTCCATGATTTTTCTGGGGACTGAGATAAGGCTGACTGGTCTGTAGTTCCCTGGATTGTCCTTCTTCACTTTTTTAAAGATGGGCACTACATTTGCCTTTTTCCAATCATCCGGGATCTCTCCCGATCTCCACGACTTTTCAAAGATAATGGCCAAAGGCTCCTCGATGACATTTGCCAACTCCCTCAGTACTCTCGGATGCATTAAATCCGGGCCCATGGATTTGTGTATGTTTAGCTTTTCTAAATAGTTCCTAACTTGTTCTTTCCCCACCAAGGGCTATCCACCTCCTTCCCATACTGTGTTGCCTAGTGCATTTGTCTGGGAGCTGACCTTGTCTGTGAAGACAGAAGGAAAGGAAGCATTGAGTACTTCAGCTTTTCCCACATCATCTGTCACTAGGTTACCTCCCTTATCCAGTAAGGGCCCCACACCCTCTCTGATCACCCTCTTATTGCTAACATGCCTGTAGAAACCTTTCTTGTTATCCTTCACATCCCTTGGTAGCTGCAATTCCAATTGCGCTTTTGCCTTCCTGATAACTCCCCTATATTCTCGAGAAATATATTTATACTCCTCCCTAGGCATGTGTCCAAGTTTCCACTTCTTGTAAGCTTCCTTTTTGTGTTTAAGATCACCAAGGATGTCCCCGGCGGTAAGCCAATCTGGTTTCCTACCATATTTGCTTTTCTTGCTGCGCATCGGAATGTTTCTTCCTGTGCCTTTAATAAGATGATGATGAGATTATTCAGAGCCTGGAAAAGGCCAGCGTGGCATTTGGCAGGCTCACCATGCAGTCTCCCCTCTGAACAAAGATAGTGATCTACCATGCTGTTGTAGAGTAGTGAGGTGACTACTAGTGCGACACATGGCCATTCTACTGACACTGCATCAAACAGCTGGAGAGCTGCCACCTTCTTGCCCAGGGGAGCTATCTGCAACATCAAATGGCAGGACAGAATCCCCAATTCTGAATTCCTTGGAAGGTGCCAAACCTCTGCGTGACCCTGGCCCTCGGGTGCTCCTTTTCCCATCACCATGGTAAAGTGGAGCAGGCTGGGAGATGGCCAGCAGGGCAGAGCAGTGCAGGTTGCCGTTTTGCTCCTGCTGCTGATGCCATCCTCCCCCATAATGCCCTGGCTTGAAGGAGGGGGCATTGGGCAAGGGGGAGGAGTAGGGTTGGGAAAGGGTGGGCCTTAAGGGAAAGGGTGCAGCGAGGTTAGGGTGGGGTGGAGCAAAGGTGAGTCAGGGCCTGTGGTGGGGGGGAGGGTTACCCTGGGCCCCATGCCTGGGACACTGGTAGGGGGTTGCCCCAGGCCCCTCACACTCCTAGGGACATCCCTGATCATTAGGTCAGCTTCACTGGGTCATGTTACCCCAAAAATATTCTCACTGGAGATCACCCAGGGTTACACTAGTATGGGTTTATTGTTTGAGGAATTAGCACTCCGCAATTTGCACTACAAGGTTAAACCAAAGAAGATAGAGCTGCCACCAAAGGTTCAAACTAAAGAAGATACAGAGCTATTGCTCTCCCTCACACACAAACACACACACACCTCCATTCATTCACTCATTCACACACATTCATTCCTGCCCTCAGGCACTCACACACTTACACAGGCATATGGGTTGCAGAAGGAGCCAAGGCATGTAGATCCTGGAGGGTCTGTTTGCTCATCATAGCTGGGGAAGCTGGTCAGGAGAGACACTGGCTGTAAAGAGGAGTTTCTCAGGAGCAGGGGAAGAAAGAGAGTCTCACATGTGCTCCCTCTCCTTATATAGTGTCTGAATGGCTCCTGTGACTCCTTCACTTCGTCATCAAGGAGCATGCCCAGACTTCCCTTTATCCAGCAAAAGCAGCAGTCTGTAATGACTCATCACCATGTGCTCCAGTCTTAGCATTGCACTCCAAAAACACACTCACACTCACACTCTCTCTCTCCATTCACTCAGGGGAGAATGCAGTTGCAAGCAAGGTGACTGAGAGTTACAAAGATTACAAAGTTGCAGCTTACAGTAAATTTCTAAGAGTTACAAAGATTACAAAGTTTTACAAAGATTTACAGCAAGTTGCAGGGTTTGACTAAGATCACAATGAGTTGCAGTTTAAAACCTTAGACCTCACAGTTTAGTGTAGTTTCAGAAAATGCATGTGTAAAATCAAGTAAGCTCAGGCGGAGGCTTTTTTATGCAAAAGGTCAGACATGGTATGAGGTTTACTGGATCCTGAAAGTGGTGTTCTATAGCCAACATTAGAGCACAGGAACCAGCTCTAAGGGTTGACTCATCCTTAGATATAAAGACACCTTGAAAGCCAAACTCAGAGTGTGCCACATAGACTTAAAACCCAGGAACTTACTGCACTGCACAGACTGGGGTGGAGAGCTCTGTGTCATGAGGCTGCATCCACCGCAGAGGCGTGGTGTGTGATGTCTTTGTAGGACAAAAGAGCACATTGCAAAGCCAACTTCTCAACCCCTCCCCACAATGACTATACTTGCAAGATATGCAACTGCATTTGCAAATCCAAGATTGGGCTCACTTCTCATGTGGGAAGCCATAACAACAGTTAAATCCAGAACTCAGGTCAATACTAGCTGAACACTCATCCCTTGAAGTGACAGGAGAATCCATCGTTCTCATCAGATGCCAAGATGTTTGTACTGAATTGGTTCTAAAAAAGGGTTTCTAAGTCAATGACCTATGCGACCTCAATTTTTGTTTGGTTGCAAACTCTTTCCCATTTCTTCACGTCCTTTCCATGAAGAGAGAATTAAAGCCACTTCACCTTATCATAATACCAGTTAACGCCTCTGCAAGACTGCCAATTTTCTGTTTCAATTGCATAAATTGTCACTTTAAGTTCCAGACAAAATCTTGCAGAAACAACACAGCCGGATCAGTTAATTAACAGTTTGATAACTGGAGCACGTAGCTGAGAAAGGAGGAAAATTTCATAACAAATAAGAACGCTCTTTCCCACTCAGTTGTTTGAAAGAATTCAAAGAAGGTGAAATATGGACACACAGTCTCCAATATATCACACGAGCAGGTTGTTATGAATTTGTTGAAGGTACTACTGCTGTGATGGCACAGGTTGAACCTCCGTGCTTGGGGACTGCCAGGCTATAGATGTTGCAGGACCAGAGAGCCTCGGCTGGGAGAGGAGCCAGGAGCCCAGTGTCAGGGCTGGCAGTGGAGCCAGTCCAGGGGCAGGGAACCATCAGCACAGAGCCCAGTGGCTGGGGTCAGGGCTGACAGCAGAACCCAGCTGGGAGCATGCAGCCCACCTGGTGGCTAGGGCTAGACCTGGCAGTGCAGTGTGGCCGGGGGTGCAGAGCCTGTCCAGTGGCTGGGGTTGGAACTGGACCAGCAGCGCATCCCGATGAGGGATACGGAGCTTGGCTACTGTGCCCAGCAGCCAGGATGGTGGTCAGAACAGGAGCCAGAAAGGCCAGCAGAAGAACCAGGAGGGAGAGAGCCTGGAGTCCATCAGTAGAAGGGCCAGAATTTACCTTCCCTGCTCTGGCAAAATCCCTCGTTCGGGACCGGTCAGGTCCCAACGGTGCAAGACCAGGGAGGTCCAACCTGTATAAAATTTTGATCCACTCAGCTAAACAAATTTCTAACAACTCTGGTAGCAAAATGTGCAAGAATACATGTCTTATTATTTGAACTACATGAACCAGAGATTAGCAAAAATCCCGAGAGATGAAAGATGGTTTTTATGACATAATTGATATTTCAGAATGTGTAATTTCAGTTTTTGAACATTGCACGTTACAATGAATGCCACACGTCATTATCTAAAACAAACATTCTATGATTTCCCACTGCACATCCTGGAAATAATGATCACTTGCTGCCTACGGAAGTTAACAGACAACAAATATTGTACCGGAGATGGGATGAAATTTGTACTGAAGCACTTACCCATTCTCACTTTGAATTTGCACATTAGACAGATGGCATCTAGAAGAGTCTTTATTTACACACCTATAGTTAAACTAATTAAAAAGCATTGCCGCACACAGGCAAACTTTAAGCTGTATATTTGGTTTCCAAAATCTCATTAAGTTCTTTTACTTTTCCTGCATTCCCTCTGACTACAGAATCACTGGAAATCGTGCTGTCTTCTAACAATGAACAAGGAGCTTTATTAAAATAAGGAAAACAATTTTTGTTAGTCCAAGGAAAATTATTATCCCCAAAGCTACTTTGTCTCTCTCTTTGCTTCCTTGTAAAGTTTGTGTCTAGGGTTTGAACCAGCTTTTGACTACAGTTTTAAAGAAACAGTACACATATCTTCACACTGTCCCAACATTGCATGGGCCCAAAGATGAGACTATGCACAATACTTGGTAGGAAAAGTTTGCAGGATAGGCCTTCGGGAAATAGAGTCTAGTGTGTTAGTTCATCTCCATGGAACTGATTCTGATGTCACATACTTTATTGGAACACCACTGAATGAACTAGGCAGGAAAAGCAGACTAAGTACAAACAGGGCCAGCTTTAGGAAGTGCGGGGCCCAATTTGATCAGTTTCGACGGGGACCCGGCAGCCAGGATTTTTTTTGTTGAGCAAAAAAAAGAGTCACAGCCCCTTTAAATCCCCAGCTACAGGCCAGAGTCATGTCCCGTGCCAAACCCTCCCTCCCGCGCAGTGCAGGGAAACCCCTGTGCTCAACTCCCCCCCTCTGCGGCGCAGGGAAGCCGCCGCGCTCCTCCTCCAGGGCCGACGCCCCCTCCCGCAGTATGCCCGGCACGCCACAGAGCTGTGGGAGGGGAGCAGCCAGCACACTTCCGGAACTCCTGGAAGTGGCGCGATGCTGCAGGCAGGACTTCCGTCCACCCCGTGGGAAGCCAGTACTATGCTGGAGGTAGGTAGTGGGGCTTCTCGGGGGTCGGGGGAAAATGGAGAGTGGGGGGGCCCGAACACCTCACGATCGACTGGTTGAGGCCTCGCGATTGACCAGTCGATCGCGATCGACTGGTTGGTGATGACGGCATTAGGGCGCGGGGCCCTCATAGGCGCGGGGCCCAATTCAGGGAAATTGGTGGAATCCGCCTAAAGCCGGCCCTGAGTAGAAATAAAGATTCATACATTCCAAGGCCCTTGTTGACCATCTAGTCTGATCTCTTGTATAACCTAGGTCATTAGAACTTCCCCAAAATAACATCAAGAGCAGATTTAAGAAAAAAAAATCTAATCTTGATTTTAAAATTGTCAGTGAAGGAAAATCCTTCACAACCCTTGATACATTGTTTTCAAGGTTATTTACTCTGGGTTAAAAAATTGTCTTAGTTCAAGTCTGAATTTGTCTAGCTTCAGCTTCAGCCATTGGCTTGTTTATAACTTTCTAGTTTAGACTGACCAGCCTGTTATTAATTATTTGTTCCCTTGGTTTACATTTAACTCTCCGGCCACACTGAACCGTGGGAACTGATGGAGATAGGTCAGATCCATCCCTCACACTCTGACTTCTGAATTTTTGGGAATTTGGATCTAATGGCTCAGAACCAACTCTATTCGTTAGCAATGATGGGATGGAGAATGCAGAAAAAGCAACAAGGTTTTGGAAACATTAAGCAGCTGCTTGCCTTCATTTTGTGTTACCATAGGAAACATGTCCTGGGGATTGCAAGATGAACCATTTTTTCCCCCCAGAGGAAACAGTAGCCGTAGGTCATAGAAAGTCAGGGGATAATGCAGGAATGGCCCTGTTGTCTCCTGACAATATCACCATTATTTTTGCATGCTCTATTATATGTGTATTTGTTTGTATGTGATAGTAAGTGCTTAAGGTAGCAAAAGAAAACAGTAAAAAGCTGCTGCCTTACAGGGTCTAAGTAAAAGGGCTCTTGCATACTCTGCAAGTTCTCAGTGGGCATAAACACACAGTCATTCAACACTGCAGAGAATGGCTTGAAGTGTACTAATAAAATGTTATGGCCAATCATTCAAATCTTCCTCATGCAAATACAGATTGTACTTCCCTGTCCAGCACCCGTGGGACTTGACCAGTCCCAAACCAGGGAATTTGCTGGACCAGGGCAGGTCAATGCTGGCTCTTCTGCTGCCACTGGCTGTGGGGCTCTGCTCCGGCAGTAGCCGAGGGGTGGACATTGACTGAGCGAGGCCTGGGGGACACTGAAGGGAAAGGCAGGGTGTCTGCGGAGCCCCGCAGCTGGGGGCCAGGAGCTCAGTCATGTGGGAGCACACCAAGTCTCTCGGCTGCCAGGCAGTACTCCGGGCCACCAGGCTGCTCACAGGTCACCCTGCCTCTTCCCTAGACCATCCCCTCGCTTCCCTGCTCCTCGCTCTCCCTTCCTCTCCCTCCACAAATGAGCATCCCCGGGGATGCCGAACTGCAGATGTTGCCAGACAAGGGAAGTCTGGAATATAGGTCCAACCTGTAGGTCTCATTGACACAATGATCTGGTTGAAGTCCATGTGGTTGTCTGCATGAACAAAAAATACTTCTGTGAATAAGGCTGACAAGATCAAGCCCTTGCTCTTTTGCTACCAATTTTCATAAAGTCTTTCTTAAGCCGTTCCCTATGAGAACTGGGTTACTATTAAATATGGCCTCCAAAGTTCTGAACATTAAAAGAAATTTGGAGGCTGGGGCACCTGCAAACAGGTTGTTTGCTTATTTTTTGAACCCTTGGTTGAGTAGCTTCCACGGGCAAGACTCCCATAGAAGTAAAGAATAATTTAAACTTCATAAAGAGTATAAGATCAGCTTTTCCCGGGGTATTTGATTTTAGATGTTTCCATCATAAGCACTGAAATAATAAAGGGCAACTCCAGCAAGTTAATAAGCACCTCTTACTTCTGCTGAATTCAGAGATCAAGTCTCCAGGAATGTGATATCCAGGCATACGTGATGTACCAAAGCAGTATTGAGCAAACATGGTTCATGAGGCTGAGCTTGCACCTACTGAAATCACTGGCAAAGTTCTGTTAGGCTCAGCTGGTACAGAATTTGACCGCTGGTCTCTTAATTCCATGTTTTCATAAATAATATTTTTGAAAAATGATACAAAAGATACAAATCCATTTGCAGTTGGGTAAATGTATGATCATTACATACTTGACTTATCTAAACACTTTGGCCTACATTCAAAAGGCTAAAGTTTTTTCAGTGTTGTTTTAAACTGGAATGACATTTAGAATTCCTCTGGGTATGAGTAATAAGACTAGCACTTGGGAAGAATTTGTCTGTTGCATTACAAAAACAAATCAACCCCCACCAACATAAATAAGAGGCACAAATTTGTTGTTCTCTTCAGTCCTCCTCCTTTGGAAAGATCGCACTTTTTAAAACTAAGAACAGACTCAAAGAAGAATTTGAGTCTCAGCAGAAACCAAGCTCTCTTTCTACTCTTAGGCCATGTTTACACTATAAGGAAGATTGATGCTGCCACGGTTGATCTTCCACGGTTCAATTTAGCAGGTCTCGTGAAGACCCCCAATGGGGAACGTTTGCTCCCATTGACCTCCCACTGTGTGGATGGTGCGGAAACACAATTTAAGATACATTGACTCCAGCTATGTAATTAACATAGCTGGAGTTGCTTATCTTAGGTTGATCTTCCACTTTAGTGTAGACCAGGCCATAGGAACTCAGTTTTTAATAATATGGCTAATATTTATTCTTTGACTTCTTGAACCAACTCCACAATCACCTTAATTTTCGTTGTTGCTGTTCCATTGAAAAGGTGCTACGTGACATGTACATATTTTATTAATATCCATATTCACCCAAAACATCTTGCAAAACATCTACAGAACCAGCCCTAATTATTAATATAGTGCCATAGGTACTTTGCAGACAAATAATGCTAGAATGACAGATTTCTGCTTCAAAGAGTTTACAAAGTATGGTTCTAACCCTGCAAAGATTTATGTGTGTGAATAACTTTAATAACCTGAGTAGCTTCATTGACTTCTATGGAACCATTTGTATGATTAAAGTTAGTTGGGTGCTTAAGTGTTTATAGAACCAGATCTAAATTAGACACAACATGGCAAGAGATAACAAAGAGTGAAGTAGTTTTATAATAGTGAAAGGTCAGAGCCCTATGAACTTGATAGATACACATCACATCAGTTATTTTTTATGTAGTGCCATACCCCTCATTCTTCTCTCTGCAAGTGCCACTAGAGGAGACAGTACACCACACCCAAGAGGTGTGTGGGTTACAATTCGTTGGTGTAACCTAAATTGTTCCAGGAGATGGCTTATAAGTTATACTGACGTCAGTGGTAGCAGAGACCTAGCCTAAGTCTGTTAGCTCAGACTTTCAGGCTCACCAATCACTGTCCTCTTACAGGGGGACAGAGCACCACATTGAGGCTACGTCTACACAGCTTCCTTCTTCCTCAAAAGCCTATGCAAATGAAGTGTGGATTAGCATATTGCCATGCTTCATTTGCATAATTAATTAGGAGCCATTTTTGTGCAAGAGGTTTTTGCGCAAGAGCTGTTCTTTTTCATTTTTTCAGGAAGAATGGCTCTTGCGCAAGAGGGGGTTTTTGCACAAAAAGGCGCTGTGTAGACGGCGCCTTTTTGCGCAAAAACCTCTTGTGCAAAAACAGCTCCTAATTAATTATGCAAATGCAGCACGGCAATATGCTAATCCATGCTTCATTTGCATAGGCTTTTGTGGAAGAAGGAAGCTGTGTAGATGTAGCCTGAGTGAGTGGGATGGTTTTTGTTTTAATTAATATATTAACTAATTTGATTAATGGTTAGCGTTGAGAATATAGGTGAAGAAGGAAATCAAGCATAATCAAGTATAATTTCCAGTCTAACCATACGTAGTAGTAATGTAATAAATAATAAGGGTTTTTTTAGTTATATAAATAAAAAGAAAATGAGAAAGGATGAAGCTGGCCACTATGCATGTAGATGGAAAGGAGATTAAAGATAATTTAGGTATAGCCCAAAACTGATTGAATATTTTGTGGATGATAACGTGGAATATGGGCATGAAGGCAGGAATGCTGATGGAAATGTGTGTACAGAAATGGAAATTACCACATCTGACATGGAAGAAAAACTTAAAGCTGAATGTGCTCAAATTGAGGGTGGGGGAACTGAATAATTCCCATCCCAGAATACTGAAAGAATTGGCACATGAGATTGCTAATCCAGCAGCAAAGACTGTCAATAGATCTGATAGGGCTGGAAAATAGCTAACGGCATATTCATATTTAAGAACGGAAAAAACAAGAGAGATCTGGGAAATTATAGACCTGTTAGTTTGACCTCAGTAGCATGCACGGCTTTAGAACAAGTTGTGAAGGAAAGAATAATTAAATTCATGGAGGTAAACTCTGTTCCAGGGATGCAATGCAACACGGATTCACCAAAAGCAGGTTGTTCCAGACTCACCTACTTTCCTTCCTTTGAAGAATCAGAGATGGCTGCAGCGAGAGTGGGGACACTGGTGGAGATGGGCCAGTGACTTAAAGTGGCATTGAGCATGGCTTTCTTGCAGGTGCTTGCTCGGTTGGTTCTTGCTCACATCGTTAGGGTCTAGCAGACCACCATCTGCAGAGTCCGGTTGGCCATGACCTTAGGGGTTTACACCTTCCTCTCTAGCGTGTGTGTGGGGGTCACTTGCCTGGCGTATTTGGGTATATCCCATTGAATCATTTCCCTGCTATTACGGAGGCCTTCACAAATGCTGTACTTCGGTCCCTTCTATTCTCTGCCTATGGCATTATCTATTCTCCCAGGGGATGTAGTGTTTTTGATCTAATTTTAGTTGTTGGGTTTAGTGTATGAGTGTTGGGTGGTGATAGTGGCTAGCACAGGGGTGGGCAAAAGGGCCTCCGTGGGCCGGATGCGGCCCGCCAAGCAGGTGGATCCGGCCCGCGGAGGCCCTTCTGCTCCCCGGCCCCCAGGCCAATTAGGGCCCGGGGGCAGAGGAGTGCCCGAAGCCTTCACCACTCTGCCCCCGCCCTGTGAGCAGCACGTGGCTCTTCAAAGCACCGTGTGCTGCTCGAAGGGCACGGGCAGAGCAGAGAAGGCTTTGCGCACTCCCCGGCCCCCAGGCCTTAATTGGCTTGGGGGTGGGGCAGCACATGAAGCATCCTCCCAACCTGCCAGGAGCACGTGGCACTTGGAAGCGCCGCGCGCTGCTCTCAGGGCGGGGGAGAGAGCGGAGGAGGCTTCGCATGCTCCCCGGCCCCCAGGCCAATCAGGGTCTGGGGGCAGGGGAGCTGCTTGAAGCTTCCTTCTCCCTGCCCCGGCCCTGCGAGGAGCCCACAGCACTTCAAAGTGCCAGGTGCTCCTCACAGGGCAGGAGGAGGCTCCTTGTGCTCCCCTGCCCCCAGACCCTGATTGGCCTGGGGTTGGGGGAACGTGCCAAACCTCTTCCAGGGCATGGATGCCTAGTGGGAAGGTGGGGTAAAGGGGCTCCCCAATCCCCAGTCGAATCATGGTCTGGGGTTGGGTAGCCCCGCCCCATCCCGTTTAGGCCCCGCCCCTTCCGGGGTGGCCCGGGACCACTTCAAAAATTATTGCCCACCCCTGGGCTAGCAGGTCAGACTAGATGATCTGGTGGAACCTTCTAGCATTAAACTCTGACTCTGTGGGTAAACCTTTTATTTCTGGAATTGCCAACTTTGGAAAGTGATTTTCCAAGAATACTGAGCCATGATCAATGTATCAGTTTCTGATTCTCTTTTCCCAATAGCATCATTTTTAGGAGATGCCAGTTTCTGAAAAGCTATAGAAATGCATATGCCTTTATTTGGTCATATCAGCATCTGTGGGGCGATGGTCAAAGTAGTACCTCAAATATTGAGGTACACAGCACAAAGAAACCTTCCACATAGTATGAGGCATCACAATACTAACCAGAGATGTACGTATTTACATGGAAACAGGTAATGGCTCTTTTTGTGTAGATTCAATTGTCTTCAATATGACAGTGATACTAGTTTCACAAAGATCTCTGGCATATAACAGGGATCTAGAAACAGTACATGGCAGACAACCTTAACTTTTAAAAGGTTATTGAGTTTATTTCTAATGGGGAAGCCGACAGTGCTGAGAAACATAAAGATAAAATATTACCAATGGCTATTAAGGGACATCCATCTCTAAAGGTGGATTTTTTTTACTGCTGAAATATATTATGCTAAAATACTCCCAAATGGCCTAATTAAAATTGGGAAACACAGTAAATGCAGTCTCAGTGCTGTTAACCTATAGGATGTGCATTTATGCTTGAATAAAGCTCATTAAGGATCATATAATTTCAAGGTAAGAGGTGAAATCAGTGATAATGAGGTGATAAACTCATGACTGTATATTTTATGGTAGTTATAATGAGATGCAGAAAACTCCATTTAGTAACATTAGGTTTAATACAAATAGTATCTGGAAATCTTGAAACAAACTTTGATTTCCTCTGTACAGTTGTACATATGAGATACTGAATTCAAACCAGGGTAAATTCTACACTTAAAATACCGTGGCTTCTTTCAGGGTTAACTGCATCATGGTCCAGATGCTGGTTAGCAGTCATTGCACTAATACAGTATCCTGCTTGGATATAATCAAAGATGAGCCATGAGAAGAGTTTGTTTAGTGGAACCAGGTCAAAGCTGCCCTTTACATTGCATCCTTAGTGTAAATCTTAGCTTATGGGGCAACAGAACTTGTACTTTTAACCTTCATCTCTTAGGGAAGCTTAAGGCAGGAACTGGCTAAGAGATTTCCTACTCATACCAAGGCTGCTCTGTTCTAGTACACAGTTTAAACTGACACTCTGTCTCACAGGACTTTCTTCTTTTTTTAGTTGTTGCAACTCAGGCATTGTCTATTCTCGCGTCTGGCTTAGATTTTTTTTTCACTGTTTGCTGCAGTACAGGTTGGACCTAAATAAATATCCTGATTATTAGAGGTCCTGCACATGGAGTGTCACAGCTTGGACACAGGCAATCAGATGTAATAGTCAGAACCACAGGCTGACTATCGGGAGTCTAGGAGGTCAAAAGCAGGAGACATAGTGGAGATCATAACCATGAGCAGGGAACCAGAATCAGGGTAGATCAGGATACCGGAGAGTCATAGGAGGACCCAAAGTGGAGCTCAGGAACTATAGATCAGATGCTGGGAAGCTAGCTGGTTTGGAATGTCAGGAAATCAAGGAGCACTGCTCAGAGCAGGGTGAAGCCCAGTTCAGACAGCTTCCTGTTCCTGCTGCTGGCTTAAATAGGGCTACTGGGACAATCAGTTGCTCTGGGAATCTACAAGTTGGACCTCAAGGGAGTCCAGGTAAGGCATTATCGCCAAGCAAGCTGACAGACTCACCGGACCCTGGGCAAAGTTGGGGGAGGCCGTGGCTCCATGCTCCTGGAAGGGGTGGGGCATCAGCGAGAAGGGGCCGGGTTGGGGCAGGTGGTCCTGTGCACCACCCAGATTGCACCCCCCCCCCACTGCATCATCCAGACTATGCTGCCCAGGGCTCTGCAGTATGCTACACGGGGCTCCGGTGCCAATTTAAAGGTCTTGGGCTCCGGTTGCTGCCACTACCACAGTAGAAGCAGTGGTGGTTGAGAACCCCAGGCCCCTTTGAATCACTAGTCTCTGGGGCAATTGCCCCCCTTTGCCTCTCCTGTCAGGTGGGCGTGATCATCACCCAAGTGAGGGGTTGGAGTAGGGGATCTCTCATGAGTCTTGTGGGTCAGGCTTTGAGACCCAGGAGCCCCTATTGAAGTTGTAAGGGCTGTGTCTACACTAAGGGTTTCTTGCGCAAAAACCCACGGAGCATCCACACCTCAAGGGCATTTTTGCGCAAAACCAAAAATACAGTAAATCGACAGGACAGAGGGCTTTTGCCGGTAGAGCTATTCCTCTCCCCCTGAGGAATAACTCCTTTTTGCACAAGAGTTCTTGTGCAAAAAGGCATGTGTGGACGCTCAACAGGGGTTTCTTGCACAAAAAGAGCCTATCGCAAAAAGAACAGGTGCTCTGATGGCCATTCACAGAATGGCCATCAGAACTTTCTTGTGCAAGAGCGTCCATGTAGTGTGGACACTCTCTTGTGCAAAAGCACATTGCTTTTGCAATGTGCTTTTGAGGTGAGGACGCGCTTTTGTGCAAGAAGTTTTTGCGGAAGATCTCTTTCGCAAAAAGCTTCTTGCGCTTATGCGGAAAAACCCTGCAGTGTAGACAAAGCCATAGATAAAAAGAAAAGTTTGTAGTGAAAATATTGTAGCTTTCACTGTTATAGCCACATAGGAAATTTCATCCATTTCTTTATTAAGATGCTTTGATATAGATACAGGCATGGGCGGTGGGTGAACCTTAGGCTGAGCGAGGCAAGCACCCTAGCCCCTCCCCTTCTGCCTGAGACCCTGCCCCTGCCACCCACAGCCACCATGAGAGCCAAGCCCCTTCCCCCAGTGTTAGGGCAGCCCTTCCCCAAGCACAAGTGACCCAGTGCTGGCAGCCCTCCCTGGAGCACAAGCACCCCCCGAGCACAGGCGGCCTATGGCCCAGCCCCCCCTAGAGCATTTGCAGCCCATGGCTTGCCCACCCTGGAACATGGGCAGCCCTGGCCTTCCCTGGCATCCCCCTGAGCATGGGAAGGTGGGCAGGCACTCTCCTTCCTACTCCCGGCCCCAGCTCAAGGCTCCAGCCTCGGCGGAGTTGAAGCCCAGGTAGTCCCAGGAGACTGGGAGATTCATGCTGAACAGGGGGAGCTGGGGGCAAAGTGTGGGCGGGGCCAGCCTGGCAGTTTGGGAAGGCATTGCCTTCCCTTGCCTCTTATACCTGCCACCCATTGATTCAGGTGACTAACTGTAGGCAACAAAGTTTGCAAATATTAGTAAGAGTATTTCTGAAAAGGACAATCATAGAATCATAGAATACTAGGACTGGAAGGGACCTCAAGAGGTCATCGAATCCAGTCCCCTGCCCTCATGGCAGGACCAAATACTGTCTAGACCATCCCTGATAGACAGTTATCTAACCTACGCTTAAATATCTCCAGAGATGGGGATTTCACAACGTCACTGGGCAATTTATTCCAGTGTTTGACTACCCTGACAGTTAGGAACTTTTTCCTGATGTCCAACCTAAACCTCCCTTGCTGCAGTTTAAGCCCATTGCTTCTCGTTCTAGCCTCAGGGGCCAAGATGAACAAGTTTTCTCCCTCTTCCTTATGACACCCTTTTAGATACCTGAAAACGGCTATCATGTCCCCCCTCAATCTTCTCTTTTCTAAACTAAACAAACCCAATTCTTTCAGTCTTCCTTCATAGGTCATGTATATAGCAGTGGGGCATTGTTGGCACATGATGGCATATATTACGTTAGTGGATGTGCAGGAGAATGAACCAGTGACAGTATGGCTGATCTGGTTAGGTCCTGTGATGGTGTTGCTGGTGTATATATGTGGGCAGAGTTGGCACCGAGGTTTGTTTCATGGATTGGTTCCTGAGTTAGAGTTATTATGGTGTGGTGTGTAGTTGCTGTTGAGAATATGCTTCAGGTTGGCGGGTTGTCTGTGGGCAAGGACTGGCCTGCCTCCCAAGGCCTGTGAAAGCGAGGGATCATTGTTCAGGATGGGTTGTAGATCACTAATGATGTGTTGGAGAGGTTTTAGCTGAGGACTGTAGGTGATGGCCAGTGGTGTTCTGTTGGTTTCTTTCTTGGGCTTGTCCCGTAGCAGGAGGCTTCTGGGTACATGTTGGCGTATTGTGGGGCCATGCGGGTGCCCATAGCAGTGCCACTGGTCTGGAGGTATATATTGTCACCAAATCTGAAATAGTTGTGTGTGAGGATAAATTTGCAGATAAATTCGTAATATATGCCATCATGTGCCAACAATGCCCCACTGCTATATACATCAGCCAAACTGGACAGTCCCTACGTAAAAGAATCAATGGACACAAATCAGATATTAGGAATGGCAACATACAAAAACCTGTAGGGGAACACTTCCAGTCTCCCTGGACACACAATTGCAGATCTAAAGGTAGCCGTCCTGCAGCAAAAAAACTTCAGGACCAGACTTCAAAGAAAAACTGCTGAGCTACAGTTCATCTTCAAGTTTGACACAATCAACTCAGGATTAAACAAAGACTGTGAATGGCTAGCTAACTACAAAAGCAGCTTCTCCTCTCTTGGAATTCACACCTCCAGATCAACTACTAGAAGTGGGCCTCATCCTCCCTGACTGGATCCACCTCGTCATCTCCAGCCTGATTCTGGCCTGCATATTTATACCTGCCTCTGGAAATTTCCACTACATGCATCTGTCGAAGTGGGTCTTTGCCCACGAAAGCTTATGCTCCAACACTTCGGTTAGTCTATAAGGTGCCACAGGACTCCTCGCCGCTTATCCTATCAAAGAAAGCTATCAGATTGGTTTGACATGATTTGTTCTTTACAAATCCATGCTGGCTGTTCCCTATCACCTTGCCGCCTTCCAAGTGTTTACAGATGATTTCCTTAATTACTTGCTCCATTATCTTCCCTGGCACAGAAGTTAAACTAACTGGTCTATAGTTTCCTGGGTTGTTCTTATTTCCCTTTTTATAAATGGGCACTATATTTGCCCTTTTCCAGTCTTCTGGAATCTCTCCTGTCTCCCATGATTTTTCAAAGATGATAGCTAGAGGCTCAGATACCTCCTCTATCAGCTCCTTGAGTATTCTAGGATACATTTCATCAGGCCCTGGTGACTTGCAGGCATCTAACTTTTCTAGGTGATTTTTAACTTGTTCTTTTTTTTATTTTATCTTCTAAACCTACCCCCTTCCCACTAGCATTCACTATGTTAGGCATTCCTTCCGACTTCTCGGTGAAGACCGAAACAAAGAAGTCATTAAGCATCTCTGCCATTTCCAAGTTTCCTGTTACCGTTTCTCCCTCCTCACTGACCAGTGGGCATACCCTGTCCTTGGTCTTCCTCTTACTTCTAATGTATTTATAAAAAGTCTTCTTGTTTCCCTTTATTCCCGTAGCTAGTTTGAGCTCATTTTGTGGCTTTGCCTTTCTTATCTTGCTCCTGCATTCCTGTGTTGTTTGCCAATATTCATCCTTTGTAATTTGTCCTACTTTCCATTTTTTATATGACTCCTTTTTTATTTTTAGATCATGCAAGATCTCGTGGTTAAGCCAAGGCGGTCTTTTGCCATTTTTTCTCTCTTTCCTGCGTAGTGGAATAGCTTGCTTTTGGGCCCTTAACAATGTCCCTTTGAAAAACTGCCAACTCTCCTCAGTTGTTTTTCCCCTCAGTCTTGATTCCCATGGGACCTTACCTATCAGCTCTCTGAGCTTACCAAAATCCGCCTTCCTGAAATCCATTGTCTCTATTTTGCTGTTCTCCCTTCTACCCTTCCTTAGAATTGTGAACGCTATGATTTCATGATCACTTTCACCCAAGCTGCCTTCCACTTTCAAATTCTCAACCAGTTCCTCCCTATTTGTTAGGATCAAATCTAGAACAGCTTCCCCCCGGTAGCTTTTTCAACCTTCTGAAATAAAAAGTTGTCTCCAATACAGTCCAAGAACTTATTGGATAGTCTGTGCCCCGCTGTGTTATTTTCCCAACATATATCTGGATAGTTGAAGTCCCCCATCACCACCAAATCTTGGGCTTTGGATGATATTGTTAGTTGTATAAAAAAGCCTCATCCACTTCTTCCACCTGGGTAGGTGGCCTGTAGTAGACTCTAGCATGACATCACCCTTGTTTTTAACCCCTTTTAGCCTAACCCAGAGACTCTCAACACTTCCGTCTCTATGTCCATCTCACTCCAAGTGTGTTCATTTTTAATATATAAGGCAACACCTCCTCCCTTTTTTCCCTGTCTATCCTTCCTGAGCAAGCTGTACCCTTCCATACAAACATTTCAATCGTGTGTATTATCCCACCAAGTTTCTGTGATGCCAACAATGTCATAATTGTACTTATTTATTAGCACTTCCAGTTCTTCCTGCTTATTACCCATACTTCTCGCATTTGTATATAGGCATCTAAGATAGTGATTTGACCTTGCCTCCCAGTTTTGCCCTGACCCTCCTTTCTCTCTGCCATTATAGCCCACGCTTCCTCCCATTTCCGACCCATCTCCCAGGTCTCCATGTTCTCCACTTGCCTGTGGGCTTTGCTCACCTGTCCCCGTCGAACCTAGTTTAAAGCCCTCCTCACTAGGTTAGCCAGTCTGTGTCCAAATAGGGTCTTCCCCCTCCTTAAAAGGTGAACGCCATCTCTACCTAGCAGTCCTTCCTGGAATAGCATCCCGTGGTCGAGGAAGCCAAAGCCCTTCTGGCGACACCATCCTCGCAGCCAGGCATTCACCTCCAGGATGCACCTGTCTCTGCCCAGGCCCCTACTTTTGACAGGAAGGATCGAAGAGAATACCACCTGCGCTCCAAACTCCTTCACCCAGAGCCCTGTAGTCACTCTTGATCCACTCAGTGTCACACCTCGCAGTATCATTTGTGCCCACATGGATGAGTAGTATGGGGTAGTAGTCAGAGGGCCGGATAATCCTCAACAATGCCTTCGTAACATCTCAGATATGGGCCCTACTGGCAGACAGCATACCTCCCAAGATGAAATGTCAGGGCGACAGATGGGCGCCTCCGTCCCCCTCAGAAGAGAGTCTCTGACCACCACTACTCTACGTTTCCTATTCGCAGTGGTAGCAGGAGACCTCCCAGCCTTGGGGGTATGTGGCTTCTCCTCCTCCATTGTAGGGGGTGATTCCTTATCTCCTGTATAAAGAAGAGCATTACGGTTTCCTAGTACCACGGCGGTACTAGGAATATAATATCAATCTTCTGCATTTACTATCTAGCAGAGTATTGTGCTTTAAAAGATTCATCTCTTTAAAATAGGGACTTTAAATGCTATACTAGGATTAATAAATGTATTATTAATTTAACTAGTACTATGATAGGACTAGTAACCTAAAACAAAATAACACAGTGAATGAAATAATGTGAGCTAAGTATCTATAGCAAGAAGAACTGAAAAGGACCTCCCTTTGGTACCCGGAAGTCAACAGATTTTATTTTTGTAATGGCTAAACTATGGTAAAATGGACTTGATCTTTGGTGTTGGGTTCCCACACCTGCCATAGAATGTGTTCAGTGCTTTTTAGAGTTAGGTGATAAGGCCCTGGATGAAAACTGCAAATGTGGCATAAAACAGAATGTAATTCTTTCTGAACAAAACTATTTTCTGCTGTTGTAATACTGGGAAAAGAACATATCAGTCTGACCCAGGTTTAATTAAGTGAATGTGAAGGAGCCAGACACATGTTTAAGAAGGTCCTCCTGAATGGGAGTGGGATATATAGTAAGCAACACCACTGAGTTTGATATAAATAGAAAATAAATATGAGAAGCTACTACAGATGAAACAGGGAGCAGAGGAATGTGTAAGAACTATTTCCATGTTTTCTATGGCTTTTGTTCCTCCAAACTTGCAGACAAGCTTTAAACATGAAGTAAGGGCATCCAACTGTGGTCTGTCTTTCTTGGAAGATTTTACTAAGTCTTGTCATCTGATAGCCTCCATAGACATTACTAGAGCAATTAAAGGTTGTGACCCTCAGTATTTCTAGATAACACACTGTATGGCTACATCTACAATGCAACACTATTTCAGGATACCGGAGTATCCCAAAATAGCTATCCCACGTCTTCACAGCAATCCCGTTATTTTGAAATATAATGGGCGCACTATTCCGATGTCCCTGTAAATCTCATTCCACGAGGAGTAAGGGACATTTCAGAACAGTGGGTTATTTTGAAATTTGGCACTGTGTAGACAGCGCCAAAGTATGAAAAAAGCTATTTTGAAATAAGATCGAAATAAGATACGCAATTTGCACCCTATGTGAATAGCTTTGGGTAGCCTGTTACAATCTGGAAAGGTTTTTAAGACTGTGGTTAACTTAATAAATATGGTTGAAGAGGATGGAAGGCAGATTATAAGAAGAAATTGTGGGTTTCTACTTGAAGATAAAGCAAAAATACAAAATATTTATTAGAATTCATGTGGTGGGAGAAATTGGATTCTAATTGTTCTGGGTATGGGATGGGGTTCATGAAAATCATTGAGGAAATTAGCAATAAATGAGCAATATGATCATGCCATGTCCAGTAAATTCTGGACTTGATTAAAGTTAATGAAATTTAAGCACATGCTTAAAATAAAATTCCTAGCTGAGTAGGGATATACTGTTTAAACTACGGCAGTTAGAGGCAAACATCAGACAGCTGTGAAAGCAGGTCTACTGGAAGTAAAGATTCCTGCTCTTTTCCTGAGTATTTTGGTGAGTTATCAGAACTCTTTTGCCAACAATTACAACCCGAAATATTCCCCTTCACAAGCATTGACAAGACTAATGAGATATTGAGGTAAGATATTAAAGTTTACTACACTATATGATATGGATCAAGTTCATTTTTGGTGTTAGTCTACTAAGTCAATGGAGTTACATTAAGGATGATTTTGTTCTTGTGTTTTCCAGTCCACACCAACTGGCTACTTTTTGGTAGATCTAAAGTTTTATTGGCCTCCGCCTTTTCTCATCAGTTGGGGCTGGAAACTCTTGTTCTTCATGTCCAATCATTCTTGTCACGTGCAGTCCAACACTGATCTTCTTCATATGCTCCATCACTATTTCAAACCACTTTTTGGGGGGGTTTTCTTCCTTGTCTTTATTCTGTAACTACTTGCTCTTGTCCTCTTTGGCCAACATATCCCACATCTTGTCATCTCACATGACTCAGCCATCTCAGTTGATACTCCATGAACTTTTCTGTGATGTGGGCTACCCGCACCGTGCTTTGTACTGTTTCATTGCACAGCTTATCAGCTGTTTTCTTACTCAGAGTCCACCTGGGCATTCTCATTTTGGCAGTATGAAGTGATTTTCTTCTCTTTTCCTTGCATGCTGACCCAGGGTGTGTCTAGACTACATGGCTCCGTCGACGGAGCCATGTAAATTAGTTTATTCGGCATAGTCAAAGAAGCGGGGATTTAAATAATCCCCGCTTCATTAAAATAAACATTGCCGCTGTGCTGTGCTGACGATCAGTTGATTCGGCACAGCGCGGCAGTCTAGACGCGGAGCGGTCGACAAAGGAAGCCTTTGTCGACCGCTCCGGTAAACCTCGTTTCACGAGGTAGTTCCCTCTATCTGCAATTCACGTGGCCTCTGACATCAGCATCCATATTCCCATGATGACTTAACTCATATACTTCCGTTCGATGTTATTTCACAGACTTTAACTCTATAACATCTAGTTCTATTGGCTTCTGGCTATCCCTTTCAGTAAAGCATTGCATGTATGCTGTTGTATGTTGGCTGATTAGTGAACCATTGTTTCTTATGCAGCTCTCCGTGATTGTGGATCCCTTTCCAGTTTTTGCAGAACAGCAAAATGTCATCAGGGAAAACCATGCTTTATGGCACTTCTCTAATCCCTTGTGTCAACTTGACCATTACAATAACATACAGGAAAGGGTTTAAGGCTGATCCTTGATGTAGACCTACTCTCCTAGTAAATGGCTCACTGTAGCTACATATCCTTCTCATTACTCTCTTGCTACCCTCATATATCCATCATAGTCTGAACATATGTCGGTCAGATTACGTGATTGCAAGAAACGCCATAACAATTCTCTAGGAATTCTGTCATAAACCTTCTGTAAATCAACAAGCATTAAATGTAATTCCTGGCATTTCTCCCTATACTTCTGCAATATTCATGCTGAAAACAGTGTATTCTGTGTTGACTTTCTTGGCATAAACCCAAATTGGTAGTTGCTTACATGATACTTCAGTGTGCCACTGAGAGTTTTCTCAATAGTTTTCTTTTGAACTATTTTATTGTGTGATTCTCTCACCTGAAGCATTGGTAATTACCACATTCCTCTTTATACTTGAAAATGAGGAGCAATGTGCTCCTTCTCCACTATTTAAGGGCACATCTGCACAGCAGGACTAAAGCCGAAATAAGCTACGCAACTTGAGCTATGCCAATTGCCTAGCGTAAGTCGAAATAGCTTATTTTGACTTTTGGTGCTGTCTACACAGCAGGAAGTCTGAGAAAGAGCACTCTTCCTCCGACTTCCCTTGCTCCTCATGAAATGAGGTTTACTGGAGTCGGAGTAAGAAGTCCTCCAGCTCGACATTATTTCGACATTATGTCAAAATAATTGCTTGTACTGTAGAGGCGGACTTTGTTATTTTGAAATAGCTTCAGTTATTCCAAAATAACGCTGGTGTGTACATAGCCTAAGTGTTTTCCAGTAAGGAAAATTAAGTTGAAGAAGTGTTATATTAATTAAGATGGAATCTATGGCCCCAAAAAGTTCAGGATATTAACATAATCCAGTGACAGTCCAATATCAATAGTTTTAAACCAAATTTAGGGTTTGGTATATAGACTCCTCAGTCTGTTTAGTACCATGGCAAAGTCATTAAAAATCTTTTAAACCTTTAATTAAAGACACCGGAAAAAAGGAAAAACAGTTAAAACCTTTGAAATGTAATTTTAAAGTAAGGCTTTCATTTTAACAACATCCCTTGTTCCTTTTCCCTTTATGGGTTGAGAAAAAAAAATCCTTGTTTGGCAGTCTGTTAGATGGTAATAACTGTTCTTCTGAGGAAAAGAGGAGAAGTTAGTCAAGCTGGGCTAGAGTTATTTTTGTTCAAATCCAATCCCATTTCTTAGAAGACTAAATAAGACAAACACATACAAGAGGGGGAGAACAGAATACCAAACATAGAAAATGCAGTTTCTGTCTCTGGTGTTGACTCTCACGTGCAACCTTATTGCTGGAAAAACACTGGAACAACACATGGTCTTATAAGCCACTCTAAGACCTGGCAAACTCGTACCAGCATCAGACAATTTAAGGTATTGTGTGTAGGTGCCTCTCTTCTGGTCACAGACTTACAACAGTGTTGTAAAATATGCAGTCTTGGCTTGCTAAATCAGATACTTATTAGACAGATGGAAAAAGGAAAGGACTAGGGAAGAGAAATAAGATAAGAAAGAAAAAGAACACAGAAAGCATGTGGGGGAGATAAAACTTCACATCTCAGGTGGTATTTGTGATTTAGTTGGAGATGATGGAAGTAGCAATGTCATGTTGGTCTCTCTCTCTGGCTCGGTTTGATCAGGAGAGCTCTCAGGATTCGGATGGAGAAGGCCTGGAGCCCCAAGAAATGTCCAATACTTTTTCTTGTTATGTTTCAGTTATGATTATTCATACTCCATTCCTCTTTGCTACTGAGCCATAATACAGCATCTTCTAGCCCTTCCCATGGATTTTGATTCCTCCTATTTTGTCTCTCTTAGACAGCAACATGCACACTTCTTCTATTCAGTCTCTTGGCTTCTTCCCTTGTCATGGTTCCCCAAGGGAAACCAGCTTTCATATTTGGGCCACACGCTCCCAGAATAGTCACCTTTGTCCATTTTCCACGGCTATTAGGTGAATCCACGGTGTATTGATTCTGAGGGATGGCCAAGCATTGTACTAACATATCGCTGAAAGTACAGACCAATAGAGTGTGTGTGATTGGCACAACTTTTACATGCCCACTGGCCAGGCCTAACATTCTTGTTTGAGATCCAAGTTCTTTCTCCGAGGTCAGTGGTCCCCAACATGGTGCCTGTGGGTGCCATGGCACCCGCTGGGGCATTTATGTGTGCCCGCCTTGTGACCAGGGCCGGCCCAAGCCATTCTTGCACCCCGGGCGCGCGGCACATGCGCGGTCCCTTCCCCGGGCGCATGGTGCATGCGCAGCCCACCCCCAGGCACCCAGCAGCCTCAAAAGGTGGACTGCCTGCCAAAGCTGCTAAGCCCCATCAGTGTGGAGCAATCTGTGTATAAGGTGGCAGACACCTGCCTTTCTCTCCCTTTTCCAGCTAAGAACATGTCTGCCATGAAAATGCAAAAAGTAGACATGTAGCAGTTGGAGGCTGTATATTGTGGTGGCGGAATGTGGCCTTTTCTAGGTAGTGACAGCCTGTCCTCAAACTTACCTCAGCCATGACAGCTCTCTAGATATAAAGTTATTGGCTATTGTAATTAATCATCACACATGTATTTTTCCTGCAAACAGGACTTGAACCTGGTAGTTAACATCGCCAGATAACCAGCATCTCCGCCCAACACCAGCTGTAACCTGGTTGCTCCCTGTGAGCAACAATCTCCATGGGACAGCCTGCCAAGAGAGACCTGAGTGACTGTTGCCTTAGCAATCACTGTTTGGCTTCTTAATTCTATACAAGCCTCTGGGACCTAAAAGAAAGTGTCCATGCAACACTGTGGATCCCTGCCTAGTTGCCGTGACTGACCTGTTTCTGATTTGGTATTAACCTTGGCTCTGACTCCTGACTGACCCCTAGAACCTCAACATAGACCCTGATGCCTAATTCATTCTCCAGGTCTGACCCTCAGGTCGATCCCTGAGACTGACTCAGGCTTGATCCTCATCAGGGCTCTGAACCCTGCCTCCCAAACTTCTGCCACTAGTCCTGCCTACCTTCACGGAGGCTACTGCAGCCAGTGGTGACAGATGCAGCCAGTCTGGGAGATTCTAGCCCACTAACACTCCAGCAATGCAGGAGCTAAGGTGCCACTCCCAGAAGTGGCTGGTACGCATCTCTCCCTGCAGCAGCATGACCCTGGGAAGAAAGACTTTGGGAGTCTCTGCCTGCTGGCCTCATGCCAAGCACTGACTTTGCAGCTCCCATTGACTGTGAAGTGCAGCCAATTGGAGCTACGGGGGCAGTGCCTGTGGGCCGGGGTAGCAGACGGAGCTCCCCTCCCTCCTAGGAGCTGCTGCCAGATAGATGTGCTGGTTGCTTTCAGGAACCGCCTGAAGGAGGTGCTGTCTGACTGAAGCTTGCACCCCTCACTCCCTCCTCAACCCCCCAGCCCAGATCCTACACCGTTTCCTCCTCCTACACCCCAACTCCGTCTCAGAGATCAGAACCTGCACCCCTCACTCAAACTCCCTCCCAGAGCCTGCATCACCTTTTGCACCCCAAGTCCCTTCCCCAGCCTAGAGCCCACACCCCAAACTCCCTTCCAGATCCTGCACGTTACACCCCTTCTTGTATCCAGCCCCCCCCCACCACAGAGCCTGCATCCTCACTCCCTCCTGTACCCAATGCCCCTACCCCAGCCCAGACCCTGCACCCTCACTGCCTCCTGCAACCAAATCCCATGCCCCAAACTGGTGAGAAAGAGTGAGAGCAAATGATAGAGGGAAGGGAGATGGAGTGAATGGGGGCATGGCCTTGGGAGAAGATGCAGGGCCTTGATGAAGGGGCAGGCAATGGTGTTCAAGTTTGTGCAATTAATCAATTGGCAACCCTCCTATTACTAAACTAAGACCAAGGACAGGGTCGGTCCATTGCTCAGTAAGGAGGGAGAAACAATAACAGTAAACTTGGAAAGGGCAGAGGGGCTTAATGACTTCTTTGTTTTGGTTTTCACCAAGAAGTTTGATGATGAAGAGATGCCTAACATAGTGAATTCTAGTGAAAATGGGGTACATTTAGAAGATAAAATAAAAAAAAGAACAAGTTAAAAATTACTTAGAAAAGTTAGATGTCTTAAAGTCACCAGGGCCTTAAGAAATACATCCTAGAATACTCAAGGAGCTGATAGAAGAGCTATCTGAGCCTTTAGCTATCATCTTTGAAAAATCATGGAAGCCAGGAGAGATTCCAGAAGATTGAAAAGGGCAAATATAGTGCCCATCTATAAAAAGGGAAGTAAGAACAATTCAGGAAACTGCAGACTAGTCAGTTTAACTTCTGTGCCAGGAAAGATAATGGAGCAGGTAATTAAGGAATTAATCTGCAAACATCTGGAAGAAAATAAGGTGATAGGTAACAGTCAGCATGGATTTGTAAAGAACAAATCATGTCAAACCAGTCTGATAGCTTTCTTTGATAGGATAAAAATCCTGTGGATTAGGGAGAAGTGGTGGACGTGGTATACCTAGACTTTAGTAAGGCATTTGATACAGTCTCACATGACCTTCTTATCAATAAACTAGGCAAATACAACTTAGATGGGGCTACTATAAGATGGGTGCATAACTGGCTGGATAGCCATTCTCAGAGAGTGTCTGGACTACATCCTGCTTTCGACAGAGGGATGTAAATTAGGCACTTTGAAATTGCAAATGAAGCGGGGATTTGAATTTCCCACACTTCATTTGCATAATCGCGTCATAGTGCTCTTTCGAAAAAGCACTATTTCGAAAAGCACAGTCTAGATGTGGTTCTTTCAAAAAGGGAAGACTTTCTTTCCCTTTCTTTCCCTTTTCGAAAGAACCGCGTCTAGACTGTGGTTTTACTTTCGAAATAGCACTTTTTTGAAAGAGCGCCATGATGCGATTATGCAAATGAAGCATGGGAAATTCAAATCCCAGCTTCATTTGCAATTTCAAAGTGCCTAATTTACATCCCTCTGTCGAAAGTGGGATGTAGTCTAGACACGCCCTCAGAGAGTAGTTATTAATGGTTCACAGTCATGCTGGAAGGGCATAACAAGTGGGGTTCTGCAAGGGTCTGTTTTGGGACCAGTTCTGTTCAATATCTTCATCAACGATTTAGATGATGGCATAGAGAATATGCTTATTAAGTTTGCAGATTAAGTTTCCACTCTACTTTGAGCTGATTAGGCCCCAGTTGGAGTATTGTGTCCAGTTGTGGGCACCACATTTCAAGAAAGATGTGGAGAAACTGGAGAAGGTCCAGAGAAGAGCAACAAAAATGATTAAGTATCAGAGGGGTAGCCGTGTTAGTCTGAATCTTCAAAAGCGGCGAGGAGTCCTGTGGCACCTTATAGACTAACCGAAGTGTTGGAGCATAAGCTTTCGTGGGCAAAGACCCACTTCGTAAGATGCATGATTAAATGATTAAAGGTCTAGAAGACATGCTCTGTGAGGCAAGGCTGAAGGAATTGGGCTTGTTTAGTTTGGAAAAGAGAAGACTGAGAGGGGACATGATAGCTGTTTTCAGGTATCTAAAAGGGTGTCACAGAGAGGAGGAGTGGGGGGAAATTGTTCTCCTTGGCCTCTGATGATAGGACAAGAAGCAATGGGCTTAAACTACAGAAAGGGAGGTTTAGGTTGGACATTAGGAAAAACTTCCTACCTGTTAGGGTGGTTAAACATGGGAATAAATTGCCTAGGGAGGTTGTGGAATCTCCATCACTGGGGATATTTAAGAGCAGGTTAGACAGACATCTATCAGGGATAATCTAGACAGTGCTTGGTCCTGCCATGAGGGCAGGGGACTGGACTTGATGATCTCTTGAGGTCCTTTCCAGTTCTAATGTTCTATGAAACGTAACAAACAAGTAATCATTTTTAGCTTTTTAGAGTGATGTATACTAAACAATATGACAAATATGCAATTTAATGTCTATGCACAATAATTAGGATGTGTCCCATAAATGACCAATACTGCAATAATAATACCTTTCATCTAGAGTATGGGAGGGCAGTCCATATGACCATAGCTATGTGCTGTCTCTATAGAAATCATTAGTGATTTGGGGCTTGGTCTTTCCACTGACTTCAGTGGAGACTGGATTGGGCTTTTAATAATCAAGATGAGGGGAAAGGCAGTGTGCTGAATGAGTAGTGGCTGGCTGGATATTTATCTATGAATACTGATATGCAATGAGGATATGGGTATTGTAATTGACCCGGTCAGTGAGTTAAATTTACTGTATAGTTGTGGTAAGTTTTGGAATTTCCTATATGACTGTATTGTTCTAACTCAATAAGGGACTGTGGGGAGAATAAACAAGAAAGCAACGAAAGAGATCTGGATAAGGACAGCCCAGTACATATCCAAAAGACAACGAGTCAAGCTTTTAGCTAACTTAGTGGCTTTGTGGAAATGGGGAAGCCAGGAGCTTGGGGACTCTCGACACTTCAAAGGAGTAAGACTTAGATGCTTTGTAATTAGCTGCGGATTCTGCAGTGTATGGAACATGTGATGAGATATACAAACTCCATGCTGAGGAAAAACCAGTTGAGGAGCTGCTCTGGATCCAGGAGGCCCCGCCCCATCACAACTGCAAACCCTGCATAAGCCTCCAGTTTATAGCCTGCATCAAACTCCTCCACAGGTGCTTAAAAGAGTAGTCGCTCACTAGTAGGCCGACGGCGAAATGAGCTGGCCTGCGCTCTGCATTCCTATGAAGGAGCATCTCAGGACCACTTTCTGTATGAGGCCTGCCGATAGTGACCTGACCAAGCCTGCACAGGAGGCCCTGGTGACTTTTTGTAGAGCAGCAATTGCATTTTTGTGTGCAGTGATTTGCTTCACTCTGAGGGAAGAGAGGACGCTGGTAGGAAGTGATCCGGGGGGCAGTTGCATAGCACCCCAAGGTGTGGAGCTTAGCTGCCTATCCTTGGGTCCTGGATTGGAGCCAGGTGGAGAGGGTGGGCTCCCCTACCAACCCATAAATGTGGGGAAGGGGGAATTCACAGAAATCTATTCGTTGGCAAGGAGCCAAGTTGAGGAAGACCCTGAAGATACAAGGCTCCAGACCTCAAGACACTAGAAGCCCAGAAGCCCTTGCTGAGTTCTGAACAGGCTGTTCTCAGTGGTGACAGATGGCAGAACAAGGAGCAATGGTCTCAAGTTGCGGTGGGAGAGGTCCAGGTTGGATATTAGGAAAAACTATTTCACTAGGAGAGTGGTGAAGCACTGGAATGGGTTACCTAGGGAAGTAGTGGAGTCTCCATCCCTAGAGGTGTTTAAGTCTCGGCTTGACCAAGCCCTGACTGGGTTGATTTAGTTGGGATTGGTCCTGCCTAGAGCAGGGGGCTGGACTTGATGACCTTCTGAGGTCTTTTCCAGCTCTATGATTCTATGATTCCCCATCATGGAACTCTTTGGACACCCTGAAAGTGGTGGACTTGGACATGTGATCTGGGCAGAGGCTGAGCTGTTTAAAAGACAGACCACTGCAGTGCAGCACTGTAGTGAGGAAGGGGAATGCCTGGATGGGAGACTACCTGCCACATCCCTGCGTGACCACTAGGTGGAACTGGTGATGAGTGTTCCCTTATGCCAGGAAGTTCTCTGGCATATTTGTCATAGCTGCTTCATTAGTAACAGTTTAAAGACCAGTAAGTTTACCTCTGCTAGTATGGAGTAACAGGTTAATACTTGGCCCAGGTTAAAGCCCCTTCCCAGTAACTCTTTACTGTGGCTCTAGAAGGAAAGAGGCCATTGTTTCAAATGATAAATTGTCCTTATATGAGGCTATGCTTCAAACTATTGTCCATTCATATTAGCAACTTTGTTGAAGGTCACACTAATACTTCAGTGGAATTATTTTCCACTGACCTTCTCTTTTCACTGACCTTGTCATTTTTACATCAAGGAATACCCTTGTTTTTTCAGTGAGGTTCAGAAATCGTTGCTTTTTTAGATGAGCCAGTTGGATAGTTTGGCCCATTCAACATACTTCCACTGAATCTCACTTTCCTTCCGTTATGCATGGCTGACAGTTGACAATTGACATAATCTGCTCTTCAGGAAGGTGTCCTGCATGTGTTTCAGTATGACTGATATTTATTTTAATTTTTACAGCATGCATGGAGTTTTATATGTCACTAACTCCTTTCTCCACTTTCGACTCCAGGATTCTGTTTAAAACTAACATTTTTAAAAGGACCCCAATAGCTGGACACTTAACTCCTGTAGGTTCCTTTGACAATTTCAGTCTAAGTGAATATTTGTTGAAGACCGTTATCTTCATTTTTTTGAGTCTGCTATAAAGGATCTGAGCCAAGCAGTAGAAACAAGGTCTCCTGCATTTGCTCTGTTATTGCTGGGATAACGTCTGCATTTGTCCTTTATTTTACTGATGGATGATGGCCCGCTGTGAAGATTTTACAATAGAGAGCTTGAATTTTCATAGAACATACATCCTAAAAAAGTTCTAAAAGTTGCTAAGAAGGGTGGTGACATCATTTAAAAGTGATCTAGCAGCCATTGTATTACATACCTGCCAAAGAGATAAAGCAGTCTTGCAGGACTATTCATCATTACTTGAGCTTCTGAATTTTAAAGCCACTGTATTTTAGAACTATATGTATGCATATAACACTTAGGACTACAATCAGAATTGGTCTGCGATGAATACTTGTCTGGTTTATACCTGAAAAGACTCTTTCTGTAGCTAGCACAGACCTTTCCTGTAGAAGGGAAAACTGAGTTCAGATTTAGGACACTTGCCATTGGGAGAGAATATGCTTAAGCCATCCAGATACAATGAAATTTTGCAATGACCCTTAAAACCTGTCACTGCAGAATTGAAGGTTAATCTGTCTTATACCTCAATCAACCATGAACAAGCAATATAGTACATTGAGCAAAAGAACAGGAGATTTCAACATGGTAATGAGTTAGACTCCCAATGTATCTATAACAGGAATTTTAATCCTTTCTGTTGCGAGCCTGAATCTGTAGGTCATAGTAAATGATCCCCAATAAATTCTTAAATCTATTTAAAACTCCTGTCAAATAGATGTACATGGATGTCTCGTTTGACAAGCATGCATCAGTTAGAAACGCTTGGTATTTAGTCCCTTTAATAATTATGAATGCTGTATGGAAAAAGAAGGAACTATGGTAATAGGTGACAGTTACCAACTCACTGACATAATACAAGGACTACTAAACTTATCTGAAGCAGTGTGGTAGAGATCCACATTTTAATCTATTCTGGTGGATGAGAGTTACAGGACTCCAAATTTGTTTTTTGAAAATGGAGCTTAGAAGTATCAAGGAATAGTTGCACATTTCAAACTGCATCTGTTATCTTTACCCCCACTCATTATTCCAGGAATTAGTGCTGACTGCCAAAGATGCCAATAAAGGATGTATTCTTTCATTCCCCAAATATAACGTACAGGAATGGTGTTTGAAGTGATCTGGGAGTAAGCCAGAAGGGATGGCATAGTGATGTAAATATCAGTTTATACCTAGATCCAACAATAAATTCTGGTATCTACATTATTTTTAATAACTGAGAAGCCAATTGCATGATAATATACAGGTAGTATTGATCTTAGCCAGGAACATCTGAGTTCCAATCCTGGCTTTGACATTGAATGCCTAGCATATGTCACTTAACTTCTCTGTGACCTCATTTCCTCATTTGAAAAATGAGGATAATAATCTATACTTGCATCATAGAATTGTTAAGGATCACTGTAATTAGTGCAGCATTTTGAAAATGAAAGGCACCATGAAAGGTAAGTGCTAAGGTTCTTTTTTTTTTTAATAAATGTAGTTAACAAGTGAGATCAAAGGTTTTTCAGATCTTAGGCTTTAAGAAAAGTCTATTAGAATTTAACAGGGATTCTATGGCTACTTCTCTAAAAATGTATGGAATTTAGGATAGTAATACCTTTAACAGACATTTTAAACCAGACTATAGGATTTAAGAGCGATAATATCCCTGCTACAGAACTGGTTATTTTAAAGTTAGAAAGGATGTAATTCTTTATAACATTCTGCATGTAACTATAATTGAACCAACTTTTGTCATATTCGTGGTAAATTAAACAAAGGGGGGGATGGTAAACATGTAATTGGATACACTGGGAAAGATGAATTAAAATTGCAATGATTTATTTTAAAAGAATTTTATATAGCATATGATAACTGCTCAGTGCATCTGATTTTAATTTGCCTAGTTGACAACTCATTAGCAGCTTTGAAAAAAACCTTGACAAAACAAAGAGGGAACACAGCCTCTACTTGGGGGTTATATACAAACTCCAATAAGATAAAAAATGACAGTTAACAAAATTCTGTGAAAATAATTTAAAAGAGTAATCACTGCCTAATTTTAGAGCTGTGTCTAGTATAAAATACATATTTCTGGAGGCAAAAAATAATTTTTATATTCCTCATCTTTAATATTTCATTGAGTTTTGGGATGGCTTATTTAAAGGTTACATATTAAATGTTTATCATGCATTGGACATCTTCAGAAGTGTGTATTATGAATTTACTATTTTTATAAAACAACGTTCCTCATAAAATCATCAGATTTATTTAAAAAAAATGCAGTGAGTCTTTGGATTGCTTAACAGTTTGTTCGTAGTGGTCTCTTCTGCCTTTATTTGCATACCTAGCTCCTATTAAGACTAACGGGAATGTATGCACATGCATAGAGAGGAGACTAAATGGCTTAATTTTCTTGCATCTGGGAGACATCTATACTTTACAACTAGATTGTACTGGAAAGTGAATAAAAAGGATAAGGAATAGTGCTTCCTTTCCTGTTCTCTGCTGAACTAGTTCCCACTGTAATAAATGCACAATAGAGAGTGAAGTATTAGCGTGTCCAACTGCTGCTTAAAATTTTACAATTGAACCCATGGGGAGCACGTATGCCAAAAATTAGCTGTACTGTATCCCCAAACCATTCTGTATTTCTGTATTCGTGTAACAATTTAAAACCCACTGTGGATATATTACTCAATTTGAACAATACATTGTGTCGGGGGGGAATCCCAGCCATATAATAAAAAGCAGAGTCAGCCCAAATGATGACATTCTAACTCTGGAGTAGATCTGTGCATATTTATGGAGAGACCTTTAGTGTACATCTTTTTAAAAATGCTTCTTTCTACAGCACCTCTCAGTTCAAGCATTTCTGGCTTGTATGATTCTGTGATACACCATTAGTATTAAATGTAGGTTGTGTAGTGCTCAGGGCAGCCAACAGCCTCCACAGGCTCCTGGGCAAGATGTGGGGGGCTGGCTCTGTGCTCCCAGAAGGGATGGGGCCTTGAGCGTAACGGGCGGGGCCAGAGGCCGCTGGCCCTCAGCCCCACCTAGAGCATGGTGTGCTCCCCTCGGCCCCCAGAGCTGCATGGAGCGTGCTGCATGGCATTCTGGCGGCTATTTAAAGGGCTCCAGCTGGCATCACTGCCACTACCACAATAGCAGCAGTGGTGGTCGGGAGGCCCGGTCCCCCCCCATTCCTCTCCGGTCAGTGGGCCTGGTAATGCTGGATTGATAGTGCTGTAGACCATGGTCTGTTTATTCACAGACAAGGACAAGAATGAACAGCAAGCATTGCTGTCATGTTCAGCATTGGGTACGTGTGTCATATACACACACACTTTATTGTCCACAGCCCAGCAAAGGTTAGCAGTGAAATCCAGGCCCTAATAAAGTCAATGAGAGTTTTGCCATTGCCTTCACTTCAGCATGACCCAGATTTTCCTGTAGGCGAATAGAGATGTTAAAAGGGTCTGGCAGTGCACTGCAGCACTAGTAAGCAAGATCATTTGTTCAGTTAAGATACTTAAAATCTTTCTTGCCTGCTGTCTGTCAGTGAGAGAGAAACTGGCTTATCTGACAAATCATTACACAGACAACTTGCTCGAAGGGCAGGGATTGGCGCTGAGCAACCCTGTCACAGTGGCAGGTTCAGGTGTCAGGCCTTACACTTTCACCTTCCTGGGAGAGGATTTTTGCATTTCTCTTTCTTCAGTCAGGCCCTTGGCCCTATGCATCCACTGTGCTTACCCAGCAGGTACAACTGAGTTCAGCCCCTTTGTATCTACCCTTAGGGCATGTGTAGGGGGGCTATGTGGAGTCAAAACCTCCCCCCCTTCTCTGATTTCTTCTTGGCCAGTTGTGGCGGGTGGGAGGATGGAGAGGGACTCTGTCCTTCTGCCACTGGCCAGTCCCCCACACTCTTGGCCCCAGTCCCTGGCAGCCAGGCCCCACACAGGGAGCAGAAGCACTGGGACAAGCCACTTCTCATATTAGCCGCTCCAGTCACTGCTCTGTGCAGAGCTGCTTGAGAGAGAGAACCTGACTGGGGAAGTAGTGGTGGCAGCAAAAATTTGAAATATGAAGCATTTAATCTAAAAGCAACATCTCTATTCTGACATGCCTCTTGGGGGTTGCAGTTCCAGTCAGTTCTGCATGCACCTATTCTCCTCTATAGACTGGGCTCGGTGATCAGACTACATCTCTCATGACGTACCTTGATCTCCCCTCTTAGTGAAGGGAGACAGTTGTGTCTTGGCAGTTACATGGCCCTGGTGCACCATGGGAGATGAAGTTTTGCTTGCAAGCATGGCCCACAGAGGAGATTGAGAACATAAGGAACCTGAACTATCTGTATGAGGCACTGTGGTAGCATTTCAGAGCAGAAATATTTCAGTTTTCAGGCATTTAATTTTTCAACCAAAAAAAAATCAACCCATGGACAATAGATACATTTTTAATGAAAAATGTGTATAATTGAAAACCCAAGTTCCTGTTGAAAAACTGGGTGGAATTAGATGCAGAATTTTTGATCACCCTGATCCTGGACATTTTGAATAGATTTAAAAATATGCTGTGCAAATAATGGAATTTTTCATGTGCTGGCAATTCAGAAAAAAACAAAAACAAAAACCCCAAACCAAAACCCAGAACACCTCACTTTTGGTTGAACTGAAAATTATTTTCAGACATTTTGATTTGCAAAAATGTCGAAGAAAATTCAATTTCAGGTGGAATCAACCCAGTCGATTGCCCTGAAATGAAATGTTTCACTTTTGAGAATTTTTAAGAGTTGTTAATTTTTTTTAATTAAAATTGTGAATTGAAAAATTGAAACATTTCATTTTGAAAATATTGAAAGGACACATTTCAGTTTTCTATTTGCTTTTAATTTTTTTTACCCAAACCAAAACAATTTGGCAAAATTGACACAAATAAAAAAGTTTTGGTTGCAAATCTTCACCCAGTTCTACTTTGAAATGATGGCTCTGATGACAAGAACCTACCCTTGAAAGTGTGAGATGCATGGTCTCAGACCTTTGTTGCCTTAATCTCCCTCCATCCCTCATAGGAAAGGTCAGAAGATAAATTTTGTAGCAAAACCACAAACCCATGCTGGATTCAGGCAACTTCTGAGATCCTTATTCTACTATTCCACTCACAGTGGACACACAGTGATGTGTTTCTTCATCTGATTCCTGACATAGCTGAGACTGCCTCACATGTTAGCATAATTATTGCTTCTCTGCACATATACTGAACAGCCAAGCCACAGCGCTCGTTAAGGCTTCCTTCCCATTCTGCAAAGTTGCCTTTGATGCTGGAAGCAATCTACTTTTATTTTCAGAACCAAATTACAGCTACGTTTCTTTTCTTTCCTGCATTATGTGTTGAAATCTGCAGGTCATTAATAACTAAGAGATTAGTTAAAATGCGGTGCCTGGTACAACACATATCATCCTTCATGTAAGTGATACAGTGTTATAAACCTATTTGATGTAATACAAACTTGTGATGAAATTAGAAAATGTAACCAGGACTATATGCTGGACAGAAGAAAGTGCTGGGAACTTGTCCAAAAACCAGAAGTGCAATTTTTTGAAAAGTTAAAAAATTTTTTTGGTTTACTCAGATACAAAACAGAACCACTTTCCCCACCCAAAATTTTTTTTCACAAATGTTTTTCCATAGAAATTTTTATTGAAAATGTTATTAATTTTTCTTTCAAACTGAAAAATATCCAATCAACAACTTTATGTTTGGGTTAAAAAATTGATTAAAATAATGCCCCAATTTTGGCAAAAAGTGTTTTGAAAACTTGACTTTTATGTAAAAATAACTATTTTTTGGAAAAAAAAGAAGAATTTTTCAATAAGAGGTCTTTTTTTTGTGTCTGAAAAAATTTCTGCCAATTCTAGTCTAATATGGTGCTTCACAGTTGCTAACGGCCAAGGAAAAATTATGCTGTTGTCCAAAGTATCAGTAACCCCATTTTACTATGGATCCCAGAGGACAAATAGAGCTCTTCTGGGCCAGCAATCATAGAGATGGTTTTTCATTCAGTCAAGCATTTATTTAAGTGTTGCTAGCATTAATGCTGAATGCTTAAGAAACTATAGGTTGAACCTCTTTAGTCTGTCACTCTCTGATCCAGCACATCCATGGTCCAGCATAGTTTTAGTTAGCCAGATGTCCACTTATCATGGGTATGGTCAAGTTTCCCGTAGTCCCATAAAATTTGTTTACAGCCACCAGTCCTGGTTGTCAGTGTTCTGTGCTGTTATTTAGCTCTAATTTACCCTTAAGTGTCTTCTAAGAGCCCAGCAAGCAGTGGAAGTGTTGATAATGCTGCTAGACAATACTGACCTCCTGTGAATGGCAAACTCTCTGGTTCGGCACTGGTCAGGTCCTGAGGCTGCTATACTAGAGAAGTTCAATCTGTATTACCTCTCTGGTCCCCCCAGAGATGTAGTGCAAATCATAGATGCAAACATAGAAGATGCAAACATAGAAGAGCTTGTTGCAGAAGTTTTGTAATCGTAAAGCCAGATTCTCAGAAAAGCCCAGAAGCTCCCATTATTCCCAACAGGAGGGATTGGGTGCTGTTTCAAAGAGGCAGCCTTGTTAGTCTATTTCAGCAAAAACAACAAGAGTCCTGCAGCACCTTAATGACTAACAGATTTATTAGGGCATAAATGTTTGTGGGCTGCAGCTCACTTCATCAGATGCATGAAGTGAAAGCTTCAGTTGGGAGGGAATTCTACATCCACACAGAGATGGGAGTGTTACATCAGTGCTCATGAAGCTAATTCAACCAGGGTGCATATGGCCCACTTCCAACTAGGAATGCAAAATGTAACCGTGTACATGATTAACTGATGAGCCGCCTGCCCCCGCCACGTGTAACCACTGAATGTTTTTCAGTGATTACACAGTTACTTAATGAAACACATATTAACATCTCTACTTCCAACAGTGATAAGAAGGTGAGAAAACCTAAAGGGGAAAATTACTTATTGTAATGAGCTAGTCATTCCCAAACCCCATTCAGACCTATTCTGATAGTGTCAAATTTGCATATGCACTCCAGCTCAGCAGTTTCACACTGCAGTCTGTTTTTGAAGTTTTCTTGCTCAAGTTTTCTTTCGAGAGAGGAATGCAAATGCAGCCGTGCGAAATTGCAAATGAAGCGCGGATTTGAATTTCCCATGCTTCATTTGCATAATCTCGTCTGGCTGCTATTTCGAAATACTCTATTTCGAGATAAAAAATGCCGTGTAGATGAGGTTATTTTGAAAGAAACCCCTTCTTTCGAAATAATCCTTACTCCTTAAAAAATGAGATTATGCAAATGAAGCGCGGGAAATTCAAATGCAAATCCTGCATTTGCATTCCTCTCTCGAAAGAGGAATGCAGTGTAGACATACCCTAACTGTGTCCAGGGAGGTTAAAGTGCTCTCCTATTGGTTTTTGTATGTTACTTTGCCATTCTTGATGTCTGATTTGTGTCCATTTATTCATTTGCCTAGAGACAGTCCGGTTTATCCAATGTATATGGCAGAGATGCATCATTGGGACATGATGGTATATATCACATTAGTAGATGTGCAGGTGAATGAGCCCTTGTTGGTATGGTTGATGTGGCTAGGTCTTATGATGGTGTCACTAGGGTAGATGTATGGACAGAGTTGGCATTTGCGTTGGTTGCAGGGACTGGTTCCTGGGTTAATGTTTCTGATGTATGGTGTGTAGTTGTTGGTAAGTTTTTGTTTCAGGTTAGGGGCTGCCTGCCTTCAGGTTGCGAGACTGACCTGCCTCCCAAGGTCTGTGAGAGTGCAAGATTGTCATCTAGGGTAGGTTGTAGATTCTTGATGATGTGTTGGAGAGGTTTTAGCTGGGGGCTGTAAGTAATGGCCAGTGGCATTCTGTTGCTTTCTTTGTTGGGTCTGTCCTGTACTAGGTGACTTCTGGGTACCAGCCAGTCTCTGTCAATCTGTTTCTTCACTTCCCCCGGTGGGTATTGTAGTTTCAAGAATCCTTGATAGAGATCCTGTAGGTGTTTGTCTCTCTCTGAGGGACTGTAGCAGATCCAGTTGTATCTTAGGGCTTGGCTGTAGACAATGGATCGTGTGATGTGTTCTGGATGAAAACTGGAGGCATGTAGATATGTATAGAGGATGTGGTCAGTAGGTTTCTGGTATAGCGTGGTGTTTGTGTGTTGTGACAAGGTCAGGCTACAAGGCTGCTACAGAGTGGGGGAAAAGGCAGCCCAAAGGGTAAAAAGCCTGCTAAGTAGGGGTGGAGGGCTACAGGGCAATTAGGAGCAGCTGGCAGGGTGCAGGCCCAGGCAGATTGGAGCCAGATGACTCCACTTCAGGCCTTCTGGAGGTCTTTAAAAGCCTCCCCAGTTAGAAATGAGGAGGGAGAGAAGAGAAGAGAAAGAGACAGAGCCCTCCCCCACCCCTGACAAAGGCGGAAGGCTGCCAGCCCAAACGCTGGCCAGAGAAAGAGGGGCCCTCGCCACAGTGTCCATCACTTATTTGCATTGTAGTGTCCAAGAAGTGGCTCTCGTGTGGAGTCGTCCAGGCTGAGATTGATGGTGGGTTGGAAATTGTGGGAGTTGTGGTGTTTTGGAAATCTGTACCATTAACTTTGAGGCGGAAGTAGGGTTGCCAGATGGTTTAACCAAAAATACTGAACACCCCCCCCCAAAAAAAAAACAACACTGGGGAAAAAATTCTGTTGAGAAAAAAAAAAGGGGGAGACCAAAGTTGTTGAGCAAAATAAATAAATAAATAAATAAATAAATACATAATAATTAAAAAAAACCACAGCATGGCCCCTTTAAGAAATGCTTTTGAGGCTTTTTGGCCCTAACAGGCTGCCGGCAGCCATCTTGTCTCCCTGCTCCAGGCTGGACAGCTCCCCTGCAGAACCCGGTAAGCATCCGGGATTTTCACCTCCTGGCCGGGAAAAAATCAGAAAATAACCGACATTTTAGGTGTCCAGTATTTTCTGAATTTTTTTACTGGACAGGAGGCAAAAACACCGGACTGTCCGGGTCAATACCGGACACCTGGCAACCTTAGGTGGAAGGGAATTGTAGCTATGCAGCACCCGCCAGGAAGGGTTTCTGTGCCTTGTTTATTCAGGTTTCTAACCCTTGGCATACTGTTGATAGTTAACTGATTGTTCAAATAAACGTGTTCAAATGTTTTCAAAACAAACTCCCATAAAGATGTCGTTCAATTGATGCTTATGGGAATGAGCATCTTAGAAAAACCACCCCTCATACTGCTTGCTGCAATACTTCTTGTCCCTGGCTGGGGCATTTGCTTTCATTGGGTTTTTAATAGTCCCTTTGCTATCTTTAGTGCCTTCTACTCCCTTGATAAACAGCTTTTCCATATACTGACAGCAGTAGACAGTTGGTATAATTGTCTGATTCCTTTTGAAAACGTTATGAGGCTGGCAAGCATATTGCAAGGATAAGGTAGGTCAGAACAAAATGACATGGTTTTAAATTGTCATATGGAAATATATTGGGTTATAGTGAGTACAGTATCTATACTCCTAATTAAAAGCAAAGTGAAACAAAATACACATTGTGAATTGTCATCTCCTGCAAGCTGGGCAGTAATTTTCATTATCAATATTGGCAGATCCAAAGACTCTGAAAGGAGCTTAGAATCAAATGGTTCAATAAGAACAGAAGAACAGAAGAACGGCCATACTGGTTCAGACCAAAGGTCCATCTAGCCCAGTATCCTGTCTGCCGACAGTGGCCAATGCCAGATGCCCCAGAGGGAGGGAACACAACAGGTAATCCTCATGTGATCCCTCCCCTGTCACCCATTTCCAGACAAACAGAGGCTAGGAACACCATTCCTACTGTGTATTGAATGAATGGACTATATTTTTCATTGCCTTGCACCTTATGTTATGAGATAAATCAGTGTTCTGGGGTGTAATTCATTCCCGTTGTGATTTAATATCATCTCACCCCTGTTTTGTACTCCCCTTGCAATGGGTGGGTGACTGCAGAAGGTGCAGGGTAATGTAGAATCTGCGGAATAAACTGACAATTTGGCTCACAAATAATCTTGAAATTATTCTGATTCTTCCCCATCAACTGATATATTTTTTCCCTATTCATTTGTGATTTTACAATGGATATTTAATTTTGGCTCCTGCATATTCATTCTAAGTCCACATTCCTATTCAGTTTCTGCATGGTTTTGAAGATTCACTGACTCACTTGTTAGAGCTATTCAGGTTCCAGTGTCTAGCAGACTGGGACCTCTTGTGCAAATTCTAAAAGCAGAAGACAACCTAAATTTGAAGATCTGTGTTTAAAAAAATTGAAAGATTGCATGCGGTTATTTTTGCTTTGGACTCAGAAAGGTCTTTACCTAGCTATAACTGCAGATATATCAACTGGTATGTGTCAGTTTTAATTCTAGTTGGAAGGATTTATAGAAGGTGTGTGGTGCCAGCAGTGTAGACAGATATGGAAAACAATGAACTAAGACTCCCAAAGAACCATAATTCACATGCAGAGATTGCCTGGGAGCAGAACCCCTATTTGGCTTTCCGGGAGGTTTGAATTCTGGAATAAAGTCTGGCAAGATTTCAGGCTTCTCCACTGGGGGGAAATCGACCAGCCATAACTATGCGGAGGCTAATTATTCTGCTCTACCGATGCCGGTATAACTCTCCTTGTCACTTTGGAAGGGGATTAATTATTCTGGAATAAAATCACTTTTATTCTGAAATAGAATATCCACATGGGAGTTGTCGTGGCATAGCTGTAGTTCAATAATTATTCTTCTACAGCTAATCAAGTCAGTTTCCCTTTGGAGACAAGTCAATAAGGACGGTCAAAAGGTCAAACTGTTCTAATATTTTGTTTGTCTGGCATGTGAGAATCATGTAAAGCTTTAGTCACATGTACTGCAATCATTTTAGGATAGGAGCATGCAGTGAACTGGGCAATGCACCTTCAGAGACCTTTATGTTTTCTCCCACGCCTTTGCCCCTTATGCATAGAAAGGTCTCCTTTTAAAAATCCACACCGGTGCCATCAAGTTCCTCCTTAAGATTCTCTTCTGCCATGTTGCCTAAAGAACCCCACCTGCTGGTCATATCTAGTCAGGTGATGCACTGGTAACAGGTGTGATCCAATCCAGCAATTCCTGCATAACATAAGGCCAAATCCTGAGAGATGCTGGCTTCTGTGGGAGTTGCAGGTGCTCACAACCTTTCAGGATTTGGCATTTGTTGATTTGTCTAGAGCTGTAGCAATGAAGAACTTATGGAACCAGATGTCTCCTTGGGGAAAAATCTAGGTGGTAGCTCCAGAAACCAAGCAGTGCAGATCTGTTCCAAAGCAGTCAGAAGAAAAGTGGTGAAATCTGTTTCGTTTCTGGTGTCAGACTGGTGTCAGACTGACGTGCGCAGATACATGTTTGACTCTGCCCATTTTTTGCGATGCTTCTTATCTATAGTCATGGGCTAACTTAAACTCTAGGGTCATTGCATTGTCATCAGGGATGAGCTAAGCTACTGTGCTCAGGTTAGAAAATGTTTGTACAAGGAAAGTGACAAGGACCCAGGTGTGAAATGAAAAGTGAATAGCTTGAGATGCCGATCATTTCTAAAAAAAATAAAGCATGATAGTCAAGGGTGAGATCTTTACCATCCTGCACACTGTTTTGTTTCCAGGCTTCTGATTGAAGCATCTGAAATAATTCCTTACTAGGTTCCATGCTGTTTATTGGCTAGGGGATGTGGTGTGCATGCTGTTGCTGGGAAACTGAGACTGGGAAGAAGAGAGAGAGAGAAGAAAATGCAGCAGGTAGAAGCAGCATGTGGAAATGCTCCATTTAGTTTTAATGGTTTCGAAGTGTCCCTGGTTTAACACTCTCTCAACTGCTGGTGGTGTTTGGGGAACATAGGTGTATTTCTCATTGAGAGAAACTTGGTCTGAACAAAATGAAATAAGGTTTCAGAGAGACTTACTCTCCTTATGTCACACTGCTAGGGGAGAAAATAGCAGAATCCCAGCAATGGTAAGAGAACTACCTAATTTGTGCTTGTGAAGGTTTTTCCACTGCTCAAAGAGTGAAGCTGTTAGCTACTAAGAGGCTTAGTGTAGTGCTATGGGAGAAAACAGATGGGAAAATATTTAGATTGTCAGTTCTTTGGGGCAGGAACTCTTTTTGTTACATATGTACAGTGCGGGGTGTGTCTAGACTACAGGTTTTTTTCGAAAAAACGTCCCCTGCGTCTAGACTGCTGCTGCGTTCTTTCAAAAATAAATCGAAAGAACGTGGCAGTTTTTTCGACCGCAGAAAACCTCATTTTATAAGGAAGAACACCTTTTTTCGAAAGCGCTCTTTCGAAAAAAGGCGCTCTGTAATGCAAACTGTGCTTCTTCGAAAGAGAGCATCCAAACTGCCTGGGTGCTCTCTTTTGAAAAAGCAGCTTTCTTTTTTGAAAGTACTGGTTGTAGTCTAGACGCTCTTTTTCGAAAGAGGCTTGCAGTCTAGACGTAGCCTGTAGCCTGTCCCAAGGTGTCCTGATTCCGGGCTGGGGACTCTAAGCACTACCTCAACACAATGATAAAAGCAAGGAGAGAATCAGGATCAGCAAGAACATTCATAGCTAGGAGTGTCACAAGGTTGCTACTGGCACAAGCGCTCCTCATTGAGGCAAACCTGTTAAAGAGAAAAGAGAATGGCCCAGAAAAAAAAATGAGGTTCTCCCTTAGGGATTCTGGGAGGTGCCTTGCCCTTGGAGTAAGAGTACATGTGATCTCTGCCATTTTGGCAATTACACTTGTACTTGAACTAGGCTCTTTTAGCGCTCAAAGTATGAGCAGTTACAGCATGAGCTAAAAGGACAAGGCTCCCTAGGGTGGGTTGTAAGAGTCGCATCCTCTGTAGGTGGGCACAAAGGACCGACCTGTAACACCCCCGTGGGTTACAGTCAGACCACAGTATAAATTAACAAACAACATGATTTGGTCCACAAGCCACGATTCCTCTCCCCTGCTAGCTAATGTTGTTTCTACAGGCAGCATGCTGAATCCTGATGCTGATGCAGAACTGTGGCAGAGGAATTTATGGAGTGCATATCTGTCATGTTAATCATGATGTGAAAACAAATGATCATGGACTAAAACTGGCTGAGAACTAGAGAACGGATGTGCTTCTTCACTTTTAGATAGCTGTTGGAAATAGAAATGCTTTTCTTTCTTCCAGGGGATAGTCTGACCTAGGTCATTACAGAAACTTTCTCCCTGTTATGTTTTGGTGATTGGTGAAAAAGAACTCAAATCACCTATTCTTCCTCCCCTTTTTTAAGCACAGAAGAGAGCAAATAGGGTTGTCAACCCTCCAGGGCTGGCCTAGAGTCTCCTGGAATCAGCATTGATCTCCCAGTGACTATTGAAAGCCATCCGGGAACTATTAATAGGATATTTTAAGAAAAGGATATTACTTCATGATGGAAAAAAATCTCCAGAATAGCTTCAGTCAGAGTTGGCAAGCCTAAGAGCAAATGAGCTGTAATCCCTCATAAAGGAGAAACCTCTTCCTCAGCAGTGATAATCTGCAACTTCTTTCACATTCCTCCATCAAACCAGGTGGAGGAAACAGGCTACGATACCAGAGGAACGTAACAAGCCCATCCTCAGAATAAATGAGTGGATCTGAAATGTAGGATGACCAGGTGTCTGGTTTTCGATCAGGACACCCAGTCAAAAATGGACTGTGATGGCTTTGGTCAACACTGCCGACTGGGTCATTAAAGTCTGGCCAATGGTGCTGTGGAGCTAAGGCAGGCTTGTCCCTATCTGTCCTGGTTTCACACTGTGACCCAGAAATGACCAGCAGATCCAGCTCCTATGATGGGGTGGGGGGGGCACAGGGCTCTGTGCACTGCCTGGACCCTGAGAACCAGCACTGTGCTCCCATTGGCTGGGAACCATTGCCAATGGGAGCTGTGGAGGCAGTGCCTGCGGGTAAGAGCATCACTGCATGCAGAACCACCTGCTGTGCATCCCCCTCAGAGAAGGACCTCTGGCACCAAGACAGGCAGAAAACCTGCTTTAGCTCCTCACTGTGCTGCTGACAGGGAGCCGCTGGAGGTAAGCCCATGCCCAAACCCTGGGCAGCAACCCTCTGAGCCCCCCAAACTCAGAGCCCTCTTCTGCACCGCAAACTACTCATCCTTGGCCCCATCCCAGAGCCCACATCCCATCCCATACCCCAATCCCATGCCCTTAGTCCTGTGAAAGTGAGTAAGGGCAGGGGAGAGCAAGCCACTCAGGGAGGGGGAATGTAGTGAGCTAGGAACAGAACCTCTGGGAAAGGGCGGGATGAGTGGGTTTGACCTCAGCAAAGGGGTAGGTGTTTGGTTTTGTGGGATTAGAAATTTGGCAACCCTACAAATGTACAAAAAATTAGAAGGGCATAGGGCAGCACTAGTATATCATATGCCCCTATATAGATGGTATATGCCCCTATTCAGTTGTTTCTGTATCATTGGTTCTCTGGGCTTCAAAATTGTTATCCTCTGTATTCCAGTGGCACCTATGGGCCTCAGCCCCATTGCATCAGGCAGTATTCAAACATATAACAAAGAACCCCGAAGAACTTGCCATATGAGCATCAAATTAATTTCAGCCACTCTTGCTTCTGTTCCTGTTTAGCTTGCCACAATACGATGCTTATTATTAAATGGGCTTAAACTGGAAGGTATCCAGTGCCTTCCAGTCCCAATAGTTTGGCAGAGATTTACTGAGCACTTTGCAGGAGTAGGTCTAGTTTTGCAGAACAGCAGGAGATGGGTGAATGTTAAACAGGAGCAAGACTACATTGTATTCTCTTGTGTGCCCTTGTGTCTTGTGTGTGTGTGTGTTTTGTTTTCCAAAGGAAAGAAGGGTTCTAAAGGTTGAACCTCTCTAGTCCAGCACTCTCAGGACCTGACAGGTGCCAAACCAGAGAATTTGCCGAAGCATGGGAGATCAATATTGTCTAGCAGCATTGCCAACACTTCCACTGCTTGCTGAGCTCATACAAGACATTTAGGGGGTAAATTAGAGCTAAATAACAGCACAGAACACTGACAACCAGGACTGGTGGCTGTAAACGAACTTTATGGGACCATGAGAAACTTAGGCACACTCATGGTAAGTTGACATCTGGCTAATTAAAATCATGCCAGACCACGGATATTGCCAGACCAGAGAATGCTGGAATAGAGAGGTTCAACCTGTAGTACTTTCTACTCCCCTCCTGCCTGCTCCTTTCCCCTCCTATATGTTTGGCTGTGCAATGAGGGGCAATGCAGCTGTAGAAATTGGCCCATATGGCCAATTAGACTGTGAAATAAATTACACCAACATGTAAATGACAGTAATGATTAGGAGTGTGAATCTGCTTCAAAATTGTTTTCAAAATTAATATGTGCATTAACCGACAGGGTGGACATATTCCTAGACATGGTATTAAGTGATACTGGAGATATGATTGACTATATAATGAGAGAGAAGTATCTGTAAAGCAGGGATCACAATGACATTAGGTTTGGAATTAACACAAAAATGAAAGTAAAGAGAAGACGGCAAAAATATTAAACATAGAAAAGGAGTGACAGGGCCTGCAAAGTCACAGGGCTTTAAATGGCACAGAGTTATTAGAAGCAGACAGTTGGCTCATGTCGAGACAAGAGCTCCGGTGAGATCCTGATCCACTGCTGTCAAAGGGAGTCTTGCCATTGACTTTAGTAGGGCCAGGATTTGACCCCTAGAAGAAACCATAAGAATGGCCATACTGGGTCAGACCAAAGATCCATCTAGCTCAGAATCCTGTCTTCCGACAGTGGCCAGAAGGAGTGAACAGAACAGGTAATCATCAAGTGATCCATTCCCTGTTGCCCATTCCCAGCTTCTGAAAAACAAAGGCTAGGGACACCATTCCTGCCCATCCTGGCTGGACCTATTCTCCATGAATTTATCTAGTTCTTTTTTGAAGCCTGTTATAGTCTTGGCCTTGACAGCATCCTTTGGCAAGGAGTTCCACAGGTTCACTATGCGTTGTGTGAAGAAATACTTCCTTTTGTTTGTTTTAAACCTGCTACCTATTACTTTCATTTGGTGACCCCCTAGTTCTTGTGTTATGGGAACAAGTCAATAACTTTTCCTTATTCACTTTTATTCATCACGTCATGATTTTATAGACTTCGATCATATCCCCCCCCTTAGTCGTCTCTTTTCCAAGCTAGATCATCATGAACTCGGTGGAACTGTGGTTCCAATATTAAACAATTCTATACAATGTTCTGAAATAAAACTCCTTCTTTGTTTTAAGAAATAAATTTTTCTTAGTGACATGGCACAGGGGAGAGGACAAAAACTCCTGGCTTCTAAACCCTCTGCTAACTCTCTGAACATGGAGTTAAATCACTCACTATTTTGGCTTCAGTCTTCTCTATCTACAAAATAGGATAATCTTCACTGTATCAAGGATCTTCAACACAAGGTTGTCCATGAGTGTTTGATTAGTACTTTAACTGGACTGACCTTGTAGGGAAATACAATGCATATTGCTTAGTCTTCACTCAAGCAAACCTTTTTGGATTGACAGGAGTTTGAGTTAGGAATTTAGGATTTGTTCTTCCTCTAAATCATGTAGGCCATGTCTTTCTTCTGCATGTGGATAATCCTGTCCTTGAAACGCTCCCAGGATTTAAAATCACCCTCCGTCTTTCACTTTGACATTTCCTGGATATACTATGATTAACTGAATTGGAAGCAAGATTTAAAATGAGTCCTTAGTTAATCTCAGTGATGAAATTATTTGGATAGATTTATTAATAACAATTATTTATATTACAGTAATACCTGGAGGCCTTAACCTCCTCTTGGGATCCATTAGGCCAGGCACTGGACACACACAAAATAAGTCAGGCCCATATCCTAAGAGGTGTTTAGGTGCCTAACTAATTCTGAGGGGATGGGTCTCAATCTCTCCCTCAAGAGCTGCAATATATGTGGAAGCTCAGGCTGAGGCTGCCCAGGTGGGATATTTCTAAATTGCCTAAGCAAAGTATTTGCTTAACTCCCTATGAAAGTCAGTGGAGTTGACTTTCCATCGACTTTGGATCAGGTCCACAACATAACACCAGTGATATGCTCATGAAGAAGAGACTGTGCCTCTTTAGGAGAATTCTCAGATATGGTCCTGGTATGTCAAAGAAGAAAATGAATGGTCGGCCATCTGCGGTTTTAGGTTCTTGTTCTGCCACCTTTCCTCAATTTGAGTTGAAATCAAAGGGACTTCTCACACTGCAAAGTACTCCTCAACATACCATTTGTAGCAATAACACATAATTGATTGCAGTGGGTATACTTAACATGCCACATGGCTGACAACCCTCAGTAAATAGTCTAGAAAAAAAATTGATTTTTTTTTACTCTTCATCCCTATGCGCTTCAGCTTCATTCATTATATAACATCACCATAATCATCTTGATACATTACAAATTGGGTAGCAATTCAACAACTAAGCTTGTTCTTTTGATTTAAATCTCCCGTTATAGACAGTAGACACAAAAATATAAATATAAATATAAATATATTGTATGTAAAATATAAATATTTCTATTGCTTTATTAATCTCACGCATAAGTTCCTCACAGGCACTGCAAAATTCCAATATTTCAGAATTCCTAACGCATTCCTAAAATATCTTGGATCAAGAGGCGCACATAAGCAAATACCGGAACCTCAGGGGAGATGCGCCCGTGAAAGCTGTTAGGCAGGCACCATGCCCAAATCCTTTGGGCAAAAAACTCAGCTGAACGACATACCGGCAAGTTATCCGCCAGTTAGGAAGTAAAGTAGGAGGAAGGGATGTGACTTGTGCTGACTTGTTTTATTGGCACACGTGTCTGCAGAAAATGAGTTTCAAAGTGGCACGTGCAAGCACATGTGGAAACTGAATTTCACATTTGCAGGGTTATTTGCACCAGAAGTATTGCATTCATCCAGTCAGGGAACAGGAACATGCCACCCTGATTTATCTGAACAAGAACAGGCAGCCATCACAGCTTGCATGGCCAATACCAAGTACTCACAGAGAAGCGTTGGTAATTAATTTTGGGGGGTTTTAATTGCCAACATGTCATGTACTAATTTCAGATAAGGAATAAATCAGAAGATATAATTTGATAGTCTGTTCATGGTGTATCTCCAAGCAGTGAGAGGTTAAATCTGTCAGATTATTCATACTGGTTTATTCTCTCAGCCATTATCCTTTCAGCAGGAAATCCCTGCCCCAAAGAATTTACAGTCTAAGAGGGGGAGAAAGGAAGTAGTAATATTGACATTTTACAGCTGGAGAACTGAATCACAGAGACTGACTTGCCTGAGGACATACAGAACGTCTGTGGCAGAGTTGGAAATTCAACTCTGATTTCCTGAGCTCTTTAAGTCATAAGCCCATGCATCCTTTCAGTTAAGCCACAATGTTTTCTAGAGATTGCTCAGCAGTTCTCGCTTTATGCCTGAAGCCCTGATTCTGCAATGACTATCTGGCGGTCCATAGCAGTGCCATTGACTCTCTACATGACTTCCTTTAACAAAGACAAAGGGTTAAGGTTAAGAATGGAATGAATAGAAGTTTTGATTTGCATTTGTGCAGGGAAATGTGGGTGAAGGGTGGACTATTTAAAACCTAAATGGAAAGGTTCTTTGGTTTATCTGTGGTTTAGGAAAAATCTCAGTCTCTCCATTGACATGACTTCAAAAGAAAAATCAATAGGAAACTAGTGTGAGTTATAAGAATTAAAAAAAAATCACATCATCAAGTCAAGCTCATTTAAAAGGGGACAGGTTTATAAAATAATTGGTCCTTTAGTTTAATATTGATTAGAGAACTATCTTTTCAAACTGAACATAATTTCTGTAGCAGATTAATGAATGCTACTGATAGGCAAGAAAGAGGGAAGGCAGTATAGACTAGCATAATAAATCCAACAAAGATTTATCTTATTGCATATACAAAAATTAATTGCAGATGCATCATTTTAAAGTTACTTAGCATTATTCACCATCTTTATTTATCAGCAGGTGTAACATATCTTGTAGCCTACTTTAATTGCGGTAGCTGATCCAATTAACTATTTAATCAGGTAATTTTTTAATAAAAGCTGTTATCTAAACTGTGAGAGGAGTGAGAGATGTGAGCAGTTAGAGCTTTTTAGGAATTCCTTTAATTCTATAGGCTTGAAAAAACCTTTAGAGTCTTAGGCTGTGTCTACATTGGTGCGATCTTGCGCAAAAGCAGCTGCTTTTGCGGCAAAACTTGCTGCCTGTTTACACTGGCCACGAGTTCTTGCGCAAGAACACTGACGTTCTAATGTATGAAATCAGTGCTTCTTGCGCAAGAACTATGATGCTCCCGCCCAGGAATAAGCCCTTTTGCGCAACTGTTCTTGCGTAAGAGGCCAGTGTAGACAGGCAACATGAATTTCTTGCACAAGAAAGCCCTATGGTTAAAATGGCCATCAGAGCTTTCTTGCGCAAGAGAGCGTCTACACTGGCATGGATGCTCTTGTGCAAAAGCACATCTCTTGCGCAAAAGCACATGCCAGTGTAGATGCTCTCTTCTGGAAGAGTTTTTGTATAAGGACTCTTCCGCAAAAGAGTTCTTGCGCAAAATCATGCCAGTGTAGACGTAGCCACATGTCAGGGTATTGTTTCTGAATTAAACAACACCCTCTCTGTAGAATACAGGCTGAGCAAGCATTGTGGGACAGTGGTCTGAACATGGGACTGAATGATACACTTCGGAATTGGAAACTGCTTATTAATTCGTTAATATGGAGTTCTTTACATATCACTGTTTGATTTAGGCCTGATCCAAATACTCACCTGAATTCTGTGACAGTCCAGATCCAGAGCTAAATACTGCATTAGCTGCAACTAATGGCCAGATTAGTTGTTATTCTGTGTATAATTAAAGGACTAAGTCTGCCAGTGCAGCATCTCTCATGAGCAGTAGTTTTGCTTTTTAAAGGTAAAGTATATGTCAAAACAAAACAAAACAAAACAAAACAAAACAAAACAAAACATCCCCCCTCCATATTTACAAGAGCCTTACTTGAATTTAAAAAACGTGTACAGTTTGGTTGTGTGTTCAGTGCATAGCCAATAGTAATTGAAGCCTATCTAAAGGGTATATATGCTTCCTCTTACAGCCAGCCTGCTCTATTGGTTGACGCAGGGAGAGTGAAAGGCTACAGTTCCACTAATTGTCTACCCAGTTGCTTGTGCTAGAGGCCATGTGGGGCACAGTCCCTGTGCTACAAGGGCCTGATCCAAAGCTCATTGTAGTTAATGGATAGCTGCTGTAGCCTTTTATTTAAAGTAAATATTGTAATGTGTTCATATACCAGCATGCATTTGGCTCTGGTGGCTACAGTTTCAAGCTTAACAGAGTGAAAGTCTCCTCTGCTACTTGCTTGAGATCTAGAGTCTGTAGGAATACATGAACACCAAGGTTAGTGACTGCACATACATTCACAAGTGCAAGTCTCATCTGTTTGACAAGTTTTATTAAAGTTACAGTTGTAACCCTTCCACCAGGTGGAGCTGGCAGCAACCAGGGCTGGGTTCAATGTCGAGGGGATCCTTTTCAAAAATATAACACTGAACTGACTTGAGCCCTTCCCAGTAACTTGGGAAAATTACACACCACCAGTGTTCCCTCTAAGATTTTCCATCCATGAGCGGTGCTAGAATGGTGTGGAGCCTGGGGCAGAAGTGACAAATCCGTCACTTTTGGGACCCAACCCATCACTTTTGGGGCTAAATTCACTGGCCAGTTGTGCTGGGGGCCAGACTGATCATCCCAATTCACCATATCCTAGGGACAGCTCTGCCTCTGAGAGGTGCTACTTCCCTACTTGCAAGCACTGAGGCTGACTGTAGGAAAGAAATGTTTAATGAAAGGAGAGAAGTCACCCAACATTAATTAAGGAAAATACCACAAGCAGGATTCATAATCATAAAACTGTGAGCAGGACATCCACCCCAGCTGTGCCTTCTGCTTCATGTTCCTGAATTCTACAACCCAAAGTTCCTTTTCTGTGCCCCTCTCTGCTCCCTTGCCATACCCCATGCACAGGGGTTGTCCTTGGTCAGTGAGGACCCAGGATTCTTACATCGATGGGGGTGTGTGTGTGTGTGTGTGTGTGTATGAGAGGCATTTAGTGTAGACTAGACCTTAGAAAAGCTGTTCAGCTACTTATATTTGTGTTTGCAGAAGTATCATAAGGAAGGAAAACACACTTAAATGATTCTCAAGGAAACAGGCAAACATGCATGTATTCAGGGAGCTGTACAATTGATATATCAATGTATGGAAAACCCCTTTCCTTATGGAAAGATAATAGTGTGAATTGACTGAATTTACCTCAGAGGCAAACATCAGCCAATGCACTGCCAGGCATGCTCTTCCTTGATATAGCTGGCTAGATAAAGTGACTGGATGGCCATACGTATAATATACAAGCTCAGTGCTGCAAAATGTGTTCTCTAGAGGTAGCTGACAGGAGGCTATTTTAATTAGTCTGGGATTCTCAGTGGGAAATTGCAGGACATGCAGAGAATAGTTAATTATGTTTAAAATGTCATGGAAAAACTGAGCACCAGGCTTCTGTTAAAAATTAGCAGACAAGTTCACAAACCAAAAGGAATGTGTTCACCTAGTGTGCATGTTAAAGAGGAGTTTCCCAAATTTCATATCACTTTACCCCTTTAGCTCTGAAATAGGGGCACTAAAACTGTTGGGACAAAGCCCTCAGGATATTATGATAGTCAAACCGAGTCTTAATACCCTCACGTGCTTTGATAAATCCACCCAATAAAAAGACAATAGAGGTTGAACCTCTCCCGTCCAGCACCCTCGGGACCTCACTGGTGCCAAACCAGAGAATTTGCCAAACTACAGGAGGTCAATATTGGCTAGCAGCATTGCCAACACTCCCACTGCTTACTGGGCTCTCACAACACATTTGGGGGTAAATTAGAGCTAAATAACAGCACAGAACACTGAGAGCCAGGACTGGTGGCTGTAAGCAAACTTTATGGGACTGTGGAAAACTTGGCCACACCCATGATCAGTGGACACCTGGCTAACTAAAATCATGCCAAAACATAATTGTTGCCAAACCAGAGTGCTGGACTAGAGAGATTCTACCTGTAATATGCCTTTAAAAGAACAAGCTGAATCCTTTGTAGAAGGATGCTTCCACAGAGTACAAGTCAGTCCCACTAGTTTCTACTGGGCAGAGGACAGGGCCTCGGTGTTAATGATGGTGAGATACTTGAAGTCAACATGGTAACAAATGCGTCCATAGAACATAACCCTCAGAAGATACTGAATTTGCTATTGCACTGTCACTGCTGCGGCTCCCTGGGTTGTAGCTCCGGAGGCAGTGCCAGGATAGACCAACTGCAGGCACTTGAGCTACTGTGACAACAGAATAGCCAAAATGTCCGTGGCCAGTCTCATATGTGCATTATTGCTACTGCTGGCGGAGCTCCTGCACAGAGGGGAACAGCAGCAGGAAATTTTAGAAAACAAGGCAGGTGTGGACACTTCCAGTTTGCCCATGAAATGAGGTAGAATAACATTTTCTAGTGATGCATCTAGTAGCAGATCAAGAAATAGACCCCACATACCCTGAATCCCATTCCAATGCTTTATCCGCTATGTGGCTCAGTTCTGTTTACACTTGCTACATCTATACTGCCCTTTATTGTGCAAGAAAATATGCAAATGTGGCGAAGCAGTGAATGTCGCTGTGCCTCATTTGCATACTTAATGAGCCGCCATTTTTGCGCAAACCCCCCTCTTGTGCAAGAGCCGTTCTTCCTCAAAAAAAAAAGCAGCAGAACGGCTCTTGTGAAAGAGGGTTTTTTTTGTACAAAATGGCAGCTCATTAAGTATGCAAATGAGGCACGGCGATATTTACCACTTTGCCTCATTTGCATATTTTCTTGCACAAGAAAGGGCAGTGTAGACGTAGCCTTGTAGTTCGCTTGCACCGGCGGTTCATGCTCATTGTCAGCAATGGGCAAATTTCCTTGTGGATGGAGAATTTGTCAAGCCCAATGCTTCCTAGAACTCCCCTAGGGCCCTGGGGCTCTGTGCTGCCTGCAAAGCCCTGTGTTTTAAAGGTGCAATAGTGCAGGTGTTGCAAGCACAACTGAGAAGAGAGAAATAATGCTGACGGAGGGAAGGGGGCAAAGAGGGGAAGTGCCCCAGTGCCTGGCAATTCAAAAGGCTGCTGCCACTGCTACTGTAGCAACAACAGCAGCTGGAGTCCCAGGCCCTTTAAATCTCCACCATAGCGCCGGGTGGTTCTAAGCACTGGTGGGGTGGCCTGCGGCGCGCTCTGGGGGGCACTGAGGCTACCTAGGAGCGGCTAGTTCCAGCCCTGCCCCTTTTTCCTGAGGCCACACCCCTAATCGCACAAACCCAGACACCCTTGCCCCATCCCTTCCCCGAGGCCACACGCCTGCCCCGCCACTTCCCCAACCCACCCCCCCGACTCCATTCTCCTCCCTTCTGTGGAGTGTGAGAGGGGGCTCCAGGCTGAGCCTGGAGCAGGGTGTTGGAGTGCAAGAGGAGTGCAGGGTGCAGGCTCGCCTCCCTCCCTCCCCCTGTCTCTGTAATATCCTGGAACAAATACTGCTACAACTCCCTGCAAATATGTTTCCTCATATCCTTTTGCTTCATGGAAGAACCAAACAATGGTTGTTTGCAGGACTGGATTTAATACAACAGACATCTCTCAAAACCAAATCTGATGACAATTATTTTTAAACTATGTTTTCTTTATGATTTAATCTTTTGAGTGGGAGCCTTATTACAGCTTTTGGCATTAAAAAAGAGCAAGAAATACCAGACACTTTATATGATTTGATGTACAGATTTACTCAATTCTAGTACAAAGCATGAAGTAGGTAATAAAAGATGCAAAAAGGTTGCCTAATAGCTATACCTTGCTTTGAGTGTTCCATTTGCTTTTTTACGAGGACTGAGTGGCTTTGTTGATGGAAAACCAAAACCAGTTTTGAGTATTAGTGTTGACAAGTATGAGTGGTGGCTTGGCAGAGTCAAAAAATGAGTTTCACAATATTTGGCTTACTTCCTTTAAAATATAACACTGCTCACATCCATACGGATGTAAAAGATATTATTAATAAATACTTGATGTGGGATGAGAAATTTTATAAATGAGCTCCAGCCGCTGCAATGCCTTGGAATACATTTATGTAAATGTTTTTTCTATTTGAACAAAGTTGTTTGTGTCTTCTGCACTATGTAATTCCATATAATTGATTAATCCATAGGAGCTATTGAATAGTTTACATGATCTTTCACTAATGCAGGCTAAATACTTGGTGAATTCAAAGATTTTTTTTTACAATAAGGCACATAGCTTCAAAACATTATCACTAGTTTAATACATGCCAGGCACTTCAGTGTAGCAAGATGTCTAATTGTGAAGGTTCATTTATGGTAAAGCTGCCTTTATAGGGAGTTAGGGCTCAGTGAACCAGGGACTGGTTTGTGAAGGCCTCACTTGTGGGTAACTGACTGCTCCAGAAGTCTGATTCATAAATGAGCACTGGGGCTTAATATGGGTTCCCATGCTCAGCTGAGGGAACTTCTAAGGCAATGATTCTCAAAGTGTGGTCCACTAGTGGTCCACGACCATCTTGCAGGTGGGCCACAGGCTCAGGGCTCGCCCCACCCCATGCAGAAGGGAGCCTGCCCTGGTGCTCCAACTTAGGGCAGAAGGGGAAGCCTTGTGGGCCAGATCTGGCTTGTGGGGGAAGAAAGGGCACTGCACACTGCTGCTCCCCCTCCACAGTTGGGGAATGGCAGTGCAGGAAACAGCATGCCTGGAGGCTTTCCCTGCTGTTCCTATTGGCTGGAATTCCAGCCAATAGGAGCATCAGGGTGGTGGTGCCTGGAAGCGGCGGGAGGTACATAGCCAAGTAGGCGCCCCCAGTACTCCTCCTGCCCAGACCTCTCACCCCCACCCCATTCTTATACTCTCCCTCCCACCCAGACCCCCCTTACTCCTGCACCCTACCTTCCTCCCAGATCCCCCACCCTCAGCCCCTTCCTGCACTCTACTCCCTGGCCAGACCCCACTCCTCCACCCCCTCCTGCACCCATTTTATTATCATGGCTGGCTGGCTGGTGGTCCATGGAAAGGTCTGTGTTGAGCGAAGGGCAGGTTGCTGGCCAAAAAGTTTGAGAACCACTGTCTTAAGGGAAACAGAAAGATCTTGTGGAGAGGCATTTCCAAGAGAGGACTGAGTCAGGAAAGTGAGTAGGGAGCCTAAAAGGTTATCTCTCAAGGGAGTTATCGCCTACCAGAATGAGGAGCCTGTAAGAGATGTTTCTAGATCTGGATTCTCCTACACGAAGGGCCACATTTGACAGGCCTCAGAGAGTAACTTGTCCCAGCCATGAGGGGTCCCAGGACAGACTTGGGGTTCAAAGTTTTGTTTATTTTCTGGGTTGGCATTTTTGTTAATGTTCATAAAGGAGACCTTGTGTTTTTTAGCACCTGCTATGTGGACTTGTTCATCTGGACTTGACTCATCTGCAACGCCCAGCAGGGCCAACAGCCACCATGGGTCCTGTGGCAAGGTATGGGAGGGGCCTGTCTCCATGCCCCAGAAGGGGCGTGGCCTTGGATGAAAGGGGCGGGGCTTTGGGCAGTTAGCCCTTAGTACTTCCCAGACTGCAGTGAGCCCCTCACTTTCCAGCCCTGAGAGCCGTGTGGAGCAGCATTCCGGCACTCCTATGGCAATTCAAAGGGGTCTGGGGTTCCAGCTGCAGCCGCTGCTGCTATAGTAGCATCAGAGGTGGCCAGGAGCTGTGTTCCCTATTTTCTCCGAGGGCAGTGATTAGTGTATTGCCCATAGTTATAAGTTATCACGAGGGTTCTTCTAAGCAAGCACATTTATTCCTGTGGGAAAAATAGTGTGCATGCTAAAAAGCTTTCTAGCAATCACCCCCTACTGCAGGTCTGGTAGGTTTTAGTCCTTGAAGACTCATCCAAGCTGGGTTTTTTCTGTGATTAGGAATTCATCTGTTTTTGATCCCAAACCAGAACACAAGCTGGACAGATCAGCTGTTTCTTTATACAAGTGGGGCCTTTGATCTTGGCCTTCTGAAGCAGGTAGTCAGCAGATCCCGTCCTCAGGGCATAGCTTCAAAAGACTGGGTTTTTGCATAACTGGAGCTGAGGAATTTACATTAGCTTCTCCCTAGGGATTCCCCCGGAATCCTGCTTCACACATGTTGTCCCCAAAGTCCAGACTTTTCTGGCACATTTTCAATGCAGTATTCTGAACTACCAGTCTTTCTGAATTTTGTCTGTCACATTTCTTCCTCACCTTCGCTTTCTGCCCCCAAGAGGATACATACAATCCAACCCACAATAATGCTAAGCTTCATACCAAAACGGCTTCCTAAGATACTGCAAGAAATTGCCTTATGAGTCATGTTTCATAGAATCATAGGACTGAAAGGGACCTCGAGAGGCCATCCAATCCAATCATGTCCATGTTACTATACATTTCAAGATCATGACATCCGTTGTCCCTAAATATTAACTGTGCTGCCTAATGGTGGAGCAAACCACCAGCAGTTCAAAGACAGCAAGGTCTTCAACTATTTCTTTGCTACGAATCAGATGCAAAAATTATAATTGCTACTCTTTGTGCTATGAACAATTAGAATCTCTTAATGAGTTTGTTGCCCAGACTGAAAGTTTAAAAACAAGCAGCTCGATGTAAATTATGTGATCTTGGAAGATGATTTTAGGTGCCTAGGAAATGGAACATCTGTTCTGTAGGTGAACAGAATGGCAGCTAATCTCCTGTTGTTTTGATCTGCTTATTCTGAGACTTCTTATTTGATGTGTGGCTATCATTTGGTGTGGAGTGATGAAGAAAGGCCTCCTTTGACAAGACAGTGCAAAAAAGTATTTGAAACTTGGGGATGGCTGATTTGAAATCTTCTGCCATAAGCTGGTTAGGCCAGCTGTTGAAAAGTAATCACTGTATGCATGTGCTACAGTCAAAAGACACAATTACTAAATAAACCATATATCCTTTAATGTCAACCAAACAGACTTTGACTACTTGAGCTAAAGGAGGATGACTTCGGCCAGCACTAGAAGTAGATTCTTTGTCCAGTGTGCCACCTTTGAGAGGGAAATATTATTCATACATAGAAGCAGCATTATCAATAGTTCTCTATGACATTTCTTAGCTTGAGAGAGATTATTGAGCCTCCTAAAAGACATTGGGTTGCAGTCCCACTTCTCAATGGGAGTAGCTTATCCCAGAAAAAATGGGAATGGGCTGCATTGTTTTATGAGTTAAGAATTTGTTTTTCTAATGGTAAATGAGCCCTCAGGGATTCATTAACAATGGATTTTTTTTTGTCATATTTTGGAGAGACAGGGGAGCAAAGATGAATTATTTTGCAAGAAAACAGTTGGAGTGAGTTGCTTTGAACTAGTCTATAAATTTAACTGGGATGCAAATATAAATCTTGAGCCAGATTCAAATTGTATCCCTGTACAGAGGGATGTAAAGACAGGTTCTCTGCAGAATTTTGCTCTGCATTGTTCCATGATGTAGCGTGGAGTGGGATGAGGCGTGGGGGTGGGTGATTGGATACTTATTTCTTCTCTACCCACAAGCCTCCTGAAGTATAAAGTAAGGGCGTGGCCTATAAACCATGCCGATTAGCTGAGGTCCTCATAGGCCACGGTATCCTTTGCATTTGCATCAGCTTCCTATCCCTTCTCCCACTTGCTCCCCTGAAACACATTTCTAATGGCGGGGATGAGTCATTAGGAACTATAGAAAAGTAATGCAGCTTTTGCCAGTATTTCAGAGGAAAGTAACCTCCATGGGGCACGTGTGCATTTCTAGGTGTTGCCTGCCCGCTCTTTTGTTCCACCCATTCCTTAGCCTCTCCTTTTCATGTGAGAGGTTGGCTTTATGCATAGAGGATCCCCTTCCATATCCCAAAGGAGACTCTTTAGGCTTAGAATCAAAGGATGCTTTGGACCCACACCAATGTGGAAGGAGCAGAGTAGAATTTTGTCTTCATTACATGTCTGGACAAACATACAATTCATACAACAGACAGTAGAGAGTCTGCGTATTAATTGCCCTCTCATAGGACATGTCTAAACTACATCCCTCTTTCGAAAGTGCAAATGAAGTGGGGGAGTACAGGATCTTTAAAAAAAGTTTTTTTTCGAAAGAACAGCGTCTAGACAGAGGATTCACTTTCGAAATACCCTTTTTTGAAAGAACGCTATGACGCAATTATGCAAATGAAGTGTGGGATATTTAAATCCCTGCTTCATTTGCACTTTCGATTAGCCTAATTTACATCCCTTTTTCGAAAGAGGGATGTAGTATAGACATAGTCATATTGTGCCAGTATGGAAAGTACAGCGACTTCTTAGTTGCTACACAATGGTTTGTTTAGAACTTCACAGTAAGAGCAAGGATAAACCACAGATCCTAACACTCAAAAAGCCCATGCCCCTCTCACTTGAGTTAAAGAAGAGGTCTCTCCTTTTGCTGCTATCCAAACAGGACACACTCACACATACTCTTACTGTAACCCACGGAAGGCATTGGTCTCCAAACTGTGGTTGATAGAGCACTTTTTGGTGGCCTATGGAGAGCGGGCTGGTCACATGGTACTTGCTCGTTTCCATGTCTCCAGATACAAAATTGCATTTAAAAGACAGCTACCAATAGCAATAATTTTCCAGTACTTGCTGCAGTTGCTACAGCTATTGTTATTGTGTATATAGCAAAGGAGGTGATCTAAGTCAGGGTTTCTCAACCAGTGGTACAAGTACCCTTAGGAGTACTTGAGAGAAATTTGGGGGGTATGTCAACACAACTGAAATTTGGAGAAAACTGAATTTTTGTTTTAAGTTTTACAGCGCTTTATTATTTTTGTACTTTTTACACCCTAAAAAATTTCATCGCCCGCCCGGCTACAATTAAGTTGTTTAAACAAATGTGTTGCAATGGTAGAAAAAAATTTTGTGTCTGAAAACTGTAGGTTTCGGGGGTACTTCTCTTTTTTTTTTTTTTTTTTTTTTTAAAAAGGGTACTTCATAAAAAAAGGTTGAGAAACACTGATCTAAGTAATCATCATGGACTAGGAAAGGCCTGTGAGGCAATGCAGAAGGGGAAATAGGTGTTCCCTATAAGGAGCTGCAGACAGGCAAGGAGAGGTGGGAGAGTGTGTTGCAGGAGGAGACAGTCCCTGTGAGGCACATGGGAGTCAGGGCCAACTTGGAAATCCTAGCAGGAAATTGTTTTTGGACAATCAATGGAGGCTGGAGGGATAGGTTGCCAGATGGTTTCAACAAAAATACTGGACACACTTGACATTACATCACAATCTACATTACATCTTATTTAGAAAATACTGGACATGTATATTTTCTCATTTATATTTTCTCAATTTGTTTCCTGAACAGAAAGCTCAAATACTGGACTGTCCGGTTCAAAACCGGACACCTGGCAACCCTATGGAGGGAAGAGACAACTATTGATTTGCACGTGGTTGATAATTCCCCAAACCAATGAAGAAAGTTGCTAGCTTGCACACCTGCAGTGGCTCATTATTATAATGAGTGACTGTCCCTCTTCACCTCTCCTCTGCATTCAGCACATGCTAGCCATTACCATCAACGCACGTGACTATTGCCTATCAAGTTGTATATTGTCTGACTAGCCTTGTCACTGAGATACTCAGATGAGCTCTTGATTTTGGAGGAACACAGTGTTTTGGATACAAATCCAAATCCTTTGAAATACTGTAATTATTTCATTTACTGTAAGTATGGTTTGGGAGCGGAAGTCAGTGGGGAATGTCTGTAACAGTTGCATTTTGATGGGAGAAGGGATAGATTACTAACAGCTGCTGGATGCTGAATTCTCCTTGTAAGAAGAATGGGATTGGCTGGGTACCAGTGGTGTAGCCACAAGGGCCCACTTGGATAGGCTTCGACTTTGGGTAGGGAGGTAATAATTGGAGTGGTAAGTCCCCGTGCCCCAGCCCCACTATCCGGCTGGGGAGCCCCGCTCCTTGGCCAGAGCTGCAGGCGGAGTGGGGTCAGCCCTCATGTCCCAGCCTGAGTGGGTGAGTCTGAATGAAAAGTGGGTGGGGCATGGCCCATTCAGGCCCACCCGGCTATGCCACAGCTGGGTACTGAACACATTGGAAAACCTGGCCATTCCATAGAAACTCCTTGAATTGCAATATACTGTAACACCGCCCTTGATCAAGTGATATTCATGTAAATAAGTTAAATGTGTAAATGTAAATGTGCAGTTCTGTGTCATCTGAGCACATCTTACTCTGAAACTGCAGATAAGCAATATTTTGGGTATTTTAAGGCCAACCCTTTACCACAGTCCTTTGGAGCTAGATATATAAAAATTCTCTTATCACAGAAACCTCAGAAATACCCACTAGACAGTTTTCTGGGGGAAAACCACAATAATAAATTCCTCGGAAACTGCTAGTTACAATAACTCATACTTCAGAAGAAACTGTCAATCGACACTTCTTACCATCAACTTATGGAAATATTGACTTTCCCCGTTATTATTGTAAAGATTGTTAGCACCACTAATAAAATGTTCCTTAAGTTCCACAGCTTGATGGGTTTCCTGTGGAATCATATAAACCCTTCCAATCCTCACTGTTTTCAATATTAAGAAAAGTATTTGCAGAGCTACACTACCAGAATGAGGCCACCTTACCCGGGAAATACAGCTCCAATTACAATTTTATTGAAAAAAGGCCAACAAGGCCATAGTTGAGTGCTTGTAGCCACATTTTTCTTGTCATGTGTGGAATGCTAAATTATTACCCATGTGCAAAGCTTGTGTCTAGAACTGAATCTGCAGTAGGACGCTTCATACATTGAGACCAAGAAGGAGTCAGCAAAAGCAAACGCAGGGGAAAGCCTGCTCCCATTTACCATTATCTGTCATTCATATAAGGCTTTGCTTGTCTGCCCCTTTCTTTGCTGTGGGGCTCCTGTCTCCTTTCCAAAATCCACATGCCACACCCTTCATCCTCCTGAATTCTTTACCACTTTCTGGCATTCATTTGCTGTGTCTCAATCAGAAACGTCTGCTCCTCTGATTCTTTTTTTTTTCTTAAATAAAATTACTTCCAGTTCTTTTGGAGAAGTGTGCATGGGAGACTACTTCTCACGTACATATCACTGGGCGTACAGAGTAAAATCAAAATGCACACATGCAAGTTCATTTTGAAGAGCTGAAAGTGGATAAATCTTCCAAACTAGTTGGTAGTTAAAAATTAAACTGATCACTGCACTTTCAGCTTGATTTTCACTCCCTTTTCTATCATTTTAAAATAACGAAACATTTGTTGTTTTCTTTTAAAATGTCCACGGTTGCCTTTTTTTGAGGTAGATTTAAAGGGAGTATTTTAATGTTCATCTCTCCATCACTTAACCCTTACCTGTTGCTCAAAGATTTTGCCTAAATTCTGTTAGCTGGATTTTGATCTTCCACTTCACAAGCCTGCTGTTCTAAGCATAAATGTTCGTTTAGCTGGCTAATATGCTGCATGCATGAAGTGCAAACACAGGACCATAGAAATTATCAAGTTGGATCACACCAGGAGTCCATCTAGTTCAGTACTAACAGTGGCCAATTCTAGATATTCCACAGAAAAGTGTAATATCCCCATGATGGGTACTTAGGGAATAAATTGTTAATAGTGGTAATCTAATTTCTGAAACCCAAGAAGTTAGCAGTTGGCTTATGCTCTTGTCCTATCAAATGTAACTAACAATCTTTATCTCATTCATAAATGCCCAAGCCTTTTTTGAACCCCGTTTTTCTTGCTTACAGTGATCTCTTATGAGTTCACTGGTCAATTTTTTGACTAAAAAAGGAAATAGGTTTTTTAAAAAGTCTTAAGTTTGCTGTCTTTTGTTTTTATTGACATCCCCTTTGTTCTTGCTTTATAAGAGGGTAAGTAAGAGTTTGCAATTTATCTTCACTATAACATCCTCCCTTACTCATCTGATTCTTCAACTGAAAGTCTTATAAGGCTACGTCTACATTGTGCATTCTTGCGCAAGAAGATATGCCACTGATTTTCAGGCAGAACGGCTCTTGTGCAGGAGGGGGTTTTTGCGCAAGAAGGAGCAGCGTAGACTGCTTCGTCTTGCGCAAAAGCCCCATGCGCAAAAATGGCAGCCCATTAGGTATGCAAAGGAGGTGCGGCAATATTAATCGCTGTGCCTCATTTGCATATATTCTTGCGCAAGAATGCGCAATGTAGACGTAGCCTTAGGCTTTTTCTACACTGGCAAGTTTTGTTGAGGAAAAGTGCCTTTTGTCTACAAAACTGCATGAGTGTTCACACTGCAACATGACTTTTGTTGCAAAAATTGGCCATGTTTGTTGAGAAAAATCTTCCAGCTCCACAAGGTACTTTTGTCTTTTCCCCTCCTTGTGTAATAGACAAATAGGCAGTGTAGACACCTTGAGGTGTTTTGTCGCTGATTCTGGCCTCCAGGAAGTGGCCCACAATTCCCAATTAGCCCCAATTACTCAGCATTTTTAAATCCACTGCGCTGCAGCCAGGTAACCAGCTACTCTCCCCACCCCCTTGCAAGCCCTGTGAAATTTAAATCCCATTTCCTTCTGCCTGAGTCCCTGGCATTCCCCCCACCTCCCGCATGCTGGCTCAGCAAGCAGTTGTCTCCTGGCATCTTCCCAGGTGCCCATACCTGGCCATCACACCAAACGCTTCCCCATTTGGCGCACCGAGGAGCTGTTGGATCTGATCAGTGTATGGGGAGAGGAATGTGTCCAGTCCCAGCTGCGAGTGACCCATAGGAACTGAGACACATACGGGCACATTTCTTGATCCTTGTGTGAATAGTGGTACGAGTGGGACACACTGTAATGCATATTGAAAATTAAAGAACTGAGACAAGATAAGGCCTGTGAAGTGAACCAGTGCTCCAGTACTTCAGTGAAAACCTGTCATTTCTATAAGGAGCTGGAGACTAACCTGGGCAGTGACCTCACCTCCACCACCAAGAGCCCCATGGATTCATCGGAGGACATGGAGGACCCTAACCCAGAGGATGAAATTGTAGCTGAGGAAGTTGAGGTAGACAAGGACTAGGTCTCCCCCCTAGTTGCCAAGTGTGTCTGGCAGCTAGGAATTGTTCTCCACTGGTGACGGATAGAGACAATCTGAGCAACCACATTCCGGAGACCAGGAAATGAGACACATGATAATGGCTATGGCTAGTGGAGGGCAGGGCTGAGGGTGTGGAAAAGGGAGAGGTTGGCTGTGTTTCCGTGAGCTGCACGTAGCCCTGTGTAGCTAATCAGTGTGGCCGAGTAGGAGGTTGATGCTCGCCATGATCTCAATGGAACCCTGCCAAGAGAGGCTATCAAAACTTTTGGAGAGGTATTTGTAAATGTTCTGCTTCAGATTCCATGGCCATGTAGCTTTGTTCCTTCCCCCATTGCAGGATGCTAGTCCATACCATTCTGCAATTGCTTGTACAGGAACCAAAGTGGAACAGACGTGGGCTGCATATGGAGCAGGGCGAAAGCCACAAGCCTGGAGAAGTTGTGCCCTGGTCTCCTTGCTTACCCTGAGCAGTGGGAGGTCTGCCAGGGTGTTACCCATCTGTGGAGAAGTGGGGCATCATTAGAACTAGGTTCCTGCAAAGGGAATTTTTTAGCCTCAGCTGGAATTTCTTCTGTCCGCACGCACAGCTGCCAGACACCCCCATCCCCTCGCTCACCATGATTACAGTGCTTGCTGAGATGCGTTCCTTGCAAGGGTCAGTGTGGAAGTGAGTGGAAATGTTGGAAAAGGGGGTTGTAAATGAATTGTTACAGTGTAGGACTCGATGTGCACAGCCTCTTTTTTTGTGCATAATGCTGAACAGCAGAGACTTAGACGGCCCCTCCAGGCTCTGTGTCAGAGAGGTTGCAATAGGTAAGGAAACGTCCGAGAAAGAACAGGGAAGATTGGGTTCACAAAGTGTTACAGCAATCCACAAGCGAGTGCAGACGTCGGGAACCACTTTTGTAAAGGGAGCTGAGGAACTGCGAGGACAACCAGGCCTTCGCCAGGCAGTGGGGACATCCCTAAGGGGGTGCAGGGCCTTCCCCCCCCCCCAGTCTCCTAGGCACCCTGCCACAGGCCCCGCCCCTGCCCAGCCTCTGCTCCTAAACCATCCTATGGATGGCTTTGCTAGGCAGGTCACAGAACGCACGATCAGGGTCATGGAGGAACAGAGTGCAATCCTGCAGCATTTAGTGAAGCAGCACAGTGAGCCAACATGGGCTCGCCCTTCTATGCAGCAGATACAAAAGTCTATGTCCAGCAATGCCCCTTCTCTGCCCTCATGTTCCTTTTCCCTCTCTGGGAGTCCTCATATTCCCATGCATTCCACTCCCTGTCTCAACTTTGATTATGACACCTGGACCTACACACATTTGTGAGTGAGTAGCTCCTCCCTTACCAGCTCTCAGGGGGGCTTTCTTGTGTTTCAGTGCACTGTTTTCTGACGAATAAAGGCACACTTTTATCACATTTCTATGCTTTGTTTACTGTTTAACATTGTCACAGACCAGTGACTGCAATCCTTGGTGCAGGCATTAAAGGCATATTGCTGGCTATGTGTTTTATTGGATGGAAGGGAAGACTGCAGAGTAACAGGGGTTTATTTCAGTGCCCCTCGTTTTCAAAGTGCACCTTCAAAGTCTCCCTGAGGTCAACAGCAGCCCTGTGAGGTGCTCTGATAGCTCTAGAATCTGCCTGCTCAAACTCTGCAACCAAGCACTGTGCCTGGCTCCACCCCTGAGCAAACAAGTCCCCCTTAGAATCACACAAGTTATGCAAAGTGCAACAAAAGGTGATAACCATGGGAATATTGTCCTCAATGAAGTCTAGCCTGCCATAGAGACACCTCCATCTTGCTGTCAATGTTCCAAAGGCGCATTCGACCACCAGGCAGCACCTCTCGGCCTGTTGTTAAAATGCTCCTTACTGCTGTCCAGATGCCCCATGTATGGTTGCATGAGCCAGGGCTGCAAGAAGTAAGCTGGGGCTCTGTAGCCAGACATGAACCCCATTTTGTTTCCCCCCACCACCACCCCAGAGAGCAAGAGAAAGGCAGTCAGCCTTTGATGCCCTGGGAACGCAGGTGTGCTGCCTATCCCTGACTCTACCATAAACAGAAACCAGACAGTAAATGGGCTAGCTGACGACCTGGAGCCTCCCGTCGCCCTGATGGCTAGTACCAGTAATTGACACGCCTGCACTGTCCCAGGAGAGGAATCTTCGCCCATCACATACTAGAAGTGCCCATTGTCTGCATTTTTCCAGGTGTGAATTATGCTTTGCACCCTTCGTGGGAAACTTGGCATTCAAAGCCATTTTTCCTAATTGGCCACTTGAGACCAGGAAGAAGCCTACATGACCCAAAGGGGTATAAAGAGGGGTTTAGTAGCCCACCCCATTTGAGCTCAATCATCTATACCTGCTGGCAGGTATTGATTGTCTCCGAGGTCTGTGGGCGCCCAACCTCGCCCTACTTCTTCCCGAGGGATTGAGAGAAAGACGCTGGCCACGCCAAGTCTGGAACGCAGGGGTGAGAATATATACCTGCTATGTGTCTATTTTGCATGCATTTTATAAGAGCTCAGAGAACCAAAAGGGTTTCATGATACCTGTAAGTGACTTTTGTTTTAAGTGTAATTTCTGTCCTGTCCTTTTGTAGTGGCTGTGTTATCTGTAACACAGCAGTAGCATTTAACAGCTAAGTTTACCCTGTAACAATAAAATAGTAACTGTTTAAGCTTTAACCTGACTCCTTCAGTCGCTGTAACAGAACCAAGCACAATTTAAAGAACTTCAGCCGGTCAAAAGGGACAGGTATAGGAGAGCTTGGGCGTTTGGATTTGTGTCACTCCCAGGTGACAGATCCATTGGGGCACCTCTCAGCCTCCCCAGGCTGCCCGCTGCGAAGGATTTCTGGATTCTAGCAGCTAAAATCTGAGGTGTTATAAGCTCTCCTGTAAACTTATTGGGGCGCCCGTCAACCTCCTCCAGGTTGCCCGCTGCTAAGGACCCCGGTCCTGGCAGTTGAAGTCTCGGGTGTATAAGCTTTTCCCTGTAAACTTATTGGGGCGCCCGTCAACCTCCTCCAGGTTGCCCACTGCTAAGGGACCCCGGTCCTGGCAGTTGAAGTCTCGGGTGTATAATACACACACACACACACCACTCACTGCCCTGACCATCGGCTGACAGGCTCCCAGGATCACAATAGGCATTTCCACATCTCCCACTGTAAGCTTGTGGTCTGGAAAGAAAGACCCCCACCTGCAGGCCAGTGTTTCTGAAGATGCATGAATCATGCACCTTTGCAGACCACTCCACGCTGATGTCTGTGAAATGTCCACAGAGATCCACAGTTGCCTGCAGCACGATTGGGAAGTGCCCCTTCTTGCTGATGTACTTGGTGGCAAGGTAGGCTGGGGTTTAAACCGGAATATATGTGCCATCTATTGCTCTCCCCCCCCAGCTGGGAAATCCCATGTCCACAGTCTGCCACTATGTCATGCACGTTTCCCAGAGTCACGGTCCTCCGTAGCAGAAAGCGGTTTGTTACCCTGCACACTTGCAGAAGTACAGCCCCAATGGGGTAGACGAAGGGGCGGCTCGTGACTATAGGCGGACTTGGCCGCTGCCTAGGGCGCCGCCGCCCGGGGTGCCCAATGATGATGTCAGTCCATTGACGGCCCTGCAGGCAGGGGTGCCAATCGCGCGTTCCGCCTGGGGCGCCAGCTGCCGCAGCCGGCCTCAGACCACTCCTGGGTAGACGTTCCCACTGCACACTGATTTACAACTGACCAGTAGCAATCGGGAGTCATCAGCTTCCACACAGCAATTGCCACATGCTTCTCAACAGAGAGGGAAGTGCTCATTCTGGTGTTTTTGCACCACAGTTTGGGAGCCAGCTCAGCACATGGCTCCCGGAAGGTTGCTTTACAAGTCCAAAACTTCTGTACTCACTGCTCTTCATCCCACACCTGCCTGACGATGCGATCCCACCAACCATGCTGGTTTCCCTAGCCCAAAAGTGCCAATCTACCCTGAACAGCTGCTCTGGGACTGCCAAATGCAATGACAGGTTGCCACTGTCCATATCATGCACACTCTCAGGCTCCTCCGAGTCTTCTTCCTCTGTCAGAAATGTCAAGATGATCTCTGCTGCCGTGCACGAGGTCCTCACAACAGTTAACAGAGCGTGCAAGAGAAGTGCGGGATTCATTCTTTCTCGCTGCAGATGCCGGATTGCACAACAGAGAATGGCAGTGAGAAAAAAGGCACAAAAGCATGCTGAAAGCCCTTGAACAAAGCCGGGCCTAATGGGACGTTTCGCTCGGTCCCAAAATGCCCCACACACTGTTCTGTGCTCTCACAGCACCAAGCAACAGAGATGGTGTCACCAAGTGCACCAATACCCACAGTGCATTGCTCCTGAAGTGGACTGGGGGAGCTAAAGATGTGGACACAATCTGTCGACAGAGGGAGTGAGTGGAAGCACGGTTTGGAAAATTATTTTTTATGATTTCTGCTTGTTGACATTAGTTTCCTTGAGAAAACTTGGAAATGTAAACACTCCTGTATTTTTTTAATTCTCCCTCTTCATGTGGACGTATTCCCAGATCTGTACTAACTTTCATCACCTGTCCGCGGACCTCTTTATTTTCCTGAAAACACTTACCTGGACAGTCCCATGGGGGACTTGTGTTAAGTATGATGGCAGGTGAATAATCGTGGGACAAATTCATGTGTATGTGTGATAGGATATCACACCAGTGTTGCCATATGAGGATTCAGCAAATCATCTAGGTGAACATGTATGTGTGAGGTCAGACTGTCCGGCTGTGTCTACACTGGCACCCTTTTTCGGAAAAGGGATGCTAATGAGACACAGCGCAATTGCAAATCCGCGGGGGATTTAAATATCCCCGCGGTATTTGCATGAACATGGCTGCCGCTTTTTTCCGGCTCGGGGTTTTGCCGGAGAAAAGCGCCCGTCTAGACGCGATCTTGCGGAAAATAAACCCTTTTCCGCAAGATCTCTTATTCCTACTGGCTGGTGGTCCGTGACATCAGATTATCAGTGACTGCTTATTTGACTGGCTTCCAGTTACTGCAGCTACTCTTCATATCTGGATGGCGTTACAGTACAGGTTGAACCTCTGTAAACCAGGACTCCCTGGGGAGAGGGTGGCAGTGGAAGGACCCTGGATGTTCCAGGACCAGAGAGTCTTGGTGGAGGGCTGGTGATGGGGCTCCCCGCAGCTGGGCTGTCTGGTACACCCCAGGTGGGCTGCCTGGTGGGACTGAGAGCCCAGCTGGGCCCTCCAGCAGGACCTGGCATGCTGGGAGCTGGGCTGGAGCTTTGGCTGCTTGGCGTAGCAGGGAAGGGGGGACTGGCAGAGCAGCGAGGCCAGCGGCGGTGAGGAGGGGAGAGCCGTCCGGGAGGCTGGTGGCCAGTCCAGGGCTGGGGGGCTGGCAGCAGGGGGGCCAGATATGACCTCCCCTGGTCTGGCAACACCCCTTGTCTGGGATCGGTCCGGTCCTGAGGGTGCCAGACCAGGGATAGCCAACCTGTATCTGCAAACTGTGAATATGATTGGGTGCACATGATGCTGGCTCCTGGAAGTGACCCAGAGTGGGTGTGTATACCTGTCCTCTAATGGATGGAATTAGAACGACATCAGCATACATGAAGGAGCACCTCTCCTCGCTCATGCATGGGGAGCCTTTGCTTTTGAAGTAGAAAGATCTGGGTTCTACGTCCACTATTGCGAATTTCACAATAGTGCTGTGAAGTGCCCACATGGTCACAGGTTGGTTACAATAATAATCTAGTTTAGATATTAACTCTCACGCCAGCCTATCAAAGCATTAGTTACTGTTAGGCAAAAAAATGAAGAGGCTTGGAAAGATTAGTTCACTAACCTGTTGAGTGATATGTGGGAAGTGCTGAGAAGGGGCCAACATGCTGAGCTCTGAAATTGGTAAATAGCTAGCTGAGTGGGGTATTTTAACTTTCATAACAAGTCTGTGTGGTTTAAAGTCTTGTTACAAATTCAAAACCCAGGCCAGGTACAGGAGTCCAGGCCAGTGTTCCCTCTAATCTTTTCCATCCATGTGTGGATTTTTTCCATCCATGTGTGTAATTAATTTTTTTATGCATGTGTGAATGTGCACCACCAGTAAAAATGAAGAAAACTCACACAAGCACACAGCTTATAGAGAACACTGGTCTGGGCTGATCTATGTTTTTGGAGAGACAGCCATGTGAAATTCAGTGGCTTCAACATGCAACTTGGCAAAATTTGGCTGTGGTGCAGTTGTTTGAACAGTATTTTGAGGGCGAGATGAGAAATTTCATATTCTTGTGGACAGGGCAGTAGGCTATGAGGCAGGAGATTTTGGTTCTGTACTGTGCTCTGCCATGGAACTTTTGGGCAAGTCACAGCTTCTTTCTGTGCCTCTTTCTCCTCCCACCTTTTGTTTGTCTTGTGTGTTTATAATGTGGGCTCTTCGGGGCTGTCCATTGATTGTGTGCCTATACAGAGCCTAGCACCATGGGAGCCTGGTCTTATGTAAGCCCCCCAGATGTTATGGTAATATGTGGATTGCAGGGAATAGTAAAAAGAAATTCCTCAAGCCACTGCAAACTAAAGCTATTAGATAACTAACACTCACTATACGGAGCACATTATGCCGGTGCTCCAGCAGCTGCACTGGCTTCCGGTAGGTTTCCGGGCACAATTCAAGGTCCTGGTTATGACCTATAAAGCCCTAAATGGGTTGGGACCAGGGTATTTGAAGGACTGTCTCTTCCCATATGAACCTGCCCGGGGATTGAGGTCAGCTGGGGAGCTGGTTAACATCTATGCAGGGCAGGGCCTTCTCAGCCTTTGCTCCCAAGCTATGGAACTCCCTCCTCTCGGACATTCGCCTGGTGCCAATGCTGGCATTGTTTCGGTACCAGGCTAAAGCCATCCCTTTTACCCGTGCTTTTATTGGTGTTTGAGTTTGTGTGTGTGTGCGCAGGCCCATACGTGGGTGTATGAAGGGGGTGAAAGTGTAACCCACACTCCTAGTGTGGTTACTGAGCAATGCAAGTGGTACCGAGACCACAGCAACAGTTAAGACCAAGAGACCTCTACAGCATGGGCTGGGAGCCAGCTGGCTTTTAGCTCAGAGGGTAGAGGCTCCTAGACTCTGCTTCAGAGGTCCCAGGTTCAAATCTGCCTGGTGATTGTTACAAAAGCACCCCCAGAGACCCCCAAGTAAGCATGCTCTGGCAGGCCAGGGAAGATAGGAGTGGCCCAAGCCTCCTTTCCCCATGCTCTGGCTGGCCGGGAAGGCTGGGGCTGATTTCCCTGCTTACATGGGCATCCATTCACACCCTTGCAGTCCACATTTACAAAAAAAGCACCTCCCACTGAAATTCCTGCATACAGGCCTGGTGTGTCTCTGTGTGCCCTTCCTCTTGCTGTGTCTTAATAGATTTTGTGCCTCCCCTTTGGGGGTCTTTTATTTTACTTTTTTATATATTGTGTTTTAAAATTTTATAAACAGCCTCGAATATTTTAAATAGAAAGGTGAGGTAAAATATTTTAAGCAATTAATTAATTAATTGATTAATTAATTAATTAATTAATTAATTAATTAATTAGACAACTAATATTACACAGCTATTAGTTAATGCTCCTCTCCTTTGTTTCCTCTTTTGTACAGATACTCTGTTAATGATGTCAAAGTTAGATGTGGCCAAGCTGCAAAAATCAGAGAGAGCTCTCAAATTGCCTCAAAGTTTGAGGGGCATTTGAAGTGAACCTCCCCCTAGTTAAGGTCAGGACAGGATTAGGACATTGCATAATAAAGGTGGTCACCAGTAGCTTAGTTTGCATTTCAATTCTCTCGAGTTGGAGAGCAGAATTGATAAGAACTTGCGGTCTACTGTCAAGTTCTCTCATTTCCATATGATTTACACCCTCTTCTCAAACACCCATTTCCCTTCCTCCCCTTTCCCTGCTGCTTTTAACTCCCTGCCTGCAGAATGGGAGAGAAGCAGCAGCCAGCGATTGACAGTCTGCACTGTTACACCCGTGTCTGTGTTACAATTGCATTAGAAAAAACGAAGCAGGGTGGAACACAGTAAGCGAGACATAAATAAGAGCCAACATTAGGAACTTTCCAGTGCCAGACAATTATGGATAGGAATGAATTGCTGTGTTTTAGCAGCCTTTGAAAAGGACAAGGATTTAGAAATGCTTTGCTTGATCCAGGCTGTGAGGCTCTTGGGCTGTTTTATGTATCCCCCTTTCTCCCTCCCCTTCCCCCGGAGACATAGGCAGCTAGTCACTTGAGTACCATACCCTTCAGAGGACAGAAATATTGTAGGCTTTTTAAGTGCACAAAAATATTTGTTGTGCTAACTACAATGTTTTTTCTCTTGTTCTTTTTTGGAGGGGGGACTACTTGGCTGCGTCTAGACTGTCATGGTTTTGCGGAAATACTTTTAACGGAAAAGTTTTTCCGTTAAAAGTATTTCTGCAAAAGAGCGTCTAGATTGGCAAGTGCCTTTGCGCAAAAGATTTGCTTTTGCACAAAAGCATCTGTGCCCAGTATAGACACGGTTTTGTGCAAGAAAGCTCCAGCCATTTTCGCCATCGGGCTTTCTTACGCAAAAATTCCTGTCCCTGTCTACACTGGCCCTCTTGCGCAAGAACACTTGCGCAAGAGGGCTTTTTCCAGCGGGGCGTCAGAGTTCTTCGCAAGAACACTGACAATCTTACATTAGATCGTCAGTGTTCTTGCGCAAATTCTCGTGGCCAGTTTAGACAGCTGGCAAGATTTTGCGCAAAATCTTGCCAGTCTAGATGCAGCCCTTGTGTTAAAATCTCAATAATTGTATCAATTTGTGAGAGAAAACATAATACACATGAATCCTAATGGATAAAAGATTCACATTAGCGTGTAATGGGGTGGACTAGGCCCGGAGGCTACCTACTGGAGGCCTTGTGGTCCTGCCACACCCCACTCCAGAAAAGGGCAGTAAACAGGTTCTCTGAGCTGCCAAGAGCAGCTGTGCAGAAAACAGCCAATCAGGGTGTAGCAGGTCAATATAAGCAGAGCTGCAGGGCCAGAGCAAGAGCAGCTCCTTGCTAGAGCTGGAGGAGAGCAGAAGGTGTCCTGGGCTGGGAGGCCACTGGGACAAGGCCCTGAGGTAAGGGTGAAGAATGTGCAGGAACTGGGAGGAAGTGGCCCAGGGGATTATAGCAGCAATGCAATTATTCAACTGTTTTCTGCAGGGCCTCTGGCTTGGGACCTGGAGTAGTGGGTGGGCCTGAGTTCCCTGCAATTTGCTCCATAAGCCATGGGGGAGGAGAGGACTGGCCTTTGAGGGACCCCAGGAGGGGAGTTGTGGCCAGAAAGGACCAGGAGGGCAAAGACATTACCTCTAGGGAAGGAGTCCTGGAGTCCTGCTCTAGTCCAGAGCAGGGACAGAGAAAGACACTAGCGGGCACTGAGTGGCCCTTGTTGGACTTGTACCACAGAAGTGCTTTGCTTTGTTTCACATATGGGCTGTCTGTGTCTTGGATGGAGTCACCAAAGAGCCATGCGAGAGTGCAGGCACACACTGTGCTGGGGGTGCTTGGGAGAGGTGGGTGCACCCCATTACATAAAGAAGAGCTGGGCTCTGAGATCTTTGAAGGAGAATTTTTTTTTCTGCCCTTGAGGGTGGGGTTATTGTGTGACACTTGCTCTACAGCTGACTTTGCAGTTGATTCACTGATATTTATCATTACACTGGCAGGTAAGAAACAACCCTGCTTCTGTCTGTATTCTGGGGACTATCCAGGGGTTTGCCTGGTGGCTCACTGGCCAAGAAAGGGAACCTGTTGGTGATATTGACCTAGATCATATAGAAGATTCCTGCGGCTAAAAATAAGTTGGGTAAGCATCACCTTCATGCATCTGACAAAGGGGTTTTGACCCATGAAACTTTTACCCAAATCAATCTGTTGGCCTTTAGGTGCCACAAGACTCCTCATTGTTTTTCCTAGGGTTAACTACAGCCACCTGACATGTTCACTATGGCATATGTTTAACATATGTTCTAATACAGTGTAACTTTGCAGTGTAGACATGGCCCTTGGTAAAGGCATCACACTGAGCTTATTTTTGAAGCCTGAGTTTTGATTTCAGTTCCTTGAAGCTGTGGGTATGTGTAAAGTCAGAGTGAAGTATGGGGGTGGGGGACAGGGCATAGAAACTAGATAACCACTAACTCTAAGAATCCTCCCTTCTTCTCTCCTGCATGTCACTCACATCAGTGCATGTATATCTTACAGAACAGATATTTGCTGTGAACTTTCCCCAGCAAAGAATGAAATCCCTCTTATGAGGACAGATGGAGAGTTATGCAACTTCAGGAGGATTATGCAGATGTGTATATGTGAAGTCACCCAGTAGATTACAAACTTGTGCAGTAGCAGCAGCACAGGTATGAATTTAAAAAAGCTTAACTTTCTTAGGTAGTGAATTCAGTGTTTATAGAAAGGGTTTGCAGGCCAGAGTCCCCACTGTATCAGTGCAGCTGTGCACTGCCCCTTTATAGTGTCTGTCTGAGGTGTGAAATGCATTGTTCAGTATCAGAGACAATGCCAGTTCAGTCCTTGGGCTCCCTGCTGATACCAGAAACAAGAGGGCAAATGGCAGTCTGGTTTCGTAATGTGGATGCCTTTCTTACTAGTAAATCTCAGAGGGCTAGCTGTGTTAGTCTGTAAACTTCAAAAAGGAGTAGTCCTATGGCACCTTAGAGATTAACCAAAATATATAAAATCATGAGCTTTCATGAGTAAAATCCACTTCATCAGATGAATTGGAGTGGAAATAACAGAAACCAATACTACTTCTGCTGATGTGTATATAATCTGTCAGTTGTAGGACCTGTGTTAATGAGGCTAATTTAGTGGGCTGGATGTGTCCCAATCATAGCTTTTGATATGGAAGTGCAGATGTTAAAGGCAGGAGAAATTGGCTTTGTAATGCGCCAACCAGTTAATGTCTTCGTTCAAGCCCAGGGTAACGGTGTCAAATCTGTAGATGAATTCCAGTTCTGCAGACTCTCTCTGTAACTGGCTAGTGAAATTCCTTTGTAGAAGATTGGCTACTTTTAAATCCATGATCGAGTGACTAAGCAGATCGCTTATTTACTAGTGAGTAGACGAGTGGTGGGAAACCTACGCGCCTCATGCAGCCCATTGGGATTCTGTGTCCCCCCATGAGACACTTTGTTTACCATTGTCCATGCACAGAATTGCCAGATTCCACTGGTTTCCATCCGCGTAGGTGACACTTCAGTAATACTGGTAGGGGAAAACCTATGGAAGGCAAGGGCATTTGAGGTGCATGCTGATTGCACACAACACTGACTGAGAGCCATGCGCTCCCTTTGCATCTGATGAAAGCACCACTGGTTCAGTTGGCACACCTGTACATTCTAGGTAGGGCAATTTTGCTGACTGGATTTGCATATCTGAGGAGACTGTCTTAATTACAACAGTCCTGTGGCCCCTGAGATGGAGGAGGGCCACTCATGCAGCCCACTCACTAGCCTAGGTTGCCTATCACTAAACTAGTCACATGAGTTGATGTCACAATCACCTGGGAAATGATTACTATAGACCTTTTATTGAGAAAGATGTAATAGTGTCACTGGTTAAATGATTAACTGATACTGGCTACACGCAATCACCTCTCCTCCCTCCCCCTGTGACTTTGCATTTTAAGTTAGGATGTTAAATATTGAATAATTTACTAGTCGAGTAGTCGATGGAATTTCCATCAACTAGTCAATAGGCACTTCTGCATTCCTCCTTTGTAATGTACAGAAGCCCCCACTGGAGCTCTTGTACATTTCAAAGGAGGAATGCGGAACTCCACGTGCAGCCCAGGGCCAGCGGCAAGTCCCACTGACTCTGGGCTGCATCTGGGTGCCAGAGTCCCCTGCTGACCCTAGGCTCCATGCTGCGCTGTCCCACGTGGAGCAAAATGCCACATGGAGCCCAGGTCAGCTCTCAGGCTCTGCACGGCATTACCTCCAGAACACGGGATCAGCTGGGGACTCCCCAGATGACCCGGGCTTCACGCAAACACCACGGCGGCGTTTCAAAAGGGCAGCGCTGCACAGAAGCCGGGGTCAGCTCTGTGTAGTGCCGCTTTGAAATGCCGAGGTGGCTGTTTTAAAGGGGCAGCACCGCTGCCCTTTTGAAATGCCGCTTTGGCATTTCAAAGCAGCAGCGCCGCACAGAGCCCGGCGCTCTTCCCTTCCCCGTCTCTATCTGATAGAGGCAGCAAGGGGGAATTGACTAGTTGACTCGACTAGCCGATAAGCAAATGCTTTAACATCTTTAAAGTATTTTGGGAGGGGTGCACAAGCATGCTGGCTTGCACTGGGTCCGACAGCTACCCCCATGTGGCTCTGACAGGATGGGTATAGGTGTTACTTTTTGTGACTGATTTCTGTCAATTCAATCAAAGTGTCTCTCTTAACCAGAGGTGGTAGCTGCAGGAGGTCCCCCAAGGTCCAATGCTCTATCTTCAAATCTGCACTGAAGAATTGAATACACTCCTTGTGCACACGCACACACAGGCTAAAAAGAAGCTATTCTTGTGCCAAAGAATTTGTCTGACAGACAAGATTCTTAGACCATGCTCCCTTGTGGATTCTTTAGTTCTCATAAGCTGCCACCAAAGGACGACAAGCCATATGTTGTTACCAGTGGAAACGTTTGTTTGAAAATGTGAAACACACCTGGTTGATCACTGAGATACCATCTTTTATATAACATCACATTATTTCTCTGGAAGTGAAAACAGATCAGTAAAACCCTGTACCTCAGTTTAACTACTTTAACTTCAAACAGCACAATACTTCCCTGGGCATTCTGAATAAATTTTTGGTAAACAGCTAGGATATGACATTGAAAATATGAAATCTGCCTAGTGCACTGCTTGCTTTGCTTTCTGCATGATAGGATTGCTTTGCTGCCTGACTATGAAATACCCTTGAATAACTTCCAATCTCTCCCATGTTAGAGGATCAAATATTAAGCACAGAGGTCTAAAATAATGGGAAAATGTTCTTGTAAACGCTATCTAATATATAGACATTGAACCCGATTCCCATTGCAAACCAGGAACTGAGTATAGCGGAGTTACTCCTGTTTTATATTGCAATAAAAGGGAGGAACAATCAGATCTTCATGTTCTGCAATCAGTGAGAAGAACCAGATAGCCAGGAAGGCTGCTATATCGCTTTCAGGTCAACGAATAATCTACTTGTCCACTGTTGGTTAAAATTGTAGCAGGAATTGGCCTTAGAATTGCTGAAAGCTAAATAGTTGCATGAAAGTGACTTTTTAAATTACTTTTGTGGAAATGAGGAGGTGATTGGAAACATTCATATTTCTCCTTCCCTGCCCCAGGATCTGTATCTGCTGGAAGGAGGCTTTTCCACAGCTTTGAGGTTTCCAAGTGAAAATTATTATGCCGCCTTAACTTCCATTTATATCCACTTGCCTTACTAGTTTTACCAGACTTGAACTAGCAGTTCGGTAGCAGCTGCCTTTGAACCACAACAGTACTCTTTTGTGTGTGTGAATCAAGTTTTTATTACTGTTTATAAAGAAAATATACAATGTGCCATTCAAGTAAGGGCTCTTCATATTACAGATGACTCCCTAGTGCAGGAGTGGGCAATGCTTTTTCTTTGCGGGGGGGGGACGACTCCAAGAATTTGGTAAGTGGTTGAGGGCTGCACTCTTCCATGATATTAATGGAGGAGGTGTGGGGTCCAGAAGAGAGCTTGGGGTAAGGGATTGGGGAGCAAGAGGGGGTGTGGAATCTGGAAGGGAGTTCAGGTGAAGGAGGGGGGGTGGGACTTGGTGTAAGGGACTGTGATGTGGGCAGGAGGAGGTTGTGACCTGAGACAGGGGATTGGGGTCCTGGATCTAGGAGGAGGTAGGGGCAGAGGGTTTGGAGTGTGTGTGTGGGGGCAGACAGGGAGAGGGAGGAGGTGGTGGCAGTGGCAGGCTCTGGCTGGAAGACTCTTACCTGGGTGACTCCCAGCCAAAAGCCCAGCAGGTTCCCCAGCCAAGCTCCTTGCCTTCCATGCCCTGGCAGGCCACTCAGAGCAGCTGAGGCTGCAGGGCCATGTGCCTCTGAATAGTTTCAAGCCCAAGGACAGCAGGGAAGGGATACTTTTGCACACTGCCTGTTCTTCAAACAGGCATCTCCCATTGACCGAAACCAGCCAATGGGAGCTACAAGATTGTGCTGGAGGCAGGGGCAGCGGGTGACGTCTCCCCTCTTCTCTCCTCTCCTCCAGCTTGCAGCTGTTCAGACAAACAGGGCCTCGCAGCCAGATTTTCTGTGTGGTGCATGGGGGCAGAGAGCCTGACTGAGCTCCCCATGGGCCAGATCCAGGGGCTTGGAGGGCTGGATCTGGCCTGAAGGCTGTATTTTTGTCCAGCCCTGCCCTAGTGCATGATTTATAGAATGCACCCAGGAGCATCTGATGTCTTTATTGTTTTACTATGTGCATGTCAATAATGGCCAAAGGTGAAAGTGAGCTGGTGCACCCTGCTGTAGCACACTGGTAAGAGTGGCTCGCTGGAGGCAGGGCTCTGCATGCTGCTGGCCATCATACATGGGTAAGGTTCCCATGCTGGTGCTAGGTATGGGTGGCCTACCCTTAGCCTTCTGCCCTCCCTCCCCATGACTCCCAGCCCCAGCATTGAATGGCAGGGGGGTGAGGTCCCAGCTCTGGTGGGTCCAAGCCAGCACCCAAAGCCCCTGGGCAGCACATCCACAGCTCCCCTAGGCTCCAGTCCTGGTGCTTGTGAGGCTGGGCAGCATGGTGGCTATTCTCCCAGCCCCCCCACCCTGTCCTCTACCCTGGGTACTCCCCCCCCCTCCCAAAACCTCCTGTCTTGACTCCTGAACTGCCCCTTCCCTTCACTTAAATTTCTTACATGGGCTGTCCTATTGCAACCTTTCTCCTCCCCCCAACTCCTTGCCCTGAGTTCCCCCTCTTCTTTAAGGACACAAATCTCCTACTGCAATCAGTTGGTGGGGCTGGATATACCAGGAATGAAGGCTTGTGCCCTAGATTCTGCCCTATGGAGGAGCTGGAAATTACCCTCGCTCCCCTCCTGTAGTGTAGCTCCCCTCCCCACATTGCTCCAGCCTGACCAGGGAAGGAGCAAAGGCATTTTGAGACTCCCCCTGGGCACCAGCTACAGAGACTGGAGCGAAAGGCAATGCAGTGTGCTTCATGGGCAGCAGTAATGACAGCAGGGGGTTAAACCAGAGCTGCCCCTCAGATGGCAAATTGGGGCATCCGCTTTGTGCCCTGCACTCGGGGGGCAGGGAGGGAAGAGCCCAAGGGCCAGTGCGACTGGCTGGGTTGGTTGGTCACGAAGACGAATCCATCACTTCTGCAGGGCCTGCCATCTTGTCGACCGTTCGCGCAGAGAGCCCCAGGCTTGGCCGCCCGTTTCAACGTGGCCTGTTCCCTACCTTGGCTGGAGCCCTGGAGTGCTATGGCCAGCAGTAGCCCTGCAGCAGGTGCCCACAACTGCCAGCAGCACCAGGCAGCCTAGCTCCAGGCCAGGTCCGTCCTACCAGTCCAGATGGTGATGCAGAGCGCAGCCCTCAAGCCCGTAGGGGCTGACTTGTTCCGGTTCCCACAGCCCCATAGGAGCAGGCCTGCATTAAACAAAGCTAGTCCCCCTTGAGTTTGACCTCGCCCCTCCAGTCATCAATAAATGTTCTCTGTGTGTAACCAGAGGAGCTGATAGCCTCTGCAGGCCCCTGGGCACGGTGTGGGAGGGGCTGGCTCTGTATTCCTGAAAAGGATGGGGCTGGGGCAGCTAGCCCTCAGTGCTGCTTGGATCGTGGCATGTGTCCTCCCCCATGCCCTCAGAGTGCATGGTGTGGTGCTCTGGTGGTGAGTTACAGGGCATAGGGCTCCAGCTGCCACAGTAGCGTCCTGAGCCCTTTTAAATTGCTGGAACCCAGGGTAGCTGCCTCCTACCCCTCCCTCCTGTCAGCAGACCTATTTACTGCCATTATGCTTCATCAGTAGGCTGAGCTTAGCCCAGAGCAGGTGACTCTCAGTCAGACTCCATGAACACCCAGAATTTATTTAGCTCCATACTCTCTTGTATCTTCTCCTTTCCTGTCTCTTAGGGTACGTCTACACTAGCCCCCTACTTCGATCTAGGGAGGCTAATGAGGGTGACCGAAATTGCAAATGAAGCGCGGGATTTAAATATCCCACGCTTCATTAGCATATTCAACCGGTCGCCATTTTAGAAATTGACTAGCCCGAAGTAACTGCCCACGTCTACGCCGGCGGTGAAGCGGATTCGAATTAAAGCCCTAACTCGAATGAGCTGTTATTCCTCCTGCAATGAGGTTTACCAGCTAATTCAAGTTAGGGCTTTAATTGAATCCCGCTTCACTGCTGCGTATAGACACGGCAGTTACTTCGAACTAGTCAATTTCTAAAATGGCGATCCCGAATATGCTAATGAAGCACGGGATATTTAAATCCCATGCTTCATTTGCAATTTCGGTTGCCCTCATTAGCCTCCCTAGATCGAACTAGTGCACTAGTGTAGACATACCCTTACAGTACTTTAACAGCTATTACAGAAACAATGTCACCTCCATGACCGAAGAAAAACCACTTCAGATATGAGCTTCTGGTTGGCAGTATATTTTCCTTAACCTAATTTGTAAGGACTTAACTCGGGGATAAGTGTGGATACCATCAAATGAACTCATATCTCTGCTCCTGCTTAAGCTTTAAACTCCTCTCTGAAGATACAATTAGTTACACTTTTCTCTCTTTCAGTGTCAAGGCTCTTGCCAGCCCCAAAGGCACAAGTTTAAAAAAAATAAATACTGTAAATAAAACACGTATCTTCAGTTTCTAAGCTGCAAGTACACCGGCATCATTGGAGGTGGTAATATAGGATAGTGAGAATAGAGAAGGGAAAGAGCTTGTCTCTCATTGCCAGGGGAAATGCAAAGTTATTCACCTCACTGTCTGTAAATATGAAGAACAAAAAGCTCAAAGGTATGTTTAAAAATTATTCAGCATTGTAAGAACTTAATGTGAGCAGCAGTGTGGATAGGGCATTGGACTAGCAGTCAATCTATTCCCTCCTCCACCTTGGTAAATTACTCTTCTACTGCCTGTTTTCCCTTCCTGCCTTTGTCTGTCTAATCTAGTTAGACCTATAAACTTTTTGCAGGAGGGACTGTTATGCTATGTGTTTATACAGTGTATAACACAATGAGTATCCCATCTCCACTGTGGCTTGGAGGCACCTCTGTACTACAGAAAAATATTCTGCACCTGGCGAATCTCAAATATGCTTATATATATATATATATAAAGGGGGATTTCTGTAGAGGAAAACAGTCTGTTCAGAAATGCATTATCAGACCCAGGGCTGCAAAACAGAAGGTTTAAAAATGGAAATCTGTAAGGTCTCTGATGGCATTGTAGCTAGTCCAGACCTCTGTGGCCACACTGCTATGATTAGCACAGTCTGTGGTTATGTCTATGGGAGCTGGGAAGGACACCTTCCAGCTCCATTGTAGACATAACTTCAGGCACAGACTTTAGGTCTAGTCTCGACCACTGTGGGTGGTCGACCTAAGTTATGGAACTTCAGCTATGTGAATAATGTAGCTGAAGTCCATGATCTTAGATGTCCTTACCATGGTGTCTCGACTGCACTGCAGCAATGGCAGATGCTCTCCCATTGACTCGGCCTACTCTTCTCATTCTGGTGGAGTACTGGAGTCAACAGGGGAAGCGCTTGGAGGGGTGTGTGTGTTTATCATGTCTAGATGTGATAAATCAGCCCCTGCTGCCCCGAGTGTATGTCTACATTGCCATTAGACACCCAGGGATGGCCTATGCCAGCTGACTCAAGCTTGCAGGTCTTGGGCTGAAGAGCTGTTTAATTGTGGGATAGAGCAGTGGTTTTCAAACTATGGGTGGGTTGTGACTCAGTACTGGGTCATGGAAGGTCAGGCCCTGGGTCTCCTTACTGCAGGAGGATCAGGTGACCAGTGGGGGTGGACTAAGGCAGCTTCCTACCTGTCTTGGCACTGCAGCAGGTCTAGCTCTTGGCTGGGGTCGGGGAGAGAGCACACAGGGTTCCACGCACTGCCCCTGCCCTGAGCACTAGCTCTGTGATTCTATTGGCTGGGAACCGGCTGCTTCTGGGGCACAGCATGGTCTGCAGTGCCAGGAGAGGCAGGAAGCCTGTTCTAGCACCCCCACTGCACCGCTGACTGGGAGCCACTCGAGGTAAGCTCCTCCTGCCCCAGCCCTACCCACCCAAAGCCAGAGCCCCCTCCTACATCCCAACACTCTCAACCCCACCCCGGAGCCCACTACAGTCAAAATATGATGATTATCAACAATTTTCTTCAACATGGTCATGAGGAAAAAAAGCTTGAAAACTGCTGGTATAAAGACATTCAGGCTCAAGCTAGCGCACCGTTTCTGGGACCCTGTGAGGTGGGAGGCAACATCGCTTGTACTGCACCCGGAATGTCAACGTACCCTTAGGGTGCAGCAGAGCATGAAATGGAACTTGGCTTTCACCGATTCCAGGGTGGTGCTCTAACCACTTAGGCTATGTCTATACTCGTGGCTTCTTGCGCAAGTACGGCTGTTCTTGCGCAAGAATCCGCAGAGCGTCCACACTGCCCGCCCGCTCTTGTGCAAGGAAATTTACAGTACAGCGTGGTAAGAGAGGGCTTCTTGCGCAAGAGCTACGTTCTTTTTTAACAGGTGTAAGCCCTCTTGCGCAGGAGCTCTTGCACAAGAGGGCAGTGTGGACGCTCGGCAGGGATTTCTTGAGCAAGAAAGCCCTATGGCTAAAATGGCCATCAGAGCTTTCTTGCGCAAGAGAGCATCCACACTGCCATGGGCGCTCTTGCGCAAAAGCACAGCTCGCACATGGCAGTGTGGACATTTTCTTGCACAAGACTTCTTGTACAAGAACCCTTGCGCAAGATATTCTTGCGCAAGAAGCCGCCAGTGTAGACATAGAGGAAGTATGACTAAGGCTAAGACCTGCTAGCAGACAGTGTGAGAACACGTCTTTGGCTAGGTCTACGCTACAGGGTTTTTTGGAAAAAGCTATGCAAATTGCGCTCCACAACTTGTGTAGCTTTTCCGATCACTTTTCCACCATTTGGCCTAGTCTAGATGGGGCCAAATGGCGGAAAAGCCTTCTTTTTTGGCGGAGCCCTTATCCCTCATAGAACAAAGAATACAGGGCTCCCCAAAGAGCACGTTTGCTCTTCCGCAAAAAAAGCGGAAGAGCAAACGTGTTCCTTGGACGCGGCGGAGTTGGAAAAAGCCCACAGTGTAGACGTACCCTCTGTAGTGCTGCTGCCCATGCAGTGAGGTAATAGGAGATGGACAGGCCAGGGGACGAAATCTGGCACTAAATCTGCACTTTAAAAAAAATTGAAGGATGGATTTGGCCTGTTTGTTTCTTCCTCTCAAAGTAAGTAAAGATTGAACCTCTCTAGTCTGGCACCCTTGGGACCTGACCACTGTCAAACCAGAGAATTTGCCGGACCATCGGAGGTCAATATTGCAGCAAAAGGGTCTCTTCTTATTTCTGTTTTGCTGAGGTGAATAAATGGAACAGCACTTGCAATGCTGCTTAACGTATAACTGTAGTGATACACCCTATATAAGCCTACACCTAGCCAAGGCTTGTCCGCCCTCTTCATAACAAAGTTTTAGCGTTACATAATTTTATTGTGTTGGCACTGGGAAATAAATGGATAAAGCATAAAACCCAGGATTACACTTAATGGCATTACCGGCATTTCCACTGCTTGCTGGGCTCTAAAGTCATTTAGAGGTAAATCAGAGCTAATAACCACACAGAACACTGATAGCCAGAACTGGTGGCTGTAAACAAACTCTATAGGACCGTGGGAAACTTTGCCATGCCCATAAGTGCACATCCTGCTAATTTAAATCATGCTGGACCATAGATGTTGCTGGCCCAGAGTACCAGACTAGACAGGTTCAATCTGTATTGTGTAAACTTAGAAAAGGATTGGATAGTAACAAACAAGACTTTTTAGGAGGGAAATGTCCCAATACTAATTAGTTAAGACTAAGAACCCAAATACCTGTATAGGAAAGGCAGCTATTCTGGGAACATGCTGGATAAATTGCAGGATGAGAATGTTAATAGGCACTAAATCAGCACAGAAGGAACCAATGTAAAAAATGTGAGTTTTTTTAATAAAAAGTACAATCCTAGCAGTTACATAGAGATGGTTAATGAAGGGTGTGGTAACAGTGACATTTCATGGATTATGATGAGAGAGAGAGAGAGAGAGACATGCTAAAAGGAGACTAAGCATTTACTTTAGACCAGGGCTGGGGAACCTTTTTGGGTCAGGAGTTGCTGACCCACAGAAAAATCAGTGGGAGGCCACACAAGTGCAGTGTAGTTGGTTTAAAAACAAAACAAAACCGTCACTGATGTGGCCCCTGACCAAGGAGACATTCCCCTCACATACCAGAGCCTGAGGGGGCTAGGCAGGTAGATCTTTTTGTGCTCCAGCTCCACAGGGACATGGCAGAGGGGCTGGAGTGCCAGTACAGGACTCCCCAGTGCTAGGGGGTGGTGGGGATAGAGTATGGAGCCTCAGAAGCTGTATCCAGGCAAGCCGTATCTGTCCCCTGGATCTTAGGTTCCCCACCCCTGTTTTACACCCTTAAATCAGAGCTAAGTGGCAGAATGAAATACCAAAGATGGAGAGTCACACAAGACTCAATCCTCAGGATGTAGTTGACTTATTCATCTACTGAAACAAAAGACAGAACTATGTAGCACTTTAAAGACTAACAAGATGGTTTATTAGGTGATGAGCTTTCGTGGGCCAGACCCACTTCCTCAGATCAATATGTGTTTCTTCCACATATTGAGCTGAGGAAGTGGGTCTGGCCCACGAAAGCTCATCACCTAATAAACCATCTTGTTAGTCTTTAAAGTGCTACATAGTTCTGTCTTTTGTTTCAGCTACACCAGACTAACACGGCTGCATCTCTATCACTATTCATCTACTGGTTAGACAGACTATTTGAAGTGTGTGTCTGTGTGTGTGTGTGTTTTTTTTTTTTTTTTTTTAAACTTTCAGTTAGCTGAATTCTCTAACCTTAGAGTTCTAACAGGGAAGCAATTTTGGACATTGCATTGATAGACAAGTAGGGCATAAATAAAAACTTGGTGCTAAGCATAGAATTCTGGAGTAGACATCAAACTGTCTGTACTCCTTATGTTGTATTAAAGTGGGAACAAGTAGGAAGTTATATGAGAGCCTGAGAGACAGCAATTTTGTGAAATTGCATAATCCCCGAGTACATGGATGTTCAAAGTGGGCACACGGAGACTGACTTGCACTAAGCATCTCCAGGATCAGGGGAGTGCAAGGGTGAGCTTTACTTCATCTGTACACTACTACCCTCCCTCTCAGCTTGCACCACACAGATAAGGACCTGTGCAGTTGTTTCTCTTGCTCCATCAATTCCATTCATCCATGTAGTTCTGCCTTAATGTTAGGAAGACTGTCTTCAACCAGCTGTCTAGAAACATTAGAGAGGAATGAAGACCAGGGGCTCAGTGGTGGTAGGGGCTAGTGCCTCCTGACTAGAGCTTGACACTTGGCCTAGCCTCTCCACTGTCAGGCTAGAAAGGCTGCTGGGCCAAATTTGAGTGGAGATGTGACCCCAAGTGCCTATTTGTACCTCTTTCCTCCCCCCAACCTTTACTGTTGTTCCAGTGCCCATGGGCACCCTTAGCCTATGCTAAGGAGATGCAGAGCAGAAGGCACCACAAACTCCCAGAGGGTGGAGTATTGGAGCTCGGCTTTGGGTACTTTCTGGGGAAGTGGAGATGGAGGATGGTATCTGGGACTCCCATAACCACCTGGCAGGGATGGTGCACTTCAGCGTGACAGTCTCTCTGGGCAAGAACATGGGGCTGAGTGCGGAAGGGAGCATGGGATACCTAGCCCTCCTGAGCTATGGGGGAGCAGCAGGGGAGAGATGTGAACTGGATGAAGAGGGAGCGTGCAGGGATGGGAAGAGAAACCTCCTTCAGGAAAACTCTGGCTGCACCTCTGGTTGGTGCACTAGCCTGAAACTTAAGAGATCTGGCTTCAAGCCTGTCCCTGGCCAAGGTGACACAGGAAGTCTGTGACCAAGTCTCTGAACTACCAGCTCCCTGCCATGGTGGTATCCATTTTGCTGGGGGGAAGTGCTAAGTACATCACAGAGTGAAGAGCTCAGATCCTACACCCAGGGGGAGCTCTGGAAGCACAACAGATCCCTGGTGCCTTCAGTGTTTCTACCACCAGTTACGTTCTGGCCATTGACGTGCTGAAAGTAAAGTGTTACAGAAACATCTGGATGGTCTGTGCTACACAAACAGAAGACTGTTCTTCGTGGCAAAGCTCATTCAGCCAGTGCCCCCAAAGCTGCAACCAAAGGGGACTTTTCCAGTGTTTAAGTTTACCACTAATGCTGCAGTATTCCATGGTGTGGAATACAAACTGAGCCTGCACAGCAATTAGGATGCGCTGTTGGTAGGAGCACATCATAGGTTCTTCCATCCTTTTTTAATAGGTAATTGCAATCTGTTCCGCTACGCCACTCACAAATGCACGCACCATTACAGCTATTATCTCCTCAGTCCTCTGTCTCTCACTTTGGCCTATGTCCCCAAAAGGACTGAACTGCAAAGGAGATTGTGGCAGATGAAGTAAGAGGTGTTGCACTAAACTTAGGTCTTGGAGTTGGGACACTCCATCAAATGCCTACAGAAAAGAGTCCGTCTGTCACTAAGAGAAAATCCATCCACAGCATGTGAGAATGGCCATACTGAGTCGGACCAAAGGTCCATCTCGCTCTTCTGAAAGTGGCCAATGCCAGGGGCCCCTGAGGGATAGAACAGGTAATCATCAAGTGATGTCACCCATTCTCAGCTTCTGACATACAACCTATGTTTCACTGAAGTCCTAACATTGGGCTTAACTGGTACTTTAAGAGCCTGTTTGAGCCCCACTGCACACAGCTGACTGTCCTTTCATTTGGGTTTTTTGCAATATTACTGTCATTTCCTTTTGTTCCTCTAGTCAGTTGTTTTCCCGGCAATTGTTGCTTCTGTAGAGGCTTCTTTAGTTGCCTCTCTTTCAGTGTCTCTGGCATTGGAAATAGCTAGTCCTGCTGTCACCTTCTCGTGGAAATGAGTTATCCAAAAGAGCATGAACATTCACACTGATGGACTAACTTTTGCATCAGGCCTGGCTTTTAGTTACATTTTCTTTTTGTCACTGAACTCAGGCTAGGGGGAGGGGAGGGCTGTTTCAGTTTTAGCTGCAGCTTTTTGGCATGCACTGCTGCAAAATAAGGTTTAAATATATGTGTTAGGTAGTGTCTAGTACTGCCACGTAACAGGGATAAAAAGGGTTCAAACAATAGAGTGCCTGGAAATTTCAAGTGTGGAGGAAATGAACTGGCACAGCACTTTAATTTTTCTTCCTTTTTAATTAAGATTTATGATGGTACATAGCCATATGTATACATACCAGTTGGGAGTGAAGGCAGAAAGCCATGATCTACATGAAAACCACAAGCAGCAGATATAGTCCTTTCATGTAAAAGTAACACTGTCCCCAATAAGAAGTCCGAAATAAAATTTCTTCAAGATTCTCCTGGGGGCTGGGGAGGACCAGGGGCCATGTCATGCCATTAGATTTTAAGCAGAACTCCCCCTAGGAATTTCACTGGGGGGGAAATTCTGCTTAAAAACAGATGGACTCATGCACTTTGGAGAAGGCAGAATGCCATTAAGGCTTCCCTTCCTCTTCTCCTCTCCCCCCCTCCCCTCCCCGCCCGAAAAGCTTCTGTTCAAAAACATAAGGAAGAAACTAATTTCTCCACTACAACAAATAAGGGCTTTGAACTCTCGAAATAACGTGTCCACACTACAAATCCCCATCGAAATGGCGCGTCACACTGATTGGAGCCTGACTCACATTTAAGCCCCGCCCACCCCCTCCCAAAGCACTCCAGGCAGGGCCTTAGGACAGCAGTCATTTCCTGTAGCTGCTGCCTGAGGTGATCGGAGGCATGTGCTTAAAGGGACTCCCCTCTACAGTCAGGCCTCAGACCCTTCTCCATTGCCTACCTCCTTGAGGGACAGCAGACACCACACCGCATGCTCTGGTTGTCCTTGCGGCCACCACAGCACTTCCACTATGGAGCCGGACCTGCTTCAAAGCAGTCACCGGCTCTTAGACCTACTGCAACTCCTGGCACCGTCTATGCAGGCTGCCCTCGTGACACTGCTTGAGGACAACGACCAGCCTGGAATGGGGGACCTCCTTACCCAGGCCCAGGCACTCCTCATGTACTACCGTCTCCCACCCTGCACACTGTGCACCGCCACTTCTGGCGACAGGAAACCAGTTCTGACTGGTGGGACCGGATCGTTGTGGAGCGGTGGGATGACCAGCAGTGGCTCCAGCACTTCCGCATGTGGAAGGACACCTTAATGGAGCTCTGTGAGTGGCTCGATCCTGCTCTTCGGCAACGAGACATCCTCATGTGACCCGCCATCCCCCTCCAGGAGCAGGTCGTCATCACAGTTTGGAAGCTCGCCATGCCAGACAGCTCTGTCGGGAACCAGTTCGGCGTGGGGAGGTCAACCGTTGGGGCCATACTCATGCAGATTTGACTCTTCTATTGTTCTCAGGAGGGTGGAGAAGCACTGCAATGGGTTCCCTAAGGAAGGGGTGGTAGTGGAATCTCCCTCCCTGGAGGTTTTTCAGTCCCGCCCTCATAAAGCCCTGCTAGGGAATGAGGTACTTGGGGTTGCTTCTGCTGTGGGGTGGGGCTTGAGCTCAGGGAACTCCCAAGGGCTCTGGCAATCCTGTGAGTCTATGATTTTATCACTGTACAGGTGGTGAGGGCCATCAACACCAGCCTGCTGCACAGGGTCGTCACCCTAAGCGACATGGACCCCATCATCACCAGTTTGCTGCCATGGGCTTCCCCAACTGCAGGGGGCCGCTAATGGCACCCACATCCCCATCCAGGCCTCCGACCACATCAGTTGGAAGTGTACTTTTCCATGGTCCTGCAGACCCTTGTGGACCACTGGGGCTGCTTCATGGATGTTAACATCACGTGGTCGGGGAAGGCGCACAATGCCTGTGTCTTTAGGAACTCCAGTCTCTTCCAGAGGATGCACCGGCCGTACCATCAGGGTAGGGGAAGTGGACATGCCTATGTGCCTCATGGGCGATGCAGCCTACCTCTTTCTCCCCTGGCTTATGAAATCCTTCACAGAACACTTAGAAACTGAGCGGGTGCCACATCATGGTGGAGGGTGCCTTTGGCCCTCTCAAAAGGAGGTTCCAGTGTCTCCTCACCTGCCTGGACCTCAGTGACCAGAACATCCCCCAGGTGGTGGTGGCCTGCTGTGTCCTCCACAACCTTTGCAAAAATAAGGGGGAGACTTTCTGCCAGGGTGGGGGGCAGAGGCCAAGCAGCTTGCAAGGGCTTTTGAGCAGCTGTATACTGCTGCCATCCAGCAAGTCCAGCAGGGGGCTGTGTGCATCCGGGAGGCCCTGAGGGAGAGTTTCAGACAAGGCCAGCTGCGAGACTCTTTCCCCGGACTTCCCTACAAGGGGCCTCTGCATAGCCCCTGTGTGCCTTTTCCCTCTCCCCCCCCTCCCCGCAGACCAAATAAACCAGATTTTTTTTTGTTTAAAACTCTTTTTTTTAAATTTGGGGAATCTAACTGGGGAGGGACTAGAGAGAACCTGAGAGGAGGGGCTCAGGGATAGGGCTGGGAGTGGTGCCTGCCTCGGGTGGTCTCACCGCCTCATGGGTGGGGCTCTCAGCCTGGGGGGGGGGCTAGGAGGAGACCCCAGAACGGGTGCGGGGGGAAGCTGCTGGACCACTCCCTGATGTCAACCATGCACCTGACGGCATTAGTGTAAGCTGCACACATGCTCTCCTGCTGCCAGGACAGCTGCTCCCAGGTGGTGCAGCACAGCTTCTAGTCAGCACAGTGCTCCTGGTGGTTCTTCTCAAAGTTTCTCTTGAGGGAATGGAGGCACTCCAGGATTTCCCTTGCCAGGTCATCCTGGGGTCGCCTCCTCTAGCAGGTCTTGCAGGGTCAGGAGGATAGAGGTGGGGAGGGGTGTTGCACGTGTCCCACTTATAGCTGGTCCATCTGTGAAGAAAAGTGAGAAGTGCATCCAAGGAAGCACTGTGCATGAAGCCAAGTCCTAATCTGTGTGCCGACACTGAAAGTTATTGTTTCAGATGACAGTGAAGTGCTTTGAGCAAAGCCATCTGTGGCCCAGGCAGTGGGCACTTTCCTGCAGGGGCATGGATGTCCCAGGGGAGCCTCGGGATGTGAGAGTAGTGGGGACAAGCAGGCATGAGAAGGTGCTGGTGAGGCTGGGAACCTGCAGGCAGGAGGGGTCAGTGGGGCGGCTCAGCTTCCCTCTTTGCCCCGCACACGCTGGGTTTGGCAGTGGCGGTGTCCCACGGAGAGAAATTGTATCCCTGCCCACTGAAGGAGAGGTGGGGAGGGGGAGTTGTGTGTGAGCAACAGACGCTGCTTGCCGGGGGTGGTCCTGGGGTCCCTTCCTCTCCCTAGCAGGTTCCCCTGGAGGTGATCAGTGTCCTCCACATTGCTGCACTTGACCCGAAGCGGATGCTGCTCCAAGAGTGCAGGCATGACCCTGTGCTGTGTGATGCACTGCTCTGTGTTTCCCTGACCGCAGCCTCCTTAGTGGTGGCTTGTTATGGGAAGGTGTCCCACCACAGAGTCTAGAATAAGGCAGGCCTGTCCAGGAACCTTGTGAGAAGGAGCAACAGGTTCCTGTGTGGCAGCTTCATGGGGCTGTCTGCTCCAGACTGGTGCTCCATGTGCACCCACTTGCACACGCTGCTGTGTAGTTCCCCCAGAGTTTTGAGGTGTGTGGACAGAGTGACCACCAGGGCAGCTCTGAGAAGCCCTGGTGGCCAATTATTTCAAAATAAGCACAGCTGCGCTGTCCACAATCGCCTTATTTTGAAATAGTAAACCCTCATTTCATGAGGAATAATGCCTATTTTGGAATAAGAAGCCTGTTATTTTGAAATAATTTCAAAATAACAGGCTTGCTGTGTGGATGCTCACATTATTTCAAAATAACTTTGTAGTGTAGACATACCCTGGACATAGGCTTTTACTCCAACAGAAGTTAATGGTATTTTTTCTGAATAAACATGTAAGGATTTAATTTAATGAAAAATTAAGCCTAGATTTAGAGGAGAGAGAGAAAGCCCGAGTGGTGCTTTGCCAATTCTGTCATATAGGAAATTTTAAAGTTTTATGCTTGAGGCCGGCAGCAAAGGAAGCAGCTTCTACCTTCGTTAGACACAACGGAGCTGTTGATGGCGGGTGGTCTAGTTAATTTAGACTTCCTACACTGGATTACTCAGTTGTGTTCCTTGCTGCAAGGATTCCTGTTGTGGCAGATATTACACCAATTTGGAGAGACCTGCCTGCTCTTGTGATGTCAGAACAGCGTGCAGAAAATTTGTATCTGCATCCGCAAAAATGATCCACGGATATCCAAACGTTTGCAGGGTTGTAGATACAACACTTGTATGTTCATCCTTATTGGCAAAAATGAGCTACGGATATCTGTGGATGTGGATAGCAGCAGATATAAAACAATATCCACAGACTTGTAGGGCTCTATTAATGGGACAAGTGCAACAGCATCTTGAATTTCAATTCATTTCACTCTCTGAGGCTCTGGTCTTGGGAGTGCCTGGGACCGTTCCCATTGACTATGACAGCACCAGGGTTTCACCTATTAACTTTAATGGAACTTATGATGATTTATAGCAGCTAAGACTCTGGCCCCATCACTTAGGCCGTGTCTGCACTACAAAATTAAATCAACCTAACTTCAGTTGGCATACAGCCACTGCAGTAAGGGTGTTGCTTGTGCATGTCTATGCTTTGCTCCTTGTGCTGATGGTGTGCGTCGTCACCAGGAGTGTTTGTATTGATTGTACTGTCAGTAGCACGGGGCATTGTGGGAAGGCTCCTGAAAGCCAGTAATGGTGGACAAAAGCAACACAGTGTCAAACCTGCCACTGCATTGAGCTAACTACATTGACTTTATGCTGCTTGAGGAGATGGAATTACTAAATCAGTATAGCGGGGCAGTTATGTCTGTCGGAGTGAAATTAAGTGTAGACACTTCCATAGTTACGTTGACGTAAGCTGCCTTGCATTGAACTAACTCTGTAGTGTCTCGGCAGTCGCTCGATAATGAGTAGGACATCTTCCTGTCACCCTCCTATTTGTGGATCCATTGATGGCTGACCAGGCCAATTCTGGAGCCGCAGGTCTTATCGCAGAAGGGGCAGGTGCTCGTGGCTATTGGAGGGACGCAGGGCAGTTTTTGCCTCTCTTTTCTCCTTCACCTCGCCTTGTCTGCGCTGTGGCGGGACTTCTCAAATTGTGCCACCCTCTCACGGATTACCACTCTCCACTAGGGATGGTTGTGGGCAAGTTCTCCCAAGTGTCAACACCAATGCTGCCCTTTTTCATGTTTGCCTTCAAAATGTCCTTATTTCACTTCCTCTGGCTCCCAATGCTCCTCTGTCCTTCCTTCAGCCTGGAAAACAGAATCTGTTTTGGAAGGTGCTGATCAGGCATCTGGACCACGTGACCAGTCCAGGGAAGTTGTTGGAAGATGATGATAGCTTCAACGCTGGTCATGTTCAACTCTTCCAGGACACTAGTGTTCGTGCGCCTGTCCTCCCAAGGGCTATTTAGGATTCTCCTGAGGCAGCGTTGATTATATAGTTCAAGTGCCTTCAGGTGACTCTTATATGTTGTCCAGGTCTGTAGTGTAGACCATACCTGAAACTCTCACTAATTATTGATTTGTTTCCATTCTCTCTTTTCCTAAGGGAGGGTTACTGAGAAGATTGTAAGCAAAGCAGTTCTGGAGGTACCAGGAACCCATGGATTTCCTTTGATTTTGTTTGGCTGTGGTAAAACAATAACAGCTGCATGTGAAACTAATTTTCTCCTTAGAAATAAACCTTCCACAAGTTTCCCCATCTCACACTTCCTTGCTTATATCACCATCATCCTTCAATGCAGCTGTCATCCATATTAAACAGATTTGCTAATCTCCAACTCTTCCAACTAGATTCCATCTCAATTAACACAATCGTCTTGTTGGCCAGTCACATTTTGTTTTTCCACAGCATCTGTTGTCACTGTACTCTCTCTGACACATATGCACGTGAGACCTTTGGTAATCAACATGTGGCCTGTTCATGCTCCCCTCAAAGTCAGTGGCGGAACACCTGCTCAGTTAAGTCAGAGCAAGACTGGAGCAATTGAATCTAAAGGAGCCATATCAGTTTAAAAGCCCCATACTGGGGCTTTACTAGCTATGGAGCTGTACTGATGAGCATAGATGGGATTCTATTGCAAAGGCTTCCCCAAGTAAAGGGCACCCAAGAAAATCACGTAAGAGAAGATTAATAGAAGAACAGCCATACTGAGTCAGACCAAAGGTCCATCTAGCCCACTATCCTGTCTTCTGACAGTGACCAATGCCAAGTGCCCCACAGGTAATCATCAAGTGATCCATCCCCCTGTTGCCCATTCCCAGCTTCTGGCAAACAGAGGCTAAGGACATCATCCCTGCCAATCCCGGCTAATAAGCATAGATGGACCTGTTCTTCATGAATTTATCTAGTGGTTTTTTTTAACCCTGTTATAGTCTTGGACTTCACAACATTCTCTGGCAAGAAGTTCCACAGGCTGACAGTGCTGTGTGGAAAAAGACTTCCTTTTGTTTATTTAAAACCTGCTGCCTATTTTCATTTGGTGACCCCTAGTTATGGGAAGGAGTAAATAACTTTTCCTTTTCCACTTTCTCTGCACCACTCATGTTTGTATAGACTACTATCCTATCCCCTCTTACTCATTTTTTTTCCAAGCTGAAAAGTCCCAGTCTTATTAATCTCTCCACTTACAGCAGCCCTCTCATACCCCCAATTATTTTTGTTGCCCTTTTCTGAACCTTTTCCAATTCCAGGATATCTTATTTTTTCTAGATGAGATTACCTTATTTGTACACAGTATTCAAGATGGGGGAGTGCCATGATGGATTTATAAAGAGGCAATAAGATATTTTCTTTCTTAATGAAGCCTTGCAATCTGTTTGCTTTTTTGACTGCCGTTGCACATGAGTGGATATTTTCAGAGAACTATCCACAATGACTCCAAGATCTCTCTTAAATGCCAACGGCTAATTTAGACCCCATCATTTTATATGTATAGGTGGGATTATGTTTTCCAATGTGCATTACTTTGCATTTATCAACATCAAATTTCATCTGCCATTTTGTTGCCCAATCACCCAGTTTTGTGAGTTATGTATAGCTTAGTAAATAGTTCAGCTCTTACCGGTATCTATCAAAATAACGTTTTCCTTTTTACCAGCTTTAAAGATCAGCCTACCCAAAAAGGGGGGGGGACAAAGGGAGATAGACATTGCCAGACTGAATCAGAAGTGAGGTCCATCTTCTCCTGTATCCCGTCTCCCACATTAACCGGTACCAGATTTTTCATATAGGCTTATCTTGCTCCAATATTTCTACCTTTGTGAGCTGGTCCTACTCCTTTCTCTCAGGTGTAACCGCACTGGAGTTAAAGGAGTTAATCATGTAAAGGCTGCATGATTGAGCCCTTAATTATGCAGGATTAGCAGTAAACAGGGATAGCTGATGCTCTGCCATACCATTTTTCCCAGGGAAAACTTACTCCAGGAAACTATCAGATGCAACAATCTTTGGGATGCAAAGCATACAAATCTACTTGACTCAATTTACTGTGAGTGAGACCGTAAACCAGTGACAGCAAAGAGGCAAATTTCCACTCCATGCATCTGACAAAATGATTTTTACCCACAGAGCTTATGCCCAAATAAATGTTAATCTTTAAGGTGCCACAGGACCCCTTATTATTTATAGATACAGACTAACATGGCTACCCCTCTGGGATTTGTTTAGCTTTATTTAGCAATGCTGGGAATTTCTAGGGGGTGTAGCAGTTAATCAGACAAGAACTTAGATGTGTCCTTCAATTTATAAAGTATTTGAGATCCTATAACTAGCTCATCTGAGGAAGTGGGTTTTGCCCACTAAAGTTCACGATGCTAGCTATATATTTTTGTTAGTCTCTAAGGTGCCACAGGACCACTCATTGGTTTTTAAAGTTACAGACTAACACGGCTACCCCCTATGGCTTTTTGCATTTTATTGAGAGGGGAGCTGACCTGAGTGTCAAAGTTGAGATCCAAAGAAGGTAGTCTTTCCTGCAAGGGCAGGCCAAGTTTGGCTTCTTCCGGAGAGGGGCCTGAGTTGAGGCCTGGCTCCAACTTTCCCCCAAGGTAGGCAGCACAGTAACTAGTTTGCACCTGAGGCAAAATATTAATTATGCATCCCCACTCCTTAGGGTAGCAGGAGCCATGCTCTTTGCTTCTGCAGATTATTATTTTTACGTCTTTGCGCCCCTGATTATGATGTGCCCGGAGTGAGCACCCTGCTTGTCCGGCCCTGAATGTAGGTGGAGGATCTGGTCCAGGACTTTGGATCACCCCTCCAATTCATCTGATGAAGTGGGTTTTACCCAGGAGAGCTCATCCTTCTATATCTTTTGGTGAGCCTCCCAGGTGCCAGGGGCCCCCATGCCTTGTCTTTGGATCAGTGAGTCCTGGAAACCGGCTGAGAGGAGAAGCGCGTGAGCGCCTCCTCCTGCGGCCCGGGGGGTCAACATGATGTCAGGGCTCAGGAAACCACCAGAGCGCCCCGAGGGGCGTCTCGGGACAGGAAGGCGAGCGCGTTAGGACCTGGAGGGAGCATGGCTCCCCCCCTTCCTCCGGGCTGCTGCGAGGGAAGAGCCAAGGGCGAGGAAACGTGGCTGTGGAAGCGGCGGGTGGGGAAGTGTCCCGCCGCCGGAGTTGGCTCCACGAGGGGGGCCCGGGCCGGCTGCCAGGGCTCGCTCCAGCGCCGGGCTGCGCGGGGTGGCAGCGCCTCTGTCAATCAGCCTGACTCGCTCCAGCACGCCCCGTGCTCTCCGCGCGGCGCTCCAGCCGCCTCCTGCTGGCTCTGCCTCGCCGCGAGCTCTCGGAGCGGCGGCCGCTGCTGCTGCGCCTGGCGCGGGGTGCATGCCCCCCGGGGGAGCCGGGCGGCACCGAGGCGTCCCAGCCGCTCGCGGGGCGGCGCCGGGCCGCCCCCAGATGGTGGTGGGCAGCGGCGGGGAACTTTGACGCGGGCTGCAAGTCCGGGGCTCGGGCTGCGGGGCCATGGATCCTCCCGCGGGGCTCGCCTGGCTGCTGCTCTGCTGTGCGCTCCTGCTGCCCGCCGGCGCCCTGCAGAGCTCCGGGGACAGAGGTAGGTCGGGGCGGCTCCATCCCTCAGCCCCCAACCCCCTGCTGCCACTCGCTTGGCTCAGCCCCCCTCGGAAGTCCTCGCCCGCCCGGGGGCTTTCAACTCCCCTTCAACTTCTTCTGCCAGCACTTTTGGCCAGACTCGCCCTTGCCGCTCACCTCTCCCGGCCGCGGCAGCGAAGGGGCAGATGGGTGGGGAGGGCCGTCTGGCATCCCCAGGAGGGACCCTTCCGTGCCAGGCGCTCTGGAGCCCCAGTGGGAGGCCAACCCTCTGCACAGACAGGGGGCTGCAAGGAAATCGGGTCAAATCCCAGGTCGCGTGAGAGAGTTGAGTTGGAGACGGGGAAATGGGAACCTGGAATGAACTCTGGCTCCAGTGTAGCACATCTGACAGATCAGAGTTTAGTGTGTCAACTCCTGGAATTCCATGTGTCCAGTAAAACACATGGTAGCAGCTCCCCCCCTTCAAACAACACGAATTTAAAGGCTCCAGAAGTCAGGGACACATTCCTGCTGGTCCCAGCCTGAGTTACTAGTTGTAAATTGTCTGGGGGAGGAGGTAGCCCGGTTAGTCTGGATCTGCAAAACCAAGGAGTAGTCCTGTGGCACCTTAGAGACTAACAGATTCATTAGGACATAAGCTTTCCTGGGTGAAACACACGATTGTGTCTCCTAATCTCCTTTTAACTCCTTCCGGGTTTGAGGCACTTCTCCTGGCTCCCACAGTTGTTTTGGGGGAAAACATAGTTGCATTTTAAATCTATGACCTGCAAATGTTGATACTATACACGTTTCCTTCCCCCTAACCTCTGTTTGCAGCCCTGCTCAGAGGTCAGTTTAATAGACACTGGAACGTTCTCAAGGATTGTGCCAGCAGTCCCCAGAAATTCAGCTCAGCTGTCTGAACTGATTTCCTTTCATAAAACATCTGGAAAGGGGACACGGGGTGCTTATTGGGTCGGACGACTTTGTTGTCTTACATTTTCTTATAATTGCACTTCGCTGTCTGCTAAGGACTAAGCAGTCTGATGAATGACCTGTGCACGGTGCGTTTAGCCACACTGACCAATGAAGTGGCTGTGGAAAATGCAGTGGTCATTTCACTTATGTCATTGTCTAATGGGGGGTAATGGATCATGGACTCATAATTCTCAACCGGGGGTAATTTTTAGTTTTAATACTTTTTTTTATCTTTAAAGCTCACATTTTGAGGAATATAGAGGAATACAGACTCGTTGTCCCAATCAGCACAGATTCCGAGGGCAGGTTCCTCTCTAACCTGGTGTCTGGATCTCCAAAGGGGCGCTTCCGAAGAGATGCTGAGGATGTGCAACATGAAGATTCCAACCAGCTAATATTTTATAATGTCACTGTGTTTGGAAGAGAGTTTCACTTCAGGCTGAGGCCGAACTCTAGGTTGGTTGCTCCCGGAGCAACAATTGAATGGCAAGAGGATTCTGACATGACTCATATTGAACCACTCCATGGGAATTGCCTATATGTTGGGGATATCACTGATTTGCCTAACGCGTCAGTTGCTATAAGCAACTGTGATGGGCTGGTAAGCTGCTTTGCTATTATACCTAGTACAATTACTTTACTTATTTTTCCTGTAGTACATATATTTAAAACGTGTTGAACCTTGCCCTTAAAACTTGCACCTCTTATGATGAATTCAAATTTCAGAGAGGTAGCCGTGTTAATCTGTTTCAGCAAAAACAATAAGGAGCCCGATGGCACCTTAAAGCCTAACAAATTTATTAGGGCAGCTTATCCGTTGTTAGTCTTTAAGGAGCCACAGGAATCCTTTTGAATTCAAATTAACTAGGTGTTTCTTAACATAGGGGGAGCTGTGTTGTGACAATCGTTTATTTTACAGGCGCTTCAGGGGGTAGCCAAGTTAGTCTGTACAGAAAAAAACAACAAATGGTCCGGAAGCACTTTATAGACTAACAAAACTCAGTGGTGATTCTCATTCGATCTTACCTGAGGTTTCTAGCACTTAAAAGAGAAGACCAGATGCCTGTGCTGACAACATATTTAATCTTTGTAATATGGATTTTCCCTTTTCTCATTTCAGTTTAGGGTGAGAAGGGGACTTTTAGACAAGGGGAGCATAGCAGAGAGATTTGACATGTGTTCTGCTTTTGTCTTTGAAAATGAAACTTGTTCAAAGGATTGGATTGGATTGTTACAGTTTTATAGATCTTTCACTTGAGCGAGTTGTATTGCCTAACCAAGTGATTTATGAAAAGTATCAAAAGCATTAAAGGGTTTCATCTACAGCGTGCAATTTATGTCGCTGGGTACATGAGAATTTGTTATGGTTTTCTATTCTGGAACACATGTTCAATGGCCAAATGATAGCTGTTTGTCAGACATCTGAAAGAAGCATGCTGTTGTTTTAACAGTAATTGCTATGGAGAGCAAACTTTGTTTAAATGATGAAGTGACTTTATTTGGGAATGAACTTCTAATCTGTTCAATAACTTCTTGGTAAACTTTTGTGATTATTTAATTTCTATACAGTTCTGTGATCTTTTGAATCAACAATTTGACTCAATTGTAGTCCATTTTTTCCCCAGGTAGGCATAGAAAACTGTTGGTTTGCAGCACCAGAAGACATGTCTCAAAAAAGTAAAATAAGATGACATTTTTCTCGCCTCTATTTCCTTATTTCACGCCCGTAATTCTTCCCCTCTCTGAACCGTGTATGTTCTTATGTCTAGAAGTAGGCTTTAATGTTGCTGTAATTATTTTTTGATGCAGACAGATTGCTAGGGGCAAAAGTTCATTCAAGAATAGGCCCTTTTCTCCATGGCTTTGCACCTTGTGTTGTTATTTATACCTCTGCAGAGTGGGTATATAATACTGCAGTTTGCACAGGCGTAAATAACTTCACAAAGTGCTAGGGAGTGGATAATTAGACTCCAGTGAGCAGTAAAGCCACCTTTCACATAATGCTAGGAAAAGTTTTAAATAACTAAAAGCAAGAAAACAGTAGTTTTCCAAAGAATGCTACCTGGTTGTCTAGTAGTGTCCAGAGATAAAGCAATCTTGTTTAATTTATCTTATCAGCTTTCTGAACCTTAAAGACTGAATAATATTTGACTCAGTTAAGAGTATGATGACCAAAGTGCAGGCATTATTTTCGCTTATAGCAGGCGTGGGCAAATACTGGCTTGTTGCTTTTTACTGCCCACCCCAACCTATTGTCTGATGAAAAACCTTTTTTGTGGTCTGTATGCATGGAATAAATTGATTTGTTTCATTGTACTAACTTAAAACTGTCTGTTGCACTTTATTCATTTAGGCCATGTCTTCACTTACGCACTGGAGATCAATCTTCTGGCATTCGATTTAATGGGTCTAGTTAAGACCTGCTAAATCAAACGCTGAGGATGGCACCGGTCGGCGCTGGAACTCCTTGCAATTGCGAGGAGTAAGGGAAGCTGATAGGAGCATTTGCTCCTGTTGGCCTTCCTCTGTGAAGACAGAGACAAGCTTGGCTTGCATAGCTGGAGTTGCATACCTTAACCCAACCTTCCAGGTTAGTGTAGACCTGAACTTAGGCCCAGTTCTTGAAAATATTTATGCATGTGCTTAATTTCAAGCTCATAAGTAAAGTGCTTTCAGGATTTGGGCCTTGCTTTGGAATAGTAGAAATAGTTCTGGAATACTGACCCAAATGGGGTATTTTCAGTTTTTCAAATAAACATCCTGTTTTATCTTTTGTTTGCTTTATGTCACTGCCTAGTACAGGCTTTGGCATTTAGCGAGCAGCTGGAGACTGTTATTTTGCGACAATGTTCTACGTTAGTGACTAGTTCTTCGTAAATATGGGAAAGAGAATTAAAAAATAATAATTTTAAACTTCAGCCAGATGAGCATCAGCCAAAAGTTAAAAGCAAATGCAGAAAAACACATAGGGGATGATTCAAATCCCATTCAGGTCAATGAAAAGACTTCTGTAGGTGCTGGATTAGGTCTTAATTACTGAAGTAGATTACTTTAAAAGAATACTTACAGAGATTGCAGACTATGCTGAAATACTGTGGGTTAGTTTTTTATCTGGGTCCATACTTAATATGCTGGGTTCTGCCAAGCATTCTGATTTTCCCCCTGTCCATTAGGAAAATTAACATATTAAAGAGAGAGGGAATCTAGTGGTCTGAAGATAGGTATGAGACTTGGCAAATTCTCATCTGTCTCTGACACTGATTTGCCCCAGGCCACATTAATCTCTGTGCCTCAATTCATCCACTTCTAAATGGTTAATTTTAGATACTAAATTGTTTAGAACAGACCATCACTGATAAGTTTGTACAGTGCCTGAATTACTCAGGTCTAGTAATGCCCAAATACCTTTTAAAAACATGGGTGTTAAGTAATTTTCCCAAAGTCACACAGAATGTCTGTGGTGGAGCAGTGAAAATTGCACTTGGGTATCCTGAGTTCTAGGTTAGTATCCTAATCACTAGGCCATACTCCCTAGAGCCGCCTTAGGTTCTTAAGCTATGTATTTTAGAAATTTGCATCTGTCTATCTGTGAGTCTGTTTGTTCAGGTACTCTCCTAAATGGTAAGCGCTATGGCCACCAAAATTGCTATGCAGCTTACTCTTCTCCTAACTTAAAGCAAGGTCAGGGTTTGGGTTGTGCCAGGAAAATGAGACCTGCCTGGAATGGGATTGTTTTCCATAACATGGAAAGGAAGGGGGCTGATTGGAGGGACAGGATACGGCAGAATGACCACTGGGGGCAGTGAGTGCAGGGGGAGAGCTATACTGAAGAGAGAGCACTGGGAGAAGCTGCACCACCAGGAGAGTGGCCGGGTGGGGCTCATCACTTGCTGGCCATAGGACGGGTAAGTGGCACCCCTGCTCTAAACTCCTCCCCGCAGCCCCTTGGCCTCAGTGCTGGAGTGGGGGGGGAGGGGGAAGGGGAGGCAATTTCCTACCAGATGGGGGCTGGGGGGAGAAAGACCCTGCTGGACAGGGGGAGGAGAGAAAAAGCCCTCCTGGATGGGGTGGGAGAGAATTCCCTGCTGGATGGGCAGAGGGCAGAGAAGGCCCCACCATCTCCCAGAAGAGCCACAATCCAGGCCCTCCAGCACTGTCAGTCTATCCAATGCCCTGACCCCTGGCCAGCCTGTACAGCCCCCTCTTCCTTCCCTGGGCCTGGCTCAGGGAGCACCACCAGGGCTAGCCTGCATGGATCCCTCCCTCCGGCTCCTGGACTGGGTCTGGGGAGAATCAGCCAGCATGGTGCCCCCTCTGGACCAGGACCGGGGAGTGTCCCCACTGCCCCAGGCCTCCCCCAGCCCAGTCCCCCAAGGACAAGCCGGTGGGCAGGGTATGTGTTCCCTGCTGCCCCAGGCTGCCCCCAGGGAGAAGCCAACTGCCACCTCCATTCCCTTCCCTGAGCTCCCCCTCCTCCTAATCCCCTGCCCTGATTCCTGCGCCCCTTGCCCTGAGCCCTTTCTCACCTTCCGCCTTGACTCCTGCATGCCCCTCCTCCTCACCCCCAACCCTTACTCTCATGCCCCTCCACATCCCCCGCCCTGAGCCCCTCCTTAACCTCCACCCTGATTCCTGCACCCCCATGCTCTCAACCTCCTGCCCTAAGCCCCCCACCCCTCAAGGCGCTCCTCTGACTCCTGCACCCCCCACACCACCAGCCCTCTGCCCTGAAGGACCTGAGCAACACCGGGTAAGTCTTCTTGTTGATTCATATGTGAGACCCCTAGGAGGCTACCCTGAACCTGAATCCTTCCCATTCTGTTAAAGGTCCCTTAGGGCACAAACGAAGCACTGCTATCCCTGTCTATCCTGGGCTGTGCATTGCAAGGCCCTGTGAGTTCAGTGCCATATGTTTTCCTTCTCTGTACTGTTCGACAAGGTTTATCAACATAGGCCCATTTACGTGTCCCTCCAGCTACCTAACAGCACGCCTGCCATGGCAGATGTTCTGGCGTCATTCCTAACACATGTCCCAGATATTTCCTCCTTTGCGGGATAACTTTGAAGATAAGGGGTTGCTGAACTCTGACGAATCTTGGCACGTGTTATAAATTCATTCTGTTTAATACCTGATATTTTCCTGAGGCATTTGCTCTCAGAGGCATTTAGACATCTGTGCCTTCTGATGGCTTGCCTGCATTCACTTCGTATGTGAAGGTGGAAATGACATTTCAGTTGGACATTTGTGGTTTGGTCTTACGTTGTAGATTTTCAATAACTTGAATCTTGTTTAAACCGGTGAATGTAGCTGCTGCCTTGCCAATTCATGACATTATTTCCCTCTGTGTATCCTTGTTGGCTTGCATATTGCTAACACGTGTATCTTAACATCCCAGTTAATACGCATGAGAAGGCTGTCTGGTACCAGAAAGCTGTGGTTATTGGAATGGATATCCGTCGAAGCAATCAATCTGCAAGTGAAGTTATATTCTTTGCAGGAGAGGGTTTGGGTTTTTAAAAAATCCTTTCGTGTGTGATCACTCTAAAAAGCACAATGGGGTGTGCACACCCAACTGTATAAAACTTTCTTCAGAACTGAGGACTGGTCCTTTCTAATGTGGTTCTTTCCACAACTTGCCCGAGTAGAAATCATCATTAATAACCACCAGTTTTACTAGCACTGGAATCGGGGTGGGGTGGAGGGAGTGCACCGGAGATGACTTCCAAAGTGTGCAAACCAGACATTGTTTTTCATAGCTGAGTTAGGATTTGAGAGATCGTTGGCATATTGAAGCTAATTAGTAGGGAGCTTTCCTTATGAGCTCACGAGAGCTGTGAGTGCAATTTTTAGCCACATAAAGGAAGTATCACTGTAACTTGCCGATTTAAAATAAAAACCAATTGTTCTGTGTTGGATTACTGAATATCTTCACTGTTCACTGAAGCACAGCCAAAATGGGTATGAGTGTGTTCTGAGTTTACACGTTCAGTCCCCAGTTCTCCGTTAGGGATGTGAATGGGTAACCGGTTAACTGGTGCCTGGGAGTAGCCCTAAGCCCATGGCCTGCCGTGAGCAGAGGGCTGCTTCCAACCCCGTGGGGGTCGGGAGGTGGCTGCCCCGCGTGTGAGGGGGGGAGGCCTGGATTAGAAGCTGGCTGCCCCACGTAAGCGGGGAGGGGGAGCAGCAGCCCTGTGCGTGGAGGGGCTGGGAGCAGGAGCTGGCTGCTTTTGTCAGACTGGAGAAGTCCCCCTTTGGATCCCGCTTAATCAGTTCATCGCTTAAACCTGAGGTTTCACCGGGTGAACTGATTAACCGGGATTTGGGGATTTTACATCCCTGTTTTGTATTCCAGCAAAGCTGTGCTCAGTGCAGCATACCTTTATGCCACCCTCGTGCCGCCCCATGGCCATACGAGGGCCTGCCCTAATGTAAGAGCCACCTTAAGGCAGCTCTACAATTCTCAACTGCCTGTGGGCTGTGTGGTCACTGCAGAAGACGCAGTGCTCTTTCCCCCCACTTGTCCGCGGCAGGCCCTGTACGTTAGGGATGCTGCTGAGGCACAGTGAAGAGCCGGCTCATTCCTGGGTTAGGGCTGTTCTCTGACGGGCAGATCCACTCTTCTTTGCTGGAAGGGTACGGCCATGCTGGGTCAGTGAAAAATCAAGCTGCGGGCATTCTGACCTGACTTCCCTCCAAAGGGCCATATTTGCCTCCCCCTGAAAACCAAGGATCTTCTGAAATCTGCTAGCCACCAGTGCCACCTGCATGAAAGACCAGTGTCTCTGCACTGTGGGCTAGTCTTCCTGGCTGCAGAGTCCTATAATGACCTTCCTTTCCGGAGGGTTTTCACTGAGCGTTGGGCAAAGAAAGGAAAGTTCCGGTTGATGGGTTCAGTGTTGACTGCACATCTGCCCAACCACAAAGACTCTGCTTATCTCTGCTCAGCTCCAGGGCCCAATGAATACCAGTGGTGATGAAGAAAGAGAGGGAGCATGCCAGGGAGCCAGAAATCTTCATTTTATCGCATTCAGCTCTGCTACTTCTGGAAAGAGAGGGGGACTTACTGACTGACATCCATAACCATGTTGATGGTGGCTTTGAGAGTCTTCAGCGGCATTAGTATGAGTCTAACAGGACTGGCTGTCACATTCCAGTGATTCTGAATATGCCCTTATAACAGTGTTTCTTAAACTTTTTAAGACCGAGGAACACTAAACAATAATTTTTTTAATAGGGAACAGCAAGGATTTTTTTGTTGGGGGGGGGGAAGCCCCCAGAGAAAAGGAGGCTTGTCCCTTTAAGGGCGGCCATTTTGAATTCTGTTCTCTCTGCGGCATACCTCCGACTGTCTCGTGGCACACCAGTGTGCCACGGAACATACTTTAAGAAACGCTGCCCTTATAATATATTCCTATGCCCGTAGAAAGATTGGCTAAAGTGTGGGTTTAAATACAGACACGTGAGACAAACACACTGAGTCACGTGCCTTGTTTGTACTGTAAGAGGTACACTATGCACACTATCAATGTGAAAGACCTCTAAGTCTTTGGAATAGTACAGAATTTAGCTTTGTGATGTATTTTAGTGGATATGCAAATGATGCATGCTAATTCGAATGCTTGGGTTTCTTACCCATACCGCTATCTATGCAATAATTTGGACTATCGCAAAGCCTTCAATGGTTTTAACATCTACAGTTCAGTGCCACTAAAAATACCCAGTGGTTAAAACCTGAAAAGCAAGAACTATGTATAATAATTTTTCCATGTCTGGAGCACAGCAGAAGGCTCAAATGTAACTTTGAACTTTGATGTTCTGCCATCTGTGTAAAGTAAAATTTGGGCAGCTATAAATAATAATCTAGCCATAGTGTTCACTTGTGTTCTGAGGTCTAGGAAGGGGGCGTGTAAGAATATGTGGATGTATGGATTTGAAGAGAAGGGCAAGGAATTTAATCTCAAAACAGTGAGGGGCAAGATCCTTAACTCATGTAAATGAACATACTTCTACTGAAGTCAATAACATGATACCAATTAAACTGAGGGTAGGACTCTTCCAGCAGTGGCTCCTGTGGGATTCATGGGACCCCACTCCTGCTGCAGGGCTCTAGCCTTGAGCCTTGTGCTACATCAGTGTAATTCTCTGGTATCTGTCTATATGGGACTTTTTTCCTTTGGGCACTTTTCAAATTCAATATCAGGTGTGCAGGGACCCTGCTGTGTTGCTGTTACAATGGTAAGTTGTTACAAATGGGAGACGTAACAAGTAAACTGTTAAGAAAACGTCTGGCTGCTTCATTCTTCTGCAAACCACATGGAGTGCCAAGCGCTGCTTGCCTTATTTACCTGAGGAGTTGAGTTGAGGGGTGGTACTCAGGTGAGCAGCAGCAGCTGGAGCCCTGGGCCCTTTAAATCATCGCCAAAGTCCCAGGCAGCACTGAAGTGGGGGAGGGGGAAAAGGAGGGCGGGGAGGCTAGCCCAGCCCCACCCCTTCTGCCCAAGGCCCCACCCCTTCTGGGGGCATGGAACTCCCACACACACACTCCCCGCACCTTGCCCAGGGGCTCAGCACTTCTGTCGGTCCCCCGGTGAACAGGGATTGCTTTTCAGAGTTTCAGATTGGGTTGTATCCTATAACAAATCTCACAAAATATTTGAGAGAGAAACCATTGTCTGGCTGCTTGCCCAGATGCTAATTGCTCTAGAAAGGCCTGGTCCAAATGGTGGTTCTTTTTAAGCTATTTTCCCTAATAGCAGCAGTGACCCCAGTGCAGGGCCCATCTTGGTGAGTTAATGACAATCAAGACTGTCCTAGCCAGTCATTAATCTTCAGGAAGTAACTCGTTGCTTGGATTGTTATTGCTTAAGTGCCTGTTTGCCAAATGTCTTAACGAAAAAGATTTTATGTGGGATTTGTAAGTATCTTCCTGTTTTAGAAACCAAGTAAAGAAATTGGGTGCACTTAAAGTCTCTCTCTTCTCTTGACAGATGCTGTGCTCTGAAGTGTTAAGTTTATGGGCTTCCATTTGGGAAGGCGCTTAGACACATAGGCTACGTCTATACTGTAGCCTTCCTGCGGAAAAGCATATGCAAATGAAGCGCTCATTTTTGAGGAAGAACGGCTCTTGCACAAGAGGGGGGTTTTGCGCCAAAAGGAGCCATCTATGCTGCTTGTTTTTGCACAAAAGCCTCTTGCAAAAATAGCTGCTCATTACTAATGCAAATGAAGCACAGCGATATTCCATGCTGTGCTTCATTTTCATATGCTTTTCCGCAAGAAGGCTACTGTATAGACATAGCCATACCGAAGTCCATCCCTGTTTAGGACAATCCTTATTAAAAGGACAATCCTTTTAGCATGTACCCGAGTTCCTGTGAATTCAATGGGATTTAAGCTTGTGCTGAAGTGCTGTCTTGTTGGGGTACTTTCCTGAACTGGGTCCAGAGGATCTGATCTCTACCCAATTGAAGTCAAGGGGAGTCTTCTTTCCATTGACTTCAGTGCGCCTTGCATTAGGCCCATCATGAATGTGTTTTTAATAATGTCTGCTCTGTAAAATATTCACTGTTAATTTTTAAAAAAGTTTAAAGTAATTTGTAGCAGCGCTTTGTACTTTGATTTGGAGCCTGTTTTGACTTATCTCTTTCCTTAGAAAACTCTAAATATTTCAAGCAATCCCTGTGCTCTTTCTCCAATAATATGGTGTATACATGTTGGCAATATTTTTCTAGTTCTAAATATCAGTTTAGTAATGTGACCTCAGAAGTTGCCTTTGATTATGATGATCTGTTATTGATTGTTGGTGAAACTGATTTCTGTGCTATTTGAGAGCTCAATCTTGCAAATACTTATGCACAAGAATACAGGAAACCCCCGACTTCCGACCGCCCAAGTTACGACCCTCTGCGCTTACAACCATTTTTGTAAGTGCGGAAGGGGCCAAAAACGCCCGACTTGTGTCTTCGGCTCGCATTTACGATAGCGCCTATCATAAATGAGGGTGCGAGTTATGACGCCCCCGACTTGTGATGCTTCCCTGGGAACCTATCGCATCTCAAGTTGGGGGCTGCCTGGAACTCTCTTATGCAAATAACTTTACTCAGGTAAGTGCTCATAGAAAGCCTCCATAAAAATACACCACACAAAGTCAAACACATTCTTCTATAACTTTTTTGTTCTTTCTCCAAGCTCATATATTTTTGTGTGGATTTGAAATTTAGTTTTGTTTGTATTTTATCTTGCCCTTGGATCACAATGGTTTGTGACATATAAAGTAGAGTAGAACTCAAGATAAGGCAAATTATGTCTACGCTACTGGCTAAATCAGCACTACTGCGATTGATGCAGTGGTGTTGATTTTCCGGGTCTGGTGAAGACACGCTAAGTCAATGGGAAAATGCTCTCTCTTTGTGTCTGTACTCTTCCAGCCCTAGAGGCGGAAGCTCTGACAATGGGAGAGCATCTGCCATCAAAATAGTATGATGTAGATGTTTTTGTAAGTCAACCTAAGTTACAGTGACTTCCTTTATATAATTTATGTAACGGAACAAGCATTATTTAGACCAACTTATAACACAGAGCTACTCAACACGCAGCCCTCAGGCCGCATGCAGCCCGCAGACCATTTGTTTGCGGCCCGCAGTGCAGTTTGGGTTCACGCGAGGCTCAACATGCAGCCTGTGGGTGGGATCCTTTGAACATGGCCTCCACTGGGAACACTCTCCACAATGGCAAGGTGTCTCCCAGGGCGGTGTGTGTGTGTGGGGGGGGCGGGGGAGCAGTTGAGCATTGAAAGACGCAAGCGGAGGGGCTGGCTGGAACAGATGGGTATACAGTGTCAGTGTTTCTCGCCCCCAGGGAGGAGGTGCCAGGAGCACAGGGGCATTGTGGGAAGTGCTGGCTGCTTAGCCTTGTGGGTAGAGACTGATAGCTGCTGACTGGCTCACAATGGGCACATTTCGGTCTGGCACTGTGGCTTGGAAGCCCTGCCTCCATCTCGCATGGAGCGAAAGACTCCCGCATGGGGACGTCCACCCTGGTGGGAATCCAGGACGGGCCTCCCAGGCACCTGTCTTTTTTTGCCTCTCATTTCTGGCCTGACTCGCCCAGCTCCCTGCCTGCTGCGGGTTGGAGCTTTCTGGCTTGGAAACTTTTCTTTTTATAGTAAAATCACTCCAAGAAACGCACAACCTGAAGCTTCAAGCTAAACACCCAAAACACTGGTATACAATTTTCTTTTAAATAAGAAGCATTAAAAATGACAACATTGTTAAAATTGTGAAGCCAAAACAAATAAGTAGTAAATATAATGGTTTTCTGCTGATATGCGTTTTAGTAGTTAAATTCCTGGACTGTCATTGCTCGTTAAAAGTGCTGTCATATGGGTGGAAATTGGGTAAATATTGCATTTTATTAATATCAGCAGAACTGACTTTAATGGGGCCTGCATGTTGTGTAGTCTTGCCTTAATCTTTGTATTCATGCCCGTCTGTGTGAAATACGCTATTTGCATATATTTGCATATATATTTACCTGTATATGCAACCATACTTAAGTTGCGGCTGTCAGCGTGTGCTGTGAGTATCATTGTGGCCCCCGGGACTTCTATAGTTGAGTATCCTTGTTACAGCATTAGTGTAAACCCGCCCATAGTCATGTCCTTTGAATGATGGCTAAAATAGATGTTTACTACAAATAATGCTAGTAGATGCATTTGCACCAAGTTCTCAGCATGTGCATTGTAATTGGGTTGTGAATGCAACAGACTGAAATCTGGCCTATAGCATCTTATTACTGAAGAGCATTATTTCCCTTTAAAACAAACACAAACAAACAAACAAACAAACAAACAACAAAGACTCAAAATTATCTTTGGATACAGTGTAATGGCAAAAAAAACACCCCACCTTTTTTGTGCATTAAGCAAATTAAACTATTAAACATAAAAACTAACTTTACATGATCAGGGCCCTTATCTTACAAACACTCAGGCTGCGTCTAGACTGGCATGATTTTGCGCAAATACTTTTAACGGAAAAGTTTTTCCGTTAAAAGTATTTAGCAAGAGAGTGTCTACACTGGCACGGATGCTTTTGCGCAAAAGCACATATTTTGTGCAAAAGCATCCATGCCAGTGTAGACGCTCTCTTGTGCAAGAAAGCTCCGATGGCCATTTTAGCCATCGGGCTTTCTTGCGCAAGAAATTAACATTGCTGTCTACACTGGCCCTCTTGCACAAGAACACTTGCGCAAGAGGGCTTATCCCTGAGCGGGAGCATCAGAATATTTGCTCAAGAAGCACTGATTTTGTACAGTACAAGGTCAGTGTTCTTTCGCAAATACTCGTGGCCAGTGTAGACAGGCAGCAAGATTTTTGCGCAAAAGTGGCCACTTTTGCGGCAAATCTTGCCAGTCTAGACGCAGCCACAGGCATAAGCTAAACTTATTTAAGAACATATGTAAGAATGATCATACTGGGTCAGACCAAAGGTCCATCTAGCCCAGTGGTCAATGCCAGATGCACCAGAGGGAGTGAACAGAACAGATAATCTTCAAGTGATCCCTCTCCTGTCATCCATTTTCAGCCTCTGACAAACAGAGACTAGGGACACCATTGCTATCCATCCTGGCTAATAAATATTGATGGACTGATCCTCCATGAATTTATTTTTGAATCATGTTAATGTCCTGGTCTTCACAACATCCTCTGGCAAGGAGTTCCACAGGCTGACTATGCCCAGCGTGACTATAATAGTACCTAGGAGCTCTAGTCATAAACTGGGCCCCTTCATTGTGCTAGGTGCTATACAAACAGAAAACAAAGATTGTCCTTGCCTGAAGGAACATACTAACTAAATAGAAGACACTGTGTAGATTGAGACAGAAGGGGTTGTGGAAGGAGAGTGCCAGTAAATTATGGGACAGTATTGGTCAGCATGTTAAACAGTGGTCTAAATCAGTAGTTCCTAACCTTTTTGAGCATACTGACCCCTTTTCAATCTATTAACATTTCATACCTCCCCACCAAATAATATTGCTATTTTCAAATATTCCATTAGTTAGGCTTGGTCCTGCTTTGGGCAGGGGGCTGGACTCAATGACCTCTTGAGGTCTCCCAGCCCTATGATTCTATGATAACATGAACTATTATACATTTCAATGATTATCTAAACAAATGTAGTAGTATTGAGAGATAATACATTGAAATGTAACAACTTTAAGGTGCCATATATTTTTATTGAATAATGCGAACAGAATAATATGTACACAACTCATAGGTAATATGCTTAAGTTACATTTGGCATATAGGTACACATTAGACATGCACCATTCGTAGCATGGACTATGTCACACCGATCCTCAGTTTCCCTCTACACATTGTCTAACATCGGTGTTGATCTGAAACACGGAAGAACATAAGGAAAGAAACTTATATATATATGTATCTGTGCAAGATTCAACATTCTTACATACAAAATTATAATGCTTCAAAGTTGTTACATTTCAGTGTGGATACTCTGTACTTTACCGACTTAATGAGATGGTTGGTGCTGTAGAACGGATGACAGAGCGCAGATGTCTGGTTGGATTGATGATCATCTCAGCCTTAGATCTGATTCCACGTTCAGTTGGCTCTGATACTTCGATATTAATGCAATCAGCATGAAAAATGCAGTCTCACAAATATAAGTTGTTGGAAAAGGCATCAAGTATGTTGCAGCCTTGTAAGAAAGTTCTGGTTAGTCAGTAACAACTTGTAGCCAAAAGTCAGCCAGGTGCTTTTGTTTGAAGACAAGCTTCAATGAATCGTCACATGATGGTTCAGTGTTAGACTGTCTTGTTCTTGGGATGTCATACTTGTGTTTATGTTGGTAGCAAGGTCCACAAACAGGTTTCTGATCCAGTTGTTGTTCATGTCGGTAACAGGAAAGTACTCACGCAGCTGCACTTGGAGGTTTTGCATGTGCTCTCTGATTTCACATCTTACATTATCTGTGAGTTGCATTTCTGAGCAGGCCAAAAAAATCTGACAGATTTGGGAAAGAATCATAGTTGGACTGATCAAGTTGAGATATCCACAGGCCCAAATTCTTGATCATAGCATCCATTTTGGCATGGACATGGAAGATGGTCACAGCCTTTCCCTGTACACTTAGATTAAGCCCATTTAGGTAGCTGAAGATATTGGCTAAATAAGCCAATTTTGTTAGCTCAAAATGATGGTCCAGCAAAAAAAGTCCTCACTTCATCACGCAATTCAAACAGAGAGAAACTTTCCTCTTGAAAGCCAGCGAACTTCCGTGTGAAAAAGTTGGCTGTGATCGCTGCCCATCTTGTCACACAAAGCAGCAAATAGTCTTGAATTCAATGGACAGGCCTTGATGAAATTGACAATCTTCACCGACTCATCCAAAACCGTCCTTAGGTCAGCAGGCCTTTTTTTTAGCAGCTAGCACTTTCCTGTGGATGCTGCAATGAATGAATGTAGTTAACGGTGCCACTGCTTTAATTCGAGTGACTACTCCAGTGTGTACTGGCCAGTCATTGCACAAGCCCCATCAATAATGATCCTCACACATTTTGACCAGTTGATATCATGCTCTCTTGTGAAATGGCTCAACACATCAAAAATAGCCTCACCAGTTGGGCATGGAGACAAAAATTTGCAAAAGAGAAAGTCCTTTGGACCTCTCCATTGTATTCTTATCTAACAACTGACAGGAAGTTTGAACGGTTTGCGATATCCGTTGACTCATCAATTTGCAAAGAATAGAAGTGACTTTTCCACACCTTCTCAGTCAGTTGTTCCTTAATATTCTGAGCCATTTTGTCAATTCTGCGCCGAACTGTGTTATTTGAGAGAGAAAATTAAACCAATCTGTTTGCCAGCCTCATCTCCGAGCATTGCACTCACCATCTCTTTTGCTGCAAGTAATATCAGTTCCTCTCCAATGGTGTGTGGATTTCCTGTCCAGACTATGAGTTGAGCCATCTGATAAGAGGCATCCACTGCCTTAGCATTGTCACTGCTTGTGGCTATGTGCTTGATTAATTTCTTACTTTCCTTTAATTCTTTGAGTTTGTTCTCAGAAAATTCAGTTGGCTTAGAAACATATTGGCCATGTTTTGTTTCATGGTGATGTCGAAGATGAGCTGGTTTTAAGCTCTCATTTGACAGTACCTCCTTACAGAGTAAGCATAATGGGCATGGTTCAGATTTATTGCCAGTCCACGTAAACCCTAACTCCAAGTCTACATCACTATATTTTTCTGTTTTCCCTTTCCTTTGTGTTTGTTTTGAAGTGGAACTTGATGTTCCACAATGGTCTCCTGGTTCCTTTCTTTTCAGTGTCCCTGTCTTGATCCAGCGATCCATTTTTGCCAGTGGCCCAACTAAACCCTTCCCGCCACCCTAATAGCTTTTGAATGGTTAGAGCAGGGTGATGTATTCAAAAAAGAGGAAAAAAAATGGTAAAAAGTGACCGACCCATTTATAAGCCGACTCCAGAGGACAGTCGCAGCTTGTCAGCTTCATCGTGGGCTGAGGGACGTGCAGACTGCAGGGCATGGAGCTTCTCCGGTCCCAATGGCTGCTGTTCTCCCGCGCTGCTTCCTCAGCCCTGTTCCCTCCGTCCCTTGCCCATCCACGGAGCGAGGGAGCTCTCGTGGCCAAAGGGAGCTCTGGAGCTGCCAGCTCCTCAAGGACAGAACTTCAGGAGACTGGGGGCAAGGGTGGAACTTTGGGAGCCCAGGGGAGGGGACAGCAGCCGTGCATGCTGGGTCGCAGCTTGCCTTTGATCCTGTTCCTCGGATGCTAAGGGAGTGAGGGGAAAATGCTTGCATCCCATACATGCCTCTCGCACATCAGCCAGGCATGAGAGGCATGCACGGCATGTAAGTACGTTCCCCTCGCTCCCTTAGCATACGGGGAACAGGATCAAAAGCAAGCCACGACCCAGAGTGCACGGCTGCCGCCCCTTCCCCACACTCTGGGAAGAAGGGGGGGAGGAGAAGAAAAGGGGAAAAAAAGTAAGGATTGGTGGGCCTGACGACCCACTACATGCCCTCGTGGACCCCCCAGGGTTCCGTGGACCACAGGTTGGGAACCACTGGTCTAAATAGTTTTGAGTTTAGTGAGGCTACTCATGTGCTTAAAGCTAACAGTGTGTGTGAGCGTTTGCAGAATCAGAGCCCAGGTTATTAGCTTAAACCCCATGCACATGCTAACTTTAAGAACATAAGTAGCCCACTTTAACTTAGTGGGACTACTCGCTTGCTTAAAAAACAAGCACATATGTCAGGGTTTTTTTTTTTTTTTCAGAACTGAGACTTAAATAATTAACTGGTTCACTGGCTTTTTACCGCCAATTGCAACATTAGCCTGGTAAGGCAATATGGTAACGTTAGCTCTTGACATATTATAAATTGTTGAGGGTTCTCCTTTCAAAAAGTACAGTCTGACACACAGTATCTAATTAGCATGATGCAGACTCTTACTTACTCTTATCCACTCTATATGCTTTTCCCTAGAAGGAAAATCTCCCATCACTGCACACTGTATTTTTCTTTGCATTTTTGTACATAGATATTCTCACCTGTTCTTCATCTGGAAATGGACTAAGTAATTTCCTACAAGTGGACACCATGTAGACAGAATAGCCTAAGGCAGTCAAAGTTAGTATCTTTGTGGTATTTATAAATCTTTGGATAAAAGATAGGCATTTCTTTATGTCTTATTTGACCTTGTGTTGCGTTCTTTGTTGTTGTATCTCAGATGAACTCTGCCGTTTGACCACACAAGAACTAATTTTCCAACCAGAACATAGAACATTATACACACCCAAAAATGTGCCTGATACTGCACCCTGTACTTTCCATTCCGAAAGGTCCAAAACTGGTAACTAATTTTCAGTGTCATAATTGTCTCCACAGACAAGCAGAAGAATGTCTATTTTGAGCATCCTGTCCCTCTTTGGCTTCCAGAGCATGTCGTTAGTATAATGCTGTTAGCTTGCAATGACCTTATTGCTTCCCTCTGGTGTGGTTTGTAGGCTTCTTCCTGGTTTTGCAAAATTCTCTGTGGAACTAGCAGTACGAATTCTTGCACCTGGCCAAAATTTCCCACACTTGAAGCTTATTTAGAATTTTGCTTGTTATAGGAAACTGGAAAAGATTTTTCTCAAGTCAAGCAGGTCCAACCTCTGCAGAGAGCAGTAACATTGTTTTCTATAATCTGAAAGACAAAAGTATTCTATCTGGCCTATTTTTGATTATGGTGACAGCTACCTCTGTGGGCAAATCAATCCATTGCCTAGTTGCTTATTTAGATACGGAAATTCTCATGTCAAACCTTATTACCTAAAACAAAGACATAGAGAACAATTCCTTGTCTTACTGCACTGACTTAATTACACACAGTGCCCTTCCACTGCATCCTATTAACAGCTCTACAATATTTTACAGTATTTTCATGTTACCTTGTCCCTCATTGAAACTCTGGGAACAAAAACAGTAAATCCCATTAGTCTCTTTTCATACATTGTAGCCTCTATTCCCTTTATCCATCATACCTGTATCTGTTTGAAATTCATCTTTGTTTTCAGTGTCATCTTGACACAGCTTGTTTTCTTTTGTTATGTAACTACGTAACGAAAAGCCTACATTTCCAACAGCATTTTTAGTGCCATTCCACCAAAAAGTAGCAGTCTTTTCCATCCTATAACAAAGGCTCTTCCATCATATAAGAGCCTCCTGATTAGGCAAAGTCCAAGATAGTGATTTTTCCTTGTTTTACTTAATGGGGCTGCACTGTTTGGTATCAGCCATTTTATTGTCCACTAGAGCCAACTCTTTCGATAGTGGTAGTTTTCTATGAGCCTCAGTGCCTGGAGTCATGTGATTATCTGAAAATCTCAATTCTCATTGAAAGTAGAAGTACATTTTTAGCTTTCATTGCTACAGGGGAAAAAGGCAAGTATCTTAAAGTCTCAAAAATCAAAAAGCCAATTAAATCACCACAAAATTACATATAAATTCTTATGATTTTTAGTCACTCTCAATTTTTGGGGGCTTGATTCATGATTTTTGAACTGCTGTTGCTCCCCCCTTTCCCTCAATTGCATCTTTTCACTTCCTGAGTACATTTCACACATTTTAGCTCTGCTGATTAATTTTCTCTCCAGGTAAAATTCTGCCTTCATCTGATGGAGGTATTATGGCATCAGAGCAGGGAATGGAGAAGCACCAGCTACTCCTAGTACAAGACTCATTTTACCAGCCTATGGAAATATTGCTTATGGTAGACTGGGTTGGTTGACAAGGGTTGTGCTACTGGGCACACTTTCCTCTCCTTTGTGCAGCGTTTACCCCTGTTTTGCATGTGCATGTGTGAGCCAATTGGGTCTTGTCGTGCCCTGTGTTTGGCACATCATAGCCCTGTAGAATATGACAGGGTGCTGTCTTCTGGTGCTAGTGAGGATTGGCTCTATCCTCTTCGGCATTCCCTTCCCTCCCAATTTGAACCACCCATCTATGAAGTCTAATAAATGCGTGGTCCTTGGTATTACTATATTCATGATTCCTGTAAAGTATCCCAGTATCGACCACTGTCAGGTTCCATTTAATTCCAGCTGTGCCACCATTCTGAGGTGGGTTTGTTCAGCAAATGTACATGCTACTTATTTATGATTATTACAGTGGTGCTCCTCTTTTTGGTTCTTTTTCCTTTGCCTTATCTGGGGGATTCTACCCACCAACTCCTTTAATTTCTTGAAGTTTGCTCCCTTAAAACAAAGTACCTTAATTGTACAGCTTATTGTTACATGTCCTCCTTAATATACTAAATATAATTATTTTGTGATCTCCTACTTACACATTCCTATTCTTCTGTATTGGTTTATGCCAAATTCAAAATTTCCCACCTTTTCATCACGCTCTGCACCTTCATCCTCAACAGAAATAATAACTGGTTACTCATATGCATCTCGCCACAGGATACTCAGGGAATAAAAATGTCTCGGAGCAATGGTTCCTCTGCCGTTGTAATCTTTACATCCGATAAGCACTGCCATCTTTGCTTTAATTCTTATTTGGTGATCTGTTCTGAAGTATACATAAACCCCACTGTGTTTCCCTGCGTTTTAATCTAAAACTCATTTGAGCAGGGTGCGTGAGTTTCAGCCCCTTCTCCTTCAGACAAGTAGCACTGCTGTGGATTTATACAGTGCAGCTTTTAAAACACACTTGAACCTGTGAACAATGAATGGACAAAGGTTCTAACAGCATTACTGGTGTCTTGGTGAACAACAAAAAGCTCCTCTTTCATCTGTCTTGATGAAACAAATGTAATATTTGCAAGGGTCTAGGTTATTGCTCTTTGCTGGGGATGGAAAGTCAGGAGCTGCCATCCCTGCTGTGTAATGAATGTGAACAAAACCACTGTGCAGCTAGCTCTCAAATATCCATCTCTTCCTTTTTAAAAATGGGAAAACAAAAATCTGGATCAGCGTTTTAAGTGGTCTCTAGAAGCCATAAAAGCAAAACACCTTTGTACTGCTTTCAGAGGGCAGGGGGTTATATCTTGATCTAGGCCCTGAATCTTTTAAGCCCTTGCTCATGTGTCTTCTGATTTATTCCATGCTGTAAGAATAATGAACTGAACAGGTTCTGGAGGAAAAATTGCACTGCTAACTATTAGGGTTGCTGGCACCACTTCAAGGATTTCTTTTCCTTCCCTCTTTCAGAGGTGATACCTAAATAGGTTGCCCATTAGAAAATGGATCTGTAGGGTCACGCTTCTGAGATAGCATCTTTTACAAACAGAGGCAACACCTGGGAGGTGCAATAAGGGTCATATGCTCCTCCCCAGACCCAGGAGGCCTATGTAGCACTTTGGAACTGCTGTGGTCTTTGTTTCTCTCTCGGACATAGGACAGAACATTGCAGCAGTTGGTAAGGGACTTGAACTTATGTGTAACTTTCAGCAATTAAGAGTCGTGTGCCTAGGTGCTTTTGAAAATCCCCCCCAAGGCATATAGCTGCACGTTTAGCCCTACGGCCTAGGTTCACACAAATACTCAGCATTGCAGTTGCTCTTCCTGTCTGTGTTCCACCATTTCTCCTGAGGTCCCCTGCCTGTCTCTCGTGCTTCTCCTCCACTTCCTCCGTGACCTTCCCCAACCCTCCTCTTGTGCTTTTTTGCCCTCTGAGTGCTGGTGGGCAGATTCCTTGGGGAGGGGAGTGGCGAATGAGCGAGCAGTGGGGAGGCCCTCTTGGAAGAGGGGGCTAAGGGGCAGTGGGGTCTGGGGTGAAGCAGGGGTGGAATGTGGGCGGGGCCTCAGGGGGAGGAGGCTGAGTGGGATGGAATAAGGGGTGGAGCTATCTTCTAGGTGCCCATGGAGGAGTCCACTACTAAGTGCTGAAAGCTCCCTCAGTCCAGCCTCTCTGACTGTAAGAGTCACACGCTGCCCATGTCCTCAGTCCCATCCCCCAATTCCCACTGGGCTATATTTACTTACCTTCCTTATTCCTTCTGCACTAGCAGTCACCTACCAGTTTATATACCCCACATCAGTGTTGAAACCCCACATGGTATGCAACCTGCTACATTTCTAATGTGCTTCCACACCACTGGAACAGAGCTGGGGGCTGGGCGTAGGTTCTATGCAGCAGTCTGTTCAAAAGAAAGATGTACGTTAAAGAGTTTTGCAAATCCCCCTCCTCTCACAAACCCTACTTGACATTTTTGGGTACTGTGAGTCTTTCACAAAAACGGGCTTTCTCTGGAAATGAGCAAACCCTTATCAGAATGTGTTGTAAACTTCAAAAAAGATCATCGCGTGTAAAGATTTAGGACTTCTTGTTGTAACTGTTCTGGTTCCACTACCTCTAATCTCAGCTTTTTTGCTTGTCTCCAGAGAGACTGCATTCCTCTTGCAGTGTATAGCCTTTTTCTCGATAGGGAACAGTTGAATGTGATTGATACACAATCTCTTATTGTCAGCCCAAGAACATCCATTCTGCAAGTACAAACTCTCTTCTTGTTCAAGTGCTTTCCTCCAGATGAGCTACTTTCTTGTTCTCTTTCAGTGAAATCCTCATGAAAATATTGTCCAAATAAACTCTCTCTCTCTCTCATTTAACCAGTTAAAGGAGTAGGGTTTTTTTTTAATTGCAGCACTGTGAATTGCTCAGTTTTTTGCTTCAAAAAGTGCTGTACTTCCTTCGAACCTTGTCTTTAAGTGGCCTGCCCTGTGTGCAGTACTACCTCTATTATCAAAGGTGTCCCAGGACACCCAGAATTTAAGCATAATTAGAGGGTTGGCTTGTGATGCTGGCCATTCCTTCAGTTCTATAGACAGCTGGCTTGCTTCCCCAAGCAAGGCACAGCAGGACTAAAGCACTTTCAGATCCAACTAGTGTAATAGCCAAACCACGCTTATTTGGAATCCCAGTAACCTATGAAAAGGTCCTCTCTGTAGAACTGTAGCCAGGTAACATGTCTCTAACAAGGATAATGGGAAGGTTTAGACAGATGAGGTTCAGGTAATGAAATTTGTGCGTATCATATTGGTTCCCATGGAGTGCATGATTTGGGCCAAATACTTACATTTAGTTCTTGGATAAAATTTTCTAATGTACTTAAGTCACTTGAGATCATACATATAATCAGACTCTAGCTCCCCTGTGCCTGTTATGACTTAGTCACTGAAGTCACTCAGGCACTCTTGAAAATTTTACCGTTAGTCAAAATAATTTTAATAACTCAGTGCCTGCATCTGTAAGTAGCAAGCTACAATGAGCAGTGCCTTTCCTGGCACGTATATTCTATGATGGAGTTGCTTAGCCACCTATGACGTGAGCTAATCTTCTGGGAGTACACACTTTGGGTGTCAGTGGTGTTATGAAATTGAATGAATATACTAAAGCAAGAAAACAGACATACTAGACGATTGATGACAACCCCCTTTTTAAGGGCACAAACCTGATGGAAAGGATTTTCATGAAAAGTGATGTGAACCATGGGAATCCACATTAAATAAGATGGAAAGCAATTTATGAAGGATCAAATTCTCTGCTGATGTAAATGGGTAAAGTTTGGACTATTTCCATGAAGTTTTGTTCATAGGCTCCAGCAGAGAATTTGGCCCAGAGATTGAAAAAAAATGACAGTCAGAAAGCTGTAATTGTCTCCAGAAGTCTGACTCACTTTTCTGTGGTGTATTTAGCTAGGTAATTCTTAAGATTCTGTTGTTTTGTGGATTGGATCTTTAAGTCTATAAGGACTCTGAGCTATGTTGTGTACCGTTTAGTTCAGGCTGCTGGAAGATACCCTCCATGTGCTTTTTCTGTTGACACTTTTGTTCTTTGCTCTCATCTTGCACAAAGGTGGGTCTGGCTGAAAGTATCCATGTTGTATGAACAAATCATAATGCTTTATTACTAGGGTTCTGTACATCTGCACTGGTTGATATGTGGAAGGAAATGCTGAATGCCACAGCTAGCGCAAGCCACACACAAGATAACCCCACCCCCCAAATCTGATCAAATATCAATTAATCTTAGAATGATCAAATGTGAAAGCAATAGAAAGGTCAAATGATGAATGGCAATGGAAGAGGCTGCATGAAGAATCTTTATGGCTATCTTCGCTGGATGGTAACAAACATCAGGATTCAGTCGTCTGTAAGACATGAAAAAGCTAGGCTTGATATCAAAGTAGCATATGCAAATCTGGAAGTATCTGAGAAGATAAACACAGTTCCTAAATTGCAAATGCTGTATAAAGTTGGAGAACTGCAATCTGGACTGGTCAATATTGTGTCCAGTAGAGCCAAGTGCTCATGGGAAGGAGATTGGACACGATGAGCTTCCCTTCTCCTTGCGCTTCCGTCCCTGTGTGGGAACCATATCATGCCGTCTCTTGTGTTTGCATTACAGGGGCTTGATCCAACTTCATCTGAATTCAGTGGAATGATTCCCATTGTCTTCTAGGGAGATGATTTGATGCCTGTTTGTGCACAGAGCCTAGGACATGTGCACCAAGAGCAATGCTAAATGTTCTGTAGGACGTTGGAGGAGGGCTGGGCAGTACCTCTGCTCTCCTCCATGGCAGCCAGCCAAACTGGACTAGTGCAGAGGGGAGCACATGCTGCCCCCTTAACCAGGCCATACCAGCCCCTAGTGCTGTTTGTACTTGTCTTGATACCCTCAAAGGCATCGTGACTCCTTTGCAGCTCCCATTAATTTATAACTGAGGGGACCTTTGAAAATCAGGCTTCAGGCATCTTAAATTGGGCCCCCAGAATCAGAGTCCACTTTTGAAAGTCTGACCCTTACTGATCTCACAGAAAGAATCATACATACAAGTTATTCTACTGAGCACATTCTATCCAGAACACTGTAATTCCCACTGCCCTGACCCCAATGAATACTATACCTCAGTACAGTCCGGAGAAAGCAAGAAGAGAGAGCTTACCAAAATAAAGAACCAACTTGGCAGATGCAGTGGAAAAGAACAAGGCCTATTTTTCTTGAGGAAATGAGTCAAAATATCCCAGGAGCAAAATTTACTACAAACCCTGTAAAAATGATAAAGCGAGGGGGAGGGGAAAATATACCTTTTATATGTAAAAGCCCTTTTTTGCACTGTGTTTCTTTCATGTATGCAAAAGACAGAGCAGCTCAGTGCATTAACCTACTAGAAGGTATCCTACACAGTTTGACTACCAGGTGTAATGTGTACCATTATGTTACCAGACTTCTTGCTTGCTGCTTTTTTCCTGAGCAGTCCCATCAAAATTAAGTGTTTACAAGACTCAGTCCTGAGTATGGATACGAGAAAAACTCCTCTTTAAACCAAATGGCAGAAACCATCCAAGGAGCGGTAACCGCACAGGCTATGATTATGTCACTGACGGCTGAAAGCTAAATCCTCCAAATGACTAAAAAGCAACTTTAAGCCTATTTTATAATTTTCATGATGCTTCAAACTGTTAATCACTGGGCTCCCCCCACAAACAAAGCTGCTGGAAGGGGAATGTGAAAGACGTTTTCTGGAAAACGTACAGCACAGCAGAATGTACTTAAAAACATTATTTGAGAAATAAATGGTTACCTGATGATGAAGACAGCAAATCTGGGCCAAGACCATTTTGTAGTCCAACTCTTCCCTCAGTGGCGAAAGTTATACTAAAAAGTTGGCAACCATTCATAGCCTGCAAAGCTCAATGTGTCTTTTCAAAAGTTTTGCATATAGTTAAGCAAAATATTTAAGTAACAGCTGGACAAAAACATGATTTTAGAACCTTTCAAAATATTGTTTTGTAGAACAATGTCAATTCAGCTCAAAGCACAACTGTATACTTATTGCAAACTTCAAAGATTTGTCTGTAACCACAAAGTTTCACATCTTTTCAGTCCAATACCATAAAGTATTAAAAAAGTTTGTAAACTTTAGACATGAGTCTGGACTAATTTAAAATTTGTAATACAATTTGAAACCAGATATTAGAAAAAAGTTTTAGGTTTAATTGTAAATTTTAACACAGGTCTAGAATGCAATAGAAAAAGCTTCTATGGGTTAAAGTAAATATTAGAATTGTCTACCAATTTTATATTTTCTTCTAAGTTTACAGTGCACTAAATTTGGAGTAAGCAGTGTGTGGTAAAGACAAAGGAGGTCACTTAGAGAATGGCTTCCCATTCTTAAAGCAGGGAAGAGGGAAATACAAATTATCTGAAAAGTAATGGCCTGCCAAATTAAAGAAGGGGAATTTACAATACATTTTTCTTTCTTTGAAGTTTCTCAGTAGAAAAAGTAGAAATACTGTGGCAATATAGTTGCTGCAATATTTACTACAGGCAATTATATTCAGTAATAATCCTGCACATCTTGACTTTATAAAATGCAGGAAAATAGGTCCAATAAATACTGAATCTCTTTGAAAACCAGAATTTAAATTCAACATAATTGTAACATCTTCAGCACTGAGAACAACATGGAATAAATATGCTCACATCTATTTTTATTGCAGTAGACTTACTGTTTTGCATTAGAGCCTCGGAGGCCCACTATGAATGACTGAGGTTTGGACTTGATCTGAAGCTCATGGAAGCCAATGAGAACGTTTCCATTGATTTAAGTGGACTTTGGATGAGCCTTATTTGAATCTGCTTCCCTTATCTTTGACCATGTTTCCTGTCCCCGGTACGTTGGCAGCAGGGAAAGGAAATGGCATGTGAGCTTCAGTTCCAGCTCTTTGCCACCAGAGGATCCCCCTTCCACCTGAATGATCCTCCTATGTTCTCATATGCTGCCTTATTCATGTGGCAGCATGGAGCAAAGCAGATGAACCCCACGGCACCATGCATGCAATAAACTTCCATATGTGGCAAGGTTAGGTGGTGTGGCCAGTAGTAGAGGCCAAATGACCATTGTCAGTGCAATTCTGACAGCTCAATTATTCACTGGTTCTTCCTGTTACTGTAGTAATTAGTGATGGAAAAACATGCCCAGCCAATTAGGAGTTTTCTTTTCTCTGATGCAGCTGCTTTCCAGCCGCATGCCACCTTCCACTGGAGGGCCCGATTGCCAAGGTTCCAGCAGGCTGTCTGTAGATGGGCTAATTAGAAGATTGGTCTGTTTAGTGATCTTGGGCAAGATCTGCGTCTAATGTACATCATCTTAGCTCCATGGACTTCAGTAGACCTCTTCCGATTTAAACCATTAGAGGACTTGCCCCAGTCGATCTAGTGGTTGCTCTCTTTTGGACTCTACCAAAATGTATTGGGAGCTATAGTGATTTTTTTGGGAAGATCTGTAACTGCAGATAAGCTGCTGACCTGAGTGGGGAGATTTGTGAGAGTTGAGGACCACAGGATTCTATCCCTAGAAGCAGCAAGAGAATATTTAATAAAGAAATTAAATTTCCCCTGAAATCGCTTAAACAGGGGTGGGCAATAATTTTTAAAAGCGGTCCTCGGGCAGAAAGGGTGGGGCCAGGAAACTTCTCATGCTCCACCCCACAGACCCAGATTGGCCTGGGGGTGGGGGAGCATGTGAAAGCCCCCAGTGCCTAGAGATAATTTCCAGCTGTTTTAAAACAGCTGGTGGTTCCCTCTAGGTGGCACAGCAGGAAAAGACTTCTCACACTCCCCTGCCCCCAGGCTCTGATTGGCTTGGGGGGAGGGAGGAGCATGCACAGTCTCTCGCCCCCTACCCTCACCCTGTCCGAAGACCCCTTAAAACAGCCGGAGTTTCTCTCTAGCTGCCACGTACCCTTGTCAGGGGAGAGGAGACTTTGCACGCTCCCCCGTCCCTAGGTCTCAATTGGCCTGGGGTTGGGGGAGTGGCAGGGCGGCTGTGGGCTGGATCCACCAGCTTGCTGGGCCGGATCCGGTCTGCGGAGGCTCCTTTGCCCACCCCGCTCTTAAAGCTCTTGTAGTTCTTGGTCCCAAAGTAGACAACAGAGTTAAATGGTCTGACTCAAGTTCTAAATTGCACATCCCAAATATGTGATGTCACTGAAGGCCCCAAATGTTTTGTTGTTGTTTTGGACTATATAGCATATGATTATGCCATGGTCTGCAGTGCTGTTTAATAAATTGTTAATACTTAAAGTGAAATATATGCCGCAGTTCCTGCAGCTTCCCTTGGCTGGAAACGGCAAACCACAGAGAATCGGAGCTGCGAGGTTCTGTGGCTGTGGAGCTTTAGAGTAAACACAGCATTGTGAGCCTACCAGGGGCTTTCTCTGGCGTGTCTGTGACCCATGTTTGAAAACTCCTGTTTTAGGGTATCAGGAAGGAAGCATTATCAAGGGTATCAGTGGTTAGCATCTGAGGAGCCATCCCTGTAAAGAATGTTCCAATGTTACAGTTTCCAAATCACGTTTGGGTGCTGTTCAGCTGAATTGCCCCGTATCACGCGTGGCCATTTCTAATCGGTGGAAGGTGACCTTGCAGGCTTGCTCTGATGCTGAGGAGATAGGTGCTTGAATTGTGCATTTTTGAGCATCATCTCACATTGCTTCCTATTTGCCCCTGTGCTACCGTATCTAGTTTTGGGGCCAGCCTTTTTTGAAAGCATGAAGCTAAATACGTTTCGTTAAACTCCTGTATCTTTGTGGGAGCCAACTGGGTGGTGTATTTTCCAGGGCATTATGTCATATTAATTAAAACCCCCCCCACAATCATGGGTTTCACCTATAGAAACTTTAGTTCCCTACACGTTTCACCTGTACATGGTCACTTGGAACATCTGCTCCCTCTCAGCTGATGTCTCATTCTGTATTACTATATTTAACTTGGTTATACATGTGTTGGGTTTTTTTTTTCCAGCATCCATGCACATCTCATGTGGGGGACAATTGTTTCCCTGTTTTCCCCTGCATTGGTGCAGGTGGAAAGATGGCAGGAAGCCACTTCTGGCCCCATCCCCTCAGGGGCTCCCAATGTAGCTCCTTTAATGTAACTGTATTATTTAGTCACAAGTTTTGCTCTTCTTGAAGCGTAAGAGTGCCAGTGCCCGAGGGCAGTGAATTACATTTGAAGAAATAGTACTAATTCCTGTGTTCAATGTGTCCCTCTGTGTGGTGGGGTGCTCTGATGGACCCTAATTTCACTCAAACTTGATGAGCCTGGATTCTCACGCATGCCCACTCCAAAGCCAGTGACCATCTCAGCGTTGTTCCTTTGTGTAGGCATGTGGGGCAAAGAGTCACCTTCAGGATTGGTACCAGGAGTCACTAAAGTGGGACCCCACATTTACAGGATTTGAATTCTTAGACTAAATATTTTCACGTCTAGCTCCCCACAGGCTACTTGTTAGCTGGTGAGCAGTAGTGCTCTTCTTTTCATTAGCTGGAAATGCTTCTTTCACTGGAGAAAAATGTGCGGTGGTTCATGCAAAGCAGCCAAGAGTGTGCTAAATGACTGAATCTTTGTCTCTGTTGGGCAGGAGGGGTGGGGCCAGGAGAGAGTGAGGGTGAAAGATGGTGAGAACATTTGGCTAGCAGAAGTGACCCATGCCTGCTGGTGGGGTGTGTGGAGAGAAGAGAAGAAAAAGGGCAGCTGGCTTCAGCAGTGTTACTGAGCCTGCTTAGTATAAACCAAGCAGCAAATCTGGTGGCGGGAGGAAGTGAACGTGACCCCACATGCCCTCCTCATGTGCATCACCTCTAAGGTTCCAAGCTGCGCGGCAGCACAATCCCACAGCTGTTTAATTAGCCCGGCCTAGTCAGGGGCTTAGGGCTCCACGCACGGAGCTGCCTGGCTGATTAAGCAGCTTCGGGTCTGTGCTTTCGCGCAGCGTAAAGGGAACCGTGATCACTTCTGCTGTTCGTATTAACAGGATAGAATGCTCCATGCCATGACAGTTCAGAAGAAGCGAGGCAGACATGATGAGTGGATCCTATGCAGCAATGTAGAGGTGAGCAAAAAGCTTCAAGTCCCTCAGTCACCTATGCCACCTGGCTATGCACTGACTACTCACAGCAGCAGTCTCTGAGCTCTAGAATGTACAGGAAATACTAACCAGTCCCTCCAAAAGGAGCAGTGAGGAGACAGGTTCATGGCTCTTTTCCAGCTCAACCCCAGCCTGCAGAGCACACCACGGGGTTCACAGATCGTCATGCTAGCTAGGGCAGATTGCATTTCCTCCACCTCTCTGAGACATTTCTTTCTGAGGAAATGCAAGCAACGAAGACTTGGGATCACTGGAGGATAACAAATCGGAAAAGCTATGGACCATTCCCATTATGTACTCGGCTTGAGCAATCCCAATGGCAAAGGTCAAGCCCAGAACAGGAGGAAGAGGATGCATCCTAATCTTGAGTTCCTTTGAAGTGTTACCAGGAAAGGTTTCCTATTCCTGTGCCAAACCTTTTGCTAAGTAGTTTGGTGACCACTTGTTGCAGGGGTGGCCAACCCGTGGCTTGACGAGCCACATGTGACTCTTCACCACTATAAGTGCGGCTTGCGAAGCTTCTCCCATGGCTTGTGAAGCCGCCCCATGGGCCCCTAAAAATGGCCCCCATATCCTGTGATCACCAAGTGTAGGAGAGTCATCCAGTGCGGCAAAATGGCATCAGCAAGATGGTGGCGGCCAGTGGGTGCCTGATGTGGCCAAAAAGCCTAACCCGTGGTTTTTAAAGGGGCAGCGTCCTTTTTTTTTTTTTTAAAACAATTCTGGTGCGGCTCTTTGCATTTTTTCTGCCGCTGTTTCGGCTCTCTTCGTTTAATGGGTTGGCCACCCCTGACTTGTTGTGTTGACACAGAGGACAACTGTGGAAGCAAAATCCCAGAAGACAGGACAGTTGGGTTCAGATTTCTGTTCATTTTAAAAGTCCCACACTCCTGTCCAATCAGCTCAGCCTCAGACCAACTTTGTTTTTTTAGCACTCTGTGATTTGGTCAAAGCTTTGGAGTAGCCTTGGTCCTGAGAAAAACAAATGTTATATTTGTTAGTATCTAAGGGTAGATACACAAGAGTGGTAGGCCTGTCTCATTAAGGGACTGGGAACTCTAATGTTCCTGTTAGTTTTTCATTAGGGACAGCATGTGCTTTTAAATGTTTGAGTAATAAACATATTTTTTGAAGGGAATTGTGTAGTATATCTGGTTTCATTTCATAAAATCTGTTGTGGTTTTTCCCAATGTTTTTTTTTTTTTTTTCGTGTAGGAAGTGGGTTGGTTAGTGATAATCACAACAGTCCTGTGCTCTGTAGATCTCTCCTACAAAGTTCTTAAGCACCTGAAGAGGGTTCAACATCTCTTTTTAATGAGCAACATCTTTGCTTGTTTTGCTGTTCATTATTTTCTGTAGTAAATAAGGTATGTAGGCTGAGGGCTGCATGTCTCATTACCAACTCCATCATAAAAACAGCTGGTCAGCCCCATCTTGTCAATTTGATTAAGCTGGCTGATGGAAACTCAAGTGAGTATGTACTATTGTCTCTTCTACTGAATAAAGGCTTCCTAGGGTTGGATCGGTAAACCTGAGTCTGAAATGTGCAACAAAGTTAAGAATGTTTCAAGAATGTATCTTTAAAGTGTGTACAATTGGGGTATTGATTACATTTTTTAACCATCCTAAAGTGTGTTTTATAGGATCACAATACTAATCTAGGGCTTGGTCCATAGTTTATTAACATCCCTGAAAAGAGTTTTATTGACTTCAGTGGACCACACTGATTATCTTTAAGGGATTTTAGTTAAAGAAACTGAAGAGAGAGCTGCAAAATACGGCTCTAATGATACCTCTGAAGTTGAGAGAACAGTAGGCAAGATGGCAGCATGTCTACAGATATCTACAATATCTCTATTCATAAGAACATAAGAACAGCCATACTGGATCAGACCAAAGATCCATCTAGCTCAGTATCCTGTCTGCCGACAGTGGCCAATATAGATGCCCCAGAGGGAGGGAACGCAACAGGTAATATCACGTGATCCCTCTCCTGTCATCCATTTCCAGACAAACAGAGGCTAGGGACACCATTCCAACAGCTAATAGCCATTGTTGGACCTAACCTCCATGAATCTATTTAGCTCTTTTTTGAACCCTGTTAAAGTCCTGGTCTTTACAACATCCTCTGGCAAGGAGTTCAACAGCTTGACTGTGCGCTGAGAGAAGAAAAACCTCCTTTTGTTTGTATTCGTGTCTCTTTTTTTGCAGAAAGATATTATTGTTTTTTTAAATATATCCAAATGGGTTTATAGATGTGCATGCCACCAGACGCTTTGTTTACCTGTGCATCTGCAGGCATGGAACCCTGCAGCTCCCATTGGATCTGGTTTGCTGTTTCCAGCCAATGGGAACTGCAGGAAGTGGTGGCCTGACCCGCACCACTTCCCACAGCTTCTATTGGCTGGGAACAGGTGAATCATGGCCAGTGGGAGCTGCAGGGCTCCATGCCTGAGGATGCTCAGGTAAGCAAAGTGTCTGGTGGCTTGCTGGGGTGAACCCTGATGAACCACATACATTCCCAACCCCTGATGTAAAGAGTGTGATAGGAAAAAAAGGGTAGGCAGTGGAATATGAAATGAAGAAGAAAGATAGGACCACCACAGAGCCTGGCCTATATTACACGATAGTGTTGTGGTTTTTTAAATTCTTTCCCAGTCATTCTGGAATCCAGGCTGGAGGTAGTTGCCAAGAACAGCAGAAATATTTTCTTGGAGCTAGCCGTGCTATAGGATGAAAGGTCCAGTGAGGAGAGTTCAGCCATTCTGATTCAGGGAGGTTGCTTTCCACATTACCTGCACATTGTGCAAAAGATTGTCGAATATCAAGATAATATTTTCTTGTTGCCATTTAAGTATGTTAGCTCTGATTCTTCATTGCCTGTTGCCCAACAGCTGATATAATCCACTCCAAAGACGTTGCCTAACTCATCCATTTCATCCTCCCCTAAACCAGAATAGTGAATGCATTATAAGGCCCTGATTCTGCAGCTGGCCCCTTGCACCCATGTGGAACTTCATTACTATTAATGGGACTTGCACATGCATAAGATTCTGCCCTCACAATTCCTATGGGATGATCATTGCTCAAATTCAACTCCATTTAGGAATCGTGTGGCTTTCCCCTCTGGGACTGACACGCAACGGCAACCACTTCAAATTCCTGTCCTTGGAGTTGTCAAGGTCCTGCATGACTCATCACCTTCCAGTAATTCGCTTCATGTTTGGAACAGCTGGAACTAAGGCATCTGCTTTTGACACAATATATTGCTTTCCCATCTCCTTTCATTTCCGGAGGGTCTTCATGGCTCTGCGGAACAAGAGGTAGGCAACACACTTATCCATTTCACTGCTAAGCATCGCAGAACAGCTTGCCTGTAGCACTCCTAGCTCAAGGCTTGAAAGGCTGACTTCATTTTTGTTCCTTTATTATAACAGATACATTCATTTTTTCGGGTGTCACTGATTTTTGTGCTCCTTGAGCCCATTCCAAAGTCCACTGATGTTAATGGAAATACTTTGTCTCAGTCCCTTTGGGACCAATTTTTCAAGCTGCTGAGACTGATTTCAGTGGGTGCTCAGCATTTCACAGAAAGTTTCAGTGTAGAAACACACAGCAATGATCTATAGTGTACTGGATTGCATGAGATCACACTGTTTTATGCAGGACAGTGATGGCATCACTAAGTAACAGAGGTCTAGGTAAAAAACATGGATTGCTGTTGTGGAAGCAGCCCCAGAATCAATCATGTAGTGCCAGATTAAAAATAAATTAATAAAGGTGGAATTTGTAAGTGCTGCCTGCTGGATACAAAATTGATCTGGCATTTAAAACTGGAGAATGCTGCTCCTCATTCATTTTGTCATAATCCATTTTACATGGCATGTAGCTGCTGTCCATGGAGTATCTTCCCCACATCACTTTTCAAGCAGGAGGGCTAGGGTATAAATCCAATTTAGGGCCAATAATTTAGGGCCAATAATGGACCACGGAGCTACATTTTGTGTGTGTGATGTGAGTCCAAAAATAAAGACTTTTTGTTCCCCCCAAAATGAAAAAACATCTCACTTTTCAAACTCTAACCTTCGAAATCCCACAGCTGCCTAATTTTTCAGAGCGCTTCAAATGGTTTTCGGGCAAGATATCACACCTGAGAAAATTTGGGTGGGAAGGTGTTTGTTTTGAAGATGTTGAGTATGGGTTTTGTGTTTAAAATCAAGCTGCTGATGGAAAGCTAGCGAGAGTCTTATCTGTGGAATCACTACCATAATCATCCCAGACTGTAATTTAGGAAAGTGAAACCAAACAAAACCATAGGTCTGTGGAAAGAGCACAAATCAGAAAAGATTGTCACTCCAGAATGGCACAGTGAGAGTGCTAGAATAATGGTCAGAATTGCAGGTATCATCTTTCAAAAATGATTGGGTTTAGAAAGAGGCAGGCAACAAGGTAATACAGAGAAGTCAGATGCTAAATATCTATTCAATGATCCCATTTCAAACACATGGATAATTTTACTCCCACAAATAGTTCTGTGGAACTCAGTGTGGGCTGTCAGATGAGGATAGTTATCTACCTGCATAAGATTTAAAGGAGCAGGTCCCAAGGTAACAGAAGGACTGGCTAGAAAAGGAATTTAATATTTAGGCAGAGGCTAATCAATATTGAATTGTAGCATGGACAGCTGGGTACAGAGAGAAACAAACATACAAAGGAAAATACAGATGGATCTACCATGTATGGATCACAAAAATCTCATCCATCCAGGAATACCATTATTTTATAGGAGCTCAAATTCCTTTCTGTGCTGAAGAAAAGGAACCAATTTACAATGTAGGATATAAAGCTTGCACTACATTAATTTGCAATGGTTCTAAATTAAAATGCATCCAGTCTCTGAACAAATGACAAACTAATTTTTTTCCACTGAAAACTTTTAATTTGACAGCTCTAGTGTTTAGTTAAAAAAGTAAAATGTTGCCTTATGTTCCATGCGTTGCAGAATGTACTTTTTACTGTGTAAATTGACTCTGTGTATTTCCATAGCAACCTCACCTTTTTATGTCCTGAATCTGTAGACATCAACGGATGACTTTTAAAACTAGAAAGCCTTGGTACATATGTTTAATTACAAAACACAGAAACAAATAGGGGAACTGGGGCAGGAGCCAGCAGCAGTGTTTCCTGTAAGCTGAGCACTTGTGCGGCCGCCCAGGAGAAATTCAAATGCCGCCCTGCTGATTAGCAGAGTGCCCATAGTCACCCACAGCCGCAACATGTGTTTCTATTGGCAGTGCCCATCTGCACATGCCTTGGTGCACATAACAAAATTTATTCCACACATGGATGGAAAAAATTAGAGGGAACATTGGCCAGCAGCCTGCAGAAATTTTCAAAGGAAGATCTTTCAGCGATGATAATGCAGATGGGTATCCATGTAAACTATTTCCTGGTCTCATGGCTCAGAGGGCTAGAGGAAAGCCTATCCACTAATGACTTACTCTTTTAGGACTCAAGTATGTTATAGTGCTTCATAGCTCTTGTGTGTGCCCTTTGCACAGGGATGAATTTCATCGTTGTACTAAGGTGCATAAGGTCTCATCTGATTTCCAGGCAGCAATGGAATAGTGCACTAGGACTAGATTTTAAAGGCCCAGTCGGACATGTAGAAGACACAAGAAACACTATAAAACCAACATTCATGGCACTCATGGACATATAAGCTTTTGAGGAGCCAATGCTCCACAAAAAGTGAAATCTTGGCCATGTTGAAGTCAATGGAAGTTTTGCAACTGACTTAAATGGGACACAAGATTGCTAGGGGTCTTGGTTTGTGGCCCAGTGTAGTTTTGTATGTCATAAGACTTTGCTTGTGCAGATTCTGTTGCTTGAATCTTGTTTATGCTGAGCTCCTGTCAGCCCCCGGCTACCTCTTACCTGCATCAGTGCAGTCACTGCACTAGGGATGTAATAGTGTAGTCGATTAACTGATAAGCAAAAGTGTATCAGTTAATGTTGTAGACTACATGCATTCCCCCCTTGCCAACAGCACAAAGTGGCAGGGGGCTTCTCGAGAGTGCTGCTGGAGAGCACTGGCTGCCAGCCCCATCACCGGGGACTATAGAAAAGTTGAGTAACCGATAAGAATTCATGAGGTTATTCGACTATTCAAGAAACTGATATTTAACATCCCTAACTTGCACATGAAGTTGTTTGATTTTTGCACTTGCAAACCCTTAATGTTTTCATGGGGAGTTTTTTGTCCAAATTCTCATTTCTGCAGTCTGCTTATATCGTTGTTAGAATGTGCAAAAATGGGATCACTTTTGTGCAGGTGTAACCCACACAAGGTTTGGTGCAGGTGTAACCCATACTGGCTAAAAGTCAGCTGGCTTTTAGCTCAAGTTATAGAGGCTCATGCACTAAGCTGCAGAGGCCCCAGGTTCGGTTCACGTCAGCATACACGTGTGCAAGCAAATCGATGTGTTACAGGTTGGCTGGGATTTGAGCTCTAGGACTTCAGGTTTTTATGCCTATCTTGGTGAAAGTTTTCTTTTTCCTCTACTTTGCTAGCTAACATCCCCCCACCCTCCAAAGCTCTGGCTTCAACTCTCCAATTGCCCCACAGTCTCATCTCTTCTCTCTGATGAAAATGTAGCCTGGACATTAGAAATGTTTCCCAAGGGAAATTGTTGAAGCTTCAGAACCCGTCCAGATAAAACAGAGGGATGGATTGTATGACCTAACATGTCTCATCCATTCTCAGTACCTCTGAGGCTTAGTCACTGGGCCCTGATCTACATCAGGGAGTTATTTTGAAATGACGGGCTTGGTAGCATGGTCTCTCTGCTTGTTATTTTGAAATAACAAGCGGCGCGTCCACACTACCAAGCCCGTCATTTCAAAATACCAAAATGGTTATTTTGAAATAATAACTCCTGCTTTCCACAAGAATTAACACTAATTCTGAAATAGCAGTAGCGTGGACGCTCTGCTGCTGCTATTTTGAAATAACTACTCCCCCAGAGTAATTCAGACTAATTACTCCCCAGTGCTTCCTGGGGCTCTAAGTTGAGGTAGCGTGTCCACATTAATGGAGCCTGCCTTGGACTAATTTTGAGGCTTCCCCATAAGGTGGACACACTATTTCGAAATTATTATTTCAGGAATTATTATTTTGAAATAAGTTATTTCAAAATAATTTCCTAGTGTAGACATGCCCTGGGTGTTTTGCATAAGGCTAACTTCCAAGGTTTGTTCTACATTTAATCCCTTCACGTCATAAACACATTAGGTAAATATTTTCTTGTACTGGATAAGATTTTTAATTAACAGTAAAGTAAAACTAGTTCAGTTCGTTTCACACACTCATAGAACACATCAAGTCTCTGTTCTTGTAGGTAGGAGATAAAGCTAATCACAAAGGGAACGTTTACCCAGCAGCGTTATTTCAGAATAACTGACATTATTACAAAATAATAAAGAGCATGCCTACACTGTAAGCCATTACTTCGAAATAATGGTGAGCTGGAGGACTTCGACTCCTGTAACCTTCATTTCACAAGGAGTAAGGGAAGTCGAATGAAGAGTGTTCTTCCTTCCACTTCCTGCTGTGTAGACAGCGCCAAAAACCAAATTACACTATTTTGACTTTGGCTACGCAGTTGATGTAGCTGAAGTTGCACACCTTAATTTGACTTTTGCCCTGCTGTGTAGACGTACCCTTACTGGGAGCATTGTCTTTGCTGTCCTCTTATTCTGTACTGTGGCTTTAATCGCTGAATCAAACATTTTTTTAAAAATACATTTGTGGAAATGGACAACCTGCCAAAAATTTGCCACTCATTAAAATTGCTTATTGATCTCTCTTTAAAGCTCTTGGGGAAATTAGCATTATTCTTAGGAAGCTGATTATCAATGCTCGCTTACTGTAGTATCTTTACAATACACTTTCCTGAAGGATAAATCTATTTGTACTGAATAGAAGAGACAAGGCAGTGGAATAGTACTCTCTACTTACAGGCTGTTAATATGTATTTGAATTGATCTCTTATATGATTATGGGGAAAGGACGGTCTAACCCAGCAGAATTTTTCATGGCCCATAAACCATTATTATAGTGGTAAATTTCTGTGCTAAATTAACATTATGTTAAATGCTTCTCACATTGTGATTTGTGACCAAACCTGGCTTGTAACAGAGGAAACCACTTCAAGGTTCATCGTGCCTTCATGGTATGAATGGGGTTGGCTTTCTCCTCTGTCATGAATCAAACTACAAACTGATTGTGATAACACACTGCAGTTGGTAATAGTACTGAAACCCCACTCCAAAGACGCTTATTACTGAGGTTATACCAGTGCTCCATAAACTCAGCCCACCCACCAACACACTTGCAAATACCAAAATACCGGGTTAGTAATGATACTTCCTTTCCTGAACAGCGGTATAGTGACAGTGCTGTGTTCCATAGGAGAGGTGGCTATATTTCAGGGTGGGGAAATGACCATTTTCTATGCAATCGGTGAAATGTTTTGGGGAGGAAAGATGCTACTGTCCACCAATATGAGTTGTCAACTTGGACAGAACATTGACTTCCGATCTAAATGCACAGTCTGTACTGTTTGAGCTACAGGAGTTTGTGCAAGGAAAGACAGGTTGTAAAACTGTCCCGGTACAGTGTCTCGCCATGGATTATTGCCTCTTTGTTGCTGTCCTGTATTTTGAAGCCGCAGACTAAACTCGATATTATAGTTGTCTTTGCTAATGCAGAATTAGACTAGATCGTACACAGGACATAAGCATTTGTTTTGCTGAGCTGAAAGAACATGGGAGGACTCTGGGAAATCATGAAATCCTTAATTCAGGAAAGCACTTAAGCATGCGCTTAACTCGCTAGGTCTCTGGGCAGGGTGAGGGGGTGGCTCCATACTCCCAGAAGGGGCGGGGCTTTGAGTGGAAGGGGCGGGGCTTTGAGTGGAAGGGGCGGGTTAGTGCCGCCCAGACCATGCTGCACAGGCCTCCCGACGGTGATTTAAAAGGCCCTGAGCTCTGGCTGCTGCTGCCACTACTGGCCGGGAGCCCAGGCCCTTCTGAATCGCCAGGCCCCAGGACAGTTGCCCCTTTTGCATACCCTCCCCCCCATCCCTGTCGGTGAACCTGGTCTACCTTCAGACTTCTTGTGAGGGAGAATCTACCACATCCCTTCATAAGAACATAAGAGCGGCCATACTGGCTCAGACCAATATCCTGTCTTCCGACAGTAGTCAATGCTAGGTGATTAATTACTTTCACTGTTTTAATTTGCACCTATGACCAGATTTACAGAAGTATTTAGGTGCAGGAAGGTGTCTAGTGGATTTACAAAAGTACATATGGGAGTTGGGTTCCTAATTTCATGCCTTTCAAGGGGAGTTAAGCACCTATCTCACAAGGCCAGCCACCTCTGTAAATCCCACGAGGTACTTATTTACATATTTAGACATCTAAATACCTCTGGCCCCTCATTACTAGCCATTGGTGGCCGCGCGGTGCGAGGCTCAGAACTGGGTGGCCAGGGGCTGGGGCTGGCCGTTGGCCACCGCGTGGCACGGTGCTTAGACCCGGGTGGCCGGGGGCTGGGCCCGGCCATTGGTGGTTGCGCAGTGACCCCCCAGGAAGATGTCCGTGACCCCGTTGGAGGTCGCGACCCATGGGTTGCGCACCACTGATCTAAATCATAGACTGGCGGGCATGCAGATTTGCAGTAGACTTTACTGTCAGACATTTCTGCTCAGTCTGTAGGAGCTTTGAACGGATGGGGCACTGTGAAGTGAGTTTAGATTAAGCTAACATGTAAGGAAGTAGGGATAGTAGTGGTCCCTTCCTAGAGGTCTCCGGGAGTAGAAGAGTGTACACAGATCTCCTGAGTTCTGGTCCCACTTCTCTGCCATGATAACAGTTTATATTTGTGTAGTCCTTTACTAACATTAATTAGGCCTCACAGCTCCCTATTCAGCAGCTACTATACAGTAATTCCTCATTTAACATGTGCCTGCTTAACCCGTTTTCGCGATAGCACGATTTTTTTTAGGGAACGTTTTTTTCCTCCGCCTCCCTGCAAAGCGGCAGAGGGTTCGCCGCTCGCCGTGCTGTTCCCCGGCGACCCCCCCTCGCCGGATGCAGCGTGGGTCCCGGCAGACTCGTCACAGGGGCATACTCCCAACCCAATCCCCCTCCCCTCTCCTCCCCTACCCCTCTCCAGAGCCAAACACCTCCCTTCCCTGCTGTAACCCAGTCCCCTTTCTCCCCCAACCTTATGTCCCGGTCCCAACAGACACCACCGCTTGAAACGCAACCCTCACCTTTTCCATTATTTTCAATGGGAAAATTGACCCCGCATAACACGTTTTCACTTAACACGATCATTTTCTGAAACATATCTATAGTGTTAAATGAGGAATTACTGTAAATATTGGTATTTTAAAGATCAGGAAACAGAGACCCAAAGAGTTTCAAGTGCCCAAGAACTTTCATATGTAACAACCTAACATACTCAAACAATCTAAGTGGTGTTAAATTGTCTACAGTGGTGTTGGGGAGGGACAGTTTCTATTGTAATAAGCTAACTCAGTAGAACACTGCACCTTTTTGCATGAGTCATTGTGGATAGTTCTCTGAAAATATCCACTCAGTGTGCAGTGGCAGTCAAAAAGCTAACGGAATGTTGGGAATCATTAAGAAAGTATAGGAAGACAGAAAGTATCTTATTGCCACTATATAAATCCTTGATATGCCCACATCTTAAATACTTCCTGCAGATGTGGTTACCCTAGCTCAAACATGATGCATTGGAATGGGAAAAGGTTCAGAAAAGGGCGATATAAATGATGAGGGGTATGGAACAGCTGCTCCATATAAGAAGAGACGGGGGCTTTTCAGCTTGCAAAAAGACGAATTAGGGGGATGAGACAGAGATCTGTAAAATCATGACTAATATGGAGAAAGTAAATATAGAAGTGTTATTTACTTCTTCTCAAGCCACAGGAAATAGGGGGTCACCAAATGAAATTAATAGACAGCAGGTTTAAAATAAACAAAAGGAAGTATTTCTTCACACAATGCATAGTCAACCTGTGGAACTCTTTGCCAGAGGATGTTGTGAAGGCCAAGACTATAACATGATTAAAAAAAGCACTAGATAAGTTCATGGAGGATAGAGCCATCAATGGCTATTAGTAAGGATAAGCAGGGATGGTGTCATTAGCCTCTATTTTCTAGAAGCTGGAAATGGGGGAGAGAGGATGGATCACTTGATGATTACCTGTTCACTTCGTTTCCTCTGAAGCATCTGGCATCGGCCACTGTTGAAATACAAGATACTGGAATAGATGAACCTTTGGTCTGACCCAGTATGGCTGTTCTTAAGTTATGCCTCATAGAATCATAGAGCTGGAAAAGACCTCAGAAGGTCATCAAGTCCAGCCCCCTGCTCTAGGCAAGACCAATCCCAACTAAATCAACCCAGCCAGGGCTTTGTCAAGCCGTGACTTAAACACCTCTAGGGATGGAGATTCCACTACTTCCCTAGGTAACCCATTCCAGTGATTCACCACTCTCCTAGTTAAATAGTTTTTCCTAATATCCAACCTGGACCTCTCCCACCGCAACTTGAGACCATTGCTCCTTGTTCTGCCATCTGTCACCACTGAGGACAGCCTTTCTCCATCCTCTTTGGAAGCTCCCTTCAGGAAGCTGAAGGCTGCTATCAAATCCCCCCTCACTCTTCGCTTCTGCAGACTAAACAGACCCAACTCCCTCAGCCTCTCCTCATAGGTCATATGCTCCAGCCCCCTAATCATTTTGGTTGCCCTCCGCTGGACCCTCTCCAATGTGTCCACATACTTTTTGTAGTGGGGCCCCAGAACTGGACACAATACTCCAGATGTGGCCTCACCAGAGCCGAATAAAGGGGAATAATGACATCTCTGGATCTGCTGGCAATGCTCCTCTTAATGGAACCTAATATGCCATTAGCCTTCTTGGCTACAAGGGCACACTGTTGACTCATATCCAGCTTCTCATCCACTGTAACCCCCAGGTCCTTTTCTGCAGAACTACTACTTAGCTGGTTGGTCCCCAGCTTGTAACAATGCTTGGGATTCTTCCGTCCCAAGTGCAGGACTCTACACTTGTCCTTGTTGAACCTCATCAGATTTCTTGTGGCCCAATCCTCCAATTTGTCTAAGTTACTCTGGACCCTATCTCTGTCCTCAAGTGTATCTACCTCTCCCCCTAGCTTAGTGTCATCTGCAAACTTGCTGAGGGTGCAATCCATCCCCTCATCCAGGTCATTAATAAAGATATTGAACAAAACCTGTCCTAGAACCAAACCTTGGGGCACTCCGCTAGAAACCGACCGCCATCCTGACATCGAGCCATTGATCACTACCCGCTGGGCCCGGCCTTCTAGCCAGCTTTCTATCCATCTTACCATCCATTTATCCAATCCATATACCCTTAACTTGCTGGCAAGAATATTGTGGGAGACTGTATCAAAAGCCTTGCTAAAGTCAAGGTATATCACATCCACTGACTTTCCCATGTCCTCAGAGCCAGTTACCTCATCATAGAAGCTAATCAGATTGGTCAGGCACGACTTGCCCTTTGTGAAGCCATGCTTACTATTCCTAATCACTTTCCTCTCTTCCAAGTGCCTCAAAATGGATTCCTTAAGGATCCCTTCCGTGATTTTTCCAGGAACCGAGGTAAGACTGACCGGCCTATAGTTCCCTGGATCGTCCTTCTTCCCTTTTTTGAAGATAGGCACTACATTTGCCTTTTTCCAATCATCTGGGATCTCTCCCGATCTCCATGACTTTTCAGATAAATCTGCTGGCTAGTTCTATGTCTTCTCTCCTTCTCTTTAGCTCTTGTTAGCTTTTCGTTGCACTAAATAGGCTGTAGACAGAAGATGTGTCAGACCCTTTTAATCAGGCCTGGGCAATGCATGGGGAGTTGCATGCCTCACCCAAAATCAATTGTTGAATATTGTTGGCTTAGTTGATGGCCAGCCTTTCATATGTTAGCGTAAGGCCAGATTTCAATTGTAAATACCGCCTGGAGTTTACTTACGAATTCTCAGTGCTGTGAAATTAAGGTGCTTATGGCACCACTGTTCCTAAACTACTCTAACTAACACTTGATACACTATGAGCTCTATGCCAAAAATCTATACAAAGGGCTCTAAATACAAGGTGGTAGTAGCATTTGCATTTTCCCTTCACCTAATTTTTGTTAGAACACATATAAGTTAAGCAATTCCTGATAGATCAACCCAGTGATTTCAGAAAATACTGAACAGCAAAAAGGCTAGAGGGGAGTTGGTGAAAAAGGCTGGTTGTCAACAAACTTCTGACTGCCCAAACAGCTGTCTCTATGGTTAGTCTCTTATAGGGTGTGTCTAGACTACATAGCTCCGTCGACGGAGCCATGTAAAGTAGTTTACTCGACATAGTCAATGAAGCGGGGATTTAAATAATCCCCGCTTCATTAAAATAAAAATGGCTGCCGCGCTGTGCTGACAATCAGCTGATCCGGCACAGCGCGGCAACCTAGACATGGATTGGTCGACAAGGGAAGCTTTTGATGACCGCTCCTGTAAGCCTCGTAAAACATGAAACGAGGTTTACAGGAGCGGTCGACAAAAGCTTCCCTTGTCGACCGATCTGCGTCTAGACTGCCGCACTGTGCCGGATCAGCGCGGCTGCTATTTTTATTTTAATGAATCGGGGATTATTTAAATCCCCGCTTCATTGACTATGTCGAGTAAACTACTTTACATGGCTCCGTCGACGGAGCCATGTAGTCTAGACACACCCATAGTGACCTGGATTTCCATTGACGGAAAAGCTCACAGGCAGAAGAGGAGCACTACTTTCTCTGCTGTAGTTTGGGAATGAATATTTTCTATGCACTAGGTTCTGCTTTCTCAAGCTTTGAAGAAACAAAAGACCTTAAACACCCCTTGGGCTGTAAATACTTAGGATGTCATTATCAAAATTGCAGTGGCAAGTAAAGTAGGAAGTAAATGTTATGTTCCCAAGCTGCTGATTAAAGAAAGACAAATTTACTCTTTTTTTTTTTAAATGCGGTGTGTGTTTAAAGGCTGTAATTGGCACTGAAGAAGGCCTTTTACTTGTGTTCCCCAGGCCTGGATGTCTGCACTTATCTCATTCTTGGCATCCTCCCATTTTCAAGTAAGACGTGGCAGTAAAGTATTCTGAGGCTGTGCCAAAGACCAGCAGCAGATTGTTGAAGGAAAAAAGTGATTCTTACATGTTATGCTGAGATCTAAGCTGCTAAGGAATTAAGCTAATGTGTTTACCCTGTAGAGTTAAGGGAGAAAGATTGTTTTTTGGAGTGGCAGAAAGTTCTTTGCCAGTGGTTCTGAGCATTGTGAATATGGCTGGATGAAGAAGAACTCACATCTGTGCCACAATTTAACTGCTGTGCTCTCAGAATTGGCCTCCCTTGTGATAGTTACTTTGGTTAAGTGCAACAGAGAAACATTCGATGACACTAACCGGTCTGGATCTGAGATAGTCAGTGGTGTGAAGAAGAGAGCAGCCCTGTAAGAAACTATGTGAGAAAAGACTTTTTTTTTAAATGTATCAAAGAAATGGGAGTGATAAAGGTTGGGAGCATGTGATTTTAAATGTATATTAACTATGGATCAAACTTCCCTACTAAGAGTGTTTTATAGGAAAAGAACATTTCTGCTTACCCCCTGTGGCAGACTAATGCATTATCAATTAACCTGTGTGTGTGTGTGTGTGGGGGGGGGTAACCCCAATCCAACATATTTATTAAATGCTATCTTGGAATATTGAATGGAGTAATGGTGCTACAGTTAGGGAGGAGAGTACTGAATGGGAAATGAAGATTGTTATTTTGAACATATATATTGGTCCATAAACACATGTGTATTAATTTGTGGGAATCTGCCTTAAAAAGGATATCCTTCTAATATAGTAAATCTGTGCTGGAATAGGAGAAAATGGTAGGATGACTAGACAACATAAGAATGGCCATACAGATTCAGACCAAAGGTCCATCTAGCCCAGTATCCTGTCTGCCGACAGCGGCCAATGCCAGATTACCCAGAGGGAGTGAACAGAACAGGGAATCATCACGTGATCCCTCTACTGTCATCCATTTCCAGCCTCTGACAAACAGAGGCTAGGGACACCATTCCTACCCATCCTGGCTAATAAGTATTGATAGACCTAACCTCTATGAATTTATCTAGTTCTTTTTTGAACCCTGTTAAAGTCCTGGTCTTCACAACATCCTCTGGCAAGGAGTTCCAGAGGCTGACTGTGCGCTGCATGAAGAAAAACTTCCTTTTGTTTGCTTTAAACCTGCTACCTACTAGAGATGTTAAGGAAGAGTTTTTTTGATAGCATATGTTTTTTGAAGGCTAAGAATGGAATAGGATGCAGTGCTGAATGATGGAGAGGGAGGAAAATGTATTTAAATTTTAAATGACATGGAGAGAGGATAATATTCCTGATCAGGTTTTATGAGAGAAACAAGTTCACTGGCCCCAAAGAGCTTGTCTGCATCTGAACTGGAACCAGGAAATAGTTTATTCCAAGCATTGGATCTGACCAGAATCTGGTTCAGGTTTAGCATCCATCTGAAATGTTATGGGATTCAGATGTGAGGTTCTGATTTTGCCCTTCGTTACAGTCTTAGTTCAAAAGTCTCTCCAAAATGCATTGAAGCAGATTGGAAAGGGATGTAATATCACATGAGAAGAAATAGCTATAAAATTTTCATCAGGCTGGCCACCTTGAAGATGCAGAGTCTTTAAGTTTGCATATCAGGCAAGTTGCTCTAAGCTCTGCTCTGAGCGCTAATTGTCGCATGGTTCCAAACAAAACATCTTATCCAGGCAATGAAACATTTGGAAACGAAAAACCGATTTTGCTTGGTTAACATATCGAATTTGGCCACATACCTAATACACGAAGTTAGCTCCTCCCCCTCATTTCTCATTCTGCTAGTTAAAGATGCCTGTTCCCCTCCTTAATTTATGAAGAAGATACTTACTACAAAGCAGATAAAGTCATGGGGGGAGGGCAAAGAGGGCAGTTGCACAGGGGCCTGGCATTTTTAAGGAGCTCGGAGGTTGCGACCGCCACAGCGCAGTAGCAGTGGTGGCTGCCGGGAGCGCTGGGGCCTTTTCAAACACCACAGCAGCGTGGCTCTGAGGGCTGGTGGGTAGGGCCCAGCGCCGCATTCTGGGTGGAGCTAAGGGCTGACTGTCCTCAGCCCCACCTCTTCTGCCCAAGGCTCCACCCCTTCCGGGGTTGTGGAGCTGCCCCTCCCACTCCTTGCTTCTGGGCCACGGTGGCGAAAGTTTTGTTCCTGGGTGGAAAAGGGGGAAGAAACATGGCAGCCACCACCCCCTGTCTTGAGTCGCTCCTCATCCTCAACTCTCACTCTTGCACCCCCCCACATTGCCAGCCCCCTGTCCTGGAGGACCTGGGCACCCCAGGTAAGTATTCTAGTCTTAAATAAGTGTTGCATTATGCAACAGTGTGTAAATTGTGACGGGGGATGGATGGGAACAACAAGCCTCTCAAATAGCACACTCTTAAAATACAAAAATGACAATTAAATCTCTAACGTATCAATGAGCCTTTGGATAACAGACTCTGAGAGCCTGCAACTACAATAATGATTAGAAAAAGATGCTTTTAGGTGGAGAAAAATAGACCCATCCTGCATCATTGAGTTGAGTAATTCTACTACTTGACTAATGGCCAGTTTTCATATTATGCTTCATAAATATTAATATTAGCCTCATGGATTTAATGGATCACATTAATTCCTGTCCGAATGCCATTGACTTCAGTGCAGTTATACCTGGGATTAATTTGGCCTACCATTTCCCAATGGCGTAAGTGTCGCAAGTGAAAATGGTCTCAGTTATGGTTTATTAGTTCGAACTAGGGTGGCTAATGTAGTCATTCAAACTTGCAAATGAAGCCCGGGATTAAAATATTTGCATGTTCCCGGGCACCGCCATTTTTAAATGCCTCGTAGTTCGGACTCCCTGCCCGCGGCTACACGCGGCACGGGCTAGGTAGTTCGAACTAAAGCCCCTAATTTGGACTACCGTTACTCCTCCTGCAATGAGGTGGCCAGGAGCTAACCCCGCTGAGACTCTGCAATTTCCGCCCCTTATCAACTAATCGACTCGTTGATGGAAATTCCATCGACGAGTTGATTAGCTGATTAAACGCCATTTAACATCCCTAATCTGCATCCATATCCTGTGGCTATAGAGTGGATATATGTACATTTGTAGGGTTCTAGATATGAAATTTTTATCTGCATCTGCAAAAATGAACCGTGGATGTCCTCATTCCTGCGGGTATAAAAGCAGATATCTGTGGATTTGCAGGGCTCATTACATAAGGGTATGTTTTGGAATGTAGCTGATTCTCTTACGTCATGAAATTTGTCAAAGCAATTTCTTAATACAAAAATGTGCCATCTAGATGGGAAATAAAATAAAAGTGTTTTTTTTTAAATTTTCACTTTCATTCATGAGAGATGTTTCATGCATCTGGCTACTTTAGAAATGATAGAGGAAAATATCTACAAAAAGGAAAAAAATGCACAGTTAGTGTGTAAAGACTTGGTCTTCAAATACTCACTTTTTCTAATGTCTGTGGCTAGGACTGCTGGATCTCTCATTATATGATTTTATTAGGCTCAAGTTCTTCCCAAGCGCCAGAACTAGCTACTCTGAACTCCGGAGTGAATTTAAAGTTAGTATGTTGGGTGAGCATCTGAAATGTCTGCTGCTTTTCTGAACTTACAAAAATTGCTCCTCCTATTTCTTCCTCAGGCTTCCTACTTTTCATACCTCATCATAGACCTGTTCCTAAGCTTACTGATGGCTTTGCATCAGGCCCTAAAAACAAGAGCTTTTGAAACAGATCTGTTTGTCTGGCGCTTAGCCACTTGTCTGGTTTAATAGATGCAGAAAGATTTTTTGCATGTTTTGTCAGCTACCTTTTAATGTGGACAAACATCTCTAAGCGTATGGTTGTAAGAATGAGGGGATTCATATGTCCGCAGTAAATTATTGGATACTGCTGTAGCATGTCTGGGCACCAATTTACCCTCTTCTAGAATCTTCCTTCTTACCCCAGTGACAAACTGCTCTGGACCATAGCCTTTCCTTGGCGCTTTGAAATCGAACGTATCTCATTCCAGCTCATTCTGACCTTTAGAACTGGAATTTTAAACACACTTTGTCAGCATTGAGCCCTGCAATATGCTCTAGTCAGTAATCTGCTGAACCACTCCTGTTCCTTCCAATATCCATCTCTCTCTCTTGTAATAATGTAAACCTTCAGAAGAGCCAGCTTCAAGTAGCGGATGCTGCCTTCTCCCAAAGCTTTTCACCTTTTCCAAATAAGGGAATTACTTGGGAAATGTGTGCATTGGAAGGGTTTGTTAACTGACAAATGAAACGGTCAAAATTAAACTGGAAAAAATCTATGCAGCATTGACTTTATCTCAGAGAAATAATTGGGGAAAGGGGTCTTTGTTCTTAACAAGCAATTGGCATGATTGATTCTGTACATAAGCACTTAATGCGATCCTTTCAAGGTAATTATGGGTTTCCTTTGATTTGTTTTTTTCTGGGAGTCTTCTAGTGATGGCAGAGTTCATTCTGATCTTCCTAGGGAGGAAGTGCCTGTAGGAATAAAGTATAGTATCTTGACAGTTTTGCTTGGCATACATGATACCACTGATAAAACAGGTTCTGGAGACACAGCTCTCTGAGGTAAGGCAGCATTATTTTACTGCTGGGTGCAGTGCCTAATCCAGGATCATGCACTGCCCTGGGCAAAGCCCAGCTACTGCTCTAACCACTAGCTTAGATTTGCTATGCTAAAAGAAAGATTGTCTTCTAAGGCCAGGTCTATGCTAGGGGATAAGTTCAAATTAAGACACACAACTCCAGCTACTTTAATTGCATAGCTGGAGTTGACATAGCTGATTCGAAACACTCCCGTCGACTTCCCTTACTCCTCAGGAGGAGTAGGAGTACTGGTCTCGATGGGGATGCTCTGTGTTTGATTTAGCAAGCCCTTACTAGACCCGCTAAATGGAGTGCCAGAAGATTGGCCTCCAAAGCGTTGATCCACGGGTAAGTATAGATGTGGCCTCAAATTCCATTGAAGTCAAAAGTAGTAGAAATCAGTTAAAATCAGGCTGCCTCTATTTAAGTGCCTAAATATGGGACCACAGAGCAATTTAGTTTAAGTTGTTTTCTTTTCAATGTTCCTAAAACTGAGGCTTTCCCCTCTGTATCTGCTACTTCAATGGACACAGCACAGTCAACTGTTGAAACTCCTTGCCAGAGGATTTTGTGAAGTCCAGACTATAACAGGGTTCAAAAAAGAGCAAGATAATTTCAAGGAGAATAGGTCCATCAATGGCTATTAGCCAGAATGGGCAGTAATGGTGTCCCTAGCCTCTGTTTGTCAGAAACTGGGACTGGGTGACAGGGAATGAATCACTTGATGGTTACCTGTTCTGTTCATTCCCTTTGGGGCACTTGGCATTGGCCACTGTTGGAAGACAGGATACTGAGCTAGATGGACCTTTGGTCTGACCCAGTATGGCCGTTCTTATGTTATGTTCTTAAGATTGGGGTTAAGATTGCTCAGGAGTTCAGAAGAAATGGAGACGGCCAGCCACTTTTAAAACAAGATGCAGTTGGAGGAGAGAATAAGGTTGACATCTTGTCAAAGTCTCCATGTTTCCTTGATCCAGATCTGTGTGAGGCTTGCAGTCTGAGTGATAAGGGGATATTTACTTTGCTGTAGTTCGAAAGGATTCTGCATCTGAATCAGGCCCAGTAGTAAAGTTGTCAATAGACTGAGAATGTTGAGGAGCGCATGATAAATAATTTCACTGCATGTTCTCTGGCTAGTAATATTATAAACGTTATTAGCAAAAAACCCCAAACCAAAACAAACGAACAAACAAAAACCAACAACCCCAACCCTCAAGATTATAGACACTGCAATATACAGCAAAGAAGAGAGAGGGGATATAAAAAGTCTGGCACTTACATACTCACATCATCCGTTGCAGGGAACACTGGAATCGGTGAGGCAATCTGCGTAAGGTCATTAGGCCAGTGTGTTCCAACATATCCCACTGACTGTCCATATGCTGGGTCTTTTATAGGGAGTTACACTGATGCCCCCTATGTTATGCATATTCAATTATGGTTTCAACCTTCTTTGTCATACATACTTCCATGGCTTAATAATACTGGGGTCTGGTGTTCCCTGTAAGCCAGTGTGTCTCAAAGTGGTCCATGGATCAACTCTGGGAAAACCTGCTAACTGGCTGCTCTGGTTTGTTTATTTACAGCTCCATAGCCACAGAGCCTCCTGGCTCCCATTGTCTGTGTTTCACCGTTTGCAGCCAAGGGGAGCTGCAGGAAGCAGTGTGGGCCAGGCCGCTGCTTCCCACGGCTCCCCTTGGCTGCAAATGGCGAACTGGAGCCAATGGGAGCTGCAAGGCCTCGTGGCTGCGGAGCCAGTAAATTAAACAAATTGGAGTGGCCAGTTAGCAGGTTTCTCAGAGTGGATCTGCGGACCACTGTGAGACACATGGCTGTAAACTGAATGCTTGGGTGGCCACCCAGAAGAGATTCAAATGACTCCCAGCTGATTAGCAGAACGCCCACAATGCCCACAGCCGGTAGCATGAGTTTCTATTGATGGTGCATATCTGCCCATGCCTCGATGCACACAAAATTGTATTTCTCACATGGATGGAAAAAATTAGCTGGAGCCTCTCTCTATCTTCAATAGGTCAATTAGTCATGTTATAGCCATTAGCACTTATGTCATTTGCAAGGGCACACCTGTGTTTAAAAACAGGTAAATTCTGGTTAAGATAAACATCCTTTTTAATTTTCCCTAACATTCCAAAAGTATACTTTTATGGTACTTCATTTTGCCTTTTTCCATCTTTTGTTTACTATAATACTTATCTTGTGACTTATGGTCTAACTGTTGGTTAAATACAACTTGCCTTGTAACTACCTATATCATTATTGCCGTTTTATATCTAGGCCTTTGTTATGCTTAGCAGAGGCCTGTAGGTTCTTGCATTACAGCCTTATAATATTAATGCTTTTCTTATGTAAGCTCAATTTATATATGGCTGGCTACAAACTCCAATTTGAGCCTTTTAGGGTTAAAAGATACATACACATGTGGAAATTCCCTTTTATAGCTCTACTTCTAATCTAAACCTACTCTCTCTCCCTTCACCAATCCACTTTTCTGGTCCCAGGCATTCAAGGGGAAATCCAGTAATCTGTATTGTTTTACTCTTGTTTTGTTTGGAGTAAACCTCCCAGTTATCCCAAATGCTCCCACTGCTGCAATAATTCAATGTATTGAATGTAATGAACCTTATTGTTAGTAATCTCCACAGCTGGGTGGAGCCTGCTGTTCTACCTTTTTTTTTTTTTACTTGTTTATTAAGCGCTCTTTATTTTGGCCATTGTGTTTGATGCTCTATTCCCCTGGGGCCCCTCAGGAAAATAAGACATTGCATCTTAAAATATCCTGTTGAATAAAACTGCCTGAAAGAAATACAGATACTTGTTTTATGACACAGACTGACTATGCAAAGGAAAGTGGGGAATGTAGGTCCCCAAGGAGTAAGGGAGAGGTGCTTGTGTGCTCCCTCACCTTCTCCTTTGAACATGATGATGAAACAGATGAAAGTCTCCTATTACTTTTAATTGCCCTTTCCATTCTCTGCAGCAAACTGAAGCCTGATTTTAGAAAGACTGTAAATGAACAATACTAAAAAGACCATAACGAGGCAGCACCCTCCCTTTGTTTCAACTGTCGTACTGTAGCTCATTGTATATAGCTACCATGGGTCATTATGTCATTGAGAGGGTCTGAAGCAGCCCTGTCACATGAGTTTGTTAGTACATTAGTGCAGTGGTCTCCAGCCTTTTTAAGCATGAGATCACTTTCTGAATTTAAGTGAAATCCAGGATCTACCTCAGACCCAAATACTCTTGCCCCGCCTCCTTTGTGTCCCCTTCTCTGAGGCCCCGTCCCTCCTCACTCCATTCCCCCTTTTTTCCTCCCCCATTCTCCCTCACTTTCACCAGGCGGGCAGCGGGTTGGGGTGCAGGCTCTGGTCTTCGATTAAGGGATTTGGAGTGCGAGAGGATCTGAGCTGAGCTTGGGGCAGGCAGTTGGGGTGCCGGTGGGGTTCTAGGTGCAGGCTCTGGGAGGGTGTTTGGATGCAGGGGTGCTTGGGGCGAGGCAGGGATTTGGGGGGCAGGACGGGGTTCATGGCTGGGGTAGGGTTTCAGGATGTGGGATCCAACTGGGCACTGCTTACCTCAGGTGGCTTCTGGGTGGTGGTGCAGTGGGGCTAAGGCAGACTCACCCCTGCCCTGGCCCAGCACCACTCTCAAATGCAGCCAGCAAACTCCCTCCCAAGTCCTGATGTGCCCCCTCTCTGCTCTGTGAAGATAGGATAGAGAGCGGGAGGGGGGCACCTTGACATCAGCACCCCTCCTCTCCCTCCCCTGACCTGCCCAGCAAGCAGGAGGCTCCTAAGGGTGGAGGGAGGCAGCTCCAAGGCAAAGGGCCAGAGATGCACAGCAGTGGGGGGAGGGGCACCCGAAGAGCAGGCACTTGATAGCCTCTTGGCCAAACCAGTCAGGATCACCTGTCAGAGGCTCCAAGATCTACCAGTAGATCCCGATCGACTGGTTGGTGACCACTGCTTTAGTGTATACATTAGACTAAAATCTGCTGTTGCTGACACTCTGCTTGTAACTAACAGGCTTAATTGTGGAAGTACAAAGTATCTCTGGCCTGTTATTCCTACAGGTACCTTCCTCTTGCATCCTCAGGATCCTGCATATACAACATGGGCCTTGCCTAGCATCAGCAGCTTTCTCTGCACAGCTCTACTCACCAGTAAGCATAGCTCTGTGTTGCCTATGCTAGGCAAAACTCATTTCTGACAACAGCATGGTATATTCTGTAGAACTCATGTATTAACAAATTTGAGAGGCCTACTTTAAACCTTAAGAGGGTAAATCAGAGTTAAAGGTGAAAACCATTATATTACATGTTAAGAATATGGTGGGCCCATTAATTATCCCATACATGTCCCCTCCATGATGTAATGAACTTTGATGACTATATAAACAAAATTGCAATTAAATAATATCTTTCCTTTATAGACCTCAAAGTATATTACTTGGATTAACTACCTTTTGTAACACCAAGGTGAAGTTAATCATTTTCTTTTCATTTCCATTTCACAAACTGGGAAACTCCAGCAAAGAAAGTTGATTGTGAGTTGGTGATGAGTTAATGACAGAGCTAGGACTGGAAGTCAGGATCCTGCAGGAGCTCTTCTCATTAAACCAAATTCCCTTCAAACTTTATACTAGCTGCCTGCAGAGATCTACTGAGAAATTCTCCTGAAGTCTAAAATCAAGCCTATGTGTATCTACAAAGATGGTATGGCATATAAAATGTGACAACATTCTGAAGCCACCTGTGTAACACGGAGCATGTATAAGGGTGTTGCCTTATGAAGGGGTTATCAGATTTTTTATTATAATCCCATACAATAATGTCTTCTGAAAAATAATTGTTCAATGCTGTGTAACTTATAATTATAGTATAATTCTGATCACTCCCCAGTGTAAATCAGTAAGTAGCTCAGTTGAAATTCGTACTTATACACATGTAAAGGGCTCAAGACTTTTAAGTCATTGTCCCATCTAGTGCCCATTTAGCTGGTACTAAATATACTATGAATTGCAAAATAGAATTCACCCCTTCCTGTCCTGGGTTGAACCTAGAAAGTCATTATGATCTGGCTGCTGGCTCTGCAACTATGGCTAATTGAAACCTAATCCTCTCCAAGTTGCATTGATTTCATTGATACTATTGCATGACAAGGTTCTAATACAAAGAGAAGGGAACTTTAAATGAGAATAGCCCCATAAACGTTGGTTCTATTCAGGTTACAGGTAAATCAGTGTCTAGGAAATGGAAGAGAATACATAGTCAAAGGCAAAGGAAATGTTTACAAACTTCAAGTGTATGGAAAACCAGCACTGTGTAAAAATGAATAAGCAATAACAATTGCTTGCTGGTGTCCTTAACAGCCAAGTGATGTACTTCCTAATTAGAACACTGCCTCTTGGGATAGGGCTAATTAGGTGATTTAAGTTGGAGAGGGAAGAGATGAGAATAGGTTTTTTTATAGTTTATTTGCTCATTACTAGAACTCTTGAAATGCAGCTGAAATGTAGCATTTCTTTCCAGAAAGTTCTCTGCTTTTGCAAATACTATGTTAGGGTATGTCTACACTACAAAGTTAATTCGAACTAACAGTCGTTAGTTCGAATTAACTTTCATAGCGTCTATACATACAAACCGCTAGTTCAAACTTAATTCAAACTAGCGGAGCGCTTAATTCGAACTAGGTAAACCTCATTCTATGAGGACTAACGTCTAGTTTGAATTAAGTAGTTCGAATTAAGGGCTGTGTAGCCACTTAATTCGAACTAGTTGGAGGCTAGCCCTTCCCAGCTTGCCCTGGTGGCCACTCTGGGCCAAACCAGGGAAACTTTTCTGCCCCCCTCCCGGCCCCAGAGCCCTTAAAGGGGCACAGTCTGGCTACAGTGCTTGTGCCAGTTGCAAGCCTGCCAGCACCCAGCCAGCAGACCCTGCACCTGGCATGGCACAAGCCAGCCACCCGCTGCCACCCAGCCCTCCGCCTCTTCCCAGGACCAGGCTGGCGGCTCCCAGGAGCCTGCCCGGGGCCGCAAGAGGCAGGCGCCCGCCTGGTCTAGTGCGGAGATCATGGACCTCATCGAGGTTTGGGGGGAGTCCTCCAACGTTCACGACCTCCGCACAAGGCACAGGAACGCGGCCGTCTACAGCCGCATGGCTGCCAGCCTGGCCACCAGAGGCCACATGCAGACCCAGGAGCAGGTTTGCATGAAAATCAAGTTGGTCCAGTGAGACCCCCGACCCTGAGCTTAGAACATAAGAATGGCCGTACTGGGTCAGACCAAAGGTCCATCTAGCCCAGTAGCCTGTTTGCCGACAGCGGCCAGCACCAGGTACCCCGGAGGGGATGGACTGAAGACAATGACCAAGTGATTTGTCTTGTGCCATCCATCTCCAGCCTTCCACAAACAGAGGCCAGAGACACCGTTCCTACCCCCTGGCTAATAGCACTCCATGGACCCAACCTCCATGAATTTATCTAACTTCTCTTTAAACTCTGTTATAGTTCTAGCCTTTACAGCCTCCTGTGGCAAGGAGTTCCACAGGTTGACTATGTGCTGTGTGAAGAAGAACTTTCGCTTATTAGTTTTAAACCTGCTGTCCATTCATTTCATTTGGTGTCCTCTAGTCCTTCTGTTATGGGAACTAATGAAGAACTTTTCTTTATTCACCCTCTCCACACCACTCATGCTTTTATAGACCTCTATCATCTCCCCCCTCAGTCTCCTCTTTTCTAAGCTGAAAAGTCCCAGTCTCTTTAGCCTCTCTTCATATAGGACCTGTTCCAAACCCCTAATCATTGTAGTTTCCCTTTTCTGAACCCTTTCCAAGGCCAAAATATCTTTTTGAGGTGAGGAGACCACATCTGTACACAGTACTGAAGATATGGCATACCATAGTTTTATACTTCCCTCCTCCTTCTTCCCTGGCTTCCCCTTCCAGCTCCCTCCTCCCAGGTTTCCCCTCCTCTCCCACCCTCTCTCTTCCTCTCCCACCTCCTTTTCCCAGTCTCCCAGAGGTTAATCCCCCAGTTTTGTTAAATAAAGAGAGTTTCTATTTTTGAACACGTGTCCTTATTTTTTACATCAGGAAGGGGGCTAGGAGGTAAGTGGAAGGAGGTGAGGAAGGATCAGCACGAGCCCCTGATGGGGAGGACTGGGGTGGCTCTGCGGGCTCCTCGGGTGGAAGCTCTCCTGCAGGGCCTCCTGGATCCTGACAGCCCCTGATTGACCCCCAGATGGCAGCCTGTGGCAAGTGCAGCCGGCTGATGGCCTGTGGTTGTGATGTAAAAATGTGTGCCGAGGTGGGCACTCAGAGGCACTCCAAGACAGGACTGCTTTGCTGTCCCTCATCGAGGTAGACAAGCAAGCGGGGAACCCTGAGAACTGTCTGTCCGGGGTGGAGGTCGGGTCCCTTTAAGCACAGCCCTTGGCTAGCCTGAGGCAGCAGCTCCACGCTCTAAGTCCTAACCTGATGCCCTGCCGGCACTGGTTCCAGCCAGCCTTAACTTCGGTTCAGGGTCCACTCAATGTGGACATGCTAGTTTGAATTAGCAAAACGCTAATTCGAATTAGTTTTTAGGTCTAGATGCACTAATTCGAATTAGCTTAGTTCGATTAACTAATTCGAATTAAGTTAGTTCAAATTAGTGCTGTAGTGTAGACATACCCTAAGGGATTTTCTGAGAAACCTATTTATTATTTTTTGCATTTAAGCTGCCATAATGTACATGCTGCATAAACTGCAGGGAAAAAGAAAGCTGCCAGACATATTAGCAAACACTCAAGGCTCATCATCTGGATTTGTGAACTTAAACAGTTTACTGACCTTACTACGCTAACTTTAGGAAGCTAGAACAGACTACAGGAACCCGTTGAGTCTCCAAAGGCCTGGTACTATGAAACTCAACTCCCAATAAAGTTAATGGAGCTTCTGAAGAGCAAGGAAGTTTCTTCTTTCATCCTAGGAGAGAAGAGAAAAGAGTGGAAAAGTTCAGGGCCTTGTTGCACGAAGAAAGGTGAGACTTGCAGAGACAGGATTGATGCTCCTAAGGTTAACTCTAACAGTGTCTTTGGAGACCAACCTCCAGGCTTCAGAACAGGACAAACTGTGCCAACAGCCTTAATCTCAGGGGGAACCGATTTCCCCATGGCAAAGGCTAGAGGTCAGATGTCCTTGCTAATTCACTTGCTCTTTCAGTTGCCTCCAATGCAAGCAGCTGTGAGATGTAGTTAAAGAGGCGCCTCATCATTTCTTTGGGTGAGATCCCAAATGGTGAGGCAGGCCCCTGCTCTTCCTTCTTGAAGGCTTTTGCCTGATTCTTGTCATCACACTTGTTCCATGTGGATGTGTGCTGATAGGGAGAGGCTCTATGAGGCAAAACGGGCTGCCCTGTGTCATCAACAGGCTGATAATAGCTGACTGCTTCCTTTTCAGGGGGCCCATGTGGTACAATTGTATTGCTTTCCCAATATCTGGCAAGAACAGATACATGGAGACATAGGGTTGCCAGGTGTCCAGTATTCTACCAGACAGTCAGGTATTTGCGCTCTCTCCGGTAAAAAAAATCAGAAAATACCAGACACGTGCAATGTCTGGTATTTTCTGATTTTTCTGGCTGCGCACTGGACAGAAGCCTGGCATGGGTGGGGGGGAGCGGCTGGAAGGCGGGGCCACGATCGGCGCTGGGAGCCTGTGATTGCGCAGAAGCCTGGTGAGGGCGGGGGGAGTGGCTGGGAGTCCCAGCCACTCCCCTCGCCCCGTCAGGCTTCTGCGCAATCACAGGCTCCCAGCGCCGATCGCAGCCCCCCTCCTAGCCTGGGAGTCCCAGCTGGGAGGCGGGGCCGCGATTGCCCCTCTGGGTGCGTCAGAAGCCTAGCGAGGTCGGGGCTGGGAGTTCTCCACAATCATTTCAGCTGCAGGATAAAAAGGAGTTCTTCTAAATTTTTCTATAGCCTTAGTTTTAGAGGAATAGAAAACAATGAAAATAGCATGCACATTTGCACAATTACTTCTAAGCCTCTTTACATAGAGATGGTGTAGGATGAAAACTGTTTATTATAAAGTTAAGTATTTTTTTTTTTTTTTGCTCGACAAATTTTTAGCCCGCGTGTTCGGTATTTTTTGGGAGACCATCTGGCAACCCTATGGAGACAGCCAGGTGGCTTAAAATCAGCCAGGATTAAGGTGGAGATGAAGCTGATTGGCAGACGTATTTTAAGGAAGGATGGAGTCTGATTGCTCCTTCAGTGCTTAGGATTTTGTCGCTAACTTTGTATATGTGGATGCTTTAATGGGGCCACATTAATATGACAGCTCTGCTGAAAATCTCGAAGTGTGGCTTTCATTATCTTAGTATGGAAGAAGGATTATGCAACCAGCTTGACAAACTACTTCACTAAGCTGTGTTTGTGGCTGTCAAATCAGCAGTCCCTGCTTTATCCCATGCAAAGAGTGTATTGTTAAATGAGATTGAAATTCTTTTCATTTATGAATAGAATGTGCCAGTGTAAAGTCCAACATGCTCATGAACATTTGAGTGGCTTATACACCCTCCCAATTTGTTAGACTCATGCTGTCTCCAACTGTACTATCAGAGATTTGCATTTTTTTGTTTCACTCCTATTAAAGATGAGAAATTAAGAGAAAAGGCCAGTAACCCTTAAAATACAGAATCAAGAGGTCCTCTCAGTTGCACTGCTGAAACTACATTGAATCCAATGGGAGTTTTGCCAGCATAATTGATAGAATTTGGCACAAAGACATGGACTATGTGTTAATATAGGAGTGGGAGAGAGGATAGCAGTTAAATGTATGGTGGGTAAAGTCCAAGCCAATGTGTTGTCATCATGCTATGCAAACAAAATAGCCTCAGGGCTCTGAAACGGCACAGTTTTGTAGAAAATCCTTGCCCATCTTTGCAATATATTCAAGTCTTCACCCGGCAAGGGAAGGGGAGGGAGTCTCTCCAAGCCAAATCCCTGTATTTAGGGGTATCTCCCAAGTCCCAAACAATCTCAAAGTGTGTCCTTTTACCCATATATCCCATATTCTCTGAGTTTGTCAAAATCTCCATGTCTATTTTTCATCAAGTATGACAACAAAGCACAATAATACCATAAAGTATTTGTCTAACTTTTACATTCTTTTCTATCATCTGATTTCAATTGACACTCTAGGTCGCTGTGTATAGCAGATTCTTTGAAAGCTTTTTAGAATTTGGCTCATTTGACAATAGTCTTTTTTTATATTAAAAAAAATTAACTGTGGTGGGCTTGAAGTGTGCTAAGATCCTGGTCTAACAATAGCTGCATGGGTGGGTGGGGCCAGTCTGAACCGGACATTTCCCATATTTTATGCTTGCTGAGTTTTGAAAAATAACATGCTTTTGACATGAAATTTAAACAAAGCTATGACTTTTTCTCATCGCTTTTTAAAACTGAGCCAAGATCATATTTCTTGCAGTATCTAAAATTATTAAGATATTGTATATGCTTCTCATTTTCTTTTAAATCTTCCTTAGTCTTGGTATATCCTGTGATCTAGAGTTACTCTTGGAGTGTGTCTAGACTACAGGGTTTTGTCGACAAAAGTGGCCTTTTGTCGACAAAACTATACCTGCATCTACACTACCGCCGCGTTTTATCGACAGTAAGTCGACAGAACGTGGCAGTTTTGTCGATGGTGGTAAACCTCGTTTTACGAGGAAGAACACCTTTGTGGACAGAGATCTGTCGACAACAGGCGCTATTGCATGCAAACTGCTTTTTCAAAAGAGAGCGTCTAGACTCTCTTCCGAAAAAGCGGCTTGCTTTTTCGACAATACTGATCGTAGTCTATATGCTCTTTTTCGACAGAGGCTTTGTCGACAGTATCTGTCGACAAAGCCTCTGTTGAAAAAGGTGTGCAGTCTAGACGTAGCCTTGGTTACCTATGTCTGCTAGGATTTTTGAGTCTTATGCCTTGATTAGGTCAGCTAAGCTATTGTTTCATAGCCCTTGAGGCTTGTAAGCTTAGTGCATTCCTGCCTTTTCTTACACCTGTGCCTTATGTAGCACATATCTATACCTACAGGTGACATTGGAAATGCCCACTACATCACAGAATCATAGAATTCTAGAACTGGAAGGAGCCTCAAGAGGTCATCATGTCCAGTCCCCTACCCTCATGGCAGGAGCAAGCACCGTTCTAGACCACCGCTGACCTGTGTTTGTCTAACCTGCTCTTAAAAATCTCCAATGATGGAGATTCCACAATCTCCCAGCGCTTAAATAACAAAACAACAATAAAAATGGCCCAAAACTGACTATACATAATCTATTTTTGTCTTAACATAAAGCAGCTTAGCAGAGGCAGTACAGTATATTAAAAAAGAACAGTGGTGCAATCTATCTCCGATTTGGGATGAGAATTTTAAGACAGCCTTCCTGATAACTGTTTGCCTCCCCCTCCCCCCCCAGCAAGTGGAAGACAAATGAGGTAATCTCAACATAAAGGTGCAGTGCACAAGCTGTATGATGGGTATAAAAGACTATAAATCATGAAATTGTTCTTTCAGTGCAAATAATGTTAACTAGAAATTTATCACTGTGCTGTGTATGCTTTGGGCTATAGACAAATGTTTATTTTTATCTATAATCACTTATCTATAGACCAAAACATATAATCCGTTTCTCTGTCTATATAGTATGTGTGGACATAGATCCAAGCTATGATGCATTTATCTTTTAATATATATTTTTTCACTAAGTGAAAGGTATTGTGAATGTGAGGGCATATGCTCTGCATTATCTCAAAGACCCAAATCATCTTCCCTCATAATACTTCTTTCCTTTTACTTTTCCAAATGCTTAATAGCAAATCTTCAGTGTGAAGCACTCAGATTTATTCCTAAACCCTTACACAGACAATTTACTCCTTAAAGTTGAAAGCTTGGATTTAATTTAAGCTGCCCTAGCAAAGCACACTCCTTACTCTTAGAAGACAAACATAAAACTCATAACTTTTGTCTAACTTTTGCATGTGCAAGGCGGTGGGGAACACACTAATTTGCCATTAGTCTGTCTGGCAACTTGTCTGAAGTGCTTTGTCAGAACCCTTCTCTCCCTCCCCGGTCTCCTTTTCTGTGGTTTTTCATTTGGTGTCATCCTTGCATGCAGATGTGACGGAGCGCTTTTGTACTGTGACCCTGTCACAATGTGAACGTGAGAAATATCAGATGATAACGGTGATGTACAAGGACGTAAAAATGGGCATTGTCAAATTGATTCTGAGTAGTTTGCTAGGATTGTTATTTTCCCTACACTTAATTATCTTGTTAAGCAAACAGCTTCAACAGCCTAATACACTTCACAGGCCTGGGCCAATTTCATGTATAGAAGATAATCTGCAACTTCAAACAACATCTGAGGGTAAAAGTTATTGTGAAGCAGTCATTATCTGCAGACTAAATGAAAAGATTAAAATCATGTGTCCTGTTGACACAATGTGTAAGTCACTAAGCCCTTCAAGACCTGGAAGCAAACCTACAGTCTCATTGCATTGCGGATATATTTTGCAGATATGGTTGCTGTCTGCAATGATGTTGTAGATGAATCATGCCTGATGTAATTGGCAAGACTTTGGATACCTTGAGGCTATGTCTAGACTGCAGGCTTCTTTTGGAAGAAGCTTTTCTGGAAGAGATTTTCTGGAAGACACTTCTTCCGAAAGAGAGAGTTCACACTGCAAAAGCGCATAGAAAAAGCGATCTGCTTTTTCAAAAGATAGCGTCCATACTGAATGGATGCTATCTCGCATGTAAGCTGTGATGACTATGGGTGGAATGGCCAGCAGGGCACCAGTGTTTTTTCCTCTTTCCTCTTCTTGCGAAAGAACTCCCTCTTCCCCATCCACACACGCCTTTTTCTTTCGGAAAAAGGCTTCTTCCTCGTAGAATGAGGATTACCGATGTCGGTAAAACCCCTCTGTGCTTTCAATTTTCTTTCAGAAGAACGCAATTGCAGTGTGGACGTAATTGAAGTTTTTTTTGGAAAAACGGCTGTTTTCCCAAAAAATCTCTGTAGTGTAGACATACCCTCAGTATCCCGATAGATCAGACAGCCATGGGGTTCATATACCACGCTGAACTGCCATCGTAGGGCTTACACAGAGCTTTATTTAAACCTTCCTGGCTCACTGGCAACCTCAAGAATTGTGAACGAGATTCCAAAAATAAAAAAATAAAAAATAAATCACCGACTGTCTTTAAAAATAAGATATTTAAAAAAATAAATCTGAGGCCTTTCAGCTTTTGAGGCTTGCATCTGCACTTCAGTCACATTTTCAAACTTTTCTCCACAGCCAGGAGAGTGGAGAAACTTTTAACTTACCTTTAAAAAAATAAAGCTGAGAGTCTCACATATTCACATGACTCCAAGAGCTGTGGCTTTATGCAAAACACCAAATATCACAAGACTTGTCAGGAAACCGTAAGAGTTACCAATGCTGTGTTGTGTGAGCACAAAGATGACAGACTCCGTGTTCTTAAGCAGAGAACTAGAGAATAACATCTTACCTGGGAGTCTTTTTTATTAAATTCCTCCCTGCAATATCCGAGTCTTCTTTGGGAACTAGAGGATAAACTCAGTTCTGCAGAGTCTGTACACAGGAGAACTGACAGAATTGCTGGGCCCCTGGTAAGGTGGGGTTGTTGGTGGTGGCTCCACATTCCCAGAAGGGGCAAGGCCTTGTGTGGCTAGGGTTGCCAGATGGTTGAAACAAAAATACCGAACACCCCCCCCGCCCCCTCCCCCCCAAAAAAAACACCGGGAAAAAATTCTGTTGAAGGGGAAAAAAAGGGGGGGAGACCAAAGTTGTTTAGCAAAAAGGACTCCAAGGACTTAAGCCAAAAAAAAAAAAAAAAATTAAAATAAAACAGCATTAAAACATGTCCCCTTTAAGAGTGAGTGCAGGGATAGGAACAGGGGAGCGGTTGAGCACTAAGAACCAGGGGAAGCATTGCTTCCCTTAGGTCTTTTGGCCAGCAGCCATTTTGTGCCAGCAGCCTTGGGGAACCAGGTAAGCATGGGGGCTGGGGTTGGAGGACATGGGGGCTGCGGGGGGGAAGCCGGGCGCTGAGTGTTTGTAGAGTTGCCAGGTGCCCGGCATTTTCGCCTCCTGGCCGGGGAAAAATTCAGAGAATACCGGACATCTCAGGTGTCCGGTATTCTCTGAATTTTTTTTACTGGACAGGAGCTGAAAAGACAGGAGCTGAAAATACTGGACTGTCCGGGTGAATACTGGACACCTGGCAACCCTATGTGTGGAAGGGCACGCACCCCTTCCCAGCCAGCTCTCAGTGCTACCCAGAGCGCGCTGTGTGGGGCTCTGGTGGTCATTTAAAGGGCCTGTGGCTCTGTCCACCACCACTGCTGCAAGGCCTGGGCCCTTTTGAATCTTTGGGCCTCAGGGCAACTGCCCCTTTATCTCCTTTGTCAGCAGGCCTGTCAGTACATTTCCTAACACAATGTGCCTCCTGATGCAGCATAGGTCTCCAGGAGCAGTAAAGAGGCCTTAGTGTAAATGAGAACTGTGCATTGACCCCAGAAGAATACTGTTGTCCTATAGGTGGATCTGGGACCTGGGATCTCTGGAGCTTGGGGCATGAGCCTCTATCGCATGAGCCAGAAGCCAGCTGGCTCTCAGCTCAGGCTGTAGACAGCAAACTCATTTTTCTCTCTGTAAGTGGTTGGCGGGCCACTACATCGGAGGGTGTACCACACCCAGCAGGTGCGTGGGTTACCCTGGCAATATCTGCAGTGTTTGAATTGTTTATTTCGTGGGATGCTCTTTGTATACAGAAGTAAGAAGGGGTTGCAGTGGCTTTTTTATTGTTCCGAACTCCTTTGTGTTTGGATGTGGTGGGGTTCTCCAAATGGGAAGCCAGTTGTCGGAGCTGTTGCTGGTACTGTGTCTCACAGTACCAGCAGGGGGTTGTGGATTGCCCATTCAGATGAATGGGGAATGCCAGAACTCACAAGATACATCTGGCTATAGATGAATGCTTTCACTGGCCAGCATCAGGCACTTTGCAACATCAGTAATCAATGAAGTGATTAGCAGTATTGGCATTTAAGCATGAGCATCTAATAGGGAAACTCCAAAGTTACCATGCTATGAAGATGAATGGTGTAGCTTGCACCTCTAATCAGTGCTCAGTCATGTCGCAGACATTGCAGAAAAACAGTTCTCCAAGCAACACTTAACTGTTATATCCTCTCCCTGAAGAGCTGGACACTGTTTAAATAAAAACTTATCTGGCAACAATGCAGGCTTGAATCTCCCCTTCCAAGCATGTGAGCACAGGGAGCAAGCCTGTGCAGAAATAAGGAGACTAGTCACTGTGCAGAGATGATGGGGGGAGAGAGGGTAGGGGAGAGGAAGTGGCTTTGTGGCATGTTTCCTTTTCCCTGTACCCTGGAAACCCTGTCAGGCAAGCTTGATGGGCTTCAGGAGTGGGGAGTACCAGAGTGCATGGCTCCAGGGGGCACAGCTGAATGCAGTATGCTCCCTCAGCTATCAGAAGACTTCCAGTTGGAAATCTATTTGGCAGTGCTGGCTGAGTAGCATTTGCTTTTCGCTCCCCTTTAAGAGTCTTTGGCAGCACAAATACGTCAGTAAATTGGTCGGATTTTCCCATAAATAAAGGATCATCTTTTTGTAATCAGTTCAACTAATGTGTATAGCAGAGTTCCTTGCAAGTGATAGCAATAACGGCAGCCTTTCCTGCTTGGATTCTGTTCACCTTTTACGTTTCAGCAACGAATTTGACTTCAGCAATTCCAGGGCCCGTTCAGAAATATTACCCTTAACTACAAGTATATTCTGTAAGGAAGCCATTGCTGCAGATTTGATCCAGATTGGGTTTGACACAATCTCCTTGCTATATCTGATTCATTGAGTCCACTCATTCATGCAGCTTGTTCACTTTAATGACATTGATTCATTTAAATTCTCTGGAGACGTTAATGCCAGCTGCATTTCATCCTCCCAGGCAAGCATTTGTTCCAACATGCAGCCCACAACTCAATCTCCTCACTGACCGGTCTCAGGATGTGTTGCCAAAGATGGTACGGGCTCCACCCATATATAGAAAGGCTGCAGTTTAAAAATCTTTTGAGGCTGTCTGCATTGGTCATCATTTTGTGACTTTTCAGTTTTGCCTGAAGGTGAGTGCCAGTTACCTGCTAGATAAACTAGAGCTGGTTGCAACATTTTTGATAAAAGTTTGGTTTATTGAAGTGTTTTGCAGAGATGTTTCCATTTCAAATAAGTTTTCTTGAGGCCAGGGCTTACTGGTCACTAAGGGCATGTCTGCACTAAAGGGGAAGGTCGATTTAAAATACATAACTCCGGGTATGTTAATTATGTAGCTCGAGTTGACGTATCTTAAATCAGCATCCACACAATGGGAGGTTGACTTCCCTTACTCCTCAAAAGGAGAAGGAGTAGCGGTGTTGATGAGTTCAATTTAGCACTTCTTCACTAGACCCGCTAAATTGAACCCTGGAAGATTGACCGCAGTATCATAGAATCCTAGGGCTGGAAGAGACCTCAGGAGGTCATCAAGTCCAGCCCCCAGTGGTGTTGATCTTTCCCGTAGTGTAGACATGCCCTAAGAGAGAGAGACAAACTGGTTATTACAGTACTGAGCAGAGATGTGGGTTAAAGTCTCTGCTCTGACTGAGTGATCTCATTTGAAAAATTCCACTTGGAATGCAGAACAAAACCAAATTTCAAAACATCAAAAGTGGCTGTGAAATGGAATTATCCTTTAGGCAGCTTTATGATAAGCCCTCTCCTGCCATCTTTTTCTCTGTCAAAGCACAGAACCAACCACCCAGAACTGTTTCTCACTTTGCAGAATCCGTATTGAAACTCTAATTCCGTTTCGGTTCTACAGAAGATTCTTAGCATCTCGTGGTTACTTTAACTTGGAACAAACCTGTTCTCCGTCTGCCTTCTCTTTTTGTTTCTTATTGCCTCATTGTTAATCCAAAGACCAGACACCACGGTGGCTGGAAAATAAGAAGGAAGAGAACGTTGGAAAACCTGAATTATTGTAGCTGAAGAAAAACCAGCTGGACTCTGAAACAAAGCAAAGCTCTTGTGAACTCTAAAGTTTAGATTCAATGGACACATCTGGGGACTCTACTTTAGAGTCAGTTTTCAAAGAGCCTGCAAGGGACATATATATAGTGAGCGAGAATGAGATTTTGTGATTGATTTTGCTTTTAAAGTGAAAAATGGCTCTGTAGTTAAAGGTGTGTGTGGAAAAACTTTGAAGTTGGAATGTGGGAGCAGAAGCTGCACAGAGGCTTTCTTATTGCCAAGTCACTGTTTATCAGGAGATACGTGAGAAACAAATAGAACAATAGAACACGACTGGACCAAAAGGACTAGTAGGAGGGTTGTGAAAATAACCAAAAGGGGAAGGATGAAATGGGAGCTGTGTAAAGAAGCAAGCTCATACATACTAGAATAAATACTGGGATCCCCACAACTTCACAATAGCTATCTGAGATATTGAGGGCATTTCCCACTGACTCAAGCCATTTAGTCACTTGTTTAGAAATATTTGGAACCTGATAGCATCACTAGCAAAGATGCATGAAGTATTCAGAGAGATTATATTAGTCCAAGGAAGCTAGGTGGGTCTGGCAAGCCATGAGATAGTAGCAATCTGGTCAGCGACGAGAATGAAGGTGATGGACGTGTGGCAGAGCTCAGTTTTTGAAATAAGAACTTCAGTTTGGGTTGAATTCATTTTATTTTTCAAAAGACTATCAAAGTAATTAATTCTCCATGAATGATCACATAACATTACAGGGCTGGAAGCTTTTGCATGGTAAGGGCTAAATATTCAAACTTGATTTTTCTTTATTTGCTAACACAATTTTAGGAATGGCAAAGAAGTTTGTGCGCACAAATCAGAGAACTGTTTCCTTGATTTGTACCTATGTAAGCCTATTTGCACAGGGAATTCTGGTTATATATGCACAAATTGGTTCATATGCAAAATTTTCAACAACAAGTTTAGAAGTTGGTTTAAAATATTGTCTCGGACTACTCTATTTGAGATTGTAAAATTGTTTGTGAAGTGACATAAATGTACATTACTGTATAAACGATGTTAAATAATAGTAGGTTAAAAAGCAAGAAAAGAAACTGGCTCCTTGCATGAAAACTAAAGGAAATGAATAGAAAAAGCACCTTGTAAATAACTTCTAGTTTCTTAGAGCAGTTTTAAAATTTGCAGGTTCCAGTCCAATACAAACAATAGCACAAGGGTTTAATATAATGAGGCATGAATGGATGGTATCAGAATGCATCCCACAGCATAAATTTCATGACATATAACTGGGAACATTTGTAAGGTGCAAACAAGTTAAGCCGTAAGCATGAAGTTTGTGAATATGTATGAAATAAACTGGGAGAAATGAATAATAGTAAAGGATAGAAGAGACATGTCAAATATGAAAAGCACTCAATATACTGGTCTGTACTGTATGTTAATTTATCTTTATGCTGTAATCAGGCCCAACCTTTAGAAGCATTAGTAGCAAAAATGATGCTTCTGTGAAGAGATGTACTCTGTATGTAGTCAGCTGCAAAGGGAAGCCATGAGCTGACAATTTTACTCTGGTTCCATTTGTAGCTGGCTTAGTCATGTGTGTGAAGAGAGCTTCATGCAATATTGCTAATCCCAAGTGTTCAAAAACATTTGAGTCAAATGCCTCAAAATTCTATGAGATGATCATTTTAAAAAGGGTAAAATTGTGATTCTTTCTATTTATTTGCTGTTTTTTGAGCCATGAAGGTTCATATTTTCTATTTTTTCCCCTATAACCATAAGACCTAGACACCCTTTTTAAGGTTGTAAATAGAAGCTGGGTGTCTCTCAGGCTATGTCTAGACTGCAGGCTTCTTTCAGAAGAAGCTTTTCCGGAAGAGATCTTCCAGAAAAACTTCTTCCGAAAGAGAGTATCCACACTGCCAAAGCGCATCAAAAAATGATCTGCTTTTTCGAAAGATAGCGTCCAGACTGAATGGATGCTATCTTGCATGTAAGCTGTGATTACTATGGGTGGACTGGCCAGCAGGGCACCTGTGCTTTTTCCTCTTTCCTCTTCTTGCAAAAGAATTCCCTCTTCCCCATCCACACATGCCTTTTTCCGAAAGAGCTCTTTCGGAAAAAGGCTTCTTCCTCATAGAATGAGGATTACCAATGTCAGAAAAACACTTCTGTTCTTTTGATTTTCTTTTGAAAGAACGTGATTGCAGTGTGGATGTAAGTGAAGTTTTTTTGGAAAAACGGCCATTTTTCCAAAAAAACTTTGTAGTGTAGACATACCCTCTTAATGCCATGACTCTAGGAGTTGAGGCTTTTAGAGATAAACATTCTATATCAAGAGACTTGCAGAAGGCAATCCATTTTTTCTGCAGGCACTTTTATACAAGGAGAAAGGCCTCAAAGGAAATTGAGATTTTGCAGGATAAGCCCTTCGTTTTGTGGGCCATACTCTTTAATCAAAATCTATATTGTGATCAAAACACAACCCTGAGTTGAGATTAAATACGTGTACAAAGAAAGTTTGTTATACCAGGAAATAAATGATGTGAAATGTAATGAGTCTCTAGAAGTGAAAAGGTAAACCTTAATAATAATACTTAGCACACTCCTAAAGCTTTTCCTCCAAAGAGCCTTACAAGTATTGGTCTGTTTACATGGTATTGAGGGCACTTCAGTGAAATTCCATCCTTCATCGAGCTAAGGGAAATTGTTTTCCCCTGAAACCTTTTTGGGAAAAAAAGTACAGATCCACTGACAACAAAATGTTCTACGAGTTTGTGTTGATTTTGCTGGATTGTTAAATTAGAAATCCTCTTGCCCCCCCCCCCACCAAAAAAATCTGAAAAATCAAACCTGGTCTGGGACCAAGGAGCTGATATTGTTCTAAGCACCTATTGCCCATCCCACAACCATGCCAAGCAGAAGTTGGCCACAGCTGAGAACTAGATAGGGCATTTGTCTATCTAGGTTTCATGGAGGGCCTGGGGCTAGAGGATCCAGTGGAGATGGACATGTTTCCTTTCTTCTAGGAGTATGGATGGGCTTAAGCAGTTCCTTACAGCAGATGTCAACTCCTTACCCATCCTCCCACCTCACCATTTAAAAAAAACCTCTTGGATAGGTGGCACCCCATATATTATTTATCTTATGTCAATTCTATTCTATTTCAACTCTTATTCCAACCACAAGTATGGAAGTAGGATGGTTATAATCATCAGCCATCCAACAGGACAGATATTTTGCAGTCTGTTACAAGTAGGGTTGCCAGATGGTTTAACCAAAAATACCCAATTGCCCCCCCCCCCCCAAAAAAAACAACCACTGGGGAAAAAATTCTGTTGAGAGAAAAAAGGGGGGAGACCAAAGTTGTTGAGCAGAAAAAAAAATAAAAAGGACCCTGAGAGTTATTAAGCAAAAAAAAATTAAAAAAAACCAGCATGGCCCCTTTAAGAAGTGGTTTTTTGGCCCTAACCGGCTGCTGGTAGCCGGCAACCATCTTGTCTTCCTGCTCCGGGCCAGACAGGTCCCCCGCAGAACCAGGTAAGCACTCGGTATTTTCGCCTCCTGGCCGGGAGAAAATCAGAAAATACTGGACATTTTAGGTGTCCGGTATTTTCTGAATTTTTTTACCGGACAGGAGGCAAAAATACCAGACTGTCTGGGTCAATACTAGACACCTGGCAACCCTAGTTACGAGACAGTTGCCATCTTAATGGCGGTGGGGCCATACATTTAAGATAATTTTCTTACAGTGTTATAGTTCTTTATAGTGCTGCTTACTATAGTATATATTTTTCCAGGCCTTTTCTTACAAGAAAGTAACAGAGCAATCCTGTCATGTGTGCCTTTAGTAGGGGTGGGTTGAAAAACACTGAGGAAAAGGGTCTTCAATAGATCAGGGTCTGATAATTTCCGGCCCCTGCCAGCAAGGAACTTGCCACTGCCAGAAACAAAATACTGGACTTAATGCACCAGAGATCCGGTCTGGTATGCAAAGTCCTGTAATTCTTCGGCCAGTTTGGAAGGGATTTGTGAATTACACAAAATGGTGCATGTAACTTGCTGAAATCAAGCTTTGGAATGGCAATTCCAACATTAATTTATGTAAACAGGAAACTTTTTTCAGCCATTCAGATGTTCTCAAACAGCACATATTTCTTTTATAATATTAATTTGATTTTCTTTTATAATATTAATTCTGTTTGCCCTAAAGAAATGGGGAAATACTTTCAGCAAGCCTGCCTTACTTTATCTTTCATACCTGCATACAGACTTGTTTTGCCTATATCCCTTCTTAAGGTTGCATTATTTTATCTTTGAATTTGAAAACCAAGTGCATCTGTAAAAACAAAATGCAATATACAGCATTTGCGTTCTTTTGAATTCATGTTTCTTAAAGTTTATAGGCTGCATGTTTTATGCATCTCAAGATGGTAGAATTATGTGGATTTAAAGAAAATAAAACTTATTTTCATAAAGGTCAACTTCTAACTGGCTCCAGGTTCTTTTAATTTTGATGGTACATAACAGTTGTAATAAAAGGAATAGTGCTGGTAGAAACTTAGAATTGCTATGCAGAGTATATATTTTTATAGCTCCTCCACAAAAAGCATGTCCATTACATTCTCCTTTTTCTTGAAAAAATACAGCTGCAGAATAGGGTCCTATATTCTACTGCTCGATACGACAGTCTTTCCACAGACTGAATCCAGCCCAATGTACTGTGAGACAGGTATCAGATACCGACAGGTACCAACTGGAGGGTATCAGATTACAAACACAGGAATTACTATACCAATTCTGATCAGTTGTCCTATCTCTGAAAGTGGCCAAAGCTAGATGCTTCAGAGCAAGGTATAAGAAAGTTACAATAGACAATTATATAGTAGTCTGCTTTATGGAAAGTTTCTTCCTAATTCCACAAAATGATTTTGTTATCATCCGGGAGCATGATGCTTTATGGCCCTTACATTTTTGTGTAGTCTGATGTAAATGTGTGTGTTCTTACTACCAACACTACATTGATATTTTAACTAACTTTTAAAATCCAAGAAAGGGGAACTGCACTATGCTTATCTCATATAGTCTTAACTTCAGCCACATGGTAGATTTTAGATTTATTTAAGGAATTCTGGGAGTATTTAGCTAGCAATGTCCAGACCACTGTGGGAAAAGGACTGTTTATGAGTAGATTAGAGCTGATTAAAAACAAAGCAGCATTGAACATCAGCAGATTTTACCAAAGAGATTCTGTGCCTGTGGCCGAGCTCAGTTTATTTGTATTTACCCTTCCTCTGCAACTCCATTTGGAATCCAGTTTACTACCAAATACATGACAAACCATCTAAAGTAAACTGTCTAATTAGAACAGCAGATTGCCAGACTCTTGTTGCCAAGAAAAATTAACTTTAAGTTTTCTTTAAAATGACTAAACTTGGTATGGTAGATAATAAGCAGCGGTGGGAACTGTTCTGCTAATGCAGGGGTGGGCAATAATTTTTGATGGGGGGCCACTCCCAAGATTTTGGAAAGTGGTTGAGGGCTGCACTCTTCCATGATATTAATGGAGGAGGGGCAGGGTCTGGGATGGAGGCTGGGTGCAGATGGGAGCTTGGAGAAAAGGATTGGGGTGCAGGAGGGAGAATGGGGTCTGGGAGGGAGTTTAGGTGAAGAAGACAGTTGTGACCTAGGGCAGGGAACTGGGGTGCAGGTTTTGGGATGTGACCTAAGGTAGGAGGGGATTGTGATCTCGGGCAGGAGATTAGGGTGCCACATCTGGGAGGGGCATGTGGAGTAGTGGGGCAGGAGTGTGGGGCAGAGGGTTGGGGGAGGGAAGGGCTGAGGTACCAGAGGCAGGTTCTCACCAAGAGACTTACCAGCCTGCCTGCCTGCCTGCCTGCCTGCAGGGCTAAAGGCTTGCAGAACTTAAAAAGTTTCTGCCTGCTTGGCCATATGCTTGAGTGAGTGAGCAGTAGGGTTGTGTTTTGTGGCTGCCTGTTATTCAAACAGTGTCTGTCCAGAAACCGGTCAACGGGATTGTGCTGGGGCCGGGAGCAGCAGCTGAATCTTCCCTCCTCTCCTCCGGACTCAAAGAGAAAGTGCCCTGCAGTCGTGTTTTCTGAGTGACGTGGGACAAGCAGGGGACCTTGCCTGGGGCTTCCCACTGCCTCCACGGGCCAGATCTGGTGGCCTGGTGGGCTGGATGTGGCCCGCATTTTTCCCATGCCTGTGCTAATGTCTGGCATCAAAACTGATACCTATTTACCCTTCTTAAATTGGATTTCACTACATGGTGGTGAGGATCTTTTAGGAAATTTAAATTACATTTTTCCCAGGAACTGAACCAACTTGCACTGATGTCCTTTGAGGTCTCTCTTCTTTCTTGTTGCTATGCATGATTGTGATTTTAAAATAGTTGCAGAAATCACTTCTGTGAAGTTGGGCTCATGTTTCTATTTGGGACCATTATCAGGAATGGTATGTTTCTTCTCTCTGACAACACTAACTTTGTAGGCCAAGTTTGCACTGTCTTGCCGAAGGCTGGTGGGTGACACTTTTTGCTCTTGTGGTCTAGACTTTAGTAGAGTTGAATGAATAGTACAAAGAATTTCCATGAGTATTCTCCCCCGCCACTAAAAAAACAAGTTCATATTGAATCCAATGGGATTCATGATGTGGGTAAAGTTACTCATGAACAAGATTTTTGCATTAGACTCTAGGGCCTGGTCTATGCTACAGCGGAAGGTCGAAATAAGGTATATAACTTGGAGTCAATGTATCTTAAGTTCACATTTCCACACTGTCCACACAATGGAAGCATTTCCCTTACTCCTCACAAAAGGAGGAGTGCTGGACACCAGCCAGAGCTGCCCTAGTGTTAAATGTACAGGTCCATACTAAATCCGCTAAATTGATGCTCCAGAGATTGATCTTCTGGCGTTCAATCTTCCGCGTAGTGTAGACATATCCTAGGTGTGTTATTGATCTCCACAACAAGTAAACCAGATGGGTGCAAGGCCTGCAAAACTGGGTTTCAAGTAGATCTCTTAGGCCTGATTTAGTGCACTGTTGTTTGTTGGAAATTTGTCACTTCAGCGTTTGTTCATCTCTCATTCCTTTCATAACTAAAGATTTATTGCAATAGGAGTTATAGCTTCCGGGTTACAAGAGTTGTTTTTAACTTCCATGAATTATTCCAGAATTCCTACTTGGTTTCTCCTTAGCGCTGAACTGTTTTTGTGGCCAGTTTGTTTAAATATTCTGTGCATTAGTGCCAATTTAGTTATTTTTTAGACAGCTGTAACAGGCCAGGCTCTGTCTCCAGCAGTGTCTCTATGTTAGGAGAATCCTCAGCTGCCCTTCTGGCAGTGCAAAGCAGCCATAATGTGGGATGAGGCAGATGTGTTTTCTGGTATCTGAAGTTTTTCCTGGAATCTAAGTTTCCCCTGTATATTCATTGACCCCCTCCACCTAACGCACAGCTGGAGGTATATTCTATCCCACTGTCTTAAATGGAAAGAAAAAAACATCATGTATTAATGTCAAGCACAAAAGATAGTGTACAAATTATAGACCCGTCTCTGCGAAGAAGACTGAACTCGGGCTCCAGTTAGAATGCAGATTATTTTCTTCAACTACACCACTTACTGGAGCATGTGTTACTTATACGTGGCATGCCACATGTGGTTTAAATTTAAATGGTAACTTTCTCCTTTTTATTTTTTGTCTCCCCTCATCTTGCCTTCTGTTGCTATCTTTTAAAGCTCCTGGCAGAGGTTAGATGAGCAGGTCTCTTTAGAGCCAACAGCAATATCGCTTTTTCAGTCAGCTGGCGGTGATACTTCATACGACTGCTTAGAGTATAGATTTCCTTTACATACTTTGCATAGATATACATTAAAATAACATAAAATCCATTCTCTCTGTTTGTTCATCTTAAAAATACATTTCTGTGGCTGCACGTGACTTTTCACTGGTTGCAGGCCACTTTTATTGGATGGATCGTATAGCCGCATCCAGGCAGTTTTAGGTATCTCAGAACCCACAAAGAATGCAGTATCTTTTTTTGCATTGAAGGCATACATGGAGTAGGGAGAGGAAACTTGGAATGGAATTCTTGGCTATGCATGGTAATTTTTCATCAGTTTGTATTTCCTGCTATATGCATCTTTCATTTTTAAAGAATCCATTTCTGGCAGTTGGATTGCAAACTCTTTGCAACAGTGGCTGTAAATTTGTTCCTTTTCAATTAAACGTGAACTCCATTCTTCCACGCTGCCTTCCTTCTGCTCCCATTTCCCTTCCTTTGCTTTGCTACTTCTTCCCCATTGTTCTCCTCCCCACCTCATGCCATGTTGTCTTATTGGCCTTCGTGCAGTATCCTCCCTTTTCTACATAAGACAGTAGAACAGGGCTATTCAACTTTGGAAGCCCCGGGGGCCACAATGATATTCACAACACATGCCGAGGGCCGCAACGTAAGTGTGGTTGCATATATATGCAAATATATGCAAATAGCTTCTTTCACACTAACGGGCATGAATATAAAAATTAAGGCAAGAGTACACAACACACAGGCCCCATTTAAGTCAGTTCTGCTGATATTAATAAAATGCAGTCTTTACCCAATTTTCACCCATATGTTGCTACTTTTAATGAGCAATAACAGTCCAGGAATTTAACTACTAAAATGCATATCAACAGAAGGCCATTATATTGACTACTTTTTTGTTTTAGCTCCCACCGTGGGCTGCAAACAAGCGGTCTGCTTGTGGCCCGCAGGCCACGTGTTGAATAGCCCTGAGGTAGAGGATTCAAATGCCATCTGCAGCTTTCCAGCTGCTGATCACCTTCCTCTCCTCCCCCACCAGGGCATTTTCTGTCGTGGGAGACTGGGCTAGGACAGAGTGGAACAGCTGGAGATATGAGGCTAGATCAACTTGTGGAAACAGTTGTAGCTCCCTTGAAGTCACTGTGCTGTAAGGAGAGACGCCAGCTAAGTATCTGTCCCATGGGCCTTTGGAAGGCCAGGATCCAGAGGAATAGAGCTCCTTACCGTGAATCTTGGCTTTGGCAACTGACTCCATACTTGCAAGCACTCCCATAGCATATCTATGTTCTACCCCGACAAGCCTCTGTTGGCTGCCCTGCATCCCTGCCCTTTCTATCTTTGCCTTATGTAATGTGAGCTACTCAGAACAGCAATAACTTGTGGTGTGTATTGCATTATATGGCAACTTATGCTACCCTGAGATGGCACTGTGCCATGTCCGGAAGGTCCTTTGACTACTCCTCTATTATGCATAGTCCTTGGCTGTAACACATATGTTGGAGCTGTGCAGGGACAGAGAAGCTACAAGGCAGGGCTGATTCTGATGTATAGCTGCTATGGCTAGTTGAAAAAATGTCCACCCAGCCTTCTTTTGATTTTAAAAAACAAAACAGCTTTCCAACTAAATGTACATGAACAACCATCTGCTTTCATCAAAATGTTCAGATTTCATTAAAAAAACAGAAACTAAATATTTTTTAAACAAAAATCCAAGTACTGATTTTTTTTTTTTTTTTGGATTTTTGTTATTTTGTTTCCTTATTTTGAGAATTTTTAGAAGGGAGAAAAATTACTTCCTATCCAGCACCAAGAGCCACCTTTCCACTCTCTGCTTTCTTCTGCTTCTGTCTCTCTTAGCAGCATTTTGGACACTACATGTGGGTGCAGGAAAAAATATGGGGGTGCTACATCCCTATTCTTCCCTCAATCAAGTCCCTAACATTAGGGTTGCCAGATGGTTTCAACAAAAATACCGGACACACTTGACATTACATCACAATCTACATTACGTCTTATTTAGAAAATACCGGACATTTATATTTTCTCATTTATATTTTCTCAATTTGTTTCCCAAACAGAAAGCTAAAATACTGGATTGTCTGGTTCAAAACTGGACACCTGGCAACCCTACCTAACATCCTACCTCCAAGCTGCCCCGGAGTGCTCCAGGGCTTTTACAGAGGCATTGCAGAAACCATCTGGGCTATGGGGTGAAGGGCAAGAGATTCATACTTACTTTATGGCTCTTTTGTGCCAGCCAAGTTAGTGCAGAGACTGTAAAAGAACAAGGGATCAGGCCTCTGTCATTGCTTATTATGGAAAGCATAGACATGGGTATAAGGGAAGATGTTCTCTGCCAAAAGGTTTTGTGACGTGCCAATAGCTTTTTGACAGTATTTTTAAGATTATAAAAAACCCTGAAATACTGTAAATCTGCATATAGCCCCCTCTTCTATTTGTTACTCACTGAACTGCCTGAGGGTGGGGGCCATCTAGGTGATGGCAGAATAACATGCATTCGAATTACCAGTGGTATGCAGGCTTTAGTCTAGTGAAGTGTTGTTTTACCTTCTGGTAGCATACGGTATCTTATCCTCAGGGTTGTGCTTGATACTATAATGTACTGATTTGCAATTCCGTGACATATGCTAGTTACTGTGGCACATTAGCTTTCATAAACACAGTCCTCCCAGTGCCTTTGGAAGAGACCACGCCAGATGATTGTCATGAAGGATATCTGAGATATCTTATTTAACTTAATGCTAGACCAAATGGAGACACTTTGCAGCAGTGTCTGCCAAATTATTTTCTGAAGACCACAGCCTGGCCATTTGGCTGCCAGTAAAATGATGCGTCCCAAAGCAAGGAAAAGGAGTTGGTAATGCTTTAAAATAGACAGTAGGAAAACAATCCTTAGTAATGTATCAGGCTTTGCTTAGAAGAACTGGGGTTTGCCGATTAACTGGAAACCCAAGTCCTTATATTGCTGAGATGACAAACATGGAGCCCCACTGTTTGGGTCTGGCCAAACAGTGCTTAGCACTGGCCCTGACGAGGATAATGATGGCTTTATGCCACTTTACTGCAAAGGGCAGATGTGGCTCCCAGCATAAGTAAGATCAGCTTTCAGGCTACTCTAGTTTAACAGCAGCCAGGAGGCTAAAGTGGCAGATGGATGCTGGTGGAATTTGCAAGAGGGGGGTGATGTCCTGTGGCATTTCCCTTTTACGAACTTGGTCCAGTTGTACATCTGCTTTGCCTTATTAGAATAGCACAAAGCAGCCTGGAAGGGACTAAGAATTGGGACCCCAGAATTTGATTATGCAAGTGGCATTACATTTTCCATAATCAAGGATAACATTTTGTCACAGAGGTCATGGAGGACATGGACCTCTGTCATGTGTTCCCTTCAGCTGCAGTCCCATGCCTGGGACGGTGGGTAGGAGCTTTCAGCCCTGGGGGGCCCCTGGAGGGCTGAGCAGCAGCTGGGACCCTGAAGCTTCGAGCCCCAGGCCCTGAAGTCTGGTTCAGCCTCCGGTCATCCCTCTGTCTGCTCCCACCACCCCCTTTGTTTTTACTAAAAGTCACAGACCGGTTGCAGGCTTCCTGGAATTCAGTTTTATTGCCTGTGACCTATCTGTGACTTCTACTAAAAATAACCAGGACAAAATCTTAACTTTACCCATAATGTTCAGATTCTTCACCTGCAGTAGCTACCATTCTCGGGGGATGAATTACTATGTTTCTTCTGTGTACACCCATCAGACAGTAGGACAGCCATCGCCAAAACGCAGGCTTCTGTTGCTTCCAAGGTGCTTGGAGATCTCCTCTAGACTCATCTGGGTGTTGACTGACACATGCAGCAGTAGCTCCATTACCACTTCAGATGTCAGCATGCTATTTTCCCCCAAGTAAGGGGCTGTGGAGGTGTTGAGGATGCCGTTTTTTACTGCAGGATTTGTGTGCATAAATTGCTTCGGGGACTATGTTAAAGGGACCAAGTGAGTTGTGCTTCTGGGGCCCATATACAGTACCTGTTTCCAGGTCAGATCAAAGAAAAGGAGGAAAGGAAGTGATGTCAGACAGCAGATGGATTATTAGGAAACGAAGAGTTCATTCTAGCCCAGTGGCCATACACATGGTAAGGTAGAAGGCTTAAGTTCAAGGACTTCATCTTGAGATGCATATGAGTTACACACTGTAGAGACAATGACTGTGTCTTTTGAAGCTACTGGTGTATCTTGAAGTAGGTCAGTAGGTTATGGTCCAATTGCTTTAGTTTCTCTTGAATAACAAAGCTCACAAGTCAGTTGTTGGAGGATCCAGTGTCAAAATCCCTGAAGAGGGAAGTGCTAAACTATAGACCATGCTGCATTTGTGTGGAAACAGACATTTTAGACACAGAATTAGTTGCTATGACTAGCTCTCCTATGAAACGTTTCCAATATTTCACTGCACACTGTTTATTTTACTCAATAAATTGTTGAACTTGTCACCACACAGTAGGATTTAGCAAGCAAATTGGAAATTAGAATTGAGTGAATAATTCATAAAGATTAATTCATTTTATGAATGTCATCTCTTTTTCTGTTTGTGGATTGATGATGAGTAGACCATGATTTGCATGAATTTATATGTTGATCAAAACAATTCACCAAATAATTTCAGCTAACCACTCTTGGTGTATAGTTAGCTCACAAGCAGTATTTGGTACTCAGAATTCAAACTGCTTGATTATACGTTTACTAGCAGACTTACCCGGCATTGCTCAGGCCGTTCTTCGGGGCAGGGGGCTAGCGGTGTGGGGGGTATAGGACTCAAGGCAGGGCCTTGGGGATGTGTGAGGTAGTGCAGAAGGCTGGGGGGTGCAAGAGTGAGGGTTGGGGGTGGAGGAGCGACTCAGGATGTGGGATCCCATCTGGAAGGGGCCTTCCCCCTCCCAGTGCTGCAGCCAAGGGCTGGGCGGGAGAGAGAGGATTTGGGACATTGGGCTACTTACTCAGTGTGCTGGCAGGCAAGATGGTGGGGCCGCAGCCCTTCTAGCCACTCCCTTGGTAGTGTGACTGCCCCCAATGGACACTCTGCAAGATAGCTCTCCCCTGCGCTCATTGCCCTCAGTGGCCACTCTCATATCATGTCCCTCCAAACAGCAGCCCCTCCCTTTGCATGTTATGGAAAACAGTCCTTTTCCCAGTGCTTCCATTGTCCTGGAATAAGCAAACTATGTCCTTGCTTTATGTTAAGATAAGAGGAAGCTGCCTACCAAATTTAGTGGCCCTATCTCTTACTGTTTAGGAAGCGTTCTTAAACAAACAGAGGCACAGATACGCAGACAGACATGCTCTAAAATAGCTCTCTCTCTCTCTCTCAATATAGATATATTTCTCTTCCCTGATTGGAAGAGCCTAACTGTTTTTATTTTAAATTATTATGATCAAGAATCAAAATTTGTTCTCAATGAATATTCTGTAGTATTTGCTAAAAATAATCCCTCTTTTGGCCAGCATTTCTGCCAATAAATTTGTTCACTTGAAGTCAGTTGGAGCAATTTCATTTACGAATTCAAATACATATTTGTGGTCAACATTTTGAACTTTTCACCTTGCTGTAATAGGTATTCTCATTTCAAGTTCTCTCACAAACTCTTTGCATGTGATAACTCCACATAGATGTTCATACTCACCAGAGTACAACATGTACCATTTCAGTACGCACTTTGAAAACATGGAAATAGCTCTTTCCCCTCTGCTCAATGGTCATATATTAGGTCTACGTTAGTCAGAATTTCAAATGTTTGGTTATCAGGTCTTTGAAAACATTGATGAGCGCACAGTAGCAGACAAATTGTCACTCGCTATCATAGCTGTTCATAATACTCTCTACAGCCCTGCAGAGAGTGACACTTTCTCTTTTTTCAGTTTTCACACGTCCTCACCTTATCTTAACTTTACTAGATCTTTTATTTCAGAACTGGAAACTAGTGTAATCTCTTCAGCTACACTAATCTGCAGGAGTTCTTCCAAACCTTCCCTCTAAACGCTACAGATGTGACTTTAGGGTCACACTTACGTGCAGAAATACCATTGGTTGCAGTATGTCGCATTTTGGACATTTAAAAATCTTCATGTTACTATTCGAGTAGGGTATTGTTCTTTGCCTCTCCCCAGTATACTTGTTGCAACAATCTCTGCTTAAGGGCTTTTTCTTTATATTGTCTTGTGGTTAAGGACTTGCTCCTATAAGCTGACATTAACCTTATGAAACACGCCTCTGGTTCTTATCGCTCTCACGGACCAGTTCGTCATATAAGGTGCCTCTGTCTGTAGTGGCTAGAGTGCTGTGATAGAGTGAATAGCAACTCCAGTAAATGGCTGTAGTTTATCCAGGTTCTTTTATTTTCTTGAACAAATTGTAAAGAACAGCTACAGAAAAACAAAGCTGATGTATCTAATGCTTACATTGAACTTCTCTCTTTAATGCCATTCCCTGCAGGGCTCTTTCACTGTAACTAAATGAATACCCCCCAGTAGATTGTACTTTATACTATCACTTCAACATTACTGACAACCAAGCCCAAACATCTCTTATGTAAGCATCCGGCAGAAACCCAGCTAGAAATTTTAGCGCTGTGCACAGCCCTCCTCATGTCCTCTAATACAGACCTTTTCATGGTAAAGATGCTTTATTAAAAATAAATGATTGAACGCCTTAGTGGTCAAGTGTACCCATCTCATGCCATGTGCCTGTTGTTGCCACCTACAGGTCGATGTTTCTCTCAGAAAGATTGTTAGAATGCACCACGTTATTCTGAAAGTAGACATTATGGCAGGGCTACTCAACTTTGGAAGCCCTGGGGGCCACAGTGATACTCACAGCACATGCCGAGGGCCGCAACTTAAGCGTGGTTGCGTTATACATGCAAATATATATACAAATATATGCAAATAGCTTCTTTCACACTTAATCTTTCACAAAGATTAAGACTTAAGCCATGGTGCTGGACCCAAACGTGGCCAGTGTGAGCCAATCAGCACCTCTCAGGCTCTGCTCACAAGGGTAAGCAGCCAGCACTTCCCACAATGCCCCTGCATTCCTGGCACCTCCTCCTTGGGGGCTAGAAATGCCGACACCCTGTATCCGTCTTTTCTAGCCAGCCCGCCCGCTTGCGTCTTTCAACGCTCACCCCGCCTGGGAGACGCCTCGCCGTTATGGAGCATGTTCCCAGTGGAGGCCATGTTCAAAGGATCCCATCTGCAGTCTGTGTGCTGAGCCCCACGTAAACCCAAACCGCACTGCGGGCCGCAAACAAACAGGCCAGGGGCCGCATGCAGCCCATGGGCCACGTGTTGAGTAGCCCTGCATTATGGGATCATTCCTATCAGAATGCCATTTCTTTGTACTTTAGAAATGTATTTGTGTAGTACCTGTGTTCACATATACACATGTGTTCAGGAAGATAGGTATATATTTATAACTAGAAGATTTACCTGGTGTTGTGTGGATCCTTAATTCATTTTTGCTTTGTGGAAAATGAAATGAAAATGGCCAAGCTTCATTTAAATCATAGCTCTGGGGTAGGGTTGGGGATGAGGGGTTCAGTGTGCAGGCTGCCCTGGGGAGAGAGGATTACCCCAGCCATCTCTCACCGCAGCAGCTTGGAGCCAGGTGAGAAGTGCTTCTCCGTGGCTGCTGGAGCTCCATTGGGCACAGCCAGGGGACGGATGCCTGCCCCCTGATTGGTGCAGGTCCACAGTCATCTGCCCCCTGTGCATCCCAGCCAGAGTGAGGAATGCAGCAGACTGTACACTTTCTCCTTGCTCTCTGAAGAAGGGAGACAGCCAGTGATGTTCCCATCCAAATGCAGGGGGAGGAGCTTCAGCCCCCCTGTCTTTCCTAAAGGAAACTTGGGGGTGGGAGGGATGCTCAGGGCTGGAGCATTCCTGGGCCGGGCCGGGGGGGCATCCCTTTCACATGCCTAGTGATTCTGTCTCTTTTCTGCATGGTTTTATGAGAAGCAGTCCCATTCCAGGCACACACATCCCATTTTCCTTGCACAGCCAAACCCTGAATTTGCTTTAAGTTAGGAGAAGAGGAAGCTGCATACCAAATTTGGCGGTCCTAGCTCTTATTGTTTAGGAGGAGTTCTTGAACAAACAGACAAACACACAAAGGCTGTGTCTACACTGGGCCACTTATTCCGGAAAATCAGCCGCTCTTCCGGAATAAGCTGCGAGCTGTCTACACTGGCCCCTTGAATTTCCGGAAAAGCACTGACGATCTACTGTAAGAAATCAGCTGCTTTTCCGAAAAACTATGCTGCTCCCGCCAGGCAAAAGTCCTTTTCCGGAAAACTGTTCCAGAAAAGGGCCAGTGTAGACAGCACAGTAGTCTTTTCTCAAGAAAAAGCCCCGATAAAATGGCGATCGGGCTTTTTCCGAAAGCGCATCTATTGTTACGGATGCTTTTCCGGAAAAAGGGCTTTTCCGAAAAGCATCCTGCCAATGTAGACGCTCTTTTTCCAGAAATACTTATAACGGAAAACTGTTCCATTTTAAGCATTTCCGGAAATTCATGCCAGTGTAGACGTAGCCAAACTCTCTAAAATACATAGTAGATAATCCAAAGCTTCAGGGGACAGCCGAGTTAGTCTGTACAGAAAAAAACAACAAATGGTCTGATAGCACTTTATAGACTAACAGAACATGTAGATTGGGGTCCACAACGCGGTGCCTGCGGGCGCCATGGCACCCGCCGGGGCATTTATGTGTGCCTGTCTAGTGACCAGGGCCGGCCCAAGCCATTCTTGCGCTCGGGCCCCCGGGCGCCCGGCGCATGCGCGGTCCCCACCCCGGGTGTGCAGCGCATGTGCGGTGCCACCCCTGGGCGTGCGGCGCATGCACGGCCTCCGAGCGTGTGGCGCATGCGCGGCCACCACCCCCAGGCACGTGGCGCATGCGCGGTGCCGCCCTGGGCGCACGATGCATGCGCGGTGCCGCCCCCCCCGGGTGCTGCAGCCCCAAAAGGTTGGGGACCGCTGATGTAGATGGTATCATGAGCTTTCGTGGGCATAGCCCACTTCCCATGAAAGCTCATGATACCATCTACATGTTTTGTTAGTCTATAAAGTGATGATAGATAATGTACCTCCATATGTGGGTGTGAACATTATAGATAGGGCAGGAAGTTAAGTGTATAGATAGTAGTAAGATAGTGTAGTAAAGTTGCTTGTAACTGTCAAATCAATTGTTCGGGCTGAAAATTTACGTGCTGTCTCTCTGCTTCAGGCTGAATTTTTTGCAATGATTTTCAGCAAAAAAAATTGTTCAGCCTTTTCTAAGAATGAGATTAGAAAAAAACACGTTGTTTTGTCCATGTTTTAAAAAACAATCTTACCATTTCACACAATCTCTAGCACCTCTCTACTCTGGAGCAGGGATCTCCCTAGATTCAGGGATGTGCTTTTTGATGAACAAACTACTCCACAGTCACCCTGGGAACTTCTTGCCAGAGGATATTGAGAAGGCAAGGTCTTCAACAGAGTTCAAAAAAGAACTAGATAAATTCATGGAGGACGGGTCCTTCAAGACCTTCAATGACTATTAACCAGGATGGTAGGAATGGTGTCCCTAGCCTCTGTTTGTCAGAAGCTGGGATTGGGCGACAGGAGATGGATCACTTGATGATTGCCTGTTCTGCTTATTCCCTCTGGGGCACCTGGCATTGGCCACTATAATCAGTGGATCAGTATGGCTGTTCTTATGTTCATTCAAGTCAGTTTCCTCCTCCTGCTCTGTAGTACTTGGATGCCAGTAGGGGGAACCTTGTGAGCACATGAGAGGCCGTCTCTGTGCTATCAGTTTCTGTGCCTAGTGCCAGAGTTGCCCATAGCAGCTGGACTGGAGGGAGAAATTGCACTGAAAGCCCTGCTCAGATCTGCAGCCCTGGGTTAAAGTTTGCTCGGTCACTCTGTGGGGATGGAGAATACACATACTAGTTGACATGTAATAACTATACGTCCCTGATACGATATCGCAAAAGTGATTTTTTCCTTCCCCTCACAATCAGCATGCGTTTACAGCCCAAATATGTGGAGGGTTGGGTCACTGTGGGGAAAACAGATGTTATTTTTTGCAGTGAGGTCTGTGAAGAGTCAGAAAATCCAATTTTGCTTTGCTTGACCTGAAGCAATCATCACTTTCCTGTTTGCAGAAACTACAGTTGCATTTTATTTTTTAAATCGATGTCCCAAATAATTCCCCCCGCCTTAATAGAGCATTTCCATGTTTGTTATTTCCCCCACCAGCCTGTCTTTAATAGAAAACTTCTCCTTCTACCCATAAACCTGAGTCATAACAGCAGCCTTCCTTCATTGAGGGAGGCTAATATAACCACAGGTTTCACTGTAAAGTGACCCCAGTGACTCCAAACCTCCCTGGTCTGGGGAGAGACCTTGGATCTCTCGCACTGCAGTGCATTGTTGCTAACTGTGAGGGCCACTAGGCCAATGCCCATCCTGTAGCATCAACTGTATTATTTGGTATAAATGAATGACACTATCTAGTTATACCATATGTGCCGGCATAAATGGGCTTGGTTTAGATGAGCTGGTATGTTGTGACTGCTGCTTCTCCTATTAGTCATAACCTTGTTGCTTTTATCATGTATCCACTGCCCCCAATTGGATCCGTTTGTTTATCTCTGTGTTTATAGTCAAAATGTAAGCTCGGTGGCAAGCTGTGTCCTTTTGTTACATGTGTGTAAAGGTGTCACATCTCATATTACTGCCATAAATGGTTTAGCTAGTTTTTAGGCTGAAAAGCGCACATTTGCTCTCCATTGCTCTATCTGCTCTGTACCTTTTTAATTCAGGAACATTCCACAAATAAGATCCAGGTCCTTCTGTGTAAAGCTATTATTCATTAATAATACAATACAGCTTATTGGCATTTGTTCTTCCTCTTTGCTGTGACCTGACCCAAATGTAAGCAGCTGTTCACAGAAAAAAAAAAGGGTTATTTGTATGCGGAGAGGCTATTTTCCTTTTTTCATAACATTTCAGACATGACAATGTACAGTATTCTCCTACCCAGGATATCCAATGTCAGATCAAAGTAAGTGATGTTAACCTCATCTATTATTAAAGCGAGTCTTCTAAATATAATTCAATACAGGTTTACAGTGTCAAACCTCACATTTGGCAGCCTATAGTTCTATCTGTGGTTAAGGGTGTGTCTAGACTCAGATATACATGTGGCGAAAAAGCAGGGAGAGAGTTATGAAGAAGAGAATTCACCTATTCTAACTGAACCCTACATTATTTTGGCTGATGGTAATGGCAGTTCTCAATAGTGTTAATATTTATTGTTTGTCCTGGGGTAGCACCTACAGATGCCAGCCCTGTTGTGCTAGACACTTTAGGGAACACCCCTTTAAAACATAATATTTGATGGGCAGTCTTTATCCTAGACTTATTTGTTGCTAACAAGAAGGTAGGCTAGTATGGTCTGAGGCTATGCTAATGGAAATTAGCAATATGATTAACCTCTTCACTGCTGAGAAGTCCCACAACTTTCTTGTGCTAAAAAATAGTGTGATAATTGGCTAATCTCCTTCATAATTTCTATATTCATGTACAGCTTATTTTTCCTTTTAAATCATGTACTTCTTAAAGTGTTGGGATCACATGATCAGAAAATTCTGTATAAGAATGTAATCAATCTGGATATTTTCCCGGGAGTACACTGGAGATGATGATCTACATATCTACACCATGAAGTTGTTCTTAATGACTGAAATACTTATTTTGGGGACTGATTCTGTGAGATGCTGGGTGACCTCACTTCCCGCTAATTTCACTGGGACTTCATGGGATCAGGCCTGAGTGTAGTTTTAGAAAATATATGTGTGTCCCAGAATATGTGGCTAATATTTGGATGCATATTTAACTGGGATAGTATTAGGTTCAGGTGTGAAATGTAAATTTACTCACTTTGGGCATGTCTACACAGCAGTGTTATTTCGGAATAACTAACGTTATTCCGAAATAACAAAGAGTGTGTCTACACAGCAAGCCATTATTTCGAAATAATGGCGAGCTGGAGGTCTTCCTACTCTGACTTCCTCCTGTATAGACAGCGCCAAAAGCTGAATTAAGCTATTTGGACTTCAGCTATGCAATTGATGTAGCTGAAGTTGCATAGCTTAATTCTACTTTTACCCTGCTGTGTAGACGTGCCCTTAGTAACATCTTCAAGTATTCTATCAAAAATTTAGATTTCTTTTGTTGATTCTTAATCTATAGTCTATATTTTAATTTAAGCGCTATATAAAACACATGTACATACTGACTAAAAATTTAACAAGTACGCAGGTATACATAGGCGTAAATATAAAAAGTAATTTTAATATAAATGTTTTTCTACACATTTCCTCCTGTGATTCACTAATAAAAAAGGAAACCTCTATTTGCGCACATTTGTTACTTAGGCTGGGTATCTTGATTATTGTGATACCATGTGTAAGCCTTTTCATAGGAGAACAGATTGTTGGGGATAACTTCTTGGTACACGTGCTGAAGGAACCGACCAGGGGCCATGCGGCTTGACCTACTGCTCCCAAACAGGGAGGAACTAGTAGGGGAAGTAGTGGTGGGTGACAACTTCTGGGAAGCAGTGATCATGAGATGGTATATTTCAGGATCCTAACCAAAGGAAGAAGGGAGAGTAGCAAAATACAAACCCTGAACTTCAGAAAAGCAGACTTTGACTCCCTCAGAGAACTGATGGGCAGGATTCCCAGGGATGCTTACATGAAGGGGAAAGGAGTCCAGGAGAGCTGGCAGTATTTTAAAGAAGCCTTATTGAAGGCACAGGAAGAAACCATCCCGATGCGCAGTAAAAAGCAAAATGGTAGGCGACCAGATTGGCTTTACCGGGAAATCCTTGGTGAGCTTAAACACAAAAGGAAGCTTACAAGAAGTGGAAACTTGGACAGATGACTAGGGAGGAGTATAAATATATTGCTCGAGAATGCAGGGGAGTTATCAGGAAGGCAAAAGCGCAATTGAAATTGCAGCTAGCAAGAGGGATGTGAAGGGTAACAAGAAAGGTTTCTACAGGCATGTTAGCAATAAGAGGGTGATCAGAGAGGGTCTGTGGCCCTTACTGGATGAGGGAGGTAACCTAGTGACAGATGATGTGGGAAAAGCTGAAGTACTCAATGCTTTCTTTGCCTCTGTCTTCACAGACAAGCTTCAGGGGGTAGCTGAGTTAGTCTGTACAGGTAAACCGAAAAAACAAGAAGTAGTCTGGTAGCTTTTTATAGGTCAGCTCCCAGACTAATGCACTAGGCAACTCAGTATGGGAACAAGGTGGGCAGCCCTTGGTGGGGAAGGAACCGGTTAGGAACTATTTAGAAAAGCTAAACATACACAAATCCATGGGTCTGGACTTAATGCATCCGAGGGTACTGAGGGAGTTGGCAAATGTCATTGCAGAGCCTTTGGCCATTATCTTTGAAAACTCGTGGAGATCGGGAGAGATCCTGGATGATTGAAAAATGGTGAATGTAGTGCCCATCTTTAAAAAAGAGAAGGACAATCCAGGGAACTACAGACCAGTCAGCCTTACCTTAGTTCCTGGAAAAATCATGGAGGGGATCCTCAAGGAATCCATTTTGAGGCACTTGGAAGAGGGGAAAGTGATCAGGAATAGTCAACATGGATTCACAAAAGGCAAGTCATGCCTGACCAATCTGATAAGCTTCTTTGATGAGGTAACTGGCTCTGTGGATATGGGAAAGTCAGTGGATGTGATATAACTTGACTTTAGCAAAGCTTTCGATATGGTCTCCCACAATATTCTTGCCAGCAAGTTAAAGGAGTATGGATTGGATAAATGGACTGTAAGATGGATAGAAAGCTGGGTAGAATAACGGGCCCAACGGTAGTGAACATCAGCTCGATGTCAGGTTAGCGGTCCGTTTCTAGCAGAGTACCCCAAGGATCAGTTCTACGACTGGTTTTCTTCAACATCTTTATTAATGACCTGGATGAGGGGATGGATTGCACCCTCAGTAAGTTTGCAGATGACACTAAGCTAGGGGGAGAGGTAGATACGCTGGAGGGCAGGGATAGGGTCCAGAGTGACCTAGACAGATTAGAGGATTGGGCCAAAAGAAATCTGATGAAGTTCAACAAGGACAAGTGTAGAGTCCTGCACTTGTGACGGAAGAATCCCAAGAGTTGTTACAGGCTGGGGACCTACTGGCTAAGTAGCAGTTCTGCAGAAATGGACCTGGGGATTACAGTGGATGAGAAGCTGGATATGAGTCAACAGTGTGCCCTTGTAGCCAAGAAGGCTAACGGCATATTAGGTTGCATTAGGAGGAGCATTGCCAGCAGATTTAGAGAAGTGATTATTCCCCTTTATTTGGCTCTGGTGAGGCCACACCTGGAGTATTGTGTCCAGTTCTGGGCCCCCCACTACAGAAAGGATGTGGATGCAGTGGAGAGGGTCCAGCAGAGGGCAACCAAAATTATTAGGGGGCTGGAGCACCTGACCTATGAGGAGAGACTGAGGGATTTGGGTTTGTTTAGTCTGCAGAAGAGAAGAGTGAGGGGGGATTTGATAGCAGCCTTCAACTTCCTGAAGGGAGGTTCCAAAGAGGATGGGGAAAGGCTGTTCACAGTAGTGACGGATGGCAGAACAAGGAGCAATGATCTCAAGTGACAGTGGGGAAGGTCTAGGTTGGATATTAGGAAAAAGTATTTCACTAGGAGGGTAGTGAAGCACTGGAATGGGTTACCTAGGGAGGTGGTGGAATCTCCATCCCTAGAGGTTTTTAAGTCTCAGCTCGACAAAGCCCTGGCTGGGTTGATTTAGTTGGAATTGGTCCTGCCTTGAGCAGGGGGCTGGACTTGATGACCTCCTGAGGTCTCTTCCAGCTCTATGATTCTATGGTTCTAGATTCCTAGAGGACCATCTCCACTTGTGGTGTGAATTTTGTCATTCATGATCTCTTGCATTCACATTCTCTTTATTGTGCAGGCCAGTCTGCAGTGACAGCCTGTGTGTCTTTGCTTTCTGGAATGGAATGCAACAACCTTTTTAAAGTGTGCAATTCAGGTTCCCCCTTTTGCCTGATGTCATATTTATGTACCAAAACCTGATACTTTTAAAAATTGTGGTTACTTACATTGATCCTTTTCCAAGGAAGTTTAAAGTGAGGAAGGTCAGAAGGACTATTGCGGGAGAAGGGTCTCAGATGGGTAGCTGCATTAGTCTGTAACTGTAAAAACAATGAGCAGTCCTGTGGCACCTTAGGGTATGTCTAGACTACATTGTTTTTTCGAAAAAAACCCTGCCCTTTTTTTTAAAAAACTTCACCTGTGTCCACAATGCAATCGCGTTCTTTCGAAATTAAATCATAAAAACGCAGGGTTTTTTTTTGACATTGGTAAACCTCAAATTACGAGAAAGAACACCTTTTCCGAAAGAGCTCTTTTGAAAAAGGCATGTGTGGGCACAGAACAGAAAGAAGAGGCAGTCGAAAAAAGCACAGGTGCCCTGGTGGCCATTCTGTGAATAGCAATCAGGGCTTTCTTTCGAGAGAGCGTCCATGCAGTCTGGACGCTCTCTTTCGAAAAAGCAGATCACTTTTTTGATCCGGTTTTGAGGTGTGGATGCTTTCTTTCGAAAGAACCTTGCAGTCTAGACGTACCCTCTGAGGCTAACAAATTTATTGGGTGTCAGGGCTGTTCCCCACTCTGGCACTTTGAGTGCAGAAGTTGGGGGCCTGGAAGAGACTTTAAAAATACCCTGCCTCTTTCTGCTTAAAAGCTCCTCAAGGTCACAGATCCCCTGTCCTTGGGAGGTAGCTGCCACCACCAAGTGAAACAAAATAGACCCCTTTCTTCCTGAACCCTGGAAGGAAGCACTTGTACTTCTACCCCCAAGCTCTTTTACCACAAGAGAGCTTGGAAAAAATAGAAAACAAACTGCAGTCTCTGGTAGCTGACCTCTCATTCTTAGGCACGCATACACACACAGACCTCCTGTTTCTTTCCAGGACACAAGAATCAAATAATTGCCTTAAAAAAGGTGATTTTATTAACAAAAGAAAAATATATACTTCAGGTGTAGTCAACTTGAGCCTGAGAAGGAGCCAGTTTACCAATGTACATGGCCAAAGAGCTAGAGTAATTTGTCAGCCGTCCCCATCAGGTGCCTCTTCTCCCATCTCCAGTATCTTTTGCCCACCAGCAGCCCTGCTGATTAGTGCCTCCTCTTCCTTCCCCGTGCCTCCTGCCCACTGCAATCAGCTGTTTCATGGCACTCAGGAAGCTCTGTGGGGGAGGGAAGGAGTGAGGGTGCTTGGAGGAAGAGTTGAGCACTGAAAATTGGCATCTGTAGCTGCAGCCCCGGAGTCAGTGCCTGAGCAAGGAGCCACATATTAACTTCAGAAGAGCCACAGGTGGCTCCAGAGCCACCCCTGGAATTCTTGGTTGCTAGGTGTTACAGAGCAACTAAGAAAAGAACAGATCAAAACCACAAAGCACTGTAGCTCTTTGGGCTATAGCTTAAATGGTGAGTGGGGGAGGGAAAGCATGGATTCACACAGAGAAGTTTAACCAAACAACCAAAACAAAGAAAAATACCCTGATCATGACTAAATACATACTTCCTTCGCGGTTCAGTCCACTTCCATACCCCTGAATTCTTTGGAGGCATGATAATCTTTGGAGGCATGGTAGTCCTGTCTGGGTTTAAATCATTCTGTGTCTCTCAACTCCTGGCTTAATTCACAAAGAAAGTAGGCAAGGTGTCCATTTACAATTCAGATTTCAGCTCCGTAACCCATTGGTTCTCGTGGCTTTCTGCCAACATCCCTGCTAGCTACCTGACTTTAACCCTTTAGTCTCTGGTTGCTGGCCAGCACTCCTATGCGTCACATTAGGTCATGAGCTTTATTGAGGGGAAGTTCAGCTCTCCGTTCCCAGAATCCTCTTTTTCTGTAGTTTTAGATAAGGGGCCCAGATTTTTAAATATATTTAAGGCTATATCTACACTGCCGTTTTTTTTTCTGCAGAAGATATGCAAATCGTGCTCTCTTTTGCATATCTTCTGCCGATCCTTTTTGCGGAAGAGGTTTTGCCACTAAAAAGTCTCATGTAGATCCCTTATTCCTCAAAAAATGGGGTTTACAGGACCTTGCACAAAAGGGTTTTTTTTCCGACAAATGGCCCCGTCTACACGGGGCTTTTTAGTGGCGAAACCTCTCCCGCATCAAAAAGGATCGGCAGAAGATATGCAAATGAGAGTGTAATTTGCATATCTTCTGTCGAAAAAAAGTGGCAGTGTAGACATAGCCTGAGTGTTGCTGCGATAAGCATTGCCTAAGTTTCATTTTAAAAAGGGACTAAGGCATTTGAAAGCCAAAATTTTTTGACAGGTGATGAGATTTAAGTTCTAAGTCAATTTTGATAAAGAGGCAAAAACTCCTAAATCAGATACGTGTTTCAATGCTGAATGCAATAATGCCATTAAAAATCTGGGCCTCTGTTTATGTACCAAGGTATCTCACTGCTGAGTTACTGCTTTAGTATCAAAGTGGGGAAGGATTCTCAATTAATTGTGTGCCTGAGGTGCAGCGCTGGGTGCAAAGAGGCAAATACTTTCTATGCAAAATTTTGAAAATTGTATTTTAAAAATATTCACTGAGTTTCCCATTTTTAAAATTAAAGATGTTCATTTAGTGGTAAAAAACCTGAAAAAAAATCTCCTTTTCATAGTGGAAAAAGGGGAGAGAGAGACCCTGAAAACCAAGAGGTTTTCAATTCTCAAGAAGTGAAACAAACTTTCTTTTTTTTTCTTGAAAAAAATTGAAATTTTTGAAGGCAACAGATTTTTCCAGAAATGTTCCTTAACTTAAAAAAACCCCATTTTTGACCAAAAAGAGGGGGAAAATTGCAAAAATCTCTACTCAGTGGTATGCTTGACTGGATTTTGTATCCCCAGAGTATGTCTGCACTGCCCTTGGGAGGTGGCATTGTGGTATGTGTAGACCCTCAGGTTGAGGCCCCAGAAACAATTTACTTGACAGGTGAAAGGAAGCAAAAAGTAAGAGTTTGTGGTGGGGAGCAGTTCGTACGAAGGCCGGAGGCTCTCTAACAAAACTGAAATGTTTTGTATTTTTTGGCTTTTTCAGGTAGAGAGGCAAGGGCAATCGGTAAAACAGCACCTGTTAAATTACCCTCCACTGACATGCGGGAACGTGAACTAGGCCTGTTAGTGAGACTTCAGTTAAATCTCTTTGTGGTTGTATTGCTGTGCTCGTATGGTGTGACAGTCACTGCCCCTGAATTGAGCGAATAGGCGTACTCTTCCTCTTAGGTAATTACCACCAGGGCTCCCTATGTATGTGGTCATTGCAGGGGTGTGATATCTTTAAAAAGTGATCGATGATCTACTGTGTTGTGATTACATCTAGCAGTGCTACAATCTCCGGCTATGTCTACACTGCAATTTTTTTGCGGAAGAGGATATGCAAATGGTGTGCTAATTTGCATATCTTATTCTGATTCTTTTTCTGAAAGAGGTTTTGCCGCTAAAAAGCCCCGTATAGATGGGGCCATTTGTCAGAAAAAAACCCCTTTTTCGCAAGATCCCTTATTCCTCAAAAATGGAGGATTACAGGATCTTGTGAAAAAGGAGTTTTTTCTGACAAATGGTCCCGTCTACATGGGGCTTTTTAGCAGCAAAATCTCTTCCGCAAAAAGAATCGGAAGAAAATATGCAAATGGGCATGCCATTTGCATATCCTCTTCTGCAAAAAAACCCACAGTGTAGACATAGCCTCTGACAGAGAGTCTGGAGGAGGGAACCCACTTCCAGGTATGAGTACAACCACTGCTAAAGTTATGTATGCCCTACCCTGGGATGTGGGTGTTTCTAACCTGGCTTACACAGGGACCTGGGGTTAATTTCCACTGTTATGTACTTGGTATAGTCAGTAAGCATGAGAATTAAAAATAGGGGAGGCTTGGCCCTATCAAAACCTAAAGTCACAAGGGCGGGGCCATTCCTAAGGCGGTACAGGGCCTGCGGCAACGCCCCCACCCTACCTCTTTTCACCCCTGCTCCGCCCCATCCCACCCCCACTCTATTCCTTCCCCAAGCCTGAAAACATCCACTCAGTGTGCAGTGGCAGTCAAAAAAGCAAACAGAATGTTAGGAATAATTTTAAAAGGGATAGAGAATAAAACAGAAAATACCTTATTGCCACTATATAAACCATGGTACACCCACATCTGGAATACTGCGTACAGATGTGGTCACTAGGACTTTAACAGGGTTCAAAAAAGACCTAGATAGATTCGTGGAGGTTAGGTCCAACAATGGCTATTAGCCAGGATGGGTAGGAATGGTATCCCTAGGCTCTGTTTCTCTGGAGGTGGGTGACAGGAGAGGGATCACGTGAGGATTACCTGTTGTGCTCCCTTCCTCTGAGGCATCTGGTATTGGCCACTGTTAGCAGACAGGATACTGGACTGGATGGCCTGACCCAGTCTGGCCGTTCTTATGTTCTTAAGCCCCGCCCCTGCTCCGCCCCACCCCGCATCTTTTCACTCATGCTCTGCCCCCTCTTACCTCCTATTGCACCCCTTCCCTGAAGCCCCCACCCTGGAGCTATGCAATCCAGGGGATTACTGGGGGGCCTGGTGCAGGGCAGAGGCAGGGATCGGCCCCCCTGTACTCATTGCAATGGCGGGAGCTGAAGCGACCCAGCAGCCTGCTCCACTCCTCTGTCCATCTCCCAGCCCACTGTGCTCGGCTACACCATGGCAGTGGGAAGTGGAGCTCTCCAGCCCCAGCCTGCTCCCCTCTGCTCCCCAAGCCCTGCATCGCTCGGGGGAGCAGAGTGAGCTGGGACCGAGTCGCTCCGCTTGCTGCCACCATGTGAAGCCGAGCGCAACAAGCTAGGAGGTGGGCGGCAGAACCCAGCAGGCTGCTAGCTCGCTTCTGCTCCCATCGCCACAGTAAGTTTTGGGGGTAGTGGGAGCATTCCTACTGCCCCGTGCCAGGCCTCCCAGGTAATCCCCCAGGCCTCTCTGGGCCACGGGTCTTGCCCATAGGACTGTTGAGGCATCTGCCACAGCGCCCCCAAAGCATGGAGCCTGGGGTGACAGCCCAAACCGTCCTATAGACGGTGCTGCACAAGACTAAGGACAGAACATACTATAATTCTGAGCAATGGATGACTTCTTAAAAGCTTGAAATAGAACTAAAATTTAGAGATCTCTCGTCCTCAGGCTTTTGCAGGAATGTCAGTGGATCTTAGGCCTTTCTGTGGCTCGTTCTTCCCACTCACCTCTGAGTCTCTCTCGTGGTTTCACTCTGATTGCTCTGCAATACATATTGGGGCCACGGAGTCACAACAGGGCACTTCTGTGCTGCTAACTGGTTTGTGGTCAGTTGGGTGCACAAGCTGACGCCATTTGAGCGCTGATAGGTTCTCTGCAGGAGTGAAGCGACTGCCTGGTATTCCAGCAGACCAGCCTGACCAGACAAGTCGCATCATTGCTGTATTGCTCAGGGAGGTGACTGTTTCCACTTGCTGCAGAAGCGAGGGGAAGAGAACAAAGGACACGGACAAATGCAGTTACTAAAGCAAATCAAAGTATTGAGCCATCTGTTCTGCAAGCACTGGAAAACCAATGAGCTGCTGGGAAATGGCAGAAAATATGCTAAAAAATGGGCGAAAATATGGTTGAGAAATGAAGCAGCTGAAAAGGGATAGCAGTCTGGAGAACACCAGAACAGACCAACACAAACAACAAAAAGCAGGTTGAGGCCAAAAATGTGTAACCCACCCACTTGCTGGGGGCAGAGCACTGTCCCATCGAATGGAACTGAGACCACTTACAGAGAGACTAATGGGTTTGCTGTACAGCAGCCGTGGCCAACCCGCGGCTCTTCCCCCCCCCCCCGGGTGTGGCTCACAAACCTCCCCCCCCCCCCGTGGCTTGCAAAGCCGCCCCCATGCTCTCAAAAATGGCCCTCTCCTCCCAGCTCCCTGTGCTGAACTCGGCAGGGGAGCCGTCTGGCATAGCCATTAAAGAAGGAGAATTAAAGATGGCATCGGCCGGTGGAAGCCTGATGTGGCCAAAACATGTTTTCTTAAAGGGGCAGAATTTGGGTTTTTTTCGCTCAACCAAACGCAACCAGGGGCTCCTTTTAAAGGGGCAGTCCTTTTTTGTTGTTGTTGCTTGACAACTTTGCCCTAGTTCTTCACGCTGAATCCACTGATATCTTGGCTCTTTGCCCAGCCTTAGCTTATAGGCAGCTGGCTTTTAGATGATGTCATAGAAGGTCATGGCTTTAGCCCCTCATGTCCTAGGTTGCATCTTGCCTGCCGACAATCTAGGGCTGTTGGTGTTACAAGTGTAATAAGAAAAGCCACCCTAAAACACAGTTGGAGGAAACCACTATGCAACCTGACTTGCATAGATTTCCTTCCTTGTCTCCCCATCTCCCCTATGCCTGTTCATTTTTCACAGGAAGTGCTTATTGAACTTGGCTCCAGAGGAGTGAAAATAGGTGGCATTTATTGATTTGAAATGGTACAATACAGCAGAAGCCTCAAATGTCCTCCTTGCCTTATGGGTGAAAAGGACCACCGGAGGCCAGCAGCTCTGACAAGGGGTCCCAGGAGGGCAGTTTCTGAGATAGGAATCATGCCTTCCTGAAATGCTGAAGAAATGCATAAAAGTAACCCAGGGAACTGCTGCTGTGTATTTTTTAAAAGGTGGGGAGAAGAATTGTAGATTGTATGAAGCAACATAAAACACGGAAAGCTTTTTCAATCACCTCTATAGTTTTGTGAAATTCTTACTTCCCTGGAGTTTGGATGAGTCCCAAGAAATCTGAATGTCATTTAAAGAAACATCTTAATTGTACAGTTACAGTAAAATTAAAGGGCTGTGGCTGGCGGTTTTGATATAAAGATAGCAGAAGAAACCCTGAGGCGGTGGCATTCTAAAAGAGACAATTAGTGGCAGTGCTACATGCAACGGAATAGAAGGACGAGAGAGAGAGACAGGGAGAGACAGAAAGATCAGTGTAATGATGTTTTCCTTAAAACAACCATATTCTAATGAGAACCATTGCAGCGCTGGAAGTTAGTCTAAAGTTCTAGAGCTGTTAAGAGTATGAGTCAGTTTTTGATCAGCAGAGCTGCGGAAGAGAGAAAGGATACCTTGTTGATTAGCCAGTGGGTTAAGGCTCAGGAGACCTAGATTCAATTTCTCACCCCTGGCACAGGCTTCCTGTGTGTCCTTGGGCAAACTACTCCGTTTCTCTGTGTCTCATTTCCATGACTGTACAGTCAGGATATTGCTTTGTTACATCACAGAGCGTTGTACGACTAATGTCATTAATGTTTATGAGCTGCTCAGCTTTTACAGACCAGTCAGCCTTACCTCAGTCCCCGGAAAAATCATGGAGGGGATCCTCAAAGAATCCATTTTGAAGCACTTGGAAGAGGGGAAAGTGATCAGGAATAGTCAACATGGATTCATGAAGGGCAAGTCGTGCCTGACCTATCTGATTAGCTTCTATGATGAGGTGGATATGGGAAAGTCAGTGGATGTGATATACCTTGACTTTAGCAAAGCTTTTGATATGGTCTCCCACAATATTCTTGCCAGCAAGTTAAGGGAGTATGGATTGGATAAATGGACTGTAAGATGGATAGAAGCTGGCTAGAATGTCGGGCCCAACGGGTTGTGATCAACGGCTTGATGTCAGGTTGGCAGTTGGTTTCTAGCGGAGTGCCCCAAGGATCAGTTCTAAGACCGCTTTTGTTCAACATCTTTATTAATGACCTGGATGAGGGGATGGATTGCACCCTCAGCAAGGTTGCAGATGACACTAAGTTAGGGGGAGAGGTAGATACACTGGGAGGCAGGGATAGGGTCCAGAGTGACCTAGACAGATTAGAGGATTGGGCCAAAATAAATCTGATAAGGTTCAACAAGGACAAGTGCAGTGTCCTGCACTTGGGACGGAAAAATCCCAACCATTGTTACACGCTGGGGACTGACTGGCTAAGTAGCAGTTCTTCAGAAAAGGACCTGGGGATTACAGTGGATGAGAAGCTGGATATGAGTCAACAGTGTGCCCTTGTAGCCAAGAAGGCTAATGGCATATTAGGTTGCATTAGGAAGAGCATTGCCAGCACATCTAGAGAAGTGATTATTCCCCTTTATTTGGCTCTGATGAGGCCACATCTGGAGTATTGTGTCCAGTTCTGGGCCCCCCACTATAGAAAGGATGTGGACACATTGGAGAGGGTCCAGTGGAGGGTGACCAAAATCATTAGCGGGCTGGAGCGCATGACCTGTGAGGAGAGACTGAGGGATCTGGGTTTGTTTAGTCTGCAGAAGAGAAGAGTGAGGGGGGATTTGATAGCAGCCTTCAACTTCCTGAAGGGAGGTTCCAAAGAGGATGGAGAAAGGCTGTTCACAGTGGTGATGGATGGCAGAACAAGGAGCAATGGTCTCAAGTTACAGTGGGGGAGGTCTAGGTTGATATTAGGAAAAAGTATTTCACTAGGAGGGTGGTGAAGCACTGGAATGGGTTACCCAGGGAGGTGGTGGAATCTCCATCCCTAGAGGTTTTTAAGTCTCAGCTTGACAAAGCCCTGGCTGGGTTGATTTAGTTGGGATTGGTCCTGCCTTGAGCAGGGGGCTGGACTTGATGACCTCCTGAGGTCTCTTCCAGCTCTATGATTCTATGTTTCTAGGTAGCTCCCCTGGACAGAACTTTACACTCGTTGAAAAAGGGTGGTGGTAAGAGATTGGTCATGTCAGTCACGTGACATGGGTCAGCATTACAAAAGCTGATAAATGTCACATGATAGGTGTGACTAGCTAGTAACCCCAGTGCCGACCATTACTTCTTCCTCTTTCTTAAAAAAAAAAAAATCAAACATCAACCCAAACTAATAAACAGAATCTAATAAAATGCAGAAATGGAGACTTTCTGAGTGATGGTGAGAGTTAGATAATCTGAAGCCCGCTAACTAGTGCTGCTTTAAATTTTTTATTTGGAATTATTTTAGATGAAAAATAGCCCCCCTTTTTTAAATGAAAACTTTCAGAAAATACATTTCTCTTTTAAAATTTTCTGATTTTTTTCATTGAAACCAAAACTTGAAATTTCAGTTTCCCCCTTTCTGCCCTTTTTTCCTCCCCTTGTTCCTGTCTGGCAATAGAATAAATGAGAGGGGCAAAAGAGGCAACACTTTCTTTATTTTATTTTCCCTATTTTCAGTCTAAGTTGATAACATTCATTCTTCAAGGAGTGTCCCGGTGGGTGCTCCACCGTAGGTGCTTGGGCACCGCTGCGCGCCTTGTTGGAGATTTAAGGTAGCAGTGTCCTCTGGTAGGCTGTGCACGTGGAGCAGATGGTATGCACATTGCTGCTGCTACTCATGCTCAGCCAACTGTCCCCTCAGTTCCTTCTTTACCGCTGTCGGCATCTCTCAGAACCGCAGTTGCTCTCCAACTTTCAAACTTTATCTTGTTCTTGTTGTTAGTAGTGTTAGTTATAGTGTTCATAGTTAGGAGGAGTAGTTTTTTCTCGTTACAGTTAATTGTTATATTAAAAAAAAAAGGAGAGACTTTTTATTCTTGTTAAGGCCATTTTTTTGCCTTAGCAACATTTTTTCCCCTGGGATGCCTGGTTCCCCAGGATTCAAATGCTGCCTCTCCTGCAGGGTCTCAATTCCTGTCTCTGATGGGCACTCACAGTGTGTACAGTGCCTGGGGCAGATGCACGCCAGTGCCTGGGGCAGATGCACGCCACTGCCCAGTGTCAATGCTGTAAGTAGTTAACAGCCCACATGCAGAGGTCAAGGGAGCTCCAACTTAAACTTCTCTCCCTGGAGAATACGGGGAGGCCAGCCTCAGACCCGGAGCTCTCGACCCCGCCTTGGCAGCCCTCTCCCCAGGCCCTGTCCAAGAAGGTGGCTCTTACGGGCTTGAGCACCAGAGACGCTTTCTTTGAGCAATCCAGGAAGAGATCTCACTCTTCAAGTAAGGGTGATTCCCCCTCAAAGAAACAGGGGCAAGCACCCAGAATACCCCCTGCACTGACCTCTACCAGGGCACCGCACAGGGTGGTACTGGGACTGTCAGGCACTGACGATTCCCGAGGGTCCAAGGACCTTACCAAGACAGGCACCAAAGCTCCTAAAAAGCCTAAGTCTAAGTCGGCGCCACCAGGGCTGTCTGAGCCCGCCTCGGCACTGACGAAAGCAAAGGCCAAATCAGCTTGGCTGAGGCACTGTCAGCACTGAAGAAATCTAAGCCTCACTCGGCACAATTGGCACCAATGCCACCACCGGCACCAGAAAGGCACAAATGTGTCACTGCCGGCCTCCCACCCGGGATTGCCGGAACTGCAGATTGCGAGGGTAACACCCTCCACGCTGCCACCGGCACCTGGCACTGCTCCCCTTTCACTACCGTGGAGGAGCTCAGAATGACTTTGGTGCCCACAACGCTGTTATTCGGCACCAACAGCACGCCCAAGTCTGGCAGCATTGTGCCTCTCACTCCTGAAACGTTGGCGCCACCACTTGCGAGTGATGAGGATGATGAGCCCTTGGTCGGTACCCACATCCCAAGGTGCTCCTCTCCAAAGCACCCACAGCAACAGCAACAACCAGTGCTGCAATGGCTGCCCCCCTCCTGTGCCACTCCCAGTCAACTGGCCTTACTGGGACCCCATCAAGAGCCACCTTCCTGCCATCCCTGGGCAGGTCAGCCAACAAGGAGGAAGATGAGCCAATCACGAGTGATGAGGACTCTTGTGTGTCTTCTCATTCTGCAACTCACATATCATCGTGCTCTCCCGATGACACTTTAATGCCCCCTCCTCCTATGGCAGGAGATTACGTTGATTGGGCAACGTGATTGGGCAACAAAATGTCAAATGAAATTTAATGTCGATAAATGTAAAGTAATGCACATTGGAAAAAATAATCCCAACTATACATACAACATGATGGGGACTAATTTGGCTACAACTACTCAAGAGAGAGCTGTTGGAGTCATTGTGGATAGTTCTCTGAAAACATCCATTCAGTGCTCAGAGGCAGTCAAAAAAGCAAACAGAATGTTAGAAGTCATTAAAAAAGGGATAGAGAATAAGACAGAAAGTATCTTATTGCCTCTATATAAAACCATGGTATGCCCACATCTTGAATACTCCATACAGATGTGGTCACCTCATCTCAGAAAAGACATCTTGGCTTTGGAAAAGGTTCAGAAAAGGGCAACAAAAATGATGAGGGGTTTGGAATGGGTCCCATATGAAGAGAGATTAAAAAGACTTGGACTTCTCAGCTTAGAAAAGAGGAGAGTAAGGGGGGATATAGTAGAGGTCTATAAAATCATGACTGGTGTGGAAAAAGTGAATAAGGAAAAGTTATTTACTTATTCCCTGAATATAAGAACTAGGGGTCACCAAATGAAATTAATAGACAGCAGGTTTAAAACAAACAAAAGGAAGCTTTTCTTCACTCAGCGCATAGTGAACCTGTGGAACTCCTTGCCAGAGGATGTGTTGAAGGCTAGGACTTTACAGGGTTCAGAAAAGAGCTAGATAGATTCATGGAGGTTAGGTACATCAGTGGCTGCAGGATGGGTAGGGGTGGTGTCCCTGGCCTCTGTCTGGATGTGGGTGACAGGAGAGGGATCATGTGATGATTACCTGTTGTGTTCCCTCCCTCTGGGGCATCTGGTATTGACCACTGTCAGCAGACAGGATACTGGGCTAGATGGACTGTTGGTCTGACCCAGTATGGCCGTTCTTATGACATCTGGTTATTCCAGGAGCTGTACAAGAGGGTAGTGGACCTTTTGGAGCCTCCCTGAAACGCAACATAAATTGTCCAGAATACTACATGCCTCCCTGTTTGCTAAGCTGGCCCTACCAATGGACCTGGCATTGATGGATCTTGCCAAGGTGATATAGCAGACGCCAGCCACAATTCCACCGGTCTGCAAAAGATCTGACCGTAAATACTATGTTGCACTGCAGGGCGCCAATTTCCTGTTTTCCCACCCGTCCCCTAATTCTTTAGTGGTGGACGCGGACAATCAGCGGGGAGAACAGAGTGCAGCTAGAATCACGCCGTATGATAAGGAGTGGAAGTGCCTAGACCTCATGGGTAGGAAGGCATATTCCTCCGCATCATTCCAGCTGCATATATCCAACTACATGGCAATGCTCGCAAAATATACGCATCATATCTTCGAGCAACTTTCACATTTTATTGACAGCCTTCCTGATGACAAGAAGGCTGTTCAGGGCTAATATCAATGAGGGCACCTTGATCTCTTGTACGGCCCTGAAAGTGGCCCTAGACACATCCATCACAGCATCCCAGTCAATTGCGACGGCTGTCATGATGAGAAGGTCATCATGGCTACACCTCTCTGGTTTCCCCCATGAGGCAGAGGCCACGGTTGAGGACCTTCCTTTCCAGGGCTCCAAACTATTCACAGATATCACCAATGTGGCACTCCATTCCCTCAAGGATTCACGGGCTACACTGAATCTGCTCTGCATCTGCGTCCCTGCAACAGAACGCAAACAGGGCAGATACTTTAAACAAATCTACAAGCCTTCGCCTTTCACTCAAGCCCAGAGACATTTTGATAATAGGAGGAGGCAATGCCAAATTAGACAGAGGCAGACTCCTGACCAGCCCTCTACTGCCCAGCCCTCAACCTCGAGGCAAACATTTCGAAGATCAGGTTGAGTGTCTGACAACACCTCCTTGTTTAAGGCAACCTCAGCCCCACCATCTATTCCACCAGCGCCTCCTACCTTTCTGCCATCAATGGTCTACCATCACGACTGACAAGTGGGTACGAGACATCGTAAAGGGCGGATACTCTATCCCTTTTTCCCCCTGCCTCTTCCGGGACCCATCTCACCAGAGCATCTTACTTCAAGATATTGAACATTTACTCCACCTAGGGGCCATAGAACCCGTACCCCATCACTACAGGGGCAAAGGATTCTACTCCCATTACTTCTTCACAACAAAAAAAGTCAGGGTCATGGAGACTAATTCTCGATCTCAAAAGGCTCAACTGTCACATACAACCCCAACGGTTCAAGATGGTCACCCTATCCACCATAATCCCAGCCTTAAGCATGGGAGACTGGTTATCTACTCTCGACCTCCAGGATGTGAATTTTCACATATCCATTCAGTGCATTGGAAATACTTAAGATTTGCATTGGGCCTATTTCCAATATACAGGGCTGCTGTTCGGACTCTCCACAGCTCCGATGATCTTCTCAAAGGTGTTTGTGGTGGTCGCCATGCATCTCCGTAAACAGAGGTGTCTATATTCACCTACGATTGCCTGATAAGAGCAACCATGAGTCAGGAGGCCCACAATTCAGTCTCCCTAACCGGGGACCTAGTCCAGACCCTCGGGCTGCAGATAAATTTATCCAAGTACAAACCACAACCATCCCAGACAATGGAGTTTATCAGGGCTCATCTTGACTGTGTTTGGGCTATAGCCTCCCACCCACAGTTGAGATTCCAGTCCATCAAGGACCTTATTGCACAGCTCCAAACCAGACCACAAGTTCTAGGCAGGACCTGTCTCCAGTTATTAGGTCATATGGCAGCAGTCACATCAGTAGTACTTCATGCCAGGCTATACATGAGGCCCATGCAGTAGTGGCTAAGGACTGTATACAGACCTCGTTACAACAGTATCAACAAGCTAGTCTCAATCCCAAACAAAATCAAGTGATTGCTGGACTGGTGGGCAGACCCAAAAAACAGATGTGTTGGGGTACCTTTCCACAGATATCCCCCAACGGTGACCATCATGACAGATGCTTCTCTCCTCAGATGTGGGGTGCATTCAGGCCCTCTCACAACTCAGGGTGACTGGTCCCTGCAAGAGTCCACCCTGCACATAAACAAACTAGAACTCAGGACAATATTTTATGCATGCCAACATTTTCTTCATCTCATACACAACAACACAATGCAGATTTTTATGGAAAATCAACAGGCAAGGTGGTATCAGGTCTCACCGCCTATGCAGGGAGGCTGTCCGCCTGTGGACATAGTGCATTGCATACAAAGTTTGCATACAAGCCTCTTATCTTCTGGGCAAGAACAATCTTACGGCAGACAGTCTCAGCAGAAAGTTCAACTCCAATCATGAATGGGAAATGGACCCCAATATTCTACAACAGATTTTCAGTCAATGGGGGCTCCCAACAGTGGACTTATTTGCAAGCGGTGCCAACAAGAAGTGTCTTCCCATGTGGGCATTGGCTTGCACTCTTTGGGGGACATGTTCACAATACCCTGGAGTGCATCTCTTCTATACACGTTTCCTCCAATCCCACTCCTTCACCACATAGTCAACAAAATAAGGGCACGTGCAGCCTCAGTAATTCTTATCACCACAGCCTGGCCATGGCAGACTTGGTACACTTACCTGCTACAGATGTCCATGAGGATGTTATGGCGTCTACCACCACTTCCCCATCTTCTCATGCAGCAAAGCGATCAGGTCCGCCATCCATCCTTCCAGATTCTTCACCTCCAGGCATGGTTCCTCAATAGTTCTCCTCGATAGAAATAGCGTTCACTGACCAAGTTAAGTAAATTTTACTGAACAACCATAGACCAACAACCAGGAAAGCTTACCTGTATAAGTAGCATAGATTCTCCCTTTGGGCCTGTCATGGGGCTGGTGCGCCCCGTACCCCTTGGGCGTCAATATGGCCCAGCGGCCGAGTCTCTAGCTCCCCCTTGTCTGGGGGTCAGTATGGCCCAGCGGCCTAGTCTCTAGCTCCCCCGGTCTGGGGGTCAATATGGCCGTGTGGCTGAGTCTCTAGCTCCCCCTTGTCGGGGGCATAAAGGTATGGTGGGGTAGGGGGGCCCGGGCCCTTCCTCTCCACCGGGCACCAGCCCAGGGCCCTATCGGTGGCAGGTGGTTCCCACCACTGGCTCGGCGGGGAGTTCTCCCGGAAACGCACTGAGCCCGCCGGGGAACCTCCTGCTCCCTGCCCTGGGCTACTTCCTACCCCGTCCCCCCGGCCGGCATAGGCCCCACCAGGCCCCTACCGATCTTGCTGCGGTAGCGGTGTTGGCAGGCCCAGCAGCGGCATCTGGTCTGGCGTCTGGTGCAGCAATGGCATCTGGTGGGGTGGCGACAGTTGGCGTGGCGGCAGCTGGCGTGGCGACGGCGGCTAGGGTGGCTGCAAGCTGTGGTTGGCGTGGCAGCTGATGTCGGCGCGGTGGTTGTGGCTGCAGTTCTGGCTGGGGCGGCGGTTCAGGCTCCGACAGCAAGGGCAGCTTCTCCTGTGCTCCAGCAGGAGCTCCTTCCCCTTTGGAGGTCAGCCCCAACTGACCTGCTCCTCTGGCCTTTATACTGGGCCTGCAGTTGGAGCATGCCCAGCAGGGCTGTGGGGAAGGGGCCTTCTCAGCCCAGCAGACCTGGTTAGCCTCCCCTTGGCCAGTGCAGGGCTGGGACACCCCGTCAAAGGGCCGAACAAAAGCGTGCAAACTCATCGACGATGACACTTTTGGATGTTCTCGAATACCTTCTAGATCTAAAAGACTCGGGTCTTTTTCATATAGTCCATTAAAAGATCACCTTGCGGCTATAACAGCCTTTCATCAACCCATTGACAACAAATCAGTTTTTGCCCATCCTATAACCAAACACTTCCTTAAGGGCACACACAACACTTTCCCACTTGTCAAACCTCTAGTCCAAGCCTGGGACCTCAGTTTAGTACTTTGGGCCCTCACCCATAGGCCATTCGAACCCATAGTGACATGCTCCATGCTCCACCTTTCCATTAAGGTGGTCCCATTGGTGACTGTCACATCGGCTAGCAGAGTGAGTAAAATTGGTGCCCTAATGGTATTCCATAAGATAGTGGTTCTGCGACCACACCCCAAGTTTTTGCCAAAGGTTTCCACCTCTTTCCACTGCAATGAACCTATAATACTACCCGTCTTTTTCCCAAAGCTTCATGCTAAAGAGGTTATGTGGCACGCGCTTAATGTGCACAGAGCAATTTCCTGTTACTTGGGCAGGATGAGGGGAATCTGCAAAACACCTAGGCTGTTTGTATCCACTGCAGAGAGATCCCTGGGCATGTCAATTTCCACCCAGAGGCCGTCCAGATGATTGGCCTACTCCATCTTTAACCAAGAAGCTCCATTGCAACTATGTGCACACCCCACGAAGGCCATGGTGGCTTTTACAGCCTACCTGAGTAATATACCTCTTGTGGACATTTGCAGATCCCCGACGTGGTCTTCCACCCACATGTTCACCAGACATTAAGCCTTTGATACTTACCTATCCCAGGGTACTAGATTTGGGCACACCATTCTGACCACGGTCCAGGTTACTGATTAGCCGAAGCATGCGCTTCCGATCATGGGTATTGCTCTATAGTCACCTAAGGTGGAGCATCCACGGGGATGCTCCTCGAAGAAGAAGAGAGGGTTACTCACCTAGTGCAGTAACGGAGGCTCTTTGAGATGGTTGTCCCTGTGAGTGCTCCACCACCTGCCCTTCCTCCTCTCTGCTTTGGATATAATTAATTGTTTCTGTGGCAGAGAAGGAATGGAGGGGATGGTTGGCTGCGTATGTGCAGCCTACCGGAGGGCATGGCTACTTTAAATCTCCGACTAGGTGCGCAGCAGCGCCCAAGCACCTAAAGTGGAGCAGCCACAGGGATAACCATCTCAAAGAACGTCTGTTATTGCACAAGGTGAGTAACCCTCTCTCTGGAAAAATTACAGGCACAGGGACGAATGAAACTCTGTATCTGCAAAGTTCAGGAATTCTTGCTAAGTCACAGAGTAATACAGACAAAATGCCCAATGTGATCAGATGCAAAGTCCATCCAGCTCACTATCCTGTCTCTGACAATGGCCTGCACCAGATGCTTCAGAAGAAGGTGTAGGAACCTTACAAGAGCTAATGATAGATAATCTGCCCCCACTTTCGGTCTCCTGATCTAGCTAGAGGTTGTTTTACTTGAAACACAAGATTTAATATCCCTTCCAAGAGGTTTATTATAATTTATTATGGTAACTCTGGATATATGAATGTCCAATCCAGTTTTGAATCTTGCTAAATTATGGTTTCAATTACTTCCTTTGGGAGTGAGTTCCACAGTCTAACCGCATTTTAATTCAATTGAATGTCCCCTTGTTCTCATATTATGAGACAATGAGATCAGATGTTTTGGACCTACCTTCTCTTAACCATTCATATTTCATATACTTTATCATCTCCTGTCTTCTTTTAAGGTAAACAATCCCTATCTTTCCAGTCTGTCCAGATAAGAGTTTTTCAAGGCCCTTGATCATTCTTGTCATCCTTCACTGAAGCGCCTGTAGTTCTGCAATATCCTTTTTGAGACGGGGTGACCAATACAGCACATGGTGCGCCAGACAAAACCACTTCATTTATTTATAAGTAGGCGTTATAATAGTCTCTATATTATTTTCTATCATATTCCTTAGGCATCCTAATATAGTCTTTGCTTTTTTTACCACAACTGCACATTGAGCAGAAGTCTTCATGAGATGTCTACAGTGATGTTCAGGTCCTCTGAGTTGATAACAGTAAATTTCAAACCTACAAAGATGTGTAGGTACTTTATATTTTCCCTTCCAAAGTATATTAGTTTGCATTTACAGTATTGACATTAAAATTAATTTATCATGTTACCATTCACCTACATTGTTTAGGTGTCTGAAGCTGTCTGAACTTTCTCACGGTGCTCTCTAATCCTGACTAACCTAAATGATATTGTGCACAGCATTTGTAGGTGACAGAGTTGAGATTTCTGTTTTTCGTTTGTCATTTTGTAACTTTTGGAAAAGTTTTGAAAGTTACAGAATAGTAAAAGTAAAAATTAGAGAAAAAGTGGGAAAGAACCCAAGCCTGTACATATATCATTTCATTCCTCTCAGTGGCAAGAAGAGCAAAAAGTGAGTGAAAAGGGTAAAAATGCAAATTTTGAACTTTTGAAAATTAATTTAAAAAATGCATTTGTTAATAACGATCATCTGTGAACCTCACTGGCTTTCTGATCACATGGCCATTTCTTGCACTCAGAGGGGTTCCTTCAGTATTGTCCTGTTTGGTCAATGAGGTAGACGGAAGGAACAATGTAAAATTCTTCATTCGAATAAAGTGGTTATATCAGTAACTGCATCTCCGGGGGATGCAGAAGATCAGGAAAGGAACAAATGGTAAAGACATGCAGAATCTAAAAAGGGAAAGGCAAAGAAAAGGTCATCTTATCCTCCAGCCTCTTATGCAGGGATATTCACTACAGAATGTTGTTGACTTCTTTGAGTCTAATTTTAAATGACTCTACTGATGTGGCTTTGTTTTATTTCCGAGTGACATAAGCTTGATCTGAAGTCTTTTATTCTGTTCACCAGCAGGGAAACCTCAGCTCTCTTTTATATCCTTCTCTTCTTCATTAGGGATAGACTTGAGAGTGTGGTAGATCTTAAGTGTTCTAAAGCTACTAGTTGTCCATAGGGTGCCTAGAAAATAGAGTTGGATTTTCTGGGCCTTCCCACAGTACAAATGATTAATAATAATTTAAATCAATTAAGGCCAGAAGGGACCATTGTGATCATCTACTCTGAATTGCATAAAACAGACTATAGAATTTCAATCTATTCAACATGAATTTCCCTTCTCTGTTTTATAGCGTTATCCCAACTGAGAGGGGTTCTCTCATTAGTGGACATAATCCATCTCCCCGAGAGGCAGTTAACAAAAGAATTTGTCTGTTGACCTAGCCCTGTCTAGATTGGGATTAGATCGGATTAATTATGCCGTTCCAATGAGTGGATTTTTCACACCCCCTTAGCAATGAAGCTGGGTCGACCTGACAGTTGTTCCTACCGCTTGTGTAGTCATTGACAGTGCAAAGTGAATGTGAAATCCATCCTTCTGGTTTGCTAGTGGTTCACACCCACGGTTTGCTTACTTTTCATCAATGTAAGTGACTGCCCAAGTTGCAGGGCAACAGAGATTCAGGCCCTGTGAGCTCACAAACCTTTCCAGGAGACACCCATAGCTGCAACATGAGCAGATGAGATTTACTGAGCTACACATGGATTCTTAAATTCTCTCCCATGTAGTAACAGGCCAGATTCTTCGCTGGACCAAATCAGCATAGCACCCTTGACATCAGTGAACCAGCTGAGCTTTTATAATATGTGTAAGGAGCAATTTCAGATGCAGTTTCCTCCCAAAGGACTTTTATTTAGTTCTCCATCACATTTCATTTGTCTGCAACATGAGCTTGTGATCTAAAATCTTTGATCTTTTTCACTGGAGAAGAAACCAACACTCTTGTTTTATACTCCTGTGTTCTTCATTATGGGTCTGATCCCATTCCCATTGAAATCAGGGGAAGGCTCTTTTTCGGGGAAGGGAGGCAACAGAATTGCTGGGCCCCTGGGCAAGGCCAGGGTGGGGAGGCATGGCTCGGTGCTCCTGGAAGGGGTGGGACCTCAGGCAGAAGGGAAGAGGACAGGGCCGAGGGCAGCCATCCCTCAGCACTGACTAGAGTGACCATGCCACACCTCCCCCAGCCAGCCCTTAGCACAACCTGGAGTGCACCACTCGGAGCTCCGATGGAGATTTAGAGGACCTGGGGCTCCAGCTGCTTCAGAGCCTTCGGCCCTTTAGAATTGCTGGGCCCCAGGATTGTTGCGCTCCTTTGACTCCTCCACCCTCCTGTTCGGGGACCTGCTCTTCTTGGACTTGATGCAGTGATCAGCTGTGAAAGTCTATGCCTGTGTTATGCAGGGGGTCAGACTAAATTATCATAATGGTCCCTGTGGGCCTTAAAATCTGTAAATCCATGACTCCTATTGACTGTTGTGGGAGCTGGATCACGTCCTAAGCAAACATACATCGGAAAGAAAAATTCTGTGGTAACAGAACTTCCTTGCTCCGAAGAGTCCAGGTTGAAGAGTTTTCCATTTGGAAAGCATTCGTTTTTCAGGTGGTATGTTCATGTATTCTTTTCCTTGTATTGCTTAGGGTAGAATTCATCTTTGCCGTAGTTGAAGTCATGGCAGAAGCTTTCATTCCACATGATGCCTGAAGTTGCAATTGGATGCAGTTAATCCCTATGCCTCTTGCTGTTAGCAAAACGTGTGGACTTGATAATCATACTTTACTTCTCTGAGAAACTGTGTTGCAGAGAGCTACAATTATTATGCCCAGCTTGCAACAACAGCAATCCAGCTCAAGTCCCTTGAGTGCCGAAGATCTATCACGTTTTTCATTTTTATGCTTAACGGCTATTTAATAACTTTTTCCTCTTTCCCATTTAGAACCTGAGGGCCACAAACCTAAAGAGTTGCCAAAATGTCCATTTCTGGCATCATTTCTTGCTGAAGTAACTGCTGTCTTTTTGTTTCAAAAGCTATAGAGATGCAAAATATTGGCCGCTGAACTCTTCAGTGACAGGGACCATCCCATCAGAAGCTGGAGGCCTCTGAAAGAGGGTAGGCAAAACTGCCACCCAAAGAAGTAGTGGGGAATGTTTATTTTAGATTTCACTCAAAACACAGTAGCTCATGTGGAACCTTCAGCGGAATCTCAATATAATTTACACAGAGATTTTTTTAGCAGTGCTGTTTCTTTTAGGAGAAGAGTTATCCAAAAAGCAACATGGGTAATAGTGTCTAATGGTGGAAGCAGGGGGCTGGTAGTCAGAACTCTGGAGTCCAATTTGTAAAGCCAACAGACCCTGCCGACTTTTCTCTTGAAAGCCAGCTGGCTCCCCGCTGAAGGCCAGACTTCACTTTCCCTTGTTGGTGGTCTCAGTGCCGCTGGATTACAGACTTCCCTCAGTTGAGCCTCTGAGACCTTCCAGCGGTTCATCCTGGATGAGCCCCCACTTGTAAAGTCAATGGACCTGGGTCGTTGGCTGGAAGGACTGAACCTGCGATTTTAGGGGCGAAAGCCATGTGTCTCTACTGCATGAGCTAAAAGTCAGCTACCTCTCAGCTAAGGCCATAGAGCAGGCTCATTAGTCTCTTTGTAAGTGGTTTCCGTGCCAACAGATGGGACAGCCCACCATACCCAGCAGGTGTGTGGGTTACATATTCTCAGTGGCAAACATGAGTTGCCATGGGGCTTTGAAAAAGTCTTTTTACCTCTGTGTCTATTTTTCCATGTCTTAGATGGGGATAATATTTAACATCCCTCACTATTGTGTTATTTCCCCTCTCCCTCCTAAAAGCTTTGGGTTTCTATAATGAAATGTGCAACATAAATGCACATAAATACTAGGCCAAAGTTTCAAGTCGTGTAAATCATGTGGCTCCATAGACTTCAGTAGACAGCAGCTGAGTCATTGTTATTTATTACCTGTGAATGTCTTAGTCTCTATGTTATGTGATTGCACTGACAAAGCTTTATTGGAGATAGAAGTAAAATTCCATCAGCCGAGAGGCCTTTTGTGGGTAGAAATTCTTTCCCTTTCATTTGCTTGGGATTGCCCTGTACCGAATGTGGAAAACCAGACTAATATATCAAACAGGATATTATCCTGAACTGTGTGATGTAGATCATCATTTTTTTATTTACACCTAATGAAAGTGGACACTAAGTTGCATAACTATAGAAGGGGCATGCAAGATGTTGCAAAAGGGTTGATTTCTGGTTGTCAATAAGAAAAATTCGGGCAGTAGGTATAAAACTCCCTCTCGGGACTGTATAAATCATTGTCGCTCTGGGGTAGTAGTAACATACAATAAAATATGTGCCAACGTGTTTGAAATGTTTTATGCAACTCTTCAGTGCTTCTGTTCAGTTCAAAGAAAAACAGCTTTATCATACCCTGCAATTCTGATGCTGTAATTCAAGACATTCTCTTAAAGAAACAAACACAATATGTCAGAAGAAGCTTTTTGCACAGCTTTCTTGCAGGATGAAAGAAGCTAAACAGCATTAAAAATGTAAACAAATCCATGTTCCCTCTTCTTGTGCATTTTTCTAACTTGAACTATTGAGGGATTAAAATGGTTTATGTAGCACCTGTGAGATCACATGCTTTGGTTTAAATTCACTGTGTGAATTTGGACAAGTCAGAACAGAACAGCTGTCTGTGCCTTCATGTTTTCCCTATTTGTAAAATGAGGATAATGATGCATATCTATTATCCCAAAGAGAGTAAGGAGGGTGGGGTTGTGAAGGCTTGAATTTACGAGATCTCTATTCTGTTCTTGGGTCTGCCACACCTTTCCTATGAGATCTGGGATAAACCATTTATTTTCTCTGTGCCTCAGTTCCCTTTCAGTGAAACTGGGACAATATTTCTCTGCCTTGCTTTGAGGTTGTGGAGATAAATCCATTGACTGCCAGAGGCCTATATTTCATAGTGATAATACCCAGAGAAAACCTATAAGTAAAAATAAAACTTGTAAAATGCTTTGAGATGCTCTACTGTAAAGTGCTAGTTCAGTTCCAAGTTTTATTATTATAAGAGATGTGTCTGTGCCCAGAAAGCATTTGATTTCTCTATGCTTGACTAAGACCTCGCCTAGCCACCTTGCTCCTGTGTAAATACAACCTTTCCCCCTTTTGAATTGCCTAACAACTCTCTTTGAAGCTGAACAATGAATTGCAAACCTGTAGTATTCTTTGTTTCTGTGATTTAATTGAGCAGTATGAAATATAAGAACGGCCATACTGGGTCCGACCAACGGTCCATCCAGCCCAGTATCCTGTCTGCCGTTAGTGGCCAATGCCAGGTGCCCCAGAGGGAGGGAACACAACAGGTAATCCGCAAAACAAAAAGTATAAATCAGGAGTGTGCAAAGACCAGATTGTGGGCCAGATTTGGTCCACCAGGGATAGCCCCACTGGTGGCCCCCACCGCTATATTTACCTACGTCTTTGGAGATACCGGCCATCGTAGCTCCCTTTGGTCACGGATTGTTGTTCCCAGACAATGGGAGCTGCGGGAAGCGGTGTCCTGGTCTGCACTGCTTCCCACTGCTCCAATTGTCTGGGAACAGCAATCTGTGACCAACGGGAGCTGCAATCACCAGTACCTGTAGGGAGACAGGTAAATATAGTGGCGGTGGCCTGCCAAAGGCTAACCCTGGAGAACTGCTGTCCTTTTATTGCCCACCCCATAACAAATACAGTGTAGTCATTGTAAGTATTTATCACCTGTTAGTTATCAAACTGGCACGCATAACTGAAATGTAAGATCACTTTTTGGGATTTGTTAGTGTGCAGTTCATATATACCCACATAGTGTTGATTGCCTTTTTGCTTGACTGTAACCAAATATTTCGCAAGAATGGAGGTTTGCTGTATTTACACCACAGAATTGCTGTTTCCACAACCACGGAAGCTAAGAGCTTCCAAAACATTCTGATTTCCTTCAAGCTACCATTTTATTAATTGACTAATTAATCAAAGACTTGGATTTATTTCTTAAAATATGAATTTGTAGGTAATGCATATTTAATCCCAATTTTCCTTTTCTTGGCTATTGGGAGGTAAATCTTTCCTTGTGTGGAATAAGCAATTCTCCAAGCCCGTGTGAATAAGGGGAAAAGTGATCATTAATTAAACAGGAAGCTACAGGATGGGTCCAAATCTGGGATCTTGAAGGAGTAGAAGCAGCAGTAGTTAGGGTTTGTCTTCACTATACGGAGGATCGTCGCTGCCGTGTTCGATCTTCCAGAGTTCGATTTAGCGAGTCTAGTTAAGACCTGCTAAATTGAATTCAGAGGGTGCCCCCACATGTGTCCGGTATACCTCCTTTTGCAAGGAGTAAGGGAAGCTGACGGAAGCATTTGCACTTATCTGCCTCATGCTGTGGGGACGCTACCAAGCTTGACTTAAGGTAAGCTGACTCCAGCTACGTATTCTACCACGCTGCCGGGTCTAGTGTAAACCTGGCCTAGTGTGGTTATTTCAGTGCAGCCTAGGAAATGAAGCTGTGATGCCAGAGTGAATGAGTAGACAATTAAGTCACTCCCTGAGCACAGAGTTACAGAAGACATTTAATTAGCTATAGAAACTAAAGCTGTAAAACCTGGAGTAATGCCTTGTAAATATCGAGAGGAGGTGGTGGTAACTGAGGGGACTGGAAGAGAGGCAACTTTTGAGCTGAGCTCTGCAATACTGTTGGAAATCCTGACACAGCTCCCAGGTGATGGAAAGATAGGAGGTTCCAGCAACGTGTTAGGGTCACAGAGAACCAATGGAATTTCTCTTGCAGAAAAAGCAAAGGGGTGGTGGCAGAAATGTTTCTAGGTCCCTGGAGATATTTAAGAGCAGGTTAGATAGGCATGTATCAGGGATGGACTACACCAGTGTTTCCCAATTTTATTTGGCCATGGAACCCTTTTAAAAAAAAGCCGCCAGGTGAAACTAGTTGACCAAAAAAAAAAGGGGCGCATGGCTCGCCCGCCTCTGGGGAGGTGGAGTGATCGGGTTCTTGCGGAACCCTTACTTTCACTTCGTGGAGCACTATTTGGGAAACACTGGTCTAGACGGTACTGGGTCCTGCCATGAGGGCAGAGCACTGGACTCAATGACCTTTTGAGGTCTCTTCCAGTTCTAGTGTTCTGTGATTCTATGTTATGGGCGGGTTTTGTGTATTTTTGGCCTTTTAAAGTGGCAACTCAGTTTCTGTTTTAACTCTAGTCTTGCTCCATCTCCTCCCCCACCACAATCCATCAAAGGCATATGATCCTCAAAATTGCTAGGCTGGGATTTTTCTACTACACTTGCATTAAATTAGACAAGAAATCTGGTTTAGGATAATCCAAAATACATTCCCCAGACTCCAAACAGCCATCTGCAACCTTATAACAGAAATACGAGGGAGGAAATATACAGGAGAGAGATCACACTTAGTTTGCTGGGCTTGGTTAAATGTGATTTTTGTACTGTCCACGACAAAACTTTTTGTTGATCCATCGCTAACTCTGGAATAGCTCATCAGCTTGTGATTTTTCAGACTGGGGTCATGGGGCCGCTAGGATAAAATGCTGGCAGGCCTGGGGTGTTTTGTTTACTTAATGTGTCCATAGCCACGGAGCTTGCAGCGAACCACGGCCAATGGGAGTTGCGAGGCTCCGTGGCTATGGACATGTTAAGTAAAGAAAGCGGTGCGGGCCCGCTAGCAGCTTTCCCTGGCAGCCATGTGACCCAATTTTGAAAAATGCTGGGTTAGCTTATAATAAGGCCAGGGCATTATTGTGCTGTTCCTGGAGCAGCCCGAGGGAGAGACTGTAACTCCTGGTCTTCCAGTTGTGTAGGGAGGGAGGAAACTGTGACAAGTCCTGTTGCAGGAGCAGGAAGAGAACATGGAGTTTGGCAGAGACAATTGAGAGAGAGTGGGGAGCACAGTGAAGATTGGGGCATGGTGTTAGGAGGGTGAACTCTCATCTCCTGCAATAAAACATCTTGCCAGATTCCCCGGTCTCAGTTAGGAGGTTCACAGCGCGTGCATGTCCCTTTTTCCAAGCTTGGCAGGCCTTCATACCTCCAACATCCACATGGCTTATAGGCTCATCAGTTGACCACCAGTGTCACCTTTTCCTCAGCGGGATGGGATAGATTCTCCACGCTTGGTTTCTGAAGAGCCCTGGACATGGCTCCCTAATAACGCTTTTGCTAAGCTGAGGAGGATTTGTTCTTTTAATTGCATCTTCCTTGTGTTTAATTATCTTCTTTTGCTCCCCTTCTCGATGCATGTTAATGAGTGTTATGTGATGCTTGACTAGAGTCATTGGTGGTCTGGGTACAAAAGCCTTTGGAAGGGGGGGTGGGAGGTATCCTCTCTTGAAGAACATTTGCAGACTATGGGCTGCTTGATACTTTGGTACTTCCCAAAGGCAGATACTTTTTCTCTTCCTTGGTATTTTTTACAAGCTGGTGGATAATGCACTGCCCTATAAGCACCCCAAAACAACAGGAGACAGCGGAAAGGCAAGTGTCAGCTCAGCATTTCTTCCCAATTTTCGAGTCATTTGTATGGCTGACGCCGAGTTCCGCCTCTGGTCCTGAGTTACACAACGTTTACAGAATCATAGGAGAATCATAGTAAACTGAAGGCATTGTTTATAGGTGACTAATGAATATGCAGCAGTCCTGGGCTTTGGCTAAAAATAAAAGGCTAGAACAGAATACAGAGAACTGCTCTTTGCAGCTACCTCTGAATTTGCAGCTCTTTTGAAGCAGCCACCTCTGCTCCAAAAATAGGCACCTTAATAGTGAATTGGCACAATTCTGCTTTATTCTCTATTGGGGTAAATCCAGATGATTTCCCGTGACTTGTTGAGTTCCTTCTGGACCAGGGATATTAAATGGTGTTTAATCAGCTAATCAACTAGTTGATGGAATGTCCCTTGACTAGTCGATTAGTTGATATGGGGGGGAGCTAACCCCGGAGCTAACCCCGCTGCAGCTCTGCCTTTTAAATGTATTAAGAGCTATCAGGCCCTTAATACATTTAAAAGGCTAAAACACAGCAGGGAGGACCTGGTGCAAGCTGGGACGGCTGATTCCTGGCTCACACCTGGTCCCCCCTCTGTGCTTTAGCGTTTTAAATGTATTAAGAGCATGGTGGCTCTTAATACATTTTAAAAGCACATGCATGAGCTGGGAATCAGCTAATTGTTTGCGCCCGATTCCCTGGTACCCCTCTCTCTCTCCTGCTGCCCGCGGAGATGGTGTTGGGGGGGAACCGGCTTTTAACCCAATTCATTTTTTTCCATTTAAATCATTGCTCTGGAGTGGGGCTGAGGATGAGGGGTTCAGAATGCAGGCTGCCCCAGGGAGAGAGGACAACCCAAGCCCTCTCTCACTGCAAAAGGTTGGGGCCAGGTGAGAAGCACTTCTCCATGGCTGCTGCAGCTCCAGCGGGCACATCCGGAGGAGGGGTACATGTCTCCCAGCTGGGGGACAGACACACAAATGCTCTCAATATATAGTTGCTAGCTGCCCTTTCTTCACCCTGCCCCCTGCTGCCCCAATGAGGTTATAGCTGTTCGGGTTCCCATCTCTGGCCCCTGGCTTCTCCTTTGTGGTCATTATACAGCATATAACTGTCCTTGCTTTCCATCCCATATCCCTTGTTGCCCCCATGTTGTCATTGTATAGCAGAGCCCTCCCTTTCCATTTTATGAGAAACAAACCCATTCCAGGCACATCCCATTGTCCTGGCACAACCAAACCCTGACCTTGCTTTCAGTTATGTTAAGAGAAAGCTGCAAACCAAATTTGCCGGTCCTAGCTCTTACCGTTTAGAACAGACAGACAAACTCTCTCAAATATATGGTAGATTAGTGACTATTAAACTTTGAGATCTTCAGACATTTTTTTTTTTTTGGCACAAACAGTATTGTCACTATTGTTGGATATGGTTGTAGTGATTGGCATATCCAGGTTCATATGAACACCCTGGCTGCCTTTGAGTTGCACTTATTACACTATTTGCTGGGTCATAAAACCTTGTGATGTTGAGCTTGTATTCACAGATGTGCCATAGCAAGAACTACTTTTTTCTGATTGCTTGAGTTGAAACAATAATAAAAATACTTAGCAGTTACGGTGAGCTTTTCAATTTCAAAGCACTTGACAAACATCTAATCAGCCCTCATGGGGAAATGAGGTAGAGAGATTAAATGATGCACACAGTAGTACAAGGCAGAGAGGCGGAAGTTATTAGAATTTCCTGCTATCCAGTCCCCTTTTCTAGACATAAACGACACCTTTCTTCTAGGCCTCTGCTAGCATCTTTCCTCAGAGGTCTGCACGTCAAGTTAGTGATAAGTTTGAAAGGTAAAGCTCGGATCAGATTCTATACTTTCCCCGTGTGTGGAGTGCGGAGGCTGCAGATTTAACATTTGAGTTCAGCTTGTTACATAAAGAGATGTGGATTTTAATGTATGGATTTGAAGTTCCCCAAAATGGGTTTGCATCCAGGGTTGGGCCCAACTCTACATGTGACTTTCATTATCGTTTAGTTTGTGAACTCCTCCAGACTTATGCCATCTCTTGTGTTTGGAAAGCATCTACTATATAAATAAATACAATTATAGCTACAATTCATGTTGATTATTTCCCTATGAATGGCAGCATCTTTGCTGTACTTTACTGTATTTGTGTGCGCAATTTACCGCAGTTGCACACACAAAGGATTGGATGGGTGCAAACATATTTGTTGCACTACTGTGCTATAATGTCCAGCAATTCAAAGCAGCCATAAACCTGGCTTTGCTCACTGCCGATTTGAAATGCCACCCAGAGCCCGGGGTCAGTGGGGAACTCTGAGTGCCCCGCTGACCCCGGGCTCCATGAGTGTGCTTCTGCTTTGAAAGCAGAAGAGCCCCCGCTGGGGACTCTTGTACATTTCAAAGCTGGCACCCACATGCAGCCCGGAGTTAGCAGGACTTCCTGCTGGCCCCGGGCTGCACGCGGAGTTCCACATTCCCCTTTGACATGTACAAGAGCCACAGCGGGCGCTCTTGTACATTTCAAAAGCAGAATGCGGAAGTGCCTATCGACTAGTCGAGTAGTCGATAGAAATTCCATCGACTACTCAACTAGTAAATTAACTGCTAATTAACATCCTTAATCTGAACTGCAAACCCTTGCTTAACCCCCTCATCTGGAGCCGGATCTAAGCCTTGTTGATTTGTCCTAGAAGAAAAGACACCTCTGTAGAGGGCCTTTCTATGATTCTGCCCCTTATAGCATAGTGTCATGCCCAGATCAATCAGGATTCTCTGAAACTTCCAAGCATGCTAGGGGATCTTTTTTTGTCATCTGGTCTTGTGTTTAAATTGTCTTCATTTTCTCAAGCAGCCATGGTGCATCACTCAACCTGAATAAATTCCCTTTTTCTTTTTCAAAGAGCAACACCACCCTGGAGCAAGTTTGCTTTTCAGGTCTGTGTTTTGGAAGATCTGTTCTACTATTGATGGCAAGAATTTTCCAGTTCTTATTCATTTGGTTAGAATGCTTAAATCCCTCTAAATTGTCTGTAGTTCATCATGCTGACTTCAGTACCAGAGCAACATTTACCCTAGCATTGTGAGGAGTCTTTGCCTATTAAACACTCAATGAATTATTAAGCTCCATCATTAATTGCTTTATTATTGGAGAGTTGAATTCAGCTAGAAATGCAGGCTGACCTTTTATACTAGCCCACCTATATGTTAATTGTAAATGGCAACTGCATACCTATATCCTACTGCAGTTAAGCCACGTGTATATTTGCACTGGGTTTAAATATGACATGCACATCATAGTTTGTGCTTCTTCCTGAGCAAGACAATTTTGCATGTTCTCTAGCTGTGCATATTTCAGGCAAAGTTTTGAAAATGTATTCATATTTTTTTAAAAAAGATATAAAGCAACAGAACATTCATTCTAAAGTTTCTTTGTATTCATTCCTGTTTACAGGAACCAGATCAATTGCTTTCTACTCAATTTAGCGTTTGTTTTCTTAGTTGTCTTAGCTTGCTTGGCTACTGAGCCTGTTTCACCTTCCTTGGGTCTGATGTAGAATCCAAATTAGATAAAAGAAATCAGGAAAGGATTTCAAAATCAGTTTGCTCGCTGTACATGCAACAGAGCAGCAACATAAACTGCTTCAAATGTAAGTTAAAACATGACAGATGAACCTGACATTTTTCCAAGAAGGGACTCCAGGAGCATGCTGCAGCAAAAGTAGTGTATTGTGGGTAGAAAAAGTATTTTTGTTCGCTTGCATTGTATTAGAATGTTACCTCTGGGGTATGGTGGAATGTTCAAATGACAATGGTAGTTGTACATTGACTTCAAAGGGTCCTGGAATAGGGTCTCTTTTTGGTTTTCTAGGAAGTGCTGTGGTCTACAAATAATTTGGACACCAAGATGCTTACATAAATACCATAATGAGTGTGGTATACATGTGCAGATGCACTCATTTGCACATGCAGTAAGTCTAGTGACCAGATAGGGGACTGTGTTTAATGGTAATCGACTCTCTAGTGTCACCGATTAGCAGTATAAAAAAAAAGAGTTATTAATAGGTGAAGTAGCCAGCTTCCAGAAAGCTACATGGGGTGATGTTCCCCTATTCAGTGCTATTAATAATGTCTTCTGCTATATTTAATGTCATGATCATCAAGGCTTTCTGTTTACAGAACTAGAATTATTTAGTTGATGTTCTCAAACAGATGTGCAAACACATATGCACCCATCTTTTCGGGAAAATCGATGCAAGCCAGTTGTTGACTATCTTAACTTATCTCAGCAGGGCAGTACTGTAAAATTACACAGACGTTTGTGGGGAAAGGATAGATATTTTTATATCTGAATAAACATGTTGGAAAGTTATCTTGTTCGCGGTGGTACTAATGACTTTCATAGCGCTCTACTTAGCAATGGACATGCTGAGAAGTGTTGTGGCAGACTTTTCTTTTGTGTTTCATTGGACAAGTAAAGTTTTACAGTTTTTCATACCAGTATATTTGCCCCAGGTTGGATTTTTAAGTTTTTATCCCTTTGAAATGTATTACAGAAAATTATAGTTTAATTGTTTTTTGCTAACTGGCTAAGAGAGTTTCTGTGCCAGTACAATCTTTAGTGTCATTTTTACATAATCCATTAATACAGGAGAAAAAATTATAAAGCTTATTTGCCAACTAATAAGGTTTAGCGCTTTACCATCTTGTCTCTGAATAAAAGGGTCTGGCCAAGCAACAGAATTGTACGTCTGGAACAGCCCATGATGCTGAATTGGTCCTTTATTTAGCAGGCATGGGTATTTGTACAACACTGTAGCAATCTGTGGCTGACAAATTACTATGGTCTTATTACCTGTTTCTTTGTAGCTGATTTCTAATTGAGAGTCCATTTCCACATGCATATTTTAGTCCCAAACCTTGCTAATTAGATTCCAGCAGAAATCCCTTTGGTCTGGGGTTTTACCTTTGTCCTTCCTTGTCAAGTTGAGGCATTAATGCTACAATTTTGCTCTAATAAAGAATTCATCTCGCTTACTCCCTTCACTCTAACTGCTCTCTAGAGAGCACTAAAGTGTGCTTAAGCATATTGTAATTGTTTACTCACAATATCTGCTGTATGAATAGTAACTTAAAATGTTCCATCTCTGCCCTGTCATTCCTAGGCTGGCATGATTCGCACAGACAAGGACGAGTTCTTCATTGAGCCTCTGGAGAAGGGCAATCAAGAGGAAGACGGAGGCAGGATGCACGTGGTGTATCACAGAGGAGCTGCTGAGACGCCACTTCCCACTGAGAACACAGCTATCCAGTATAAAGGCAAGGCTCAGATGTTAATAACAACTGGTGTCTAAAGCATAGCTTAAAGCATGTGTCTAGTAAGCAGCCTCCATGATCTGCTACCTCTGACTGTTTGTCCTTGAGAGTGGAAATACCTTTTCTGCCCATTATGTGTAGAAGAGTGCAATATTCATAATATCCCAGAACTGGAAGGGACCTCGAGAGGTCATCGAGTCCAGTCCCCTGCCCTCATGGCAGCGACCTGCTGAAGGGAGGTTGGGCTGGATTGAGCAAACATGGCAGCAGCCAAAACACTTATCAGACTGGCAAATTGTTTCCCTTTTTAATGTTCAGTTAGGAGTAATAATTTTCCCCGGTGAAACTGGCTATTACAAGCCACAGTTAAGCCCTATGTAAGAGCAGTACCGGGGTTGGTATTACAGATAGAGCAGCAATGCGGCGGTTCCTGCCCTGGGGGGTGGTGGTTTATTTCACCCCAGAGGAATAAGATGTTGTGTCTTCAGACAAAGACATGGAAGGAACTAGGGTTGCCAGGTGTCCAGTTTTCGCCCGGACTGTCCGTTATTTGGATCTCCCGTCTGGTAAAAAAACAGGAAATACCAGACATGTGAAATGTCCGGTATTTCCTGTTTTCCTTGGATAGAAGCCCAGCAGGGACAATTTTCCCCTGGTGTGTCTGGTGGGGGCAGAGTAGTGAGGAGCGCGGGGCCATTTAAAGGCACAGCACCCTTTTCCTTTTTGCTCAACAACTTTGGTCTCCCCCCTTTTTTTTCTCAACAGAATTTTTTCCCGGTATTTTTTTTTGCGGGGGAGAGTGTTCAGTATTTTTTGTTAAACCATCTGGCACCCTAGAAGGAACTCCCATTGAATTGTGTATCCACGGTTGTGGGTAGAATTTGACTCAATATGTTGTGGACAGAGCTGTATGAAAAGGAGTTTCAAAGCTGCCAAGAAGTCTGTCTACACTGTCTGAGGCTATGTCTACACTACAGAGTTTTTGCAGAAAAACAGCTGTTTTTCCGCAAAAACTCGTGGAGCGTCCACACCTCAAGCGTGTTTTTGCGCAAGTAAATCGAAAGAACAGAGGGTTTTTTGTGCAATTGGTAATCCTCATTCTATAAGGAAGAATGCCTTTTGGCACAAGAGCTCTTGAGCAAAAAGGAGTTTGTGGACAGGGAAGAGGGTTCTTTTGTGCAAGAAGAGGGAAGAGGAAAAAGCACAGGTGCCCTAGTGGCCATTCTGTCCATAGCAATCACTGCTTACTTGTGAGAGAGCATCCAGGCAGCCTGGACACTCTCTTTCGCAAAAACACATCACTTTTTCTATGCGCTTTTGTAGTGTGGACACTCTCTTGTGCAAGAAGTTTTTGTGTAAGATCTCTTCCGACAAAAGCTTCTTGCGCAAAAAGCCTGCAGTCTAGATGTAGCCTGACATAAGCGGTCTTGTATAGAAAAGAATTGTACTTGCTATATCATTGCCTACAGTTATGCTAACTGCTTTTGCCCAGTACCTTTTTAGCCGAGTGAACAATAAGTACAAACATTATAAGTGGGTGTTTTCACAGCTAGTATTAATACTGTTATTGGCTGGATTGTTTGGGTGGTAAAGCAAAAAGTAGCCCCATATTGGGCCCAATTCTGTTGTACAGTGTAATCGTTTAATTGATGACTAATAATTTAAGAGCAACCTAATACTTTAGTGTTCGTGTGTTGCAGTTGTGCGTGTTATTGCATACAGTATTAGGTGTGTGTTTGCCATCAGTGGAAGGGATTTTTCCCCGTGGTCCTCAAGATCCCTGTATTTAGGTAGCCCCTGCAGTACCAACATCTACAGACAAATATAAAATGCAAATTCCTGCCATTTCAGTGGCAGAAATGAAGCACGTAGACCAGTTAGAATGCTACTCATTCTCAAAGCCCAGGCTGTAGATTTATAAAAAGGCAAATAGGATCTCTTATCCTTCAGGCCATATTCGGAGGGTAGGGGATGTCAATTATACAGGGCCCAAACTGTAAAACTGAAAGTAATAGCAGTCTTCTAATCTCCTCAGCATCGCCTACTTGAGACATCAAAATGAGATGCCAATCAAAATAGATTGTGTAGCTGTGCCTTGCTAGTCTGCTTGAGCTGGCTCACTTCCAGTGGGATTCAGATACACCCATGAACAGAGCTGGACAAAGGCAACTGGCATGTGCCTATGGCCCCTGGTCCCGGAGTCACCTGGTGGAACTTGCTATATTAATACATGCTTATGCTGTTATTGTAATGTTGGAAAATATCTCTGTCACGCCGTTTCCTTTTAAACAAAAGAGATTTAATTTTATTCGCACCTTATGGCAGTGTTTTTGGTTTTAGATGGTAAATATTCATCAGGAGTAGGAGTTTAGTACACAGAAAAGCACAAATCATATTTCAGTTTTGATAGCTTAGCTCAAATATTGGCATACTGTACCTGCTAGAAGAAGACCCTTTACCAGTAGAATCTCAGAACACCTCAGTAAAATGTAGAGACCTAGGACATACCTTAAGCTCACAGAACTATCAGAAACTGACCTCACTGTAGTAGACTGGTAAGTATGATAAAGCACATACAGAACTGAAAGGACTATTATGCTACAACATTACAGATTAACCTGTGACATAAGTACACAACAATTCTGTGTTTATACAGCACCTAACACACTGGTGTGCAAGTTGTTACCATTATGCAAATTATTATTTTTAATAATAGAAAGATAAACAAACTGTAATTAAGGATTAGGAAGCGTGCTTACTGAAGAGGTTGATGAAAGAGACCCTGATCCTGCTGGGCGGAGGCCCATGACCTCATGAAATAAATGGTCTGGTTGGGGAAGAGATGACTTTTTAAAGTAAAGATCATTTAAAGTTCTTCACATTTCAGAATCTCAATGAAAATGTAAAAGAAAAATTTGGGAAATTTTTAAAGAAAGTTTGCAAAATTCCTACTGACTCTTACCCCATTTTTTTTACCAGTTGGCTGAACATTTTAATTTTTCTGACAGTTTGAAAAAAAAAAAGAGAAACAATGTTAAGAAAAGTTAATGAAAATATTTTGTTAAAAAAACAACCTGGATCTCATTTTAAGTTTTCTAATTTTTTTTTATTCAGTCTGGTTTTCCCATTCCTACTGAAAATTTGCAACCTTGACTGCTGGCAGTTGGTATGCTCTGGTCTTGTCCGAGTTTCAACAAGTGTTTAAAGACAACAATAGCTTAGTGTTCAAAGGAAAAGACTAGCTGACTTCCCTTCTTTGGCTTTCTGGGTACCATTGTTCCAGTTCAGTCTTGCATCTGGAGACTCCATTTCCCATTTGAAATGATGGAGCAGTTGTAGAACTGTGTTCAGCTGGCTGTTCACGGAACGCACGACAGGGTAGGATGGTAGGCGGATGGCTGGGCCTTTCCCCAGAAGGCATAGGAGGAGCCAGTATCTGGTTGATGAATTGATGCCCTGTTTCCATAGGGTATAATAGGATGATGTCACATTTACTCAACCTTTTTAATAAGTGGAATGTCTGAGAGAGAACAGATGTGAAAAAATGGCAGGGATGTGTTATGATTCAAGACAATTTCAGATTTTCTTCTGAGTTTAAACAAAACATTCTCCAAGTAGAAGGGAAAAAGTAAATACCAGTTTCCGACAGCCTAAATCACTGATTTTGGCAGGATTATCTGTTTTTGGCCTAGTGACAATAGTCTAAGGGTATGATATATCCACCCACTCCTGCCTTTCTCACACAACTTTGTTTATTAATATCTTGAAAAAATAAATGACATGCTTTAGACAAGTACGCGTCTTCAGAAATCGAGCAGCATGTTAATGCTGTAGGAATTATTATGTTTTGACCAAAATCTGGATAATTCTTTTAAAAAGAGGCAGAAACATTTTCGTGTGCTAGTTTGTGTGTTGCAGAGAAGTTGTTAGATTCTCAGGGAGGAATATATTCTGTATTTTCTGCGGATTATATTCGTAATATGAAAGTGGGGGTAATAATTTGTCTTCTAGTAGGTTAAAATCAGCAATGTAGTGGGCATCTTCAGAACATTTTAATGATGTGAAAGATTCTACTGTTTCTAGAAGACTTCTTCATTCTATAGATGGGCCATATTGCTTGAGAATCATAAAAACTTTTGACACCTTAGAACCAGGCCTGCCGACGGGGAGAGAGTTGCCCCAGGGCCCGGTGATTCAAAGGGGCCCAGGGCTCCCAGATGCCCCTGTTGCTACTGCAGCCGCGGCCAGAGTCTTGGGCCCTTTAAATCGCCTCCAAAGCCACACGGATATGTGGAGTGGCACTCTAAGGGCTGGCGGGGGGCCAAAGTGCTGCAGTCCAAGTGGCACTGAAGGCTGGTTGCCTGGTCCCGCCTCTTCCACATGAGGTCCTCCCCTTCCGGGGGGTGCAGAGTTGCTCCCCACACCTTGCCTGGGGTCTGCGGAAGCTGTTGGCCCCCTAGTAGAACTTAGTAAGTTTTCCCATTATATCATACATAGAGTACTATTTTTCTAACTTTTACTTATTGTGATATTTTGTTCAAATGTTCTTTACATGTGGGAAAAAATGATTTTAATTAGAAGTTGAGATCATGTTTAAAAAAATATAAGAATTTAATTTTGCCCAGGCAAAAAGTGGGTTCTGGTTAAAGCCAGTCCAAAATTCAGGCCCATAAAAAAGGAATGTTTTTTATAGCGTGTGTCCAGTTAAACCCTCATGTCCAGTCTGACAATGTGTGAGATCAGTTGAAAGGAAATAATTCTGCTAAAATTTTCTTTCCTGTGCGTTCGCTTTCTTTACAATCGTAGGCTAAATACACCCCAATTGTCCAAATTTCAAGTGAGTTTTGATATTGCTTCATGGAGCTGCACTGACTCAATTTTAATTGACAGATTCATTTATTATGCAAATGGAGGATTGCTTTAACAAGGAAGAGTTTATTATAGAACAAGGATGCAATTTAATTAGCTAGCACCACTTTGAAATACACAAATCTTTTTCACCCTCATAACCAACTCAGGCCTTGGAATTTCCAAACCTGTTGAGACGCTCAGATCCCACCAGAAACATATGTGTAGCACTTGGCCCTGCCTACAAACTTGTAGCTTCCTGAAATTCTGTAACCTGTAGACGGTCAGATGCTGCAAACTCAAAGCCTGCCAAGATGTTCTAAAAAGCAAGCACATTTATTCCATTTTAGACCTGTCCACAGGCTAAGGCAAAGCTCTGTCTGACCTGACTCCATATCCTGCAGTGGTGCCTACTTTCCAGTTGGGTTGTTTACAGTTCCTATATAATTAAAAATAGCAGACCTCCTTTCCAAGGGGATTTGCAAACTAAGGTGAGCCAGTCTGCTGAACAGAATGAGAGTTAGACCAGTACCTATGAGAACAAGACTTTCTCCAGAAAATTATAGTGACTTTTTGGTTTGATGAGTGTGCTTGTTAAAGTGAAACCTGGTCATTTCTTTGTTTAATTATTTTAGCTTGTTTAATGGATGAATCTCCTTCCCAATTGCGCACCAGTTCAGAAGGATGCTACAATATGCCAATTCAAGGAGCTGAGCTAACAAGTCACCCAAGAATTCTGAGGGAACTCAGCTATGACATGGTAGAACTCATAACAATTGTATTTAAACTGTCGCTTAAATCAGCCTCTGTACCAGATCCGGGGAAGTTAGCTAATGTGATGCATATTTTAAAAAAAGGCTCTAGCGGCAATCCTGGCAATTACAGCTGGTGAGTCTAACTGTAGTACCAGGCAAATTGTTTGAAACTACAGTAAAAACAGACTTCTGAGACACATAATAAACATGACATGTTGAGGCACAGGGGCCAACTTTCCTTCTAGCCAGGGGGATCTCAAACCCTCTTCTGCACCAGGCCCTGCCTTCATTCCACCCCTTCCCCAAGCCCCAAACCTACTCCATCTCCAACCCACCCCCAATCTACACCTTCCCCAAGCCCCCGCCTCTTCCCTGCCGCCTCCTCTGAGTGCATCCCATTCCTACTGCTCCAGGAGCTTCCTGAATGGCACAGATAAGCTGTTTGTGGCACTCCAGAAGTACTGGGAGAGCAGGGAGGAGTTGGTCAGCATGTCAACCGGTGGGTGAAACAAGGGTGAGGGGAAAAGGTTGAACACCTGCTAATTTTTCCCCATGGATGCTCCAGCCGTGTAGCACCCACGGAGTCAGCACCCATGTGTTGAGAAAGAATCAACATGGCTTTTGTACAGAGAAATCATGACTCATCAACCTATCAGAATTCTTTGAGGGGAGTCAACAAATATGAACAAGTTGATGTAATGTATTTGGAGTTTCAGAAAATCCTTGAAGAGTTCCTCATCAGGGGCTCTTAAGCAAAATATGAAGTCACAGGTTAGGAGGGAAGGTCCTCTTGTGGGAGAGTAATGGATTAAATGATAGGAAACAATAGCTGGAAGGAAACCAGCAGGTCCCCAAGGGTCTGTCCTGAGAGCTATTCTGTTCAACATATTCATAAATGTTCTGGAAAAGGGAGTAACCTTGAGATCAGCCACTGGGACTAGTTGGTTCAAGTTCACAGTCAATCACCAATGGCTACGCGGGGATGGTTGTGGTACCTGGCCTCCTCTAAACCCGTACAGAAACTCCACGAGAACAAGGCTTATTCCCAATCTCATCTCCTGATGTTCTGTTACATTGTGGTGGGCAGGTATTGGGATTTTGGGGCCCTATGCTGACATAACTCTAAGGGCTGGGGACATTTCCCTTCCTCAGCCCCGATGGCTTATTAGATAGCCACTCCCTCCATGTTTGGTTCGAGGGCCATGTTCTCCTAACGTCACTAAGGCTATATCTACACTGCAAAGCTGTTTTGGGATACCAGAAGCTATTCTGTCATCCCTGCAAATCTCATTCCATGAGGAGTAAGGGACATTTTGGAATAGTGCTCTATTTAATTTCGAAATAAGCTATTTCGAAATTAACTCAAAATAAGCTACGCAGTTTGCGTAGCTCAAATTGGATAGCTTATTTTGAGCTCCGGGTGCAGTGTAGATGCACCCTAAGTGTTGAGGGGGAGAAACACATGGCCATTTAGATTTAACTAAACAAAAAAGGGAAAGGGAAATGTTCTATAAATTATAAACCTACTAGATGACAGATTCTGTAGGTTTCAAAAAATTCTATTTCAGAGGAAAGCTCTTCCATCAGAGTTCAGCAGGCTGTCAATGCAATTGGTTTACTATGGTATTCAAATTTCTTTTAAAAAACAAAATGTACATGTGTTTTGTGATTTCTCGGGCCTGCTTGAACGGACATACAAATTGGCTGAGAACTGGCTGGTTGCCATTCTAATTTAAAGAAGCTATGTCAGTTACTTTTGCAAAGGAATTGTTCCATTAAAAAATTGAAGTTCCTCCAAATCTAATCGATATTTCCTTTCAGTGTGTACCCCTGATGATTAATTACTGGTCTCTTATTTTGCAGTAAATAAGGCAGCAGTGACAATATTTTTTTTGTCTCCTTCCTACATCATATGTGCATGATAAATATATCTGTCTTTCTCTAGTCTTTGATTTTCTCTGAATTTCACTTTGCCGACTCACAGAGCTTCTCTGGGAAGAGCTGGATTGATTATTCAGTGGCAGTTCAACTTTGGAATAAGACGCAGGGTTATGCACTTGTGAAAAACAAGTCTCCAAGGATGGTTATTAGGCCATTGGATGCCACTCTTGCTAACTGCAGACGTGGCCGGTGAAGCATTTCTTTGCTGGGTTCAGAAAATATGTGTCTTGAAGTAGTTTTCACATGAAGTTTTTGGATAGTGTTAGAGATGTCACTTTTCATAGCTCAGACAGCATTCTTTAACATGCCAATCTGTTGTCTTAATTCTCTTCATACACACAGTGAACATGTATCTGTAATGCTGACTTTTCTTAAAAACATTCAGTCTTGCCTGTTAAGCAATCTCTCGATGTCAGTGGTCTCTAATCTGTGGGGCACTCCCACAGGCTACGTCAACACTGCGTGGTTTTTTCAGCAGAAGATATGCAAATGGAGTGCTCATTTGCATATCTCACACTCTCATTTTGCATATCCTCATCCGATCCTTTTTGCGGAAGAGGTTTTTGCGATAAAAAGCTCTGTGTAGACGGGGCCATTTGTCAGAAAAAAACCCTTTTGTGCATGAGCCTGTAAACCTCATTTTTTGAGGAATAAGGAAACTTGCGCAAAAGGGTTTTTTTTCTGACAAATGGCCCCGTCTACACAGGGCTTTTTGTCACAAAAACCTCTTCTGCAAAAAGGATCGAACGAGGATATGCAAATGAGGGCGTGAGAGATGCAAATGAGTGCTCCATTTGCATATTTTCTGCCAAAAAAACCCATGCAGTGTAGACGTAGCCACAGTGTGTAGCATGGAGGAACATTTGGAAGGGTGCACAGTGGGCCCCAGGCCAGCTCACACTGGGATCTGGGAGGAAGCGCCATCTAGTGCCTTTCTGCCCCCAGCCTGAGCTCCACTCTGCCTCAAATTTGTTTTTGTTTTATTGGCAAGTAACTTGTTTTCTTTCCAACCTTCCTTACTGAGAGTTAGCAATTAGTTTAATATTGTTGCTGATAAGTGAATCATTGATGATGAAATAAGAATAATAAACAACAAGGAAATAACAATGCGTAAATCTGTATCTCCCAATCTGTGGATCCTTACTTAAGTGAAAGTCCAGTACATACTCTCAGTGAAAATACCTTTGCTAACAGATAGTGTTCTTGCATATGGCGGGCTGAAATATGGAATATTATCTTTTTTTCCACAGAATGGATATATTCTTCTATCATAGTGGTTCCCAAACTGTTGCCTAGATACAGTAGACTTCCGATAATCCGGAACCTTTGGGACCTAGGTGGTGCCAGATTATCGGATATGCTGGACTGTCAGGAGGTACTATAAACTGGTTATATATATATACAGTATATACTGTATATAAAGTGTTCTTAACCCTTTTTCTTGTACATACTGTAATGCATAAATTTAGCCATAGAATTAAAGAATAAATGTACAGTACAGTACTTACCATTATTGTTGCGAAGCCTTTGAATACAGAAAGCAGAGGATACTATGTACAGTAGTGTGCAGCACTGGCTAATCACTTAAACTATTAATCACCTAACCTATTAATACAGTAACTTAAAACACTTAATACAGCACTTTATTCACTTAAACATAAAAATTATACACTTCAACACTAATACAGTCTGTAAATTATTCACTTAAACACTAAAAAAATCAGTAGGCTCTTGCCATTTTAATGCCAGACTATCGAGAGTGCTGTACAATTGGATGCTGGACTATTGGAGTTTTACTGTAGTCATTGGTCCACAAAGCATTTGCTCATTGTGTGGGGGCAGGTTACATAGAGCAAGAATCTTAACCTTAAGGCCTGGCCATCTTCTCTCATTGCCCGTAAGAAGATGGGTGATAGGATGGTGGTGTTTGAGATACGGTGGTGATTTTTTGGGGAGGATTAATTGAATTTTGCTAATTCTATTGTGGAAGAGAAGTTTGTAATCCATATAAATAAAGACTGTATCATAATGCCTCACCAGGTGACCGAATTAAAGTCGCAGAGGCAACCTTAATGTGCTTGTAAATGTAACTTATTTTTACGTATAATAAATGAAGAGAAGTTGAACATGCATTAAATACTTTTCTAATGTTACTTTTCCAAGAAAGCCAATACTGTAGTTAGCATAGTAATGTGGTTAGTTCACCAGGGAGAAATGAAGGAATTTGCCAGTGAGAACATGATTATACATTTTTAGATAGGAGTCCATAGACAAATTTTCTATTAAGATGTGGTCCGCAAGACAGTGTTTTGAGAATTTTGCTCTAATAAATTCACCTTCAGCTTGGGGTTAAAAACTCAATAATATATTTTACTTAAGTAGGACTCAAGAATATGCTTAAATGTGAGACTATATTTAAATACTTTCCTAAATTGGAGTAAAAAAAACATGATTCAGAAAGGTACTAAGCACTCTCCATTACATTTCAAATCAATAGGAATTGAAGGCACTACAGCATTTAACAGAATCAGGCCTCTATTTATTTAATTATTTTTCCTTAAGTATTGCCAGTCTGCTCATATAACACATCAGTAACTGATGTAAATAAAATTCAGTTCATTCTTCATTGATGAATTCACTTTAAATTCTCTGAACTAAATTACAACATGATAGATCTGATTATTCTTAAGTGTTTTTGTAAACACTGTACAGCTGGAGTTGGATGTTACTAAATGCACGAAATTGCTAAATATAGCAACAAGAAAATTAAGCCTGCTCTTGCTCAATATGATGACTGATTCCCAGTTTTGAAAATTATAAAATGTTTCCATGACCCATTAATGAAACCTATGGGAAGTCCTTTGCGTTTTGTTTCTTTTCTTTTTTCTTTGGCTTGTGAAATTCCAAGTTGCATTAAACCAGTGGTCCCCAACCTTTTGGGGCTGCCGGGCGCCCGGGGGCGGGGCCACTCATGCGCTGGGCACCCGGGGCCAGTGCCGCGCACGCACCCGGTGGCGGACCACCCATACTCCGCACTCCCGGGGCCAGCGCCGCTCCTGTGCCACACGCCCAGGGGCGGGGCCGCCCATACGCCGCGTGCCCGGGGCCGGAACAGACCATGCGCTGCATGCCCACGGCCGGTGCTGCTCCTGTGCCGTGCGCCCAAGGGTGGGGCTGCCCATACGCCGTGCGCCCAGGAGCCGGCAGCGCCCATGCGCCGTGCACCTGGGGCCGGCTCCGCTCCTGTGCTGCATGCCCAGGGGCGGGGACGCCCATACACTGCATGCCCGGGGCTGGCACAGCCCATGCACCGTGCGCCCAGGGGCGGGGCTGCCCATGTGCTGCACACCCGGGTTGGCTCTGCCCCTGTGCCACGCGCCCGGGGGCAGGGCTGGCCCCGATCACTCGGCGGGCGCACAGAAATGGTCCGGCAGGCGCCATGGTGCCTGCGGGCACCACGTTGGGGACCACTGCATTAAACTATGGCATGTTATACGTGCTCATATTTGCATTTATGTTTTAGAGGCAAAACATTATTAAAATTGAGGTTTCAGGAATGTTTTTGTTTATAGGTTCATAATATGATATCCCCTCACTTCACAGGTTTTAATAAGAACGTAAGAATGACCATACTGGGTCAGATTGTCAGTCTAGCCCAGTGTCCTGTCTTCTGACAGCGGTTAATGTCAGGTATCCTAGAGGGAATGAACAGAATAGGTAAACATCGAGTGCTGCATTCCCTGTCACCCATTCCTAGCTTCTGGGAAACAGAGGCTAGGGATCCCAACCTGGCTAATAGTCATTGATGGACCTGTCCTGCATGGATTTAGTTCTTTTTTGAATCCTGTTATAGTCTTGACCTTCACAACATCCTCTGGCGGAGTGCCACAGGTTGACTGTGTTGTGTGAAGAAATACTTCCTTTTTTTAGTTTTAAACCCCCTGCCTATTTATTTCATTTAGCTCTTGTGTTATGAGAAGAAGTAAATTATATACTTTCGCTTATGTATGCACTTTTACTTATGTACTTTCGCTATGATTTTATAGACCTCAATTAGATCCCCCCTTAATCGACTCTTCCAAGCTGAAAAGTCCCAGTTTTATTAATCTCGCCTCAAATGGGAGCTGTTCCATAACCCTAATCATTTTTGTTACCCTTTTCTGAACCTTTTCCAATTCCAATATATCTTTTTTGAGATGGGTTGACCACTTCTGCAGACAGTATTCAAGGTGTGTGTACCATGGATTTATATACAGGGAACATGATGTTTTCTGTCTTATTATCAATCTCTTCCTTAATGATTTCCAAAGTTCTGTTTGATTTTTTGACTGCTGCTGCATATTGAGCAGATGCAGTGGGGTTGACAGCTTTGCTGGGCCTCTGGGCAAGGCAGGGGGTGGGGACTGCACTGCGCACCAGGAATAGGGGGAGCCTTGGACAGAAGGGGTGGAGCTGGGGCTAGGCAGCCCTTAACGCTGCTGGGAGAACACTATGCTGCCCCCACCCCCTCCCCAGCCTTCAGTGCTGCCCGGACACTGCACAGTGACTCAGCAGTGATTTAAAGAGCTTGCGGTTTTGGGCGCGTTTCTATTGCCAGTCCCCAGGGCAATTGTCCTTTTTGCCTCCCTTTTTCGCTGGCCTGAGTGGATGTTTTCAGAGAATCATCCACAATGAACTCCAAGATCTGGTTTGAGCTAGTTTAGACCCCATAATTTTATCTGTATAGTTGCGGTGATGTTTTCCAAAGTGCAATGCTTTGCATTTATCAACATTAAATTTCACCTGCTGTTTTGTTGCCCGGTTTCCCAGTTTTGAAAGGTCCTTTTGTATAGCTCTTCCCAGTCTGTGTGGGACTTATCTATCTTGAGTAGTTTTGTATCACCTGCAGATTTGCCACCTTGCTGTTAATTCACAAATTTATCCTCACAACATCCCTATGAAATAGGGAACTATTTCACAGATGAGATAAGAGAGACCAAATGCTTAAAAAAAAAAAAAAAGTACAGTATGAAATGTATTTACACAGCAGGCCAGTGTTTAATGTTGATTTCTGCTGATAAAGGCCCACTAGGGCACATCTACACTGCAGGGCTAAACTCAAAATAAGTTACACAACTTGAGCTACCTTAATTGCGTAGCTTAAGTCAAAATAGCTTATTTCGACTTTTGGCGCTGTCTACCCAGCAGTTATTTTGAGAGAGAGCACTCTTTTCCCCGACTTTCCCTACACCTCGTGCAGTAAGGGTTACAGGAGTCAGAGTAAACAGTCCTCCAGCTTGACATTATTTCGACATTGTCGAAATAACTGTTGTGTACACGTGGACAATGTAATTTTGGAATAACGTTAGTTATTCCGAAATAACACTGCTGTGTAGACATAGCCCTAGAGAACATGAAGAGCAGCAGTTCCCAGGTGAAATCTCTGCTCACTTGATCTGTCTCTCTTTCTCTCTGCTATTGCTACTTAATTTTTAGTTATATTGCCAGAGATTGTAATCAGATTCACAGTAACTTATTTATACTCCACGTTCCCATTGTCTAGCCAACCAAGTACTAAGTACATCAGCAGCGATGTCAAAGGCCTGCTCCGTCTTGGCTAATCAAGTGCAATTAGAAGGGAACCTTAGGTCACTGAAAGACTCAGCTATTCCACTTTGTCAGTGGAAAAAAATGTCCCATAGTCCGTATCTTTGTTTGGAAAATGGATTCTGGAACGGAGGCTCTAAGAATGTGGCTAGCATGTATTATTTGCTGTTTTGCTCCATGGTAGCAGTTCTTAATCCGCGTGACATTTGTCAAGAACAGTGTTTAATAATTGCGCGCATAAGTGTGTTCTAGGGTTGCTCTTGTTCTTTACCACTTTGTTTTCCTCAGCAGATGGATGAGTGGGATAATTTGACTTAACAATGGTGTTTCTGCATTGAATTGTTTAGCAGCCCATACATAATTTCAGGATCTAAAAACAAATGTTCCACCATAGTGTATTGAGTTGGAATGGATGTCAAGGAATTTACCGTGATCGCAGCCCCATTTCACGCCTATGAAATGCCAGCAAAAGTTCATGGAATTCCTCCTGGCTTACATCAGTGTGAGATCAGAACTTCTGATCTCATGGATCCTATGGCCATTAACTGTTGGTGTGAGTACAGGCAAGCTGATAATATTTAGACCATTTGGTTGTATTTTGCCTGCCTGATGTTATAAATTGCAGGGGTTGTATTTGGCAACTGGTACTGTTAACAACAAAAATGGGCCCAATTCTACAAACCTTTACTCCTTAGAGTAGATCTTATTCATATGAATTGTCCCATTGAAGTCAATCGAAGTACTTGCATGCATGAGTAAAGGCTAATTGTATGTAAGCCTTTGCAAAATTAACCTGCGTGTTCAGAGACACTAGGCAGAGTAGCATGTAGTATGTGTCTGTTAAATGAACTTCTGTAGTAGAGCCCTAACAAACATTTCAAGCTTTGATGGTGGCAGAACTAGGTTTAAATCTTGTCTACTGACATTAATAATGACTGTAAAGTGGTGATTGTGCTAAAAACTCTAGTCATAATCAAATTGAAACAATGAGCAAAGCAAGAGTTGTGAGTGAGCAGATATCCTTAAATGCTCACATCGTTGCTTGAGACAGAAGAGCCATATGTGAGACCCTTGAAATGATCCAAGCATAAGTAAGATATTTCCAGCTGGTTTTGAATATTCTCGTCTGTGGGTTTGTTTGCAGGAAATGTGCGACTTGGAGCCCAGCCATGTTAAAATGAAAACAAAACCACACTTGTGTCTCTTTGCTTTCTGCAAATGGCATAGTGGTGGTGACTGTCAGGGCAAATGCCAGGCCCACAAGCAGAGTTAGAAATAACAACTACTGAGCTAATTCCATTGTCGGTGGGAGAGGAAGCTACTGGACAAAATTATTTTGCTTCTAAAACTCTGATTACTAGTAAAATGAACGAGTGTGGTGACATCAAACCTGAGCTGGGGCTGGATAGGCAGCAAGCAGGATTTGAACCCTGGACAACTGAATGGTGACCTTCCTTCCTAGCGTCAAGACATGAGATGTCTCTCTAAGATTGGGTAGATTACTGAAGTAGATGAAGTAGAGATTCATCTGTGATAGTTAATATTGGCAATAGTGACTCTGCATCACAAGATATCTCACAGATAGCAGATGACTTTGGGGGACTCAGAAATGTGCTGGAGAAGACAAATGTCCAAGCAAACTTCTCTGAGATCCTTCTTTCCCAGGAATGAAGGAAAACAGAAAGCAGAAGATTCTGGAAGTAAACCCCTGACTAAGTAGTGTAGGGTACAAGACTTCTGTGGGAGGAGGGTGCTGCATAGTTTGGAGGCCTTCACTCCTGTGGGGGTTGGGGGTACCATTCATGGGTACAGGCTGACTAGAGGAGTCAGGTCAGAGTTGAACTAATAGCAAAAGGAAAGGGTAAAAAGAGGGAAGGTATGAATTAGGGGTGTGAATGGGTAATATTACTGGGTGATGCTTAGCAGGTACCAGTTAACCAGGGCCTGGGAGTAGCCCCCCACCTACAGCCCTTGAGGCTTAATCCTTCTTAGTCAGTTAACCAGCTAAATGTTAGGCTAGCCTAATGTTTAACCCGTTGACTGATTAATCAGGATTTTACATCCCTAGTATGAATACTCAGCACAAAGTTGAGAGGACCCAAAGGAGATGAAGAGATGAATTTGTTGAATTGCCTATACACTAATGCTAGGAACTTGGCAACAATCAAGAAGAACAGGAATGTCTCATTTATGAGCCTAAATTTGATCTAATTGGGATCCTTTGCACGATCGGGATGCTAAAATCGATGGTTATAACTATAGCATTGCAAATCCGCGGATATCTGCTTTATATCCGCAGGTATCCACATCCGGGGATGTGGATGTAGATAATCTGCAGCTGATTTTTGCTATTACGGATGCAGATACCAATTTTGTGTCTGCACGGGGCTCTCATTAAAACTTATTCAGCAAGGATTGAGTAGGAAAAAGAGGAAGAGTGGCACCCTGTCAAAAATGGCATACCTGTTTCCGAATCACTGACAACTCAGAAGAAAATGATCTTGAATGGTTGGGGTCAGTGTCCTAACAGACAGGGTATTAGGTGGGATCTGCGACACCTGGCCCTTTCGAATTGCTGGACCCTTTGCCCACCCCTGACAGAGGGCTTGAGTGAAGGTAATTAACTGCTGGAACAATTTACCAAGGGTCATAGTGGCTTAACCCTCACTGACAACTTTTAAATCCAGATTCACTCTTAGTCTAGAAGATCTCCTCTAGGAATTATTTTGGGGAAATTCTGGGGCTTGTGTTATACAAGAGGTCAGATGAGGTGATCACAGTCGTCCCTTCTGGCTTCTATGAACCTGGGCCCATCAGAGCTCAAACACAGTTTCTACTCCTTGAACTGCTATTTATGCCATTGGAGATAAGAAACTAGGCATGATTGCAGTAGTCGTTTCTTGTCCCTAATGGCAGGCTGCCCACTAGCAGGGGCACAGCACACTTACACAGCCTGTCAGTGGGCTGGATCCGGCCCATCTAGCACTTTGATCCCAGACCCTCCCCACAATGGCAGCTGTGGGGGAAGGCGCGAGCTCTTTAAATGGAAGCAGTTGAAAGGGCTCTCGCGTCCTGGCTCCCAGGCAATTGAAAGGCCCCACCCCTTCCGCTCAAGGCCCCTCAACCACTTCAGACATTTTTTAAGTGCCCCCCCCCCCCCCCTTCAAAAATTATTGCCCACCCCTGATCTAGATGGTTCTTGGTCCTGCCATGAGGGCAGGGGACTAGACTTGATGACCTGTCAAGGTCCCTTCCAGTTCTGGTGTTCTATGATTCTATGACTGAAGGACCAGCTGAGTCTGGTGGGTGCTCCTACAGGCTCCTAAAGTGCTTATACCCTTGCTGAGAGAGAGCAGTGTTTGCTATAGGTCAGTATGGAGGAAGCTGGCGACATGGCCCCATCTTTATTATATGCCCTTTTGGGACAGCTCATAGCAACAGGATTCTGGACAAAGCAAGCAGAGAAGAGATTGGGAAGGTCAAAGGTCTTTCTGCAACCCACTGGCCAGTGTATGACATGTGCCGAAGAAGACCAGAGTTTAGAATGGGCCCTAGCTACAGAGCTTCTTCTTTAGCTCAAGCTGTAGAGGCTCGTACTTAGTTCTGAAGGCATCTGGTTTCATCCCTGGTATGTGGGCCAAGCTGGTGACTGTCACATTTGCACCCTGACTCCTGCGTCTGCACCCTGTGAAGAATCTGGCCATTGAAGAGATTTCACAAAATATGTTCTGGGTAGCAGGGTCTAACCTGTATTGGCTTCCTGTAGCCACTACCTAGTGGTTGCTCATTTACTTCCTTTTTGAACTTCCTACACAAGGTCTCAGGCTGCCTGGGCTTATTTTGGGTGAGAAGAGCCTGGATGTGAAACACAATTACTAACAATGCTATCACGCACCATGAAGAGCAAAAGCTCCCTTTTTCCAGTGCTTCTCCAAAATTGCAGGCAGCTGGATTTAGGTAGCAAGAGAAATGCGGGAATGGAAATGTGCCAGTAACTGGTCTGATGCAATACCCATTTTGCAGCTTCATTTTGGCCTTGTAGCAAATCAGGTGCTTCCTGACTGTTTTATCTGTGTCTAGTCCAAGAAATGGAAATGAGGAAGTTTTGGCTGGTGGAGATATAAGATGTTTAATAAATAAATAAATCTAAACCTTCAACTGTGTGGGATTGATCTGAGCTTGGTTTATTTCTAATATCATCTGTTCTGTTTTACCCTCCCTATTTAACAGAGGCAGGTTATTTAGTATGGAGGAAAAAGTGAATCTAAATCAAACGTGATGCAGCATCTATAACGCAAGCTTGTCTTCCAACATTTTGCAGTTAAAACAGTAGATAATTTAGCTTCTCTTTGTTTTAACTAACTTGTATATAGCGCTTATATAACAATGGTTTTGCTAAATGATCATGTTTGCTATAATTTTAATAATTACATTTTTGTAATTTACTGATAAAATTTACGTACAAACTTTAAAAACACGGACTTATCAGTAGAGTCCATGGACTTACCAGTAGAGTCTCACTTTGTTAACGTGCAGATTTCTGAAAGTCCTCACCTGCATGTACATAGAAGCCACAGTGTTAGTGTTTGAAACGACTTGTCTTGTTTGGATGTAAACTTCAGGAATCACATTATCAGCAGTTTCCATTGAAAAAGTTCGACAAATATTCTTTTTCAGGGCTGACTATCTCTTGGCTGACTGAATCACTGGTTTGTATATGGAATGCTTTCATCACTGGGTTAGACAGATGTTACAGCATGCTAGGATGTTCAACCAGGAAGTTGTAAATACATACAGGGACTAGTGTTACCGCACGCTGCCATCTCACCATAGGCTTGCACTGTTAGTCTTTTACATAAACTGGCACCATAATTATTGTTTTTACACATCTGCAGTAATCTAGCCTAAGCTCTGTATTATCACAAAAACTTCCATGCCCTACTGAGAATAAGTCACTCCCTTTACCCAGATGGGTCAGGGCCTTGGTGTGTATTGTCAGGATGGGGAGGGTGAGCAGAGCCTTTCGGACAGCTAACCGCACCTTAGGAAATTGACTCAGGCTGCTTGGGTGTCCAGGGGAACCATGGAGGGATGCCTTTCATTGGCTGACTGTCCTATAGAGAAAAGTGTCTGATAGAGAGAAGCAGCACTATAAATTGAGCCTCTCAGGTCTGGCACTCTCTAGTCTGGTAACATCCGTGGTCTGGCATGATTTTAGTTAGCTGGATGTCCACTTATCTTGGGTGTGGCCAAATTTCCCACGGTTCCATGAAGTTTGTTTACAGCCACCAGTGCTAGCTCTCAGTGTTCTGTGCTGTTATTTAGCTCTAATTTACCCCTAAATATCTTTTAAGAGCCCAGCAAACAGTGGAAGTGTTGGTAATGCTGCTAGATAATATTGACCTCCGTGGTTTGGCAAATTCTCTGGTTCAGCACCAGTAAGGTCCCAGAAGTGCCTGACTAGAGAGGTTCAACCTGTACGTACATGGATTTTACCCACAAAAGCTCATGATCCTGTATATTTTTGTGGGTCTCTAAGGTGCCACAGGACTACTTGTTTTTTAAGATAGAGAGAATTTAGGTTTAGATCTCTGTTTATAAGAGAGTCGGATTTATAACATTTTACTGTATCTGCTGCTGTTCTTGGAATCTATGGGTTCTGTTTCTGGAATAAACAGAGCTTTATTCTCTGGCGAAAACTTTGATCTATTGCCGTGGTTTAATTGTGTTTTTCCCTTATCTTGCTCAGAAACTGAGAGTTTTCATGTGGCTACTTGTTTGCTCCAGTACTTTGAATGTGTGTGGACCATCTGGCACAGCTTGTTAGGTTGACAGCATGTAGTCCTTCCAGGAGGGGAAATAACTAATTACAGTCTGGATGATTGGAAGATTAGGGATTATTATTTCAGCCACAGGATGTTGAAAACTCCACTGAGAGAGCAAGGAGATACCTCAGAGGGGGCTTCGGCAGGCCCATGTGTGTGAGGGGAGAGGCCTTAAACCAGTGCTGCTAACGGGCCGTTCCAATTTATTTACTTAATGGCGAACCGCAGCCAATGGGAGCCATGAGGCTCTGTGACTTCAGAGCCATTAAGTAAATAAACTGGAGAGGCAAACCAAAGTCCAGAAGGGCCAGACCCCAGAGTTGGGAGCAGCGGGCCTCCATTAGCCTTCTTTCTCCACAAGTGTGGTGGCCATCTCCACGCGTTTAGTGACTGAGAATTGCTTTCTTTAGCCTTACTGTACTTCATACATTGGTCCTTGGAACAGAGCCCGTTTATCTGGGTTTTGTGCAATGTGATGATTTGGGGAATCTGTTTTTATACAACTGGTCAATTCGGATTGGTTTTATGAACCCAATGTATAACCCCAACCCTCAATGAGGGTATGTCTACACTGCACAGCTTTTGGCGACAAGGCAGTGTCCACACAGCCCTGTCATTAAAAGTCAGTACGTGTGAATGCTTTTTGCCAGCACTTTTGCCAAGAAAATACTTCCACCCCTACGAGTGGGTTTCACTTTGTCAGCAGGCAGAGGGGCTGAAAAGCCTGGCAGGCCCCTGGGCAAGATGAAGGGGGGCAGGGCCTCAGGCAGAAGGGGTGGGTCTGGAGGGGGGCAGCCAGCCCTCAGTGCCCCCAGGAGTGCACTCCTGCCGACAAAGCAGCATTCACATGCGCACCTGCCGAGGCAAAACCTTGTCATTCATAGGCGTTACATACCCATGAACAACAAAAGTTCTGTCAAACAAGGGCAAGTGTAGTCATAACCTGAGTAGTAAACCAACCATGGGCTGACAGACATCATATCCCCAAAGTATCATATCCCCTGCCTTGAAGAAGTTACAGAACAAACAAAAGAATCATTAACATTTTAATCAGGATGTTCTGGCAGGTCAGTGGATGGGCTATGGAGGAGATAACTAAAAGGGAAAAAATCTAGTTCTTCCAGGTGGTCTGCAGGGAGGGGAGTTTGGAGGACGGGAATTCCTCCACAGAGGGATTAAGGGGTGGGAACAACCCTTTATACAACACAGGACAAAATGGACAGCCTTAGAGGGGACTCTCTGAAAGACCAGCCAAAGCTGAAGGAAGCTAACTGCAGAGATAGAAGAGAGATGCCATATGTCAGAGGAGAAACTGTGGGCAAGACAGGAAGGATCCTGGACTCTCCACAGGATACTGACCTAAATCCCAAAGAACGCCCATGACTAGTGAGGAAACTGAGGAAGGTAATGGCCTGTAGATGTGTACTTATTTTGCATGGATCCGTATGACTTTTATGATATCCAAAGTAAAGAGCATTTGTATTAGAAATCCTGTGCAAATCCTGGGTCTTTTTAATTCAGCAAATATTTATCCTTGAATGCCCACAAGGTGGGAGCTCTGGGAGAAGGTCTGCGTACACAACAGGTGTGTCTGTGGGTGTTGACACTAGTCTTAGGGTCTAGGAAATTGGTTCACGGGGTTCATTGTTCTCAAAAGGGGATTCTAGAAATAGAATCTTCACCCCAAAAGCATATGTAGAGACCCACAGCCATAGACAACGCCTAGACCCTGCTCAGAATGAGGAAAACGTAAAAGCACATGGTCCAGCTCATGGGAGCCAAACACAGCAGCCTGGTAAGCGTCTAGCAGAGAAAGAGAGACCAGGGCTCTGAGGCTGTGTCTACACTGCACTTTTATTTTGAAATAACTCACGTTATTTCGAAATAACAAAGTGCGTGTCTCATAGCAAGCCCATTATTTTGAAATAACGGGCTTCTTATTCTGACGCCTGTAACCCTCATTCCATGAGGAGTAAGGGAAGTCAAAGGAAAATAGTTCTTCCTTCGACTTCCTGATGTGTAGACAACACCTAAAGCCGAGTTAAGCTACTTCAACTTCAGCTACACTATTAGCATAGCTGAAGTTGCGTAGCTTAACTCGACTTTAACCTGCAGTGTAGACATACCCTGAGAGTCCATATCTCAGAATTTGGCCCTTTCTGACTAGCTGTTTTAAAAGAAGCACAATTTTCTGCTGCCAATACTAATATTAATGCTCCTTCACCAAGTGTAGATATCTTCAAAATATCAAGATTTGCTTTTTTAAAAAATATCTATTTTAAACATATTTCCATTGCTGAAAAAGAGCATGTGCCAAATATAGTGAGCTCCAGAGTAGTGTGAGAGTAAAAGCTTAATTGTGGAATTACGGGTGACACCTGTAGCAGTTCTTTCACTTACAGCCCTGTCCAGTGTATCTGCATTTTATGTCCCTGTCTCTTTGCCTTTCAAGAGATTTTTTCCCAGCGTACGTGCAGAGGCACATTATGGTTGGCTAAAGGACTTGCTGACTGTGAATGGTGAGAGACACGAGAAATGTTTTATGCCTGAAGCAGCTGCCTCTAAAATACATATCCCAATGGCTCTCTTCAAAAACCACTATGCATACTGAACAGTAAAGTCAGGAAAGAAAGTTTGACTCACTGAGGTGGAGATCTTTGACGTTTAAAGGGACACGAACCATTATTTTATCTCCTCACTCTGCATGATCATTTAAAAAAATGCACCCCACTCTTAAATAAATTGCTTGCACGGTTTAAAGTGACCAGGAATTCTATTCTGGCCTCTTGATGTGGGAACTGATGACATTTTGAAAATCTTTTTTCATAGGCTGGCAAACCCTCCAGGTCACCTCAGATAAAAGCAGCTTACATAGCTGGCAGCCAATGTGTTTGTGGCAGTTAAATGATGATATAAGTTTTGCCAGTACCTGGCTGCTAATAACAACTAATTCAATAAGTATTAAAAGTTGTATCTCATGAGCTCAGTTTTGTGTTGCTGTCCAGTCTGTAAAAGTAGCACAATGCTGCTCTGCCATGTTTCAGAATTCATTCACCTTATTTCTCTCTAAGGTTTCCTTCATGTGTCCCGCATTAACATAGTAACACGCACCTCACAAGCTTTTAATGTATTTATCATCAGACTACCCCTATGAGCCCCGACAGTGCTACAGATTGAACCTCTCTCGTCTGGCACTCTCTGGTCTGGCAACATCCATGGTCCGGCATGATTTTGGTTAGCTGCAAGTAGTACTTGGTACGTTTGGAGCTTGGAAGTAGTGGAGCAGATGTGATGTGGATCATGGATGTGGCCAAGTTTTTCACGGTCCCGTAAAGTTTGTTTACAGCCCCCAGTCCTGGCTCTGTGCTGTTGTTTAGCTCTCATTTACTCCTAAATGTCTTCTAAGAGCCCAGCAAGCAGTGGAAGTGCTGGTGATGCTGTCAAGGGTAAGCCTGTTTTTTTATGCTTTATCTACTTATTTCCTTGTGCCAACACAGTAAAATTGTGTAACAACATTAACACTTTATCATGAAGAGAGCTGCTAAATGTTGGCTGGGCATAGGCTTATATAGGGTATATCAGTGCAGTCATATGTTATTAAGCAGCATTGCAAGCGCTGTTCCATTTATTCTCCTCAGTGTAATGAAAATAAAGAGACCCATTCACTACAATATTGACCTCCCATGGTACAGCAAATTCTCTGGTCTAGCACCGGTCAGGTCCCGAGGGTGCTGGGCTACAAAGGTTTAGCCTGTACTCTCTTTCATTTTTCAGATAAGGAACTAAGGCTACGTCTAAACTGCACCTCTCTTGTGCAAAAGCCTATGCAAATGACGTGTGGATTAGCATATTGCTGCGCTTCATTTGCATAATTAATTAGGGGCCGTTTTAAAAAAGGAGCTGTGTAGACGGCTCTTTTTTGCACAAAAACCCCCTCTTGCGCAAAAAGGAGCCATCTACACAGCTCCTTTTTGCGCAAAAGCCTCTTGCACAAAAATGGCCCCTAATTAATTATGCAAATTAAATGCGACAATATGCTAATCCACGCTTCATTTGCATAGGCTTTTGTGCAAGAGAGGTGCAGTGTAGATGTAGCCTAAGACAGAGCGACTAAGCCACATCTCATGATCACACAAGAAGTAGTGGAGCAGATGTGAATCCTAGTCTCCCAAAGCCTCGCTCAGTGCCCTAATCACTGGAGGTCCTACTTCTATTAAAATGTTACCCTTTTCACATTCCTAGTTAACAAAGCAGTGAGTGCACCGCAGACTGGAAATGACAGATTTTTAATTTGTTAATTTGACTGTCAAGCTGATGCGCTTTTGTTTTTTAAAGTAGATTCACAGGAGACCCATTAAATTATGAGATGCTGAGAAACATCGGGCTTAAGACTCCAGCTGAGGTCACTAAACGTACCAGGGAACCGTAAATTACTAGCACCAAATTTGCAGTGTGCACACAAGTGTGGCCACGCACAAAAAAAATCTAATATAGGTGCCTTGTCTTCCATTGCTGGGTTTCCAGGTAATTTTTCTTGAACAGCACGGTTGCATGTGAGTAGAGAACCAGACCATATTGACATTTCCATGGCAACACACTGTGGTATTTCAGATTGACATTCAGGTCATAAATGATCAAAACAGGATATAAGATTTGAGGAAATCTATTAGTATGGTACAAATAATAAGAAATCTAGCAACAAAGTCAGGATAGAAAATCCAGGGGTTTTGAATTATATTAACATTTTAATTTGACAGGGATTGTTTGTTTAATGAGACCATTGGTAGTGAGTTAGAGCAGATGCCAGAGATAGAGATCTGTTTGTTTTGGCTGTGTGTTTGTTTTGGATCTATGGCTGGACCTGGAAAAGAGAAAAGTGAAGTCTTGTAGCACTGTGTAGCAAAGACAACTTCTCTTGTACTTTTAGGAATGGTGCAGGAAGGTTTGATGGAGAAACCTTTCTTGTTGTCGGTGTGCTAAATTTGCCTTTTCCACACTGTCGTTTGGCAAAAATGCTAGGATATGCCACTTGCATTATTATAATTGGAAGCTACGTAGCAACCAATGTTCCCTTTAATCTTTTCCAGCCATGTGAGGATTTTTCCATCCATATGCAGAATAATTTTTCTATGTGCACTGAGGCACATGCAAATGCACCACCAGTAGAAACAAAACCTTGCTGTGAGTGCTGTTGGCGGCATTTGAATCTCTACTGAGCAGCTGCCCAAGCGCTCACCTTACAGGGAACTCTGATAGCAACTACTCATGTTTTCATAGCAGCTGATTTTTCTACTTGGGGCATCATATCAGACTGGATCTTGCACGGGTGTATTAAAAGGCTCTGCTGTTCTATTGCTGAAGTGGTAATGCTGGAAGGCACTGCCAAAGGTCATGGGTGGGGTTCCTTACAAGACTGACTTGTAAAAAGAGGATGACAAAGAACTGAAATTCTGCTATTGATAAGATTTAAAATCCTTGCCTATTTGAAAGTCCTTAGAACTCAAAAGCCTTTATAATTGTCTCTGCAGCTGATCCTAAGCATTTCTAAAAGGCCCTCCTCCTATCATAACTGTCATCCCTAACTTGTAAGAGTCAAGTCCCTTCTTAGGATGCAATTCTTTCTTTTCTTTTCTAGTTCACATTTTTAAACATGTTGAAATGGCTTATAAAATCATGAAAGTTTTCAGTGTGGGAGATGGAACTTGACTCCTTCCCAAAACTGCAACAGCTTATTCCAAATTCCCATGGGCTGTACGTGTTCCATGATCGTTAGCTCTTACTGACCTTCTGTGAGTAACGTTTGCTGTGAACTTCTTTAATAATTATACATTATTGGTTGGCAAATGTGCAGTGTTTAGCCAAATGGCCAGGCTGATGCATTTCTCGTTGATCTCGGTGGAACAGGCTGCAGTGTAGGGCTGTGGGAAACTTGCTGCTTCCATTTCACATGGATGTCAACAGCCATTTTCATCTGTTTCTGTTTTTCTTAATTTTGCACCTCTTGGGTTTCATTGTTTAGTTTGAGGTTCAGTCAAACTCAACGAGGCTAAAGCGAAACTTGAAACGAGACTAGCATGTTTCAGTAAGCTGTGGCCATTGTGTAGGGTTTACGAGACAAAATAGTCAATTGCCATAGATTTTCTTAGGTAACCACAAAACTCGCTTCTTCCCCAGCACTCATCAAATTTGCGACTGTCCAAACATGAAAAGCCTTTCATCTTCTTCTTCCTATATATTTTAGAAATGTGCCTCTGTTTGTCTGTTTGTGAGTCCATTTGTTCAAGAACTCCTCCTAAGCAGTAAGAGCTAGGACTGCCATATTTGGTTTGCAGCTTCCTCTTACCATAACTTAAAGCAAGGCTAGGGTTTGGTTGTGCCAGGATAATGGGATGTGCGTGGAATTCAATTGTTTCTCAATACAGTAGACTTCCGATAATCCGGAACCTATGGGACTTAGGTGGTGCCGGATTATCAAATATGCCGGACTATCAGGAGGTACTATAAGCAGGTTATATATATGGTGTATACATTATATACTGTATATAAAGTGTTCTTAACCCTTTTTATTGTACATAGTGTATACAGTATACTGTAATGTTTTAGTTTTTTTAAGTCTTTTTTACCCTTTTTGCTCAGTTCAGCTGCTGCCGCTGTTACCTTGTGACTCATTTTTTGCCGAAGCTCACTCACTAGGCTCTTGCCATTTTGATGCCGGACTATCAGGAGTGCCGGACTATTGGATGCCGGACTATTGGAGTTTTACTGTAAATGGAAAGGGAGGGGTCTGGCTGGCTGGAGGGAGTTATACTAGAGAATGACCACAGGGGGGCAGCAAGGGGCCAGAGATGGGGACCGGGACATCTATAACTCAGTTGGGCCAGCAGGGGACAAAGGTGGAGAAAGGGACAGCTATCTATTAGCTATTTCACAGAGTTTGTTTGTGTGTCTGTCTGTCCGCCAGCTGGGGAGCATGCACCCCTCCCCGGCTGTACCCGCTGCAGCAGCCATGGCTAGGTGTTTGTCCCCTCTCTTCCCGGGGCAGCCTGCTACTGAGCCCCTCTTCCCCAGCCCCAACCCATAACAATTATTTAAGTGAAGAAAAACAAAACTTATTTGAGCTGAGGACCCAAGAATCTTCTAGTTTTTGATAAAAGATTCTCAGAGCCCAAAACTGTTTATTCCTTCGTTTCTTGTTTGAAAGCCCAACTAGCACACAACCACCTGGCTTTGGTTTTATTGTGAAAAGTTCACAAAACACCACCACCTCTTAGGATTTTGCCCCCCCTCCTCATTAGGTATTATATTTTAAAAATATTTTCAATAAGATCCTCAAAGTCCAGTGGATCCACTATTTTCATTGTGTGCCTAATTCAGGGCAAAATAGGGGTCAAGTGGCCCACGTTTAGCCTCCCGAAAGCACATTTAATGCAAAACACGGCAGCCTGCATTTGAGTGGGAGAGGTGACTCAAAAAACATAACCACCTGTTCTCTTAATTGAGTATAGTACCAGGCACAATATTCCTATCCTATCCAGTACTAGGTACATATTTCCTGTCCACTGTGGACAGGTCTCCTGTTCTCTATGGTCTCCTGAAAATGAAACTGCAAGAATGGTTGCAGAAAAGGATGAACGTTTTCCTGTAAATAAGTAAATGGGGACTGTAGTGTAATGAAAACCTTCGAGGTAGTATTTGGTCTGCCCTTGTGTTGAATGCCCACTGAAGGCATTTCAATGCAAAGGGAATACTTCCTTTTTCTATTCCCTGGTCATGTCTAAAATTAAGTTGCCAAGTAGCTCAGAGCAAACTGAAGAGGCAATATGCAAACAGCCTTCCATTGTCATGTGTTCTGTGATTATAAAGAAATCAGTCAGCCAACCTTGTTCTGGGTACAGGTTCATGGGAAAATACATGGTTGGTTTCAGATTCGTTGTAGAAAGAGTTCCAGTCTATTATATTCTTGGTAACACTCCACCTGAACATCTGTCACTGAAAAATACATGTTGACAATTTTCACCAGAGCTGCTAGAAATGTATTGTCTCTTTTGGCTTTTAAGAGGAAAAGCCAGGGCTGAATGTGTAGTTAAAAACCCCACAATACATACTATGGAAGGAATTTATCACTGCAATAATGAAGTCATTGCCACATGTTTTCTTGGCTAGTTGAGACCTGATTAGACTTTTATTTACAGAAACCAGTGGTTTTCGGCCTTCTCCATACTGTGACCCTGTGTTATAGCAGAAGAAAGTTTGGGGATCCTCCTATGTAGCCATAAAGAAAAGCAGGGTTGGTTCTCTAACTGAGAATCCATGATAAAGACAAGCTGGTGATGACTTTTTTCAAAGGCCTGATCCTGCAATCTGGAGTGGAACAAGCTGTCCTTATTCACGGGACTATCTCGTTTGCAGTTTGCAAACTTCCCTCACCCAGGGTCACTGAGAAACTTTCCTAGACCAGAGAGCTATCAACTGCACAGTCTCAGGCCCCAGTGCAGCCGCTATCAACTCCTGTGACTAGCTTTATGCTTGAGCAGTCCCACTGGTTCCAGTGAGACTTTTTGGGTGTAAAATTACTCCCCAGTGGAGTTTTCACGCCCTCCATGGGGCCATTTAGGTAAACAAAGCCTCTTAATTTCTTGAAACCAAAGCAGGACAAAACACAGCCCTTGTTACAGTGATTATCTTCTCCACCAAAAGTGCCTGAGTTCCTATTATTCCTCTCTGAGATGTCAAGATATCCTAAGCCCAGAACCAGGCATGCTTTATACCAGTGGTCTCCAACCTTTTTAAGCACTGTTTGAATTTAAGTGCAATCCAGGATCTACCACAGACCCAAATACTCTTGCCCGGCCTCCTTTGTGCCCCTTCTCTGAGGCCCCGCCCCTGCTCACTCCATCCCCACCCTTTTTTTCCTTCCCCATTCTCCCTCACTTTCACCAGGCACGGAAGCGGGTTGGGGTGCAGGGTCTGGTCTTCGATTAAGGGATTTGGAGTGCGAGAGGATCTGAGCTGAGCTTGGGGCAGGCAGTTGGGGTGCCGGCGGGGTTCTAGGTACAGGCTCTGGGTGGGTGTTTGGATGCAGGGGTTCTTAGCGCTAGGGAAGGGACTTGTGGGGCAGGATGGGGTTCATGGCTGGGGTAGGGTTTCAGGATGTGGGCTCCGACTGGGCACTGCTTACCTCAGGTGGCTCCTGGGTGGTGGAGCAGTGGGGTTAAGGGGGGCTCACCCCTGCCCAGGGCCCAGCACCACTCTCAAATGCAGCCAGGAAATGCCATCCCAAGTCCTGATGTGCCCCCTCTCTGCTCTGTGGAGATAGGATAGAGAGCGGGAGGGGGGTACCTTGACATCAGCACCTCTCCTCTCCCTCCCCTGCCCTGCCCAGAAAGCAGGAGGCTCCTAGGGGTGGAGGGAGGCAGCTCCAAGGCAAAGGGCCAGAGATGCTGTCATGGTCATGAGGGATGGCCAGCAGCCTGGCGACTAAGGGGTTAACTGTACCTAGCTAGGTAGCAGTCAGCCAATAGAAATGCAGATAGGGATTTCAACTGAGACAAAGGAATTTTGGGGTTTTCCCTCCTTTGTCTCTGAGTCAGTTTTGCTCTCTAGATACTGAGGGAGACAGAAGGGCTACGTCTACACTGGCATGATTTTCTGGAAATGCTTAAAACAGAACAGTTTTCCGTTATAAGTATTTCTGGAAAAAGAGCTTCTACATTGGCAGGATGCTTTTCCGGAAAAGCCCTTTTTCCTGAAAAGCATCCGTAGCCAATGTAGACGCGCTTTTCCGGAAAAAAGCCCCGATCGCCGGAAAAGACTACTGGGCTGTCTACACTGGCCCTTTTCCGGAACAGTTTTCCGGAAAAAGGACTTTTGCCCGAGCGGGAGCAGCATAGTTTTTCCGGAAAAGCAGCTGATTTCTTACTGTAGATCGTCAGTGCTTTTCCGGAAATTCAAGGGGCCAGTGTAGACAGCTCGCAGCTTATTCCGGAAAAGCGGCTGATTTTCCGGAATAAGTGGCCCAGTGTAGACACAGCCAAGATGTGTCTCTCTCTAAGAAAAGGACTCTTCAAAATGTGTAAGTAGGGTAAAGTTTAGATATATCCGTTTTATTGTTTTCTGTTGTGGGACTTTGGATCTGATGTCTGTGCTGTTAGAAATGGGTTTTCCTCCCTTTTGTAAGTCCTGAGCCCATGGGAGTCCCCATGAGTATATTAATTGGTGACTTTTTCCATCTAGTCATTATGCTTGCAACAGGAGTATTGTTTTGATAATAAAAGTTCTTTCTTTTTTTTTTATTAACCTAGTATTGGTTCATTTCTGTGTCCTGGAAAATCTGTCTGTGGGATCTGCATGCCTCCAACTAGGGAAAGCAGCCACAGACTGCAGTTTGTATTTTCTCTTTCTTTTTCAAGCTCTTCGGGGGAAAAGAGCTTGGGGTGCCCGGGGGTTGGTTTCAAGTGTCCACCCCTGTTTGTGGGTTCAAAAGCACTTGATGATGGCAGCGGATTTTTATCTCCAAAATCTAGGTTTTTAGGATTTTGGGGGGAAGTTTTATACCAAAGCCTGGAAAGATAAGGTTTTGGGGTTGCTTTTGTGGCCCCCCCACTTCTGCATTCATCGTGCCAGAGTGGGGAATCAGCCTTGACAGATGTGCAGCAGTGGGGGGAGGAGCACCTGAAGTGCGGGCACTCGATAGCCTCTTGGCCAAACCAGTCAGGATCACCTGTCAGAGGCGCCAAGATCTACCAGTAGATCCCAATGTAGGGCTTATCTAGACTACACTAGAGTGTCGAAATAGGATATGCAAATTCCGTGGGAATTTGCATACCTTCTTCCGATCTCACTTTCAAAAGTGGAGCTTTCGAAAGTGAAAGTAGTTTAGACGTGGCTTTTTCGGCGAATCCCCCCCACTTTGTCAAAAAGCAGCTCTTCCTCAAAAAAATAAGGTTTATGCGGCTTTTCGACAAAGGGGGGGGGTTTTCGCTGAAAAAGCCGCGTCTAAACTAATTTCACTTTCGAAAGCTCTGCTTTCAAAAGTGAGATCGGAAGAAGATATGCAAATTCCCACAGAATTTGCATATCCTCTTTCGAATCTTCCTCGTAGTCTAGACGAGCCCCTACTGGTTGGCGACCACTGCTTTATACTGTCTGGATATACCTAACGGGAGAGCTGCTAGGTCAGGGCTACTCAACTTTGGAAGCCCAGGGGGCCACAATGATACAGCACATGCCGAGGGCCACAACTTAAGTGTGGTTGCATAAATATGCAAATAGCTTATTTTGCACTGACAGGTATGAATACAAAGATTAAGGCAAGACTACACAACACGCAGGCCCCATTTAAGTCAGTTCTGCTGATATTAATAAAAATGCAATATTTACCTGATTTCCACCCATATGACAGCACTTTTAATGAGCAACGACAGTCCAGGAATTTAACTACTAAAACACATATCAACAGAAGACCATTATACTGACTACTTTTTTTGTTTTGGCTCCCACCCGCGGGCTGCGTGTTGAGCCCCGCGTAAACCCAGACTGCTGCAAACAAACGGACCACGAGCCGCATGCAGCCCACAGGCCACGTGCTGAGTAGCCCTGTGCTAGGTTATTACAATTGACTCTATTACAGTCCCCCAGCTTTCTTTATAGTCCTGTAGTGAACTTTCCATTTTTTTTTTCTTTCATTCTCAAATTAAAAGCAATGGTTCCCAATTCAACCCCTCTCGGAACTTTGGCGGTTGAGATCTTGAGCTGAACTTCGTGACTTGGAACCCACTCTGCAAATTTCACAGAAAATGCTCCTACACACTTATGCTTAAGTTAATATCTTTAAACAAAGCAATGAAGAGTTCAAACCAGGACATAGCTATACCCACAGGAGAGCATAGAGCCACAGGGTTAGAAGGGACTGTTAGGGTCACTCAAGTGACCAAACGAGTCTGATGGTAAAATGAGATGCAAAAGGGTCCAAAATAAAAGGACATGAAATGATCAGGGATTACATTGATTTTTATTTGCATTGCAGTAGCACATAGTACCCCAGTCCTGGATTAAGACCCCATTCTAGGTATTGCACAACAAAAGACTGTGCCTGCCCCAAAGAGCGTACAGTCTTCATTAAATATATAAAAAAAGCGCTCTGGTGCAACCTGTTGTAGTATTGATGAGAGGTGCACAATGGTACCAAACTGCCTGGGCCTTCACAGCAAAACTTACTGCAGTATCGACTGAAAATGATTATGATCCAACACAAATACCTTTACTCATAGACTTGAAGGTCAGAAGGGACCATTATGATCATCTAGTCTGACCCCCTGCACAATGCAGGCCACAGAATCTCACCCACCCACTACTCACCTATATCTCAGATATTGAAGTCCTCAAGCGATGGTTTAAAGACCCCAAGATGCAGAGAATCTTCCCGCAAGTGACCCGTGCCCCGTGCTACAGAGGAAGGCGAAAAACCTCCAGGGCCTCTGCCAATCTACCCTGGAGGAAAATTCCTTCCCGACCCCAAATATGGCGATCAGCTGAACCCTGAGCATGTGGGCAAGACTCACCAGCCAGACTCACTACCCTTACCATATAAATTAACAGTGCCATTTTTCATTGTACATTTCAAGTTCGTAAAGTAGCGACATAAATATTTTTGGCATTTGAAGAGAACCTGTTATGAAGGTTTCTTAGTGAATTTCATAGATGGGGGATGGGAGGAGGATCTACAAGGCATTCTAGGCTATCCCTTCCTGAACTCTGTACCTGTGGCTGCTCTCTTCTCTCCTTTTTTTGTTCAGGAGACTCCCCTTCATGACTAAGTCAGTGTAAGCTCAGGGACTTCATTTCTTTACACCAGTGGTTCCCAACCTCTGGTCTGTGGACCCCTGGTGGTCTGCAACAGTACTGCAGGGGGTTCATGGCAAGTTTAAAAATAAAGATTGGGCCCACTGCAGTAGGCCCCAATCTTTACTTTCCTTACTTTTCTTTTTCTTTTTTTTTCTCCCCCAGGGAGGGGATGGTCTGTGAAATGTTAATAGATTGAAAAGAGGTCCGTTTGCTTGAAAAGATTGGGAAGCACTGCTTTACCCTTCACTTTACATCCAAGGTAATTAATGACGTGTTTCAGAAATGCTACCAAGAGCTCAGTGTAAATTTACTGATGTTGGAAGCGCTGAGCACAGGCTGTGAGAAAGGAGAACCCATACAAATCTGACCAAGGCCCTGCTTCCCCTTTGTGCAGAGGTTTAAAAATATAAGCAACTTTGATGGAAGTGTTTTCATTACTTTGTGCTGCTATGGAACCTTTGACGAGAAGAGAGAGTGCTCTCACGCTTCAACAGCCTTTCAAGGATTATGGTTGTATCAGTAAATGGCGAGTTCATTGTATACACATAAACGAACAAAAATATATCCATGCACAATAATGTAAATTTACAGATAGGCAAAGCAAGAAAATTCTATAATAGAACTTATTAGATTTCAAATCCAATGATTTAGACCCTTGAATTAGGTTTCTGCCAGATGGACTAGTGAATGAATAGTAAAAGCAAAGATGATTTCCTGATTTGAGAATATTTACTTTGTATATTTTGACATATGATGTTGACAATTTATGTTTGAACAGTTATAAAGCTTTAACTTTTGGAATTGCAATGTCTGTTGTCACTAAATAAATGTCTGTTCTCCATTTCCTACAACTGAAAATTTAAGTGGATAGAAATACAAAACATTCTTGAAACCCATAATTTCATGCAAATGTGAATTTAGAGCAATAACACTCTTTAAAAATGCTTAAAATTAAAATTGGTACCTATCTGTCTGTCTGTCAATTGCAGGGCTAGGCAAGTGTCTGACAGAATGGATGCAGTTCGCTAGGGTTTAGCCCCTGGTGGGCCGACAGATGTATTATTGACCATGCAGGTACAGCTGCTCACAGCTCCCATTGGCCACAGATCGCTGTTTCCAGCCAATAGGAGCTGCAGGAAGCAGTGTCCTGGTCTGCGCTACCTCCTGGAGCTCCCATTGTCCAGGAATGCTGAACTGTGGCCAAAGGGAGCTGCAAGCAGCTGTACCTGCAGATGCACAGGTAAATAACGCATCTGGCAGCCCACCAGGAGCTAACCCTGGCAAGCTGCCTCCAGCCTGAGGGCTGCTTATTGCTTACCCGTGATCTGTCTAGATGTCTTTCTATCTTAAAATTGAATTTTGCCAAGTCTGTGCTTAGAAGGCTGGGCAGCCTTGTGGCCAGTTTCGTTGGTTGGGGGCTTTGTAACATACTGAGTTGGGAACACTGGGCAGAGCCGTTCCTAATGCACCCTGATTGTTGAAACCATGGAAAAGGTTCCAGTGCACATTCAACCCACAAGCATTTCCTGCCAGGAATCTGTTCCTGAATCTGTGTAGACTCTCTACTTCATCCATGGGAGTGCTGGGAAAGAGGACCAGCACATAGAACAATGGAAGGGTGAAGAAAGGAAGAGTTTACTGGACTCTTCTTCCTTACTGCAGGATAGTAAGGAGTTTTTGATGTTCTCAGGGCTAGGAAGGAGCTTTCATGCATGGAGGAAATCTCAATAGACTTCAGATTTAACCATATGTCTCTTTTGTCTGTCATGTGCCTTGCACAATGTGCCTAACACCAGCTCATTTTAAAGCCCCACTTTTATCATAACAGGGTCTCTCTGTCTCCTGGCTCAACATTTCCTATCGGATCCATCAGTGGAAACATAATGCTAGATTTTAATGGCATAAAACTGTCCAGCAGCGTAATATCTTCATTACGGGTCTCCCCAGCCCGCCACACATGGCTTCTCAATGGCAGCAAGAGGCAGGGAGCCTTGATCCCAGGATGCTGCACTTCCTGCCGCCACAGAGAAGCGAGTTACAGCGAACTGGGAGGGCGGAGCGCAGCGGAGCAGGCTGCTGGGCTGCTCCAGCTCCCGCTGCTGTGGTGAACGCGGGGAAGGAGAGGCTGCCTCCTGCTGCTGCCAAGCCCCTGGTAATTCTCTGGGCTGTGTTGCTTGGGGGAAGGAACAAAGGGGGTGGAATAGTGATGGGAAGGGGCACAGCAGGGGTGGGGCTTGGGGAATGGGGTGGAGCAGGGGCGGATGGCGGGGAACAAAGGAGGGTGGAGTTTGCAGGAGGATTGCCCTGGCCCCCTGCCTATGGCACTGAGGGGGGAAGTTTGCCCCAGGCCCCACGATTCCCAAGGGATGACCCTGTATGCAACCGTTATGTAAACAGTTTTGCATGTAAAAATGAAACCAGAGGGGTTTTTTTTTTTGCAGTTTTGTAGGACACCTGTGTTCCCTGTAAAATGTGCACTTGGGCAGCTACTCTAGAGAGATTCACATGCTGCCCAGCTGATTAGCAGGGTGCTCACAGACAGGTTTTTTGTTTCTATGTGTGGTGCACACCCACATATGCCATGGTGCACACAGCAAAATTTATTCTGCACACAGACAGAAAAAAATCTGCACATAGAATCATAGAATACTAGGACTGGAAGGGACCTCGAGAGGTCATCGAGTCCAGTCCCCTGCCCCCTTGGTAGGACCAAATACCGTCTAGACAATCCCTGATAGACATTTATCTAACCTACTCTTAAATATCTCCAGAGATGGGGATTCCACAACCTCCCTGGGTAATTTATTCCAGTGTTTAACCACCCTGACAGTTAGGAACTTTTTCCTAACGTCCAACCTAAACCTCCCTTGCTGCAGTTTAAGCCCATTGCTTCTTGTTCTGTAGTCAGAGGCCAAGATGAACAAGTTTTCTCCCTCCTCCTTATGACACCCTTTTAGATACCTGAAAACTGCTATTATGTCCCCCCTCAATCTTCTCTTTTCCAAACTAAACAGACCCAATTCTTTCAGCCTTCCTTCATAGGTCATGTTCTCTGACCTTTAATCATTCTTGTTGCTCTTCTCTGGATCCTCTCCAATTTCTCCACATCTGTCTTGAAATGTGGTGCCCAGAACTGGACACAATACTCCAACTGAGGCCTAACCAGTGCAGAGTAGAACGGAAGAATGACTTCTCGTGTCTTGCTCACAACACACCTGTTAATGCATCCCAGAATCATGTTTGCTTTTTTTGCAACAGCATCACACTGCTGACTCATATTCAGCTTGTGGTCCACTATCACCCCTAGATATCTTTCTGCCGTACTCCTTCCTAGACAGTTGCTTCCCATTCTGTATGTGTGAAACTGATTGTTCCTTCCTAAGTGGAGCACTTTACATTTGTCTTTATTAAACTTCATCGTGTTTACCTCAGACCATTTCTCCAATTTGTCCAGATCATTTTGAATTATGACCCTATCCTCCAGAGCAGTCGCAACCCCTCCCAGCTTGGTATCATCTGCAAACTTAATAAGCGTACTTTCTATGCCAATATCTAAATCGTTGATGAAGGTATTGAACAGAGCCGGTCCCAAAACAGACCCCTGCGGAACCCCACTTGTTATACCTTTCCAGCAGGATTGTGAACCATTAATAACTACTCTCTGAGTATGGTTATCCAGCCAGTTATGCACCCACCTTATAGTAGCCCCATCTAAGTTGTATTTGCCTAGTTTATTGATAAGAATATCATGCGATGGAAAAGAATAAAGGGAACACTACAAGAGACCACTCTGAAAAAAATACTTCAGTTTTTACCCAGGAAAATATCCTGGGTTTAGACTTATATTCACAGTCACTTTTTCTATGACATCTGATCTTAACCAAGTAAAGGTAAAATGTAGTTTGAACCATGCTAGTGACAGCAGGGAGGCATGTTTAAAAATGTTTTGGTAAAAATAATGATGAAAATTCTACATAAAATATTTATCAGTAAGGTTCTAAGGCCCTGATCCTGCAAGTTCATATATGAGTAGCTCCCTATGTTAACATGGAACCTCTTTCACGTCAACAGGTCCCTGCATGATTGCAGAGGTCCTGTCATGTGTATGTGCCTAAACTAAGGATCAGGTCCTAAATGTATAAATATTATTTTGCAGATGGCTACAGGTCTGGTATGAAATTAAAAATGTACAGTTTGGTTGAAAGTACATTAATGATAAATTATAAACAGTTTGGTTTGTCAAGGATTTTAATTTCTGTGAGGTTGATCACAAGTTATAGGGTTAAAACATAGTCTTTTTTTTTACCTAACATTTATGATCCGATAGCCGCTTGACAGCTAATGTTCATGTGGTTGCTTCTCTTGAGAAAACGTTTCTTTCCACTGGGTACATGCAGTCCTTGTGAGCAAATGGGTTTGGAATGTACTTAGTTTGCGAGTACCTAACAATATCCCCCCTCCAAACTGCCTGTAGGAGTGTGCTTTGTAATGGTAAAAAATTATTTCTCCTTTATCCACTTCTCTCTCTTGTGCCGCATTTATCGTTTGCCTTGTGGACTGGTGTCTGATTTTCCAACATCATCAAAACTGCAAAAATCTGGTTTTGTATTTGAGTCATTTATGCTGTTGAATGATTCAGGAGCCAAATATGCAGATTCTTGAATTTGTTTATATAGTGACATTAGTATCAAAAATTTATTACAGAAACAATCCAGTAAGTCACTCAGTCCACTCCCAAACATGTGCCGCATTAGTCCCTATTGCACATTTGCAAACATTTTGCTCAGATTTATTTTAAACAATTCCAGAGATAGAGCTTCAACACTTTACTCTTAGAGACTGTTCTGAAGCTTGCATGAGCTAAGTTTTTGAAAATGAGGTCCAGGCCCAGCTTTAATTTTGCTGTACACAATCTAATAATACCCTTTATCATTATTTCCATTTCCTCTCTGAACAGTATTTTCTTCTCTATGGGTACGTCTAGACTACAAGCCTCGTTCAAAAGAGGTTTTTTCAAAAGAATCTTTCGAAAAAGCCTCTTTCGAAAGAGAGCATCTAGACTACAAGCAGATTTTTCGAAAAAGCGACTCGCTTTTTCGAAAGAGAGTCTAGACGCTCTCTTTCAAAAATGCACAGTTTGCATTCAATAGTGCCTTTTTTCAAGAGAGTACTTCCGAAAAAAGGCGTTATTCTTCGTAAAATGAGGTTTACTGCGATCGAAAAAACTACAATGTTCTTTCGATTTCCTTTCGAAAGAATGCGGCTGCAGTCTAGATGCAGGTGAAGTTTTTTTGAAAAAAGGCTACTTTTTTCGAAAAAACCCTGTAGTCTAGACACACCCTAAGAGCTGACATCCTTTAGATATGTTGATTGTTTCATGTTGCATTAGTAGCCTTTCTAATCAAGCTGTACTTGTTTAGTTCTCAGGAACCATTCGTCATAAATCCTTTTTTTTTCTACTCCTTTGTCATCTTTAGCTTTGCATACACACAAAAATTGTACCACTTTAACTTTATTGGTATGGTCAAAAGCAGTACAAATCTTCTTTGTGTGGATGTAGTTATGTTAGTATGGCTTATTCTGTACAGGCAGGAGAATAAGCTATACCTGTAGAGCTTTGTCAAAATTACAAGTTGTTTTAATATAACTTTTTCAATAAAAAAAATGCACCTCTAACCAAAATATTTATTCTTACGTACTGTGTGAAAACCAGGCTTTAGTTACCCTTCTGCATTCTTGCTAATTTATCTCCTTCCTCTTGGGTGATTCAACATTAGTCATTTCTCCACGCGTCACCATAGAGCTGTGGTCTGCAACCTTTTTAAGCACAAGCTCACTTTTTGAATTTAAGTCAATCTTGGATCTACCTCAGACCCAAATATCTTTTCCCTGCCTCCTTCCCTGCCCCTTTTCCGAGGCCCCATCCTGGTACATTCTGTGGAGATGGGGTACAGGAGAGGGGGCAGAGGGACACTCTGACATCAGCGCCCCCCTTCTCCACCTTCACCACCCTGCAGAACAAGCAGGAGGCTCCCAGCGGGCAGCTCCAAAGGAGAAGGCAGGAGAAACATGGTAGTGGGGGGAGGGCCAGCTGAAGTTCTGGCACTTGATAGCCTCCTGGCCAAACAAATCAGGATCACCCGTCAGACACACTGGGGTCTGCCAGTAGATCCCAATGTACTGGTTGGTGACCATTGCCACTCTTTTGGGGTACTTGACACTCTTTTGGCCCTTAAATCAAGTACCCTCTATGGCAGTGGACATAGGCCAGCTCTTCTTTGTGTAATCTGGGCAAAAAGGAAGGATGGCATATGTGACTGAGGTTTTGACTGTAAATTGAGATGGACCTTAGTTCTTTTTAATGTAGGCTCCCTTTACTATAGGAGTATCTGACTTTTACTAGGAGGATTCTTTGTGCTGCAATCTAGCCCTAGAGACTACAACTCCCATGAGCCCCTGGGGAAAAGGAGGGAAAACTGTTGCTCTCCCCCAGGCAGTGCCGGGAGAGAGTTGGTGGGCTCCAGTTTTGGAGGGAGGAGCCAGATTGCTGGTGTGGAGCCTTTTCCAGTCCAGGAGCTACTGCTGGAAGCTAGAGACTGCTGTCGAGAGCCTGCTGGGCTTCGATCTAGCAAGCTGCTTCAGCAACTGTTGGGGATTGTCCCTGGAGGGGGGAGACTTTGGTGGTACCTGAGAAGGGCTTGAATAAACCTGCATGGAAGGTACTGTGAGTAACTGTGGCTGTTTGGGAAAGTGCTGCCTGGGACGCAGCACAGAAGACAAACTGACTCTGGGTCCAAAGAGAGGCAGAGTGATAGGTCCAGTGAACCAGAGCTGCCGGCATTTGGTGGGGCCAGCTCCCGCGGCAGAGGGATTTTGCAGTTGTTACTACCTGGACTGACACACACAGAACCTGCCCAGTGCTGTCTCCACTCCAGCCTCAGATCTTCAAGTGCGCCCACGCAAGCAAGTGTCTGGGACACCGAAATCCAGAGCAGTGCACACTCTGGGGTGGGATAAATGGTGGCAGTGTAAATGCCAGTTAGATAAGTTTCATTTATTTCTGTGTACTTTGTTAATTGATTTTATTCAATTTTAGTCTGTTAAACCCTGTTTCTTTAAGTTAGGTAACGGTGTGTTAACTCTAATTTATTCAGTTAGATTTATATTATTTGTAATTGTTGTTTTGGAGTTAGATCCAGATTATTACTGGAATAAGTTTATTCCTGGAGACTCCCAAGGCACACCAGTAAGTGTTAGAGGGGCCAATCAGATGGAGGCACCACCATTGTATATAGATGCAAGGTACTGCAGCAAGTTGGTGGAGAAGGGATCCCCAGCTATTCAACATCACCACTGGGGTATTCAGGGCCTCCTTTTATGTTAAAACATCAGGTGCCCTGGCACACAGGTGAGCGTGGTCTGCTCCCAAGTATCCCAGGGAGGAAAGGGGGGGGCCATATTAAAATTTCAGTTCTTCCCTAACTGCAGATATTATGAGTAGAATGTGGACCTAACTAAACAGAACTGTCCTCTTCTGTCAAAGTTATCTTTAATTTAGAATTTCTCTCTTTGATTTGCCTTTATGTGTTCTTAAAATAATTCAGATGGCATAGATCTGGGACAGTTCCCCTTTAAGTAAACAAACAAGACATTTTTTATTCTTATTTTAAAAAATAGGCAGACAGCTTGGCAGCATAGTGATCATCCAAATAAGCACGTGTCCTCAAACCGAGTTCATGCAGTGCTATGGTTGGGTGGTCTTTGGACGGGAGAGTTCAGGAGAGATGATAATTTATTTATTAATTAATTTCTGTTCTGAGATGAGTCTCAGTGATTACAACCTCCAGAGTAAGCAACTGCAAATATTTTGCATGTCTAGAATTAGGGCAAAGCAACATTTAGTTGATTATGCTTTTGAACCCACAGTCTTAGCCTGACATTGGTTATAATGCATCATAGCACAGATGTTAGATGGCCATTTCTTTAAGGGTTTTGATTTCCAGAAATGCTGTGTGTGGTATTGGAGAGCCAGTGTCAGAACGTAATGTCAAACCAAAACCCCAGTGATGTTTAGAAGCTGAAAAGTTTTAGATGCTAATTCACTTGAAGGTCAAGGTTTTTTAGGATTTTGTGAAATGGTTTCCTCTCTCTTTATGTTGATGTAAATCTGGAGTAACTCCAAGGACTGTCCACAAACTCAGTCGAGCCTTGACACAAAGACATTGACTTCACTGGATTTAGTCCAAACATACAGCAGCATAACTGAGGGTAGAATGTATCCCAACTCTTTATCTTTCTACATGCTAGATACTTTCCAAAAATGGCGTGAATGTTTTTTCTGAAAGGAGGACTATAAATCATCCAATGTCGGTGCCGTGGTACATGCTAACCAAAACAATGTAAGTAATGCCAAAATGTATCCCAGCTGTTGCTTTAACTATTGCTCAGCAGTTCAATTAAATTCTTGCCAGTTAAATCATGAATGTCAGCAGGAACTTTCGGGAACATGAATAGCAAATAGAACTCAAAGGTACTGCATAATGAAAAATCTAATGGCACTTACATTAATACATGTTCTCTCTCCTCTTGCAAGTTTAGGTGCAGTGATACTAGGGATGAGGAGATAAAATTGAACCTGTCTGAAGTTGGTCTGAACCAGCCCTGTTTTATCTTGGAAAAAAAAAAACACTATTTCACTTGATAAAACCATTTGAAAGGTAAAAAAATGCAGATGAAAATAGAATTGAAATGCCATCATGCAACCACCCACCTTTCCACAAAAATGCTAGACAGTTTGGGAAACTCAGAGTCTTGGGTTAAAATCTGGTTGAATTCAGTGGGAGTTTTGGCATTGACTTCAGTGGAGCCAGGATTCCATCAACTGCTTTTAACACATGAAAAGTTTCCCTCCTGAAATTTGGAAACACATTCCTTGTCTACCACTCTTTCTCTCTGTGTTGAAGCAATATGTCTGCCTTACCAAATGAGGGGATTCCTTTTGTGTTGCTGAACTAGCCTAGCAGAAGCCAACTTTATAAGCAATACAATCTGTTGGAAGGCAGCGTGTCCGCTACATATGCATATATCCACTTACAAGGCCTTCCTAGGGCTAAAAAATGGTAGGAGGCAACAGCATGGGAGTTGAATGTGCTCATTACCTCACAGGATCGAGCTGTTCAGTCGTTCCAACTGCACTTCGCCCCTCTCCCATTAATCTTTTCTACAGTATGTCTCTATCAATACTAGAAAGTGGTGTCAGTGTTAGCATGAAATAACCATGTCCAAGAGACTGCAGGCAATGTCTGTATGGTATTTTTGTTCTCTGATGCCTCAGGGAGATAATGTCCTATAGTCATCCCCCAAAGTGTAATGTGTAAGCCAAGACAGGGGCTCTCAACCTTTCCAGACTATTGTTCTCCTTTCAATACTCTTGATTTATTTTCTATATCCCCAAATATCACCTCCCTGAAAAACCGCTTGCTTACAAACTCAGACATAAAAAATTCAAAACCGTCAGAGCACACTAATATTGAAAAATTGCTGATTTTCTCATTTTTACCATGTAATTATAAAATAAACAATTTGGAATATAAATATTGTACTTGCATTTCAGTGTATAATATATAAACCATGCAAACAGCTCACATCTGTATGCAATTTTAGTTTGTACTGACTTTATTAGTGTTTTTTATGTAGACATTTGTAAAATTAGGCATATATTTAGATGAGTTGAAATACCCTCTGAAAGACTTGGTGTACCCCCAGTAGAGAACCACTGAACTAAGGCTATGTCTACACTACCAGGTTATTAAGAAATAAATTATTTTGAAGTAATAACTCCTGAAATAACTATTTTGAAATAAGCTTATTCCTCTTCACAAGCAGGAGTTATTATTTTGAAATAACAGACTTGGTAGTGTGGATGCTCACCATGGCTATGTCTACACAGCAACATTATTTCGAAATAACGAGTGTTATTTCAAAATAACATAGTCCACATCTACACAGCCGGCAGTTATTTCAACATAATGTTGAAATACTGTCAAGCTGGAGGACTTCTTACTCTGACTCCTGTAACCCTCTTTTTATGAGGAGTAAGGGAAGTCGGAGGAAGAGTGCTCTATTTCGATACAAGTGCTGTGTAGACAGCACCAAAACTCGAAATAAGTTATTTCGAAATAAGTTATGCAATTAACGTAGCTCAATTTGCGTAGCTTATTTTGAGTTCAGCCCTGCTATGTAGACATACCCCTTGTGATTTTGAAATAAGGGGAGTTATTTCAAAATAACTCCCAAGTGTAGACATGACCTAAGAGAGCAGGCATTCATGGAATAAGAAAACGGAAAAAGGCTAAAGGTAACAAATCGTCCATGTTCTTTAAAACTTCCAATAAAAATCATTGCATGATTTTGTTGATCTGCTCATTAGGCTTATATTCAATTTTAACTGTTCTGACAAAATATCTTATTCTCTAAATTCATACAGAAAAGAGCTTGTAAAAAGGTTTTTTTCTTATTATTTCCAGCAATCCAAAATGTATGTCCTTGGGTTGCATTGTCAGTATCATACAAACAGTTCTTTTGAATTGGGCTTCCAAACTGTTTATTTGTGTCTATATAGCATTCAGGGGCCTGACATTAGCTTGATCTTTGGGTATCATATAAATGTTTAATAATACTAATTATTATTAATAATTAATAATTAATAAATATGTAGTGCAGTGATGCTACTGAAACTACCATCTCCATTGTCTTTCACAGTTCTAAGAATATAAAATTTGAATATCCATTTTTGCCACGTAGGGCAAAACAGAGCAAGGGAAGGACACTTTCACTGTTTTCCTGAATTGTGCAACTATCATAAATATAATTCTGTAGCAATCTACCTAAATCCCTGGGATCTGAATGTCATAGGGAGGGAAACAGAATGGTGCATAAACTCTGGCAAGTCAAATACAATTAGGCAGACCAAAAATAATTTGTAGAGCAACTAGCAAAAGACACACAAACTAACCACAAAAATGCTTTAAGTACTGCAGAAGCAGGAAACCTGCCAAACTAATCAGTAGGCCCACTGAAGGATCAGGATGCTAAAGGAGCATTTAAAAAAGATGAGGCTGCTGCAAAGAAGCTAAATGATTTCTTTTTATCAGTTTTCACTGCAGAGGATGTGAGGGAGATTCCCACATCTGAGCCATTCTTTTTGGTCACAGATCTGAGGAGCTGTCCCAGATTGAGGTGTCAGTAGAGGAGAATTTGGAACAAATTGATCAATTTAACTGTAATAAGTCACCAAGGCCAGGTGGCTTTCACCTAAGAGTTCTGAAGAAACTCAGACATGAAAATGCAGAGCTAGTAACTGATATGTACCCTATTGCTTAAATCAGCCACTGTACCAGATGACTGGAGGATAGCTAATGTAGTGCCAGTTTCTTCCTCCTCTCCTCCCTGCAAAGGCTACAAAGGAGATCCTGGCAATTACAGGCCAGTAAGCTTAACTTCAGTGCCAAGCAAATTGGTTGATGCCATTGTAAAGAATAGACTTATCAGATGTGCAGATGAACACAGTATGTTGGTGACGAGTACAGTATGTTGGCATTTGTAAAGGGAAATCATGCCTCACCAGTCTGTTAGAATTCTTTGCTGGGTCAACAAATATGGCAGCCAAGGTCATCCAGTGGATATGGTTATTTGGACTTTCAGAAAGCCTTTAACAAGGACCCACACCAAAGGCTTTTAGACAAAATAAGCACTCATGGGATAAGAGAGAAAAATAATTGGTTAAAAAATCATAGATCAATAATTGGTTAAAAGATAGGGAAAAAAAGATAGGAATAAATAGTATAAAAAATAGCCTCCAAGGAACTGTACAGGAACCTGTGTTGTTCAACATATTCATAAATGAGTTGGAAAAAGGGATAAACGGTGAGGTGACAAGTTTGCAGACAATGTTCAATTACTCAGGATAGTTACTCAAGTCCAAAGCTGTGTGTGAAGAGTTACAAAGGGATCTCACAAAACTGAGTGACTGGACAACAAAATGGCAGATGAAATTCAGTGTTGATAAGTACAGAATAATGCCCATTGGAAAACATAATTTCAATTATGCATACAAAAATTATGAGTTCTAAATTAGCTGAAACACTCAAGAAAGAAATCTTGGAGCCATTGTGGACAGAGCTCTGACAACATCTGTTCAGTATGCAGCAGCAGTCAAATAAGCTAGCAGAACTATTAGGAAAGGGATATGCCAGAAAATATCATAGTCCCACTGTGTAAACCGCTGCATCTTAAATAGTGCATGCAGTTCGGGTTGTCCCCTCTCAAAAAAAAAGATGCATTAGAATTGAAAAAGATATAGAGAAGGGCATAAAAATGAAGAGGCATATGGAGCATCTTCTATGTGAGAAGAGATTAAAAAGACTGGGACTGTTCAATTTAGAAAAGAGATGAGATGTGGAGATATGAGAGAGGTCTATAAAATCATAACAGGTCTAAAGGAAGTGAATAGGGAAGTATTAATTACCCCTTCACATAACACAAGAACCAGGAACCACCCAACGAAATTAATAGGCAATAGGTTTAAAACACATATGAGGAAGCAATTCTTCCCACAATGCACAGTCAGCCTTGTGGAACTTCTTGTCAAGGGATGTTATTTAGGCTAAAAGTATAACTGGATTCAAAAAAGGAATTAGGGACACGCATCGACGGTCAGGTATGCAAGCCCATGCTTTGAGTGTCCCTAAAACTCTGACTGCCAGAAGCAAGGACTGGACAATAGGGGATGGATAATTTGAAATTGACCTGTTGTATTCATTCCTTCTGAAGCTTCTGGCACTGGCCACTGTTAGAGACATGATACCGGACCAGATGGATCATTGTTCTGACTCAGTAAGACCATTCTTGTGAGGTTAATGAGTGTGAAATTTTAATTTGCACTTGTCAGTCAGAAGCAAGAGGAGCACAAAATAATAGGCTCCATTTCACACTTTGTACTGAGCAAAACAGTGCATTAAGTTTCTTCTGGCTTTTGAATGAGATTTTGTGCAGGCAGTTTTGAATTGGTGCTAACTCCACTGGCACTGCCAATTATTAAGGTTGCCTGGTGCTTTCCGTTACAAGATGCTATTTCCGTTGCTTCTAACTGCCACACTTTTAACAGTTCGGGCTGAAATTCTCCATGCTGGGTAGCTGCCTCAGGCTGATATTTAATTTCCACCCGCGTGGTTTGGGCATTTGCAGAAATGAAGTTATTGTTTTGCTCGTTTAAAATAATTGTGATAACCTTTCCTTTAAAAAGTCCTAGTGCCCCCATCACAGTTCAAGCCGACTACACTTGTACTTCCTGCCTGTGGTCCACTAAGGGCATCTGCTCCTAGGCTTCTGGTTCCATAAGCATCATCTTTTTTGGGCGGAGACCTACGTCTCTCTCCTTATGACTGGGGTGTACTTTCAGGCTGCAAAGTTCCCTGCCTCCACTATGAATTTCCCAGCAAGTCAGGTTGCCTAAGCAGCCCAGCTTAGCTCTCTCCTCAGAGGTTACAAACATCACACCAGCCCACTGTTAAGGTACCACACAGCTTTCCCTAAGCAAGCACATTTATTCTGAAAGTAAAAGTATTACAATGAAAACATATTAAAACAATTAAAGAAACCAGATGCATGCTAATACACTTCTCTGAGATCGCCCCAGCTCCAATGATTTTTTTCTGTGGCCACAGATTTATAACTGCACCCCATGAGTAAGTCACGTCCTTTCAACTCTTCCCTGCAATAGTTCAGATCTATGTTACCGAGTGTGGTGTTTAATAAATGGCTGTCTAAACCATTTTGAGTCATTTTGCAGGGCCTCATTACAAGCTATGATTTATAAGGCAATGTCAAAGAAACTTGTCCATAAACAAGCAAGTGACAGTACTGTACTTTATTTGTTCTACTGAGAGAAAACATTTTAAAAATTGCAGTGATGCATTTTTAAACAGAAAGAATTTGGGTCATGTCTTGGGCAGTGGAGTCGATAGCGTCAGTGGGCAGTCGGGCAGCGAGAGGGGATGTGGCTTCTTGTTTCTGGAAGGGTCAGGAAGGGGTGGGGCTGAGGGCCGCCAACCCACAGCACTGCCCAGAGGTAGTTCAGCAGCGGTGGCAGCTAGAGCTCCAGGCCCCTTTGAATTGCCAGGCTCTGGGGCTACTGCCCCCTTTGCACACCTCCTGTCGGTGGGCCTGGTCTTGGGACAGAAGCTCCTGCACATATGCGTGGTCAGAAAGCAGGGTTTGAGTCATTTTAAACTCAGGTGGTCAATCCAAAAGTCCTTTCTTTGACCACTGATCTCTAGAGAATCCAGTTTGAACTAGGCTATGGCTCTCCAGTTGGTAGCACCTTTCAGAAGGTGTTACAACCCGAGGGAGTTTGCCAGATCACTTCCCACCATTCATAGTTCCTGGAGGGCTGTGGTGTCCCTCTCCTACGGAATTACATCCAGTCATTGACCCACAATGAGTCATATACTTAATTCTACAAGGTTTGTCCAGGATGTTGCAGAAAATTGCTGTATCGTTCACAACCCCCTTGCTTTGGAGCAGGGAGGGATTTGAAAATTGGGATGGGGGAGGTGCCCTTTGTATCAGGCAGGTGCCCTGTGCTGTCCTGGTAAAAATCTGCCCCAATTTGTCCATGCTGTAAAGCTGTGGGAAAAAAAATCACATGTTCAGTAAAGACTTGCTAGAGTTTCACAGAGCATACTCTGGCCCCTCAGCTCCTAGTGCTGACCACACTATGCCCTGGTCCCAGAAAGCCCAGGACTGCTCCTGAACTTTTGCTGCTGCACACCAGGATGGGGCTGGGCAGTAGAAATTAGAGCCAGCAGCTCCTGTGCTCTCTTTGACAGCACCCAGGAGGAGGAAACCCATCTCATAGAGCTGGAAGGGACCTTGAGAGGTCATTGAGTCCACTCCCCTGCCCTCACGGCAGGACCAAGTACCATCCCTGACAGATTTGCCCCAGATCCCTAAATGGCTTTCTCAAGGATTGAGCTCACAACCCTGGGTTTAGCAGGCCAATGCTCAAACCACTGAGCTACCCCTCCCTCCCAACCTGTCTAGTTCAAGTGCAGAGGGGACCCAAGGTGGGTCACAGTGTGACAAACAAGGCTGCTGATGGAGGGCAAAGAGGGCAGTTGCCATGGGACCCAGCAATTTAGAAGGATCCAGGGCTCTAGATCCTTTAAAATGCCGCTGGAACCCTGTGCAGTCTGGTCTGAGTGGCACTGTGTGCTGGCTGCGGGGAGGCGTTGAAAGTTGGCTGCCCCAGCCCTGCTCCTTCTGCCTGAAGCCTTGCCCCTTCCAGGGGGGGTTGGAGCCAAACCTCTCCCCCCTCCCCCCCTGCACACACACACGTTGCCCAGGGCCCGGTGAAGTCTGTCACCAGCTCTGGTGGAAAAGGAGTACATGGGGACAAAAAGTCTGGTGAACATGTAATTTAAAAAAAAAGGTCTCCCAATGCACAGACACAGGGGCTGAATTATGTTGCACAGGTATTTTACTGTCACTTTAATTCTGGCATTTCCTAACTTTTGAGTGCTTGACTTTGCAACCTTGAAAAGATCTTGTAAAATACGGTCTTTTGTGTGTGTATGTACTAGAAAATAGGAGATTAGCTCCATTTGTTACCATTTAATGCTAGTCTCAGTATAATTCAAATTTCTTCCTGACAAATAAGTAGAATGGGATTGATTCCTCAACACTCTCCTAGGATCTAATCCAAATCCCATTGAACTCAGTGGGAATCTTTCCAGTGACTTTAATGAGAGCTGGATAGGGCCTGCAGTAATTCAGATCTATGTTACGTGGGTGTGGTGTTTAATAAATGGCCATCTAAAGCATTTTGAGTAATTCTGCACTGTCTCAGTACATAACTGCAGTTCATAAGTAAATTTACCAATAAACAAACAAATGACGGTACTGTACTTTATTTGCTCTGCTGAAAGAAAATATTTTAAAATATGCATTGAACACATTTCTAAACGTTTTGATGACCAGTGTTGCTACTAGCCTAGAGTGTAGATTTTGACATTTTGAATTTCTTAATGTTACAGTGTTATGGTCAGACTGTGTCTAGAGAAATTGATGTGAGTTTCAGTAATTCTAAGATTGGAGTTTCCGATAATGAGGACTTTTGTCTCCTGGGAACTAACTGTTGAAGGAAAAAAATACATTTTAAAATAAATCATATTGATTCTTTGCAAGAGAGATTAAGCTACGTAAGCATATGACTGTTGGTTAAATGTCACACTGCAAACTGATCAGTTCAATTTTAATCAAGAGGATTTTGCTGTGGCACCTATAAAATCCTGCTCTAGTTGATGTTGTGGAAACAATTTTGAGAAGAAATTCAGATATTTTCTTTGGGGAGGGGAAGGAAAATTGACTCCTTTTGAATATTGTTATTTAATAATGTTTTGATTGTGCTGATGTGCAAATTATGATTCCATAATGTAATGGAACATAAGCAAAAACCTGATTTAGTGCTTTGTATTGTAATGTGACCTCACATAACATTGACCTTTCCCTTCTGGCTCATTCTGGCCAAATTCTGCAGATCTTAATTAGGTAAGACTTCAACTGGAAGGCATTCTTAATTAAGGACGTCTGAAATTGGCCCACAGTGACTCTCAGTTAAGACTTGTGAATGAAAACAGTTGCAAAATATCTTAATGCATCCAGTGAAAATAAGCATGTTAGATGGAGCTCATCTGTTAGTGTTTATTTCCTCTTGTCTCTCTTCTGTGGTCCACAAGAAGCATTCTGCCTCCCAAACAGGCATGGACCTATCCTTTACGAACAGTAAGCATAAGCAGCACAAAGGGAAGCTAAGCTGGCTAGAGGCTGTCCCTGGGGAGTTTCTGCTCTATAGGGGCAATCTCTGCTGGTGTGGGACTGAGAGAGACAGCTCTACTCCTTCCTCTGCTGGAACCATCCTCCCATGGTGTATGAAACCATAAGGAAACATTGTGGCCTGGTTGTTAAGGCAGTTTTTTTTAAGTTTTCTTCCCTGTGCCTCAGTTTTTCCATCTGTAAAATGGAGTTGATAATAATTCCTTTGTAAAAGCTTTTGAGTGCTACAGATGCCAAGGTGGAGGAGCTCTCTATCAGGTCTGCTTTGTGTACGCTCCACCAGCAGACATTGGCCCAATAATGGATATTACCTCATCTACCTTTTCTCTCTAATACTCTGGGACCAGTAGGGCTACAACTATACAGAAAACAACTGTGGAAAGTTTATAACAGCTAGGTATTATTATCATGAAGGGGAGGGGTAGGCATGTTGGGAACATGGAGGGAGACATAGTAGCAAAAGGTATTGGCATGGTGGAGTGAGGCTTTACTACTTCCAGTTCTCCAATGGAGGAGAGTCTTTGAGGGACCTTGCTAAAATGGGGGAAAGTAAAGTTGCCCATGAGTTATTTTTGCTGAGACTGGATGCATGTGAATCAGGATGCCACAAACAGTTCTCCAGCTGCCCTATCTCTCCACTGCACATGAGCTGAGGAGAGTTTGTGTGTAGCAGAGAATGAAGCTCCTCAAATCCATTTCTGGCATGATGAAATGGAATCCAAAGATTCGAAGAAAACATTCCATGAAGTGCAGTGATCATTTTGCCAGGAAACACACAGGAGAATAGATATGTCAGAATATTCATTGCATGGCCACAGAGATAAGCTGCATTTTGAGCAGGCCTTTAACAGCAACCTGGTGTTAGGTTGAAGAGCCTTTTCATAGCCAGCCAATGTGTGCATTTTGCATAATTAGGTCCGGCAAAGAGATCCAGTTAGCATTTCAACAGCACTTAACCAAGTATGGCTAGTAATTAGGAACCCCTTCTTCAGGTCATGTAATCCTTACTCATGCAGTGGAAATCTTAGAATAAGTTTCTGGGCCAAATACAGCCCTTGGTCTAAGTGCGTGCGACTGCATTGCCTTCATTGTTTACGCTCAAGGACTGTATATGGCCTACTGACTTGTCAAAAGTCCGCACTAATTCGCTTAAGAAACCTGAAGAATCCTAGAGGAATGCACTCAAACACATTTCAGTGACTATCGTGCAGTGTTATTTTCCCTTTTTTAAAATTCTCAGAGGGGTCGCTGTGTTAGTCTGTAACTTTAAAAACAAGTAGTCTTTAGGGTGCCATACCTACTCGTTCTTTTTTAAAATGTGATTTTTGAATGCGAACTTGTGAAATTTTTCAGTGTGCACCTAGTTAATGGAAACATTTGAGCTGCATTATGGCATCAAATACTACTTTTTGATAGGACTCTGTCTTGAATAGATTTTTCTGTTTGGACCATCAGTGAAGATCACATCTACTAGGTGACAGATTTTTTTTTGATGGTTTCTTAAATATACACTACTCCAGTGCAGGTTGGGGGCATCTGTATAGCTTTTTGTTAGATGGGAGAAAGGACTTTGATGTGACAATAACTTAAATCATTTTGGGCATGTGATAACAGTCTATTGACTTATTTTGCTACCAACTTCAATGGAAGTGGGTTTGGCTACAGAAAGAGTTTTGAACCAAAGGGGGGGACAGTGTAAATACAAACATTTTCTATAGATAGATGAATGCACACGTTAGTGCTAACCATTTCTTCCATTTGTTAGAGTTGCCATTATTAATAAAAAAGACTAATCAGTCTTCAATCTATAAACCTATAAATCTGCTCTCAGGGCATTTCCGCTGAAGATATGGTGTTTTGCAAATCTTACCATGTATTTTAGAAATGTGCATCTGTCTGTCTGTCCATCCATCTGTGAGGCCATTTGTTCCAGAACTCCTAAATGGTAAGAGCTAGGATCACCAAATTTGGTATACGGCTTCCTCTTATCATAAGTTAAAGCAAGGGAAGGGTTTGCTTGTGCCATCGACGGAGCCATGTAAACTAGTTTACCCGGCATAGGCAAAGAAGTGCTGTTTCACGAGGCATAAGGGATCGGTCGGCAAAGGCTTCCCCAGCCGACAGATCCGCGTCTAGACTGCCGAGCTGTGCTGGATCAGCTGATCGTCGGCACAGCGCAGTGGCCATGTTTATTTTAACAAAGCGGGTATTATTTCAATCCCCACTTCTTTGCCTATGCTGGGTAAACTAGTTTACATGGCTCCGTTGATGTAGCCATGTAGTCTAGACATACCTTTAAATCTGCTATTATGTGTCCAAGGAGATTGAAGTGTTCTCCTACAGGTTTTTGTATATTGCCATTCCTAATATCTGATTTGTGTCCATTTATTCTTTTGCGTAGGGACTGTCCAGTTTGGCCAATGTATATAGCAGAGGGGCATTGCTGGCACATGATGGCGTATATTACATTGGTAGATGTGCAGGTGAATGAGCCAGTGATGGTGTGGCTGATCTGGTTAGGTCCTGTGATGGTGTCGCTGGTGTAGATATGTGGGCAGAGTTGGCATCGAGGTTTGTTGCAGGGATTGGTTCCTGAGTTAGAGTTACTGTGATGCGGTGTATAGTTGCTGGTGAGAATATGCTTCAGGTTGGTGGGTTGTCTGTGGGCGAGGACTGGCCTGCCTCCCAAGGCCTGTGAAAGAATAAATGGACACAAATCAGGTATTAGGAATGGTAATATACAAAAAACTATAGGAGAACACTTCAATCTCCCTGGACACACAATAGCAGATTTAAAGGTAGCCATCCTACAGCAAAAAAACTTCAGGACCAGACTTCAGAGAGAAACTGCTAAGCTGCAGTTCATCTGCAAATTTGACACCATCAGCTCAGGATTAAACAAAGACTGTGAATGGCTAGCCAATTACAAAAGCAGTTTCTCCTCTCTTGGTGTTCACACCTCCAGATCAATTGCTAGAAGTGGGCCTCATCCTCCCTGATCGAATTTACCTCGTTATCTCTAGCCTGATTCTTGCCTGCATATTTATACCTGCCTCTGGAAATTTCCACTACATGCATCTGATGAAGTGGGTCTTTGCCCATGAAAGCTTATGCTCCAATACATCTGTTAGTCTATAAGGTGTTACAGGACTCCTTGTCGCTTTTGTCTGTGGTGTGTCTGTCTGTCTGTCCTCTAGCTGGGGGGATATGCACCCCTGTCCTTGGCTGGAAAGGGCTTCTCAAGCTGCTGGGGTGAGAGAGGGCTGGGGTTGAACTCTCTCTTGAGGGCAGCCCACACGCTGAGCCCCTCATCTCCAGACCCACCCCAGAGCAGTGATATAAATGAAGAAAAACAAAACTTATTTGAATTAAGGACCTTGAACAACTCTGCGTAAATTTCTAATGAAAAATAGTTTTTTTAATCAAAGCAATGAAAGCGCAATTTAAAATGTCCCTTATTTGTCCACAATGTTATTAGTAAGAATAGGTATATATGAACAGCTATATGGGTTTCTATGAATATTAATATGCTCCAAGATTTGACAGTTTAAATGTAAGCTACAGAGTTTCAGTTCATTAGCAATTACAGTATCTGGGAGATGATTGATTAGTTTCCAGTGGTACCCATTTAGGTCCTTGGCATTTGTTGCTGCAGATGGGTGAAAGTCTCTTTCTAGACACACACACACGGCAAAGTACAGCCGGTCCCCGAGTTGCGAATGGTCAACTTACGACCGAAGCTGTTGTAAATGGCGGACCCTGAGTTACGAACGCGATCCGTGCTTACGAACAGCGTGGTCATGTGTAACTCTGTGGGGTCCGACTTACAAACAAACCGAGTTACGACCAATTGCTTGGTTCGTAACCAGTTCGTAAGTCGGGAAGAGGCTGTAAATCTCTCCAGTGAAAATAAAAGCATGTAAATGACTACCCCGAGAACTGAAGAGTGACTGTATTGCTTCCTTTATTATGTCGGATTGTTGTGACTATTAATTTATTCATTTACTTGTTGCCCTTCAACAGTCCAAGATCTGATTTTTTTACTATGCCATTGAGAATGTGTTTATCTGCCACAGTGTTCTAGCAAAAGGGAACAGATTGGTTTCTCACTATAGTTTATTTGAAATTATTGCTGGGTGGGACAGGGATTTTCTTGTACCAAACTGTGAACTACATTAAGGAACCTGTTCTTCCCTTTTTTTCATTTCAACCTCAACTACTTTGGATTCCCACCTTCAAATTTCCCTAATCCTGTGTTCAAGCAAGACAAATTTGCCTTGGAGAGATTTACCTTTATTGTAAAAGACTGTCCTACAATCCCTGACTATTTTGATACCCTATAGATTGGTTTTGGAATATACTGTTCCTCCAGGCACACTGTTCAAGTAACAGAATATGTCTTAAAGCAGACAATTGAGTTTGGCAGTCTGTGACAGGTAATCCATATTTCTCACCCAATCTGGTTGGCCTTGTATTTCAAAACACATATCCTGCCTTTATCCTCCTTCTGTTGGACATCCTGAGTGACCTAATTTTTTCAAGGTGGCCACTTAGTATACAATTTATGACACATTAAGGTGGCAAGCTTTTCAGAAGGTGCTCAGAGCGCCACTCTCTGAAGATCAGACTATTTAGGGAGTTTGATTGGACTCCCAAATTGCGTATGCAAGTCTTGGCTACAGACTTTTTGTTTGTGTGATGTTAGAAAGAACTGATTTACCAGGCTTAGGATATTAGCAAAGCTTTAAATATAATTGGTATTAAGCTACTTAAGACATTACAATAGTAAAGTCACATGTCCTGCTTCCTGAGAAAGTGAATTGAGATCCTGATTATTAATCACTTGTAAATCCATGTTAGGTCATTGGACAGCTTGCTGGGTTTTCCATTTTGACTTTTTCTAATAGGTTTAAAATACCATGTCTTTATCTCTACTTTTCACTATTTCAATTACAAGGAGGGCTAAATCAAGCAATAATACTCCCTAAAATCTGCATTAAAATGTAAACAAATAGAAACAGATGAGAGATTGGCTAGTCTCCTTATGGCAACATATCTGACTTTTTCACAGTGGAGGGAATCCTGCTTGCTGCTATTTATGCCTATTTTCTATTTTACATAGCAACAGTGTAGTAAATAACATAGCTTGGCACCATCTCCACAGCAGGAGGTCAATGGGAGAAATGCTCCCAACGGCTTCCCTTACTCCTTGAACAACGAGAAGTACTTGCACCCACAAAGGTGCCCTCAGCGTTCGATTTAGCAGATCTTTACTAGACCCACTAAATAGAACCCTGAAAGATCGATCATCAGTGCATCAATCCTTTAGTAAGTGGATATGAGGCCTAAGAAACTGCCTTTCTGATATGACTATATTAAAGGCCTGATTTTTCTCCCATTCAAGTCAATGAAAATTTGCCACTGATTCAGTGGGAACAGGCTCAGATATTAAAACTTAATACACATACAATTTTATTAACAGGTTATATTTTTTGTAATGGGAATTGAGATTTTCTTTCCGGTTTAATGAACAGTAGTATTAAACAAGTATAAAAAGCATTCTGAAAATATAATAGTGTATTTGACTTTTTTCCAACTGTATTACAATTTAAAACTTTGAGTTACCACACACCAAATTAATAGTCCCATCTAAACCAGTGATTGTGCAAACATTAACACGTAAGTGGCACTGCTGATTTTAGTGGCACTCCTCTTGTGTTTAAAGAGAAGCATGTAAGTAAGCACATGTAGGAGCAGACCGTAATATGGTAAGTAATGAGTCGTAGGGCTAAAACTTACTTATTTGGCCATGTCTACACTAACTTGTCTACACTAACACGCCCTCCCACACCTGGTTGATCTACCCTACACAACTTCCACTATGCAAATAGAGTAGCCGAAGTCGACATACTCACCATGGCGTTTTCCTTGCGATAAGATCACAGGGGACTGACTTCTCAATTACTCCAGCTACTCTTTTTGTACCAGAGTTGATGGTAGAGCACTTGCAGATTGATTTATCACGTCTAAGCAGACACGATAAATTGACCATCAGTGTAGAGTCAAAGCGGCGAGGAGTCCTGTGGCACCTTGTAGACTAACTGAGAGTGTAGAGTCAGTGTAGAGTCAGTCCATCATATAGTGAAGACAAGCCCTCAGTGGCAATCCAACACAAGATCTAATTTGCACCAATATATTCTCACTCTAACTTTATTTTGAGGGCTTTGGAGAGGGAGGGGCAGAGGCTTCTGCTGATCCCCTACAAAGAGATTAATTTCAACCACACACATCAGAGAGAGCGCACTGTCCTGAACTAACAAAGCATCTGCAGCTATGCAGGATATTAACATAGTTATAACCAGCAAACTTCGTGTAAAATCTCTACAGCGGTAAAATTTTGCTCATTTAATAAGAGTGACATCAGTACAACAATTTGCATCTCAGTGCAAATTTGTACAGCCAAATTAAAAATTCCTTGGATGTGAGGGGGTTAGCGATGTTGTTTTCATTACCAGGCTGACCATTGGAGAGGAGGAAGTACATCAGAGGAAGGGGGTTGGAAAGTGGAGTGTACAGGCAGTATCTCACCCAATCATCGATGCAGCAGCTGGACAGTTTAACAGAGCTCAGTATAGGAGCAATAACTACATTGTAAATAAATAATGCACTAGCCAACATGGATGAGCAGGGCACTCTACAACCTATATACAGGGAGGCCGACACACTTGTAGGGCCCCTGGGCAAGGTGGGGAGAAAGGCTCAGCTCTGCACTCTTGGAAGGCGAGGTGCGGGGGAAGGAGAAGACAGCCTTCAGCGTCACTTGGAGTGCATCATGCCCCCAAGCAGCCCTCAGAGCTACCCGGAGCATGTTGCATGGGGCTCCAGCGACAATTTAAAGGGCCCAGGGCTCCAACCACACTGCAGTATCAGCAGCCAGGAGCCTCGGGCCCTTTTGAATTGCCAGGCTCCAGGGCAATTGCCCCTTTTTCCCTCCCTCCCCCACCCCATCAGCAAGCCTGCCTATCTATGATAACCTGTTTCATCCAAACAGGATTTCTAGTCTTAATACAAGCATGGGACAGTGCGCTTGCAGGTCAGTGATCAGAAGAGACTGACTAAAACACTGACTTGAGTGGCTGCCATTTGCTAAGGGGTGGGGGCGGTGACTTCTGTTTTCAGTAGAATAAGTGGATGATTATTGGGATAGAGAGAACCAAGGAAGTTGTTCCATGGAATTGTGGGATACTTGCAGCTGACTTCTGGGACCTGAGTCAAGTGGGCTGCATCTACGCTGCAAAGCAGTAGGACTCTGAGCATGGGTCCTGGCTTAACTGAAGCTTTTGGGACCCTGGATCCAAATCCTGAGGTAGCACAGCTGCAATATAGACATAAAGGGGGGGGGTTAGACTTGATGCTCAAGTGCAGGCGTATGTTGCAGTATAGACATTCCCTGACACACACTGGAAGCTGAACAAGGAAGGCACAAGGAAACATCTATTATGTATAGGAAGAGTCGATGGGTTATCTTGACTTGTATCTGTACGGTATCACACAGGTACTGATAGCCACTTAAACAACATCCTTGTTAGACTACTGACCATCCACAGCTCCAGCCCCCAATTTATTGATCTGCGAAAGGCAGAGAAATTGCACATCCACACTGGCTGATTTGACCTAAGAGGTTAGGCAAGTGGAATTAAAGCTTCATTTCGCTGACAGGAAACCTACTCCTTTCAACTTTGTTTCAAAGCCTTTCTGCAGTCTGGTTTTTATGAGTGTACTTTTTAAGTAGGGCAAAACTCCTAAGTCTGGACTGACATAAACAAAGCTCCCAGTGCATGTCTAGGCCCCTTTCGGTGTTACCTTGGCTGGCCTTTGTTGCAGCAGATTTTTCACCTCCTCTCCTGGGCTTAGAGCTAAAGGTTATTTTCATCCCTCCAGATTCCTGCTTCTTATCTCTCTGATCCTCTGCCAAAAGTTAACAACTGCAGCAGAAGGAGGTTGACAGCACTAGGCTCACATAGTTTGTTCTGGATCTGTTGTTCCCCTGTCTTCTGTCTGGCTGTGACGTGCTCTGACCTTTGGAATATTGCACGACTGCCTAGTTTCTGTCTCTACATTTTTATTTTTCATTCTTGTGAGATCTTGTTTGTTTTATTTTTCTCCATGCTGAAGCAACAGTATCAATCAGTGATCAACTTGGACACCCCATTGCTTCCAGAATCATGAACCTAACACAGAAATTCCTTCTAGACTCCTCCTTTCTGGGTCAAGGGGACCCTACAGTTCTCGGTTTCAGAATGTTTTTGCATTTTGTGGATATTTAGCCACAGACGACTCTGTTTGTAATTCAATATATCTTCTGGGTGGGTCTCCTCTGTGGTTTACTTATTTATTACATTCAGGAACCTTATAAGATTGGAGATAGTCAAAACAGCAGCTGACAAAGACAGCCTCAGTAATGTCAATGGGATCTTTTTGCCTAAATAAAGGAAGGAAATATATATTCAGGATCTGCTGGAAGATGCGCTATTATGTGTAGTGGAAAAATACATGGCAATCATACTAAACCATATGTGGCTGCAATAAAGGAGGCAGTGGTGCCTCTGGATAGAGCACTGGGGCTTAGGAGACCTTGGTTCTATTCCTGGCTTTATTATAGGCCTATGAGATGAAGTGGGCAAGTCACTTCACTTCTCCGTGACTCAGTTTCCCAGTCTGTAAAATGGTGATAATGTTGCTGACCTCTTTTGTAAAGCGCTTTCAAATCTACTGACAAAAAGTAAGAGCTAGCTGCTGTTGTTATTAAGGTCTGCACCTTAAATCCTTTGGGAAACTAATGCGGAATATATTCTTTGTTGTATTTGTATTACCACTTGCCTATTTCTCTGCTGAAAATTGTTTTTCCTAGAGTTAATAAAAAAGGAGCTTGAAATGTAGCATGAAAGAGAGACATGGTCTGAGCACAGAACCCTAGTCCCAGAGCTAGTGACTCCTGAGAATTAATTACGTCTCTCATGCTTACTTTTTGTGGTCTCGGGCTAGTCTTTGCCACCATTCGAGATTCAGGATAAATAATATAATCACCTCACCAGGGAGGGTGAATGGTAATTAGTTATTATTTGAAGGAGAAAAGCCCTGCCAGTACTATCATTTGCAGCTTTTATCAGCTCATGGCCAAAAATGCATCATTGGAATTCTGATTTATTATTTGTCCTAATAATTCTCCCAGCTTTTGTTGGTCGAAAGCCTGAAGTACTCACAGAACTAAAAAGTTAAGAGAGTGAGAACTGTTCAGTATATTCTTAGTGAAAAACAGACGCTTCTTGTTAAATAATTGGTGTGTTTTCAGAATTTATTTAGTATGGAAATCAGGATCTGCTGGAAGAACTATTATGTATAGTGGAAAAATACATGGACGTATTAATATATTATATGTGGCTACAATAGAGGATCTGAGACTGAGCCAGCGAGCCTGCCCACTAGCTCTCAAGTTCCTTTAAATGCAGAACCACAGCAGGAGTAGCTGCTGGACCCAGCATGAGCTGGGACCGTGTCAGCGTGCCTGTTAGCTGGCCCCCTAAATACTTAAATGTTGAGCCATGAGGAGAAGGGTGGTGTTGCGTGTAGTTGGTAGCGTTAACCGATAATTATCCGCTTATTGGTTAATCGTTTAACCGGCTACACTATTACACCCTGTGAGGAAGTGAGAGTGCAGAGGCTAAACAAGGCCTTTTTGCCCAACTAGCTCCACCCCATTTTACCTGCAGCCAATGCCAGGCCTGGAGGGAGAATAAAAGAGAGGAACCTGGCTCAGTTAGGGGCTGACCAGCGAAGAGACAGGAGTTGACTGGATCAGCCACAAGAGCACGTAAGCCTCCAACCCCTCTCCCTGGTGCAAAGTGGGGAGAACCAGAAGGAACCCTCACTGAGGAGGGGGAAACCAGACTCTTGGGGCCACACCCCAAACTGAAGAACCAGACTCTGATAAGAGGCTGGAATTCCTAGGCCCGGGGCCTCAGTGGCAGGGGCCTATATCCCGGGCCACCAGCCAACTCCAGGACCTAATCACTAGACCACCCCGCTGCCCAGGGGTCATCCCTACTGAAGAGTTAGTTTAGCTGAATGTTTCTGGCAAAATGGACTGTGTGGCCTCATATAATGTTTTCTCATGGAAATATGTCTTGTAGAACAGAACAAGGACCATTAATCTAAAAGAAAAAGTAAATGTAGGCAGTGCACAAGATTTCAGTAGAGCGAAGAGGTTAATATAATATAATATAATTAATTATAATTAATAAATACAGAATCATAAAACACTAGAACTGGAAGGGACCTCATGAGGTCATAGAGTCCAGTCCCCTGCCCTCATGGCAGAACCCAGTACAGTCTAGACCATCCCTGATATAATATATGTATTAATCATGACTGGTGTGGAAAAAGTGAATAAGGAAAAGTTATTTACTTGTTCCCATAACATACGAATTAGGGGTCACCAAATGAAATTATTAGGTAGCAGATTTAAAACAAACAAAAGGAAGTTTTTCTTCATGCAGCACACAGTCAACCTCTGGAACTTCTTGCCAGAGGATGTGGTGAAGATCATGGCTTTAACATGGCTCAGAAAAGAGCTAGATAAATTCATGGAGGTTAGGTCCATCAGTGCTTACTAGCCAGGATGGGTAGGAATGGTGTCCCTAGCCTCTGCTTGTCAGAGGCTGGAAGTGGATGACAGGAGAGGGATCACTTGAGGATTCCCTGTTCTATTCATCCGTCTGAGTCATCTGGCATTGGCCACTGTTGGAAGACAGGATACTGGGCTAGATGGACCTTTGGTCTGACCCAGTATGGCCATTCTTATGTTTATGTTACATTATTTTATTCCTTTACAAAGATCATCCAGGATAAAAATGTGGTCCAATACATTTACATTTAGATTTCTTAGAGGATCCATTTTTGCTTGAAGAGCAAATTTAGCTTACCCTTGACATGGAACCACAACATGTGCTTCTATAATATCTATAGAGCTATGCTGATGTACACTGCGTGTCTGTGGTGTAGCTTGAAATAATTAAATCATTTTTCCTTTTCTAAGCTTGTATGCTGTATATTAGCCACACTAATTACAAATACATTGTATTTAGCATTTGCCTGATTTTGGAAGCTGATGCTGTGAATACTAGCAGTGCTTAAATGACAGAGAAACTTCCAATTGTTTAATTTTACTTACTACAGTAGACTTCCGATAATCTGGAACCTATGGGATTTAGGTGGTGCCGGATTATCAAATATGCCAGACTATCAGGAGGTACTATAAGAAGGTTATATATATACTGTATACATTATATACTGTATATAAAGTGTTCTTAACCCTTTTATTGTACATACTGTATACAGTATACTGTAATGTTTTAGTTTTTAAGCCTTTTTACCCTTTTGCTCAGTTCAGCTGCTGCTGCTGTTACCTTGTGACTCATTTTTGGCCGAAGCTCACTCACTAGGCTCTTGCCATTTTGATGCCGGACTATCAGGAGTGCCGGACTATTGGATGCCGGACTATTGGAGTTTTACTGTAATCTGATGGTATTCAGTGTTCTTCCAGTTCCTATCTATTATATAGCAATGCAGGTATCCAGGCTCTGCTGAGAAACCCAAGAGGCCTGAGTATTCTTTCATGGGCACAGCAGTGATTTTCTACTATGTGTTCTGATGCTTAGCCGTTAAGTTTCTAGTTGTTCTCATATTACTAGATATTCTGCAACAGTGTTAATCTGAAGTGAACTGGAAATGAGCTTTGAAGTAATCACTTAGTAGCTGAACTTGATGATTTTTGAAAACTCATGGGGAGTTGTTTTTTAAGCTTTCCTCTCTTTTTGAGCAAGTAGGAGGCAGCTTCAAAGATCCCTGTTTGTTAGGGTTTTCTGGATCCACTGGTGTAGAGGTGTGGGGCCTAGAATGCAGATTTACAGAGCTTAGGATGGCTGACGTGCCCACCAGGCCACCGGGAGGTCATGCAGAACCACAGCCAAGGAACACTGTGGAGAATAGGCACAGCAGGAAGTTCTGCCCAATGGAGCCAAAGGGACACTACCCTGCAGCCCTTTGATTGGCCAACCACCTGTATTTTAACCCTGGTAAGTACCCCCAGAAGCTGCATGGGCAACAGCACGGACTTTGGGTCTGCTGTGAATCCAGCCCTCACTTGGCTTCCAGTCCCAGCTTAACTCTGAACCTGACTTTGGCCTCCTGCTGCCAGCCTGGTACTACCTCTGATCTCTAGTCTTCTCCTCCAACCTGGTGCTGGCCCTGATTCTTGCCTCCCAGTTCCAGCCTGGTTTTATCTCTCATCTCTAGTCTCTGACCCTGTCCTGGTTTTGACTTCAACTCTTGGGGTATGTCTACACAGCAAAGTTATTTCGAAATTACAGCCATTATTTCGAAATAACTTTCTTAGCATCTACACAAGCCAACTGCTATTTTGAAATTAATTTGAAATAGCAGAGGGCTTATTTTGAAATTTGTAAACCTCATTCCACGAGGAATAGCGCCGATTTCAAAATTGCTATTTCGAAATAAGCACTGTGTAGACGCTTATTTCGAAATAGGGGGCCTCCAGCCCTTCCCAGGGTGCCCTGCTGGCCACCCTGGCCACAAGGTAACTTCTGACCTGATGCCTTGCCGGAACCAGTTCCAGCTGGCCTTAAATGCGATTCAGTGTCCAATCAGTGTGGACGCGCTATTTCAAAATACAAAAAGCTATTTCGAAATGCATTTTGTGTGTAGATGCGTTATTTTGAAATAACTATTTTGAAATTAGATATTTCGAAATAACGCTGTAGTGTAGACATACCCGTGGTTATTGAACCCAGCTCTAGCTGTTCCTCCAAACCCTGCTACCAACCACCATCTGTAATATGTGGACTCCAGCCCAGTTGTGACTGCCAGGCCAGACTGCCTACGCTCCAGTGCCTTACAACTTGTCTTCTGTGTTTCTGACCTATGAAGCAAAATTTCTGTTAAACTACCTGTTTTCTACTAGTGTGCTATGAGGAGCTTAACTTCTGTTATTTTGGTGACACCAGAAAGATCATGTCATGATAACACAATCCTGATCATCTAGTCTTTCTCATCTACTCCATCTACTTCTCAGTTCTGGAAAATCCCTGCAGAGTGGAGAAGCTTGGAAGTGGTTATGTCCCTATGTCTGGTTGGGTGTATTTTAGAAATACAGGGTGAAATTCTGGCTCGGAAATCCATGGTAAAACTCCCATTAGCTTCATTAGGCCAAGATTTCATCCATAAGAGTTTAGGTCTGAAATTCTGGCTCAGGTCCATCACTAACAAAAACAAAGACAGTACGTTTGAGGGAAAGGAAGAATAATATCAAGCAAAAATACATCAGTACAGGGTGGAGACCAATAATGCAGAGTGAGACATGAATCTCTGTATGTTTTTTCCAAATTTGACTTTCATGCTTTAGAAGATGTTGTTCAGGAATATATACAGAATCTTTATGTTTAGGTGCCAGTTATCTCCCCAGACTGGAATTCTATATATTGGATCTTGACTTAAATACCGTCCACATTAAGGATGCTTATCCTGGGAATTTAACAAATCCCATCAGCCAGCACCTTTTCTTCTGGCAAGTTATTGTTTCTGAGCTAATAGCACAATGTCATGGATAGTACCATGGTGGACACGTTCCTTTGACATCTAAGCTGCAGTATATCACAGTTGAAACAGCTTTAGTGTATATTTCTCTGCCAGTCACATATCTAATTTTCAGAATTATTGGCAAGGTTAGTGCAGTTCGCGCACATGCTTTGAGTATTTTTCACTGGTCTCCATGGTAAATAGCAGCACTTAGGGCCTTGAAAGTGGAGGAATGTAAGCTAGAAGAACAATGGGAGAGCAGCTGCATTTCTTGAACACATTCTTTGAGAATCTCTTATGTCTAGGTATCAAAACCCTGTGACAGCTGCGAGAGTCTAATAGTACATAAATTCATAGAATTGTGAGACTGGAAGGGACCTCAAGAGGTCATCTAGTTCAGTCCCCTGCACTCGTGGCAGGACTTGATTTTAAGCAAAGGATTAAAAGAACCCTCCCAAAAATAGTCTGAATTGTATTTAGAACTATGATATTTGTTATCCAAGTGCATTTCTGAAACGCTGATGCTGTCGGAAAATATCAACATTTTCATGATTTTTGAGCAGCGGAGGAAGGGGAGGAAATTAGAAAACCGAAATTCTCAGTACTTAGATGGCTCCTTAATTTTCTCCATTGTCATCCTGCTATCTGACCTTCGTGGAGAGATCTGTCACTTTAAAAACTACTCAGCTAGAGGAGATGAAGACAATGAGATAAGAAATTGGCTGAAATGGACTTGAGGTTCTTCAGTCCCAGAGGCATTCTGTCAGAATTGGGAAAACGCTGTGACTTAAGGCCTATGCCTTGGGGAAACTCTTGAATTATGATGAGTGGACACACCAACATGGGCGTAAGTCACTGAACGGGCAGTCAACCACTCCCTTTCATGCAAACCATATCTCAGACTCTGCCATGTTGGCATCACAAGTTCTGTATCTGCTGTGTGTCACCTTAGGCTGGCTTGTGCACATCCTCAAACCTCAGAAGGCACCATAGTAAACTTTCTGGATTGTTTTAGGCCCTCTTTCAACCATCATATCCTGCCATGGTACACACAGGCATTAAGTACTATGTGATCTCTGACCCTTGTTTATAAACGTAAGAATAGATCATAGAACACTAGAACTGGAAAGGACCTCGAGAGGTCATCAAGTCCAGTCCCCTGCCCTCATGGCAGGACCCAGTACCGTCTAGACCATCCCTGATAGATGTCTATCTAACCTGCTCTTAAATATCTCCAGAGATGGAGATTCCACAACCTCCCTAGGCAACTTATTCCAGTGTTTAACCACCCTGACAGTTAGGAAGTTTTTCCTAATATCCAACCTAAGCAGTTCTTGCTGCAGTTTAAGCCCATTGCTTCTTATCCTCTGATGATGAAAATAGTTTTAGAATGTGTTCTTTAGAGTGTCACATGTAATTTATCTGTATATGCATATAATGCACTGCATGTGAATATACTGTATGTGGGGAGCTGACAACCACACCAGGCCCTTGGGCAATGTGGGGGGAATGACTCTGTGCTCACAGAAGAGGTGTGGCCTCAGGATGAAGGGGCGGGTCCAGGACAGCCAGCCCTCACAACCGCCTGGACCATAGCATGACACCCGCCCCTCCATAATTGTCCGGAGCACGCTGCAATGGATTGGTGGTAATTTAAAGGGCTTGGGGTGCTAGGCGCAACAACTGCCCCAATAACAGCAGATCCCTGCGCCCTTTAAAATCACTGTTGCCCCATTTTGCCCCTCCATTGGTGGGTCTGAGTGTAGGTATTGTATAGGGCAACATCCTTTCCTGCTGAAGTCACTGGCAAGTCACTGATTTCAGTAGGATCAAGTTTTGGCCTAAAATATTGATTTAAGTTCTGATCCAATGCCCCCTGAAGCCAAGGAGAATTGTGCAGATGACTTCAACAGCCTTTGGATCGAGCCATTAATGTTATAACAGTGGACTCCCTGACCAATGTTTAACACCACAAAACCTGTAAGTTTGATGATTCCATTGCTTCTGGCAGATTTTTCTTTTAAACAACACAGATCAATTTGAAAGATGCCGTTGTTTGAGGTACGGTATTTTCTAACAAAGGCAAAAGAAAGTCATGATGAAAGGTTTGTGTGTAAGTCATTATGGCACTTCTGTATTCAGTGCAGGCAGAAATTAAAATATGAGGTGAAAATGTCAAAATAAAAGGTCAAGAAAGTGAATTACAAAGGAAGTTTAACATTAGCTAAGAAGCACTGTTTGTTGGCAGAAGCTCCCTGCAGTATAAAAAAGGTTAGGAAGGGGACTTATAAAGACTGAATGTTTCACACTTAATTAAAATTCTATATAAAGTAGATAAAGAGTCATGTCGCATATTGAAATGAGGACAATTAATATAATGAAAAATTCATGTTTATAGCTTCTGGGGTTTTGCCTGAGGATACCTCATGAGTCAAAAAGTGATCTTTTTCTGTAGACGTGATTCTGAGAGCAAGACATGAGACAGGTGTGTTAAGGAAACTGCATTCAAAGAATATAGAATTCTTTAAAATAAGAGCTACCAAGTACATTATAACTTAGAGGTGTTTAATAATGATATTCCTTACAGTGAGCTGAGCTATCCCTTATTATGAGAAAGCCAATCTAAAAATTACATGATGATCTAGCAGAGTTTATAATGGTGGAATCACAATAATCATCAATAATAATGAACCATATAGTAGGATGTTACTAATAAAATCCATGGCGAAAATGCACAATGATTGAACTTTCAAGTGAAAATGGACAGGCATATTGAATCAAAGTGCTCTTTGTGTTCCTTAAAATTTCACCTGCTCTGAGTTTTGAAAGAGGATAATGTATGTTGTTGAAAATTCATAATATTCATGATTTTATACTCTAGTGTTTTTTTTAATTAACCCATCTGATTCCAATAAGAAAGTGATTCCTTGATGAGTTATCACAGTCCATTTTGCAGACGGAGCTAGAAATCAGAAGAAGCGAATATATACTTCCCCATGGGCAGAGATTTGCCATTGTTGGTGTTATTCCATTCTGCTCACTTCAAAAATAATATGTTTATTTAGAAAGAATGGCTCAGTTCAGATACTTGTTTCAATCTATTGTCTCTAATTATGAGTGCAAAGAACTGCAATTTTATGCTAGAATTACTGATTTTTTTTCTTTTGTAAACATTTTTAAGAAGAGAGATTAAATGAATGTGAACAAACATCTCACAGTAAGTAGGAGAGGATTTTTGCCGTGGCTAACTTCTGTGGGAAGTCTGCATTAGGCCTTGCATGTAATGGTGCACTGACATTTTAGGACTCTACAATAACAAAATATGTGTGGAATTCAACTGTGGGGACTAAAAAGTGATTCTCTTCTGAAGGTAGATAGAAACCTTTTGAATAGAGGTGAAATGTTCACTTTTCCCCATTGTTATTAATGAAGACTCTGTGACTTAGGTGCTTGTGGGTAGGATGTACTGTGTGCTGGATCTGCTAAACAAGAGCCACAAGTCCCATCAGCTCCTGCCCCATTGCATTTCACTTTCCCCTGGCCAGCTAAGGGGTAAAGTCCTGATTGGAGAAGTAGTGGCCACATTGTAAGCCAGGAACTGCAGAGAAGCTGGATGGAGAGAGAAATCACCAGGAACTGTACAGAACAGGTTGTCAGTGTGTTGTATCATGCAAGCAAGGTAGTAACAAACTTCAACAGGCTTTTATTTACCAAAGGTGAAACCTCTTTACAAAACTGCTGCTGCTCCCCTCTGTAGCTCTCACTCAGGCCTGGCCCATCTCCTCCCCACTCCTTCCTGTTTCCTGTGCTTCCAGATTCCCAACAGCCAGTGCTCCCAGTTCTAATAATTACAAGCAGCATCTAAAACACCACACAGTGCTGAATGCTACAGCTGGGTGCACCTCTGTGTGGGACTTATGGGGAATGTACCAGTCTCTGGGGTTGCTGGGCAGGGAGCCAGTGCAGAGGGGCCCCAGTGAGAGACATTATCTTAGCCTGGCCTGGAACCCTGCAATCTCCTATGTGCTTGAATCGGGACTAGCCTGGAGCAGGTGCCCCAGCCAATAGGCCTGGAAAACCTTGACTCTCAAATGGACTGCCCCACAGACTCAACAAGAACTTGCTGTCACTCACTTTGAACTATAATGGTGCAAGCTTCCATACCTAGGGTGTTTGCAATCTTCCCTTTCCTGTCAGCCCTAATAAAATACCCTTTCACTTTGCTATCTCCCTCGATGGTTATTGGGACTCACCAGGGCTAGCACTGCAAGGCCTTGCTGCTGAAGCCTCTGAATTACAGCACACCTTGCATGCCACTGGCACCTTTTGGGTTTTGGTTAGCAGCTCCATTATCACAATTGTACATAGAACAGAAAAGTGGTATCTTCTAGCTAGAGGAGCTCAGCAGAGCTGCTTGCAGCTCTGGGAGGGAAGTATTGTCTTAGGTAGCAGAACTGTTGCCCACAAACCACCAGGGTCCATGTTCAGCCTAGTCTGTGGTTACATGCAAGTTGCAATTAATCATGAGTGTTTCTGTGGTGTAAGTCCTCTAGCTAACGGAGTTTCGTTTTACCTACACCAATATAAATGAAACCAAAATTGGCCTCTGCAACTTTAGGAAGGATATTGAATATTAAGTCAGTGGGCCAAATTCTTGTCCGTGACTTGCTTAAAACTGGAGTAGCTCCACTGACTTCACTCAAGTTACTATGGTGTAAAGTTGGCATACCTAAGAGAAGATTCAGGCCCTTAGCAGCTAGTCACCAGATGGAGAGCTTTGATAGATTAACTGTGCCAGTTATCTTGCCTGGTTACCAGATGGCAGACACAAAGCTACACAGTCATCTCTGGCCTGTGACATTATAACAATATTGTGTAAATATATCCAAAGACAAGCCGTACCTTTTTGCTCCTTCAGACAGAGATGTACTTCACTAATGGGGTTCGTGAGATCCTACCCTGTGGGTCTTCACTCCTGCAACATGGCATGGTACAGGTTGCAATAAGAGTCCTTCCCGCAGCTTGGATCCATAGTCAGTGTAGCTCTATTCTGAAAAGTAACTTTGTACAGAGAACGTTGTGGAGTTCCACATGTATGGCCTCAAAATGACTTCCAGATCAACTCTGCCACATGTACAAATACAAAGTTGTTTCTTCGAGTGTCCAGCCCTACAATTTCAAACTAGGATCTGCAAATCAAAATGCATACTTTCCTGCTTATAGAGCATCAACAATAAAGATTCTGAATATGCAACTTAATTAAAAGTTCTGTTATATCAATCCAAATGAAACCCACATCTCTCTTCCATACCTTTACTCCTCAATAACAGTAGGAAATATTAGTGTTAATTATATGTAGAAATGCAGTTAAATACACAACTGATCAAGAAATAAAGGCAAGATATAAAATATATTTTTAAAAACAGGCCTGGGTTAAAACACAGAGCATATGTGCCTGAAAAATTTTCAACACAACAAATAAAGCTGGAATTAATAAGACATGTGCCTGTCATTACCCTAACCACTTTGCATGTGTGTAGCTGATTGAGGAGGTATCTGAGCCATTAGCTATTATCTTTGAAAAGTCATGAAAGACAGGAAAGATTCCAGAAGACTGGAAAAATATAGTGTCCATCTATAAAAGGGAAAATAAGGACAATCCAGGAAATTCCAGACCAGTCAGCTTAACTTCTGTGCCAGGAAAGATAATGGAGCAAATAATTAAGGAATCCATCCACAAAAAACCAGGAAGATAATGAGATAAGTAACAGTCAGCATGGATTGGTCAAGTAAACATCATGTCAAACCAACCTAATAGCTTTCTTTGATAGGATAACAAGCCTTGTGGATAAGGGATGTGATAAACATGGTATATCTAGACTTTAGTAAAGCATTTGATACAGTCTTGTATGACCTCTTCTTATCAATAAACTAGGGAAATACAATGTAAATGGGTCTACTATAAGGAGGGTGCATAACTGGTTGGATAACCATTCTCAGAGGGTAGTTATCAACAGTTCACAGTCACGCTAGGAGAGCATAACAAGTGGGGTTCTGCAGGGATTAGTTTTGGGACCGGTGCTATTCAATATCTTCATCAACAATGTAGATAATGGCATAGTGGGTATGCTTATTAAGTTTGCAGATGATACCAACCTGGGAGGCGTTGCACGTGTGTTCGAGGATTGATTTATAATTCAAAATTATCTGGACAAACTGAAAAAATGGTCTGAGGTAAATAGGATGAAATTCAATAAGGACAAATGCAAACTACTCCATTTAGGGAGGAACAATCAGTTTCACACATACAAAATGGGAAGTGACTGTGTAGGAAGAAATATTGCAGATAGGGGTCTAGAGGTCATAGTGGACCACAAGCTAAACATGTGTCAACAGTGTGATGCAAAAAAAGCAAATGTGATTCTGGGATGCTTTAACAAGAGTTTTGGAAGTAAGACACAAGAAGTAATTCTTGTACTCTGCTCTGATCAGGCCTCAACTGGAGTATTGTGTCCAGTTCTGGGCACTACATTTCAGCAAAGATGTGGAGAAATTGGAGAAAGTCCAGAGAAGAGCAACAAAATGATTAAAGGTCTAGAAAACATGACCTATGAGGGAAGGCTGAAAGAATTGGGTTTGTTTAGTTTGGAAAAGAGAAGACTGAAAGGGGACATAACAGCTTTCAAGTACCCAAAAGGATGTTACAAGGAGAAGGGAGAAAAAATATTCTTCTTGACCTCCGGTGATAGGATAAGAAGCAATGGGCTTGAATTGCAGTAAGGGATGTTTAGGTTGGACATTAGAAAAACTGTCAGGGTGGTTAAGCAGTGGAATAAATTGCCTAGGGAGGTTGTGGAATCTCTATCATTAGAGATATTTTAGAGCAGATCAGTAAAATGCCTGTCAGGTATGATCTAGATCAGTGTTTCTCAACCAGTGGTACCAGTACCCTTAGAGTTACTCGAGAGAAGTCTGGGGGGGACATCAACACAACTAAAATTTGGAGAAACTGAATTTTTGTTTTAAGTTTTACAGCGTTTTATTATTTTTGTACTTTTTACACCCAAAAATTTCATTGCCCACCTGGCTACGATTAAGTTGTTTAAACAAATGTATTGCAACGATAGAAAAATTTTTTCTGGTTCTGAAAACTTAGGTACTGGGGGTACTTATAATTTTTTTAAAGGGGTACTTTATAAAAAAGGTTGAGAAACACTGATCTAGATGGTGCTTGGTCCTGCCATGTGTGCAGGGGACTGGACTTGGTGACCTCTCAAAGTCCTTTCTCATTCTAGTATTTTATGATTATTCCCTTCTCTCACCCTGGGGCTGCCTGTTGTTGTATTTCTAGATTGTCAATTCTTTGGAGCAGGGAGCATGTCTTGTTTTGTGTTTACACAAGGCAGTGCACAATGGGGTCCTGATCCTGACTGGGGATTTTGGACACAGCCACAATACAAATAATAATAGTAATGCTTTTGTGTGTGTTAACAGGAAAGCGATCCACAGTCTCAGAACATGCCCTTTTTATGCATTCTCCCTCCCTCCCCCCAGCTGGGTTGTGTGTGGGAGAGGTTTTAGAGCAAGAGGCTGGGGAATGGGAAATGAAACAAAGGGTGTGTCTACTCTGCAATTAAAGACTTGAAGCAGGACCGTGGCGACTGACTTGGTCTTGGTCTGTGGGTCTGTTTTAATTGTGGTGCGGCCGTGCACGCTTGGGCTGCGGCAGCCATGGCTCTCGGACCCTGTGAAGAGGGAGTCCCCGAGCTCATGTTGTATCTCAAGACTGAATATCTACATTGAAGTTAAACAGCCCCAGAGCCTGAACCTTGCGAGCCAGTGCTTGAAGTGTCTTCAGTGGGCCACTGGGCAGACCTGTGCCTATATGGTTCTGTGTGTAGGGCTGAGGCAGGAGTTGATGACGAAGGGCCAGCTGCTGCACCCATTCAAGCTAATGTTAAAACTATCATGGATTAAAATGGGGGAAGGATCAGGGCCCATTTTTTTCCCCAATGGAGGAAGAAATGTAGGGCGGGGAAGGGAGGACTAGTGTTTAAAATCAGTAAACAAATTGTAATATTAAGATGATAGTAAAAATAATGGAATCTTTTTATTTTTAAAAGAAAACAATCCCAAACACAGACTCTGCTCGGCAGTAGTTTTTTGGACATGATCAAGAACATCTGAATAAAATTTAAAATTGCAGTGTAAAAAAAAAAAGAATTTGAAATGCCCTTTACAAGGCGGAAACAGAATGCACTTACAGTTGTGCCTCAGAGATATGAGCCTCTGAGTTCTGGATTGACCAGTCAACTGGGGTGCCCCGTGGAACTGGAAATAATTGATCAAGCAGCAGCTCAGACAAAACAACCACAAATACTGTACTGCCTTAGGGCTTCAGCAGGTGGCGGAGAGGCTGCAGCTGCAAATGGGGGAGGAGGAGTTAGGGCTTTGGATGGAGGGTGGGGTGGGACTCAGGGCTTCTGACCCTTAGGAGCACCGGGGCTGAGGTCTTTAGATGGGGGGGAGGCGGAATGCTGGGGCTCAGAGCTTCAGCCCTACGGGTCCATCCCTGGCTTCAGCCCCACTGGGGACCCCAGGACTTGGTGCTTTAGCCCCACAACTGCTGTCAACTTTGGGGCTTTAGCCGTGAGGGGAGTGCTGGTTTCAGCCTCAGCATTAACCCCCATTGCTAAAGCCCTGAGCTCTGATATCTCTGCTCCCTCTGAAGAAAGAAACGGAGCTGCAAGGAGCCCTGGATCCTGACACCCCTCACAAGACTGAAACAGGGAGTGGAGCTGCAGGGTTGAAGCCCCGAGTCTAAGTCCTGAGCCCCCAGTGCTCCCAAGGGTCAGAAGTCCTGACCCCACCTCCCCAGGCCCAGAATCCTGACCCTTCCCCCCCGATGGCTGCAACCCCAGCTGCCCCGTGGGTGAAGTCTGCGACCTCTTGCTCAGAGTTACGGAATATTTCAGAGTTATGGACAAACCTCCATCCCCGAGGTGTCTGTAACTCTGAGCTTCTACAGTAAATGGTGTGAATTGTCTGGACCATCTGGAAGGCCACTGTTCAGTACGAAAATCAGAAATGATTGTATGCAATTTGCTCTTATTTAAATCAGAGATTGAATAATAGTTTTTGTACCTTTGACTGTTTTAAAATCTTACATAATCCTTTCTTAGTAGGTCCCCTATTGAACACATCTGTCAGTCTTAGGGTTTATATGGTTGCTCATCACCTTGGTATCTGCATGCCTTTCACGTGAAATTAATAGCAGTAATAGTGGCTAATCCAAAAACTGCCTTATAACCTGTGTTGTATTCGGTATGCTGACTTCTGCTAAAATCACTTATTTCGTTTGCTGTTTTTGTTCATTTATTACTATAATTGTGCAATGACCAAGTCCAAAGAAATATAGAGCAGTGCGAAAAATATTGGAAATCTCTCACTAGGAGGTAGGGAAAGAATGCATGGAAAGGCACAGTTTAATTAAGGCTACCAGGTGGAGAGGCAGACAAAGCAGGTCAGGCTTAAGTAACCTGCTGGAGTTCTTTGAGGCTATTACAGCCATAATAGATAGAGAAAAATCAGCAGCTATAGTATACAGGAAATCCTCGCCATTCGCGGTGGACGCGGGAATGTTCCCGCATCCATCACAAATGGCAACATTTGCAAATACTGGGAACCGTGGCTTCTGGCACCTGCAGTGAACTCCCCGTGGCTCTCAAACTCACTATGGGGGCCAAGAGCTGTGAGGAACTCACCATAGCTGCTGGGAGCTATGGGGAACTCACCATGTTTGTGGGCAGCTGCAGGGAACTCACCGCAGCTACTGGGACCTGTGGGAAACACCGGGGCTTCTGGCAGCTGTGGTGAGCTCCCCGTGGCTCTGAGGCCCTGCTACTCCCCCACAGGACACCCACGAATACACGGAACCGTGAAAAGCAATTCCACTAATTGCAAGGGTCTCCTGAACTTAGAGTTGGAAATAGCATTTGACAAGGCGTTGCAAGATTAGTGGCCAAGGGACAGAGTTGTAGAACAAGACTGCACTGGGGAATAGCTGTCACACAATGCCATTTCCAGTGGGAAATGGAGAGTATCAAAAGAACTGATACCATTACTATGAAAGGGACTTGTGAAACCCTACCCAGAATACCATGTGCCTCACTGGTCAATGTATCCAAAATAAGATACTGCATTAGAGTCTATACCATGGGCAACAAAGGTGCTAACTGGTGTGGAGAGTCTGAGTGATGAAGATAAGTGAAGAGATTTGGTCTTTTTTTTCCCCTGGGAAAGAGACTTATTTGATGATTTCAAAGGGCCAGATTTTGCCTAGCCTCTATGGGAGTGTATTCTCTCTGTGTGTGTGGGAAGGATATAAAAGCTGTTGCCATCATAACATCGCCCCTCTGAACAGTGCATAGGGGCGCACATCCCTCCTGAAATATGGAAATGGTTAGATAGAATTATAACCTCTCTGCTCTTGAATTCCTGAAGGCAGCTCCCTCCCTATGGCATCCCAAAACCGGCAAGGACAGGGAGCAGGATGTAAACTGCTCCAAAAAATGGGAAGAAAACATTGGGCTCTGAAAAGCAAATAAAGGAGCAAGGCACTTGAGGGAGAGGGAAGAATAAACAGTCCTATAATTTCATTCCAAACCAGAACGTTCCCTTCTGTCTCTCCATACACCTAGTTCTTCCCCCCTGCCTGATTACTTACCATGGAGAAGGACTTTTGCCCTCTCAACTGAGACTAATTGGAAGTCTCTTGATGTCATTTCCTGGGTCAAATGAATCAAGATTGCCAGCAAGACAAACCTCAGTCTTCCACCTCTTCTGTGGAGCTGACTGCCCTTAGCAACTGCAAGTTGTTCAATGTAAGGACCTTCTGGGAATGGTGCAAGATGCAATTGTTGGGAGTCAGCTCTCATTTGTGTTTTTGAGTTGCAGGTTTTTAAATTGGGTTCCAAAATGGCAATATGGTTGCTAGCGTTCCTGCAGACAGCAGTGTTCTGGTTGGGGGGGGGGGCAGATTTAGATCAAATGTGGTTTTTTAACTTTGTAATGATGCGAGGGGCTTTTTACCATTAAAGAAGAGAAAATAGTGTGTGCTTGAAAGAAAGCCTAGCTCATATAGGCCACTCAATACAGAATACAGAGGCACCTAATCTGTAAAGGAAAACTGTCATCTTTTTGAACTTATCTGTATAGTGCTTAGCATAGTGGAGACCTGATTCTTGACTAGCATTGCTTGATGCTCCTGTAACTCAGATATATAACAATCCTGATTTAAATGCCTAGTGCCAGACTGTCTAGGCGAGAAAATTAGGGGTGAGTGTTATCTACATAAACTCTCTCATGACACATCCATTATGTATTTTGAGTAGTTTTAATAACTCAGACTATGAAATGAACAAGTTCCATGCAGCAGGATTAACCTTGATTTAATGGGAGCAATTTGTTCTATTGCTTTTAAATAAATTGACAGGTTAGAGCTACCTCCTTGGATATGGCAGCACTACATGCTAAGTCTGAATGACAGTTGATCTGAGAGGTTTAAACATTAAAACCTCCAGAGTGGCTTTTCGCATCCCTGGGACTTGGCTGACATTACTCTGAAATTCGCCCTTCAACGTTAAGTGAGGCACATAAATTCCTATATCTTAGAAGAACCAGAAAGCTCAGAATTGAGCAGAAACTTGTAAATCCTACTTTGCCGGTAAAAGTGACTCTCTTCTCCTATGGTGTTATATTTAACATATGGTTTTATTAGAGGAGATATTTCTCTGCCCTGTTAGGTAGGACAGGTTTGATATTATTGATACGTTTAAACGTTGTATAGAGGAACAACTGTCTGCTTACACAATGTATAGCTGTTGTGTTGCTAATCAGAGCTCCTACTCATTGTCTAGTAGGAGAAATAGGAGCAGTGAAGAGGCAGGAATTGTACTCTGACAGTGCACAGTAGCTGCGTAAATCTAATAAACTATCTTGATTTGTTTTTCCAACTTCTAGTTACGGTTCTAACGGTACATGCGCCATATAGAGAAATATGAATGAACCAGTGAATTCTGTTGCTCTGTTTTTTAAGTATAGCTGATAAGAGTCATTCTTGCACAGTTACCTGATTTGCACAGGCAGGCGCTGCACTTGCACACAAAGTAGTCATGCAATTCCCTGCATAATGTAGCCCTTCTAGGTGACTGTGTCGCCGTAATGTCACCTCCTCCCTTACCTACGTGGAAGGAGCCACAGCTGTGGCCAGGTCTATGGGAGTGGCTGAACCGGGAAGGACTAGTAGCAATACACCCAGCATGGGATGCTTCATGTGCCATGACCAGTTGGAACTGTGCATGCGTGTATTCCAACATGCCTTACTTCACAAAGCACAGAAGGGAAGGAGAGTTACAGCTGTGCAGGCCCACCGATGGTGGGGCAAGAGGCACAGTTGTCCCAGGGCCCAGCCATAGCAGCCGTGGTGGCCAGAGCCCCATCCCCTTTGAATTGCCACTGGAGCAGTGCTCCACGTGGCGCTGAGGGCTGGGGAAAGGGGCGCCATGGTTCGCATGACACTGAGGACTGGCTGCCCCAGCCCCGCCCCTTCTGCTGATGCCCCGCCCCTTCCAGGGAGGCAGCCCCCCGCCCCACACACACCCCTTACTCCAGAGTCCATAGTGGCTGTTGTCCCCGCTGCAGCTGTGTGGTTAGCCCAGGCAGCCACAGACTGGAAGTGAGACCCTGCACGCTACAGCACACAAGTCCTAGTGATTTACTGCAGTGTGTTCCAGTCAGACTTTGAAATCAGCTAAAGCTGCCTGGCAAAATCATAGAAACTATACCGCCTCGGCCTCCACTCGTCCGCTGAGCAGAACAACCTGCTTGAAATCACTCCGCTTAGATCTTTTATGTGTTTTGATTCTTGGGCCGCTCTCGTGCTGTTGCTGCTTCTCTGTCGTTAGCATTTTGTCAGTCCTTCAGGAAGTTCATTCCTCACCTTATGATCGTCTATCACTTTGCACAGACTCTAACGAGTTTGTCTGTTCCTTGTGGAATAACATTAAGTATGTAAATAATGAAAATGCGTGCAGGGCTTAGTACCTGCTTGCATGGTGGTGGTTTAACAAGGCAAAAACTCTCTTTCCATTACAATAAACTGTCAATACACGCCCTGCTTTAAATTCCCAGAGTAGCACCAACAACTGTTTGGTCAACTCTCTTTTTTCGTTACCCTAATGCAAGTCATGGTCTCAGCAATACAAGCTATTGTTATCTTGTGTAGAAGACTGTGAAAAGTATTGGTGCCTGACTGTTCTCGTTGGAGGTCTGTATTAGCACTCTTATTTTAAGAAGTAGGTCTGCCCCAGGAAAGCTCATCACCTAATAAACTATCTTGTTAGTCTTTAAAATGCTATGTAATTTTTTTTCCTTTTGTTTCATCCGTGTTAGTCACTTGTTCCACTTCAATGATCTTCCCACTTTTCTCCCCACCATGCTCATTTATGAACCCCAAACATTTTGGGGCTGTCGGTTTGTCTTTTTGATGTTTCCGCTGCAGTTCTCCCAGTGGTCTTCCCTTCCATGCCCTATTTACTAGAAGCACACACATTGTGCTTTTCCCCTCCCATGTGTCTGTTTTCTGAGAACTCAGACCTCAGTAGATATCACAATGAAAGAAAGATTTGTATCTTTTAAAAACAAAACAAAAATATCTCTCCACCTCTCCCCCCGGCCACCCCCCAAAAACCCCATACAACCCAGCTGAATAAAATACTGAATATTTTTTTTGAGTTGTGCAAAATGCTGACCTTAAATGTACTCAAAATGAAACTGATTTGGTTTCAATTTGACCTGTGAATGTAGAAGTGGGTTGTTTCATTGTGAGTGTGTGTGTGTGTGTGTGTGTGTGTGCGCGTGCGCATGCACATGCCCCCATATAAAAGTGAAATCCAGGCCCCACCGAAGTCAATGGGAGTTTTGCCATTGACTGATAAGTTAGCTGCAGAAATGCAGGCTTGATGGCGCTACCATTAAATTAGGCAACAACTGCAAACTAAGCGTAATTATTAATGGAATGATGTCAGATTGGAGGCAGGTCTCAAATGGGGTTCCGCCGCAGGGATCTGTTCTGGGTCTGGTGTTGTTTTAACATCTTTCTTAATTACCTGGATGTAGGAATGGAGAACATAATCACCAAATTTGCAGAAGACACAAAGGTGGGTTTTTTTGGGGTGGGGGGGGTTGCCAACACTTTGGAAGACAAAGTTAAAATCCAAAGTCTCTTGATAAATTGGAGAACTGGGCTAAGACAACAAAATACAATTCAACGAGACAAATATAAGTTGTTACACTAAGGGTACGTCTAGACTGCAGGCTTCTTTCCAAAGAAGTTTTTTAGGAAGAGATCTTCCGAAAAAACTTCTTCTGAAAGAGAGCGTCCACACTTCAAAAGCATATCGAAAAAGCAATCTGCTTTTTCGAAAGAGAGCGTCCACACTCATTGGACACTCTCTCGCCTGCAAGCTGTGATTACTATGGACGGAGTTGCCACCAGGGCACCTGTGCTTTTTCCTGGAGGCCTCTTCTTTTAAAAGAACTCCCTCTTCTCCATCCACACACGCCTTTTTCCGAAAGAGCTCTTTCGGAAAAGGCATTCTTCCTCATAGAATGAGGTTTACCAATGTCAGAAAAACCCCTCTGTTCTTTTGATTTTCTTTCAAAAGAACGCGATAGCAGTGTGGATGTAAGTGAAGTTTTGTCAGAAAAACAACCGTTTTTCTGAAAAAACCCTGCAGTCTAGACGCAACCTTAGGGAAGAAAAAACAAATGCACAAATACAGAATTTGGCTTGGGAGCTGCACTTGCTGAGAAAGATCTGAGAGTTGTGGTGGATCAGAACCTCAACATGAGTCAGAAAATGCGATGCTGTTGCAAAAACAGCAAACACAATTTTAGGTTGCATTAACAGAAGTATAGCATGCAAGACATGGAACATGAGAGTACTGCTTTATAGCATGTTGGTTATGCCTCAGCTGGAGTACTATGGCCAATTTTGGTCACTGCTATATAGAAAGGATGTAGGGAATGTAGCCTTTGTATGTAAAGTAAATATAGTGACGCTATATTACATCACTGTGGGTGTGACTCTGGTGTCTACAATCTCAAACTCAACAGTTTCTTTTGCAGCTTGCTTCAGATCTAGAGCTTATAGGAACACATGAAGACCAATGAAAGTAACACAAAGGTGCAGGACTTAACTTGAAATAAGCTACGCAAATTGAGCAATGTCAATTTTGTATCTTATTTCAAAATAGGGAGCATCCACTCAGCACTTATTTCAAAATAGAGCACTCTTCCTCCGACTTTCTTTATTCCTCGTACAATGAGGGTTACAGGAGTTGGAGTAAGAAGTCCTCCAGCTTGACAGTATTTTGACACTATTTTGAAATAACTGCCTGCTGTGCAGACACGGACTAAGTTATTTCAGAATAGTGCTAGTTATTTCAAAATAGTGTTGCAGTGTAAAAGTACCCTAAGTGACAAGAACAATGTCTAATATCTTTTACCAGTGTTATTATTGTTACTGTCAGAATTATGAATATCCTTGCATATACAAAGCCTAAATATATCCATGCACAAATTGTAGCTATAGTCATACTTATCTTCTTAGATAGTGTTAGGGTCCGATGAGTCTCTCATGGATTGATCATCGGTAGGTGGATGGTTCCTGCTGTAATTTTCCTATAGGAAGCTCAGTTTTTTCCATCTAGACAACAACTTTTTATAATGTGATCACTGATTCTGACTACATCTATATTCTGTGCGTGTGCACGAAAGTGTCAACCTTCTTTTTTTTTATTTGTGTGGTCTACCCTGTTTTCCATAGGTAGTGCATAGTTCCTTTTATTCTCATTATAATAGATGCACAACCTTTAAGACACACATGGTTAAGGTATGTGTTTGAAAAAATGTGCCTCAAGAACATTTTTGAGATCTAAAATTAATCTTACTGCTTATTTTTCGCAATACAGTACCACCCTTTTCCCATAATCTTGTGGCATTGGATTATTGTCTGGTCACTTACTTATAGGAAACATTTCTTAATTGTAAGGTCTAAAATGGCTAAGCTAAAATCTTACACCCCTCAAACTGTAGACCTTGCATTTCAGCCCTCCTTCCTTAGATACTTAATACATATTTGTCCCTTCTAACTATTAATCAATGTATATTCTATAATTCTAACATGATGCAACACACAATAAATTAATGATAAAATAAAAATCATTGGCTACAAGAAGCTGGAAAGGATCCAGAGAAGAGTGACAAGATGATTATAGAATCATAGAATACTTGAACTGGAAGGGACCTTGAGAGGTCATCATGTCCAGTCTGCTGCCCTCATGACAGGACCAACCACCATCTAGATCATCCCTGACAGATGTTTATCTAACCTGCTCTCAAATATCTCCAATGATAGAGATTCCACAACCCCCCTAGGCAATTTATTCCAGTGTTTAACCACCCTGAGGGTGCGTCTAGACTACATGGCTCCGTCGACAGAGCCATGTAGATGAGTGTACTCGGCAAAGGGAAATGAAGCCTTTGTCGACCGCGCCGGTAAACCTCATTTCACGAGGCATACCGGAGCGGTCAACAAAGGCTTCCCTTGTTGACCACGGAGCGTCTAGACTGCCTGCTGTGCCAGGATCAGCTGATCGTCGGCACAGCGAGGTGGCCATGTTTATTTTAATGAAGTGGCGATTATTTAAATCGCCACTTCATTTCCCGTTGCCGAGTACACTCATCTACATGGCTCCGTCGACGGAGTCATGTAGTCTAGACGCACCCTGACTGTTAAGAAGTTATTCCTAATGTCCAACCTAAACCTCCCATGCCACAATTTAAGCCCATCGCTTCTTGTCCTATCATCAGAGGTTAAGGAGAATAATTTTTCTCCCTCCTCTTTGTAACACCCTTTTAGGCACTTGAAAGCTATTATCATGTCCCCTCTCGGTTTTCTCTTTTCCAAACTAAACAAACCCAGTTCTTTCAGTCTTCCCTCACAGGTCATGTTTTCTAGGCCTTTCATCATTTTTGTTGCTCTTCTCCACATTTTTCCACATTCTTCCTGAAATGTGGTGCCCAGAACTGGACACCTTGTTCCAATTGAGGCCTAATCAGCTCAGAGTAGAGCGGAAGAATGACTTCTCATGTCTTGTTCACAACATTCCTATTAATGCATCCCAGAATGATGATCAAAGGGATGGAACGCAACCCGTCTGAGGGAAGCGTGAAGGAACAAGGTATGCTTAGTTTGGAAAAGGGGAGAAAAATGCAGGACATGATAGTAGTCTTCAAATACTTGAAAGGCTGCCATAAAAAAAAGATGGAGAAAAGTTCTGTCTTGTCACAAAGGAAAGGATAAGAGACAATGGATTCAAACTACAGTATAGTGGATTTAAATAAAATCTCAGGAAAAACTTCCTAACTGTAAGAGCAGTAGGGACAATGGAATAGCCTAGGACAGTTGTGGAATCTCCTTCACTGGAAGTTTTCAAAGTTTTCAAGAATGGAGCCATCTGTTTTGGTTGGTTCAGATACATCAAATCCTGCATCTTGACAGGCGGTTACATCTGATGATCTTTGCTATCTCTTCTTCTACCCTTATGATTCTATGATTTCAATGGAGCCAGGATTTAACACATAGTCTGCTGATGTGTTCTGCAACCCTTTTTGATTCTCTTAGATATATCTGATCATTTAATGGCTCGATCCAAACACCAAAGTCCCTGGAGGTATAAGTGTGGTGCATTGAGCCCACTTTCATGTCATTCCTCCCTGAAGTATGAAGTCAGATGCATCTGTGGGACAAGAGCTTGTTTGCTTAGGATGAATCCAGCACAAATGTGCCAAGTCAAATGGTTTTTCTTGCAGACCACATATTTTGGGCTGTTTTCACATGGCAACTCAAGGCCGGTTTCATTAATTTTTCTGGAGCTGTTGGGATTGTAAATGAAACTGCAGAGTGATTTGTTTGTGTTAAGAAATAGTCCTGGCATTCAAATGCATCAGTCTGATCTCTTTCACTGACGGCTCTCCTAATCCAGATACAGATGTTCTCTCCATCAGCTGTTATCTCTCATTTTCAGAGCACTGACAGATTTTTAGGCTGCATTTATTTAAAATATTTCTGGTGCAGTTGTTTGGAAGTGCTATTGGCAGGAACCCATCCACACCACCTCACAACTTCCATACAATTCAAGACTTTTGTTTCTTGACCGGGTGTCTGTGAGCCTGGACTCTTGTTGCAGTGAGGAAGATTAAATTCTGAGGGAGCCAACATTTTGCTTGATCCTTCACCCTAGGAAAATGTAGCCAGGACAGTACATATTTGAATCTCACATTATCAAGTACTGGAACCTGCTGCCTGGAATTCAAATCGTCTCTGCAGGGTAATGGTCATCTCCTTTCCCTCTCAAGCCTTTCTTTTGCATAATACCCTCATCATCACCCACCAAGAAAAAACCTGGAAAACTGAAAGATTCTCATATGGAAGCAGGCAGCTGACTCCTGTCACTCTCAGATAGTTATGCATCTTTTCTCTCCCCTTCCAAGCTCCAACAGCAATATGCTTGTGGTAGGGGAAGCTGAGACCGATGAGCTATGCACTGGTTGTTGACCTAATTTCACACCACAGCTTGACACTCATACTTTTTATGATTTCATCCTTTCAAAGGATTTTTTCCTTTACAAGCTGCTTTCCCTTCCCTTCTTCCCCCATTATATTTTATCTTTCATAGTGTCCTGGTCTCAGCTGGCCACACAAAGTTAATATTTCCTCATTTGACAGGGACTGAGGGATGTTGCTTATGGCATGAACAGTGATGTACCGTTTGCATAGCTTCTGAGTGGCGAGAAGTGGTCAGTTCCATGACTGTAGTCAAGCAATTTTGTGGCTTTGCAGGATTCTGAGGGCCACACCTAGTTTTTCATACTTTTAAAACTAATGTACACACCCATGATATTTTCTTATAGCCATGCCCTCTGAGCTAAGCTAAGAAGCTGTTTGTTCCCTGGACACATCAGTTAAAAGGCAAAAGCTAAGGTGTACAGAGAACCACCAGAAAATTAGGGATGAAGAAGGTATGATAGTTGCCTGACCTGGTACTGAACCCTATTTTCTTCCCCAAGGCTCTCAAAACTTTGGAAATGTGAGTGTCACTCTGCTTTGTAATCGATGTTACAACATGCTAGCAATGTAGTTTGAAGTTTACGAGCCTGACTCTCTTCTCTCACTTTCACTTAGTTAATACTGGAGTATCTCCATTGTGCTACAATGTACTTATCCCAATTTACTCCAGAGTCAGTGAGAGAAGAATTACCAGCTGGAAAACTTGTGATATTTCTGATCCAGGGTAGACACCAGAAATGCGAACCAAACAAAAACCACAACAGCACGCACATGAAGGCTTCAGAAACTTGAAAGGATCACATGATATTTGGTTCTAACATCTGCTGAAGGTTTGGGTCATTCACCCATCGCTAGTAGAAATGTGGTATAGGGTTGGGCTTAAAGCTTTATGCTAGAAGAAGGCAAGAGTAACTACAGACTCTGGTAAACCAGAGGGGGAAAACACTTAAACTTGAGGGACTCTGGTTGCCTTTGAAGCTGAATAGGATAAAAGCAGCTGCTGGTGTCATTTTTCTCATAAAGCTGAAAACTGTGGAAGGAATGATGAGTATTGATTAGTGCTAGATTTATTAAATACTATGTCCAGCTGCCATGCTGCAGGGGGATCAGGCAGAGGCACACATGCCCCTAACAATTCATCGTGTGGAACTTGTGGGCATGTCTGCAGCGCTCAAGTCAAACAAAATCTTTATGGATGATGGTCCTTTTATATCTTTTCTTCTTGCGTAATTGAATAAAACTTGTCAGCCAAGTAAATGCTATTTTGTACAATCTCTTGAAAAGCATTCATTTGGAGCATTGATTCAGCCTTTCAAAGCTGCTCACTGAAAAGAATAATGTAGCTAAAACAACTGAGAATGTCCTTGGACAAGGATGTAGTGAACAGCCTCCCAGTAGAATTATGAAAATAATTAGTGTTTATGCTTGTGACTTAACTGCAGATTTATTTTTTTACTAGTTGGATAATGCACAGAATATGTATCATTGTCTTAAAATTTGGAATACTAATAGTGTCTTGCTTTGCAGAAGTTTAAGGGAGGATGCCTTCATTACAACTGAGAGAAGGCAATGGTGGTTCTTAGATATCTCCAGGGTGCCTTTTAAGTTATATTAACACAGAAATGCTTAGTAATTATTATTAGTGATGTGTCTTGTGTTTGCCAGATGAATAGTCTTCATCTAAGCAATTTCTGGGAGAAACAAGAAAAAGAAAACGTGTGTGTACATCTATTTATAAAATATACAGATTTACAGCTGCTAATTAAAGAGAGTGGCTTTACATTTGTCCCGCATAATCTTATACCAGCTGTATAACTTGATCAAAGGCTTTTGTAGCTTTAAGCAAAATAGCTGCAGCCAAATCTTTTAGGTGGATAGATCATATGATAAGAGCCCTGCTCGGGCACAAAATTAGTATCCGCATCTGAATCTGCAAAAATGAGCCACGGATATCGGCATCCACATCTGCGGATGCAGGTACCCATGGATATAAAGTAGATATCCATGGGTTTGCAGGGCTCTACAAATTGTACAGGTTTGAATGATCGGAACCAAATATTGATATGGAAACCTCAATTCACTTCAGAAGCTGTGTTTTACCACAGTTTTAGTATGTACTTTCCAATCCAAATGTATTAATTAATGGCAGCCTATAATCCTTACAGGTGGGCTCTCTGGTTGGTTTTTTGATTAGTGTAACTCATGCTTCTGTAAAAGGTTGAGTGGTTTCATTGCTGGTGGCTTTGGGGTTTTGCATTCATTATGGAAAAATAACAGGTTAGAGCTACGTAATCTTTAAGTAGAACTCGGAATGCAGTGAATGTATCAAGCACTGAAGCAACCTTTTGCTTTTACCTTAATAGCTTCTATATTTCTGTAGTAGCTATATACTTGTCTAGCCTTTTGCCATCAGCTAGGCTTCATAACACTTAGCTCAGTGACACTTTTTGACTATCTCGAGGTTTGCTATTGGTTATACCAAGTGTAGTCAAGTAAACCATTCTAACAGTTTGCTGATATCCTTGTCTCATAATAAGAAGTCATTAGCAGAAGAATCTGACTGAAAAAAAAGTCTTTGTTTTTATCTAACAAGTGACATTTCCCCCATTTGGATTATATCTCATTAAAATACAAACATAGATTTTATTATATTTATGCTTAAATGGAAGACTTTTTCATGTTTTTATCATTTGACTTTGCACAGTCACTTTTCAGATTCTTCATTTCACTTTCTAGAGCAAGGACCCAATTCTCACTTACACTAAGGCCATTTTACAGGGCTTTGGAGCTTAAAGGGGGAGGGATAGCTCAGTGGTTTGAGCATTGGCTGCTAAACCCAGGGTTGTGAGTTCAATCTTGAGGAGGCCATTTGGGGCAAAAATCTGTCAGGGATGGTACTTGGTCCTGCTGTGAAGGTAGGGGACTAGACTTCATGACCTTTCAAGGTCCCTTCCAGTTCTAGGAGATAGGTAATCTCCATTCATATCTATAAAGGGGCCTCAAAGTAAGTATAAATATGATTTATGACCTTTTAAAGGATGCTTTGCATGGCCAGGGCAGTGTAAAGTTTCCTTGTGTAAATGAGAATCAGGCCTATATAACTTTGGTTTTTTGATACAATGGGTGGGTATGACTTTACTCCTTTAAGACAGCTCCTAAATGCATGGTCAGTAGCACTATCCAGTACCACATACTTGTTTAATAGAAAAAATCACCTCAGTTTGATTACATAGCAGGCTGTTCTGAAAGAAGGAGGAATTGAACCTTCATCTTCTAATAGGAAGTCAGACATCACTGAAGCAGTCCTGGACACCAATAATGAATAATTTTACAAATATATGCATGTTCTGAAAGTACCTTGGTGCCAATGGAAGAAGATAGATGGGTAAGATAGGGAAATAAAACAAATCCCCAGTCAGCATCCACAGTATCCTCTGGCTTTGTAAGCCCATAGATATCAAGGCTAATCTTTGCTTTGCTGAAACATTACATCTCTAGCACTTTTCATTGCAGAGACCAACTTGACTTTTTTTTTACTTTATTTTTTCCTGAAACTGCAGTGTTATTCACATTCCCAGGGCCTGGACTTCATGGCTTGAGAAGCACATGACAGTTGGTTTGCCTTGATTTTTTTTATAGGTGATAGCAGACTATCTGTTAGCAGACTGTTATACACTTCCCCCCCACACACACACTTTTTTTGCATTTGTATTATTTTAACCTTAATTTCATGATCTGGCTCACACATGCCACATTCACTTGACAGTGTTTTGAGTATCCACACATTGCTTTTTCTTTTCATTATTTCTCTCCTTCCCTGATACACACTTATGCTATGTGATGCATTCTAAGAGTCTCACTTCTCAGCTGTTGCTGGTAGGGTCCACATTTCACACCCATGCATCCTAGTAGAACAGGAGTGAGCAAGACAGCCTCCATGGCCAGATCTGGCCTGTCAAGCCTTTTGACTCTGCCCGCAGCTGCTCTGCCGCTCCTCTGCCCCCAAGCCAATCGAGATCTGGGGGTGGAGGGAGCATGCAAAGTCTCCTCCTGCTACTAGGGGCCCGCGGCACCTAAAGGGAACTGTCAGCTGTTCAAAACAGCTGGTCGCTCTCTCTAGGTGCTGGGGCAGGGGGCAAAGACTTCATGCACTCCCCAACTCCCAGGCCCTGATTAGCCTGGTGGTGGGGAGCTGGCAGTTCCCTCTAAGTGCTGTGTGCCCTTGGCCGGGGGGGGCAAAGACTTCATGCACTCCTCCACCCCCAGGCCAATCAGGGTCTGTGGGCAGGTGAAGTCTCTTGGCCCTGCCCCTTTCCACCCAAGGCCCCACCCCTTCTGGGGCAGCCCATGACCACTTCTGAAATTCACAAAGTGGCCCCTGTTCAAAAATTATTGCCCACCCCTGTACTAGAACAAAGCATTATTTATATTGGTTTGTCTTTTGTAGTACCTGACAGATTCTGAGTTCCAAATTTTGTTTTATAAAAGTTTTTAAAAAAAGACTTTGGCAATGTTTTTGAGATGCCTTGAGAATAGACCTCACATTCATTGCTAGAGAACAGAATGGTTTTACTTTCTGGGATTTTCTATAATCATTTTGTATTATAAGTACCCTCTGCTTCCCCAGAATGAGTTTCTTGCAGTCATGTGAACAGTTGATGTACTCATCTTCAGCTACTCTTATAACTACAGAAAGTTGAGAAATATGGATATAATCAATCCACTAGTACAGTAATATTAGAGGCTGTGTCTGCTCTGATTCAAATTCTACTATCATAGCAAACCAAGGGCATTATACATTACAACCTCAGTGTAAAGACTGAACTGATGATGTGATATATAATGCATATCACTTTCCTGTTGCTAGCCTCCTGTTCTAGCTTTGCTCTGACTGCTGCTTTCTGGTTACGATATTCTGTAGAATTATAATAAGCTGACCGAGTTTTTTCAGTCTCTTTTTCAAAAATTGAAGACAGCTCATTATTTATGAAGCATTGTATGATTAAAAGATTTTTTTTTTCTGGGCAGCAGCTCATTGTATAGGAGGAAATGGAGTTGATCATATGGGTCATTGTAAAATATTATCTGATTTCTATTTATTTGTATTGTAGTTAACATTTACAACTTTAGTTGAGTGATTTTTAGTTTGTGATCATCTAGCTAGGACTTTTTTCCTCTTAAAATGTATTCTATAATTCAGTTTTTAAAATGTTAACTGAACTCAAACAGGATGTGTTGTTCTGTTGGCAGAGCAAAAATGCATTTATAAAGTAAATGTTTGCGTAGAACCTTTGTTATTTTTCCAAGGTGCATCTAATAAGATCTTGCCCATCATGTGAATTTCTTTGCTTATTTTCCAGTGGTAGGGAACTGTAAGTTTTGATTACTTGCAAGATTTTTATGTCTGTTTGTTTGCACTGTAATGAAATTTCATTTTCCCTTGCTGCAAAATACATGGTTTTTTAAAAAGAGCGTTGACACATCAGATTAAACTGCTGTAATTCCAGTCTTGTACTCAGCTTGGCAGTTCATTCCGTTACAATTGCAAATGAGGTTGTTAGACATGTCATTTACAGTGCCAGGGGTCACCTATCTCAGTCATTAAATGTGCTAATTCTCTGTAATTTACTCATGCTTTGCAGTAAGGACTGAACATTCAAATGTTTCATTGGAAGAAGTTAATTAGAATAGCCCCGAACCACTGAGCTTAAGGCCATTGGAAAATAAATTGTGGGACAAATCCTGATCCCAAATTGAGAACTTTGGGCAAAAGAGCACTGCAAGGGAGAATTATGTTGGGGATTTGTGGGGACAGACTTGGTTCTTCCATCTGCAAGTAGGTTCTTGGCCACCTACACAGTTCTAGGGCTGGTGGTATGGTGGAGATCAGACTAGAGGATGTTCACAGTGGTCACTTCTGGCCTTATCTGTGGAAAAATGAAAATAAAGAATTTACTTCCAAGCTAACACAAGAAAGCTGTTGTGCTTGCTCATTGTTTAATTGCTCTTGGTTTGTGGATTAGCAACAGTCACAGTCCTAGGCTGTGATTCAGAAAAGTTCTTAAGCACATGCTAAAAGTAAGTGATGTGCTTAAATACTATTGAATTTAAATTTAATTAAGCTTGCACTTAATGCTGTCTTGCTTGGGAATACTTTTCTGACCAGTGCCATAAGGCAGTAACATTTTACTGGCATGCCGAGTGGGATTTTTTTACTCTTTGTTCAGGACACTTTTCAATTTGCTTTCACCTCTCATCACCTCTCTTCCATTTTAATTCACGTTGTTGGATTTGTACTGTTTTCAGATGATATATAGTATAAGGGTTCAAATGCAAACCATGCTATGGAAAAGGGATTCATAAATGATGAAGAGGCTGATGTGGTTAAGTAGTCATTTAAAGGAAAAAGCACAAATAAAGGCAATTAGAAACAAAATACAGGTTACACCTCTATAAACTGGATCTCTCTGGTCCGGCAACATCTGTGGTCCAGAAGGACCACAGATATTCTAGGATCAGAGAGTCCTGGCATGCTGCTGGGAGAAGAGAGGAGAAGGGGTTGGGAGCCCGGCACTATGTGGGGGAAGGAAACATGCAACCCAGCTGGGTTGCAGCGGGGGAGGGGCTGGAAGCTGGGATGTAGTTCAGCTGGGCTGCAGAGTGGGAGGGGCTGAGGGCCAACGTGCGGTTCAGTTGGGCAGCGGGGAGCCAGGAAGCCCAGGCGGAGGGTGGGGGAGCATACCAGTCAGGGGAAGTCTGGCAGCAGGGGCTCCAAAAATGACCTCCCCCGGTCTGGAAAAATCCTTCATCCAGGACCAGTCAGGTCCTGAGGGTGCCAGACCAGGGAGGTCCAAACTCTACAAAGAAAGTGGAAAAGAGGATCATAGGGCAGAGCTATAAAAACATAGAAAAGTTAGAGGTTTTAAAAAAGAGTAATGATTAGCAGCTGAGCCAGACACATCGCAACTACATGCCCAGCTAGCGGAAAAATAAAAAGCCAGCGGGCTATTTAAAAGTGAGGGCAGAGAGATTATATCACAGGACTTGGAGCAAGAGTTAACTGCTCCTTTTGTCTTTCTATACAAAGACAGGCAGGTGGCAATCTCATTGATTTGATGTTCAGTTTCCCAGGGGAGACAGATGAGAATTTACGTAACATACAATTAACAGACTTAATTTGGAGATCAGTTGCTCATGGGAGGGATAGTTAAAATGGGTAGAGTGCAAGTAATAGGGGTGATCATACAAATGTTGGGTGCAAATTAAGGGGCTTGGCTCAGAAGTGCTGAGGAAGTAGCTAGAGAGTTGTGCAAGTTAAGTATCTGTCAAGGGAAACTGAGGATGGTACTTTGCCTTCTCCCAGTCCAGCAGTACACATAAGCCAGCTTGCTCAGCAAGAGTGCAAATCTGCAATTTATAGCAGCCCAGTCAATACGACAGGAAGCTGAACTCAGAAGTTTCTTCAGGCGCATGCCTGTGAACACTAGCCTCAGGTCCACGGAGTCACAAATGCTGATCTTCGTGGCCTGTTTCACAACAAGAAGCATTTTGCACCATGTGACCATCATTCTTATTGCTAAGCAATTGGCAGAGGAAAACGAGCTGCGTTTTTAAAAGTCAGTTGGACAATCAGAATGCAAAAGCTTATTAAATTGCAGTGGCTTGTCCCACCCACATATTTCAGATAGTGATAATGCCTCTGTGGGCATTTCCTTCTCAGGTGGCTTGTGTTGGGCTCTGCTCTGTGCTTTGCAGAATGCGCTGTTTCACTTTCACTAGTGTGGGCCTTTCCTAGCAGGAGCAAAGTGAGCGTTTCCAGAAGAGTCTGTTTGTTATCCCTTGCGAATGTTAAGAGTTTTTGAGGAGATGGAACACAGAAACTGACACAGATAATTAGTGGCTGGTATATGGATAGGCAAAAGTTGCTGCAGATGAACACCTCAGAGAGAGACTTTAGGATAATTTACTAAAATATGATGCAGTCTGAGGTAACTTTTAGAATGTTATTGCACAAAACGCTTGCACATGGATGGTTATTTGGAAGGTGGCATGTGGGAAATGTGAAGAGGCAGTTCAGACTCTTAGTTTGTTCTTCTCTGTCTCTCTCTTGTTTCTGACACTCGCTAATTAGCAGAGCAGGAATGTGATGGTTGAACAGTAAAATTGCTGGTGCAATTAATGGATGCTGAAATGTCAAGGCTGGGGTTAGTGGACCAATATAAACCTGCCATTGACAAATCACTGATTTATTACAGATGCGTCTGCTTCTCATTTATTTTTCCTGTTACCAGATATAAGTGTTATTTATTTTGCATCCTTTTTTAAAATTCTGATTTGAACATAATACGTTGGGAGGGGGAGGTAGGAATAATGCAAACAAATGAATGTAACAATGCACCATCCATTAAGCTGTGACGGTGAGATGAACAATGATTAAATGAGGAAATCAAAAGGAGGCATCTCTAGCAGCAGCAGGGTAATCACCTCGGAAAGGATACTAAGGAGGGGGACAGAATGTGCAGTTACTGTGCAAAGTGCTTTGTATGACTTGTGAGAAAGTGTGGGCAGTGCTGCCTGTTGGAGAGGGGTGTTCGCTGTCCCACAGGAAAGATGTTGCCCCAGATCCTAAGGCATACTTAATACCTGCGACTCCTTTAATTGTCTTGGAGAAGATACAAACAAGCTGGGGAGCAAAAATGACATTGGGCGTGAAGAATTTGTGCTGCTCCAAATAAAAACTAAAGGCATTGGGTTGGCTTGCCTTCAAAGTGCCCAATAGGAGAACTTCAGTGCAAATGGTTAGGTCACTAAGGCCTGGTCTACACTTGACCAGACAGTCAGGCTTAAGGTACGCCATCCATCTATGCAAAATGTGTAGCTGGATTCAGCTTACCTTAAGACAAGCCGTTGCAGCGTCTACACTGTGGGAGGCCGACGGGAGCAGATGCTCCTATCGACTTCCCTTACTCCGCACAGAATGAGGAGTACAGGACACCAGCGGGGGCTGCTCTCAGCGTTCGATTTGGAGGTCTACACTAGACCTGCTAAATCAAACGCTAGAAGATTGACCTCCAGAAGGTCGATCTTCTCCATAGTGCAAACAAACCCTAAGGGACATAATAAGGAAAAGAAGCATGAAATGATAAGGAATCCTGCAAGTAACTGGCTGCAAAGGTTAATAAATGCATAGAGCTAGGATCATCCCATGCTTCTTTACAGGATTATTCATGTCAGGAATACAGATGCCAGATGTTGTCAAGTTTCTCACCTCCAGAGCACCCCCTTAGGTCTGGACATGATATTGCAGCGATTCTTCCAGTCTAGTGCGCCCTTTGTCCAGGCTAATTCCACAATGGCCCATTGCTTTAAGTGGCCATACCCTCTGTTTGGATCTAAGTGCAACGTCCAAAATAAGAAAACTCAAAATCTAATGTCCTTTAAGTCTGACCTTCAACCGCCATCTGGGATTTTAGTTCTTGGTCCCTTCCTTGTCTAGTACTCTTATCTTCCTCTTTGTTCTGGGGGAGAGGGGCTTCCCAGAAGACCACTTGCTTGCCTTGCCTTGCCTCAGGTGAGCTATATTGTGTGCAGTTAGAGCAGTCGATCTCTTGCTCCACCAAACTGGAGTTCCCCACAGCCCTCCTCCTGGAGCTGGGGTTGTGCCTCAGGACAGCTGCAAGGCTTTTGTGAGCTTCCTTCAGCAGGCCAGCCTTCACCTGCCAATGTCTAACTGCTGTAAGGGAGGAGACCGCCTTTAGGCTGGTGCCCTTCTCCCAACTCCTTCCCAGTGGGTTGGGTGAGAGGAGAACAGGGCCTCATTCTCTCTATAAGACTCCTGGCCCCGGGAAACAGGTAACAATAATAGGATTCCCTCTGCAAGCATTATTCCTTCCCAGGGCTGCTTCCTCTCTCTATCCCTATCCCCTTACGTCTCTCTCTCTAGATATCTGTCGGACCTTTCAAACTCTTCAAGGGCCATGGCAGGCAGCAGGCAGTTGGCTGCCCATCCTGTCACACCTTCTAGGAATCACTCTTTTATTCTGACTTAAACATGTATGGTGGTGGTGGGGAAACAGACACTTCTGCCAAGGACAGCACCACAGTCCATTGAAAAAACAGCAATGACAGATCATAGACTGATCTGACAGCACAGCCATCAAAACTGCCTGTCATCAGCAATATCAACAGGATCATCAGCAATATCAACAGGATCTCCCTATCTCAGCTCATGCCAAAGCATTCAGCCCCTCAGAGATTCAGTCTCCCTTGCCCTGCCAAGCCCTGGAAAGAGAAACCATTTCTCAATATCATATTCAGGAGCCTTTGCTTTGCCATTTTTTTAATTACATCTCTCTGTGTGCAAAGTAAGCAGGACATGACCTGTAGCCCATGGCCAAGCCAGTCTGGCTTTTCCAGAAAGCTCACAAGATTCACTGTCAAATTTCCCAGTAACGACAGTTTGCCCCGACAGAGAACAAAAATGTGGTTGCCACAAGATTTCATAGTAAATCTTATGAAGTTTTGTGTGATTGCTAAATAATTACTTCAGGTTGCTATAAAAGCTTAACAACAAAACATAGGCTGGTTGACAAGTTTTTAAACCCTGGTGAAGAACTCCCTTCCGGATTGCTAGTCTAGAGTGTTTACGTTTTCACTGTCAGCCTTAAGCAGTTGATTTTCAAGTTGAGCCATGGATTCTGGCCAAAAACTTCAGGTTGACCCAAGAGTTGGAGCGGAATAGGATTGCTCCATCCATTAGCTACATTGAACACTGTCCTCATCATGGGAAAAGCTCTTGTTTGGAGCCGCGGAGGAAAGAAGGGGTACTGAAACAAGTATTCTGTCCTATTTGTGTGATCAACCTGTTGCATCTTGTTATTAACTAAGATTGTAAACTCCTTGGTGCTTTTACTATGTGTTTGTATGCCTACGTCACTGGGGTTCTGTTTCATAGTCATTTAAGGTCAGAAGGGGCCATTAGATTCTCTAGTACATTGTTTCTCAAACTTCATTTCATTGCAGTCCTCTTCTGACAACAAAGGGCAGGTCTACACTACAAGGACAGGTTGATCCAAGCTCCACAATTTGAGTTACTATAGTAGCATAACTCAAATCGACATACTGTAGATCTGCTTATTGCAGGGTCCACACTGCGGGAGAGAGAGGCGACAGAAGAAACGCTCCCATTGACTCTACTTACTCATCTTGTTCTGCTGGAGTCGACAGGAGAGTGATCAGAGGTCAATTTAGTAGGTCTTCACCAGACTCACTAAATCAACTGCTGGTGAATCAATCACTAAAGTGTTGATCCACCCCTTAGTGGAGACAAGCCTTATAATTACTACACTACCCCAGGAAAGGGGGACCGAAACCAGAGCCCACCCAAGCCCTGCCACCCTGAGTGTGGGGGGGGCCAAATCCCAAATCCCATCACATGGGGTGGAAGGGCCAAAACACCTGATCCCCACTATCCAGGGCTTTAGCCCTTGGGCTTCAGCATTGGCCCCAGATGGTGGGGCTCAGGCTTTAACCTAGGCCCCAGCAAGTCTAACTCCAGCCCTGGTGACCCCATTCAAAATGGGTTGCAATACACTTTGGGGTCTTGACCCACAGTTTGAGAACCCCGATCTATCATCTCCTATACAACAGAGGGCAAAAAAATGCATCCAGTTATCCCTGTATTGAGACCAGTAACTTGTGTTTAATTAAATCTGCAAAGATAACATGGGTTTTATTGGTTCAACTTCCGTTGGTGAAAGAGAGAAGTTTTTAAGCTTACACAGAGCGCTTCTTTAGCTGGCCTGAGAAAGGTCGTCATAGACGAATATAAAGGTGGACAAGATGAGTAAGGCATTTACTTACATAGTGCCAAGTGCCAAGATAAGTAAGGCACTTTAGTAAGGCATTTGATATGGTCTCGTATGATATTCTTATCAATAAACAAGGCAAATACAACTTAGATGGGGCTACTATAAGGTGGGTGCATAACTGGCTGGATAACCAGAGAGTAGTTATTAATGGTTCACAATCCTGCTGGAAAGGTATAACAAGTGGGGTTCCGCAGGGGTCTGTTTTGGGACCGGCTTTGTTCAATATCTTCACCAATGATTTAGATATTGGCATAGAAAGTACGCTTATTAAGTTTGCAGATGATACCAAGCTGGGAGGGGTTACAACTGCTTTGGAGGATAGGGTCATAATTCAAAATGATCTGGACAAATTGAAGAAATGGTCTGAGGTAAACAGGATGAAGTTTAATAAAGACAAATGCAAAGTGCTCCACTTAGGAAGGAACAATCAGTTTCACACATACAGAATGGGACTGTCTAGGAAGGAGTACGCAGAAAGGGATCTAGGGGTTATAGTGGACCACAAGCTAAATATGAGTCAACAGTGTGATGCTGTTGCAAAAAAAGCAAACATGATTCTGGGATGCTGTAACCGGTTAGTCTCTCAGGGGCTCCAGAGCGCCTTCAGTTCCGGGGACACTGCCCCGGCTGGCCCCGATTAGCCCCTGTTCCCGGCCTCTACCTCTCCGCTCCCGCAGTCCGCTCCCTGCGACCTTCTCCCGAGGGCTCGCTTGCCCGGTCGGTCACCTCGGTTGGCGTCCGGGCCTCCGTGTCGCCGCTCGAGCACTGCTGCACGTCAGACGCCTCCGCACCCCGGGCTCCTCCATCCGATCCCCCTCTCCTGGTTGCCGTCTGCCGGCGCCAGCCTCTTCCCCTCCTGCTCCCGGCACCGCACTGCCACCGTCGAGGTTCCTCGCTGGGCCTGTGTAGGAGGCTGAGAGCAGAATCTCCCCTGCTCTCCCACTGCCCCCCTCCGTGCACTCCCCTCCTCCCTCTTGAATTCCCGGCCCAGCGTCCTCACGGTCTCTACCCTGGTTGGGGCTGCTCCCCCTCCTGGGTCCTAGTGCCCGCCGACTTCCACCCTGGCCAGCCGGCGCATGCGCGGGGACCATGCCGGTCTGCCCTGGCTCCGCTGCCCCTGCCGCCGCACCGTGCCGTGCTCCTGGCGCCGGCGGATCCTACGCGTGGGGCTTGGCGCCTCGGTTCCCGAGGCGGGGAGTGCGGGATAAGTTCCCCTGTCACAGATGCATTAACAGGTGTGTTGTGAGCAAGACACGAGAAGTCATTCTTCCACTCTACTCTGCACTGGTTAGGCCTCAGTTGGAGTATTATGTCCATTTCTGGGCACCGCATTTCAAGAAAGATGTGGAGAAATTGGAGAGGATCCAGAGAAGAGCAACAAGAATGATTAAAGGTCAGAGAACATGACCTATGAAGGAAGGCTGAAAGAATTGGGTTTGTTTAGTTTGGAAAAGAGATGATTGAGGGGGGACATAATAGCAGTTTTCAGGTATCTAAAAGGGTGTCATAAGGAGGAGGGAGAAAACTTGTTCATCTTGGCCTCTGACTACAGAACAAGAAGCAATGGGCTTAAATTGCAGCAAGGGAGGTTTAGGTTGGACGTTAGGAAAAAGTTCCTAACTGTTAGGGTGGTTAAACACTGGAATAAATTGCCCAGGGAGGTTGTGGAATCTCCATCACTGGAGATATTTAAGAGTAGGTTAGATAAATGTCTATCAGGGATGGTCTAGAGAGTACTTAGTCCTGCCATGAGGGCAGGGGCCTGGACTCGATGACCTCTCGAGGTCCCTTCCAGTCCCAGTATTCTATGATTCTATGATAAGGGGTTAACACATGCTATAAGAGACCATGTAAGGTGAAGGGAGTAGCTAACATTTCTATAGTTGTGTAATAAAGGAGGGGTAATAAGTCACAGATTGTTGTAATGAGCCATAAAATCAGTTTCTTTGTTGATCTTATGATTTTTGGCAGCAGCTAGCAGAGTTATGAATTTAAGTTTATCTTTTGAAGGTCTTGTGCAGGTTTCCTTTGAGGATGAGGCCTGAGAGGTCAGATATAAGATAATTGTTTTGTGAAAAGTGTTTGCCCATGGTGGTACAGGTTGAACCTTTCTAGTCCAACGCTCTTGGCACCTGACCGGTGCAGAATCAGAGAATTTGCTGAACCATGGGAGGTCAGTGTTGTCTAGCAGCAGTACCAACACTTCCACTGCTTACTGGGCTCATAGAAGATATGTAGGGGTAAATTAGAGCTAAATAACAGCACAGAACATTGAGAGCCAGGACTGGTGGCTGTAAACAAACTTTATGGGACCACAGGAAACTTGGTCACAGCCATGATAAATGGACATCCGGCTCACTAAAATCATGCCTGACCACGGATGTTGCTGGACCAGAGAGTGAGGGACTAGAGGTGTTCAACCTGTATAGTGTTTTTTTTTAATCTTTTATCATCTTTCTGTGCAAGTTTATTCAAGAGCATGGTGGGTGTTTGATTTCACCCATACTGTTATTATTGATGCCTTCTGGTGCACAGGATGTGGTGGAGCACAGGTTGTGATAAGCATTTGTAGGACCCATGAATCTTAAAAGGTTTGTTGGGGCAGGGGTATTGCTCATCATGGAAGAAGGTGCAGGTTCTGTATGTGTTGTCATAGCAAGGTCTGGTGCCTTTTGAGATGGTCTGTCCTAGACTATGGGGCTCTTGCTTCCAATGGTGAGCTTGGCAAAGTCGGTGGGTTGTTTGAAAGCTGGGAGAGAGAATCATACAATCTTAATCTGAAGTCTTCAAGTGACAGTGAATTAAATGCAGGGTTAGGTGCCAATAGTTTGTTTTCTAGCTAGTTTAAGTGGACGCAGATCATCCATTAACTGTAGCCTATTTTTCAAATAATGGGCACTATTAGAAACGAATAACTATCTAATTACCTAATTTTCCACCTGGGAGGTTGTACGGTAATTCAATATGAAATGTCAAGTTGGGAACAAAGAATGAAAAGTTGTGGTGTTGTTTTTTTAAATCTTGAATATATTTCTCATGGTTTTTGTTTAATAAGTACGTCCATGCGTTGTAGAAAACTTTTCCACATCATTGCTTTTCAGATAGATTCACATTTCTATGAATAGATCTAATATCTCCCTACTGGCAGTGGTTTGTTTGTCCTCACATGGCTTAATACATGGGCAATTGCATTTGCAATGAAATTTGACTCTAGAGCTGGAAAATCTGAATAATAAAAGGAAGGCATATAGGCACATGTCCTCAAAAATATTTTAGGCACCTAATTCCCATTGGGCACCTAATTCCATTTAGGCACCTAATTCCCATTGTCATATTTGTAGTGAGGGATAGCTCTCCAGCACAAGACAGCTGAAAGGTCTTTTCATTCCAGAAACTTCTAAGCACAACAAGGATTGTACTTCACACAGGCCCAGGTATATCAACGTATTAGTACGCTCCAGTGCCATCCTGGATGAGTTATTTATTTATGTTGTGGTTGGCCCAAACACGGCTTCCTTCAGGGGGTGTCCAACCCCGCCTCCGCCCCAGGCCCCATCCTCACCCACCCCCTTCTTCCAAGTCCTGGCCCCACCTTTTCCCACCCACGCTCTGCTTCAGTCTCCACCCCGGCCCCTTCTCTCAAGCACCCACCCCTGCCCTGCCTCTTCCCGCCCCAGCTTCACCTCTGTTCCACCTCTTTCCTATCAAGTCCCTGCCTCTCCTGAGCACACCCTGTCCCCACTTCTCCCTCCCAGTGCCCCCTGCTGGTTGTGGTGGGTGGGAAGGAGGGGAAGGCGGTGATCAGTGGGGCTGTCAGTGGATGGGATATGCTGGGGAGAGGAAGAAAGCTGGATACTGGTGGGTGCTAAGCACTCCTTAATTTTTTTCCATGCGTACTCCAGCCTTGGAGCACCTGCTGTGTCACTGCCAATGGTGGTAGGGTCTAGAGGCCTCGGCCCCATTGTCAGGCCCACCAGTGGGGGCAGTTGCCCCAGGGCCTGGTGTTTCAAAGAGCCCCAGAGCTCACACTGCTGCCACTGCTACTGTGGCAGTGGCTGGAATCCTGGGCTCCTTTGATTGGCCACGGGAGCAACGGAGCACTGCTCCATGCAGCTTTGAGAGCTGGAGAGGAGGGCCAGCGCCATGCTCCATACTAAGGGCTGACTGCCCTTGTCTCCACCCAAAGCCCTGCCCCTTCCAGGATACAAAGCTGGACCCCACCCGTTACCCCCGGGCCCATGATGGCTGTCAGCCCTGCTGTCCATTGTCTTAGGCTCTGTAAACACACGTAAGAAAGAGATGGTCCCATACAATCTAAATATGCAGCAGTATACAATTGGGTACCACAAAGATATGTGGAGAGGATTCACATTTGTTGCAATGTGGATATATTGTAGGCCGGATTTTTCTCTTAGTTACAGCAGAATTTTAAATTTAAATTCTCTACAGTTTAAATGCAGAATAATGCTAATGAAGTTACTTACACGTATATAACATTGAAGTAAAAGCAGAAGCCATCTCTCATTCTCTCTTTCTCCCCAATGTTTTATCCTTTCAATGAGGATTAAGACAAGCACACCTTGATATGCTCCTGCTTTCCATTTCAGCACCTGACCTGAGTAATCTGGATAACCTTGTCAGTATGTTGAGCCTTGTTGAAGACCGAGTCAATAGCTCAAGAAGGAGGTATCGGAGGCATGCAACTGATGATGACTACAACATCGAAGTTCTTCTGGGAGTTGATGACTCGGTTGTACAGTTCCATGGAAAGGAACATGTACAGAAGTACCTTCTGACCCTGATGAATATCGTAAGTGACTTATTGTTACCTGCACCGAGGATTGAAAATTGAATTTGAGTAAATGTACTTTGCTTTAGCCATTTGAATCAGATTTTTCTCAGTATAGGAAATAACATAAAAATTCAGCCCGCTTCTATGTAAGTATATAAAAAAAGTGGCCAGAAATGGTACTGTCAGTGGGACCATTCACTTGCTTCAAGATAAGCTTGTGCTTCAGCGCATTACTGGATCAGAGCCCAGAGTCATGGAAGGGGCATTTGGAATTCTAGGAGTAGCACTGGATAGCCATCATTATGCTTTGGGATGTATGTTCCCTTACCTTACATTCCCCATAGGCAAACTAGATGGTGGACTTGTTTTCACTACCGGCCTGATCGACAGGGCAGTGATCAATCCAGCAGGGGTTGATTTATCTAGTCTCGTATAGATGCAATAAATAGACCGTCGATCACTCTCCCGACAACTCCAGTACTCCACCTCAATGAGAAGCCCAAGAGGAGCTTCTCCTGCATCTCCTGTCAATACCCTGCAGCAAAGACACTGCAGTAAGTATATCTAAGTATGTTGGCTTCAGTTACACTGTTCACATAGGGGAAGTTGTATAACTTAGATCAACCTCCCCCGATAGCAGGGGTGGGCAACAACATGGTGACAGTTCACCTGGGTTAGCCCCTGTTGGGCTGCTACTATATTTACCTGCACGGCCACAGGTACCACCGATCGCAGCTCCTGTTGGCTGCAGATAGCCGCTCCTGGCCAATGGGAGTGGTGTGGACCTGGACACCGCTTCCCACAGCTCCCATTGGCCAGGAACAGCAATCCACGACCAATGGGAGCTGCAATCACCGGTACCTGTGACCATACAGGTAAATATAGCAGTGGGGGCCCGCCAGGTGCAAATCCTGGCAAACCGAATCTGGCCTGTGGGCCAGTATTTGCCCACCCTACCCCATAGTATAGACCTTCCCATTCTGAGCTATGTTCTAATAATTGATTTGGTTTCAAACTTTTTAAAACATATTTGATTAAGTCTTTTGATACTCTGACAATGACCCAAACCACTGAACCAGTGTTTCCTCACTTTGCTTTTGAATATATACAGTAATCTCCTTAGTTTTCTGAAATTTATATTTTTGCTCCATTGTTGTCATGTCTGGGTTTGTCTAATTAAATATGCAATCTTTTGGACCCCCGATAAATGAAGTGGACCATTGGTGCTGGAGCTGGGGCTGTGGGGAGTGCTGCAGCACCCCCTGGCTTGAGGTGGTTTCCATTATAACCAGAGTTTACAGTTTGTTCAATGGCTCTCAGGACCCCCCCACTATAAAAATTGTTCTAGAACCCATGTAATAGACAGGGGTTTGCTGCTGTTGTGAAAAGACAGACACAAGTCTCCAGTAAATATAATGGCATAGAATTTAACAGAAAAACTGCCATATTTAGGACAGGTCTACACTGGCAGAGAAAATCAATGCAAGATATGAAACTCCAACTATGTGAATTGCGTAGCTGGAGTCGACACACCATGCATCAATTTTTCTGGGGCAACCCCACAACAGGAGGTCGATGGGAGAAACTCTCCCATCAACTTCCCTTACTCCTTGTGACTGTGAGGAGTTCCAGGGTTGTTGGTGTGGGAGCTCTCAGCATTCGATTTAGCAGGTCTTTACCAGACCCGCTAAATTGAACACCAGAAGATCCACCTCCAGAACACCAATCTTCCTGCAAGTGAAGATAAACCCTAAGTCTTTGACTGAAAAAAATATGACTGGTGTGGGCTTAGACTGACCTCTAGAGGCTGGATATCTTGCTAGGTGACTTGGGCACTTTATAGAATATGGAAGTTGAAATGTAGATGGAAGTAAAAAACACTGGGAACACTTCTATCTAGAGTGTAATTTTTAAAAATGTTGTTTGATTATGAGACTCTTGTCTCTTGACTCTTGTCTCTTCATGGAGTTTTAAACTGATTATCCAGATATATAACACTAATTTGAAATGCCAACTTTCTCTGGCCAGCTGCGCGGCCACCTGCTGCTTCTCCAGCCTGTGCCTCTGACCTGGCTCTGCTCCAGGTTGCCAGCTCTCCCGGACCAGATGTCACTACAGTAAATGGTGTCCAGTCCAGGAGAATTGGCAACCTCTTTCCCCCACAGCTTCAGTCCCCCCCGCACTCCCACCCCTGGGGAGGGTACCAGTGCTGAGTTGTGGAGGGCACCAGCCACCGGTAGAAATCACCTTGGGTAGGACAGTAATTCATAAAGATTCCAGGTCCTACACTTATTTATGAATGGCTGATAACTCAGCAGGCGTGGTAGTAATGGTCAGCTGTCTTTCTGAAAAAGTATTCTGCAGTTCAACCACAACATGATGCAGAAACTGGTGACTGGGGTTCTCTGCTTTTGTTTTGCAGGAAATTAGACTAGATAATCCCAACGGTCCCTCCTGGCCTTAAAAATCTATGGATTTCTGTTACGGCTGTTCTCCCCTTAATTATACTGAAATAAATATATAACAATAGATACAAGAAGTGACATTTAAAAACAATTAAAAGTGGTTTAAAATCTAGTGATTTAAAAACCAATGTTGTTTCCATTCTAATTCTCCTTTTAAGCATAGCTTACATGCGCAAACTCACATTCTTGCATAGTCTGATTTCCTTTCCTTTCTTGCATAGTCTGCGGTTCTTACTTAATGCTGCTCTTAACCCGTATCTTTCCTATGTACTTCCCACAAGAAGGAACCACAGTTGAAATCTACAGCCTCTAGCCCTTAGGTATTGCAAAGTGGGGTTACTCTAAAAGAATATATTACAGGAAAACAGACTCATAGCTTGGTTCCCTCTCCCATCTCCCTGCCAGTATCTGCTTTTTCTGTCAGCATTTTTTGCAGGGTTCTGTCTAATGGGGAGCTTCCAGGAAGAGTACTGACACCAATTCCTTGGGCAGACTCTTCAACAGACTAATAATTTTGTAGCTCATTTTTATTCTATTTTTCTTGGTCTTTTGACCACCCCAGAAACTGATCTGCTTGATGTTTACCAGGGGCAGCAAAGCCCCACTGAAAACATGTATGTGTGGGAGATTGATTTGCCCTCACACACACACCTTTCTCTTCCCCTCTTCCTCCCCTTCCCCATGAGTCCCTACACACATCCCCTCCAAATCTGAGTGGGTGGCATTGTGACCTGAGGTTGTAGTACCAGTCAGGTTCAGCCCAATGCAAAAGTGGTTGTCCCATGACCCAATTGCTACTGGCACTCGGTTCTATGGACCCTATGGTTCAATTTGCCACCCTTTAAAGTCCACCCTTATTTATAATTTAGCCAAGATAGCCATAATTAGTGGATTTATTTCTTTATATCAACCCCTCCAGCCCCCGCCTTCAATAATTTTGTTAATACTTTCTCAGAAAATGCAAGAGACAGCTTACTAAATATTTTTGCCACCCCTGATAGTGTCAAAAAAGTGACCAAGGAGTATAAACAGTTGAGGGGTAAGAGAAAGTAGATGCTGCCAAACTATTGGATTGGGTGATAGACTCTGAAGGAAAGGTAAGCAGTGCAAGCAAATGTACAGTAGGACAATACATAGGAGAAGTGTAGGTAAAGAACCATTAATGTATGCTCCAATGCAAAATGCAACATACTGTAAAAAATAGCAGAAAGTAGCATTAAAAATGTAGATGTCATTAAGAAGGAAGGTCAGTACAGGATGAAAACCCAGACTAAAGTGTAGACCCTGGAATTTATCTCTGTATAAAAAGGAAAACTTCATATTTCAAATAATATAAGGAGTTGGACCCAAAATAGCATACCAGCTTTTGGCTCAATCCTAATTCCACTGAAGTCAGTGGGAATTTTGCCATTAGCTTCATCAGGAGAAGGACCAAACTACTGATGTTTAAATAAAAAGGCTACAGAACAAATCAGAAAATGTAGCAATCAAGAATTTGACAGAAAACTTCCTTTAGACAAAAACTGTCATCCCACAAGAAATAGAAATACCTCCGGGTACGTCTACATTGCGGCGCTATTTCGGGATACTTCTGGTATCCTGAAATAGCTATTCCGGGTCTTGACAAAATGCCTGTTATTTTGAAATATCGTTTGAAATAACGGGTGAGCTATTCTGATGTCCCTGTTAATCTTGTTCCACGAGGATTAGGAGACATCTCAGAATAGCGGTTTATTTAGAAATTTGGCGCTGTGTAGACCACGCCAAATTATGAAATAAGCTATTTCAACATTAACTCGAAATAAGATACACAATTTGCGTAGCTCAAATTGCGTAGTTTATTTTGAATTAAGGGTGCAGTGTAGACGCACCCACAGAGAATAAATTTTCTGAAAGAACCATTCAGAACAAAAATCCAGTGAAACCACATGTAGGCAGGGACTATACTAAAATTTGGGCTCACATTTCCTATTGCTGTGCTATGCCAGTGCCCCACCATCTATGGTATCAATGGCAGAAGTTCTGGGGTATGTTATCATGGGGTCATCAAATTCAGATCAGCGCCGGTGTAGATGACATGGCAGTTGAAATGCTGGTGCTGATGTTTTCAAACTGAGAAAATAAAACTGCAATCTGACCCTGGTAAAAATGAATTCAAAGAAATAAAAAACAGACCAAACATCCTTTTCCTGGTCAGTGATATCTCCACTGTGAGCATTATTTACTTATTGTGTTTTTCAAACAAAGAGATATAGCGATAATCTGCCATGAATACCAATGCACAAACAAGCCAGTGAAATAGAACATCGTGTGAAACCAAAGATGTGAAACAGGGCAGAAAGCACATACTGAAAAACATATAACAATTTAACAAGCCCTCAGGACAGTCCTTTCCATGGATTATCTAAGTGCATACACACATTCAGAGTTATGAATATATGTTGTGTTAGCTTCCTCCAATAACATGCTATAAAGTATGAAATAAAGACCCATGTTAGTCTGGTGAAAGTGTTTACTGTAAGACAACAGAGATGATTGAAGAAATTAAAACCCATGGCTTGCAAAATCATCAGTGCCATTGAATTCTCCATGTTGAACTGATTCTGAAAGGCTAAATTCTTGTGATAACTCACCTTGCCCAGGCCTGTACACAGGAATTTCTGTGGGGGGGCTGCGAGCAGTGGGAGGGGCTGGTGGCTGCCCCGCCCCCATGACCAAGCTTCACCCGTGAGGGAGGGAAGAATCAGCTCCAGTCTTCCCCCGGCCGGCCGGAGCATGGGAAGAGGGAGACTGGGGTAATGCACCACCCCAACCTCACGCTTACTTGGAGAACCATGGTCCAGGGGTGTGTTCGCTCCCTTCACACACACACTGCATATGAGCCTGTACCATAAACATGGAAAGAAGGCACCCAAACAGGGTTACTTGTCCTGGTTTTGTTAGGTTGTACTGTATGCAAAGGGCATTAGGAGAAAGTGTCCCGAATTAACCTTTCCCTGTGAGGCTGGGTGGGGCCCAATGCCAACTCAAACAAACAATATTTTTTTCAAGCCCAGTGTAATGACTTATTCAGTAAATCTGTTTTATTCCAGCAAAGCGACAGGTCAATCTTGACACCTAAAAGTCCATCGTGGGAGGAAAAACCAGGGGCTAGGGTGCCCGGAATGGCCTGATTAGCTACTCTGATTTCCCCCGCCCATCATTTGGAAATGAAGGCACAGTCTGGCCATAACTAACAGTGAGAGATGCCAGCAGATTGTTCACACTTTGGGCTGCAGCCAGTCACAACCTGGCTCAGCTATCCGAGTGTCAACAGAATGGAGAAGGCCACTTCCCACCTCATTTTCAGCCTTCAAGCATTTCCACATACGAAACCTCTTGCTTCCATTAGCACCTCGATACCTCCCCACATCATAGATTAAGCCTTGTCAGTGCAGCCTTTTTAAGCAAACACTGCGGCTTTCACTTCAGCGAGCCCCTCAGGGAGCAGCCGGGTGCCTTTGCCATTTCTCCTGCCATTACAACCAAGTGGTTTCTACCATGTAGGACATTGTCTTACAAGGTGCGCTCTGTACCTCAAAAGACTGGGTCCACATAGCAACAATGCAAGTGAATTTCAAATTCATTGGTGTTGCAGTTGTGCTGTTGTATGCAAGGGTATGCAATATTGCTATGTGTGATGGGGTGCCCGACCCCATGGAATACAGCAGAAGAGATTGTCTTCTGTAGTCACAGGAGGGGGGTGGATGATACTCTCCCTTTCCAAGTGAAAACTGCAAATATCAGAGATTCTGTTGATTTATCGCCTTTCACCATGCTTTCCTAGGTCTTGGGGAGGTGTCTAAAACACACCAGGCAAAATCCATTGTCTGGGGAGACTTACTGTTTATTGTGAAATAGAAATTACATACTACATGAAAATAAGGGAAGAAGAACTGAGCGCTTAATGAGTAGTGTAGTTCTGGTTGTGACATGCATGGGTGACACCCAGAAAGTGCCATATGCGCTGAGAGGTTTTAAATAATTCCATAATTTGATTACAAAAGGCTTTTAAGGTTTACACAGGAATTCCACTGCCTAGGTCTGCTGGCCAGCAACCTGTGCATGGGGGTAATCTGTGCAGGCCCACCTTGAGGGGGTAACTTCCCAGGGCTGGCGATTCTAAAGGCAGTGCTTGGAGCTTAGAGCCCTTTAAATCACTGCTGGAGTGCATGCAGGGTGGCATGTTCCAGACAGCACTAAAAGCTGGAGAGGGAGCCAGTATGGAACGCTCTGGATGCTGCTGAGGACTGGCTGCCCCTGCCCCTTCCACTCAAGGCCTCTTTCCTTCCTGACACCCCCAGGAGCATAGAGCCACCTCCCCCACACCTTGCCTAGAGGCCCAGCAGGGCTGTCGGCTCCCCTGAATCTATGCTTAAGAGGTAGTCCAAGCCACCATTTTTCTGAACTGGATCTTGAATTTTGGTGATGGGGAAGGTTTCAACCTCTAGAGCAGGTGGGGCAATAAAATGGAAGCAGTTCACCAGGGTTACCCCCGGCGGGATGCAGCTGTATTTACTTGCACCTCTGCAGGTATGGGTGATGGCAGCTCCCATTTGCTGTGGATTGCTGTTCATGTCCAATGGGAGCTGCAGGAAGCAACATGATTGGGACACTGCTTCCCGCAGCTCCCATTGGCTGGGAATGGCGATTCGTGGCCAATGGGAGCTGCAATTGCCCATACCTACAGAGGTGCGGGTAAATATAACAGCGCCAGCTGGCGAACCACGTCCAGCCCACGAGCCAGTATTTGCCTACCCTTGCTAGATCCAGCTCCTTCACACTCAAAACTGAAGAAACCGTTTTTGGGATGAGATAACACCTAAGATGGCATAAATCTAATTAGAATATCTGATTTACATTGTTCAAGATTGCTGAAGTGTCAGGAGATCAGATAACTTGGTGGGATTTTTCAGCATATCAGCTTTTAAGGGTCATTGCCACTCACCCTGAACTTCTGGGTTACAATCTTAAGCTCACCTCAGAACTTAACCCTACTCTCAACACCATCTCTAAGTTGCCATCGTTTCTTTTAATTAGGTTCCAAATATTTGCAGGTTTGCACAATCTGTCTTCCAGAACTTAATGGGCAAGTAGCTCATCAGATTTCTCCTCCATAGAGTTTTTGTCTCATGAATACACTCATCAAGTAGTTTTCCAGTTTCTGTGTAATTTCTGTGACTTTTGTCACAACAATTATAACCTTGCCCATTGAGGTCCTGTTTTGTCTCTTTACCCTAACATATTTCATTTCATTCCCTGTGCTGAAACCTCACTTTAGGCATCTCATTTTGCGATGTTGGCATGACTCCTTATCACAACTTTTTGGGCAGAATTGGGGAAAATCTTCACACACTGCTGATTTCAGACTTTATTACATTTGAGGAGCCTAAGTGATCATGAGTCTGGTCAAGTTCAAGATCCTGACCAAAGGAAGAAAGGAGAGCAGCAAAATTCAGGCCCTGGACTGCGGAAAGAGTACGTCTACACTGCAACGCTATTTCAGGATACCGCAGTATCCCAAAATGGCTATCCCGAGTCTTCACTGCAAGCCCATTATTTCAGGCTCGCTATTCTGACGTCCCTGTAAACCTCATTCTATGAGGAGTAAGAGACATTTCGGGAATAGCACTTTATTTTGAGATTTGGCCCTGTGCAGACTGCGCCAAATGACAAAATAAGCTATTTCAAAATAACATTGAAATAAGATATGCAATTTGCATAGCTCAAATTGCGTATCTTATTTCAAGTTATGGTGCAGTGTAGATGCACCCGTAAGCAGACTTTGATTCCCTCAGGGAACTGATGGTCAGGATCCACTGAGATGCTTACATGATGAGGAAAGGAGTCGAGGAGAGCTGGCAGTATTTAAAAAAAAAAAACTTATTGAAGGCGCAAGAACAAACCATCCCAATGTGCAGTAAGAAATGCAAATATGGTAGCCAACCAGCTTGGCTTAACAGTGAAATCTCTGGCAAACTTAAACACAAAAAGGAAGCTTACAAGAAGTGGAAACTTGGACAGATGACTAGGAGAATAGTATCAATATATTGCTTGAAAATGCAGGGGTATAGAATCAGGAAGACTAAAGCACAATTGGAATTGCAGCTAGCAAGGAATGTGAAAGGTAACAAGAAAGGTTTCTACAGGCATGTTAGCAGAAGATGGTTGGGGAAGATGTGGACCCTTACTGGATGGGGCAGGTAACCTAGTGACAGATGGTGTGAAAAAAGCTGAAGTACTTGATGCTTTTCATGCTTGTCTTCACAGACAAGGTCAGCTCCCAGACTGCTGCACAAGGCAGCATAATATGGGGAGGAGATGGGCAGCCCTCACTGGAGAATGAGCAGATTAAGCACTATTTGGTAAAGGTGGGCATATACAAATCCATGGGGCTGGAGCTAATGCATCCAAGAGTGCTGAGGGAGTTGGCTGATGAGATTGCAGAGCCATTGGCCATTATCTTTGAAAACTTGTGGTGATCAGGGGAGATCACCGATGACTGGAAAAAGACAAATGCAGTGCCCATCTTTAAAAAAGGGAAGAAGGACAATCCAGGGAACTACAGACTGGTTAGCCTCACCTCAGTCCCCTGAAAAATCATGGAGGGAATCCTCAAAAAATCCATTTTGAAGCAGTTGGAAGAGAGGAAAGTGATCAGGAACAGTCAACATGGATTCACCAAGAGCAAGTCATGCCTGACCAACCTGACTGCCTTCTATGATGAGGTAACTGGCTCTGTGGATTCAGGGAAGGCAGTGGACATGATATACCTTGACTTTAGCAAAGCTTTTGATACCATCTCCCACAATATTCTTGCCAGCAAGTTAAGGGAGTATGGATTGGATAAGGTGGATAGAAAGCTGGCTAGATCGTTGGGCTCAACGGGTAGTGGTCAACAACTCGATGTCTGGTTGGCAGTTATCATCAAACCAAGGGTCAGTTCTGGGGCCGGTTTTGTTCAGCATCTTTATTAATGACCAAGATGAGGGGATGTATTGCAACCTCAGCAAATTTGTGGATTACACTAAAATAGGGGAAGAGGTAGGTATGTTGGAGGGTAGGGATAGGGTCCAGAATGACCTAGACAAATTGCAGGATTGGGCCAAAAGAAATCTGATGAGGTTCAAGAAGGATGGAAGAATCCCAAGCACTGCTGCAGGTTGGGGACCAACTGGCTAAGCAGCGGTTTGGCAGAAATGAACCTGGGGATGACAGCGGATGTGAAGCTGGATATGAGTCAACAGCGTGCCCTTGTAGTCAAGAAGGCTAACGGCATATTGGGGTTCATTAGTAGGAGCATTGTCAGAAGATCTAGGGAAGTGATAATTGCCCTTTATCCAGCTTTGGTGAGGCCACATCTGGAGTATTGCGTCCAATTCTGGGCCCCCCATTACAAAAACGATGTGGATACTTTGGAGAGAGTCCAGCAGAGGGTAACAAAAATGATTAGGGGGCTGGAACACATGATTTACGAAGAGAGGCTGAGAGATTAGGGCTTATTTAGTCTAGGGAAGAGTGGGGGGGGGGGGCAGAGGGGATTTGATAGCAGCCTTGAGTTGCCTGAAGGGGAGTTCCAAAGAGGATGGAGAGAGGCTGTTCTCAGTGGTGACAGATGACAGAGTGAGGAGCAATGGTCTCAAGTTGCAGTGGGGGAAGTCTAGATTGGATATTAGGGAAACTATTTCACTAGAAGGGTTGTGAAACACTGGAATGGGTTACCTAGGGATTCTATGACTTTCTGAGGTCTCTTCCAACCTTATGGTTCTATAATTGTCAGTCCTATTGATGTACAGAGAGACTTAGGCTGTGTCTACACTTACACTTGGTTGACAACATTTTTGTCATTCCTGGGTGCTTAACCACCCCCCACTCCCATGAATGACACAGTTTTGCAGCAGCAAGTGCATTTGTGAATTCTGCTTTGTCACTCGCTTGGGGGTTGACGTATTTTATCTGCAAAAGTGTTGACACAGCCTTGTCACTAAAAGCTGCCTAGTGTAGACATACCTTCAGGCTACTATGGGTAAGATTTTTAAAGATATTCAAAGTGCCTAACCTTGTAAATAGGCACCTTTGGGATTTTCAGAAATGTCTATGTGCCTAATTCTCATGAAAAGAAATCACTGGGTGTTAGGTGTGTTGGGGCTTTTGAAAATCTCAGTAGCTACCTATTTACATCTTTAGGTTCATAAATAACTTTGGAATCTTACCATTAGTGGCTTTTGAATATGTTATACTTTGTCTTTAATAGGATATATGTTATATAGCTATCATATGTGAGAATTTAACTTTTGTAACTTTGGATGATGGAAGGTGAAGATATTCAGATACAGAACAGCAAGTCCCAAATGAGTTGAAAGGGCAGAAAAGTCATTATTTTTAACTGACAGTTTGATGAAAGCCTGCAAAGCATGTCTGATTTAAACTGTTGGAAAAGACAATGGCTGAACTCTGAAATAATGGTGTACTCTTGTAAACAGAAACATGTGTGTTAAAACTTGGTAATATTTTTTGGGGAGGGAGGATATTTCAGTAATACTTAAAGAACTGGCTGGGTGCATTTTTTTAAAAATCAAATAATCTATATCCACAAATATTCATTACTTCAAGTAATTTATTTCAACACATACTCTTAAGTTTGAGCTAATTCTTAATAATTATGCAGCTAGTAAATACCAGTCTAATACTATACCCCCAGATTTTAGTTAACAACACTTACATTAAAGCTCATGTATGCTTTAAATGTGTGGGCTTTTGACTATGCCTCAGTGAGTTTTTTTGGTATCTTTGTTGTTAAATTTCAGCAAACTTTGTGTGTACAATTTGAAATCCTACAGATTTATTGGGAAATGTTGTTTGCTGAACTCTGAAGTTTGGTGTCTTTCCAGTGTAATTTTCAACATGTGCTGGATTACATGTGCATAAGAACATAAGAACGGCCATACTGGGTGAGACCAAAGGTCCATCTAGCCCAGAATCCTGTCTTCCAATAGTGGCCAATGCCAGGTGCCCCAGAGGGAATGAACAGAACAGGTAATCATCAAGTGATCCCTGCTCTATCATTCATTCTCAGGTTCTGACCAACAGAGGATAGGGGCACCATTCCTGCCCATTCTGACTAATAGCCATAGATAGACCTGTCCTCCATGAATTTATCTAGTTCTTTTTGAGCCCTGTTAAAGTTCTGGTCTTCACAACATCCTCTGGCAAGGAGTTCCACAGGTTAACTGTGTTGTGCTGTGAAGAAATACTTCCTTTTGTTTGTTTTAAACTTGTTACCTATTAATTTCATTTGGTGACCCTTAGTTCTTGTGCATTTCCCATTGTTGATAATGTCTAGTCTTTTCCCATGAATAAAATCAGTAGTTTATAATAATGAACAAACCTCCCAAAGTTCAGATTAGATAAAACCGCCAGTTAGAGGCTATTATGTCTAGGTAAACTTACCATGTTGTTTTGGAGTACTCATTCTCATCACTACCTCTCACCAGCATCTTCTGCATTTTGGACAGTCTTTGAAGCTCACAGGGAACTGGTTCCAATCTTAATGGAAAGTTGGCATTGACCAGATGCTGTTTGAATTTACCCCTGATCTAAACATGAGCCCTAGCCACAAAGTGTGCTTCCAGATCTGAACTTTGATTAAGTATGGAGATGTTTCAGTGTTATGATTAGTTGTACTGTGAATTGATTTGCAATAAGACTTTGCGATAAACATCTTGCGGACATAATGAAAACTAGACTCCTTCAGTCAAGACTTAAGTTTATGTTGTTTGGAGAAACATCTCAGTGCTATAGTGTGTAGGCAGACGCTGGAGTTCTAAAAAGCTTGGGAAGGAACAAAGCAAAACAAATTAGTCTTGCATCCAGCAAAAAGTCTATGGCCTCTCTAAAGCCAAGGTTGCTATCAAAGATGCAATTGGATCTAGAATACTAAGCTAACTAGTTTCTTGCCGAGCCAACACATCTGTGCTGTAGACTGTTTTTCATTTGGATCACGCAGCTAGCTTGGAGTTAATTATATTCACTGTGCTCTCACACAAACTTAGGTAAAACAAAATGCTAACATGCTATTTACATACAGAATGCTACATTCTTCTCAGTTTTGCAGTGTACATTGTTTCATAATTCCAGAATGTCCATCATTGTACATATATGCTTGAGCAAAATCAGGGGGACCCACTAGGGCTGCCAGATGGTTTCACAAAAAATGCTGAACCCCCACAAAAAAACGCCGGGAAAACATTCTGTTCAGCAAAAAAGGGGGAGCAGGGCCGAAATGCAGTCGCGGCCCCTTTAATTCCTGGGCCACGCCCCCTTCCCCAGCATGTCCCAAGTAGCCTTCCGTCGAGTGCCCGAGCTGGGCCTCAGGAAAAACAGAAAATACTGGACATTTTAGATGTCCGGTATTTTCTGAATTTTTTTACCAGACGGAAGGCGCAAATACGGGGCTGTCAGGTGCATTACCGGACACCTAGCAACCCGAGGACCCACAGACTTGCTGGGCCCCACGCAAGGTCTGCGGGCATGAGGGGCAGCTCCATGCTCCCAGAATGGGTAGGGACCGGGGGAGGTGGGGTTGGTCCCTCAGCATCACTCAGAGTGCATCACATGGTGCTCCAGCAGTGATTTAAAGGGCCAGGTGCTCCAGCCCCCGCCACTGCTGCAGTAGTGGTAGCAGCGGCCAGGAGCCCCGGGCCCTTTTTGAGTCACCAGGCCCCAGGGCAATTGACCCCTTACCCCCCCCGGTTAGCGGGCCTGAGCACAATAGTAGATAGTACTTTCAAGCGGTGTGGGATGCACCTCTTCACATCTGAGTTTAGAATTTGACTTCCGAGTTGTGTCTAGATTGTGCGCTCTCGTTATTGTTTTTCCTCATGCCACACAGACTTTCAGGAGGAAGAGTCCTTCACCGGGGAAATGAAAAAGTGTCCTTTTGGTCATTAGACAAGGGGGCTGGGAATCATGATTCATGGGTCGTGCCCACAGACTTGCGGCGTGACCATTGGAAAGAGTCATTCAATTTCTCTCTCTTGGGTCTCCCTGCAACAAAATGTGTGCAATGCTGCTTGGAGAAAGAGAACGCAACAGTAACGTGACTGGTGTGGGAGGGGGATTTTTCATTTGGGGAGGCTTTGGGATCACAAAGGGTTGAATGGCCATGCCCTCCATCATGCTTTCTGCTTAATGTGACAACATTAAAAACAAATATTTGTGCACTGCAGAAAGAGGCAATGAATGGATTGGCCCCTGGACACTCCATGTCTTCTGCTGGCAACAACCATACAGCTGTAATGCCAGATGAAACTCTTGTATCTCAGTGTCCTAAAAAATGCTGTCGCACCTGAGGAAGAGTCTGGATTAGAAGGAAAAACCACCCCACTGCAACTGATCCAGCTCTAACAGTCTTGCCAATGGGGCAGGCAGGGGGCATCAGGACCAATTGTCCTGGAGCCCAGTGATTCAAAAGTGCCCAGGGCTGAAGCCATTGGCCATTTAAACCGCACAGTGTGCTCCAGATGGTGCTAAGGGGGGGACTGAGGGTGCAGTGCAGTTTAGTCAGCGCTGAGGGCTGGCTGCCCCCAGCACCACCCCTTCTGCCTGAAGCCCCACCCCTCCTGGAAGCATGGAGCCACCACCTCCCACCTTGCCCAGGGGCCCGGCAATTCTGTTGGCCCCCCTGAGCACTGACCTCTTTAAATCATTATTTGAGGACTACGGTAACTCCGCCAGAGGTTCTGGGTCTATTACAGAATTGGGTAGGTGAGATTATATGGCCCGCGACGTGCAGGAGGTCAGACTAGGTGAGCATGATGGTCCCTTCTGACCTTATAGTCTGAGTCTGTCTGGCCCCTCCCCCTCAGGCCCAGTCCCCCTGAGATAATGGGTACAGAAAACTTCAGCAGTAAGTGGATTTTGTGTCTATGCTTTTCAGTGATCGTAAAGATGTTTGAGTGGACTGGCTGGATCAACAAATTGTGGTAGCTGAAAAGCCAGATGAGCAAGCTGAGTCTTGCCCTGTGCCCTAAAAATGGCTTAGGTGCAGGAACTTTGATATCCTATGTAGCTGGTTCAAATCCAGTTTAGGTTACTTGTAACTGGATCTTGTGGCTACCTGAGGGCTCTTGGAGTCCTACATTATGGATAGGTCTGCACTAAAAGGGAAGGTCAAATTAAGATACACAACTCCAGCTACTTTAATTACATAGCTGGAGTGGACCTACCTGAATTTGAGTTTTCTCGCTGTCCCCACAGTGGGAGGCCAATGGGAGCAAACGCTCCCATCAGCTTCCCTTACTCCTTGCAGGGGCAGGCGTACTGACTGCCAACAGGGACACCCTCTGAGTTTGATTTAGTGGGTCTTTACTAGACTCGCTAAATTGAACTCCAGAATATTGATCATGGCAGAGTCGGTCTTCTGCATTGTGAAGGCGTGGCAAATGAGTTTGATTAAGCAGTGGGTTATACAGTTGTGTGACGTTGTACAGATACAGCAAAGGGCATGCTTCAAAGCTTGGTTTGAACTGGCTAACAGCACAATAGTCACATTGAGATTCATTGAGATTCCTCTGAAATGAGAAGCAGTGACTTTTAATAAAGCGGGCTGTCCATTGCATAACAAGCATTAATAAAGATCCTGTACCAGGAAACTTCTTACAACTGCATAAATGAGTCCACCTGTAACTTTTTCCTCACTGTTGTTGCTTTTATTAAGAGTGGCCCTAATACAGAAACACACTCACCATTTCCTGCTGATCCTGTCAGATTTATCTGCAGATAACTGACCTCAGATAACACTTGCAAAAGTACAGAGCAATTATTATTATTTGTATTGAAAGCCCTGATCAAGATTGGGGCCCCATCATGGCAGGTTCTTTAAAAACACATTCATGTTTCCCAAAGCTAATCCACACAAAGCATAGTGCATCCCTCACAACTAGGTTTACCACTGTCCAGGTTTTCCCTGATATGTCCTCTGATCCTCTGGCTGGGCAGATTTTTCAAATTAGAGGAAATGTCCAGGATTTTTGTGAATCAGACCTAGCAAGTCAGAAAGAGCTGGCTCCATATCCCAATGGGTCCCTCCCTGCATCTGGAGCTGCCAGATCCCACTCACCCAAGCCCTGGCTCCCAGGACTGGGGAGAGAGAGGCAGGGAGGCACTGACAAATGGCTGGTGCTGCATCCCGAGGCCTGTGGCAGGGTGCAACAATGCCCTCACCTCAAGAGTGAGGCTCTAGCATGCCCTCAGCACATGTACTGTCCTCGGCACCTCCCAGATACTCTCCTCCCACACCTCTTCCAGCACCCTCCAGATACCCCCTTCTATTCCCTCCAATTGTATCCCCCTCCAGCAATATCCTCTTTCTGGGAACCTGAAAGATGCTAATCAGAACAACTGCACAGCTTTGTTTGCATTGTACTTGGTTACAGAGCTGGGTTCAAGCTTGCTTGGGCAAACCAGAAGAATGTGTGTGGGGGGGGGGGGGAGGAAAGAAATTCTGATGCAAAAGTAACCACAGCCAATATATCTCATGGAAAGCACCCACTTATGTCAGCCTAACTTTCAAGAGGAACATTCTTTATCCCCAGTACCCAACATAAGGCTTGCATTTAGATAGCACAGCATCGGTTTTAATTAAAGCATCATGACAATAAACCGTAGAATTAAATTACACAGGGAGAAATGGTCTGTGATCTCCAGTAGTTTAGTCAACCCCCCCCCCCAAAATGCCTTGCCAAACCTTGAACTCTTTTAGATTCCCCCAGCCCTACCAGTCACCTGCTGTAAATGCTGAATCACCATGTGACATCTCGAGATTTAATGCCAAATCTGCCCTTCCCAGAGTGCCAGAGCTGCAGTTCTGAGAGCTCCAGTTTCCTGTGCACCAGCATAACATTAGAATCTGACCCTCACTGCTTTAAGGACAAACAGAGAGCTCCGTTCTGAGATCTCTTAAATGGTATAAAGCAGGCTATAAACTAAAGAAACTGGAGTTACACTGCTGAATAATTAGGATGAAATCAGAATCAGGGCTACACTAATTACTTTAGACACATCTTTTGTTTTGTACACTGAAGTAAATAGATCTGCTTTTCTTGCAGAAATGCTATGTTTGAGGAAAGAAACCAACCAAATGATTCTACTGCTAATTTTCTGTAATTCTCATACAGATTTGAGCACATCCATTTCAGAGCTCAGTCACTTGGATCTCCTTTCTTTACAAGCACATGGAAGCAAACAGATGCCGTTCACATCACACATTTGAAATCCGTGTGAATCTATTTCAGAGCATTGTCATATGCTTTCCCCTCCATGTTAAATAACCAGGGAAATGCAATGCAAAGAAATTATTAATAGTAGAGCTAGTCAGGAAATTTCTGTCAGAATATTTTCCCATTGAAATATGCCATTTTGTCAGAATCAAAACTTTCCATGGGAATGTGTCAATTTTGATGAAATTTTGTTAAAAAAATGCACTATAAACTTATCAGAATGGAGCAATTTGGAGCAGGCCAAATTGGTAAGGCCAGCCCTGCTCCACAGATGCCAAGGAACCTTTGCAATATTTATGCTTTTTGATTCATTCGCAAAAATGTGTTTGTTAAATGTCACTTGGGTGAACTGTGTAACAATGTTTCAAATGCATTCTGTCAACATTTCCCTGCCAAGTTTTAATTCAGCTAGTAGTAATGATACAGTTGCTGTGTGGCTTCACTATTGTTAAAAGAGGCTGAGGATAAGTGCTGAAGGCTAATGGGAAAGGAGCATGTAACAATTGGGGTTTTGCCTCAGGAATTAATAAAGCACTTAGTTTCATGTCACACTTCTGTCCTGCACGCAGATTTTATTCAGTTTTTAGTTTAGGTAATATTTACATTACTGCAAATTTGAGCTTATATCCAAGAGGTGTATATTCTTATCCCAATGCACAAAGAATCAGGCAGATTAGTATCCCTGCATCAAAATGAAAATAGCCTTAAGTGTGTGGGGCATCTAGTAAAGAACACAATAAAATGTCCTTTTCAGTACAAAACTTTCCTTTAAACATGTAATTTGTTTTATACAAAAGTGTATACAGGTTGAACCTCTGTTCATACAAAAGTGTGAACAGGTTGAGAGGTTAAAGCGATTGGGACTTTTCAGTTTAGAAAAGAGGAGACTGAGGGGGGATATGATAGAGGTGTATAAAATCATGAGTGGTGTGGAGAGGGCGAATAAAGAAAAGTTATCTATTAGTTCCCATAATATAAGGACTAGAGGACACCAAATTAAATTAATGGGTAGCAGGTTTAAAACTAATAAAAGAAAGTTCTTCTTCACACAGCACATAGTCAACCTGTGGAACTCCTTGCCAGAGGAGGCTGTGAAGGCTAGGACTATAACAGAGTTTAAAGAGAAGCTAGATAATTTCATGGAGGTTAGGTCCATAAAAGGCTATTAGCCAGGGGATAGAAATGGTGTCCCTGGCCTCTGTTTGTCAGAGGCTGGAGAAGGATGGCAGGAGACAAATCGCTTGATCATTGTCTTCGGTCCACCCTCTCTGGGGCACCTGGTGCTGGCCACTGTCGGCAGACAGGCTACTGGGCTAGATGGACCTTTGGTCTGACCCAGTACGGCCTTTCTTATGTTATGTTCTTATGTTCTCTCTAGTCCAGAACTCTCAGGTCTGGAAACATCCATCATCCAGAATGGTTTTAGTGAGCCAGATATCCACTTTTCATGAGTGTGGCCAAGTTTCCCACAGTCCCATAAAGTTTGTTTACAGCCACCAGTCCTAGTGCTCAGTGTTCTGTGATGTTAGTTAGCTCTAATTTACCCCTAAATGTGCTCTAACAGCCCAGTAAACAGTAGTAGTGTTGGTAATGCTACTAGACAATACTGACCTCCCATGGTCAGAAAACCAGAAAATTCTCTGGTTCAGAACTGGTTGGGTCTCAAGGGTGCCACACTAGAGAGGTTCAATCTGTATTTGTAAATCAGCCTTTGCAAAAGTCCCTGAAAGGAAGGCTTAAGATATGTCAAATACAGGAACCTAAAGTTAGGGTTCTAAATTCACATTTAGGTACTGAAAAAATGACCTAATTTGGGAACTGCACGGTTCTCAGTATGTTTGAAAATCAGACCTTTTTTAGGTGCCCAGTGTGAATTTAGAGGCAAATTTAGGCTCATATTTTTTAAAAACTAGGCCAAATGTATTAAAATATACTTTCAAATAACAGTTAAAGACTTTTTTGTAAAACAGTACAACAATTCACTGTTAGTATTTTTACAAAGAGATAAAAAATGAGTTATATTTTGATATGGTCCCTTTGGGACAAAGGTATATTGAAAACACGGGAGTGTATTGATCTTGTTTTTAATAAACAACTCTCCAGAAACTTAATAACTTATACCAGTGAATATGTTTCTTATGTCAGAAACAAACCATAAATATGAGCAATTATTTATATCCCACTTATAAAATAGTCAACTTTTGGCCCATCCTTTACAAAGGGTGCTTATGATCAGGAGGGAAGGCAGTTTGGAATCCTTGCAGATATTTATTTATCTATTTATTCTAATTTGTGAAGCAAACCAATCAAATGTATTTATAAGACCTTAAGTTGGCCTTTTTCATTCCCTCATCATAGATGACCCCAGTCAGCCCTTTTAACAGGTAATGTTTTGTCCAGCTTGGTTATAGTAGTATTTCTTCTGTACTCCTTGAATTTCTGTAATTTCATTCTCCATTATAATATTCATGGTTCTATCTACAGTGCAGTTAAAATAGTTTGCATCTATGATTATGTATGTATAATACAACCCCCTCTGTTTTCCATATTGGTATTTTATAGATTTTGCTATGCTTGTATCATTTGAAATTAATCAATTTTGACACAGTAAAACCAACCAGTTTGACGGACTGTTTTATAAAGATATTTTAACAGTTTAGTGCCTGGTTCAGGGAGGCATTTTATGCACCTGTGTAAGTGTGATTCACTTTCAGTGGTTTCCTGAATAATGATGGTTCCTGATTTGATGCTTATTATGGAGCTTTTGCGGGAGAGCCCTGTGGTTAACGGAGAAAAAGGTCTCTCTGATGGTAGTGAGAGAATGCCTCTTTTTTACAAATGAGTGTGGTTGCTCTGTATCTTAACGACAAAGGTTGTTTTTTCATTGCTACTGTGATAACTTATTGACAAGATCATTATTAAAAATATCTACACTCTTTTGCAGGTTAACGAAATCTACCATGACGAGTCCTTAGGTGCCCACATTAATGTTGTTTTGGTGAGGATAATCATGTTGAGCTATGGGAAAGTAAGTAAAAGCTAATTTTAGTAATGGATTAAGATGTTTTCAGGATTCTTTTAATGAACTGTGTAATTCATTTATGACATACACTGCTCTGTTGTAATTTATTCATTGCCCGTGTGTCTATTAATATAGCATTAATGAATAACATGGATTTTACATCTACACTTGTTTGTTTGTTAGGTGAAATGAAGTGCATTGTGGGCTCCATCCTGTTGAGCATGATGGCTCTGATCCAGTAAATTTCTTAAGCTTATGCTTACCTAAAGATGGACAATGCATGCTTTAAGTTAAGCATTTTCTTTGCTGGATTGGAGCCAGAGTGCCTTGTGCTTTACAGAATCAAATCAAAATTAAGAGTGTACAATTTTTTTAAACCATTCTGATGCTGTTTCTGTGGGATGGCACAGTTTATAGACAGAACTGTAAAGAACATGGACACAGTGAGTGGTTTTGAAAGTGGGATTGCTTTAAAGCCTTTTTAGTACTTTTACCTCAGTTTTGCTTGAGCAACTTATAATTCCATGGACACTGGAGGAGAGTTATAAGAGCATTTGTAACATTCATTGAATGAGGACAGGACCTGCTAATACCTCTTAGGTACAGCAGCATCTGCAACTATTCAAGTGAAAATATTTTTATGAACTAGTTTGCCTTTTTGTGACTACAGATACTGTCATTGAACATTCGTGAACTGTACCTGATTTGCAGGGACAGCTCAGTATTTAAACATGCAAGTGGCCTAAATAGTATCCATAAACAATAGTCAGTTCAGCTGGGAGTAGCTCCAGCAAGTCAATAGACTTACACTGAGTTACAGCAGCTCAGTGGTTTTCAAACTTTTTTCTCATGACTCAGAAAATGGTTGATGCCCACAACCCAACATAATTTAACTAGAGCATGGGCTCTGGGTTAGGGCTGAGGATGAGAGCTTTGGGGTGTCAGAGGGGGCTCTGGCTTTGTGCAGGGTCTAGGCTGGATCAGAAGGGACTTATCTTGAGCAGCTCCTGGTCAGCGGTGCAGTGGGAGTGCTAAGGCAGCTTCCTGCCTCTCCTGGCACCACAGACCACACTGCGCCCAGAAGCAGCCAGCAGCAGGTTCCCAGCCAATGGGAGCGCAGAGCCAGTGTTCAGAGCAGGAGCAGTGCACGGAGCCCTGTGCGCTCTCTCCACCCCCATGTAGGAATCCAGCCTGCTGCCAGCTGCTTCTAGAACACAGCGCAGTCTGCGGTGCCAGAACAGGCAGGTAGCCGCCTTAGCTCCCCGCTGGTCACCTGATCCCCCTGCAGCAACAGAGACCCAGTGCCTGACATTCCACTACCCAGTGCTGGATTGCAACCCCTAGCTGAAGATTTGATATGGCACCAGCTCTTTGCTCAGTATCAGGGTGTTGCGCTTTGGAGATGTAACCCCCTTTTTCCTCCCTGGGTTATTTGGGAGCAGGTCACACTCACAGGTGTGCCTGGGTGCCTGATGTTTTTAGCATAAAAGGAGATCCTGAGTATCCCAGTGGTGATGTTGTTTCATTGGGGATTCCCTATCCACCCCCTTGCTTCAGTCCCTTGCTCCTAAAGAATATACAATGGCAGTGCCTTCACCTGGCTGGCCCTGTACACACTTATGGTGTGCTTTGGGAGTCTCCAGAAAATAAAATGATTCCAGTTATAACTCCAAGACAACAATTATAAATAAGATATATCCAGGAGCGGCCTGAGGCCGGCTGCGGCAGCTGGTGCCCCAGGCGGAATGCGCGATCAGCGCCCCCGCCTGCAGGGCCGTCAATGGACTGACGTCATCGGCGGGCGGGCGCCCCAGGCGCTCCTGTGACATCATCATTGGGCGCCCCAGGCGGTGGCAGCACCCTAGGCGGCGGCTGAGTCCGCCTATAGCCACGGGCCACCCCCTGGATATATCTAATTGATTAAATTAGAATTAGCACATCTTTATTTAACAACTTAAAGAAACCAGGTTTAACAGATTAAAAGTGAACAAAATCAATTAAAAATACACAGAAAGAAAGGAAACTTATCTATCTGACATTTGCATTGCCACCACTTATCCCACCCTGGAGTGTGTACTCCTCTGGAGTCGGAGTCCCAGACACTTGCTTGCATGGGCATGCTTGAAGGTCTGCAGGTGGAGTGGAGATAGCACGGTGCAGGTTCTGTGTGTGTTAGTCCAAGCTGAGCAGCCAGCTGCAAAATCCCTCTGCTACTGGTGAAGGCCCCACCAAATGCCAGCAGCTCTGGTTCCCTGGGCAGATCACTTTGGCTCTCATTGGATCCAGAGTCAGTTTATCTTTTGTGCTCCGTCCCAGGCAGCACTTTTCCAAACAGCCCAGTTACTCACAGTCACATCCTGTTTAAGTTTATGTAAGATCTTCCCAGCCACAGTCACAGCCAGGATCTCTCCCCTCCAGAGACAATCAACAGCAGCCCTCAAAGCAGCCTGCTAGATCCAAGCCCCAGAAGTAACAGTAACAGGATCTAGCTGTAACACAACAGCTCCTGGCCTGGAAAAGGCTTCTTACTAGCAGCCTGGCTCCTCTCCCCAAAAATGGAGCCTAGCCTAACCCTCTGTCTGCATAGCCTGGAAGAGGCACCGTTCCCCCCCCTTTTTCCTAAGGCTCATGGGAGTTGTAGTCTCTAGGGCTAGATTATAGCACAAAGGATCCTCCCAGTAAAAGTCAGAGGACTGTGTTAGAACTAAGGGGATGTGCACACGTTGAAACAATCCAAGAGTCAAATGCCCTGTTTGGCTTCACTGTGTGAAAATGTCACCACAGAATCTTGTTTGAGTAACATGTTGGTTTAGAACCTTTGCGCTAGATACCTTGTTGGCTACATTCCAAGCAGTTTAGTATCTATCTCACCAGCCTGATAAATAACCATAATAATTATACTGGGGTTCAGTAATGGAGAGATATGGGTAAGTGACGCACTCGTTTTCCTTTGAGCTTGTGACCCAGCTGTGGGTTATTGCAAGTACCCCTCCCCCCATCCAACAACCTTTCACTGTATTGTTTTTAAGAGGATTATTTTATGTTATACAATATGGCATCATTTGGTGAGGGTAACCCAGACAATATTGTAGGTTGCATAGCAACCAGCTCTCCAATGGCTGTTTTCTAAAGGCATCACAGTCACAGAACTGCACTCATTGTCAGTGTTTTCCCAGCAATAAAATAAACCCAGCTGCACTAAGTTTCGGGTCCTTGAAATTTCAGTAATTAGATGAAAATGAACAAGTACAGAAGGGATACAAGAAGTTGTTCCTCAGTATTCTTTGTGGTAATATATTGCTGCTATCTAATGAATTGAAATCAAAACATCTGAGAGAATTGAATTAAAATGGCCCATTTTTTCATGGTCAAATTATTGCTTCTTCACTTAAGCCAAGCATAAGAAAATTGATATATTTTCATATGGAATAAGGCTAGACTGTAACCTTTCAATCTGTCTTGAGTAAAGGGTAGAGTCAAAATTCATTGACTTTCTGGGTCCCCTCTTGTTTATATCAGTAGCAGATTTCTGTCCCCTCTTCTGCATAAACACAACTACACCAGCAGACATGTTGGGGGCACGTGGTGTCAAAGCTCCACCCAGGCCTATTTTTGCACCATCCCTGTGAGTGGGATGGGGTATTGGCTCTCCTGAGCCTGTTTTCTGCACTGTACCATGAACATAAGAACATAAGAACGGCCGTACTGGGTCAGACCAAAGGTCCATCTAGCCCAGTATCCTGTCTGCCGACAGTGGCCAGCACCAGGTGCCCCAGAGAGGGTGGACCGAAGACAATGATCAAGCGATTTGTCTCCTGCCATCCCTCTCCAGCCTCTGACAAACAGAGGCCAGGACACCATTTTATCCCCTGGCTAATAGCCTTTTATGGACCTAACCTCCATGAAATTATCTAGCTTCTAAACTCTATTATAGTCCTAGCCTTCACAGCCTCCTCTGGCAAGGAGTTCCACAGGCTGACTACACGCTGTGTGAAGAAGAACTTTCTTTTATTTGTTTTAAACCTGCAACCCATTAATTTCATTTGGTGTCCTCTAGTTCTTCTATTTAGGAACTAATAAATAACTTTTCTTTATCAGCCCTCTCCACACCACTCATGATTTTATATACCTCTATCATATCCCCTCAGTCTCCTCTTTTCTAAACTGAAAAGTCCCAGTCGCTTTAACCTCTCCTCATATGGGACCCGTTCCAAACCCCTAATCATTTTAGTTGCCCTTTCTGAACCCTTTCCAAGGCCAAAATATCTTTTTGAGGTGAGGAGACCACATCTGTACACAGTATTCAAGATGTGGGCGTACCATAGTTTTATACAGGGGCAGTAAGATATTCTGGGTCTTATTTTCTATCCCTTTCTTAATAATTCCTAGCATCCTATTTGCCTTTTTGACCGCCGCTGCATACTGTATGGAAGTTTTCAGAGAACTGTCCACGATAACTCCAAGATCTCTTTCCTGATTTGTCGTAGCCAAATTAGCCCCCATCATACTGTACGTATAGTTGGGGTTATTTTTCCCGATGTGCATTACTTTACACTTATCCACATTAAATTTCATTTGCCATTTTGTTGCCCAATCACTCAGTTTGGTGAGATCTTCTTGGAGTCCTCACAGTCTGCTTCTGTCTTGACTATCCTAAACAGTTTGGTATCATCTGCAAACTTTACCACCTCACTGCTTACCCCTTTCTCCAGATCATTTATGAATAAGTTGAACAGGATTGGTCCTAGGACTGACCCTTGGGGGACACCACTAGTTACCCTCTCCATTCTGAAAATTTACCATTTATTCCTACCCTTTGTTTCCTGTCTTTTAACCAGTTCTCAATCCAAGAAAGGACCTTCCTCTTATCCCATGGCCATGTAATTTACACAAGAGCCTTTGGTGAGGGACCTTGTCAAAGGCTTTCTGAAAATCTAAGTATACTATATCTACTGGATCCCCTTGTCCGCATGTTTGTTAACCCTTCAAAGAACTCTAATAGATTAGTAAGACAGGATTTCCCTTTACAGAGACCATGTTGACTTTTGTCCAACAAATTATGTTCTTCTACATGCTTCACAATTTTATTCTTTACTATTGTTTCGACTAATTTGCCCGGTACTGAAGTTAGACTTACCAGTCTGTAATTGCCCGGATCGCCTCTAGAGCCCTTTTTAAATATTGGTATCACATTGGCTACCTTCCAGTCATTAGATACGGAAGCCGATTTAAGGGATAGGTTACAAACCACAGATAATAGTTCAGCAATTTCCCATTTGAGTTCTTTTAGAACCCTTGGATGAATGCCATCCGGTCCCGGAGATTTGTTAACATTAAGTTTTTCTATTTGTTCCAAAACCTCCTCTAATGACACTTCCATCCGGGACAGTTCCTCAGATTCATCACCCACAAAGGACGGTGCAGATTTGGGAATCTCCCAACGTCCTCAGCCGTGAAGACTGAAGCAAAGAAATCATTTAGTTTCTCCAATGGCTTTATCGTCCTTGATTGCGCCTTTTATAGTTCGATCGTCCTAGGGGACCCACAGGTTTTTAGCAGGCTTCCTGCTTCTAATGTACTTAAAAACATTTTGTTATTTCTTTTTGAGTTTTTGGCTAGCTGTTCCTCAAAATCTTTTTTTGCTTTTCTTATTACATTTTGACACTTGATTTGACAGTGTTTATGTTCCTTTCTATTTATCTCACTAGGATTGGACTTCCACTTCTTAAAAGATGCCTTTTGTCCCTCACTGCTTCTTTTACATGGTGGTTAAGCCACAGTGATGCTTTTTAGGTCTCTTGCTATGTTTTTTAATTTGGGGTATACATTTAAGTTGGGCCTCTATTATGGTGTCTTTAAAAGTTTCCATGCAGCTTGCAGGATTTGGCTCTAGTCACTGTGCCTTTTAATTTCTGTTTAACTAACCTCCTCATTTTTGTGTAATTCCTTTTGAGATTAAATGCCAGGGTGCTGGACTGCTGAGGTGTTCTTCCCACCACAGGAATGTTGAATGTTATTATATTATGGTCACTATTCCCAAGCGGTCCTGTAATGGTTATTTCCTGACCTGATCCTGCGCTCCACTCAGGACTAAATCGAGAATTGCCTCTCCTTGTGGGTTCCTGCACCAGCTGCTCCAAGAAGCAGTCATTTAAGCCATTGAGAAATTTTATCTCCGCTTCTCTTCCTGAGGTGACATGTATCCAGTCAATATGGGGGTAATTAAAATCCCCATTATTATAGAGTTCTTTATTTTGGTAGCCTCTCTAATCTCCTCAGCATTTCAATGTCAGTATCGCTGTCCTGGTCAGGTGGTCGGTAATATATCCCTACTGCTAATTTCTTATTATTGGAGCATGGAATTACTATCCATAGCGATTCTATTGAACATGTTGATTCACTTAATATTTTTATTTCATTTGATTCTACATTATCTTTCACATACAGTGCCACTCCGCCACCCACCCGGCCTGCTCTATCCTTTCGATATATTTTATATCCCGGTATGATTGTGTCCTACAGATTTTCCTCATTCCACCAGGTTTCAGTGATGCCTATTATGTCAATCTCCTCATTTAATACTAGGTACTCTAGTTCACCCATCTTATTAGTCAGACTCTAGCATTTGTGTAGAAGCACTTTAAAAATTTGCCACTGCTTATTTGTCTGCCCTTCCCTGATGCATTGGATTCCTTTGTATGCGGTTGTTTGTCTGCTCTGGCCCATGGTTTGCCCTCTCCCTCCTCTCTTTCTGACTACAGCTTAGAGAATCTCTATCAATGGATTCTCCTCTAAGAGAAGTCTCCCTCCGATTTACGTGCATCTCCGCACCAATCGGCTTTCCCCATCTCTTAGTTTAAAAACTGCTCTACGGCCTTTTAATGTTTAGTGCCAGCAGTCTGGTTCCACCTGGTTTAGGTGGAGCCCATCCTTCCTGTATAGGCTCCCCTCTCCCAAAAGTGTCCCCAGTTCCTAATAAATCCAAACCTCTCTTCCCTACACCATCGTCTCATCCACGCATTGAGACTCTGAATCTCTGCCTGCCTACCTGGCCCTGCGCGTGGAACTGGAAGCATTTCCAAGAATGCCACCATAGAGGTCCTGGATTTCAGTCTCTTTCCTAGCAGCCTAAATTTGGCCTCCAGGACATCTCTCCTACCCTTCCCTACGTCATTGGTACCTACATGTACCACGACCACCGGCTCCTCCCCAGCACTACACATAAGTCTATCTAGATGCCTCGAGAGATCCGCAACCTTCGCACCAGGCAGGCAAGTGACCATACGGTTCTCCCGGTCATCACAAACCCAACTATCTATGTTTCTAATGATTGAATCACCCACTACTAACACCTGCCTCTTCCTAACTGGCATTCCCTCCCCCTCAGAGGTATCCTCAGTGCGAAAGGATACCGCAACATGAAGCATTTAGTCCACACAAAAGACACTTTCTCTCCACTCCCTCCCCCTGAACAGGCCTATAAAGCAAACAATGATTGTGTCCTTAATCAGTTACTTGAAAATGGGTTATTTGGGCTGCATGTGCCATTTCAGCCATACCTATGACAGCAAAGGAATAGTGAGGAAATTTGTTCAGTCAAATGCATATTTACCAATTAACTTTGTCTGATTTAGTTTGTCTCTTTCTAATTTTAATCTGGATTCAGTTTCATAATTCATGAGAGATACGCAATGGGTGAGGTAATATCTTCTACTGGACCAATTTCTGTTTGTGGGTAGGACAAGATTTTGAGCCTCTGGAAAGCTATCACCCATAACAATTCAAACATATTATTTGATATAACAGCTCTGTAATCCAGTCTAATATTGAAATAATCACAGTGAAATAAACCAAATAACAAATAGAAAACCCACGGAGATGATGAATGACATGAAAATGAATAAAAATGCCAATCTGTAGCAGGAAGATTCCTAAGATTTTGATGGTGCTTTATATTCCAAAGCACTGAACAAACAAGTGCTAATTTATCCTCCCAACTCCCTGTAAAGTAGGCAAGTAAAAATTATTCCCATTTTACAGATATGAATGTTCCAGTGATACACAGCAAGTCACTGGCAGACCAGCGTTTAGAATTCTTACATTGCTGACTTCTACCACCATGCTCAGTCCACTAGACAATACTGCTTCTGCACAAATGTAGCAAGTACACTAGAATATGTGTGCCTCTCATCGCAGCAAGAGAGAGCGAGCAAGACACACAAGAACCGTATCAGGCATCATTCAGACAGAAAAGAATTCAGGAAGGATTTTTCTCTAGGAGTGTTTGGGCGCAGTTCATCAAATGGACACCAGGGTTAAAATCTTGGTTCTACTGATTCCTGGGGCCAGGATTTCATCTCGTATTTTTTTCAAGAGATGATGTTTTATGTATCCTCATCATTTGAAGCTTGGAGCCAGCTTCCTTTTTACACCATTCTTCACAGAAGGGTAATGTGAGCAGTGGTATAGCTACAGCAGGCCCCAGGGCAAGGTTGGAGAAGGGCCTGGCTCTGCACCCCTGGAAGGGGTGGGGCAGAAGGGGCGGAGCCTAAAGCAGTCAGCCCTTAGTGCTGCCTGGACTGTGGCTCTGGACCCCCCCAGCCTTCAAAGATGCATGGAGTGGCACTCCTGCTAAAGTTAAAATGGACTGGGGTTCTGGCTGCCACCACTACCAAAGTAGCAGCGGTCGAGAGCTCTGGGCACCTTTAAAATGGTGGGTCCCTCTGCCCCCCTCCTGCCAGCGGGCCTGAATGTGAGTAATGTCGCCAGTCCCCTGGTGTTGGGAGGAGGGAGCAAAAGGGACCGTTGTCCCGGAGCCCGGTGATTCCAAAGGCTGTGGCCTCTGGCAGTGGTGGATGACGGCATTCCGGGCTCTTTTATCCACCCTGAGAGCCCTGTGCAGCACACCCTAGGCAGTGCTGAGGGCTACTTGGGGGAGGCAGCAGTGCAGTACGTTCTGGGCAGTGCTCCGGCTGGTTGCCCCCAGTCTTGCCCCTTCTGCCCGAGGCCCCGCCTCTTCCGGGAGCATGAAGTCAGCCTCTCCGCCTTGTCCCGGGGCCCAGCAATTCTGTCAGCTCCACTGAATGTAGATAAGATGGAACTACAAGTATGGAGAGGCTGGAAGGAAGAGCCCAAGCCTATCTGATACTGAATGAGGTGCCTGACCTGACCGCTCTCCATTTGCTCCTGGTTGGTTTGGAAAGGGGACTGCTGTAGTGTGGGGGCTCAGCTGGGTGAGCTGCTGCATGCTCTATACTTCTACTGACATCAGTGGGCATAGAAGGCTCTTAGTAGCAGCTTACAGAAAGAATGCACTTTTGCCAAACTGGTAACTGTTACCGATGGTATTTATTTATTTAATCAGTCAGTCCTTTATTATTCTCATTAGTGCTTATTACATTAATTGCAGCAACACCAAAAAGCACCAGTCAGGATTCTGCTAGGTACTATCTCAGCACATAGGAAGACAGGAACTTGGACCCCAAATGCATGTAGTCTAAGGCCCTGATGCTGCACTTGACCCGGTGCAGGTGTCGAATGAGTTGCAGGACCCACCCCTAGGTATTATTTATTTGTGCCTGGAGCTTTGCTTGTTGTGTTGCTGTGTATGTAACTTTGCACCATTTTCCCATTAGTTTATCTGAGGGGTAGAAGGATATTTTACCCTCTTTCATTCCGTGGAAATGAATTAATCACCTTCATTTTAAATTAGACCCACCACCTATTATTTCTCAGCTCATTTTGTTGCAGGTCTTGCTACACTGGCTGACTCCGTACACTGTACTTTATATTTCCAATTTTCTCATGGCAGATGAAAATCGGTGTTGATAAATGCAAAGTAATGCACTTTAGAAAATATAATCCTGACTATACATATAAAATGATGAGACCCATATTAGCTGTTACCACTCAAAAAAGAGATCATGGAATCATCATAGATAGTTCTCTGAAAACATCCATTCAATGTATAGTGACAGGTCAAAAAACAAAATGTTGGGAATCATCAAGGAACATAAGAACATAATAAGAACATAAGAATGGCCATACTGGGTCAGACCAAAGGTCCATCTAGCCCAGTAGCCTGTCTGCCGACAGTGGCCAGCGCCAGGTGCCCCGGAGGGGGTGGACCGAAGACAATGATCAAGCGATTTGTCTCGTGCCATCCATCTCTAGCCTCTGACAAACAGAGGTCAGGGACACCGTTCCTACCCCCTGGCTAATAGCCTTTTATGGACCTAACCTCCATGAATTTATCTAGCTTCTCTTTAAACTCTGTTATAGGTCTAGCCTTCACAGCCTCCTCTGGCAAGGAGTTCCACAGGTTGACTATGCACTGTGTGAAGAAGAATTTTCGCGTATTAGTTTTAAACTTGCTACCCATTAATTTCATTTGGTGTCCTCTAGTCCTTATATTATGGGAACTAATGAATAACTTTTCTTTATTCACCCTCTCCACACCACTCATGATTTTATATACCTCTATCATATCCCCCCTCAGTCTCCTCTTTTCCAATCTGAAAAGTCCAGTCGCTTTAGCCTCTCCTCATATGGGACCTGTTCCAAACCCCTAATCATTTTAGTTGCCCTTTTCTGAACCCTTTCCAAGGCCAAAATATCTTTTTTGAGGTGAGGAGACCACATCTGTACACAGTACTCAAGATGTGGGCGTACCATAGTTTTATACAGGGGCAGTAAGATATTCTGTGTCTTATTTTCTATCCCTTTCTTAATAATTCCTAACATTCTATTTGTCTTTTTGACCGCCAATGATTATCAAATGATTGATAATAAGACAGAATTATCAAATGATTGATAATAAGACAGAAAATAGCATATTACCTGTGTATAAATCCATGGTATACCTACATTGTAAATACTGCATGCTCCATCTAAAAAAAAAAAGATAAATTGGAATTTGAAAAGGTTCAGAAAAGGGAAACAAAAATCGTTAGGGGGTATAGAAAAGCTTCTATCTGAGGAGTGATTAATAAGACTTTTCAGCTAGGAAAAGAGATGATTAAGGGGGGATATGATAGAAGTCTATAAAATCATGACTGGTGTGGAGAAAATAAATAAGGAAGTGTTATTTACTCCCCATAACACAAGAAATGAAATTAATAGACAAGAAGTTTAAAACAAACAAAAAGAAGCATTTTTTTTCACACAATACACAATCATCCTGTGGAACTCCTTGCCAGAGGATGTTGAGAGGTCTAACTATAATGGGATAAAAAAAAAGAACTAGATGAGTTAATGGAACATAGGCCCATCAATGGGCAGGACGGGCAAGGATGATGTCCCTAGCCTCTGTTTGCCAGAAACTGGGAATTGGTGACAGGGGATGGATCACTTGATAATTACCTGCTCTGTGCATTCCCTCTGGGGCATCTGGCATTTACCACTGCTGGAAAACCGCATACTGGGCTAGATGGACCTTTGGCTAGATGGAGCTCTTTCTGTTAGTCTGGTTACCATGGACACCAGATATCCCCCCCCCCTTTTATTTATTTTCCTTATCAAGTTCAGTATGACAGGGGAGAATAAATAAGTTAATATAATATCAAATAAATAACAGAAATGCCATATAGCAATAATGTGAACAGAGTATTTTATGGAGTGCTCGCTCATTTAGAATAGGGAAAGCATACATTTAGATCACCTCAAAAATATGTGTGCAGCAGCATTCTTTCCCTGTCAGTGCTTTGAAATCTAACAAGTTATGCTTCTACTTATCACTTTCTGGAGCTTCTGCACATTCCAAAGCATGGCCCTGTGTTGCCAGTTGTTACTCTTGGAGCACCATCTAATGGATGAGTTATGAAAGGTCCCTTTTTGCTAAGAAGATGACAAGCCAAAGTTCTTTGCATTCTTGTCATTAGATACCCATTTAGCATCAATGTACAACCAAAGCCAGTTCATCCAAATCCCAGTTAACCAAAACCCTCAGTTAACCAAAATGAGATCATGTTCCTGATATCAATATGTGGCTCATAGAGATTCCCAATTTTAATGTTCCTGGAAACTGAATTACTTTGGATTACATTTTTTTCTAGTATGCACCAATGAAAATGTTTAATATTTGGAAAATCTCTAATGTTCCATAGGGAAGAATCTTGACTCAATGTGCAGCATCAGTCAAAAAAGCCAACAGATTGTTAGGAATCATTTTAAAAGAGATAGACAATAAGACAGGGAATATTTTATTGCCTCTGTATAAATCCATAGCATGCCCAAATCTTGAATACTGTATACAGATGTGGTTGCTTCATCTCAAAAAAGGTATTTTAGCATTGGAAAAAGTTCAGAAAAGGACAACAAAAATTGTTAGGGGTTTGGAACTGGCTGCCATATGAAGAGAGATTAAAAAGACTGGGATTTTTCTGTTTAGAAAAGAGGAGACTAAGGGGGGATATGATAGAGGTCTATAAAATCATGACTGGTGTGGAAAAAGTGAACAAGGAAAAGTTATTTATTTGATCCCATAATATAAGAACTAGGGGTCACCAAATGAAATTAATAGATAGCAGGTTTAAAACAAATGAAATATTTCTTCATACAATACACAGTCATCCTGTGGAACTCCTTGCTAGATAATGTTGTGAAGACTAGGATTTAATAGAGTTCAAAAAAGAACTAGATAAATTCATACAACATCAATGGCTGTTAGCCAGAATGGGTAGAAATGGTATCCCTAGCCTCTGTTTGTCAGGGTGACAGGGGAGGAATCGCTGGATAATTACATGTTCTATTCATTCCCCCTGGGGCACTTGCCATTTGCCACTATCAGAAGACGGGATACTGGGCTAGATGGACTTTTGGTCTGACCCAGTATAGCCATTCTTATATTCTTATGACTATCAGCTGTACCTGCTCTGTCCTCCACACATGGGGGTTGTTCCCTTACCCATCACCTGTCTTTTTGGCAGACCTCTCTTGGTTTTTCTCTTGCCTGAACCCTGTATCATCCAGAAAGTTCCTGGTTCTCTTGCTGCAGTGAGAACAAACAGTTTCTCTCTCCACAGGCAGCCTTCCCACTGATCAGTTGAGTAAGTTCTCCACGGTCCTGCTGGGAAATATGTCCTTTTCAGCTGTTTCTAGACCCAGACAGCTGCAGCACCTGCAAGCTCTTGGCAGCCAGCAACGCAGGAACATCCTTAGCAACCAGTACTACTTGCTTCTTCACCTCCTACTCAGCAAATGCCTGATAGCCCACATACCTCTGTGTTTGCAGACTAGGATTTTTGCCTCACTCAGAATCTCGGGGTTTTTTTGCCCGGTCTGTTTCTACCCCTGATTTTCTCTTCCTCCTTAGAGCCTCCGTTTCTTTGCACAGGGATCAATTCAACCCATGGTCTGCCCTACCCTCTTGTCTACAGTGGGAAATAATATAAAGAGTTATGTAGCATCTTGGTATCTCAGCTTCTGGGATGAAGACCATCCATTCTTTCCATGAACCACCTCCATCATAACTCATGTCCCATCTACCATGCCTGCCTGGAGCCACAGAACCATCCTTATTGTCCCCATGTATTTCTAAGGAGTTCTCTTCAGCAAGATGGAGGTAATAACTCTGAGAGTCTAGTGGTAATAACTCCAGGAGTAGGATCCCAGCAACCTAACCGAAGTTGTGGTGGTTATTATTGCATGCACCCTTGCCTCATCTGCTTTGGGAATCCTTCCTAAACAGCAAAAACCAGGTGTTTAGATAGAGACACCAGCCAGGATTCCCTTTGCATGATTCCACCCTGTGGTGAACAAGGAGTAGTGACCAATGGACCAGTAGATATTCATGCTCAAAGACCTTTGAATATAATTATTATGTCTTCATGATGAAAGTGGAATGAGTGTTTCCTGTCCCTGAGGTGGACTCTTAAATCCTTCCTGCTATCTGAGATCATAGCTTCCCTCTTTAATGGACTTGCCAGTGGGTTTTAAACTTGTAAGTGCTTGACTGCACCATATCTTTTGAGTAAGGCATGTCTGAATCTAAACTCTATCTGGTTTATTAATATGACATTGTCAAAGCTTTCAGTGCTGCAACATTTTTATTTTGCCAAAGTCCAGACATCAATTTGGCAGGCAGTATTTCAGTTTTCCCCCCACTCTCACAACTCCTTTAGGATTTCCCTTCTCCTGTACTCTGTACTGAATTAGAAGACATGACAAATGCATCCTTATGTCTAAACATTAAACATATTTATTTTCTCTCATTTTTGGCACAAGCTAATCTTTGTTCTCCATTAAGGACTTTGAAATGATAAGGGATTAGAGTATTGTATGTACATTTAAATTGCTGTCTGTCTTACTATAGTAACATTGTTGTTCTGGCAACATTATTAGTACAAATGGAAAGCCAGAATTTGTGTATTTCGTACAAATTTTGGAAGACACAGGATAGATCAGTTAGTCATCCATTTTATAGCATCTCACATAGAGTTGCCTTTCATAAGGATTAACTGCACACTTCTGAATATGCTACACCTGGAGTGCTTAAGCAAATGCTATTTTAAAAAACACAAATATTACGATTTCATTCTAAAGTATCTTTTTGTCCCTCATCCAAGAGTAATCACCCAAGTGGTCACTAGGGCCTGGTCTACACTAAAGGGGAAAGTCGACTTAAGATACATAACTCCAGCTATGTTATTTACATAGCTGGAGTCGAAATATCTTAAATCGTGTTTTGGCACTGTCCACACAGTGGAAGGTTGATGGGAGCACATGTTTGTGTCGATTTCCCTTACGTCTCGTGAGGAGCAGAACTACCGGTGAAAACAGGGGTGCCCTCTCTGTTAGAATTAGTGTGTCTTCACTAGATCCACTAAATCGAACCCCAGAAGATCAACTGTGACAGCATTGATCTTCTTCATGGTGTAGACAAGCCCTAGGTGTCACAGGTATGATATGCTCCCCCATAGAAAGTATTGCTTAATGAGTGACTGGCTACATTCTGTGCCATTATCAAGTGGTCTTCTGATGTTGGATGAGTTGAAGTAATGCACTGTGAGTGAGTGAGATGGAACACTCCTGGCTCTCCTTCCCATGCACCATATTCTATAAGGATAAAATGACTCTAAGGACGCATCCTAAATTCATGCCCAACATATCATCCTCATTCCACCTAAACCAGCTAGTGCACTTACCTACATTCCATCCAAAACCACACAACCCCCCGTGGGTGTGTTACATGCATTAGATGTCTGTCACATTCTGGCCTTTTATCTGGACAGAACAAAGACCCTTCGTAAATATCCTAGAATATTTGTATCAATGAGAGGAAGATCAAAAGTTGTGTCTATAGACTATCCACAGAAAAACAATGATAGTCCTGTGACACCTTAAAGAGTAACAACAATATATATAGTATCATGAGTTGTCATGGGGAAAAGCCACTTCATCAGATGATGAACTGGATGGAAATAACACAAACCAAGTTATTTATAACAGGAAAAAAAGGTACCTGTCAATTGTAGGACCGGTGTTAATGAGGCTAATTAAGTGGGCTGGAAGTGTACCATAGTTAGTTCAATTGACAGGTATCTTTTTTTCCCCCTATCATAAATAACTTGGTTTCTGTTATTTTCACTCCAGCTCATCATCTGAAGAAGTGGGTTTTACCCACCAAAGCTCATGGTACTATATATATTTTTGTTAATCTCTAAGGGTATGTCTACACTAGCCCCCTAGTTCGAACTAGGGAGGCTAATGTAGGAATTCGAAGTTGCAAATGAAGCCCGGGATTTAAATATCCATGTGGAATGAGTAACTCGTGGAATGAGGTGTAACAGTTAACTCGAACTAAGGACTTAGCCGCGGGCAGTTAGTTCGGACTAGGGGGATTTAAAAATGGCGCCCAGACGGGAAGATGCAAATAAAGCCCGGGATATTTAAATCCCGGGCTTCATTTGCAACTTCGAATGCCTACATTAGCCTCCCTAGTTCAAACTAGGGGGCTAGTGTAGACATACCCTAAGGTGTCACAGGACTACTCATTTTTAAAGTTACAGACTTACATGGCTGCCCCTCTGAGACTATGCACACAAAGATTATCTAAATGGATAACAAATTACATCCAGTTGTGCTACTCCCTATGCAACACAGAAGCCCCAATGGGCAATAGAAGACTCTCAACAAGAGCTCTAGTGACTTCCATAGCGTTTGTGCACAACTTACCCATCTTAGACATATGCGGAGCAGCCCCATGGGCATCTGAACAGATGTTCACTAACCATGATTCTGTCATGCTCAGCTTGAGCACAGACACAAGAATCCTAGCCCAGCTGCAGACTCAACTCTGAAGTCCCTTCCAGCCTCATGAGGGTACTCTACATTCACCTGGAGTGGGGCACCAACAGGGAAAGCACTTGAAGAAGAAGGGAAGGTTACTGCAAATTGGAACAAAAACTAAAATTTCAAAATTTCAAAATTAAGAATAAACATCTTGTCCCAATTATGGGAGCAGCCTTGGATATTAGGATGGCTTCACAGCATGCCAACCTTTGTGTATCTGCATTGTGGAAGAAAGGGACAGCTATCTACTATATATTTCAGAGAGTTTTGTCTGTTTGTTTGTCTGTGCACCCTTCCCCTTCTCACCTGGCCCCAAGCTGCTGTGGTGAGAGAGGGCTGAGGTTGTCTTCTCTCCTCAGGGAAGCCTGCTACTGAACCCCTCACCCTCAACCCCCGCTCCCCCGAGCAGTGATTTTAATTAAGAAAAACAAAACTTACTTGAGTTAAGGACTCGAGCCATGCTGGGTAAATCTTATAGTAAGGTCATACTAGGGACTCCATTTGTTGCTCTGAGTACTTTCTCACAGGGGGTGCCTCAGAGTGCTGTTCTTTCATTTCTCCTCTTCGGTGTGTATGTGAGAGAGAGATGGTTGACACTTGGAATTTCCCTAATTGTTGTTGTAGCTTGTTGGTCCCATGGAGGTTGCCAGACCAGAGAGTCCTGGTTTAGAGAGGTTAAAACTGTACAGCCTCTCCCCGACTTACGAACTGGTTACGGACCAAGCAATTTGTCGTAACTCGGTTTGTTCGTAAGTCAGACCCCATAGAGTTACATGCGACCGCGCTGTTCATAAGCGCGGATCATGTTTGTAACTCGGGGTCCGCCATTTACGACAGCTTCGGTCGTAAATGCGAACGGTCGTAAGTCGACCGTTTGCAACTCGGGACCAGCTGTACAAGCAGTTCCTTACCCGAATGAAGTTGTTCTTATTTCAGGCCACACTTCAAGTCAAAGATGATCCTTTACTCTGACTTGGGTCTCTGGTGTTTCCCTTTGTTTCTTTTGTATCTTAGTGGGCCAGGCTCTTCCCCCAGCCAGCCAAAGACAAAGGGACAGATGGGGTATGTTACACTGCAACACTATTTTGAAATAACTAACGTTATTCTGAAATAACTTAGTCCACGTCTACTCAGCAGGCAGTTATTTCAAAATAGTCTCAAAATTCTGTCAAGCTGGAGGACTTCTTACTCTGACTCCTGTAACCCTCATTATATGAGGAATAAGGGAAGTTGGAGGAAGAGTGCTCTATTTTGAAATAAGTGCTGTGTAGACACTCCATATTTTGAAATAAGCTATTTCAAAATAAAATACGCAATTGACATAGCTCAATTTGCGTAGCTTATTTCGAGTTAAGCCCTGAAGTATAGAAGCACCAATAGCATCCCATTGTTTTTATAGATTCCACTCTGGGTGGGAATCTTTTTTTCTCTATCCCCATCTTCTATGGAAAATTACAGTATCAAACTATCTCAGAGGGGTAGCTGTGTTAGTCTGTAACTTAAAAAAAAACTTAAAAAACAACGAATGGTCCTGTAGCACCTTAGAGACTAAAAAAAAAAAAAAAAATACAAGTTTTTGTGTGAAAAAATACATGAGTTTTTGTGGGCACAACCCACTCCACTCATTTGAAGAAGTGGGGTGCTACAGGACCATCAGTTGTTTTTTACGTTTTTTCCTGGTCAAACTAGTATCCTCCTACCAGGTGGCATGGTCACATGTGTTCCTAGGACCAACCACTGCTTAGACCAGAGCTACTCAACTTTGGAAGCCCCGGGGACCATAATGATACTCACAACACATGTCGCAACTTAAATGTGGTTGCATATACATGCAAACATATATGCAAATATATGCAAATAGCTTCTTTCACACTGACAGGCATGAATACAAAGATTAGGGCAAGACAACACAACATATAGGCCTCATTTAAGTCAGTTCTGCTGATATTAATAAAATGCAATATTTACCCAATTTCCACCCATATGACAGCACTTTTAACGAGCAATGACAGTTCAGGAATTTAACTACTAAAATGCATATCTGCAGAAGACCATTATATTGACTGCTTTTTTGTTTTGGCTCCCACCCGTGTGGGGCCGTGTGTTGAGCCCGCTATAAACCCAAACTGCACCGCGGGCTGGAAACAAACGGGCCGCAGGCTGCATGCAGCGCATGGGCCAGGTATTGAGTAACCCTGGCTTAGACAAACAAGGCTGCTTAAAGGACAAACAAGGCTGTTTTCAAGCCATTAAGTTGATCACCCAGTCGTTAAGGCTTTCAGGTGCACAATTGATGGCTCACATTTCCACATTTAAAACCATAAAAAATCTCATACCTCATATTTCTAACTTTACATACAATGAATGATACATGCTCCCAAATAAGATATACAGGTCCAGCAAATTGTAACATTAAAATGGATAGGTTACATGAAGAATTTTGATCAAAGCATCTTCGAGTTATGCATATTTATACTCATAAACCAATTTCATAAATCATGGGGTGGGGGTGGTCATCACAGTTTATTTGTTTTGGTGAGTGGCAGAGTGCAGACACCCTAACTCCTTTTAATTGTAAATGCTTTACATATTAGCAAAAGATAAAAATTTAAAAGACATTTGAGATCTTATTTTTAATAAAGTAAAAATACTAAAGGACTCTCAGGTGAGAGGAAAGAAATTGTGTTAATGCAGTCTATCAGAGGGATCACTAAGACACATAATAATAAATAATAAATAATAAATACATAATTCATAATTTAAAGCCAAACGGGTGTTTTCCATCTCCATATTCTATGGGTCAAACTCTCTGCTGCTGTAACTCTGCTGAAGTCAGCAGAGAATTTGGCAGTAGGTTTCTATAAGAAGGCGAAAAATGTAAGAATATCAGGACACGTTTCTTGGAGTGAGATCTAGCAGCCTATGGAATGATCTGCCAAGAGACTTTGGAAGACACATTCTTTGACATATTTAAAACTAGCCTGGGTGAAATCATAGGAAATGTGTAATGAGGAAAATCAAGCCCGGGCAGGAAGATAACTGAATGAAATGTTCCAGCTCTAGATTCTATGTACAGTGAGGACGGCCAGCAGACTTGTCAGGGCCCTGGCAAGGCAGGGGTGGAGGGCTTTGCTCCCCGGAAGGGGCAGGTCCTGGGTAGAAAGGGCAGGGCTTTCGGCAGAAGGGGTGGGGTTAGCATTCCTCAGGCAGTCCTTAGTGCCACCAGAGTGCACTGTACAAGGTTCCAACAGTAATTTAAAGGCCTGGGTGTCTGGCCGCTGCTTCTTCCACAGGACCTTTTGAATTGCTGGGCCCGAGGGCAGTTTGCTCCCTCTCCATCGGTGGGCAGGTGTACAAAACAGTACATTAGACACTAGAATCTTAAATCCAGCATGACTTTGTCTACATGCAGCTCAACTAAATAGAGGGCGATATATGGCTCACAAATTTGTTATCAAGTTAACTGTCATCTTTTCTTGCAATACATCATAGGCAATACGAATAATGTCCAAATGTCGTAACTATTGTGTGAATGGCCCATGTGATATTTCCATCCCAAGTTTATACAATAAGTTTTCTTCTTGCAGTATTTCCTTTAACATGAATGGAGCTCTCCTACAATGGTGAACATATATCTGAGCATGTTTTCAAAGGTAACGAATGGTGAAAGGTTGGCCAAAGTTAATTGGACTCAAATGCTTTGGTTTAAATAAAGATTTTGGGTTCCAGATAGAGATATCTGGGTGAAATGTCAGCGCTTGGGATGTGCCAGAGCGCAGAGTAGATGATCTAATAGTCCCTTCTGGCCTAATCATCTACAAAACGATAAAATAATCATGTTCTTTTTCTTCTTTGAATATCCAGTCCATGAGCTTAATAGAGATCGGGAACCCTTCCCAGAGTTTGGAAAATGTATGTCGCTGGGCCTATCTGCAACAGAAGCCTGACACTGCACATGCAGAATATCATGACCATGCTATATTTCTCACAAGGCAGGATTTTGGCCCGTCTGGCATGCAAGGTAAGGTGTATGCTGAGTGAGAAATTGTTTTATAAATATTACAGTCACTGATCGGGAATTCTTTCGCAGTTCAGAAAAGCTCATTTAGCTTAGGAGCAACTAACAGGCGGGCCTGCTGACTGGAGGGGAAGGGAAACCGCCTCAGGGCCCAGCAATTCCAAAGGGCCCAGGGCTGCCGTCAGCCATTGTTACTGGAGCAATGGCAGGACGGAGTCCCTGGCCCTTTCAGTTGCTGCCTGAGCCCTGCGTGGTGCGCTCTGGGTAGTTCTGAGGGCTGGCTGGGGGAGAGGTGAAGCAGCATGATGCTGAGGGCTGGCTGCCCCACCCTGCCCCTTCCAGGAGCATGGAGCCGAAACCCCCCAATGCCTATGGGTCCCGCAGTTCTGTCAGCCCCCCCTGCTAACACGTACCAAGTGTGATCATTTTGCCAAGTGCTATTTGTTTTCAGGTGACCTGCTAGGAATGCATTTATTTCTGTTTCAATCCCCATTGCTTTACCTTTCTACGTCAGTAGCACTGTTTTGAGTAGGGTTGCCAGGTGTCCGGTATTAACCCGGACAGTCCGGTATTTTTGCCTCCTGCCCGGTAAAAAAATTCAGAAAATACCGGACACCTAAAATGTTCTGTATTTTCTGATTTTTTTTCCTGGCCAGGAGGCGAAAATACCGGGTGCTTACCTGGTTCCTCAGGGGAGCAGGAAGACAAGATGGCAGACAGCCGCCGGCAGACTGTTAGGGCCAAATATCTTCAAAGGCATTTCTTAAAGGGGCCATGCTGGGTTTTTAAATTTTTAATTTTTTTATTTTGTAACTCTCGGGGTCCTTTTTTTTTTTTTTTTTTTCTTTGCTCAACAACTTTGGTCTCTCCCTTTTTTTTTCCTCAACAGAATTTTTTCCCCGGTGTTTTTTTTTTGTTGGGGTGGGAGGTCGGTATTTTTGGTTAAACCATCTGGCAACCCTAGTTTTGAGACACATGTAGGGTAACCAGATAGTGAGTGTGGAAAATCAGAATGGGGAAAGGAGGGTAGGTGATTCTATAAGACAAAGCCCCAAATATTGGGACCATCCCTATAAAATCAAGACATCTGGTCACCCTAGGAGCATGTCTTTATTCTTATTTGTATAGAAATTGTATTGCTTTGATCCATGTATTTAAGGGGTGTGTGTGTATATATATAATGCCTTAATAGACTAGAAGATTAGCCTCTGCTTTTACCCCTTTACAGGGCATAGCTTGCACTCTCTGCTCCCTTGTGGAATCATCCTGCTCAGCAGGGCCGACAGCCACCACGGGCCTGAGGGGGAAGTGGGAGGGGGAACCCGACTCCGTGCCACTGGAAGGGGTGGAGCCTTGGATGGAAGGGGCGGGGCCTAAGGCAGTCAGCCCTTGATGCCACCCAGAGCACAGCATTACCCCCCAGCCCTCAGAGCCACCCAGAGTGGCAGAGCAGGGTTCCCATGGCAATTCAAAGGGGCTCAGGGCTCCGACTGCCACCACTGACGCAGTAGCAGTGGCAGCAGCCAGGAGCTCCGGTCCCCTTTGAAATGCTGGCCCCTGTGCAATTGTCCCTGTTGCCCCCCACCCCTGTCAGCGGGCCTGATCCTATGGGCTCCTCTCTGCTCCACTGGGATTGACTAGCAGGAGCTCACTGAGGACCTGAGCGGTAAGACACCTCTGACATCAGGCTAAAGTAGCGAGTCCTTGCCCCCGCTCTCTCTACCCCTTCACAAGACCAGGTACAGAACAGCCCGAAAGGGGATTACACGGAATTCTTGGTGAACTGCGGAAGTAAATGTAATTGGTTCAATGGTCAGACTTTGTGTTTTCCATAGAAGTGGGAGCACATCATTAAAAGTCCAGGGCAGGGATCTTATTACTTTTCAACGCGAGAGTTCAGTTGTGTCCAGGCCACGCATGAACTAGGAGATGAATATGCTTGTTTCACCTGGGATAATACTTGGCTGACTTGGAGCCTGATTTCATGTTTCTTTTAGATAGCCATCATGTAATAGAATGCATCTGTCCTAAGGCCAGGTCTACACTAAAGGGGAAGGTTGCATTAAGATGCGCAACTCCTACTACATTAATTACATAGCTGGAGTTGATGTACCTTGATTTCCCCACCATCAGTGAGAGGGTAGCAGGAGCTTCCAGCCCTTCCCCTGCTCTCACAGAGCTTTCAGAGTGTTGCAAATAGCTCATGTGCTGTGTCCAAGCTCAGGGACAGAGAGGGAGGAGCAGGGACAGGCGGGCTGGTTGGGGGAAGAAGCAGGGTAGCTGTGGAGCCCCATGGCTGGGAGCCGGGATTGTAGTTTGGCGGGTGTGGGCTCACTGCTCTCCCGTGGGGCTGCACTCCTGGCCACTGGGCTCTGCAGCCACCCAGCCTCTTACCCTGAGGGCCCCCAATCCCTGCTGGTTTAATGCCGGCCCCTCTAGTGCTGCTGGATTGGAGCTCACAGTCAGCGGCAGCAGAAGCTGGACCTCCCCTGGCCCAGCAAATTCCCTAGTTCAAGACCAGTCAGGTCCTGAGGATGCCGGACCAGGGAGGTACAACCTTTAGACATGTGAAGGGTTATCTGCCAGGTAATGTAGTGTTGAACAAGGTATAGTGAATGCACAAACATTTGTGCCTACAGTTGAATCTCAAATACTGTCTTAGGTAAAGACCAGTGTCTCTCAAGACTAAACAGCCAGCTTTCCCTCCAGAAAAATGGTTACTCCACCTTATTTGAGACCAAAGGGAAATACTCGAGCTGCATTGTAACATAGTGGTGGCAATGTGGGCTACGGGTGGGCACATGGAACCAGAGATTTTGGGGTTAGAATCCCAGTTCTGCCAGAGTTGTCATGGGTACCGCTCTGCTGGATAAAAGACCTGCAGCATGGCTGTAGTTAGCTAGGTCAGCTGACTCGGGCTTGTGGGGCTCAGGCTGAGGGGTTAAAAATCAGCATGTAACATTTGGGCTCTGGGACCCTCCCCCTTCATTGGATTCCTGAGCTCAGGCTCCAGTCCAAGTCTGAATGTTCGCACCCCATAGCCTGAGCCCCACAAACCCATGTCAGCTGATAGGGCCAGCCAGGCCCACAGATGTTTAACTGCTGTGGAGCCGTACCTTACATGGCCTCAGAGAAGTCATTCAGCCTGCCTCTCCCTCTCTACAGAATGGAGATAGTAATGCTTGCTAGCTGACGGGATGTTTTGAGGATTCAGTATTTAGGGCGAATCTCCACAGCATAGTTCAGGATAGAATTTGGCCTGTGATAGTCATTTGGTGCTTAGAATAACACACAGCACTGTGGCCATTAAGAACTAATTTTACTATGAATTGTGAAAAGTGGACCTAGGAGGACATGTTAATTTATGACATTGAGCCGTATCCTTCTCCCTTTCTGGAAGCCTGATGATGATGCTTCTGTAAGTACCACCCAGAGCTGTCCTGTCCATAGGGTGAGTTGGGGTGGGCCGCCCCAGGCCTCACACTTTTGGGGACCCCGCAGTAGCTGCCCCAGCTGTCCTATGGATGGGAAGGCCCCGGGGGTTATGGGGCCTGGTGTGGGGTGGCATCAGGGGTCGCCCCGCCCCTGCTCAGGAGGGTGGCGGGAGTTGGAGAAGACCAGCAGCCTTCTCTGCCCTGCCGTGCCGCCCTCTTCCGGTGCTCAGCTTCTCAGTGGCGGCAGGAAGCAGATTGTTCCTCCCCCCAGGGCCATCCGCTTCCCGCCACTGCAGAGAAGTGAGGCACAGAAGGCCAGGAGTGCAGCAGGGTAGGGAGGCTCCTGCTGCCTGCGTGGTGAATGTGTTGGGGGGTGATCGCTGCTGCTGCCCCATGCCAGACCCCATAGTCCCCTGGGCCACGTTGCTTGGGGAAGGGGGAAAAGGGTGGGGTGGAGCAGGTTTGGGAACGGGGCGCGGTTTGCAGCGGGAGAGTTGCCCAGGCCCCATGCCTGTGGTCCGGGAAGGATTGCCCCAGGCCCTGTGCCCCCCTTGGAGTGGCTCTAGTACCATTTTACACTTCTGTGCTACTGCAAGACCCAAAATGCCCAGCAGTAGAGATTACATGGAGGTGTTTGTTGTATAAAGAGTTTTCAGAAACATTCTCTCCCCCAGATTCACTTATTTCATGAGTCATGCTTTCTCTGCTTAGGCTATGCGCCAGTAACTGGAATGTGCCATCCTGTACGGAGTTGCACCCTGAACCATGAAGATGGTTTTTCCTCTGCATTTGTGGTGGCCCATGAAACAGGGCACGTGTAAGTACTTGAAAAGGGCCTCTCTTATTATGTTGTGGACCCTGGGGACTGTTTGTGGTGCAGGAAGATGTGTCCTTGTGGTTAAGACACAAGATTAAAGAGTTAGACGTAGAGTCCATTCTTAGCTCTGACAAGTCCTTTGCGACCTTGAACAAACCCACAAAACTGTGTATCTCCGTTTTTGCAGCTGTAAAATGCAGATATGCTTACCTACTTCCCACGCACATTCTCAGGCTAAACTGATCAAGGCCTGCAAAATGCATTCTGATCTCTTGTCAGAGGAGCAAAGCATTTATTGTTATGGAAAATAATTATTTGCTGTAGCGGAAGGCATGACCCTCGAAAGCAACTCTCAGTGAATAGACTCACATCTTCTGTGTGTACATCTCCTTCTAGTAAGACAGTAAAACATCTCATAGCGTGGGGTCGGGCAAACTCAGGGCCGGGGGCCGGATCCAGCCTGCCAAGCATTTCTCTCCAGCCTGGCCAGCTGATTAGCAAACTGTGTATACTTACAGCCGGCAGCATGTGTTCAGCTGCCCCTCCCCCCAACCTTGCTCATCCTGCAGCCGAGCTGCTGCCAGGATTCTCCTGCTAGCTGTGCAGAGTGGGGGAGGTTGGCAGGGGAGAGGGGAGTACTGAAGTCAGGGTGTTCCCCTTTCCCTATACCCCATCTCTGCAGAGCAGGGGTCCTAGACGGAGACACAGTCAGCAGAACTGCTCCAATCTGAAGCGTGTGACTCAGTAGTGCAGAAGAAGTGGGCAGGGAGGACAACGGAGCAGGACAGATTTCCCTTAAAGAGACAGAGCATGGCTTCTCTCCAACGTAGCCAGCACACACACTCTCTGTGTCACTGCCAAACACACCCAGTCAGTGCAACAGTGTTTCTGTGCCACACACTCACTGTCACATACACACTCTCCCAGTCTCTGTGCCACACACACTGCCGCACACACTCACTCTGTGCCAGAGTCTGTGTCACACACAGAGTGTCTCTTTCACTCACTCTCACACACACACACACACACACACACACACACACACACACACACACTCTCTCTCTCCTCTCTGTAACCCCAGCCCCTCCCTTGCCCCCTGAGGTCCCGCCTCTACCCACGTACCAAAATTTGTGAAGTGCCCCCTGCAAAAATTATTGCCCACTCCTGTCAGAGGGGCTGTATGATACAGCATAATAACACGTCAAGAACTGCAGCTACAGCCATTTCCTAATACTTTTCATATGAAGGATCCAACTATTTTATTTGCTTGTGCAACAAGAGCTGTTTCCAGGTAGGGAGCTGATGAATCTTTTTATTTTAGGACAACTCGATTTCTTTGGGAGTAAAGCACATTCATTGAGTTGCCCTCATCCCCTCAGATAATCTAACATTCCAGAAGTATTTTCATTGAACAGGGCTTTACTCATCCTACATTAAGAACACTTGTTGAAGTCTGGTGAATCCTACGGTGCATATTAATTAGACAGGGACACTGACTTCATTCCTACCTGTATTTGTTTCTCATATCACTAAGTTTTAGCTTCAGCACTTCAGTAGCTGGGATTAAAAGAAACATGTGATCAGATTGGATGATACATCACTAAAGATGTTTTTAGCTTGTGAAATCACCTTTAATCAGAACACATTGCCGTGCAGTTAGTTATCAGTGATATGTCTCCCAAAGAAGACCCAGCATTAGTCAAATATCATTCTCGAAAAAATAGAGTAGAAAGCCCTAACAAAGGAAAAGCGGGAAGATTGGTTTTGTTTTGTGTTTTTAATAAAGAAAAATGGCATAAAAAATTGCTGTCACTTGGGAATCTACATCCCATTTACTTTCAGTGGGACTAAAGACCTTAAGCCACTTAGGGCCTTTGGATTTTACCCATGATGAAAATGCGCTTATTCTCTTACCTTTTGTTCTAGATTAGGCATGGAACATGATGGGCAGGGCAACAGGTGTGGGGATGAGGTCCGATTGGGGAGCATCATGGCCCCTCTTGTCCAGGCTGCGTTCCATCGCTTCCACTGGTCTCGCTGTAGCCAACAAGAGCTGAACAGATATCTACAGTGAGTAACATATGAAGCTGACTCTGCCTTTGGCTAGGAAGTTTTTGAAAATGTCTGAGTGTTGTATTTGAACTTTGTGCTTTTATTAGCTACTAAAAGGGATTAAAAAAAACCCTTCCTGCTTGAAACAAGCCACTTTTTCAGGAGATGCTAATAACAAAAGCTCAGGTTGACTTTTCATTTCATTATAGCTATTATTGATATTGAAATTTGATAATACACTTGAACCTCTGCACTCTGAGTGTCCCTAATCCAGGAACACCCGTAGTACAGAGGAGGAACAAACTGCATGCTGCCTGTCTCCTCCCCTTATCTGGGGGAATGGCAGAGCAGCAACATGCTTCCTCTATGTTTTTTCCCTGCTGCTTCCAAAGGGTGTGGGGTGCAGGGCGCCAGGTACTCACCCCACCACCATCCCCCTCACGCCCAGATCCTACAGTCCCTCCCCAGCCTGGCAAAATCTTTAATACGGCATACCCTGTTCCCCGGGGTTGCTGGATTAAAGAGGTTCCAGGGTATGCATGCTGTCATCCTAGAATCTGCAAGCAAATATCATTACCAGTCGTGTGACGAACTTGCTTCCACCCAGACTGCAGCTGATGGAAACCCTGTCTCATTAATCTGAGTAACACTTTTCCGTTGGAGCTGGATAATTGACTGCAAGTCTGATGGGTAGCAGTAACACATCAGCAACATTTCCAAATACTAAAGCTGTACTGAGCCAGTTGCAAGGGGAAATTGTACCCTCTCATGTGTGTGCAGACTTCCCCTTGTCTTGGGAGGCAACCTCTCAAGAACACCAAAAGGAAGAATTTGGCCCTCAAAGGCTTTTATGTGTGTGGGCCAAATTCTAAGAATTTGGCGCGCACGCACACACACACACACACACACACACACACACACACACACAACGTGAGTTGGTAGATACTGATACAGATACACTCCCTCTCAGGAGTGTCCTTTTTTGGAAGTTCAAATATGGTAACCCTACCTTTCAATGTTCTGTCATTACAAAGGCCGATCCCTTTCCCATGCTTTCTGCCAGTCTCCTCTTTGTTTCTTTCCTGCTTTCAGGAAAACCATCAACTTGAAACATAATTTTTAAGAACAACTAGCAAAGAATTTGGCCTATTTCTGTGTCCTTGTTATGGGGCAGGCACTCACCCCCACGGTGCCTCCCATTGATCACTCAGGGAATCAGCACCTCCCAGGGAACCCCCAAACCTCCTGTACCCCCCTTACCTCAGTGACCCACTGCCTGTGATCATCTAGCCCCTTACCTCAGGGGCAAACTGCCATCTGAAATGGCCACTCATCATTGGCAAGGGGGTGTGGACCTGCTGCCTTCTCCTGCCCTGGCTTCCTCCCTGCAGCCCTAGTACCCTCAGGCGTTACCTCAGGCCCTGCAGCCTGGGATCGAGGTCAGGTCAGAGTTCCCAGCCTTGCTCTGACTCAGGAAGGCTCTAGCTTCCCTAGCAGTCAGGTCCCTTCTGCTCCCCAGCTAAAGCAAGAGTGTCTGTTCTCCTTGGCCAGGAGCCCTTTTAGCTGGGCCTTAATTGGCTGCATCTGCCTCAGCTGTGGGCTCCACCCTCTCAGCCTTCTCCCAGGGCTGGGTTTTAACCCTTAAACGGCCAGTGTGGGGCAGACACCCCATCACAGTCTTCCTGTCAGTGGATGTGTTTTTAAAAATCACATTTTTCCTATTAAAAAAAAAAATCTTTTTCTGTCTCTGGTAGCTGTGTGAAAGACATACAAACCACAGGGAAATCTATTAACTGAATATACTGGGGAGACTCTGTAAATGACTAGAAAAAAGATGCAAAATACATGAAATAAACCAATTGGTAGAATCTGCTCTTTATTGTCTCACTTTTTTTAAGTTACGATATTTGAAATGTTATTTTTGGCAATAATAGGTCAAAAATTATCAGGGAAAAATGTACTTTTTTCATTTAAGTCCCTTTAAGCTATTTGTGTTAAATGAAAGTAATCTGGGCTAGAGTTCGAATTCATTTTTTAAGCATCTGCTACAGTTATATGCTTCTATGAATATAAATATTGCACAGATAAGAAACGCATATGATGTCTTGTTCTAAAGTAGACCTTGACTTAAAATTCTGTCCTTCATTCATTGAGATCACCAGACTCACCCAAATAATTGCCAGATAAAGGGCAGTCCTGTTCTTTTTACAGAATCCACAAGGAATTTGATCCTAATGGACTTTTCGTTGCCATTTTTTGCAAGAACAACTGTTGTGAATATGATGAATAATGGCAGAAAACATGAGAGGAAAATGATGGACATAAAAACAGAGAAATGAGTTTGTTAAATTTAACTTATTTTGTGATATCACAAGATAATACTAGATCAAATATGAATACAGAAGGGATAGGGCCCACCATGTGACACTTGAGAATGTAGCTTAGTCAGCCATTACTGCTTGCAACAGTTTGGCTCTCCTGTGGTCCAGGAGTCTTCCATGTATGTTTCAAGTTCATGTGTTTGCAGTAGGGATGTACAAATGTTTAAGACACCAAGAGAGTCAGCAATAGGAACACCTCCTCCCTCCCACAAACACACACACAAACACACTCATGAAGGAAGTCCTGTCTGAATCTCATAAAGAGAGGAAAGCTGTCAGAAGAAATGTGAAGATGGATCAGCCCTATGATTTAATAAGACAAAGGCCAAAAAGTACACTTGCTTGTACGTGAACTTGCTTCTCCTAGAGTAATGCATGGGAATGTATTATGGAACTCAGCAATATTCATGGATGGCAGTCCTGACTTTAGTTTCTAAAGCTTTACTTGAAAGGCAGCAGGCAAGAGAAAATTCCACAAATGGCAAATTGATTAAATCTTTTCTTCTCAGCCTCATTTGCAGAGGATTCTTTCTTGAGCCTTTTCTTGTCAGATAGGGACTCTGGGGAATAACAGAAATATATCTGCAAGCTAAATGGATATTATAATGGAAAGGTATAAGAAAAATAAAAGATTGAATGCTGTCCCATGTTAAATGCAGATACAGCATGGTAAATACCATATAAGCATAAGTGAAATGCTAACTATTCTTTATGAACCAGTATCTGAGAAATTATACCTTGTATTTTGTTTGGAATGAAAATTTAATGAAGCCACAAACACTATAAAAGTCTCACGTTCCTGTCTATTATTGCAATTTTTGCCTGTTGCAGTTCCTATGATTGTCTGCGCGATGATCCTTTTGAACATGATTGGCCTTCCCTTCCCCAACTGCCAGGAATTCACTACTCCATGAACGAGCAATGTCGTTTTGATTTTGGTTTGGGCTACATGATGTGCACGGCTGTAAGTAGATAGCTGAATTCTGCTGTTCCTCATCCAGGTTGTAATTGTCCTTGAAATTAGATTAATAAGAACATTATAGTTAGGGCTTCTGATTTTAGGTTTTAATGGATAAACAGTGATTTAAAAAACACCCTGCTGGGGAGGGAGAGAAGAAATCAGTGATTATCCAATAAACATGGGAAAAACACCAAAAATAGTTACTTGCATCTAAGAGCTAGTCTACACAGAGCAGTAATGTGGACAATAGAGGTGTGATTTCTAAAGTGCACTAATGTGTTGCAGATTAGTTGATCTTTTTTAGACCCTTCTTATGCACACGAAAAGTTCTGCAGCACACTTTAACATAGTGCTTACCTTAAAGTGCTCTAGGGAATGTTACAAAGAAATTATTCATTACGGTATATACTGCTGTCACGAGTAATGTAATATATGTGACAGATATTGCAACTGCATGCCATGTCTTTGGGGAAACATATTGGATTAAGGTTATGAATGATTTATGTATCGCTGTGGGCCAGGGATTATAAGCAACTCTGGTGTGGGGAGATTGCGTTTAGCTCCTCCAGGAATCACTCAGGTTGTAAACACCTCCAGGGAAGTACCGCCCCCTAAAGAGGCTTGCATATACTGGCGCAAACTGGGTTTTCCAGAAATCAACAGATAAAAGAAGGGCTTTGGTCAGAACAAAGCTTCATTTAAACTGACTGGGGACCTTCTTTCTGATCCAAGGGGGGGCCCAATTAAATACGTGTTTAGCGTGTGTTTAAATCTGTTCATTGTTTTTGTTCCATTTTCTCTGCAATGTTTTTGTCTTACAAGAAAGGGAGCTTACTTAGGCAGAACAGGGTGGTAATGTGTAAATGCTGGCAATACGCTGGTCATAGTTGTTGGAGAGAGAGCTCAGGTCTTTAGGCTGGCTGGCTTGCTGGAGGTATCACAGTGTAAGGCCGGGAGCTGTGCATCCTTAACCTCCCCATCAGAAGGAATGGGAGAAGAGTCCCTACTTATAGACATGTAGCCCAAGGTCCAGCAGGCTTCAGGAGCAGCCTTGGGAACTACAAGCCATGGATTACAAACTGCAGCATTTTGGAAGAACTTCCTGGTTCCTGCCAGGAAGTATCCTCTGTGCCCCTCCCTTCCCCCGCAGCAGGGTCTTAGCGCTGCCTGAGCTGGGCGCATGCAAGCTGCAAGCAGAGAGGAGGCTGCTGAACTGGAATCCTGTTCTACGTTCTTTACAGAATAAACCCTGTTCCGGGTGGTTTGCCTGAGTGGGTCTGGTCTGAGGTGCACACACCCAGACACACAATGCAGAGCACACAAAGGAGCCACAGGTCTGCTCGCCCAAAGTTGTGTAAAAAGGCACAAGGCTTCCCCTATGGGGAATAACCTCATACTGGGCTAGTGAACAGGAGGGCTACAGACAGATGCTGGTTGAAGGCCTAACCCCTGATTGCGTGTGCCTGGAATGGACCGTGGAAGTGGGGAATATAGGTGAAATTAGCCTGAAGTTGTGACAATACATATTACTCATTACAGTATATAAAAGAAGGGAGCCCCCCTCTCAACCCCTTAATTTTTGACATCTACATAAATCTCAAAAATTGCTACAAATAAATCCTGCAGATGAAACTAATAAACACTGCAAAACAGAAGTGCTAATTATACGGAAGCCTGCCAGGAAGGTTGTTATGCCCAGCTAACCGTAAACAGGAAATAATAAACGAACTTCAATGTGACAAGGAAACTCTTACTCTTGTTGGGTCTTTTTTTTTTAATCAGAGGTCAAGACATTACTATGTGCTAATTTCATTAGCAGTGCCAGGCTTGAAACACAAAGTCTGCGGTGCCATTTAGCCTGCAATGCACTGTGCTGGTGGCCGCTTACTTCTCTTTTACAAAACTCCCTCCTAGGCTAGAGAGGATCAATCATGCGTGGTGGGTATAATAAGACATGCTCTCTCCCTAGTGCCCAGAGCAGAGAGCCACAGGGAGCAGCCAGCGGCTTAAAGTAGCGTGAGGCTGCTCTGTGCCTGAGGGTCCTGGAGGAGTAGCCCATGGGCTGGATTCAGTGGCTTTGCTGGCCTGATCCAACCTGCAGGCCAGATCTTGCCCGCTCTGGTCTACTGCCATCTAGTGCATGTAGCTCATCACAAGGTGGCTCATTGCCCTTGTCCATTTGATCCTGTGGCATTAAGATGAACCCACTCTCACGTTTCCAGCCTCATGCCTCTCAGGACAGAATTCCACTACCAGAGTCAGTGATGTTGCATGAAAACGTTACTCAGCTGGGACCTGGCCACAGAGATATTATTAAATGGCCTTTATTACTCAGGGATAACTCAGGGATAACATCTGCCTTTTCCAAAGCTGGACGAAAACAAACTACAGAGCATATTTCTAATAGAATTCTGGCTCGGACATTTCCAGAAGCAACATGTGCTCTGCTTTTTTTGCATCCTAGTTCCGTACATTTGATCCCTGCAAGCAGCTGTGGTGTAGCCATCCCGATAACCCTTATTTCTGCAAAACAAAGAAGGGGCCGCCACTGGATGGGACCATGTGCGCACCTGGAAAGGTGAGACTGTATATGGCTTATTTTTACGCTACAGGGCATGCAAGTATGTTTTTGCGCATTTGGGGGATTTCATCGAGAACCAAGGAACGAGATGGCAGTGTTCTTTCTGGTTTGACTTTCTTAGAATGTGTGCGCAATCTGGCACGCTCAGTTCAGAGGCAATACAAAAAAGGTCCACAAAAGTGGGAACATTGGAGGCTAATTCATTGTTAGTCCTCAGAGGTGTGTTCACTGCAGACCACCAGAAAACGACAGAGAAAGTTGTGAATTAGAAGGATTGTATGGATCTGATTCAAGTGCAGATGCCAGTGTCTATAGAATTCTATAGAAGCAGACTATAGAATAATGGAGTTGGATAGTCATTGTTATATAATGGTTCTCAGGGAACAAAGGGAAATATTAGGAGTTTTGGAAATGGGGGAGAGAAACTTGCAGATGGCAAGGGTTTGGGCTGATTCCTATTCTTTTGAAGCCACTTTACTCAGCCCTACCATATAAAATTATCAGTTAACCTTTTACAGACCTAACTGCATGCTCCTTAAGGGTCTGATCCCAAAACCTATTAACATTAATAGCAACACTGCTCCTAACACCCCTGGGCTTTGGATCAATCAGTCTGTCTTTTGGGGTTGGGGGTGTTACCACTTGGAAAGGATTTTTCTAGATGGTGTTAAAATGACACCGTTTCCGCGATGGACCACATAATTTGTACAGTAAGTAAATCATGTTAGCAGCTGCTGCTGTGTCTTGAAACTTCTTCTTTTGGATAAAAATGTCATGTGTGGGTCTAAATTCTTTCCCTCTGTACACTGTGATCTGTTGGAACCAATCGCTTTTCTTTTTTTCCTCCCCAGATGATTCCTATCCTGTAACACCCTATTACCTCTGAGAAATGTGTCAATAAAACTTGAAAAATGAAACTTTTTAGTTAAATAGCCATGGCTTTCCTTTTGGTTAAAAATATAAAGTTAACTATTTGTGCAATTAATAAATATAACAAATATGCAGTATTAAACATAATCTACATTGGAAAATGCTTTCTTGTTTAACTGTTGTTACTGTATAGCACAACATTTGAATGTCAAAGTAACTCATTCTTTATAATATTTATAAAATTTTGTTCCAAATATGCTATTGAATGGACAAAGCACTTCAGAACAAACTTTACTAATTGAACCTGCCTTGGTTGGTGAGAAGGAAGAAGGTCTCTTCTATTTCTGTTTTCTATTACTGTAGTTAGGCATTTAAATTCACTATGTTGCCAGATAGCTAGTGATCAGAGACAGAGAAAAAAAATGGGAGCCATCCATAATACATGGCAGGAGAAGGTTGAATTTTGAATGCAATCAAAATAATACTCTTTGGTTATATTGAAGATAGTACTTATATTGTAGATAGTATGTGAACTGTTTGTTGTTCTCATATGGAACTGGCACCCTTTGGAACAGTTGATACTGCTGTATGCATTTGGGATGAAGTCCCGGCTCCATTGCAGACAACAGCTTAACACCCATTTCATCCTTAGTTATTTACTTCATTAGACAATTAGTTAAGGCAAGGGATAGCTGCCATTTTGTCACCTGCTAAGTATTCAGCGTTCCTTTCTTGAGTCCTGCCTTGAAGCATATCAGCTTGTACTTCTGGAGCTTCATCTGGAGGAAGGTTAATAAAAAAAACCCAAACAAATAACAAACAGAACTTCATCTTTTCTCTAACAATCAAGACTACTGTGCTTGGTTTCACATGGATGGACAGACTGCACGTGCCTGAGGTCTGTAACATGATTTTGCATTAAATGTTTTTATGAAACTGGAGAAAAATACAATTATTTTCATTTTGCTTGCTCTCCCTTTCTCATGGCCCATCAGTTCACTTCAGTGCTTCACACAAAAATTGGAAGAAACAAAGGACATTAACGAGCTGTAATAGCCTTGTTCTTGCAACCATATAGTCAAGGATCAGCCAAAGTTTCCATTATAAACAAAGATCTTCAGGATTTTATGTCCTTCGGCTGAAATGTTGCATACTGAGTTTCAGTCTGGAGAAAATTTTTACAGCTAACTGTATAAATTGGCCTTTTCTTTCTTTTTAGTACAGAGGAAAGATGCAAGAGAGTTTATGCATATTTTGAAACATTAATAGATAATAGAACTATCCCTCAGGACACTTCCAGATTTTTTTGGTCAACATTTTGTGTTCTTTCAAGAGATCCTTAGAAAATTATACAGGAGGGACCTCCCTGGTCCACGACCCTGGGGACCTGAGCAGTCTTGAACCATGGAGTTGGCCAGATCAGGGGAGGTCAGGGCTCCCTTTCTGACGGTCAGCCCTGGGCACTGAGCTCTGCTCCTGGCCACTGCGCTGTGCTCCCCACCACACCGGTCCTGCTGAACCTCCTGAACCTGGCCAGCTGGGGCTCTCTGCTCCAGCAATATCTTCGGTCCTTCCAGATTTTAGAGGTTCAACCTATATAAAATAAAAAAATACATTGTTAAGTAATATTCAAAAAACTGAGCTGAACCTTTCTTCACAAGAGCATGAGTTTTTAGAATGTCCTTAAATTTGAATTTGCTTGCTTCTAAATTTGCTTATTATATTTATCAGGAAGGCAAGGGTACTTGATGGTTCTGAATATAGGCAAATCAGATGAATTTCCTGCCACCTTGTCCTTGCTTCTTTGCCCCTATTTTTGATGCCTGCTCCCTGATCACTCATTTTGGAATATACCAAGATCTTTTTTATCTAATAGATTACGTTGGGAGGATGTGATTGTGCCATTCACACAGTACAGAGAGAGGAAAGTACAGCCCGTCCTTTGCAATTCCCTTTTATATGAAGTGCAAGGTCCCACACTTCTTCCTACCTGATCAGAGTCTAAGGGAAAAAAAAACAAGTTGAAATTTTGTCTACACATGGAAACTTTGTCTACAAATTTGGAATAATGTCAGGCAAAAAACAGAACAACCATAATCAGCTAAAAGTGTTGGTTGAAAAAAATCCATTTGTTTCCCATTTCTGAGATTTGCAGCTATCGTCACTAATTCCTAGTTTCCATTTTAATACTGGGCCAATCCAAACACTGCTGGTGTGTCACAAAAACATGCTGGCGGAAGGAATTGGATGCCAGAAATGGTTATGATGTAGTTTTGGAGACTAACAAAGAGATTTTCACCAGAGTGTTGCTTGCAGAGTACTGATAGCTGCTCTCTGAACCTTGCCAACTACAGTTGATCTTACTGAACAAAATCTAATCTAGCCTGTCCTCTCCTTCATGGAAGAAACAGTCAGGGGACCAAGACCACCTATGATAATGACAAAATGACTAGGACGTTTTCAGCAGAAGTGATATGGCAACATAACAGTCTTCATTCTGAATTCCCAGCTTGTATCTTAGACATGGCTCTGAAATTAAGGAGTGAAAGAACAAACTGTTACATTTTCTTAAATCTGACATGTTTGTCTGATCCAGCAAGATTTTCCAAAACTCATCCACAGTTTCCAGCACCAGTCTTTTGCCTATCAGTAGGGCCCTACCAAATTCACGGCCATGAAAAGTGCATCATAGTCTATGAAATCTGGTTCCCTCCTCCCCCTCTCCCAACCCCCATGAAATCTGGTCTTTTGTGTGCTTTTGCCTTGTATTATATAGCTGTCATGGGGGAGATTAGAATTTCTTAAATTGGAGGATCCTGCTCTAAAATGGGTGCAGAGGGTCATATGGTTATTTGGAGGGGCAGATTGCCACCCTTATTTCTGCACTGACTTCGGAGCTGGGTGACCGGAGAGCAGCAGCTGCTAACTGAGTGCCCAACTCCAAAGGCAGCGCCCACCAGCAGCAGTGCAGATGTAAGTGTGGCAATGCCATTCCATGCCACCAATGTTCCCTGTAAACTGAGTGCTTGGGCAGTCACCCAGGAGAGGTTCAGATGCTCCCCAGCTGATTAGCAGAGCACCCACTGCCGGCAGCATATGTTTCTACTGGTGGTGCACATCCACACATGCCTTGGTGCATATAACAACATTTATTCTGACATGGATGGAAAAAATAGAAGGAACACTGCATGCCACCCTGACTTCTGCGGTGCTGCTGATGGGGGCTCTGCCTTCAGAGCTGAGATCCCTCCCAGCAGTCATTGTTCTCCAGCTGCCCAGCTCTGAAGGCAGTTCCACTGCCAGCAGCTGTGCAGAAATAAGGGTAACAATAGCACAACCCCGATACAATAACCTTGTGACACTGCCCCCCCCCCCCCCAACACACTCATACAAAACTCCTTTTTGGGTCAGGACCCCCTACAATTTACACCACTGTGAAATTGCAGATTTAAATGGCTGAAATCATGAAATTTGCCACTTTAAAAATCCTATGACTGTGAAATTGACCATGAATTTGGTAGCCCTACCTGTCAGTTTATCTTCAAATGCTTCCATTTGAAGCCCAATATGCTTGTAGGAATTACTGGAAATAATTACTCTAAAGAGTTTGATTTTGCCACTTCCCAGCACTTTCAAATGGATTTCCACTGAGCAAATGAAGACATTTAATCCACTGAATTTTGTTCATTCACAAAAGGCTGACAGCTCTGTCTTTTTAGTGATGAAATGACAAAATATTTTCCTGACTTCTTGCTTCCCAGGTGGAAAAGGAAATATTACTGTGAAAACCCCTGCCTTTTGTCATGCAAAATATTGATTTTTGTTACATGTTGTGGAGAACTTGTTTTGCATTGCAGCAACATCTCATTTTTATCAGTATGGTAAGAGAGCTCTGAAAAAGGAGGAATTGCAGGATCTGGCCCTATACTACTTAAAAAAAACCCCGTTGATCTTGCAATTATTTACACGTGAACTTTAATACTATGAAATCTGAGCAGTCCCATTAACTTTCATGAGACTACTCCCATGTGCAAAGTAAAGCATGTGCACAAATTCTTGTGGCATAGAAGTCTTAATATGAAGTTGTGTATTTTGCATAAATTCCTTATCTGCAGATAAGGAACAACAATACAAAGCTGAAATCTCCTTAATGCATTTTGACCTAAAAAAGCATATGTTTTCCAGCTGATGATTTATTTACTTGTGTCTGATTCTCTTAGCCTCAGGCTTCTCTAACTGCATGAAGTCATTATAAATCTTCTGGCGTGTTTTTTTAAACTAGCGCTTTTTGGTTGAGACATTTGCTTTGGCTCAGACAGCTAGCCCTTCCCCATGAGAAAGAAACAAGGAATAAGAGAATTTTTGCATGGAGAATCTATAATCCTTTTGCTTTCTACAAAGAGTAATGCAATGGCTTACGCCACCTGGCTGTCTTTTATTTTGTTCAAAAGCTTCAGAGGGGTAGCCGAGTTAGTCTGTAAATGGAAAAACTTAAACAATGAATAGCCTTGTAGCCCCTTAGGGCCGTGGTCACCAACCCGTCGATCGCGATCGACTGGTCGATCGCGAGGCTTCGACCAGTCGATCGCAAGGCGTTCGGGCACCCCCATCCGCCATTTTCCCCCTTCCCCCGAGAAGCCTCACTACCTACCTCTAGTGTAGTGCTGGCTTCCCGCGGGGTGGACGGAAGTCCTGTCTGAAGCCCGCGTCACTTCCGGGGGTTCCGGAAGTGCGCGGGCTGCTCCCCTCCCACAGCTCTGTAGCGTGCTGGGGGAAAGGGCGTCGGCCCTGGAGGAGGAGTGCGGCAGCTTCCCTGTGCCCCCGGTGCCAGAGGGGTGAGTCGAGCGCAGGGGTTTCCCTGCACCGCGGGAGCGGGGGTCGGCCCCGGGGTTTGGCCGAGACAGGCACCCGTGGGAGTTTGGCCCCACCGCCGGGGGGTTGGCCCTGGAGCAGGCACGCGCGGGGTTTCCCTGCGCCGCGGGGGCGGGGGAGGGGGGGAGTCGGGCCCAGAGGAGGCACGTGCTGGCTTCCTCTGGGAGAATCCTGGGAGGAGGCAGATGCAGGGGACTCTCTGCTGCCACTGGCACCCGGCCCCCTGTCCACACTCCCCGCTCCCCATTCCCCAGACCCCACTCCCCTGTCCCGAGCCACAGAACTCTGTCCCCACTCCCCTGTCCCCAGCTACAGAACTCTGTCCCCATTCCCATCCCCACTCCCCGAACTCTGTCCCCACTGGCATCCTGTCCCCTGCTGCAGAATCCTGTCCTCTGCCCTCCCAGCACCCTGTTCCCTCTCCCCTGCCCCCAGCCGCAGAACTCTGTCCCCACAAAATGTATAATTATAAATGCTTCATTTTAGATTTAAATAGCATGAATAAAAAACAGACCGTTTATTTCATAACTATAAACACGTGATTTTAATTTTATATATCGCATAATTTAAAAATAAACTGTTTATCAGAGTGTGTAAATAAGGGCTGCAGATAGCAAGTGATGGACAGGAGGAGAATAGAGAGGGCAGGGCTTCAAGGAAGGGGCGGGCTTCAAGGAAGGGGCGGAGCTTCAAGGAAGGGGCGGGGTGGTAGATCTTCGCCTGTTCTGAGATTTAAAAAGTGATCTTGGGTGTAAAAAGGCTGGAGACCACTGCCTTAGGGTATGTCTAGACTACAGGGTTTTTTTTTTAAAGTGGCCTTTTTTCGAAAAAACTTCACCTAGACTGCAGCCGCATTCTTTTGAAAGTAAATCGAAAGAATGTGGCAGTTTTTTCGACTGCTGAAAACCTCATTTTACGAGGAATAATGCCTTTTTTCAAAAGCCTTCTTTCAAAAAAGGCTCTATGTAATGCAAACTGTGCTTTTTCGAAAGAGAGCATCCAGACTGCCTTGCTTTTTCGAAAGTACTGGTTTTAGTCTAGACACTCTTTTTCGAAAGAGGCTTGCAGTCTAGACATAGCCTTAGAAACTAACAAAACATGTAGATGGTATCACAAGCTTTCGTGGGCACAACCCACTTTACTTTTATTTTGTTGCTTGAGAGAGAGGTAAGAACCCTGGTATATTTCAGTGCCAGTGACATTATTCTTGAATTTTGCCACATAAAGTACAGATCCAAGCACACAGTTCAGTTAGCAGCTATTTTCTTCCCTGGCACCATTTTAACAAAAAGATGATCCAATTGATCGTTTCGTTTTGTTTCCCCTCCTTCATCAAATCAAGGAAATCATTCAAAAAGTTGACCAAGGAAAAAGTATTTTGACGAGGCTTATGTACACTTGGGGCAGTCCAGGTAACTGCCCACTGAAAAAGCAGACCTCAATTTCCCTCAGGAAACAGTTGGATACATTAGTCACCACAAAAGCTGTCGCTGTGTCTACACTACGAGAGTATTTCAAAATAAGTTATTTTGAAATAATAACTCCTGAAATAAATATTTTGAAAAAAGCTTATTCCTCTTCACAAGCAGGAGCTATTATTTTGAAATAACAAGCCCATTATTTCGAAATAACAGGCTGGGTAGTGTGGATACTTGCCTTGTTATTTCGAAATAAGGGGAGTTATTTTGAAATAACTCCCCAGTGTAAACACGTCCTGTGAGAATACTTGACTCGCCACTCAAAGAAATTTGTATTCTCTGTAAGCTATGCACTTGTGTGGCCACTCAGAAGAGATTCAAATGCTGCCCAGCCCACTGATTTTTTTATTTCTACTGTTCGCACATGCCTCGGGGCACAAAAATTATTCCGCACATGGATAGAAAAAATCTGCACATGGATGGAAAAGATTCAAGGGAACATTGGCCATGATGAGGAAGTCAAAATCAATGTCTCCTTGGTAGGATATCAGCACTGCATGGATTGAGAAGCACAAACCTAGCCTACATGCAAGGACTATCTTACAAATGTTTGGACCGAAAAACCAAGATGTGCCCTAAACAGAGCAAACAACACCTACATCTAGTAACTGAGCATCAGACACAGAAAGAAGGTTTACCAATGCTTTCCTGAAAATTCATTTGGAAATGTCTGTGTCCCTTTGAACAGGGATTCTCAACCATTTTCTTTTTGAGCCCCCGCCCGGCCTCCGACATGCTATAAAAACTCCATGGCCCCTCTGTGACACAACAACTGTTTTTCTGCATAGAAAAGCCAGGGTTGACATGAGGGGGAAGCAATTAGGGCAGTGCTTTGGGGACCCCCTGAAGCTAGGCTGCTCAGGCTTTGGCCCCAGGTGGGTGGGGCTCAGAGCAGCTTTCTACCCTGGTCCCCAATGAGTTTAATACCAGCCTTATTTGGTGACCCCCTGAAACCTGCTCACAGCCACCATGGGGGGCTTGGACCCCCAGTTGAGAACGGCTGCTTTAGAAACACACTGGCACGGTCTTGGCCTCTATACCTTTTGCTTCAAAGAACAGCTGGAATCAGCACTGGAACTTTTACTGTAATAGATTTAAACTTCCTCTCCTGGAAATTGCACTTGTTTTTGACTATCCCTTCTGCCAGAAAAAGAGGCAAGACTATAAGCAGAGTTGTCTCCTCTTCTACTCAGAAAACAGTTGATGTTTACCCTCCCTTTTTTTCCTTTCTTACCAAAAAACAGTTTGTGCTTGAATGTCAGTTACATAATTAAAATGAAAACCTCTGCTTTTGCTAGAGTAGAGGTTCCAACTGGCCCTTCTCCAGCTGATTAAGAAGTTAACTAGGTTAATGGTGGGAAGGAAAGAATCCAGTTTCCTTCATTACACGGCAGATCAAGCTATTTATAATTGACATCCTCACGCTCCTTCCCCTCGCAAAAGTAGCACCATGCTGGAGCCTATTGCGGATCTTGGTCTCCTGTGCAAGCGTCCCCTGCAAACTCTTCTCCTTTCAACCCTAAATGAGAATTGGCAGAGCTAAAGATGACTCATTTTGCATGTTTTTTGATGGCTAAACTTCAGCTTCCATGTTTACCATGTGGAGACTGGCAATCAACAGAGGACTCACTGCTCCTGTGAAAAGTGAGACCGTTTCTTTTCTTGGTACAAGAGTTCATCATTTCTATTAACTCACCATTTTGTGTGCCAGTCAGTGCTTCAGATGGGTGGTTTTAGTAGTGGGTGCATCCTACCCCACTTCTCCCTGCTTTCAGCTGAAAAAAAAATGGGGAAAAGTTTAAACCATGCCATCATTTTTGGAGGGGGTGACTTTCATCTCCCCTCCCTTCTGCTCCCTGAGTTCAAGCGCTAGCTCATTTCCGAGTAAGCTGTATATATGCAGTTGATCTCCTATAGGCTGGGTGGTTTGGGAATAATGTGTATATTATACATCCGGGTTCAAGGCTTTGACCATGTGAGAAGGATTTTTAGACAATTGCAGACCAGGAAAGATTAAATGTCATCTTCTCTCAAACAAGGTTGAAATTTGGACTGATAAACCAATGCATGCTTCCACGCAGGTCCCAGCCATCTTCCAACTGTTGATCAGACTAAAACAGTATCAGTAAGGAATCTGAGAAGGGTGCCACACTGGCCTTTCAAATTCTTATGAAGCTAGGGGAAAAATATGGATTTTTTGCATTTCTTCTGTGGTGTGTTGGCTTATCTGATGTTTCCTCAAACAGCATGAGAGAATTAACATTCGCAAGGCTAAAGAAAATTCACCATGAATGGCTTTTGTTGGTAAATCATCTCCTTCATAAAGCTTTTCAGCAATAATGTGTACATGCTACTTTTTGTTTCTTAACTTCATAGCATTTTTTACTCATATCTTTAGATGTGAGCCCTTAGGAGCAGAGAATTGGGTTTTGTTTAGGTTTAGTTTATCTGTTTTAGAGCCCTGTGTATATATAGTCCAATGCCCCAGTTTTATTTTGGTATAAGGCATCTGGCATCGAGGACCAAATACTGAGACCGCTGAGCAGTTGAGATCAATGATACTGTCCAGTTATTACATGATGTTAGTGAGGGTGTTGCAGTCTGGTCCTTTATTGACTCTGACGGTCTTCTGTAATGGATGTGATCCCTTAATTATGCTTTGACTTAGTGTATTTTACAGTCATGATAGAGAATCAACAATTTATATCCCGTTTCTCCTCTATTTGTGCGAGTTCTTATCTAACCAAATTATTGATACAATAAATAATCTGAATAGTGATTCAAAGTGTCACTAAACAATTCAGCCTATCAGCAAAATACATCATGTCACAATTTTACGAATGATTCCCCTTTTTATTTAGTTTATTGATGATTGTCCATCACATCTAATAATTTATCTTCCTGAGCACTAACCACTCTCCACTATAAGGAAGCTTTTGTGTTATAAATCTTCTCTTTTTGTTTTTGCTGGAAGCATGCATTTGGCCATATGCTCTGCTTGTACTGGCTGCCAAATTCTTGGATTCGAGGGCTTGTTAAGCTGTGTAAAATGTTGTTGTTGACTTGAATGAGAAGAAATGTAAGTGAATGATTGCACTTGTTGGTATGGCCATCTGTGTGTGGGAGCCAGGCCTCTCACCTTGACGGGAACTGTTAAAACAGACAAACTGCAGTGTCAGTGGAGTGTAAAATAATTACTTGTTCTAAAATATCTGGCACCTACATTTCCTCAGTGTGACTGTTATATAAGCAGGAATGATGAAAAGTAAGGGGCAAATTTTGCTGTCCTTAACTGAGGAAAAACTCCCATTAACTTCTGTGGGAATCTTTTTAAGGACTGGAGAATTTGGCCTTGACCTATTAGGGGGGGTCTCTTTGAAGAGGAAGGGGAGGAAGTTGAAAAGATAGAAACTTTTTTGGTGTTTAGCAAGGGTGCAGCTTTCAAACTTTTTAGGACCTGTGCTATGCTATGTTATGCTATACACATTGAACCTGTATGGTCCGACAACACCTGTGGTCCGGCAAGACCGTGGATGTCACAGGACCAGAAAGCCCTAGACAGAGAGGTTGCCAGTGACTAGCAGCCCACAGGACCAGTGGCCTGGAGGCAGGGAGCCTGACCAATGGGCTAGCGGTGGGGAGCAGGGAGCCTTACTGGCTGGGACAAGAGTCCTGCTGCAGCTGAAGTGAGACCGCTGGGGGTGTGGAGTCCTGCTGGATGGGGGTGTAGAGCTCTGCAGCAGCCTGAGTGAATTAATTGTACAGCTGGAGTCAACATACCTTGTTTCTAATTTCCCCGCCATCTCACAGTGGGAGGCTGACAGGAGCAAATGCTCCCACCAGCTTTCCTTACTTCTCCCAGAAGCAGGAGTACCAGCCACTGATGGCGGGTACCCTTTGAGTTTGATTTGGCAGGTCTTAACTAGACCCGCTAAATTGAACTCCGGAAGATTGCAGCAGTGTCAATCTTTTGTTTAATGAAGACATGGCCAGGGAAATAACTGAACCCTTTCTCCACTGCCTGCTGGAGCCTTTCACTAACATGTAATGTGGACAGGGTTCACGTTTCACTGTCTTGTGGTTAGCTAACACAACCAAAAATTTTGTGCAGTGTAGATGTAGCAATAGAGACAGAGGAAACCTTTTAGGTCAGAGATTAGTTTCTCTAAGGTATGATTTTTTAGACTTGTTCTCTGTTTTCCCCACTGCCTTTGGAAAAATACTTCAAGATTTAATGATCTCACTATGAAGCCTTGTCTATGAAAGTGTGGTCTAGCGGAATGTGTACAAGGTTGGGAGTAAAATGGTCCTGAGTTCTAATCTTGTTCTGCCTCTTTACATGAGTCTTTTTTCCCACTTGTATTTTGAGGATAATAATACCTATCTACCTTGTAAGGTTGAAGTGAGGAATAATTAGTTAATGTCTGGTACAGTGCACTGTGCATCTAAATGCTAAGTATTGTTTATTTAATGCCATATCTCTTCCAGTATGTTTGGCTTTGTGATGGCTGACTTGAAGAGACATACCTACGCTAACTCTCATCAAGCTAATGCACTAAAAACAGAGTGTGGGTGCAGCACATGAGCAATGAGAGGGCTGTCAGGCCTGAGTGGTGTTCCCTGTAAGCTGAGCGCTTAGGTGGCCACCCAGGAAAGATTGAAATGCCACCACCTGATTTGCAGCATGCCTACAGCAGACAGAGGCTACGTCTAGACTGCAAAGAAAAGTCAGAAAAAGATACGCAAATTGCAAATGGCTCTGTGCTTTTTCTGCTTTTCTTTCTAAAGAGGCTTTTCTGAAATTTGGCGCATCTACCTGGTCCCAAATTTCGAAAAAACCTGCTCTTTCGACTCATCCATTATGCCTCGTAGAACGAGGTTTACAGGGATGGCGAAAGAGCGCATCCGCTTTTCCAAAAAAATGTTTAGAAAAGTGGACATGTTCCTTGGACGCGGCATTGCTTTTCTGGGATACCTCCGGTATCTTGAAAAGTGCTGCAGTCTAGATGTAGCCAGTGTGTGTTTCTCCTGGTGGTGCACATACCTTGGTGCACATAACAACATTTATTCTGCACGTAGGTTTAAAAAATTAGAGGGAACATTAGTCCTGACTATCTGCCTATGGTCTTGAATGGGATCATACTTGGGGTAGCTAGTCCCTCCTGATTTTTGCACAGCCATGGCTGTGCTCTAGAATGCTCTCTTGGTCAGAGGGAGCATGGATGTGTCTCCTGGAATTGGTAATCACGTCCCTTGCTTGAAGGTTAGACGTCCTCTGGCAGTAATTGTGCACCTTAAAGCTTCCCACACAATGTGGGGGGTGGAGGGGTGCTGCCTTTCCCTCCTCTGCACACAATATTTTATGTACTGTAAGGACACTATGTTGCTGAAAGAATCCCCATCATGGCCAGATAAACCGAGTGCATGTGTTCTATGAGAACCAGGACTTTGGATTTTTGGTTCCAAAAACTTAAGTTTCTACCACTAGTTGTTGTAAAGTTAGGTTGCAGCCATAAGATGGAGCTATAACATTCTGGAGGAGATTTGACATTCCAGGCAATAGAGGGGCAATGGTACACACTTAGGTCCCAATCCTGCAAGAACTTACGCACATGCTTTTCTTTATGTTAGGTAGAGTTAAATATGGGTATGTTTGCAGGATTGGGACCATAGGCACATCAGGGCAGTGTGGACTCATTCTTATCTTCTGGAGAAGTGAAGAAATTCTTAACCTGTGCCTGCAACCGAAACCTGGGTATTATGTTCAGATTTCATTCGCCATAATAATAACCAAGTACTCGGAATATGCGCTCAAATTTATCAAGGTGACAGCCACATCACATTAATCCTTCCCATTGTTCTCTTTTAGCACTGCTTTAAAGGTCACTGCATCTGGTTAACTCCAGATATCTTGAAACAGGATGGAAACTGGGGGGCGTGGAGTAAGTTTGGCTCCTGTTCTCGATCCTGCGGTACAGGGGTAAAATACAGGACACGGCAATGTGACAATCCACAGTGAGTTCAACGTACACCGGGGCCTGGGGGTTTTCCCTTATATACCATGAATGATTATGGGGGGATTGCTGTTAAGTTACTGATAAAGTAATGCATCAAAGACTGTTGCATGCCCAACATTGGTACAATAGCAATATAAATGGCGAGGCACAGCTTAGGGGAATAGAGAAGAGAGCCGTACATGCCTGAACCCCAGGGTCCCTCCCATGTCTTGAGTGGTATTTTTAGTGAAAGGCTCCAGCAGTGGGGAAAAGCTCTGGCAGTGGGGAGTAACCAGAGATTTTCCTTGCTCTCTTCCCTCTGATAGAACTTCCCATGCAGCTCCATGCCACAGGGAGAGTGTCCATACACGGCACAGCGCTATATATGTAGAGCTAGCCTGAGAGGCAGACCCCCCTGGGCTAGATGCTGCCAAAATTTCTAATGACCCACATTTTGCCTGAACCACTGAAGCTGGTCGTAACAATACAGTACATCACAGATATTTTGAAAACATTATTGTATTATTAACATCAATGGAAGTCGAAAGAGTCCCTAAGGGATTTCTAAAACCAAAACACCCCCCCTTGCTTTACTCATTAACGCTATAGTTAACCATTATTTCTCTTTCCTATTCGCAGCCCAGCTAATGGAGGCCGTACATGCTCGGGGCCAAACTATGAGTTCCAGCTTTGCAACACTCAAGATTGTTCTAAGGAGTTTGATGACTTCAGAGAGGAACAGTGCAGACAATGGGATCCTTACTTTGAATATCAAAATACAAAACACCATTGGCTCCCATATGAGCATGTCGATGGTTAGTAATTCTCTATCTTGATCTAATGTTGTCTTGGGCCAGGCCTACACTTACCCCGAGATTGACGCTCCGGAGATTGATCTTCCAGAGTTCGATTTGGCAGGTCTAGTAAGGACCTGCTAAATCAACTGCTGATAGCATCCCCGTTGACCCCAGTACTTCACAGGGTAATGAGGAGTAAGGGAAGTCAATGGGAGATTTTCTCCCATCAGCTCTTCTCGTAGTTGGAGTTACATATCTTAAGTCGAAGCGATGTCCCAGTCCACACCACTTCCTGTAGCTCCCATTGGCCAGGAATGGCGATCTGCAGCCAATGGGAGCTGTGATCGCTAGGGATGTAAGTGACTACTTGACTAGTCGACTATCCGATAAGCAAAAGCTTATCAGATAGTAGACTAGTTCCTCAACTAGTCACTTCCCTCCCCAACAGAATCAGCAAGAGGGGAAGCAAGAGCCAGTGCTTGGGAGAGCTGGCTTAAAAGCCAGTTCCCCCCAGCACTGTCTCTGCAGAGGGCAGGGGAGTAGAGGGGACCAGGCGCGAGCCAGGAATCAGCTGATTCCTGACTCGTGTCCAGTCCCAGATGCTGTGACTCTGTTTTTTAAATGTATTAAGAGCCTGTGGGCTCTTAATACATTTAAAAATCAGAAGTTCAGCAGGGGGAACCTAGCACGAGCCAGCAATCAGCTGTCCCGGCTCACACTGGGTCCCTTCTGGCTCTTAATACATTTAAAAGGCAGAGCTGCAGTGGGTTTAGCTGCCGGGACCGGGAGCTAACCCTGTTGCGGCTCCCCTGCTTATCAACTAATCGACTCCATTGACTAGTCAATTAGTTGATTAAACTATATTTAACATCCCTAGCAATCGCCTGTACCTACAGAAGCGCAGGTAAGTATAGCAGTGACAACCCGCCAAGGATAAACTCTGATGAACTGCCACCATTTCATTGCCTGCCCCTGCCACAGTGTATTGAAAATATGATGAGTGAGATAAAAAGCAAATGACTTTATGACAGTCAATGGAGCAGCTGCGCATCTTTAAAATCAGAACACTTTGTTCAGTTCCTTAGTATGGATTAAGAATCCTAACTGGCAGCCAAGTTTTCAAATTTTGGCCTCAGCAAAGAGTGGATAATAGGGAACCCAGTTGCCAGAACATCAATTATTTGCGAGAGTTAGCCACATCTGGTTTCTCAGATCCCAACAAAGGAAACGTCAATCATTATGCATTCAAAAAGAGAGTTAATGGCAACGAGGAGTTGCTGGCAAAATGCCCATGTTGTTCATGTTCATTGTGTCCGAATTGCTCCCTAAAACAAGTCTCACTTTTGTTTGACTTGTTTTTTGGCTTTACTTGTTTCTTCAGTTCTTGTGCAACCTGGGATTTTAAGAAGAGCAGAAGCAGAGAGCTTCATGGCTTCATTTCAAGATGACCATTTTCTTCCACATAGAGTGGGGGGAAGAACAGTGTGGCCCACAAACCTGTGTGTATGAAATATTCTTCTACAGCACAGGGGTGGGCAATAATTTTTGACCAGGGGCCACTTCAGAAATTTTTGTTTTGGAGGAAACCATGTGGTCCAATATTCTCCTAAGAGTCTTTGGAATCCAGTGTCAGATACAGTGTAGCACTGTAGCTACGCGGGGGCAAAATCTGCCTTTTCAGTGTTATATACAGTGTGGCCAAGGCAGCGTTCCAGTCCTGAACTGCCCCAACATAGGCCAGCTTACACAGTAGAGAATGCAGCCTCTTAAGAAGTAAAATGGCCTCTTTGGGGTATGTCTACACTGCATTGTAAACCGGGGTCTGTGAGACCTGGCCTCGTGGACTCGCTGTTTCCAATTCCTGCTTGAGCGTCCACATTGCCATGGAAACCCTGGTTCTGATTGCTGGGCGTGGGTCTCAGAGCCACAGTAACATGTCTGTCCTGCACATGACGGACTCAGCTGTGAGTCTCAGAGCCTGGGTTAGCTGCCGTAGGCTTGCAGGGCTTGTGCTGTGTGACCAAAAATAGCAGTGGAGACCTGAAACCCGCCCAACTTACTGGCTCCGAGACTTGCAGCTATGAGAAGGAAGAGTGCCAAGGAGGGGGTAGGGGTGCTGCAGCACCCCGATGTTTTGGGCAACCTGGCCACATGCTCCTGCCATCCAGGGTCCCAGCTGCCAGCCCTGCTGCTCCCCACCCAGGGTCTCCGCTTCCAGCCCCAGTTCCTGCTCGGCTGTCATTCCCTTACATAAGGGGCTCGGCCATCGGCCCTGGAGCCCACTTAGCTGCTGGTCCCACCCAGGGTCCTGGTCACCAACCCCACTTGTGGGGTCCTAGCTGCTGACCCCAGCTCTAAGGAGGCAGTGAAGTTCTGGAGAGAGGTCATGGGGTTGCAGCTCAACACCCCCACTCCAAAAATTGTTCCCGTGCCACTGAGCAAGATACAGTTCCAAGACCAATCCACCGGGTCTTTATTATCCAGCAGTTTCCAACCAAGCCTTTAGAGAGTAATGCTGATAGCAGCGGACCTCTACTGGGAGCAGACACCATGCTCACGGCTGCAGAGAAGATGATACAGGCCGAGAGCCATTCAAACCGGCGTTCAGAGCTTGCACGCACGAATGGTTCAAGTTGACTAATAAAACACGGGGTGTTTTGCTTTCTAGCTAAAGAAAGGTGCCACCTGTACTGTGAGTCCAAGGAGACAAGCGACGTCGTGTATATGAAACGAATGGTACACGATGGGACCCGCTGCTCGTATAAAGATCTGTACAGCGTCTGCGTGCGAGGGGATTGTTTGGTAAGTAGCAGCACTTCTAACATTTCTAAGGCTTGCTGCTGCCTCGAAAGCATTAGAACAGGAACTTGAATGTTCTTCTCTGAAAACGGATATTTAAGTGAGCGCCGTAACGTTTTGAGCAGTAGAGAGATGTCATTAGAATAACTGTCACAATATTGTGTGTGATATTTGCAGTTGCTTTGCCTGGGAATCGAGTCCAACCACATCTACCTACACAAGCCGTAGTGGTGGCAGTGTTTTTCAAGCTGAACCACGACGGTTAGCTTTCAGGAAAGCTTTTCCTACGGAAGGCTTGGTGGCGATGGAATGGGTAGTGAAATATGAACATGCAGCAACTTTTGAAGACAGTGGTGTTGAAAGGTAGCAGATGGGAATGCTGTATGTATTTTGAGCCGGCTATAATCACCAACAATTTGTATAAATCAGGATCTGCCTGTAATTCATCATTCTGTGAAATTGCAGTTTGCAACTGAATTATAGCCCTTATTCAACAAAGCATCCCTCCAGGTGTTTAATTTTAAGTAGGTGGTGGCTGACCCCCACTTCATAACAATGCTTTCCTGAACCAGGAGCCTAATGGATCACAAAATGTATTTACCTGAGCTGCAATTACTGTAACAACTGAAAACACATTAGAACCTTCTGTGCATTGAAAAGTACACTCTTAGGGAAGAACTATAATTTTTTAGCTTAATCTTAAAACCGTATTTTGATGTCTGAGGCCAAGGATCATTTGAGTTAAAGTTTGGATAAACAAGTATCATTGTCTTTCTTCTGCTCACAGAAAGTTGGATGTGACAGGGTAATAGGTTCCTCTAAGCAGGAGGATAAGTGCGGTGTCTGTGGAGGAGATAACTCCCACTGCAAGGTGGTGAAAGGGACATTCTCCCGGGCACCGAAGAAACAAGGTCAGTTCACTCAAGTTGTATTGTTCTGGGTGGATGATTTCAGTGAGTTCTTTTGTTTGTTCGTGCTGGATCTCTTTGTTCCCATGACAAGGGCAGACCTACTGCAGATAGCTCCAGGCTTAGCTATTCTAGCAGGCACTGTTGGAATTTTATCCTTCAGATGCACCTGGAGTTTGGAAGTATGTGAAGACCTTTTTCCAGGTGTTCATCCCTCTATACCAGAACTTGGCAAGACATGGCCTGCGGGCTGTATCCGGCCCGCCTAACACTTTGATCCAGCCCGTGAACTGCATCTGGCTTCTTTCTATCTATATTCTGCTGCCCATGCCACCAAATTTCCAGGTGGCAGCTCAGGCAGTAGGATCCTATTTAAATGGCTCAGAGCTCCCAATCGCAGCACTATCGTGGCAGGGGCCAAAGCCATGAGCTCTTTAAATAGCGGCAGCAACCCAGGTGCCTGCCAGGCAACATGGTGGCAGTGGGGCTGGGAGCCATCAGCCCTTTGCTCTGTTTTTACTTCAAAGCCTCCGGCCCCAGACAACTCTGCAGGGAGGCTAGTCCTCAGCCCCGCCCCTTCTGCCTTAGGCCCCACCCATTCTGGGTAAGAGGTGGAGCCAGCCTGTGACCAGTACCAAAATCCATTAAGTGACCCCCCGTGAAAATTATTGCCCATCCCTGCTCTATACTAAGATCAGGTCCTATATGTACCATAGTTGGCACCAGGAAGTGGTTTTAATGGTTCCCCCGCAAGAGACTTTTAGACCGATATGTGTTGCAAATGTCTCTGCAGACTATTGAATCTGATTTCATGGAGTGCTATGACACTGTCTTATCTCTAGTCATCACCAGACTGGAACCTGGATTTGCTCCTCTTCAACATATTGTTTGATCAGTTGGGAAGAAGTGGCATCAGTTTGCTGACGATTTTCTAGTTGTTTTTGTTAATCCAGCAGTCACTATTTCCTCCCTCATTACCTAGTAGAGGGATAGGAATGGCATCATTGCTTAGGCCCAGCTTGCTTTAAAACATCCTGAATTTCGTAAAATAAATCTACTTGCATATAGTAAAATAGCCTTGTTCTGGTTTTATCATATTGACCAGTTGTTTTTTTTTAATTATTGCAATAAAGGATACATTAAGATGTTTGAAATTCCTGCTGGTGCAAGGCACTTGCTTATACAAGAAACAGATGCCACCATTCATAATCTTGGTGAGTGTTCATCTGTGATATATTTTCTGTAGAGGCTTAGAAAGCTTTCCTCCTTCTCCCCCCACCCCCCGCAGCTTGTAATACGTTTGTGTATCGGTCTATGCATAAGAACTCCTCTCCCTTTACATCAGGGCTACTCAACTTTGGAAGCCCCGAAGGCCACAATGAAACACACAGCACATGCTGAGGGCTGCAACTTAAGTGTGGTTGCATATACATGCAAATATATGTGCAAATATATTCAAATAGCTGCTTTCACACAGACGGGCATGAATACAAAAACTAAGGCAAGACTACACAACACGCAGGCCCCCATTTAAGTCAGTTCTGCTGATATTCATAAAATGCAATATTTGCCCGATTTCCACCCATATGACAGCACTTTTAATGAGCAATGACAGTCCAGGAATTTAACTACTAAAACGCATGTCAACAGAAGACCGTTACATTGATTACTTTTTTGTTTTGGCTCCCACCCATGGGCCACATGTTGAGTCCCCGTAAACCCAAACCGCACCACGGTCCGCAAACAAACAGGCCATGGGCTGCATGTGGCCCACGGGCCGTGTGTTGAATAGCCCTACTTTACATGCACAAATTAGGAAACTTGTTAGAAAATGTGATCCTAATTCCCTTATACTTTATTTCTTAGCAGCATCGCAAGATGATCCCAGAATCAGTATGTGTCTGCTGCTGCAGGGGGTGATGAATTTCATTAGAAAGTGTGATAGCATTTGCATTGTCCTCACGTGTATAGTTCTCAGTGTGAATCCTGTATTCAGCTATTTCCTAGCTACCGCCAAAGGATAGCAGTGTCATTCTCTCTGTTTCAAATTCTGCACTGTTGTTAATGCTAATGATACTAGGATGTCCAATCCATCACAAAGTTAAGACAGTAATTGAAATCCTCTCCTTACCGTGTAAAAGGGATCAGTGAGAAGCAATGTCCAGTAGGTTGTTGTTAGCTGGAAGTGGATTCACAGCAAATGGTTTGCTAATTCTGCTATGAATCATTCAAGTTTCTCTTCGGTAAATGCTTCCTTATAAATGCCATTCTTTGCATGGAGGCGGGGGGGGGGAGAGGGGGGAACAGAAGCTACTCAGTGAATTCCAATGTGTATAATAAATAAGCACTTTCTCTTCTGCCTTCAACACAAAAAAACCCTTAAGTCAACCATGTACGTTGGTACACGATGGGAAATGGTTGCCGAGAAAGGGATCTAGAGGTCATAGTGGACCACAAGCTAAATATGAGTCAGCAGCGTGACACTGTTGCAAAAAAAAAAAAGTGTACATCATTCTGGGACATATTAGCAGCAGCGTTGTAAGTAATACATGAGAATCAATTCTTCCTCTCTACACTGAACTGATTAGGCCTCAGCTGGAGTATGGTGTTCAGTTCTAGGCACCACATTTCCGAAAAGATGTGGACAAGTTGGAAAAAATTCAGAGAAGAGCCATAAAAATTAAACATCTAGAAAAGACGACCTATGAGGGAAGACTGAAAGAATTGGGTTTGTTTAGTCTGGAAAAAAGACTGAGAGGGGACATGATCACAGCTTTCAAGTACCTAAAAGGTTGTTACATGGAGGAGGAAGAAAATTGTACTTCATAACCTCTGAGGATAGGACAAGAAGCAATGGGCTGAAATTGCAGCAAGGGAGGTTTAGGTTGGACATTAGGAAAAATCTCCTGTCAGGGTGGTTAAGCACTGGAATAAATTACCTAGGGAGATTGTGGCATCCCCTCCTTTGGTGATTTTAAGAGCAGCTTAGACAAACATCTGTCAGGGATGGTCTAGATAAAAAAATAGGCCTGCTGTTGGCACAGGGCACTGGAGTAGATGACCTCTTCAGGTCCCTTCCAGGCCTCTGATTCTATAAGATAAGCCACTTCCTTCATCCCCAGTATAAATGACGGGATAGAAGATCAGCAACAGATAAAACAGTGTGTGGTGTTGCCTATTTTGCTGCCCTGGCTGGAGAACATATGACTGCTTTTCTTGTGCCCAGATACTCTCTGTATGCACCTAGCACAAGCAACTCATGACTCTGAATCCAAGTGCTGCAATTTCAAGCCATGTTTTCTGGACATTAGGGAAAGAGAAACCAAATTGTTGATCAAAGCAGGATATAGAGATATTGTAGAGTAGCCCCAACTCAGAACCATCTCCTTTTAGCCTCCACTTGGGGAAGCTGGTTTCATCAAGAGGGGGAACAACATGGAATGGAGGAAAGACTCTCTTAGATAGGGTTGCCAGGTGTCCGGTTTTTTGCCCAGACAGTCTGGTATTTGTGGCCCCTGTCCAGTAAAAAAAAAAAAAAAAACCCAGAAAATACCAGACATATAAAATGTCCGGTATTTTCTGTTTTTCTTGGACGGAAGGCCGGTGGGGACATTCTTCCCCTGCCGCGTCTCGTGGTGGACAACGGGGAGCATGGGGATTTTTTAATTTAATTTAATTTTTTTTTTGCTCAAAAACTTTGGTCCCCCTTTTTTTAATCTTTTTTTTTTTTCTCAACCAATTTTTTTCCCGCCATGTTCAGGATTTTTTTGTGAAAGTATCTGGCAACTCTACTTAGATAGGACCCACATTCTAACAGGTGAGAAAAGCAATTGTTGCCACCTCAACAAAGAGTTTACTCCAGGGGATAGGGATAGAGCTGTGAAATACAGACAGGCTGCAGTGATAGGAATCAGTATATGGTGCCAAGAGGTCCACTTGGTGATGGACATCTAGCTAAACACCTACGGATTGCTGGGATACTCGTTGGTACCTGTATTTTAAGGCTGTAGAGGACTGAACAAGAGAGGTCTGGTGGCTGAATTTAGTTTTCTAGAAAAAGTCTTGAGTCAAGACTTTCCCTTTTAGTTTACTCTAAAACGCTTCCAATTCCATGCTCCATGGCAACCTTGGTATTTCAATGTATGGATGAGTATAGGAAGTAAAGCGGCTTACTTTCATTATGCACCAGGGAACATTCTCCTGAAATGGAATCACCCCAAATCACTAGCCACTTCTGAAAATCTTGGCCCGTGGTTGTTGGTTTATTTAAATTATGAGGTGGAGGAAAGCCTGCAGCTGCTGAGGAACACTTGAGTCAGATGTACGCATTTGCCAGGGACATCAGTAAAACAAAGACACTCCCATCTCTGGTAGGAGAAGATAGGATAGAAATTACAGCTGAACCGGAGAACGAATAGGTTCAAATCACAAAGGTGTATCCTGGAAAAGCAACTGGAGCTAATACAAATACACACAGGGTGAAAAAAATCCACATAAGTCTGTGCATTAGAGTGAGAACACAAAATGAGAGAAAGCAGAATGCCTAAAAATATCTCTCTCAAACCACTGAGAGAACTGAGAAAGGACAGATACTGGAGAGCTTAGAGCTCTTTCATTTTGTCATTAATAAAAAAAATATTAGAAATTAAATGAAAACCCCAAGTATTCATATTTTGTTATGTTACTTCTAGCAATTAAGAATCAAGTAACGGGGAAATTCATTTTAAATGAAGACAACTATGTACCGGATTCTAAAGTATTTGTGGACATGGGTGTGGAATGGGAGTACCGGAATGATAATGACAGAGAAACAGTGCAGACCATGGGGCCTTTGCACAATGGAATAGTCATCCTGGTAAGTCACTTGAAAACCATCTTCTGTGGGCTGAGTCATAATGTGCTATAATATATTGCAGTTTCCTTTTGTGAAATACATTGTCATCTGCTTTAAGAATAAAAATGATGTGTTTTAATCCCTTTCCAATTTGCTCATTACCACTTACTGCAAAGGTGTTTAACAGTGACTCCAGGCTTATATGTCAAGCTTCTGTCCTTCCCAATTATTTCCTGTGGATGGCCTAATCATCACTAGCTAATAGATATCCAACTTACAGATCACAGCTGAAATGCGAACATTACAGAAAAAAATCAAGGTAGCACATCACAGTCAGATACAGTGGCAGCTCGTCAATACAGGCGAACTCGGCGGTTGCCTACGACACCAAGATAAACGGCCGTTGAGGGCTTTGGAGGTGGGGGTGCCGATCGCGCACCGATCGCGCGTTTCACCTAGGGCGCCAGTTGCCGGCAGCTCGTCTAGGGCCGCTCCTGGTCAGATATACATTACCCTTTAACAATTTCTGCACCCACTTTTGAAAATCTCTGACACAGGATCCTTTAGCATCAACATTCGTTTCATGGAGTCCTCTAGATGGTTTAATTCATATCAGAATTTTAATTCAGAAATCTTTCAAATTATGCTAGTGATCTACTATAAATTGAAGAGGGTTTGTCTGTCTGACTGTCCGTTTGCTCAAGAACGGCTCCTAAATAGTAAGAGCTAGGACCACCAAGTTCAGTATACAGCTTCCCCTTTTCATAGCGTAAAGCTACATAAGGATTCGGTTGTGCCAGGAAAATGGGTTGTGCCTGGAATGGGATTGCTTCTCATAAAACCAAACAGAAACGAGACAGAATCACCAAATCAAATACAGTCCTTAAAACTGACATAACTGAGTGAATGTTGAAAGACACTGAACCAAGATGAGCCAGAAAAATAGGATGAACCTGGAAAAGGCTTGTCTCAATAAACCTTACGGAAAAAAGATAAAACAGAGAAATGTGGAGTAGTGCTCTGTTTTGGCACAGCTAAATCAATGCTTATGGTTTGAAAACTAGAAGAAAATAGTACTGGAAACCAAATTGGCTGTAGCTCTTTTTTTCTTTATTACTCAACAAAAAAATAAAATAATAAACACAGGAAATAACACTGAGGAAAATAACAAATAAGTATAACTTAATTGAGTTAAGTTCCCGAGCAACGCTGGGTAAATCTGCTAGTGCTGTATATTTTAAAACAGTAAATGCAGGTTAAATATCGTTGGGCCAGACCAGCCATACGTGTAAATTGAGAGTCTCACTGAAGTTTGTGGCGCTGTGCTGGAAGAATAAAAATTACATTCTCTAAGGGCCAGATTTCAATACCTTTCCTCATGTGGAATAGCAACATATTCCATCCATGGTTTCATTGGCTTCAGTACTACAGCGGAAACTGGCTCTACATTAATTTTTTATGTGAAAGCTCCTTTCCTTGGTTAGGTAATGAGTTTATTATTCATAATCTTTGAAAGACTGTTGTAAGAAAGGTCGTGTTTATGGTGGAAGTTATGACAATCCTTTCCACCTCTTTTTGTTAGTCTTTGCATTTTAATTCATCTTTGTTTTCAGTGGAGTCACCATTATTATGGTACCCTAATGTTTCTCTACTTAGAATATGAGATGGAAAAATTTAGGGCTTTAAAGTCAATGCAACACTGGCAAGAAAAATCCAGAGCCGTGGTAGTCTATGTAAATGTACAGTATAGGAATCCCTGTGTCCCAAAGATAAAGAGATATTTTACAGCAAGAATAGATCTATTGGGGATGAAGTGTTTAAATCTGTTGGAGAGTTTTTTATATGCATTCTATGATTGTCATTGTAAGATTGATCTAAGCTTTTTAAAGGTTTTATTTTGTCTTTTTTGCTGACTAGGTGATTCCGCGGGGTGGTGTCAAGATTTCTTTGACTTACAAATACATGATCCATGAAGACTCCTTAAATGTAGATAACAACAATGTTTTGGAAGATAATTCAATAACATATGAATGGGCTCTGAAAAAATGGTCCCAGTGTTCAAAACCTTGTGGAGGAGGTAAAAAAATCGAACACATATAAAACCGATGAAAAGAAATGCCTTTTTTATTTAAATTTGTTTCACACAATGCAATTAATCCATGGAATTCATTGCCACAAGATCATAATAAGGCCAAGAGCTTAGCAGGATTTTATTTAAATAAAGGATTAGACAAATAAAGACTAAGAACATCCATGTTTGCATTACGCAGGAAAAATGTGTGAGGAATATTAACCACTGTGCCTCAGGATACAAGCTGAACACAAGCATAGTTAGCAACTAGCTTCTTCTTTGCACAGCTTATCCCATAAGTGTCCATTGTCCATAATTGTCCGGAGCATCCCTTACTGCTCCTAGAGACAGGATATCTGGCTAAGATGGACCTTTGGTCAGATAGTTTCTGTCTTTGTCCCTGTCTGTCACTGAAACTTCAAATAGAAATGACAAGCTTTGGCAGGTGAATCCCAAATGCTTTATGTCCAGGGTTGGAGGGGGACGGGGACGCTGGCTTTATAGTTAGAGCCCTGCGTGGATACAAAATTGTGTATCCACATCTGTTTCTGCAAAATGAGCTGTGGATATAAATTGGATATCTGCAGACTTGCAGAGTTCTAGATACAAAATTTGGATCTGCATCCACATCCGCATGCAGAAAAATGCACCATGGATATCCGTGTCTGCGGATGTGGATACCCGTGAATATAAAGCTAGATGGTACTGGGTCCTGCCATGAGGGCAGGGGACTGAACTCAATGACCTCTTGAGGTCACTTCCAGTTCTAGTGTTCTGTGATTCTATCTGTGGATTTGCAGGGCTCTATTTATAGTCATCCTCCAGAGAGTGAGGGTCCCTAGACCTGATCCTGCCACCATTCAGTGGCTTGTGTCTCGAGCTGAGAGGAGAGCACCCCTGTTGGGTGGAGAGGAGCAGCAGGACCACAGTGCCTATGGAGTAGATGGGATTCCTCCGGCGGCTTGATGAGGGACTCCTGTAGAGAAAGCTGGGGCAGGGCAAGGGAGCCCTGGATCCTCAGCCCTGGCCACCTTTCAAGCCCAGCTAGGTGTGAATGGCCAGAGTCTGACGGTCAGGTGAGGTGGATCCAGACCCCAGGGGCAAAGGCTGGAAATTGTTGTATGTCCAACCCGACCACCAGGTCAACCCCAGTCTAACAAACAGGTTCACCTGATGGCTGGAAGTATCGTGGTCCTCTTACAGGCATCCACAAGAGGGCACCTAAAAGTCGTACCCAGGCCTGACCTGGTGACTGGCCTGTACTGGGGTTGACCTGATGTCTGGGTCAGGCTTGTCTGCATGCTTCCAGAAGACTCAGTTATTTATTGTGATTATAGCTTTGTTGTGAGAAGACAAAGAGGCCTGGTAGTTCTGGGTGCTAAAAGGGTAGCTGCTTGTAAGGAGTAGGGTCAATGCTAACCAGGTGCAATCTTTAATGTTCACCTACCATTAAAAATGCTCCATTAGCCACTTGATGGACCAAGACAGTCTGAGTTGTGTGTAAGTACTGCAAATGCTGAAGATAAAAGAAGTATCTTTCTTAAGGTTATCAGTTTACAAAATATGGTTGCCGGAGAAAGACAGACCACAAGATGGTTCATCGGAGTTACTGCGAGACGATCCAAAAGCCAAAGCCTATTCGCAGAGTGTGCAATCTGCAGGAATGTTCCCAACCAATGTAAGCTTTGCTGTTCCTTAGAACTGGTCCTAGCCCATGTCCAATTAATACGAATGGTTGATTGGAATGAAGTGCCTTCAGCTATCCCTATATACCTTCCTACTCTGACACATGACTGTTTTAGATTAGGAGCCCTTGACCATCTTTTCACATCATTGCCTAGACAGTGTTATGCAATGACACAATGTTATTGGTAAAGTGTTGCTTGCAGAAATACTATTTCCAGAAACGACAATTTCCACCGATTCTGAGATAGGCTGGGTCAGAAAAATGCCCCTCTTGATCTAGACACTTCAAGTCAATAAACCAGAAGTGAATTGGTACATTGATTTTTGAATTTATATGAAAGCAAACATCTAGTGTGTTATTTAAGAGAACAAATGTCAGACAACGTTTGTAATACAAACACCAATAAAACTCACAGCATATTTTTAAAGCTGCAAACGAGGTGGAGGGGGGATCGTTTGGCTCATGCAAATAACTGTTTCTGTTGAAACATTTGTGTTGATTTCCATGGATATCTCACAACAACAGTTTAAGAGATTATTGTTCGTTCTTCCTTATTGTTGTACATAGTCAGTTATTACGGATGTATTTATTCACATTTTACAGGTGCTTTTTTGACTGGCAGCAAGTTAACCCTGTCACATGTAGGACTCACATATTTCCCCTGTTGCTACCGCAACAAGTAAGGAGTAAGTTGATCTACAGCTTTTATGTCTGGCAAACAAGTCTAGATTCCAGTGCATGTGATGAATAACTAGATAATACCAGTCATTATTTTGTAACGCTCTTCCAGAGAGAAACATCAGAGAGAGAGAAGCCAAATAACTGTGTCCCATCAACATATCAAAGATCAGGGTTTAACAAGTTTATTTACCAACCATGACTTAATGACCATAACAAGAACTGCAAGTGTAAAGCTATATTTTTCTATTACTCAGTTACAAGCTCTTTAGGGTAGTAAAACTATAAATGAAAAAAAAAATTACACATGCGCGTGAGTCACAACATTCAGATATAGATTTCAAAGTCTCCAAATTTAAATGTGCTTGGATCTGGAGTTTTGGCTCAGCACATTATAGGGCTATAAGCTAGCTACAAAATTAATATTAGAATCTTGATTCAATACCCCTAATGTTTGTGTAATATCTGGGTTTTGGGTTGGGCCCTTCTCTAAGTCATTTCATTCTCTTTTAGAAGGTGGCTTGAATCCCAAATGGGGCCTGGACTCAACCAACATTCTAGGTCTCTCCCCACAGAATATTTTCCTCTCAACTATCCCCAATTCCAGATGGTCTTTTCCAGCCTGACCTCATTCTCTTTCATAGACAAGGAATTTTGATTGGACTCCTTAGCACTGAGACTGACAGCATATCCCTGCCAAACTGAAGTTTCCACTTCGTGCACCTGATGAAGTGGGCTCCAGCCCATGAAAGCGTATGCCCAAATTAATTTGTTAGTCTTTAAGGTGCCACAGGACTTTTCATTGTTTGTTTGTTTTTGTTAAGTACAATACTGTAAGCGGCTTCTCTAACAAAATTAACGGAGGATAATTGCAGCTCAGTTATCCCATAGATCCTCTCCATATAAATGATCTTGTGCTTGGAGGACTGGTGCCAGACTCCTCTACTGTTTAATTTCATAAAATCATAAAAATAGAAGAGACGTTTGAAGTCACCAGCCCATTTCATGGTCAATGCAGGATTATTCCCTACACCACCTTTGCACACACATTTTCAATGTCCTAAGTAATGATGTTTTCATCCCCTGCTTAGCACATCTCAAACTCAGAGTATTTTTTCAATCAATATTTATATTTATGCCAATTGTCCCTGCATTTACCACACTAAATAGGCCCTCTTCGTGCTTTCTGCATCTCTTAAATATTTGTAGATTGCAATCACGTGCACCCACTTTGCCATCACTTAGCCAAACTTTCCGTATTCCTTGTAAATTCCCTCCAGTCCCCGACTCCTTTTACTTTGTCACAACAGTTCTTGCAAAGTGGTGCCCAGAAAGTAACACAGTTCTAGGGACAGTCATGGAAGAGCTTACAGCCAAATCACATTGTAAAGCATGGGTGAAAATTTCAGTTGTGCCTAAGGATATGTGTCCACAGCCAAGGAAAGTGTGTGGCTGGCCCATGCTAGCTTGATTTGGGCTCCCATGCTCCAGCGGTAGGGCTGTTTCATTGCTCTGGAGACATCTGGGCGAGGGCTGGAGCCCAGGCTCTCAGACCCTCTAAGGCAACATAAGCGCCTAAGTAAATTTTGGGAAAAGAAGATGTCAGCATTGACTTTCAATGACATTTGCACATCTAAGGGTGTCTGCACTGCAGGGCTTAACACAAATTGAGCTAAGTCAATTGCGTAGCTTATTTTGAAATAGGGAGCGTCTACACAGCACTTATTTTGAAATAGAGCACTCTTCCTCCGACTTCCCTTATTCCTCATACAATGAGGGTTACAGGCGTCGGAGTAAGAAGTCCTCCAGCTCGACAGTATTTTGACACTATTTCGAAATAACTGCCTGCTGGACTAAGTTATTTCAGAATAGCGCTAGTTATTTTGAAATAGTGTTGGAGTATAGATGTACCCTACGTGCCTTAGCTGCTCTTCAAAACGGGACATTTGTGTATTATCCAAGATTAATTTCACTTTATTTTTTCCCATGTTTCTAATCTCTCTTGGTCTCTGTATTATTTCTCTGTCCTCCCTTGGCCTCACAGCTCTTCTCGTCTTAGCATCAGTCAGTTAACAGAAGTCAGCCCCTCCAACCCTCACCAAGGAAATGGTTATTGTTGTGTATCGATAGCTAAATGTCCCCTTATCCATTAGGTTGTAATTGTAATTTTAAAGGGCTATTTCCTAAATTGCCATCACAGGGATTTATTACTTTTTTTGGAGAGACCCTTGTTAGATCTTCACATAATACTGTGGAGCTGAGTGGTGTGGAGGCAATATTGTCTTCTGCCAGTGTGCAAGAGGGGGGACCCTCACGCCTGCTAAGAATGAGCTCAGAGTTCTGTGCTCAGGATTAGAAATATTGCACTGCCAGCAAATATCCTGTGACTGACATGGCTACCACATCACTGCACGTCATCAGCAACACTAATGGTTCCTCTGCGTTGTGGCTAGGCATCACAAGCACCATGACAGCTTCCCTCTAGAGAGAAAACACTTTGCCTTTTGCGACATTCTGGGTGTCTCATGATGTGGGGAGAGGGTGCCTCTGGCTGTGTCTACACTACAAAGAAAAGCCGGAAAAAGATACGCAAATTGTGAACTGCAATTTGCGCATCTTTTCCCAACTTTTCTTCCAAAAGAGGCTTTTCTGACATTTGGTCCATCTACATGGGGCCAAATGGCAGGAAAAAACCCTCTTTTGGAACATCCTTTCTTCCTCGTCAAACAAGGTTTACGGGGATGCCAAAAAAAACCCCCATCTGCTTTTTCCAAAAAATTTTTCAGAAAAGCAGATGCATTCTGTAGTCTAGACGTACCCTCAAAATGAATTAAGCTTTGGATGCAACAGAGATGGCTCAAGGAATCCCCCAAAAGGATGCTGAGCTTTTTGAGGCTCCCTCCCTCCCCTTTTTTGCCATCATATAATAGCTCCCCAGATACTCCTCTGCCTCCTTCGGTAGCTTATTGCTTCACCCCATCCCTCCACAGAAGCCCCATGGGAGATTAAAAGGGACCTACGCATTAGTTTTGTTCTGGCCACAACTGTACTATAGATTCTATTAGAGACTCTTCCAAAGGAAAACAACTTTTGTAACAAAGTCCACTTTGAAAAGAAAAATAAAGGTGACCATAGTCTCCTCTTGGTTATGCATGCCACTTCTGTTAGCACTAATGGGATGTATGTATCTGCCTCAGAAAGGGAACTTAGCCCAACTAGCGTCTCAGTATGACCATCCCAGGGTAATCATGCTGTCTACATGTTCTGTACGATACTGAATGCTGAACGATACAAGGTGCTTCGTGGTTAATATTCTGTTCTTTAAAATATTACTGCGGGGATTTAGGAGGCCCTTAATGTTGCTCCTAAGAGAGACTGGATATATTGCTTTGAAGTCTGCAAAATTACTTGACAAACAGTTTGGTTCTGGCTTTCAGTCTTCCGGCAAATGAGTCTGTATTTTTTCCTGGTTCTTCTCAGGGGTTGGGTGAACTGTCACCCGCTCTGAAGTAATAAACTAATCTGTGAGAATTACTGCTATAACCCCATCCTCTGCTATCAACAATTGGTTTAGTGATTTATCTCCCTGTTGGTTCCAGCATGAATTATTTAGAAGTTTACAAATAGCTACTGTTAAGGAAGCTGCAGGGAAATCGTTCTCTTCGCTTCAGGGTATCTGCAAAAGACAGGTCTGCTCCGATTGCTATTCAGGGATCTAACATGGGATTATGAGGTTATACATATGTCAGTGGAATCTCTCAAAACCGGGATTCTCTGGTCTGGCAACCTGGACCAGAGAGCTCTGGTGGCTGGGTGTCCAGTGGCAGGAGGACTGGCGACTGGGAGCCCTGCCGGGGCCAGGAGCCTGGCCAAGCTGGCAGCAGTGGGGCTGGCAACCGGCAGGCCGGTGGCAATGGAGCCAGTATGCCTACAAGGTCTGGGAGGCCAGCTGAGCCAGCAGCAGTGGGGTCAGGAGTCCAGCCGGGACGGCAGCAGGGAGGCCAGACCTCCCCTGGTCCAGCAAACTCCCTTGTTTGGGACCAGACAGATCCCTAGGGTGCCGGGCCATAGAGATCTAACCTGTCTATGGGATTGCTTATATTTGGAAATATTTGCACACCAATAATTAAGCCCTTGTGACTTCGGGGTCACATAACTAATTGCACTAAACTTGAGAAACTTGTAGATTTGGGGTGAACTTTTCAAAACCATCTGGCGGACTTCACACCTTAAGAGCCACATTTACAAAGCTGTTTAGGAGATGCCAAAAGGTGCAGAATGGTGCTTAGTGGGATTTGAAAGGCACTTAATTCTCTTTGTCTTCCAGTGGGAGTTAGGCTGTAGCCTGCTGATGTAGTTTTGGAAATCCCATTGGGTACCCGTCTATATCTTTAGGTTCCTACACGGCTTTGTAAATCTAGTACTAAGTCCCAGAGAAAGTCAATATAAAGCTGAATGAAAGTCAATGGGACTTCACTTCCTAAGTCACTTAAGCAGCTTTAAAAATTGGGCTGGGATTCCAAAGGCATGTAGGCACTTTTGAAAATGTTGCCATTTAACACTAGAGAGAAAAGGCGGATGAGGTGGACCAGTTCTGCTGGTGAGGTAGAGACCCTTTTGAGCTGCACAGAGCACTCGCTCGCCAACGGAAACTGGTCCAATAAAAGATATTGTCTCACTTGTCTTTCTAATATCCTGGGACTGACAAGGCTGCGACAACACGGTATACAACCACTTAATGCCATTTTGTTGTAGGACTCATAGGTTTTCTTTGGTTTATAACTTTTGAAATAGTAAATCTGTAATTGGTATCTGGACAGTGCTCCATTCCTGGGCCTATGGTGAAGAGAGGCCTCATAAGGGAATTCTGAAGAAAGAGAAGTTAAGTGGAAATATTCAGGTTGAGATGACACTATCAGGAAAAAATAACATTTCCCTTTTTCTTTTCCTAGCCTGGTCAGTGATTTGGGTGTTTGGTCTACTCTGTCTGAAAATAAGCAGAATTTATAGTAAGGGTCTCCAAAGGGAGCCAAAACATGTTAGGTGTCCACATGCCAGTGAAATTCAATACAAATTAGGTATTTTACTTCTTTAGTCTCCTTTGGAAATCTCAGCCCTTTTACATGCAGTCCTTACAGGACCAGATTATAACTAAAATAAATGAAATGAAGTAATATTAAAACCTTCATCTCAGGATTGGTTTACTGTACCACAGTATGTTGATCTAAGGTATGCAACTCCAGTTATGTGAATAAGGTAGCTGCAGTCGATGTACCTTAGGTTGAGTTATGTGGGGTCTACATTGTGGGGTGGTCAATAGGAGAAATTCTCCCATTGACTTATCTTACTCTTCTCTTCAGAGGTACAAGGGGTTGACTGGAGAGCAATCTGCAGTTGATTGGGAGGGTCTTCTTCACTAGAACTGCTAAATCAACCCCCCGGTGCATTGATCTCGGAGTGTAGATCCCAGCTGTAGTGTAGATGTAGCCTCAGAACTAAAGAAGCTGTACTTGTGCCACAGTTAGAAATCGTTTCTACAGTGATGACTTTGGTTACCTCACATGGTACAATACTGACGTACAGGAGGAAGAGATGTGACCTTCATTATAATGAGATTCATGCCTCTGGTTTTTATGCTTTCAACTACAGTATAATTGTAGCGAAGCTGCCATCTACTCCCAAGAATATCATAAACAGTAAAAAGTTGAGAAGAAAACAAGTTATTATGAGATGAGTGTAGGGAGGGGCTCAATAGGAGTGGAAAGTGCAAGCTTTGAAATGGGTATGTAAATATGCCTCCCTAACCTGCTTACATCTTTAAGGGATGGTACTTGGTCCTGCCGTGAGGGCAGGGGACTGGACTCGATGACCTCTCAAGGTCCCTTCCAGTTCTATATTTAATATTAAAGACAAAACACCTCTTATGCCAGGATCACATATGGGGATTTCAACCTCAAACTGAATACGAGAGAGCACTGAATTCAAAATGGCAGCACGGAACCAGCCTAGACCACAAAAGTGACCCTACAACGGACAAAATTTCACATGGTGCAGGTCAAGAGCATTAGTCTTTCAGGGCTGTTTTTCAGAATAGGCAGCACTTTCCCCTTATTAAAGAACTAATCATGTAACAGGTTTGGTTCTGGAACACTGCACTTTGAATTATGCCAGTGCAGAAAATTCTGAAATTCTCAAAAATGTATTTGTGTGTGTTCCCTTGTCCTTTCATAACCAGTCTGAGACATGCACAGGAAGGTTTAGCTATGGGATTTAGAATTCTGCTAGCAGCCCCTGTACGCAAAGTTCACTTCCATCTGATCTTTCTTCATAATCCTTTCCAATGCAAACCTCCCAGCATTAACGGCTGCTGGAACTAAAATATTAAGTTGCTCAACTAAATTCCTTCAGTAGCTTGCTTGGAATGGTAAGACACACATAATCAGGCCACTGATGTGGGGACCAAAGGGGGCTGTTGCCTTGGGGCCTGGTGATTCAAAGGGGCCCGGGGCTCTCACTGCCACTACTACTGCAGCTGCGGTGGCAGCTGGAGCTCCAGGCCCCTTTGAATTGCCACTGGAGCACTATGCCATGTGCTCCAGGTTGCTCTGAGGGCTGGGGATCGAGGTGGATGCACTGCGGTGCTGGCAGCGCTGAGGATTGGCTGCTCCACCCTTTCCACCTGAGGCCCCGCCCCTTCTTGGGGGTGCACAGCCAGTGCCCTCCCCCACACACCTCTAGGGCCCATGGTGGCTGTCTGCCTCGCTGCACTAAATCAGTTCTAATTACAGTAGCCATCACTGCTACCACAATGATCCGCCTTGCAGTCTCTTTCCAGTGCAGAAGACCCCGCTTGGATACATTTAGCCACTTACTCTCAGTGTCAGTGCTGTGCCTAATTCAGCCTCCCCGGCACATTTAGTTATTTTTACTTATCCTCTTTCATCTGCTAGATTGGGATCAAGCTCGCCCTACTGCCAACCCTGACATTTTAGAATTATAGTTCAACAAACATTTACATAAACCCCGTATGTTTTACCTCACATGTTCTATTCTTCATTCATCAGATGGGTTACAGGAGACTGGGAGCCCTGCAGCAAAAGCTGTGGAAAAACAGGCTATCAAGTGCGTTCTGTACGGTGTATCCAACTCCTGCACGACAACACAAATCGTTCTGTTCATACCAAATATTGCAACACGGAGCGTCCCGAAGGCAGAAGGCCTTGCAATCGAGAACTTTGTCCTGGACAGTGGAAGCTAGGACCCTGGTCACAGGTAGGTTCGCATCCATAACGAATTAGCAATCATATTTTTCGTAAGATTTTATAAAGTGTGGAAAGGGGAATCTTTAGCCAGTTGTCCTGTCCAGTGACTGCACTGACTGGAAAACTTCCACTTGCCAATGTTGAGTGTGCTGTATACACTGGAACTAATTCAGCCTCCAGTGGAGTTTAGATGGGGTACTGGCAGTATGGACAGCAGTAAAACACCTAGCAATTTATTCTGAAACAGTGCTGCTTGATTTAGCTCCCATAAACCAGATCGATCTGTTCCGGGTTGCAGTTGTAGAAGGAAAGGAAATGGCCCTTTCAGCATTTCTTTTCTGTGTGTCATTTCAACTATTTCACCAAATGAAGTGAGAAAAAAATGCTGTTGATGTTTGTGTCATATCTTTTCCTTTTCCCCTTCAAGTCCTTTAGTGACGTGGCTGGGATTTTTAGAAGTGCCTAAGGGAGTGAAGCACCCAGCCTCACTGGAAGTAAATGGGCATTGGGCAACTTTGACATAGAAAAGGCATTATGAGGGATACAGCTATTAAGACCAATACAGGTTTCTGAGCTTGAGCAAAGGGAACTACAGGGTGGTTGTTCTTCTGATGCTGCTTTTCCATACAGAGATGACAGGTGCAAAGCAATTCCAATGGGTGTAACAGTGTTCCAGGAGTCAGGCGTTTCAAACTTCCTATTCCTGGCTCTTCCACTAACATAGTGTTTCTCAAAGTGGTCTGCGAAACCACTTGAGAAACTTGCTAACTGGCTGTTCCAGTGTGTTTATGTACCGGCTCTGCAGCCATGGAGCCTCGTGGCTCCCATTGACTCCAGTTCACCCTTTGCAGCCAAGGGGAGCCATGAGAAACAGTGTGGGCCAGGCCATCGCTTCCTGTAGTTCCTCTTTGCTGCAAACAGTGAACCGGAATCAATGGGCACCACGAGGGTCTGTGGCTGCAGAGCCAGTAAATAAGCACACCGGAGCAGCCTGTTAGCAGGTTTCTCAAAATGGTTTCACTAACATAACATGAGACTTCGGACAAGTCACTCCCCCTCATTGTACTCAGTTTCCCCGGGTAGAAACTATTTAACAACTTCCCAGGAGTGTTGCAGGGCTTGATCTGTTCATGTTTGCAAAGCGCTCTGAGCTCATCAGCTGGAAGGAGAGATGCAAGTGCAAGGCGGTGGCATTACATGTAGAACTCCTCGGAAAATGTTGATGTACGTGATCATTCCAGTTTGTCATGGTGATTCTCTATGAAGCAGTTTGCAAAGAGTAGCTATATCGGTCGGTACAACATGTGATTGTAGAGCTCTGCCATACCATCAGGAGCTGTAGGATTCTTTTTTCATGGTGGCTTTCATAAGGATTGTAAGCAACACCGTCCAGCATAGGGGCTGTGGCTAGATGGCTCTCATATAGTGTTAGTCATCTACTGTTTGGACTTTGACCTATTCTAGGGAGGAACCATGTTTTCACAGTGCCTAGCACAGTGGGCTCTCACCACAGTGGGAAGGGTCTGTGCTTGCTCCTGGAGTGTGAATGTGAAAACATGGTCAGGACACATTATGCACCATACATAGCTGGACTGCAGTCCAGTCTAAAAAGAGAATTCCTAATAAATCAGGTGCCAAAGGTGAATTGAGGCCTAATTGGTGCATTTTCTCCCCAGTGCTCTGTAACTTGTGGTAATGGCACCCAGGAAAGGCAAGTTTTGTGCAGGACAAAAGCCGATGCCAGTGGTTATTGTAAAGAAGACAAACCAGAGACAATGAGGATCTGCAGACTAACTCTGTGCCCCCGTAAGTACTTTGCTCTTTGTCCTTGTCATCGGCATGTCTTGCTAATTTTGCAAACATCATTTCAATTCAATGTGATTCAGCAGTGAAGCTGAATTCCCATGCATGCCAGAGGCTAATTTGTATTCTGCAATTTGTGCCACAGGTTTTGAGTGTCAATGGGATTGTGGACCTGTATAAGTCTGTGGTGGGCAACTTTTGTCCCACAGGCCTCAGGTGGACCATTGGGATTCTGGGTGTGGCCCGAGAGATATTTTGTTTACCTTTGCCCTCATGCAGGGCTGCCAGATTCTGCTATTTTCTGCCCAGTGAGATGAAGGAGGGCCCCTCATATGACCCACTCACTGGTCTCGATTGCCCCTCGATTGCCATAAGTGATCTGTATGACTAGCATGCTTTCTATGCCTCATTATTTCACAGTGATATGGGGCACTAGCCGACCCAGCTGCTACACTATTGCAAGCTAGAAGCCCAGAGAATGGCACCTGTTAGCTGATGCTATGGGAACTGGTGCAGCTCAGTACCACTGAGTCTGAGAAGGGTGGCATTGGGCAGAGTGTGTGTGGGGGGCAGTAACTATTAAAGCAGCGGTGGGTCCTCCCCCTGCTCCATCTCTCCACCAATGACACCTCAGAGCTGTAGCTCTCTTCCTTTCACTTCTGTCAGGACAGGTCATCCTTAGGAGTTGCCTGAGCCTGTTCCTGGCTTCACTATTTGTAAATATCGCCTATGAGGTCCTTTTAAATGATACATTGTATCGTTTTCGTTATTATTCAATAAGTAGAAGATTTACCCAGTGTTGCTCAGGTCCTTAACTCACATACGTTTTGTTTGTCTTCATTTAAATCATTGCCCTGTGGTGGGGCTGGGGAGGAGGGGTTCAGTCTGCAGGCTGCCCGGGGAGAGAGGACAACCCCAGCTTTTCCCTATCACCTCAGTAGCATAGGGCCAGGTGAGAAGCACTTGTCCATGGCTGCCACAGCAGGCACAGCCGGGGGAGGGGTGCATGTCCCCCAACTGGGGGACAGACACACAGACAAACTCTCTCAAATAGATAACTGTCCTTTCCCCCACACCTACCCTCTGATGCCCCATTGGGGTTATAGCTGTCCTGGTCCCCATCCCTTGCACCTTGCTGCCCCCCTATGGTCATTACACAGTATAACTGTCCCTGCTAGCAGAGCCCGCCCTTTTCATGTTATGAGAAGCAATCCCATTCCAGGCACATCCAATTTTCCAGGCACAACCAAACCCTTACCTCACGTTAAGTTATGATCAAAGGAAGCTGCATATCAAATTTGGTGATCCTAGCTTCTTACCATTTAGGAGGAGTTCTTGGACAAACAGATGGACAGATAAACAAACACACTCACTCACTGACAGACAAACTCTTTCAAACATATAGTAGATTAATTAATGTTCTCAATAATTGTACTGATGTTTTTCAAAGTATGAATCCTGCCTTTGAATTACTCTTCTTAATAAGTCAACAGACCATCACTTACATGTACCACACCAAAGATTCTAAAGGATACAGCTGTTAAACAAAAATCTGATGACCCTTACTCTGCAGTAGAGGGTTAATACTGCGACTGGAAACTGGTACTTTTCAGTCTTCCCTCAACATTTATTATTCCACTCCAAACCCAGCAAACAAAATGATTGATGGATGTTTTCAATTTGTTATAAATTAACTATTCAGTTATTCTAAAAAATACCGACCTAGCAACATTCTAGTCTTTCTGTTGCTTTTTCCACTAAAGCCAGCTCAATGTGACACAGTTAAGAACTAGCAAAGCTACTAATGTTAATATATTTTGTGCTTACATTCTTTCCTCTATTCCAGGAAATGTTTCTGATCCATCAAAGAAAACCTACATGATACAATGGCTGTCAAGACCCGATGGAGAATATCCCATCCAGAAAATATCTTCAAGTAAAAGACCCATTTATAACTCTGCCTTTGCCCTTAAATGCATGCCACATCAAATGTGGACTTTGCCTTTTGCTTTTTTCCTCTCTCTATGTGGAAAATTCCCTTGACTTTACTAAGTTAAATCTTGGGCTGAATCTTTTTCTCGCACGGGGCCCTTGGCACGTGGTGTCGTTCTTCTCTAGAGTTCGGGCACCACTGATGGCAGAGGTATTGAAGTTGTTGGATGTGTGAAGTAGGATCTCCGCAGTATGTTGCACTTCTCTGAAAGGGAGTTGGGGTCAGTTTGCTTGTTGGTTGGTGATGGTGAAAAAAGGCTTACTGGTTCATGATATTCAGTTTGATAGCAAAACTGAGAACTTATTGTGAATGTGATCACATCACAATAATGACACCTTGTAGTGCTAAAGTTCTCCTTTATCTCAAGGCCCTGAATCTCATAACACTCTAAGTTTTCCTTACGGGGTAGTTTGCTGAATGAAAGAATTCATTCCATTTTCCGTTGCTGTGTCATCGCTTACTTACCCATGCTGCTCAAATTGATTCCTAACTTAATAACTGTGTTTGTTATTGTGAAAAGGTTATTACAAGTTGCTCTGTTTCCATTGATATTTTAAATGCTTCTATTGTGCTGTAGGCTGTCTTCAAACTCTTCCTGGTTTGAGTATTTTCTTTTCCAAAGCTGAAAGGTTCTTTTTTTCATATAGTTTTGCCAGAGTTATGCATATTTTCCTATGTTTTGTTAAATGTAAGTGATCCAAGCTAATGGTTGTTCGCTTTTTTTAAACATAGTTGAGGCATTAGGTCATTATCATTGACTATGGTGTCTCACGTTGCACAATATTGAACTATTTATGGTCATTACATCCATTGGTCTTTTTTCACCATATGCATGTTTGACTTGATTGGTATGAGTGTGTGTGTGTATGTTGTATCTATGTGTCAACTGGCAAACATAACAGTGTGAACTACAGAATTACCTCAATTTTTATTGCTTTTTTTTTTTGCATAGAAAAAATAAATTTTAGAAAAATGCCTTAATGTTTACATATAATGGCATTAAGTACCAGATCCAGCTTTAAATATAAACAATATACTGGGAACATGAGTTAATCTTCATAAACAAGCATTTTTACTTGAATGAGAAACTATTAGAAGGAAGTAAATTTAATCCAAGGTTAACTTGCACAGTTCATGTACATTTCATAAAGAAAAGGTCAAAATATAATTGCCATTGTTGCTTCACCTTATGTGTTTGTGTTGAAGATTTGGAATTCACTATTCATAAAACCATTTGTGACATCAAGTAATAGTAGAAGCATATCAGTTTTTAAACAGCAGTGTTTGAGTTACATAGCAAATTGCTATCCTATTCCACTGACCATATCCCTTAGGAAGGTGGCACTTTCAAATCTTTGTTATCTTCAGCAATGTAGCACTTCAAACTTGTCATTATCATGTGATCACATATTTAAATTTTGCTGTTAATATGATAATTTCTTGAAACATGTTAATAATTTACATGACAAGATACAAAAGCAAAGACATCTCTGGCACTGAGTACTGTTATGTAAAATAATTGGTGTTTAACTGTATACATATATTCATGACTGTTACCTTTAAATAGACAAATGTTTAGTGATGTTTCAAGATATGGGTGGCTATCGAGAATGGTGCAATAAGGTATCTGGGCATTGTGCACTATGTCTATCTGCACTTTGGTTTATCAGGGATATTTTATTAGTGTTTTGTATGTATTGAACATAACTATTAAAGATGTGCCAATTCAGTTTGCTTTCCCAATATTTTTTATGAGACCAATTTAATGTGTACCAAAGTGACTTTGAAACAGACTTATTTTTTTTTCTTACCGATGATTTGAAAGCATACTTCCAGTCTGTTATGCATTCTGCAAATAAAACAAATAAAAGTTCAGCACATCTGAATATTTTGGTCTGGAAATGCAGAATAAATTTCATTCTGATTTTCATTGAGTTACAAAATTTTGGAAATTCATTCATGTAAAATATCTCATGAATCTAAACATTTTTATTAGATACTGGAATTTGATTCTCGTGTAGTTTTTATGCTTGATACTGCATGTTTTTATTCAAAAAAACAAGGCATTTTTCTAAAGAGACTTTGAGTAATCCTTATAATATATAAACGTGAATGGCTGTGCCTTTTGTAACTAAATTTAAATGTTAGCTTGCAGAAAATTCAACGGGCACTGTGTATTTGGAAAAGCCTGTACTAAAGTCATACAGGGCAAAATGTTCAAAGTGGCCTCAATGTGATCTATACAACTTTCTTCATGCATAAGTTTTGCATGCAAAAGCTTGCACACATTAAAATGCATCTGCAGGTTTGAAGCTGCTTTGAACATTTGTCCAAAATTCAGTTGTTATTCTCAGATTTCAAGGAAGGAGTTCCTTCTGGCTGTTGTCTCAGTTTATCATCTGAAAATAAACTGACAAAATAAGAACCATATTTTTGTTTTCTACAGAAATTGCAATAATCAATGGATAAATGGGTTAGTTTGAAAAGATGCAGTTTCAGCCTTGTCAGTCAACCCTAGCTTTTCAAAGCAAGAGCAATAGAAATTAGCATACGCTGGACTGATATGTTTGCCAATTAAACACTATATTTTTAACGGCGGATGAATGAAGAGATGACACCTATGCTTTCTAAGTTCACATAATATTTCTGAATCTGCTGCGGTGCTTGTCATTTACTGCAATATTGCTGAGAGCCAATAAAAGGGTGGCAAAGAATGGTATCTGTAATGCTAACCGTACATAAAGCCATATATGTTCTGCAATCAGGTACACTATGAATTAAGGCAAGTATTTGAAAGTACACATCTCGTCCTAAAGAAGTTCACAACAACTTTTGTTATTATGACTAGTCAATAGGTATGATTGTCTCAGAGAGGTAGCCATGTTAGTCTGTAACTAAAAAACCTCTCACCTGCTCCTGGGTTACTGCAGAGGAGAGTTTATAAAGTTACTGTCCACATCATGAGTACTGAAAAAAAAATAACTTGTGCAACTAATGATTCAAAGTGTCATTCTAAGCTCTACCTCAGCACTTACCCCCAGTTTGGGTTTATTTGGATGGCAAGCATCAGAGATGTGAATGGGTAACCAGTTACCTGGTAAGCATCACCTTTACTGGGTAACCCATTAACTGGTATCCATTCACATCCTTACCAGGTGTTGCTTGCCGGGCACCGGTTAACTGGCATCCCCCTTACCGGGTAACCGGTTAATCAGGTGCCAGTTCACTTCCTTACCGGGTGATGCTTACTGGGTATCAGTTAACTGGTATCCAGGAACAGCCCGCACCCCAGCTCGGGAGCAGAAGCTGGTCACCCCGCACACAAGGGCCCAGGAGCAGTTTATTTAACTGGTTAACTGATGAACTGGGATTTTACATCCCTAGCAGGCATTAATGTAATTCTGTTAGCTGCGGTGCCCCAGTATCTCCTAGTTCTAGGCAAAGGCAACAGCCCCACTGCTGCTAGCATAGTGAACAGAACAGAGAGCGCCTGTAGAACTGGGTCTGTGCAGGGGGATGGAACCTTCTGTCCCCAACAGTGCAGTGACTCCTCTGTGGGTAAAAGGGAGACAGGTGAAAAGCGCTAGCCTTGGTTAGCTTCCACTGAGCAAGAATTGCTGATTAAAGATGTCTCCCCACCCCTGGGCAGACTAATAAAACCCTTTGTGCCCCAGCTAGTGTCTGGGTAGTGCTTTACCATAAGAAGAAAAATATAGCTAACCCTCTCATCTTCAGCTTTGCAAATGCAGTTCACTGAAGGTATGTCTACACTAGAGTTTTGTCAGAAAAATGGCCGTTTTTCTGACAATACTTGAGTTACGTCCACACTGCAATCACGTTCTTCGGAAAGTAAATCGAAAGAACAGAGGGGTTTTTCCAGTGTTGGTAATCCTCTTTCTATGAGGAAGAAGCCTTTTTCCGAAAGAGCTCTTTCGGAAAAAGGTCTGTGTGGATGGGGAAGAGGGAGTTCTTTCAAAAGAAGAGGAAAGAGGAAAAAGCACAGGTGCCCTGGTGGCCACTCCGTCCATAGTAATCACAGCTGAAATGCGAGATAGCGTCCATTCAGTATGGACACTATCTTTCGAAAAAGCAGATCGCTTTTTCGATGCGCTTTTGTGTGTGGATGCTCTCTTTTGGAAGAAGTTTTTCCGGAAGATCTCTTCCGAAAAAAGGTTTTTCCGAAAGAAGCCTGACACCAGAGCATTTCTCGTGACCCATTCAGACTAGATGCTCTAAATCATTCCTTCTGGCCTGAACACATCTATGAATTATCCTGGATTAATTTGTATTACTTTTCTTCATTCCCTGATTTGCAAAAGTCAGGAGTTTGCAGTGAGTCTCCCAGTCACAAACGTCAATTAGCACAATTCTACCTCGCTTGTGTAAAAAGCTCACCACATTCCAAATTCCACCTTAAAGGTTGGAATGGTTTGCTCCAAAGTCTTCACAGGCAAGATAATCATTAAGGAGATGCCATCACTTTCAGATTAAAAGCTAGACTGCTGAGTAAGAAATGACTTCCATATAAATTAGTAGCTATATGCAGTCTCACAGACAAAACTATGGCTTTTTGAAGCTCAGAGATATGCATATATATGTAAGCCCAGCCCACACCTGAGACTAGTAGCTGTTTAGACTCAATTTCTCCTTGTTTTAATTAAGTTACAGTAATTCCTCATTTAACACGTGCCGCTTAACACGTTTTCGCGATAGCACGATTTTTTTGTAGGGAACGTTTTTTGAATTACACGACTGTCCCCGGAATAACACGATTTCCCCAGCCGGCCCATTGCCGGCAGCTGCGCGGGGCTTCCCCTGCCTCCCTGCAAAGTGGCGAAGGGTTCGCCACTCGCTGTGCCATTCCCCAGCGACCCCCCCCTCGCCGGATGCAGTGCAGGTCCCGGCAGACCCGTCACAGGGGCATACTCCCAACCCAATCCCCCTCCCCTCTCCTCCCCTTCCCTTCCCCAGAGCCAAACACCTCCCCTCCCTGCTGTAACTCAGTCTCCTTTCTCCCCCAACCTTATGTCCCAGTCCCAACAGACACCGCCGCTTGAAACGCAACCCCCACCTTTTCCATTATTTTCAATGGGAAAATTGACCCCGCAAAACACGTTTTCACTTAACAAGATCATTTTCTGAAACACATCTATAGTGTTAAACGAGGAATTACTGTACTGTTATTCTGCATGAGCGCATGTAAAAGGAGTGAAGGAATAAAGAGTTCCTGAGTATTATTTGTGACTTTAGCTATCCCTAAGTGGAATTCAGGAGTAACAACATAACATTAGTAAAGTTGTTATACTTCACAAAAATGCCATAAATTCATGTCAGCACCACACCTTAGTGTTAGTACAGCATAAGGGAAAGACATCAGATTTATCATAGTGCTAGGGCCAACATGGTACACTCAGATCTGGTTTTGATTACCTCAGAGTTTGATGGTGGGTGAGGATGTAGGGTTTCAGTTAGCCTCTCTGTAATTTAAAGGGCCCATTTGTCAAAAGATCCCAGCCCAGTTTGCATTACAAACCCTGCCCCCTTTGCCAAAGCCTGAGTGTGTCTCTTGCTAGTTCTGATTTTATAGGATACAACTTTAAAAACTTTTCTTGGAGAAGACTTTTCTCCACCTGCTGTTTATTTACTTTTCCTCTTTTTCTCTTTCAGGGGAGCAGTGCCAAGGAGACAAGTCCATGTTTTGTCGCATGGACGTTCTCTCTCGTTACTGTTCCATTCCTCGGTACAATAAGCTGTGTTGCAAGTCCTGTAAAACGTATAACAACATAACCAAGGATGACAACATAACTGACTCCAACGGACGTAAGAATGACATTGAAGAGAACCTCCTGCCTACCCTCACTCCTCCTACGGGGGTTCTTGTCATGCAGACTACTGCTGGACCCCTTCTTGTTTCCAAATCAAACACTACCCGTTCCAATGCAACTGAGGACCACCCAGAAATTAATGTAGTAGACGTGCCATATAAAATCGACGGGCTGGACAATGAAGTACCACAGCACAACATCATCCCAAGGAGGAAGCTCCCTTATGAAAGGACAAAGAACCAAAGGATTCAGGAGCTGATTGCTGAGAAAAGGAAAAAAGAGACGAAGAGAAAGCTACGTTAAACTGGAAATACGGCACAAATGACTTTTTTTTCTCTTATAGAGATTTTACCACCACCATAGTAATGCCCATGTCATAGAAACTAGAAAAAGAAAAAAAAATGGTGCTATGGCAGTAATGCCAAATTCTAACATCTACCACAAAGAGAAATGTAAGATTGTTTCAAAGTACTAGTATAAACATTTTGATGGGCTAGGTTTACAGGGTGCTATAATGTACTAGTGCAATATCATTACAGTATTTCACTGAATCCAAACAAACCATAATACCTAGCCCAGATCAGCAGGTTTTTTGATTATAGGCTGTCTTTACCCCTCAATGCATTGCATAACTCCTAGGAAATGTTAATAGATGTTACATTCAGCGAACAGACCCTGTTACTGACAAATGCCTTTAATAGTGACTATCAAGAGACACATTGCATCAAACGTACACTAAATTACTCCCAGATTCAGAAAGGTATTTAAATATATGCGTGATTTTAAACATGTCCCATTGCCTTAAATGGAACTATTTTCATGGCTACATTTACATGGACACTTACATACCTTTCTTATCTGGGATCTTATGTTTGAGATTATTTGTACAATCATGTATTTAATCGAAGTTCAGAACTGATAACCAGTATTTTGCATGTTCCCATAAACAACTTCAAAGCATTTTTTTCTAAGCAGTTGAATCTATAAAAATATTTACTGTTTGACTGGACCTATACAGTTTAGACCGACAATGTCCTAGCCCTTTGTTTACAAGTATCTTTATTCCATAATTTTTAAATTCCTGCAATACAATATGCTCAATGGTTTTAGTGGCCATTCTTTTTGGTCTACCTTTTATCCACATTCTGGCTCCGTCTACACTGCATCATTTTTGCAGAAGAGGAAATGCAAATGAAGTGCTCATTAGCATTTCTCATGCTCTCATTTGCATACTCTTCCAATCCTTTTTGCGGAAAAAACCGCAGTGTAGATGGGGCCATTTTGCACAAAAAAACCCTTTTGCGCACGAGCCCTTATTCCTCATTTTTTGAGAATAAAGATACTTGTAAGCAAAAGGTTTTTTTTGTGCAAAATGGCCCCATCTACACTGCGGTTTTTTCCGCAAAAACCTCTTCCGCAAAAAGGATCAGAAGAGAATATGCAAATGAGAGCACGAGAAATGCTAATGAGTGCTTCATTTGCATTTCCTCTTCTGCAAAAACCTGACAGTGTAGACGGAGCCAGTCTGTTTAATGTAAAATGACTGGATTCTCTTTTCCTTTCCTTTGGTGCTTCATGATGAAAGTGTAATTTTGTGTTAATGTTTTCCGTAGCACAATGTTACGTCATTCTGAAGGAAAACAGTTTGCATTCTCAGCCTTTCCTTAGGACAGCTCTGTTGCAGCAGAAGTGAACAATTGTTCATCATGCTTATATATAAACACAGTACCAAGCTTGTTTAGATCTTAGAAATGTGTAGCCCGACAGCCCTTTGAGTACTTCCTTTCCCTGAAATGTCTTCTGATTGCTAAGTCACCTCTCCATTTTACATAGCTCACTTTGGATCCCTGGGAGCTAGATGACCTATTTTACTTGGTGGTTTGTACCTTTTGGCGAGGACAAGCCTGCTTTCAAATGCCTATATATAATACAAGGATGTTACCAGCTGCCACATAGGATAACTAATGTGTATAGTAGGTACTGAACATTTCAGTCAAAAACTCCCATTGACTTCAGTGGGTTTTACAACCCTGTAGTATTATGCGAGTAGGAATTAAATCCTTTGTGTTTGTGGCATTTATTAATTTTGCTCTCGCCTATTGGGTCGACTTTCCCTTGTCTGCTCAAGTTTGTTACTATTTTCTAGGCATTAGGGCCACCTGACACTGTTATTTCACCTAGGAAAGGCAACTGAAAGGTGACAAAATGCTCTCGCGGGTTTTTGATCTTGAAGTGAAACTGTCACCATGTATCTCCTCATTTGCATTGCTATCTTGGACAAAATTCCCAACACTTGTAAGATGCGCCCTGGCTTAGTGGCTGGTGAAACAATGTTGAAGCTGGCAGCAGGTCCTCACGGAAAAGAAAACCACAATTGGCTTTCTGCTGGGGTCCCCAGTTCTGCTTTTAAATGTTGTGAGTGAATGGGCCACTTCTGCTGCAAAGTACCCCAGTTTATATTGTAAAGAGAAAGTATTAAAAGTAACCTTGAGTGCACTGAATTATTGAAACCAGAAGGTAAATCTATGTCCAGAAACTGTCGGAAGGACAAGAGCCAAGGTTTTAAAAAAAAAAAATTTACAAAGACTATTAGACAAAATAGTAGAGAAGAGGCCAATGTTTTCCCTGCGTAACACCATCAGCTTTTCTTCTTCGCAGGAAGATGTGGAGATAAATTCAAAGTAATACGTCTGAAGTGCTTAGCCAGAGCAGTGATAAGGGTATATATAACAGCCGAAATTGGCAGTTGTTACATCAGTGCTTGATACAGGACAAGACCCTTGTAACAACCTCCTTGGTTATGGTGTCTGCAGGAACAGAGATTCACACACTTCCGGGTTCAAAGCATTGAGCCATTGCTTGAGTCATTGGGGCGTGAGGAGCGAGGGTGCATTAGCAGAGTCAGAAATTTCTTTAAAAGGGCCCACTCCTGCTAGAGGGGGACAGAGATCTGCCCTTTCCCTGTATGCGCTGTACTTCCACAACTTCTTCCAGGCTTTTCCCACAATAACTTCTTCCCGTGGATGGTGAAAGAATGTTTCACGCCTGCCTGGGTTTCTTTTTGGTTCTTAAAAAAAAAAAAAAAAAGTCCAACTTGTGAAAACACTAAGACAGATCAGGTTTGTGGGTGCGGTTGAATGAATGGCACAGCGGAAGAGCTCATAGAAGGGAAGAGCTGTCTTGCTCACAAACAGTGCTACGTCCGAGGCACAGTGCCATCTCCTACAACCCCCGATCGCATGCATGTTGCAGAAGCGGAACAGCTGCTGGTTTTGGCAAGGATAAGAAAGCTTGGAAGAGGCAGTAGGTGGGAGTAGGTGTGTACCCACCCACTGTGTTTGTGATGGAGGAGAGAGGCGCGAAGGAAGACAGGAGAGGCAGAGAGATGGCAAAGGGGAGAGACTGTGAGTGCGGCTGCTGGCTGCAGATGGTACAGAGAGTTTTCATCATTCCAGAGCGACTTTACTTTAGCTAAGGCGTGTGATTTTATGCTCAGCGAGTCGGGCGGGTGCTAGCTGTGGTCCTGGCTTATGCATAGGCTGAGCAGGGAGTACCTCAGGTGCATTTCCCAATAGGTATTTTAGTATTTGGCTCAGTACCTGCATGCTTAGCCCCCTAGGCCAGCAAAGTAGGTGGGTCACCACTGCAGATAGCCGTAGTTATATGCACCTGTAACAGAGGTGGTTGCTGTTAATCACATTTATGACATCGTCACCTAAGGATCACCCAAGAATGCCCTTCCACCCATGCGCATGGAGCCATAGCATGGCCCTGCCATGAGATGCTGACAGCCAAATAGATGATACAGGCCCCCTTTCACATTGTTTTGCCCGTGTGCTCCCAAGCATTCCTTAGCGTGACCTGTGCTGTCTGTCAGGTGCCGGCAAAGCACAGGACGGAGTGTGTGGGGTTTTAAAATCGTGCAGCAGCAGCCTTTCATGGGGGTTTGAGAGCCTCTAACAAGCTTACCTGACAGACCCCGAGTGCTTCAGAGGCTGCCATGTCGTTGTGCGTATGCATAAAATATAAAAGTGAAGTCATGAGTGCCAGAAAGGGAACACTGGGCAACTTTTATGTATGCAAGTCATAGCTAAAACGCTGCCCCAGTTCAGCTGCTGTGCCTCAAATCTAGATTCAGGAGAGAGGGACGAAGAGGGGAGAGGGGGTGAGTGAGAGAGAGAGAGAGAGAAATGTGAGCTATTTTATGCTTTTCGAGTTTCCTCTGTTCCATTGAGATTGTTCAACTTAATACTCTCTTCTTTCCCTTTATCAGCATAACGTTAGGTCTATGAGGGCAATACAGTCAACAGGGAACCCCACCCTAACGTAGCCAAACAGCATATCCAGTCATGCACTAAACTAGACAAACCTATTTGTGGGGAAACCTGGAAGGGTTGGGAACCTGTGGTGGTAGCTGGCAGACCCTGGTCCTTATTGCCCCAAAATTCCTCTTCCGCCACTGGACTGTGTGAGCCCTTTTCCCTCACCTCCATCTCCTCTTCCCAAAGTGTTGCCCAACGCAGTCTGGAAGAAACTCCCCACACCGAATCTTTGTTCTGCCTGGCTGCATGTAGGGAGGAGTTGATGGACCCTTGCCAAATTCATTGGGTAGCTTTGAGGGGTAACAACTTTATACTGTCCTCTGGCACCCTCTGGGGGTCATGTTTCCTTCTTCACATGCAGTCCAGAGGTAACATTTAAGTGGGTTCTGCTGTTCCTGAGTTGATGGAATAGGTTTAGCCAGGGCACCAGGAAGAAATACATGACAAAACCCCCACAACGTCAAAAGCTGCCCTAAACCGCGCCCATTACCGCCAAAAAGAGGGTGGAATGTTGTGTGTCAGAATTTGATAGCAAAGCCACATTTTCACTAACCCATCCCACCCCAGGAAAGAGCAAATTCTGGGTTGTTCTGCTTTTCTGTATCATCTCAGCTCTATGCCCTGTCCAAGGCTTCATATTTACCAAGTGACCAGATGCATTGTGGCTGATGTTAGAGCTACAAACCCCCTGGAGCTGAAATCTTTGAAAACCTCATAAGCTGCCTTTTGAGTTTCAAAGCTCATTGAAAGTTCAGAAACAGACTTGGCACAGCAACATTTTCCCTCTTTCCCAAGGGGGGATTCCGTTTTTAAAATCAAACAAATGAACAAAACCTCCCCAGATTTGCCAACCTAACAGACTGCCCGTGCTGGATGACAGGAACAGAACACGTGCCACAAAAAGCAAGGCTGGTGCTAGTATTCATGCGGTAGTCACGAAGGACCTTAACCAGTGCAAATGGGAACCTTTCCTTTGCCTTCAACGAGTATTGGATCAGACTTTAGAGCATCTGTAGTTCTGTTCTGTTCCAGAACTCATTCCTTTTTCAGGCTCTCTGTACTGAATTTTCTCTCTGCCTTCTTGCTTTCTTTCGGACTGGTGTTAATTCCATTGGTGTGCTTTTCCAATGTAGGCTTATTTTTAGCATAAAGTCAGTGATATTTGAGCCTAAGTCAAACTCTTCAGTAGACATTGTTCAGGAGGGAAAGCTCCTGGCCATTGGGGGTTTGTCCAGACCTCTGTGAAACAGACCTGGCAGGCACCTTCTCTTTGCGATATTTCCATATGAGAAAGAATCGTCCCCTGAGCCATAAGAACGGCATTCCTTTAAGCTGACCCTAGTATCTGCAGTTTGTGGAGAAGTCAGGAGCCTAAATATCTCTGAGGATTTGGGCTGTATTGGTTAGGAATAACGAATGTGAAAGCAATAGCTGGAGTCTGGCTCCCAATTGCTTTTCCTCCTTTTTATGTGGTGGCAGAATATGTGGCTTGTTTGCAGGCCTGTTAAACTTTGGACAGCAGCTTCCTCTTGTGGTGTTTCTTTTCGCATAGGCAGCACCGTTTCATGCATCACAAGCCTCGGGCACCAATTTAACATAACGCCCAGGAATAAAAGAAAGGAATCTAGTTATGGATCTGGTGTTTCTGCAGAGGCTCTGTCTGTCATATAACTGCCTGCTTTCCGTGCCAAAACAGTGTTCTCCCTGCAGAGGAGGCATTTCCCGGTAGGTATTCATGTGGTCATGGAAATGAAGGCCAACACCCTGCCCATTAAACCCAACCACTAAATTAATGCAGTCTGATTTTGAACACAAGCTGATCAACTTTCTGAATTAATGTTTCTCTTCTTTTTCTAAGCTCAGTATCTTAGCGACACTAAATCAACCATATTTCCTTTGGCACCGATCAAATCCCATTTTTAACTCACCTAAATACTTCCTTTAGAATTCCTGTACCATTCACCAGTACCCATTTTAACACCTATCATTCAATATTTAGGTTCTCTTGGTACTCACTTCAAATGCTTTAAGAAATTTGAACAGCTTATAAATGGTGCTTTACATGTACTCAAAGGGCCTGCATGATTTACTTTATTATATAATACATTAAATGCCTTATATATTCACCTACAATGCACGGTATTAGCTATGTTCATCTGAATAACTGTATGGCACTGCCGTTCAATTACAATACATACGTCTTCACAGCAATTGCAATAAATAGCCATTTGTTGTATATTAAAATGTATATACAAATTAGAACTTTTAATTTTATAATTTATTAAAGTTCAAAGGTCTCTGTTCTTTTGCAAAAGTGTTGGACTTTTCCCTTTGGTAGCTCATTCTGTCCAAAGGAACGTTGGTTGTGGATGTACGGAGGAAAGGTGATTTCAAAGTCCAGTGACTGTCTTTTCCTTTCTTAAGGTGTGTCTAGACTACAGGGTTTTGTCAACAAAAGTGGACTTTTGTCAACAAAACTATACCTGCGTCTACACTGCTGCTGAGTTCTGTCGACATAACGTCGACAGAACTCAGCAGTTTTGTTGATGACTGTAAACCTCATTCTACGAGGAATAATGCCTTTTGTCAACAGAGTTCTGTCGACAGAAGGCGTTATTGCATCTACACCGTCCCTTGCGTCTACACTTTCATGTCGACAAAGAGGCTTGCATTGTTGACAGAACTGGATGTAGTCTATACGGTCTTTGTCGACAGAAGCTTTGTCGACAGTACCTGTTGACAAAACTTCTGTCGACAAAAGCCTGTGGTCTAGATGTACCCTTAGATGCTACGTTTAGTTCAGTGTTTCTCAAACCTTTTTTTTTATAAAGTACTCTTTTTTAAAATATATATATATATACATGTACCCCCTTTTAAAAAAATTATAAGTACCCCCAGTACCTACTGTTTTCAGACACACACAATTTTTTTCTACCATTGCAACCCATTTGTTTAAACAACTTAATCATAGCCGGGCGGTGAAATTTTTGGGCGATGACATTTTTGGGTGAAAAAAGTACAAAAATAATAAAGTGCTGTAAAACTTAAAACAAAAATTCAGTTTTCTCCAAATTTCAGTGGTGTTGATGAACCCCTCAGACTTCTCTCAAGTACCCCTGGGGGTACTCATACCACTGGGTGAGAAACACTGGTTTAGTTCATGGTGATCAGGATGGGGTTGCTACAGAAGTCTGAGCACAAAACACGTCGTTAGTGTTTGGTCTGGGCCAGGCCTGCTGACGGCATGGGGGGGTGTTGTTAAGGGGGCAACTGCCCTGGGATCTGGCCTGGGGCTTCCAGCCACCTCTACCACTACTATAGCAGCAGCAGAGGCTGGAGCCCCACATGGCGTGCTCCAGAGCCCTGTGCAGTGTGCTCCAGACAGTGCTGAGGCTGCCTTGGAGGTGTTAGCCCCAGGCCTGCTCCTTCCATATGAGGCCCCCCGTTCTGATGCATGGAGATGTCATTCTCCCTCTCCCTCCTCCCCCTGCCACCCACACCCACCTTGCCCAGGGGCCCGGCAACCTGACAGCCCCACTGGTCTGGGCTAGCAGAACCTCAGCGAGAATAAATAGGTATAAGCATCACTGAAGGCAAACCCTAATTTATACCCCCTTGGGCTCTGGTACCACGTGTTCTGCTGAAGCCCAGGAATGTCCAGCCTGTACATTCTCATAGTGTCAATTTCATAGATTGAGTAATTTGGGCTCCAGTTTATTCAGGGTATGTTATTTTTGCTTTGGAAGAGAGATTTATCCTCTAATTGCACCTTTCATAACATACTTCCCACAGGCATATTCTCCTACAATATCCTGCATGTTCATAAACAGATTCTGTCCCAAACCTCTCCCTGCTAATTGAACTGTATTTCTTGAGGATCTGGAAGAGTATTTCTCCTTGTCTACTCAGAACTAGCACCCAGTATGTAGCATGCAGTGTGATGCAACCCTTTCTTTAATCAAACTAACTTCCGTCTACACTGTTTGTTTTTTGTGGAAGAGGAAATGCAAATGAAGCGCTCATTTGCAAATCTCACGCTCTCATTTGCATATTCTCTTCTGATCCTTTTTGCGGAAGAGGTTTTTGCGAAAAAAAACCTCAGTGTAGACGGGGCCATTTTTTCGGGAAAAACCCCTTTTGTGCAAGATCCATTTTTGAGGAATAAAAAAAGTCTACACAGGGCTTTTTATTGCAAAAACCTCTTCCTCAAAAAGGATCGGAAGAGAATATGCAAATGAGCGCATGAGATTTGCAAATGAGCACTTCATTTGCATTTCCTCTTCCAAAAAAACAAACAGTGTCGACGGAGCCTTACTGTTTTCATGTTTTTAGTTGTGTACATTTGTTTAGATGCCTGGGAAAGACCCTGGACTAGATGCACCCCTGCTTTGATCCCATATGGCAATTTCTATGTTCCCTGAATTCAGACTTCTTGGTTCTCCCCTCCTCAAAAATGTATTAATCTGATACAGTTTTAGACCCTGACCCAAAGGCCACCAAAATCAGAAGACAGACTTCCTTTCATTGACTCCAGCAGGCTTTGGATCAGGGCTTCACAGCAATTTCTGCAGGACGTTGTTAACAGTCGATCAAAGAGGCAGTTGATATTTTATTCTCAATCAGACTATTTTACCTATAAATATTAAGCAGAGTCTGAGACACATCCTCCTTGAAACCGAAAGGGAATACAGATCACAGTTACAATTTTTAGAACTTACCACTGAATTGCAGGATTCTTCCCCATTCATGCAACTGAATGTCAGTTTGGCATTGAGGGTATGTCCACAGGGCAATAAAACACCCACTGCTGGCCCATGTCAGCTGACTTGGGCTCATGGAACTCAGACTGCAGGGCTACAGAATAGTAGTGTAGACATTCAGGCTTGGGCTGGAGGCTTGGCCCTAGGATCAATGTTCCCTCTAATCTTTTCCAGATGTGTGCGGAATAATTTTTTCTATGTGCACCACAGCCTGTGTGAATGTGCACCACCAGGAGAAACACAAACCTCTCTGTGGACGCTCTGCTAATCAGCTGGGTCGCATTGGAATCTCTCCTGAGCGGCTGCACAAGCACCCAGCTTACAGGGAACACTGATCAGGACCAACACGGGGGGATGAGAGGAACGGTCTCAGAGCCCAGGCTCCAGCTGGATGACTACACTGCAAATTCCTGGCCCCGCAGCCATTCTGCTAACACGGGCTAGCTACAGGCATGGGCAAGGTATGAACACTGGCTGAGGGAGGTTAGCCCCCCAACCCTGCCCCTTCCACCTAAAGCCTCTGCCAGAGCCAGGACTCTCTCCGCCCCGGCCCCCCCCCCCCAGCATCCTGTGGCCACCATCCTTCCTCAAGTTTCCCCCCTTCCCTCGAAGAGGAGGACAGGACCCCAGCGCCAGACCACAGCTGGGCAGATCGTGGTTACAGCCCCACCCCCAACACGGCCCCAAGTGGCGGGCAGTGTGCAGCTCCAGCCCCCCTCCAGCCCTGGCGTGCAGGGAAGGCGAGCGGCGTGCGGCCCCAGTCCTGGCCAGAGCATGGTTGGACTAGAACAGTGGTCCCCAACGCGGTGCCCGCAGGCGCCATGGCGCCCCCCCGGGGCATTTATGTGCGCCCGCCGAACAATCTGGGCCGGCCCTGCCCTGGGTGTGCGGCACATGCGCGGCCCCGCCCCCAGGCACCCGGCAGCCCCAAAAGGTTGGGGACCACTGGACTAGAAGCTGCACCAGCAGAGGCGTCCTGGGCCGAGTGGCGTGTGGGCAGGACCATGCCTCATTGGTGAGGGAGGCAGGTATCGCAGTGCAGTGCGGCCATGCCCTGAGAGACCTGAGGAACAAGTGACCATGAGTTGGAAACGTGTGTAACTTCACTTTGAGTGGAGGGCAGGTTAATATATTTAAATTTTATTCTCGCTTTCACAATGCAGTGAACACGGACAGCCACTTGACATGGCATAGTCACAATAAAGGCAAAGCTTGCAAAACTTCCCACCAGCGCTCTTCTCGGCAACAGCGACTTCGGCAGCTGTTAGAGCAAGAGGCAAGGCGAGATAATGAATGGTTCCCTTTATGATCAGCATTAGCCTGTTATTTTCAAGGCCTCGCTGTGTGTCTTATTTGCCAGCCTCTGACAGTATCTTGTCACAAAGCTCTTCACCAAAATGCAACCGTTGGTTACCAGCATCTGAGCCTCTCGGGGCAATCACTTGCAAGGGACAACCCTTTAGACATTGTATTAGCACAGCATTTGCAGCTATAAAACGCGACAGCACATTTTAAAAGCAGTAACAAGACCTCCGCTCTCAAGAGCAGATTGGTAAGATTTCTGATGGAAAGCCTTTGTGTACATGGCTTGAGGATTTTATCTATTATTTTAGGGCCTGATCCTATTGAGGTCACTAGATCTATTTAAACTGAAGCAGTGGCCCATGGCGATGTTGCTATTGCAATTTTCTTTCAACCGTGTGGGGGGAAAGGAAACAATGTTATATCAGATAGCTCAAAGAGGTGCTGGACTACAAAGGGTTTCTCTTTCAGGCCACAGGTCTGAAGCCTGGCCAGGTACATGATTGTGGTTCTTCCTACAGCACTGTGGTGTAATGTAATAGGGTTCCTCCTGGGTGCAGCCTTGACTTTTAAGAACGACATCAATTCATGCCATGCCTGACTCAAAAGAAATATGCCTCGTGCATATCTTTTATTTGGGGACAAAGGTCCAGCTCCTCAAAAGCTATTTAGGTGCCTGACTCTTATTGAAATCAATGGAAACTAAGCCACTTAGGCACAAATCCTCACAAGTATTTAGGCACCACACTGCCACTGAAATCAATGGTAGGGACCAATGTTCCCTCTGATCTTTTCCACAAATGTGCAGAATAAATTTTGCTTTGTGCACTAAGGCATGTGTGAATGTGCACCACCACGAGAAACACAAACCTCACTGTGAGCACTCTGCTAATCAGCTGGGCAGCACTGGAATTTCTCCTGAGCAGCTGTACAAGCACCCAGCTTACAGGGAACACTGGTAAGACTGCATTCGGCACTTAAATACCTTTGCAGATCCAGGCCTCTGCTTTCCATGTGTGACATGGGCCTCATACAGCTTCCTTTCTCCCACCCTTTTCTCTGGCTTTCTCTTCAGTCCTTTTGTCAAAGACTACAGCTACACTGCAGTCTGGATTGACACACTGACATCAATCCATCGGTGATTGATTTAGCGGGTCTAGTTTAGACCTGCCAAATCAACTGCAGATCACTCTCCCATCACTCCTGTTACTCTACCCTGGCTGAGAAAAGTAAGGAAAGTTGATGGGAGAGTTTCTCCCAGTGACCCTGCCTTCTTCCCGCCCTGCAGTGTACAGCTTGCAGTAACTCAACTTATGTTACATCGACTCCAGCTACATTATTCACATAACTGGAGTTGTGTAGCTTGAATCGACTTTCTGCTGTAGTGTAAACATAGCCAAAGAGTTTACAGTTTGGTTCTTGCTACATGTCTGTACAGCACCAAGCACAATGGGGCCCTGATGTCAGTTGGGACCGCTAAATGCTACCAGAATACGAACGATAGATTACCAATATGAATGGCTAGATAATGAATACGAATGACAGATAACAAATCAGATTACAGCCAGGAATGTTCATGGAATGATATAGAAAAACCTCAACCCTAAGTCAGTATTGGCTCTGGAAAGCTTCTCCAAAAATGAAATGGACCAACACTGCTCTCCAGTGCTTAATTTGTGCCACAGCTGAATTCCAGCACCTCTAGGCTTGGCAGATCGTAGCCCGGGCATCTCTCGACTTGCTGCATCAGTTCTGAATTTAAATAAATTGCTTGAGTCCCGGCACCTCTCATTACAAATTAAGCCTGTCGCTCTCATGTCAGACAGTGCCTGCTTACCAGGAAACGGCTCACAGCCTAAGAATTTTTCTCACAATAATTTCAAACAAATGCATTCAAGAAATAACAGACCTGTGGATTAAATTCACTGACTAGCTCACTTGCTGTGATCTATCCATTCTGCTCTTTACCCGACGTGCACTAAAGCAGAAAGCTATTTGGCACTGCGGGAAAAGGAAACATTAGCATAAGAGATTATTGCTGAAGGCAGAATTCTCTAGCTTGTTTGCATATTCGGCATTCAGACTGAAACCACAAATAGCAAACACATGGATTGGCTGTTTCTGAATGTAACATTTGGCCTGGCCCCATAAATCCACAAAAACCAAAATCATTCCCTGTGAAACGTTCTGCTGAGGGGGTTAGGCCAGTGAAGCCGATGCAGAAAAATGTCACTGCAGGGTCAAGTCGGGTTTTCATTATGGAGCTACACTTCGTTACTGGCCACGGGTCTGAGCTTGACGGGGTTTGGAAGTGAGATGGAATGGGCAGGTACAGCATACCGGTACGACGTGGCCGCAGTACAGGCCCATACAGAGTTGATTGTGACATTGCTGCCCCTTTTTCCCCGCCTCCCTCCTCCCCCCGGACCACTGATGGAGGAGGGAGGCACAGGGGGCAGTGAGGTTAAAGAACTGCTAGACATGGAGGGGGCGCAAAAGGGGCAGCTGCCTGGGATCTGGCAGGCTCCCAGCTACTGCTGCTGTGGCAGTAGCCAAAGCCCTGGGCCTTTTGAATCACCGCAGGAGCCCTGGGTGGAAAGCCCCATGCAGCACTGACGGGCGGGGGGCCCTGCCCCCTATGGCATCCTTTGTAACTTAGCTCACCCCTTACAGTACAATTTTTAAATGGTGTTCACCCCGGACTCCATCTCCACCCCCAGTATCTTCAATGGGAGCTGCTAGGGCCAGGCTAGGAAGGGTCTAATCTGCTTGCCTTGAAACCAATGGACGTTGACCTCAGAGGGAGCACCGCTGGGCCCTCCATTGCTGCAAATGGGGAGCTTCTGCACTTGTGAGGTGCCAAGAGCTCGGTGTTCACTGACTTTGGGTCCTTACTTCTTGTCTACACAATGCGGTGCCTGGGCTAGTTCCTGAGCCCGGCTTTTCACAGACACGTGACTTGGCTTGTGTACCTACTTGGATTCCTACAGCTCTGCATTCTAGCCAATGCTAAATAGTGGGGAAGGGGAGCAATATTTCCTCTTATCTTTTCCATCCATGTGTGGAATAAATTTGTATGTGCACCAAGGCCTCCTCCCTGACATCAGTGGATGTACATACCAGGGCAGGCTCTGTCTAGAAGATCAGGACCTTAATGGGCGCTGAGGTTCCTTTCCCCGCACAGCGTTCCCTGTAAGCTGGGTGCTTGTGCAGCTGCTCAGGAGAGAGTCCAGTGCTGCCCAGGTGATCAGCAGAGTGTCCACAGAGAGGTTTGTGTTTATCCTGGTGGTGCACATTCACACCGTTGTTGGTGCATATAGAAAAATTTATTCTGCACACAAATGGAAAAGATGAGAGAGAACAGTGATCTTAGGACCTACTAGTCATGCACATTCACACAGGCCTCATGAATCCCCCTTTTGCTATTCTCACCTCATCAGTTGTTGGGAGGAAGCCAGATCCACTGTAACAGAATTAGCCTCATTCACACTGGTCCTCCACATTACGATGTGTATATATCCCTGTCAAGCTGTAGTTTCCGCTTCAGGCATCTGACAAACTGGGTTCCAGCCCACCAAAGCTTATGCTCAAATAAATCTGTTAAGCTTTACAAGCACTCTGCCACCAGATGGTGGCATGGGATAGCAAGTAGAATTTTGAAATAGCATCGCCCTTGTAATCACCATTGAGAATTCTGCCCAGATGAAATGCTGCCCATCATACTCTATCCCCAAGCAGAAATAACAGTGGTGTCATGGAAAGAAAGAAAGAAAGAAAGAAAGAAAAACTCCCTCCCCTTTTTACAACTTTTGTATCTGACACCTTCAGAAAATAAATTATCTTGGTGGAATTCTACTTCTCTGAGGGTATGTCTACACAGCAAAGTTATTTCGGAAATAACTTTCCTACCGTCTACACAGCCAAACCGCTATTTCGAAATTAAATCGAAATAGCAGAGGGCTTATTTTGAAATTGATAAACCTCATTCCACGAGGAATAGCGCCAATTTCGAAATTGCTATTTCAAAATAAGCGCTGTGTAGATGCTTATTTCGAAATAGGGGGCCTCCAGCCCTTCCCAGAGTGTCCTGCTGGCCACTCTGGGCACAACCAGGAAAACTCCTCTCCCTCTCCTCCTCCCCCGGAGCCCTTAAAGGGGTAGACTCTGGCCACAGTGCCTGTGCCAGCTCCAAGCCTGCCAGCCCAGAGCCAGCAGTCACTGCCCCAAAACATGAGGCAGCAAGCTACTGGCAGCCAGCCGTCCACAGCTCCCCAGGAGCAGTCTGCCAGCTCCCAGGAGTCTGCCAGGGCCCGAAGAAGGTGGGCACCTTCCTGGTCCAGGGCAGAGATCATGGACCTTATTCAGGTTTGGGGGGGGGTGCCCCAACATCCATGATCTCCGCACTAGATGGGGGAACACGGCCGTCTATGGCAGGATAGCTGCCAGCCTGGCCACCAAAGGCCACATGCGAACCCAGGAGCAGGTTCGCATGAAAATCAAGTTGGTCCGGTGAGACCCCCAACCCTGAGCGCTGAGCTTCCCCTCCCCCTTCTTCCCCTTGCTTCCTCCTTTCAGCTCCCTCCTCCCAGGTTTCCCCCTCCCCTCTCCCACCTTCTCTCCTCCTTGCTCCCGCCTCCTTTCCCCAGTCTCACCAGAGTTTCATCCCCCCCCCCCACTTTTGTTAAATAAAGAGAGTTTGTGTTCATGAAAATACATGTATTTTATTTGACATCAAGAAGGGTGGTTAGGGAGGGGGAAGTGGAAGGACGTGCGGGAGGAATGAGGCACAAGCCCCTAGTGGGGCAGACCAGGGAGGCTCTTAGTGCTCCTCAGGGTGGAAGCTCTCCCGCAGGGCCTCCTGGATACTGACAGCCCCCCCAATGGACCTCCCAGATGGCAGCCTGCAGAAAGCCTACAGGCTCACAGCAACACGTCCACGAGAAGCACCAGAGTGCCCAGGGGCAGCTCTGGCTCCATGTTGCAGAATGCTGTGGTGTCCCGGAGTGAGGGCAATCAGAGCACGCAGAGACAAAATGCTTTGCTGTCCCTCATCGAGGTAGGCAAGCAAGCAGGGAAAGCTGAGAACCGGCTGTCCGGGGGGGGCGGATGTCCCTTTAAGCACAGGCCTCAGATAGCCTCAGGCAGCAGCCACACAAAGTAACTCCTGACCTGATGCCCTGCTGGACCTGATTCCGGCCGGCCTTAAATGCAATTCAGTGTCCACTCAGTGTGGACGCGCTATTTCGAAATAGCAAAACGCTATTTTGAAATGCATTTTGTGTGTAGATGCGTTATTTCGAAATAAGCTATTTCAAAATAACTATTTCAAAATTAGATATTTCGAAATAATGCTGTAGTGTAGACATACCCTGAGGACTTAAATAAAACCAAGCAAAAGCCTTTAGCAGAAGGGGAATATTAACGAATACCAACACTGCAAGATTTTCAGTGAGTGTTTGATATCTACCTGCCTGCTCCTCTTACCAAGCAAAATTCCATTATCAAGCAACGACTCTGAACCAAATCTGCAGCAATGACAAAGGTATCACGTCAGCAATTGGAACCACTAAAATAAACGCTGGGCAAACAATTCTCAATGACTCATTCAGCAATTGGAATGCATTTTCCTGGGTCTGAGTTGTCTGAGAGGAGGAGATGCTGTTCTGGAATTTGTTCACAGTTCCCCATTGTTTAACAATTCGTTTATGGAACAAAAGACGTCCGCTATAATGATTTCAGACTGTTTGTGAGCTGTTTTTTCTGTGAGTACTCATGATTTACACAGTGTGGCTGGTCAGCTAAGTTACAAAGCTCTTGTTTCCCCACTCACTCACTGATGACTGAAATTGTATAAAGAGCAGGGGAATCTGAGAGCTTTCAGGAGGGCTGTCAAACTTTTCCAGTGCAAAAGGGGCTCGGGCTGCTGCTTCAGATGAACACAGATCCCATTCCCATGAAACCTGAGTGGTCATCCAGCCCTTTTCATGAAGCATAGAGCTGCTGACTTTGGCTCCGTGGTTTTTCAGAACTAGCATCACGATGCGTTACGTTGAATACTGCATGCAGATGTGGTCACCTCTCCGCAAAGAAGATGTCTTGGCATTGGGGAGAGTGCAAAAAAGGACAACAAAAATGATTAGGGGTTTGGAACGGCTGCCATACGAGGAGAGATTAGTAAAGCTGGGTCTTTTCAACTTGGAAAAGAGATGACTAAGGCGGGAGGAATATGACCAAGGTCTATAAACTCATGACGGGCATGGAGAATGTGAATAAGGAAAAGTTATTGACTTGGTCCCATAACACAAGAACGAGAGGTCACCAAATGAAATTAACGGGTAACAGGTTTAAAACAAACAAAAGGAAGTACGTCTTCACACAACACACTGTCCGACTGTGGGACTCCTTGCCAGAGGATGTTGTGACGGCCAAGACTATAACAGGGTTAAAAAAAGACACAGATAAATTCATGGAGGGTAGGTCTGTCAATGGCTATTAGCTAAGGATGTGAATGGTTAACTGGTAAGCCTCATCCTTAATGGGTGATGCTTACCTGTTATGCTTAACCCACAGGGGCTGAAGCAGCCCCACCCCCTCCGCCTGCCATGGCAAGAGGGCTGCTCCAGCCCAGAGGGGGCACTCCAGCTGGGCCAGAGCAGCTCCCACCCACGGTGAAGGGGCTGGGAATGGGCGACAGGGGAGGGAATCACTTGATGATTCCCTGTTCTGTTCATTCCCTCTATGGCACCTGGCATTGGCCACTGTCAGAAGACAGGATACTGGTTAGATGGACCTCTGGTCTGACCCAGTATGGCTGGTCTTATCTTCTTATCAATATTTCCAAAAGTTTCTTTGTTTGTTTGTCCTGAAAGATCTCCGAAATGGTAAGAGCTAGAAACACCAAATTTGTCACGGATACTACTGATTTCCTAACTTAACTAACTGGATTGGTTATATCTCAAAATCAGTTCCCCCAGAATCCCAATTGGGCCCCCAGAACCCCAATTGGGCCACTAATTAGCTCTGAGTAGCGCCTGATCATAGGCATTTGCTCGACTCGTCTCTTAAGTGTCACATAAACTGCAACTACGTGATTCTTTCCCTATGATAACAGCAAAAGTACTAGCTACGTTCATATCTTAAAGTATTATATAAAAGAAAAGTATTTCCAATAAAATATGCTCTGTTAATGTCATTGACATAGTTCATTCATCACATCTTTTACTATATTTTCCCCAGGCGACACCGGGCATCTCTGTTGGTATGTAATAAGACCAAGTATAAAATAAGGACCTTTTTTTCAACAAAGTCATAAATAATACAGGACTCAGAGAGTGCTGAAGCTAAAGCCCCATCTTTTTGAACTTCTTCTTGAATTTTAGGCAAATTTCTTGCAAGGCCTCCCATTTTTGCATGGTCCCAGCTTCACATATTATATATTGTGTAGAGCTATTTCAAGGGTTTTTTTTCCACAGTTCTGGTAAGCTGAGACAACCATTTACCTGTGGTATTCATGTACTACAGCTATGCACAGTCAGAACGTCAGTGCACAGTTCCGCATACATTTCAAATCTCAACAGTCCTAACATGGTTACAAAAAAATAAAGAGATGATGGGGGGGAGAAACGTCGAAGTCTTTTAGTCTTAAATTAGGATGTTTATTGTGATGAAAACGTCTTTCATTTAATAGTACGATGTATGAAGCCCCACCAGTAGCCTGCATTTGTCTGTCGCAGAATGAGTGGAGTTATACTGAAATCATGCTTTACATCTAAGAATTGTTTTTTTGCAAAGAGCAGGCAAATTTCAAGAGCTACCATTTCATTCTAACAAGTGCAGCTTCTGCCAAGGTAGCACTTAGCATACCTGTCATGGCCCACCCATGCTTTATGAAAATTGGCATATGCAGATCTTGAGGATGCTTTATGCAAAACAGGTCATGTAACAATGTCATTTTAAAGTGTATGACATTAGGAACATGAAGCGTGAATCTGGTTTTTTTAATGCTAAATGTGCAACTGAGAGTCACTAATGATACTTTAGGAACTTAATGGTGCAATACTCAAACCACTGACCTGTGAATTGTTTTATTTTTCCTGTAAGCCCAAACTGTGGTTGAGCTAAGAAAGACACGTCACTATGCCATGTGGTACTGGAATCCACCTTGAATATGGTACTTTTCCATGAGGATGGGGAGACTGAACAAAGGTTCCTGCCTTGGGTGGGGAGTCTATTCAATATAGTGATCTCCAACCTTTTTAAGCATGAGATCACTTTTTGAATTTAAGTGTAATCCAAGATCTACCTCAACCCCAAACATCCTTGCCCCGTCTCCTTTGTGCCCCCTTCTCCAAGGCCCCACCCCCCTGCTCACTCCATCCCTCTCCCATCCTCTCTCACTTTCACCAGTCAGGGGCAGAGGCTTGCGTTGCAGGCTCTGGTCTTGGGATTTGGAGCGCAAGAGGGGCTCTGAGCTGAGCTTGGTGCAGGTAGTTGGGGTACTGGAGGGGGTTTCAGGTGCAGGCTCTGGGAGGGCCTTTAGATGCAGGGGTGCTTGGGGCTAGGGCAGGGGTCTGGGGTTCAGGAGGGGGGGTTCATGACTGGGGTAGGGGTTCAGGATGTGGGCGCTGACCTGGAACTGCTTACCTCAGGTGGCTCATGGGTGGTGGTGCAGTGGGTTCTAATGCAGGCTCACCCTTGCCCTGGCCCTGAACCACTCCCCCAAACAGCCAGCAAACTCCATCCCAAGCCCTGTTGTGCCCCCTCTCTGCTCTGTGGGCATAGGCTACAGGGTGGGAGAGGGGGCACCTTGACATCAGAGCCCCTCTTCTCCCTCCCCTCCCTGCCCAGCAAGCAGGAGGTTCCTGGGGGGTTAGAGGAGACAGCTCCAAGGCAAAGGGCAGGAGGTGCGCAGCAGTGGGGGAAGGGACAGCTGATGTGTCCGCACTTGATAGTCTATTAGTCAAACGAGTCAGGCTCACCTGTCAGAGGCTCCAAGATCTTCCAGTAGATCCCGATCTACTGGTTGGTGACCACTGATGGGAAGCCATTAGTCCTTTGTCTTCAGCTGACTTTTGAAACTCCCTCACCCATCCTAAAAGGCTACATATGAAGAAAACTGAAAAAAAGGACTCTAAAGAACTTAATTTGAGCTGTTTCACAGAGGCATGGCCTGTGGACTCTTTTAGGCACGTTAGAAAGTTCACCCACTGTCATAAACATGGTTTCTTTAGAGCGGAAAGGTTGAGTCTCTGATAAAACTGTTGTTTAAAAAAAAGAAAAAAGCACAAGTAAAGAATATTACAGCCCCGATTTTTGGGAGAGCTCACAAGCTCTCATTGTTCTCACCTTCTCATTGGGAGCTGCTGGGTGGGTTTAAGGGGAGCTGACTGAACCACCATGCCCCTGGGCAAGGAGGGGTGACTCTGTGATCCTGGAAAAAGGGCAGGGCCTTGGGCAGAAGAGGTGAGGCTGGAGCTAGCCTCCCTCTACCAGCCCTTCAGCAGCACCCAGGCCACACCAGGCGGAGCTCCAGTAGCGATTTAAAGGGCCCAAGAATCTGGCCTTTATTGCCCCCTTTGTCCCTCCCCCGTTTCATCAGGCCTAGTGGGGCCTAAGTACTTTTCAAATCTGGCCACTATGCTGCAATGCCAAACGGGACGCTGAGCTCTTTTGAAACGCCAGCCCCAAATAAGCTGGAGCTGTAAACTGCGCATGTATAGAAGACCTGGTCTAAATTTTAATGCAGCCCTAGCAATGTCACTCAGGACTGTGAAAAATTAAGCAGGTCTAACTTTTGCTAGAAAGCCAGCTAAGCTGACAGAAGACTTCTTCTGTTGACTTTCCTACTGCTGCTCAGAGAAGGCGCTTTCCTACGGAGAGGGTTTGGGTGTGATCAATCACCACCTGGAAATTCAGAGTAAAGGGCCAAGTGGTAGATGTTCAAAACTGTCAATGAAACCCCACGGGATTGGTGTTCCTAACCCCAGCTGGCATTTAGACACCTCCCGTTCAGTGATTTCAATAGGCGTGGGATACCTAAGGCCCAGATCCCCAAAAGGTAGTTAGGTATTTTGGAGCTCCTCCCAGGACTCCACCCTGGATACCGGATTGAGTTAAGGTGTTGCCGAGAGCTCACCCCAGAACAGTGAATGACCTTTTATTTCATGCGGCACTAACCAAACAGAGGCAAAGAATTTTATCCTTCATGATCAATTTCCTTCTCTTCCAAAAGGCTCAGCTGTAACCATGCTATTTCCCACTCCCTCTGTGACTTGAGCATGGCATTTGAACAGCTTTCTTCCCAGAGCGGTTGTGAAATCTGCAGTCCATGCTGTCCCGGCTGGTAAAAATGCTCCCGATCCAATGCCAGCAAGTTAATGTCAGCCTGGTCAGTAAAGTCTCCCAGCCATGGCTTTAGTACATACCACTGTTGCTGTCGTCTGTAACGCACCGGAGGTTAATGGCCTGTGGTAATACAATTAACACAGTAAAATCTGGAATCTGACATAAGGCAGGTCAAGCACTCATTAAAATTTCATATGAAAGGAAAAAGTATGTGAGAGAGAGGCAGCTTCATGCTCCAACGCTTTTAGGAACATAGGCACTGCCCCACCGGGTCAGATCTGTGGCCAGCCCAGCCAGAAACCTGTCTGACAGGGGGCAGAGTCAAATGCTTCAAAGCCACAGGCGGGCTAGCCTGAGCGTCCCCTCTTGACCCTTAGAAATTACAGCCTGGCATAAGTCCTGCAGAGTGATGTATAATAGCCCCCCTGAAGCCCTAAGTATCCTCAGCAGTGGTTTTCAAACTTTGGTATGTCCGGCACTGGGTCTCGTTGCTACCGGGCGGTCAGGTGACCAATGGGGGTGCTAAAGCAGCTCCCTGCCTGTCCAGGCACTGCAGACTGTGCTGTGCTCTAGAAGTGGTCGGCAGCAGGCCTGACTCCTAGGTGGGGGCAGGGGGGGAGCGAGCACAGGGCTCCCCGCACTGCCCCTGCCCTCAGCACTAGCTCCGCCCTCCCACTGGCTGGGAACCTGCTGTTGGCTGCTTCTGGGGCGCAGCCTGGTCTGCCATGCCAGAGGAGGCAGGATGCCTTTTTTAGACCCCCACTGAACCGCTGACCGGGAGCCATTCCAGGTAAGCTCCTCCTGCCCCAGCTCTGACCCCCTTCCCCAACCAAAGCCGGTGCCACCTCCGATGCCCAAAGCTCCCCTCCTCAGCCCCTCCCTGGACCTGGCCCTCTAGGCAAATGATGTTGGGTCGTGGCCATCAACAATTTTCATCAACTGGGGCATGAAAAAAAAAGTTTGAAAACCCCTGAGCGACTGTGGATAGTTTTTGCAACCCCGCTAGCAAAAGTCCAGGAGCTCATCTCTCATTCAGTAAGTAAGTGGAAAGTAAATGCTAAAACGAGTCAAGGCAGAAAGGCCGTGTTTCCCAGACGCTCTTGGAACAACTTAGGTCTTGTCTGTGCTGCAGACCTATGGCTGTGTAACTACATCACTCAGGGGGTGTGAAAAATCCACACCCCTAAGTGACACAGTTCGGTGGGAGAGCGTCTCCTGCCAACTCAGCTACTGCGCTTGTGGTTTCGTTATGTCGCTAGGAGAACTCTCTCCTGCCGGCACAGGGAGATCTGACAGTAGCACGAAGACATCAGGGCAGCTGTGCCTCTCTAAGCTCTCCAGTGTACACACATCCTAAGCTGCTGGGAGATTTCTCAACCATTGGCTTAAAGCAGTGATGGGCAACCTCAGATAGTGAGCCGCCTTCATTTCAGTGGGCCACAAGGTTGTTCTAACCAAGACGGTCTCCTGGGGTAGGACCGTTGTGCTCCCTACGCCTGCGTGCCTATACTTGGTGGGCTGTGCCGATTGAACCGTAGCAGCTCTGTGATTGGAAGGAGGGGGGAACGGGTTTTTCCAGCCAGCGTTGTGCGCAATCAGCATACACCTCGCTTCACGTGCCCTGGCTTTACGTGTGTGTCACGTTAGTGATACTGGTAGGAAAAAACCATCGTGGATGGAAAGCAGCGGAATCTGGCAGCCCTGTGCACGGGGGCCGCGTCAGCAAAATGTCTCATGGGCCACACGGCACACCCTGATGGGCCGCCTGCCTCGAGCATCTTCATTAAAGCGCAATGGTGGCATGGCTGAGCCAATGCAGCCTTTGCAGTGTGGGCGAGCCCACAGCTTCACATTCCCAGAACCTGCGCAGTGGTATCATCAACTCTCACAGCTGAGCAAGAAGCGCAGGCGAGTTGATGTTTCAGTCAAATCCCCAGCGCTTGCCGGTGGGTGATTTCGCAAGAGTCTCGGCTTGCATGGGCCAGACGCGCGAGGCCTGCGCTCTCTGCTTGAACACGGCAGCTGAACCACTCCAAAAACAGCAGGGAGTAGTCTAGGCCAGTGGACCCTGGTGGGGAGGGTCCTAAGAGTTCCAAAGGAGGCGACACCACCAGTTGAAAGCGTTTAGGGGCTTACAAATGAAAAAGGGAGAAGTGCCGACTTCTGCTCTGGCTGGGGGGTGCCTAACCCCGTCTGGCCCTACCCCCCCACCCCACCCCCTTCCCTAAGCCTCTGCCCCTTCTCTGCTTCTCCTCCCTTCCCCCAAGAATGCTCCATTCGGGCTCTTCCCCTTCCCTCTTGGAGTCTCTGAAAGCTGCAAAACAGCTGTTTCGTGGTGGTCTGGAAGTGCTGGGCAAGCATGGCAGGACTAGGGCTGCCCGCAGGTGCTGTGGGGTGGAGATGAAGGGGTGGGAGGTGGCTGCTGGCACCTGCTCATCGTTCCCGGTGTGTGCACCAGCCCTGGAGTTCTCACGAGTCTGCGCCTGTGGTTCTAGGCAGCACCAGGCAGAACCTTGCTGATTTTGGTGACTACTGGAAAAAAAACCCTCACAGAAGTGGAGAAATACGGGGGTCCATGACCACGACATTAGAGCTGGTGGGTGCACCAGCAGGTCTGCCGTTGCCTATCAATTAATGAGCGGGTGGGCAGACATTTCAGCGGGGGAGCCGAGTTAGTCTGTAACTGAAAAAACTTAAAAACTGACAAACAGTCCTGCAGCCCCTTAGAGACGAACAAAATTTGTGGAGGGTATCATGAGCGTTCATGGGCACAGCCCACTTCTTCAGAGGACTGGCGTTAAGGACAGAGCCTTTCACCCCTGCTAGCACAGCACCTCCCCTCTCCAGTGCAGCCTCACCCTTCATCCCCTCCAAGTTTAAAATAGCAACACCTTTGAAGGACATCTCTCACAGCGAGAACGAAACGGAATCAGACGGGTGGGGTGAGGGGGCTGGGGGAGCACAGAGCCCCTGGAAATGGGGGCCCAGAGAGCCCCCAGAGCATGGCTAAAAGCCACGAGCCATTAGGCAGGAAAAGGGAAAATGGGGGAGATCAGAGAGTTTCTCAAACAGAGGGGGCAGGAGGGTGGCACAGGGGGCTTGTGGGGAATATGGGAGGATGCCAGGGGCCTCAAGTGTGAGCTAGGCCCACAGAAGCAACCCTGAGTGTGACTCCCCACCCAGTATTAAAACAAGTGTGTGTGTCTATTGCTTCTGGTTTCAGGGAAAAGCTTGAAAATGTGACCTGAGTGCACACGAAAGGCTCAGAAGTGAGAAGGTAAAGAAACGCCTCACACATCCTAAAGAAAACGCCCTCATGTTTCTAACCCAGCCTCCTTGGGTTTTGAGGTCCTGCCTCATGACTGTGGGGGGCTTGAGGCTGGCAGTACTCCACTTGACAAGAGACTCGTTCTGAGCTCTGACAAACGGGGAGGAAGGTCAGGGACGCAGGCCCCCTGGTGCTCTGGTACTCCCAATTTATGCTCCATTTGACGTGGCTGATCGTTAGACATGCCCTGACATGCACCAGTACAATGGGTAATTCTAGCCGAGTCTTGGCAGCACACCCACATTGGGAAGCGTTACATAATCCCAGGCCACTGGTTTGAGCTCAGCGCCTTCCAGAAGAGAATCCTACAATCCTAGACTTGGAAGGGATCTCGAGAGGTCAGCCAGTCCAGTCCCCTGCCCTCACGGCAGGACCAAGCACCATCTAGAATATATCATCCCTAACAGATGTCTGTCTAACCTGAGGTGTTGGTATGTCCCTGAGGTGTTGGTAGGACCAAGCCCAATGCATCTGAGTGCCAGATCTGATCCAATAGGTCTTTGTCTTTCTTATGCATCCTATAGATTCGTATTTTAGAACCCCAAGGTAAAAATGTCACCATAAATACGTTGCCCGCAAAATACCAAACAAGTGGAGGGATTCCTTTCCATTGGATTTTGTCAGAACAAAAGCAGATTAAAAAAGAAAAAAAACCAATTCTGCCCCCACAAGTCAGTTCTAAAGGCTCAGTCTGATTAGAAAGAAAATTGTACTAAATTACAGTGATAGAGCATCATTCACCCAAAATGGTCTCCGATTCCTTTATAAACACCTGGTCCAGGGCTGTAGGCTGGGATTTGGGACCTTAACAGAGTCAGGCACCTAATCCTTTAAGCCCATTATGCAGTCCCAGCTGTAATCATGACGCACACAAGGAGTCCCATTGACTTCGACAGGTATAAAAGAGCATTTACAATTCTGTACAACCCTATGTAGCTCATTTAGCTAGCTCATGGAAGGTACCCTTTCGGCTGATGGAATTACTGATGTGAGAAAAGTTCCTTGTGTGAAAGTGTTTGGGGAGCCAGGCCCTATGAAGAGGGGACACTGAAAACACCACTGAATTTCAAAATGTATTCACAGCAAAATTCCACATGACAGCAATTGCGTGGCTTGATGCAATGTCCATGAAAGTCAATGGGAAGACTCCAGTTGTCTTCAAAGGCCAGTGGCTCAAGCCCTAGGAGAGGCAACAAGGAAGAATTTCACATTCAGGGGGAACTGCAGACAACCTCCATGGAAGAGCCAGCTTTCAACTCTAGCGCCTGTAGTTGAGCACAGGTTTTCAATGAGTATATAATAATTATGCAGCTGCCTGAATCTGGTACTTGGTCTGGTGTGCCAGTTACCACCCACTACAGTCAAGCAAACCCATTTTCTCCCCAATGGTAAGACTAATATAGTGGGTGCCCAACATAAGACATCAAAAGCTTGGTAATTTTTGTAATCAAAACTGCTAAGTACCTGCAGAGCCCATTGATCTTAACTAGAGCTAGCTGGTCTCCACATTTCTGCAATCCCCCCCCCCATGGTGATTAAACTGGAGACACTACAAAAAATTAATAATTGCTTTGGAAGTTTATAGCCCTAACAGCTCTGATTCAGCTCTGGATGACAGAGACCTAGTTATGCCTTCAGTGGCAATAAGCATGACTCCCTTTGCTATTTTCCTTTATTGTTAATTCCGGTCCATTAGGGTTTCAGACACGCAGGAATGCTGATTTATTGCAGTCACTCTGCAGGGTATAAATGCAGAATTGGGGGGGGGGGAAGGGGAGATGCCCGAGCTTTCCTCAAAAGGGCATGAGAGAAACATCCGTCACTTTCCTGAAGACAGCCAGCCTTTCAGAGGTTCAACATTGTCAGGTTTGGGACAAATCTTCTGAAGAAACAAAAAAAAAGCCGGGCTGTGGTGAAGGTAAGGTAGAGCAAAATAAAGGGTTTCTCTGCACAAGGTGATGGTATAAATGCTTGCACTGAAACTGCTTAATACAATAAAGGTGGTGAAAAAAGATGGCAAAGAACAAACTGATTGAAGAGGAGTTAAATAACAGCTCCAATATTCTTGGCTTCCAGCCAATGTAGTTTTACTATGAGATCATCAGGGAGCTAGGGGGAAAACAAGCATTGTGTTTGGGTATTTTAATAAGAAACATTTGAGCTGAGAACTAGTTTCACTGTCGGTCAGAGCGGGAAAGATGCATTTTGCTGTAGTGGCTTCAAAGCACTGTGCAGTGCCCAGGTTACGCTGAGGCCTAACTTTTAATTGCACAAGACAGTCCCTACTCACAAAAAGAGTCACACTGAGATCAGTGGGCAAGAATTCATGGTTATCTGCTTGCCGGAGTTAGTGTTGCCAGGTGTCTGGTTTTTTTTGTCCGGATAGACCGGTATTTGTGGCCCCTGTCCAGTAAAAAAAAAAGAAAATACCGGACATGTCTGTTTTTCTTGGATGGAAGGCCACAGGGACATTAAAGGCATAGGGATTTAAAGGCGCAGTGACTTTTTTTTTTTTTTTTTTGCTCAACAAGTTTGGTCCCCCGTTTTTGGGGAGGTTTTTTTTGCTCAACCAATTTTTTTCCCCGCCATGTTTGGGATTTTTTTGTGATGTTGGCCCAAACAAGTGCTTTTTATGAGGGAACAACATGCCCAGGCATTTGTTATTCCCCACCCCCACTCTCTTTCAGGCTAGTCATATTCTCCACTGAGACTATCCCAGTCATTCGTAAGCCATCTGCATATGTAAATGGAGTCCGTGTTCTCCATTTTACAGTCATTACTGCCCTTGCAAGGTAATGAGGGGAAATTTAAGCCATAAGTAGATAATGGTAGCTCTCGATACCTATTCTTCCCATTTGAGGAGAACACTTTGAATGGCCCATCGTATTGAATGTATTTGTAATAAATTAAGGCCGTGTTTCCTCAGTGAGTGGGTTACATCTCCCAGGAGGGCCACAAAAAGATATTAGGGTGGTCACAAGGTGTTGAAAGTTCTGTTACAATCCAAAGATTTGTCTATTCTGGAGAAATGGAACAGTAGTTATTCTAGAATAGCTCCTTCTAGAGATCATTTAATCTGCAATAATTATTCAGCTCACAAAGCAAAGTAATTACTCTGGAATAAACCTATTTGCATTCCAGATCAGAGAGTTTACACAGGGGAGTTATTTTAGAATAGCTAAATTATACTGGAATAGCTAGGATAGTCAATTCCCCGTCCCCCATGGAGAAAAGGCCTAAAATAAAGACCAACTCCCTCCCCAGCCTCGCTTATCCTTCAAGGGAAAATAGTCTCTGTTCCAGGTATATAAAAATCATGTAAGCAAAATAAAAAAGTTTTTGCTCCTTTTCAGGAGTTGTGAAAATGTTTTACTGGTTGGCCTGGGGTTGGGGGGGCACGAAATCTCCTCCCGCCCTACCCCCGCCCTGCGAGGAGCACAGGACACTTCAAAGCGCCACGTGCTGCTCACAGATGGGAGGAGATGTCACGCGCTCCTCCGCCCCCAAGTCCTGATTGGCTTGGGGGTGCGGGAGCTGTGCGAAGCTTCCCTCACCCTGCTCCCGCCCTGTGCGAGCGTACGGCACTTTGAAGCCGTACGGCTCCCTTTCCATTTTATGAGAAGCAATCCCATTCCAGGCACATCCCGTTGTCCTGGCACAACCGAACCCTGACCTTGCTTTTAGTTATGATAAGAGGAAGCTGCCTACCAAAGTGGGTGGTCTAGTCTTACAGTTTAAAGAAGTTCTTGAACAAACAGTCTCACAGACGGACGGACGGACAGACAAACTCTCTAAAATATATAGTAGCTCAATATGTTAAAAAACAGGGTAAAAAAATCACACCCCGTCTGCATAGCTGTGTAGCATGTTGACATAAACCAAACTAATGTGATTTAATTCTGCATGATCCTAATTCAGGAAAGCACATAAGAACATGCCTAAATCCATCCCTTGTCAGGAAAGTCTCATTAACTTTAATAGGACAAGCACATGCTCAAGTCTTTTCCTGAATTGGGGCCCATATGTCTTATTACTTACCATTTCGCCTATACCGGGATGGTCAAATTAATCCTGGCAGCCATGGTTAGTGATATGGGGAAGTCAGCGTGTGGAACCTCCTTAAAGCACCCAAATTTCATGGCAACTCAATTTTAAAATGTACTGCAGATGGAGTGTTAGGCAAGAGGCCCTGAATTCGGATAGGTAGTCTTTACCAGCCCCCTCCTCCTCCAATTCTAGATAATTATAGTAAGTTGATTTCAATGGTTAGTGCTGAAGGGCAAATTCAATCACCACTAGTTCATTAATTTACAGTCAGGGGACTGACTGACTAGGAGAAATTTGATTCACAAATCACAAACTGACTGCATCTCTATGGCAGATGTTGTCTGTTTTGAAAAGATCATTTACAGCCACAGTGATAAACTAGATGGGTTTAGGACCATCTGGTTGGAATTCTGTCCTCCCTGAACAACAGCATAAAAAAGTTCTGAAGGACACACTCCTGAGGTTCAGTTATCTATTGGCTAGATTCTTCTTTGAGCTCCAGCTGGAGTAATCTGAAGTAACTCCACTGAGCTATATGGAGCAACTCCACATGTATTCAGGTGAAAACAAGAGCAGAATGAGGTTTGCTACTTAGCTATGGTTGGTAGCGGTTCAGTTGGGGGGGGCATATTATCCCTTTGCCCCCCACTAAAAGTGCACCCTACCTCCCCTTTACTGTACATTAAGAAACACCAATTGAGATGGGAACTGAAGGATTCTCCTATTAGAAACATTTTACTATATGGGTGAACATCTGCTTGTCCATCAATTTAATAATGACTGACTTGACCATGCTAAGTCTATCAGCATGCTGATGGTCACACAAATTCCATGGCATTTCCACTCTGGATTTTTTTTTTTTTTTTTTTGAACAGCAGCAGTTGCTCTTTGCCTAGGATCCCATTTCTGCCACCATTTCTTACTAGTGTTGTGTAGCAGCACAGCACACCGGGCTGGATTACCCAATAGGCAGACTAAGCACACGTGCTTAGGGCGCCAGCAAAGCAGGGGCACCAAAAAAAAAAAAAAAAGAGATTTTACGGTATAGTATTTTTTTTAATTACATATGGGAGGCACCATAATCTTTTCAGTGCTTAGGGCCTCTAAAGAGCTTAATCCGGCCCTGACAGCACAGGTCTTTGAGAAAAACAGCTTATTGCTCAAACTTTGCAGGTGTGTGTGGGGGGCGGGGAGAAATGTCTTTTTTGCCCCATCTGTAACTGATGGCATGATATAGGACATTGGTACTTAGGGTCAGCCATAAAAATAAGGACCCTTGGGTGAAAGATCTGATGTAATAGCGCCTTTTATTCTTTGTGACTGGGGAAGGGTTGGTTTGGTATTCTTGAGATCAGCACTGGTGCACAAGACAAAACTCACTCCGCTCATGGATGGAAAATCTGAGAGGGAACACTGATCAGCACCCCACTGAGCTAGTGATCATATGTGTCCACACACTCTCTTCACTTCCTGGAAGATTTACAATCTAACCAGACGTGACAAAGAAAAGGTAGAAGAGCAAAAGAGACAGGAAGTGATTTGCCCATGATTAAACAGCAGGTCGGTGGCAGAGCCCCAGGTCCCCTTTGTGCTACTTGAGTGCAAGAGAGACAGATCTCCTGGATCTCATAGACTCATAGACTTTAAGGTCAGAAAGGACCATTATGATCATCTAGTCTGACCTCCTGCACAATGCAGGCCACAGAATCTCACCCACCTCCTGCTAGAATAATCCTCTCACCTATATCTCAGATATTGAAGCCCTCAATCTCCTCTCGGTGGGAACAGAGGCAACGTAACAATCCTAAATAACTCTCTACCTGAAGCCTCTAGCCTCAAGCTTGTTGCAGGCAGTATGGAGCAGAGCAGAGCAGGGGCGTGCTGTGCTCTGGCTGTCCCTGGTGAGCCGACAATTCCCTCGGGATCCTTCGCTAGCTGGCATAAATTACTGCAGCCTAAAACTTCAGATGGCTCCAGGATCAAGGAACTGGAACCTGCTCCCTTGTGTTTCTCCCTCATCCGCATCTGCAGCTAGCATCTGAGAGGAGTACACTCCTAGTATTTTCACACAGACTGGGGGCAATGAACATACAGCTGTTCTTTCTGAGGATCCTGGACACACACCACGATACATTTACCTTTTACACTCTGCAAATGTAAAATACTGGAACTGATCACTCCCCAAATCCCCAAAACAAAGAGGCTTTGCTCTTGTGGCTGTTTTGCCGTTAATACTGTTGCCCTGCCTCATTGATTCCACTCTGCCTTTCCAGTAAAGCATTTATCAAATTAGGATTCTCAGGAAATACAAGGGATCCAGCCGTCTATATTTAGCAACAATAACAAAAGAACAGCAGAATCAGCTGACTGGAAGCTGCGAGCCTGAGGCACAGTCCAGTTTGAGACAGCCTAGCTTCTGTCTTGGAAACAAGGAGCGAGAGATGCTGAAAACTGAAGATTAGGAATACCCCCAGCTATAAAGAGAAAAAAACCATCCAGGTAAGGAAAAAAGGAGGGGGCCTCAAAAACTGGAATTGAAAGATATCCTTTGTCTGGCGTGCTGCTTAAATAGGATCACAGCAATTAGAGCTTGTGAACCTTCAGGGATCTCAAGCAGAGGGGAGACCACATGTGTGTCGGTTCAGTGGGGATTAGTATTCCCACCCTGCACATAGCCAGGGGAGTAGGTGGGTCACAGGGCCTGCCGCTGTCACACGGTTGCTGCGTGGCTTTCTAGCACCACCAGCTGATGTGCTCTTAGCTGGATTCTGTCTGATTCAGGCAGGTCAGACGTGTCTCTGGGAGTGTGGGAGGGAGGGGATGCAGAGGGACCAAAGCCAGGATACGTGGGTCTATACAGCAGCATGGAGGTGTAATTCCCAGCTCAGGTAGACAGACCCTCGCGGTTCTGCTCAAGCTAGCCCCTACTGGACCGGCGGCATAGTGGTCTCCGAGCATCCCGCACGACTCACTGGGTATGTATATGGGTGATTAGCCTAAGTGGCTGCCCATGCCGCCCCACCCTGCTACTTTTAGGAGGTAGCTGGAGCAGAGTTAGTGCCTCTGTCTACCAGAGCTGGGAATTGCACCTCCCAACTGCTGTGTCGACGAACCACAAGTCTGAAATCAACCCAGTGCCATCTGAAGGTTCACTGGAAATGCATAAGCCAATTGCAGTTTGCTCTGGGAGATGGGGAGAACGGGCCATGTAAGCAAGAAAGGAAGTTAATGGGAGTTGCAGGTGCCAACCTCTTTGGGCATCAGGCCATTTCTCTGGGTGCCCAAGTACACACCGGGATATTTAACTCTAAAACACCCACTTTTGGATAGCTGGGCCCTGGTCCTGCTACCACGGACACTGGGAGCAAAATCAGTCTGGGACTGGTTCTATTCAATGTCTTCATCAACAGTTTAGATAACGGTACAGAGAGTAGGCTTATAAAATGTGTGGATGATACCAAGCTGGGAGGGGTTGCAAGTGCTTAGGAGGAGAGGGTTATAATCCAAAATTATCTGGACAAACTGGAGAAATGGTCTGAGGTAAACAGGATGAAGTTCAATAAGGGCAAATGCCAATTGCTCCCATTAGGGAGGAACAATCCATTTCATACATACAGAATGGGACTTGACTGTCTAGGAAGGAGCACTGCAGAAAGGATCTAGGGGTCATAGTGGATCACAAGCTAAATATGAGTCAACAGTGTGACAATGTTGCAAAAAAAAAAGCAAACATGATTCTGGGACACATTAGCAAAAGTGTCGTAAGCAAGACACGAGAAGTCATTCTTCCGCTCAACTATGCGCTGATTAGGCCTCAAATGGAGTATTGTGTCCAGTTCTGGGCACCACATTTCAGGAAAGATGTGGAGAAATTGGAGAGGATCCAGAGAAGAGCAACAAAAATCATTAAAGGCCTAGAAAACATGACCTATGAGGGAAGACTGAAAGAATTGGCTTTGTTTAGTCTGGAAAAGAGAGGACTGAGAGGGGACATGATAGCAGCTTTCAAGTTCCCAAAAGGGTGTTACAAGGAGGAGGGAGAAAAATTATCCTCCTTGACCTCTGATGATAGGACAAGAAGCAGTGGGCTTATATTGCAGCATGGAGTCAATGTACCTTGCATCGATTTTCTGGGGCAGCTCCACCATGGGAGGTCAATGGGAGAAACACTCCTGTCAACTTTCCTTACTTCTCGCAACAGCAAGGAGTAACAACAACGGGGGTGCACTCAGCGTGTGATTTAGCCGGTCTTTACTAGGACCACTAAATCAAACCCTGGAGGATCGATCGCAAGTGGAGACGTGGCCTGAGCTATGCTACTGCTTATGTCGATCTAACTTACTTCGCTGAGGGCTCTGAGAAAGACACATCCCTGTATAGCCAGCTAAGCGCTGACCACACCTGTGCTGTGTCAGCAAGAGACACGCTCTTGTCAGCATAGAGGATCTTTACCCAACACGCTACAGTGGCACAGCCACATTGGAGCACTCGGGCCGATGTAGTTCTACTAGCGTACACCTCCCCTAAGACAAAAACCAGGACCAGAGCAGGTGCGAGTACACAGCAGTTTGTACACTGCGTGCTGAGAATGAACCGATTGTTTGCATTTTATACAGGACCAACTTGCCAGTTATTTCCAGCAATAAAGAAAATGATACATGCATATAGATACCTCGCGATGCACACAAGCATACAATGGCACTGGTACCATTCCGACGCGGAATATTTGCATAGAACTCTGATAAAGGGATCCTGGGAGCGTAAATTTGTAACTCTGCTAGACACTGAAAACCATGGACTCAGAGAGGCTTATTTTATGGCTCATGACAGCCTTTTGTAAGACACCTCCCTGCCTGCTAACCCTTCACCACCATTTTAGTCTCAGAGGGACTGTGACCATGTGAGTCTATATCTGCAAAAACAGCAAGGAGTCCTGTGGCACCTAAGGGCACGTCTCCACTATGAAATTATTTCGAAATAACTAAACTGAAAATAATAACTCCTGAAATAACAAAATCGAAATAGTGTTATTCCCCGAGGAAAGCAGGAGCACAGATTTCGAAATAACCAGCCTATTAACTAAGGCCCAACCCCGCACTCTTCTCTCAGGCAAGCCTCCCAGCTACACTGTGCTACACACAATAGGGGAGAGACTGATAAAGGACAGCAGGCAGTAGCCCTCCTTAGGCCGCTGCTGATAATCTTGTTCCTCCCAAACTGACCGTGCTATATAATGATATTGTGCAAATGTGTTGATTGTTTAGGTGTCTTTCCCTTGCATTGTTTTAGAAAGGAACAAAGTTACTGCCAGGGATTTTTCAGCTGCCTGAGCTTCTTTACCGAATTGTTTGTCCTTGAGCAAGTCTGAGTAATCAGCCAAGTGGTGTAATTTGTTCATAAACCCTTTCTGAAACCCGGTATTGTCCTAAAGTTCCCAGGAATACTACTGCTTCCTTCTTGACTGGGAGAGAGGGTATTGGTGGGATGTGGGGGAGGCGCTGGAGGGGAGAGGTCATAATAAATTTACAGCAATGCCAATGTTCTCATTACATAGCTGATTATTTGCATATGCTAATCACATACGATTTATTCTTTGCAGCAATGGCACCCCGCATACGACTGACTATATCAAAGCCCCTCCCAACCATCTGTGAAACCCAAGAGGAAACGTTAGAAGATGTAACCAGCAATGCAAAAGGCATTGAATGCTTCTCTATCAACGCAGATTCTTGCTCCAGTGATGACTACCTTCAGTCTATCTGCCAGTTGGCAAGGCCCACCTTCCCCGTGTTTCCTGAAAACCAACACGCGTTCCCAGAGAAGAAAGTGTTAGAAAGACTCCAAAGAGCGTCATGGTTCCCAAAGCCAGCAGCGGCACCGCAAGCCATTCCAAAGTGCCAACTGATCAACATCTTCTCTGGCATGATGCCTTCAGAAAAAGCGAGTCTAGCCCTCAACAATGCAAAGGTATTCTCCTGTCCCAGGGCTGATCCGCTGGAACAGTTGTATGCCCACGCGGAGAAGACCTGGCACAAGGCGGAGTCTGTTTACAAGGAAAGCTTTAGCACGGATGGCTCACAGCATAGCCATTTCAGCCCTTGTGATACCGGAAGGAGGGAGGACACTCATCCCTCCCACTCTCAAGGAAAAAAGAGAGAGACGCAAGATCTAGCTGGGTTATTCAGGTTCCCAAGGCTTCCCTCTCCAAGACCAATGGAGAGAGAAAATAGCTGCCCAGAACTGAAGTGTCTGAAAAACAAAAAGGTAACAGCTGTTTCTGAAAATGATCAAACTCGGGAAGAAAACAGGGCCATATTTATTGATGGTAAACGGCTATGGCCACACCCGCCCAGAGAGAAACTGCAAGGAAACAAGGTTTTGAGCGGCTCGCTACGAAGACAAGGTGCTATGCTCAGAACTTCTGGCAGCACTGAAAAAGAAGAGTGGAAATCTAGCTATAACAACCCCATGAAGGGAGATGTTCTCCATACACCAAGTTATCCACAGTGCTTTCACGTAGACAAAAAGGCCACGATCCACAGCTGGGTCTCCGAGTGCGAGTGTGCATGGAAAGGAGCGAAGGTTAAAGCTTGCCTGCTTCCAGCCATTGCAGAAATATGAGAGTGTGATGCTAAGGCAGCTGCATTTTTTGCAAGAAATTGGGGCCACTGATGTCTTCAATTTCTCCCTGCTCCCTGCATTCACTGTGCAGAGAAGAGGGGTGAAGCGGTATATACATTTACAAATGAATCACAGACTCATAGAATCATAGACCTGGAAGGGACCTCAAAGGGTCATCGAGTCCAGTCCCCTGCCCTCACGGCAGGACCAAGCACCATCTAGATCAGTGTTTCTTAAATTGTGTTCCACGGCACAACGGTGTACCGTGAGGCAGTCAGAGGTATCCTGCAGAAAACAACCGAGTTCAAAATGGCCACCCTTAAAGGGGCAACATTTTTTTTTTGCTCAACAAAAAACTTTTGGTGTTCCTCATAAAAAAAACTATTGTTTGGTGTTCCTCCATCTTAAAAAGTTTAAGAAACACTTATCTAGACCATCCCTGACAGGTGTCTATCTAACCTGCTCTTCAATATCTCCAGTGAGGGAGGCTCCACATTTGTTCCACAGACACATTTGTGATCCATGACATCCCTCACTTCTGTGCAAACTGGCAACACAGCGACTAACAGGGCCAAGCTTTACAATGGAAGGGCTCTGTGGAACCAGCCATTGATTCAGCTCTCAGATCTGCAGGCGCTTGTAACAGCTTCTCTCCACAGCTCAGCAGCTCCTTTTGCACATGCCTGCCATGTGCTCTAAGAACAGCTGTGATAATACGTGGCTACATGGGTGACGGAGGTATCAATCGGGAAGAGGGGAAACAGCTGGTTAGAAGAGGGCTATGTAATTTGCAGGCACATCAAGGCAATGGTAGTTCACAGCACGTGCTGAAACTGGCACGTCACACTCTGTATGTATTCACTCAGCAAGGAAACTCCTGCAGGACGTTTGGACAGCGCCATATTTCTGACCCACACTGACCCGGCACGAAAAGCGGTCAGCCTCACCGCTACCTTCCCATTTGACAGAGGGTGGGTTAAACATTTCAGCGAGTAAATGCTCTAAAAATAATACCGTCTCGTTGAGAAACTCACTCCGCTAGCATGCAAGGTGGGAAATACGAAAGTCTCCTGGGGCAGAACAGAGCCTCCTTGCGCACACACCAGCGTGGCTTTGTTAACTTCACTAGAAGCATTTTTTATTTATGCTGGCAAGGGATGATCAGGCACTCCATTTATAGTGGCTTATATAGTAACAAGCCCTTGCCTATCTTGTCAGAGCCATCCTTACCCATATACAGAATATGTAGCTGCATAGGGCACCAGAAAATCTGGGGCACCCCAGGTCTTAATGTCCACCACCCATCTCCTCCTATCCCTGTTCTCTGGCTCTGCTTCCTCCAGAGAGACTCTAGTAAACTAAAAGTGACAAAGCCTGCCCGAGCTATTAGCAGAACATTGAACCTACTAGCCAATTAGCCCACCATAAGACAGGATTTTCAGATCTCTCCTCCACGTCAGTCTTCCCTCCTGAGCCTCCGGTCTCTCGCTCCGTCTCTCTCTCTCTCTCCTCCTCCTCCTACTGCCTCCCCCTCTCTCTCTCAGCTCTCCTCCGCCTTCTGCCTCTCTCTCCATCTCTCTCTCTTTCTCTTCTCCCCCTCCTGCCTCTCACTCTGTTTCTCTTCTCCTCCTCCTGCTGCATCTCTCTCACTCTCTCTCTCGCTGCCCTCCGCCTCCTCCATTCTCCTCTCTGTCTCCTCCGCGTCCTCTGTGGCTGCTCCGCTTTCCTCCTTTTGAATCCGGCGCCCTTTCCTGATGTCAGAGACACGCACGCTCGTCCAGGTCCCGCCCCCTGGCTGTTCCCTCTGGGCGGCGCTGTTGCCTCCCGCCATGGCGCTCGGCTGACTTCTGCGCCACTCAGCTGGACCACCGCGTGGGAGCAAGCGGCACAAGTGGCCATTTGGGCCCCGAGCTCTCCATGCAGCACCCCCATGCTGCCTGGGGAGCGCGGACCCCAAACAGCCGCTTGTGCCACTTGCTCCCGCACGGCAGCCCAGCTGAGCGGTGCAAAAGTCAGCCGAGCGCCACGGCGGGAGGCAACAGCGCCGCCCAGAGGGAACAGCCAGCATTTCAGCGTTACAGAGTCACAGACATTGGGCTACTATATATATGATAAGCTTCAGAGGGGTAGCCATGTTAGTTTGTAACTGGAAAAACTTAAAAAGCAACAAATAATGTGGCAGCACCTTAGAGACTAATAAAACATGTAGATGGTATCGTGAGCTTTCGTGGGCACAAGCCACTTCTTCAGATGACCGGAGTTATTAAATAACCAGTTTCTAAACAAATAGTGGATGGGGGGGAGGGGAGAAGGAAAAAGAAGGGGAAAAGAATAGTCAATTTGTGTCCATGCTACATGAAGACAGAGAAGTTACTATGTGTTTTTAAGTACTCATTGTTTGTTTTTTTTTATGTCATTAAGATGTGGAATGTAGCAAGCCATCCAGCCAATGTCTTCGATCATACCTCTGAGATAGGAATCAAACTTGTAAATGAAGCTGAGTTCTGAGGCCTCCCTGTGGAGTTGGCTTGTGGAATTGGCCTGAAACAACACGGTGACTTGGAGATCATCAATGAGTGCCCTGGCAAGTTAAAATGTCCCCCAACAGCTTTCTGTGTGTTGCCTTTTTGGATATCTGATTTGTGTCCATTGAACCTGTAAAAGAGCCGTTCAAGTGGCAATGAAGCCGTTTAATAGGCATTTGCCTACCCCTGATATAAACTATCAGTTTCTGAATTTCGTGTGTGAGTTGACAGGGCTTTAGTTGAAAATTGCATTTACAAATATTTCATTGGTGTGTTGCTGAAGATTATAAAACCACATCTCTAAAAAATCATTACCCCCTCCCCCCGAGTCTGCCATCAGGCATAGGGGCACCAGCTTAATAGTAGTGCGAAGGGTCCCATAACTCCTAAAGACACCCCTGTGTCTTGTGGTCTATTATTGTAATTTTGTGAAAATTCTGCTTATTCATTGCTATTAGGGACCCTTGTGAATTTCCAGCAGTCCGTGCACTGGCATTTTCTTCACAGTTATCCTCCTCTCTGCCTGAATATACAAAGATTGTTTTTATTATGCTTGTGCACCTCTACTTGAAGGTAGGAGTGCGTATGTGATAGCTTTTAAGCTGCAGAGGAGAAATGGTTTGCGAACAGGTTCTGTAACCACATTGTTCTGTAGAATGAGTAGCGCTGTACAGAGGCAGCCAAGAGTAGGGATTCAAGCAGACAACTGAAAGTGAGAGAATCCGGGTTTGAGGTCCAACTCTGCGAGCTGAGCAGCAGCATGAGCTAGCCAGTCTGCATGCAAGCCCGCCCAGACGTGGGTTTGCGAGCCTATGCGACCACTCGCCGCTAATCAGGGTACGTCACTCCTTTTAGCGTGCTCGCTTGGTAAGAGCTACAGCAAGTATGTCTCACGCGCCTGGGTGTAATTCCCAGCTCCAAGCAGGGCCGTAGCCATGGGTAGACCTGAGTGGGCCGTGGCCCACTCACTTTGCACTCCAGCTAGGGCATGGGATCAGAGCATGAGGCCTTATCCTGCTCTCCCCTGGCACTCCAGCCAGGGAGCAGGAGTAGCAGGACTAGAACCCACATTGGAATGTCGCTCCAGGGCAGGAGCGCAGGGCAGGTGGTGCAACAGGGCAAGCCCCTGTGTGCAAACCCTGCCCTCTGGATGCATCCCTGGGTTCCCTGGCCAGCATGTCCACACCCACCCCAAGCCGGTTGGGAGGAAGGTGGTCCCATCCCTCCTGTCCTGCTCCTCCTGCCCCCCATTCTTGCCCACCCATCCAAGTGGGCCCTTCTGGCTCTCTCACTGGCAGGGGCACCATTTCAGATTTCGGTAGGGGGGTGACCATGGGTGGCCGGTATGCTAGGCCCCAGCCTGGCCCCGCCCACTCTCCGCCCACAGAATGCCTACTGTAGGTGTTCCAGGGGTGGAGTGTTGCTTTCCCCAGTGCCTGCCCTCCCCGTGCTCTGGGGTCAGGGGGTTCCAGCTACTGACCCCCTAGCTGCCCATAAATGGTGCCCTCGCTCACTGGCTCAAAGAGCGAATACCACCATGTGTTGCCTTGGGCAAGTCAATTTCTGTGCCTCAGTGCCCTCACCTATCCAGTGGGGCTAATAATGCTGAGTTACCTTTGTGTGATGTGCTGAGGGAGCCAAGGCGGAAAATGTCTGTGTATGTGCCCTGTAGTAGTACTTTGTGCCTGCAAGGGGCACTGAACCCTACTGTGTATACAGAATCACAGCACCGGAAGGGACCTCAAGAGGTCATCGAGTCCAGTCCCCTGCCCTCACGGCAGGACTAAGCACCATCTAGACCATCCCTGACAGGTGTCTGTCCCGCCTGCTCTTAAATATCTCCAGAAATGGAGATTCTACAACCCCCCTAGGCAACTTATTCCAGTGTTTAATCACCCTGGATACAAGTGATCCGTCTTTTGTTACATCTGTAGTGATACCAGGGTACACGCACGTGTGTGTGTGTGCGAGAGAGAGAGAGGGAGAGCGTGTCTGAGTCATGAATCTGGATTTCCAGTATGAGTGCACAAGCCATCAGGTCCCCACTAAATTATCCATGTCGGATGCACAAAAGAGGCATAGGAAAAAATCACTGACTCGGTGACTGCATTTTAACGACAAAAGTGATTAGGGATGACTATGGCTCAGTGAATGTTTTAAAAAGAAATATCCAGGCCATTTATGTCAATGCCTTTCTGTTTTAAACCACATTTAATTACAGCTGTTTGTGGTAGGGCAATGGAGATTCATTAGTTACTTAGTGCAGATGAGCATCTAAATGGATGTCAAGGGAACACTAATGACTACACGAGAGGATTGCAGGGCTACTTCGTGACTTAGAGGTGAGAAAACCTCCACAACAACCAAATCAATGACAGCTTCACCATTTAAAGGGGTGTGAACAGGCTCATTCCACAGCTCACGCTCCAGAACCCGTGGAGAAGTACAAGGGAAAACATCGGCAAAATATTACTCGCAGCAAATCAGTTTACAGACAGTTACCAGGAGAACCGCCTGTGTGTGCTGCCAAAGCTTAGAAGAGAAACATTTTTTATTACAAAGATGTAATCATGAAAGATGCCCACAAGCAAAAGCCTGGTTAGAGTAAAGCAAGGGGGCAGATTCTCATCAGCACCTGCTAGTTAGTAGTAATAGAGAGGTAGTTAGTCTGATCTTGCTAAAACAAAAGGAAAAACTATGTAGCCCTTTAAAGACTAACAAGATTAAACCATCTTGTTAGTCTTTAAAGGGCTACATAGTTTTTCCTTTTGCTAGTTAGTAGGTAAGTTTGCTGATTTGAAGCTGGAGACACCTCATCTTTCTAGTGACCCATCTAGACCCTGAGGCTATGTCTACACTGCAGGCTTTTTGCACAAGAAGCTTTCTGTGGAAGAGATCTTCCACAAAAACTTCTTGCGCAAGAAAGAGTCCACACTGCATGGACGCTCTTGAGCAAAATAGCTCTGATGGCCATTCACAGAATGGCCATCAGAGCACCAGTGCTTCTTCCAATAGGCTGTTTTTGCACAAGAAACCTCTGTTGAGCATCCACACACACCTTTTTGCGCAAGAATTTGTGCGCAAAAAGGAGTTATTCCTCGTAGAAAGAGGTATGCCTATACTGCAAAAAGCCCTCTGTTCTGCCATTCTACTGTAAATTTTCTTGCGCAAAAACACGCTTGAGGTGTGGACGCGCCGCGGGTTTTTGCTCAAAAATGGCTGGTTTTGCACAAAATCCCTGCTGTGTAGAGGTAGCCTGACGGGTTTTTTTGTTTTGTTTTGTTTTGTTTTGTTTTGTTTTGTTTTGTTTTTTTTTTTTTGGGGTGTTGTTTTGTTGTTGTTTTGTTTTGCACTTCTTTACAGCAGCATAAGCTATCGAGCTGAAAAGCTTTTCATATTATTCTCCTAACGTATGTCTTGGCCATATAGAAGGCCCACCACTGCCCATGGGAGACATGGTTTTGGGGCATGAAATGCCGTATCATCTCTAGCGTTTACAACTCACAGAACAATAGTGAATAGCTGGAAGGCTGCCTGCCTGTTTTGTTTCCTCTTTGTGCTTCGCTCCCTTCTGTATGTGTTCACTCTTTCCTTGAGGCACCATCTGGACTGAAAGGATGCTGTGTCCCCTCTTCTCCTCCATAATTACCCTCCAAGTAAATATTTATGAGGATGCAAGGCCTAGAAAATCTGTGCCTACTGTACCCACCACCAATAGACAAACCTGTTTATGCTTGTGAAAGGGTAAGCAAATAAAATAGTTAAATGAGATTGCTGCAGTACCTGCTTTCAAAGCAGCCATTACCTGGACGATGTGACTGTTTGTAGAACATGTATGTGCAATCTGATTCCTTGGCATGTGCAGCCTTCATTTTAAGACAGAAAGCCACTGGACAGCCTCACCATGCCAGAGGCCTGAGAGAGGCCCTGTTAAGCCAAAATTCTCTTGAAATAAACTTAACTACAAGGGTGAAGGCTTTAAAAACCACAGAGAACATGGGCCTCCTCACAGTAAGAAGGCAGGAGGAGCACGGGTAGGAAGGGGGTAGGGCACTGTCAGGAGGCAAAGGAGGGAGAGTTGCAGCGGAAGTGGAAAACGTGGGGGGAACCTGCAATACCAAAGGGGGAGGGGCAGAAGATGAGAGAACTCAGTAGAGGACTGACACAAAGGGAACCCTACTGGGAGGCGGAAGAGGCAAAGGGGTGGGAGGAAGGGGAGACAGACTTGACCGAGCTTGTGAAATGGAAAGACACTGAAGCAGCATTCGCTGACAGAGAAAGCGAGGGCAGAGGGATTTTATTTGTATTGTCTTCAGTCAACCTCAAAAAACTTCCCCCCTTCAGCTTTAGAGAAATCGGTTTTACAAAGCAAAGCACTTTGCCTTGTCAGCTGTGTTTCTGTTCTAAACCAGCATGCCTCACTGCAGCTGTAGGGCTACAGAGAGGATAAATTACCGTTGGAACAATTTACCTCAGAAGCGGACGGTGGATTCTCCATCATTTGCCAATCATAGAATACTAGGACTGGGAGGGACCTCGAGAGGTCATCGAGTCCAGTCCCCTGCCCTCATGGCAGGACCCAGTACTGTCTAGACCATCCCTGATAAGGTACATTAAAGATAGGCATTATGGTTTGGAGGGCTACAGTGTCCTCATCTATATTCATATCCTCAGCTAGTGTAAATCTTTTGATATCAGTGAAGATATGCTGAATTACACCACCTGTGGATGTAAACCCTGCTTGCATGTCTGTCCCAGGCTCAGGGCAGATTATTGCATAATGTAATGCATGAGAGCTTTTGGTTGGGGGCTTCAGGCCATGGTTCAGACACACAGTCAAGCTTCTTTCCCAGCGTATCTGGGATAGTTTTTTTCCCAAGGTGCTAGCCAAAATTGGATTTTGTCACGATGAGGCCCAAACTTAATATTTAATGAACAATTTTCTGTTAGGGTGTGTCTAGACTACAGGGTCTTGTCGACAAAAGTGGACTCTTGTCGACAAAACTATACCTGCGTCTACACTACTGCTGAGCTCTGTCGACAGAACGTCAACAGAACTCAGCAGTTTTGTCGATGGCTGTAAACCTCATTCTACGAGGAATAACGCCCCTTGTTGACAGAGTTCTGTCGACAGAAGGCGTTATTGCATCTACACTGTCCTTTGCGTCTACACTGTTATGCCGACAAAGCGGCTTGCCAAGTCCAAATCCAGACTAGATGTCCTTCTAAGAGATACGATCTGGCTCCAAGAGCAGTGACTGGCTTAATGCCAGAAGCAGTAGGTGAGATTCTCTGGTCTGGGCCATACAGGTGTTCAGGTTACATGTTCCTAACACTCTCAGCTGGCCTTAAAATCTAAGTCGCTATTAATGAAACCCAATTTCTGGATAACACACAGTCAAAACGATGATACAAGGATTCTGGCCTTTGCGATTTCCTAGGTCAGCAGCTGCATCAAACTTCTTGTCCTTTCCAACCGTCCAGGACTCCTCACAATCACAATCCAACCCCTGCAGCTACACTTTGGTTCAATTCTATCTGGTCTATGACCACTAAAAACCTGGGCACAGCCTTCCATTTTGCCTTGTGCTGTGAGCTAGATTTGCTGCAAAACAAACATTGTAGCAAAACCGACAGAAAACAAGTATTTATGAACAGTTTCGTGGCTAGGCTCAGCAGAAAAAGCTAGTATCTATCTAACTGGATGGGAGCAGCTGCTAGAGCGATCGAAAGCCAGTGTGTGTCCAGCCAAAGACCTACTGATCTCGAAGACAGGGCTCTGGACTGTAGGGGCAGGCCGCAGTTCATGGGGTTACATTATGTTTACATAAATATAGTGTAAAATTGTCCGAGATAACCTCTCTCTATTTCAACACCAGGAACTCTGCAATGTTTGCTACTTTTGTATTAATTTGGTCACAGACATGCAGTTGCACAACTTTTTAATTGCAAGCATATTTGCAGAAAGTAAACCAGCATTACAAATTAATACCAGCACAAATGCAGACCCCCAGGAGTAAGTGCCCTGGAAGAACAGTCAATGCCATTGTGAAAAACTCTCTCTCTCAGGCCAGGTCTACACTAGTGGAGAAAATCAATGCAAGATCAGCAACTCCAGCTGTGTGAACTGCGTCGCTGGAGTCGACGTACCTTGCATCAATTTTCTGGGGTGGCCCCACAACGGGAAAAACATTCCCATTGACTTCCCTTACTCCTCGCAACAGCAACAGCGAGGAATACTGCAGTCAACAGGGCCACCCTCAGGATTTGATTTACTAGCATTTGATTGGGTCTTTACTAGACCTGCTAAATCGAACCCCAGTAGATTGATTGCTAGAGCATGGAGTGGAGACAAGGACTTAGTCATAGAAAAGAATGTAAGAGCATAAGAAAGGCCACTCTGGGTCAGATCAAAGGTCCTTCTAGCCCAGTATCCTGTCTTCCACAGTGGCCAATGCCAAATGCCCTAGAGAGAATGAACAGAATAGGTAATCATCAAGTTATCCACACCCTGTTGCCCAGGGCTTGACAAACCCCGGCGAGAGCCACTCGCCAGCCCCGCATCGCGCATGCGCCAGACCGGCACTGCGCATGCGTGAAGCACCAGTGAATGGGGTGCACAGCACGACCGGCTGAAATCTACTCACCACAGGCAAGTAGATTCAGCGGTTTGTCGAGCCCTGCTGTTGCCCATTCCCAGCTTCTGACAAACAGAAGCTAGGGACACCATTCCTACCCATCCTGGCTAATAGCCATTGATGGACCTATCCTCTTTTCTGAACCCTGTTAAAGTCACTGATCTTCACAACATCCACTGGCAAGAAGTTCCACAGGTTGATTGTCCATTGTGTAAAGAAATACTTCCTTTAGTTGGTTTTAAACCTGCTAAAAGATTAGTCAAGCAACTGCTAATAGGGAACCAATCAGCAACAATCCCAAGGTGTTTGTGGATAGTTCAGAAAGAATAAAGGAAACCTCATCAAGAAAGTTTAGGTCATCCAATAAAATCAAAACCATGAGAGTGGGAGGTGAATGATCCCATGGTATGTCTAGCAAATCAGAAAAACACAAAAACCCATTTCTGAACATTTGAATGCTGCCAGCAGGCTGTGGGTGCCAATTTCCATTAAAAAGCATAAAATCTCTTAGACAATTCTAACACTCCCAGTCATAGTGGCCAACCTGCCAGCAATCCATAGACTGATTCTTGTTCATACAAACCACTCAGTTACCAATAAGAAAACACTCATTCAAACAGAAAGAATCAAGCCCTGCTGATGCAGAATTTGCAAACAGTGGGGAAAACCCCTTTTGAACTCACAGTTGTTTTTCCTCTCCAAATAATGCACCCAGCTCTAAGGGTGAGTCACACAGAAAGCACAGCGAACGAGAACTACAGCAAGCGTAGAATAAAAACTATTTTTCGAGTTTTTTACAAGTTACTGCTCACATGAAATCTTTTAAACAGAGAAGAAAGTGATGGAGCCACATGATCAGAGTTGTTTGAAAAAAAAAAACAGGAACTTTTTCCCTAGTCAGAAAGTAGCAAGAGGCCATTTGCACAATGAGACACTTTTCTGTGCCCAGATACATACATCAGAGCAACTGAATGTCTAGACTGCATCCCTCTGCTAACAGAGGGATGCAGTCTAGACATACCCCTAGTGCCACATGGTCAAGGACAAAACAGGCCATTCAGAATAGGACTGGAGTATAATCAATAACTATATAGCACAAGAGATTAATGACCAGTGTTCCCTGTAAGCTGGGCGCTTGTGCAGCTGCTCAAGAGAGATTCAAATGCTGCCCAGCTGATTAGAAGTCTAGTAGACTTCTAGTAAAAATCTAGGATTTTTGTTTCTACTAGTGGTGCACATTCACACATGCTTCTGTGCACATAAAAATTTATTCTGTACATGTATCGAAAAAAGTCTACACATGGATGGAAAAGATTAGAGAGAACGTTGCTAATGACAATAGAGTAGAATTACAAAATGACCAGTCAACTACACACCTCATTTGGAGCTGGAAGTACACAATCAGGCAGCAGCAGACACAGAACCCCCGCCCCCCCCCCGCCACCCCCGCAATACAATACAGTACTGTGTTACACTATTTAAAAATAAAGGGAAAAATTGCATTTTTATTTGAAATAATGAAGGGTCAAAGATGTACTAACTCAATGTTTAGCTGTAAACTTTTGAATGAACCACCATAATGTTTTGTTCAGCGTTATGAACCACTATTCCCGAGGGGTTCATTACGCAGAGATTTAAAACTAACAAGCACATAACTAAGGCAAAGCAGCACATTAATTAAATTAGCAAAAAAAGAGCTTTAAAAAGATATTCTAATGAGAACTGTGGATGTAGGATAAGAGCAGCAGTGTTTAAGACTACTTTAAGATAGTGGATCTCACCCCGGGTATGCATAGAAATCTTCCAGGGGTCTATTAATTCCACTAGTTATTGGCCTAGTTTTACGACAGGCTACATAAAAAGCAGTAGTGAAGTCAGTACAAAGTAACATTTCATACAGTGTACAGTTGAATTAGTTTATAATTATATGGTAAAAACCAGAAAGTAAGCAATTTTTCGGTAATTGTGTGCCAATACACTTTTGTATTTTGATGTCTCATTTTGTAAGCTAGTAGTTTTTAAGTAGTTACACTTGATGGGGGGGTACCCACGACAAATCAGACTCCTGAAAGGGGTACAGTAGACTGGAAAGGTTAAAAGCCACTGCTTTAAGGGAATCCAGCTGTTGGCATTAATTTTAAGAGATGACAGGAAGTCCTCCAAACACCCAGTCCATGACTAGCCCTGCAACAGCACTCCATGGGATGGAGAACAGCCAGATTCCTCCCAGACAAGAATTCTGTTTCTGGAAAGAGGATACCATTGTAGTGTAGGGCTGACCTACCAGCAGGGGAGCCAACAGCCTCGCTCTGCTCCCTGGGCAGGGTGGGGCGGGGGAGGGCTCCCAGTAGGGGCAGGACCTCTGGCAGAAGGGGAGAGCTGGGGCAGCAGCCCTCTGTGCTGCCAGGACCACAACACACCTCCCCGGCCTTCAGAGCCACCAAGGGCCCAGGGCAATAGCAGCAGCAGTGGCGGGGAGCCCCTGGCCCTTTTGAATCACCAGGCCCTGGGGAAATTGTCCCCTTTTCTTTCCCCCTCTCAGCAAGACTGCCTGCCAGGCCCCAGGACGGAGCATGCAGACACAGACCCCAGAGTCCAGGTGCTGGTACTAGGTGTGGGGAGGCAGGGGTGGGGCCTGCAGCATCCCTGGGCTTGAAGTGGTTTCCATTATATGCAGGGTTTACAGTCTGGTTCAATGGCTCTCAGCAGCCTCCCCACTATTAAAATTGTTCCAGCACCTCTGCCCAGGGTTTGTGAGGGTGCATTTGAGAGGAGGGTATGCCTAGAACTCTGTGCTCCAGCTACTCTAGCCTGAAGAGGAGCCCATAGGCGACTGGAAACGTCACTGCCCCATAGTTAGGGGAACTGCTTGTGGTGCAGTGGAGTACTGGGCTTAATGAGATCTCTGAGATAAAAAATGAGAGCAGAAGGAAGAGGGAAGGATGGTACCTAAAGATGAATTAGTTAGGAGCAGAACACTGGAATAAACACACACACTTCAAATCCAGATAGAGTTACAGGTTGAACCTCTCTAATCTGGCACTCTCTGGTCCGGAAACACCTGTGATCCAGCATGATTTTAGTTCGCCAGAGGTCTGCTTATCATGGGCACGGCCAAGTTGCCCGCCATCCCATAAAGTTTGTTTACAGCCACTAGTCCTGGCTCTCAGTGTTCTGTGTTGTTTTTAGCTCTAATTTACTCCTAAATGTTTTCTAAGAGCCCAGCGAGCAGTAGGCGTCTTGGTAGTGCTGCTAGACACTATTGACCTCCTGTGGTTTGGCAAATTCTCTAGTTCGGCACCAGTCAGGTCCCAAGGGTGCCAGACTAGAGAGGTTCAACCTGCATAAAAGGTTGTGAAGTAAACACTGTTTTTAAAAGAGCTGCAAGACTAGCATCCAAGCAGTCAGTGTATGGCATAGGAGCAAGAGATGAGAGCAGAGAGAGATTTAGTGAAGATTAAAGTATCTCTGGAGCTACTGGTTAATAGCCAATTGATCATTCACTTTAAACAAATGAAGATAGAGCTCCTCAGAGATACCTTTGAGAAGTCCCACCTGTGGAATTGTGCCTAATTGCTGCCCCAATAGCTTCTGAGGGCCATATTTTTGATAAACTATGGCTAGCCAGGTGGGATAAAGGGTGTTAAAAGACGATTAACTAATTAAGACAGTTAGTGACTCAGCAGGATTTATTTATCTTCAGTGAATGAAAACCTCAAGTGTCCTGTTAGCCAAAGCCTTGTATCCGTAATTGTGTAGGGAACAGAGACTCAAGGAAACGCATGCATTAGATAACAGACATGGGCAGCCTACACCTCCTATTGTGAAATAGACATTGCTGGATTTGTGGTATCTATATGCTCCATATTATCAGTAGCAGACAGACATTTTTTAGTCTTATTGATATATGCTGCTGTAAGATATAGGTAGCGTGTGCTTTAGCTCTCCGTATCCAGAAGATCTTTGCAATGGACTATGTACTCCTACTTCCATCAATACTGTGGACAGTAAACTTGATTTTTTCAAAGATTCACCTACCCTGAACTCAAAAAGGAAGGGAACAATCCAATCTGATTGGTCCAAATGTGAATGAATTGCAGACTGACTTTTGCATCATTTGCCATATGCTGCACCCAGCTTCTTGGCTGGTCCCATTGCCTGATACTCCCCATCCTTCACAGCAGGGGAGGAGACATGGAACACCAGCTTCTTGCAGTATTTAGGGGGACCGGCTCGTTCTTTCTTTCTTTTCTTTTTTTTTTAAACCATGCTCTGGGGCTGGAAACCTGAGGTCTAGCCATTCAGGTATGACATTCAGGTTCCTCCATTCGTTGACGCAAGAAGGCAGGAGGTTAATGGCTTGGATGCGAACGCACAAAAACATCCCTGGCAACGACACCTCCCCAGAATTGAAACCTCCTGGAGACAATACTTCCCAGGACGCGGGCACAGAGCAGTACTGTGAGAGGTGAAGATGGTCCTCAGAGTAAATGCATGAAAGAAAGAGCCTGTCCAGTAGTGCAGAGGTCCTGATCCAAAGCACTTTGAGGTCACCGGCCCGTAATGCGCATAGCATTTGAGACATCGGTTTGTGTTTGGATTTGGCCAGGCAAATCAAACTACTGGCCCCTTTATTTTTATTAGTATTTTGTCAACCATTTCCTGCATTCATCTCAAAAGGAAGCGACAGGTGCTGGTGGAAAGCCCACCCCCCTGCAGCAAGTGCCACAGGAAATGTCACAAAAATGGGGTGTTAACCACAGGTGTCTGCTTATGCTAGCTAAATGATTTACCAAAAAAACCCCACATGCGCTCCCCTTGTTAGCAGCAAGTCGCCACGGTGCAAAGACCATCGGTGCTGTTCAGTAAAATGGATTAACAGGATGGAAAGACACCAGCATCTCCTTGGACGGAGTAAGAGCCATTTTCCCCCTCGTCACAAGCACACAGATGACAGATTCGAGCTCAGATTTCATGTTCATATCTGCATTGCCATAATGCTGACTGGCCAATAAGATTGTGGCTGCTTTGTGCAAGTCAAATACATAGAAAATGACAAATCTTGTGTCAAAGAGTCCTTGAATTAGATTAGCAGGGTGGTTTAGATCAGTACTCGTCTGAACAAAGAGCACAGGAAATTTGTCCAGTACCTGACTGCCACAAGGAACAGCTAGATGTCTCTGACCACAGATCTCAAAGCACTTGACCCAAACAGCTTTTTCCTTTGTAAAGGGGCATCATTTCCTGTGTGTGTGTGTGTGGGAGGAGAGTACAGTGCCCAGGCCTCAGCCAGTATGAATATGTCCATGTTGCAGGGTAAACCAGGTCTTTCAATTGCTGGACCTTGTCTCTCAGCTGTGCTTATGCACCCTACTGCATTGCACAAACCTCGTGACTCAGGTCTGTGGTCTGAGCTGTGTCCACACTGCAAAATGTACAGTAGACTTCCGATAATCCGGAACCTATGGGACCTAGGTGGTGCCAGACTATCAGATATGCCGGACTATCAGGAGGTACTATAAAATGGTTTTATATATATACTGTATACATTATATACTGTATATAAAGTGTTCCTAACTCTTTTTATTGTACATACTGTATACAGTATACTGTAATGTTTTAGTTTTTTTTTAAGCCTTTTTTACCCTTTTTGCTCAGTTCAACTGCTGCCGCTGTTACCTTGTGACTCATTTTTTTGCCGAAGCTCACTCACTAGGCTCTTGCCATTTTGATGCCGGACTATCAGGAGTGCCGGACTATTGGATGCCGGACTATTGGAGTTTTACTGTACTTGAACCCCAAGCCACAGTGGGACTTGGGCAGCAATCCATGACACTAGGACGGTCCTGGGACCCAGGGCCTGACGTCTTGTTGGCCTAAATCAGACTGATGTGTCTGGATGAAGAAGGGGCTTGGGCTCAAACCTGAGTGACATCCTGGCTCAGTATGCTGTGTAGACCATACCTTGTGGTAGCACTTAAGGTGTGTTAAGTCTCATTAGCCCCACAAATGCGTGCAATCAACTGATGGGGAAACTGAGGCACTGAGCAGTGAGGTGAGTTGCCCAAGGGCACACAGCAGAGCAGTTACAGAGCCATGAAAAGAATACAGGGCTTCTGGGCACCAGCCCAGGATTTTACCCATAAAACCATGTTGCTTCCCATTAAAATAGAAGCAGGGGTGTAGCGAAAGAATAAAACTTGTCTCCACTTCCTTGCTATTTTCAAATTTTAAAAATTAAAAAACTTGTGGGGACAGCCTCTGCCGCATTCACGAAGAAGCCGCTCACCTGGTCCAAAATTTCCCCAATGTTCCCACTCAAGTTTAAAATTGGCACCAGACTTTCCACCACCAACGCGCATATTCTTCCCCGCTTTTCTGTAGCTAATGAAGCCTGAGTTACTCAGTACCGCAACCGCTGAGTGACAGGTTTCAACCTGAGAGAGGAAAGAGGAGGGAGATCTGCTCTCAGAATGGCTAGCAAGCTTGTAATGTCACTGGTGTACTTGTGTCATGGTAGTGTGGGTTATGTTTGGCTCCCAGGTGGTTTCTCTTTCTGGGTATTAGTCATTTAAAAAAAAAAATTCTACCACTACCTTAAAATGTTGTATACAAAAATATTTTTCTGTTGGACTCTGAATGTGAGGTCTATTGTGGGACTAAATAAATGTATCACTCCACATTTGCTGAGAGATACACTAGAAAGGATTTAAGTTCTTTCCAGCTACAAATTTTATTTCCTTGCTTGAATTAAAATATTGTTATTCACTATATAATCTTCATTTACGAATAAAATTGAAAATATTTTATTTCTCTCTCTTTATAAACTCACACATCAAAATATTACTGCTAAAATCACAAATAGCAAGAGGACAAACTTTTACCATCGGCTATCACAATAAAGTAGAAAGGCTTAATCCCAAACGCTTCTCTTTGAATATTCAAAAAACAGGAATGGTTATCCTTTGAAAACACCGTCTACATTCTTTGCATGTAGGTGAGTTTTGGGAAGGTGGGCAGAGTTTGTTATGGAGTTCAGCACACAAACATGACTTGACTGAAGGATTTGTTTTAAAAAAATATATAGAAATATTTCCTCCTACCAGTACTTGTGGAACTACAGAAAATATAAATGTTAAAAAACAACAAATGGTCTGGTAGCACTTTATAGACTAACAAAACCTGTAGATGATATCATGAGCTTTCGTGGGCACAGCCCACTTCTTCAGATGACCGGTCATCTTGTACAGACTAACTTGTACAGACTAACTTGGCTACCCCCTGAAGCTACAGAAAATATGTAAGTCTCTTTGGGCCCCTCTTTCAATTATTAAAATCCTGATTAGAGTTGCATACCTTTTGAAATATCTTATTATACTATAGTGTCTGCTAGAAAGAAGGACCCAAATACTGTCTGAATCCTAATAAAAAAGGGCACATCTACACTTATATGGAGATCAGTGCTGTGGCAATCGATCCTCTGGGGGGTCAATTTATTAAGCCTAGTAAAGACCCACTAAATCAACTGCTGATCACTCTCTCGTTGACTCTAGCACTCCACCAGAATGAAAAGCATAAGGGAAGTCAATGGGAGAGTTTCTCCTGTCAACCCCCCACTGGTCAGTGAGGAGGGAGAAACAGTAACAGGAAACATGGAAATGGCAGAGATGCTTAATGACTTCTTTGTTTTGGTCTTCACTGAGAAGTCTGAAGGAATGCCTAACATAGTGAATGCTAGTGGGAAGGGGGTTGGTTTAGAAGATAAAATAAAAAAAGAACAAGTTAAAAATCACCTAGAAAAGTTAGTTGCCTGCAAGTCACCAGGGCCTGATGAAATGCAACTCAAGGAGCTGATAGAGGAGGTATCTGAGCCTCTAGCTATCATCTTTGGAAAATCATGGGAGACAGGAGAGATTCCAGAAGACTGGAAAAGGGCAAATATAGTGCCCATTTATAAAAAGGGAAATAAGAACAACCCAGGAAACTACAGACCAGTTAGTTTAACTTCTGTGCCAGGGAAGATAATGGAGCCAAGTAATTAAGGAAATCATCTGTAAATACTTGGAAGGTGACAAGGTGATAGGGAACAGCCAGCAAGGATTTGTAAAGAACAAATCATGTCAAACCAATCTGATAGCTTTCTTTGATAGGATAACGAGTCTTGTGGATAAGGGAGAAGCGATGGATGTGGTATACCTAGACTTTAGTAAGGCGTTTGATATGGTCTCGCATGATATTCTTATCAATAAACTAGGCAAATACAACTTAGACGGGGCTACCATAAGGTGGGTGCATAACTGGCTGGATAACCGTACTCAGAGAGTAGTTATTAATGGTTCACAATCCTGCTGGAAAAGTATAACAAGTGGGGTTCCACAGGGGTCTGTTTTGGGACTGGCTCTGTTCAATATCTTCATCAACGATTTAGATATTCACATAGACAGTACGCTTATTAAGTTTGCAGATGATACTAAGCTGGGAGGGGTTGCGACTGCTCTGGAGGATAGGGTCATAATTCAAAATGATCTGGACAAATTGGAGAAATGGTCTGAGGTAAACAGGATGAAGTTTAATAAAGACAAATGCAAAGTGCTCCACTTAGGAAGGAACAATCAGTTTCACACATACAGAATGGGAAGCGACTGTCTAGGAAGGAGTACAGCAGAAAGGGATCTAGGGGTCATAGTGGACCACAAGCTGACTATGAGTCAGCAGTGTGATGCTGTTGCAAAAAAAGCAAACATGATTCTGGGATGCATTAACAGGTGTGTTGTGAGCAAGACACGAGATGTCATTCTTCCGCTCTACTCTGTGCTGGTTAGGCCTCAGTTGGAGTATAGTGTCCATTTCTGGGCACCACATTTCGAGAAAGTTGTGGAGAAATTGGAGAGGGTCCAGAGAAGAGCAACAAGAATGATTAAAGGTCTAGAGAACATGACCTATGAAGGAAGGCTGAAAGAATTGGGTTTGTTTAGTTTAGAAAAGAGAAGATTGAGGGGGGACATGATAGCAGTTTTCAGGTATCTAAAAGGGTGTCACATAAGAAGGAGGGAGAAAACTTGTTCATCTTGGCCTCTGAGAACAAGAAGCAATGGGCTTAAACTGCAGCAAGGGAGGTTTAGGTTGGACATTAGGAAAAAGTTCCTAACTGTCAGGGTAGTCAAACACTGGAATAAATTGCCCAGGGAGGTTGTGGAATCTCCATCTCTGGAGATATTTAAGAGTAGGTTAGATAAATGTCTATCAGGGATGGTCTAGACAGTATTTGGTCCTGCCATGAGGGCAGGGGACTGGACTTGATGACCTCTCGAGGTCCCTTCCAGTCCTAGTATTCTATGATTCTAATGGAGACCCCACAGCCACTCAACCTAACGTATGTGGACTCTAACTATACTATTCAAATAGCTGGAGTTGCATACCTTTGGTCGATATTGCCCTGTAGCGTAGACCTGCCAAAGATTGTGACAAGAACTGCGAACTTTGTCTTTCTTCGCATCACTGGGGTGTCCTCTGACTGCGCAGCTTCCAGGGAACACTGCTTTTGCCCTTGGCCTGACAGGAAAGCTTGATGTAGGACTTCAGTCACCCAGACAGCTCTTGTTTCTACATGAGGAACTATCTGGGTCCCAGCTGTCCAGTCTCTTGCATGAGTTTCTGCTCCCTGACACCCTTCTCTGCCTGGAGCGTGGAGAATTCTTGCTCGCACACTGAGCAATGCTGTCCCCATGCTCTGCCTCCAACCTAGAATGTGCTAATTCTTGAGCTGATTTTATTGCCGGTTTGAAAGAATTTTACCCAGAGGTGCTTCTGTTCTACCCCTTGTCGACAGCCTTTCCCACTATTCCTGTCAGCTCTGAAGAGGAGACCAGGGCTTCCTCCTCATCTCACAGCTGCCTCCACTCCTGCGTCTAGTTCCCTCCTTCCTTTTCCGAACAACCATTTGCCTTCCCCATCCTTGCGTGTTGTTCCAGGTTCATGGTGTCTTTCCTTTCTGACAGCTCATGCGCTGATTTCCTCCTTCACCGGACTAGGATATGGCACCAGTCTCTTCCCAAGTTCACCAGCCACAGAACATTCCTTACTCCCCCAGGACACTGCTGAACTCTCCATCCTTGTACCACTAATCCCCCTCTATGGGGAGTTGACCCATATTTCCTCAAAAACGCATGAGATATGTGTGATGGGTTGGCTCAGAGAGGCCCCCTTGGGGTTGTCACCCACCTACCTGCTCTCTGGGGCACCCCACCATCCTGTCCTGCTGGGCCAAAAGCTCTGGTTCCTCCCAGCCAAGGCACAGAGTTAGAGAAACAGCTGCTCCCCCCTCCTCCACCCACAGAGCAACACAGACACTGAACCAGCTCAGCTCTGGGAGCACTCAGCTATAAGGCCATTGACAGCACCCAGGAACACAGCACCAAAGAGGACCAAAACCCCAAATAAGTCTTACTTTGCATAAAAGTTTTATACAGAGAAAGTTTAAGTGCACCCTTTTTTATCAATGAAAGAGAGATATGCACAATGGTTGCTCCCTCTAGGAACAATTATTTACACTGGGCTTGATAATAAACAAAAGTGTTTTTATTAAGTATAAAAAGCAGGATTTAAGTGATTGCAAGTGAAAACAGACCAAAATAAGTTACTAAGCCAAAATAAATAAAAACACACCAATTAAGCCTGATGCACTAAGAGAAATTGTTTCAAAGTATGTTCTTCACCCCTTGCTCTTGTCCTGCAGGATGGGTTCCAGTCCCAGGTGGCACGGTCATGTCTTTCTGAGGTCAATCACAGTTGGGGCTTATAGGAAAAACAAACCATTTATAGATCGTTACCCTTCAGTACTGTTAGCTTAAAAATATTCTCACTGGAGACCACCCAGGGTTACACTAGTATGGGTTTATTTCCAGTAGGTAAAAGTAAAGAGGAGAAAGCAGCCACCAAAGGTTTAAGCTAAAGAAGATAGAACTCTCTCTCTCTCTCTCTCTCTCTCTCACACACACACACACACACACACACACACACACACACAGAGGCAAGCAAGCAAGCACACACCCCTCCATTCATTCACTCACTCATTCACACCCATTCATTCCTGCCCTCAGGCAATCACACACTTACACAGACATATAGGTTGCAGAAGGAGCCAAGGCATGTGGATCCTGGAGGGTCTGTCTGCTCATCATGGCTGGGGAAGCTGGTCAGGAGGGACACTGGAGAGGAGCTTCTCAGGAGCAGGGGAAGGAAAAAAAAAGAGAGAGTCTCACATGTGCTCTTTCTCCTTATATTGTGTCTGAATGGCCCCTGTGACTCATTCACCTTGTCATCAGGGAGCATGCCCAGACTTCCTTTTATCCAGCAAGGAGCATGCCCAGACTGCGATGACTCATTGAAATGTAGTCCATTGTTCCAAGTCTTCTTCAAACACACTCACACTCTCTCCATTCACTCAGGGGAGAATGCACCTTAGAGAAAGTTACAAGCAAGGTGGCTGAGAGTTAAAAAGATTACATAGTTGCAGTTTACAGTAAATTTGAGAGTTACACAGATTACAAAGTTTGACAAAGATCACAATGAGTTACAGTTTAAAACCTTAGACCTTACAGTTTGGTGTAGCTTCAGAAAATCCATGTATTTAAATCTAGTGAGCTCAGGCGGAGGCTTTTTTATGCAACAAGTACCAAGCCGTTATGTTTCTGGAGTACCATAAACATCCCTCATTAGCAAATTTAGACTTATAAACACATTCACACTTCATATTTCTAACTTCACATACAAGAATGATATATGCACAGAAATAGAATATGTACATTCAGCAGATCGTAATTTTAAAAATGACGTGTCACATGATGCACTGTGCCTAAATAATCTTTGAGTTATGCATATTCATAGGCCAATTTTCATAAAGCATGGGGAGGAGGTGACTACATTTTCCAGGAGGTGCTGGTCCATTTTATTTGCCAAAATCCTATTTTCCCAGCCACAGTGTGCCCACAAACTGAGTCTACACTAGGCCTTCCACTGATGCTTCTCCTAGCCTTACTGGTAGCACACATGGTACAGTCCTCATGCCCTTCAGAGAGGACCCCAGGCTGCAAAGTTGGCTATCGTAGTAGCCAAGTTAATTGCACTTTGTTACTGGGCATTCAGACTAGATATGCCCAGGCTCACTGCAACCTGACGTGCACCACTGGACTTCCTCAGTTGCTCCCAAATGCAATTCTGTTGGGTTGTTGGACTGACCAAGGCCCTGGCCACTATATCCCACTTTGGGGCTACTTAGTACCCTCTCCTTTAAAGCTTCCCTGCAATTCCTGAGCTTGCGCCCCGGCTTCCACTCTTCCCCCCTACTCTGCCTTGCTGCTCAGATCACTTGACTCATCAGCCACTTTCTGGTTTCCTTGCTTGTGTCCTGCAGTTCTCCCATCCACCCTGTGCTATGGACCAAGAGATCTACTTGTGAAGCAAGTTTTGCTTACCAAGACAACAGAAGTTGCAGGTCATTTTGATGCTTCCTTTAGAGTTTCCTCTAGAAGAGAGATGGGCAATAATTGTTAATGGAAGGGGCCTCTCCAGGATTTTGTTAAGTGGTCAAGGGCCACACTTTATGGAGGCAGTGCGGGGTCTGGAATGGCAGATGGGGTGTAGAAGGGAGCTGGGGATAGAGGACTGGAGTGCAGGAGGAGGTGTGGGGTCTGAGAGGGAGTTTGAGTGAAGGAGGGGGTTATGATCTGGAGCAGGGGCTTGGGTGTGCAGGGTCCAGGAGGGGGTATGGGTGCAGGAGAGGATTCTGGCCTGGGGGAGGGGAATAGGAGGGGCTGCAGGGTCTGGGAGGGAGTTGTGAGCTGAAAGAGGTGGGGAGAAGGGATACAGAGGGTTTGGGTGGTGACCTGGGGCAGGAGAGGCTAGCGACCTGGGATAGGTAGTTGGCGGTGGAGAGAGGGGGTGGGGTGCCAGAGGCAGGCTGTGGCTGGGAAACACTTATCTAGGTGGCTCCCAGCCAGCAGCACTGCAGGAGCCTGAGACAGGCTCCCTGCCTGACTGATAGGCCCTCTACTCCACATAGCTCTGCTCCAGCACTAGGAGAGGAGAGGGAGGGAGGAAGGAGGCTTCACTCTGCCCCTGCTGCCAACAAAATTTCCCAGCTCTTATTGGCTGGAAAATGGCCAATAGGAGCTGAGGGATTTTGCTGGAGGTGGAGACAGTGCGTGAATACTCCCATCCCTCCCCAGCTTCCAGAGCAATTAGCGACCAGCTTTTTAAAACAGCATGAGCTGCTCTGTAGTAAGGGTGCCGGCGAGGTGTCCGCGGGCCAGATTCAGCAGTTTGGTGGGCCAGATCCAGCCGGCAGCTGTCTCTTGCCCACCCCTGCTCTAGAAGGGGAACTACAGTCTCAATGACTTCATGCCCTCACGTAGGCTATGCCTTTATGAATGGAATAATTTCTGATGAGCTCTCAAATATGAATTATAGTTACACAATGGAAGAGAGTGGAAACTCTTCTGGATAAGAATGTGGGTTTTATGTAAGCTTTTAAGTAACATTTTTTAAGCAGTTATCCTTTAGTGGTTAACACGTCTGAAGGTTAAACTTCCTCTACCACTGCTAGTTCACAGGTTTTCCAGTAGATAATGTCAGTTATATTTAGTAAAGAATGTACATGCAGCGCCGAGTGCCGGTCAAGGTAAACATGCCCCTCTCTCAGTTTCCATTTCCCTTTCTGGTTCCTCAATCCTCGAATCGCAAGTGTATGTTTGGCGACCTTGCTGTCTCGGGGCTGTGCCCAGAGTCTAATTTCAGAGAGAAAACCATGGACCAAGTGATCCTAGAGCAATTCTTGAAGGTGATTCCATCTAGTCTCAGTGGGTGAGGCAGTGAAAAGGGTGAAAGTCTGCATGGATGGGAGAATGGCAGGAAACAAGCAAGGAAACCAGGAAGTGGCTGATGATCAATGAATATATATGTTTAAAGAGATGCTCCATTGTGAATCAGGAGGGATGGTGCTACAGGAAATGCTGTTTTCCAGAAGAAAGAAGTTCTGCTCACTTGTTCCTAAATTCCCACTCTAACTTATTGCATATGATCTTTGTGGTCAGTTATCCGGCTGCCAAATTTCTCCCCACCCCTTCATCTTAGGGTTGAGCAAGTGACCCCTATGTCGAATTTGTGCAGTGGGCCTACTATGACTAGGGTGGAATCCCGTAACGAGAAAGACTAAATAGGTGGATGGGGGCTCTGTAAACGATGCACCGTCCCTTGCATTACTCTGTCCCATCTGGTCATTTGCTTTGACCAGGGCAAGAAGCCACACAACTTAATTAATAGAAATCAGTTTCCCTTTTAAGGAAATCCCATAAAGACGCCCTTGAACATCTGTCTAAAGCCCTTACCTCTGGGCCCAGATCTTAAATTCTGGGTGAACCAGAGTTTCAAAAGAAAGAGTCACTGGGTCTCATCAGATCAATCTTTGGGTAGCTGAGCCAGAGCTCATCTTCCCTTGCCAGTTGTGCAACTTCTAGTATCCCTGCTCAGCTTCCTCCTCTTGTCTTATAGAGGAGAGCCCATTGGTAGAGTAGGGAGCCTCTTCTATTATATGTAGATAATTTTAATTGAGGCTCATAGCTGTCCCTTAAAGGATCATATACTCCGTCACAGGCTCCCCCACAATATATTTGAGAGAGTTTGTGAGTCTGTCTGTGATTCTGTTTGTTCAAGAACTCCTCCTAAATGGTAAGAGGTAGCACCACCAAATTTGGTTTGCAGCTTACCATAACTTAAAGCAAGGTCAGGGTTTGATTATGCCAGGACAATGGGATGTGCCTGAAATTCAATAAAATGGAAAGGAAGGGGTCTGGTAAGAGGGTGTTATATTGTAGAATGACCACAGGGGGCAGCAAGGGGCCAGAGATGGGGAACCAGGATAGAAATAACCCATTGGGTCATAGCTATACCCTATTGGGTGGAGGTGTAGAAAGGGACAGCTATCTGCTCTATATTTCAAAGCGGTCGGTTGTTTGTGCGTCTGCATGTCTATGTGTCTGTCTGCCCCCCAGCAGGGGGACAAATACCCCTCATCCAGCTGTGCCCACTGCAGCTGCAGTGGCCATAGAGAGGTGCTTCTCACCAAATTAGTAGAATCTTATACCATGTACAGCTACTGATGGAGATTACCAAGAGAAGGCAAAGCACAACCTGACTGCTTTTCACATTTATTTAGGTGTGTGTGGTGTCTTAAATTCATACAAAAAAACAAAAAACAAAGTCACACCCACTAGCAGCCACATAAAGGCCTGATCATGGACATTCTCCAGAGAATGCCTAGACCTCTGGGGAAGCAGATAACAAAATGGCGACTGACCACAGAGATGAGGTGATTTCACAGAAATGAGAAAAAAGGGAAAATGCCATTGGCGGGGTTTCATTTAACAAGGAAGCAGGTGTAGGAAAAAGAAAGAGCCTGAAGCAGGGGCCTGTTATACTATGAGCAACAAACAGGCCTTGTCAAAAGCAGATGTCTGCCTGCAAGTCATTGTTTCTTGGCACTAGCACTGCTAAAAGCACATGGAATATGGACATACATTCCACCAGGACAGTGCCAGGCCACCCTGACTTAGTACATGATGAAATAGTTTAAAACAACAGGCGTGAAAGCACAACAACGGGTGGGGAATAGGAATGCTCTGGAGAAAAATACAAGGGGAGGTACCGAACGTGTCGTTAATGCGGACGAGGAGCCGTAAGGTGTGTATAATAGATAGTTTATCTCTGTCTGTAAATGTTGGGGTACTTCAACTTAACTCTTTGTCCAGCCTCGGGGGCAATAGCGAATCCATACTATGGATTGAGCCCCGTCCATTGTCACGGGTACAAACACATAGCGGCTCAGTGGCTGTCTGGATACCGATGACTATTAATGTCCTTCGTTTGACAAGAAACCTGGCTTGGGTGCTTTCGTATCTTAGCTGAGGCTGTGGTCTCTGGGGGCTTTCTTGAACTCTGTTGTGCTAGCCACCTGCACAGAGCTGGCATAATACACTGAGGTGGCAGATGAAAATGCACGCAGCTGAATGTTTATCATCACTGACGGAGGAGGAGACCTGTCAGGACGCCACAGCAGTGAGTCCTGAATTTCCTACATCAGCCGAATTCTGAATTGTCAGTGTAACTCTGTGCAGTTCAGTATTTGGGATTTATGCGTCTCCTCATTTAGTTGTCATAATCCTGAAGTTCATGCCTATTAAAATGCGTATTTCCTGGCCTCTCAGAGCTGGCATTTCACCAGTTTACACAAGGCAGGTAGGGGAAGAGAGCAGTGATCACTGGGGTTGGAGTTGGTAAATCTGAGCAAGCTCCTGCTGGTCCCAGGTGGGCTGTTTACTCAGGATTGGCACAGCCAGGCTCTCCCAACATTCAACCCAGGCTGCTTCCAACCCAAGGCACTGCCTCTGAGGTCATCTCAGCCCCTCTGAGCCTGGCTTGTGGGAGCACAGAATCAGACCTGTTACCTAAGTCGGTCCCATGCACCCCAGGTCAGGCCTGGTTGGCCCAATGTAACCACGCCCCCTCCTCATTCCCTACCCTGCCTCACAGGCTGGACTGCGTGAGGACTGGCTGCTGACATCAAACCGTTGTGCATCCTGGGACTTACCTTTATTGGTTGCTGGTGAGAAGGGGCGGTGCCTGTTGAGGCGCCTGAACTATAAATACTGGCAGCCACAGCCCCTGCTCCCTTTTCCTTTGTGGCTCAGAGTGCACTCTCTTAATGAAGTGGGAAGCAATGGTCCCTCTAATTTTTTCCATCCGTGTGCAGAACACATTTTGTGATGTGCACCAAAGCGTGTGCAGATGTGCACCACCAGGAGAAACACGTGCAGCCGGCTGTGGGCGCTTTGCTAATCAGCTGGGCGGCGTTTGGATTTCTCCTGGGTGGCTGCCCCAGTGCTTAGCTTACAGGGAACGCAAGTGGGAAATCAGAGTTTGAAGCAGGATTCAATTTAAGGAGCCCTCCCCCAACTGAGCCCTTCAAGACTCCTCTTCAGTAGCCCCCACACTTCAAAACCACTCCTATTTAGGAGGCAGCTGAATATAATGCGACTTTTCTAATACAGCATAACTACAGCAGTGAGACATCTGCATAGCTGCTGTGTAATTGCGCTAGGAAGGCACATCTTGTATTTTAATCAAAGAGCCCTTTGACTGCAGAAATTTGAAGGCTTGTTCTGCCTGAAAGTTAGACAGTGTGAAAGTTAGGCAATGCAAGTCACAGAATGGCATATGGTTTAAATTATCAGCCAAAGCACAGTGTTCAGTAGGATTGTAACTAGGTTTCAGTGGTGCGATTTATAAACACACTAGAAGATTCACCCGGAGTTGCTCGAGTCCTTAACTCACTTTAAAAAAAAAATTTTGGAAAATAAAATTAAAATGTCCATGCTTCATGTAAATCATTGCTCTGAGGTGGGGCTGAGGTTGAGTGGTTTAGTAGCAGGCTGCCCCGGAGAGAGAGGACTACACCAGCCCTCTCTCACTGTAGCAACTTGGGGCCAGGTGAGAAGCGCTTCTCCATCTTCAGGGCACAGATAGAACAGCCAGCAATGTTTCCATACAAATTGGGGATTGAAGGCTTGGGGCTGGGGCAGTTTTGGATGGGGTAGGGTGCCCCCAGCCAGCCCCTTTCATCTGCCTGGTGGTTCTGTCTCTTTTCTGTGGGGTTTTCTGAGAAGCAATCCCTTTCCAGGTACATCCCATTTTCCTGGCACAGCCAAACCCTGACCTGGCTTTAAGTTATGAAAAGAAGAAGCTGAATACCCATTTTGGTGGTTCTTGCTCTTACCATTTAGGAGTTTGTGAGCAGACAGACACACAAACGCTCTCAAACATTGAGCAGACGGTAAAGAATTCGTTTAAGATTTTCTGTTGCGGCTCCTATGCCAATGATGTCTGAAATTTCAAAAGGGTCAGATAGGAGTGAGGCGAAGGCTGGCGCTCCTTAACATTCACCTCTGCCAGAACACTCAGCCCACATATTTGGATGCTGAAATCTGGGCAACAGAAAAGGGAAGTTTCTTTTTCCAGATAGTGCTGAGTCGTATGTGATTTGCCAACGTATGAAACGTGCCTGATTTTTCTTGCATTATTACCAGTCTCCCTCACCCATTGTGCTCACAGAGATACATGCTTTGCTGTTTGTTTGGAGAAGCCTTCCATGTGGTGAATCAGAAGAAATGTAGCGGAAGGGCTAAGCAGCTGTCAAAGGTAATCTACCACCAGGGGGCGATCTGACATTTGACCTCTGAACTTGACCTCAACAACCAATCACAAATGGCTTCTCTGGGGTTCTATGACTTGATGGGAGCCCATTGGAGTCCAGGGGAGGAGAGACTCGATTTCCTTTAGTGGGCTTTGGATCAGACTACTGCTGAGCAATCTTCCCAGAATGACTCTGCAGCTAACAGGGAGCCAAAAAAGGGTCTCTCTCCTGACAACTTTATTTTTTTTTTAAATGAACAACTAAGAGAAAATAAAGTCCACATAGATACAATCAGTAGGTTGAATAGAAAATAAGTAACACGAATCAGTCAACAGACATGACTGTTGTCCCTCGCACAGGCTGTGAAGTGGGAACAACCATCCAGCAGATTAAGGGTTTGGGTGGGGACTTCCTGTCTGGATGATTTTAAGATTGGAAATGATACTCGCATCAGGAACACGCAGCCTCTAGCAAGGTTTGGCAGGCGGCCCCAGGCAAGCGCTTTACGGAAGAATGAAGCTTTAATCAGTCTCAACAGGCAACACGCCAAGACAATGGCCTATCGCTTTTTTCACAGGTGTTTTGATTTTCATCTGCAAGAAGGCTACTGCCCTCAGGTTGCCAGACACAGAGGAGCCCCCTTCAACCAGGGTATTAGCAAGGACTCCATTTCAGGAAAGCAGGGGGGCAGCAGCCATGTGTAAAGCTGCGCTGCTTGCTTTCCCCCATTCTCCTATCAGGGAGCAAGGGGAAATTACACAGATCTTGTGAATTACTTCTCTGCTCCTCCCCTCACCAGCCAGGAGTGAGAGGCATGCACACAAGGTGTGTACTTTCCCCTCGCTCCCTGACGGGAACAGGAAGAAAAGCAAGCAGCGTCCCGGTATGCACAGCTGCTGCCCCCCACTGCTCTCCTATAATGCCACCCTTGGGCATTAGGTGAAAGCTGCAATGACAATTGTGACCGTGTCGGGGAGCCCCCGACCCTGCACCCCCATCCGCAGCCAAATGTGACTCTCAGCCAGCAGGTAGAACAGAAGGTTTATTGGTTCACAGACACACGGCGTAGCTTAGGAGCGATGTTAGCACAGGAGCCAGGGTAGGCAGACTTATTCCTCTTGGCAGGAAGGGATTCACGGGCCCTGAACCCCCCTTTCCTTCTCCCAGTCTGCGCTCCTTATCCTACTCAGCCGAGACTGCCTCACCCCCACAGCCACTGCTCACTCGCCCCAGGCAGCCCCACCTCTTCCACTGTCCTCCTTCCAGGCCCAAGGTGTTATCTGCTGTCACCTGGGCCTCAGGAGGTGAGAGACTGCACATACTTCCCCAGTGAGTCACAGCCAGTCTCCCCTTCCTCATGCAGCTAGTGCTGCAGGCCTAGGGAAACTGAGGCAAACACACACAGCATCACTACAGAGCAGCATAGGACAGTAGGATCACATATAACCCCATTAGACAAATGGTGAATGTAACACCAGAGAGAACATAGGATTACAAAAGTAGGCAGCACCCCCACTATGTCACAACAATTGCCAAATCTCCACACCTTAGTCACACCAGTCTTTCGGAATGTGCAGGGGAATGTGGATTTTACAGGAAGAGTGCGCCCTGTTCTCCTTAGCGAGAACAATGTCCCTACTGGTCCTCAGGACTCGGTTTGGGGAGGTGCACACTGAGTCTGTTGAAGAGCCCACGGTCTCTGGGATAGGAGTCCGATATGATGATTTACACCCGGGACATACTTCTTTGATGAATCACATGCCAAGATCAGCCCCAGTTTCCTCTTCCTCTGTATCCCCACTAAGCTCTCTAGGGCATATGTTTACATTACACTGCCCCATCAATCTGCCAGGGTTCCATTTAGCGGATGCAGTATAGACCCACAAAATTCAACTCACTAGGCGCTCCCATCGGTGCCAGTACTCCTGCTCCTCATGAGGAGTAAGGGAAGCCAATGGGAGTGTTTGCTCCTGTTGGCCTCCCGCTGTGTGGATGGTGAGGAAATGCAACGTAAGACACATTGACTGCAGCTCTGTAATTCAGCTGGAATTGCGCATCTTATGTTGACCTTCCAATGTAGTGTAGACCAGGCCAAAGTGTCTTCATAACAACTGTGTCACAGCTACACAAAAATCAACGACATGAAACAATAGTAGCACATTGCATTTCCATATCAAAAGCAATGTATGGGATATATTAATTAGTCTAATTAACATGGGTCCTACAATTGACAGGTACTATTTCTGCTGTTTTTATACATCTATCTATATCTTGGATTCTGTTACTTTCACTCCAGTTTATCTGATGAAGTGGGTTTTACCCACGAAAGCTCATGATTCTGTATATTTCAACTAGTTTCTAAGGTGCCACAGGACTGATCTTGGTTTTTAAAGTTACAGACTAACATGCTACCCCTCCAAGACTCAGCATATAGGTTAGCTGCCTTTAATTCAATTTCACAGGTAACAAGCACAAGCCCACCTCATGCAAACAGCCAGCTCTCCATAGACAACCAGCAAGTGCATCACAGACCAACGTCAATCCACAGACAACAATATGGAAACCCCCAAGCCTAATCCTCAGCCGCTATTGCCCAATCTTACCTGTTGTCTGAAATGTATCTTTAAGGTATTTTCCATTCACGAATCACCATTGGATAAAAATAAACATATTCCACATGACCATATTCGAAAATTCTCCATTACAGTTCAAATTTAGCCTCTGATGTCAGCCCCCTACTGTCTTTCATAAGCCTATTTAAGCTGCTTGGCTTTGTGGTACACAAGCACGAGCTTTAGCTTTGACAACACAAGAAGACCTGACCAAAAGAGGAAGGAAGATCTTGCAGAAAGATGCTGTTCAAGCTCATAGTCGCGCTTGCTGTCATTGCTCTAACTTCTTCACACGGTTGGTTCCTTTGAGTTTTTACATTCTATTTTCACAGCTGCAGAGTAGATATTGTAACGGCACAGAGAGCAGGTCCTAAGAGTGCCTGAAACTTGAGCTAGTCGTAAATTCTTCCATTTGTATGTTGAATTGATGTGCTTACCAAACGAACCTCATGTACTTGATTTTTTTTAACTGATGGAGCTTTTTTATTATTATTTTTGTATTTACAGAACTAACCATGAATGGTGGGAGATGCTTATGCCTTCAAACTACAGACAGGATTGCGTTTGCTCCTGCCCAGCTGAAGACGATAGAAATTCTCCCTCCATCTGCCTCATGTGAAAATGTGGAAATAATGTGAGATTCAAATCCAGTATCATAAAAAAAATCAATGTAAAGGGAGACTTTCCACCCACTTGTCTCATTGGATTAATTTTTTCCCCTCAGAGTAAACTTGAGAAGTGGCAAACAAATATGCTTGGATCCCAATGCAAACCAGATAAGAAATATTTTCCAGCAGATCATCAGGTAAGAACAACTCTGGTTTTTTTCATCGTGGGTATCAAACCTTCCCTAGTTGGGGGCCAAAAATTCACAGAAATAGCAGGACCAGAGAGCATCAGGGACTTATCAGAATCAGGGACTCTCATGCCGTAGGGAGTGGGTCTCCTGCCACTGTGTTAAAAGAATGAATCCACCTCTAGCACCTGAGAGCTGGTATTAAACAGGAAGCCTAACCCCATCTACTCTGTGTTCTTAAGTCCTTCTCTGGTGTTTATACAACAAGAGCTGGGCGTGTTGATTTCACTGCACTGGCTTAATTCTAATTTGGATCATTAGAGCAGCCAACTTAACACATCAAACTAAAATTGAACGGGTAGTTTATTTTACTACACTTCCTCTCTTAAGCCTACCCAGTGTTGCTGCGTTCTGTTAAAAAGCCAGAGGACTTCAGAGGGTGAAGCAGGTCTATATGGGCCCCCTTTCAGTGGAGCGACCTTTCTTCATTTGGCAAAAAAATCCCTGTAGGTGTAAAAAAAAAGCAGAAATCAGGTGGCCCTACAGTAGGAGACACGATGAGGGGTTTCGCCTAAGGGCTGTGGAATATTCTCAGTAAAAGGAGTGTCACGTCAATACGGCTTAACGCAGATTCTCACTTTTGGATGGTCATTGAGCATCCCAAGATTCTGTCATGTTGCTGCGTGAATGGCAGTAGACGGGGCCAGAGACTATTAAAGAAAGTCCCGGCTACTTTCTAAGACTCTGGCCCATTTAGGATACGTCCTCATTGAGTCTCTCTCTCAGTATCGGGAAAAGGCCAGGCATAGATTTTCAGTTTACTTCTTGGGTTTTTGCACAGCAAGGACTGTGATCATCCTGGATGCAGGACAAGACTACTCAGTGTTACTCTTTTCTTTTACAGGAAGAAGGGAAAGAAAAATGGTAAATCCAGAATCTGAATATTTTTCAGGAAAATTATCTGATTCGTGGAGAGGAAGCCTCAGAACTTTATCTGATTTAGCCTTCTTATGACTCACAAAAATGTGTCATTTTTAAGTCGCTGGCTATCAAAGTATTTATCTTTTTCTTTTTAAGTTAAATATCGCGAGCAGCAAGTGATCATTTGACATTCAAGAAGCCGCATTCATGAGAGACTAGATTGTATTTTTCTTAATTTCTGTAATATACTGTACATTATATTTTATACAATAAACATCAAAGCAACTTTCTGTCCGTTTTCAATTGTTTTAGGGAATGGTAAAAATAAAATGGAATAGCTGCATTCTGTGGATGAGATAAGCAAAGAATTAAATAAACCACGCTGGAACTTTCAAAAATATTCTTATCATATGGGAGGGAGGGGGGAAGAGAAGCCTTTTTCTGGACTAAGAAGTCATTCAAAATGCAATAGAGGCCCCCTGTATCTTTATTTGCCTTGCTACTTCTGAGTCAAACAAGGCGGCTGAGTATTCCGATAGAAAGTAATTAGTGACAATTAAGAGGATTGGGTGAGATGCAAGTGACTAACAGTAGCACTTTGCCTCCACTGGAAGAGGATTAATCCTAGAGGGTTAGTCTGTGTCTAGACACACCACCCCATCTCTTCCCTCGCCATCTTCGCTGCCTACTCTCCCCCATCTCAACACATACTCAGCCTAAGACCCATTGTGCAAGCCACACCGCCGCAAAGGGAATGAAAAGCGGCTGCATGTGACCACTGCCAGCTGGGGAGTAGGGCCAGCAGAGAAGGGCCTCCCTACCAGGGGGAGAGCCACTGGCACAGTGAGTGTGGAGGGACACATGGGGGGTGGGCTGGCTGTCTGGCCAGGGGGGCACTGCATTCAGCTTATTATAAAGGGTCTGGGCTGAGTGCAAATTAAGGAAGTCCCAGGACTGGGAGGCACCAGCCCAGCCCCCAAGTCTGTGCACAGATACAGGGGTACGTGCAATTATCTTTTTCCCCTAGAGATAGGACCATGTCTATGTCCTAATGCCAAGGGATCTGGCATGGAAGCCGCCCTTTGCAACTGTAGTGAGTGCCAGAATTTCAGTGTCTGGCTGGCAGGCGTTGACTCCACTTGCTCTGATTTACAACTGTGTAGCTGGCCTAGCCATGAAAACAGCGGTTCCCAAACTTTTCCGGGTCATGCCCTCCCTTGTCCCGGTCTGCTCCTTCCCCCAGAGCTGGGGCCATGGCTCCAGGGGAGGGGAGGTACGCAGACAGGAATAAAGGAGGCCAGGTTGGGAACAGATCTGGGGCCTGGATCGGAGCAATGGCTGGACTGTGGTTGGTGGGTGAGGCTGTGGGCAGGGCTGGGCGCAGGGCCAGGGGGCAGGCCTGCAGCTGGGGGCAGGGCGGGAGCATAACTGGAAGCAGACTGCTGGTGGGTGTCCTTCCCTGGGGACTGGCATGGGCCCTCCTGCACCCCCAGAACGTTCCTCTTCACTCCGTAAGGGAGCAACCCCCACGGTGGGCGACTTTTGCATTGAAACAAAATTAAGCAGCAGACTTAAAGAAAGGCACGATCAAAGTGACTCTGCCAGTGCCTGACGTGGGTCTTCATCATTCTCCCACCGCAGTGACATTTCGATCTCATTCATCGCGCCATCGTGTATTCTGGCAATTCAGCACTTGCTAACAGAGAGCTACACGATTTAAGGGTTCAGTAGCCCTGAATTCTTTTCAAGTCCCTGTAAATATATTTAGGGGAAGCTCTTCCCACTTCACTCCCTAGACATAAGTCTCTAGACAATACTTGGTGTGTACATAATGCTCCATACTCATTTTTCTTGTATTATGGGCACCATCTAGTGGCAGGACTGCATTGGTGCTGGTTGCAGTTCACGGGCTCTCAGCTCTCTCATTCCGCATCTGAAATGTATGCGCCAACCTGGAGTGTCATTTTTTTAGACAGCGTCTCAACTCATAACTTTTTCAGCAACTTGTTAACCATTTCACAGCCAACACGTTAAATGATACACCCAGTGGGAATAGCACAGATCAGGTGAAATAAATTATTTTGGTGAAAACATTTGGTTAGGACAGTTATCTAAAAGCAGAAAACAGGACAGTGATGGGGGGAACCCCTGAAAAGTGGTCGAGGCTCTTTCTATATGAAACCACAGGTGTGCCTGCCACGGCTGTAGGCACAGCCGCACTAGCTTTAATCTAGCAAAGCTAAAAACAGCAATGAAGTCATGACACAAAAACAACAACGAGGAGTCCTGGGGCACCCTAAAGACTAACAAATGTATTTGGGCATGAACCTGTGGGCTGGATGCATGAAGTGGAAACTTAACTTTAGTTAAGCAGGTACATACAGATGTGTTACATTACTGTGTGCAGGACGGACCAGTGCTAAGGAATCAGTGAATCAATGAATGAAGTAGGGATGTAAGTGAATAGTCGAGTTGAGTACTCAACTACTCTAGATAAGAGGCAGAAAGGGAGGGGAAACAGGAGGTGCTGGGGGCAGCTGGCTTAAAAGCCAGTTCCCGCCAGCACTGTCTCCGTGGTGCCACTTGCCTGCCCCGTACTGCTGCCTCTATCAGAGACAGCAATGGAGGGGTGGATACGGGAGGCTGCCATGAAGCAGCCTCTGCCTGTGGCAGGCGAGGCTGCTCCAACAGCAGCCCCTGTCCGCGGGGGTCCCAGCTCCCTGCTGGGACCTCTGTGGACAGGGCTGCTGGACCCGGCCTGAGCTGGGACCAAGCATGCCCGGCTCAGTCCCAGCTCGTGCCGGTCCAAGACAGCTTTGGCTCTGTAGTTTAAATGGAGTAAGAGCCAGGCTGCCTGTGCACCCAGCTCCTACTACACTTACACTGCAAGGCCGCAGCGGGGGTAACTCCTATACAGGCGCGAGCCAGGACAAAGCGCCTTCCCTTATCGACTCTTCGTGTAGTCGATACAAATTGTATCAACAGCACGATTAGTCAATTACCCGCCTCTTAACATCCTTAGAATGAAGTAATGGCTACACTGTGCAAGCTGCCTGCTGGAACCTTTGGTAAATCATATGTACTCATACCGCCAAACAGGGGCAGTGTGTGAGGAGCATGAGGGGCCCCCCCAAATGACATGGGGAAGATGGGCCCAGCCAGCAGATGGCAGGGAGACTAGCGCAGGGAGACTGGTGCCTGTTGGAGATGTCCTCCCCTTCCCCACACTCACCAGCACTGGGCTGCTCTGTGGGAGGGGGCGGAACCGTCTCTGCACTCCCTTGCAGGAAGCAGAGTAATACAGAACAGGACCGCCTTGCTCTGCTTCCCCTGCCACTGCTGGGTGCGGTGTGTCGGGGGGGAGGAGGCGGATCTTTGCTGCTGGCGCCAGCCCTGCTGGTTCCCTGGGCCACCTCGGTTGGGGGAAGAGGTGGGGTGGAGCAAGGGCAAAGCAGGAGTAGAGAGAGGCAGGGCCTGGCTGGAAGAGGGTTGTCCTGGCCCTTCCCCAGGTAGGGGGGGCATGTGGCCAGTGCCCACCCCCCCCATTACCCCTGACCAGTTGCCTCTGCCTCCAACTGCTGTTTCTAGGGTCCATGTCCACTGCAATGTGATGATGCAGCTGTATTGGTCCCAAGATACTAGAGAGAAAAGGTCAGTGAGGTAAGAAGTTGTCCAGTAACGATTGTTCTTCGAGATGAGCGCCCCTACGGGGGCTCCGCCTTGCCGGTAACTTCAGAACAGGGTTTGGGTGCAGCGTGTGGCCTGGGGGCTGCGAGAGGAGCTCCTGTCATAGAGGCAGCAGATGAGGCCCCCTACTGCAAGGCGATGAAGGTAACGATACCAAGGGCATCTGGGCCATGTCGGGAGGACGAGGATAACGTATGTATGGCCTGTGTGTGTCTTGTGTTTGACTCGTGGGTGGGAGACGCGATGCGTTGCAGGTGCTGTGGAAGGCACCTCCCAGTAATCCTGGTTCGGGATCTGCCCTGGAACAGAAGCGGGGGCATTTGCAGTTCATCAGTATTGCAAAGAGATGGCTCTGTGGGGACCCCTTTTGCAGAATGTTACTCTGAGGATGGCGGGGGTTGCATCTCACTCGTGCCTTTCTGAGAAATGGCGACAGAGTGTCCGCCCTGGTGTTTTGGCAGCCCAGTAAGTAGGATGCAGTCAGGGTTATGTTGTTAGGGATACACCAGTTCCATAGTTTGAGTGCTTCGGTGCACAAGGGGTGAGATCAGGCTCGTCTTTGCTCATAAAAGAATATACATGTCACATTGGTGAGACTGTACATGGTCTTGTTTCATCTTAGTGGCAAGAAGTGATGGGAAACATTGCCTCCCACCTGGGAGATTGATGTGTAGGTGGGATTCTAGTGTGGGATTCTGAATAGTGTGGTGCCTCAGCCTATGAGGGATGGTGTCCATGGTGATAACAAGTGATGTAGGGTCTTGTTGAAAAGTGATGCCTGCAAGTAAGTTTTGGATTTGTCTCCACCAGCGTCGGAAGGCAAGTACCTTTGATGGAAGCATGATCTGTCTGCACAGGTTGAGGTGGGCAGGTATATATACTGTGGTGAGCCAGTCCTGGAGGCAGCGCATGTATAGTCTTGTATAGGTCATGGTTGCCATGTGGCCTAGGATCTGGAGGCAAGTCCTCTCCATGGTGTGGGGGCTGTGAGAGGCCGGGGCTATGAATCGGTGTGGTGTCCATGTGGTGAATCGGTGTTGAAGCAATATTGCCTTGGTTTGTGTAGAGTTCAGGGAGCACTTTATGAATGCCAGAATTTACATGGGTTCCAAAATGGAATTCTGCGTGTTGATATGGAGACCAAGGCATTGAAAGAGGTCTATGGTTGCACACACCATGGTCTCCTTTTCTTGGTGCATGGTGTGTGCGACCTCTTAATTAGGTGTGCCTCTTAATTAGGCAATCATCTAGGTAGAGGAATATTATTACCCCTTGTCCGAGGAGGTGTGCTGCTACTACCATAAGTGTCTTTGAAAAGAGTCGTGGGGCAGTGGACAGACCAAAGAGGAGCACTCGGTATTGGTAGCGTTCAGAGTCCACCATGAATCTGAAGAAATGCCTGTGAGCAGGATGAATTGTGATATGTAAATGTGCCTCTTCAAGGTCAATGACTGAAAACCAATCTCCCTAATCCAGCACTGGTATAATTGTGGTGAGAGTGACCATCATGAACCTGTGGTCGTGTACAAATCTGTTGAATTTTCTAAGGTCTAGGATAGGGGTTTTTTTCTGAATGAGGAAGTAGTGGAAGTAAAATCCCTTTCATTGACACGGAATGGGAATTGGCTCCATGGCAGCTATTTGAAGTAGGGATGTAAAGGACTAGCCAACAGGATAGTCGACTAGTCGCTCCCCCACCCCTGCTGCCTCTATCATATACAGGCAGCAAGGGAGGGGCAGAAGAGGGGGGGTACTTAAAGGGTCAGCGCCACACAGAGCCTAGGGTCAGCTGGAAACTTCCCAGGTGACCCTGGGGCTCAGTGCGGCGCTGCCACTTTGAAATGACAGGTGGAGCCCGGGATCAGCGGGGGACTCTGAGTCCTCCGCTAACCCCAGGCTCTATGCAGGCGCTTCCACTTTGAAATGCACAAGAGCCCCCACTGGGGCTCCTGTACATTTCAAGGCAGAAGCGCTTGCGTGGAGCCTGGAGTCAGCGGGACTTCCCGCTGGCCCTGGGCTCCACCCGGCATTCCAATTGTGAAATGCACAAGACTACAATTGTGAAATGCACAAGAAATTCCATCGACTACTCAACTAGTAAATTAATCGCTAGTTAACATCCTTAATTTGAAGCGCGGGTGATGCACCAGTAGCTGCAGGAGGTGCTCATGAGAAGGCTCCCAGAAGAAGGATGGAGAGGATAGGAGAAGTAGAGAGGAATGAGATAATGTACTCTGATTGTACAATCTCTGGTATCCACTGGTCTGTTGTTATATCGACCCAGGCTTTATAGAAGGGTGTTAAGTGAGGGCCAAATAGGCAGGTAGAGGATGTTGCTATTGCTGGTTCTGGAGAGAAGTCATTCACACCCTCAGCCAAATCTTCAAGATTGGGTTTTTGGATGTGGAGGACTGGGTTGCCCTGGATTGGGTACATGGCACCTGGCATCTCTGGGAGCATTGTTTGCTTTATATTCAAATTGCTATTGATTTTGGCAGTGGAAAGCAGTGTCGCGAGGCCTTTGGTATGTGGTGTCGCACTGTCTGTTGGTGGGTGGGGTGTAGATGCCGGTGGTGTAGAGCTCAGCGTGACAGTCCTTCATGGTATGAAGCACCTTGTCAGTTTTAGATGTGAAAAGCTGTAGCCCTGTCAAATGAAAGGTCTTCGACCTTGAGCAGAAGCTCCTTTGAAATTTCTGCGGTTTTAGCCAGGAGGCCCTGCACATCACGACAGTCATGACAGTGGTTCAGGCCACTGTGTGAGCAACGTCCCTGGCCACCTGTAAGGCTGTTCAGGCTACTGTTTGACTCTCTTTGATGTTGTGCTGCAATTGGGGTCACTTGTGTTGTGGCAAGTTGTCAAGGAGCTTTCTGTAGTTTGGCATAATTGGAGTAGTTGCAGTTGGCCAGGGAGGTGGCAGATGAATATTTTTTTTTGTCCAAAGAGGCCTAGACATTGAAAGTTCCTTATACTGGGGCATGGATTGAAACCATGGTTGTTTCTCAATGGTTGATGGCATCGACAACAAGCAAATTTGGCTTTGGATGGCAGAATAAGAAGTCCATGCCTTTAGCCGAGACAAAGTATTTTCTGTCTGCATGTTTGTTGGTGGCAGGGAGCAGAGGTAGGTGTTTGCCAAATGGCTTCCATGGGTTCGATGATTGCCTTGTCAGCAGGGATCCTGGTAATAGCACAGGATTGAAAACATTTGCAATAACTTACCTTGTATCTCTTGCAGTTCCTGCAGTGCGATGTCACTCTCTTGACCGGTTCTTGGAACTGTTTGAAGTCATCAGCTGGTGTTCGCATGGGCAGTACGACCACTTCATCGGAGGAGGGAGAGGAGTTGTTGATTGGGGACGTGTCCTCATTGTCAGTGGGACCGTGATTCACCTCATCCAGCCGTTCATTGTTCAAGATATTAGACACTGTGTCGTGTGTATCAAGTGGAGGAGATCTGATGTCCCATTGGGCTGGAATAGATGGGGCAGGTAGTGGTGTCTATAGGTGCTCAAGGGTCTCATGGTGGCCAGTGCATAGGATAAGGTAGGTAGGTGGTGGGTAGGGTCATGGTTGCCCATACTACAGTTGCATCATGCCAGCATGAGTGGCTTTGGTGGGCTCCCAAGGTGGTCTCCTTTGTGTCAGAGAGGAGTGTTGGCAGGGGAATCAACTATCATGCCCACTCTCTTCCTCTTTGCTGTATGAGGAGGAGGAGGAAGCAGAAGATAAGGGAGGCTGGTCAGATCTGTGGCTAGGCGATTGGTCAGTCCCAAGGAGTGGAGATTTTTGGTACCAATGTGACCTCAATGTCCTCATGGTGGAGGTATTCTGTTGGTGCCAGCAATTGTTGAATTGCATGCTGATTTAGCAGTCAGTGCCGCACATAGTCTTGATTGAATAAAGTGTTGACATTTAGCGATCTCAGGTTTTAAACACGATGAGGATAAATCAGATAGAATGAGATATTGCTGTTATCAAGACAGAGAAACTTCTGCAGGACTGGGTTAACAGTAAACAGCTGTGTCATTTTAAATGCTCTTTGAGAGCTACACTACAAACAATTTTTAACTTAGTGTAATATTTTTACCATTTTACACAAGAACTTCCATGTCATAAGACCTGCAATTTTCTTTCATTAGGTACCTTTGGATCCATGGTTATTAATAGAGGCTCAATTGCTTAATCATTCATGAGGTCGTCTCAGAAACCAAATAGCCACATTTCTTGTGGAGAATAGCACCAGAAGAAAAGTAAGTTTTGATAACTAATGTTATTTTGTAGAAAAATAGTACAGGATGGACCTCTCTAGTCCAGCACCCTTGAGACTTGACTGGTCCTGGACAAGGATTTGCCAGACCAGGGGAGGTGCCTCCCTTCGTGGCCCGTGCTAAACCGTTGCACCCCCCCGCCCACCCAGCCCGCTGTGGCCTAGCCAGCCATTGCTCCCTGGGATGGAGTTCTCCAGCTCCTGCTGCTGCCAGGGCTGGAGCTGAGCAGCCGCTGCCGGCTCCCTACTACTGTCTAGTTGCTGGGACCAGATCTCCCCACTGAGGCGCCCCCCACCACATGACTTCCGGGTGAGTTCCCCCCTGTCACGTTACTGCCCCACGGCCCGACCTCCTCATACCTGGACTCTGTGGTCCAGGATCATCTGTGGTCCTGCTGGATCACGGGTGTTGCCGGACCAGAGTCCCGGTGAAGGGAGGTACAACCTGTACAGCAGATCTGATATGCACATTGAATTAGCGCCATTGCCATTGGAATGGGTGCAAAAAATTGTAGCCGAGCAAATGAGTTACACAGTATTTCCCCCCTTCAACGTTTTTCTACTCACCAATTCAGAGCCTGGTGTCCAAGCATGGAGCTGCACCGATCTATATCCGCAAGCCCCTGTAGACTGCCACTATGAACCATTTGCCCTCCAGCTGAGCAGCATCTCTTTCAGACCCCTTTTGAAGCCACAGAAGTTCAAACTAAACATTCCCCCTGCCGCCTCCCCCCCAATCCAAACAGAAGATCTATCCATCCTCTCAGGCTCCAGTAAAGTTCCCAGCTCTTCACTTCCACTTGTGGGGACTACAGGTTTCTTTCAGTGCTATCTCCCAGGGCTTTTCCCCTGAGGCCTTTCTTTCTGGCAGGCTTCCCCACTCTCTTCCCTCCTCACCCTCTCCTGCCCCGAGCCACAGCCTTAACTCCTAGTTCTGGCTCCAGAGCACAGAGATAAGGGTGGGGGTGGGTGAACCCAGAAAAGTTTGGGGACCAAATGAAAAACCTCATTCCACTTTGCAGAACTTCATAACAGAACAACAACAGTGCTGCAGGCCTATGAGAGACATGTATTAGAAAAGTTGTGTAAGGAGGCCCGCACTGTACTTACTCAGACTGTGTGTGGATGTAACTTCACACTTTCAATTGCAGGACTTACGGCCTGAACAAATAATCACATACCCATAATTTTGAACTGTGGTGTATGCACAAAAATTCGTTTTTTGTTGAATATTAAAGTGTCAGTCATGTACATGTAAAATTTGGTGAGCTATGCAGACAGCTACTGCCCATTTGATTACAAAATACTTTAGGAACCTGGATCACTTATTCTGGAGTAAAGGTTTTCACTTTCTCTTTTCTCTAAGCCACAGAGATGGGTCTGCAAGTGGCTCTTGGAAACCATTTTTCGTGTCAGTGTCCATTGTATTTTTTTTGCCTTTTACATCTATAGTGTTGAAGTCTGGGAAATCTGATGGCACGACAGTTAAACTATTGTATTAAAACTCAATTTCACTAATTCAAAGACATGTTACACTATTAAAAATAATTTCTGTAGAAAGAATCTGGTTTATTAGAACTGTAACAAGCCAAAACCTAATCATGGAACTTTTATGTTTATTTTAAAGTTAACAAGAAATTCATACAAATGAAAGTTCCAAGAGATGTTTAGTAACAGTTTCATACTGGTCTTGACCAGTTACAATGTTTCATTTGTTAATTTGATTTCAGTAGTTCAAACTCCAGTTTATGTTTAGTTTAAACACAAAACAAAACTGGACAGCATAGCAGGAGATACAATAAGTAGTTTAAAAAATTGAGACTGGTTTCTACAGGTTCTGCCCACTCCCTCCCTCCCCCATTACTTTCGTATCTTTCTGAAGTCTAGGATTCTTCTAAGAGAAGATGTAGAAGCTTCATTTTTCTTTTGGCCTAGATCAAAGGCTAGAAATGGGTGACAGGAGGGATCACTTGATGATTACCTGTTCTGTTCACTCCCTCTGGGGCATCAGGCATTGGCCACTGTTGGAAGACAGGATACTGGGCTAGATGGACCTTTGGTCTGACCCAGTATGGCTGTTCTTGTATTCTTATCAAGACTTCTTACTGACAAAGTCTTATGAAAAGACATTAGGTGGAAGCTCATAATCTGGGTTTTGGTAGTGTACCTTTAACTTTGAGATCACCTAGCTTTCTGCCACTTCAACTGGGTGAAGTGGTCATATATAGGTTTATAGAACTCCACTGATTTATAACAGCTTTGATTTTAGTTCTGTACTTTTAATTCTCTTGAGGGCTGATGGAGTAGAATTGTCTAGTCGCATCATGATCTCTTCCATTAGGCCTGAATCTTTGAACTTAGGCGTGCTCTTCTCACGACCGTCTTCTGGTTTGTAAGCATGTCCCAGCTACATGGACTACTCATCCCCATAGACTGCCTCCAGACAGGATACAAATTCAATCCAGCTGCTCTAATGTTGTGCCTTTTTGTAGCTGTGATCTCTTACTCCTATGCTAATTTTAGGATTAGGAGAACCTGTTGTCTATTTAACAGGCTCCTGGCTAGCACAGATACAAGGCTACCTGTCCATTCTAGGATGAGAGAACTCATGAGATACCAACAAGGGAAAGTGGCTGTCCCCCCTTACCTCATCAGTTGCATGCCTATACCTTGCATGCACTGTTCCTGTCCTGCATCTGAGTTTACACCAGGACAGTATCAAGATTGTTTGCAGCAACTTGTTGCATGAATCTCTGCTACTGACAGGCTGGACCTGCATCTGATTCTGTCTTGGAACTGCACATGGGATGTTTGTATGTCAAGGGCAGGAAGATCTTAGGGAAACTGCCTGGTTAAAGTTATCATTCATATAGCATCTTGCAAACTGTATGGGATCAGTGGTGTGAGCATACCGTTGTATTCTGGGAAATTTGCTGCTCTGACAACACCATCACTTAAAATAGAGAAGTTTGGTGGTGGTGGTGGTGTTGCTGCCTGAGGCTTCTCCATGCAAAAACCAAACCCCAACAAAACAAAAAAACTCTTCCGCTGGTGAATACTTCTGCCCCGAGCTATGCCGAGGGGATGAAGAGGGGAAGCCAGAGTAGATATACGTCTGTGGTGACTGTAGCAAGAGATAGGGACTCAATGTTTACAAAGATTTTTATTCCTACTGCACTTATTAGACAGACAAGTACTACTTTCATATAAGAACATAAGAATGGCCGTACTAGGTCAGACCAAAGGTCCATCTAGCCCAGTATCCTGTCTGCCAGGTACCCCAGAGGGGGTGGACCGAAGACAATGATCAAGCAATTTGTCCCTTGCCATCCTTCTTCAGCCTTTGACAAACAGAGGCTAGGGACACCATTCCTTACCCCCTGGCTAACAGCCTTTAATGGACCTAACCTCCATGAATTTATCTACAGTTTACTGCATTACAGGCTTAATTTGTCTAGTTTAAATCAGAAATAGCATGACATTGAGTTTTGGGATTGTTAGGCAGCCTCTCAGAGGCAAACTTCAGATTTCAGATCTGGTTATGAATTTCCACAACAGTCTGGAGGATTTGGTGTTCATGGCTTTGATTTGTGAATCTCCAATGTAAAAGATATGAATCAGTGCCTAGCTTGCAGAGTCACAATACAAAAGTCTCTATAGGATTGTAAAGTTTCATGTGTGTCAGCTTTGTGTATAAACTATTGCAAATGTACTTAAATTACTCGCGCAGCTTTATGAAGCATTTAGAAATGTTAAATAGAAATGACACTGCGAAAAGGTTTGAAACAGATATTGAATTTATTGATCAGCTATGAGTAGGAAAATACATTGGTAAAGAAAAAAAAAAGAAGACCCTGTATATAAATATAATACTAGCTAGTTAAAATTTGACCAAGAAGAAAGTTCCACTGAAGAGAACAGTAAAAGCCCTTGTTTACCATCAGACCATATTCAGTTTCCCCCTTTATCTTATTGAAGAGCTGCCTGTAGACAAATGCAACATTCTTTGAGCTTAGTGCAGATAATGTGCTGGTTTTCATTAAATGAATGGTAAACAAGAGTTAGTCCAGTGCATTACACATTATACAGAAGTACTGTGAATAAAGACTAAGATATTCTATTTTAAACTACTTAAAACATACCAAGACACTTAAGTGTTAAAATTTATGCAAATAAAAAAAGAATAGCAGTTAACATATACTAAAAATACTGTGTCAGGCCGGATGGAAAAAAGACTCTCTACTTAAGCAGTAAATTGAAATATTTGTATGTTTTACAGTGTGATTTGTTTCTTTTAAGTGGTGCTGTGATTATTTTGTCTTTTGTAGGGTTTTGGGGTGTTTTTGCTGCATGGCTAAAATGCAAACTTGACTTTTTAAATATTACATCCTAGATGAATTTACATAATCTCTCATGTTAAAGTTAGACCAGAGATGTGTGCAACTGTATTCTGAACTCAAAATCAGTTTTATTGACAATATGCTAGCCATTTTTAATTTGCTGAAGCCACCAAAGGGACAATAATTACAAACATTCTCCTAGTGGTTTTTCTTTGCCTACTTCTGATATTACTATCTATCAATGTTCTGTATTTGTTTCCACTTCTTTAAAGTATACTTGCAAATTAAATTTAGATACAGAGAATTCTTTTCTAAGAGTGAATAATTACCAAAGTTGTGGCAGACCATACTTGAAAGTTTTTACCAAATGGTAAAAAAAAAAAGGTTCCCAAATATCCAGTCTACCTTGAATACAATACCTCAATCCAAGAGTCTATGATTTTATGTTATGTGCTTTCATAACAAAAACACTGAAGGAACAGTATGGCAACAACTAAAGCCACCTTAAATAAAAGTATTCTAAATAACCATTTCATACTAGTGTTTACGAGGCAAAGATGTCACATGTTGTAAAGATTGTTTATTGCAATATTTTGTTTATGTTACAACTGAAAACTGAGACGTTTGAATGAGATGTGTTTAACATAGGAAAATATTTCTTTTAGATTTAACAACGTTTAACTCAGTCCAGTATTGGCGCATCTGTCTTTTTCCATATAGTCAAAAAAATGTATCCTTCAGTAGGCTTCAGAATTTCAGCTATTAGAAATATCTATAGGTTCAGTGCTTCAGTGGCACAACCGTACCACTGCAGCTGCACAGCTGCAGCGTGTCTGGTGAAGACACTTTATGCCAATGGGAGAGAGCTCCTATGTAATAGAACCACTTCTGTGAATGGTAGAAGCTAATGACATATGTGCAGTGCACATGAGCGCTTATGTCAGTATAACTTATGTCACTCAATTCCCACCCCGAGTGATGTAAGTTATGCCAACGTAGGCTGTAGCGTAGACATAGCCTTAGCGACTGACTCAAAACCCACTGAAGTCAATGGGAGTCTCTTCGTTACAGTCAGTGGGCTTTAGATCAGTCCCTACAGGATTAGTCTAAAATATGGAGAAAAGTCATTCAAACTGACCCATAGATTGCAGTGTGTCCAGGGAAGAACAACTGTATCTTCCACACACAAAGGGCCATAATGTTTTAACAGGCTGCCATAAATTCAAATATATTTAAAACACTACCAAAGAGAGGTGAAAAGGTATTGTGTAAAGCTCAAACCTTTAGAATCTAACAAGTGCACTCAAGCTCCAACATCTATTAAAGTAAATTATTTCCCTCTAAGAAATACAAAATGAATAAGTGCTTCCCTTCCCCTTCCGTAAAGCTTTCTGGACCTATTACATAATCCAGATCAGGAAAAAAAAATAGATTTGCTCAGTTTGACAAGCTAAATTGGCTCATCATCACTGGAAATTGTCATGATGCACATTACCAACACATCGTTAAGGAAACATGAGTAAAACACCTTTTATTCACACTTTACAAAAAACAAAATAAAAAAACCAAACAGAAAAAATAAACACTAAGCATTAAATCTACTACATCAATACTACCAGCATTTCAATGTACTGATTATAAATTGGACATGTTTGGTGTTTGCACAACTAAAAAACAAAACAACAAAATCAGGTTCCAGACAAGGATTCAAGATCAAGATTTTTCCTACTGAAATTTAAAACATACATTTTGTAGATCAGAACTATTTGTAATTTTACTTCTATTTTAAAACAGAATGGTTTTAGCACATTTAAGTGCTAACAATTTTCTCTTCATAAAATTTTGAATCATTATTACCTAACTCATTCTTTATACAAAAATTTATAATATTCAGAAATTTCTCGTACTGCTCAGTGTCCTTTTGCTTCCCCTGCCTGCAGTTGAAACAAAAGCAGTTAGACCAAGCGTGCGCGCGCTCTCTCTCTCTCAATTAACTGCATTGATTTTTGAAAGTGTATTAGTTAAGGAGGAGTGAATAAATTCTCCCTTTTTGTATGTCCAAGTTAAATTCATTAGCTGTTTTACACTTGGCTTTATGACACTAATGGCACTAAGAAGGTACACTATTAATTTTAGCCTTGCTTGACACTTTAAAATATGACTTGGTCACTTTAAAAATGATCTGAAGAGTTATCTTAGGAACCTGAACTGAAAATGCATCTAATTTACACTGCTTCATAAACAGAAAAATGTAATTGTTTTCATTCAAGGAATGCTGTCTCTGAGACTGAGGAACACACAAACTGAAAAGGATTCACATGATAGTACTTCTTAGTGAAAAGAACTGCACTGTGCAAGGACACTGAAAGAAGCAGTGCTTAGGTATTAGAAGGTAGGAACTGTGTACCCATAATCTGAACATGTTCAAAAAGTGTGTATTCAATGCTTCAAGAGGAAATTAAGATGCCACAGCTTATACAAAAGTATCTTCATAAAATTTTCACAAGTGTTAACATTATTTAAAAAATATAAAAGAGGATGCACAGATTTTCTCTGCATGCACAGGCAGTGCTAGCTGAGAACAAATTTAAGCAGGCACAGTGCAGATAGGACAAGTAGCATTTAAAATGAAAATTAAGAAGCTGTACACAAGCATCCCTAATTTTACTTAAAAAAATCAGAGATAAAAATATTAGAATGTACACACATCAACAATAACTTTCAGTCCATACAGACCTACTCATCATTCACTGCTTAGCTTATCTGTTCTGTGAGAACTTGACAGTTTTTCTTTTTAAATCAGAAAGACAACTGCATGTATTTAGTTAAGGAATTTGCCAATATTTTACAGATTTAGATGTAAAAAGCAATGTTCTCAACTGAAAATAAAAGTAGTACAAAAGGGCTAACAAAACCCTAACAAGTGCAAATCATTAGCAGAGAAAATCTGTTGCAACTTCTTTTACAAGCTGGCCTTTATAACACATGAAAACAGATAAAAATTTAGCCTTAGTTTACAATACAATCATTTTCCAAATCTGATTTTTTTAAAGTACAAAATCTCATAAATCAGGTCTTCTGTTGTTCATATACAATCAATAAAGGCTAAATTCAAATTCTATATTTTACAAGCAAGTCTGAAAAAGGAGGGAGTGAAGTACGGAAGAATGTTCTTGATGGTACTACTGGCCTCAAAAAAGTAGTGCTACAGATACCTGTGCAAAGAGAACATACTGTATAACAATTCTCTGTTTCAAGGCATGAATGTGTATGTTGGATACAGAAGAAACAGGATGATTAATTATAACAAATTAAAGAAAGGTGCAAATGCACCTATTCCTGTCTAACAGTATATAAAGTATATTGGGCTCAGAATTGTGTCTGTTGATAGCACCTGGCTTTTACTATGTCTATCAAATAATTAGATTTAAAATTAAGATCATTAAGAAAAAATCCCTGTTGGCCATACCTCACTCCTCTATATTCAGATTTTACAATTTTACAAGTCAGATGGAGGTTGCCCTCTAAGTTGTACTTGACTACCTCCTGCCAGGGAGATGGATTCCATTTACCGGAGGCAGGAAAGGCAGCAAAAGCTCCAGTTGTGCAAAAAGTGAGAAGTGGTCCGAAGGGATGAGTGGGTGTGGACAGCCACTTATATTGTTCTCTATTAACCAATGATGATCCAAAGGTCCAAGAATGCCAAGTATATTTAGCTGAGGTTTAGAGTAGAAGATGTAGTCGATAATACCCTGAAATAGGGAAAAAGAAGTGTTTTAGTGCATGATCCTTCGGCCAAATACCTTTTTAAAGACAACACTGCAGCAACCTTTTCAAATACCTATTTGAAGCCAAATAGCTAGGAAGTGGCACTACTTCTTGGGGCACCGTTTGCTCCACTACTTCTGTCTCTCCTATATGATCTGTTATAAGGGTTGCTCACTACGGGCCAGGGAAGAGCGGTGTGTACTGGGCCTTTGATCACTTCTCCTCGCCTCTTCCTGGTAGTTTCACTTCAGACATTTCCCACCCACTTGTTTAAGAGGGACTTCCAGATCTGTAACAGTTCTGGAGGTGCTGGCAATCACTGGGGAGGTTAGTCTTTTCCTTCCTTGCATTTATCGGCTGCATTTTAACATACTAAAATGGAACAGCCACCTTAAGATGAAGGTTTTGGAACCACCGGGCCATCTTCAGTGCTGTTCTGCCATAGTGTGTTGTGACAAATCAACATGTTGGAGAGGGACAGAGGTTAGGTACGTTTTATTAATGTGTTTTGTCTTTTAAGATACTGAGAATGACTATTTGCTCCTGGCTCTTCATTACTTACATTTGGCATGAAGAGCTAAAAACAAGTCTCATTAACATCAGTGACAAAACTCCTTTTAACTTTAGTGGGACCAAGTTTAGTGAGAACTAAATTAAAGATGGAACACAATTATTAGTCATTGCTCTGCTATTCTGATTCAAGTTCAGAATAATCTTTCCAGTTATCCCTCATAAGCCAAATATTGCACTTAAAGCCAATTTCCCCTGCCCTTAACATTCATATTTCCACATCAAAAGCTATGAATGGGACATATCCAGCCCACATAATTAGCTTCATTAACACGGATCCTACAATTGACAGGTAAATGCTTTTTGCTGTTATATGTATCTTGGATTCTATTATTTCCACTCCAACTCATTTGATGAATAGAGTTTTACCCCCCAGATCATGATTCTATATATATTTTTGTTAGTCTCTAAGTGCATATCTACACTAGGAAATTATATCGAAGTAACTTATTTCAAAATAATAACTTTTGAAATAACTATTTTGAAATAGCGTGTCCACACTACAGGGAAGCCTCAAAATTAGTCCGAGGCAGGCTTCCCTAATGTGGATGTGCTACTTCAACTTAGAGCCCTGGAAAGACTGGGGAGTAATTACTTTGAATGACTCTAGGGAGTACTTATTTTAAAATAGCAGCAGTGGAGCGTCCACACTGCTGCTATTTTGAAATAGCTATTTTGAAATAAGCATTATTCCTCGTGGAAAGCAGGAGTTATTATTTCAAAATAATCAGCCCCTTATTTTGAAATAACTCCCTAGTGTAGACCAGGGCTCAGGAGCCACAGGACTACTTGTTGTAATTAAACACTTGAGATACCTCCTTATAGTATCGAGGGCTTCTAATCTCTCAAGAATATTATCAAATATCTTTTGATTAGGGGTAATACACTGGTGCCAAGCTATTTTCTAAAACCAAAATGCTTGTTATAATTTGTCTTATTAAGGCAAATTCCTATTGTCCCTAGGTAAAATTGCAGCCATATTCAAAGCAAGAAACAATGCAGCCTAATGCAGGAAAGGGATAGATAATAAGACAGAAAATATCATATTGCCTCTACATAAATCCACGGTATGCCGACATCTCGAATACTGTATGCAGATCTGATTAGCTCATCTCAAAAAAAGATATGCTGGAATTGGAAAAGGTACAGAAAAGAATGACAAAATGATTAGGGGTAGGGAACAACTTCCATATGAGGAGAAATTAATAACACCAGGATTTTATAGCTTGAAAAAGAGATGACTATGAGAGTGACATGGTAGAGATTTATAAAATCAGGACTGAGGTAAAAGAAAATAAATAAGGAAGTATTATTTACTCCTTATAATATGGGAACTAAGTAAGGGGTCTCCAAATGAAAATTAATAGGCAGCTGGTTTAAAACAAACAAAAGGAAGTATTTCTTCACACAACACACAGTCAACCTGTGGAACTCTTTGCCAGAGGAAGCTGTGAAGGCAAAGACTATAAAAGGGTTAAAAAAAAGATATAAAGTCATAGGTCCAACAATGGCTATTAGCCAGGATGGGCAGGGATGCAAAACCATGTTCTGAAGTATTCATAGCATCTATTTTCCAGAAGCTGGGAATGGGCAACAGGAGATGGATAACTTGATGGTTACCTGTTCTGCTCATTCCCTCTGAAATACCTGGCTCTGGCCACTGTTGGCCACTAGGCTAGGTGGACCATCAGTCTGACCATACTTATTACCAAGGAAAGACATTCCTTAAACCTCGTAAGGGAATATTAGTTCAAAATATTTACTAATTATTTTAACCATTTTGCCATGAATTGTTAGGAATAAAGCAATGAAGCTACCAGCAGGCCAGATGCTCAACCATAAATTCTTCATTTGTTAGGGGTAAGATATTGCTGTTACCTCTACTCCAAAAATAGAGAAATTTAAAAGGATTGTATCTAAAACACTCAGTAATGCTCAACTAGAGGGCCTCAAGCTACATCAGATTTGAACAGAGAAAGAGAACCGTTTTTGCTTTCCCTGAGTAAGGAAGTGTTGGTAATCTTCCACATTGCAACAAAGCAGAGTAACAATGTAGAGAAGTGGATAGTTATTTAATATTGTTTCATTCAGAAGCTTAACACCCCACATTCTCCTTTTAGTTATTTGGGATAGGGGGGTAAGTGACTAGTCGACTAACCAATAAGCAAAAGCTTATTGGTTAGCACTAGCAACTAGTTGCATACCCACTTCTTCTGCGGCTGGCACTCTGCATTGTAAGGGACAGGAGAACCGGCGCATGAAGGGGCTAGCTCAGTCCCTAGTCCCACAGGTTTCTCAACAGTAAGAATAACCTCCCCTGCTGCTGTTCTGCACTGCAAGTGACAGGGGAGCTGGAGCGCTCTTGTCACTTACTTTGCAGAGCGGCAGCAGGGAAGGTTATTCTGACTGTGGAGAGACCCATGGGACCAGGGACTGAGCCGGCACTGGCTCCCCTGTCCCTTACAATGCAGAGCGGCAGCAGAAGAGGTTATGCTGGGACCTGGCACGAGCCAGATTGAGCGCTGTAATTGCCTATCCTTATCGACTACTCGATTAGGAAAGTAACCACATTTTAACATCCTTAAGTTGGGATAATTAAAAATATGTAATGAAATACTTTAAGGGTGTTTCCTTTTTATAAAAAGAATAAAACATCCAAGACCCAAGATATCATTAGGACCTTGCAAAGAGGAAACAACTAATCTTGACTTCTATTATGAAGAAAGAATAAGTGCTTTCTGTTTCATTGGAATTTTAAATGCAAGTTTGTAAAACTATCAGTCACACACACACTAAATGTCAGTGCAAACTTCTTTCCTACAACAAATAGTTTAGGCAAACCATTTAGTTAAGTTATATAACAGAAAGAGGTTTCAAAATACTGTAACTCAGGGTTCCCAAAGTGTGGGCTGCAGTCCACACATTCCTGGATGGTTCGCTATGGGCAGAGTGTGAGGAAAAAGGAGTTAGCCCTGAGAGTCCTCAAACCCAGGGCAGCTGGAAGATTTGGACTGTTCCCACTCCAGGCCACCATATCCCAAAATCCAGAGTTGTTGGATTCCCTGGAGTAGCGGGCCCTGCAACCCCACCACACTCCCTTCCCCCTCTAAGGACCAGGACTTGGTGGTGCTGTTCTGTTTCTGCCTGGATGCCATGATCAGGATCAACAAAGTCATGGCCAGGCCTGACCTGAGCACCTGCCCAGCACTGGCAGCCCCAGAGCCTTTCCCTTGTTTCCTGGAAGAGGGTATGTGGGAGGCATGCCAGGCTGGGTGAGCAGGGAAGGGCTGCCAGGTGACAAGCTCAAGATATCCAGCAGGTTGCTGAGGTGAAGGGTGTCGGGGGTGGGGTGGGGGGGACGGACCAGCAGTGGCACCTTCCTGACCCCCTCAACCTATCACTGACCCTGGTCCCTGCTGAGGAGCAGGGCTGTTTGGGAACCCTGCTGTAACATAGGAAAATTCTTACCTTAAAGTCAAATGTGTAATTTGTATAAGGCATTAGGCCATTCTCATAGGCACTCTTCAACTTGAAACCATGTGTAATCCTTCCATTCGTTGTTCCATTTTTTCCATTACAACTGAAGTTGGTAAGACTTTCATTGTATCTCAGTTCCTTAAAATCTTTATGGTTTGTTTCCACCCCACCAGTGCTCAAGTACTCAACAACACCTATTAAGAAAGGCACAGAGGGGAAAAAAAAAGGAACCAACTTATGCATTTAGTTAAGAGGTGTATGCAAACAACAAACTGTTACTTGCATTCCTTGCTTGTTTCTGGACCTTAAACAAGCAAGTTAAATACATACGGTAAGGTCAATATGACTTTTATAACATATTCAAAGACTTTCTATATTAGTGCCATGCCATACACTAAAAGCAAGTGTAAGATAGGTAAAGGCACACTCCTTGGCAGAATACGTGCCTACAAGCTAAAACAAGACCCAAGACGAGGGAGAAAAAAAAAAAGTAAAAACATCAGCAAAGGCAATGAGCAACTTCCTCTCACCCCCACCTCCTGTGGTATTCAAACTCCACCCCTGCTTCACCTCTGAAACTAGCCCTTTTCAGTCTGTCCCTAAGCACTCACTTCAGGGTAGGGCTACTTCCAGAGGCAGCAGGCAAGATGAACAGATGACAGAACTAGGTTATCCTCAAAGTGAGGACCCAGCCTGGCCACTCCGTACAAGGGCAGTGTACTCTTCCCCCATCAATGTTCTCTCTAATCTTTTCCATCCATGTGTGGAATAAAATTTTATGTGCACCAAGGCAAAGCAATGTGCACTACCAGTAGAAACTAAAAACCTAGCTGTGGGCGCTCTGCTAATCAGCTGGGCAGCATCTGAATCTCTCCTATGCAACCACATAAGCCCATAGCTTGCAGGGAACACTTCCCCTCCCAACCCCCAGCCCAGCTGGGCCTCGCGGCTGAACCTGGCATAGAATAGGAGCCACCAATCAAAGCAAAACTAGGTACAGGGGTGGTAGGGATTGGTGGCGGGGGGAGAGGGAGAGTGGGAGAGGGTGATGAGACTTCGTGGAATGGGGATTAGGATGTGGGAGGTTCTGGGTGAACAGGAGTTGGGCAAACAGGGAGTGGACCTGACCTACCACCAGTGAGGGTGTCCCCAGCCTCCTTTCTACCAGCTGCTCAGGGCACCTAAAACCATATATCCATGCTTCTGGGGAGAGGTACTTGACCATTTTTGCAATATTCTTTTGCTTTCCTGTCATTTTCTATGGGGATGCAAAGAAATCCTCAGAGGGCATGAACTTTGCATATGTACACAGGTGCAGAATTTCTACAGGCTATCAAATAGTTTCATCATCTTTCGACTCCCTGCTTTCCATTATACGTTTTTTAATCTTAAAATCTCAAGCATCTTGTGTTTTTACACTGAAAGTATTTTCTTTTAAAAAGGAAGACCTTTGAATTTCAATTCATATACCCCATACATTTTGTTCTAAAAAAGAAAACTTGCTGTTCTTACCAGAATCTGGCAGAGAATTGAGATCTGCACACAGTACAAGTGGAATGGTTCCAAGTTCTCCCGAAACTCCAGGTTTGAGGCTACGAGAGGCTTTATCAATAATGTTCTTTACTTCAGAGAGGAACATCATAGTCTGAACCAGCTTCACATCAGAATATTCTGGGTCCCAGTGCATATGTGCATTAGCTACAAGAACTAGCTGCTTCTCCATTCCAAGTTGTGGCTTTCCAGCTAAAATTGGAAGTGAATTTTTTTCAGTTGCTATATCTACTAGATGGCTTGTATTATAAGAAAAAAAAAAAAGGAAAGAAGTGACAGATTTGAATCAGGGTTGATGCTAAGTTTGGCCAATCTTAACATAGAAGCATGGGGGGGGGAGAGGGAGAAATGCTACTTGAAGGAATATAAGATTTAAGCTAAACCTATTTCTTTATTGTTAAGAAATTAAGCGGGTTCCATTGTGTAAGGGAACTGGTTACAACTACTTCCGACACCATGCTAACATCCAATGACGAAGATCCAGAAACAAGAGATGGGACAATCAAACTCTGTAAGTTTGAAAATGCCATTAATATTAATATAGAATCACACTGAAAACAATGCAGTGTTATTTTTAAAATTACATATTTTTCTCCATTATTTGCAATACTCTGTCATCAACACCCTAATTAGCAAAATCAGTCTAGTATTTTAAGAATTATGTTTTTAAATCAGCAGTTTCACATACACACATTACAAATCTTCGCAAATTAAAGGTATGTTTGGTTAATGCTTTTGTTCACAAAACCTTACTATAATGGGGAAAAACAACAAAACACGATAGGCTAAATAGGGCCATACTGAGACACTTCCAAGGTCAATTGAGATCTCAACTTTTTTGAGAACTCCAGGGCAAGAACATGTGGAATTTTCCCCAAAATTCTATTTTAAGTGAAGTTTGCCCAGAAAATTTCAAAACACAATTGTAGTTATGTTGTTTATTTGAGGAATGTTGTTTTCCATTCTCTACTCCACTGAAACAAAAATTTCATTTGTATAGGAGACTAACATGCTGTATCACAGTCTAGTAAAAAAACTGGAATAAATTACTTACGTGACATTTCTATTAATTCCTTTCGCAGCTCTAGCAACACAGCAACTCCAATGTTATCTTTTGTCATAACTCTGTTTAGCATAGCTTCAGACCCTTCTGAGTTTGCCATCGCTAGTTGATTGAATTCAACAGTATGTTTCTGAACTAAGATGAATCTGAAAGAACAACATTGTGTGGTTCCTTAATTTGTCAAATGACAAAGGAAATACAGCTTCTTTCTCATTTTCATTAAAACTTGTTAGATGATGTAAGTAGTTTATAAGAACCAGCCAGTCACATTAGTGCTTTATAAAAATGTTAAGCTGAAAACAGATAATTTCATTAGCAATTTTATCTGCACTCCATTTTAAACAGATTTAAATTATCTCCACTCTCCCAAAATGAATACTTACCAAATTATTTTGGACTTTACCTAAAAGTTGTTAAATATAGTAAGATATTTTGCTTCTCCAGATCATTCATATGCACAAATTTGAACTAGCAGGTTTAAGACAGTATGACTCAACCTTTATTTCTGAACCTCGGTATACTGAAACTTACATCTGCATTGTTTTGTGGCCAGAGGACGACATAGAAAAATTCATAAAGACTTACATACCTAGGGCAATCTCTCTTTCAGAGAGGGAAAATGTAACTGTCTATGTATTTCTCTTATTTTCAAAAGTGATTAATGATTTTGGGCGCTTTTTTTTTTTTTTTTTGGATACCTGACTTAGACATCTCAAAGTAATCCCTGATTTTCAGAAAGTCTTGAGTTCTCCCATCTTTTGAAAACCAAGTCCCTTTTAAGAGCTCTCATTTTGCGTACCCAAAAATCAGTAGTCATTTTTTTAAAGTTTAAGCTTATATTTTAGGAATGGTTAGAGTTTCAAGGGCAAATACCACATTTTTCATGAAAATCAAAATGACTCAGTCCATTTCCACTCAAGAAAGAAATTAAAGGGTATAGTTTTAACAAATAGTCTTGAAGCACCTTAGAGACTAACAAAAAATGTAGATGGTATCATGAGCTTTCATGGGCACAATCCATTTCTTCAGACGAAAGAAGTTAAGAGGTCCAGGGAACAAATAAATAGCAAAGAAAGAGAGAGGATGGGGAGGGAAAGAGAAGGGGGAGGGTTTGCAGTGGAATAAATTTTACCTTTAGCATGAAGTTCTCTCAGATTAACAATTAGGGATGTTAGATAGCGTGTAATGGAAGTCGTGTAACCACATCAAATTCTAGCAGTTACAGAACTATTCAATAGTCCCCAGGGCAGAGCCAGCAGCCAGTGCGCTCCTGTTCCCACTCCCAGAGAGCCCCCTACCATCCTGCACTGCTGCCTCGGATACAGAGGTAGCAGTATAGGGTGGCAGCAGCCCCAGTTCGTGGGCGGGAGGGGGAGGGGAGAGGCGAGCTCCTCGTGGACAAAGGCTGCTCCATGGAGCAGCCTCTGTTTGCGGCGAGCCCAGGCCCACTGTGGACAGAGGCTGCCTTGTGGCAGCCTCTCCTTCCCCACCCCCCCACGCTGCTGCCTCTGCTGGAGGTAGCAGCGTGGGGGCAGGGGGAGCAGGCAGCACTGACTGTATAGGAGGCAGCCAATGGGGGACAGGTAGGTCTGCGGAGCCAGCAGGCACAGAGAGTTGGCTTAAAAGTCAGGTTTCTGCAAGTATTGGCTCCTGTCTGCCATCCTCACCCTCTGTGCTGCTGCCTCTATCAGAGGCAGCAGCGCAGGGGTGGGGGTAAGTGGATCTGGTGTTTATGGGGAGCCTGCTGAATGCCAGCTCCTCATGAGCACCGGCTCCAGCCTCTCCCCCAACTTGCTGCCTCTGATAAAAAGGAGCAAGGGGGGGGGAGGGGCAGGAAATACATGTAATCAACAGGATTAACCAATGAGCCCAAGTTTATCGGTTAATCTTGTAGTCATCTATACGTTGACATCCCTAGCAAAAGCAGCTGAAGAGCTAGGCTGGTGTCAACTGTTTTATGGTGGCAATTTCTTTTGCCTGATGTACATGTTCTACATGTTACATTTCCCACATTTCTTATTGCTCCTTTCTTTTATTCCTATTGATTTGGAGATTTTCTGAACTTTTTAACATGGGTAGTGAATACACACACAATATTTCATGATACTTTTATTGTGCTTGCCTTTATATTTCATTTTATTTGTTAGTGCTTTTCTCTTTTGTACAACATAAAGTACAAGCTGAACCTCTCCAATTCAGCACTCTCCGGACCTGACCAGTGCTGAATCAGAGAATTTGTCAATTCATGGGAGGTCAATATCATCTAGCCACATTACCCTTCCACTGTTTACTGGGCTCTTAGAAGACATTTAGGGGTAAATTAGAGCTAAATAACAGCAGAGAACACAGAACTAGGACTGGTGGCTGTAAACAAACTTTATGGGACTGCAGGAAACTTGGGCACACCCACTGAAAAGTGGACAGCTTGATAACTAAAATTATGCTGGACCACAGATGTTGCTGGACCAGAGAGTGCCGGACTAGAGAGATTCAACCTGTACAAAACATTAGAAGAGAATTGTTATTATGGGCTTTTTTCAGACTAGACATGTCCAACATGGTGCCTCTTATGCAGAGTATTCCTTTTAGAGGTAGGAATACTTTGCATAAAACATGGAGTTGCCATGTATGGGGCAGATGTGCAAGAAAGGGTTTAGCTATTTAGCTCTGGCTAAAGAGATCCCAAGGAGTGTGAACTCTTTCCATTATCCCCAGTAATATAAGAATATAAGTTCTGCAAAAAGACATACTTCTCCACAAAAACATGAGGCCTAAATTTAACCCAGAAGAATTGTGCAGAAGGGAACAGGCGCAACAGAAGGTTTTATGAAATACACACTTACTTTTCTGTTTTGAAAAATATTGCACAACCATCAACGTGTTTTCTTTCCTGTTCGGACATTGTCCTAGCTCTAGATTTTGGACTGAAGAACCCATTATAGCCACGCTCCTTCAGTTCTGTCAGGAAAAAACTGTAGTACTGTTCAGTTTCAACCTCCTGTAAAGTTATAAGACAACACACTGCATTTGTTTAACACCAGAGTACAGAAGACTGGATGTTACTTCTGCATTATTTAGCCTCTTTTATAAGAAAGTGTAAATCACCTCCCTACTGGCTTTAAGAAACTTAAAAAAATTAGATAAATCAGGGAATGTAAGCATAAGACAGCCATACTGCTATTTTAAGGCAGACAATATAAATACATTTCTGCAATCTCAAGAGATAGGATTATCTCATGCCTCTTATTTGAACATGTGTCAGATTATATATACACATACTTCAACATATTTCTCTGATCAGCAGCTCCTGGTTAGTGTTCCAACTGTGTAGGTTAAAAAGCATTCTTTTGATGTCAAGTGCTCTAAATTACGACATGTTGCTTTAAAAGAAAAAGTTTACTTTAATGAACATAATGTAATGTACAAGTCAGTACAAAGGAACACAAAAGGAAAAATAAATGTATCCTTTACCTGAAGACTTATGATGTCAGCATTGCAGCTCAAGATTTCCTGCATAATGGCTTTTTTTCTGTACTCCCAGTTCAGTGCCCAAGAGGGACAATAGCCATATAACTGCCGGGTGGCATATTTATCACAAAGTACGTTGTAACACATGACAGAAAACAAGGCTGCAGAACAATAATTTAAATTACTGATATATTTATATTAAAAGGCACAATTACATACATTTTTCCCCTTCAGTGATTTTAACTAATTTTATGCTTCAAATACTTTAATTCAATTATGTAGTTTAAGAACTGACCCTACAAAAAATGCATCGAATGTTCTCTTTAAAGTAACTCGTCACTTCTTTTGTCTCGACATACAACATTCATTGTTATGAGGTTACAAAAACATCTCCATATTTTGCTGATAGTAGACAGCAGATAAAGGCAGTTTACATTGAGGCCTCATCTACACTATGCGGTGGATTGACGCTGCAGCAATCGATTCACCGGCCATTGATTTATTGCTTCTGCTGTAGACCGGATAAATCGATCTCTGAGAGCACTCCCATCAACACTGGTATCTCCATCAACACGGAACTACAAAGCCAGTTGTAGGAACAGGCTCTCGAAGGACACCTGGGCTTACAATCATGTAATTGGGCAGCCCAGGTCTGAATTAATATTTAGAAAATAAAATGGAAAGAGGTCTGCAGTGAAAAAATGCAAAGCAAAAAATAAGATTTCTATTGTCCACTAAAGCTTCTGTATTATGTAGGGAGAGTCTCTCAACTATTCTCTCTAAGAAAAACAAAATTAAAGAAATCTTAAATAAAAACAAACAAAAAATTATCATGGTCTCAACTTTGCTGGAGGGTCTAGGACCTGAACAAAGAAGTCATAACCTTAGCAGCAGCTCTATTGTCTGAGTGCAGTGGAGAGGCTGTGACAATCTTACTATTCAGGCCCTTCAAATATCTTGCCATGGTTTTCCAGGCAGAGAGAGAAAAGAAAGGACCTAGACGCAAGCAGCAAGGAACGGGGAGCCAGAAAGATACTGTTTCCTTTTTGAAATGTTTATCAAACTGTATTTATACATTAAAACTCAGAAATTCTGTTTGAAGACTTTGCCTTTTAAGCACAATGCTTTCCAGTAAGTGTTTATTTAACCTGTATAACCCTATCATCGCACCCAATGCTACAGTGGGGGATAGGAGCTGACCAAGTTTGGTTTCCATACGTCTTCGCTTCCATCAGGCCCCTACTTCCTTCCTTGCTCCTCAAATTAAGAAAGATTCCTAGCTTCTCAACTCCCTCCGTCCAGAAGAACTACTCACCCACCAAACAATGAGTATTTGCCATGCTGCATACCTATGCACTACCATGCCCTCAAATGAGGCAGGGCATAGAATTCAGGAGTATGGAGATGTAGGGCAAAGGGGCTCCTGGACGGATGGACCCTATGTTCAAAAAGGCACACTAGTTCCTGGGTTCTTGCCTAGTTCTTCCTCGCTACAAAAGAGCCCCATGGAGGCTTCCCTGTTAACCATGGACAGTGGCTTGGAAGACTGAACAGTACCTTATAAGTTAGCAGAAAACTGACAAAAACAATGTATTTTTTTAGTTAAGCTAGCAAAACATCAGCACTAGTAGTATGACCAATGTTAGCAAAATTAAAACTTCCCTTTCCAGTCTTAAGGAATCAAAAACCTTTCACAGCAGCAGCATTTTGATAAATGTCAGATTCCAGGCAGCATATTATGACAACCACTAAATATCAAAAAAAGAGGAATGCATTTCCCATTTTAAAAATTCAGTGACTAACCTCTGTACTTTCTTTCAAGTTATTTAAAATACACATTGCTTAACTTATTCTTTAATTAATCAGTAAAGTGTTGTAACGTTTGGAACTAAAGATTAAATATATCAAATAAATTGGCACGGTTCCCAACATCAGTAATAAAAAGCCTCAATATTGTACAATAAAAACGTAATGTTTCTTTAATACAACAACAAATAAAGAGCAGCAATTGCCCAGATTTTCCTTGAGGCTACAAGTTTTAAATTTAAATATTCTCTGATTGCCAAGGAATGTTTTTTATTCTACATTTGTTGAACAACAGTGGGAACTTTTCTGCTGTTCCTGTATTCATAGAATCATAGAATCCTAGGACTGGAAGGGACCTCAAGAGGCATCGAGTCCAGTCCCCTGCCCTCATGGCAGGACCAAATACTGTCTAGACCATCCCTGATAGACATTTATCTAACCTACTCTTAAATATCTCCAGAGATGGAGATTCCACAACCTCCCTGGGCAATTTATTCCAGTGTTTGACTACCCTGACAGTTAGGAACTTTTTCCTAATGTCCAACCTAAACCTCCCTTGCTGCAGTTTAAGCCCATTGCTTCTTGTTCTATCCCCAGAGGCCAAGATGAACAAGTTTTCTCCCTCCTCCAGATACCTGAAAACTGCTATCATGTCCCCCCTCAATCTTCTCTTTTCTAAACTAAACAAACCCAATTCTTTCAGCCTTCATAGGTCATGTTCTCTAGACCTTTAATCATTCTTGTTGCTCTTCTCTGGACCCTCTCCAATCTCTCCACATCCTTCTTGAAATGTGGTGCCCAGAACTGGACACAATACTCCAACTGAGGCCTAACCAGTGCAGAGTAGAGCGGAAGAATGACTTCTCGTGTCTTGCTCACAACACACCTGTTAATGCATCCCAGAATCATGTCTGCTTTCTTTGCAACAGCATCACACTGCTGACTCATATTCAGCTTGTGGTCCACTATAACCCCTAGATCCCTTTCTGCCCACCACCTAGCGTGCTGCCTTTTGTAGGCCCCCAGCTCTCCTCACAGCCAACGGGATCGGTGATCCCCCATACCTGGGGAGGCGCAGGTACATACGGTGATGCGGAATTCGGCCTGTGGGCCAGTATTTGCCCATCACTGGTTTACAGCAAGTCACAAGTGACAGCAGGTCACGTGGGGTATTTACCTCACCCGTGTGTCCATGGACAAACCCCACACACGTGTCTGTTCCCAGCAGCCCTGGTACTGTTTCTCATCAGTCTCGGAAGCTCTTTCTAAGGAGCGGTCAGTGTTATTGTGCCCGGTTTCACAGATGGGGAAACTGAGGTACAGGAAGCAGAAGGGACTTGCCCGCAGTCCCCCAGCACCCAGGAGAAAAGCCAGGAACCGCATCCACATCTCCTGAGACCCAGCCTGGTTCTTTGTCCCCACAGACCAGCCTGCTCCGTACCCAGCAGTGCGGGCGTGACCCCTGCAGGGTTGCAGGTAAGACTAGAGCCACCTTTTTAATGCCGGGGATGGCAAACCCATTCACAAACTTTTGTCAGACCGGTAACATTTAATTTGCATATTTGTATATTCTCGGTCTCCAACTCTTGAGCAGATGCGAACAGCTGTGCCATACGTGTGCCCGTTCCCAGATGGAATAGCGCCTATGTGGATCAGGATTCGCGGGGAGGCACTAGGGGGCAGTGTTGCTACACAACTTGGGCAGCGGCAGGCGGTAGGAAGTTGACGGTGATTCAATGAATATCTTCCAGTTGATCAGCTACTTTTATAATACTTGAATTTCAACTCTACTGGCAAGTAGTTCAATTAAAGATAATGGCACTACCTCTAAGAAATAAGTAGCTAGTTCTGCAGACAAATGTGCTGTCTGATGCAGGAATGCCTATACTGCCTGTTAGTGAGTAGGAGATGTTTTAGTTCAGTATCAAACAACTACTTCAGCAAAATGGAACAGAGAAATGATTTTAAATAAGAAAAAAAAAAAAATCTATAAAGAATCATTGCAATGCTACCTGTTGGTCTTGTTCGGTCTGGTTCTTGCAACATAATCCAAGATCTTGGAGGTGGCTGTTCTGTTGAAACTATAAGAACATTTTAAAAAATTAAGTGAAATAATCACATTTATTTTAAATGGCATAAATACATATATTAGGAATGATCACTTACTTCTTTTTGCAGTACCTGCCAAATTATCAAGCAAATAATTCAGTAGCCTTCGTGTTCCATCTGGTTCCTGGTAGAGGTTCAGTATATCCTGTGTAAGTGGATTTCCTGGAAACATGTTTACAAAAAGTAAAATTAAGTAAGAAAAATGACTGAGTGTGGGTTTGTATTGACGTTCAAAGCTTTGGCTATATACAGAAAAGTGACAACTGTTTCCTATTTAAAAAAGCATTTCAATTTTCCTTTCCTGCAAACACCTACGTTCTCCTCTGTATCTGAGTTCTAGAAGGGCAGCTCAAACCTTAATCTCTGGATCTCATAGACTTTAAGGTCAGAAGGGACCACCATGATCATCTAGTCTGACCCCCTGCACAATGCTCTCTAACAGATCCTGTACTATTAGAGGATTTGTCATAGTGAAGTTTTGCCCCTTTCCAAATACACTTATAATGGTGATGGGGAACACATCTGAGGCAGGAGCAATCTCCACCAGTTTTATTTCATGAGGGAGTGCCTTCCCACAGCCCAAAAGGATTCCCTGCACCTACACCAGAATATGGTCTCGCTCTTCCAGATCTCTGAGAATCTGGCCTGATTAACTAAGGGGGCTCTTTTGCAGTCTGGCCGTAAAAGTTCACAAAAATAGGGAAACAGTATAATTGTCCAATCATCATAGACTCTGGAGATTTAATGAGGTTTATAGACATAATACTTAATAGAAAGAGCCTGATCTTGTAAGGCAGGGGTGGGCAAAGATTTTTGGTGGGGGGGCCACTCCAAGATTTTGGAAAGTGGTCAAGGACCACTTTTCTGCGGAGGAAGTGCAGGGTCTAGGACAGAGGTTGGATGCAGAAGGGCGCCCAGGCTAAGGGACTGGGGTGCAGAAGACGGTATGAGGTCTGAGAGGGAGTTTGGGTGAAGGAGGGGGTTGTGACCTGGGTCAGGGGGCTGGGATGTAGGGTCAGGGAGGAAGTGTGGGTGCAGGAGAGGATTCTGGCCTGAGGGAAAGAGTGAAGGAGGGGTTACAGCGTCTGGGAGGGAGTTATAACCTGGATCAGTGGGGTGCAGAGGGTTTGGATGGTCACCTGGGGGAGGGAGTTGGGATGCAGGAGGGGCAGGGGTGCCAGAGACAGGCTTTGGCTGGGAGGCACTTAGCTAAGCGGCTCCTGGCCAGCAACGCTGCAGCACTCCTAAGGCAGACTGGGCTCCCTGCCTGATGCAGCTCCAGGCTACTTAAAACTGCAGGCTGCTCCCTCCATGTGGCTCAACTCCAGGAGGGGGGAGAGGCTCGCATTGCCCCCATTTCCCAGGCCAATCTCTCAGCTCCTACTGGTCTGTTGTTTCCGGGCAATAGGAAATACAGTCTTCTGCACCCCAGTCCCTTACCCTAGGCGCCCTTCTGCATCCAACCTCTGTCCTAGACCCTGCACTTCCTCCAAAGAAAAGTGGTCCTTGACACATAAAATGTCCAGTATTTTCTCATTAGGTAAGTTTATTATTATTAGGAGCATCAGTACGTAGTTGCAAACTGCCTGGCTGGTAGACACGCTCACGCTGCATGAGCGTGTCTACCAGCCAGGCAGTACGCAACTACGCGAGGGGGGGCCAGGATGGAATCCCCGGGGCCAGAGTTGCTCGTGCTTCGCCGGGACTGTGCGCGGGACAGGCAGTGCCCCGGGACTGTGTGCACCCAGGTCAGTCCTGCTCTCCATCGGCCGATTCTCCCCCCCCCTGCCCCCAGCCAGCCCCGCTCCCCGCCAGCTGATTCTCCCCTGGCCAGCCCCGCTCCCCCTGACCAGCCCTGCTCCCCACCGGCTGGTTCTCCTCCGGCCAGCCCCGCTCCCCCTACCCCCTCCCAGCCAGCCCTGCTTCCCGTGGGCTGGTTCCTCCCCAATATCCCCTGCATCCCGCCAACTGGTTCTCCCCACCCCATCTCCCGATCTCCCTGGCCAGCTTGGTTCCCCCGACCCCTCCCGGCCAGCCCTGCTTCCGCCGGCCGGTCCCCCTCCTCTCCCCGATCTCCCCAGGCCAGTCCCGCTGCTCCTGACTCCCCCCTCCCTCTCCACCAGCCCTGCTTCTCACTGGCTGGTCCCCCCCCACCTTTCCTCCCAGCCAGCCCCGCTCCCCTCCCGGATGGTCCCCCACACACATCTGAGATCCAGTGTGTCCGGTATTTTTTTTGAAGCCACCTGCTAACCCTAGGGGCAGGGAGATCACACGAAGCCTTTCCCTCCCTCCAGAGTAGAGTCACATGGAGCAGCCCTGTGCTTAAAACAGCGGCTGCTTCATGCCTGAGGGTCCCGGCAGGGTGGTCTGCAGGCCAGATCTGGGTTGCTTGGTGGGCTGGATCCAGCTCGCAAGAGGTATCTTGCCCACCCCTGTTGTAAGCCTTTCATTCACACAACTCCTACTGAAGTCAATAGATCTACATTCCAAACACTTACAGTATTGGCCCCAAAATTGTGAAAATCAATTTTAAATTGTTATTTGCAGTCCAACATTATGGCAATCAACAGCAGTACAAAATTCTAAGAAAGATATCCATTTGATCCCCCTCTTGAGGGAAAGAGTTCCATAACTGCAGTGTAAGTTCAATTAGGCCAGACTTAATCAAAAGCTGCATATAGCTTCCACATAGGCAACCAGAAAATGAACTTCATTTTTCATTCGTTTTTGGGCCAGATTCATTAAACATCAATATATTTATAAAGAGAAAAATAAATTCTTATAGCTGCTATTTGGTAGCATTTTATAAAATGTGTAGGTTAAAACAGCTGTAACTCAAGAATGGGATCAAAACATAAAAGGTAGGTAAAAGTCATACCTTTCAGACCTAACGTCTGTAATTGAAACAGTTTTCCCAGCTCAAATGGTAGAACCCGTAACAGGTTGTTATTTAAATGGAGTTCCCTGTAGGCAAAAAAAAGTTACAATAATATAAAGTGGGAAATAAAACAGTATTTACGATCAACTGTTTACTGCTGAAACAATTTCACTATAAGAAGAAATCTGTGCTATCACACCACTATTTGGAAAAATTGGAAGACTAAACAGTGAGCAAGAATTAGCAATATCTTGTTGTACCCACTAAAAAAAGCTCATTATGTTAGATGTACAGAGTAGAACTACCTGGGTGGTAATCCAACTACGTGGCCATAAACGTTTGTAGTTAACAATTAAAATGTAAAGGAATGACAAGAAATGAAGGATTACAGTTCTGACAAGCTGGACCACTAATGGCTGTGCTAAGTTTAAAGGACAGTGAAAAAATAAGACTATTGCCATTAAAATAAAACCAAGAACAAACAAAAATGATTCTAGTAGAATTATTGCTATTGTATTACGATGTTAGTGTGCTGCTAAGTCACTCTCCTTTAACACATCACAACAAATTATTATTTTTTAATTAACTTTGTCAAAATAATTTCACTGCTTTGTCAACAAAAGTTAGATATCTGTTAATATATTGCATGAAGTCTATATAGCACAAAAATCCATTTAATTAACTGTGTTTTGGCTAATAAAGAGTAGTATTCTAATGTTCATTTTTTACAATGCTTCTGTTGAGATATTGTGTATGCTTTTTCACTTGGGAGAAACAGAAGTTGGCATGTCCCGATAGTGCAACCAAAGGCCAAGAGAAATTCAACTTGATAACATGCCTTCTGCTCACTGTCAGGCTATGTCTACATTTAAAACGCTACAGTGCTTCACTGTAAACCAGTGTTACCTGCTAACTGGCCACTGAGGTTTGTTTATTTACCGGCTCCACAACCATGGAGCCTCATGGCTCCCTTTGGCTCCAGTTCCCCATCTGCAGCCAAGGGGAGCTGAGGAAAGTGACGTGGGCCGAGCAACACCGCTTCCCACAGCTCCCCTCGGCTGCAAATGGTGAACCAGAGCCAATGGGAGCTGTGAGGCTCTGCCACTGTGGAGCTGGTAAATAAACAAACCGCAGCAGCCAGTTAGCAGGTTTCCCAGAGTGGATCCACGGATCACTGAGAGACACACGGCTGTAAACACCACAGCAATAAGAAAGGTTCCCAGATAAAACACTTTCCTTGAGATGCAGTAGTTCCCTCAACAAAAGACTTCTTCCATCAGCCTACCAGTGTCTGTATCGGGGTCAGGTTAGCTTACCTACCTCTCTCAGGTCATGTGTACACTAGGAAAATATTTTGAAATTACTAAATTTGACTTAACTCCCGATTTAACAAAAATCAAACTAGCTTCACACTACGAGGAAGCCTCTAAATTAGTCCAAGGCAGGCTCCGTTAATGTGGGCGCGCTACCTCGGGCTTAAGAGCCCCAGGAAGCACTTGGGAGTAATTAGTTCAAATTACTCTGGGGAGTAATTATTTCCAAGTAGTGGAACCAGAGCGTCCACACTACCGTTATTTCAAAGTAACTATTTTGGAATTAGCATGACTCCTGGAAAAGCAGGAGTACAGATTTCAAATTCCAAGGCCCGTTATTTCGAAATAACGGGTTTGGTAATGTGGGTGTTCTGCTTATAAATTCAACTTGGGGTTGGGGGGGTTATTTTGAAATAAAGTCCTACTGTAGACCAGAGCTCAGTGATGTGGATTTTTCACACCCCAGAGACATAGCTATGTCAATGCAGTGCAGACCAACCCTAAAATGGTCCAACTTAGCTATAAAGGTTAAAATCTGTGATATAGTCACAATCTTCACATAAGATTGCTTCTTGAACCTGCTCACAACTTGATGTGTAAAAACTGGATCACTTATTTAAATAAAATATTGTGGGACTTTACTGGACTTATTTTTTCTAGTTACAGTTATTTAGTTTATAACAATTTTTTAACTAGAAAAAAGTTGCCGAAAAAATGTGAAATGGTTCTTTTTAGATTTCCAAAAGATAGTATTTTGCTATTAAAAAATACAGTATGGTTGTCCCTTCTCCTGGCTAAATTGCTAGCAAACATACTAATAAATGAAGACTGTTTTTCTTTTCTTTTGGAACATTTTGCAAAGCACAGATCTCCAATAAAGTTGCCAACTTCAATGAATATTGAGATGCTTCACTAAAGACTTTTAGAATACAGGTTTTGTGGGCCACTCTGAGAACCTTCAGACAGTTATCCATCTGATTCTGCCAGACTATAGTTCCCTAGCCATTCCTTGCAAGATGTAAAAAGAGCATAGATAAATGTAGATGTTTTAGAGGAGAAGACTAACGGCCTACTTACTCCATTCCTAGATTATTATTTATTTTGCACATGGATGGAAAAGATTAGAGGAAACATTGTTTGCAATCTGAAAGCATAAAATGCATGCTAGTAACAACCTGGCTAGCTAAAGAGCGTGTTCTTTTATTGGTGTGGAAGTGTAACTACATGACTATCATAGAAGGGAAAGCAACAAAAAAAGCCATCCACAAGATATCAATTGGAATTGCTATGAAAATTAGAGATGTTAAATGGTTAACTGGTAAGCACACCAGTAACCACGAGGCTTAGTGGTATGCTTACCAGTTAACCAGACCTTGTCAGTTAACTCTGGTGGTGGCGTGGGCTCCAAAGCAGCCCCAGCTGTGGAACAAGCTGGGTGGGTGGGACCTGACAGCAGGACCTAGGTTAAAATGGTTTAGCACTTTAACATCCCTAAAGCAAATCTCTCAAGTATTATAAAACTATAGTCATAAAATTAAATTCTTAGAATAGTAATTTAAGATGAAGAAAACAGCCACTAACTTTCTTTGATTATCTGTATTTAGAAATGTTTAGTCTGCTCTTACTGTGTGTGTTACTATAGTGTAGGGCTTTTGTGCTAGTTACTGTAACTCACCATGAATTAAGGCGCACCCACCTCTCTGGTTATCAACTAGGGATGTTAAATATTGATTAAGTGAATAGTCGATTAACCTCATGAATTCTTATAGGGGCGGGAGGGGTCTGAGCTCCTGGACCCGGCAAGAGCCAGAACTGAGCTGAGCTCCCTGTCCAGCTGGCTTCTAATACACTTTAAATGCAGCGCCACAGTGGGGGTAGGTCCAGCATCCAGTGCAAGCTGGGACTGAGCTGGGCTGCTGGCCAGCCTGCTAAAAAAAATGTACTGTCAAGGGATGGGGGGAAATGCATGTAGTCTACAGCATTAATCTATAAGCTTTTGCTTATCAGTTAATCGACTATACTATTACATCCCTAGTATCAACAGTTCTTCAAGAACATAACCCCTGCATAAAGGTTTGGGGATGCATTTGGAAGAGTGTGGATGTAAACAGGATTTAGAAATGTCATACAGGGCTGACTGCCACTATGCTCAGCTCTGTAGGAAGTCATTGTGCACTGGTGCATAAGGCAAGTAGGGATCAATGCAAAAGATAAGTGTGCTAGGGCTGTGCAGTTACAACTCCAACCGTTAGGAAAAACTCTTTATATTGGCTTTGGTTAGCTACAGAATAGAAACATGCCAAAACCTGAAACATTCCTGTTGGGGTTGCAGATGAACATGAAATTAAATTTGCATACCTGAGTGACACCATGTTTCCGAGCTCTGCTGGTAAACTGCGGATTTTATTAGAGGACAGGTCCAGATATACCAGATTGTGAAGCTTGGCAATGTCTGAAGGAATACGGGATAAGGAATTGTCACTGAGATGCAAAGCTGTCAAATGGGTCAGTGACCACAAAGATGAACTTAAGCTTCTTACTTTCCCTGTAAGACAGAGATAGAGAGAAACACAGGAGTAAAATAAAAAGAACTTTTAAACATCTAGTTTTAGCATGCATAACATCTTGTGTGGATAGCCTTTAGAGTTTTCTACAATATGGTTAAAAAATGAAAGATTACATAGAAGATACTCCCCTCTAATTACATGACATTTTGATCTCACAAATATATTTTCCTTTAAGTTTTGTTTCCTGGGATCTTTAGACATTTTTTAACTCATGCTTTGAGCCCTGGACATCCTCTTCCTTTCCAGAAGTTGGCTATATATTTGATAGAGATTGTGCATCTGTCTGTTTAAGAACTCCTCCTAAATAGTAAGAGCTAGGACCACCAAATTTGGCATGCAGTTTTCTCTTATCATAGCTTAACTCAAGGTAATGGTTTGGATGTGTAGGAAAATGGAATGTGCCTGGAATGGGATTGTTTCTTAGAAAAACATACAAAAAGAAGAGACAATAACCAGGCAGGTAAAAGGGGCTGGCTGGGGTGCACCTCCCTATCCCCGCCAGTGCTAGACTGCCCACTAGGGCAGTCTAGTATTGCCCCAGCTCTGAGGCTCCCACTCCCCAGGCACACTTGGGGGGGAGCTCACCTGATTCATACCGGAACATTGCTACATCAGGGAGAGAGGGGAAAGTGCACAGTTAGCTGCATTCTCCACTCTGGCTGGGGAGCGCAGGGGGCAGATGAACCTGGACCTGCCCCAGCTGGTGTCTGTTGGAGCTGCAGCAACCATGGAAAGGCACTTCTCACCTGCTGCGGTGAGACACGGCTGGAGTAACTCCCCTGTCCCTGGCCTGCATACTAGGGATGTCAGATATCGTGCAATTGAATAATCATGTAACTGCATCAAATTTTAGCAGTTACACAACTATTCAACAGTTGCTGGGGCTGGCAGTCAGTGCGCTCCCGGCCTCACTCCCGGAGAGACCCTGCCATCCGCACTCTGTATCAGAGACAGCAGCATGGAAGTCTGTGGGGAGGAGAAGGCAGGTGGCGTCACAGGATCTGGTGCTGTGGAAAGCCAGCTTAAAAGCAGGCTGCTCAAGGGCACCAGCTCCTGCCTCCCCTCCCCATATTGCTGCCTCTGACACAGAGTAGGGATATTAAATTTAGTTTAATCAACTAGTCGATGGATTTCCCATCAACTACTTGATAAGCGGGGGAGCTGCAGCAGGGTTAGCTCTACCATCAAATTCTGTACCTGCATGGAAACACTGTGGGTATGTCTATATTACAGGGTTCGAATTAGCGGGTCTAGTTAAGAAAGCTAATTCGAACTGAGAGGGGCACTCGGATCGATGCCGGTAGTCCTGCTTCCACAAGGAGTAAGGCAAGTCAAAGGAAGAGTGTTCTTCCTTTGACTTCCTGCAGTGTGCATAGCACCAAAAGTCGAGTTGAGGTACTTCGACTTCTGCTACACAATTAACATAGCTGAAATTGTGTATCTTAACTCAACCGTTTCCCATAGTGTAGACATATCCTGGGGGACTAATCAACATATTATCAGTAGGTTAACAACTATTTAGAGAAGTTGGACATACACAAATCCATGGGGCTGTATTTAATGCATCGAGGGTGCTGAGGGAGTTGGCTGATGTGATTTCAGAGCCATTGGCCATTATCTTTGAAAACTCGTGGCAATCTGGGGAGGTCCCGGACAATTGGAAAAAGGCAAATCTAGTGCCCATCTTCAAAGAAAGGAAGAAGGACAATCCAAGGAACTATAGATCGGTCAGCCTCATTTCAGTCCCCAGAAAAATCATGGAGAGAATTCTCAAGGCATCCATTCTGAAGCGCTTGGAAGAGGAAAGTGATCAGGAATAGCCAACATGCATTCACAAAGGGCAAGTCATGCCTGATCAACCTGATTGCCTTCTACGACAAGGTAACTGGCTTTGTGGATATAGGGAAGGCGGTGGACATGATATACTTTGACTTTAGCAAAGCTTTTGATATGGTCTCCCACAGCATTCTTGCCCGCAAGTTAAAGACATATGGATTGGATAAATGGACTGTAAGGTGGATAGAAAGCTGGCTAGGCTGTTGGGCTCAACTGGCAGTGATCAACGGCTCAATATCCGGTTGGCGGTCAGTATCAAGGAGAGTGCCCCAAGAGTCGGTTCAAGGTCTGGTTTTGTTGAACATCTTTATTAATGACCTGGAAGAGGGGATGGATTGCACCCTCAGTAAGTTTGCAGATGACACTAAGCTAGGGGGGAAAGGTAGATATGTTGGAGCAGTGGTTCCCAACCTTTTTTATACTGTGGACCAGCAAACCCAGTCAAAAACTTCTGATGGATCGGTAACATTTTATTTGCATATTCATTATGCAAATCCATTTGCATATTTGCATAAAATCAACCCCCTCCCCCCCGAGCCACCGCAAACAGTTGGTTTCAGCTGCAGCAGCCACCCGCCACATAGTGAATGCTGCAGCTGAAGCCAGCTGCTGTGCGGTGACTCAGGGGGCCAGGATGTACCCCAACCCCAGCCCCCAGAGCCTCCATGAACAGCCGCCTGCAGACACTGAAGCTGAAGCTGGCTGCTGTGCAGCAGGTCTGGGGGCAAGGGCCATGTGCCAGGCGTATACCCAAACCCGGTCCCAGAGCAGCCGGCATGGGCATGGCCTGGCAATGTGCCATGGCCCGGCAGCCAGCGGTTTGCGGTCCGGCACCAATCTGTAGACCAGCAGTTGGTAACCACTGCATTGGAGGGTAGCGATAGGGTCCAGAGTGACCCAGACAAATTAGAGGATTGGGCCAAAAGAAATCTGATGAGGTTCAACAAGGACAAATGGAAGAATCCCAAGCACAGTTACAGGCTGGGGACCAACTGGCTCAGCAGCAGTTCGGCAGAAAAGGATTAGGGGATTACAGTGGATGAGAAGCTGGATACAAGTAAACAGTGTGCCCTTGTAGCCAAGAAGGCTAATGACATATTAGGGTGCATTAGGAGGAGCATTGCCAGCTGATCTAGAGAGATCTACTATAAGGTGGGTGCATAACTAGCTGTAAAACCTCTTTCAGAGAGTAATTCAGTCATGCTGGAAGGGCATAACAAGTGGGGTTCCGCAGGGGTCTGTTCTGGGACCGGTTCTGTTCAATATCTTCATCGACGATTTAGATCATGGCATAGAGAGTATGCTTATTAAGTTTGCAGATAATACCAAGCTGAGAGGGGTTGCAAGTGCTTTGGAGGATAGGGTCGTAATTCAAAATGATCTGGACAAACTGGAGAAACGGTCTGAGGTAAACAGGATGAAGTTTAATAAGAACAAATGCAAAGTACTCCACATAGGAAGGAACAATCCGTTTAACACACATAGAAAGGGAAGTGACTGTCTAGGAAAGAGTACTGCAGAAAAGAATCTAGGGGTCATAGTGGTCTACAACCTAAATATGAGTCAACAGTGTGACACTGTTACAAAAAAGTAAACATGATTTTGGGATGCATTAACAGGAGTGTTGTGAGCAAGACATGAGAAGTCATTTTTCTGCTCTCCGCTGCATTCATTAGGCCTCAATTGGAGTACTGTGTCCAGCTCTGGGCACCACATTTCAAGAAAGATGTGGAAAAATTGGAGAAGGTCCAGAGAAGAGGAACAAAAATGGTTAAAGGTCTAGAAAACGAGCTATTGAGGCAAGCTGAAGTAACTGGGCTTGTTTAGTTTGGAAAAGAGAAGACCTAGCGGAGACATGATAGCAGTTTTCAGGTTACTAAGAGGGTGTCACAGGAATGGGGGGGGGGGGGGAGAAATTGTTCTCCTTGGCCTCTGATGATAGGACAAGAAGCAATGGGCTTAAACTGCAGCAAGAACGTTTTAGGTTGGACATTAGGAAAAACTTCCTAACTGTCAGGGTGGTTAAATACTGGAATAAATGGCCTAAGGAGGTTATGGAATCTCCATCACTGGAGATATTTAAGAGTAGGTTAGACAAACATTTATCAGGGATGATAAGGACCATGCTTGGTCCTGACATGAGGGCAGAAGACTAGACTTGATATCTCAAGGTCCCTTCCAGTACTAGTATTCTATGATTCTAAGTGATTATTCCCCTTTATCTGTCACTGGTGAGGCCACATCTGGAGTCGTATGTCCAATTCTGGGCCCCCCCCATTACAGAAAAGATGTGGACACACTGAAGAGGGTCCAGCAGAGGGCAACAAAAAAGATTGCGAGGCTGGAGCATATGACTTATGAGGAGAAGCTGAGGGATTTGGGCTTGTTTAGTCTGCAGAAGAGAAGAGTGAGGGGGATTTGATAGCAGCCTTTAACTACCTGAAGGGAGTTTCCAAAGAGGATTGAGAAAGTCTGTTCTCAGTAGTGACAGATTGCAGAACGAGGAGCAACGGTCTCAAGTAGCAGTGGGGGAAGTCTAGGTTGGATATTAGTAAAAACTATTTTATTAGAAGGGTGGTGATGCTCTAGAATGGGTTCCCAAGGGAGGTGGTAGAAGTTGGGTTTTTACAGGACAAAGCCCTGGCTGGGATGATTTAGTTGGGATTGGTCCTGCATTGGGCAGAGGGTTGGACTCGGTGATCTCCTGAGGTCTCTTCCAACCCTATAATTCTATGATTTTAAATTCAGTACACACCTGAGGGAAAGACCAAACACTAAAGCACTGATATGGGCCTACCATATTTGGAGTCCTGGGTTCTACTGCTAAATGTGCCTGTGGTGACCTTCTACAATGTCTTGTTAATACGTTTGTAATATGCACTGACAGCTCATACTTCACCACCATCTAGGACTGGGGTTCCTAGCCCTGGTTAATAACAGTCGTTAAGTGCATGGAATATAAACCACAATTAGTACAGGTGAGATTTCAACTCATGGTCTCCCCTTGATCAACTGAGAATTTTCCCTTATGCTACAAGGTACTGGTGAGACAGTGTCACACACACAGGGCTTGTCTCCAAATATATTTTATGTGCGTATATATCTATATATAAATAAAAGCTTGAATTTACTGATTGTCAATTAACTCTAAGGAATTAAAACCTATGTAAAGGCTAGCCTGGATCCTGCTACATGTTCTAGACTACAAATGTTTGTATTGTACTGTAGGCTGATCTCTAATGGAAAAAACTGTAGCGTAGTTGTCACGTTACCGCGGAGTTTAACGGAAGCAGCCAGGTCACTGCTGCACCCGGGGGGGGAGGGGGAGGGGGGTTTGCCCCAAAAGTGGGTACAAAGGGGGCCATGTGAGGTGTCAAATGAAAGCTTACCGTCTACTGAGTCTGTATATTCTATTCATGTAATTGTATAATATCTGTGTGTGGAGCTATAAACATGTACTCTGTATGGATACTGGAAGTTTCTCTGTATGTGGTTGAGCAATGGGCTCAGCCTATGAACATGCTAATTAGCAAGGCTCCAGGGACAATAGGTCTCTTAAGTACCAGAAACCCACGTGGGAAGGAATCTAGATGCCTGGCCAGAGACCATGTGACTCTCTCCAGCTTGGAAGAAGCCAGGGGGGATATAAATATGCCATGTGGCATCCTCCATTTTCGTCTTCAGCTCAGCTCTTGATCCTAGAAGCAGCTTTGCAAGGAACCATGAGCCAGAAAGAACTGTGGACCCATCCTGACATAGGATGTACACCAAGGACTTTTAAGCCAGCAGTTATAACATCTCTGCTGCAAGCCTGCATCAAGAACTGGGAGATTCGATGCATGTAATGTATGTTACTTTAAGAACCTTACTCTCATGCTTTTCTTTCTTTTAGTAATAAATCTTTAGATTCTAAAGGATTGGCTCAGCGTGATTTGTCGGTAAGATCCAGAGTGTAAATTGATCGGGACATGCAGTTGGTTTCTTGGGACCGGACAGAATCCATTCGGGAAAGGTGAGATTGGGTTCTAAAACCCCTCACCTGTGTGTTAGGCCTGGGGCTGTTTGGGGCACGGAGACAGCTGGGGTGTCAGAGGGGTCTGCTCGTGAGGCTTCTGGCTGGCCAGGATGGCAGCAGAAGTTCTCGGTGTGACTGGTTTGTGGCCTATTTGGGAAGGTCTCCAGTCTGGGGCTGTACGGTGCCCCTAGTTTGAGCAATTCGCCCTGAGTGGATGCCCTCAGCTGTGCCCAGACCCAGCCCGGTCCGTCACAGTAGTTAGTCACACAAGAGGAAGATTTTGCTTATGAGGCCTGTTACGTTGTCACTGCTAAAAAATGGCAAGTACATCTCAGCACATTTCTTTTCAGTTATGGAGAAAAAGTGACCAATTATGAAATGAACAATAACTGATATTGGTTAAAGGGTTGGAAAAAAGATAAAATTATACAAGGGGGGGGGGGGAATAAAAAGGGGAGGGTGATAATTTTGGAGTAGTTGTATCAAACCAGCATGAAAAATTCAAACAGAATTCAGAAGTATACATTGTTTTGTTTTTTTGCCTTTTTATAAAACAAAGGTTTAAAGTTCTTGTTAAATTAAAAACTTCTACATCAACATTAACTAACCTATTATGACAAGCTCAGATGTAGTAATTGAACATCTTTATAGTACCTTTGATCCTAAGAGATCCCAAAGTGCTTTACAAATATACAGTAAAAAGGTACTATTAATTTGGTGGCAGTCTGTCCATACAACCCTTACTCAGGAAAACAATCATATATTAAAGTGCTTTTCTGAATCAGGTCCTCAAACACCTAGTCACACATGTGTACAACAACAAACTTCAAGCAAGGGATGTAGGTGTTTTAACTGGAAATATCAAGTATGTACCGGAATACCTCATCAGCCATTCAAATGCAGCAATTGTGCCCTGTCAAACAGCACAGTCACAAAGCAGTTTAGAAGAGGAAACAAATCATAATTTAGCTTACCTAAAATACAGGCAGGTAGAATGCAACTGCCCAATTTTGGTCAGTGCATCAGATTTAAATACCCTTAACATCTATGTGAAGTGCCCAGAAATTTTTAATGGCCCAACGTGGTCAACGCCTTTGTTTTTATCTCCTATTTGTAAAGGAAATCTATTGCTGCACAATATTTCCCAATGCCATGTTGGGCATCAATTTACTAGCAAGAACTCCTTGGTGTTCTTTAAATTTCTTATTCAAATAAGCAAGTGCCTATGTAATTCAACCCTGCTTACTTGTGAAGGATTGTCTACAGGAGGGCTACTCAACTTTGGAAACCCCAGGGGCCACAATGATATTCAAAGCACATGCCGAGGGCCGCAACTTAAGTGTGATTGCATGTACATGCAAATATATATGCAAATATATGCAAATAGCTTCTTTCACACCGACGAGGCATGAATACAAAGCACTTCCCACAATGCCCCGGTGTTCCCAGCACCTCCTCTCTGGGGGCTAGAAATACTAACACCCTATACCCTTCTGTTCCAGCCAGCCCACCCGCTTGCATCTTTCAAGGCTCACCCTGCCTGGAAGATGCCTCGCCATTGTGAAGCGTGCTCCCGGTAGAGGCCATGTTCAAAGGATCCCATCCACAGGCTGCATGTTGAGCCCCACATAAACCCAAATCACACTGCAGGCCACAAACAAACGGACTGCAGGCAGTCCATGGGCTGCGTATTGAGTTGCCCTGGTCTACAGGATAAAAGTTTATCTGATGCCTAGTATTGGCATTCAAATTTTAAATCAAATCATTTCACCACATAACCAGTATTCCTCCATTTCTTACCACTTATTTCCAACTCCGCCGCCCAATTTGATTTCTTTCCATTGGCTGCTTCCTCTGAGGACATAATTGTGTACATCCTCCGTGGATCAGGTGGATCGTACTTTTCTTTGGGCATTCCTGTTGAAAAGCACAGAAAAATACCACTTTGTTACATTATTCCATTTAACAAACATATTATCTTTGTTCTAAAGAACATTCCTCTTTTCAAGAACTACTTTAATACAGAGAATATGTCCTGATACTTGGATAATACATGTAATTATTCCATCTGGGACAAATCTTACTGTGTCATGTCACAAACCAAGGGGGAGAAAAAGCGTGGCCAGAAAGAACACAGGCGATTACAACCTATAACAATAGCAAAAGGTGGCCCAGTCTACACATCCAGTCTGCACGTCCCTATTATGGATGCTCTGAAATCAGTTGAAGAATGTCCGATATTGATTTAACTTAATTAGTTAACAAAACTGATTATACAGTAAAAGCTCTGTTATCCAGCATGTTCGCGGACTGGGGAGTGCCAGTTAATCGAATATTCTGGTTAACAGAGTTACCAATGGAATACCATTTTTCAAGGAATTAGAGTACAATTAAATGAATAAAATATAAAATAGTATAGAGGTACTCTCAAATCCAGTATAAGTACTGCACTGCAGAGGGGGTGATTTCTTGAAGCACTTAGGTATATACACGTAAAGTTTTCTATATAGTAGGTTATGACACCTCATATCACTATGGGCAGCACATGGTGTTCAACTAGATCACTAACAATACACTTAACACTAAAACTATACAGAAGATAATTTAATATTTCTTTAATGATTCAGAAGGTACTTCAGGATCTTGCAGGGCCTTGGGGTCATCATTATCAACATCAATTATCATTGTAGATATAGAAGGTGTAGGAGATTGGGCTGAATCGGTAATCACTCAATGACATATCCTGAAAGCTACTTTTTTGAATAAATCCCTGATATTAGCTTGCTTACTTGTCTTCTGCCTCTTTTCCATAAAAATAGAGCATAGAATATGCAACTGCATAATGTGCTGGGCAGTATACCAGTCCCAGTTATTAGACTGAAGATTTGTATTTGAAGATATCAGAAATGCTGGTTAATTGAGTGCTAGATAACAGAGCTTTTACAGTATTTAGTTAACAAATGGTGCAATTTTTGTGTTTACACCAGGCCTGCTTAGGATGTATGGGTTTACAAAGATGAACCAGTGTTCAGGAGCCATCGCACCACATGCAAACCCTCCCATCAAACCCACAAAGCCTGCTACAGCCTGGGTCTTGCTAGAATGCAGTGAAACTGTCTTGTTACAGAAGGCAGGATTAGAAAGTTCCTTGGTATTTTGGCTTGTATAAATAGAAATATGTTTAAACAAGACAACTCAAAAATCATCATCTTGTTCTCTCAGGTTTAACAACTACTAAGCACATACAGCTGAGATAACGGATGCCAATATCTCCTCCTTTTACTCACTTCCATTTTTTTATTCTATCACTATACTCTTTAAAAGTCTGCTTTAAAGCAGCCTGCTTTAACACTTGTTAAAGTATTAAAGTAGCCCCCCCCCCCAAAAAAAAAGGGGGGGGGAGGGGGAGAGAGGCACATTTCAAACAGTGTTATATTATGCAATTTTCAGAACTGGCTGATAGACCATTTATGAAGATGCTTACACTTACTCATTTTCAAGAACTATTAGCAACAACAGTTTCTCATAACTATTAACTGGAATGGAATGAGAATCATTAATACACAAGTTACCAGAATGCTATTTTCTCTGCAAATTTAGAAATAACCACAGTACCCACCCATGCCAGAGAAGGGGTACGTTTTTTCTCCTTTAAAATTAATTTATGTTTGCAAAAGTACCTTTTGAAATCTGAACCATTACATATTGCCTGCCTGAATATGAAAAGATAATTAATGATGATACAGGAGTTCTTCCATCCATCTCAACAGGTATTAATCCTGAAAATTTTCAATAGATTTTTTTTTTTTTTTTAAACCAACAGTAGCTGCTTCATTCCTCATTACAGACAAATATCTCTAGGGTGTTTATCCATTTTCATTACATCCTCTGGTATGTACTGAGGACAGGACTGTAGGTAAGCTGTTTGCTGACAAGAACTGATGCATTAAAGAACACTTATTCCCTCCACAAATATCAAACTATTAGGGTCCCCTTCACAATCCCTCCCCCAAAAGGGAAGGAAAGAGAAGCACATCCTCTTTGGTTTCAAAATCCCACACTACATCCTAGATTTATCTAACTCTTGCCCAGATCCTGGTCCCCAGAAAGGTACACATTACATTTTTTGTAAAATCAGATCAGTCCTAGCATTCTAGCTTATTTTATTACCAAAACAAGCTGCACAAATATTTAACTGATTTCAGTTAAAAAGATACTTTCTAATGTTACTTGAAGATTATGCAGAAGTTCCAAGGTGCAGCAAAATTTTCCATGGCACCCTGCATAAATCAGGTCAAGTAGTTTCATGGAGAATTAATGTACCACCTCTCTCAATGAGCATGCAGCCATTCCTTGCAACATCATTATTAAATAGTTAAGTGCCAGTAGTACTCTGCTCTTTTACAACATAAAAACATAGCAGTTTCTGCCTCAAGAAGCCCACCATCTAAACCAGGGTTGGGGAACCTATGGCCCTCAGGCTGAATCCAGTGCATGGCTTGTGTTGATCTAGCTACTGAGGCTTGGGGCTCGGCATCCCCGCACACCCAGCAGTGTGAGCCAGGAATGGTACTCCAGACACACGGGGGACACTGTGGCTGGAATGCCAGCACTGGCTCCCGGCTACAGGAGGGGGGGGGGAACCCTGACCTTCACACGCCCAATCAGGGCAAGCTGGGGCCACATCCAGCCTGCAGGCTCTGTGCGTTTCAGGGAAGCGTTCCCGGCAGGCATCACCTCTGTAATTCCCATTTAAAAGCTGGCTCCCCACAAGCACCAGCTCCTACCTCTCCCTTTCCACCGCCCTCCCCCCCCCCCATGTAAATATGTATCGGATGAAATTTTCAGCAGATACACATTTACACAAATAAATGCATTTTAACATCCCTAGTCATGACCCACCTCGGGCCTCTGCAAGTCTAAAGTCCAAGCCCCAAGCTCCACTACCCAGGGCTAAGCTTACATGCCTGCCCCCTGCTCTCCACACACACACACACACACACAGGTCAGAAGCCCCTGGGCTTCAGCTTTGGCCCCTCCACCTGGAGTAGCGGGATTCATGAAGGCTCAGGTTTTGGTTCCCCCTTCAGGGATCATGTAGTATTTTGTGTTCTCAGAAAGGGATCACAGTGCAATGAAGTTTGAGAACCACTGTACTAGACAATGATTCTTCAACCTACTTTTATTTTCTTTCACTCAGCAAAGTAAGCCCCCAAAATCCTGGTAAAGCGTCTAGCACATTAAGAATCAAGCTACTGGAGAGGCTGCAGCAGCAGAAGACTCTCTTGAACCTTTTGTTCTACTCATTATTTCTTAAAGATCAAGGGAGGAAGACAGCTGAAAAAAAAAAATCAGTCAATCCCAACAGAATACAACTACAACCTATCTAGCAAGGGCTACATTCACTTCCACTCATCAATTTAAGAATAGGAAAACAGATAACTAGTTATAAGCCTTAGCCAAACAAAAGTAGAAGCAGCTTAATGGGACTGAACACTTTTTTAAAAAAACATTTGGTAACCAACCTGCATTTCATTTCCCTCCTCCCCACAACTGTTACATACACAGACAGGATTAGTGCCTGCAGTTCATAGAAAGCCATTATTGAGCAAAGAAATGGTTCCCCTTAAAGAGATGAATTATAGCTAACATAAAAAGCTTTGAATGCCAATCTGTTCAATTCATCTTTGACCAGTTGTCTGAAGGGGGAAAGATATCTCAGTTGTGAATTTGTGATCTTAGTACATATGTTAAAAAAGTTGGCTAATGAATTAAAGATGATAAAACTAGCTCACAAAGCAAGATAGGAACTAAGGCTGTCAAATGATTTTAAAAAATCACGATTAATCACGCAATTTAAACAAATCATGATTAATCGCACTGTTAAACAACAACAAAATACCACTTTGGACATTTTCTACAATTTCTACAATATATTGATTTCAATCACTACACAGAATACAAAGTGCACAATGGTCCCTTTATATTTATTTATTAGAAATATTTACACTGTGGAAAAAAAGGTTATAATTTCTCTCATAAGCATTGCAATGCAATATCTAATTATGTACAAAAAAACCCAAAAAACCCTGCATTCAAAAATAAAACCATGTAAAACATTCACACTCACAGGTCCATTCAAGCCTAGCTCTCATTCAGCCAATCACTCAGACAAACAAGCCCAGTTACAATTTGCAGGGGATAATGCTGCCTGCTTTTTGTTTACAAGGTCACCTGAAAGTGACAACAGGCATTCACATGGTACTGTTGTAGTTGGGGTTGCAAGATATTTGTGTCAGATGTGCTAAAGATTCATGTCCCCTCATGCTTTAACCCCCATTCCAGAGGATATGCGTCTATTCAGATGGTAGGTTCTACTTGATAATGATCCAACCAGTGAGACTGATGCATGTTCATTTTCATCATCTGAGTCAGAGTACACCAGCAGAAGGTTGATTTTCTTTTTTGGTGGTTCAGGTTCTGTAATTCATGTACAAAAGTGTTGTTCTTTTAAGATTTCTGAAACCATGCTCCATACCTGGTCCCTCAGATTTTGCAAGGTACTTCAGATTCTTAAACCTTGCCTTGAGTAAGGTTGCTATCTTTAGAAATTCCACATTGGTACCTTCTCTGCATTTTGTCAAATTGACTGTGAAAGCATTCTTACAACGAACATGTGCAGGGCCATCATCCAAGCCTGCTATCACATGAAATGTATTGCAGAATGCGGGTAAAACAGAGCAGGAGACATACAATTCTCCCTCAAGAAATTCAGTCACAAATTTAACTAATGCATATTTTTAAAAGCACATCATCAGCATGGAAGCATGTCCTCTGGGTAGCCGAAGTGTGAAAGAGGCATATGAATGTTTGGCATATCTGGAACATAAATACCTTGCAATGCCAGCTACAAAAGTGCCATATGAATACCTGCTCTCACTTTCTAGTGATGCTGTAAATTAGAAGCAGGAAGCAGTACCTTCCGCCAATGTAAACAAACTTGTTTGTCTTAAGGATTGGCAGAACATGAAGTAGGACTGAGTAGACATATAGGCTGTAAAATTTGTCATTGTTTTGTTTATGACAGCAGTTATGTAACAAAAAGGAAAAAAATCTACAACTGAAAGCTACCTTTTCCTGGTTAAAAGACTGCACTTCAGTATTGTGTGAGGAACTGAAAAATGATTATCTTTTGTTTATCATTTTTACAGTGATAGTCCCCCTCCCCTTGATCACTGTTTTTGGTTAACCCACTAATTATTTTGGAATTCTAAAAAACAAATGCTTGGCTGTTTTGTTGCTGTTATATATAGCTATCTAGAGTTTAGTTTTATATCAGCTTATTATCGGATATCTGCTTAGCAAACCTATGAATAAAATAACTTCTAAACATGGTGTTAAGATGGAGGGTATAATTATACTTGTTTTATTAAATAAAATTATTTCAAAAATAGAACTATTGATAACATTTGGGGGGGGGGGAATCCTCAAATTTTGATATTAACCATCTCAATATGTCAAGGACTGAAATCTGGCATATAAGTTATTTATTCAAACCAAGATCTTTTACAATCTTTCTGCCCATCCCCAGAAACACACAAATTATATACACACACATCCCCCCATCATTGGGGGAAAAGTTACAAACCTTAGGTTTGCTCCTTAACGTTTATTAAACATGTTAGAATATTTAAATAAAGGAAACTGCTAACAATGCAATAATATATTAGTAACGTCTATCTGTATAGTACATTAGTTGAGTGGTCAGTTAACATACTGAATTTTCAAAACAAAACTATAAGAGCCCTTTACAGTGAATAAATCTCTCTTTCTTAAGGAAATGCCTTCTGAGGTATTAAGATCTGATAAGTCACAAAGTTGCCAAAAATGTTTCAAATATATGAAAAATTTAAAATTAATTTTGTTATTGTAGAAGCATACAATCTTTCTTAGTTGTCTGAGATAAGGCAATGCATAAAGAACCACACTGATAATTTGTTCAAAATTAAGTTTAGAAGTTAATTTTTTTAGATCATGGGTTCTCAAACTGGGGGGCGTGCCCCTCTGGGGGGGGCATGAAGAAATTCCAGGGGGGCGCGAGGCGACCCAGCCACATACACCCTGGTCAATCCCACCCCAAGTTTTGCTGCTTTTTTGGGGGAGGGAGGGGGGGAGGGAGGGGTTTCTCAAAAATCAAAAAGGGGGCATGATGCCAAAAAGTTTGGGAACCACTGATTTTAGATGTTACTAATCTGGGGGAAAAATCACAGACTGTGAACAAGGATGTTATACTGACTTTGTACCCCCCCAAAATTCTCAGTATTACATTAGCTGAATACAGAATTATTTGATAATAAGTCTTAACATCCTTCCACAAAAACAATAAATCTTAAAGGAAATTTTAACATATCACCAACTATTATGACCTAGCAAAGTAATACATAGTATTAAAGGTAATTGAAATTTTTTTTGTTAAAAATAAATTCTCTGTGATGAGAAGCATGTAAAGGCACTGGCATATGATGACATAGTTACCACTGAACAAATCTATCTACAAGAACGAGAAAAGTCCATTCTCCTTTACACAAATTCTGTGGGGCTATAACTTTTAAAAAATTCTCATTTAGTATTCCTTAAAATGGGATGAATTTTTCAGACACAGTGTAAAATTAAAGTGATGTTTATGTAATCATTACTGTCACTGTTGTCCACTGAAATGAAATAATTAAAATCAAACATGGGAACTCAATAGTGTCTTGCTGAAAAATAAACGTGTGATGTGAAAGCTGCTCAGTCAAACAACCTTTTAGTTGTTATATTCAGTGTAGTAAACCCAGGGCCTAACACTAATCACAAAAATTTTAAATATCAAAAAGTTATAAATGTTATACCTTTCAAGTATACAAGTACAATATGAAACATTCTAACACTTTATTTAAAAGCTTACTTCACATTGCATGAGGCTTTGTCTATAATAGCTCTTTCATCATTTTGTTGTTCAGAGGTATGAAAAAACAGCTCTCCGTACAACAAAAAAATTAATGACAAAAAGTTTGAGTGCGGACTGTGCTTTATCAGAGGACCATATTCCCAGAGATGCTACTGCCCCTCACTGGAGATGGTTTTATTTTGGTTCCCAGGATTGCTCTTTCCCAGTGATAATGAACAGCTAAACAACACACCTTACAATGGCATGGATGCAGTAGCACAACTATGCCATTGCAAGGTTTGCAGTATAGTCACAGTCTAAAAATATTAAAACAGCAAAGCAGTTTCACACAAAACTAGCATTCTTCCTCTTTACCAAAGTATTTTATTTGTATTTTATTTATCAATTTATCCTGAAGGGTTATTTAAGTCAATTTGGCTTCTCCAATGAGACTGAGATTTTGTTTCACTGATTCCACAGAAAACATGCTCAGTTTAAAAGAAAAAGAGGAAGGTTAAGGTGGAGATGTGCAAGCTAAATTATGCTTTCGTTCATGACACCTCTCCCACCACATTTCCTGCAGTGGGTTTGCACAGGTGTAACTGACTAGTCTTATATCCGGAACTTGTTTATAAATAAGTCTATTGATGCATGAGAATGAATAGAAACTAGATCATTCTCTTGTACCTACAGGCACTAAGTAAGGCTAAGAGGATGAAAAGTTACTCACTTATATGCTTAATTTAATGGATAAACCAAAACAACACACACACCAAGCAGATCTGCTAAACAAAGAGATGTCATTCTTATTGTCCATAGTGAATTTTCAGAATTGTACTTTTTATCTAAAGAGGACTAGAATCCTGACTGTTAATGTTCTAATTTTAAACTAAGTCAATTTCAAATAAATGGTGCCTTTCCAACAAACTGCCCTCCTTGTACCTAGGTTTTTCTGACCACAGCTAATGTGTTATTTAAAATTTTATAGCTCAGTGTACCAAAATATCTATTTGGCAGCTTGAGATTCTTAGCAACTTGTCAACAGATGTATGGTTTGAGGTTCTGATAATCTGTTATGCTTTGCACATGTGACCTTGAATTGTATGCAAGGTGTATTTCTACACATACTATATACTACAGGGATAGGGTACCTTGTTCTATAGTTGTAAAATCTTTAAACATCTTTGCTTGTCTGTAGAAATCAATTCCATAATTCAAGGAATTTTTTTTAGCAGAGCCACACTAAGCTACCTATCTTGTTAGCACTAAAGAATTAAATAGGGGTCACTGTAGTGAGAGCTTATTATTCATTTTTACAAAATATACATCACAGTACAGTTACTAATTTACAATTATCAAAATAGAACAGTTTGTCAAAATAAAAAGCATTCTTTGCCTGATGTTTCACTTGACCATTTGAAATGGTTCTATTTATTAGTGTAGAACCTTGTTTACTCTCTCTCTCTCTCTCTCACTCACTCACTCACTCACACACACTACATTCCCACAAAAATATTAAAAGAACATTTGAGTTGCCAAGTCAAACACTCAGAATTTAGGAAAAGTTAGAATTAAGAATGCCCATGCAACCTTTACTTGGCCCTGTTATGTAACATGTTATCTTGGAAGTTATCTACTATATATTTGAGTGTGCCTGTCAGTCCAGCCGTCCGTTTGTTCAAGAACTCCTCCTAAACTGTAAGAGGTAGGAATGCCAAATTTGGTATACAGCTTCCTCTTATAACTTAAAGCAGGATAAAGGTTTGGCTGTGTCAGGAAAACGGGATGTGCCTAAAATGGGATTGCTTCTCAGAAAGTCACACAAAAAAAGAGAGAATCACCAGGCAAGTAAAAGGGGCTGGCTGGGGCACACACACCCCCAATCTGGGACTGCCCTAGCCCCGAGCCTTCCACACACACCTCAGCGCCATTTAGGGAAGGTGGAGTAGAAGATGCTCCCCTCGCATCCCCAATTTGTATAGGAACATTGCTGACTTCTCCCCTTTGCCAGGCAGCAAGGGGAAAGTGAACAGTTGCTGCATTCCTCACTCTGGCTGGGGCACACAGGTGGCAGACAAACTTGGACCTGCCCCAGTTGAGGGACATGTACCCCTCCCACACTGTGCCTGCTGGTGCTGCAGTGACTATTGAGAGGCGCTTTCCACCTGGCTCTAAGCTGCTACGATGAGAGGGGGCTGGGAAAATCCTCTGTTCCCAGAGCAGCCTGCATACTGAACCCCTCATCCCTAGCCCCACCTCAGAGCAATGATTTAAATTAAGTATGTACAGTTTCATTTTATTTTCCAAAAAACAAAAATTAATTGAGTTAAGGATCCAAGAAACACCAAGTAAATCTTCTAGTTTATTCATAAGGAATATCATACAAAATATCTACAAAAGATTTGTAATTTGGCAAGACCCAATCCTGATGATGTGCATGTATGGGTAATATTTAAGGAATACTATATTTATGTTCAAAATACGCTTTATGGACTAGGAATAGAAATTAGTCACCAGAAGGTGATGTATCCTCAGGGATGGGCCATTCAAGCAAGAGTGAGTTGTCACTCCTCCCTTATCAGCAAGTGAGATAACGCAAGGCTCAAAGGACTAGCTTTGCTTCCTCTCAAAACTATGCATGGAAAACCATCAGAGGCACAATTGAATGATTAAAACCTCTTGCAGGTGAAAAGGGAACATTACAGACAGAACTTCATACTGACTGTGAATATAACCCAAAGGCTATATTCAGAATAGAACCAAAGGCTTCTTGCAGTATTACACAGAAGGGACAGAAGCACTATGGATCCATTCATTGGGTATACTCAAGAGCAGGTTAGACAGGCATCTGTCAGGGATGATCTAGATCGGGGTGGGCAATAACTGTTGATCGGGGGGGGCCACTCCAAGGGCTGCACTCTTCCATGATATTAATGGAGATGGTGTGGGGTCTGGAATGGAGTTTGGGTGCAGGAGGGAGCTTGGGATAAGGGATTGGGATGCAGGAGGTGGTGTGGGATCTGGGAAGGAGTTTGTGTGAAGGAGGGAGTTGTGACCTGGGACAGGAGTAGAGGAGGGGGGTGCAAGGTCTGGGAGGGGTTATGGGTGCAGAAGCAGGGGTAAAAAGGAGTGCAGGAGGGGGACAAAGAGCTGGGGGAAGGCTGGGGTGCCAGAGGCAGGCTGTGGCTGGAAAACACTTACTTAGGCAGTTCCTGGCCAGCAGTCCTGCCGGTCCCTGTCTTCCTTGCCCCTGCACCAGCTGACTCTGAATGCTGCGAACCCAGAATGGGGAGGGGTACATCATGTGCTGCCTGTCCTGCCAACAAGCAGCTCGCATTGGCTGGAAACCGGCCAATGGGAGCTGCAAGATTTTGCAGCAGCAGTGGAATCCTCTCTTCCCCTCTCCTGGCTCACAGCATTCAGAGAGCTGCCCTGAGCACAAGGTGGAGGTGGGGTAGCCAGGGAGCCTGGTGGAGGCACCAGCAAGCTGGATTCAGTCCACAAGCTGTATTTTGCCCACTCCTGCTTGGTTCTGCCGTGAGGGCAGGAGACTGGATTTGATGACCTCTCAAGGTCCCTTCCAGTTCTAGTATTCTATGATTCACTAAGGAAATATCATGGGGAATCTGGATGCTTTTATGAAGTTTTGGGTCTTGCTCTGCAAAACACTAAAGTTCTAGGGGAAAGCCTACTTTATTAACTATTGGTAAGGGTAGACACAGGTTTGCAGCCTATGATTTTTTACTGAACACTTCTGTTTCCATTCATTTTCTTTCATTTCTAGTTAAATTTTTATTGGCTCTTATAATAAAACAGTAGGTGGTTTACTTATGTGCTCACAATTGTTGTGTGGTTTAAGGTAAAACTGGAATACACTGCACCTTTGGGTGCAGAGGATCTGGAATTTCTCAGTAGACAGTGCCAGGGGCTGGATATTACAGGAGTACAATTCAAAGGGACTAAAGTGCACTTACTGTTAAACTACGAGGTGAACTTAGGACAGACATTGTCTAGGGGGGGGAGAGCACTGTCTCCATGGGGGGCAGGGAAGGCAGAACCACAGCAGGGACCTGGCATGAGCCAGGACTTAGCTGTCCCAGCTTGTGCCTGGTCCCAGATCACTGCAGGCTCTTACTATATTTAAAAAGCAGAGCCGCAGCGGTCCCAGAGCCAGCGCAAGTCAAGACTGGTCAGTTCTGACTCACACTGCCCCCCAGAGATAACCCCCTTATCGACTTATCGAATAATCAGTGGAAATTCCATCGGCTACTCAATTAGCTTACTAACCACTATTTAACATCCCTAATAGGAACTTCATGGAAGAGACAGGAATGAAAGCCTTTCTAAAGAACTGGATTCTATCTTCCTTAACCACGCGTCCATCCTTTTTCTATCTGCAATCCTGCCTCATTCACTACGTATCTTCCAATTCCTGTCAATAAATGTTGACAGGAGTACCACAGAAAACAAAATAATTCTCTACAAAACCTTGATTCATTCCAAGAGTGTGCTCTATCATGTGCACCTACTAATGGACTATCTGGTACCAGTAGCAGGTAGTTGTGTTCTGAGGACCAGCCACTAGAAGAGAACAAGACACACTTTGCCAGTGGGGTTCATAAGTATTTCCTGATGGAACAAGATTAGACACAAAACTTCTGGGTTCAGGAGGAACCTATGCTCTATTGTGTTCCAAATCTGTCGCTATCCGCCATTACATCTAATCAACCCTTTGTGCTTCTGTCTCGCCACCTTCAGTTCCTAACCTGGTTTATAGGAAACTGGGTATCTCCTCTGACTTGCGCAATTTTCCCTACCCCCTTCCTCACTCCTTTCCATTCCAGAGAAGCGGATTTCTCTTTGATGCCAGCTATGATGCCCAATGCCACAGCAACTCCTGGCTGCCAAGAAGAGCAACTGCAGGGAAATTCTTGCTTCAGAATGGTGCATACACAGTATGGTGGCAAATAAGATGAAATCTTGGGAGAATTTACCTACCAAACTCTAACAAAAAACAACAACAAATGGTCTGGTAGCACTTTATAGACTAACAAAACACGTAGATGGTATCATGAGCTTTCGTGGGCACAGCCCACTTCTTCCTCCTACAACATAATGTTTAATTTACTTGGACAAAATCTGTGGCATGATTTTTCATAAATGCTCACACTAACAATTCTGACTGAAGTTAATTCACAATCTCAGGTTCTTAACACCTCTGAAAATTAAGCCATTAATATTTGTGGAAGGAGCTGGACTGTATTGGAGAGTGAAGTCCTGAATGTATTCCATTCACAGATCAGTTGTACTACAGTACTCTGCTGCCCAACAATGTCTGAAACCTATATGGCTGATCTGAGACTTTTTACTTACAGAGTTGACATTCTCAATATCCATTCAATTGTTTCTGCTAAGATGGCAGCAGAAAAGGGCGTAATGAATATTCATTATTGAGCGACTATGCTGTAGTGTGAATGGCTAAACACAAAGAGCTAGAATAAGGACCAGAAACTCATTTCATATGACCTACAAAAAGTTCACATGGCAGCTTTAGCTTACAACTAACCTATGCCAGATTGAAACCAGTGATTTAGGGAAGGAAAACTGCAGGAAGGATTCTGTCTGACACAGTTCCTGGCCTCTCCTGGGGGGAGAGTACATGTCTGGGGGGGAGGGCTCCCCACTCTGTCCGGCACTGTCTAGGACGGGGGGGGGGGCCACTTACTTGGGCCGGTGGCTGGCAATATGGCAAGTCCTGATCCCACCTGGACACTTTGTTGGTGGTGTAGCCACCCCCTTGTGGTCACACTGTACGATAGTTGTCCCTCCACTCAGTCCCCTCCTTTTCCATGTTATGGAAAACAATAGAATTCCATGCACATCCCATTTACTTGGCACAACCTAACTTAAAGCAAGGTCAGGATTTGGTGAAAAGGAAGCTACATACCAAATCCGGTAGTCCTAGCTCTACCATTTAGGAGGAGTTCTTGAACAAACAGACTTGCAGACAGATAGACTCACTGACAGACCCACAAATCTCTAAAATAAACATATAGATAAAAGTCCTGAAAGGTTGTGTCAAGTTTCTGCTTGTTGTTTACATTTCTGACTGGTTTCAACTGTGGCATCCCCTCATGGCCTGCCAAGACACAACTCACCTAGCTGTGGGTGTCTGCTGGTACATGTCCATGTCCCAAGTCCAAAGTAGCAGTGCTTTAGCTCTCTGGCCAAGTCACACTTCAGTCCCAACCCTTCCAGGATGGTAAGGGACAAAGGAATTCAGAAACCACATCTCAGAACAGGGTCATCCAAGGGACTCCACCATTCTACTTAAGGTTTGCCTTCAAACAGTCTATGCTTCTGTCAATGCCCCACAAACTGGTCATCAATTCTAGAAGAAGTTTATCAGGCCAGCAAGCTAGCTTAGTCTCTGGTCTGCAGGTGAATTAGGTCTCCTCTTTTTAACTTGCTTCTCCATGTCTGACATAATGTTGCAGATGTAGCAGAGTGGGGCCATCTGGGGCCACAAGCTCTCCTTAACCCTTTGGTTGCTGGCGTAGGACCTATCTGTCCCTTCACGCATTATAAAACCTGATCTTTTCTACTCTGGAAGACTTTGGTTACTGGAAAACTAGTGAAACACAACAAGAAGATGAAAGATGAGCAGTTAAGAATTGGAGAAGTTTAGTCAGACAACTTAATTTTGTTTTTGTTACTAGCTATAAGACCAATGGTTTATTAGCACTACAGAGAAATATCTGTCAAAGGTTCAACATGACCATTACTTCCATTAAGGAGTGACTTTAAAGTACCCCAAATCTCTTGAAAAAAGTGCTCCAACAAAACCAAGGAGGACCACGTCTGATTACTATTGGTATTTCCAAGATTAAAAAAACAAACAAACAAACAAAAACCCACACACACACACACACACACACACACACACACACACACCAAAAAAACCCACAACTTTTGAAAACCAAACAAGTCTCCCAGGCCTCAACATTACAAAGATGAAAAAAGGGACAAGCACACATTATAAAAATCCGATGTGAACGACTAGCTGACTAGTCTCCCCTCTTCTCTCCCGCTGCTACTATCAGAAAGAGGCAACAGGGGAGGGGGAGAGAAGTGGGGGTACTTCAAAGTGGCAGCACCATGTAGAGCCTGGGACCAGCTGGGGTGTCCCTAGGCTGCACGTGGCGTTTCAAAGTGGCAGTGCCGCGTGGAGCCTGGGATCAGCAGGGGACTCCCCCACTGACCCTGGGCTCCATGCAGCACTGCCGCTTTGAAACCCCATGGGGAGACTGGCCTCAAGCTCCATGCAGCGTTTCAAGACGGCAATACCGCATGGAGCCCAGAGTCAGCGGGGGAGTCCCCAGCTGATCCTGGGCTCCATGTGGCACTGACACTTTGAAATGCTGCGAGGAGCCTGGGGACACTGCAGCTGGCCCCGAGTTCCCCACAATGTTTCAAAGCAGCAGTGCTGCATGGAGCCTGGGGTCAGCTTGGAAGTCTCCTGCTGACCCAGTGCTCCACGCGGCACTTTCGCCTTTGAAGTGTAGCAACAGCCCTAGGACTAAATCACAATGTGATTATGTTTAGTATTAGCATTTGTTCAATATTTTTATTTGTAGTATGAATAGCTGGTTTTCTGTGGTGAATCAGATATTGTATAGCAACAGCAAGTCCACAAAGACCATTAATACTTACTATCACAGCTGAAAATTGTATGTTTTATTCGTAGGAATAATTGCTTTAAATGTTTTCCCTTAGTCATAATTCTCTATTTGCAACTAAACAATTATTTCTTATAATCAAATGTGATGTCAATGGCTTGCAGCATCAAATACAAGATGAAATATTCCTATCGGAAACAGCTCAAGTATATATTGCTAGTAATACATTTTTCAAATGTTTCCCGAGGCAGCAGCAGTTCCTTTAAATTGCTCTTAATATATCAAGATTTTGTGGGGTTACATATTGATAGTAAGCATTTTCAGATGAGCCTACTCACATAAGAGCATTGGACAGTTAGCTGACATGATAAAGCTGAAATGGATAGCTGACATGAAAAAGCAAGAATGTCTTGCTAGTTAATCTCCACCGTCTTATTCTTTTCTTTTTTCATTCCCTTGCAGAAGGTCTTTGTATCACTAGTGCATTCGTAGGGGCACAACCTTTTAGGGAATTCAACCTCACATTAAAAAATAGCTAAGAACTGATTTTTTTTTCCTTCAGTACAACAACAGTAGAAGGGTTGTCAATATTAGAACTCTAAACAGCACAGTTTTAACCTCACAAATCTGTCCAAAAAAGCATAATTTTTATAAGTTTGTGTACAAAAGCCCATTGAAATCAAATGTTTAACTTATAATTCATCAATAAAGTTCAATTTTGGGTGCAGCTGAGTTTTCCCCATACATATGTTCTAAATGTCGTTTGTTTGTAATATTTGATCCCACCATGGAATTCATGACAATGTAATTGTTAAAATGATTCTGATAAGTTCTGTACTAAAAACTAATCTCATGAGGGACTGTGCTAGTGAGTATGCTCAGAGGCAAATTGAGGATATATGATTGGGATGGCTTAAACAATATTCATACAATTATAAACATATTAAAAGCAAAAAACCAGATCATGCAATCCAGAAAATGTATACATGTGAATTAAATGTTATGGATGCTTAAAATGTGCAAAATATTATTTATGGCTCCAGTGGCAACATCCAAGATCCCCTAGTCATGAACCAGAATCCCCAATTTAGACACTGTATGAACAAAGAACAAAAAGACAACCCTTCATCAGAGGGCTCACAATCTAAGAAATGACAAGATAAAACATTCAATACAGACCAGCACAAGAAAATAATGAAACAATACTGGCCAGCATGACAATCAGTTGTCACAACAAATTAGCCACCTAATCATTATTAAGTATTTTGTAGGCAAAGCAGAGTTTTGAGGGCAGATTTAAAGAAGAACAATGAGGTGGTACTGTGGCTGTTTACAGAGAGCTCCTCCCATGTCTGAGGGACAGCATGGGAGAAAGCACAAATGATCTTTTCTGAAAACTGAAGTAGCAGGCGATGACAGCTAGTATCACTGGCTGATTGTAGGAGGAAATTGACATCTCAGTAGCATGTGATATATGGTAAGTAGCAAGGGGATTGTACAATAGGCCTTAAAAGTGAAGAGCTTATATTTGATGCAACGCAGAAAGGGACGCCAGTGGGGGAATGCAGAAAGAGTGGAGACACGATCAAGCTGGGAAAGTTATATGTGCTGCAGTATTTTGAATGTATTTGAGCACAACAAAACTGCATTTATTTGTCAAGGATAGAATAGAAGTGGTTACCATAACTGAGAAAAGAAATTATGACAATCTGCATAAGAGTTTCAGTTGTGCAAATGGAAAGGAAAGGCCACATTTTAGAGATGTGCAGAAAGACTGGTAAAATTTAGATGCAGTTTGGATTGGAGGAGCTAGAGAGGGGCTGAGTCAAAGATGACGCTCAGATTATGGGTCTGAGTGACAGGGAGCTTGGTGGTGTTATCCACAATGATAGAGACAAGAGGGAAAGAAGCAGAAAAATTTTGGGGAAAGATTAGGAGCTCCATTTTGCCCACACTGATTAAGCTGATGGCTGAACATCTACAAAGATGTCAGGGAAACAGCCTGAGATTTTAGTTTACATCAAAGACAAAAGATCTGGATAGAGATAGAGCATAGAACAAAGTTCATCATAGAGATTATATCTGATCCTGTGTTTGCAGATCAGATTACAGATTCAAGGTGCAGGGAGGAGAATAACAGGTAACCAAATATGATGCTCTGTGGTCAAAATTCCCACTGAATTTTAGGGGGCTGGAAAGGATCCTCCAAAGGATACACTGGAGGAGCCAGAGAGGAAGTAGAACCAAGTGAGAATTGAGTCTCAGAAGCCAAGCAAGAACAAGATGTCATAAATAAGAATCTGATACATTAGGAGCATAGGAACAGCCATACTATGAAAAACCAAAGTTCCACCTTTCCAATAGTGACCAATACCAGGTGTCCCAGAAGGAATGAACAAACTGGGGAAGGCTTGGGCTCAATTATGACATTTTTCAATGACATTAGTGATCTTTCCTGAATGACACTTATTGTTACTTTAAAGTAAAAGCAAACACAACAAACAGTGAATAAAGTACACAGTATCTTCCAAATGTAAAGGGCAAAATTAAAAGAAACAAGATGTTATTTTTCATCATGGGTCTGTCTGTATAATACAAGGCTATACATTTACTATAGAACTTACTATACAAATGACTTTTTTCACTGCTAAGAGATAGGAATGTATGAGCAAATTTTCATTACTTTCTACTCCATAAACCCTCATACTAGCTAAAGATTACACCAGAAAATGAGTGATGATTCACATGAGATACAGTAGTTCTCATTAAACACTGATGTTGGAAGCTCAAACAAGACGGTTCACTGATGGAAATTCTGCAAACCTGTCACTTTGGTAACTCAGTTGTTTCCCATGTAATCCAAACTTTCATTTGAAAACAGGTTCCAGCTCTTTCTGTTGCAAAAATAAGCCTACCTTGCATTAACAATAAGACCTTGTCTTTAGTACCGTGGTCCGTTCACCTACGTTATTCACGTAGTTGAAGTTGCATAACTTAGGTTAAGCCAATGTAGTTAGGTCTGCTTACCACTGTATTTTCATCACAGTAAGTCAACAACTGACTCTCTCCCATTGACTCCGTTTACTCTTCTCATTTTGATGGAGTATCGCAGTCAATGGGAGAGCTCTCTGGAGTCAATTTATTAGAGTTGCCAGTTGGTTTCAGAAAAAAATACTGATCAACAAACTGAACCACACCAGGAAAAAGTTTGTTGAGCCAAAAAAACAAAACAAAACAAAAACAAAACACTGTGGCCCCTTTAAAAAACACGTGGTGAGGCTTTCTGGCCCTAATACTCCTTATAAAATGAGGTTTAAGGGTTATTTCGAAAGAAAGTTTTTTTTCCTCGAAATAACCACGTCTACACAGCGTTTATCATCTCGAAACAGGGTATTTCGAAATAGCACCCGGACACGATTATGCAAATGAAGCATGGGAAATTCAAATCCGCGCTTCATTTGCAATTTCACTCGGCTGCATTTGCATTCCTCTCTTGACAGAGGCATGCAGTGTAGACATACCCTTAGATATTACACTTATCCCCCACCCCATCCCCATGTCCAGACAAAACCCTTTCACATATATGGTGTTTTCAGCCTGGACTGACTGGTTCATCTGGGGCAAAAGCAGGACTTTCACGCTGGTTGGTAACCTGCTCATTGTGGTGATGACACAAGGTAAATCATCTAGGTACTGACTTCTCCAGCGTAGGGATGTAATAGTGTAGTTGATTAACCGATAAGCAAAAGCTTATAGGTTAATGCTATAAACTACACGCATTTCCCCTCCCCCACAAGTAAATTTTTTAGCAGGCTGGCCAGTATCCCAGCTCAATCCTGACTCATGCTGGGTCTGGGACCAACCCCCACTGCAGCTCTGCATTTAAAGTATATTAGGACCCAGGTGGGAAGGCAGCTTGGCTCAGTTCCAGCTCCCATGGGGTGCGGGAGCTCAGACCCCCGCTAAACAGGGGCTGCTATCTCTCTACAAGAGGTAGGAGCACAGGACAACAGGCAGCCAGTCCTCCCCTCATGGACCAGCTCCCACCTGCAATCCTGTGCTGCTGTCTCTGATACAGAGGCAGCAGCACAGACTGGCAGGGGGCTCCTCGGGAGTAAGGCTGGAGTGCACTGGCTGCTGGGCCCACCCCCGGGTACTATAGAATAGTCGACTAACCGATAAGAATTCATGACTATTCAATTAACCGATATTTAACATCCCGGCCCCAGTGTCTTCCTACAATTTCCCCCTCGCATGTGTCCAGGAGGACAGACCAGTTATCCTACAATTCACTGATTAAGAATCACAGGGTGGGTCAGATTACTGATATGGGGGAACATGCCCACAGAACTCTGAGTGATGCACACAGGTGACAGCAGCAAGAATGAGGACACAGTAACTCAAGCATGATTTTGCAGTATGGTCACTCACACCTAGGGTAAATTAAACAGTGGACTCAGACCCAAGCGCCAATCACATTAATTAATTTTATAGTGAAGATATACCAAATACTGTAGTACTTTTGCCTTGTTAAGCACATTTTACAGAAATCTATCCCCATCCAAATAGCAGTAGCAAGTGTGAAGTAAGGCCCTTCCCCAGTCCTATATTCACAACTACGGATGTTAAATTTAGATTAATTAGCTAATTGAATAATCAATGCAATTTGCATCAACTATTCAATTGAAGTGTAAGGCGGAGACGCCCCTAAGGAAAAAGTGCTGCAGGGAGCATGGGGCCAGCGGGGGACTGCTTGAGTCCCCCACGGGCCCCATGTTCCCCATAGTGTTTCAAAGTGGAAACGCCGCATGGAACCCAGGATCAGCTGGGGACTCTGAGTCCCCAGCTGACCCTGGGCTCTATGCAGCGCTGCTGCTTTGAAACACCACATGCAGCCCAGCATCAGGCTCAAGGCAGCGTTTCAAAGTGTCAGGGCCTCATGGAGTGGGGGAGTCCCCAGTTGACCCCGGGTTGCAGGGAAGTGCCATGCAGAACCCAGGGTCAGCTGGCCAGTGCAGTGTAGCGGCATGCAGTGTAGCATGGAGCCCGAGGTCAGCGTGGGGACTGAGTCCCCTGCTGATCCCGGACTCCATGGCTTTGAAATGCACAAGAGCCCCTGCTGGGGACTCTTGTGCATTTCAAAGCAGGCATCCGCCTGCAGACCGGAGTCAGTGGGACTTCCCGCTGGCCCGAGCTGTATGCAGAGTTCCACATTCCTCCTTTGAAATGTACAAGAACCCCAGCAGGGGCTCTTGTACATTTCAAAGGAGGAATGCGGAAGTGCCTAAATGCCTAGTCAATTAACCACATTTTAACATCCTTAGTTAAAACCCTTGAAAATTAGCCTCTTTTAAAGGAAGGTAAATCTGCAGCAACTTTGGAGAATGCCTTTTATACATTATATTCAAAAAGACTACTTGTATGCTCAGGACCAATATCTAAACGTCACCATATCTTTCGGGATGCTTTGTAGCACTTGCCTTGAATTAAAATGTTAGTCGGTGGGGCTCATTAGGTTGAGTTTCTTCTACTTAAATTCTCATTTCACCCATTCCCAAAAAAGTATTTTAAAAATTATACTAAACTAGAAGTCTGTTCTGGTTTTCTATGTCCCTTTCCTTGCTGGCATTTTTAGTTTTATTTTACAAGCTCCCACCTTGTGTAGTAAATGCACTATGGTTCATTACTTCCAGTCTAGACCATGAGAAAAAGTGAAGTGGCACTGTTACAAAATGTCATTCAAATTATAATTTTAACACCACCAAAGTCTCTAATATTCAGAGTACAAAACTGGTAAACTTCAGCAATCTGAATACCAGCCAACAAAAAAAGCCCAAATCTTTGAAAACAAGTATTCTCAGTTAAGAGCTTCATCCAATTTCTCTTTGAGAACAGGAATAAGAGTTCCTTGATGTTAGGAGATGTGGTTATTTGGTTTGGCTACCTTCCTGAGAACTATTTTTGTTAACTGAACTGGTAGCCAAAGATCTCCCCTAAATTAAACAACTCCCTCTGATATTTCTCTCCTTTCCCAAACTGCATTTATGTTCTTTTCTCTCCATTATCTCATCTAATTTCAAGCCTTTGTTTCAATCATGTTCCCCCTTGTCTCTTCACCTTTAAAAAGGAAAGTGGGAAGTTAATCTTCCAGAACCTTTTGTTTTCTCTCATTTCAAAGAATATTATACCCCAGCAGTTCTCCTTCAAGGCAAAGGAGCCTGATTTCAGGTATTTCCAGGATCCAACACCACTTCTTTATTTGGCCAGAGTCCCATAATCACTGAAATGCAGGACTGGAAAGAATCTAAATAGGTTATTCAGTCCAATTTCCTACACTGAGTCAGGTCTACCTATTAATCTAAATTATATCTGACAGTATTTTGTCTAATCTATTCTTAAAAACCTTCAATGACAGATTCTGCAATCGTCCAAGGTAACTTGTTCTCATGCTTCCCTATCCTTACCATTATGAAGTTTTTCGTACTGTCTAACCTAACTTTCCCTTGTTGCTATCAGTAAATGAAATTGATGTAATCTTAATCTGATTATTGTTGTTCCTATGTACTCTACTGAAGCAGCACAAGTGTGATGCCTCTATAAAAAATTCCTTATGGAAAAACCTAACCACCACAAAAGTATGAGAAAATGCAAGGGTCCTTTTATCTCATTTAGAGTTTGAAACCTCAGAATATAATTTACTCAGGAAACTTCTGTCAAGTAGATCTAATACAAACCTGGTCAGTAGTCTAAGGGTATCCCTTCTGATAATTGTTTAACAGATTTTTCTGTCACCTAGCATTTTGACGTCTTACGGTCTCTTTATCAGTAATGCTTCCTCTTTCTCCTTATTAGGTGGTATCAAAATTAGAATTGTACATGGCCATCAATACAAAACCACAAGTTTCAATTCTCTTCTTGCTGAACAAGGCCTGGTCTTCATTTAAAACTTAGATCAAACTATCTGTGCCAGATAGGGAGCATGAAAAATTAACACCAATGATAGATGCAGTTAAGTTCTAGGATAGACACTGCAAGGTTGACAAAAGAAATCTTCTGTTGATCTAGTTATCAGCTCTCAAAGGGGTGAATTCACTACAGCAATGCAAAAACCCCTTACCTCACTGTAGCTAGGTGTCTACATTACAGCATTGTCACGGTAGCACTTGGACTGTAGACATAACCCAGTGCAGTAATTTATATTCACTTACAGCATTGCATTAGGAGTTCAAAATGGCATACAAAGGCAAAACCTAAAGGAATCTATCCTTGTTTCTTGAAAACAAGTTTAGAATATGATTCGTTATGTACAAATAGTGATTTGTTTTTTCTACACTAAAATGTACACACTTCCTTACAATAGCATAAAAACTAATGCAGCTAATTTCTTTCCAAAGTAAAGATTCTTAAAGATTTATAACAGATTAGGTAAAGTACTTAAAATCTAACTGAAGTCAGCTGCAATGAGCCATCAGCATCTACTGAAAGTCACAGAGCCCAGCTCTGTGAGGGCCCAGAAAACCTGTTCTTACTGTTAAGTCTAGATTGTTTTCAATGGGGGTGGCTCTTACTCACTCAACACAACTTTAAGCCTTATTCAGCAGCTTTCATAAAGTCTGATACACTCAGAATCCAATCAGATACCTATTAAAAATGGTGCATACCTCATTCCTCCAAAGAATGCTATGTTCCCTACTAGATTTTTCTAGAACCCTACTGGCTTTGAGTCACTTTTATCTTTAAAGGCCTTCTATGGGAAAGCAAATACAGAGCCTATTCTCAATAAAATCAAGCCTTCAGGGAACATCCTACCAATTTTCCATTTGATATTTCCTTCAATACAAAAATCCAGAATGCAAATTCTATAATCGGAAAAAAAAAGTTCCACCCTTCCCCAAAAAGGCTCTAGAGCCATTATTTTCCACTAAATCAGGGGTAGGGAACCTTTTTTGAACTGGGGGCAACTGACCCACAGACAAAAATTAGTCAGAGGGCCGCACACAAGTAAGAAGAAAAGTGAGAAGCCCCTGATTGAGGAGAAAGACATTCCCCATATTCCCCTTACACACCAGAGCCTAGTGGGGCCTAGGCTAGTAAATTTTGTGTGCTCCAGCCCTGCGGATGGGTGGCTGGGGGGGAGGGGCTGGAGCACCAGTGCAGGCTCCCTAGTGCTGAGCCTCGGGAGCCAGATTGAGGCAAGCCGGGGGGCTGCATTTGGCCCCGGGCCTGAGGATCCCCACCCCTGCTCTAAATTGAAAAAGTAGTGTTTTAGAGTCTTACAAACTAAAAGATAAAATCTCTTGAAGCTTGGAACTTCTGAAAAACTCCTAAAAATGTATTTACTGTGGTGTTACTGGTGCCAGGATAGGCCAGTTTTCATGTTTCCTGTGAGCCAGTTTTGTCCCCAGCTCAGACTGCAGCAGCCACGTTGCACCTAGATTATATAGCTCAAATTGGACTCTGCAGGGTGCAAAACAGCTGAGATGCAGATTTGCTTCAGCCACACCACTTCCCTTCTTCACGTCCTGCCTCCTCTCCAACTCAGAACATCCCTTGCACCTGGGACTGTTGAAGAAGGCAGCTTTGCAGCTGGGCATACAATACTACTATATTGGGGGGTATTCTCCAGGCAGACAATATGCCTGCCCCGTACTACCCACCTGGCATAAAGAGGATTCAGGGTAATAACTAACACACCTCCAAAGGAATGTCTACACTGCAGTTAAAAACATGCTCGTGGCCTGTGTTCGCTGTCTCAGATTCACGGGAATGTTTACCTGGAGTAGAGATGATTGGGCCGAAGCCTGAGCTCGAATGTATACATGATAATTAAACAGATAATTAAACAGTCCGAGTCAGCTGGCATGGGCCAGCTGCGGATATCTATCTGCAGTGCAGACATATCAAAAAAAAAACCCTATGCCCATCTCTCCTGTGAGCTGCTAGATGCATATGTCTATACAAAGCTGTTCAGCCTAAAAATTCTAAGATGCCCTGGATTCTTAGTGTTATTAGGCAGCAAGTTTCAATGTATTCTAAGGACCCATCTGCTCTGGGCCAGGAAGACTATGGAAGCAATGTTTCATCCCTCTTCTATCAAACCAGCTTTCTACTAGGGCCGGGTTCTCAAACTTCATTGCACTGAAGTTTGGACAATAAAAATTACTACACAACCCCGAGAGAGAGGACTGAAGCCTGAACCAGCCTGAGCCCCCCCAGTGTAGGGGCCAAAGCTGAAGCCTAAGAGTTTCAGCCTAGGCAGGAAGCCCCTAACCTGAATCCCAACGCCCAGGGCTGAAGCCCTCAGTCTTTGGTCCCAGGCCCCAGCAGATCTAAGCCACTCGGAGGTCCCAACCCAGTTAGTCAACTACTGTATTAGAGTCTGGTCAGCTAACATTAAACCCCCTAGACCACAGCATTGTTTCTAAACATGCTTCCAACACAATGTTCTATCCTTGTGTCCTTACTCGTGATTCTAATATAAATTTTCCCCCTATTTATCCTGACAAACATTTAATTGAGTTGCCATGCTGTTTCCAAATATTTCAGCTGAGCATGAGTGTACCTAGATGATTAGAGTAGCTATAGACATCTTAATTTTCAACAATGGTATATATAACGATACTTCTAGTTAAAGATATTGTATATGATAAATACCTAAAGTTTTAAAGTTGTCTTTTATTGTGGGAGTGACAGTAACCCCCAGTCATGATCAGAGGCTCCCTTATGGTAAGTATTGTAGAAAAATACTGGAAGACACAGTCCCTGCATAAAAAAAAATCATAATATTAAGTGCACAAAGTATGTCTCTCTTAAAAAAATAATCCAAACAGCTGAACAGAATTTCCTGAAACTTAAAAAAAGGGCATATTTGAGACTAACCATGAGAATTAAAAGCTGGAAATCATAGGAAAAATTTAAGTGAAAGGGAGGATTATAATGACAGTTCCCCAACCTGACTGCAATCCCAATTCTTATTCTTTAGACTGTCAAATGAGGTGGCATGAGTAGAAATCAATTAACCTATTGATTTTTATATGGACTAGCTCAAAGCAAATTCCATTTATATTTGGGCTAAGTATTGAATAATTCTTTATCTCTACCCAATCAAGTTAATCACAGTATATGTGCACTATATTTGACATTTAAATGTCAAGACTCCTTTTTTGTATGTATTCTTTACACATCTACAAAACTAAATTCTTCCTATTAACAGCTGAAGTCTGAGGTGGTCTCACACGGCCTGACTCTGCTACCATTGCATTTCACGGGGATCACCTTTAGAGTAAGGTACAATTTTTAATTAAAGGTGACAAAGTTAGGCACTCAGTTATTACTCGGCAAAATTGTTAATAGCTTCAATGGGAGTTTGCCTGAGTAAGGAGTTCAGACTTTGACCATTAAAGCAGCTCATCTTCCTAAGAACAATTCACTAAATAGTTACAAACATCTACATAAAAGCCTGTATCAGGGTGGCGAAACTTACTGTTCGAGCCACATATGACAATCTTCAAAAGTTTGAGACAGGACATATCTGCTGGGGCTTGGGCTTTCTGCCCTGCAGGAGGTGCCTACTGGGGCTCAGGGCTTCAGCCCTGCAAGGAGGAGGGACTATGTTGGAGCTTCAGCCCCAGAGAAGGCGCCTGCGTGGGCTCATGGCTTCAGCTGCTGCCTCTCCTCAAGGAGGTAAAGCAGAAATCCTTCCCTTTAACTCCCAGGTCTTTGCCAATAGCTTTCCCCACAGTGCTAACAACTGGGTGATGAAGGGAGGAGCCACTGAGGGAAAGAGGGGAAGTATGACTCAAGCTCTTCGGACAGCACAACCTTTAAACTATGCCCCCCACCCCCACCCCCATTATGGGCATCAGCCTTCTCTGGCAGAAGCTACTAACCACACCACCATGCCACAGGGCAGATGTCCTGAGCTCTGCCCCCCTCTGGTGGGTAGAGAATGGTGGGTGTGGAGGGCTCTAGGAGCTGCACTTAGGCTATGCTTACACGTAAGTGTAAACGACTAACCATTTAACTGATAAGCAGATGCTTATTGATTAACAGGGTCATTTACATTCAGCAAGACCTCCTCCCTGGGAGCTGAGCTGGGCGGGCAGGGGCTGGTGGACCCACTCCCAGGAGGCTTTGTTGCAGGCCCTGCAGTATAAAATTCCAGCTGGGGCCAGGTCCCGCTGGCTGACGCAAGCGCAGCCCTGCCCTGCCCTGCTGCTCCCCACTCAGCTAGGGCTATTTCAGTCTGCCACAGTTGACATTGAAACCAGTTATCCAATATCAGAGGGGTAGCCGTGTTAGTCTGAATCTGCAAAAGCGGCGAGGAGTCCTGTGGCACCTTATTCGGTTAGTCTATAAGGTGCCACAGGACTCCTCGCGCTTTTGCAGTTATCCAATAAGCATTCTGGTAAACCGAATGCTTACCAGGTAACCAATTAGATCCCTATTTAGTATAAGAGGAAGACTTGGATGCAGATGACAATATGAGTGACAGGGACAGCAGCAAAGTGGCATTGCATTTGGCTGTCGCAGAGCAGCTGTGCAGCGGAGTGTCACTTTTGGAGTAGGGACACCAACACTGAGTGGTGGGATTGCATTGTCACAAAGGTGTGGTTACAGAACTTTTGGATGCATAAAGCAATCTTCCTGGACCTTTGTGCTGAGCTGGCCTCTGAACTGCGGCACAAGGAAACCCAAATGAGAGCTGCTGTCTCAGTAGAGAAGCGTGTTGCCATTGCTTTGTGGAAACTGGCAACTCCCAATTGCTATGGTTCAGCTGCAAATCAGTTTGGAGTAGGGAAGTCTACCATTGTGGCAGCACTTATGCAAGCGTGCAGGGCAATAAATCACATTTCACTTTCCATCATAGTGCCATCCCACCTTGTCACAGAGTACATCAATTGGAGGGGCACTTTTCAATGGTGCTTCAGGCATTTGTGGATCACTGGGGGCTTTTCACAGACATAAGTGAGGGGTCTGGAAAGGTGCATGATGCACATATCTTCAGGAACAGTGGCCTGTACAAAGAGCTGCAGGCTTTCAAATGCAGGGACTTCAATTTTCTGATCTGGAAACACAGTGGGGGATGTGGAAATGCCCATAGTGATCCTTTCAGCCCTGACTCATGAAGCCTTACATGGGGCACTTGGACAGCAGTAAGGAACGGTTCAATAACAAACTAAGATGATGCTGTATGGTTGTTGAATGTGCATTTGGCACACTGAAAGGAAGATAGAGGTTTCTCTATGGCAGGCTGGTCCTTTTTGGAGAATCATATCTCCAGGCTAATGGCTGCATGCCATTGCTTACATAATTTGTGAGAGAGTAAGGGTGAAATTGTTTGCCTGTGAATTGAACAATGAGACACTGCGCCTGCGCACACATTCTGAATAGCCAGACACTTGTGTTGTCAGAGGAGTCCACAGGGTTGCCATCAATATCAGGGAAACTCTGAGCAACCACTTTGACAATGAGGGGCACTGACATTTCTGTGAGGTTGCTTCCCTGCCTCATCCTACTGCTCATCCTGAGTCAGGCATTCCCATGAAACCAAGGGATGTTACAGGCTTCCACAGGGGCCAGAGCAATTGGCGTGGGTTGTCACACAAAATAAACTTATGGAAACCTGCATCACATTTGTCTTTATTGATGTCTTTCCGTCAGTATGCTCAGTAATAAGGCATAGTAAGGGTTATTGGAAAACTTCACAATGGTGTTAACATCTAGCTATCAAAGTCACAACTACTTTCACGGGCAGTGGAGCGTTCTGGGAAAAAAACATAACCTGATTATGAAAAGGAGTGTGTGGGTGCAGAGGGAGGGTTGCTATGAAAAGAATTCTACATGTGCAGATAGGGAAGCCTTTGTCCTTTTCGCGCTGCATCTTGATAGGACACTTTAGCATCTCATTTTGGTCTTCCATGAGCTTTAGCATGCACTCTATTCTGACTTGCATCTCCCCGGCTTTCCTTTCCTCTCTTTTCTCTGTTGGAAGCAATGAATGCTGCACAACATCCTTGACTAAATACATTCATGTCCTCAGAGGTTTTTCTCTTAACTGCATGAGTCTGTCTTTGGGGGAGCATGCCTGACTTTAAGGTCTGGTCTGGAAAAGTAACCATTAATAATCGAATGACTATACTTTTCCTGATAAAGATTGTAACATTTCAGTAACATGCACATCTCTGAACAAAAGCCGCCACTTTTCTTCTTACCCTAGAGGTAAACACAGATCTCTCCTGACTCTGATCATGATGAGTTTTAAAGGTAGGGGGAGGGAGGAAGGAGGTTTGGGCATGGGTCCCCAAGAAAGTACAGTCTGCACTTGTGCAGCAGGTCTGCATGGAAACAATATGTAATAATCCTGCACTTTTCCTCAGGCTGCCATTACTCTAACTGACATATCCCTGCTGAAGATTAACAGACAAATCTGAGCTCTGCTTCTGGATGCATGCGGGGGGTACCCTGCTCCTTATACAGCCAAACTCTGTGAAGCCTTGGTTCCAGCAGCACAGTTGAAGGAATGGCTTGGGAGAGCATCATACCACAGCGGTGGGGAAATGGCAGTCCTGCCATGGAATCTCTGTGAGAAAATTGGTAAGTACCTCAAAAGGCTCTGACATCATCTCCCAGCAAAATTGTATTGATATCTGCATGTATGTCAATGCCCTCTTTGGACATAACACAGACACAATCTTAGCCAGCTCACAGAAATACAGCCTCTGGGCACCCTGCATTGCTGTCCCCAGCCCCACCCCCAGGTGCAAGAGCAACTTTCTACGCCACCACTCACCCCACTGCAATACACAGCAACTCACTGCCCCAAGCCGCTGCCGCCTCCCTCCTGGCTGCAATAGAGCAACTTACCCTACATCTCTTCCCTTGCTTCAAGCTCTGTGTCCAGTTGCTGAGACTCCTCAAGACTTGAGAACAATTCCTGGCGGCCTGCCGCACAAGTTGACCCCATAGAGAGCCCCTCCTCCTCGTCTGCTTCCACCTCTTCATCAAGAACTTCTGAATCTGGGTTATGTCCTGTTTCTGACTCTGTGCTATGGGAAGTATCCACAGTATCCTTGGCTGTGGATATGGGATCCCCACCCAGGATTGCGTCCAGTTCTTTATAAAAACGGCATGTTTTGGGTGCAGCACCAGACTGGCTGATTGCCTCCTTAACCTTCTGGTACAACTGCAGAAGTTCCTTTATCTTGGTTCTGTATTGCAGGGTGTCTCGATCCTACCCCTTCACAAAAACAGCTTGGGAAACGTGACCATGCATGTTTCAGTTCCTATGGGTCATTCGCAGCTGTGACTGCTCTGATTCTTCACCCCACACACTGATGATAATATCCAAAAGCTCTGGGGTGCTCCAAGCAGGAGAGCATCTTGAGTAACAGCCACCCCTGTTTCCCTGAGGACCACTAGACAATGATCCAGACAGCAGGAAATGGATGTTAAAGTTCCTGGGGTTTGCAGGTGGAAGGGGAACATCTGTTTACGTGGCTGCAGAGCAAAGGACTTCAAAGTGCTGGCCAGAGTGATTTATCGGGCATTGTGGGAAACATCCGAGTTCAATAAACTCGAAAAAACCCTACTGCAGTACACACTACATGATTGTCAAAAGTAAGGAAAGGGGAGAGACTAAAGTCCTCGTGGAGGTGGAAGCTGTTGGCAAAACTGGGCTTTTGCCACATTGCAATGTGAATTTTGTGGTGACAAAATTTGCCAGTGTAGACAAGCCCTTTAACTGTTAGAGCACCACACGTAGCTCATGAACTGCAGTTTGACTATCCCTGGCTTATAGGTTTGTCAGCTGCCACAAGTAGATAATATATTTTTCTAACACTAAAACCAACAGCATTTCAGAATAGTCAAAAGGCTGATACCTTGCCTGCCTACCTAACCACCAACTGGTACTTAAGCAAAACAGCCATATACTGACAGAAGGAATAAGGCTGGTCACAGATGATCCATACCTCAAAGTAGATCAATAAGCCTCTCATTCCTTGAGAATGTGACTCTTGCAAATACTTACATATATTTTGCATCTGATCTGATCATGAAAAAAGCCTCTAGATGGTTGTGCATCCAATGAATTCTGTAAGTGTACAAACTGTCTCTTCAGTGGCCAATGTTTGTGCACCTATCAACTACACAATCTGTGAAGTGCATCGCCTTTAAATGAACAAATTGTACCCTTCACATCTAATCCTTTACAAAATTAGCTTACAATAAGCATTCCAGTCTAGAAAATATTTATCAGTAAAAACTTGCCAGAAAAAAGTAAAGAAATTTTACACTTCTCTGCATCCCACCTCATCAGTAGTGCTAGTCAAGTCCAGATTGGAAGCCACTTACAGCTGACCAACAGGAGAGTTGCAAAAACAACATTAGAGTAATCCTTTTACTCTGCCACAAAATGCACACAAACATTTTAGAAAATTAGCCAAAAACTACAAGTTTAAATGGCTTTCATAGAATTATGTTTTTATTCTGTATGGTTGGGACAAAGTGAGGCTGAGAATCCCTGCAATGCCCCAATTTTTACAACCCTCCCCCAAAGCTTATAATGATCCTACGTGGGGTGGACATGCACCTTCCTGAACTAGATACCACTACTCAACTATGTGGAAGTAAAGGGACTATTCTACTTCCCATACTTTCAAAAATTGTAGGAGCAAAGTTTCTCTCGAGATCAGAATATTCCAACAAAAGGTTATACAGTGCAACTAGGCTGCTGGGCAGGCCCTACCAAGATGCTTAAGTCCATTTTGCTGAAATTTCAGTTCTTAAAACAGAGTATTAAACTGAGTTTAAGCCAATGTATAGGCCTATAATACTACTGAACTAGAACAGCTTCTTGGGAGGCATTAAAACCTCATGTAAACATGTATTTAGTAGGGATGTGACAGTGTAACCGTTTGAACGGTTAACTGATAAGCATGAGCTGTATCAAAGCCTGCAACATGGACTGGCAGCTGGCTCCCTGGGAGCTGGGCCAGGAGTCGGGAGTGGCTTAAAAGCTGGCTCCCGGCACACACTGGCTCCCAGAGAGAGGGCTGCCACCTCTGATACTGACGCAGCAGAGCAGGGTAGGAGTCAACTCCCCGGTAGCTGGGAAGCAGATGGGAGTCAGTATGCACCAGGAGCCATCTTAAAAGCCAGTTCCTGGTGCACACCAGCTCCTGGGCAACCTGCTACCACTCCATGCTGCTGCATCTGTATCAGAGGCTGCAATGCGGGGTACTAGCCAGCTCCCTGGGAGTAGGGTGGCAGGCAGGAGTCAGTGTGCATCAGGAGCCAGCTTAAAAGCCAGTTTCTAGTACACGCCAGCTCCCAGGGAGCCATCTGCCACCCTGCACTGCAGGCTCTGCAATACAAAGCTTATACTGCAGAGCCTGTAGTACAGCCAGCTCCCCGTGCACACTAGCTGCCAGCCCAGCTCCCAGTGAGCCCGCAGCATGTAACTTCTAAGATTTTTCACAATTACCTAATTAACCGCTTTTTAACATCCCTAGTATTTAGCATATGTACTAAGACTACTTTAATTATAAAAAATTAGCTGATGTGTTTGCAACGGATCTTAAATATGTAGTATTTCCCAAATACCTCCAAGTACAGAAAATTATTACACAGTTAAAAAAATAGAGTATCATAACATTTGCAAAATTCAATGAAAACATAATTTCTTGAAATAGGGAGCAAATACTGTGCCACCTTACTCAGTAAAAAGTGAAAATGCCCTTTCAGTTAGCCAGAGTTTATCAACTAAGATACACGGAAAAGCCACAAAAATATCTTAAAAAAATAACTTAGAGCTACCAAGAGACTAGGACTATGTCTAATTCAGAGACTATGCCAGCACAGCTATGCTGACACAGCTGACTGCAGGACTTTTTCAATCAATGTAGGAACACTACCTCCCTGAGCGACATGAGAAAAGCACTTTCCTTTTAACATAGCTGCAGCCGCACTTAAGGTTTTATTGGCATAGCTCTATCAGTTAGGAATGTGGTCTTTTTTTCCACATCCCTGACTGACAGTGATATGCTGATACAAGTTTTAAGCATGGCCCAAGCCTAGTTTTTATCTGCCCACTCATTCATGTAAAAATGATCAGAAGCTGGATGAGGCTGATCATAACATTTTGTTATAAACCATCCTATATTACATTAAACCTTATTCATTTTTAAATATTATTAGAGCACATTAGTGGTAATGAAACAGGTAACATTCTAACCAGAGTATCACTGCTTGAAGATGGCAGCACAATAGACCAACATTCCCTGAAAGCTGTGCGCTTGTGCAGTTGCTCAGGAGCAATTCAAATGCTGCTCAGCTGGTTAGCAGAGTGCCCATGACTAGGTTATTTGTTTCTACTGCCTGTGCACATGTCTCAGTGCCCATAAAAAAATTATTCTGCACGTGGAAGGAAAAAATCCACACATGGAAAGAAGAAATTAGAGGGAACATTGCAATAAACTAAGACCATCAAGGTAATAACATGGTAAAATGTTATTCTATTTCCTTACTTTAAATGCGGAGTTCCACACTTTCACACAGTTAAATATTCCCAAATTACAGTATTAGAAATCCATGTAGCACATATCTTAATTTGCATCCACATGACCCTTCTCCCTTGGGTTAAGCCACCTCTCCCTTCTGCACTGTAACTAATAGATCCGTTTTCTCATGCAGAATTAAAAACAAAAACAAAAACACGATTGCAGGTTTTGTGAACTGTCAAATGAAAGCATTAGATGTGTGAGCAAATTTACTACAAGAATAACTATGTGTCAAAATTTTATTTACAAAAGCCTGTTTGAGTTATGAGGGGGGAAAACGTAAGAAAAACATTCAAAATGCAAACAACCCAAACATTTTACAAGTTTGTATAATCTCAAACTTTCTTAAAATAACCTTCTCTAGCTTAACTCTACAACTGCAAAACTGTCAAACAAAGAATTTTGGTGACAGTTAAATGGACATTAATGGTCAAAGTTGGACATGAATAATGTCTTGATCTTAGCTATGGAGGGGCCACTGTGGTTTTCCCACCTAACGTAGCAGATGATGTACATCAAGGATGGGCAACCACAAATAGTGAATGGGCTGCATGAGTGGCCCTTCTTCATCTTAGTGGGCCACAGCAGCCCGCAGCCAACTGGGGTTCCACCTGAGACTCTGCAGTCCTTCTGTCTGCCTCCCACCACTTTCAGAGCATGCAAATCACCTGATTTGTGCTCCACCTCTGTCCTCCCAGAGCTGGAATGCTGTGAATGAACACCTGGTATTGTGGCATGGTGCAGCATGCTAAATAACCCCCTTTCACATCAGCAACCTGATGCCAATAAACCCTTCCTATTTCCAACTTAGTCTGCTGTCTTTCCCCTAGTGCAGGGGTGGGGAACCTAAGGCCCTGGGGCCAGATGAGGTTTAGGGCCTCCCCCCACCATTGGGGAGCCCGTGCTAACACTCCAACTCCCCTCCCCCATTGCCCAACAGCCCGCCCGCCCCCCCCCCCCACTGCTGTTTACATTTTTTATGCTTCTTGGCCACTGCCTGGCTCCTTCTTGACAGCGCCACCAAATCCCATGATCTTGGCCAGCCCTTTCGCAGAAGTTTTACAAAAGGGAGAAGTGAGCTCCGAGTAATTAAAAAAACCAAAAAAAAGCTTTCATGCAGACATCTCACTGACAGTTGCCAAAATTTCTTAAATAAAAAAAATCACAAAGCTTTTTTTGGAGTTAAAATTATTAATCCCTTAAAAACTGCAGAAAGCATTTTAAGAGCTTCTGATATGGGACCTCTGCCTGTGCATTTATAACATACATTTCTGAGGCTTTAACTCAATTGCATAAATTCACTTAACATGGAAACTATGTGCATGTTGTGTACAAAAATACGTGCCAACTTTCCATAATAAGTGGACTTTCATAGCCTAAATAAAATATGGGGCCTTATAATAAATTCTATGATTTAAAATGCTAATAATCTTGCATGATATCTATTCATTGATCACATCTCCAACTGTGAAGCACTAAAACTGGATTAGGGAAAGGAATGCAAAGCAGTACATTAGGTAGAGCTAGACCACAGGAGGGCAATAATTTTTGACTGGGGCCAATTTAGAATTTTTTGAAGAGGCCCAGGCTGCCCTAGAAGGGATGAGGCCTCAGGCAGAAGGGGCGGGTCCAGGACACTTCCATGCTTCCCCATCCACAGAACCTGATTGGTCTGGGGGTGTTGAAATACGCAAAATTTTTGAAACCCTCCCCCCCAGAGAACCACTAGCTGTTCTTAACAGCTGGCGGTTCCCTCTAGGTACCCATGCCCCTGGCAGTGGGAGGAGACTTCACGCACTTCCTCCTGCTGCTCCCAGGTTAATCAGGGCCTGGAGAGAGGGAACATGTGAAGTCTCTGGCTCCCTGCCCCTGCCCTGCAAGGGAGCTCTGCACTTAGAGTCACCTGCCAGCTGAGCAGCAGCTGTGAATTTAAGTGCTGAGCCCCTTGCAGGGCAGCAGAAGACTTCATGCACTCTCCTTCGCCCCAAGCCCTGACTGGCCTAGGGGGTAGCATGCAAAGTCTCCTCCCACCCTACCGCCATCCAACAAGGAGTGTGTGGTGCTTAGAAGCACCGCACCCCTTGCAGGGTGGGAAGAGACTTTGGATGCTTCCTCTCCCGGCCCTCAGGCCAACCAGGGCTTGAGGGTGGGGGCCAAACATAGAAGCACCGCACCTCCCCCTTCCCCCCCATCTCCAGGTCAATCAGGGCTTGGGGGAGCACGTGAAGTCTCCTCCCGCCCTGCCAGGAGCGCACAACGCTTAGAAGAACCATGCACTCCTTGCAGGGTGGGGACAGGGCAGGAGGAGACTCTGCGTGCTTCCCCCCACCCCAAGACCCTGATTGGCCTGGGGGCGGGAAGAGTGGCAGGGCCTTGGCGGGCCGGATCAACTTGCTTGGCAGGCCAGTTCCAGCCCGCCAAGGCCCTTTCGCCCACCTCTAAGCTAGACTAACCAATGCAGAGGTTCAGTTTGAGTCTACTCTGTGTATCTTAGTATGAATTAGGGACGTAATAACGTAGTCGATTAACCGATTAGCAAACACTTATAGGTTAATGCTATAGACTACACACATTCCCCCCCACACACACACACGCCAGTAAATTTAGCAGGCTGGCCAGCAGTGTGGCTCAGTCTTGGTTTGAAACAAGGTCTGGGACCTACCCTGCTGCAGCTCTGCATTAAAAGTGTATTAGGAGACAGGTGGGCAGGCAGCCCAGCTCATTTCCAGCTCACCCGAGGTCTGGGAGCTCAGATCCTACTTACACAGGCAGGCGACAGGCAGCTGGTCCATGAGGGGAGCTGAGTTTTAAACTGACTCCCCTCATGGACCAGCTCCCTCCTGGCACCCTGATACAGAGGCAGCAGTGCAGAGTGGCAGGGGGCTCCTCAGGAGTGAGGCTGGAGCACACTGGCTGCCAGCCCCACCCCCAGGGTGTGTCTAGACTACATGGCTCCGTCGACGGAGCCACGTAAAGTAGTTTACCTGACATAGTCAATGAAGCGGGGATTTAAATAATCCCCGCTTCATTAAAATAAAAATAGCCGCCGCGCTGTGCCGACAATCAGCTGATCCGGCACAGCACAGCAGTCTAGATGCGGATCGGTCGACAAGGGAAGCCTTTGTCGACCGATCCGTTATGCCTTGTGAAACAAGGTTTACTGGAGCGGTCAACAAAGGCTTCCCTTGTCGACCGATCTGCATCTAGACTGCCGCGCTGTGCCAGATCAGCTGATTGTCGGCACAGCGCGGCAGCCATTTTTATTTTAATGAAGCGAGGATTATTTAAATCCCCACTTCATTGACTACGTCGGGTAAACTGCTTTACCTGGCTCCGTCGACGGAGCCATGTAGTCTAGACACACCCCCCGTGACTACAGATTAGTCAACTAACTGATAAGAATTCTTGAGGTTACTCGACTAGTCAATTAACCGATATTTAACATTCCTAGTATGAATGTCAAAATTACATAGCTTCCATGTCAAAAGATTTTACAAGCATTATTGAATCTAGCCTAAAAACTCCCTTCTGGAGTACGTAATTTATTCTCATGTTAAAAATTTTTAAAAAACAACCCACCATGTGACCCAGGCAAGGTTTGACTCTATGAGAGAATCATGAATGAAACCCAGATCTCGGGACTGTCTGCTGTCTGAACTACAAGGCTATTCTCATTAGATTTTAAGGCTTCAAGTATTTTCTTCTCAAACTGAATCTACGTCAATACAAAATGTTACCTTTGAATATTAACATTGGTCAACTGTAAAAAAAATGTACAGAACAAAGGAAATCTACGGGGAAAGCAATTACTTATGTAATAGCATGTATACAATCCTATACGCTAAAGAAAAAAATGGAGCCTTCCTTCAGAAGTAACCCACTCAATTAGCCGGGCTGTCTGGACCAGGAATGTCAAGGTACCCATGATTTGTATGTATCACCAAAATTACATCACAAGATGAACAACAGAGTACTTGTAAATTACTATATTCTGCTGGCAGAGAAAACAGCAAACAGCACACAAGCTCTTGAGCACAGGGGCTCTCTTTGGCTTGTGTTTGTACAAACCTAGAACAATGGGGTTCTGCTTCATGACTGGGAATCCTAGGCATTATAACAACACTATGATAATATTGCATGTTGCACTATGAACAAAAATCTTCATTTTCTTGGGTTTTGTAATAGAAGGTTTAGCAACTGGGGTTTTATATACACTGCAGGGTCTTATAAAGTGATAGTAGTGCCTAATGCATTATGCTGGCTACTGCGTGCCATATAGCAGCACCACTAAAGCTTTGCTGCTCTAGAGGAAGCAGTATAGCCACTCTTTGTCCACAAGAGAGAGTTCTCCCACCAACAAAACCAAACCATCTCTAATGAGGAGTGGTATTTTTGTTGGTGAGAGATGCTCTTGTGCCAGCCAAGGCTGTCCACACTGGCACTTTTCATTGGTAAAACTTTTGTCCATCAAGGTGTATTTTCTTAACACCCCCTGAGTGACAGAAGTTTTACCAATGAAAATGCAGTGTAGACAAAACTTCAGAGGGATGTTAAACTTATTTTTTTTTGGGGGGGGGGGGAGGGGGGGGCAAATCTTGGACTGTTTAACCTTGGAGGCATTTCTTCCAGTTTTCTAAGCTGTTTTCTCCATTTTAAACAGTACATTGGATTTACTAATCATTTTTTTTCTTCCTCTCTTCTAGAATATCCAGATCTCAATATTTTTACTTCTCAACATTTACCACTGTGAACCCAGTTTAACAAGGCTTCTTCAAACTTGGCAACACTACATTCTTTTTTTCAAAAATGAAAAGATCTGATAATATAAAATACCAAAAGTAGTTACCTGCCCATGCAGTATTATAGTCTCATCTATCTTTATATTTCAGTTCTTCCTCTAACATTCAAGCAAAGTAAACAGCCTGTACACATCAAGGATGCACCCAGCGTTCAACTTCAATATGCAAACAGAAAAAAGATGCATAGTAGTCTCCTTTTTATAAATGGACTGATCCAAGCGAGTCAAGTGGAAAGTGAATAAAGCGTAAATCCAAATGCGAATGGCTCCATTTCAGTAATAGCGTGAATAAACCCCCCACAGAAGGCTTCATTGCTAGCAGCAAACTCCACAGAGTCCAGATGAAACAGCAGGAAGAACACAGGGCAGATAATCCTGTAAAATTACCCCAGTGGAAATGTTGATAAATTCCCAATTACGAGACCTGCTCTAGGATGAAAAAAATGCAAGATACAATAAAATTACCAATCAACACTTGCAAACCTACACACATAAACCAGACAATTACCAGGGGTATTCCTACATTCTTTGAATTTTTTTTTTTATCTGATACCCATCACAGTGAAATCCAGATAAATAAAATAACCTCCTGAAACTAAACAAAGGAAGAACTGAACAACCATTACTGGTTATAAATCAATTGCCTTCCTAGAGAGTCATATTCAAGCAATTTTTGTCTCTACATTACTAATATATTTTAGATCAAAAGAACTTAAGCCATTTTTCTGTTTGTCCCTCCCGCCCCCCCCCCATATTAAGATTGGATGGGACAATGAAGCCAGTTTCACAAGAATTTTTTTTTTTAATTTACAGGCATTATTGATCAGATTACGTAAAATCTTATCTCTAAAATCTAAATTTGGCGCCAAATACAGGAATTGCCATGTAAGAGGTTTGCTAACCTCACTAGTGGGAAACATAGCAACTTAAAATCCTTCACATTTGAAAGCATGTAGTGTAGAGAAAATAGATCTTGCATCTAGTTCACAACTGCTTACTGACTACGTTTGTCTCAGAGTCTGACAAATACAATAGCAATCGCTCGCCACAACCCCCAATTACAAAAGTAATTGCCTGGTCATGAGCTTAGTAACCCTATCAATTGGATATTATTATAATTTCCATGATTAAAGATATACACACATTTTTCATATAAACACATTGCATAAACTTGTCTTTGGAGTATGTTTCCCAGTTCCCCATTGTTTACCCCCTACATGTGTGTGTCCCAGTGTCTCATTGGCCCAACCACTTATCTGCATGTCACCACAAGTCCTGCCCTCCCCAGTCATTTCATTGGACAGCGGGGTTGACAATCACCCTCTAACACTCTTCCTTTCTATTTCAGATAGATCTAAGCAGTTGCTGCTGTGGCCTCCTTATTGCCAGCTAGGCCTCAGTTTTCAGACTATCAGCAGCAAATGCAAGGGTAGGCTTCTCTCGGAGCAGAAAACAGATTTTGTTTACAAACCAATTTTGCTTGTTCACAAAATAAGACTTACAAAAAGAAATACATCAGCTTTAAATGAATTCAAGTCTCTCAATGCAGAGGGGTAGACTGATGGAAAATTGTGGTCTGACAGTAGATGGACAATTATCATACTGATGTCATTTCCTTCTGTCTTCATGTTTAATTATTTTCAACTCAATTACACAGGAAAAACGCTTTTAAACTTCCAAATGCCATTATACTAATTTCAAGTCCATTGTCACTGCCTCTTAATTGCTTTCTCAATGCATATAAGCCTTTGAAACGAGAATAAACCTACTTCCACTGAAAGAAGCCCCCACCTTTCCTCTCGCTGCAAATCCACCCTGATATAATTACTTTGTAAATGCCAATAAATATGGGGTACAATAAGCTATTGAGGGAAGGAGGCCCCTTTCCTCTGGGCTCTCTTATTCTGCGGATAAGCTTCCAGTCTAATTCCTCTTGAAAAGAAGCCCCATTTCATTCAAGAGTTTCTCATATCAGCCACCCACTCAAGCCCCCTTCCTTCAGCGCCTCCCTGCCCCAGCTACCAGCAATAATGCTTCTCCACCGTTTCTTCCCCTCCACAATGACATCCCCTCTCCTCCCTCAGCCCTGCTGCGAGAAATACCCCTTCCCAGCCTAAACTCCCCACCCCCTGGAGTATTCATCCAGCCCTCTGGTCCTCAGAGCAAAATCACTCATCGTTCCCCCCCCCCACAAAGCCCCCACAGAGCTTTTTCTAAGGGATTAACCCCCCCCCAACTCAAATCAATACTACTTCTCAGACCCCCGAGCAATACTCCCATCCACCCCACCACAGACCAAGAGGTCTCCCTCCCCAGAGCAATAATCCCCAAATTCCCTAGCAATCGCCCCCCACCCAACCGCACCTTGGAACCAATACACCATTCTCTGCCCCCCACCCAGGGCACTCCTACTCCTTTGGCCCCCAACACAGGGGCGCCCGTCTGCCCCCAGTAATACTTCTCCCCTTTCCCCAGAGCGGTGATACCTGCCCCTCAAAGCAGCAGTACTCCCGGGAGTAATAATACTCGCTCTTTCCACACACACCCCGCCCCGCCCCGCCGGAATACGCCGCGCGACTCCTCCAACAAGAACCACCCCCCAGGGTAAAGCCCGGGGTCCCCGCCGAGGCGGCAGCTGCTGCCCCCACTCCTGCCCGTACCTGTGGCTGCAGCATCCCCGTCCCCCCGCCGCCCTCTCTCCGCTGCCTGCCTGGCTCTTTGTTTCCTGCCGCGGGCCGGACGGGAGAGCAGCTTCCCCCCCGCCTCCTCCCCCTTCTCCTCACACGCATTGAAAGCAAACAAGCATCATGGCGGCAGCGGGCGGGCAGGCAGGCAGGCCGCCCCCCCCCAGCACCCCGCCCCTCCGCAGCGCCGCACGCTGGGGCCGCCCACACTCACCGCCCGCCACGCGCGGCCTCTCTGCAGCCGGGGCCGGGCCGCGCTCGGAGCGTCCCCACAGCCCAACGGACCGCGCAGGAGTCGGGGAGGTGCGGGGACCTGGGGTTTCTGGAGGGGATGGTCTCTGGGATCTGTGGGGTCCGGAGGGGGTGGCCGTGGGGTTGGGAGGGGGTGGCTGCGGGGGTCCGGGGTTTCCGGAGCGGGGTAGCCCGTGGGGTTTGGGGTTCCGGAGGGGGTGGCCGTGGGGTGGCTGGGGGTCCGGGGGTTTCCGGAGGGGGTAGCCCGTGGGGTTTGGGGTTCCGGAGGGGTGGCCGGGGTGGCTGCGGGGTCCGGGGGTTTCCGGAGGGGGTAGCCCGTGGGGTTTGGGGTTCCGGAGGGGGTGGCCGGGGGTGGCTGTGGGGTCCGGGGTTTCCGGAGGGGGTAGCCCGTGGGGTTTGGGGGTTCCGGAGGGGGTGGCCGTGGGGTGGCTGTGGGGTCCGGGGGTTTCTGGAGGGGATGGACTCTGGGATCGGTGGGGTGCGGAGGGGGTGGCCGGAGGGATGGCTGCGGGGTCCGGGGTTTCCGGAGGGGATGGTCTCTGGGATCTGTGGGGTCCGGAGGGTGGCTGCGGGGGTTTCCGGAGGGGATGGTCCTTGAGGTTTGGGGAGCCTGTAGGGTTCCGGAGGGGGTGGATTCAGGGGATCAGGGGTTTCGGAGCGGGGTAGCCCATGGGGTTTGGGAGGGGGTGGCCGCAAGGGGCCCATGAGGTTCCGGGGGGGGCCGCGGGGGTTCCGGAGGGGGTGGCCGCGGGGGGCTCGTGGGGTCCCGGGGCGTGTTTGGAGGAGCATATTGGTGAGATCTAAATAGCGGTGTAGTGCATGCAGTGGGACAGGGGACAGCATTGGTCAATGTGTATGGTTGAAAACGAGCTTGGACATAGCGTGTGGGGTTGGTAGGAGTATTTTGGAGTAGGCAAAAAAAAAAAGTGGGGGATCACTGAGGAGTTGGGCGCACAGGTGACGTGAAGGTGTTAATGGGGAAGTTGGAGGGTGCTGTGCAGGAGAGGTTGAATAATTGGTAGAAAGGGACAAAAAAGCAGATACATAACAAAAATATTATTAACGTGTTAGCATTCTGGGAATGGGGAGATCAAGTAGTACTTGGCGCGGTAAAAAAGTTCCTGATATGAGGGCTAGAAATAATATTGAACAGCATAAGGAACAGAGTATTTTATCAAAAAGTAATGACCTTAAAAGAAGTGTGTAAGTTCTTGTATACAAGAATGAGAAGTGTGAGAAAGAAATCAACAAGGAAAATGGCCTATTTGCTCCGTGGATATACATTTGCTAGCATGATGCTGATTCTTCATTGGTGGCTTCTAGGTGAGCTATAACAACAGCAAGTTATCTGCAACTAAATGTATAACATTAGCAATTTATCTGAAAATTTTATTGTAGAGATGGGAAGCAATAAGAGGAACTAGTTAGCATAGACTTATGTGTTCAACTATGGGGAAGAATAGTATACAGCAGGGGGTGGGGAACCTCAGGTTTGGGAGCTGGATGCAGCCCCCGGCTTGCCTGGATCTGTCTCTGGAGGTTCAGGGCCTCTCTTTCTTTCCCCCCTCCCCCCCCCCCAGCACTGGGGAGCCCATGCTGCCGCTCCAGCCCCCTCGCTGCCTCATCACGGGGTTGGAGCACACAAAATCTACTAGTCTGGGCCCCACTAGGCTCTGGTGTTCAAGGAGAATGTGGAGTCTCATTCCTTCTCAACCAGGGACCACGTTTTTTTGGTTTGAGATTTTTTTGCTTCTCACTTGTGTGTGGCCCCCCCCCGACAGATTTTAATGTGGGTCAGCAGCCCCCGACCCAAAAAAGGTTCCCCATGCCTGCTCTAGATCCTCATATCCAGGCTATAGAATCATAGAATACTGGGAGGGACCTCGAGAGGTCATCAAGTCCAGAGGTTGTGGAATCTCCATTACTGGAGATATCTAAGTCTTGCGGATTTTTTTCTGCATTACACCTCTAAGATGCAGCATTTTCTATCCATCCAACTAAAATTCCTGTCCAAGCTCTCCTTATCTAGTCTTAGTCACTGAAACATTCTTCTGTCTGACTTTGACTAATGCAACTTTTGTCCTACTCATATCCATTCAACATTGACATAAAGATCGCTTTCCTAGCTTTTTGCTCTGACAAACCTTTTTGGACCCTTCCACAGGACCCACTTTTCTATTGCATCAAACATAAGCTATTTATCCTCACTTTGAACGCCCTTCATGGCCTACTCCTAACTTACAATCGTATTCACTATTGAGATGTCAACGCCCATCTCCAGTCGGTCCACGATACCAGCTTCAATCACTCATGTGTTAAATTTCCAAACAAGCATCTTCTGTGCTTTCTGTCACGCTGACCTCATGCTTGAGAGAGGCTCCCCGAAACATCAGCACAAGGATTATCCAGCTTCAAAGCCTTACTTAAAACTTTCTTTATCGTAGTGTCTGCAAGAAACTTGACAACAGTCAGGCTGCTGCTGTACTGTTTCTTTGTACTCCCGTCTGTCTGTCTGTAGCCATCTGTTGTGTTTTGTTATATGTAGGCCATATCTACACTAACACTCATGATGGCAAAACTTTTGTTGCACACCAGTGTGAAAAACACAGCCCTGAGCAACGCAAGTTTTGCCGGCATAAGAACTTATGTGCACAGAACTATGATGGCAGGAGATGCTCTCCCACCAACATAGTTACTGCCATTTATTGAGCAGGTTTTATTATCTAAATGGGAGAGCTCTCTCCCATCAGCATAACGTGGCTACGTGAGTGCTCTTACAGCAGTACAGCCACTGTAACCTTGTAACTGTAGACATGGCCTTTAGAGGATACAGGTTTGAGTGACGGGCAGGATGAGAGTGTTGTCCAGAAATGAGAGATTGGGTGACTTTAGGTGTAGTGAAATCAAAATGGCCTAACATTGGTGTCATGACAGTGAAATGCTAAATTTATTATACACCATTTGATCAGAAGGGATAACAAAAGATCATCATCATCATCCTGGAAGTACAGCCTGGGTGTGAACTAGGAAAGCTAGTAAGACAAAGCCTTCAGGTGTCTAAATTGAAGTAGAGGCATGTGACAAAAAATAAAGCAACTTGTAGTTCTGTGGATGAGGAACAAAATTGTTCTTGTGCAATATTATATTTTAAAAGAACTAGAAAGGGACTGTTCCCTTGCTTGCTTCTGAGCAATGCACATGATATTCTTTAAAAACAATGACCATACACTTACTACATATGTAATCCTGGTGACAGACTTAGCAATCTTCACACCTGTAATAGAGCTAAATAAATAATTTCCTTCTTTGGCTCTATATTTTGGACTTAGTCATGGTATATTTTAGGATTCTGTATATGAAAGCTGTTTTTTTTTTTTTTTGCTCCACCTCATGTAACATCACTTCTCAAAATGTTTTCTGATAACCAGCTACCCCTTCAGATATTAATAGTCACACATACTCAAGTTGTTAATACTTTCTAGAGTAAATATGGCCTTAATGGAATGTATCCGTCTGTCTGGAATTCATTTTCCAAAAGGAATAGTAAGTCTTCAAATACATAATGGGTTTTCCCAAGAATTGTTACTTATCTAGGAGGAGTCAGTTGTTCATAGCTCTTTAGCCTGTGGGAGATTGCATACCTGGGGTCTGATACAGGTACTGGGATATAATGTGTAAAGTCTTTCATATTTAGGCAGTATCTTGCAAAGTTAGGTGATGACCAAAAGTTCATTATCTAATATCTGCCTTAAAAATGTTGACATTTCAAAAACGTATTACTTGGTAGAGATGTAAGTGACTAGTTGACTACCTGATAAGCATAATCTAGTTGCTCCCTCCCCTCCCCCCGCTGCCTCTATCAGAGAGAGGCAGCAAGGGGGGGAGCAGGAGCCGGTGCTGGGGGGAAGGAGTGGCAGAGGCACAGCGGGGGGAAACGGCACGATCAGGGACTGAAGTAGTCCCCACTTGCGCCGGGTTCTGACTGCTGCGCTTTTGAAATGTAGCAAAAGCCCCACTACTCGATTAGCTGATTAGTTGAAATTTAACATCCATGTTACTTGGCCCACCTGTTGATCTCAGTAGAGGTCAAAGACCATGAATGGACAATGGAACCCTTTTCACTCTGGTGTTGCTCCTCCAGAATAGGTACATAGCTGGAGCAATGTGGGAAAGCTGATATTTCCATTACCCTTGTCCCTGTTTGTAGTTTATACCAAGTCTCCTGAGTTAACAGATACTATTTTTTCACACATATTAAAAATAGATAGGGAAATAATCCAGTGATTTTTGCCCTGATCATTTCAAATAGAGACTAATTAGCAAAGTAAATTTTGGATCAGGGCTACTCAACATGTGGCCCATGGGCCATATGCAGCCGGCAGCCTGTTTGTTTGCGGCCTGCTGCGCAGTTTGGGTTTATGTGGGGCTAAGCACGCGGCAACACGGGTGGGAGCCAAAACAAAAAAGTAGTCAATATAATGGTCTTCTGTTGATAAGTGTTTTAGTAGTTAAATTCCTGGACTCTCATTGCTCATTAAAAGTGCTGTCTGTCATATGGGTGGAAATCAGGTAAATATTGCATTTTAGCAGAACTCATGTGCCATGAGTATCATTGTGGCCCCTGGGGCTTCCAAAGTTAAGTAGTCCTGTTTTAGATGATTGAGGACTTTGACCATCAGAAGAAGTAATTATAAAATGCTCGTAAAATTCACTGTGCTGTACTACTGTTATTGTATGCTATACAGTGGTCTCAGACTTGTAGTTCAAGGTAGGGATACTAAATGTAGTTTAATCAACTAATCGACTAGTCGATGGATTTTCCATTGACTAGTCCAGTGTTTCCCCATTTTATTTGGCCACGGAATCCTTAGGGTTGCCTTAAAAAAAAACAAAAAACACACACAGCACACCACACTCATTGCCACGTTTCGTTGAGGGGGAAAAAAAAGGCCCCACTGCCGTGTTTCATCAAGCAAAAAAACCAACCAAACAAAAAAAGAGCCCCGGCGTGGCTGTCTCTTTAAGAGGGGGTGAGGGAGTGCTGGCTCTTTGCGGAACCCTTGCTTTTGCTTCGCAGAACCCCAGGGTTCCACAGAGCACCAATTGGGAAACACTGGACTAGTCGATTAGTTGATAAGTGGGGGAGCCAGCAGGCTCTTAATACATTTAAAAAGCAGAGGCGCGTCTGGCACTGGGCATGAGCCAGCAATCAGCTGATTCCTGGCTTGCACCCGGTCCCCAGTACGCCCCTGCGCCTGTCGGAGATGGTGCTGGGGGGAACTGACTTTTAAGCCGGCTCCCACTGGCTCCTGCTTCCCCCCCTTGCTGCCTCTATTCATCTGATAGAGGCAGCAAGGTGGGGGGAAGCGACAAGACTATCCAATGAGCTTTTGCTTATCAGATAGTCAACTAGTTGCTTACATCCCTAGTTCAAGGTGCAGCAAATTAGCTTACTCCAAGCTTTGTTCTAATTTGCATTGATTCTCTGGTTATTTTTTCATAGGCTATAAGGCAAACAAACAAAAACATTTGTTCAGAGATTCTAAAGTAGTTTATACCATTGACCTCAAGAATGTAATTTTTTTAACAGTCAATTTGATTTTGCGGTTGATATTTTAGAGTAGAGCAAAGACAGCTACATATTTTTCCAGGAGCTATTATGGTATACTGAATTTCCTGCCCAAGAGCGCTCTTGCTCATTTGTACATGTGATTAACTTTTGCTCCATGTAAGTGTCATCAGAACTGTAGCCAAGCAAACATTTGAACAGATGGTTGGTGACAGTATTAACTTTCTGCTCTGGATGTTTAATGAGATCTGAGATTGTAACATGAGGTTCTTTCATTCTGACTGTCTCACGTGGCAGATATAGTATATGAGAGTGTGCTTGTTGCTCAAGGTTATAGTGGATTCATCAGTCAAAAAACAGGCCTTCCCATTAATCTTTTATCTGCTCAGAAACCTTTTCTTATGTTTCAGGAGCAATGTTGTTACGTGGAGTAACATTCCTGAAGCTTAAAAGGGTTAAATTAATGTAAGAATTGATTGTTTTGTTTAGACCGGTTACATTTGTCCCATTGTATGAGATTTTGTTCTCATTAATTTATGTCTAGTGTTTCAGAAGGAAAACTGTTTATTGGTTCTCATGTTCTCTATCGTACCCACATCTGCTTAAGGTTGCCCAATCCCTCCCATTGTAAGACTGTTTTTGCTTGCTTATAACTTTACCAAACCATAACCATTAGAGCTGAAATTTTCCGTGCTGTAGATCTACTTCAGGCTGAATATTTCTGGAAAGTTCAGAAAAAAATGGTTAGACATTTCTGAGAACAAGGTTAGGGGAAAGTGTTCTGCTTGTGCTAAAAAATCTTAAAACTGTTTTTAAGAAGCTGTAGTACCTGTGTGCTTTTGAGGAGGAGTATAATATTTGGCAGGGGGGTGCTTTTGTGACTGAGATGTGTAGCGTTCACTTTTCCTCGAATAAGTTCCCAGTTTTGGCCAAAATTATAAACCTTTGAAAAAATCTCAGTTTGAATCTGCTAAGTAGAGACTTGCTTGTTCACTAAATTCATAGATTTCAAGGCCAAAAGAGGGACAGTTATGATCATCTAGTATGATCTGTATAAGACAACTCATAGATCTTCCCCAAAATAATTCTCTCTAGAGTTAATCTGCCCTTTGTATGCTCAGGCCCCTTGCGGCTCCTGATTGCGGATCACATGCACCATCCTCACAGAGAGACTGAGCGCCCTCCAAGACAGGTCAGGCAAAATATGGCCTGCAGTTCACATCTGGCCCGCCAAGCCATTGAATCCAGCCCGTAGCCCACCAGGAGCTTTGGGCAAGTTCCTTGCCTGCCGCGCCCCCTCACGCTGCTCAGAGCAGCTGGCTGAGGGTGCCGTGTGCTTCTCTGAGCTCCATGAGCTGGGGAAAGGGCAAGAAGATTCACACACTGCCCTTGCCCCCAGCGCAATCTTCCAGCTCCCATTGCCCGGAAACTGGCCAATTGGAGCTCACTGGATTGTGTTTGCAGGGCAGGAAGCGCATGAAGTACCCCTCTCCCAGCACTCGCGGCACTCATAGAAACACATGGCCCCTGCAGCCGGCCACTTTGAGCCTGCCTGAGGGACCAGCAGGGCTCCTGGCTGGGAGCCAGCTAGAAAACTGCCTCCCAGTCAGAGCCTGCACCTGGCACCTCAGCTCCTCCTTCCCCCCAAAACTGTCTCTTCCCCCTCCTGCATCCCTACTCCAGGTCATAACCCTAATCCTCTGTTCTGCCGCTCCTGCACCCATGCCTCTTCTCAGACCCAGTACCCCAATCACCTGCCCCAGGCCACAACCCAAAACCCTACACCTGCTCCTTCACCGCTGGCCCAGGTCACAACCTCCTCTAAGATTCTGCACTACCTCCTGCATCCCTCCTCCAGGTCAAAGTCCTCCCTGCACCCATACCCCCTCCTAGACCCTGCACCCCAATCCCCTGCCCCAGGTCAGAACCATCTCCTTCACCCAAACTCCTCATACCTCACACCCCCTCCTACACCCTAGTCTCCTACCTGAGCTCCCTTCTGCACCCAACCTCCATTGCAGACCCTGCTCCTCCTCCATTAATATGATGGAAGAGTGTGGCCCCTTAACCATTTACCAAATTCTTGGAGTGGTCCCCCATCAGAAATCATTGCCTCCCCCATTCCAAGTTATGGCAGTGGAGGCTGAGTGGCACTTATGCCTCCTAGCTCCTGAGAATTGCTATGGCGCTGAACGCAGCCACAGTGGTTCCCCCTGACCGTCCCTAGGCGGTGCAGAGGAGAAAGAAGAGCTTGTCTGAAACACGGGTGGTGAACGAGGCAGAGGGGGAAAAGAGAAGCAGAGATGGGCAAGAGGGAATGAGCAGGAGTAATTTAAGTGGCAGAAGAGTGTACTGTGGATCTAAGCATCCCAACATTACTGAGACAAATGGAGAGGGGAGGGGGGGATCGTGTGGCTCCACATGATAGAAGATGTTCTTTGTTTGCTTTCTAAAGACTTCGATGTAATTTCCTATGTTTAAAAAAAATCAACAAATAGAATTGTCAGGCTTTAATTATGAGATCACATGCTTTTTTTTTTTTTTTTTTTTTTTTTTTACAGTAACCCTGCTTCATTTCATGCACAGCATGGACTATGCTTTGAGAATGAATCTGGATTGCATAGTGATTGAGGCTGTTATCTGTACAACTCCTTCACTTGTTGCAGAAGTTGGACAGCATGTAGTGAATGAGGCAGAAGAGAAAGGAAGGCCTCATGCTTAAGGCAGTTGATTGCCTGCTTGGAGAACTGGACTCTATCCCTGCCTGTGCCACAGAGTTCCTATGGGATGTTGGTCAAGTCACCTTGACCAATAGTTTACAGGCGGTTACTGTGTTATTCTCTGAGCATCCAAGTGGAGAGACCAGGGGTCTGATTTGTGGAAAAGCTAAGCACTTAGAATGGCAACTGAGATCAGTTGCATTGCTGCTCTGTAATATAAAGTACCGTAAAATACAAATTATTCTGAAAAATTAGTTCTTACTCCAACTGGGTACCCAAAATTAGTTGGCATTTGACAATTTTAGCCCCAATTTCTGTGTCCTGTTCCCTCTATGTAAAATGGGGATAACAAGACTCGGGATAGAGAGGTAGCCGTGTTAGTCTGATCTTGCTAAAACAAAAGGAAAAACTACGTAGCACTTTAAAGATTAACAAGATGGTTTAATAGGTGATGAGCTTTCGTGGGCCAGATCCACTTCCTCAGATCATATTCTGAAAGAGAATTGGCATGACCATATATACCAAAGGAATAAAATGAAAAAAGTGAACACATTATTAAACTGACAAATCAGATTTAGTACAGAAGGTGGGGAGAGGGAGCGAGGGAATAGCTATTTGAGTCAGTGAATGGCTAATTAGGGGTGATAAGTGGCGAAGCTATCTTTGTAATGGTTAAGGTAATTAGCATCTTTGTTAAGGCCCATTCGTAAAGTGTCAAATTTAAGCATGAAAGAAAGTTCTGAAGTTTCCCTCTGTAATCTGGTGTTAAAGACTCTTTGAAGTAAGATGCATGTAGTAAGGTCGTTAAGACTATGTCCAGGTAGGTTGAAATTAAAAGCATCAGACATTTTTCCTTGTGAAGATGTCTGATTTGTGGGCATTAATTCTTTGGCGAAGTGTCTGAGAAGTCTGTCCAATATACATAGCAGAAGGACACTGTTGGCGCATGATGGCATAAATTATATTTCTGGATGAATAGGAATATGTGTTCTTGATCATATAACTGACATGGTTAGGTCCAGTGATGGTGTCACCAAATATATTTACTCTGGTGATGAAGATAAATAGAAATATTGAATAGTTGCCTATTCAGTGAGCACTATCCATTCTGTGCACTGAATAAAGTACGAGTCCTGATGGAAAAAATAGTATGTGATCATGTAATTTAGAACTGTCACAAAGTGTATCTGCCAGGGGGACTGAATTAAAGAACCTTCATTTTCACATTTCCTAACCCTTTGAGTTTTTTATTTTGTAACCTTAATGTTTTTAACTTAGGTTTTTTTGGGGGGGAGTGTATATAAATATAAGATAAATACATCAAGTTTAACATAAAAAAGTCTCAAAAGCCTAAAAGCTCCCAGCTATTTCTTTCCAAAATTTACTGTACTGTAAGTATGAAAAGCACCATAAATAGGCAGGAATTTCTAAATCCTTTTCATCAATTACAGATGCCAATGCTGACTTCTGCCACCATCTTAGATGTGTACATGTACTGTCTTAAGATCACTGTTATTATGACTTAGATGTTGGACCCATTACTGCAACTGTCACAGTTTAGAGACATATATTAAATCTTATTTTTCTCCTGAAAGCTTCTAATGCTAAGAAACATTTACTTGATAATGCTTTCTAGTATATCTGTTTCCACTATACAGCAAGTTTCCAAGTTGCGAATGGTCGAGTTATGACTGTTCGCAGTTACGACCAAAGCTCCCATGAAGCGGTCGTAAAGGTGGTCCCTGAGTTACAAACGCGACCCGCACTTACGAACAGCGCGGTCATTATGTAACTCAATGGGGTCTGAGTTACAAACAGATCGAGTTACGGCCAAGTGTTTGGTCCATAGCTCGTTTGTAACTTGGGGAGAGGCTGTACTATAGTATCAAAGCATTAACCAGTGTTTCTCAAAGTGGTCCGTGGACCCACTGTTAGGGTGCATCTACACAGCACCCTAAACTCAAAATAAGATATGCAATTTGTGCTATGTAAATTGCGTATCTTATTTCAAAACTATTTTGAAATTTGGCGCATCTACACAGCACCAAATTTCAAAATAATACGCTATTTCAAGCCATCCCTTATCCCTCATGCAATGAGGTTTACCGGCTGGCGAAATAGTGCACCTTTTATTTGGAAAAATATTTCAAAATAATGGGCAGCTTGTGTAGACATACCCTGAGAAAGCGGCTACCGACCCGCTCCGGTTTGTTTACTTACCAGCTCCCGTTGGCTGTGGTTTGCTGTTTGCGGCCAAGGGGAGCCGCGGGAAGCAGCAGGGTCACACTGCTTCCTGCTGCTCCCGTTGGCTGCAAACAGCAAACCACAGCCAATGGGAGCTGCGAGGTTCCGTGGCTGCAGAGCCAGTAAGTAAACTAACCAGAGCGGCCGAGTAGTAGCTTTCTCAGAGTGTGTCCGCAGACCACTTTGAGAAACACTGCGTTACAAAGAAAGTCATTGTGCTTTTTTACTCTTCCTTCCAACCTGCAGTCACATCTGAATACCTTCAAGAAGCTGTCTGTCATATTAAATGTACTGCTGTAATTTCCTAACTACAGATTACACTCCACTGTAACAGATTTTGTCTTGAGGTTCTCTTTCCCCAATTCATTCATTCTTTTTTTTAAACAGGTGATCATTCCATTAAGGCCAGGGTGGGCAAACCAGGGGCCGGATCCAGCCCCTCAAACACTTCTTTCCGGCCCGCCCAGTTGATTAGCTGACCGTGCATACTTACAGCCAGCAGCTTGTGTTCAGCCGTTCCTCCCCCCAGCTTGACCTTTCCTGCAGCTGAGCTGCTCCCAGGATGCTCCTGTTAGTTGTGCGGGAGGGGGAAGGGAGCTGAAGTCAGTGTGTTCTCCTGTCACATACTGCAGAGCAGGGGTTGTAGATGGAGACAGTAAGCAGAGCTGCTCCAATCTGAAGTGTGTGACTCAGGAGTGCAGAATAGGTGTCGGGGGGTGATGACAGAGCCAGACAGATTTCCCTTGGAGAGATGGCATGGCTTGTCTCAGAAACTTACCCGCCAGCAGCCAGCACACACACACTGTGTCACTGTCACACACACCCAGTCTGTGCCACACACACAGTTGCACACTCTCCTGTCTATACCACACGCACTCAGTCTGTCACAAAGTCTGTGTCTCTCACACAAAGTATCACCCACACAAACACTCATTCTCTTTTTGTAGTCCCAGCCCCACCCTTTCTGCATGAGGCCCTGCCCCTTCCGGGAGCAGAGCGGGCCCGCAACCACATACCAAAAGTTTGTGAAGTGGACCCCCTGCAAAAATTATTGCCCACTCTTGCCTTACGACTAGGCTAATAATGAGACACTAGATGGGAGAAAACTCTCAAAAATATAACTCAGCATTTGTTACTCATCCAGACCTTATTGAGTTGATTGGATTTAAAAAGGAATGCAAGACAGGTTGCTTTGGTAAAAGTTTGTGAGCTAAGTGGGTGAAAAGTGGTGATTATGCTTCTGCACTTGTTGTCCTTTACTGTTTATCACAGTCTGAAATTCTGGAAAGAAACTTGCTGTCTAATTCTTTACTGAACCAGAGATGATATTTAAACATACGCTCTTGGCTTTCAATTATTTAAAATTGCTGGAATGCATTGTATAAATCTTCAAAATGACTCCCCAAAAACGGGGCACCTGTCAAATCATGTAGTTGTGCCTGTTGAACCTCTTTCCTGACTGATTTGTTTCTGAGGGAATCTCTACTTAGGGATTAAAAAAAAACCCCTCTAGCTGGCCTGGGGTCAAGTGACTGGCTCGCAGGGTTCAGACTGCAGGGCTGAAGAATTGCTGTGTAGATGTCTGGACTCTGACTAGAATTTGAGCTCTGGGTCCCAGTGAGCAATGACTCTATCTGATCTATCAGTGCTCATCCTCAAAGGAATTCTGCACAGCACTTTCAAAAGCCAAGCCTGGGAGCTTAAATTCAAAGCCTTTGCTGGACATGGAAAACCATGGTTTTAAAGACACTGGATTTATGGCTTATTACAGCAATCTGTAACCCACTAACCCCCATTTTTGTCCTATGACTAGAGGGGCGTTAACGGGCCACTTTATCTTGAGATAAAGTGAGAGCTCTGTAGCTTGAAAGCTTGTCTTTCTTTCTCTAACAGAACTTGGTCCGATAAAAGATACTATCTCACCCATATTAGAGAGACCGTGTCCTGGGGCCATCCTGGCTACAACAACAACACTGCATATCATTCTAAATAGACATTCCGCCAGATGTTAACTACGACTGGTTCTAGATGTGTAGGTTCTTTGTTTAAAAAAATTGCCCTTAGGATTGCATCCTGAAAAGTGTTGAGCTCCTCTTCGGCACTAGGACCAGCAATCGGCAATATGCAGCCCATCAGGATAATCTGATTGCAGGCTGCAAGACATTTTGCTGGCGGTGACCGTCTGTGGACACCGCTCCCATTGGTCATGGTTCTCTCTTCCCGGCCAATGGGAGCTGTGGAAATGGTATCCAGCACATCCCTGCGGCTTCCCCCAGCTCCCATTGGCTGGGAACCAAGAACCGCAGCCACCGGGAGTTGCAGAGGATGGTGCTGCAGGTTGCCCACTGCTTCCTTGGACAGTAATGATCAAATTCAGCTTTGATGTCAGTTAATTAAAAGTCCTTGTGAAGTCCATTTTGTATTTTCTTATGTCAGACCTAAATTTGACCTAGGGTACGTGTGTGCACCCCCAGCCATCCTCCCACTGTTCCGTAGGCTTGTTTTTCTATTTCATTGACTCTCCATTGAAATTACTGGTGCTCTCCAAGGACTATATCTCTGGTAACCATTTCAATGGTTGTCTTAATGCATGGTGCTGAATTTATATTAATCTAAGCTGGCTATTCCAGTGCAGGAGAGCAGAACTGCAGAAATACTTAACTTCGGGCCGTGTCTCCCAGAAGCACCATTACTTCAGTGGGAAGATGTGGCTACGGGGTAAAAATCCTTTTCAAACATTGGGCGAGGAGCCTGAGATTCAGACTGTCTGTCACCTTAGGAAGCAAGTCGTAATGGATTAATCTTGTGAGACTCTCTGAATTTCCCTGTTAAGTAGAAGCTTGTGACCCATTTCTGCAGTTTAACAGACAAATGCTGTCTAATTCTATCACACCCTCCAGAATCCTATTTAGCTCAATATGTTCACATCAGATAGTGAAAAAACTCTAAAAAGTCTTGTTATGGTTCATATTATCCACCCTTACACTTATTAAATAATCACCAAATCACTCATGCAGCTCTGCATGCATCCCAACTGTTGCTTTTATATTGTAGATCAAAACAATGTAGTTTGTTTACTTTTCATTCATTTGCAATGTGCAAGTCCCTGAAAACCTTTGTTTTTAAGAGTTACAGTGAGAGTTCTTCATCTGTGTTTTTGCAGGATTTATTTTTAATGTGCTATACTGAGCTGTGCTTTGTCAGTTTTAGTTATACAATGTTTGGCAAGACACCTAACCACTCTGAATCCATTACACCCCATGTGAAACGGGTGGTATCAACCTGTCACAGTGCTTCAAAATCTGTTTAGTCTTGGAGGCAGTTATAAAAGTACTAAGTATAGTAGTTTTGTCTGATACATGGGGATGGGAGGACTCTAACACTGTAAAGGAGGGTTTACTTGGGCCTTTTAGCAACCAGCCACATTGTTAGTCCTGTTTCTTAGCCCTCCCTCTCTTTTTTTATCCATTCCTACACTCTTCTATCTCCCTCTCTTTATTTCTAATCTTTATTCTCTCTCCTTCCACCCTTCCTCTCTAGCAGCAGAAAAATACATGCTGGAAACCTAATTCCATCTGTGCTCCTGCACTGCAGAGCTTCCCCCTGCAGTGACTCCTCATGTATGATCTTAATCAGTTTCATTGGACTGCCAGCACAATATTCCAGAGTGCCAAGATCTCATACGGCTTATTGAATGGGCAGGTTTCTTCTACTTGGGCATGGCAAAACAAACAGAGCAAAACATGATTTTCCTCTATAAAAAATACCCCCGTGATATTTTGATCTAATACCTTTTCTCCCTCCACCCAATAATTCTCTTTCATTAGAAGCATTTCTAACTCTTACTTTGAGTCCCTTAAACTGTTAGGACCTTCTCCTTGTAAGTCTAAAGTGCTTGACGCTATAATTTAACTTAAACGTGTGTTAAATTGTTGCAGGCTATGATCTCATTAGAAATGGTAGTGGTTTAGAAAGTGGCACTTTTTCTACAGTGAGCCCTGAACATCTGTTCCAGCATCACACACTGGAATGCTGCGCTGGTACTGCAAGAGATGCTGTCTTTGAGAAAGCATAAGTGTGTCAACCCAAGTGTCCCTTGTTTGGGGCTGGATCCAGTTTCCATTCAAGTCAAGGCATATTCTAGGTACTTAAACTGAAATGGTAGTGGGAATTTTTTTCACTGTTCTCAGCTGCTGTGTTACACTTGAACTTCTTTAACCCTGCAACCTTGAGAAATAGGCTAGGCTGTATTAAACAAAGTCTATTCCTAAAGCTTTTGTACGTGCAAGCCATTATAGATAACATGTCCTAAGACAAATCCTTAATGCACTGTATTTAAACTGTTATTGGGGAGTACAGGGTCTGGCAGGGAGAGATAGAGGATGCAGGAACGTGCTGGGAATGGGATGCGAGGGAAGGTGTCAGAGAGAGATGGGGGTGTGGGCATGATGGGGATGGAGCGCTTACCTGACGCCCCACTTCTGGAGATACATGTGGCTCTGGGCCCCCTGCCACTCTCATTGGCCACAATTTGTGGCCAATGGGAGCTGCGGGGGAAAAGCTTCCCAACAGGGCTGAGGGGGAGCAGCAGCATGCAGATCCGATTCCTCCTCTTACCAAGCAGAAATCTGGCCTGCAAAGCTCGGGGCTCCCCACCACACCCCCGCAGCAGGCAACCAGTGCTAGCGCTCTAGCCATGCAGGGGTCCAAACCAAGGGTCTTCCCACATCACAGACACTCAGATTAAGGAAGTTCAAATGTATTACTCTATGTGGGTACAGTTACTACGTTCCATCCAATTTGCAACTGTTTCAGTGGGAGTGAAGTGATATGTACATACATTATGTGTAATCTGTATGCAAATCATGTGTCTTTGGACAGGCCAGCTACGTGAGAAGAGGCAGTGGTAAGTTTTTCCTGAATGTGGGGTGAACTTTTCCTGAATGTGGGGTGAACACTAATATGACTTGACACCTTAGATCAGGGTTACTCAACTTGTGGCCCGCGGCCTGTTTGTTTGCGGCCCACGGTGCAGTTCGGATTTACGCAGGGCTCAACACATGGCCCACAGGTGGGATCCTTTAAACATGGCCTCCACTGGGAACACACTCCACAACGGCGAGGCATCTCCCAGGCGGGGTGCGCCTTGAAAGATGCAAGCAGACCGGCTGGTTGGAACAGACGGGTATAGGGTGTCGGCGTTTCTAGCCCCCGGGGTGGAGGTGCCAGGAACGCTGGGGCATTGTGTGAAAGAAGTTATTTGCATATATTTAAATATATATTTGCATGTATATGCAACCACACTTAAGTTGCAGCCCTCAGCATGTACTGTGAGCATCATTGTGGCCCCTAGGGCTTCCAAAGTTGAGCAGCCCTGCCTTAGACATTATGCAACATTTAGAATTAATTATTAATTATTCTGACTGCTCTTTGTAACTTTATAACTCAAGTTGAATCTTGTGAATAAAAATAAAAACCTGTTTACACAAAGATCTGTTACTCCAAATGAGCTTTTTTATCTGCTTTTGTACTGTAGCTAATTTCTGTAGCTTCCCTTATTTTTTTTAAATTAATATTATGGAGATTCAACATATTAGTATGGTGCATAAGGCCAAAATCATTTGTATATCCAGTTTCTGTAGCATGGCTAGTACCTAATACACATTAGTAGTGAAAACTTCAAACTGTATGCAATTTTGCTTAATGTTAGCTGGTTGAGTTATATAAAATCTCAAATGGGGGGCGGGGGAGGTGGCACTAATATCTATTAGTGGTGAGAAAATAATATTTGGCAAGTGTACTGTTATCTTGAGAACACTAAAGGTATGTCTATACCATGGGTCTCAGACTCCTAGCTTAAGGGCCATCCCTGGCTGGAGCGACTGCACAATCTGGTCCAAGGCTCCGCGGAGGGTGGGGGTCTGTTTCTGGCCTCCAAGTCCCCCCCTTTCCCACTCTGTCCCCCCCGATAGCACCCTGTCACTGAGGAGGCAGCTTTGGGGATCGGGGGGGAGGGGACCTTTGGTATAGTGTGGCCGCCGCAGTTACGCCCCCTGCACTCCCCGCAGCAGCAGGAGCCGTAGGGAAGCGAGTGCACTCACCCAGTGCGTTCTGCTTCCCTGCATCTCCTGCCGCTGGGAGTGAGGGGAGGGGCTGCTACCTCTGCGCTAGGGGCCCTTCACCCAGTGATCCCCGAAGCCACATTCTCGGAGACAAGATGCCATGAAGGGGAGAGGGCAGGGTGATGGCAGGAAGGGGCAGGGCTTGTAGGCCACTAATGGACTGCCCTCCCGCTCCAGCCTGCTGGGAGTCCTGGGCTGGGTGGACTGCGCAATCATTCTGGCTGGGGATGGCCCGTGAACTGAGAGTTTGCGACCCCTGCTGTATACCGCAAGTGAAGATATAATTGTAGAACGGGTAGGCATCTCTTGCTAGCTTTAATCCTAGCAGAGTTAACTATGGCAGTGTAGATGTGTTGGCATGCGCTTCAACACAGGGTAGCTGTCCACGTACAATCCCAGGGAGCCTGGATACGTACGTGGGTAGTTAGTCCATGTAGCCATGTCTATGCTTCTGTTAATACCTGTACTGGCTAGGTAAAGCTAGCACAGACTTAACTACCTGTGGTACAATCACGTGTTTACCTGCAGTGTAGACAGTCCCTATAGGCAATGCATTCTTTAATATATGGAGATATACCTATCTCATAGAGCTGGAAGGGGCCTTGAGAGGTCATGGAGTCCAGTCCCCTGCCCTAGAAACAAACCAAGTACCATCCCTGACAGATTTGCCCCAGATCCCTAAATGTCCCCCCTCAAAGATTGCCCTCACAACCCTGGGTTTAGGAGGCCAATGCTCAAACCACTGAGCTATCCCCCCTCATTCAAAGTTGTGTTATGTGTGGGCTTTGGATGTTTTTTTTTCTGTTCCGGGCTTTTTTTGTTTTGTTTTGTTTTGTTTTAACTCAGCACATTGGAGTGTTTTGTAGTCGATAGTTCAGATATGTTCTTTGCCCAAACTTTTTCTCTCTTTCTCTGAGTTGACATTAGCCTTTCCTGGGAGACCAGGGAGGTCACCATCATACTTTGGTGCATACTTGTCTGTCAAGGCTGGAATAACTCAAATATGTACTGAGACTTGCAAATATGTCCTAAGACATACTTCCTTACTGCCCAGATGAGTGCCTCACCTTGAGATCCCATTTGCCCTCACATTTGATACCTCCAGTGTCTAAATGCCTCCTGGAAGTGACCCTTCTGAAATGGAGCCACTACAAAGGATTTTAGTGAACATGTTTCAAATGAGAGTACAAAGCTGGAAGGGGCTCAGTGTGAAATGTTGAGAGGGGAGAGGAAAGGGTATTGCTGCAGAAACCCATAACATCAGTTATTGTAGCAGAACTTTAAAAGACTGCGTAACTTTATGACCATTAATATTAGTGGCCGTACTTGTTTAAAAATCAAATTAATTCCATGCTTCAGAGGGGTTGATCACTACAGGAATCAGGAAGGATTTTTTTCTACATATACAGGAATACAAAATTGTCTCAGTGCATTAAAGTTTTTTGTCTTCCTCTGAAATACCCGTCACTTATCACCACCAGCGTCCTGGTTGGATGAACCAGTAGTCCGATTTGCTATGGGAAGATCTTTGTTTCTATTGGTCTGGTCTACTTAATGCAGTTAAATCAGCATAAGCTGCCTTGCTTGCATCAACCTAAGTGTTGAGGTATCTTCAGTTGAGTTTGACTCCCACCCATGTACCTCTCTACGCTGATTTAGTAACGCCACCTTCCTGAGAGGCACCGACACTTGATTTAACTAAGTCGAGGCAGTTTCACTGGGTTGCTTATGTTAACCATTAATAACCTTCAGGAACCATCCCCATTGTGCCTCACACCAACAACGCAATTGATACACACGCTGATGGGGAGGCTGCCCACCACCAAAACAAGGAGCCAAGGGTGTGCACACATGCATGCTTTAATACAGGGCTACTCAACACACGGCCCGTGGGCCACATGCGGCTCGCGGCCCGTTTGTTTGCAGCCCACAGTGCAGTTTGGGTTTATGTGGGGCTCAACATGTGGCCCGCGGGTGGGATCCTTTGAACATGGCCTCCACTGGGAACATATTCCACAATGGCGAGGCGACTCCCAGGCGGGGTGAGCAGTGAAAGATGCAAGCGGATGAGCTGGAACAGACAGGTACAGGATGTCGGTGTTTCTAGCCCCCAGGTAGGAGGTGCCAGGAGTGCCGGGGCATTGTGGGAAAGAAGCTATTTGCATATATTTGCATGTACATGCAACCACACTTAAGTTGCGGCCCTCAGCATGTACTGTGATTATCATTGTGGCCTCCGGGGCTTCCAAAGTTAAGTTGACATGATTTTGTAGTGTAGATGTGGCCTTTGTCTGAGTGTCTTGTATTCTTGGGTTACAAGATTAAAAAAAGGTGAAGAATTAATCAAAAGGAATTGAGTCTGTTCTAACAACTTCACAGTATTGCACATATTTTTAACTTACCATTTAAATCCTGCTCCTGATGAGCTGGAAAGTGCTCAACAAGTGCGGCATGGAGATAGCTGGCAGGGGGAGACATTTTTGCTTGTGGTTGTTGAATGTGGCAGATTGAGAATAGCAAGGTGTAAGAGTTCAAGCTATGAGTGCACTGAACAGACATCCTCTTACTGTGTTAACTGTAGATCGGTGTGGAGTGCTTTGTGGAATCTCAGTGTCATGTTTTTAAGCTATTTTTAAAAAGATGATCTACACATGCTGTTTCTATTCTGTTCATTTCTACTTCCCCTTAGGTTGCTTTGCTCTTTTCATTATAGTAGGTCAAGGTGGCTGAAAGGGGGGAAAAATCTTTCATGATTAAAGAGATCATATTTGTACAATCTGAATTGATATTTGATCTGTATAGGTACCCATCTTTGCTTTTCTGGAGGCATTTGTGACTTTTTTTGTTTACATGAATGTTGTGAGGAAGGGTCTTTTTACATGCCAGTAGTCACTGCACCAATACATTGGCTACATGAAAGATTTTATCAAGCTAGACTGAGACAAATTTTCACATGTGCATTTAAAAATACATCAATTCATTTCCCAAACACTTAAAAAAAAAAAAAAAGATACAGGAGGCCCCCGACACTGCCCAAGTTCCAACCCCCCACAATTACAACCATTTTTGTAAGTGCGGAAGGGACCGAAACCCCCCGACTTATGTCCTTGTCCTGCATTTACGATGGTGCATGGCACCTATTGTAAATGAGAGTTTGAGTTACAATGCCTCTGACTTGCGACGCTTCCCCAGGAACCAAGCGCATCGCAAGTCGGGGGCCTTCTGTAGTGGAAGTTCAGTTTCAATGTGAAAGGGATGGTTTTGACAGAAGTGTGAATAGGTGCAAGTGGCAGGGGGAATAGCCTCATAGAAAGGATGTTCATTTGCGGAGTGGAAGAGCCAAGTTCAAGTCCCTGCTCACCCAAGTCACTAACCACCAAGCTATGACGGGAGTCAGTCTCTGTCTCCTGTTGGATCAGTTCCACTTCTTAGATATAACCGCTCTATATATATTAAAAAGCTTTTCCTGCCATGCCACAGAATGATGTCATTAGGCTCTCTGGCCTCAAAAGCGGCCGGGGGGGAGGGGGTTGGAGTTCATAGTGAGCAGGGCACAGCCCCCTAGTTAAATTAAATATTCATTAAGCTAGAGCTGACTCTAGCCTAGTGGTTCAGACACACAGATAGGATGCGGGAGATACAAGGACTGGAACTTTAGTGCCCCGTTCAGTCCATTTCTCTGGACCTACTGCATATGTAAATATATATACAAAGTGGAACAGCTCCCCCAGGAGACACTGAGGGTACGTCTAGACTACATGGCTCCGTCGACGGAGCCATGTAGATGAATTTACTAGACATAGGAAAATGAAGCGGCGATTTAAATAATCGCCGCTTCATTTACATCAAAATGGCCACCGCGCTGTGCCAATCAGCTGTTTGGCAGCACAGCGGGGCAGTCTGGACGCGCCGCGGTCGACAAGGGAAGCCTTTGTCGACCGCTCCGGTATGCCTTCATTTTCCTATGTCTTGTAAACTCATCTACATGGCTCCGTCGACGGAGCCATGTAGTCTAGACATACCTTGAGAGAGTCTCTCTATAGCAGGGGTGGGGAACCTGTTTTGGGTTGGGGGCCGCTGACCCACAGACAAATCAGTTGCGGGCCGCACACAAGTGAGAAGCAAAACAAACCAACCAACCCTCACTCATGTGGCCCCTGACTGAAAAGGAGAAAGACACTCCCCACATTTAGAGCGTAGGGGGGCCAGGCTAGCAGATTTTGTGTGCTCCAGCCCCTTAGAGGGACGGTGGGGGGGCTGAACCACTAGTGAGTGCTCCCCAATGCTGGGGGAATCCCCCAGCCTTGGGGGCCAGATCCAGGCAAGCCGGGAGCCACATGTGGCCCCTGGGCCTTAAGTTTCCCACCCCTGCACTACAGCATAGCCAACAGCTTGATGGGAACAGGGAGACCCACGTTCAAGACCCTGTTTTGAATCAGCCAGAGCAGGGAATTGAGTTGAGCTTCCTTTTCTGTCTCAAGTGATTGCCCTGACCATGGGGCTACTGGCTTTTCTTGGCTGACTTGGTCTGTCTTGTCTGTCTGTCATTTTTCATGAACACTTTCAAAAAATTCTCTGTTTTGACCTAATGTAGAACACGCAGATTTTTCAAATCTCAGAAAATGGTGCGGGACAGGAGTCGGGTCAGCTGTCCCTGTCCATCTTGCCTGCATAATTTCCTCTCAGTCACTGCTCTGGGCCAGTGTGAGGAAAGTAGGAATGTTAAAGCGCGTTTATTTATGTGAACACATAACCGCTGAAAATGTCAGCAGTGACACATTTATGTGGGGAGAGGCGGCTCTCGTGGCGCTGCTCCCCTCCTCCCCAGCTGCTTGTGTATCAGAGGCAGTACAGGGGTTGGGGGGAAGGCTGCGTGTAACCCTGGGCTCATCGTTCACTGTGTACACTGGTACATGTGCACATCCCCAAAGGAAAGGTCTAGGAATGTGTGCATACTGAGAGCCTTGTACTGTTACGTGTTCTGCAGCCATTCACTTTAATGGTTGCCCGTCTAAAAGAGCAGCAGCCCTTTGATATTATGGCCCTGTTCCCGGTTGTGGCTTTATTCCGAGGCCCTTGTTGCCAGGTAGTAATTCCCTTCCCCATTTCAGTATGCCTGCAGTCCATGTACCCTCAGAAGGGGGGGCCATGTTAGTTTGTAACTTTAAAAACAGCAAGTAGCCTGTGGCACCTTAGAGACTAACAAATAAATATATATGGTATCATGAGCCTTTGTGGGCAAAACCGACTCAAGCTCATCCGAAGAACTGGGTTTTGCTCACAAACGCTCACGATACTATACGTATTTATTTGTAAGTCTCTAAGGCAGGGGTGGGCAAAAAGGCCTCTGCGGGCTGGATCCAGCCCGCCAAGCAGGTTGAGCCGGCCCATGGAGGTCCTGCCACTCCCCCCTCCCAGGCCAAACAAGGCCTAGGGACAGGGGAGTGTGCGGCACTTAGTCAACTTTGACTCTAAGCGCCGTGCGCCGGAGGGCAGGGAGCGAGAGACTTCACGCTCCCCCCGCCTCCAGGCCAATCGGCCTGGGGGCAGGGAGAAGCACACCAAGTTCCCTCCCGGCCTGTCCCTGCCCTGAAAGGAGTTTGTGGCACTTCTAAGCACTGCGCGCTCCTTGCAAGATGGGGGCAGGGTGGAAGGAGACTTTGAGTGTTCCTGTTGCCCCCAAGCCCTGACTGGCCTGGAGGTGGAGGGAACGCACAAAGTCTCCTCCTGCCCTGCAAGGGGCTCGGCACTTAGAGTCAACCGCCAGCTGCTGCTCAGCAGGCGGGTGACTCTAAGCATGGCACTCCCTTGCGGGGCGTGGGCAGACTTCGCATGCTCCCCCCGTCCCCAAGCCCTGATTGACCTGGGGGCAGGGGGAGAGCGTGCGAAGTCTCCTCCCACCACCAGGGGTGCAGGTGCCTAGAGGGAACCGCCAGCTGTTCACAACAGCTGGCGGTTCTCTCCCGGCCGGGGGCAAAGACTTCATGTGCTCCCCCACCCACAGACCAATCAGGGGAAGCACAGAAGAGTCCTAGCTCTGCCCCTTCCTCCCTTCCGGGGTGTCCCAGGACTACTTCAAACATTTCTGAAGTGTCCGCTGGTCAATAATTTTAAAAATTATTGCCCACCCCTGCACTAAGGTGCTACAGGACTACTTGTTTTACCGTCCATATACTTTGCTTCATGCTCTGGGATACGTACAGAGTAACTCCACACTAGGGAGCTTTCTGGGGCTTGACCTCAATGATTTTAAAAAACACTCTTGTAGTCTGACATTTTACTATGCAGCTGTGCAGCCTTAGCATTGTCTTAATGTTGGGGGGTTTTTTCTTACGGAATGCTATGAGTTTGTCCAATAACTTGCTGTTTGAATTCTAGGCAACATCTTTGTATCCATGGTTTGGATTGACAATTATCATGCCATGCAAAATGCAGTCAGAGCATTTGGAAAGATGTGTCTTCCAAAACTGGCCAGCAGGTGGTAGCATATCCTCACTATATTTTGTTTTTTAGAGGCTTCCCAAACACCCTGCCAACCATCCTTTAAATTATGAGGGGAAAAGTCAGGTCACCTTTTTGGAGAATAAGTACATGGCTGGGGCCTCCAAGTTTTCCTTTGTTAGCTTTTGATATTTCTACAAGTCACCATTTCCTCCGACTAAGGGTAATCCCATCTAATGCTGCTGAAAGAGCAAGTCCTGGCTTGCATATATTTAAGTGATCCTGCCTTAGGAAATATACATCTAGCACTGAGTAAACAGAAATCACAGAGCATCATGATGAGAAAAGGTAGCATAGCAAGTTGGAACTGAGTCAGCATTATTGGAAAGGCACATGTAAGTGTCTGAAAGCTCTCAGCAAAATAAATGTGTCTCCATAATGCATCTATCCCAAGGTTCTTTGAGTGGAGATGCTTTGTATATGGCTGTCTTTAGAAATACTTCAGCTCTGAGAAAGCTGTGTGGATGTCTTTTAGGCAGCTAGGATTATCATCACCCTGGCTATGTCTAGACTACGGGGTTTTATCGGAAAAAGGTATGCAAATTGCGCTCTACAATTTGCGTACCTTTTTCTGATAGTTTTTTCCGATAGTTCAGAAGAGGCTTTTCCGAAATTTGGCCCATCTACACTGGCCCAAATTTTGGAAAAACCTCCTTTTCCGGAAGAGCCCTACTTCCTTGTGGAAGGAGGGAGACAGGGCTTCCAAAAAAGTGCATTTGCTCTTCCACAAAAAAAAATGGAAGAGCAGACGCGTTCCCTGGACGCGGCGGAGAAAATCCCTGTAGTCTAGACATAGCCTCTCTCAGTGTTTCAGATGTTCTTAAATGAAGCCTATCTTTCCTTTGGGCCTAGACGTATGGGGGAAATGAATGGCTTGTAAGAACACTTGAGGGCAAGGAGTATGGTATCACCAAAGAAGCAACTTCCCAGAGATCTGTTGTTCAAAACTTATGTCAGTTTCCACCCACAACTGCTCTACTTTGTGATTGGAGAATGGACTGAAGTGAAAGGACAAGCGTTTAAGGCCAGAAGTTTATCCAGTCTGACCTCCTGCATATCAAAAGCCTCTAAGCACCATCTGGCCAAGCCCCCAATGACCAAAATTAGCTCATTAGGGAGACTAAGCTATTGCAAGCCACAGACAGAACAGGAGGGATCCCCTCCAGTAACTACCTCCCTGCCAAAACATTGTGTCTGGTCCCCATTGGGTAATCAGCAATCTCCAACTGCCCCCATTGAAATAATATTCTCTCTCTCCAATGCCAGCTGTGTGCATGCTGAGATCTAAAGTGTGAGATGAAGGGTTTTGTTTACAGGGGTTGGAGCCCAGACATGACCAGGCCGCATGGGGCATAAGTGCTAAGATGTAGGAGCCCTGAAACATCAGCTTGTTTGGTGCAACAACTGGACATTTGTTGTGCCAAATAGAGGGCAGCCTAACCCCTGAGTGCTAGTACTGTAGCTCCCAAATTTGAAGTTCCACAGTAGAGTACTGATGTAACCAGTGGATGGTGCGGGGCCCAGAACAACCTCCTGCACCCACCCCACCACTTCATGTCCTGCTCTGCCCCCCCACTCCATCTCTTCTCCTAAGCCCTACCCCTGCTCCGCCCCATCCCACCTTTTCTTGCCCCATTTCCCCCCGTCCCCCTCCACTTTCCCCTCAAGATCCCTTCCCTGAGCGACGCCACCCTGCGGGATTAGGGGAAGTGTAGTAACCCGGTTGAGAGAAGGTCGAGTGGAGCTGGCTGCTGGATCAGTCTGCTCCCTGTGGCTCCCACCACCACTGGTGAGTGCAGGGGCAGGCCCAGGCCGTGCTGCCAGTGCCAGGCCCCCTGGTAATCCCACAGACCACCCTGAACCCCCTCAAAGTGCAAGGGCCTGGGGCAACTGCCCCGAACTGTCATATGGACAGGACAGTTCTGGATGTAACACAACTTACATGTAGGGTTGCCAGATGGTCTCCCAAAAAAAAAAAAAAAAAAGGAACGCGGGATAATAAGCTCCCCCCCGGTTCTGGGGCGCCCAGAGCGGTGATCACAACCCCGCCTCCCAGCTGGGACTCCCAGGCTGGGAGGCAGGGCCACCATCGGCGCTGGGAGCCTGTGATTGTGCAGACGCCTGGCGGGGGCGGGGGGAGTGGCTGGGAGTCCCAGCCATTCCCCCTGCCCCCGCCAGGCTTCTGCGCAATCATAGGCTCCTAGCGCCGAATGTGGCCCCGCCTTCCAGCCGCTCCCCCCGCCCACGCCAGGCCTCCGTCCGGTGTGCAGCTGGAAAAATCAGAGAATACCGGACATTGCAAATGTCCGGTATTTTTGGATTTTTTTTTAACCGGACAAAGAGCGCAAATACCGGACTGTCCGGTAGAATACCAGACACCTGGCAACCCTAAACTTACATGGATAAAAGTGAAGTTGTCTCTTCGACTTTGCCTTGCTTTTCTTAACATGGCTGTTGTGGGCAATCATTACTCTTCAAGCAGAGGCTGGGGCTCATGGATTGTAGTATGGATAGAGCTCAGGTTACAGGAATCCAAACTACTCCAAGGCTGTGGTACATAAACTTGAGGATTGAATCTACTACAAGATGTTACCTTTTACATCAGCCATGAAAATGAAAAGACTGGGTCTCGTCTGGTCTTGCACAGGCTGGCTTTCACATGGCCTTTCGAAGTGCACAGAGATGCCAAACTAGGGTCTGACATAGTTTGGCCATTGTGAATAGGTGCCAACTATGCTGCTTCTTGGGCCAGAGCTGGATTAGGGCACATTGGAGGTCTGAGCCCTTGCCCTGTCCTGCTTTTACAGGCTGATGAGTGCTTTCAGATACAGCCAGTTATATTATAAGAAACGCCATCATCTTATGAACTTAAAATTTAAGTGAGCTCCAAAGGTTTCATTGTGCTTATTTTAACTGCTTGAACCTTCTGAGTCTGCACAGTTGAGCTGGAATTCTGCGTTCATTAGATAATGTTAGGAGGTTTCCAATACTTCGTGCTTCTTATCTGTCAGGTAATACCAGCCAGTTTTTCTGTGCATCATTTTGGGACTGGTGCTCTGGCCAAAAACATAGAAAAAAGTTTTATTTTAAAGAATTAGCCTAATTTGTTATTGTCTCCCAGCACCATATTTTGGGTGTTAGTTTAGGTCAGTTTTCTAGTCACTAGTAATTAAGACCAAAGGCCAGGGTTCCCTCTAATTTTTTCCATACATGTGCAGAATACATTTTGTTGCATGCACTGAGGCATGTGCAGGTGTGCACCCCTAGTTGAAACACATGCTGCTGGTAGTGGGCCCTCTGCTAATCAGCTGGGCGGCATTTGAATCTCCTGAGTGGCTGCTGAAGAGCTCAGCTTACAAAGAATGCTGCTAAAGGCCCAGATTTTCAAAGATATTTCAGCATTGCTGCATTCAGGGTTGCAACACCTGTGTCTTATTTTCAAAAGTGATTTAGGCGCTTAGGAGCTCAAATCCAATTGAAAATGAGATTTAGAAGTTGCAATGCTGCAAACAGCAATGTCAAAATACATTCAAAGATCTAAGCCAAAGTCCCTATGCTTTTAAATAGTCCTGAAAATAAAATAACGTGCCATAGAATGATATTAATTGTATGTCAAAAAGTTTCCCATGCATTAATACTTTTACCAGTAAACCTCATTAATTTCCACTTTGCTGACCTAGAAATTAATAATTCTTTCTGAAATCTCATCCCATTTCCTAGTAGGAAGGGACTGGATATGAACCAATCACATGGTATATCTGTTACTCAACAAAAATTTAATGGCAGGGATATTAATAAGTTTTCATTAAAAATCATATGAAAACCCAGAATATGTACTAGTATGCCACATTGTGACATTATAAAAGTTACCAACTAGCAGAAATTTGTCAAACTATGGGAAAAAGTCCATTTTGTGATGAAATGTACTTTCCCCCCCTGTAGACTGTGGTTTGCTTGCAATTAAAAACAATGCAGTAATCCACAAGGGCCCACAGAGTCATTACTGCAGATTATCCACATTGGGTAATTGATTGCAGACTGATATATAGTTACAGCATTCAGTTCTTGGAAGGGTGGTTCTTTAAGAAATACCCGTGCTGGTTTTGAAAAGCCTTTTGAGGGTGTGCTTTTGGCCAGCTGTGACACAGTCTCTCTCCAGTATCCTGCCAATTACCTTCCTTGTGACGACCTAGAAGGAAACACCCTATCTATGTACACAGGTCCGTCAGCAAGCTGCTCAGCATGAATCATCCATCAGTTCGTGGATGTGTAATGTATTGTTAATAAAGTAGAAAACATGCAGTTCCTTTCAGGCTGCACTCAATGTTATTGAAAAGGCAGAACGCTAGCCAGATTTCTATACAAAAACACTAGAGTGGGTCAAGATCTAAAATCTGAATCTGGGTCTAATTTTCCCCAAAGTTTTAGGGTGTTTGCTCTTGCTGAGCAAACTTTTTGTCTGTGAAGATCCTACATGGCTGGATGGATGTGAGAGCTCATTGGCTTACAACCAGGGCCGGATTAAGGTGGAGGGCTAGCCGGGCAGCGGCCCAGGGCGCCAACCTATGGGGGGCACCTGATTGCAGCTGTAAGGTGCTCAGCGCCGGGGGGCGGGGCCACGCATGCACCGTGTGCCCAGGGGCGGAGCTGTGCATGCGTCGCGCTCCCACTGCCTGGGGCGCAGGAATGGCTCGAGCCAGCCCTGCTTACAACAGATCACCTCTGAAATGTAATTAAACATCAGCACACGTACTTGGTTTGCTGCAGTCCTGTCCTTATCCCTGATGGTGGCATAAATGAATTTGTACCTGCCTTTTAACACGTGCACCCTTTTCTAGCCATGCAGAAGAACTGTACAGACCTTGCCAAATAAACATTGCTCCATATTCAGCAACAGAGGTACTACTATCCACGAAGCTCATTGAGTTCAAACTGTTGGCTGAGTTTGCAGACTCTGCTAACTGAACTTCTTGGATCGTGGTTTGCATACTGCAGAACTCTACCACCAATCAACATCCTGTGCCTGATGCCAGACAGACACTCCTAGCTCACCTAGAAATACTGATAACTCACCAGCAAGAGGGTCTTGCTCCAGTTAGTTTCAGCAACGCACAGGGTATGTGTAATCCGCTAGCAAGTGTGTGTTACGGGTCCCCTCTGTATCCAATCTACAGAGGATACAAGACTGTTACAGCCCAAGCTCCTTAGAGGAAGCCCATGCTTTTATCTTTGAAGATCCTTGGGATGTCAGCCAAGATGGCAGATGTCACACACAGGGTATCTATAACAACTATGGCAGTTCATCTGTAGTTAGACAAGTGTACCCTAGAGCTGAGCCAGCAGACAGCCCCAAGTGCTGGGATTTGCAGACCCCTGTGACATCATATATATAGTAGCCCAATGTCTGTGACTCTGTAACGCTGAAATGCTGGCTGTTCCCTCTGGGTGGCGCTGTTGCCTGAGTCACGTCCTTTACCTCCCACCATGGCTCTTGGCTGACTTCTGCGCCGGGCCGCCGCGGGGGAGCAAGTGGCGCAAGCGGCCGTTTGGGCGCGTACGCGCCGCCCTCAGTGCAGAAGTCAGCCGAGCGCCACAGCAGGAGGCGAAGGGGGGGCGGGGTGGTGATGTACATGGCCAGGGGGCGGCGCAGAAGTCAGCCGAGCGCCATGGCGGGAGGTGAAGGGGGCCGGGGCAGTGACGTGCAGCGTGACAGCAGCTCCAGGCCCCGCCCCCTGGCCTGAACGTCACCGCCCCGTCCCCCCCTTCACCTCCTGCTGTGGCGCTCGGCTGACGTCTGCACTGCTCAGCCGGGCCACCGCGTGGGAGCAAGTGGCGCAAGCGACTGTTTGGGCTCCGCGCTCCCCAGGCAGCACGGGGGCGCGCGGAGCCCAAATGGCCATTTGGGCTCCGCGGTCCCCCGAGTGAGAGGCAGGAGGAGGAGGAGAAGAGAGAGAGAGGCAGGAGGCGGAGGAGAGCTGAGAGAGAGAGGGGGGGAGGCAGTAGAAGGAGGAGAGAGAGAGAGAGAGACGGAGCGAGAGACCGGAGGCTCAGGAGAGAAGACCGATGTGGAGGAGAGACCTGAAAATCCCGTCTTATGACGGGCTAATTGGCTAGTTTCTAATAGACTTCATTAGAATCCTTCAGTTGGCCCTGTTTTCTGGGGTTTCAACTGTAGCACTAGCAGCCTAGGGCAACACGAAATCTGTTCAGGGCAGCACCAAGCTTCCCCTGTACTCCCTCCACCCAGTGCCTACTGACAGCCCCGCTGATCTATTCCCCCTCCCTGCCAATGTCTCCCGCCACTGCAAAACAGCTGTTGCACAGCATTCAGATGCTCCCAGAGAGAGGGGGGATGTAGAGCACTCAGGGGAGAGGGAAGGAGGCAAGGGCTGGAGTGGGGGTGAGGCTGCAGTGGAGGTGAGGGTCGAGCACCCCAGGGCAGGAGCAGAAGTTTGCACCTATGGCCAGAAGGATTTTCTCCATGCAGACCAGACTCGCGTTTCCATCTCCCATCACTTTTAACAACTGTCACTGAGGAGTAGACTTGCCTTGTCGCAAGCTATCTTACCAGGGTGGAATGCAGTGAACAAAATCCTCATCTAATGCAGCAAGTGAAGTAACAGCCTGACCCAATACCAAACAAGCGTTGGGAGCTGCCCAGATTGTTAACATGAGGCAGGAGTGGAGATGATTAAAACAGAGAAACACAAACTGGAGAAGATCTGCCCTTGGGAGAACACAGTACTAAAAACAACATGGAAAAGTGCCCTGAGCTGGCTGGGGATGGCCATTTGTAAGGCAGTTACCGGCACAAAAAAAACACAGGTTGGCCTTGATGTAAACGTCCCAAAGCCTGCCCTAAATTCTCAATTACTGAGGGACAGCCTTCATTCATTGAGATATTTGCTTTCCCCAACCAACTCTCTGTATAACTTTTCATGAGTGATGTACCTGCGTATGTGGATGCTAATATATAACCTATATTGTAGAATTTATTTCCCTACATTTGGGTGATTGGTGATATTGGACTATATGTATCATGGCTTTTTAAAACAAACTGTATTTGTGGATAATCTAAGCACTATACTCAGATGCATAGACACTCTTTTCTTAACTTCCGTATTATGCCCATTAGCTTTATGTATGTGTTTGAGTGCTTTACTGAATTATGGTCTCTCTGCGTTTCTATGGCACCACGATTTTTCGAGTGAGTGAGTGAGTGAGTGATTTTTCTTAAGAGGAGTGATTTGTCCCTATGATTGAAATATGGGAGTAACTTATGTTTCTAGAAGAAAATTCTTTTCCTTTTTTCTTAAAGATGAAATTGCTGAAATCACTGGAGCCTAACAGATCAAATGAAGCTCTGGTTTGATAAGACCGGATAAGTTAGTACAAAACAGAAAAGTAGTAACTTCTCTAAACAGCAGTATCCCATAAATGTGTTGATCTCAGTGATGCAGTATTGCTTGATGTGATCAGAGGGTGGGTCAGGGTGCTTTGCAATATATTAGATAACTCAACAGCTGCTTTCAAAAGTACTGGCTTATGCATTTCAGCTGGTAGGAGAAAAGTTTCATATTATTTGAAAGGGCCTATGTCACTCCCATCAAAGGAGACTGGTTTCCTGTATACTGAGATAGCAGAGTCTAACAGGATATTATTAGTTTCAGAGGGATAGCTGTGTTAGTCTGTAACTGGAAAAACTTAAAAAACAATGAATAGTCTTGCAGCACCTTAGAGACTAACAAAACATGTAGATGGTATCATGAGCTTTCGTGGGCATAACCCACTACCTCAGATGAATGGAGTTTAAGGGTCCCAGTTTTCAAATAAATAGCACAGAGAGGGGAGGGGGGAAGAAGAGGAGGAAAAAGAAGGGGAAAAAGGGGGAAAGAAATTGTCAATGCAAGTGTCAGTGACAAATGAAGCTGATAAGAATACTTAGTACCCACTCTAAGTACCCTTTGTTTGTTTTTTCATGTCCTTAGGATGTGGAATATAGTGGGCCATCCAGCCAACTTCTTTGTTTAGACTCCTGTTGTAGGAATCAAACTTGTAAATGAAATTAAGTTCTGTAGCTTCCCTGTCGAGCTGGCTTTTGAAATTGGTTTGAAATAATATGGTGACTTTGAGATCCATTAATAACTTGCCTGGGCACTCATTAATTTATTTGAAAACTGGCCACGAAAGCTCATGGTACCATCTACATGTTTTGTTAGTCTTTAAGGTGCTGCAAGTCTATTAATTGTTTTTTTAAGTTTTTTTCAGGATATTATTAGGTTATGAGAAGGATATTCTGTGGTGGAAGTGTAACCCACACACCTAGGTGTGGAGCACTGTCCCATGTATTGGCACTTAGACCACGTACAGCAGCAGATTAGAACAAGAGACCTCTACAGCCAGGGTTGAGGAGCAACTGGCTTTTAGCTCAAGTGGTAGAGGCTCCTACACTAAGCTCCACAGCTCCCAGGTTCAAATCTGCCCCGTGGGGGTTACAGGAGAAGAGAGAACACAAACTGCCTTTGGCTTCAATGAGACCAGGATTTCACCACCTGAAAAAGGAAAAACAGACATCTGTGATATGTGGGAAGCATATAGACAAAGGATTGGAAAGGAGCTCATGGCCTGGGTCATCAACTCCAGTCCCCTGCTATTACAGGCAAATTCCAGTTCATAACATCATCTTATCAAGTCCATCTAAACACTAGTTAAGTTTTTTGCCCCCACTCCTACTGAGAAGCTGTTCCAGAATATCTTATGTGAGAACTTCTAATTTCTAGCCACAATTTATTCATTGCTAGTTTATTCCTGTTTGTTCTCGTGCCAACATTATCCTTTTTGCTTAAACAGCTCTTCTCCATACTAGTGTTCACCCTTTCTCTCCCCACTCTATTTATAGGGAGCATGCTGGAGAACAGATAAAGACGGGAACAGGGGGGTGAGGTTTTTTAATATTAGGAGGAATCTGAAATAGACAAGAACCAAGTTAGGATTTTTGTGGTTGGGGAAGGAGATAAGATGGATTTTGAGCCAGCTGATGGTTGGAGAATGAGGTATCCATGAGAGAAAGTGAAGTATTATATTTGGATATTACTGGTTAGTTCAGTATTGTGACCAAAACCAGAAAATGTTTAACTAATCTTATGAAGTGCATTCAGTTACCACATCTTGGCTTACATGTATGTCATTTAGTTTTTTAAAAATCAAAACACTTTTATTATTCAATCCAAATAACTTGAGGAGAAACATTCTGTCCGAAATACAAACACCAGCACCCACCCTTTCCGGAAGGAAAGCATGAGAAAAGAAATGGACCAAGACCCACACTTGAATAGCCAGCAATTAGGTAGTGTGAGATTGGCACAGAGAGCTAATTCCTCAGTCAGGGCTGTCCATGGAGAAAAACTATTTCCTGTATGGCCAGGACCCAAACTGACTTTATGGTTCAATTAAGAACTTATAGACTGATAAATTGTTAAAGCCAAAAAGTACCATATTATCATGTAGGCTACATCTACACTACAGCATGAATCAGTACTCTGAGATCAATCCACTGGCAGTTGATTTAGCAGGTCGAGTAAAGACCCACTAAGTAGAGCACAGATCACTCTCCAGTCGACCTCATTAGTCTACACCATGTGAGAAGACAAAGGTAAGTCAATGGGAGAGTTTCTCTCATTGACCCAGTATCCCGTGATGTAGACCAATGTTCCTTTTAGTCCAGGGATGGGCAAAAGAGCCTCTGGGGGCTGGATGCGGCCCACGAAGTGGGTGGATCCGGCCCGCGGAGGCCCTGCTGCTCCCCCGCCCCCAAGCCAATTAGAGTCTGGGGGCGGGAGAGCACCTGAAGCCTTCTCTGCTCTGCCCCCACCCTGTGAGCAGCACGTACCACTGCGTGCCGCTCGCAGGGTGGGGGAAGAGTGGAGAAGACTTCGGGTGCTCCCCGGCCCCCAGGCCTTAATTGGCTGAGGGGGGAGTGCCCGACGCTTCCTCCCACCCTGCGAGCAGCATGCGACTCTTGGAAGCACCGTGCGCTGCTCGCGGGGGAGGGAGAGCGGAATAGGCTTTGGGCGCTCGCCGCCCCCAGGCCAGTCAGAGCCTGGGAGCGGGGGAGCTGCGTGAAGCTTCCTTCGCAGTGCCCCAGCCCTGCGAATAGCCCAAGGTACTTCAGAATGCCATGTGCTCCTCGCAGGGCGGGAGGAGGCTTTGGGTGCTCCCCCAACCCCAGACCTTGATTGGCCTGAGGGTGGGGGAGTGTGACAAGCCTCTTCCAGGGCATGGGTGCCTAGTGGGAAGGGGGGACAAAGGGGCTCCCACACCCCCAGACCAATCATGATCTGGGGGTGGTGTGGCCCCGCCCCTTCCTGTTTAGGCCCCACCCCTTCCGGGGTGTCCCGGGGCTACTTTAAACATTTTTGAAGTAGCCCCTGGGCACAAATTATTGCCCACCCCTGTTCTAGTCTTTTCCGTCTGTGTGCAGTTTTTTTTCCATCCATATGTGGAATAATTTTTATGTGCACTGAGGCACGTGTATTTGCACCAACAGTAGAAACAAACCTAGTGGTGGGTGTTCTGCTAATCAGCTCAGAAATTCTCCTGAGCGGCTGCACAAATACCCAGCTTACAGGGAACATTAGTGTAGACCCTGCTGTAACTCAACCTAAGGTAAGTAAGCTACGTTACTCACATAGCTGGACTCAGACTTTAGGTCGACTTTTTTGCAGTAGTGTAGACATAAGCCTAGTCTGACCTCCTGTCTAACACAAACCATAGACCGTTATCAAATGGCTCCTGCATCAAGCCCATAATCATGGCTGAGCTGGAGCATGTCACACTGAGACAGCTGATCCTGGTTTACTTGAATGGCACTCAGAAGCCAAGAGGGAGCTAGTGTACTCCCTGGCAAAGCAGCGTCATATTTTTTATGATTGTCCAAACTGAGCCTTCGGCGGTTTTGCCGTCACTGATTTAAATCCATTCAGTTACACTCACTGGTAACAGTGATTAGTCTCAGAGTCAGCTACAGGTAATGGCACAGTTATTGGTGCTTGGGGCTTTTTTAGTTTAATGACTGCACTGGGCAGCCTACCTTAAGACTGGCTACAATGCTCATAAGAAGTACTGTGAGAACCGGGATACTGGCTTTATGAGAAAAGTGAGCCTGTCAGACTCCCGCTGTCTCTGGAAGTGACGCGGGTGTGTGGATGGTTGTACAGGTTGAACCTCTCTACTCCAGCACCTTCGGGACCTGACGGGTCTGAACCAGAGAATTTGCCAGAGCACGGGAGGTCAGTACTGTAGTGAGTGGGTCTCTATTTCTATTTTGCTGAGGTGAATAAATGGAACAGCACTTTCTGCGAAGTCATTTAGGGGTAAATTAGAGCTAAATAACAGTGCAGAACACTGAGAGCCAGTGTCTGTAAACAAACTTTTTAGCACCAAGGAAACTTGGCCACACCCATGATAAGTGGGCATCTGGCTAACTTTAAATCATGCCAGACCACGGATGTTGCCAGAGCAGAGTGTGCCAGACTAGAGAGGTTCAATCTGTACTATCTGTTTTTTAAAACAAAAAGGCAATTCTATATTATGTGCAGAGTGCATTTGGACCATCGGCAGACTTGGAACAGACTAGCAGAGAGAGCCCTCCACTTGCCTGTAACCCATGGGAAGTGGCACAGACACTTGCAAGGTAGGGTATTCCATCCAACATGATGAAAGTCTTGACTTCCGAGTACTCTGTTGGTTTTGTTTTTCCGTTGTCATGAGCAATCAGTGTAAAATGGCAAGAAACAAGGATACGGACGTAAATGATGGAACAGCGGGACTCGCAAATGAATATCACTGACACACCAGTAATAAAGACTGACACTAAATATGAATTGCTAAACACTTATTTGAACTAGGAGCAGCATGGTATTGCAGCGCATCTGCACAATCAGTCCAGCAGAAGGAATATTATACCCCTTGTTAGATTCAGGGACTGCGAATGTGTTGTGTTGTCCCTGGTTGTTTCAAACGGCAAACACACAGCTCATTTAAACAAAGCCACCAAACACTCTTGCTGGAAGGTCGCCAAAACAATGCAACTCTTATTCTTAGAGTCCGGAATGAGAACACACGCTAAGCGAAAAACACTGAGACACGCAACACAGGCTGCTCACTGAAACAGGCACAACGCATCCCACTTTACTACAGGCTGGTCCCTTACTAATTGTCTCTTGCTTGCACTGGCACGTGCTTCCCCAGAGAACTCTCTAGCCTATAAGCAGAGCCAGGGGCTCCAACAGCCTCTGTGAGCCCCTGGACAAGGTGGGAGGGGGGATTCCTGTCTCCATGCTCCTAGAAGGGGCAGGGCCAGGGACTGTCAGCCCTCCATGCTGCCCAGAGCACATCATACCCCCTCCCGCCCCCGGCCTTAGAGCTGCCCAGAACATGCAGCACAGGGTGCTCCAGCAACAATTTAAAGGCCCCTTTAAATTGTTGGGCCTCCAGGCCCCTTTTGCCCTCTCCCTGTCCACCAGTCTGAGCAAAGCCAGGAAATCCCTGAGCATTTAAAGTCATATTTTAACACAGTTTTCCACACACCACTTTCCCCACTCTCTAGCACCACCTCTGCTTCCCCAGTGATGCCATGTTGGTCTGCACCTTTGTCAGTTTCGCACTCGAATGACTTCATGCCGCCCCGGTTGTCCCTTCTGCAGCATTCACCAGCCTTCTTTCTCCTTCAAATGACCCGCTAATGAGTGCTGATCTGGGAGGTGGAGTTGAACGTATCAATTTAACAACAAAGCAAATGTATACGTATAAATTTATTGTATAACATTTGACTGCGTCCACACACATGCACGCCATCCAGGTGCCCTCATGCCCAAGCTCAGTCACCACATGATTTCATAGTTGTCATCCTTGTCCTTTTTCATTCTTTGCCCCCTCTGTGTTTCATGTCGGAGATGAGAGAACTCCAGAAGGTGGAAATTCATAAAAATCCAAACAAACCTAGTCATACACAAACCCCTAGCAACCAAAAGGAAGGGTTGCTGAATTAAGTCAATTAAAATCCTGCAGTGACCAAATGCCACCATTAGAGGCTGCTGTGAATCTTAGCTATCTGAAAAGCCCTCTGTCATGGGATGAATGAGTATAGCCCAAACTAAGGATGGAATCCCCTATCCATGCCTGTCTTCTCACTTGTAGATGACTTCTGATGCATTTTCAAAGGCTAAGCTCTAGTATTTGGAGCCTGCTGCAAATTTTTCATCCCCCTTCCCCTTTATTTCTGCCAACGGTTCCAATGAATAAGTGTTCAAAGGGATTCTGAAAGGTTTGTTTGAAGAATTAAGGTGTGTATGTGTGAATTTAGTGCTTGGGAAAGATGCCCAGCCTGAAGGTTGGCTAGGGTCTTCACTGCAGTTAATCTGGGCTCTTATGAGAGTGGAACTCCTGCTAGAGGGTGGTGTGAAGACCAGGACTTTAACAGGGTTCAAAAAAGAGTTAAAGAAATTCCTGGAGGATTGGTCCATCAATGGCGATTAGCCAAGATGGGCAGGAATGGCGTCTCTAGCCTCTGTCAGAAGCTAGAAATGGGCAACAGGAGCTGGATCACTTGATGAGTCCCTGTTCTGTTCATTCCCTCTGGGGCTTCTGGCATTGGCCACAGTCGGAAGACAGGATACTGGGCTAGATGGACTTTCGGTCAGACCCTGTTATGGCTGCTCTTTCATTCTCACTTTTTTTGTGAAAATCTCCTCTTTGTTTTTAAACTGGTAAGCCCTGCCTCCTGCACCCTCTTGCCCTGAAGGACCCGAGCAACACTAGGTAAGTCTGCTAGTAATGGAATAAGGGGACGGATGCATTCACAACTTCATTGGCCTATGACAATGGGCTTTTCGCTAAACAGTGTACCTTTTTACAATGACAGGGTATACAGTACACATTTTACACATAAAACACTGAATAATAATGTACAACCCTACTAGCACCGGTCCAACACATAGAACATTTTAATGCAGTCAATATGGCATAGTAATATAGTATAAAATAGCATCAGTTATGCTAAATTTAAGAGAGAGTGGCATCTGGGTTTTCTTGGGCTGGCTTTTCAGCAGCTGGGTTCTTGGTTGCAGAAGTCTTTAAAAAAGTATTTTATTGACCTCTTCTCTCCTGCATGAATCTGTGAATGCTGTGTCTCCCAACGTCAAGCCACTGCATCATTGAGAGGCCTGGAGACTTTGGCACACTGTTCACAAAAAGAATCACCTCTCTTACGATTTCCATCATCTCATCCAGCAAGCCAAAGAAATGGGAGAGATTTCTTGTCGTCAAACTCCTGGCTTCCTGCCCTTGTTGTCATCACCATTGTCTTTGCTTTCTTTGAATATCCATTGTTGGTCCCGCTCAGTCATTCCTCATTTGCTGGTTGCTCAGCGTGAGACTCCAACAACTCTTGTACATCCTTCTCTTCCACCTCCTGGAAGCTGACCTCCTTTGCCAACTTGATAATTTTTTGCTTGAGAATAGGAACGGCATCAAAACCCAGGGACAGTATCTGGCCATGCATGACACCCAACGCTGTTCATACATTGCAAAGGGACATCTTCCCACAATGCATCAGTGTTTTCCACACTGTTCAAGATGTTGTAGGACTCCCAAAACACCTTTACACTGGGTTTTCCTTCACCTGCCATCTCCTTAATCTGCATGGAAAATGTCCTCTGTAGGTAATAAGCCTTGAATGTGACTGGCAGATGCAAGTACAATATTGTACTGTACAATAGAGGAGCGTGTTCCAATTCACGTCAGTCGTGATCTGTGCAAATAATGGATATGTGGATCAGAACCAATGTAAATTGGAACACATTCCCCTATTTGTGAGAAATGAACATCTGAAAAGATGGATAAGGGGGAAATGTATACAGTGCGCCCTGTAAGCTGAGTGCCTGGGCGGCCACCCAGGAGAGATTCAAATGATGCCCAGCTGATTAGCACAATGCCTACAGTAGGTAGCGTGTGTTTCTACTGGTGGTGCACATCTGTGCATGCCTCAGTGCATACAACACAATTTATTCAGCACATGGATGGAAAAAATTAAAGGGAATATGGCCAGCCACCCCCCATAGTGGTTTATGTTATATATATGTGTGTTCCACATTTTAGTGATATCTGACTCACTTCACTTGACATCAGCAGGACCCTCTGGAATCCAGGATTCTGCCCTGCTGACAGCCAATTGTCTTCTTTCATTCAGCTATTCCTTGTGAATCTCCCAGTAGCCTGAATGAGTAAGAGAGTGGAGCTTCCCCATAGCCACAAACATTCAGGGTATGTCTACACTGCAGGCGGTCACAGGGTTTTTCTGCATATAAGATGCACATAAGGCAATCCTAGACAATGGGGTGTGGGGCTCAGAGGAGTCCAGACAAATCAGGTTCAGTATAGAATTGCTTCCAGTCTTTTCAATGAGTTTCTGTGCATTTTGAACAGGTTAGAGTCAAATGCTTCACGCCTATTCCTCTGGCCTGCGGGGGGGCTTGTCATTTCTTTGTCACCCTCTCCTCGCCCAACATGTCCTGAGAGTAGGAAGTGCAGGAGTGAAGTCACAGGACAGCTGTTTGCAGTGCCTCTAGGCATGTTTATGTGGGGACTAAACACAGGTGTTAGACTGGGGTGGGCACTGTGACCCCGCCCATGGCCCACTGGGGCTCCACCTGCAGCTCACAGACTCCTTGGCTGCCCCCCTCCCCAACACGTGTATCGCACACTGGAGCCTTACACTTCCTTCTCCTCCCTTTCAGCCCTTTTGGTGCACACAAATCACCTGATTCACACTCTGTTCCTGCTCCTTCCCCTCCATCCCAGGATTGGAATGCCAGGAATCAGCTGTTCATGGGCATTCCAGCTAGAGGAGGGAGGGGGAAGCGTGGGGATGGAGCAGGAATCAGGTGATTTGCACATTCAGAAAGTGCTGGGAGGGAAGGAAGAGGAGCAGGTAAGTGCACGGCTCTGGTACCCCAATGTGCAAGAGGCACATGAGGGTTGGGAGACAGACATGGGAGCTACAGGCCGCAAGTGGAGCCCCAGTGGGACATGGGCTGCTGCAGCCCATTGAGGTGAAGGAAGGTAAAGTCATGCAGCCCACTCACTCTTCATGGCTGCCCATCACTGTTCTAGCCTGTCTGGTGTCTATGGCTGCTCTTTACACGGAGGTAGAAATACAATCATAGGCGTGCGCAGCACATTTCATTAGGGTGTGCACCCACGGAATTTTATTTTTAATTTTTTTTAAAGGAGAACATTTATTGAATACTCAATCATAAAGGACATGCTGCGAGCGAACGCGGGCTTTCTATACATTTCTACAACATCTATATTACACAATTTGGCGCTTATTGCATAATACAACAATCCATACTTTAAAACTAAAAGAGCGTATCATGTGATTAAATTAAAACGCAAAGCCACTTTTTTTTGAGACATTAAGGTGTGCCTGGGCACACCCGGCACACCCCCTGCACACACCTATGAATACAATAAAGAGGATTCAGTGAGAGGGAGAGGGAGAGGGAAAGAAGAGCAGAGGGGCTGTCTGATGTTTCTCAGGGCTTATCTACAATGCAAAAGTTAGCATGAATGCACTACTTACGCTGGCCTAGTTTGTGTAGGAGCCACAGCCCCTCCAAACACCACTCCACTTACACAAGGGAGTTTGATCAGCAGCATAGCGTGACTGGATTAGCCAGTGATTGGATTAACTGCTGGTGAGTGTCATTCTGGCTGCTACCTCCCCACAGCTTTACAAACTCAAGCATCACCAGCACTGGAGCAGCAAGGTTCCACCCACCTGCTGGCCTGCCCTTAAAGCACTGAGCTTTTTGGGTGTGGCTGTTATGACTTAAACTGGTTCTGCTGTGAAGAAACACCCACAAGTAAACCTGTATTGGTGCTCCTCACTCACTGACTCTGCACTCATTTGGGCTAAAATGCCTAGGCTTTGGCTTTTTAATATCATGCTGTTTCCAAAGTAACCCATTCATCTGAAAGCAAGATATGAAAAATCCCATGTGGACTACAGCTGAGGTTAGCTGAATGATTTGATACATTTTAGTCTCCTTCCTCCGGACAAATGCTCATGCTGTCTTCTAGAATGCATGCATTGTTCGGCAGTCCCTACAAATAATTTCAGATCCTGCAGGTAATTTGTGAGCTGCTAGTGTTCATTATAAAAATTCATGTAGGCTGTGTCTACACTGGTGCGCTCTTGTGCCCAAGCGGCCGCTCTTGCGCAAAAACTTGCTGCCTGTCTACACTGGCCATGTGTTCTTGCGCAAGTAAACTGATGTTCTAATGTATAAAATCAGGGCTTCTTGCGCCAAGAACTATGATGCTCCCGCTCAGGAATAAGCCCTTTTGCGCAACTGTTCTTGCGCAAGAGGCCAGTGTAGACAGGCAACATGAATTTCTTGTGCAAGAAAGCCCTATGGTTAAAATGGCCATCAGAGCTTTCTTGCACAAGAGAGCGTCTACACTGGCATGGATGCTCTTGCGCAAAAGTACATGCCAGTGTAGATGCTCTCTTCTGGAAGAGTTTTTGCACAAGAACTCTTCTGCAAAAGAGTTCTTGCGCAAGAAGCTGCCAGTGTAGATGTAGCCGCAGTGTGGACTGGATGTGTATGCCCTGTTTCTGTTCCCTGGCTGGTAAATTTAACACTTTGAGTCTGGTTACTAGTGCAAATGTTTTCATTCGTCAAGTGAATGTTAGGGGGGGGAACTTTTCTGGGCTCTACCCAGCTCTAAGATCCAGGCACATTTGTGATACTTGCAGTGAAACACACGAACCCAAATCAAACCAAAGCTTGTCTAAGGCAGGGGTCAGCAACCTTTCTGAAATGGCGTGCCAAGATTGAACCTTCCTGCCCTGGGCTGCGCCACTTTGCTGGGGAGGAATCTCTTCATCGTGTGCCCCACTTGGTCTCCTGCCCTGGGCTCTGCTCCGGCTTTTCCTGTGGAGAGGGGAGAAGCAGCGTGCACACACTTCCCCGCAAGCCAGATTTGGTGTAGAACTCCGGGGCTTCCCCCTCTCCCCCCAGGAAGCCAGCACTGGCTCCAGTCTTGTGGGGGGGTGATGCTGGATCGCCAGCATGGGCTCCCTATTGCAGGGGGACAAAGGGGAGCCTGTTCATTGCGCGTGATGCTGAAAATCATCTTGCATGCCACACGTTGCTGATCCCTGGTCTAGGGCTTTATTTTCAAACGGACAAACTGAGTGCAGCAACTTTGGCCATGGATGGAACTCGGATGTGGTGAGTGTCTGGCTGAGGTATGATTGGAAATAGGTAACATCCAATCTGGAGCTGCAGAAGAATTGCTGTGTCATCTTACTGTGAATAACATGGCTGTGTTCCATATTTCCATGGTAAAACAGACAGGCTGTGAAGGTGCAAAGCGCTAGCTTTTCGAAACTAATAAATGTGCCCAATTAGGCAAACAGCAAGGAGAGGAGAAAATATGGATTTTAAAAGATGTAAATCTGGGTAAATTTTAGTTTAGAGTGTTTGTTTGTTTGTTTTTTAAATTATTGGAGGAGGAGAGGAGCTTTAGGACTAAGGCATCTGACTCAACATGCCTGCCTTTTCCCTCCATGGACTTTAATCTCATCCACTGCTTTAATTTCATATACCTTAATTCCCCTTTCTTCCAGAAACAAATCCAGGTGTCCCTTAAACTCTTTCATACTTTGTTTCAGTCTCCTGCTGCCACAGGTATTCCCTGCAGGTTACAGGGAAGGCAAACCAAAGAACGTGTACACTGAATACCACCTCTTCCCCGGGGTACATGCAAATCACACATCGTTTCCACATGCTTTTGTGAACAAAAATGAACTTCCCTAAGTGTTTGTGAGAAGCAAATAAGAGAGAGCTACAAATACTGTTCAAGTGAAGTTGAGTCTAAAGGAATGTCCAAAACTTGTTGACTGTGAGGTAGCTGAGGGCAGGTTTTCTGTCAGGGAAAGCACTGTGGATATTGTAAAAGGTCACGTGATTGGTGATTACATTCTGTGATATTCAGTTAAAAGAAAGAAGCTGCTGTTCTAGTCCAGTGTTTCTCAGCCTTTTCTTTTTATATAAAGTACCCCTTTAAAAAAATTGTAAAGAAAAAAAATTTAAAAAAAATTTTTTTTTTAAATGGTAAGTACCCCCAGTACCTACAGTTTTCAGACACACAAAATTTGATTGTACCATTGCAACACATTTGTTTAAACAACTTAATTGTAGCCGGGTGGGCAATGAATTTTTGGGGTGTAAAAAGTACAAAAATAATAAAACGCTGTAAAACTTAAAACAAAAATTGAGTTTTCTCCAAATTTCAGTTGTGTTAACGTACCCCCCAGACTACTCTCGAGTACCCCTAAGGGTACTTGTACCACTGGTTGAGAAACACTGTTCTAGTCAATTATTTATATGTCAGGAAAGCCAAAGCTCTGAATTTAGATCCCCATTGTACAAAGTGCTGTCCATGTCCTCAGACAGTTCCTTCCACAAAGACTTTACAATCTAAACAAACAGAGAGTGGGAAAACAACGGTACAGAGATTAAGTGATTTGATTTGTCCAGTGGCACACAGCAGGTCAGTGGCAGAGTGGGAATAGAAACCGAAAACTCAAAACCTAGGTTTGGGTTACTGGGCCAGGCCTCTCTGTTCTTGAATGAACTTGCCTTTATGTAACTAAACATAAAATCCAGATGATGCCTGAAAAGGGAATAATTAGATTTGCCCCAAAATGTTGAATTTATTGTCATGCCACAGTTTTCAAATAAGAGCAGATTTTTTTCATGTATTTGAAGTTTATAGTATTTTTGTTTTGACATTTTTCTGGGTTTCTCATCTCTTTCTGTTTCATTTTTTCCTCTGCTCCCTCTTCCTCCCTCTTCCATTTTGCCACTGGGAGGATGGTTTGGGTGAGTGAGGAAAATCTGGAAACTGAAAAATCTTCATGTTTAGGTTCCATTAAAAAAAAAACGGTTATTTGAAGAAACCTGTGGGATATTTGGTGACATTTTTCTTTGAACAACAGGTGTTTTTTGGTTAAAAATATTTTGATCACAAATTTTCAATTATTGCTAATACAAACTAAGGCTATGTCTAAACTGCCGAGTTCTATTGGGAAAAGATATGCAAATTGCAAACCGCAGTTTGCGTATCTTTTTCCGTTTATTTTCGGAAGAGGCTTTTCCGACATTTGGTCCATCTACACGTGGCCAAATGGCAGAAAAGCCTCCTCTTTCAGAACATCCCTTATTCCTCATACAATGAGGAAAACAGGGATGCCGAACGAACGCGTCCGCTTTTTCAGAAACTGTTCGGAAAAAGCGGAAGCACTCCTTGGATGCAGCAGAGCTTTTCCGGAAAACCTCCGGTATCCCGGAAAAGCTCCTCAGTGTAGACATAGCCTAACATATATGGGATACCGTTACAATTGCATGCCCGGCTATTTTTTAAATTCCTTATGTGTGCGAGCTGTCATCTTTTCTAGTTCTGGAAATGTATTAGATCAACTCATAATCACTGCTTTTCCAATGGGACTCAGTTTCACTCAGAACCTAGCCTTAATGTTCAGGTGCTTTAGATAGCATGTAAAGATGTTTTGCCTCTAATAATATAATTTGATCAAATTAGTTTATTTGCCTGCAGGACTTCCTAGCTAATTCTAGCCAGAAATACACTTATTGAGCAGTTAGTTCATGCATATGGAGCTAATTTAAAAGCTATTAAAGTACCCAAAGTTTTCCCCTTAGAAAGTGGATGAAACTGCACTTAATTTAATTTTCTCATTCCGAATAAGTAGTGAAGAAAGAAGGATGAAAAACTATTTTCCTTCAAAAAAAAAAAAAAAATAGGGGGAGAGCACTAATACTTTGCTTTTAATATATCACCTTTCATTTGAGGGTCTCAAAGACCTTTGCAAAGGTAGATAAAGTGGCCATGTACCTGGCGGATGGTATATGTGCGCGTCGTCCGTCATTGGCATTTATTTTTTATAACTACAAGTGTAGCTCTGAAAACTGATTGAAACTAGAGAAAATGCCATGTGTTTAGAGGGAAGTTTAAAATGCATTGTGCTGTTACTGCTAACTTCTATTTTTGTTGGCTGAGCGTTGATCTCTGATGTTTTAGTAGCAGGTTTCAGGGGGCAGTCACAATAGCCTGCTGCTATCTCTGGCCCCTATACAAGTAAGGAAGAAAGTTAAATTGAACTTCTTAACTTTATGACAAAGCTCAGAGGGTAGGTACGAAGAAGAACCAGGCAATTGCACAGCAGATGCTGTTCTTCCTCTCCTCCCCCACTTAGCAGGAGGGAAGAACACTCTGTACATTCAAAGACACATGGAGTGATCGTTTTTGCTTATCTAACTCTGTTCAAGTATTATCAACAGCCTCTCAAGTTTAGATCACCTTGGGAATATCCTGCAAGCGTCAGATGCTCTGGGGAGGTTTGCACTACTGACCCTTTGTTCTTGCCAGCAATCTCAGGAATGAGATCTGTCTCAAAATGCCAACCTTCAGTAAACAAATTCAGGAGGTTCCCGTTTAAACCTCTGTCATGCTTTCCACTGCGTCTTTCCCTTGGTTGAACCAAGCACCCAGTCATCTCATGGCTTTGGCTTCCTGCTCTAACAGGAAATGTAGAGGCAGCAGCTTGAGACAGATTTTTCATTGTTTAGCACCAGCAGCACCCCTTGACTTCAACAGGGAGCTGCTCAGCACTTCTGAATATCAACGTCTTGGTCCCTTCCTCAGTGATCATGTGTCCATGGTCTGCTTGTCCAGATGCCCTGTGAGCCAGCTCTTAGCCCTGGATTACAGTAGGACTTGATTTCAAAATACCTACCCCATGGTCGAATGTATAAGCGGAGCATCCACACTACCAAGCCTGTTATTTCAAAATAACAGGACACGGAATTCGAAATCTGTGCTCCTGCTTTTCATCACGAGTAACGCTAATTCCAAAATAATTATTTTGAAATAACAGTAGTGTGGATGCTCCGCTGCCGCTATTTTGAAATAAGTACTCCCCAGTGCTTCCTGGGGCTCTAAGTCTGAGGTAGCACGTCCACATGACCAGAGCCTGCCTCGGACTAATTTTGATGCTTCGCCGTAGTGTGGACATGCTAGTTTGAATTTGTTAAATCAGGAGTTAAGTCGAATTTAGTAATTTTGAAATACTGTACACATAGCCTCAAGGTTCTGCAGCATATGTATGAATCTTCCTGCAGCACATTATCTTTTCTCAGGACTGTATTATTTCCTCTGTTGTCTACATGCTTACAGGGCAGCTCCTTTTGCTCAGGGCACTCAAGATGTAGGTCACAGAGAAGGAAACTAGGTTAATGCATCATCAGGCCACAGTTGAAACTAATCTCCCATTTCTCTCCCAGCCCTTCAACTGCCAGGCAATTATTTGGGTCCAGGCAGGAGCAACGGGTGTCCAAGGCGGGGAAAGGCACTGCCTTCCCAAACTGCCAGCCTGGCCTCACCCATACTCCACCCCCAGAATGCCTACAGTATGCATACTGGGAGCAGAGTGTTGCTGCTCCCATGTGCCCACCCTATCTGGGACCGGGGAGGCTGGGGCTGCACGCTGCCCCACCTCTCCGTGGTGCTGGGGAGAGGGACAGCTTGGCTCTCATGGGGGGCAGGGCAGAAGGGGTGGGGCTGGGGCAGGGCTGAGGGCTTGCCTTCCCCAGCCCTACCTTTGCCCACCACCCATGGGTCCAGGGCTACTGAATTTAACCCATTGCCTGACTGGGAACTGAACCCAGGCCATAGCAGTGAAAGTGCTGAATCCTAGCCACTAGCTCACCAGGGAGACAGAGCTAGCCCCACCCACTCTGTCAGGGTTTTAGCCCGTGCTGGAATCCCTTACACATCCCTAGTAGGCGGGTGGGTGGATATCCATAAGAGCTGGTTTAGTCTGTATCAGATTTCAGGCAAACCTCACTCCCAAAGCAAGCTGAGGTGTTTTCAGTTGCCTACTGGGTGCCTCAGTAAGTCTAGGTTACCTCAGGAGCTGGCTAACCCCTCTTGCTTAGTCTGTATGCACTGGACATGGGTAGTAAATTGTGATAAAGGATTTTCTGGGGAAGGGAGTGTTGAAATGTTTGTGTTCTTTTCCTTGTAACTGTCCAAACAGACTGGCCACCCCAGCAAGCTGTAGGAGAAAGAAGCAAACCTGATATGAACCAGTCTTGTCTTGTGGGAAAACCTCTTCTCCATCCCCTCAAATGGTGATCTGGTGAGACTCACAGCACACCCAGGGGTCCACTCAGACAGCCACACACAGCCGGGGTGGGATGCAGAGATCCAACTGCGGGGACTGAATGGTCTGTCCAATCCCAAAAGGGGCCATCCATCCCCAGAGAGGTCTGACACAGGAACCAGTTGGCTTCCAGGCCCTTCCTTCCCCGAACTAGCCCAGTACAGCATTACTCAAGGCGACAAAAGTTTCAGAGGGGTGTTGCTAGAGGGGTGTTCAGAGGGGTTAGTCTGTAATGTAAAAAAAAAATGAATAGTTTTGTAGCACCTTAGAGACTAACAAAAAATGTAGATGGTGTCATGAGCTTTCATGGGCACAACCCACTTCTTCAGATGAATGGCGTTAAAGGGTCCAAGGTACAAATAAATAGCAGAGAAAGAGAGGGGGTAGGGAGGGAAAGAGAAGGGAAAAAATGTGGGCTCTAAGTACCTGGTAGACCCAACAGCGCACACTCCTTATGCCTCAAGGACTTTCCCTTCTCATCATGACCCAATGAAGGCTCTATCTCAGTGGTGGGCAACCTGTACCTTGAATCATAGAACTGGAAGGGACCTTGAGAGATCATCATGTCCAGTCCCCTGCTCTCACGGCAGGACCAAGCACCATCTAGATCATCCCTGATAGCTGTCTATCTAACCTATTCTTAAATATCTCCAGTGATGGAGATTCTACAACTTCCCTAGGCAATTTATTCCAGTGTTTAACCACCCTGACAGTAAGGAAGTTTTTCCTAATATTCAACCTAAACCTCCCTGGCTGCAGTTGAAGCCCATTGCTTCTTGTTCTATCATCAAAGGCCAAGGAGAACAATTTTTCCCCCTCCTCCCTGTGACACCCTTTTAGATACCTGTCAGTCTTCTCTTTTCCAAAGTAAACAAGACGAATTCCTTCAGCCTCCCCTCAAAGCTCATGTTTCCTAGACCTTTCATCATTTTTGTTGCTCTTCTCTGGACCTTCTTCAATTTTTTCACATCTTTCTTGAAATGTGGTGCCCAGAACTAGACACAATACTCCAAATGAGGCCTAATCAGCACAGAGCAGAGCAGAAGAATGACTTCTCGTGTCTTGCCCACAACACTCCTGTTAATGCATCCCAGAATCATATTTGCCTTTTTTGCATATTTAGTTTGTGATCCACTATGACCCCTACATCCTTTTTTGCAATACTCCTTCCTAGACAGTCACTTCCCATTCTGTATGTGTGAAACAGATTGTTCCTTCCTAAGTGGAGTACTTTGAATTTGTCTGTATTAAACTTCATCCTATTTACCTCAGACCATTTCTCCAGTTTGTCCAGATCATTTTGAATTATGACCCTGTCCTCCAAAGCACTTGCAATCCCTCCCAGCTTGGTATCATCTGCAAACTTAATAAGTGTACTCTCTATGCCTTCATCTAAATCGTTGATGAAGATATGGAACAGAACCGGTCCCAAAACAGACCTCTGTGGAACCCTACTTGTTATGCCGTTCCAGCATGACATTATGTTCTTTTTCTTGTGAACCATTAATAACTACTCTCTGAGAACAGTTATCCAGTCAGTTATGCACCTACTTTATAGTAGCCCCATCTAAGTTGTATTTGCCTCGTTTATTGATAAGAAGGTCATGTGAGACCATATCAAATGCCTTACTAAAGTCTAGGTATACCACATCCACCTCTTCTCCCTTATTCACAAGACTTGTTATCCTAGCAAAGAAAGCTATCAGACTGGTTTGACATGATTTGTTCTTTTCAAATCCATGTTGGCTGTTATCTATCACCTTATGTTGAGGGCCACATGTAGCCCATGGGGGTTCTATGTGTGGTCCACGAGACATTTTGTTTACATTTTGTTTCTATGTGTGGCCCACTACAGGATTGCCAGATTCTGTTGGTTTCTGTCTGTGTGGTTTTTTCCCCTACCGGTATTACTAAAGTGATATGCACCTAAAGCGAGGGCATGTGAAGTGAGGTGTGCACTGATTGCACACTGCACTGACTGTGAGAGCCGTGTGCACCCTCTGCAGCCAATCACAGTGCTGCTACGGTTCAAACGGCACCCCCTGCAAATTCAAGGGATGCAAGTGCAGTTAGTAGAACTACCCTATCCTAGGAGACTGTCTTGGGTATAACAATCTCGCAGCCCACTGAGATGAAGAAGGGCCACTCATGTGGCCCACTGACTGGGCTAGGATGCCCATCACTGCTCTATCTGTTCCCTGCCTGTTGACCACAACCTCTGCTGCAGTGGTGGGGGGAAGGAGGTATTTATTCGCTCCAGCATTTTTCTTAGCAACTCTTACTAGTCTCTCCTCCATTTCTCTTCCCTCACTCTCCTAGGCCTGTTTCTCCTCTCTTTCAGACCAGCCAAGTAGTCCTGCTGCTGTAAAGAGAAATGGGACCACACATAAAGAAACATGCTCCATCTGTCTCTTTCCCTGAGAGGCAGCCTTGCATTTGGAGGGGGAGAGGGGAGGAAAGAATTGTGAATAGGCTCTTTCACTCCTTCCAATATGCCTGGAGCCAGGAAGAGTCAGCTGCCAGTGGAGAGAGAGGTTGCGTAAAAGATCCAAAGAAAGTTATTGAAACTGAATAGAAATTGAAACTTGTTTGAGCTGAAATTGTCCCTTACTTGCCTGCCCCCACCCCCCGCTCCCCATCACTATCAGAACAATGCTAAAAGAGTTTCTACCTGCATTCTCTTGCCCTGGGGAAGGGTCGTATAACTCCTATTAAGGATGCTCACTGGAACACTGTGTTTGCCCTTTTTTCTTCTTGAACACAACCACCCTTCATGAAGTTTAAACTGAGAATAACTGAAACACCACACTGATTCATGTGTACTTTTTATCCTTCAGAGCATGTTAGTATCATTTACTGCACTGTTGCGACTAAGTGAGCCTCTCATGGTGCTGCCTGATGTAAAATGACAAAGTCTAACACTTACAGGAAATTATTTCCAGTTGCTCTCAAGCAAGTGAAATGAATCCAACCAAAACCCACACTTGTGTTACCTGAGTTCTAGCCATCCATAAAGCAATCAACTCACTGAGCGTGCAAAGCTGAGTGACTTCCAAGACCACTTTACGAGCTGATAACTGGTGCATTATATTGAATTACCAACACTGCAAAATTGATTTAGGATTATGAGGAGCACTGAATGGGAAAATTAAACAGCCTGAGTTCCAAATGTGCTCTAAGATCAGTTGCCAATTCTGGATCTTAATTCACATTTACACAAGCACCAGTCCTCCTTTAATTAAAAAGAAGGAACAAATTCCACCATTCGAAAATGTTGACTGTCAGAATGAGGAAGAACATCCGTCCTATATTAACTGAACATGCTTTGGGGTTTTATTGGCCCAAGATGCCTCCATTTTACGATTCAGGGCTGTAGTTTTATTATTATTAAGAGTGCAGCAAATTATACTAATTCAAATGAAAAAACAACAAATGATCTGGTAGCACTTTATAGACTAACAAAACATGTAGATGGTATCATGAGCTTTTGTGGGCACAGCCCACTTCTTCAGATGACCGGAATGTTGGATGTCTAGGATCAAAATAAATAGGGAAGATGGGAGGGGGGATGGAAGAAGGGAAAATTGGGAGGGGCGAAGAAGACAAGGCAGTGGGTAAAAAATATATCAAGGGAAAGTCGAGCTGGAAAGCAATATTGGAGAGATCTTGAAGATCCAACAATCTCTATTCCACTTCCTTCTGCAGTTAAATACAAATATATGTGCTATCTCTAACTGTCCTACTAAGAAAAACTTAAAAAACAACAAATAGTCTAGAAGCACTGCAAAGACTAACAAAACATGTAGATGGTATCATGAGCTTTCATGGGCACAGCCCACTTCTTCAGATGAGAAGAGTGTTGGAAGTCCAGATCCAAGAATAAATAAGGGAAGGAGAGAAGGAAAAAAATGGAGAGGAGAAAGAAAAAAAGAGACAGTGAGTAGATAAGCTATAGAGGTTAATTTCACCTATATCCTTCCACAAAACCTGGATTTATCCCCTGATGGCTTATTCCCTTCCCAGAATTCAAGAGGCAGTGCATCTCATGGTGTTTCTTAACGCTGGTGGAAATACAAACAAAGCAGTCCCCAAAAAGGAATTTGAACTTTTCCCCAAAAACAGTCAATAGCAGTGGTTCCAGATGATAATGTGCTCTAAAGACCAATGGCTCCTTTGGGAGCAGAAACAGTGAGGATTTGCAACAATGCATCAGCTTCATAAAATGACCCACAGTCATCAGCAAAGATGCCAGGGCTACACCTCTACAACAACAGTCTCCCGGAAAGGATTTCAGCTTCATGGAAGAGTGTGTGCTTTCTGTGTAAAACAGCCACTTTGCTTGACTGTTTTATTTAACTGTCTCTTGATTTCCTTTTCAGCTGCCTGGAATTGGCCTTTCATTTACACATGAAATTTATAAAAGGTCTGAGTGTAAGAGATTTGGACAGAAGAGAGTAGGTTAGGAAACCCTGGCAGAGATATAGTAACTAACATCTTTGAAACATGGAGCTCTTCACAGTTGCATAATCATTTATGTACCTAGAGTGACTGTTACTAGCTTGGATCATTGATTGGAGAAACAGGCCAGAGCACTAAGAATTGTTCTGTGTCCAACGAATCAGATTCCTTCAGAAAACATTGCGTTCACAGATGGGATTGATCAAGTAAATGGAGCCACTGCTCTGTTTCTTGTCCAGGGGCCTGATCCAAAGCCAATCGGAGTCTTTTCCTTGATTTTAAGACACTTTGGATCAAGCCCCTAATCAAGACAGCCTAGATTTTTGCACTGGAATCAAGTGTATTGAATTTCACTGGACACCATTTTAAACTTTGCACGTTTAAGGCTTTGTGTGACTGCACAGAGGGTTATTAGAATGAACAGGGACTACACATAGCATCCACTGGAAAATTAACCTTAGTTTCATCTAGCCCCACCGCTTCTCCTGCCCCCTTCCACCAACAAACATTTTGATGCTAGATCCTTTTCCAAGAAATTCACTATTCAGCCACAGAAATAAAAGTCCAAGGGCCAAAGTCTGCTGTGACTTATATTGCTGCGATTGGCCAGGGCATAAATCAAGGAAGCATGTTGCCCAAATAATAAGGGATAAATCCTCACAGCCCACAAAAATATTTTAGCTAGAGATGGACTGAACTGGGCAGTAGTCCAGAGCTGTGCTTACCGAGACCTGGTCCTTTTTAAAAATTGTTTCAATTGGGGTCCATTTCTAGTTTCCCTGTTGCAAGTAACACTCTGGGGAGCAGGAATGGGAGAAATGGGCAGTGTTCCCTGCCAGCTGGGAGCTTGTGCAGCCACTCTGAAGAGATTCCAATGCCACCCCTCTGATTAGCAGGGCACCTACAGCTAGTTTTGTGTTTCTAGTGGTGGTGCACATCTGCACATAAAATTTATTCCACCCACTCAGAGAGAAAAAATCTGCACCTGGATGGAAAAGATTAGAGGGAACATTGGTGATGGGGCTCTGGATTTGAAGGGAGCTCTGATAAGGATCTGGCCCAATGTCTGTGAAGGGCTGATCATATAGAACAGTGTTTCCCAACCTTTTTTTTTATAAAGTACCCCTTTCTCAAAAAAAAACTATGTGCCCCATTTAAATATATATATACATAAGTACCCCCAGTACCTACAGTTTTTAGACACACACATTTTCTTTCTACCATTGCAACGCATTTGTTTAAACAACTTAAAGGGCGATGAAATTTTTGGGTATAAAAAGTACAAAAATAATAAAGCGCTGTAAAACTTAAAAGATAAATTCATAAGAACATAAGAATGGCCATAATGGGTCAGACCAAAGGTCCATCTAGCCCAGTAGCCTGTCTGCCGACAGTGGCCAGTGCCAAGCCGAAGCCAATGATCAAGCGATTTGTCTCGTGCCATCCATCTCCAGCCTCTGACAAACAGAGGCCAGGGACACCATTCCTACCCCCTGGCTAATAGCTTTTTATGGACCTAACCTCCATGAATTTATCTAGCTTCTCTTTAAACTCTGTTATAGTTCTAGCCTTCACAGCCTCCTCTGGCAAGGAGTTCCACAGATTGACTATGCTCTGTGTGAAAAAGAACTTTCGCTTCAGTTTTCTCCAAATTTCAGTTGTGTTGACGTATCCCCCAGACTTCTCTCAAGTACCTCTATGGGTACTCATACCGCTGGTTGAGAAACACTGATATAGAACAGTAACGCCATTGCTTCCTTTTCCAGTTACAAGTCCTTTCACTTTCTGTAAGTCCAGACTAACTGTGCACCTACCACAAGTCAGGGAAATGCAAAGGAGCCACCTTTGTTTACTCAGGCTTGTGTTTGATCCTGTTTTCTAGTAATGGCTAAAGAATGTAGGTTTGAGAGTGGTGGGTGGGTCAGCATTTCAATTAGATTTTTTTCTGGCAGACTAGATGGTTCACATCTATTGTGATTTCCCTCTGCCCACCCTCAGGTACCTAACTGTAAACAGAAATACTCTGGAATAAGGACCCCCAGGGATGCACTCCTGTAATAAGCAAACATTGATGTAGTAATTTAACAGTGTTCCCGGGCTGCTTCTACAAGTACTCTGGGTCCTGCCAGCAGAGATTTATTTTATGAATACCAAGGAACTAAATTGTTTCTTTGAAGCCATGACTGGCTATGGTGAAATAATGACCACACGGGTGACGCAGGTTTTAGTCAGGGATCTGGGCTACCAGGACTGCTTACTCATACTGTATAATGTCCAAGTCTACTTTTTGTGCTTCCGTGCCTGGGACCAAATAGAGTCACTGTGTAAGTCAATATATTGTAGAAAATACGGCTAATTCTTAACCCTACACATATTACAGTCAAGGGCGTCTGGTGGCTTAGGCAAGGGAAGACATTGCCTTCCCAAACTGCCCCCCCTCCCCCCAAAGCCTACTGTAGGTGTTCTGGGGGTAAAGTGTTGCTGCCCCAGATCACCTGCCCTCCCCGTGCTTGGCGCGGTTCATGCCACACTGCCGCCTCCCTCCCCGCTGCTCCTAGGGGCAGGGAGGCTGGAGCCATGTGGCTGCATCCCTCCCCCCTTCTCCCAAGGGCAGGGAGGTTCAGGCCGGCTCAGGCCACAGCCTCCATGCTGCTCCGGGAGTCTGGGGAGGCTCAGGCAGTGCGGCCGCCTCCCCTCCCTGTGGTAGGGGTAGGGTTGCCAGGTGTCCGGTTTTCTACTGGACAGTCCGGTATTTGCACCGTCTATCCGGTAGAAACATTCAGAAAATACCGGACACGTGCAATGTCCGGTATTTTCTGAATTTCCGGCGGGGCGCCGGACCGAAGCCTGGGGGTCTAGGGGTTATAGTGGACCACAAGCTGAATATGAGTCAGCAGTGTGATGCTGTTGCAAAAAAAAAGCAAACATGATTCTGGGATGCATTAACAGGTGTGTTGTGAGCAAGACACGAGAAGTCATTCTTCCATTTTACTCTGCACTGGTTAGGCCTCAGTTGGAGTATTGTGTCCAGTTCTGGGCACCACATTTCAAGAAAGATGTGGAGAAATTGGAGAGGGTCCAGAGAAGAGCAAAAGAATGATTAAAGGTCTAGAGAACATGACCTATGAAGGAAGGCTGAAAGAATTGGGTTTGTTTGGTTTAGAAAAGAGAAGATTGAGGGGGGACGTGATAGCAGTTTTCAGGTATCTAAAAGGGTGTCATAAGGAGGAGGGAGAAAACTTGTTCATTTTGGCCTCTGAGGATAGAACAAGAAGCAATGGGCTTAAACTGCAGCGGGGGAGGTTTAGGTTGGACATTAGAAAAAAGTTCCTAACTGTCAGGATAGTCAAACACTGGAATAAATTGCCCAGGGAGGTTGTGGAAGCCCCATCTCTGGAGATATTTAAGAGTAGGTTAGATAAATGTCTATCAGGGATGGTCTAGACAGTATTTGGTCCTGCCATGAGGGCAGGGGACTGGACTTGATGACCTCTCGAGGTCCCTTCCAGTCCTAGTATTCTATGATTCTATGATTAAGAGTGGTGCCACTCAAATACTTAATTAATGTTATGCTTTAGGCAAGTGTGTGTGTGTTTATACATCAAATGCCCTAGGGTAGTATTCAGGTTGCTGTGGTTAGCCCACAAGGGGTCTGGAACAGACAGTGATGTGTATCTCCCCTAATGACTCTCACCAGAGACAATGGTCAATTCAACTGAAATCACTTCCTGGCTGAGAACAGGTAGAGATTTGCACAATAAGCATCAACATTTCATTCCCCAATGACAATCTAATTAAATCATTAATCAGTTGGCTTAAAGATGGGCATTGTCAAACATGCTTGTGGTCAGCCTCATATTAATGGGTCTTCAGCAGATACTTTGAGTCTGGAGACTTTGTGTATTAGCTTGGTGGTGTCAGGCTAATAAGTTACTAGGTAGAGTACATGCTTTTGAAATCTAAGTCAAGCTTCATTATAAAAAATATTTCCTCAATGTTTGTCCTGTAGACGAGCATCACACCGAGCTTTGGGACCAGTAAGACCTAGAGACTTTTCTGCAAGCTCCACAGAAGCCTCACATTGCTGTCAGCCTCCGAGTGCACATAAGAGAAAACCATCAAAGGCAGCAGAATTGCTTGCTACTGAACCAGCCGCGGCTCAGAGGAGTGAAGTGTACTCAGTACTTCTGAAAGGCAGGCAGAGATTGACAGGCTTAGCCCTTTAAAGTGCAACTGTGGCCCTTTAAAGGGATGGCTATGAGCAAAACGGAGTATTTTTTAAAATAAGCATAGAAAAAACATCCCGCTGCATTCTAAATCACTTTCAGCCCGCAGCTCAGCATAGGATGACCACATAATGACGGCCCAATTGGTTCCAGATGCAGTGTTTCCTGCAGTGGCTGACACACAAACATCAATGCAATTGCTCAGTCCCAAGGGTCAGGCCACAAGCAGAGATTACTACCAACACCAGAGAGTGATGGGGAGGAAGAGGGACCATTACTAAAGCTTTGGCCCCATGGAGCTTTCTCAGGTTCTGAGAATGTTCTGGGTAACTGCAGAGTAGCATGATAGCTCCCAGTGTGTGGCCAGTGCAAGACGAGGACACTACAGTGTGCAGAAGGAGGCCCCATACTGCCCTGCTCACAGTACCAAAAGTCTCAGAGGGGCAGCCATGTTAGTCTGTAACTTTAAAAACAAGTAGCCCGGTGGCACCTTAGGGTACGTCTATACAGCAACAGTATTTTGAAATAACTAGCGTTATGTCTAAATAACTTAGTCCGCGTCTACACAGCAGGCCGTTATTTCGAAATAATGCTGAAATACTGTCAAGCTGGAGGACTTCTTACTCCAACTCCTGCAACCCTCATTGTACGAGGAGTAAGGGAAGTTGGAGGAAGAGGGCTCGATTTCGAAATAAGTGCTGTGTAGAGACTCCCAATTTATTTCAAAATAAGCTATGCAATTAATGTCATTCAATTTGCATAGCTTATTTTGAGTTAAGCCCTGCTATGTAGATGCACCCTCAGGGTATGTCTACACTAGCCACCCTAGTTTGAACTAGGGCGGCTAATGTAGGCATTCGAACTTGCAAGTGAAGCCCGGGATTAAAATATCCCGGGCTTTATTTGCATGTTCCCGGGCGCCACCATTTTTAAATGCCCAGTAGTTCGGACTCCCTGCCCGTGGCTACTCCGGAGGAGTAACGGTAGTCAGAATTAGGGGCTTTAGTTCGAACTACCTAGCCTGTGCCGCGTGTAGCCGCGGGCAGGGAGTCCGAACTACCGGGCATTTAAAAATGGCGGCGCTGGGAACATGCAAATAAAGCCCGGGATATTTTAATCCGGCTTCATTTGAGTTGAATACCTACATTAGCCACCCTAGTTCGAACTAGGGTGGCTAATGTAGACATACCCTCAGAGACTAACAAAAATATATAGATAGTATCATGAGCTTTCATGGGCAAAACCCACTTCCTCAGTTTCTCTCCACTCTGCTCATCTGAGGAAGTGGGTTGTACCCACGAGAGCTCATGATACTATCTATCCCCACCCACCCTATCTGTCTATCTATGTATCTAGCTATCTAAAGTGTAATTTACTAATAAAGCTGGAAATCTGTGGCTGGCTTGGGGGTACAGAAATATTGGTCTGACTCAGGGCTGGATTAAGACCTTTAGAGGCTCTAAGCACTGAAGAGATTCTGGTGCCCCCCATATGTAATTCAAAATAAAAACAATACTCTACCGTAAAATCTCATTTTTTTTTGGTGCCCCTGCTTTGCTGGTGCCCGAAGCATGTGCTTAGTCTGCCTATTGGGTAATCCAGCTCTGGTCTGACTTTATGTACTATGGCTCCAGTTCTAAATTGTATAAATTGTTAATACATTATTAATATCTTTGAATAATGATGAAGTGAGATTTGCCCAGGAAAGCTCATAATTCTATATATTTTTGTTAGTCTCTAAGGTGCCACTGGACCACTCCTTGTTTTTAAAATAATTAATTGTCCGAGTCCAACAGATAAATCAGTTTCTTATACCCAAAAATAGCACTTCTCCCGATATGCTTATATCCATCTACAACACATATTACTCATGTCTGTGATATGCTGGTCATACCTGCTAATCATTTATTAACCCTTTAAGAATGGACTCTTAATATAAAGCTATCACATTACACTGACATCTGCAGCCAGACCTGCAAAACTGGTACTGTGCAACATGAATGGAAATCTGTCACACAGAGGGCGGATTCTAACCAAATCCCATTGATATTTGCCACATGTCGAAGCTCTAGCAGGATGCCACACGAGATCAATGGAAAGGTCATTTTATTATAGTCCTTAGATTTTCACTATGGAAGGGTCTCCTACGCTTGCAATAAAATGCTAACTGCTTCAGGCTGGGATTTTTCAAAAAAATTTCAGACGTTAGACCTCAATCCAAAGGACTTGGGTGTCTAACTTCTCCAGACCTCTTCCAAAATCTCAGGCTTAAATTGCTACAGTGTGAATTCCACTGTCATATCTTCATAAGGCTTTGTGTTTTCATAGTCCTCTTAGCTTCCTGTTTAATAATATATACCCGGCAGGGGAGAGATCGTGAACATGAAGGTTGTTTTCCCAGGGTAAGGCACATCCATTGCACTGTGGGTGCGCTGACCCCTGTGATTTCCCCAAATACGGGAAACTTGACTGCATGATTTGTGGTGGTTATTAAAAATAACAATCCTTTATCCTTCCTAAGTGGAGCACTTTGCATTTGTCTTTATTAAACTTCATCCTGTTTACCTCAGACCATTTCTCCAATTTCTCCAGATCATTTTGAATTATGACCCTATCCTCCAAAGCAGTCGCAACCCCTCCCAGCTTGGTATCATCTGCAAACTTAATAAGTGTACTTTCTATGCCAATATCTAAATCGTTGATGAAGATATTGAACAGAGCTGGTCCCAAAACAGACCCCTGTGGAACCCCACTTGTTATACCTTTTCAGCAGGATTGTGAACCATAAATAACTACTCTTCTTTGATACATTATTCACACACCCACACCCATGCCCTTTTCACATGGAGCATCGCAAATTCTGACTGGAAATACACCTTCCTGTTTTCTGCTGCTTGAGCCCATGAAAGGTAAACGTAGGCTAAGGTGGCACTATGGCTCAGCTGGCTAAAGCACATGCTTAGTAAACAGGAGGTCCTAGGTTCAACTCCCAGGAAGTGGGAGGAAAAATTGTTCTCCTTGGCCTTTGCTGATAGGGCAAGGGGCTTAAATTGTAGCAAGGTGAGGTTTAGGTTGGACATTAGGAAAATCTTTGTAACTGCCGGAATGGTTAAATACTGGAATAAATTGCCTGGGGAGATTGTGGAATTTCCACCACTGGAGATATTTAAGCACAAGATAGACAGACACCTGTCAGGAACTGTCTAGACCAGGCCTGGGCAAAATATGGCCTGTGGGCGGGATCGGGCCCACCAAGCCACTGGATCCAGCCTGCGGAGGCAATGGAGAGCCCCAGGCAGGGTCCCCTGCTGGCCCAACAGCCCTGCATGCTGCTCAGAAATGCAGTTGCAGGGCACTTTCTCTTTCAGTCCGGAGGGGTGGGGGAAAGATTCAGATGCTGCTCCCACCCCCAGCACAATCCCATTGGCCGTTTTTGGACAGACACTGGCCAATGGGAGCTGCCTGTTTGAATAACAGGTAGCCACAAAGCACAACCTTCCTGCTCACTCATTCAAGCACATGGCCGAGCAGGCAGAAACATTTTAAGCTCTGCAAGCCTTTAGCTCTGCAGGCTGGCAAGCAGGCAGGCTGGTAAGTCTCCTGGCGAGAACCTACCTCTGGCACCTCAGCCCTTCCCTCCCCCAACCCTCTGCCCCACAATTCTGCCCTGCTACTCCACATGCACCCATACCCGCTCCCAGATCTGGCACCCCAATCTCCTGCCCTAGATCACTATCTCCTCCTACCCTAGGTCACAGCTCAAAACCTGCACCCCAGTTCCCTGCCCTAGGTCACAACTGCCTCCTTCGCCCAAACTCCCTCCCAGACCCCATTCTCCCTCCTGCACCCCAGTCCTTTTCTCCAAGCTCCTATCTTTACCCAGCCTCCATTCCAGACCGCACATCTCCTTCATTAATACCATGGAAGAGTGTGGCCCTTGATCACTTTCCAAAATCTTGGGAGTGGCTCTCCCATCAAAAATTATTGCCCACCCCTGGTCTCGACGGTGTTTGGTTGTGAGGGCAGGGGACTGGACTCGATGAGCTCTTGAGGTCCCTTCCAGTTTTATGATAATAATCAATAAAAAGGCTCAGGCCCTGGGTCTCATTGCTGCAGAGGGATCAGGTGACCAGTGGGAATGCTAAAGCAGCTACCTGCCTGTCCTGGATCGCAGACTGCACTGTACCCCGGAAGCTGCCAGCAACAAGTTCCTAGGTGCGGGGTGAGGGAGGGGAGTACACAGGGCTCTGTGCACTGGCACTGGCCCTGCCCTGAGCACTAGCTCCGCACTCCCATCGGCTGGGAACCTGTTGCTGGCTGCTTCTGGGGTATATGGTCTGCACTGCCAGCAGAGGCAGGAAGCCTCTTTTAGCACCCCCACTGCACTGCTGACCAGGAACCGCTCAAGGTAAGTCCCTCCTGCCCCAGCCCTGACACCCCAAAGCCAGAGCCCCCTCCTACACCCCAAAGCTCTCATCCTCCACCCCGGAGTCCACACTCTAGTCAAATTATGTTGGGTTGTGGGCATCTACTATTGTCTTCAACTGGGTCATGAGAAAAAAGTTTGAAAACCCCTGCCCCAGGGTGCTTGAGTTGGAAAACTCATCTGAGCAAGCAAAAAGTTTCTCATGGTAGATAGTGAAAATCTGCCTTGATTTAGAACCCAATGCTATTTCTATTAACTTGCCACTGGTTTCATGGTAGCTTCCTGTTCTGAGAGACAAGAAAGGGAAAGCAATTCTGAGCTGAGGTCTAACTCTGCCTTGTTATTCTGTGGCTTTGAGGTATGTCCCCCACCCTGAGATTTTTATGGGTAAAATGTGCCGATAGCTGCCAAGATTAAACACTATAAATATCACAAGGAGCTGAACAGCAGCCTGATCCAATTTTCAGAATTACTGCCTTCCAAGAGGACAAGTTTTAGGAAAATAATGGCCCACAGTAAATAGTGATCCAATGTTTCTGCACTATCAAAAACCCCAATTCTTCAATAAGGTCAGGGCCAAACTCAGGAATATATACAGCTCTGATAACTGTAGATGCTTAAATGATAGGTCAGGTATTGAGTGAGGCAGATTATGTAGTTGCCACATTACTCTGCCAGCCTTCCTCTTTCGGAAGGCAAACAAACTCATATGGCCTTCAAAGGGTGCGTGTGTGTGTGTGTGTAGGGGTCCTTCATATAAAGGGCATCTTGACAACTGACATATCAGATCTGCCATTCAGCAATATGTCTGCTATCAGCTTTAGAAATATGCCACAGTTGCAAGTCGTGGAAAAAACACAGACGTTAAAACCGGAGGATATGTAGGAAGTTATAAAATCTACAGACCCAAACAAACATTAACCACCATAATGTCTCAATACCCCACCAAAAAAAAAAAAAAAAAAAAAAATCACTCTGAACTTGCTCTATGGGGAAATGATGCAGAGAGCAATCTCTAAATCAGGAACACACCCTTGCAAATCCAGTCCTCCAGATGACATCAGAACTGAAAAAAATAAGAGGAGAGGAAGAAAAAACCCTCAAACTTGCATGATCAGATTACAAGAGATTTAGAATCCATCGTAATAGTATATCAATTACTGTTAGTTGAAATTCTAGCATGACATTCAGGTAAAATGCTCTGAGACAGTTCCCACATCCTCAACAGGATCTTACTTTAGGCCTATACCAATGTGTTAAATAAATACAACAGATCACACTAAGAATTTACATTACCTGTTCCCAGTGCAAAAGATCTCTTCGCACTATTGTCAGGTATATGTGATAATTCAAAATCGTATAACCCCTACGCTTCTGTAGGAAATACAGTTTCTTTTTAGAGTATTATACTATTTCTCAGTCTTAAAAGTTTTAAAAGTTGCCAACTATTTGTACGTTTGACTCCTCCGCATTCTCCTCACATCCCTGACTATTCTTGATAAACACTTGTTCCAGAAGAGTTCTGTAAGGAACACCCATTTGTTTACTGGAATGAGTGTTCTGTCTAGCACTGTGTCTACGCAGATCTTGGGGGAGTTTCTTGGATTACTCTCTAATGAACTGTTTTGTCAGCTGCCATGACACACATCGGTTTCTAAAGGAAAATGAATGCAGCTGTAGCTGGGTCTCCCAGGCAGCAGGATTCCCGGGTGGTTAGGTCCCAGGGTTAGTCGGGGCCCAGGGTGTAGGACTTCCGGCCACTTAGCAAAGTCTGCTCCTTCAGTTTGGGTCGTGGCCCCAAGAGTCCAATTTCCCCCTCCTTGGGTGGGAGGGGAGGGTCTGGTTCTCCCCCTTTGCATCTGGAGGTGGGGTTGGAGGCTTGCGTGCTCCTGTGGTCGACTCAGCCAGCAGCTCTGGCTCAGGTCCTGCGGACAGCAGAACTAGCTCCTGCCTCTTTGCTGGTCAGCCCTGAACCCTCCTTTCATTCTCCCTCCAGGCCTGGCATTGGCTGCAGGTGAAACGGGCGGGGCTAATTGGGCAAAAAGGCCTTGTTTAGCTCCTGCACTGCCAGGCCCCCCTCTCACTCCCTCACACAAGCCTTCTGCCACATGACAGATGGAAGGGAGCAAAACTTCCCCAAACCACCTAGGTATTATGGTCTGTAATTGGCCAGCTTTGTAAAAAAGACCTTATGGGCATGTGCGTATGTGACATGCATCTGACAAAGGGGGGTTTTGCCCACAAAAGCTGATGCTCAAATAACCCTGGTAGTGCCATAGGACTCCTCATTGTTTTTCGGAGACAGACGAACACGACAACCCCTCTGAGACTTGCATAACAACGTAAATGAGCAAATGATTCTTCCCTCTGGACCTTGGTGCACAAAGGAGCACAACAAAGAGTGTAAAGGGGGTCTCTCAGATTGCCAAAGAGAGGAAATGATGGCTCCATGCCACAATCCCCACCGCCTGGGAACACCATGTATTCAAGGCTCTGCAAATATTGGATAGTGAGAAAGGAAAAAATATCGGATAGTGAGACTGAGAAAAAAGGAACTGGGGGTGGAGCTGGCTCCAAAAGGTGGGTTTCAAAGCAGAACTCTGCGGAACAGTTAATGCTGCTCTTTGCATTTTGTAACTACCACCAGAGGGGTGAGTAAGCCAGTGTACCCTGGTGTGGCACACACAGGTACAAGAGTGACTGGCTGGGGCCAGGGCTCTGTACGTTGCCACCTACCGGCAGTACATGGGTAAGGTTTCTGTGACTGCTGCTGGGCATGGTTAGCCCACCCCTCCCGTTCTGGCCCCCATCCTCCACAGCTGGAGCCCAAGTCACTCTTCCCTCCTGTTGCTCTCGGCCCCAGTGCCGGACAACAGGGGATGGGGAGGTATGGATCTGTCCTGTTGAGCCCAAGCCAGCACCCACAGCCCTTGGGTAGCCACCGTGCACCCAGGCTCCAGCTCCGAAGCGTGGGTGGCCAAGAAGTGACATTGCTGCCCCAGCCTTAGTGATCTGGCGGCTGGGCAGCACGGTTCCTTATGAAAATATGGACAGATGGCTAAAGACAGGGAGTACTAAGGAGAACACATCAAGAATCAGTGATGAGTAGGGTAGGAATATGTGGGCAGCTGGTAGGTCTGGAAGGAGGCACTCAACAGGAAAACTTTGGGGACATTCCTTCTAGTAGCTGTTACCTTCTCCCTGGGTAGGTGCTTGTAGTCAGCGATCATGCTGCCTATTCACTTTCTTTTTGCCAAACTAAGTAGAATTGAGCTTCAGTTTCTCATCGCAAGAGAGGGTTTCTAGTCTTCCAGGTATTCAAGTGGAACTTCTCTGAATGCTCTTCAGTTTTTCCTTTAAAGCTAACACTCACCCTAGACACAGTATGGCAGTTCATGATCCCACAAACGCCTTATAATCAGATAATACCACTCCCCAGTTCCTACTTGATATTCCCCTGTTGTGCATGAAAGAATCCCAACAGTCCTTTGGGCCACAGCATTGTCCTGGAAACTCATATTCACTTGGCTGTCTGCTGTGATCCCCAAGTCCTTCTCAGGCTCCCTACTTTCCACTGTCTAGCCCATCCTGTAAGAGTATCCTACCCTGTTTCCTGATGTGTGACCTTGCATTTAGCTATCAGAAAATGCATGTTGTTCAAGTGAGTCCACTTACCTTCCAAGCTAGATTTAACCTATTCTGATTTACCTCGCCCACCACTGGGTCATCTGCAAACTTCATCATCAGTAACTTTGTATTCTCTTCCAAATGATTAAAGAAAATTGGCAAAGAACCTGGCTCCTCTGGAGCTGCTCTAGAAAAACCCTGCCTAGTTGATTCCTCATTAACAATTTTCGTCTGAGGAATCCCAAAGCTCTGTGCTTTTGGTTCCATTCATTAATAAATTGGCAATCACGTGTAAATTATTTTAAATCTCTAATTTACTCCTATTAAGTAACTTTTATTCAGTACATCTGTGCTTAGAAAAAATCTGCAGGGAATAAGCAATTTGCTTAATACACAGTGAGTCTGGTGTGAAATGCTCCCCTGTAACCAGCATCTCTCGGCCAGAGCATCTTCATTTGTCCGTTTGCAGTGTAGCAGGGTCCAGCACCCCCTTAAGTTGTTCTGGTGTCACAATGGTCTATTGTTATATGTGGCCAGTTCTAGTTCTGTAGCCTGGTGAGAGCCTGGTCTGTTCCCCTTCCAGGGTTAACAGAAGAGTCCTAAAAGTCCCAGAGGCTAGTCATCAGTCTAGTCATCTTGTGAGTCTAGTCATCAGTCTTCACTGGGGACCCATGAACCTTGGCCTCTTCTTCTGATGCCTATACTTTCCCTGCAGAGTAGAATCATAGAACACTAGAACTGGAAGGGACCTCGAGAGGTCATCGAGTCCATTCCCCTGCCCTCATGGCAGGACCCAGTACCGTCTAGACCAAGCCTCCCTGTCCTTTGGGTTCCAGGCCAGGTATCTGTTTAGGCAACTAACGACTGTTCCTTCAGTCCCTCCAACATTTTCTCTACTCTGCTCGTACCTTTGCTAATCTTGTCAACTTCTTTCCTCAAGTCTCTGGATTCTACTGTACCCACCTGGGATCTATGGTTCCTCACCACTTCTTCTTTCCCGGCTGCTGTGATACCCCCTGAAAGCTACCCTCCGCCCCTCTCATAGCAGCATGGCTCTGACAAGTAACTCCTCTATGATTTGCTTGGCTCTAGTCATTCTTTCCCTCCTCCAAGCAGGAGTTCCCCCTCTCTCTGGAGCTGCGGTTGCGACTTAAGTCAGCTGCAAGTCTTTTGGCAACTCCGTTCAGCTGAGCACCCTTTCAAGTTAGCCTCCCATGGAGGCATAGGTGCTGGAAGTCAGGGGGAGGAGGGGAAGGTGCTGCCACACCCCCTGGCTTGAAGTGGTTTCTATCATATGGGTTTACAGTTTGATTCAATGGCTCCCAGCAGCACCCCCACTATACAAATTGTTCCAGCACCCCTGCATGCAGGAGTTCAGCAGGTGAGCCTTCTCCCACCAATGTCTGCCTGGGATGAAGGAGGAGACAGCTTCTACATTGGTTCCCTCTTCCTAACTCCTTTCCAGTTGGCTGGTATGAGGCGACCTAGCCCCACCCTCCCTGCAAGATTTGAAGCCGCTAAAGGTACAGTGTCAAGATTCCACCCCAAGCAACATTCATTTCCAGGACTCTTGCATCTCCCTGAATATTTGTTAGATATTCCAAATCCTTAAAGGGCCATACCAGGTGGTGGGGGTGGATTGACCATTAATTGGAGCTGCCCTTGTTGGCTGACACCCCACCACAACCACTAAGACAAGTTAGATCCTCTTTTTTGGTATTACTTCTTCCATTTCACTTTTAAGCATTGAAGGCACTTTGGGGAAGAAATTGTCATTTTGATCTGTTTGTCCAGCACCTAGCACACAGGGCTCTAGGTTAATAATAATAATCTGGACTCTGAAATGGTGGAAGAGCAGCTTGAAAAACCACGCAAAAGTTTGAGAGTATGGAGGAGAGAGAAGAGATGATAGCCCCTAAGTGAAAAAGGAAGAAACCCTGCAGAATATCCTCTGAGTTACTTATAATATAAGCAGTGCTAAAAAAACGATCAGGGCTGAGAGCCTTGCAACAGAAAAAGAAGAGCTTGTGAAAAGTCAGGGAAGTGTTCTCCAATTCCCCAAGGCAGTGAAAACAGAAACAAAATATTCTGAAAGTCCGGCCTCAGGAGCCAAATTCTGATCCAACACAGATGTAGCTGCGTACTGTAGACGGGAGAGAGAATATTTCTGTATCATTTCTTTCCTTATCATTCCTAATATGTTTATGGCCTGGGCACGCTATTTCTACTCATTCAACATAAACATATGTAGTGATTGTCCAAAGATTGGCATCTTTTGATAGCAGCAATAGGACGATTCCACCCAAGCAGTAAAGGCAGAACATGCTAAACCACATACTACCGAGTTTTCTGAGCCATATTATTGCATAATGAAGAAAACTGTTGTACTTTAAGTTTATTGCTTTCAGCCCCACAAAGGGAATCTGTGTTTATTTAGCATGTTTAAAAACCAAAGACTCACCAATTTTTAATCCAGTTACAGAAATGTCAGCTGAAAAACTGACTCGGGCGCTGTCAGCCGATGGTCAGGGCAGTGAGTGGTGTATGTGTATTATGCACCCGAGACTTCAACTGCCAGGACCGGGGTCCCTTAGCAGTGGGCAACCTGGAAGACGTTGACGGGCGCCCCAATAAGTTTACAGGGAGAGCTTATACACCCGAGACTTCAACTGCCAGGACCGGGGTCCTTAGCAGCGGGCAACCTGGAAGAGGTTGACGGGCGCCCCAATAAGTTTACAGGGAGAGCTTATACACCTGAGACTTCAACTGCCAGGACCGGGGTCCTTAGCAGCGGGCAACCTGGAAGAGGTTGACGGGCGCCCCAACGGATCTGTCCTCTGGAAGCGACATGATCCAATGCTCAAGCTTTCCCTGTATCTGTCCCTTATGACCGGCTGGAGTTCTTTTAAATTGTGCTTGGTTCTGTTACAGCAACTGAAGGAGTCAGGTTAAAGCTTAAACAGTTACTATTTTATTGTTACAGGGTAAACTTAGCTGTTAAATGCTACTGCTGTGTTACAGATAACACAGCCACTACAAAAGGACAGGACAGAAATTACACTTAAAACAAAAGTCACTTACAGGTACCATGAAACCCTTTTGGTTCTCTGAGCTCTTATTAAATGCATGCAAAATAGACACATGGCAGGTATATATTCTCACCCCTGCGTTCCAGACTTGGCGTGGCCAGCGTCTTTCTCTCAATCCCTCGGGAAGAAGTAGGGCGAGGTTGGGCGCCCACAGACCTCGGAGACAATCAATACCTGCCAGCAGGTGTAGATGATTGGAGCTCAAATGGGGTGGGCTACTAAACCCCTCTTTATACCCCTTGGGTCACGTAGGCTTCTTCCTGGTCTCAAGTGGCCAATTAGGAAAAATGGCTTTGAATGTCAAGTTTCCCACGAAGGGTGCAAAGCATAATTCACACCTGGAAAAATGCAGACAATGGGCACTTCTAGTATGTGATGGGCGAAGATTCCTCTCCTGGGACAGTGCAGGCGTGTCAATTACTGGTACTAGCCATTAGAGCGGCAGGAGGCCCCCGGGTCGTCAGCTAGCCCATTTACTGTCTGGTTTCTGTTTATGGTAGAGTCAGGGACAGGCAGCACACCTGCGTTCCCAGGGCATCAAAGGCTGACTGCCTTTCTCTTGCTCTTTGGGGGGGGGGAAACAAGATGGGGTTCATGTCTGGCTACAGGCGCTCGGACGCAAACAGCCACACTTGTGGCGTGGAGGGAAAAACTAAAGGATTTTTGCTGCCATTGAGGTTGATGACAAAGTTCATTAACTTCAGTGGAAGTAGGAAATTGGCCGCCCGCCACAAACACACACCCTGCCACAATGGACTAAGTGCTGGGGTTATCCACGGAATCTGGAGGAAGGATTCTCACTGCTATGGCATGCACTGATTCCCTCCATTGTCAGTAGCCCATGTGGCTCTCATACAAGTACTCCCTGCAGCGGAGAATACCATTTGTGTACGCAAAGGTGCACTGGCTCCAACCCTGGCTGCTCCCTTAAAAAACAAACTTTTCACTGAGCCATAATTGTTGCAATGTAAACATCTGCATGTGCAAAGTCCAAGCATGTCCAATGGTCACCTTTAAACAAAATTGATAGTTTTGAATTGTAACTCTACCAGATGATCTCACTATTTGCAGAGTTTCTCTGAGGGTATGTCTATCCTACTGGCCAGATCTATGGGCAGTGATTGATTCAGCAGGGATCGATTTATCAAGTCTAGTGTAGACTTGATAAAACACCCACTGATAACTCTTGCAGCAACTCCACCAGAACGAGAAGTGCAAGGGGAATCAATAGGAGAGCATCCCCAGTCACGGTAGTGCAGAAATGGTGGTAAGTAGATTTAAGTATGTTGACTTCAGCTACATTATTCACCCATAGTGAATCTCCACCCATAGTGTAGACCAGCCCTAAGTTACTCCCAATATGCACTAGGAAATACTGCAAATACTAAGGAGCTTCGGGGGTAGCCGAGTTAGTCTGTTACAGAAAAAAACAACAAATGGTCAGCTTTTCCAGCTGAAAATGGGTGTGTCCTGTTCACTCTCAAAACCTCCATTTCCTACTTTCGTCACACTGTGCTGTTAGCCACTGTCGGTACCAACAAGTGCGACTGGTTACCAAGGACGTGGGGGAGGCACTGACCATGTGACTGCCTCCACACGTTACTCTTCCCCATGCCAACCAAGGGAGGCCCCGCCTCTTCCTGTCCTTGCCCCGCCTCTTCCCCCAAACCTTTTTCCTGCATGACCTGGCCAGGGGATAAGAGGGAGGGTCTGGCCCCTCCATACTCACCAGCGGCCGTGGGCGGGAGCGGAGAGATGCAGCTCCGCTCTCTGGCTGTCAGCCGCATCACTCAAGAGAGGGGAGGGACCACTCCTCAGACTCACTGGTGGGAAACGGTCAGCTGTCGGAGAGCAGAGCCACATCGCTCTGTTTCCCCCCGCCACTGCTGGTGAGTACAGAGGGCCTGGACCCCTGCTGTGGATGCCAGGCCTTCCCCACTAGTACCCCCAGTCACAATGGGAACCCCATTTTTGTTTTCAGAAGGGGGTTGCAGTACAGAGAAGTTTGAGAACCAGAGAGATAATCACAGCCGGACAGCTCTTCTGCTCATTACCATTCAACCTTTGTCAATTTGGTCTTCAATAAATAGCAAAGGTGACCTTAGTATTTGCAGAAAAAAACAACAAATGGTCCGTTAGCACTTTATAGACTAACAAAACATGTAGATGGTATCATGAGCTTTCGCGGGCACAGCCCACTTCTTCAGATGACCAGAGTTATGAGTAGGGGATATGAAAACTTGAAATAAATAGGAGAAGGGAAGGGAAGGGGGAAGAAAAAGAAAAAAAGGAAGGGGGTGTGAGACAGAGCATCATTAAGTATCTGGAGAATGGGTACTTAAACCTAAGCAGATAAAAATCAAAGTCAATAGATAGATTGCTAAGACAGGAAGGATACCATTCAGAGAGCTATTAGCACCTTCAGTGGTTATTAAGTAGGTAGTATCCTAGCCAGCCCATATCACGACTGAGTCCATTAGCATGTGAATTGAATTTGTGGATGAACTGTGATTCCAGTCCTTCCCTATGTATCCCCTACTCATCTGAAGAAGTGGGCTGTGCCCGCGAAAGCTCATGATACCATCTACATGTTTTGTTAGTCTATAAAGTGCTAACAGACCATTTGTTGTTTTTTTCTGCAAATACTAAGGTCACCTTTGCTATTTATTGAAGACCAAATTGACAAAGGTTGAATGGTAATGAGCAGAAGAGCTGTCCGGCTGTGATTATCTCTCTGGTTCTCAAACTTCTCTGTACTGCAACCCCCTTCTGAAAACAAAAATGGGGTTCCCATTGTGACTGGGGGTACTAGTGGGGAAGGCCTGGCATCCACAGCAGGGGTCCAGGCCCTCTGTACTCACCAGCAGTGGCGGGGGGAAACAGAGCGATGTGGCTCTGCTCTCCGACAGCTGACCGTTTCCCACCAGTGAGTCTGAGGAGTGGTCCCTCCCCTCTCTTGAGTGATGCGGCTGACAGCCAGAGAGCGGAGCTGCATCTCTCCGCTCCCGCCCACGGCCGCTGGTGAATATGGAGGGGCCAGACCCTCCCTCTTATCCCCTGGCCAGGTCATGCAGGAAAAAGGTTTGGGGGAAGAGGCGGGGCAAGGACAGGAAGAGGCGGGGCCTCCCTTGGTTGGCATGGGGAAGAGTAACGTGTGGAGGCAGTCACATGGTCAGTGCCTCCCCCACGTCCTTGGTAACCAGTCGCACTTGTTGGTACCGACAGTGGCTAACAGCACAGTGTGACGAAAGTAGGAAATGGAGGTTTTGAGAGTGAACAGGACACACCCATTTTCAGCTGGAAAAGCTGTCCAGCAGTGAAAAAAGCATACCTCAGGCAGCCTGACAAAGACACACACCCTTTGCCAGCTGTCGCCACATGGACTGCGTAAGCTGCTCCCACGTGACAGAGCATTGGTGCCATTTGGCAGGGAAGCTCCTTAAGACTGTCCAATTTCTCAGTTGTATAATGAATTGTGTAGCTCCAAAGAGAGAGAAGATTAATGAAGCACCCTCTGTCCCACCCAGCACAGAAATCTCACATTGCTCTAAGCTGGGTTATTCCTCTGAAACCATCTCTGGAAGTGCCACGGTAGCATCATGTATATCAAATAACAATGTCGTCTTACCTGGTCCTCTCGGCCTCAGTGTAGCCTCACAGTAGCAGATTAGCCACTGGGCCAGTGGGTCCCATGCCCAGGAGCCCGGGGGGACCCGGGAAAAAATTCACTGCCATTCCAGGAGGCAGAAGCACGGGCAGTGAGTAAAGTGCTTAGCACCTCCAATCCACCTCTCCCCCCTTAGGTCTTGCCCCTTTCCCCGGAGGCCCTGCCCCTTCGAGCCCATCTGTACCCCCATTGTGGCTGATGGCCACTGCCCCCCCCCCCCCGAGATGGTTGCTGGCCCCCATCCCAGAGTACCAGAAGGCTGGGCAGCATGGCCACAGCCTCCTTATCCCTCCTGGCCTTGGAACGTGGGGTTGTTGGGCAGTGTGGCTCTGGAGTGGCCCCATGACCCCAAGACCAGAGAAGTTTTGTCCCCGTGCCACAGCCCCAGGGCGCAGCAGGGAGGGGGAGAAAGGCGCTAAAGGGGTTGCAGTGCTGCAATGGGGGGGAGGGATGGGGTGGAACAGGGACAGGCCCCATGGAAGGGGCAGAAAGAGGTGGGGCTGTGGGTGGGGCTGCAGATGGAAGGGGTAGGAAGGGGACCCGACTTGCTCTGGCCCAGGGCCTCAGGAAACTGTTAACTGCCTCTCTCTCACTTGGAAACCAGGGGTGTTTTGGTCACTATGTTTCACATTACTGAGGATGTGATTAGTGATGGGTATGAATGCTTCTTTACAGACGGCCTTCCGTACAAACAGTTGCTGTGTGTGCTCTCTGTGAGAGCCAGTTAGGAACTCCTGGACTGAAGATTTTATTCGTCTGAACATATGGATTTGTTGAAAGCAGACTTCTAGCAGGAGCTCGGCTGTTTGAATGAAGCTTTAATTGCAAATGTTTCTCAGGCTCAGGATGGATTTTAGGGAACGGGTGGGAAGAGAGGAGGGAGAGAGGCCTAAACACCAAACTAGCTAATAGGTGAGTTGTGTATCTGAGTCATGTTGCTTATACAGGTTGCCTTGGAGATGGGTGCATGGCCTAGGGAAACAGGAGACGAGGCCTTGTCTACACATACAATCCTAGGTTTGGAAGAGACCTCAGAAGATCACTGAGTCCAGCCCGCTGCTAAAAGCAAGTCCAATCTCAGCTAAATCATCCCAGCCAGGGCTTTGTCAAACCATGACTTAAAATCCTCCAGGGATGGAGGTTCCACCACCTCACTAGGTAACCCATCCCCATGCTTCCCCACCTTCCTAGTGAAATAGTTTTTTCTAATCTCCAGCCTAATATCCCACTGCAACTTGAGACCATTGCTCCTCGTTCTAGCCAGCCCTAATCAGTCTCTGTCTACAAGCCAACAGAACTGGAGTAGATGCTGTTGTTGAAAGCAAAACTAAGAGTACAGAAAATTGCAACAAGGAAAGAGTAAAAGTTAATTCTGGGCTGTTCCTTCTTGTGACACAGTGACTAGGTCATGTCTTGTGCCTCCAAGACACGACCTCATGACTGACTACTCTGGGAGGAGTACTTTAACCCTGAACTATGATTTCCAGTGTGAAGCATCCAAAGCTCAAATCCATGTATGTGTTGCTAAGATACATTATTGATTCCAGTAGATTAAAATATTTATTTATTTAAAATATTTTTATCCCGCTTCTCTATTTAAAATATATTCGAGGTGGTTTGCAACATTTTTAAAACACAATAAAATAAATATATATATATAAAGTAAAATACAGGACCCGAAAGGGGGGGAACATAAAACCTGCTAAAACAGTGTATATAGCATATAAAGTGGGACAACACACAGTGGAACTTCACTTAAGTTATCCAAATTGGGGGTAAAAAAAATCAACAAACAGTTGAAGAAATCCTTAAATTGTCTAACCCCAAGGCCATCCCTACCAGTACACAAAATATGCAGCTGCGTAGGGTATCATGAAATTTGGGACACCTTAGTACCCTATGCAGCTCTATGGTGCACTCAGGCCCACCAACTGGGAATGGGGGGCAAAGAGGCAATTGCCCTGGGGCCTGGCAATTCAAAGGGACCTGGGACTCCTGGCTGTCGCCTCCGCCCTTGAAATAGTTGTTGGCGCACCACGCCAGGCGCGCTGCACAGCTCTGAGGGCGGGGGAGGGGAGGTGCTACGGTCTGGGTGGTACTGAGGGCTGGTTTCTCAGCCCTACTCTTTCTGCCTAAGGCCCTGCCCCGCCCCATACCTTGCCCCGGGGCCTGCAGTAGCTGTTGGCTGAGGTATGCAGCATTGCAGGTTCCAGTGGCTACCCCCACCCCCGTCCCCAGGCTGTGCCCCCAAAGAGGGTGTGCGGGGCCTTGAACACCCCCCTCCTCCCTTGCCCTGACCCCACTCCACCCATTCTCCTAAGCCCCCACCCCTGCTCCATCCCCATTGCACTCCTTCTCCCAATCCCCCTCCTATCAGCAACACAGCCCAGGTGATTAGCGGAGGGCGTGGTGCTGGCAGCAGGGTCATGCCTGCCCCACCCCTGCATTCCCTGGTGGCAGCAGAAAGCAGCTTGCCCCATCCTGCCCCACTCTACTTCCCACCCGTGAGTGCAGGCGCATGATTGACTCCTTCTGCCTCCCTTCCCAGCTGCCTGCTCCTGCCCCCTGCAGCTCCTGCCCTGCTCCCCACCTCGCAGCTCCTGCCCCTACAGCCTTTGTGCACAGCCCTGCCTCCGCGGAGGGGCCAGTTTCTCCCGGGGTGGGGGGGGGAAGGGGCTGGGAAGGGCACCAGAACTGCTAGGGATCAGCCTGTCTAGCCCCCAGCGTGACCTTTATCACCAGGGACCAAACATCTATCGCTGGTAATGAGAATTACTCAGACACATGGAGTGGAATCGACCCAGAGTTAATCGCAAGCTTCCTGACCAAACTTACGGGGATGTTGCACAGGCGAGTATCTGATGCCTTTCTCCTGTCACCTCCCTTTGATCTAGGTCGGCCCCAGCTGTGCTGCACAGAGAGGAAAGTACATGCACCATCTGAGCCCAGGTCAGTCCATGAGCAACGTAAATCCTGCAGCTTGTAAACCCACTTTCTGCAACTCTGCCGTGGGCGTCTAGGTCTGGTACGTCAGCAGCAGGCATTTAGCTGCTTTGTGGCTGCGCAGTGCCCTGGGAAGGCCTGTTAACATGCAGCCTGCTCCGCAGTCTTTCAACGTCTGGTTCTCGTAAGTGTCTGATGCTGCTGCCTCCTGGAGGATAGAACTTTCAGACGGTCATTCCATGGGGAGAGGGAAGCGGTTGAGATTTTCCCAACAAAGTGCTGATTCTAGGGATGCTACTGCTCCTTTGCCCTGGCTCTGTGGCCCTTAGCCTGTCTTGCAACTCCCTAACACCGGAGCTCTACTTACATCTCCCTCCTCCAGCCATTGGTATCTCCAAGACCCGCCTTTAAGGTTGTTTCCCCAAGTGCAGAAGGGCCATGAAAGAGTTAATACAATACCCAGGCTCCATTCACTCTACAATCCCCATGTCTGGGTGGGAGAGGATGTAGAGCTCCCCCCTTCCACTCCCCCTTCCCCTATAGGTCCCAAATCTTGCTGGGATATGGGAAGGTGACACCCAGGCAGCTGACCCCTAGGACTCTCCCATGTAGGAAGCCGAGAGAGTATATGCAGAGGAGATGCTTTGTCCACATGATGCTGCCTAGGCAACTGGGCCCATGTTGTGAATGAGAGGTGATCCATCAGTGAGTCTGGCCTTACAAAGAAACAAGCTGGTTGTACAAAATTAAGTGAATTCAGCAGTGAAACGCTGGGCTGTAACATTCTACTGGAACAGCAATTTACCACCATGAATTTTGTCGCTGTGTGAGTCAGCGTAGAGGTATTTATTTCTTCAGTCATAGTGGCTCCATCTTTTATCCACTTTAGAGTATAAGGAGAATGTTAACATTCTGTATTTCTCCTTAGTACACATTGGACACAGTGGGTGTGTCTACACTGCATCGTAACTCAAAATAAGATATGCAACTGGAGGTCTGTAAATTGCGTATCTTATTTCGAAATAGCTTATTTTGACATTTGGCACTATCTGCATGGGGCCAAATTTTGAAATAAAGCGCTAGTCTGAAACGTCCCTTACTCCTCAAAGAATGAGGTTTACAGGGATGTCAGAATAGCGAGCCCGAAATAACGGCCTTACTGTGAAGACACAGGATAGCTATTTTGGGATACTCCGGTCTCCTGAAATAGCATGGCAGTGTAGACGTAGCCACATGTGTGAAATAGCTCCGGCTTGATTGAAGCTCCTGCTCCAGAAGTGTGTAAAAGTGACTAAGGAAAGCCACTTCTGATGCAGAAATTCTTTGAATTCTTACACTTTCTAAAAGTGGTTTAATATACCCTCTTCCCCCATCCATTTATGGATAGTAGCAGCAGTGGAGGATGAGTTAGCATGCTGAAGCATTCCTCGAGGGGTTCACCCAATGCAGAGTTGCCAACCATCAGTAAATTTATGGACAGTCTGTAAAAAATTAGCCAAAATTGTCCGTAAAGTCTGTAAAAAAATTTAGGTGTCCGTAAATTTTGTAAAAGTGCAATACAATTTTTAAAAAAGCATTTCTTCTGTGCTGCTTCAGCCATTTTACTGCGGAGCAGCAGAAATTGGACATTTTAGTTGTTTATTTAGCTCAATAGTTGAAGTGATGTAACGTGAATCACGTGATCCACGTGATGTTATCATCTACATTGGATGATACCGCCGAGATAGCATCAGGACACTACCAGGACCATGACTAACTAAATGAAAGTGAGTTAAATAGCATATTGCTCTTGTGATGTATGAATGACAATGATTAGTTTTCACTTTTGGCCATTTATGTCATCTTAATCTAGTATGAAAATTATGTCTGTAAAAAAATTTGTGTGTTCGTAAATTTTTCCCATTTTGTCTGTAAATGAAATTTCTGTGGATCGGCAACCCTGACCCAATGGTATAATCAATACGGAAAGAAAAAAATTAAAGGCATCCCTTTAGTGTAAATGTACCCTAAATAAGCAAACTGACACTCAAAAGCTATTGTCAATAAGGTAATCCTCACTGTATCGTGCCGCTGCTCTACAGATGTTAGCTAACTTACTGCCCACCCTCCTTCCGATGCTTCACTGAACATAGCTGCACAGACATAGGTTCCAACCTGAAAGCCCTCTTGTTCCCTAATCAGCAGAGCCCTGTGCGAATACAAAATTGTGTATCTGCAGCTGCAGAAATGAGCTGCAAATATAAAGCGGATATCCACAAATTTGCAGGGTTCTAGATAAAAAATTTGTATCCGCATCTGCAAAAATGAGCCATGGATATCTACATCCACAGATGAGGATACCTGTGGGTATAAAATAGATATCCATGGATTTGCAGGAGTTTTTAATCCACTAATTTCTTAACAGAAAAAGTTTTTCAAGTGCTACCTCTGTCTAATAATGAAAAATATTGCAGCAAGGAATTAAGAACTTCTGCTTTTGTTGCTTGTAATTAAAACCATCTTGTAGCAGAGTCCTGGGAGTGGGTTGGGGCGGAGGGCCTGTTGGCACATGAGTCAGATGTGACTTCAATAAGTCATCTGAAGGGTAAATTTAAGCCTGTCTTTCTTGAATATAATCAAAAGGATTAGAAGCCTCCTTTGCTTTAATCAAAACATTTCTGCTGTTGCTTAAGAAAGAAGCAGAAGAAAACAAATACAACGTGATCTCAGGTTACACGGGAAAACACTTAGGAGCGTATATGGTGAGCTAACTTGGCTCAGAGACTAAGGTTTTGGAACCTGCCTGATGTTCCTGATAAGAATCCTACCCCATTGGCTGTGTCACATATTGCAACTATATGGTTGCTGAGGGTGTGCAGATTAGCTTTGTAGGGAGGGCGGCCTGGAAAGAGGAAAAACCAGGTGGGAGACTGAGAAAATAACTCCCTGCTACAGCAATCGTGGTACTCTGTGTGTGAATCTGGATTTATACCGAAAGCAGAGCTCCATTATTACAGCCTGCTTTTACCAGCATGTTCTGCTGTGCGAATGTTAAGGGGGACATAAGGAAAGGCTGAAGATCAAGGCAGAAGCCTTTTTTATGGAAATCTAAACTTCTGCCAAATCGGTTGTTCGCTGAAGTAACGGCACTGACATCCTTTACGCTGTAAGGGGAAGCTCTTGGCCAATCGGTGCCTAGGCAGGGGTGTTGGAACAATTTTGATAGTGGGGGGCGGGGCGCCATTGAACCAAACTAAACCCCACCTGGGCAGATCTCTAGTAATTGTGAACAGAGCTCACTCTATGGCAGTGGTTCTCAAAGTAGGGTCTGTGCCTTGCAGGTGATCTGTGGCTCGAACTCAACCTGCCCTTAGTCCTGCCCCCAGCGGGGAGCCCTCGCTGGCGCTCCAGCCTTCCCAGCTTGGCGCTCCAGTGCCAGTTTCCTGCTGGGGGCTGGGGAGAAAGCCCCAAGCCTTGCTGCACACGCTCCACGTGCTGCTGCTCCCTTCCCATCCCCCAGCTGGGGGAACAGCAGCGCAGGAGACTCCCAAAATTATTCATCACTTTGGTAAGCCCAGGCTGGGATGTCTGTCCCTGCTCTAGAGACACAAGGACAGGGCCAGTAGGTGGAATTCTCACTCCACCCTAGTCAGAACATACATACACCCCTGTGTTCTGCTGTGCAGCTCGGTACTGCCAATAACAAAACAGAAACTTTAGTCTTAACTTTCTTCCAGAGCTGGGTTTCACTGCAGGTCCTTCCCTGCCCTTTCAGTGGATCCTCTCTCTGGTTTGTAGTAACTGATTCCACCAGACAACATGATGCAGCAAGAATTACACTCCACCCTCATGCTAGGTTCAAGTACCTGACCTTAGAACTCAAAAGAGAAGCCATGCATTCCTATGCAGAACCCTAGATCCAGAAAGCGTAACGCCTCTCAGATCTCCCTAGCAGTCAGACACATGCAATTTGTGCCTCCCATTCTCTTGGGACAGCCAGGACAAATATTTACCACGCCATAGTGAGGGGAGAGAGTATATACATTAGTGGTTCTGCCTTCTTGCTGTCGCTGGATGGATTCTCTCCAGTCTTGTGAAACATGCTCATGAGACCAGATTTGCTGAATCTGCACTGGAAACTGATTGGTTAATAGCCCTGAGCTGTCTTTCAGAGTTTTCTGTAGGCGTTTTGTCTCTAGTTTTGCTGAGCTGACTTTTGCACAGGGACCTCCAGTATTGGGCAAGACAGTTAAGCTGTTATTCCTTCTAGTGCAGGGTGTCACCACAGTCATTTCCAAATAGTACTTCCCTCACTGTTACTTCCATTGTATTCGCTCGGTTCTGTTACTGAGACTTTCGTGATCCTGTCTCCCAGGCAATCTCTGAGTCAGATCCTGGGCCTGAGGAGTGAGTAGCTAGAAAACAATTAGACTGATTTTCTTCCTGCTTTCAATCCTTTCTGGGAAAAGAATGTTTAAGGCGATACCCCTAGACTCATCACACAAAGTAGCAACTTTCATTCAAGGGCCTCAAAGACCTTTATAAATAAAAATGAGTTTTTACAACACTCCTGTGAGTGAGCGGAGTGTTACCTCCATTTTATAGCTGGATATTCTGATCACAAACATTGGCTAAGGCCCCAATCCTACAGTAAGTGTCACAAGGGCAGACCGCCATTAATTGTGCATGGAGCTCACTATATGGTGATGGCCTATGTGATTACCTAGTGAGTCAGAATCAGGAGTGCTTATCTGGGCTCCATCACCAGAGTATCTGAGTACCTTGTTGCCTTTAACATATTTATCCACACAACAGCCCTGTGAAAAGGCTCTGCCTTAGGAATTCCTCCCTTGATCATTTAGCTTCATTTGATTGCTTTCATGTCACTCTTTTAAGGTGCAGGCAACATGAAGCTTGCACTGAACCGTTTGCAGAAGAGAAGCTTCAAGTGATGCTAGAAGCATTTGTGGGATTGTGTTTCAGAGCAAAGTTTTGGGGGAATTTAATATTATAAAATCAGGTTCCTGTTCGCACTTTCATAGATATTTACTGATCCCTCTCATCATTAACTTTTCTTATAGTGTAGTCCCTAGAGGTTGTTATCCTGCTGCTAAACACTGGGGGCGCTAGACATGCTGTGATGTTCTCTTAAGAAGTTTTATAGTTGGAAGTCTAAAATCTAAGGGGTTGACAATTCAGATCTTTCCCTGAAAGCCCTTTACCTGGGATACGATCCCTTTACAGTGTATGTTACTTCTGTTCTAATGTACCATTTGTGGAGGAACTAGGAAGGGATTTTTACAAGAAATTAGTATACTTCATTGCAAAATGATTTTGCAAAAGTTTTGAGGATTCACTCTCAATAGCGAACAGCTACTGGATAAAACTGACCAAGTTGTTTCTTTGCCTTTATCAAAGTAAATTCTGTCTAGACCAGAAAAAAACCAATCAGTAACACACAGAGAGAGATAAGATGCTGAATAAATAGTGGGAAAAGTGAATCTCAGATAAACATGGTTAATTCAAAAGCTTCAGAGAGATAGCCGAGTTAGTCTGTACAGGATAAACTTAAAAAAAGCAACAAATAGTCTGGTAGCACTTTCAAGTCTAACAAAACATGTAGATGGTTATGAAGAAGTGGGCTGTGCCCACGAAAGCTCATGATACCATCTACATGTTTTGTTAGTCTTTAAAGTGCTACCAGACTATTTGTTGTTTATGGTTAATTCACTCAGCTCTTATGAATGGGGTTGCACAATTCTCTAGTAAAATATCTGGATGGTTGGCATTAGTTTATGAACCCCCCAAACTAGCACAGATAATTATTATTCACTGGAAAAACTTAGACCAGAAAAGTCATATATTCACTGTTCTCTTATCCTAATAGTTGGTCAATAGGCAGTAACAGGCAGCAGCAATGATACTAGACCAAGAATGCTGACTAGCACATAGTGGAAATGGACTGTTTTTGAATCTATAAAGGGAAATAATGAATATGTTCTCAGCAATCAAGTTAGCTTTGTGAATGATTCGCAAACAACGGGAGACAGCTAATCATTCTACCATTTAAAAGAACGCAGCAATTTCATCGCTGATGTGAAGAGTTTATCAGCTTTGTGTAAAAGAGGGTGAAAGGGCCTTCAAATCCATTCCCATTTACTTTAAGCAAGAAGCTTTGGAGGCAGGAGTGTTTTTTCCTTCAAATGGAAGTAAAAGGTTAACCTGGTGTGGTTATGGCCTACTGAGCATAATGAAGAACCACCAGATGTCTGATATAATTGACTGTGAGTTAGGCTACCTCTTCCATTTTCAAATAAACTATTCAGATTAAGCTTCATTTCATGTGGGGTCCAAGTTTCAAAAGGGCCTACTTGACTAAAGTGTCTAAATCATTTTTGAAAGTGTGCCTTAAACTCCTACAGACACAAAGTCAGACCTAAGGTCAGGTCTACACTGACAGGGAACATCAAATGAAGATATGCAACTCCAGCAACATTAATTACACAGCTGGAGCTGAGGTTCCTTGTTTCACATTTCCCCACCATCCCCACAGTGGGAGGCCGACAGGAACAAAAGCTCCCATCAGCTTTCCTTACTCCTCGCACAAGCAGGAATACAGGCAGCCGGCAGGGGCACCCTCTGAGTTTGATTTAACAAGCCTTAATTAGGCTTGCTAAATCGAAGTCTGGAAGATCGATTGTGGCAGCGGCAATCTTCCGTTTAGTAGACATGGTCTAAGGGTTTATCTACGCTTAAATTGCTACTGCAGCAGACTACCTATGCCAACTGGAGTGCAGGTTATCCTTCTCCCTAAGAGGCAGTATCTAGATCAACAAAAGAATTCTTATGGTTACCTAGTGCTGTCTACTCTGGGGGGTTGGTTGGCTTAACTACCGAGTTAAGTGAAATTTTCACACCCCTGAGTGACATAGTTGAACAGACTTAATTTTGTAGTGTACACCAAGCCTAAGTCATTTTTAATAATGGAATTTAGGCTCCTAAGTCATTTGCACCCTGTTTTTAAAAAGGTTACCCTATGAGTAAGCTCAGACTCTAAATTACCTCAATTGCTCTTGGTCTCTAGGGCTAGGACGACACTACACCCCTCCGTCGGCAGAGGGATGTAAATAAAGCACATCGAAAGTGCAAATGAAGCGGGGATTTAAATATCCCGTGCTTCATTTGCATAATCACGTTCTGGTGCTGTTTCGAACAAGCGCCATTTCTAAAATTAAACCGCGGTTTCAGTTTTGAAATGGCGCTTGTTCAAAACAGCGCCGGAACGTGATTATGCAACTGAAGTGCGGGATATTTAAATCCCCGCTTCATTTGCACTTTCGATGTGCTTTATTTATGTCCCTCTGCCGACAGAGGGGTGTAATGTAGACCTAGCCTAGAGGCCATGTAGATTCCAATGTATTTGGCTCATAGTCTCTTACTATTTGAACAAAACTGAATTGCATTCAAAGAACCAGCTTCTCCATGGCCTTGCAACTGGTATGGCCACTTATCACTGTGACTGGGTAACTGTTCACTTTGCACCAAACATTACAGCATTGTGCCAGGGCATGAGACCTAGACAGTGAAGTGGAATAAAAATAAGTGAAACTGGATTAGCTACTCACTTCTTGTAAACATTAGTCTGACAGCCCACATTCAGTATAATTATATCTGTATAGCAATTAAGCTGTAGTTACTCTTCTGAGTGACCCTACTCACTGAGGATAAGATGCATTTATTGGACATGCATTAAAAAGTAATATTTTCAATATTTTGTTGACGTTGTTTGCCACGTCTTTGTCCTCAATATGTTCTGGAATACTATAATATGCTCGGGAACTAAAAATGCACATGGATTCTTTGCTCTAACTTAATTCAGCTTGACCCATTCCCAAAGCCTTAAATGCATATTTCCATAGGAGTGTGATGCATATGACACATGTATTATAGGCTGCTGGAAACTTGGAGCATGCAGTACATGTATAGCATCATATGCTTAATTTATGCCAAATTCTCTAAAACCAATTCAAATAGCGTTTGGTACTATGATAGTTTATATTCTTGGGATCAGAGCTGAGCCAAGCTGTCTGAGATATGTAATGATTCTACTTTGTTCCTTACTCTATATGTTCCATATGTTAGGACATAGAAATTCAGGCCTACCTCTAAAGGCCATAAGAACGACTGTGGCGGGGTGAAACAACCCCGCTCTCACCCGGTGCCGGAGGGGTCTCTGGAGCCGAGGCTGGCCGGTGCCTGCCATGGGCTGGAAGTGGCAGGACCGGACGTTGAAACCTCACTCGGAGCCGGGGGAGGGGCCGCGCGGAGAGCGAGAGCCCCGGGAGCCACCACAATTGTGGTGCTGAGAAATGACATCACACTCCAATGTGGCATGACGTCAAACCAGCGCCGGAGAGGGAGTGAGGGGGAAAGGGAGCCGCGGGAATTGGCGTGACATCGCCCACCGAGTGCCGAGGCAGGGAATAAGAAGATGCCAGCGCCGGCGAGAGAGAGGAAGGGATGGGAGGAGGAAGGTCACCAGGGCGGTGAGGAGACACCCCCCCCATTTTCCTCAAGGGAAAGAGAGTAAATAACTCGGACAGCGGAGGTAGGAAGTGGCCCAGGGCGAAGCCCGCGATCAAACAAGTTTAGGGGCTTCTTCCCTGTTTGCTAGGGTAGGGAGTCAGGCTCCTTACCATAGGGCCCTGGGCTGGGACTCGGGAGAGTGGGCGGGCCCGGGTCCCCCTTCTCCGCCGTTGTAGGTCGAATATTGGTGCTCAGGCCAATGTGATTGTCCATGGGGTATAACTGTCAAGTAGAAATGGGAAGGAACCTATATTGTTGAGAGTTGTAGAGGTGACGGGGGGAGCACAATAAAATCGGTAATTGAATGAAGTACGAGTCAGGACTTCTTACAACGATGTCTATATCTGTCTGATGCCTTGTTCTTAAGCTAAGGCTTTTGGAACATTCCAAACCAGTCCTAAGCATTCATATTGAAATAAGGCACATTCCAACAATTTGGGGCTATTATCTATGGTCTACAGATAAAGGGAAGAGCCTAGAAACTTAGGTTGAGAGCTTTCTGTCTGGCAAGGGCCCACTCCCCATCTCTCTATTGGTTACCTCTATGATCCTGTCTGGTTCTTTGTTTCTGTTTCCTGTACAATCAATTTTTCTGGGTGTAAACCAGTTAAGGTCTTGGGATATCATTGGTTAGATAATCATGTTACAATATGTTAGGATTGGTTAGTTAAATTTCAGTAGAATTATTGGTTAAGTTACCGTATACCTGAAAATACTGCTATATGTATTAGGGACAAAAGGGAGTGAGGGGGAAAGAACAAGGGAGCGGGAAGAAAGGAAAGGAAATTGGATTCATGCTTGCTGGAAGCTAACCCAATAAACACAGAATTGTTTGCATCTCCGAACTTCCAGTATTGCAGTTTTCTGTTCATATGAGAAGGACCAAAGAAGTAGGAGGGTGCAGGGAGGAGCCCTCTCACATCTTGGTGCCATGACTCAAATACATTAGTGCTGACCATTGGAAGAACACATTAGACTGCCTATGAATAGAAGTCCATTCCTAACAGATCCTCCACCCAAAATGTGCCACCAGTGGAAAGCTCTAAAACAGTGTTAATGCAATAGCTTAACTAAACCACAGGGACCAGTTTTCTGCCCATTTTTATCAATCATCTGGAAGAAAATATAAAATCGCTGCTGCTGCTATTTGCAAATGACCCAAACTCTGGCATGGTAAATAAGGATAGGTTAAATCTGGATTGTATGGTAGGTAGACTCACTTGAACAACTTGCATGTTCAGACAGCTAAACGAGGACTGCGTACACAGGAGTATGTCACATGGGCAAGAAAGATTAGTTTGCAAGCAGCTATCAATGAGTGCAAGTTTGACTTTGAAGGAACTGGAGCAATCTTAGAAGAAAGATGTTGGTAATTACAATAAAGTCACGTTTCTGTAAAAGCATCAATATTTTCCATGTGCTGCTTAAAGAAAACACTTGCAAGCCCTTAAATTTGTCACTTTCAGGAAGCTAGTGTGGGATCTAGAACCCTGGAAATGTCGACACTTTGCACATTTTTTCACAAATATTTTTCCATGTAAGAAGTGTGCGCTGATTAGGCCTCAGCTGGAGTATTGGGTTCAGTTCCGGGAACCACATATCATGGAAAGATGTGATGAAATTGGAGAGGGTCCAGAGAAGAGCAACAAGAATAATTAAAGGTCTAGAAAACATGACCTATGAGGGAAGACTGAAAGAATTGGGTTTGTTTAGTTTGGAAAAGAGAAGACTGAGAAGGGACATAATGGCTTTCAAGTACTTAAATGGGTATTACGAGGAGGGAGAAAAATCATTCCTCTTAGCCTGTGATGATAGGACAAGAAGCTTAAATTGCAGCATGTGAGGTTTAGGTTGGACATTGGGAAAAACTTCCTAATTGTCAGGGTGGTTAAACACTGGAATAAATTGCCTAGAATTTGTGGAATCACTGGAGATATTTAAGAGCAAATTAGGCAGACATCTATCAGAGATGGTACTCTAAATCAGTGCTCCCCAATGCGGTGCCTGTGGGTGCCATGGCGCTTGCCAGGGCATTTATGTGCGCCCGCCGAGTGATCAGGGCCGGCCCTGCCCCGGGTGCGCGGCACATGCGCAGTGCTGGCCCCGGGCGTGTGGTGCATGGGCGGCCCTGCCGCCGGGCGCCTGGTGCACGGTTGGCACCTGCCCCGGGCGCCTGGCGCATGCCCGGTGCCAGCCCCGGGCGCGTGGCGCATGGGCGGCCCCACCCCCGGGCGCGTGGCGCATGGGCGGCCCCGCCCCCGGGCACGTGGCACATGGGCGGTGCCGGCCCCGGGCGCGCGGCTCATGAGCGGCCCCACCCCCGGGCGCACAGCGCATGCGCGGCCCCGCCCCTGGGCGCCCGGCAGCCCCAAAAGGTTGGGGACCACTGCTCTAGATGGTGCCTGGTCCTGCCATGAGGGCAGAAGACTGGACTTGATGACCTCTCGAGGTCCCTTCCAGTTATAGCATTCTAAGAGTCTAGGATTCTATGTTCTTGCTCTAGCTCTTTTCCTTGCCAGCAAAGCTTCCTATGATTACAAGGAAGTTTTATTCAGACGTCAATTTACAGAGACAAAAACAGTAAATGTCTTGTCCCAGTCCTAATAAGATCATCAGTCTGAAAAGTCTGGTCACTAGTAGCTGGGCACAGCTGAATAAGAGTGGAGTGGAGGGACACTGAAGGCTGTTACAAACCCAGGTCTGCACTGTCACATCATGTGAATGGCATTCTTCCCTCTGAGTCAGAACTGGAACCAATGACCCAGCAGGCTAACAGGAACCCTGTCCTCCAGGAGCTGGAGCCTTTCAGATGAAACATAAAACAGAGGCCCAGAGCCTCTTGCAGTTAAAGAGCCCACAGCATTTTTCAAAAGAATGAGGGTTTAAATCCTGGTTCTCTAGGGCAGTGGTTTTGCGACCAGTACTGGGCCGTGAAATGTCGGGCCCTGGGTCTCGTTGCTGCAAGGGGGTCAGGTAACCAGTGGGGTGCTAAGGCAGCTCCCTGCCTGTCCTGGCATTGCAGACTGTGCTGTGCCCCAGAAGCAGCTGGCAACAGGCCTGGCTCCTAGGCGGAGGGAGAGCACACAGGGTTCCATGCACTGCCCCTCCCCAAGCACCAGGTCTGCACACCCATTGGCTGGGAAGCCGCTGCTGGCTGCTTCTTGGGTGCAGCATGGTCTGTGGTGCAGGAGAGGCAGGAAGCTGCCTTAGCCTCCCCACTGCACCACTGACCAGGAGCCTCTCAAGGTAAGCCCCTCCTGCCCCAGCCCTGACCTCCTCCCCCCCAAAGCTGGAGCCCCCTCTTATCTCCCAAAGCTCTCATTCCCAGCCCCAGCCAGGAGCCCACACTCCAGTCAAATTATGCTGGGTCGCGGGCATCAACGATTTTCTTCAAACGGGTCGTGAGAAAAAAAGTTTGAAAACCACGGCCCTAGAGGTGAGATTCAAATAAACATGCCATTCTGCATGTCTTGCCCAGGTTACCTTATTCACACCAATAGTCCTGCTAACACCTTCGGGAACACTTGTGCAAACATGGCCCCTAAACAGTTCAATAATGGCAGGGTGTGCGTGCGGTTACTTGTAAATATTTATGGAATGCTTCTGGGTCTTTTGGACTGAAAGGCACCATCAAAATATGAAGTCATTGGGCCAGTGTCTCAGTTGCACCTGTGCAGACCCCCCCTTGACACTGAATCTGGTGCATAGGTGTAACTAATATCTTGTCTAGGCAGCAAGTTCCAGGACTTGTGGGCTGTGTCTAGACTGGCCACTTTTTCCGCAAAATCAGCTGCTTTTGTGGAAAAACTGGCCAGTTGTCTACACTGGCCGGCAATTTCCATAAAGCACTGACTTCCTGCTGTAAGAAATCAGTGCTTTTTGCGGAAATACTATGCTGCTCCCTGTTCGGGCAAAAGTCCCTTTTGCGCAAAACTTTTGCGCAAAGGGCCAGTGTAGACAGCTGAGATTTGTTTTCAAAAAAGCCCGCTCACGAAAATGGCGATCGGGGCTTTTTGCTAAAGCGTCTAGATTGGCCACGGGCGCTTTTCCGCAAAAAGTGCTTTTGCGGAAAAGCGTCGTTAATCTAGACACTCTTTTCCGAAAATGCTTTTAACGGAAAACTTTTCCGTTAAAAGCATTTCCGGAAAATCATGCCAGTCTAGACGTAGCCATGCTGTGCTATAGTTACTCTGAAGCAGTCTGGTGCACTCTAGGGGCTTGTCTCTGCTACACCCAGGATCAACGCTGCAGCGATTGATCCACCAGCTGTCAATTTATCATGTCTACTTCATCAGGATAAATCAATCTCTGAGCACTCTTCTGTAGCACCAGTTTTCCACCAGGACAACAAGAGTAGCCAGCGTCCACAGGAAAGCAGCCCCCACTGACCTTACCACACACAAGACGCTGTAGTAAGTATGTCAACGTCAGCTACCCTATTTGCATAGCTAAAGTGATATAACTTAGGTTGACGCTGGGGGTTAGTGTAGACTAGACCTAGGTTCGCACCCTGGTTTTCCATCATGGAACTTGCTGCCTAGACAAGCCCTATGAAGAATCTGACCTAAATCATTAAATGACCCGTTATTAAAGGGTACTCTCTAGCTTATTTCCCATTGAACTAGATGTTAAGTGTGCTCTGTGATCCATTAGTTTTTTAATAATTTATTTGAAATTTGAAAAAATAATAAAGATATGTCACATGGAAAGGTCTGTGTGCACTATGGAACCAGGGTAGCAGGATCAGCTGTTGTGAAAGTAAAAGTAGCTATAAAAATTTGCTGTAAATCTAGTTCAATTGAGATGGTCTTTAATTGCTCTAACATATTGTTACATAAATCCCCAGAGTATGGGCTGTAGAAACACAAGCAAGACTGGGTTCAGATTTTGTTGTCCCCCATGCAGATGTGCTCAGTTGTTGACAACCTTTGAGAGAATGCAGGTGGATTTACAGTCCAGAAGTCTGGAATTCATTAGTGGAAATGTTCAGACATATATTTTTTTTAATCCCTTGGATCAGCTACAAGAAGTCAAAGCAAATAGAGCTGAACTCTCCAACTAAGTAGTGTGAAAAAGCTTCTTAGCTCTCCTCCCCTGAAACGGTGAATGGACAGAGAAGTCAAACACTCTCAAAATAAAACATCTTCTCGTAGGATTTTCACTTTTGCTCTCGCTAAATGTACGAGGCACAAATAAGTTGTCGTGCTGTACATATCAACGATAGATTGGCTCCTTTTGATTAGATTTTACAGTTCATGCTAACACATTTAACTGGGAGAGGGAGACATGGGAAGTGGTGTTAATTTATTCACTGAAGAGTTGGAACTAGGTCAGTTTTCCCACAATGTTCTTGGTCTGATGAATTGTATGTCTTTAAACCCTCTACAAAAATGTAACCTCTGTGGAAAAGTTAACCTGTCCTGTTCAGGTTCCGGTCTGAAGCATGAGACTTTATTGGCCAGTTGTGGCATCCTGGTTCATAGCTTTGAATAAATTAAAGATAATCTTTTGTATTTTGGCTCCGTAGGGAACGGACATTATTTCTGGTCCCTAACTGAGAACATTCCATAGTAACCCCATTTTGCAATCATGGTATGTGTGTGCGGGGCTGGAGGTAGGGGAGTGCAGAAGGTCTGGGGGGTGCAACTTAACTGTTTGGCAGCTGGACTGAAAATGACCTAGAGCCATTTTGAGGGGCATTGTAATCTGCAGGCCTCTCTCCACAGTAGGGTTGCTACGTGTCCAGGTGTTCCCATAATTGTCTCTTGGAGGTAGTTGCCCTGGGAAATCTGTAAGGGTGCTCGGGTACATGCTGCCACTTTTAAAGGCTCAGGATCAGCCCTGATTTTACCTCAGGGATAGCAACTCTTTTCCCCGGTGCAAAAGGGATCAACCTCACACACAAAGCTTAGGTCAGGCCCTTTTTCTCTCAGGCTTCAGCTTTATTTCTTTCATGTAAAACCTAGTAGCAGAAATTCCACATCACTTGTTCCTTCCCTCTAATTTTGAGTCTTCTGTGGGGGCTAGCTATTCCATGCACGGTCTTACCAACCACTGGCCTGAGAGTCATCTATAAGCTGTGCTCTCTCTTCCATGCCCACCAGAAAAGGGCTTCCTGCCAGAGCCTTCTCCTAGCACAGAGCTGGGCAAAATACAACCCAGGGGCTGGATCCGACCCACCAAGCCACCGGATCCGGCCCGTGGACCCCCCTGCCAGGACCCTCAGGCATGCAGCTGCTGCGGGTTAAAACACAGTCCCTGCGGCTCTCTGCTTTGTGCGATCTCCCCGCTCCCAGCCCAATCCTCAGCTCCTATTGGCCAGAAACAACCAGCCAATAAGAACTGACCTCAGCCACCCTCTCAGTTCGTATCGGCTGGAAACAGCCAGCCAATCAGAGCTGAGAGATTGGCCCGGGAGACCGGGGCAGCACAAGCCTCTTCCCCCACCCGGAGCGAGAGCCACGTGGAGGGGGCAGCCTGTATTTTCAGGCAGGCGGGGGCTGCAACAGACAGGGAGCCCAGCCTGCCTTGGGGGTGCTGCCGTCTGCTGGCTAGGAGACATGAAGGTAAACTCCTCCCAGCCAGAGCCTCCCTCTGGCACCCCAACCCCTCCTGCACCCCAACTCCCTCCCCCAGGTCACCATCCCCCAGTTGTCACCTCTGCACCCCCAGCCCCAGGTGACAACTCCCTCCCAGACTCTATACCTCCTCCTACACCCCTCCCCCAGGCCAGAATCCTCTCCTGCACCCACACTCCCTCCTTGACCCTATATCCTAATTCCCTGACCCAGGTCACAGCCCCCTCCTCCACCCAAACAGCCTCTCAGACCCCACACTGTCTTCTGAACCCCAGTCCCTTACCCCATGCACCCTTCTGCACTCAACTTCCAATCTAGACCCCACACCCCCTCCACAGAAGAGTGCGGCCCTTGACCACTTACCAAAATCTTGGAGTGGCCCCCACCAAAAATTATTGCCCACCCCTGATTTAGTTCTTTTCCAGTCCTCCTACAGGACTACAGAGAGTCTCCCTGATCCAGAGTCTGCTACTTCCTGGAGCTCTCCCACCTGGCTCCCTGTACAAGTCTTGCTGTAGCTCTCTGCCCACCTAGCCGAGGTGCTGCTTTTACATCCAGCAGATCCCTAACCAATAAATTTTAGCTAATAAGACACAGGCCTAAAACCCCTCAGAGCGCCAGCTTCCTTGTGCCAGCCATCAACAGGATAGTTCAAAATTGAAAAGGTATGGGTCTCTCCTAATTGGGGGGAGAGAAAAATTAGTGGGCAATATGTATTTTTAATGATGCAACCCACAGTGTTGTTTTGTTATAAAGGTTTTACCAGGATAGGCTGCATTGTTCATGAGCAAAGAAGTGATTCACACATAGCCAGAATCCCCAGAATCCTATAGGTCTCTGGCAAATCCAGGATTGTGCCTAGAACAAGAACAGTTCGTTAGGGTAAGAATCTGCTTGCAATAAGTTTTTTAGTGATTTAGAACTAGCTATGTGTTTTCTTTTCATTTTAACGTAGTAACTTACCTTGATCTGTCTATCTTCACTTGCAACCTCTTAAATCCAACTGTACTTAATAAAAACAGGCCTTATTATCAGGCTCAGTGTAAATAATTGTTACCTGGGGCGGGGGAGGGAAATCAATGTGCATAGTCTCTCTTTCATTGATAAAGAGGACGAACATCCACATGAGCTTTCTCTGTGTGAAACATTTACTCAGAGAAAGAAGGATTTATTTGGGGTTTGATCCCTTTTGGGGGTTGGTTTCCTGGATGCTGTGCCCTAGAAGTGCATTCTTCCAGAGCTGAAGTGGTTCATTGTCTCCATTTCTTTTCAGGAGGATGGTTATCCCAAATCTATGCCTTGCCTAGGGGAGACATAGGATCTGGCCAGCGGGACAGGGTGGTGGGGAGCCCCAGAAAGTAAGAAAGTGGGTGTCAGTGGTATGATCGGCCCACTGAGAAATAACCCCAAGATGTCTTCTGTAACATCACCCCACCACATCCCATTTTTACAGAGGCAGTAACTGAGCCATAAAGAGGCAAAATGGCTGCTGGATGTCCCTTGATCAAGGTTTTATCTATGCTACAGAACAGAACCATCGCTGATGATGGTTAACAGTGCTCACAGCTCTGAGTGCAGACAAAAGCCATTTCACATTTAGCTAAGCTTTAACCCCTTGTCAGTAATAGGTTTTAGTCTTATTTAGTCTAAATAAGATTTAGGCTTAGATTTGGGCTTATTTAGTCTGCAGAAGAGAAGAGTGAGGGGGAATTTGATAGCAGCCTTCACCTTCCTGAAGGGGGGTTCCAAAGAGGATGGAGAGAGGCTGTTCTCAGTAGTGACGGATGGCAGAACGAGGTGCAATGGTCTCAAGTTGCAGTGGGGGAGGTCGAGATTGGATATTAGGAAAAACTATTTCACGAGGAGGAGGATGAAGCAGTGGAATGGGTTACCTAGGAAGGTGGTGGGGTCTCCATCCATAGAGGTTTTTAAAGCCCGACTTGACAAAGCCCTGGCTGGAATGATTTAGTTGGGATTGGTCCTGCTTTGGGCAGTGGGTTGGACTTCAGGACCTCCTGAGGTCTCTTCCAACCCTACGTGTAGACAAGGCATCATCTCTGGTCTCCGTAGGCCATGTACCCGTCTCCGAGGCAACCTGTAAACAACATGACAGTATTTTTTTTAAAAACAAAATGCAGCATCATAGTAGACCGGAGCCCTTCCTTTTTCTCAGAACCCACTACTAAGTCATACGGCCAGCTGGGATTTCCTCCACTCTGACACAGTTTCAAAAACGAATGACGCCCTGTGGAAAACTATGCAAACCTTTCTGTTAAGAGAGAGGTCAGCCGGTACATCATCCCTAGTCTGCTTTTCCACTCCTTTCATTTTTTATTAGGAGGAGTGTTGGCAGGAAAATCAGGTCTTTCTTTCTTAACTGTTCCTAGGCTCCTTTGGTTACGAGCGTTGCAGACAGGACAAGCTTTTGGCATCAGAGCTCATACAGATTCTGAAGCGATCCTTCTTGTCCTTTAACAACAACCAGCAACACAAAATCAAATACATGCGGGAGAAGCAGATTTGTTCCTAATTAGAATATTTCCCAACACCTACCAGGAACATGTGGCATTTATAGCACTTTACAGCAAAAGTGGAATGTATTCATCTTCCTCAATTTTACATGCTGTATGATTTTACATTTAAGCACATTTTGGAGAAGAAAAATAGGTTGAAGTTGCTCACATTGGCCATTTTCACCCCTTATGTTCAATGTACACCTTCATCTGTGTAAACATGATGGGATCCAACCATGGTTCAGTGTTCCAACTGGAGCCTGCATGGAGTGTCTGAAAGGGAAGAGTTGTATGGGATTGTTCCATCAGGCTATGTGCATGCTAGATCTGTGTAGGTATAGGCACCAGGTATGTTTAAATATGTTTTGCTAGAAGGCACTACCAGTTGAACCTCTCTCATCTGGCACTTTCTGGTCCGGCAACATCTGTGGTCTGGCATGATTTTATTTACAGTAAAACTCCAATTGTCCGGCATCCAGTGGTCCGGCACTCCCGATAGTCCAGCACCAACTGGAACCCGGAAGTGCTCCGACCAGCCGGACAATTGGAGCTGCTATGAGCCCCATGGGCGCTCGTGGCTGGTAAAGGGAAGGGGAGAAAAGGGAAAGGGGATTATATCCCTGTGACGGGTCTGCTGGGACCCGCGCTACGTCTGGCTAGGGGGTGGGCGGGGAACAGCACGGCGAGGGGTGAACCCTCTGCCATTTTGCAGGAAGGAGACTCCTGAACCTCCCCTTTAAATGGCCAAATGCACATTGGATGACCATGCAGCATCTGCTCAGCCTGGCGTTGAAGTGCTCCTTCGTGGGGTCCAAGCTGTTTGTGTAGGGCTTCATGAGCCAGGGGAGCAAGGGGTAGGCTATGTCTCCCAGGATGATGATGGGCACATCCACCTTCCTGACTCTGATGATGTGGTCGGGGGGAAAAAGTGCCGGCGTGCATCTTTTAGAAGAGGCAGGAGTTTTGGAAGTTGCAGGCGTCGGGCGCCTTTCCTGACCATCTGACACTGATGTTGGTGAAGCATCCCTTGTGATCCACAAGCGCCTGCAGTGCCATGGAGAAGTACACCTTTCTGTTGATAAAATGGTTAGGGGCCAGGATGGGGATGTGCATGCCGTCTATGTCCCCTCCCCCCCGGGAAAGCCCATGGCAAAATCGTTGATGAAGCTGTCTACGTTCCAGGAGTGACTACCTTCCGTGGCAGCACCTGGTTGATGGCCTTCCCTACTTGCAAGAGTACAGCCCTGACTGTGCAATTCCCCGCGCCAAACTGGTTCCCAACAGAGTGGTAGGTGTCTGGCATGGCGAGCTTCCATAGGACGATGGCCACGTACTTCTGCCCGGGGATTGCATGAGGGTGTCCTATCGTCTGAGGGCAGGGGCGAGCCACTCACAGAGCTTGAGGAAGGTGGCCTTCCGCATGCGGAAGTTCTGCCGCCACTGCTGGTCGTCGTGTACCTACAGGGTGATGCGGTCCCATCAGTCCGAGCTCGTCTCTACACCAAAAGCAGCATTCCACCATGTCCAGGAGGTTGAGGGGCATGCGCAGCAACAGGAGCGCCAGAACCTGGGTGAGCAGGGCGTGTGGTCCCTGCTGGAGTTCGACCTGCAGGTCCTGGTCCTCATCCTGCTGGGGCAGTATGCGGGCAGTCTGGAAGTACTGCCCCATGAGGAACAGCACGAGGCCCATCAGCCTAACACTGCTTTGCAGCAGCTCTGGCTCCGTGCCGTGAAAGCTGTGGTGTCCACAACAACCACCAGAGCAAGAGAAGGCACATGCCTACTGCGTCCTGTTTGTGTCCTGCCAGGGGGGAGGCAGTGGAGGAGCAGCATGAGAGACACAGTTGTAGAGAGGAGCCCCTGAAAGCACGCATCACAGCTTGCCAGACCAAGCAGCCATGGGAAGTTTCTGCCCTCGTGGGGCTGTTTCGGCAACGGGATGGTCAGGAAAGGTGTATGACATGCACAGCTTTAGGAACTCCTTCCTCTCCATACTGGAAAATTACCATCTGAGGCATTGAAATGCCAATAGTTCCCCTTGGCGACCCAACTTACCCCTTGCTCCCATGGCTCGTGAAGCCATATACAGGCAGCCTGGACTGCAATAAGGAGCAATTCAACTGTAGGCTGAGCAAGTGCAGAATGGTGGTAGAATGTGTTTTGGGCATTGGAAGGGAAGGTTTTGCAGTCTACTGACTAAGTTAGACCTCAACAAATGCAACGTCCCCATTGTGGTGGCAGCCTGCTATGTACTCCATATTATTTGCAAGAGTGTCACAGGGTGGTCCTCTCTTCTCTCTCCCAGGGGGTAGGATCTCGTGTCCCTGGGCTGTCTGCGTCTGCGACCCACCCCGCACAACCGGTAAAACACCTGTGGTTAGGCCCCTCCCCTCGGGGCTGGATGGCCTAATGGCCAGTGTCAATGCATAGCTCTACAAAGCAGGGCAGGAAGGCCTACTAAGGCAAAGTCAGTACATCAAAGTCAGAGCCTGGCCCTTTAACGTTGGGTTAGATGGCCCAATAGCCAAAGTCAGTAAATTAAAGTCCAAGGCTGGCCCTTTAATGCTAGGCTGGTTGGCCCACTGGCCCAAGTCAGGGAATCAATGTCAAAGACTGGCCTTTTAATGCACTGCTGGAGAGCCTAATGACCAAAGTCATGGGGGTGTTTGAATGCCCTGTGCCCCGGTAGGGGGACCTGGGCCCACCCTACTCCACTGGGTCCTGGCCCCAGGCCCTGTGAGTGGCAGAACGGTCCACCACTCCCTCGGCAGGGAATCCAACCGAAACACACCAAGGATCTGGGGGTGGGAGAGGCCACGCCTGTACTCCCCCCCAGGCCACTTCCTACCATATCCGATGGGTCAGCATCCCACATAGCAGCTGGGTCCTCCAACTCCTCAGGGGCCATGTATCCCTGGGAATCTGCGGAGGTTGCGACCCAGCTGTCGTCGGGGCCTCCTCCGCTCTCAGCTCGAGCAGCTACGGCTGCTGCTCAGGAGCTACAACCAGAGGCCCTTCTCCTCCGCCAGCCCACCCACACTGAGCCTCTCCCCAGGCTTTTATACCAGGGCTACAGTCTGAGCATGCCCAGCAGGGCTGCGGAGGCAGGGCTCCGTCAGCCAGGATAGCCTGGCTAAACCCTGCTTGTTCAGTGCAGAGCTGGTACACCCCATCACAGAGAGTAAGGGGGAAAGTTATCTGAAACTTGAAAGTAACTGTTTCAGTGGAGTTGCTGTGGATTTGTACAGGTATGAAATCAGAACCTGGCTACCATTAACTAGGATTTCCTTTTGACTTATAAAAATGTCTTTTTTGGGGGTAATTTCAATCACTCCTTAAATTTAAAAGTGATGTTTTATGCCCAACTAACAGCCCTGTCACATCCCTTCACTAATTCCAATGGTACCTTTAACCTAATACAGATAAACTGCGTAACACTGGTCCTGCTTACAGCTGGTGGAGGTAAAGGACCAACAGAAGTCAATGATATGGAATTTCTCCATTCTCACTATAGCGGATGTGTCCGAAGCTAACTTGTTGCTTTTGGATTTTCAGAAGGACAGTTCTGAAAACCCAAGGTAGCACCTCAGTTCTCAGGTGTGACTGGAACTCATATAAAGATTTTCTCAGTTGCCAGTAAGTTTGAGAAAAGAAAACTAATGGTTCTATTAAATAAATAACATCAGTGGTTCATTTTCCCTTCTCTGCTGAATGAGCTGATAAAAGAACAAGATCACAAGCTGTTGTAAGGAAAACAAAACTTAAAGAAATAGCAGCAGATGGTACAGTTGACACATATCAAATGCTAAACCCTAAGAGCAAGCCAAGTAAATATTTGACAGAAATAGCATCTGATAATGGTTCAGGCTAGACTTAGGTGGGAGTATGAGGACAAGGACTCTTGACTGAAACATGTATTCTAGAGGATCATTACTCTTAGTAGCAGCCGACAGATTTTTCTTGCACCAAAACAACCATATTAAAACACCTGCGGTAGGATTGGACAGCTGTAGGTAACCTTCAGTGTTCTCTCTTAGCAAGGGGTGGCCAACCCATTACAGGCAAAGAGCCAAAATAGTTTTGCATACAGCACAAAGAGCTGGGGGGGAAAGTTGTTGAGGAAAAAAAAAAAAAAAAACACAAAAAAACCAGCCCTGTTTGGTTGAGCAAAAAGCCCCAGCCGCGTTTGGCTTTTTGGCCATATCAGGCTCCTGTTGGCCAGCACTTCATCGCGCCAGATGGGTCCCCAGCACCCGGTGAGGTCAGAGAACCGGGGGCCGTTTCTAGGGGCGCACGGGCGGCTTTGTGAGCCACGGGGGAGGCTTTGCGAGCTGCACTTTAAGGGGGGGAGGGGGGGGAAGAGCCGCATGCGGCTCACAAGCCGCGGATTGGCCATGGCTGCTCTAAGCTGCTCGGCAGCACAGCTTCACAAGCAATTAATCAGCCCCACCCAGTCAGTCAGCTCTGTGCATGGAGCCCTGGGGCTGATTAATCGCCTGTGAAGCTGTGCTGTTGCACACCTTAGAGGAAACACTGGTAACCTCCTGTTATGATGGGTTAGGGCCTAATCCCAATTACATTGAATTCAATCGAAAGACATCCATCGACTTCTGTGGGCCCTGGATCATGCCCTAATTGTCAGCTGTCTATTTCGTTATGTAGGACAGGTTCGATAAAGGGTCCATTAGTGAGAAAGAGAATCCTTCGTATACTCAAGGCCTAGGCTACACACCTAAATTAGATTGACCTACCTACTTTCCTCAGGACTATAAAAAAAAAAAAAAATGCTGAGCCCTGAGCTATGTAGTTAGGCCTCTGTAGACACAGCTTGGTTGACAGAAGAATTCTATCACTGAGCTAGCTACACTACGGGGGAAGGTTGAATTAAGATTCACAACTTCAGCTACATTAATTACATAGTGCGGAAACTCAAATTAAGGTGTGTTGACTCCAGCTATCTCCACAGGAGGTCGATGGTAGCAAATGCTCCCGTCAGCTTCCCTTACTTCTCGTGAGGAGCAAGAGTACCGATGCTACCAGGAGCGACCTCTGAGTTCAATTAACAGGTCTTTACTAGACCCGCTAAATCAAACTCCAGAAGATTGACCACAGCAGTATTGATTTAGGTAACCCTCTCAATATAGGCACCCACTCTCACCTATTCCTAGGGTTCAGGCATAACCTCTCTAATGTAGGCACCTACCCTTACCTTTCTGCAGACTTAGGCGTAACCTTACACTATGCAGGTTTGCAGGGTCTTTTACACAGTAATAGCCTACTGAATCTCTATTTATTAATTATCAAAACAGAATACAGACACCAGGCGTACAGTGCACACCACTCCCAATGAGACAGATGAACTTGTCTTGATGGCCAGTCAGGATCATGTCCATCTGGGGGACTCCAGTCTCCGCACAGTGTCATCGGCACAGGGTTGAGGTTTGGCAGCTCTGATCTTGGAACTGTGTCCTGGAGTTGGTTCCCAAAGAAATTCCTTTTGGGTCCCAGTTTATATAGTGAAACCTAAGTCCTGCTTAGCTAGATCTTAACCAATTATTTTACTAACCAATTGTACATACTGCAACAGAATTAACTAACCAATTATATCCCACAACCTTAGTTGATTTACACCCAGCACAATTATTTATATAGCAGACAGAAACAATTAAAAAACCAGACAAATACTAGGAAAGTGAGGCCTATAATCATATAACGAAGATTCCACAACCTCAACTAATGATAAACGGTTTCCTGCCATACGCAACCGTGTCAAACTAAATTTTCTTTACCCATCTTAAGATCTGTTTCTTTACCTGGTGCCAGTGGATGCCATTAGCAGGGCTCGCTGAGCCGCGGTGATCCCTGCTCACCAGCCGCGCTGTCCGGTGTTCTGCGCATGCGCAGATCGCCCAAACCTGGCTCTTCCGGGATGTAATCTACTCGCCACGGGCGAGTAGATTACATAGATTGTTGAGCCCTGGCCATTAAGATGGAATCTCCTTCTTAGCAGCCTGGTATGACACTGTTGTAATCCAATGTAGATGGAATGTGAATATGTGACTCCAAGCTTTACAACTAATGGCTGCTGCTCTTCCATCTGGCTGCAGAGGAAGGCTTTAGGCCTTCCAATATGGCTACAGGCCTTCCAACATAGTTACAGAAAAAATTTATTGTTACGTGATGAGACATTTGACATATGTCTATCCTGAAATAAGAAACCAGGGTTGGTCCATGCCAGCTGACTCAAGTTCAGGGGCTCAGGCTAAGGGGCTGTTCACCGGTGGTTGTAGACCAGTGAAACTCAGACCTCATTGGTCCAGGAGCCAAATTAGCAATCAACAGTACTCAGAGCCACTGTAGTGTGAATTCACTGTTTCATTTGTGTATGTTTTACTATTTTTATATATTGTTCTCACAGCAAAATAACTAACCAAATATTATTATATCAACTACAAATGGTTAACAACATAATAAATTCAGGTTAATAATTAAATCTGTTATTAACCAACCACATAGCGTTTTAGTGCCATGTGCTACGGAGAGTTGGAGAAGACACATTAAAGAGCTACTTGCAGCCTGAGTATCTTTGGTGTAGACATTCTGGCTTGGTCTGAAGCCGAGTCTCTAAGAGCCTGGGAGGGTCTCAGAACAGCTTGAACCTGGCCATCTACACGCCAGTCAAACAGCCTTTTAGCCGCAGCGCTGCGAGCCAAGTCAACTGACAAGCCAACTGTGGGGTTTTAATCACCCTTTGTGCCGGTCAATATAAGCAGACTGTCCAGTAACATCTTTAGGCATCTAGTATTTCCTGTGGCAGCTTTCAGGTATTGATTGAGCTGAGTTCTTGGATCACTTGTGGCTTTTTGGAGGCATGTGTGAGTGACGGATTTTGTTTCCAGTCTCTGTTTTACAAAAATCATGGCACAAAAGCCACAATGTAGAATGTACCGACTTCAAGGACAACTACTCTGTTCTTAGGCTGCGTAACAGATTGTGACTTACTACCTGTTGGTCTCCTCGGGAATTAGCTCTTCAGCATCAGAGCACCTTCTGCTACCCTGGTTGCTTCCCTGCAGCCCTAGTTCCCTCAGGCCCTGCAGTCTGGGAGTGGGGTCATGCCAGAGCTCCCCAGCTCTGCCTGCCTTTCCCCAGCACTGCTCTGTTTCAGGAACCCTCTGTAGCCCACATCCTTCCTGCTCTAGAGGAAGTGTGTGCTATGTTTATACAACCCCAGCTGGGCTCCAATGGGCTGCAATTTGCCTCAGCTGCTTGCTCCCCATAGTGTCAGCCCTCTCTGTGTCTGGGTTTAACCTTTGTTCCACCTGGAGCAGGGTGACCACCCTGCTACAGTCTGATTTTCTTTAAATTTGGAACATGTCATCATGGCCTTGAAGGAGAAGGGGAGACAACGGTGCAACCATATGTCCATGTATATTATAAGATGGAACAGGTTGCGACTGGTTATTGAAGGCCACTCAAAATGTATGAGCAATAACTACAAGAAAAACCCATAGATGTGGCTTCTGTGAGGCCTGAGCTTTGCTCCTAAAAATGCTGTTTTCTAAAGAACAACAGCTTTGAAATAGAAACTGGACAGTGCTTGCCAGAAAAATGCCCAGCCAGCTATTTCCAAAACTGTGTTTTCTAGCCTCACAAGTGTTAATTTCAAAGTCCAGTTCAACGACATTCAGATGCTTGTGTGGATAAAGCCAATTGGTGCAAGAATGGCATGGAACTGGAATGGAATGAGACTTTCTAAAATAACAGGTGAGATCTGCTGCCTGGCTGCTCTAGAAAAGTAGGGTGTAGCAGTACATAGGCTTCACTTCACTTTGTCTGGCAGCCTGGAGTGAGTCAGCCAGTGCAGTTCACAATGTGCTGGCTTGGCACACTTCCCATGTGACCTCTGCCAACGGGGCTGCTATGGAACCTGGGAAGAAGTTTCAAGATGCCCTTCCATGCATAAGTCAAGTGATCTGTGACCTGTCCCATGGTGTGAGTGTCTGGTTGGGTGCAGTTACCTTCCTTGTAGGAATGAAGCCAGACATCTTTATACTTGTCCAATTAATTTTTCCAAGTGACTCTTTCTTTGCTGGTAAAGTCCTGTAAGCTATGCAACTAAATTACCTAGTCTCAGGAAGGAGAGAGCGCATGGTGGGGGGAGGAAAAAGTTCAAGCTTTCTTTCCTTGGCATTTACTTTATTTCTCAACTTGTCACCTTCCTTCTAATAAGTAGATGGGCTGGTGGCTCCTCTCTCTTTTATTTATTTTCCTGTGAATTCAACACTCCTGAAATGTACTCAATAGATAACTCTGGGGACTCTATCCCCAGAGCATATATAGCCAGGATTACAAACATTCATGCTATGTCAACACACCCTAACCCTGAAGGACCACATAGAGAGCTGAGAGAATTCAATCAAAGTAACAGATATTCTACCATATTCCTCTCAACTCTGGCAAACTTCCTAAATGTTTCAGCCATTGTAGTCATTTGTTTGGCCTTCCCCACTAATTGGTTTGCAGCTTGCTGTTACTAAGGCTGGGTGTTAAAAGCTCAATGTATTCTCTTATGCTGCTCCATAGAAATTAGATCCAAAGAGTATGTGTGTCCAGTGATGACTTAAAAGTCTTACTGTGAAGAAATACTAAAAACTAACATCTAGGCTAGCAAATTGATTCCCCTCTCCCCCATTATAGCAGAGTGCATGGAATTCTCATTATGAAACTTCTGTTATAAAGCTGCCATTGATTAAAAATCTAGTTACTAAATTCTTGTTTCCAGACATATCCATTATGAAAACAGACTTAATACCATGCCCTTTTTCATAACACACACCTTTCGTTTTTCAAGGACAGCTGTTTAAGGAAGGAGTGATGAATGCTGGCTAACTTATCCTTGTAAATTATTATTGGTTCTGAAATTAAACATATAAAAAGGCATTATGTATCATTAAATACACATTATTCCCTCAAACAAGTCCATTTAACACATACAATATTGGCCCAAGAGAAACTCCAGCCACTTACATACTTTTCCTTCTTTGAATGTGTTGCTCCAGTGCATTCAGAACTGGAGGAAAGTTTTTCTGTTCAGAGTTCTAAGTTAGCTGCTAATTTTCTGCAGAACTCCAGTATGGTGCTAGGTGATAATGTTGGGCCAATCCAAACTGCTTCCTCAGGTATAACTTGCAATGAATTCAATGGAAATCAAGCTTGAGTTAGCTATTCAGAAGCTGCCCTTCCTGCTTTCCATTAGCAGCTGGGAGCAAGTTCCAGAGAGCATCCTACTTACATGGGTTTTGCATCAGTGTAATGTCATTGACCTCACTGGGCTGATTCCAGATTTACACCTGCTGAAAATGAAATTAGAATCATATCTTTAGACCAAGTATCTCAAAATTTCAACCTTTGATTTTGAGCAAGTGTCTTCGAAGGCTTAAGCAGGAGATACCTGAGGGTTGTTGTTTTTTTCTCCAAGGAGCTCTGTGAGCACTCACATTCATTTGCATACATTTGGTAGTGCCACAGGTCTCACACCCAACCTCCCCAAGTAAGACCCTCACCTGCTGTGTTCCCCATGCCTCAAGGCCAAACAGGGAAACTCCCTGATACTCAGCAAACAGGGCTAAACCCACTGACTGAGGAGGGTCAGCTGACTAGCAGCAGACACATGATTGGTCATCTCTTGGCATAAAGCTTCCTGTTCATTAATTGCTTAGACTTGTTACTGACCAGATTTTGGTTCCTACTGCTTTGTCCTAACTGTAGTTATTGACTCCAGCTTGATCTGTGGTATGACTCTCATTTGGTGCTTGGCTTCTGACTTTGGCTAAGATGACCCCAATGGTACTTTAGGCTCTACCTCTTAGGGAGACTTCCCCCACATGGTTGGCAATGGGCCTTAATATTAATATGTATTAGAATTAACACCTTTAGACTTTTGATGGAAGGAATGAGTTGAAGAATAGGGGATAGAGACAGGCTAGAAGTCAAGGCCAGGCTAAATAATATGGTTCATAAATATATAATGGCCATTCTGACCTCTTAATGTTTGCATTTTGAGGCAAAAGATGCTTTGAGTTCCTCCTAATTTTCCCACTATTTGTACCCTCTTTTCCAATCTGTCGTTCCTTTCTTTCTGTGTACTGCTCTACAATGGTACAGATCCCATGAAAGCCAAGGGGTGTGGAGCATGATAAATGAGGATGCTTCGTGTCTGTTAAATCTGGCAGTGATTGTTAGCTGAATTGTTATTCAATCAGGAAATACAGGACTATATGCCACATATGAGGACAAATCTGGTTACTGAGAGTGTGAGTTCTTGGAAATATGTATAAATAATTTATGGGGGCTAAATGACTAACAGTCTAAAATCTGTCAATAACAAGAGTTTTATTACTTCATAACCCAGCTAAAATCACAGGAGTATTTGAGTTGGAAGGGACCCCTATTTTGTAATCTGATCCACCCTTGTATCTTAGGGATAATGAAAGTGCTCTTTCCCAGATAAGCATGTCACATCTAGCCTGAGTATCAGCAAAGTGATTATAAAACCACCCTTAGCAATTTGTTCTGTTGCTTAATGGCTCCTCCTAAATGTTTCCTAACATTTAGCCTAAATGTTCCCTTCTGTAGTTTACGCCCATTAGTATTTGGTCTGCTCCTGTTAACTAAGGGGAATGTTTTGTTTCTATCCTCTTTTGAGCACCTTTCTTGTATTTGCGGACAGTTAACAAGAGAGACATACAAGCAAGGTGACTGGATGTCCCAATTTTATAGAGACAGTCCCATTATTCCTGACTTTGTCTAATATAGTATAGGCCCCTATATTGCTCCCCAAAACCATGTCCTGATTTTTCACACTTGCTCTCTGGTCACCCTACAGACAAGTCTCTGTTGGAAGCTTATCGGGATCACAACCAATTGTGTGGACCAATGTCTAAATCTCTTCAATCTGCAAAATGGAGTCAGAAATCAGTCAGACCACAAATACTTCAAGAACAGATTTTTTTTCATGGTATGCAGGGATGACTATTCCATTTCTGGTTCTAGTTTGAACCAGAGAGTATGTACGAGTGGGGGTGACCCCCCCTCCTCGTATTCCTCTAGTCCCGAGTAGAGTTTGTATCGGTTTGTCAATTCCCACCCGAAGACAGGCGTGGGGCGCTTCTGCGACGCCCGATCTGCGGGGATAGGGGGGTCCGGGCCCACCCTCTCTCCCGGACCCCAGCCCAGGGCCCTAAGGATAGGTCGGCTGTGACCTACCCAGCCGGTGGGGCAACGCCCAAAACTCACCGGCTCCGTGCCCCGCCCTGGGCTACTTCCTATCCCCCTCGCTGCTGGCCCCCCTGCACCCTTGGTCGTCGAGGTCTCCCTCTCCCAGTGGTGCCTCCCCTATCTCGGCGGCCACCATTCCCCCGCCTCGGCGGACCTCCCCGCCGCCTGCTTCCCGGCCTCCGCTGCCCTTCCTCCCCTCTGTGCTCCAGCCTCTGCTGCCCTTCCTCCCCTTTGTGCTCCAGCCTCCGCTGCCGTTCCTCCTCTCTGTGCTCCAGCCTCCGCTCCTCAAAAACCCCGCCCCGGGGTTCCTGCGGCGTGACGTTCGCCCGCCCGCGCTGCCGTTCCCAGCCTATCCCGGGCTGCCATGCCTGCGTGCGCCCGGCCCCGGCTCCGCCCCCGCCTCCCAGCTGATCGGCGGCGGCGGTGCAGGGGCCGCAAGCCGCCGGCGCGCCCCAGGCCGCGCCCAGGAGCGTGAGGGCGACCGCGGGTTCGGTGCGGGGCGTGCCCGTCTCCGCGGGGTGGAGACGGCCCGCCCCGTCACACGCCTCCCCCCTCAGGTTCTCCCCTTCCCTTGTTTGCATTTCTCGGTCCTCGTCCGTGATTCTTGAAAAAAAATCCGCATTCCCATGGGCTCTCCTGGCACGGTGGCTGACCTCAAAACGGTAGGGCTGTAGCACCAGGTACCACCTCATGATGCGGGCGTTGGAGTCTTTCATGGCTAGAAGCCACCGTAGGGGGGCGTGGTCGGTCACCACCTTGAAGGAGCTGCCTAGGAGATAATATCGTAACATGTCAATGGCCCACTTCACCGCTAACACCTCTTTTTCTATCGTCGAGTATTTCTGTTCCCGGGGCAGCAGCTTACGGCTAATATACACAATCGGGTGCTCCTCACCTCCTTCCCCCTGGGAGAGCACCGCTCCGAGTCCTAGCTCAGAGGCGTCCGTCTGTAGGACGAACGGTTTGTTGAAGTCGGGCTGGGCCAACACTGGGGCTTGCGTCAGCCGCTGTTTTAAGGCCCTGAAGGCCCCTTCGCAACCCAAGTCCCATCGTACCTTCCTTGGGGCTGCGTTTCGTGTCAGACAGGTCCGTCAGCGGGGTGGCTAAGGTTGCGAAGTCCGGGACGAACCGTCGGTAATAGCTGGCAAGCCCCAAGAATTGTCAGACCTGCCGTTTCGTAGTTGGTGCCGGATAGTCTCGCAGGGCCTCAATCTTACTTATTTGGGGTCGGATCTTACCTCCTCCCACTGTGTACCCCAAGTAGGAAACTTCTCTCTGGCCGAAGTGGCATTTGGCCGGATTGGCGGTCAGTCCTGCCTCTCGTAGTGAGGCTAGCACGGCGTCCACTCGCTGCAGATGCTTGGGCCACGTTGCACTGTAAATGATTATATCATTGATGTATGCGGCCGCATACAATTCGTGTGGACGTAGCACTCGGTCCATCAGCCGCTGGAAGGTAGCAGCCGCCCCGTGGAGTCCGAAGGGCATCCTTACGAACTGGTACAGGCCGAAGGGCGTAGAGAAGGCGGTCTTTTCATGGGACTCGGTGGTCAGCGGGATCTGCCAATACCCTTTTGACAAGTCAATCGTAGACAGATACCGTGCAGCCCCCAACCTCTCCAATAGCTCGTCCACCCGGGGCATTGGGTAGGCATCGAACCGCGAAATCGCGTTGACTTTCCGAAAGTCAATACAAAACCGCACCGTACCATTGGCCTTGGGGACCAACACAATGGGGCTTCTCCATGCGCTGTGCGATTCTTCGATCACCCCCCAGTGCAGCATTCTGCCTACCTCCGCTGGTACTGTGCCCCATAGCTTCCGCGGGAGGGGTCTGACTTGGTCACGAACTTTACTCCCGGGTTCAGTTGCGATATGATGGCTGGCCGCGTTAGTCCGCCCTGGCGACTCTGTCAAAACCTGCGGAAACTTGCCCAGGATGTCCAGAAGCTCCTCGCACTGTTCAGGCGCTAATTCTAGTCCCACCTGCAAACCCGGGGTTGCCTCCACCTCTTCTTGCCCCCCGGTGTACCCAGTCAGTCCCTCCCGCACCCGCCATGCCTTGAGGAGGTTAACGTGGTAAATATTTGTGGCCTTCTGCCTCCCAGGCATTCGAATTTCATAATTTACCTCCCCCCACCCTGCGGGTTATTTCAAAGGGGCCCTGCCACCGGGCCAGCAGCTTAGATGATTGCTCGGGTAACAGTAGGAGGACCCTATCCCCCGGCTGGAAGGTACGTATCCGGGCATTTCGGTTATAATATTGGGCTTGGCGTCCCTGCGCCTCTACTAAGTTCTGCTTGGCAAATTCTCCCACCCGCCGCAACTTCTCCCTTAACTGGAGAATGTACGGTACCGACCCCTGCACCCGTGTCGACTGTTCCTCCCAGGATTCTCTAACAACATCCAGGATCCCTCGGGGCTGCCGGCCGTACAACAACTCAAAGGGTGAGAAGCCCGTGGAGGCTTGTGGCACCTCCCGTACTGCGAACATTAATGCGGGGGAGGGCCTGGTCCCAGTCTTTAGGCTCCTCCTCCACGAATTTCCTGAGCATACCTTTAAGAGTGCGGTTAAATCTTTCAACGAGACTGTCGGTCTGCGGGTGATAAACCGAGGTCCTTAGAGTCCTCACCTGGAGTAGGCGGCACAGTTCTTTCATCAGTGCTGATGTAAAGTTTGTCCCCTGGTCCGTGAGGATTTCTTTTGGCAGGCCCACACGCGAGAAGCTCTTGATTAGCTCGCTCGCCAGCGTGGCGGCGGTGGTATTTTGCAAGGGTACAGCCTCTGGGTAGCGGGTGGCGTAGTCGATTACTACAAGTATATATTGATACCGATTCCGCGTCTGTTCCAAGGGGCCGACTAGGTCCATCGCTATTCTCTGGAACGGCACATCTGCTACCGGCAGCGGGACCAATGGAGCCTTGGGCACCCGCCCGGGTCCCGTCTTTTGGCACTCGGGACAGGAGTCGCAGAAATTTCTCACGGCACGGTAAATACCCGGCCAGTAGAACCTTTGGAGCAGGCGGCGTACGGTTTTCTCATACCCTAGGTGTCCTGCCCAGGGGTTACTATGGGCTAGTTCCATCAGTTGCCGGTGATACTTGCCCGGCACCAGCAGCTGGGAGGTCACTTCGCCGTCCTCCCTCCCCTCGTTGATTCTATAGAGACGGTCCCCATGGATCTCAAAATGCGGGAATGGCAAGGCCGCTCTTGGGGTGCCCTCGGCTTCCATACTCGTGGCGGCACTCTCCCAAGCCTGCTGCAGGAGGGAGTCTTCCCTCTGCTCTCGCACGAAGTCTGTGGACCACTCCCCTTCTCCCATGTCCCCTCCTACCTCCCCTGACTTGCCCGCCCCCCCTCGCCGGGCTTCCCTAGGGTCTGCGGCCAAGGCGGGCTCTGCCTCCCTTGGTTCTGGCCCTGGCCATTCGCGGAGGGCCTGCGCAAAGCCCCTCCAATCCCGGCCGAGGAGAACCGGATACACCAGTCCTGGGACAAGGGCCACGTACACCCACCCTTCTTGGGATCCGTCCCTAAGGCGTACCCACATCGTGGGGTACGATTCCACCCGTCCGTGCACACACTGGACGAGCACTGGGGGTCCCTGGGGGCCCCCACCTTTCACAAGGTCGGCCCGCACCAGTGTCTGCCCACACCCTGAGTCTACTAAGGCGGTGACCACCCGCCCTTCCACCTCCACTTCCCTTAGTATCTTCCCGTCGCCTTGCGACCCCGGCGCGCATCGCCCAACCATTACCTGGCCATATGAGCAGTCCATATATGGGCAGTCGCGCTTGAAGTGTCCCTCCTGGCCGCATTGGTAGCATGCTCCCGTCGGGGGTCGCGCCGGGGGTGGGCTCTCCCTCCGGGCCTCTCGGGGTGGTTGCGGGTGCACGGGCTCTTCCCTCACAGGTCTGCTCCACACGGGAGCCAACCGCCGTGCCCCCCCTCTCCCCGGACTGGGTGGGCCTCCTGCTGCCCGGCCCTCCCCCTGACGTAGGGGCGGGCGGACCCCCCTTCCTACTCCGGGCCCCTGCTCCCGCCGGCCGACACTCCCGCCCTCGCCCCCCTCGGCCGCTAAGTAGTCCTCCATCAGGGTCACCGCTTCGCTAAGCAAGGAGGGGTGGTGCCGCCGGACCCAACGCTGCCCCTCTCCGGGCAGGATGTGGACAAACTGTTCTAGCACCACTTTCTCTGCCACCTGGGGCCCTGTCTGCTGGTCGGGTTCCAGCCGGCGCCAACCGGCCTCTCGTAGCCGTTGGGCCACCACCCGGGGCTGCGCCCCGGGAGGATATTTTTCCTGCCAAAACCGTTGGCGGTACGTCTCTGGGGTGATCCCGAGTTCATCTAATATAGCCTCCTTTACTTTGGCGTGATGTAGGGCGTCCCGCTGATCTAAGCTCCGATAGGCCAGCTGGGCTGGGCCCGTAAGATACGGAGCCAGAAGCGTGGCCCAGTGTTGCTCTGGCCACCTGGCGGTGGTGGCCACCCCCTCAAAAGTGGTCAGGAACGCCTCAGGATCGTCTGAAGGACCCATCTTGGCCAGCCTCACTGGCAACTGAGCCAGGGCCCCCTGCCGTTTCCCCGCCATGCATCAGGGGCTGCCCCCGTCCCAGGTTCCCTCATTGTCTCACCCATCGTTCCTGTTGGGCCTGGTATTGTTCCGCCACGTCTTTCAGGAGCTGCCGCAGCTGGTCCTGCTGCTGCGCGGCCAGTTGCTGCAAGAGGGCTGTCTGCTGCTGCTGTTGCTGCCGCTGATTTTCCGCCAGCCACTTAAACACCTCCGCAGCCTCCATCCCCTGGTGCATTTGCGCCTCGCGTTCCACAGGTGGGTTGTCCCGCTCTGGCTCGCCCTGTGCCAGTCTCCTTTTCTTCCTTTTTTCCAGTTTCTCTCTCTCTTTTTTTTTTTTTAAATACCTATATATATCCCCCCCCTTTTTCTTTCTGGTGCTCTGCTATCTATGGGGTCTCAGGTGCTACCCACATTCTCCACCACGTGTACGAGTGGGGGTGACCCCCTCGTATTCCTCTAGTCCCGAGTAGAGTTTGTATCGGTTTGTCAATTCCCACCCGAAGACAGGCGTGGGGTGCTTCTGCGACACCCAATCTGCGGGGATAGGGGGGTCCGGGCCCACCCTCTCTCCCGGACCCCAGCCCAGGGCCCTAAGGATACGTCGGCTGTGACCTACCCAGCCGGTGGGGCAACGCCCGAAACTCACCGGCTCCGTGCCCCGCCCTGGGCTACTTCCTATCCCCCTCACTGCTGGCCCCCCTGCACCCTTGGTCGTCGAGGTCTCCCTCTCACAGTGGTGCCTCCCCTATCTCGGCGGCCACCGTTCCCCCGCCTCGGCGGACCTCCCCGCCGCCTGCTTCCCGGCCTCCGCTGCCCTTCCTCCCCTCTGTGCTCCAGCCTCCGCTGCCCTTCCTCCCCTTTGTGCTCCAGCCTCCGCTGCCGTTCCTCCTCCCTGTGCTCCAGCCTCCGCTCCTCAAAAACCCCGCGCCGGGGTTCCTGCAGTGTGACGTTCGCCGCCGCGCACGCCGTTCCCCCCCCTCCCCCCAGCCTATCCCGGGCTGCCATGCCTGCGCGCGCCCTGCCCCGGCTCCGCCCCCGCCTCCCAGCTGATCGGCGATGGCGGTGCAGGGGCCGCAAGCTGCCGGCGCGCCCCGGGCCGCGCCCAGGAGCGTGAGGGTGACCGCGGGTTCAGTGCGGGGCGTGCCCGTCTCCGCGGGGTGGAGACGGCCCGCCCCGTCACAGAGTACAAGGACCTGAAGCAATGAAATCAGCAAAGTTTCTTGACCCCTCAGAGTTCTAGTTCATATTTGGTTTCATTTTGGTGGTTGGCAACTGTTATTCTGTCCAATCCTATTCACTGTTGTGTTAACTTTAGACTGGGTGTAAATTACAATGGCATTATACTCATTTAACTCTGGTCTGAATTTGCCCCTGTGTCTCTTCTCTGCTATCTTTTTTTTCCTTTTAGAGTAAAAATCCCTCATAAGCCTAAATTGACAAACTTTGTAAAAAAGCCTCCTTATATTTTTCTCCAAGATGTTGGGAGACCCTGGCCACACCAAGCTGTTTGCACGAGGTGGACAGGCCCCAGTTACTTACTTTTTGCATGGGGTCCTGTCCTTTGTAGGCTGTAAATCCGCTCTGCAGGGGATCAGAAGGAAAGTTAAATGTCCCAGAACAACCCCCAAATAATTTCTTGCTGGGGCCCCTCAAAGGGGATAAAGGTCAACAGTATAGCATGTATGTGTGTGTCACCCCCTCCCCCATGCTTTATGAAAATTGGCTTATGAATATATATAACTTAAAGATGCTTTATGAAAAATAGGCTATATAACTTACCATTCAAGAGCTTGTGAATATATTCTATTTTTGTGCATGTATCTTTCTTGTATGTTAAGTTAGAAAAACTGAGTGGGAACCGGTTTTATGGTCCAGGTATACTAGTAAAAATCATTATAAATACTTTAGCAACTTAATGCCTCGGTGATCAAGTCAATGAGCTGTAAATAGTTTTATTTTTCGTATAAACTGATTGGTCCTAACAAGACATGTGACCATATCACCTGATGCTGGAACTCATTTTGGATCTAGTACTTTTCCACTCAAGGTGAGAAATTTGAATTGAGCACAAAGAATTCCTGCCTTGGGCAAAAGGGATATAAAGTGGGGAAACCAAACATAGGTACTGGTAGGTGTGGCCAGATGCCAGTAGACCCGTACAGCCAAGACACTTGCTGGAAACATTTGAGACTGAACAGGAGGAAGGATTGGGCCTAAGCGAGGAGACTGCATAGTTTGTGAAAGAGTTGAATAGAACAATTGCTAGGGTGAGAATTTGCATGTAACAAGTTCCGCAGGGTTTTAGGATTAACTGGCATGTTTTATTTTGTTTTAATAATTTACTTTAATCTGTTTTCATTTACAATCACTTAAATCCTACTCTTTATACTTTTATTTATTATCAAGCCCAGTGTTACCGGGGGGAGGAGCAGAGAAAACACTGTCCATATCACCCCTGTATTGATAAGGCGGGAGAATTTATAAGCTTTTTCTGTGTAAAACTTTTATGTGGAGTAAGAGGTATTGATTTGGGGCTTTAGTCCTCTTTGGGGCTGTGTGCCTGGGTGCTGTCAATGGCTTTATAGCAGAGCCCTTCCAGAGCTGAGATGTTTCAGTGTCTGTGTTGCTCTGCTGGGGTTGGGGGTAATCCCAGCTTTGTGGATTGGCTGGGAGATACCAGAGCTTCTGGCCCAGCAGCCCAGGCTAGTGGGGCACCCTAGAGGGCAGATAGGTGGGCTCAGTGGAGTGACCAGCACACTGGGTGAAAACCCCAAGAGGACCCCTGTGATATGACCCATCACCGCGTGCAGTTGTTTTTGAGATGTGTCTCTGGCTGGGCTGCTGAATCAGACTCACTCTGCCAGGCTTACCCTGCGACTTCACTGCTCTCCCCAAATGGTCTGGGTGGAGATCTCCTGGCTGGGTGTGTGACTTGCTTTAGCAGTTTCCTGCTCCGGGTGATCTCTCCCCTGCTTGCTAACTGTAGTTTCCTCCTTTTCGAAGGCCTCCTCCCTACCATACCTGATGAACAGGGCCAGAAGGATTGGGTCTGACTGTAGCTCCACTCACAGTGCCTCTTTGGCCCCTTCCTTGTCAGCGCAGTGGAGTCTATACATAGACCCCTCCGTACTTCTGTTGCTGTATTCTGAAAGTCCCTAAATGTTGGTGTTTTTTTTAAATGTGAAATCTGGAGCAGCACCCGGAATTGCAATACCTGGCTTCTTGAGTTCAAAGTAGATGCTGAATAGCAGAATGTATCTCAGGTTTAGACCATTCATAAATATTTAAAATCAGAAGGGACCATTATGATGATCTAGTTGGACCTCCTTAAAATTGAGGTGGCCAAATTAAGCCGGCCCAACTGTAGGTACGACTAGTGCATTCTTTGTACAGGCTTCCAAGTTACTAAAGAAAATGCCAAATATTAGACACCGGGCAGACAGACAGACCTCTTCCCAACAATACTTGCCTATGAATTACTCCACTTCAGTTGTTAATGCTACTGACAGAAGTGACATGTGGGAGGGGACAAGGGGCCAGCAGCTGCCAGAACCCTGGCAACCATGATTTGGGGGCCCCCGTGAGGCCCAGGGCAGCCCGGGGGTTTAGTGGAGGGACCTACCCCCGCACTCACTGGCCGTGGTGAGGGAAAGTTGAGTTACTTGCCCCAGCCTGTCCTGCTTCCCCAACTCCCAGCTGTGTTGCTGGAAAGGGGGCTTAAGGGAAGGGGTGGAAATATTCCCCCCGCACTCACTGGGGGTGGGAAGTGGAGAGATGTGGTTGGGAGCTGGGGGAGTGGAGCGGGCTGGGCTGGGTTGCCCCACTTCATGCTGCTGCCGATGAGTGCTGGGGTGGGGGGCAGCTCCTGCTGCCAGGAGTCGGACCATGTGCCCTGCTAGTCCCCTGAGCTTCACTGCTTGGGAGAAGAGACTGAGTGGGGTGGAGCAGGGATGTGGTGGGGTGGGAAGCGGTGGGGCTTGAGGCGGGGGAGAGGGGTTGTCCTGGGCCCTGCACCTTCCTGGAAAAAGACCTCCTCTGGGCTAAAGGTGGTGTGGGCAGTCATGTTTCCAATGCCCTCCTTGTGTCCCTCCCCAGCAGTTGCCTATGGCCACTGTGCATCCAGTTTATAACAGTTCCAGCTCACTTTCATTTCTTTAATTTCCTCTTGGGAACGTCCTATGGAATTGTATTGACTGCCATGCTAAAGTGAAACTGTTTATTCAGCCCATTTATCCTCCAAGTTGGTTACCTGTCAAAAGAAGCTAATTTGATGTGACCATTTTTTGGGGGGACAAACTTATGATGCCTGTTTATGGTAGAGATAGAAAAGTTCTACTAGCAACATTATTGCTATTTATTTTACAATATGGCCTAAAGACTGTGATCAGAGCTCCACAGGGCATGGTGGGAAGGGAAAATAGGCACGGAGAGGTGAAGTTGCCCAAGGACATGCAGTAGGTCAGTGGCAGTTGGGTTTAAAACCCAAGTTGTCTGATTAACAATTCACTGGACTGTTCTGCCTTGGGAAAATAAAGTCTCCTCCCCCTCAAGTATCACATACATACTTATTTAATTACATATTTACTTATTGCATTTCTCTGAGTCTATTTTCATTGTCCATGCTGTTTTATTTCCTGATCCTCATTGATCAGTTCAAGGTTGTTACATGCTCCAAAAACTGTTTTTCTTTCCTTTCTTTTAATTTCATGACGTTTAAAAAATATTTTCAAAACCTAAATTTTGTCCTCAGACTGGCAGTGTCCCATTTAGAGAGACTTTGCAAAGCTGCTAGTGGTGAACTAGAATATAAGAAGAGATGCCAGCCCAACCCTTATGAAAAATCCCTACAATATTCCTGATCCCAAATTTTAGGTCCTGTTAATGTTTTGTTCTTTTGCAATAGAAAATGTTGGGTGGAGTGGGGATGTTAATATTAAAAGCTCACTTGTGTTCCTGTTTTTATTCTGCTAGACAGCATAAATATATGTTGACAAAGAGTGAGATCCTCTTACTGGCTGTGTCTAGACTGGCAAGTTTTTGCGCAAAAGCAGCTGCTTTTGCGCAAAAACTTGACAGCTGTCTACACTGGCCGCTTGATTTTGCGCAAAAGAACTGATGTTCTAATGTAAGAAATCAGTGCTTCTTGTGCAAATACTTTGACACTCCCATTCGGGCAAAAGTCCTTTTGCGCAAAAGCTTTTGCGCAAACGGGCCAGTGTAGACAAGCAGCTAAGACGTTTTGCACAAAAGCAGGCTACACGGAAAAAAAACCCTTTGGACCCACAGAGACCGCATAGCCACCCTGGACTTCCTGGTAACCTGAGCTCCTTAAAGCAGACGCAAGGCTGCTGAGCTCACGCGGCAAGAGACCAGACGGACCTCTAGCCAGAGGTCTGCCACGTGGCCCCTGCCGTGCTCAGCAGCCACCCCGCAGCAGGATGGCAGCTCCGGGCGATCAGCCACTAGCACCCCCAGCGCAGGAGGCCCCCAGGGGCCAAAAAAGACGGGCGCCATCCTGGTCCTCAGGGGAGCTGGACAGCCTGCTGGACCTGTGGCAGGAGGAGGAGGCCCTCCATGACACCCACTCCCGGCGCCGCAATGCTGAGATCTTCGCCTGCATGGCCCAGGCACTCGCTCAGCAGGGACATCCAGTCCGGACCCTCGAGCAAGTCCGGGCTAAGGTGAAGGAGCTGCGCCTGGGCTACGTGCGGGCCAGCAAGGGCCAGGGGGCAGGAGCCGACACCTGCACCCACTACGACTGGCTCCATGCCATCCTGGGCCAGCCAGCCCCGCAAGCCCCGGAGGTCCCCATCGACAGCAGCGTGCACCCCACCGTCACCAGGACCACCGAGGCGGGGGGGAAGGAGACAGCAGTGCGTCGGAGGATGAGGCCAGCACTGCCACCCAGCAGGCCCCCTCCGGCAGCCCCAACGTCTCCCGCGCATCCTGGGAGGCCAGGGAAGGATCCACCGGTGAGTGTTGCACTTTGCACTCACAAGGGCGGGGGGGGGAGCCAGACGCCCGGAGGGGGGAGGGGGAGAGCATGTCACTCAGGCCACGTGAGCTGCACGCTGTGTAGCATTAGGCAGTAAGCAGCACGTGCAACCACGTGCAGCCTGGTGACCGAGCGGCATGTGGCTGCGGCAGGCAGCTCCAGGGCACGCCTGGGACCGTGCTGCTCACACACATCCGGTGGGACCAGGGGGAAGGGTGGATGCCGGCTGGAACCAGCCAGGGCCCCAGGGACTCAGGCCAGAGCCTGCACCTCCGCAAGGGTGCAGCACGCAGAACGGCACACTGTCCCATGCCTGGCTGTGAGGCACAGCCAGCTGCTCCTGGGAAAACTGCAGCGTCACAGCCCTGTGAGCGTGGCCCCCACTGAGCCCCTCGCCTGCTCCCGGTGCCTTGGCTGGCTCCCCGAGGGAAGTCCCCACTGCGGCCACACATGTCCCTGGGCTACATGTGTGAGGGATAGTGGGAGGGAGAAGGGGGGGAAGCGCTCGGGCCGCCCCTAGGGCCACCTGAGTTTTGCTGCAAGGATGGGACACTCCCCAGTCACTCTCCTGGTTCTGTCCAGGAGATATCCCACGCGATGGGGATCTGAGAGCCCAGACCACGTCTGCCAGATGTGCTCCCAGGCACTTTGTGGGGATTCATCTCACTCCCTGTCAAACACCAGTGATTAGCCTCCACCGGCAGGGAGTTCCACAGGTTAACGCAACACAAGCGCCCTCCCACCCTCCACGGGGCCAGGACACAGACTGGTGGTTACAATACATGGAGGAGGACCCTACTCCAGGGGCAGTCCTCTTTGCAAACATACAACACGGGGGGCAGGGGGGGGGGAACCGAGTGGGCCCAAGCCACACTACTGTGGTGTCACCTGGGCTCAGGGGTGGAGGGCATGAGGTGTGGGGACAGTGGCCGGGCTGCCTGACTGACCCATCCTTTCTTCTCTTCCCTGCAGCGGAACCAAGCACAAGCCGGGGACCCTCCAGTCCGGCAGCAGCAGCGGCAGCAGCAGCACCTGCAGCCGCCCAACCACCGAGGAAGAGGGTCCGCCACTGGGACCAGCTCCTTCAGCACCACGTGCAGGCCGTCAAAGCGCGTCGAGGCTGCCATCACTCGGTGCATGGAGGCGGACCTGCAGTGGCGCCAGGAGTCCTGGGCCGCCTTCCAGGCCCAGTGTGTGCGGATGGCCGACTCCATCGCCACCCTCACCGCCCACATTGGCCATGCCATACATTACGGCATAGCCTTGCCCCACGCCCTCGCCATCCCTCCCCTAGCACTGCCCCTGCCCCCTCCTGCAATGGCCCCTCCTGCTCCTGCTCCTGCCCCTCCTGCCCCTTCTGCTCCTGCCCCTCCTGCCCACCTCCCCGTGCAGCCTGCCCTGATGTGGCCTGCCCCCCATGTCCAGGTCCGCCCCTGCAGGAGCGGTCGCAGGGGCCACCCCTCTGAGGGGTAGCTCCTCCACCTCCCAGTTGAAGGTCTCCTCCCCCTCCCAGTTCAAGGTCTCCTCCCCCTTGTAAATAAAAACATACAAGTTTTTCTGTTGGCAATAAAACTGTGTTGTTTATTGTGTTACTCGAGGAAACTTAAATAATTGATTTGAGATGCCAATTAGCCAACTAAATTTCAGAAGATTACAAAATGCGGACACCAAATACCATATCTATCACCGGTCGTTCCTTTAACTGGTCATTGGTTTGTGGCGCATAAATAAATACTGACACTTTAAGTAAAATTTAAACCACAAGACTATATTAACATAGATAACAAACAAGCAAGAAAGGTTAAAACACGAACACAAAGAATATGTACATAGTCTAGACGCAGGGACGATTGTAGTATTGCTGGCGACCTCAATCCTTTGGTCCTTCTGGGCCTCGGGAGAGGAACAGCCAGGAGTCCCTCGATGGAAGACGACGCCAAAGCTGGCGACCTCAAGTCTTTGGTCCTTCCGGGCCTCAGACGAGGAACTGCCAGGAGATCCCTCGAAGACGACTGGAATCGGGTACGCTGACTCGAGCCTTCCGCACGAACCACGGATCCTCTTCCTGTTCTTCGGGACAGCTCAAACAGGCGATGGTGGCCTAAAACCTAGCCTAAACTAAAAGAAAAACCCTAGCTACGTCCGACGCACCCGACGAACATGCACGATGACGGCCGATATGCTTCAAACCGACGCTGCCTGACGAACAGTCACAATGACGATAGCTAATTTAACTAAACCTAACTCTGGACCCAATTTAAATTGGTAGGTGCAAGCCTTCCGCTTGACCTGACCTGACAGACAAGACTACCAGGAGTCTTCGTACCCAACAAAACAAGTATAACCAAGGTTGGTTTGTTCAATGCAGTAAATTTACAATTGGGAGGTAAGGGGAGGGGAGGGGGAAGGGTAGGGGATGGGAGGGAGTTGTATGGGGAGACCGAGGCGACCCTACTATGGGGCCTGTGCGAACATGCCCGTCAGGGCCTCTCGGATGCGCACCCCATCCTGGTGCGCCTGGCGGATGGCAGCTGTGTGGGGCTGTTCATAAGTCTGTGCCTCGGCTGCCATCCATGCGGGGAGGAAGGCCTCCCCACTCCGCTCCACAATGTTGTGGAGCATGCAGCACGCGGCCACTACCTCCGTTGCATTCCGCTCACCCATCTCGAGACGGGTGAGCAAACAACGGAAGCGAGCTTTTAAGCGGCCGAAGGTGCACTCCACTTGATTCCGGGCCCGGTTGAGGCGGTCGTTGAACCGGGCCCGGTTCTGGTCCGGCCGCCCCGTGTAGGGCCGCATTAGCCAGGGCAGCAGGGGGTAGGCCGCATCCCCGATGATGCAGATGGGCATAGGCGCATCCCCGACAGTCAACTCCCACCGGGGGAAGTAGGTGCCCACCTCCAGCCTGCGAAACAGTCCGGAGTTGCGGAGGATGCGGGCGTCGTGTGCCCTGCCGGACCAGCCCGCATAGACGTCCAGGAAGCGGCCCCGGTGGTCCACGAGGGCCTGGAGAACAATCGAGCAGTACCCCTTCCTGTTTGTGAAATGGGCTGCTCGATGCTCCGGGGCCCGGACGGGGATGTGGGTTGCATCCAGGGCTCCCCCGCAGTTGGGGAACCCGAGGGCAGTGAAGCCAGCCAGCGTAGCGTCCACGTCGCGCAGGCGGATCACTCTCGGGAGCAGGACATCGTTAATGGCGTGGACGACCTGCAGAAGGGTGCAGAGAAACACAGGGGAACACATCACATAAGGCAGGGGTAAGTGTGCGCTCCTTGGCCCCCGTGATTCCTCTGTCCTCACACACACACGCGCGCACACACACCACGGCACACCCCCCACCAGCAGGCCTGTGCAAGGGAGGGGCCCAAACCCCTGGGTGACCCAGCCTGGAGACTTGGCTGCCCCTGGGCATGGAGTGCAGCACCCTCCCCCCACCCCACTCCCCACTCCCCCTGGGACTTACCTCCATAACGATGACACCGATGGTGGATCTGCCCACCCCGAACTGGTGTGCCACCGATCGGTAGCTGTCCGGGGTGGCCAGCTTCCAAAGTGCGATGGCGACCCTCTTCTCGATGGGGATGGGTGCCCACAGCCGGGTGGTGGCTCTCTGGAGCGCCGGGGCGAGCCAGGCACACAGCTCCAGGAACGTCCGCTTTCGCATGCAGAAGTTCCGGAGCCATTGCTGGTCACCCCATTGCCCCAGGACCAGCCGGTCCCACCAGTCGGTGCTGGTGTCCAGTCTCCACAGTGGCCTCTCCACCCTGGGGTGGGGATGCCACAGGGACGCCATGGCCTCCCTGGTGAGGGAGTCCAAAGCGGTCTGCGCCTCCTGGTCCTGGAACAGGAGGGCACCAGCCTGGAGCAGCAGCTGCAGGCACTCCAAAATGGCTGGCAGTGGCCAGAGCAGGCACGTGGCCACCCCTGGCTCCATGGCAGACAAAACAAGGCAAAAGAAAAAAAAACCAGGCAAAAGCACTAGGTGGCAAAAGGCAGTGGTGTCCAAAAGGCAGAGGGCAACCACCAAAACTGCTATGTCTGTCAGTCCCTACAAGAGGACCTAAAGCACGGAGCAGGAGGGAAACGGCTGTCCAGGGAGATCCCTTTAAGCACGTGTCAAAAAGGAGCTCCAGCCCCGGCCCCCGGAAAGGGCTGGTGCCCTTTTGCCCTCTGCAAAATGGTTCCGGGCTTCTGCTTTTGCGCAAAAGCATATCGTTATAACGATAACTCCGTGCCTGTCTAGACGCGCTTTTGCGCAAATACTTTTAACGGAAAAACTTTTCCGTTAAAAGCATTTGCGCAAAATCATGCCAGTCTAGACGTAGCCACTGTGTATGAAGAGTGTTGCTCATTTGGCAATCCACATGAGAGATTTATGTGGTGTCTCAGGGGTACATCAATCATATTTTGGTGAATGATCACATCTCAGTACAATTATATAAAACAGGGCATTCACTGCAAAACTGAAGAGTCACATTTCTGTTCTCCTCCTTTCTTAAGATAAGAGATCAAAAGTTTATTAAAAGCCAGGTAATGCCTCTATCTCATGTCCAGTCATATTTGGACAGCCACTTAAACTACTCTAGATTTGTACTGTGAATGACATACGGGCTATAGACATCATCTGCCACAAAACCAACCACCATCATTTTAGTTCAGTGGTTCTCAGAAGCCAGTCTTTTTTTCTGGTGGTCCACAAATCCACCAAAAGGGAGTATAATACTGGTCAATAGAAAGAAACGGAGTTGGAGCCCTGCTTCCTAATTTATTTCCAGAAAAGTGATCTTCATGGGACCACTCATTTAATTACTATGTTGCTGCCCTTGGAAATCTCTCTTCTACAGAAAGAAAATGTGTAGTGCTCCACTTTGGCCCTTATTCAGGTAAGCTCGTAAAAGTGTGTGTCATCTCCTACTGACCTCACTGGAATTTAACTCCCTGCTTGAGGTGGTAGCACCTGTTTTAAATGAGTTCCTGAATTGGGGTTTTAAGAGGCCGGATGCCCCAGTGAGTTCTCTCAGAGTTCACTGGACGGGGATGTGGAACAGTTATGCCAAAACCTGTCCGGCAAAGGAAAGTGAAAGGAACGTGGCCTCCTTTGGGGAATTTTCTGAGAGGGCTGCCTCATTGCTTCACCTTGATTCTCTTTTACAGTTCTCCATTGGTTCCAAGACAGCAAATGGAATAAACAGCCTAGCCCTTGGCTGGCTGGTGTGCAAAGAGCCAAGTGTCCATATGTAGCTGTTTTAAGCAAATATCCCCCTGCCCCCACAAATCCTCCAGGGACTTGAGAGTGAGTGTATGACAACCCCCCCCCCCCCCCCCATCCTCCAGGGACTTGAGAGTGAGTGCATGACCCCCATCCTCCAGGGACTTGAGAGTGAGTGTATGACAACCCCATCCTCCAGGGACTTGAGAGTGAGTGCATGACCTCCCCCCCCAGTCCTCCAGGGACGTGAGTGAGTGACAACCCTCCAATCCTCCAGGGACTTGGGTGCGTGAGAGCCATTCCCCTAATCCTCCAGGGACGAGACAGTGTGTGTGTGTCTGTCTGTCTGTGTGCGGGTGGTCTGTGAACATAGGTGGTGCAACGGGCCCATCTCTCCCACAGCCGGGCGGGCCCTGGGCTCAGGTCCCCTCCCCCTGGGCGCTAGACAAGACAGCGCCTTGCGTGGTCCTGCTCTGGGTAACTCCTGAAAGCCCAGGAGTCCTCTGCCGCCCTTTCCAGCCAGCTCCTGCAGCCAGCCGGGGCGGGGGTGTTGCCTGGCTGGCCGAGAGCCAGGGGGGCGCCCGTTCTCCTCTCCCGGGCCGTGCAAGCTCCGCCTGCCCGGACATCCCCCGCCCCAGCGCCCGGCTCCCCTCGCCCCCGGCCCGACCGTCCTGTGTCCGCCGCCCGGGACCAGCCCCCGGCCTGCTCAGCCAATGAGCGGGGCGGGAGCCGGGCCCGCCGCGCTATAAGAGCGGGGCCGCGGCGCCAGCTGGGTTCGGCTCCCGGGGAGAAGGGCTGCGGCGCGCTGGGACCATGTGCGGTGAGTGGCGGGCTGGGGACCCTCCCCCCCAAGCGGGGGCCTCGGGGAGCCGGACCCCCTCTGCCTCTTCCCGGTCTGCTTCGGGCCCCGGCGCCTCCTCCCCCGCTGTCCGGGCCCCGCCTGGCGGGAGCCCCTCCTTTCCAGCAAGGGTATCTGCCCCGGCCCCCCCTGCACCCCCATCGCCTGGCTCCGCCCCTTCTCCCTCCAGCTGGCGGCGGCCAGAGGGACCAGTCCTCACCCCAAAGCTAGTGGCTTTTATAGGGAGTGGGGGTAGGTGGCTGTTCTTGCCCCCATCCTCTAGTCTGGGGGCTGCAAGGACCCTGGTGCGTACCCTGCCTGAGAGAAAGGACAAAACCCATCTGTAATCCTTTTACAAGGGGGGAGAGGGAATTGCATCTTCTCCTGGGAGACAGCAGGGGAGCAAGGGCTGAGACCTGAGTGACTTTCTTGTTAATTTGCAGGGTTCTTGTAGTTGTGTTGGTGCCTGAGACCAGGTGGGCGAAGGAATCTCTGTGATTTCCGCCCCCAGGAGCTGGTGCAGAGACAAGCTTTGGAGCGCCACAGACCTTTAAAAAAAAAAAAAAAAAAAAGAAGCTCTGTAGAGCTCAACACCTTGTCTCTGCCACCAGCCAAAGCTACTGGGATAACCAGTTTTTCCCTCACCCACCTTTTTCTTTGTAATGGCGTTACGATTAGCCTGAACTCCTGTCCCACTGCGAACAGGCGTTCTGGTCATTTTAAAAATACAGAAAATCCGGGCTCGAGTCATGTGTGTTCTTTTTGGCCTACTTTATTTTGCAGCATTCCTGTTCTTGGTGCTTTTGGGGATGGTAAGCCATAAATGTGGGTGTGACGGGGAAGGGAATGTCTTATGGCCACTTGTGATTGCCACAGGTATTGCCTCCCTCCCCAGTTTGGATCTGAAAAAGAGTCTAGGATGGCAATCAGATCTTTCTGTTTACCCTCCCCTGACATTTCATCTTGCAATCATCTTTCATCACAACAGCCTTCTGATGGCACACTCCAGTGGTTTTCTGTTTTTGGGGTACTGACTATTAATCTTTGTTCTAGATCAGTGGTTTTCAGCCTGTGGTGCACAGACTCTCGGGGTCCACAGACTATATTTAAGGTTCCCAAAGGGGTGTTTATGTCCATTTGGAATGTTTTAGGGGTCTGCATATGAAAAGTTGAAAACCACTTCTCTGGGTCCAAATGCCTTCTCTTGACACTTGGCTGTGTTTTCCCTAGGAAAAAATGTGTGTTCTTAACTAGTTACCTAACCGGCGTTAAAATCCCAGTAATAAGGCAATTTGTAGTAGTTTTCAGTAGGGATGTTAGGTACTAAGAAATTGAATAATTGTGTAACTGCACAACATATTATCGGTTGCACAATTATTCAGTAGTCCCCAGGTGTGGGGTTGGCAGCCAGTGTGCTGTGGCCCCACTCCCGGGGAGCCCCTGCCATCCAACACTGCTGCCTCTGCATCAGAGGCAGCAGTGTGGGATGGCAGGAGGGAGCTGGTCCATGCTGGTTCTGCACACAGTATGGCTCCCCATGCAGACCGGTTCTTGCCTGCTGGCCCGCACTGCTGCCTCCGATACAGAGACAGCAGCGCAAGGTGACAGCAACCTCTGTCTGCGGGAGGGTCCAAGCCCAGGCCCACTGTGGACAGAGGCTACTCCACGGCAGCCTCCCTTGCCTCCTGCCCCTGTGCTGCTGGCAGCAGTGCTCGGGAGGGTGTGGGCCGGGCAGCTTCACAGGATCAGAGGAGGCAGCTGCGTGGAGGTGGGGGGGGAGGGTCAGGCAGTTACGTGGGAGCTGGTGCTTGTGGGGAGCTGGCTTAAAAGCTGGCTCCTCATGGGCACCGGCTTCTGCCTCTGATACAGTCTATGCTTATTGGTTAATCATGTACTTGACTCCTTGTTGACATCCCTAGTTTTCACATGACTCAGTAGCATTCTTCCATTGCCATAGCCACTACTTCTTGGAGAGTTGAATATAGCTATATCAACAGAGAAACCTCTTCCATGAATATAAAAATTGTCAAATTTACAGTGATGCTGTAGTCATTAATTAACATACTTTTATTCGCCTACTGATGGCAAGGCCTTTAAGATGATAGCCTACCCATCAGAGACTGCTGATTAGACTGGCTTTGCATTAGGGATGTAATGGCAGGCCCACACTAAAGGGGAAGGTCGAATCAAGATATGCAACTCCAGCTACATTAATTACATAGCGGGAGTCTGACATACCTTGATTCAAGTTTCCCTGCCATCACCACAGCAGGAGGCTGTTAAGAGCAAATGCCTCCAGTTAGCTTCCCTTACTCCTCACAGGAGTAGGAGTACTGGCCACCAGAGGGTGTCCTCTGAGTTTGATTTAGCCGATCTTTACTAGACCCGCTGAATCGAACTTCAGAAGATTAATCACAGCAGCCAAAGACATGGCCTAAGGGTTTAACTATTTAACCAGTTAACAGATAAGCATCATCTTACAGATTTCCATTGCAGTTAAGCTCCCACAGCGCACCCAGCTCCCTGGGAGCTGGTGCACTCTGGGAGCTGGCTTTTAAGCTTGGGCTGCTGGCTTTGGCTGCAGAGCCTTGCTGCAGGTTTTTATACTGCAGAGTCTGCAGCACAGGGCAGCTGGCTCCTTGCTGGAAGCAGGGACAGTACCCCAGGAGTGGGGCTGGCAGAGTGCTGTGGGCTCTGTCGGCCCTGCTCTTTGTGAGCCAGTTGCTGCCCCATGCTGTGGGCTTGGCAGTATAGGCCCTATATTGCAGTGCCCTAAGCGCAGGGTGGCAGCTGGCCTCTGGGAGCCATAGGGCACCCTTATCAGCCTTCCCTCCCTAGTCCCACCCAGCCATCAGTCTCCAAAAATGGTTAACCATGTAACCACTAGGATTTTTAGTAGTTCTATTTTTCAAACTGCTTTACATCCCTACTTTGCATGTTTGCATGCTTCTGAAGCATGAAGACTAGATGCTTCAGATACCTACACTAGGGCGTCAATACTGCAGTGCAGTTTAGCAACGGATGGAATCTTTTTGGACTATTTTTTTCATATAGAGAGGCCCTTCAAGACTCCAGAAGAATTTGGTACAGATAAGCAGCCCATTTGCAGGATAGGGAAAGCTGTGCTACTTACCTATACTCGTTTGAAACAGTCAAAAGGGTTTTTGGTTTGAGATTTGGACTGAGGTTGAGTTTGGGTCACCTCTCCTGTTTTCTGCTCTGAATCAGAAACCAAAGCTTGGTCTTGTCCAACATGATGATTGAGCAGCTACTTAACTTTTAAATTGCTTTTATCAAAACAGAGTTAAATGGTGCCTTCAGTGGTCTCAAATAAGAAACCCTGTAAGGAGCTTAGGGAAGAGACAATGCTAGGTAAACAGGCATGTCAGTTATAAACATTAAACTGAGAGACTGGAAATGACTCAGAATCCCAAAGTATGTGGATTTTATTGATTGAGGAAATAAGGGTGTTAATCCTGCTAAAGCAGTTTAGTAAAACTGCTAATTTAGGGGTAGGCTAACTCACCCAGAGGAGTAACTAGTCATATAGTGAGAGTGATGTGCTTTAATCACATTCAGCCTCCTGATGTCTTCATTCATATAAAAAATTTAAAAAGTTATATTGGAACTTCAGTCCTAAAGTGCCATTGGGAAAAAGATCGGAAATCCTTATTCTGGACATGAGACATCTTAAAAATATCCAAGCTAAGATGTATGGCCCCATTAACATAACTGTTATACATCCCTTAACACAGACACTTTCAATATTCTAGAGGCAGTGGATATTTTAATATTTTTTTAAATATCGGTAGTTCCTTAAGGTTCAGTGATTTTTTTTTTTTTTTTTTTTTTTTTAAATTTGGAAATATTCACTGTGGTACCTTCATTAGTGTGTGCACTGCATGTGTTTAGGTATCCCCCACAGGCCAAAGATTTGCAGTATGGGGGTCTTAAATTTAGGTACTTAAAATGTATCTACATAGAAGCACGGAGCACCCTTTTCAGGTGGTTAATTTTAAACATTTTAACCAGAGTTGTGGTTTGTAAATGGAAATTTTGCATGAAAATAGTGTACTAAGGATATACAATGTAAGAAATGTTGACTCTATTTTAAACAGAAGATTTGGCTATTGAAATGTAAAATAAAAAGCTCTGGTATGTCTAAAATGGAACAGTCACTTTTTTTCAGAGCTAAGTATTTTGCACCAACAATGCACTCAACTCCAACTATTAAATACAGACGTGTGTCTCTTGGGGGGGGGAGAGAGAGGGATCCCTGTACTTGTGGTCAAATTGAAAGCATAGGCTGCCCCCATCTTGGTGAAATCTTGTAATTACAAGCATTCTTGTGAAGTTTTCCAAAGAAAACTTTCAATCTCTCTTTCTAACACATAACATGCTGTTCGCCAGGGGAAAGCCAGAACTGCACACTCTTGATGGGAGTTTCAGGAGAGTTCTCCAGCAAAGATTAACTCTGCTTTTACTTACACTTCTGAGTAGTATTTGAGTGACCCCATCCCCCAGTCCTTCCTTTGTTTGTACAGAAGCAGTTTTGTACTGGAATAGATAATCTTCTACAAGTGACTGGATCAAATCAGATAACTACAGTAATGACTGCTTATTATAGCTGGCTTCGTCTTCCATGTCCTACAGTTTCATGGTATTTAGGTCAAAGGCACAATACCCTACCAAAAGATAAAAGGAATGACTATGAATGGCTAAAATATCCAACTCTATCTTGCACCTTAGATTTATATTTAAGGCCATTTATATTTAAGTTTCATTGTTCAAATCATGCTGGTGTGTGAGACCATCACGTTCGATAGCTTTACTTGATTTTTTTTTTTTTTTTTATAATAAGCTAAAATGTGTTGGCTTTTTTTTTATCCCATTTCTTCTGGAAATGGCATCTAACTAATATCTCTGGATGCCATTAAAGCATCAGTTCCACAGCTCTTCTTTATATTGAGTAAAAATATTTGTGACACCAATAATTTACTTCTGCTTCCAGTGAATGGTAGCTTTTTTTCAGAAAATACTGTACTAAAATGTTGGTTATTTCTAACTGTATGCTCCTCAGCGCCTCTTAAAATCAGCCAAAAAGGATCATCTGTGCAGAGAAGAGAGTACATGGAGTGAATAAATCATTAAACAGAAGGAAATACTGTTGAAATTTAGTTTTGAGACTGAATTTCCCTATACCCAAAGAATTTGTAATATATTCCTTGGCAGCCTGGCCTGCCGCTATCACTTTCAGCGTAATGGTCTGTAGAGGCTTGAACCTCCTAGTTCACATACGTAGAAATATAGCTTAGAGCTCCTTGGAAACAAGGAGCCTTTAACAATTACAGCACACTGGTAGCATTGTAAAGGCAGTCCCGAAGGAAGCTTTTCCTGGAACACAGCAAAATCACAAGGAAACCACATTGAACGTATCAGCCTGATGTGTCTTTAAGTACATTGTGAAATCTGGCATAGAAAGCAGGGTTGGATCAGAAGAGGGAGGCATGTAGCAATGTTTTGGAATGGTATTAAGAGCAGAATCCTTGAGGCTCGCCATCAGACTCGAGAAACTTAAACACAACTGGAAATGGGTCTGAAAGAGATGTCAACAAGTCCTCAGGCCAAGGTGGCTCTGTATGTAATAGGCTGTAGACATTACTTCTAAAAAATCCATGTAAGAAAAATGCTTGCAATGGGTTTAAATGCCTTTTGAAAAATGTAACTAATGTGTCAACATTCTCTGCACAAACTGCCACCTGGATATTAATACGATGGGCATATTAGAAATGCCTCAGTTAAACAGATGTATTCAGTGGTGCTGTAGCTGTGTTACAGTGGAGGGTGAGGTGTATCTTTTATTGGACCAACTTCTGTTTAGTCTCTCACCAACAGAAGGATTGCTCTTCTGTAGTAAAGCAGTTTTCTAGGACCACTCTAATGAGCACAATAGTTTATATCAGGCTACAGATAATATCTGTTGTAGAAACCCTTTGAAGTTACTGGATTTGCACTAGCAGAGTGCTTCGCTAGATGTTCAACTATTCTATCTTTACTAACTTCCTTGCTTTTGGAGGACCACTGGGATATCTAAATTTAATACCTTTAATTGCTGGAATAATGTTATGGGATCTTTAACCAAGACTTCTTGTATTCAAAACGTTAATTAGTCATTGCAGTTCCATATTTGTTAATACATACTAAAGTTGAAGAGTCTCTAAATAGCTCAACTTTCTTTTTTTTGCTCTGACGTCAGTTTCACTATTTCTCTAGTGTGCATATGGCTTTCTGGACTAGACAGGAGCTAATTTAGAATGTTTTAAAAATCCCCCCCCCTTTTTTTTTAAACAGCAAAACCTTCCAGGCTACCATTTATAACAAAAATGATCACATGCATACATTTGTCTTTTTGCTTACCGGTCACCTTTTTAAAAAAAAAAAAAACTCAAAAAAACCAAACACTGAAGTTGCATCTCCAACACGATCAGCAGTTATCAGGCCTGCCAGCAGGGGACAAAGGGATCAACTGTCTCAGTGCTCCGTGATTCAAAAGGACCGTGGGCTCCTGGCCACCACTAATGCAGCAGCAGTGCCTGGAGTCCCAGGCCCTTTAAATTGCTCCTGGAGTGCTATGTGGCACATTCCAGGCACCTCTAAGGGCTGATATGGGGGGGTGGGGCGGGAAAGAGTTTGGCATGTGCCGGGTGGCGTTGAGGGCTGGTGGTCCTGCCTCTTCTGCCTGAGGTCCTGCCCTTCTGGGAGCATGGAGCCACCCTCCCTCTCCCACCTTACCCAGGAGCCCAGTGTGGCTGTCTGCTGCCCTAGCAGTTATTCTTCATTTTCATTAGAAACATTATGCTATGCCTCTGGCACTTAAGCTGCTACACTTCAGCCTTCAGAAAATAACCTGACACACTAGGAATTCCTTCCTGTCTTAGTAGTGTCCCATTCACTGTCCTTCTCTCCCACCCATTCAAGAAAAGATATTCCAGCTTTTGCACTCTGCTTCACAAACAGAGGGACAGGATGGGCAGAGTGTTCAGTTCTTTCCTACAGCCGATTTGAACAAGACGACCTCAAACTTTCAAGTCCGAAGGGACCATCAGGATAATCTGGACTGACCTCCAGCCCATTGCAGGCCAGAGAAACTCACCCCTGTAATAGACCCAGAATCTCTGGCTGAGGTCCTTCCTTTCTGGACCCTTTTTGTCCTTCCTTTCTGACTCCTTTGTATTTGCTTCCCTAGTTTTCTCTTCTCTCTCTCCCTGCTAAAATGACTGTTGCATACAGGGGTGGGGAACCTTTTTTGGGGTCAGGAGCTACTGACCAACAGAAAAATCACTTGGGGGCTGCACACAAGAAAGAAGCAAAAAAAACCACACACCCACACACACACACCCCTTGCTGACTCAATTCCCACGTTCCCTACACCAGAGTCTAGGGGGCCCAGGCTATTAGACTTTGTGTGCTCCAGCCTTGTGGTGGGACAGCGGGGGGCAGGGGGCTGGAGTGACAGTGCCAATGCTAGAGGGGGGAGCCCCAAGCCTCAGGGGATGGATGGCCCCCGGGCCTTACGTTCCCTATCCCTGCCATAGAAAGTAGAGGTTTTTTAAAAATAGATGCTCTGCTCAAAGTACCTATCCTATTTAAAAAGCATTTTGAGCCCTGACTTAGATGACTAACATCACCTTTCGTTGTACTGGGATGTCTAGTTTTATTTACTGCAGTTATTTACAGTACTCCCCAATTCTTTGTAGGGATGTTAAATTTAGATTAATCAGCTAATAGACTAGTCAATGCAGTTTGCATCGACTAGTCAATAAGGGCGCCTTCGCCTTTGAAGTGTAACAGACCCAGGGCTGTTACCACACTTCCAAGGCAAAAGCGCTGCAGGGAGCACGGAGCCAGCAGGGGATTCAAGCAGTCCTCCGCTGGCCCCATTCTCCCCACAGTGTTCCAAAGTGGCAGCGCCACATGGATCCCGGGGTCAGTGGGGGAGTCCCCAGCTAGCCCCTAGCTGCATGAGGTGTTTCAAAGCAGCAGCACCATGTGGAGCCCAGGGTGTGGCCCCAGGCTGCACGTGGTGCTGCCACTCCGAAGCACCCCCTCCTCCCCTCCCCCCCGGCTGCCTCTTTCTGATAGGCAGCAAGCAGGGGGAAGTGACTAGTTAACTAGTCATTCACATCCCTAATTCTTTGACTATTGTATCTGAAAATGGAAGACTCTCTTTAGCTCCGTGGTCATTAATTTGTGATATCTGTGTGGAGGATCAAAGGCTAAGCTTGCCTAGAACTGCTGCACTTGTTTAATGGATGTGAACACTGTATTTTGTTTGCAGTATTTAAAATGATTGGATAAACTTCTCTTCCCATTTTAAAGTCCACTGGGATTAACTGTTCCAAATATAGGAGGCTTTCTTGGGAAATGTTAGTTTATAAATATTAATGGTTTGAATTCATAAATAATTTTAAATCCATTTCTGAAGGAATCCAAACAAACTAAACATTTGCTCTTTGTATTCTGTTTCCCTTTCCCCCTCCACTTACAGGCATCTTTGCTTATCTGAACTACAGAGTACCTCGGACCCAGAAGGAGATATTTGAGACTCTGATAAAAGGACTACAGAGATTAGAATATCGAGGATATGACTCTGCAGGTGTGCTTGATGTACAAATGAGCAATTGTAAACAGGATTGTATCTGCTTACCTTTTAAATTTAAGTTAATATTGCTAGTACTTCTAATCAAGATTCAGCATCTTGATTTGCATAGTATTCTCTCAATCTGATTTTGTACCATTGCCAGGAAAGGATCAAATTAATGTCTCCTGGCTCTTAATCTCATCTTCAACTTTCCTTAGTACTTCACAGGACTGAAACTTGATTTAATCACGTTTGGCTATAACTGAGGTGTAGACCATGTAACCAAAGCAAACTGGATAAGGGAGGACTGCCTATCCAATGTAGGGTTGGGTTTTGGGGCCCGATGGGGGCTGGTCTTTGGAATGGGGGGGGGGAGGGATCAAGGAGGGTTATGATACATCCTCTTAATTTTAACTTGTTAATATCATTGGACAAAATCTAGCTGGGGCTCCTTACTTAAGCAAAACGCCTGTTGATTTGAGTAGGAATTTTGCCTGAGTTGGGAGATACAGGACTTGCCATAATCCAGTTTGAATCTTTGTCCACAGGAGTCCAGACTTAAAGCATTTCTCTTTGGAGGCAAATTTTAAAGTGAGCCATGCCTTTGCCATGTGCACATCAGTCTAATCTCAGGCAGGAGATTTCTTCTAGACTTCAAGTCTGAGTCTGAACAACCATCATTGCCTGTTTGATGCATTTCTTGCGTAGCTGACACCTATAAACATGTCTCTTGAATTCTAGGGGTTGCTATTGATGGAAATAATAACGAAGACAAAGAAAGGTACATCAGGCTAATAAAGAAAAAAGGAAAAGTAAAGGCCCTAGATGAGGAGTTACACAGTAAGTTTAAGAATCTTTGTTGGCTTTGTACTTAGACATCCCTTGTGCAAAAACACTGCTGTTGATGGCTGCATTGTATAGCCGGCATTCAGGGCTGCCGACAGAAATGAAGCCCTTGGGCCTCAGACAGAATGGGCAGGGTTAGGAGTTAGCCTTCCCCAACCAGCCCTTCAGCCCTGCCCGGTCCACACTGCCCAGGGCTCTGGCAGGGATTTCAAGAGCCCAGGGGTCTAGCCGCTTTAGTCGTAATGGTGGTGGCTAAGAACCCCAGGCCCTCGTAAGTCACCGGGTCCTGAGGCAGCTTCCTCTTTTGCCCACTTTTCCCCGTTGGCAGCCTTGAAGGCATTAGATTGGAATGAGTTGTCTGTGATCAGAGACGATTGTCAGTGTATCAGTCTTCATGCTCTGTGTAAAGCAGCATTCTTCTTGTTCAAGTAGAACTGCTGCAGGCCTCGAGCCACTCATCCTTTTAGTGGCTACCATGCCTTTGGAAATACGAGCTTCCTCTTACAAGCAACCATAGACTTAACGTATATTCTGCAGCAGGAATGGCGGAGCATGGACTATTGTCCCACTGAAGCTCTTACTAGCACTAAAGCGACTGGTTCTCCTGGTAGCATAGGTTTCATATAATGCTTCCATCCATAAAAAGCAGAAGTTGCACTTTAATATACGTCTGCATTGTATCTTGTAAGAATGTGAACTTTTGGAATAGTTCATAACTATTACGGCGGGTGGAAAATGGTTCAGCATTAGCAATTAATTTAGTGCCATGTAAACAAATATTTTGGCGGTTTTTGTCATTTTCTAGCCGCTTCTTTAAATACTGAAATTTTAAAATTACATGGAAAAAGTTCTATTAATCTTGCATTTGTGTGATTTAAGATTCAACTTATAGCTGTTTGTGAACTGATTTTTTTTTTTTTTTTCCCCTCTCTCCCGCTCTCTGTAGAACAAGATGGCATGGACTTAAAGGCAGACTTTGAAACGCATTTTGGAATTGCTCACACTCGCTGGGCGACCCATGGAGTGCCCAATGCAGTGAACAGTCACCCTCAGAGATCGGATAAAAGAAATGGTAGGTGTTTTCCATGCCAATCTGGAATCCTATTTGAATTTGAAATGTCACCAAAGTCTTCAGAATACAGTGGATAACTCTAAAACTGACTTAATTGAGTTCTGACTTGAAATTTACACATTTTTATCTAGCGAAACAGAAATTTTAACACATTTTGTGAACATGGCAAAGTGGTTTAATTGCTCAAATCAAACATTTCTGCAGTGAAAAATCTTAAAGAAATTTGTCATGCTTAAACAGAAGTGCAATAGGATCACTAAAGCTATAAATTGTTCTAATGATAAATATTTGTGTGTATTGGAATTTTTAATACAAAACTAGCCATTCTCCTTAACATGTATTTCTAGGTTATGGCTATTGAGTCAAACTCATCCTTGGTGTAACTACATTTCAAAGGCATTCCAGTGAGGATGAATTTAGCCTGTTAGGACTGTAAAATTCTTTGTTCTGTTTTTGAAACAAACTACTGCTAAGTTGGAGCTGTCTATTGTCTGAATGCTGATTGGCTAGAAAAATTTTAAGGGCAGATCTATATTTAAACGCTCCACTGGCACAGCTGCACTGGTGTAGTGCTTCAGTGGAGACATTACTACACCAACAGGGAACATCTCCCCTCGGAACCATCTTTGTAAGAAGTGGTAGTGATGCTGACAGAAGAATCCCTCCTGTTGACATAGTTATACTGATGGTGTAGAAAGCTCTAACTGTTGCCCAGTGAAAAATCCACACCCCTAAGCAGTGCAGTGATACCAACCTTAAGTTTATAATGTAGACCAAGCCTAACTAACTTTTTTGTGTGGAGTGGTAGCTATTTCTAATATCTTTCCTCATATGAGAATACTAGAATAATTTAGTTCATAGTAAATGGACTGTTGTGTGGAGCCAAAATGCTTGATCAGCCCAAACTGATTATAGTTCTCCTGAAAAGGAATTTTTTCACTTTTATTATTGTACATGAGGCTGCACAGAGAGGGGGTGATCCTGGCCCCTGCCTTGACAGTTCAGTAACTACCCTACTGAATTTGGGGTCAGATTCTCTCAAGAGCTCAACATACATTTAGGCACCTAAAAGTGGGAGGAGAACTGTTTGAAGTGGGTGGGGTGGGCATCTTCAGTGCACATCATAGGTGATTTAAATGATGCCAGGAGGACCTAGATTGTTAGGATATTGGGCCACAGCCTTCTAAGCAACTAAGGGCCAAATTCTCAAAAGTACTTGCCCCCAGGATAGTAACTATCTTGCTACTTCTTATGGTGTCTAAATATGAGTTGTTTGTTTGAAAATTTAGCCCCCCCTTTTTAAATTTTTAAAGTTATTTTATTTTAATCTTCCTTTAATCTGAGTCAGCCCAGGAGTGAAACTGGAGTTACCATATTTGAAAACAGCTGTCCAACAATAAAACATCCACATTTCAGGTGTCCAGCTGCTCTAACATTCTTTGCTTGACACTACAGTATATGCATGACTTATTGACTCAGGAATGTAATGATTTTTGGATGGTGACTTTTTTTTAATTGGTGTGCACGTTGTTTAATCATTGAGCAATCTAGCTCCATTGGCTATATAGGTTGGACCTCTCTGGTCAGCACACTCGGGACCTCATTGATCCCGAACGAGCGATTTTGCCAGACCCAAAGAGGACCCCTGCTACCGGCTCCCCAGACCACCTTCCCTCCCTGCTGCTAGCCCCAGCCACACTCCCCCCGCCCTGCTGGGCTGCCATGCTGCTGTGGCCCTGGTAGCCTAAGCTGCCCCAGCCCCACTATCAGGGCTGCCACATCTCCGGCCTCGGCCCTGCTGCCATGACTTTCAAGTTCTTGGCCCTACTACTGGGGCTGCTGCAGCTCCTGCTGTTAGTGGGGCACCGGCACCAGTTCCAGCCCTGCCAGGCTCCAAGCCACCAGCCCTCTTGCAGCTGGGGCTCCCAGCCAGGACTGCCTGGTCCAGGAACACCCATGGTCCTGTTGGACCACGGATGTTGCTGAATGAGGGAGGTTCCGGTTTTGGGAGGTCCAACTTGTATTTTATTTGGCATATTTGTTAGGTATTGATTAACAAAACACGGCCCATAAAATACTAAAGTTATAAGGATTATTGTTAGTACTAATATCTAGCTGCAATATTTAATCTCAGAAATTGTGTGAGCTCTTTAGAGAGCAACAGACTTTTTTTGAGAAACAAGACCATGCTCTACCCTGTAAACTAATCAAACTATTTCTCCCACTGGCTGGCTGGGAAGAGGGGGTTGGGGGGCAGGAAAGATTTAGAGTTTCTATTTTGGGAAGTGCTCCAATGCTACTGCGGTGATGAGGGCTGTATAACTATCCTGGTACTCAGCCCTATAAAGTTGTATTTTAAAAAGCCAAGTGCCTCGCGTTTTGTAACGCTCTCTCTGGGTGCCTGATCTGAAAGCTCTGGAAGTAACTAATGGATTTTTGTGACTGTGAGCTAATTTCAATTTTGCACATAGAATTACACATTAATTTTTTTTTTCATTATTTGAATCTTTCCTTTAGAGTTTGTAGTTATCCATAATGGAATCATCACCAACTATAAGGACCTGAAGAAATTTCTGGTACGTTTGGAATAATTCCAATACTGGACAATTCAATCCACTGTACAAATTTCTCATGGCATCTGCATAGTGTGACTGCAAATGTACAGTATTTTATTTACAAACTCAATTAGAATTGAACCTGCCTAATAAGAATACCCAGGAACTGATACAAAGCTGAGCATTTCTGACCATTTACATGGCACGACTGGTGTCTGCAAGCATTATTGCTGCTCATGTCCTACTCTGCTTTGTTACAGTTGCCAGATGGTTTAACCAAAAATACCGAACACCTCCCCTCCCCCAAAAAAGAAAACACTGGGGAAAAAATTCTGTGGAGTGTTTAAAAAAAAAAAAAAAGGGGGAGGGAACCAAAGTTGTTGAGCCCCCAAAAAAAGACCCTGGCAGTTATTAAGCAAAAAATAAAATTAAATTAAATTAAAAAAAAGCATAGCCCCTTTAAGAAGAGGCTTTTTGCCATTGGCCATCTTGTTTTTCCAGCCACAAGACAGATCCCCTGCAGAACCAGGTAAGCGGGGGACCGGAGGCTGGGCACGGTTGCTGAGTGTCGTAGGGTTGCCGGGTGTCCGGTATTTTTGCCTCCTGTCGGGGGAAAAAAAATCAGAAAATACCAGACATTTTAGATGTCCGGTATCTTCTGAATTTTTTTACCAGACAGGAGGCGAAAATACTGGATTGTCTGGGTCAATGTCGGACACCTGACAACCCTACAGTTGCCCGAAAGTCTCCTAACTACATATTCCTTTGAAAATGTTGTTCTATTTTGTTACATCTTTGCACTTTGAGTGATGAAAATATATACCAGCCAGTGTCATCCTCTGTCTGAGATCTGTACTTTGAGACACCAGTTATGGCACTTGTTGAGTTTCTGCCTGAGGCAGAAAACCCTTATCTTGCCTTCAATATATAACATTGCAGGAGACCAAAGGCTACGAGTTTGAATCTGAAACTGATACTGAAACCATCCCAAAGCTGATCAAATACATGTATGATAACAGAGAGAGTGAAGAGATCAGCTTTTCTGCCTTGGTAGAGAGAGTTATTTCACAGCTGGTAAGTGTGGCAATTCCATCTTCCTGCGCTAAAGGGGGACGGCTTACGCTGTTACTAGAAGAGCGGGTCTCAAACCTCGTTGCACCCTGACAACTGAAATCACTACACTGCCCTGGTGCAGGAGAGATGGGGGGACTGATGCATGAGCCCTGCCAGCCCCCAGCCAGGGGGGGATGGGTTAAGCCCAAGGTCTTCATCCCCAGCCAGGGGGCCTATAGCCTGAGCCCCACCACTGAGGGGTATAGTGGAAGCCATAGGCAGGGACTCAGTGTGTGGTCTGGGATTGGAGCACCCAAGGGGCAAAAATTAACCCACCATCAGGTACCCTCCAGCACTGGCTGCCCATTGGTAGGCCCCACCGATCAGTGCCTCCTCTCCCTCCCCATGCCTGCCACTGTCCACTATTTGGCAGCATTCAGAGGGGGGTGGAAGGAGTGAAGATGTGTCACGCTGAGGAGGAGCAGGACTGGGTGGGAAGAGGCATGGCGGAGGTAGGCTTTTGGTGGAAGGAGTGGCGTGGGGGGGCAGGGCCTGTGGCGGAGTCAGAGGTCTACCCTTCAGGGCTTTAACTCTCAGATTTCCACATCTAGTGGAAGGGCATGGGCTTCAGCTTTGGCCCTGGGTGGTGGGGCTCTGGCTTCAGGTCTGGGCCCCAGCAAGTCTAACATAGCCCTGGCAACCCCATTAAAACAGGATTGTGCCTGTGTGGCATAGTGGGGGTGCTGTCTGCTCTGTAACCCGGTGTCCCCCTGCTCTGTGATGTGATGTGATTCCCACTGACTCACCCAAATGTGTATTAACCCAGACACCTAGGCTCAGCCTCCCAGGGGGAGAGACAAAGGGAAGATGGTGGAGACCAACACCTGGCTGGGGGGCAGGGCCTTGGGGGGGAGGCAGTGGCTGTCTGGGAAGCGTGGAGACAACAGGCTAAGCTGGGCGCTAGGGGTGATAGACCCAAACCCTAGGGGCCTGAGCCATCCTGGCCCTGCCCCCGGTAGCCACATCACGTATGTGCTGTGCTGTATTCTGGAAAATCAATAAACCCCTCTTTATTCTACTGGCTGGTGGAGACTGTTCTGGCTGCTACGGGGGTGCAGAATCGGGGAAACCCCAACTTGCCGTCACAGCCTGATCTTGGGGTCCTGACCCACCATTTGAGAATTGCATGAATTTGAGTCCACCACAGCATTAAGAGATCTGCAGCATCTTTTATATAGAGCAAGAAATCAGATTAAAACATTGGAAGCTTGAAAAACCTGGTAAATCTAAACTTCATTAACTATATTTTAAAGCAACAAGGGAGAAAGTTGCTGCTTTACTTTTAAAAGGCTTTTGCTTAAAATGAGACATTCTGCAGGGGTCAAATAGTAGCCTTTTTAAGGGGTCCCTCTTACAGAGGGCAGTAATCTTTCTTGAATGCTGTTGTGATTAATTGAAACACAGGTTGACTCTCAGCAGTGCTGAATAGTTTAGGCCAAGCCTACACTGGCACTTTACAGTGTTGTGACTTTCTGGCTCGGGTGTGTTTTTTAAAAAAACAAACAAACAAAAACTCCTCACCCCCAAATTCAGCAAGTTACAGCACAGGTTTACATAGCTCGTGCCATGGCCACACTTTCAGTTCAAAGCGCTTTCTCCTTCCAGCAGCTCAGTAGGATTTTCTGCAACACTAGGGGTATGTTTACACAGCAGAGTTTTCTGAAATAACAAAGAGCGTGTCTGCACTGCAAGCCATTATTTCAAAATAATGGTGAGCTGCAGGACTTCTTACTCTGACTCCTGCAACCTTCATTTTACAAGGAGTAAGAAGTCAAAGGAAGAGTGTTCTTCCTTCGACTTCCTGCTGCGTAGACAGCACCAAAAGCCAAATTAAGCTATTTTGACTTAAACAGCACAATTGACGTAGCTCAAGTTGCGTATCTTAATTCGACTCTTGCCCTGCGGTGTAGACGTACCCTAAGGCTGCAATATACAGGAGAGAAAGCCAGGATCCAGAGAGCTAGTTTGGAGACTGGTGAACCCATCTGCATAGACTGCCATGCCTACTCCCTTCAGTAGTGTTGTGGGCTCTGCTTTGTGCAGCCCCAAATCCCGCCTATGCCAGCTGTGCTGATATCACATAGTCCCTGTATGTGAGAGACAGGAAATAGTCTTAGTGTTAGTAACATGGGGTAGAGTTTGCTTGGGCACAGTATTGTACTTTTCAACTTCAAAGCTCTCTAACAAACATTCCTTTACAAGGCTGCTTGAGTGTGGAGAGTCTTTTTATAAGAGCCTACTACCTACACTTGATAAGCAAACCAAGTGGTAGGACCAGAACTTTGGCCTACAAACGTGGGAGTCATCCCATGCACATTCTGTAATGCATAACAAATTTGTATTGCATTTCCAAATGTTCCTGAATCTACAGCTGTCAATTTTCATCAGTTGAAAATTGTTCATGATGAGAATCAACAGCCTTTTTTGTGTATGGTGGGAGAGGGAGGAGGAGAGCTCTCTTCCTCTAATCTTTCAGGCTATTTGTAGATTACACGTTGTCTGCCTTGCATTTTTTCCACTACTTCCTCACTGACCCTTTCAAGGGGACAATCTGACTTCAGGAAAAGACTCCAGATAAATATAATGAGCTAGGCCCTTCAGGAAGGTGGGTGGGAGGCAGATTAATGCAAGATGTGACTCACTCATGTAACTTTGCTTTTATGGTTTCCAGGAAGGTGCTTTTGCATTGGTTTTCAAGAGCATCCATTACCCAGGTGAAGCTATTGCCACCAGGTTAGTGAAAATCCACTCTTTAACACATTTTGTTCATTCATGACAGTATGTAATATAAAATCTCTGATGTAAAATGTGGGAACAGTTACTTCAGGATTTGGCCATTTTTTGTTTATAGGTAACTATAAGCATTATTGAATCAAATACCATTTGAAAACAAAGGGTTAGAAAAAGTGAAATCTAAGGAAACAAACTAATTTTATGATGAAAACACTGCACCTGTGCTTAACATACCTTCTGGTTCTTGAGCTGTACTCCAACCTCGATTCCCTTGAATACATATTCAATTGACCATTAAATATAATTGATTTAGAGGTCACAAACTATTTTCACTTTCTAAAACTACAGAATTCTGAAGGATTAAATTGCATCAGGACTTCCATTTTGAAAGTCTGTTACAAATGCGGCCTCCGTTGTGTAAAACTGCCTGAAGAGCAATCTGATAACTTGACAAACAAAACTTATTCTTGATGCATATAACAGTTAAGTTATTGATACCTATTGTATCAAGAGAGGAACTTATAAAGTCAGACACAGCACACAGGATGGGCCACAGGTGTAGAATTTCTTAGGTATGCTGTACAGTGTCACTTGAAAAGTTTACCACCTTTCTCCAAAGCAATTGTATTGGATATATTTACTTTACTGTTTGGTAACAGACTAAAAAAAAGAGTGCTTGTGCACTTTGGTTTTATACTGAAGAAATACTGTGACTAGTGTATTCATTCAAGCTCACTAGAAGCCATTGAGCTGAAATGTTGTGCAAACACTGATCTGTAGATCTAGTGCAGTTGACAACTCATGGTAGTGTTTACAAACTCTGCTTTTATTTCTGACTGGAAAAGCAACTTTCAGGAAAAAACAAAAGGCAATCAATTTACAATACAGTAATTCATGTTTTAACCTCTCATGTTAAGATTGCTCTGCAGCATGCCTTTTGCAACAGACATGGGGTGGGGAGGGGAAATCATGTAAAAGTCTCCTCCATGTTTTGGAACACAAGCAAAATCCCTTATCTGTGATGGCAAGAGGAACTTTCCATGTCAGTCTCTGTATGCCTTATTTTTATGTTTGCTGAAACTTGGTGCTTGCAGAAATACGTGGGAATTCTAAAATTATGAAGAACTCAACATAGTTGCTTTTCACTTGAGAACACCTTGTATACCGATTTCTCTTAATAGACGCTAAGGTGGAATAGATTGCTGAGATTTAAAAAAAATTGACCAGTTTAAAGTGTGTTCTAGTGACTTAATGTGGAGTATGATTCATCTGGCTCAGAAAAATGATAGCATTCTGTCTTGCCTCTTAACAGCACTCACATCCATAGCCACAGTAATTAGGGTCCTGAATTCAGCAGAAGAAAGGCAAAACAAATCCCTAAATATGTAATGATCAATGGGCTTACTGCTGTCTCTTTTCCAGCAGCATTTGGCCTTCAGCAGCTGTACAACGAAGGGGGGGAAAAGCTTCCAGAGTAGAGCAAATCCTAGGCACTAGACCCGTGGTGTCCAGCACCATGCTAGCCACATGTGGCTATTTGGCCAGTTGAGTGTGGCTAGTTTGCTAGAGCAGTGGCTTCAGAACTGGTTTGACGCTACGGCACTAGACACTGCACCAGTAGCAGATAGAGCCGCTGCATTGACAGGGTGGGGATGTAACCAGCTAAGATTATAACACGCCTTCCCATAAGAGGGGTGGCTGTAGGTGGGGAAACTCTCTGCATCATTCCCAATATACCCTGCCATAAGGGTGTGGTTGAAGCAGCATCTGTCTCCCTATGGAACAGGAAAGGGTGTAGCCTTCCAACTCTGCTGATGTCTATTTAATCGGAGGACTGAACTGCCCTGTATAAAGGACTTTATAGCTAACTTGCTCATCGTTGCATTCACAGGCGAGGGAGTCCTCTACTCATTGGAGTTCGCAGCAAATACAAGCTTTCCACTGAACAGATTCCTGTCTTGTATAGGACATGTAAGTTATAACTTTTTTTTTTTTTCAAGATACCTAACAAATATAGAGCAGGGTTTTCTCAAACATAAATTGAATTTCAAGTCACATTAAGCCCTTTAAAAGAGAAGAGGTTAACTTCTGTACCTGAAAACAATCAACAGATACTCGAAGTGAGTTGTGTGACAATACCCATTGTATTACTGTTGTTTAATGTCCATTTGAGAGTGGAGTCACTTAAAATCAGTGAATCTCCTTGCTCTAATAGGTAGTCTGGGCAAATGTGCTATGTCAGAGTATTCAAGTCAAAATTCTAAGAAATGCAGGTTTCCTCTTAATGGTGATCGTAGCTTTCTTTGTGATATCTCGAGTTGTGTAGTTCTCTACCTATTTCAAACAGTTGGGTTCTGCATATCAGATTGGCCTACATATTGGACTTATCTCATTTTATTTAATCACTAGGCAACATTGAGAATGTGAAGAAAATATGCAAGACCCGAATGAAAAGACTGGATAGTTCTACCTGTCTTCATGCTATTGGAGATAAAGCCGTTGAATTTTTCTTTGCTTCTGATGCTAGGTAACTAGCGCTTTGGGCTTGCCCTGTAGCAGTGACATGGTTTTTGACACCTTGTCTGTTGGTTCTCTACTGTTCTCTTGTGCTTTGGAGGTAGGCTGTTTTTATCTTGGAGATGTGGTAAGCCCAACTGATAATTCATCTACTTGATAAGGATGGAAAAACTTATACCAGAGGTGGGAAAGATCTTTTAATAGCTGAAAAACCAGTGATATTCTGTGTGCTGATGATACTTGCCAATCTCTAGCCTTTCTGCCTGTGATGTGAAATGTATCTAATGCAAGCAGCGAAAGCAAGTTTATGCAGCAAATACCAGCAAAGTATGTGTAACTGGAATGGAAGGTGGCTTTGTCTTTTAGTCACACTTTGCTTTCCACTGAAACGTTCCAATATAAATGTCTCCCCTCTGTTCACCTGTCTTTCTGTAGTGCCATCATTGAACACACCAATCGAGTAATTTTCCTGGAAGATGATGACATTGCAGCAGTGGCTGATGGGAAACTTTCTATCCATCGGCTAAAACGTTCAGCTAGTGATGACCCCTCTCGAGTCATCCAGACTTTGCAGATGGAATTGCAGCAAATCATGAAAGGTAAGTTGGACCGTTTACAAATGTAGCCTATTCAGATGTGGACAGTCTCCTGTATAATGGAGTGTGGGGGATTAAAACCCCAAGAAAGTTACCATCTGATCATGTAATGACACTTGTACCTGTTTCTAGTACTTTAAAAGTCCTTCCTGGAAGCCGGCAATTGCAAGACTTCTGGCTAGAGGAAGTATTGAGAGTGCATGGCAGTATCTGCCCCTGTAAATGACATCAAATTTGTGCCCTTAATAGTTTTTAATGTGTTCAGTACGCATAAGCCTCGAGTGATCTGACAAAGCTGTAATATACCACATTAGAACTTTGGTTACAAAGAAACTGTCTATTCACAATTTCCTCCCAAACACAATTATTGGTCCTTTTTAGGGAAAACTGATCCTGTTACATGGAGCAAATGGCCTACTCTTGCCTCCCCATCCCTATATCTCTAGTCAGGTGAAACTGATGGGAAGTTACATTAACCCTTTGTCCAAACCAGCATGTTTCTACAGGTCATTCTCAGAGTTGACTGTCTAATTGGATTAGAATTAAAATAACAAATAACTGAAACCTGATCATTTGTGTATGTCTAAACAGGTAACTTCAGTGCATTCATGCAGAAGGAAATCTTTGAACAACCAGAATCTGTTGTCAATACCATGAGAGGCAGGGTAAATTTTGAGACCAAATCAGGTAGCTTGGCACAATTTAATAATTAAATGTTATAAATCACATTAGCTTCATCATAAAATCCCTTGCTGAAGTACGCTTTTTTCCTTTTTTTGTTGGGGGTGACTACAGTTCTGTTGGGTGGTCTGAAGGATCATTTGAAAGAAATCAGAAGATGCCGACGACTGATCATTATTGGCTGTGGGACCAGCTATCATGCTGCAGTAGCTGTACGTTCAACTTGCTCCGAAATATGTGGAATACTTACTTTTGTGATAGAGAACAGCTTTCTTTCGTCTTTATTTCAAACTAACCCATTGGCATAGGAGTCTGCAATTACATATATTTGTATATATCTTTCTTTCTCTTCTCCTTTGGACCTGACAGTGTTTGTTTTAATGCAGATTTACTAGGATCTACCATGCCAGAAATTAATCTTTTGCTCCTTGATGTAACTTATTAAAACTGATCAGTAATTACAACAGTCCTATTTTTTGTAGCAGAAATAAATAAAATCTTGTAAGGTCTACGAATGTTTTCATGCTTGTCCCCTTCCCCACCTTGAACTATAAAGGATAAATATGGATGGCCATATTAAGTGTCTTATGCTTCTTAAATATAGACCCGACAAGTGTTGGAAGAGTTGACAGAGTTGCCTGTGATGGTGGAACTTGCTAGTGACTTCCTGGATAGAAACACTCCTGTGTTCAGGGATGATGTGTGCTTTTTTATAAGTCAGTCAGGTGAGTTGCCTTGACTTTTATCACTATCTGAATGGAAGGTCTCAGAGGGGTAGCCATGCTAATCTGTAACATTTTAAAAACAAGTTGTCTTGTGGCACCTTAGAAACTAACAAAAGCTCATGATTATATATATATTTGTGGTTAAGACCCACATCAGATGAGCTGGAGACTCACATTATCCCTGAACGCTATAGTCAAGAGTTGGAGACTCCTCTGACGAAGTAGCTTTTACTCATGAAAGCTTATGATATATATGTTTTTGTTAGTCTCTAAGGTGCCACAGGACTATCTGAATGGAGACATGTAGCAAAATATTTAAAAAATCCAATACAGAAATAAGTGTTGTTTAAGAATGTCTTAATTCAGAGTAAAATAAAGGGGAGGAAAATTATGATTAAACATGGCAGAGCTCTATTGTATGCAGATCTTGCTTTCCAAATCTGTGGTGTGAATCCAAAGTAGATGGTAGAAACTGCTTGTGAGTAATGCTGAAATGAGGCTTCAATGTAAAAGGTTTGTAATCAGTGAAAACATTCTTGCTGTGCATAACTGGATTCAATTGGTTAGAGCATGAAGTAACCTTGAATAGGACAGATTTAATGCTTCCCAGCGCTCTTGCTATTCTGTGTTTTGGTTTTTTTGTTTGCTTGTTTTAATTTTAAATGTCATACTGCTTGTTTTATAGGTGAAACAGCAGATACGCTTATGGCCTTGCGATACTGTAAGGATCGTGGGGCTCTGACAGTTGGTATTACAAATACTGTGGGAAGCTCAATATCTAGGGAGACTGACTGTGGGGTACATATTAATGCCGGGCCTGAAATAGGAGTGGCCAGCACAAAGGTAACTTGATTCACTGTGGCTTTTTATATATTTCCTTCGTGAAATACAAAATGTTAATATTGGTAGCTAAGATCTAGGTTGCATTGAACAGTCAAGTCTGTATGAGTTAACATTCTGTCTTTATCTGCAGGCTTACACCAGTCAGTTCATTTCTCTTGTAATGTTTGGCCTCATGATGTCTGAAGACAGAATTTCTTTGCAGATTAGGAGACAGGAGATCATCAGTGGGCTGCAAATGTTACCAGGTATATTTGAAGTTCATGCTTTTTTACTTTTCCAAGAATTGGCATATAGAACATAATGCACTGAGACTTTTTTCCTCTTTCTGGAACACAATCCTTTGAAGTAAAGTGGTATATTAACTTGATTTCAAGTAGCACATCTACAAGTCACATTCCAACTTAAAATGACTTTTTTCCTATGGCTTCATGAAAGCTTTGCATACTAAGGAAAACTGATTTGTAAAACTCTGAAGCTGACATACTCAGAGCTATCATGTAAACGGACACTTAAGTAAATCGATTGGAAAACCGAAATGTGGTGGTCTAAATTATAAATTGCAGTCAATTTTTTTCAGATACAGGTTCTTTTTGAAGTAATTTTAGAGTATTTACTGTTTTGTTCAAATCATTGCTGAAATCAAACTCATATAAAACCGGTCCCAGAAAAAATTGTAAAAATAGATCAAATAGGTCCTCTTACAATTTGGGCATCTGTCCAGCCATCATAACTTTGCATTTGTCAAGTTTATATTCATATAGTTCAGTCCATCTGTTATTGCTTCATTGACACAGATTGAAATACTGCCAAGCTAATAAAGACATTTATGCTACATTCTCTTATTTAATCTGATAGAGATGATTAAAGAAGTCTTGTCCTTGGATGAGAAGATACATGACTTGGCCCTTGAACTATACAAACAGAGATCGCTGTTGGTTATGGGTCGTGGCTATAACTATGCCACTTGCCTGGAAGGAGCATTGGTGGGTATGCTTTTGAAAGGGTAGGGTCCTATTTACCTGTCTGGGTTTTATGAAAATACAGCTTCTCCTTTTTCCTGTACATAAGAACATAACATAAGAACGGCCGTACCGGGTCAGACCAAAGGTCCATCTAGCCCAGTATCCTGTCTGCCGACAGTGGCCAGCACCAGGTGCCCCAGAGGGGGTGGACCGAAGACAATGATCAAGCGATTTGTCTCCTGCTATCCCTCTCCAGCCTCTGTCAAACAGAGGCCAAGGACACCATTTTATCCCCTGGCTAATAGCCTTTTGTGGACCTAACCTCCATGAAATTATCTAGCTTCTCTTTAAACTCTGTTATATTCCTAGCCTTCACAGCCTCCTCTGGCAAGGAGTTCCACAGGCTGACTACGCTGTGTGAAGAAGAACTTTCTTTTATTAGTTTTAAACCTGCTACCCATTAATTTCATTTGGTGTCCTCTAGTTCTTCTATTTAGGGAACTAATAAATAACTTTTCTTTATCGCCCTCTCCACCACTCATGATTTTATACACCTCTATCATATCCCCTCAGTCTCCTCTTTTCTAGACTGAAAAGTCCCAGTCGCTTTAACCTCTCCTCATATGGGACCCGTTCCAAACCCCTAATCATTTTAGTTGCCCTTTTCTGAACCCTTTCCAAGGCCAAAATATCTTTTTGAGGTGAGAGACCACATCTGTACACAGTATTCAAGATGTGGGCGTACCATAGTTTTATACAGGGCAGTAAGATATTCTGGGTCTTATTTTCTATCCCTTTCTTAATAATACCTAGCATCCTATTTGCCTTTTTGACCGCCGCTGCACATGTGTGGAAGTTTTCAGAGAACTGTCACGATAACTCCAAGATCTCTTTCCTGATTTGTCGTAGCCAAATTAGCCCCCATCATACTGTATGCGTATAGTTGGGGTTATTTTTCCCGATGTGCATTACTTTACACTTATCCACATTAAATTTCATTTGCCATTTTGTTGCCCAATCACTCAGTTTGGTGAGATCTTCTTGGAGTCCCTTACAGTCTGCTTCTGTCTTGACTATCCTAAACAGTTTGGTATCATCCATAAACTTTACCACCTCACTGCTTACCCCTTTCTCCAGATCATTTATGAATAAGTTGAACAGGATTGGTCCCAGGACTGACCCTTGGGGACACCACTAGTTACCCCTCTCCATTCTGAAAATTTACCATTTATTCCTACCCTTTGTTTCCTGTCTTTTAACCAGTTCTCAATCCAAGAAAGGACCTTCCCTCTTATCCCATGGCCATGTAATTTACACAAGAGCCTTTGGTGAGGGACCTTGTCAAAGGCTTTCTGGAAATCCAAGTAATTACATCTTTGGATTATAACAACTGTACCAGTTACTTTAGCTATCAACTTTTAATTCTTCTGCTTTCCTTCCCATTGCTTTTCTCTCTAACTGCAGATGCAAGTGTATACAGGCAAACGTGCTTTTAGAGCTAGTTTTTTAAAAAAAATTCCAAAAACGCTTACCATATAGGCCTGATCATATATTGAAATTTTTTTGGTTTTAAAAAAAAAAGTGGGGATTGGCTTATGAACTACTCATTTGTGTAGGTTTTTTTTAACCAATTTTTTTCCCTTTGGAAGGGAAGGGGGATAGGAGGCTTGGCAAACTTCAGTTTCCAGCCCAGCAGCGCAACCAACTGGTGCACTGGGACGTTTTATGTGCACCTTGGCTCCCATTGGCTGCTGTTTGCTGTTCCTAGCTACTGGAGCGGTGGGAACCGACGCAAACCAAGGGACATACTGGCTGCTGCTTCCTGCCACTCCTGTTGGCCAATCAGACACTGGGAGCTGCAGGACTCCGTGCCTGCAGATGCTCCAGGTAAACAAAACATCCCGATGTGTCAGTGGTTGACAAGCTGGGACCAGAAGTTGGCAAACCGCCAATATATAGAGTCAGTTTATGAACAGGTCATTGTGATTTTTACAATTTTTTTTTTAACTGGGGAAGGGGGGTTTGGCTTATGAACAAACAGGTTTATGATCAAGTATATATGGTATGTCTAAGAAATTGACTGAACTCTTTTTTTGCACCATTTCTGCAGTAAACCTTCCTCATTAGGATTATCAGATGATATAGTATGTTTGGTCAGAAATGATCACCACATGCCAAAGATGTGACTGATTCTAAAATATAAACTGGTGTCTAACACTGGCCATTTTTAATGCCTCTCAATCTGTGTTGCAAATTTCTTTGACTAACTTTGACTAGTCACTCCTACTCCATGTGTCTTTCTCCCCCCCCCCCCCCCCCCATCAATGACTCCAATTGATTTCAGTCAGATATAGCTCATCAAATAATTTCAATTCTATAAAAGTGATGTCAAGAAAATTTTGCCAAAATTAAGTTTGGGAAGTAGATTGTCTTAAAATGAAATTAATACGTTGTGTTCAGAACTGGAGTGAAATGTTTAAACAGTTGTCATTCAAGGTTGTATCTGTTTTTTTGCCCTCTGAGTTCTTACCTGTTTAGCACTTGATGATAATGCTGTGGCACTTGCTTTCTAGAAAATCAAAGAGATCACATACATGCACTCTGAAGGTATCCTGGCTGGTGAATTAAAGCATGGACCGCTGGCCCTTGTAGATAAACATATGCCTGTTATCATGGTAATTATGAAGGATGCCTGCTTCACCAAGTGCCAGAATGCCCTGCAACAGGTTGTAGCTCGACAGGTAAGCTGTCTAGTGAATAATGTATCATATGGAGAGGTTTTGAATGGTGAAATGAAACACTTAATCACACTTCAGAAATGGAATATGATGGTGGTTTTGTCTTATCAAATGAATTGCATTTACCTTCAGATTATAATGTGACATTAAAGATTGACCCCAGTAATGCAATTGGAATAATAAAACTGTGTGTGGTACTAAAGTTAACCTCTAGATTAAATTAAAAATACCACCATATAAACAAGCACTTAGTTCACTATAAAGTAAATCTGCAGTGATATTTTTGGTACTATGTTTGCGTAATGGCTTCAATATACTATAAGTATTTCAGAAACCAGAAACATACACCATAAAAGTTTGGTGTCTTTTTTTTTTTTTTTTAATTGTATGTCATTACCTTTCCTTTATAGGGTCGCCCAATTATTCTGTCTTCTAGAGAAGATACTGAAAGTTCAAAATTTGCATACAAAACTATTGAGCTGCCACACATAGTTGACTGTCTCCAAGGAGTCTTGAGTGTTATTCCCCTACAGCTGCTTTCATTCCACCTGGCTGTTCTTAGAGGATATGATGTAAGTGCCTTCTATATTTAGGTACTGCAGTTAGAGAAACATGCTTGTGAACTTCCTCCGACCAGCCTAAAGAGAGGAATAGTTAAACAATATTTTATAAAAAGGAAATAGTAGTGTTCTAACTAGTTAAGATAGGGGCTTTGTTCTGAAATTCTAACTTGAGCTGCTTTTAAATGCAGTTCTGTTCAAGAGTGAAATTGAGCAAATGATCAGTCATTCGAGTGCAGACTTCTGTCTATTTTCAGGAAATCTTTCCAGGTGAAGTGAAATTTTATTCAAGGAGCACATGCGACACACTGATAAAACTTTCTAAGAACATTGACCTCAGAATGAATGGTGACCCTTCTTGGCAAGTTTGTCCAAATGCCCATCTTAACATTTTATCACGTGATAAAACTCCCTATCCTAATAATGCATATATTCAAAGGATTAATATTCTTGTGCATTTAAAATTTTGGGGTTTCCATGCCTCTTGCTCCACTCATCTAAAGAAGTTTGTTGTGCCCACGAAAGCTTGTGATACTATCTATATTTTTTTGTTAGTCTCTAAGGTGCTACAGGACCACTCATGTTTTTTAAATATTTTTTTTTTAGTGTTAGGACAGATGGGCAACAGAATTTATTGTTGCATGCCTGTGTGTATGCAAATTGAATGAATTAAATTGCTTTAATTACCACTTACTGAAAATCTGTTGTTCATTTCAGGTGGACTTTCCAAGAAATCTGTCGAAATCTGTGACTGTGGAATAAACAACCTACAACAGTGTGATATTTTTGTCACCAAAGTTCTAAATTTTACTCCTGTCTTTTTAATTGATAGTTATATAAGTGGAATGATACCCTTTAATTGGGAAGTTTTGGGGACCATTATAAACTTTTTTTAATGTTGTTTTTAAAAACTTTCCATGTGCCTTGTACCCAAATGCTTTTGCTTATGGCAAATGTTATTCCTCTAAATCCTCAATTCCTGAAGAGAAGTAATTGTTTACATAGGTATAATGAACTTTTCTACTATTGTGCAATATATATATATATATATATATATATATATATACAGCTCTGGTCAGAGTAACTGTGAACCTTTTTGGCCAACACTACTTAACTAGTTTTTAAAGACATAAATATTTGAGTACAACTGTATAGCTTTTTAAATTATTTTTTTAGTATGTTGCTTATCTTGTAACATTGTTACATGCTCAGAACTTACATTCTGGGCATTAACATTTATTTGTGTAGTCACTTCTATTTAATCTTTGAACTGGAAATCTGTGGTGTTTGAGGGTTTCCCTCCTTCACTCCCTTTTTTCCCTAGCTTTTCTGAACACTTTCCATTGCACCTAATTTCTCTGTTAATCCTCATTTTCCTTCATTCCTCTTTTGGGGCTGAAAATTCTCAGACTCCTTTGGACTTGCTTAACTAAAAGTTCACCTAAACCAGATCACCAGTCTGATTCATGTACAGTTCCACTTTCACCTGCATTGAATGTACTGTGCAACAGAATAAGGGAGACTGATATTCAATGATGCTTCTGTGTAAAGATTGTACAATCAAATTCCTTGGCAATTAAAGTAAAAAGTGAATGTAAACTCTTGTGGTGTGAAGTCTTTCACCTGATTCCTGTCCTTTCCAAAATTTGTGACAAAAGAAACAAATGATTATACACAATGCCATCTGCTTTTCCAGCTTTGCAGAGAAATTTTCTTAACCTTTATACCATCAAAATATTAAAACAATCGTGTCTCTTTTGCAATAATGGAAAATGAGTAAAAGTGCTATCAAGTCTTTTTTAAGAGAATGGTCTTGTACTTAAGACAGAAGACTGAGTTCAAAATCTGGGTTGATACGCCACAGGCTTTCTGTGGAAGAGGGGCCGGGGAATGTCTTTTATAGCGTGGAATACTTGTGCCATTCCAGGGCATGCTGGGGATCCTGGCCCCTGTGGGTACTGCATAGGGAAAAACTTTGGGCACAGGTGCATGTGCCAGGCACACACACCTATGTGGAATGGATATGAGCAACCCCTCCAACACCTGTTACAAAACAGGTGTTAATTTTTCTCACCCTCTGTCTCACCTAGATACTGTTAGACTCGAGTGCAGGGAAAGTACTTAATGGAGGATTCAGTGTCAGTGGAATTATTTCCTCTGAGGTACATACACAGATATAAGATAAGTATAATAACTATTTGTAGTCATTAACTTGTACAAAAACATCATCCAACTCAGTGTTCTATGATGAATAGAGGTTAGTTATTTTTTACCTCTTTGGCACTGATGCGACTGCTGCTGTTGGAATGCTGAGTCCAGTTTGGAACCCGCAATGCAAGAAGGATGTTGATGATAGAGCAAAGTGTTCAGAAGTCATGAGTGATTAAAGGATTAGGAAACATGTCTTGTGATCAGGAGATTCTCAAAGAACTTGATCTTAACAAAGGGACGGTAAGGGGTAACAAGATCTAGAAGTATCTACATGGGGGAAAATATGTAATGGGCTCTGCATTCTAATAGAGAAAAGTATACACCAGAGGTGGGGAACTTGCAGGCCAGATCCACTTAATTTGATCCACTCCACAACAAGTCTCTGTGCTGCAGGCCTGAAGCCCACAGTTGGTGGACCAGGGCCAGATTAAGACCTGCTGAGGTCCTAAGCTATGTCAAGTTTAAGAGGCCCCATAGCTTACCAAAAAGGTGTATTATTCCAACAGAAAAGAAATGAAAATAGCCACGTTTTCTATTTGCATATATACCAGTACATAAGTGAATATGCAATAAAAATTACTAGTTTAGTATTTAGAGATGCCTCATAATCACAGAACACTAGAACTAAGGATGTTAAATTGCAAGTAATTGAATAATTGATCCATTTTGCATCAACTAGTCGATAGGACGATTTTGCCTGGGGACTCCAGCTGATCCTGGGCTCCACGTGGCGCTGCTGCTTTGAAACACCGGGAGGAACCTGAGGCCAAGCTCTCTCTGGCATTTCAAAGCAGCAGTGCTGCATACAGCCTGATGCTAGGCTCCCTGCAGCTTCTCAAAGTGGCAGTGCCTCACAGAACCCGGGTTGAGCTGGGGACTCCCCCATTAATCCCGGGCTCCATGCAAAATGGTGCGAAGAGCCTGATGCCAGGCACCCCATGGCATTTCCAAGTGGCAGCGCTGCATGGAACCTGGGGTCAATGGGGCAGTCCCCAGCTGATCCTGGGCTCCACGCGGCACTGCCTCTTTGAAACGCCGCATGCAGTCTGGGGACACCCCGGCTGCACATAGTTTCAAAGCGTCAGCACTATGTGGAGACCAGAATCTGGCCCTAGGCTTCAAGTAGTGCTGCTGCTTTGAAGTACCCTCTCCTCTCCTCCCCACCCTGCTGCCTCTCTCTGATAGAGGCAGCAAGGGGGGGGAGTGAAGCGACTTGTCGACTATACGATAAGCATTTGCTTATGGGATAGTCAACTAGTTCTACATATCCCTAACTAGAACTAGATGGAACCTCGAGGTCATCAAGTCCAGTCCCCTACCCTCATAGCAGGACCAAGCAGTTGTTTATCTAATCTGCTCTATGGAACCTCCATCATTGGAGATATTTAAAACTCATGAGGCAATCTATTCCTAGCCTGACAGGAAGTTTTTCCTAATGTTCAATCTAAACCTCCTTGGCTGCAACTTAAGCCCATTGCTGCTTGTCCTATCATCAGAGGTTAAGGAGAATAATTTTTTTCTCCCTCTTGGTAACATCGTTTTTAGGTACTTGAAAGCTGCTATCATGTCCCCTCATTTTTCTCTTTTTTCAAACTAAAAAACCCAATTCTTCCAGTCTTTCCTCATAGGTCGTGTTTTCTAGATCTCTAATAATTTTTGTTGCTTTTCTCTGGACCCTCTCCAGTTTCTTTCACATATGAGGCCCTAAGCTGTAGCTTACCTAACTTGTGCATACATCTGGCACTGCTGTGCCCTCCCTTCCCCAAGCAGGGTTGAAGCTAAAGGAGTTGGCTCTCCCTGCTAGAGGGAGAAAGTCCTGAGTCTCCGCACCCTCCTTCCCCACCCGGCTGAAGTGTGGCACATGCAGAGTAAAGTGTGAGTGAGCATTTTTTCACCCACTTCTCACTTGGGAGAAGGGAAGTAGTGAATGTTTATTCCTGTGTGTGGCAGCAGACTGGTTTTTGTTTTTGTTTTTGTTTTGTTTTTCTTGTGGGCCAGTGACTGGGGGAAAAAATGGTTCCCCACCCCTGGTGTACAGTATCCAATGGCTCAAAAGTGGAAGCTAGACAAATTTAGACTGGAAATAGTAAGACATTTTTACAGTGAAGGTAATTAACTACTAGAACAATTTACCATGTGTCATGGTGGATTCTCCATTGTGGACAATTTTAGAAAAACATCCAGTCTTGATTTTTAAAAAGAGGAATTTAAGGGGCAGTCTGTGGCCAGTGTTACACAGGTCAGACTGGATTATCACAATAGTCTCTGTCTTGGAATCTTAGTTTTCTATTATGCTTATCAATCTTTAAGTGCAGATACATTATAGCCCTCTGTAGTAAGATGAGGGCTGAAATATAAGCCCATGTATCATAGGCCTGGTTTGAGGTCTAGATAACGGTCAAGACTTTGCTAATATATCAGAGGGTGGCAACCTTATACATCAGTAGTGATGTGTAACTTGTATATAAAATTATATCTTGGAGGCACTGTCTTTGACCTAGGGGGCAGTGTCTCATTCCTGGCACTGACTGAGCTGTGCCCATTGTTGGGGCTATATATGCATAATGGTTCAGCAGAGTCTAAGTATTACTGTACATTTTTTCATATGAAGCAGGCATCACAAATCCCGAGAACACAGGGTGTGGGAAAATCCTTGGTAGGATATCAAACCACACAGGAAAAACTGATCTGTTTTCATGCAGAAATTCTCAGTGTTTCCTCCAATGGCTTATCAAACACTTTTGCTTCAACCCCTTCATTCTGTACAGTTGGATAATTGCAATAATATATCAGCTGTTCAGCTTCTACTCCGAAGCATGTTAATATCAACTACAAAACCTGTCCTATATAGTCTCACTGATAAAATCCAGAACTCCAGCTTTGAAGGATGACTTGACTTTCAGATACAGTGGCTCTTTAAAATGTACAGTAGAATCCCCCCATACTGCACTACATTTTTAGTTAAGCATTTAGCAAATATGAAAAATTGAGATTGTTTGGGTAATACAGAAAGCTATACCTAAAATTTTTAAATCCCCCATCTTAAATTATGCATTTTCAAAAATTCTGCATTTGTACTTTTTATATTATGTAAACATAGTTGCGGGCTAGCACAGAGGAGCTATTACAAACCTCAAGGGAATTTAACTATAAGAGTGAAGTGCTCTAAGTTCTCACAGCAGACCATTCAAAAATTACCTTAACTCAGGCTTTGAATGTGATTTTTTTTTTTTTAATGGCTCATGCATGTACTTGTCAAGAATTTTTTGTTTGTGTATATACATACAAGACATTCCCTGCAGAGTTGCTTTTAAATAGAGATGTTTTAATACTTACTTAACTGGATGGCTTGACAGTGCTATAATAGCTGCTTGTAGTAATTTCTGGTAAATGGTTCTTAAGCACCCACAGTTTGTTTTACTTGTCGAAAGCCAGTACTACACCAAAAAAGGAATAGTGAAAATCAGGCATGGAAGCCAATGGCATCTGTTGAACAGAATTTTTTGGCAGGTGATGGAAAGGGCTGCTTCTGTTTGTTGAGCAGCTAGGTTTCTTGTATTGCAAAAAAGTGCAGTATTAAGGCAATTTGATAACTAGTCTAAAGCACGCTAATTCAGTAAAGTTTTTAAAATTACAGTGAGGAGAGACTAGACAGAGGTAGAAATGCTCATTGTGATGTTACACTCCATATCTTTATGCAAATAAGCTTATGATATGGATGACATAATTGAGAGAGACCTTGAGATGGCTCAGGTAAGATATTGGAAAGGTTATGATTTACTGAATGTGATTATCCAATTTGCATACTTATATCATTTTTGTATCTGAAGTTACATAGTCAATATTTCTATTTGTATTTCAACTATGCTCCAGAGAGTAACACCCACTGCTAACACGACAGGTAAAACAATGGAAAAGCCAGACAGGGCTGATGGCCCATCAGTGAGGGCAATGGACCGTGAAAAGGCTTCAGAGGGGTAGCCCTGTTAGTCTGTAAGGGTACGTCTACACTACAGTGTTATTTTGAAATATCTAATTTTGAAATAGTTATTTCAAAATAAGATATTTCAAAATAAAGCATCTACACACAAAATGCATTTTGACATTGCATTTGGCTATTTCAAAATAGCATGTCCACACTGAGTGGACGCTGAATCACATTTAAGGCCGGCCAGAACCAGGTCTGGCAGGGCATCAGGTCAGGAGTTACTTTGTGTGGCTGCTGCCTGAGGCTATCTGAGGCCTGTGCTTAAAGGAACCCCCCCCATGGACAGCCGATTCTCAGGTTTCCCTGCTTGCTTGCCTACCTCGATGAGGGACAGCAAAGCATTTTGTCTCTGCGTGCTCTAGTTGCCCTCACTCGGGACACCACAGCATTCTGCAACATGGAGCCAGAGCTGCCCCATGGCACTCTGGTGCTTCTCGTGGACACGTTGCTGCGAGCCTGGCTGCACTTTCTGCAGGCTGCCATTCAGGAGGTCCATCGGGGAGCTGTCAGTATCCAGGAGGCCCTGCAGGAGAGCTTCCACCCTAAGGGGCACTAAGAGCCTCCCTGCTCTGCCCCACTGAGGGCTTGTGCCTCATTCCTTCCTCATGTCCTTCCACTTACCCCTCCCTAACCCCCCTTCTTGATGTAAAATAAAATACATGTATTTTCATGAACACAAACTCTCTTTATTTAACAAAATGGGGGGGGGTGGGATGAAACTCTGGTGAGACTGGGGAAAGGAGGAGAGAGGATGGGAGAGGGGAGGGGGAAACCTGGGAGGAGGGAGCTGGAAGAGGGAAGCAAGGGGAAGAAGGGGGAGGGAAAGTTCAGGGTTGGGGGAATCTCACTGGACCAACTTGATTTTCATGCGAACCTGCTCCTCGGTTCGCACGTGGCCTGTGGTGACCAGGATGGCAGCTATCCTGCCATAGACGGCCGTGTTCCCCCATCTAGTGCGGAGATCATGGACGCTGGGGGCATCCCCCCCAAACCTGAATAAGGTCCATGATCTCTGCACTGGACCAGGAGGGCGCCTGCCTTCTCCGGGCCCTGGCAGGCTCCTGGGAGCTGGCAGACTGCTCCTGGGGAGCGGTGGAGGACTGGCTGCTAGTGGCTTGCTGGCTTATGTTTTTGGGCCACTGGGTCAGGGGCAGTGACTGCTGGCTCTGGGCTGGCAGGCTTGGAGCTGGCACAGGCACTGTGGCCAGAGTCTACCTCCTTAAGGGCTCCGGGGAGGGAGAGGAGTGTTCTTGGTTGAGGCCAGAGTGGCCACCAGGGCACCCTGGGAAGGGCTGGAGGCCCCCTACTTCGAAATAAGTGTCTACACAGCGCTTATTTCGAAATAGCAATTTTGAAATTGGTGTTATTCCTTGCGGAATGAGGTTTACCAATTTCGAAATAAGCCCTCCGCTATTTCGATTTAATTTTGAAATAGCGGTTGGCTCGTGTAGACACTAGGAAAGTTATTTCGAAATAACCTTGATGTGTAGACATACCCTAACTGAAAAAACATTAAGGTCCTGCAAGACTATTTGTTATTTTTTTAAGTTTTTTTTGTGTGAAAACGCTTGGCCTTCCTGGGGACATTCCATACTGCCACTGCCTCGTGGATGCCGTGATACTACGGAGTTATGTGATCTGGTCACCTGTTACTATCCTCCATCTTTGAGTGTTGGACTTTTCCACTTGGGAGATGGGGGAATGAAAGGATTTGTGCCTTATGGAAATCCTATAAGATGGAAGAGGAAAACAATCAAGGCCTTCAGTTTGCTTCTCCTCTGCCTCCCCTCCCAAAGAGATGCTTGAAAATAACAGGAAATAAAAGGACTGGAACAGGGTGGGAGAAGAATTGCCTGATTCAGGCTGGCAAGATACTTGGCCTGTAAAAGAATCTACCTAAATAATATCTAGGGTGAGGCATTATTGTTTGTTAGCCAGCTGACTTGAGCAGTTTGCATGCTTTGTATTTTCTTAGCAAAGAGAAGAGTAGATTGCTATCTGTTATAAACACTTTAGATCCATCTTTTTGTAGTTAAACTTATTTATTTACAATATATCCCAGTTTATGTAATTTCTAGTGGCAGTGGGGGAGAGAAGTTTTGCATATCTTCCTCCACATCAACAGAGGAGGCAAATTTTCATATAATGTTGGGCTTGCACTTTAAGGGAGGTGGCCACCGGCGTGCTGTGGCAAGTCCTTTAAGCTGAGCCTTCCCACAGCTGGTATCAATGTCTGTATCATGCTGCAGTTGGGTGCAACCCCTGTGTGTGTGCTCTGAAGACGTTTAAGAGCCTGACACAAGAAGACAGGATTAAAGGATGCCCAGACTGGCAGAAAAGGCAAGGTCAGTGGTACCTCAGCCTATCAGGGGGTCCAACCCATCAGAAGCATTGAGTCACTTACCACCCATTGATGTAGATTGTGTTAAGGTTGTATTTTTTTAGTCAGTAGCTGTTTTACAAAGCAAGCAGTCTGAAGATTGAGGTGGGGAGGGAATAAGTACAGAAGAGCAGGCTTGCAATGTAGATTTTTGTGAGATGGGTGGCTAAAGATTTTCCCTCACTGGGCTTTTAATGCTCAGTCATCCTTTACTCTAAACACATACTGTGGCATTCTACACCAATGCTGTGGATTACAAGAGCTATTCATATGTTTAACAACTAACAGAGTGGGGAAGGCTGTACTACCTAGCCTACAGTGACCTCCTTCCCCCTTTTCCAGTAGTGGCTATGTGGTAAGGAAATGTGGCAGCCATGCATTGCTGAATTCACTGGAATGGTTCGGTAGTAGCAGAGTGGTCAGCTCCCATCACAGTCTCCTACAATTTTGATGGAAAGCAGACTCATTGTGATGCAATGAGCGCCAAGCAACATCCTGACAGGAAGGGATGGCATCAGCATGTGGCAACATGAGGGTCTTCTTATGACATCAGGGCTAGGCACTACAGCCATTTGCTGCGAGGGATTGACCTCACCACCCCGGGATAGTAGGGTTGCCAGATGGTTTCAACAAAAATACCAGACACACTTGACAGTACATCACAATCTACATTACATCTTATTTAGAAAATACTGGATGTTTCTATTTTCTCAATTTGGTGCCGGAACAGAAAGCTCAGATACTGGACTGTCCAGTACAAAACCGGACCCCTGGCAACCCTAGGGCTGTGTCTACACTGCACCCCTTTTCCGGAAAAGGGATGCAGATGAGACAAGTCGGAATTGCAAATGAAGCGGGGATTTAAATTTTCCCCGCTTCATTTGTATAACTGACTGCCGCTTTTTTCCGTCTCGGGCTTTGCTGGAAAAAGCGCCAGTCTAGACGAGGATCTTTAGGAAAATAAAGCCTTTTCCGAAGGTCCCTTATTCCTGATTTTAAGAGGAATAAGGGACCTTTCGGAAAAGGCTTTATTTCGAAAGATCCCCGTCTACTGGCGCTTTTTCGGCAAAGCGAGCGAGCGGCAGCATGCTGCGCGGGAAAATTTAAATCCCGGCTTCATTTGCAATTCGACTTGTCTCATCTGCATCCCTTTTCCGGAAAAGTGCAGTGTAGACACAGCCAAGGTGCTTCGCCCTGAAGTGTGGTCTGGCATGGTGGTGTGAGGTGACATCACGCTTATGACATCACAACGATGGGGACAGGCTAACACAGATTGGTGACACCACCACCACGAGGGGCTTGACGTTTCCACCCAGAAAACGATCCCTCAGACCCTCCCCCCCGCCTCTACTGCAGTCCCCCCACCCTCCTTATGTAGTGGCTAGCGCGGCCGGCCCCCCACGACCTGATTGGCTGCGGCCGGCGAGCGCGGCGCAGTGGTTGGGCGGCGTGGCTGTTTGTTAGCGGGTCCGGAGCTGGCGCGGCCCGTGAGGGGGCTGTGACGAGAGAGGCCATTGTGGCGAGGGAGGCCCTGGCAGGCGGAGAAGCGAAGCGGCGACCGCAGGACCCGCGCGCCGAGCCTCAGGCGGAGACGGTGAGGAGGGGGGGGGGAGAAGGGGAACCAACGGCCGGGCGGTTTCCGTAGCCGGGCAGAACGGGAAGTGGGGGGAGGAGTCTCCAGGCCTTGTGGGAGGGGGCGGCGGCGGCGGCTCGCGCGAGACCCTCGCCCGCCACTGCGCGCGGGTGCAGCGAGCCCGCTCCCCTCAGGGCGAAGCTGTGGCCGGAAACTTTCCCTGCCGCCCCTCCTCCCGCGCTCTGCCGCTGCGGCCCGGCCCGAGGCGGGGCCCTGGAGCTACCCCGCAGCGGGCCGGGCCCCCCCCTCACCCCCCCCCCACCACCAATCCCCGCGTGCCGCAGTCTGTCAGAGCCGCGAGCTCGGGGCCCGGCTCGCATCCTCCCGGCAGCGGCAGAGACCGGCTCAGGTGAGCGCCCCCCCGGTGCTCAGCCGCCTGCGGGAGGGGGGCGCGGGGAAGGAGTTGTCGTCCCCGCTGCGGGTGTGATCCCTCCGGGGGAAGTCCTTGCCGCTCGGCTTCGCCAGAGAACACGAGCAGCCTTGACTGACAGCTCCGGTACTGCACGGCTGGACTCGGCTCTGTTGGTCGAGTGCAGGGTGGGGGGGTTCGCTAAACGTCACTGCCCCGCTACCCTCTTCTGGCGACGAAAATGACCCCACAGCCGGGGTTCCCTCGAAGCAATTCCATCCAGGTGCGGAATAATTTTATGAGCACGGAAGCATGTGCAAATGTGCACCACCCATAGAAACAAAATGTAGCTGTGGGCGCTCAGCTGGGCTGCAGCTGAATTTCTCCTGAAGAGCCCCACCAGTGCCCCATATTACACTGCCTGCAACCCCATTAACTGTCTTACGGGGTCTGTGGTTAACTGTTAGTTTAGCCTGGGGATGTACTAAGCCCACTGTGGGTTCTGCAGTAGGAGCCGGCAGACTCAGTTCTGGCACGCGCTGGTCCCGGCAGCTGGTCCTGCTCGCAAGCTGCGGCTCTGCATTTAAATTTGGAGGCAGCAGGCAGAAATGCAGAGCTGCAGCAGAGTGGGGTCAGCTGCCAAGACCCCGCGTGTGCCTGGACTGAGCCTGTCTGCAGGCTCCAAGCTCAAATGTAAAGTCGTGGTGGGGGTGGGAGGGAGGGGCAGCCAGTTCCCCAGGGGAGCAGCAATTTACCAGTTACATTAATCAATAAGCATCATTTTATCAGTTAACTGGTTAAACTCTAACATCTCTGAGTATACGCCAGGAGTTGTAGCAGTTTATGCTGTCTTAGTTTACTGCTTTCCAAGAATTAATTCACTGTCAAGATTATTCGGTTGAAAACTGTGTATTCTTAAAAGCCTAATGCTCCAGGGTGTTTGGAGCCATAGCTGGGGCACCAGAAGTAGGACCAAAAGCTGGGAGTGGGCCCACAGCAGGGGCTGGAATTGCGGCCAGGAGCAAGGGGACAGGAGCAGGCCTAGGGTTGTGGCCAGAAGTGGGGCCCTGGGCAGGCCATAACTGTGCCTGGGAGCAGGGCTACAATTGGGAATAGGGCAGGGGTGGGCCGCAGCTTGCCTGGATCTGGCCCCTGGGGCTTAGGGCTCCCCCCCTCCAGCACTGGGGAGCCTGTGCTGGCACTCCAATCCCTCGTTGTTCCCCCACGGAGCTGGAGCACACTAAATCTACTAGCCTAGGCCCCCCCAGGCTCTGGTGTGTGAGGGGAATGTGGAACTTGTCTTTCTCCTTCTCGGTTGGGGGCCACATCAGTGAGGGTTTAGTGGGTTTTTTTGTTTCTCACTTGTGTGCGGCCCCCAACTGTTATTTCTGTGGGTCAGTGGCCCCTGACCCAAAAAAGATTCCCCATTCCTGGAATAGAACCTGAGCCATGGCTGGGAGCTGATACCCGGGGCTGGACCTGGGCCTGAATTAGGGTTGTTAAATTTAGATTAATTAACTAATCGAATAGTCAGTGGGATTTCCATTGACTATTCGATTAGTCTATAAGGGCGCCTCCACCTTTGAACTGTAGCAAGAGCCCTACTGGGCTCTTGCTACAATTCAAAAGCGGAAGCCCCCCAGGGAGTGCAGGGCCAGCAGGAGAATGGCCCTGCAGTGCCTGAGCCTTTGAAATGTACAAGAGCCCCAGCAGGCTCTAGTACCTTTCAAAAGGAAGCCCCACTGAAGCTCTTGTACATTTCAAAAGCAGAATCACAGCAAAAGCGTTTCCACTGTTCCTCTACCTCCTCTGCCCCCCTGCAAAGACCGTGCTGGGGGAACCGGCTTTCAAGCTGGCTCCCCCCCCCCCCCGACTCCTGCTCCCCCCCTTTGCTTCCTCTCTCTCTGGTAGAGGCAGCGAGGGGGGAGAGGGAGCGACTAGTCGCATCACTAGTTGACTATCTGACAAGTGCATATCAGATGGTCAACTAATCAACTAGTCGTTTCCATCCCTAGCCTGAATAGATCTGGGAGCAGAGTGGGGCTGGATAGTGCTCCCTCCCTGACTTCTCTTCCCCTGGTGCCTCTGAATGTTTCTCCACACCATCCCAGGGTGTGAGCACCCCACAGGTTGGGGACCTCTGATCTAACAGTAAGGTACAGGCTGGGTTTAAGTGCATTTATGCTAGAAAAATTGTTAGTTAAAAACAAAGTGACATTGAGTCTTTCCACATCTTGTCTCAGTGATTTCATCTTTTCATGTATAAATTTAGCAGATTTGATCTTTTTATGCTACCTATCAGGCTTGGAATCACAGTCTGGGATTTAAAAATCAAGTTATGATCCTTGAGATTCTTTGCCCTTCATTGCCAGCAATAAAGAGTCTTCAGCAAAAACATAATCAATTTTGTAGAAGTGTATTTCCCCAGGGTTGTATTTAGAGTGCAGTGCTAATAGTAGTAACTTGGTTTGGCTATGAAGTAAGCAGATGTGACTTGAAGATACACAGAGAATGGATCTGTTTAGCAAAAACATGCCACTTTTGCTTAGTCACTCTACTGACTACAATTACACTTTAAATAGTGTATGTTTGCTAAAATGTATTCACAAGTTTAGTGCATCTGAAGTGCTGTATTATTGTTGTGCTTCTGGAACTTTTCTCATGGTTGCAACAACTTTGTTGGAAAACAAAATAGCTTTCAGATTGAGCCACCCAGTGTATGGAAGTTAGGGATGTAAATGTTTAACCGGTAAACACTTACTAGTTCTGCTTAACTAGTAGAGGCTGGAGCAGCTCCCTGCCTGCCCTGGGCAGGGGGCTGCTCCAAACCTGTGGGGCCCACCTCAGGCAGGGACTGCTCTGGCAGGGAGCTGGCTTCACTGCAACCCCTGCCAGCCCCGCTCCTGGGGAGCAGGCTTTGCTGCAACCTCTGCTGGCCCTGCTCCCAGGGAGCCGGCTTCGTTGTGGACTCTGCAGCATAAAGCTTATATATTAGCTTTATACTGCAGAGCCTGCAGTGTGTAACTGTGTTACCACTAGGATTTTTAACGATTACACAGTGACGTTTTTAAATCTGCTTTTTTTCTTACTACCATGTGCATATTTTTATTATCACTTTTGTATAATCCTTTTAAATTGGCAGTACGTAATATTGATCTAAGAGACTTCAGTTTATGAAGATATTGGTGAGATTATCATCAATGTCCATCTTTCATAGCATGAATACCTTGGTTTTCTGTTTCTATATTGGTCGTATTTGTTGCACTACATAAAATGAGGATACCAGTCTTTGAAAACTCCTGTTTTTGAAATTGAATGTGATGCTAAATTCCAGTGAAGTTCTTTATTTTTCCCTAACAGTGTTGGGCCTACTGATATGGATCTACAGTCAGAATGCAGAGAATGTGCTATGCATACCCATGACATATATGATAGGTCAAATAAAGTATTGTCAGTGAAGAAACTAGTATCAAGAAATTTAGTTGACTGACAAACCTGGTGGTCTTGAATCCTAATCAAAACACTAATCAATTTCCAATAGTTAGGAATCCAGAGAGCCTTTATCCTGGCTTCTAAATTAGCTTAATTTTAGGATGGTTTTAATGTACAGTAAAATTATGTCAAAATGCTTTTTTGAGTTTGCAGCTTCTGCCTTTGTTTAATGCTTTGTTTTTAATGCTGTCAGAAAAAGGTTCTTAATTCAAATTAGCTAACTCAATGTAAAATCATGGTAGTAGACAAGGCAGTTGGTATTTTTCACGAGTTAGCAGGTTGACTTGAATCCTGTGAGTGAGCCTAATCTCTAAATTCACCTACTGATGTGTATAAAAACTATAAGATACCTTTTCTCTACTAGAAATATACCTCTGGTTAGCAAAATACCGTTTACTCCTGGGGGAATTCTGCACCACTGCACATTGCAGAATTTTGCAGAAATTAAACTTGTGTACTCTGAATTTCCTTTCCTCCCACAGAAATGGATTGCAGTGCTGGTAGCTGCCACTAGGCGCCATTGGACCCAGCAGAGCTCAGCTCATGCATAGAAGACACTGCTGGTGGGGAGGGAGAAGGAACTAGAGGGTCCCTGGCAGCTGTTGTTTCCAACAAGTCTTGAGGGAAGGAGTGGATGGTGCATAGCAAATTTCAGTCATCTGAAGAAGTGGGCTATGCCCATAAGAGCTCATGATACCATCTACATGTTTTGTTAGTCTATAAAGTGCTACCAGACCATTTGTTGTTTTTTAAGTGTATCCTGTACAGACTAATTCAGCTACCTCCTGAAGCAAATTCCATGTAAGAATTGGACACAGCATCAGGCTGTTTTTCCCTTTGGGTCCATGGGTGCAGGGAAGGAATTATGGCTGGGCTTGGGGAGGGGAGAAGGTGCTGGTATATGGGTCAGGGAGTCCCCCACTGCTGGGTGGCAGGTAGGTAACTGGAACAATGGAACCCTGGGGCTGGACTCTGAAGGGGAGAAGAAGTGGTTATCTAGGCAAAGGGGTGATCCATGGCAGGGCTCTAGGTATGAGGGGGTGTATCCAGGCTAGACCGGCCATGTGGCTAGGCTCTGGGAGGAAGAGGGTTTTAGTGTATTGCTTGGGGGGCCCCACAGCTGGGCTCTGAGGGGGAGGAATTGTGGGTGTCTGCCCCCCTCTCAGGCTGGGCTCTGGAGGGCATGGGGAAGGGAGCAGAGAAACAGGAACTGAATTGTCATGGGGGTTCCTTTAACTCTTTACTCCTGGGGGAGTTTCTGTGGGTGTCTGTACAGACATACTTGCTGACAGGTATTTTTAAATAAATTAAAAAAAAAAATTGAAACTAGTATGATTATGTAGTGCAGTGGTCTTCAACCTTTTAAAGCACAAGATCACTTTTTGAATTTAAGTGCAATCCAAGATCTACCTTACACCCAAACACCTGTTTCCCACCTCCTTTGTGCCCCTTCTCCGTGGCCCTGCCCCTGCTCACTCTGTCCTCCCTCACTTTCACCAGGCAGGGGCAGAGGGTTGGGGTGCAAGCTCTGGTCTTGGATTAAGGGATTTGGAGTTTGAGAGGCACTCTGAGCTGAGCTTGGGGCAGGCAGTTGGGATGCTTGAGCGGGTTCTAAGTGCAGGCTCTGGGAGGGTGTTTGGATGCAGGGGTGCTCAGGGCTAAGATGGGGTTTGGGGTGTGGGAGGGGGTTCATGACTGGGGTAGGGTTTCAGGATGTGGGCTCCAGCTGGGCACTGCCTCCCTCAGGTGGCTCCTGGTTGGTGGTGCACTGGGCTACGGCAGGCTCACCCCTGCCCTGGCCCTGTACCACTCCCAGAAGTAGCCAGCAAACTCCATCCCAAGTCCTGTTGTGCCCTCTCTCTGCTCTGTGGAGATAGGATACGGGGGGGGAGGGGCACCTTGACATCAGCACCCTCCTCTCCCTCCCCTGCATAGCAAGCAGGAGGCTCCTGGGGGACAGCTCCAAGGCAAAGGGTAGGAGATGTGCAGCAGTGGGGGAAGGGGCAGCTAAAGTACTGGCACTTGATAATAGCCTGTTGGCCAAACCAGTCAGGATCACCTGTCAGAGGCTCCAAGAACTACCAGTAGATCTCGATCTACTGGTTGGTGAACACTGATGTAGTGTTATTTTGGCAATTAAAATTTGCAGAATTTTTAATTTTTTGACACAGAATGCCCCCAGATATAAGGACCTTTTTTCTTAGTGAAGATAAGACCTAAGGTCTGGCTATTAATAGCAGCAGACTCTAACCCCCTTTACCTTCATCATATCCTCCTTGTAGTATGCTGTGTAATTGCCCTATCCCTGTTACCCAATTGCTACAATTGGGACAGCTGTGATCTTTTTTTATATTTTGGAGTTTAACCTTCTCCTTGTCCAGTGCTAACTTTGCTAAGCAAAGACCTCAGTTCTGCCATCCATTCAGCTAAAATGCTGAAGGTCAGGAGACGCCTTGTTTTCCTCTGGTTTGTCAAGTTTGCCTATGCAGAGATTTGGTGCATAGTAGGGATGTGAAAGTGTAACTGTGTACACAGTTAACCAATGAGCCTGGGCTCATCAGTTAACTTCCACTATTACATGCTGTCCTCACCCCCCTGCGCTGCTACCTCTCTAACAGAGGCAATGCGGGGAGTGGAGGGCAAGCAGGAGCCACTGCACAAGGGAAGCCAGTTTTGAAGCTGGCTCCCTGCACGTACTGGCTCCCGTGGAGCTGCCCCTCCCTGCACTGTTGCCTCTGATACAGCGGCAGTAGTGTGCAGGGGGAATGGCAGGAGGCGGGAGCTGGTACATGCGGGGAGCCGCTTCCTCTCACAAATAAACATGTAACTGCTGAAAATACATGTAACTGCTGAAAATAAATAAATAAATGTGTTTACCTAAATAAACACATTTTGACATCCCTACTGCATAGCAAAATGGGATGTGACTCTACAGCACACCTGCTTGCTACACACCCAAGTGGCAACTCTTGTTCAGAGAGAATAAGAAAGAGGGGTGTCTGAGGACCTAAAACTCGCAGAATAGGGGAGGGAATGAAAACAGCAAAAATCTGTTCAGTTTTAGGGCAGGAATTATTTGATAGGTGCTTGGATATTACAGTGATCATATTTTAGAGTTTTGACTACTAATCTAATGCTCACTGTTACGTAATTTAAAAAAAATCTGACTTCATAGTTTGTATTCTTTCAGCTATCCCTACTCAATTTGAATCATAGAGCTGGAAGAGACCTCAGGAGGTCATCAAGTCCAGCCCCCTGCCCAAGGCAGGACCAATCCAAACTAAATCAACCCAGCCAGGGCTTTGTCAAGCCGAGACTTAAAAACCTCTAGGGATGGAGATTCCACCACCTCCCTAGGTAACCCATTCCAGTACTTCACCACCCTCCTAGTGAAATAGTTTTTCCTAATATCCAACCTAGACCTCTCCCACTGTAACTTCCTTGTTCTGCCATCTGTCACTACTGTGAACAGCGTTTCTCCATCCTCTTTGGAACCTCCCTTCAGGAAGTTGAAGGCTGCTATCAACCCCCCCATCCCCCCCATCTCTTCTGCAGACTAAACAAACCCAAATCCCTCAGTCTTTCCTCATAGGTCATGCGCTCCAGCCCCCTAAACATTTTGTTTGCCCTCCGCTGGATCCTCTCCAATGAGTTCACATCCTTTCTATAGTGGGGGGCCCAGAACTGAACAGAATACTTCAGATGTGGCCTCACCAGAGCCGAATAAAGGGGAATAATCACTTCTCTAGATGTGCTGGCAATGCTCCTCCTAATGCAACCTAATATGCCATTAGCCATCTTGGCTACAAGGGCACACTGTTGACTCGTATCCAGCTTCTCATCCACTGTTAATCCCCAGGTCCTTTTCTGCAGAACTGCTACTTAGCCAGTCGATCCCCAGCCTGTCACAATGCTCGGGATTCTTCCGTCCCAAGTGCAGGACTCTACACTTGTCCTTGTTGAACCTCAGCAGATTTCTTTTGGCCCAATCCTCTAATCTATCCAGGTCACTCTGGCGTATCTACCTCTCCCCCTAGCTTTGTGTCATCTGCAAACTTGCTGAGGGTGCAATCCATCCCCTCATCCAGGTCATTAATAAAGATGTTGAACAAAACTGGTCCTAGAACCGATCCTTGGGGCACTCCGCTAGAAACCAATTGCTAACCTGTCATCAAGCCGTTGATCACCATCTGTTGGGCCCGACAGTCTAGCCAGCTTTCTATTCGTCTTACAGTCCATTTATCCAATCCATACTCCCTTAACTTGCTGGCAAGAGTATTGTGGGAGACTCTTTGCTAAAGAGTCTCCCACAAGGTATCAAAAGCTTTGTGGGAGACAAAAGCTTTGCTAAAGTCAAGGTATATCACATCCACTGACTTTCCCATATCCATAGAGCCAGTTACCTCATCATAGAAGCTAATAAGATTGGTCAGGCATGACTTGCCCTTCGTGAATCCATGTTGACTATTCCTGATCACTTTCCCCTCTTCCAAGTGCTTCATAATGGATTCCTTGAGGCTCCCCTCCATGATTTTTCTGGGGACTGAGGTAAGGCTGACTGGTCTGTAGTTCCCTGGATTGTCCTTCTTTCCTTTTTAAAAGATGGACACTACATTTGCCTTTTTCCAATCATCCAGGATCTCTCCCAATCTCCATGAGTTTTCAAAGATAAAAGAGTTTCTTAATCCTTGCCAATAAAACTAATGCCCTGTAAATTAAAAACAGAGTTAAAATTTTTACAGTATTTTTACAGATTCTAAGAATTCACTGAAGTGACTTGGATGCTTGAAAGAGTGAAGAGAGAGGATTGTTTTAATTCTGAATTTATGAGCAACTCTTTTTGGTATATTATGAATCTCTTTATAATTTGTTTGAAAAGAGAGACTGTTTCTCCTCTTTTATTTAATAAAGCATAGTATTCTTGCAATACCTGGCTGTAATAAGGTACTCTCTTGAATAGCCCTTTAAATCCAATTAGTCCTCTTCTATAGGGTCTCACAGTTTGTTGCTTTGGTGGTCTGAGCTCATTGACATAACAGGAGTTCTTTGTATTGCTCTGTTCCCTACACAAGTTCTCTGTGTGCCATGATCCTGTCTCCCTCCATTTCAGAGACTCCCTGCTTCTATCCTCTCCCTCATTTCAGGGGGTTTCTGTGTTCTCCCTATGCCAGGGGCTAATGTACCTCATATTTCTCCTATTTTCAAACTTGGGTCTGTCAAGCCAAGACCTCAGCATGCCTCCTTGTTCTCCCAACCCCCCCCCCCAGACTCTGGCCCCTGTGCCCTTGCCCATTGTCTCCCACTTTCCCTCCACCATGTTTGCCCCATATTTCTCCTTTCCACTCCATGCCAGGGTCCCTCATTCTCCCCTCCCATATTGGGGGATCTGTGCACTCTCCTATTTGCCCCTTTTCCACCACCAGTAGTGTTTCTCTCTGGGGGATAAGTCATTCAGGTGGTCAATATTTTAAAATCTATTGGAACAGAGATAAAATGAATTATGTCATGCTGGAAGATTTTCATAGCTGTCATCAGCCAGTTTTTAACCTGTGGACAGTGATGGTAGCTGATTGGTCTGCTAAATCAGATGCCAGGAGCTCAGTGTATCCTCTCATGGAATTGATCAGATGCTTCATTCAAAAGTCATGATACCATAGACAGATAAATAAATGCCAACAAATTGACTATAGGGTCTTTCTGATATTTCTAAACCAACCAAAATGATATACTGTTGATTTCAATATGTTTATTCCATTTCTATAGCCATATCGATGGCTCTGAGCTTAAGCTTACTTCATGGAGGTTGTGATGGAGGAAAAAATTTCATTATTTCAACTAGAAAAGCATTCTACTTTTGCTGGCTTTATATACATTTATTGTTTGTATAAAAGGTTTTTTTGTTTATAAAGAAAATATAAGCAGTGGATGTAGAAACCAAAATACATATATACACAAACATTTACAATGCATGTTGAAACATTCCCAAAGCAATGATTAGTGAATTCTTTTCTGTTAAAACCAAGAGGAAAGTGATTACCTTCATTATTTATTTTGTCAGCCTCAGTGAATTAAATATTTTAACATTTTTTTAAACGTTAAATGCAATGTTAATTTTTTAAAATTATTCCAGTGGCTATAAGTGTTGGAAAAAAACCACTGAATTTTTCCTTTAGTGTAGTTATTTGTCTCTGTCAGCAAATTATGTGCTATTTAGATTGTAGAGCCTAAGAGCTAAAATACCACATTTCTGGTGGCCTGTGCAACCTTAATTTGACACCTATATGCATCCAGCCTATTCACCAAAGGTAGAAGTAAGCTGGTGCACCCTGGTGCAGCACACTGGCAAGAGATTGGTTGGCTGACGCCCTGGGTGGCATAATTACAACACACCCAGGCTCCAGCACTGGTGCTTGGGAGGCTAGGCAGCATGGTACTGGCCAGCCCTGGAGATCCAGTGGCTGCACAGCGTGATGGGTGCATTCCCAGCCCTGAGTTTCACCCCCCTACACCCTGCCCTCATCATCCTACACCTGAATAGCCTACCCTGGAAACCTCCCAACCTCCTGCCTGACACCTGCACCCCCCACACCCTCAACCTCTGCCCTGAGCCCCCCCCCACTCTATCCCACACTTAATTTTCTTACAGGTAATGTCCTATTGCAACCTCCGTGCCCAACCCTGACCCATCATTACCTGTAAGAAAATTAAGTACATGTCTACACTATGCAGCTTTTAGTGATAAGGTTGTGTTGATATGTTTATGTCGCTAAAAATAAGTGCATGTGAACGCTGTTTGTCAGCTCTTTTGTTGACAGAATACTTCCACCCCAGATGAGGGGGTTTTGCTTTGTTGGCAGGTGCGTGCTGTTGCTGCCGAAGCAGCATTCACACTTTGACTTGTTGCAGCAAAACTCTGTTGTTTTGTGGGGGGAGGGGAAATTTCTGAAGCACCAGTGAATGACAAAATTCAAATGTGGTCTAAAATGTCTAAAATCCATCCTCACAATAACTGAACTTGCGCTATTATGCTATTACTCTGGTTACTGTTATCATTTAATGTCCTCCTTTTGTTTCTGACAACTCCTCCTTTTGTTTCTGGAACTCCTTGCCAGATGATGTTGTGAAAACCAGGACTTTAACAGGCTTCAAAAAAGAACTAGATAAATTCATGGAGTATAGGTCCATCAGTGCTTATTAGCCAGGATGGGTAGGAATGGTGTCCCTAGCTTCTGTTTGTCAAAGGCTGGGAATGCTGACAGGGAAGGGATGTTTATCTGTTTGGTTCATTCCCTCTGGGAGCACCTGGCATTGCCCACTGTCCGAAGACAGGATGCAGAGCTAGATGGACCTTTGGTTTTACCCAGTATAGCAGTTCTTATGTATTTGTAAAAAATCTCCTTTTTATTTTTCAACCGGTATATCTCAGCTATCTTCCCTTGTAACTTGATTAATTTAGTATTGGTACTACACATGTAAGAAGACTTCTTGCCGTGGTTTATGTGGCATTAGATTTATTTCTAGTTTAGCTCTTGGAATGTCTCAAAATTTTATTCTCAACTGAACGTGCCTATAGTTTTGCTTTTATAGAAAGATGGGTGAAAGAAGTTAGGTTTTTTTTTTTTTTTTTTAAGGAAACTCCAGGATTTGTAGTTCTACATAATGTGACTTTTTAGTAGCTCATTGCCCATAGTAAACTTATTAGAACATAAGATTCTGCAGTCATAAATCTTTCAAAATGTAGGACCTCTTGCTATAGTAGTAACAATTTCTGATGAAAATATCATTTCATAAATAGCATGTGTATTGAATAACTGTTATACAGAAAATATATTGAAACATTTTTAACGCATTTCCCTTTTTAGAATAAACAATTGTTCAATATCTCTCTTTGTGTTTAAAGATCTTGAAAACTGTACCAGGTCCTTGGGGGAAAAAGTCTTCATGATACTGCAACATGAGTGACAGTAAATGTGATAGTCAGTTTTACAGTGTTCAAGTCGCAGATTCCACATTCACTGTACTAAAACGCTACCAGCAATTGAAGCCCATAGGATCTGGGGCTCAGGGCATTGTTTGGTGAGTAATGAACAAACTTTATTTAAGCACAAACAGTTTTAAATACAAAGCAAAATGTGAACATGTTCTTGGTGTAACGAAAAGGTGAACTATACAGGTGTCAGAATATAAAATACTGATTGCAATTAATATTTTTATCTCTTGCTACAGGGTTATGAACTAAGCAGGCTCTACAATACCTGCTTGCTGTAGTTTCTAGTATTGAGATTTTGTTTTAGGAAACAAAATTTAAATTCTTAGATATCTGCTTAAGTTGTTAAAATAGGTAGCAAATTTCCTTCTCATTAACCATTTTATTTTTATTTCTAGTCTTACATTCCCCATGTAGTTATGATATTACAGTGTAAGGTATGACAATGAGATGGTGAGAGATTCTGGGTTTTACTCGTTTCTTCATCATGGCCCCCTTTTTCCCCCCCCTTTTATTCCCAATCACTCCTATCCATTTCTAGGAGCCATCAATGCAGTGCCTTGCCATTAACTGGCAGGATGAGGCAAATCAATGTCATTATCACTCCATGGATTAACCAGAAAGGGATGCTGTGTGAGGGGTTGGGCTGGCCGTCTCTTCCTTGGTGTGTCACCTCAACTATGTGTCCAGCCTCCACTGCCCCAGGATGTGCGAATCGTTAGTCTGAGCCTGAACCTTAGTCTCTTGTATGTCACCACAGCACTGGGCCACCCAAAGGTAAAACTTTTCAAATGTTTTCTAGACTGCAGCTATCAGCTCTACCCAGATTACCTGTCAGGCCCATATTTTATTGGGCAAAACTTATTTGGTACTAGCAGATATACTAACTGGTACTAAATTAGAATAATTGCCCATGGGCGCTGTTACGCTTTAAATCCTGCCTGCTTTTTTGTGCATCCAAAATTTTATTGAAGTCAAGTGGGGTTCTTGATGTGTAATGAATGCAGGTAGGGCCCTAAATAGGGAGAAAAGACTTTTTTTTTTCCTTTCACTTCATCTGTTCATGTTTTTAGAATTCTTGTAACTGAGCTTTTAGAAGGCATGTTTTCACAGCAGACATTGTACTTATAAAATTTTATATTTTTCTACCATATATATGTATGTGAAACAAACTTATTTAATCACTCCTATTTTCAACTGTTGTGGATGTGTTTGAAATGCCATTGTCTTGCTGCTAAGCAAGAAATAAAAGATTTTAAAATGGAAACTTTCTTTTTTGAAAATAGTGTGTTTTGAGCGAATTATGCGTAGATACTAGTGATTAGGTTTGTTTGTTCGAGCCAAGTCATGGGGTTCTCACCAATGATGTTCAAGATAAGACCTCCAGGAAATAATGATTTTTCAGTCCTCAACAATATGTGTCATAGTCCATTGCTGCCCACATTGATTTAATGGACTGTCTCTAAAACAGTGATTAGGTAACCTTCAGTATGCCATTTTAATCTTTTCATATTGTCTCTCTTTAACTTTCATTTCTTTATATTAATACCAGATGGCACGAGGGATTTAAGATGAAAATGACCACCTTTTCTTTTCTAGATATGGTGCATTTCTGATCTATATCATTTCTCTGTTGCTACAAACCAGACTGCTCCCTCAAAGTGAAATCCAGTGCAGAGGTCAGGGTGTAGGGTGGAAGAAGGGAGAATTCTAGATTTAAGAGGCAGGGAAGGAATAAAAATCAGAGGTATGCCAATTCTCATCTTCTGAGCATTGTCTGCAAATTAAGCAGTTAAAACTACATCTTGTAAAATACTTAAACCTAAAAGACTTACTAGTGTTGCCCCATTCCTTCAGGGCAGGGCCTTGAGGATGGGAAGCAGTGCAGTGCAGGAGGCTGGGGCGGGAGTGTGGGAGAATGAGGGTTGGAGTTGGGCTCAGGGTGGGGGTCCCATCAGGCACCGCCTTTTTTTTTTTTTTTTTTTTTCTTCCTCTGCCTCTCCTCCCGTCCCCAGGGGCCTTTCTTTCCCCCACAACACCCCTCTCCCCCATCCTCTGGTGCTGTGGCCAAGGGCCGGGAGTGGGGGGGAAGGGTTTAGGGCAGGGGGGCTACTTATCTAGCGTGAGGGCAGGCAAGATGAGAGCCCCAGCCCTTCTGGCCACTCCCTTAATGATGCAGCTGCCCCTAGTGGACACTCTGCAGGATAGCTCTCCTCTGCAGGCTTGCTGCCCCCAGTGGCCACTCTTAGTATAATGTCCCTCTGAACATCCCCTCTGTTTCCATGTTATAGAAAACAGTCCCTTTGCCAGCGCTTCCAATTGTCTTGGCACAGCCAAAACCTCACCTTGCTTTCAGTTAGAAGAAGAGGAAGATGCATGCCAAATTTGGTGGTCCTAGCTCTTACCATATAGGAGGAGTTTTTGAACAAGTGTACTTGCAGACAGACCCACAAATCTCTAAAATATATAGAGAGAGATATGCACGGAAACTTGCCCAAAATCAGCATCCATAATACGGTGCTTTCGGTACAGAATAATTGTCTGTTGCTAACTGTTGTACCTCCTATTCACTACCTGGAAAATAGTAGATTCCAGGAATTAGGGGTTTGGGGCGTTAATAAAAGACTTTTTAAAATTAATCTCATGGTTAACCAAATAAGTGTGTGTTTGTTTGTTTGGGTTTTTTTAAGTCTGTCAGAATCCATCTGAGTTCTGTCTGAATTGTTGGTGGGGGATCCCCACTACTTAGTCCATTATTTTAACTAAAGGAGATTTGGAGTTAGTTATTTCCTTAGCAATATGTGAATGGGAGCAATGTTACACTTTTTCTTTTGGTTCATCTATTAATGTGTGTGCAGAAGTAACAAATATATTTTAATACATATTGTTGGCGTTATCTGGTAGAGAGATTCTTTTAAAAAAAAAACATATATACCTCAAATACAAAATACAAAAAATTTTGGATGGAGTTCAAAGAACTTGGCCTGTACTTGACCTTAGGGTTTGTGCTGCAGCTTGTAAACTTTCTAAAAAAAATTTCCCTGCTCAGCTTTTTCCCTATTTGAAAACATCCCTATATCAGGCCCCCTCAGCAAATGTTTTAACTTTGCTCCCTACCTTTTTAGGAGGACGTTAGGAAGTGTTCCCACCAGTTTTTTGGGGTTTTTTTTGTTTGTTTGTTTGTTTGTTTGTTTGTTTGTTTGTTTGTTTGTTTGTTTAAATAGCTTGTAACCATTACCGTATGTGAGCTTTTATGGAAAGACTACATCTACCAAAGTTTTACATACCTCTTTGAACGCTCCTCCCCCTTCCCCCCCCCAGATTCTTCCTTTTCTTCTCCAAATGGTGCTTTTCTATAGACTGATTTCCTGGCACTCTTCTCTATTCTTCAAGTTTCCCTGTCTCCTGTGGGCTCCCTGATTTTTTTTTTTTTTTTTTTTTTTTTTCCTTTCTCAGTTTCTTCCCTATTTCAAAAATATCCTTACATCGGGCTCTTTTAGGCAACCAGTCCATGATCTTAAGGTTCCTGCTTTTTTCATTTCTGAGATGTAGGCTGTACAATGTCTGTTTTAGAGGAAACATTTCAAAGTGACATACTGAATGTTTATAAACAGTATTACAAAAAGAGATGGCATAGATAGCGTAAGAGTTAAACATATAGGTTCCTAAGATTAAACTGAATGTAGGAGCCAAGTAATTTATTCTTCAAGAGTTGCTTTACTGAGAATGATCACAAGATACGTAACACAATATCTTACTGTATATAATTTTTTATTCCGGTACCCTTCACCGACTAGTTGAGAGTAAATGCATGGTACTTAATTAATGGTGCAGATGAAAAGCTTGTATTTGTAAAAGACATGTAATTGACAAGAACTATTCAGAGCAACACAATAGCAAATTACTTAGTATTGTTGACATTGCACTTGACCTTAGGGTTTGTGCTGCTGCTTGTAAACTTTTTTAGAAAGGAGAAAGAATAGTCAAAGTGGAGAAATTGGCAGCGTAGACACTAATTATAGCTTACTTTAGTTCAAATAGATATACTCTTATTTACTAAAGAAATAACATGGTTACCAAAGCAATGAGCATTGCATAAATGCCTAAGCAGAGAGAAAGGTAGAAGTAGGGGCAGGGAAGAATTTAAATCCTTAGATTGTTTGGATATGGATGCATTTTACATAAAAGCAGAAACTGGTATTTTGAATTTCTTGTGTTGAGGAATGTAAGTTGAGCAAAATTTACCCTTTTATTAATCTGCCAAATGTCACTCCTTTAAATTATTGTATTTCCTGATACAACTCTGATCATAACATTATTATTGACACATTTATCTTTCACATGGAGCTATAAGCGCATTGGTAGTCTGCACTATGGTTTTCTGTTCAAGCAGAATGGTTATAGTTGTATTATATAGCAGCGGTAAATGCCCTAAGCAGTCTTTCATCTTAATTAGAATTGTGAAGAACTCACACAGGTGGATATTTTTAATTTCAAACCTCTCTAAGAAAATCACAGTGTGACATAGGATGCCGGAAGAGTATCCTGTTCATGTGGAAGGAAAATTATTTAATAGATTTCCCAGGTGATAAGAACAGTTAGCAGATTTTGGCAAAATTAACCAACTTGCTTAAAATTTTGTACCTGTAATAGTTTTCATCTAGATGTGTTTTTTCCTTAAAATTAGGTGCTTGAATTTAGAATGATAGGGAAGAAAAAATTCTTCTTGCTCAGTGATCTGAAAGGTTATATGTTTCTCACTGTAAACAAATAATGAATTATAGAGCATTTGAAAATGAGTACTTGATTACAGTGTAGGAATTTTGGCTCTTTTTGTGTGTGTGTGTCAGTTTGTAATACTGCCATGTATTGGAGTTCTTGGTTTTCTATGCCATTTTGCAGTTTCAAACTTACTTTCATATGGATTAAACAATCATGAAATCTTTGAATAATTTCTGTCTGTTTCTAGCAGCATAGAAAGCTTTTTTTTTTTTTTTTTTTTTAAATGTCTGTATGCACAGCATACTCAACTTTTTTTGAAATAATAAACCTTCTGTTGCACCTAGCATTGGCCACTGTCAGAAGACAGGATACTGGGCTTGATGGACCTTTTGTCTGAACCAGTATGGCCAGTCTTATGTATATTGTCCAGATCCCTTCTGTAGATCAGTGAACATGGAATGGGTGAAAGTTTGTGTCCTTCTTGAGAGAGTTTCAGATTTGTCACCTGATCTCTGACTTCCTAAGTAAAATGAGAGACTTTATTCTCTTTAAAATCAAGCATGTATGCATAGCTATTGGGGGGGGGGGAGTAGTCTGTCTACTTATGACTGAACTTGATAATACAGGGCAGTTTTATTTAAAAAAAAAAAAAAAAAGAAAAGAAAAGAAAAATCAGTGCACACTATTTTAAAATAGAGCTTGGTTTTGCTGGGTCCAGTGGCCAGCAGTTCAGAAGCACCAATTCTGCAAGGAAAAAAAAAATTCTGCACAGATCATTAATTCTGCATTGGACAGTGGTGCAAAATTTCTCCAAGAGTATCTTGAGAATTATCACCCACTGCTTCATCCAAGAGAATTTGGTATTTTGTACTGATTAATAGAGTTAATACGTAGAATACTTCATATATAGTAATACAATATTATCTTGATTGGGTAAATATTGAAAAATATTAGCTTATTTTCATACTGACTGGGTGAAAAATACTATTTTAAAAATGTCCAGTTGTCTTCCTCCTCTTATGTATTCTATTTTACATATTCAAGCTTTGGCTCTGTTAACAATTAAAAATTACCTGCTAATGGTGACTTCTTTAAAGAAAGCAGATATGTAAAATAGTTAACTAATAGACTCTAATTTTAGGTTAGAAATGTGTGTTAAATTAGGGTTTGGGCACAGAATCATAGCATTTGTGCTCTTTTTTTACTTCCTCTTGCAAAACACTGCTGGTAATGTCACATCTACTCTTGCGCAGTACTGCTTTCCCTATAGAACAGTGGTTCTCAAAGTGTGGTCCACGGATCATTAGTGGTCCATGACTACTTTGCAGGTGGACCGCAGGCTCAGGGCTCGCCCTCCTCTGCAGCGAGGAACCTGCACTGGTGCTCTAGCAGCACACTCTCCCTCCTTCACCCCCCCGACAGGCCGGTGCCCCAGTACTGGCTTCTTGCTGTGTGAAGGGGCGAGCCTTGCAGGCCAGATCCAGCTTGCAGGGGGGACCATCCTTCTCATGCCCAGACCCCATACTCCCACCCCATTCCTTCACTCTCTCTCCCACCCAGATCCCCTCCACTCCGCTTCTGTACCTACCTCCTGGTCAAATCCTGTTCCCCCCCCCCCCCCACCCACTTTATCATCATGGGTGGTTGGCTGGTGATCTGCAGAAAGGTTTGCATTGAGCGGGGAAGGGCCACAGGTCAAAAACTTTGAGAACTACTGCTATAGAAGAAGCAGTGATTTAATGTTGACAGAGTATGTGCTGTTTTATTTGAATGTTGAAGCTACCTAAAGGAAAACTATTGTACAGTACAGTGACATTAAGGTGCTCTTAAGTCTACTACTAGGTGTGTCCTAAGGTGGGAGAAGTAAAGAGAGCTGCTTACAAATTGCTTTAAAAATATTAAAAATGTATATTCTGTTCTAGTACATCTGTTGGCACTAACTGAGAAGCCAAAATTGAGCTTGAAATATATATGCTCAGAATTAGATAATTGTAACTGTTGAAAACAAACGTGAAACTCCTCTGCAAAACTTGCTCATGTAGATGGAGGCAGAAGGGTCATTAAGAAAAAGTAAAGCTCTTGAGATAAAAGCAAATCTAGTTGCCTGTCTTAACTGGAAACCTTTATTCATTCCTGGAATCCTCTTATTCAGTCTGTGGGTGGAGTTCCTTCTCTCAAAGAACCATAAAATAAAAGAATTCTGAATTTTCATTGAGTCCTTAATTATCTTATTTGTCATATTTTTGCAAGATTCAAAAATGTCTTTTTACTGCATATTTTAAAGGTTCTCAGTGTCAAGAGCCCTGTGAATCAGCCAGGGGAGTGATGCACTGAGGTATTTGGATTTCAAGTGAAGACGTTAGTAGTGCATAGTTAATAAGGATGTAATAGTCTTGTCCTTTAAACAATTAACCGATAAGCAGGTGCTTGTCAGTTAACACTATCGACTACATGCAATACCCCACCACATGGCTCTGCAGTGAAATTTTTTAGTGGGCTTGCCGACCGGTTGGCTCAGTCCTGGCTTGTGCCAGGTCCCAGCAACTGCCCCTGCTGCTGCTCTGCATTATTAGGGAACTGAGCTCGCCTTCCTGCGTGCCAGCTCCCCAGACCCTTAATAATGCAGAGCCGCAGTGGGGATAATTGCTGGGACCTAGCTCGAGCCAAGACTGAGTGCTTGCAATGCTAACCCTTATCAATTAATCATGTAGTAGAAACATTTTTCGTCAACTACATGATTAACGAATTACACACTTCTTAATATCCCTAATAGTTAATGTCTACAACAGAAATGCGTCTACCCTAAAAGTAGTGCCAGTAACACTGTGTGGTGTGTGTGGGCAGGGAAGTTTCTTGTGATTAAATAAATTTATTTCAAGTAAGATTAATTTTGGATTTTGATCAAATCTCTGGGATTAGCACCCACTATCTTGAAACTTTCAATAGAAATTTCAGAAGGCTTTCTGTTTATACTTCATTTGTTGTTGCAAAAGGATATACTGGTTCCATTTTGTTGGTGTATGAACAGAGATGAGAAGAAATGAATATGAGCAGGTTTGTGGATATGCATGATTTCAAGCCTCAATTATTTCTTGTTTCTTCAAAATATTTGTACTTACAATGTTTCTTTCAAAACTTTCAGTGCTGCATTTGATACAGTCCTTGGGATAAATGTTGCAGTAAAGAAGCTGAGTCGTCCGTTTCAGAACCAAACGCATGCAAAAAGAGCGTATAGGGAGCTTGTTCTTTTAAAATGTGTCAATCACAAAAACGTAAGTTATGTTTCGTAATAATTTAATTTATTTTCAAATAGTGCTCCCACTAGATGCTGCAGTATTGTGATTGTATGTGTGAAATAAAACCAGTGAAATAAGAAATAAGATATGTTACTAATAGACCAGTCTAGTGTGACTATCAAAGTTGAGCGATAAAGTAAATAAGTGTAAAAAGAGAAACTGAATTTTTGAAACTTATTGTCTTGTTCCATGTTTAGTGTATAAAAATTCATAAATTTAAGATTTTTGTTTTATTTTTCTTTATAGATAATTAATTTGTTAAATGTATTTACACCACAGAAATCACTTGAAGAATTTCAAGATGTGTAAGTACTTCTTAGGCTTTTCTTGATTAATGTTGTCTTGAATTTAGAGCAATATTCTATGCTACAACTTTTCTGTCTGTGAAGAAATAAGGTACATAGAATAGAATCCTGGTTGGTAATTAATATTTACATGTTACAATGAGCTCCTTGAGAAAATATATAGCTATCATTGTTGTGGTATGTGTGTAGTAATAGAAAATAATAGGAAAAGTAAAAAGAATGTTCCTCTTTTCATCAGCCACCTTTTACTGACTGCATATGGATCTGTAATTATCACAGTTGTTTTCCTTTAGATAGGACAGCCAAATAAATCACTTCAGGCCAGTAACTTAATGTAGATACCTGACATGGTTTTCTGAATTTAAGCACCCAGAGCCCCAATACTTTCAGCCTCAATTAAAGCTGACTATATTTCTTGTACATGGCAGTAAGACATTTATCAAAGTATTCAAGGCTCCAATCACTGTGATGTTAATGTTTGTGTAGAAGCAGCTTTAGAATGGATTTATTTGATGATGGGATTAAAAAAAGGATAGTACATAAACTTGGAAATTAATAATTGTTCTTTATTTCAAAAAACGCTTTCCCTAATTTTGTTGATGTTAAGTCAGGACATAATGAAAAAAAATCTCAATGTGACATGTTTATTTTTTCATTCTTCTTCAAGGAGTGTTCCTGTGGATGTTCCACCTTAGGTGTTTTGGCGTTGCAGCACGCCTGGCCGGAAGATTTTACTAGCAGTGGCTTTGACAGCTAACTCGCAGAAGTGCTACATGCGCTAGGCAGCTAATGCGCATGCACGAGATACGGTCACGTCAGTTCCTTCTCTGCCACTGGCGGCGTCGGTCAGAACCCACAGTGCACTCTGCAGATTTCTCCTCAGAGACAGCTAGTCTTTTCCTTTACTTAGCCTTTTCATAATATTTTTATTATATTTTTACTGTCCTCCAAAAAAAAAAAAAAAGCCCAAGTGTCTCCCTCAGACACGGAGGCGGGTGCGGACTCCGCGCCCCGCGCGTCCCCTCAGGGGGACTCCTCTCTCCTGCACTGAGGAGTTTCTTTTCCCTCAGCTTCAGTTCCAGCCTCCTCACGTAAGGCTGAGAGAGATTTTTTTTTTTTTTTCCACAGATTTAAAAAAATTGTCTTAATCTTTTTTGCAGCATTCTCTCAAGGGGGGGCTCTGTTTTCTCCCCTTGGGCTGTCAATCAGCTGCCAGACTAGCACACTCAGTGCATACATTGTCTGGACAATTACAGCGCAGTTTACTGTCATCAGTGGAAATTTGGCAGCCGTGGCCAGGAGAGCCAGAGGGTTTTCAGCTCAACCTGTTCTCCCTCAAACGTTCCCTCAGACTAGTGTCGGACCCTGTGTGATGGGGTGCGGTCACAGACGACCCCTGGGGGGTGCCTCCTGGGGTGCTGATACGGCCACTGCCAGTCACCTTCCCGCTCTCTGGGGCTACCCACTGCCTTGTCCTGCTGGGCCAGCTCCGCTGGTCTCCCCCAGCTAAGGCCCCGAGTTGAGGTCCCTGCCCCCACCGAGAAGCAGTACAGACACTGAACCACTTCAGGTCTAAGGAGAGTGCGGGTTAGGGTTCAGCCTCCTGAGAGAGCACTCCCCAGATGGGGATCAAACACCAAAGAATTAGGTAAGCCCCCTTTAGCAGTGAAAGGGGGAATGTGCACCTGGTTGCCCCCCCAGGTAACAATCGCTTACAGTGGATTTGATAGAAAATAAAAATAGTTTTATTAAGTTGAAGCAGTAGGATTTAAGTAGTAATAAGTGAAAGTAGGCAGAGCAAAGTAGGTTACAAATCAAAAGAAACAAAACCACTTGACTAATTCTACATTGAAACCTCAGTACAAACTTAATCAAACTCACCCTAAAACCTCTTTTCCAGCTGCCCCCCCAAACCAGGGCTGACTTCCCCACCCTGGGGTCTCAGGCTCCTTCCTTCAGGTGCAGCCTAGCCAAAAGACCTAGACTTCTCTGCTCCTATTCTTTTTGTTAAAGGATTGAGGCCACTCCCTACCAGTCACTGCTCAGGCTGAAGGACAAAAAAGATAATTTAACAGTTGAAGGTAACACCCTCCATGTCTCTAATTCATACATTTGAAACTCACAAATTATTCCCCACTCCCTGTGTCTAATTTTACACACACAAATGATACATACAACAGAGTAAGATAAAAAGAACCAGCGGGTCATGACATGAAGATCGATGGGTTACATGAAATAATTTGCTCAAACCACCTTTGAGTTATGTATATTCATGTCCATGAGACCATTTCATAAACTGTGGCCGGGGGGGGGAGGGGGGTCCGTCACACCCTGGTCACCCCTCATCCCCGCTATTACTATCACCAGTGGCGATGTCAGATAAGGCAGTTCCCTCCTGCCGCAGCTGCGAGCTCTGCCTCTTCCAAACAGAAGAGAGCACATGTAGCAGCAAACAGGGAATCCCCTTCACACAAGAGAGGGTGTTCCCTGAATCCTAAGCCAGCTCTGTCCCCCGCTGGGGCTCCGGACAAGCGCTTACCGGGGCAGCATTCACCCACAGAGCCCCAAGGGTCTAAGGACCTGGCCAATGTGCCTAAACATGTTGATAAGCCCAAGCCTGTCACGGCTGAACAGCACAAGGCTATAACAGCATCGTCAGTCCTACCGACACCAAGAAGTGCTGTACATAAGGGACCTGCAGGGACCACAGCGCTGTTACTGCCCCTAGCACCTGCGTCATCCCCTCTGCTCATGAAGCCAAAGCATACACCAGCACAATATTCTTTTACCACTTGTGCCTCCTTTTTGCCCTTATATGTCCAGAGACCTATGCTCTCTTCAGTGCCCGCAACCCCCTTGTTTGGCACTGATTCCTCCCCCCCGCTCCAAGGGGTTTTCCATGTCTCTGACTGGCACTTCCATACCGCCGTTATCTGGTGAGGAGGATCAGGCTTCTATCATGACCTCATCATGAACTCCTCCCAGACACTCTATGCTGAGGTGCAAATTCTTTCGCTCACAGCCAGCCTTACCACAATGGCAACCTGCGCATTGGCTACCACCACCTATGCTGGTGCCCCCCACGTGGCCCTACCGAAACCCCATGGCACCTTACAGGACTCAGCAGCCACAGTATCTCCATGTTGCTCAGCTTCGCTCCAGGCCTATATCCACTGTGTCCCTTGAAGCCTCAAGGGAGCAGACAGACTTCAATCAATCACTAAGTGACGAAGAATCCACTACTTCCTGTCACCCACTTACACAGATATCTCCTCCATCCCCAGGGGACACACTCATGCTTCCGCAAGCCCTATCTGGGGACGATTTCAAGGCTTTCCAAGACCTTTTCAAGAGGGTAGCTGAGGTCCTCGAGGTCTCGTTAACCGCAATGCGAGAGACCCAGCATAAATTTATGAGCATCCTCCATACCTCTCTATCCACGAGGCTCGCCCTCCCCATGGACCCCACCCTCATGGACCTAGCCAAGAACTTTGGCAAATACCCACCACCGTTCACCCAGTGGGCAAGAAGGTGAATAGGAAATATTACATGGCTCCTCAGGGTGCTGAGGTTTATTCTTACATCCCTCCCCTAACTCTATAGTAATTGAGGCAGTGAATCAGAGGAGCAAGCAAAACATTGCCAACTCCACCCCTCCTGATAAGGAGTAGAAACGTCTAGACATAATGGGCAGATGGTCATACTCCTCTGCCTCCCTACAGCTACGTATTGCTAATTACACCGTGATGATGGCAAAATACACTCATCACATATTTGAGCAAATCGCAGATTTTATTCAATTCCTCAGAGGAAAAAATAGAACAAATGACAGCTAATACCAGTGAGGGTCTCCTGACAGCTAGAATAGCCCTCCAAGCTCCTTTGGACTCAGCTGACAGCTTTATGAGCCCTTGCCGTTTCTGTGGTGATGAGAAGAGCTTCCTGGCTCCACCTCTCTGGTTTCCCAAAGGAGGTCCAGATGAAGGTGAAAGACCTTCTGTTCAAGGGCCCAAAGCTCTTCACTAATGGCACAGATGCTTCTTTACATTCCCTGAAAGACTCCAGAGCCACACTTAAAATGCTCCAGGCTCCTGCACCAAAATGCAAACAAAACAAACCTTACGTTCAGAGATACAGACTTTCCCTCTTTGGTCATTCTCAAAGACCATATGACCCTAGAAAGCGCCAACGTCAAGGGAGAAGGCAGCAGCCAGCCGATCAACCCACTCCATCTCAGTCCTCTAACTCTAGGCAAACATTTTGAAGGTCTGGTCGAGAGCCGTCAGATTCATCTTCCCTCACCCAAGCCTCCTATCACCCTATTATCCAACCACAGATTAGCACTGTTTTACCATCAGTGGTGCCTCATAACTACAGACAAATGGTTCTGGATGTGATAAAGTTCGGATACAGCATCCCCTTCCTATTTCCTCCCAAAACCCAAACACCCACCCCATCCCTCTTCAGGGACCCATCTCACAAAGACTATTCTGTGTCAAGAGATCCACCACTTGCTCCATATCAATGCAGTAGAAAGAGTTCCACAACAATATCAAAACACCGGCTTGTATTCCTGGTATTTTTTTTCCACAGAGAAGAAGTCAGGGGGCAGAAGACCCATCGTCCCATTCTTGATCTCATAGCTCTCAACAGATACATCCTGTACCAACACTTCAAGATGGTTACCCTCCCTCAACAAAGATGACTAACTGGCGACTCTTGACCTCCAAGACGTGTACTTCCATGTGCCCATATACCCTGCGCACAGGAGGTATCTAAGATGCACAGCAAGGGGACAACATTTTCAGTATACAGTACTACCTTTCGGCCTATCCACAGCGCTGAGGGTCTTTTCCAAGATCTTGGCAGTTGAGGTGGCCCACCTACGAAGACTGGGAGTGTCAATTTATCCATATCTCAATGACTGCCTTATAAGGGGCAATTCGTTCCAAGAAACGCAGTCACAACACCATGTCTCTGTTCTGTTCACTTGCCCTCCAAATCAACCTCTCCAAATCCAGCTCCAACCAACAAGAGTTTACAGGAGCTGAACTCGATTGCATCTGTGCTGTTGCATCCTTACCCCATCACAGGTTCCTCGCAATACTACAACTAGTACAACTTCACACCACAGCTCCACAACTTCCTGCCAGGTTGTCCCGCATGCCAGATTACACATGAAGCCTCTACAACACTGGCTGAGCACAGTATACAGCCCTTGGGTAAACAGCCTGCACAAGCTGGTCTCCCTTCCAAACGTGGTCAAATGGTCCCTTCAATGGTGGTCAGAATCACAAAACGTGTGCACTGGGGTCCCCTTCCACAGGCAAGCCCCATCATTCCCCATCACCACAGACTCATCGCAACAGGGCTGGGGAGCTCACCTGGGTACCCTCACCACACAAGCACGGTGGACCCACCCAGAGACCACGATGCACATCAGTGTGCTAGCTTCGGGCAGTATACTACACCTGCCAGCATTTTGTGAATTGTATTTTCAACTCCACGGTGCAGATCTTCACGGAAAACCAAGCTGCAATGTTCTACATAAACAGGCAGGGAGGGGCGAGGTCCTACCCCCTCTGCAGAGAGACAGTTTGGTTATGGACTTGGTGCATTGCTCACAACATAATGTTACTTGCCTCACATCTCCCCAGCAAAGACAGCATAACCACAGGCAGCCTCAGCAGGAACTTTCCTGTGAGCCACAAATGGGAACTAGACCCCATCATTCTGCATCAAATCTTTATGGAATGGGGCTTCCCGCAGATTGACTTGTTTACCACCAGTGTCAACAAAAAGTGTCCACGCTACTGTTCGCATGCAGGCATTGGAACACAATCCCTAGGGAATGCATTCACGATACACTGGGGGACAGCCTTACTATACGCTTTTCCCCCATACCGCTTCTCCATCAAGTATTCACCAAGGTGCACTTAGACAATGCCAATGTCATACTGATAGCGCCAGACTGGCCGAGGCAAACGTGGTATATACAGACCTATTGCAGATGTCAGCCGAGTGCTCCCAGCGTCTCCCCCAGCTCTCATATCGCCTCACCCAATGTTGCAGTTGCCTTCGGCATCCTCATCTCCACACCCTGAACCTTCAGGCCTGGCTCCTCAATGGCTCACTTCACTAGAAGCAGAATGTACAGGCAAAGTCCAGCATAGCCTTAGCAGTCAGAGAACATCCACTCCCAAAACTTACCTGTACAAGTGGCGTTGATTCTCCACCTGGTCTCGCCTCCACAATCTCGACCCATCTTCCACTCCATTACCCACAGTCCTGCAATACATAACCAAACTCAAAAACTTGGGGGTTTCAGTCAGTTCCCTGAAGGTTCACCTTTCTGCCATAACCACTTTACACCAGCCAATAGACAGCAAGTCGCTATTCACACATCCCACGACCAAAAAGTTCCTCAAAGGATTGCAGAACACTTATCCACCAATCAAAGGTCCGGCTCTGGCCTAGGACCTCAATTTGTTTCGGAGGGCCGTAAACCGTTTGAGGCTATGGCGACCTGCTGCAGGCTCCACCTTTCCATGAAGGTGGCCTTACTAGTGGCAATAAAATCCTCCAGGAGAGTCAGTGAAATTGCGGCTCTCATGGCAGACTCTCCTTTCACCAGTTTCCATAAGGACAAGATAGTCCTGCGGCCTCACCCTAAGATCCTGCCGAAGCTCCCCTCCTCTTTCCACTGTAATGAACCTATTAACTTACCAGTCTTTTTTCCCAATCCCCACACCAACCAGACAGAGGCCATACTCCACACACTTGATTTACGGAGGGCCATTGCGTTGTACCTGGAAAGAACCAAGCAAATTTGGAAGACCAACAGGTTATTCATATCAACCACCGAACGATCCCAGGGACTCCCCATCTCCTCCCAGAGGATCTCAAAATGGATAGTGGAATGCAAAAAAAAGCATATTCAGTCTTCGGTAAAGAACCACCTGCACAACTTGCAGCATCAACAGCCTGTGTACAGGGCATCTCCCTGTCCAATATATGCAAATCGGCCACCTGGTCCTCTACTCATACATTTGCTGCTCACTGTGCTGTGGACTCCTGCCTGTCCAGAGAAACTGCGTTTTGACATACAATCCTTACCACGGTCCAAAAAGACACTACACCGTCCCAATCTCCCACCTCCAGTGGATAAACTACTTGTAGTCACCTAAGGAGGAGCACCCACAGGGAGGGACACTCCTCGAAGAAGAGGAGAGAGAGCTACTCACCCTTGAACTGACATTCAAGGTGTGGGTATCCCTGTGGGTGCTCCACCATCCACCCTTTCTCCCCTCTGCTTCGGTATTATTTCCATACTTTTCCGGGGCAGAGAAGGAACTGAGGTGACCGTATCTCACGCATGCGCATTAGCCTCCTAGCACGTGTAGCGCTTCTGGGCATGTGCGAGCTAGCTGTCAAAGCCACTGCTAGTAAAATCTTCCGGCCAGGCGTGCTGCGGCACCAAAACACCTAAGATGGAGCACCCACAGGGACATCCATCTCGAAGAACGTCAGCTACTGCAGAGGGTGAGTAATCTTCTCTTCTGTCTGTAACTTTTGTTAACATTAAGGGACACAGCATCAACTACCAGTCCTGCTCTTAAAGTGTGTTTGATAGAATTGAAGGTTTTCATGGGCTTCTGCTCTTTTAATGTGTAAATCTATTTTAAAAAGTATATGTTTATTTCTGTTCTTTTCGTTGTTGCTGCTGTTTTTAGATCATTGTTTTAAACAAGTTGAATGATGACATTCAGCATTCCAACACTAATTTTTCAGTTACTTTTTTGGGGTCCTACTCCAAAATATGTTTCAATGTTAGTTATAAAATACCTGAGATTAAAAAAGTTCATCTTAAATTTCCTTATGCTGTAGGTATTTGGTTATGGAACTGATGGATGCTAACTTGTGCCAGGTTATTCATATGGAGTTGGATCATGAAAGAATGTCCTACCTTCTCTACCAGATGTTGTGTGGTATCAAACATCTCCATTCAGCTGGTATTATCCACAGAGTAGGTAGTGTTTTGATAGTGACATTGACAACTTGCATCTTTAAAGGTGGCATTTATATGAAATTTGTTTTTTTCTGGTTATCTTGTAAATCAGTATTTCATTTCTTATTAATTTTATTAACAGTAAAGTAAAAACTAGATCTAGTTTCAAGGACAGACCAGATGTGATAAACTCCAAAAACCATACTAGTTCTACGGGTCCTGAAACAGCATTTTCTGCAATTCTTTTTATTAAGTGAGACTAAATTTTAACGCTGATTAGGGGAAAATGTAAAATATTCATATTGATAGGTGAAGGAAGAAGAGTAAGGATGCTCCAAGAACCTTATGACTAAAACAAGAGAATAATTTATATTAAAAATGAAGTCTCTTAAAAATTATGTACAACAATAATATTAATAATCAGGGCTCGACAAACCGCTGTTTCTACTCGCCCGTGGTGAGTAGATTTCAGCCGGTCGCTCCGTGTGCCCCATTCACCGGCACTGCGCGCCTGCGCATTGCGGGGCTGGCAAGTAGCTCTCGCTGCAGTTTGTCGAGCCCTGTTAATAATAATAGTAAAATCAGTAAATGGATGCTCAAGATTTCAATGCCCTGCACAGCCAACATCCTGCCTTTCTGTAGCCCTGTTAGGCCTATTTTCTGTCCCAGTCTGCATGCCTAATCCTGCTCCTTTATGGATTCCAGTTCCCTGCATTCTTGCATTTTAATTTCTTCCATGTAATCCTGGAACTTCTTGCATTCACCCTCTCCTTCTTGGGGTCCTTGTTAAAACACAATCAAGAGAGTTTATAAATTCTGGAATGGACACAAAATTCCCTCATCTCACTGTTCCTCTGCTGTCAACAGATATCTGTGAAACCCACTGGCAAAATCTCCTATCCTTCTCTTGTGCTGGTGCACATAGAGGATGACCACTTACTGGTGGCATTGGTAACTCCATCACACCCAGTGGTAAAGGTCTCAGCAGTAGCGATCTGAAGGCTCCTACCCTGCTGATGACCCATGTAGGTGATGGTATGATGTCACATACTGGAATTTTGATCTTTTCAGTTTGACTTCTCAACCTAAGAAATTATATACACACTAAAATATTTTTAGCATAGTTTGTTGGCAAAGTCAAGCACTTAACTGTTGGCGACACAACCTTAACTGGTCTCCACAACCCTGATTTGATTCTTAGAGCAGGTCCATTCTGTGCACTGAATGAGGCAGTTCCTACATAAAAACCAAATATGGTATACTAAATACTAAGTATTGTATACTAAATATAGTATGTGATCATGTAATTGAAGAGTGATTTGTAGTGCATATATACAAGAGACCCTAATTAAAATTGTTTGGATAATCTTAATTCTGTCATTTCCTGACTTTTGAGTGCTTGACTTTGTAATCTTAATATAGGTTGAACCTCTCTAGTCTGGCACTCTCTGGTCCAGCAACGTCCATGCTTCGGCATGATTTTAATTAGCTGGATATGCACTAATCATGAGTGTGTCCAAGTTTACTGTGATCCCGTAAAGTTTGTTTACAGCCACCAGTCATGGCTCTCAGTGTTCTGTGCTGTTGTTTAGCTCTGATTTTACTCCTAGAACACTGGAACTGGAAGGGACCTCGAGAGGTCATCAAGTCCAGTCCCCTGCTCTCACGGCAGGATCCAGTACTGTCTATGCCATCCCTGTTAGATGTCTGTCTAACCTGCTCTTAAATATCTCCATCGATGGAGATTCCACAACCTTCCTAGGCAACTTATTCCAGTGTTTAACCACCCTCGTAGTTAGGAAGTTTTTCCTAATGTCCATCCTAAATCTCCTTTGCTGCAATTTAAGCCCATTGCTTCTTGTCCTAAATGTCTTCTAAGAGTTCAGTAAGCAGTTGGAAGTGTTGGTAATGCTGCTAGACCATATTGAACTCTTGTGGTTCGGCAAATTTTCTGGTTCGGCACCAATTAGGTCCTGAGGATGCTAGACCAGAGAAGTTCAACCTGTAATGCTCTTTCAAAGTGTTTTTGTGCGCATGTAACTTGTACATAAAGTAACTGAAAGAATGTACACAATGAATGTATATTTAGCTGCTTATGCTCAGTACTGTGTCGTAGCTTATAATGACTTGTATGGAAGGTTGTATGTTGTCTTTCAATATTTTGAGCCTAACTGAAATAATTTTTCTTTAGGATTTGAAACCCAGCAATATAGTAGTAAAATCAGATTGTACGCTCAAAATCCTTGATTTTGGACTGGCAAGAACAGCATGTACTAATTTTATGATGACGCCATATGTAGTAACACGGTATTACAGAGCACCAGAGGTTATCCTAGGCATGGGATACAAAGAGAATGGTAAGTTGCAGTAATGAAGAAGTAAACTTTTTATCTAAGGTGCATTCTCAGAAGAATCTCTGGCAAGACACTTAAGTCATCTTAATTTGTAACATGATGTTGGGTATACTGAGATTTGCAGAGTTAAACATTTGGTGGAAAAGCTTTTGTCTATACTTTGTGCCTTTTTCTCTATCACTTCTTCTCTCTTTATCCTACCCTTCCATTCTCACTTTCTTCACTCCACATTCTTCTTCATTCCTATTACCATTGCTCTGTCCTCAAAAATAAATACATATAATTTTTAAAAATCTAGCAGAACCATCATAGGTTAATAATTAACTTGTTGTAAGGTCTCTTCTTTCCCCTTTTTACCACCTACATATTTGTTGCTTCGTTTCTGTCTTGTCTATTTAAACTCTCTGGGCCAGAGAGTTTAATTTATATAATCCTAGGTCTGTGTAGCACCTAAGACTCTTGGAACACTGTATTATTAATACATTTTAAGCATCTTAAAGCTCTCAGGAAGGCAGTGTTCTTGAACTTCATTCCCTCATCAAAAAAAGTTTTCAGCTGATTATCAGGCAGGTAATACCCTGTATTCTAATCTAGACCTTCAGCCCAGTGCATCCCTTTTCTTCATCTTCCTTAGCCTGGATTAGCATATATGGCCTGGGAGCATACCTTTTCTGAGTTGCAAAGCTTTGTTGTGATTTCTAACCTGGATGACAGAATTTTCCCAAGTGAGATGTCATGATGGTCTATCTGATATGAAGGGCTGTTGACAGCACAGTAATTTAAACATATAAAAATAAAGAGTACTTGGTGTGGATCAAAAATGTTTATTTAATAAGTGTATAGTAGAATCTGTCCTGAATTGGACAAGAACGTTCAAAATAACATTTAGAATAATAAACTAATCTATAAAACTGTAAATATGCAGTTTACATTTTAAAAATTAAAAAAAAAACTGTGTGGTAATTTTAAAACATTCTTTAATCTTTTATCCTTGTTGCGCCTAACATATGATAGTGGATATCTGGTCTGTTGGGTGCATAATGGCAGAAATGGTCCTCCATAAGGTCCTGTTCCCAGGAAGAGATTGTATCCTTCTAAACAGTGGTTTCAGGGATTATAAATAAAAGTAATTGAAGATTTAAGAACTGATCAGAAAAGCATTTTAGAGTTAAAGAAAATCCAAAAATTTGAGGCCTACATCACACAAATTAATTACTATAAGTATAAAACATTAAAAAGTGTCTGTTCTGTACTGTTGAGAAACTCATGTGTTAGTAGTTTGTTTTTCTGCCGCCTTGTGTTTTTATTGTAAACAATAGGGTTTTCACATTTTTTTCCCACTTTTATTCATGACACTTCATAATTTGATCATTTCATTTTTACTTTCAGTTGATATCTGGTCAGTTGGGTGCATCATGGGAGAATTGGTGAAAGGTTGTGTGATATTCCAAGGCACTGATCGTATCCTTCCCTAGTCATCCCTGAATCGTTTTTTCACATCCACCAAAGATGCACAATTATTTTTACAGTATTTATCTATATAAATAATAAAACAAAATATTTCACTACTATATTTTAATGATCTATTGTAATGTTTGAAATTAGTGTCATTGAACTTCCTTCTTTTTCCTACTTACTTAGCATCATTTAACGTAATCCTTATTGCTAGAATACTTCCTATTCATATTAATAACTTCTCATTTTGTAGCTTTAAACAGATACTGCTAAGTTAAAAAGAAAATTTCCTTGTCAGTGTTTGCAATAGTTAAATCATTAAAACTGAAATCTTAAATTTACTTACCACATTTTGCTTCTAACATTTCTGTGTTTGCACAGTGAAAATAATCCTATTCTCAGTAGTTTGTTTTTAGTCAACGGTTCTTTTTGTTTGTTTTTATGGTTCTTGTATAATAGCACACCACAGTGCTGCAGTGTCTCACTTGCAAATGCTGCAGAAGGGGGACATACATTTAAAAGCAAATACCTTTTTCTTTTGGAATTTCTCTTAACATTATGGAAACATTTGTATGGGTTTTGGGGTTTTATAAAAGTTTGTTCTTACAAACTTGACATCTTGGTCCGAATTTTTCTCAACAATATCTTATTTTAATATATAATAGGAATTCTGTGTGATCTAGTGTCTCTAATATATATGCATCTAGAATGTTTTAGATGTTTCAAGTTGCCATGACCTGTAAGGATCAGGAAAGACTCTTAACTCATTAAATATATCTTGTTAAACTGTCTTTGCCAATAGATGTACTGTAAAAAAATTAATTTGATGTATTTTGAAGCCTTTTTCTATAGGCAAAGTACAAAAGATAACTTATTTACTTGTTTCCAGTTTATAATGTAAAATTTGCAGACTCAAATAGGGAGAAAATGTAATTATTCAAAAAATGAAGGGCTTAATGGAACATCTAATGCTGCATCAATACATAAAAATTTCTTTCCCTTTTTTTTTTTTTTTTTTTTAAACCCCTATAAAGTAGATTCTGTGAAGGGTAAAACCTCTTTTAAAAACAAATACATAATTATGTAGGAATTTAAATCTGAATGCTAAATTCATGACACTAATCTTCAGAAGCTGATTAACATGCATTAATTTAATAGCACAAAATAATTAAGATACATTTTTTTCACCTCTTCTTCACTTGCATATTTGTTTTATCCTTCAAAGCCTTTAGACCAACCTAACACAATTCTTCATGTATGTTGTATATCTTCTCACTTGCATGTTAACATTGATTATCCTGATTGCTGTCTTGATTTATTCATAAATAAATCAAGGGAATTTTTTTTCATACCTGTCAAATATGTATACAATTTTCCTTTCTGGAAGGGTAAATAAAGCTCCACCAATCTATATTTAATGTAACACATACTATCTATATCAGTGGTCTCCAACCCTTTTTAACCACAAGATCACTTTTTCAATTTAAGTGCAATATAAGATCTATCTCATACCTAAATATCTTTGCCCCGCTTCCTTCCCTCCCTTTCTTTGAAGCTCTGCCCCTTCTCCACCCCTTCTCCGAGGCCTCACCCTGCTCACTCCATCCGCCTTCTTCCCCCAGACTATGGTAGGGGGTTGGGGTGCAGACTCTGGTCTTGGGCCAAGGGGTTTGGAGTGTGGGAGAGGATCCGGGCTTAGCCCAGGGTAGGGGATTGAGGTCCAGGAGGGGTTTCAGGATGCACACTTTGGGAAGGAGTTTGGGTGCAGGGAGACTCACATCTGAGGTAGGAGGTTGGGTGTAGGAGGAGGTTCAAGGCTGGGACGGGGGTTCAGGAAGCAGGCTCTGACTGGGCACCATTTAACTGAGACAGCTTCTGGGTGTTGGAGGAGTGGGGTTAAGGCAGGCTTACTCCTGCCTGGCCCTGCACCACTCCTGAAAGGAACTGGCATGTACAGCAATGGCTCCATGGCACCGTGTGCTGCCCTTCATCTACAGGCACTGAACCCACAGCTTCTACTGGCCGTGGTTCCCCATTACGATGAATGGGAGTTGCAGGAGTGGTGTCTGCAGGCAAAGACAGCATGTGGAGACCCCCTACTCTGCCTTTCTTAGAGGCTGCAGGGATATGCTAGCCAATTCCAGGAGCAGCAGTTACCACAGGGATAATTACTCCAGCCACAACAGGTTAAGCATTTTAGAACTCACTACTCAAAGAATTAAATTTAAGTGTAAGAGAGAAATGACAATTATGAAATGCACAGACCAGTCACAAACCAAAAAACACACTTTGCAAGTAGTACAAGAAGTAATTACAACCCCCCACATATGTGTTGTGTCCGGAGATGAGTGAAGGATAGTTGGTGGTTGTGAGAATGTCAGTGACACACACAGTGTGTGAGAGTGACAGAGATTTGCACTGCCAAGCTCCCTCCATCCCCTTCTCACTGTGTGGAGATGGGGTACAGGAGTGGGGGGAGGAGGGACACCCTGACATCAGCACGCCCCCCTCTTTTCTCTCCCCCACACCTTGCACAGCAAGCAGGAGTCTCCTGGGGGGGGCAGCTCCAAGGCAGAGGTCAGGAGCAGCATGACAGTGGGCAGAGGGGCAACTGAAGTGCCAGTGCTTGATAGCTTCCTAGCCAAACCAGTCAGGATCACCTGTCAGAGGCTCCAGGATCTACCAGTAGATCCTGATCTACTGTTTGGTGACCACTAATCTATATTATAGATGTTGCTGGCAATGTTAACGTTGCCTAATGTTTTTCATTCTGAGGCTCCATTTCTAGCTGCTTGTAACTTTGTCAAACTTTAACCATTTGGGCTGAAATTTTCCATTCAAGTGTCTGCCTCAGATGTAGGGATGTCAACGTGTAGTCAACACACAATTAACCAATAAGCCTGGGCTTATTGGTGAATCCTGTTGAGTACATGTACTCCCCTCTGTTGCTGCTTCTGTATCAAAGATAGCAGTGCAGGGTGGCAGAGGGTTCCCCGGGAGTGGGCTTGGGAGTGCACTAGCTGTCAGCCGCACCCTTGGGAACTATTGAATAATAGGGTAACAGCTAAAATTTGATGTGGTTTCACAATTATTCAATTAACCTATCTCTAACATTCCTACTCAGGTGTATTTTTAAGATACAGCTAAAATGATTCAGTGGCTTCAGAGAATGAGATAAGAGCAAAAAAAGTGTATTTTTCTTCGGTAGGATTCTTACACCTGTTTCATTGAGAATCCCTAGGACAGCAGTTCCCAAGCACCATGGGGTCTGTGGACCAGCAGCGGGCCGCAAACTGCTGCTTGCTGGGCCACGCCACGCCACACCACACCACGCAGTCTTGGTCCTACCCGCTGGAGAAGTGTGCTGTGAGTGGTGCAGCGGGCGGGTGCTCTCGAGGTCTGTGCTGGGCCACTAGGTGCGTGCAGGCATGAGCAGCATGGGATGCAGAGAATTGCTGGAGTGAGGAGTGTGTGTGTCTGTATGTGTGTCATGCCTCGCAGCCCAGGGGAAGGCGCTGCCCGACCACAGCACAGGCTGCTCCAGGAGATCTGGAGCAGCAGCGCTATTCAGCCACATGCACGGAACAGAAAGTCTGCTAGTCTTTGCTTGCCCCTAAGCTGAGGCACCTCTATGGTCCGAGGCTGCAGCTCATGTGGGGAGGTATGAGGCAAGGGGGAGGGGTGGGGTATGGGCAAGAGCACCAGCCCCATCAGCGATTCCGGTGAGCTCGGGCAGTCGTGGCAACAAGCTGCTCTTCCGCATCCCCTGCCGGTAGGGCTCGGAGCACCCGGATGCCGGGGCTGGAGGAACTGTGTGACTGGCGGGTGGGTGGGAGGGCTGGCAGCTGCTTCAGTTGGCTGGGGCCAGAGGAACAGTGTGGCTGGCAGATGGGATTGAAGGTGGCTACTCTGGCTGGCCAGGATTGGAGGAACTGCATGGCTGACAGGTGGGTGGCTGTTCTGGGCTGGAGGAACCACATGGCTGGTGGGGAGGGCAGGCGTCTGCTCCGGTTGGCCGGGGCTGAAAGAACTGTGTGGCTGGCTGGCAGCTGGGTAGCTGCTCCAGCTGGCTGGGGCTGGGAGGAACCATGGGGTGAGAGTGGTGGCAGCTGCTCTGGCTGGCCAGGACTGGAGGAACCACATGGCTGATGGTTGGTTGGCAAAATAACGTGACATTTTAAAATTAATTGCCACAATGAATATGCAGATGTGAAAATTCATTATTTTCCATAATGAATATGCACATCAGTCTGTCAAAAGATTTTTAATGAGTTGGCCTGTCTGCGGTATAAAAAAGGTTGGAAACCACTGCCATAGCACCTCTACTATTTGCTACAGTCACTTGAACTCTAGCGGAGGGGGTTACTCTAATGCTAGGGATATATTTTTGACTGAGAAAAATCCCCCACATTTGGTCCAAGTGTGAGCCTCAGAAAATCATGGTTCCTGCAGCTCCCATTGGCCAGAAATAGCAACCTGTACCTGTGGCAGCGCAGGTAAATATAGCAGCAGCGGCCCACCAGTGGCAAACCCTAGTGAACTGCTGCCATTTTATTGCCTACTGCTGGATTAGAATCTGTTGAAGGACTTCTAGGAATGAAGTCTTATCAGTAAGATAAGTACAGCCTCTGCCCCAAAGGCTGCCATCTGCTTCTATGGATGAAATCTTTCGGGCTTTTACAGAGCATCCTGTGCACACCTTACATTACAAGTCAAGTTTCCATCTAGTCAGTGTTTCAAATGCAGAAATGCTACTATGCATAGCTTATTAAACTCAAGTTTGTAATGGCCTCAGTTCTAGAGTTAACAATGTTTCTACTTTCAACTTTGGTGTGGTTCTTTGGAGAAATCCAGGTCAAACAGTCATTGGTCCTGTTCAGTTCTTTATTAGTTACTGTTAGTCAATTTTTCCTGGGGCTATAATTGATGAAAGAAAGAGAAGTAGGCATTATGAGAGTAGAGACTGAGTGTGAAGTTTTATTAAGCCTAACCGGTGATAATTTTAAAGAGAAATGATCCTTTGAATGTAGTTTGGTAGAGCCTCTACCAGAGTGGGAACAATATTTTGTGTGTGTGTGTGTGTGTGTGTGTGTGTGTGTTCAACTTTCTTTGTGTGCACGTTGTTTTAGCATGAGTGAACTTTTGTGACTTTTTTATTTACCATGCTTTTTTATGTCCGTTTTCCATTTGAATGCATGGAACAAGCAATGTATTATAATCTCTGCATTAGAGGTCTATATTTTTAATATGCGTCCGTGCGCATCATTGATATGAAAATATTTCTGGCAGACATGCTGAAATTTAAGCACTTCTAACAACTTCTAAACAGATCTTTTTTTGTGCAAAGGCATGCTGTTTTGTTTAAGTTATAATCGTTAGCTACATAAATATGTATATAGAAAATGTTAGATGTGACATAACTAAATGTCTAACTTGTGAATGTTGACAGAGTTGGTGTTCAGCAAAATGTAGTATTGCATTAGAATCACAAATTCTGATTTCAGAAGATGATTAGGGATTCTTTCAGTAAAAAGGTATCCTAATGTTAGAACTTTGAGAGAAACTATCTTGTATTAGTTAATTTGCTATATATCAGTCAGTGATTATAGAAATAATACAAAAATGTATTTGTATAGTATTCTTCAGACATTCCAATGCATTTTATTTCATAGCATGCAATAAGATGTCTGATAGAGCCACATTGCTGAATGTTATCTGAACCCCAGACTGTGCAGAGAAGGCCAGAGGCTTTAGTTCTGCCCTAATCTGCATTTTTTTAAATACAAATAAGTAAAAAACCCATGACATTTCTAGCTTTATTCCAATAAAATATAGTAATTATAAGTTGTTCTCCTAACTACTCCTGAAGCATTCTGTTTATACAGCAACATATTGAGATTCACATTCCTAACCAAAGTGCTGTTTTAAAAGCCAGATAAATAAGACAGCTTTGACAGAGAAGGTGCACAAATATCTTTTAGATGTTAGGAAGATCCATCTTCTGAAGCATGTTTATCTCCTCTGATATTACATTGGAACTCTTAATAAGCTATGGTTGCACTACAGCTTAAGTAGACGTAAGATATGTTGCTCAGAGGTGTGAATTAACTACCTTCATGGTGACACAACTTACGCTGACTTAAGCACCGGTGTGAACAGCCCTCTGTCTGCAGGAGAGCTTCTCTTGCCGATTAGAGATGTAAAATAACGTTTAAACAGTTAACTGGGTTAAACATTAAGTTTAACCGGTTAACTGGGTTCCCATGCCATGGGTGGGTGGCTGGGCTGGGCCAAAGGCTGCACCAGGCTGGGCTGCTGGTTAACCAGTTACCTGGTAAGCACATTTTCTATGAGCAATATCTTATACAGTGCAGATTTTGAAAATTTTCAGCTACTTTTCCTAAAGATAGCATCCAGATATTGATCAATGGAATAAAGTTATTGAACAGTTAGGAACACCATCAGCAGATTTTATGAAGAAACTACAGCCTACTGTGAGGAATTATGTAGAAAACAGACCGAAATATCCAGGTATCAAATTTGAAGAGCTCTTCCCTGATTGGATATTTCCATCGGAATCTGACCGTGACAAATTAAAAAGTAAGGTATTTGGAGGGCCGGGGGAATCTTTCTAAATTGGTTCACTTAAAGTATATACAGTATGGGCAGAAAATGTAAACATGATGCTAGGGATGTAAGAGTGTAACTGTTTAAATGGTTAAGAGATAAGCATGAACTTATTGGTTTCCATAATTGTTGCATGCTGATTCTTGGCCCAGCTTCTGGATAGCCGGCTGCCACCCCATGCTGCTGGCTCTGTATCAGTCCCTGCAATGTGAAGCAGCAGCCAGCTGCCCTGGAGTTGGGCCAGCAGACAGGAGCCAGTACGCTCCAGGAGCCGCCTTATAAGCTGGTTCTGGTATGCACCAGCTCCTAGGGGGCTGGCTGCTGCCCCATGCTGCTGGCTCTGTATCAAAGCCTGCAGTGTGGGGCGGCAACCGGCACGCTGGGAGTTAGGCCAGCAGCAGGGAGCTGGTACACTAATAAGCTGGCTCCTGGTGTGCACTGACTCTGGCTGCCAGCCCTGCTTCTGGGAAGCTGGCTGTCACTCTGCATTGGTGGCTCTGCAGTATAAAGCTTATACTGTAGAGCCCGCAGTGCAACCATCTCCCTGGAAGTAGAGTGGGCAGTCGGGAGCCAGCTCTCGGCACGCACTGGCCCTGCTCCCAGGGAACCGGCTGCATGTAGGCTCTGCAGTACAAGCTTGAATGTTTGCTAAGTAAACTTTTGTGAACAGCATTTGATAATGAAAACTGATCTCTTTAGTTGATATCAATATGCACGTGTAGTTGTCCTGTTCATTTTAACTGTGTATTGATTAAACAGATCATTTTGTTCTAAATTACTGGTATGTTAAGCTTGCCTGATGCATCTACCTCTTGGCCACGTGCAATGGTAATTCTATGTAAAAGCCTCAACAGCAGGCAGCTTAAATTTGTTATAACTATGATACCACATTGCATAATAATATCAAATACCTATTAATTTCACTTGTGTGAGTAGTAGTAGACCGTAAGCATACAGGTATCTAATGTACCATAAGCAATAACACTCTATCAAAAGGGATTAGTGATGTCAAGTCAGAAGAACTAAAGCTTTCTTTTTGCTATATTAATACCTATATTTAAAATAGTGCACTGTTATATTCGAAAGATTAGTGCCATCCAAACCATGGTCTAGTACCACAATGGGACTGAGTGCACTAGCAAAATTACTTGGATGTATTCACAAGAGCGGGACCATGACTTGGATAGCATTAATGTTTAATTTCAAACATTGTAACCTTAATTTTAAATGTATGTAACAATATAATAAAGAGAAAAAAGTCTCACTTGGCTTTTGCAGATACTAGTTTCTCTCAATAGAGTTAACACTTTCATGCATACAGCAAGATGGGCATAGTTGTACTAGAGACTAATTTCATGTGGTGTATAATTATAATGTTCAGTGAAACTCTCACACAAGTTACAAGAGACCTGCTTAATCTGGTGAATTTTGAGACAAAGTTGAAGGCCAAGAGTCTTCAGGTAACTAATAAAACTACTTGAATTATTAACTTTCTTAGGAATTTTTGTTTCAGTATATCATTTTTTGCTAGGATATATTCTGCCATGTATTTTTTGTTGCACTCTATCATTTTTAGAATCTAAAATTCTGTCTGTACTTCCCTCCTCTATTAGCAAGTCAAGCTAGAGATTTATTATCCAAAATGCTGGTAGTAGACCCAGACAAACGAATTTCTGTAGATGAAGCCTTACGTCATCCATATATCACGGTCTGGTATGATCCAGCTGAAGCGGAAGCAGTAAGTGTACATAAAAAATACTTCTCAAATGATCACTCTAATCTTCTTCATGTTTGAAATAATAACTTGTGTCAGGTCAGAGTAGATGCTGAATTCTCCCTTTTCAGGCTAAAAAGATTTCATATGCAGTCCTGAGAGGATCATAGCTTGAAGTAATTGAAGTACCACTTCCAAAACAGCCGAAGAAGTGGCATTATTGTTGGTTTGAAAAATATCTCTTATAGCTGATAGTTGCCAGTGTAACAGTAACTTAAGCACGTTTTTTATCCTACCAGCTTTATAATAAAACCATTTAATTTTGTTGAGAATTTCAGGCCTCATGATTTAATATGCGGTTTTCAGTTGACCAATCTAATAATTTTGGTACATTTCTTTGCTTGCTTTTTAGTTTTGAAATTGGAAGCATACAATTCTAATGCATAAAAAGATAGGATGGAGATAATGGAAAGGGACCCAGCCAAAGATTAGCAACTAAAAATAACATTTCGTTTAGTGTGGGGTTTTTTTTGTTTTTCTCTTTTGGACACCATGGTTAATTATACTAATGAAGTGCTGCAGTTATATTTCAGATTTTATTTTCTTTGTAGCCTCCTCCTCAAATCTATGATGCACAACTGGAAGAAAGAGAACACGCCATTGAAGAATGGAAAGGTAACAGCAAAATATAACAAATTACAGTAATGGTAGTAATTTATCAACCATAGCACTAATGTAGTATTTATCAACCATAGCACTAATGTAGTATAAGTGCAACACTGCCTGGTTTATCAGAACCAATCAGATTATACACTAGAGCATGCAACAATATGAAAGATTAAATACCCAACAAACAATAAATGTCATATTAAGGAATTATTTATAGATTGGTATAGAGTACAGTTGGAAAGAGAAGAAAGTAGCATATTTCTAAATGCAGGTTTTATTTTTATTTTTTGGTATTTTGTTAGCTCTCTTTATGGGTAGGTGAGTGCTATAGTTTTTTGTTTTGTGAAACCAGCCTTCTAATGTAAGTTTTCATTTATAATGGATGCCTACTATATTTTTCTTAATCAAGAGGTCTTCAAAACAGATCCTCCTTCTACCCTCCAAATCATACCTAATCTCAGATCTGTTATAGTACCGGAGTTCTGCTAGCAGAGTTGGTTATTTATAGTAAGACGCCAATTTTCCTTGCTGAGTAGCTTTTATATTGGTTATTTGCCCAAAAAGATGAAAGCCGTTTTGTGTTCTGATAACAATTACCATATGCCTTCTTTATGGTGTTGTGTATATCACCTTGTGGTGAAAAAGTGAGGTAGCCCTTACTCAAGTAGTCTCAATCACATTGTGATTGAGTGTATCTGTTATTTTTTTGGTAAAGATTGAGAATCTTTTAAACTCTTAAAGTACATTTGCAAAGTCTCTTCATCGTAACAGTTGTTTGCTCCATGGTAATGTGTACCTTTAAACAGCGTACAAATGCACCCTTTAAAAGTGTACAAGGAAATGGCTGAAGCACAGGGGGATTTATTGCTAATATTATTTTTTCCCTACCTACCTTTTTTTTTTTTTTTTTTTTTTTTTTTTTTTTTTAAAGAATTAATATACAAAGAAGTAATGGATTGGGAAGAAAGAAGTAAGAATGGTGTGGTAAAAGATCAGCCCTCAGGTTAGTCATTGGTTTTAATAGTTTAATCTTTTCTGCAACTCTGATACATGTTTGGTGAGGTGCTCATTTTACATGAATTAGAATCAATAATCTAGTTATGCCAGGAACTTTTGGTGTCTAATGCTTTTGGTCCTGATAAATCTTCCGGATTCATAGCAAGGCAAACTGACTATGTAGTGAGCTGTGGAAACATGCTGTTCTTACTGTCTGTAGTGGTGTAGGCACACCCTATCCTGAGAGGGGGGAGTCACAGGGGTCTGTGGACACCCATATTACCACTTTATATCTGTCAGTGACCCAAGTCAGTTGGTCACCACAGGAAAGTGCAGTCTACTGGCCAGAATCTATAGAACAGCCCCTTGGATATAGGGCAGCATGGCCTAATGGCAAGGGCCCAGGAGGCTATTGCTAGATGAAGGGGGTGCACCACCACTAGATCAGCGGGAAAGCCCTCCAAAACACCAGTCTCTCGCTCGGGTGGGGGAATACTACTCACTCGCCTTCCCTGGGTTAGTGCCTACCACCTCTGGTGGTAGGGCGACCCGAGAGGCTTGAGAATCCTCCAGCTCCACGGAGCAAGTCACTCCACGCGGCTCCGTAGGCTCTGGAGGCTCATTCCAGTCTCGTGAGTCTCCAGCTCCCGCTATCTGGATATGTGGCTGGTCCACCTCTGGAGCTCCTGCCGCAGGTCCTTTCTCTCTAGTCCAGACCGAGCTGAGTTGCTCCCTTTTATTCTAGCCCAGCACTTGGAACATGCCTAGTTTGCTCTACTCACAGAATATTAACCCTCTTCCTGCTCAGTGTGGGGTATGCACACGCATCTCACTCTGACTAGAAGGAGTAAAAAAAAAAAAAAAAAATTGCTCTGGATTTAATTGTTTATGAACCACGTCTTTCTAAGACCGTCTCCTGTCTTGTAGGTATATCCTGTCATTCTTGGGTTGTATATGACCTTGCATTGGTTGTATTAAAATAATTTTACATTTGAAATCAAGGGTGCTTGTGACCGCTCATAAATACATAGCGATATTATAGAAAACAGCACACCTGTACTACTTAATGGGTTTAATTCAATGGCTAACATCTGCAATGATTTTGTAATGGAAAAATGCCCAGTGCACTGAAGAAATTTGCAGCAGTGTTTCAATCTCTCTGTTCAGAGTTTGGCAGGATTCTTGTGTTCTTGTAAGTTAGGGGGGTAGTAATGATTTTGTTAGCAAATTATAAAAAACTGAAGAAGAACTTTTGCCCTATTTCCTGTCTATATCTGCCGTATTCACTGCTATCCTTTTATTGTTCTTAGGAACTAATTTGTTTAATTAGGGTAGTGATTTGACAGATTCTGAATCCTAAGACAAAGAAAGTGCAGGTAAATCCTTTTTACTTAGTTTCCCATATTTATAAATAATAAGCTAATAATTTATTATCCTTACCCTTTGTCTTAATAAATAATATTAGAAACAGCATAGGTGAAAAGCAGGTAGACTTCAAATTTGGCTGTATTTTTCATAAACCCATTGTGTTGTCTCTGTATTTTTCCTGGGAAACAGCTTAATTTGCTCTTCTGTTCTGCTTTAGAAAGTTTGCTTTATATCCTGTTTCTTAGCTGGATACCCTACATAGATTTAAATTTACATGTAAATTCAGAAGCTTGTATTATGGTCTGTTCAAAAGGCTGAAATGGTCACATTCTGCCACAGGGAGACTTTTAGTCACAGTTAATTCCAGCGAAGACCTTATGTTTTACTAAGGATGTTAAATAGCGAGTAAATGACTAAACGTGTACTCGAATCAATTTGTATTGAGTACACAATTAGTTGATAAGGGACTGCTGCGGCTCTGCAGTTTAAATGTAGTAGGAGCTGGACGTGCAGGCAGCCAGACTTCTACTACAGTTAACTGCAGAGCCACAGCGGGGATAGGTATGGGACCTGGTACGAGCCAAAACTGAAGCAGTCCCGGCTTGCGCTGGGTCTGGACTGGTGTGCCTTTGCCTTTTAAATGTAGTAAAAAGAGGGCAGCTCTTACTACATTTAAAAGGTAAAGCTGCAGCATGGGACTTGGCGTGAGCACCAGGTCCCGCACTGCACCCCTGCTTCCCCCACACACACGCTGCAGAGATGGTGCTAGCGGGAACAGCCTTTTAAGCCAGCTCCCCCCAGCCCCAGCTCCTCCCCTTGTTGCCTCTATATCGGAGGCAGCAAAAGGGAGGGGGGATGGGAGTAGTTGACTTGACTATCCGATAAGCTCTTCTACATCCCTACATTTTACAGTAAATCTGTTCAGGGAAATGCCCCTTTTTATCTTCCTGGGGATTTTACTTTTAAGAAGTTCCAAAGGTATGAACAGTTTTTATTTCATTCTAAAAGAAACTGCCAAACCAAGTGATAAATATGCTATGAGCTGAAAACTGAGATAAGTGAGGTATGTTGTGGAAAACAATTCTGCAGGCTATACACAGAAGTGGGGGAACGGTTTTTGGGCCAGGGGCCACTGACCCACAGAAAAATCAGTCAGGGGCCACAGACAAGTGAAAAGTAAAACAAACCTGATCAGCTTCCCACTCCTAAACTGATAAGCAGGAAAAAAATCAAAAACACTCACCTCACTCATACAACTGCAGGGGGGAAGGGGAGAGATGAACAGGGTTCACTTCTGCTGTACTCCAGCCCTGGAGGGGAAAGTGGCAAGGTTCAGGGCTTCCCATGAGGGCTATATTAACTTTTCTGGGGGCACAGAGGTAGTAGATTTTGTGGGGACCCCTAGGCTCTGGGGAGGGGCTGAAAATGAGAAGTTCAGTGTGGAAGGGGGGCTGCTGGCTAGCAGGTTGGGGGTAGGAGTGTAGGGTGTGGGGTCTGGGCAGGAGGAAGGGTGAAGGAGAAGGCTGAGGCTGTGGGGGGTGGTCTGGGTAGGAAGAGGGGTGTGGGAGGCAGTTGGGGATGGGTGTGGGAGGGGGCAGGGGATTGGGATGTCCACCTGGTGCAGCTCTGGGGAAGAGGGCTCAGATGGCCCTGTACCACCATGCTTGCAGGTACCACCCCCATTGCTCTCATTAGCTGAGATTCCTAGCCAGTGGGAATGACAGGTGGAGCCTGCAAACCAGTGCAGAGACAGTGCTTCCTTGTGCTGCCAGGGCAGGCAGCAGCTGGCTCCCTGCAGCACCAGCTCCTGCTCCCCTCCCTCCTTGCTGCCTTTGATACAGAGGCAGCAAGGGGGGGATAGTGTGTGGTCGATAAGATTAACCAATAAACCCAGGCTTATCGGTTAATTGTGTACTTGACTACATGGTAACATCCCTTGACCTCCCAGTCCTAAGTCTGGCTCTGTTGCTGGAGCTTTCCAGTACTTCATACTTCCTACAGGTTACTGTTGAACATTTTCTTCGGTGCCTTCTAACCAACTTTGGAGTCTGCCCTGATACTTTCTCCACATGAGGCTCTCTACTCTGAGCACATTCTGCTTCTTATATTGTCCTTGCATAGCCACATGTCACCCCCATTTCAGGTCACATGACCCTTTGGTCTGTTTGGAATACTAAATATCACAGAATGCATTCTCTTTAAAGGACCAAGCCTTAGTAACCCAGATTAGTGGTACTTCCACTTAAAGAGGTTGCCTTGTTCTCTGTTAGGTGGTTGTAAAAATTAGTAATCCTATCTGTTCTGGGAGATACGAGATACCTGTTGTATGCTTTGACTGTACTGACAAATGTTAAATTTTCTGATGTGAATAGGTAATGCAAAAAACATTACTGTTAAGAGTGAAATTGAGATCTTCCCTTCTCACAGAATAATGTTATAAATTATTTAAACACATAAAAATGACAAAATGAGATGTCATAAGTAGAGCCCTGCAAGTCCATGAATATCTGCTGTAAATCCGCAGGTATCCACATTCGTAGATGTGGATATTGAAGTTCATGTGGATGTGGAAATAAATTTTGTATCTAGAACCCTTCATATTTTCAGATATCATTGGGTATCCACATCCACGATGTCAACGTGGATATTCACAGCTTATTTTTGTGGATACAGATGCAGATACAAATTTTGCATCCGTGCAGGGTTCTAGTCATAAGGGGATGGAACAATGTTTCCCAACTCTTTATAACACCATGGAAATGTAAAACTAAAACTTGCTTCTCTGAAATGAATGCAGACTTGTTTGCTCTTCTAATTTTGCTCAAAAGTGATGAGCTGCTGGGTTTTTTTTTTAAGAAAGTACAGTATTCTTTTTGGAGGAACAATGCACATTGTTACATGTATTTTACACAGATATAGGAGCTCAAATTTTTAGTTAACTTGGATAGTCCCTTAATAAATATGGGTATATCTACACTTGCTCCCTATCTCGAGATAGGGATGCAAATGTAGTGTACCGAAATTGCTAATGAAGCGTGGGATTTAAATATCCCGCACTTAATTAGCATAATCGCGTCCGGCTGCCATTTCGAAATCGCATTATTGCAAAATAAAACGCCCCGTGTAGCAGCGTTATTTCGAGAGAAAACCCTTCTCTCGAAATAACTGTTACTCTTCATACTCCTCATATTTAAATCCCGCGCTTCATTAGCATTTTTGGTACACTGTATTTGCATCCCTATCTCGAGATAGGGAGCAAGTGTAGACATACCCTATAATTGTAACATGTTGTGTATTCTGAGAGAGGAAATACTAAGAATCCTAAAGCTATGTTGTTTATATTTGCAATAATGTCTTGCCTCAGATTTTATTATGCTTGGTTTACTTAGCACAGATGCAGCAGTGAATAGCAACACCAGCCCTTCCCAGTCGTCATCTATCAATGACATTTCATCCATGTCAACAGAGCAAACATTGGCTTCAGATACCGACAGCAGCATTGATGCCCTGACGGGACCCCTTGAAGGATGCCGATGATTAGCCAGGATTGGAGACGTAACATTGGGGGGAGGGGGAACCCTTGTTTCCATTGGCCTGAATTGCCTGTAAGTTAATGGAACCAAGTAGAGAAACTCCATATTCTGCATGTTCTACTAAATTAATGCCTGTGTTTTACTCAGTTGTAGTAAGAATCCCTGCTTAATGTTGTAAAATGAAAGCAATGTCTAAAGAAAAAAATTACAGTTTAGACATGACTATAGGCTTTTTTATTTCAACCTATTTCAGGTGAGCAGTTACAGTAGATATGAGTAAGCTGATGGACCTTCTGTCTTGTTCAATAGACTTCTGTAACACACACGGTCAGTACATTTTTGCATAGACTTAGCCTGCAGTGGATTTTTTGAATGTATAGCATCCATATAATTTGCTTAAATATGACTGCAGAAGTTTGTGCTATTTAACTCCAGTATGTTTTATGTGTGTGTTACTTTACATATTGGACATGTTAGTACTGTATTCAAGGGGCAATTGTTCTTCCACATAGCACTTTTTTTCCTATTAAGCCCTTTCTCTTCTCACCTCACAATAATTCTGTATATCTTCTTGTAGAAGAAACAAACTTGTGACCTTCAAATAGCATAGCAATCATTTCATATTTTACATATGAATGCAACTATGCTTCTCTGAACGTCTTTTAGTTGTGTTTTAGTGGGAGATAGACTGGGTTAGCTTGATGAAGTCATGTCTCTTTAAATGAATGAAGTGCTAAATTATTTCCTTATTTTCTGGCTAATACATTATTTTGATCTTTATGAATAAAAACATTAAGAAACTACCCTTTCCCTACGTTTTCTTTCAAGAACAAAAAGGACTCCTGTGGAGCTTCTCCCTTAGTTACTACTTGTGTCTCAATGCAAAATCTGATAAAATGCAAAGACAGTGAGTGGGGAGCCTTGAAACCTAAGTGACCCCTGGAATAGTTGCACAATTTTTTTTCTAATCTTCTTTATGGAACTATTCTACAATATGAACACTTCTAAATTTTGATAGTCCTTTTGACTGACTTGACAACTGATTTTCTTAAATATTTCTTATATGATCCATAGCGCTAAACTCCACGTCCAAATTAGAAACGTTCTTTTTTTGTTTAAAAAAGCAGTCTGTGTACATTTTTAACAGGGTACCCCAGGAGAGAAAGGCTGTTTGCAGTGAAGCTTTCTTTCAGTTTTAATAGAGGTTATCAATAGAGTTTGCCTCTTACATTGCAAAATATTTGAACTATTAGCAAATGTGTGTGTACAGTAGAATAGTGCTTAAATTACCAAATATTATGCAGTTGCATATTTGCAAACAAAGCATGTTTGCTTTGAAACACACAAGTGTAAGAAATGCTTTGCTAAAGGATCTTTATGTGTACATTTGTTATGATTAAACTATATAACTAAAATAGTAATGAAAAATGTCTAAGATAAGGCAAAACGTACTGCTTTCATAATAGCATTATATTTAGTTATGTTCTCTTTAAATCTAAAGATAAATCATGTGACTTTCTCACTGAACCATTACATTACAGAGCTGAATTGGTCAGTGTACTATTTGGGAAAGGAAAAAGATTTGTCCATGATTTTGTATGCTCTTGGTTATGATCTGCAAGGTAGAAGTTTTTCTATGAATGCAGTATATCCCCATAAATGTTTTAAAATACTTTAATTTGCTGTAGATGTAAATTAATCAGGAAATTGGACAGAAGTATCTCAGTGATATAACCTGTAGGAAGTAAATCTAGCATTTTGATTTTTTTTTTAACAAGTACTTTTATTAGAATTTTTTTTTTTTTAACTTAAAAGTACAGATATATTATTTATTATTTTTGTTTCCAGTGAAATGTTCAAAATTTGCCAGGTTTTATTTTGTCATTAGAGTGAACCTTTGTTAAAAATGCTTATTGTGTTCTTACACAATACAATTGCTTCTTTATCTCTGTGTTCGGAGGTATTAATGTTCAAACACACCTAGCATATAGAATAAGATCTTGTGATTAACTTCCACTCTGTTCACTTAGTGGAAAAAAATTGAAGGTGTGCTCTCTCTCTTCCAGTGTGTTGATTAAAAAACTACTGGGTTTTTCCAGAGATGGCGTTTCTTTACTGATTGCATGTAGGATTAGCTATGCAGGCCAAAACTTTCAGACATGATTTGTGCTTTTTGAGGTACCTTTTTAAGGACCCTTAATTTCAAAGGATGCAGGTTCAGGTTTTTGAAAATCTTGGCTTTATTGTTTTCAAAGAACTTTGAAATAATAGGATGAATGTGCAAAATGATGCAACTTATCACTAAGATTTCTTAAGAATTGCTTTTCCGCTATTCCTGAGCCATAAAGGGCATGTCATAGTACTGCTGCATAGCAAATATAATTAAGCTACCTTAGTAATAACATAAATGAGTTATTAGTAAGTTATTGTTTGCCAGTATTGGTCTGGCCCTGTCTGTAAAAGTTCTTGCTGGATATTTTGATATCTATTAACAGCTGGGAATGACCTGCTGGACTTGTCATTTTCAAGATTATACAGTGTGTTAAGCTTTCTATTAGTGATGCAAAATCCCGGATAACCAGCTAAACGGTTAACCGTTGAAACATTAGTTGAAGCGGGATCTGGGTAGGGGACCACTCCAGCCAGGCTGGAGCAGCCCCCAGCCCACAGAGCTCCCACTGGGACAGGCTGTGGGCTCCCAGCCCCTGTGTGTGGGGGCTGAGGCTGCCACTGGCTCCCTGCTCCCACCAGAGCAGCCAATGTCTGTGGCGGGCGGGGCTCCCCACAGACAGAGGCTGCTCCAGACCAGTTTAGGGTGATGCTTATTGATTAACCTTTCACATCCCTACTTTCCATCATCCTATTTAAGTAAAACATCCTAAGATAAATTCTTCTCTGTTGTAACTGTTATTTCAGGAGTAACTTTCCCCACTAGATGGCTGTTTGGCATGCCTCAATGTCTGTATAAATTGATCATTCTGGATTCCACTCATAATTGCCGTTTTAATTTTTTACACTATAACAAGAATCATTTGAACTAGGAAGGAATTTTTTTCTAATTTCTAGCGTAGTCTTGAAAATGTGCTTCTAGAATAAAAAGCGGCTGAGTTTGTGACCCTGTTTTCCCATAATCTTTATTATAATAAAAGATGGATCCGAGCTTTAACACTTGTTTTAACAGAAGTTTCTTGAAACTTCAGTTGACTGCAGATCTATAACTTTATTAGTAACATGCATGAAAAATAAGAAGTCTGCATATTATAAGAGGATTCTGGTATGAAAAGAAACAGTTGCCTATAAACTGAATTGTATCTGTCCTCTTTACTTTTCAGGAAGTTAAATGTGCAGCTGCATTCACAAAAATACATGCAGAATAGTACACCTATTTTTTTTTATGTACTTGCACACACAAATTGGGTATTTTCGTGTAGAAAATAAGCTTGCACTTCATGCACATTTGGAATATGCAGTTGCAGTCCTGACTGTTTGCAAATTAAGCTCTGTATAATTTACAGACTTGATTTTGCTGTCACATAAGAACCCCCATCTCTTATATGAAAACTAGTACTCACCTGTGTAATCTTGAGATTAGTTTAAAAATTGAGAAATTAAAGTTACAGTGCAATAGGATAACTTTTCTTTCAGATATAGATCATATATATATATAAAGTGATACAGGTTAAACCTCTAAAAATTTGGGATTTTGGCCTGGCAATATCCGTGCTCTGGCAGGACCACAGATTTTGCTAAATCAGAGAACACCAGTTGGCCAGGTTTAGGGGCTGGGCTAACAGTCAGGAATGCAGCCCTGGTGGCTGCGGGCTGGCGCAGTGGAGAGCACAGCCCTGGCTGGGGCTAGTGGTGGGGAGCACAGCCCCACCCGGGCCAGAGGCAGCAGGATTGGTGAGAGCTCAGCCCAGTCCTCGGGGGAGATCGCAGCCCTGGAAGGACTGGGAGCAGCTGGGGAGCAGGGCCAACAGCCAGGGGTCAGAGGGAGAGGGAGTCTTGTCCTCCCGTGATCCAGCAAACTCCATAGTTCGGAATAATTCAGGTCCCAAAGGTGTCAGACCAGGGAGGGCCTGTACAATTGACCAGTTTTCGGGGAGGGGGTGTGTGTGTGTGTGTGTGTGTGTGTGTGTGTGTGTGTGTGTGTAAACAACCCAACTGAATCTATAAACATGAATGTTGCCTTTCTGTATGACAGACTCTACAGCCAGTGTTTACACTGCTTCTCTCTTTCACATACACACAGATACACATGCACTATTTAAAAAGTGATCAAATTTAGTTACAGTTCTTATACTTAACTGCTCACTTGAAAGTAGAAGAGGATAATGGTTCAGATTTAAGCCACACTTTAATTATGTAAACACTGAGTAACTGAATGGCATTGCAGAAATGGAGTGATTTTAAAAGATTGATTTCATTTTATTTTGTGCTCATATTGCTTTTCCTCAAAAACATGACTGAACTAAGAAACCAACCATTTTGAAAGCTGAGTGAGCAGTCTGTAGAATGTGCTTTGAGGAAATTCTTTGATATGAAAGATTTTCTTTTTGTTAGGTTTTTAAAAAACACTCTGTCAAAATAAGGTTTGTCTGCACAGATCACATAAAATATACCATTCTAACCATTGTAAAAGCAAGCTTTTCAAATTTATTTAACCTGTTTCTAGTAAGGATTTAAACTTCCTTATCAAAGAAGGCAAGCCCAGATAAACTCAGGGTACGTCTACACTGCATGCTTATTTGGAAATAAGCTATTCCGGATAATTATTCCAAAATAGCACGTCTACACTGCAAGAAAGCTTCAAAATTAGTCCGAGGCAGGTTTCCGTAATGTAAACGTGCTATCTTGATTTAGAGCCCCCAGGAGGCACAGGGGAGGAATAACTTAGAATGGCCCTGGTGAGGGGCTATTTCGAAATAGCAGTTGTGGAGCATCTACACACGCCTTATTTCGAAATAGCTGTTTCGGAGTAGGCGTTATTCCTTGTAGAAGGAGGCTCATGGATTTTGGAATAAGCTGTCCATTAGTTCAAATTTATTTTGAAATAACAGAATGGCCGTGTAGTCGCTTACATTGTTATTTCGAAATAACGCTAGTTTTCTCAAAATAACAGTGCAGCGTAGATGTACCCTCAGACTCATCTAGAAATCGTTGACTAGTTGGTTGTGAAAATACAAAAACCCTAGGGACCAGATTGTTTTGGGGAATTGGTGGTGGTGGTAGTCTTTTAAATCCTAAGAGTGTGTGCTGGTTTATTCAAAATTACGTAAAAATATGATTCCTCCTTCAATTAATCTTTTCTTAAATTTAAAAAAAAAAGCAGCTTTTAGATGGACCTCTACTTAATTTTAAATCATTTTCCATTTTGGATCTAGTTTTACTTGACTCTTGTCAAACTTATGATTTAGGAATAGCATGGGATTTCGAACTTCAGAATACAATTTATATGTTCATTGTCCAAGAGTGACCCATTTCAATATGGTAGAAGTGCACTGTACTGATTTGGCATACATTGTAAGTTCCTAGAAAATTCCTCAGGTGCTCAAGTGCAGACAAATCTTTACTGAACTTAGTACCAAGTAGGCAGATAGGTTCAGTCTTCCAGCAATATAGTTTGTATTGGGATGTTTCATTTGAATTGTGAAACTTTGAGTAGAAGTACTTTTAAGTGAAAAAACACTGAGCAAGCTTTGTCTGTAAGTGTTACTTATGTATAAAATGGATTCTGTGAGGGCTTGATGCTAAACTTAGTGATCCTGGATACTTGAATCCAGATTCTTTCCTGAGCTGAGCACTGTTTGGCTCACATTTTAATTTAACGTGTTGTGTGCACTTCCATCCAAATGCAGAATTTTGACTTAATTTTTTTTCGTATAGCTGATTACCTGGTCTTGGTTATTTCATTACTTCTCCGTGAATGCCCTTGACTTCATTTGATATTGGGGATATGGCAGAAGTAAATGTATTCTGGTTCATTATCTTATATATTATTTTAGATTGTCCATCACATAATGCATATTTAGAAATAACTATAACTTACTACACAGCTGTATCAAATCAAACCTCCTCTTATGCCCACTTATGCATGCTGAAAATCTCTTGCGCTAAATGATGTTAATATGTTTTAAGAAAGCAGACTTTTCTCTTGATATTTGTATTAGAAGAAAATGGTGAGGCAACCAACCTTTGTGTTATCTAAGATGACAATATTTATTTTTGTAGCTATAATTCTGCATGAGGATTTCAATCCCACAAATTTGCTGTGTTTATATATAATCAAAACGTATACTTAAAAAGATCAAATACAAAATCAAATCAGAAGATTTTCTTTTGGGCTCTGTTACTGAATATGTGGTAAGCTAGTTTTGGTCCTGAAATTCAAAAGCAGAATATTGAATATGTATTTAATATTTAAGATTTTACTCTGTCATATTGCTGCTTAATTTTTGAAAAGGTGCTTGCAGTTTTGCACAACAAAAAAGTTTTAATTGCAGCATTGAAGCACTTTAAGATTCTTCTAAACACAACCTTCACATTCTGTTTTTACATTGTTTTTTGCATGTTAAAACTGTTTAATATGTTGCAAACCTTGATGTTCCTTTGTGATCCTATCATTCAGGTTGAATCAGCATCATACTTTAAACATAAACTATCTTCAGAGATTTAAAAATTTGGGTTTACTTTTTTTAAATGGTTAAAACTTAATGCACTGTAAAATGTCAATTAGCAAGCATCATTTCCCCAGATCTAAAATGGTTTAATTAGCAGCATGGTTGCCCAGCCACTGGTTATATAGATGTTAGGGTTTCTTCATTCTAATAGCAGAATCAGCTAAGAACATTAGTCCTGTGATTGAAACCAGAGGCTATTAATGCATGCTATGATTCAGAGGAGGGCTGTTTTATGATCATGTCCATACTCCCTAATCAGGATCAAGGCTTTATTTTGATTGGTGCTGCACAAACACACACACAGGCATAATTCCTGATTCCAAGAAATTTATTCTGTGGAGGGTGGCACTGATCCTTCCAACGGGGATTAGAGTATCATCATCTGGGAACAATAATCAACAAGAGCCTTATTTTCTTTTCTTATGTGCCATGTGAAGGCATGATAGCTGAGAAACAATGATAGTATTTTTGATCTCCATGTTATGGAAATGAAGCTAAAATTTTGGAGAATTATAGTAGCACATTGCATGTGCTCACACCTGTCTTATAAGGGAAAAATGGTAACTTAAAGGTCATATATGTGTGCAATATTTTTGCGAATTTCAGATTCTTGGATTAGTGCTAATTTTTTTTAAATGAAATTGGCAAATTAACAATGTGGTGGTCACTTCTGGTTTTTTTAATATATTTATACATTTTCAAATGGCTGACGTGTATAACTTTTTCAGATAAAATTCAGAAAAATTATTACAGTTTACATTTCCGTAATAGGTTAATGCCTCTTTGGAGCCATTAGTTTATTGCAGGAATAGGGAACCTCAGGCCCACCCCCAGCTTGCCTGAATCCAGCCCCCAAGCTCAGAGCCCCCCCAGCATTGGGGAGCCTGCACTGGTGCTCCAGTCCCCCTGCTGCCCACTGCAGGGCTGGAGCACACAAAAATCTTCTAGGCTGGGCCCCTCTAGACTCTGGTGGGCAATGGCAGTGTGGGGAGTAGCTTTCTCCTCAGTTGGGGGCCACAGCAGTGAGGGGTGTGTTTTTTTGTTTTGTTTTTTTTTGTTTTGTTTTTGTTTTTTGTGCTTCTCACTTGTATGCAGCCCTGATTGATTTTTTTTTTTTTTCTGCGGGTCAGCGGCCCCTACCCCAAAAAAGGTACCCCACACCTGGTTTATTAGATGAATAAAATACTTCTAAAAATAAAACTCAGTACAATGTGTATCTCTTGTTATCGTACAGAACTCTTTTTTTCAAAAGTGGTGTATCAATCTTTCTTGCAAGAGGTATGCTTAAATAGAGACAAACACAAAGTAATTTATAGTATTATTTGTCCAATACAATGATGCCTTTCTGGTCAATAGATAAAATTACAAGGATTTTAATAGATTCCATTTTAGGTTTTGAGCAAGAAAGAAATGAACACCGAATGCAGGTTCATTACATCGTGTTTGTTTGTTTTTAAACCGCTTTTTATACAAACTGTTGAGTCCAGGAAATTCACTCTGCAGTGACTGAATGTGTTGAAAATGAAGTATTAGCCTTAACAGAATTTCCTGGATTTTCCTGGTTTCAGTCACAAGCATAAGGTGTTTGTGTTTGCTTAGTTTCAGCTGGTGTAATTTTTGTGAGAATGTTCTGTATAAGGTGTGTTTGATGTAGATATTTTAACACTTGCCTAATCAAATTTTGAAATTTTTTTCTCTAAGAATTTTGTCAAAGTCTTCATTTGTGTTCACTCCCCCCAAAATGTGCATGTCATTGGTCATTCCTACAGGTTTACCAATTATCACAAAAAATAGCATCAAGCCCTAGCATATATCTTGTTCAGAGTTTATGGCCTTTATTTTAGTTCTGTTATGGTGTGTTATTTCAGAACAGATGTGCTTTTAAGTCTAACTGTACAGATACATAAAGTGGCCTATTCTGCCTAATATGGGGCTGGGCAAGATGCAACTCAGGGGCCAGGTCCAGCCTGTGGACTGCATCTGACCACTTTCTATTTATATCCTGCTACCCATGCCTAAGGATGTTAAATTGCTGTTATCTGGCTAATTGTGTAGTCGATACAATTTGTATTGTCGACTACACGATTAGTCGATAAGGAGCCACTCTGCAGAGCTGCAACAGGGGTAGCTCCCACAGCTGGCTGGAGCCGGGACTGAGCAGTCCTGGCTTGCACTGACTCTGGGAGCCACCCGTGCTGCAGCTCTGCATTTTAAATGTAGCCTGCCCGGTGGCTCTTCCTACAATTAAAATGCAGAGGCGCAGCATCTCGGACCAGTGTGAGCTGGGACTGCTCAGTCCTGGTTCGTGCTGAATCTAGCAGCGGCCAGGGCTGACCGCAGGCAGGGGCTACTCTGGCAGTAGCAAGCCCTGGCCACCGCAAACAGAGGCTGCTCTGGCAGCAGCCCCTGTTCATGGCAGCCAGGGCTGTCTGTGGCCAGGGACTGTTGCTGGAGCAGCCACTGTGGGCTGCCAGCCCTGGCTAGCATGAACAGGGGCTGGTTGGTGGCAGCAGCCCCTATCCATGGGGAGGCCCAGCTCCCCACTGGGACCCCTGAGGGCAGGGGCTGCTGACAGAGCAGCCACTCCTATCTCCCCTGCTACCTCTGAGAGAGGCAGCAAGGGAGGGGGGAGGCGGCACAGTGAAAATGGTGCTGGGGGGAACTGGCTTTTAAGCCAGCTCCTCCCAGCACTGGCTCCTGTCTCCTCCCCGTGCTTTTGCTGCCTCTCATACAGAGGCACAAAGGGGGGAGAAAGCAAGTAGTTAAATACTTCACTCAACTACCCGGTAAGCATAAGCTGATCAGGTAGTTGAGTAGTCAACTATTCACTAACATCCCTACCCACGCCACCAAATTTCTAGGCAGTGGCTCAGGCAGCAGGATCCTATTTAAATGGCTCCCAGCTCCCAATCACAGCACTTCCTCAGCAGGGGTCGGAGCCTCAAGCTCTTAAAACTGCAGCAGCAACTCTGGGTGGCTGCCAGGCAATGCGTTAGCGATGGAGCCGTGAGCCCTTTGTTGTGTTTTTACTTCAAAGCCTCCAGCCCCAGACAAATCTCGGGGAGGCTAGTCTTCAGCCCTGCCCCTTCCGGGGGTGGAGCCTGCCCATAACCACGTACCAAAATTCATGGTGGCCCCCCTGCAAAAATTATTGCCCACCGCAGCCTGATACATTAAGATTTGATTGCCATATCTCATTCTTGATGCTTGTACAACAGGGAAATGGTCTGTGTAATGGTAGTGGCTATTTTGTTTCATGCTGGATTTTGGTTTCAAAAACATTAAAATATATTTTTTACAGATAGCAGGTCACTCCTTGTTTTCAGACTTATTTCAAGGAAGCTGTAGCCTCATCTAAAACTTGGTTTCCTAAGTTTTTTTTTTTTTTTTTTGTCTTATTTTAGAACATCAATACTAAAGGCACTTGTAAAATTTCAAATAAATATGTGAACTTAAAATGTGAGAAGCCTGTTTTATTTACTGCAGCAATGTTCTTTTTTACTTCAGTTTTCTTGCTTTGAAGTTACACATTTACTGTGAAATGTTGCACTAGAGAAGTATTCATTTCCAATCATTTTGTAAGACAAAAATTAATTATTGTAAATTGCAGTTAACTAGTGGTTCTGAAAATGCAAACATTAATAGTATGAAACTCTAGTGAAACTGCTTGCAACTGTTTTCTCCTGATTAGCTAAAACAGCATGACATGTTAAGAGCAATTGGATATTATTTCCAGGTGGAAAATGTACAATGAGACACAAATTGTAGTGATCAGTAATCAAGTACTCCTGGCAGCACTGTCTGCACAGTCCCATACTTTGTAAAATATAAACCTTAATACTATTCAGTTTTAACTCCCATCACAATTTATAGAGTTAAAAAGTACTTCTTCCAACGGGGCCTCCTTATAAATATCCAGAAATCTACCTTACAGCCTACCCAAAAGTGACAGCCAAAGCAACAATTCCAAACAGTATGCAACCTTATCAGGGGAGTCAAACATACTCCCTTCACCACAGCATGCACATATCTTCAAATGCTGGGACAGATGGCAGCCACAGCCATTGTCTTATTTCGCGAGACAACATATGAGCTGCCTGTAGTCCTGCCTGTGTTGGTTGGGAACATATACTGTCACAAACCTCGCGAAGCACCTCACACTCCCACCAGTAGTACTACAGTCTCTCAGCTAGTGGACCTTTCCAAGCAATCTGCTAGCTGGTGTACCTTTCCATCGTCCAGACCCATCAGTAGCGATCACGACCGATGCATCACTTCTGGGCTGGGGTGCCCACTGTGGCATGAGAACGGTACCGGGCAGATGTTCTCAACTCGAGATGCACCTCCATATCAACATCCTGGAATTCAGGGCTATCCACAAAGCATACGCTCACTTCCTTCCCCTTATAAAGGGCAGAACCGTTCATGGACAACACACCCTCTGTCAAGGCTACTCAACATGAGCCCATAGGCCACATGCGGCCCACGGCCCCTTTGCATGCGGCCCGCAGTGCCTTGAACCGCCTCCTGGACCACCAGGCTCCCTCTTTGCAGGGGCTCTAGCGGCAGTGCCAAGCTGAGCGCTGAGCTGCACGGCTTTGAGCCAGGCTGTGTGCGCAGGAGCTGCCAGCTGGTGGAGGGGGGGCGCGGCTGCAGAGCACACCTGCCATGTCTGCCACAGCGGCAGCATCTCCCTGCGAGCAGAGCCGCGCCGCGTGACACTGACATAAGCTGTGTCTGCGTGTGAGTGGGAGCTGCTGGCCGACCTGGGGGGAGGCGCGGCAGAGCACACCTGCCGCGTCTGCCACAGCGGCAATGCCTCCCCATGAGTGGAGCCGTGCGGCACAGACAAGCCGCATCGGCGCAGGAGCTGCTGGCCAGTGGCAAAAGGCGGCGGCAAAGCAGGCCTGCCGTGTCTGCCACAGTGGCAGTGCCTTTGAGCCAGGCCACGTCGGCACGTGCGCTGGACCTGCCGGGGGTGACGAGGCACATGACAAGGCAGTGGCAGAGCTGGGCAGCGAGACAGTGGCGGAGCCAGGCAGTGAGGCCGGGGTGAGAGAGGTCTGTGCTGGGGCTAGGGTAGGGTTCCCATACGTCCATTTTTTCCCAGACATGTCCTTGTTTTTACATGTTAAATCGCCGTCTGGACAGGCTTTTTTTTTAAAGGCAAAAAATATCTGGGATTTTTTTGCCCTGCAAAGGGGATTGGGGAGGGGGCACGTGCCTTCAGTGGAACGTTTGGAGCTGCACGCCTGGACCATTCACAGCCGCTCTGCACACAGGCCCTAGCACCTGGAGGGAAAAGCGCATGGCTCTGGTGAGACCCAGGGCGTTACCCTCCACCCCACTAGATTTATGTCCCCAGCTCTGTGGGAGGGTAAGGGCATTGAGTTAGAACAGGGAGGCTGGGGGTGCCTGACTCTGGGGAAGGGGTGGGTGCATTGGATTAGAGCATGGGCGTCTGGGGGGTACCTGGCTCTGGGGAAGGGGCGGAGCATTGGATTGGAGCAGGAGGGCTGGAGGGTGCCTGGTTCTGGGGGAGGGCATGGGGCACTGGGTTAGAGCAGGGACCTGGGTGTTAAAACTTCTGACTTCTTTCCTTTCCTGTAGGTGGGCAGTGGGTCTGTTAACCAGAGATTTGGGGGTTCCAAGTCTCTGCTCTCTGAGGACTGTGGGAGCTGGTGCTTGGTGGGGCAGGTAGGGGAAAGGAAGGGATTCTGGGAAGCAGGATTCCTGAGTTCCTTTTCTAGCCATGCCACTTCTCCTCTCAGTGCCTTTAACGTCACATTGATTCTACCTACATTTCAGTAAATATTGTATTGGCAGTTTTTGTTTGATTTGTTGAAATTGTGAAGCCAAAACAAAAAAGTAGTCAATATAATGGTCCTCTGTTGATATGTGTTTTAGTAGTTAAATTCCTGGACTGTCATTGCTAATTAAAAGTGCTGTCATTTGACTGGAAATTGAGTAAATATTGCATTTTATTAATATCAGCAGATGTGACTTAAATAGGGCCTGCGTGTTGTGTAGTCTTGTCTTAATCTTTGTATTCATGCCTGTTAGCATGAAAGTAGATACTTGCATATATTTGCAACTGTGCTACAATTGTGGCCCTCAGCATGTGCTGTGGGTATCATTATGGCCCCTGAAGCTTCCAGAGTTGAGTAGCCCTGGTCTGTCGTACATCAATCGACAGTGAGAGTGATTAGGCACACCCCTATGTGCAGAGACCATCAGATTTTGGAACTGGTGCTGCAAGAACCGGATAACCCTAATTGCCACTTACATACCAGGCCAACAGAATACCATGACTGACAAACTGAGCAGACACTCCTTTGAACAACACAAATGGGAACTCAATCTCAACGTTCTTCGAATTTTCTGAAAATGGGGATTCCCAATCATAGATCTATTTGCCACAGCAACTAACCACAAATACTATGGAGGATTCTGTTCCGGAGCAGGTCAAGGCAGGAGATCAGAAGGAGACTCCTTCACCATTCTCTGGACCTCTCCCTTACTCTGTGCTTTCCCACCAATTCCCTTACTCTCCAGAGTAATCAACAAGATCCACTCCGACCGAGACACAATAATTCTGATAGCTCCCTATTGGCCGAGACAACCATGGTTCCCTTACCTACGTCACCTATCAATAAGTCAATTGATTCCTCTCTTCATGAGTCCCCACTTGTTAACCCAGAACCGGGGCAAGACCCACCACCTGAACATAAAAACCCAGAAACTCACAGCATAGCTTCTCCATAGTTCTAAAATGAAGAACTTAACTGCTCAGAGAGAGATAAACGGTTCCTACTAAATAGTTGACGTTCCTCCACAAGATACACCTACCAAAACAAATGGAAACACTTTCACAAGTGATGTAGCATTCATCAATTATAACCAAACACCGCTCCCATACCTACCGTACTGGAGCACTTGATGGACCTCAGTGACACAGGCCTCTCCATCAGCTCGCTTCACGTCCATGTCTCTGCTATTACGGCTTTCCACAAACCAGTCAACAATCTCTCACTCTTTGCACACCCGATAACAAAGTGCTTCTTAAGAGACCTGCGGAAAACGTGTCCAAATTTACACCCGCCTATACCACCTTGGCACCTAAATCTTGTACTTGACACGCTCACTTGGCCACTCTTCGAACCACTAGCCATGGCCCCACCACAATACCTATCCATGAAAGTGGCTTTCATAATGGCAATAACATCTGCGAGACAAGTGGGCAAAATTACAGCCCTCATGACTCACCCACCTTACGCTACCTTTACTAAGAATATGGTCATGCTCAGGCCTCATCCCAAGTTCCTCCCCAAAGTTATATTGGACTTCCAACTGAATGAACCCATATATTTGCCCATATATTTTCCTAAACTTCACATCTCTCTCAGAGAATCTATCTTGCACATGCTAGATGAGCCCTCATGTTCTACTTAGAGAGAACCAAGGAGCCCAGGAAATCAGACAGACTCTTCATCTCTCTGTCCGGTCCCCACAAGGGAACAGCTGTCTGTGCACAACTGATTTCCAAGTGGATTGCAAGCTGCATATACTGCAAAACCTGCGCTATCCAGAACTTAAGCATCCGCAAAACTGTAGAAACCAGTAAATGCCAGGAAAAGCAAAAACAAAACAAGAACAAAAAAAAGAAACTGGCCCTTTAAGTGCTTCTCAGCTGTGCACCATGTACCTGGAGAAGGGGCGAACGGCAGCCAGAAGCAAGCATCTCGGCTCCCCTGCGGTTCCTGGCACCCCAACCCCCCTGGCAGGCCATCTCTGCCTCCCGCCCCCCGGCTTCCACCCCCTCCAGGCTGCCTCTCGTGCCCCAGCAGGCCACATCCTGGCCCCCGCATGGCTCCCATAGGCCTCTCCTGTAGGCCCCGCACAGCTCCGGCCCCCCCGGATAACCAGAATTTTTAGGTTACCGGCATGCCCTAATCCCTAGCCGTGCCAGATAACAGTTTTTACTGTACGTGGCTTACCAGTTTTGTGGAAAAGAACCACCACAGATTATTGGGGCACACTATACACATGCAATGGCCACATCAGCTGATTTTCTACATAATGTGCCACTAGCAGACATTTGTAGATCAGCAACATGGTCTTCCCATTATACTTTCGCACAACATTGTGCCCAACAGAAAGGACCATACCTACCACCACTCTAGCAGATGTGGTCCTTTGGTCCTTGCTTCTTCAATGCCCACCACTGTATGGCAGATACTACTACTTAGTCACGTGAGCAGAGGACCCACAGGGACACCACTTGAAGAAGAAGTTACTCATCCTGTGTAGTAACTGTGGCTCTTTGAGATGCTTTTCCCTGTGGGTGCTCCACTACCCTCCCTTTCTCCCCTCATCTTGGAGTCCTTTATTGGATTTCCAGTAGAAAAAGAACAGAGGGAGGATCACACTGCACGTGCATCTAACGGACAAAAACAGCGTTGAAGTACAAGGAGAGAAGAGCCCAGTTAAAAAAATTAAGCCAGGTGTGGTATTATGTAAAGCCTTGATGAGTGTGAAAAGATTGAAATTGCAGTGTTAAAAGACTAGAAACCAATGGAGAGTATTTAAGTAGGACGTTGGGCAATGTGGTCAGAGATTGGGGAGTGTGTGGGGTGGACTAAATAGCATACACCTTTCTCACAAGTAAAGGTCTGTAAAGCCTTGCTTCAATGATTTTATGGTTTTGAGCACTGAATGAAACAGCCTGTTTCACTCAGTGCACCTATCAATGGATCATATAGAACAGGGGTCGGCAACCCCCGGAGCCGATTTTCCTTGGCACGCGAGGCGGGAGCTCAGCCCCACCCATCCTCCCCTGGCATCCAGGAGCCTGTGCCATTGTTCCTTTTAATGTGCACGCCTACGCGGCGAAGCACCAAAAAATCTAAGCCCGCCCACCTCCACAGCAGAACTCACTTTTCTCCTGCTCTTGGAAGGTGAGTGTCATCGCTACTCCTGCTGATGGGGACAGGGACAGCCTGGGGCTGCATTGGAGAAGGGAGTGGGTGGATTGAATACCGGGGAGGTGTTGTGCTTAAAAGAAGCACACGGGATCTTTTTCAGGGGGATAAGGCAACGTGCCACATTTATTGAGCATACGTAGATCAATCAATACTTTATCATATGCATATGATACATTGCACTCAAGCACACGCACACACACGCACACTCTGTCTTGCTGTTACCAATGGTTGCTCCCCCTAACTACACTGGCCAGGTGAGTTAGATGGGGGAGGGTGGAGCTGGGTTGCTGATCCAGGTCGATGCTCTGATGTTGACAAGACACAAACCTAGGGTCCCCTTGCAAGATGCCTCATATTTATCCCTCTCATGCAGCCAGCTAGCTATCATTTACATATTCAGTGAGATACTTGTGACACCTTTTTTAATGCTTCTTCAAAGAGGGTCCTTCAGGCACTTGCTGCTTGACTCCCAAGGCCATATGTCCAATCTTCTTTTCAATGAGCTCACTCCACAAGTCTAATTGTCTTTGGATCTGGCTCCCAGCCCCTCTCCACCGTTGCAAATGCTGCTGGAGGTGCTCACCTTTCAAGGCTTCTCCATTCACACCTCTTTTATTTCAACAGGACAATCAAGGAAAGGGGAGAGATCTATTTTACCCCTGGAAAAAGACATTTTCCTATTCCTAAGACCTATAACATAAAGGGCTTAATACAAATTTTTTATGGAAAAGATTGGATACAAGGTTTCTCTTAATACAAGGGATTCTATAAGAAGGCTTTTACACACACACACACACACACACACACACACACACACACACACACACACACGATCTATCTATCTATCAAAGGACTTACAAAGTTTCTCTTAATACAAAGTTATATGAGAATGATACATGGTTATATGGAAATGTTACAGAGATTTATCCACAAAGGGGGCAGGGCAGGTTGAAGCCTCGCATGGCCTGGAGACCGGAGAGGGAGAGGTTAAGGTTGATGAATCTGTGGGTGGCTTGGGCACCAGAGGGGGTGGGAGTTGAATCTGTGGGGAGCCAGGGAACTGGAAGGAGGGTGTTGCAGTCACAGGTGGCCAGCGCCACGTTGGGGGTGGGCTGTTGCTAGGGCTGGGGCCGCATTGTGGGGCAGGCGGCAATTCGGGCCTAGAACATGTGTCGGACGGGCAAGTTGCTGCCATGCCATGCCATGCCATGCCATGCCATGTTGAAGCCACAGCAAGTTGAAGCTGCAGGCAGGCAGGTTGGGGAACTTGGTTGTTGAAGCCATGGACTGGTTGGGTACCGGACAGGGTCTGTTGAAGCCACAGGCAGCCTGGGGACCGGAGGGGAGTAGTGTTGAAGCCACGGGTGGCCACGGGGCGCATGTTGAAGCCACGGGTGGCCTGGGAACTGGAGGGGGAGGCGTTGCAGCCGTGGGCGGCCAGAGCCATGTTGGGGGGCTGGCTGCTGCTGGGGCTGAGGTCGCATTGTGTGGCAGCCAGCGTTTTAGGCCTAGAACACGTGGCAGCCAGGCGAGTTGCTGCTGTGTCCTGTTGAAGCCTCGGGTGGGTTGGGGACTGGAGGGGGAGTGTTGCAGCCATGGGCAGGTACGTGGGTTGCTGCCACCGGGGGTTAGATATGTATCACACATCCTGAAAAAAAACTATTGCTCTTTGCACATGCATAGTACTGACTGGCTTGTGTGCTGCTTAAAGTATCAAACTACGAGCCCAAGATCGGAGAACTCAACAAGGCCAAGGATCACACTAAATGGTAAGCTCTGCATCTTAATTTATTAATGAAGCTGCTGTAAGTAGGACTATTATTGACTTTTAAAAGTATCACCAGCACTCGGACCTGTACATAAAGGTGAATAGGTCAAAACTCAGCACTCCACTTCTGAAAGGTTGAAACAAAAGACAGGACTATGCAGCACTTTAAAGACTAACAAGATGGTTTATTAGGTGATGAGCTTTTGTGGGCCAGACCCACTTCCTCAGATCAAATTGTGGAAGAAAATTGGCATGACCATATATACCAAAGGGATACAATCAAAAAAAGTGAACACATATAAAATTGACAAATCAGATTTTAGAACAGAGCGGGGTGAGGGGGGGAGGTTAGTGTCTATGAGAGAATGATATTAGGGGTGATAATTGGGGAAGCTAACTTTGTAATGGGTAAGGTAGTTATGGCTGACTTAGAACAACGTTTCCTCAGATCCCGTCCCCTTTTACCCTTCCTTTACTTACGCTACATCGATGACATCTTTATGATCTGGACCCATGGCCAAGAAACATGCATTCCACAGAGACTTTAACAACCTATACCCCACCATCAATCTCAGCCTGGACCATTCAACACTAGAGATCCATTTCCTGGACACCACAGTACAAATCACCAATGGTAAATTAGATACCACTCTCTACAGAAAACCCACGGACTCATACAGTTACCTACATGCCTCCAGCTCCCATCCAGAACACCCCATACGATCCATCGTCTATAGCCAAGCCCTTAGATACAACCGCATCTGCTCTAATCCCACTGACAGAGACCAGAAACTTCAGGATCTACCAAGCCTTTGTAAACCTCAATTACCCACCCGGGGAAATAAAAAAAACAAATTGAAAGAGCCAGACGAATACCCAGAAACCATCTACTTCAAGACAGACCCAAGAAAACCAACAATAGAACACCACTTGTCATCACCTATAGCCCCCAACTTAAACCCGTCCAACACATTATCAATAACCTACAACCTATACTGGAACAGGATACTACACTCCAAGTTGCTCTGGGAGACAGACCCATAGGGTGCGTCTAGACTACATGTCTCCATCGACGGAGCCATGTGAAGTAGTTTACTCGACATAGTCAATGAAGCGGGGATTTAAATAATCCCCGCTTCATTAAAATAAAAATGGCCGCCGCTCTGTGCCGACAATCAGCTGATCTGGCACAGTGCGGCGTCTAAACGGCCGGCGATCGACAAGGAAGCCTTTGTCAACGCGCGTAAACCTTGTTTCACGAGGCATGCGGAGCGATGCGACAAAGGCTTCCCTTGTCGATTGTGCGGCGTCTGAACTGCGCGCTGTGCCAGATCGGCTGATGGTCGGCACACAGCGATGGCCATTTTTATTTTGATGAAGCGGGGATTATTTAAATCCCCGCTTCATTGACTATGTCGAGTAAACTACTTTACATGGCTCCATCGACAGAGCCATGTAGTCTAGATGCACCCATAGTCTCCTATAGACAACCACCTAACCTCAGGATGATTCTTACAACCAACCACAGGACATACCACGCTAATACCAACCCTGGAACTTTCCCTTGCAACAAACCCCGTTGCCAGCTTTGTCCACATATTTACTCTGCTGACACCATCATTGGACCTAACCACGTCAGTTACAAGATCAAGAACACATATTCCTGTTCATCCAGAAATATAATTTATGCCAGCATGTGCCAACAGTGTCCATTTGCTATGTATATTCGACAAACTTCTTAGACACTTCACCAAAGAATTAATGCCCACAAATCAGACATCAGACAGTTTCACAAAGAAAAAAAAGTTTCTTGTCATTTCAACCAGAATGGGCATTGTCTCAACGACCTCACTACATGTATATTACTCCAAAGAGACTTTAACACCACACTACAAAGGGAAACCTCAGAACTGTCATTCATGCTTAAATTTGACACTTTACGAATGGGCCTTAACAAAGATGCTAACTATCTTACCCATTACAAAGATAGCTTCCCCAATTGTCACCCCTAATATCATTATCTCATAGACACTAACCTCCCCCCCCCTCACCCCGCTCTGTTCTAAAATCTGATTTGTCGATTTTATATGTGTTCACTTTTTTTTTATTTTATCCCTTTGGTATATATGGTCATGCCAATTTTCTTCCACAATTTGATCTGAGGAAGTGGGTCTGGCCCACGAAAGCTCATCACTTAATAAACCATCTTGTTAGTCTTTAAAGTGCTGCATAGTCCTGTCTTTTGTTTCAGCAAGACTAGACTAACACGGCTACATCTCTATTACTATTCTGAAAGGTTGGTGACCCCTGTTATAGAAAGAAGATGTGTTGCAGTGAGAGATTCTGCATTGGCACCTCGTTCCTGATCTCAAACTTGTTCTTTCCTTTTCACAGAATTAAGGTTTATTTTCAGAACTGAGGCTTCATGAACTGACCAACTTCAAAGACCATCCAATTGATAGCCGGTGCTCCCTGTCTCCAATGAACAATGTTCCTCAGGTCTGAAGATTATTTTCATTCTCTTATACCTTATGATGACAATACACGTACTCCCTCATGCAGTGCACATATTATCAAATCAAATGAAATGTGGTAGCACTTCTATGGACTCCTGAGTCATTCCATCTGTGCCTTCATAAATCATCCTGCGTATGCACCTATACATTAAAATACAATTTGACCCAATGTACACATGCACAGAGAGTAAGGCTTTGGGATTTGTTTGTTTTTAGCCCTTATGACATGATTAAGGCAAACATGATTCCGCTCCCCCCCCATCCTCCCCCCCCGCCCGTACAATCAAAAATATGCACATTGGGCCACTCTCCCTGATAAATCTCAAGCTTTTATTGCCTCCAGGTGAAGCACAAGAGAAGCCTTTAACTAAGTCACACTTCTTCTTTTCTTCTCTTCACATGGGAGAAGTGTATCTTTTTTTCACTGCAAAACTGAACTGTGTATGCTCGAGCTTTCCGAAATATGTGCCCTTGGATTGAACACACAGAACTTCAGTTTGAGAATTAAGTTTGAGAAAGTTAGGAACTAAGAAACTATATAATAGACATTCTTGTGGCCCTTAACTCCAGACATCACCATATGCTGAAAGTAGGTCCCAATGCAGCAAAGTAGTTAGGTATGTGCTATAAACAAACACATGAATAATCCCAGTTCTAGTTAGCAAAACATTGAAGTGTGATTATAATTAAGTAATTTGGTGAATACAGATCACACTGACCAATTGGGGATTGGTTTTCTTTAAAATATTTACTTTTTGCAAAAAAAAATCTTTTTCCTATTAATTTGATCTGAAAATGGCATGTATCACTTGAGACCTCATTATCTGAAAAATATCCAAGTAGCATTAGTTTCTTTCCAAATAGACTAGCTGGTGACCAAATAGATTTAAAAAAAAAAATCAGGGAGGTTTATTTTACATAATTCATCTGAGTAAGTTTCTTTAAAAAATTGACAATGGTAAGGAATGTTCAAAAAAGGGAATTTTCTTTCTGTATACTCCGTTTTTGGCAGAAACCAGCTGGAATTGCTCTTTCATTCTGAACAGAGAAAAACAATTGTCTGACTGGTACTGAGGAGGAGGAAAAATGGAACTAGCCGTAGGCACTGAAATGACTTACAAATATGTCCTCCATTTTTGTAATACAATGTCACTCAATTATGTATTCTTCTTCTTGTCTCTTAAAACTGGCAATCAGTAGCCATAAATACATAATTTATTGATTATCCCATCATAACACAGGCCATCAGTTATCCCAGTGTTCAGAATATAAACTATGTTGATTATTGTTCTGGTTTTGCTTTTGGAAAATTCAAGTTTTTAAACTCTTCTTTGACATGCATCTGAATTGACCTTGCTTGCTCATTAGTTGGTGTTGATGCTACTGACTAGAGAAACTGTACTGGTAATTTACAAGTATAACTGTAATAAGGCTATTTGGTTAGTTACTCTGTGGCTGGGGAAATGGATAGACTGAAATATAATCAATTCTGCTTCGCATGGGTTCAAATAAAGATTTTTTTTCTTCCACTCAGTGCTGACGTGACTTATTAGTGTGCTGTTCTCATTGCAGTTTTTGGGTTGTCTTGAACAAATACAAGATTTTTATATGAGCAGGCAAAAATAATTTTCAACAAAACTTTCAAAATCAGATTTACGCTATTAAAAGTTAATAGTAGGCATTACTTACTTGGTTTATTAAAATGCTGCTATTCTATCCTGTTTGTATTAAAAGTTTAAAGAAGTTTAATTTTATTACTAAGCTTATTTTAAGATTCAGAATCTAATTTCTGCATTGAAATGAGTAACCATTTAATCAAATATCAGCTCTTTTTTTCAAACTGATCTAGTTCATTGATTTAAAAACTTTGAACAATTTTCGCTCTGTCTTCTTCACATCGTTTGTTAATTCCCCAAAGGTATCAAAAAACTCTTCCATTTCCCTTTGAAGCATTTCGTTTCTTCTTTCTGCATCTTCCCGTGCCCTTTCTGCATTTCGCATTTTAATCTCCACCAGACTGTACCACTTCCGCTGCTGACCCAGTTTTGAATGTAGATCCTTAATCTCTGATTGCAGCTCTTTGTTCCGCTGCTCCAGGCTGTTTGAAAGATAGACACTGCAGTTTATAGGGCTCTTTTTTTCCTGTCATCATTCATGAGAAGCCTAAATTTATAAAAAGCATTTTGTTTTAAGCATGTGATGCTATAAATAGGAGTGTCTAGAGAGGCACTTGGAATCTCCAAATTAGATTTTGTTGAGTTCCCTTTCAACTTGTTGCTAATGCACTTCTCTCCCATCATTAATAATTTGTCCAATTTCTGCAGCTCAGTGAATTAAAGTACCAATCCTGCTCAGAAAGTTGTCTTTTTTCCTTAAAGGTAAATGCAATTTTCCATTTTATACTCATGCTGGTAAACCTTAAATTGCAGCGTAAAAAAGCAATTTTGCATATTTTTTTTGCACAAAGACCTACCTGTTTTACTTAGATTGTGTGCAATTCCACTAATATTAAGAGTTATGGACGAGAGGGGCTATAATCAGTGTATAGTCTTCACTTAGAATCTATATGCAAAATCATTCCCACAAACAGTTGGATTTTACATCAGATTTCAGTGGAATATCACAAGTATTCAGGATGCTTGTATACCCTCTGTATCTAACACTGAAAAAATTAACAGCTATCAAAATTTGCATTTCCAGACTCTTGTTGTTTAACTGTTTAACTTTTTGTTGCTTCAACGTGTACTGTATGGAATATTAGATATGTGAGAACTGTGTCATTCACATGTAATAGGCCTTTACAGTGGAAATCGCTACACCTGTTCAACAGCAATCACCAACAGAACCATTTTTAGGAAAGAAAATGAGAATACCAAATTAAAACGGCAAGGGAGAGTTTAAGCAGAAGGTAGTAAAGATAGAACTAAAAAAGGAACAGCTTTTTTTATTTTCCCACCCACCTCTTATTTAATCTTTTATGTTACTCAACATAAAAGATGATGCGTCTAAGACCTATGATATTTTTGTGTCAGTTGTATCGTTTACTTTCCTTTTTATTATAAGGCTAGATCTGTATAATATATGGCAAGGCAATGTGTGTCATTAATTGCTTTTAAGTGCATTCATCTGAAATGCTGAGGCTTCTTCCGTGCTGGGCAAAAAATATTTTGTATTCGTTTGCTCCAGAGGTGGTGTCATCTTAGTGTTTGCAGGGAATAAATGTATTAAACAGAATTGTTAAGCCTTTGAAAACAGAATTGTTAAGGACTCTCCTATGAAACTCAAACTTGCAAAAATATTCAGTATTGGGCAAGGTTCCATTTGTTCCCTTTTATTCTGAGGGCAAATTAAATGTCCCCAGTTGCAAGTCACTAACATTATGTCAAGGCATTTCACAGTTTATCTAAATACTCAATTTGGATAATTGATCTGAAATCTTAAGGTATGGACAATTTTTTGTAAACAGGCAGCACTGTTCAGCTAACTGAGTGCAGACTTAGGAGCTGCTTCATTCTTATTCCACGTCTACCTTTGACTCACTAAGCAGCCTAAGGTAGATTACTTTCATATCAGGAAACTGAATGGGGAAAAAGTAGGGTAGTACTTGCCAACTTCTCCACTGAGCTGTTGCAAAGAATTTTCCTTTTATGTTTATAAAGCTCTGTGCCAGCACATAATGTTATTGTTCATATTGTGTCTTATTTTCCCCAAACCACTCGCCCCCGCAAATTACAGCTCTTCACCCTGGCTCGGGGCGGGCGGGTAGGAATTCTACAGTAGACTACACATGTTTTTAAAAAAATCTTCCAGTTCTCCAAGAAATTTTAAATACTTTGAAAATTTCCAACCAGCTCAAATGATATTGCCTTCTGTTTATTTTAAATAAGTGCCATTAGCCTAAATTGTAACATGAAGCAAATCTGATCTCTTGCAAATATTGGATAGTGAGAAACATTCACCATAAAATGTGAACAATCTTTATTTCTATTGCAATAATGTCTAAAGACACTAGCTGGGGCTCTCTGCCTTTTGGCAGGAGGCAGAGTACGTACAAACAAACACAGTCCCTGCCCCAGGAAGTTCATAGTGTAAGATCCCTTACCTTGTAATTTTAGCTTCATACTCTGCCTTTTGCCTGGACATCTGCTTCTTCAGGCTGAGAAGATGGTGCTGCAATGAAGTTGAATTTACTGAGAAGTCATTGGCAGTAGGAGATCCTTCACTACTGTTGTCTGCTGGGCCGTATCCCAAGCTTTCCTGGAGCCCCAAAACATTGGAAATTGCGGTGTTAGTTTCTTGGGATTCTTCTGGGCAGGTAGACCTGGTTAAATACCTTGAAGTCATGTTTTCTTCAAACATAATTTCAAATTGAGATCTAGGCCCTGGAGGTCTAGGTCTTTGCTTACGCCCCACTGGCTTTCAAAAAAGAATCAGTTGCATTTGATTATAGAAGAGAGCTTGTTTTCATGCATCTGCCTCACTTTGGACTGTGAAACTTTTCTTCCTCATCACAGCTGTTTGAAGCTTTTCAAATACTTGGAAATAGTCCATTTTGTTGGAGCCTGGGTCTTGTTTCAGTCTCTGATTTTGTTTTTGATATGGAATGGGTGGTGTCTCAGGTCCACTATGCGCATGGCCTCATTGCGCTGGCTTGTTCTTATCCCCACGAGACACCGCCTCTTTTTTGTGCACCCTCCATCTTTTCTGCGTAGTTTGAATGACATCTGTGGGTGGCACATTGCATAGCTGTCTGCATTGCTAGTTGCATTCTTCTCCGATAAATCTTCTGCCATGGTAATCTTGGCTGTCATTAACCCAGGGCGGAAGGGGATATCTGGTCTGTATTCTACAAATACAAGGCTTCCTATGTTCCATGTTCCACAGATTAAGGAAGAGGCATGTTAAATCTGTTTTGGATGCAGTGTGTCTAGCCAGCCTGGCGTGAGAAAAACTGCATGAATGGAAAACAGCTTGCTATGCTTTTTGATTACTGACATCAACTGTCGCATATTTTCAAGGAAGCAGAGGGCAATGGTTAAAGTAAAATGGTTCAGTCTCTCCACCACTATTGTATCAAGGACTGTGAGGTCAAGGAAGCTTTGGGGCCCTTTGTCTACTTACACTTCAGTTCCAGTTGGAAAAACTAGCTAACATGCATTCAGTTTAAATAGACATTTATTTTTAATGGCATTTTTTCAGACGATATTCACATAAATGAAGTACAGCTTCATTTTTTCTAGTTAAGTACAGCAAATTTAAACAGGAGAAAAAGAAGCTTGTAATTACAATTAAAATATATTTAACTTTAAAATTAAATCAGTTTAATGATTTGGAGAGCCTTTTCCCTTAGCCATTTGGTACAAGGAACAAAGTGAAGTTTGAATAGTGGGCAAAGCTATTAGTGTAAATACCAATACAAATAAACTATAGAAAACTGGCAGAAAGCTGGCCCAGCTCCACTTTTAGTTTTCTTTTCAGGATTTCCCACTATCCATGCTGAGTTCCTCTTTCTGATGTTCTTACCATGTTTTCTGTTCCTGACTCAAAAGTTTGTATTTTTTAAACAAACAAAAATTCTCTGACAATGATGTACTCAAAATAAAGGCTACTCCACATATACTTTAAAAATATCTGTTGAACCTGATGCTTTCATGACTAAGTGTGGCCGGCTGCTAGGTTATCTCACTTATTTTATGAAAATACGATATCCTAAATTTACATGTTAGATTTAAAATGGTGCATTAATCCCACAGGAAGATATAACATTGAAAGTTGGTCCCCTTTTGCTATAGAAAAACTGGCCATCAGTAGGGATATAACTGCTTAATTGGTAAGCATCACCAGCCTGGCTGGGCCCACTGTGCGGAGAGGGGAGGTGCTTCAGCCTGGCCAGGCTTGCTGCAGCATGGGATCCCGGTTAAGTGGTTAAACATAACATTTAACCAGTTAACTGATTAAATGGGATTTTACATCCCTAGTCATTACCTTTCCATTAGGCTACCTAGTCCAGTGTTTCTCAACCAGTGGTACGAGTACCCTGAGAAGTCCGGGGGGGGGGTGTACGTCAACACAACTGAAATTTGGAGAAAACTGAATTTTTAAGTTTTACATGTTTTATTCTTTTAAATTTCATTGCCCACCTGGCTATGATTAGGTTGTTTGAACAAATGTGTTGCAATGGTAGAAAAAAATGTGTGTGTGTCCGAAAACTGTAGGTACTGGGGGTACTTTATTAAAAAAAAAAAAGGTTGAGAAACACTGACCTAGTCTACTGGGAAATTTTGTTACCTTGAGTGATGCTACTAAATGTTTATAATCCATGTACTGTAGCGGAAACGCTGCATCCTTCATGGAATTTTTCTTTTCTCAGACCTGTAAAAGCATCTGGATGAGGCTCATGCAACTTTAATCAGATAGGAATATGGTTTTGATTGATTTGGGCTGGCTTAGTGGAATTTGACTACAATTCCCAGCCCCCACAACGGCAGACTTCGGCATCCACTAGCTATTGTGAGTTTTGTTTTCCCCCTTTTCTCATGTGAATAATACACTATTATTCATCACATTGTGCCCAAAGCTCTGCTAGGGACCTTGCAGAACATAGAAAGTAAAAGGGACTTTTGAAATTTTTACTCTAAGCCTCCTCAGAAAACAGTCTTTAAACGTGAACAAGCACCGAATATTCACTAAAGAAGCCTCATGATTATTGGCATAAGAAGAATCAGGAGAAATAAGAACTACACACATATTGATGACAAGAAATCTGCTGACTGAAGGAGTGAGATCCACAGATTCTGTTTTACAGAAGGAAAGAACTGAGTAAATAAAAATCAAGAGCTGCAGTTGCTACCAACCAAAGTCTTTAATATTCGAGACATTTTTTTCCTCAGAATAATGTAATTGCTTTACACACATTTTATGTTTCATAAATAACAGATGGCTGAAGTCTCTGAAGAATTAGATTTTCTTATCTTTTACGATAAATTACTTTCTGACAAAAAAGGGGAGGAGGGAGAGAGAGAGACAGACAACTGTGAAGAGTACCAGCTGTTACACAGCTATGAAAGACCTTCCTCTTTTCATTTAAATGTAGAACTTCTTGTCATACATTCTTTTAACACAGCGGTTTTCAAATTTTTTTTCTCATGACCCAGTTGAAGAAAATTGTTGATGCCTGTGACCCAACATAATTTGACTGGAGTGTGGGCTCTTGAGTGGGGCTGAGGATGGGAGCTTTCTGGTGTAGGAGGGAGCTCCGGCTTGGAGGGGGAGGGGTCGGGGACAGGGCAGGAAGGGCTTACCTTGAGCTGCTCCTGGTAAGCGGTACAGTGGGGGCATCCTTGGCAGCCTTCCTGGTGCACAGCCCTATCCAAGACATCTATAGAGCCTCAACGAGATTCTCTTTTCACACATTCATGGTGCATTGTTCGATCACTCAGCAAGTCAGAGACAACACGGGGTTTGACAGAGCTGTGTTGCAATCTACTCATCAGTGGACTCCTACCTGCCTCCGTTGGTACTGCTTGGAAGTCACCTAATACAGAATGGACATGTGCAAGCACTCCAAGAAAAGACAGTTACCTTTTTCCATAACTGGTGTTCTTTGAGATGTGTTGCTCATGTCCATTCCACATTCTAACCTCCTTCCCCCTGTTGGAGTTTCCTGGCAAGAAGGAACCAAGGCTGCAGTGAGCCAGTTGTGCCCCTTATACCGCAGTATGTGTGGGATGTTCTAGAGGATACTACAGAGGGAAAAACTTCCAGCACAGGGCATGTGGCGAGCACATATACCTAATATAGAACGAACATGAGCAACGCATCTCAAAGAACAGCAGTTATGGAAATAGGTAACAGCCTTTTCCTGTGTTTTATATAGCATTTTTGAACTGTTGATTATTTGTATTTTGGTAGCACCTAGAGGCTGCAAGCCCCAGTGCACTAGGTGCTGTACTTACATAAAACAGAAATGGTCTGTGCCGGAAGAGTTTGCAATCTAAGTCACTGCCCATGTGCTTTAGATGCACATTTTGCCTGACAATGAACTAACTCAACCAAAGAAGTACAGTGGTCACAGGCCTGGCTGTCTCAGTGGTACCCCTGGAACTCATGGGGGGTTTCCATCCCATCCCAGGTCCTGTGCTTGGTAACCAGTACACCCAACAGCACTGTTGGCCACCTCTGCCTTCACTAAATGCCTCCCACCACTCCCGGCTTCTGCAGCTCCCTCCCTCCAGGTGGAGCAGGAGATGGAGGCACAGACTCCAGCCTCCCTGGATCCTGAGGACGTTCCCCTGGTGCAAGCTGTCGTTGCCTCTTCTCGGGATGAGGCTGTTGTGGGCCCCCTCCAGTGGTGCCCCTGGACGATGCTCGGGCCCACCAAGAATTCCTCAAGCGGGTGGCCGCCAACTTAAACCTCCAAGTGGAGGAACTTGAGGAGTCAGAGTATACCCGTTCTGGGATGTTGGAACAGTCAGCCCTGGCGAAGGGTTGGCCTTACTCCTCCATGATGGGGAGGCCAACGTTGCCGTGGCTTTGTGGCAAATGCCTTCCTCCATTCCCCCTATTTCCAAATGAGCAGAGCGGAAATACTTTGTCCTGGCAAAGGGGAATAAGTACCTGCTACTCCCACCCAGCCCCCAACTCCCTCAATGGTGGAGGCCATCAACCAAGGGAAGAGACAAGACCAGCGTGGGACAACCCCAAAAAACAAAGACTCAAATAGACTTGACTTACTTGGCCAAAAGCTTTATTCCTCCTCCAACCTATAGCTCTGAGTGGCAAATCACCAAGCCCTCATGGCCCTCTACAGGGTGAACATGGAGCAGGCTGTCACCAAGTTAGAGTCTTCTCCCCAGGAGGACTCAAAAAAGGTGTTTCAAGCCTGGGCACAGGGGAGGGGCAATGGCAGCCCAAGCGATGCTCCAGGAAGCCTTGGATGCGGTGGACGCTGCAGCTCGTTCCATGGGTTTGGCTGGCTATGTCCATGCAGAGAGCATCTTGGCTGCTTCTCTCCAGCCTCTTCCCCAAGGCACAACAATCGTCACAGGCTCTCCCCTTTGATGGGGTGACCCTGTTTGCAGAGCAAATGGACACTAAGATGCACAGGTTAAAGGACTCCTGCACTGCTCTCTCCGTACTTTTGGTCTGTATGTCCTGAGGAAAAGTTTAAGCCTTAAACCTCGTCTACTAGTCTTCCCAATCTCATCAGGATTCAGGGCAGAGCAAGTATAAAGAGCTCAAGAAGAGGCAGTCTAATCTTCACTCTTCTGCACAGCAAGGCAGTGTCCCAAGAAAGGAAAGGAACTGGGAAAGGGGTCAGTAGTCTGATGGGGAGGGAGCTGGTTAAAGGCATCATTTGAAGGGCAAGAGAGCAGGGCTGGAGCCTTGCCTGGAGGAAAAAGCTGCTGCAAGTCCCCATAGAGGGCCATGTCCTGAGTAGGGGAAAGAGTCCTTCCTATCGGTCGGTAGGAAAAGGTAATGTTTTCTCTTTCTGCTCGCACCAATGTGTGCAGACTTTATCCATTTCAGATGAAGGACCCTGAAATGTTTGTGTAAAGGGACACACAGACACAGACACAGACACACTTACTTCCTCTCGAGCTCAGAAATCAGACCCCAAAATAGGAATTCACTACAGAGAATAAAATCTTGGGATTTCTAAGCCAATTTCATGATTTTTTTTTTTTTTTTTTTTTTTCAGGGCTTCTCAGGATTTTTGAACATGGAAGTTTGGCAGCACTGCATAAGTGATAACATTGAAACGCTGGCAATACTGAGGCCTAGCGAGATGTGATAGGAGCGGGAAAAGAACTTCTAGGAGATGAAGCACAGACTTTCCATGCTTCTTTGTGAAACAGATGGGCCATTTACTATAACATCCAGCATTGTTGTCACCTCCCCTCAACTTTAAACATCTATTCTAGAGGAACACTGCAATATAAACTCCAGAAATGGCATTCCTGGAAGAATAAATGGAATAGGTTGGTTGTGCTAGTTTCCTTCCAAACTAAAGGTCAATCAGCAAAAGAAGGATGTGTGTGTGTGTCTCTCTCTCTCTCTCTAATATCTAAATAAATAAAAACTTGGATCCAAACCTTCAGCTTGCATAGGCATGGGATGTTTTGAAAAATTGTTTCTTTTGTACTAATTGCACACCCATTGACTGGAACGGATGATTCCTTGTCCGGAATGACTTCTTCCTGAGATGCTGCAATGTGTGGTTAAAATGAAACATGCCTTGAAATAGTTCTCAGAAGCAAGTTAGGGGATTTTTCTCCCAATTCTGGTCTGATGCCTGTTTTTTGCTCTTCTGATTTCTTAAAAAAAAAAAGAGAGAAAAAAACAATAGAATCCATTCACATTTTATTAGACACGAGTTGCACTGTGGGTTGACTGAAGCATGAAGTTTTCTGAAAGGTCAGCAGGCTAACTGTGGCTTGCCAGGATGTAAGTGAAAACTTAAATCAGAGTATGTATCGCTGTACATGTACTTGACACTTCTGTTCTGATTAAAAGATGGGGGGTGGGGTGTATATATGTATCTCAAAAATCTAACGACAAGGTTCCAGCTCCAAGGAAAACTAGTATGTCCTTGACCAGGGTTGTTAGTAATGGATTGTTCCTCACCTGGTGTCAAAAACAGTTCAGCTGTTAATGAAGATGTGACCACAACCATTTTCAACACGGTTAACAGAAACGATGCTAGACACCACTTCTCACCAGGATCAATCTGTTTCTGAAACCGTGTTGAGAATGGGTGTTGTATGTCCTACACCAGCAGCCAAATCACTTTCAATACATGTTATGGGCAAGAGTATACAAAAAAGGGATGGGGAAGGACAATTCCTAACATCCATGGTCACCTACACCTAACTTGCCTAGTGTTGACAGATCCCCGGACGGCCACATTCTGCTCTTTTGTGGAGGCATTGTGTTACTGAGAGCAGAAATTACTACAGTAGGTCCCCTTGCAGTATTCCTCTATCCCAAACAAAGAACTGTGCTTTTCTAGACCTGTACAATGGTGAGAAATGTCATTTGGGGGTGCTGGCTGACTTGTGGTTGTGGTGCATTGGATGTATTGTATGGTGCTTATTTTAGTGGTGAGAGGTGTCTCCGGGTGCAGGTGATAGAGGTGCATGCTGCTAGGTGCATTAATTTTTCATTTACCTGCTTTTGGATCAGATATGTTGTATTCAGTCCAGTTGTAGCTGACACAGTAGCAGAGGGTTGTTGCATATTAATGTGGAGTGTCCCACATAAATGGCATCAGCACGAGTCCAAGACAAGTGTCATTCAACAGCATATGAGAGAGTAAAAAAATTAGGGCACTGGCCTGCGGGGGACCTTGGCATGTCACTTTCCCTCCCTGGCTCTCCACTTCCCTGGCTGTAGATGGGGATAAGGATGCTGACCTCCTTGTAATGCACTGAGACCAGCACTGTAGAAGAGTTTGGCATTTTCATTATTTATTAATGACTGTAACCACAAATGCAGCCCTGCTAGAGAGCCCAGAACTGCCTGAATATCCTCCTTTACTTCTCACTTCTCCTGGAGTTCCTGCTGAAAAAATATCCCTCAGTTCCTCTCCTAAACATCTCTGTACTATCACTGCTTTTAAACAGCTGTAGCTGCATTTCACTGGTGGGTGAAGTCATTTTGTTAAAATTTAGTTAGGCATTTCAGAATCCTTCCAGATGGAAAGCATCACTTAATAAACAGAATTATTTTCCAGGGTGTCAAAGGTTATTTAAAAATGAGTAGTCCTGTGGCACCTTAGAGACTAGCAAATATATAGACTCATGAGATTTGGTAGATAAAACCCACTTCATCAGAGGAGTTGAAATGGAAGTAACAGAGTCCGAGGTGTATATAACAGCAAAAGCAGTTACCTGTCAATTGTAGGGCCCATGTTAATGAAGCTAATGAAGCTGGCTTGATGTGTCCCATTCATCGCTTTTGATGTGAAAATGTGAATGTCCTGCCATTAATTGAAATGGGAGTTAGATGCTGAAGTGTCAGTGGAGAAAAATCAGTTGGGGGGCTGCACACAAGTGAGAAGCAAAAACAAAAAAACACAACAACAAATCAACCAAACCCTCCCTGACTCACTGATGTGGCCCCCAACTGAGGAGAAAGACATTCCCCTCGCACACCAGAGCCTAGGGTCGCCCAGCCTAGAAGAGTTTGTGTACTCCAGCCTTGCAGTGGAACAGTGTGTGTGTGGGCGGGAGGGGCACAGGTTCTTCAATGCTGGGGGAGGCATGAGCCTTGGGGGCCAGATCCAGGCAAGCCAGGGCCACATCCAGCCTCCAGGCCTTAGGTTCACCCCCTGTAGCTGTATCAGCCCCAGGACATTAGAGAGGCAAGGTGAGTGAGGTAATACCTTTTATTGGGCCACAAGCTTTCAAGCCGTACAGAGCTCTCCTTCAGGACTGGAAAGAGACAGGACTCTTTTTTTTTCCCTGAGCTTCAGGGGGTAGCCGAGTTAGTCTGCTACAGAAAAAAACAGCAAGCAAATGGACTGGTAGCACTTTACAGACTAACAAAACATGTAGATGGTATCATGAGCTTTCGTGGGCACAGCCCACTTCTTCAGATGACCGGCGTTAACTGCCCACAAAAACTCATGATACCATCTACAGCTGCGTCTACACTAGCATGATTTTGCGCAAATACTTTTAACGGAAAAGTTTTTCCGTTAAAAGTATTTGCTCAAGAGAGATCTATACTGGCATGTGCCTTTGCGCAAAAGATTTGCTTTTGCAAGCATCCATGCCAGTGTAGATGCTCTCTTAAGAAGAAAGCTCCGATGGCCATTTTAGCCATCGGGCTTTCTTCTTGCAAGAAATTAACGTTGCTGTCTACACTGGCCTCTTGTGCAAGAGGGCTTATCCCTGAGCTGGAGCGCCAGGAGTATTTAGGTAAGAAGCACTGATTTTGTACATTACAACATCAGTGTTCTTGTGCAAATACTCGCGGCCAGTGTAGACAGGTGGCAAGATTTTGTGCAAAAGCAGCCACTTTTGCACAAAATCTTGCCAATGTAGACACAGCTTACATGTTTTGTTAGTCTATAAAGTGCTACCAGACCATTTGCTTGCTGTTTTTTTCTTTTTTTTCCTGACTAGCAAACCATAGGTGTGTTTAACCTAATGACCACTAGGTGTCACAGTTGCTTTTTAAATTTTAAGTTGCGATCCATGAAAATGCATAGAATGGCAATGTTCAGTGAGAAACAATTGGGGTATTTCTCCAATTTCAGTAGTCATTTTTTGACGAGCCTTTAGTACAGCAAAGTTAGGGGATATAGCGCTTTTCAATCTGTGCAGACACTGAAGATGGACATGGTGTATGTATATGGGAAGGTTGAATCTTTATTAAAATAAAAGACTTACATGTGCCTTGCAACAGAGAGTGTGCTTCACTCAACAGAAAAGATGGACTTGGGTGTGAGGCTTTCAGACAGATGGCTTTGCAGAGCTACAAAAGGATACCTGTACAAGTGCCATACTAAGTAAAACTAGTTAGGAGTATGGTGGGTGTAGCTATAAAAGAAGTCTCCAAGAAGTGCTGTTATCCATTCTCTGTCTCTTCCTCTCTGTGTCTCTCTTACTGCATCTTACCTAACAACACCTGCCATGCAATTAGAGGAGGTGGGTAATACAGAGATTCTGGTGAGCAAGGAGCCCAAACAAACTGGTTTATTTGATCAATAGCTGCCCACTACTCCTCTGAAGCCTTCCAGCCCATGTTTGCGCTGCTCGCCTCCTCCTGCCAGCTCTTCTGAGGCTGCAGCCTGCAGGTAACCATCCCTGCTCTTCTCCCACCCTCACAAGTCCTCTCTGCAGCAGCTTCCTTGGGGGAGGGCCAGTCCTATCTCCTACATGGGGGTGCTGGTGCTGGACTGCCTGGCCCTGGGCCCCCTGTGGTTGGGGGGAACCCATGCCAGGGCATGGTATGTTTCATTGTAAATCCACCCCTGCTACTTCCCCTTATCCAACCCACAGGTTCCCTGTATCTAGCAGATCTTTTATGATAAATGGTGTTTCTTCTGGGCAAGCTGGGTGTGATGCTATTAAGTTAGTTCATTATATCAGTGCTCCAAACTCTGGTTTTAGGGTGGGAACAGAGATATTAAGGTGCAATGGGTAATCCTTTAAGCTTATAATGCAGTATTTATTTACACCACATCTCCAGTATTCTAGGACAGTGGTTCGCAACCAGAAGTACTACCCTTGGACATATGGAGGGGTCTTCTGGGAGTACATCAACTCATCTAGGTATTTGCCTAGTTTTACAACAGGCTACATAAAAAGGACTAGCAAACTCCGTACAAATTGAAATTTCGTACAGGCAATATAGGTTGTGTGTGTGTGTGTGTGTGTGTGTGTGTGTGTGTGTGTGTGTGTGTGTCAATTGATTTATATATTTATATTCCAATTGTTGAATTTATAATTGTATGGTAAAATTAGACAGTAAACAATTTTTCACCAATAGCGTGCTGTAACATTTTTGTATTTTTGTGTCCGATTTTGTTAGCAGACGGTTTAAAAGTGAGGTGAAACTTGGAGGTACGCAAGACAAATGAGACTCCTGAAAGGGGTACTATAGTCTGGAAAGGTTGGGAGCCACTGGTCTTGAGTTCTTTGCCATAAATACGCAGCCACAAATTGACAACCAAAAGTAAAATCAACTCGCAGCAGGCAATAATCTGTCTAAGACATGGAGTAAATGTCTCCTTTCCTGTCTCACAACCCACCAACCAGATGGAGAGTTTAGTGTTCCCTGCACCTAGTTCTTGCTGTAGCTTCTGCTTTTATTGTTAAATGTGCAGTTTCCCCAAATTTATTTACTCTCCTACACTTAGGCTCCAGCAATTGCAAGTTTATTGCTCTCCAAGGCCAGGTCTCAACCTAGGGATTAAGTCGACATAAGCTACGCAACTCCAGAATAGCATAGCTGGAATTGACATACCTTAAATTGAATTTCTGCAGCATCCCCATTGCAAGAAGTTGACAGGAGAAACTCACCCATTGACTTCCTTGACTCTTTGCGACCCCATGAAGTACTGGAATCAAGAGGCACCATCAGCATTCAATTTAGCAAGTTCTTACTTGACCCACTAAATCAAATCCCAGAACATCGATCTCCTGAGTGTCTATCTCTGGGTAAGTATAGACAAGGCCCTAGTACCTGAGCTTTCTTCAAAGCATTACAAAGGCCTGCTCCTGCCCTCTGCTGAATCCTTGTCATTGAATGCAAAAGGGGGAGAGGGGGTTTTTCGCTCTTATTTTCCAATATGACCTACATAGAAGCCATTTTATTTCTGTACCTAGCCATCCAGGATCACTGCAACTAAACTACAGCAAAGTCAGTACCCAGACACTCATCCCAGCTCTGCAGAACTATTGGCATTCACTGCAATATCAGGCTATTGACTATATCCTCATGACAATAAATGTCTCAAAGTAATTTTCCAGCTCCAATTTTGCATGAGAGGGATAGAAGGAGAATGTTGTCAGTTTCACTGTCTGAGCTGACAAGGGATGATTCATAAATTAGACACTTTCCATAATTGGCAATGTCTGGCGCTAGTGCGTGTTGGTGAATGGAAAGCCATCTTGTTCTGTCCATCAAACAGATGAGAATGATGGAGTTGCAACACAGGCAGCCTGCATGTTTTTACATTTTAACAAAATGATCCTTACTAAATTTACGAAAGTATGATTTTGTGTTAGCCTCTGTTCTTTCCTTCAGTACTTTTGACTTACACAGTGGTTACCTGATTGCTTTAAAAGTGGTGTGGGTTTGCAACTTTTGGGACCCACCATATTTTAAATGTGTAACTGACAAAGTTTCAGGGGGTAGCCTAGTTAGTCTGTACAGGAAAAAACAACAAATGGTCTGGTAGCACTTTATAGAGTAACAAAACACGTAGGCGGTATCATGAGCTTTCGTGGGCACAACCCATGTCTTCAGATGACCGGAGTTTTGAGTTTAGGATGTAGAGATCCAAAATAAATAGGAGAGAAGCGGGGGAGAGGGGAAAAAAAAGGAGGAGGGTGGGAGACAGGGAGCAGAGGGTATGGAAAATCAAAGGGAAAACAGGAAGGTAGAGCTGGGAGTCAGTAAGTATCTGAAGATTGGGTAGTTAAAACGAAGCAGATAAGAATCAAAGTCAATAGATAGTATCCTTCCTATCATAGGAATCTACACAAAGAGCTGTTTGCACCTTCGTTGAATGTTACGTTGATGGTGTCCCAACCATCCTTCATTACGATTGAGTCCATTAGCCTGAGAATTGAATTTGCGGATGAATTCTAATTCCAATGCTTTCCTGTGTATTTGGCTAGTAGAATTGGTTTGTGACAAGACAGCCACTTGAAGATCTTTTAAAACGTGATTAGGAAGATTAAAGTGTTCTCCAACAGATTTCTGTATGTTCCCTTTACGTATATCTGATTTGTGTCCATTGATTCTTTCCCGCAGAGACTGTCCAGTTTGTCCAATATATATATAGCAGTGGGGCATTATTGGCATTTGATGGCATAGATCAAATTACTGGACATGCAGTCAAATGACCTTTTGATTTGGTAGCTTATGTTGTTGGCTCCAGTGATGAATTCACTATAGATATGTGGGCAGAGTTGGCATCGTGTTTGGTTGCACGGCTGGGTTCTTGGATGTTTATGATGTGGTTGTGTGGCATGGTTACCAGAAAGAATTTGTTTCAGGTTGGGGGGTTGTCTGTAAGTGAGAACAGGCTTTTCTCCCAAGGCATCTGAGAATGAGGAATCATTTTCCAAGATGGGTTGTAGATTATGTATAATGCGCTGGAGGGGTCTGAGTTGTGGACTATAGGTAATAACAAGTGGAGTTCTGTTATTTTCTCTTTTGGGTCTGTCTTGAAGTAGTTCATGTCTGGGTACTTCTTTGGCTCTGTCAATCTGTTTTTTCACTTCTCCAGGTGGGTATTTCAGTTTTAGGAATGCTCTATAAAGACCCTGTAGGTGATTGTCTCTGTCTTTGGGATCGGAGAAAATCTGGTTGTATCTTAGGGCTTGGCTGTATACAATAGACTGAGAAATGTGTCTGGGATGGAAGCTGGAGGCATGAAGGTAAGTGTAGCGGTCGGTGGGTTTCTGGTATAGGGTGGTGGAAATTTGTCCATTATTTAACTCTACTGTAGTGTCCAGGAAGTGGATTTCTCATGTGGACTGGTCCAGGCTGAGGTTGATGGTGGGGTGGAAGTTGTTGAAATCCTTATGAAATTCTTCAAGAGTCTCTTTTACTTGGGTCCATCTGATGAAGATGTCATAGATGTAGTGTAAGTAAAGTAGCGGTGTTAGGGGGCAAGAGCTGAGGAAACGTTGTTCAAGGTCAGCCATAAAGATGTTGGCATATTGTGGTGCCATGCGAATGCCCATGGCCGTGCCGCTGGCTTGGAGATACAAATTGTCTCCGAATTGGAAGTAGTTGTGGGTGAGAGCAAAGTCACAGAGCTCTGTAATCAGGTGTGCAGTGCTGTCATCGAGGATGGTGTTCCTGATGGCCTGTAATCCGTCTTCATGTGGAATGTTGGTATAAAGGGCTTCTACATCCCTGGTGGCCAGGATGGTATTTTCAGGAAGATTACTGATGTTCTGAAGTTTCCTCAGGAAGTCAATGGTGTTGCGGAGGTAGCTAGGAGTGCTGGTAGCATAGGGTCTGAGGAGGGAGTCGATATAGCCATATAATCTTGTGGTGAGTGTGCCGATGCTTGAGATGATGGGCCGCCCGGGATTACCAGGTTCGTGTATTTTGGGTAGCAGATAGAAAGTTCCTGGTTGGGGATTTTAGGGAAGGGGGGCGTTAGTGTAAATTTGTTCCTGAGCACCATCAGGGAGCTTCATGAGCAGTTTTTTCAAGTTTTTTTGGTATTCCTTAGTGGGGTCACAGGAGGGAGACCTGTAGAATCTGGTATTGGTGAGTTGTCTGTTCGCCTCCTGTTCATAATCTGTCCTGTTCATGATGACTACAGCACCTCCTTTGTCGGCCTCTTTGATTACGATGTTAGGATTGTTTTTGAGGCTGTGAATAGCATTGCGTTCTGCATGACTGAGGTTGTGTGTTATATGTTGTTGTTTGCTGATAATGTCAGCTCGAGCGCGTTTGCGGAAGCAGTCGATGTAGAAATCAAGACTTTCGTTACGTCCGTTGGTGGGGGTCCACATAGAAGCCTTCCTCTTGTGGGATTGGTGGGCGAGGGGAGCAGTGAGGTCAGTGTGTTGTATATCTGTGTGTTGGAAATATTCCTTCAGGCGGAGGCGGCAAAAATTAGGATTCCAGATCCCTCTCTTTGTCTCTTTATTCTTAGCTTTGTTTATAAAAATAACTCCTACTGCACTAGATCTGGGGAGCACAACCTAGAAATGCAAAACTTTCAAACTGTCTCTCCTGTATTTGTTTTGTTGGAAAAAATTTCATTATCATTCCCATTTCATTTTTGAATTAATTATGCAAATATTGAAACGGTGGCTACATCTACACTGCAGAGTTTTTGCGTAAAAACTTGCAGAGTGTCCTCACTACAAGCGTGTTCTTGCGCAAGAAAAAGTACAGTAAATCGTAAGAACACAGGGCTTTTTGCACAAGAGTTATTCCTCTTTCTACAAGGAATAAGCCTTTTTTCCACAAGAGCTCTTGCGCAAAAAGGCATGTGTGGACGGGCAACAGGGGTTTCTTGCACAAGAAACCTCTATGGCTAAAATGGCCATCAGAGCTTTCTTGCGCAAAAGAGCGTCCACACTGCCATGGATGCTCTTGCGCAAAAGCACCTCTCTTGGGCAAAAGCACATGGAAGTGTAGATGTGCTCTTGTGCAAGAACTTTTTGTGCAAGAACTCTTGCGCAAAAGGTTCTTGAGCAGGAAGCCTGCAGTGTAGACATAGCCCTAGAAAGGCCTGTCTCTTTAACTCAGGCTTGGAACTCCTGTTGATAGGATAAAAAAGAAATATTAAAAGAATTAATAGGCAGTAGGTTTAAAACAAACAGGAAGAAGTTTTTCTTAACTCAGCACACAGTCAATCTGTGGAACTCCTTGCCAGAGGATGTGGTGAAGACTAGGACTTTAACAGGGTTCAAAAAAGAGCTAGATAGCCATTGACAGACCTAACCTCCATGAATCTATTAGCCAGGATGGGTAGGAACGGTGTCCCTAGCCTCTGTTTCTCCGGAGGTGGGTGATGGGGGAGGGATCATGTGAGGATTACCTGTTGTGTCCCCTTCCTCTAGGGCATCTGGTATTAACCATTGTCGGCAGACAGGATACTAAACCATTGGTCTGATCCAGTATGGCTGTTCTTATGTTCTTAATCTTATTGCCAGTTTTTTAAAAAAAAGACTCCTGTTGCTTGAATGATGATGCCAGCTTTAACTTCAGTCTAGACATCTGTATTACTTATCAGAACGATGTGACATTAGTTCTGCATTTACAGCTAGCAATTTCTTAAGTCCATTTTTTTTAGCTCTCACTTTTCCCAATATGTATAACCTTGTAGTGTTCTGTTTTTCATCAAGGATACATTTTCTTCCCTCCTGCATCTGATTCTGCAAAACTGTAATCAAAAGAAAGGAGAAGCCTTTTCTCTTGTCCCTTTTTTGCTGATTTCAGTTATCTCCTTTTTCTGATAATTTTTCCCACTTTTCTGTGCCATGGGTGACCTCTTGGGTGAAGAACAATGAAAAACACATTTAAAAAAGATCCTACGCTAATGCCTTTAATTTTATTAGTATTTTTAAAAACTGCCATCGGGTGTTTGCTGGCGCAGAAGATAGCAGCCATAGTGTTGTTTGGCAGATCATATTTTGTCTCCAAAATGCTATCAATCATAAGCAGGGCTGGTTGGAAAAGCATGAGATGTATTTGTGATTTTTTGGGGGGGGGCAAAAAACATAGTTCCTTTCTGCTTTGTCATTATCTTGAAATGTTTTGACCCCCCTCTATAGCTGCTGTAGGGGGAAAAGGGTAAATTTATTTATTTTATTTATTTGCAAACCTTGTATCCTATTAATATAGAAAAGTCACAATTTGGAATATTTCAACCAGCTCTGGTCCATCACATATTGTTACAGGCCATCAAGATAAGTATCATCATATTTCCGACAGATGTCAGCACCACATGCTTCAGAGGAAGGTGCAGGAATCCTGGGAACAGAATAATTTGCCCATAGAGGAATTGTTTTTCAATCTCTGTCAGCTGGTGGTCACCCATGCCCTACTGCGTAAAGGTCTGAACCCACCTCTTTTTCATCCTAATGTAAGTTGGGAGAGGTCCTTTATCTTTTAAAAATCTCTAGTAAGAGATCGCTAAGTTATATACATACAGATGCTCCCGCTGTGTGAATGGATGAAGTTGCCCATTGTCAGGGTGTAAAATTCCGAATAAAGAGCCAAAGACAGAGCTCAGTAATACAGTTGAACCCCTCTACGGTGGTCCCCTGGGGACTTGACCGGTGCTGAGAGAGAGAATTTGCTACGCCATAGGAGGTCAATATCTCTAGCAGCATTGCCAGCACTTCCACTGCTTACTGGGCTCTGAGAAGACATTTAGGGGTAAATTAGAGCTAAATAACAGCACAGAACTCTGAGAGCCAGGACTGGTGGCTGTAAACAAACTTTATGGGATGGCAAGGAACGTGGACATCCAGCCAACTAAAATCATGCCAGATCATGGTTGGTGCCAGACCAGAAAGTGCCAGACTACAGAGGCTCATTCTGTACCTTCATATATAATAGGAGAGGAGAGAGAGATGCAGGCAAAGAGCTGCTGAAGGAACAGCAGGAGAGAGAGAGAGAGAAATCCAGGCGAGGGCTGTTTTGAAAGCCTGGTGGACTGTAATTAGTCACCTCATTTTTAATAATTCATGTTAATGTGGTAGAACTATGGTCGCTGTGTTCGGTTGGAGGGCACAGATGAATTTGAGGACAGCATAAAAAATGACCATAAAGGAATATTCTGGGGGAGCCATTATTGCTGGGCCAGATTCATTCAGCAGATGGTCTAACTTTATGGTGCCCCTTGGGACGTAGTCCATTGGGCATTGAATGCTGTATTTCTCTGCAGGGCTTAGTGTTCAAGGCAGTATGTTTTATTTCTGTCCAGGACAGAGGTGTGCAGGGGAAAGACTCTTCTCTAGTTCGTGGCTTATGTAAAATAGCCCAGGTAGTTTTCTTAGTTTTTTTTATTACTTGTAGCACCTACAGGCTCCAACCAAAATCAGAACCTCATTGTGCAAGATGCTGTACAAATACCTCATGAGAGACCATTCCTCCCCACAAGAACTTGCAAACTAAATAGGCAACATAGACAAATGGGATGGGAGAAGAAACAGAGGCAAAGAGATAAAGTGATTGGTCTAAGGCTGTGGTCACCAACCCATTGATCGCGATCGAGTGGTTGATCGCGAGGGCTAGACTGGTCAATCGCAAGATGTTCGGGGGCCCCCTCATTTCCTCCCACCCCCAAGAAGCCCCACTACCTACCTCCAGCGACAATGGAGGTAGTGCTGGCTTCCTGCGGGGTGGATGGAAGTCCGGCAGCTGCACTCCACTTCTAGGGGTTCCAGAAGTGTGCTGGCTGCTCCCCTCCCCCAGGTCTGTGGCATGCTGGGAACTTGCGGGGGGTGGGGGGAGTCCCCAGAGGAGGCTCATGCTGGGGCTTCCCTACTCTGCGGGAGGGGGGAGTCGGCCCCAGAGGAGATGTGCGCTGGGGGCTCCTGTGGGTGGGGGGGAGAGGAGGAGTCCCAGGAGGAGGCAGGTGCAGGGGACTCCCTGTCCCCTGTCCCCCACTGGCACCCTGTCCCCTGCTGCAGAACCCTGTCCCCCACTGGCACCCTGTCCCCACTGGCACCCTGTCCCCTGTCCCCCACTGGTATTTGGCTAGTAGAATTGGTTTGTGATAAGACAGCCACTTGCAGATCTGTTACAGTGATTAGGAAGATTAAAGTGTTCCCCAACAGGTTTCTGTGTGTTCCCTTTACGTATATCTGATTTGTGTCCATTGATTCTTTCCTGTAGGGACCATCCAGTTTGTCCAATATATATAGCAGTGGGGCATTGCTGGCATTTGATAATCTGTCATGCACTTTTGGCTTCAGTGGAAGTTAGGAGCTTAAACCTCTTTGGGTATCTGGGCTTGGATCTAAAAGGTCCCTAGAACTCTGGTCTCAAACCAGCAAAACACTTAAGCATGCAGTTAACCGGTTTGCTGAGTTGGTGCTAAAATGCTTCGCCCTTGCCGGATTGAGCCCTACAGCAGATGCATCATTTTAAGAATGCCGGTTTCAATGGGACTGTTTGCATGCTTCAAGTGCTTTGGTAGAGTGGGGCTTTAGCTAGCAAGAAAGTATCACCTCTGAGAAACTCACTTTTATACTCACTGTCGTGCCATGAATACCCCAAGACTGATTGTATGCGGAAAAGGATAGGGTTCCCTGTGACACTTTGAAATGATCAAAATTTTATTGTGTTGTGTATAAGTGATATTAACAACGTTTCCATGAGCCAGTGGTGAAAGAGGGCAATCTTGCTAGCATTGTGCCGTGTGATAAAACTGCAGTGCTAAAGAAAAAATCTCCCTCCCCTCCTGCTGCTTATAAATAAATGAGAAACACTGGTAAGTCCCAATCACTTGATTAAATTGCCTTTTGCTAAAAGTCACTTGAATGGAGCAGTCATAATACCAAGTCATTACCATCCATTTGCATGTACAATAGGGGCAGTGGAAAATTATAAAAATCAGTAGCAAAATCAGTAATGTTCATAGCTTCAGGTCTTTTGCTGAGAGTTTATTAGTAGCAGGCAGCTGAAGGATTAGAGCACAATTAATTAGAGGACACATCTGCTTTTCAGGGGAAATGATTGACAGATTGAGAGAGCCCCAGACTTTCTCCTTAACTGAGTGAGTTGACAGAGGCAAAGAATCTTTCATATTGCATTTATTTTATTTTTCTTTACTGGACTCATGCAGTGTCTGTGCAGTGTCTTCAGTGAAACAGTGTGCTGTGAAGGAAGAAAGGGACTCCTTTCTACTCTGAAATTCTTCAGAAGAACTAATTTTCAAAATGCTGGATCTTCTAATAAAACCGAATCTAGAAGAGGAGTTAAATACAAGGCAATGAAGGGGAGGAGACATAGGAATTGCTAGATCATGGGTCCATCTACTGTGGTGTCCTGCCTCCAGAAATACCCATAGTGGCCACATCCACATGGAATATAATGGAGGTAAAAGTTAAGAACAAGATTTAGTGGATGTCCTGAAAGCTCTACATTTTTATCCACTAGAGAGAACAAAAGGAAAACAACCAACCATCACTGTCTCACATGCTTTGACAAACAAGAAATAGCTTCCCAGGGTCCCCCAAAAGGTAGGACTCAGTCTCTGCCTTTAAGTCTTATGACTTCCTTTTGGCCAGAGTCTGACTCAGATGAGGTGATTGCACTGAAGACTATGGGTTACCCAGATGTTTGGTCCAGGCACATGGCAATAAATAGGGCTTAATTCCTCCCTGGAGCAAGTAGAGATGGCCTGGAATTTGGCTACAACCACTCACCCTGTTAGTTGTTGATCAAAATAGCGGAGTCAGTTGGGGGTTAGTAATTTGCTGCTAATGTATGCCAGGAATAAGTCATTAACCCTCTCAGAGCAAGGAGGAATAGAATGGTGTCAGAATCCCAGTGTTTCACCTCTGCTTGCTCACATCCCAATCCAGCCCTATGTATGGGCTTTGTCACCAGTGAATTCTCCGAGAGGGATCACAGGAATCTTTTCCGGCTTGTTTTCCTACTGGCTGGTCTATTAAATTTGGGACAAGCAGCTGCTGCTGCCCTTTATCAGTAGAGCTGCAGGCTGCATTGTTTCCCCCCTTTTCTCTCCTTCCCAAAAAGATGGTACATCCTTGCACCCCCTGCTCCGTGCAAATGCACAGTGCTGCTGCAAAGGTATTGCGGGAAAGGAGAAATGCCCTTCCTGCCCATCTCAAACCATTAGCTGATGACCCAAACCAGCAATTGGATTCCCATTACCTTTCTGCACTTACTAATTGGTGATGCAACTACCTTGCCCTCTTAAAACTCAACCACGACGGCTGTCCCCTGAATTCCATGTGCGGGAGTTCCATGTGTGGATTGAGTGCCATGTAAAGAGTTTTTCTTTTATTATTGTTTGTTTTTCTTTCAGTAGCGGCAAAAGGCCCTTCATGAGACAAAGGCCCCTGGTGCTAGGCAATGTAATCACATCCCGGCCCCCAAGGGCTTGCTGTTTAAATGGAGAAGAAAGATAGAGTGAGGGGGAGAAGAAGGCATCTTATCAGCATTTACACATTGCCTAACTCCAGCTCCTAAATCAGTTAGGCGTTTGAAAATGTGTAACCATGGTTCATTGGTCAGAGGTGACAGTGGAAATCTGGGGCAGAGCTGGGAACTAAATACAGTTCTGCTGGGTCCCAGGCTAGAACCTTAATGGCAAGAGACCATCCTTCCTTCTGGTAAATGTGTCTAAAGCCAGGTCTTCGCTAGACCCGGCAGCTCAGCTTAAGGTACACAACTGTAAGTCGACTCCAGCTAGAATACATAGCTGGAGTCGGCTTACATTAAGCCAAGCTTGGTTGTGTCCCCACAGTGGGAGGCAGATGGGAGAAAACGCTCTTGTTGGCTTCCCTTACTCCTCAGAAAAGCAGGCGTTCCAGCTGCCGGTGGGGGTGTCCTCTGAGTTTGATTTAGCGAGTCATAACTAGACTCGCTAAATTGAACTCTGGAAGACTGATCACAGTAGCATCCATCTTCCACAGAGTGAAGATGTGGCCTAATTTACTGCTTTTACATGTTTCTTTGTCCTCACATTCTGTAATAGTGTAAAAAGGCTGTTTGGTCATTTGCCGGTGTTCCTCATTAAAGCTTACCTCACTCTTCTCCTTATCCACCTTTCTAGAGCCACCCAGAATACATGTGGCCCTCCTGTCCCTTTCGTCCTGGTGGCTGCCCTTTTCTGCCCTCATACCCGGGCACTGAGTACAGCCGGCTAGCACAAGAAGTAAAGGTCACAAAGGCAGTTGGCTGGGCCTATGTACTCAGAGGGAGATGTCACGTAGAGGTTAGTGCTTTCCAAAGCCCTGCCTTTATCTTAGCACATAGGTTCCACATGGCCATCTCAGGTCACACAGCAAAAACGGTGGGGAGAACATTTAACCCAGGTCAGCACAGTCTGTGGTGTTAGCAAATCCTCCTCCTTCTCTTTGTCTGGGCTGGTTTAAGCAAATCTAGGGCTGCCTGCCAATCTGTGTGTAGTGGGGCCCCAGAGGGGATCATTAATTCACCCCCATCTTTTTTTAGTTGCAACTTTGTAAATGTAACACACTGTACCTCTTGCTGCCTCCGCTGGCTAGGCTGTTCAGCTGATTCCTGGCAGTGTGTTTCTTATCTTCAGCTAATGTATGTTTATTTTAATTAATAAACATTAATTGAAATAACATCTGAGTTGTGCCATTTTCCCTATGAATCATGGTATAAGTGATAATAGGCAGTGTTTGTTAGTACAAAGCTTTGGATGTTTTTATGCTGTCAGTAGCCCAACCATCAAATAGCTCACAGACTCCCAAAGAAAGTAAAAAAAGCCCCACAATTTCTTTTTCAAAATGCAATTATTTGTAGTAAAATATTCTAAATTATGTAGCACTTAATTGGTTACTGCATGCTGTTAAATGCCTTTTAGCTATTTGTTTTGTGAGCTGTTCTGAGAGCATCTGGTTCCAAGCCAAGTTTAGGTTAATGATACTGGAATTTCTATGCAGACTCAAAAATTTCCTACAGAGTTGCTACTGACAATGACTTTGAGGCATCAGGAAACTTTTGAAACATGAAGGACTATCTTTTTGGTTTGTGAGTGCCCCAATCTTTCATGCCTCTAGGTGCGACCACAATCCAAATAATAGATCCTCATTAAATAAAAAGCACCAGATATCCACAGATATTTAAGTAGATTCTTTGAGGGTCTGGATCTAAGTTAGGGAAGGCTGATTAGTGCTCCTGACATCCTGTATCCATGTTTACCAATTTTATATGATTCTGATATATTTTGTACAAAGTGTTCCTTGTACAGTATCATTTGAAAACTCATAATCTGCTGAATATTATTATCCTGGTGAAATGTGTGTAACATCGCTTCATGTAAAATTATTAGAGTTTGCTATATGATTGTTTCTGAAATATGTTGTAGTTCTGAGTAACATCCACAAACCAGTTTTCAGAGACAGACACACAGGCAAATTCAGACAGGGATCAACATGTCAAGGGGCCTATCACATACTTAAGCAGCCACTCTTTAGCAACAGGAAAGTGTAAACAAGAGATTTACATTTCATCCCAGCTACAGTTCAGATTTCACATACGCAGAACTGTCTTCATCCCTGCAGGGGTTGATTCTCAAAGAGGAGGAGGATATAAAAATAGGATACAGGAGCCCTCAGTTCTCCTCCTATCTCTCTGCTCATGACTCCAATGACTACCTGAAGAATATTGAACTGGGGCAGCAGAGCGTGTATGTGTCTGTACATACGTCTGTCCATCCTCTGGCTGGAAAGGAATCCAGCCTAGGAACGGTTACAACTTATGGTGAGACACACATGTTGCTTTTAAGTTCATTTAGGTATTAACTTGTGATTTTTATGCTTTTGTAATCAGTTCTGTCTTTTATGCCTTAATACATGTAATCACTTAAAGCCTATTTTTTTCTCTAGGTAATTCATTTGCTTTATTGCTTTATCTAAACCACTGGCTCTGACTCTTTCCAGATGGCCAGTACCCTTTCAGGAATCTTATTTTTCTTGCATACCTCCAAGTTACACCTTGTTTAAAAAGCTATTTGCTTACAAAATCCAACAATGAAAAAAAAAAACACCTCAGCATGTGATGAGTGAAAAATTGCACATTTTCTCATTTTTCTGAATTATTATTAAATAAAGGAATTGGAATATCAGTATTGTACTTTATATTTCAGTGGACAGTAAGTATATAAAGCAGCGTAAACCAATCATTGTGTGAAATGTTTAGTTTGTATTGACTTTACAAGTGCTTTTTTATGTATCTTGCTGTAAAACCAGCCATTCAACTAGGTGAGTTAATGTAGGACAGTGGTTCCCAAATTTTTTGGCATCACACCCCCCTTTTTGATTTTCGAAAAACCCTCATGCCCTCCCCCCCCTTCCAAATAGCAGCAAAACTTGTTGAGCAAAAAAAAAAAGGGAACTGAACAGGGCAGCAAAACTTGATGGGGAGGCTGGGTCACCTCGCGCCCTCCCTGGAATTTCTTTGTGCCCCCCCCCGGGGGGCTCACCCCCCTAATTTGGGAACCCATGATGTAGGAGGTGGTGGAATCTCCATCCCTACAGGCTTTTAAGTCCTGTCTTGACAAAGCCCTGGCTGGGGTGATTTAGTTTAGTCTGCAGAAGCGAAGAGTGGGGGGGGATTTGATAGCAGCCTTCAACTTCCTGAAGGGAGCTTCCAAAGAGTCTGGAGAAAGGCTGTTCTCAGTGGTGACAGATGGCAGAACAAGGAGCAATGGTCTCAAGTTGCGGTGGGAGAGGTCCAGGTTGGATATTAGGAAAAACTATTTCACTAGGAGGGTGGTGAAGCACTGGAATGGGTTACCTAGGGAAGTAGTGGAGTCTCCATCCCTAGAGATGTTTAAGTCTCGGCTTGACAAAGCCCTTGCTGGGTTGATTTAGTTGGGATTGGTCCTGCCTAGAGCAGGGGGCTGGACTTGATGACCTTCTGAGGTCTTTTCCAGCTCTGTGATTCTATGAGTTGGGGTTGGTCCTTCTTTGGACTCAATGACCTCCTGAGGTCTCTTCCAACCCTAGGATTCTGTGTTATACGTCTCTCCCCGCCCCCCCCCCCCAAACCCTGCTGAATAATTCTGGTTGAGACCCACTGATCTAAACCAATGAGTAATCCTGTGGCATCTGCTACACTGTAATCCTGTTCTATGTTCTCCACAGGTAGGATCAAAAAGAGCTTATAGAGCACCCTGAGAGGAGTTTAAGTGACACAAAGGGAGAACATGGGCTTGTCTGTTGTGGGGCTTAGTTACTGTGGGAGTTCTAACATGTTTGTAAGGGGGGTTATGTGGTACAATGTTCCCTCTGCCCCGCAGTAGGGTCTCAGCGCTGCCTGAGTTTGGAGCATGCAGGCTGCAAGCAGAGAGGAGGCTGCTGAACTGGAATCCTGTTCTAGGTTCTTTACAGAATAAAGCGTGTTCCAGGTGGTTTGCCTGAGTGGGACTGGTCTAAGGTGCACACGCCCGGACACACAATGCAGAGCACACAGAGAAGCCACAAGCCTAGTCTCCCAGAGTTGGGGAAAAAGTCACAAGGCTTCCCCTATGTTGAATAACCTCATACTGGGCTAGTGAACAGGAGGGGGCCACATTTTAGAAATCAGCATGTTTTGACTGAAGTGTTTGAGAACCTTTATTTGGTAAACAAGTCTGGTGCATAATCATTTTACCCAGTGTTGGAATGATGGATTTCCCAGAGGCGTACACTAGCCAGGAGACTACATACATGGCAACACCTGTATAGTTTATGATTGGCGAGGCAAAGCATTCCATACTCGGAGGGATTTTACATTCCATTAGCCCAGATTGCATCCTGGGGAATGTCACCATGCTTAACTCCGTGCTAAGCTCCATCATGACTTAGTTCTGGAAAGCATGTAGACATGGTAAATATGTACCTAAGTAGCCTACAAACACTTGACTATCTGCATTTCTTAAGGCTTGCAAGTAGTCTCACTGACTCTGTGTTTGCAGGTTTGTGTCCTAAGAACTCAGAGTTCAATTTGATGGTAGGTACTTTTATGTGGTTTTGCTTCCATAAGCAATGGCTCTTCATAGAGGGCATTTATGGCATTGTGCTACTTAAGCAGGGCTGCATTTTATTTTAAACCATCTAATTAGCTGTCAGATGAATGAATGCTTTCCCAGTCCTGTCAATGTTCTGGAGAAACTAGATGGGAAAGCATCGTGGTATACATTTGCAATGATGAAATGCCACATCATAGTAATATTCATGGGACAGTAGCTGCCGAAATTTAAGAACGTGGTGGGAGTTGCCTTTTAATATGCAGTAGATAGAGCAATAAATCAAAATATAGCAGCGTCTCTACTAAACTTTCTTCTCCATCAGCCCATTTTTATGTAGATAGGCTGAAATAAATCATGGCTATCAGTATGCTGCACTAAATGTTCTGTGACCGTCTCCATCTTTGCTGCGTGACGTTGTTTTTTAAATCATTTCTCTGCTCCCCTGAGTTATGTTGATTTCTACTTGGTTTGTTCGCAGCAGCTGCCTTTGCCCGATGTGGTTAGACCCTGGAGTGGTTCTGATCTAAGCAGACCTTTGATTTCTTTATAACGGCTCACTGGCGTGGATTTGGGCTGCACTTCTCAGGGGCAGGGCAGAAGGGGCAGTCAATGGCTGGCTTTGGGGTTAGTGTAGCGCCCAGCATCCTGTTGGGAGCAGCCTCTAGGGCAGTGTTTCTTAAACTTTTTAAGACCGAGGAACACCAAACAATAATTTTTTTTTTAATGCGGAACGAAACACCAAGGATTTTTTATTGAGCCAAAAAAAAAAAAAAAAAAAAAAAAAAGGTTGCCTGCCCCTTTAAGGAACAGAGTTTAAGAAACACTACTCTAGGAGATGGTGATGTGGAGCAGCCTAAGGGCTGCTTTATGCTGCTGCCAATGGGGCCACTCTTCCTCCTGCCCTCAGCCACTTCCCTGGCGTGTCCCTATGCAAAGGAGTAAGGGAAGCAGTGTAGGGCCACCATAATCAGCCATATACCATTATCCAGGGGCTGCATAAGCTGGCTTCATAGTCTCTTTGCCTTTCCAGCTGCAGCAGAGCTCAGCATCAAGTCAGACGTGGGGAATGATGTAGATGATGTAGATCTCGCTTAAGCAAATAAATGGAAGCGAGGCCCTCTTGAGTGCTCTTGAGTGTGATGAATGGCCATCGTGCAGCTATCAGGTCTGGATCGCGTGCCTTCGGAGAAACCCTAAAATCCTCCCCCACTTGGAAGATATAACAGCTGCCACACCTGGAGCCCACCACAGGGGACCCCACGACTGGTCTGCTAAGAAGGAAGTGGATGCAAGTAGCTGGCCCCTCTGTGAATTTATTTACTGAGGCTTCACATTAAAGAAAACCAGCTCTTCGAGTGTGAGGACAGAGCCAAACGCCAACTCCCGAAAGCCACAGGGAACTCGGAACTCATTCACATCAACAAGGATTGCAAATTTCCATGAGCGCTTTGGATTTGGCCGGTGTGGAACCTGCAATGGCTTGCCTGGGTGAGTCTTCTCTCAAGCTTGTCTGTAATTGTGTGTAGGGTTCGGAGGATCGTCTCACCTTAGAGGAGGGAAGAACTATTTCTTGCCCACCTCCAGATGTTTTAATAATCTGAGAAATTAAGGGCTAATCCTAATCGGTCTCTCTTTAGTGTTGGTTGGTGGTGTTGTCATTGTTTCCTTAATACTTGTGGGACATTTCTGAGCACCAGCCACTGCTAAACCAATGCAGTTAAAAAGCTGAGGAACTTTTAAGCTTAATGTGACTCTGTTGTGCTGAATTATTAGCCTGTGAAAGGTGCATTATTTTTCAAAATTAAAACATCCCATTTTGAAATCTTTTGTTAGTGGCGCCAGTTGATTAGCATGCATTAGCATCTTTTTGCATAGCAGATACCAGAAATCTGGATAAAGGAGTAATGGAGCCAAGGTTCTTATTTAAAAGGCATTTGTAAATCAAACATCAAGGCTGTTTCAATTAATGATTTAAGAAGAGCTTGATTAATTTTGCAGTTGGTAGGAGCACATATGTTTCAAAGGAAATGGCTGGTAAAATTGTTTAAAGACTTCTGAGGTTCATCAAAATATTAACCTTTGGAAAACTTTAGCAGTCTGTATACTGTTCATTTCATTATTTTACATCTATAATACCATAGTATCTGCAATGAATATCTCCATTACAAAGTGCCTTGCATTATGCTTATTCTGTCCCCATTGACATCAATGGGAGTTTCACTATTGTATGTACTAATTCAGTGGTTCCCAATCTGTGGTCCTTGGCCCCCCCTGGGGTCCGTGGAAGGTTTTTAAAATAAGGAGTGGTTCTGATCCTTGTTTTTCTTTTCCTTTTCTTCTGCCTTCCCCCTTCCCCCAGAGCGTGAGTGGGGGCAGGGGGCAGCAGCTCTGTGTGCCAGGATGTGGCTTGCTTTTGATCCCGTTCCCCAGACACTAAGGGAGCGAGGGGGGAAAGTGCTTGTATCCCGTGCATGCCTCTCTCATATCAGCCAGGCGTGAGAGGTATGCATGGCATGCCAACACTTTCCCTTCACTCTCTTAGCTTCCGGAGAACGGGATCAAAAGCAAGCCGCGTCCTGGCGCACATGGCTGCTGCCCTCTCCCCCTCCTGTGCTCCCGAAGTTCCACCCTTGCCCTCTGTCCTCCCAAAATTCCACCCTTGAGGAGCTGGCAGCTCCAGAGCTCCCTTAGGCCACAAGAGCCCCCCTCGCTTTGTGGATGGGCAGGGGACAGAGGGGCCAGGAGCTGAGGAAGCAGCGTGGGTGAACAGCAGCCAATGGGAGCTGAGAAGCTCTGTGCCCTGCAGTCTGCACATCCCTCAGCTCACACTGAAGCTGACAAGCTACAACTGTCCTCTGCAATCGGCTTATACATGGGTCGGTCACTTTTTATCATTTTTTTTCTCTTTTTTGAATACGTCACCCAGTTCTAACCATTCGAATGCTATTAGAGTGGCGGGAAAGGTTTTGTTGGGCCACTGATAAAAATGGATCGTTTGGAGGGTCCATGAAATTTTAATAGATTTCAAAGGGGTCCATATGCTCAAAAAGGTTGGAAACCACTGTATTAATTAATCATAAGAAGACGTATCGCCTTATGTATTCATTTAGATGGCATGTAAACACAGCAAGGCTGAGACTTCGAAAGCCACTAAAGTGAGCGGGATACCCGATTCGCATTCAGGTTGTTATTTTCTAACAATCCTCTTAAATCTGCTTCTAAAATGGGTGGGAATTGGGTATCCAAAGACCTTAGATCGTTTTGAACACTTCAGTGCAGAATTAAGGGACAGCACACTAACGCTGGCCATGGGAGGGAGAATACTACTACAGTGTTTTGTGAAGCTCATTTCTGAAAATCATTGAAACGGTTACAAGAATCTTCTCCTGTTCTCTGTGAGCCAGAACCTCAGCTGGTGGGAATCGGTGGCGCTCTATTGAAGTCAGCAGAGCTATGCCAGTATACATAAATGGTGGCTCTAAATCCTTACTCTGGGGGGAAAAAACGATTCTCTTGCTTTTACTTGCCTCTCCCTCGATGGCCGTGTCCTAAACCTCCGTTGCCTCCAAGATCTCTGGACATGGAGACACTGACCAGCCTTTTTTAGTTCAATTCTTGGTTGGTCTAAGATCCTTCGGGGCTGATGCAAATTGGCACCACAGAGCAGCTGTCAACATGTTTCATTTTTTTTGTAAATGGCAAAAAAAAAAAAAAAAAAATTAAGCTTTGAATCAAAATAAAATGTTTTGTTTTGAATTAAAAAAAAAAATTGGAACAGCCAGGAAATTAATGATCGTGGGACTGCCTCTTTTTTCTGAGGGACTCAAAGTATTTCACACACACTGATCCTCATTATATCCCTTTGAGCTAGGTACGTCGTCGCTTTACAGCAGGCTAAACAGCAGGGAGTGGTTAAATGACTTACCCAAGGTCCAATGAATCAGTGGCAGAGCAGGGAATGGAACTTTAGAATCCTGACTCTTAGCAACCTATCCTAATGGCTCACCCACATGTCTGTAAGCAGAATTTGATGGCCTGGCTTGGAATTTAAATGAGCCTCAATTTTATATGCAGTTAGTGTCTGTGTAACCTGCTTTTGGAACAAATCTGTCCTATGATCATCTATAAGGGGCACTGACATTTAAAATTATACTCTGCAGAAATGGGGCTCCAGGAAAAGGGGGGCTAAGCTGCTCTTGAGTGACAGCTGGGCAGGGAATGTTAAGGCTATAGGATTAACTTAGTTTATTAAATCTTTGAAGAGTATACATTGAAGACTAAAGTGGCTTTTGAGATTGGTGCTTCTTGCAGTGGTGGGTGATGGAATGATTTATTTGCCAAAGATCCATTTTACACATTCCCTCCATTGAATTAATAACTTAAAACCTCACAAGCGCAGCGGTAGAGTTAATTATTTTACCTTTTTCCCTCTATTAAAATTCAAAATAATTGATGCCTCCACATCTAAAATGCTTCATTTAGCCACTTCGACCCTGACGCAAGAGCTGCTTTGAAAATCTTGGCAGTCCCTGCCTCCCTGTAAATCACTTCATTGCGATTACGGGGCAGGATTTATCTGGAAAGAGCTTCAATGTTTGGGCAACATAAATTGTGCCTGAATCCACTTGAATCCGACTATTTAAAAACGTGCGGCTCATATCTCAGCTACACAATGAAAATAAGTATCCAGTGCACCTACGTAAATCATGTGTGTGGGCCAGAAATGTTGAAGTCTGACCTTATCTTTAAAATATGTGCGCTTACCATGGCCATGGTATTGAAAGGGCCTTTTAACATTGCCACAGTTATGGATATTTTAGGATTTCTAATCTAATAAACTGTTTGTAGGAGTGCACAAGGAGGGGAAAATAACTTGAGGACAATAAAAATTCATTCCTGGTTGAAATCGAGTTAAGAGGTACCTGCTTATGAACCAACTAGTTTGTCTATGAAATGGGTACAGACACACAATTTTTTCTGAAGTTACAAAAAAACAAAACAAAACAAAACAAAAAAACCCTGAGGGCTTCAAAATATTAAAAACAAGTTAGAGTTATATGAAAAAAAAGTTTTGAAGAGAAATTTAGCAGCCCATGTCCTTACTCCTCTATTTGCCCTGGTTCTATACCCATGAAGATCGAAATCTAACAACTGCAAGGGGTGCTAAGCCCCAACTGTTGAGTTTTGTCAGTTTTCAGACTGAACCCAGGCATGGCCACTGCACTTGGCAAAATTCAGTGGATACATTCTGCCCCAGCATGCTTAGCAAGTGATGGTTCCCACCTAAAACGTGGACTGGGTTTACTGATCTTTGGGCAAAGCTGGGCCAAGTTTTGGAGTTTGTAGCAAACCCAAGACAGAGCCCAGCCTTGGAAAGGCGTTTATTATAAAAGTTAACTTATTATAAATCTCTGTGACCTTAATAAAATGAAACATAATTGACCAGATTCATCACTGATTTACCCTCCTTTGACTTTCACAGAATTATGCCATGGATGAATGTAATTCTTGTTTCCAGTGACCATGCTTTGATGCAAAATGTCCAGGGAGTTGATCTTTGTTTGTTTATTTCACGCAGGAAGAAAATGCCGAACCTTTCCCAGGCCCCTAGACAACAAGACGACAAATTGGCAGCTATTGCTAAAAGCTGTGTGATGCCAGAGACAGGGGTCACATAAAAACAATAATTCATTGTCTTGTCTTCAAAACCACTCAGTGAGCCAAAGCAGAAATGAATCGAATTATGAAATAACAAGTTAACTGCCTAAGTGATATTAATTATGCTCATGGCTAAGGGCAATCTGAGCCATCCCCTTCTAAATTCTTTGAGTAAATACATCAGTGGCTTCCCTATTTCTTGTAAGCAATGGACTTTAAATGCTCAGAGTAAGGTCAGTCTAGGAGGGAATTAGATATGGTATGGAGTGATTGCCACTATCTAGTATTGAGCCATTTCTCATTAGAGGGGATGTTGATTAAGAAAGTGTGAAACAAACAGAAGCGGAATCTCATCACTGATGGATAAACATGTTTCTATAAAAGCATGAAGGAATTTCTGGGATCACATGCTTTCGTTTTTCTGCTAGAGATGGAGCCAATCTGCAACATTCAGATTTGAGTCTGAATTTCTCTAAGGTACAGGGATGAGGAGGAGACCCTGGATAGCTAACTCACTGAAGGTAGTTTCCATAGCTGAAAACCTTCTGTTAAGTAGGTGAAAAGTCACTTCACACAGAGGGCCTGATTCTTACTTAGACTGAGGCCAGGATCCAATGTCTGCTTGTTTATACATTCACACAGGAGGAAAGGGATCCAAGAGAACACCTTGTGCAGGGAGCCTCCTCCTCAGCTGGATTATACCTAGTATAAGGCCTCTATGCTGCCTTACCCAGACCCTATGGGGAGGCAAAAAAACAGGACTATGTAGCACTTTAAAGACTAACAAGATGGTTTATTAGGTGATGAGCTTTCGTGGGCCAGACCCGCTTCCTCAGATCAAATTGTGGAAGAAAATAGGCATGACCATATATACCAAAGGGATACAATCAAAAAAAGTGAACACATATACAAAGGACAAATCAAATTTCAGAACAGAGGGGGGATGAGGCGTGGGGGGGAGGTAAATGTCTGTGAGCTAATGATATTAGAGGTGATAATTGGGGAAGCTATCTTTGTAATGGGTAAGATAGTTAGCGTCTTTATTAAGACCCCCGGCATAAAGTGTCAAATTTAAGCATGAATGACAGTTCAGAGGTTTCTCTTTCAAGTCTGGTATTAAAATGCCTTTGAAGCAGGATGCAGGTAATCAAGTCGTTGAGACAATGCCCTTTCTGGTTGAAATGGCAAGAAACTGTTTTTTCTTTGTGATACTGTCTGATATCCGTTTTGTGTGCATTGATTCTTTGGCGAAGCATCTGAGACGTTTGTCCAATGTACATAGCAGATGGACATTGTTGGCACATGATGACATAAATTATATTTCTGGATGAGCAGGAATATGTGTTCTTGATCTTATAACTGAATTGGTTAGGTCCAATAATGGTGTCAGCAGAATAAATATGTGGACAAAGCTGGCAACGGGGTTTGTTGCAAGGAAAAGTTCCAGGGTTGGTATTAGTGTGGTATGTCCTGTGGTTGTTGATAAGAATCATCCTGAGGTTAGGTGGTTGTCTGTAGGAGACTATGGGTCTGTCTCCCAGAGCCTCTCGGAGTGTAGTATCCTGTTCTAGTATAGGTTGTAGTTTGTGATAATGTGTTGGACGGGTTTAAGTTGGGGGCTATAGGTGATGACAAATGGTGTTCTATTGTTGGTTTTCTTGGGTCTGTCTTGAAGTAGATGGTTTCTAGGTATTCGTCTGGCTCTTTCAATTTGTTTTTTTTTTTCTCCAGGTGGGTAGTTGAGGTTTATAAATGCTTGGTAGAGATCCTGAAGATTCTGGTCTCTGTCAGTGGGATTAGAGCAGATGCGGTTGTATCGAAGGGCTTGGCTATAGACCAGTGGTCCCCAACCTTTCATGGCTGCCGGGCACCCAGGGGCGGGGCCGCTCACGTGCAAGGCGTCCGGGGGTGGGGCCGCTCACGTGCCGCGCTGCCAGGGGTGGGGCCACATGCGCCGTGCACCCGGGGGTGGGGGCCGCCCACGCACCCTGCGCCCGGGGCTGGCACCATGCATGTGCCGCGTGCCCGGGGCAGGGGCCGCCCATGTGCCGCGTGCCGGGGGCAGGCCAGCCCAGATGTTTCGGCGGGTACACATAAATGCCCCAGCGGGCGTCATGACGCGCGCGGGCACCGCATTGGGGACCACTGCTATAGATGATGGATCGTATGGTGTGTTCTGGATGGGAGCTGGAGGCAGGAAGGTAACTGTATGAGTCAGTGGGTTTTCTGTAGAGAGTGGTGTCTAATTTACCATTGGTGATTTGTACTGTGGTATCCAGGAAATGTAGAAGGGGTGTAGGTTGTTAGAATCTCTGTGGAATGTCTCCATTGTTTCTTGGCCGTGGGTCCAGATCATAAAGATGTCATCAATGTAGCGTAAGTAGAGAAGGGGTAAAAGGGGACGGGATCTGAGGCTATGAAAAGCAGAGCAAAGGGCTGCTCTATCTTACACTGGACAGACAAAATAGGTTTGCAAAGCCTAAAGAGGGTTAATATGTCGTGTGCACAGCAGAGGACAGAACTTGATCTGGGTGGACAACAAGAGGAAACAGTGCTGATCATAGAACACTAGAACTGGAAGGGACCTTGAGAGGTCACCGAGTCCAGTCCCCTGCCCTCATGACAGGACCCAGTACCATCTCTAGACCATCCCTGATAGACATTTATCTAACCTGCTCTTAACTATCTCCAGAGATGGAGATTCCACAACCTCCCTAGGTAATTTATTCCAGTATTTTACAACCCTGACAGGTAGGAAATTTTTCCCAATGTCCAACCTAAACCTCCCTTGCTGCAGTTTAAGCCCATTGCTTCTCGTCCTATCCTCAGAGGCTAAGGAGAAAAATTTTTCTCCCTCCTCCTTGTGACACCCTTTTAGATGCCTGAAAACCGTTATCATGTCCCCTCTCAATCTTCTCCTTTTCAAACTAAACAAGCCCAATTCTTTCAGTCTTCCCTCATAGCTCATGTTCTCTAGACCTTTAATCATTCTTGTTGCTCTTCTCTGGACCTTCTCCAGTTTCTCCACATCTTTATTGAAAGGCCGTATCCAGTTCTGATGAAATTGTCTAATCAGGTTAAAGGAACAACAAGTGAGTCACCCTGAGAGAGAGTGCACAATGTGCTACTCTCTTTATAATGGCATTTTGCACAAATTCCCAGTACTGTTGCCCAACTTCCCACCGCCAGGAAGTGATGGAGTCTCCTTTTCATTTTACTGTAAATTACCTATTCACTGCATCATGGGTCTGCACACGTGAACGGGAAGAAAACTTCACAGTAAACAGCAACAGGCTAGAAACTCTGTGGCAACACCAGTGGCAGGTTACACAGCACTATGCATCTTCCTTGCGTCATTTACTATATTGTACTGTGGACCCAGTTAGACTGGTATCTAGTTACATTCCAATATAAGATCATGTATATCAGTATAACCATCTAGGGAGGTTGTACCACTTCAACTGTGTTATTTATTTATTTACTTACTTACAAATTTGTATTGTTCTACCACCTACTCATGGACTAGTAGCCACTGTGCTAGGTGCTGTACAAACAGAAAAAAGTGAGATTCTGCCCCAAGGATCTTACAGTCTGAAGTGGTCTTAAAGCCATCCCCAGTAATTGCTCCTTGAGGAAATGAGTTGGAAACACAGGCCCCACTGCAGACAGAAGTATATGCTGAGGAATGGTACCAGGTGCTGCCTGTGGGAAATCAACTAAAATATGGTAGCTATGGGCTGCTGGAGAATGACATGAATACGTAGGTATGTGATCACATCCCACACAAAGGGAGAGGAAAAAATCCTAATTCATAAAACCCCCACTTCCAAGCTGTCACCGGCTTTGCATTTTCAGGTGAGCCATTTTGCTAATTATTCAGACCAGCTATGCTGATGTTGGCAACACACTGACTCACCCTGTTCCTTGCGAAACACACGCTTCTCTGCCAAAAGCATGGCACAGACTATCACGGCACATGCTTATTTTTAGCTGGGAAAGCCAGTGTCACCTTTTACATTTTGGAGGACCCCTTTCCTCTCCTACCATTGTTTCTACCCCTAGTAATTCCCAGGGGTTGAGGTTATTTACTACACCCATTCTATGTCATTATATTAACTGTGTAAAAAAGAATGATGGGTTTTGTTACTGGACTGATGGAAGGAGCTGTAACTAAATATGAATTGACCATTGGTTGGAGGAGGTGAGGAGCAAATTTTGGAAGCTGGACATTGAGAGGGGGATGGAAGCTCTCTGTTGGCTGCATTTAGATAAAAAAATCTCAGGAGGGTAGCTGTATTAATTTGTATCTGCAAAAACGAGTCCTGTGATACCTTGGAGACTAAGGGTACGTCTAGACTACAAGCTTCTGTCGACAAAGAGCGTCTAGACTACATCCAGTTCTGTCGACAAAGCGGCTTGCTTTGTCGACATGAGAGTGTAGACGCAAAGGACGGTGTACATGCAGTAACGCCTTCTGTTGACAGAACTCTCGTAGAATGAGGTTTACCGCTGTCGACAAAACTGCCGAGTTCTGTCGACGTTATGTCGACAGAACTCGGTGGTAGTGTACATGCAGGTATAGTTTTGTCGACAAAAGTCCACTTTTGTCTAGACACACCCTAAAAGATTTTTTTAGGGCATAAGCTTTCATGGGTAAGTGGGTTTTACTCTCAAAAACTTGTGCCCTAATAAATCTGTTAGTCTCTAAGGTGTCACAGGATTCCTCATTGTTTTTACTGTAGATCAGTGGTTCCCAACCTTTTCCAGATGGGGACCCATTTTGGCAATTCAGGAAGACTTGGTGACCCAGGGCAAGTAAAAACAAGTGTGAATAGCTCCTTAAGAGCCACCTGGGGAGACACCTGGCGACACCTTTTGAAATGTAATGGCGACCCATATTTGGATCCCGACCCATAGGCTGGGAAACCTTGCTGTAGATGATCCAAGCTGTAAAGATACTTCAGGGCTTAAGAACCTTTCTGCACGACCCAACAGGACTTTTGCTCTATCATAAGGGGAACTTTATGGGCTTTTCTCCCCTTTTAACTGGTGCATCTCCCTGGCACTCCCCCATCTTTCCTCTCCCTAGACATAATATATAGAAGACTGGAGCACTCACTCCACGCTTTCAGCTAGTATGTCTCCATAATGTTCTTCTCTTTTACTCTCATCTTCCTCCTCTTAGGGACAACGAGTAGTCCTGTGGCACCTTAAAGACTAACAAAAATAGATCTAGTACCATGAGCTTTCATGGGCAAAACCCACTTCTTCAGAGGAGCTTGAGTGGAGAAAAAATGACACTCAGCTGTGGTCCAGTTCTGCATTCCTTCCTTAGGTGGAGCTGTGCTCAGTATGCTTCTGATGCAGGCAATGTAGCCTCTAAAAGAGGCTTCGACAGCACAAAGGGGCTGCAGGGTGCAGCTTCTGAGCAGGTTCCCCATGGGGTTTGGTGGAGGATGTGTATCCTTCCTGACCGTGCACTAGCTATGATGCTCCACGGGGGCTCGTGTAAGTGGATACCATAGATGGAGGTGACTTCTGCCCAATTCCAGCCATGTGGGAGGAAGGGTCTTTTTTGTATGTGGACCTGGGGGAAACAATCTGTCCCTTCCATTCTTAAATATCAGGCAGCTACCGCAAACGCACATTCAGGATACACGCTGGCCAGAAAGAGTCAATTCTCGGTCATGCCAACGAGCCCCATTTTTATGATGTCTACAAGAGCAGCTCATCTTACTGCACCACAGAGCACTATGGGATGTGCACCCAGTGGTCCTAGCACCACAGGGGAGGACACAATAACCCAGGTAGGGCTTTGCAGACTGGCTACTCAGACGCAGACTTGCTCAGCCTGAGTGTGGATTGCTCAAGTTAGCTCTGTAGTGAAGACCCACTGGGTTTGACTCTGTGCTCAGTTACACTGGTGTAAACCCAGAATAACTCCAGAGTGAAGCCGGAGTGAGACCAAATTCTCACGGGCTAATTATATTAAAACTTTGCACTTTCTTTTTGTATGAAGAAAAGGCAGGAAGTGATGACAATGTTTCAGGGCTAGATTTTCAACACAGCCTGCCACATAGGCTGCTGCACTCTTCTGTAATGCTGGTCATGGGGCTTACGATGGGAGTGACTTTGGGCCAAGCACTCCTTGAGAACCCAGCCCTTTTAGTAAAGTGGTTATATGGGCACCATGGTCTTTTGAAAATCTAGCTCCAACTCAGTTCCTAGGCATTGGCAGTCTGGTCCTGGAGCAGAAGAACCACACTGCCTTCCATGATCACCAGGTCTTTGCTTAGCTTAATCAAGAGACAGTGTTTCCTTGGGCTTGGAGCTGGGAATCCAGAGTCAAAATTCCTGGCCTTCCTTTGCTGTGTGACCTTGGGGCAGATCACTCAGGGCTAATTTATGGCTGGCCTTGTGGTTAGCAGCATCCCTGGATAATCCAGTTCTGCCCCTCCTTTGCTGTGTGACCTTGGGGCAGATTACTCAGGGCTAATTTATGACTGGCCTTGTGGTTAGCAGCATCCCTGGATAATGACCCATGTTCCCTTTAATCTTTTTTAATCCATGTGCAGATTTTTTCCATCAATGCACAGAATAAATTTTATGTGCACCGAGGCATGTGCACGTGCACGTGCACCGAGGCATGTGCACGTGCACGTGCACCACTAGTAGGAGCCAAGCCTAGCTGTGGGCACTCTGCTAATCAGCTGGCCGGCATGTGAATTTCTCCTGCGCAGTGGCAGAAGCACACAGCTTACAAAGAACACTGGTAATGACCCTAACTCAGTGGGCAGCAGCAAGGACCGGCAGGGGAGGGCATTGTGGGAAGCCGAGAACCTTAGGCTGCTGCTCTTCATGCTCCTTTGGTCCCTCTGCAAGCACAAATACCTCCACAGTCGTGGTGCTGCCCTCTATACCACCAGGGCACAGGAGACCCTCCCTCAACACAGCCCCAGTAGGGCTCTTCCCTCCCCTGGCCTCATTGGGACACTGATGCAATACCTATATCACAACATTGTGGGCAATGTTACCACTAATTAGTTCCATCCACGTGTGGAATAAATTTTGTTATGGGCACCAAAGCATCCACAGATGTTTCTATGGGTGGTGCACACGTGCTGCTAGCTGTGATCTCTTTGGGCCTTTTGCTGATCAGCTGGGCAGCATTTGACTCTCTCCTGGGCAGCCACCCAAGTGCTTAGTTTACAGGGAACACTGATTGTGAGGCTTATTGATCTGTCTGAGGTTCCCTTTTTGTATCCACCAGGCTAACCTGCTGCCTATGAAATGAAGTCAGCAACATACCACTGTTTTGCCAGCCATGTTTTTTTTTTTTTTTTCCTTTGCACACTTTTAACAAGCAAGCGAAAGTATCTGCTTCCCCTGGGGCTGGATTCAGGGAGCCTGGGAGCCAGCGGCTGCTCGGAAATACTCCAGAGCCCATCCTGTGAAGTCGCACCATAAACTCGCTGTTCCAACAAAGGTGGGGCCTTGAAAAGCGGCTAATCCACAACAGCTGGTGCAAAGGAACACAAAGCGCTGCTAAGGACTATTGTGATGGGGCTGGCACTGGAAAGGTGGGTGGTGCCAAGAATCAGCCAGCTGAGTGTGGCTGATGTCCTGGGATGAAGCCAAGAGGGACGTCAGACACAATTGCAGGGATCCCCGGATACCCAGTCGTGCCCACGAGAAACAATTCCCTTTAAAGCGATGTGTTGGGTTTTGTAGTGGTTTGGCATGCCATGGTGTGGAAGCAGACAACTGAGCAGCTGCTTCCAATGGGCAAGCCAGTGAAAGCAAAAAGCTTCACAAATATTAAAATGGCTGCAGGTGGTGGCACAAAAACCATCCCCACCGGCGTTGGCCGAGGTTTGGTTTGCTTGCTGAACAGCCCGGGAGAAGTTGGGTAAGAGCCAGAGGTGTGCTCACATAAAATGTAAAGAAGGGCTCTTTAGTAAATGGCTTGGTTTTACCTAGATTAAATGAACAAAGAGTTCAGTTTCAAGATGGGGACTGAACCAGACCCATGGATCTGAACAGTCCTGAGTGATCCACAGCTTGGGCCCAGCTCTAGTGGAAATGCATTCTTCACTCCCCTGCTTCTGCATTTGTCAGGCTTGTCCTCGTGAAGGTCTCCTCCCAGTGTGGGCCAAGGAATGGAGGTTTGGAAAAGATTTCAGCTATCCTAGGCTGAGAAGAGGGTAAAACCTCAGCACGCAGAGCAATTGGCTATCAATACATAGAGGCCACCTCTGAGCCTGTAACCTTTTGAGATACATCCCATGTTCTCCTTCTCCTTTTGTTGGCAGTAATGATTCAATATAGGGGAGCATTTCCTATTTCACATTGGTTTGGGGTCCCTTTTAACTCTTTGCTTGCTTGCTTTTTTTTTCCCCCTGTACAAACTCTTCCACTCTCTTCCACACCTGACTCTCCTGCTAGACTAGCAGCATTTTATAATCCACATGACTTTATACAGTAGTTGTAATACGCAGAGTTGTTGACTCGAGTCCCACGACTTGAACTCAAGTCCGACTTAAGTCGCCTAGGTGACTCAACTTGAGACTCAACTCGGGTTCATTGTTTGTGACTTGAGACTCGACTTGAGACTTGCTAATTTTGTTAAATTGACTTGGTGAAAAAATTGTCCAAAAATGCCGATACTGATGGCTTGTACAAAAGTGACTTGACATTTTTTAAATTAAGACTTGAGACTCAACTTGGGACTTGACTCGAAAGTGACTTTAGGAACTCGAGACTCGACTTGAGATTTGAACTGTAGTGACTTGAGACTCAACTTGGACTTGACAATGACGACTTGAAGACAACACTGGTAATACGTGTAAGCCAGTGGTTCCCAACCAGTGGTCCGTGCACCCCTGGCGAGCCACGACTGTACTGTAAGGGGTCCGTGGAAAGTTGGGACCTGAGAGGTTCTGTGCCGGCAGCCAGTAAGTTTTTCAGCCCACGCTGCTCCCCGCAATGCAGGTTGAAGGACTTGCTGGTTTACTGAGGGACGCGGCTCGGGAAGCAACGCAGGCCGAGGGACTTGGAGGCTACAGGCACAGCTATCTTGTTTGGGGGGGTCTGTAAAATGTTACTAGATTGAAAAGGCTGGAGAAGGTTGGGAGTCACTGATTTAGGCCATATGTATGCTGGGGACTTTGCCTCGGTTTACAACACTGGTGGCCACAGGTAAAGCTGAACTGGTATGACCTCCAGTGCAGACAGGGTACAAGCACCATAAACCATGATTTGTACCAGGGCAACTGGTTTCCACCAGTGCAAATAGTGTAGCTAAGCAAAGGTGCTGTTTTCTTGCATTGGTGCAGCTGGCTGTAATCAGGACAAATCCTCAGGCCATATCTTCATTCCGGGGAAAAGCGACGCTACTACAATCAATCTTCTGGAGTTTGATTTAGTGGGTCTAGTAAAGACCCACTAAATCAAACTCAGAGGGCACCCCTGTCAGTGGCTGGTGCTCCTGTTTCTGTGAGGAGTAGAGGAAGCTGACAGGAGCATTTGCTCCCATCGGCCTCCTGCTGTGAGAACAGTGGGGAAACTTGATTCAAGGGCTCCAGCTATGTAATTAATGTAGCTGGAGTTGTGTAGCTTGATTTGACCTTCCCCTTCAGTGTAGGCCTGGCCTCAGTGTCAGGAAAGCCTAAGTTTGGTGCTGTTGTATAAGCTTTGTTGGAGGAAGGCTGCTGCCGTGAACTCTGTGTTTCTCTCCAGGAATCCTCAGGATACATGTGCTTTTATCATTCCACTGGCATTCTGGGGTTAATTAATTTGGTTAGAGCTCATTGATCTCCTGATGATGTTGTTACAGTGTCCTTCAGTGACACTGAAATGCAAGCTGATCCTCCTAGCGTGAGCAAGTGGCTAGGAGTGAGCTTAATGAGCTAATTACTTTTATAGAATTACCAAATATGAAAATTGTTTTTGTGTTATCTGTAATGAGTGCAGTTCTTGCTCATTGGGCTGGTTATTCTTCCATTCACAGAGGTGCAATCTGAATAATTAACTAGTCAGTCCAGAAATAGTGGCCTTTGTTTTATGGTCTCTGAAACAGTCCAAGTCCTTAACACAGTGGCGGGCAACCTGTGGCCCGCAGGCCGAATGTGGCCTGGAGGGGTTCTATATGTACTCTGTGCAACTTCCCTCTTACTGCCTCCCCCCGTACCTCTTGCACTCTGGGAGACCTGCACTTACCTGCTCCTGCTTGTCCCTCCCAGAACTTCTGGAGTGCTGTGAATCAGCTGACTTGTACCGTGTCCCCGCTCCTCATTCTCAGTCCCAGAGCTCGAACGCTGTCAATCAGCTGATTCACAGCACTCTGGAAATGCTGGGAAAGAGAAGGGACTGGACGTGCCCAGGGGAGGAGGCAGGGAAGAAGCCAGGCAGAGGTTTGAGAGAAAGGGAGGAGTGAGGGAGGAGCCTGTGTGGGAGGGGAGGGTCAAACAGCTCCTGGCAAAATAGGAAGTGCCACATTTAAAGCAAGGGCACATGTGACGAGTATGCAGACTGCACACAACATGGTGAGAGCCGTGCACGCCCTTGGCTTCTTGGTTACTTTTGTTGGCAATGTTGCCCCTAATAATGGATCACTTTGTGTTCAAAAGGCATGATACAGAAGCAGAATCAAGTGCAATGCATTGTGACAAAGATCCAAAAAACCCCTGGATGGTCCTGTGCTTCCTGGTGGATTTTGCTTACCTCAGAGGCTCACAGCAGCCCACAATTTTAGGCACCACCCCCAGGGCTTTAGTTTGCTGGCTGTTTGCGCTCTTTTCATCATCGGCCAGCGTACAGTAAAACGGAGAATAAACTCCCCAGTCCTTTTCCCCGAGTGGAAATGGAGAGGTGGGTGTTGGGACCTGGGCCCACCTTCTACTCTGGGTTCCAGCCCAGTGTCCTGTAATAGTAGCTGCCCATGTGAGTCCCTGACACCTGCTATAAGATGGCTCCTAGACCCGTGATCTACTTCCTCACGCCTTCCCTAGCACCTTCCTCTCTCCGGTTCATCCTCCTAGCGCTCAGTTGTTGCCTTTCCTCCTACCCCCAGCAGTGCCCTCCTCCGTCCTTTCACCTATACACATGCCCGAACTGTAGGCAAAGTTTATTTTATAGCCAGTCCGAACTGGTTTTCTTAATTACCCCCAGGTGTCCTAATTAGTCTAGGCTGGCCTGACTCTGCAGGCCTGGTCAATTAGCCTCAGGTGTTCCAGTGTCCCCGATTGCCTCTGCTGGTTCTAAACCAGCCCTTCCCTGATACTGTGAGAACAGAGATCTCCTCAGTCTGAGGCTTATACATCTCCCCTCCACTGCTTTTATAGCCTTCTGTTCTGGCCCTGTCGCAATATTCAATCTTATTCTTGGGGCCATGGTTAGTGCAGGTGTCTGATTTCAGTCTTGAAGCCCACTAAGATGATGGAGGGCCACTTACATAGCCCACTCATTAGCCTAGGATACCCATCGCTGCCTTTAGCAGGAAAGTGGATGGGAGAAAAGCATGGACTGATTTGTGAGAGGCCTGAGAAGAGATTGCATTGTGTCTGGCCACCTACTGGGTCCCATACCTCTGCTGTATTTGCTCCTGATTTACATCAGGAAAAATATATGAGGAGACTCACACCCAAAATTCCCAGAGCTACAGATCAAGGTAAGTAGCATTTCATGATACAGTTAACAAATGATACTGCAAACACAGAAAATGCAGAGCTAGTGAGTGACTGGCTATCTAGAAACAGGGGAACCAATAATCTAGGCAGGGAATCTTCTTGAATAATTCACTGCAGCAGAGCATTTTTCATAGGAAAGTTCATGCACTAAATTCCAAGTTAGAGAACACTTTGCCAGCAGAAACATCAGTTTCCCTTTCACATGGAGATTACATCTGAATTTTGATTTATTAATCTCTGCTGCATGTTTTTGGTAACCAGAAACTGTTGACACGTAGCTAGAAAGGGGATTTGTGGCCTTCTGAAACCACTTAAACTGGTCTTACCCCAGCGTAACCATTGCATGTGCAATGCCCTCTCCTTTTCACCCTCCCAGTTGTGGTTGTGAATTCTGACTGAAGCTATTCCAGGAGATATTTTTCCACAACATGATCATAGACCACTAGAACTAGAAGGAACCTCAAGAGGTCATCCAAGTCCAGTCCCCTACACTCATGGCAGGACCAAACACCAGCTAGACCATCTCTGATAGATGTTTGTCTAACCTGCTTTTAAAAATTTCCAGTGATGGAGATTTCACAAACTCCCTAGCCAATTTATTTCCGTGCTTAACCACCCTGACAGTTAGGAAGTTTTTCCTAATGTCCAACCTAAACCTCCCTTGTTGCAATTTAAGCCCACTGCTGCTTGTCCTATCCTCAGAGAATAATTTTCTCCCTTCTTCTTGTAACACCTTTTTGAGGTACTTGAAAGCTATTAAAATATCCCTTCTCAGGCTTCTCTTTCCCCAGACTAAATAAACCCAGTTCTTTCAGTCTTCCCTCATAGGTCATGTTTTCTAGACATTTAATGATTTGTGTTGCTCTTCTCTGGACCTTCTCTAATTCGTGTCCACATCTTTCCTGAAATGTGGCACCCAGAACTGAACACAATATTCCAATTGAGGCCCAGTTAGTGCAGAGTAGAGCGGAAGAATTACTTCTCATGTTTTGCTTGCAACACTCCTGTTAATATATCCCAGAAGGATGGCAGGAGGGTTTTTTTTTTTTTTTTCAGCAACAGTGTCACACTATTGACTTATATTTAGCTTGTGGTCCACTATGACCACTAGATCCTTTTTCTGCAGTACTCCTTCCTAGACAGTCACTTCCCATTCTGTATGTGTGAAACGGATTGTTCCTTCCTAAGTGAAGTCCTTTGCATTTATCCTTATTACATTTCATCCTATTTACCTCAGACAATTTCTCCAGCTTGTCCAGTTCTTTTTGAATTATAATCCTATTGTCCAAAGCACTTGGAACCCCTCCCAGCTTTCTATCATCTACAAACTTTATGAGCATACGCTCTGTGTCATTATCTAAACTGTTGATCCCTGTGGAACCCCACTTGTTATACCCTTCCAGCATGACTGTGAACCATTGATAACTACTCTCTGAGAATCATTATTCAACCCATTATGCACCCACCTTATAGTATCCCCATTTACATTGGATTTCCCTAGTTTATTGATAAGAAGTTCATGCGAGATTGTATCAAATGCTTTCCTAAAGTCTAGACATACCAAATCTACTGCTTCCCCCTTATCCACAAGGCTTGTTATCCTATCAAGGAAAGCTATCAGGTTGGTTTGACATGATTTGTTCTTTACAAATCCATGTTGGCAGTTACCTATCACCTTATTATCTTCCAGATGTTTGGAGACGGATTCCTTAATTATTTGCTCCATTATCTTTCCTGGCACAGACGATAAGATGACTGATCTATAATTTCCTGGGTTGTTCTTATTTCCCTTTTTGTAGATGGGCACTATATTTGCCATTTCCCAGTTTTTTGGAATCTCTCCCGTCTTCCATTATTTTTCAATGATAGCTAATGACTCACATATCTCTTCTATCAGCTCCTTGAGTATTCTAGGATGCATTTGATCAGGCCCTGGTGACTTGAAGACATCTAACTTTTCTATGCAATTTGTAATGTGTTCTTTTCCTATTTCAACTTCTGAAACTACCTAATTTTCTCCAGCATTCGCTATGCTCGCCATCCAACCTTCTTGGTGAAAACAGAAATAAAGAAGTCACTAAGCGCCTCTGCCATTACCACATTTTTCTGTTATTGAGTGAATTGATGTCATGTAATTTTAAAAAAAAAATCCTGTTAAACTCTTTTTCTAGTCACTGGAAGATCGATGCCAATTCTGGGAGATTCCAGGCCAATCCAGGAGCGTTGACAACCTTAACCCCAGTGTGGGGTTGTCCAGGATAGGGTAAGTCTGCCTTCTGGCTTTTCCCACAGCTTTGGGGGACTGGGCCAGAGCTTCCTCAATGTGTTCTGTGTTGGGTGTCGGGTGTATTCACCTCAGACCAGGCCCGCATGGCCAAACCCCCAGGAGCTGTGTTTTATTTTGTGAAGAAACAGAAACTAGAATTGCAATCCAGCAGCTTCCTCTCTGCTTCCCTCAGGCTCCCAGGTTCCGTGCTAAAACTTCCTGTTGGGGAGCAGTTCTCCCAACGTGCAACAGTTTGTGTCCACAATACATAGTTCCCTCATGGGTGCTGAAGCACTCAAGGCCTTGGGCTCAGGCCTGTCAATGAGGGGGAGGCAGGAAAAGGGGCCAACTGCCCCATGGACTGGTGATTCAAAACAGCCCGGGGCTCCTAGCCGCTACTGCCACTTTCAACAGGCAGACATTCAACTTAGCGGGCATACTAGAGCACCTAAAGCTTCAGAGGGGTAGCCAAGTTAGTCTGTAACTGGAAAAAACTTAAAAAAACAATGAATAGTCTTGCAGCACCTTAAAGACTTACAAAACATGTAGATGGTATCATGAGCTTTCGTGGGTACAACCCACATCTTCAGATGACTGGAGTATTAAAAGTCCAGATCCAAGAATTAAAAAGGGAAGGCGGGGAGAAGGGGGGAAAAGGAAAAAAAGTAGTGAATTAGATGGTTCAAGTTACAAGAAGCTGGTAAGAACAATTTGCACCTCTGTAAGTACCCATTGTTTGGTTGGTTGGTAAAGTCATTAGCCCACCAATATCTTTATTCATTCCTCTCGGGATAGGAATCAAACTTGTAAATGAAGTTAAGTTCCAACCCTTCCCTGTGTATTTGGCTTGTGGAATAGACCTGAAACAACACGGTGACTTGGAGATCCATTAATGAGTGCCCGAGCAGGTTAAAGTGTTCTCCAGCAGGTTTCTGTGTGTTGCCTTTTCGGATATCTGATTTGTGTCCATTAATTCTTTCCTGTAGAGACTGTCCAGTCTGGCCAATATACATGGTAGTGGGACATTGCTGGCATTTGATGGCATAGATCACATTAGTGGATGTGCAGTTAAATGAGCTGATGTGGATGGGTCCAGTGATGAAATCACTTGTGTAGATGTGTGGACAGAGTTGGCGCCAGGGCTGACTGCAAGACTAAGTGTTCAGCTTTTCATGCATCCGGGGAAACATGAATGTTATTTAGTGTAATCAAAGCAAGGAACAGAGTCCTGGTTCTAATGAGCAGTCTGCATTTCTAAATGTCCACAGCTTTGCAGATGGAAAGCAAGGGGGCATTTTCACATATTCCTATTCAGACTGATTTTTAGCTCAATGATCAATGGAAATCCAAAGGCTCTGCTGAAGTCAGTGGAGGTATTCTGACTTTTTACACTGCTGCAATTGAGATTAGAATCTGTCCCGCTGTGCTTGTGTGGTATGCAGGGGAGCCAACAGCCTCACCAGGCCCCTGGACAAGTTCAGGGGGGCAGCTTCATGCTCCTAGAAAGGGGCGGGGTTGAGGCAGGCAGCCCTCAGTGCCACCCAGACTGCAATGCACCTGCCCCCAGCGCCGCTTCAAGCATGCTGTGTGGTGCTTTAGCGGTGATTTTAAAGGGCCCAGGGCTCCTAGACACCACCACTGCTACATTATCAGGGTTAAAAGCCATGAGTCCTGGGCCCTTTTGAATTGTGGGCCCCAGAGCTATTACTTCCTTTATCCCCTGTGTCGGTGGGCTTGCTGGTATGTCTTTCATGGGTGGACCAAGTTCCTGTAAGGCACAATAGAGTCCTCTGCAACTGAATCACTCTTTTGTTGTTATTACTTATTGCAGAAATGTGTTGGGGCTTAATCCAAGATCAGGGTCCCATTGTGCATGGGACTGCACAAATGCATAATAAAGAAAGCAGTCCTTGCCCAGGAGAGTACCCCAAACTCATCTCATCACTTCTCTGTCAATGACCTGTACCATGGAGTACCAGAGCCATTCGAACACAAGGGCTAGTGACAGAGTAATTGCTTGTCTGATTAAATATGCATTAGAGACTTCATTTCATGTTTACTTGATCTTAAAATAGTTTTATGATTATTGATCACTTACAGCAGCAGACGCACCACAGGTAATCAAAGCACAGCACTTGGGTATGTCTAGACTGCACCCCTCTTCCGGCAGAGGGATTCAGATTAGGCTGGGCGGAATTGCTAATGAAGCGGGGATTTAAATATCCCACGCTTCATTAGCATAAAAATGGCCGCTGCTTTTTTCCGGCATGGAGCTTTATCGGAGAAAAGCGGCAGTCTAGAGGCTGATCTATCACTAAAGAAAGCCTTTTCCGATAGATCCTGTATACCTCGTTTTACGAGGCTTAAGGGGTGCAGTCTAGACATACCCTTGGATAGTAAGGAATGGGATGTTCTCCTTTCTCAAGTAAGGTGCCAGGGGTTTCGACAGGCAACGGAAAGGAACTGGGGCAAAAGGCAGAGACTCTGCATGGAGTTCTCTTCGCTGTATTGCTCTCCTGGAATTCTGCCACCCATCTGCTTGCCGTTTTCATGAAGTGGGGAAATTGTTTGGGCTTCCAGGCCTGTCCTGCTACAAAAAAGATATCAGGGCAAAAATATTCTCCACCGTGGCCCCAAACTGTTAATGGTCTCTTTAATATTAGGACAAATGACACAATGAGCTTCCCTGAAGGCTAAAGCCTGACTGGATGAAGAGTGGTGGGGAGAAGTTTGGGTCTTGCCAAAGTCTTACGTGGGAGCAATCGCAAGGTAATGAATGAAATGCTAGACCACTTCCTGGTCTTGGCTAAGACTGTTCTGGGCCACTCCACCGCAGCAACACAGTCTTAGCTAGGGATGTTAAAATGTGTTTCAGTACCTGCGTAACTGCTGAAAACGTTAGTGATTACACGTGAGGTGGGAGTCAGCTCCCAGGAGCCAGTGTGCACGAGGAGCTGGCTTTTAAGTCGGCTCCCCACATGTACCAGCTCCTGCCGTTTCCCCTCGCCCCCTGCACTGCTGATACAGAGGCAGCAGCATGAAGGGGTGTGTGGGGGGAGGACAGGCAGCTCCCCAGGAGTCAGTGCGCATGGATAGCCGGCTCTTAAACCAGCTCCTCACATGTACCGGGAACCATGAACATTAACCGATGAGCCGAGGCGCACTGTTTAACCATGTACACAGTTACACTTTCACATCCCTAGTCTTAACCCTAGCGTGGGGACTCCCTTAGCAATGTAGTGGCTCCTACACCCCATCCCGGCTCCTTGTGTAAGGAGCAAGGCTGGAGGAAAGCAGACATAGTTAGAGGTCCAGAGGTTCATTCCCCAGCTGACAAAACGGCCCTTTAGGGCCCAGGCAGCCAGTGTAATATAATGACTTCAATAGAACAATGCTGATTTCACTAGCTGAGGATCTGGGACCAATGAATTGCAAGTGACTACTGGAGAATATTTTTTGAAAGTAAATGGTTTGTAGAAACTAATTAGTGAATCATTTGGAATAACAAATGTTTTGAGCAAATCAAAAGCTTTCATGGTTGCAAACAGAATTAAACGTTTTTCAAATTGTTGCTAAGATTCCCCCCCCAGCATTGCTTTAACTGCCCTGCTGCACTCAAAAGTGGTGCTGATTTGATATGAACACTCGGGAAGTTGCTAAGGCCCAGAAGGGATTTTGCTACCATATTAATTTGGCTGGCAAAGATGAAAAATGAGAGTGCCTTGAATAGCACAGCAATTTGCAGCACATTTTCCAAAAAGTGTTGATCAATAGATAGATGAAAGTGCCACCCTCTAAACATACTAATCAATTCTGAAATCCAAGATTAATCCTCTGATTCATATTTAATCATTTGAAATAAGCCCCTTTGTTCTCACTAACCATCTGTGTATATGGTTGTTTCTTTCTGTATGCTTAGGGCTTGCTAATTTAGGGCATGTCTACACTTAGGAGAAGACACTCCTGAAGTCGATCTTCTAGTGTTCAATTTAGCGGGTCTAGTATAGACCCCCTAAAACCAAATGCTGAGGGCAGCCACCATCCTTCTTCTGTGAGGAGTAAGAGAAGCTGACCAGCTGTGTGAACGCTGCCGTGGCAGGGCTTAAGGTAAACCAATTCCAGCTACACATTTTGTGTAGCTGGAGTTGTGTACCCTAAGCCAAGCAAGATGTTTTCAACAATAGAGTAGAGTGAGCACATTGGCCCAAATCAAGGCTACTCAACTTTGGAAGCCCCGGGGGCCACAATGATACTCTCAGCACATGCCGAGGGCTGCAACTTAAGTGTGGTTGCATATGCATGCAAATATATATGCAAATATATGCAAATAGCTTTTCACACTGATGGGCATGAATACAAAGATTAAGCCTTGAGCCGCAGTGCTGGATGCAAACATGGCCAATGTGAGCCAATCAGCACCTCTCAGGCTCTGCCCACACGGCTAAGCAACCAGCATTTCCCAAATGCCCCGGCGCTCCCGGCACTTCTTCCCTGGGGGCTAGAAACGCCGACACCCTGTACCCCTCTGTTCCAGCCAGCCCATCCGCTTGTGTCTTTCAGTGCTCACCCCGCCTGGGAGACACCTCGCCATTGTGGAGCGTGTTCCCAGTGGAGGTCATGTTCAAAGGATCCCACCCACGGGCTGCATGTTGAGCCCCACGTAAACCCAAACTGCACCATGCGCCACAAACAAATGGGGGGGGGAGGTAAGCCCTGGTCTAAATGAGTAGCCCTGGTCTAAATCATTGTTTGTTGAAAGCAATAATTGATTTAAACTTGCTGCATGTATGAAAACAGATTTTGTATTCTTGTTAACATCTCCTCTGTTATGAACCATTCCATGCTTTATTTATACCCAACTTCTGTTGTTGTCCTGAGGCAAGTTACATCAAACTATGACTCTTGGATGAATGTTTGTAGCTGGCACTATTGGGAGTTTTGATTCTGGTGAAAGCTACTGTTCCCAGGAAATGTATTGGCATTCAGGAATGTTAATGTGGCAAGCTCTGGAGTAAGCAAGAAGCACACCATACTGTCTGCCGCAAAATGTCTGCAAAATGATACCCATCCAGCTTTGCCCAGAATACCTAATCAGCAGCCACCGCGGCCAGGCTGTTTGACCTTCCTCATTTAGGCCCAGATTTAGCAAAGCATGTACGAACGTTCTTAGTTATTAAGCTTCCACAGAGGCACGTGCTTAAGTGCCTCAGTGAACTAAGGGCTTTGCTTCTCTTTGGAGGAAACTATGGGGATAGAGCCCCCAAATTGAAGAGCACTTAAATCCATGCCTTGTCCTGTACCTTTCAGTGGTACTTCAGGTCATGCTGAATCAGCCAGAGAAAAGCTTCAGGGAAGCTTAAATGAGAGCCATCTCCTTCAACTTGAGGAATTAAGGGGTGACATTCTGTGGCTTGTATGTAGAAGGTCAGACTCACTATCAGAACGGGGCCTTCTGGACTTGAGAGCTAGGAATGTCAAAAGAAATCCAGTCTAACAAACTGCTGAAAAATAAATAAATTTGCTGCTTATTTAATTCTCATCCCAACTATCTGATTCGCTGGGGGCTGCGCAATTGGGCCGTGCAGCATTTTTTTGGGAACTGAGTCAGTAAAACTTTCATTTATGTTACTGTGAATCCAGAAGAGCTCCAGCAAAATGAATAAAGTTCTTTTGGACTTACTCTGTGACAAATGAAAGCAGAATTCATTGCAATATTTTCCTGTGCTTGCACCTTCTGTTCCAGCAAAAAATCTGAAAACTCTAATTAAAATACTGCCGTTAATAAGCAACGAATAGTCCAGCGGCACCTTAAAGACTAACAAAACATGTAGATGATATCATGAGCTTTCATGGGCACAACCCACTTCTTCAGTTGTTTTTTAAGTTTTTCCAGTTACAGACTAACTCAGCTACCCCTCTGATGCCATTAATAAGTTAAGGAAACATATTTCAACTTTTGGCTAAAATGTTGAATCTTTTTTCATTTTTTTTCAAACTGGGATTTACCCAATTCCTGCATATTTCTTCCATAGGATGCACATTTGGTCAATTTACACTAAAAGTAATTTGTCACTTTTAAAAGGTACTCCCCTCCCCCAACAAATATTATAGGAGTGGTATGTTATAAAGACAGATCAGTTGGAGGAAAAATAATACAAGAATGGACAAAATGAACTCACGGCTTTTTTGCAATGCTGGGAGTATACAAAGACCTGTTGTTCATGTGAGCATCGCAAAGCATTTATTTATTTAGTAAAGCATTCATCTTTCCTGTCATTAATACCATGCAAATTAGACACCTGTTCTAGGGATGCGTGGCTCTGTGTTCGGTGAGGTGGCATTGACATGTCAGCTGTGTGGCTTTTAATTCAGAAAAATGGTGCCATTTTCATTTAACTCGTCTAATGAAGAATGAAGGCGTGAGCTGATCCAGAGCTATCCAAAGCAATGCAAATAAAAGTGAAAAACAATACATAGTCTAGCTGCTAAATTACATGTGACATCTCATTTAAAATTGAACAGCCCGCAGGCATATGTCCAAGTGGTATTCATGGCATTTTAAAATCATCTTTTGAATACTCGTATAACTAGCCATTTGGCATCTTGGATGCTGGCTGTGTGACTGAACCCGCTATGGCTGCAGATGTAACCTCGGCAAATGTCAAGTGGAAGAAAGTGAGAACGAAACGGCCCTATATGCAAACATTGGCTCTTATGCACCCCCTCAGCTCTGCTGCCATGCCATGCAGTTCCCTGATCTCTTAGAAGTCCAGCTGCCCCCACTGACCTCTGAGGAGCTATGAGGGCAATGGATGATGGAACCAGAAGAAACAGTGCCTGTCTCCCACTAGAATGTCCTTTGCCCGAGATGGTGTCCATGTTTGGATGCCAAAGAGGCGCTCTATAAAAGTCTGTCTCAACGGCTGAGTCAGCATTGACTGCTGGCAGTTCCCTCTCCATATTATGTAATCCCACCTCCAAGGGGAGAGTTCAGAGAAGCTCCTGGCAAGAGGGCCATGGTGTTGTGGGAGAAGAGGGGGGGAAAGTGGCTGCAGAAGTCCTAGGGCACAAGCTGTGCGCCCTGACTGGCAAGTTTCCATGCGATGGGCCCAGTCTCTGCAGCTGTCCTAAAAGAACCAGTGGATGCCACTTTGGATATTAGGCCATCCTTATCATAGAACCATAGAGCTGGAAGAGACCTCAGAAGGTCATCAAGTCCAACCCCTGCTCTAGGCAGGACCAATCCCAACTAAATCAACCCAGCCAGGGCTTGGTCAAGCCGAGACTTAAACACCTCCAGGGATGGAGACTCCACTACTTCCCTAGGTAACCCATTCCAGTGCTTCACTACCCTCCTAGTGAAATAGTTTTTCCTAATATCCAACCTGGACCTCTCCCACCACAACTTGAGACCATTGCTCCTTGTTCTGCCATCTGTCACTATTGAGAACAGCCTTTCTCCATCCTCTTTGGAACCTCCCTTCAGGAAGTTGAAGGCTGCTATCAAATCCCCTCACTCTTGCAGACTAAACAGACCCAACTCCTCAGCCTCTCCTCATAAGTCATGTGCTCCAGCCCCTAATCATTTTGGTTGCCCTCCGCTGGACCCTCTCCAATGCGTCCCACATCCTTTTTGTAGTGGGGGCCCCAGAACTGGACACAATACTCCAGATGTGGCCTCACCAAAGCCGAATAAAGGGGAATAATGACATCTCTGGATCTGCTGGCAATGCTCCTCTTAATGCAACCTAATATGCCATTAGCCTTCTTGGCTACAAGGGCACACTGTTGACTCATATCCAGCTTCTCATCCACTGTAACCCCCAGGTCCTTTTCTGCAGAATTACTACTTAACTGGTTGGTCCCCAGCTTGTAACTGTGCTTGGGATTCTTCCGTCCCAAGTCCGGGACTCTGCACTTGTCCTTGTTGAACTTCATCAGATTTCTTTTGGCCCAATCCTCCAATTTGTCTAAGTCACTTTGGACCCTATCTCTGCCCTCAAGCGTATCTATCTCTCCCCCTAGCTTAGTGTCATCCGCAAACTTGCTGAGGGTGCAATCCATCCCCTCATCCAGGTCATTAATAAAGATATTGAACAAAACCGGTCCTAGAACCGAACCTTGGGGCACTCCGCTAGAAACCGACCACCAACCTGAAATCGAGCCGTTGATCACTACCCGCTGGGCCCGGCCTTCTAGCCATTTTTCTATCCATCTTACTGTCCATTTATCCAATCCACATTCCCTTAACTTGCTGGCAAGAATATTGTGGGAGACCGTATCAAAAGCCTTGCTAAAGTCAAGGTATATCACATCCACTGACTTTCCTACATCCACAGAGCCAGTTACCTCATCATAGAAGCTGATCAGATTGGTCAGGCATGACTTGCCCTTTGTGAATCCATGCTGACTATTCCTAATCACTTTCCTCTCTTCCAAGTGCCTCAAAATGGATTCCTTAAGGATCCTTCCATGATTTTTCCAGGAACCGAGGTAAGACCTATAGTTCCCTGGATCGTTCTTCTTCCCTTTTTGAAGATGGGCACTACATTTGCCTTTTCCAATCATCCGGGATTTCTCCCATCTCCACGACTTTTCAAAGATAATGGCCAAAGGCTCCTCAATGACATTTGCCAACTCCTCAGTACCCTTGGATGCATTAAGTCCGGACCCGTGGATTTGTGTACGCTTAGCTTTTCTAAATAGTTCCTAACCTGTTCTTTACCCACCACGGGCTGTCCATCTTCATCCCATCTTGCGTCACTTAGCGCAGAAGTCCAGGAGCCGACCTTGTCCGTGAATACAGAGGCAAAGAAAGCATTGAGTACTTCAGCTTTCCCACATCATCTGTCACTAGGTTACCTCCTTCATCCAGTAGGGGCCGCACACCCTCTCTGATCACCTTCTTCTTGTTAACATGCCTGTAGAAACCTTTCTTGTTATCCTCACATCCTTAGCCAGTCGCAATTCCATTTGCGCTTTCGCCTTCCTGATAACCCCCCGGCATTCTCGAGCTATACATTTAAACCCCTCCTGGTCATTTGTCCAAGTTTCCACTTTTGTAAGCTTCCTTTTGTGCTTAAGTTCACCAAGGATTTCCCGTAAGCCAATCCAGTCTCCTACCATGTTTGCCTCTCTTGCTCGGGATGGTTTCTTTCTGTGCCTTCAATAAGGCTTCTTTAAAATATTGCCAGCTGTCCTGGACTCCTTTCCCTTCATGTTAGCATCACAGGATTCTGTCCTCAGATCTCTGAGGAGTCAAAATCTGCTTTTGAAGTCCAAGGTGTGTATTTTACTACTCTCTTTTCTTCCTTTGGTCAGGATCCTGAAATCTACCATCTCATGATCACTGCTTCCCAGGTTGTCACCTACCTCCACTTCCCCTATTAGTTCCTCCCTGTTTGTGAGCAGAAGGTCAAGCTGCGCACGGCCCCTGGTTGGATCCTTCAGCACTTGTGTCAAGAAGTTATCCCCAACATTCTCCAAAAACTTCCTGGATTGCCTGTGTACTGCCGTATTGGTTTCCCAACAGATGTCAGGGTGATTAAAGTCCCCCACGAGAACCAGGGCCTGCGATCCGGAAGCTTCTCTCAGTTGTCCGAAGAAAGCCTCATCTACCTCATCCACCTGATTCGGTGGCCTGTAGCAGACACCAACCGCAACATCACTGCTGTTGTTTGCTCCTTTAAACTTAACCCATAGACTCTCAACAGGTTTTTCTCCCTCTTTATACTGGAGTTCAGCGCAATCATAGTGCTCTCTTACATATAGTGCAACTCCTCCTCCTTTTCTCCTGCCTAGTCTTCCTGAACAGTCTATACCCTTCCATGACAGCGCTCCAGTCATGCGAGTCATCCCACCAAGTCTCTGTTATCCCAATTAAATCATATTTCTCGGACTGGGCCAGGGCCTCCAGTTCTTCCTGTTTGTTGCCCAGGCTTCTCGCATTAGTGTACAAACACCTCAGGTAACCAGTTGATCGCCCTATCTTCTCCATTCGAAACAGGGGTCCTCCTTTCTTGCTCGTTCCTCTCTGCATTTCTTCCCGGTATCCGACTTTCCCACTCCCCTCAGGGTTTTGGTCACCGTCCCCGACGAACCTAGTTTAAAGCCCTCCTCACTAGGTTTGCAAGCCTGCGCAAAGATGCTCCTTCCTCTCTTGGTTAGGTGGATCCCATCTCTTCCTAACAATCTCGTGCCCGAACAGAGTCCCATGGTCGAAGAAACCAAAGCCCTCTCTGCGACACCACCTGCGCAACCACGCATTTACGCCTCAATTCGACGATCCCTGCCCAGTCCTTTCCCTTCAACAGGGAGGATGGACGAGAACACCACTTGCGCTCCGAGTTCTTGGATCCTTCTTCCCAGCGCTACATAATCCGCAGTAACCCGCTCAAGGTCATTCTTGGTCAGACGTTAGTTCCCACGTGGAGAAGCAGGAAGGGTAGCGATCCAAAGGTTTGATCAGTTTGGTAAGCCTCTCAGTCACATCCTTAATGCGAGCTCCCGGCAAGCAGCATACCTCTCAAGATTCCAGGTCTGACGCCAGAGGGATGGCTCAGTCCTCTTAGGAGGAGTCCCGACCACCACCACCCGTCGTTTTCTTTTGGGGTGGTGGCCGTGGAACCCCATCCCTAGGACTACGCATCCCATGCCTTCCAGTAGATGGTGTTCCTTCCGATTTCTTCCTTGTGAGATCCCTTCCAAAGCATTCAGCACTGCAGAGTCTGTGGAGAGAGTCTGAAAGTGATTACTTACCTCTATAGCATTGGGGGATTCCAATGCTGGCCTTTTTCCCCTTCTAGAAGTTTCATGCTGCCAGTTCTCTTCCTGGTCACGTACTGCCCTCTCTGGCTCTTCCGCCTGCCGTGCCTGAAGGATTAAACGCTGCCTTCTATCGAGGAAGTCTTCATCCTCTCTGATCGAGCGCAGGGTCGACACTTGGGCCTCCAGCCCTCTAATTTTTTCTTCCAAAATGGCGACCAGCTTGCACTTTGTGCAGATGAAATCTGTTCTGTCTTCCAGGAGGAAGACAAACATGGCACGCTCCGTGCAGGTAACAACAGCAGAACCATCACCATCCATCCCTGCTGTCCTGGAGAAGGGATTTAAAAATCCTTGTGTTAATTGGATCTGTCCCTCTGCATGCTTCCGTGGTGGTGCAAACCATGCCCCGATCGCACAATCTGCAGGAGGCTGCAGAGTTTAAGCTAGACCCTGTGTGAGAATTTGCTATATGTGGAGAAATTTGGGATGTCGAGACTCGTTCCTAGTATGTCTATATATTTAGGATCAGATTGCGAGGGCCGTGTTTACATTGGGTAGCACCGGGTCTACAAGCAGCGCCAAGGAGGGAAAGTGGTACCCAGTGTGGGTTAAGGCGTTGCAATTGGCCCTGAGTGTATTTGACTCCCTTTTCCAGTGTTATGGGAAGGATACTCCAGTGGTTAGAGCACTAGCCTAGAAACTGAGTCATCCCTGTTCAGTTCCCACCTCTGCTTCTGACATGACCTGGGTCTGTTTGGTCCCCTGTGCCTTGGTTGCCCATCGGTGGGAGGGGGACAGTAGTGCTGCCCTGCCTCTGAGGCGTATTGTGGAGATACCAAGGTAATGGAGCACCATGACAGTACCACAGATAGATTGTAGCAGTTGCTTCGTGCACACTTTGCTGGGATCCAATTTTCTCTTTGCAATTCTGGTGTCTCAGCTGCCTGAGTTATGCCCCCTTTGTCATGAGCAAACATTTGTGCACAAAAACAGACTTATAAATCTGCTCCAAAGCTAAATTATGCAAATGCAATTATTTAATATATTCCTCGTGAAATGCTGGTGGCAGTTTGACAATTACCTCCCGGCCCCCCCTTACAAACAGGAGTTTGCATTTTCCTTTAAGACTAAAGCAGGAGGGGTCTGTTTTTTGAACTGTTTCATGTCACAGAGATCAAATGCCTATTCGGATGCATGGCAAATTAATCAAACATTGTCATATTCCCAGCGGTTCACGGTAATTAACTCTGTGCGGCTTCCTTTTCACTAGCAACAGGTGAAACAGGCCCTGCCAACAGCCAGATGCCATCAATCCCAGAGGGGTAGCTGCATTCGCCAGCCTTCTCTAGCCTGCCTTAAAGGCACAAGACCAAGGCCCCACAACAAAGTCAACTAAAAGTCAGTGGGAAGCTCCCATCGTCTTTGGCTGGGGCCTCAAATCCTTTTGTCCCATGGAGTCAGAGGGAGACAAATTGTGAGAGGGAGTCAGGAAACTCTGTGAGGGTCCCATTGAGGAGTTCCCACCCAATCACTCCCTTCCCCCTATGGGTTACCCTTCTGAGGGTGAACAACCCACACCTCACCCATTATCTAGCATTTGCAGGAGGTCATGTACCTTGATGTTAGTTCTCGGTTCCTGTGGTCCTTCCTCCAGTCCAATGTCCTACCCTAGCAGAAGGGGCCCAAAGGGAAGATAACAGCATAGGGTGGAATTACCTTTGTTCCCAGATCTTCAGGGTACTGGTGCTTTCTTTCCCCAGCCTGCCTACTCCACACTCCTCCCTGCATGGCCATCCCCAGGCTATTGAAGTGCCCACTCAGGGCCGGACCGAGCCATTCTGGCGCCCTGGGCTGACAGTTTAATTGCGCCCCGGGTTGGGGGAGGGTGCATGCGCGGCCCTGCCCCTGCCTGGCAAGCTGGGGAGGGAGCACGGAGCTGGCAGTGGCAGAACACACGTGCCCGGCCCGGCCCAGCCCGGATACCACCGCTGGTGTGCAGCCTGGGGCCACCCGGTGCGAGCCGAGCCTGGCCATGCAGGGCCCCGTGACCGCGGGGAAGGGTGCTGCTGGCCGGCGCTGCGGGGTTAACGCGGCCCCTGCCCCGGGCGGCTGCTGCAGGGTGGCTGCTCGGAGCTGCTGCAGCCTGCGATCTGGGAGCCGGGTGCGCGCGCCCGGGCAGCTGCCCGGCTAGCCCATGCCTTAATCTGGCCCTGTGCCCACTACAGCAGGGCCAACTTATCCAGTAGGCACAGTGCATAGGGCCCACAATACTTTAGGGGCCCTCGAAAATGTTTTAATTTCTTTTAAAATCAGAAGGAAAAAAATAAACTTTTAGGGTCGAAGAAAATGTTTTAATTTTTTTCTCACATCAGAAAAAAAATGAAACATCTAGGGCCCACAAAAATCTATTAAATTTTGCCTAACACAGAAAAAAAATAAAATGTTGAAGTATTTAAAGTTATATCAAAAATAATTTTTAATATTAATATTATTATGGTGGGAGGGGCCCATGAAGGCAAAAGTGCCTATGGCCCACGGAAGTCATAATGCGGCCCTGCACTACAGGACTGGAAGGAAAGGAGGATCACAGCCGCAAAGCTGGCTGGCTGCTCATCCACTCCCACCACTTTCCATGCAGATGGCGGGAGTGCAACCTAGATTCTGCTCTTGGTTTGCAGGAGGAAACTCCTGCTCAAGTCATTTTGGCCCTTACGGAACTTCCAGGCAAATGTCTGTTTTTCTAGTCCGGTCTCCCCACTTTCCTGCAGTCAGATTCTTGCCAGATTGAGGACTGCGGGACTTAGCCCAGACAGAGTTCCTCATTGACCATGCACAGCACACTCATCTGCCTGCCCTGGCCTGCCTAAATCCCCTATGGCTGCTTTGAAATCTCAGTCTGTAATGGTCAGCAGCGTGGAAAAACTGTATAGAAAATGAACTCTGGGCATATTGGAATATTCCCCCCACCCAACCACCTCGCTTGAATAGAATTCCTTCATGCATAGCTCTCCCCACCGCTAATTACCAACGTCAGTCAAGTCCCCTCACGCGTTCAACACGTTTTTTTGCTCCTGCTTGACATACGTCAGGCACAATCTCTATGGGAGCAGCATTGTGCTCTGAATTTCCTGCCTTGGGGTTGCTTAGAATTCACCACTGGTGGGATTGGATACTTCTTGGCCTTGTTCAGTCTTGACTTGGAGTGAGTGAATAGTTGATGCCAATTTAAGAGTCCAATAGTTCCCGCTCTCATCTTAAAAACATAAACAGGGTCTAACACAATTAAACGCAACAGGCTGTGCGTTGTTGTCGATAACTTTTTTCACATCTTGTCCATCATACACACAGCCTGACACGTCTTCTGGAGAATATAAAAGAATCTTTCCATTAAAAAAACCTTCCCATTCTTACCATGAGCTGTGTTTATATTACACGGGCCTTAGATTTGAAAAGAATAAAAAGCAATTTATATAAAATGCTGAGCAGCCTTCTGAGATGTTTACTTCTCTTTTTGTAAAATGATCCCTTGGCCAGAAAAGATTCCAGAGCACTTTAAAAATGTTGGCTCCTAAAGGCCGGGGCTTGGTGAGGCTTCATAAAATGCCTCTAAAAGAGTTTAAAATGAATGTATAGCTCAGGGAAAGCGTGGGATTGTTGGCCCCACTGCCCCATGTTTTCTGGCCCTAGTAGGAACAAGCGTCCCCAGCTTGTCCACCTGCTGTCAGCCTGCAGGGAAAGTAGAGGTGTTTTCATGCCTATGACATCCTTGAACTCGCTCAACTGAGTGTTTTGTGATGTGGACTTCCATTGCAAAACACTGACACACACACACACACACACACACACACACACACACACACACACACACACACACACACACACACACACACACACACACACACACACACACACACACACACACACACACACACACACACACACACACAACGGGTCTGGACCCAAGGTCTCCCACCTCCCAGAGAGTCTCCAGAAGGAGTGTGGGTTACACTTGCGCAGAAAGAGAAACTTAGGTGTCAACAGGGTTCAGTGGGAGTTTTGTGACTTGCAATGGAGCCTAAGGCTTAGATGCCTCCGTACCTTTGTGGATCAGGACTTAAGTGACTTGCTCAAGATCACCCAGGGAGTCTGGGGGAGATCAGGGAACTGAACCCCAGTTCTGCTGGGTCCTGGCTGAACACTCTAACTGTCAGAATGCAATGCCTCCTCTGGTTACAAACACCATTTCTCATTACCAATCCTCAGGGTGGATAAACAATGCAAGAGTGATCAGAGCAGGGGAACTGGACCTGTGTCTCCAAGCTGGGTGCCCTCCCATCCAGTCTCCCCACCCACAACTAACTCTCAGAATGACATTAAAAACATCCTGTTGTTTTGAGCTGTGGATTCATCACTATGGTCAAAAATGTAACATGCAGGAAGTCACCAGTGACTCTGGGACCACCCGGCATTTTTCCTATCTCAGTGGGCATGATCCCTACTGGAGAAGACAACCCTATAGAAATGAGGAGATGGGATCGGGGTGTTCTAATGAGGACAGTCTCTGGGTGGCATGGCTAGTCTATGGTAGGGCAGCACAATCTGTTTGGAGGCATTCGGCAGTGATGAAAATATAAGCAGAATAACTCATGCCTTAGGCCATACCCGTGGTAATACAGACCGAGGCACTGCCAAACCACGGTGTCAGCACCTGAAGGGGAGTCTTCATATGGCCTCCTGCTCACCACTGTGTGCACACCCATGGCTTTCAGTCTAAGAACACAGCTATCACCGTTGCAGGTTCACAAGTGTGGACCTGGGTTCTGCAGACAGCAGTTCCCACCTTGCATGTGGCGGGTTATTAGAACTATCTGAAATTTATTGTATTTTAATCCAATCTTAACCAATGGCACCTTCTAAGAACAGAAAAATCTGCAAAGCTTTATGAGCGGAGACCAGGCCCTGTATCACAATCATCCCATGTAGCCTGGGACGAGGGGGTATGGGAGGCATTCTATGACAGCAGAATGTGAGAGAAAAATGGCAGCAGGCAATAGTGTCTCTGTCGAAATAATGAGCTCCCCTTGCTGCATGACAGATGGCGATTGTCTCAGAGATGTGAAATCTCCTTGGAGGGGTCGGAGAGCTTGTATTTTCACGGCATAATGAGGGAGAGGCGCTGGTCCCAACACATGCCGTATTTTTCACATTTGTCCAGTGGTATTCCCAGCTGTCTCTCCTCTCTCCTTGAACAGAGCAGATTTGATCCCTTCCAGATCTCTCGTGAGTTGGGCTTCATGCTACAAAAGAGGAAAAAAAACCCCAAACGCTAGTGGGAGTGTGACTAATATTCAAAGAACCATTATAATGCCCCTTCAGCATTTTTATTTGTTTGAAAGGCGCTCAAATCCGATGCCAGAAAACGTCTTCGACTGAATGTGCCTTTAGATGTGCAGAGCTGGTGGCGGGCCAGCTACCAGCTATCTGTACTCTAGGGCCGTCTCCAGGACTCAGCATTTGGGAAGGCAGATGGGATGGCAAAGAATTTATTAACAGGGTAGAGCAAAGTCCTAGGCACGTCCCTCCTCCCGGTATCCGGTTTTATTTCATTTTAGGCACTCCAGATTGTGCAATTCAGAAGTGCCCTGTTTTGCCCCCTTAATTACTCCATTAATATTGATGGCAGATGAACACATTCCCAGCATGTGCAATGGATTCTCCTGGCTGTTTCCGGCTATCTTAGTTGCGATGGTGGAACTCTTCTTTGGAGCGGCAGCTGGCCTCTAGCCCATGGCTCTGTGCTGCCCTGCTCTGCAGCTTGTGGCTCTCCTTCCCATACACATAAAGGAAGGGCAAATTAATATGGTCTTGTCCCATGCCAGGTGCTTACGGTGCCCACCACCATAGCATCTGAGGAGCACATGACATAGCTGCAAGGAATGTAGCTCCTGTCTGATCAGCCATCTGCTAACATCGAGAGTTTCTTCATGCTAGTTTGTCAGGGAAATTCTTAGGCTATGTCTACACTCCGCGGCTTCTTGCGCGAGACATATGCAAATGAGGCTAAGCATGGAATATCGCCGAGCCTCATTTGCACACCTAATGAGCCGCCATTTTTGCAGAAGAGGCTCTTGTGCAGAAGGAGCTGTCTACACTGCCCCTTCTTGTGCAAGAAAAACCCTCTTGCGCAATGCCGCTACACTGATTATTTTCAGGAATAACAGCATTGCGCAAGAGGGTTTTTCTTGCGCAAGAAGGGGCAGTGTAGACAGCTCCTTCTGGCACAAGAGCCTCTTCTGCAAAAATGGCGGCTCATTAGGTATGCAAATGAGGCTTGTCGATATTCCACGCTTAGCCTCATTTGCATATTTCTCGCGCAAGAAGCCGCGAGTGTAGACATAGCCTTAGTATGGCACAGGCCATATTTACCTAACACCTTCCTCTTGACGTGCCTATGGGCCAGATATACCCGATGCCTAGAAATGGAAGTACGGTTGGCACCAGTGCAAAGTGGGTGTAGACCCCCTCCACTTTGGTAGCACCTTGCACTGTCTTGGCACAATGATGAGCAGCACAAAGGAAAATCAGGCCTATAGATATCAACCGCAACCACTGGTGGAGTTCCCATCTGTAACCTGACCCGGCGTCCCCCGGGCAGGACGGGGGTAGGTTTCTGTGATGGCTCTTCAGAACCGTATGCCCGGAAACGCACGACACAACAAAGCAGTCGGAAGCCAAAGAAAAGTGACTTCCTTCTTTCTTTGTGGTTTGCTCGCTGAGCTTTGCTTCCCCAAAACTCAACGCACGCTTCGAAATCCTAGCAGTGTGCTTTGTAATCCCTGGGGAGCCACGTGTTAGAAGGGAGCCCAATCCATCAACACCCTCCTGTCACGGCGGATCACAGCGGGGTTGGAGTCTCGCCGGCTTCTGCTGCCAGGAAAAGAGACAAGTTGCCACTGGAAAGGGGAGCACAGCTAGCAGGCAGAGGAAGCATTCATTTCCTGTGCCGTCGCCCAGACTGAGCGATTCCCCTGGCCAGTTTGGAAGATGAAAAACAAAAAGCAGGCTGGCGGGGACACTTTTTTTTCCCATTTAGTTAATTGCTTGTAACATGCCCCGCGCCGAGGCTTGATTGCCTGCTGTTTTCATAATCACCCTGCTCAGGCTGGCATGGCGGCTGAGAGGCAGACAGATTTGGGTGACACCGCAGCCTTGGCAGCCTTCCAGCGTGGCTTGCCCCAGAGGGTTTTGGCATCGGAACACACCTCTTGTCCACACTCTCAATACAAGTGATTTGTGGTGGCCAGATTGCTGGCATCTGCTTTCTTGCCCTCGCCCTTGCCTGGCAATCGAGCACAACCTTCCCACAGCCTTGGGGTAGAGAGGAATCACCCAGCCATCACTGCAGCTCTGCGGTTGGTACCACACGCCTTTAGCAACCAGGGTCACTTTAATCAGTAGCTGCTGTCACCAACTCGGGGCCTCCTTCCCTTTGTGCTCTGGCTGATTCCGAAGTGCAGCGGAGACTTACTGGTCAGGTCCACACTACAGTAAAACACCCCCGGCTCGCCCATGGCAGCCAACCTGGGCTCATGGTGTTGGGGCCACTGAGTTATAGAAATTGCAGTGTAGCTGTCCGGGCTTGGGCTGGAGCCAGGCTGTGGACACCGGAGACTCCTCTGCAGTTGTGTAGTCCTTGTGAGTCCCAGTCAGCCAGGGGTGTTTTACTGCAGTGTAGATGTACCCTTGGGGCCCCATATGAGCAGCAGGTATAAGAGCTGGGGGAAGGCAACTGCCAGGCATGGCCCCACTCACATGCTGCCCACAGAAGCTCATGATACTATATATATATTATTGTTAGTCTCTAAGCCCTGATCTACACTAGGATTTTATTTCAAAATAACTCCCATTAGGTCGAATTTATAAGCAGATCGTCCACACTACCACTTAATTCAAAATCTGTGCTCCTGCTTTTCATCAGGAGTAACGCTAATTCTGAAATATTTATTTAGAAATAACGGTAGTGTAGATGCTCCGGTGCCACTATTTCGCAATAATTACCCCCAGGGTAATTTGAACTAATTACTACCCCGTGCTTCCTGGGGCTCTAAGTCGAGGTAGTGCATCCACATTAATGGAGCCAGCCTCGGACTAATTTCGAGGTTTCCCCGTAGCATGGACACGCTAGTTCGATTTTGTTAAATTGGGAGTTAAGTCAAATGTAGTAATGTCGAAATAATTTCCTAGTGTCGACACGGCCTAAGGTGCTACAGGGCTACTCATTGTTTTTACAGTTACAGACTAACACAGCTACCCCTCTGGCTCTGGCTTGTCACTTTTTTTCTCCCCAGAAGCCCTGATCATTGTTTTTCTCTTTTACCTTCATGATTCCTAGCAGGAGACCTAGCCGCTAGAGTGTTAAAGTTTTGAGCAACTTGAGTGAGAGCCTTGCAAATCTGCAGAAAGACACTTGCTATCCCTGGCTATCCACATCTGCAGAGGTGGGTGCTGATATCTGTGGCTCATTGTTGTGCATACAGCCGTGGACACACATTTTGTATCTAGAACCTTGCATATTTGCGGAGCTCCACTTTCTATCTGCAGGTATCTGCACCTGCAGATGTGAACACAGATATCTGCGGCTCATTAGTGCAGACATGGATACAAATTTTGTATCCGCCCCGGCATCTCATTTGAGACATGTGGGGATAGATTTTTCACAGTGCTGAGCATTCGCTGCTCTTGCTAGATCTGCTGGGGCCCAGTGCTTCTGAAGATGAGGCTCCAGATGCCCCAAATCAGTGCACACTTAAAAAAAATGTTGGCGTGGATGCACGCTTGGCCCTCCCCCCCCTTCAGCGTTTTGATGCACTTGTCTTTCTCTGGCATGCAGTGGCTGTCACTCTGTATAAAAATTCTGCCTTTTATGTATTGGCTTTTAGCAGGGTTAGCTGCTGCGAACCAGAGAGACGTTCTGCAGGGACATCAGGCTGGAAGTGAAAGTCAGGGCATTAGCGAAGGGGCTCCGGGCTGCAGAGCAGTTGACAGTCTGCAGAGCTGGCAGGGAGAGAAACCTTATAGGAAAAAATGGTTTCTTTTTAAAGGTTAACTTTCTAAATTTAGCTCCAACGCTGCTAAAGAAGATTGGTGGCTTTTTTCTGGCGATCGACTGAAAGGATAGTCGCTGGGGATGAGTAGGGAGCAAAATTATAAATAAAACTTCATATTGTACAACCCTAGGCATTCCCAAAGTGTGAGCCCTATTGAGGCAGACTGCCACTTAGTATGTGTTTGTACAGCACCTCACACAAGGGGAGTCAACCTGGTTGTGACTTTTAGGTGGAACCACAAAGTAAATGTTAAATTATAACAACCCATTGATGTGGGTAACCATCAATTACATCCCCTTCCTAAATGGGACCTTTATTTGTCTAGAACCAAAGCCCAGAAAACTGTGCGTCAAGGAAAGCTCCCACTAAAAGAACTGATGTTGTGGAGAATAATGGGTTTCTGGAAAAAAGTCCTAATGGAAGGATATGCGGCATGCATTCACTGGCCTCTCTTCAGCTTTGTAGTCTCCCATTTATACAGTTAATGGGTTGATGATAATGCGCTGGGGCAGTCTGAGCCCACGTTGATGTTTTGTCTCTTGATTATTTTTTTCTCTTTGATTGCACTAAAATCTGCCCTGAAGCCCTGAGATTAATTAAATGCTGACATTCACTAAAGCAGGAGAAGAGAGATATCTCTCCTGCCCTTTATATATGTTAGACAGCTTTAAATACATAATGCCCCAGGAAATGTACATGCTCTGGTCAGCAAAATCAGTAAGGCAGAAATCTCCATGAAACTCTGCTATCATATCGCAAATAGACTAAAACCAGTACCTGGTGTGAATGACTGTTACCTCAATAATGAATGGTCCGGTGGCATTTTAGAGACTAACCAAGAATCACAATTCTAGATATTTTGGTTAGTCTCTAAGGCTACGTCTATACTGCAGCGCTATTTTGAGATACCGGGGGTATCCCGAAATAGCTAACCCGTGTCTTAACAGCAAGTCTGTTATTTCAAAATATAACAGGCTCGCTATTCCGACATCTCTGTAAACCTCATTCTATGAGCAGTAAGGGACATTTCAGAATAGTGGGTTATTTCAAAATTTGGTGCTGTGTAGACCATGCCAAATGACGAAATAAGGTATTTCAAAATAGACTTGAAATACTCTATGCAATTTGTGTAGCTCTAATTGTGTAGCTTATTTTGAGGTACAGGTGCATTGCGTAGCTTATTTTGAGGTACGGGTGCAGTGTAGATGCACCCAAAGGTACCACAGGACTACTCATTGCTTTTAAAGTTACAGACTAACATGGCTACCTCTCTGAGTTTTGTTTCTTCAGTGTCCATGATGGATGCGCCTGGGGACGCTGTAGTAAATATGGTATCCGTACTTCTTTTGTATTTCACTGTCTTTATCTTTGCCAGAAAATTTGTTGTAGCTGCTAATTTTCATTCCTTTACCTGCAGTAAAGAATCCCCATTTTTTTTCCACAAGTGCCTGTTCTAAAATTCTGGTCATCTGAAGAAGTGGGCTATGTCCACGAAAGCTCATGATACCATCTATATGTTTTGTTAGTCTATAAAGTGCTACCAGACCATTTGTTGTTTTTTACGTTTATCCTGTACAGACTTACTCGGCTACCCCCTGAAGCTTCTGTTCTATTTAAGTACCGAAGAAGTAGCTTCTTTCTGCAAAAGGTTACACTAGCATGAATAAATCACTACTCAGTTTGTTCCAATTGTAGCCCTAGTCAGAATAATTTTCTTGTTCTCATTATGTTCAGCATCTATCCTCCAAAAGTGTGCCCCAGGATTTTAATTTTCTGCCTGAGCGTAGCATGTCCTCTGTCTCACACATGCAAAGTGTCCACTTGGTCCAGTTTCGTAGCCATTGCATCTAACAAGAGCGGTCGCCTAGCAACTTGTTCCCAGGAGACTAGCAGCTGGGGTTACAGCTGCAGATTTAGGACAGCTAGAAAGAGTTACATCAATAATCTGAAACTAACCAAGACTAAAGGCCAGCACACTTCATGTGGCTAATCTAAATCAACAGGAGACACATTAATCCGTTGGCATTCTCTCTCTAAAAGGGGCCAGTCGTCCTCATTGAATCCAGACCCTGCGTTTGCCCCTTCTTCATCTGATTTTCATGGGGCAGGAACTCCTGTTTTTCCTGTTCTCTTCTATGTGGTTTGTTCTGAGGAACGAGAAAGGTTTGATGCCTCCTCGGCAAATGCATTCTCATGTCTTTGAGACAGCTTGTACTGTGTTGGCTTGTCGTGTTGTTCTCCCTACATATGCAGCCCTCACGAAACTAACGGGACTCCTTGGGCAGTAATGTGCTCTGCCGTGGGTAAGGCTGTTGCAATCTGGCCCTGCTGTAGCTAAAGGCCTTCATGGAACATTTGGGATTTGGAGCTATTGACGCGACAGATACTTTTAATGAATAACACGTTGACCTACAGAACGCATGGCAAATCGGATCCATGCGAGACCTGCCAAAATGAAACAGTGAGGCTAGGAAATACGTATGGAGTGCGTGTCAGACTGACAGACTGAGAGGTCGGGGATTGGGCTAATGCGTGAAGAGATGAAGGACTCGCTCTATTCCTTTATTGGCAGAGAATTAGCTATGTGAAGAGCTAGCGGCCAATTCAGGGCCCCTAGCAGCAGAAAACTTCCTGCGATCAAGGGCTCAAGGGAACCCACACAGCCTGGTGAGTGGTCAGTGCTGGCAAGATGATGAGCCTACCTTCTCCACCAGCAGGGCTCCTGCAAATTGCCCTTGAGTGAGGGAACCTCTGCAGGAGGCTGGTGGTGGAAATGCAGCTGTCTTCTCTGGGGGTCGGGATGTCTCACAAAAGTACCAGGGCACTTGTTGGAACAGAGCAGTGCAATTTTCATCCCCTTGCACTGAAGCTGTAAATACAACTCCCTCTGTTGGCTTATCCTGCAACTGTTCCCAGCCTCCAGCTCAGTGAAGCTGGTAACGAAGACCAGGCTTGCACTACATCGGGCAGCTCGGCTTAAGGTACGCAACTCCAGCTACGCAGAATATGTTGAATATGTAGCTAGAGTCAGATTACCTTAAGCCGAGCATGACAGCGTCCCCACAGCAGGAGACCGACAGGAGCATTTGGCGGGGGCACCCTCTGGGTTTGATTTAGTGAGTCTAAACTAGACTCGCTAATGGAACTCCGGGAATCGATCGTGGCAGCAGTGATCTTCCATTTAGTGTAGACAAGGCCCTAGATACCACCCTGGTGGAAGCCTATTTCTCACTGTCCCAGAAGCACAGGATCAGGGAGGGCCTTGACAGCCAAATAGAGTATTCACTCGTATATAGGCAAAAGGGCAGACCCTAAGCTAGCACAAATCAATGTAGCTCCACTGAAGTCAGTAGGCCTCTGCTGATTTACATCTGCTGACAATCCACCTCATAAAACCAAATATTTTGTGCTGCTTCAAGCTCTCTGTGGTCTTAGAGTGGCAAAGTAGGTGCAGAATTGTGCCCATTACCCTTTTCCCTTAATTACCATCTCTAGCTGACCTGTGATGCTGGCCATTTGTGAAGCATCAGAGAGCAGAAAGGTTTCTTTCTTTGCGATGTGCAGCAAGGCAAAATTTTTCTGGGAACTCATTGTGCTGATTCGTTCATTGTTACACGTGACTAGCGACCTCTGCAGCTTCTCTAGTACACAGAAAAACCCAAGCTTTCCCAAGCTTGCTCTTATATTTAAGCACACACACAGTCCTGTTGATTTGTCTGGAACTAGTTCGATATGTAAAGTTACTCACTCATTTATGTCTCTGCAGAGCTGGGGTCCAATTCACAGCTCTAGAGTGGTGTTCAGGGAATGCATTTTGTGAGGGGTCAGAGGTTAACGCCCCTTTCCAAAATCCATAGCAACCTGATTCAGAATCTCTGCTGGGGAAATCTTTTCATCTTGCCGAGAATGCTTTTTGAACGTTTTCCCGGAATGTTCTGCTCTCATTCCCACTCCAGGCTGCTAAATATACTCTGTTTGGACTGTAGAGCCCAGTTTATTTTTAATGTTGTTTTCAGTATCTGTTACTTTTTCTTCCCAGAAGGACACAACGTGATTTATACTCCCAACTAGTCGCCTTTCCTCCTCCCTGGAAAAAAATTGCCTGTTCTGGGACTGGTATCAGGAGTTGTCCATCTGCACTGCAGTTCAACACCTGCAGCTGGTCCATGTCAGCTGACTCAGGCTTGCGGGGCTCAGGCTGTGGGCTGTAAAACTGTGGCATAGACACAGATGGGTCGAAAGCCTGGCTGGGTCCCTGGGGAAGGCAGGGGGCAGGGACTGCTCTGTACTTCCTAGAAGGGGTGGAGCCTTGGGCGAAAGGGGCGTGGCTCAGCCTAGACAGCCCTTACCATTTCTCGAGAGCATCATGCCTCCTCTAGGCAACTATCAGCGTTGCCTCGGTCAGTGATTTAAAGGGCCCAGGGCTCAAGCTACAGGCCTTCTGTATCACCAGGCCCCAAAGCAATTGCCCCTTTTGGCCCCTGTCAATAAGCCTGCATAGACATTTGGGCTTCAAAGCCTCCCCCTCACAGGGGGCCAGAACCCCAGCTCCAACTTGAGCCTGAATGTCTTCACAGCAATTTTTTGCCAGCAGCCTGATCCCCAGGTCAGCCGGCTCTGCCCAGCCGCAGGTGCTGAATTGCAGTGTCGACAAGAGTGCCCTGTGCTAACAGCCCGCAGTGAGTTAAAACTGGCGGGAGAGCGAAGATTACACGGGGAGAACAGGACAAGAGCCCTCTTGCAAATGATCAGCGAAGCATCTGTCTGTGCTGTTATTGCTAAATGACCAATAGCCCCCCTATCCATTTGTGTAGGGAGGGGAAGCCAGTGTTTGAATTAGAGCAAGGCAGTGGGGAATCAGCACTGCTGTGCTCTGCTCCTAGGTCTGCCACAGGCTTGCGGTGAGACCAGGGCCGTCCTCAGAACACGCAGCTGCGTATGCCGAGGGCCACCGCCATGGGACTGGACAGCAAGGTAGAGGCAGTGCTGGCACCGGCAGCCAGCCCCAGCCCACCCCGGCTGTGCCTAGTCACCGCTCTTCCTCGCTGGGGTCAGGAACAGGGCCATGTCTCCGGGAGGTTGGGCCAAGGCTCGGGGCAGGTGTGGGGCTCAGACTGGGTCCTCGGATGGCAGCCGAGGACCCCAGGCGCCAACGGAGTCCTGTGCAACAGACAGGACTCTGGCCATGGGATTGGCGGCAGCTGGGAACTCACAAAAAAAAGTGGGGGTGCTGCCGCACCCCCCAGTTCCCACTCCTATGCCCTCTTGCCCTCTCCTGCCCCCACAGCAATGAGGTGCACCCCCCACCCTTCTGGAGTGGCCACTCCTCTGTCCCCACCCCCCACCCCTGCCTCCACATAGGCCACCATAAACCTTAAGGACATCTCTGTGTGAGACCTTTCTCAATTTGCTCACTCGCTCTCTGCCTCAGTTTACCTACGTGTGGGTGTGTACAAGAGTACAAATTAATGCTTGCAAAGGACTGGGGCTTCTGGGATAATGCACCACACCTGGGCACTGGGGAGGATGCAGCACAATTGCTGGGTGGCTGCTTATTTCTTGCTGAGCGAGCTAGAGGCCTTCCCACATTGAACCCTGCGGATTCAGAAGCCATTGACCAGATCAAGACCATTTAGCAGTTTTGTTTTGTTCTATTCTCAACCTTACCTTGCTTTTCTGGCCCACATGCCTCCCCTCCCCCTCATAATTATTATTTATATTGTTTTCTGAATTAGTGAATACAATACATCAATTGATCTTTATTCTGCTGATATTGTCCATTAACTTTTTTCCCTAGGTCCGGGATTCTCAAACTTCATTGCACTGTGACCCCCAGAGGGGGGACTAAAGCCAGAGCATATCTGAGCCCCACCACTCCAAACGGAAGGAGAGGGGAAATCCAAGCGCTTCTTAAGGCAGGGGGCCTGTAACCTGAGCCCCACTGTCCACGGTGAAAGCCAAAGCTGAGCCCCCAGTTATGGGGCTCAGGGTTTGACTTCAACCCTGGACCCCAACAAGTCTAATGTCAGCCCTGGTGATCCCCATTAAAATGGGGTTGCAACCTACAATTTGAGAACCACTCTCCTACGTCATAGCCAGGACCATCAAAAATGTGGACTAGAGTGTATATTCTCCTGTGCATGCTTATGAAGGACAGCGGTTTGCGACTGGCTTAAATGCAGACTTCTGTTTAATCTCATTTCATTTCAATCAGTTTCATATAAACAAAATGGGAAGAGACTGTCTAGGAAGGAGTACGGCAGAAAGGGATCTGAGAGTCATGGTGGACCACAAGCTAAATATGAGTCAACAGTGCGATGCTGTTGCATAAAAGCAAACATGATTCTGGGATAATTAACAGGAGTGTTGTGAGCAAGTCAAAGGAAGTCATTCTTCTGCCCTACTCTGCACTGAGTAGGCCTCAGTTGGAGTATTGTGTCCAGTTCTGGGCTCCACATTTCAAGAAAGATGTGGAGAAATTGGAGACAGTCCAGAGAAGAGCAACAAGAATGATTAAAGGTCTAGAGAACATGACCTATGAGGGAAGACTGAAAGAATTGGGTTTGTTTAGTTTGGAAAAGAGAAGACTGAAAGGGGACATGATAGCCGTTTTCAAGTACCTACAAGGGTGTTACAAGGAGGAGGGAGAAAAATTGTTCTCCTTGGCCTCTGATGATAGGACAAGAAGCAATGGGCTTAAATTACAGCAAGGGAGGTTTAGGTTGGACATTAGGAAAAGCTTCCTAACTGTCAGGATGGTTAACCACTGGAATAAATTACCTAGAGAGGTTGTGGAATCTCCATAACTGAAGAGCAGGTTAGATAAACATCTATCAGAGATGGTCTAGATCAGGGGTTCCCAACCTGGGGTATGTGTACCCCAAGGGAGTACGAGAAGCTTGTCAAGGAGGTATGGGGAATATTTGGTAAATAACTAGCTTATCCTAATTGAAATATTCCAAAAGTAGTAGTGTTAGTGAAAAAAGTTGTGGATTCTAGAGTCTAGAATCTATTTCCTTTCATATTGAATAGGGGATACAGGAAGGTTTACTAAAAGCCAAGGGGGTACGGGGACCGAAAAAGGTTGGGAACCCCTGGTCTAGGTGATGCTTGTTCCTGCTGTGAGGGCAGGGGATTGGACTTGATCACCTCTCGAGGTCCCTTTTTATTCTAGTGTCCTATGAGTCATTTGCAGACTTCTATTTCAGTGAATTAACTGAGTTTATATTTCTCTACTTGACCTTGATATGGAAATTCACTCTTTATTTAACGTTTGTAGGTCTCAAATGGTTGCTTTTGTGATGCAAAAGTTGCTAACATGATGGCTGTGTCATAGTTGCCAACGTCCTCTTCCCAGCAGTACTAGGATCAAAGCAAATCAAATCAAATATTTTTCAGGACTATATTACCCAGTAACTTTCCATAACCTCCTTGGAATGGTGGTCTTTGACTCCGGCGCCACTGCCCCTCAAACAAATGTCAGCTGGCTGCAGGGCAAAGCTCCATTCCCACAGGAATGATGCCCGTTTGACATTCTTGCAATACTCCCTGCTGCTTAGCTCACAGTTGTAGCACTATGGCTAACTCGCTTCCCCCCCGCCAGCTGCGGTTAAAGTACCATGATAGTGACAAAGATAAACCAGACTCGATGAACAGTGTTAGAAATAACGAGTAGTCTTGTGGCACCTGAGAGCACGTCCACATCACAGCGTTATTTTGAAATAACGGAGTACGTCTACACTAGTCCCCAAGATCGATCTAGGGAGGCTAATGAGGGCGACCGGAATTGCAAATCAAGCCTGGGATTTAAATATCCTGCGCTTGATTTGCATGTTCCCGTCGTCGCCATTTTAGAAATTGACTAGCCGAAGTAACTGCCCGCGTCTACATGCAGCAGTGAAACGGGATTCCGGAATAGGCCCAAATCGAATTAGGTGGTATTCCTCGTGGAATGAGGTTTACCACCTAATTCGATTTAGGGGCTTTATTCCAGAAGCCCATTTCACAGCCGCGTGTAGATGTGGGCAGTTACTTTGGGCTAGTCAATTTCTAAAATGGCGACCAGTTGGGAACATGCAAATCAAGAGCGGGATATTTAAATCCTGGGCTTGATTTGCAATTCCGGTCGCCCTCATTAGACTCCCTAGATCAATCTAGGGGGCTAGTGTAGACGTACCCTAGGTGAATGGCTACACAGCAAGCCCACTATTTTGAAATTTTTCCGAAAAAACGGGCGTCTTATTCCAAATTCTGTAACCCTCATTTTACGAGGAAAAATGCCTCTTTCAAAATAGTGATAGAAATGTAGCCGTGTTAGTCTGGTGTAGCTGAAACAAAATACAGGACTATGTAGCACTTTAAAGACTAACAAGATGGTTTATTAGATGATGAGCTTTCGTGGGCCAGACCCACTTCCTCAGATCAAATAGTGGAAGAAAATAGTCACAACCATATATACCAAAGGATACAATTAAGTGGCCTCCAAGGCGTCCCACAGGTGCCCTGGAGGCTACTCTGTCCACGCTCATCAGAACTCTATAGTTCCCCTTCCCCTGTAGCCCTTAAAGCTGCAGCCTCAGGGGAAATAGTTTGTGGCATGACGCGAGCCCTGCTATCACCGTGCCACACAGCAGTGCCCAGCTCTGATTTCCCTGATGCCATGACAGACCCCAGCATGCCACCTGAGCACCCCCAGCTTCCAGCACAGCTGCAGGCATCTTCCAAGCCCCTACCTAGGGGCAGAGGAGCCGAGCCCCTTCCTGGACTGGTGCAGAGATCTTGGAGCTCATTGAGATCTGGGGAGTCGAGGAAAACCTCCAGGATCTCCACACCAGGCGCAGGAATGTCGAGAACAGCTGGATGGCCAACAGCCTGGGCCAGCCTGTGAGCACCTGGAGGGGGAACACGTCACCTGCCTGCGTGGCCTCCAGTGGTCTCTGGAGTGGCAGGACCAGCATGAGCAGGTGCGCGTGAAAGTAAAGGAGCTCAGGCAAGCCTATACCAAGGCCAGGGAGTGCAGCTCCCACTCAGGGGCAGCACCCCAGACCTGTCCCTATTACGACCAGCTCCTGGGAGGGGGGTCAGTCCCTTCCCCCCCTTGTTGTGGACTCTGGGTGGGAGATGCCCATTGTCACCCTCCCAGAGGGCAGGCCTGAAGCCAAGGAGGAGGAAGAGGAGGAGCCAGGACCAGGCCACTAACACCACGATGCCTGCAGCCAGGACCTCAGCCAGTCCCTGGAGCTGGTACCACCCTCCCAGGATGTCGCTCGGGGATCAGAGGAAGCCAGGAAAGGTCCGTCAGGTGAGCTCCATTACTTTCCCTAGACAAGCATGGAGGGGGGCAGTGAGGGGCTGCGTGCTCCTTTCTCGGCCTTCTCAGCCTGGGGATCGTGCAGCAGCCAGATCAGACAGCCTCAATAAGGCTGCCTCAGAGAACTCTTGTGCTCCTACTCACAGGATTACTGGAGAGGCCTCCTTTATTCTGGCTCCATGGTGGACAACCTTGCACCACAAGCCACCACTAAGGAGGATGAGGTCAGGGCCACACACAGCAGTGCTGCACTCCCGAGCAAGCGCGGTGAGGCAGAGGACACCGGGCCCCTGCCAGGGGAGCCTGCCGGGAGGGAAGTGGAGGGGACCCCAGTAGCACCCTCCATTTCCCTCCCTCTCCTCTATCACACACACTCTTCCCCCACCCCTTTTCCCCGCTCCTCCAGCAGGCAGGGATAAAAGTCCTCGTGCTGCCATTGCCAGACCTAGTATGTGCGCAGCATGGAGGGAAGCCGACCTGCCCCATTGCCCCCCTCCCACCCGCATGCTCCTGGCCTGGCTGGCACCTTCCTGTGCCTGCTTATCTTCAGGACGTGTGGGTAGCAAGGCCGTTCCCAAGGACACCGGTGCCACTTCAGGAAGGGCCCTGCTGTGTAGGCCACAAATAGCCTTGCTCCATGCACATCACCTTCATCTGACCCTAGAGGCTAGGCTTCATGTGCCCTGTCTCCTGGGATGACTGCCCTTCTCTTTGTTCTTCACTGCTGGACCAGCTGTGAGGTGCCCACAACACCTCCCATGCCACCTTCCCGACCCTGGGGGAGCCACCGCTGCAGACGAGCCCATGAGGACCTGGAGGGGGAACACGTCGGCTGCCTGCGTGGACTCCAGTGGTCTCTGGAGTGGCAGGACCAGCAGAGGGAAGCAGACCAGGATCTGCACCACACCACCTGGTGGGAGCTGGCACAAAAGACCCGCAGCATGTGTGCAGCATACACAGCTGCTGTCTGCCATTGAGCAGTCAAGCAGCTGTGCCCCCAACCCCCACTCCTGCCCCTACCCCTGCCCACACTCCTGTCCTTCCGGCTTCTCCCCCTACCCCCCGCATGGTCACTGAGGGGCCCGCACAAAAGGCAGTGGGACCTCTTGAGGCAGATGCCTCTCCTCCCCCTTCCACCTCCTCCTCCCCAGGTTCTTTCCCCAGTCCCTCCCCAGTTTTCGTTACCCCCAATAAAAAAAACCATAGTTCATTATTCCAGTCCAAAGAGTCTGCTTTATTGTATCTGCAGGGCGGGGGAGGGAGAGGAAGAGGGAAAGGAAGGGCAGGGGAAGTGAGGGGTGAAGGAGGAAAGGCACACAGGGGCACTACAGAGGCCTCTTGTGGGGAGGCCCAGGGGAGAGTCTCGCAGGTATCCTTGTCTGAAACACTCCCTCAGGGCCTCCCGGATGCGCACAGCCCCCTGATGGGCCTGCCGGATGGCAGCTGTGCATGGCTGCTCAAAAGCCCTGGTGAGCCATTTGGCCTCTGCCTTCCACCCTGGAAGGAATGTCTCCCCCTTATTCTCACAAATATTGTGGAGGACACAGCATGCCGCCACCACTTGGGGGACGTTCCGCTCACCGAGGTCCGGGAGGGTGAGGAGGCAACGGAACCTCCCTTTGAGACACCCGAAGGCGCCCTCCCCCGCAATGTGGGCCCTGCTGAGCCTGCCGTCAAAATGTTCCTTAGTGGGATTCAGATGTCCGGTTTAGGGCTTCATCAGAGAGGGGAGCAGAGGATAAGCTGTGTCTCCCATGATGCACATCGGTAGGTCTATGTCTCCAAACCAGATGGCATGGTAGGGGAGAAAAGTGCTGGCATGCATCTTCTGCAAGAGGCTGGAGTTCCTCAAGATGTGGGCGTCGTGCACCTTCCCCGGCCACCCGGCATTAAAGTCCGTGAAGCAGTGGCGGTGGTCCACAACCGCCTGCAGGACCATGGAAAATTACCCTTTCCAGTTGATATAGTCGGATGCCCATTTTTCGGGGGCCCAGATGGGGATGTGGGTGCCATCAATAGCTCTCCCACAGTTGGGAATATAAAATGAGGTTTAAGGGTTATTTCGAAAGAAGGGTTTTCTTTCAAAATAACCGCGTCTAGACAGCGTTTCTTTTTTCAAAATAGGGTATTTCGAAAAAGCGGCTGGATGTGATTATGCAAATGAAGTGCGTGAAATTCAAATCTGTGCTTCATTTGCAATTTCGTTCGTCTGCATTTGCATTTCTCTCAAAAGAGGAATGCAGTGTAGACATACCCTTAGAGACTAACAAAAGTATATATGGTGTCATGAGCTTTCATGGGCAAAATCAGATGAGCTGGAAGTTGGAGTGGAAATAACAGGTACCCAGAATTTATGACAGAAAAAGAAGGGGAAAAAAAGTACCTGTCAATTTTAGTACTCATGCTAATGAGGCTAATTGAGTGAGCTAGAAGTGTCCCATACTTAGCTTTTGATGTGAAAATGAGGTGTTAAATGCAGAGGAGGCTGGCTTTGTAATGCAACATCCAGTTAATGTCTTTGTTCACGCCCTGGGAAACCGTGTCAAATTTGCAGATGGATATCAATTCCGCACTCTCTCTAATTGGCTGGTGAAATTTCTTTGTAGAAGAATGGATACTTCTAAATCCATTAATGAGTGCCCAGGCAAGTTAAAATGTTCCTCTTCGGGTTTCTGTGTGTTGCCACTTCTGATATCTGACTTGTGTCCATTTATCCTTTGTTGTAGAGACTATCCGTTTTGGCCAATATACATGGCAGAGGGGCATTGCTGGCACTTGATGGCATAGATCACATTACAGGATGTGCAGCTGTATGAGCCTCTGATGTGGTGGCCTAGTGGTTGGATCCTGTGATGGTGTCGCTCATCTTGACGTGTGGACAGAGTTGGCAATGGGGTTTACTGCAGGGGTTGGAGTGTGTCTGAGGTGTGATGTGTGGCTGCCGGGAACGATTTGCTTCAGGTTAGGGGTTGTCTGTAGGAGAGGACTGGCCTGTCTTCCAAGGCCTGTAAGAGTGTTAGAAAAGGCAGGGTTAGAGATGCAAGTCCAGATTCTGTTACTATAGGAATAAAACCTTTAACACAGTAGGTCTGCGTTTGATACTGAGCTGATGGATATAGAATTTTGTCTGGACAAAAGCAGAGAGAAGGGTTAAAGATGGAACCAATGCTTGTTCCTTTGTGGCGTTATCTGTATGATTACTTTTTCATATCTTGTTTACTGCAGCTAGCAGAGCTGCTCTAATACGGAGTGTTAGGTGCAATAAATCTTGTCTTTGTGCACTGCACACTTTTTTCAATAGAGCTCAAGGAAATGCAAGGTAGGCAATCGAAAGAAATCTCTATATAATCACATACAATGCCAAACAGCTAGCAGATTTTATCGGAAATTATAATAGAGTAAAGGTTACATTGTATTGTAACTTAATATGCCTTGGGTATATTAACTTCTTTTAGTTTTAATAAGGCCACCAACTATAGGTCTGCCCACACAGAATTTCTCTGTTGACGACACTGCTGCCCACTTAGCTGAAAGCGATCGGCAATTTAAAGACATTTTCCCCTCTTCTACTTAAGATCTGTATTTAAAATTTGGCAGATGAGCTCTGTCATGAGATTTCTGTAATCCAATAAATCCCTCCATCTTGAAGAACTAGTCACTGCCTTTACTGAGGCTACAGCTATGCTGCCGTGTTTTTGCAGAAGAAGATATGCAAATCGCGCTCGCATTTGCATATCTTCTTCTGATTCTTTTTGCAGAAGAGGTTTTTTGGATATTTGGCCCCATATAGACAGGGCCAAATGTCAGGAAAAAAACCTTCTTTTGCAAACCCTGTAAACCTTGATTTATGAGGAATAAGGGGGTCTTGTGAAAGAGGGTTTTTTCCCAACATTAGGCCCCGTATAGACAGGGCCAAATATCAGGAAAACCTCTTCCGCAAAAAGAATCCGAAGAAGATATGCAAATGCAAGTGCAATTTGCATATCTTCTTCCTCAAAAAAATGGCAGTGTAGCTGTAGCCTTAAAGGCCAAGATTTATCTTATTTTATTTTGCCTGGCTAGAGAGGCCTGAGACGCCAAAGGAAAATGCCACGCATCAGAAATGCAGATTCAAATTGCACTAATATCCTCTGCATTTGCTTTTCAGCTAAATTTACCTTCCGTTTTGAGAAGCATGGTTTATTCATCCAAATGCCACAGGAGATTGGGGTGTTGTGTTTGTTCGATTAATTGACTGATTGATTGATTTAGAAGCTTTAATGAAAAATAGTATTCCTAGTTGCTGAGTTTTTAGGCCAGTAAAAATTCCAAAGTTAATTAATCATGAATGGTTCTAGTGGTTGGTCGTAATCACTGAAAATTGACGCTTGTACTTAAAGGTCAAATACTTGTACTTGGCTCATGCCGATAACCGGGTGTAAGGTTTTAGGATTTTGTGTACAGGAAAAAGTATAACTGGGTTCTACAAAAGGATTAGATAAGTTCATGGAGGACAGGTCCATCAATGGCTATTAGCCAAGATGGTCAGAGACACAACCCCATGCTCTGAGTGTCGCTACGCTGTAACTGCCAGAAACTGGGCCTGGAGGACAAAGTGTTGATTGTGTGGGTGCTCCGAGGCTGAAGCACCCATGGAAAAAATGGTGGGTGCTTAGCACCTACCAGCAGGACCCCTACCACTGCCTCCTTCCCCCCCAGTGCCTCTTGTCCATCAGCAGCCCCACCGATCAGTGCCTCCCGCCCACCACGATTAACTGTTCTGTGGTGTACAGGAAGTACTGGGAAGGTGGGGAGGGGGCAGTACAGGGTAGGAAAAGGCAGGGAAGCGGTGGGGTAGGGGCAGAGCAAAGGCAGGGAGGAGGCAGGGTGGGGGCTGGAGGCTTGGGAGAAGGGGGTAATGTGGAAGCAGGGCCTGGGCAGAGCTGGTGGGGAGCACAACCCCCCACCACATTAATTCCCTTTGAAACATCTGGCATCGGACACTGTCAGAAGACAGGGTTCTGGGCTAGATAGCCCATTGGTCTGCTCCAATGTGGCCATTCTTAGGTTCTTCGGGGTAGAACTACCTTGCTAACTGGCCTCGCAGCCAGACCAGCTGGATAACACTTGTTCCAACTCTGCAGCAAAAGAGAGAGGGAAGGAGGAAAAGAGAAATCCTGCAGAAAGCTCTGAGGTTCGATCAGCTCAGGAGGGGGAACCTCATGCTAAGGTTTAAGATTCTTTAGGACTTTGTTCCATAAGAAAAGTAAGAACCAGGAAGGGGAATGAGTCTGAGCTGGTCGGATGCATCCTCTGCGGAGTATGGGGAGATGTTCAGCTGCTCATGGTGGCACACTCTCCTTCCCATTTCTCTGTGGCAATGGCCAGTCAGCCAAGGGATGGTGAGAGTTGTTCAGCACTTTCACATTAACTAACTGGAGCAGCTTTATTTGTTAAAATTAAACCCCCAGGACATTTACACCCCTTCTAGGGCTATTGGAGACTGTTCAGAGATGCCGATGGGAACCTATGAACTGTTTGGAGCCCTTCCACGGCATTTCCTGCTGCGCTCTCCACCTATGCCAGGAAACTTTGGGGGTAGCTCTACTAGGCTCTGTCCACCCTGCAGGGTTTTTGCGCAAGAAGCCGTTTGCAGAGGAGATCTTCCACAAAAACTTCTTGCGCAAAAGCGCATCCACACCTCAAAAGCACATCTCAAAAGCAATGTGCTTTTGCGCAAGAGAGCGTCCATAGTGCATGGGCACTCTTGCGCAAGAAAGCTCTGCTGGCCATTCACAGAATGGCCATCAGAGGACCTGTGCTTTTTTCGAATAGGCTCTTTTTGCACAAGAAACCTCTGCAGAGCGTCCACACCTGCCTTTTTGTGCAAGAGCTGTAGCACAAAAAGGAGTTATTCCTTGTGGGGAGAGGAATAACTCTACCAGCAAAAGCCCTCTGTCCTGTCAATTTACTGGTTTTGTTTGTTTGTTTGTTTGTTTGTTTGTTTTGGGCGCAAAAATCACACTTGAGGTGTGGACGCTCCGCCAGTTTTTTCACAAGAAAGGCCGTTTTTGTGCAAAAAACTTGTAGTGTAGATGTAGCCCTAGTGTTGTGCTGGGTATTCCTGGGTCAACACACCATGTGCTCTGAGGCTCTGCTCTCCAAAAGGGAGCACAGTAGAAGCGAGTGCTTGTAAAAATGGAGGTTAATTTCCATTGGCTTGTGAACGTGTCAGCTAAAGTGACCGATGCTAATGCACCTGGAGATCCAACTGCTAAAAATCCTAACTTCCATTGCAAGGATGCTTTGGAACCTATTGTAAGGTTGCCATCCATTTGGAGAACATTTAGGTTTCTGGAGCCTATCTGCATGTTGGAAGCTAGTTGGTGTTAGAAGAGGGCTTTGTCCACAGCATCAGCTCTGCGAGAGAGCTCTCCCAGCGCTCTGTGTAAACCACCTCCACCAGGGGAGCTGGGAACACGGTTCACACTGGTGCGTTTCAACGCTGTAATGTACTATGCTCAGGGTATGTGTGAGCTTTTTCACACCCCTGAGCCAGAAAGTTACAGCACTGTAAAGAGTCAGTGCAGACTTGGTGTAAGTGCCAAACTATACAATACCCCCTTTCATCAGCTCTCTGCTTGGCCAACTCTATGCCAGACTACACGCATTTTGGTTAAGAGTTTTCCAGCAGAAGGCCCAATAAATGTAACAGAAACATGCTGAAAGTAACCTAGTTACGTGACGTTAAATTGTACCAAGTGACCACAGAATTTTAGCAAAGCAGGTGATGTGCCTCGTACCGAATTCCACAAGTTTGCAAAATGTCATTAACTGTGACAGAGAGTTCAAGAAGAAACTGACTTTTTTTTTACAACCAACATAGTCATTAAAATAATTTTCTTCAATGTGTGACACTCAGTCTGAGTATGTCTGCACTTAGGAAATTTAAGAAAAAAAAACAACCCTGTGTAAAATTCCTTAACAGGAATGAATCAAAGCAATTGCTTGCGTGCATGCATTTCAGTCCTGTTTATGATACTGCTGTCAGTTTGGCTTGAATTAGTTTTAAGTAGACCATCTTATCTGAACCCTCCTCAGCATCTGGTAAATTGGGCAAAGCTGGAAGTGAACTGTCAGAACCAAAACCCAACCTTGCTTGGCCCATTTCTGGTTTTACTGGTGCTATGACTAGCGGGATGTATTTTCAGAAGTGCACATGGTTAACAGGCACCAAAGTCTTTTTGACTTTCCATGAGAGTTGGGTACTTACCTGCCCTGGGTGCCTTTGGCTAGTGTCTCACATAATTCTTAGCCAACATTTGAACAGCCAGAATGCTGTTCTACCAAAGTGACATCTACATTCTCAATATTCTAGAAATCCCAGAAATCAGGCTGACATGTAGGCACAATGCAGCATATACACTTTAAGGTGTCTGCCTCCGTTCACGATGGGGATATTTTGTGTGACTAGTTAGATTATGTCTTAATAATAGATCGGGTATGGCTTCTGAAAATTGATTAGAGATTAGGACAGATTTTAAAAGCATGGCGCTTGCTACCCATCTAGAACAAAATAAAATGCCCAGCAAAGGCAAACAAACAAAACTCATTCACCATCCACAAGCAGCGGAAGCCAAGAAGTTTCATCACCCTGAGGACCACCTACATCAAGAATCATTGAATTACAAGAACAATAGATCAGTCCTTGTGCAGCTCAAGTCCTGAACACTGCGGAGAGAAGAGAAATTGGATAGTCAAACCAGTGATTAAATTTTGAGTAATTACTAGAATTTATACATGCTGATAAACACAACTGCTTCTCTCATGTAATCTCTCAGAGTGCAGTACATTATCCAATGATGCACTTATCGGCAGAAAGGGCACTGTTAATTTGCAAGGACACATCGTGGGAGGAATCTGAGCTGTTTCAATGTCCACTTAATGATGGTTTGTTTTTATAATTTCACTGATGTTTTCACCCATTCAGAGATGTGAGGGCCAGCATAATAGCAGGAATGAATTAAAATATCTAGGTGGGCGGGAGACTAGTGCAAAGAGAAAGGGTGAGAGCCCTGATCCTGCTGAAGTGCAGTCCGAAAGGCTTTGTATGGGAGGTAACAGCTCTTGGAAGAGAAGCAGGCAAGCAGCTGAACAATGTGTTTGAAAACTTAAACTAAAGGCTTGTCTAAACTTAAAAATGCTACAGAGTCCCTCTTCCCGAGCTGCTATAGTGCATCAGTGCAGACATCACTACATCAACGGGAGGGGATCCTCCAGTCCTCCAAGGTAATCACCTCCACCCCCCCCCCCCCAAAAGGTGTAATTAAATTAGTGAAATAATTCTTCCATTGACCTTGTGCTGTCTACAGGGGGAATTAGGTCGGCTTAACACTCAGGGGTATGAATTTTTTACACCCCGACCAATGTTCCCACTAATTTTTTCTGTCCACGTGCGGAATACATTTTGTTATGTGCACCAAGGCCCCTGTGGATGTGCACCACCAATAGAAACACATGCTGCCCCGCTGTGGGCACTCTGCTGATTAGCTGAACGACATTTGAATCTCTCCTAGGCAGCCACCCAGGGTATGTCTAGACTGCATCCCTCTATCAGCAGAGGGATGCAGATTAGGCAGGTCGACATTGCAGGAGGCATAAAGGATCTGCCGAGAAAGGCTTTCTTTCTCGACAGATCCCCCTCTAGACTGCCGCTTTTTGCCGACAAAGTGCTGAGTCGGCAAAAATGGTGGCCATTTTTATGCAAATTAGGCACGGGATATTTAAATCCCCGCTTCATTTGCAATGTCGACCTGCCTAATCTGCATCCCTCTGCTGACAGAGGGATGCAGTCTAGACATACCCCCAGCGCTCAGCTTACAAGGAACACTGCTCCTGGCCGACTTAGTTAAACTGGCCTACTTTTCCAGGACAGACAAGGCCACAGGGTGAATGTTCCAAAGAGAGAAGCAGGAACATTGTCTGGGAGGGAGGAAGCCATCTGTTACCATGCACCAAATCGCAGTCCTTCATCTGAGCCCTATCTTGCAAGGGGTTGAGCACCTTCATCTCCCATTTTATTCCTTTTTGATTGACTTCTAAGGGAGTTGAAAGTCCTGGCACCTTCCAGGCCCAGCCCCCAAGGGAAGTGATGTGGTGCCGCTGCTCCCTGCTGGGTATGCAGCTCAGTACAGCATATTGCCCTCTCCTGGAGCAATTATTTCATCAGCCTGGGGGCAAACTGGAACAAGCACTGGGTGTCCCCAGATTGCACCAAGCACGGCTAGTTTGTAAACAGAATGCTCTGCTTACCTGAAAGGACTTGGATCAAGATTAATGGCTCTTTAGAGGTTAGTCCCGTCTTAATTTCTGTTTGAAAAGTAATAACCTGAGGTAAAACAGCAGGAGGATGAAAGAGTGGGTGTGGATTGGTCTGTGAGGACATGGGAGCCTACAGATGCGTCGGGGGCTGGGATGAAACCCACTGGCACTGTGGGTTGGAGCGGAGTCTTATTGACACTGGGGTTGACAGACATTTGAATGTGAGCTGAGGTTAGGGGGCTCAGTGGGGAAGCTTTGACCTGTGCTCCCTCCTGCAAATGGCATTATGACCGTTTGAGGCCAATCCCGCAAAAGAAGAGGAATAGGAAGTGTCGTGGTTACTATGGCAACTAGTCCCAATGACCCAGTGGGTACTCTAACACCAAGCATTTTTTCGCCTCCTGGACATGCTCAGTTCCTCATGAGCATAAAAGTCCTAGTTCAATCCAGTCACGGGGGGTCTGGTGTGGAAGTATGAGGTTCTACTCTTATTCCCTCAGCCCAATTTGTTCCCTTAGTATTCCTTTGTACAGACTGAACCTCTGTAGTCTGGCACCCTTGGGACCTGACCATTGCCAAACCAGAGAATTTGCCAGACCGTAAGAGGTCAATATTGTCTAGCTGCATTACCAACACTTCCTCTGCTTACTGGGCTCTTAGAAGACATTTAGGGGTAAATTAGAGCTAAATAACAGCACAGAACATGCAGAGCCAGGACTGGTAGCTGTAAACAAACGTTATGGGACCACAGGACACTTGGCCACACTCATGATAAATGGACATTAGGCTAACTCAAATCATGCTGGACCATGGATGTTGCCGGACCAGAGAGATTCAAGCTGTCGTCTTCATAAACTAACCCCGCCCCCAAATTCTATCTTCCCCACTCCTCCACACTGGCTTTCATGGAGGGACTAAAGGCTTCTGACTACTATACGAGTGTCAAAAAGACTGAGTTTTCTTTACTGGCGACAGCCTGTACACATGTTCGGGAATCATGGTAACAGCTGCTCAGTTTAACCAGCAGATGTGCAAGCTAAAAATACCACGGCGAGTGAGAAACATTGGCTCTTCTGGCCAGTTGTATTTCCCTAGCCGCTTCCCCCTGCCAATAGCTCCATGATTTCCTTTTACAGCCCTCTGCTGCTGAAGGAAACCATCCTGATTGTTTTTTGAATACTGGTCAACCCTATTGGGAACCTGGGAGACAGGGTTTCTGGGCTGTACACTCCGTCATAGGCTGTGTGATTTTGGACATCACTTTTACCTGTTGAATTCCCTCAATTTCCCCATATGTAAAGCTGTTGTGATAATGCTGCCTCACAGGACTACTGTGAATTCTAGTCACTGCTGGTAAAGTGTAATCCACACATCTTCTGGGTGTGATATACTGTCCCATCTGGTGGTACTGAGACCATACAGAGGGAATAACAGGTCTGCTCTACAGCCTTAGCTAAAAGACCACTAGCTTTTAGCTTATGCAATGGAGGCACTTGCACTAAGCTCCAGAGGTCCCAGGTTCCTATCCATCTCCCAGTATTGCAAGTGGGGGCTTGCCTGGTGTTTCAATTGAAATTTCTCTGAAAGTTTGGGACGTGCTCCCTCAGCTAGGAGAACTATGTAACACACCCACACACACGCCTTCTGGGAGTGGTGTACTGTCCCATCTAGTGGAGCTGACACCACTTAGGGTACGTCTACATAGCAGGGCTAAACTCAAAATAAACTATGCAACTTGAGCTACGCTAAATGTGTAGCTTAAGTTGAAATAGCTTATTTTGAATTTGGGCACACCCACACACCACTTACTTTGAAATAGAGCACTCTTCCCCCAACTTCCCTTACTCCTCATACAATGAGGTTTGCAGAAGTTGGAGTAAGAAGTCTGTTATTTTGAATTTATTTGCTTGCTGTGTAGATGCACAGAAAGAATAAGGAGCCTGCTCTAGAGCCTTAACTAATAGCCCACTGGCTTTTGCTCATGCATTAAGCTCCAAAGACTCCAGGTTTGATTCTGCGTGTGGGTGTTGCAAAAACACTTGGAAATCTTTGGAGGAAAGGCTCTATGTGTGAGGTATTACAATTTCCTTGCAAAAGGCATTGTGTACTTTCTGCTACAACACAATTGAGAGAGCATAAGTTTTTTGCAAATGGCAAAGAATGTCATTCCATGAATGCCTGCGAACAAAACCTGCTCAAGCAAAATAAATGCTTCATTTAGCTGCTTTACAGCTGACAGAGTAAATTTTTAAGTGATTTGGTTCCTAAACCCTATTTTCAAAAGTGATTTAGGCATGTAGGAGTCAACATCCAAGTGACTTTCTGTAAGACTCAGGGCTTGTTTACACCAGAAAAGTTACAACGGCACAGCTTAACTTCTGTAGTGTGTGAGTATAGACATTATCTGCAGCAAAGAGATGAGTTCTCTTGTTGTCATAAGTACTCCCTCTCCCTTGGAAGGGGTAGCTAGGTTGACAGAAGAATTCTTCAATCAATCTAGCACTGTCTACATGGGGGCCTTAGGTCAGCTTGAGTATGGTGTTCAGGGGTGTGGATTGGTCATACCCACAACCTAGTTTTCTGGTGTAGACCAGACCAACCACCAGGCTCCTAAGCGTCCAAGTCACTGGAAAATTGGCCTTAGGTTCCTCATAGGCACTACTGAAAATGTTTACCCTATATCAGTGGTTCCCAACCTTTTCGAGCATATGGACCCCTTTGAAATCTATTAAAATTTCACCGACCCCCAAACGATCCATTTTTCTAGCCCAACTAAACCCTTCCCGCCACTCTAAGGCTATGTCTACACTGGCAGCTTCTTGCGCGCAAGAACAGCTATTCTTGCGCAAAAACTTACTGGGTGTCTACACTGCACGTACATTCTTGCGCAAGTAAATTTATAGTCTAGCATCGGAAAACAGGGCTTCTTCCGGAAGAGTTATTCCTCTCCCCACGAGGAATAAGCTCTCTTGCGCAAGAGGGCAGTGTAGACAGGCAACATGAATTTCTTGCGCAAGAAACCCCTATGGCTAAAATGGCCATCAGAGCTTTCTTGCACAAAAGAGAGTCCACCCTGCCATAGATGCTCTTGCGCAAAAGCACATCTCTTGCGCAAAAAGCACATGCCAGTGTAGATGCGCTTTTGTGGAAGACTTTTTGCGCAAGAGCTCTTCCGCAAAACAGTTCTTGCGCAAGAAGCTGCCAGTGTAGATGTAGCCTAATAGCTTTTGAATGGTTAGAGTGGAGTGACGTATTCAAAAAAGAGGAAAAAAATGGTAAAAAGTGACCGACCCATTTATAAGCCGACTCCAGCGGACAGTCGCAGCTTGTCAGCTTCAGTGTGGGCTGAGGGATGTGCAGACTGCAGGGCACAGAGCTTCTCAGGTCCCATTGGCTGCCGTTCACCTGCGCTGCTTCCTCAGCCCCGTTCCCTCCGTCCCCTGCCCATCCACAAAGCGAGGGGGGGTCTTATGGCCAAAGGGAGCTCTGGAGCTGCCAGCTCCTCAAGGGTGGAATTTTGGGAGGGCAGGGGGCAAGGGAAGAACTTTGGGAGTGTGGGGGGCAGAGGCAGCAGCCAGGTGCACCGGGAGGCAGCTTGTTTTTGATCCCATTCTCCGGAAGCTAAGGGAGCGGGTGATTATAGTCACACAGGTTTCAGAGATGGGTCCCTCTGCTACCTTATATTTGCTGCCCATGATGCAGCAGCAATGACTTGCGTGCTAATATTACCTCCCTGTACAATAGGTTACATACAGGACAGTAACACTCCACATTATAGTTTTCTATCGGATGGGCCAGATCCTCAAGTGGCGTAAATCTATATAGTTCTGTGAGCCTCAACAGAGGATGGCAATTTACACCAGCTGAGGGCTACCCAGGTAGCTTTTCTCACTTTTTAATAGACTCCACAAGATGGTTAGAGAGGGAACGAAGCTCTAATTTAAGCGAGGGACAGAATGTGGTACATATATGGGGGAGTAATTTTTTCTGAAGGCAACAGGCTAGATCCTTAGCTACAGCCATTTTACACTCAGCACAGTTGAAGGAAAGGAAAGGTTTGAGGCCCAAAACAATGGCTGGCACAAAAGGCTGCTCTAAGTTCAGCCAGCTGTAGTGGAGAGCTGTGCTAGCCAGGGTGAGAGAGAGCAATAGGCAGTCCTGGCTAGCGTTGTGGTTTTGCTCTCTACACAATGGTATGACTGGGAGGATGTTATGAATACACGGGGACCACACAGACACTGTTGGGTTCCAAATAATCATGTCTACTAATTACATCCAAAGCTTTATTATCTACTACGCCGCTCCTCTGCTTGGTTCTGGTGGCTCCTGCACGAGAACACAGGACCACTACAGGACTCGTAGACTATTTAAAGGGCTTTTACCTGATTCCTATTCACTACACCTCTCCTTTCCCATGTCTGACAAGTCCTCAGCCCCGTTACCTGGTGGGAAGTGAAGTATGCGATTGCAAAGGGATTCCCTTTCTCAGGGTGAACGCTTAGCTGTCTCTTATGGCCATGGTGTTCAACGCACTAGCTGCTAGCCACATGTGGCTATTAGGCTGGTTGACTGTGGCTAGTTGGCTTGAACAATGTGGCTATATGGCCGATTGAGTGTGATTAGTTCACTATAGCAGTAGCCACTATAGTGGCTACTGCTTCAGAACTGGTTGGACATGATAGTCTTACGGTGTCTATCTCTTACTACAGCTTTTCTGCTGCTGTAGTGTGCTACTAAGGCCCTGGAGGAGCTAGCCCATAGCTTCCGAAAAATCCTGTGAAAAAACATGCTTGAGTGATTCTTCCTCAGGCTTCAAGAAGGTGTAAAAATGTAAGGCGTGTGCGTGTCATCCTCTCCGTTGAGATGCACGGCAGCGTACCATTAAAGCAGAGGCACTCTTCATATCCTCAGACAAGGTTCATCTTCTGTTCACGCGTTTGAAACTTCAAAGGAAGGCAATGAGAGGTTTTTCCAGAGCTGGGGCTTTGTTGTTCATCTTAGCTGATGCTCATAAATTATCAATAAAGAGTCTACGCTATCTAGTTGGTGTGGGGGGGGGGCGGGTGAGGTAATTATGTTTGGTGTTCAAAATGAGCGTTATCAATTTTAATGAGGCAAAGCGGAGGGCAGAAGGAATTTTTAATGCCGCTATCTGAACTTCTGACTGAAGAGAGGAAGGAAATTGTAAATGAGAAATTAACCACAGCCAGGTAAGGGGAGCATCCATTTTTCCTCATCTTTAGCTTATTCTCTTTGTGGCAACTTTGATGGCTTAGCGGTTGGTCATAGAATGGCTTTTGACATTGGAAAGAAGGATCGTTGGCACATACCTGCTATGAGCGGCTGTCCTCAGCAATCCTCAGTGTTAGAAAGCCTATTTATTGTTAAAGGGTATTTTAGCCTAGAGTCTAAAATTAAAGTCAATAAGAAGGGGTATGTCTAGACTACAGGCTTTTGTCGACAGAAGTTTTGTCGACAGATACTGTTGACAAAGCTTCTGTCGACAAAGAGCGACTAGACTACATCCAGTTCTGTCGACAAAGCAAGCCGCTTTGTCGACATGACAGTATAGACGCAGAACTCTGTCGACAAAAGGCGTTATTCCTCATAGAATGAGGTTTACCGCCATCGACAAAACTGTCGAGTTCTGTCGACGTTATGTTGACAGAAAGCGGCAGTAGTGTAGACGCAGCTATAGTTTTGTCGAAAAAAGTCCACATTTGTCGACAAAACCCTGTAGTCTAGACACACCCAAGGTTACATTGTCTGTGCCAGGGCTGCACATATGTACTTGTCCATGTAGCCATTACTCAGGTGAATACAGCTACGGAGAATAAGGCCAGGATCTTAGGCACATGGGTGAGGCCTTGCAGTCAGTGTAAGAAATAATCATTTCTAACAAGACTTGTCTTACAGGAACCCCTGCCCTCCAGAGACAAATCCTCCCCGTGCAAGACTCCCCCTCTCTGCACAGGGAATACGTTAGCTGCTGTTTTGGGGGGTTATAAATTTCATTTGGGGGCTTTATTTTGAGCAATTTTTGAGTTTTATGTAGATGTCCAAAAATCAGGAGGTTTCAGGGCTTTGTGTATACTGTAAAGACTAATGTACGTATTACACACATTATGACTCACAGCGGTATATACACACAATGAACACAATTGCTATATTTGCGGGAGGAATACATAATGATTTGCCATTTATTAAAGTAGGCTTCTCCGGTGACTTTCTTAAGCAAAAGCAGAGAGCTGTGAGCGCTGTCCTATACCTTGGCAGGCTAATTTATAGATTTTGGCAGCATGCTAGAAAGATGCCTCTGAGTCTATTTTCAGCTCACATATAGAAACAGCACACATGTTATTCTGATCTGAGTACCTAGATCCTAAAACAGTTTGTTAATCTGCTTTCATATTTGAAAATATTGATGTGTTTGCATGTAAATTACAGGAAGAAAACTACAGATGATGGTGAAAAATGTTGGTGCATTGAACCCACTTTAGAATACATCTATCATTAACATGTATAATGAATCAAGAGGAAGAAAATGAATGTCCTGCAAAGAGGTAACCATTTAGATCAATAATGGAATATATCATTATGATAAATACATTTTTCAAAGGTCCTTATAGATTTTTCAAGTCTCTGCCCAATTCACACAGAGGAGTAGCCGTGTTGGTCTGTAAATTTTAAAAAAATGAGTTGTACTGTAGCATCTTAGAGACTAACAAGAATCATAGAATACTAGGACTGGAAGGGACTTCGAGAGGTCGAGTCCAGTCCCCTGCCCTCCTGGCAGGACCCAGTACTGTCTAGACCATCCCTGATAGACATTTATCTAACCTACTCTTAAATATCTCCAGAGATGGAAATTCCACAACCTCCCTAGGCAATTTATTCCAGTGTTTAACCATCCTGACAGTTAGGAAGTTTTTCCTAATGTCCAACCTAAACCTCCCTTGCTGCAGTTTAAGCCCATTGCTTCTTGTTCTATCATCAGAGGCCAAGAAGAACATTTTTTCTCCCTCCTCCTTGCAACACCCTTTTTGATACCTGAAAACCACTATCATGTCCCCTCTCAGTCTTCTCTTTTCCAAACTAAACAAGCCCAATTCTTTCAGTCTTCCTTCATAGGTCATGTTCTCTAGACCTTTACTCATTCTTCTTGTTCTTCTCTGGACCCTCTTCAATTTCTCCACATCTTTCTTGAAATGTGGTGCCCAGAACTGGACACAACACTCCAACTGAGGCCTAATCAGCGCAGAGTAGAGCGGAAGAATTACTTCTCATGTCTTGCCCCAACACATCTGTTAATGCATCTTAGAATCATATAGTATCACAAGCTTTTGTTGGCAAAACCCACTTCTTTAGATGAGAGTGGAGAAAAAAAGAAAAAATTCCCAATTTATGACAGAAAAAGAAGGGAAGGGAGTGCCGGTGCTAATGAAGCTAATAGAGTGGGCTGTAAGTGTCTCATACTTAGCTTTTGATGTCTTTTGGGTGTTGAATATAACGGCCCATCCAGTTCATGTCTTTGTTCCTGAAAGAGAGTGTCAAATTTGCATATGAAGGTCAGTTCCACAGTCGCTCTCTGTAGTTGGGTCCTGAAATTCCTTTGTAGAAGAATGGCTACTTTTAAATCCATTAATGAGTGCCCAGGTAGGTTAAAATGTTCCCCTACAGGTTTTTGGTTATTAATATTTCTGATATCTGACTTGTGTCCATTTAACCTTTGTCGTAGAGTCTGTCCAGTTTGGCCAATATACATGGTAGAGGGGCATTGCTGGCACTTGATGGCATAGACCTCATTACAGGATGTGTAGTTGTATGAGCCTCTGATGTGATGGCTTATGTGGTTGGGGCCCGTGATTGTGTTGCTTGTATAGACATGTGGGCAGAGCTGGCAACAGGGTTTATTGCAGGGGTAGGTTCCTGGGTGAGTATGTTTGAGGTGTGCTGTGTGGTTGCTGGAAAGAATTTGCTTTAGGTTGGGGGGTTGTCTGTAGGCGAGGATTGACCTGTCTCATGCTGAACCCTAGAGAATATGAATCTCTCTTCTTCCAGTGCTTGCTGAAGCTGGAAAATTGTAGCTGAGGAAATAGCTGTTAGTTGCCTAAGCTGTACTTCTGTTCCAGGGCTGGGCAAAATATGGTCCACGGGCTGCATCCGGCCCACCAAGCCGCTAGATCTGGCCCAGGGAGGCAGCGGAGAGCCTGAGTCGGGATCTCTGCCTGCCCGGCCCCCAGACACTGCTCAGAAAAACAGCTGTAATGTCCTGTTTGTCTTTGGACAGCTGCGAGCCTGGGGGGAGGAGGGAGAGGCTTTGCACACTGCCCCTGCCCACAGCACAATCCCATTGGCCCATTTGGGAGCTGCCTGTTTGAAGAACAGGTAGCACGCAAAGTACCTCTCTCCCCTCCCCTCAGGCTCATGGCTATTCACAGACCCACATGGCTCCTGCAGCCGGTGCGGGGGCAGGGCAGGCAGAGAGCCCACCTGAGAAACCTGCTGGCTGGGTAAGTCTCCCAGCCAGAGCCTGCCTCTGGCACTCCAACCTTCTGCCCTCCACTCCTGCCCCTACCCCACTTAACCCAAACCCTCTGCCCCTCTCCTGTACCCATACCCCCTTCAAAACCCTGCACCCCAATCCCTGCTCCAGATCACAATCCTTTCCTGCCCTAGGTCACAGCCCAAATTCCTGCACCTCTTCCTCCACCCCGTCCCCTACCCCAGGTCATAACCCACACTTGCCCTAGGTCACAGCCCAAACCCTTGCACCCTTTCTGCCACCCTTGTTTCCTCCCCCAGGTCATAAATCCCCACCCACCACCCTAGGTCACAACCCAAACTCCTGCAACCCAGTCCCCTGCCCCAGGTCCCCTGCCTCCTTCACCCAAATTCCCTCCCAGACCCCACACTCCCTCCTGCACCCCAAGCTCTTACTGCAAGCTTCTTTCTGCACCCAACCTCCATCCCAGACCCTGCACCTCCTCTATTAATATCATGGAAGAGTGTGGCCCTTGACCACATTCCAAATTCTTGGAATGGCCCTTCCATCAACTATTATTGCCCACCCCTATTCTGTTCTGTTGATTGACCTTGCAAGTAGGTTCCAATTAACCTATATTGGTGGGGGAGATCAATGACAAGCTACTGAGTCAGTCCTGAATCAGCACAGTCTGGTGCAGGCTTGGGCAGTCTTTTTTTGTTCTGGGTTTGTACAGCACCTAGCAGACCAGGGTCTTCATCCAACTCTGTGGCTCCTAGTCACAACAGCAATAAATAACACATCTTCATTGTCAAATACAGAAATCCACAAAGCATACATTAAATAGCACTGCCATTAATTCGGACACCAGGGGCAAATGGATCCTGCCAGTCCCAATAACCTTTATTCTAGATGAAGACACCAAAAGAAAGTCTCCATGACAGACAGCAAGTGCCACTCCCTTGTGACATTCAGAACAAAATGACTGCAGCCGTGCTGAAAAAATGTAAAGGCCAGTACAGAAAATAGAAGGCATCACAGTTTCCTCGATGTGCATACCACAGCGTTGCAATCAGCAATTCTCCCACTCCTGGGGTCTTAAATATAGACGGGATCATTCCAGAGGAGTGTAAAAAGTTGCGGCTGTCACACAGGAATCAGTCTCCTGCCTAAAAACAACACTGTTTGACATATTGGGATAAAATTACAAGGTAGCTGCTGCTGGAGTTTCATGCTTGGATGTGTTTAAAAAGAAGCTTCTCTTTATTGCCCGACCACAAATACTTTTTGATGGTTTCTTGTCAGCTGCTTGAAGTCCTCACAACTGTTCTCCTCTGGCCACTGGCTTCTATTCAGAGGCTGTGTTCTTCATTAACCCCCGTTCATTCTCCCAAGCACTGTTCAGTGACTGGAGCATTTCAGTCATTACCATTTCTTTCTCGAAGTATTTGTATGTGCATGGAGTGGCAGGGATAGAAGGGGGAGCCACCAAAAGGGCAGGCGAGACCAGACAAAGGTCTCTAGAATTCCAACATTTTGCAAACTTAAATGTTTTAAAAATAAGGAATTATTCTGAATACAAAGTGAATTAACTTCTCAGCCCTCGCTGGTTAATGGACCTGGTTAAATCCTCACCTCTACTCCAGCCCCATTACACAAGGTAAAAGGAACAAACTGTCGCAAAGGGAACCTAAAAGCCCCATATAAGGGGGTGGGGAGGATGAGTATTCCCTAGGGATGTAATAGTGTAGTTGATTAACCGATAAGCAAAAGCTTATTGGTTAATGCTGCAGACTCCACGCATTTCCCCCTCCACTCTTGCCAGTAAATTTTGTAGCAAGCTGGCCAGCGGTCCGTCCTGGCTTGCGCTTGGTCCCGGACCTACCCCCCCTACGACTCTGCATTTAAAGTGTATTAGAAGCCAGGCGGGCAGGCAGCCTGGCTGAGTTCCGGCTCACGCTGGGTCCAGGAGCTCAGCCCTGCCCCGACAGAGGCTGCTTCCACCTTGTGCTGCTGCCTCTGTATCAAAGGTGATGGGCAGCTGGTCCATGAGGGAAGCTGGTTTTTAAACTGGCTCCGCTCATGGACCAGCTCCCACTGGGCACGCTGTGCTGCTGCCTCTGTATCAGAGGCAGCAGCATGGAGTTGCAGTAGGCTCCTCGGGAGTGCTGCTGGAGTGCACTGACTACCTGCCCCACCCCTGGGGACTATAGATTGGTCGAGTAACCAATAAAAATTCATGAGGTTAATCAGCTATTCAATTAGCCGATATTTAACATCTCTAGTATTCCCCGATGCAGGCTTTTTAGGAGATTACTGTAAGGCTCCTGAGGATTACTGAACGAGCCTAGGGAATGTGGGGGGGCTGGAGGGACATGCCAGAGACAGGGATCCCGGGAATTCCAGCTGGCCTTGGGACCCATTGGGCGGTCCAGGGAACCTGCCATTACAGGCCCACAAGGCTGCCTAAGTTATGTCCAAGGCCTTGCCAGTCCTCAGAGAAACTCATTCCACAACAGTGAGGATTGAGGGTGCAAATGTGGCTCAGATATACCATAGTCCTTTCTCTTCCATTGCCCGCTCTGTGTGGCACAGCTCCAAGATGCAGCACTGAATCTCACTCCTGAGACGTGCGGCATCAAAGCGCCAAGTGAGACAGAAAGAACCGTCTGTCCCCTCCCTCCATAAGCCTCTTTGTGGATTTCCTGCAGTGAATTTCTTTAACCAGAGCTTTCTACTCTTCTCCCTCTCCTGCCAGCACCCCAGTCCTTCAGTCTTGCACCTCTCACCTTGATTCTAAGCCCCTCTTTCAGCTCACTCACTCTCCCCCCACACAGTTTCTCTCTGTTGGGGCCTTGATCTAAACTGCTCATATCAGCATTAACACACCCATCTGGGCAGGGCTGGATTAAGGGGGGGGCTAGCCGGGCAGCTGCCCGGGGCACCAACCTATGGGGGGGTGCCTGATGGCAGCTGTAAGGGGCGCCGTGCGTCTATATTTTCCCATCCCCCATTCAGGTGTGCGTGTGGGGGCGGGAGGGGGGGGGCGTAACTGTACTGGTGCATTCATGCAAACCATATGCTGTGCGGGGTAGAGTAGCGACCCAGGGCCATTGACATCCTACTGGAGCTACAAGGAGATTGGGACTGAGATCTGGCTGGGATGATTTAACTGGGGTTGGTCCAGCGTCAAGCAGGAAGTTGGACTAGATGACCTCCTGAGATATCATCCAACCCTAATCATCTGTGATTCTGACTTCCAAGTCACAGTCTCCTTCATGCGCTGCCTCTTATTCTTAGCCGATCATTGCCAGAATCTAGCCTTGGGCTATTACGCAGATCTCACCTTTCAAAAGATCCCATCCTGTCCATAGCAGGTCTTTAAACTGAACATGACGTATTGGAAGCAGTGTAGCTTTGATGGCAATGAGCCATACTGTAACTTCTTAGCCCTCGCAAGCACAGCTGGCAATAATATTCTAATTAACACTACTCTTGCCATTCGGTTGGTGTCTGCTGCTGCTAATAAACAAGAGAAAGTCTCTGCCATTTCCAGAAACATCAGACTGATTATCAGCTGAAGGTTCGTGCAAACCATCATTTTCTGATAGATAGCAGCAGCAGGTTCCTTGTCCTTTGGTTTTTATGTTCAAAAATAAGGATTTTTAAGTGCTGAGATTGCAATGAGAGCATGTTTATTTCTATGGCAGCCTCCAGAAAAGGATCAGATGCATCACTTTGAATTTTGTTTTGTATCGCATGCAGGCTAACAAGCTATTATGTTAGGGACCCGAATACCACATTATGATGGCAAACTACATACTTAATACTTCACAGAGTCTGAGGTGATAGGGGAGCAAGGAAAGAAAGGTGTTCACAGCATCTGCATACTTCATGGGGGTCTGTCTATCCACAAACATCTTGGAGAAGACGACATTGCCAAGTCTCACTGTGAATGTAGCAGTAATTTAATAGGAAATGGACATCACTAGCTATTGAACCCTCCATGCACGGCTCTCAACAGCTCTGTGAGAATTAGCGTAAGTGCACAACAAGCCAGTCTTGTTTGGTGCTACCTCAGAGCATTGACGATGTATTTGTTTGCCAGGTGAAACATTTTATTAGATGGCTGGTGATGAGAGCTTCATGTTAGCTAGCCTGGTGCACATACTATTTTAGCTATAACAGATTTTTCTCTAAACAAATGCACTCTGTCCACATGCACTTAGCTCTCATTCCGTGAATTTTGTTTCAGCAATGAGAAAAATACACACTTCTGCATTCTTACACAACAGCTGCTTCACACAGAAGCTGAACTTTGACCAGCAGAGAGCCATGCTGGTAACGTGCCAAGAGGGTGACAGCTGTCCACATTTTCCTAAAAGTAGAACAGATTGTAGTTATGACTGTCTTGCCTGTCAAGGTTTAACCCTCAGAGGCTAATGGCTCCACTATTCAATCATCCATTTTGGGTCCAGAAGATGAAGATGATGCTTTGCATGCTGGGAATTGTAGTCTCCATGGATATCTGTTTTTGAAAGGATACATGTGGGTTGCATTTTAGGATTCCATGAGTCACATTTGACTAGTATTTTGCATAAAGCTGGGCAATTTTTTTGACTAAGAATATTTTAAGTAACAAATGTGGATTTGGTGACATGGAAACACTTCATGAATTTGTGTCAATTTTACCAAATTGTTCACTTAATAATTAAAGAAAAATATTTTTTGACAGTTTTTGAAATGAAATGCTTTGATTTTTCAATTAAAATAAACTTTTTACTTGGAAATTTCCTTTAATTTTGTTTTTTTAATTAGAACCATTGACAATGCTCCAAATCAAAATTATTTTTTTCAGCTTTTCAGTTTGCCAAAAAATTCAAACATTTTCATTTACAGTTTGACCTGAAATGGGGTTTTCCCCCAGTTTTTTGGAATTTCCCAGGGAATTGAAAAATCCCTATCCTCACCCAGCTCGAATTTGGGATGCCTGTGTCTTGTCTCAGAAGGTAGGTGTCTAGATGGGCTAGACTATGATCCAAATATAAATCTTCCTTATATGTTTCAATAAAACCTATGTAAGGTTTCAGGGCTAGTCTGTAACTTTAAAAACAATTAGTCATGTAGCACCTTAGGCTATGTCTACACTACGGAGTTTTTTTCGGAGATACCAGAGGTATCCCAGAAAAACTCCACCGCATCCAGGGAACATTTTTTTCAGAAGAGCAGATGCACTCTTTCGGAAGCCCTGTAAAACCTCTTTTCATGAGGAAGAAGGGCTCTTCCGAAAAAGAAGGTTTTTTTCCGAAATTTGGCCCAGTGTAGACGGGCCAAATTTTAGAAAAGCCTGTTCCAAAAAAAAAAAAAAATCAGAAAAGGGTATGCAAATTGCAGAGAGCAATTTGCGTACCTTTTTCCGAAAAAGAAGTGTAGTATAGACATAGCCTTAGAGACTAACAAAAATGTATCTGCTGAAGTGGGTCTTACCCTGGAAAACTGATTATACTATATATTTTTAAAAAGATTTCTTTATGTATTTAAAGATATTGGCTGACTCGCACACTACCTTCCACATCCTCATGACTTAACCAACCAACCTAACAATGGGTACTCACAGAGGTGCTAATTGTTCTTATCAGCCTCTTGTAACTTGAACAATCTAATTCATTACTTTTTTTACTTTTTTCTCCCCCCTCCCCTTCTTCCCGCCTTCCCTGCATGGCATTAGCCTCTGTCATGCTTTTTTGTATTAACACTAACAATGGATCTGAGTCCCCACTCCTACTTCCTTCACAATCCTAACAATGGAATCCAGGAGCTGCCAGCCCTATATAATGCACAGAGTATACTGTTTTCTTTGGCTATCTTTGTCTCTTTGTTACATCCCTTTGAGCAATCATCAGTGCTCACAGCCATTTATCCTCCCATGACTTCAAAATAGCCCCTGTATTTTCTGAACATATTTTCTCTTTTCACACTGACCCATCATTTATCTGCTTCCTCAAATATGCCATAACCATCCTCAGTTGCACTATCATTTAAATGCGTTCTTTTCATTAGACTGCAATTTCCTTCTCAGTTTCTTCTCTTTCCAGTAATGATGTATCCAGTTTTAACAGCCTAACTCAGATTCAGATTATTGACTTTATGAATATTATTTTAGATGAACTAATATATATTTTAATTTATTCTAACTGATCTAAAATTCAATGGAGTGCACTTCCAGTCTTTAAACAAATCCCTTACCCACGGTGCTCTCTTCAAGAGATAAAGTTTAAATTCCCATATCACTATGCAAAGCTTTGCAATAATACTAGTGTCATTTTTGTACACATTCAGAAAGCTGTGGGTAGAAAAAACATCAGAATGACTGCTAAACAAATGATTACACAAATAAAACAGCTCGAGCGTACAATACTTTCAGCTTTAATATTCTCCCTCTGCATGATAGATGGTTTTCCAGTTTTCTTTCTATCTTTCTTTCTTTTTTTACAACTGATTTCCAAGAAAAGATTTTCAAAAGTGACAAAGTGATTTTGCATGCCTCAATTTTTGGGTGCTCAACTTGACATCTGATTTTCAGAGAATGCCATCTTTTTTTTTTTTTTTTTTTTTTTTTTTTTTTGATTCTCCAAAGCCTTGTGCAAGTACTTAGGTTTAGGCACAGAGTATTCCATTGGCTTCAAGTGCATCTTTGCAGACTCCAGGCCTAAATATTTTGAACCATTTTTATAATTGTTATTTATTATGTGTATTAAAGGAGTCTGAGTCATAGAGCTGGTTGAAGTGAGGCTGAGGGATTTGGGCTTATTTAGTCTGCAGAAGAGAAGAGTGAGGGGGGATTTGATAGCAGCCTTCAACTTCCTGAAGGGAGGTTCCAAAGAGGATGGAGAGAGGCTGTTCACAGTAGTGACGGATGGCAGAACAAGGAGCAAGGGGGTCTAGGTTGGATATTAGGAAAAATTATTTCACTAGGAGAGTGGTGAAACACTGGAATGAGTTATTTAGGGAAGTGGTGGAATCTCCATCCCTAGAGGTTTTTACGTGCTGGCTTGACAAAGCCCTGGCTGGGATGATTTAGTTGGGGTTGTCCTGCTTTGGGCAGGGGGCTGGACTCAATGACCTCCTGAGGTCTCTTCCAGCCCTAGGATTCTATGATTCTGTGGTCCCCCATTGTACAAAAACTGGTTTTCTCTTGTTTTATAGATTATAAAGGCTTATAATCTATAAGACAAGAGAAAACAGATGGCTATAGACAGACCAGGGAGTACAAGGAAATAAGTAGACAATATTGGTCGGTATGAGCATAAGGGTCTCTGCATTCTGGCAGCATAACTGTTGTTAAGATTTTTTGTAGGCATCCCAGGAGAAGTGAATTTGGAGGAGGGATTCGTCAGTGGTTAATGAGAGAGCTTTGTAGATGTGGATGGGGAACAATTCTCGGGTGTGTGGTGCAGCATGGAAGCAAGCACAAAAGGGTTGGTTTGAAAGTTTAACAAGTAGACTGAAGACACAGACGAGCTGGTGGAGCAGGCTAAACTGAAAAAGCTTTAAAAAAGGAAAAGGTCCACAGCAGCTAAGTCCTTGAAGGTTACTTTTCCCTTTTCTGATATGATTGGGAATGTAGACATTAATTAGTCTGAACGTGTCAAATCACAGCATCAGTCAACATAATCCATGTGTTCTCCCACACCAGATTTTAATCATTTTAATTAGTTCTCTGAACTTCAGCAATGCAAATGCAGCATTTCTATCAGCTGTGATAACAGCTATAGCAAGCTCTTTACGTGCATACCATGTTCATAGCCCTCATTTTTTGACGTTTAATTAAACTCTGTTAATCCAGAAGAGCATTTATGATTAAAAATTGACAAATTATGAAAAGCGGAAAAATGACAGTGAAAAAACCAACTCATCCCATCCACATTTTCCTTACAACCCTGACGCTGTTCTGCTATCAGTACCCAGGAGGGTTTATTTGCTCGTGAAGGAAGGACAGATGAACTGCTTGAGAGTCATCTCCGCTTTCCCATTCTCCAGGGTTTACCGTAGAGTTGTAATTGTTTTCTCTGCACAAACATTTGAATCTGGTGCTGTAATTGGCAGCAGGAAGAGAAGAACAGGGCTGCTTCTAAACATGGTGGATTTGACCACTCACCTACTCAGCAGGTTTTTACATACTGATCACTCTTTTTAAGAAACTACTTCAAACGTTAACGTAAGCGGAGGATTGGTCCTGCTATTGCGGGGAACTTTCCTGGCTTAACACTACCCTGGTGAAATAGGCTAGTGAAAGGATCTGAGTCCCCACTCCTACTTCCTTCACCCAGAGGCCCCTTGTCCTCGAGGGCTCCCCTTTCCACCCTCCTGTGTGGCAGAATCCTCATAACTCCAACAAAGCTGGGCCCAGGATTCCTGGGGGCTTGACACCTAACTTTGTTGTGGTCATCTCAGGGTGTCCCCACTCCAGGGTGCTCTTTTCACAGCGAACACTTCCCTGAGCCACTGTAGCCAGACATGAACCCCCCCCCCCATTTAACATCTATCTTTGTCTGCTTGAAAACATACAGGGCATACAGAGCAGAAAAACAGCATGATCTTTGAAAACCTTGGAGCAGGAGGTTTAGATATGCTGGCTCAGTGACCATGGACAACTGTAAGCAGAGATAAGAGGGTGGTCAAACTAATTGCTGACCAAGAGTCTGCAGAAGAGTGCCCTTGACTTAACCCATATTGATACGAACACACAGCCGTCCACGGGGGGAGGAATCTCCCGCCCAGCAAAGAACATCCGGCACTCCTAATTTAGATATTTTCCTCTCTTACAAAGTGTAAATTATTTTGAAACTCCCTTGTAAGAACTGGCGCCACAAAACGGACCAGTACAATTTGGCATTTTAAGATAAGAAAGAGAATACGGGCCCCCAGGGGTATAAAGACGGGCCCAGCAGCACACTTACTCTGGAGTGTCAATCTACCATCTATCTGCTGGTCGGATTAGGTGTTTGACCTCCCGAGGTTCCAGAGGGGACGCCCGCCTCGTATCCGTCTTTCCGAGGAATTGAGGGACCGACCTGGCCTGACCCGCTGGAGTCGAGAGGCACAGAAGGGGGTAAAATTGTACCTGGATGTGGTCCTTTGTTTACATTATATATATATATATAATGTTAGAGCTTTAAAGATTAAGCTGTCACTTGGTACCATTATTTCTATCTTCTATCTTTACCTTTTTTTATTCCTGTAACCATTTTAAGATATATATATATATTTGCTAGCATTTAAGAAATAGAGCAATAGCCATTGTAACCATATGATTTATAAGCTTCTTTAATAAACCTGTAACTGTTTAAGCTTTAACCTGACTCCTTCAGTTGCTGTAATAGAACCAAGCACAATTTAAAAGAACTTCAGCTGGTCATAAGGGACAGGTATAGGAAGAGCTGAGCGTTTGGATCTGTGTCACTCCCAGGTGACAGGTCCGTTGGGGCACCTCTCAGTCTGTCCTAGGCTGCCCGCTGCGAAGGGATTTTTGTATCCTAGCAGCTAAAATCTGAGGTGTAATAAGCTCTTCCTATAAACAGGGGCGTCTGTTGGCCTGCTGGCTACCCTCTGCAACGGGACTCCGGTCCTAGCAGTAAAGACACGGACGTTAAACCTTTTCTCGGAAACACACACACACACACGCTGCCCTGACCGTCGGCTGACAGCCACTGATGATAACATGCAGTTAAAAGCAAGTGCAGATTATTAAACAACAACCAATTTTAAAACAAGAAAGAGAATAAGGAAAAAATGGAAAACGTGACTGGAAAACACGTCAGTCTGCTCTCTGGCAGGGAGACCTCACACACAGCGTCTCTGGAATGTGAGGACAGTTCAGTCTGTTCCTCGTAGGTCCCAGGCTTCCTTCTAAGGCAGAGGTGCGCAATAATTTTTGCTGGGGGGGGGGGCACGCCAAGATTTTGGAACGGTGTCAAGGGCCGCACGCTTCCATGATATTAATGGAGGAGGTGAGGGATCCAGGTTGGAGGTTGAGTGCAGAAGGAAGCTTGGGGTAAAGGATTAGGGTACAGCAGGGCGTGTGGGATCTGGGAGGGAGTTTGGGTGAAGGAGGCGGTTATGACCTGGGGCACGGGACTGGGGTACAAGAAGAGGTGCAGGGGTTTGGGTTGTGAACTAGGGCAGGAAGAGGTTGTGGCCTGGGGCAGAGGATTGGGTTCAGGATCTGGGAGAGGGTATGGGTTCAGGAGGGGGGCAGAGGGTTTGGGTTATGTCGGGTAGGGGCAGGAGTGGGGGGCAGAGGTTTGTAGGGAGGGAGGGGCTGGGGTGCCAGAGGCAGGCTTCACGCAGGAGACTTACCTGGATGACTCCTGGCCAGCAGCCCAGCAGGGTTCTCAGGCAGCCTCCTTGCCCCGCCCCCACACAGGCTGCAGGGGCCATGTGCATAGGTAAATAAGAGCCTGAGGGGAGGAGGGAGGGTGCTTTGCACGCTGCCTGTTCTTTAAACAGGCAGCTCCCATTGGCCAGAAACTGGCCAATGGGATTGTGCTACGGACAGTGCACAAAGCCTCTCTCCACTCCTCTCCCACAGCTGTGAAAGAAAAACAGCCCAGCAGCCGCTCTTCTGGGTGGGCAGGCAGGGAGTGTGCCTGAGGCTTCCTGCTGCGTCCGCAGGCCAGATCCGGTGGCTTGGCAGGCCGGCTCTGGCCCGCGCACCCTGTGTTGTCCAGGCCCATTCTAAGGCCTTGGCTGTACTGCAGGGATGCTTCAGGTCAGACACTTGCTGTGGGTGGCAAGACCCTTCTCCCCAGATTCAGCCCCTCCCCAGCCTGCCAGGCCTGTTGGCTGGTGGATCCCTCCTGCGCTGGGCCTTTACCAGGTTCCCCCCTTCTCTTCCCTGCTGCGCACCGCACCCAACGCCAGCCTGCTCCAGCCGCAGCTCCACTCTCTGCTGTGCTGCCTCCAGCTCCTGGGTTACTTCTCTGGCTCCTCTGTCTGCAGCCCCTCTCCCAGCATGGATCTGCTCTCTGCGCTGTGTCTCAGGATCTCTGGCTGCATCTCTCCTCCCAGCATGACTCTGCTGCTGAGCTGGGTCTCTGGCTCTCTCTGGCTGGTACGGCTCCTCCCAGCTCAGCTCAGGCACATGTTGCCTCCTTAGCTCAGCCCCACTCAGTCTGATCCAGGTAAAACCCAGCTCACAATGGAGGACAGGACGTTCCCCCAGATTTCTCACTCCCTCATTAGCCTGCTTGCCCTGTCAGTCAGGCTGGCCTGGAGCGCTGGCATCTTCCCATTGTTCCAGGGGCCTGTCAGTCTCAGGATCCTGATTTCTCAAAAGACCCTTCTCCTTCCTTTTGATACTGGGAGCTAACCAACCAAAAACCTGCACTGAGTTTTAGTAAGGGGCCAGCTTGACCCCTTCCATTAATGCCTTGCAAGTATGCAACATCACCTAGTGTGGTGTGAACTCTAGGGTAAGGCTTTATTGTTATTGTACGGCTGCCAGTCTAAGGGGGGTAGGGGTTGGGACAAGTCCAAAATGTGCCCAAGTTCTAGCAGTCCCCAATCCAGGCAAACATGCCATAGGTCTGATTGACAGAACTGCCAGCTACTGTGAGTAACAGAACTGTTTGGGGAGCAGCCTCTATGGTGCTCTGCATGCACAGTGCATTGCTTAACACGGCAGGCTCTGGGTGATCTTTATACTTAACTTCTCATCCACCCCAGGCAGGCTACAGGGACTCAGCAGTTCTGCCATGGTAGGCGCCCAATGCGCCTATGTAGGAGCTTACAGGACTGTGCTGGTACCTATGCTAAGGAATCTGAGAATTATAATGTAATCCCAGGCCATGAAGCATACAAGCTGGTCGCTTTGCAGCTGAGCCATAGCAGTACTTCTATTCCATTCTGTTCTCTGTAGGCTCTTGTTCTGCCCTCATGACCAAAGTATCCAATAGGGCAGTGATGTTGCTCATGAACATCTGTCATGCATGGTACATGCTCTCTTGCATCCTCTCTCTGAATGTGGTGTGCTTTTGTGTTGGTTTTTCTAATTGTCCACACTGCTCTGTGTTCAGGTTACAGGTGGCAGATTAGGGTAGAGCACCTGTCATTTAGGGTGGAGGGTGGTGAAGTCTCTGATACTACTTCATTCCTGTGGGAGTTCATTTCATAGTCTGAGACTGGCTCTCAAGCAAGCTCTGTCTCCTGCACAGGTGTGCTTTATCTTGTGGTAGAAGGTTCCACTGTGTTTGAGAAGCAGAGCTGTGGACTTGTCTTTGTTAGAGTCAAGTGATCCTATTTTGTGTAATATACCAAGACAAGTAAGGTTAATGGAATTGAGTGCACTAATATTTTAAGCTTTGCCAACCCACTGCCTCCCCAGTATGTTTTCACCCAACAAAAGCTTGACAGTTGCTTGTATGCTGTCTTACTTAAGCAGCCATTTATTTCTCTCATGCCTTCTCTTAGCCAGGGTTTTCAATAATGGCAAATGAAAATTAATAGATAGTACAGGGTGTACCCACTCGTATACATCCGTTCCGTGTTAAAGTCGTTGACTCTTGTAGGAACTGACGCATTATAAGTCCTCCCATACCCCGCTCTTAAGTCATGCCAAAAAAAATCCAAACAAGTGCCAATTGGTGCAAATGGGAGTCAGCCATGGGAAAAAAATTACCTGCTTTAAGTTGTTTCGCTGTAAGTCCAAGTTTTTTGGAACGTATCTTGGACTTATAGCGAGGACAGCCCATAAATGCATCAGCATTGTTGTGTTGGATGGGTTTGCATATTGACATGCTAAATACTATAGTAAAATTGCTGCCCATGATGTGTTTCCTGAAAGTATTTCAGTAGGAGTGCTTTATTATATATTCAGCTGATGGATTCCATTGATAAAGGCTTGCTGCGTGACAGTGGGTGGATGTGACTGGAATTGTCTAAATGGGTTAACCATAGATTGGGACTAAAAGCAGCAAAGCATCAGTAGCGGACTTTGCAATTGCTCCGTTGCACTGGGGCCAAGCTCAGAAAGGGCCCATCTCTCTCACCACCTGTCTGCTGCACCATGCAGTGGGAGCCTGCAGAGCATGATGGGAGTTGAGAGTCCAAGGTATCCGGGAAGCTGTAGTTCCTTGGCCAGCTCTCTGCCTAGATAGCTGGTCCTGAAGCAGGGAAGGGACTATATTTCCCAGCACTCCCTTGGCCACGAGCAACAGGAAAGGGAGGGGGAGCTGTGAGAGCCTTGAATAGCACTTGCTGTGAATGGAGAGCCCACCAAGAAGGAATTGGGTGGACTGAGTGGACAGTGCATCTCTGTCTGAAGCCTAGCAAGGGAGGTGTGTGGACCCCACCAGGAGAGGTTAATATGAAGAGTAAGGAAGGGAAGGCTCTACTAGAGGGCCTTGGCAGCTTTAGGTACATTACCAGGCATGCAGGAGTATTTGACAGCCATGGAAGCAGAAATTGGCTTTTCCTTTCCAGATTTAGCTAATACTCAGGAAGGGAACCTAGCACCTGCCTTCCAGATTTGAACAGGAGCGCTCCGGTTTAATGTGGGCTTCTGTTTCATCATTTCTCCAAAATCAAATACTGATCCACTGTAATTTGTTGTGGAAAAAGGAGGATAAACTCGAATTACAAATACTGGCATCTTCCCAGGGCTAACTGGGACTGGAGTTGCTATTTTCAGCCGCCATTATCAGGGTGTTTTTTTTTCTCGTTTTTCTTCTTTTAAAAAGAAGACAGTAATATTGCATTGGTGATTTCCCCCCAGAAACAAAGAGCGGAACATAAGAGCAACAAAGGCACCTCAACTTTTCCTCATTTTGTGGGACAGTCTTACAGTCTGGATCCAGATAGCCTCCAATCACACAAACTGAGACAATTCCCGCTTTACTGCAGTTCTGTCACCATGCAGGAACCAGTCCTGTGTTTTGTGCACTCCCAGAATTCCTCCCGAATTCAGAAGGGCCTTCCTTTTGTAACCATAGTACCTGATATTTTCAGCCCTTGTCAGCTAAGCAGGTTTACATTTAGTAACTAGGTGGGAGGCCCCTCGGAAAAAGTTAAGTGCTGCAGGAGGTGTGGATTATTCACTAGGTAATGTGACACTTTCCTGTTACAATAATAAATCAATGCAGAATAAAATGCACTTTGCTCCTAGAGTCTACAATGGGTCCTTTGCTTCTATGGAAAGACTCTCACTTCAGCAACTTTGGGCAGAGCTAGTTATATACAGTAAACTTCTGATAATCCAGCACCTTTAGGACCCAGGGGGTGCCGGATTATCAGATATGCCGGACTATCAGAAGGGGGGGCTATGAGGGGTCTGGGGTGGGGTGGGGATGCCACCCCAGGCCCCTCATAGCCCCCCTTCCAATAGTCCGGCTCTGCCCCAGGCGTCCCCGATTCAGCCACTGCTGGTTAGTTTCAGCAGCGGCTGAATCAGGGCGCCTGGGGCAGAGCAGCTGGGGTGCTGCCGGGTTGGTCCCACAGGCCCGAGGGGCAGCGCTATGGGACCAACCTGGCAGCACCCCAGCTGCTCTGCCCCCGGCTTCCCCAATTCAGCTGCTGGTCAGTTTCAGCAGCGGCTGAATCGGGGAAGCCGGGCGCAGAGCAGCTCCAATTGTCCGGCTGCCCCGAGCACTTCCGGGTTCCCGATGGTGCCGGAGCATTGGATGCCGGACCAATGGAGTTTTACTGTACAGGGTAACTCCACTGTCTTCATAGGGTCCTGGTGCCGCAGCAGAGGGAGGTGGTGTGAATTTGTTGCTGAGTGGTTTCTCAAGGATGAGAACCTCCTGGTGCCCCAGCCTCCAAAATGATTCAGGCTGTACTTTCTGCACGACGGTGTGCTAGCTGAGAGGTGTGGGGCAATTGGGAGGCCCTGCTGCAGGTGATGGGCATTTCAGGTACTTAAAGCCATGGCCCAGTGGGAAGCACTGAACTACGGAGACTGCAGCTGTCCAGAGCCAGCACTGAAGATTTAGTGTCCCAAATGCTGCCTTTGCAAGGTTCAAGCCTGCTCAGCCTTGGAATTGCCACCCCTTTTGTGGCTAGTCGCTGCAGTGGTCTAAGGCTGGCCTCTGGCAATTGGCCTCATGGCTGTAGCCAGAGAAGCTGCAGGCAGCTACTGCCATTAAGCTAAGAGCAGATAAAGAAACTGGAATTAACCTCAAGGGATGGTGATCACCAATAGGAAAGGAATGTCAAGGGGAACAGGGAAAGAGGAAGCAGACCAGACCCAGCTGGCTGAGAAACACATCCAAGGTAGAAGGGACACAAGCATGAGGAGAGGTGGTGGTGACCAGGCACTAGACTAGCATGGGGATAGGAGCAGAAGGAGAAAGGCGGGTGACTTCAGGTTCCCTGGGGCAAAGTGCTCACTTTGAGGAAATGGTGTTGGCAACTGGTTTGCTCAAATGGCAGGATGGGTACTGTCAGAACTGATGAGGCAACAAAAATGATGAGGGGTTTGGAACGGGGTTTCCCACATGAAAAGAGATTAAAAAGACTTGGGCTTTTCAGCTTAGAAAAGAGGAGACTAAGGGGGGATATGATAGAGGTCTATAAAAATCATGTCTGTTATGGAAAAAGTAAATAAGAAAAAGTTTTTTTTCTTATTCCCACAATGTAAGAACTAGGGATCACCAAATGAAATTAATAGGCAGCAAGTTTAAAACAAACAAAAGGAAGTTTTTCTTCACTCAGTGCACAGTCAACCTCTGGAAATCCTTGCCAGAGGATGTGGTGAAGACTAGTAACAGGGTTCAAAAAAGAGCTAGATAGATAAATGGAGGTTGGGTCCATCAATGTCTATTAGCCAGGATGGGTAGGAATGGCGTCCCTAGCCTCTGTTTGTCTGGAAATGGGTTACAGGACAGGGATCATGTGAGGATTACCTGTTGTGCTCCCTTCCCCTGGGTAGGGTTGCCAGATAGTTTCATAAAAAATACCAAACATGGCGGGGGAAAAAAATTGGTTGAGCAAAAGAGAGAGAGAGAAAAAAAAGGAACCAAAGTTGTTGAGAAAAAAAAAAAGGACACAAAAAAAGTCACAGTGCCTTTAAATCCCAGCGCTCCCTTCCGCCCCCACTAGATACGGCAGGGGAAGTATGTCCCAAGCGGCCTTCCATCCAACAAAATTACATATCCGGTATTTTCTGGGGGTTTTTTTTTACCAGACAGAAGCTGCAAATACCGGACTGTCCGGGCCAATACCGGACACCTGGCAACCCTACCCTTGGGGAATCTGGCATTGGCCACTGTCGATCCGGCAGAGTTACTCTGCATTTACACTGACATTACTGAGAGCAGAATTTGGTCCTTCTGTTTGTAACATTTTTGTGAATTTTTTGTGTCCAAGAAATTCAATACTGTTTTTAAATTGCTATTATAAAAGTTTCTAAGACACATAGGTCAGATTCTCTTTAAGGCTGCTTTACACTGGTCTAGCAATGTAAAGAGATCCTTGAGTGGGTGTAAATGTAACTAGCAGCGTAAAGGGGCGTCAAAGTAGGCTTGAATTTTAACCCTGCTTTTAGGCCCATATACGCTGCCAGGATTCCTTTAAAGGACCTTTAGTGTCAATTAATCTGGCCCTTAAAGTTTCCCCAAGGCTATAACATAGTATAAAACACATTTTTGCAACTTCCTCTTACCTTGGAAGGTCTCCAGATACAGACCACATCAGCCTTGTGGTAAGTAACCCATTGCAGGCAGACTCACAAATGCCACCATTGCCTGTTGCTACTAAATTCAGTGACAACACCTCCTAGAGCAGGGGCGGGCAATAATTTTTGGCCGGGGGGACACTTTAAAATTTTGAAGTGGCCCCAGGCTGCCCCGGAAGGGGCGGAGCCTAAAGCGGAAGGGGCAGGGCCTGGATGCTTGGTCTGGGGGTGGGGGAAGCCCCTTTGCCCCCCCTTCCCACTAAGCACCCATGTCCCTGGCAGGGTGGGAGGAGGCTTTGCACCCTGGCTTTGCACCCAATCAGAGCTTGGGGGTGGTGGAAGCGCACAAAGTTTCCTCCACCCTGCCAGGAGCACGTAGTACTTTGAAATGCCCCATGCTCCTGGCAGGGCGGGAGGAGACTTCATGCGCTCCCTTTCTTCCAAGCCCTGATAGGCTTGGGGGTGAGAGGAGCGCGCAAAGCTTCCTCCACCCTGCCCCCACCCTGTGAGGGGAGCGGGAGGGCATCCGTGGGTCGGATCAACCCGCATGGTGGGCCAGATCTGGCCCACGGAGGCCTTTTTGCCCACCCCTGGTCCAGCAGCATTACCAGCACTTCCTCTGCTTACCGGGCTCTTAGAAGAGATTTAGGTGTAAATTAGAACTGAATAACAGCACAGAACACAGAGAGTCAGGACTGGTGGCTGTAAACAAACTTTAGGGACTGCAGGAAACTTGGCTACACCCATAATAAATGGACACCCGGCTCACTAAAATCATGCCTGACCATGGATGTTGCTGGACAAGAGAATGACGGGCTAGAAAGGTTCAACCTGTAATTGCAGTCAAGCAACAATGAAACCATAATAGAAATTTTTTAAAATTTCCTTTTAACTTGAATATTTCTTGCAAAGATACAGCAGCTCTCTAGGACATTCCTAGGGAACAGCAGACCATAAGCAAGGTCTTAATCTAAAATAAAAGTTAATCAGAACAAAAGTATTTGTTTGAACTTTGTCTGTAAGAAACTAACACATTCCTGCCCTCTGGTATAACCTCACTCCCACATGAGTACACCAGATAGTCAAATATATCTGCGGAGCCTGTCAAAGCTAGTTATCATGTTAGCCTGAGTTCTTGAGATCATCAGTGGTAATGCTCAGTGATTGACTCAGGAGATGTCAGTCTGTCGCCTTGAATGATAGGCAATGATGGCTGTATTTTAGATGCCTGTAATTAATAATGTTCCTTTCTAACTTTGACATGAACATCAAGAAAATCAAGGAGATGGGGAAATATTTCTGAGGCTCTGGCTTTCTTTACTTCTTGCTGCTTTTCTTTTCTGTTCTTTAAATATATTAAAGAAATCACCAAAAATGGTCCCAAAAGAATGTCACGGGCAAGGTTTAGATTCGCAGCAGCAAAAAATAAAAACAAAGTCAAAGCTAAGGTTGAAATTCAGTTTTCATCCATCCCATTTTTCACCTTTCGGTATTTATGCATCAACAATCTGTGCATTCCTTTTCTCACAGGCATTTGCACTGCTCTCTGCCCTTCCATCCCAGAGGTTCCCACCGCCACAGGGCCAGCATGAGGCAGGCACGTGCAGTCAATTTCTCCCCCCACAGCCCTGCACTTTATTATTGGTCCCACTTAAGGCTCTTTTGTCATGTACTGACAATTTATTTTATGACACAGGAAAACAATACGGATGAAAAATTCAAATTATATGAAAAGTGCCGATGTACAGACATTTGTTTTGCAGAAATAAAATGTTCCTTGCGACGTATACAAACACGGTCGAAATGCGTACATCCATTTTAAACCACGCACCATATCGAAATCTGTAGTGTAGTGCTGCAGTGTGAAAGACGGAGGTAACCCACTGTGCATGATGCATGAACTTAACAGCCGTTTGGAAGTGTTGAGTGTACTAATGGGGCTGGGATGTGGTTTTAGTTAAAGTTTTATAGTGAATTTGGATTTTTTTTCTCTTCGTCATATTTTTGTGTCACCCGGTATGCATGCATGTACGTGAGCATAGATATAGATATACTAGCAGATGTACCTGGCATCGCTCTTAAAAATATACTTGCTTTATTTCAATGATTGTATTTTTTGAAAATGAAGGCTGGAGCGAGCATTTGGGGGTGAGGAGGGGCAGAGGGTAGGTGGCTTCTGAGAGAGGTGGGGGGGCTCAGGGCAGGGGTAGGGGGCTCAGGGCAGGAGGAGGGAAGTAGGGGGGCTCAGGGCAGGGGGACGGAGTGCAGAAGTCAAGGCAGATGGGAAGTTCAGAACTCCGGGCAGGGGGCTCAAGGACCTACAGGCTGTCGGGGGCGGAGGAGGGGCAAGGCTCTGAGGGCTACTTACAGCCTCCAGTGGCCCCCTTCCCCCAGTGTAGGCTGTCTGGGGAGGGGCCAGGCTCCAGGGGTTTCCCCCTCCTTCAGCACCCCCGCCCCCACAGCCTCTCCACGGGAGGGGGGCAGGCTCTAGGTTTGGGGCAGTGGGGCTACTTAACCGGTCTGGACACAGACAAGATGGCAGAGCCCCAGCCCTGCTGGCCACGCTCTTTGTGCTGCAGCTGCCCCCAGTGGCCACTCTCAGCATTGTGGCCCACCTCCCTGTGCCCCTCCCTTTCGCATCCCTCCCCTCTCGACCCCCTCCCTTTCCATGTCAGTGTCCCATGCCCGACACTTCCTGTTTTCCGAGCACGACCAAACCCTGACCTTGGTTTAAATTAGGGGAAGACAAAGCTGCTTGCCAAATTTGGTGGATTCTTAGATGCACAAACAGATGGACTCATAGACAGATGCGCTCTAAAGTATTACATATATATATGCCCCGTTCCCACTCCATATATTCGAACTAGACCTCACAAATAATGCCAGTCCCACACTGCCACTTGGTTAGCACCACTCAGTCCCTGAATACACCCACCAACTACTATGTGACAGGTGCACAAAATCCCATTGCAATTCCTGGGCTGGTGTTAGGCGATTTAATAGTGACATAAAAGCCTAGTTTTGTCTGTCTTAAAACTCACCCTGGGTTGCTTCAAATTCCCTTTGTGATTCTTTCTTTCCTATGCAAACTGTTGCAACCATTCCAAAATGTAAGCATATTATTCTGCATTGGAGGAAGATTTTGATCTGGTGCCCATCAGGAAGAACTTGATCCCAAATTTTAATTCTATATTCACATGTAATAAGACACAAATGTTGCAAACAGTATTCAACAGTGGCCTCACATCTTCACAGGGTGTCATTGCTTAACTATGTGAAGTTCAAAGTCACTCAAAGAACGATTCAATCTTTGCTGTACTAGGGGCAGGGAATCTTTTTTGGGTCGGGAGCCTCTGACCCACAAAAAAATCAGATGGGGGGCCACACACACAAGTGAAAAGGGGGAAAAAAAAACCCAAAACACTCCCTGACATGGCCCCCAACTGAGAAGGAGAAAGACACTCCCCACATCCCCCTCACACACCAGAGCCTAGGAGAGCCCAGGCTAGTGGAGTTTGTGTGCTCCCCCAGCGAGACAGCAAAATGAGCACAGTCTTCCATCATCTCCAAACACAATCACGTACATGACTTTACAGCGTAGAAATTTAAGGACAGAGGCCCTGGGGGAGAAAGCAAAGCAGAGACTATTTAAAGCTGATTTTTGAACTGTTTGAGCCCAAATATTTACTGCTGTCAGCAAAAAGAACTGATCCTAAGCTTTTTGATGAATAGCTTAAATTGCATGGGACACTGTAGTGGGAAAATCAAAAAATAAAATAAACATGTATATTGCAAAGTCCCCTGTAAAACCTTTATGTTTATTTCCAGCTCTATTTCTCTTTAAGCTACATTTCCCTGGACAAAGAGATTGTGTTGTGTAATAATCCTTTTCAGACAGGCCCTATCCACAAAAGAACATTTGCAATTTATTTAAAAATATGGATTTTGGAATAGACTGTAAATCCTTTTTTACTGAGATTAAAAAGAAAAAATGGAGGAGAAATAACACACAATGTAATCATTGGTCTTCCAGGATTATTAACAGTTAATTTGATGCATTTAACGTAGCTTCCACCCATCCTATTCAAAGAAAGCCCTCAATTACAGGTTGAACCTCTCTAGTCCAGCACTCTCTGGTCCGGAAACATCCGTGGTCCAGCATGATTTTAGTTAGCCGGATGTCTACTTATCATGGGTGCGACCAAGTTTCCCGCAGTTCCATAAAGTTTGTTTACAGCCACCAGTCCTGTCTTCCAGTGTTCTGTGGCTGTTATTTAGCTCTAATTTACCTCTAAATGTCTTCTAGGAGCCCACTAAGCAGTGGAAGTGTTGGTAATGTTACCAGACTGACTTCCCGCAGTTTGGCAAATTCTCTGATTCGGCACCAGTCAGGTCCCAAGGGTGCTGGATTAGAGAGGTTCAACCTGTACTCCAAACCATCCAGACATCTTGCCTCCCTCCTCTCTCTTCTTCCTCTTCCTACTTGGAAGGAAGATGATTGTAGCGTTGCTGTTTGTGTTGGAGCTGATGAGAGCTAAAGGCCTAGCAATGCTGGCCATATGTAGCACTGGTAGAGACCACTAGTGTAACAGCATCTCTGCACTCTTGCTAGAGGGCCAAACCAAATAAACGGGTTGTCCACAAAGCCGCCTGTTATTCATATTAATTATGTTTGTTATGGTAGTGGCTGGGGACCTACTAAAACCAATGGGAGCTGCAATCGCCTGTATCTGCGGAGGTGCAGGTAAATAGAGCTGTGAGGGCCCACCAGAGACTAACCCTGGAGGACTGGCTCCAGCCCATGGGCTGGTATTTGCCCACCATTGCTATAGAGGAAGCTTCCTTTTGTGCTACTGTGCTGACTGACCATCTCCCAAGGCAGGCATTTAACCAGTGCCCGGGTGTGGTCACTCCGTGGGGTAACTAACTCTAGGTGTGTCTAGACCAGTGTTTCTCAACCTTTTTTTGCTCATGGCCCCCTTCTGAGCCTCATTCATCATACACCTGGCAGTTAAGTTTGGGTGGCCCCCTCAGAATCCTACTGTGCCCCCTAATGTTCCTGTTTTTTCCATGTGGCCCCCTAGAAGGTAAGGCGTGGCCTCCTGGGGAGCCATATGTCCCACATTGAGAACCACTGGTCTAGACTACAGGGTTTGTTTTTTTTTAAGTGGCCTTTTTTCGAAAAATCTTCCCCTGCATCTAGACTGCTGCCGCATTCTTTTGAAATGAAATCCAAAGAACGAGGCAGTTTTTTCAACCGTGGAAAACCTCATTTTATGAGGAAGAACGCCTTTTTTCGAAAGTGCTATTTGGAAAAAAGCGTTATTGAACGCAAACAGGGCTTTTTCGAAAGAGAGCATCCAGACTGCCTGGGTGCTCTCTTTCGAAAAAGCGCCTCTCTTTTTCGAAAATACTGGTTGCTGTCTAGACGATCTCTTTCAAAAGAAGCTTTTTCAAAAGATTCTTTCAAAAAGCCTCTTTCGAAAGAGGCTTGTAGTCTAGACATAGCCTCAGTGGAGAGTTATTCATCCATGATTCATCACATGTATGGTAGCACCTTTGGCCATAACAGCTGCGGGCTTTCGTACCTTAGGCCTGCTCTACACTAGAAGAGGAAGAGCACTGTTTCCAGTCTAGCTTATGCCAGTTAGGCAAGCAAAATAAGATCTACCAGCAAAAGCGCTTTTCTGCTGGCATAAATGCTGGTGCCTAGTGCAGGCCACACCTACCGGACTAACTGTGCATGGTGTCGGGACAATCAGGATTGGGGCCATAATGAATAATCCCCATATGTCCAGACATTTTTGTAGCAAGCAGTGAAGCTACTTTGCCTTTTACCCCTCAAAGGAGGTGTCTCAGATCCAGGCCGTGTTTCTCCTGACTACCCATGTGATTGGTACAGGGACATTCTGCGGCCTGCTGCACCGATGTACGGTGCAAGCATTTCTTCAGCACGCCTGAGCCCTGACAAAGGCATTGCTGGTGAGACCAGGGCTGTGGGCATTTTTGAAGGGGAGGTTCATGCTGGTGAGCAGTGCCAGATTGGCATTGACTTTGAACGTCCACTGGAGTTTCTTGCCATTAAAATGCTTTAAAAGTCGTTTCCCTGTGTGAGAAAACTTGAGAGGGATTTGGGCCACAAGCAGTAAAAAGTAGGTCAGATCCCACAAATGCAAACTGACAGGAGCGACAAAGTCAGCCCCTTGGAAGCAACAGCCTTAGTAGCAGCTCCAAAACTAGGGACCAAAATCCTTTCAAGGCAGCCACAGAAAAAGGCTTCTTGGTGGGACTCGCTGAGTCTCTGCCTGAGGTATTCTCTTTTGGATCATAGAATCATAGAGCTGGAAGAGACCTCAGGAGGTCATCAAGTCCAGCCCCCTGCCCAAGGCAGGACCAATCCCAATTAAATCAACCCAGCCAGGGCTTTGTCGAGCCAAGACTTAAAAACCCCTAGGGATGGAGATTCCACCACTTCCCTAGGTAACCCATTCCAGTGCTTCACCACCCTCCTAGTGAAATACTTTTTCCTAATATCCAACCTAGACCTCTCCCACTGTAACTTGAGACCATTGTTCCTTGTTCTGCCATCCGTCACTACTGTGAACAGCCTCTCTCCATCCTCTTTGGAACCTCCCTTCAGGAAGTTGAAGGCTGCTATCAAATCCCCCCTCACTCTTCTCTTCTGCAGACTAATCAAACCCAAATCCCTCAGTCCCTCCTCATAGTTCATGTGCTCCAGCCCCCTAATCATTTTGGTCGCCCTCCACTGGACCCTCTATTGTACTAAAGCAACTTCCTCGTAGGCAGGGGCTGCTGTTGAGTGGCAAGCGCCCTGTGACACTGGTCTGAAAGGATCCAATAAAAATAAACTGCCCTAGACTCTATGAATCGAGGTCAGACCCTTCACTCAGTTTTACCAGTAACGGAGAGCAGATGCACCTCTTACACGGTGAGTTTGGGACTGGGCCATTAGACATGCCTCCTAAAGGAAAACAGGAGTCATTGCTGGAAGAACACAACAATGTACACTCAGCCCATCAACATTTTTTAATTTGAGCGGATGAGTCCTAGTGCTAGCTGCCCTTGTAACGCCAGAAGACTTCAGTTGTCTGCGGGCAGAACTGAACCTGGGACCTCTGGAGCTTAGTGTAAAGGCTCTCAGCTAAGGCTGTAAAGCTCGTTCATTATTCTCACTGTAAGTGGTCTGAGTGCCGTTGGCTGGGTCAGTACACCACACCTACGAGGTGCGCGGGTTGCACCCTCACTCCCTCTGTCTCAATGATTTAGGTCAAACTGCTCAGATTCGTGTGAGGGCTGGGTTGTGCATCTGTGGGGCAGCCCAGTGGAAGGGACACAACGGCTTTGAGACTCTAAGTCACAGTTCCCTCCTCCTCCTTGCCTTGCTTCATGGGGGAGTGGTCATCTGCTGTAGACCTTTTCCGACTGCAGGCTACCTACTCTCTGTGTGCTGGCTTCGCTCAGTCAGCTGGCCAATGCATTAGGCCGGAACCAAGGATCTGGCTGCCTGATCCTTCCTCATTCTGCCCACCTCCTCAAGGAAGATGTACAGGTTTGCTCGTCCTCCTCCTCAAAGCCCAGGCCTACGGAAGCCGCAGAGGGAGCGTGCAGGTCTTATGTTCGGAGCACCAGCCTCGTTCTGCCCCATAGTAGTTTTAACGTCAGGGTGTTGTCCTTGCGCATGTATCCATGTGGTCTGTACTAGCACTATGAAGCCCAGCTGATGCAAAACAGAAGGTTCTATAGGATCAGGCCTCCACAGAGCTCCCAGATGCAGTAAGAATTATTCTCTTAGGCTACGTCTACACAACATGCTTCTTGTGCAAGAAGCCTTTTGCGCAAGAGTTTTTGCACAAAAATGTCTTGCGCAAGAGCATGTCCATCCCTCAAAGCCCATTGCAAAAGCCATGTGCTTTTGCGCAAGAGTGTCCACACTGCATGGACGCTCTTGCGCAAGAAAGCTCTGATAGCCATTCATAGAATGGCCATCAGAGCACCTGTGCTTTTTCCCATAGGGGTTTCTTGCGCAAGAAACCCCTCTGGAGTATCCACACTTGCCTTTTTGCGCAATAGCTGTAGTGCAAAAAGGAGTTATGCCTCACAAAAGGAGGTTTACCTATGCCAGAAAAAGCCCTCCCCTTCTGCCATTTTACAGTTGATTTACTTGCACAAAAGCATATTTGAGGTGTGGACACTCCACGGCTGTGTCTACACTGGCACCCTTTTTCGGAAAAGGGATGCTAATGAGACACAGCGCAATTGCAAATCCGTGGGGGATTTAAATATCCCCCGCGGTATTTGCATTTACATGGCTGGCGCTTTTTCCGGCTCGGGGTTTTGCAGGAGAAAGCGCCAGTCTAGAAGCGATCTTGCGGAAAATAAACCCTTTTCCGCAAGATCTCTTATTCCTACTTGAAAGTTCACTTGAAAGTAAGAATAAGAGATCTTGGCGAAAAGGGTTTATTTTCCGCGAAGATCGTTTAGACTGGCGCCCGCAAACCCCGAGCCGGAAAAAGCGTAGTTATGTAATGGAATACCGCTGGGGGATATTTAAATCCCGCTGGATCTGGTACCGCGCTAGGTTCCCATTAGCATCCCTTTTCCGGTGGCAAAGCAGTGTAGGACATTAGGCCTGACGGAGCTTAGCAAAACAGCTGTTTTTGCACAAAAACCTTGCAGTGTAGACGTAGCCTTAAGGATCAGCAGGGCAGGATCCTAACTCTGAACAGTTTTTATCCACCCCAGTTAAATAATACAGGTTGGACCTCCCTGGTCCAGCATCCTCGGAGCCTGACTGGTCCTGGATGAGGGAATTTGCCAGACAACGGGAGGTCCCCTGACACCAGCCCTTCAGCCCACTGCCCCTCCCCACTGCTGGTTCCTTTGGTCCAGCCAGGCTGCCTTCTGGCCAGCCCCAGCCTCAGCTCCGCTATCTGCTGAGTGGCACGTGACCGGCTGCTCTGGTTCTGCCAGGCTGCCGTAGCCACGGCCAGGTTTCACCTCCTGGGCTGCTGCATCCACAGGCCCAGCCCTGCTGCTTCCCCTTCCCGGGCTGCTGTGGCTGCAGCCCTGGCCCTACTGCTGATAGGCTGGCAGCCCTAATCATGCTGCCGCCGCCATCCAGGCAGCTGTGAACCTACTGCCGCTGCCCAGGACATTACGGCCTGCTGCTGCTGCCAGGGCTGACGCAGCCCCAGCCAGGCTTCCCCTCCTGGGCAGCCACAGTCCCGGCCCCACTGCCAGGCAGTAGGCAGCCCAGATAGTGCTCCACCGCTGCCCTGGCTGCTGCGGCCCTGCCACCACCAGACTCAAGGGGCTCCCAGCTGTTGGCCCTCCTGCTCTGGGGTTCTCTCATCCAGGAGCATCAGTGGTCATGCCGGACCATGGATGTTGCCAGGTGAGAGAGTCCTGGTTAAGGGAGGTGCAATCTGTTATAACATCTAGCTCTTCTGTAGCTCTTCGCATCCATAGCTATCAAAGAACTTCACAAGGGTGGTTAGCTCCTGCGATTCCCTTTTACCTACAAAGAAACTGAGGCGCAGAGGGGGCATGATTTGCCCAGGGTCATCCAGCAGGTCAGGGCAGAGTTAGGAAGCCAGCTCTCCTAAGGCCCAATCCATTGCTCTGCCCACTAGACTGCACTTGCCTCAGTCACTCCGGCCTAGTTTCACTGTTCACTTTTGGCTGGCTTTCAAAAAGTGTGACTTAGAGGCACTAAGCCAAGAATTTCTTAAGCAAAATTAAAGTTGCAGCACAGTTTAATTAAGCAGTTAATTAAAGTGCGCTCTGGTATTCAACAGCCTCTTGGAGACTTAGGAGTTGATAAATACGTGTCTGCTGCCTTATTTTACATTCCAGCCCTGTACTTTAATTACCATCCTTTATTCTCTTTGCAGCTGAACACTCCTAGAGCTTCAGTCCTGTTTACAAATGCTCTTTTGTGCTGCACAGCGATGTTGTTACTTTTTGCCCTCTAGATGATGCCAGGCATTGACTAGGATGCAAACCTGAACTAAGAATTTTCTGCCAAGCAAATCATGTGAATCCCAAACAGTTTACAAGACAGTCTCCTAAGGCAGTCAGTTCACAAGAGAGTGCATCCAGGAATTGGCCAGATAATTCTCCATGGGCATAGCAGAATGGGGCTATGAACACTGCAGGAGCAGAGGACTTTTCCTTGTGTGTATTTAACCCACCATTTCACTCCACCAAGTTTCATGTGGAGTGTGTGACTATTCGCCTTACACTGTGAACATGTATAACATACACTGTATCTAGCTTTGTTATAGCCAGGTTGGTCTCATGGCATGAGACAAGATGGGCAAGACAATGTCTTTGATTGGACCAGCAAATTTGATGTTGTTTCACCTGCTTTGTCTCTCTAATTGAAGTCACTGGACTAGGACTAGCATCGGAAGATCTGCCCTTTTCTGTTTCAGGGAATGTCTAGAATTTGGAAAGCTGGAGACAACTTAATGTTTCTTTAAGGACTTTTAATGGCACAGGTGCTTGCCTGCAAACAGGTTTTTCTTTCCAGCATGAGAGAATTAGTGCTTCCCTTGCTAACTGTGGGCTAGATGGGACCAATAGGCCCAGGGAAAAGTAAAGGGTGGTGTGGAATCTCACCTCTGCAAAGGGAGCATCGGGAGACAGAACAGCTCCATGAACTCCCAGCAAACACTGGGGCTATGTCTACACTCGCGGCTTCTTGTGCAAGAAATATGCAAATGAGGCTAAGCATGGAATATTGCCGAGCCTCATTTGCATACCTAATGAGCCGCCATTTTTGCAGAAGAGGCTCTTGCACCAGAAGGAGCTGTCTACACTGCCCCTTCTTGCAGTGTAGACACTTCTACCCTCTTGCGCAATGCCGTTATTCCTGAAAATAATACTGTAGACATAGCCTGGGAGAATGCATCTGCTACTACACCCTGATAGGAGGTGAAACCTGCACCCCAGGTGTGATTGTTTTCACTCCCTGGGTCAGTGCGTAGGTGTGAGAAAGTCCACAGGGCTGCCTCTTCCCCCTTTGAGGTGCTGTGAATACCTGGGGAGATTGGGCTAGAGATAAGTCCCTGAGTTCCCCTGAGCGCAAGGACTGCCAGTCTGCCTTCCTCTTATATGTGCTTCCCAAGTAGGTGTGTGTGTGTGTTCATTTCCTGGTACTCTCCCCAAACACTGTATGATGGCCAGACAGAATCTAGGTAATCTTAAGGGCCAAATTCTTTCATTCCCTGGTTCCTGTTTTCTAATCCACCTTTTGTGCATGTAAGCGAACTCAAAGTTGGGCACCCTGCTACCCTGTTTCCATGCCCACTTGTGCACATGCAATGGGCAGGCATCATCTATTGTGTTTACAAAAATGGAAATGCAAAATTGGGGGTTGGAAGGGAACGTGCAACCAAGAAAATGACATAACTGGGTACCTCATAGACAATTTTTCCTCCAAATAGTTGAGCGGCTGAGCCATTAAGAAGTTGGAAGTAGAATTTCACACTCTTAACAAGCATTGCAGCAGTAAACAGTTCTTTGATGCTTCTTTGACATCCATATTTTCTCATTCATCAGTGCTCTGTTGTGCTTGGAAATCACACAAACAATAGAGAAATATACATTTATGACAGAAAATGAGGCTGGTTTCAGTGTTATGGCATCCAACCTGACACACGCTTGTCGAAATGACTCCCATTCCCGGTCATACTCTTCTAGATAGAGATCCACACCACTCATTGATTCTATTGGTGTCACTGAGAAATGTGATCACAGATCATCAAGGACACCTGACCTTTACAATTGAGAACACATTTCCAAATGAAACCTCAAAACGTAAGTGCCTTAAATTCTGCTTGAAGTTCGGGTCATGTGCAAATTGGGAATGCAGCGTTTTGCTCATCCCCTTACACTTTGTATAAGCAATTTTGAGTATTTGCATGAACTTTGAATTTAACAGTTTTCACTTTTGGAAAGCCAGACAAATTTATACTGTTGAATAAGCAGGTTTTTAAAGTGTGCTCATTTGATGGCAAATATTTTAACCAGAATCAACTGGAGAACTCTACAACTGAAAACACAAGATGCTGAGGCTTTAGATAAGGAGCCAGACTCTCTAGCTCAGAGCTGGGACAGACTCTTGTGCTATGCAGCTTTTGCACAAACAGGAACATCTAACGCACATTGGCCAGTGGGTTACACTAAGATTGAACCCACTTTGGAAATCAGGCTTCAGGGGCACAATTCTGGACTCAGCTGATTTCAGTGGAGTTGCATTGTGTTTACAGAGATGTAAAGGAGATTAGAATCAGGCCTGTTTCACCAGATTCACTGGCTTTCGGGTGCTCTGGAGATGGAAAGCTGTTGTAAACTTGATTTAACTTGCCTACTGATCCAGGTGTAGGAACTGCTTCTCATCAGAGTGGAGCAAGTGCAGTGCTGAGTCTGGCCCTATATGTTTTAATGTGCTATAACTGGCCTGACTTTCCCTAGTAGCAACACTTCAGTGAGCATAAGAAAATATTTTGATTAGAGATTTTGCATAGTCTTACTTTTATTGTAAGCGTGTGGTATAAAAATGCATGTTTAGATTTGTTTTTTAAATATAGCATGTGCTGCTTCCTGATACTCATCTGTTGGTGAAAACTGCTACAGGTACAAAATTTTAGGAAAGTTGGTTAATTTTTACCAAAATTGATGAATTTTTCTTGTCACATGGGCTAATAATGGGAAGTTCATAAAATAAGTTTCCTTCCACAAGAATGGGAGACTCTTCCAGCATCCTATGTCACACAGTGATTTTCTTATGAGATTTTTGAGATTAAAAACATCCACCTTTGTGAGTTCTTCACAATTCTAAATCAGATGAAAGACTACTTAGGGCATTCACCACTGCTATACAATACAACTAGAGCCATTCTGCTTGAACAGAAAACCATAATGCAGACTCCCAATGCGCTTATCACACCATGTGGAAGATAAATGTGTCATTAATAATTTTATGATCAGAGTTGTATCAAGAAATACATTGATTTTAAGGAGTGACATTTAGCAGATTGAGCAAAAATTCCCCCCGAACACAAGAAATTCAAAATGCCAGTTTCTGCTTTTATGTAAAATGCATCCACATCCACATCCAAACAATCTAAGGATTTAAATTCTTCCCGGACCCTACTCTTACCTTTCTCTCTGTCGAAGCATTTATGCAATGCTCATTGCTGTGGTAACCATGTTATTTCCTTTTAGTAAACAGAGTCTATCTGTTTGAACTACAGTAAGCTACAATTAATATCTATGCTGCCAATTTCTCCACTTGGATTCTTCCCTCTCCTTTCTAAAACCATTTACAAGCAGCAGCACAAACCTTAAGGTCAAGTGCAGTGTCAACAAGACAGAGTAATTTGCTATTGTGTGACTCTGATTATTAATACTGTCATGTATTGGAGTTCTTGGTTTTCTGTACCATATTGCAGTTTCAAACCGACTTTCATACTGGTTAAACAATCATAACATCTTTGAATAATTTCTTTCTGTTTCTAGCAGCATAGAGAGCTTTTTTTTAAGGCTGTATGCACAGCATGCACAACTTAATTTGAAATAATAAACCCTCTGGGGCACCTGGCATTGGCCGCTGTCGGAAGACAGGATACTAGGTTGGGTGGATCTTTGGTCTGACCCAGTATGGCCATTCTTATGTTGTTTTAGTAATATAAAATTGCATTAGGACAGGTTCATTTTTCATGGCATGTTGAAATTGGGCCCCATCTAAAGAGCAATGGCCATCATTCCATTGTCTTCTATGTAGTTTGGATCCAGCTAACTTAGTTGTAGCCACTCTTGGACTTACGATTTTTCTCAAAAAGCCAAAAATGCATTCTAGTGAATGTGTGTGTCCTGGGCTAAATTCATGCCTGGTGTAATTCCATTCACTTCACAAGAGCAACAGTAGGAATGAACTCAGCCGGTTACACTTGACCCTTCATTTTTGTGTCCTTGTCTTTGATGTGTTTAACCCCAGAAGTAACAAGGAGAAAAGCAGTAAAAATAGTCACTTGGCCCCATATATTCAAATAGAAACACGGCAGAAACGCAGCAAGATAAGTACTAAGGGACGAAAACAGCCATCTGAGCAACGTTTCACCTATATTTCCCATCAGTAGATGAGACTGGCCAGCGATTGAGATACCGCAGTTCCAATAAAGCACAGACCTGGGCTGAGGAGGTTTATGGAGGACCACTTCTTGGCATCTTTCTCAGCGGTCTTCAGTTAACTCAGGCATCTAACCCTAGACGCGTGGTTCTTATTCTGATTTTATTTACACTGGTTTAGCCTGGTGTGGCTCGGCTGGAGTTGCTCTTGATTTACATGTGTGGAAGAACACAATCAGTCCATGGGGTCTTGGTTGGTTGGGAAAGAAAAAGGAGCTGGGGGAGGAAGTCTTTTCCCAAAATATGTTTGGTTTGGTGTGCCCGCCCCGCACTCCACCCATGCCTGTTTTATTGTTTGCTAGGATGGCCTGGAGTGGCAACCAAGCTTTTCCAGATACTGTCTGAACATCTGGACTGTGGTGACTATCCTTTCTCTACTGTGTTTCTCTAGACTGTTTGTTTGTAGCCGACAGCACAGGACTCTGTGCATCCCTGTAGAGATGTTTTCTTCTTTACTGTTCTGCATTCACAAGCTGCAGCAACAGAACAGCCAGCCAGATATCAACTCCAACATCTCTTCTGTCCCCCAACCTCTATCTCCCTTCCCCCACTTTTTTTTTTTTTTTTTGTAGATCTTTAGGTTGGGTTTCTGCATTTGAACCATTTGTCCTAAAAGCTGGTGATGGAGAACTAACAATGACCTAATTAACATTCTGGTTCCACTGCCATGGCATGAAAGAGTCAAAATTAGAGTCCACAACCTGGACCCTTAAAACTTCACATTTGGATAACAGGAATGGGGCTAATGCACAAAGTTCAGTGCTGAATCTGCTATTTGGAGTTGGTCCATGCCTGTCTCTCAGTGACAATTTAACTGGGTGTAATGGGGTGGCACTCATCTCTCGCGAGGGCCCTGTTTGGCCCAGCATGGGTTCCTGCCTATATCTCTCAGTTCGATGCTGAAAGTGTTTTTGGCAATTCAGCCCGCTGGCCGAGTCACTCTTAGGGTGCGTCTACACAGCACCCCAAACTCGAAATAAGATATGCAATTTGCATAGCTCAAATTGCGTATCTTATCGCAAATCTATTTCGAAATAGCTTATTTTGAAATTTGGCGCATCTACACAGTGTCAAATTTTGAAATAACGTGCTATTTTGAGCCATCCCTTATCCCTCGTGCCACGAGGTTTACCAGGACGGCAAAATAGCACGCCTGTTATTTTGAAAAATATTTGGAAATAATGGGCGGCTTGTGTAGACGCTGGGTAGCTATTCTGAAATAGCCGTGCAGTGTAGACGTACCCTTGAATCTCAACCCCTTCCGGGGTACACCTCTTGCAGGGGTCCAACTTGGTGCCTCCTGTAGAGTGTCTCTGAGTCTGTTTCTCAGTCTGTTGCCCTACTCCAGATGAGAATGGTGCCTCCAGGACTTTCCTTCCTGGAGACAACTCCTTCGCCCTTAGCTCAGGGCTTTATCTTCCTGTTCAAAGACTCTAAGCCAGGGCTACTCAACATGCGTCCCACAGGCCACATGCAGCCCACAACCCATTTGTTTGCAGCCGGTGGTGCAGTTTGGGTTTACGCAAGGCTCAACACGAGGCCTGCGGGTGGGATTCTTTGAACATGGCCTCCACTGGGAACACGCTCCGCAACAGCAAGGCATCTCCCAGGCGGGGTGAGCACTGAAAGATTCAAGCGGACAGGCTGGTTAGAATAGACGGGTACAGGGTGTCAGCGTTCCTAGACCCCAGGGAGGAGGTTCTGGGGGCATTGTGGGAAGTGCTTTGTATTCATGCCTGTCAGTGCGAAAGATGCTATTTGAATATATTTGCATATATATTTGCATCTCTGTGCAACCACACTTAAGTTGCGGCCCTCGGCATGTGCTATGAGTATCATTGTGGCCCCGGGGATTCCAAAGTTGAGTAGTCCTGCTCTAAGCAGTGCTCCCCACAGAGCTGTCCATAGTGCTGCTGCTGCTGCCACTGCCTCCTCAGGCCAGTCAGTTACTCCTGGTCCTCTCTTCCCTCCAGCCTGGACCGCAACTGCACTGACTCTGGTGCTGCAGCTTCTTATAGAGTCCTTCCTAGTCCCTGATTGGCTGGTTTCTTCCCAGCCCTTCTAGCAGGCCTGGAGGACTTCTCAATGGCTCTTTCTAGCCTCAAGACCTGATCCACCCCATTACAATTGTTATTAGCAATGTGACAGGGCATTTGCCCTGCACTGGCCCTTTAAAGGCAAAAGCCCAGACCTGAGCAAGGGCTGAGAGCAAAGCCCCTTCTTGCGCAAGAAAAACCCTCTTGCGCAATGCCACTACGCTGATTTTCAGGAATAAGGGCATTGTGCAAGAGGGTTTTTCTTGCGCGCAAGAAGGGGCAGTGTAGACAGCTCCTTCTGGTGCAAGAGCCTCTTCTGCAAAAATTAGGTATGCAAATGAGGCTCGGCGATATTCCATGCTTAGCCTCATTTGCATATTTCTCGCACAAGAAGCCACGAATGTAGACATAGCCCTGGAGGGGAGAGGGAAAACTGACTGCTGCTCTAGACAGAGATTAGTAGGGACCTGACTGCCAGGGAAGTAGGAGGCTTCGTGGAGGTAGAGCAGTGTGGGGGAAGGCAGGCAGGCAGGCAGGCAGGGCTGGGAGGGCGGAGGGCTCTGGCCAAGCAAGTGTAACCCACATAGCTAGTGTGGTTACTGAGCAATGCAAGTGGTACCTAGACCACAGCAACAGTTAAGATCAAGAGACCTCTACAGCATGGGCTGGGAGCCAGCTGGCTTTTAGCTCAGAGGGTAGAGTCTCCTATACACCGCTTCGGAGGTCCCAAGTTCAAATCCGCCTGGTGGCGGTTACACAAGCTCCTAGGCTGTAGGGCCTGAAGCAAGGCCAGAGGCTACTAGGACTGCAGAGAGGCAGGGGTAGCAGGTTCACACCCCTTTGCCAGTGATGAGTGGCCATTCCAGACTGCAGTTTGCCCCTGAGGTAGGAGCTAGATGAAGCCTGGCAGTGGGTCACTGAGGCAAGGTGGGTACAGGGAAACTGGGTGTTCCCTGGGAAAAGAACAGGGTGTCCCTTGGGAGGGGAGGACCCTGCAGTACAAGCAGGATAAACACCAACCCCTGCTAGGGGGGTCAGACACTGGAGTGTGCACTGCCAGAGGGTCGTGTCCGGAAGAGGACGCTGTGGTCAAAGAGATAACAGGGAGACACCAGCTAGAGGGAGGTGTCCAGTGAGCCAAACAAGCTAATTCCCAGGGCTGGAGGCGCTATGGTGGTGAGTCTGCCCCATGACTAGCAATAGTAGACTTGGTACGGTGCCATGAGTAACAAACGTCCTACCTCTATGCTGTCATCTAGATCTCACTATACACTGGAATGTGATCAATGTAAGCAGATCAGCAGTGACCAAAAAGTTTGTTGTTAGAGGAAAATCCCAAACAATACATTTTTCAGGCATTCACTCCAGCTTCACACTGTGGCTTCAATCCTTTCACTTGTAAATTTCTGGGGCCTAATTCTGATCTCACTTACACCAGCTGTAAGACTGCTGATTTCGGAGGCATTGCTCTTGATTTACTTCAGAGTAACTAATGGGAGAATCAGGCTCTTTGTTTCTGATAGCCAGTTGTCTATGAAAAGTAGCTATCTATCTACAGCTAGGAGAACTCCATTCTTCCATGTTACTGTACCAGTCATTTCACAATTGTATCTTGCACTCTAAAAATGAACCATTTAACCTAGAATAAGAGCCAAGGATGGTAAATTCCCATTTCACTGTAGAGTTGGCCTACAGTTCTTCTTTCTATTACTATACTTTTTTTTTTTTATCATGGACAGTGAGGCACTTGCCAAATAGTCAGCTGTTGAACCAATCATAGTATTATACATTCCACTGTTAGCAAATGTTATAGCTGAGTTTGCAGAACGGTTTCCATTAGAACACCCTAATTCCAGGAGTTCATAATTAGCCTTAAGGGGGGGAGTGGGACCATCTCCAAATGAACAGGAGCAGGGGCTTAGGCAAGAACTGGAAGTGGTCGGGAATTTTCCAGTGAAACTTTTTTTGTCAAAAAATGCTGATTGGTTGAAGCTGAAATTATTTGTAGGGAAGGGGCCAGTTTTGACTTTTTTTTCTTGAAATTTTTTCCCACTTTTTGAAGTGAAATGTTTCAACATTTTCTGGACAAAACATTCTGACATGCAATAATGCTCAACGCCTAGCACCTCCCACTGGGGCACTAGGTCAACATCCACTGAACTGAGCTCTTCTGGAAATCTGGCCATTTATTTAGATGCCTACATGGGAGCTGAGCTTGTGAAAGTTCAGGTCATGAGACCCTGTCCTTCTCAGCTTCAAGGGGACCAAGATCAGCCCCAACTAATAGTCTTTGTAGTATGAAGTTCATCCCTCTGCAGAGGGCCCATTTATGGCCTAGACACTACTTAAAATAGTATTCAAGACCATAAAATCATAGACTCCTAGGATTGGAAGGGACCTCAAGAGGTCCTCTAGTCCAATCCCCTGCACTCATGGCACTACGTATTATCTAGAAAAGGGGTGGAGAACCTTTTTTTCAGTTAGGGGACACACACCAGTGAGAAAAATTAGTTGGCTGCTGAGGCTCCAGGCTCACAGCAGTCACTGCCCAGTCCACTGGGGGTGCTGAGGCTTGGGGTTGCAGGTGCTTGTCCTCCAGCCCCATGAGTGGCGGGAGGTGCTGAGGTTCACCATGGGCCAGATCCAAGTAATGTATAGGCCTGATCTGACCCATGGGCGGTAGGTTTGCCACCCCTCTGTTAGATAATCCCTGACAGGTGTTTGTTTAAACTGCTCTTAAAAAATCTCCAATGATAGAGATTCCATAACTTCTCTAGATAATTTATTCCAGTGCTTACCCTTCCTGACAAAAAGTTTTTTCCTAATGTCCAACCTAAACCTCCCTTGCTGCAATTTAAGCCCAGTGTTTCTTGTCCTATCCTTAGAGGATAAGGAGAACAGTTTTTCTCCTTCTTCCTTACAACAATCTTTTAGGTATTTGAAAGCTGTTATGTCCTTTCTCAGTTTTCTCTTTCCAAACTAAACAAACCCAATAGTAAACCCAGTATTATTTCATAGGTCATATTTTCTAGACCTTTAATATTTGTTGTTGTTCTTCTCTGGACCTTTTCTAATTTGCCAACATCTTTCCTGAAATGTGACACCCAGAACTGGACATAATATTCCATTTGAGGCCTAATCAGTACAGAGCAGAGCAGAAGAATTACTTCTTGTGTCTTCCTATAACACTCCTGCTAATACATTCGAGAGGGCACGTCTAAACTACATTCTTCTTCTGAAAGAGGAATGTAAATGAGCCTGACTGAAAATGAAGCTTGGATTTACAAATCTCATGCTTACTTTGCATAATTGCATAAGTGCTTTTTCGAAAAAGGGTTTTTCGAAAAAGAAACCACAGTCTAGATGGGGTTCTTTTGAAAAAAAAATCCTTTTGAAAGAACCCATACTTCTGAAAAAATGAGGTGTACAGGTTCTTTCGAAAAAGGGTTTTTTTTTTTAAAAAAAGAACCCCGTTTAGACTGGTTTCTTTTCTGAAAAAGCGCTCTCACGCGATTATGCAAATGAAGCGTGTGATTTGTAAATCCGCGCTTCATTTGCATTTTCAATCGGGCTCATTTACATTCCTCTTTCGGAAGAGGAATGTAGTTTATACATAGCCAGAATGATGTTCGCTTTTCTTTCCCCACAGTGTTACACTGTTGCCTCATATTTAGCTTGTGGTCCACTACGACTCTCAGATCACTTTTCTCAGTACTTCTTTCTTTCCCACTTTGCATGTGCTCAGTTGATTGTTCCTTCCTAAGTGGAGTCCTTTGCATTTGAATTTCATCCTGTTTACTTCAGACCATTTCTCCAGTTTGCCAGATTAAGAATTATAATTCTATTTTCCAAAGCACTAGCAACCCCTCCTTGCTTGGTATTATCCTCCAACTTTATACGTGTAGTCTCTATGTCTTTATCTAAATCATTAATGAAAACATTGAACAGAACCAGACCTGGAATTGATCCATACAGAACCCTACTCATGCTCTTCCAGTAGGACTGTGAACCATTGATAACTACTCCCTAGGGATAGTTTTCAAACCAGTTGTGTACCCACCTTATAGTAGTTCCATCTAGATTGTATTTCCCTAGGTCAGTGGTTCACAAACTCTTTGGCCTGTGGCCCATCCTGTTCAACGCAGACCTTTCAGCAGATCACCAGCCAACCAGCCATGATGACAAAATGGGTGCAGGAGGGGGTGGGAGTATGGGGTCTGGCCAGGAGGTTGGTGCAAGAGCAGAATGGGGGTGGGGCTGGGAAGGAGAGAGGATGCAGGAGGAAGGTGGGGGGTCTGGGAAGGAGGTAGGTTGCAGGCTGAGGATGGGGAGCTGGAGAAAGGGTGGGTAGGGGGCTGCAGCAGTGGAGTGCCAGCACAGACTCCCTTCTGCAAGGGGCGTAAGCCCTGAGTCTGTGGCCCATCTGCAAGATGGTCATGGACCACACTTTGAGAACCACTGCCCTAAGTGGAGTTAATTGGCATTGGACTTTGTGCTGGCCCTTAACACAAGGTTGGCTCTTATATTTAATGATAGTGTAACTACCACCAGGCAGATTTGAACTTGGGACCTCTGAAGCTTAGTATAGGAGCCTCTACCCTCTGAGCTAAAAGCCAGCTGGCTCTTAACCCACACTGTAGAGCAGGCATGTCAAACTGGAGTTTGGAGGGCGGCATGTGGCCTGATCGAAATTTTTTGAGGCCCCCAGAACATTTTTTATAAAAGAATGAAGTGCGGCCCATTGGCTGCTCAGAGCATGTGGCTGAGTGCCTGCTCACAGCCAGCCGGTTGCTCTGCATATGCACTCATGGCTGGCTGGGCGCTCTGCGCTGGGCTCTCTAGCAGGCGCTCGCAGCAGGCCGGGCCGCTCTGTGCACACGGCCGGCAGGGTGCTCTGTGCTGGGCACTCCAGCAGGTTCTCACAGCTGGCCGCTGTGCTCACGCCGCCCCAGTGCCTCAGGCAGCAACATCGACTCTGGGACCCAGGTATTAGGTTGGAGGGGGAGGGGCTGGGAAAGCCTGACTCTGGGGAGGAGGGGCATTAGGTTAGGGGCTAGCTCTGGGGAAGGAGGAGGCATTAGGTTGGGGGCCTGGCTCTAGGGGAGTGGAGGGGGATTGGGTTAGAATGGGGGTATGGGAGTGCCTGGCTGTGGGGGAGCAGAAGGGGTTATTTTGTTAATATTTTGGTTTTTATTTATTTATTCCCAAATAAAATCACAAAATGTATATTAATTTTATATCCATAAATATGTCAATTTTTTGCAATTGCATGAATAATTATATCTTTATGCAAAATCTCAACCTTACAAAGTATCTTAAATTTTCACAGAAGCCTGTTCTATTTGATTAACCACGGTCTATACTTCTTTTTATTTCAACAAAACAAGTTATGTATCCTATAAAAAATGTAAAAGTACCTTCAATTTATATTTAAATTTAAAATTATGTAAAATTAATTTAAAAATTATGTAATATGAGCAAATAACAATTTTACACATCAAATTATTGTAATATAAAATATACCTAAAACATAATCTATAATAATAACAACTACGACTTAAAGGGTTGCCTAGGGTTGCCTTGTGACTGGTACTGGTGCCCCTTCTGCCTTTTTTTTTTTTTTTTTTTTTGCGCTCTACAAACCATCTGGGAACCCTAGGTGGCCCTGAAAACTATTAGTTTTCATTTGTGCAGCCCTCAGTAGGCTTCGAGTTTGACATGCCTGCTGTAAAGGTCTCTCGGGCTTATCTGTTGCTATGGTCTAGGTGCCACTGAATGGGACAGTGAACCACACTAGGTGAGTGGGTTACACAACAAGCCGAATCCTGTGTAAACTAGAAAACCATTGTCCTCTGCTAACTCTGGGGCTGTGTCTACATTGGCACCCTTTTCCGGAAAAGGGATGCTAATGAGACAAGTCGGAATTGCAAATGCCGCGGGGATTTAAATTTTCCCGCGGCATTTGCTAATTATAACTGCGCTTTTTCCGGCTCCGGGCTTTGGCGGAAAAAGCGCCAGTCTAAACAGCGGCTCTTGCAGAAAATAAAGCCTTTTCGGAAGATCCCTTATTCCTGATTTTAAGAGGAATAAGGGATCTTCCGAAAAAGGCTTTATTTTCCGCAAGAGCCGTCTAGACTGGTGCTTTTTCCGTCAAAGCCCGAGCCGAAAAAGCGGCATGTTCATGCAAATGCCGCGGGGAAAATTTAAATCCCCGCGGCATTTGCAATTCTGACTTGTCTCATTAGCATCCCTTCTCCGGAAAAGGGTGCCAATGTAGACACAGCCTGTATGTTCTGTTTGTGGGATAAACTCTCTGCAGGTGTTAACAGAGTTAAGGCTGCTGCCCCAATTTACACCACTGGGAAATTTGACCCCCCTCATCTTGAGTCCTCTTTTGTTTTTGTAACCATTGCTGAATGTAAAGAGCAGTTCTGGGAGGACATAACTGCAGCTTCCCAGTTGTTGCTACCAAGTGTAAATGATGAGTAAAGAAGCTAAAATTGCTTTTCACAACTGGAAATATTTAAATTTCGTCAATGCAGAGTTAGCTCCCTCCCTTCCCCAATAAGGTATTTTTATGGAAAAAGCTCATTGTGTAATTGACAATTGCACATGCTCTGTATTTAGAGTCGAGCTTTCCAATGGGGTATCTATCATGTGCGCTCACATGCTCACAGTTAAATAATAGCCAGCTACTGTATATTGGGTAAAACAAACAGACTTGCAACAAATCAGCTGACACAGGAAAAGACAGTGTGAGTCGGAGCACTGAAGCGTGTTACTGACTCCAGGCAGAGCAAATCAGCAGGAGATTGCACTGCAGCAGATGGTCTTTGTTTGATTAGGGAAAAGCCCTGAATTAAAATCAAAATGTAAAAACGCAGGTTGAAAACTTAGGTGCTGTCAGTGTTCTTCTTTAATCTATGTTTGGAGAATAAATTGTTGCCCAGCTGTCTGGGCTCTTGGGAGGACTTGGAACCTGTACTTAGAAGATTTTATTCCTTTGACATGGAGTATTTTTGTTATGTCTAATCCCCCGTGGGATCAATTTTTCCTCCATTGCATCTGTGCATCCTCTGGGATGGCAGTGGGATGCCACTGATGTAATGGAGAGGAGACTTTGGATCATTTTGTTTACTTTTCTGCAGTGCGGACACAGTAGATAGGTTGCAGAAGATTTTGACTGCAGTTCTGTGCTGGCAGAACTCCAGATTCTCCATATGGATTTTCTGTGGAGCGATCTGTGGATCGCACAACTGCGACTCAGCTCAGAGCCTCCTTTACTAGTTTGTTCTTGTGAAGTTGCATAATAGACACTCAGCTACTGGTGTGGCAACTTAGGCAATACAAAGCAGCCAGAAAACTGTCTTGAGGGAGCAGATGAGGTTTCCCCTTATGGCATAAAGGTGGCATATCCGCTTCCCTCCCTGACATACCCCCTACATGAAGGGATATGTTGGGCTCAGCAAAGTGGACTGGGGGCATGTCTGAGAGAAGAACCAGAATGTACTGAGCTTCACCCAATCTCTGGTTAATGGACTGGACCCTCAGGGATTGATGCAGCTAGTAGAACTTAGATCAGCTATTAGGCCGTTTCAGCTGCAGAAGCTGGAGTTTCAGGGAAGGTGGGAAGATGGTGGCACAGCTGAGGATTCGGACCTTTGGATGGGATTTCACCTCTAATAGTGTAAATCAGGCTTCTATTCCCTGGATTTGAGAAATTACTTTCTTTTAATCACATGCAAAAAAATTGTTGTTAAGAAATGGGAATATCCAAAAATTGTATCTATGAGAACAGCCATACTGGGTCAGATGAAAGGTCCATCTAGCTCAGTATCCTGTTTTCCAACAGTGGCCAATGCTTGTGCCCCAAAGGGAATGAACAGAACAGGCAATCAGCATGTGATCCATCCCATCGTTTGCTTCTGGCAAACAGAGGCTAGGAAGACCATCCTTGCCCATCCTGGCTATTAGCCATTGATGGACCTATCCTCCATGAATTTACTTACTGACTATACTCGTTCATAAGACAACTTTTTTGGGAAAAAATCCCACTGTGAAGAGTTGGGGGTCAGCTTATGAACGGGTTCTTCCCTAGCCGCAGGAAGCAATGTGGGCGGAAGGACGTGCTGGCTGCCAGCACGGAGCCTGGGAGCTGAGAGGCTCCATGCCTGCAGCCACCACTAGGATCACAGTGGCAGGTGGGCAGGGCAGACTGTATGGCTGAGCTACATGCAGCCAAGGTAGACGCCCAGTGGGCAGGGGCCCAATAGCCAATGGGAGCTGCGGGGAAACAGCACAGGCTGAGGGATGTGCAGGCTGCAGGCACAGAGCCTTTCAGCTCCCATTGGCCGGGAACAGCAAACAGCAGCATGTTCCCTCAGCCCGGGCTGGGACCGGAAGTCTGTATTCTAGAGTTGGCTTATAAATGGATCAGTGACTTTTTACCATTTTTTCTCTAAGTTTTGGGGGGGGGGGCAGATTATAAATGAATGGGCTTATGTTCCAGTATATATGATAGTTCTTTTTTTTAACCCTGTTACAGTGTTGGCCTTCACAACATCCTCTGGCAAGGAGTTCCACAGGTTGTCTGCATTGTATGAAGAAATACTTCCTTCTGTTTGTTTAAACCTGCTGCCTATTAATTTCATTGGGTGACTCTTAGTTCTTGTGTTATGAGAACACACTAACAGCTCCTTATTAACTTCTTCCACACCAGTCATGATTTTATAGACCTCTATCATATCCCCCCTTTGTCGTCTCCAAGCTGAAAAGTCGCAGTATTATTAATTTTTCCTTGTACGGAAGCTGTTCCACACCTGTAATCATTTTTCCCCTTTTCTGAACCTTTTCCAATTTGAATATAGCCTTCTTGAGATGGTGACCACATCTGCATGCAATAATCAAGTTGTGGGCGTACCCTGGATTTATATAGAGGCAATATGATATTATCTGTTTTATTCTCTCTCCCTTTCTTAATGATTCTCAAAATTCTGTTTGCTTTTTTGGCTGCTGCTCCACTCTTTCAGGAGTTTTGTACCTAAAATAATTGCAGAAACCTGACTGTGGAAAAGCAAATGTCAGACTGGAATTAAAACTAAATATTGATCATGAGTCCTATTGGATAGAAACAAAGAGAAATTATTCATCTGACAAATTAAACTATGCAAATTTGCACACTGATTTTAATGAAGAGACAGACATGCAATAGTTTCATTATTCCTCAGGTTTTCTATTAAACTGAATTTGATAGCCGTCTACCATCACAGCTGTTGAGTTTTGCTAAAAGGTTAGTTGATGAATATTTATGATTTTGGGACTCCTTGCTGAAGCTGGGTTTAATATGATACCATTTAAGTGCATACAAATGATTCTTCAGATATCTTAATATAGTGATTGATTTAATCTTGATAGCTTCATCTTTAATCTCAGTAGTTAGCCTGGCATTCTGGTCTGAGGCGGGTGATATGCTAAGTGACTGCTTTGTTTTATTGCAAACACTTTCGTCCATTATTTTGTGGCAATTTGTGGGTGAGAAGCAAGGCTCTGAACAGTTGAAAATCTGGCAGACCTCCCCCACGGAGTATAAAAACACAAATAAAAATGAAGCTGAATTACCCAGACAGAGTTTTGTCATGGAACAGAAACACCACTGTATCAGTAATTAACAGGCATAGTTCTCCGCTCACTGACTCTGCTTAATTGCAGTGATGTTACTGCTAACTTTGACCACACCTGAAGATAGCATGTAAGCATGTTCTTAAGTCCATTCCCATTCAGGACAACACTTACACATGTGGTTAATTTTAAGCATATGCTTCAGTCCCATGGACTTGCACAGAATTCAAGCACATGCTTAAAAATAAGCATAGGCTTAGGTTTTGTCCTGAATAGAGATGCTACATGAATTGGGGCTGTAGAACCTGATTCCAACATTCACTGAAATCAATGGGAGCATTGTCATTGATGTCTGTGGGACTTAGATGGGACTTACGCTGCTTTATGTGAGAGCAGAATCTGGCCCAATGTACCCTTTGAATGTCTTAAATTTTGTTTTCATTTCAGAGCCTTGGAACAAAAAAACGCCCATGCTGAATGTGCATCATGAGACACACATACAAAATTAAAACAAAACTCACCCTCAACACAGAACGTGCTATGGCTCTCCGCACACTTTTGAGAATGATTATTTATCCTGGTCACACAACTGACGTTGCTTGCTGTTATTGGCTATGAGGAATGGTCAAACATCCCCAAGCTCTGGTACCTGAGGGCCATTTGTATTCCTTGCATATCCAACATTGCAATGATTCCTTGGAAAATTTAGAAATGATCGACTAACCCCCACTGATTAATGGTTTCAGGTCAAGGAGGCAGATACTTTCCCCTTGAAATGCTTCTGAACATTTTTTCCTAGATAACTGGCTAGTCATTCAGGGTGCATCTACCCAGCACCCTTAGCTCAAAATACGCTACCCAATTTGCGTATTTCAAAATAGCTTATTTCGTCATTTGGTGCTGTCTACACAGCGCCAAATTTCAAAATAGCTCACTATTCTGAAATGCCCCTTAATCCTCATGGAATGAGGGTTACTGGGATGTTGGAATAAGCTGCCCATTATTTTGAAATAACGGGCTGCTTCAATAGACACGAAATAGCTACTTCAGGATACTTCCAATATCCCAAAATAGCTCTGCAGTGTAGACGTACCTCTCAGAACATCTCCATTCCCCTTTTCTTGTGCAGCCAGAGATCCTTATCATTCAGGCTATGTCTACACTACCAGGTTATTTCAAAATAAGGCTCCTCTAATGTGGACGCGCTACCTCAACTTAGAGCCCCAGGAAGCACTGGGGAGTAATTACTTTGAAAAGCCCTGGGGAGGAGCTATTTCAAAATGTCCACACTACTGCTATTTCGAAATAAGTGTTGTTCCTCATGAAATGAGGGTTTGTTATCATATATATAGTAGCCCAATGTCTGTGACTATGTAACGCTGAAACGCTGGCTGTTCCCTCTGGGCGGCACTGTTGCTTCCCACCGTGGCGCTTGGCTGACTTCTGCACCACTCAGCTGGACCGCCGTGTGGGAGCAAGCAGCGCAAGCGGCTGTTTGGGGTCTGCGCTCCCCATGCAGCATGGGGGTCAGCCGAGCGCCATGGCGGGAGGCAACAGCGCCGCCCAGAGGGAACAACCAGGGGGCGGGGCCTGGACAAACGTGCGTCTCTGACGTCAGGAAAGGGCGCTGGTTTCAAAAGGAGGAAAGTGGAGCAGACACAGAGGATGCGGAGGAGACAGAAAGGAGAACGGAGGAGGCAGAGAGGAGGCGGAGGACAGCAAGAGAGAGAGAGAGTGAGAGAGACGCAGCAGCAGGAGGAGGAGAAGAGAAACATAGAGTGAGAGGTGAGGTGGGAGAAGAGAAAGAGAGAGAGAAGGCGAGGGAGGCAGAAGAGAGCTGAGAGAGAGAGCGGGCGAGGTAATAGAAGGAGAAGAGAGAGAGAGGCAGCTTGCTCCCGTGTGGCGGCCTGGCTGAGCGGCACAGAAATCAGCCGAGCGCCATGGCGGGAGGCGAAGGGGGTTGGGGCGGTGACGTACACGCCCAGGGGGCAGGGCCTGGACGAGCGTGCATCCCCGACGGAGACAGAGGAGAGCGGAGAGAGAGTGAGAGGCAGGAGAGGGAGAAGAGAAAGAGAGATGGAGAGAGAGGCAGAAGGCGGAGGAGAGCTGAGAGAGAGATGGGGAGGCAGTAGGAGGAGGAGAGAGAGAGAAAGAGACACGGAGCGAGAGACCGGAAGCTCAGGAGAGAAGACCGACGTGGAGGAGAGACCTGAAAATCCCGTCTTACGACGGGCTAATTGGCTAGTTCAAAATAAGAAGCCCATTATTTTGAACTCATTTCGAAATAACGGGCTTGCTGTGTGGATGCTGGCCTTGTTATTTTGAAATAAGGGGAGTTACTCCAAAATAACACTGTAGTGTAGACATGTCCTCAGAGTTGGCTGTATCTTTCAATCTGCCTGTCTCAGAGGCACTAGATGGATTCGATCTAATTTGGCCAATCGCTGGCTTTGAAAAGGCAGAGATCCTAAAATATTCTGGCTGCCCTTCGTTGACCCTTAAATTCCAAGCCAGGGACAGAATGTTGGACACTTACTGGGCAAAATCTTGATTTTGTGCCAAATGAAAACAGAATCTGCAACAAAAAGTGATTGTAGTAGCCCTGATCTGCCTCTGCCCTATTCTATTCTGGTTCTTATATTACTCTTATCATATACTTGAGTGCCTTCCTGTTGTCCATTAAACAACGCAACTATCTGTCTGGCTTGTTCTGACTCCCCAGGAGGAGGATGGTGTGTGCAGTGGCGTGGCTTGTTTTCGCAGAATTTTTTTAGTTAAATGTCCATGCTGTTCTGTGCTAGAAGTGGGAGGATGACGCAGTTCACCTAGCGCGTGGTGCGGAAGGTGGTGTGGTTTGTGATGTCCAGGGCTGCCGACAGTGGGGGCAAAGAGGGCAGCTGTCCTGGGGCCTGGCCGTGACAGCCACCGGAGCTCCTTTAAATTGCTGCTGGGGCTGTATGTGTCACAGTTTGGGCGATGCTGAGAGCTGGCTGCTCCTAGCCCCACCCCTTCCACCCAAGGCCCTGCCCCTTCTGGGGGGCCCGGAGCCAAGCATGCCCCACCTTGCCTGAGGCCCGAAGAAGTCTGTCGCCTACCCTGGTGATGCCCCTTCATTCCTGTTCAGGTTCACCAACGGGGGGGGCAAAAGGGGCAGTTGCCCCCGGGCTCAGTGATTCAAAGGGGTCTGGGGCTCCAGCCGCCACCACTGCTGCTGTAGCCCCTGGAGTGCTGCTTTGTGCGGCACTGAGAGCTGGCTACCCTAGCCCCGCCCCTTCTGCCAGCGGCCCCGCCCCTTCCAGGGACACAGAGCTTACCCCGCACTCCCCCCCCCCCAACACACACACACCTTGCTGCAGGGCCCACGGTGGCTATTGGCCCCACAGTTCCTGTTGGATTCATTTCACAGTCTCAGACCAACCTCCAAGAAAGTTCTGTCTCCTGCAGACAGGAGCCGTGCCTTTGCCTCGCACCGTGTGTTGTCATTTATACTGGTGCAAAATGAGTGTGAAATCAGTGATAAGAGGGAAAAATTCCAGTTTGGTAGCATTGTGCACCCATTTTGCATGGCTCTTTCAACCTGGCTTTTTGAACTGGAATGGACGGTTGCTCACTCTCCAGGCACTGACCACGGAAAAAGAGTATTTCTCTGGCTTAGACAAACTCTTTGCATGGAAACATCAGAAGGATGCTCAAAATGACCTTTTCTCATTCCATTGCAGTCTGTGTTTTCTGCATTGCTCAAGCCTCTGTAGAGTGTGTCAGAGAATTATTTACTCCCCGTGCCGGGAAATGTGATGTAATTTTGGGGGTTTGGGCAGGGTTGTCTAGAAAAAAGCTAATCAAATGTACAGTTTCTTAAAATTACCAGTGCATCTGAATAGCAGGATTTGGCTGTAAGTTTAAGTAAACCTGTATAGGTGTGGGTGGGTATCTCTCTTTTTAGACCCCTTTTGGAAGGGGATCTAAGCCATCAGGAGTAAGTCACAAAGGCTGAACATTTCTAAAGTGCCTGTATTGAAATGCATTGGGTTTTGGGTGCCTAACTCCCTTAGGCTCATTTGGAAATACCGGCCAGAGTTACTAAGGAGGCAGTATAGTCTAGGGCAGGCGTGGGAACCTTTTATGGGTCGGGGCCTGCTGGCCCACAGAAAAATCACCCAGGGGCCACACAGAGAATCAAAGAATAAATAAAACAAAACAAAAAACCCCTCCTCACTGATGTGGCCCACCCAACTGAGAAGCAGAAAGACACTCCCCACAGTCCCCTCACACACCAATGCCTGTGGTGGGGCTGGGATAGCAGACCTTATGGGCCTCCCTAGGCTCGGGGGGGGGGCAAAACTGAGGGGGTTCAATATGTGGGAGGGGGCTGCCGGGAAGCAGGCTTATGGTATGGGGTCTGGGCAGGAAGAAGGGTTCAGAGTGGGTTGGGGTTTGGTGCGTCTGGGAGGGTGGTAGGGTGAAGGAGCAGAGTGGAAGTGCAGCGTCTGAGCAGGAAGGTGGGTGCAGGAGAGGGGTGGGTGTGAGGGGTCTACCCGGGAGGGAGGGTGCAGAAGCAAAGTGGGAGTGGGGGGGTCTGGGCTGGATGGGGCAGCGCAGGGCTAAAGCACCAACCCCGGCTCCCCTGATGAAGATGTATATAAAATGATTGCGTCTAAATTAGCGGAACCCCTCAATAAAGAGATCTTGAAGTTATTGTCGATGTCTGAAAATATCTGCTCCACGTCTAGTTGCAATTAAAAAAACCCTAACAATATTGGGATTTATTAGGAAAGGGATAGATAATAGTACAGAAAATATCTTATTACCTCTATATAAATCCATGGTATGCCCACATATTGAATACTGTGTGCAGATTTGGTCACCACATATCAAAAAAGAGATATTGAATTTGGAAAAGATACAGAGAAGGGCAACAGAAGTTATTAGAAGTACTGAACACATTCCATGTGAGGCGAGATTAAAAAGACTGGGCCTTTTCAGTTTGGAAAAGAGATGATTAAGGGGGAGAAATGACGGATTTCTATAAAATCATAAATGGCGTGGGAAAATGGAATAAGGATGTGTTATTTATTCTTTCCCCTAAAACAAGAAGTAGGGATGCATCGACACTGCACCCTAGCTCAAAATAACATGCAATTTGAGCTACGCAAATTGCGTGTCTTATTTTGAAATAGCTTATTTCGTAATTTGGCATTGGCTACACAGTGCCAAATTTCGAAATAACCTGCTATTCCGAAACATCCCTTACTCCTTGTGGAATGAGGTTTACAGGGACGTCAGAATAGTGAGCCCGTTATATTTCGAAATAACGGGCTTGCTGTGAAAATGTGGGGTAGCAATTTTGGGATACTCCAGTATCCCAAAATAGCATTGCAGTGTAGACATAGCCTAGGCGTTGCTCAATGAAATTCATAGACAGCACATTTAAAACAAACAAATGGAAATATATCTTCACAGTCAACCTGTGGAACTCCTTGCCAAAGGATGTTGTGAAGGCCAAGACCATAACAAGGTTCAAAAAAAGAACTAGATACATTCATAAAGACTAGGTCCCTCAAGAGCTATGAGCCAGTGTGGGCAGGGATCCAACACCATGTTCTGTATATCCCTCCCCCCTGTTTGCCAGAAGTTGGGAATGAGTGAGGGGATGAAACATTCAACAACTGCCTATTCTGTTCATTCCCTCTGAAGCTCCTGGCATTGGCTACTATCAGAAGATAGAATACTGGGCTATATCGACCTCTGGTCTTACCCCCATGGCCATTCTGATGTTCTTACATAGAACCCAAATGTATCTGCCCCCTGCGGTAACCCCTCAGACCCCACCCCTCTCTCAGAGCTGAGATACAACCCAGGAGTTGTGATAGGGTCTCTCTGTCTTTCTCTCTCTGCAGAGTTTGTAACAAAGTAAGAATATAGATTAAAATTCTAAACCTACCAGTATCCCTTACGTAACTTACCACAAGATGTCAGAACATGTTAGTATTAGAGGTGAGTGGATTTAATATTTATTTTTCCTTTATATAGGAATGAGATACAGGGCTCTTGTCATCAAACTGCTAAATTATCTGCCAGAAAACTGGAATTTTCAAGTGTCTTAGTAGCCCTTGAAATCAGCAGCAACTGGAGACAGGGGAAGGAGGGTGGGTACTGTCCCTGCCTCTCTCCGCCCCCTTACTCCAGCCTTCCCCACCCCACCTATTCTCTGCATTCCCTGGAGCAGCACAGCCAGGGAGTGGCACAGCGTGGTCTGGTCTGGTATTGCCTCGTTGGTACTTCCAGTGAGTGGTGGGAGGGATAGGAGAGAAGAGGAGGGGGCTGTGCAGTGCGGTGCGGACTCCTGCTGGCTACTGGCTAGCCCCTCCCACTTTGCGGGTGCACTTGGTCCCACACATAATCAGTGCTTGGAATCGTGGCTAAATATGCTCCCCCCACCCCGCCAAAATCTGAAATGACTTCCCCATCACATCCCCTCACCCATTCCCAACTTCTGGCAAACAAGGGGGAGGGATATACAGAACATGGTGTTGGATCCCTACCCACACTGGCTCATAGCCCTTGAGGGACCTAGTCTTTATGAATGTATCTAGTTCTTTTTTGAACCTTGTTATGGTCTTGGCCTTCACAACATCCTTTGGCAAGGAGTTCCACAGGTTGACTGTGAAGAAATACTTCCATTTGTTTGTTTTAAATGTGCTGTCTATGAATTTCATTGAGCAACTCCTAGGCTATGTCTACACTGCAATGCTATTTCGCAATACTGGAGTATCCCAAAATCAGGCCTGGTCAGATCACAATGCCTGGAGCCAGTGTGGGGGAGGAGAGGCAGCCGCAACCCTGTGGGGCAGGTGCAGAGCCACCTCTGCTAGTGAGTGTGATGTGGACTCACTCTCCATCCCCTCCCCTCACTTTTTGTCAGTGTGTTAGGGGTGGGGTGGAAGGATGAGGAGGACCTAGTTTCAGATTTTGCCTCAGACTCCCACAAACCTCTGTGCAGCCTTGAGGTTAAATAATCCGTGTCAGAACCACCTCCTTTAAAGCAAGGTCTTGTAGACAAAATAGCATGGTCCAAATGCCTAGTGCTGTAGCCTGGGGACCAGCAGATCAGGAGTCTCTTCCTGTTTGTACCCCGGATCGGCTGTCTGACCCGGGTTCTATTGCGTCTCCTCCAAGCCTTTGCTCGTCTATGGGTTGTAAATTAGTGACGCGTGGGGCTGAGCTGCTAAATATCAAGGCTGACATTGTGGGCTCGGGGCCATACTTGCAAGGGTCTGTGAAGCCTGGGAAAATAGCTCAAAGGCACAATTTCTGCTGGAGAATTCTCAGGGCAGGAATCCGACGCTGGACACGAAGGGCCGCAGGTAGTGTTGCACCAGTGTAAAGAGCTCAAAAGGCATCCCCTTCTTCCAGCATCGGGCATCTCAGTGCCACTTCCAAGCAGGGGCGGCCCGTGACTATAGGCTGACTCGGCCGTTGCCTAGGGCGCCGCCTTCAATGGGGCACCCGATGATGATGTCACGGGGCGCCCAGGGCACCCGATGATGATGTCACTCCATTGAGAGCCGTGCAGGCGGGGGCGCCGATCGCGTGTTCCACCTGGGGCGCCAGCTGCTGCCGCCCACCTCGGGCCGCTCCTGCTTCAGGGGCGGCCCGTGATTATAGACGGACTTGGCCGTCGCCTAGGGTGCCGCCTTCAACGGGGTGCCTGGGACGCCCGATGATGATGTCACAGGGTGCCCGATGATCACGCCACACCATTGACGGCCGTGCAGGCAGGTGTGCTGATCGCATGTTCCGCCTGGGGCGCCAGCTGCCTTGGGCTGCTCCTGCTTCCAAGTACCCCAAATCAGCAGACTGTGGAGCCATCTCCTTTTGGATTCAGGAAACCTTCCTGCACTTTTCATTCTTTTTAATTTTTCTGTAGCCCTCATTAAAGCCAGGGGGCTTCCATTAGATCCCATCCCCGCCCCCCCAGCTTTCCAGGGGTTAACGCCATTCAGTTACACCTGGTTTACCCCAGCGCAAGAGTGCAATCCAGCCCAACGTGGCTCTCCAGTGTCTTCTGGTGGGGGGGGGGGAGGGAAGGGCATCGATACCCTCTGCTGAAAAAAACTAAGCATAGAAAATGGGAAGGAAATAGAGAAAGTGAATCCACGTTGGCTGGAAGAGCAATTTCTTCTTTACGTCAATGGGTGGTTGCAGTGTTGCATGACTGCCACTAAAGGGCGCTGTGTGAAACTATAAATGAGAATCCCTGCCCTACTCCTATGACTCAAAATGGCAGCTCTTCAGGCCGAAAGAAGCCAGACAATTGGCAGTGCCTCTCTGTTGACGGGAACGCTTTGCCAAGGTACAGGAGCACCCCCCTGGTATTTTTGTTGTAGAACCATGGGCAGGAGGCCGGCTTTGCAGTGTGTCTCCTCCTGCAGTCTCCTCCGGCGCGCCCTCAGCTTTGCAGTGTGTGCCTGTGTTACCCACACACCTAGTGAGGTTCACTGTCCCATGCAGTGGCACCTAGACCACAGCAGCAGATAAGATCAAGAGACCTCTACAGCCTAGACTGAGAGGAAGTTGGCTTTATAGCTCAAGCTGTAGCAGCTCCTATACTGAATCCTAGATTCAAATCCACCTGGTGGTGGTTACACCTGCCACATCCTTAGCTTTGCAGTCCACCTTAGAGAAGGGATGGGCTCTTACAGGACGGGAGTCTGGGCTGATTCCTTTGCACTTTCCCTTCCCTGCCCTCCCCCTTTATGGTGCATTACTTTGTTAGCCCCATTTCACAGTTGGATCAGGTGGGTGTGAAGAGGTGATGGGATGTGTCCCAGGTCACACAGCTAGTCAGTAGAGGAGACAGGGTCAGAACCCAGTCTCCATGCGCCCTGTGGCTTACTCTAATCATTAGCAATATTGCTGCCTCCCTTAAGATAATTGCAATAGCATTGAGACGCGTGTCCCCTCCCTCACTTTCCCTCCCCAAAAGAATATTCGCGTTGTAAAACTACCAAATGTACCTTGTTCGCTGTGTTTTAAATGCAGCATTCCATGCTGCCGTGTTAGCTTCCTGAATCCTCCTCCTTTCTATTGATGGCCTGGGGCAGATTCTGGGGCAGATCCCATGCTTCTAGTGGATTGAGTGTGGCCAGGATTGGTCCCTGGCAAACCTGGGGGGAAAGTGGATGTGTCAGATGAACATGACAGACCTGCACCACCTTCCTGCAGAGCTGCGGGCACACAGGAAAGGGTGAACGATTAAAGCTGTGTGGCGTTGTGCACATGAAGGTGTATGCAGCTATGCAAGGCTGTAAGTTGGAGTAAACCCTTTGCCTAGGCTTCATCCCATGTAAGAGTCGCAAGCAGAGGTGAAAGGAAGCGGGTGTACCCCCTGGTGCACATCTGAGCTGTGGCAAAGGCAAGAGGACAGTACTTGTAAGAAATTTTAAGTTGCTTTCACCACTGGACACAAGACAGAACCTCAACCATTCCTCTTTGCGGTTGGTATTATAGCAACACCTTCTCTATTGGTAGCATCATAGCACTGTCTTTACCCATTGGTTATAACTGCAGAGAGAGACAGGGTACCTAGGCAATGCTATACCCTAATTTGCACAGAGCTGTAACATTACTCGATTTGCTGTCTCTTCATATTAGGCCTTTCAACCATATTGGGAATAAACCTTGGTGAGAAATCAATCATTGTTACCCTTACTGCCTTGATTTACTCCAAGTTTCCAGTGCAGGTTCCAGAAAGGAGGGAAAAGGGTTGTTTTAAAAAGCTTTGTCTGGCTGCAGACGCACCCCTTTGAAAACACAATAGTGCAAAGAGAGAAATGAGTTTAAAAACAAAATTCTGACCCAGCTCGGAAGGGAAATTTAGATTCACACTCCACTGACATTGGCTTGTGTGAGAGCTTTAGAGATGCAGTTCAGAGCCTGTGAACAAAAAACAAACAGTGGGATGCTGCCTGAGCAGGGGGGCTAAAAATGGAGCCAAAGATGTATCATCAATACAAAGTAACAATAGAAAACAAAGTTAGCACCAAGATTCAACCCTGAAGTATTCTTCAGGCATGGTGTTGAAAGGGAGCAGGATTGTTACGTGTAAAGAAGTGGCACAGGACATGCAGTGTGTTTCTGAGCCTGCCAGTATATTGTTGCACAATGCCAAGCAGTTGTGCATATGTATAAAGCCTCAATTAATTACTTGTAGCAACAAAATACCATCCTTCCAGCTAAAACACCCGGCTTCTTGATGAAGGAGGCATATGCCAAGGCTCTGCTGGGAGTCTGATCTGTGAGAATAAATATGCAGTAAAAATAATTGAGGAAAAGACTGGAGATGGGTGGAGATGGTTTTGTCAGAGCATGGAAACATTACATTAGTATCAGAGTAACGAATTTCAGCCTGGTTCATCTACAAAAGCATTTCAATAATCAAGATGCCAGCACAGTTGTGAGACATTGTCACTGCTTTACATTTTCTGTGGACTAAGGGCACTTTTTGTCCAGACCTGAATTAGAAATAAATATTGTAATAGGTGAGTTAAACCTCCCAGAAACCAGAGGATGTAAAAACTGCCATTTATTTGGGGATAAATGTGAGAAAAGTGACGCTCCTTTATGGAGCCAGGTAGTTGAAACAATAGCAGCTGCTATGCAAAACCCAGACACATACAGTAAAACCCAGGGTTTTACTGGGCATTGTTTTGTGAAGGTTTATATGTCTGTGCAAGAAAGGACAGAAAAGTTGAGAGAAAAGAAAGCACCACGGCCACAGAAACATTGGTAGTGAGCCCCTGGGAAAAAGCTAAAAGAGGGAGATTTGGGGCTGACTGATGGCTAGGCATGAAGTTGTGAGCAAAGAAACAGCCTCCCACTGTTTGATTGCTGCTGTGTGTGGGGAAACAGGGCTTCGTGTATTCTTTGTAAATAAACAGCTTGTATCGAAGATGATGGAAGCTGGTATTAATTCCTCCTCCTAACCAAGACCTCTTGCAGCACCTAGTCCATCTCTGGGATGTAGACAGCTCCAGGAGGGGACCGACTACCTGGGGCTGAGCCAAAAGGCCGAGGCTGTTAACACTGGGCTGGTGGACTGAAACAGCCAGACACCGCAGGGCAGAATCCTGGGTCAGTGCTTGGGCCTGGCGTAAGGTTTAGGGCAGGGGTGGGCAAATACCAGCCTGCGGGCCGGATCTGGTCCACCAGAGTTAGCTCCTGGTGGGTCCTCACTGCTATATTTACCTTCATGGCTACAGGTACCAGCGATCACAGCTCCCCTTGGGTGTGCGGATCGCCGTTCCCGAACAGTGGGAGCTGCGGGAAGTGGTGTGCCAGTCTGTGCCACTTCATGCTGCTCCCATTGGCCAGAAATGGTGGTCCGTGGCCAAGGGGAGCCACAATCACAGGTACCTCAGCCGTGCAGAGAAATATAGCAGCAGTAACCCACCAGGGGCTAACTCTGGCTAACACTGCCGCCGTGTTATTGCCCACCCCTGGCTTACGGGGCGCCCTGGCACTGGAATCCCAGTGACAGGCCTCAGTCCAGTTTGGAGCGTTCAGGTGCTGCTGTAATGCAAATAATAAATCTTTCAAACTCTGTTGTTAAAAGCTTTGCAGGAGACCTCATATAGGATCCGGGTCTCCTGTCTCTCGCACTGATGTAACTCCATCAGTGTAATTCCCACCCCTGACTGCTACTGGTGGGAGACCAGAATTAGGCCCATAGTAGGGTTGATCCACAGCTGGTGTAAGCTGTCCTAGCTTCCTCGAAGCCAATAATAGAGAATGGGCCTGAGTCACAAAGTCTGGCTTCAGTCCTGAACTTCCCCAAGGTTTGAAGCTTTATTGACTATAGGGTCTTGGTGAAACTAATCTCCAGTTGCTAAGTGGGAAGAGATCCTGCCCGGTTCTAAGCAGTAAGCCCCCTCTTAGGGTAAATGGGACTTAAACCATAGTTGAAGTGGGTGAAGAGTACTCAGCAGCACCTCATAGACTCAGGACCTGCATTTTTAATTACTGTGTGCCGTTATTATGACGACTTGGCTCAAAGCAAAGAACAATTGCTCCTGTAGGGAAGAATGTTGCAATAGTTCCGTGACACGTACTTTGTGTGTTTGTCTGTCAGACCCACTGACGGGGAAGAGGCAGGGGGCAGTTGTCCCGGGGTCTGGCAATTCAAAAGGGCCCGGGGCTCTTGCTGCTGCTGCTGCCAGAGCACCACACATTCCAGGCAGCGCTAAGGGCTGAGGGTGGTGCTCGCCATACTCTTGGCAGCGCTGAGGGCTGGCTGCCCTTGGAGCCTCCCCCCACACACACCTTGCCCAGGGGCCTATACAAGCTGTCGGCTCCACTGGTGTGTGTGTGATGCCTGTCCCTTCTGATCTGCTGAGCAGGTAGCTAACCTTTCTTTACCTGGGATGTAATGAACATCCTCGGATCTTGGTCCCAGATAACCATTTGCCCAAAGGTGCTCTTACATATCTATTATTTACTGGAGCAGTGGTTCCCAGTCTTTTTGAGCACACAGACCACTTTTCAATCTGTTAAAATTTCACGGAGACCCCTGCTCCCTGCGGGAGAAGAGAAAAAAGAAGAGAAGAGGAAGAGAACAGTAAGGAGTGGGCCCGATCCTTATTTTAAAACTTTCCATGGACCCCCTGCAGTACTGTCGTGGACCACCAGGGGACCACGGACCACAGATTGTGAACCACTGTACTAGAGCCAAATTATCCACAAACTACCATGGTAACCCAAACACACGGCACCTCCGTAGGCATGTGGAAGAAGACCGAAGCTGCACAAACCTTCCACAAACATCACATTGCTTATTTTGGTGTAAGAATTGTGCGTTCTCACCACAGTCTCACTTTCAGTACTGAAAAAAAAACATGGAATTTTCTACTGCTTCACCCCGAATTATCCTGTGCAGCTGCCCTCGTCTTCCAGGTTTGACACAAGACATTCCTGCGCTTGTGGCCTGAAGCTTGCCTCACAGCTTCCATGAAAACGTCAGACTTAAAATAGCACTGTTGTGCATGCATCAATCCACATCAATTTTCTTATAGGCTACCCCCCGATCTGGCCGTGTCTGAGGGCATGGGGCTGGCACAGATAAGTAGAATCAAATGCAAAGAAGGTTTTTCCAGTCACAAACACCTCAGCTACATAGGATCTTTCTACCATGAGGTAGACTGTAGATTCAAGGAAATAAGTTACATATAGTCTTGTTCTCTGAGTCCATTGGAACCCATTTGGAGAAGGACATTTCTTTATGTACTAAAAGCGGAAATCTCCCTCTATATTTGCACTTATTTAATTTCTAGTTATGCTGACGGAAGATCGTGTTTTTAATTCATTTTTGCTGGCACCAGATGCCCTGAGCACATGCCGAGGCCTACCTCAGCACTTGTCATCTTTATCACCATGGTAACGGGATCCAGTCAGTTGTGGATTTAACCCTGGCAGTACCCCTGTGATGAAGGAAGTACTGTCCCCTGTTTTAAGATGCGGCCAAGAGGCTTACCCAAAATTACCAGAGTCTCTGCAAGTGCTTGGACTCAAGCCCTGATTGCTCATCCAGTGTACTACCTACTGACTAGACCAGGGCTACTCAACACACAGCCCGTGGGCCACATGCGGCCTGTGGCCCGTTTGTTTGCGGCCCTCAGTGCGGTTTGGGTTTATGTAGGCTCAACACGCAGCCCGCAGGTGGGAGCCAAAACAAAAAAGTAGTCAATATAATGGTCTTCTGTTGTTATGCATTTTAGTAGTTAAATTCCTCGACTGTCATTGCTCATTAAAAGTGCTGTAATATGGTTGGAAATCAGGTAAATATTGCATTTTATTAATATCAGCAGAACTGACTTAAGTGGGCCTATATGTTGTGTAGTTTTTTCCGTCAGTATGAAAGAAGCTATTTGCATATATTTGCATATATATTTGCATATGTATATGCAACCACAGTTAAGTTGCGGCCCTCGGCATGTGCTGTGAGTATCATTGTGGCCACTGGGGCTTCCAAAGTTGAGTAGCCCTGGACTAGACCATCTGCAAAGGCTGGAGGTGGCAAATACTGGCGTCCCTATTCCACCTAGGGAATCCCTCATGGTAGAGCTGCTTTCCTGTCCAGTCCAGGTGGCATTATGACCCCTGTCTGCTGCCTTCATGCTGCAGAATAGCTGTCACGAAGCCAGGAGGTGACCCTTTGATTTCAGAGAATATCAGGAAGATAAAGCAGGAGTGAGCGAGCGAGAGAAGGGAACTGCTGACAACGTTGGACAGTTGACTCGGAGGTGATTCTCTGAAATGCTCCGATGCTAACCGACAGGCCTGGACTTTGACAGCAGAAGAGAGAGGGAAGATGTACAATGATTGTATTCTGAGTGTCGATGCAGGGTGAACTCTTGGGGATACAACTACTTCATCAGGCTGTGACATCCTCTTCTGCCACTTACTCCAGATGTGAGTCCAGACTTCTAGTTTAAGATGATCACTCAACTTTCTGACAATTCGGTTTCATTTAAGAACACCTTGGTCTTAGTTTCTTTGGGGATAATTTATCCCATTTGGCAGAGCAAGAAAAAATGAACTTCTGTACTTAGTCTAGAGATGGAGAGCTAAGGGTGTGTTTCACCTGCACTCTGGTGTTTCACATTTCATCCTGACATCTGACCTACCTACGTTCTGCAGGTCAGTCTCTATTCTTATTAAAGATTCAAAACTGATGACTCTTTCTTTGACACATTATCTTGCTATGCCACACGTTAGGATAAGAACAAAATGTGATTTTATTTATTCTTTGTGTTACAGTAGAGATCTGTTACCACCAGCCCCGCTGAACTAAGTGATATACAAACTAGAGATGTAAAATCCAGTTTAAAATGTTAACTGGTTAAACTCTATGTTTAACCAGTTAACAGGCCTGCCACATTGTGCCATGGGCGGGGGGCTGCTCTGGCCAGGCTGGGTGCGGGTTAACTGGTTATCCCAGTAAGCATGCTGGTAAGGCAATGCTTACAGGGTAACTAGTTAACTGGTTAAACCTTTACATTCCTAATACAAACATATAGTAGAGATGCTCCCTACTTCTGGAAGTTTACAAGCCAAGGCCCCAATCCTGCAAAGATTTAAGGGCTTTTTCCCACTGTGCTGGGGATTAATATCAAAGTGATTGATCCACCAGCCATTGATTTATTGTGTCTGCTTAGACACGATTAATTGATCTCTGAGCACTCTCCCATCGATGTTGATACTCCACCAGGATAAAAAGAGTAGCCTGGATCAATAAGAGAGCAGCCCCCACTGACCTCACCGCACACAAGACACCATAGCTGAAGTCACATAGATTGGCTCCTGTACCCCCACTGTTGATCTAATGTGCAAGATCTGTATGTAGGTCTTTACAGGACTGGGGTATTAGTAATCAAGTAAGAGATTTTTAAGGAGAGACACCCTGATTCAAATCATACTGACATCAATCTCCAGTCTTTCCACTAACTCCTGTGGGCCTGAGGAGAGTGTATGCAGTGCATCTGAATATTGCTTTTCTTTCAGAAAGATAATTGTGGTATCTCCCTGCTGATTTGGGCCCCAATCCTGCATCTGCACCTCTGTAAGCAGAGATCCCACAGAAGGAGGTACAGCTCGGTCTGTTTGCAGGAGTCTGATTTCAGGATTCAACCCTTGGTTTGCGCTGATCTACAGAAGCATTCTTTGAGAACAAATCTTCAGTGCAGGCTCCGGGCGTGTTTTGTTTTACTACGACTGGATGGATGCCAAGCGCTTTCTCTAACTCATAGCCGCAAACGCACCTGACCTCAGGGCTGCACAAAGCACAGTGAATTAGTGGAATCATCGAGGAAGGAGACATTCCTAGCAAGCAAGTTATATGTGCATTTGTACATGTAATTCAGAGAGTAAATTTCTATTTGTGGCATTAATCATTTTTGAGATTTGCTCTTCAACATTGCATTATATCAACACCTTTGGGCAGGAGAACTTTGTTTGCTCAGCGAGAAGGGTTTCTCTGTAATTATGAATAATATTATCGACAGCAAGCAAGAAGACTGAGACTAAATTAGATACCAAGCAATGAAAATCACTTGGTCTCAAACAAGAGCTTTCTCTTTCTGGTGTGTTGGAATTGCTAATGTAAAAAAAAAAATGTCATGCCTTTTTTGGGAGACCATGCAATGGAAGCAAAAAATGGCTTTTCAAAACATTTGATCTATGTCTTCCTATGCCATCTCACTTGGGCTACTAAATTTATGAAAATTGTTTATGAACATGTGTGTGTGAAATGATTTATACTGCAACATCTGGGAGAGTTAGGTTTATATAAATCATTCAGTTACAAATTATTTAATGAAATCATATTTTATAAGATCCCAGAAATAAATGTACATGAAATCACTTCCATGGTGAGTTTCTTTGTGACAGAATGGTAAATGCAACAAAGGCAGGCTGCAGACAGGAAGTCTTATTACCAGAAACTACCTTGAGAAAAGGAGGAGACTATCCTGAGAATCTATGTATTGCGGAGTAATGGAAGCTTATCTCTCCTGGCTCTGAGAGTATTATAATGAATAAATAAAGAGCAAGAGAAACCATCCCCAGAAAACACGGCCAAATTATTGCTCCGTACTACTCTTCTGATTGACTTCAGTGAGCCCTGTTGCTGAGTACTTATTCATGTGGGTATCCAATTCCTATTAGGGATGTAAAGGTTTAACCAGTTAACCAAGCCTCACCCTTAATGAGTGAGGCTTACTGGTTAAAGGTAACTAATTGGGGCTAGAGCAGCTACCCACCTGCTGTGGGTAGGGGGCTGCTCCAGCCTCTCAGGGGGCCTGATGCAGATGCTCCAGCTGGGCTGGCATGCTCCCTCCACCCCCGTTCGGCTCCCCCCTTTAATCAGTTAACCGGTTAAACAATATGTTTAACTGGTTAGCCAATTAAACAGGAGTTTACATCCCTGATTGCTATCCATGGGAATCCTCCAGTGAGTAATTGCTCACCAATGTGAGTAAAGGGCCCATAGCAAATCCCTGGCTAAATACTAGTTAGAATAATCTTTGTTCTATTCTCAGTAGTTATTCCTCTCCTGTTATAAATTTGTCATCTGAAGGACAAGATTTCCATTTAAACTACATGGTAGAACCAGGTCAAACATGAGAGAGTCACTTTCTACGTGACTGGTAACCTGACAGTTCATATAGTTCAATTCCTGTGCATTATTCAACTAGACAATTTTCTCTTGGGAGAGCAGAGAATTTGGAACTATTTAAAGGGAGAGGCAGAGAGGTATATTCGGAGACAAGGGAATTCTCTTCCTCTGTACCCATAGAGGGGGAAAATTAAATTAATAGGGAAAGCATGACTTGTTTGACTGTAAATGTGGGGATTATTACTAATTGCACGAGTAATTCCTCGATAATGATGTTGTAATGATTCAGTCTGCTACAAGCTGCAGTGCTGTCATTACGCCATTACTCAAACAGAAATCCATGGGGAAACTCAGTAGGGTGAACAGTGATTGAAAGTTGCACATTAAAGCAATTATCTTCAATCTTAAATTTAAAGATGAGCATGATGTGTATCTAACGTTCCCTGGGTTTCTTAAAGCTGTTTTTTCACACATATATATTTTGTCCATATTAGTGCCTGGATATTTTGGAACAATTAATTGTTCAGGGAGTATTTAAGGATATTACAGCCCTAAAGCATTTTAGTATCAATAGAACTGTGGAAATCCAAAAATAAGCCGCACAGTTGTCTAGATCCCTGGGGATAGGGAAGGCTAGAGTACTCCTTAGCCAGGATAGAGCACTCCTTAGCTAGTGGGTGAGAACCTACTTCTGAAGGTTTTCAGCTTATCGTTCCTAATTACGGTAGTATTTCAGCTTTGCAGCTGAAATACACTAGAGTGAGATCAGAAATGTTGCATGTGGCCAAGCAACGTTTATTGAGGCCTCTTTTGGTTCGTGTATTTAATCTGGAGGAGGAGGAGGGACCGTGGTTTTGTGATTAAAGTGCAGGAGTGGGAGCCAGGGCATTGGGATTGCATATAGACTTCCTGTATGATCTTGGGTACACCTCGGCATCCCGAATCTCTGCTCAAGAGCTAGTGCTGGAAAAGTTGTAAAGAGGGGAAGATCAGATACATTCCCATTGAGTCTAATTCCACCACAGATGACTGGGACCCATTTGGTCACATGTTTCTTCCAGATTGATTCCAAATTTGTAGATTTTAGGGCCAGAAGGAACCATTAGCTCATCTAGTCTGACTTCCAGTATAACAAAGGCCATAGAATTTCATCCATTTAGTCCTGTATTGAGCCCCACTGTGAGAAAATGAGAAACCCCTCCTGGTCTGCCTAGACCTCCTCTTCTGCCTAGATCTCACATGCCTTATCAAAGTACATCTTAATTACGCCATATTCATATTACAATAATATTACCATGAAGAATATGGGATTTAGTGTCACACTCTCCTCCTCTGCATGACTGTAAATCTAATCTGCAGTCTCTGCACAAACAGCACCCCACTGAAGTTGGATTGCTCGGAAGTAGGGTCCTTGTATCACACTGTTACCAATAGCACATAAAGAAAGCAGGCACCCAATGCAATTGATTAAATCAATGAGTTTTGCCCACATGAGGACCTGACAAAACAGCTAGTTTTACTGGAATATGACTACATGGATCCCCACTAGAAAGGCTCCAGTCCTGCCAATGCTTACACACATGCTTAACTTCATTCAGGAGCTGCCCCAATGACTTCAAAGAAACTGCTGCTGTGCATAATGTTAAGCAAGTGCGTAAGTGTTTGCAAGCTCAGGGCTTTGGTGACCAGCATGCTTAACTAGTCCCAACTAACTGAAGTGGGTTGCTCGGTTGGAAGCTACCTTGACTACAATGCACATTTTCTTTCCTGCTCGTCTGATGACCATTTCTGTTGTCTAAAAGGAAAATGATTAATGTAAAAAACTTATTTATGGTATTTCGAGGTAATCCAGAGAAAAACCTCACACTCAGTGCTTGCTGATCTGCACAAGGCATTGCATTTTTCGGGTATGGTCTATTTCGGCTTGGAATTTATTTCCTGAGGCAGAGTGTTAGCTTTAGCAACCCCACTTCTACAGGGTGTGCCATGCATTTATTTTCTCATTACCATCTACTTTCTATTGTTTATTTTGAATAAAGGTAACATTGAAGTGCAGAACTCCAGGAAGAATTTGTGATGCCATTTCAAAGGTGCATGCACAATTGAGCAGCAAACATCCCAAGAAACACTGCAAACAAGATCATTCTCCCTGGGCTATACAGGATGAGAAAAGAAAATCTTAAGACATTCTCTGTGTGGGTAATGTCTGTTGTGACAAGCTTTCTCAGATACTGAGTTTGTCAGCTCCTCACTGTCATTCTCCAAAATAGAAGAGACTCAACAATTTGCATTTTACTTGGCTTTGATAAAAATTTAGATTATTTTTGAAGCAAAAGATGCTACTTCTGCTAAAATTGAAAGTTCAAGGGAGCAAGTTTAAATTTTCCATGGAAACACCCGTAATATATTAATAATACTTAGTATTTCAACAGGATGCAAGAACATTAGTACTTGTGACATCTGTAAAAAAGATGATCATGATGATATCACCATTTCACAGCTGGAGAAGCAGGTTGCCAAAGTGGCAAAACACACCAGGGAAGCAGGATGGTCTTGTGGTTGAGGGACTGGAGCGGGATGCAAAAAACCTAGGTTTATGCCCTGCCTCTTCTACAAATTTCTCATGTGACCTTGGGAAAATCATATAGGGTACGTCTACACAGTAGGGTTAAATTTGAAGTAAGATACGCAACTTCAGCCGCGTCAACTGCGTAGTTTAAATCAAAATAGCTTAACTCGGCTTTAGGTGCTGTCTACACAGCAGGAAGTTGAAGGAAGACCACTCTTCCTTCGACTTCCCTGACTTCTCGTTAAATGAGGGTTACAGGAATTGGAGTAAGAAGTCCTCCAGCTTGACATTATTTCGAAATAAAGGCTTGTAGTGTAGACGTGCACTATGTTATTTCAGAGTTATTCCAAAATAACGCTACTGTGTAGATGTCCCCCAAATGTCTCTGTGCTTCAGTTTTTCACTTGTAAATTGGAACGGATACTATTTCCTTTGTCTATCATGTTTATTTAGATTGTAGGTTCTTTGGGGCAAGGACTGTTTCTCCTTGTATGTGGGCGCAGCAGTTTGTCCACCTACATATGGAACCTCTAGGCACTACGGTAATATAAATAATAAATTGTGACTTGTCCATCACCACAGGACGAGTTGATCAAAGGGCTGGCATTAGACCCTTCTTCCCAGTTTTATGCTTGTCTGTATCTCCCAAACACATAACTAGATAGTAGAGGACTAGTCCCAACCTTAACTCTGACTAGCTCTGTGGATGTGACTGATGTGCTACAGCTTAGGACTGAGAATGAAGTATATCACAGCCCTGAAACTGCAAGGGGAACTCAGAGTAGGTGAAAGCATATTACTTGTAGAGTTGGAAATTGGGAAAGAAGGGGCTATAATGGGGTTCTTTGCAGACTTAGAACTTTACAGATGAGCCCCTGACCTCTGAGGCACTAGGATCCATTGATTAGGGCCTGGACTTTATTTCCTTTGATTTATGAAAAATGCCATAATATCTGTGATGACCACATGGGTATGTCTTCACTACAGGCTGAATCGATGGGCAGTGATCAATCCAGCAGTGGTTGATTTACCATGTCTGGCATGATACACCGAACACTCTCCCATTGACTCCGCCAAAATGAGAAGACTTCAGCTACGTTCTTTACCTAACTGAAATTGTGTAACTTAGGCCAACAGCCCGCGGTAGTATAGACAAGGGTGAAAATACATGACCTGACAGCAAGATGGGGTAGTCAGATTATACTGATTCAGACAGAAGAGTGATTTCCACTAAACTGCCACTACTTCCTGCAATGCTTATCTTAGATCTGTCATCTCAGTACTGATCTGCCCCAAACTTGTTTAGCTGTCTGTGAGATTACAGCTCAAGGTGATATACTAATGTAATCGTTACAGCTTAACGTTCGGTGGTCACATGTGATTTCATGCTCAGCACCAGAGCTAGAAAGAGAAGCCCAAATGATGAATTAGGAAAAGAAAACATTGTTTTGGCCGTTTGTGAAACTTTTCATGTATTTTAACAGCTGGAATGATGTGAAGGACATGGTGTGCTAAGCGTCACAGTCTATACAAACAAACTTCTTAAATTCCTTCCGCCAAAAAAGGCGAGAGTGACGCTTGGGGAATTCCAGAGAGATAAAATAATTGAGCTGCCCAAAGCAGCTGGATTATGGCTCTCCCTTGACCATATATGAATAATTATTGACCATTTCAGTATATTCTTCTGATGAAGGGGAAAGAAGAGGGAACAGAGGTAGTAAGATTTTTTTTTCTAATAAGATCTCTGTGTTAATGAATACTAGGACTCCGACCTCTGAGGTGCCGAAAGCCAAAAAAGCTTCAATGAAAACTGAGGGCACTCAGCACCTTGCAGGCCTGGACCCAAAAAGAATGAACATATAGAAGGAGAATTATCTGTATTATTGATGTTATGGTTGTCCCACAGTGCAAGGCATCATACAAACACATAACAAAAAGATAATCCCTACCTTCCTTCACACTGATCCCTGAACTTCCTAGTTAACTACAACCCTCCAGCTGAACTGATGAGCCCTGTCATTACATGTGATCTGTCTTCACTCTTAAAACTTGATTTTTTGGTATAATTGTGTGAGCTTTAATTTTTCCGGGAAGCGTGATCAACTGATGAAAGGAAAGAAATAATTCCACATTTGTCTGGTTACATTCACAATGTAATTAAACAACTTCACTCAGTAATTCCTAAATGAGACATGCAGGGAGGGGTTTGAATCACATCGTGAAGCTAAGAATGACTTGGAAAAGATACTTGCAATTTGAGTAGATGGATGATACAGTAAAATGGACATTTTGTTATGTGGAAGTCCTCTTTCCCTCCAAATAACTCTCTTCCAGTTGCCATTTTTAGCTTAAAAGTACTAATATATATTAGAGATGAACTTTCACAGTGGAAGAACTAGAGACTGGACCTTAATTTCTCTAACAATATTAAAATGATTTGCTTTGCTGTATTCTCTGTGAGCTCTGTGCTATTCTTGAAGAGTGTGTATGGAGAGTCCTCTTCACAGTTTAGTTTCTCCTCTTTTTTTTTGCTCTGTTGTGATGTCTGAATCTTGCTTACAAGGAACATCTATCTGTTTCCACAAAAAATAGCTGAAGGCTGCTCTTTAGCACTAGACTTATTGCAACTTCAAATACATAAAATAAGAAGGACCAAGAAAGAGTGGGCCATATCATAATATAATGGTCCTGGAGCCATAGATTTCATGGTCAAGAGCAGGGATAGAACTCAAGACTTCCATCTTAGACTCCTCCCGTGTGACTTCTCCATTTCATCGCAGTGTCATTAACTGTAGAAGTAAAAGGGGTATGTCTACTATAGAGGGTGACACTATCTCATACACTTGAATAGATCTGATGTGCCACCCACTAAAAGGCAGTGGAAGGTACAAATTAGTGAAGACCTCACAGTACCTTTTTATAGCTGGCGAGTGCCATAAGAAAAATCCAAGAACAAATTCCAGAAGGTCAAATAATCTCCCTCTCTCTCCATCACCTTTCAGTGCCATCATGCCATTGTTCAGACTTTCCCTGTCTCGTCTGTGTGTAACACAATCTCACCTTCAGCACTCATTGGGGGTTTGTTTGATTGTTTAGTCATCTGACGCATCCATTGCAACAATCAACAGATCTTGGGAATTGAGGGACGCTGACAGGCCAAGAACCTGGTGAGATTGTTACACATAGTAGCTTTATAAAAGAAGTAGGAACCCAAATATAGAGGTTGTCACAAGGTCAAAACTTTCTTAAAAATGGACACTTCTGCAAGTGACCAATTGGGACATTAGAGAGACAAAGTGGGTAATATCTTTTACTGGACCATGAGAGACACAAGCTTTCAAACTTACACAGAGTTCTTTTATCCATTGATTTCCCCCCCACTGGGTTGTGGAATATTCAAGGCAGGGAGACACACAGTTACCCATATTTACCATTGCACCAGTCTGATGTCATTTTCAAAACAAACCACTCCCCTGTTCTGTCACTGATCACCACAATTATCAGGCTAATTGATCTTGTTACAAGATTAGGAAGTTTAACCCTGACATTTGGTTTCCTTTTGAATAGTGATGATTTATAGCTAGCAGACATTGACTCCTGGATAGTTAATCAAATAATCATATTTAATCTGACTAGCACATCAAACACATCTTAAATAATGCAGGGAGGAGGAATAATTTATTTAGGAGAAAAAAAATTGAATGCAGCCTAAATAATTCCTTCTATTTTTGAAGAAATAATAATTCTGTCCTCCCCTTAAAAGGAATTTGTTCCAATCCCCTCACATTTGCTTGCTTGTGAAGTCAGAGAGGAACAAAAGGTTGCTGAAGGCAGCATATAAAAGCAAAACCAGTCAAATGTTGCCAAGTTATTATTTTGTTGGCTTTCGGTCAGGTGTATAACGATATTATACTTGCTCCACTGTCACTTGTTTCTGCCATTCGGACATGTGTGCCACATTCACAAACATGACTTCACTGAACAACTGTCCTAGGGTAGATTAGCCCCGCATTTAAAAGCTGACCAGAAATTTTTAAAAAGAGAAGGCTGAAAAGGAGAATGTCTTTGGTTTGCCATTTGTTCAGTCATTTCATCTTCCGCTGAAAGGTTTCACAGCATGGGCAGTCACATTGTGGAACTTAAACCATAAATCCTTTTCCCTTCTCTTTGCCTTGGGATGGATCAGCCGGTTTAATGAAATGCAACCAGCAGAGGAAACTCAAACTCTTCCTCAAACCAACCCTTAAAGATGACTAAAGGGATATCTTTTATCACTGGATTTGCATTTCTTAAGACATGGGGAGGCATGTTGTTGTGTATTGGGTTGTTGTAGATATCGATCTTGTTGTTATAGTAACTGAGTTAGGTCACTAGGGGTCAGCCCAGCCAGTTTGGGCTGGTTCTAGTTACTTCTGTGTTATGGAATAAATGGACACTTGCAACTGCTCAAGCTCTCTGTGTTTCCAGTGATATCTTTCTAAACTGTGGAACTCCAAACAAAATAACACATGTGACAATAAGGAGAGTAGACAACACGAAACCTGAGACCTCAGGCTTTCTTTGCAATATTGACAAATACTTGGGTGAGTCCTAGGCATTTCGAAACTAGTACACCCAGCCCTATATGTAATTTCCCCCCTAAATCTGAGATGCACATCTGATTTTATTAGAGAACAAGATAAACATTACCAAAGGTTCACGTAGCTTATAACATATGTACAGCTTAAATTCAGTGTCATTGGAAAGGTTAGTGGAAGTGGGGACAGCTTCAAAGTTGAAGTATACAAAATTATAACACTGGAATTACACCCAGGATGACTTTGGCCCCTTTACTCTGGGAGACAGGATTTAGATAAGGATGATTTGTGTGCACTGAACTGTATTTACTATCTCCTGGTCCAACGCATTAAACAGTCTAAAACTACATCTATTGTAGTTGCATTGGTCCTTGTGATGATTCACCTTCCCTCCACACATATTAATAATCTGCAGATTTCTAGATCTTGTGTTGTATACCCTTGTTCAGTTCATTTTATGGTTTAAAATGTGTGTTGGAACTTTAATGGAAAAAGCACAAACATTATTTCATTACACTTACTTTGGGCCTGGAAGTGCATTTTCCCGCTAAGCTGTAACTTGTCTGGCATAGCCACATGTTTTACCTGCTTTGCTGTTGTCATACATCAAAGATACTTGCAGGGTGCAGAGGAAACAAGGGCATGCACTGGCAAATTTATCTGTGAAATCCCAAGGGCCAAATTCTCCCCTCAGACTACATGCATGGCTCATCTTTGTTCTGATACTCACCTGAGGGAAGAATTTAATCTTTAACTGTGGGGTTTTTTTTCAGTATTTATTATAGGAAATAGAAGCACTTGCAGTATAAATGACATTTTAAAAGCAGCTGCTGGCAAAGGGGCATTTCTAATTTCATATAATTCTTATATGGAAAATTAAAGTTAATCCTTATTAGAGGCATGCGCTATAATTTAGTAGCTAGAGATCCCAGCTGAAATCCACGATCCCCATGTGCTAGGCTCTGTGCATACGCAGAAAAAGAGACAGTCCCTTATTGTTACTAGTCAGAAAAAAAAACCCCAGTGACACTTTTTTTCATTAGTTTGCTGATTTCATCAGAATGGAAACGTTTCCATTACATGTTTTGATTCTGACAAACATGAGACAGAATTTGGCAAGGGTCCATGGGTGCTGGGTGAAGATAGGGCTAGGGGAGGCAAGTTCCCAGCCCCACCCCTTCTGTTCATGCTTTGCTCCCCAGCACCAAGAGGAGGAGGAACGGCGTGCAGTCCCAACCTCCCCAGCCCTAGGGTACGGGAAGGGCAGGCGCTGGGGGCAGCAACACTCCACCCCAGTACTCTTACAGTAGGCATTCTGGGGGCCATGCCTGGCAGAAGGCAGTGCCTTCCCCCGTTTGTGATACCCACTACCCTTGCAAGGGTCTCATGGAAACCTGCCTGGTTCTCTATCAGTTCACTTGCCCCGGTCCTCCACAGCCTAGGTTTTCTGCCTCCAAGAAGACTCTGGGGCAACTGACCATGCAGACTTCCCTATAGCCAGGGATCCAAAGCTTTCCAAGCATGCAGCTCTGGAGTAGGCAGGCAGACTCCCCAGAGTTGGAGACCTGAGGGCTTCCAGATAAACCTACCATGCAAACTATTTTGGAGTAAGGGCCAATGTTCCCTCTAACCTTTTCTATCCATGTGTGGAATATTTCTATGTGCACCAAGGCCTGTGTGAATGTGCACCACCAGAAGAAACACAAACCTTACTTGGGTGCTATGCTAATTAGCATGGCAGCATTGGAATCTCGCCTGAGTGGCTGCACCAGCACCCAGCGTAAAGGGATCACTGGTCAGAGCTCTTTGACACCAGGGACAGCTGGCTCCTGGAGGTTGCTTGACTCCCACTAGTCAGACCGCTGGGGGAGGTGCATTTCTGGGCACCATGGGAGTCTCAGCTCCCTGGCAACTCACCGGGCAGATTGCAGCTGAGTCAACACTCCTGAACTTCTAGGCTCCCCTGAGCCTGCAACGTGGGTTGAAGCAGTGCCAAGGATGCGAGCTCCCCATTGGTGGTCCAGACCATGAGGATGTCTTTGGCAGAGGCTGGAACTGAACTTGGCCTTCCCCAACCCCAGTCTAGTGTGTTAACTTTGCTTCTAGGGGTATGTTGACACAGCGATGGAATACCCACAGCTGGCTTGTGTCAGCTGACTTGGGCTCGGGGGGGCCAGGCTGCAGAGCTGGAGCCTGTGCTCTGGGACCCCACGATGGGCAAGAGGCCAGGTTCCAGCTCAAGCCCGAACATCTCCATTGCAACTGGCTAGCCCTGCAGCCCCAGCCCGAGTCAGCGAGCACAAGCCGTCCTGGCTGGTTAGCTGCCGTGCAGGCGCTCATTCCCTATGTGATGCAAAACAGTCTCTGTTTAGCTCTGGCCTATTTATAGATGAAAAGCAGGCTCCGATGGGGGGAGGGGCAAAGGGGCAGTTGTTCCAGGGTCTAATGATTACAAAGAGCTCGGGGCTCCCAGCTGCCACCACCACTATCACAGATGTGGTGGCAGCTGGAGCCACAGGGCCTTTAAATCGCCGCTGGAGCATTGCACGGTGCCGGTGGCTCTGAGGGTGGGGGTAGGGATGGTGCTGAGAGCCAGCCCTGCCCCTACCATCCAAAGCCCCGCCCCTTCCAGGAGCTCAGATCCGCCCCCACCCAAGGGCCTGGCAAATCTGCCAGCCTCCCAACCCCCCTCATTAAAAGCAAAGATCTTGTCAGAAAATTACTCTGAAACAACATCAATAGCAGTAGAGTAAGGTATTAATTATTGGTTGGTTTGGGTGGGGGGATTGGTTGCTTTTGTTTTTTAAATCTTCCTGCTTTAGAAAACTGGCCAAAAAATACTTTTCAAAGGAGGACGCTTTCTGTCATGTTGATTGTCTTGGTTGTTCAGTAATCAGACTGCAGAGAATAATTTTCCATTAAAGTTACTTTGACTCTTACTCTGTCCCTTCCCTATAATTTACTAATGAATTTCAACTCAAGTGCAGTTAAAATGTAAGAATTTGACTAGGGAGTGGATTGAAAGTCATTGTTTGTCTCCTTCCTGTTCCATCTCTAGGCACTTGTTAAAAAGCTTTTGAAGGCCCTGAAGTGTTAGGAGGCTGAAAGCTTGTTAAGAGAGCAGAGGCTGCAGTTTGAGGAGCAAGGCAAAGAAGAAAGTGAGGCAGGAATCTGAAGAACCGTCCTTTCTGAGGCAGATGAAAAACATTTTGAAGGGGAAAAAAATATAAATATGCTGCTCACTTTTTTGTGGCAGGCTTTGAAATCAAATGGGCTCGGAAAAATGCGTGTTTGGCGGCACCTTGCTATCATCTGCATCTATGCATGTGGGGTAGAATGGGTGAAAGCTGAGTGCGCTGGTACAGAGCTGAGTCCAGGCAGTGAAAGGAGGAGGCAATAGAGAGGGAAAATTGTGCACAGTTCAAACAGAAGACCCAGAACTTAGGTGTGCCAGCAATCCACTGTTTAGGAAACTATGTGTAACCCACACACCTTCTGGGTGTGGTGCACTGTCCCTCCTAGAGAAAGAATAATGAGTCTGCTCTACAGCCTTAGCTGTGAGCCAGCTGGCTTTTAGCTCATGCAGTAGAGATTCAATCCCGAGGTCCCAGGTTTGGTTCTGGCTGTGGGTATTTCATATTCACTGATACTGGTAAGCTCACCAGAGTACCTGTGTCTGCCTTGCTTGGAGAAGGCAATTGGAGATGGTGGCAAAGCAATTTTAGTATCATCTAGAGCAGTGGTCTCCAACCTTTTTAAGCACACGATCACTTTTTCAATTTAAGTGCAATGTAAGATCTACCTCAAATCCAAATACCCTTGCCCCGCTTCTTTCATGCCCCTTCTCCAAGGCCCTGACCCTGCTCACTCAGTCCTCCCTTCCTCCCTTCCACATTCTCCCTCCCTTTCACCAGGAAGGGGCAGAGGGTTGGGGCTCTGGTCTTGGGCTAAGGGATTTGGAGTGTGAGGGGGGCTCTGAGATGAGCCAGGGGCAGGGAGTTGGGGTGCCGGAGGGGGAGGGGTGTTCAGGATACAGGCTCTGTAAAGGAGTTTGGATCCAGTGGGCTCAGGGTTAGGGCAGGGGTTTAGGGTGCAGGAGGGGGTTCTTGACTGGGGCATGGGTTTGGAGCAGGCTCCAGATAGACACTGCTTACCTCAGGTGGCTCCTGGGTGGTGGTGCAGTGGTGCTGAGGCAGGATCACCCTTGCCCTGGCCCTGCACTGCTCTCAAAAGCAGCCAGAAAACTCCCCCCATTCCAAGCCCTGTTGTGTCCCCACCTTTTCTGTGGAGATAGAATATAGGGTGGAAGAGGGGGCATCCTGACATCTGTGCTCCCTCCTCTGCTTGCCCTGCCCTGCCCTGCCCTGCCCAGTGAGCAGGAGGCTCCCGGGGGAGTGGGGGTGCAGCTCCAAGGCAAAGGGCAGGAGACAAGCAGCACTGGGGGGAGGGGTAGCTGAAGTGCTGGCACTTGGTAGCCTCTTGGCCAAACCAGTCACCTGTCAGAGGCTCCAAGATCTACCAGTAGATCCCGATCTACTGGTTGGTGACCACTGACCTAGAGTCTTGAGATCTCCTGGGTCCATTTCATCCCGGCTGTGGCAGGAAGACTGAACTCTCCCCCAGCAATGCATGGAAGTTAGGTACTGTCCTGAAGAGAAGAAAAATGGTAAAACAATAGGCGTCTGTGGCTCATTAAAGACTAACACATTGATTTGGGCATAAGCTTTCGTGGGTTGGAGCCCACTTCTTTCATCTGACAAAGTGGGCTCCAACCCACGAAAGCTCACGCCCAAGTAAATGTGTTAGTCTTTAACGTGCCACAGGACTCTTTGTTGTTTTTACTGAAACAGACTAACACAGCTACCCCACTGAAACTTTAAAATGTTAAAAACAATGAGTAGTCCTCTAGCACCTTAGAGACCAATAAATACACAGTATCATGAGTTTTCATAGGCAAAACCCACTGTTCATCTGAAGAAGTGGGTTTTGTCCACGAAAGCTCATGATACTCTCTCTCTATTTTTGTTAGTCTCTAAGGCTGTGGTTCTCAACTGGTGGTCCATGGTGACTTTTTCGGTGGTCCACAGGAACATTGTCCAAAGTCACACGGCGTGAGCACGCGCAACCGTTAGGCTGTTTTACGCCGTGTTCACAAGCACGCGGCGCGTCATCCATAGCGTCACCTAGGACGCAACCGCATTGTGTTGCCAGTAACTTCCGTCTGAGGCTCTGAGCGTCAGTGTAGCTGCCGCTGTCATGCTGAGCGGTTGCTGTGTTGTTCGTCCTGTGCTACATGTGCTGGAGGTGGTCCATGAAAATTTTTTGATTGGCCTGGTGGTCCGTGGACTGAAACGAGTTGAGAACCACTGCTCTAAGGGTACCTCTAGACTGCGGCGCTATTTCAGAGGTATCCCGAAATAGCTATTCCACGTCTTTTTAACCAGCCCATTATTTCAAAATCTGTTTTGAAATAACAGGCTCGCTATTCTGACATCCCTGTAGCCCTCATTCCACGAGGTTTAAGGGACGTTTCAGAATAGCAGTTTATTTCAAAATTAGATTGAAATAAGATACTCAATTTGCATAGCTCAGATTGCATATCTTATTTCAACCTATGGAGGCAGTGTAGATGTTTCGGAGTTATGCGCTGTCTACACGAGAGGCCTGTTATTTCGAAATAAATTCAAAATAACAAGCTTCTTACTCTGGCTTCCTGTAACCCTCGTTGCACGAGGATTAAGGAAATCAGCGGAATAGTGATTTATTTCAAAATAAGTGCTGTGTAGACCGTGCCAAATTTTGAAATAAGCTATTCTGAAATAAGCTACACAATTTGCGTAGCTCATATTGCGTAGCTTATTTCGAGGTACGCCCTACTGTGTAGACATATCCTAAGGTGCTACTTGGTTTTTAAGTACAGACTAACACTGCTACCCCACTGAGACTTTAAAATGTTAGGCAACCTGAGAAACACCACTTAGCACCTAGTGCAGACATAGTTTTAACACCTTTACAATCACATTAACCAGCAGTTGTAACCTCAGGAGTCTAGCTAGAAAATTATGGCCTTTGTGCCGTTAATAAGCTTGCTCTAGTGCTGAGAATGGCTAGATGAACCAGGAGAGTGCATCCAGCCATCTCTTTTTCCAGTTCTGTGGAAGTCCTTAAGACAGTGAATTAAGTCAAGAAGATTTTAACGTGTGGCTCTTTTTCATAGTACTGTGAGCTGTAGGCCAAATCCTCCATGGTAGCAAATGGAACTATCCTTTGCTCGGGGCGGCCCGTGAGCCTAGGCAAACTAGGGAGTTGCCTAGGGTGTCGCTGGCCTGGGCGCCCGATGATGACGTCACGGGGCGCCGGGGTGCCCCGTGATTATGTCATGGCCATTGACGGCTGTGAAGGCAGGGGCGCCAATCGCGCCTTCCGCCTGGGGCGCCAGCTGCAGCAGCCGGCCTCGAGCCGCTCCTGCCTTTGCTACAACAGCTGGGCTATGCTAGGGATATAAAATCCTGTTTAATAAGTTAACTGGTTAAATGTTAAGTCTAATTGGTTAACTGATTAAATGAGGGTGGGCGGAGGGGGGCCACTCAAGCCTGGCTGGGCTGGAATGCTCTGCTCTCCCCTTCCCCATGACTGGGCTGGAGTGGTCCCTCCTGCCATGGGCAGGGGCTGTTCCAGTCTGGCTGTTTCTGGTCCCACGTGGGGCTGCCAGCTCCCAGCCTGCGTGGGGCCAGAAGTGGCAGCTCCATGCAGAAGCAGCTCCTATAAAATAGCAGTGGCATCTGGAAGCAGGCAGGAGGCTGCTCCCCATTAATGGTGATGCTTACCAGGCAACCAGTTACCCATTAACATCCCTAGTCTATACCTGGTCTAGTATTTCCATACCCACTGCCATCCAGGAAACACACCCTCCTGGAAGAGTCTAACCATCTTTCTCTTTAGGTTACAAGACATTTTTTATTATTAATGTCCTAAACATTTCAAATATTTAAACAAGATTCCATGATGTACTATGAATCTACTGAGAAGTGGACCATAGCAAACCACGTGCAGTTACATTTTCCAGGCTTTGATCATAAATGAGGATGAAACCTCATAACCATTCAGATCAGGATGTCACATTACATTGTGCAACCGAATATTTGGGCATAACCAGAGCTGACATCTTTCAATGGTGCATCTGAATCAGGAAATAACAATAATGAAAAAGGAACAAGGAGTCTGGTGACACTTTAAAGACAAACAAATTTATTAGGGTATTAAAGCATAAGCTTTTGTGAGCTGAGAGAGAGAGGGAGGGAGGGAGGGAGGGAGAACTAATTAAATCAGAATGGATATAGCTAATTTCCAACAGTGATGAGAAGGCCAGAGTATCTGAATGGGAAATTACCTATTGTAATGTGAGAACCACTCCATGTGTTTATTTAGACCAGTGGTGGAGAATCTAAGGCCCAGGGGCTGGATGTGATCCCTGGGTTGTCTGGATCTGGCCCCCGAGGCTTAGGACTTCCCCCAGCATTGGGGAGCCCGTGCTGGCATTGCAGCCCCCCCTTTCTCTCCTCCCCCCTCCCTGCAGCCCCTGGCTCCTGACTGATTTTTCTGTGGGTCAGCAGCCCCTACTCAAAAAACGTTCCCCACCCCTGATTTAGACCTTGGTTCAGGGTATCAAATTTGTATATGAATTCCAGCTCAGCAATTTCTCTCCGCAGTCTGGGTTTTGAAGTTTTTCTGTCTGGCAACTTGCAAGCCCAAAACTGTGGCCAGGGCAGTTAAAGTACTCCCCCACTGGCTTTTGGATGTTGCCATGCTTAATGTCTGATTTGTGTCCATTTATTCTTTTGAGTAGACAGTCCGGTTTGTCCAATGTACATGGCAGAGGGACATGGTTGGCACACGATGGCATATATTACATTGGTGATTGAGTCTTTGATGGTATGGCTGATGTGGTTAGGAAAAAGGAGGTTACTAAACAATGAAATCATACACAATATGCCTACAGATAGAACAGGTCTTTGTCCAAATAGATGAGGCGGAGAAGGCAGCATATTTTCTTTGCGGGCTCGCTTCAGGGAGCATTCAGAGAACAAGACTGATGACCTTATTCCTGGAACCCCATTCAGGAAGGTTGTATTTTCATAATTCTGCTTGCCTGCTTTGGGGGGAAGGACGCCCCTTTATACATGTACAACAGGGAACAATAAGCACAGTCCCAGGGCAAAATGCTATCTCTGGAGTCATGAGCATGAAGCCTCTGGCTGGCCTTTCATTTTAACTGCAGCATGAGGATAAAGATCAGCTGCAAGTTTTCCCTGCCAGTCATGTCAAACCACAAGCCAGTTCTGTGTGTCTAGAAAGAAATATACAAGCACAAGCAATTGTTACAGCCTGGTGGGGTTGCTTTTAGAAAGGAGAGGGCCAAATTCACTAATGATGAAAAGGACATTGCTGTCTTGCACCCTGGGAGGGAAAGCATGCACTGTGTCTGCAGCCTTAGTGTGCGTCTACGCAGCACCATTATTTCGGAATAATTGACGCTATTTCGAAATAACATTGCGAGTGTCTACACAGCAATTCCATTATTTCAAAATAATTTCGAAATATCAGACGGCTTATTCCGACTTCTGTAAACCTCATTCCATGAGGGATAATGCCTCTTCTGAGACTGCTATTTCGAAATAGCTGTAGTGTGGACACTCCATTGCTGCTGTTTTGAAATAGCTCCTCCCCGGGGCCATTCAGAGTAATTACTTCCCAGTGCTTCCTAGGGCTCTAAATCGAGATAGTGCCTCCACATTAGGGAAGCCTGCCTCGGACTAATTTCAAGGCTTCTCTGTAGTGTAGATGTGCTATTTCGAAATAAGCTGTTTTGGAGTATTTCTTCTGGAATAGCTTATTCCGAGATAAGTGTGCTGTGTGGACGTGCCCCTAATGTTCAGAGCAGCTGGGTGGGAGTTCAGTAGATGGGTTCTGACATGGAGAACTGCTAAACCAGCATTTTCTAGCCATAAGCCCTTTCTCTCTGGCATAACATTTAAAAAAAAAAACTTTCCTTACCTCAGTCTGCCCCCTTCCTGGAGAACGGGAGTTTGCAGTTGATAATGGGGAATCAGACTGGACTCTCTTTACCCACCCTAAATAGGCCTTACTCTGCGCGAGGTCCTATTGAAGGCCAAAGGGTTGCTTACGAGCACTCGTATCTTACACCAGCTTAGGTCTAGACCTTGGACTCCTGGGAAGAAGTTAATGTGGCCATTCATGTAGCAAAGACTGTGTGCATGTCATGTGGCATTGAAAGTTACTCTGCTGGCAGGGGGAGTCAATAAATAGTTTTAAATTAAATTAAATTAAATGCAATTGAATTTACTATTGTTAATGAGAGGCAGGCTTATTATAAGAGTCCGATAACCCTAGTATGAACATAATTGTGAAATAAGTACTCAGTCATTAAAATGCAAACCAGTAGGACTCTAACCAGCCAAAATTTCATTGTGGAATAGCGATGGCCCAATCTGTTTACAAATGCACCATGTTCCAAGGAAGGCATTAACAGGAAAACTTTTTTGGCCTTCAGTTTTATCCAGATTTACTTTGGGTTGGGAAAGGGTGGGCAATAATTTTTTAGGGGGGGGGGCACTCCATGAATTTGGAAAGTGGTCGAAGGTGGCGCTTTCCCATAACATTTATGGGAGGAAGTGCGGGGCCTGGGATGGAGGCTGGGTGCAGAAGGGAGCTTGGGGTAAGGGAGTGGGGTGCAGGAGGGCATGTGGGGTCTGGGAGAGAGAGAGTTTGTGTGGAGGAGGCAGTTGTGACCTGGGTCCCTGGACTGGGATGCAGGGGGTTGGGTTGTGACCTAGGACAGGAAGGGGTTGTGACCTGGGTGCAGGGGGTTGAATTGTGACTAGGGCAGGGAATTGGGGTACAGGAGGGGGTGCAAGGGATTGGGGTACAGGAGTTTGGATTGTGACCTAGGGCAGGAGGTGGTTGTGATGCCTGGTCTGGGAGGGGATATGGGTGTAGGAGGGGGGGTAGGAGTGGGGAGCAGAAGGTTGGGAAAGGGAGGGGTTTGGGTGCCAGAGGCAGGCTCTGTCTAGGAGACTTACCTGGTTGACTCCTGGCCAGCAGCCCAGCAGTTTCTGAGACAGCCTCCCTGCATACCCCACTCCCCTGTACAGGCTGCGGGGCCATGTACATGTATGAATAACTACAAGCCCCAGAGAGGAGGGGCATGGTACTTTGTGTTGTCTGTCATTCAAACACTCAGCTCCTATTGGCTGGTTTCTGGCCAGGAGCCGACCAATGGGATTGTGCTGGGGGCAGGAGCAGAACCTGAAGCCTTCCCCACTTCCCTCTGGGCTCACAGTTTTTAAAGAGAAACTGCCCAGCAGCTGCTTTTCTGAGTGGTGTGGGAGTGGGGCAATGCAAGCAGGGAGCCTGCCTGGTGCTCCCCATTGGGTCTGCGGGCCCTATTTTGCCCAGGCCTGGGCTTGGGGGAGGGGAGGTGTTTGGGTTTTTTTTTAAATTAGAGGTTTGCCTGATACTGCTTTCCACTGAAATTCATCCAAAATCTCCTTTATACAGCCTTCATTACCATAGTATCTGAGCATCAGCAATGGATTTTAGCTCCACAATACCCCATTGAAGTAAGGGGAGTGCGACCCCCATTTTACAGACAGAGAACTGAGGCAGAGAGTAAAATGACTCGCCCAAGATCACACAATGTCAGTAGCTGAGCCAAACATTAAAACCAGGTCTTCTGAGTGACAGTCCACTGCTTTTACCGCGCAAGGCATCCAGCCTCAAAACAGAGGAACTCTAGAGGATCGCCTTTGAATAAGGAACCTCAAAGGAAATATTCAGTGACATTTACTTACAGCATTTAAAAGTCTTTGTTATTCTGAAAGAGATGCACAGCTAGAGAGTTCAAGGCCTATTAAAGGACACTGGTATCCATTTAATAACCTGATATGGCAGAGGAATGATAAGCAGTGCAATAACAATGAAAGCTTTATATTGTGTTTAACCCAAGAAGAACAACCCCCCAGAGTACAGCTTTCTTATGGCACAAGCACGATTAAAGGGCATGTTATTAAAGAAAGGCAATATAGAAGCAATAGGGAACGATTCTCATATTGGGTAATAGTGGGGTTTTAAATGTTCCTGAATCCCTAGGTGGGAGGAGAGTAAATTCTGCAAATGCCCAGCCATAAAATTCTACAACACATTCATACATCATAGATCTCCAGCCATCTCCCCTGGATCTGCCATACAGCTGTGAGAATCAATAGTGTACTAGAACTTTGCAATCCTACTAAGTGCCCATACACCAGGCTTTTAACATATACCAAAGTGTATATTTGCCTCAAGATGTGTCCATGTCCTGAAGGCTAATCAAAAGGGGGGTTTTGAATCACTGCATGGTTTTGAAATTAGGCTCGGAAGCAAGGAATCACTGAACTTGAACAAACATCTACAAACTCTGGTCTTTTGGCTAAGATGCATAATCATTGCTGAATAACATCTAATTAACTAAAGGTTGAAATCCTGCATCGGGGGATTGAAGCTGGCATTGAAAGTCATAGCCTCAAATGTGTAAGCGCAGAATGGCCCATCTGGCTCATCCAACACGTCTCGTATAAACAGAGGCCATATAGTTTGATAGCTTGGTTCCAGCAGTAATCCCACAACTTCTGGATGAATTAGAGCACTTTTAGAAACACCTGTTTCCACTTTTGGTTTAAAGACATCAAGTGTCAGAGAATCTATCGCATCTGATATTTAATTGTTCTGATATTTAATTAACTTTAGTTTTAAAATGCATAATGGGTCATATGCTCCTAAATCACTTAGGTATATCCTAAAGTGTCATTCTGAGCATCCAAATTCAGGCTTTGGATTTCCCAGGTAGGCACCTATGCTTGAAAATTGACTCCCCATCTCTGCAACATATTCTTTTCACCTCAACAGAGAAGATTTGCATTCCTAGTTTAAACATGCAATTTTTTATATATAGCTAGTCACTGTAGCCCTGGTAAAATACAGTTTATTAGCAATATTTAGATTGCTACTGCTCTAACCAGCATGCACTACAATAAAGCCAGTTGGTTTAAGAGAGCATTTCCAAATGTAAAAGAAATGTACAAAGTAGCCCCGTCATGTTTTTTTACTCCTGGCTTTGAGTAAACTATCCTGTTTGTTAAATAGTCTCAGCTCTGAGTTCACATAGTCACAAAGGACAATGCAAAAAGTATAGAGCCTTAATGAAACTGTAACAGAGTCATAAGTCTCTTTCATTTTTCCAATTCCATGTTGCATCCTTACAGCTCTGGGGACTGTAGTCTGCAGAGCACACGATTAAGCATTATCATCATGATATCGGATGCAATTCTCTTAGCCTGAGTGATCATTCATTTTCCACCATCATGCACATTGCTCTCAAATTGTACAAACTATCAACTACATCCTGTCACTCACATGAGCGAGAGAGAGAGAGAAGTCCACAAACTAGTAATAACCATTGTGTGTATTTTTCATGTGAGGCGTTTTATGATTAGTAGAGCCAAACAAACGCATGAGCATGAATTACACTCCTGGAGTAATTTTGGAAGCATGGCAAATAAGAGCTTAATCTGACACTTTCAGGTGAAGGGGTTCTTTTTAATGCAGTCCACCATGTGTGTAACATCATGCAACAAAACAAAATGTTGCGTGCCGGCCGCTGAGTGACTGGGGCATTATGTTCGCTAGGACAAATCATCATCTCTATTTGATTAATTTATGTTATGAATCTTCTATGGGTAAAAATTGCACTTTATCAACCAAAAAAATTAACCTGAAATCAAAACTAGGGAGCAGCCTCTTCTGGGTTTGGAATCCTGGAGTAGACCAAGCGGATATGGAGCAGGAAAGAGGAGTAAACCAATAGGGCCATGAAGATGGGCATGATACTTTCTTGTTCACAAAGCCCACTGAAAGTTTCCCACCATAGCCACAGTAAAAATACTAGTGTGACATCACTTGCTTGAATGTTACAGTGGGTTCCACTGCCCACTATCTCCAGATACAAAACAGGATTCCCACAGCTTGCTTTCAAGGGGGGAGAGCAAATGAAAACATTCTGAGTTGATTAAATTTGTCCTACAATAACAACACTTTAATTGCTTCTCTGTCTTCTTCAGACCTAATTCAATTCCCTTTGGCCCCCCTTGTTTGTCCACACACTAATTGGGTTATTACCTTGTTAAACAGAGGGGCAATAATATCACTTAAACCTCAGCTCGGCCAATTAACAAATGAAGCTGAGTTTTTCAAAGGAACCTAAAGGAGTTAGGTGATATTCCCCCAGTGAATTTCAATGGGATTTGGGCACTTACCTCCAAGAAACCTATTAAAAATGGAGCCATAAATACACATTATATTTCTATGCCATCTTTTGAGCACTCCTGACTCCTTTTCATCATCAATTCCTAGCGCTAATTGATAAAATTACTGACTTCAGTGGAAGATATGTTTAAGAATTGCAGGGTCAAAGCCTTCAAAATGTTGCCTAAAAGCATTGAAGGATAAAGGAGTGGCATGGAGTCTGGCAGGACCATGGGACTGTAATTAGACATGGAGCCTTATGTCTCCAGTCCAGGTCAGAAGTGCGTTAATGATCTCCAGTATCTGCATCTCTAAAGGAGCCCATTACAAGTGGCTCTCATTGGCTGCCTTGTTCAGCACAGTGGTGGGGAAGTGCATGGCCTGGATGCTTAAATACACTTTCATCCTTGGAGTTGGTTCTTCCAGATCAGGTCTTGCATCGTGAGGGAAGCTTGCTCTCATGGTACCTGTTTTGAGGGTGAACGTATTTAAATCTGCACATGGGCTTTGCTTGGCTGCAGCACTTACTGCGCTGTTCTGGCATCATTCCCAGTTTTGACACTTTGGAATGACTAGGAGAAGCAGCCGCTGCAATGGGAATCTGCTATATAGTTGAGAGAGTTTGTGAGTCTATCTGTTCAAGAACTTCTCCTACACCATAAGAGCTAGGGCCACCAAATTCAATAGACAGCTTCTTCTCATCATAGCTTAAAGCAGGGGTGGCCAACCCATTGAACAAAGAAAGCCAAAACAGCCCCGGAAAAAATGCGAAGAGCCGCACCAGAATTGTTGAGAAAAAAAGACTCTTTTAAAAACCACGAGTTAGGCATTTTGGCCACATCAGGCTCCTGTCGGCTCCTGCCATCTTGCCATGCTGGATGGCTCCCCTACACCCGGGAGCTGGAGGGTCATTTGTAGGGGCGCAAGGGGCGCCTTGGCGAACTGCAGAGGACGCTTCGCAAGCCGCACTTTCAGGGCTGAAGAGCCGCAGGTTGGCCACCCCTGACCTAAACCAAGAGAAGGGTTTGGTTGTGTCAGAAAAATGGGATGTGGCTGGAATGGGATTGTTTCTCATAAAACCATAACAGAAGAAGGCCAGAATCTGTCCAGGCCTGCCCCTGCCCCGAGCTTTCCACCCCACCCTGAAGGTGCCCTTTAGGAATGGCGAGGAGGCTGAAGCTCCCCCCTCCCTGATTTATACAGGAACATTGCTGGCTGTTTCCCTGCATCAGGGACAAAAGGGATAGTGCAGTTTGCTGCATTCTTCTCTCTGGCTGGGGAGCACAGGGGGCAGATGAACCTGGATTTGCACCTGCCAGGGGAAATGCATCCCTCCCCTAGCTGTGCCTGCTGGAGCTGCAGCAGTCATGGAAAGGCGCTTCTCACCTGCCCCCAAACTGCTGCAGTGAGAGGGCGGGGGTTGTCCTCTCTCCCTTGGGCAGCCTGCCACTGAACCCTTCATCCTCAGCCCTACCCCAAAGCGATGATTTAAATGAAGAAAAAAATTGAGTTAAGGACCTGAGCAATGTTGGGTAAATCTTCTAGTAGAATAATTAGTCTGTATTTAGTTTGAGAAAAGCCTGACTTTGGTTCAAGGCGACGCTAAGAAAAGACGACAGTGCAATCCATTGATTCTAGGATTATTTCAGGGCAAGTGACCAAACAGTACTGGGAATTAAGGTGAGGGCTGAAAGTGAGAGGACGTGCAGTATTTCAAAGCATGAGTGATTACGTCATGGCTCCTTTCTGGCTCAGAATCCAGTATGGTACCACTGCTAAGCTACATTTCCAATTATACAGTCCCCACAATGCTTGAAATACCCTCTAATGCCTCCATTTGAACCCTTTCCTAGTTTTGCTTTAAAATATTATTTACATCGGAGACATCGGACGAGTCTCTTCCTTTACCTTACCAAGTTTTGTCTTGAAAGCAGATAGCTCTGAAAAGTTCCCAGACCATAAAGAACATTTTCTCACGCTCTTGGGCCTGATATTAAGAAACCGCTGGGCTTTGCAACTTCCACCTACCTATCCACAGAGTCCCGAGGACAATTGGTTCACCTCAGTTGGCTTGGACTAAGTCTAGGTACAAAAAGAAAACCTAACAGAGGAAAACCAGCATTAGCACAGAGGCACTTTAAAAGTATTCAACAGATCTCACAGAACTCATGCACACACATTGATGGCAGCACTCCTCACTCTTGCCACAAGCATATACCCAAAACCAACCCTGGATCTGTTGAGTAGGGGGATTTTCAGGTGGCATACAGCCCTCACCATGGATGGCTTTAGGGAATGGCTAAGAGAAGGGGTCATGGCCATATCTCCCTTGTATCCCAGCAATCCACAGCTACCCTAATGACTCTAAAGGGGCTGCTCTAATTTGTTTCAGGGGACTGGACCACTGCAGAGCCACCTCAGGCCTAGGATGTCTAAAGCTGAGCCAAGCACTGCTCGGCTGCAGCTGAGAGCCTCGTCTTATGACTCCACTCCCATCTCTTATAATTTGAGCAGTACAGCATGGGACTCGGGCAGTGATGGAGTTGTGCCATCATAAGCTATATCCCTCTGACAATTTCCAATGATAACCAGGGGGCTTGTGGACCTGAGCAAGTCAGTACACTTACCTATGTGTGTAATTACACACACACACACACACACACACACACACACACACACACACACACACACACACACACACACACGGAGGAAGTCTGCGAGCTGACACATTTACTGTTATCTAAATAGCATGTGATTCAACTGGCAAAAGAATGAAATTATCCGTGATCAAAGCGTAAATGCCAATGATAAGAACAATAGGCTGCCGGATGTCCTTCCATGCCAGCAGCGGAGTGATCTTTTCCTGCTTCCCATATCCTCTTTGTATCATGGCATTGATCGATTTTTCTGGACCCGCGTGGGAAGAAGTGTGAAAATTGCACAGCTGACACATGCTTTTTACACTCACTTCCTATAAAACATGCCAGGACGGATGTTTACAAGGGTCATTGGGCTTTAAGTGGTTCTCGGATAAAACCACTTTCCATACATCCTTGAACAGTATAGGTATTGTAATAATTTTGAAAAAAAAACCCTGCCAGTTTATAGACTATTTTTAGGAGCTGCTGTATTTAACAAGGAAAATTACAAAAGAATTAATTATTTTAATCCACCCTTTAATGAGTTAACTGTTGACCAGACTAGTAAGCTTGGCCTACATCCTCAAAGGAAATCAAAGGGAGTTGTGTGCCTCAGTAGATCTGAGGCTTTAGACCAGGGCGGGGAGAGACCCTTTTGGGGTCAGCGGCCACACAAAACTAAAAGGCAAGAAACCTCCCCCAAAACCCAGCGTTTCACTGATGTGGCCCCAACTGAGAAGCAGAAGGACCCTCCCCACATTCCCCTCACACACCAGAGCCTGGAGGAAGCCGGCTAGTAGATTTTGTGGGCCCCCGTAGGCTCTGTGGTGGGGCCAAAATGAGGAGCTCAGTGTGTGGCAGGGATCTACCAGGAAGTAGGCTTGGTGTGTGGGGTCTGGGAGGGTGGTAGGGTCCAGAAGCAGACTGGGGGTGGGAGGGCTGGGTGCGAGGTAGGGTGCAGGAGTGAATTGGGGCAGGGGGATCTGGGTGGGAGGTAGGGTGCAGGAGCGGGCTGGGGATTGGGGCTGGGGGATCTGGGTCGGAGGTAGGGCGCAGGAGAGGAGGGAGTGCAGAAATGGGCTGTAGTGCAGGGGCTGAGTGCGAGGAGGGTGTAGGAGCAAAGTGGGCACGAGGGGACTGCAGGAGCAGTGTGGCGGTCTGGACGATGGGAGGATGTTCTTATCTGAAATAGCTCCCCAGGGACGCACATGGCTCCGAGTTCCCCGCTGCTCCCAGGCATCATTCCCTGCTCTCCTATTTGCCTTGATTACGGCCAATCGGAGCAGCGGGGGGAAAGCCTCCAGACAGCACTTTGCTGCGCAGCCATTTCCCCAGCTTGGGAAGGGGAGAGTGAGAAGCAGCATGTGGAGCCACTTCCTCCCTCCCCATCAGGCAGAGCCCGTGGGTTGGATCAGGTCCTGGCTTGCTTCACTCCAGCCGCGGAGGCTCGGGGCTCTCCCCTCACCCAGCAGCAGGGAGCCAGCACTGGTGCGCCAGCCCTGCTGGAGGGGGGTGGGGGCTCAAGCTGGAGCATTAGCGCCAGCTCCCCAGTGCAGGGAGGGGAGCCCTGAGACTTGGAGTCCAGATCCAGGCAAGCCGGGGACTGGATCCAGCCTCTGGGTTATAGATTCTCCACCCCTGCTGTAGGCCTTTCTTACCATGTTGATTCTTTACTTGTTAGGAGAAATATTCTCTTTGGATCTGTCTTACTCATCGATAAGTAAAATCAATTTCAGTCGTGCGCTTCATTGCAAACAGGGCTTTCACATCCCTGCAAACTATAAATTGCATTAATTTTGCCAATTGAATTTTAGGTGGTATATTAGCCTGCCCCGCATTTATCTACATTACTTTCCCTTGCGTGCAAAAGATGTGCGGTAGTTTCTCATCTGGAAATTCAGACGGTCGCCACTACTGGTGGGCTGTAAAAATATTACCTTTGGAGATGGTGGAGTCTCTATTGTTCCTAGTCTTTTTAAGTCCAGGTTTGACTTGGCCATGATTGGGCCATCTATGCTACAGCTCAAATAGCAATAACAGCTTGCTGCAGAAATTATTGGGTGAGTGTTTTGGCCTGTGCTAGCCAGGAGATCAGACTAGAAATTAGTAACGGTCCCTTTAGCCTTAAAACTGATGTCACTGAAGTTAGTGTCACTGCACCTGGGTGTGGCCTATTGCTATCTGAGAAGCTATTGCTGAACTAAGTACAAAAAAAGACCCAATAGTTAATTACAGTAACATGATACAGTGAATAGTATGGGCTACTATTGTGAAAACTACTGTGCTTTCAATCTAGGTCAATGACAAGATGATCCAATCAGCTGTGGATGAAAATGAGAGATTGAGAGAGAGAGAAAGATCACAAACAGGTAGGCTGCGTCTAGACTGCAAGCCTCTTTCGAAAGAGGCTTTTTCGAAAGATACTTTCGAAAGTATCCAGGCAGTCTGGATGCTCTCTTTTGAAAAAGCACAGTTTGCATTACATAGCGCCTTTTTTCGAAAGAGCACTTTTGAAAAAAGGCATTCTTCTTCATAAAACAAAGTTTTCCTCGGTCGAAAAAACTGCCACGTTCTTTCGATTTACTTTTGAAAGAATGCGGCAACAGTCTAGATGCAGGGGAAGTTTTTTCAAAAAAAGGCTACTTTTTGTGAAAAAAACCCTGTAGTCTAGACACACCCGTAGTTATGCACCTGTGTGTACAGTGTAGCTTGCCACTCACCCATGCTGCTCTTATTAGCTGGCAGACTTCTGAAGGCATTACAGAAGTGAAGTATTTAAAGAAAGATGAGGGTCATTGTAGCTTTACTAGTTGTTCAGAGAGTTTTCCCTACACGAGGGGCAATGTGGGACAAGGTTTATAGGTTGTTTAAAATAGGTTTCTGAGCTGTCAATCTTTATCCAGAGTTTCTCAGTCACTTTACAACCGTTCAGTAAGCCTCACTACTCCCTCATGAAAGAAGTTGATACAGGTTGAACCTCTCTAAACGGCCAGACCACAAATATTCAGAGAGCCCTGGTGACTGGCAGCCCAGCTTGACCAGCAACAGTAGCAGGGCCAGCAGCCTTGTCAGAGCCGGAAGACCAACCAGTGCGGGAGCTGCGGGGCTAGGGTTGACCTCCCCTTGACCAGTAAACTCCCCTGTTTGGGACCAATCAGGTCCCGACGGTGCTGGAACAGGGAGATCCAATCTGGATTCCCTTCTGTGACATGGTGTGACTCACCACCGTAGCGCCTCCTACCGGTCACATGGGAATTAGCTCCACTCTGCACAGGAGTGCCCCTTTCCAGCCAGTGTCTCACCTACTGTTACTTGAGTAGGTGTGAACGGTTCTGCCACCTTACATTAGGACCCACATCCCTCCCAAACCATGGCGCCCTGTTGCTTTGACCCCACACGCTGGGGTTCTCACCCTCAGGGAACCCTAAACCCCTTCTACCCACCTTGCCTCAGTGACCATACTGACAGTCATCATCTAGCCCCTTACCTCAGGGGCAAACTGTGCTCTGAAATGGTCACTCATTAGTGGCAAGGGGTGTGGACCTGCTGCCTTCTCCTGCCCTGGCTGCCTCCCTGCAGCCATAGTACCTTCAGGCCTTGTCTTAGGCCTTGCAGCCTGGGAGCGAGGTCACGCCAGAACACTCCAGCTCTGCCTGCCTTTCCCCAGGCCTGCTCTGTCTCAGGAAACCACTAGCTTCCTTAGCAGCCAGATCCCTCCTGCTCCACAGCTAGAGTGTGAGTGAGTGAGTCTCTTCTCCCTTCTGGGAGCCCTTATTTATACAGCCCACAGCTAGGCCCTAATTGGCTGGCTCTACAATCTCAGCCCTCTCCCAGGGCTGAGTTTTACCTTTGCGAGGCCAGTGCAGGGCAGACACCCTGTCACACCTTCTTAGAGCTAAGGTAATGGAAGCAATGAGAGAGACTCTGGGACCCTTAGACAGTTAATTAACAAAAGCTAAATTCTGCTCTCGCTGAAGTTGGACCAACCTCTTTGAGCTCGATGGACTAGATTCTGGATCTGGTGCCATTTTTATATTACCCCAAATTTACACTGAGGCTACATCTACACTGCCCAGTCTTGCGCAAGAACATATGCAAATGAGGCGCAACGATGAATATCGCTGCGCCTCATTTGCATACTTAATGAGCCGCCATTTTGCGCAAGGGGCTCTTGCGCAAGAAGGAGCAGTCTACACTGCCCCTTCTTGCGCAAAAACTCCCTTTTGCACAAGAGCCCTTCTCCCTGAAAATAAGTGGCAGAACGGCTCTTGCGCAAAGGCCCCTTGCACAAAAATGGTGGCTCATTAAGTATGCAAATGTGGCACAATGATATTCATCGCTGCGCCTCATTTGCATATGTTCTTGCACAAGACTGGGCAGTGTAGATGTAGCCTGAGTGTAAGAGAGCGTAATAGACTCCCAGGTTGAAGTCCTGGCCCCATTAAAATCAAGGGGAGCTCCCAGTTCCATGCTCTAGATTTAACTCAACCATTGGCTGTTGGAGAAGGCAAGAAGGTCCCACACCCTGAAACAGGGGCTATGTCTTCAAAAAGGTGCTCAGCACCTTCAGCTCCCATCAGAAGGCAGTGTGGTCTTCCATCAAACATTGCAGCGATATTCACAGTAATCCGAGAAGTATCCCTTTCATGCTGACTCAACAGCTTCAATGAGGTGTCATGACAAAATATGAGGCTTTCTATGTAATTATGGGGACTACACCATCTGCTTCTAATTAAGTTGCCTAAACATTTAGTTTCAAATAGTGCAATGATTTTTTTTAAAGATACTGAACATTTTGGCAGTTCAATAGGAGGCTAGCCTTCTTCATGCAATTAACTCTAACAAAGGGTTGTTAATCTGATTTCGGATGAATAGACTATTCTTGCAGCACTCTGACAAAACAGTGAACTACCTCCTGTTTGCTAAGTTCCTGACAAAGAAACTGAAATGTCTGAGACCTGGAAGTCCATGTTTACATGGGAATGCTACTTTTATCTTAGCACTTTCATTGCTCTTCACTATAGTCCCAAAGGTTGAGTTCTGAGCGTTCAATAATCTGTAAAACTTTTAATTAAACTAAAAGCCATAGTGTTTGCCCCCCATCTTCCTAATTCCTTGTGTAGAGAAACCACTATCACAACTAATAAGGAGGCAATAGGACTGGATTCCTACTACAATGTAAATACGCATTTGGGGCCCAATACTCAGCTTGTTTAAACTGGCAGAGAGATCTTTGACAGCCATGGAGCTGTGCTGATTTGAACTGGCTCATGAACCTTCTCTGTGTTTCCAGGGTTGAATTTAATAACAAAAAAACAATACAGTTTAATTTTTTTTTCAGGATCTGCATGGCCTTTGGAGTTACAGAGCTCTCAGTGTAACCTGGTGAGTGAAATCAGACAGACACAATTAAAACTGTAAAAGAGCCAAACATCATAATAGGGCAGCTGGACTGTAGAGACGTAGAACGGCTGATCAAAATAGATTAACATATGAGACTACACATCCAGCTATCAGCATCTGAGAAGTGTCAGCAGACAGGTAGGTAATTGTGTGTGCAGATTAGGTGCCAACTAAAATGTTGGCCTAGACTATATTTTATCCCTAAAAACAAGTTTTCAGCTGCTCTTTCTGGGCCTAATCCTGTAAGGTGCTGAATACCTGATTCTCCATCACCTCGTATAGCGATGATTATTTACATCTGGGCACAGTGGGTGAAAGAGGTAACTCAATCGGAGTTCTCCACTGAGACCTGCTTCAGTCTTTTACGCTTGTGCTGAAGGAGTCCACGTGGTTTGAGGTGGTGAAGAATCAGACCCATGGTCACACCCTGAGGTGACGGAACGTGGAGAAATCACTAACCCTTAAGAACAGGGAGCGGTACACGTGGCTGATGCTGTAGGCTGTGATGTGTACATCAGCAGCAGAGGGGGCCAGATAGATTCCGGGGCCTGCAGTGAGGAGCAGGAGTTACAGGAATGGGACAACAAGGAGTCTGGTGGCACCGGAAAGATGAACAGCTTGATGGGGGCATAAGCTTTCGTGAAACACAACTCACTTCTTCAGATGCTAGGCAAGCAAAAAAGGCAGGGACGCAGAAATGGGAGTGTGACGGCAGTGCTCATAAATCACAGTGGATGTGGCTCACCTCCAACAGTGATGGGACGGTGAGAGTACCTGAAGGGGGAAATAACCCTAATCCCTCAAGCCTCAGCACCCTTCTCCTTCCAGAACCAATATTGATGGTAGAGGAGCCAATTGATGAAGCCCAGAGTTAATTATAAACAATCCTGGCTTTCTCCTCCCTGTCTCCACTCCTTGTCCCCCCCCCCCCATCTCTGCTTCATCCCTCTAGTCCCTGTTCCTTGCCCCCCCTTCTTCGCTGCTCCCCCTCGCAAATCCTTCCCCAATGTCTGCTCCTGTCTGTTAGACTCCCAGCGCCACAGTCTGGTCGCATGGCAAGTCAAGAGGCAGCCTCTGGAATGTGTTGGCAGAAGCAAGGGGAACCAAAGGGGCAGGAACTGCCTACGCCTGGTTTTCCTTGAAATCAGTGAGAGGGGGGCAGGTAGGCCCCACATTAGTTAACCATGCATTAACAGGCACCTGCTGCCAAATTAGGCTGCTAAGTGGCACCTGGAGAGGGTGTTATAACTGGTGATCAAACCCAGCTGGGAGATAGGGTTGCCAGGTGTCCGGTATTGGCCCAGACAGTCCGGTATTTTTGCCTCCTGTCCAGTAAAAAAAATTCAGAAAATACCAGACACCTAAAATGTCCGGTATTTTCTGATTTTTTTTCCTTGCCAGGAGGCGAAAATGCCCGACACCTGGCAACCCTACACACTCAGCAACCAGGCCCAGCTCCCGGGCTCCCCCAGGTCTTCCTCCCCCGCTTACCTGGTTCCGCAGGGGAGCTGTCTTCTGGCTCGGAGCAGGAAAATAAGATGGCTGCCGGCAAAAAGCCTTAAAGGGGCCATGCTGGGTTTTTTTAATTTTTAAATTTTTTCATTATTTTTGCTTAATAACACTCGGGGTCCTTTTTTTTTTTTTTTTTTTTTTGGCTCAACAACTTTGGTCTCCCCCTTTTTTGGCGGGGGGGTTAGGTATTTTTGGTTAAGCCATCTGGCACCCCTACTGGGAGAGAGCTGGGCCTTCATAAAGGAGGGAGCACAGCACAGTGGGAAACAAGCAAGGGAGAAAGCCCTAGCAGGAAGCAGTGTTTTGAAAGAAGAGGCTGAGTCCTAGTAAGAAGCCCTGAAAAAGGAATAGGGAAGCTGGGAAGGAGGCCCTGGAAGCTGAGGAGGTGAAGGCCAGCTGCTAGGGGGAAAGAGAGCCATGGATAGGACAGTCAAAAGGCAAATATTTATGGGTGAAGGTGACTCTGTCTTCAGTAAGCCCCAAAATGGGTTCAGTCCAGAGCTGAGGCCAAGCAAGTTGCAAGACAGAGAGAAATAGAGGGCTCTTGCTATTGCAAGTCCAAGACAGGGTTGTGGAAAGCCCTGTGAGTTGAGTGCTGAGTTGTAAAAAGAGGCAACCCATGTCTGGGAAGAGTAACTGTTCTCCCACAAGCAACACCCCTCACCCCCAGAGGGGAGGGCGCTTCTACAATCAGACCTCTCTATAAATATTAGAGTCCGTCTGACTGTCTATGAGTCCATTTTGTCAAGAACTCCTCCTAAACAGTAGGAGCTAAGATCACCAAATTTGGTAGGCAGCTCCCTCTTCTTCTAACTGAAAGCAAGGTCAGGGTTTGGTTGTGCCAGGAAAATGGGAAGTATCTGGAATGGGAATGCTTTCCCTAATGTGGAAAGGGAGGATGATGATCGGAGGACAGTGATACTGCAGAGTGACCACTGGGGGCAGCCACACTAGCAGCACTGTGTTACGTTGCTAGCTGCTGGACCAGGTAAGTGGACCCCCTGCCACAAACAGTGCTGGGCAGGAGGGGAGTCCTCTGCTGCAGCCCCCCCAGGACCATCCGTGGAGTCAGGCAGCACAGCTGAGACCCCCCCGCAAAGGGAGGCCAGTGCCAGAAACTGCAAACCAGCCTCCCCAGAACCATGCCCCCATGACCAGCTGTAGGGTGTGGGGTAGAGCATCTGGAGGCCAGGGCCAGCCCCCAGAGCCTTGCCCACTTGACCAGCTGCAGGGTGGGGGGCAGCTGGAGGCTGGGGCTGGCACCCAGAGCCCCTCCAGCCTAACTCCAGAGCAGGAAGGGCAGCTGGAGGCTGGGACCAGCCCCTGGACTGCTGGCCTCCCTGGACAGGCTGGAGGCTGGGAGTGGTGCCCATGGAGTCCTCTCCCCCCCATCTCTGACAACCTGGAGGCCGGGGTGGCCCCTCGCAGGAGCCACTAGCTGGGGAGTGTAGCCCCACCCCACTTGGGAGGAGACAGTGCTGGAGTAGTACCAGCCTCACCACCATAGACGGCCCAGCTAAGCTACCCGTGGCCTCCCAGCCCCCTGCTCTGACTCCGGCACCCTCTACCTTGGCCCCCCCTCACTGAACCCTGAGCCCTCAGCCTCCTGCCCTCACTCCAGCACCCTCTGCCCTGAGCCCCACCACACACTGTGCCCTGAGCCACCAAACCCCTGCCCTCACTCTAGCACCCTCCACTCCGAGCTCCCCAACCCTCCCACCGCTCTGTCCTAATTCCTACACCCCTTCCCTGCGCTCCCCACACTCAGACCCATGCCCTGAGCTCTCCACCCCCTGCCCTGGTTCTGTCAGGCCCCACCCTCTGCCCTAAGCACTCCACACACTTCCCAGCCCCCTGTCCTGTCGTCCATCCCCGCCATCAGCCCCCGCAACCCCTTACTCCTATACCTCCCACTCCCTTACCTGAACCCTCCACACCTGCCCTGATTTCTGCACCCTCCATTCCCTAGCCCCATCATTTAAATAAAGCGTGTTCTTTTTCCTTTTAATAAAAAAACAATTACTACAGATAAGGACCCGAGCAACGCCGGGTATATCTGCTAAGGGTTTTTTTCATATTTTCTGGATTTTCATCAAAATCCAATAGGGCGCTATCCATTGTTGCCTAGAATTCCCTGAAATCTTGGCGTTGATCAGCTACAGGATTGCGAGGTTATTGTGTTACATATAGGCAAACAGGAAAATGCAATCAATTGAGCATTCTGATTTCTTTTGCTTGGCTAATAAGAGACAATAATACAGAGGTTGTCATAGCACTCTGCTTTTATGAATGAAGTTCTGGCTGCATCCCTGTACTTGTTAATGGAGTGTAGCACTATATCTACTTTATCAGCCCACACACATTACAGTACTTAGAGCTGCTTGAAAATGTTCTAGAAGTTTTTCATTGGAAAATGCTGATTCTACAAAAACATTTTGCTGCTTTTTTTAAAATGAGAAATCAAAGTACTTTATTTAGATCAGGTTGGCCAAAACAAAAAAGCTGAAACAAAGGGATTTTTGCTTTTCAAAATGAAGTGCTGTGCTAGGATTGTTGTGACACTTTAGACAGGTTTGTTTCGATGGAAATGTTGACATTTCTAATTGCAGGTCTGATCTGAGACAAAAGGAAACTTCAAAATGTTGGAATTTCCTGTGGAATGGAAATTCCAACTTCAGACCAGTAGCCTCCTGGAAGTTCTAGAGTTTTGCAATAGTTGTGTGTTATCAACGAGAATTTCAGTCATTCAAAGGAGTCCATTTTAAGTTCCTTAGCATTTAAATCCCTTTAACATGGGATTTCCCTGCAGCTGGAGGGGTGGGGGAGAAGGGAAGACTTCTTGTAGGTAAAGAGAGACTGTTTTTTCACGAGAGAGACTGCTTCTCTGTTACAGGTCTTATTCCTGGTAAACATGCTTTGTAAGAGAGAGGCATTTTTACCCTGTTTTCAGCTTTTCTCAATAGTGCACAGTGTTAATTTTTCTGAGTCATACAGGTTATCTCTGACTCCCTTAGAGCAAAGGTTAAGTTAACTTTAATAGATTAACTTTAAATAGATTTTAAATAGATATTAACTTTAATAGATTTTTCTAAATAAAAACTGAAGTGGCTGGTAGTACGGTGACCTGCCAGGAGGGACATACTAGAGTAAAAATCATCCTTCAGCTGTTTCTTCCTTTGGACATTTTATTGACAGTATTCATGGCAATAAAAGTTAAATAACTGCATGATAGTGGGATAAGATTAGAGTTAGATGGTTAATGTCATAAAGAGAGAATGTAATGATCAAAATATTGATGTGGGTGAGAATTTCATAAGCCCAGACCAAACTAGCTAATATTCCATTACTCCTGCACTCACGCTGGTACAACGGGCCTAAAGAAAGCTCAGATACTGACTCGGTATATGAACTTGTTAAAACACCAATCTTCTTCTCCAAAAGAACACATGACCCCTTAAATGGCTTCATCTTATCTGCACACCAACCTGGCAATCACATTATGTGTCTCCCTTTTTTTGTCCCTTCGGCAGTTTTATGTAATGTGTGTTTAGATTTCAGAAACTAAATTTACCTAAGTACACTGTAGGATTTTTGTTCTTAAGAATTGATCCAAGTACAAAACAAATATGCTCTTAGCCAGTATGTAGAAACAGCTGATTAGGGTTGGTTTAATATTTTTTCATGATTAAAGTATGCACTGCTGAGTAAATAAAAGGGGAAATATATATTTGTCTAGCTGCTAATTATGCAGAGCTACTCCCAGTTTGTTAGATTTTTCCCATTACAAGGGACTGAAATTGCATTGATCAAACTTTGATATTTAGCCTATGCTGAGGAAAGTGGCCTGGTAAATAAGCCAAGTGTTACCACTAATTATTATTATAAACCTTTATTACAGGTTATTTTGGAAGTTTCTTGTAAGATCATTTGACAAGAAGAACATTACATGAATTCAAAGTGATCTAGAAGCAATTTTTTAAAAATTGGATTTGCTGCTGCTTCTGCTTCGTTATGATTTTTTATAAGTCCTTTAGTGTTTTAGGGTAGTCACTTATTCCCCTCTTGGTCTTTTTAACACTATAAGGTTGAGAGAAGTCATTCAAAAATAGTTATTGTTCAGCCTCAGAAGCAACCTTATTATAGGATAAGAAAAAAAGATAATTTTTAAATAGACACAAAGCTGTTTGTTCTGCAAAAACTTTCCTCTGTACACAAGGGAATGGAAATATGAGGAATATTAACTCTGGGCTCCATTGGCTTTTTTTCCCTGAAAAATCTATTGGTGTCGGGTGGTGCCTCACAAGTTGCATATTGTTAGCTCTACCAGTTTAATTATAGCCACTGATGATTTTTGACAAAAGCTTAGTTTTTTCCAAAATGTTAATTAGCCATTGGAGTTATGCATTAACAAATAAGCAAAAATAATTTTAGATGGAGGGACTAAATATGCTTTCTCCTCTGAACTGCTCAAATTTCATTCTCCTCGGTTCATGGGATGCCATTTCATAGTTTTCACATTGCCACTGTCTTGCTGGATTGACAGGATCTGACTTTTTATATTAAAAACAAGGAGGGAAACACACACACAAACCCCACGTAGAAACCTCAGACTTTTCTGGCTTTTTTCATTCATTGGAAAGAAGCAAAAAAAGAACATGGTCATCTCTCCCTCCTCCCCCTTTTTTCAGGTCTCCTTATAGCTGTTGCCATTCTTATAATATGTGAATGATTTCAAGGAAATATAACTATGTTAATCCCAGGATATTACATTCCTTTATACGCTTCATTCATTAAAAGTATGTCTCGTTACTAGGCTTGGCAGAATTCTAATTTTTTATAACTTTTGTTGAATAATGTCAATGTTTAAGTATTTTTTATTTTTATCTATTTAAATTTTCAGTTGTGTGTAATGATGGCTTTTAAGCATATTGTTAGTGATTTAAATATTCAGTTTCTGGGCAATTGTGGGGGAGATCATATAATTATTTAATGACAGGAGACCTTGAGATTCAAAAATTACCTTTACAGCTGATGATACAAGTTGTCAACCTCACATTTCAAAATGTATAAAATATCCTTAAATCTAACACTTAAGTTCTCACGCAGCATTTTTTTTACTTGGCTTATTTGTGCACGTCAATAGAAATATTTTTCAGTCTGTGTGTATGCTGAAATAAATATTTAGCAATACTTTCCAATAAAAGGACTTCCCTTCCATGTTTAATTTTTGCATACTGGGTGGGGGGCACAGAGGAATCCTAATGGTTTTTAATTGTCAAGTGTCATATTAGTGAACTTCTCTTATAGGGATGTGCATTCAGATTGCAGTGAGTTCTGTAAAAAAACCTATTTACTAGCACATATTTTTTATCTATTCCTCCACCGTCTTCACTGCTTTAGTGTTAAATGTCACAGGAATAATGAAATTCACGAGCACAATGGCTTGATTTCCAGGTTATGCCTGATAAAGGCGTTCTGAATATATGCAACGAGAATATATTAACTTCTGCCTGGAGCTATATTTACCTCTTAGATCAATATATTTGTCGAACAGCCAGCTGAAGAGAATTCATTATTTGCTTGTTGTCCTCATTGCCATGAGAGGTGAAGTGTCTTGCACGGGGTCACACCGTAATTAAGTGGCAGAGGCAATTTGAGAATCCAATCTGCCTCCCCCAAAACTGAGGCAGAGCTGCCATTTTTCCAATCCCTACAGTCAGCTGAGAACAGGCATTAGAAGCTACTATGGGGCATGTAACGCTGTAGTTTCGTCAAGTGTATTCTAACATTCTGCCAGTGTCTACTGCTGGAAAATCTAGTGTCTGTCCCACATGACCCCCCTGGCTGAGTCACTTGTTTTGTCATTTGTCACTGTCTAATGGTGCATCATTCTGTCTTGTTTGCTTCTCATTCGACGTTACATAATAAACTTTGCCAGCCAATTGACTCTCTGCATCATTAACAGGGATGGAGGAGACTTGTGTTCAATGTGACATTTGATGACATGTGAAGGATTCCAATAATATTTTTTGCCACTCACTTGGTTTTCTGCATGCTAAGTGTAGTAGATCTAGATGACACTGAGGTTATAATGCCAGCAGCAAATGTTGGCAGCCCTGGGGTGATAGGGTGGTGGCAAATTTGTAGGGAAATGCTGGTGTTGCCACGGCCTTGCTATCATCATAATTTAACATGGCAACAACCAGACTCCTCACCTAGCCTCAAACTCTCCATTCCACCAGCCTCCCCATCACTCAAGCCTATAACGGTGGAATTCGCTCTGTCTCTTCTCCCGGCCTGCCCCACTCATCTTTGTTGATGTACCTCTGTTTTGTCCTAAACATATCTAAGTTCCATCCTAGTCTTTCGATCCCTCCCCTAAATGCTCTCATTCAGGTCGCTTTCTCCTTGCTGCCCTCCCCAGAACCCTCTCCAGCCTCTACTAACCATTAGTGCTAAAATAAAGTTCCTTGTTCACCATTCTGATCAGTTCACCTCCTTATTTAATAATATGCAGCTCTTGTATGGCGCTCTCAAAGCAACTTATAAAGAAGCTCAGTGTCCTTATTCCCATTTTGCAGAAGTGAAAACTGAGGCAGAGAGGTGAAGTGACTTGCCAAAGGCAAGTGGTAGAACTAGGTCTAGAAGCTAGGCCTCGGGATTGCTAGTTGTGTGCTCTAGGCAACAGTGCCACCTATTGACACACCTTACTGCGCCCCATTGAGTTCCAAATTCTGTCATCACCATCAGAGCCTTGTGTAATTCTGCCCCTCCCTTAACTGCCCTTGTTCCGTTTCATGCCTGTCCTGTCACTGATGGTGGATGCTTTTCCTACACCTGTTTTGTCACCGTCTCACACAAATAATGTGACCTTCTACCCCACGCCATCTCGTCCCCCCAGGGTTATCTGCAAATTTACAGCCTCTGAAGCTGGGTCATTTTCTAAGGATCCACTTATGCCATAATGCTATGGAGAAATTAGTTGCTCTATAGTGGCAAGTGTTGAGAAGAACTTGGGCATGATTTTAGGTATAACACATCCTCCTGATGGGCTATAAAACTTAGTGTAACCATATATGACCACTATATGGCCAATCACTCCTTTGATTGCTCGGCTAGTATATCATACATCTACCATTTGTCTGTTTGTCTTTAGACTATTAGCTCCCTAGGTCACGCATCCTGCCTTCTTTCCTGTTTGCAAACACCTGCCCCCAGTGAACAAATAATAATCAGTTCAGTGTTGTTTGCTTTCCTTCCTTGATGCTCCTTTTCATTTAAAATCTAACTAGGTTGTGCTTAGTTCTGTCCAGCTTCTCCCCTGCCACTATAGCTTCAATTTTAACCTCTACTACTTAATCACGTGTTGTACCACTTCTTTCCTAGGCTGATACGCTTACTGAATTTTAAAAATACAGTTCTATGCCAAATCCACAAATATATCCCCAGCCGTAGTCCACTAATGGTGTTTTAACATTCATCTGAAGAGAGAAAATCTTCCATTATCGTATTTGGCCTCCTTGTGTCCATTTTTATTGGCTCAATTATTTCACAGTCCAGTTACTCTTTGCCTCACTGCCCTAAAACAAATTCCTATAAATAGCTCTTTTTAGACATCTCAGTTTCTTGCATCTGTATGTAACCGTTCTCATAACCTTCTCTGGCCAAGCTTATTTTTCTACATACAAGTGGCCATAAGTCTTCAAATGCATCGTTTAGATAGTTGTTCATGTCAATATGGGGGGAGGGCAGGGCAGGGAAGAGTGTTTCCTTCCCCCAATTTATCTTTCTCTCTATCCATGGTCTCTCTGCCCCCTTTTTTCAGTCATATCTGGCTATTGTATTGCTCATGAGAGGCTCTATTTCTTTGTCAAGAGTACAAGCCCTCTATATGGTTTTTATGTGGGGCTTCTGACTTTTTGTTTTAAACAAAAAAATGAAATCAGTGTTTATCCAACGGTTGCTTGTATCTAACAGCTTGTTTGCACTGAATATTGGTGTGGCTTGTTGGGACATGATTTCTAAAGCACATCAACTTGTTGCACATTAATTGGTCCATGTAGACCCCAATGTTTTCCTCTTGCCCCCCCCCTTACCAGTAATAAAATGTATCCATACCCCCCTCCCGCCCAGGCTGGGAAGTGGGGCTGGAGCAGAACAGAGTGTGGGGGAGCTCCGTCCATGCCCCCAGTTTGGGGACTGCTGATGTAGACCCTGCTGATATACACCAGAGTTCCCCTAGTGACCTTTAACATAGTGCTGTTTGAAACTATCCTACAGGAGAAAGAATATTCATTAGTGTGCACCGAGCCCCCAAACTCCCATTTTTTGTTATCTACAAAAAAAATTGTAATAATTGCTCAAAATACATCACACACAAAAATCCATAGACCCTGAAAAATGAAGCCCTATTTGTATGTAAACAGATGATCTGTATTGGCTTCGCCATCCCACAATCGATTTCAAATATTTGACAAAAGTAACAGTTGGTATCACATCTCAAGCATTGTGTTCATTATGCTAATGGGTCAAGCTGAGTTTCAGTGCTGGGCAAGGTGCAGGTATTCTGCCAGGTGGAGAACTGGAGTTCTTGATCTGGAGTCTTCTTCCTCAGTTTTTCGAGGGGCGGATTTAATTATGTCTCTTTCAGATAGAATGTGTGTCCGTGTAAAACACAACCATTTGTTCCCCTTACAACTTTCATATCCCTCCTTCGTTTACTCTTGATGATTGCTTTCTCCACTTAGGAACACTGGGATTCAACAGGTCACTTTGAAATTTGACACATGACAAGGACAGGAATTTCTGCTACCAAGCCATTTAGTAAAGTACACGGACAGGAAGTAAACCTACAAACTTGGACATGCTAAACTTCGAGGGCCAAGTGTTGTGCCCTTGCTAGCTATTCTGGACTGGGTGTAAGGTTCATTCTTATAACCACTGAGATTGACTCATGTCATATTAACCCCCTTCAGAGGGATGCTTTGGTATCCACAGTTATAATGGGGAGGTTATGGGGAAGAACTTGCATTTGTTCACAGGATAGTCCCTACCCCAGCTGTAGGCACCTAGACTTGGTAGGCTTCCCTGCACTGCGCTCTGGTAGAAATATGAGAGAGGGAAAGAAGTAAATACAAACTCATGAGGAATTTTCCGCTAAACATTAACCCTGTTGACAAGCTGAGTGTTAGATAGGGAAGACAGTAAAACAAATACATGCTAGAGAATGTCAGTTGTTTTTATCTTTTTTCTATCAGCTGATAGGAGGCCAGATTACCTACTGTCTGGATTTCAAATGAACCAAGACATTTTTTTTTACACAGTAAAGAATTTAATTCACCTCTAGCAAGAGAATCTACAGAGCCAGTAATAGCTCAGAGAACTCCTCTTCTTTCAGATTGTTTCATACCCACCTTGTATATGCAGATAACATTTACTATTACTTTATGACTTAGTCTGTTGGGCTATGTCTACACAGCACCGTTATTTCAGAATAACTGACGTTATTTCGAAATAACAAAGTGCACGTCTACACACAAGCAGTTAGTTCAACATAATGTCAAAATAATGTCCAGACAGAGGACTTCTTACTCTGACTCCTGTAACCCTCATTTTATGAAAATTAAGGGAAGTCAGAGGAAGAGTGCTCTATTTTGAACTAAGGGCTGTGTTGACACATTCAAATTCGAAATAAGCTATTTTGACGTAAGCAACGCAATTAGTGTAACTCAAGTTGCGTAGCTTATTTTGAGTTTAGCCCTGCTGTGTAGACATTCCCTTAGTGAATTATACTTAACAAATGGCTTCATTCCATTATTTACTTTTCCTCTTTTGCACTGTGTTTATCCATCTCTCTGTAGCTGAGCAGTTAGGGAAGAAGAGAAAAAAATTGTAAGTTGGTAAGTATACCAGCTAGGGAAAGTACAATAAAGCCCCAAATTCTTTCCTCATGGTTGCCTTATGAACTAAAGCTGTGCTGGAACCACCGTTCCTGATTGGTAGGAAATGCTGTGATGCTGAAAATTAAGAATTCTAAAATTGCCCAAGATATTAAATTTTAACTGCTTTTTTGGTGAGTAGAAACATTTGTCGTGTAAAACTTTGATACAAAGTTGGCTTGTAACATTCCATTTTGGCCTGCTCAAAATGGAATGTTTGGATCTGACTGACGTTCTTCACTTCAGATTTTTTTTTTTGACATGACATGTTGTCAATCAATTCGTTCCTACAGAAGATTTAGATATTGTCAGAATCCACATTTTCTGACAAATGTTCGGTCAGAATTTTTAAACAGCCCCATTAGTAACCCATCATGTGCTCAAAAGCAAGAGCAAAGGGACTAAAACACATGCTAAGAGCCACTAACTGCCTTTCCCAGCTTTCAGGAAGCTGGAAAGGGAGACTTCTCAAATCATAAAACTGGAAGGGATCTTGAAAGATCATCAAGTCCAGTCCTCTGCCCACACAGCAGGACCGAGCAGAAGAATCCTTATTCCTGGGGGCATTCTGCACCAAAAAATTAAAAATTCTGTGCACAGTATTTTAAAATTCTGCAAATGTCAGAATAACACAACATAATAGTTTCAATTATTTTAGTAATTTTATTTCAAAATACCTGTCAGCAAGTATGTCCGTAACAATACAGTCACACACACAAATTTCCTCAGGAGTGGAGAGTTAACAAAACCCCTAGGATAATCCAGTGCTTGTTTCTTTAGCCCCTTTTTCCTTCTCTGAGCCCAGCCAGGGGGCCAGACACCCACTGCTCCTTCCTCTCAGAGCCCAGAGCAAGAAACAGATTGATGCTGGGTCTTAAACTTGCATGGAGTTTCCTGGGTGATGATATCTCCTTCCCTCATAGGATATTCTACCAGTGAGGATTAGAGTGACATCAAATCCTGACACTTCGAGGATGCAATGTAAGACCCATTTCGTTACCAGAGCTTCCCCACAATAGTAACCAGCTCCTCGGAGGGAGGGGAAGGAAGGAGGCAACAATGGAAGAAATAGGACTGAAAAGATCTTTGTGCATAGGTTAAGAAGGAGGGAGCAGAAAAATGTTAGACTTGTTTCTTCAGAGCAGGAGTTCAGAGACGGCGTGAGAGCCAAGTTTAAAAATGATGCGGCTGCCGGAAGAGAACAGGTTCTGATGGAAAACAGCAAAGAAATTACTTTCAAGTTGGACTTGAATGTACACACACAACTGCCCTCCTGCTGCTGAAGTCAGTCTTTTCATTGCACACAACAAGTCTAAATGCCTGTCTTTCTGAAATAACAATTATTCTGTTTTCCTTAAGAAAATATTCTTTTCTTACAGGATTCATATGATGCGATCCCCTACCAAGGCAGACTCTCTCTCTTTATCCTTCTCCAAGCTCTGCAGAATAGCTTCCTCTTTCTTTGGACTTCTAAGCAGCAGCTCTTTCTATTCTTGGGCATGTGTGTGGTTTTTTTCCTTTTAATTTCTTTTGACAGTATCTATTATCTCCACTCATAAGTGTGAAATTAATGTTTACATAATTTGAACTATTTAAAGCAAATTAATCTGTCACCTTCTAGTTTCGACTGGAATAGAGAACAGTAGATGTAACACCACACTCTCTGCCTGCCGCATTGCAGGATTAAATAACCTCACATTTGATTTGTTATAATTTGAAGCTTAACTAACAAGGGATTCCCTCTTACTGGAATTTTAGTCCTTCATTTAGAACTCAATACACATTTGAAATTGTGGTCTATAATAGATTTTGCACTTTCAAACTTGGCTTACTAAATACTTTTGAGTGATATCCCCCCCAATAATAGCCATCTCAGCACCCTATTTATTTTATATTTATTACCTTTCCTGCCAATGAAAATCTTATAATGGTAATGGATTATTCAAACACTCTTTGATTTACATGTGATCCATGTCCTATCTGCTTCAGCTCAGATTAATAGTTATTACATTAGCAATGCATTTCTGCTTTAAGGTTTCTTATTGAAAGTATCCTGTGATTCTTACTCATATGCTTTTTTTTTCTGTTAAAAATAAGATTTTACACCATCTCCCTGTGGGATCAAGGGATGTTTAAAGGGACAAATCACGTAAAATATTTTTAAACCTGTGTTACAAAATTTTACATCTGTTATTATTTAACCTACTATTCACTACATGTGCTATTTACTTTCGGGTTTCCCTTACCTTGTGCTTGAGCCATAATACATGTTTTATTTTGTGCTGGGGTAGCAGGCAGGCATATGCTTCCGATTTTATGTCTGGTCTATTTTTGGAGAAGCTTGTCCGCTGCTGACAACCAGCACTGAAATCAGCAGAGCCACCCTGCTTTGCCCCCGAGTGAGGACGTGGCCCTTTTGTCTTGTATCCAGCAAAAAAACTTGCCCTTCCCCCATAAACTAAATTTGAAAAGGAAAAAAAACCCTTAATGTTGTAACACAGCCTGTGAGCTCAGCCAGGCATGTCCCTTCTCTTCTTCCCTCCAGCAAGAGAGTGCATCTAGAGGTAATCTCTTTTTTAGACCCATGAAGGCTAATCAGGCCCTTATTTAATACCTAGGAATGTCTTTCAGCAATGTTGTGTTAGAATTTGCTATCTGATAACACACCGGATACACCTATCTTGTTGTATCTCTTGCATGGTGAAGTAGCAGATTCCAAACTTCACCAAGTTTATCTTCCTAGCTAACAACTTCCAGCCTGACCCTACTGTGACTCCAGTTCTTTCAAAGCCATTATGACAGTGAACCAGAGCAGCCTTGGAAATGCATTTCAATTATCTGCCTTTGTACAGAACGTCACTAAACCTCATCCTCTGCTATAGAAACAAAAACATCAGCACCTGATCTGCACAAACGCTTCCATGGAACTTCTAATGATAGCTGATGTCTTCCTTAACATGGCTCCGATTAATAGCTCATTTGAGCCTTTATCAGCAAATGAGGCTATTCATAGGCGGCGGGTGAACCTAGGGCTGGGGGAGGTAACCCCCGCAGCCTCGCCTCTTCCATCTGAGGACAAACCTCCCGCAGGAGCCGAGTACCCCCACTGCAAGAACAAGTTTCCAGCTCTCCCCTGCCCCGCACAAGGCACCTCACATTGCAGTGGCAGGTCTCCAGGCCCCTGCATGAGCCTTCCTGTCCCTCGACCACACAGAGGGCGGATCGTGCGTGGTCCTAGCCTCAGCACGGCTGGAGATTGTGAGCAGCCCAGGAGCCACACTGAAGCAGAGGGCAGAGTGTGGGCTGGGCCACACCTGGCTGTTGGGGAAGCCAACGCTTTCTCCTGCCTCTTATACTCAACCGCTCATGAGGCTACTGTGTAAACTTTCCTCACTTTCACTGCTTCTTGACTGACATGGTGATATATGTCTGCTTCTGTCACCTGGCTGGAATCCTGGCAGGAGAAGAGACATGCCAGTTGAGTACATCAGGTGAAGTCTCAAAAGGTTTTGCAAATGTTTTAATCCCTTCAGAGCTGTCTTTTCCTCTAGTGTAACCCTATTAATGTCAGTAAGGCTATCCCAATGAAGGCGTATATAGGCCCAACGCAGGATCAGCTGAGTAATGACCCTTACTATACACAGAAGAAAACTCAATCCAAGTAAGCAAAAGATTCAGAATAGGCTTCTCTTCAGCAAAACAGTTAAGCATCTGCTTAAATCCATTGCTGCTGGCAGGAATTTGTATTTTGATCGTGCCTAGAAGCCCGGGCTCCATTCTGGAAGGTACTTGTACAGCTGCATATCAGACAGCCCCTTATCCAAAGAGTTCATGCAGTGGAAGCTCATAGGATACCGGTGGATACAAGAAACGAACAGGAGGAGCGCAAGAAAATAATGAAGCAACAGTGGTCAGTACTGAGAGAGGCTGGTCACTGCAAACTAGGTATCTAACCATCACTGAGTTTTCTGTAGGCATTACAGCACACACCTGTCTTTAAGCATGGTGTTAAGTCCCACTGAAATCATTGAAGTTAAGCATGTGCTTACGTGCGTTGCAGAATTGGGGCCATAATCCAGCCAACTGCTTTAATCCTGAATTTACTGAGAGAAGTGACCACGGCAATTCTTACATAAGAGTGCCCCTGATGTTTAGTTCTGATTGTCAATAGAGTTTCTCAATAGCTCCTCAAGTGGGTACGTTCCGTCCTTCCAGAACTGAAGCCCCTTATTTATGGTGGTTTTTGACTTTGATTAACCCATCTGAACACGCATTCCAGTGGTCAGTGATGTAATAGATTCTTTCTACAGAAAACACTCGCTGAGAGCAGTGCTGTCAGGAAATGGAAGCCCTCTCACTCAATGCTTGTATTTATTGTAAAGACTCTGACTGAAGGCTTTTGTTCAGTGGTCTGAGATGAAGCTTGTTGTTTCTACTCTTCTCAACTGCATCATTGTCCGAGTCTGGAGAGGAATTAGGATCTGATCCGTGAAGAAAAGATCCATCTTAAGAGACCTTTTATATAAGTAAGTTTTTCCATTACAGACTATTTTCATCCTGTTAGGGTCTTTGTCAAAATAACTGTCAGCAGCAAGAAACCATTTAGGCCAGTGTTTCATAAACTGTGTTCCGGGGTACACTGGTGTGCCGTGAGGCAGTTGGAGGTGTGCCGCGGAGAACAACAGAGTTCAAAATGGCTGCCCTTAAAGGGGCAGGCGACTTTTATTTTTGCTCAATAACTTCCCGCCAACACTGATTTAGGTGACATCTACACTTGGACCTGGAAGTGTGAGACACTGTTTGACTAACATATAGAATCATATAACACTAGAACTGGAAGGGACCTCAAGAGGTCATCGAATCACAGTCCCATGCCCTCATGGCAGGACCCAGTACCATCTAGACCATCCCTGATAGATGTCTGTCTAACCTGCTCTTAAATTTATCTCCAGATATGGAGATTCCAACAACCTCCCTTAGACCATTTATTCCAGTGTTTAACCACTCTGAGAGTTAGGAAGTTTTTCCTAATGTCCAACCTATAAGCCCATTGCTTCTTGTCCTGTCTTCAGAGGCTAAGGAGAACAATTTTTCTCCCCTCCTTGTGACACCCTTTTAGATACCTGAAAACTGATATCATGTCTCCTCTCAGTCTTCTCCTTCCAAACTAAACAAGCCCAGTTCTTTCAGTCTTCCTTCATAGGTCATGTTCTCTAGACCTTTAATCATTCTTGTTGCTCTTCTCTGACCTTCTCCAATTTCTCCACATCTTTCTTGAAATGTGGTGCCCAGAACTGACACAATACTCCAACTGAGGCCTCATCAGCACAGAGTAGAGCGGAAGAATGACTTCTCGTGTCTTGCCTCACAAACTAGGTATCTAACCATCACTGAGTTTTCTGTAGGCATTACAGCACACACCTGTCTTTAAGCATGGTGTTAAGTCCCACTGAAATCATTGAAGTTAAGCATGTGCTTACGTGCGTTGCAGAATTGGGGCCATAATCCAGCCAACTGCTTTAATCCTGAATTTACTGAGAGAAGTGACCACGGCAATTCTTACATAAGAGTGCCCCTGATGTTTAGTTCTGATTGTCAATAGAGTTTCTCAATAGCTCCTCAAGTGGGTACGTTCCGTCCTTCCAGAACTGAAGCCCCCTTATTTATGGTGGTTTTTGACTTTGATTAACCCATCTGAACACGCATTCCAGTGGTCAGTGATGTAATAGATTCTTTCTACAGAAAACACTCGCTGGAGAGCAGTGCTGTCAGGAAATGGAAGCCCTCTCACTCAATGCTTGTATTTATTGTAAAGACTCTGACTGAAGGCTTTTGTTCAGTGGTCTGAGATGAAGCTTGTTGTTTCTACTCTTCTCAACTGCATCATTGTCCGAGTCTGGAGAGGAATTAGGATCTGATCCGTGAAGAAAAGATCCATCTTAAGAGACCTTTTATATAAGTAAGTTTTTCCATTACAGACTATTTTCATCCTGTTAGGGTCTTTGTCAAAATAACTGTCAGCAGCAAGAAACCATTTAGGCCAGTGTTTCATAAACTGTGTTCCGGGGTACACTGGTGTGCCGTGAGGCAGTTGGAGGTGTGCCGCGGAGAACAACAGAGTTCAAAATGGCTGCCCTTAAAGGGGCAGGCGACTTTTATTTTTGCTCAATAACTTCCCGCCAACACTGATTTAGGTGACATCTACACTTGGACCTGGAAGTGTGAGACACTGTTTGACTAACATATAGAATCATATAACACTAGAACTGGAAGGGACCTCAAGAGGTCATCGAATACAGTCCCATGCCCTCATGGCAGGACCCAGTACCATCTAGACCATCCCTGATAGATGTCTGTCTAACCTGCTCTTAAATATCTCCAGATATGGAGATTCCACAACCTCCCTAGACCATTTATTCCAGTGTTTAACCACTCTGAGAGTTAGGAAGTTTTTCCTAATGTCCAACCTAACCCTCCCTTGCTGCAGTTTAAGCCCATTGCTTCTTGTCCTGTCTTCAGAGGCTAAGGAGAACAATTTTTCTCCCCCCTCCTTGTGACACCCTTTTAGATACCTGAAAACTGATATCATGTCTCCTCTCAGTCTTCTCCTTTCCAAACTAAACAAGCCCAGTTCTTTCAGTCTTCCTTCATAGGTCATGTTCTCTAGACCTTTAATCATTCTTGTTGCTCTTCTCTGGACCTTCTCCAATTTCTCCACATCTTTCTTGAAATGTGGTGCCCAGAACTGGACACAATACTCCAACTGAGGCCTCATCAGCACAGAGTAGAGCGGAAGAATGACTTCTCGTGTCTTGCTCACAACACTCCTGTTAATGTATCCCAGAATCATGTTTGCTTTTTTGGCAACAACATCACACTGTTGACTCATATTTAGCTTGTGGTCCACTATGACCCCTAGATCCCTTTCTGTCTAGTGAGTCCTAGACAATCACTTCCCATTCTGTATGTGTGAGACTGATTGTTCCTTTCTAAGTGGAGTACTTTGCATTTGTCCTTATTAAACTTCATCCTATTTACCTCAGACCATTTCTCCAGTTTGTCCAGATCATTTTGAATTATGACCCTATCCTCCAAAGCAGTTGCAACCCCCCTCCCAGCTTCGTATAATCTGCAAACTTAATAAGCGTACTCTCTATGCCATTATCTAAATCGTTGATGAAGATATTGAACAGAACCGGTCCCAAAACAGACCCCTGCGGAACCGTACTTGTTATGCCCTTTCAGCAGGATTGTGAACCATTAATAACTACCCTCTGAGAATGGTTATCCAGCCAGTTATGCACCCACCTTATAGTAGCCCCATCTAAGTTGTATTTGCCTAGTTTATTGATAAGAATATCATGTGAGACCGTACCAAATGCCTTACTAAAGTGTAGGTATACCACATCCACCGCTTCTCCCTTGTCCACAAGATTTGTTATCCTAGCAAAGAAAGTATCAGATTGGTTTGACATGATTTGTTCTTTACAAATCCATGCTGGCTGTTATTTATCACCTTATTCTCTTCCAGGTGTTTGCAGATAAATTCCTTAATTACTTGCTCCATTATCTTTCATGGCACAGAAGTTAATCTGACTGGTCTGTAGTTTCCTGGGTTGCTCTTATTTCTCTTTCTATAGATGGGCACTATATTTGCCCTTTTCCAGTCTTCTGGAATCTCTCCTGTCTTCCATGATTTTTCAAAGATGATAGCTAAAAGCTCAGATACCTCCTCTATCAGCTCCTTGAGTATTCTCGTATGCTATATGCTAGTATGAGAACATAAGAATGGACAAAGATCCATCTAGTCCACTGGCCTGTCTTCCAACAGTGACCAATGCCAGGTAGCCCAGAGGAAATTAACAGAAAAAGGTAATCATCAAGTGGTCCATTGCATTGCCCATTCCCAGCTTATGCACATAGACTAGGGACACCATCCCAGATACTAGTCATTGATGGACCCATCCTCCATGAACTTATCTAGGTTTTTTATTAACCCTGGCAAGGAGTTCCACAGGTAGTTGGCGTGTTGTATGAAGAAATGCTTCCTTTTGGTCATCTTAAACCTGCTGCCTATTAATTTCATTTGGTGACTCCAAGTTCTTGTGTTATAAGAAAGAGTAAATAGCATTTCCTTATCTACTTTGTCCACACCTGTCATGATTTTATAGACCTCTATCATATCCCCCCTACATTATCTCTTTTCCAAGAGGAAAAGTCCCTGTCTTAGTCTCTCCTCATGTGGCAGCTTCTCCATACCCCTAATAATGTTTGTTGCCTTTTTTGGAACCTTTTCCAATTCCAATATATATTTTTTGAGATGGGGTGACTGCATGTGCCTGCAGTACTATGAATTTATATAGAGGCAATATATTTCTTAGTGATTTACATCATAGTCAGCTTTTTTGACTGTTGCCACACATTGAGTGATGTTTTCAGAGAACTATCCACAATGACTCCAAGAACTGTCTTGAGTGGCAACAGCTAATTTAGACCCCCATCGTTTTATATGCATAGGTGGGATTATGTTTTGCAATGTGCATTACTTTCCATTTATCAATACTGAATTTCATGTGCCATTTTGTTGACCACTTGCCCAGTTTTGTGAGACCCCTTTGCAACTTTTCATAGTCTGCTTTGGAATTATCAGTCTCGGGTAGTTTTTTTTATCATTTACAAATTTTGCCACCTTAGTGTACCCCTTTTTCCAGCTCATTTATGAATATGCTGAATGGTACTGGTCCCAGTACAGACGAGTTACCTCTCCCCATTTTGAAAACTGACCATTTATTCCTCCCCCTTTGTTTCTTATCTTTTGACCAGTTACTAATCCATGAGAGGAGCTTCCTTCCTATCCCATGACAGCTTAATTTGCTTAAGAGCTTTTGGGAAGGGAGCTTTTCAAAGGCTTTCTGAAATTCTAAGTGCACTATATCCACTGGACCCCCCCTTGTCCACATGCTTGTTGACCCGCTCAAAGAATTCCTGTAGATTGGCGAGACATAATTTCCCTCTACAGAAACCATGTTGACTCTGCCATAGGCTACTGGGAAGGAAATAGAGGGCACCTTCCCCACGTGACCCCTCACATGACTTGTTCCCACTCCCAGCTCAGGGCCTCTCATTCTCCGCATCCCACAAATGGCATGTTCTTTGGGAGCAGGGGGCACTCTGTTCTCCCCCAGCAGCCACTGCACTGCACCGGGCAGCATCCCAGGCAGGGAGCATGGTGGGAACCAGAAGACGAAAGGCTCTGGCAGCCCCACCTCTTCCCTTCCAGCTCTGCTGCTGGCCTCTTGCCCCTCCTCAGTGTTTTAGAGAGGGGCCGGTGACCATGCAAACCCCTCCCACGCGTCACCCACTGGATTCTTCCCCAACAAATGGCTTTCTCCTTCAGCTAGGGCAGTGTTTCTCAATCAGTGGTACGAGTACCCTTAGGGGTACTCGAGCAAAGTCTGGGGGGTACGTCAACACAACTGAAATTTGGAGACAACTGAATTTTTGTGTTAAGTTTTACAGCGTTTTATTATTTTTGTACTTTTTACACCCAAAAATTTCATTGCCCGCCCAGCTACAATGAAGTTGTTTAAACAAATGTGTTGCAATGATAGAACAAATTTTTGTGTGTCTGAAAACTGTAGATACTGGGGGTACTTATAATTTTTTTTTCGAAAAAGGGGTACTTTATAACAAAAGGTTGAGAAACACTGAGCTAGTGCACTAAAAATAGTAGCTGTGGTAGCATATGGGGTAGTTGCTCCAAGCATGTACCAACTAGGGATGAAATAGGATAATCATTTAACCAGTCAACCAATAAGCATGAACTTATCGGTTACCATAACAGTTACATGCCGGCTCCCAGCCCCGCTCCCAGAGAGCCGGCTGCCACCCTGCACTGCAGGCTCTGCAGTATAAAGCTTATACTGCAGAGCCTGCGATGAGCTGCCTCCCTGGGAGTGGGGCCAGCAGCTGGGGCTCCCGCCATGCACTGGCTGCTGGCTCTGCTCCCGGGGAGCCGGCTGTTCTGCAGGCTGTGCAGAATAAGCCTTACACTGCAGAACCTGCAGCGTGTAATTGCTGAAATTTTCAGTGGTTACACGGTTACCTAATTAATCAATTTTAACGTCTCTAGTACCAACGGGCTTTGAACAGATTTGTTTTCAGAGCAGCTCGCCCTTTGCATGGCTCACCATTGCCCGTGTTAGTGTGGCTACCGTTCTTAGCACTAGCATAACTCAGGCCTGCTGTCCCCCTCTAGAGGCAGCAAAACCAGCTAGAGTTGGAGTCTGTTACAGCCTTGGCGAAGGGGTGTGTCTTTTAGCTCATGTAGTAGGGAGCCTCATATATTAAGCTCCAGGTTTGAGCCCCGCCCTTGATGACAGGAGCCTGTTGGCATTTAAACTGGCTCAGTGAGAGAGAATAAAAGCATGTCTGCTTGTGCTGTGCTTGACATGCCTAGCTCCACCTGCAGATATAGCCTGACGCACAGTGCCGTGGTTTCTCCAAGCTACCAGGCGAAATACTCACGTTCCCCTGACCATAAATGGTCACAACAAAACTGTGTCCCCCTTCTTGCCTGCTAGTTCTCTGCTCCCCCCAAATATAATCCTGCCACTTCATTCAGGGCATTGTCTAGCACGGTGGAGCTCAGTAGGAATTTTGCCACTGAGCTGAATCAGTGCAAACAGTAAGGCCATTATTCTGCTCTGTGTCCTATCTCACTAATGCCACATTTCTCAGATGCTGTCTCAGTTGGAACAACAAGCACACTCCCATCGGATTCAACGGTCTAAAGATGCTTTGTCAATACAACTCCTCTCTACTCCCAACAAGCTACTTCCTCACTACAGCAAGCCTCGCAGTATTGTGGTGTTAAGCTAGCCAGTATTTGCCATATAGACACACAGGGCATTAAGAGAGAAACAAAATCAGGAGGAAAAAACAAGGCCAGGGTTTACATAGAGTAGGGATGTAATAGTGTAGTCAATTAACCGATTAACCAATAAGCAAAAGCGTATAGGTCAATGCAATAGACTACATGCATTCCCCCCCACCGCCAGTAAATTTTTTGGCAGGCTGTCCGGCAATCCGTCTCAGGCTACGTCTTCACTGCCAGTTCTTCTGGCAGAAAATATGCTAATGAGGGACTCATTAACATAAGTCACGATCTCATTAGCATATTTTCTGCCGTTTCTTTTTTGCGCAAAAAGAAGCAGTGTGGACATTTCCTTTTTGCGCAAAAACCCCGTTTTGCACAAGTTCCTTATGCCTGTCTGGGACAAAACAGAGGCAGGGAAATATGCTCTGTTGCTCCATGTGTTCCCCCTCTTCCTTTCCTGGGGATGGATTACCCCTCTCAAGGCTAATACCATCATGTGCTGCTTTTAAAATGCAGACCTAAGAAAGGACAGAAATGTTGTCTCTAGAATATTTCTGACTACAGGGTGTCCCCACTATAAGTCGCCCCGGTATACATCCGTTCTGCACTAAAGTCATTGACGCTTGTAGGAACTGATGCATTATAAGTTCTCCCATTACCCACTCTTAAGTCGCGCAAAAGAAAAAAACTATTTGCGCAAATGGAAATCAGCCCTAGGGTTGCCAGATGGTTTAACCAAAAATGCTGAACATTGCTTTATTTCATAACTAGCTTGTGATTCATACTGTTTTCTTCTGCCTTCCAGGTGTCTTGTTAAAAATGGACCAAAAATAGATGTTTTGCTACAATTTAAAATGTATAATTATGTTGCATCAACTTACTCTGCAGTACTTACGAGATAACAATTATGTAATTGATACACGTCTCTGGTCTGTGTCACAAAAACAATGGGCAATGCAAGCATTTTAACAAAAGATCAGGTTGCTGATTGAGAAGAGGAAATTAATGTGTATATAACATAATTATAAGCAAGACTACAACTTCCTATTAGTCGAGTGATGACATTGTTTGCTGCTTCCTCAGCGTAGTTTTGTGCAAGACACTCTGCTAGGAAGGACATAACATGAATTTCCGGATGATCAAATATGACAGGATAATAGCAGTGGTAATTCCACATAGGCACAGCTGTACCATGCCAAAATTCGCTCAGTGGGAGACATACAATCGATTCTCAGATAGAAAAATGCACGACTAAGGCCCTCAGCTTCCCAGTTTGATGTCGGCACTGCAGTTTAGAACACACAGGGTGTCACAAAGCAGAGGAACATAGACATGAGAGAGCTGTACCCTTCCCAAGGAATGCAGCATGTACTCACCGTCTCCTCTTCCTTCCCAGCTCTTGGTAGCAGCTAACAACCAAGGGCTAAATCCTATTCCCAACAGACTGTTAAGGTAACTTAGGCCTGGTCTACACTGGCACGCTTTGTGGTCAAAATCTGCCTTTTGGTGACAAAACAGTGAGAGTGTTTACACAAAAAACTTCCACCCCGTGAGAGACTTATCTTTTCTCCTCCCCTTTATTGTCGACAAAGAGCCAGTGTAGACTCTGTTGTTCATTTCGTCAACAGAACTGGCTTCCACCTGTATCCCACAGTGCCTGCCTTTATGCCTCTGCTCAATGTTTTGCGATCTCTGCTGCCCTGCAGGCATGCACCCCTCCCGTTTCAAACCTCCGGGAAGTATCTGACAGTGGCTGCCTGTGGGGAACAAAGAGCAAATCATTGGAATGCTTCTGTTCTGCCCTGCTAGGAACACAGCAGCAGGCAGACGGCTACTGCAGGAGGAGGGCTGGAGAGACTGCTGTGCTGCTTTGACATTCCTCAGCACAGAGAGCTCATAGAGGTATGAGGGAATCCCAAGAAGTGCGGGGATCAGTTCTGCTTTCCCACAACACTGTACTGTGGGATGCTTACCCACATGGCTTTGCTTTGTCTGTCGACAGGGTGTTAGCAATGTAGCCATGAAATGTCAACAATGGGAGGCAGAAAAAGTGATTTGACCAATTTGGTGGTGACTTTTGCATGTCGACAGCATTTTTGTCACCAAACCTTCCCAGTGTAGACACAGCCTTAGCTCCGTGTTTGGAAAGGTCTAAGGGGAATAACTAAGTCCAGGCCATCAATATCATTTATAGCTATTGCCCTTCCACTATGCAAGGAAGAATACATGGTGGATCCACATTGCAAGAAATCTCTTATCCCACCCCCACTTTTAGCTGCATACATTGAGCAGTTGTCTATAGCGCACAGCAGTTATGGACTCTGTCACTTCCACCAATTTTGCCCTCTTGCTTCATTACCTGCCCATGGAGCAGAATTGCATTGCTGTCACTTCATCTTGGGCTCTTTGCCTTTGGGGATGGGGGGGATAATTTTTCCTGGCGGGAGGAAAGAGAAAAAGAGGGCGGGAGGTGGAAAGAAAGTACTGAGAGGAACTTTCTAACATTCCCAACAGATTAAAAGAGAGAGGAATTTTTCTATTTTACAATCTCCATTTTTAAACTGAAAATATAACAATTGTCTTTTTTACTGCAGTGTGTTTCCCATGGAGAGTGTGTCATCTGAAAAGAATGTACGCCATTTTACTTCTGAGCTCCTATACAGTTGGTTAAGTGTCATTGCACTGTTGCAATGACTGGGCTGGGCTGTTTTGCATTGCCAATCATGAATTACTTTCTTGTATAAATCAGTTTAAGGCAGGTGCTACACTTCAGTGTAATTTTTGTATTTCAGATTAATTTGAGTTATAATACCATGGGTAACCAACAAATAAAACAGTGGATATGAATTAATATAAAAGTTACATAAAATACTTAATAGGATGACACCAAATACATTTCCTATACAAATAAACTCTGTATATGTACGCATGCATGCATAACAGTTATCATTTACTACCTGGAAGCAGGCCACATTTATGTGAATTTTAACAGGTGGGGTTTTTAGCAGTTCATAAAAGACAACAGTCATTTTGAAGTGCTCAGAATTCAGAGCTGTGTGACCATTTTATTTTGGATGATTGTAACAATCAAAAAAACACCGGGGGGGGGGGGGGGGCGGCAAAGGGAGGAATATGTTTTCTAGCAACAAGGAATTAAAGTTCAAGCAGGTGAGGATCTTTCAGCCTGGTATGCTGCTTAGTGCAATTGACAAATGATCATAAAACTTTACTAAGGCATCTTATGCGCTGAAAGAAACGTCTTGGTTTACAACAGTATGGGCTCAATTTGATGTGTGCTTTTGTGTTTTAAGAAAGCAACATTTAAAAATATCACAAACTGGAAAGAACAATTTGTTGGCTGACCAATGTCACTGATACTGTGTCCAACTGTGTGGGAAATTCTGCTGCCTTTCACTTCCAAGGGAAACCGGTGTGCTAGGACCCTGAAAGTGTGTTATAATGTTCAGCCAAGGTAGTATAAAAACCAGAGAAACATGCCCGGGGCCCCTTGTCTCTACCCTGCCTGCTACCAGGAACCTCTCTTTCTAGGGGGTGTATTAAAAAATTAAAGGGCAAAATCCTCCTATGGAAAAAACACAGGATGGGGGTACTCCTGGTGGAGTCACAAGTTATTGCCTTCCTCAATTAAGACCCCACCCAACCTTGAGAAGACAGTAACAGCCATGGGGAGTAGACAGAGGGAGGATACTTTCTGCCCAGGTACAAATCCTCACTTGTATAACCATCCTTCCTCCCTCCAGTACCTACAGAGCATGGCCTGAAGCCCTCAGACGTGGAGGGGCAGGTGCAGAAGACCAGGACCACAAGCCCAGCAGCAGCATTTCACCTCCTTCCTGCAGCAAGACCCCCTATGCAAAGGATTGCACATTAGTGTAGATCACTCCTATCTATACCAAGCCAGTTTCCTCTTCTGTCCTTCTGGCTTCTGCATGGAATAGTTCCCTCAATGCTCTGAATCCAGTAAACAGTGTGGGGGAGAGACTTACTATAAGTGAGGGATGGACTACGATGGCATTTGTCTCCATTCTGTCTCCAGAGCTGACTTTTACTGAAAAAGTCCAAGGTCTGGGCTTCCCCAGGAGCAGCTCTGCTTACGGCAGCCTCATCTCCCAGAGCTGGCGCCTCTGCAACCTGAATTGACTCTGAATCTCAGTAGTCACATGCAGGAGAACTCCTGACCCGTCCCACGCACCCCCTGGCTGCTGCTGTTTGCACGGGTCACCGTAGCAGCCCTGCGCCGGGACATTCTCCCCCGGTGGGCTAAAGCTTTTATTATTTACTAGAAGATTTACCTGATGCTGCTCAAGTCCTTAACTCCATTTTTGTTTTTCTTCATTTAATCATTGGGATGGGGATGAAGGTTTGACTAGTCAGGCTGCCCTGGGGAGAGAGGACTACCCTAGCTCTCTCTCACTGCAGCAGCCTGGGGCCAGGTGAGAAGCTCCATGGCTGCTGCCCTGCCAGTGGGCACAGCTGGGAGGGGGGTGCCTGTCCCCCAGCTGGGGCAGGTCCAGGTACATCTGCTCCCTGTGCCCATAAAGGGCACCTGGAGGGTGGGAAGCTTGGGGCTGGGACAGTCCTGGATGGGGGGCAGGGGGCCCAGCCAGTCCTGCCTGGTGATTCTCTTTTCTGTATGGTTTTCTGAGAAGCAATCCCATTCCAGGCACATCCCATTATCCTGGCATAGCCAAACCCTTACCTTGCTTTAAGTTATAATTAGAGGCAGCTGTATGCCGAATTTTGTGGTCCTAGCCCTTCCCATTTAGGAGTCGTTGAACAGACAGACAGACTTGTTCTCTCAATTATATAGTAGATATAGCCCCATTCCAGCAAGTCCCCAATGGCTCAGCAAATGAGAACCAGGAGCACAGCACCCCGTCACTAGGGGAAAGAAATCTGACCCACAAATCATTACCCTCCCTTGCCTGCCTGACCTATGCAAAATTAATTTCCTAATGTTTATGCCACCATGCTTGGCCTGTTCTTGTTGGCAGTCTCTAAAAGAGACCCCAGACTGGGGATGTAAAACCCTGTTTAATAGGTTAAACATTACGTTAACCAGTTAACCGATTAAGGGGAGGGCTAGAGTGCCCCCTCCCACCATGGACAATGGCTGGGCCCACCAATGACGGGGGCTGCTCTGGCTGGGCTGGACCATCCCCTGCCCCTGGTAGGTGGGGAGCTGCTCTAGCCCCCACTTGTTAGCTGGAACTAGTAACCTCACCCATTAAGGGTGAGGCTTGCCAGTTAACCGGTTAATGATTCACATTCCTACCCCGGACTGAATGGAAATAGGGTCTGAGCTGGTTTGTGCAGTCCTTGAGCTGGTCTCTCCTGCTCAGAGCTAGTGGAGAGTACAGGGACCCCTTGCTCTGGCAGCTTCTGTTCTCTAGATACAGTTCAGGGCTGAACCTTTTCTCCAGCAGTAAATTAACCTTCCAGAGCATGTTTTCAGCTATCGCAAAGCTTAGGAAAATCAAGGCAGCTGCTCCTCTCCTGACATCTATTTTTAAAAGAATGTTGACCTTTAAAAAAAAATTAATCTGCTCATTATTCTACACCCTCATGTGCCTAGTCCGAGCCTGGGGGCAGGGTTTTCAAGGACCCCACTGGTCCCTGAGAGGCTCCCAGGAGGAGATGTAAGGGTAGTGCCTCTCTCTCCACTTCCTGGCCTCTCCTCCCACAAGGGGATTCTGCTTTTGGAGAAGGCCCCAGGGCTTGCTGCCTGCAGGCTAAGCCAACTGCACGGTAGCCGAACTCCCACTGTGATTAACTCAACCACCAATGTCCAACAAGGGAGAATCTGATTCCAGGAGGGCGCAGCTGTACTGTCTTCACCTCTTCCGGCCTGCTCCCTGCCCCTTGCAACAGAAGTGTTGCCTGCCTCTTCAGTTCCCAGGAGTGGGTGCCTGGCTGCCCAGCCCCGGGAACGAGGGGGCTTCCTTGCTCCCTAAAGAAACCAGCAGCTGCTTCCTTCCCCGAGACACAGGCCCCCAGGACAAGGGCTCCCCTCTCCCTACTGTCTGGGACAGGCATGCCCCCAGGCAGCTGACTGACAGGCCATCAGAGCCTGAAGGGGGGGGTTGCACCTGTCCCCTGCCCAGAACCCCCTCCCGCGGTCACCTGGGCAGGGCTGGGGGCGGTGTTTCTCCGCTGCCTGCGGCTGAGCGAGGGGCTTTCTCTGCTTGGGGAGGGGGCTAGGCAGCTCCGCTCCCGGCCTGGCCGCCCCCGATCCCCAGCGCGGCGGCCAGGCGGCGCTCTCCGCCCTCGCTGCTGCGCCCCGGGCGCTGGGCTGGGAGGCGCCGCGCGGAGCCCGCCGCAGCCACTTCGGCAGCGGCAGCGGCTCGGCAGCGGGCGGGCGGAGGCGAGCGGGTCCCTGGCCGGCTGCGGAGGAGCCAGCGCGGCGCCCGGGGAGCGCGGCCAGCCAGTCTCCAGGGCCCGGGCCGCTCTCCCATGGGCTGCGGCAGGGGGACCACGCGTGCGGCGCTGCGGTGAGTCCGAGCCGGCTCCGGCGCGTCGGGGCTGCGCGGGGAGCCGCTGTTTGCAGGGCGCGCGCGGTGCGGGGCTCTCGGAGCAGGTCACTTGGGGGGAGGGGGGCAGGTGAAACAAAATCCAGAGGCAGCTGCAGGCGCTGCCCTGGGCTCGGCTTGCCACGCACGTTTGCAGGGCTGCGGAGATGGCTTCACGCACTCCCCGCTGCGCTGGGAACGTGGCCGACATGTGCTGGGATGCACCTTGCGGGGCCATGCAGGCGAGGCGGTTAGTCGCAGGGGGTAGCTGCCCGCTGGAGGGCGCGGGGGTTGTGGGCAGACCTGCCCCTTCTCGTGCGGGGAAGGCAAACTTGGCGTGGAACGATCGGGGCTGGAGCTCGGCGCGGAGGAGCCGAGGGATGCGCTGGGTTGGCAGGTGTGGCCGGAGCCGTGGAGCCGTGGGCGGTAGATGAATGGAGCTGCCCTCCCAGCTGAGCGGTGGTGGGGAGTCCGGGGGAATTGGGGGGAAGTGGAGGGTCTCCACTGGTGAGCGGCTGGTTGGATGTAATTAAATCAAAAGGGGTGTGTGTAGGGGTGTGTGTGTGGATGTAGTTAAAAGTTGAAATCAAAGGTGTGAGTGAGAAACACAGAAGTGGTTGAATTAGGTTGGAGGGGGTGAGAAACACAGAAGTGGTTGAATTAGGTTGGAGGGGGGCGTGAACTCTTTCTATGGGTCCCACATACTTGTAGCTAAACCAAAGGGGGGTGTCAGTGAGTGACCCTGAAGCGGTTGAACTAGGTTGGAGGTGTGTTAACTCTTTCTGTGGCTCCCAAACACTTGTTTCAAAGTGGTGCGTGGATCCAATCTGTAGATGCGCCTGTTGTCTTCTAGCAAGGAAGTAGCTGGCATTTGATGGCATTTGAATAAACCCCACAGGTTTTGTTTATTTCTGCGGCACTCACTCCAGTGCAAAAAAAAAGAGTTGACAGTGAAATATTCTGCTGTTGATAGCCTCTTCATGCCTGTGCACGAGGATTGCCAGTTTGGGTTGGACATATTCCTGGAGGTTTCATCACAGGTCATAATCTTTCATCAAAGATTACTCCTTCAGTTCCTGGAGACTCCAGGACAATCCTGGGGCACTGGCAACAGTGCTGTGTACAAAAGTCCTTTATTAGGGAGTTGGGAGATAAATGGAGCTGCCCTCCCAGGTGAAGGGTTGTGAGAAATCCTGGGGACAGTGTGAAACTGGAGTGGTCTTGCTCTGGGTCTTATCTTTATTTCCATTGGAAATCCTGGGCTACTGGAAACTTAGCACTAAACGTTTGTTTCAGCTCAACCTTGGCATACAAAATCTCAATCGGGGAGTCATTTGCTTTCAGCCAAATTTGATTTAAATTCTCACAGCTGTTGTAGAAAAACACAGGGCATTTCAGGAGCTGTTTTCTCTGTCTCGGGTCAAAAGACAACTCTGTTTATATATTTCAGGAGCTTAACCTAGATTGTGGTTAACTTGTTCCAGTTATTTAAAAGAAACCCTCAAAATGGACCAGTTGTTAGATTCTGAAAATTGCCATCTGGGCTCATGCAGTAGCCCTTGTTTATAATAGCTGTAATATGCGTATTCCTATTAACAGTGCAATGGTTTCAGTCCCTGGATTTACCTTTACACGTTACATCTCTGGGGCTCTCAAAGATCCATTTACACTATGGACACATCCCTAGTACTAATTAACACTCCAGAGGCCCAGCTGCTATGGACCCTGCCCGTAATCGGTGAAATACTACGTGCTGGAGATGGAGACGATAGAGCCGGTGATGTTGTGATGCATAGTGTGAAAGATCCATTCCGCGAAGCCCTGCTTCAAAGAGGCAGTGGCACAGTATGAGGCTCAAGGCAGGAGAGGAGAGAGAGATGTGCAGGAACAATTTGTTCCAGGACTGCATTTCCTGAATGCTTTTAAAGTTGTTTTTTTTTTTTTTTTTAAGCCACTTGATGTTAATTTAATACGGGTTTGTGGCGTAGCTCTCTGTAGTCAAAGGAGGATAATACTTACACGTGCCATTTTCTCAGCAAGATGTTTTTGAGTGAATTCTAAAATAGAAACATCGACATAGCAGTGAAGAAAACTGCTGCAAGAGTTAAAAGTTTTCTTCAGTGCAATAGCTTCATGGCACTTTATGCCACATTCTGTTATGTTGGTGGAAATCCAGAGTGACTCTGCGATCATTGATTTAAATGGAATCGCATATGAAGAGAGGTTAAAGTGACTGGGACTTTTCAGTTTAGAAAAGAGGAGACTGAGGGGGGATATGATAGAGGTATATAAAATCATGAGCGGTGTGGAGAGGGCGAATAAAGAAAAGTTATTTATTAGTTCCCATGATAGAAGAACTAGAGGACACCAAATGAAATTAATGGGTAGCAGGTTTTAAACTAATAAAAGAAAGTTCTTCTTCACACAGCGTGTAGTCAACCTGTGGAACTCCTTGCCAGAGGAGGCTGTGAAGGCTAGGACTATAACAGAGTTTAAAGAGAAGCTAGATAATTTCATGGAGGTTAGGTCCATAAAAGGCTATTAGCCAGGGGATAGAAATGGTGTCCCTGGCCTCTGTCAGAGGCTGGAAAAGGATGGCAGGAGACAAATCGCTTGATCATTGTCTTCGGTCCACCCTCTCTGGAGCACCTGGTGCTGGCCACTGTCGGCAGACAGGCTACTGGGCTAGATGGACCTTTGGTCTGACCCAGTACGGCTGTTCTTATGTTCTTATGGATTTGCACTGGAATAAGTGAGAGGAAAATTTGGTGCATTATGTGCTTATGTCAAATCATATCATTTTATTCCATCCTACCCCAGCATAACACAAAAGGCCCAATCCTGCAATCCTTACTCGAACAAAACTCCCACGGAGGACGGACCTGCGCTGCCAGGTCCTAACAGTGGGACAGTTCATGCTTTCTAGCACCACAATCAAAGAAAACCCACTGCACCTGGCTCTTTCCTTCTGCACAGGAGGAGGGGTCATGATCCTGCCTGGTGCCCTTCTCTCTCGTCCTCCCCACTTTCCAAGACCTCTTGGAGGAAGCTTGTTTTGGTTGGGATCTGACCGTGGAGGGTGGCTGGACGTAGTGAAACCAAACGGGGGGTGTCAGTGAGTTAGTAACCCTGAATTAGTTTGGAGGTGTGTTTATTAACTCTTTCTATGGGTCCTGAGCACTCGTTTCAAAGTGATTCATGGATCCAGGCCATAAATGCGCCTGTTGTCTTCTAGCAAATAAGTAGCTGGCATTGCACCAACGTTTTTGTTTATTTCTGCGTCACTAACTCCAGTGCAAAAAGGTGACCTGAAATATTCTTTTATTTACAGCCTCTTTACACCTGTGGGGAGGAAGGGAAGGAGAAGACCCAGGTAGTACAGCCCCATTAGAGCCATACTGCTGGGGAGATGTGCTGCATGGTGCAAGAGTGCTGGGGTCTGTTATTGTGAGGGTACCAGGACTCTATAAAGACTGCCTTGGCCTGATGCTCCCCTGGGATATGCAGAGCTGCCTGGGGGAAGTTGGCTTTAAAGCTTCAAATCCCCTTTCCCTGTGGCACAACTCAGAGGAATACTGATTGGGTGCTCTTGGAAACTTCCTCTCCGAGCCCCCTCCGAAGGGGATGACCATGGAAGGCAGCGATCTAGCTGAGAATAAGAACTCAATCTAAAATTGCACGCAACAAAAGACAGAACTATGTAGCACTTTAAAGACTAACAAGATGGTTTATTAGGTGATGAGCTTTCGTGGGCCAGACCTAATAAACCATCCTGTTAGTCTTTAAAGTGCTACATAGTTCTGTCTTTTGTTGCAGCTAGACCAGACGAACACGGCTGCATCTCTATCACTAAAATTGCACGAGCGTATTCGTCTTCTCAGTGGAAAAATTCTCTGCCTGAAACTGACACATTGCTTGCAACGAAGCTGGGGGAAATGTAACTGTCTACTTTGCTGCTGCATTACCCTGCCTTTCGCATTTTGCAGGGGGTTTAAATGATGTAATTCCACCCCTCCTGCTTGTCAGTTTAGAACAGTTGGAGATCTTAACACTTCTCCCTAGGAGCCTGCTGTGCTCCTAAAGCACAGAGTTTTAAATAGTCTTAATTTGATCAGCAAAGAGGAAGAGCATATCCCTGTTGAACCCTCTATCACAGCTCCCCCGCTCTAGCAGTGGGAGATGTTAAAACCGAGCATCTCTTACTGAAAAAAGAGCCATTAGTCCATGGGAAACAGAAAACATTTTTATTGCTCTATCAAGTCAGCTTTCTCTAATGATGATCAGTTAAAAGGATTTAGAGTGGTGTTTAATCAAATTTAGGGACAGTAATATTAAAAGCCCTTGGAAATAATTAGCAAGCTTATTTTGAGTCTTGGGTAATTGTGCTTGGTAAGAAGTGATCTGTGCCTTTCATATCACTGGCCAAGTTTGGTATTGCTGTGTGTAATCTGGATGTTTACAGATCTCTTCACAACCAGTCTCGCTTTAGTAGTCCTTTAGTTGCCCAAGGCTTTGCTTTATATGCTTGTTTAGCAGAGAGTTTTCAAAATTATACCTGGAAGCCAGCTATTTGTTTGTAGTAAAGGACACAGGATGCTAATCAGCCAATCAGCTGGCTAGTTTGAGGCAGCAGGAAATACTGCTTCATGCAATGCACAGTTAGCCCGTGGAACATACTGCCACAATATACCGCCAAGGCCAAGCGTTTAGCAGGATTCCAAAGGGACTAGCCATTTGTATGGGTCACAAGCACATCCTGAGCTAGAAGAGTAAATATGAAAATAAAAAAGAGTTTTGAAAAGGGATGTAAACCTCCTACATCAGGGTTTAAACCAGGCTCTAACTGTAGTGGGACCTAAGAGGAGACTTTCCTGAGAGTGTGTGTCTAGATTATATTATTACTTAGCTGTATTTCTGTAGTGCCTGAGAACTCTAGACGAGTCCTATTCTTCCACTGCACTGGGCCCTGTACAAACGCAGAGCTTAAAGAGGGGCTTTGTCCCAAAGAGCGGGTACTCTGAGGGTGGGGAACCTATGGCCGGGATCCAGCTCCCTGTGTATTTTGACCCAGCCCGCGGCAAGTCTCCGCACCACAGGCTGGAAGCCCCAAGCCTTGGCATCTCCCACCCCCACAGGCCCAGCACCCTGAGCTGAGTGCTAGTGAGTCTTGTGTCTTCTCACTCGTGTGTGGCCCCTGACTGAAAAAAGGTTCAGCCCTGCTAGAAGATGAGATGGATACATCCAGATCAGTGGGGGAGAGTCTGAGGAAATAAGAGCAGGAGGGGCAGTAGCACCCTCAAAGTGGGGGGCCAGAAATGCCCAAACAATGGCGCCCCTTCTTCATGAGACTCTGCCCTTATACAAGGTAAGCCCCTGCCCTCCGGCTGGCCGTTTCTGAGGCCCTGCTCTTGCACTACCCCCTTGTCCACAAGCCTCCAACCTCCACCCTACCCCCTTCCCTTAGTCCTTGCTCCCTCACTGTGTCTTTCCCTGAGGCTCTTCTCCTGCACCACCTCTATCTCCTATCGCCTCCCCTGTTCTGGCATTTCTGGGGAAGGCCGCGTTGGTCAGCATGAGAGGCTGTGATTTCCGCACACCAGCCACCTAGCCACTGCTGCGAAGTCTACAAAGACTTTGGCTCTGTCTACACTGGAAAAGTTTGGCGGCGAAAGTGCTGTCGACATGCAAAAGGCGTCAAAAGTGAAAACTGGTCAGACCAGTTTTTCTGCCTCCCATTGTCGACTTTTCATGGCCACATTGTTAGTGCCCTGTCGACAGACAGAGCAAAGCAATGTGGGTGAACATCCCACGGTGCAGTATTGTGGGAAGGCAGAGCTGATTTCCTGCGCTTCTCGGGATTCTCTCATAGCTCTGTGAGCTCTCTGTGCTGAGGAATGTCAAAGCAGCACAGCAGTCTCTCCAGTCGCCCCCTTTCCCCCGCAGCAGCAGAGCAGGAGCATTCCAGTGACTTGTTCTTTGTTCCCCAAAGGGAGAAGCTCACTTAGCTGTCAGCTACTTCCCAGAGCTTTGAAAGGGGAGGGGGACACATGCTTGCAGGGCAGCAGAGACCACAAAACACTGAGCAGAGCCATTGGGGCAGACATTGTGGGATAGTGGCAGAAGCCATTTCTCTCCACAAAACAAACAGCAGAGTCCACGCTGGTTCTTTGTTGACAATACAGGAAGGGCAAAAGACAAAAGTTTCTCACAGGGGTGGGTGCTCCCCAGGCAATTCAAAGGAGTCCAAGGCTAGGGATGTTAAATTTAGTTTAGTCAACTAGTAGACTAGTTGATGGAATTTCCATCACTAGTCGATATGCTGGGGAGCCGCAGTGGGGTTAGCTCCTGACTAGAGCTCTGACTTTTAAATGTATTAAGAGCGGGCAGGCTCTTAATACATTTAAAAGGCTGGTGCGCAGAGTGGGGGACCCAGTATGAGCCAGGACAGGTGATTCCTGGCTCGTGGGGGTCCTCCCCACACTGCGCTTCTGCTTTTTAAATGTATTATGAGCCAGCAGGCTCTTGATACATTTAGAAAGCAGAGGTGCAGTGTCTGAGACTGGGCGCAAGCCGGGAATCAGCTGATTCCTGGCTCCTGCCCAGTCCTGGTACCTCTCTGCCTCCCCTGCCCTGGGCATGGAGAAGGTGCTGGGGGGAACTGGCTTTTAAGCTGGCTCTCCCCAGCAGGAGCGGCCCGAGGCCGGCTGTGGCAGCTGGCGTCCCAGGCGTAAGGCGCGATCGGCACCCCCGCCTGCACGGCCGTCAATGGCCGTGACGTAATCATCGGGCGCCCCGGGCCGGCGGCGCCCTAGGCGACCGCCGAGTCTGCCTAGGCTCACAGGCTGCCCATGCTCCCCAGCACCTGTTCCTACGCCTGCAGGGGGAGAAGTGACTAGTCAACTAGTTGCTTACATCCCTATCCAGGGCTCCAGCCATCGCTGCTGTAGTAGCAGCAGCTGGGAGCTCCTTGCTTCCTTCCCACCTCCCCCTTGTTGAGCCTGAGTGGTTGTGATCTCTGATTCGGGGCTCCCTGGTCCCATGGCAGATTAGAGAGAGAAGGGTTTTGCTTTTGTTTTCTGCTGCAGGTATAAGGTTCCAGAGGTCAGCAGAAGATCAGGCATAGCCAAGCTCAACTTAGCCCAGACTCCGATATATCCCCCTCCGCACAGAGGAGTGGGGAGATACCCGACACTTGCAACATTTCCTCTGTAGAAGGGAAATTCTCAGCTGGGACCTCTGGCTGGTGTAAGGCCACATTGTATTGCGTGCAAAGTGGCCTTAACAGATTGGGGAATGAGGGCCAGCATATATAGACATATATATATATATATATATATATATATATAATAGGCATGTGTATGCGCGGCTGTGGGTTAAAGGCCGCTAAGCAAACCCTAGGGCTATGTCTACACTGCAGGCTTCTCGTGCAAGAACTTTTTGCGGAAGAGATCTTCCGCAAAAAGTTCTTGCACAAGAGCGCATCCACACTGCCATGTGATTTTGCGCAAGAGATGTGCTCTTGCCCAAGAGCATCCATGGCAGTGTGGACACTCTCTTGCACAAGAAAGCTCTGATGGCCATTTTAGCTATAGGGGTTTCTTGCGCAAGAAACCCCTGTTGCCCGTCCACGCATGCCTTTTTGCTCTTGCGCAAAAATGCTTATTCCTCGTGGGGAGAGGAATAATTCTTGCGCAAAAAGCCCTCTGTTCTTCCACTTTGCTGTACTTTTTTTCTTGCACAAGAACAGGCTTGTAGTGTGGATGCTCCACAAGTTTTTGCGCAAAAACTCTGCAGTGTAGATAGCCTAGTTGTCTCCACGTCTGACATTGAACTAAAGTCACTTGTGGCTCTGAGCTGCCTCCCTGCCGGGTTTTGTTTTGCTTCATTTCAGCACATTCCAGGAACGTATAAGAAGAGAACGGCTGAACTTTAAACACAAAAGAATTTGTTTTGCATTGCTCACACTGTGTGGTGCTCGCACCTGACATTTAGAGAGAGCGCCTGGCAGGCACGGGAGGGGGGCGGTCTGCCTCCATCACTGTAGGGCTTTTCCCACTCTGTCAATAAGGTTCACAATCCTTGGCTGCTTCAGGATCTTCAGTGGCTGAAATTCCAGGAAGCTGTGATGCCCACAAGGGCCTTTCTCCTTTTGTGTTCAAAAGGACTTTTTTGCCTAGAGCTTTTCAGAGTATAGTTTTCAGAAATGCTCAGAGATCAGTTTTCTGTGAAAAATACTGATTTGATTAAATCAAAATATTTGGGGGGGGAGCCATCATTGAAACATGACATTTTTGCCTTTTTTTTTTTTTTAACTTTTGTACCCTTCTTAGACAATATGCATCTGTTTATCATGTTGTAAGTTTTACAGAATGTAAAAGTTGAAACAAAGGCAAAATGAAGCATTTAGATCTTTTTAAAATAAAGTATTTAGGAATATTTCGTTTCATGAACTGTTTCATGAAAATTTCAGCTTTTTCATTCCAGTTTGGTACAAAACCAAATTTTGAAATCTCAAGAATTTTCCACAGGATGGAAATTCTGTTCATCACCTAGCTCTAATTATGCCATACTATAGTTATGAACTCCCAGAGTACTCTTGATGTTCACAGGCATTATAAGTATTGTGGACATTCATTTTCCCATCTACATTAACCTTCCACATTATGTGAATGACCCAATGGGCTTTTGTTGGTGCAGGTGACATCATAAACTCCATCAGTTAATAGCACTTCTACTTCTTGTGCTCTTTACTGCAATTCTGTACCTGGCATTTATGAATGGACACATTAGTAATTAATGCTCAGCTTATTTTTCATCCATTGCTTCAGGGGGAAAAAAGCCTTTAATCTTTTATCTCCTGTTAGAAGTGCATGCCAGGGTATTTGACTGAAGAGAGACTTTCCTTCTACCTCTGTCATCACCTTACTAGCATCACTATATTTTCTCCAGCTGATTTTGTCCTTTCCCATTTGGCAAATGTTAATCGTGTTTCTCTTCATTCAATGAATTGAAATGTAATTCTTTCTTTCTGTTTATAATCGTGGTTTTTGCCTTAGCAATTCAAGGATGTCAGCTGTGAGAACAGTATTCATCAGCTAACTGCTGTTGTCCCGTACATTCCAGGAGCGTTGAATTAAGAGACTTACCATGGTCCTGACCCAAGAAAGGATCTCTGTTTGGGGATGTGTTTTAAAGTCCTACTGAAGTCAATGGGGCTTAAGAATCCACTTGAAGTGAGACACTGTGAGTGGTCACTGACCTCCAACTTGGACCCAGGGGTGCCCAGGCAGTGCAATGTTTAAGTCGCAACCACCATCCTGACGCTCACTTGAGCAACTGGAGAAGGGAACTAGTGATTTGCTAGCTTGTAAATGGCCCCACTCCTGAAGCGCCTGATGTGGGAGGGGGGAATGTCCAGCACACTGATTGGCTGGGGAGCTGTTTTTAAGGCAGGAAGAATGGCAGAAAGGAAGTTGTCTAATCAAGGAGAGGAATACCCTGTCTATCAGCCACTAGAGACTTTTCCTGCTTACCTGACTCCAGAGCCCTGCATTCCTGCTTGCTCCTGGTTCCTGTCCTCCTTATCTCAGTCCCCATCTGTTCCTGCTTTCCTACCTCAATGCCCTTGATAGGAACTGCAATGAGGGGTGGTGGCAGTGACTGCCGCACTCCCTGGCTTGAAGTAAAAATGACCCAAATACACGGTTTCCGTGTTCAGCACCCCCCACTATTAAAAATTGTTCCAGAACCATTACTCCAGATCCTTCCTATGCCTTACCCCCCATGTTGTGTCTGGCTCAGACCCTGGCTTGACACCTGGCTTTGCCTCTAGCTTTGAACTTTGGCTTGGTACCTGATGCTGTCAATGGTTCTGAACTCTGGCATGGCAGAGGTCAGAACCTAACCATTAGGTATGACCGTCCACAGCCATTACAAGTGGAAGTTTAAATGCATTAATGATTTGGGGGCTGAAGTAGCGACTTGTTTTTGTTCTTAATTAGTCTGTGGATTCTCTCTCTTAATCAAATAAGTGTATCCGGGGATCTGTTATAGGTCTAAAATTCATGCACTGAAATGTCTGTTAACAGCAATTTCCGCAATACGGGTTTATTCATCGCAGAATGCCCTTCATTCAGCTGCAAAGTATAATTATTTATAGAAGGTCAAGTTTGGGGCTGTGGCTATTTTGCAATGCTTTCCAACAATGCAGAGCCTTCTGCTTAGCTTCACATTTGCATAACAGATGGAGACTCGCTGCATTATTTTCATTGGGACAGTGCAAGACACAATCTGGGCTATACGTTTTTGTTATTAGTCAAGTATAAAATCAATTGAGATTCATGGATTCTGAAACGTGCCAGTGAGTCATATCTGTTCGGATCAAGTTCTCTAGCTTCGGGCACTAATGTAATATGCTACTGGACTGCAATCGTTAGGTGTGATTACTGTATTTTTGATGTACTTAAAAGTCTTTGATTAAAATTCAAAGATTTTAATTTAAACTTTAAAATCAATTATTAACATGTCGTATGCGGGATAGTTGTAACTGGCTCAGTCCCAGGACATTAGAGAAACCAAGTGGGTGAGGTGTCTCTCTCTTTTACCAACAGAAGTTGATCCAATAAAAGATATTGCTCCAGGCATCTTGCCTCTCTAACATGTAGTCAATTAGACACTTCATGGCTCATTTCCCGATTACAGTAATTTAAAATGTGAACATATAATCTCTCTGTTTTCCTGCATCTGCAATCATATAAACATCACACAGCACGTATGGAATGGACAGCATGTTTTGTGGGAAATGTTCCTAGTGATTTACCTCCTATGAATCAAATCAGGTTTAAGAGAAACCCACATATATAGGAAGATACAAAGTTCTGCAGTATTGTAACACTGGTCTACAATTTTTTAGAAGTCGTCTGCTTCAGAGATAAAATGTGCTATTTATTATGTATTTTGATGTGCTGAATTCAAATATGACAATTAAAACAACTGATTGGCTACTGTTTCCAAGATATTTAAGTTTTTACATTTTACGTCTATGTATATTGTGTAGATAGTAGAGTTTTAATCATAAATTGTAAACCTAGGTCTTTTCATGTGTTTATGGTTGCTTTACATGATAATATTTCACCTGTCCTGTTTATGTAACACTTTAAAAATCAGCAAAGGGTTATATAAATAAAATTTATTATGAAACAAAAGGCAAAAAACTATTATGTACATAGTTTAGTCCTATTCAGTGTCTACTCGGCGCTTCTTGGCTTGTCTCTTGTATTCATTAAATGGAGCATCTCTTGTCACTGTCCAGCAATAGTCTGCAAGCATTGATGGGCTCCATTTGCCCTGATAGCGTTTCTCCATTGTTGCAATGTCCTGGTGAAATCGCTCGCCGTGCTCGTCGCTCACTGCTCCACAGTTCGGTGGAAAAAAATCTAGATGAGAGTGCAAAAAATGTATCTTTAGTGACATGTTGCAACCAAGGCTTTTGTATGCCTTGAGGAGGTTTTCCACCAACAACCTGTAGTTGTCTTCCTTGTTGTTTCCGAGAAAATTTATTGCCACTAAATGGAAGGCTTTCCATGCCGTCTTTTCCTTGCCACGCAGTGCATGGTCACATGCATCATCTTGAAGAAGTTCACGAATCTGAGGACCAACAAAGACACCCTCCTTTATCTTAGCTTCACTGGTATGATCTGTTGGCTCTCTCCAAATCATTGGCACTGCAAAAGGCATAGATTTCCTTTTCCTGTTCAACCACTGGCGAAGATTTGTTGCACAAGTGTTGCAGCAGATGTGTGGGGCCCACCTCTTGTCCTGATCTCCAATTTTGCAGCCAAAATAAAGGTGATAGGCTTTCTTAACCATAGTGGTTATACTGCGCTTTTGTGATGCAAAAGTCACCACAAACATAGCAGAAGTTATCTGCACTGTTCACACAAGTACGAGGCATCTCTGCTCACTTTGGCTAAACAGAAATGTGTCCCTTTGCAAAATCAAACACTGACAAATAAGAGAGCACGACACTGTATGATTTCTAGAGCTGATATAGGGCAATTTGTTCAGCAGAGTGATGTAAGCTTCGTTATGATTGCATCATCCATGACTTCTAGGAATAACATGATGCAATTCATATCATGTATGACGCAATACCAGCTTCAGATTGCATCATTCATTGTTTTGCCTAAAAAAGCAAGTACTGTCCAACCCAGTCATAGATTTATTCATAGATCCAGTCAAAGATGTATTTTGGTCATTTCTGGTTTAAATTGAGAACCCTTCCCCTTTATAACTCACTTATCCTGTGCCATTCCCAAGTCAAGGGTCGTATATACTGACCCAAAAGCATATCTTGAAAACTAGAGCCAATCAACAATTTTAAGCATCATTTTCGTTCTCAGTGACCCAGAATTAGTAAAGTTTGACTACATTTATTTCAGAAGCATTTTGGCTGTAGAGCAGTGTAATCTGAAGGTCTGATGCTGCTCTGTCGAGATACCCCAGTGCAGGATATCAGAAGGGTGAGTGTGCACATATGGGCTACGTCTACACTGGCCAGTCTTGCGCGCAAGAACATATGCAAATGAGGCCCGGTGATGAATATCGCCATGCCTTATTTGCATACTTAATTAACCGCCATTTTGCGCAAGAAGGAGCAGTCTACACTGCTCCTTCTTGCGCAACCCCCCCTTGCGCAAAAATAGTGGCTTATAAAGTATGCAAATGAGGCGCAGTGATATTCATCGCCACACTTCATTTGCATATGTTCTTGCGCAAGACTGGCCAGTGTAGACGTAGCCATTGAGTTTCCCCTCTAATTCTTCTATTGGATGGTGGTATCCACCAGAGGCAAAAGGCATCTGATCCGTGGAGTGTTCTCTTCTTTGTTCCATGCTATCACTGGACAGCATGCTTGCTTCCTACCAGAGTCATGCTGCTGGGACTCTGCTATCCCATAGCTGCCCCGGAGCCATTCTTAGGGAAGTTTCACCCAAGAAGGAGAAATAAGTGTAAATTAGTGTGCTTCATGGATTTTAGAATAGTAGGGAAGAATCTACAAATACTTCCTGGCCCCCTCAACTTTATCCCTCCTGATCTGGAACCTGGCACAGGTGACCTCCGACTTACGACCCCCCACATTTATGACCTTTTTTTTTCCATGTGAGAGAGTTCCTAAAAACCCCCAATATACGTCTGCAGCTTGTATTTATGACAGCGTACGACACAGACTCCACGCATCGTCCCAAAACAGGAACTGCACTAGGTCAGTCAGACTCGCCAGTCTGCAGCTGCTGCTTGAACTGCGCACATCTCCACCACATCGGTCTTCACTTTTTAGTTATTTTTGTGCATTATTTGAACTATTTAGTTTAGTTTTCCTCCATTTCTGTAGTCAGTTTTGGTATTTTGGTATATGAAATGGGTTTCCAGGAATGGAACTGCCATTTATAACATTGCGCCTATGGGAAATAAGGGTTCGACTTATGACTGTTCTCCAGGAACCAATTAGGTCGTAAGTGCGGGGGTCGCCTGTAGAACTGTCTTATCCATGTGTACAGATGGGAGCTGCAGTTGCAGGCCTATGGATCATTTAGGGTTGAACTACTAGATTAGTATTGTGTTAAATAAAGTATCAAAGCAATGCAGACAGCTGCAAATACCAAATCCTATGGCCAAATCCACTGGTTACTAAAGATCAGGAATATATGGAGACTGAGATGCATCTGTTTGAAAAACTATGCTGTAACCGGATGACTGACTGATTTAAACCCCCTGATCTAGGAAAGCACTTAAGCACCTGCTTAACTTTAAGCATTTGGTCAGGTGTCCTCCTGCCCATTCAGCAAAAGTTAAGCATGTGCATAATTACATTAACTTTAATATCCTAAATATATTCCTTATAATATCAGATACAATGTAAGTTACTTATTCTAGATATGAAAATTAAGGAACTGGTTATAAGATACAATTACATAATACGTGTCTACAATTAGGAAGTTGTCATCTGCTTTTAATCTTATTAATACTGCACAATAAATCACTAACATATATAATTATCTACGCTGTTTCATTTGTATACTGCATACAGCTGTGTGTATTACTTGAGTTTGTATTTGTTTTTAACAGTAAAGCTCCGTCTAATGATATTAAGTACCTTTCAAATGTGGATTTGTCTCATGAAAAGCACACATCTATGAGTGATCCTTGCTAATGAAAATAACTTGGTTTCTTTTCACATGGAAGAAGCTGTATAATGCTGCTGCTATTGTTGGCTGTTAAGTAATTGAAAGGTCATTGATTGCAAATTGATATGCTCTGGAGAATTTACCACACTGTTATGTAAACCAACATGAATATTCAAAAGTATAGAATCTATTGTGAAAAATATGCGTGTTTCATGGAGGCGGTTGTGACAAAATGTCACTGATTCATCAGCCAGATGAAACTCTCTTGGGGTATAAATTTGGGAGCTCACAGTTTTGTGTATTATTGCAAGGTACATTCAGTAAATAGAACTGCAAATGACAACAGTGATATGACAAAGCATAGTCATAAAATTCAACGGCAAATAGAAAATATAAATCTAGCAGCCGTTAGAGTAGGGTGCACATCTAACAAACTGTCTAGCCCAGGCTGCTATTATAAAATAGAAACAAAGCATAAACTATATGAGGTGTACTGTAGACCTACGTCCTCTCTCATCCATTTTGCATTGAGGGAACTCCATTATTGCAGGAGATTTATTCCTGAATTAGACAAGTGTGAACCAGGGAGGAATCAAGCCCTGCCTATTATATTTTAATTCTAAAACACAAACATATTGGAAACTTTCTGTTGCAGCTCTAGATTGGGAGGTTTTGTACTAGGAAAAAGTACAGGGGTAAGGTAAACAGCTTGGATTTTTTAATTTTCATGTCCAGATGGGAAGATTTACCCCTCAGCGCCTACAGCGCCATCCAACTCTCAAGTCTTTCTATTGTCATCAATGAGATCAGGCCATTAAATGTGAACTTCAGAAGAGATACGAAGGCAAGCACCAAGTGTCTGATCGAAAGCCCTCTGGAGTCAATAAGTCACTAAATAACCACACAAGAGGCCTAGCAGGAGTTTAAATGTCATAGCGAGGCAGAGCATATCATCAGGAGTATTTCTCATACAAAGCCTTTCAGCTGAGTTAAAGTGATATAAATCTAGAGTCAGTCCAGCGATTTATGTATCCATTGGAGTTATTCTGGATTTATACTCGTGTAACTAAGACTAAAATCTGGTCTCCTGTCCTTTGGTAAATGAAAGTAGGAATGTGTCTCCCACAAAGTGAATGTTGAATGTTTGTATTTTAAGAGAGAGTTTTGCTGGCAACACTGGCCATGTGATGTTTCCAGAATATTTTTAAAATTGTGCCTACTTTCTAATCGTTGATGTTAATAAGATATGTGGGCTTCATTTTTATAGGCCTAATTGTGCACATGGAATACTCTATAGTTCTGTTCATTACACTTTTCATGGGTCATGTCTCACACACAATCCTAAATTTACAGTCACATCCATGTTTTTTTAATTGTACAGGATACCCTGGCTACTTACAGCTCCCGGATCCTGCCACTTCCCCCTCTCCCCCAGACCTGCACAGGAGATCTGCGAATACACAGAACCACTAATAGTGATTCCATGCATGGTGAAGGTCGCCTGTATTATTGAAGAAAGAACAGCCCATTCTATACTGCCACATTCATTGGCATTTAAGGAGCTAAAATGAGAACTGCAAGGTTCTGTCACCAGAAACCCTTTGATTTTGATGTTTTGGCAGGGTCAATTAAAAAAATCCACGTGGCAAGTGGTTTTTATGAGCACATGGAGTGAGGAGTGTGTAAAGGGCTTTGAATGGTGGGGATTGAGGAAATGCACGACAACTGCGGCCTGTAAAATGATGCACATTCTCAGGAACAAATGCTACGCTTGAGAGGACAAATGCATCAGTGTAGGTATAGCTGCGGTATGCGAACTATTTTTGATAGTGGAAGTCCCATTGAGCATCTTGATGTCAGCGGAGGTAGAAATACATTTGCACATTGCAGCCACTAAGGGATGAAATTAAGTAAAGGGAAATCCCATCGTAGGAAAAGCTATCTAAAGGAGAAACCTCTTTAGCCTCCCCAAAGAAAAGGTGGTTGGCAGCCCCATCACATGGGCAACTCAAAGTGCTCTGAATGAAACCCCCAACCAGGGGGGCCCACAGCCTTTGTAGGCCCCCCGGGCAAGGTAGGGAGGGGGCAGTGCCTCAGGCAGAAGGAGCGGGAGGGGACAGCCAGCAATCAGCACCACCTGGACTGTGGGGTGCCCCTTCTCCCACCCCAAATCCTCCCAGTATCCCGGAGTGCGTAGCATGGTGCCCCCTTCTCTCTAGGTAGCCCTAAGAGCCGCCCGGAGTGGTCCGTGTGGTGCTCCAGTGGTGATTTAAAGGGGCCAGGGCTCCAGCTGCTGCCCTCTGACTCACCGGGCCCCAGAACAGTTGTCTCCTTTGCCTCCCCCTATCCGCGGGTCTGCCTGCAACATACTAGGGCAGTGTTTCCCAAATGGTGCTGCGGAACCCCGGGGTTCCGGGAAGTGAAAGTAAGAGTTCCGCGAGGAACCAGCATGCAAAGACACCGGCTCATTCTCTGGTTCCCCTGCCGGCTTTGACACCTCCCTGCCCGCCCCCAGCTGCCACTCTGCATTTTTTAAGGGACCTAGCAGCAGCGAAAAATGTGATTTTTGTTTTTAAATATGTGCAGTTAAACTAAATGTTGATCTCATGACCTTGTTTAGAATTTGTTTATTATTAACCGTACTGATTTCTGGTCTACTTTTTCAGCTCTATATATAAGACTGTTATTAGGGGTTCCTTGAAATTCTTCTGAGTTTAAAAGGGTTCCTTGGCCAAATAAAATTGGGAAACACTGTACTAGTGCATTGACTGAGGGGAGAGGACTTAGATTGTCCCCTTCCAGAGTCCTCCAAAATAGGGCAGAGGGTCTGAACATTGACACTGAGCCTGCCTGTTTGTGTCACTGGGAAAACAAGCACCGTGTCACCATGCCGGGCCAAACGCAGGGCCGACAGCACTGCATGGGGCATGGGTTTCAACAGGTGGCTTTTACACATCCCAGTCAGATGGTTTAGTGCCTTGCCGTGAGTGTGAAGTGAATTGTGCCAGGCCAGGGGGTTGGTCACGTGGATTTATTCACATTTTCAATCTTCAGGCCGTCCCCTGTTTGTAACTCTTGGTGGGCTGCTGATCCTCCCAGTTCCACACGTCAGCATGTCCCGTCGTTAGCCTGTCGTGTGGCCTTGTGGCATCAGGTCCGGGAGCAGTTACAGGGTCTGTATTGGGCTAGGGATGGAGCTTTGATACTGTGGGCGCTGCAGGATTTAGGATTGCTGAGCTAGGCCAAGGAGCTCTTCCCATTCTCTGTGGGTCTGTCTGCACTGCAGTGAAACCAGGCTCTTAATCAGGTGTCCAGCTATTGTCCATACACAAAAGCCTCTGAGCAGCGCTTTAAACCTGGCTAGCTGACCTGGCAAGAGACAGAGAGGCTAGAAAGGAGGTTCCACTTTGACTCAGGCTGTCAACCCCACCACTTTGCAGTGCAAATGCAGGCACATTAGCTCAGGTGCTGCTAGTACTTCAGTGCCCTCTCCAAACTCCACCAAAGCCATATTATCTTGCCCTCTACCTACAGTCCAGTGTTTCCCAAATGGTGCTGCGGAACCCCGGGGTTCCGGGAACTGAAAGTAAGGGTTCCGCGAGGAAGCAGCATGCAAAGACGCCGGCTCATTCTCTGGTTCCCCTGCCGGCTTTCAGACACCTCCCTGCCCGCCCCCTCCTGCTCTGGTGAACCCACCAGTTCACGCATATGGTGTTTATAAACTCCCATGTTGGCTGCCACATTTCTGCTGCACTTCCACAGCACTTAAACTGAGGTGGGAAAACCGTCCTCTCAGAGTGGTCCTCGCTGGCCAGATACTGATACCACGGCTCTGGTGGACTTTTGGTGTGACTAAGACTAAGGGAGATATATCTCCAATCTGCAGTTTTAGGAGGACATCTTGAATTAGATGGCCGGGGGGGAAATGAAAGCCATCAAAACAACCTACCAGACTATCGAATGTCTCAACTCCCAGCCTTGGACAATATGCCAGCAAACAATTAATACCAGTGCAGCCTAGTGCAGCATGGGGTGTGCACCAGAAGTCCTAGCCCCTAGTGCAGTGGTCTCCAACCTTTTTAAGCATGAGATCGCTTTAAGTGCAATCCAGGATCTACCTCAAACCCAAATACCCTTGCCATGCCTCCTTCCTGCCCCTTCTCCAAGGCCCCACCCCTGCTCACTCCATCCTCCCTCCCCCATCTTCACTCACTTTTATCATGCTGGGGGCAGGGGCTTGGGGTGCAGCAGGGGTTCAGGACTGGGGCCAGGGTTTGGAATGTGGGCTCCAGCTGGGCACCCACAGGTGGCTTCTGGGTGGTGGTGCAGGGGGCTAAGGAAGCCTCATCCCTACTCTGACCTTGCACTACTCCCAAAAGTAGCCAGCAAACTCTCTCCATCCCTGCCCCCCTCTGCTCTGTGGAGATGGCGTACAGGGTGGAAGGAGGGGCACCCTGACATCAGCACCCCCTTCCTCTTTTTCCCATGCCCTGCACAGCAAGCAGGAGGCTCCCAGAAGTGGGGGACAGCTCCAATGCAGAGGGCAGGAGCAGCACAAGAGTGCTGAGAGGGGCAGATGAAGTGATGGCACTTGATAGCCTCCCAGCCAGACCTCCCAGGATCACCTGTCAAAGGCTCCAAGATCTACCAGTAGATCCCGATCTACCAGTTGGTGACCACTGCCCTAGTGGATGAGAGCAGCATCAGAGTGGATATAACTACGTGGTAGGTCTCAGGTGTGGATTTGCAGTGTGGACTAGTGCACGTACCCTCCCAGGTTGACTCTGCAGTGAAGACATTGAACTATCTTGGTTTAGTCTGCTCACAGGATTGGAGATCCACGCAGGGCAGGGTAAACTAAACCGGCTTTCATTAAAATGCACCCTCCACTCTCAGCCGCGCAGTTCAGCACATGCACCTTCACAGAGAACTCATCTATCAATGTCACTTCTTGTGCCTCCTAAAGAGACTGTGGGCTAATTCTCCAATGGGCACGAATACAATACTGACCTGTTGACACCCACGCAACCTATGTATTGTATTGAATCCACCAGTAACTTTAAGCACAGACAAATCAATGCAACACATTTACATGTGACATTTGGTTACAAACACTACTCTCTTTCATACTAGAATTTGAGTAGCTGTAAGTGGGTTATTAGAGTACCATACAGAAGATGAAAAACAGGTTGAATCTCTCTAGTCCGTCACCCTCGGGACCTGACTGGTGCTGAATTTGCCAAACCATGGGAGGTCAGTGTTGTCTAGAAGCATAACCAACACTTCCACTGCTTACTGGGCTCTGAGAAGACATTTAGGGTAAACTAGAGCTAAATAACAGCACAGAACACTGAGAGCCAGGAGAGATGGCTGTAAACAAACTTTATGGGACCACGGGAAACTTGGCCACACCCATGGCAAGTGAACATCCAGCTAACTAAAATGATGCCCGAGCAAGGATGTTGCTGGACCAAAGAGTGCTGGACTAGAGAGGGTCAACCTGTAGTAGAAGAGCCCTATATTAAATATTAACAATGAGCGATAGAAATCTTTGGACCTTGTTTATATCCTGAGCCAGAAAACAAGAGCTGTTGTACAATAACAAAGAGAGGCTCTGTCTAGTGAATGTTATCCACCTTCTTTCTCCTTTGCTAGATTATTTCAACTAACACAAAATTATTTAGATACATAAACACTATCTTAACTAGAAGCATTACACAGAAAAGATAAAGCATGTGTGATGGTCAGTAGAGGCCATTTAAGGAAAAACTACGTATGCAGTGTGGTAAAGAAAAAGCTGAATTGTGCATTTCACCTTAACTCAGCAAGCTCAAGATGTGATTGATAATGGGCTGGCATAAAAAGTGTGTTCCCAGGCCAAAGGAATATAGAAAATGTTGCAGCTCCAGTATTTTATGACCTGTTGGGTAATGCTCCCTTTATTTGTTTTCCATCCATGTGCAGAATAAAATTATATGTGCACCAAGACATGTGAGAATGTGCACCACCAGCAGAAACACATGCTGCTGGTTGTGGGCACTGTTGGCGCTTTGCTAATCAGCTGGGCTGCATTTGAATCTCTCCTGGGTGCCAACCGAAGTGCTCAGGTTCCAGGGAATAATCAGAAAGGTGTGACTCAAAAGTCTGAAATCTCACTACCTTACAGGGCTAGAGGTTCTTTGCCATCTGAATATAGATGTTTTCAGGGCTGATAAACTTTTTCAAACATTAGGCTTGGACCAGTAGCAGAAAAATGCTTTCTGATTTAGAAGTGCCTGACTTAGAAATACAAGAAATTACCTTTCGAGTCATCAGAACTACAGAAAAGTTGCGTTCCAAGGCTCAGCATCTCTCTCTAATCCAGGGGTGGGGAAGCTCAGACCCGGGGGCTGGATGTGGCCCCCAGCTTGCCCGGATTCGGCCCCTGAGGCTCAGTAGAGGGGAGCCCGTGCTGGTGCTCCAGCCACCCACCCGCAGGGCTGGAGCACACAAAATCTACTAGCCTGGGCCCCCCTAAGCTCTGGTGTGCGAGAGGAATATGGGGAGTGTCTCTTTCTTTCACAGTCAGGGGCGTCTCATTTTGCTTCTCACTTGTGTACGGCCCCCGACTGTTTTTTCTGTGGGTCAGCGGCCCCTGACCCAAAAAAAGGTTCCCCATCCCTGGATGCGTGTGTGATTATCTACCATTCAGAAAATTGTGTTGTATGAAAGAACAGGTTAGAAACCTCAATTTAAAAGAATAGGCCAAAATTCATTAAGAAAGAAACAAATAGTTGATTTTTCCACGGAAAAGGGGTGAGAAGTGTCTGCTCGCAGGTTGTTTGCCAGTTCTCCGACCACTCATCAGCATTCCTCGTCCCAAAAGCAAAACCAGAGACCGTCACTGTAAAGCATCTTTTCAGTGCAAAGGTTGTTTACGATTTCTAAAACTAAAGTAATGAAAAGCTGTAAATATTCCCCATGCCCCCACATTGCAGATTGCGGTGGGGAAATGTGCCAGCATCTGTTGTTCGCACTGCCCACGTTTTATGACCCCACGTGAAAAACGTGGCACTTAGATAGGAATGATATTAAAACAGCAACAAACCCACGTGTGATCAGGCAAACGCTAGAGACAAATAAACGTTCCCTGGCACTGGAGTAGAAGCTTCAAGCCTGTGTTTTAGTTTCCAGTGCTACTATCCCTCTGTTAGGAGTAACTGCTTAGATTGGCCCTGTGGACAGTTATGTAGATAGACCAGCTGTTCTGTGCTTAGAGCTGTCTTGTCCACAGCATGAATTGGAGCAGCCATCCCAAGCCCTGTGATTTTGGGGGGCTCACAGTGGCTACCCCAACTATCCTATGAATGGGAGGGAACAAGGGAATTATGGGGAGCCTGGTGCGGGGCAACAGCAGGGGTCACCCCCCACACACACACACATACACTCAACCATATAGGCAGTGGGAGCTGGAGTGGCTGCGCTCTACTTCCTGCTGCCACAGAGAAGCCGAGAGCCCCGGCCCCAGAGCGTTTCACTTCCCACCGCCACAGAGAAGCAGAGCACAGTGGGCGGCGGGGTGGAGCAAGCTGCCAGGCCACTCCGGCTCCTGCCACTTGTGAGGCGAATGTGTGTGTGGGGTGATTCCTGCTGCTTCTGCACCAGGCCCCTCCCCCATAATCCCAGTGGCTAGGGATGTCAGAGGTTGTTTTGTTTGGGGCTTATGAGAGTAAGCCTAGGGCAGTTTTGGTAGTCGGGGAAGGGAGAAACGGGTGTCCCTGCCACCCTTTCCCCAGGCGTGGCCTGGTTCAGAATGAAAAAGGGAGCAAGCGACATTGAAGAGCCATAAAACAGCATCGACACATCTGCTTCCCCCTTTCGTATTTCCAGCCAGTCCCAAACCCTTCACAGTATTTTCTCCTTCAGTCAGTGTCCAGCAGTGGTGACCGGTGTCTGTGAGGGGAGGGGTAACAAGGAGGGCCACCCAGAGGGAAAGGGCAGAGACCTGTGTGGACACCCCAATTAGCACTTAAAATGTTGGTGGGGGCAGAGAGGGGCAGTGCACCTCCTGAGTCCTACCACAAGTCACCTACGCTGTCCAGCAATTCTGTGGTTGCAAAATCAACCACGTTTGCCTCCACAGCTGGCAACAGAAGAATTACATGCCCAGGGACCCACAAAAGAATTGCCCTGGGAGGGTTTTGAGTGAGTCCATTGTTACAATGCAGTCTCATTAGTCTGAACCTTGCTCATCCAAATGCTCTCCTTGCCCTTGGCTCCTTTCTGAAGAGGATGTGCCATGGAGTGAGGATGGGGAGAGATTGCATTCTGCAAGCTTAGGAGAGGAAACTCCTATTTTTCTGACAAACCCTAAATTTAGACTTTTAATTTCCAAAAAGTGGTTTCAGCATGAAAATCCCTCCTCTTCAGGACTAGCCGGGAAGTATTCCATGATGCCTCCATTAAATAAAATAAGCAACAAAGATGATTAAAGGTCTAGAAAACATGAGCTATGAGGGAATACTGAAAGAATTGAGTTTGTTTAGTTTGGAAAAGAGAAGACAGAGAGGGGACATGATAGCAGCTTTCAAGAACCTAAAAGGGCATTACAAGGAGGAGGGAGACAAATTATTCTCCTTGACCTCTAAGGATAAAACAAGAAGCAATGGGGTTAAACTGCAGCAAGGGAGGTTTAGGTTGGACATTAGGAAAAACTTCCTAACTGTCAGGGTGGTTAAACACTGGAATAAATTGCCTAGGGAGGTTGTGGAATCTCCATCACTGGAGATATTTAAGAGCAGGTTAGACAGACATCTGTCAGGGATGGTCTAGATCAGCGGTTTCCAACCCTTTCCAGATGGGGACCTATTATGACAATTCAGGAAGACTTGGGTGACCCAGGGCAATTCAAAAAATTTGTGAATGTCTCCTTAAGAGCCACCTGGGGAGACACCTGGCGACCCTTTGGAAATGTAATGGCAACCCATATTTGGGTCCCAACCCATAGGCTGGGAAACCCTTATCTAGATGGTGCTTGGTCCTGCGGTGAGGGCAGGGGACTGGACTCGATGATCTCTCAAGGTCTCTTCCATTCTATGATTCTATGTATTTACAAACAGCCAGTGGTGAAACTGACAGAGCCCCTATAGCACAGTGGTCATTGCTGCTGGGAGCAGCATGAGTGGGAGAGCTTGTTAATGAATATTGAACTCCTCCTGTCTGGTGGCAAGTTGTATCCTGCCCTGCACAGGAAAACTTTGTGACTGGCAGAGCTGCAGATGATAGGGCAGCTTGCTGATGCATTCATTCACATTCACAGGGTTCTCAGAACTGCTGCCAGCTTGTCATTCAACAGATGGCGTCACTCACTGATATTACTTCCCCCACTCCCTCCCCCGAACGTCTTCCAATTTTTAAAAAAAGCACCTTAGTCCTTTATCACTGCTGGCAGCTTTGTTGATTGCGCACGTTGTATTTCTTACGTGACAACAGCCTGCTATGAAACGAACGGCTGTAATGAATTAATGCATGGTAGTCTTTAGATTCAGCTTGATTTGTTGCATGGATTCCAAAGGATATGCACAGCTCAGCTGTGTTCCGACTGCTGCATGAAACGGTAATTCTAGCGCAGAGAAGATTAGCCTCTGATGTACTTATATTGGCATTGATGAAAATGTATTCTGATGTGTCAGCTAGGGTGTAAAATAAATACATCGCATCTCATTTCCATGGGGACCGGTAACTCTGAATTTTACATTTCTTGTCTCCCACAGACAACTGTAAAACTGTTCTTTGTGTGTCGTTAAAGTGTCCGTTCACCACGGTGTTCAAATAGAAATGTCAGGTCTCACTATTTTTTTTCTGTTCCATTGGAGAAATGTGTTTTTGTTTAAATGTTTTATTGGGAAAGGTGGATGTTTCATACTATTGTAACAATATTCAGGAGAGAAAAGTCATTGTTTCTGGACATATAGTAGAAACGCTCCTTTCTCCCTCTGTCTGAAACAGAGACAGGCTTTCTAAAGAATGTCTTTCCAAACATCTCTATCAGGTGGAGGAGAGAGGAAAGGAGAGTTCCATTTTAAAAACTACTAAGATAAAAAAAGTTGCTTTTCATAAAGTACCCCTGTGGGGGATGAGAAATATTGCAAAAAGCCATTTTGGTCTTTGTTATCTTTCCTCTACGTGGCACAGATGGATTTTCAAACTGCTCTGGGTGAGCATGTAGCTTTCGACAGTCGGTGTCGGCATCATCCCCAGGGGAAATCCCAAAGGGACATTTCCTCTTCTCAGATCCAGTGCCACCTGGTTTGATCTCTGGCAAGGTCTTGATGGGAGTCTGGCTGGATAGTCTGTTTATGGCCCTCATTGGCAGTCTTATTGTGCCACCAAACTGTCTCGTTGGCTCCATTGGTGGTGAATCGCTGCAGCTGACGGCTGATCTGGTCAGGGAAGAAGCAGCATGTACTGCTCTGGTTATAAATCAGAATAAAACTAAATCCGTGACTGTTGTCATTAAGCATCCTCCAACTCAAACACAACAGCCAGCTCAGAATTCACCTGTCTGGACAGGATATCAAGTAGGTGACAATTGTCAAATATTAGGGCAGCCTCCTAGACAGTACTGGAGGATGCCCTTGTCTATAGCCAGCCCTGGCCACTGAGAACAGGGGCTGCTGGTCCCGGCGCAAACCAGGACCGAGCAGCCTGGCTTGCATCGGTCCGGGACCACTGCTCCACTGCATTTTAAATGTAAGAGCCGCTGGGCAGCAGTCCTGAAGCTGGTGCAAGCTGGGATTGCTCAGTCCCCGCTCGTGCCGGCTTCAGGAGCATGGCTTCAGGAGCCCACGGGCTCTTACTACGTTTAAATTCAGGGGCGTGGCGGTCCCGGACCGAGGCAAGCCGGGACTGCTCTTACTCCATTTAAAATGCAAGCGCTCCAGGAGCCACCCCCGCTGCGCCTCTGCAAATCGGCTCCCTTATCGACTAATCGTGTAGTCGATACAAATTGTTTCGACACCAGGATTAGCCAAATAACTGCTCTTTAACATCCTTCATTTTGATTCTGTTTCTGAACTGTCTCATTATTCCATTGACCTGTACAAAATCTGTGTGACATATTAATGGCCCTGTCAAACAAGCCAATGAGAGAGACAATTATTCTGTCATCGTGCCTAGAAATCCTAGCTACATTATGATTTATTTGGCCATGTTCAAACACAGTTGTGAACAAGTTCTGCCAAGTTTTTGTCCTTGCTTGTATAGATTGGGGAATATGGGGGAAACCTGTTACTATAATCAAGCCAGAGTATCCTCTTTTACCAGTGGCAGAATCATAGCTTACAGTACAGATTCTTTAATGCAGCTATATCATGTTTATCCTGCCTATCCAGTAAAGAAGAGGCTGTTATTATGCTATTAGACCATAGCCGTGTTTAAGCATGGTTGAGAATAGATGGGATCATAGGCAAAAGGAAGAAAGCTTTGCAAAAAGAGAATGTTCAGGAATGCCAACATCTCCTTTTTATGTCATTAGAATAAGAGATGTGAGTATTGGAAATGCAAAGCTCTTGGACTGAGAATAAAGTGCAGTTAAAGTGCAGAATGGATTTGGTTAAACAGTCTTTACAAAACAGACAGGGAATCGGTGCAGTAAAGAGAAGATGCACTAAAGGTAATTCATTTATGTACTGATATATTGATTACCCTTTGGATAATATATTTGCATATGTAACCCACACACCTACTGGGGATGGTTCACTGTCCCATGTAGTGCCACTTAGCCCCTTTACAGCCAGAGATAAGAATGAGTGAGTTCTACAGCCTCAGCTGAGAGCCAGCTGGCTTTATAGCTCAAGTTGGAGAGGCTCCTACACTACACTGAAGAGGTCCCTGCTTCCAATCCGCTTGTTGGTGGTTACACATAGCTTTACCTTCTGGTAACAACAGGGAATACATGGTGGTGGGGGAGGAGGGGAAATATTCCAAAGGATAAATATATTGATTCTTCCTGAAATTCTAGTGATAAAGGTTCTGATGACTCTTACATGATAAAGGTTCCAAGTTGGGTCCATTATTCCATCCCATACCTCTCAGCATCCTGGTGACTGAAGGTGAGGAGATGGATATGGGACTAAGACCCAAAAGGAATGAGAGAAGAAAATTAATAATTTCTGAACCTCAAAATGAGGATGGATCATAAACGCATAAGCTCACTTTTCTCATGTGAGGCTATGGCTACACTGCGGCCGTTTTGCAGAAGAGGACATGCAAATGGAGTGCTCATTTGCATATCTCGTGCTCTCATTTGCATATTCTCTTCCGATCCTTTTTGCAGAAGAGGTTTTTGCGCAAAAAAGCCCCGTGTAGATGGGGCCATTTTCTGGAAAAAAACCCTTTTGCGCAAGAACCCTGTAAACCTCATTTTTTGAGGAATAAGAGCACTCCATTTGCATTTCCTCTTCCACAAAACAGCCGCCGCAGTATAGCCATAGCGTGAGTGATTTAGCCTAATGAGAGTGCAGGGTCGCTGAGAGAAATGGAATTGAACGCAAAGAGTCTCATTGGAGGATATTGGCATTGTGGATTTTAACAAGGATCTCCTCCCATTAACCTGATCTGCTCCTTTTAACAGGTCTAGGCTTATAACAGGTCCCTTTCCTATTTTCTGTTACTGTTTGTTTATTTTGGGTTTACCGTGATCCCTTGCCCCTCCAACGGGGAATGGTATACGTCCATTCTACATTCCCGATCTCCACCCACCGTGCAAACTGTGTCCGTCTGGAGGCATTTATCAAGGGGTCAACAGCTTTGCTGACCTCCTAAGCACTGTGCAGCCTGAGCCCTTTCTCTCACAGGTGCTAAGGCGGCCAACTCAGCCATTGTTCATTCGCACATGAGGATCTTAAAGTCACGTGAGGCAGTTTGGAGTGTTGGCGCCAGAGATGTCTCTGGAAACAGCCCCATCAGCTTCTGTATTATTCTCTGGAGTACTTTACATTTTTTTCTATTACCATGTTAATTCCATTCCTAGCAGGCCTGTCGACCTGGGCGGGGGGGGAGGGGTGGGAGCAGTTGCCCTGGGGGCCTGGTAATTTAAAAGGGCCCAAGGCTCCGAGTCACTATCACTGTTACCACAGTGGCTGGAGTCCATGGCCCTTTAAATTGCCGCTGGCGCACCGCACAGCGCTGTCCTGCCAGGGCTGAGGGCTGCCTGCCCCTTCTGCCCAAGGTCCTGCCCCTTCTGGGGGACCCAGAGCCGAGCCCCCGCCCTCTCCCTGACATTGCCTAGGGCCCTTCAAAGGCTGTTGCCAGCCATGATGACTGGTACAGCCAAGGGTTTTGTGCCTGCAGCAAATGGAGTCATTTATCTAACCTCATTAATTACAGATCTTTGTTTAGTAAACAACTTCCACCCAGGACACACAGCCCCAGGGACTCTTTGGTATTGCTGCTGACCATGGGCAGAGCCCTCTACCTTTGCGCTGACTTTCGCTCTCTCCCCAGTATGAAACAGTGGCGTGCAGCCCAAAGACTTGCCGTCTGAGTTGCGAAGGGTTCCAGGCACGGATCTGTGCGTTCTGCTGCACTCCGGACTCTGCCCCTTTGATGTAATATCCTACGTAATAAAAAAACGAAAGCCGCTGGTTTTGCTGCATTGCCCCCACCACTGCTGCAGAGATAGGAGATTAATCTTCCAGCTGCCAATCTACAAAGCTGCTGCCCAAACTAGTGAGACTCTTAGCAAGGGACAAACCCAATCCTCTTTCTTCAGCGAGCGGTCTCAATACAACTATGTGGCTCTAGATCCTGGGCAGCCACATCTCCACTCCTTGCCTTGCTTCAGTTTGTCATTTCCAGGTCACTTCCCTTCTGGTTGTCAGCGGGTTTAGCGTTGCTTCACGTTGGCGTAATTATAACAGCCACCCTCAGGAGCACCTCTCTGCTCTGCATGGACTGGGGCCAGATTTACAGAAAAGTGTGTGCAAGTGTACACCTGACTACATTGTACAACGGCCCATTCAGAAGCAGAATCTGACCATAGCTACACTATTTGCTAACAGGTTCTCTACAGCTGTTATTTCCACTCACGTTGAGGTGCTTACAAGTCTTTGTCCAGGCAGTTGTGTCTCTGTTTCCATCATGGCCAGATCGGTCTGTGCGGGTGCTAGACAGGCATGGGCATCAGGTATGTAAGGCGAGGGAAGGCTCTGCCTTCCCAAACCACCAGGCATAGCCCCGCCTACACTCTGTCCCCAGAGCGCCTACTGTAGGTGTTCTGGGGGCGGAGTGTTGCTGCCCCTCGCGCCCTCCTTCCCAGTGCTGTGGGGTTGGGGAGGCCAGGCCTGGCTGCGTGGCGCGCCTTCCTCCAGGACTGGAGAGGATGGGTTGGGCTCAGCTGGGCCACACAGTGCAGCACGCCCTACCGCCTCCCTCCCCAGTGCACTGCCTGGCCCAGCTCAACCGCCTCCCTCCCCGGTGCTCAGCTGGGCTTGGCTGGGCTGCACAGCACCGTGCACCTTCCACCAGGGCTGGGGAGACAGCGGCGAGTATGTGCCCGCTCCCCTTCCCTCCCCTTGGTTGGCACACATGGCATGCCGCCCCGCCTCCCGGGGGCGGGGAAGAGGCGGGGCCTAACAGAAGAGGAGGGTCTGGAGGTGGGGTTGGGGGCTTGCTTCCCCTAGCTCTGCCTTCACCGACGGTGCATGTAGACAGGCAGCAGTAGTAATAGCAGTCCAGTTGTGACCACAAGGTCATAGGCTCTGTCTAACTTACGCATGGGAAGAGAGAGACCTGAAGAGAGAGTCTGGATGTCCTTGCCACACTGATTCAAGTTAGCTTGCAGCGACGTTCTGCCAGCGTTCACTGATAGAAGTTACTGCCTGGAACAGAACCGCTCCGGGGTGCTGTAAATATTGAGGCTTTCCTGACCTCTGTGCATGGGAAATGCTGGCGTGGAGGGCTGGGGGTGATTGTCCTTTCCAATCAGAGTGTTACTAGCTGAGACATGTTCCAAACATTCCGAGAGCATTTTCCCTTCGCTCCCGCTGGGCCAGAACCTCTGTCCAGTGACGTTAGTGGGAGATTTGATTTTTCACAAAGCAGACCCGGGAGGGTGTTCACAGGAGATGGTAGTGGGTGAACGTCTGCTGGTTTGCTTGGAGGTTTGGATCGTGCTGTGTCTGTACCACAGATATTAATCCAGGGCCGGCCCACAACATTTTGGCACCTGAGGCGGGGAGCTCAAATGACGCCCACATATGCACCAGCAGCAAACACAATTTTCTACGCTCTGGGCTCTATTTTCTACGCTCTACAGTCTGGCACCTGAGGCGGCCGCCTCAGTTCGCCTCATGGTAAGGCCAGCCCTGCATTAATCCCATTCCTCCAAGTTTCCTTCAAGGTCCAAAGAACCTCTTGATAGCATTGCTGTCTTCAGGGAACCTTTGACCTACTATCTTCCCAGTCCTGTGCTGAATGTTCTGCCAGCCTTGAAGAGGGTGATCTTGTATTCATTTGGCTGGATGCAAACTCCCCCAACCCCAATTTTGGGTCTGTTCAGGGTATAAGTGAAGTAAAGCCCCAGATACAGTAATCTGAGCCCTTCTGCAACCTGGATAGATGGATTCAAATCCTGTCCAGTTTGAGGGTATGTGTAGATTACAGAGCATTTCCGGGATTTCCAAAGGTATCCCGGAAAAGCTCTGCTGTGTCCAAGGGACACGTCTGTTTTTCTGAAACAAATTTCGGAAAAGCAGACGCATTTTTTTGGCATCCCTGTAAACTTCATTTTACGAGGAAGAAGAAATGTTCCAAAAGAGGCTTTTCCCCCCACATTTGGCCTCGTGTAGACAGGTCAAATGTCGGAAAAGCCTCTTTCGGAAGAAGAGCGGAAAAAGATACGCAAATTGCACTTCGCTATTTGCGTATCTTTTTCCGACTTTTCTTTGTAGTGTAGACACAGCCTGAGTGTTGTTCCTTCTGTCTAAGTATGTTGAGCATTGAACATCTTTTGGATATGGTCTTGGAAACAGAGTTTCTCTCTGCTCTGCATGGACTGGGGCCAGATTTACAGAAAAGTGTGTACACCTGACTTGCATGCTCATTTAGTGCAGCCTCATGCCCAGTGACAGTAAGATATGTCAAGATCCCTGCAAATCCAAGGATATGCACTACATGTCTGCAGGTGTGGATGCGTTTGTATTCTTTATCATCGCTGCACATAGCGGATTGGATGTGGATCCAAATTTTTGTATCCACGCAGAGTTCTAATAGTGAGAGAGGGTGCTTGTGCGGAGGCAGATGTGAATACATATGAAATATGGAATGTGGATCACGGGACCAATACAAATGAATTCTCAGGGATGTGGATTGGCAGATCCAAATGTTCGTATCTGCACAAGGATTACTTATTTCTCCAGATTACCAGCAACATGCTCTAAGGGCCAGATCTGTGTATGTGTGACTGGGATTTAATGCACGTTTTACATGTGTAATTACGCATGTGATCCTTCTAACAATTTGGCTCTACATATCCAATAGCTCCTTTTTTAAGAAACTAATATAACCTGGTGTCCGCTTCGCCACCCTTACTTTACAATGTGTTCTGAGCTGGCTGCCCATCAGGTTACCAGAGGTGACAGCAGAATTAAAACTGTCGTGACAGCAGGAACATGTTGTTTTTCATGGATTTTCTCTGTTAAAGTTTCAGCATCAGCTGTGTTAGAAACACCAAACCTGTATGTTTGGAATCATTGCTGTATTAACAAGTTTTTGCATGAATTGGAAATGGCATGACTCAAAGGACTAGTTCTGGACACTTCCAAACTTTGGGAGACCTTGGAACCAGGCACCAAACCTAAGACTAGATGCAAATGTTGCAGTTGATACTTTCTCAAAAATGGTTGATCAAGACCCTGTGTTTTAGGGTATTTAAAACTCCATTCTGGATCTATATATTTTGTGTGTGGGAATGGTTTCCACTATTCATTATTAATGATTTTTTAAAAATAATTGCCCTTTGGGTGGAGTTTATTTTTCTATTTCAATGCCCTATATTTTCTAGTAGGAAAAAACATGAAATTCAGAGAGAGATTATTTTGGAGCCATATATTATTTAAATGTCAGATATTCGGGATCCTTACTCTATGGATTATACAATTAAACAGTGAGATAGTTGAGGGAGAATAACTTTCAGGGGGGCAGACAGACTAGCTGGGCCCCTGGGAAAAGTGTGGGGCGGGGCTGGATCCATGCTCCTGGAAGGAGTGTGGCCTCAGGCAGAAGAGGGAGGGTGGGGCTGCCAGCCCTCAGCACCACCCGGAGCACGTCTTACTGCTTCCCTTAACCGCCAGCCAGCCCTGAGAGCCATCTGGAGTGCGCCATGCAGCACCGCAGCAGTGTTTTAAAGGGTCCAGGGCTCCAGATGCTGCTGCTCCTGCAGTAGTGACGTCAGCATCTGGGAGCCCTGGGACTTTTTGAATTGCTGGACCCTAGGGCAGCTGCCTCCTTTCCTTCCGTCCCCCTCTCCCCTTCCTGATCGGTGACCTGATAACTTTCAGACTTGCAGCTCTGGCCTGAGTTCTCAAATCCCTCGTTTGGGTGCCCAGCTATCCATGCATATGCTGCTGTTTAACAGCAGCTGCCACACAGTGTACTTGTCTATACACTAAACAGAAAATAGTCTCTGCCACGATCGATCTTCCGGAGTTCGATTTAGCAAGTCTATTTAAGACTTGCTAAGTCAAAGTCAGAGGGCGCCCCCTCCGTACTCCTGCTTGAGCCAGGAGTAAGGGAAGCCAAAGGTAGTGGCTGTGGGGATGAATAATTAAAAGTGCTTGAACTGCGTGATATCTATTGTCAACTGTTAACTTCCTATTGGTAACCTCCGTAATACCTAAGGCCTCTGTTCAGGCATGCCCTGAAGACTGTGGATAATCCCATCCCTATTCAGCAGAGCACATACTGATTTTAAATTTGATGACACAAGTAGCCCCATTGATTGTTGCATGCTGAAGCAGGTGCTTACATGATTTGTGGTACTGGGGCCTAGGAGCAGCTATGTGAAATGAGGAGGAGGTAGGCAGTCCACTTAGACTTCAGAGTTGAGATTTTTTTTTTCAAAGCAGTCTCAGGGGTGCAAACAAACCTCCTTCTCCAAAAAAATTGATAGTGATTAGGCCACTTGCTTGTTAATACCACTGCCAATCACAGGGACTAATATTGCCTCGTTGTTTCTTTGAACTCCCGTCTGTGTCTGTCTAGCCACCTGTGGTTTCTTGTCTTATACTTAGATTTCTGGAAGAGGGGTCATCTTTTTGTTCTGTATTTGCACAGCATTTTACACACACCGAGAAGTATAACCAGGGTTTCTAGATGTTGTAGTGAGACAATGATAATACTATGATTGATGGACAATATGTATCTTAATTGCCCTAGGCATTTTTTTAATACACAAATCAAGCCTCGTAGTATAGAGTCTTAAATATTTGCATTTTGTTTAAAAACATTCCTGTCAGCGTTTGCGGCTTTCTCGATCTCTGACACATCTCTTGATCCGACTTTCGAATCCGCACCGTTAGCAAGCTCATTTACGGTGTTGCCAACCCTCACAATTTTAGCACAGGCTTCATAATAGTCGGTGTTTTTTATCTTGAAATCACAACATCGGGAGCGGTACCGTGATGCTTTGTTTTTATTCAAAGTACATTTCTAGCCATCGTAGTCGTGGAGAAAAGCTTGGAAATGTGAATTGTAAAGGCTCAAAAACCCCGCGGCAAATACAAAGAACTCTAAATGCACGCAGTGCTTAGTTTGTGCCAGGGCTTGTGGTTCATAGCCAGAGCACCGCAGGGCTTGCTTCGTCAGTTATAGCATTATAGAATATTAGAAATGGAAGGGACCTCAAGAGGTCATCAAGTCCAGTCCCCTGCATTCACAGCAGGACCATCTAGATCATCCCTGATAGATGTTTATCTAACCTGCTCTTAAATATCTCCAGTGATGGAGGTTCCACAACCTCCCTGGGCAATTTATTTCAGTGCTTAACCACCTTGACAGTTTAGGAAGTTTTTCCTAATGTCCGACCTAAACCTCCCTTGGTACAATTTAAGCCCATTGCTTCTTGCCCTATCATCACAGGTTAAGGAGAATAATTTTCTCCCTATTCCCTGTAGGATACCCTTTTAGGTACTGAAAAGCTGTTATCACATCCCCTCTCAGTCTTCTCTTTTTCCAAACTAAACAAACCCAGTTCTTTCAGTCTTAACTCATAGCTCATGTTTTCTAGACCTTTAATCATTCTTGTTGCTCTTCACTGGACTTCCTCCAATTTCTCCACATCTTTCCTGAAATGTGGTGCCCAGAACTCAACACAGTATTCCAGCTGAGGCCTAATCAGCACAGAGTAGAGCGGAAGAATGACTTCTTGTGAGTTGCTCACAACACTTCTTGTGAGTTGCTCACAACAGTGTCACACTGTTGAGTCATATTTAGCTTGTGGTCCACTATGACCCCTAGATCCCTTTCTGCAGTGCTCCTTCCTAGACAGTCACTTCCCATTCTGTACATGCAAAATTGATTGTTCCTCTCTAAGAGAAGTACTTTGCATTTGTCCTTATTTTGAACTTCATCCTATTTACCTCAGACCATTTCTCCAGTTTGTCCAGATCTTTTTGAATTGTATCCCTATCCTCCAAAGCACTTGCAACCCCTCCCAGCTTGGTATCCTCCACAAAGCACCTCTTTCATTACAAATTAAGCACTGTCCAATGTATTATTTTATTGGTCTTAAAAACAATGAGATTTTTTTTTAAATTTTGTGATGGAATGGGGAAAAGAGCAGACTCCTGGGTTTTGAACACTTGAGATTGGCAATACGTAATATTCACCCTAGAATGTCGTCTTCTGCACCTGATTCGACTAAAGGCACGTATCAGACAACTCGCTGGAGCCTGCTATGTTTTTACCACACGCTGCAGTTAAAATGCCTTCTTATTTTTACTTTCTTTCTTTCTGGAAAGTACTTACTATTCTTCTCCCAGCTTCTCATATCCCTTAATGCTGAAGCCTGCCTTTAATGGAGCCCCAGGGACCCTACTGATCCATAGCACATAAAAATCACATTTAGTATCTGTAGAACTGCGCCGGTTTTGGAGGCAAAACCGTGTTTTCCCTCAGTCCCGTCATTTATGCTCTGGCATTAGTGCTGGAGGCAGAGCATTTCATTAAAGATTTATGTAAAGTAGGGGCTGCTCTCTGAGGCAGGAAGAAAAAGTTGTGATTTCAGCATGCTAATGCAAAGTGGAGCTAAAGGTTTTTGTTCAGCTTGCATAATGCAGCGCAGGCTGGCACAGCCCAAGGTTTCATCTAGGAGAATGAGGCTTACACTGTCCTTTTCCTTGGCACATAACCTCTAAGTTCATTCACATTTAATCTTACAAGACATGAGAAAACGTTGACAACAAATTACGGGGACTCTGTGACGGCCCAGCCATACTAAAGAGGAACGCTATTTAGTACAGAAAGGCACGCAGTGTTGGCTTTGGGTCCTGGGATTATAGTTATCGGTCTAGAGCAGAGTGTGGTAATATCACGAGCTCGTGCTCCAACTGAGTGAAAACACAAAAGGGATAGTTTTGGGCCCCTATCTACCCTTTCACGCTTATTACTTTTTTCCACCAGGGTCAGTGAAAAGTGAACATCAAACCAGCCACCTGTGTCTCCCAGTTTGAGGACTGCTACCACACCTTAAATCAGTTGGTGGGCAACCTGCGGCCCGAGGGCTACATGCAGCCCATTGGGGTTCTATGTGTGGCCCACGAGACATTTTGTTCACTGTTGCCAGCTTCTGGTGGTTTCCGTCCATGTGGGTTTTTTTTCCTACCGGTATTACTAAAGTAGCACGCACACAAAGCCAGGGCATGTGAAGTGAGATGCATGCTGACTGCACACAACATTGACTGTGAGAGCTGTGTGCTCCCTCTGCATTAAATCCGAGTGCTGCTACAGTTCAATCGGCACACCCCACAAATTCTAGGTATGCAAGCACAATGAGGAAAGCTACCCTCTCCCGGGAGACCATCTTGGTCATGACAATCTTCTGACCCTCTGAGATGAAGGAGGGCCACTCATGTGGCCCATCGCTACCTTAAACAATTATAATAAACAGTATTAGGGTCATTACTTTTTCTGTCTCTGCTTTCTCTCTGATACTTTTGATAGAAAGCTTCTGGTTTGGGAATCCGTGTAGCTACTTATCAACTGCGGAAACATGTAAATCCATGAACGTCAGTAGAGCACATGGAAATTCATATAATTTCATGTATGTTATTTGAGAGCATTGGAAGCTTTGGTACTATGAGGAATTTGGTGGGAAGAACTGACCTATGAACGTGTACTCACACCCAACATACAAGTAGATAAAAATCATATTGTATTTTATTCAAAATAAGTTGCACGGTGCCTGAGGAACTCCAGTGACTGAGTGGTAAATAGGGGTTTAATAGAGCTTCCCTGAGCTTATTAATTGCTCATATTAACCCTAATGGACTTCTTCAAAAGAGCGTGTTTGCTGTTCATGACAGAGAATGACCATGAAAGGTGTTGGCAGAATGACTGACAACACAACTGGTAAACCACAAGTAATATCACAGCAGGCTTCCACCACACAAGGACAACATTGTGGTTGTGCTGTGAGCTGAAGGGACCATTTTGCATTTTCTGATTGGCAAGCGATGTTTCTCATCATTAGGGTTGACATTCTACGGTTCTGCTTGCCATCCATTCAGGCATATTGTTTAATTGATCACTGAAGGACTTGTTTGAATATGGAGCTATCGCAGGTGACACGATGGAAGTGTTTCTTGTGTTAATGTAACTATATGAATCATAAATTGTTTAAACTAACGAGTAAAACTAATTTGGTACAGTGCTTGAACCTGAAACGGGACAAGATGTGGATTACCAATTAACTGAGATAATGCTGGTGGGTGTTTATCCAGTAGGAAGAGCTGGTATATAACGGGGAGTAGAGTTAGAGTTGTTGAACTTTGTGCCATAGCCCATGTAGTTCTAACAGTTAATGGAGATTCTCCTTCCGATCCAGCGGTAGGAGCCTGTGCTTATGGAGTGGGAGGGTCTAAATTCTGTCACGGCTGTTGCATGAAATTCCTGCAACCATGGAGTGAATGCAGTGAGGCAGCCAGACGTTCTAGTTGGCAATGTGCTTATTATCATTTTAATTTACCTATTCTAGCTAGATTCTGTCTGGCTCCCTTGGAACCACTCACGGCGAGCCAAAATAACATGGACACCTGGCTGGGATACCGATTTCTGCCCAGCTGCGGCACTGCACCAGGCACTATAGGGTGAAGTGCTGCCTTACCCATGTATAATAAGGAAACCTTCTTCTTGAAACACTCTGTGTGCACACAGTGGCTGTAGGGAGCTAATTGAATCACAGAGGAATGAGCGTGATAGAGGTCAAGTGATAAAGTGAGCAGCAAGCCAAAGGGCATAACCTCAAGTAGTCCATAACAGGCTGAAATGTCATGTTTTATGGGAGTAAAGGAAAACAGTTAGCAATTTATCTGTATCAGTTTGAGTCTGCCTGGGAAAAAAACTAATTGCATGGTTTGCAGTAGAAGCCTAGACTCTTATGACTGTATTTGTATTGCTCTCTCACCAGCTGCAACAGTGAACAAATGGAGCAGACAGGGACTATTATAACCTAGGATTTGTAAATACCTTTCGGCAGAGCACATGTTGGCAAAGTCAAAACCTGAGTTCTTTCAACATAAGTCAGTGCCCTGAAAATGCCAGTTTATTTTTAAAGGGCATCTAGCTGGAAGAGCAGGTGAGTCGGCTGACTTCTTTCTATGTGCTTCTCCAGAGGCCCCGTCAAAACCTACATGACGACTTTTTGAGGAGACAGTGCAGAACAGTTTCGGGCCTGGGCTCGGGTACAAAGTAGGGGAAGGCCATTTTGATACTGTTATCAAAGCTACAGAAGAGAGATCCTTGACAAGCATAGACTCCTAAGAGAAAAATATCTCATTAGTCACATGCTGTCTTTCTAACCCATGGACTAGGACAGGTAGGGTTGCCAGGTGTCCGGTATTCACCCAGACAGTCCGGTATTTTTGGCTCCTGTCCGTTAAAAAAAAATTCAGAGAATACCGGACAGCTGAGATGTCCGGTATTTTCTGAATTTTTCCCCGGCCAGGAGGTGAAAATGCCGGGCACCTGGCAACCCTACAAACACTCATGCCTGGCCTTCCCCGAGCCCTCCCTTGGCCCCCCAACACTCCCAGCCTCCCGACCCCAGCCCCCATGCTTACTTGGTTCCCCAGGGCTGCCGGCACAAAATTGCTCAACAACTTTGGTCTCCCCCCCCCTCTTTTTTTCCCCTTCAACAGAATTTTTTCCCGGTGGTTTTTTTTTTTTTGGGGGGGGGGGGGTGTTCGGTATTTTTGTTTCAACCATCTGGCAACCCTAAGGACAGGGCTACTCAACTTTGGAAGCCCCGGGGGCCACAAGGATATTCACAGCACATGCCGAAGGCCGCAACTTAAGTGTAGTTACATGTACATGCAAATATATATGCAAATAGCTTCTTTCACACTGACGGGCATGAATACAAAGATTAAGACAAGACACACAACACGCAGGCCCCATTTAAGTCAGTTCTGCTGATATTAATAAAATGCAATATTTACCCGATTTCTACCCATATGACAGCACTTTTAATGAGAAATGACAGTCCAGGAATTTAACTACTAAAATGCACATCAACAGAAGACCATTATATTGACTACTTTTTTTGTTTTAACTCCCACCCACTGGCCGCTAGGGTTGCCAGATGGTTTAACGAAAAATACCGAACACCCCTTCCCCTCCAAAAAAAAAACAGGAAAAAATTGTGTGTGTGGGGGGGGGGGAGGGGGAGACCAAAGATGTTAAGAAAAAAAAGGGGGGGGCTGCACCTTTAAATGGCCCCGCACTCCTCACTCCCCTCCTCCCACTAGATGCAGCAGGGGAAAATTGTCCCCGCTGGGCTTCCGTCCAAGGGAAACAGGACATACCGGACATTTCACATGTCCGGTATTTTCTGTTTCTTTTTTACCGGATGGGGGGACCCAAATACCCAACTGCCTGGGTGAAAACCGGACACCTGGCAACCCTATGGGCCGCAAACAAATGGGCTCTGGGCCGCATGCGGCCCACAGGCCAGCCGTGTGTTGAGTAGCCCTGGACTAGGACATAGAAAAATCTAAACCTGTCTCTATATAGCGATAAAGAAAAACCTTCTTCAGCCCCTTGTCTTGGGTAGCAAATGTGATGTATAAAAGCTAAGAAATGCTAGGTCTGGCTTAACCTCTCCAGTGATGAATGCAGGCAGCAACCAGCTTCCAGCGGTTTGTAGTGACTCTATACAGCAGCCAGCGGGAACCACTGACAGAGGATAGAAACAACCCAATGTCCAAAACTAACAATTTGGCAGTGATAAGTTGGTGCTTTCCGGCAGCTTCAGAGGACAGTGGGTACTAAAGATAAATCTCTCCGGTATGGCCCGAATCAGTAAACCACAGTTTATCAAGCTTATTTATGATGCTGCATTGAGGCAATGAGACGAAGAAATGTTGAATTCTTTCCACACAAGTCAGCACAATTTAATGCTCCGTTTGCTTGGTAGGTCTTTTTGGGTTAATGCCAGAGGGCTTCGTATTAAAACAAAGTATATAAGGACAATGGGAACGGATGTTTTCCCCATAGACAATTAACATCGAATTGGAAGTAAAATAAAATCCATGTTCTTCTATTTCGTTCCCGGCGGTCCTAGTTGATTTTACATTTCTGGATATTTTAATACTAGTTATACAGCTAACAGACTTTTTAACCATTCTTGTGCCCTCCCCCCACCACCCCGGTCCAGTCACCTCTAATATAATGAGGTGAAGTAGTGTGATTTTTATATTAAAGGGAGTAGTGAGAAACTGACCAGAGGCCTGGAGAAGAGTGGAACTATATAGGGTATGACCTAGACCCTTAGGAAGGCAGGTATGACTCTGCCTGGGAAAACTGGAGTGGAAGATTTGTTTGTAGGTCCTTTTGGATGTTGGCACTCTGGGAGGAGTTGGGCTTCAGTAACTTAGTCATACAGCCAAGTTAACTCAGCAACCTGAGGACTTGAGAGAACCAAAATGTATTGGGGGAAACTGAGGCAGCAGCAGCCTTGGAGCCATACTGGGTAGTGGGTGCTGCTACACACCAGACTGTTCAATCTTAAGAAAAAATACCTTGAGAAGAAGAGTCTGCGATCTAACCACTCAATCTTGGCTTGTATGGCATGGATTAGATTATGGAACCTGGATTCTGCGTGTAGTTGAGTTTTTGCTATAGTGGGGCTTATTTCTGATGAATTACAGGAAACCCTTGCCATTTGTGGCAGATATGTTCCTGGCACCACTGCGAATAGTGACATTTGTGAATACTGGGAGCCGTGGCTCCCGTGGCTCCCGGCCCCCATGGGGGTCGGCAGTTGCTGTGCGAGGGCTGGGGGCCACAGTGAATTCCCCAAGGCTCCCAACCCCTGTTCCCCCTCTTTCCCCCCCGGCTGGGGCAGGAGACCCTGCAAATACATGGAACCTCAAATAGAGATACTGTGAATTGCAAGGATCTCCTGTACTAAACTTTATGATGTCACCTGCTTAACTTCTTGGCTGGTTAGTTACTCTGGCTGGTTGACTAGTGTTAGTCTCAGTGTTAAGCTAAAGATCTAAGGTCAGCTTGCTGGATCTCCACCAATTCCTGCAATCTCTTGCTCTCAGTGGCAATTGATTGCCTAAATAGAGCAACTGTCTTTCTATTTTCATCCACAGACACCTGAAAATGATGGCACATTGAAAAGAGAGCAAACTGTTGAATTAAATTCTAGAACATGACTTACAACCACAGGTGGAACCCCTCTAGTCTGGCACCCTGGGCACCTGACTGGTGCCAAACCAGAGAATTTGCTGAGCCACGGGAGGTCAATATTGTCCAGCAGCATTACCAACACTCCCACCTGCTTACTGTCATAGGAGATAGTTAGGAGTAAATAAGAGTGTTCTCAGCACAGAACACTGAGAGCCAGGACTGGTGGCTGTAAACAAATTTGATGGGATTGGGGGAAAAGTGGTCACACCCATGATAAGTTGACATCTGGCTAACAAATCATGCTGGTCCACAAATATTGCCAGACTAGAGAGGTTCAGCCTGCACTTCAAATACTTCCCGTGGCTGTCATGTGTTACAGTGGTGCATTATCTGAGCTAAATTGTGCTCTGTTACACCAATCAATACAAAGTAAATTCTATGGAGTTTTCAGATTAACGCCAAGCAAATTCTGACCTCACCTCATAACAGACTGCTAAATTGGAGATATTATGATAGGCACTTCGAAAAATGCAAATGGTAATACGTGTCTGTAATATTTTGGTGATTGGAGACAATAGCTTCATCCATCATTATGGAGATGGTGATAGAGAAGGTATTTCCAGAAATTGCACTGAAAGTTTTATTCATAAATGCACAGCTCTATATATGGCTTGTTAGGCTTATTTAGACAAGGTTTATCAAGCTGTCTGAAGCACTATAATTTTCCTTTAAGAGGAATGGAAAACCTCCAATATTGTAATTGGATGAGCTTCAAGAAGGTAAAGAAAAGAGAATCTTAAAATGAAATCCAAGATGATACCTAGAGGGGCTGCTCATTAAAATACTTGTGCCTATTGATTTTAATATTATGAACAAGTTCACCCAGGGGTGATTATCTGCCCCAGGGCTATCTAGCAAGGCAATTAAAGAAAAGCTCAGTCCATAAAGTAAGAGTGTTACTTTCTGTTTGTTTCATTGAAGTTATGTATAGCCCCTCTAATGCCAGTTTGCCCTACATTATAGCTTGTCAGTGGGAGAGATGTAACTAATCCTGTTAAATAATGGAGCTTCAGCAGAACATATTGTTCTGAGGAAAGGCTTCCCAAGTTGTCGTAATGGTTTTATGCACAAAGCCTGTTAGTAACAATGTTGACTGTCTAAAATACAGGCACCACAATAAACACAGGTCGGTGGATTCCAATTGCTATTAGAAATGAGGGTTTTGATGCCTAACTCTGGTCTTGATTAAGGGGGCAGGGTGGTTCGAGCTGATGATAATGGACCAAGGAAATTTTTAGTTCAAGTCTGTGAGGTCAAATCAGCTTTGGTTTCCAGAAACCAAAAGCTGTACCTTGAGACAACTGTTCAGTCCCTTTTGTGAAATTAGTTTGTGGTCTCTCTAGTTCCTAGCGAACAGGCGTCTGCTTCACAACCGATCACCCCCCTCGCTATCTGCCTTATGGGTTGGAGTCTGGACTAGGGATGTTAAATATCGGTTAATTGAATAGTCGAGTAACCTCATGAAATTTTATCGGTTAGTCGACTATTCTATATTCCCCGGGGGCGGGGCCGGCAGCCACTGTATCAGAGGCAGCAATGTGGGGTGCCAGGTGGGAAATGGTCTGCGAGGGGAGCCAGTTTAAAAACCAGCTCCCCTTGCAGCCTGGTTGCCTTGTGCTGCTGCTTCTGAGAAAGAGGCAGCAGCGTGGGGTGGCAGCAGTCCCTGCCTGGTGTGGGGTCTGAGCTCCTGCACCTGGCGCAAGCCACAACTGAGCTGGGCTCCCTGCCTGCCCGGCTCTTAATACACTTGAAATGCAGAACTGAAATGGGGTTGGTCCCGGAGCCAGTGTGAGCTAGGACTGAGCCGGGCTGCTGGCCAGCCTGCTAAAACATTTACTGGCAGGAACAGGGGGAAAGGGAAATGCGTGTAGTCCATAGCATTAACCTATATGCTTTTGTTTATCGGTTAATCGGCTATACTATTACATCCCTAGTCTGGACTCTTCTGTCCTTAAGAGGTGGTGTTTCCAGGCCATGGTTGAGACACATGGACCGGTGCTCTGACTATTCAATTTGTCAGAGGCTGGAGAAGGATGGCAGGAGACAAATCGCTTGATCATTGTCTTCGGTCCACCCTCTCTGGGGCACCTGGTGCTGGCCACTGTCGGCAGACAGGCTACTGGGCTAGATGGACCTTTGATCTGACCCAGTACGGCCGTTCTTATGTTCTTACGTTCTTATGTTATGTTCACATGTCATTAATATGACATTGATTTTTTCAGAATAAAAGGCAGGGGTGCAATGGAAGTGATTAACATAGACAATAGCAAAACTAATTGCTGGCGTACCCAGTAGGGATGTAAAAAATCAGTTAAATGTAACCGTTTAAAATCCTAGCGGTTACACAGTTATACATGCTGCGGGCTCTGTCGTATAAAGTTTATACTACAGAACCCGCACACAGCCAGCTCCCTGGGAGTGGGGCCAGCAGCTGGGAGCAGGTTCACGCCAGAGCCGGCTTAGAAGCTGGCTTCTGGCATGCACCAGCTCTCGGCTGGTGGGCCTGCTTCTGGAGAGCCATCTTTGCTGCAAGCTCTGCAGTATAACTTTATATTGCAGATCCTGTAATATATGGTGGCAGCCGGCTCATCGGGAGCGGGAACTGGCATGTAACCGTAATGCTTACACTTTTGCATCCCTAGTACCCAGCATACTCGGAAGAGACTGACCAAGGATAGGGTGTGACTTCATGAAGGAACAAGCTTTCAGGTACTTGGGACATCATGCCCCACTGCTTTGCATCATCATTTACACCTGTACATGCTGAGTGCTTTAGGAGGGATGCCCATTTTACTACTTTTGAGTTGGACGTAATGGAAAAATGACACAAGGCAGGCAAGGCGTATGGATTGTTAATCCTAAACAGTTCATATTGCTCAACTGTTCCTGCTTGGAAAGCATCCAGTATCTAAAGTAATGTGTAGGCAGATTGTAATCAACTGTGACTGGCTAACAAGAGAATGAGGGTCCAGTATCTTAATTTTTGAAAAAACTAGTCGTCCTGTAGCACCTTAGAGACTAACAAATAGATATAGTATCATGCGCTTTCGTGAGCAAAAAGTGGGTTTTGCCCATGAAATCTCATGATACTATATTTTTTTTTTGTTAGTCCCTAGGGTTTTACAGGACTAATTGTTGTTTTTCAAAGTTACAGAATAACACGGCTACGCCCCTGAGACTTAATTTTTTAAGTAATTGAAGAAAATATTATGTCTAATTTAGGATTTTTAGATCCTATCCTAGCGAGTTGCATATTTTTTTGAATGTTAATGGACATAACCATGCACAATTAGAAGAGAATGGATCCTTGTGATTTACTCTGCATGCAGAGTTGCTACACTATCATGACAGATCTCTAGAAAGGATGAGAGGCACCATACCAATTAACCAGGTATTAGACCTGCTATATTCATGCTTACAGAAAAGATTTGAGCCTTTGGAGCTGTTAAGGTCTGGTGTGAAAACACTATGCTTAGCAAAGAGTCTCTAACTAGAAATTTGCACACTAGACTGGAATGGTTCAGTTGTAATATTACAAACATGGAGCGGGAGCCGTGTTAGTCTGTATCTGCAAAAACAACAAGGAGTCCTGTGGCACCTTGGAGACTAACAGATTTATTAGGGCATAAGCTTTCATGGGTAAAACCCACTGACCAGGATAAGTAGAGTGGAGTTTACTGTCCACTCCACTTCATCTGATGAAGTGGGTTCCAGCCCACAAAAGCTTATGCCCTAATAAATCTGAGGGTCTCTAAGGTGCCACAGGACTCCTCATTGTTATTACAAACACACTTACCCTTGACCTAATAAGTTCCCAAGTGCACAATACATAGCAAGGTGTGATGATACGTAACTTCACAATAAAGTAGTGCCATAGTATGAGTGTGCATGAGAACTTAGGGTATGTCTACACTGCAGTTAAAAAAAAACCAGCCCGGTCTCAGAGCCCAGCCCAACTGACTCAGGCTTGTAGGGTTGGGGGAAGCTAAAAACAGCAGTGGCGACATTAGGGCCTGTGGGTCCAGGCTGAGCCTAAACATCTACGTTGCAGTTTTATAATCCCACGGCCCGAGTACTGCGAGTGTGATTCAGTTTTTATTGCAGTGTAGACATACCTTTCGAGAACTCCACTTTCAGGAAGTGCTTGATGAGGAAGCTCACTATATGCAAAAGAAGGAATGGAACCTGAACTTTGTTGTCTTTCTTTATGTGCTCCATCAGTTCTATGGTGTCAGTGATCTACATATTGCAGAGGCACAGTGTTTTCACTGACAGTCACAGCATGTGCTGAAAACATTGCCTTTGTGCATGAGCTGGAAGAGGTGCAATGATCAAATTCTCATTGACTTCGGAGGGCTTTGGATCAGGTCCTGAACAGGAGAATCCTTAGTACATGTTGAACCTCTCTAGTCCAGCACCCTTGGGACCTGACCAGTTCTGAACCAGAGAATTTGCTGGACCACAGGAGGTCAGTATTGTCTTGTGAGTCTTGGCCACACCCATGATAAGTGCACATCCGACTATCGAAAATCATGGCGGACCGTGGATGTTGCTGGACCAGAGAGTGCCAGACTAGAGAGGCTCAACCTGTACAGAGTACAACTGGGACAAAAGCAAAACATTAAAACTATTTTTCTAGTTGATTAAGATGCATCATCAGCCTTAAAATGAGAAAGATCCTGTCTTCTTGCTTGGACCCTGCATCCATGAACCACAGGCTGACATAGATATCTATACAAGCTATATGCTATGGTAATAACAATGTGGTAACTTGCAAAGCTCTCTGATAAATTTATCATGAACCTTTGAACCACAGCTCCCCTGCGTTCTGTCTACTAATCCATCTTGGCAGGGACTACTTAGTTACAAACCAATGAGCAAATTTCAAATTCCCAACATGCTTTTAAGGACCTTTTTCACATAAATGTTCCCATACCATTGACGACAAAACCTGCACAGCAACCCATCTTGTATCCCCATGCGTATTGGTCCTTTCTGCCCCTCACTCTCAGATATAAATGTAAGTGTTTTACTAAACCCGTCCTTGAAAAACTGTCTCTTCAGGAGCTAGCTGATGGTAAATCTGCTTATATGTGGAAATGCATTGGTGTAATAGGCATGGGGTATTGTAGAAACATGAGCTGGTTTGCATAAAAATCTGAAGAGGAGCTACTTTATAAACTTCTAGGCCCAGTTAGAGTGATTGTGGCCTTCTGATTATTCAAAGTTATGCCAAGTCTGGCCTTTGGACAGTGCACTGAATCTTGGTGATTTTGTCCAAATGCATTCTACAACGGTCTACAAGTGATGATCTAAAGCTAGATATTATTGTGCATGATTAGAGTATGTCATAGCAAAATCTCAGCAAATCTGGTTGGAAATTGTATTGTTATTGTGAGGTGATATTATTACATGGTCTCTAGAGCCTGTATAAATACAGAAAAAGGAGATAGAACATAAGAACGACCATACTGGCTCAGTTTGTCCATCTAGCCCAGTGTCCTGTCTTCCAACAGCGGCCAATGCCAGGTACCCTAGAAAGTGATTTTCAAACTTTTTTTGGTGACCCAGTTGAAGACAATTGTTGATGCCTGAGACCCAGCAGAGCTGGGGATAAGGTCTTTGGGGTGCAGGAGAGGGTTTAGGGATGGGACAGGGGAGAGGGCTGTGGGGTGGGACTAGGGATGAGGTGTTCATGTTGTAGGAGGGCCGCTGGGATAGGGGTGCAGCACAGGGTCAGGGCTGGTGATGCAGACTTTGAGATGGAGCCGTGGATGAGGGATTTAGGGTACAGAAGGCTCTGGGGTTGGGGCAGAGGATTGGGGCATGGGCTTACCTCCCATGGCTTCTTGTCAGCAGGGATTTGAAGGTAGGCTTTCTGCCTGTCTTGGCACCATGGATCATGGTATGCCCCAGAAACAGTCAGTGACAGGCCCGGTTCCTAGGCAAAGGCATGCAAGCAGCTACACATGACTCTCACCTGCAGGCACTGACCCTCCCCAGCTCCCATTGGCTGGTTTCTGATCAACAGGAGTGTGGAGCCGGTGCTCAGGGAAAGGGGAAGCAAAGGGAGCCCTGTGGCCTTGCTGCCTAGGAGCCAGTCCTGCTGCTGGCCAATTCTAAGGCAAGCGTGGGTTGTGACCCAGCCTTAGCTGGCCACCACGGGTCCCTGGGTGCTAAGCAAGGCAACCTAGTGCCTTACATTCTGCAACCAAGTACCGGGTCACAACCTGCACTTTGTAAACCGTTGCCCTAGAATGGGGGTGGGGCAGTAATTTTTGACTGGGAGCCACTTCAGAAATTTTTCAAGTGGCACCGGGTCGCCCCAGAAGGGGCAGGGCCAGGACTCTTCTGTGCTTCCCTGCCCACAGACCCTGATTGGTCTGTGAGTGGGGAGCGCGGCTAGGTTGTCATTTGCCAGGATGGGACCAATTCCAGTTGCAGCTATGTGAGAGCTCAGCAATCAGGAGCACCCCTAACCTAAGGACAGAGTTGACTGATTGTGAATGCACAATTTCAATCCAAGGAGATTGCAATATGACTACTAATTTTTCACCTCTATCTTGTTTAGATTCATTTTGAGCCAGCCATTCTTCAGTCAAATACAGGGCCAACTTAGGCCAGGTCTAAACTTACCTGGAGATCAATGCTCCGGAGATCGATCTTCCATGGTTTGATGTAGTGGGTCCAGTAAGAACCCACTAAATCGACCGCTGATGGTACCCCTGTTGAACCCAGTACTCCACTGGGCAGTGAGGAGTAAGAGAAGTCGACGGGAGAGGTTCTTCTGTCCACCTCCCACAGAGGGGACTCTGCAGAAAGTCGACTTAAGGTACATCGACTCCAGCTATGTTGTTATCTTAGATCAACTTTCTTTGGTACTGTAGACTTGGCCTCAGTAGTGGTATGATCGTGTGTAGGGAAGATAGCTAAAGCTGTGTATCATCTGCATATGGCTGATACTTGAGGCTGTTTTTGACTGACCAAAAGCTTCAGAGGGGTAGCCGAGTTGGTCTGTAACTGGAAAAACTTAAAAAAACAACCAATAGTCTAGCAGCACCTTAAAGACTAACAAAAGATGTAGATGGTATCACGAGCTTTCGTGGGCACAACCCACTTCTTCAAATAAGTGGGTTATGCCCACAGAAGCTCGTGATACCAGCTACATGTTTTGTTAGTCTTTAAGGTGCTGCTAGACTATTGGTTGTTTTTTATGTTTTGTCTGGCCAGTTCATCCAGATGTAGATGTGAACAGGACTGGAGACTTACAAGGCATTTGATTTTTTGTAGGACTCCACAGGTAAGAGTCCAGAAGTGTGGAGGTGAAGTTTCCCTTTGTTCATCACTGAGTGCATCCCTCCATTGTAATGCATTTTCCTGGGCTAGAACAGTATGTGTGATGGATTGGTTGGTCCCCTGGCAGATGAGAAAAATTTAAAAATGTTGTTTTGAGATCAGACAAAATGTTTCAATTTAATTTTGGGTGCTTTTATACTTTTTTAAATAAAATTGAAGGAATTTCTAAATGAAATGTTTTTTCAACCTGAAAACCCCCCCCCTCCCAATGTTTCATTTTGAAAATGACAAAATGAAGCATTTAAACTTTATTAGGATTTTTTCGACCAAAACAATTGTGCTGAAATTGACACGCTAATGGAATGTGTTGGTTAACCTGCATCTACATATTTCACCACATATGTTTCAGGTGGAAAAATTTCCATTCAGCTCTATCCTGGACCTTTGTCACTTCTTTCAGGCGAGACAGCCATATCTTACAGTTCACAGCAGCAGATGCTGCAGAGAGGTCCTGTCTGTCCCCTGACAGCGGGCGATCATTCATCTGTGCCAGTGAAGTGGTTTCAGTTGCATGTCCTGGCCTGAATCCAGAGTATACTGGGTCTGGAATAGGAGCTTCAATTAGATGAGCTACACTAAGTGAGCCAAATCCCTATGCTGTTTCTTTTGCTGCTTAATCCAGGCCAGGTTTAAAAGACTAAAGCAATGGGGTTTGACATAGTCCTGTGGTCTCCATGTATTTACATTCACGTTTTATCCTGGCATTATAACTTGGTCTCCATAGACTTGCATTGACACCATTTTGACATTATATTACAGTCTCTACAGGCTTGCATTGATATCATAACTCACCATTGCAAAGTGGTCCCCGTGGATTTGCATTAGTTTTGTCATGATGAGAATGTGCTGCTGTTTAAAGTCCCAATTAAAGGAATGGAGAATTGGCACCTTTAAAAGTATTTTTGCAATGGATATTTCTCATTCCGGGCAGCTCTCTTTCAAACACATGCATTTCAAGATAGTTTCCCCAATTATTTGGAGGTAATTAACGCTAAGGACTGGCTTGCAAAACTATATTTAAAAATTAAATTGTGTTTTGCTATGATTTGGCAGAACCTCCTCTGATCATACACTTTTAAATAAGTGACAATAAAAGTTCACAGCTGGCTCATTACGATTGGAGCTTAAGTGATTAGAAAAAAATAGGGCTACATGTTTGTCATGGTAAATTTTGAGGGATCGCTTTAAAAATTCAGATTTAAGGATGTGTTTTCATGCTGTATAACATACCAGGTTTCATAAGGAAGAATCAGTGCTGTCCTTTGAAGGAAGGAAAGATTGATAATCCACTGGCGTGTGGGTACTTAAAAAAAATCACAGTTCGATAGCAGCAAAATCTCACAATGGAAGGGTTACAATCATTTTGGATTTATGCAGTTCCTCTCCACTGCTTTGATTTCCCTTGTCTGCTTTTCTTGTTCTGGACTGATCGCAATTGCCGATGCTATTACAATCCCTGCTGCAATTGTTCCACCAATCTTCTCCTGGATGCAAGACATAAAGGGGTTTAAAAAAAATATTTTTTTGGCCTCGGAGAGATGAAAGATTTCTCTTTATTGTCTCACCATTCTCTTGGGAGTAACGGATTCCTTGTCACCTTTGACAATCAGGCAGCACTAGAAAGAAACGAGGTATGTAATAAACTGCAGTATCTTGTGGTTTAGAGTGGAAAACGGCATTTCCCATCCGGGTAAGACTGGAAAAGCAAAGTTAACCTCAACACTGAAGTGACTCCCAATGTGTCGGTCACACTGTTAAACGTTATTTTAATGTATAGGGCCTGATGCTGCCCTCAGTTTCTCATACTGAACAGTACTTCACCCTGTGTAGTGAAAGTAACTTAAAATTTCTTACAGGTAATGCCTTATTGCAATCCAGGTCCCTGCCAGTTCTTCAAATGGCTCCCTGCTGGCTTTTGCCACAGCTCAGCCACCTCTTGCTGGAGCTGCGCACCAGGGCGCACCCGTTTACTTTCACCTCTGCCTGTGACTCTTTTCATTCACTGTAACGCCTCATGAACAGGAGGGCCGACAGACTTGCCAAGCCCTGGGCAAGGCGGGGGCAGCGCCGTTCTCCTGGAAGAGGCGGAGCCTTGGGGGAAGGGGCGGGGCTGAAGGAAGCCAGTCTGGAACCTGGTGCACCATGGCTTCCCCCAGCCAGCCCTCAGAGCTAGGATCCCCGGGCCCTTTTGAATCACCAGGCCTCGGGGCAGTTGCTTCCTTTGCCACCCACCCGCACCTCTCCCCTCTTGTCATTGAGCCTGCTCATGGAGTAAACCCGGCCTGAGTAAGGACACGCGATTGCCTCATAATGAATAACCATGTTAAACCCAGTCAGTGAAGGCGACATTAGAATCAGACGAGTGACTAAAATGGACTCCTTATTACTGCATCTTCTCCTGTACGTGCTTAGGTTACTGTGCGGAGGAAACTAGTTGGTACTCCCGCAGAAGTGCAGAGCCAGTCCAGCTGTCAGAACACGATGTGTTTTAATCAGCCTCATGAATCATTTAAAATAAAAAATGGACAGCTCAGCTCAGGTTGGGTTGCTTAATCCCCATTGTTGCTGATGTGTTTGATGTCTGAAAGCTGAATGCCATGTTATGCTCTGTGAGGCTGGTCTTTTGTGGCTGACACACACACCCTGAGTTTTGACTCCTACACTAAACAAATCAAATACAGAAGTTGCTGAGGCAGAACAAGCATGCCAGGCCATGATGTCATGTTCATAGCATCACTTTTCAGATAATACCCTCTGTTGTGCAAAAAGCGGAGTCTTGACTACGAAGATTTCTTGAGAATTCTTAAAAGCTTGCTGGTTGGAAGGAAGCCAGCACTAAAGTGTTAGTGAAATGCAGAAACTACTCATCCGCCTAGAGTCCTGCCTTAACTTGCTTGCAAATGAAAAGTGCAATTGAACTGGGGGGAAGTGAAAATTAGCCGAGAGTCTCAGGTGTGAAAGAGAGAAATGTCCAGATTTCCGAGAATACGGAAATATGACAATACATCGCAAGCATTTCATTATCTAGGATAGTATTGGAACCCAGCGCTGCTCAGCAGGTGGGCACTGAATAATGACTGAGCGAGTTCCAGGAAAGCCTTTTGACTCTAGCCTTTTGTGGTTTGTCATTTATCACTGGAGTGGAATGAAGAGCCAAGGTAACATAAAAAAGGAACATTTAAAAAGTGGAGGATTTGGTCGATGAATCCCCACTCAGAAATGACTCAGCTTCTGAAATGCAGGGGGCTGTGTAGGTCTCCATGTTATTGGTAGATTGGACCATGCATAGAAGGGAGAGATTTCTCCTCCCCGGCCCCCCCCCCCAGCCAGTTAATTATTCAGTACATGAGCTAAGTGCTTGAGTGGCCATGAGATTCAAATGCTGCCCTACTGATTAGCACATTGTCCACAGCTGGCAGCATGTGTTTCTACTGGTGGTGCACATCCACACATGTCTCGGTGCACATAACAAAATTTATTCTGCATGCGGGTGAAAAAAATTAGAGGGAACACTGTCGGTGGCAATTCAGTATGCTGAAATGAAAAGTTGTACTGTGAAGAAAGGAAAGTGATGACATTTTTATAATGGCAATCCAACTCAAAAATGTCCCACCACAGTGAGAAAAGTACATCACGTTGATCATTAGCATTGTCAGAAGTGCCATGTTTAGATAAAGCATTCAGCTGTTGTAAATTATCTCCTACCTATTTCTGGTTATGGTGAAGGTGAAGGATGCGATGCAGGTTGTCAAAACAGGATGAGATAATCCTGGTGTCTTGGCCGGTTCTCATTTCAGTGGGACAGATAATAGCAATATCTGACATTCTAAGTGTCAGTCCTGAAGCTCTTTGTAAACAAGATTGACTACTGAATGGCAGCCAGCCTTTGAGGAGGGAAATAGCAGCTGTTTAATGATCTATATCGCAACTTTAGCTTGGGACTGGAAAAGAAGAAATCTGTATCAAAATGAATCTACTGAGGGGTACTGTAATCTGGCCAAAGCACTGGGATCTACACCGCTACTCTTGCAAAAATTGCGGTGGGATCTTTAATTGGGTGAACACCTGCCCTATTGACATCAATGGGAGTTTTGCAATTGGTTTCAATGGGACCAGGATTTTCTCTTTGGATTGTATCAGATTCAGACAGACAGCACCTCCGGCAGCACAGCACTCATTATTTCCAGAAAAGAAATGGGGTAAGTATTGACTCCGAAGAAGGAGTGTCACCATGAAACACCAACATGGCTTCCTGAGTTTTCTTGGAAGTTCTCCTATCCAAGCACTGGCTGGGACATACGGACCCTGCACATGTTGTGAGGTCACTATGTAAGAGGCTATGGCTGCAGCAGGCCTATCCAACAAAGCTATGGCTGAGTTTTTGATGTCTGAAGCCAAATCTTAGTCCACCACCTTATTCCCATAACATACAATGGCAGCATTTCTCCCACGCAGCTTCGGTTTCTCTGTTAAACATTTAAAATCTTCCCAACTCAACCACGCTGCATGAAAGTAGAAATATTCAGCATTCTCAGCTATTCAGAATGAGGCTTCCGATCCATGTTTTCCCTTAGCAGATCAGAGGAACAGGTTGTTTCTCTGAGTCTTAGGAGACTATGCAGAAAAGAGCAGCTACAGGAAGTGATTTCACTGCACAAGCTGTCCCAAATAGACATATTGATGGTATTCAGCACTAGGTTGCCAAGTTAAATGTTAGGAAGATTATGTTTTTACATATGAACGCATCACATTAACAGAGAACCATATTTTCATAGCCTGCACTTTGCTGTCATATCTCCTACTGAATTCTCTTACTATGGAAACAAGTTCTAATGGTTATGCCCTGTAAGCTGATATTTCTGGAGAACTGTTGATTATCCTGTCATTTGCTTCCACTTTCTTTTTCTTTCCTTCCCCTCGCCTCCATGCAGATAGCAAGCATTCTGTTCCCCATGGGTTTCTGGGTGGTTAGCGCTAGGGATGTTAAATATTGGTTAATTGAATAGTCGAGTAACCTCATGAAATTTTATCAGTTAGTCGACTATTCTATAGTCCCCGGGACAAGGACGGCAGCCACTGTATCAAAGGCAACAGCGTGGGGTGCCAGGTGGGAGCTGGTCCACGAGGGGAGCCAGTTTAAAAACCTGTTGTCCTGTACTGCTGCTTCTGAGAAAGAGGCAGCAGCGCGGAGTGGCAGCAGTCCCTGTCTAGGGGGCGGGTCTGAGCTCCTGGACCTGGCGCAAGCCAGAACTGAGCTGTGCTGTCTGCCCGCCTGGCTCTTAATACACTTGAAATGCAGAGCTGAATCGGATGTAGGTTCCAGACCAGTCACAAGCCAGGACTGAGCCAGGCTGCTGGCCAGCCTACTAGAAAATTTACTGGAAGGGAGAGGGAAATGCGTGTAGGCTATAGCATTAACCTATAAGCTTTTGCTTATCAGTTAATCAGTTAATCAACTACACTAATTAGCATACTAGCTCCCTTTTAAATAGGGTCCTGTGGTATTTCTGAGCATCTTCAAGGGAATATCATCACTATTGAAAAAACATAGCTGACATTTGGAAAAGAAGTCTTGGCATGTAAAAGGATGTATGAGATGCCTCCTAGATCCTCCAGTGCCGTCCCAAAGACTAGAACAAACTAGAACCAAATCCAAAATATAATGGCACTGCTCTTCAAGGTAGGAAAATTCATTGCGAAGGGAGCAATGCCAGTTTATACGCTAGCTGAGGCTCTGACTAGGCAGACTTTATAGCAGGGGTGAGGAACTTTTTTTGTTTGTGGGCCACAGACCCACAGAAAAATCAGTTGGGGGCCGCATAGGCCTCCCAATGGGGGAGGGGAGGGCAAAGGAGTCAATTGTCTCAGGGCCTGAGGATTCTAAAGGGCTCCTCATTGTTATTACAAACACACTTACACCCAGGCTAGTTAGAAGTGCCTCAGGAATGTAAGTGGGGGGGAGAGGCCACACCCGTCCCGGTAACACGGGACTGGCTGTCCTAGCCCCGCCCCTTCTGCCTGAGGCCTCACTTCTTCTGGGAGCATGGAGCCAAGACCCTCCCACATTGCTCAAGGGCCTCGCAATCCTGTCAGCTCTCCTGGGGCCACACACGGGTGAGGAAACCCCCACCCCACCCCAAGGAAAATCCAGAAGTCACTCGCTTGGCTTCCAACAAAAAGGAAAAAAAACCTCACGGGCCTGGTGGAGACTTGCTGGATCTGGCCGTCGGTTCCCCACGCCTACATAGAGAGATAAAGGGTGAAATTTTCAAAAGTGCCTAAATCCTAATTTCGAAAGTGACTTGGGCACTTAAAAATTTATTGACCTTCAATAGGGGTTGGGCTCATAAGGTCCGAAGGGCTTATCTGCAGGGTGCTTTAGTCTCACCAGAGGAGTGTCAATTTTATTCCTTAACAGGTCTGTGCAGACACCGCTGGTACACACTAAGGGTGTGTCTAGACTACATGGCTCCGTTGACGGAGCCATGTAGATGAGTTTACTAAACATAGGAAAATGAAGCGGCGATTTAAATAATCGCCACTTCATTTACATCAAAATGGCCGCCGCGCTGTGCCGATCAGCTGTTTCGCGGCACAGCGTGGTAGTCTGGACGCTCCGCGGTCGACAACAGAAGCCTTTGTCGACCGCTCCGTTATGCCTCGTGGAATGAGGTTTACCAGAGCGGTCGACAAAGGCTTCCATTGTCGACCGCGGAGCGTCCAGACTACCGCATTGTGCCTCCAAAAAGCTGATCGGCACAGCGTGGCGGCTATTTTGATGTAAATGAAGCGGCGATTATTTAAATCGCCGCTTCATTTTCCTGTGTCTAGTAAACTCATCTACATGGTTCTGTCGACGGAGCCATGTAGTCTAGACATACCCCAGAAGTTCTGGAGTGGGCATTAATGTAGTGCATTTGAAACAGGACTACATGAACACGCACTAGGGAACATTTTAACGCATGCCAGCAAGTTCCCATATGGGCCAGTGAGGGCCAAGCACACCAACGCAGACTAAAACTTACACCACTTCTGGTCCAGATTAAAGGACTATGTAAACAAGCTGTAAATCACATAAAAATTTGAGTTAGAAACTCTTGATATTTTTACCCCAAAATTGTTATGAATTTTCTCAAATCATATAACTATTATATTTGCTTCAGATGGTGAATATTTAGCCTTTATTATATCAGTAGTTTCAGAAACTTCTTTTCTTAATAGTGATAGTATTTATTCTGAATCAGCAACAAGGAGTCCTGTAGCACCTTATAGACTAACAGATGTATTGGAGCATAGCTTTCGTGGGCAAAGACCCACTTCCTCAGATGCATGCATGTGGGTCTTTGCCAACAAAAGCTTATGCTCCAATACATCTGTTAGTCTATAAGGTGCCACCCAGGACTCCTTGTCGCTTTTGCAGATCCAGACTAACACGGCTACCCCTCTGATTCTGAATCAGATTCTCAGATTGCACCAATGAGGTCAATTTGTGAATTTGCTGTGGTGACCATTAGATTTTTTTTTTAAACTGAAATCTTTACTGATGTTTCTTTTCAACTTGTATAAATCTTTCTGTGATTCTGGGAATTAACGGTTTATTATTCACCTATAAATTTACTGCGTTATTTTAAATGCCAGATGAGTCTTTCTGGATTTTTAATCCAGCCTGTGAAAATATCGACAGATGACTGCTTGGCTGACCAAAAGACCATTGAATTTGCATGGGCTGAGCATCTCAGAGTTACACTTGAACCTCTTTAATCCTGCAATTTTGGGATGTAGGCTATGCTGGATTATGGAATTTTCCAGACCATGGGTGTTCGCCATAATGAAGGATAAACAAAGTCTTATTACTAAAGCGTTTGTATGTTCAGGCTACTATCCATGTTTAAAATGTCATAAGATAAATCCTTAATGCACTATATTTAAACTTTAAACACATTTAAATGTAAACAAAGCCAATTTCTCCTGCCTTCAACATCTGCATTTCCAAATCAAAAGCTAAGAGGATACGTCCAGCCCACTTTGTTAGCCTCATTAATGTGGCTCCTACAATTGACAGGTGTTACTTCTGCTGTTATGTATATATCTTAGTTTCTGTTATTTCTCCTCCAATTCATCTGAGGAAGTGGGTTTTGTCCGCAAAAGCTCATGATTCTATATATTTTGGTTAGTCTCTATGGGTACGTCTAGACTACATGCCTCCGTCGACGGAGGCATGTAGATTAGACAGATTGGCATAGGGAAATGAAGCCGCGATTTAAATAATCGCGGCTTCATTTAAATTTAAATGGCTGCCCCGCTCTGCCGATCAGCTGTTTGTCGGCAGATCGGGACAGTCTGGACGCGCCGTGGTCGACAAGGAAGCCTTTGTCGACCAGTGCAGGTATGCCTCGTGAAATCAGGTTTACCTGCGCCGATCGACAAGGCTTCCTTGTCGGCGCACGCCCAGACTGCCCCGATCTGCCGACAAACAGCTGATCGGCAGAGCGGGGCAGCCATTTAAATTTAAATGAAGCCACGATTATTTAAATCGCGGCTTCATTTCCCTATGCCGATCTGTCTAATCTACATGCCTCCGTCGACGGAGGCATGTAGTCTAGACGTACCCTAAGGGTGTGTCTAGACTACATGGCTCCGTCGATGGAGCCATGTAGATGAGTTTACTAGACATAGCAAAATGAAGCGGCAATTTAAATAATCGCTGCTTCATTTACATCAAAATGGCCGCTGCGCTTTGCCGACGATCAGCTGATCCGGCACAGCGGGCAGTCTAGATGCTCCACGGTTGACAATGGAAGCCTTTGTCGACCGCTCCGGTATGCCTCGTGAAGCGGCGATTATTTAAATCACCGCTTCATTTTCCTATGTGTAGTAAACTCATCTACATGGCTCCGTCGATGGAGCCATGTAGTCTAGACACACCCTAAGGTGCCACAGGACTACTTGTTGTATTTAAACTGTTATTGGGAATGAGGGTGCAGGGTCAGGGAGGGAGCTAAGGTGCAGGAGCACACTGGGGTGGGGTTGCAGGGTCTGAGAGGGCTATGCGGGGCTCTGAAGCATGGGTGTTCCCAGAACACAGACATCTGGATTAAGGAGTTTCAAGTGTAATACATTGAAACTCCAGGCTGGTTACTAGCTACACTGCTGCTTTATCACCTCTTGCTAGCTGTTCCTTAGTCCTGGGCTAGCTAGCTCATTCCTTCCCGGCTGTATGGCAGCGTGCCATAAGAACAGGTGGCAGCGCTGGGAGCAGGTGCAGATGGTGCTCAAGAAGAGCAGAGGCTTGGGCGCTAGTGTTTGTTACAGACTATGTAGCATCCAGACAGCAGAGGAGCCATCTGTCTGAAGTGGAATGCCTGGGGCGTGAGAAGAGAAAATAAGTTCTTATCCTCGTTAACAGACATCTGTACTTACGGCCAAATTCTGCTGTTGGTGGCGCTGGCATAGCCCCTTCATACGGTCCCCCTTGCACTGGGGTAGGTCAGGATTTGGCCTTTTGGGGACATCTACACTGATTAAAGACCCACGGCACAGCGGCAGCTGACTTGGGCTCATGGGGTTCAGGCGGCAGGTTTATACAGACCCGCTGACGGAAAGGGGGCAACCGCCTTGGGGCCTGGTGAGTCAAAAGGGCCTGGAGCTTCTGGTCACTGCAGCCCCAGAACCTTTAACTGGAGCACCATGCAGGGCTGGCTGGGGATCGGCAGCGCAGTACTGAGGTCTGGCTGCCCCAGTCCCACCACTTCTGCTGGAGGCCCCTCCCCTTCTGGGACTGTGGCGCTGCCCACTGCCCCCTCCCCCCACCTTGCCCAGGGGCCGTGGGTATATGAAATTGCAATGCAGAGGTTTGGGCTCAAACTGGAGCTCAGGCTCTAGGACCTTCCCTCGTCACATGGTCTCAGAGCCCAGGATCCAGCCTGAGGTGGAATATCTACATTGCAGTTTTATAGCCCCACAGCCTGAGTCCCACAAACCTGAGTCAGACCTGCTGCGGGTCTTGTGTTGCAGTATAGACATGCCCAGTGTGTTCCTGGAGGTGGGGTCTTGATTCTGGAGTCAGCACCTTTTGGTTTCTCTTCTATTGACTTGAGCTGGAGCAGGTCTCTTAGCCTCTCTGTCTTTCAGTCTGGAAAATGCTTTGTAAAGTGCTTGGGGAGCCCTGGATGAAACTCAGTAACGAGTGTGAAGTGCTGTTGTTTCGAGCAGTGATGGGCAACCTGTGGCCCACCGATATTCTCTGGCGTGGCTCACAAGATGTTTTGTTTACTGTCGTGCACGTGCAGAGTGGCCAGATGCCTCTGCTTTCTGTCCACGTGGGTTTTTTCTTACCGGTACGACTAAAATGACACGCAGGTAAAGCAAGGGCAGGTGAAGTGAGGTGCATACTCATTGCACACAACATTGACTGAGAGAGCCATGTGTTCCCTCTGCATCCCATCCCAGCGCTGCTGCTACGGTTCCATCGGCACAGCCTGCCAATTCTAGGTGCGCAAGCGCAGTGAGCACTACTGCCCTATCCCGGGAGACCACAGAGAAGAAGGACCACCCAGCAGCCCGCTCACTAGCCTAGGTTGCCCATGGCTGGTTTAAAGCATTCCATCCACCAGAGAGAATCGGCATCTGCACATACAGGTGCAATGGGGACAGCTCCTTTCCCTGAGGGCATAAATCTAAGAGATGCTTCGAGCCCAGAGGTTCTTAAAAAAATCAAAATCTATGGAATTTCTGTGCTAATCCGGTAACTGCTCAGATTATTAATTGCAATATGGTGTAATTAACAATAGTGGGAAAATTGACACACTGTACCTAGTAGTGCTGCTGCTGCCCAGTGATTATTGATGTACAGGGGCTGCATAGGGGTAATTAGTTATAAATAATCTTTACAGTCAGCTATTTAGGTATATATTTTGTTGGGGGTCTGTATATCCGCCTGTGGAGGGGCGTGTGTATATAATATGATTCATTGTTTTTTAAACCTCTCTGACAGACTCCCAGAGACCAATTTACAAACGTGTGCTAAGATTTTCTATGAGGAGACAGGTAGCAGGAGGTGCTAATAAATGAAAGAACTGTGATTGAAGTGTTGTGACATGCCGCTTTCTGAGCAACCTGCCGAGCGATGACAGAATCATCAAACCTAGCTGAAAGTAATCAGCAGAGACTGAGAAAGCTGTGCTTGTAATTATCTGTTTGGTATACAGCTTCCACCCCCAACCCCCCGCTTAAATCATGGAACTGTTTTGCTTGGTGTGGGAGGTTTTTATGCTTGTTGGGGCCTGTTTGTCTAAGGTGACGTGAGAGTGGAGCTAACTCTGCATTTCCGTTTCATTTATGGGTTCTCACCCATCATTCCTTAAGCCTCCAGTTGGGCTGGCCTTCGTTCGGACGGAAAGAGAGGCATCCGCACAGATACAAAGCTGACGGCATTGTAGTGTCAAGTAGGAATGTGAATGGTAACTGGTTAACCGGTAACCATCACCCTTATTGGGTGATGCTTGCCGGTTACGGTTAACTGGTTAGAGCTGGCGCAGCCTCCCACCCACTCCAGCCTGGCCAAAGCAGCCCCTACCTGCAGTGGGTCCAGCCTGGCATGCTGCAGGCAGCGGCGTTCCAACCTGGCCACGGCAGACGGGGGGGCCACTCCAGCCCAGCCGGGCGTGAGCTCTCCCCCTCTCTCCCGTTAAATCGGTTAACCGGTTAACTAATTAAATGGGATTTTACATCCCTACTGTCAATGGGCCTGATTCTTATTTCAGCCATAGCCTTTGTTATACCAGTGTTACTGTCCCTCGATTGCAGTCAAGTCACCCTGGATTTACATGGGTGTAACTGAGACTAGGGGCCAGGGGATGTGTCAAAAGCTGTGCATGGACTAACTTGAATCCAGCGAGCACAGTGCAGTGGGGGCTTCAGCGCAGGCTAGCAAGCCAAGTGTGTATCCAGCATCCATGCTGGACATGCCCTGCGCTGAACCCTGTGTTGCACGGTCAGAAGTGCTGGTCTTACCAGTACTCGCTGGGTTTAAGCTAGCTCGGCTAGGTAACCACTGTATAGCTATTGTCCTGTCGACGCATCCTGACGCTACGCTGCTGGGTGGTGCAGTTTTCCCATTTTGTAAAGTGGATGCGAAATGCTGATTTGGTGGCCAGTCTGACTTGGTGCCATTTTACACTCCAAGCAAGAGGGAAAAGCAGAAGGAAATCGGGCTCTAGTTGTCAGTGGCAAATACCAACGTGTCAAAAGCAACCTAAACAAGAACAGGACAAAATGCTTACACTTACAGAGATCAAAACCAGGGTTTGGATGGAAGGAGGGACTGTGGAGCCAGGAGGGACAGCTCCCACTAGCAAAGTAATATCAATTTCAAAGAGAAAATGAGTTGTTAAATGACTGCTGTGCTAGCTGTGGACAGGGATATGTCCTCAGACATGATCTGAAACATTTCTGCCCTTATAAATGAATGGCATTCTTAAGATTCGGAAGACATATTTTCAGTCTTTTGGCTACGCAGAATATGCAGCTGTGTAGGGCACCCAACAATTGGAGGCACCGCTGTGTCTTAATGGCCAGCCTCCTGCTTTTTCCTATCCCTGCTTTGTGGCTCTGCTTCCTTCCGAGAGGTTGTAGTTAACTTAAAAGTGAAAAAGCCTACCAGACGGATTAGCAGACATTGGACCTGTGAAAGAGCCATTCGGGGGTAACGGAGCCATTTAACTGGCATTTGCCAGCCTCTGGTGTATCCTGTCAATTTTTGAATGTACTGCGTGAGCCTACAGGACCTTATTTTTAAAATTTGCTTTAAAACTATTTCATTAGTGTGTTGCTTAAGATTATAAAATCGCATCTCTAAAAAATTGTCATCCTCTCCCTCCATCTGCCACGGGGCATAGGGGCACCAGTTTCATAGTACTGCATAGGGCCCCATAAGTCCTAAGGATGGCCCTGCGAGCTGACATGGTGCAATCATGCAGGCTCAGAAATGTTTACATAATAAAGCTAAAAGACACTGGCTGTGTCTACATTGGCACTTTCCGGAAAAGGGATGCTAATGAGACACTTCGAATTAAATCCGCGGGGATTTAAATATCCCCGCGGCATTTGCATTACATAACTGCCGCTTTTTGCTCGTTTTGCCGAGAAAAGCGCCAGTCTGCGATCTTGCGGAAAATAAACCCTTTTCCGGAAGATCTCTTATTCCTACTTTCAAGGAATATGTAGGACTTTCAAGTAGGAATAAGAGATCTTCCGAAAAGGGTTTATTTTCCGCAAGATCGCGTTTCTAGACTGGCGCTTTTCTCCGCAAAACCTCGAGCCGGAAAAAGCGGCAGTTATGTAATGCAAATGCCGCGGGGATATTTAAATCCCGCGATTTGTAATTCGGTCTCATTAGCATCCCTTTTCCGGAAAGGGGTGCCAATGTAGACACAGCCACTGTCTTTAAAAAATGTCAGTAAATCGGTTCCTCTTACGCCTTTGTAATTCATTTGGCCTCATGTAATTGTTATTGCCGGGTATCTAACGGCAAAGCACAAGCATAAAAGCTAATTCAGTGACCGCTTGTGTAACCGCCACCGGACAGATTCAAACTTGGGACCTCTAAACCTCAGTGTAGGAGCCGTTCCAGCCAGTGCCGGACCGAACCATACTTGCGCCCCCGGGCAGTGGGCGCGTGGCGCATGCACGGCCCCAACCCGGGCGTGCAGCGCCTGATTGACATGGTAAGGGGCGCCAACCTATGGGGGGCGCCTGATTGAAGTGGTAAAGGGCGCCGCGCACCCGGGCACGTGGCGTATGCGTGGCCCCGCCCTCGGGCGCGCAGCACCCCTTACCACTTCGATCAGGCGCCCCCCATAGGTTGGCGCCCTGGGCAGCTGCCCGGCTAGCCCCCCCTTAATCTGACCCTGGTTACAGCTTGAGTTATAAAGCCAGATGGCTCCCAGCTTAGGCGGCAGAGCTCCCCTTGTTCTTATCTCTTGCTGTACATGGTCTAAGTGCCACTATATGGGACAGTGAACCACGCTAGATGTGCAGATTACACTTGCTTATGTGTGGAGAAAGCTGCAGAAGGTTCAAGTCATATACATAAATTTTAGTTTATCACAATTCTAAAATTTGATTTCTTAACTGAAGTACAATTAGAAGAGTGTTGCTCTCCAAACAGACATTGTTGTGAAGCTTCAGGGGATAGCTGAGTTAGTCTGTACAGGATAAACTTAAAAAACAACAAAAGGTCTGACGGGAGTTGTATAAGCTTCAAGATGATTTTAAAGTAGAACTTTTAAAGTCATCAAAAAATCTCTTTAAACCCTTCTTAAAAACCTTCTCTTCCGTGATTCATATAAAGGCTAGCTGGTGTTGATATAACATCACTGGCCTTCCTGTCGTCTTGAATATAAGGGCATGTCTACATGTAAAATGCTGCAGTAGCAGCACATCTGGACTTGCATTGCTCGCGCGATTCAGCGAAGATGCTACTACCCTGACAGGAGAGCTTCTCCCGTCGATCCACCCCTGCGAGAGGCGGTAGGTTTGTCATCTGGGAGAAGCTCTCTTATCAACATAGCACTGTCGACCCGGGTGGGGGGGGGGGGGGGGGGGAGAGGAGAGGTAGGTCAGTGGAACTGTGTCACTCGGGCGTGGATATAAGTTTGTGCAGGTCTGGCCTATCACCTTTCTCAGTGCATTCTTTTCTATCCTCTTAAAGTCACTCCAATGACTCCCATTGACAGCTCTGGGCTTTGGATCAGGTGCTTCGTTTGTAAATTCCTTGGACCAGGGCCCACCCTTGTGTTTTGTAGCGCTCTGAGTGCACTGCTTGTGCTTGCCAAATCATAAGAAAAAATTCTTCCATTTTTTTAAGGGTCTCTCTCATTTCCACCATTTTTATGCTTTAACTTTCAGTTTCCTAAAACAAACATTGTCGTTGTTTCATATGCACACCCAGAACAGTTCATTTATTGTCTCTGTTTATTTGCCAGGCATTTGAAAATAGGTGGGGAAAGAGACTGGAAGGGGAATGAATGGTGAATTAATCTTTTTAGTTGCCCCTTTGACTTCTGGTGATGGATTACCCTGAAGTGCATTGCTGCACGTTGGATGTATTTTTAAGCTCTGTCAAGAGCACCTGGAGTATATGCAGCCTTTTTTGGCATTTCTATCATTCTAATGATAACAGGCTACAAATAGTGGAGCCTTGTCCTGTATTCCTTACACAAAGTTATTGTTGAGAGCATCTAGCCTGCCTGAGTAGTAAAGGAACTGAAATTTAAAGCCATCAGGGGTTAGATTCTGGTCTCACACCAATGTCGATCCTAACTAACTTCACTGAAGTCAGTGGAAATACTCCAGACATACGCCAGGTTAAATGCAAACAGATTTTTTTTTCCCCCGCCGATTAATATTGAACTTTTACCTTTAGGGAGTCGTACCGGAGTGTTCTCTCGGTGTTGCACTTCATAGCTCTAGTTCGTTCTGGTTCCAAGCAATAATGACATGTTAAGGTAAATAATGTGTTTGCTGCTCTGCTTGTTACCGAAGGGCTTTTATTATTGCTGATGTTACATGAAAATGAAAGTTATTTAAAACAATGTGATGTTAACAAATGGAAGCCCTAGGGGAGCTCTTGCCTGGATGGGATTTTGATTGGAGTTCAATTTAACAGGCCATAAATCTTCCCATTTGTGATTTTCATTCTGCTGAAGACTGGCTACCAAATTCATGCTAATCAGTGTTTCGTTTTTCCCCATCAACCCAAATTTACACATATGAGCGTAAACAGGAACATTCCCCCAGCAAGGTGACCTTGCTCTTGCAAGCACTGTGCTGGTAATTGATTTAGTGCCTCATCGCCATCTATAAATTGGACCTCTTTCAATAGCACATTTATTAGCAGAATTTTAGATCATTGGTGGGAGTCAGTTTTTCGATGTTTTATTTTGGTTACAAACTATTCCTCATAAACCTGTTACGCCGTCACAACTGTGGTCATTGTCATTTTACTGCAGTGATGGAACAAATGCAGAAATGTCAGTTTCTCCTCTGCGGTTTGCCCCACACGCATCCCTGGTGATTCCTGTGCATTTGAAAGTTGTGTCGTTTCAGGATATTGCTCACTTAATCATGCCCAGCGATATTGGGATTGACAGGTTGAACTTTGTGCCATTTTACTGCTTCGTGGTCTCTAAATTGAATGTTTTATAGCTTTTGGAAAAGGTGGAAAAGAAGAAACATCTGCCCCTAGTTTCCTAATTAGATCAGCATCAAATACATAATAATGGTCTTAACACCACCCACGCTTTCTGAGAAGCCATTTGTGACGGCCCTGGCAAGCCGAGACATTTATTTCAATATGACTCCTTCATTTTTCTGAATCACTGTGGATCTTTCTCCCCTTCTTCAGTTCCCCTCCTGGCAAAAAGAGAAGAGATCGGGGTTATGTTTCTGAATGGTCTTTCTCTGCACAGATGAATAGCTTAGAAATACATGAAACTAGGATGACGAATGTATAAGAAACCAGCCTTGTGTATTAAGGGTCCCTTTGGATCAATGTTCCCTCTCATCTTTTCATTCATATGTGGATTTTTTACATCCATGTGTGGAATAAATTTTATGTGCACAGATGCATGTGTGAAATGTGTACCACCAGTAGAAACTAAAACGCTAGCTGTGGGTGCTCGGCTAATCAGCTGGGCAGGATCTGAATCTCTCCTAAGTGTCCACACAAGCGCACAGCTTTCAGGGAATGCTGCTTTGCAACTACTTTTGTTATTCATTACTTGTACTGTGGTAGCAACCTGGGCTGAGATCAAGCCCCAGTGTGCTAGGTGCTCTTGAAACCCAGAGTGAGAAGCAGTCCCTGTCCTGAAGTGTTTGCAATAGACAGAGTAGGAAAAAGGGAGTGGAGTTATCCTCGCTTTGCAGATGGGAACCTGAAGCTTGGAGTGTGTAAGTAACTTGTTCAGGGTCACAAAAGAAGCCTGTGGCAGAACTGGGAAGTGGAGCCCAAATCTTCTGTATCACAGCCCAGTGTGTCAGCCTCAGGGTCATTTCTTTCTCTTAATCTGTCCTTTTATGTCATATTCAGTGTGTGACAGGGTGCAGTCACAGAAGTCCCCTTGGGATTGTTCCTCAGTGCGCTGATCATGCCGCCAACCCCCTCCTTGCTTTTGGGGGCTCCCTACCACCTTGTCCTGCTGGACCAGATCCTCTGGTTTCCCCCAGAGAAGGCACAGTGTTGGGATTACTGCCATTTTCACAGAGCAAGGGGTTGGGGAGGCTATCACACAGTGGTTTGCCAGCACATGGATTTCTGCAGAATACACTTGCTGCTGCCTCCTTCCACGTTGATCACATGGATCTGTGTTAACATGGACACAAGATCCCGCCTAAAACTACCCTATGAGAATTGGGATAGGCACAGTAGGTTCTAAGGCTATATCTGCACAATAGCACAGCGCTTCTAAGGCTATGTCTGCACAATAACACACACGCTTCCTACAGCGATGAAAGGGATTTTCTCTCAGTGTTGTTAATCCACCTTGCCAGTGACCTCTGCAATGGGGGCTAGTGGGCATTACACAGGGTGTTGCATTTTGCATAGCCTTGAGCGATGTAGCTAGGTCAATCACATTTTTAGCCCAGGCCTCAGTCTTGTATGGGAGCCATGCTGCATTGAAATGACGACAGGTGCATTGCGAATGGCCTGATGAAGCGTGCGTTAGGAAACCAGCATGATCACAGCACTCACAGACACACACACCCACACCCACAAAGGTCTGGCTGCTGGAGAAGCAGGCTCTGCAGATGAGGAATTGGACAGGGTGCCCCTGAGGGCTGGGGTTTGCTGACCTTTGTCATTGACATCCAGACTGGAAGCAAGTTTTTCTCATCCCTTTAATAAGAAAGACCTTTCTCGTATGGGTATCTACTACAATCAGCTATGTGATATGATAACATTGACCAAATCCTGTGGTAATTTCCTAGCTTTCACTCAGTCCTCATGCAGACAAAACCCTGTTCCCACAGAGAATTTACTAGAGGAAAGATTGTTAGAAAAATCTACATTTTCTGCCATGTTCTAAAACCATTGCTTTTTTTAAAACAAAATATCTTTGTCTTCTCCAGCTCATATTTGACATGATGGCACCAATGCATGCTTTATTTCAGCTTTGTGGAAACAATACTGAAGTCTAACCTGGCTCAGTGAGAGGTAAACAAATGCACGTTAGTGGGAAAAGGGATCAGCTAGCGTGTGGTTTTCACACCATGCCTTTGGTATTCCAAAAATACTTGACAAATTGATGGTGACGTGGTGACAAGGCAGTGACCACACAAGTAAACAGCAGCTGGTTTGCGTTCTGAGGTAGTTCACATAGGGCTTAGGACAAGCGCTTGTTTGATCGAGAGAAGCACTGGTAGGCAGAAATCTACTTCTGGAGAAGAGCAAGTTGTATTTTTATGGAAGGAGGGGCATCAAGGAAAGAAGTGGCGATCAGGAAGTACAAGTTACTCCGGTCATCCGAAGAAGTGGGCTGTGCCCACAAAAGCTCATGATACCATCTACCTGTTTTGTTAGTCTATAAAGTGCTACCAGACCATCTGTTGTTTTTTAAGTGTATCCTGTATAGACTAACTTGGCTACCCCCTGAAGTTACAGGAAGTTATGGAAGGGTGAATACTGTCAAGATGAGATAAAGCTTTAACAAATTTTGGTTTAGCTATAAGTGGGAAAAGCAAAAGCAGTTTTATTCCAACCCCCCTGAACAGGCAGACGCCATCCCCATGGACTTCACTGCTGCTTCTCAGTGCAACAGGGGAAACAGTGTAGCAGGTTTTTCTAATGTTTGTGGTAGGCCCGCATAATAAACACCAAGCTAATCTCTAACAATTATGAGGCATTGGAGAGTGTGACTATAAATCCAGGATGAAAATGCCAATGTATTGATCTGATACCTACAGGCCTTCAATGCAGCTTCTCTGTAATAGGCACATTTACCCAGTAAAAACCAGCTTGGGGTTATTTTTAAATATGTTCTTCCTTCAGCGGGGTGAGGAAGAAACTCTGTACCAAGTAATACATTTATCAATGGCATAAAAATCCTGGCACAGGTTTTCGCCTTGAAACTGTCTGCAGACTTAAAAGTAATGGAAGTTTTTGACAACACGCACTTCAAGCCTTGTCTATACTTCTGTGGAAGGTCGAATGAACTACAAAGCTGGAGTCATCTTACCTTAATTCAAGTTTCTGCACGGTCTCCACAGAGGGAAGTCAACAGAGCAAATGCTCCCACTGGCTTCCCTTACTCCTCTTGAGGAGCAGGAGTACCAGCTGCCGACAGGGGCACCCACTGAGTTTGATTCAGTGGGTCTTTACTAGCCCTGCTAAATCGAATTCTTGGAAGATTGATCACGGCGGCATCGATCTTCCCTCTAGTTGAAGAAATAGCCTAAGTAACATGCCGTATTCATAAAATTGTTAGTTCAGCCATACTTTGCTGAACTTATGTAGAGAAAACCAGTGATGGAGAAGGTCTTCTCCAAGCCACTCATGGACTGATCTCAAATGCATTTCAGTCCCTAGACAGTGTGGCCTCATAAATAGAGCCCTGCACTGGCAATCAGAAGACTTGTGTTCTCTTCCTCGCTGGGGGACTGACTTTCAGGAGCATACTGGCAATCAAAATAGACCCAGGAAATGGGTTGAGAACGGCCCCCCCCATGACGTCACCCCTGTGTGCCCCTCAAGCCCTGCCTCCTGTGTCATGTCCGGCATGCGGCGCAGGCGGCGAGTCAGGCTCTGCATGCCGCTCGGAGTAAGGGGCAACAGCGTGCGGACGCGGAGCCGCTCGGAGTGAGGGGCAATGACGTGCGGACACGACAGCCCACCCTGGGAAATTCCCGGTATCCCGCCGGACCAGTCTGCCCCTGCTTTTGTCCAGTCGCTACATTCCTGTTTCCTGTCCCATTCTTTTTCTTGTCTATTTGGGCTGCGCTTTTTGGGGGCAGTGTTGTCCTTTACTGTGGTCCTTCCATCATCTAGCACCCGATCTAAGTGTTAGTGTAATACAAATGATGATAAATTGATGGAAAAAAAGTGAAAGGGGCAGTTGCGAAGGGGAGATGAAATGAAGATCCAAAAGTTAATGGTGCTGATTAACTTTTGATAAAAGAATAAAACACTTAACAGGTCAAAGCCAGCTGGGAATATGTTAATTACTTCCCTCGTGTTACTTTTCTGTGTAAGCAATAGCTACGGTGGCCACGGCAGCCACGGGAGTCTGCGGATGTGGTCAGGGTATTTAATTTGGCCTTAGGTCATGTGACTGGTGCCAGGCAATAAAGTGGCAGTTGCCATTAGTGCGTGTCATACCCTTTTAACAGAGCTCTGGGACTGTGTGTAGAAAACAGTGGCAGGGGAGGTCCTCTGTTCACGATGGCTCATGCTACAAAAAGGCTTGGCTTCCTCCTCTTTAATCTGAGCTCAGCTCCACTGCGTAGGTGGGTGTTTTGGGGGCTGGATTTTTGAACCGTGTTTAGGCAGCTGGAGGTGCTGCGATTTTCAGAAGCACCCAATCAGATTTGATTTGAAATGGTCGGGAGTTATGCTCCTCCCCTGCTTAAGCGCTGCCTCAGGTCTGTGGAAAATCTGCCTCTGTGCGTCCACTTAGTATTAAAAAAAAGCTCATAACGATTAGTACTCTGGTTTGCAAGGTTGGGAAGAAAACTTTCCTCTCACTCCCACGCTCTAACCCAAATGGTGACTATGGTGAGGTTAGCTTGGCTTTAGTACAGACTTTCCCTATGTGCATTGGTTACGGGGCGAGTATGAGAGCAGGAATTTTGTGTGACGGTGCCAAGAGCATCAGCATTTCCAGTGTCTTAGTACTTCACCTGTACAGTGAGGCTCCTGATGCTTCCCCGCCATAGTGTTTTGGAAAGATGCTAAGGACCAGCGGTGATGGAGGCTAGATAGCGACCTAGGCTGCTCGGACAAAATACAAGCACAGACAATGGCAGATTCAACCCAATGTCTTTCTCTTGTTTGTGAGGTTAGGGAATGTGGCAAGTTGAAGCAGAGGCTTATGGGCAAGAAAATCTGTTCTCCACTGTTGGGTATGGGGCAAACTCTTTGTTCCCCTGGCTAAGAGGAGCCGCCATTCCAGTCTGCAGTAGCTCTGCATGCCCTCTCCGGCACACAACCTCCCAGCCAGACTCCCAACCACCCTCACTCTCAGCCTGCTCCTGCACCCCTATTGTCGTCATGGGTGGTTGGAGGGTGGTCCACAGAAAGGTCTGTGTTGAGCGGGGTGGGCTGAGGGCCAGAAAGTTTGAGAACTGCTGCTGTACAGAGACCTTCTGTGTGAGCATTTTCCCTCCCTCTTCTGCATTGATAGGTCAGAAATGTGCACATACTTCAGGGAAGAGACACTGAGTTCTTTCTTTCGCCACCCATAAGGGGTTTGAATGCTGGTATATTTGTGCTGCAAGCCTGTATCAGATTCATTCTTTCCTGTGGGGGATGGACGTCTCCCACTTCCTCTAGACCATCCACCCAGGATACTCTGTGGAGACCCCAGCAACCAAGGTGGTCACTTGAGACTTAAGGTATTTTGCCCTCATCGATCCCACTGGAAGCTATGTGTGCTGCTACTCCAGCTCTTCCAACCTGAGGAGCTTGGGACCTGGTTTCCCATCCACTGCATGGCAGCACCTTTCCCACCATGAGGGAACCCGTCTCCTTCTAGAACTTTCCGGGTCTGAGGAAGCTCCGTGAATGGAACGGAAAGGTCAAGCACTGATGGCTGTAGTTGAGTTTCATTCACTAAAGCACTTAAGCCTGTGCTGAAATCCCATTGACAAAGTGGCTTGCTGAATAGGAATGGTTCCAGGAAACAGATCCCTGGTGCTGCTATTGCCACTGTCGGCCAGGTATATCCAAACTCCACAGAAGCTGGGTGCGCGAATGTGCACTTTTGTGTGAAGACAGAGGCTGGGTTGTTGTGATACAGGTGCTTCAGTTTAAAAGGAAGCATTGATCTTTTCATGTTGATATCCACCCACCACACTTTCGCGTTCCAGGAGTGGCACAATATTGTAACACTTCGAAACAAGACAGGTGCCCCTTTATATAAATCACAGCAGGCGGAATGGGACAATTTGTGTGAGTGTTGTTTTGTTTTTTAGTGCAGTCAACGTTTTCTTCATTACAGTGATTGACAGCACAGTTCACCCAAAGCGTCCCTCATAAGCACAAACACGTGACGCCGGAGGTTTAGAGTAAAGGAAGCTCAAAAGTTTTCCATATTGCTAACAAAGCGATACTGCAGGCTCACGTGGAAAAAAAAGAAGACGACAAGAGCAGTGTAGTTTTGTAAAACATTGAAAACAGCTAAGTCAGCACCCTAACCTCAAGTCAACTTGTCAGGGAGCTTCTGAAGCATAACTGAGAGAGTTTTCTGTGAGAATTTTGCTTGGCACTAGCGTTGTTAGTCTTTCGTACAGTCATTCTTCATCGCTTGCGCACTGCGGCAATTGTAGCAACATCTCCCGTGAGTCATCAACAGAATTTGAACCCAAGGCCTTCAGCACCGCAACCCAGACCCCTGCCCTGGGGGCTAAAAGCAGGTGCATTAGGCAGTAGCAATTGGTGGACTGTTATCTTCCATCTCCTAAAGGGGGATGCCAGTGGGCTGCAGAATGAGACGCAAAATGGAGCATCATAACAGGACAGGGGGTGTAGTTTAATTCTTTGCAAAAATTTAAGAAGGAAATAAAATGATAGTGCAGGTCGTTTTTGTTTAGCTTTAGAACGATGCAAAGATTCAGGCACTATTCTGTTCAGATACATTTCTGTTAGATAATAAAAATGGTGCTGACAGTGAGGTATTGCTTTGCATTAATTATAACCCTGAATTCTGTATTTTGCATTGATGCAAGAATATGTCATATAAATGTATAGCTTTTTAACTTTTTTTAAAATTCCTGGCCCAGACAGCCCCTATCCATGAGATTTATTTCTTGATCTGTACACATGTGTAATCTTCCTTGGGATTATTGCCATAGAAACAAGATGTAACATGGAGAGTGTTAGAAATAACAGATGGGATTTGGCTGTCTTTTCCCATTTAATACACAGTGTCTTAAGAGTGTATGAAAAGCAGCAATTATTTCTATGAGAAGGCTATTTCGGACTTATTAACTAAGTCACTCTCCTTAAAATTAGATGCTACCTCTTCCATTATGGCTAGAGTGACATATAGTCAATTACAGTAACAGAGATTTGGTTCTTAAAAATAAAACAAACAAAAACATACACACACACCCCTCAGAGGAACCAATAACCCTCAGTCTAGTTTGGTTCTCAGTCAAGGCAGAGAACCAAATTTTAATTGCTTTAATTGCTCCTACTCCATGGGGGACCCAGCAGTAAGAGCTTCAGCATAGGCTCTTTGCAGGGAAATATAAGAATCACATTGTACCCGAATTGTGTGCATTCCGAGCTATGAACCTCACCAAAGGGTGAAGTAATGAGAACTTCGATGAGGAAGCCGGATTCCATGGTGTTTGGGTTCAGCTCATAGGCTCTGAAACATCTGCATGCCAGCTGGATTGCAAGACACCTCTTGTTTGGTGGCCTGAAGTCGTTCTATGGCCAGGTCTATACTATAATGTTGAACTGAGGTATGCAACTCCAGCTATGGGTATGTCTATACTACAGTGTTATTTCGAAATAGTTATTTCGAAATAGCTTATTTTGAAATAGTTATTTTGAAATAACGCGCCTAGACACAAAATGCATTGCGAAATAACATTTTGCTATTTCGAAATAGCATGTCCACACTGAGTGGACTCTGAATCGCATTTAAGGCTGGCCAGAACCAGTTCTGGTAGGGCACCAGGTCAGGACTTACTGTGTGGGGCTGCTGCCTGAGGCTATCTGAGGTCTGTGCTTAAAGGGACCCCCCTGGCCAGCCAGTGCTCAGGTTTTGCATCTTGCTTGTCTACCTCGATGAGGGACAGCAAAGCATTTTGTCTCTGAGTGCTCTGGTTGCCCTCACTCGGGACACCACAGCACTCTGCAACATGGAGCCAGAGCTGCCCCTGGGCACTCTGGTGCTTCTCTTGAACGTGTTGCTGTGAGCCTGGCTGCACTTTCTGCAGGCTGCCATCCAGGAGGTCCGTCAGGGGGCTGTCAGTATCCAGGAGGCCCTGTGGGAGAGCTTCCACCCTGAGGAGCACTAGGAGCCTCCCTGGTCTACCCCACTGGAGACTTGTGCCTCATTCCTTCCTCACGTCCTTTCACTTACCCCTCCCTAATCCCCCTTCCTGATGTCAAATAAAATATATGTATTTTCATGAACACAAACTCTCTTTATTTAACAAAACTGGGGGGGGAGAATGAAACTCTGGTGAGACTGGGGAAAGGAGGCAGGAGATGGGAAGAGAGAGGATGGGAAATGGGAGGGGGAAACCTGGGAGGAGGGAGCTGGAAGAGGGAAGCAAGGGGAAGAAGGGGAAGGGGAAGCTCAGGGCTCAGGGTTGGGGGTCTTGCCGGACCAATTTGATTTTCATGCAAACCTGCTCCTGGGTTCGCATGTGGCCTTTGGTGGCCAGGCTGACAGCTATCCCGCAATAGACGGCATTCCTCCATCTAGTGCGGAGATCATGGACTTTGGGGGCATCCCCCCCAAACCTGAACCATGAGTCATTCTAAGCACCACAGAGAATAGGAATGGAGCAAAAGCCGGGGTTTCCAGTGGTGGCAGCCTGAGGTTATGTTTTTAGGTCTATATTTACGCACCTGAAGAAGTTGCTCAGCTTTCAGATGAGCTGAACACCCAGCCACTGTTGTTAAAGTTAGTGGGTGCTGAGCACCTTTTAAAATTAGGAGTCTTAGGTGGCTAAATGTGGACCTAAGAGCATAATTGCAGAGTCCCATTTTTGAAAATCGTGGCCAAAATAATGCTGATGGCTTGTTTGTCCCTTTCCCACGTTCCTATTGTTCCATCTGTTTCCCTGTTTCCTTCTTTTATGCTCCTCACTTCTTTTCTTCTATGACTCTCGCATGTTCTTCCTTTGCTGCTGCACCCGACACCTTCTCCATCTCCCTTCTCACCTCCTCCCTGATTTCTCCTACTGTACATCTCTCCACCTGACGTGCTGCTCTGTGTCCTTCTTCGCTGTTCTCTCTCACCCTGCATTCACTCACTCATCTCTTGAGTGCCACATAATTATCAGCCTTTCCCCCCACAACCTGTATTATCCACCATGCCACAGGTGAAACCCCTCCCTTCTCCTGCTCCACATCAATAGCTTCATGGGACATGAAGGACCAGCACCCACTCCAAAAGGCATTGAAATTCTACAGTTTTCACTTGTCTCCTGGGAGGTGCTGGATTTCCAAGCCCAAGGGTCTCCTCTCCTACCTGGCAATCTCCAGAGCCTAAAGCAGGAGGGAACTGGATCATCTTAGAGAGCTTAGGGTATACCATAGGGATGTCAGTGTGTAGATGACTACATGATTAACCAATAAGCCTGGGCTGATGGCTTAATCTTGTTGACTACTTGCATTCCCCCCCACTTGCTGCCTCTGTATCAGAGGCAGCAAGGGGGAAGGGAGCGAGAGCCGGTGCCTGTGAGGAGCTAGCTTAAAAGCTGGCTCCTCATGAGCACCGTAACCACCTGCTCCCCCTCCCCCCCCCCACTGCTGCCTCTGATAGAGATGCAGCAGCGCGGAGGGTGATGGGGATAGGCTGGAGCCGATAGGTGGCGGGAGCGGCTTTCAAGAAGGCTCCCCACACCTGCAGACTCTACAGACTCACCTGCCCCCCCTCTTGTTGCCTCCTACAGAGGCAGTGGGATAAGGGGGGGCGGGCAGGAGCCGGTACTGGGGAAAGGCAGCTTAAAAGCTGGTTCCCCATTCCAGCACCAACTCTCCAGTGCCGTCTGCCCTCCCCCCACTTCTAGCGCGGGGGAGGAGGGGAGTGTGGTCGGGGAGGCTGCTTCGCAGCAGTCTCTGTCCATGGGGGGTCTGAGCTTCTTGCAGACCAAGGCTGCTCTACAGCTCAGACTCCATGGACAGGGGCTACTGCCACCCTGTGCTGCTGCCTCTGTATTGGAGGCAGCAACGTGGGGTGGCAGGGGGCTCCTTGTGAGTGGGGCTGGGAGCACACTGGCTGCTGGCCCCGCCCCCACCCCCCAGGGACTATCAACTAGTCGTGTAACTGCTAAGATTTCATGCGGGCGCACAACTATTCAGTTACATGATAGCTAACATCCCTAGTGTACTATATTCCTGCAAGCTTGCTTCTACTATCCGGTTGGGTGAGCTTGAGGTAATTTGGGAGCTCTCTTCAGTCATGTGTGCTAAGCAGGTGCCATCCTCTTCTATGCCTAAAACTGGACCAGAGTGTTCTGTTCCCAAGCAGTAAATTTCCTCAAGCAGATGCGGTCAAGAAGCAACGCTGCATATAAATAAGGACATCACACAGCAGTGAAATTACGTTGGTTTTGTAAATAGAAACCTTCCTTCATCTCATTAACTGCTTGGGGGTGTGTGTGTTTTAATCTGAAAGGGATGATGTTTGTTTGAGGTTACTGGTGTAGATGGGATTGTTCTCGTCTCTGACACGAATTTCTCTCTGTTTCAGGGAGGCATGCCCGAAACGCTGAGCTCTACCAGGATGTTTACCCCCTGTGGCTTCAGTCCTCATCTTCACTCGGCGAAAGAAGATGATCAAGGGGGACTGATCTTCCAGGACGGAAATCTTGCCTCTGCATCTCTTGATGCTTTAATCCAACATCTTATACCTACAACTGATTACTACCCTGAAGTAAGCAATTCAGAGTAGAGCGAAAAGTTTATTGTCGGTAGGGCAGCGCTTTGTGCAACACTGGAAGTGCATGCGGGGTTTGAAATTAAGCGAGCTTCGTTAGCGCTGCCTACTGTTAAAACTTGGCAAATGGAGGCTCTGCTCAAAATGCCACTGCGCTGCTCTATGATTAAGTTTCCACGAGCAGGCTTCTGGTTGGGGATCTGGTGCCTTTAAATAAGATGCCAGGAAGTACAGCTCTGATGTTGATGAATTAGTGAGCTGGCAAGTGGGGGCACTTCAAAACCAGCCAAGCCTCCCAGAGAGGTTTAGTGCGAGACTGAAGCAAAACAGTTCTACACTGGAACAGGCAGTCAATTTGCAGACTTTCAGCAGTTGCTAAAATGGCCCAGGATTCTGCATGTGTTTGTGTGAGGCTTTCCCCTGTTGAAATAGAGCCATAGTTCATGACAGTTCATAATAGTCACCTAGGATGCATTGTGTACAACATTCTTACAGCCTCTGGGCTCGAGGACCCATCTGACTATCCTCACCTTGGTTCCACCAGTGTAAATCCAGAGTCACTCCATTGATGCACTGAGAATCTAATCCAAGCAGCAAAATTCTTCTCTTTTGCTTCAACGCAGCCGATTGACTTCAGTGGATTTGCACAGCCCCAGAAGAATTGAGGGCAGAGTTTGACGGGAAGACTTTTCAGCACTAATGTGTCCCAGTGGGCAGCTTGTATTATGAAGGCTCGTAGAGTGTGACTGACTTGCTGTGCAGTTAGAAAGTTACCCGTGCAGCACCGGCTGTGTCTTACATTAGCAATGGCTGCGTTTCTGATCAGCCGAAAATAAAGAGATTAGCTGAAAAACGAGCAAAGCAGTCAAACGAGGTACTGGACACCTTCGGCTGTTGGGTTCTTAGTAGTCCCAATCGGTTGTGAAATATTTCAGGAGCGTTGGTGGCGCTGCAGGCCGGTAACCCGAAGCGACTTTGCACAATATCTGAGGGATTCTCACTTGAGGTTTGTGCATGTGTGTGAAACTCACTGTACACATACGTTTGTAAATAATGAAACCGACCTGCCCCTTCACAGCTGCTGTGACTCAGAAGACTGCCGATGACATTCCCACAGCTTGGCTCGAAAACGTAATCTGGAGAGTTGTTAGAGTAAACCTTAGCAAATCCTGGCAGGGGGAGCCCTGCCTTCTAGCAACCAGTCATTGCCCTGAGTCTGGAGGCCAGGGATGACAAGAGCTGGAAACAAAAGTTATGGAAGTGGCACGCGTTGCTGTGGGAGAAAGGTTTAAAGAAGGTTGGTGTGAGAGAGGAAGGATGGTCCAGTGGTTACAGCACTGGTACTTGGGAGAGCTGAGTTCAGTTCCCTGCTGTGCTACAGGCATCCTGTCTGACTCTGGGTTAATCACTTAGTCTCTGTGCCTCAGTTTCCCATCTGTAAAATGGGGACAATTGCCCTGCCCTACCTCATGCGGATGGAAAAGGGGCAACATGAAAATAAAGGCACTCAAGAGAGCATGAGATACATGATAACAGGGGCTACGAGAGATGTAATAAGTTCTGTTGTCAAGGTTGGAAATCCTGGTATCTGTTAGAAATGCTTTTCTCATTGGTACCAATGCCATTCCAATGACTCCAGTTTAAGGGAAGAGAAATTTGTCCTCACGAGTGTTACTGTTTAGAAAGAAAGATGCATGTTCGTTCCCAGTTGCTGAGTTTCTGCTCTGTTGCAAAGAAATGTAATAAGTACAGTATAAACGTCTGCCCTTTAGCCAATGGGGAGATTATACATGACCCATGGGCAATCAAAAGCAGCCCCTGTTTCTATCTATGTATTTATATATGCAAATATGTGCAAACTCAAGGCAGAGACTGGACTCTAGTGATGCATACTTGTAACTAGAGGAATCGGCAACATCCCTGTCTTGTGACAAGGAGAAAATCTAAATATGGATTTCAGGATGTTTTCTGGTAAATGTTACATGCTGTACAGCTGGCTTAAAATAGGACTGACTGTTTCGTTTCCCCAGAAGGCCTATATCTTCACATTCCTGCTGAGTTCAAGACTCTTCATTGAACCTCATGAACTTTTGTCCCGAGTTTGTCACAAGTGCATTGAGCAGCAGCGACTGGATGACCCGGTGCTGGATAAGGTTAGTTCCTTTCTACCACGGGAAGGTTTGTGGCATTTGCAGCGAGCTCTAAGGCTGTTGGAGAACACTGCTGATTGTGTCCTTAATGCATCTGTCCTTCTGTCTCCTCCCTGCCTGTTACTGTTCCCATATGGGTTATTGTTTCTGGGAACCTGACCTAGTGGCATCCTACTAATGCCATCGATAACTAAGCTCAGAGCTCCGGACACTAGTCGCTCTGAATCCTTTTCTAAGCTCCCTTTCCCCCATCTCAGCCATCCCGAGTGATCTCCCTTCGTATTTCTTTAGGGCTCTGATCAAGCCTACAGGATGCAAGGAGGTAGAAAAAAACCTGCACACTGTCAATTGCACATGTCAGACAACAACTGTCTTCCCTGTTTTTACTTAATCTGTCGGCCCTTTTCCTTTCTTGCTCCTCATACAGGTTGGACCTCCCTGGTCCGGCACCCTCGGGACCTGACCAATCCCGGACAAGGGAGTTTTCCAGACTAGGGGAGGTCTGGGACGGAGGATGCCGGCCTCTCTGCTGGGCTCCTCTCCCCAGCCACCTGGGCTTCTCTCCTCTGCCTTCTGGCCCCACTAGAGTTTCCAGTGGCCCCACCACCCCACTGGCCTCACAGCAGCCCCGCCACCCCACCAGATCTTCCAGCAGCCCCTCTGTCGTCCCTGCTCCATTGGCTGCTGGCTGTGGTGTTCCACTGCCCTGCTGGCCCCGCCAGCCAGCTCCACTCCAAGCCACCGGCAACCTATGCCACTGGGACTCTCTAGTCCCGCAACATCTGTGGTCCTGCCAGACCACGGATGTTGCCGGACCAGAGAGTCCCAGACTACAGAAGTTCAACCTGGACAGTGTGTAGTAACTCCTTTCTGGCTTACCTGTCACTGTGATCGCCACATAATAGAGTGCCACTACCCATCAACCTCCCGGTACCTGTTCTGACAGTCTATTCATACAGCGGGGCTGGAGATCGCTGCTGTAGCTAGCATGCAGGGAACCCCAGGGAAGTCATTGGAAGGTGGTGACAAGCTCACAAAATGAGAAAATCCAAGCTGTGCTTACATCCTAGCTCCCCCTGTTGTGCCAGAGAACTGTAGCAAGTTCAGATATGGTACCCAACCAGACACGTGCGTCCTCCGGCCGGGTACATCTAGACTAAGGGTTTTTTCTCAAAAGGAGATATGCAAATTTGGTGCTAATTTGCATATCTTCTTCTGATCGCTTTTTTGAAAGCGGGTCTTTCGAAAGTGAAAGTAGTCTGGACACTTTTTTTTTTTTTCAGAAAAAAACCCTTTTTCAAAAAACCACGTAAACCTTTTTTTTAGGAAAAGTGTTTTTTTTTAAAAAGGGTTTTTTCCAAAAAAAACCCGCGCCCAGACTACTTTCACTTTTGAAAAAGTGATCGGAAGAAGATGTAAAAATTAGCGCCGAATTTGCATATCTCCTTTCGAAAAAAAACTTAGTCTAGACGTACCCGCAGTGCCCAGGTGCAGCAATTGAGGTGTTTGGAATTGAAACCATGTAACGCATCCAGTGCCAGATTCCACCGCGCCTTTTATGAGGGTGTCAGTGAGGACCAGCATGGTATGTTGACCAGCTCTGCAGGGGCTTGTTCCCAAACCGCACTTTGGTCGATGACAAGAGTGGCGGAGCAGAGACCCTTGCATCAGCCATTTGATGCTATTGTTACTGAAACACCAGCGTGATAAAATTATTGTCGGTCTTTTCATCTCTTGCTTTCAAACTAGCAAATCAAGATTGCGCCACAGCATGAAACCCTTAACCTCAACACACTGGTACCTTGTGGCCCCTGTGTCCAAATTTGTGCACTCACTCCTGCGCGGGCAGCTGATTGCATGTGTGAAAGCAGTCACCTCTCCAAGTGCCTGGCCTGCACATAAAAATTGCGGCCTGTGGGTGCAAGAGAAATATTTGCCTGTGTTCCCGAAGTCTGAAACAATGGCGCTGTGGTGTGAAGTGCTGTAATCGTTTATATGAGTGCCAACCAATATTTCCTTCCCCCCATACATGTGCAGAATAAATTTTGTTGTGTGCACCGAGGCATATGTGGATGTGCACCACCAGTAGGAATACATGCTGCTGGCTGTGGGCGCTCTGCTAATCAGCTGGGCGGCATTTGAATCTCTCCTGAGTGGCTGTCCAAGCACTCAGCTCACAAAGAAAACTGGTGCCACTTAGGGCCATTTCAGTGTGAGCGTTGTTAAGTATTCCACAGCTCATCTGAGCGTATAAGAAAAGCCAGGAAGTACTGTATTACGAAGATCAACCCAAGCTACTTTGGGGGGAGCTCAGGAGACCAGATGCAGAGAAAGGGGAGCACAGCTGATTTAATTTCCCAAAGGTGGGGAAAAGCTTGCCAATCCCTGCTCATGACTGCCCTTCCCACCCATCCTCAGCAGCAAACACTCTCTCTGGAGTCATGTCCTGTGACCAGCACAAGCCTCTCTCCTTCAGTCCACAAGCTTAGTGAGAATCAGTTTGCCCCGCTGGACAAAACACTGCTCCCAAATCCTTGCAGTTTCCACCAGAGCCTTCTCCGTAATAGCCACTTGCTGATACTCAAGCATGTGCCTTTTAATGCTACTTGGCAGTGACTATTTAGAGACTTCCTGGACACTACAATACAAATAAATGATGGTCACATAAACACCACCCTATACCAGAAACCTACTGACTGTTATTCTTACCTACATGCCTCTAGCTTCCATCCAGGGCACATCACACAATCGATTGTCTACAGCCAGGCCCTAAGAAACAACTGGATTTGCTCCAGTCCCACAGACAGAGACAAACAGTTACAAGATCTTTATCAGGCATTCTTAAAACTGAAATAGCCACCTGGGGAAGTGAGGAAACAGATTGACAGAGCCAGATGAATACCCAGTTTCAAGATGGGCCCAACAAGAAAAATAACAGAACACCACTCATCATCAGCTACAGCCCCCAAACTTAAACCCCTCCAATGCAACATTGACAACCTACAATCTATCCTGGAAAATGATCCGTTACTCTCACAGGCCTTGGGAGACGGGCCAGTCCTCGCCTACAGACAACCTCCCAACCTGAAGCCAATCCTTTCCAGCAACCACATATCACACCTCAAACATATTCACCCAGGAACATATCCCTGCAACAAACCCCATTGCCAACTCTGTTCACACGTCTATACAAATGACACCATCACAAGACCCAACCACATAAGCCACCACATCAGAGGCTCATACAACTGCATATTCTCTAATGTGACCTATGCCATCGAGTGCCAGCAATGCCCCTCTTCCATGGATGTTGGCCAAACTGGACAATTTGCATGACAAAGGATAAATGGACACAAATCAGACATTGGAAATGGTAACACACATAAACCTGCTGGGGAACATTTTAACCTGCGTGGTCACTCAATCATGGATTTAAAAGTAGCCATTCTTCTACAAAGGAATTTCACTAACCAATTACAGAGAGAGTCTGCAGAACTGGAATTCATCTGCAGATTTGACACCATTTCCCCGGGCTTGAATAAAGACAATAACTAGTTGATGCATTACAAAGCCAATTTATCCTGCCTTTAACATCTGCATTTCCACATCAAAAGCTATGTATGGGACACATCCAGCCCACTTAATTAGCCTTATTAACACAGGTCCTATAGCTGACAGGTGCTACTTTTGCTATTATATTCTGGATTGTATTGTTTCCACTCCAGCTCATCTGATGAAGTGGGTCTTGCACACAAAAGCTCATGATTCTATATATTTTAGTTAATCTCTAAGGGGCCACAGGGCTACCCGTTGTTTTTCAAGTTACAGACTAAGACGGCTACCCCTCTGTGATTATTTATAGAGCTGTGGCACATTGAAACCTGTGGTTGGTGGGAAGCTGAAATATGCAATTTAACCAACCTCTTTAGAAAGCAGAAGGTTATGAAGCATAACTGTATAATTTCTCCTGATTATAGGGCGCACATTCGTTTCCCTACTGCCTCCTCCGTATGTGAGCTGCTTGGTTTGGTCCATGTTTTCTGTAAATGAAAATGCAGTTATTTAGAGCAATGGCTGTCCATCTTTCTTGACTACTCTAGTGCCTTCAGAAGTCTGATTTGTCTTATGTATCCCTAAGTTTCACTTCACTTACAAACGACTTGCTTAGCAAATCAGGTATAAAAATACAAAAGTGTCACAACACACTGTTATTGAAAATGGCTTAATTTCTCATTTTTATGATATAATTTTAAAATCAATCAATTGGAATAGTAAATTTTATTGACATGTCAGTGTATAGCAGCAATACCTGGCGTACAGGTCACATACCTCCCCAAACTTGCCGACCATCGCATAATCAGAGATCTCTAGACCTGCTCAAAATGGGCAGTAGGTCCATCCTATATGAGTTTGTGTTCTTTATCTTGCCAACCCACCTTCCTGATGGATTATTCCATGGAAACTGGGCAGTCTTATCAGTAGCCAGAGATTCAATAAAGTTATCAAATGACCTATGAAGGAAGGCTGAAAGATTGGGTTTGTTTAGTTTAGAAAAGAGAAGACTGAGGGGGGACATGATAGCAGTTTTCAGGTATCTAAAAGGGTGTCATAAGGAGGAGGGAGAAAACTTGTTCATCTTGGCTTCTGAGGATAGAACAAGAAACAATGGGCTTAAACTGCAGCAAGGGAGGTTTAGGTTGGACATTAGGAAAAAGTTCCTAACTGTCAGGGTAGTTAAACACTGGAATAAATTGCCCAGGGAGGTTGTGGAATCCCCATCTCTGGAGATATTTAAGAGTAGGTTAGATAAATGTCTATCAGGGATGGTCTAGTCAGTATTTGGTCCTGCCATGGGGACAGGGGACTGGACTCGATGACCTCTCGAGGTCCCTTCCAGTCCTAGTATTCTATGACTCTATGAAATGTGCTGTCTTGTACATCTCGTCTTCCCTTATGTTACAGCTATCAAACAGTGTCCACTCCATGGCCTATCTTACCTGCCAGAAGACAAGAAGCAAAAGAATCCTCTACCTGTTAATTCAAGAAACACTTTGTGACCTTTTTTTATTTTTCAGCAAAGTGATTGCAGTATGAGAGGGAGGAGGGAGAGGAGGAATGTATGTTTCAGATTTTTTTTTAAAAGCCAGATGTTTTAAAATAAGGTATCATAGTTGCACCAATAGAATCAGTCCATCCACCACACACAGGCACTCGCCTATGCAAAATACATAAATCTGCATGTAAAACAGATACTTGAGCAAGCAGAGTGGCACTTGTTTATTTTGCATGCAGAAATGTGCCATTTGTGCACCTTTGCATGTGAGCGGATTTTGCTGGTACAGCAGTATGCGCCGCTTTTGAAAACCTGCCCCCAAACTCAATTCGGCAGGTATCTGTCAGCGCCTTGTTGAACGTGTTTTCAATCAGTATCTATCACTCTTGTCCCCATTCCAGGCACGGATCAGAAAATTTGGGCCGAAACTCCTACAGTTGTTGACAGAATGGACAGAAACATTCCCCTCTGATTTTCAAGAAGAGCAGATGATTGGCCATTTGAAAGACGTGATTGACAGGATAGCCCCGTGTGATGAGGTGAGAATGAATTCTCCCAGGAGCTTGTATCCCTAGTGTCACTAAATTCACCCCTCTGCCCAGTTTTCCCTTGCTTTCTTTGCTGTTGTTTTACTCATTCTGATCCATTGCTATTACTGAAGATTTACAAGGGAACCCAGATTCTGCTTTGTTTGCTGGTAAAAATCCACAGTAGCTCTATTGAAATCAACATCTATCCGTCTATCTAGGTACTCATATAGCCATAGCATGTAGGCACCTCACAGTCATTAAGGGTGTGACTAGACTACATGGCTCCGTCGACGGAGCCATGTAGATTAGGGTCGTAGGTAAAGGGAAATGAAGCGGCGATTTAAATAATCGCCACTTCATTTAAATTTAAATGGCTGCCGCGCTGAGCTGACAAACAGCTGATCAGCTGTTAGTCTGGACGCTCCCCCGTCGACATCAAAGGCATTTGTCGACCTTCCCGGTAAACCTCATCCCACAAGGCATACCGGGGAGGGATGAGGTTTACCGGGGAGGTCGACAAATGCCTTTGATGTCGACAGGGGAGCGTCCAGACTAGCGATCAGCTGTTTGTCGGCTCAGCGCGGCAGCCATTTAAATTTAAATGAAGCGGTGATTATTTAAATCGCCTCTTCATTTCCCTTTGCCCAGTAAACAAATCTACATGGCTCCGTCAACGGAGCCATGTAGTCTAGACACCCTAAGAGATTTTGTCCTGACCACCTCCCTCTGAAGTAGGGAAGTATTATCTCCATTTTACTGGAGGGGAACTGAGGCACAGAGTAGACTATGAGATTTGCCCATGCTCACCCAGGAGGCCCACGGCTGAGCTGGGAATGGAACCTGGGTCTCTCGCCCTAACTAAACCACCCTTCCTATCCAAGCAGTGCCTAATGGAGCATGCCGATGTGTTTAATGCAACACTCGTGGGATGGATCTTCTCAAGTGATTTTACTTGGCTCAATAAAACCCTTGGTGGATTGTAAAGCTCATTATCCCGGAGAAAATGAGTCCTCAGAGAGCCATCTAGGGTCATGTACAGTCAGCCTCTGCCTCCTGATTATTCATCTCCCCTTCCCTTTTTATCTTGTTCTTCTCCAGGCTTATTTCCTTGGACCCTCTCCCATTCCTGTTCCATCTCTCCTCTGTCCCCTCCGTGTCTGCCCCTGTCGGCAGAGAACCTTGATTTTTTTGTCACCTTTTTTTGCTAGCAAACCCAGAGGGGGGTTTTGCTCCTTTTTCTATGCTATGGAGAGACACTCTGCAGTTTCTTCACTGATCTGATTAATATCATGGAGCTGGGATCCAGAAACAGAACAAACACAGAGTAACCGATGCAGACCGCGCCTGACTCATGTCACTGAGATTCACCCATAAGGGCAATGGGCCAGCACGTTAGCTCATTTTATATCCTATTTCACTTTAGGCCATCAAAATTAAGTACAAAATTCAGTACAATTCAGTAAAGTAAAATTCAGTACAAAGCCATCAGGGGTGGGACAGTGTTCCAGGGATCCTGTGTGGCTAGACAGAGTGGCCCGGGGGAGATTTTAAACACTGAAAAGGGCTCCGCTGAAAATGACCTAGCACTTACCAAGCCAGATTCACAGCTGAATTATGCTGGTGTGAACTGGGGCACAGAGCCTATACTGCCCTCCTCCTAGGCGTGGGTCCTAAGAGACCGGTGCCACCTGAGATCTGAGCCCTCTCAGGGAGAGCTCCTGGCCTACTGCCAAACTCATGATGGCAATTGTATGGCGGGGACACTTGTGACGGTAGCGGGCAGGGCTCAACAGCCCTGCAGCTCACTCCCGGTGTTTGCCGTGTGTTCCCACAGCTCATGCTCCAGGACTTCAGCTGGTCACCGGCAGGGAATAGGCAGCAGCATTTTCTCCTCAGTGTGTTCTGTGTTTTGTTTTGAAAATCATAGGGTGCAATGAGGGCGGGGCAGGAGCAGAGCAGGGGTGGAAAGAGGTGGGGTGGGAGAGGGTGGTGGTTTGGGGGAAGTGGTAGGAGTGGGGGCAGGAGCAGAGCAGGGGCGGGAACAGGCAGGGTGGAAGTGGGGATGAGGACTGGAGTGGGGAAGGGGATTTTTCAGTCCCCGCCCCCCTCTGGGGACCATCCTGCCAGATGCCTGAAAGAAAGTGTCTTGGCGGCACATTCATTGGCCTTAGTATGAATTAAACTGGCCCAGACACCTCTCTGCATCTTCACACCATGCTACAGGGATCCTTCCAGCACCTCTGGCCAGTGGGTCATTTTGTGACGGGGGGTGGGGAACCATAGGCTGGCCCCCAAGGCTTGGGGCTTCCCCTCAACATTGGGGAACCCCATGCTGGTGCTCCAGCCTCCCCGCCATCCCCCCCCGTGGGGCTGGAGCACATAAAGTCTACTAGCCTGGGCCCCTCTAGGCTCTGATGTGCGAGAGGAATGTGAGGAGTGTCTTTCTGCTTCTCAGTTGGGGACTATGTCAGTGGGTTTTGGGTTTTTTTCGCTTTTCACTTATGTGCGGCCCCTGGCTGATTTTTCTGTGGGTCAGTGGCCCCTGACCCAAAAAAGGTTCTCCACCCCTGTTTTATGGCAACAGTGAGAGGGAAGGGAAAATGTGGCACCGTCCTGCCGGAACCGGCTCCCAATCTTTTGCTCAATCCATTAGCTCAGGCTGCCTCTCGGCATCAGAAACAGTTTTCCTGTTCAAAAATCTCCCCTCCCCCACAGCACCCTAAACAGACACGTGCCTACCTGTGATGCCATGCAGCAGTGCAAGCTCCTCCCTGACGATCCCCTGGCACCAGGGGGCTGGAAATACAAATATGGTTAGAAAAATGTAAGTGGTACCTTGTCAATTTGTAAGCACCGTCTCTGTGGGAGCCGGTAGGGCCAGTACTCCAGCACTGCCGCAGCTCTCCTGAACGTTCCCTCGGGGGACCGGAAAATAACCCTGGGGATGGCAGCAATTCAAATGCCATGTCAGCTTTAAAATGTAATTCCTCGGGAAAGGAGCAGCCAGAGACTCCGCACTGGGAATCATCGGCCCAGACCTTCCTTCCCAGGGACAGGTCTTCAAAAAATGTCTATATTAGGGCATCACTTTCCATGGGGGGCCTGATTCTGTATACTCTGTTCCCATCAAATTCCCCTTCCCCCCAATCCCAGAGAGAGTTTTGCCAAAGAACTGCAGGGGCAGGTTCAAAAGTTCCTTCCCTATCCTGCTTAGTGCCCAGACTTGAATGCACTTTGAAATGGGAAACGTTCGCTTCTTCTGAGCTTCTCCAGGGGCATTGCTGTTGCGCCACATCCCACTATGCGCGCTGGCAGGACAAGCCGCTAATTGCAAGACCGTGACTACGTAGCACGATGCCCTCGCTGTAGCCATTGATGTTAATGGGAGTCGTGCACCGAAATCCACTGGCAGTTGGCTGCAAATGGCAGTGAGCAGCCTGGATTGCACTGAATATTAATTTGAGAGATGAAATGCAAAGTTATGACCGCAAATCGAGATAGCATTCACCTTTGGATTTTACCTCCTAATAGGAATTAATTGCACTAAGCGGTGAACTTGCTGTTTCCAAGCCATTTGCAACTGTGTATGTTTCGGGGGGATGGGAGGGGGGGAGAAATTAAAGTAGTGGTCTCCAACCTTTCTAAGCACAAGATCCTTTTTTTGAATTTAAGTCAGTCCAAGATTTACCTCAAACCCAAGTACTCCTGCCCTGCCCCTGTCTCACCTCTTTGCTGAGGCCCCGCCCTCCTTTGTGAAGATGGGGTACAGGGGAGGAGGTCAGAGTGACATCAGCGCCCCTGCCTCTGTCTCCCCTATCCTGCACAACAAGCAGGAAGCTCCCGGGGGCATCTCTGAGGCTCTGGGCAGGAGCAGCAGGGCGGTGAGGGGAGAGGCAGTTGAAGTGCCGGCACTTGATAGCCTCCTAGCCAAACTAGTTCGGATCACCTGTCAAAGGCTCCAAGATCTACTGGTAGATCCCGATCAACTGGTTGGTGACCACTGAATTAAAGCCCAAAACCAAGCAACGTCTTCTAGGAGTGTTGCATTACATGACCTGGAATAAAGAAGCCTGTATGGAACAGGCAGGGGCAGTGGGTATCATAGGCAGGGGAAGGCACCGCCTTCCCAAACCGCCAGCCTGGCCCCGCCCTTTCTCCGCCCCCAGAATGCCTACTGGGGGGTGGAGTGTTGCTGCCCCCGAGCAGCTGCCCTCCCCGTGCTTGGGGCCCGGGAGGCTTTGGCTGCGCACCACCTCACCTCCCCATTGTACTGGAGGGGGGCCGACTTGGCTCCCGTGGGGGCAGGGCCTGGAAAAAGGGGGCGTGGCCTGCGACAAGGGCTGGGGCTTGCCTCCCGCAGCCGTACCTTCACCCGCTGCCCATGGTAACAGGAAATACAACCTGAATACAGCATCTCTCCCAGCTGTTGAGTGAAATGCAGCCCCTAGAGAATGGCACTTCTGAACTGAACGCAGCACGTTGTGGTCGTTCTGCTGGAGGCCAGACTTAGATGATCGTCGCAGTCCCGGCTGGCCTTTAAAACCATTGTCGCTCCCTGTAGCAGTGGCAGGATGGGATGCCCGTGGGACGTGCATTCGGATTCAGGGGCCTGGCAGTGAAACACATTCAGAGGCAGCATGATTAAAAATAGCACAGTGCAGCTGGTCAGGAAAAGGGCTAATAGAGCCCTGAGAGTCTTTCATTACTGCTCGGTTAGCCGGGGGATGTGGGGAGGTTCAGTGTCCACTGGCTGCAGCCAAGCTCCTTCTAGGCTTTAGGCCGCAGGCGGGGGCAATCCAGTCCAAAACCAAACCAAACTGCGCAGGGCTGAAACGGAAAGGAAAGGGAAGGGGCCCCTCCCGTCCACATGAAACAGGAGAGAAATGGAAGCAGCTGCTGCGGGGCTGGGCTGGCAGAGACCCTGGCAATGCGCTGGCTGGCTGGGTACTGGCATCGCAGCCTCGGTTTGGCTGGCCCGGCAGCAATAAAGTGCCACAGGAAGACAGTGGGGGTGGGGGGAACTGCGTGATGACTGAATGGAGCTGGATTGCGAGGGTGCACAAGGAGAGAGACGGGGCCACATTGCTCCCATAGAGCCCCCCCATACATGGCCATGAGCCAGCCCTCCATGGAGGAGACACCCCAGGCTGCTTGGAGTATCGGGGCTAGTCTTGTGTCAGGGTTTGCTGGACTCTCACACAGCCTGATGACACTGTCTGGAAGGGAATTCTCACCCAGACTTCCTCCTCCTTTCTCTCTGCTCCCACAAATAAACCTGTGGCCAGATTAACTTTTTTCATTGCTGCTTATAAATTAGGGAAGTAAGCGACTAGTCGACTATCTGATAAGCAGAAGTTTATCGGATAATCGACTAGTGATGCAACTAATCACTTTCCCCCCCATCCACTACCTCTATCAGAGAGAGGGAGCAAGTGGGGGGAGCAGGAGCTGGTGCTGGGGGGAGCTGGCTTAAAAGCTGGTTCCCCCCAGCACCGTCTCCGTGGGGGGTAGGGGAGGTAGAGGCACAGCAGGAAACGGCACGAGCAGGGACTGAAGCAGTCTCCGCTCGTGCCACTTCTGCTGCGATTCTGCTTTTGAAATGGGTAAGAGCCTTCGTGACATTTCAAAGGCTCAGGGGCCGCAGGGAGCAGGGGACCAGTGGCGGGGGGGTACCGGCAGGGCTCTTGCTACAGTTCAAAGGTGGAGGCGCCCTTATAGACTAATTGAATAGTCGATGGAATCCCAATACTTAATCTAAATTTAACATCCCTATTATAAATCACAGTGTATGTATTAATAGCCCAAAGCTGACAGTGTCTTCTAAATTATTCGGCTCTGTTCAATGCAGCCATCTCTGGGGTGGAGTGCATCCCCCAGCCTGTGTAGTGTGCTGCATAGAACATGAAGCGAAATTATGGCCCAGGACTGTGGGGGAATGCCCCTGACTCTTTTAGAACAATTGCTTTGGGATCTTTAATACCTATGCTGATTGGCGAGGACAGAATAAAGCACACGGGGTTCAGTTTACCTGCGTCAGAAGGTGTGTAAAGGTGCATGGTCAGCAGCAGCATGGAGCTGGGTGTTGGTGTCAGTCTTGTTGACTGCAGGCTACAGATGGGGTAGGCTCTCTCTTTCCCTTAAAGCTAAGGTTGATTCTCCCTTAGCTAATAGAGCGCAGCTCCTGCAACCTGGGGGAATGGAGAGAGAAATACACCAGCTGGACCCCATCTTCCCCTAGTGCAAATGGGCACATTGGCTTGAGTGAAGCTGTGCCCCTTTACACAAGCTGGAGATCTGGCATATTAGTTATTCTGGACCCTTGTGCTTCGGCAACAGTTTGTTCAGTGCTTACGTACCTACCGGCAGAGGAGATGGATGGGTGCGGATGGGGACTGTGTTGGGTGGGAAGGGATTTCTAACATTGTGTTTGCAAAGGGGAACTTTCCCTTTGGTTTTAGCCAGACTTGGCCAGGCTCTGCTCCCGCTTTGGTCACTGGAAGTTTTCCCACTGACCGCTCAGAGATGGGGGCTGGGCCCAGCAGATGTGGGAAGCTTTTCTCTTCTCCCTCTCTGGGCAGGGAAAGCATCTTAGGAACATGTCATTGCAAGAAAATAATAACATTTAAAGCTCGGGCAGCAGCAAATTGTGACCACACTTTGAGATCTGCACTTACAGGACTGAATGCTATGTTTATTCTGAACGGAGCAGTGGCATGTCCTTCTGAGGCACAGTGGAAAACACAATCCCGATAATTCATGCAAAATTAGCTGTTACCACTCTAGAAAGCAATCCTGCAGTCACTGTATAGTTCTCTGAAAACATCTGCTGAGTGTGCAGCTGCAGCCAAAAAAGCTAACAATGGTAGGAACTATTCGCAAAGGGATAGGGGAAAAAAGACAAGAAAGAGATATATTAGAATTGGAAAAGCACAGGGAGGGGCAACAAAAATCATTAGGGGTGTGGAACAGCTTCCATAGGAGTAGAGATTAAAAAGAGTAGGACTTTTTAGTGTGGAACAGACACAGCTAAGGGGGTAGAGGATATGATGGAGGTCTATAAAATCAGCATTAGGCAGCAGGCTTCACACAAACATAAGTATTTTTTCAAACAACACACAGTCAACTTGTGGAATTCGTTGCCAGGTAATGTTGTATGGGGTAAAAATATAACAGGGTTCAAAAAAGAATTAGGGAGTTCATGGAGGGTACGTCCATCAATGGCTATTTGCCAAGAAGATTTGGTGGCAACACCAGATCTATGCTAGACTTTGAAGGTTGGGTTAAGGCACGCAGCTCCAGCTATATAAAGTATGTAGCTGGAGTCAACATACGTTAAGTTGAACTTGGCTCCCATCAGTTTCCCTTACTCCTCCTTCTCCCATATTCCTCAACCAGAGCCACCCTCAGCATTCCATTTAGTGGGTCTTAACTAGACCTGCTAAATCAAATGCCAGAAGATTGATTTCTAGCACGGCAAATTAAGACCTGTCTTGGGACTGCTGTTAAATGGGGTGATGGTGGTGGAACACTTGATAATAGTCCTGATGCCCTGATTTCATTCTTTCTGAAGCATCTGGCAGAGACCGTTAGTGGAAGACAGGCAGCTGGGCTATATGGACCAGATCTAATCTAATATGACTGTTTGTATGTATTTGGATAATACCCACGGGCCCCATTCTTACTGAGCCGGGGTTGTACAACTGTATAATAAAAAGTTGCTTCCCCAAAGTGCTTACAACTTAACTGCAAGGCAGGTGAACACAACAAAACTGGAAACGTCAAAAGCAGTGTACCACTAGCCTCCAGGTGAATGGAGTAGCTATGCATGGCCCTCCACAGAAGCACTGAAGAGGAAAAACCATGATATTTTACAGAAAGTTCTTGATATAGCAGACTCCCTTTAATGCAGCTCTACTGCTAAACTATATTAAATACTCAGGAGATGCTGTTGCCATCCATTTACAGCTCAGCTTTTTCTGAAATAGCATGCTGATTGAGGGTAGACTCTCAGCTCTTCCTGCTGCAGGGTTACGGGTGTTACATGGAATAGCAGCCACACTTACCGATTTCATGAGGGGTAGGAAAGAGTCTGTAAGGACTAACTGTGATTTGGGGGCGCTTTGATTCCTGTGTTGTATCCAGGGCTTCCAATGGGGGAAAGCTGCCCCAGGGCTCTGGGCCCTTTAAATAGCCGCTGGAGCCCTGTGCGGAGCTGTCCGGCCAGCACTGAGGACTGGGTGGAGAAGGCCCAACACGGGCCGGGCGGCACTGAGGGCTGGCTGTCCACGGCTCTGCCAGAGAGAGGCTCCACCCCCTTCCCGAGAGGCTCAGAGCCAAGGCCCTCCCACACACTGTCAGGGCTGGCCTTACCATGAGGCGAACTGAGGCGGCCGCCTCATGTGCCAGACTGTGGGGGGGTGCCACTAGGACCCAGGGTGTAGAAAGGCATTTTAAGTTGTTAGTTCTTCTTTACTGGGGTAGGTAGCAGAGCAGTACCATGAGAGGAGTAGAACAGGAAGAAGGCACAATTGAGACCTTTCAAAGTTTTGGCCCAAGCGAGGGGGCATGGGGGCGTTATTTGAGCTCCCCACCTCAGGTGCCAAAATGTTGTGGGCCGGCCCTGCACACTGTCACCAGTCCTGGTTGTACCTGTGGCAGCTCCTCTTTCCTATCTGATGAAGGGGCGAGGAAGGCTCCTTCTGCAGATAGTTAAACAGGTTACTGCCCTCTCTGGCCAGTCAGCTACAAAGAGGATTTGTGACCACTCTGGTCTTTTGTAGCCAAAGAACAAGCTGCCAGAGATATGCCAGCGTAGCATAAACTGCAAAGTAAGGAACAGGAGGCAGGCTAAGAATGGGCAAGTTTACTGCTACAAGACATCTAATTAACTATTGATACTTGGTTGTAAGCAGCGGTGCTGCAAAAGAGCTCTGCCCGCCAGCGAGAGCAGCCTTCTGCGTCTAAACTGCTTTGGTGGTTTGGCGCCTGAAAATAAAGAGTCCAGCACTGAACGGTTGCTGCCTGCCTGTCACTTCTGAGCCCCTGTAGCTCCCCGCACCTTTGCGGGGAATGGGGAGGTACACGGGGAGGGGGAGGGGGGAGCCCATTGCCTCTCCATTCAGGCCTAAATCAGATTGAAGTGAGCTGTCATTGCAAGAGCTAATGCCTCAGCAAACGCAGTAGTTAACTGAAGGAAAAGCTCTCACCCTGCAGATGCAAATTGCCTTTTGGAGACACAGCATGGAAGTGGCCTCCTGCAGTGTTGGTTGTGCTTGTTTGAAAGAAAGCTGCCAGAGCTGTGAATCATAGAACTCAGAGCTGGAAAGGAGCCATTAGGTCATTTAGTCCATTCCCTTAGGCTACTGCCGAATTTTCCCCTACTGGATATTCTCCTGCCCTTTGTACCATCTGGTTTCTAAAGGCTCTGTGCAGTGCTTAAAAAGATACCCATGCTGAGAATCATTGCTTGCTAAGTGTTGTGATTTGCATTTTAAGAGAGAAGTTTTAATTAAAAATGTTGAGCTCAAGCCACCTGCAGGGGTCTGCTATCTCCCGAAAGACTGTCTTGCTTAAGAATTAAACATTTTGTTTAAATATTAAACAATAGCACTCTTCTTTTAATTGTTAAGTTAGCAGCGACACAGAGTAAGTTGGCATGACCTCTAGCACTTGGCTCGCAGACCATCAAGTGTCACTTGGTTGCGCTATGCTTACCAGCAGGAATGGCCTAAAATATAATGATGACTCTAATTTAAAATGGGATTTTCATTTGCTGATTACAGTTCCGACCGTGCAGGAAACCCTTCTGTGGTGGCAAAAGCCATAAGGCTGTTTCCAAACACAGGAGAATTCTTCTTGGAGATGAGTACGCTGAGCAAAATGAGAGTAACTCTCTTTTTCAACCAGGTTCTTGGAGAGATTTTATTGAGAAACATTCCCGTTTATGTTAGGTTGAGGGTCGCCCCTCTTGTTTCTACCTGGCGGGTTGGTATGAAGCTCTGTGGCCTCTTTGCAGAGCTATGTGCAATGTTCACAACAAAAGCATGGGAAATGAGCAATGCAGACCAGGGTTTGCGAAGAGGTTTGCTACTGTTCCTAAATCTTTCAAGCAGAGGTGAGGAACCTAAGCCTCCGTGGCTGGATCCCTGGCTTGCCTGGATCTGGCCCTCGAGGCTCAGGGCTCCCCTTCTGCCCCCCCTGCAATACTGGGGAGTCTATGCTGATGCTCCACCCCCATGCTCTTCCTCCCCAGCTCCCCCCATGGGGCTGGAGCACCAATACCTGCTCCCACTGTGGGGGGGAGGAGCCCCAAGTCTCATGGGCTGGAATCAGGCAAGCTAGAGTCGGATCCAGCCCACAGGCTCTACCTGATAGGGGGAGGAAGTGACTCCACACTCTGCCACTCCCTCTCCCCCAGCTGACATAGTAAAGTGCTGCCTAGAGACTTTTCCCCCACAAAATCTACTAGCCTGGGCCCCGGTGGGCTCTAGTGTATGAGGGGAATTTGGAGGAGGGTCTTTCTGCTCCTTAGTTGGGGGCCATATCAGTGAGGTATTTTTTTCTGTGGGTCAGTGGCCCCCCCAACCCAGAAAAGGTTCCCTACCCCCTGCTTTCAAGCAGTGCTGGGTTGATTTATTGCTTTGCATAAGAAACAGTCAGGAGTTTGCTATTCTGCAGGTAGGATATGTCAAAATGTAGCATCAAAACATTTTGTATGGAAATTTGGGTTTTTGACGGAGAGAAGCATTTTTCCAAAAATTGTTTGCTTTCTACAGAATTTTCTTTTTGTTGTTGCAAAACAAATACCCCAAAACCGAAATACTTCAGCCCCAAAACCAAAATAGTTTGATTTCCAGCCAAAACGGCTTGGTGTTTGAATTTCTACTGGAAAAAAAATACAGTATTTTCTGCAGGGAGAGAGAAACCCATTTTTCAACCTGATCGATTCCCTGAGATTCAAAACCAGCGCTGAAGTGTGCAAGTCCACCTGGGCATGAATCACACACCGTGTGCAGACGCTCTTCACAGGTTCAGAGCCAGCCCAGTTCGTGATCACCAGAGCTGTGCCTTCTGTGAACTTGGGTGACGGATGGGAGAGATGTCTGGTGAGGACTGTTGCCTCAAAGCAAGAAGAATCTTCGTCATTATCCGAAGAAACAAAGGTTCTGTTTTCAGAGACATGGCCTTAGTAACAAAGAAAGAATGAAGACAGAGGCAAAAAGAAAATCAATGATATCTAATCAGGATTATTTTGAAATAGATTGCGTAGCTGGAGATTTCCAAGCCTTACCTGCCACCTCCTTAGGCATTCACAGTATCGTGGGCTTATCAGCTACCGATTAAGGAATAGTAAAGACAAATTGTGCTTGCCTGACTCTATTCACGTGAGGCAGGCTACTCACATGGGAAGAATGAGCAAACCCGGGATCTCATTCCTTCTGTTCGAAAAGCAGTTACCTGCCAGAGGACTAATGAAAGTCTAATGGCAGGTGTTGAAGCATTCTCCGTGTTCTAGGGATTTGCAGCCTCTAACCCTCACTATGGTGAAACGAGTGGGTGTGAGCACTTTATTCTTTGAAGTAAAGAGAGAAGTCGGGTTGCAGTACGTGGACCACACGTGCTACATAGCTGAGGAGGGAGCTGGGCCTGGCCCCTGATGTATTGCCCATTTGAAATGTGTGTGCCAGCAACACTAGCACTGATGGTCTCTGCCAAGGGGAAACCCCTGCCTTGGGTATTTGTAGAACCTGCTTGGGAGGTTTGCCTGCCTTTACAGTGTAGTGCTGTGAGGAAGCTGTGAATCATCTGCAGGATTGAACCAAGGGCCTGTCTAGAAAGTTATGGTTTCAGCAGTAAAAGTAAAGGAGCCGAGCTCAGAGGCTATTGCAGCCTCAACCTGCTTTACCTAGTTTAGCCACGGAGAGAGCTACACGGTGTTAGCTCAGCTACATACCAAACAGAGGTAGGCTCAATTCTCTCCATTTAGATGAGGTGTTAGGGGGTTCTCCTCCTTCCAAGCAGCCAGGTGAGTACAGTATCCCTCTGTGGCACATTAGGATGGGCTGTGAGGTATAGCTGCTAATAAGCCAGCCTGCAAACCATGCCCCAAGTGCCCAGGGTGTGTGGAGCTGAGTAGTGACCTGCCCACGCGGCTGGGGGATGTGCTGCCATCAGTAAAGGGTGAGTGCCCATAGAACTGAGGCTGAAAACAACAGCAAGGTAAGCCCATGGAGCATTGCCCTGCGTCCGGATACAGGGGAGGGAAGAGCTTTGTGTGACTCCCAGGGACTTTCACCCTTCACACATGTTGCTCTGAAATGTTCCCATTAATTCTGGCCTGGCTTTATTCCATGAAATTTTTTGTCCAGAGAAGCCATTGTCCCATTTCCCATGGTTTCAGGTTGACCCCATTTGCATTGGTCAGTCACAGGCGGGTTGCTCGAGCATTCCAGCCCCTCTTTCATGCCCTGCAGTGGCTCTGGGTTGCTGTAGGATGTGTAGCGTCACATCTGACATCAGCATTGGCTGCCCAGGAATATTTAATCAGTTAACTGGTTGAACATTACGCTTAACCAGTTAACTGTTTAACTGGGATCCTGTGGCCGGGGGACCTATCTGGGCTGGAGCGTCCCCCTGCCCGGGGTTACTCCAGCTCAGCCAGGCCCACCATGCTGCAGGCTGCTCTAGCCAAGCTGGGCCAAACCTGCCGTGGGCGGGGACTGCTCAGCCTTGGCATAATTTTAGTGAGCCCCTTATCGTGGGTGTGGCCAAGTTTCCCGCAGTCCCATAAAGTTTGTTGACAGCCACCACTCCTGTCTGTCAGTGTTCTGTGCTATTTTTTAGCTCTAATTTACCTCTAAATGTCTTCTAAGAGCCCAGAAAGCAGTGGACGTGTTTGTAATGCTGCTAGACAATATTGACCTCCTGTGGTTCATCAAATTCTCTAGTTTGGCACCAGTCAGGTCACAAGGGTGCCAGACTAGAGAGGTTCAACCTGTAGTTCTTTTTTTAACCCTCTTATACCCTTGGCCTTCACAACATCCTCTGGCAAGGAGTTCCACAGGTTGACTCTGCATTGTATGAAGAAATACTTCCTTTTGTTCATTTTAAACCTGCTGCTTATTCATTTCATTACAATTCGTCAAAATCTGGAGCAACTCACTTTATGGGCTTCACCTCTCTTTCCTGATCCTTTCATTGTCATTGCTGGCCAGTCTACCATGGTGTTCGTCTACGGCTTAGCCTGGCACGAAGGAGCACAGCTTGCTTGCATACCTGACTGGAGGCTGATTCCGTGGTGCAGAGCTGGCGAGCAGAACTATAATTAAGTCAACTGGACGTTCTGAAATAGTCCTGGTGAAAATCAGGTGGTAACCTCGTGCTGATCTGGGGATATTTTGGGGTAGGAAAAATTCATTTAAAATGCACTATTGTCAAGACCTGTGGTTTTTGAGTGTTTACGTCCTTTGTTTTTGTTTGGTTTTGTTTTTCTCTCTCCAGGCCTACTGGAAAAGGATGAATCAGCTTTTGCAAGCGCTGAATCAGAAGCTAGCAACCCTTAGCCATGGGCAGGAAGGAATAGTCAAGATCAATGCTGCTGTTTCTGACAAGCTGGTTGCCTTTAAAAGTAAACCGCCATCCATTCAGAGGGAAATCCTGACCGTCTGTAGTGACCCCTACACTCTGGCTCAGCAACTAACCCATGTGGAATTGGTAAGTGCAGCGTCAAAGGTGGCATTTGAAAGCCCGGCCGCAGGGGTGCAGTCGAAACCCAAGTGAAATGCAGACGCTGCTGCAGCTTAGTTAGCACAGTATCCTACTGCAGGAGGAAGCATGGTTAATGGATTAGAGCAGGGTAATGTGAAAGGTTAACCGGTTAACTGGTAAGCACTGCCCTTAACCTGGTTCTGGTTAACCACTGGGGGCTGGAGAAGCTCCCCACCCGCCATGGGTAGGAGGGGTCTTCCAGCCCCATTGGGCTCACCCAGACAGGTAGGGTTGCCAGGTGTCCGGTTTTCACCCAGACAGTCCGTTATTTGTGGTCCTTGTCTGGTAAAAAAAAAAACATGTAAAATGTCCGGTATTTTCTGTTTTTCTTGGATGGAAGGCCGGCGGGGACATCCTTCCCCTGCCGCGTTTGGTGGGGGCAGGAGGAGTGAGGAGCAAGGAGATTCTTAAAGGCACAGCGACCTTTTTTTTTTGTTCTCCGGTTCAACAAGTTTAGACTCCTGGGGTTTTTATTTTTGGTTTGTTTGTTTTTGTTTTGGGGGTTTTTTTGTTTTTTTTTTGCTCAACCAAGTTTTTCTCCTGTTATGGTCAGGATTTTTGGTGAAAGCATCTGGCAAGCCTACAGACGGGCGCTCCAGCCTGCCTAGAGCAGCCCCTGTCTACAGTGGGCCCAGGAGGGCTGCAGGCAGAGGCTGCTGCAGCCAGGTTGGAGCAGTCCCCGTCTACAGTGAGCCTGGGGAGGCTGCAGGAAGGGGCTGCTCTGGCCTCTCTGAAGCAGCCCCTGCCTGTGGTGGGGGGAGCCACTCTAACCTGACCATGGTGTGGTGGGGGGGGGCACTCCAGCTCAGACAGGCTGGACCAGCTCCCTGCCCACTCCCCCTTTAATTGGTTAACCAGTAAAACATTATGTTGAACCAGTTAACCGGGATCGCACATCCCTAGTATGTGCCACTACTCTGTCCTGTAACTGTGCGCAAGTCACACAGTTCAGTGTGCTCCACCTCAGTGTGCTCATCTGTGAAAAGAGGGTGACCATTTCTCCCTGCTTCACAGTGACGTTCGCTCCGTCCCACTTGCCAAGTGCTTTGAGAATGGAATGGAAGGCGCTTGTGGAGTGGCTGAGCTCTTGTCATCCCAATGTGGTGCGAGATGGAAGCATTTGCGTTGCTCAAACCCCGTTCTCTGATACGCAGGCATCTCCGTTTGTGGGGGTTTTTCCTTTCTCACTTTCATAGACCTTTGCTTTTGAGACGTCTGGTGGTACCTGTGCACTCACCCAGTTGTATCATTTCCCTCCTCCCCACTCAATCTGTGCCACAGCAGGCTATTGGGGATTGTTGCTCCCTCTTCTGGCAGGGAGGCACAGCTTCTTCCAGGAAGTCAGGTGATACAAAGATTTATGGGGCCCTACCCAGTACTATGAAACTGGTGTCCCTATGCCTGATGGGGATGATTTTTAGAGATGTGATTTTATCATCTTCAGCAGCACACGCACAAAATAATTTTAAAGCAAATTTTAAACTAAGCTCCTGTAGACTCACGCAGTAAATTCAGAAACTGACAGTATGTACCTGGGGTTGGCAAATGTCTGTTAAATGGCTTCATTACCACTTGACTGGCTCTTTCACAGGTTCAATCCGTATGGCAGGCTTTTTTCATTTGTGAGTTAAACTAGCTCCTCTCTCGAGGGAGCAGAGCCACAGAACAGGGGTAGGAAGAGGTGAGTGGGTGGATGTTAAGACCCAGTTCGGGTGCCCTATGCAGCTTCCTATTCTGCATATGGGTAAGGATAGGCCCTGGCTTTTTCTTCCATAGATTTCCTGCCTCCCCATAGTACAGGTTTATGTGGTGGTGCACCATAACCTCACTGTTGCTCCACGTCACTGCATTTATCCTCGAGCTTCTTGATATCCAGAAGCTTCCCCATTGCTCATGTTGAGGTGGGCACTGTTCACTCCTTGACCTATTTTTTTCTATTCATCTGAATAGAAAATAACTTTAAAAAATGTGATCCTATGTGGGGATGAAAGTTTGGAGAGAATATTATGGAACTAGAAAGCTTAATAATCCCATAGTTGGCCATATTCCTCTCCTCAGAGAGGTCTCTCTCGGACACCCATGAATTATAGGATCCATCTGTTGCAGGGGCGGGCAATAAGCGGCCCATGGGCCGGACACAATTTACCAGGGTTAGTCCCTAGGGGGCCGCTAGATGCTTTATTTACCTGCGCATCCACAGGTATGGCTGCTCACAGCTCCCATTGGCCACGGCTCATCGTTCCCAGCCAATGGGAGCTACAGGAAGTGGAAGTCCAGCCCACGCCACTTCCTGCAGTTCCCAGTGGCTGGGAACAGCAATCGCAGCCAATGGGAGCTGCGAGTGGCCATGCCTACAAATGGGCAGATAAATAACCCTGGCAAACCAAGTCTGGTTATTGCCCACCCCGATCTATAGGATCCACCAACTATGTGGATATGTGACTTGGCCCTCTTAGCTTTCTGTAGCTGCAGAAGGCTTTTGCGTGGCAGGATTCTCTCCTCCTTCCCCCACGAACAACTTGACTCTAAGATGGGATCCCCAGTAATTGGGCTGTGGTGCACAAATTATAATGCATTGAAACAATCCGCAGCTTTCGTTCCGCTTCACTGTAAACAGAGTTCCACTCTATCTGCTCCTGCGTTCTTGTACCAGCTGTAGTAATTACTCTGCAATTCATTAGGATGGTGATTTATTCTTCAGCAATCTGAGCAACACCGTCCTCTTTGCATTTCCGTATGAGGAGCAAAGAGAAATGCCATGGGGCCTGCTAATAGGCCCAGCCCTGAAGTCTTTACGCAGGGCAAAATGCACATTGAATTTGCAGTTGTTTGAGGGAGGATTTCAAGATTGAGCCTAGGTTCATAAGGTGCCATTGCTGATCAGTTTATCCCCCCTGCCTCCCAGGTAATTAGTTATTACTATTTCAAAAATGCCTGGGGGAGTCAGGAGCTGAACTCCAAATGAAAGTCAGTGATTCTTCGGTGCCTAATTAATGCCTCCTTGACATTTGAAAACGACACCCATAATATATTAACCCAATGCCATAATATATTATAACCCAATGGAATAATAATATCTAGCTTTTTATGGAAGGGCCTACCAGAGCTACTCTGCCCCCTGCTGGAAGTGTCTGTATACTGATACACCTCTGCTCAGGCCAGACTACCAACAAGATTTAGTCTTCCAGACACCTAGAAGGTCCAAGAGAGACCGTGACCAATCAGGAGCTAGCAGGCCAGTTAAGAAGGCTTGCCTATTTTCTTTGAAGGGTAGTGCTACCTGAGGCTGGGATAGGAGTGAGGTGCCTGCGAACTCGTCCACACCCCGGTGGCCAGGTCAGGGTCTTTGCAAAACACACTGCAACTAAGCAGTTACCTTTTGTATGTTTGTTTGATAATTAAAGGCACCGACAGCCAGATTTTAAGTTGTTTGTTTAACCAAGTAAAGCTTGACGCCAAGTTCATGACAAGGGCCATTTTGTTCCAGCCTGTATGCCGCACTCTTTTAGGGAGTTTTTTAATCAATGGAACTCAGAGAGCTTTCCAAAGGAGGGTTAGTACCATTGTCTCCATTTTACAGATGGGGAAACTGAGGCACAGCAAAAGTGACTTATCCAAGGTCACACAAGAGCTGGGAATAAAACCAAGGTCACTGGAGACCCAGTCTGGTGTTTTATCCATTAGGCCATCATGACACTCTCCCCTTTTGCTAATACCAAGAGGTAGCTAATGGAACTAATGTTCTATCCTATTTCCGTATATTGGCGAGCGGGTGACCTTGGACACGTGTATGTCAAAGGGAGTCACATGAATGAAGCCAAGCTCAGAACTTGGCCCATAGGGCTCCGTTCATTAAGAAACAGGCTCGGTAGCAGCCAGCAATGGTATAATGAAGTGTGATGCAATCCCTGTGAAATATCACCTCTCGCTTCATAGTTTCTAAATCCACCTGAAATGTATTGACAGACATTGAGTCCTAGAGGAAACAGCTCCAGGGCAGTAGCTCTCTCTGGCATAGAAGGAGAAAGCTTTATTAGCTGTTGAGCAGCAGAGCTCACCAGTGCCCATGATCATTGTTTTCCAAAATGTCTCATTTCGACCAAGGCTACGTTTACACTGCAGAGTTTTTGCACAAAAACAGCTGGTTTTGCACAAAAACTCATGAAGTGTCCACACTACAAGCATGTTTTTGTGCAAGAAAAAGTACAGTAGATCGTCAGAAGAGAGGGCTTTTTGCGCAAGAGTTATTCCTCTTTCTACGAGGAATAAGCCTTTTTGCGCAAGAGCTCTTATGCAAAAAAGCGTGTGTGAACGGGGGACGGGGTTTCTTCCACAAGAAACCCCTATCGGAAAAAGCACAGGTGCTCTGATGGCCATTCTGTCAATGGCCATCAGAGCTCTCTTGTGCAAGAGCATCCATGGCAATGTGGACGCTCTCTCACACAAGAACTTTTTGCGGAAGATCTCTTCCACAAAAACTTCTTGCGCAAAAAAGCCTGCAGTGTAGATGTAGCCCAAGTGTGGAGAGCTCATGCCAAGCAAACCTTTCAGGAAACATTACTTCCTGCTCCCTTTGAGCTTGTGCCAGGTGGGGAGGGGTGCGGGGCGGGGGAGAGGGGACCTAACTAGTATCCTGTGTGCAAGCAGGTGTCAGTTATATATTACTTACAACACTGAAATGATGCTCTCCAGGATGTTTGCAAGGGGAGCAGGTTATCTTTGGTCCCCTTCAGCAACAGCAGTAGTAGGCAGGGCCAAAGCAACATGCTCTGTGACCCTATTTAGCTTATTACCCAGCAGATAAGGCAGGAACAGCACCCAGGTCTGCTGATTGCCAACCCAGTGCCTTCTCCACTAGCCCACGAGCCCTCTGTTGTGAGTGCCACTGATAGGTCTTCTGTGTGGTTATCATCGCCACAAGCTAGTTATATTCTGTTGGCTGCAACTAGTAAGATGTTTTTATTCTCCCCTGATTACCACTCCCTGGTTCCGTTGCAGTAACATTGATTGTTTTTATGAAAGTTAAAGTGGGGAACGCGTTGGCTGCCTAGCACTTCATTAAAGCCCCATTTCAACCTGAGGCCAAAACGTGGATAGTCAAGCTAAAGTCTTGCAAAGCCAATAATAAGAGATTCTGGGTTTTCTCTCTCTCTCGCTCTCTTTTTCTCCATCTCCCAAAAGGAAAGGCTGAGTCACATTGGGCCTGAAGAATTTGTGCAAGCGTTTGTACACAAAGACTCATTGGACAGCACCAAGGTAGGCTGTATCACCATGGAAAATCTCTCTCCTGCAATTGTTTGGTTTGTTCTAGATAAACTCATTTGAGGGAGATGGGTAAAACTAACAATGATTGGGGAATGTGTGGGTTAGGGCCACATTACAGGCCGGGCACACACTTAGGACTTATCTTCAGAGCCAGGCTACATCCTTGACGAGTGTGGTGTGGACTCCACTTTAAGTCAGTGTAACTTATATCGCTCGGGGGGGTGGCTTTTTTACACCTCTGAGCGACGTAACTTATATCAACTTAAATAGTAGTGTAGACAAACCCATAGTCTATTGATGCAGTGAGGAGGGAGTTCATGGTCAAGATTCTTATTGGTGGGTCATTGCCTTTGAAATTCCCCCCTGCTTGAAATATGTCTGAGTCTTAGATTGGCCACCTTCAGAAACCACAAGATATGCAGCCCCATAGTGGTCGGGCCACTAGCTGTGTCTCCTCGTATCTCTTGTAGAATGTGGCCACACACCACGTTAATGAATGGGTCTGTTACAAGTGAGTGTAATCAGCGTCCTCCTTCACTTCCTCCTCCTTTTCTTCTTCATCTCCTCCTCTTCTTTCTTCTCCCCTTCCTCCTCCTCTGCCACTTCCTCTTCCTTCTTCTCCCCTTCTTCCTCCTATTCTTTTCTTCATCTCCCTCCTCTTCCTCCTTCTTCTCCTCCACTTCCTCCTCCTTTTCTTCTTCTCCTCTCCTCCTCTTCTTCCTCCTTTTTCTTCTCCTTCTCCCTTCCTCCTCCCTCCTATTCTTCTTCATCTCCTCCTCCTCCTCCTCCTTCATTTCCTCCTCCTATTCTTCTTCTTCATCTCCTCCTCTTCCTTCTCCTCTTCCTTCTTCTCCTCCCCTTCCTCCTCTCCTCCTCCACATCACAGCTTGGAGCCCACAGGATCCCAAAGGACAGTAGGAAATGGCATGCAGTATTGGCACCTTAGGGCCTGATCCAGAGCCCACTGAAGTCATTGAGAGTCTTCCCACTAACTTCTGTGGGGTTTGGATCAGGGAGAGTGCATTGATAGAGCTGCTGATGCATCCTCAATAAGGAAAGTGGCTTCATTGCCACAGAGCCATCGTTGAGAAATGTTTCCATCCTACCGCTACCAAAAAAAAAAAAAAGACAAGAGAAGGCTAAATCTTGCTGTCAGCATCACATAGGGGGTCCTGTTGAGTTCACTGCTTTCCCACACACAGAATTTTGCCCTTCAGTATTAGAAATAGTGGGAGATGATCTGTTTTAATGTTGGCCAGAGAATGGGCATCCAGTTAATTTATAATGCAACTCCAGTGGATAACGGTGGATATCAGCAGTTCATCCTACCCTCAGTGAAGTAAAAAGAATGTTACCCTGGGTTTCCGAGGGAGCAGCCTTGTGTAAAATTATTGCTTTGGTACTATAAGCACGAATAGCATCCTTCATATGCATAAAGGTGCCGTGGTGTCAGAGAGGCATCAGAACACTATGAACAGTAAAAGATTCTGCAAAAATGTGTTCACAAAATTGCCTGATTGCACTTAGAAGTATCTTAAGGGGACTTTTGTAATGGAAAAATTACTGCCAGAGCTTTCGATTAATGGGGAAATGACATCGGCTACACGCATGGGCAAAAACGGAGCTAGTCAAAGCGGATTCAAAATCCTTTGGGAATTCTCTTCTGTCCTGGGTAGCTCTTGTAACTCTTCTGTCTCCAAGGAAGTTTTGCCAGTCCCTATCTGCCAGTGCCTGAGAGAGAGACTAAAAATTATTACATTTAGCAACTTCTGTCTGCAAGTCTCTGCCAGGATTTAATGACAAGCGAAATGCAAAAGCCGCAGTTGAGTCAGGGGGCCTGTGCATTGCATGGCTTTTCCCGAAACATTGGCTCATCAATGGGATCTAATTCTTATCACATAAACATGTTAAAACCCTAAACTGCCCCCTTACTTGGGTCTAGTTGTAGTGACAGGCCTAAGTGACACTGGGCAGGAGAACCACCCCATCCTGGCCCCAAACAAAATTTAAAAGGAAAAACCTATTAGCGTGTACTCATGTGTCTGCCTGTCTTCTAATTCTGTGGGTATCATATTACAGGGATGGCCTGTCATAGTTGGGGTTACAGGTTGCTTGCAGCAGCAGGGGTCTAATCTCAGTGACCCTTCCAGAACTGTGTCCTGTGTTTCTATGCACAGGGGCGGATTAGGGTTTTGTGGAGCCCTGTGACGGAGCAAGTTGGGGCTCTCCCCACCCCTTCTGCCAGCAGCCCCTGGCATTCCTGCTGGCGAAATGGGGTTGAGGCACAGGGGTTTACCCCTCTTGGCACTCCTGCCAGGGAGCAGAGTCCGAGCACCGGGCACTGGGCTTGGCTAAAGCCCAGATCTCCTGTTTTGAAGACAGCAGCTTGTTTATGAGGGGTGTGACTGAAAATGGACATGTGCATGCAATAGTTTAGGTTGCTATGCAATGTTCCCTCTAATTTTTTTCCATTCATGTGTGGAATAAATGTTATGTGCACCGTGGCATGTGCGGATGTGCACCACCAGGAGAAACACATGCTGCCAGCTGTGGGCACTTCGCTAATCAGCTGGTGGCATTTGAATCTCTCCTGGGTAGCCACCCTAGTGCCTAGCTTTCAGGGAACACTGCTACTAAGTAAAATTAAAAAGAGAAGGGGATGAAAGGAGGGGAGTGAATTTCAGTGGAGAGAGGTTTGGAAGAATGAGGGGTGGAATGTGGGAATGAGTGAAATTCAATTGGATGAAGCAACAGAGGGAAAGAACATCAAGGGGAAAGAGGAAACATTCAGCGATAAATTAAAGTATTCCCAAGGGCTTCGCTTGTCATTTAGCATGAAATACAGCTGGAGTTTAAAATAAAAAGCCAACGCGGAGGAACAATGACATGCAAAGAGTAATTAAGGATAAGAAGCAAATGCAACAAAACATCAGGTATAGGAGACAAGGAAGGTTACGGAGTGGAGGCCAGAGTGTTGGGGAAAAGTGCACGTAATGGCCTGGTAGAGAATCCAGATGAACTGTATCCAGTGCTTTTCTTCTGATGGTACGGCGTGGAACGGAGTACCGTCACCTATTTTCCCATCCCACAGAAAAGGAATGGGATTTCCCCCGCGCGTACTGGCACTTGTTTTGCTGGGGTGGCTCGGCTCCTGACAGAAGTCTGCTTGGGATGTGCGGCTTTTTTTTTTCTGGCTCCCAGCATGACACTTTGGTTCTTAAAGGGTGTGACAGTCCTTTGGGCGCGAGCACCCCGTCCGGGTCCAGGACGAGGGTCCTGTGAGCCCGACTGTCGACCGCTTGCGCTTGTCCTTTGAGCGCAAGCACCTCGTCTGGGTCCAGGATGAGGGCCCTGTGAGCCTGACTGTCGACCACTGTTCACGCAGGACAGTCCCTTTGGGCGCGAGCCTCCGCCTGAGTCCGGGACGCGGCCCTGCGGGCCCAGCTGCCGACTGTTCTTTCCCCTTATGCGGGTCTGTATCAATGTCTGTTCTCGGCGACCTGCAGTCGTCGTACACCCTCCCGGGTTTTGCCCTGTCTCCTCCTCGCAGGGGTGAGGGTGAAGGGGGACCCGGGCCCTCCCTCTCCACCGTGTCCCAGCCCGGTGCCCTAAGTGCAGGGTCAACGTTCCCTTGCACATCTGACGGGGCGCCTCCCCATAACACATCAGCCCACGGGTGCCACAAGGACCCCGCCCCAGGCTGCTTCCTTCCCCCCATGGGTCCCGGGAGACCGGCTTCCAGATCCCCTGTGCCTACCGTGATTCCAGCGGCCTGGTCCTGGGTCAGTCCTCCAGTGCTCCTACCAGGGTCTTGCTCCTCCGCGCTGTTCCTCAGCCAGGGCTCTGCCTCCGCTGTCTGCAGATGTCCCCCCTTCCCCCGATGCCGGCAAGCCCTTTTAAAATGGCCCACCAGCCATGACGTGGCCTGGGGGCTCCACCCCCTTCGTGATGTGGGGGCTTCCCCCGTCACTTCTGGGCAGTCACCCGCCGCCTCCGTTCCCACTGGCCGTACGCCGGGGCCGGGGCTGGCGTCCTTCCGGCCGCCCAGGCGGGATGCAGGTTGCCGCTGCATCTCCGCTCGGCGGCGGCTCTCCGCTCGCCTCTCCCCGCTGGCCAGGGGCTGCAAAGGGGCTGCAACATCATTTTGGGCCCCAGTGCGAGTTTTTTTTTTTCTGGCTCAACAAGTTTGCCCCAGAGTACAAAAAAAGCACTGACTGTATCAATAGGCCAAAATAATGTTCAAGAGATGTTTTTTTCTCAAGATAAATACAAAGGGAGTAAACAGTTATTGCAGTGTTCTCAAACTTTTGTATTAGTGACCCCTTTCACATAGCATAGTGCAACCCCTGCCCCGTATTAAAAACACTGCTATTTGTTTAATACCATAATAAATGCTGGAGGCAAAGAGGGCCTTGGGATGGAAGCTAACAGTTTGTGCCCCCCATGTAATAACCTTACAACCCTTTGAGGGGTTCTAACCAGTGTTCCCTGTAAGCTGTGTGCTTGTGTGACCGCTCAGGAGAGATTCCAATGCCATCCAGCTGGTTAACAGAGCGATTACAGCTAGGTTTGTGTTTCTCCTGGTGGTGCACACTCATCGGTGCACATAACAAAATTTATTCTACACATGGATGGAGAAGATTAGAGGGGACATTGGTCCCAGCCCCCGGTTTGAGAACCCCTGAACTATTGGTTATACATATCCTTTAAATACCAATTCATACATTGAGGTGGTATTGTATAACAGCCCCAGTTTTACAGTGCTTAATGACAGAATGAGAAAAGAACTGAGAGAGCCCTCTTATCCTGAAGCATAACTGAGTTGAAAGAAATATCTTCACTTACTGGGTAAGGGACTAGGAAATGAGGTGACAACTGACTGAAAAATTTTGCGCACAACGTGAAACTAACAAATTTTGGGCTCAAACCTACGCAATGCTGAGTTTACACTCTGCATGCCTGAAGAAAGGACATGGGGTGGGAAAGGTGGGTCTCTAAGCCCCTTTGCTTTGCTTGATCCTGGATTGATCTGAGGCCCTCGGAGACTGATCTATGTTAGACCAGTTGTGTAGGACCTGGCAGTGCCCTGTGCACTGTGTCCTGCCCCTGCCTGTCTCTTTCATGGAGTGAGAGCAAAGCAGATTATAGAGCCCTGTTTAGAGATGCTCCATTAAGGGAGCTTTGGTTTGACCCCTTAAACCTTTCTCTGCCTCTGTTACATGATCTGCTAATTAACGGTAGTATGTAATGCAGCTATCTCACAGGGCTTTGTGAGGCTTCATATATATTAAGTACTTTGAGCTCTTCAGCTAGAAGAGATTCTAGAAGTGCTAAATACTGTTATTTATGAAACTTAGAGAAAGAAAAACTTCTACTGAAAACTATGTTTGGTAAATTTCTGACCAATCTGGCACAAAGCTGTCTTGTGCGGTAAGCTTTGAAGGAGGAAGCCTTTATCCAAACCAAAAGCTGGGTTTGGTTTTTTGTTTTCTTTTTTGAATGAATGAAAACATTTGTATGAATCTTAAAGTTTTGAAAAAAATTAGCTTTACACAAGCATTTCCATTTGCTTCCTACGCTGCCCCATATTGCACTTGAGTTCCAAAAGTGAAACTGCGCATGGGGTTTCTTCACAAAAGGCCCAGTTTTCAGAAGGGCCCGAAGAGATTTGTTAATGTGTGGGTTAAGAATAGCCACAAGGAATAATAATAAAAAAAGCAATGAATGTAAACCGTTTTGTAAAAGTATGTGCCTCTTGTTGTTGTTTACTCTGGAGGCACCTTCGATAGATTGCTTCATTTCTTTTATTCCTTGGTATTTATATTCCATTTTTAAAACAAATAGACATTTCAGCCCTGCAAAGAAAGTCCCTGAAGTACAGGAAAGTGATTTCTATTTCTAAACTCTTTTGGATCCAAAATTCTAGATCAAGATTTTCTAGTTTTGAAGCGCCTTGGGCATTATAGTAGGCCAGTGGTCACCAACTGGTCGATTGCGATCAGCTGGTAGATCCTGGGGATTCTCCCAGTTGTTGCAGTTTGCACATGGCAGGCTCCCTGCCTTCCCTGGCCCCAGGACAGCCCCAAACACCACTTTTGGGGTGCAGCCCCGTGTTTGTGGAGGAGGGGAGCGGAGAAAAGGGTGGCTATACAGCTGTGTGGCTGTGAAGAGCTACCAGCAGGGGGGCGCTGGCTTCCAGGTGCAGCAGCACCTCCCTTCTCTCCTTTGGCCACAGCATCTCCTGGGAGCCAAGCCCTGCGAATCAGCAGATACCAATGTCTGTCCGCAAGTAGACATTTGTACCCCCTCCTGCATACCCCCCTCCTGCATCCAAACTCCCTCCTGCAGCGCAATCACCTCCCTGAGCCAGCATCCATATCCCCTTCTGCACCCCAACACCCTTCAGAGCCAGCACACATGCCCCCTCCTGCACCCCAATCCCCCTCCTGCACCTCAACCCCCACCCTAACCCCCTCCCAGAGCCAGCACACATACCCCCTTCTGTACCCCAAGCACCTGCCCCAGAACTGACCTCCTGCTGAATCTGCACCCATACCCTTTCCTGCACCCCATACCACCTTCTGAACCCCAACCTTCTGTCCCAGCCCAGTAAAAGTGAGTGCGGGTGGGGGAGAGCAAGCGACAGAAAGGTGGGGATGGAGTGAGCAGGGCGGGGGCTTTGGGGAATGTACAGGATAGATCTTGGGTTGCCCTTAAATTCTTCATCTTGGGCATGAAAAGGTTGGGGACCATGCTATTAGGCCCTTTTCCTGTGAAAACTCCTTGAGCAAACGTCTAAGTTGAGCAACTTTCCGTGCCGTGAATAGTCCCATTGCCTTCCACAGAGCCCTCTGCATGCATCACGTTTTGCTTCCGATAGATAAGCACTGTCTGTTGACTTTCTTACTGATATTTGCTTAAGACTGCATTGGAGTGGGAAATGATCCTCTTTAATAACATAAAAACTCAGTATCCACTAATACCCTCTAGTGGCTGCTGACAGATGTACAGATAAACCAGAGAGAGCGAGCAGTGGGTTTCAAACTTTTTTTTCCTCACGACCCAATTGAAGAAAATCAATGATGCCCATGAACCAACATAATTCTATCTTTTGACTAGAGTGTGGGCTCTGGGGTGGGGTGGGGTGGGGTGGGAATGATGGACTTGAAGTGCAGGAGGGGGCTCGGAGCTGGGGCAAAGGATTGGGGGTTCGGGTTGGGCACAGGCTTACCTCCAGTGACTCACAGTCAGCCAAGCAGCTGACAGGATTCTAAGGCTCCTTCCTGCCTGTGCTGACACTTCAGAAGTGCCAGTAGCCAATGTGAGTCCTAGGCAGAGGTGCGCAAGCAGCTCTGCATGCTTCTCTCACACAGGCATAATCCTCCCCAGCAACCATTGGCCTGGAATCATCTAGTGCTCAGGGGGAGGACAGTGCATGGAGCCCCACGGTGCCCCCGTGTAGGAGTGGGACCCACTGCTCACCACTTTTGGGGTGCAGTGCAGTCCATAGTGCCAGGACAGGCAGGAAGCCTGCCTTAGCAACCCCTACTGCACCTGGACACCCTACAACAAAGTGATCCTGTACCTGGCATTCCACGACCCAGTACTGGGTCACAACCGGTACTTTGGAAACCACTGATACAGAAACGAGTGAGTCCTAAAAGGGAAATTCCCAAACTTGATTACAGTTGGATTTTCTAAGGAGACTTCAGTTTTCAAAATCCCAGGAACAGATCCTCATCTGGTGTAAACTGTTTTAGCTCCACTGAAGACAACAGACGCATTGAAGTCAGCAGAAGTAGGACAGTTTACATTGGCTAAGGATCTGTCCCTAATCCTAAAGAGACTGTACTCTGAAAAATAGACACTATAGCTAATAACTTTGCTGAGTAAGCTTCCCTTGGATCAAATGACCTGTTTCAAAGCAACTTACAAAATAGAATCAGGTCGGCTGAGAAGACATTCCAAACAGGCAAGGGAATAAGAGAAGGAAAGAAACAATTATTTTCCAAGCAGAGGTGAACCTAACTGTCTTTTCTTTTGCAAATTCATTTGCAAATTCAGTATTATCAACTTAGAACTGAATAAGGATCTTAACTGGTTAATGCATTACAAAGGCAGTTTCCCCACTCTTGATATCCACATTCCCACATCAACTGCTATGAATGAGCCTCTTCCACTCTGACTTGATTAGCTTCATTTACACAAGTACCCAGCCCTCTGTAAACTCCACTCCAATTCATCTGATGAAGTGGGTTTTACACACCAAAGCGTATGTCGTAATCAATCTATTAGTCTCTAAGGTGCCACAGACTCCTTGTTGTTTTTGTCATTTCTTTTGCTCGCCCTTCTTTTTATTAACTGAGTTGGAGAGTCTTCTTGTCCAGGAAAAAGCTGTGGGCAATTGCATTTTCTGAGCTATGGGAAGTGGTGAAATTAAAGGAACAAACTGTATATGTTCTGGAATGTTGTGCTTTTTTAGACTGATGTAGTTCTTTACATACTGCGATACCATGGCAGTTAATACTCTAGTGAACAAGGATCAACATAAACTGCATTGGGTAGCGTTTGTTGTAGGCAAAACAAGACTGTTCTCTGTAGATTGATTGGATTTGTATAAAGCAACTCGTTTTAATCCTGCGCATCTGCCACTACCAATCCATAAACTCACTTTCTTAACTTCATCCTTCATGCATAAACAAAGGTGTGCATGTGGGTGTGTGAGAGAGATTTGTGGCCAAACAATGGCAACTTTGTGTAGCATATATCTTACCTATATTTTACATGAGTATCTTGTTTGTTATGACATTCAGTGCTTTTCTTTTCCCCCCCTTGTTTCAATGAGCAGAAAAAGACTAGTAACCTAGAGGCCTATGTGAAATGGTTCAATAGACTCTGCTATCTGGTGGCAACAGAAATTTGCATGGTAAGTGAAAAGTGCATGGCAGTATTTTATCACATGCCTGATGTGCCAGTTTGTGATGGTACATAAATGAGCAATGCCAGGGATTTATTGTCCATGACCCAGGTAAGTTGTTCATCTGCATTTTGATAACATTGTGCTCACAGAACCACCCTGGTAAATTACAATCATAGAGCAAAACAGCTGGCATGGGGGGAAAAGGTGGCAGGAAAGGAGGGAGCCTGGTAATGCAGCGAGTGAAAAACAACCCATTCTGTTGAAGCAGCGAGTGAGTAGCAAGTGTGGCATTGTAGAATAATGAACTCTGCAGGGGAATAGACTCTCCTGGTCTCATTCAGGTTCGTTTTATTTTTACTCCATTGAAAAGATGCCAGTGGAGAAAGAAAAGCAGAAAAATCTTTATCTTCGGTCTTCCTAATGCTTTTAATCTGTATGTGTCTGGATCCCAAATGAGCCTGTTCCAATCTTCTATTTATTATAAACTAAAGAGTGAAACATGAAGAGACAAGAACTGCCATAACCTTCTTTCTCTGCTCCCCACCCCTCTTGTTATCTTCTCCCCTTGAAACCGCTTTCTTCCTTCTCCCTGTCACTTGTTCTCTCTTGCCTCCTCTCTCTCACCTCACCTTAACCCCTCTATCTTTTCTGGTTTATTCCCTACACAATCCAGGCATGCTCTGGTGTTTCCCAGGCTCAAAAAAGGCAACCTTGACCCCTTCCTATCACTCAGACTTCTGCCCCATTTCCCTTCACCTTTCATCTCTGTACTCATTAAACATGCTGATCTGCATCCTTGACTCTCTGCCCTGGCTATACCTTGGATCTCTGCTGGTCTGGCTCTGCCCTTTCCACTTTCCCAAGTCTGCTCTCACCATAGTCTCCAGTGTCCTTCTGGCCAGATCTCGTATGTCTTTTACTCCAGCTGCATCTTCTTGGACCTCTTTTCTGCCTTTGAATCTGTAAATCAGACTCCCCTTCCTGCAATGGTGGCCTGCCTTGGCTTTTGTGATCTTGGTTCCCCTCCTACCACTCTGGCTGTTTCTCCTGCATCTCTTTTGGTGGGTGGCTCACCACACTCATTCTCCATGAAGATCTCCCCAGAATCTCTCCTAGGATCTTTCCTCTTCCCTCTCTGTGCCCCGTCTCTGGGCAGTCTCATCCCAGTGCAAACCTGACGAGGAGCTGAACAACAATGACCACAGCTCACAGTTACCGTTGTGTTATTGTTTGTGTCTTTCACACCGTTCTTTGACTCACTGCCTCTCGCTGCACATGGAATGTATATGGAATGCTCCTATTAAGCGTGATTAATATGATTTAATTTGGATATTGTAAACAACCCAAATGTTTTACCTGTTTTAAAAATGTGGAGGAAATGTCATGGAGGAAAGGGGGAAGAAACGTGGAACCTTTCACTCCAACGTTGCCAGATTGAATTGCTAGTGACTCCAGAATTATATACCATCTTCTGATGGTTTGGTGACCTTGTTGAAAACAATATGGGGGTCTCATTCTAGTTACCACTGGCCATGTGTCTCTAAACCCTGCTTCACCACCCAGATTAACTTGGATTGGCAATGCTCATGGAAAGTCTCAATAGAAAGTCCAAGCTGAATGATGTTTGGACACTTTGTCTCCTCCTTGGGTGTGGTCCTTCCAAGTCAGTGCTGAGGCAAGTGCTCGGAGACTGTGGTGGTGAGTGTGATTTACAAGAGAAGAAGAGAAACAGAGAAATTAACAGCCAGAGTGTGGGGAAGCCTGCACCATTCTTATCAGTGCTGGTTTGTGGATTAACAACTTCCCTCCTCTCTTCTGTGACCTTTTCATCAGCAGTAAATTCAGAACAGGAGAAAAGGTTTTTAAATACATTGTGAGAAAAAGTCACAATCAAATGAAAGTACAGTTGTTATAGAAGAGGGAGAAATCCTCTGGCCTCACTAAAGTCAATGGTAAAACACCCTCTAGATTTCCATGCAGCCAGGAGTTCACCCATACTATCTGATAATTTTGTTTAACCTGGTAGCTTTAAAGCTTTGGAACAATCCATCCCTGCAGTCAGCAGTCTCTAGAAGTTGGCTTTCTGCTTCAGGGCCAGGCCAGTGGTTGAATGAACCACCTTAGGAAGAGTCGGCTTGGCTGCATCTGCGAAGAAAGCTTTGATTCTGGAGACTGCCAGTCACCTATCATGCATCATCCAAACTGCTTGAAAAAAATATCAGGCAATAACTGGGCTTTTAAAAACACTCAGGCGCTTGAGTTGTAAAATTAGGATTTCCCTGGGTAGGGCACATGGGCTATGGATGAAGGTAGGGCTGAGGGAGGCAAGCTCCTCAGCCCCGCCCTCCAACCCCACCCCTTTGGCACAGGTCCCGCCCCCAGCCCCACAGGGAGGGCGAGCGGTGCATGGCCCCAGCCTCCTTGGCCCCAGAGCACGAGCAGAGCAGCAACACTCCACCACTAGTACTCCTACAGTAGGCATTCTGGGGGTGGAGTGTGGGTGGGGCCATGCCTGGTGGTTTGGGAAGGCAATGCCTTCCCCTGCCTATGATACCCGCCGCCCCTGGTAGGGCACTAAAGCCTGGCATTGACTATGATTTTGCATATGCTTGTCGTGATAAGTTATTTATTTAATTTGCAGCCTGCGAAAAAGAAACAGCGAGCGCAAGTCATAGAGTTCTTCATTGATGTTGCCCGAGAATGCTTTAACATAGGGAATTTTAATTCGCTGATGGCAATCATATGTAAGTATGGCAGATGCTTCAAAATGGAAATGTTCTGGTTGGCATAATGGCTGTAAAAAGAACATCTGTCTCCTCACTCTTTCCCCGTCTTCTGATTTCCTTGTAGCGGGAATGAACATGAGCCCTGTCTCCAGGTTAAAGAAGACCTGGTCAAAAGTGAAAACCGCCAAATTTTTTATTCTTGAGGTAAAAAAAAAAAATAGAAGCTTTGTTATTAGTATTAATCAAATGTATTCAGGTGCATGATATTAAGTAGAGGATCTTCATAGACTTAAGGTTCACAGTCTCTCCAGAGAGGCACATGCAAGCAGAAATGTACCAACAGAAGGTGTGAAACAGCTACCAAGCAGAGAGCAGCTGGAGCACCCGAGGTATAGTCTTGGATGGAATGTGCCAAAAAGTGGGTGTGATAAGCATGAAAGCCATTATAAAGGATTGCTCAGGAATCTGATCCTGCTGTCAGAGAAATCAGTGGCAAATCTCCCACTGCAGGATCATGCCATGATGCCCTGTGTACGGCCAGGTCTACAATAGACCCAGAAGGTCGGCTTAAGGTACCCAACTCCAGATACGTAAATAATGTAACTGGAGTCAACATACCTTATGCCAAGCTTGGCGCTGTCTTCACAGTGGGAGGTAGATGGGAGCAAAGCTCCCATGAATGCAAAGAGTACCGGTGCCAATTGGGGGTACCCTCAGCGTTCGATTTAGCGGGTCTTTACTAGACCCGCTAAATTGAACGCCAGAAGATCGATATCCAGCGCAGCAAGTGGTGATGTGTCCTCTGGCAACCAAAGCAAGTCATTCCATCTCAGAGGTGGTGTAAGCAAGAAATATAGGGGCATGCAATTCTATAACAGCCCCCCAACAGCCCATGTGCCAGTGCATTGCAGCAGGGGAGTTACCCTGATGCCAGCCAGAATTCAGCTTGATATAAACTGGGCATAATTTTGCACTACCTATTCAAGCATTAATCATTTATTTTCCATTGGGGAGCAAGAATTTGGCCTGACATCTGTATCATATGTACAATGATGCTGTGATAACTACCCCATTTAGGCCGCCTATTTCAAATAAAATTATATGCATTTAAAAATGAAAATCAAAGATACAAACAACCACAATCTGTACATTTAGTTTTTTAGCTGTTCCAAGGGTCACCCTTATAGGGAATTTGGTGCAATTATGTCTCTCCTGAGGATATCTGTGTGGCCCCTGTCCACATTATGGTGACTTCTATTAATCTAAAATCGCATCTGGATGCCTTGATGAATAAGCGTTAAGCCAGATAAATGAGACAAGAAAATTATGATAAAGGTGTCCAGTATAAAGTAAGATCTCAATTACTGCAATTTGGTTTTAAATGATGAGAAAAAAAGAATCCAAATCCTTTCTGAGTAAATATATGGCAATTGTCTCATTTTGCACCTAGCATCAGATGGACCCTACTGGCAATTTTTATAACTACAGAACTGCATTGCGAGGGGCTGCCCACCGATCTCTCACTGCCCACAGCAACAGGGAGAAGGTAGGTCTGTCCCCGTCTTGTGGTCTTGTTTATTTCTGGGAGGGGGAGATGATTAAAGATGGTGGTGAATCACAGGAATTCTCAGCGTGCGCTTAGGATAAATCCCATCAGCATGAGCCTATGCACCATTTAAATCTCACTTCAGACCTCAAAATAGTACTTAAGTGATCCATTGGACTTTTGTTGCCCCTCCTGTCCAATCGTGACAGCCATCTCCACATCCCTTGAAAATTCACTTAGGGCTTATCTGCAGAGGGAAATTGACCAGCTTTGAAGCAATGTAACTATCCCAGAATAAAGGTCCATGCAGGGGAGTTAGGCCAGTGCAGCTACAGTGCAATAGTTAGGCCAAGTCTACCCTAGACCCAGCCACTCGGCTTAAGGTACACAACGCCAGCTACATAGAATACGTAGCTGCAGTCGGCTTACCTTAAGCCAAGCTTGGCAGCAGGAGGCCAATGGGAGCATCCCAGTTTCCCTTAGTCCTTGCAAAAGCAGGAGTACTGGATGCCAGTGAGGGTGCTCTCTGAGTTCAATTTAGTGGGTCTTAACTAGACCGGCTAAATCAAACTCCGGACGATTGAGTGTGGCAGCGGCGATCTTCTGTTTAGGGTAGTTTGTTTAGGGTAGTCTGTCAAGGCCTTAGTCTGCTTTAGCTATACTAGTCTGTTTCCCTGTGAAGCCTGTCTTGTGTAGAGGCTGACTTGAGAGAGTGAGCAAAAGGTGTTACTCCTTAGAGGGGAGTGAATGGCACTTAATTAATTGCAAGTGCGGCTGTGTTGCTCAAAGCACTGTAGGCAAGTCTGGAGTAAATCATGTACTGCAAACCTGCAGCCTGATTCCACCTGAGATACAATTGATTTAACTCATTGTCACCCATTGTATTAAGTGAGAACTGCCCCCCTGGTATCTTAGAGCAAATCTCCTGTGCTGAATGAAAAGAATGAAAGGGTTTCCTAATATTAAATCAAAGAGAATACTGCCTAGATTTGAATGCGCAATGTGCATTTGTCAGAGGAAGGTCCATTTGAATAACACATTCCTTGTTTGGGAGTGAATGAAACTTGAGGATAATGAAATATGAGTGTGTTGTGATTTCAAAATTATTTTCTTCTATCAGCTCTCTTCAGATACGATAACAGAGAGCTATTGTGATATGAGCATCACTGTGTTCTTCTAGTTGTCTTTGTTTTTTTCCACGTTTGCTCTAATTTTTATTTTGTTAATAAATGTTGTGATAGCGCATTGTTATAAACAGAGAAAAACTGTCTGGGTGCAGCAAAGCAGATGCTGCGTTCATGAGCATCATGTGAAATTGAATATTCATTGCTAGAAGAACCGGGCTAGATTCTGATCTCATGTCTCTGCAAATCTGATGGAACTGCGCTGAAGCCAATGGAGTTGCTCAAGATTTACACTAAAATGAGTTCAGAATCTGTTCCCTGGGCTGCCATTGTTGTAATGGAAATATGCAGAGTTGTTTAGAAGAACCGGGCTAGATTCTGATCTCATGTCTCTGCAAATCTGATGGAACTGCGCTGAAGCCAATGGAGATGCTCAAGATTTACACTAAAATGAGTTCAGAATCTGTTCCCTGGGCTGCCATTGTTGTAATGGAAATATGCAGAGTTGTTTGGAAAAGCAATACACTGCTGCAAGATGAGCTGATGAATTGGGTATTAATGAAGAGTAGAGAAATTCCTTGAACAAGCTCACGCATGCTTCATCTAGAACCTGACATTTTGAGATGCTTATGTGATCTATTCCTCTGGTGACAATCACATGTATGCAAGCTGCTGCTTTATTACTTTAGCTTTATTCCTGTGGAATTTCTCTACCACATTCCTGTTTATGCCTATTTAAGACCCAGGGCAAGGAGATTAGTAGATTGGTAGGAATCTATTTTACTTGGGGGGGGGGTGTTCTATTTCTCTGTGCGCATAACATATTAACTTAAGAAAGTGTTGATACACAAGGCTCAGTGGCTTATCATTGCTGGGTACGTTAAAATCCCACATGTGGCACAGCACATAATTCAAACCCCTGATCTTCCTGGTTTCATCGCTCATTATAAGCGAGCTGTCTGATCAGGTGTTATATTGTATTGTCATTGGATCAGATTCATGTATGATCTTGGCCTATAGAAAGTGTTACAGGATTTTCGGCAGTCTTTTAGCAAAGCTCACCTCTTGGAACAACAGAAACCTTTCTGTTTTCAAATTGGACCATATGCTGTATAATGTTTTTTCCCAATTACATGCGGAATAAAGAGGAAAGGGGGTTACATTTCCTACGTCTGCTGCTAAAGACTGGGGAAGAAACTCTGTTTGGGAGCGGTGGGCAAAACATGGTATGTTCTGGAGGGCTGTATAGAATCACAGAAACTAGAACTGGAAGGGACCTCAAGAGGTCATCAAGTCCAGTCCCCGGCCCTCATGGCAGGACCAAGCACTGTCTAGATCATCCCTGACAGGTGTCTGTCTAACCTGCTCTTAAATACATCAGTGTTGGAGATTTCACTACCCCCCTAGGCAATTTATTCCAGTGTTTAACCACCCTGACAGTTAGGAAGTTTTTCCTAATGTCCAACCTAAACCTCCCTTGCCCATTGCTTCTTGTCCTATCCTCAGAAGCCAAGGAGAACGATTTTTCTCCCTCCTGTAGATAAACAGTATCAAATACCAAAGTGTTCCTAAATAAATAGGTCCCGGGAACATGGTGGAGAGTTTAAAAAGGGAAGCTTTATGAATTTTGATGGGCAGTTTGTCTGAACAGCAGATGGCAGGGAGAAAGCACAGAGGAGCCTGAGAGAAAAGGGGTCAAGAGAGTGGTGTCACTGGGAGAAAGAAGATGGGAAGTTGACGGCTTGGGTCTGATGTGGGGCTAACTCAGGGATGGGCAATAAGTGGCCTGTGGGTTGGACCTGGATCACCAAGGTTAGGTCCTGGTGGGCCGCTAGACATTTTATTTCCCGGCGTGTCTGCAGCTCCTGTTGGCTGTTCCTGGCCAATGGGAGCTGCGAGCAGGTAAATAAACCATCTGGCAGCCCACCAGGGGCTAACCTTGGTGAACTGCATCCAGCTCGTGGACCACTTATTACCCACCCTTGGGCTAACTGGTGAAGAGCCTTAAAGGCAAAGTAGTAGGGACTGATGCATTGGAGGAGAAGCCAATGGAAAACTGCAAAGAGAGAGCAATGTCTGCTCTGACCGTGGCGTCTGGAGTTAGACAAGATGAGCCAAGTCCATATACAAGCCAATTATCAATAATCCTCTTTTCTCCCTTTTTATTTTCACTGATTCCTTTATCCTCTGCACCCAGTTTGTGTCATTGCCTTGTCCAGGACGTGGCCCTACTTAGATACCTTTGCCATTGAATTCATTATTAAAAAAATGAATTTTGGGAATGATTTAACAAATAATCAAATCCCTACAATCTGGACTTCAAGTCACGTGATCTGTTGAGTTTGGGATTTCGTTTGCAGCCTTATTCTTTGCAGAATGTCTCAAACCACAGGCTGACACTAAATCAGAGGGTAGATTTTCTGAGCTGAGTGTCTGAGATGCATAACTTGGAACCTTCACTGAATGCCTGATTTGACTTGCAGATTCCCAGAGCATCTGAGCAGGCATGCGGGCTGATCACGTTCAAGTGTGCACTTGATGGGCCGTGCCTTCCAAAAGAGCACTGGCAAAAAGCAGAAATGGGCCACAAAGAACATGACTTGAGGCAGGAACAGCTACTGATGGGCCCAGCCCCTTCCCCGCCCCCCCACTCTGATTCAACTTTGAAAATGTGAGGCAATATTCTGTTCTTGCTAACCTGCCCTGTGGAAAGAGCAGGGCACAGCAATAGCAACTGAACAGAAGGTCCAGGAGACATTCAGATCATACTGCATCTTAGCCAGTCCTCCAGCTAGCTTGCAAGGGAACAGTAAATAGGAACACTGCCTGGCTACGATATGAGTGTGGCTGCCTCCTGCACCCTGATAACACAGATGCACATGCTTGCACGGCAGGACCTGGGCTATGCTTACTGCTTTCCCAGATCATGGTGTTCTCTGTGCAGTGTGTGCCAAAGATCAATAAAACCGCTGTGAAAGTTGAGTTTGGAATTAATAGGCAGCAGGTTTAAAACAAACACAAGGAAGTGTTTCTTCACACAGCGCACAGTCAGCCTGTGGAACTCCTTGCCAGAGGATGTTGTGAAAACCAAGATTTTAACAGGGTTCAAAAAGGAGCTAGATAAATTCCTGGAGGATAGGTCCATCAATGGCTATTAGTCAGGATGGGTAGGAATGGTGTCCCTAGCTTCTGTTTGCCAGAAGCTGGGAATGGGTGACAGAGGAGGGATCACTTGATGATTCCCTGTTCTGTTCATTCCCTTTGAAGCACCTGACTTTGGCCACTGTTGGAAGACAAGACATGGGGCTAGATGGGCTTTGGTCTGACCCAGTATGGCCGTTCTTATGTCAAGGGAGAGTGACCAACTGCCTGATGGGATAAGCTACCATGGATTCTGCCTTGGTTGGAGGGGTTTCCATTTGCTGCCATTTTCTTCAAGGCGTGGCATGGCTCTCTCACCTCTCTCTGTCTCGTTACCTAACTGCGTGGAATATCTTTGGCTGTTCTCTCTGCCTTCGGGACTTCTTTGGCGCTCGTTACCATACCAAAGTGCCCCTCAGAACCTCACAGCCTTTAATGTATTTCTCCTCACAACACCCCTACGAGCTGGGGAGACTCATTTTATAAGGTGAGGTGTGGGTGCAAAGAAAGACGAAGCGACTCGCCTGAGGTCACCGTGGAAGCTTGTGGTGGGGCCAAGAACTGAATCTGGGGCTCCCCAGACTGTGCTTTTTCTTTTTTAAGTTCTGTATCTTGCTTCTTCTGTCTCCTCCACGTGGGTCAGTGGCTAAGAGCATCTTAGTGTGCTGAGCATTCTGCTTCTTGCTACTGCCTGGTTTCCGTGGCATCGGGCCGCATGATCGTTATTGGCTGATGCGCAGCGTGAGGAATCTGCGTGCAGGTCAATGCTGCTCACATCTATGGGCTTTAGCATCTCCGGGGCACCTGGTCAAGCAACCAAATGAGCACTCGATTATGAATGGCAGAAAGGTTTTAGAGGACACAATGGCTTCTGCTCCACGGAACTGACATTTCACCATCAGCGGCATCAGACGTTCTCCCTCTTTGTTTCCTTTGGGTCGATGTCTTGGCTGCTGAATTGATGTTGCCTGATTTTGGCTACCAGAGTGCAGGTTGGACCTCCCTCATCCGGCACTCTCGGGACTTGACTGGTCCTAGAGGAGGGATTTGGCCAGACCAGGGGAGGTCATTTCTGGCACTCCAGCCACCGCCCCACCCTTAGCCTGGCTCTGCTCCTGGCCTTGCCTCCCAGATAGCTCCCCACCTGCCACCAGCCCTGCTGCCCTGCCCTGCCCATGGTTCCGCCGCTAGGGCTCCTGGCCCCACCAGTCCTCCTGTGGCAGCCTGTGGTCCTGCCACCAGGGCTCCTGGTCCCACCACAGCAGACCACTGCCTTGCCACCAGGGCTCCTGGCCCTGCCATGGCAGACCGCTGCTCCACTGGAGGTCACGGGCATGGCAGCCGGACTCCCGCAGCAGGGCTCCCAGCTGCTGGTCCCCCTGCAGCCAGCCTGGCTGGGTTCCCACCCCCTCAGGGCTCCTGCCTCTGACCCTCCACCAGGACTGTCTGATTCAGCAATATCCATCATCCTGCCGGACCCAGAGGCTACGTCTACACTGGCAGCTTCTTGCGGAAGAACAGCCGTTCTTCCACAAAAACTTGCTGGCTGTCTACACTGCACGAGCGTTCTTCCAGAAGTAAATTTACAGTACAGCGTTGTAAAACAGGGCTTCTTCCAGAAGAGTTATTCCTCTCCCCACAAGGAATAAGCCCTTTTGCGCAAGAGCTCTTCCAGAAGAAGCCAGTGTAGACAGGCAACATGAATTTCTTGCGCAAGAAGTCCCTATAGTTAAAATGGCCATCAGAGCTTTCTTGCGCAAGAGAGCGTCTACACTGCCATGGATGCTCTTGCACAAAAGCACGTGGCAGTGTAGACGCTCTCTTGCGGAAGAGTTTTGCACAAGAACTCTTCCACAAAAGAGTTCTTGCGCAAGAAGCTGCCAGTGTAGACATAGCCTAGATGTTGCTGGACCAGAGAGTCCTGCTTGAGAGAGGTCTGACCTGTAGTTAGAAGTGAAGCAACAGGGCCAAATAGCCTCCTTGGAGTGAAATAGGGTGCAGCTTGGCCAGGGTTGCGGGAGGCAGGCTACTCTTCAGAGTGTGGATGCTGCTCACACCTGCAGCCCGACTGACCATGCCCAGCATCACCTGGCCTGGTGGCCTGCCCTCTACCTTCCTTGCAGGGATTCTGCCTGGCTCTTGCATGGATGCAGTGAGGGAAAGGTGCTTCCTGTACCCTCTTGCCTCCATCCCCTCAAGTTCAACCGGAAGTTAGCCCAGTGTCTTGTTTCATTGACCCAACTATCTTCTCCAGGTATGAATGTGTTTATTTACAGTATTTTGTGTTGGCTTAGGCATGAGTAGGCTTGAAATAAGTGTACGCTAATGCGGCTCTTAAAGCCCTGATTCCCAGGCTAATTTCCAGAGTTAATAGACACAACCCCCTCACACTTCCCAGGGCAGAGTGACAGGTCATGTGAGAATGAAGGGTTTGTATGCCGTGCAGAGTTCAAAGGGGGATGTTTGTGAGAAATTAACTCTACTTTCATGGATGCCATCAGCTGATCTGTGCCATCCCCAGGATCAAGCTGTTCCACAGGGAATCACCCTTTTGCATTGCTGATGTTTGTCTAAATTGCTTTGAAATGTTGGACTGTGCACAGCGTAACGCTGTGTATGTTGTTGCTATCTGATACCACGGGAAAGTGCTTGCCTGATTTCATTAATTTTGTTCCATCTGAAGGAAGTGATTGTCTCTCTTTCTCTCCCTAAGGGCACGTGGGTAGATTAGATGGTTGTGGGGGAGAGGAATCAAAAGGGAATGAAATGTGAATTTCTGGCTCTTGCCCAAGTTCTGAGCTAGTGAAGTGGCTGGATAATAATCTGTCTTAAAAATATGACTCTCCAGTTTATTTGCTTTCATTAAAGAGATTCTGAAACTCAAACACACAGGGTGATATGTTTGTATTGGGGACATTATTAGTTGCTCAAAAACAAAAAACAAAGGAGAAAAAAAACAGTAAGGCTATGTCTACACAGCAGCGTTATTTCAGAATAACTGACATTATTCCAAAATAACATAGTCCACATCTACACTACAAGGCCTTTATTTCAAAATAATGTTGCGCTGGAGGACTTCTTACTCTGACTCATCATTTCACAAGGAGTAAGGGAAGTCAAAGGAAGAGTGTTCTTCCTTTGACTTCCTGCTGTGTAGACAGCGCCAAAAGCCAAATTAAGCTATTTCGACTTCAGCTACACAGTTGACGTAGCTGGAGTGGTGTAGCGTATTCAACTTTATCCCTGCTGTGTAGACGTACCCTAAAAGTCCTAGCGAGAACTAGCGATCTTGGTCACTTCCAGGTGGTGATCTAAGTGATTTATTTCCATTCCAAGTAGACACATTTCCACAGCACTAAAAGATTGTCACAGCTGGCACTAAGTGGTAGCCTCAGCGGACATGCTGTAGATTGAATAACTCTTTCCCTCAGGGCTGCTCCATATAGGGAAGGCTTTGGGTGCATTAGCCTGGCATGAGACCAATCCTAAAAGCATCTTCAACTCACGATTGATTGGAGATTATTCCTATTGACTCCCGCCTTGTTGCAGTTACTTGGCACTTTGTAGGATCGGGCCCAGCGTGTTGGACTTTTCACTGCACCCTTTCCCATATTGTATCCATTCTATGAATCAAGATAGTACTGGAGTCTCCAGAGAAACTAGTCTGGCCTTCCTTTGTGAGCACTACATTTACAGTCAAGAAACCCTCAATAACCTTCATGGAAAAAAATTTGCAGGAATTTGCATCAGGTGAACTACATCACTTTAGCAATTCACTCCAGGCAACGCCTCAGTTGGCCAGAAAGTCGTTTCTGTTTTTATAAAAAGAGCAGCATTCAGGGCTTGGGAGTCCTGGCTTACATTTCCTTTTTAATATCTATCCAGTGCGTGCACTCGCTCTTGGTGCATTGTGAAGGCTGTAGACCGGAAAATCACTGGTGACATTTTACCTTACTTCCACTTCACATACCACTTCAGCATGAGAGGGTATAACCTCTACTACTTAACTACATGATTGCTTCCTTGTCATCAGTTCCCATAGCCTTACATTTCCTCAGAGCTATTGTGCTTTCACTTAAGATCAGAGGGGCCGACAGAGTTGCTGTGCCCCTGGCCAAGGAAGCGAGGGTGGCTCCGTGCTCCCAGAAGGGGCAGGACCTCATGAGAAAGGGGTGGGGCTGGAGCTAGCCTCCCCCGCCAGCCCTTTAGCACCACCTGAGTCTCTGGTGGCAATTTAAAGGGCCCCGGGCTCCGTTTTGAATTAGCGGGCCGCAAGGCACCTGCCCCTTCATGCCCCCGTCAATGCTGTTCTCCATTCTGGCATGATGAATGCAGAAATTGGGGGCCCACAAGAGCACTCCAAAACCTTGCCTCTACAGGCTCTGGTACAAAAACTTCCCCCCACAAAATCCTAATACCCAGATTTTGGGGGACCCGCTGCCACCACCCAAGTAATTCCAAGAAAATCAGGGAAGAGATCACTTAGGAAATCCCCTCCCTAAGGTTAAGCTCTCCCCTCTGCCCCAACCTCCGTTTTGCTTGGAGTTGGGAAAAACAGAGGGAATCCACAGACAACAATGGACTCTGGCCTTGTAACTAGGTACTGAGTCCTAAGGACACAACAGTCAACCAATACCGTTAATTGGTTGATTAGGAAAAAAAACCAATCTTTTATTATCGAAACAAAACTACAGTTACAAGCATAGTAAATTGTCTAGATGGAAAGAGCCACCATTTGATATAGATCCTCAGGGAAAACCTCTGGGCTGTAATGCTTAGTTACAAAAGAGGGGAAAAAAAAATTAGCAAGCTCAGACATGATTTCCAAACCCCCAAACAAGGAAAACAATAAAGCCTGATGGACTATCTAAGCTTTTCCCTACTTACAGATTTCAAGAAGTCCGTTCTTGGAGAGAGAAGTGTCTCCCATCTCCCTCAATATCTGGGAGAAACTGCTCTGATATTAAAACAAAGAAGAGAGAGAAAAAAAAAAAACCCTCTCTTCCCGTTTGAAATTCCTACCTGCATTGTTATTGGCCCACTGCCTGACACCTTGGTTAGGTACATTAGTTAACCCCTTAGGGTACGTCTACACTAGCCCCCTAGACCAATTTAGGGAGGCTAATGAGGGCGACCGAAATTGCAAATCAAGCCCGGGATTTAAATATCCTGCACTTGATTTGCATGTTCCCGGCTGGTCGCCATTTTAGAAATTGACTAGCCCGAAGTAACTGCCCGCGTCTACATGCGGCAGTGAAACAGGATTCCCGATTTAAAGCCTTAACTCGAATTAGCTGGTATTCCTCCTGCAATGAGGTTTACCAGCTAATTTGATTTAGGGGCTTTAAATCAGAATCCCGTTTCACTGCCGCATGTAGACGCGGGCAGTTACTTCGGGCTAGTCAATTAGGGCATTAGGCCCATTGCAGTCTGTAACCATACCAGGATGCTCAAGGCTTCATACCTATTCCTAGATCCAACTTTAGAATCTGTAGGGCCGTTTTTTTTCCTCCAACATAACTCAACTGAGTTCAATTTGCATTAAGTGGAATTGGGTCCCTCCTGTACAAAATACGGCTAGATGATAGGGCATCCCATTGGTTGGAGACAGGACTTTGAATATGTATGCGCCTTCCAGTTTGCCCCAGATGATCCCCAGTGGTTTGTTGGTTTTTTCAGTGTAAGGTCTCTCTGGTTAGGTCTCTCTGGTTACTGCTGAAATTTCTTGGTACCTCAAGTGTTTGATTTCAGTATTCCCCAGCCTAGTCCTGACTGAGGCTTTGCAGGAATGTGTCTGACTTTTCATCTTCATTTCCACCAAACCAGAAACCAAATAAATACCCTTCTGTCTCCAAAAAGCGCCTCCTTTTCCCACATGGTCTTGATCAAATTGGTGCCTTTTGCCTTTTAGCCCATAGCTTTTCATACCAGCATGTTGGGATGAATTGGGGTTGCACCCAGGGCCTATGACATTTTTGTGATGCTGGCTGATTAAGAACTAAGCCAACTTTTCCAGACTTTTGTCCCCCTTTCAGGAGTTTGATTTGTCTTGTGTACCCCCAAGTTTCACCATGCTTGAAAGCTACCAGCTTACAAAATCAGACATACAATCGTGTCACAGTATACAATTGTTGAAAAATTGCTGACTCTCGTTTTTACGAAAATCTAAACACTGTGCTTACATGTTAATGTATGATATAGAGCAGTATAAATATGTAATTGTCGGTATGAAATTGTAGTTTGTACTGACTCTGCTAGTGCTTGTTATAAAAGTAGGCAAATATCTAGATGAGTTGATGTATCCTCCCCGGAAGACCTCTCGCCCCAGGAATACGTATACCCTTGGCTGAGAACCACTTGGATTAAACAGTATTTTTCTCTGATCAGAAATAAAGTGGAAGCCATAGTTTTGCTGGTTGTGGATCACATCTTCAGCCAGTGTAAATCTACATTATGAGGTTTAGGTTGGACATTAAGAAAAACTTCCTACCTGTCAGGGTGGTTAAACACTGGAATAAATTGCCTAGGGAGGTTGTTGAATCTCCATCGTTGGAGATATTTAAGAGCAGGTTGGATAGACATCTACCAGGGAGGGTCTAGATGGTGCTTGGTCCTGCCGTGAGGGCAGGGGACTGGACTTGATGGTCTCTTGAGGTCCCTTCCAGTTCTAGTGTTCTGTGATTCTATGACTGGAAGTCAGTGAAGTGACACTGATCTATGCCACATGAAGACTTGGGCCTGTGTCATTAGTGGCAAAAGCATTTACCAAAGGTACAGTATAAATCACCTTGTTTCATCTGAGTCATTAGAATTTCTGCTTTTCAGACTAGAGCATTGGCCCCTTTAGGGCTTGTCCAGGCTCACCAATGGAGGGGAGCAAAGAAGGCAACTGGCCCAGAGCCTGCAGCTGCCATGGCTACTGTGACAGCAGCAGCAGCATCTGGAACCTGGACCCTTTAAATTGCTGCTGGAGTGCCATACAGCACACTCTGGGCAGCCCTGAGAGATTCCTGGGAAAGGTGTAGCACTGTCTGGGCTTTACTAAGGGCTGCCCCACACCCCTACCCCTTCCATCCAAGACACAGGGCAGGGCCCCCCACCGCCTTGGCCAGGGGCCTGGGAAGGCTGTTGGCCCTGCTGGGCTAGTGTACACAAGAATGTGGCACTCTTACTCTGAAATAGCAATGCCCGCACACCAAATTATTCAGGAGACTAACTCCCTGTAAAGACACACCCTGACTCACAGGATTTTATTATTCCACATTTGTTTATTTTGGTGTGACGGTTAGTGTTCGCCTAACTGTGTCTGTAGAAAGGGTTCTCCATGGTCATTGTATTCTTTGGCTCCTGAGTCTTGACTATCTTTAAATTGTTGTCTGTGACTCCACTTGCTAATAAAACAGCTCTGTTGACAAAGGAGTCTTATCTTTGCTCAGGAAAGCGCCGCATCACTGAAATATTAAGAAGCAATAAGAAGGAAACAGAAAGTAGTTTTAATTTATTGCTTTGTTCTGTGTCCATAGTGCCCACCGAACGTTCATTTCAACAGTGCTGTCATCCCCAGATCATTCAAAATACTTTTATACCCTCCTTCCTTGGGCTTGTTGGTCACTGTGTTGCTGTATAATAGAACTGTACATTGGGAAGTTAATCTTTTCTTTTTCCTTCTGACTGAACATTTTCTTTCACGCAGTGAAAATGCTGAGCCACAGAGATAATCGTTGTGTCATTCCCTTCGCAGATTGTGATCCCTTTCTTCAGCCTATTGATCAAAGACATTTACTTTTTGAACGAGGGATGTGCTAATCGCCTTCCGAATGGGCACGTCAACTTTGAAGTAAGATCTACAAATGTCTTTATCTACTCCGTCCTGATAGCACATATTGCAGTGTGATGCCACAAAGACTGGCTCCTACAAGAGGGGTGACCCTCCTGGTTGTCAAATCAATCCCAGTTCCCTTAAAAAGAAATCAAATAGAGAGAGAGAAATATTCTAGTCAGAGGTTTAAAAAAAAAAACAACAACCAGGAGTTTCTAATGCCGAATGAGTGGCAAATCATAAATTTTGTCCTATAGATTAGCTGGCTTAAATACAGAAGGAAAAGAGGCTCCTCTTTTGGGTAGCCAACCTTTCAGGAATACATCCAACCAAAATTGGCAACCCTATACTTTATAGGAAGGCCTGGGAGTCAGTGTTCCCTGTAACTTTTCCATCTATGTGCAGAATAAAATTTTTATGTACACCAAGGTGTATGCAGATGTGCACCACCAGTAGAAACACATGCTGCTGGCTGCTTCCGGCTGTGGGCACTCTGCTAATCATCTGGGTGGCATTTGAATCTCTCTTGAGCAACTGTCCAAGCACTCAGCTTACAGGGAACACTGCTGGGAGTAGGAAGAGAATCTTTTATTTGTGTGGACTTTTATTGGACTTTAACTTGGTGTATAGAGTTTTATTTGGAGTTGATTTTATGTTAATGAACCCAGACCTAAGGAGGGTTGGTTTTGCCACAAAAAGCCTGTGGAGACTATAGTTAAGGAAGGGGGAAACTGAGGCAGTAGGCCTCAACACAACCTCAGACCACAAAGGGGTACATAGGAGGCAGTTACCCCGCAGTTATGATGCGATCAACCAAATGCAAGCATTAGATAAATATAAGAATACAGCTTGAACTATATAAGGCCTTATTTATACAGTCACCATGTTTATCAGGTAAATCATATGCCGTTTGGCCTGGGAATTAAAAATTGTGATCTGCTTGAAGCCTTTATTGATTATACTACAGGATAATTTGTGTTAACCACCATTACACACAGCAGAAAGACGTGTGTTCTCTCCATAGGCCAGCCATGCAATGGTAATAGTGACAAAGAGTTGAGAGAGAAGGTGGGTAAGGAACTTGCAGTATCACAGCTAAATGCAAGGTAGACCAGATTATTCAGTGGAAGCAGTTTTAACACACATTGTAAGGGACTGTTCAAGGCAGAGAGACCCATAACACCTCTGCCATCTTTAAAAAAAAAAAAAAAAAAAAAAAAAAGCAGGGCGAGGTAAGTTGTAGTAAGCCTTAAACCCAGCGTCTCTGTTCGGTCCATTTTGCTGTGACACTGAGGCAATGTCTATACTTACCAAGCTGGAGATTGATCTTCTGGCATTCAATTTATTGGGTCTAGTAAGGACCCACTAAATCGAATGCTGAGAGCATCCCCAGTCAGCACCAGTACTTTTCAATTTGCAAGGAGTAAGGGAAGTTGATGGGAGCATTTACTCCTGTCAACCTCCCACTGTGGAGATGGCGCCAAGCTTGGCTTAAGATACGTTGACTCCAGCTACATTATTTATCTTAAGGTGGCCTTTGGGTCTAGTATAGACCTGGCCGTAGAGTTCCTTTCCCTGACTTGAAGAAGAGCTCTGTGTGGCTGGAAAGCTTGTCTCTCCCACCAACAGAAGTTGGTCCAGTGAAAGATATTACCTCACTCACCTTGTCTTTCTGATATCCTGAGACTTAACGCAGCTACACTGGCACTGCCTATAAATACGAGTAGTCCTGTGGCACCTTAGAGACTAACAAAAATATATATAACATCATGTGCTTTCGTGGGCAAAACCCACTTCATCAGAGGAGATGCCACCTCATCTGAGGAAGTGGGTTTTACCCACAAAAGCTCATGATAATATATATTTTTGCTAGTCTCTAAGGTGCCACAGGACTACTCATTGTTTTTAAAGTTACAGACTAACCTGGCCATCTTCTGACACTGCCTATAAATAGTTGAGCAATTCTGAGTCCATACACTAGAGGGTGGTTTTGTACTGATGTGACAGGATGCTGAATGCAATGTGGATGCCTTCGACTTGTTAACAATGCGTTATGCATCACCTTTTGTATTCTTCAGCTTCTGTGAAAATGCAGATATGAAGCAGCTTCAGTAGATTTACCCTTGTATAAATGAGAAAAAAAATTGCTCCTTCAACTCGTGTGCTTTCTGAATCTCATCAGAAAACATCTTTTCTCTTTTGCTTGTTTCTCTTAAGTTTCTGCCTCTCTTTGAGGCCTTGGGGCGGAAGGCCTTCACCATATGTTGCTTGTCGTGTTGTGATGCTTTAAGAAGTTATGTAAGTTAGAGTCTGAGAGGAAGGGGCCATTTATCTTCACTGCAAGCTAGGGGTGTGAGTCTCTGCTCACAAACACAGTAGTTTGTGAAAGCTAGTGCAAAGTATAAGTAGTAGCGTAGCCGTGGTAATATAGGCCGTGGTAGCAAGACTAAGCTGTGCTGCGTGCATGTGCACCACTTTCAGAAGTGTTTGTATTTGCCACAGCGAGGCCTTGCCTTTCCTGCCACTGGCCATGCCTTGTACGTTTGCTGGCTTTCATTGAGCATCATCTGCAAAGATGTGAATGTGAGCAAGGGATTATCCTTCTAGCTTGCAGTGTAAACATAGCTTAACTCAGAACACCTTAAGCATCCTTGTGCTTTGGTAGAACAGGTTTGAGCAGGTCTAAGGATTAAAAAGGGGACCTTTGTTAGGCTAAGGCTACACTGGTGCTGTACTGTGCTGTTCCTTTCTGGATCAGGGGTGTGAAAAATCACATACCCCCAAAGAGCAGTGGTTACAGTACTAAAAAGAGCCAGTGTAAACTGGCTACAGTGCTGGCAGCCACACTCCCAGTGCTGTTTGCAACTCCCCTCGTGGAAATAGTTTACACAGAGCGCTGGGAAAGCTCTCTCCCAGTGCTCGTGCTGTGGCCACACTTTCAATTTAAAGCGCTGTCGCGACTGCGCTTTAAACTTTTAAATGTAGACAAAGCCTTAGACTGGGAGGTCTGATTTACGTTGCCATACGCCACTTTTGATACAGTGCCTTTGTTATTTCTATCAGAAGATTCTATTGCTTACTGCTTTATATGATCTATTCCTGTAAAGCGTTTTGTACAGAGCTGCTTTCTAAATTCTGAGATGTAATAAACTTTGGACAAATCCCAGAATGGCACTGAGTTTTATGCCGTCCATTCTGGAGCAAACTCTCTGTATAGAAACTGTAAATTGTTTATGGATACATTTCTACTTAATGATAACGCAGGATTTCATGTCGTGACAGAATTCAGGGTGTCCCAAGCCGGCTTTCTCCCCTTTCAGCACAGCATGGAAACCCAGGGGAAGGCTTATTGAGAAAACGCTCCATTTTAAATGTCATGATGTTCCTTTGCAAATGCATATCCATGCAGTTTGCATATGGGATTCTGCAGCCTCTGCACACGTGACCCTTTTGGTGCTATGATGGTCTTATACTAAATGGACTTTTGTAACATTTGCAGAAATTCCTGGAACTGGCTAAGCAAGTAGGAGAGTTTATAACATGGAAGCAAGTGGAATGCCCTTTTGAGCAAGACCATAACATCATCCACTACTTGCATACAGCTCCCATCTTCACTGAGGATGGTAAGAAATCCCTATATATATTTTAATTGTTCAAAATAATATAAATGTGATTGTCTCGCCATCACCCCTGATAAAACCCTGATCTGTGATGTCTCATTTTGACCACTACAAGATGCTCCTTTCTGGCTTTCCTGCCACTTAACTTGCTCATCATCACTGTATCCTGGATAATACTGTGAAACCTAAGTCATTGTTGGATCAATTCTCCACCATGTGTCCGCCAGGCATCCTGTAGTACATGGTGGAATGAGCCCATGCAGCCACATCAGGGACTATCATGAATGTCAATCATACTCTAAGCCAAAGTCATTCTGGGACTGATGTCAGAGCCACCTTTCCCTGCCGATCACTAATTTCACTTCTCCAGTCAGTTCTCCAGAGTCCCAGCTTGTGGGAGTCCAATTTGTGTCCCTCACACCAATGAGGAAACACTTTATTTTATTTAAAGTATTTAAGAAAAATCTTCTATATAATTACTTTAAAATATGATCAAATTCCTGTTCAGAAATTAGTCCCCGTCCCATCTCCCCCCTTACCTGCTCCAATTTGAGATCAAGCTTGTCACACTGTTTCATTTCATACAGGATTATTTCAGTTGTGTCCTGTTCCATCATGTCAGACGTATCGAGTGACAGACTCTCAAACTAGGCTGGATTTGGGGTTATTTTTCCTTTGGATTCTATGGGCAGATTTCTACAACCATCCAAGTTAATCACCCCAGACAGTTGTTACTTCAGAGGCCACATCAGAAGTCAAAATACGCAAGGAAAATTAAGCTCAAATCTCACGAGGCATGACTGCCAAAAAGGAATAATTAATGTGATTAAAGCAATATGTATGGAAAGGAGAGGGCTTGGGGGCTTCAGTGGTACTATATGCAGGAAGGAGGTTGTAGATATCCCAGAAGGGCTGATTTCAGGCTGCATGGTGACTTCAACTCCCTAATTGCTTGCAGACCCTCTGCCCCACATAAAGGGTCATATTCCTGCTGGCTTCATTAGATGCCCTCAATAGAAGCCAGGCATACAGCTCTAGTGCCAAAGGTAAAGTGCATTCCAAAAAGACCCGCCATGAGTAAAAGAGAGACAACGCTGACCCATCAAATAAAACAAATAAATTCTGCATAACACAATACAGAGCAATATTACTCTTGAACGTATTAAAACTTTATTGAATTACATCACAGAATAAAATACAGAGGTGACTGGTGTTACAGAATAAAACATAACTAAACAGTGTAATGTCAAAATGCCCATGAATGCAAATTATGGCCTACTTATAAAAGTTCATAAAGCAAGCTCTATGGTAATTCACCCAGAGTGCAATAGGCTCATACAGATGGAATCTTTAATGTGGACCTTTACTTTTGCACTATAAAATGCATCCTGTAGTTCGAGCTATTAACTTAGACCAGTTTATATGACTATATATGTCATGAGGGTGTCATTTCTGCATTGTGGTTTTTTTCACTCTGGCTGCTGTACAATCATTCTGACCTAATATATTTGTTTAACTTGCCTTGTCTTTTAAGGAACTAGTAGAGGTTGCAGATGAACATGGGGGGGGCGGGGTATTACATTCAGTGTTAAATGATGTGAACTTAAGTAGAAGCCTGGGAAATTGTCTCTTCATCTGTCAAACCTTGATTAATTTAACTTTTTTGGAAAGCATTGGGGGCAGGTTTTCAAAGGCATAAATGGGGTTTTAGCAGCAGGATTTTCAATGAGAGTTCACCTCCCTTGGATTTTAAAAACATTTTTTGCTTATTGTGTGGTACAGTAGTGACACTAGATGAGGAAGATAGCATGTACCAGCAAAACTTACAGAAACAATTATAGTTTGGAATGGTGAAAGGATTTGGGGTTCCTGATGCTGTTTGAATACATTTTTTATTAGGTTTGTATCTGGCTTCCTATGAAAGTGAAAGCCCAGAGAACCAAATTGAAAAAGAAAGATGGAAATCCTTGAGGTAAGAGTTCATTTTATAAAATTATAATTACAATACATATACTACATTGATAGTCAAGAATTAAACTAGCTGGGCCTGAAGTTTGAAACTTTCTTAATAAAACTGACATCAAATAATGTGTCTTGTTGATTGTGTTTGAAGGTGTTCTCAGCTTAAGGGTATAGTCTGCAAAGCTATGGATTGACAAAATAATAGTTCTAATATAAATTTTACATTGTAAATATAAAGCACCCAGTTCTCATTTACACTAGTCTGTCTGTGTGAAGGTGCCTGGAAGTGGATGTAAAACACTGCCGGAGTGTCATTTATATCTACTTTAAGGCTTCTTTATGCTGCCGGACCAATGTAAATAGGCTGTAGATTAAAACAAAGCCTCACAAATAATTCGGGATGAACCCAAACAAAAAAGCACTGGGTATGCACATTTCTTTGTTTTATCTTCATCATTATAATGTTTCAAATTTGCAGGTCTACTATTTTAGGAAAGACTTGAAGACTGAGATTATTGCAATATGACCAGAAAAAAAACAGCAAAAATATTTTGCACTACTGCGTCCAAAGATGCCTATTTGGGATTTAGTCTCTTTCTTTTTCTTTCAGTCCTTTATTTTTGGACTGCTTAATGTGATGAACTGGATTCATCCATTGAAATTAACAGAATTGACTGACCATATGCACAAGTATGCTTTTCGAATTACTCAAGAGGGGAAGGACAACAGATTATTTGTGGCCATACCAAAACTATGTCAGTATCGCTGTAACCTGGCCTTAGAAGGAAACAAAACAAGAGCAAGGAGAGTCATGGTGCTGCAACAGAGAATGGTCTTCACTGGAGAACTAAAGACACAACGTGCACATTGCAGAAGCAGGTGTTTCAAACAGCAGCTTGCTAATCCTTTCTGAGTACAGTATTGTAAAAACAAATTGTGTCAAGCGGAACAGCAATCTGGTTAATTGCTAAGGAAGAAAAGAAGGATTTTATTTTACATCAGCAGTCTTCAGCCTTGTTGAACAATGCACTGACTTCAGCAGAGACAAGCTACCGGTGGATAAAAATGTGTGTATGCTACATCAGCATGAAAAATCATGCAGACCCCACGATTTTTTACATAGAGTGATGTGAACTGTGAACATTGGTTATTTCTTCTTTCTCTGGTTCTTTCCCTTCTTACTGTGAATCTTGGCAGACTTTTCTCTGGGGTATGAATGAAAAATGAGACAAAACACAGATGTCTTGTGCACACTGAAAGCTCTGGGAAGCAAATGGCTCAGAGTCCGACTTACCTCTATTTAAAGTATGTAATTTATTCCCTAATTCTATTGATGCTGATGAGAGAGGTGTTTTTAAGGCACCGTACCTCACTGACAAGTGCTAAAAGGTGGTTGTGTGAGGAAAAACTCATCAGGTTAGAATTGATTTTGTTTTGACTCCTCACTTTAGCTTTGGTTCCAGAGCACCAGGATATTGGAATACAGGGAATGGGGAAGGGGAGGGGAGGAAGAGGAAGAGCTGCCTAGATTTGTGGACTCAACAGTGCATTTGAGAAATGAAGAGTTTTCATTCTACGTACAAATGCACTAAAGTAAAGACATGGCAACGTCCCATTTTTATTCTGACTTTTTATGTGCTGATCCATGCTCACCACTTTGCTTCCAGGGAGATGATATGCTGTTCGGAGTGGAGACCGCATCTTTATGTTTGCAGAAATCAGGGTGCTACTGTAATATAAACATTATGGGTATGTCTACACTACACGGAAGATCGACGCTGCTATGGTCGATCTTCCAGGGTTCGATTTAGCAGGTGCAGTATAGATCAAACTCAAAGGGCAACTTTGTCGGCACCGGTACTCCTGCTCCTCACAAGGTGTATGAGAAGCCGATGTGAGCATTTGCTTAGCTGGTGTTGCATATCTTACTTCAACTTTCCGATGTAGTGTAGACCAGGCCTAAATGACTAAAATGAATTGGGTTTATACCTGGTACAAAATGGAGGACTAGCTAGATCAAAGCAAACTAGACGCCCTTACCTGATTTACTCCCATGAGCAAACCCATAATGCTGTTTGGAAGCATAAGAACTGTTCTTGTCTTTACAGTATGCAGGGGTCAGGCTTGAAAAAGAGACACCTACAAAAGCATAATAGAAATAAAAAATGCCACCTGATTCTGAACTCATTTAATTACAGGCTCAGTGTTGGCATTTTAGGTGTCCCACTCTTGTTTTTTTTTTCCTGACCAACATAAAGGGCTCAGCTGTACATTGCAATCCATGGTAACTTTTCCTCAGTCAAGAGTGAAGAATCATATGCATAGCTTGTCAGAACCACTGTTGGGTTTAACCAAAAAAACCCAAGGCTTATTAGAAACTTGGCTGTATGTTGTCTGGCTTTAGCGAGAAAGCAATACCCATTGCTCCCTCACCATAGTTACCTGTACCTGAATGTGTTGTTTCTGGGTGCTCCCTCATTGGGCTACCCTTGAAAACCACTCCAAAGCTTCATCTGGTACAGGGTACAACTGTCTGTGTGAATTGTTATCCATAGGGTAAATATTGCATTTATTCCCATACTGCTATGCTGGCTTCAGGAGTGCAATTCAGAGTGTTGATTTTTATAAACTAAGCACCTGTAGAGTATTGGTCATGATGACCATCTAAGACACCACCACTGTTTTCGTGTTCTGTCATGAGGTTAGACATCGGACGAATGGTCCTTTTCCTTACTGTATATATCTTTGTAACAGGCATATTACGGCTTCGTTGTCTGAAACTGAAGCATCATTGGATCTGCTTTTCAAAGTGGGAATTATTGTTCATTCCTAAGTCAGTAGGAAGTTATGATAGCTGAGATTCTATCTAACCCTCTAAAGGTAGGAGCTAAAAATATCATAATTGCACTTCTATGACACATTCCAAGAACGCAAAGAGCTTTCCCAAGCCAGTTGAATTAAGTCTCAGGAGAACCGTGTGGGGATCAGTACTTGGGTAAAAATTTTCAAACCTAGTGCACCTAAGGTTCAGATGAAATGAATGGAGATGCGTATCTCCTAGAACTGGAAGGGACCTTGAAAGGTCATTGAGTCCAGTCCTCTGCCTTCACAGCAGGACCAAGTACCATCCCTGACATATTTGCTCCAGATCCCTAAATGGCCCTCTCAAGGATTGAACTCAAACCACTGAGCTATCCCTCCCTGTGCACTACACAGGTATTTAGGCACCTAAAGATGCTGATCGCTGCCTTGTGGTATTTTCAGAAGAACCTGCCTAAATCTCATTTAAATTATTTGGAGATAGGCAGCTCGGTTCTTTTGAAAATTCCTTTTGGCACTTATTTGTATCTAGAGGCATCTAAATACCTTTAAAAATCTGGCCCCTAAATGCACATGCAGGCACCTTTTTCAGTGGCCTGTTTTGCAGATGTGGAGCGTCCGGAGCTCTCATTATCTTCAGTGAACATTGAGGACAAGCAGACAGCAGTGATTCCCATGAGGCACCGAGCACTTGTCAAAAGTTGTCCTTAAGGTTTGAGCCGAGAGATGCTGACTGCTTCCTGCAAGGTCGCTTCTGTGGGAGATGAGGGCATTCAGCCATGTGAAGGCTTTCAAGATCCTGCCCTGATCTCATTGACGTGAATGGCAAAACTCCCATTGAGTGAAACAGGGGCAGACCCTAAATCTGTCAGTTACATCTGTGATTAATGTGTGGCCCAACCAAGGAGTAGAATCCCAGAACAAAGGAGAGCATGATGGCCTTACTTCATCCACGGATTTAACATGTAAGAAGAACACAGCAACAAAAGATTCCATTGCCAGGTTGGGGGATGGTTCTCACTAAAGTTTTCTAATAATTGTACATCAATGATAAAATAATACAAAGTTATCTCCAGTAGTTTCCCTTTACTGGCAGGTGAAGAACTCTTCAGAACAAAAAGAAAGTGAGCTATGAGCACCAAGCATTCAGATATTACAAACTAATAGCAACTGTCATGACTTTGAGGAGTCTTGTGGCACACAAGTCTTTGCCCATAAAGACTTATGCCCAAATAAATCTGTCAGTCTTTAAGGTGCTACTGGATTCCTCATTGTTTTTGCAGACACAGACTAACATTGCTACTCTTCTGATACTTGTCATGACTTTCTAATTCCATTATTTTCAATAGATTTGCATTTGGGACAACTGCTTAGGCTGATTCTTTCTACAGGGAAGAACAAAGCAAGGCTAGATCTGTGTACTTCAGTAGTTTCTTTGTAGTGTAAAAAATGCCTAACCTAGCAAAATGTGGAAATATTAAACATGAGTATGATTTCTCTACTGCAACTGCAGTAATCTAAAAGAATAAACAAACAAAAATAGTTCATCTGGGTCTCTGCAAAGCAATTTTTAAGGTAGCAGAAGCCATATTTTTATTTACTAAGGTCTCAGGCCTGCAATTAACAGAAAGCCATCAGTATGCCTAGGAAAAACTAAAGGGCAAACTGATGTATCAAAGTCAGTGGAATAAGAATGTTTAGCACTTTGTAAAAGATACTTAGACCTTGTCTGCATTAACTCCTGCCGTTGATCTAATCTAATATACGCAACTTCAGCTACGCAGCATACTTACTGCAGCATCTTTGGTGTGGTAAGGGTTGTGGCAGCTGCTCTCCCGTCAACTCTGGCTACTCTTCTCACCCTGATGGAGTACCAGATTCGAGGGGAACCCTTGGCGATAGAGCAGACATGATACATCATTGTCCGGTGGCTTGATCACTGCAGCATTGATCCACTGCATAGTGGAGACAAGCCGTTAGCCTCTCACAAGATCATGCCCTAAATTCGAAACCAACTTTGATCATGTTACCCAGCTAAAAAAATGGACAGTTGGTTGAATGTGGCAGTAAAGATGCACTTCAAATAGAGAAGCAACTTAAAATGCAGAAATGTTGTTCCTCAAATTGAAAATACCTGCTAAGACAAGACCGCTCCAAATCAGTCCAATCTCTTACTGATCCTTTGGAACCTTTATCATGTTTTTATTGTAAATATATTGTGTACTTTTTTAAAAACATGGGCACTGGTTTGCTCATGATTGTAAACTATTTGGAATGGGGCTCAGATTATTGAATATATAGGTTATTTGTCAGCAGAGATTGTGATATTCGTACTATTCATATCACTATAAAAGGAGTACAGAATTATTATAAACTAGCCTTAGAATGACTTTGTTTTAAATTCATATTGGGCCTGATGTGCCAGGGAAGACCTCCCATTCATTTCAATAGACTTTGGATCAGGCCTACAGTTACTGACCTTTTGCTGTTGAAAACATTGATAGAGATGAAATTATAATGGTGCCTGATTGTCAAAATTGGCCCTTATCTTGGGGCTACATGCTACGCTCTGTTACAGAGGTGTACTTCCCATGGGTCAAAATTGGGCCTTTCAGTGAGATTTCATTGACTTCACTGGAGTTACAGCATATTAGACCAGGGCTGAAGTTGGCTTGAGTTCATTTATAAAGCTGAGATCAGAATTTGGCCTTTGAACTTTAACAACTTTTTTCTCTATTCCAACTGGAAGAAGCTATCAATATGTCTGTGGACTGTCTTTAATTGGAAGACAAAAACCATTTGATTTTGAACTCAAATTGTTGTTTTATGACAGGTTAAGGAAAGAAAGGGGAAAATTTAAAATATAATTGGTGAATATTCATAGGTTTAAAACTAGACCAAAAGCTCTTCCTTGGTGCTTTGTATGGCTCTAATGCTGCCTTTGGTTATGGACATACTGCTTCATTGACATCAGATGGAGCCTCCCACATGCATTCAAGGGCAGAATTTGGTCCTACGTATTTTGAGGGTCAAAACCAAAATGCGTTAGTAATCTGTTTCCTAAAATAAAGAGAAAAATTTAAGCCCAGCACTCATGAGCGACCCTACAATCAAAACTGCATGCTGAGCTTCAATAATCTGGAGTCTAGTCATCTCCTCCTCTGAGCAATGGGGCCCCAGCTCATATGGATCTGGGAAGGAGGGTATGGAAAGGGTGCATACTTTTGTAACACCAACAGGCGGAACCAGACCTGGGACCTCTGGAGTTTAGTGCAGAAGCCTCTCCAGCTTGAGTTAAAAGCCCATTGGCTCTCAACTAAGGCTGTAGAACTCACTCATTCTTTCTCTCTGTAAGTGATCTAAGTGCCACTACAAGGGACAGTGAACCAGACCCAGTATGTGTGTGGGTTACATACTTCCCCTAGCTGAGGAAGCTCATCCCAAACTCCAGAGACATCCCAGATGAAACCCCAGAGGAGCCTCCACTTGTACCACCACAGGCAGAACCAAACCTCTGGAGCTTAGCAAATGAGCCTCTACAGCTTAAACTACAAGACAGCTGGCTCTCAGCTAAGGCTGTAGAGCACACTCAGGCTAGATCTATGTTGGTGGAGAAAATCAATGCAAGATATGCAACTCCAGCTATGTGAATTGCGTAGCTGGAGTTGATGTAGCTTGCGTCAATCCCAGCTGGAAGGTCAACAGTAGAGTATGATGGGAGAGCAAGGATTACCAGTGCTGACAGAGGCACCCTCAGCGTTCAGTTTAGCAGGTCTTTACTAGACCCGCTAAAACGAACGCCAGACGATCAATCATCAGAGCATTGACCGTCTGGTAAGTGAAGACGTGGCCTCATTCTTTCTCTCTGTAAGTGGCCTAAATTTCACTACATGGGACAATAAACCACATCCAGAAGGTGGGTTACACTTGCTCCCCTACCTCTTCAAGCCCTTCCATCTCTGCATGAAAACTGGGCTTTCCAGGTCAGGAAGGGATGGGTTGGAAGTAACCAAATGGATGGGAACAACCCTTCCCTCTGGCTAATCCCAAACTCTTAATACTCAGTGAAAGGGACAAGCTCACTGCTATTAAATTATTGTAAGCTTTTAAAGATATGATTCGTACAAATGCACAATTAATATCTTCCCCTAGGAGGTAGTCTGTAAAAAACAGGGAAGCTAGCGTTATGACAATTATGGAAAAAATTCAGCGTCCAGGCTTCAGAACACTAAGGGTACATGCCATGAACCTTAAAAAGCATTGTATCTGCATAGAATAGAAATCTGATTTAAGAGTTGTTGCACTTTTAGCAAGTTTTATGAAATGTGATAGCATCTGCTATTGCTGGCTCCTAAATGGACTCAAAACCATTACTCTACATTCCCAAAGTCTACTGAATTTTACAGGTGATATTTTCAAAACTCTGTTTTTATCCCTTTGCTAGACAACTCCCTGTGCAACTGTGCTTAGAAAACTGGAAACTATGTTGTGGTAGATATTTTTACAAAGCAAAAACCAAACTGGGCATTGAAAGAAATACAGTATTAAAGATGCAGGTATCTCCAGATCACCTGAGCACTGGTAGCTATGGGTTTTTTCCTGTAATTTATTTTTATTTTTTTTAACCCAATCTCCTTCAAATTCAGGTCAAATAGGTATCCCAGTAGCACCTTTTGTTAAATAGGAGTTTTCAAGTTAATATTGACACTTTATTAACTGCACAGGCAGGCAACAGAAAGGTTACTTGAAAATGGCTTTTATGATTTTGTGACTGTACATAGATCTTACAAAATATTGCTGGTAATATGCATACTCTGCCCTGCATAAACATCACGAGAATAGCATGGTCATCAGTATGCTTAATACCTGTCTGTGGAAAATGTCTTAACCTGCTTTTGTTATTATAGTATCCATCCCACTCTGATGCCTTTTTATACAGTTGTGGTGAGATTGTTATGGACCCCTTTTGTCGATTATGTCAAGCTAATTTACCTATGTACAGAATTTATATATTACAAACCTAATTTATACTGTGTTTTAACAGTTTGCCCGAACTGTCTCTGGTTCCTAAATTTTTTGTAATGTGTGTGTCAAATAAAATAAATGAAATGTTGTTGGCCCAGCTGTTCAGTTTATTTTATTTTTATATATTCTTGGAGGAGATGCAGATAACTGTGGATCATCAAAACAAACCGCAAATTCTTGCTGCTTTCAGCCTCCCTCTAAATCAGGGGTGGGCAAATACCAGCTTGTGGGCCGGATCTGGTCCGCGGGCCCCCCACCTTCATATTTGCCTGCTCCCCCGCAGGTATTGGGTGATCGCATCTCTCGTTGGCCACGGATTGCCATTCCTGGCCAATGGGAGCAGTGGGAAGTGGTGTCTGGGTCCATGCCACTTCCTGCTCCTCCCAGTGGCTGGAATGGTATCCACAGCCAATGAGAACTGCAATCGCCCGATATCTGCGCAAGGCGTGGGTAAATACAGCAGCCTGCCAGGGACTAAACCTGGCGGACCATTGGCATTTTATTGCCCACCCCTGCTCTAACTAGACAAACAAACCTGAGTGCACCAGACAGTTTTCAATAGAAATGGGTAAATTGAGAAACACTTCCGAATTTCTGCTGTCTATCTGGGGTTTCCATTTCGTTTTATTTTTGCTTGTGTAGATTTTTTCCAGGAGATTGTACTGTACATCACAATACAAGTGAAATGCTGATTGTCTTGATTACGAGTCATCACACCTTAATTAAATGTTGCTACAAATAGGAGTCCCAGACCCTCAGCTTCTTCTGACTCTCAAGAAGTATGAGGGTTGAAGATTTTATGGTCTTTTAATAGACAGTTCCTGCACACAACCATGTTTCATTGGATTATGATTGTTGTTGGCATTGCAATAGCATCCGCTGAAATCAGGGCCCATTGCGGTAAGCATATAGTAAGAATCAGCTATGGAGAGGCTGCCCAATTGCACAGGAGGTCAGTGGCCTAGACGTCTGGTCTCCTGTCCCAGCCCACTGAATCACACTGCCTTTCTAATTGTACTACTTTTACTTGCATGCTGGTCCTCCATTGCTTTTACTCACGGGAATGATCCTCAATCCTTTTGAGTCATATCACTGACTTCAAATCTCGCAGATCCTTCTTCACACAGGTGATCCTTACTTGTGTGCATTTGTTTCTAATGCGTAGTTCTGACTCCTGTGACAAGCCTTACTGTCAGCAGCTAGATTACTTAAGTGAGTAAGGTTTTGCAGGCTCTGGGTCAGAGACAGTAGCAGAGGAACTACTGAGTGCAGAGGGAGATGAGAGAACAAATAACACGTTATAACAGCCTAGTCCTCTTGTTGCTAGACGATAGTACATTGTTGAGCTGTATAAGAATTTATACAGAATAGAAAAGGGTGACTGTCCTACTGCCCCCTTCCCTCCAACCTGCCCCTTTGGAGGATGCTGGATAACACTGTCGCCATCATTCCCTCCGCAGTGTGTCCCACAGCAGTGCAGCTGGAAATTCTGTAAACAATTTTACCCCTTCAGAAATGTGATCAGTATATTTCAGGAGATCATTACCCACAGTGATATCCTTCTTAGCCTTTGCTGCACTGCTATTTCACTCTATCACACACCTGCCACGAGGCTGTTACAAAGCATGCTGAAGATGAAACGTGCTATATGAAGGATAAGGATCGTTCACCCCAAAAACAAAATAAAAGGAACAAATTCAGAAAATTGTACTGTGAAGCAAATACTGCCAACAGAGTTCTCCTCACATATGTGCACATATGGCTGGGATCTAATAAAGAAATGAATCCAGCTAAATAGTAATAACACTGCTGGCTTGTGAGGCAGTCCAAAATGTGATTTTTTTTTTTAATTTCCTTGCCATGGTTTATACACTTGATGCTATGCAATCACTACACATAGTAGCACTTGATACGTAAACAAGTGTACGCCACGATGGACTGTAAAAACTTTTATTTTCAAGTAGATTTGTATCACAATGTTCTCACTCTGTATCACAATGTTTTCAATTAATCAATTCAATTAATTATGGACTAAATCAAGATATGGGGTGGTGGAACCTTTATCAATGAAGGTGCTAACTACTTTCTGAATGATAGGTATCCTTCCTGCCTTATCCATCCACTGACTTTGATCTTTATCTACTCAGGTTTAGCACCCTTTCTCCTGATACTTTATGCATAGAGGTAGGGGGTGGGCGACAGAACATCTTTCTCCCCCCCCCCCCCTTTCCTTCTCCTATTTATGTTGAGTTTCCTTATCCTCTAATCATAACTCCGGTCATCTGAAGAAGTGGGCTGAACCCATGAAAGCTCATGATACCATCTACATGTTTTGTTAGTCTATAAAGTGCTACCAGACCATTTGCTTGCTGTTTTTTTCTGTAACAGACTAACTCGGCTACCCCGAGGCTCCTCAATCTGCTGTCAGTCTCCATAGCTCCATAGCACAGGAATCCACACATAGCACAGGAATCCTTCCCTAAGATTAGAACTTCTCTGCTTTTATTTCCTCGCTATTTGCAAACAACCCCTCAGAAAAGGCTCTTTCTAGATGGGCTGTTTCTGCTTGTGATGCATAATTCTGCTTGCATAATCCTGTCACGGCTGGTGAAAACATGCTCATAGATTGCATTCTCTAACAGGACACTCCTGGAATACCATAAGCCTGATTCCCGCTTCTGCTGTGCCACCACTGCCACCTGCTGAATAAAAAGAAAAGCCAAATAGTAATATGATCAAAACAAAAGTGACTTTTGTCCCTTTTATCATTAATGTCCCTGTTTTAACAGCTGTAACCGTTTGTGTGCAAGCATTTTGTTCTGCACACCACACACACGGAGGTGCAATGTTGGAAGCTCTGCTCTCTGATACGTACCTTTATCCAATTAAATGAATTACTACATTTTTATTATTGACAATCATATATAGAAACCACTCACCAGGTAGCACAAGGGAACCCAGTAAAGTGAGCTGTAGAAGAGGTACTGGCAGGGCCAGGAAGAGAATACAGCTACTTGTCCATTTTCTTCTGCAGCATCCATACATGTGAACTATTTTGCCATGACATTGCCCTCTGCTCTTCCCAAACTCTCCTTGAGACTCACTTATAAAAAGATGTTCATAGGAAATTGCCACTAGCATTGACTAGGCAGCAGGTCAATTGCAACTGAAAAAATTTTTTTGCTTTTATCCTTCTGCCTTCCCCTTCTCCTTCTGGTGCTTCTTTTCTGAGATTGTGAACTCCTGAGGGCAGGGACTGTCAGCATATTGTAGAATTTTAACATTAATAAATGCAAAGTAATGCATATTGGAAAACATAATCCCAATTATACATACAAAATGATGGGAGCTAATTTAGCTATAACCACTCAAGAGAGAGATCTGGGAGTCATTGTGGATAGTTCTCTGAAAACATCCACTCAATGTGCAGTGGCAGTCAAAAAAGCAAAGTATGTTAGGAATCATTAAGAAAGGGATAGAGAATAAGACCGGGAATAAATAGCTTATTGTCTCTATATAAATCCATGGTACGCCCCCATCTTGAATACTGCCTGCAGATATGGTTGTCTCATCTCAGAAAGGAATCTTGGCATAAAAGTTCAGAAAAGAGTAACTAAAATGGCTAAGGGTTTGGAACAACTGCCATCTGAGAAGACTTAATAAGACTGTGACATTTCATCTTAGAAAAGAGGAGGGTAAGAGGGAATATGATAGAGGTCTATAAAATCATGACTGGTGTGGTGAAAGTGAATAAGGAAAAGTTATTTACTAGTTCCCATAACACAAGAACTAGGGGTCACCAAATGAAACTAATAGGTAGCAGGATTAAAACAAACCAAAGGATTCATTCATGCAATGCACACTCAACCTGTAGAACACCGGGCCAGAGGATGTTGTGACTTTAACAGGGTTCAAAAAAGTACTAGATAAATTCATGGAGGATAGGTCCATCAATGGCTATTAGCCAGGATGGGTAGGAATGGTATCCCTAGTATCTGTCTGACACTGGGAATGGATGACAGAGGGTGGATCATGTGATGATTCCCTGTTCTGTTCATTCCCTCTGGGGCACCGGTCATTGGCCACTGTCGGCAGACAGGATGTTAGGCTAGATGGACCTTTGGTCTGACCCAGTATGGCCATTCTTATGTTCTTAGATTCTGTTTCAATGGTAACAAATACTAATAATTAATGATCCATCCACGTCTAACCTTAGTTCCTCTTCATACTGAGAAACAAAAGGAGAAATGGGGTTTTTGGTTTGATGGAATCTGTGTTTAAAGTCTTATTGTCAAGAAATCTTCCAAGGAAATCTTCATGAAATAGTTTGCCCAAAGCTACACTGCTATGCTGTCCATAATACATGCATGTCTATTCACTAATATTTGGCAGGGGTAAAAGTGAGAAATCAATTGTGCACGTACACTACAAAGTAGAGAAACCAACTGTGTGCTAATGGCCATGTTTGACTTTAGGTATACAGTCTCTGTTCTAGCAAAAGCCATGCTACGCCTTAGTGGTTCAGTACTAGTTTGAGAAGGAGTCGCTCCCGGGAAGCAAATCCCAGAATGTGATGTCTTGCTAACCCGGCATTGCCAAGGATGATATTTCCACAAAGTGCTCCGTGGCAGAGGCACTACGTCAGAGAACCCCAAATATGCCCAGTTTTTAGATTTACTTTCAGAGATCCCCTTAGAAAAGCTACTGTAAATAAGTGAGTCTGAATACTGACGTGTTGGAATGACAATCCAGGTCTAGTTTCCCATCATTTGTCCCTGCTGCCTTTAATCGTTGTGTATTTTTTCTTTAACAAAACTGTGTTGGTTGGAGTTTCTCAAATCACATTGCTGTGTGTGTATGTTGAGCACCACAGGAGCCTGGAAGAAAATTGTCCAGTGCCCAGATCAGTACATGTGGCCAGATGCACCATACCAAGGATTTGCTTGTCTCTGAGACATCGGTGCTAGATGCAGGTTACCAAATGTCATTCATTATAGAAAATTCCATGTGCCCATAGCTCTCGCTTGCCTATTTGTCGATACTGAGCTATTCTATAACAAGTTATACAGAACCAAAATCTGCCACTCTGCCTCACTGATTCTGCAAGTAGTCCCATTGAAATCAATCACACTGATCCATAGATCTTTGACCCCATCAGGAATAAGAAATAGGTGGTCTCAGTGATTCACGTTTGCTGAGTGATGTATAGTTTCTCTTTTTAGAGCTCCAATCAATTTGCCGATGGTTGCAGCTTTCTGGCTTAGACAGGAAATCAATTGTATTAAATATTTTTGCAAGGCCTTGTGGTGTTGCGTAGGAGAAACACCCCTAGTACAAGCTGTTAGCTGTTTGTTTAAGTCTGTCCATGATAATACAATTAGTCAACTGAGACACCAGATTGCCACAGAAGAATTCAGAAACAGGGAGAAACTTTCTTCAGCTTTCACAGGGAATACAAATCACCTAAAGAACAAAGTGAGAGAGTGTAATGTTTGGTCAATTTGTTATGAGGCATTGAGGATGTATTCATAAACAGCGAGAAACAATTTCTAGACTGTACAATTCATTATAAAATTTGACAACGATGTTAATAAATTAGCTACTGATGCTAAGCAAGGGACAGAGATCTAGAGATATATCTATAACTTGTGCATACATATATCATGCAAGAGTATTTAAGATTAGTGAATTATCAGTTTCCCAGGGCGGAATTACATAACATCTTTAGATACAGATCACAGACATGCTAAGTTGGGAGGTGCATTGAATTGACCAGGACAGCTGAAACCCATTAGCTGATACAGTACGAGGTAGCCCTTTGCCCTCTGGCACTGGGATGCATTTAGGGTCTCACAACCTCAGTCCGCAGGACAGGTATAATTTTTGCCTTATCTTCTGATGATCTCCCTTAGCTCACCATTATCACCTCAGTCTTCTCAAGGATGGCACCTTCGCCAGCTCACTCTCATCCATACTCTTATGTTGAAAATGAAACTAAACTGCACTCTCTGAGTCATACAAAATGGAGGGATGGAGCTGAATATCATCAGCATATAGAAAATATGAGATTCCATCCCATGTCGCCTCCCCAATTCCCTCACCCTCCAATGATCCTATATACTGAAGGGGAGGAATGATGTGGTAGGGTCCTGTGTGGTACCCTCAGGAGAGAAAAACAAAATATCTAAAACTACTTTCTGGGATTTCTTATATGGAGAGAATGAAGCCACCACATAGCAGTCAGGTCTGCTCTCCATCCAGTCCCCAATGGAGCTAACAGCACTCCATGACCAATATGTGGTAGATCAATTAATAGCGATATCTGATCTTTAGCTATTGCCAGAAGTTCACTGACCAGACCGGTCTCAGGTGCTGTAACCTGTTCTGAAGCCAGAGTGACAAAGCTTAAATCCCTTAAATCGGCTTCCGTACCTAATGACTGGAAGGTAGCCAACGTGACACCAATATTTAAAAAGGGCTCTAGAGGCAATCCGGGCAATTACAGACCGGTAAGTCTAACTTCGTACCTGGCAAATTAGTGAAACAATAGTAAAGAATAAAATTGTGAAGCATGTAGAAGAACATAATTTGTTGGACAAAAGTCAACATGGTTTCTGTAAAGGAAATCCTGTCTTACTAATCTATTAGAGTTCTTTGAAGGGTTAACAAACATGCGGACAAGGGGATCCAGTAGATATAGTATACTTAGATTTCCAGAAAGCTTTGACAAGGTCCTCACCAAAGGCTCTTGTGTAAATTACATGGCCATGGGATAAGAGGAAGGTCCTTTCTTGGATTGAGAACTGGTTAAAAGACAGAAACAAAGGGTAGGAATAAATGGTAAATTTTCAGAATGGAGAGGGGTAACTAGTGGTGTCCCAAGGGTCAGTCCTAGGACCAATCCTGTTCAACTTATTCATAAATGATCTGGAGAAAGGGGTAAGCAGTGATGTGGTAAAGTTTGCAGATGATACCAAACTGTTTAGGATAGTCAAGACAGAAGCAGACTGTAAGGGACTCCAAGAAGATCTCACCAAACTGAGTGATTGGGCAACAAAATGGCAAATGAAATTTAATGTGGATAAGTGTAAGGTAATGCACATCGGGAAAAATAACCCCAACTATAATACAGTATGATGGGGGCTAATTTGGCTACGACAAATCAGGAAAGCGATCTTGGAGTTATCGTGGACAGTTCTCTGAAAACTTCCACACAGTGTGCAGCGGCGGTCAAAAAGGCAAATAGGATGCTAGGAATTATTAAGAAAGGGATAGAAAATAAGACCAGAATATCTTACTGCCCTGTATAAAACTATGGTACGCCCACATCTTGAATACTGTGTACAGATGTGGTCTCCTCACCTCAAAAAGATATTTTGGCCTTGGAAAGGGTTCAGAAAAGGGCAACTAAAATGATTAGGGGTTTGGAACGGGTCCCATATGAGGAGAGGTTAAGCGACTGGGACTTTTCAGTTTAGAAAAGAGGAGACTGAGGGGATATGATAGAGGTGTATAAAATCATGAGTGGTGTGGAGAGGGCCGATAAAGAAAAGTTATTTATTAGTTCCCAAATAGAAGAACTAGAGGACACCAAATGAAATTAATGGGTAGCAGGTTTAAAACTAATAAAAGAAAGTTCTTCTTCACACAGCGTGTAGTCAGCATGTGGAACTCCTTGCCAGAGGAGGCTGTGAAGGCTAGAATATAACAGAGTTTAAAGAGAAGCTAGATAATTTCATGGAGGTTAGGTCCATAAAGGCTATTAGCCAGGGGATAAATGGTGTCCTTGGCCTCTGTTTGACAGAGGCTGGAGAGGGATGGCAGGAGACAAATCGCTTGATCATTGTCTTGGTCCACCCCTCTGGGGCACCTGGTGCTGGCCACTGTCGGCAGACAGGATACTGGGCTAGATGGACCTTTGGTCTGACCCAGTACGGCCGTTCTTATGTTCTTATGTTCTTATGAAGCTCAGAGGTGTCTATGTAACCTGCTGCTTCACAGTTCTAGCCAGAAATGGAAGATCAGGATGACCATCCTTAAAGGAGGTCATGAAACTCTCCATCAGAAAAGGACTCAATGTTTTCCCAGTAGCCATCACCCACCAGGTAAGGCATGAGTCCAATGCAAGGGCTGTGGCATAAAATTCCTCTAGCACATCAAGAACTTCACAGAGCAGCACCAGCGTATGTTCTAGCACTGATCTAGCAGCCATCCCCTCAGGGTCCTGCTCTACTGTCACAGCAGTCTGCTAGGTATGAAGCCTGCACAAACTTCTCTGCAAAACAGCAAAAGCTCTTTTCTCCCAGTGGAAGGTGCGAAATGACAAATGAGCCTTCAAAGGAAAGTAGCCTAGACAGAATGGACTGTGTGCTATGCAGGTAGGTCTGCTGAGACAGTGGAGATGCTAAACACTGTGTAGGAGATGCAACCATTCCTCCCCTGCACAACCAAAAGCATAGGACCTCGAGAAATCCTGAGTCAGGAGCAATAAGGACATTACTATATTATTCACCAGTGTGGTTAGCAACAGCTGCTCTGTGTATGCAGCTATCACAGAATTCATATTGTCACGTCCTTCCTAAGAGGGTTGTTTTCCATCAGAAATCAGACTCCTCCACAGGCCAGCCACCAACAGGCAAGGAGAGGGACTGGAAGTGCAGGGCTGTGAGAAACTGAGTGCAGTAGGCATGAAGACCATATTTCCTTATACCAAATATGGAACACCTAATAAAATTATTCATATGCAAGCAAATTCAATGGTAATCAATCAGAACTATGCAGTTCAAACATTCACATTAATCAAGTTGACAGAGCCTCTGTTGAAAAGAAATACTGTGTAGCTGGAGTCTATTTAACATCTTATCTTTAAGGCTTTAGGGTTCATTCATGGAGGGGTGATACACCCCCCCCCATACAGACACAGAGGTGATACAAACACTCCCCTATACCTCTCTAATAAATGCGGGGATGACTCAACCCTACCTCCCTGGTGTTCTCCACCCTCCAAACCTGGCTTGGCCCCAGGAGAGACCCGCCTCTCTTGGTACCTGGTGCTGCGTCTTTCCAAGACAACACATGGGGGAGGGCCGGCAGTATCACATGTTTGTCTATCACATGATTTCTGCCAGGTTTCACAACAGAACATGGCCAGCAGCAGCCTTTCAGCACTGTGCGGAAGGGAAGAAATGGGAGCTGCTTCAAGCTGCCAGAAGGATTGGCCGGGGGGGAGCTGGCCCTTGTCTGCAGAGCCCATCTCTTCCCCTTTTCCCCTCTGCTCACCTATAGCTGGAAGTAGCTTGCCCCTTCCTGCCTGCACAGTGTAGAAAGGCAACCAACACCTCCAGGCTGCTGCTGGCCACTGACATAACCTACCTACCACCTGTCCCTCAGCTACAGCACAGGTAGGAAGGGGTTAAACCCTAAGGATGCCTCATGCGCCAAGGCCCAGGAAACTGGATTTCAGAAAGTTCAGCAAACTGGGCGTGAGCGGTGGCTCAGCTGGGGAAGGTGTCCAGGGGACAGAGCAGCCCTACGCTCCCTGCAGGCAGGACCCAGGGTGTGAGAACAGATGAAGAGGAACTAAAGCCCCTTTTCCGGGATCTGGGTGGGGGCACAAACAGGCTGGAAATTGTTTTTTCTCCTCCATTCCAGAGCTTAGCTCAAAAGCAGAGGGTGCCCCATTCCTGCGCTATGTAGGGCTTTGTCATGCTGTGAGTCATGGGCTTCCCCAGGGCCTGACCCAGCCAGAGGCAGTGGGGGAAGGAAGAAGCCTGCTGGCCAGGCGGTTGGAGAGCTGAGCGCTCCAACTTGGAGCTGGTTCTGTGCACAAAGCTGAGAGCAGGATACGCCCTGAAGGGAGGATATGAAGAGCCATGGGCCTAGGAGACAATGAAGGGGTGAAGCAGGGAGAGGACAGCGAGAGGGGGAGCACATAAAGGGCTGATAGGCGGGCAGCAGCGGCAACACATAGCTAGCCACCACCTGACGTCTACCTGTGCTCACCATCCACCGCAGCTTGCAGCTACAGCCAGTGCCAGGCAGAAACAGGATGGCACTGATGTCCGAGAGCTGGCACCCAGCGGGCGCTGCGCTGATGGGACCAGCAGAGAGAGTGGCGGGCCCCGCACGCTGCAGCTTGGCCCCGCCACCAGCCTTGTGTGCGTTCACACACACCCCACAGCACCATCGTTGGCCCCTGCACTCCCACACTCACTACCGGTGGGAGGGTGGCTGGTGAGCAGGGATGTGGCCAGCGGCAGGACCCGTCAGGACTGAGTGGGGAGGGAGACAAAATACAGGACAATCTGCCTGTTGTTGGGAGAAAGCTGGGACACCTACAGGAAGGCTTAAATAAGGGACAGTCCCTTTAAAAAGGGGGCATCGGGTCACCCTAGCAGTGGGGCGTGCTCAGCCCCCCCAACCAGCTCCTGAGTTATCTGGGTGCCTAAATCCATGGGAGTCAGGTGCATAAAAGACCCTTGAGTGCAGGGCCTATGGGCAGCTCAGTGCTTTCCACAGCCTCCCTCTACCCCGCCCCGCCCACACAGGGCGGGATCCTTAGAGACCCCCAAGCAGAGGTCACGTCTCAGTGTCTCCTCCCCGGCCCCCGCAAGGGGCGGAGCCGTGGCGCCTCCCTCACCCGCCAGCAGGGGGCGGAGTCTCAGCGTCTCACCGCTCCCTAGTGGCCGCTGCCGCTGAGGGGCGGAGTCCCGTTGTGGCCCTAGCGGGCTGCGTGTGACGCCATCGCGCACGGGCGGGCGGAGGATCCGTAGATCGCTACTCTCCAGTGCTGGGCGCGGCCGCCATTTTGTTTGTGTGAGGAGGGCGGAGACGGGTGTCGCTCAGCTCCTCGCCTGCCGTAAGTCGCGAAGACGACACCCCCCCCCCTCCTTCCCCATCCCTTGTCAGGACGGGGGAGGCCAGCGCCGTGGTGGACTCGAGCCGGCTGCGGTCGAAGCGGGGCGCTTATCGCCTCAGCCCGGGCGCTGTGGGACAGGCAGGGGGGCTGCCCGAGGGGATGGGAAGCGGCCTGAGGGGAGTTTGGGGCGGAAGGGAAAGATTCTCAGGCTTTTTTTGGGGGAGGGCGCTTGGAGGTGATTCGTTTCTAGGCCCTCACACGGGTGGCCCCGACACCCGCCAGCTGTGCAGCTTACTCCCCTGTGAGAACCCCATGCTTCCTCTCCCCCACACATCCCACCCCAAACACGTCTCCCCATGTTCCATCCCCATTTCCCCTGCAGGTCCACCCCCTTCTGCATCCCCAATTCCCCTCCCCTATGGATCCTCCCGGTCCCACCCCCTCGCTCACACAGCCGGGAACTGCCAGGGAGACAGGGTCTTGTATCCTGACTACATTGGGATCTGCAGAGGAAGCAGGTATCCCGTAGGGGAGCCTTCCCTGCCCAGGGCCAGTGGCCCCCACTGCTCTCCCTTCAGGGGCCCCGGTGCTCCTTGGCTGCCCTGGCAGCTGCTAGGAAGCACAGTGGCCTGTAATGGACCTGGCACAGGCAGTTTAGAGCTGAACCGAGTCAGTAGTTGTGTAATGTCAGTAGCTGGAATTGGCCTAGGGAGCTAGTGGGTGGGTTGGAGCAATGGTTCCCTGTTTAACCGCCTGTGAGCATCGCCAAAGGCGACGGGAGGGGATGAGATCTGAGGGTGGAGGTTGCAGGACTTGATTCTGGAATGTATCAGGATGGCGAACAGCTGGATTGTGCTCTGGACGAGGCCTGGCTCAGATCTCGCAGTGTGAGGGTGGACTCCTGCTTCCCGCAGCTCCCCTTGGCTGGAAACGGTGAACCGCTGTGTGTCCATGGATGCGTAGATAAACAAAGTGTCTCTTGGCCTGCCAGTGGCTTTCCCAAACATGCCCATGACCCAATTTTGAAAAACCCCTTATGTACGCCAACTGAAGAAGCTCTTCTGTCATTGTAGTAGTACAGGGATGGCCAATCTGTGGCTCTTGAGCCACATGCCCGCTCTTTGCTCACAGAAATGTGGCTCTCAGGATTACAGCTCGTTCGGAGCCTCATGCCTGCTTTGTGCATATCCCCCCCCAGTTCCTGGAGGGAGAAGTGCGTGGCTGTGGTGATGGCAGCTCCGGTGAGACCCAGGCATTGGGTTAGAATGGGAGGGGCTTGGGGGTGCCTGGCTCTGGCAGAGGGAGAGGGCATTGAGTTAGAGTGGGGGAAGCTGGGGGGGCCTGGGTCTGGGGAAGGGGGAGGGCATTGGGGTGGTAGGGACTGGGGGGGCCTGGCTCTGGAGGAGGGATGTGTGGCTCTTTGCACTACTATCCACAGCTCTTTTGGCTCTTCGTGTCAAACTGGTTGGCCACCCCTGTAGTAGTATCTTCACTAAAGAACTATAGCAGCACAGCTGCAGTACTGTTTTGTGAAAACAAGCCCTCAATGTAGGATTGAAGATTTAATCTGTAACCATTTTTATATCTTGAGAACACTGAGCCCTTACAACCCTTAGGCTATGTTTATAGTACATACCTTACAGCAGCACTGCTGTACCGCTGCAGCTTTACTCCTCTAAGGTCTCCGGTGTAGCCATTCTATGCCAGCGGGAGAGAGCTCTCCCTGACATAATTAAACGATTCCCAATGAGCAGTGGTAAACTGTGATTTCTGTATGAACCTGTCTCTTGAATCTGGATTAGGAATGTAAAATCCTGTTTAATTGGTTAGCTGGTTAAACATATTATTTAACCAGTTAATCATTTAAAAGGGTTGGCTGAAGTGGCCCCCCTGCCCGCCTATAGGCTCAAGTGGCCCCCCTTGCCTGTGGTTCCACCCGTGCAAGAAGAGGCTGCACTGGCCATGCTGGAGCAGCCCCTGTCCACAGGGGGCACACCATAGGATTGGAGTAGGTCCTGCCTGTGGCATATAGTGAGCTGCTCCAGCTCCCACTGGTTTACCTTAACCAGTAAGCGGGTGAGGTTTAGCAGTTAAACTTTCACATCTCTAATCTAGATTAGTAGACTGTCATATCTGTGTATACTAAAATGGAACCTTTTTTTCCCCTTTAAATGTGTCCATGAAAGATGCAACATTCAAAACGAAGTCATTGCTCTGAGTGGGATGATAGAAAGAGCTGGGATCAAGGAAGTCACAGTGTTCCCCATAAACGCAAGAGGTCCCACAGCAGTGACAAAGAAAGCAAACCCCATAAATCACATCATCTTGAAGTTTCAGACAGGTAAAAGACTCTTTGAATTACCAATACTGATATCTCTAATTGTAAGTAAGATTAATTTAAATTAAATAAAAAATTGTTTTGAGAAGACAAGACTTGCTAATGCCTTTAGGAGTTGGCTCATTATTTGCCACGCTTAAGATATATATCGTTTTAGTGATGCAGATTAAATTGTTTAGTTGTGATTCTTTAATACAAAATATTAACATCCAATCTGTTTCTGTGAATATCTGCCTGGTAAGGATTTATATTGAAATACAATATGCAGTATTAAATTTTAATAAAATGTTTCTCGTGTGTATGAGGATGGAAGAAGAAGGTGAAGGTTTGTTCTCTTAGAACATTTTATAGAAGGGTAAGTATGGGTTAGATTGTGTTCATTCATTTTTCAGGCATCTTGCTTTTCTCTCTTTTCTTTTAAGAGGGGATATAGGTCTTCTGTGTCCTTCCTTTGAGAAAGGAAGACCATATTTTAAAGAACTCATCAGTTTGCTTCTAAAATGGTAGGAGTGGATGTGCAGTACCATGAGATTCTCTTTTTTGTGCTGCAGCTTTCATGGTCCCTACTTTCTGGAGGGAGAGTCTTCGCACCAAAAATCTCTCTGGTTCTTAGTGTTTTAATGTAGAGCACTAACAACAGGATTTTAAATTCTTCAGGATGGCAAATTGGGTTTTAAGATTTTCTCTTATAAGCTTGTGTGGTTTAAGGAGAGGGAAGGAGATAATTGTTGTATACAAGAAAGCTTGGGCTTGCACTTTATCTTTTGATTTTTGTATGTTTTAAAGAGAGATTTGAATTATTGGAGCGGAGTATGCCAAGTACTTCTATTGAGATGAATATTTCCTATTTGCATTTGGATTTCTTAATACTTGTACAGGTTATTCTGCGTACACAATTCCAAAGTAAGGTAATATATATTGGATGACTTAATCAACTCCGTCATATAAACTAGCCTGAAAATCTCTAGCTGTTTTCTAGGGGGGAGTTGTTGTAAAGCAAAATTCCTTCTGTAAATAAATATGCCATAAATGTACATTTAAGCATTAGCAACTCAAAGACATTTATTTTGTTGGAACACAAGTATTATTAAAGTGGAGAAAATTCATTTTAAATATATTTTCAGCCATTATTTGGACGACAAATTCATAAATGAGAGAGATCATCATGACCGGAGGTATGTTGAGGAATACAGAAATGACTTCTGTGAAGTATATGACAACAGGCATTCTCACAGAGACTATGAAAAGAGTCACCGTCACCACCATAGCAAATCCTCTGGTCGGAGCAGGAAAAGTAGTCATAAAAGGAAGCATAAGAGACGTCATGGCTCTAGTCACCATTCACATTCGGTATGAGTAATGTTTAACTTTATTATTAATAGATTAGTGATAAAATTCTTAATTGAATGTCAGAACTTACATTGCTAAGCCACAAGTATCTGGGACAGATATATTTTATATAGAAAAGGTTCATAGGTGAGCCTCTTCCTATGTATATATACTACTTAGAGGAGAATTTTAGGTACGCAGTAAACAGGTAGCACTAAGGAAAATATTTATCATTAGTACTATTTTATCCAAGACTTTGTTCTATTGGCAATATCCTTTGGCCAGTAGGTAGGTTACCTACATTCTCTAAATTCTGGTGTGGAAATGATTGCAAGCACCTTTCTTGCTTCACAGTATAAATGTCACAGTATGGTCAAACAGCTATTTTACAGCCAGTTTGAGAACTGAAGTAATGTACACTATTATTTAAATTTAATAGATAAACATGACAATACAACTGATGTCTATCTTTTAATACGTAACAGACACTTCAGTTCCATACCTTGCTCCTTTCCTAGTTGTGATCATTCATGTGTCTGACTAATGGCTAGTGAATGTTTGTTGAAATTTGCATAAACATGCGATTTGAATTTTTCACTGTGCCCATTTGAATAGTTTCAGCTCTAAGAGTTTTATGATTCTAAGTATTCATACTTCCCCGCTTTTCAGTAGAAGTAGAAAGCTATGTTAGATCATGCACTGAAGTTCAAGGGCTTTTGAATAATTTTTCCACTGTTTCTCTAAATATGAAAAATGTAGCATTGCTTGATAAAAATTTTAATTTATTAAACTATTATGTTTTAAAACTTTTACTGGGTCAGTCAAGGAATTCTCCCTTGGTTAAAAGACCGTATATATACAATACAATAAAGATTATATTTTCCTGTTTAATTACAAGCTATTACTAAATAATGACATTGCAGTCTTAATCTCAGTCTTCAATTAAACCAGTGTTTGAGAGACAATTGTGTTATATTTTCTGTTGCTTTATCACTTGAAGTATTTATCTGAAAATCTGTTCCTTGCCATGTTTTTCTTCTGTAACATAAACTGTGCCCTGTGAATTTCTGGGGACTGAATTTGAAATTGCTCCTGCCAACTGTTCGTGCCCTGGTGCGTAACTGAATGCCTGAATATCTCCCTGCTGAATGAATTGCGTATTCTGCCCTGAATTCACTCTGATATATTGATTGGCTGGACGATCTTGGTGCCGTTTCCAGAAGAGTCACCGAAGGAAAGGATCCAGGAGTGTAGAGGATGATGAGGAGGGTCACCTGGTCTGTGAAAGTGGAGACGTACTAAGAGCAAGATGTATAGAACATTTTTCAACCCTTTTTTTAAAAAAGCTTTTCAGCAGAAACTCTGTTTAGAATAGTATGTCAGAGGAGGGGGGCAAAAGAAATCTTCATTGTTCTTTGTTTTGTTCTTTTGTGCTTTTTGTTCTTTTGCATATCTTTTCTGTAAAATTTAAATACTGTTATTCAAAAGTTCCAAAGTAGTAAATGAAACTTGAGATTAGAACAAGAGATAGTTGTTAGCTAATTGTTTCCATGACACTTGTCCAATAACGTAACATATTCAGATGCTGAGATTTAAATTTAATTATGCTTTTATAATGGCACATTTTATAATCTTACATGAATAGCTTTCATCATTGGTTCTGTAGGTCAGTAATTGTTCTAACTTGTGTTTTGTTCTTTTTAGATGAAATTATTACCACTTTAGGAGAAGGGGGCATTTGGAAAAGTAGTGGAATGCATTGATCACAATATGTAAGTACTAGTCATCATCTTAAAGACACTGTAACAACAAAAACTCTAGGTTGGGATCAGACATGGTAGTTCAGAAGTTATATGCCCAGTGGCAGTATTGTAGCCAATGAGGTTAATTCGAAGCGTGATTATTGCTTTGACACAAAATACAGTTTCAGATAACATGTAACATGCTGTCATTCTGAGGAGTCGTCGTTGTGTTTATCAATATTGAGGAGACGTCACATCTAAAATCTAGTCCCACTTAAAAAATAAATGTATTTTCAGGTACTATTGCATCTGCTGCTGAGCTTGCCTATCAATTTGTTATTGGTTATTCAGTTATAATTTACTGTCTTCTAACTGTTTTCTTTATTCTTTTGCAATGCAAAAGATGCACACAGCACTTAAAACATTTGGGAAACAGTGAAATTGTGGTTATATACAAAATGCTGGCCAGTGCACAGAATAAACAAACTGAAAAATATTTGAAAAAATGTTCCTAGTTATAGAATATTTCTTGGGTTTTTTTGTTTCTCAGCATAAGCTTGTTCTGTGGTGCAAGCAGTGTTTCCTTCAGAAGTAGCCTGGTTTATAATATTTAACAATACTTTTTTAAAAGTATAATGCAAACATCAGCTATACAGTAGCTCCTCATTAATTGCCAGGCAGATAACTATTATTATCATCTCCATTTCACAGACAAGCAAAATGAAATACAGGTGATGCGATCCTTCATTTCTTGTGCTCCCACAAAATGTTGACGTTGGGAGTATTGGGTATGCAAGGGAATGTGGAATTAAACTCGGAGAAATTGCCTTAGATAGCGCCATACAGTGAGCAAGCCACATTATTATTGCTAGTGCTTACGAATTTGAGACTAAGTTTCTAGCTCTTAGCTATTTATTCACAGTCCACTAGATCAGTCGTTCCCAATAGTGATGGAAGAGACTAGTTGACTACTGATTCTCCTCTATCAGAGAGAGGTAGCAAGCGGGACAGAGCAGGGGTTGGTGCTGGGGAGGAGCTGGGGGCAGGGGAGGTAGAGGCACAGTGGGAAATGGCACGAGTAGGGACTAAAGTAGTCTCCACTCGCACTGCTTCTGCTGCGATTCTGCTTTTGAAATGTACCAGAGCCCCAACAATGCTCTTGTACATTTCAAAAGCAGAAGCCCTGCAGGGAGCAGGGGGCCAGCGGAGGACTCCCCTGCTGGCCCCACTATCCCTGTGGGGCTTCCTTTTGAAATGTACAAAATCCCCGCTAGGGTCTTGTACATTTCAAAGGCTGAGGCGCTGCAGGGAGCGCGGGGCCAGCAGGGTCCCCCGCTGGTCCTGCGCTTCCTTCAGGGCTTCCACTTTTGAACTCTTGCTACAGTTCAAAGGTGGAAGTGCCCTTGTAGACTAATCGAATAGTGGATGGGAACCCCATCAACTATTCAGTTAGTTAATTAATCTAAATTTAACATCCCTAGTTCCCAACCTTTTTTTATACCACAGACTGGAAAACCCATTCACAAACTTTTGGCAGACCAGCAACATTGTATTTGAATATTTGCATGTTTGTTCTGCAAATAACAAACATGCAAATAAAATGTTACTAATCTTCCAAAAGTCCTGGCCCCCAGAGCCACCACTGCAGCTAGAGCCAGCTGTTCGCAGTGACTCTGAGAGCTGGGGCTAGGGTACACCTCAGCCCCCCTGAACCTCTCAGTGGCAGCCCTAACTCCTAGAGCCCCCCACCCCTCCACTATCCCCCAGTGCCAGCCATTGACTCCATAGTCCCTTGCACCCAGCCTCCTGCCCTCAGAGCCCCCCAGTGCCAGCCCCCATTCTAAATGCCTCAGTGCCAGCTTCCCGCCCCTTAGAGCCCCCCCACTAGGCCTCCCCAGTGCCAGCATCCTTTTTTTCCAGAGCTCCACTGCATCCAAGCCCCCAGAAATCCACCTCCATTGTCAGCTCCCCACCCCTTAAAACTCCCCAGTACTAGCCGTGCCTCCAGAACCCCCCCAGAATTAGCTTTTCCTCCAGTGCCAGCCCTATACCCCTTAGAACTCCCCAGGACTAGCCCCTGTCCCATAGCTCCCTCGTATTAGTTTTTCCCTTAGAGCCCTCCACTGTCAGCCCCCCATCGCAAGAGGACCCCAGCACTAGCCTGGCCCTGGAGCTCCCAGTGCCTGCCCTGCCCCCTTCATCTAGCCCTATGCTGCCTCCCAGCCACCAGCTGAGCACTGCTGCCCAGGTCACAGCTGCTCTAAGGCTGCTGTGCCGGCCTCCGTGTGGCACTCTCGCCGCGCAGCAAATCACTCTTCTATGTCTGGGGGAAGACCTCGTCTGGTGCTTGTTGGACACGCCTCTCCCAACAGCCATGGCAGGAGGGAAGGCATTGGGTGCTGTACCCCAGCTCTGGCCCCCAGAGCTGCCATGACCCAGCCGCCAGTGGTTCACGGACCAGGACCAGTTTGTGGACTGGCAGTTGGGAACTGCTGCACTAGATCATAGTGGTTTTTAACACATGATCCTCTTACAGACCCACATTAAGACAGTGTCTTTCTTCCTGATATTGTACATCAGGGAGATGGCTTTTGATTTAAAAAAAAAAATAATCCCCTCCTTCCTTCTTCGACTATAGGGTCATTTCAACATTGTACTTAAAACTGCAGATTAAAGTAATTAACCATGTGTTTTATATCTCCTGTTCCCCTGACATTGTTATAGTTGATTTCTTCTTTTCCTTTTGATGGTTTGTTCATGCTGTCATTTGACTAATCCTTTTTAGGATCTTGGTGTCACATTGTAAATGAGTTTTAAATCATTACCATTCAACTAATCAACTGGAGAGACAACATTGTCTGAATGAGAGAGGGTGAATTCCTTGGATCTGTGCTTAGCTCTAAGCAAAACAACATTACAATGTTAACATAAAATGAAAAACTTGCATATTTATCAAATTACAATAGTGGGAAACATGCCTTTAGTCTTAAACATAAGCTAATTTTTATGCCCGTCAAAGTTAATTTTCACTGCTACCAGCAAGGACAACAGAAATCAGCAAGAATAAAGTGGTTTAAATTGCAAAGAAACTTTTTGCGCTACTCTGTCTCTTTGGAAATGAAGACCCCCTATTCCATATTTTTGACACTTTGAGACTAGACTAATGTAACATGTGCTGCTTGAGGCAATATCTCCAGGCCATCTGCAAACCGAGTCTAGTGTAAAACCTACTTTCCTGCTGATTAATCAGAGCTCCTGTTAAAAACCATATAATGCTTGTCCTGCCTTCAAAAGTGCTAAAATTAAATGGCCAAAAAACAATCTGCAATTCTTTGGTGCCCACAATGTTTCAGTGTCTCTGGTGGTCATGGTGAATTAAAATTTTAGATATTTGTTTGCGAACTAATGTAGTTATCTTTATTTCAAAGGAGAGGAATGCATGTAGCAGTTAAAATTGTGAAAAATGTTAGTCGGTACCGTGAAGCAGCACGTTCAGAAATACAGGTATTGGAGTATTTAAACACCATGGATCCCAGCAGCACATTGTAAGTATAAACATGAAATACAAGTCAAAGAGTTAAGGATTTGCAGAATGAGCCATATATGATTTGAGTATTCATTTGACTTTTTTTTTTTTTTTTAAAGCCGCTGTGTCCAGATGCTGGAATGGTTTGATCATCATGGTCATGTTTGCATTGTATTTGAGCTGCTGGGACTTAGTACCTATGACTTTATTAAAGAAAACAGCTTTTTGCCATTTCATATTAATGACATAAGACAGATGGCATATCAGATTTGCCAGTCTATAAATTGTAAGTATATTTAATATTTTCATTAATGTCTGCATGTATGTCTAAAAATTTTTAGTAAATGTATTAAATATTGATTTGCATTTTCTCCTTCTCTTGTAGTTTTACATCATAATAAGTTGACTCATACAGATCTGAAGCCTGAAAATATTTTGTTTGTGGAGTCTGACTACGTAGTAAAGTACAACTGTAAAATGGTAAATGTACATCTTTTCAACATGGCGATGCGGTGCGGTGTCACTGTCTTTTTAAGACATACTTGTTAGGTCCTTGTCAAAAAAACTCTCTTGATGTTGAGAATCTTTGTCGTCCATCTCTCCCATTTTCAGAAGGACTAGAGACACTAGTGATGATGCCTCAGATTTACTTGACCTTTTAACTTAGTTATGGTATGGAGAACAGTTTGGCATTGTTAGTCAGTGATGTTCTGACAGTTGACTAGAACAGATGTATGTGCTAGCTTTTTCTGTATCTGTGAAGTGATGTTACTCCAGTGGGCCCTGACCAAGAAGGGAGAGGGTTGCTTTCCATTTTTTGCTGAGATGCAGAAAGTAGGATTAGGGTAACTGCTTGTCTGCCTAGTAACTTCATGTAGGTTAACATGTTCTATTATGTTGGTCCTGCTTTCTTAATGTGCATGTATTGCTTATGGAAATAGTGAAGTAATGTGGGCTTTTCTGCCCTTGATTTGTGGACAAGACTCAGTTCTGATTCAGTTTCTTTAGAGCTAAAGTGGGTGCTGTCTCTATCGGCAGGTACCAGAGACTTAAGGGAGTGGATAAGGATTTCCTGGACAAGAGGCGTAATATTAAGGATAAACAGATGAAAGGGCAGAAGTAACATGTGCCTTTTTTGTTGTTTGATTTTGTCAATAAGGCTTGCAATTTTTGATCCTCTTTTTTTGAATGTTCAGATGACATGAGTAAGAGGGCTTTTTTACTTGCATCTTAGCGAGAAGGCTTTGTAATTTTATTTTGGATGTGGATTTTACCACAGCTGTCCATACCTTGTGTCATATTCAGATTGACTTGTTATGCACTATACCAGGAGATGCTCTAATGACCACTTGGGGTACGTCTACACTACAGAGGAAGATCAAAGCTGCTGCTGTTGATCTTCTAGGGTTCAAATTTAGCGGTCTAGTTAAGACAGCTAATTCGAAGTGAGAGGGGCACTCCGGTCGATACCGGTAACCTTGCTTTCACAAGGAGTAAGGGAAGTCGAAGAAAGAGTGTTCTTCCTTCGACTTCCTGCAGGGTGGGTAGCACCAAAAGCTGAGTTAAGCTTCTTCGACTTCAGCTGCGCATTTAACGTTGCTGAAGTTGCGTATCTTAATTCAACTTTGTCCCATAGTGTAGACATACCCTTAGTCAGCAGCACCTCTCTCAGCAAGCAAATTGTTTGTGCTCTAAAGATTGCACTGGCTTCTGATTAAGTCACAGTTCATCTGAAGCCATTGATCTATAAATCCCTTTGTAGTTTGGGTCATGCATTCTTTAGAAACCTCTTTATGCACATGTCTTACTAGTTGGTTGAGTGTAATAGAAACATTGTAGAAACAAAATATTAAGAAATGTTCAGCTGAGAAAAAATTTTCAACAGAAGATGTTTGATTTTGGAATTTCGATTTGTGCACACGTGCAAGTGCACTGAGCTTCCATGTAACAAAGCCCATATTTGCTAACTTTCAGGGTAAGCTGCAAAGTTTGTTCCTTTTGCTTTGTGTATTGTGGAATTTTTCGTTTTGCCTTTTTTAGAGTTGGGCTGAATGGGAGTGAATGTAGAGACAAAGTGCAGTTTTATAGGGCTGGACTGGAAGTTTATCTGTAATTAGGTCACCTGGAAATCTGCAGGTATTTTAAAATTATATGTGTATGAACATAAAGCTTTAAATAAATATATTTATTAAGAAAATGTAACAAATGTGCATTTTGATTGTTACAGAAGCGGGATGAACGTACACTAAAAAATACAGACATCAAAGTTGTAGATTTTGGAAGCGCAACTTTTGATGACGAACATCACAGCACACTAGTGTCTACAAGACATTACAGAGCCCCTGAGGTTATTTTAGGTCAGTAGAGACTTTCCCATGTATGTGACCTTGTTTCTTAGCTGCTATTCACTTCAGACGTCCAATATATTACATAAACTACTCTAACTAGTTACTGACAGTCCTAATAATTTAATATATAGTCATTTCTGCTATTGCCATCTAGTAGGTAGTGATGGCTTACTCTATTAATAGCCCAACAGAAAGCCTCAGAGAGAGCTATTAACAGACCATTTCATGTTGAATGGCTTCTTGAAATATATGTTAACTACTTATGCTACACCATCTGTTCCACCTTATATTTGCCAGTAACAATCTGAGTATGACTCCACTGCAATTAAAGGCCTGCATCAGCTGGCGTGGGCTCAGACGACAATGCTGTAAAATTACAGTGTAGATGTTTGGGCTTGAGCTTGGGTTCTAGGTCCCCATGTTGGCCTATGGTCCCATACTTTGGGCTCCAGCCCAGGCTCATATGTCCACACCTCAGTTTTGCAGCCCCGCAGCCCAAGCCCTGCCAACCTGAGTCACCTGATGCAGGCCAGACCACGTATGTTTAGTTGTTATGTAGACATCTACCTGCTGAGCACATTTTCCAGACTTGAAGAAGAGCTCTGTATTGCTGGAAAGCTGGTTTTTTTTAGTCCAATATAAAATATTTCCTCACTTAGCTTGTCTCTCTAATATCCTGGGATCAGCATGACTACAACAGTGCACATTACTTAAAAACTGGCAGGGTTTTTTTTAGCCAGATTCTTAGGGTTTCTATTTTCCATACTATAAAAATGATTCCAGGAAGGAAAAAAAAAATGAGGACAAGTAGGTTAGGAACTTAGCCAGCAATAGGTGGAGGTTGATTGCTGATTTACACAGTTTCAACCTATGCTAAAAATTAATCATGCTTTGGAATTTTTGTGTCTTTTTTTTTTTTTTTTTTTTTAGCGCTGGGGTGGTCACAGCCCTGTGATGTTTGGAGTATAGGTTGCATTCTAATTGAATATTACCTTGGTTTTACAGTATTTCAGGTATGTATGTTAAGCAGAGACACACGTTTTCAAATTTTAGTAGTGTAATAAAAACAGCCAACAGTGACACGTTTATATAAAGATAACATGATGTTACATACAATGTCATATATAAAGTAGCCATTCTTTTTTAAAAATCCTCTCACTTTGCATAACTTTCTCAAGCAAAATACAAAACGTGACATAATTTATTTCTAGATATGGTTATGTACAGGGAGGAATGAAGTAGATAGAACTAGGTTTCAATAGTCTTTTGGCTGATGTTAAAGTTTCACAAAATAATATATTTGAGTAAGAGGAGATAATGATACTAAAAGGCTTCCGATGCTTTCAGGAACCTTTGATGAGGCAGTTAACATTTCTTAATGGGTTAGAGCATAGATGAAGTCTGTACCTCTAGGTGCTGATTAAAACTCTGTCACTGACTTACCTAATGATCTCAGACACATCATTCATTCTGTTTCTGCCTCAGACTATACATCAGTAAAATGGTTATAATAAGGGGGGCTTTAAGTTTAATGGTCATCGAAGAATTTGAGCTCCTCAGATGAATCATTCTAAATTCAAATTCTTAATAGAGATCGACTCAGGAAATTCTGTTGATGTCTGCATTATTTTAAACAAAATTTTGCTGTTAAAGTTGGTATGTATTATTAATTTATTTAAACATTGCTAGAATAGAAAGAAGCTATAAGATAGAAATCATTAAATGTGTATGTGATCTTATTTAGATTATAAACTTTTTTAAGGGAACTCTTTGTCTGGAAAGCATAGTATATACTTATAGCTTTGCATAACTGATTCTTTTAGCAATGTGTAATGATTCTGTGATAAAGCAGTAGCTGACATTTGAAGTGTAGATTAAGCATACGAAAATTGAAGGGAAGAAATATTTTATAATTTGCAATGTCTTTTTTTTCTACAGACACATGATAGTAAAGAACACTTAGCAATGATGGAGAGACTATTAGGGCCATTACCAACTCACATGATTAAAAAATCAAGGTAAATATGTTATAGGGGAGCTAATTACCCCTATATTTATGTTTTGTAATGCTTTTGATTCTTGTGACCTTTTTAGAGAAACTCTAACATTGCTCTTGTTTGCTGCAGTACTTTGAAATTCAGCAGGGAGAAAGTCCTGGAGCCAGAGAAGTGTTTTAGTTTATAAATGGTGCTTAAGCAGTGAGATGTGTGTCTAAAAAGCTATAACTTGTGCTGAGGAATTCTGGAGCATCAGAAAAAAAAAAACCCTGAAAAATCTAAATTGTGCAAGTAATTATCCATGAGACCCATTCTTAATAAGTCCATCAATAACTCTTTACTCAGATTTATTGTACTTTCCAGCAGTGTTTAAAATGCATGTAAAATTTCGGTAGCAGTAATGGGAAGTAGATTGTAACACCCCCAAAATTTCCAGCATCTAGCAGTGCTGAGAGCACAAATAAAGATGAATGGATTAAGAGAAATAGCCTTCATAGTTAACATCTTTGAGGTGAAAGAAGTCTGTTCATACCTTTTTGGGGCAAGTCGTCTGGGTCTGAAGACACTTGGGGTGCATCTACACTGCACCATAGGTCGAAATAAGATACGCAATTTGAGCTATGCAAATTGGGTATATCATTCAATCTTATTTCAGAATAGTTTATTTCAAAATAAATCTCTATTCCAAAATGTCCCTTACTCCTCATGGAATGAGGTTTACAGGGAGGTTGGAATAGTAAGCCCATTATATTTTGAAATAACGGGCGCACTCAAAAGACGCAGAATAGCTATTTTGGGATACCTCTGGTATCCCGAAATAGCGCTGCAGTGTAGAGGTAGCTTTGTTTAGAAACTGGTGTAGGTCTGCTATATAATGGATCTAGGATTTGGGGACACTGTGCATGGAGTACACTTCAGAGCCTAGTTCTTTATAAAATCTTTGCATCCCTGTGCACAGAGAGGTCTAGGGGATGGAGCTGGAGAGAAGCTAGTGGATTTGCTGCTGTGCCAGTCTATTCCCAGCACATTGGGAGTGAGGGATGGAGTGAGAGGCAAATAGTGTAAAGGCTACTCTATTTGTGAGACTAAAGAAGCAGACTTGGAGAAATTCCAGTACTGTGGAATGAGGCATCTGGTCTGGCAAGATTTCCTCCCCACAACCCAGCCGGCACCTCCAAAAGACAGGCTTGGATGATTGGGCTGTGGATTGTGCTAGGATTTAAGCTTTACACAGCTTACTCTTTAAAGCTGTCTCTCTGCAGATTCAGGATGATAGCACTCTGCTAGTTATATTAATTGCTTGTTTGTTATTTTACAAATATGTTTCAAAAGTTATTTTTTAAAGGAATGCTTACATTCTGCAGAAACTGGATAAGATCCCTGCATCCTCTGCAAGTGCATTTGTCAAGCATTTATTTGGACCTATAGCTTTTAGGTGTTTAAAAATAGTCGTTGAAGGCTTTGAGAGTATCCAGTTGTACTAGGAATTTAACTTTGTGACGACTCTTTTCAAAAATTAGAAAGATTAATGTAAGAAACCAAAATTATGATATTAGACTAATAAAAGTTAGAAAAATCAAAAAGGCTGATGATATCCTCTCATTTACACATACCAGTCTAAGCTGAGAACCAGTCATTATCTTTTTGAAGCTTCTGGCTTTCTAACTTTTAATCTGTATTTACATGACTGACAAGTTTGTTTTTAATGCCAAAGAAAAGAAAGTAATTAACCTGTTTTTCCACTATTCCAATATAGCAAAAATAACATGTTTTCTCATGTATATATTCTAACTGAAAAATAAAGGTTTTTTGGAATCGAGGTAGAGAGGGATATGAAGTATATATCACTTTTATGGTATCTCAAAATTGCTTAAAAAGATGCAGATATTTCCAAGTTTGAACTGAGAAAATACTGCTAATAAAACTCTTTCTATGCAGAAAACGCTATTTTCAGCATGACCAATTGGACTGGGATGAACATAGTTCTGCAGGTCGATATGTTAGGAGACGCTGTAAACCATTAAAGGTAAAAAAAAAAAAAAAAAAAAAGATTAATTTCTTTCTCAGCTAGATTAATATTTGTGAAGTGTCGATGTAAATGAGTTGCTTTCTGTCTTTCAGGAATTAATGCATTGTCATGATGCGGACCATCAGAATTTATTTGACCTTATTCGCAAAATGTTGGAGTATGATCCATCCAAAAGAATCACTCTTGATGAAGCCTTGCAGCATTCTTTCTTTGACTTGTTAAAAAAATAAATAATTCAGAGATCTTATATATTTCTCTAAGGAGACTACATAGACTGTGTCAGTCAAAAGAGCTAGCATGAGATTTTTGTAAACTTTAAATTATTTTGTACAGTTAAGTTTAAATATTTCTATATGTTTTTTGTATCACTACCATGTTTATCTTGTTGATCAGTGATGGTCTTAATCATGGATAACAATGTAAAAATTAAAAGTAATTTTCATTTTTTGAAGTAGGTTGCAGTTTTATTAAATCGATGGCTAATACTCTTTCTCAGGTTTAACATATCTTTTTCTTAGTCTGAAACGGTCCATGTGTGTTTAATCATTAGTTAAAAAATGCTTTAAAAATTGTATATATACCTAACATTAGGTATTGTACCCATCTATTTCTATATAGAGACATGTAACATAAATTAGTATCCTTTAAATATTGCAGATATTTTACGTAGTTTAATATTAAAAGACCTTTTTTTTTTCAAATTCAGTAGGTCTTACTGTAACCTTCCTATTTAATACATATTCAGCAGTAATCTGAACTATGGTTTATGACACAATTGCAGAACTAAAGCAAGGGAAGTGTATATTTGTGTGGATATTTTTTTTACCAAATGTTCAGCATGATGCACATACGCATAAATATAGACTTGACTAGTCAAAGTTCCTGGAAACTTGTATTGTCCTTGATGCTCATATTGGCAAGTTGTCCTGGGTTAAGATGATGGTCTACTAAGAGTATCATTGATATTTTCACTTTACCTTTGTTTGAATCTTTAAAAACCACCAATTTCTTTACCACAGTACCTCACAGTGGGTATGTTTGTGGGGCCCTCCTGCTCATGATTCTCAAACGTAGAAAACTGTCTCTTTAATACGAAAGAGGGTGGAGGAATTATTGTCTCCCTATGCATTTCAGGGTGAGGGAATCTTCATTACTAAACTTCTGATTACCAGAAGTGGGTGCTCCTCCACAAGTATTAAATATTCTCATGTGCTTGGCCTGTAATTATTTAAGAACTAATAGTTCTACTTTAGCCTCAGGAAGTCCAGTTATGGAGTATAGGATAGATAGGCCTTTCCAACTCTGCAAAAGAAGACTCACTTTCAGACATTTTTTTTTTAAATGGCACTGATTGCCAGCCCATTTCCCACCAGCGTTACCTACTTAATGGTTTTGTTGTATTACTCGTTGCTATTAAATTCACTTGACTGCTTGATTTGGCTTGTTGGGTGGGAGGGTCTTTGCTTCTGGAACATCATGTGGTGGTCCCCTATAGGAGTCTTGGTTTGGTGATTGTCAGAGCCTTTATTACATAGTATATAGGACTGCACTGAATCAAAACAAGAAAGGTGCACATGTGTGGCACTGACATATGCACCATTTAGAATTGTTCACAGCTGAAATGTTCTTCAACCCAGCCTTCCTTAAAAAAGGAAGATAGATTAAAAGGGTTCAGCTTTTCAGAAGGCTGACTGCTGCCTCAGCACCAGGCTCTGACTCTGTTTCTTTAAGTGATTGATAAATCACAGTAAGAGTCAGACTAATGATCACATTCCATTAGACTACTTTTGGGCAGGAATGGACACTAGGAACTTAGGACAAAGCTGCTTATCTGGTTCTGCCTCATCTGCTCTTCTGTCCTCCCATTCAAAACAGTAGAATTGTGCTGGGGAAAGCCTACATCATTTATGGTGCTGTTCCTCTACATAGAGATGTTTATGCCAACATTGCAATTCTATTTTTCTTCCCATCAACTAAGCCTATAGGATCCATTGCTCTCCTGGATCTAGGCAGTGGTCTAGGGAGTGTTCCTAGTAAAATGTAAATGAATAGTCTCTGACAAAGTGGGATTTATTCCAGCACATGCATCCTTGCAGAACCTATGATTAGCCACTCTTAACAATTTAGGTAGTCTCAGGAGCAAGGTTGGTATCCACAAAGGGACTTAGGCAACCAAACCTCATGCCTGAGTTCCACTGCAATCCACAAAACTCCTGCTGTTTCCTAAACTCAGCTCCTAAATTTTTTGGCATATGAGGGCTACCTACACTTGCAACTCTACAGCAACGTGGCTGCAGTGCTCTGGTGTGAACTAAATGCCAACAGGAGGGGCTCTGTCAGCATAGGTAATCTACTTCTCTGACAGGTAGTACTTAGGTGAACAGAGGAATTTTTCTATCAACCAAGTAATGTCTGCATCCGGGGATTCGGTTGGTTTAGCTATGTCTCTGGAAGTGTGGATTCTTCAACCTGGCAGCAGCACTGATATTCCCACTGTAGACCATCCCTAAATTTCCTAGGTCCTTTTATGTTCCTATCTCTGGGCAAGCATGCTGCTGCCTATCTGCCACCTACTCCCCCAGAATTACTCAAAAACCAGGGAAAGATAAAAAGCTGCCTAAGTCATGTGGAAGGGCGGGCCCAAGCTGGCAGACATGCTCAGAGGCTGTGTACCAGATCAGGTCCCATTCAAAATCAGTCTGGTAGAGGAGAAACTGTTACTGTCCATCTTATAATTTTTAGACCAGTGATTTGAGCACTTGACTGGGAGACATGCGAATTCCCCACCTCTCTGCCTGAAAGGATTTGGACTTGGACGGGTGTGTGTGTTTCATTTCTCCCCAGAATCCTTTAACCACTGCACTATGGGATAGTATGATGAGGGGGAGGGAGCGGTGTTCTCTCAGTCTTTCCTGCTCATTCTGTTGCATTGTGGACAAATAACAGAGGGCTGGAGCAGAGGAATCAGATTCGCTTGCTTACTTCCTACAGTGTCATTCTCTCTTGCTGCCTATCTGCAGCCACAATGATTTTGTGATCCCCTATCAGGGCATTCATGTGTGAGCGCCTGGGGACGCTTATTTCAGTCATTTATGTGTAAAGGGTAACAGCTTCCCCAGGAGAGACTGAGGGAGCCCTGCATCCGAGTGGCCTGTCAGCTTGCAGCCCTCTCCAGAGTGCTGGGAGACACTTATTCAAATCCTTTCTCCTCTTTGCAGGGAGTAGAGGGAACAGACCGTATCGCACTTGTGTTCTAACTGGGGCCTCTTCCTCCAGCCATTTGATCGAGGGTCACCTACCTCATTCCCTCCAAAAGGGCTTAAGCATCTGACTGCAGGCAATTGCTTCCCACTTGTGCATTGCTAAACTAGCGTAGATGCCTCCCTGGAGCTTGCACTTAAATGACTAACTAGGAGAGAAGAGCAGGGCTTAACACACCCTTCCCATGGGCATCTCCCATGGGCTAGGACCCCACCTTGTGTGCTGTTTTAGGGGATTGCATGTACAGTCATCCAGCTTTCTCCATTCATTGTCTAGAGAGCCTTGATGCCTAACTCAGCTTTGTAGCTCCCATCCCAGCATTGTTCCTCTGATATTCTAGGTCACAGTGCCTAAAAGGTAGGTGCCATGACACACACTCAGGATTGAGGTCCCTAAATCCCTTGTTGGAATTCCAGAAAATCTTCTCTGATGCTTATCAGCAAATTATATTAATTTCCATGGCAACAGAAAGGACAAGTGGGATGAGATGGCTTTTGGAAGAGGAAAGTACTATTATAGAAAATGAATACCTGTTAATGTGTGGTGCAATTAGGAGTTAATATCTGTATATCCTCAGGGATTTATTCATATTTGCTGACTTTTCTCTTCCCACTTCTGTAGGTGCTTCTATGAAACCTTATCCCCTAAAACTGTCAACATCTCTTAGAACTGAACATGTTGCCACTAACTGTGAGGAAGGGTGGCAGGATCCGTTTCCCAAAAATGAATTACAGGTTATATTTTATAATGTGTGCTAGAACTTAGGAAAACATAAAATAGCCTGAGCATGACTTTTTCTAGGTTAAGGGACTATGATGCTCCTAAATTAAGTTTCCATGATACATTACAATGCAAATAATAAAAAGGGGCCCATTTGGTAAAAAAACCTGCAGAAAGTGGTTTTGATAATCATAATATGACCAATCATATGAGTTTGTTTAATTATTGTCTATAAATAGTTTCCTGCAAATAAAGGTTTCTAAAATCAAATACTTTAAACCTGACTAAACGATTACCTGGGTGTGCACCACTAAACTGCATGGTGTTGGCCAGGCATTTGTTGTTTTTTACAATAGCTTGTGTCCCCCGCAAACATTTTATCTCCTAGGTATCAGTCAGCCTGAAAGATATCTAGAAGGAAATATTAGGATTCATTGCTTTACACATCTTATCACTCAGGCAGGGCATGGTCCGAATGTCTGACTTCAATTTCCCATCTTTTCTTTGAAGCAACCAGGGAAATCCAAGTATTATTGGTCTGGTCCATCCTCTGCCACAGGAGGGCGCTAACCGCGGGCAGTTCAACGAGAAGACTAAAAGCTGAAACTAAACCTCTACTGCAAACTTTGGCTTTAAACAGAACTAACGGGTTAGATGCAACTGCATCCACTAGCGCTACTTCTCGGAGGAGATTCAGCAGAATGCCTCCTTTCAGTCTGGCCTTTGCCTTTAGCTTGTACGTTTGAGTTTTTCCTCCTGTCCGATGCGATCTCTGTCGAGGTCCTTGGGGGCAGGATGTGTGAAATGGCCAGGCACGGTAAAGCAGCGTCGCTGCTCCTCTTTCTATGGCGCAGCGCCCTGTACAAAGGCTGGCGTTCGCTCCGTGCATTAGCTTCTGCCCGCACAATTTTCAGTACTTGGATCTGGGGAATTTGGGGACACGGACTGGATCCCAACTGTCCGTGCAGCTGCCCGGATTAGATCCCCGACGCCTTAAAGGCCACCCCGGAGTTTTGTCAGCCCCTTGTTTGGGCGGTTGATTACGGCCAATTGCCCTGCGGCTGGGCTGGGGTCCTGCCTGATCCTCCAGGCAGGGTATGCTGATAGGAGGACGCGCGTCCGACAGCCGGGCTGTCTGTCTGTCTGCGCGTGTAAGAGCTCCTAGTCCAGCCCACGCCTTGTGGCTTAATCAGGTGTGCCCAGGGCTGCTGCCTAGACCCCCCTCCTTAGCCCAGATGGGTGAGGGGAGACCCCCCTCTCCACTGCCATGCCTAGAGGAACCCCCCAGTCAGACGGGGGGGAGAGGCGTGGCTGTGAGTGAACCCCCAACTTTTGGGGGTGAGCCGCGCCAAAGCGCCCACCCCGGGTGGGGACTAGAAAGGGCCGTGTGGGTGGGAGCCAGGCGTGGGTCGTTTTCCACCCTGCCTCAGGCTCCTCCCTGGCCACCGTGGGAAGCCCCGGGCTGGGTGAGACGCGGAGCGACCCCCCCGCAGGGCCAGTGTCTGTCTGTCTGTCCGTCCAGGCGCCCGGCTGCTCCACCCCTGGGGAGGCGCCCATCCCCTTTCCCGGCCGGGCGATTTGCATAGCCCCCGTGTGCGCTGGGGGCCGGGGCGAGGGGAGTGGGTGGGATTACAGCTGAGGTCACGTCCCCCCCGTGGGGATTACGGAGGCTCCCCCCTGCCCAGACTCGCGGGGCATGGGTCCCCCTCCCCCCTGTTTAAGACGCACTGAAGGGAGCGGAGAAAAGCAGCTCCCGGCTCCGGCGCTCCCTGCCCCACCGCTCCCGGCTCCACTGCTGCCCGGCGGCGGATCGGGGCCGCCGCACGCCCGCTCCCCGCAGCGCGCCACGCCGGGGACCATGAGCCAAGGCGCCGGGAGGCTGCAAGCGGCGGGCGGCCGGTGCGCGGGGGGCAGCGGCTCCGCAGCCCTCTGCCTGCTGCTCTCGCTCACCTCGCTGGCCGCCTGCCTGCTGCTGAGCGCCAAGACGTGCGAGCTGCAGGGCAGGGTGGCGGCGCTGGAGGAGCGGGGCAGCCCCGGCCCGCTGCTCGCCTTGCTGCAGCCGCACATGGAGCAGCTCTTCCGGGAGGTGAGTGCCGAGGGGCCGGGCGTGGGCTGCGCTGGGCTCCGGCCCCACCTTGCCCCCCCCCTTCCAGGGATGGGGCTGAGCCCGAGGGGCAATGCCTGGGGGCGCATGGCACGGCGGTCTCCCAGGGGCTGCTGGGGCAGGGAAAGGGGCTTTGCGGGGGGAGCCCCCCACACGAGCCCCAGCTGCCTCTGCGCCAGGGAGGTAGGGTCGGAGTGACCCACATCTGCCCCCTGAGGAGCCTAAAGGGTGGCCAAGCCCGGCCCCTACCAGGAATCCCCCCCTGGGGTCTGCCTGTGCGGGGGAGAGGGAGTTGATTGGTACTAGTTCTAGGCAGGATCGGGCCCGGCGGGGACTGTGAGCTGGGCCAGTATCCTACCAAAGGGAGTCAGGACAGGTACCATGTGCAGGGCCAGTCTAGGATTTAGGGGGCCCTACCCAGTACTATTAAACAGTACCCCGGTGTCCCATGGCAGCTGGGAGAGGGATGAATTTTTTTTTAAGAGATGGGATTTTATAATCTTCAGCCACACTAACGAAATATTTTAAAGCACATTTTAAATTTAGGTCTTGTAGACTCACTCAGTAAATTCCGAAATTGTCAGTATGTACCTGGGGTTGGCAAATGCCTGTTAAATGGCTTCATTACCACTTGACTGGCTCTTTTATAGTTACAGTATCTGCTAATAGCTCTGGCAGGCTTTTTCACTTTTAAGTTAACTGGCTCCTCTCCAGAGGAAGCAGAGCCAAAGAACCGAGATAGGAAGAGGTGGCTGGGTGGACATTAGGACCCAGTGGTGCCTCAAATTTTCTGGTGCCCTATGCAGTTGCATATTCTAAGCCCTGGTAAAGGCAGCTCTGTCCATGTGTGCTGTCCCTGTTATCTGCTAACTGGTGGCAGGATGCACAGTAAAACCCCCTAAAGTGTAGTGGTTGGTTTCAAGTTGGGGCAGCAGGCAATGAAAGATGGGCTTTGCAGTGAAAGTAGTCAAACAGCATAAGCACCTCTGGACTTTGAGAAGAATACTGTTCATATAAATTAGAGAAGTCTATACTGTAAGTCAGATTCTGTCACCTTTACTCACACTAATACCTTACTCTGGGAGTAACCCTGTTGATTTCAAGGCGGTTCACTTGTGGAGTAAGAGGTGGTAGAGTTTAACCCTTCATTAGCAATTTATAAGGGAAAAAATTCTGGGTGATATTACATCTAGTTACATGTGTTGTGAATACACCAAATTCTATTCCTACAGGAATCGAGATTCCTGTGTTTAAAAACATTTATCTTTGGCGGTAACGGATAACTATTTTTATGTTACGCATGCATGAACATGGTCTCCGTTATCTTGCAGAGTATTGTAAAGCATCATATAATACAATGGTCCTGAGCAGAACTGTGGATGATAAAAATACCAACAGCTGCTGCTCTTGTATTTACTGAGTCTTTTGCTATGTTCCCATAATTTCTTGTGCTGGAAGAACTGTTCTGCTTCCAGAATGAGTTTCTATATTTGTTTCTATCTTCTAGTACCAAAAACTGACACTACTCAGGATAAACTTAAAAAACAACAAATGGTCTGGTAGCACTTTATAGACTAACAAAACATGTAGATTGTTATGCTTTTTGGTGCCTACTGGCCTATTGAGGACAGGTGGATTTTATTTTAAGTGACTTTTGTCCAGAAGTAAAGAGGTTTGGGATACTAGAACTGATTTGCTAGTTTAGAATGGAACATTTGATTGTTCATAAAACTGAAGAGGGTTATAGCAAGATTCCAACAGGATATTACTGGGCAACATGAGCTTAACATCTGCGGAAGTGGCTACACAATGGAATACTGGATTTACTTTTTATTCTTGTATTGCACTGGCAAAGGAGAGACTATATTGTATTGTGACTGGCATAGAAGAAATTGTCTCTGCCCCCGCTCTCCCACTCCTCGTGGAGGTGTGTGATATGAAGCTAATAGAAAGCTGAGAGATGTGAAGGAAGAACTCCTAGCTGCTTAGCATTCAGAGAGATGGGACTCTGCTAGGGTAGTGTTAGTACAGGTGTGTGTGTGTGGGGGGGTTTACATGCCTTCTCACCTATCCGTCAATCCGTCATATCAGAGGTGAGAGGGTGTTTGCAAAATAAGACACTTTCAAATGTGTTTAGATTTCACTTCTTGATGGAAGCTGACTGATCCACTTTAGCTAATTTGTGTGTTCTGGCTAAGAATTTTCATGTGGGTCCGGAGAGCAGTCCTGTTTCTATCTGTTGTTGGAGTCAGTAAATTTGCTTGTAGGTGGGAATTATACTTGATCTCAGGCAATGCTGCAGAAACAGTTTCTTGCTGAGATGTAGCAAAGTGTGGCGAGCTTGCTTTGTACAGTAAAACTCCAATAGTCGGGCATCCAATAGTCCGGCACTCCTGATAGTCCGGCATCAAAATGGCAAGAGCCTAGTGAGTGAGCTTCGGCAAAAAAATGAGTCACAAGGTAACAGCGGCAGCAGCCGAACTGAGCAAAAAGGGTAAAAAAGGCTTAAAAAAACCTAAAACATTACAGTATACTGTATACAGTATGTACAATAAAAAGGGTTAAGAACACTTTATATACAGTATATAATGTATACAGTATATGTATAACCTGCTTATAGTACCTCCTGATAGTCCGGCATATTTGATAATCCGGCACCACCTAAATCCCATAGGTTCCGGATTATAGGAAGTCTACTGTATTGTGAATGCTCAGATGGGGATTGGGAGAAGGAAACTGAAGTGAAACCACATAATTGAATTCCTAATGCAAGAATAAGGCTGTTGAAATATTTAGTATGACCAAATGTCTATCAATATAAAGAGTACACATTTTTAAATGAGTAACAGATTCAAGGAATGAACGCAGATTCTGCTATCTTTTAATAGGTACAATGTCAGTCCTGCTAACCCACATCTGTTCTTTGGTGTTCCTTTTAAATAACAAAAAAGCTATTTGATTTGCTTTTTGTTAATTATATAAAAATCTGACTAGCAAAGTAACTTTATGTTCTTGAGAATTTCTCTATGGCTAAGACTGTTTTTACCAGTCTATTTCATGATCATAAATTGATTTTTAAAGTGTTTTTTCTTCTTCTGTGGTTTAGTGGTAGAATTAAAAATAAAAATATTATTAAAAATATTAATGTGGAGTGCTTAAGGCACTGGATTGGAACTCAGGTGACTAGGTAGGTTTAAATTCCTGGCTCTGAGACCGAGACATCCCCTCTAAGCTTGAACAAGTTGCTTATTCTCTCTGTGCTTTGGTTATTTTCTGCTTGTATATTTCTTCTTTCTCCTGCCTTTTATCTGTCTAGATCAGGGGTGGGTAATAATTTTTGATGGGAGGTCACTTCAAGAATTTGGACAGTGGTCTACGGCTTCACTTTTCCATATTAATGGAGGAGGGGCAGGGTCTGGAATAGAGGTTGGGTGAAGGAGGCAGTTGTGACCTGGGTTAGGGGACTAGGGAGCAGGGTTTTGGGTTGTGACTTTGGTCAAGAGGGGGTTGTAACCTGGGGAAGGGGACTAGGGTGTTGGTGGAGGGGCTTGAGCTGTGACCTGGAGCAGAGGATTGGGGTGCAGGATCTGGGAAGGGACATGGGGCAGGAGGGGTTTGGGTCATGTGGGGTAGGGGACAAAAAGTTGGGGTGCCAGAGGCAGCCAGCAGCCTTCCCAAGCACCGGCTGCATGTCGTGTGGCTTGTGAACAGCTAGGAGCCTGAGGGGAGGAGGAGAGGGTGCTTCCCAAGATGCCTATTGACCACAGGAAGCTCCCATTGGTCAGAAACCGGCCAATGGGATTGTGCTGGGGACAGGAGCTGCTTGCAAACCCTTTCCTCCCTGCCCTGAGCTCACAGCTGTTCACACAGCCCTGCAATGGCTGTATTTCTCAGCAGCCTGCAAGGGGCAGGCCGGGAGTCAATGGGCTGCATCCGGCCCCCGGAGGGTGTTTTGCCCAGGTCTGAGCTACATTGTAAGGCTTTCTTTGAGGCAGGAGCTATCTCATAGTATGTGTTTGTGCAGGGTTTGGTGGAGTGGAGCCCTGATCTCACCTGAGGTCTATTGATCGGATTTCACTCTCTCACCCCCTCCCATCTCTGAGAAGAGATTCACATAGTGGGTAAATATGAATACAGCTTCATGAAGTTGATATGCAAAACAAATATCTTGGTGCCCAAACTGGGGGTTAGGTACTCCTTTAGCTGTAGATGGAAGTAAGCCCACAAGGGTTTTCGTGAAAGTTTCTGTAAATTTGACTCTAAAAATACACATACCTATGCTAGTGCTGTGTGAAGTCTTATTTGCATGGAACCTCACTGTGGGTGTGTCCATACTGCACTGTAACTCGAACTAAGATATGCAATTTGAGCTATGCAAATTGCATATCTTATTTCAATGCTATTTTGAATTGGTGTATTTTGTCATTTGGCACTGTCTAACCAGTGCCAAATTTCGAAATAAAGCGCTATTTCGAAATGTCTCTTACTCCTAGTAGAATGAGGTTTACAGGGACATCGGAATAGCGAGCCTGAAATAACGGGATTGCTGTGAAGATGTGGGATAGCTATTTTGGGATACTCCTGTATCCCGAAATAGCATTGCAATGTAGATGTACGCTGAGCGTTTATATTGTTCTTTAATGAAAACATTCTATAGATTCATAGTACAGTGTACTCAGTGCATCTCAACGGAGTATATGTGCCTTTGGCGGTACCATGAAGTCTTTCGGGAGTACATCTGCTCATCTAGATATTTGCCAAGTTTTACAATAAGCTAAAAAGCACTATTGAAGTCATACAGACAATGATGTGTTCATACTGCTCTATGTACCATATGCTGACATGAAAGTACAATATTTATATTCCAATCAATGTATAATTATGATAAAAATGAGAGAGTCAGCAATTTCCAGTAATACTTTGCTGTGGTAATTTTGTATTTTTATGTATGATTTTGTAAACAAGTTTTCAAGAAATGTGAAACTTGGGAGAGACAAATCAGACTCCTGAAAGAGGTATGGTAGTCTGAAGAACTCTAATACAATACAGGGCATCCCTGCTATAAATTGCCCCGGTATACATCCGCTCTGCACTAAAGTCGTTGATGCTTGTAGGAAATGATGTGTTATAAGTCCTGCCATTCCCCGCTCTTAACTTGCTCAAAAAAAAGTCCTCCCATTCCCCGCTTTAAGTTGTTTTGCTATAAGTCCAAGTTTTTTGGAACATATCTTGGACTTATAGTGAGGACAGCCTGTATGTATTTAACCAAGTGATCCAGATGTAATAATATCTCCCATTTGCTCCTTACCTCAAGCTTGAATTCACAAGGCATTGTTCTCATGCATAAAAGTTTTAACACAAGGAATAAAGAAATATTTAGTTGTGAACAGAGCAGGACAGGTTAGTTCATAATTAATTTATTTTTCCTTATTAGCCAGACAGTGTTCAGATAAATGAGCTCAATGCCTAGGAAAATTCAAGGGAAGAACCCAACACTCACTTGAGAATTAAATACATGAAAATATTTCCTTTACACCCCAACATATCTAAGACTAATAAATGGATTAAAAATGGGATAATTTACATTCTTGGCCTGGGCAGTTTCATTCACTTTTATGATCACTTGCGATGCTAACTGCACTGTATGGTTGTTAGAGAAATGCATAATAGTTCAGAGAATTCTTGTTCCCTAAACCAACAGTTGCCTGAACTCCCTGTATTCTTTATAAAACTGCACACATTTCTAAACAAAGAGCTATACAACTCTGAAATCCAACTTACACAGGTTGGACCTCCCTGGTCCAGCACGCTTGGGATCTGACCGGTCCCGGATGAGGGATTTAGCAGGACCAAGGGAGGGAATTTCTGCTCCTCCTGCTCCCCACTGCTACCGACCCCCTCTAGCCCTGGACTGGCCACTAGCCAGCTCCCTGCCTGCCGCTCCCTGCTGTCCTGTCAGTCCCCACTCCCTTGCCTGTCATGCTGGGCAGCCCAGCTCCAGCTGTGCTCCCATCCCACCGGGCAACCCCGCTGTGGTCTACTGGGATCCTGGCCCCACCGGGCAGCCCAGCTTTTGGGGAGCTAGGCTCCCGAGCCCCACTGGCAACTCACTGCCAGCATCCCTGCTGGCTTGTAGGACTCTTAGCTACCAGTCCTCCATGGTCCGAGTCCATGGTCCGGAACATCCATGGTCCGAGTCCCGGTTTACAGAGGTTCAACCTGGTACAAATGTATGTAAAATTGCAAGCATACCACGGTGTCAATAAAACTTTTTTTTTCCACCCAGGGGACACTAGGGACACTTTGAGTCTTAGTTTGGGAGTGCTTGCCCATCAGTCTTAAGTGCAAGTCAGCATCTTTCTTGGGAGCAGTGAACAATTAGGTGTCGTATATCTGGATTGACTTAGGTGGCTATCCCAGCCTTCTGGACAAGTGGGTTTCTCCTGGCTAGTCAAGACTGACAAAAGTTTTGAACACACTTTTTGGGGGCTTTGTCAGAAGACAGATAACCATTTGCCTTAGTTCCTTAACTCGATCAAAACAAACAAGTTCCTCTCTCCCTGCTTCCCACCAAAATCATTGATGGCCATGTTGGGATCTGATTCAGAACCCATTCAGTGGGAATCTCTCTAATTACTTCAAAGGATTTTGGATTGGGTTCCTATGGAATAATGTTTACAAAATCACTGTTGTGATAGGCGTACTGCATGTGTGCCCTTCTTTTCTCTAATGGATGCTGTAATGCTGTTGTAGAATTACAGAACATTAAAAAATGAGGCAGCATCATCCATGCTCAACCTTCCCCTACATTAAAAAAGGTGTCTCTTTTTTTTTTTTTATGACCTTCATATACACAGGAGGGTGTTTGGAGAGAACAATTTAAAACTCGAGCAGTTTTCACTCTATCAATGCACCACCCTGTAGCTGGAATTGTTTTCCTGTGTGCCTGAAATCAACAGAAGTATCTACATATATTCTAAAAAATATATGTGGATAACATGGGCTTAAAAATACGCAGTCATGTAATATACCATCAGTGCTACCACCATAGATTTTATTATGATAACTTTTAGGAGACCCGTGAATATGTTGATTTCCGCGGTTTGTGACAAGCTGGAGGGGAATATTTGAACTGAATCAGTGCTAATATCTGCTGAAGGGGGAAAATAAATAGTGCCTAATGTTTTCATTATCCCATAAGTGTGAAAAAAGCAATGTAGCCTATCGATAAACTAAGGAAATGGCATCTTGAAGACATTACTATAAGATGGGTGCACAGAGAGTGGAAAGACCATACACAAAGAGTAGTTATCAATAGTTTGCTGTCAAATTGGGAGGGCATATTTAGTGGTGTCCCACAGGGGTCAGTACAGGGTACGGAACTAGTCAATATTTTCATTAATGACTTGGATAATCGAATAGACAGTATGCATATAACATTTGAAGCTAACACCAAGCTGGAAGGGGTTGTGATCATTCTGGAGGACGGGTGTGAAATTCAAAATGACCTTGACAAATTGGTCTCAATTCAACAAGATGGAATTCAATAAAGACATGTGCAAAGTACTTTGCTTAGCAAGGAAAAATCAAGTGCACAGCTACAAAATGGGGAAGGACTGAGTAGGTGGACGTATTGTTGAAAGGATCTTGGGGTTATAGTGGACCATAAGCTGACCATAACTTGTCCGTGTGGTGCAGTTGCAAATAAAGGCTGTTGTGATTCTGGGATATATTGAGCAAAGTGTTGTATGTGAGACATAGGAAGTAATTGTCCCAGTCTACTGAGTACTAGTGAGGCCACAGCTTCGATAGTTTGTCCAATTCTGAGCACCACAGTTTATGAAGGATGTGGACGAATTGGAAAAAGTCCAGGGGAGAGCAACAAAAATGATAGAATGTTTAGAAAATCTGATCTGCAACAAAAGTTTGGAAAAAAAACCTGGGCCTGTTTAATGGTGAGAAAAGAAGACTGAGAAGACCTGATAAGTCTCCTAGTATATTAGGGCTCAAGGGTGTGCACTAAGGGGGTTAACAGGGGCATGCCCTCCCCAATAATTAGTAGGGGCATAACTCCTCTGGCGTCATGGCAGTGGCACAGAGCTCCTCTGGCCCCAAGGCTGCATCAGGGGCAGAGAACGTATCCCTCCAAAAGCAGTCAAATTTGAATTCTTGCGTGTGGCCTTGTAAGGGGTCTTTCAAAGAGGATGGTGATCGATTGTTTTGCGTCCACTGAAGAAGGGACAAGAAGTAACGGGCTTACTCGGCAGAGGGCTTTCTAACGTTCAGGATAGTTAAGATCTGGAATAAGCTTTTAGGGGAGTGTGGAGTTGCCATCATTGGTAATGTTCAAAAGCAAGTTGGACTGATACCTGTCAGGTATGGCCTATGTTTCCTTGATCTTTCCACAGTACATGGGGCTGGACTTGATGACTTCTCAAGGTCTCTTCCAACCTGATCTTTCTATGAATATATTTCCCCCCTTTTTATTTTTTTTTTAAGCATAGGAAAAGGTGTGGGGATAATTGTGTGTGGTATTCTTGGCTCTTGAAGTAGTTTTGTGCTTGCCTTGTACATAAGACAAGGGCTCTTTGGGCACATAAGTCACTCTTCCAATCAGCCTACAAGAGGCAGTAGAGGTTGTGTTGCACAGTAGAATCCCTTTGGAGGCTGAGCGCATCATCTTTACACCCTAATCCTCACAGCACTGTTGTCCAATCATTGTATCTGCTGGGGGTGAAGGCTTAGAGCTTGTCTTCACTACTAAGTGAATCAATCCACTGGTGGTTGATTTATCGTGTCTTCTTAGATACAATAAATCAATCTCCAGCGCTCTCCCATCAATTCGGGATGAGAAGAGTAGCCAGAGTTGATGGGAAAGCAGCTCCTGCTGACCTTATTGCATGGAAGGCAATGCAGTAAGTACGTTGACTTCAGCTACTCTATACACATAGCCGAAGTTGTGTGGGTTAGATCGATGGGGGGAGGGAGGCATAGTGCAGACCAGTGTTTCTCAACCTTTTTTTATAAAGTAACCCCTTAATTTTTTTTTTAAAGTACCCCCAGTACCTACAGTTTTCAGACACACACAATTTTTTTCTACTACTGCAACACATTTGTTTAAACAACTTAATCATAGCCGGGCGGGCGATGAAATTTTTGGGTGTAAAAAGTACAAAAATAATAAAGCGCTGTAAAACTTAAAACAAAAATTCAGTTTTCTCTAAATTTCAGTTGTGTTGACGTACCCTCCAGACTTTTCTCTCAAGTACCCCTAAGGATACTCGTACCACTGGTTGAGAAACACTGGTGTAGACTAACCCTAAGATAAAGTTCTTGTAATGTCTCCGGGCCAGATTCTGCCATACTTGCATAGTATCTTACTTGGCAAGTAAATCTTGGCTTTCCCAAGAGACTACATGTGGAGTCAAGTTTTACTCTCTGCCTAGGTCTACACTAGACCAGACAGGTCGGCTTACGGTACACCATCCAGCTATGCAAAATGCTTAGCTGGATTCAGCTTACCATAATCTGAGCCACTGCAGCGTCTACACTGTGGGAAACCGACAGGAGCACATGCTCCTGTCAGCTTCCCTTACTCCTCGCAGATGCTGGTGGGGGCTACCCTCGGCACTCAATTTGGGGGTCTACACTAGACCCACTAAATTGAATGCTAAAAGATTGACCTGTGGAGGGTTGATCTTCTCCATAGTGTAGACAAGCCCTTCATGAGTAAAGACCAATTTTAAACATCTTCTGTGTTAATTTTAGAAGAGGGTATTATTAAACTGGACTAAAGAAAATGGGGGTGGAGTTATTTGTCCATAGCATGAAGGAGGTTTGTTTTGTAATTTGGCCCTTTGTACGCATACAGCGAGTATATGCTTATTCTCTAAACATCTTTTTTTTTCCCCACACTCTCCTTCTGGACAGAAACTGGGCGAAGGATTAGCCAAGCTGCGGACAGTACGCGAGGCTCCATCTGAATGTGTCTGCCCACCAGGTATGTGGAACAGTGACATCTTCTATACTATTACCACCAAAATTTGACCATTGGTAAATTGTGGACAGTCTTTCTAGTCTGCTCTCCATGTTCCTCTTTCTTTTACCTGCTCCATTGTATTTAAACGGAACATGCGAACGAGTTTATATAATTCACACCATGAAGTGCTGTCTTCTGAGTCACTTTCCGTGGCTTGCATTTGCGTGTTTAAATGAGGGTGGTGTGTGGGGCTTGAATGGGGAAGCCGTGTGCATTATTAAATAACCGATTTAGTCTAACTGATCTACTGACCTGTGTGTCCTACACAGACCCCGAAAGACATTAAAAAAAGACTGATTACAACCTCTGCAGTTTAAGCAGCAGTGTGATAACTAAAAGCTGTATCACCTCCCTCTTTTTACGATACTAGAGCATTGCTCTGCATATGAAAGCTCTCATTGACTGTTTAAATTCCATCATACAGTTTAATGAACTTCCTTGACTATCAAGACCTTCCTGTTTTTTGTTTTGCAAGAGCACCCGCTTTGGAAACAGTAAACATCTTCAGTTAGTCTGCGTGGGAACCCCATTTACACAAATACATTCAAAATGTGCAGCTGTTATGGTGGCTTATGTGATTTGCCCTCTGGAGCGTTTCTTAAAAAAAAAAAATTATTATTTTTTTGCACAGATTTCTCATGAAGATGAGTTAGATTTCACAATGTTTAAGGAAAATGCACGGAAGAGCTCCGTTTTCTTTAAAACATTTCTTCAATCATTATTGACAGTAATCTCTTGAGAACAATGTGGAAAGCGTGCGGTACGCAGAGCTGTCTGTACGTTAGGCACGGAAGGATAATTTTAACGTTTGGGGTCAAAAGCTTCCATATGAGTTTGGTTTCTGTACCACATTGAAATACAGCCTACCTAAATAGCACTGATTGCAATAAAATTCCTTTTGTATAAAAAATGGGAAGTTCCAGCATTTGGAAACACAACAGATAAAAATGTATTCTGGGATTTTCCCAACATCCAGGACATGAAAACTATCACAGTCTGTGTCCTTACTCATGAGACAAAAATGATGGTGTTTTTTTCCTTTTGATCTTAAGCCTTAAAATTACGCATAATAGCCTGTAAAACATTTGACTCATGGCTCTTTTAAATGCATTAATGCAATTGTAGTAATTTTATTTAATTTGTTTGCTAGTTGTTAGCTAATGTCAACGGCCTTTATGCTCCATGTTTGGGCCGATCGTCTTGCAACCAGGCTTGGGAAACAAATCGGGGATATTTCAACCCATATCAGAATGTCAGGAAAAGTTGGGAAGAAAGACCTTTTATTTTTCTCATGCAGATTTTGGCTCAGAGGAGGGGAAATTAACTGTATTCCCTTGATGTTCCCAACTAACAATAGCTGACCTGCTGCTCTTCATCTCTGTTCTGTGCATTCCTTTTCCTGACAAGGCAAAATATTGCCTTGGGATCCAAGTTGGCAAAGTCAATGGGACACTGGGTGCATGTAGCTCACTGCAGGATTGCGGTACTGAGTGACAAAGTTTGTTAACTTGTAATCACTGAAATACTTTTAAATACAAAAGGCAACTGAGATCCAAGAGTGGGGTGTGTGTGTGTGTGTGTGGGGGTTTCCCACCCTTCCATGGGCAGTGGAGGCAACAGCCTCCGCTGGCCCCTAAGCAAGGTGGAGAGGAGGTGGCTCTCTGCTCCCGGAAGGGCTGGGGGCCCCACCCAGCCCTTAGCGCTACCCTAAGTGCATGGCGCTGCGGCAGCAGTTTAAAAGACCCATAGGTTTGAGTGGGGCAAGAGATTCCAAATAAGTTTGTGTTTTGTTTGTGTTGTGGGGTTGTTTTTTTTTTTTCCTTTTTATGTGCTGCTGAAATACTTGCTCCAATCAGAGTAGAGTAACTTGTAAGGAGAAAGGAAGAAGAAAACCTTTTGTGAGTGGACACCTGGTATCATTCCTGAATCCCATCAATCGATAATACTATTTGTAGTAGTGTAGCTCTCTTCATCCAGAGATCTATCTTGATTTAGAGCCCCAGAGCATCCAGAGAGCTGTAGCTCTTAAGTAAAGTAAGTTATCATGGGATAAGAGGGAAGGTCCTTTCATGGACTGATAACTGGTTAAAGACAGGAAACAAAGGGTAGGAATAAACGGTAAGATTTCAGAGTGGAGAGAAGTAACTAGTGGGTTCCCCCAAGGGTCTGTCCTGGGACCAATCCTATTCAACTTATTTATAAATGATCTGGAGAAAGGGGTAAACAGTGAGGTGGCAAAATTTATAGATGATACCAAACTGTTCAAGATACTTAAGACCAAAGCAGACTCTGAAGAGCTTCAAAAAGATCTCACCAAACTAAGTGATTGGGCAACAAAATGGCAAATGAAATTTAAAGTTGATAAATGTAAAGTAATGCACATTGGAAAAAATAATCCCAACTATATGTACAATATGATGGGGACTAATTTAACTACAACCACGCGAGAGAGATCTTGGAGTCACTGTGGATAGTTCTCTGAAAAACATCCACTCAGTGAGCAGCGGCAGTCAAAAAAGCAAATAGAATGTTAGGAATCATTAAAAAAGGGATAGAGAATAAAACAGAAAATATCTTATTGTCTTTCTCTAAACCTATGGTATGCCCACATCTTGAATACTGTGTACAGATATGGTCGCCTCATCTCAAAAAAGATATATTGGCATTGGAAAAGGTTCAGAAAAGGAGCAACAAAAATGATTTAGGGTTTTGGAATGGGTCCCATATGAAGAGAGATTAAAAAGACTTGGACTTTTCATCTTAGAAAAGAGGAGATTAAAGGGGTATATGATACAGGTCAATAAAATCATGACTGGTGTGGAAAAAGTGAATAAGGAAAAGTCATTTACTTATTTCCACAATATAAGAACTAGGGGTCACCAAATGAAATGAATAGGCAGCAGATTTAAAACAAACAAAAGGAAGTTTTTCTTCACTCAGCGCACAGTCAACCTGTGGAACTCCTTGCCAGAGGATGTAGTGAAGGCTAGGACTTTAACAGAGTTCAAAAAAGAGCTAGATAGATTCATGGAGATTAGGGCTATCAATGGCTATTAGCCAGGATAGGTAGGAATGGTGTCCCTAGCCTCTGTTTTTCTGGAGGTGGGTGACAGGGGAGGGGTCACATGAGGATTACCTTTTGTGTTCCCCCTCTCTGGAGCATCTGTTATTGGCCACTGTCGGCAGAGAGGATACTGGGCTGGATCGACCATTGGTCTGACCCAGTATGGCCATTCTTATGTGATCTTTTCTTTTATTTGCATTCAAAACTTTATTTGCTATATTTGGTATACATTTGAGTTTCATGTAATTCTGTTTTTCTTTGCATTGTCTCTACAATGTGAACTGTTCTTGCTGTCTTCCATGCCTTCATTACCCGGGATGCTGTTGCTTGATTCAAAACACATCCAAAACAATTCAGCACATCCAAAACACATTCAACAATATAAAGATGTGAGAGCTGGAGAGAAAATCTCCTGCAGAAAACGCTTAATCATGATAAACCATCAGGTTAAATGATACCCAAAGCTAATTGACTTTATGATATACAGGACATGCAGGAACCGCAAATCAGGGTTAAATAGTGAGATGGGACCCCAGTTAAGTACTAGTTGTGCTTTGTTGACCAAATGACTGATTTTTTTTTTCTCTAGATATTTTCATATGGCTTAAGTTTTTTAAAATAACTTGGCTTGTTTTACACAATTAACTCTCAGTACTGGTTTAAAAAAAAACTTTTCAAAAATGCTAAGAATGAGTGAGTTTAATTATATTTTTGTTGGGATCAATAGAATTCTTAATAAATAGCACTCCAGGGTTTGAACTGAATTTGTTCTGAAATAGAAAGCAGACAGTTGATCCACTAAAAGACTCTTAATGATCTGGTAGCACTTTATAGGCTAACAAAACATGTAGATGCTACATGTTTTGTTAGTCTATTAAGTGCTACCAGACCATTTGTTGTTTTTTTTTCTGTAACAGACTAACTCGACTACCCCCTGAAGCTCCTAAAAGACTCTTGTTATTGTCCACAAAGGGATCACTGGCCACCAGAGGGAGCCCATATTATTTCATGAATGTCACAGAAACAAAATGAGAATGACAAGGAAACGTAGCTCATAAAAAAACCAACCAAACAAACAAACCTTGGCTCAAATCTCTGATGCTAAAATCAGGTGCATTCTCAAGTTGTCTGCAGAACTTCATGAAAATCCAATTAAATATACGCGGTATTTTCATTTCTTCTGCAACAACAAAGAAGCCTAACTATTGGGCTAGAAGTTTCTCCATAATTGAGGCTGCTCCATGATCTTAGTGTGAGAAGGTAGTTGCGCATGTTCCAGTGTTCGGTACGCCCAGGATGGTACCGCTCACTGGCCAAGTTTAGTGCTGTGCGAATAGTAATGATGGTGCTTGTTTTCTGTCTCGGCTTTCTGTCACTACTACGACTTTTCATTTTTCAATGTCTCCAGCTACTCTGTGACTCTGGCTACAGCTGCTTGTATTCATTCCAGAACTAGTAACAGCAGTAATTACCCCCTTACATCAGCTCCCTGTGAAGCACCACCTCAGTCTGAAGATTTTCTGGCATTTTCTGAGTCAGGCCCGTTATAATTTATAGCAGTCTTTTAACTCCTGTGTGCCAGTTTTTCTTTTTCTGGGGTTGATCCTCATGTGGCCTTTATTGGGGTGCGTCTACACTGCTCTGTTATTTCGAGATAACTAGCATTATTTCAAAATAACAATGCGGGCGTCTACACAGCAATTCCGTTATTTTGAAATAATTTCAAAATAATGGACGGCTTATTCAGAAATCTGTAAACGTCATCCTACTGTAAACCTATCCCTAGAGGGATAATGGCTATTCCGAAATAGTTATTTCGAAGTAAGGCGTGTGTAGACGCTCCACTGTTGCTATTTCGAAATAGCCCCTCACCGGGGCAATTCTAAGTTATTCTCCCTAGTGCCTCCTGGGGCTCTAAATTGAGGTAGCACGTCTACATTCGGGAAGCCTGCCTTGGACTAATTTTGAGGCTGCCCTGCAGTGTAGACGTGCTATTTTGAAATAAGCTATTTCGGAATAACTCTTCCTGAATACCTTATTTCCAAATAAGTGTGCAGTGTAGATGTACCCTCAGATAAGAACACTTGCTTAAAAGGCTCACAAGTGGGGGAACTCCTAACCTCTTTTTAACTGATGGGCCATTGGAAATAGATAAAAGCAAAATGAAAACCCTCTGCTTTGCTCACTAACAGTTGTGAAACCTGTAGCTGATTTTTTTTTTAAATTAAAGATGTGTTTTATTGTATTTTCATCCACAATGCTTTGAAATATTTTCCCCAAAAGGTCCCTTCTAAATGTAATTATTTGCCTTATGAGATGTTTTTCTGCAGTACTAGTAATACATGAACCCTTGCAGCCAGTGGTAAAGGAGCCTTAAGAGCATGAGATGTTAGACCATCTTACAATCAAGCAAATACTGCACTTTTATAGCCCCACAGCCTGAGTCTGCTGCCATGGGCCAGTCGTTAATCTTCTATTGCAGCATGGATATACACCTATGGTCTAGGATTTGGCTGTACAGAACACATATCAAGTTATTTAAAAAAAGTTAAGCGTACCCATAGATCCTGTGACTCACAGCTGGTTGAAATACCTGGCCAGTAAAATCGTCATTTTTGTGTGTGTGTGTGTGGAGTCCTCAAACATCTCTTGGTATCTGAATCCTCCTGCGTTATCTTCCCCACTTAAATATTGAAATGGAACTTCCCTAATTAGCGGTGTTCAAAGGTAATGGAGCTCATCACCTTTTTTAGTGTTGACCACTGGCAGACTTTACACAATGGGGGGGTGGGGAGGGAAGATGATTGAACTGAACTTTAATTAGCAGGGTCTCTGTTTATCTCTGTCCTTCAGAGCCAGGCTTCTAATACATTTCCTGGGCTTACATGAAAGATGAATCCTTGTGGGCTACAAAATCTTTACTTTTGATCACTTAAATGGACATGGCAAATATAAAATGGTGCATCGAATGAAAGAAAAATCTTTAATTTCCTCTAAAAATGTATGCTCCTTTTGAATTGTCATCTTGAGTACTATAAACTAGAATTTTTAGGAGACTTAAGGAGTTTTTTTTCTTTCCATTCTATGAGATTGATTTCTCTGGAGCAGAGTTATGATCCCTAACAAAAAACAGTTTTTTTATTAATTCCCCAGTTAAACACAGAGATTATCCCTCAATAAATCTTTTTTAAAGCTTCACTTTTTTGTATTATCCCTCTATTCAGCAGTTTCTGCCATATCTTAGCATCTCCCTGCACCCACCCTTCATTTCAGCAAGGTTCATCTTCCCATTCCTCCTTTACCTGCTCGAGCATTAGGCAAATCATAGTTACGTTAACCATCTAGGGTTTATTAAATCGGATTCTTTCCTGCCCAGCAGCACTTAAGCCAAGATTTTCACAAAAGGGGGCCTAACTTTCAATTCCTAGGGTATGTCTAGACTACAGAGTTTAGTCGGAAAAACAGCCGTTTTCCGACAAAACTCGCGGAACATCCACGCTGCAAGCGCGTTCTTTCAAGAGTAAATTGAAAGAACAGAGGAGTTTTTGTGCAATTGGTAATCCTTATTCTACGAGGAAGAAGCCTGTGTGTGTGTGTGTGTGTGTGTGTGGAGGAGGAGGAGGGAGTGTTTTCAGAAGAGGGAAGAGGAAAAAGCACAGGTGCCCTGGTGCCCATTCTCTCCTTAGCAATCACTGCTTACATGTGAGAGAGCATCCAGACAGTCTGGATGCTATCTTCCGAAAAAGCGCGTCACTTTTGCAGTGTGGATGCTCACTACCGCAAGACGTTTCTTCGGAAGATCTCTTCTGAAGAAAGCTTCTTGTGCAAGAAGCCTGTAGTCTAGACGTAGCCCTATATAGAATCATAGAATACTAGGACTGGAAGGAACCTCGAGAGGTCATCGAGTCCAGTCCCCTGCCCTCATGGCAGGACCAAATACTGTCTAGACCATCCCTGATAGACATTTATCTAACCTACTCTTAAATATAGGAGCTGCAGAGGGTGTGAGACATGTTTGAAAAATCAGGCCATCTATTTAGAATCCTGCTCTCAGGCGAGCGATCTTTGATTTGATTTGGTAACCTTGGCCCCGGTTAATATGACCCCATCACAGATCTGTTAGCAACTTGATGTAACAAAGCAACATTTACGGCTCCAAAATGCTGTTAATGGTATTGCCAGTGGTCTCCCCATCAGCTTCTTCTTGACTGTGTCCAAACACTGACCCCACTGCTCTCTGCAGCTCCTTTTGGATGGTGATGAAAGGCCTCAAAGGGCATCTGGAGTGGTATCCGTGCAACACATGTGTGCTGCAGCTGGCCTGGCTTTCCTGGGATCTAGCTGGCGTAGTTAGCAATGCCCTAAAACTCTTTAAAAAGATTCTAATCTCCAAAGCTGGGATCCACTCACTTGGATGAAACAGGGAATTGCTGGTATTGCAGTCTAAAATACAGACAAAGGGCTGTGCTTTTCACTCATTCAGGGTCAAATTGTCTGGGTTAGGTAGGTACACAGTTGCAACCTGAGCTGTGGAACAACGACGATTGCTCTGTAGTGTCGTAAGTGGCCTCCATCACTGTAGCATGAATGATCCTTGCGGCTGACAGGAATCCACTAATCATGGAAGCTTTCCCCCGAGAAGCAAGCAAGTTAGTTAATGATGTTTGTTCTGTATCAGGGATGTGCTTTATCTATGCCCCACAGAGTGGTCTTCTCTGTACTGCAGTCCCTGCTGGGATTTTTCTCTTTGTACCCATGTGATTCTTCCAAAACAAGGGGTATCTTTGGCAGTGGCGGCTGCTGCTTCACTGATGTTCCGGGGCAATGTGTTTCTCAACTTTTTTTTATAAAGTACCCACAGTACCTACAGTTTTCAGACACCATTTTTTTTTCTACCATTGCAACATATTTGTTTAAACAACTTAATCGTAGCCGGGCGGGCGATGAAATTTTTGGGTGTAAAAAGTACAAAAATAATAAAGCGCTGTAAAACTTAAAACAAAAATTGAGTTTTCTCCAAATTTCAGTTGTGTTGACGTACCGCCCAGACTTCTCTCAAGTACCCCTAAGGGTACTCGTACCACTGGTTAAGAAACACTATTCTGGTGGGCAGAGTGAGGCAGAACAGCATTAAAGGGGCATGCGCAGGGAGACGCTCTTTGGCTGGTGGAAGGAAAGAAATGCGGCTTCCATTGAATGGGATAGTGACTGAGAGTGATTCTCCTCTAATGTTTTCCATCCATGTGCGGAATAAATTTTATGTGCACTAGGAATGTGAAGGTTAATCAGAAAGCCCAGCTGGAGCAACCCCTGTCCATGGCGGGCCCAGGCATGTCGCAAGCAGAGGCTGCTCTGGCCGGGGCTGCCGGGGATTGGGGTGGGGGGCTTTCCAGCCCAGTCAAGCTGGAGCAACTCCCTGCCTGTCCTGCCTTTAATCTGTTAACTTGCTGTTTAACCGGTTAACCAGTGAAATGGGATTTTACATCCCTAATGTGCACTGAGGCATATGCGTATGTGCACCACCAATAGAAATGCATGCTGCCCGCTGTGGGTGCTCTAAGTAGCCGGGTGGCATTTGAATCTCCTGAGTGGCTGCCCAAGCGCTCAGCTTATTGCTGTCAGATGGGGTCTCCCACAATTACAGCAGTTGATAGATTTCAATGAGGAATGACCTCTGGATGCTAAAAAAATAAAAAAAATCTGCCACTGTCCACTAGTAATGATGTTAATGGCTATGTCTCGACTGCAGAGAAAAGTCAGAGAGAAGTCTTCTGCTTTTTTTCTGAAAGAGGCTTTTCCAAAATTTGGCCCATCTACATGGGGCCAAATTTGGGGGAAAAAAATCCTCTTTCGGAACATCCCTTATTTCTCTCACCGAGAGGAATACAGGAATGCTGAAAGAACACGTCCGCTTTTTCGGAAACCGTTCTTGCAAGTGGCATAGCTTTTCTGGGATACCTCTGGTATTCTGGAAAAGCTCTGCAGTCTAGACATAGCTAATATCTTGGGGTCCTTCAAATATGTTTTGGGTGGGTGCTCTCTGCTGCTTGCTCAGCAGGCTATACACTGGCTAGAAATACTAGCTCCAGAGTGGTTCTGACAGCAAGGACACTGGTGTGTGACCAAGGAAGGACTCAAAAAGCCATGCTGCCTTTGTGTTCAGCTCTTTTAAACATGCCTTGCTCAGCTGGAAATGCCTGTTGCTGTGATTTGGGAGCAGGACACAGTCGCAGAGTTGACCAATTAAGAAAGTTGAGAACAGTAGAGTTAATAGCAGGCCCTGTCATAGCACTCTTCATTTCCAGAGCACTTTAACAAACATTCGCTCATTAAAAGCAATGACATCAATGGGAGAAGACTTGTAACGTTTTTCTTAAGGCTCCCAAAGCTATTTGGTGAGTATTGAAAATGACAAAAATAAACACAATGCCCGTGACCTCTTTAAGCATCTGTATGTAACTTTGCCTTGACACATGAGTTAGCTATCTAGACCCAGATAGACCTCATCATTTCTGGGTTTCCAAAGGTGAGGCTCATGACGCTAGATTGGCTGTTTGTGTTGAGTTGTCTAGGAATTTCCCATTGGCTTCCCCCTCAGTGTCCTTCCCCCTCTTATTTGAATTCTGTCTGCTCCCTTGAATGAGTGGGAATTATTGAAAGTAGATTACATATGGTTTGGCAACTACTGTATCATTATGCTGTCCCAGCAAGTCAATCACACTATCCTTTCTGATCAGTCCTGTGTGTATAATGGGATTAGAATGTGTTTAAATGTACTTTAAGTTGATCTTGTTATTCATGCAGTGTTGAGAGAAGCAGTTTCTAGCCCAAGCCCTGTGTGAAAATGATTTTTGGCAGCATTCCTGCAATGTTAGCGGTCATACTTTGGTGCCACCAAGAAATGGCAGGCTGCTCTTTTTAACAATTTTGGGGGTTCAAACTGTGCACAGCATAATGAGCATTGTTACTTGGTGGGGTGGTGAGGTGACTGAGTTGTGTTTAAAAAAAAAAATCATTGTGTGAGCTAAAGTACAGCGTGATTTATATTAATTGTGTTTGCCACGTCTTTCCCCATCAGACAGAAGAATCTGCTTACTCCTTTGATAGCCATTTTCCTAACTGAAAATTGTGACTCATGCCACTAACTCCTTTCCAGAGGGGCAAAAATGGATTGATCATGGTGTTTAGCCACCTCTGGCTGGCCAGCAAAATCAAGCATAGACTTGTTCTTAAAGCTTTAAAATGGCTTGACTAGTATAGTTGATTTCTCTGCATAGCTGGAGCTGCACAGTAGTTAGATTTGCAGAGAATCACACAGCGAGTCTCTAGCAAAGGTAGAGTCTGGGCATTCCTGGCTCTTTGATCCCATGCTTATTTCCCTTCTTCATGCTCCCTCTACGGCCATACTGACCGGTCTGAGAGGTAGCCACGTTAGTCTGTTTCAGTTAGTACGTGTTTCAGGTTGGGGGACTATCTGAAAGCAAGGAGTGGGCTGCCTCTGAAGGTCTGTGAGAGTAAAGGATTGTCGTCCCATTAGCCCAATCCCATTGTTTACCTACACATCTACTACTGGATAGGAATGCCCCTCTGTCATGTACATCGGACAAACTGGACTGTCTACTACGTGCAACAGAATAAATGGACACACATCAGACCTCAAGAAGGGTAACATACAAAAACCAACAAATAGTCTGGTAGCACTTTTCTAGACTAACAAAACATGCCCACGAAAGCTCATGATACCATCTATATGTTTTGTTAGTCTATAAAGTGCTACCAGACTATTTGTTTTTTAAGTTTCTCCTGTACAGACTAACTCGGCTACCCCTCTGAAGATACAAAAACCAGTGGGAGAACATTTCAACCTCTCTGGGCACACAGTTACAGACATGAAAGTAACCATTCTCAAGCAAAAACAAACAAACCCCCCGCCCCAAAAAAAAACAACAAACCTGCCTTCAAAACCAGGCTGCAATGTGAAACTGATGAGCTGGAATTGATATGAAAATTTGACACCATCAGAATGGGTCTAAGTAGAGCTTGAGAATGGCTTTTACCATAAGTGACTTTTCACTTCAGGTATTCTCACCACCTTCTCCACATCCACCCTGATTGAATTAGCTCTGTAACACTCCTGTCTCTGTTCCCCTACTACGGGTTTGGGAACCTATGGCACGAGGGCTGGATTGGGCCCACAGGGCTGGAGCACCAGCGCTAGCTCCCTCCTGCAGGGCAGGGCACCCCAAGCCTCAAAGGCCGGAGTCAGGCAAGCCAGATTCAGATCCGACCCACAAACTCTGCCTGGCGGGGGGAGGAAGCAGCTCGGCGTGCCCCTCCTCCCAGTCAGGGAAATGGCAGCCCAATAAAGCACTGCCTGGAGGTTTTCTGCTGCCGCTCTGATTGGCTGTAATCGCAGCCAATAGGCGAAGCAGGGGACAATACCTGGACAATACCTGGAGGATGGTGGGGGCACATGAAGCCACATCCCCAGGGAACTGTGCCAGGTAAGCACCCCTTGCATCACCTAGACCACTGACTGCCCCCCCACCCTAGGGGGGCTCCCCTATGCTTTGGTTTGCAAAGGGAATGTGGGGAGTGTCTGCTTCTCAGTTGGGGGTCATGTCAGTGAGTTTCTGTGGGTCAGCGGCCCCCCACCCAGAAAAGGTTTCCCACCCATGTCGTCCTATCTCTTTTTCTTTCCCTTCATGCATCTGATGACGTGAGTTGCAACTCACGAAAGCTTAGGCCTTAATACAATTGTTAGTCTTCAAGATGCCACTGGACTCCTTGTCGTTCAGCTATACTGTTCGACAAGGTTCCTATGCCACTAACCCCTCCTGGAAGTTTTCTATGGAAACATTCTTTTCCCAGCCTTTTTTTGATGTGAGACGTGGCCCTTTAGCGTCCCCTGGGCATTGGCATCTACACTCTGTAGGGGTCTGTACTGTGTAAGCCGCAGGCTCACAAGTAGGCTGCATTCAGTCAAACAAAGCAGCCAGCTTCCATTGGAGACTGCCTTAGTTGTTGTTTATGAGCAAAACTAGTGGAAGATCCCCAAGAGCAAGCGCTTGAATTCATTCAAGGGGTTGCAGAAGTGTACCTGGGTGGTCAGGATGTATCCTTAAAAAGCAGTGATGCAAGACTCTCCTTTACCAAAAGGTTGAATGGTCTGAGCTGAAGCCATAATTGCCCAGTTTATGCAGAGAATCTTTATAGCCTGCCTGGAAACCCTGTTCCTTTGAGGGCCTGCAGTGGCCAGGGCTTTTAACCCCTCCCATCATTTAATCTGAAGTCTAATGCCGACAGAAATATGCTCCCCCCCACTCTGTATGTAGAGCCATCAAGCTACCTTACTCCAGCAAGCAGGGTCATTTCAGCAGGGATGAAATAGTATAAACATCTGCTTGTGTCTGATACACCAGGCAATTGCCAACTTAACTCTACTAGAAGGACTTTGGGAAGAGAATGTATTTGCCCGGATAAACTGCTTCCCCCTGCATCTTGTGGCTTACGTGAGCAGTCTCCCTTAGTAGTTCATGTGAAGCCGGTCTGGCTAGGGAGAACAATAGCTTCAACATCAGAAAGCTAATTAAAAATTGTTGAGGCTTTATCTGGAAGGGTTGTCAACAATGTTCCCTCTACTGTTTTCCTTCCATATGTAGAATAAATTTTGCGGTGGACGTGCACCACTGGTAGAAAGACAGGCTGCCAGCTGTGGGTGCTCCGCTAATCAGCTGGATGGCATTTGAATCTCTCCTGGGTGGCTGCCCAAGCACACAACTTACAGGGAACACCGGTTGTCAATTAAAGTGATTCTGAAGGGTTAAAGAGGCAAGTTCCCCTCCCCCCGAGGTTCTTTGCCTTGTGCCAGGATGCCAGAAATGGCTGCAGAGAAGCCTGGTATTTCAACCTGGCAGCTTGCTGGCTTCATGTTGTGCACTGAAACGGGCATACAATTGAAGTGACCTTTCTGTGTGTTAAAGGTAAGCTGCTCTTTGAGTGACAGGTCCTACTGGCAACCCAGTGCATGGAAAAGTAGGACTCAGGGACGGTTCCCTCACTCCATTGATCGCTGTTGTCCTAACCAAATATTTGGTGACTCTCGAGTTGCTAACTCTTCAAGAGGGGTTAAAATAAAGCGGCCATGTACTAGCTCAGGAAAGTAGGCAAATTGCTGCTGCAGCCTCTACCAATCCATGGAGCTGTCATGAAGATAATAGGGTGATAGAAATGTAGGGATGAAAGGCACCAGTGTTCCCTGTGTATCAAGTACGTGGGCACCCATCCAGGAGAAGTTCAAATGCCACCAAGCTGATGAGCAGCGTGCCCACAGCCAGCAGCATGTTTTTAGTGGTGGTGCACATCTGAACATGCCTCAGTGCACATAACAAAATTCATTCTGCACATGGATGGAAACAATTAGATGGAACATTGGAAGGTGCCTTGAGAGGTCATGGGGTCCAGTCTCCTGCCCTTCCTCCCCACTCTGGCACTGAGGCAAGGCCAAGTAAACTAGAGCATCCCTGACAGGTGTGAGTCCAACCTGTTCTTAAAAACCTCCAGCGATGGGAATTCTAAATCGTCTCCTGTTCCACTGCTTAACTGCGGAAGGTTTTTTTAAAAAAATTGGATCTAAGCGCGTGTGACAACACATGAAACGATGAACATGTCAGAATTATTTTCTAAAAGAATTGCTGATTTCCCTCTCCCCCCCCAAGATAATCTTCCCATCCCTGCTACCTGTGACCACAGAAATGTTTCAACTAATGATACTGCTCACGTATGTCACTACTACAACCTATTTATATTTGCCTTCCATTCCAGCGTGGAGGAACTCGGCGAGCACAATAACTTGCATTACTACCTCCTTGCACGTTATAATCAGACTATCTCAATGATCTAATTAAACTTCCACCTGTTCTAATGTGTTTGTCATAGCCAATCTTTCCCCTGCATGAGAGAGCAGCTATGCTGGGGCCATCATATCCCTCAGTATTAGCATTTGGCAGCATACAGAAATACAATGTGCTCCTCTAATTTCATCCCTGCAGTGGATGCGTTTAGCGCCAGAAGTCCCTGTGTTTGAACTGTTAAACAGTGGTGGCCCGTCAATACAGGCGAACTAGGTGGTCGCCTAGGGCGCCAAGATAAACGGCCGTTGAGGGCTTTGGAGACGGGGCGCCGATCGCGCATTTTGTCTAGGGCGCCAGTTGCCGGCAGCTCGTCTGGGGCCGCTCCTGCTGTTAAACGGGCTCTTGGAAATTCAAGGCTCGCTACCCATATGAGGGCTCATCGGTTTTGAAGAAATGAGTTGAAGGAGGACTTGGGTGCTGGATTGTGGGTTTATTTTCCTAACTTTTAAATCTTTTCCTCTTCCTGTTGAAAGTGGATAAAAAGAGGAAAGTGACTGTGGTGAAAGTGACCATATACAGAGTGGCTTGTGGTCAGAGTGCACCACACAACCCAGGTAGCATTGTCACCTTTTGATCTTGTGCCAGCTTTGCACCAGGTAAAGGAACAATGGGTCAGTCAGAGATCAGGGACATCTACAGAGACTCTGGTCACACCCTCTTTATCCAGGCCAGGCTCCCTGTGCTGGCAGCATGATGGAAGGAGGTACCATAGATACCACTACAGTGGCTTTACAACACTAGAGGATTCCTCTGGACTGGGAGATCTTCCCACACCCAGCAATGCCAATGTGAGGGCTTCATTGCCTCATGGCGGGGTGGTGAAAAGTGATCAGACATTATGCAGAGCCTAGGTCAATCTGCTGTCCTGTGCACAGACTAATCAAACTGAAAAACAGGGGCCAGGGAGAGAGTGAGAAAGAGAAGCCTATTTTTCTCCTGGTCACTTGCAGCTGCAATTACTTTTAGGAGTTGTTAAAACTAATTAGATTGTAATGACAGGTAGGGACTGTCTTATTATCTGTGTGCCTTGTGTGTAGTGCAGCGGGGCCTTGATTCCTTGTTGGGGGCTCTAGTTGCTACATCAAATAAATATGACGGGGGGGAAAAACATTTTCGGGCACAACTGTTAAGTTTGAAGGTGACAGAATCCCTTCACAAACTAGTGTTCTCTTTAGATGCTTAATTCCTGGAGCTAGTGGGCTCATATTTGTCTGCTGATGACAAATACTCGTTACCATCTAGATGTTTAGAGTGAGACCCTGCTTGCCAAGCACCCTGTTCCAGCAAAGCATGGATTTTACTTGTAGCCCTTGAGTACAGTCCCACTGAAATCAATGAGACTACTTGGATGCTCAAGTCCTAAGCTGGGATCAGGGCCAGAGGGCTCAGCATCTTTTTGGCTCAAACCCTTGGAAGACAGCGTAAAGAACTAAGGAGAGCACCGAGCATACAGTTGGCTTTATGCACGTAATGCGCATAGAGCAGTAAATCACCCAGACCGCTTCCCTGCCAGTGGAGGTGGCATCCCCCACCGTGGCTGTATTGTTCTCTGCAGTGTAGTTTTAGGCATGACAATTAATGAACTTTCTGCTGCTCCCTCCCCCATGTTCTTTGGGGTATCCTGTTTCTCAGCCTTACATATCTTGCTGTCTGGAATTTTTCTGTCTAAATATTAAGCCAAAAGTTTCCAGAAACAGTAGCTCACGTTTTTTGGTTCTTGCTCTGATCCTTGGCACTTTTCTCTCTGGGGAGTGAGGCAAGGACATTGTGGGAGTGTTCCTCAGAGGCAGTGGGGGTATTTTAAAAAAAGTCAATAACCATCTTCTTGGTACAAATGGCAGAGTTGTAGACATAGTGGTTAACTGATGGAATTAAACTCTCTTTCTGGGTGCTTTCCAAGGCACATTGGCCAGGTGAAATTTTGGTAAATCTTGTGGGTTGGGTGGTTGGTGGATTTTTTTTTTTAAATGTTTTGCTAATGTTCTTGTGCTTTACTTTTTTGTGCGCAACATTTTAAAAACTTAATTTTGAAGACCCCCCAAAATAGCTTGGCATTTGCTGAACAGCAGCAGTCTCTTTCAAGCCAAATCCTTGGATAGAGGCAACTGAATAATAATATAGACTACTCCTCTCGTTGTTCGTCCTTTGCTCCCAGTTCTGTAGTTGTTACGTAGGTAGACTTCTTGAGCCAATGAAACTGCAGGGAGTAAAGTGTATCATCCCATGTTTGTCAGGGAGAAGCTCTGCTAAATGGAGGTGAGATCTCTGTGCTATTCCTTAGCAGTTACATTTCAGTAAAGGAATTTTTGAAAGCAAAGTGGCATAGTCCATGTTAATTAAGACTATAGGTAGGTAGTAGGTAAGGTAGGTAGATGCCTGCAGGTCCTAATATTGTGTTCCTTTCACAACCCAAACTCCCACTTACTTCACTGGGATTTTAGGATGCACAACAAATGTGGGATCTGGCCCATCTGATGCATAACTACCCAGATGTGAGGTCTTGAGAGGAAAAATGTGCTTTGTGAGATGGGGAATCTAAAGTCTACGCATGAACCTGATTTTGATCTGATCGCATCAGTTAGGCAGATACCCTTTCGTTGTTTCAAATGACAGGCACAGCACAATTGGTTAAAGTCCCTTCGGGATTGAGAGCAATGTTCCCTCTAAGCTTTTCCATCCATGAGCGGAATACGTTTTTTTATGTGCACCGAGGCATGTGCAAATGTGAACTACCACTAGAAACACACAGTCCCAGCTGGGGGAGCCCTTCTGATCATCTGGGCGGCACTGGAATCTCTTCTCAAAGACTGCACAAGCACACAGCTTCCAGGGAACACTGGTTGCAAGCTGTCTGGGGTTGGGTGTGTTTTTTTTTTTTTTTTTAAATCACCACTTTGTATTGTTTTCAGCTATGTAACGAAGAGGCCCAGCCGTGCCTGACCGATGGCGATGGAGGTGGAGTTCTCGGGTTGAGAGCATCACTTCTAACTTCCATAAAACAGCATCCCTTCCCACCCTGTCAGGCGAGTTAATTTCTAAAATATGCCAGAGTCCATCACTACTTGGAAAAAAAAAAAAAAAGAATAATTATACAGAATTCCAAACTAGCTCTGTATTTGTGAGCAGGCTTAAAAAAAAAAAAACCTAGAAAATGTCTGTTTACCAGCAAAGTGTGCATGTGTGAAAATGTTTATTTTTGGAAAAACTTTATTGGTGTGTGCCCTTTCCTCTCAGCACTGCCCTGTTTTGGACCGTGACTACAGGCGCGCTCTAGTAGTACTCCCAGGGCCGTGGAGATGGATTGCCCACATGCTGTGTAGGGAAGGATCTAGCAGATTTGTGCAGCGTGGCTGATAAGAATGATTGAAGAGCCTGGATGAGTTGGCTGCCCCCAGGGATGTTGAACAGATTCTTCTGGATTCAAAAGCTTCAGAGGGTAGCCGAGTTAGTCTGTACAGGATAAACTTAAAAAACAACAAATAGTCTGGTAGCACTTTATAGACTAACAAAACAAGTAGATGGTATCATGAGCTTTCGTGGGCACAGCCCACTTCTTCAGATGATCAGCTTCTGGATTTAGACACTCTTCTCTGAATAATCAATATGGTGTCATTTATATGCTCTGAATTTAATTCGTCTTAATTTGGTAGTACAGTATCTGTGCTGCTGCACACAGGGACCCTCTTGGGCCCCTGTTCTGCAGATATTTACATGCATCTTCGACTTCAGCACATGCATTGTCCCGGACCCGCTGGTGTCAATGGAACAAAATGCACTCTTAAAGATTAGCATGTGCCTGAGAGCACACATTGGGCCTTGCTGAGGAAATGTAATGTATGGGAATTGAATGTAATGTCCTGGAAGATTGACACTGCGGAGTTTGATTAAGCGGGTCTAGTAAAGACATGCTAAATTGAACACTGAGGGTGCCCCATCAACACCTGAACTTCTACTCCTCATGAGGAGTAAGGGAAGTCGACGGGAGTGTTTCTCCTGTCGACATTCTGGTGTGAGGGAGGCACTGAAGCTTGGCTTAAGGTACATTCACTCCAAGTATGTTGTTTATGTAGCTCGAGTTGTGTACCTTTAAGCCAACCTTCGGCAGTAGGGTGGACCTGGCCTAAGAGACTGAAGTTTGGCTGGTAGGCTAATGCCAGTTCCTGTCAACTCGTATGATAATGACTGTTTGATGAGCTGCCTCACCAGATAGACTGCGCTTTGGGAAGGAAAGAATGGTGAATAGAGCAGGGCTTCCCCACCCGCACCCCCATTCTAAGCTGTGTGCGTTGAGAAACTGCCTTTGCAGCCATTCTGCGATGGAATTCAGACTGATGCAGTAGCCATATTCTCACTTCAGGCCATAAACTAATTTGGGATATTCCAATGGGGACTTACACAAGAAGCACTAATAGCATAATATGGGACAGGGGTCCAGCAGGGGCTTGTATCCTGGCCAAAGTGCAAGCAGTCCTATTGGGTGATATATTGTATAGATCACAGATAAATACAAGCTGATTTTTGGGTGCTGTGGTTTCTTTCTTGATGTCCAGCTTTTATCAAAGGTCTTTCTAAAGGTCCATAGAATGTGACTTAAATCTTCTGGTTTATTTGGAACTTATTTTTAAACTTGAAGGATGAAAGAGACTTTGGTTGCTCAGAAAGAGCCCTCTTGTGTTTAATAAAACCTTTAGCTTTTGAGAACTTTCAGCCCCTATGTGAGCCTTAATGAGCAACTTTCTCTCTGTTCACTGCAATATTATTCTTACATCAAAAACCCAATTTAATCTGGTGATTTGAATATTCTCTCTCAGGCTCTGCTTTTTAAAAAAATGACTCCTTTGTTTTGTCTGTGGGGAAGAGCCAGTCGGGTTTGCTTGATCGAGTGTGGGTTGCATTTAGCTTGAGTATTCTTAATGCTCTTCCGTGCAAACAGTTAGCAGTCTTTCCCTGGTAAGAGCCATTGCTACAACAGTCAGCAAGAGGCTCCCTTTGTCAAGACCAGCGGTATGAACTGAAGCTAAATGCGCTCTCCCTGTGGGGCTGTGATTCTCAAGTGTCTAATGGGTTTGAAGTGGCCTGTTGTCCCCTCATTGCTTTGCAAATAGCATCACTGAGGACCACAGGGCGCATTTTAAGGGCTGCTTATGTCTATTTGTGAGGGAAGTTCAAAGCTTTCCATAGCAGTACAGAACCTCTGGAGAGAGGAACTCATTAGGGCTTATTAGAGCAGAGTGAGTGAAGGGAAATGAAAGGAAAACAAAGCTACAGAGAGACAGATAACCAAATTCCTTGTACCTCACTGAATAAGTTTTCATTCCCTTTTTATTAAGTCTTTTTCTGGGCTTTGATTTAGTCCAATTATTGTTGACAGTTTCCTTTTATCTTCTCTCAATGGATTTTTGGATGGACTCTTGTGTGTTCTGGAAGCCACCATCTTGGGGCTCCGCAGATCATAGCTGTGTGCATTGCAAGGACACTGGCTCTTGGTTTGTTTTGTAGCTGGTTTGTTTGGTTTTAGCTTCTGTTCTTTCTCCCAGAAGGGTACAGCTACATTAACCATCTTTTAAACAGATATGCAATTCCATTACAAGGATGATATTTTATTATATTACATGTAGGGATGTAAATACCCATTAAAAAAGTTAACCAGTTAAATGATATAATTTAACTGGTTAACTGTGAAGGGCTGGTGCAGAGAGTGGGGGTTCGGGGGGGGAAGGGAGGGCTGCTCCAGGCTGGGGTCCTGCCAGCCAGCCTGCCATAAGCAAGGGGCTCCTCCAGCCCGGCCCTCCATGGATGAAGCTGCTCTAACCTGGCTGGATAGGCCTGCCATGTCACAGACAGGGCCTGTTCCAGCTGGCCCTGGCCCTCCAGTTAACTGATTACCAAATAACTAGGTAACCTTTTACATCCCTAATTATAAGCAACTAAACAACTCCAAACTCTTCTCTTGGTTCAATCTGTTCAACAATAAAACAACTAGGGTTGCCAGGTGTCCGGTTTTCGTCCGGACAGTCCGTTATTTCTGGCCCCTGTCCAATTTAAAAAAAAAAACCGGACATGTAAAATGTCTGGTATTTTCTGTTGTTCTTGGATGGAAGGCCGGCGGGGACATTGTTCCCCTGCTGCGTCTGGCATGGGCGGGAGGAAGTGAGGCGTGCGCGGAGTCTTAAAGCCACAGCGCCTTTTTTTTGTTTTTGTTTTGTTTTTGTTGTTCTCAACAAGTTTTGTCTCGGGGCTTTTTGGTGAACAAGTTTGGTCTCTTTTTTTTTTTTTTTTTTTTTTTCCTGTCAACCAAGTTTTTTTCCTGCCATGTTCGGGATTTTGGGTGAAAGCATCTGGCAAGCCTAGTCCAGCCAAAGCTGTCTCTTATATTTATGCATCACATCAGCTTTAATGCAGAGGAGGGAACCAAAATTCAAGTGCCTGTTTTGAATGTGGCACATCTTCCTGCAATATGTTACACCAACTCCATAGATTTTTGCCATATTATAATAGTTTTACCTCTTCTTCAGAATATACATCAGCATCTATGCGGACTGCACTGATTCATGTGTAGAGCACAGTCAGTTCTGCAATTAAAATCCACTCAGTCTGTTTCCCCATCACACATCACAGTGATGTTCTAATAATTTGCTAATTTTGACAGGAACGTCAGCAGTGTAAAGCAACACTGCTGGAACAGTAAGGCTGGTTATATATAGCATCCTCTTGACGCCAGGACGTTTAGTGTCTATTACAGCATCATAGTGTAGCAACTTCCTACACATGACTACGTCATTCTCGTCAAAGACTGTGCTGACATCCAGCAGGTCCCTGGTCTTTGAAGGGAGTGAGTTGCACCTGTCATGAAAGGTCTGTCAGCACTTTGATTAGGGATTTTTGATCTTGGCCAAAAATATTATCCTGTGTCTGAAAAGTAGTTAAGCTCTTAAATTGGGCGCACTTCAGACAAAGCATTGATTGGAAAAAGTAGTTGAGAAACCAGTGAAGTAAGATTTCTTGAGTGAGTTTTTATAATTCACTTTTTTTTTTCATTATTCAACAACGAGGGCAGTTGAGCAATGTTGGGAATTGTCTATTGAGGGAAAAGTTAAACCTCTGGAAACGTGAATTACAAGAAGATCTGTACACTGGAACTGGGACAGAGGGACACTTTAATACCATTTCTGGATCTGCTTAGCCTTGCTCAGTGTTTTGAGATGCATTGTCTAATAGTTAAAGACTGTCGGTCCTCCTTAAACAGTGACCAGTCTTGGCAACCCCAAAAGCTCAAAAATAATCAGAGCCCTCTTCCCCATCACACCCCTATTTTTTTTCAATTATTTTTGGGCCTTTCTGGTTTCATCTTTCTATTTTCCTTTTAACTGACCCTCCCCACTCTGTATATTTGGTGGGCAAGAGGGACAATTAGTTGCCAAATCTCTCAAGTTTACTGAGGCCTCCTGGCTCTCTGATGGTTCAGAACTTTCATCTTCCCCACCACAGCCCAGAAATTAGTTGCATTCTGCCTACCTCCACATAAGCTCTGCTCTGAGCCCTACCTCTGCTCTTCCTGCAACGCCTGAGGGAGGTTCATCTCTCCATTGCTGCAGCATGGGATGGCGGGGGGGGAGGGGGAGAGGCAGGGGAAGGGAGGAGCAACTCCAAGGGAATGTTACACCCTCACCTCCTTCCCATTGGGATTGGCTGGTAATGCATGCACAGAAGAGGGCTAAATTAAGGTTGCACAGAAAAATTTAATTCTGCTCTTTTCAAATTTCGGAGTGCTTGTTCAGAAAACATTTATTTCAGTTGCAAAGTCAGGTTTTTTTATGTGTAAAATACAGGTGTGTGTGTTAGAGTGCTTAAAGACTCAGTTTAAGACTTAATTTGGCTCCTGAAAGCTGTGGCTTCCAAGCAACATGTTTTACCCGTGATTTTAATAATAATTTTTCTTTTCTTATAAATTCTTCTGGAAATAATACAGTTAGTGCTCTGCAGCTTTCTCTTGCAGACACTTGGCCCATTGAGCTATCGTTTGTGTGTGAGGGAAGAACCTGGTCTCTTTAACAGCAGTCGCAAAAGCTGATTTCTCCTTTGTTCTTCTCTCACTCCTAGTACCAGGGTGTTTGCTGACAAGGGGATTCCAGAGCTGGGTTCTGGGTAACGTCAGAAATATAACACCATCAACCCAAAAACCACAAGTGGTTTCCGAGAGACAATGTGAAAGAATACTTTGTTGCAAGACCCTTTTCTGCCTCCAGTCGTTCGGATCTTATTGAGTGTCCCTATTTGTGTTCCTAATCCCATTGACTTCAGTGAAACCCTTTAGGTCAATGAGGGTTTCAGGATCAGGGTCACGTTAACTCTTTGAATCCCGTTAAACAATCTCCTCTAGAAAGATGGTGGCTCAGTATAAGGAGTTCTTGAGGTGATATTGTTCCTGATCTACTCAGATGTTCCTAATTCTCGTTTCTTTGCCTCAGGCAGATCTCGGATCACAATGCTGCACATCACTAGACTTACTGCGCCAATGAACAGCTCTGCTTGGGAGGGGCAGGAATGAATAGCTTGAGATGGGAGGGGCAGGAAAGGGCAAATGACTTTTTTTTTTTTTTTGGGTCTGGTTGAAGGACACACACACACTCTGCACAAGTGGTGGGCAACCTGTGGCCCAAAGGTCACTTGTGGCCCATTGGAGTTGGACGTGTGGCCCGCGAGCCATTTTGTTTACCGTTGCCAGATTCTGCTGGTGGTTGACTGCATATTTTTTTCCCCTACTGGTATTACAAAAGCAATACACATGTAAAGCAAGGGCATGTGAAGTGAGGCGTGTGCGGATTGTGCACAACACTGACTGAGTGAGAGAGCTGAGTGAGAGAGCTGTGTGCTCCCTCTGCATCCAATCAAAATGCTCCTACGGTTCATTCGGCATACCCCGCAAATTCCAGGTATGCCAAGCGCAGTTAGCAACACTGTCCTATTCTGGGAGACCATCTTGGTTCCGATAATCTTGCAGCCCACTGAGATGAAGGGACACTTATGTGGTGTTCTCCCTATTCCAGGTTCACTGCTACACATCTTCTCTTGGGAACCAGCCCTCACAAATCTGTGTGTTATCGCAGAGGGGAATTTCTCTTTCATAGAGCTCTCCTGGAGGAGGACTGGTGAGGAGGCTTGTCTCCATTACTGCCTTGTGCTCTGTGGGGGACTGTTGAAAAGTGCAGAATTTAACAGCCCATATGCACTGACCATAGAACTCATCACTGAAATTATCCTGCAGACTACAGGGAAGGGACCTCAGCTCCAGGAGTTGCTTCCTCTGTTGGTTTCCCAGACCTCCTGTTAGGGGCTAATTACAAATCTTATCTATTGTCCCAGACCTGTTAGTGGCTGACAACAGCATCTTCTTCGTTAAGCTAGGGAAGGTTTTAAATATGTACGTTGGTCAAATTTCATATTTTGCGTGTGTCGGGTAATAGATTTTGCACCTCCATTCAGAGCTTGCACGGGGCATGTGATAGATAAGAACATCACCCATTTCCTGCACAAGACCTCTAAATTACATCTAACATGCCTCTATCAGCCCCTCTTCTTCGTCAGCCCTTGTCACTCTCGCTCACCCTCCCTTCACTTTACTTTTCATATTCTCTTTGCAAGTTACATTGCAAGTTCCCTTGGTCAGGAAACTTGTGCTAATCTGTGCTGATCAAGAGCCATACACTTCCCCATTGTAAAGATAATGGAGAAATCTGTTCCATTGTGTGTGATAGTGGTGTGGATCATATCTGTGAAGAATAAAAGCCCTACACTTGGAAGCGGTGAAGGTCTGTATTTATAAGAACATAAGAATGGCCATACTGGGACAGACCAAAGGTCCATCTAGCCCAGTATCCTGTCTGCCGACAGTGGCCAGTACCAGATGCCCCAGAGGGAGTGAACGGAACAGGTAATCCTCACTGATCCCTGTCCTGTCACCCATTTCCAGACAAAATATTTGCTACGTTTTAAAATGATCAATGAGCTTGTTTTAGTCTAAACCTCTTTAAAGGCGCAGTAGCAATACCTCGCTGAACTTAAGATATTTGTTATGCAAATAAAGTAGTTTAGTCCTTATTGATTCACTTGTATCACAGACTGTGTGTGTAAAAGGAGAAGGGGAACACAGAGAGCAAAAGACCAATCTTGGTAAGTTTTTTGTTTTTAATGCATTTGCAAAGAGCTGTTCGTATGAGGTGCTTGGGAATCTTCCCTTAAACTGGTGTTGGGGGGGCAGACCATGGAGTTGGGTGTAAGAGTTTAAAGCTACTACAGGGCAGTGTGTGTGGGGAGAGGTGGAAGAGCACGGGACTGGGTGGGGGCAGCATGGCTGTGCAGGAGGCAGAGGTCAGAGCTGGGTGGAGGGCAGTAACACGGGGGTGGAAATGAGGTTTGGGTTTTGGGGCAGCATGAGAGTTCAGGACTGAGTATGGGGGAGCAGGAGCTGGGTGTAAGCGAATGGGGGTGTGGCATTGGTTGCAGGCAGCCCTACTGACTGGGGCAGTTGCTCTGGGACCCCTGCGATTCTAAAAGGCTACTTAAACAGCAGCGGCTGCCAGAGTCCTGGGCCCTGTCGCATACTCCACAGCCCTGCGCTGTGCACTCTGGCTGGCTGAGAGAGCTGGCAGAGGGCCCCCCCAGTATTGCCCATGGGCCTGGCAATCCTGTCAGCTCCCTTGAGTGCAGTCCGGGGAGGGAGAGCTCTGAGCCCTCTCCTTAGGCGAATTCTAGTTGCACCCACAGTTTAGCTTCTGTATTTTAAGCGAAGCTGTGCTGTGCTGTACCCTTGCAGAAGCTGTATTTTGTTACATAGCATCTCAGTCTGCTGTGAAGATCACACTGTGTACATTGTTTAATATGATGAACTCCCCCCTTTTCTTATATTTAGGAGTTGTACAAGGCAAAAGACTAATGAGCTGCCTAAAGAATGATTGCATCTGAAAGAGACCTTTCAGCTGTTGCAAGCTGTTCAGAAAACCCTCTGATCTAGGCCTTGCCCGAGGCGGATCCCACTTGAGCTGATCTTTTAGATGACACCAGCCACTATCATCTGAAGTTATTTGAAATAATTAACATTCAGGGCAATTTGTACTTGATTAGTTTGATTTGTGGAAGTGTGTGAAAGCTGAGGGCAATCCGATTAAGACAGAGCAGCTCAAAGAAGCAGCCCTAGGACCGAAGGCCTGCCAATATGTTGAAGACGAGCCAGAAACGTTGTGGGCCATGAAATGTTTTTGTTTTGCTTCACCAGCTTTATGCAGCCAAACCCTCATCTGGGCTGTTGTGTTTAGAAGAAAAGAAGTGTTCTAAACAGGGGCCTATGTGATTACTGCAGGGAATGGAGATAAAAAATCCTTTATCCTCTCTTAAGAAGAGGATGTCTACAAAAAAAACCCAAGATGTGAGTTTACTTTTCCCTGCTCCTCCCTCTTGCTTTTGCTGTTGCTCCTCTATTGTTGTAGGAGCACAGCCAGGCTAGCTAGACTGAATATAAAATATAAAAGATCGCCCCCCGCTGCCCCCCCTCCCAAAAAACCCCCAAACAAACCAGCCCCTACATAGACAAAACCCAAAACTTCTGTTCCAAACACCTGTCATGTTGGTGGTTGGTTGCAGAGGTGTATCCAGATCTTGTATTTGCAGTTCAGTCTAGAGCATATTTGAGGGATGAATGCCCCATGAAATGCTCAAAGTATGGCCTAATTAGACTGAGTCATCAGTTATGCCACTTCTTCTTCTAAGATTTAAACGTTAATATTAATGCCTGGTCTTTTTTCCTCCCTCTCAAGAATTCTCAGTTACAAATACCGTAAAATCTCGAGTATAATGCGCACTTTCCCCCTGGTTTTTTAGGGTCAAAGCCGGGGTGCGCATTATACATAGGAGATTTTCTGTTAAAGTTTTTAACTCACCCTCCCCTTTTCCCAGAAACTTTCCAGCTGCAGCACGGCACCCCGCCAGGCTCCCGGACAAGGCGAGGAGCCGGAGGCACCGCCAGACTGCAGCGCCCTGGCTTGCTGCCTGACCAGTCTCAGCGCGGCGCAAGCTCAGCTGGGCAGGGAGCCCCCGCGGCAGGCGCAAGCTCAGCTGGGCAGGGGGCCCCCGCAGCAGGCGCAAGCTCAGCCAGGCTCCTGGACAAGGCAAGGAGTGCCCTGGCTCGCTGCCTGTCTGGTCTCGGCACGGACAGCTGGGCGGGGGGCCCTGCGGCAGGCACGAGCTCAGTGCGGCGGGGGGGCGGGGAGCAGGTTTCAAACTCCGCCGCTGGCTCCCCGGTGCTGCGCGCGCGTTTCCTGGGCGAGCCTGCAGGTGGGAGCGGCCCCTTCCTTCCTATATATACCGTAAAATTGCGAGTGTAATGGGGGTGCACGTTATATATAGGAGTTCACTTTTTTCCAGGATTCTAACGTTGAAAATGTGCGCGTTATACACAGGTGCGCATTATACTCGCGTTTTTACGGTAATCAATTTTGGCTGGGGTAGTTAGTTCACAGGAGTTTGGGGTTAGAGAAAATTTGCCTGCCTTAGTCAATCGTTACCGTTCTAGACAAGCTGTATTGCACAGAAAATTGCTTTGGATAATTAGCCTATTAACTAAAAATAATAGAAAAATGATTATTGCTATTTTTTCACATGCTTGAAATGACTACAGTACTATTGTAATTATCTCCTGTCTTTTGTAAGATAGAGAATAGTCATATAATTCCAAATCAGAAAGCTGCAGCCAAATTAGCAAACAAGGAAAATTTGAGAAGCATTTTCGATGATCCAGAGGTGACATGTTTGCAGCCTTTAACATGCTAGTTAGTGTAGGGCTTACCCAGTTCTATGAAGGACCGGCCTGCAGGCAATGCCGTGGTGCTGCAATCAAGTAAAAAAACTCCCCCTTCTGAAAAAGGCTTGTCCATTCAAGAGCGCAGGTCCATAGAATCCAACAATTGGGAGTGTTAGTCAGCTAACGATAACACAGCGAGTTGTTTAAGCAGGGCCGGATTGGGGGGAGGGGCTAGCCGGGCACCTGCCAGGGGCGCCTGATGGCAGCTGTAAGGGGCGCCTGGGGCCGGGGGCCGTGCGGAGCCCCTTAGAGCTGCAATTGGGTGCTGCATGCCCGATTGCAGCTGTAAGGTGCACAGTGCGCCCGGGGGCGGAGCCACGCATGCATCATGCACCCGCTGGCCGGGCCGCAGGAATGGCTCAAGCCGGCCCTGAGTTTAAGCTGCATCCGGACTGCAAAAATATAGTTTGAACCAATGTCCAGTGGGACTCTGGCTCAGGCCACCCCTCCAGTGGGTCCTGAGGGCTGAATGACTCAAGTCAAATGGATTTGTGTGTGGAGAGAATGGGAGTTTGGGCTTGACTGTGAGCCCAGGTTTACACTGCAGTGCAGACACCTACCTTTACTGATCCAGTCCTCTTGCACGCTGTTGTTGGAGCACTCTTGTGGAGTGAGATAAAACTGAGGCTTGGTCCTGTCTAGGGATATTAAATTGAGATTAATCAGCTAATTGAGTCCTCAATGGAATTTCCATCAACTACTCAATTAGTCGATTGGGGGGGGGGGGTGGGGACACTTGCTGTGGCTCTGCAGTTTAAATGTAGTAGGAGTCGGACTGCTGCGTGCCTGGCTCCTACTACATTTAAACTGCAAAGCTGCAGCAGGGGTTAGCTCCCAGGGTTGACATGTGCCAGGACTGGCCCCAGGAGCTAACCCTGCTGCACCTCTGCCTTTTAAATGTAGTAAGAGCTGTTGGGCCGTCTGATATAGAGGCGGGCCGGGGGAGGGGAATGGGAGTAGTCGACTCAACCTTATTGGGTAGTCAGCTATTCGACAACTCTTTTACAACCCTAGTCCTGGCACCCTGTGACTGTAGAAATCCCTGGCACCCTTTGCAAAAGTGAGGGTGTAGATTCCAGGGGGAGAGTTCCCTGTATTCGGTATTCTCGTTTGTATTCTCTGTTGTTAATATCTTGTCTGGCTGGATCGCATGTTCAGTGGATACAGTGTAAGCTCCTGGGGACAGGGATGAAGATGTCTTTGTGTTTATTTAAAACATCTAGCACAGTGGTGAGCAACCTGCAGCTTCTGGGCCGCATGCATCCCACTAAGGCCCATACGCCCCCATCTGCCTTCTCCCCCACCCGCCTCTGGGGCACTGGAACCTTGCACTTCTACTCTTTCCTCCTCCCTCCCAGCACTTTTGGAGGGTGCCAGGGATTTCTACAGTCACAGGGTTCCAGGACTAGGGTTGTAAAAGAGTTGTCTGAATCTACTGAGTCACGCTCTGTCCCTGTTCCTCTCCCACCCTCCCAGAACTGGAACACCACGAATCAACTTTCCACCTGGGGAGTTTGCCTTTGAGTAGCGAATGAAGTGATTTCCTAGTGGGCATGTTTGCCAGCATTGTTGGAACCTTTCTGGCCTCCGTATTTTTAACTTTCCTCTTATTGCTCCAAAGCATGCACATAGGGTTGTCAGATGGTTTCCCAAAAAATACTGAACACACGTGCTAAAAATTTGTCGAGCCAAAAAAAAAAAACCCCACACACCACAACTATGCTTAACACTGAATGGGAACTTTATTATAAACAATCGATAGTCTACATCATATATTTTGACTACATGAACTTCCCAGCACCGATCGCTGGCGGGGGGAGTGGCTGGGGAGGCGGGGCCTCAATCGGCGCTGGGACCCTCCCAACGGTGATCGTGGCCCCACCTCTCCAGCCACTCCTCCCGCCCCCGCCAGGCCTCCGTCGGGTGTCCAGCTGGAAAAGCAGAAAATACTGGACATTGCATATGTCCGGTGTTTTCTGATTTTTTTTTTTTTAACTGGACAGAGGGTGCAAAAAACGGACTGTCTGGTTGAATACCGGACACCTGGCAACACTACTGCACACGTGAGTGCACGTTTGTCCAACATACAGCCACTAGAATCCTCTTCTCTGCTCACATTCCCACCTGGAATCTCTGGGTTGCCCTCCTGTCTCTTCCACTGGGGGTGAAGAAGAAAGTCTTGAATCTGCAGGACTGGATCCACACTTAATGGATATATCAAAGGGTGTAGACCAGTGTTTCCCAAATGGTGTTCCACGGAATCCCAGGGTTCCGCGAAGTGAAAATAAGGGTTCAGTGAGAAAATTTCATTACAATAACGTTTGATTATTTTAAAAAATAATTAATATTTATTAATTAATGTGACTTTTGTTTTTAAATATGTTCAATTAAACTAAATGTTGATCTTGTTTAGCATTTGTTTATTATTATCCTTACTTATTTGTAGTCTACATTTTCGGCTCCATATATAAGACTGTTATTAGGGGTTCCACACAATTCTTTCACACTTAAAAGGGTTCCAGGGCCAAATAAAATTGGGGACACACTGGTGTAGACAGACACCCTAGGAGTTACCGGATCCTTGTTTGAATTCCTCCTCAAGCTTGTATCTTGATTTGAAAGTCTTCAGGACTGCACACCGTGTGCACACTCTCCCTAAAAGTGGGCACCATTGATTTTAGTAGAGTGCTGTCAGGTATCCATTAAAATAACAGTAATATGTGGCTGTGGCATACTTGGGCAGAACCCCAGAGTCAAGCCTTTCCCTTTCTTAGGAGCACAGTCGGGATCTTTTCACGCTTCACTCCTTAGTTGTGTGTCATACAAAAGTCAGTCTCTTTTGTGGCATATGTGTAGTGACAGATATTTGTTGAAATCTGTTTTATTTTGTGTTGAGGGGATCCTATTCGTTTCTGCTTCATGTTAATACTCAAAGTTTGCATTTGTTATCAAGATAGAAACAATTCTCCAGATCCATACATCTGTATGGTTGTACTACTATGCAGAAGTATTTTGTTCTGTAACATCTGACCATTTCAAATTAGATTTTTTTCAGATCTATTATACTGAACCTTGATTACTAATCTAATAGACCAAACTTGGTGTATTAGTCATAGTATATGTGCCAATATAATTGTCATGGTAGGGGTTTCTTGTAATAGCAGTTCTTATTAAGTGAGAGTAGGGGAATCAGTATGATCTGAAAAAGGAAAAAAACCCTTTTCTACTTTCCCCGTCCCTGAGTTTAAAACTGGCTGGGTCCTGTGGCATGTGTTTTTATTTTTGTTTGTTTTTTTGGGAGGGGGAGAAGTCAGCTGATGGAAATCTTGATTCACATTGAATTGAGAGACTCAGGGGGTAGCTGAGTTAGTCTGTTATAGAAAAAAACAACAAATGGTCTGGTAGCACTTTATAGACTAACAAAACATGTAGATGGTATCATGAGCTTTCGTGGGCTGTGCCCACGAAAAGCTCATGATACCATCTACATGTTTTGTTAGTCTATAAAGTGCTACCAGACCATTTGTTGTTGTTGTTTTTTATTGAATTGAGAGAGAATCTTAGCATAACTCACCGAAGAATGTGGGGTGTGTTTTTTGTTTTTTGGGTTTTTTTTTGTTTTTTAATCTTGTTGCTTAGTAGGTTCACCTCTAAAATGCACTGTCAGAGCTCTGACTCTGATGTTTCACGGTAAAGCACAGATGTGAAAAACTTTCCACTGGGCCCTGGCAAAAACCTCAACACACTGTTTCAAATGGCAAAGACTTGGGTTTTTGTGTGTGTGTTCTATTAATAAACCCTTTTGTTTCTGTCCCTGTGCGTCTGTTTTAAAGACTTCACAGCAGGCTGTAAACAGAATGCTGTGTCTTTACTGTCACAAGGACTAATGCTCTAAGGGCACCCCTTTCAGATAAACATTTGAGTTTGATGAAAACTTATCCAACATTGTGAAAACTAAGTAAATATAACCCTATTACTCCTTTAAAAAACACTGGAGCCCAGTTGCCAATAACTGAAAGGGACATAGGTATTAAAGTTCTGCTGGTTTAAATATTTTTCATTAGTACCTTATGTTTCAGAAAAGTCACTTTTCCATGTGCCTGTTCAGCAAGCAGTATTGTATTTTTTTTTCCATTTGGGGAGCCATTCTCCTGCCAGAAAGGATAGGAAATATGCATAAAAGCTACATTTTATTTATAGCTGTTTGCAGTTTTGCAGAGTTTGGGTATGGCCACGCTTGAAATGGCACAGCTATGCTTCACTGTAGATGCTACCTACACCAAGGGAAGGACTTTTCCCATCACAGGCAGTAACCCGTCTTCCAGAGCAGCTGATGCTAGGTTGATGGAAGACTTAAGTCAACTTAGCACTGTCTGCATGGGGGTGAGGTTACTGTAGCATTTAGGGTTGCCAGGTGTCCAGTATTGACCCGGACAGTCTGGTATTTTTGCCTCCTGTCCGGTAAAAAAAAAAAAATTCAGAAAATACCAGATACCTGGCAACCCTACACACACTCAGCACTTTTTTTTTTTTCCCCCTCAACAACTTTGGTCTCCCCCTTTTTTTTCCTCAACAGAGAATTTTCCCCGTGGTTTTTGTTTGTTTGTTTTTTTGTTTGTTTTTGTGTTTTTTTTGGGTGGGGGGGTGTTTGGTATTTTTGGTTAAACCATCTGGCAACCCTAGTAGCATTGTGTCTCGGATTTTTTCACACCCCTGAGAGATGTATCTGTGCCAGTGGAAGTTCCCAGCTTAGCCTGCCCCAGCGTCTGCCCTCAATGACTAGCTGCCTCAGCTGAATCCCTCTGTCCACCTTGTGCTTCTCAGGGTGTGATGGGAATGTAGGTGCACTGAAGTGGTGGCTCCAGGTAGTTCCTTTGCTGCTGCCCACATGAGTCCTTGCAGGGAAGGAGATATGGGCTAAAAAGTGCTGGTTCCCTGGTTGCTGACTATTAGTGGAAGGGCTAAATACATTTTTCTGTTGATTGTGAAGTACAGACTTCGTGTGGGAGATGGTGCCCTCTAGAGGAAGGTCCAGAGAGGATGAGGGATCTACTGCTACTATTAGCTAGGGAACTACACCTTTAGTTCAAGCGTAGAGGCCTGTAAAGCTGAAAGCACTGTTCTAATCTAGAGTCCAAGGTTAGAAGGGACCATTGTGGTCATCTGATCTGATGGCTAGTATAAGACAGGCCATGGAACTCCCCCCGCCTGTGTTTAAAAGTTTTGAATTCAATTGTTTCATTTTTTCCCCTTCTTCTTTAGTGACAGGTGGCTGCTGCTCCACAGCTGCGTGGCTATACTTTGTAAAATTAGGCTATGTCTATACTACCGGGAGAATTCATGCTCTGAGATTGATCCACCGGTGGTCGATTTAGCAGGTCTACTGAAGACCTGCCAAATCAACTGTAGATAACTCTCCAGTCAACTCTACCCAAGATGAGAAAAATAAGGGAAATTGATGGGAGAGTTTCTCCTAGTCACCCCCTTTAGTGTAGTAACTCATCCTAAGGTATGTTAACTCCAGGTACATTATTCACATAGCTGGAGTTGTGTACCGTATGTTGAATATCTGCAGTAATGTAGACATAGGCTCAGTGTAGTATATCTTTACCCTACCTGTGTGAGTTCACAGAAGACCAGAGTGAAATTCTTCCACTAAAAATTTCTTCAGCAAAAAATGCAGATTCAGTGATCATGAAATGTTTCAGGAATTTGTCAATTTTTCAGAATGGTTTGTTTAGAAATAACAAGCAGTCCTGTGGCATGTTAGAGACTAACAAAATATATTATATAATGAGCTTTTGAGGGTAAAACCTACTTCATCAGATGAGTTGGAGTGGAAATTACAGAATCCAGAGTATATATAATAGCAAAAGTAGTACCAGTGTTAATGAAACTGGTAGTACCAGTGTTAATGAAACTGATTGAGACAGGCTGGATATGTCTCATTCATAGCTTTTGATGTGGAAATGCAAATATTAAATGCTGGGGAAATTGCCTTTGTAGTGTGTTAAACAGTTAATATCTTTATTCGATCCCAAGTTGATAGTCTTCAACTTAAACGTTTATTTAGAAAAGTTCTGATTTCTCCTTCTCTTCTCACCCTCCCCTCCAAAAAAAAAAAAAATCAAAACATTTTGGTTTGCCATCTTCACAATAAAACATTTTTGATTTTTTTCCAATTTGAAACTTTTTGTTTTGCAATTCCCTTCAATTTTATTTTAAATTAAAATGTTTTTAAATGTGCAATTGAGGGGAAAAATGGATTTTGGCTAAAACAAAACGTTTGAGTTTGCACTGAAATTACTTTTTAACCTTTCAGAATTGCCAGTGAACTTAAAAAAACCAAAAAATCCATGGTTTGTCTCATTCTAGGACATACCATTTTAGGTGCCTGCTCTGTGGCTGATAGCTCTTAAAGCAGGTCCTCCCACCTCATTCTGACCTCCTTCATCTCACGTTGGCATGAACAGAGCAGGCTTTTATAGAGCTGGGAGGAAAGGGGATCACTCGTGACATGAATTCAAAATAAGCTGACTGTTAAGGATGGATCAGATATCTAGGGCAGGACCATCTTGTGTCTCAGTATGACACGTGGCCAGGCCACTTTTAAATGGCTGAGCAAAGGGAGGCCTTCACTCAATTTAGTATCTTTCTGTCAGTAACTTGATTTTGAATGCTGCCTCTGGTCAACTCCAAAATTTCAGGCAACGTTCTAAACATCACTTGGCAGAACCCTATTGATTTTTGGTGAAAATTGGAAAACCAAAAGGGGCAGACACAAGGCAGCTGGTTAGCAGACGCATTGGTGGATAAATGTCGATAGATCAAAGAACCAGTTGACAGCAGCCTTTAACTTCTCCTAGCACAACACCCCCATCTCAGATCAGCCTTTTGTTACAGTAGAGTTGAAACCCTAAATAACTGCCCTGTCAGCTAAAAAGGTGGGAAGAGAAGGCCACAACACAGACCCTGGCATTGTGGGGATAGAGAATGAGGGCCCTAGCATGAGGGAAGGAGGGAGGAAGAAGATCTCCCGGAATAGCGTCAGTCAGAGTTGGCATCCTAATCATGGGACAGGAGTCAGCTGAGCTAGGTAGGCCTTCTAAGTGCTTTATTGCCTATCTGGCTTATCAAGTACCCCAGCCACTATGGCTTTGACATGCTTGGGCAGGACCCGAGAGTCGGGCATGTCCCCTTGTTAGGTGCATAATGGGGTTGGGCACAGCTTATCAAGCTTCGTTCCTATATGAATAAAGACATTTAGTCTGAATGTCTCTGTGCCATCCATGCAGCAACCTTTTTGCTTTTTGTCCTCATTGGTGCCAATTAGATCTTGATCAAGGCGAAGGCATATGCTTGAAAATGGCCCCCTATTGTTTGTGGGTTATTGGATATTCAGTAAGTTCTCTCTCCAGTGCATTGATCTCAAGTTTGCAGTTGACTTTAGGAGTCTGCAGAGCTTTACCAACATCTTGCATGTCCATATGCTTGGCCTGGCTGCGGTCGTATAAAAGAGGTTTCCTACCTACAAGAAAATTTATAGTTTTCTGCAAATGGTGTTGTCCTCACAATGTGAGTGGAAAGATTCAGCCCTCCTCAAGAGTGATTTGCACACAACTTTTATTATAAGTAGGTTCCCGCAGTACAACACATGGGAAAGAACGTTTTTTGGGGTGGTGAATGTAAGTGTTTATAGCTGGAAAGTAAGGTTTAAGATTAAATAGATTGTGACATGACATTTTTCAAAGCTTATTAAACAACAAAATGCAAGGATCATGGTTCAAATTCAATAAGTGTTGTTTTTCTAATATTGAAAAGTGTTCCACAGCAAAGCCTAATTAATACAATCTGTGTCAAAGGAATTAATCTGTTGAAAAGCAGAAAGTTTCCATGCGCCAAACCAAGACACATAAACACAAGAGTAATAGCAGCCACTATCTAAACCGAAGCGGGAGAGGGAAAACTTGCTTTTTCTTTCTGGACAGATCCCACGCTTTTATGTGAAGTGCCTAGAAACCATGGTCAGAGGCACTAGAGAAAGGGCTGTGAACACAAGTTCATTGAAGCTCTTTCTCACTGTGTTGTAACATGTGTAGGTTTTAATACATGTGTATGAAAGAGACTAAGTTTCTAGTGTATTAATTTTTTTTACAGGGGTAGCAATTTTTTCAATTGTATTGTGGCACCGCTGGTTCCATTCCATAGGATCAGCCAGTCAAAATTCCACATCATCCGAGGTTTCGTTTTGTTGGCAGTTTAATGAACCAAGTTGGCCATATCAGGGGTCCATTGTTGCAGATAAGTGACAAGCCCTATCCCAGAGAGTTTATGCCTGGGGTGGGCAGTAAAAAAGTGGCAGTCCATCGGGGTTAGTCCCTGGTGGCCCCCCACCTCTACGTTTACCTGTGCCTCTGCAGGTATGGGAAATTGCAGCTCTCATTGGCTGCAGTCTGCCATTCGCGACCAGTGGGAGCATTGGGAAGCTACATGGACTGGGGCACGGGGAAAGAGGTGTGGCCAAATGTACTGGTTCTCCATACCGCATAGGACAATCTTCAGAAATTTGAGAGTCAGGGTGCACTGCCCCGAGAGTGCAAACTGCAGTACTGAGGCCCTGAGATGGCTCCACTGTTCTGGGCAGAAGCCCCGCCCTACCCCACCACCCCCTTCAAGGTAGAGGTCCTGAGCCTCTCCTTCCAGTCTTGTAGGTGCAAAATGGGTGGGGTGAGGAAGCCTTTGTGAGCTGCACTTTAATGGTAAAACAGCCACGTGTGGCTCATGAGCCACCATTTGGCCAACGTCCTACATGGCGCTCTCTGCACTCACGTAGGTTTTATGCAGCTGTGTTTAACAGTGTCCTGCTGCCTCCCTGCTTCTGCAGCGCGTAGCCACATGTGTTGTACCTGCACTCAACACGCTGCTGTGGGTATAGGCAGAGCCGGCCACATAAATAAGTATTGTAATCTGTGATCAATGTTGTGCTTTTCATGTTTGTTACAGGAAAACAAGACCTTTTTTTCTTGAGGAAACTCCAGAGATGTGGCTCCCAGGGGGATGACTTTCAAGTATTAAAAAAAAATAAGTTGGGAGTCCTGGTCTGAAACCTCACTATTAGAGGCTAAGCAAAACGAGGCATCGTTTCTGTTTCCTAATTTTGCAGCTTTCAAGGCTCCCTTTGAAGCAAGTAGGTGTTACATGCACACATCCAAGGGCAGAATTTGCACTAGCTAACGTGAATGGAAATTCTGCACGCAAAACATGACTGGGGATGTAGCATTGGATGGCACATGACATGCCTGTCGCTGAAACTGGTGCTTGGTCTATTGGCATTTCCTTTTCTTGGCTTGGAAGGCATGTGGGAAAGGCATCTTCCCTTGTACACAGGCCACTGATGCTGTGGGCCAGATTCTTAGTTTCTCTCTTCCTGCACTTGAGAAAAGGGCAGTGTGTGGGGGGTAACTTTAAATCAGGTTTGAACATCCCCCATATTTTGCCTCTGGTGCAGCTGTTTTAATTCTCCCTCTGCTTCCCATAGTCTCCTACAAGCCCTGGCCAGCAGAGAACAGCTGTAGCCTAATGCTTTCCGGTCATGCTTCTGCATGAGGGATCTGCAACTTCTACACGGGGGTTGGAGCCGAGCCGGTGTACTGCCCTTGCACCAGCTCCTTGCTTTCACCCATTCCAGATGGCATTGTATAGCGCAGCATGGGACGTTGGTATAACTGGGACTTGGGTCCTGGATGCGAGCTGGGTCCGTTTTGGAGCGGGGGGGTGTTTGGACGAGGGAGAAGCAGCTTGGTTTGCGAAGCAGCAGATCCCAGCTGGATGCCATATGGTGCATATACAGTGTCCAGCAATTGCCTTGAATGAGCTGTCTGAGGCCAGGGAAGCGCTAGCTGAGTGGCGGTTGGGCTCCTCCATGGCCTTATGCAATGGTGTTGATGCAGCATGTGCCAGCAGGGCAGTGCAGATGCTAAACTGCAAGGACTTGCCTCTGAAGCGCTTTGGGGTGCGTACGTGTGCGCGTGCATGCAGGTGTGAGGTGGTTTTTACATAGATAGGCACATGGACAAATCATTCCCAATGAAGTGGAGTCCCTCTTCAAAGCCACAGGCGCAGGAACTAGGAGTGCAGCGGGTGCTGTAGCACCCCCAGGCTCCCGGCCTAGTGCCCAGGGTCCCAGCTGCCAGCCTCCTGCACCAGAGTCCCAGCTGTCACCCTGCACCCAGGGTGCTGGCTGGTGGCCTCATGCACCAGGGGCTCTCCTGCCAGCCCCATGCCTGGGGTCCTGGCTCCCAGCCCCACATGCCAGGGCTCTGTTCTCAGGGTGTCAGCCATGGGGAGGGGACTCAGCACCTCCGCGTTTCTAAATGTTCCCTCGTTCAAAGCACAAGGGAGCCCGGCCTAAGCAACAGCCATAACTCTGCATCCCCTCGCTGGTGAGAGCTTCGCATCTCAGTGCTGGTGCTGTGCTAATGCCAGCTGCTTGGGTGCAGTTTAGAGCCCATCAAGTTTGACCCTGAGCTCAGCCCGTGTTGCAGGGAGGTGGTGAAGTTTGCGTCGGGATACCTGTGCTTCAGGAGCCTGGGGCCGGAGCAGGAGAAAGTGGGGCCCCGAGGGAAGCAGCAGGGCCTCTTATCACCTGTGCTAGGGGAATGAGCTTCCAGAGCCCAGGTTTTCCTGTGCTGGCCGCGGTGCATGATGACATGCGACTCTGACAAAGCTACCTCCCATGCCTGTCATCGTGGGGGCCAACAGACTTGCCAGGCCCCTAGGCCGGGGGGGGATGACCCCAATCCTTGCTCCTGGGAGGGATGGGGCTGAGGGCAAGCAGCCAGCCCTCAGCGCTAGCCAGAGTGTGCCGCACCGTGGGCCTCCTGCCCCCCACAGCCAGCAGAACCTCCTGGAGCGCACTGGGTAGTGCTTGTTTAGTTTGGAAAAGAGAAGATTGAGAGGGGACATGATAGCGGTTTTCAGGTATCTAAAAGGGTGTCACAAGGAGGAGGGAGAAAACTTGTTCTTCCTGGCCTCTGAGGATAGAACAAGAAGCAATGGGGCTTAAACTGCAGCAAGGAAGGTTTAGGTTGGACATTAGGAAAAAGTTCCTAACTGTCAGGGTGGTTAAACACTGGAATAAATTGCCTCGGGTGGTTGTGGAATCTCCATCTCAGGAGATACTCAAGAGTAGGTTGGATAAATATCGATCAGGGATGGTCTAGACAGTACTGGGTCCTGCCATGAGGTCAGGGGACTGGACTCGATGACCTCTCGAGGTCCCTTCCAGTCCTAGTATTCTATGATTCTATGCTCTGGGGGGATTTTAAACGGCCTGGAGATCTGCAGTAGTGGGAGCCAGGAGCCTTGGGCCCTTTTGAATCACTGGGCTCCAGAGCAGCTACCCCCTCCCCCGCCACACCCCATCCCAGGCCTGCCTGTTATCACAATGAATAGTCTAACAGCCCCTTTAAAGGCTGACACAACTTTAAGGTGCTGCTAGACTGTTTGTTGTTGTTTTTTTTAAGTTTTTTCCAGTTACAGACTAGCACGGCTACCCCTCTGAATCTTTTGTTATCATGATGTCTGGACTTCACGTTCCCTCCCCCACACACCCATTTGAGGAGTCTGAGCTTGGGTCTGCAGATTAATTCAGAGGATCCTTTGGATCCCTGCTAGGGTTGCCGCCTTTGAAATGCAAAAAACCCAGCATTCACTCCCCCATCCCCCCAAGGCAAGCCCTGCAACCCAAACCACAAAGCAACTCCGCAACCCTCTTCCCCTCCCCTCTTCAACAACCACTCAGTATCTAGAAAGAGAACACCTACAGATAAGATTGATTGCAGGTTTCCTCACTCTCCCATGACTCGCACCCTGTTTCTCTCACATAGGTGTGGGGTGCCCTGGCAGGGTGGTGGGCAAACAGCTGCTGTGTTTCCCAGAGCTTTGCTCTGTTACTGCTTAAACTGCGGAAGTGAGATGGCAGCAGCATCTTTAGCTGGACACAGAAACGTTTAACATTGTATATCCCAGCGCGCTGGGAGAAGAATGCAGATCTTCAGACCCACATAACTCCCCCTTCCCTGTCAGATTAAATTATTTTTCTGCCAACTCGCAAATATATATAAAAAAACAAAAACCTGTCCATGTAAGACACATACCTGCTAGGTGAGATGTACTGTCCCACCTAGTGGCACCGTGCAAACTGCGTATCTTATTTTGATGCTATTTCGAAATAAAGCGCTATTCCGAAACGTTCGTTACTCTTAGAATGAGGTTTACAGGGACCTCGGAATAGCAAGCCCGAAATAATGGGATAGCTGTTTAGACATACTCTGGTATCCCGAAAAAGCGCTGCACTGTAGATGTAGCCTTGGAGAGAAGAATGAGTTTGCTCTACATCCTTAGCTGAGAACCAGCTGGCTCTTAGCTCATGCGGTATAAGCTCATGCACTAAACTCCAGAGGTCCCAAGTTTGGTTCTGCCTGTTGGTGTTGGCCAGTTGGTAACCCTCATCCTGCTGTAGCTGATTGAATGCCCCTCGGTCTCAACCTGTCACTTCTATTCTCCCCAGTCAGCTGTTGCATAGTTCAGTTTTCTGAACTTGGTGATCTGCTTTGATCTGCATTTAGTTTCTCTGGTGAAGCGGCAGAAGACACGTGTACCATGTGATGCAACCTGCACTTAGAGCAAAGCACTACAAACCATTAGACAAATATGAGGGTTACGAGTATTTTCAACATTACATACTCTCAGATTTCATTCTGCTTCAGCCAGATGGCCTTGTGTACAGTGTTACAGAAAAATGATTTTACATTAATAACTTGTCAAGTCAACATAAAGTGTCAAATTACTCATGTGTATAATTCTAAAGAAATATCCTTTACAGGAGGCAAGATTACATTATCCCGGGGAAAGCAAGTTGATGTACGTGCCATTTAATTCCTTGAGACCCGGCAGAGTGCCTAGGATATTTGCATTGCTGAAATTAATTTCATACTTGGCTACATATACCACATAATATCTACACTGAAGTGCATCTTTTCACTTCTGCCCAGATGTGGCTTTCCTAGCAAATGTATTAAAAGCAGACCTGAATGCCAAAGAAAACACAATCTATTCCTCTGGATGAGAAAAGAGAATTAGATTCTATTTCCTCAAGTTGTGGTGGTTATGTTTCACACAGGCAGTTTATACCTAATAAAACTCCATCCTGGGATTTGCAAAATAAATAGATTTTATATTGGCACACTGACACGTGGCTTCAGTCACTGGGTTTTGGTTCCATTCATACACTTTCTGTGGTTCTAGCATTTGACTTCAGAAAAGACACTTTGATGGAACGCACCAACAGCATTTCCTCCCTCCCATCCCCACAAAAGTCTCTCTTTTTTTTTTTATTGGGACTGAAAAGTCAGTGGAACTGTGGGAAGCACGTGATTATCAAAGCCTTCTTGCTAATACACGAGTGTCTCTTTTGATGGTGATTTTGTTTTGTCTTCCATTAGGTCAATGGTGCCTTGGGTTATCCTGCTGAATTGGGCAAGTCAAAATAACAAAACTTGGTGGTTTTTATACAGTTAAGATCTGGCAATGAGCCCTTAGCGAATCACTTCATTGTTGCCAGGTTTGAAAGGTATCAAACTACAGTCTTCTCCAGATAGGAACTCTCTACAATGCCTGGCAAGCCACAAAGAAGCTGTCAGAGGGGGAGAGAAACCAAGAATCTTAAGTGATAATGGAGACTCTATGAAATCCATGGCCTCTTAGTATTTTACAGTCATCACTGAAGCCATGTACTGAGGGTCGTCTTTAGAATTTATGGGGCCCTATGCAGTACTATTAAACTGGTGCCCCTATGCTCAGTGGCAGCTGAGGAGGGTGGCAATGAACTTTTTTGGGGGATGTGATTTTTATAATCTTCAGAACATACTAATTAAATATTCTTTTTAAACAAATATTAAATGAAAGTCCTGTAGACTAACACGGTAAATTCAGAAACTGACAGTATATATCTAGAGTTAGTGAACAACCTGTTAAATAGCTGCATTACCACTTGACTTGCTTTTTCACAGGTTCAATGTTCTGCTAATTGGTCTGTCAGGCTTTTTCACTTTTAAGTTCTCTGGATTCTCTCTGGAGAAAGCAGATCCACAGAACAAGGATAAGGAAAAGGCAGTGAGGTGGACATTAAGACCCAGCGGTGCCCCAAATTTTTGGCTGCCCTATGCCACTATGTATTCTGCATGGGTATGTCTCTACTACAGAGTTTTGTCGGAAAAACAGCTGTATTTCCAACAAAACTTGAGGAACATCCACACTGCAATTGCGTTCTTCTGCAAGAAAACTGAAAGAACAGAGGGGTTTTTCCGGCATTGGTAATCCTCATTCTACGAGGAAGAAGCCTGTTTGTGAAAGAGCTCTTTCGCAAAAAGGCATGTGTGGACGGGGAAGAGGGCGTTCTTTCGGAAGAAGAGGAAGGAGGAAAAAGCACAGGTGCCCTGGTGGCCATTCTGTCCATAGCAATCACAGCTTACATGCAAGAGAGCATCCATTGTGTGGACGCTCTTTCGAAAAAGCAGATCGCTTTTTCGATGCACTTTTGCAGTGTGGACGCTCTCTTTCGGAAGAAGTTTGTTCGGAAGATCTTTTCCGAAAAAAGCTTCTTCCAAAAGAAGCCTGTAGTCTAGTGACATAGCCCATATGTATTCTTATAATTCAGAACTTCCTGGTAGCTCTAGGGCTAGAGTGTACAGGCTCCTCTTCCCCTCATTGCTTTGACTAAAGGAGAATATGTGTTGGCTGTACAGGGTATATGGGAAACAGTTGAGCTGGTCTGGGTGGAGGACAGTGATACATGAGCACACCCACCAGTTCGTTGCCCCCCTCCCCCCCCCCCCCCCAAAAAAAAAATTCTTACAGTCTTCTAAGGAAAACAGATATTGATCAGCATTCCCTTGCTGGCAAGAGTTACACTGACAATTTTAAAACTTCAAAATGTGATGGCTCTGATTTTTATTTTGAACAAAAAAAAAGTGTTATATAACTATTGTAATTCTTTCCTGATTATATTTTTGGCATTTTGAGCTTGCTGTGCCATTCTTGCCATCGTTGTAATACTAGGAAGGCTACACTGCATAGATGAGGAAGTATTTGTTAGGTGGTACACTCTTGGGGGTCAGAGAGCATCTTTTCATTCTGTCCGTAGATGTCCCGATCCATGGCTGGGGGTCTGAGGTGCTAGGATAGTTCAAATGATATTTCTACTATTTAATATTCACAGCATTTTTACTGAGTCTCTTTTTTTTTTCTGTCTTCTTCAAAAGTAATCTAGAAGGCAGGGATGAATCTCAGGGCCTACTTTCCTGCAACAGACAGAATCCAGAGCTTAGATCTGAAGAACTGCTGAATTGGGGGTAGGGTCAGGGGGAGGAATAAGAATTTGCCCAAACTTTCCTAGGGTAAATTGCAATTGTCAGATTCAACTCATGGGTAGGTCTGGAAGGGTTAGATTTCTTACAGTTTGGTAAATGTTGATTTCATTGTATGTGGACAAACTGACTAAAAATATCAGAGGGGTAGCCGAGTTAATCTGTAACAGGAAAAACTTAAAAAAACAACAAATAGTCTGGTAGCAGTTTTGAAGACTAACAAAACCTGTAGATGGTATCATGAGCTTTCGTGGGCACAGTCCACTTCTTCAGATGACTGGAGTGTTGGATGTCCAGAACCAAAAATAAATAAGGGAAGGAGTGGGGAGAGGGAGGAGGGAAGAAGGAAAAAATTGGGAAGGGGGGGAGAGAAAGAGGCAGTGGGTAGATAAATTTCAAAGGGAAAGCTGAGCCAATATGTAACAGGAAAAACTGAAAATCAAAAAATAGTTCTGTCAGTGATAATTACAATGTATAAATCAGTAGCAGTTTTCTTACACTCCTTGAGAACTTACTAAAAATTGATTTAAGAAGATGTACCTCATGTGATACTGATAATTTGTTTCTAAAACTTGTAACTTTTTGAATCTACTGTCATTAAATAATTCTCACCCCCCAGCTTCATAATTTTCTGCCACTATGAAAATTGAAATAGCTGAAAATGTGTAAAAATAAACATTGATGATGGCTGTTAATATTATATAAAAATCAAATTCTATCAAGCCTACTCATAAGGTTTGGAGCTGTGATCTTGTATCCAGAACCCTTTCTTTACAGCATAACTATTGTTTTTGCTAAATCATATGGAACAAACTACAGAGGGATTTCAGAAAGTCTTAGTTTTTAGAGGAAAATATGGAACTTTATATGCAAAAGTGTCTTTTTGTTGGTTAATTTAGGATGCATGACTCAAACCTGATGATTTGCAAGTCTAAACATTGCCTGTATGGCTATAGCAATGACCTGTTTGTTTAGTGAACAAATTTAGATTTGTTTATGGTGTCCACAATGTTTATGACTGTTCCTAGAATCCTTCTGACAGGCGTATTCATGTGGTTTTCACATACCTAAACTTTTAAAAAACAAAATAGTTAAATGTTTATCGAGCAGTTAGCCATAAATGAATTGTACCCGATAGAATTCACCGTTGATGCCTGTATTATTTACCATAAGTGTTTCTGCAGTAAATTACCTTCTCTGTTGCTGCAACTACTTAGCAGTAACACTGAGGTCATTGCCTTTTGAACACAGTGTGACTGGTTTACTTGCAGTTCAAGATTATCTATATTTATTTAATGCAGGAGCCTTTTGAGAGAGACACTTTTTTTGCTGGTGATAAAAGAATGTTCATTACCAAATTCCATTATTGCTGAAATGGCATTTTCTTTATTAATGGGAGACATTCCATGACAAGATTCTGTCCTGTCTGCTCTCTAAAGCACCATATACCCCAATTATGTTATGTACAAGTATTAGTTCTAAAAAGGTTGGGGAAGGGCGGTTGTCCCTTCTACCTCAGCTATCCAAGCAGAAACATTAGACTTAAGTTTCATATTGTAGTAGCACTCAGAGGCTGGCAAATTACATTGGTGCTCCAGGATTAAGTGCTGTGCAAACATGTAGCAAGACAGACCCTTATCTGTAATGCTCAACATTTAAACAAACAAGACAAAGGGCAAGAGAGGGCAAATATTATTATATCCAATTTTCTGGTGTTGGAGGTTAAGTGACTTGCCCAAGGTCACACAGAAAGTTTGTCTGACATCCCCTGCATTCCAATCCTTCCCATCCTATTGTTTGGCAGTGGAGAGAGGCACAGCAGGGCCCCTACAGTGAGTTTATTTTGTAGGTCTCTCTTTATAGTACTGATGTGAAACACCTAGATAATGCCTCCTTCCCAGTTAACTGTTAATTGGACTGGATTGCACCTCTTACAAATCTCCAAGCTCATCTAGATTTGGGCTTTGATCCTACAAAACACTGAAGTGGGTGCTTACCTGTACTCATTGTTGGAATAGTTGGGATTACTGTGTGAGTAAAATTAGGCATATGCATTAAGTGTCTTGAGTATAGATAGTGATAGAGATGCAGCCGTGTTAGTCTGGTCTAGCTAAAACAAAAGACAGAACTATGTAGCACTTTAAAGACTAACAAGATACTTCAGATCAATTTGTGGAAGAAAATTGGCACGACCATATATACCGAAGTGATACAATCAAAAAAAGTGAACACATATAAAATTGACAAATCAAATTTTAGAACAAATCTGTGAGGTAATGACATTAGACACTAACTTTCCCCCTCACCCCTACTCTGTTCTAAAATTTGATTTGTCAATTTTATATGTGTTCACTTTTTTTGATTGTATCACTTCGGTATATATGGTCGTGCCAATTTTCTTCCACAAATTGATCTGGGGAAGTGGGTCTGGCCCACGAAAGCTCATCACCTAATAAACCATCTTGTTAGTCTTTAAAGTGCTACATAGTTCAGTCTTCTGTTTGAGTATAGAGAGTGGGCTTGATTCAGCGTACTCTCTACTTGCTGAGAGGACTATGTAAATGTGAACCCAAAGTGTTTACTGGATGGAGGTCTACATGTAGTCACAGTATCTGTTGGGGGCACTTAGGATGAAAGCTTTTTGTTTAGCCTTGAATTCTCCTGAGAAATGTCCCTGAAACATTTCATGCACATAATGTGATTTTTGTCAGTCGGGAAGAGACTAACCCTTAAATAGAGATGGTTTTACAGGCCGTGAGCAATTTACCAGGTAAACTGAATGGTCTCTAAATAGAATGTTTTCCTGCTTTTCCCACCAGGTTTAAGTAGGTCTTTGACCAGTTCTGACTTCTCAGTGAGATTAATGTTTTCCTTGACGTACGTAGGCTTGCCGATGGCGGGGGGGGGAGGGGCAGTTGTTCCGGGCCCCAGTGCTTCTAAAGGGCGCAGGGCTCCCGGTTTGCACCGCTGTTGAGCCATGGGCCCTTTATGTTACCACCAGAGTGCTGCACCGTGCACTCTGGACAACTCTAAGAGTGGGGAAGGGGCAGCACAGCTGGCTCCAGGCGACACTGAGGGCTGGCCGCCCAAGGCCCCGCCCCTTCCACCTGAGGGCCTCCCTTCTGGGAGAGCAGAGCCACCGCCCTCCCCCCACACACACACCTTGCCCAGGGGCCCAGCGTGGCTGTCGGCTCCCCCGAACATGTGTTGCTTAATCCGTGAGGGAAATGCACTTGAAAGAAAGCTTTTCATGTTTGTTTGGAAAGCTCTAAATGGCTTGAATCGTTTTAAACTAAAACCATGCGTGTTTATATTAACACTGCTCTTATTTCTACCGTCCCCCTCCGCATCATCCAGAATGAATGCAAAATTAAAGAGGAAATGAAGTGCTTTGTACATTTGATGGGCAAATATCCAGCTTTATTCCCTCTAAGTCTGGAACTCCTCCCATACCAAACGTAGCCCTTGACGTTCTGCTCTTCTGTGCAGATTGTGTTTGGGGCTTACTAGTATTTTTGCAAGCTGAAATAAATGCACTTGGGGAGCTTCTAACATGTCTTCTCTTCAGAATCATGTAGCCTTTTGCTTGTTTTTCCCATTGTGCATCTTAGCAGTTTAAAGCAGGTTTAGACTGGTGGAAACTCCTTGGAAACACATGATGAACTTTAAAAAAAATACTTGGAGCAATGGAAGCTTTATGGTGATCCAAATGAGATTTTGCTACGAAGATGTAATTGATGTTCTTAAATTTAATATCCCAGTAATATTGAAACATCTTCAAGGAAAAGGAAAAATAGTGGCAAGTCCCTATGACATGCACGGAGCACAAGAGATATGAATGTCCTGCCATGGCCGCTCTACACATGGGGAAGGGACAGATAGACTCTGTAGAGCTTTTTGTTTACCCTTCCCATGTGAAAGTGGGTAGGGACAAAGCGTAGGCTTATCTCCATGCCCAGCACACTGAGGCCTGATTTACACTACATTGGAAGGTCAAAGTAAGCTATTCAACTCCAGCTACGTAAATTACGTAGCGGCGTATTTTACGTTGCGTTTCTGCACTGCCCACACAGCGGGAGGCCGACAGGAACAAATGCTCCTGTTAGCTTCCATTATTCCTCGTGGGGAACAGGAGGACTGGCGCCAGCGGGGGTGCCCTCTAAGTTCGATTTAGCGGGTCTATACTAGGGATATTAAATTGTGAATAATTGACTAACCAAATAGTCGATGCATTTTGCATAGAATCATAGAGCTGGAAGAGACCTCAGGAGGTCATCAAGTCCAGCCCCCTGCCCAAAGCAGGACCAATCCCAACTAAAGAGGACCAATCGATAGGGAGCCTCCGCCTTTGAAGTGTAGCAACAGCCCTAAGGTCTTCAAAGGCGAAAGTGCCACGTGGAGCCCTGGGTCAGCTGGGGACTCCCCCGCTGATCTTGGACTCTGTGTGGTGCTGCCTCTTTGAAACGCCGCAGGGAGCCCAGCGTCAGGATACATACAGCGTTTCAAAGCAGCAGCACTGCACGGCGTCTGGGGTCAGCGGTGGAGTCCCCTGCTGACCCTGGGCTCCAAGTGGCACTGACACTTTGAAGAACCCCCTCCTCTTCCCCCCTTTTCCCCTGCCGCCTCTTTCTGATAGAGGCGGGGAAGTGGCTAGTGACCTAGCCTGTTGACTATCCGATAAGCATTTGCTTATCGGATAGTCGACTAGTCCTTCACATTCCTAGTCTATACTAGACCCGCTAAATCAAACCCCAGAAGATTGACTGCGACAGTGTTAAATCTTCTGCATAGTGTTGACGTGCCCTGAACTGGTTTAAGTGGGAAATAAGCTGTGCCCTGCAGAGGGCAGTTAGTGAATTATTTTCTTCACAGAGCAAGTGGGGACTCAGGGGAAGGAATAATGACGGCATTTCAGTCCCCTCCCCTCCCCCCCACCCTCAGACTTCTCCTGGGGTGATGCAGCTAGGCACTGCCCCTTATGTCTCTCCAAGTGTAAATCTCAGCCTAACCCTATATGAGGATCTCTGTAGAGCTATTAAAAGCTGCAGTATGAGACTATTTCTATTCCTGGAGTGATGACTGTGAGAGGAACTCTCTGGAAATCCCCTTCCTCTCTTCTCCCGACCTTGTACTTTCAGTTCATTATTGGAACTAGTGTTCTGACCCTCACTAACAGATTGAAGGCTCTTTAAAGCATGGTACAAGATGCATTGTTTTTTCTGGTATTCCAGCAAGGACAGTGTCCTCTAACTTCTTACCAGACAAGAAGTAGTGGATTGTCTGTGCTATTTTTTTTTTTTTTAAAGGACTCATCTTAATTATATTGGCTTTGCCGAGTCATTTTTTCACAGCAAGTTCCAAAATGCAGCCTAAACTTCAGCCTTTGCCTTCTAGTGACTTCAGTGCAGGACCCTTGCTGCTTCACTCCCTAGACCAGTGTTTCTCAACCAGTGATACGAGTACCCTTAGGGGTACTTGAGAGAAGTCTGGGGAGAGGGGAGGATGTCAACACAACTGAAATTTAGAGAAAACAGAATTTTGGTTTTACAGCTCTTTATTATTTTTGTAATTTTTATACCCAAAAATTTCATTGCCCGCCCGGCTACAATTAAATTGTTTAAACCAATGTGTTGCAATGGTAGAAAAAAAATTTGTGTGTCTGAAAACTGTAGGTACTGGGGGTACTTACAGTTTTTTTTAAAGGGGTACTTTATAAAATAAGGTTGAGAAATACTGCTCTAAACAAGTATAGTTCCTCTGAGACATGGGCATCCTTGGAGTTGCCATGTGTGACAGTTTCAGGTTCTTGTCTGTCCCAGTTCTGAGTGATGGATGACTTTATGAAGTTATCATTCCGTTATTTAGCTATACACGGAGTGCATTTCCCAGACCTGAAGAAGAGCTCTCAAAAGCTTGTCGATTTCTAAGTCCTTGTGGATCAACCTAGCAGATGTTTGCTCTCAAAGCAAGGGAGGTAACTTCTGACTGTTTTTCCTTGCTAAGCGAATCTCATTGGGTTTTGCAGAAGCAGCAGATGATAGCCCAGATGTAAGCATGCGCTTTAAGAACTTCTAGCTGAGTAGGTTGGTGGATGTCCTTGAGGTTATCTCTAGGTATATACAGAATGCTTTTAAACTCTCTAATTGGAAGCTCTTGACCTTTACACAACTAGTTGTGAATTTCATGCTGGGAGAGAAGAAATGCATGAAAATTTTAAAAGCAACCCATCTTATTACTTACCCTAACTCTGCCTGTTGTATTGGAAACAGAAGCAAACTAACTTGTAATAGATGCAAGTCAGACTTATCAAGGGTTTATCATTAGACTGCAACATTTCAGAGATCAAAGTCTGATAAATGTGGTTTCAGCCTGAGAGGAAAATTTCCAGGAAAGAGACCAATGTAGCGAGTTAGAAAAGAGAGAGGTTTTGGTTTAGCTCAAAATTTTTTGCATTGATTCAAATGGTGCAGTTTAACTAGTGTTTATGGGACTGTCCCTCAGCTGGTGCATATTGGCATCGCTCTATTGAAACCAATGGCGCTGTGACCATTCAACACCGCAAAGGGGCTTTACCTAGTAAATAACTGGCTTTATTTTGGGGTGTTTTCTCCTCCGTCCTAATGGGTGAATATTTTTGTTTCTTGATCTTTGAGAAATAGATTGACTTTATGCATTAGAACTGATTACTCCTTTTTTTTTCCCCCCTAAGGTTTTTGACTAGGAAGAAGGATTGTTAAAGTAACTATTTATACATGTTGAGCCTCTCTAGTTTGGCACTTTCTGGTCCAGCAACATCCATGATCTGGCATGATTTTAGTTAGCCAGATGTCCACTTATCATGGGTGTGGCCAAGTTTCCCACAGTCTCATAAAGCTTGTTTACATCCACCAGTCCTGGTTCTCAGTGTTTGTGCTGTTATTTAGCTCTAATTTACCCCAAATGTCTTCTAAGAGCCCAATATGCAGTGGAAGTGTTGGTAATGCTGCTAGAAAATATTGACCTCACATGGTTTAGCAAATTCTCTGGTCCAGTCCCAATGGTGCTGGGCTAGTGAAGTTCAGCCTAGTAACTAATGAAGGATTTTCAGGTGCAATAAGCAACCGACTTTTTCAAGTAATCTTGGTAATAGTGTATACAGTATGTGTTTTCATGCTAAGTTGACTCTTCTTCTTGGTACCTTTTTAGATAAGGAATGTAAAATGCATTTTGTTTATTACCTAGTATGTTGCTGCCATTTTGCTTGTGTTGATTGAGGAAATATGATATCAGGCCTCTGCCCCAAGCAGCTTACAATTTATCTACGTGGTATTTATCTATCAGAGACTTGCAGTCTATTGCAGGTACTCTTGTGCCATGCTCAGGACAGTGTTTTCATGTTACTCAGAGAACTAACACAATGTGAAATCAACTTCACTTCCACTAAAAAAATACACTAAATGTTAGCCTGTGTCCAGTTTACTTTACCAACTGATAGCCCATCAGCAAATCCACCTGAGAAGACTTTAATTCTGGATCAGTTTTGCTTCAGACAGGTGACTGTATATTAATGTGGATTTACAAAGCTTTAGTTCGGCAGCTCAGCTGGTGGCAGTCTGTGGTGCGAATACACAGATCAAATAGTCTTTTAGATTTAAAAAAAAAAGTTCCTTGTCAAATGTTTGACTTGATGTTATTTAATGTAGTGCTTTTCAAAAATTACACCTGCTTGACAGCTCTGGAAAATGAGGGCCTCTCTCCAGTGGAAGTAAAAATATAGCCTGAGTAGCAGCAGTGCCAATTTCCCCAAACTGCCCTGCAAAGCCTGCCTTGACCTGGATAGTCAACCTAGGGGAGTAATTGTCTTTGGCTTCCCTGCTGATTCTCACTGGATGTATAGTGGCTTAGGCCAGTTCTACACTACCGAGTTTTCTCTGCATAGCTGAGTTAGTCAGGGTTGTGGGGAAAACCACATCCCCTAGCCAACATACTTGTGCCAGCAAAACTCCCAGTGTGGACAAGCTTTCCCAATGAGCACTTCTGTTGATGTAGTTAACTTCATTTGGGGAGGTGCTGGTGTTAAGTGGAGAGGAAAACTCCTGTGGGCATGAAGTGCATCTGTACCAGGGGTGGGCAATAATTTTGGCAAGGGAGCTACTTCACAAGTTTTTAAAGTGGTCATGAGCCGCCCCAGAAGAGGTGGGACCTTTAAATAGCAGGAATTGATAGGGCTTACCCCTCCTCGGTGGCTCCCAGGCAACGCTTTAGGCCAGGGGATGGGGTTGGGAGCTGCCACAGGCTGGATGAAAGAGCGAGGTGGGCCGAATCTGGCCCGCTGACAGCCTCTTGCCCAGCCTTGATCTACACTAAGGAGTTCCTCTTTTACAGTGACACCACTGTAAACAGATAAACATTTATAGCGAAGGCGAGGGCTTGCGGCAGAGATGGCGGACTGCAGGCCAGATCCAGTCCCCTGCTTAATTTGATCCAGTCCATGCCACAGAGACTTGCTATGGGTCACAAGCCCTGAGTATCAGCACTGTCTTCCTCCCTCTGCCCCACACAGGGCTGGAACTGGAAATGCCAGCTCACTCCGCTGCCTGGGGCAGCTAGGTTGGCTCCCCATGGTCCCTAGGTGCAGGGATACCGACAGACAATCAGTGGGGGAACAGGGGAAATCCAAGGCTGCATGCACCACCCTGACTCTGCAGCTCCCATTGGCTGGGAACCACAGCCAGTGGTAGCTGTGTGGGCAGGGTGGCATGCGCGAGAAGCATGCAGTACTGTTTTGGCAGCCTCCAGGAGCAACGGCAGGGCAGGAGCCTGCCGTAGCCCCGCTGAATGGGAGCTGCCTAAGTAAGCAAACATGGGCGGGAGATGGCACCTCTCATGCCCCACACCTGAACCCCCATCCCCTTTCCTGAGTCTCCTCCCATAGCCCAAAACCCTGCTCAAGGTCCGAACCCCCCCCCACACACACACACCCCCTAACCTTCTAGAGCCTGCAATTCCCACCCCCTGCTCCTGTGCTCCAATTTCCTTAGCCCCAGCACAGAGATCCCCTCCTATACCCTGAACCCGTCATTTCTGACCCCACCTTGGAGCATAGGGGAAGCAGTGAGCATCCACGCTTCCCCGAGGGGCTGTGGCCTATGACTGATTTTTTTTTTTTTCTTTTTGCGGGTGTGTGGCCCCCGATAGAAAAAAGATTCCCCTCCCCCCATGTTATGTTCCAGGGACTGGGCTGGAGCAACCAACCCTGAAGTGTTTTGGGATGCGACTCTTTGTGCAGTGCCCAGCAGCAAGGAGCCTGGTCTTTGTCTGGGGTCTCTAGATGCAACCGTAATAGGAATAACGACAGTCCTCCCTCAGAGGTCGCTGACCAGCCGTCAGAATGTAATGACACTCGGTTGCCACCCACCTAGGCTTGTTTCAAACCAGAGAGAGTTAAGCATGAAAGGCTTCAGGTTTCATTATAATTCCTCTGCGCCAGCTGGTCCCTCCTTCCATTCGTTTGCAGGTTCAAAACAGTGACAGCACATTTCCTTGACACACTCTACAATTTCAAATATTGTTCCGTAATGTGCGCTCTTTGAAATAACATTTGCTACTAGGGTAAATAAATCTTGGTCGCCAAAAGGAGTCGCTTGCCACTGATCTCTGCCCTCCCACCTATAATGGAATATATTGCTCAATAAAAATCACTCTGAACTTCTGCCTGAAGAAGGTATGTGTCTCATTCTGCATTTTCTCTTCCTTTATCCAGACAGGCCATAAAGTAAGGATGAAATAGCAAAATGCCCATTTCCTATGGAATGACCCGGGTTTAGGATGAACACTGGTACTGATGAAAAGATACCACCGGGTCACATACTCGGAGAGTGTCCATAGCTGAAGGGAAAGGTGCCGGATGTCTGATGTCTCTGTGGTTTGATGTGTTAACTTGAGAACGCTTGATGGGACCAGACATCTCCTCCACAAAGTAAAGAAGCCAAGATGGTGTTATCCTAATGTCACACCAATTTTTAAATTTCACATGAGGGAAAAAATTTTACTTTAAAATAAAGCTTTTCTGAAAATTCTGAACATATCTGCTTGACGGGCACCAGCTGCTCATGTAACCAAAAGATGAATTTCATAAACAATAATACCCATAAACAAAAAGATTTTGCTATACTGGATTACAAAATAATGCATTTGGCCCCAATTATCACCACCGCTGTCACCACTGCGACCTCACATTTTCTCCACCACTACCCTACGTTTTAATGGTGTTAACCCATTAAATCAATTGAACTAAAATGTTGTAAAATTCAGCCTGGAGATTTGTATAAATACATCAGTGTTCCCTTTTAGGAGCTTCTTTTGGGGTTGTTGGTTTTTTTGCACGAGGTATTGTTATGACAACTTATATTGGGATAGCATCTTGGAGCCACAATCGTGTACGAGGCTCCTGTTGCACTAAGCACTGTGTGAGTATAGAACAAAGAGATGATGGTGCCTGTCTCAAGAACCTTGCTGTCTAAATAATTATTGTTAGGCGGGTAGGATGAAGACTTGAATCTGAAATGTGGCTTGCCCATTAACTTTCGTATTTGGTAGTGATTACTCCGTATAGCAAATAGTTTGACATATGAAGTTTGAATTATGAGTCACTGGTAAAGGAAATAACTAACTTCTCCTCCATTGGAGACGCACAAAACATCTCATTTCTGGTTTCCCCCAGCATAATTTTATTTCAGAGCCCAATTACACACTCAAGATGGAAAAATCTGACCTCAACCATTGCTAGGTAAAGTAGCAGTGACCAGAGTAAGTCCATCTGGCTCTCGTTTGGAAACCACATGCAGTTCTTCCCTCGTCCTTTCAAATTAATATGGGGTGTATGTTAATTTCTGCTGTTTCTACAGTTTTCCACTGATCTTTTGGCTTCCTTGCTTTTTTTTTCATTTCCTTTGACTCCAGATACACTTATCCACTCTATGAACTAGAAATCAAAGTTACAAAGCTCACATTTAGGGTGTCTGGAAGCATGGTGCCTCAGAGGGGATTGGATGAAAAATGCATCTGTAAAGCTCAGCTGTTTCATAGTGGATACTTCATTTCTATTTTCATTTGAAACCATAAAGAGGGTTATGGGTATTTCTGCATAACATACATTTATACATATTTGAAATGTCAGCCAGTTTACTTGATTTAATGAAGACCTGAGTATGCGTCTGCCTTTTTTAAGAAGTTGAATGTCTGAAATGAGTTAAATAGCCACATGTCCCCCTTTTTTAAAGATGCAGAACTGAAATAAATGAAGGTTGATTATAAATTATAAGAGAGTGCTGGCTTCCCATTGCAGTTGGTGTTACTGTATCAGCTGCTTTTGTTTAAAAGCTTAGTTGGGGAATCCAAAAGCTGAACAACTCACACCAGCCCCTTTTCTGTTGCCACGTGCCTGATCACACAACTCCCGTACTAGGTTGTGGCAGACGGTATTTGTTTGACTACTGCAGGCTTCCCAGCCCATGAGCTCTGTTTCCTAGATGTTGACAGTTGGCAAACATCAGGAACTTCTGCTCCTTTACAGTCACTGGCCCACCAGACTTCCCATTTGGCTTTGTGATTTTTAATTCATTGACATAAAGAAATGTCTAGGTGGCTTTGTTTGACCAGAGGCAATAAATGGGCCCCATGAAATAGTCCAAGGGCACGCTTGCTTTTGGGCAGGGGTGAATCTCTTGTTTCATCACTCAATATATTTTCTAAGCTGACTTTTAAAGGTAGTGACAGTGCCAGGTTATACATGTTTCTTCCTCATGCCAATCCAATATGACCTGGCTCTGTTCTGGCAGTACCTACGTCAGAGGTGGCTTCATCAAAGTGGCTTCATCTCCATGCCTATTCAGTTACTGCTCGCTGTAGTAACCTTGTGCCCATAAAGGAGCTGGCTGAGATTCCAAACTGCTTTTTCCTACGTGTCTCCACACAGCCATCAGATTCGTATTAAGCCCATTGAGTCGTTACTGACCAAGCTTTAATCTGAATCACTGACTTTTACCTGAGACTGTACTTGGATACCACTCCCCTTAACGTCCCTGTCTCGCGCACAGCCACTGTTTGCATAATCCCCCTGCCTTTTCAAATGGACTCTTGGTGCCACTGTGTCAAGTGAAAAATGCTTCATCACAGACTAATGAAAGGAGCTTGCATCCAGGGAAACACTATTGTGGACTGCGAACTGCAGTGACAAGGTTATGAAGCTAATAGACCAGTGTGATCTAGTGTCAGGAGCACCATCTTGGCACTCAGGGTCTAGTCCCCTCTCTGCCACTGGCTGGCTGAATGACCTTGGGCATATCACCTTCCTGCTCCGTGCCTCAGTTTCCCCACCTGTAAGACAGGGATAAGGATACTGATCTCTGTAAAGTGCTTTGAGAGCTGCTGCTGAAAAGCTCTGTGCAAGAGAGTGGTTCTTTTCTGACACTGTGTAGCTACAGTTTCCTGATCCTTCTTCCTGAAGCCACAGAGAAACTGGAGAAGGCATAGCATTTGTTAGGATGGAAGAGAAAAGAATTTTGTTGATTAACTTGGAACCAAAGACATTGTGGCATGAACTGTTATTCTTTGGGTTAAGTATCCCTACAATAGACAAAATGCCGGTTGCAATGCATGCATCTGTCTCTGTGTTTAAACTGTTTGAGTCACTGGAATCCAGTAGGGATGTCAATGTGCAGATGACTATACGATTAACTGATAAGTCTGGACTTATCGGTTAATCCTGTCAACTACATGCACTCCCCAAACCCTTGCTGCCTCTGTATCAGAGGCAGCAAGGTGGGGCGGGGGGAAGCCAGTGGAGGGGCCCCCCACCTCTGCGCTGCTGCCTCTAATAGAGAGGCAGCAACACAGAGTGCAGGGGGCTCCCGGGTGGGGCTGGGAGTGCATATGCTGCTGGCCCCGCCTCCGGGGTTTATTGAATAGTCCTATAACAGCTAAAATTTGATGTGGTTACACGATTATTCAGTTACACGCTATCTAATATCCCTGGCATCCAGGTGCTGTACAAATTTATAAGTGGGTACTCAAAGCTGTATCCCTCCCCAGTACAATGCAGATTGTTTTATTGTGGGAAAACTAGGGTTCTAACAGGCTGTTACCCAGTCAGTCTGACCCAGGCAAGGAGTTTCACATGTGTGGGTCAGCTTCAGAGAAAGTTCTGTTTCTTGTGTTCATGAAACCTAGGCTGGCATCCAATGTTCCCTGTAAGCTGAGCCCTTGGGTGGCCACCCAGGAGAGATTCAGACGCTGGCCAGTTGATTAGCAGAATTCCCACAGCCAGCAGCATGTATTTCTACTGGTGGTGCACATCTATACATGCCTCAGTGCACCTAACAAAATTTATTCTGCACATGGATGGAAAAATTAGAGGGAACATTACTGGCAATCCTAATTCCCATAACTGTGATTTCTGAAATGCAGAAAAGCCGGCCACTGGCTGCCCCTCCACCACCAACACATGGTCTCAGGACTGATTATAGCTAATAAACAGCAAAAATGTCCTAGAGAACAATTTACACACTCAAAACCACTTACTTTTCTTATGTTATCCTAACCCAGTGCTGCAGTCCAGACTCTGGGGAAGTGAATGGTAGTGTACTCTGACCCAAGTGTGTGAGAGTGGGGAACTGAGCACACTAAATCTTTTAATCAGCAAGCCCATACAAAGGCAGGCCTGGCAGGTTAAAGGCTTGTTGAAAACCAGCTAAGTAGCACATGTATGAGAGGTCATTGCAGTCTTGCTATCCTGCTATCACTAAAGCAGTCATGAGATTTAGGGTTGTCTTCTGGTTGCTGAGTCTTTCTGATGCACTTAGGTCATGTTTTTTATCTCTTCTCCACAACTGCGTGTTTTAGAATGAAAGCTGAGATCCTTAATCACTTGGCTCCAGATGCTAGAGCTTCAAGAAAGATGCCAAATATTGACTCCTAATTTAAAAATCAAGAGAGATGGCAACACCACCTCCCATTTAGCAAAGCAGTCTCTTTTGGCTAGGCTAGGTCAGTCCTAATGAAGCTTTGGGGATTGGCCCCGGGAATAGATGTTAGCTTTTTCAGAAATCTTTGTGTACTGCACATGAGATGTTTTCATTAGAAACTGATGACAGATTGTGGTCCCTGGAGAGATTCTGTACCATGGCTGCTCTAATTCCAGGTGTTTTAAAAAAATAAAAAATTGGATGCATGTATCTTAATTTTTAAACCAGATTAGGGAGCCTGCTACATCTTCCTTCCTGTAGACTCTCAAGTATTACGCCAGGAGGTCCCTGAGGTGTCTGTTTTCTTGAGTGTCCTTGAACTTTAAGAGGCCTCTCTGTCTTTGAAAACAGATTCTTGGCTGCACATAAAGAGTAACACTCCCCATCAATTTACTTAGATTGTGTAAAGAAGTTCTACTGGTCTTGGGTCTGTGAGGATGCTATTGAATGACTGAGCACAAAAAGAAAGGGTCCTGCCCTTTGGATATTGTTATGCACGTACAGCTGCGGTGCTCAGAAAGGCAACAGTATGTTTCCCTTTTGCAAATATTTTTCTCTGCTAATGCTACGTTCGCAACTGATCATTCTCGTACTGCTCTTTCCTGACTGGATCCTTCTGCTAACTGCTGTAGTTCAGAGCCAGGGGGAATTTTGAAAGCGTATCTGATTTCTTGCTATTTTTTTATACATCTAGTGTAATGGACAAATATAATTTAATAAAAGTTCATTGGTATCAATACATAGGTGTGTTTCGTTCTTGCTTATTGTTTAGTCTGACCCCCGCTTGCACTGACAAAGTGAATACTGTTCCAAGGGATCAGCTGGCAACATGTGCCATGCTCAGTTAATGTGATGCTGACACTGAACACAGCTTGAAACAAAAGTAGAACAGAGTCATGTGGCTCATGTCTGGGAATTATGCTATTTCTGTCATTCAAACCCACCTCTTACTGTAGTGTAGCAGGAAAGTTACTCAGTTAGTTGTAATGGTTTTAAGTGGGATGTACTTGCAGTTTCACTTATTGCTTGCTACTTTTAGTTTTTTTAAATGAAACATAGATTTCCTTCTTTTGGCACTGCTAGCCATATATTTATTTGGAATTCTTGCAGCACAGTTCCTGGCTGCAAATGTTCCTCAACTATTACAACAACAAAGAGCTATGTGAAAATGGCACCTTTGTTTTTAGCAGATGTGTAGTCCAGGTATGCTTGATAAGATTTTACATAGCATTGCAGATCCTGCCTGGCTGTGGGAGAGGGAGCTAGATTTTTGTTCTGGTTACTGAACCATCTGCAGAATTACTGACTCAGTTCTATTTGTAGAGCTTTTCCTAAGGGTGGTGGTGATCATGAAAGGAACTTAGCTTGGCTTTTGGATTCCTGCTTGAATGCTCAGGCCTGGTAGTTAGAAAAAAACAAGTTTTAATTTGCAGATTGATCACTTTTTTGACAAAGGAATCATTGAGTCAACAGCAAGGATGGCATTTTTAGGTAGTTGCTCTTCATTTGGCTTTCTGGTACCAAGGGATACTGGAGACGAATTTTCTATTGATTGAAGTCATAAATGTCGCCCATATGGACACACAAATGGGACAAAAGACCTACAAAATGGGGAACAACTATGGGTTTACAGCAGCATAAAACTGATGTCAATGTTATAATGAAGCTAATATTTTTACTTCCAAAGTTAGGCATGGTGGTGAGTTTAACAATGTGTTAGATTTCAGCCATAATGGGCAAGAATGATGGCAAAAAAAAAAAAATCAAAGTTAGCAGCACTGTGGTCGTGCTATGTGTGTGTGTGTGTAACTACATTTTTTGAGTGCCCAAATGCTTTTTAAAGGGACTTAGTTTTTCAAAGAGTAGGTATTGAGCACTTTTGGGGTATCATGGCCCTGTAAGACATGATATGTTGGGCAACTAGTAACAGCAGGAGTGGCCTGAGGTAGGCTGCGGCAGCTGGCGCCCCAGGTGGAGCGCGCGATCGGCGCCCCCACCTGCACGGCCGTCAATGGAGTGACGTCATCATCGGGCACCCCGTGACGTCATCATCGGGCGCCCCGGGTGCCCCGTTGAAGGCAGCACCTTAGGCAACAGCCGAGTCGGCCTATAGTCACGAGCCGCCCCTGAGTAACAGAGCCCTAAACCACACCACAAAAAGAGGCCTAAGTCTGTGAGCATCTACACTGAAACATAACTCCTGCCTATGTGATTAGCTCACTACTCAATTTAATAACTCCATCTCCGCGAGAGGCACAGTGCTTAAATTGGTGCAGTTAGATACTGCATTTCTTACACTGACAATTTCTGCCTTTCAGAACCTGTTACCACTGTCAGATAAATCAGTGGAAGAGCTCCTGGAGAGACCATGCACTGCTGACCCAAATTACATAGTGTGGACGTGCAAAAGTGATTCAGTTACTGTGGTGGTTGTTACATTGACATAACTAATGCCAGGTCTACACTACCCGAGAAAGTCAACCTAAGATACACAACTACGAGAATAGCGAAGGTGGAGACAAATTAATTTAAATTGAATTTCTGCGGCATCCCCTCTATCAGAAAGAGGCAGCGGGGGGGGGAAGGAGGGAGTGCTTCAAAGCGGTAGCGCTGCATGGAGTCCAGGGTCAGCAGGGGAGTCCTCAGCTGACCCGGGCTTAACTGGGTGCTCCCGCTCTTTCACCTTTGAAGTGTAGCTAATAATCTAAATTTTATAACCCTAGTTCCCATTTCAAGAGGTTGATGGGAGAAACTCTCTCATTGACTTCCATTAGTCCTCACAACCCCATGAAGTACTGGGGTTAATGGGTGCACCATCCATAGTTGATTTAGCAGGTCTTTACTAGACCCACTAAATTGAACCCTGAAAGATTGATCTTTGGAGTGTCAATCTCACATAAGTGTAGACCTGGCCTTAGGGCAACTTAATTTTGTGGGGTAGACCTGCCCAGAGATCTGCAAAATCACTGGTCCCTTTTGGAAGTCTTAGCCAACCCCCACCATCAGAGTCTCTGTAGTTGTCTCTAAAGTGAAACCCGTCATCCAGCAGAATAACACACACTCAGCGAGGGGTGAAAACTCGAGATTCCCCAAGGCCCAGTGCCCTGATCACCCGTCATGTATGATATTGGTTTCCAATGCATAGCTAGGCTAAGGGAGGAGATGACCTTTAACTACTGTCTGTGTTGTAAAACCCATTATCTACATTTGGACAGCCTCAAATGTCAGGAAAAAAGTAACAGTGAAGAGTGAACTTGTACCGTACGCTCTTGCTTTGGCACTTCCGCTCAAGTGTCCCAGCTTAATTGCTTGAGATTTGTATTTTCTTTCACAGTATGAAATGTGTTGCTGCTCTATTTAAATGCTCAGAGCTACTGTGTCTTACAGTGTGATAAACAATGGCATTTTAATCCTGTGACTAGAATTGCTGCTTAAGTATGTTTAGGCTGAAGAGCATTTACAACCGTTTGATGTGGTCTGATTATGGATATCATGTGTTGAAACTATGGACAATCACATGCTCACTCTCTCTACACACGGCACATGAGGTATAAGATGAGAGGGGGACTTTTTTTTCCTCTGCGGAAAATTTGGTTTGACTTTTTTTGGTAAAGATGGGGTGAGCCTCTGCTGGTTAAAGGGCTGAATTCAGGTAGCAAAAAGGGTGCTCAGACCCATTCTGGACTTACATCACCTCAACCATTTTTTCTCAGAAAGTTGGAGTTTCGTATGGTCTCCCTGGCCTCCATCATCCCTTCCCTGGATCTGAGAGACTGATACTCCTTGACTTGAAGGATGCATATCTCCGTATTCCAAGGTCACAGACTTTTCCTCTGTTACATAGTGGGCAGATGCCATTTTCAATTCACAATGCTGCCCTTTGGCCTCTCGTCAGCCCTCAGTGTGTACACAAAATGTATGGCACCAGTGGCTGCTTACTTGTGGCATCGAGGGGTCCAGGTCTTCCCATATCTCTACCACTGGCTCATTAAGGGCAGATCTAGGGAGCAAGCAAAGAGGAGCCCTGATCTGGTGCATTCTACTTGCTGTGACCTGGGCCTGTTAATAAGAGAAAAAAATCCACCTTGATGCCCGTCTAGCAAATAGAGTTCATTGGGATGGTTCTTGACTCCACGCAAGTCGGAGACTTCATTCCAGAAGCACATTTTCAGGCCATGTTGAACCAGCTCACCTCTGTCTGCAGTTGTTGGGCCCCATGGCCATGTGCACATATGTGGTCAGCCGTGATCAGCTACACCTCTGGCCTCTGCAGGTGTGACTGGTGTCAGTCTATATCCTCAACAGGCATAATCTAGACAGGGTGATCAGGGTGCTGGAGCACATCAGGTCATCCCTGGATTGGTGGTTGGACCCTGGATCATTGTTGGAGGGCGTTCTCTTCATGACTCTGGTCTCTGACACTTAGTACTTGAGTTGAGGAGTCCACCTGGGCAAGCTAAGCACCCAGGGCCACTGGCTGCCGGATGATCTTACCCTTCCTATCAACATCAGGCGCTCGGAGCGTTCACCTGACCTGCCAGGCTTTCTTGGCCTGCCTGAAGGATAAAGTGGTACAGATCCTGCTGGATGCTGCCACCGCAATGTCCTCAACAAGCAGGACAGCGCCAGGTCTTCGGTCCTTTGTCAAGAAGCTCTCCACCTTTTGGGATTTTTGTATGCGGCATGCCATTCATCTGATAGCCATGCACTTCCCTGGAATGAGGAACATCTGAGCAGATCACCTCAGCAGGACTTCCTTGTCTCACCACAAGTGGTTGCTCCAGTCGATGTGGTTAAAAGAATCCCCCAGAGATGGGGGACTCCCCAGGTGGACCTGTTCATGTCCAGGCAGAACAGAAAATGCCTGTGTTTTGTTTGATCTGGGATCAAACAGGGGATCCTTATTGGAGGTCTTTCTCATTCTGTGGTTGGAGGCATTGATCTAAGTCTTCCTGCCAGTGCCATTGATTCATGGGTTCTTGGGAAGATCAAACAAGAAAGGGCAAGAATTATCCTAATAGACCTTGTGTGGTCTCACCAGCATGGTTTGGCACATTGCCGAGCCCTTCTATAGCCGCTCTGCTGCAGCTGCTTCTCTCTCTGGATCTGTTGTCCCAGAACCACGGCAGCCTTTTGCACCTGAACTTGGCGGCGCTGTATATGATGGCTTGGCTACCGCATGGCAGACGAATAGGCATGCTCGGCCCACATTCAGCTGGTTTTTGTGTGAAGCAAGAAACCCTCCACCAGAGTGACTTACCTGGCCAAATGGAAAGGATTCACATGCTGGGCCTCGAAACGTCTTAGCCAGGCTGAGCAAGCCCCGTTGCAGGAGATCCTGGATTATCTGCAGCTCTCCAGAGTCCAAGGTTTGTCCCTATCATTGATTAAGGTCCACCCGGTCGCTATCTTGACATGCCATCCTCCATTCCAAGGCAGGTCGAGCTTCACTCATGACATCATGGCCCCATTTTTGGAAGCTCTGGAGCATCTCTACTTGCACATCTGGGATCCCATCTCTCACTGGGACCTGAATCTCATGCTGTCAAGGTTCATGAGGCCTCCTTTTGAGCAGCCTCTGGCTTCCTGGTCTCTCCTGCTTCTCTCCTGGAAGGTTTTTGTTCCTGGTCGTGATAACATCAGCCCGCAGGGTGTCCGAGATCAGGGCGTCCGAGATCAGGGCACTTACTTCAGAACTGTTCTATATGGCCTTCTACAAGGACAAGGTCCACTTGTGACTGCATCCAGCATTTCTGCCCAAGGTTTCATGCCAGGACGTGTACTTACCCATCATCTTTCCAAAGTCTCAGATGAGGCGCACAAGCTACGCAACCTGCATGTTCAGAGGGCACTGGCCTTGTACGTAGAACAAAGCCGTTCTGCAAGTCAGCACTGCTATTCGTTGAGGAGGCAGACAAAGTGAGAATCTCACCTCCATGTCTGCTCAGAGGATTTTTGTCCTGGGTCATGGCTTGCCTCTGCTACTTCTCTGAGCTGGAGAAGGTGCTTCTCCTGGCACTTGTGATGGCACAAGCATCGTTACCAGCCTTCCTGGCACACATACCAATCCAAGAGATCTGTACAACCACTATCTGTCCACATAGTCACATCTCATTATGTACCTACCCATCAAGTTTGAGATGATGCTGGCTTTGGCAGAACAGTGCTGCAATCCTGTGAACTTCTAGCCCACCTCCATGGGCAATGCTTGTGAGTTCCTTAGAATGGAGTGGACACAAGCAAGCATTAGAAGAAGGAAAAAAATGTTCCTTAGCTTTTCATAACCATTGCTTGGGAGTTGTTGGCGAAAAGGAATCAAGAAAGCATAGGGCGGGCAACGCCTGATACAACGATGCATGAGTGCGGCACTCCAGGGGGCGCTACAGCTTACCAGATGAATATTGCTAAGGCAAAAGATCTGATGACCGCACACACCTAGCATGGAATGGACATGGGCACAGATCTCGAAGACCAGTTATGCAAAGAGAGGTAACTTTTTCATTCTGTTGAGGAGAGAGCTTTTCAGATGCATTACTATGGAGTAGCTTTTCCAGTTCCAGAAGATCCTGCTAAGGCAGGGATGGGGAAACTTTTTTGGGTTGCGTGCCACTGACCCACAGAAACACAAGCGAGAAGCAAAAAAACCCTCCCTAAAACAAAAACACCTCACTGACGTAGCCCCGGACTGAGAAGCAGAAAGACAGTCCCCACATTCCCCTCGCACACCAGAGCCAAGGGGGGCCTGGGCTACTGGATTTTGTGGACTCCTCTAGCCTCTGGGGTGGGGCCAAAAATGAGGGGTTCAGTGTGTGAGGCGGCTGCCAGGAAGGGGTTTGGTGGATCTGGCAGGTTGTACTGTGCAGGAGCGGGCTGAGGATGGGAGGGCTGGGCGAGAGGTAGAGTGCAGGAGCAGAGTTGGGGTGCATCACCGGACTGGGGGTGGGAGTGCGGCAGGGCTGGCATGCCACTGCCAGCACCGGCTCTATGATGCTGGGAGGGAGGAGCCCTGAGCCTCTGGCCCACAGGTCGTAGGTTCCCCATCCCTATCCTAAGGAACTGTTTCTTTTCTCTTCTGAGAACAAGAGTCTCCAGGTGGAAATGCTCAGACTCTGCAATTTGGATTGCAGTTCAATAACCCAGTTATTATGCATGATGAAACCAGAATTAATCTTGGGGTCAGATTCTCTGTTAGGTTATAAATGAGCACAGTTCCATTTAAGTGAATGGAGCCAGACTAACTTCTATCAGGGTTTGGCCCTTGATTTTTCCATACAATCCTTACTTAGTTACGAAGCCAATACATAATCGTCTATTCAATTTGACATAGGGCTTTCACCCCCTTGCCAAATGTGAAGAGTTTCTACTAACAGCAGGAGTTGTTTATGAAACCTAATAGGAGATTATAAGGTTGTCTGATGTGCACCCTAAACATAAGCACAAGGGACCACAAGCACGAATGAGGCAAATTATAATGCAATTATTTAAATCCTTCCAGTACACTTCTGATCATTAGACACTCCTGTATATTTTTTTAAACAGAGTGATTGACTCTCATCTCTAAGCAGGTACCATCCTCCCAAGGCCTGTGTGAGGTGCTATTTGTGCCACTTTGGAAGGTGTGTTCCTTAATGCTGCAACTCTCATGGCTGTATAATTTTGTGGGGAGATTCCTAGAGGGACCTGTATAGTAACAATGCGAAGTTCCTCAAGGAAAACCATTTCTGGAAACTATGCAAGAGTTCTAAAACCATGGGCATTCATTATGTTTGAAAAATGGGGCTATATCTAATCCTCACCCTAGGGCCTGATCTTGCATGTGCGCTGGTATGCTCAAATCCTATTGTTCCAGGAAGCACGTAACAAGTTTCTTTAGACATGCAGAATGTGGGTTAAGTCAGGGTGGAATTTGGTCCATGACTTTTCAGTGATGCTTGTTGATCCCTCCATGTATTGATTTGTTCATGTTGGAAAAAGCTGCCTGTCTCATTTTTTTAAACCTTTTTAAAAAATTGTCTCAACTAGATGGTATTGCTGCCAACTCTTGTGATTTTTATGTTTGGTGCTCTTAAAGACCCAGCTTCCAGAGTCATGTGATTATGCAAGACTCTCAGCTTTAATTTAAAAAAAAAAAGGTAAATTTCTTACCTCATCATTATGGAAGGAAGCTTAAAAACTCACACACTAAATGCTTGAAAGAGAAACGATGAGATCTCAGAATGCATTATTTTAAAATCTCATGAACATTAAGCCAACCTCAGGATTTATGAATGCTTGGCATTGGTAATACTGCAGACACCAACAAAATAGGATGATTATTGATACTGAATGGGAAACATATGGGACATATTGGGTGGGAGAGGAGTTTAACTGGGAAGGTAAGTTGCAGGAATCCCTGTAGGGTTGACTGGCAGTGGGATATTTGGCAAGCTTCAGAAGAAACTCATAAGAAGTTTGGAACCTGGAGTTTCTTGTAGGCTACCAAATCCTTATTTACATGGTTTTTCTAATGGTTTCCAAAATGTGTCTATAGGAGAATGAGTGATTTGTTTTTCCCATTATAAGTCTGTAGGATAGTCTTGGCCTCATGGATATATTTTAGTTCTTGTGAGAACACCTTTTAGGACTATGGCCCTGATTCAGCACAATACTTGAGCAAGTGCCTAAGTTTAAGCATCTAGTCTGTTCGGGCCAGCTTTTTAAAGGTACTTCAGACATACGACTTTCAAAAGTGACGGTTCTGAGACTCTCTCTCTGCACTTGAAAAGCTGGCCTTTTGATTTCAGCTTTTAAAGTCAGGCATGTGCTTAAGTACCTCCTGCCTGAAGCGGGGCCCAAATTGATGTTCATCGTTCTGTGGCTTGGGGAGCTACAGCGTGAGATGCCATGCATCTAGTGATTAACAGCTTTACAAGAAGATTTTTCAGTCCTCTTTCTCCCCCCCTTCCCCCAACGTGTGTTTACCAGAGCTGTCCTGTTAGATTTCACTATGAAACAGAGGAAATTTGGTTGAGCTTTCACAGCAATGGAATATCCCCATAGCATTTCTTAGGGGTCAGACTAGTTCAGTAAGGAGGTATGACTCCATTGTGTCTGCCAGCAGGCTGCAGTCACGTTGTCAAATGCTATAGGAAATAGTTTAAATTGAGCAGAGTGTAAGAACCTCCGTACCGCTTGCATTTTAGAGTGTGAGATCCCAGATAACAAGAATTGGGCCATGTTTGCATTGAGAGAGGGGACTGTAGGGCAGACATTTTGGCATTCCTTTGGCAGTGCGCAGCGGCATATAAAGGAGACGGTGAAGTTGCCTTTTAAAAAAAAAAAATTCTAGCTGGGCGATGGGAGAAAAGGCATGACAGCATCCTCATTCAAAGCTAAATTTGTTTGGACTGGGTAACAGAATATAAATCCGGATCCCAGACCTACTCAGCAGCTGGTGCTCTCTCCAAGTCACCGATGGCTGCAGGGTGGCGCTTAAGTTGGCTTATGATAATTGGAGTTAGAAAGCACCACTGCTCCCACACACTGACCACCAGCACATTCGCGGAGATGGTTGTTGGTGCTAAAAAGAACACATTGTTAGCTTAATAAGCCAGTGGTCTATCTTTCAAATGCACTTTTGTTGGAGAGAATGCAGTGTAGTTACACAATCAGAGCCTGTGTTATCGAGACAGTTTACATGATGGTTTTAGAAACAAAGCCGTCTGGGGTGCGGCTGATGGAATTAAGAGAACATTTCTATGGAGAGACGGAGAACTATTGAAATGTGGTACTAATAGGTCCCAGACCCCACTGTTACTTGTGCAAATAATCCCGTTGGTTGAAAGAGGCTACTCAGTGAGTAAAATAAGCGGTATAACAAGAGCTGATGTCTGGAACTGCAGGCTTGACATAGCCAGGATGAAAATAACATGCACATTTTTGAAAACCAGGGTAGTTAATTGTTGGATTAATTTACCAAGTGTTGGGTGAATTGTGCATTGTTGGCAATTTTAAAATCCAGATTGGATTTTTTTGTTTGTTTGTTTGGTGAAAGATTTGCTTCAGTGGAAACAGGAATTATTTTGAGGAAGTTCTATATCTACTGGATGTCAGACTAGATAATCGCAGGAGTCCCTTCTAGCCTTAGAATCTGCACAGAAGGCTCGTATTGTTCGCTTACAAAATAGGACTCATGCCCTGTTAGCTGCAATGCAGAGCCCCACTGCCTATCGTGATCCGTGTTGACTATGAGTTTCTCATTGCTTCCTTGTGCTTTCCTGTCTATGGATACTAGGAGCATAAAAAAAATACTGGACACGGTGCATGGGGGGAGGAGGGGAGGGACCGGCCGGGAGGGGAGTGGTGCTGGCTGGGGGGAGGAGCGGGAAACAGAGTTAACGGGGGCAACGAAGCTGACCGGGAGATGGGGGCCGACGGGAAGCAGGGCTGGTCGTAGGGAGGGGAAGGGTCGGGCAGAACAGGGCTGGCCATGGGATATCGGGGCGGAGCTGGCCGGGGAGCTCAGGAGGAGGAGGAGGAGGGGAGAACTGGCCGCCGGAAGCAGGGCTGGCTGGGGAAGATCCAGAGCAGGAACTGGCCAGTGGGAGGCAGAGCTGGCGGCGGGAGGGGAGGGACTGGCCGGGGAAGACCGGGAGGAGAAGTCGGGGAGAATCAACGAACTGGCTGCCTAGAAGGGGCGGGGGAGTGGAGCAGGACTGATCCGGGCTGTGCAGATCTCAGGCCGCTCCCGTCCTGCGCGAGTCAGTCCAGCTGCGGCTCCACCACGCGCTTGACCAGCGTGCAGGAGCACGGACTGGGCTGCCCCTCCGCCTCCTCACACGCAACCAGGGCTCCCAGCGCCGATCGCACCCTGCCTCCCAGTCACTCCCTCTGCCAAGCTTCCGTCGGGCGCCCAGCAGGAAAACCAGGAAATACCGGACATTGCACCTGTCTGGTATTTTCTGGATTTTTTTACCGGGCAGAGGGCCCAAAAACTGGACTCTCCGGTAGAAAACAGGACACCTGGCAACCCTAAATACCTGTTTGTCTTTTGTTTTATACTGAATTATAAATTCTTTGGCCAGTAGGGTTGTTAGGTGTCTGGTATTGAACCGGCCAGTTCAGTATTTTCTCCTCCTGTCTGGTTTAAAAAAAAAAAAAAAAAAATTCAGAAAATACCGGACACCTAAAATGTCCAGTGCTTTCTGATTTTTTTTCCTGGCCAGGAGGTGAAAATCCCGGGCTGTCTGGCTCAACATGGAGACAGCCTGGCAACCGTAGTACTTACCAGGCTGTCCAGCCCCATGCAGGGAGGCAAGATGGCGGACAGCTGCTGGCAGCCTGTTCGGGTCAAAAAGCTTCACCATGCATTTTTTTTAAGGGGCCACGGTGTGTTTTTTGGTTTTTTGTTTTTGTTTTGCTTAACAACTCTTGGGGTCCTTTTTTTTTTTTTTTTTTTGGTTCGGTACTTTTTCTGAAACCATCTGGCAACCCTATTGGCCAGGGACTACCATGTTATGTTTATACTGTGACTGGGTCCTGCTTTTTAAGGTTCCCACACAATGCTCATAATAATAGTAGTGGCATATTCAAAACAAATAATGGGATTAATGTATACAATTCATATTGCAGCATGAACAAGTGTGAGATTGCTGACAACTCACTGTTGCATAACCCTGAACTTTCTACACACTTGAAAAAACATCTGTGCAAACTATTCCGTGTCATAGTCATTAATATGTTTAGACCATTAAGGGAAAAATATTTGATGGTGTTTACCCAATTGAAAGAAATGATTAATCTCCTTGTCTTTATGTAAATATATGAAGTGGGTTTTTTATTTAAGCATGTATTATTTAACAGGCTGTTATAATGGCCCTATCCATCACTTGTAGTAAATAAATATTTGGAATTAAGAAAAAAAACCTTTCCAGTAGATTCAGTCTAGATTGTAACTGGCCATGTGAAATTTTTTGATCTGCTGGTGTAAATATGTATTTTGATAGAGGTACTCTGATGTGTTGGCCAAATTTTTTGCTGGTTACATTCCAATTCCATCAATGAAGTTCCACCAGGGATGAGTTTAGCTCAACATATTCAACAAACACCCTTATATATTATAGTTCCTGTGTTCATGCACTAGGTACTTCTCAGTGTTGAACATCTTGGCTGCTTTTTTTCCCCCCCTCTCTGAAAACATTGAAGGCTAATGGACGAGATGATGATCTGCCAATTAAGCTACATTCCTTTTGAACTACAAAAAATTAGCATCTTAAATGGCTTGTCCTTTTTTTTTTTTTTTTTACTTTATTGCATTCTAGCTCTAACAGTAGTGGATATTACATATTTTGTGTTTAATTTGTGCAGTGAAATATCTTATGCTACAACTGCCCATAATACAAGATTTTAGTGTGGAGTTAATGTTTGTGGCTGAATCATACATTCATGCAGATTTGGGTTTGTTACACAGCTGCTGGGCAAGGTCATCCAAGGGCTGTGTGTATGCTACAAGAAAGGAATGCACTTAACTCGGGTTAGCTAATCCGCGTTAGCTAATTCAGGTCAAAATAGCAATGAAGACTCAACTCTGCTTTTAACTTGGGTTAATGGGCCAGTTTCATCCGCAGCCACTCTTACAAGTTTTAACTGGAGCTGCTAACCTAAGTTCAAGCAGAGTTGTGTCTTCGCTGCTATTTTAACCTAAGTTTGCTGACGAAGAATAGCTAATCAGAGCTAAGAACAAACCTTTTTAAATTTTCCAGAGTGCACATGCCCAAAGGGACATAGCATAATCCCCTGCCTTGACTTCCAAACAAATCGGAACCTTGCTAACATGTTGGATGAGCGCTTCACTAAACTCCACCGACCTTATCCTCAAATTCTTACCAACACCGTGTGTTCTCTCCTGAATCGGATCCAGTCTTGCTGCTTCTTTCTCTGCTCCACTGACGCTGCTCTCATCTAGATCTCTAGAAGTTCCTTCATGGCCAGCTCTCAGGTCCTCTGCTCCGTCCTCATCCTTTCAACCACCGTGCTGGTTTTCAGAGTGTGGCTTATGCTAAGAGGCCATTTGAGAAACAATCAGGCTGTTCTCGCCAGGTTCTCTCACCTCTGTCTTTTCCTTCAGAAAAGCTTTTTAGAGGGTTTTTCACTCTCCAGGGTGAGACCAGGAAAGAAAGAATTCCCCGCCCCCCCGCCTCCGGCTCTGTCCATGGTGCCATCCTCCCACCTCCTTTGGATGATCTCATCCAAGCACACAGCTTTGACTGCCATCTTTATGCAAATGACTTGCAACCTGAACTTTGTTCCCACCCTGACTCCTCCCCCTCTCTTTCTCTCACTGTTGACAGCACCACCTTCTGCTCCTCCCTGTTGTTCAGACACAGAACGGGGAGGTTGTCATTGGTAGCTCCATTTCCCTTGTTCCACTCTTCCCACTTGTGTTCAGCCCTTGCTGCTTCTCCCATAACATTTCCAAGCTCCAGTCATCCCTACCCTAAGCAGCCCTCAGTGCTGCTCAGAGCACATTACATAGGGCTCCGGCTGCAATTTAAAGGGCCCTAGGCTCTATCTGCTACTGCAGCAGTGGGAGTTCTGGGCTTTTTTGAATCACTAGTCCCTGGGGCAGTTGTCCCCAATGCCCTCCCCCTCATGGGCAGGTCTGCCTGTGGAGGCAACAGTGTGGGGATGGAAGGTGGCTCCACAGGAGCCAGCCTGTTCACTGGCTCCCCCTAACCCTCTCCCACTGCTTCTGATACGGGGGGCAGTGGGTGTGCACGTAACCGTAAGGGTTAACTGATGGGCACAGGCTTAATGGCTGACTGTTCAGATACACGTGAAGGTCCCAAGTCTCTAGCCACCCTCATGCACAAATAACACCACTCCGGTTGACTCAAAATGGTGTTAGTAAGAGCATCTCCTGGCCCTGTTACTCTGATTGTGGGATAGGTTTAGAAGTTAAAATAAAAAAGAACAAGTTAAAAATTACTTAGATGTATGCAAGTCACCAGAGCCTGATGAAATGCATCCTAGAATACTCAAGGAGCTGATAAAGGAGGCATCTAAGCCTATAGCTACCTTCTTTGAAAAGTCATGGAAGTTGGGAGAGATACCAGAAGAGTGGAAAAAGGCAAATATAGTGCCCATCTATAAAAAGGGAAATAAGAACAACCCAGGAAAGTACAGACCAGTCAGTTGAACTTCTGTGCCAGGGAAGATAATGGAGCAAGTAATTATGGAATTTATCTGCAAACATCTGGAAAATAATAAGGTGATAGGTAATAGCCAGCATGGATTTGTACAGAACAAATCATATCATCCCAATCTGACAGGATATCAAGCTTGGTGGATGTGGCATACCTAGACTTCAGTAAAGTATTTTATATAGTCTTGCATGACCTCCTTATCAACAAACTAGGGAAATACAGCCTAGATGGGGCTACTATAAGGTGGGTGCATAACTGGCTGGCTAACCATTCTCCGAGGGTACAGTAGTTATTAACGGTTCACAATCATGCTGGAAGGGCATAACAAGTGGGGCTATGCAGGGGTCTGTTTTGGAACTAGTTCTGTTCAATATCTTCATCAATGATTTAGATGATGGCATAGAGAGTACAATTATTAAGTTTGCAGATGAAACCAAGCTGGGAGGGGTTGCAAGTGCTTTGGAGGATAGAGTCAAAGTTCAAAATGATCTGGACAAACAGGAGAAATGGTCTGAGGTAAATAGGATGAAGTTTAATAAGGACAAATGCAGAATACTGCATCCGTTTCACACATACAGAGTGGGAGGTGACTGTCTAAGAACAAGTACTGCAGAAAGGGATCTAGGGGTCATAGTGGACCACAAGCTAAATATGAGTCAGCAGTGTGACACTGTTGCGAAAAAAGCAAACATGATTCTGGGATGCATTAACAGGAGTATTCTGAGCAAGACACGAGAAGTCATTCTTCTGCTCTACTCTGCGCTGATGAGGCCTCAGTTGGAGTATTGTGTCCAGTTCTGGGCACCACATTTCAAGAAAGATGTGAAGAAATTGGAGAGGGTCCAGAGAAGAGCAACAAGAATGATTAAAGGTCTAGAAAACATGAGCTATGAGGGAAGACTGAAAGAACGGGGCTTGTTTAGTTTAGAAAAGAAAAGACAGAGGGGATAGAATAGCAGTTTTCAAGTATCTAAAAGGCGTTACAAGGAGGAGGGATAAAAATTGTTCTCCTTGGCCTCTGATGATATGACAAAAAGCAATGGGCTTAAATTGCAACATATCAGGTTTAGGGTGGACATTAGGAAAAACTTCTGTCAGGGTGGTTAAACACTGGAATTAATTGCCTAGGGCAGGTTGTGGAATCTCCATCACTGGAGATACTTAAGTGCAGGTTGGACAAACATCTATCAAGGATAATCTGGATGGTGCTTTCCTCCTGTAAGAACAGGGGACTGCACTTGATGAGCTCTAGAGGTCCCTTCCACTTTTAGTGTTCTATGATTCTATGAATATGTCACTCCCCTCTCTGAATTCCTCCAGCAGCGCCCTCTTCTCCACCACCTATTAAAGCTTCTTGTCCTCACTTTTGGCAGCTTCACAGCTCTGCTCCTCCTTACTGGTCTGCCTTCATCTTTTATTAAAACTTCCCCTGCCCCTTTCTGCCTCCTCGGGCTTGCCAGCTCCTGTGGGTTTCTCTGCCTGCTCCACAAATACTATGCTCCAGGCATTCCCTGCTTGAATTAATCTGCTCTCTCTCCTCTTCCAGATCTTCACAGTCTGTGAGGTTTGCAGAAATTTAGCCAGCACAGGATTGCTAGGTGCTATAGCCACTGGGAAGAGTCTGTTTTGTTTGTGGCATTACAAAACAAAACTACAGTGACTTGAAACCATCAAATTATGCATTAATTAACCTTCCAAACAGCACTGATTTTAGTGTCACTACCCGCTCCTACCAGCCCCGCTTCCATCCTATCATGGGTCCCATTCATTTGTATCATTTGGTTTCAAATACTGTACAAGCTCTTCCCGTGTGTTCGTATGTCATCAAATACAATGAGATTCCCATCTAAGGCCTTGGAGCGTATTACTGAATAGCCGTCAGACATATTCTTGACGTGAATGGATTGTAGAATCAAGAGAATCAAAACTGAATATAGCATCTGAGTTGAGAATAGGCCTCCTACCGAGTAGCTGTCAGTGAGCTGCTTACAAAGCTGTTAACCTGAAGTATGGGATATCTTCTTAACACATGTTCCTAGGCTGACCGGAGTGAGGCCCGTGGCATTGGGGGTTTAGTGCAATCCACCAGATGTAAAAGACATGAGCTAGCCCTTTCCGTTTTGTGCCTGGGAGAGCAACTTTGCTTTAAATTAAGTTTCACATTAATATTACAGAATTGGCTACCAGAATCTTTGTATCTGCTAATCTCTAGTATGTCGTGTGTGTACTAGGCTCCCATGTTTCTGGTCATCTTGCTTGGAAACTTCATTTTTGTGCGTACCGAGTTCTTCGATGCAAGCCAGGGCTGTAATGCTTTGCTCTATTTAAAATCCACGGACTTTAAACCACTGTACAGATGAAATTTTGACTTCACGTTATTTCTCCTTACAATGTGCATAGGCTGTGGAAAGATTTGCTACAGTCATTTGCCTAAAGTCATGATGGTGGGGAGGAAGAAAAAGAGGGGAGTGGCTGCTTTATAAATGAGACCTGCTTTTCTCCATCTTCTTTCCTTGCAAAATACATGGTGAGAAGAACCTGAAAAGCTGCTGTAATCTCCAAGATGTCACTCTGAAGCTTGGTGGCTGAAGCGTTTTAGTCCTGATGCTCTATGTGCTGGCTTCTGTTGGAAAATTATTTCTTAAAGGGATAAGATGCTGTTATGTTGGTAGAATGATGCTATTAATACAGTGTGCTTTTAGCCTGTGGATTTTTAGATTGGAAATGTTAATTAATTAAATGAACCCTGACATTGGAAAGCCTATAAATGATCTCATTGGTATTAGCATTGAGAGAGTCCTGTGCTGTCCAATATTCAGTAACAGAGGGACTCTCTGCCTGGCAGTCTCAGTTTACTACCTTACCTCCTGGCTATCAGCTAATCATGGTATTTGAGTTTTCATGCGGTTCCTTTGAGGACAGAATAAAAATTCTTGTTTAGCAACTTTTCATATGGACGTATTCAAGAAAGCAGAACCAAGAGTCACAACAGAGAAGGGAGGTGTTTGTGTATTCGAATTACCCATTGGATTCCTTATAAAACACAAATTTATCACTAGCTGAAATTGAGATAGTACTTATGCTTCAGCCAGACTTCATATGTTGGATGACCATTTTCTATGGAAGAGCTAGGGCTTTGGACAGTGTATGGGCTATCACTAAAATGTCTAAGTAGCAGATAATTAATAAATTAGCTTAAATGTAACATGGCCCAACTTTTGGTTAAAGTGTACTTGAATTCTTTTATCAGATCAAAAGGGAGCACTTAAGTTTATATTCAACCGATAGCAGAAGCACCTTCTGAACAAATGACACCACATTATCTAATAACTGTTCTCCAAAGAAAACTGCATCCATATCGCACATCTCTGTTTCTCTTGGCCTATTTTATTAGTAGGGGGTCATTTGCATGAGAGCCTGGATCTTTGCTCCTTAAAGCATAATCTCTTCTGCTTATTTATGCCTGATTTAAAATCCTAATCTTATGCTTGTGATATGAGGTCATCAGCGAGGGATTTGGGGAAGGTTCACTAAGAATCCAGAACGCATCCACACACATTTAAAACAAAAAGGGGAACTCTTGTGTTGTGCATGAGTATTTAGTGATCCGAAAAAAAATGTTGCCGCAACGTTTTTGTGAATTTTTTTTATTTTGAAAGCAATTGCTTTACACAGGCAACTTGGCAATTGTCTGACAAAAACCAAATCTTCTGACTGTTGGAAAAAGGATGCACAGCAGACATACCAGCTGCAGCGTGCCTCATCTGGAGCCTGTATTTTCCTTACTAACATTGTTACGTCAAACCTTTCTTATCAAGGGATGGGGTTAGAATGGAAATGTGCTACCTTCTAACTCTGAGAGATCTTGGATTTCTGCAGAATTTCCATGGGAAGAAAGAAAGAAAAGTCAGTACTGGTTAAAGAGAGCAGTCATCAAACCATGATTGACCTTAAAACCCCACGGGCCTGCATGTAATCCTGTGCTCTTCTAGAAGTCTGTGTTTACACCTGGGGATGTACTGTTAAATATCGGCTGTCAATGTAGCATCCCCCATTGCCTTCCCACAAACTGCAGTGGCTGTCACGTGTAAAATCAGGAGCCAAAAACAACAGAGTGCAGTGTAGGGATGGCTTAAGAGTGCAACACATTGCCCACATTGAGACATCATTTGGGATCATAAGCGATTTTTGGTTCAGCCAAACACTTAAGGGTATGCTTAATGGCTTGGTTAAATCGGGACCTGAATGAGGGAAATGCCCAGATGTGAGTCACCATATCTCTGCTGAACTACCATAATGACGTCCATCACCATGCTGTCTGGGCACCATCTCTGGTTTACCTCAAAGGGAGCATCTGAGATCTGGCGGTATTCTACACCTTTCAGTGAACGAACCTCTTCACTAGCTGCCCACTAAAATGATGATAATCATTCAGACACAGAAAGAAGAAATGAATTAAACCCTTAGCAGTTTAATTAAAAAATGTCTTGGAATATCTCTGGTAAATGTCTATAGTGAATAGGCATGCTGCCCTAACAGCTTTCAGACATCACTGAAAGTTTAACCTCCTGCAGCTGACAATGTTTTGCACAGCGTGAAGCATTTAGAGAATTATAGGTTTCGTGGTAAATTGCCGCGTTAAAATGACCATCATTTCATCTTACTGCTTCCTGGGAAAGGGCAATGAATCAGATGCAGAAAAATGTAGTGACATTTGCTGGCGTTCTCAGCTATCTCGTCTCTTTGCATAGTAACAGACAATTATTTCCTATAGTTAAGAATTCAATTTACCTAAAAGTTACATTGATCTTACAGCTTAGTGTAGCTAGTACTGGGAGTTTGATGCAGTACTATAATACAGGGACACAGATTAAGCTCTGTAACGAAGATAATTATGAACATGAAATTTGCCATGGATTCACTCATCTGTACAGAAACCCACCTTTGACATAAATTGGGTTCACTAATAAACTTGAGCACGCTTGCAGCTTTTTTGAAATGCATGTCTTCGGGCACATCCGTGTACACCAGTCACAATTTTCCACATGGAGGAAGTTCATAGCAAGTCTGAAATTGAACCTCATTTTAAGTTACCAGAGCACAAGAAAATATCTCCATTTTAAAAAAATAATAAGCTGGCAATTTTAAATAGCTTGATTTTTTTTTTAAAAGCAGGTTAATGCTTTGTAAAACTAATTTTGAAAACTTGTGCTATTGTGACTTCAGTTTACAAATTGTAGAGACTCTTAACTGTAAACACTTTTTATTTTATGTGACATTCTGGTTAGGACATCTTATTTGAATTTTCCAAAGTGTTGAGAATTAAGACTTTGATCCTGCAAGCACTTAAGCAAGTACATAATTTTACTCACACCTGTAGTCCCAGTGCAGTGTAGACATACCCAAAGGAAAAATCCCTGGCAGCATGTCTGAGTCCAGGTCAATCGATTTGGGTTTGTGGGATTTATGCTGGAGAACTGAAAAGAGTAGTGTAGATGTTCCCACTTGGGCTGGAGCCCTGCCTCTAAATTTGGGCAAAGGGGTGGATCTGGGAGTCCTGGTGGGAATGTCTACACTGCTATTTTTAGTCTTGGAACCAGGCTTGGAAGTCAGTTGAGACAGGCTCTGAGACTTGGTGCCAAGAGGTTGTTGTTTTTTTTTTCCCTGCAGAGTGTACATACTCATTGACCTCCATAAGACTGTTCATGTGCTTAATGTTAGGGGTGGATACAAGCGTCTGAGGCATCAGGGTCTCCAGTTGCGATGTTAAAATGTTTTCTTCTTGGTACGAAATCTGATACTTCAAGCTGCAGCGTTAGCAATAAAAATGACTGAGAATGTTATATATTAATAAAATTGTGACCGTTTCATACACGCAGATGAACATTTTCACTTGTTTTTTAAAATTCCACCCTTAGCTGCTTAAAAACACCTGTGTGACTTAAGAGCGTAAGTGCCACGTCTTAAAATTTCAGTAAATGATGGAACTTCCTGCTCTGAGCATTTCAACTTTCTTAACACGGGGAAGTTAAATACTATATATCGGAAGGTGGTGATGGTGGTGGTTGTAAAGGAAGTACAGGTTATTTGCTTATCAAGTCTGTGTGTGTTCTCATGGTGAGGATGTTCATGAGGCCTGGACTTTTCTTTTTCAGCAGAAATGAACATTTACAAGTGGGACATTTGTTAGTAAGAAACATCCCTGTGTAAAATCCGAAATTTGACTATGGGGAAACTAAAGATAGGCACATGGTTAGGAAACAATATGGGGACCCTTTTGACTGTCATAGTATCCCCTCTCTCAGTCAAGTCTTTCCCCTTCCTTTACAAACTTAATACTCTAACGGTCTGGTCCTGGCCTTGACTCACTAATACTTCACCCCCATTAGGGAAGATGAGTCTTAAGTTTGGGGGTGGCACAAAGATTATTTTGCTGACTCTTGTGCTGATCTTAAGGCTGACTGTCTAGATAGCAGTGTCAAGTATCAGAGGGGTAGCCTTATAGACACTTCGGTTAGTCTATAAGGTGCCACAGGACTCCTCGCCGCTTTTGTAGATAGCAGTGTGTTCATGGTGGATGGGTCGGGAGTCAGTCACATTGAGGAGGAAGAAGTGAATACAATTGTTTTGCAGTACCAAAGACACTAAGGACAACTCTGGGACTAGATAGATGACCTCATCTATCTTTTTCCATCCCTAGTTTTGGACATTTTAGGGGATAAAAGATATTGTATCTTTTGCTATATCTTTTTAAGGGAATTTGAGAGGAAAGAAAAGGCATTAGTTCCATTTTTGGTGAGAGAAATCCACTCAGTCAGGAAAGTAAGGTATATGAAGATAGTGCTGTTTGGATGATGTATTGAACTGTGGAAAATCTCTTAAATAGGTGTACTAGATTTGAATTAAGTAGCTGTGTTTTAAATGAGTAATAGTTCTCCTGAAAGTCGTCGTAGCACTGCACCAAGATGTGAAAGGAAATGAAGCAAAGCAGACTCTGACCTGCTTATTTTTATCTGGGTGCTGTCAGTTCAACCGCTCTTGATTGTTGACTTCTGCGTTCCTGCAGTTTACTTGTTTATCTGAGCAGAGGCCAAATCAAACAGCACCAGAATGTCTTTAATCTCCAGTGATAAAGAATACCTTTGAGAGGAAATTACATTGTAATGTTCGCTGCAAAGGAATAACTTGAGACATGCATGTGAAAGCATTGGGTTTGCTTTTCTTAGAAACTCTTCCCAGAGCATTTCCTTGTTAGATCGTTTAAAGAGTTTTTGGGGTGAAGGATTGCTTTTTTCCTTTCAAAAGGCAACTGTGAAACACTCATTAGTACAGTAAAACATTTATTTTTATAAATTAGTCTAATAATATTGGTAAAAGGAAACTAACTTTCTAAGACAGTTGGACATTGTGTTGCTGGTGTGTGGCCTTCTCTGATGAGGATTTTTGAACTATATTCAGAGTTGATGATTTTTCATGTACTGTTAAACAGTGTGACCAATATGATGCCATATAATTGCCTGGCGTTTTAAAGTTCATACAAGCAAGGGAATTTGGGTTAATGCTAATTTTTTTACTTCTATTTCTGACCTGTTTGGGTTGTCTCCTTCTAGAAGTACTACAATGCTACCACTGCTTAATGTGTGATCATAATTGTCTCTGTTAACTTTTTGCTTTCTCTCCCCTGGTTTAATGTAACCCACCTGTTGTCTCTCATAATAGACTTAGGCCCCAATCTGGTAATTCACTGCTGTGCCTGTGCTGAGCTCCATTTGAAATCAATGAACTGCAGGATCAAGGCCTTAGATCTGAAAGGCAGAGACCACCTTGAAATTGTGTGCAGAGGTCACTTTTCTGACTAGGGAAGTCAAATGCAGGGGAGGGGGGTAGCCAATTTTTTTTCAGAGGGGAATAAAGTTTTTAAAAAAGTAGCAGTCAAATTAAGGAATAATTATTTATTATGACCCCCACCCTCGCCTTCTAATATAGTAGATAAACTTCTGTTCCAAACTCAGTGTTTCCTTTATTTACAAGTGTAATTCCTATATTTATCATCAGTTGTCAATGCTCATGAATGCCTGTGTTAAAACGAAAAGGTACACCTGGTCTCTATGGCTACGTCTAGACTGCTTTCTTCTGCCGAAAGAAGATATGCAAATTCAGAGCTAATTTGCATATCTTCCAATCGCATTCTCGGAAGAATTTTTGTCAAAAAGAAAGCAGTTTAGACACAGTTCTTTCGTAAAATTTGTTTTTTTTCCCAAAAGAACTGCATCTAAACTTATTTTTTGACAAAACCTCTTCTGATAACACGATCAGAAGAAGATATGCAAATTAGCTCTGAATTTGCATATCTTCTTTTGGCAGAAGAAAGCAGTCTAGACGTAGCCTATAGGACAAACATCTGGTGAAAGGAACACAGCTAATTTTCTTCCGGGCAAAGCAACATACTAAGAGTGCCACATCTAAATACAAGGTGGAACAGATTGTTCAGCACAGGGGTCTCCTGCTGCCGTGGGTAGTGTGTGGGGCCTGCTTCCTCCCTGTGCCTGACCCCTTCCCTGGTAATCCCTAAGGGAGTGTTCCTCAGCGGATGGGGTGCCATGGCAGGGAGAGGGCCGGGGGATGGTGAGCGGGGCATGGTTAGCGTTGCCAGATGATTACAACAAAAATACTGGACATACTTGACATTACATCACAATCTACTTTACATCTTATTTAGAAAATACCTGACATTTATATTTTCTCATTTATATTTTCTCAGTTTGTTTTCCCTAAGAGAAAGCTCAAATACTGGACTGTCCGGTTCAAAACCAGACACCTGGGAACCCTAGGCATGGGGATGGAAACAGACAGTCCCCTCTCCCAGCGGCCAGGACTCCTAGGCCGGATTGTGCAGCTGCTCTGGCCAGGGAGGGCTTGCCAGCTGGAAGTTTGAGACCTTTGGTTTAGCACAAGGAGTTAACTTGAAAGCTCCCTTGAAATAGTTAACACTCCTCCAATAATAGGGAGGAAAGAAATGGGGCTTGGAGGGATTACATTCGGGGGTTTAAGAGGGTACGTATGTGTGCTAAAAAAGCAAGTGCCTGACTCTTTTTTTAATGTCAGAAATTTGGAAGCAATTCTTTCTGTGATTTTCCTTCCACTAATAAGGTCTTTAAAAAAGAGAAGTCTGACATTTCCAACTTCTGCAACCTTTGAGCGCTATAGGAAAACCCAATTTTATATCCTTATTCTAGTTTTCTTGCTCCTATAACTTAAACTTATTTTGCCCAGGCTGTTGCACAGAGATTCATCTTTGAACTTAGACCAAGCCTGGAAAACGTTAGCCCCTAAAATAAGTTGCTTAGGCAAGTTATTGCATTTGAAAAAGGGGATTTAATTTGGAAATACCATCTCAATCCAAACAGTAACGATTTCAGTAACATATGGCAGCACGCATATACAAACTCATATCTTTACCATAAGATCTTGCAGTTCTGGGTAGCTTATCTCAGCATGAAACTCCTGCTCAAATATTTTCAGTTAACAAGTTAAATAAGCTTATGGACAATTACTTTTCCCCAATCTCTTGTATGATTTGGCACAGGTGAAATTCAAAGTATGAAATTAAGATGCTTTGTATGATTTTACATTGGAAACCCAAGGAGAAGACTAGTGTATGTTTTTTGTTTTAAGTGGAATCAGGCTGGTTTTTAAAGACTTCCCTTCCTAATTAAGTCTCTAATTATTGTTTGTGCTACAGGTCTGCAATTCATTGGTCAGAATGATGACTGACAGATATACATCTGAGAGCAAATGCTCTGTACTGAATAACATGGGAGTGTTGGGGCTGTAATTTATGGCTGGCTAGTGGAATAGAATTCCTAAAACCAGGGGTTGGATTTGCTCTGTGTAGGTGTCATTGCTACAGCCTAGACTCAGAACAGGAACTCTCGTGGCCCTTAAGGTTACAGGTGAACCTCTTCAGTCTGGCACCCTTGAGACTTGACCAGTTCCAGACCACAGAATTTGCCAAACCATGGGAGGTCAGTACTGCCTAGCAGCATTATCAACACTCCCACTGCTTACTGGGCTCTGAGAAGACATTTAGGGGTAAATTAGAGCTAAATAATAGCACAGAACATGGGTAGCAAGGACTGTAAACAAACTTTATGGGACCGCAGGAAACTTGGGCACACCCATGATAAGTGAACACCCAGCTAACTAAAATCCTGCCAGACCACAGATGTTGCTGGACCAGCGAGTGCCGGACTAGAGAGATTCAACCTGTATGGTTTATTTTGCAGTGTAGACAAACAAACCTTGAAACACTGCAGCAGTGAGCCTAGGTCAACTGACTTGGACTTTCAGGTGTCATGCTATGGGGATAAAAATAGCTGTACCCTGGGCTGCATCCTGCTTGGGCTGCACCCTGGGCTGTGAGACCCTCCTTCTCTTGCCAGGTTTCAGAGCCTGGGCTAGTTGACCCAGTCTCTGAGACTTGCTGGTTTAGTATTTAGGGGTTTGGTTTTTTTCTTCAATGTAGACATACCTTATGGGACCAAGTTGCGCTCAGCCTTTTTTGAGTACCTGTCAGATCATCTCACTTCAGTGAGTAAAATTACATCCTTCTCTTATACCTGCAGCACTGCTGATGAACAGAGTCGTGTTTCTCCTTGTGCAATGGGTATGGACCAATTTGCTGAGTTCTATGGAGTTATGCCAACCTGTACAAACCCATTGAAGACAATGGAGTTTCACAGGCATCATGACGCCATCATCAGAAATCTGTGTGGTAGCAGGTGTCACTGGGGGCTTACAGAACTTTTTTATTGCTGGTGACAGTATGTCAGAAGGAAAGAGCCCAGCTGACTCTAAAAGGTCTCAAATCCTTCTAGGTCTGTCTCTGATTGTGTTCTCGTCACATACTGTTGTCTTCTGTCTGATGGCTCATTCACTTCTTTTTCCTGCTTATTTAAAATTATTGGTAAACAACTGCAATATAAATATTATTTTATGAAAATTGTATCCGGTTTGAACAGTTTGGATAAGTATGAGGTTCCCTATTATGTTGCATTGATAAGGTGGAGGTGGAGTAGAGCAGGGTTTTTCAAACTTTGGGTTGCAGCTTGTAAGGGGAAGCCATTGGCTGGCCGTGAGATGCTTTGTTTAACTGAGTGTCTGCAGGCGTGGCAGCTCCCAGTGGCCACAGTACACCGTTCCCAATGGGCTATCACTTCCTGCAGCTCCCATTGGCCAGGAATGTCGAACCACAGCCACTAGGAGCTGCGAGTGGCTGTACTTGCGGACGCTCAGGTAAACAAAGTGTCTCACAACCCAAAGTTGGAAAACGCCTGGATTAGAGGGATGTGGGTAGGGAGAAAGAAGAGAAGTTGGTTAGCCACTGGAATATTGCTTCCTTGCCCTTTCATTGTACTTTGTGTTTTGGGTTGGCCTCAACGAATCTGGCAAATTTATCAGGCAAACACCTGTCAGGTCTGAGCCATGTATACTTAATCTTGCCTCAGCACAAGGGGATGGTCTAGATCAGGGAAGGACAATAAGCAGCCCATAGGCCGGACATGGCCCTGTTGGTGCTTTATTTACATGTCTCTGCAGCGCCTGTTGGCAGCAGATCACCCTTCCCAGCCAGTGGGGGCTGCAGGAAGCGGTGTCCTGGTTTGTGCTGTTTCCTGCAGCTCCCATTGGCTGGGAAGGGTGATCTGCTGCCAATGGGAGGTTCAAGCATCCGTACCTGCAATTGCACAATAATTAATAAAGTGCCAGCAGCCAACCACATGCTGACCCTGGTGAACCACCTCTGTCTTATAGCCCACCCTTGGTCTAGATGGCTTCTTGAGGTCCCTTCCTGCCCTACATTTCTATGACTCTGTGAAATAAGGGAGACTGGGAGTTTTGAACTCTAGCTTCTCAGATAATAAAAGGAGTAACTAGTTTTCAAATACTAGTTGAAGTCAGTGTGAGCTTGGCTGTTGAATTAGTAGCCATGTAATTTAACCTCTTCGGTTTTCAGCCTGTAGGATAAGCTAATAAATGTTTTTGTAGTTCTCCTCTAAGGAAAGCTTATGTACTTGTGATGCCAGGTAAATAGCATAATAAAACCTGTTCTAGAAATTAACCGTAAGGCAGCACTCTTCTGACGTCAGTAGACTAGGGCAGTGGTTTTCAGACTCTTTTTTTCTCATGACCCAACTGAAGAATATTGTTGATGCCCGCGACCCAACATAATTTGACTGGAGTGTGGGCTCTGGGAAGGAGATGAGGATGAGAGCTTCAGCTTTCGAGTCAGGGCTGGGGCTTACCTCAAACTGCTCTTAGTCAGCGGTGCAGTGGGGGGAGGGGGAGGCGTGCTAAGACAGGCTGTCCTGGCACCACAGACCGCACTGCTCCCCAGAAACATCCAGCAGTAGGTTCTAGCCAATGTGAGTGCAGAACTAGTGGTCAGGGCAGGAGCAGTGCATGGAGCTCTATGCACTCTTCTGGCCCCCCAACCCTGTCCCCACCTAGGAGCCGGGGCCTGCTGCTGGCCGCTTCTGGGGCACAGCACAGTTTGTAGTTCAGGACAGGCAGGTGGCCTGCCTTAGCACCTGAGTCACCTGATCACCCTGCAGCAACGAGACCCAATTTCTGACATTCCGTGACCCAGTACTGGGCCGTGACCCATAGTTTGAAAACCACTGGACTAGGGTGAGGTGAAAATGACCTTCCCCTAGTATGTGCAGGCGCATTCTCACTGGTGAGCTCACTTTAATGACTGAAGGCAGAGTTTGCCTTTCGAGACCCACTTGGCTGATCTTGACGTAGATATTCTGCTCTCCCTGGGAGTTCTGAGCACATAGCGAGAGCTGAATATCAGAATCCAGATCTGTGCTGTGACTGTGAGAGGAAAATGTTGCTCTTTGTTTGTTGCTGTTATGTAATAAATTCCCATAGTGACTTATACATTCATTCCACTTGGGGAGTCAGATGGGATGAAGTTACGTGTTTGATGGCATTTCCTAGCCAAGTGCAGGGAAGGAAATGGAGAAGGCTTCTTAATTCCCTGTAATCAGTATGTTTTTGTTAAATTTTCTTTGCTTCTCAAGTTGGAACTGAATATACAATTGTCTTTTTAAATTTAGATCTTGTACCACATGGCGGATTAAATGCCAAGAGTTCAAACTTAATGTTGCTTGAACATGACAGTTTCAGCCATAACAAATCAATCATCTGGTTACATAGCATTGAAGCACACTCAGTGCCCAAGCAATTACATTAATGTACATCACAAAGAGACATGCATTGAAATACGCTGCCTCTGTATTTTGTTAGAAAGATACTGAGAATAGAGGCTTTGTAAAGGAGGAATCAGTAATGGATAGTTCATTTCTGCTTCTGTACACTTTTATAGTACAAGTTGAACCTCTCTAGTCCGGCACCCTCTGGATCTGACTAGTTCTGAATGAGAGAATTTTCCGGACCACGGGAGGTCAATATTATCTAGCAATATTACCAACACTTCTAATGGTTATTGGGCTCTTAGAAGACATTTAGGGGTAAATTAGAGCTAAATAACCGCACAGAACACTGACCGCTAGGACTGGTGGCTGTAAACAAACTTTATGGGACTACAGGAAACTGAGCCACAGCCATGAAAAGTGGACATCAGGCTAACTAAAATCGTTACAGACGACGGATGTTTCTGAATCAGTGAGTTCTGGACTAGAGAGGTTCAACCTGTACATTTGACTCCTGGTTGAAAGTAATGCATGTTAACTAACTACTTTGTGCCCAGGTATGATAGATATCCATAGTAGGTGGTATCCTTTGTCTTAATATTTTCTCTTGGACCCTGCTCCCTTCATTTTGTTCAATAGCTATAAATAAGAACAAACTAATAAACGTCTTAAATTTCAGATCAACAGTTTTTAAAACTTGAAAATCTCACCTGATATGAATATCACCAAAAGTAACTGAGGAGCACATTCAATTGAGATGTTTGTTCTTAAGTGACTTGGGTGTGATTTGTTCCAAAAGTACCAGTCTTGGATTGTTGGGGAATCTAAAAGAGGTTTATTCTAATGAAAAGTTACTGTAGATTCCAAGGACAGAGTTGTGCAATTTCGGGATAACTGAGCAAGGCTGTTCTGTCCCAGGTTAACCAATTAGCCATCATTAGTTACCAGACTGATTGATAGTTTTCAGTAGATGTTTACTAAAAGACCAAACTCAGTATTTAGATTTTCTCCTTCCTACATTTATTTATAAGTGAGCGGAAGAGGCACTGTTACAGATCTTCCAGGAACCTGCACTGTGTGCTGAGGAGCATAAAAGGTTCCAATATAGGGACCCAAATCTTATTGCGTGCTCGTGTATATGAGACCAGAACGAGGCCCATAGTTTGAGAAGTGTCAAATGCAGTGAAGTTCTTATTTCAGTCTCACTGAATGACAGTGTTGAAAATTGGGTCAGGTGTCATATTCAAATTGATTCAGAAATGGCTTAGATCTCTCTCTTCCCTACCCCAGACTCTAACATTGGAGTAAAGATCAATCTAGAATTATGGGGAGTAAAATTACAGTGTTCTTCATTGTCAATGTCTTGTCTGTAGTAGACAAAATGTATTGATGATGGGTGATTGCTCGTTGCCAAGTATGATTGTCTTTCATGGGAGCTGTGGACCCTCCGGTGGCTGATAAGGCTGATCCTTGAACCATAATGCAGACAGATGTTTCCAGGTACAGCAGGAGGCTGTTGACCATGACTAGAAGCCAGTCTCCCCTTCCTCCTGCGCCTCTTTTCCTCCTCATCTTGTCGGCAGGCAAATTCAAAATGCAGGGAGCCATCACGTAGGAATTGTCTCCATTTTGAGCGATCCTGGGCGAGTGTCTCCCAAGTGTCAACGGCAATGTTGCACTTCTTTAAGATATCCTTTAGCAAGTTCTTATAGCGCTTCCGTTGTCCTGCCACTTCACACTACCCTTCTTTCAGATGAGAAAACAGGAACTGTTTGGGGAAGCGGTGGTCTGGCATCCAAACAACATGGCCAGTCCATTGAAGTTGCTGGTCGATGATCATTGCCTCGATACTGGTGGTCTTTGCTTCTTCCTGAACACTGATGTTAACATGCCTGTCTTCCCATTTGATCTTCAAGATCTTGTGGAGGCAGCGTTGGTGAAGCCTCTCAAGGACTTACAAGTGATGTCTGTAGGTTGTTCAGGTTTCAGACCCATACAATAGCATTGAGAGAATGACAACTTGATAGACAAGAAGCTTGGTGTCTGTCTGAATGTCGTGAGCTTCAAAAACCCTGTGCCATAAACGAGCAAAGTCTGCTCTGGCACAGCTGAGACAGTGTTGGATTTCTACATCAATATCTGCCTTGGATGAAAGATAACTTCCAAGGTGGAGAACAAGATCAATATTCTTCAGTGCCTCTCCACAGCTTTTAATAGATGGGGCGTATGGTCCTCATTTGGAGGGGGCTGATGGAGCACTTCCGTTTGTCGATGTTGAGGCTGAGACCAAGACATGCGTAAGCATCAGCAAACATGTTCAAGATAGTTTGAAGATCTTTCTCAGAATGGGCAAAAACTGCATTATCAGCATACTGAAATTTCATGATAGATGTGGTGGAAATCTTAATCTAAGCTTTCAGCCTGCTAAGCCTAAACAGCTTTCCATCCATCCTGTAGATGATTTCAAAGCCAGCTGAGAACTTCCCAGCAATTAGGTAGAAAATGACAGCAATAAAGACCATGAACATGGTGGTGATACAGTCCTGTTTGAACTTTGAAAGGTTCACTCTGGGAGTTGGTGCTGCTCAGAACTGTTGCTTTCATATCGTCATGAAACAACTTTAGGACATTGATGTATTTATCAGGACATCCAATCTTCGAAAGTACAGTCCAAGGGGCACAGCGATTTACTGAGTCAAAGGCTTTAATTAGATCAATGAAAGCCATGTAAAGTGGTCGGTTTTGATCCCGACACTTTTCTTGCAGCTGCCATTCAATGAAAATTGTATCCGCAGTTCCGTGATGTGGTTGGAAGCCACTCTGTGACTCTGGTAAAATTTCTTCTGATAGGGGCAGAAGACAGGTTGCAAGGACCCATGCCAGAACTTTGCCTGCAACAGCAAGGAGAGAGATACCATGATAGTTTCCACAGTCCACTTTATCCCCTTTCCTAAAGAGGGTAACACCCATTGCAATGAAGGATGCCTTGAGTATCCTCTCCTTAATCCAGATTTTAAGGATAAGCAGGCTGAGCTGCCGAATTAACTGTCTTAAAGATTTCAGCGGGGATCCCATCTAGACCTACTGCCTTGTTCTTTATGTGCTTGATGGTACTGTATACCTCATGCAAATTGGGAGTGTCTCCTAGCTCATCCCTAGAAGGTCGTTGGGGGATTTGCTCAAGAACTTCATCTGCAGCCATGGAAAATGTATTGACTCCATTGTGGCTAATAATGTTGAATCTATCTGTGAATCATATGCAGTAGTAGCGCAGTAATTCAGGGCTCGACAAATAATACAATCTACTCGCCCGTGGTGAGTAGATTGTAACCCGGAAGAGCCGGGGTTCGGGCAATCTGCGCATGCGCAGAACGATCTGCGCATGCGCAGATCGCCGGACAGCATGGCTGGCGAGCAGGGCTCACCGCAGTTCGGCGAGCCCTGCAGTAATTAATGGCTACATTTCTCTGTGTGTGTGTGTGAGTTTATAGACAGACACATGCCCAGGCATACCTGAAGGAACTGTCATTCTGAACTTCTTTTTTGCCCCTCAGAGTCTCATCCAATGCTGCAATCTGAAACACACAGACTTATAAAGAGAAGTGAAACCTACTACGTAACATTCCTTCTACAAGATGAGGGATCTGGGTGGCTAGTGAGCTCTTTCTGTGAGTGCGCTCTGCCTCAGTTTCCCTTTTTATAAAACATTGATCATGATACCGGCCTCTCTGGTAAACCCCTTTGAGATCTGCTGATGGAAAAGAGCTATATAACAGTTAGATAGTGGTATCCTATTATTCTTATTAGGACATTGATAAGCGCTTCCATGCAGGAGTCTTGTAGGCTCCTGACTTTAAGCTCAGTTTAAGAACATAGAGTATTGCTAAACTTAGGGAATTTTTTGCTGTCTAGAATCTGGGAGAATATTTCAGAATTTTGACAAGGGCAAATGTGTAACTGGAATGAAATGTAGTAGTGTAGAAATTTTAAAAATTGCAGTCCAGGGCAGCCATGTGTGCAAATAATCATTTTGTTCCTTGATAGTTTACTTATACAAATGTGAACTTTACCAATATTTGGTTCTGTTTTTAGTATTCTCCATTGTTTTTATCCAACTTTTAACAGCTTTAACTAATCTAGAATAAATGTAAGGTTGCAATCCTCAATTTTTCCTAACTTCTTTTTTTAAATTATAAGCATGTGGCGGCGGTGTTGTGGTCAGACACAAACATTAGCTGTTACGATTGGTAATCATGCGGTAGATAGTATTTCTTGGTTTCAGCGTTTTTGAGGCTATATCTGGACTGGAGAAGACCTGTTTGCTCAGGCTTCCACCTCTGACAAGTGTGGCCCGTTACCACATGGAGCTTTTTGTGGTGCACTGAACATACTTTTTGACATGGCAAAAATATAAGGGCTATTTTTTTTCTTCAACAATGACAGATTTTGAGCTATTCTGTAGTAGTGCATGAGTACTGTGTGGTGACCTTGTGTAGTAGGGTATACTCACTGGTGCACCACCTGCTGGTCTCCTCAGGAATTAACTCTTCCAACCCTAGAGTGCCCCCTGTTGACTGGTGTCTCATCCTCAGTTACTTGTCTTCTGTGCTACTTAAGGCCCCATGTCCCTTCTGGCCCACGGTGCCCTTTCTTCGCAGTATTGCCCCACAGCAGTGCCCCTACACTCTGGGCCCTCTCCTCCCAGGGAACCCCAACTCCCTGTACCCACATCACTTCAGTGACCCACTACCAATCATCATCTAGCCCCTGCCTCAGGGGCAAACTGCAGTCTGAAATGGCCACTCATTGGCAAAGAGGTGGACCTGCTGCTTTCTGCCCTGGCTGTCTCCCTGCAGCCGTAGGGAACCTCAGTCCCCTGTATCAGGCCTTGCAGCCTGGGAGTTGGGTCAGGCCAGACCTCCCCAGCTCTGCCTGCCTTTTGCCAGTACTGCTCTGTCTCGGATAACCTCTCTAAATTCCTAGGTAGCCAGGCCCTTCCTTCTCCACAGCTGAAGCAAGAATGTGCTCCTCTCTGCTCTTGCAGCCTTTTATAGGGCCCAGCCAGGTTCTGATTGGCTGACTGCTCCTTGCCCTAATTGGCCAGGGTTGCACCAGCCTCCTCTGGCTTGTCTGTAACCCTCTCCCTGCTGGAGTGGGCTACAGCATCACTACACCTTGTTGTTGGGATGTTTACTTGTATGCCTATACGTGTTTGGTATAATTGGATGCTGCAAGAAAAAGAAGCAGGAAGGAAACAATGGATCAAAATAAACCATCCTAGGGTAAACAAAAACTTGGGGGTTGTTACAGGACAATATGAGAACCACAGTGCTGGGCCTGGTTTGGACAAGTATGACAAAAGCCCTGAATCTGACAGGAATAAAGGAAGTCCAGCTGGATTATAGAGGTCTCTCTCCTGCAAGAGGGAAGGTAGTTGTTTGTGGGTACTGTTGAAGGAAACTGGTGGGAGCCTGTCTCAGACTGGGGTGACCGGAGAAGCTAGCCGGCCTATGGATACCAACGGATAAGAATATCACCCATGTAGTAGTCTAAAATCCTTTTCTTCGAAAGGCTTTACTCCAGCTATTAAAATTAAACAATACTTTCATAGAAGGCTTTCTGATCACTGTATTCACCACTGGCAAAAGACTCTCAATGAAAAGAACGGCTGGTGCTGAACCAGACCTACAAAGTAAGCACGGTGAATCAACAGAATGGTGTAGGCCAGGATCTGGTCTAAGAGTGGGAGAACTGCAAAAATCCTGACCAAGTTAGTAGAAGCAGGAGCCCTGAAATCTGAAGGCGTGCACTGATCAGGAAGGAGGCAGAGATACAGTGAGCCCTATGTCTGTGACCCTAATGTTTTATTTTAAACAAATGATTTTCAAAGAGTTTGTTGACCATGCCACAGCTCTGCAATTTGCAAGGAATTTCCTACAAGGAATCCTGCTTATGGAATAAAACATGGCTTGTGTGGAATTAATAGCATTTGGTATTGTTCATTAAAGTTTTCATCAGTTATGTTTTATGTGAAGTTTTGGGTTCCATGGTCAGTTTTATTATTTACATATCCTGATGTTTCAAAGCTTCACTTTTGCAACTTGATTGTTCGCTGGATAGTTTTTGTATGGAGTGTGCAACATAGTAATTCAGAGTTCAGTGCTGTGGGTTTGTTACATCACAGTAGCTGAATCACTTAGCTTGTAAAAGCACCAGATGAAATATGCAAACCACATTGAAAATGAAAATCTGCAAGTTATGATAGTGCAGGAATGTACTGAAGCATTTTGGAGTAGGGCTAATAAATAAGCATTAAACCACTAATGCCACTGCATTTTTGGTGATGGAAATAGCTTAAACATATGTGTAACTATCATCATGGAATGCAGTACAGATAAATGGGATTTACCTGCGGAGGAGGAGGAAGCATGGCAAACAGCCACTTCAAGGGAAGAAAGCAGTTTTGTGTGTGTGTTTGGTGGTGGAAGATGTTGTATAAGACTGTGATTTTTTTATAGTAGGTAAAATAAAAGATAAAGGATAGAAGGTTTGTCTTTTAGTATATATTTGAGAGAGTCTGTGAGTCTGTTTATTCAAGAACTCCTCCCAAATGGTAAGAGCTTGGGCCACCAAACTTGGTATACAGTTTCCTCTTATTGTAACTTAAAGCAGAGGTCACCAACCAGAAGTTCAGGATCTACCGGTAGATCTTGGCGCCTCTGACAGGTTGTTTTGTTGTTTTTTTTTATTTTGGTTTTTGCTAAATAACTGCTGTTGGGATTTCCCCCCCCCCCCCTTTTTTTCCTCAACAACTTTGGTCTTACCCCTTCTTTTCCCCTCAACAGAATTTTTTTCCCAGTGGTTTTTTTTTTGGCGGGGGGGAGTGGGAGGGGGGCGGGTTCGGTATTTTTGGTTAAACCATCTGGCAACCCTAGAAGTGAGTTCTAAAATGCCTAACCTATCATGGCTGGAGTCATTATCCCTGTGGTAATTGCTGCTCCTGGAAGTGATTAGCATATCCCTGCAGCCCCTGAGAGAGGTAGAGCAGGGGGGTCTCCACATGCTGTCCTTCCCTGCAGACACCACTCCTGCAGCTCCCATTGATCAATAATGGGGGAACCGTGGCCAGTAGAAGCTGTGGGCTCAGTGCCTGTAGATGAGGGGCAGCACATGGAACCATTGCTGTACATGCCAGCTGCTTTCACAAGTGGTGCAGGGCCAGGGCAGGAGTAAGCCTGCCTTAACCCCACTGCTCCACCACCCAGGAGCCATCTCACTTAAACGGTGCCCATCCAAAGCCTGCTTCCCGAACTGCTGTCGCAGCCCTGAACCTCCTCCTACACCCAACCTCCTGCCCCAGACGTGAGTCCCCTCCACCCAAACTCCTTCCCAGAGCTTACACCCTGAAACACCTCCTGGACCTCAATCACCCCACCCTGGGCTAAGCCTGGAGCCCCTCCCACACTCCATACCCCTTGGCCCAAGACCAGAAACTGTAGCTCAGCCCTCTACCCCAGCCTGGTGCAAGTGAGTGAGGATGGGGAGGAATGGAGTGAGCAGGGTGAGGCCTCGGAGAAGGGATGGAGCAGGGGCAGGGCCTCAAAGAAGGGGCGGGAAGGAAGCGGGACAAGGGTATTTGGGTTTCAGGTAGATCTTACATTGCACTTAAATTGAAAAAACGTTCTTGTGGTTAAAAAGGTTGGAGACCACTGACTTAAAGCAATGTAAGGACTTGGTTGTGCCAGGACAGCGGGATGTGCCTGGAATGGGATTGCTTCTCATCACATGGAAAGGGAGGGCTGTGATAGGAGAGGTCCCTGCTGCCCTGATAGCCTTGGAGAGCCACAGAGCAGCCTCCAACCAGACAGTGTGGCCCCCACCACTCCAGGCTAGTCCTTGGGAGTAGCTGGCCCTGGGGAGCAGCCGGAGGCTGCTCGCACTGCCTGCTCTGAGACCCCCTCCCACTCTCCAGAGAACCCCTGACCCCTCCCAAACTGCTGCCCTGATTCCTGCACCCCTTGCCTTGAGCCCCACACCTCCTTCCCCTGAGCCTGCCCACCTCCCAACCTTGCTGCCTTGCCTCCTGCATCCCTCCACAACCTCAGCTGCCTGCCCTGAAGGACCCAAGCAAGGCCGGGTAAATCTTCTAGGGAAGTTATGAAGTAATGAGTGTATAGAATACAACAAGCAGGGAGTAAAATGGCAGTAGCTGAGAGTCATCTCTGAGCTGGTGGATTTTAAACATCCATGGACAGACGGGGGCAGAGCTGTGTGTGTGCTGCTTGGGAAGCTAGATGGAGACAGAAGAAAGGACTGAGGCAGGAGTCTGCACAGAAATCCAGAGGAGCAGAGAGGAAAATGGCTTGGGGTGTCGGATGGAAAAAATACTTGTGAAAATGAGAAGCAGTGCAGAAGCTGGGCGATGGGGTCAGGGAGAAGAAGGAAAGAACAAGTGGTTACATGTTTACAATAAACTGCAGTGGTTTAAAACTTGAAATTGAGTCAGCCACAGCTTAAAAGGTCAGAGGAAGACTCTTCCCATTGCTGGCATCACATTTCAGGCCTGAGGACAAGGAGAGTCAGATAGAGGCATTTGGACCTAATTATGGGATCTACTGGTAGGAGATGGACCGCATCTGGGAAATATGAAACACTTGTTCCCCCCCAGTAGTGCAGTCTGCATGCTGTTCCTGACCTATTTGCGAAGACTGAGGTTTAGGACAATAAACATGGAAGAGTGGCTATTTCAGGACACATACAAATGGGGATTTGCCAGTCTAAGTTAGTCACTTACAAGAAATTGAAAGTGGCTTAATTTCCGCAGCGTGCGTTGTACCCAGTGGATGTATTTCACTGTGCTTCTGTAAAGTTTAGCTCTTGTTCAAAACTTTTCACTAACATGATGCCCTTGCAGTGCTGTAATTAAGGCTTCATTAATGTTTCCATTCTAGTGTCCATGTTTTTAGGGCCTTGGAAACCAATTACACTAGCTAGAAGCTTGGCTTACACTACGTTGTTTCGGGTCAGGCACTACTGTTATAGTCCTGATTTTGTGATTATATTCAGCTGTTTTGTTGCTGTTCAAAACTGATAATTAGAACCATCTAAGTAAGTGGGGTTTCAAAATCAAGAGCTGTATTGATATGTTGAATCCATCACCAGGCTGGAAAGGAGAATGAAGACAGCCAGACTGCCCCAAGAAAGCCATCAGGGTGTTTCATTTCCAAATGCTACAGAGAATGAAAGACATAATAATAATGCTCTGCCCTTTATGTGAATAGTACCTGTCATCCGAGGATTTCAAGGGACTCTACGAAGAGGAGTACATACTATTATTCACACCTTGTCTCCTACAACTTCAGGTTCTAATTAAATCAGTTGAGGACTTCAAGGGTGCGTCTACACTTCACCCATAGCTCGAAATAAGCTACGCAACTTGAGCTATGCAAATTGTGTACCTTATTTCAAAATAGTGCACTATTCCGAAATGTCCCTTGATCCTCGTGGAACGAGGTTTACAGGGGTGTTGGAGTAGTGAGCCCGTTATTTTGAAAGGTATTTCAAAATAACAGGTTTGTTTAAAAGACAAGGGATAGCTATTTTGGGATACCGGAAGTATCCCGAAATAGTGACGCTGTCTAGATGCACCCAAAGTGTCTGAACCTCGGCAGATGCTCTTCATAATGCCCCTAATTTCCCCTTTCTTTAGAACATCCCAAATTGTGCCTGAAGACAGCAACTCCAGGACCTGAAATCCCCTCTACTTGGGACCCATGTTAATTCCTCAGAGTGGGCTCTGCAGGGTTCAGATGACTGCTCAGAATGGGTAGCAATCTTAGATTGGGCATGGGCATAAAGAGTTCCTTTGTGCTGTAACATTGGTTGCACCCTGTGAGGGTGAGTCAGGGAGCCCTCGACCCTGCACCCTCATCCACAGCCAGATGTGACTCTCCGCCAGCTGGTAGAATAGAAGGTTTCATGGCTTCTCAGAGCTACAGTGCAGCATAGGCTCGATGTTGACATAGGAGCCAGGGTAGACAGCCTAGTCCTCTTGGGGGGAGGGGCTTCACCCTTTTCCTTAGTCTAAAAACATCCTTCCCTTAGCCCAGCCGAGACTGACCCAACTCCCAGCAACTGGTCCCTTAGCCCCCAGGCAGCCACGCTCCTTGCTTTTGTTCAGATAGCCTCCACCTAGCTTAGGTGTCAGGTGGCTGTGCCACTGCCTACGTGCCTCCCCTCAGGGACCATCCCCCGCTGGGCACTGCACACAGACACACACACAGTCTCTGCAGACCAGCACAGGGCAGTAGGGAGTCACACACAGCGCAACACAGCAACCAGTGAATGCAAAACCATAGTGGATCCAGGGCCGCAAGAGTAGACTGCACCCCCACTATGTCACACACCCAAATAAGGGGCTTGTTCTTCATAATTTTCTTCTCACAGCATTGGAGGGTGAATCTACCTGGAGAAGCCCTCTACATACTCAAACGTGGCATCTCTGCCATTAGACCTCTATCACTGGTGGAGTCCCACAAGGAACTGTTCTCTCTCCCTGATCCTGTTCAATATCACTAGGACTTCATCTACACTGTGAGATCTTCTGGCAAAAAATATGCTAATGCAGGACTCATTTGCATGAGTCACAATCTCATTAGCATATTCTCTGCCGTTTCTTTTTGCGCAAGGGGTTTTTGCACAAAAAGAAGCAGTGTGGACGGGGGGTTTTGGGGGCAAACACCCCGTTTTGCACATGAGTCCCGCATTAGCATATTTTTGGCCGGAAGATCTCGTAGTGTAGACATAGCCTGGGTGAACTAGTAAAATGACACAGACTCGCATATGGTGATGCAGAACTATCGCTGTACTTCATCACATACAGCATAGGGATGATAATGGGTAACCGGTTAATGGGTAACCAGTTGTTAACCTTAAGGGGTGATGCTTATTCGGGTAATAGTTAATCGGTACCTGGGGAACAGCCCCCCATCTGCAGTGGACTGCTCCAGCCATGCTGGGCCCCCGTGCAGAGCTGCTGGCTCCCAGCCCACGTGAGCCAAAAGTGACAGCCCTGCGCGGAAGCGGCAGGAATTTCTGGGAGCCACTGCTGCTTCTGGCCTCATGCAGGGCTGCTGGCTCTGCTGGCCCCCTGAAGGATTGGAGCAGCCGCTGCCCACAGTGGGGTAGAGGGCGTTCCAGCCCACCTGGGCTCGAGTGGACCCCCCTCCCACCTCCTCCTATTTACTCAGTTAACCAATTTAACTTAACATTTAACGGTTAACTAATTAAACAGGATTTACATCCCTAGTACAACCACAGCACTATCAGGAAGTTGGTCTAGTGCTTAGACAAGATTTGCTCATGGTTGCAAAAACAGCTGTCTGAAGGTCATGCAGCAGGGCAGAGGCAAGCACTCTAAGGAGTTTGCCATCCCAGTGTGGTCTCCTCTGGTTTAAGGCATATGCCTGCAATTGGCCACTTGTGTCCCTAGCTTAGCAGTGCTCCTGGATTTCTTGCTGACTCTAAACTTCCACATGGTAGCACCTGCAAGTGATGCTTTCTGTCATGACCGCTTAGTGAGGAGACTCTTTTCGATCCTGATCATTTCAGACCTGGCCTCGGTTGCACATGCCTTCCTCATCTCCCAGCTGGAGCACAGTATACCCCGGTGTGACGTCATTAGCCCTTGGGGGATACTTCAACTAGAACAGAATGCTACAATGGGTCTCCTTCATGGCATTAGCTAGCATAAGCACATAGCATCTCTCCTCTGCTCTCTACATTGGCTTCCTCGAGACTATACCAGCAAGTTGAAGAAGTTGGTCCTTACCTTCAAGGTGCTCGAAGAGTTGGGCCCAGGGTATTGAAAAGCTTGCCTGACGGCCCAGCATGAAGACGGCTTTGGACAACTCTGCTCCTCCAGCCCCGTGGAACACTGCCATAAGTTGGGCCGTACCGAATTCACGGCTCATTTCACAGTCATGGGTTTTTTTTAAATGATCCTGATTCCAGCTATGTAAATCTGAAATGTCACAGCGTTGTAAATGGAGGGGTCCTGGCCCAAAAAGGAGTGATGTGAGGGTTGTAAGTTTATTGGAGCCAGGGGGGGGGGTGTGCATTGCTGTCCTCCTTTCTGCACTGCTGTTGGTGGCAGCAGCGCTGTCTTCAGATCTGGGTAGCTGGGAATCCAGCTTTAAAAGTAGAGCTACCGCCAGCAGAAGCACAGAAGTAAGGATGGTATAGTATGGTCTTGCCACCCTTATTTCTGGACTGCTGCCTGCAGAGCTGAGACCTTAGTCTGCAGCTCTCCAGGTGCCCAGCAGTGAAAGCAGCAATACAGAAGGAAGGATGGCATAGGTGTGGTATCGCCTCCCTTACTTCTGCACTGCTGCTGACCGGGTGCTGCTTTCAGAGCTGGGCACCCAGCCAGCATTGCAACCTCCACTCTCCAGTTGCCCAGCCCTGAAGGCAGCGCAGAAGTAAGGGTGGCAAATACTCTGATTCTCCTAATATAACCTTGTGATCCTCCTGCAACCCCCTTTTGGGTCAGGACCCCCAACTTGAGAAATACGGGTCTCCCCTGTGCAATCTGTATAGCATAGGGGAAAAGCCCACAAAAGGCCAGATTTCATGGGAGGACATCCAAGTTTCCCAGCTGGCGACGCATTTTGCATGGCCATGAATTTGGTAGGGCCCTAACCATAAGGGTCAAGCTGATCTGTGCAGGAGAAGGGGCTTTCTCAGGGGCTGGTCTGAAAGTGTGGAACAAACTCCCCCAGGAACTAAGGTCCACTGCAGTCCTCACCACCTTCCTCTCCAAGGGTATGTCTAGACTGCAGGGGGGGGTTGTGAAAAAAGTGGCCTTTTTTCGAAAAAACTTCCCCTGTGTCTAGACTGCTGCCGCATTCTTTCGAAAGTAAATCGAAAGAATGCGGCAGTTTTTTCGATCGCGGTAAACCTCATTTTACGAGGAATAACGCCTTTTTTCGAAAGTGCGCTTTTGAAAAAAGACGCTATTGCATGCAAACTGTGCTTTTTTGAAAGAGAGCGTCTACACTCTTTCGAAAAAGCGGCTCGCAGTCTAGACGCTCTCTTTCGAAAGAGGCTTGCAGTCTAGACGTAGCCCAAGTGAACAGCCCACTTTCACCTCCAGTCTGTCATAAATACCTAGCGGCATGTGCATTTTATAGACAAAACCAAACCAAATCAAAACATTGCACAGCACACAATTTTTTTCCTGGAGGGGGAATGGACACACATGTTAGTCACATTGCTTACTGCATAACTGGAAGGTGTTTGGATGCTGCAGGGAGCAGGGTGGTATAAGAACCTATCGCTGCAGATGTTGACTCAAGTTACAGGTAACCCATGGAAGCAGAAACTTGTGGCGTGTTTTGCTTTATATACCATGAAGCAATATAAGCATTTCTTCAGATGTTAGGAATTTAGTCCAAGGACTAGATTTAGTCCAAGCACATATTTTCCAAGGCATATAGGTGGATATAGATGGTTTCAAAAGCAGGCATTGAGGTCGCTCTTCTGTGAAAAATTCACTAAGGTTACGCTGAGACTGCTTGAGAGCAACTCTCCAGTCATGTGGACAGACCCGTGTTAGCTATAAACACCCATGATATTGCGGCTCAGGTTGTAGTTCAGGGTTTCAAGACCACTTGACCACTCCCTAGCCGTGAGAGTTAGGGATGTTAAATTTTGATTAATTAACTAATCGAATAGCTGATGGTATTTCCATTGACTATTCAATTAATTGATAACAACTTCCGTGTTCCACCTTTGAAATGTAGAAGAGCCCCAGCAGGGACTCTTGTGCGTTTCAAAGTTGGCCACTGCGCCCCCTGCCCCCTCCCATGAAGCTGGAGCTGGGGGGGAACTGACTTTTAAGCCTGTTCCCTCCAGCACCTGCTGCTCTTCCCCCCCACTGATAGAGGCAGTGAGGGGGGAGGGGAGCGACTAGTCGATTAGTCATTTACATCCCTAGTGAGAGTCTGAGCTGCCATGTCCTCGCTTTAATTTCTCGTGCAAGTCTGTGTACCTGGGCTGGGACCCGCTTCTGGCTGCCGTGTAGACAAACCGTAGCTATCTGTTCTGTCAGTTTTTGAAAATATAGCCTTTAGTAGGATTTTATACCATCTCACATACTGGATGGACGCTCAGGTAACCATCATTTCTGTTGCACTTTGTTTTCCATTGGTGTTATTGTTCGGACCATTAGGTATTCCTTATTTTGTCGTTGAGAGCCTTTCTTTTAAAAGGAAAATAAACAAAAATGCAGAACTTGATTTTTATCTGCAGGAGTAGTCTGATTTTTTTTTCTTCTGTGCAGCTGCTGCTGCTGTTTCCCTATGGTCTGTTAGTATGACAATTGCCTTAACAAATTCCTGCTATTAAAATGTTTCTTGAATTGTTTTAGCTTATAGGGAGATTTCTGAAGTGGGTCCAGTCAATTTCAGCTTTATTTGTAAGTTTTAAATATTTCCATCCAGGTTTTACAGGAAATTTCCAGGAGCTCAAGATAGGACAATTTGGAGATACCAGACTGCACCATAGAATTGGCTTCTTTTCCTCACTCAAGCATTTGAACCTAGTTTTTCTCTCAAGCTGTGGATGTACTAGATGGTTTGGGGAAGCAAGTTTTGCATTGGTGTGATTTTTGGTGTATCTATACCAGTAAACATCTTCAATGTAGTTGCATTGCATTGGTTTTGGGCTAGGATTAAGTTGCATTTGGTAAGCCCTAACATACATTGTGGTAGAATAACTAAAATAAGGTTTTGTAATGATGGCTACATGAAGCTACAACTCCTAATGTAGACCTAGCCCCTAGAAATCGTGCTTACTATGGTATGTCAGGGGTATGTAAAGACATGGTAGAATTGGAAGGGATGTGAAATGCCACATAGACACAAGGAGCCAAAGTATTATTATAAATTTACTTAAAGCCCATATGTAAATGGTGTGCCAAGTTCCAGTTTCACTTTTTTCCCCAGCCAAAAGCAGGCAGACTTTCATTTTCACTTCTGTGCATTGATGTTGGTTTCTGTAATCTAATACCATGATGATGAGCACAATAGAAGCACTTTTTGTTTCTATATATCATCTAATCTATGGGAAAGAAAAATCCAAAAATACTCCAATTCCAATTCAAAGCATTGGTTCCTGGTTCTCAGTGGGCTTCTTGGTGTGTTATAGGTTATCAGTTCCTATGTACCATTTGTTACTGCATATCCTGTAAATATTTATAATCTAGGGCTTGGGAAAATGTGTTTACAAGCATCATGTGCAATTTGAAACTTTCTGAATCTGACTAAGAAGGGATCTAGCCAAGATTTTGTTTTTTGAGTTTGTGTTTGTTTGTACCAAGTTGCTATTTCCCATCAGCTTGTGCTACTAAGAACATAAGAACAGCCACACTGGGTCAAACCTAAGGTCCATCTAGAGCAGTATTCTTTCTTCCAACAGTGGGCAATGCCAGGTGCCCAAGGTAGAATGCACATATCAGGTAACCATTAAGTGATCCCTCCCCTGTCACCCATTCCCAGCTTCTGAAAAACAAGGTTAGAGACACCATTCCTACCCATCATGGCAAATAGCCATTGATAGACCTAACCTCCATGAATTTAGCTAGTTCTTTTTTGAACCCTGTTAAATTCCTGGTCTTCACAGCCTCCTCTGGCAAGGAGTTCTACAGACTGACACCGTTGTGTGAAGAAAAACTTCCTTTTGTTTGTTCTAAACCTGCTGCCTATTAATGTCATTTGGTGACTTCTACTTCTTGTATTATAGGAACAAGTAAATAACTTTTTCTTATTTACTTTCTTCACACCAGTCATGATTTAATAGACTTCTATCATATTCCCCCTCCCACTTTGTCGTCTCTATTTTCTCCGCTAAAACGTCCCAGTTTTATTAATCTCTCCTCACGTGGCAGTCATTCCAAACTCCTAATAATTTTTGTTGCCCTTTTCTGAACTTTTTCCAGTGCTGAGATATCTTTTTTTTTTTTCAGATGAGCTGCCCACATCTGCACATAGTATTCAGGATGTGGGCATATCCTAGATTTATATAGAGGCAGTAAGATATTCTCTGTTTTATTCTCTATCCCTTTTCTTAATGATTCCTAACATTGTTTGCTTTTTTGACTGCTGCTTCAGATTGAGTGGATGTTTTCAGAGAACTATCCACAATGACTCCAAGATCTCTCTCTTGAGTGATAACAGCTAATTTAGTCCCCATCATTTTACAGTAAAACTCCCAATAGTCCAGCATCCAATTGTACGGCACTCCCGATAGTCTGGCATCAAAATGGCAAGAGCCTAGCGAGTGAGCTTCGGCAAAAAACAAGTCACAAGGCAGCAGTGGCAGCAGCTGAACCAAGTGAAACAGGACAGGACCGAGTCAGTCTGCCACTGGCATTGTGTGATGCTGGACAGTGCTTATGCTACAATAAAAAGGGTTAAAACACTTTATATATAGTATAAATATATTTATATACAGTATATACTCTGTGTGTGTGTGTGTGTGTGTGTGTGTGTGTGTATATATATATATATATATATATATATATATATATATATATATATATATATATATATATAAAACACCAGTTTATAGTACCTCCTGATAGTCCGGCATATCCGATAATCCGGCACCACCTAGGTCCCGGATTATCAGAAGTCTACTGTATATGTATAGTTGGGATTATGTTTCTAGAAGGTGACATGATAGCAGAATAATGGCAAATAATATATAGGTAAAATCTAATTCCACTGGTGACGGAAATCCAATGAAAAGACTCCGACTTCTGGACTTTGGGTTGCGGTCATACTAAGTTCCAACCTTTTTTTAAAGCTGCCATTCCTCAAGTAAGAAGTGTTCTGCTGAATTAATTTTGAGACCATTCCAGGGCCATTCATAGGACATGGAACACTTTTTTGAATCACTCATTAATTGCAATTATTTCCTTTGTGTTGCTCCACGCTTGGCAGTAGAGTAGACTGTTCATCAGCATTACGCTGAGTAGGGGCATCCCAGGCCACGGTCCCTGAGCAACCTTGTGCACAGGAGAAACGCTTGGGTGTCTCCTTCCTTCGGGGCAATGTCCATGCAGGAGAAATCATCCCTGCACCTCTCTGAGCTCAGATCTGCCCGTACTGTATTACTAATTAGGTCTGTGGAAAAATCGGGGGTTTTTATTTTCAGGTGCTAGTGAATAATTCTAATGGGATCTAGATGCATCATGACAAAGCTCCTATGAAAACTCAGTGGGTCCTGCACTTCCTGGTGGATTTTGCCCACCTCAGAGGCTCACAGCAGCCCACAGTTTTAGGCACCTTGCCCAGGGCTTTAGTTTGCTGTTTGTTGAGCTTTCTTCATCATTGGCCAGTGTATTGTAAAACGGAGAATAAACTCCACAGTCCTTTGCCCTGAGTGAAAATGGGGAGATGGGTGTTGGGGAGGCGGAGAACCTGGGCCTACCCTCTACTCCAGGTTTTAACCCAGGGCCACGTAATAATAGCTGCCTGTATGAATCCATGACACCTGCTATAAGACAGCTCCAAGACCCCTGGACTACTTCCCCACACCTTCTCCAGCACCTACCTTCTCTCCGGTTGGTCCTGCTAGTGGTCAGTTGTTTCCTTTCCTCCTACTCCTAGCGGTGCCCTGCTCCATCCTCTCAGCTACACACATGCCCCAATTGTAGGCAAAGCTTCTTTTATAGCTTGTCTGAACTGGTTTTCTTAATTACCCCCAGGTGTCCTAATTAGCCTAGGCTGGCCTGACTCTGCAGGCCTGGTCAATTAGCACCAGGTGTTCCACTGCCCGGATTGCCTCTGCTGGTTCTAAACCAGCCTCTCCCAGTTACTCAGGGAACAGAGATCTCCTGAGGCTTATACATCTCCCCTCCACTACTTTTTTATAGCCCTCTGTTCTGACCCTGTGACAGCATGTATCAACAGGGCAATGCACATGCATCTCTGTTTCTATCTAGGGATATGAATGACTAGTCAACACGCCAGTTGACTAGTTGCTTCCCCCCCCTCCCCCGCTTGCTGCCCCTATCAGAAGGAGGCAGCAAGTGGGGGGAGGAGGGAGGGGAAGAAGAGGGGTGCTTCAAAGTGGCAGTTCCACGTGGAGCCCGGGGTCATCTGGGGACCCAGCTTACCTCAGGCTCCATGCAGTGCTGCTGCTTTAAAACACTGTTGCTACACTTCAAAGGTGGAGGCGCCCTTATCGACTAATTGAAAAGTCAATGCAAATTATATTGACTATTCGATTAGCCAGTTAATCTAAATTTAACATCCCTTTTTTCTATCCTAACCCAAACTTTGCTCAGCTGAGGACTGCACCGTGGCTTACTGGGATAGAGAGTTCTAGCTTTCACTTGCAGCAGCCACCCCCACCACTGCTAATGTGAAGATGCACCTCACAAAGACTAGATGTCCCAATGTGCAATATTCCACAATCCACTTTTTAGCTTGCTGTATGGAGCCCATTTAGAAGATTATAGATGATTGTCTGAAATGACCCTCTGCAATGACAGACAATGATGTGAAAGAACACCCATGGCATTGAGGACAAGGGCAGAAAACTATGTTTATTTTTTTAAAATACCATGCTACTGGGTGCCCATCATATGAGAATGTATTTAGTAAAAACTGCAAGTTGTGGTTCTATGTATTTAATTGTAGCTCTGTACTTCAGTCCCCGGATGGGTAGTGTTTGCTTTCTTGCAGCATTCAACCATACTAGTTAAACCATACTTGCAGCATTCAACGATAGCCGTCATTGATGAGTTATTCCACATTCTTAGCAATTGCAAGAAAATCAAATTCCTTCTGTTTTCCTCAGAAGATGATGGAATAAATGGAAAACTCCCATTTGCTTCCTCTGCAGCTTTGCTAAGGAAGTTGTTCAAAGGAATTGCTTTCCTTTAAGAAATCTCCATTAAAGGTTGTTCATGCCATTTAGACAAAAGCTGATTGCTTGGAAACCGCAAAGCCGCCTCGGACATTCTCACAAGCTTTCAGCAGAATTTCATGATAAAGAACAGAGTAAAACAAGACACATGGTAAGAGTAAACACATGAAGAGACATCACCTTTCAGAGGCATGGCTTATTTAGAAGCAAATGTGCTTTTATACTTTTGCAGTCAGCTGTGGAATAGAGATGGAAAGTTGTACCCATAAATACCAGGACATCTCTTGTACCAAGTCCAAACCAAATTGTTTGACAGGATTCATTTCTTTACACAGATTTAATTAACTCTTCACACACACACACAAAAAACAACAAATGGTCTGGTAGCACTTTATAGACTAACGAAACATGTAGATGGTATGAGCTTTCATGGGCACAGCCCACTTCTTCAGATGACTGGAATTATGAGTTGGGGATATGAAAACTCCCTTCCCCTTTCCTATTTATTTCGAGTTTTCATATCCCCAACTCATAATTCCAGTCATCTGAAGAAGTGGGCTGTGCCCATGAAAGCTCATACCATCTACATGTTTCGTTAGTCTATAAAGTGCTACCAGACCATTTGTTGTTTTTTTCTGTAACAGACTAACTCGGCTACCCCCTGAAGTTTCTTCACACACAGTTTATCATTTGCTAATGTGACATTTGAAGCTATAGTCAACTTGTTGGCTTTGACATTTGAACAAAAAAAAAAAAAGTTCAAAATGGAGACCTAATGTAATGGTAATAGTATTCTTCACGTCCCTCGTCTGTCCCGATTTGGTTTGAGCAAGCAAACTTAACCTCTTTGAACCACAGTTTATGCATTTGAAAAATGTATAATGAGACTATCTTCCGGGGGAGTGCTCTGAGAATGCATTAATGCTGCTTTGTTGTCTTCAGAGTGACAAATTCTGCATATGTACTGTTTTTAATAATAAAATTTCATATTGTGATGGGAACTTAGAGGTGGGGAAGAAATTTGTGATCTGCACCAGAGCATTCAATGTGCATGTGTGTAGTATGTAAATCAAGGGTGGGAAATCTGGGGCTGTATGCAACCCCTGGATTGCCTGGATCTGACCCCCAAGGCTTAGGGGCCTCTCCCAACATTGGGGAGCCCATGCTGACACTCCAGCCCCCCGCCTTCCCGCAGCCCCTGGCTCCTGACTGACTTTTTCTGTGGGTCAGCGGTCCCCAACCCAAAAAAAGGTTCCCCACCCCTAATGTAAATACTCCAAGCATTAAATGTTTGCCATTCAAATATATAGTAAGATGCAGAAGAGAGTGGGCATGCTACTGAGAAACTCTATAGTGTGCTGATTTGACAAAGCCCTATTATACAGCAATAGGGACTTTTCTCACTAGAATCTGCTGCTGAGAGATGAGCACCCTTTGATCAGAGAATTCTGATTAGCAAGCACAGTGGTGAAGAACAAGTTAGCCATCTGGCCCGTCCTGTTCTCATAGCTGTAAGTTAAGAGGAGGGCTCGTGAGAAGTTGGGGGTATTGTTTTCTGTTTGTTTGGCCTTGTTACCTGTTGGTAAGCCAGTGGAGGTTCAGCCCTCTACCTTCCATCACCAGGGGTTTTTTAATACATATTTCTTGCATGTTTTGTCAATTGGCACACATCAAAGAAGCTGTCCCCAGAAAAACAAGAGAGATAGCAAATAACAATTGTTTCAAATTAGGTTCTAATTGGATACAGATGCTGCCTGTGTGCTCTAGAATTTCTTTTGAAATGGCAGATGGTCTCTTAGTTTTGGGGCATAGAGGGTTTTTTCCATCTCATTTTCTCTGCCATGCCACTTGCATGACACATTAAATTAGAGTTGGATGTAAATTGGAAAGTAACACCCTGTGTAGACCAGTCTAATCTATGAAAACACTGCTTCCATGGTGGCATTGTTTGAGCAAATTCTCAAGGTGACACATTGCTTAGACATGTGAATCTCCATGCTTTGCCTTCAAATCTAGCAGAGCCTTTGGGAGCCAGTGCTCTGAAGTATTTCAGGATGTAAAGGGTCTTTCAGACCTTCCCTGAAATAAAAAAAAGATTAAATGTAGGTAGCCAAGATTATATTATGACTTTATATGGAGTTGACACGTACTGTCCTGTTCAAAATGCAAATAATTTCCCTTGCTTGTTCAACTCAGTAAACTGCAAAATCTGTCTTCTCCCACTAGTCCCTATACTCTTACTATTCTTTAATGGGACTGGAGAGAATCTCAGCAGATCAGTGGGAAATCAATCGAAGGCTTGTCTTTAGAAGATGTGCTGTGCAGTGTGTGTGTCCTTTAGAACCGAGAGAATGGCATGCAACTCTCCGGAGGAAATCCCATTTTTGGTGCTCTTTTTTTTTCAAGGCACTTGGTGTGATTCCCCTCTGCCTCCCACTCCCCAGGCATTGAGTGTCACCCACTCCCATTGAAGTCAGTAGGAGCTCTAGATTCTCAAACCATGAGAAATTAAGATCTCTCTTAATTATGTTTAGCCCTATTGGGTGTTTTTTTAAATTCTTTGTCTGCAGGATTGTAGCCTGGTTGGTCCCAGGATCTTAGCGAAACAAGGCAATATCCTGCATTGAACCAGCATCCGTCGGTGAGAGAGGCAAACTTTTGAGTTTATACAGAGCTGCTCTTCAGGTCAGGTCATAGGCGCTAGAGCTGCCCCGCTCCCCCCTTTGCCCTCTAGCTTGAAGCTATTTCCATTATATATAGGATTTACAGTTTGGTTCCAGGGTTCACAGCACTCCCACTATACAAATTGTTCTAGCACTTTGGGGCATGGTGTTTTTATGACATTTTTGACCCCAGAGCTAATGAGCAAGAAGTGAAATGAGTGAGGCTGTTCATTTCATACCCCTGTCATCTTGCTGAGCGCAGAAGTTGGACTACTTTTGTCAGATGGCTTGGGTTTGGTGGTTTCTTCAGATGTCTCTCTAGTCCCTAAATACAGTGCATGGAATTCAGTCTCTTCCCATCCACATAACTTAAGAGGATTGAGCAAACACGATGAATACAATGGGAGGGGCACGTGTCTATCCCTCAATCAGAGATGTGATTTTTATAGTCTTCAGCAACACACTAATGAACATTTTTTAAAGCACTTTTAAAACTAAGGTCCTGTACATTCAGTAAATTCAGAAACTGATAATATATACAGTAGACTTCCGATAATCCGGCAACTTTGGGACCCAGGGGGTGCCGGATTAATAGATATGCCGGAGTATCAGGAGGTACTCCGGCGGGGGGGCTGTGACGGGTCTGCCAGGACCCTCACTGCGAGGGGCAGGGGGAGCAGCAGAAAATGGAGTGGTGAGGGGCGAACCCTCCGCCATTTTGCAGGGAGGTGGGGGAAGCCCCACGCAGCCGCCGGCGACAGGACAGCTGGGGCATCAAGAAGCACTGGCAGACATGGGGAAGCAGCAGGACAGAACAGCTTGGGGAGTTGATGGTTTAGTCCCACAGCGCCACCCCTCGCCTAGACCCCTCTCCTCCGCCGTGCCCCCTCTCCTCCGCCACCGCTTGCAGCCCCAGCTGGCTTGTAGCAGGCGGCTGCGTGGGGCTTCCCCTACCTCCCTGCAAAACGGTAGAGGGTTCGCCCCTCGCCGCGCCGTTCCCCGCTGACCCTGTCCCCCGGCCGGACGCAGTGCGGGTCCCGGCAGACCCATCACAGGGGTATAATCCCCTTCCCCTCTCCTCCCCTTTCCCCCGTGAGCACGCGTGGGGCTCACAGGAGCTCCAATTGTCCGGCTGGCTGGAGCACTTCCGGGTTCCAGTTGGTGCCGGACTATCAGGAGTGCCGGACCACTGGATGCCGGACAATTGGAGTTTTACTGTACCCGGGGTTCGCAAATGCCTGTTAAATGGTTTCATTATTACTTGAAGAATTCTTTCACTGTTTCACTGTCTGCTAATAGATCTGGCAGGCTTTTTCACTTTTAAATTAACTATCTCCTCTCCAGAGGAAGCAGAGCCACAGATTGGGATAGGAAGAGGCAGGTGGGTGGACGTTAAGACCCAATGGTGCCCCAAATATTTTGGTGCCCTACACAGCTGCATATTCTGTGTATGGGTAAGGTCCACCCTGCACGCCCTTCCTTGTATCACTGTGGAGATCTATCTTCAGCCCCCCTGCCCACGCTGATCACAGCTGTGTCATTGTGGCAGAATGGAATACATTTCTGATGGTAGTAAGCTTGCATTCCCTGGGAATTTTGGGAAATGTGAGTGGGGAAAATGGTCAGACAGAATGTTTAAGTACTCTTCATCTTTATTCAGCACAGCACACACCACAAACTTCATGCTTTGTTTCATTTCATTCCCACTAGAAAACCTGGCTATCCAGAAAAACTTAAATCAGTTGTGGAAAAACCCAGTGAAGTTGATGTTCTGTCTCTCATGTTATCTGGTACTTAAAGCTGATTGGAAAATAGAATTTCCATGCTGTGGGAAAGGCTGGTATTTCTTTGTTTTTGTTCCGAGTTAGGATTAAAAGTTTTAAATAGTGAAACCTGGCCTACAGTGAAAAGTGACAGTTTGATCTGGAATTGTTGAAAAAGAAAAACTTTTCATTTTCTGTTGAGAATGAACCATTTCAAGATTTGAACTTGTCATTGATTTGAAGTGAACTTTTTCTATTGAATTGCTGTTTCAACATAAAATGACAAAATGTCAATTCACAGCTACAAGTTTGGTTTCAAATCGGTATTTCAGTGTTGCTTTAGAACATCAAAAGACTTTGTCAAAAATGACCTTTTTGGTTTTGAAAAAAAAAAACAATTCTGATGCGGGGGCGGGGGGAGGGATTCCCATCAGAAAATTTCGACCAACAAGCTTGAGCGGTAATCGTGAAACCTTGCTAAAGACATTGAGGTACAACTCCACAGTTATGATGGATAAGCATATCAAGTGAACAGTCAGTATCATGATAAAAGGCTGACTGAAGAAGGGCAAAAATCACTATCGTAATAATTCAACACCGGTAGGATTCAGAAGGGCATGGTATCAAATCAGGAGGTTCTACCAGGCCTGTGCGTGAGACCCAGTCAATATATACAAACCAATAAGTGTATTACAGTGTATGATATGGTTTTGGTATGAAATGCCCTGTTAGTTTCAGTGATATTTGGTGAACACGGAGAAACCACTGCACATGGAGAAACCACTCCACTCTGGCGATTATCCCAGATTTGGAATGTTTTGGAATTTTGCAGATTGCCTGCATTTTTCAAATTGTCTCATTTTCCATAGGAGAGACTTCTCCCAAGCAAGCAGTAAAACTGTGAGATGAACAAATAGCTTCTTTGCAGCAAGCAGTGTAAGCCTCCTGCTGTTAGAACTTCTGATTCTAGCAGTCACTTGCATGCTCTGTGCATAGGCATCATTCAGCCATCCAAAATGCTGCTATTTTGAGCCAGCAGCAGACACACGGGTGTTTGACAAAAAGGAAGGAAGCAATTAATATGAATACCTAGCACTAAAAGAGGACTTGCCATTTTCAAAGTGGTTTGCAAACTCATTCCCTCAAACACTCCAAAGAGGTGGGTGGAGAAATAATGAACTTAAGAATGGCCATACTGGGCCAGACCAACGGTCCATCCAGCCCAGTAGCCTGTCTGCTGACAGTGGCCAATACCAGATGCCCCAGAGGGAGAGAACACAACAGGTAATCCTCACGTGATCCCTCCCCTGTCACCCACCTCCAGAGAAACAGGGGCTAGGGATGCCATTCCTACCCATCCTGGCTAATAGCCATTGATGGACTTAACCTCCATGAATCTATCTAGCACTTTTTTGAACCCTGTTAAAGTCCTAGCCTTCACCATATCCTCTGGCAAGGAGTTCCACAGGTTGACTGTGCATTGAGTGAAGAAAAACTTCCTTGATTTTATAGACCTCTATCATATCCCCCCTTAGTCTCCTCTTTTCTAAGCTGAAAAGTCCCAGTCTTTTTAATCTTCACATGGCACCCGTTCCAAACCCCTAATGATTTTTGTTGCCCTTTTCTGACCTTTTTATAATGCCAATATATCTTTTTTGAGACGAGGCGACCACATCTGTACGCAGTATTCAAGATGTGGGCGTACCATGGTTTTATACAGAGGCAATAAGATATTCTCTGTCTTATTTTCTATCCGTTTTTTAATGATTCCTAACATTCTATTTGCTTTTTTGACTGCCGCTACACACTGAGTGGATGTTTTCACAGAACTATCCACAGTGACTCCAAGATCTCTCTCTTGAGTAGTTGTAGCTAAATTAGTCCCCATCATATTGTACATATACAGTAAAACTCCAATAGTCCGGCATCCAATAGTCCAGCACTCCTGATAGTCTGGCATCAAAATGGCAAGAGCCTAGTGAGTGAGCTTCAGCAAAAAATGAGTCACAAGGTAACAGCGGCAGCAGCTGAACTGAGCAAAAAGGGTAAAAAAGGCTTAAAAAAACTAAAACATTACAGTATACTGTATACAGTATGTACAATAAAAAGGGTTAAGAACACTTTATATACAGTATATAATGTATACAGTGTATATATATATAACCATTTTATAGTACCTCCTGATAGTCCGGCATATCTGATAATCCGGCACCACCTAGGTCCCATAGGTTCCGGATTATCGGAAGTCTACTGTAATTGGGATTATTTTTTCCAATGTGCATTACTTTACATTTATCAACATTAAATTTCATTTGCCATTTTGTTGCCCAGTCACTTAGTTTGGTGAGATCTTTTTGAAGCTCTTCACAGTCTGCTTTGTTCTTAAATGATGAGAGTGACACTGTCTGGCCTGTGTCCTGCCCAGGAAGCCATAGGAAAAGTCTGTCTCTGAGACATGGTTAACATTTAGGATTTCCCACTTCCTACTCCTGTAGTCAAGTCAGGGGACCAGGCAAGAATATGAAACCAAACAAGGCCCTTAAGTAGGAAATGTGGGGTTAGATTTAACAGAGAAAATTGCATGCATATCGGAAGGCAGGATTCATGCAGTTTTTTGTCTCCCAAACACGTTTTGAAAGGCAAACTAATCCCAGGGCTAAGGGTTATTATGACTGATTAATTAATATTTGTAGGGTTTTTGAAGATGAAAAGTGCTATAAACGCACTCTGGCCTGCAGTGGACACCTGTAGAGTAAGAAGCCAGTAACTATTAATCTGCTTACATTCCTCTTGTAGTTTCAACTGGATAAGTAAACCTTGCAAGGTCTCCTACAGAACTGGAAACCAGGAGTTCTAATCTTGGCTCTCGTAATAACTGTCTGACATCTCTACAGGTTCATCCATCACTGATTATATTAAATAGTTATGGTTAAGTGGCAAAGGCTTAAATTTAGGTTTCAGATTAGCACCCAAAATTTTACATTTGCATTTTTCTGAACTTTTCAGTCCATTGGAGTGGGCAAAACTGGCCTGGAAAACTAATACAAACAGGCTTTTTACATGATTTTCCTTGCACTTCTGCAGCCATTCTGTATTATTTAATCACCTTTGCTTCCGGTGCCAAACAGAGGAATTGAAAGAACCCATGTACCTAACTTTCAAATATGTAAAGGTTCAGGTGAAGAGCTGCTAGTCTAAGTCCTAGTTGAAGGTGCTTTTGTGACTTTAATTTGAACTAGTTCCTCTCCCCCCAAGTACTAACACTGAACCATTAAGTTTAACAATAAACTAAATGTGGGTGAAAACCATAGAGGCTCTTTTATCAGGGAATTTCCATTCTCTTTGGACATGCTAGAGGCACAGGGGCTTTGATGTTTTGGTGTGGGTTTTTTTTTTATCACTTGGTTCCCTCCCAGAAGTGAGAGGGCATTTATAGAGAAGAAATCAGAGTTGCTTAGACAGGTTGAATCTCTCTAGTCCAGCACTCTGATCCGGCAACATCTGTGGTCTGGCATGATTTTAGTTAGCCGGATGTCCACTTATCATGGGTGTGGCCAAGTGTCCCGTGGTCCCTTAAAGGTTGTTTAAAGCCAACAATCCTGGCTCTCCGTGTTCTGTGCTGTTATTTAGCTCTAATTTACCCCCTCAATATCTTTTAAGAGCCCAGTAAGCAGTGGATATGTTGGTAATGCTGCTAGACAATATTGACCTCCTGTGGTCCATCAGATTCTCTGGTTTGGCACCCTTAAGTCCTGAGGGTGCTAGACTAGGGAGGTACAACCTGTACTTGAATTGAGTGTATGTGTATGCCTGAGCACAGTGAGTTAGCAGCTGTTTTTGAAGTTCCCTGAGAGAAATTGAGAAACTGCAGTGACATTACAGCCTGTCACTCAGTATGTCCCTTTGCCTTCAGGGGAGACATAGGAGGGGATGGGAAGATTCAAGTAAAGAAAAGACACACCAAATCAACAGCTATCACTTCAGATTTTCTTTTCTCTGGGTAGTGTTCAGAGCAGAGAATCCACCTATAGGACCAGAGCAGGACAAGGGGGAATAGGCTGCCCCAGATATTGTGTTGCATTTGATGATTTGTTTATTATCAAAGTACACGTAGGCACCATATGCAGTGTTTAACATAACAAAGAATATCTTTCTGTATGGGCTGGGAAATGTCTCCAGTTGTAAGGGAAAGACTGGGGGAAAACTTTAACTGGTGCTAAGTGGAACTGTAACTTCCCTCCCTCCTGGCAAGTGGTCTTGAATTGGATTTGAAAGATGAAAGCCAAGTGGAGATAACTGATGGGCAGGTTATATAATTAGTATTGTGGTCTAAGTTACAATTTTTCCTGACAAGGTTGACTGAGTGAACTTAAAATCATGTGGTGGTAAAATGTGACCTATTATGTAGATGTTAACTGTTAATGAGGTGCTTCCTGAATGGTGAAAGGCAAGAGAAAGGGGCTTAGTGAAGCAGAAATCTTTTCCTTTATGTGCTTCACACAAAGAACTTTTCTTTGAAAGTATTTCAGTGGCTATGAGCTAAATTTGTGCCTAGTTTTCTTTTGTTCATGTTTCCATGAGATTCCTTTAAGTGACATCTCTGCCTTTCTACTATACGTAACGAGTTCAAGTCTCATTACTGGTACTTTATGTAAAATTAAAATCTCATACTCCTAAATAGTCCCTTAAGGATTCTGTTAGTCTTTCCATCTGATGGCAGTCTACCCATTGTGTCTAAAAGTAATTTCCTTTGCCATTTTTGCTTGCTTTGATTCAGCCACTGGCATATTTACAATGAAAAAAATGTAAAATTTAAATCCCCTAATTTGGAATATGTGCGATCTTTCCCTAAACTGCTTCCCAAATGGCTTCTTCCAGCTGTCCTTATGTTGATAATAGTGCTCCTCCAGTCAGACCACAGAAATCATACCAGGAGACTCATATGACCAACGAGAGCTCAGTAACACACACGAAGTTTTGAAAGACTGGGTAATGGTACAGGCCCTGATCTTGCAAATGCTCATTTGTTTATTAACTCATCAAGTTAATAAACAAATGAGCATGGACAGAATGCTGTGCTCTGTTACAGAAAGGGTCTCTCTGCCCATAGAGAATCATTGCTGGGGAGAGGGAGAGGAAGGCTTTGGTTCAAAAATAAACATCGCAACAATTGATAATTTTTTAAAGGAGGGTTTTTCCCCCTACTCTCAGACATTCCACAAGCCAGAAAGAGGCTACATTGGTCAAGTAAATTATTCTCTGCAAATTAATTGCTCTGCTTTACTCTGAAAGAATTCAGTTCTTTGACTACGGGAGACTAAATTCTAGTACAGGATGCCACAGCCGCAAATAACCTGTTCCTACATGTATATAATGTCAAACTAAAATTAGTTCAACCCCCTTGTGTGACTAATTACAATCCACCCTCAGTCTAAGCAGAGCAAGTGATTGATTCTGTATAGAAACTGTATTTACAGTTGAATAATTAAAAGATAGAGTGACCATCTCTTGTCAGTCTGATCACTTACATTCTTGTTGACATTTCATTGATGTAAACAGCAGGGCAACCATCTGGGAGCTCATGGGAAACTATCTGTTGTCCTACCAGATGCAAGGTAATGATTTTAGCACGCTATCAGCTCTGTCAGATTTGTCAACTGTTCTTTGTTGACCCTGGTTTTTGTAATTGGTTAATCAAGAAATCAATTACCAAGCAAAACAAATACTTCAATTTGGAAAGGATTAGACATGATGATAAAGTTTGCGGATGTGTCACAAAACTGAAAACAGCTGTCATACCTCAGCCTGTGCTGATAAACCAGCACTTCTTAATCACTGCAGCCCATGCAGCAGCAAAAAGCATTTGTAGTGTTCAATGACTTTGCTGGACGCTGCGCAAGTATCTTTTACAAATGCAAGTGTTTTTAAAGTGCTCAGTAAACTGTTAGTTTTAAGGATCATGCTACCTGCTACAGCTCAGGTTTAAAAAAATGTTCAGAAAGCGAAACTCAAATGAAGTTCGATCTTTCCCTCCGTGCAGCATGTTTAACCATTTCTGCTTTTTTTTTTGTTTTGTTTTGTAAGCTCCTCAAGTTAATAATGAACAAATTCGTTTTTTCCAGGTAGGTTAATTTCCATTCCCATCTGCTCTTCCTAGTTGGGGCTGCCCTTGGGTGGTGCTTTCCACCTCAGTTATATATTGGGTCAAAAGATTAAGAGAATTCTGTTCTATAATATGTCCCCTCTAAAACAGGCTGAAGAGTGATGTGATTTATAGAGCATGTGTAAACCTTGTGTGGCAGGAATTCATAGGTAGTCCTTTGTGGTGACTTGTAGTCAGTGGATTCATACTGCTAAGCCTTCCTGTCAGCTTGATTTGTAATGTGTACTGAACTCTAGGTAGAAATTACTTTCCAACCTGATTTTTTTTTCCTCTTAACATTACCCGAAGGTGCATGTTAAAGAGATTCTGTATCTGATTGGACGGTGAAAGCATGTATGTGTCTTTTCCTACGGAAGAGAATAGGGTTGCCAGGTGTCCGGTATTGACCGGACAGTCTGGTATTTTCGCCTCCTGTCTGGTTAAAAAAAAAAAAAAAATCAGAAAATACCAGACACCTAAAATGTCCGGTATTTTTTTATTTATTTTTTTTTTCCCGTAGGGGAGCTGTCCGGCTTGGAGCAGGGAGACAAGATGGCGGACAGCTGTCAGCAGCCTGTGAGGGCCAAAAAGCCTCAGAAGCGATTCTTAAAAGTGCCACGCTGTTTTATTTATTTATTTGGTTTTTTTGCTTAACAACTCTCAGGGTCCTTTTTTTTTTCTCAACAACTTTGGTCTCGCCCTTTTTTTTCCTCAACAGAATTTTTTCCCCCATGTTTTTTTTTGGGGGGGGTGAGGGGCAGGGTGTTCGGTATTTTTGGTTAAACCATCTGGCAACCCTAGCAGAGAACTTAACACACAATCTGTTTACCAAAACCAAAAACAGACCAACAAAAGGCCCACCAACACCATGATGGAAAAAATGGTTCCATATTTGCAGTTAAATAACAGGTAGGTTCCTTCTCCTCAGCTAATAACTTCCTGGGGCCTCTTAGTTTCCCAGAAATTACTGTACAGATTTAGGTCTTGGTTTTGTTTTCGAGGTGCTTATGGCCTGGACCCAGGGTATCTAAAGCACCAGGATAAAGACCATGGTCAACAGCTCTGCTCCTCTGGCACCATATGGAGCTGCCTACCATAAGGATACAGAACAGACCCTAGATTATGTGCATTAACCTGTACTGGCACTAATGCAGGCCTGCTGAGGGGGAGGAGGCCCAGCAGGCACCTGCCCCAGGACCCAGCAATTGAAAAGGGCCCCTTAAATCACCGCTGGAGCCCCAGGAGGCACACTCAAGGCAGCTGTAAAGTCTGGCTGGGGGAGAGGAGGGAGGCTGCCTGAAACCCAGCCCTTCCACCTGAGGCCCTGCCCCTTCCGGGCCCTTGCCCAGGGGCCCAGCAATTCTGTCTCCCTCCCTGCACTAATGTGTGGAGGAGATGTGGTGATGGACAATAGTGAGTGCTCAATTTTGTGTGTGTGTGTGTGTGTGTGTGTCCATATATATATGGACTGGGGAGGAGGAGGACCACTGGGACAAGTGGTGCTCAGTCCTTGGTTTCTGACATCTATACTGGCCTCTACACTCAGCAGCTGAAATGCAATAGCCTATGCTTCAGTATACAGGTTGAACCTCTCTAATCCAGTACCCTTGGGACCTGAATGGTGCTGAACCAGAGAATTTGCCAGACCATGGGAGGTCAGTGTTGTCTAGCAGGATTACTAACACTGCCACTGCTTACTGGACTCTTAGAAGACATGTAGGGGTAATTTAGAGCTAAGTAACAGCACAGAACACAGAGCCAGGACTGGTAGCTGTAAACAAACTATATGGGACTGAAGGAAACTTGGCCACATCCACGATAAGTGGTCATCTGGCTAACTAAAATCATGCTGGATCACGGATGTTGCCGGACCACGGAGGTTGCCAGACTAGAGAGGTTCAACCTCTACTATCAACAGGCAAATCTGGTTTTGGAGGTGGCATTTTACTAGCACACATGGGCAAGATTGTGAAGAAATCGTGTGCTTTCCTGTTTCGAATCTAAAAAATAAAATGCAAAACCCGTGTCGCAGTTTTTCAATCTTGTACAAGTCCCAGTCCTGCAACATTCCTGGGTTAGAATACCGCTCTAAGGCACTCTCTCATGTTGCTCAGTGAGTGATGCCACCAGTCCTATTTTACAGAAGGAAAAGGGATATCCGCCACAAATGCTGAGAGTTCAGCTGTGTAAGGATGACTAATGTATATTATTTACTCCCCATCTGTCCTGGGGAAATATTGCTCTGTGCATTTTCATCACTCTGATTTGAAGGTTACTTGTCTCTTTTTGTTGTTGTTGCTGCTGTAAACTGGTGCGATTTTAACTCCCTCCCCCACTTCCTTGTTTAGATTTTCAGGTCAAATGTTAATGACAGAGATAGTAGTGTATCCCTCCTTTTAAAAAAATTCTTCTAGAAAACATAAGGACCTTGTTTTCAGCCTTGTTTTCAGAAGTGCTGAGTGGTAGCACTGGAATTATTTTAGGGTGCTGAGCTGTGCCCCCTCTTATGCCTGTTTGACTCATGGCCTCAGGCGGGGGTCACATGTAGGGTTGCCAGGTCTCCTGGACTGGACTCCATTTGTGGTAAGGGAATCCTGTCTCGGGGAGTTGGCAACCCTAGCCACAGGTGAAGTGGCTGCGAAACTCCGAGCTGGCAGTGGGACCCCAAGTGGCAACGGAACCCACAAAGCCAGTGGCCTCGACCTGGGGGACAACGGGCTGCAGAGCCCGTGGGGACCTGGAGGGGCTGCCCGGAGGCCGAGACCCAAAACTAGGGGTCAGCAGTGGGGCTAGTCCTATGGGTAGCCCTATGCATGGGGAAACCAATATATGGAGATATACCTATCTCATAGAACTGGAAGGGACCTTGAGAGGTCATTGAGTCCAGTTCCCTGCCCTCACGGCAGGACTAAGTACCATCCCTGACAGATTTGGCCCCCGAACGCACAACCCTGGGTTTAGCAGGCCAATGCTCAAACCACAGAGCTATCCCTCCCTCCCTGGGTGTTGGAGCACCTGTAATTCCTGTGCCTATGGTGCTGAGCACCAAAACACTTCCTTAGGGATCTCTGTAGCCAAAGCACCAGAATCTTGGTAGAGCTGCCTCCAATGTTCCACTCAAACCACAAATGCTCTTAAGCCCAGCTCTGGTTAAAGTCTGGCACATCCGTGAACAGTCCGACTATGGACTGTGGTGTTAGCCTCACCTCAGAATGGATGGACGTTTTTCCAAGCTGGGTGCTGTGTCTTTGAGTCCTGCATCTTCAATTCGGCGCTGTGCTTGATTCAGTTCATGTCCGCTGTTAATCAGAATTGTGTTGTTTCAACTCTCTCGTGACATGTAGGAAAGCCAGTAGTGCAGAAATGAGCTTCAGCTGTTGCTGCTTGAGTGCATGTGTGTGGCAATGTGATATCTAAGTGTTAGAAAGGAAAATTAGGATTTATCACACATTTCAATTATTAATCACATGCCTAGAGAGTTTTCAGTTAGTCGGCTTTTGGCCTTCATTTATAGTAGCAGAATTCGCTTTGCCTTCTGGCTTCTGAGCCATTCGGTTACACTTGGCTACACAGCCATGTGGGTTAGAATACCCTTCTTCCTTCACCCCACTCCCTCAGTGGAAGTTGTACTTTCTCATGTAATCCTATGGCTCCAGAAGCCGACGCTTGAGGAAGAGACTCTCAATTAAATTGCCAGAGCAGGCAAGATTGTAATAACATCTTCCATTCTGCCTGGTGGAACTGGCTGGGGCAGAGTGTGTCTCATCTTTGTTACTCACCTCTCACCCTGATTTTTTTTTAAAAGGGATGGGACAAGACTTTGGTTTGCTCACCTGGCACTGGTAGTAATTCTCCTCCAGGTACATAAAAACAAACCTAGGCTGCAGTGTAACTTCAGAAACGCTGAGCAAGTGGGATGGCTATTGAGAGCTCTGAGCACTTGACTTCTCTGGGATGTATGGTAGGTGTATAGAATATTCTTGATATGGCAGGGTCAGACACCACCTCTCTCTTCCGTAGGGCTCACTAATGTGTCTTGCCCTGCCTATTCAGAATTGTTGAGGGCAGCTGGTACATATGTTTTTAATTGATACCTGGCATCGTGTGTTTGTACACTTGTCAAGCTGGCGCTCACGTTGATGGGGTTTTCATTTGCCATGCTATAATCTTTGTCACGAGGGTAGAGATTTAAAGACTCATCTCAAGTTGATTTTTGGGAGGGTTTTTTTTTTTTTCTAGTCTCGCCCCCCCTCCCCCTTCATCACTGCTCTTGTCTGCATCTCTGCAAGACGAGCACACCAGGTAACTGAGCTTCCTTCTTCGCAAATGGAGCCAGCTGCTTAGACCCACTCATTGTGTTGCCAGGATGTCAGCTGGCCCGCTGCTGCAAGCAATTGCTTTTTTTCTCCTCTACAATGCCTACTGGGGTTGCCAATTCAACCCTAAGGCAGGAGCCAGGGTGGGGGGGAAGAGGTTGTCCTTTATCCCCCTCCTTTTCTGATTGTTGCATTCTGATTGTTGCTCCTTTTCCGATTGTTGCATTTCGGTGAGTGGATGCAAAGTATTTTTATCTGCTCTAACCTAACTTACGGGTTTCCTATATGACCCATCACTTTCACATCCAGGCACTTCCCAGAAATCTGTGTGGTGCGCTCAGTCTCCCCTCCTGCCTGAGGAGGCTCTGCTTGGGGAATATTTTTTTTCCCCAGCTCTCTCAAGCCAGCTATCTTCAAGATCAGGGCAGGAAATGAAGCAGGGTTGAAAGGTCAGTAGCATATACAGACCGCTAAGGATAGCCTGCTGAAAACCACATGGCAGTCTTCTCGGCTGTCCCACAACAGCAGAGTTTTGCTGCTGGCCTGGCCAAAAATTTGTGTAAAAAGATATAATAATGCCAGAAATAATAATCCTGGCAAGGATGCCATTTAATGTTCACTGTGACAGAGGTCAAAGTACAATAACATGTACGTCGAGGGTAGCAAACGGGAACGAGACGAGAGGAAAAGATACTTTAATGACCAATAATCAAAGTTGGGGGCACAAGGTTTTCTTTTATAGCTGCGTGTCCCTCTTCAGTGCCATAAATACTCAGTCCATTTACACTGGGAGAAAAAAAGCAAGAGAAGTCCCAGAAACTGAGTCTAAAACTAGGCAAGAAGCCCTGTTCTGGCTTATCTGTAGCACTGATCTGTCAGAAACAATTCTGGGGAAATTTATGCTATCAGATGGGTAAGTGGAAAGAATTAGGTAGCGAACTAGATCCACAGCAGCATTTGATGAGGTTTGCAAGCAGTTTTTTCCAACAGATTCCCCACCATTCATGGAGAAATGCTTGGATGAGGAGCTGTTCACTGAACTTTAGTGAGCATTTCTCTCTTTCAACTTTATTTTAAATTAAGGCAAGACCGGAATGAGATGTTGTGCAGAGTCATTTGGGTTCGAAGTGAATGAAGTATAAATCTTCTTTCGCTTGGCCATGGGATTCTGCAAGGAGCTGGAAGTAGAAAAACACCCATCATAGTTTGTGGGGTAGCCAGCAACCACTATTCCTGCTTGCCTCTGAAATGGGCCATGCTTTGTGGACTAGGGTTGCCAAGTGTCCGGTATTCTACCGGACAGTCCAGTATTTGCGCTCTTTGTCTGGTAAAAAAATCAGAGAATACCGGACATGTGCAATGTCCAGTATTCTCTGATTTTTCTGGCTGCACACCAGACGGAAGCCTGGCGTGGGCGGGGGGAGCGGCTGGAAGGCGGGGCCACGATCGGTGCTAGGAGCCTGTGATTGCGCAGAAGCATGGCGGGGGCGGAGGGAGTGGCTGGGACTCCCAGCTGCTCTCCCGGCCCCCGCCAGGCTTCTGTGCAATCACAGGCTCCAAGCACTGATGGCGGTCCCACCTCCCAGCCTGGGAGTCCCAGCTGGGAGGTGGGGTTGCGATCGCCGCTCTGGGCACCCCAGAACGGGGGGGTTTATTATCCCACATTCCTTTTTTTTATTATTTTTTTTTTTTTATTTTTTTTGCGGACCAAAAATACCGCGTGTCTGGTATTTTTTGGGAGACCATCTGGCAACCCTATTGTGGACCTGCAGACCAGACCTTACCACCTCTGCTATGGGCAGCTTCTGCAGACAGGAGTTAGCTTGTCTCAGCAGCCCCTGCATGGGTAACCAGCTCCATTTGGGCTGATAGCAGGGAATGGACGCAGGAGTGTTCAGTGATTTCAGTGTTGCAGCTGGCTACAGAAACCTTTTTTTGGGAGGGAGGGCACGTCTGTCTCTGCTCATTCTGATCATGTCCATCTAAGCTGAGCTTCAATGATTGTTGGCTCCATGCTGATTGTTTTCATCTTTCAGGGATGTTTGAGTGTGATTCTTCAGAACAGAGCAGAGAGAGTGCACACTATAGTTCAAGTGGATGAATAAACCAGCCCCTAGAGGGAAACTAAGTCCCAAATGCTATGTCTACCAGACCTCAAGGCCCACTTCTTTTGCCCTTAATGTAACACTTTCCCTTAAGTCTCAGAGGGTTAGCAGTGTTACTCTGCAAAAACAATGAGGAGTCCTTTGGCTAACAGATTTATTAGGGCATAAGCTTTTGTGGGTAAAACCCACTTCATCAGATGAATTGGAGTGGAAGTTACAGAAGCAAGATCATATGAAGCCATGGGAAGGAGGTCCTTGAAGAATTCCACCAGGATTTCAACCATTTCCACCCCACTATCAACCTCAGCCTGGAACAATCCACACAAGATCAGTTTCCTGGATGCTACAGTACAATAAATGACGATCACATAAACATAACCCTATACTGGAAATATACTGACCGGTAATCTTACCTACGTGCCTCTAGCTTCCATCCAGGGCACATTACGGAATCCATTGTCTACAGCCAAGCCCTAAGATACATACGTATCTGCTCCAATCTCCCAGACAGAGACAAACACCTACAGGATTTTTATCAAGCATTCTAAAAATTTAAATACCCACCTGAGGAAGTGAAGAAACAGATTGACAAAGCCAGACGAATACCCAGAAGTCACCAGCTTTAGGAGAGGCCCAACAGAACACCACTGGTCATCACTTAAAGCCCCCAAATAAAACCCCTCCAGTGTATCATTGACAATCTGCAACCAATCCTGGAAAATGATCCCTCACTCTCATAGTCCTTGGGAAACAGGCCAGTTCTCAACCAAACTTAGGCAAATATTTACCAGCAGCCACACAATGCACCACAGAAACACTTACCCAGGAACCTATCCCCACAAAAAACCCCATTGTGAACTCTATCCACATATCTATACAAGCAAAACCATCACAGGACTTAGCTACATAAGGCACACCATCAGGGGCTCATCTAACTTGCACATCCACTAATGTGAGATATGCCATCAAGTGCTAGCAGTGCTTCGTGCCATCTGTAGTGGCCAAACCAGACTGTCTCTGCGATCATGGATGAATGGACATAAATCAGACATCAGGACTGATAATACACACAAATCTGTAGAGGAACACTTTAACCTTCCTGGACATTCAATAATGGATTTGAAAGTAGCCATCCTTCTATAAATGAACTTTAAAAACCGGTTACAAAGGGAGACAGCTGAACTGGAATTAATTTGCAAATTCAACACTATCAATTTAAGATTGAATAAGGATTTCAACTGGTTAACACATTACAAAGGCAATTTCCCCTTTCTGGATATTCACATCTCCACACTTCCACTCTGACTTGATTAGCTTCATTAACACAAGCAACTTTTCTCCTATATACTCCTGATTCCGTAACTTCCACTCCAGTTAATCTGATGAAGTGGGTTTTACCCATGAAAGCTTATGCCCTAGTAAATCTGTTAGTATATAAGGTGCCATAGGACTCCTCATTACTTTCCTTTAATTTTGGGACTGTAAAGAATAAATTATGTCACTACTCTTCCTCCTACTGCCCTCCTTCCTCCTGTGCTTCTTTCTCTTACTGCTTCATCTGCCTTTAAAACCCTCTGAATCCATGGGGTAGGAAGAGGAGGCAGGGTTTTGCTGATCAGAGGAACTTTCTAGAGTACCTTTCACGCTATGTGGAGGAGTTTTCTTCTTCCATATGACTTAAAATGCCAATGTTAGTTGACTGTGTATAGGCTGCTGTTCAGTTGATTGCTTCATGTGATGCAACGTGCATGGCAGAGATATCACCAAGATAGATGATTTGGGACATTGATATAGCATTCCAAACTTTTAAGTCTGTTTTCACAGTTACAAATCAGTCCCCATATATGGTGAAGTCAGGCTGATTTGCTATGATGTGCGGATGCGACTCATAGTGGACTATATTTTCCTTGGGAGTGAAAAGCCCATGGGTTCTTTGGTTAGATCCTTGACTAGGTGTTTATTTGGGATAGTAGCATCCTTCCACTTTGCTCACTATTGATCTTCAGGGAAAACCTTGGAATCTTTTAGTTCTTGGGTTGCAAGCCAAGAGTTTTCTTGATTTGAGTTGGAATCGTGGTATTTAGGTCTCCACTTATTTGGAATATCCTTGTTCCCTCAAATATAAAGATACTCTTGAAGAAATCTCCTGTTGGGTTAAATTTGGGGTTACTGGAGATGTGCCAGTGTGAGAAGCCATGGTTGTAGCACTGATTTTTCTATGCCCATAGTAATCTGAATAACGGCGGTAAGTTGAGAATTGAAAAGTGGCATGTATAAATCATTTGTCTAGATGGGTGAGCATGCAGTACTATTCTGCGCTAGAGTAGACAAGGTCCTGAGAAGAGGTTCATAGAGTTGTTGCATTGGGTCTCCAGAATATTCTGCCAGTTTCTGGAACAGATTTACATGCATCTTTCTTTCCTTGTGAATCTTTTTGAGGTCGTGGTGGCAAGTAAGTCTGTGGTGTGGTCTAATGTCACACCAAGGTATTTTGGGGTCGGATCATGTTTTATCTGCTAGCTGCCTTGCCCCCGTGTGGAGTGGGTGTGTTAACACACATCGAGGTGTGGATGAGCAGGTGAAACTACTGTGAATTTTGTGCCTTGCTGCAGTTGATGAGGTGATGGTGTACAAAATGTGACTTGAGCCCATGGAGGGGAAAGAGACTGTAGCTTTTAAAAACTTTAAGCTAATGAGGGGCATGATATTTACAGCTCAACCTGGTGTCTAGGGTTGCTGGCTGCCTTTGCACTGTCAACTTGAATTTGTATCACAGTGCAGTCACAGCTGAAATATCTGGGCACATCATGTAATGTGCTTGATGAAGCTCCCAGAAGAAAAGTTTTTATAATTGGGTGTTAGGCAGATGCCAGACTGCTAGCTAAATTCATTGTTGTTATGGACTGGGAAGAACAGAATTGCTGCATAATTGCCTTGTTCACATGCTCTAGATGATTGTTTTGGGATCCATTTGCAGAGGAGAGCTAGTGTCCACTAGTCTTCAGCTGCTGTGGAATTATTTTAAACCGCTGGGGAGATTAACTGTAATTAATCATGACGGGTCTGATTTTGCCACTCTGATTCGTAGAGAGCAGTTTCTTTCTTGGTGAGCAAATTTATCATAGGGAAAGCTGGTAGACTAAGGCCCCTGGAGTGTTTTCTCTTTGCAAGGGTGTTTCTCTAAGTGATGATAAAACTACATTACCATATGGTTCATTATCCTGCCTGACCCCAAATGCAGTACAAACTCTATTACTCACTGTCAGAACGGCTTCCTGGAGAGAAGACCCCCATGTTGAAATCAACTTCATGGAGACTCTCTTATTTAAAGTAAGTTCTTAAAGAGGAAGAAGATATTTCTGTGGCTTCTCTGTGGTGGTTTGAAGTAATCACTTTGGTTGAATGTATCTTTCTCTTGAAATCTCTGAGTCTTCTGTTTAAAAAAAAAAGGGGGGGGGGGAGTTTGTTCTTCCTTGCCTTTCATTCCTTAATAGCATGTGTTTTTAAAAAGACAGTGCAGATGCTCAGAGCATTTGTCTGTAACTAGGCTCTTCAGCACCTGAGGAGAGCAAGCAAGCATACATTTCCCCTCCCTCCCCATGCTCCTGGACAGCTGCCCTGCTCTCCTCTCTATTTAGACCAGGGCCATAATCAGAGTAAGTGTTGAACATTAAACACACATCAGGGTCAGAATTACTAGGAAGGACTTTGGCCAATTCTATCAGCTATCATACTCTTTTTTCCTCTAAGGGGATGTCTGTCCTGCCATGAAAAACCCATGGCTGGTGACCAGTGCCAGCCAACTTGGGCTGTTTAATTGCAGTGTAGACTGTGAAGTTCATTCTGGAGCCGAAGCTCTAGGACCTGGTGAGGTTGGAGGGGAACGTCCACATTGCAATTAAACAGGTTGTTAGTCTGAGCCAGAGAGCCTGAGAGCAGGTCTACACTACGAGGACAAGTCAATCTAAGCTACATAATTTGAGTTACATTAGTAGCATGACTCAAATCAGCGTAGCTTACATCTACTTACTGTGGGGTCCACACTGCAGGGGGTCAACAGAATAAACTCTCCTGTCAATTCCCACTAGTCATCTTGTTCTGCTGGAGTACCAGAATCAACAGGAGAGTGATTGGCAGTTAATTTAGTGAGTCTTTACTAGACTCACTAAATTGATCACAGGTGGTTTGATTGCCCTGAGTCATCTGACATGGCCAGCAGTGGGCTTTTAATTGCAGAGTAGGCTACTCAAAGGAAAAGATTTTCATAGGTAAAAATGGCATGTAAGCGTCTAACTCCCATTGGTTTGATCTAGGGACATAAACGAATAACCAGTTAACCACTTACCTGGTAAGCATTACCCTTACCTGGTTGGTTGCATGGTTAATATTTGTATATATTTTTTACATCCCTGGCTTTGTCTAAATTTAAATGTTTAAAGCACAGCCATGGCAGTTCTGCTGCGGTAGTGCTTTGAACAGAAAGTGTGGCCATGGCAGGAGCGCTGGGAAAGATGATTCCCTGGTGCTCAGTGTAAACCCCCTTCACGAGGGGAGTAGCTAACAGAGTAGCCTGGTTCACACTGTTGCTTTACAGCGCCATAACTTCCTGGGCTTTGGGGGAAGGGGGAGAGTTTCACACCCTGAGCCAGAAAGTTACAACGTTCTCAAGTGCCAGTGTATTGCATTGGGTCTTTGAGAGCATTCTCTGAATACACCCAAATATGCCTACTTTTGAGAACATCTTGACTTAGTAAGCTTTGTGCAATTTAAAATCATGTAGGATATTTGTTTTTAACCTTGCTACTTCAGACCTGAAAGGTTTGTTGCTTATAAACACAATGGCTTAATAAATCCTTTGACCTGCTATCTTTTTATTACACGTTTGTCTGCATCTTAAGATTGGCAGTAAATGTGAATAGTTATTACAGACCACAGCTCTGGGGAAAACAAGAAATTATACAAATAATTAGCCTGTGTAATTACACAAATAATTAGCGCTGTTGTCACACTCTTATCTCTATATCTTTCTGTCTCTCTTCAGCATCTAAGGAAGAGAGTTATATCTCATGAAAGTAAGGATGTTAACTAGTGGTTAATTTACTAGTCGAGTAGTCGATGGAATTTTCATTGACTTCTCAACTAGTCGATAGGCACGTCCGCATTCCTCCTTTAAAATGTACAAGAGCCCCAGCGGGAATTCAAAGGAGGAATGCGGAACTCCGCGTGCAGCCCAGGGCCAGTGGGAAGTCCAGACTACACACAGTGTGCCAGCTTTGAAATGTACAAGAGTCCCCAGCGCCCTCATGGATCCTGGGGTCAGTGGGGGACTCCCCAGCTGATCCCAGGCTTTGCGCGTCATTTCCACAGAACCCGGGGTCAGCTGGGGACTCCCCAGCTGATCCGAGGTTCCGTGGAGCCCAGGATCAGCTGGAGTCCCCAGCTGACCCTGGGCTCTGTGCGGCGCTGTTCAAAGGATCAGCTGTGCGGTGCTGCCGCTTTGAAGTATCCACTCTCCCTTCCCCCTCCCCCCCTTTGCTGCCTCTATCTGATAGAGGCAGCAAGGGGGGAGAATCGACTAATTGACTAGTCCTTAATGTCCTTACATGAAAGCTTACACTCCAATACCCTAATAACAGTGTTGGTGTTTAAAATGCCTCCAGACTCCTTGTTGTTTTTGCTGAAACAGACTTACATGGCTACCTCTCTGAAACATGTCAGTAGTGTCTCTCATAGGGAAAACTAACAAGTTCTTAGACTCACAGTGCCTTCCTTTCCTTTCATGTCATCTCAGATCATTTCCCAGGAATGTACCTTTGGTCACATCCCCTTTTATTGGTGCTGTAGAGTTTTGTTTTGTGTTTTGAGCTTGTCGGCATCTTCTCTTCCTCTACCTGAAACAAGAATTCTCTAGCTTAGGAATGTCCATGGCTCCGCCTAGCAGGAAATAAAATCGGGGGGGGAAGGGGAATCCTCCTGTGCTCAAGAAATGTCATTTCTCATCCACAGTTTGGGTGCAGATAACCCTTCTCTAATTTGTCTTATTTTACTATGCAATAAAATTACTAGTCCCTTAACCAGGTAGTGGTCAGAGGCAATGGCAGAGGATGCTACTTCTATAACTGTGTATCACTGTCAGTACCAAGAATAGCCTGGCCATTCACAGTGGAGCAGCAGAAGGTGCTCAACACTTTTGACTCTTTTGTTGTGTTTCCTCACCCTTCCCATCAAGTGATTTCAATGTAAAATCCCAGAGAAGACAAGACCCAGGTACTTGTAACTTCAGGGTAGCTAGTTCAGATCAATCCTGTGCCACCTGGGTAAAAACTGCCAGTTTGCTCACTCCCAGGAGACAGAAGCCTTCTGTGGAGCAACAAAATGGATCCACCATGGGCAGTATAAACTTGCCCTGTTTTCCCAAACGGTGATGTGAGATGGAAGATCCATGTCTAAGGGATCAGAGTCTAACTTTGCTTCTGTGGTTCTGCTGAAATTACCAACTGTAATACAAGTAGTAATAATAAAGGAGCCAAGTAGCACTGTTTTTATAGAGGCTGTTTTATGTGGCCCCCTTGTTCATTGGGAACTGGTCTGTTCTCACTTGCACGTGAGGCCAATGAAAGGCAATGAATGGAATGCTGGCTCCTTGGCCAGTTCCATGATGGGTTGAGTAGGATCTGGAGACGAAAGTTTCCATAGTTGTGTACTCTCTATCTTTTGATCTCCTACTTAAATTGTGTCACTTTCTTTGCCAAACTTCATTATTTCCAGCTCTTTTTCTTGTGTGTTTGCCAACATTGTGAATGGAGAGTCTTTTTTCCAATGACATCACTTTGTGTTCAATGGGCTTCGCGATCTAGGCAGGATACAGATTTGTACGTTCGCATATAACTGAACTACGTGGCTCATTTCTGTGCACGTTTTTTAAAAATGACACACGCTCCCTTTTCAGAGACACGTTTATAAACACGGTCTCTTCATATGCCAGGGCTGCAACTCGTTGCCAGATAAGAAGAAAAAGCAAGGGGGCTGCTTCATCAAAATGAATACCGGTGCTGAAAATCTGTCTCTCAGTTCTTCCCTTTTGGTGGAAAAGTGACCTGTTAAGCTGAAAATAAACATTCTGATCGATAGCCCCAGTGGCCTGCTCTCCTGGGCTCTTCTGCCAAAGCACCACAGTTCTTTCTGTCCTCTTTGAAAAGGCTGTGCTGTGCTAAAGGAATTCAGTATGGCAAACTTATGATTTTTCTGTTGGAGGCAGGATGTACAGATGCCTTCTTCAGATAAATAATATAGGGCCAGCTGTTGAGTCAAAAGTGAGAGTCATTTGCACAACTGTGTAATCTGCCATTGTTTCTTAATGGTATCAGCTGCAGATCTTCAACATTACCTTTGTTGTTAAAGCTGGTATCTTTTCTGGAGTCATTGAAATTCATAGCTTAGGTGTGTGGGGTCATTCCTTTTGTGGGGGTAGAGGAAGAAGAGAAGATTTTTCATGTCACTACTTGTCTAAGTACAGTGAGACATCGTTATATTTAGCTAACCTCCTTATGCTTGACACCAGAGTTCCTATATTGTCTTCAGAAAACAAGTGAAGAAAATATTTTGTTTTAAGGACATGTAGAATAACTTCTGCGATAGTCCTGACTGTGCATGGGCTCTTTGCTAGCACCCCGAAATGCCTGTGATTGATAGAGGCGTCCATTTAAAAATTTAGAGATGCAAGGAGTCGGGAGGATTATGTTTACGATCTGAATATGAAAATGTTTTAATTTAGATTTAAAATATTTTCCCTTCCGCGGCTCTTTGACTCTACGCAAGGGCAGAATGCCGTGAAGAGGCTGTTAGTAACAGAGTTGCAACTTTGCAGCTGTCATTCTCTAGCATCTTGACATGACAGTTTCACAACCCGAGATACAAATGGCAGATCAAAAAGGATGCTTACAGGAGGAATCATCCCGTTGGAACCCTCACTGGCCTATCTTAACAAGAGGAGTTAATAATAATAACTCATTCTAATGGTGTTGTCCACCTGCAGCCCCATTAAGGTAGAGATATCGCACACGGCACTGTTTATAGACATAAACGTAACACCGAATATTAATGCAGATAACGAAAAGGCTGCACTCCATGATTTATGGCATGGTGCACACGCCAGTGTAATAGTATCTCAGCGTGAGTACTGTGGTATGACAGTCACTCAGGAAGTGTCTGTCTGAGAAACAGGTGGTCACATATGGTTTGGAGCTCTAAATCTCTTGCATTGTACGTTTTTGTGGGCTGGAACTTAACGTTCAGCTGTTGGGCTCCTTTGATGATCATGTAAGGGCTTGTCTACATGGGATAATTGACCAGTATAGCTATAGTGGAATAATTGTACAGGTTGAACTTCTCCAGTCCGACACCCTTAGATGTTGAACAGAAGAATTTGCTGAACCATGTGAGGTCAATATTGTCTGGCAGCATTACTAGCATTTCCACAGCTTACTGGGCTCTTAGAAGACATTTAGGGGTAAACTAGAGCTAAATAACAGCACAGAACACTGAGAGCCAGGACTGGTGGCTGTAAACAAACTGTATGGGATCGTGAGAAACTTGGCTGCACCCAGTACTTTTTTTGTGATGGTACTGCCCAGTACGCAGTACCGGCACCTCCAGTCAGAGCTTACCTGGAAAGAACGGAGCGTACCGGCACCTCTATAATAAATGGCCGACAGTTGGCTGGGCCTTGTCTCTTAAAAGGGCAATGCCAGCCCTATCGCCGTGGGTTTTTTTTTTTCTTCCTCAACAACATTTCCCCTGGAGTACCGGCACTTTTTTTTTATATATATATACAAAAAACGCACTGGCTACACCCATAAGTAGGGTTACCAGGTAGCTTCAGAAAAAATGCCAGACACACTTGATGGAGGGAGGGGGAGTGGGGCTAGTTGGGAGGGGTGGGGATGGGAAGCAGGCCTGGCCGGGGGTGTCAGGGGCAGCGGGGCTGGCCAAGGGAGATCGGGGAGGGGGCGGCTGGTGGGAAGCAAGGCTGGTCAGGGGACTCGGGGCAGCGGGGCTGGCCAGGAAGATCCGGGGCGGCTGGCGGGAAACAGGGCTGGTTGGGGGCAGCGGGCTGGCCGGGAGATCAGGCTGGGGCGGGGGAGCGGGGCTGGCCGGGGAGATTGGGAGGAGGAGAACCGGCTGGCAGGAAGCAGGGCTGGCCGGGAGGGCCGGGGAGGCGGGGCTGGTCAGGGGGAGTGGGGCTGACCAGGGGGCGGAATGGGGCCGGGGAAGAATCGGCTGGCAGGGAGTGGGACTGACCCGGGCATGTGCAGATCCCAGGGCGCTGCCTGTTCTGTGCACGGTCCTGGCGAAGCACGAGTGAGTCCGGCTACGGCTCCACAACGCACTTGAACAGTGCTCAGGAGCACGGACGGGGCTTCTCCTCCTCCCCAAGGGGTCACTCCTACATCAGACGCAACCAGAAGCTCCCAGTGCCGATAGCGCCCGGCCCCCCAGCCACTCCCCGTGCCCCCTCCAGGCTTTCGTCGGGTGCCCAGCCAGAAAACCAGAAAATACCGGACATTGCACATGTCCGGTATTTTTTGAATTTTTTTTTACCGGAAAGAGGGCCCAAAAACCAGACTGTCTGGTTGAATACTGGACACGTGGCAATCCTACCCATAAGTGGACATCCAGCTAACTAAAATCATGCTGGACCAGAGAGTGCAGGACTAGAGGGGTTCAACCTGTACTGCTTTAGCTGTGTCAATATAACTCCCCTATATGGATCTCTCTTTTGGAATAAGCTACTGTGGAATAATTCCTCTGTGATACTATACCACTCGATTTCTCTGTTTAGCAAACTCTTAAGCAACAAATCCAAACAGGGAGATCTGAAATGGATGGCTCTGGTCAAATGGCAACTCTTAGGATTTCGCACAGCGTGAGGTGCACTATTTAGTGGGCCTATTTTTAAAAATGGGCAACAGAGTTTACTGTTACTTGTAAACAAAAGTTCATTGGCATGTATAGCATTGCAAAATGCTAACACGTTTCCAGCCTAATGCACTTCAAAGGGGATAAGCCAAACAGACGCTTTAAAGAGGACAGAAACAAACACACTGTGTGACCGGGATACTGTAAAAATTTTATTGCTTCTTGTTTCAGAAGATCTTCGTAACTCAACTGGGCTGTCCCAAAGAGAGCCCAATAAAAATGTTATAGAAATGTGTACTATCCTGTTCTCTCTCTACTAGTATTTCATGAGCAATGTAAACATGGAGTTTTACCAGTCTGAGGGAGGGTCTGAATATGCAAAAAGTGGGTGCATTATTAATGTGTGTTCCTTTTTTTTTTCTTTTCCTGGCATGTTTGTTTATCCACTTCGATTGCTTGGAATCTTCTGGATCCCTGATCCATTTAAATGAAATCACTACTTCCAGGTAAGATTTAGTATATATTGTGTATATGTACTACATATTTACCAATGCTTTCTTACATCTTTGTAAAGAGAGAATATTTGACAGTGTGGCATAAAGATTTTGAGCCTGCCCTTCCTCAAAGATTAGCCGCATGAAATGTATAGGCGAATAACAGAAGTCAGTGAAACTACCTGAGTAGTACATCTGGGCCCGATAATGGAACCATTGTAAAGTAATGCTGATTTTTGTTGAGAGGTGAAGTTATGCATCAGTTACGTTTCCTCAGTAAGAATTGGCAAAAGCTTTAGACTACATTATTTATAGTTACTCTGAATAGGGCATGTGTAGCAGAAGCTATTTTAGAAAAGTGGGGGGTTTTTAAGATAATTTTTCAACTTTCATGTTTTGGAGACGCTCAGAAAAATAGAATCCAGAATCCCCGAGGACCATGTATCCAAATTGGATAACTTAATTGTACTATGCAATTTGAAATCTTCCCCAAACAACCTAAGCTGTTGGTTTTATTTAAGCAAGTGCTATGAGCCCCATTTGAAAGCTGGGATTCTCCCATTGCTCGTGTTGAGTTCGGCACGATGATAAGATACTGACCTTTCAAAACTCTGACTGTGGCCAGGTCAATGTAATTGTGCGACAGGGTATGAAGAAGTTGCACATTTTGGGAGGGAAGATGGAAGCATTCCCCTGGCAACTAGGAAAAAGACAGGTTCAGAAGTTGCTCAGAATTTGTACTCATTAGATGTGATCCCAGCAGAGGTGGATTCTAGCAAGTGTGCGGTTGAGGCAGAGTTGCAGAGTAAATGCAGTTGATCCCATTTCAACACTGTTTTACATGTTATAGGGAAGAGGGAACAGTACATAGGCCAGAGGTCCCCAAACTGTGTGAGGAGCCCTCTCAGGGCAGCACAGAGAAACATTGGGGTGGGGTACCAGCAGGGCCTAGACCAACCCCTCTGGGAGGTGGGGAGGGAGCATCATCTAGCCCTCTTTTGCCCCCAGCTCTGCTTCTGACCCCAGGTATGGCCCCCTCCCTGCTCTGCCCCTCAGTCATGGCCTCTGGTCAGAGCTCTGCTCCCAGACCCTCCCCAAGCTGTGGACCCAACTTCAGTCCTCTTACCCCATGCATGCCCTCCCCACCCCTTATCCAGGTCTGCTTCCTCAGCCTCATCCCAAGCCATGCCCCCCCAGGACATACATGGGAATAAGTGATACTGAAAAGTTTGGGGGCCAATGGCATAGATTTTTTTTTTTTGTAATTGTCTCTTCATTTCTGACAAATTTGAAACACTCAAATTCTTATTACTACTGTGAAATGCTCCACAAGCAAAAGGAAAGGTCTGTGTTATGAATATGCAGCAGGGCGGTAACTTTGATCATGGAACAGGGAGCTCTGACAACACCTCTGGGGAATTCTGTTATTATTTGTACTTTTGGGGCAGCTACTGTGTGTTTACAGTATCTTTTCCTGACAACGCTGGTTCAATCAAATCTGCCCTCTGCAGATCCGTTGAGTTGAGCCCCATGTTCAGAGCCCAAGACTCAGTGTATAACCTCCTTCATTAGACAAACTTAAACAACAAATGGTCCTGTAGCACCTTAAAAGACTAACAAAAAAATATAGATAGTATATAGTGGGCACACAACTCACTTCTTCAGATGAATGGAGCTAGAAGTAGGTTGTGTCTACGAAAGCTCATGATACCAACTATATTTTTTGTTAGTCTGTAAGCCTGGTCTGCTACGCTGGGGAGTTGTTTTGAAATAACTACCCTGATTTCTAAATAACTGGAGCATCCACACTACCACGCCTGTTATTTTAAAATAACCAGCTGCTTATTTCAAAATAATAACTCCTGCTTTCCATGAGGAATAACACTTATTTTGAAATAGTGGTAGTGTGGATGCTCCACTGCTGCTATTTTGGAATAACTATTCCCCAGAGTCATCTGAAGAAGTGGGCCGTGCCCACGAAAGCTCATGATACCATCTACATTTTTGGTTAGTCTTTAAAGTGTTACCAGACTATTTCTTGTTTTTTAAGTTTATCCTGTACAGACTTTCAAGCTTTCAAAGTAATTCGTTCCCTGTGCTTCCTGGGGCTCTCAGTCGAGATAGTGCATCCACATTAGGGGAGCCTGCCTTGGACTAATTTTAGGCTTCCCTGTAGTGTGGACACACTATTTCGAAAGTTATTTCAGGAATTATTATTTTGAAATAAGTTATTTTGAAATGATTTCCTAGTGTAGATATGCCCTATGGTGCTATAGGACCATTTGTTGTTTTTAAAGTTGTTTTTAATTACAGACTGACAGGGCTACCCCTTGGAGACTCCTTCCTAGGGTAAAGCTGGCATCTGAGAAGCCACCTGTCCTATGCCATTTAGTCTCCACTACAACAGGGCAAGCCTGGGGGAACGCATCTGCTGCAAACTCAGCAGTGAGCTTTCCTCCAGGTCAAAGCCAAGCATGAGTTGTACTAAAGAAAGTTGTTGTTTTTCTAAATCGAGGATGATAAAATCTTGTAATTTACAGACAGTCTTAAACTTCCTGAATAAATCAGGAATTGGAACTCTGTGGGCATGTTGTGGTTTAGCTTCTTTCCCGTGTTATCTCTCTGTGCAAAACTGTAAACAGTCAAATAGGAAAGACAAAGCCCTCTCTTCCCTAAGGGCTTATCTCTATTACGCTGGGGATAGATCGATCCACTGGTCGCCGATTTATTGTATCTGATTAGACATGATAAATCAACCTCCGAGTGCTTTCCCATCGATGCCGGTACTCCACCAGGATGGGCCCGGTCGACAGGAGAGCAGCTCCCACCAGTTTTACCACACACAAGATGTGGTGGTAAGTACCTCGACTTCATCTGTGCTGTTTGTGTAGCTGAAGTGTTGTAGATTAGGTGGACGGTGGGGGTTAGTTTAAACAAGGCCTTAAAATCTAGAAACCTTTAATCTCTAGCGATCAGATGCCTGATTTTCACAACCATAGGATAAGAGTAACTCACATTGGCCTCCTTAGCAGCTAACCCTGCCCTGCCATGGGAAAAACTAGAATCAGAGTGCCAAGTCACTATCTTAAATTATCCTACTTAAGTGCCTAACTCTCACTGAATTGAATGGGTGTTAGGCTCTAATCATGCTAGGCATATTTGTAAATAGCCTGGGTAAATCCAGCTTCTTGTGCCTGCTGCGGGAGGCAGCATAGCCAGCAGTCTGTGCTCAAGAAAGGGACCCTCAGGCTTTTGTTTCAAGTAGAGAGTTGGGCTTATTTAGAATCTCCCATTTAATCTCCACTGTATTGTCACAAGAGCTGCCATCTGAAAATACTCCAATTTGACCCTACATTCTAGAGCAAGGATCGCTTCTAATTAAAGTTAAGGAGGGCAGAGTTGAAAAAATTAATATTTACCCTTGTGTAACAGCCTGCATGTCAACAGCTGAATCTGAAGGTGCCTATAGTATTTTTTATAGTATTCCTGTTGGCGTTTGGCAACTGTTGCATTTGGAGCCGTAGAACTATTATAGAATTCCAATGGGAGTAATACAGCTAAGACTTATGAATGGTCTGAGTGGTGAGTCAGCAGTGCAGGCAGCTGGACTTCAAGGTAGCCGCGGTGCTCCCAGAGCAGAATCTTCATCATCAGGAACATGATGAAGACCATTGTTTCATGGTAGCTATTTCACTAGACATCAACTGCTCAGACAATAGTGTAACCATGTCTTTCCAATGAAACTCCAGAACTCAGATCCACTGTCTAGATTGAGTTATTCTTTATAAAATACATTTGGATTTTATGGACCCCACAAGGATAAGTACAATACAGTGAGAGTCTCCTCTTGACTTCAGTGCACTTTGGATAAAGGTCTAAAGTTGTGCATAGTTGTACCAAATCTATTTTTTCCCCTCAGATGCTTATATCTTGGTAGGAAAAGATTTAACCCCTTAAACACTGGCAGCTGTGTATAAGATTTCTTACTCTTCCTGAAACGATAGTTGGACAAAAGTTTGTTGAAGGAACATGGCATGGATGGGAATTGATGCAGGTTTGCTGGGCAGATCAGTTTCTAGTAACGTGAGACTTGTATGTGATAGAATTAGACACAGAACCAGATTCTTCGCTATCCAAATACAGCTCTAGTGGCACATAGCTAGGGCTCTACCAAATTCCCAACTATGAAAATTGCATCACGGACCATGAAATCAGGTCTCCCCCATGCAGTTTGGTTTTTTGTGTGCTATTATTCTCTGGGAGATCAGTGTTTCTCAAATTGGGGAGCCCTGACTAGGGATGAAAGCGACTAGTCAACTACCCCATATGCTTATCGAGTAGTCGAATAGTGACTCAACTAGTTGCTCCCCTATCCCCGTCTTGCTGCCTCTATCAGAGAGAGACAGCAAGGAGAGGGAGCGGGAGCTGGTGCTTAAAAGCTGGTTCCCTCCAGCATTGTCTCCACAGAGGCGCAGCGGGGGGAGTAAGCGTGAGCCAGGAATCAGCTGCTTTTTAAATGTATTAAGAGCCGCCAGGGGGAAAACTGCAGAGCCGCATTGGGGTTAGCTGCGGGGTTATTAGGCAGAGGCATAGCGGTGGGAGGGGGGAACCAAACGCGAGCTGGGAATTTCCGCTGAAGACATGCTTACTCAGCTAAGTAAAGTACGTAACCCACACACCACCTGGGTGTGATGTGCTGTCCCATCTAGTGGCCCTTAGACCGAGAGAGGGAATGAGAGTGCTTTACAGCCGTTTACCTGAGCGCCAGCTGGCTTTTAGCTCAAGCTGTAGAGGCTCATGCACTGAGCTCAGGAGGTCCCAGGTTCGGTTCCTTCTGTCGGTGTTACACCAGCACTTGACTAGACTTTGGCATGGGTGTTTGTCTGGTGGGCATCAGCAGCAAAGCAAGGCCCTGCATGTCCCTTTGGGAGCCATATCCTACCAATGTAGATGAGAGCAGCTGATATGTGTGGAACCGGTCTTGGAATGCAGCCCTTTCTTCTCAGCAGAGCTAAGCTTTTACTGAGTGCAGCTCAAAACCTTCCCCTATAGCACAATACACCACTACAAAGGACCAGAGTTAAGGCAGAGCAGGATTTCCTGACTGTGACCACCTTGCTGCATATACCATACATTTCTCCACAGTATTATTGCAGTTACTTCAGAATACTCGCAGTGGGCCTGGTTCTGCTTTGGGTTGCTGGTATAAACTCAGAGTAACTAAATTAATTGAAGCAGCATTGCTCCAGATACAAACTGTCACCAGGAGCAGAATTCTTAACCAGAACTAGTTAAAGGCTCTTTCTTGTAGAGCTAGCCATAACAGTATTACCATTTCAAAACTCTAGTTTCGCTCTCCACCCGGAGCCATGTGTAAAGTGTATTCCACAGGAGAGATGGCAAAGAAATGTGAGTGTGTTACTAATAGGAAGACATGTGGCCCATACAATTTTAATATATTTTCATACTGGATTACAGTTGGGCTGTTTTTTTCCGGACGACTAATGATACAATAGGATGTGCATGGACTCTGGTTGCCTCGGGCACCAACCATTGTTTCACTGCAGGATTTAATTTTACCATCACTGACTTGTGTCCTGCCATGTGCCAAATAATAACATTTGGTATTTGGAAGCTGTAATGCTCCCATGTGTAATGGTGCTGTGAGTGGTGATAGAAAAAGCTGGATTTCTTCATTGTCTGATCCTACTAATTGTTTTTCATGAACTTCTTGGGAAACATTAAAGGAAGCTCATTAATTAAGGAAGAGGGGCTAATGTCATTTTAGTAAGTCATTTAAAGCAGTCTTATTGGGGGTTGTTTTAACTTACCCCATGCCATTAGATTTACTTTTCTGAGAAAAACTGGGATTTGCATTATAGTAGTCCAAAAAACAATGAGTAGTCCTGTGGCACCTTAGAGACTAACCAAAATTTATAGAATTGTGAGCTTTCATGGGCAAACTCACTTTATCAGGTGAATTGAAGTAGAAATAACAGAAACCAAGATATATCTGCATACACATAGACATAAAAAATAAAACTGCAGGAGTACCTGTCAATTGTAGGACCTATGTTAATGAGGACCACTCATTGTTTTTAAAGTTACAGACTAACACAGCTACCCCTCTGAGATTATATTACTCCAACATTGTTCTCCATCCTACTCCTGACTCCTCAAAATAGCTCTTAAATGGGGTTTAAGAAGCACTCAGGCATTGTTTTTTGTCTGCATGGGAGTGAATTTGAAATTAAGTCCTTGTTTAATTCTCCCTGACCATTTGATATTCTAGAGGAACTGCAGAAATTGCTACTCACTTGAGGTCATATTAAGGTGAAACATATATAGGCAAAAATTCACTTTTATTCTAGTTTATCTTCCTGCAACTGCTCTAAAGTTGTAATTAAGTTTCTAATGTTGCATCCAAATTGTCAAAAGATAGCCAAAATGCCACCTGGATAAAATGTTCTGTAATGACTTAGTTACTGGAGTGTATGTAGCCCTGCTGTCTGCAGGACAGGGGATAAGACCTGCTTAAATGTGTGTGACTATGGCTGGGTTTGGTCTACAAAGGATAAATTTAAAGGAAATTATTGTTCACTTTCCTATATTCTAAAGACCCTACATTCTTTCCCTGATTCCGTGTGTATGTGCAAATGAGCTGCCAAGTGTGGGGCACATTGTTCATAGGCACACGTTGGTTACAGCTGTCTTTTGTGCCTCATCTTCCGCTTTAATATTTCTGTTTCAGCATAACCAATAGTTGCAAGGAGCTTAGGGCTAGAATAAGAATCAGAGGGGACAGTAGACATCTAGGTTGTGTACTTTGAACAAGAAACAACCTCAAAGCCAGACACCCTTGGTAGCCGTAGGCATACTTCAAACCGTCTGTTTCCAAACAATATTGAGGACTCTTTCTTAGCTATAAGGTAGGGCTTTGACTCTGCTCGTATGCAGCAGGACAGCACTCTGCTTTCTTTCTCTTTTTTTGCTAGCAGCTACAATAAAAAAAATGTGAACTTACTGTCACCTGTTACAGTGCCAGATTTATGCACAAGTTAAATAAACTATAGTTTTGGGCTCAGATTATGAGGGCCCTCTAAATACAAAAAAATTACTAATTTTTAGTTGCATCCTCACCTCGGTACCAGTATATATGCATATATACAACTTTATTATTTCTGTTTTCATTGTCCTTTGTGTTAGAATGATGCACATTTTTGTTGAGAATGCTATGGAGCCTCTTAAACTTGTCATAGTTTAGGGCCTCCACATGTCTTAATCCAGCCCTGCCCATGCAGAGAGATCTTCCTGAGTCAGTGCAGTGTTTTGAACAATAGCTCTGAGAGGTGTAAACTGTCCCTGTTAATCTCAGGAGAGAGTGATGCCTAGTGATGATGAGTCAAATGCCAATGTTCACTTCATGATTAGACTGAGAGGCTAAATTCAAACTCATTATTTGCCTTGTAAATGGGTCACCAGATAGACTAAAATGGCCTGGATTAAAAGTTGTACATGCAAGGGTATTAAATGCGATATTGAGCATAGTTATTGGTCTTGTCCACATAAGCATTGTCATTCAAACAAATTAAAAACTTCATTCCTATGCTTGTTTGGTAAAACTAATGTTATTTTAGAACCTCTTGCTGGAGTAAAAACAAGTAGTCCTGTGGAGCCTTAGGCAATGTCTACACTAAGAAAGTATTTCAAAATTACTAAATTCGACTTAACTCCAGATTTAACATATTCGAACTAGTGTGTCCACACTGTGGAGAAGCCTCGAAATTAGTCCGAGGCTGACTCTGTATATGTGGAAGTGCTACTTCAGACTTATAGCCCCAGGAAGCACCAGGGAGTAATTAGTTTGAAATAGTGGCACTGAAGCGTCCACACTACCATTATTTTGAAATAACTATTTCGGAATTAGCGTTACTCCTGATAAAAAGCAGGAATACAGATTTCTAATTCCTCGGACCATTATTTCAAAATAATGGGCTTGGTGGTGTGGACACTCCGCTTATAAATTTGACCTTGAGAGAGTTATTTCGAAATAAAGTCCTAGAGTAGACCAGGGTTCAGAGACGAACAAAAAAACCAAAAAACTAAAAAACTCATGTGTCATGAGTATTCGTGGGCAAAACATACTACTTCAGATGAGATGATCTTGACACTACTTGCTGGAGTTGTTCACTGATATGCAAAATGCAGTGACTTTTTAAGAAAAAATGTTTGTAAATCAGCATGTGTTAAACCTGTTTTGATTAATCAGTGATGATGCATTTTCCATTTGCTTTGAAGGATTTTTTATTTTGTTATTGTTAATGGGCATCTCTTATGAAGATGATACACAGAATGAATGTCATATTTTCTATATAACCAGGAAATGTAAAATTGAAATCAACCTACATAGATGACTAGCATGACTAATATTGATTTGTGTTAACTTTTCACACACACGGTTTCTGTTATGTGATAGACTATGTCATATTAAATTGCTGGGTTGGTAATTGCTTAGACATGCTTTCGGTGAATATTGCCATTCTTATTTATTCTTTTATCTGTTCATTCTGCTTTTTACCACAGTTTTATTTTATTGTTCTTTTCTTACCATAGACTGTTTTTATTCTTTCCTATATTTTTCTTTGTTTTTTGTTGAGCTAAGCACAGTGAGATGGTTAAATTAACATTGCCAACCGGCTTAAAATATGCATAACATCCTGTTTTTAATGTGTTGTCTACATAGATTATTGGCTTTTTACTGTGCAAAAGTCTTCCAAAAATTGGTGCACTTTCCATTGATCTCTCAATAGCTATTTCTGATGTTGTTGTTCTCTGTCTACAAGAAATGTAAGTTGTATTTTGATCAGCTTTGATTTAGTAAAAAGTGTATTTTCAGCATTGTAGTTCCACCATGTACACTGAAGAAAGTCCATCTGTCTCTTTGCCTGTTTCGACATGAAGTGGCTCTGGCCCTGTGCAAGGATTTGTTTAATGGAGAAAGAAACATCTTTGTTTTGGTTAGAGGAGTTGTTTTCCTACAGACACCTCAATCTGGAAATAGAGGGCAAAGCGTGGGGAGAAGAACATTGTAAAGCTTAGAAGTGGTGGGGGAATTTCAGCTTAAGAGGACTAGGCGTCCTTGTCCCCCACTGCTGAAAAAATGGTGACATCTATCAATCCATCAAAGAGTGGAGCAGCAAGGTAAACAACCCCAATAAATTAGAACATCTGGCTTCCATAAATTAATTGGCCATTTACACAGTAAGTGTTGTTTGCATGCAGAAGCAGGCTTTCTTGCTAGCGTTGTCATACGCTTTTGATTCTCCCAGGTCCATCCTTGAATTAGCGTGGCTTGTTTTAGTCAGCTGGCTTTCATTTATTTTACTTTGTCACTCTTGAAATGAAGAGGAACCAGGCGGTCATGAATCATGACATTGACACTTTGTCTTTTGATCCTCCGGGGTCTTGCTTCTATTTTCTCTTATAATAAGAAACTCAAGAAAGCTGGAAAAGGGGATTGGCGGGGGGAAGAAATCTGTTGAGCTTGTCTCTACAAATACAAGTTCAACCTCCATGTTCCCATAAGAAATCTTTTTTTTTCCAGTCATGCTGTTGACTGTGATAGATGGTCTCATGTGCTAATGAGTTTTCCTTCTTACCAGCAACTCACTTGAAAAGGTGCCACAAATGTGAGAGCATTCTGGGTCCTCTGAACCTGACCTGGTCTTCCTTGAAGACACCTTTTGTGAAATGGACTAACCATTTATGGCCAGATGTATATTTCCAAAAGCACCATTAGTAGCTTTGCACCACCTTCTGCATTTGAACCGTGCAAAGGAGAAAGGTAGAGGTACATAAAGAGCTTGACGTAAGGATGAGCAGCAGTTTGGATTGCAGCCAGTGGAAAGACTAAAACAAACTCAATCCGGGATTTATATTCCTGGGCCCAAAGCCAGAGCAGCTGAATGCATCCCAGAAGTGATATACTCCTCAGTTCATGTGTCTTTGGAAGAGAAGGAGAAGTTTGCCCTTCAACAGCTCTTTCCTGGTGCATCCATTCGGGGCTTAGAGAAGTAGCTGCTTTCATACCAGTTTGGTCAAAGACAAAGAACCCTTTTCTTTGAGGAGGCAAGATATAGCTGCTGCCATGTTTGCTACCCTAAATTGTCTTCTAGGCCTTGGAGCCTTACACATCTGCTGTGATCTCCCCTTTCCTCCCCTTTCCCTCTACTACACATGGGTTTCTACCACACAGAGGAGGTGGGTTGTGGCTTTCTGGAGCTGTTAAATTGTTGCTCATAAGTTGGTACTGTTGCAGCTTGATGAGTGGCTAGATAGGGACAGGAGGCCTTCCTTCCTTACAGGAGCAAGAGGTGCCTTATTTCTTCAGTGCTTCCGATTTTCAACATCAGTCCATATGAGAAAAGGGAAGTGGAGCATTGGTCCCAGATGCTGCTCCATTGGTCAGTAACGCACTGTCTCTCCCACATTTAAGAGGACTATAGAGCATGTGATTAGCACTCCCTTTTTAGATTTTGTAACCTATATTCATGAGTGCCATTTCAGGAGGGTGGGGTGGGGCCAAAGCTATGCTAGTGTAATCCACACACCTACTGGGTGTGGTTCACTGTCCGATGTAGTGGCACTTAGATCATTTACACAGAGGAAGGACGAGTGTACTCCACAGCTTTTGCTGAGCGCCAGCGGACTTTTAGCTCAAGTTGTAGAGGCTCATGCATTAAGCTCCAAGAGGTCCCAGCTTCGGCTCTACCTGTCGACGTTATACCAGGAGGCTGCTTGCTCTTCTTTTCGTTCCCCTGACGATCAGGGAGTGAGGGGAAAATACACAGCTTGTGTGAATTACACCTTTGTCCCCTCCCTTCATGAGCTGGGAACGAGAGGAATGCACACAAGCTATGTAAGCATCATCCCAGTACACATGACTACAGCCCCTCTGCCGTCTCAAAATGGCACCCTTACCTACATTTAAAAACAAGCTTTCCAGTAGATCAGTGAGAGGCAACTGAGGCTAGTGAATGGGCCTTTCATCTCAGCGGGCCGAAAGATTGTCATAACCAAGACTGTCTCCCGGGATAGGGTAGTTTTACTGACTGCGCGTGTGTACCTAAAATTTGCAGGGCGTGCCGACTGAACCGTAGCAGCGCTTTGATGCAGAGAGAGCACCCGGCTCTCACAATGTTGTGTGCAATCCAGGGGCGGCCCATGAATGTAGGCAACCTCGGCAGTTGCCTAGGGCACCATGTTTAATGTGGTGCCCAATGATGACGTCACACCATTGAGGGTAATGGAGGCGGGGGCACCGATTGCGCATTCTGCCTAGGGCACCAGTTGCCGGCAGCTCTCCTTGAGCCACTCCTGGTGCAATCAGCACGCACCTCACATCATGTGCCCTTCCTTTAAGTACGTGTCATTTTTGTAATACCGGTGGGGAGGATGGAAAAAACTACGCAGATGAAAACCAGAATCTGGCAACCCTGTGCATGGGCAACAGTGAACAGAATGTCTTGCAGGCCACACACAGATGCCGATGGGCGGCATGGGATTGCATGTGGCCCTTGAGCTGCAGGTTGCCCACACCTGCAGTAGATGGTAATGGCTGAAGATAAGACGTGGAATTCTAACATTAGCAGTTGGGATTAAATGTTGTTAACTTGTCTTTTGGTAAAAGACTAACACAAGATGCAGCTCTGGTAGCAGCTAAATTGAAGATAGTTTCTTGAAAATCTCTTGAGCTGGAGCTAATGGGCTCCAACTGGTTGACATGAGTATGGCAGGCATAATGATGTGAGATCCTCCTGTTTCTTCCAGTAGCAAAAACAAAAGCCTAGAAAGTATTTTAAGTCACATAATGGATTAAAGCGGTTTGGCTTATGTGTGTATTCCTATTTATATTTAATGTAATAGTGATTATCCCAGCTCCCTGTGCTGTTTCCAAAACCAAAAAACAAAAATGCACACAAGTTCTTCCCACCAAATTGCTGTACAAATTAATAGTTCTCCCTTCCTCCTCTCAGCCCTTTCCTTCCCCCATTTAGATAAATTAGATACGCACTCAAGATTAGCATAGTCATGCTCTGGGCAGAAGGTAGATGGAATTCCAACACCTGCGGTACCTTCATGGAGAGTTCCTCTTTTGCAGCATTGTCTCTTTTGAATGAAGGGGGTATTAATTATGATCACTGAAGCCACTTAAACTATCGTGATATCACCACCTCCCTTCCTGTATGTCTCAAGTTATGTCTACATTGCAAAAAAAACCCAAAAAACCCCCCACAACTTCACAGTGGTAAGGGCGATAGCCCAGATCAACTGATTTGGGCTCACGCTATGGGTCTAAAAATAGCAGTGTAGATGTTTCCACTTGAGCTGGAGCCCAGCTCTGAAACCCTGCTAGTGGGGATGGTCTCTGAGCACAGGCTCTAGCCCGAGCAGGTGCATCTACGTTGCTGTTTTTAGCCCCTCAAGCAAAACCCTTGAGCCTGAGTGAGTTGACCAGGCTTGCTGTTGTGGTTTTTTCCATCGTGTTGATGTGCCCTCAGGCATCCAGGTCCCAAGCCATTGAGGGCTTCCTAGGTTAAAACGAACAACTTAAAGTTCTATCTGTAAACCAGCAGGGGGCCAGTTTTACGATCGAGAGAATTTACTGATTCAGAGAGCAGGGATGGTTGTTTGCTGTGCGGTAGGTGGATGTGAACCAAAAAACCCTGACCCTACTTTGCTTATTAAAGATGTTAAGTCTATTGGTAAAAGCGACGAGGAGTCCTGTGGCACCTTATAGACTAACAGATTTATTGGAGCATAAGCTTTCGTGGGCAAAGACCCACTTCGTCAGAGGCGTCTGACGGTGGGTCTTTGCCCACGAAAGCTTATGCTCCAATAAATCTGTTAGTCTATAAGGTGCCACAGGACTCCTCGTCGCTTTTGCAGATTCAGACTAACATGGCTACCCCTCTGATACGTGACACCATGCAAGTCTATCGGTGTATCCGTTCCTGTAGCTGGATTAGCAGTTGTGCACAGCAGGGAGAAGATGCAAGGTCTAGTTGTTGGAACACGAGTCTGACTTGAGAACTGGGTTGTACAACAGAGTCCAAGGAATTTTGAGGCAATTCCTGCTGCATCTATCAGGACTTCAATTTTGCAAACATTGAACCTGATCCTGCATTCTGATCTATCCGGGCGAACAGATCCCCTCTGCCCATACTGAATCCACTGGGATCTTTGTGTCAGAGTTATATTGCAGGGTTGGAGCCATACTGAGTGCAGTGAAAGGCATCTGCTCTCTTACGTCATTGTATTTAAACAAGGAATCCAAGTTTCTCAAAAAATCCGGTTATGTCTCAGTGTATAAACCACTCAAGAGAAGCCTCACTAAACTTGTAAGTTCTCTTCATGGAGGCTTTGCTGCAGAAAGGAACTTTATGAAACAGTATGCCTAGAATAAAAGACATAATTGAGTACTCCTGGGTCTGTGGCCAAGGTTTCACAGGACCATATTTTAGCCATGGTCAGTCATTCAGCATATCTGCCTCAGTTTCCCCATCTTAATATTGTGATACTTCAGATCCTGCCTCCACAATGATGATGTGAGAGAGTTTGTAAGTTGTTTTGAAATTAAAAAGTGCTGTAATATAGTACTAATAAGCATTTATATTCTTATTATTTATCAAATGATTTATTATAACCCCCCAAATACTGTTCTTTCATGGGTTTGGCTTGATCCTGGTTTAAAATTGTGTTGATTGCTACAGGGCTGCCACTGTAAGTGTGTCAATCCCACAAGTCCTGGCAATAAAAGGAGAAGTACTATCCCACTGTATTAGCTTGTAGCTTTCATTTTGGACTTGTTCATCTGAGCGATAAGTCCCTGTGGTCGCTTTTTAAATGCTTCATTCTGGACGAGAGATGCATATTTCAACAGAGACCACTTACAGTAAGACTCTTCAAAGCATAAAGGTGGCTATGTCAATTCAGATTTGTACAAATCTCCGAATTGTGTCCCGTGGCGTCCACCGTCTTTTTCCCAAGTGCCAGCACCGTTGTGTTGCTGCTCTTTCCGTATGCTTAGCAGGTCTGTGTTTGGCATTCTCCTCCAAAACCCATCACTGCCTGGCCCTTTCAACAAAGTTTGCTTCCCCTTACTTCCCTTTGATGCTAATCCAAATTGCCTTGGGACTAGTGGTAAATGAATCCCATGGTATTCAGTTGGCTGAAGGTTAAGTGAATCAGATCCTGAAGGGGCTGGCACTGGGACAACTCTTGCTGGATGATGTGGCAGTTTGGGCTCTGTAGAAGGGGGAACACATTCTGGTACCCAAAATCCTTCCCTAGTCACTCCCATCCTCAAAACCCCCTTTCGTCGATTCCTCTTGGGGTCCAGTGACCTTTATCTCTCAAGGTCCTTTGTGAACCAGGTTACTCCATCAGGATTATGTGGCTGCTTCTCCATTTTCTAGATTTGAGGCTACCATCGGCCTAAACTCTTCTTGTTGAAATTCATGATAATCTCTGGCTATGTCTTCACTGACCAAAAAAGGCACGGTTAAAACATGAGCGAACCAGTGCATGTTGCAGGAAGAAATGTCATAGAGACAAGGCACTTTAGCTTTCCTGTGACGTCAACCACAGACCTGACCTCACTTAGCTAACTAATGATAAACATTACAAGTGCCTTGTCCCCACTGACGGTGTGATAGTGAAATAACCATTGCAGGTTTATTATCTTGCTGTGAAATAAAACCCCTCACATGTGTGTCCATGAAGGCAAAGCCTTTGTGGATGCTTCTTCACTAGGAATCTTCACTTATCTGAAGGTAGCTAATGTGTGACAACAATCAGGAGGAAAAATCCTAGTGAGGGCAAGGCAGTCTGCAGTTTTTAATTCAAGTTGTCCAGTCAAGATAAAGATTGCGTGGTTGCTTAGGGTTTACCTTGCCATCCTAATCATGGTGAAATCTCAAATTGCCTAATCTTCAATAGAATTTCCCTCCTGTTATTTATTTCTTAGCTCTCTTGAAAGAAGCACACACCTCATGAAGACAAGGCCTGTGGAGAGCAGGAAGCAGCCTGACTCTTCTGCCTCCCCCTGCTGAGCAGGAAGAGTTAGTCTATGTCTTCACTCCAGAAGATTGATGCTGCCATGATTGATCTTTCGGCGTTGGATTTAGTGAGTCTAGTTAAGACTTGCTAAATAGAACTCAGAGGGCACCCCCACTGGAATCTGGTACTCCTGCTCTTGCTAGCTAGGAGGAAGGGAAGCCATTGGCCTCTCTAACCCTTACGTGTTTTACGTAGCTGGGGTTGCGCACCTTAAGCCAGGCTGCTGGGTCTAATGCAGATCTGGCTTTAGAAAGTATTCCCACTCCTGTCAGTAGCTCCTGTAGTAAGTGGCAGGCATATACATTCCTCCAAAACCTAACACTGTAGCTAGGTTTCCCTAGCATCCCAGCTAGTGTTTTATGGCTGGCAAAACCAAGGGGTTTCTTTAGCTAAGGATAGTGAGCAACGACATATTGTCAGGTTTTCTAGCAGCAGCAATTAGAGATCTCTGTAAGGGAATTAAGACATTTTGGAAATAATAATAGACAATCAGGTACCTTTTTCCTTTTTGTGTGGTGAATTCTTTGGGGCCAGGACTATCTCCTTTTGTGTCTGTACAGTGCTGAGCATAGAATTGGTGCTTAAACAAAATAAGATGCTTTGGGCCTAATTCTGTCCTTGAAGTGTGGGTTCTTATTTTACTAAAATCTATTTGGGGAGGGAAACAGGAGTGGTACATTAATATAAAGCAGTGTTTTCTTAAACTGTGTTCCGCAGCATGGCGAACAACAGAATTAAAAATGGCCGCCCTTAAAGGGGCAGGTGACTTTTTTCTCAATAACTTCCCTCCGACTCTTCCCCGACCTTTTTTTTCCCCCCTCAAAAAAAAAAATCCTTGGTGTTCCCCATAAAAAAAATTGTTTGGTGTTTCTCGGTCTTAAAAAGTTTAAGAAACACTGATGTAAAGGAAGTAAAGAATATGGAAGACATCTGCCTGTGAGTTGTATGTGCTCTGGCTAACCTGTAAGACATAGTGTGTTGGTAAACTAGGAGAGAGAAGGATGCACATTTCAAGAATAAGTACTGTGTTAGAATTAACAGTGAACCAAGAAAAAAATCTGTTTTTTCAGAGTGAAGAGATAGGCAATGATACACCAGAAGAGGTGATGTCAACACTGAGAGTGCAGAGAGAAATGAACTTAGTATTTTGGCTGACACAGAGTAGACCATTTGGACAGAAGCTAAAGACAATAAAGATAGCTACTGGATCATTCTTGGCTATTACTGTAGACCTTCGAGGCAGTTTGGATGTTTCTTTTAACATTTGGGAAGTGTAAAATGGTCCAAATTTTGAATAGAGTTTTTAATGTAGGGTATAAGTAGGATAACAAGTGTGTGAAACTAAGAATGGTAACCTGTTTCTAGAGGTACCCGTAGTCTGTTGCTCAGGCTTGGTTGGAATTGCTTGAACAATTGATTTAACAGTCTACAGGGTCAGAGATAATTTGGATCTAATTTTTATTAAGTGAACCAAGTATGATAAATAATGTTGAAGTAGGGGAATAGCTAGGACCCAACAGTGAAAGCATTCTTCCATTTAAAATATCCATGGCAAGTATAAGAGAAAGCAGCAGAAAGGTTTGATTATTAGAAAAGACAACTTTGAGGGGTTGTGATATTGGGGTATTATGTCTGGGAATTCTAACATCTGGGAATTCTTCTGGAGAAAGTGAAAAATATTTAAGAAATAGTTGGAATAGCTGTAATTGTAACTTATCCCAGTTTAATCTAAACAAGATAAAAGGCAAGAGAGGCCAGTGTGGTTAAGCAAGGCTATAAAGATTAGCATAAGCAATAAGCAAGACTACTCTACAAATATAAACAATCCAGAGAAGAGAAGCATCAGGAGAGCTATAAAAATAACCAGAAGTAAGTTAAAAGTTTAATTAGAGAAGCAGAGAGACGTTCATATTGCATGAAAAATAGTCTCTAAGTCTCTAAAATAGTCTCTAATAGTCTCAATCTGTCCTTGATGGACACAAAAAAAAACGGAACTGGAGATATTAAATAAGAAACTGGCAGATTTGATGAATAGCTACTGTATCTCTTTGTTTGCAGAAGAAAAGAGGAATCTATCAAGGCCTGGTGTCCTATAATTTTAAGCTGGATATCAAGGGTGCTGATAATGCATGTGGGGAAAGCAGGGCTTTGTCTACATTCAAATTTGTACCAATTTAACTAAGCTTATGGTATTAAACAATTTTAGTCAAATCAGTGCAAATTTGTGTTTAGAGACACTTATATTCTAGTTTGAGTGATTTCCGTTGAGTTTAATCTATTTTGTAAAGCTTAACAGAAAAAAACTCTACTTTTTCAGCTGGAGTAAGAATGTCTACACCCAAACTTGCACTGTTGTGGCTAAGTGAATTCTCAAACAGATCGTTAACTAAACCAGTGCACAGTTTGAGAGTATGCCATGCATGGCTAGATTTAAGGCAGAGGTCCATCTATCAGAATGAATTTGGTTAGATCCTGCTCTTAATGCAGGCAATGGTAGCACTTCCATTTAGGGTTGCCAGATGGTTTAACCAAAAATACCAAACACCCCCAACCCCCAAAAAAAACACTGGGGAAAAAATTCTGTTCGGGGTTGGGGGGAAGGAAGGGGAAGACTAAAGTTGTTGAGCAGGAAAAAAAAAGACCCCAAGAGTTATTAAGCAAAAAAAAAAAAAAATAATAAAACATCATGGCCCCTTTCAGAGTGAGAACAGAGTCAGAATAGGGACAGGGGAGCGGTTGAGCACCAGACCCAGGGAAGGCATTGTTTCCCCTTGGTCTTTAGACTTTTTGCGGGTGGCCATTTTGTTTTCTTGATCAAGCCAGAATGCAGCTTCCCTGTGGAACCTGGTAAGCAGAGGGTCTGGGGGAGGTGGGCTGGGGATGTCGGGGGCCCAGGAGGGGGGTGGAGGCCGGTGGCTGGACCCGGTTGCTGAGTGTGTCGTAGGGTTGCCAGGTGTCTGGTATTTTTGCCTCCTGGCTGGGAAAAAAATCAGAAAATACCAGACATTTTAGGTGTGCAGTATTTTCTGAATTTTTTTTACCAGACAGGAGGCGAAAATACCGGACTGTCTGGATCAATACCGGACACCTGGCAACCCTACTTCCATTGATTTTAATGGTGTGAAAACAGGACAAGCAGAGTTTTAGAATTTCTCTAATAACCTAAAATTAACATATTTAGCACCGTGCATTTGTTTAATCGGTCAATTATAAGTGGAAAGGGCTAGCAGAGATTCCCCTGTTTCAGAATGAAGGGGGCTAATATAAACCCTCTCTTGGTTCTGATTGTGTTCACATACTCCTGAGTTCTATTTTCCGCTTGGGGCGCTGCATGCCACACCAGAGGAGTCCGTTAAAAAGTGTTTTCAGAAGCTATTGAAGCTGATTCTCAAGGGACAAAAGGGGGATTCTTCATGGTGCCATGTAAATATTCTGAATTATTCATTTGTTAAAATGAAATGGCATAAATTATATGGAGTTGTGTTATGTTCAGATGTGTATAGGAAGAATAAAATACACTGGTTCCCTTTTTAAACCACCAGGGTATTGTGTGGTAGTCTATTAAACTTGGATTTACAAAGGAGCTCTGGGGGGATTTGGATTCCCTGTTTCCTTTGTCTCCCTTGAAAATACCAAATGGAGCGATTACAGCAGCCATAGAAGTTGCTAGTGCTTGTAAGGGTAGAGGTGAAGTATAACAACATTACCTGACTTCACAGTAAACCAAATGGTCCATATTACTCCTGGGGAAATTCCGTACAAAAAAAAATCGTCAGCCAAAAAAAAAGTAAAGTTCTGTGCATAATATTTTAAAAGTCTGCAAAATTCCGCATATTTTATTTGTCAAAATAATGCAATATAATCACTCTGGTTTCAATTATATCAGTAATTTATTTAAACTACAAGACAGTGGATGGAGAATGGGAGTGGGGAGCAATGGAGGAAATTCCCAAACCACCTTGCCTATCAGTAATGTAACTAGGTTGGACCCTTTATTCCTATTTATCAGTAAACAAATCTATGCAGCCATATGTTCACTGCTATGTCACATGCAACTGACAAGCAAATGAGGGCTGGGGAATCAAACTCACAGTTTATAGTGGCTAGTGATCATCTCCAGAAAAGTCAGTAGCAAAGAGTTCATGGAGCACATTTTTGTAGGAAATTATTTCAGTCCAAAAATTAGAGCAGTTCTAATAATTAAAGCATCATAAGCATGTATAAGGCCATACTGTCCTTTACACCACTCTGGTAATGTAAAGGAAACTTAAAACATTTAAATCTCCAGGGGGGACAATAGGAACAATTAACTAAGCAGGCAGGCTGCTACATGTCCCTTGCCTGGCTCCTAAAGCACCCTGAAGCCCTGCTCTTCCGTGCCTAGCATGCTGCACACTACTGCATAGCCCTAGTGATTCACCTATCTTGGGTGCCTGAACCAACCTGCGGGGGAGGAGTACGTCACCAACCACTCCTGCAACTTCCCTTGCTTCCTCATAAATAATTTTTCTGGGGGAAAGCAAAATAATTTGCAGGGGACGATTGTTTTGCATACACACAGTGACATAGAATTTCCCCACGGGTACCATAGGTATTTTCTGTTACAACTTGCATGATAGAATTTGCCTACTGAGTTGCACATCCCATGTGTCTCTGAGAGCATGTAAGCACAATTTTCATATGTGTCTACCTGTCGGGCCTAACTTAAACTAAGATTTTCAAAAGTGCAGGATAGACTCCTAAGTGCTTATGCGCTTTTCAAAATTAGATGTTAAGCTCCTAAATCACTTAGGCACTTTAGAAAATTTTGCCTCTAGAGCTTTTATTTAGAAACCTATACTGAAGTGAAGGCCTAATTTTCTGAAAGTCTGCTCCAAGTGTTCAGACTTTCCAAAGGTCTGAATATTAGCAAATGTCATTTGAAGTCACCCTGAAAATTCAAACCACTTATTTAGGTATCTAAATATGGATTTTATAGACATAACTTTAAGGAAACAGAATTAGAAATGGCTATTTTAAAACATTTAAACCGTCACATTTATTGTACTAATTCATTTACTGAAACCTCTCACATTAACAAATAAGATTTCTAAAGAGGATGAATCTCAGAAGAGGGGTAATGCTAAAAGCCAATAGTAAGTCCTCTGCTACATTTCTTTTGTAGAGCTGAAGTAGTGAGGATCCATGGAATAGCATCGTCTGTTTTTGCAGCAGTGACTCTGCAGTGGAAAGATTTCACAAAAGCCTCATCAGGAAACAGGAGTGACAGAAAACGCCAGACACTTTTCAGCAACTCCTTACCCCTCAGTCTCAGAACTGTGATGTGCTTCTAAGAGTATTTGTTTTGCTAAAACATTTGTTGGCAGTTTGGTATAATGAGGATTAAAAAAAAAAAAGTGTGCCTTTCAGTGAATGGCGTTGAAAGAGTTCCTCCTGTTGCTTGCTTTTACCTACTCATTTGCTAAATCTGACCTTCCGGCTGCTCAGGAGGTATAGGTTGAATCCACTTAACTCCTCTCCTGTGGGGCAAAGGAATCTTTTGGTGGGCTGCTTTATTACTGGGTTGAAGAGATTATGCTACAGCTCTTTTACACCTAGGATGTATCTGGGCTTTCCTCCATCTCCCCTAAAATGGAACAAGGTTTCTGATGCTTCAAGACTGGACTGAGCTTGGTGGCTTTGAAAATATGGGTACAAGAAATGTACTAGGGCTTTGATGCTGGAGATGAATGCAAAAATGTTTGCTTCTTGTGAATTTACATTTAAAGAGATTAATTAAGAGATTGTTCATGCTACCCAAAGCTACCTCTGGAAAGAAGAACATAGCTTGGTGTGGCTAAATATTAATTCCATTAGTGTGTTTCTTCTCAGATTGCATTAATAACAAACCTATTCTGATATAACTTTTTCATAGTGACATTCGGCAGTGTGTTCATTTATGAACACGTGGAAATATATATGAAGTTGATTCCTTGTTAGTCAAGCTTGGCTCAAACAGTTGAATCCCTGTCCAGTGCTGTACAATGTAGCAAGCAACTTGGATATGCACTCTGGCCTAATTTTATTTTACTGTGGAAGTTTTCCCTTATGTCCCTAATTAGATAATCAGGTTATGGCTCATAGTTGCTAAGCAGAGTTATAGCTGGTTGACATATTTAAATAGGAAAAAGGTTAAAAGAGAAGGTATTTGTTTTATTGATGCAGTCTGTTGATATTGCTCTACTTTAGGATTTTATGAGTCTTTTAACTGGCGTAGTAGTGCTTGCTTTTCGTCAGATCCTCCTTATCCCGTTGTGATAAACGGAAAATAACTTATTAATTAAGGAACTGGAATTCCTTTTCTAAAGGCTAATTCCCTGTTTTAAAATCCACTCACATACAGCTGTTGGTCTGTTGTACTTCTAAGTGACCAGTAGATAGAATGAGCTATTTATTTTTCTTACTGCTTTGAGAAGAGAAAATTTCCCCTGAGTGCAATATTGCACAATTGACCTTTTTGCATTGGACATTTTCCTCCTTCCTTTGGAGTAGATGCACAAGTCTATTTCCCATTTAGCAATGGCGAAGTAAAACCCTATATCTGTTGATTCATGTTAGCCAATACACGTATTAGACATACAATATACAACACTAATGGATATAATGCACATGGGTTTTTTGGTGTGTGTGTACATGCATATATGCATAAAAAGTGTTAGAAAGTTATGTAAACTGAATGTATTATGCTTTCCTCACAACTCTGTTCACCCATGGCAAATATTCTGTAACACTTTGCAAAGCTGACGTCAACTTAGGCATTAGAAAACCAAGATACATCAATACTGCGTCCTTGTACAGGTTGAAATATATCTTAATGCCCATCTAGTTTGGACTGTAGTGTCCAAAACAGACATAAGAACGGAACAGGAAAACGACAAGTTAAGGAACTATTACGAACTGTTGGGGCTGGTTTTTACTGACATGTAAAAGTTTTGTAACTCATAAAATTGTATTATAAATATTACTAGCAGAAATGTGTATGTTTGAGGCTTGCCTTCTGCAAGAATTTACTTGCTGGAAGAAATGCACGTATCTCTCCTTTTCATATTGTACTGCTCTGTGTCTTTAGGTAACAGTCTTGGCTAAGTTTAGTTATTTGGTCTCTTGAACAATTTTAAGAACAAATCACTAGTGTAGTCAATTAGCTACCCCTTGTAATCAACACATGCCACAGCAATAAACATGCTTTATTGTTAAATTTTGTAACCAACCCCATTGTGGGGGACTGTAGGCTAGCAAGAGTGGCATGCTCCAAACATGTGGATGGATATATTACCTTTTCATGGTTAAGAGATGAATGACAAGTTAAGCACTAATTATGTAGTCATCTTTGGAGACTCTGGCTTAAATTTTAAAGGTCGAACGAAGATACATACCAGCCAACACAAATAAGCAGTATTTTGAGCCAGGAACATCATTATCGTGCTAAACAAAGTGATGAAATCAGCTTCCCTAAATACTTGAATAGACAAGATGTGTCCAAAAGGCTAGCTCTACAATTGATTTATCATTCTATGTTACTTGCATGGTCAGCATCACTGTAATGCCTAAGCACCTGACCATCTTTAATGTGTTTGTCTCCAGAACACTCCTGGGAGGTAGGGATATGCTGTTATCCCCATTTTTCAGATGGGACAGAGACTACAAGGCTACAAGATGTCTGTAGTTTGAGCAGGGAACTGAATCTGGGTCTCCCAAGTCCCAGGATGTTTCCCCTAATCCTCTCCTGTCAGCTATATGATTGCATGGAAGCAATGTGGTGATCATCTGTGTACCTCTCTGTGATGGGTTGTGATGACATCATCACCCTATGATTTGGAGCTATGATGTGGATTTACTACCAGTGTTTTATGAAAGTGCTAGGACCTTCCATATAGAATACCTAGTTGAATGCAAATAGTGCAAGGCTGCTTATGAGATAATTTCATTCTGTAGCACCATGGTCTTATTTTTACGTTAGGCACAACTAGATCATGGCACTGGTAGCCCAGAGTGCTGTGTTTAGCTAGTTGCAGCACTGAGACAGCAAGAGTAAGCTTTCAATGAAATCAGTGGGTTGTTTGGTAACAAAAAATATCAAAGCAACCCTAAAGCTGATTCTCAGTCCCATTCCTTGTTTTGCCTTCTAGCTTTTACAAACTGCTTCTTCCGAAGGAGTTTAATTTATCTTGATATCATCCAATAGCTTGACATGAACGCAGATGGTGCCAACAAGGACTCCCCAAGAATTAACACCATGTCTGCTTCCTTTTGGATGAGCAGTCAGCAGCCAGACTTACCAGAGTGTTAAGAGGAGTGTTGTGTTATGAGGAAGAGTCTAGCCTGTTTTTGTACACCTGACGTCTCTTGATTTGGTTCTTCATAACTTTTCTGACTTGACTTTTGTTCTTGTGTGTCTACGTTTTTAATGTTTTATTTCCTTTTGCCTTTCGTCCTTCTGATATCAATTTAGTCTAAGTTATGCTGCAATACAAAAATCAACAGTTTACGTCCTATTTCCAGCAAGTTTAATGAACAACAGAAAATAAGAAGGAATACCATCACTATTGCCAAACCATAATGTATCATTTAACTTCCAGAAAACACCACAAAATCTGGTACATGTAGAACGGGACTCATAACCAGATGGAAATTTTATAATTTTTGCCGGAAACTCTGCCACAACAACACTTTTCTTAAGAAATGGCATCAGTCATACTAAAATAACCAATAATTCATCTTCATCTTGGCTCAACTTTTGTCAATTTTAGAGGATAGGCGGCAGTTGTTTGTTGTGTATTTTAAATACAATACAGTTGTCTGTTTGCACACGTCACTGAAAAATTGTAAATCAAGATGGGATGTTTTAAGATGTGCTCTACAAATTATTTTGGGAAGTTCTATGGCCAATGTTACAGAGGAGGTCAGACTAGATCATCATATCACAATGATCCCTTCTTGCCTTGGAAGCCACGTGTCTATGGATTACAATCATACTTTCGGTGGGACAGGAGGACATGGAGAAAGCCGGGAGACAAAGTTGCATGTTCTTTTTCAGACAATAGAGGCATTTTCTTTTCTTCAGTTTAGATATCAGCTACGTTATACCATAGTCATGCTTTATAACCAGGGCCGGCCCGTGAGCCTAGGCAAACTAGGCAGTTGCCTAGAACGCCGCTGGCCCGGGCGCCCGATGATGACATCACGGCCATTGACGGCCGTGCAGGTGGGGACGCGGATCGCGTGGCCCGCCTGGGGAGCCAGCTGCCGCAGCCGGCCTCGGGCCACTCCTGTTTATAACGTACAAAATGTTTGGCTCAGGGACTCCAGTTACAAAAAGGACACTTTAATCTGTATAATTGCCTCACTGCTGGGTTTCACCAGGTTAGAGAATATTAGCTGTGCCAAAACATACAGTAGTCCTTATCAGATCACCAAGGGCTAAAATTTAGGTCTCACTACCGGAATTTAGGCCAGTCTGTGAATGGCCTCTCAAATGGGATATCTGTTCTTTGCTAACATATTTTTCCTGTAAAAATATTTTGCCTGCAAACACCCTAGATATTTTTTACACAACTAAGAAGGTCAGAGAAGGCATGGTAAGGTTGTGAGGTGCTAGGGGACTGCAATTTTAAATAAATCTAAATCCTTCATTGAAATAAGAATGACCTCAATCTCCATCAGAATCATAAATTGTTTAGTTACTGCTTATTCTGTCAATCACGCTAGATTTCAGAGAGATCTAGGACTCGCGATGAGTAGGGAAGTTGGATTCCATCAGAGGAAAGATCACCTTTCAGGCCATAAGGTCAATTTTTGTGAGTGGTTCTTTGTATTATTTATTGCCCCAAAAGGGGGATTGAAGAATGTTAGCTCTGGAGCATTTCTTTTGAGATTCTTTAATAATATCCTTAAAAAAAAAAAAAAGAACATAAAACTTATGTTCTTGATTTATTTTTTATATTTACCTTTAGGTTTATTATGTGGAGTGAATGTTTTCCTACTCGGAAGAAACCTAAAATTAGGATTGTGAGAGGGAGGCCCAGCTACTGAGTCCAAAGTAATGGGGTCAGACTCCTTCAGGCAGGTTTGTAACACTTGGCCATGCTAAACTTTAATGCAAATGAGTAGACTAGCTTTTGTGGCTAGGGACACTAAATGCCACGTGGACTTTACATGATAAAGAGGTGCCAATCCAAAGCACCACTTCTAGTGCATTTACTGTTTTCATCTGCTTTCTCTATTAAATAACAATATTGCCATAAAGCTCATCAGTGTTCTCCCCGACTGTAAGAACGTTGGAAACCACAACAAGGACTCTGAGACTTCTCTATATTTTTTTTTAAGTAATTAGTCATTGGTTTTTTATAGTAATCCATGGAAACTTGCAAAAAAAACCCACTGGAGCACATAAAAATTCACTTTCCCTATTATGTATAAACCCTGAGACTTTGTGTAGCTACAAAAAAACTTCCAAGAAGACTGTCAGTTAATGCCATCCATACTTATCCCTTTGCCGTCTTGTGATGGTGGTTGTTTGGTGCCACCTAGACCACAATGCGCTAGACACCACAAAGCTATAGAAAGGTGGTTCAGGGCCTGCAGATCTTACTACAGTAGACAAAACTAAGGCTACATCTACACTATAGCCTGGATCAACGCTCTGAGATTGATCCATTGGCACTCGATTTAGCAGGTCTAGTGAAGACCTGCCAGATCTACCGCAGATCACTCTCCCATCAACCCTGTTAATTTACCCTGGACAAGAAGAGTAAGACAAGTGGATGGAAGAATTTCTCCCATCTAGCCTCCTGTGGTATAGAGTAGGGATGTAATAGAGATGTCGATTAACCAATTAACCGATAAGCAGAAGCTTATAGGTTAATGCTATAGACTACACACATACATAGACTACCCCCCTCCTCCCCCACATACACACCAGTAAATTTTTTAGCAGGCTGGCTCAGTCTGGGCTTGGAATGGGTCCAGACTTACCCCTGCTCCAGCTCTACATTTAAAGTGTATTAGGATCCGGGCGGGCAGGCAGCCTGGCTCAGTTCTGGCTCATGCTGGGTCTGGGAGCTCAGACCCCACCCCACACAGGGGCTGCTGCCACCTCACACTGCTTCCTCTTTATCAGAGGCAGCAACACAGGGCGGTCTCTGAGGGGAGCTGGTTTTCCACTGGCTCCCCTCACAGACCAGCTCCCACCTGGCACCTTGAGGCAGCAGTGCAGAGAGGCAGGGGGCTCCTCAGGAGTGAGGCCGGAGCGCGCTGACTGCCAGCCCCGCCCTTAGGGACTATAGAATAGTCGACTAACCGATAAGAATTAACAAAGTTACTCAGCTATTCAATTAACTGATATTTATCATCCCTAGTGTAGAGCAATGTTCCCTCCCTCTCAGCTGCACGGCAGCACAGTTTTATTGGTGATTAATCAGCCCTGCCCAGTCAGTCAGTCAGGGAGCCCTGAGTAGGGTTGCCAGGTGTCTGGTATTCAACTGGACAGTCCAGTTTTTGCACCCTCCGTCCAGTAAAAAAATTCAGAAAATACCGGACATGTGCAATGTCCGGTATTTTCTGCTTTTCCGGCTGTGCGCCCGATGGAAGCCTGGCGGGGGTGGGAGGAGTGGCTGGGGAGGCGGGGCCATGATCGGCACTGCCCAGACTCTGCACCCCAAGCCCACTTTCCAGCAGCCCTCTCCCACACACTAAACCCCTCATTTTGTCCCTATCCCAGAGCCTAGGGGTGTCCCACAAAATCTACTAGCCCAAGCCCCCCTAGGCTCTGTGGCTTGTGTGTGAGAGGAGTGTCTCTTTTTTTCTTTTTCTTTTTTTCTGGTTCTCTGCATCAGTTGGGGGCCTCATCAGTGAGATTTTTTTTTGGTTTGGTTGGGGTTGGCTTCTCTCTTTTGTGTCACCTCCCTCCCCCCCGGCTGATTTTTCTGTGGGTCAGTGACCCCCTAATCCTAAAAGATTCCCCATTCCTGGTAGATGTAGCCCAAGTGTGGGAGGGGAACCGGGAAGTAACTTTCCAAAATGGACAGCAGTGGTCAGAGCCAGGAGTAGAACGCAAAGCTTCTGACTCAGGTCAGCGTGTGGCTTTCCGGTCTAAAGAAGCCACAGAATTCACCCCTCACTTTAGGAGCAGGGAGATCTGTCTGGGTCTTTAATGCTGGCTTTTTTAATAGCCCTAAGAGAATGGCTCCTCTTTTTCTGCTTGAATTGTATCTTCGGAGTGTTATCTGAAGAAGCCTTCTTCAGTCACTTTGTAGCAGCAAAGATTTCTCATGAGGACCCTACTGATTTTGCAGCAATGGGTTGCTACGCATTTTGGAGTGATAAGGGTCACAAAGTATTTGCTGAAACTGCTCAGCCATATTTTTGACCAGTATGCAAAGCCAGTTTGCCAGTCTTCCACGGACAGATTTTAAGACACACTGACCACTCACAACTCCAGTCAATGCCACTAGGAAGTGCCCAAGCACGATGCACCTGAAGATGAAGCTGCGAATGCCACTGAAAACACATCAAATCCAGCATGACTTTTTTTTTTTTTTTTTTGCAAGGAAAGTAATGGACACATACAACATGCTAAGATTTGGGATTATAAGCATAACACTGCGTGTACCTTGGCATTTTGGAATATTGTGCAGAAAGCACACAAAGCTGAAGCCAGTGGGAAAATAAATTTGTACTTTGACAATTTACATACATGACTTCCAGAAACAATAAAATGTACTTGGTGTACAAATAAACAGTTCCTTGTCTCTGATGAACTGGAATGGCTCAGTGCCATACACAATAGGTTTCAAGGGAGGCCATCTTCAGGAAAGGGTGCTGGTATACGACTTGTTTTCCTTTTTCTCTTTGGAGAATGTACAGTTTTGAGAATTATGGGGATGTTAGAAACTATGTCAACAGATGGAAGTTGGAGATGTTGTTTCTGTCAGAATTCCAGGGAATAATTCTGAATTGGTTCTGAAGGTCTTGTTTCTTTTAAGAAGTCTCAACAGACCAAGGTCAGGGTTTAAATGACCCAGCAAGGCTGGATATGAACAAGGTTTTGAATCTTAAATCCTGGCCATTCTAGCACATTAATCTCACTGTTTGGTTTTGAACTTTGATAATTGTGTCTGTGCACCTGTTGGTTCAAGATAGCAGCTTGTGTGGGCCGAGGAGGCAGAAGTCCCTGAAAATGTTTGGCACTTCCTCTAAGAGAAGTAATAACAACAAACGTGGTAGCACTGAGAAACTCCTTCACCATGTTAGAAATTGATTTTTGCAATGCGATCCACAGCTCTGATGTATTCTGTTTTAAAAGGGGAGTATGTTAATGGTCAGGTTAAAATATTGACTAAGAAAGTTGTGTTCAATGAACATTCAATGAAAGTTGTGTTTCAAGTGCACTCCTGAGACTATATTCTCCCGCTGCAATAATACTCCAGGGCACAAAGTGGGTCCTTCTGTGAAGTGACCCTTGTAGTAAAGAAGCAGAAGGGCCAATGGACTTGGCCATTCAACAGAAGGATGTCCCAAGATCGGTGGGCATGTGCCTGGAACACGAGTACCTTCATGTGATTCTCTGGGGTGCTGAATGTCAGCATTCCGGTTGGTGGCTACATAGAGCTGAGTGCTGTGCAAGTTAATGCTGACTGTCAACATTAACTCCCTTAGGAACTTTCAGGGGGGATGGAGCCACATAGCTGCAGCCAGCCACACAGCTAGAGATCACCTGCAAGACCTCCTAAGGCATGGGTTCCCGAACTGGGGGGCATGAAGAAATTCCGGGGGGGTGTGAGGCGACCCAGCCTCTCCCTCCCCCCCGTAAACCACTCCCCCCCTAAGTTTTGCTGCTATTTTTGTTTTTCGGCCCCGGTCAGTTCCTTTTTTTTTTCTTTTTGCTCAACAAGTTTTGCTGCTGGGGGGGGAGGGGCGTGAGGGTTTCTCAAAAATCAAAAAGGGGGCCTGATGCCGAAAACTTTGGGCACCACTGTCCTAAGGTCTGCTAGCGATGAGGTCCTCTGCTCACTGTCATTCTTGGGGACATAAGAGATTAGTTTCCTCTGCTTGTTATCTCCTCTCTGCCCCAAAGATGGCCACTTGCTATCACATTGGACTAACTTACCGACTGCTGATGCCAGCAACTGTCTTCAATTTTCAACTAAAAGTCGACTACAGATTTCAAGTGCACTTTCATTACAACAGGGGCTCTATATTCAGTAGGAAAGTGTTTTCCAGCATTTTTTTAAAAGGGGTAACTAAAGAAAATTAGATGATACTTAATGGGCGATGCTTACCAGGTAACGGTTAACCATTACCCTGGAGCAGCCCGTGAGCTTGCACGGGCTGGGAGCCAGCAGCAGCCCAGTTCAGGGCCAGAAGCAGCTGGGCTGGGGTAGCCCCTGTCCATAGCGCGGGGGCCGCTCCAGCCTGCCTGTCCCATTTAATCAGTTAACCAGTTAAACTTAACATTTAACTGGTTAACTAATTAAACAGGATTTTACATCCCTAAAGAAAATAGACATTTCATAATAAATGTCTCTATCTTTGCTGGAATACAATGCATGTACTGCACCTGCTCTACACTGACAGTGTTGCTAGTTGGTTTTACACAATTGAGAGAGACTGACAACAATAGCACGTGTTGGAATACAGACCAAAGCTCCAGGGCTGCAAGTTGATTCATGTGAATCGACCCTTCCACGAGCCACTAATGTTGCTCGTGACCATAGGGTCCATGCTTGTGGATCAACTTGCTTGATCAAAGACCATATTACTGGTGAAAACAGTTCTACATTCAATATAACAAAAGTGGGGTTTTTTGTAATTCTCCTGTTATTCTGCATAAGCTGGGAAAGTATTTTAATGTATGATGTAATGAAGTTTTATGTGGCTTTGAAAAAAATTCATGTGCATAGTTTACCAAGAGATTATTCCAAATTTTCTTGTTAGCTATACCCTGCCACAAAACACCATGCCTAGGGAATGGCTTGTATCAGTCTGTGGTTTGGTAAATAGACTCTGAAATTTAAGTGAAAAAGCATAGAAAATATCCCTAGCCCGATAGCAAGATTGGTAATTCCAGAGATTGGGCATCAAGAGAGGCCGGGCCCAAGTCTGATCTTGATTACATGGCTGTGTGAGGCAGGAGTTAGTTCGGATTATGCAGGTGTATCAGTGAGCAGGATTTGGCTCGCTAGCCCCATCAAGTAATGTAGCAACCAGATGACGTGCCACGTAATCTCCCGGGAAAATTGTCAGCTGAATCAATTTCAGTGCGCACTTGGGGTCTGCTCCCGTTGTTCTTCTGCTTACAAATTTCATAAAGATGATAGGAATTCTGTGTCCACAGGGCTTGGCCATATAATGTGGCAATCTTATTCATGAATATGGGGAATTTTGGATTTTGCAATTCCAGTGAGCCACTCCAAAATGCATGAGGGTTGTGGTTTTGGATTTTTTTGGTTTGGATTTTTTTTATTTTATTTACCCATGAAAGATCAGCTGATATGTAGCATCTGCTTTTCAACAGGGTCCTGCCTTTTTTACCCTCTTTCCAGCAGGAATGACTAAGACATAAGGAAGTCCATGGTGACCTGCCCTAGGTCACCCAGTGGACGGCTTATATTAGATTTTAAAAAAACGAACTCTTATAGCTGCTAGTCTTAGTAGTAATTATTAAAGTAAAATGCTTTTATGTTTGAATCTTTGAAACATAATGAAAAGGCAATGCCTTAATCTTATGGAAATGTATGTAGATGAATTCTATTGTAATTTTAATTGGTGGTTGGAGTGTTTCACTTGTAGTTAAATTTAAAAATAAAATTCTCAAAATTGAATGTGTCTGTATTTGATATATTATTTAAAATATCTAAATTAAGAAGACAAAATAAATAGAAATACTGTTCTTTGTTCTATTTAGAGTGAGCTTTAATTCAGATTTCCTATTGGAACACTTAATTGACTAGAAGCAGGCGCATCTTGCACAGGAGACTCGGGCAACGTTAAAACACCTTTTTCGAGCACAAAACATCACTAATTGTTCTGTTGGGAGAGGATCCTTCTGTGAAGAGCTACTGATTTTTTGCACTTTCCCATTTGGCAATTATTTTCTAGTCCGTGGAAGGCAGATGGTTTTCTTTCATCGCCTTTTGTGCTTATAGAGAACCACGTCATGTCAAAGCATCTCTGGGCATCAGCTTCCTTCGATGATGTCATCACAGCTCTGGAGATAATGTATTTGGTCATTATCTAAAGCAAGCACAGCACCTTTGCTTTCGTTGAAGCCATTGTTCAGCCAAGGCATCTGCCTATCATCAGCTGGAAGGCGGGGGGAGACTATCTAGATTCCAGCCCTGTCTAAAAGAACTCCAAGGGCTAATACCATTTTTTAGTCCCCTGCAGTCTGTCCAGAATCTGAAGTAGGAAGTCCGTTGCTTTGATAACTGCATGGGGTTGTGAGAAAGTTCAAGAACTAGTGTAAAATAAAGTCTATTAAAAGGAAAGGGTAAAAACATAAGAAATGAAATATATAGCAGCTGAATGACTTGGAATGGCAGTATAGTTATTTTTATGAAGTGAATGGGTAATTTGGTGCCAGATACTGCCTGGTGCCCAAAATGGATGAGGAAGGGGGTTGTTAGAAGAATCTCCATCCCTTGCACGGTTGTGTGCAAAGGCTGTGCCAGTGAGAGACCACAGGGGCTGCTCGTTCCCTAATTCCTGGGGCATGTGGCCCTGCAGAGCAGGGAATAGTAGGTGATGAGGCGATAATTCATTCCAAGGCCAGAAGGGAGCATTGTGATCATCTAGTCTGATCCATTGTATAGCACAGGCCAGAGAATTCCTACCCCCCCCCCCACACACATACACACACAAAACCCCAAGGCTACGTCTACACTGGCAGCTTCTTGCACAAGAACAGCCGTTCTTGTGCAAAAACTTGCTGGCTGTCTACACTGCACACGCATTCTTGCGCAAGTAAATTTACAGTACAGCATTGTAAAACAGGGCTTCTTCTGGAAGAGTTATTCCTCTCCCCACGAGGAATAAGCCCTCTTGTGCAAGAGCTCTTCCACAAGAGGGCAGTGTAGACAGGCAACATGAATTTCTTGCGCGAGAAGCCCCTATGGTTAAAATGGCCATCAGAGCTTTCTTCCACAAGAGAGCGTCTACGCTGCCGTGGATGCTCTTGCACAAAAGCACATCTCTTGCGCAAAAGCACATGCCAGTGTAGACGCACACTTGTGGAAAACTTTTTGCGCAAGAACTCTTCCGCAAAACAGTTCTTACGCAAGAAGCTGCCAGTGTAGATGTAGCCCGAGAGCAGAACTTCTAAAACATCCAAATCTTGGTTTTTAAAAATTGTTAGTGATTGAGAAACCACCATGACACTTGGCAAACTCTTCCAGTGGTTAAGAAGATATGCCTTATTTCCAGCCTGCACTTCTCTAGTCTCAACTTCCAGCCAGTAGGAGTGCTATGCCTATGTCTGCTAGACAGAAGAGCCCATTATGGTCCTGCCTTCAGCCTCCATGTCTTCAGTGGGAGCATGGTCAAGCCCATCGGTTTTTAACGTGCACATGTGTAAACACTTAAGATTTTTGTGATGCACCTTTTTATATTGCTTCCTTAAATGCATATGCATGGAAGGGTGCTCACCCACAATGCCCTTCTCCCAACTCTTATGCTGTCTCTACCTAGCAAGGCCAGTGGTTCTCATACTTTTTATGTTGGCAATCCCTTTCCTGCAGTAAACCTCTGAGTGCGTTAAACTAAACTCACCCCCTCAATTTAATTTTTAATAGGGGGTTAGAGCTGACAGCTCATGACCCCAGTGTGACCCTCCCGATGACCCTTCAGGGGGTCATGACCTCCACTTTGATAACCCTTGGAGTAGGTCCTGCAACATAACAGCTGGCCTTCCCTCTGGTGAGTTGACAAGAGTTCAACCCAGAGTCCATCAACTCTTCCTCAGTTGGCCAAATACAGTCATTCTTAGCTCAGCCAGCTGTCTCTACAGCACTCCCAGCTCCCTGTTTTACTCCAGGAGAGATGGATCTCATAAAGGAAGCTGAACTTGCATCTCCCACATGGTGATGTGTTGAATTGCCATTAGACTGCTAGGTTAGTTCTTGGATACATGGTCTAATCCTGCCTCTCTCTTAGGGTACGTCTACACTTGCCCCCTACTTCGAAGTAGGGAGGCAAATGAAGGTGACCAAAGTTGCAAATCAAGCGCGGGATTTAAATATCCGGCTGATTACATAAGTCGCGTCGGTCGCCATGTTGGAAATTGACTAGCCGAATTAACTGCGCGTGTAGTCGCGGTACTCGAGGAAAACCCGTGCCGAATTAACTGTACTCCTCATTGCAGGAGTACAGTTAGTCGAAGTATGGGTTTTCCTCGAATACCGCGACTACGCGAGTTAATTCGAGCTAGTCAATTTCAACATGGCGACGACGCTTTATGCTAATCAAGCGCGGGATATTTAAATCCCGCGCTTGATTTGCAACTTTGGTCGCCTTCATTTGCCTCCCTACTTGGAAGTAGGGGGCAAGTGTAGACGTACCCTTACTCATTAGGGATGAAATTCACCTCCATGCAGAAGGCAGCACCAGACTGTGCACCATTTACATCAAAATAGGGTTTAAGTCAGTGCCCTGGTCTTGAACTGGTCTCTGTGTGGGGGAGCATTTCAGCTTAGGAGTCTTATTTTGCAGTTCTGTTGATGTCAGTGGAACCACTTGGGAGGATGGTACCACATAGCATGAAAAGAATTAGCCCCACGGTTTTTAACATGGGAAGCTGAACAATTAAAGTCACATCATTGAGAGAAATCTTGTACTGAAAACAAGCCTCCTGCTGCTGTTAAATCTTGGATGTTTAAAACAAAAGTAAAAACACAGCCACAAATGTCTGTATTTTTGTGTAGAACTTAATCTTGTGTCTCTCCTGGAGAGCCAGCCAGATTGCATGCCTCTGCATTTTCAGTTGTATTTGTGCCTGAATTCAAGCAGTGCTGCCTATTTGACTCCATCCACCCCAGAGCCAAAGCAGAACCTTGCTGTAAATCTCAGTGAACCTTACATAATGCAGATCAGCTAAACACGGATGTTTAGGTTGCTTTGCAGTTGGCTCATGGCATTCCCATGTTGCTTTCATTAAAGCCTAGCAGCTTTTTAATTTTTTAAGAGAAGGGGGGAGAAGAGGAGTAAATTCAAAGCCAAAATTAGTCATTTGAGAATCAAAGTTTGTTTTTCATTTGTTTGCAATTAAGAGGTTTTGGTTTTTGTTTTTTAAAGAAGGATTGTGCATATGGAGAAGGCTATGCAATGAGCAAGCAAAGGGAAGACTTAACTTTGCGGCAATACCTACTATTCTGTGATGTTTTCTTGGAGTTTTTAATATGGCTTTCTTCTTATTGCTCTCTTAGCTAGCTTTGCTCTCTTTGGGCATGTCTTCACTGCCCACCGGATTGATGGGCAGCTATCAATACCATGGGGTTGATTTATTGTGTCTGTGAGGTGAAGCACTCTCTCATCAACGCCGCTATTCTACCAAAACGAGAAGATAAGTGGAGTCAACAGGAACACATCAGCTGTTGATTTACCATAGTGAAGATACCGCAGCGAGCAGACCTAAGTGCGTTGACTTCAGCCCTGTTATTCCCATAGCTGAAATTGTGTAATTTATGTCGCTGGCCCGCGTCACATAGACAAGGCCAATAGATTAAGATCTGTAGACTGTAATCTCCTCTGAACAGGTAACGGCCAGGCAACGCAACAGAAGCTTTCTCCCTTTACGAACATGCCTCGGCCTTATCCTGGAAAGTCCGTCTCCCTATGGGAAGCCAGTTCATTCTCCATCTTATTCAGTCCTTTTGACTCCTCTGTGACTGCTAACAAGATATCAGTTGGACTTGATGTTATTCTGTTATGGTTCTTGTAGGACCCTCGTCCTTGTAGTATCTGAGTGCCTTGCAGCAATGCATGAAGTGGGTCACTTGTGATTCATTGTTTTCTCCTATTCTCTCCCTTGGGGAAGAATGGTGCCTACAGTGGAGTATGTTTAGTTTGGTGGGTATTTGTTGTTATTAAATGATATATCCAATCCGGCGTTGCCAACCCCATGCTTTGAAAGATCACGAGCCATCCTCACTCCTCAAAAATGAAGAAATTGGCTTAGAAATTATGAGGGTGGTTTTAAATGTATTTGGCCTCCTAGCTTTTGAGCCTTTGGGGGTGCTTGGCTCATGTCACCCTGATTTTCTCTGCAACCAGAAAGCTCCAAACATACTTTCCAGTGAAAGCCATTTATCCCATCATCACAGGAGTCAGTAAACTTCACAAGAACCACCAATGCCACAAGACTTGAGAGAAAAATGTAAGAGAGAGCAGTGCTGTTATTGATGTACTAATGGAGAGCTCTTCCCTGGACACCAGAGACTCATTTAACCTAGATTTTAGACCATGCCTACTCAACACGCGGCATGAGGCCCGTTTGATTTTGGCCCGCGGTGTGGTTTGGGTTTACGCAGGGCTCAACACGGGGCCTGCAGGTGGGATCCTGTGAACCTGGCATCCACTGGGAACACGCTCCACAACGGCAAGGCATTTCCCAGGCAGGGTGAGCATTGAAAGATGCAAGTGGATGGGCTGGCTGGAACAGATGGGTACAGGGTGTCAGCGTTTCTAGCCCCCAGGGAGGAGGTGCCGGGAGTGCCGAGGCATTGTGTGAAATAAGCTATTTGCGTATATTTGGATATATATTTGAATGTACATGCAACCACACTTAAATTGCAGCCCTTGGCATGTGCTTTGAGTATCATTGTGGCCCCTGGGGCTTCCAAAGTTGAGTAGCCCTATTTTAGACTCTTGTCAGGTTGTAAACTGCTCTGTGCAGGCTGTGTTGGTATAAACACCGCTGTGCTGCCCAAGAAACATACCACAATCTTGGTTTGGAAGGGATCAGAGAGAATTCAGTCTCCATGTCGACTTCAATAATTTCCCCAGAGTGTATTGATTAACAGTCCAATGGCTCTCATTGATGGGATATTTCTGCTGATTGTCAGCCTAAATTTTAGTATCTTTTACGTAGTTCCTTTCATGATGCTTTCTGACCCATGTGGCTAAGTAATTCCTCTCCTGTCAGTTTAAACTTCATTGAAACTCTGTTTAGTCCATTGCTATTTAGTCCTTTTTAATTTTTCCTTTGGCCACATGACCAATTCTGTGTCAATCCAGGTTTTCAATATGTTTTTGGGTGCATAGAATCAAAAGCCATATTTTGTTCATGCCACAGCTGAAGAGTGTGGGATTCTTAGACTGTTCTTATTCCCTGACATGATACCTTTTGTGTTTGCAGCCTAAAATCAGATTGGACTTTTTTTTCTTGCCAACCATGTTGCATTACAAACTCCTGTCTAATTTGCTTTCCACTCTCACCAGCTAGCTCTCTTTCAGCATTATTTCTCTCTGGGTTTCTCATTCCCACTGAAAAAGTATGAAAACTGCCAAGAAAAAACAGATGCTACAGAGCACTTCACCTATGTTCTGTGGCTGATAGAAATCTATGTTAATAATTTGTTATAGTATATCAGTGATGGCATCATCGGAACATATATTTTTAATTGATAAATTGCCTTGAACAAAATCTAATTTGGGATTAATAAGAGAGATTTCAAACAGCAAAAGCATCTAATTGAAAATTGAACTAAACCTCATTGATGATGTGTTGTTGAGATAGATGTCAGCTAAATGGCCTTAAATTATAGTAAAATGAAAGCACTCAAGCAAAACTGCCCATTTTGCTACCTATTGACTTGAATCATTTAGTTCCTGAACATGTTTCATTTAGGTTTTGGACATAATTTTTATACAGATTAAAAAAAAAAAAAAAGCACGGTGGGAAAGTTTCATAAGAATTGTCATAACTGCTCTTAACCCATTTGATGCAGTTCCTGATAGTAACTTCTGGGGGAACAGATTGTTGCATTTGTTTTAAATTGTTCCTTGGTGATGCTTTGTTGAGACATAGAACATGTGTTGAAGGGGCCATGTGAGTGCCCTGTGGGTGAAAACAGCTGCACTGCTGGGCTTAAGAAAAGTGACTGCACCAGGGCAAGGAAGAAGAGAATGTGCTATGCGCCCTCCCTCTCCCCACCCCCTTTTCCTCTTTGGCATCAAATAAAACAGTGCCTCGTATGGTACAGAGTGCAGGACTTGAGGAGATTCTGTCTCTGTACCACCCAGGATGGGTCTGGTTTTTATTGCTCACGCACACAAAGTAGAAAAGCAGAACTGTTTGCAAGGGAACAAAGGTTCTTAAGCTTCGAAAACAAATATTTGCCTTATATTCTTGGGAAAATCCTAAAGGATGTGCATATTTGAGATAGATAAATAAATAAATAAACACGCATGTAATAAATATACCCTGAAATGCAAAATAAGCTCCGAGGCTGTGTTTTCATTTGCCTGTGGGGCCTCCCCAGGAGCTGTCAAACATTGTGATTCTTTGTTTCCCTAGCCGGATCTCACTGTTGCCTGTTCCGCCTCAGACCTCCATATTTAGTATTCTCCTTTCAGGACTCGCTGTATTGCAGTCACCACCACCTTATAATGCCGTGAAGCCGACATCAACCTTCAATATAAACACACAAGGATGCCCATCTATCCATAGGAGCACGGAGAGTCCTGTAAGTTGGAAGCTGGCTTTAGACTCAGGATACCTGGCTTCCATTTCCAGATCAGCCACGTATTCCCTGTGACACTGTCGTAAAAAAGGCAAACATGATTCTGGGATGCATTAACAGGAGTGTTGTGAGGAAGACATGAGAAGTGATTCTTCCACTCTGCTCTGCGCTGATTACGCCTCCGTTGGAGTATTGTGTCCAGTTCTGGGCACCACATTTTAGGAAAGATGTGGAGAAATTGGAGAAGGTCCAGAGAACAGCAACAAGAATGATTACAGGTCTAGAAAACATGACCTATGAGGAAGACTGAAAGAATTGTGCTTGTTTAGTGTGGAAAAGAGAAGACTGAGAGGCAGGGCTGGATTACCAATAGGCAGACTAAGCACGTGCTTCGGGCACCAGCAAAGCAGGGGCACCAAAAAAAAAAAAGATTTTACGGTATAGTATTGTTTTTATTTTGAATTACATATAGGGGCACCATAATCTTTTCAGTGCTTAGGGCCTCTAAAGGTCTTAATCCGGCCCTGCTGAAAGGGGACATGATAGCAGTTTTCAAGTATCTAAAAGAGTGTTACAAGGAGGAGGGAGAAAAATTATTCTCTTTAGCTTCTGAGGATAGGACAAGAAGCAATGGGCTTAAATTGCACCAAGGGAGGTTTAGGTTGGACATTAGGAAAAACTTCCTAACTTTCAGGGTGGTTAAACACTGGAATAAATTGCTTAGAGAGGTTGTGGAATCAGATATTTTCAGAGCAGGTTAGACAAACAGGGATGTTCTAGACAGGAGCGGCCTGAGGCCGGCTGCGGCAGCTGGCGCCCCAGGCGGAACGCGCGATTGGCGCCCCCACCTGCACGGCCATCAATTGCCGGGACGTAATCATTGGGCACCCCGGGCGCCCCCTGACGTCATCATCGGGCGCCCTGGGCGTCCCGTTGAAGGCGGTGCCCTAGGCGACCGCCGAGTCTGCCTGTACTCACGGGCTGCCCCTGGTTCTAGATGGTACTTGGTCCTTCCGTGAGGTGAGGGTACTGGACTTGATGATCTCTTGAGGTCCCTTCCAATAGTTATATTCGATGATGCTGGACAGTTCATTTAGGGTATGTCTACCACACTGCAGCAAGAAACAAGCCTCCGGCCTGGACAGACAGATGCGTACTAGCAGGGCTCAGCCAGGCTAAAGTGGTCCCCAGCCCCGCCAGGGTCCCAGCCCAGTGGGGCTCCTGGCCCCTTTGGGCTACTGGTTACCGGTAAGCATCACCCAGCAAAAGCGATGCTTACCATGTAATTGGTGTGACCAAGCTCCTACTCAAAGTTGGTGGGTTCCATGCTTTCAGCCAGATTGCTTGCCTCGGAGCTCACAGCAGCCCTCAATTTTGGCACCATTCTTAGGGCATCAGCTTACAGTTTGTTGAGCTACTGTCATCATTGGTCAGCATGAGGTACAGAGGAAAACCAAACTCCATGGTCTCAGTGGAACCCCTCCCCCCCCAATGATACAGGGCTAGTTAAACCCCTTTTTTTCCCCCAGCCAATCTTCTCCCTGAGTGGAAATGGGGAAGTGGGTCCTGGGGGAGCCACTACTCCCTCTACTCCAGGTTCCAGCTCAGGACCCTGTAAAAGCAGCTATCTGTAAATGGCTCTAACCTCAGCTGCAAGACAGCAACAAATCCCCTGGCCTACTTCACCACATCTTCTCCAGCACCTTCCTTATCATAGGCTCTTCCTCCTAGGATCCACATGTGCTTGCTCCTCCTAGGTCATCTGTAGCTCCTTCTATCTCCTCAGCTTCTCACACACTAACTGCAGAGAGGCTCTTTTTAACCAGTCTCAATCGGTTCTTTAGTTGGCCCCAGGTGTTCCAACTAGCCTCGGCTCACTTAACTCTGGAAGTCCTTTTAATTAGTTCCAGGAGCTTAATTGCCCTGGTTGATTCTGGCAAGTTCCTGCTGGTTCTGGACTATCCCCTGCCAGTTTATCCTGGGAACAGAGATTTACTCAATCTAAGGCTAATATACCTCCCTTCTATCACTTTCTTGTACCCCTCTGGCCTGACCCTGTCATACCAGTTACCCGTTCATATCCTACTTCAAAATAGACCTAATTTGCTACATCTCTGAAATAACCTTGAATATCTTCTGATTCGGTATACATAGAAATGTGATCCCATCATCATACAATAGTAGTTGAATGGTGTAAAGGATAACATGCAGAGAACAGTCATTTCAGGCTCCAGAAATTGTGCTTCAGAGAATGTTAAAACCCCTCCTAAAACTTCAAGTGAGAGGAATGCATAATGCTCACAAGTGAACAAGGTGTGGAAGTGTGAAGCATAGTGTACACCAGTGGTCTCCAACCTTTTTAATCATGAGATCACTTTTTGAATTTAAGTGCAATCCAGGATCTACCTCAGACCCAAACACCCGGGCCCCGCCTCCTTCCCACCCCTTCTCTGAGGCCCCGCCCCTGCTCACTCCATCCTCTCTCTCCATCCTCACTCACTTTTATCAGGCTGGGGTACAGGAGGGGTTCAGGACTGGGGCTGGGGTTTGGAATGCAGGCTCCAGCTGGGTACCACTTACCACAGGTGGCTTCTGGGTGGTGGTGCAGGGGACTAAGGCAGGCTCACCCCTGCCCTGACCCTGCACCACTCCCAAAAGCAGCCAGCAAACTCTCCATCCCTGCCCCCTCTACTCTGTGGAGATGGGGTACAGAGTGTAGGGAGGGGCACCTTGACATCAGCACCCCCCCTTCCTCTTCTTCCCATGCCATGCACAGCAAGCAGGAGGCTCCCAGAGGTTAGGGGCACCTCCAAGGCAGAGGGCAGGTGCCACACGGCAGTGCTGAGAGGGGCAGATGAAGCGCCAGCACTTGATAGCCTGCCAGCCAAACCTCTCAGGATCACCTGTCAGAGTTTCCAAGATCTACCAGTCGATCCCACTGGTACACCGGTGTACACGCTGCATGCTTTTCTGTAGCTCTCTTAGCAGCTTTCTGAACTCAAAGTGAAAAGGCAATAGGTTCATAACCTCCTCCAGGACTTGAGCTTGTATGCAATGCTCTCATTTAAGTGCAAGGCATAAGTTGCCTTGTAAAATTTGCCATTTTTCAAAACAAATATTCTTTAAACCAGATAGAAACTATAGATCCCATAGCTTGTTCACAAGAAGTACAAGATAATCCCATGTCCTGTGTTCTTTGTAGGGGGGGGGGGAAGGTTCTGGGGTCCAAGACTATATATGTGAGTTTTAGATAAGTAAATAACAGCTGTTCTATTTGTCTGCACAGCCACCAAAGAAACTTAAAGCTGGCGCTGCCTATATGCTATGGGAAGCATAACTATGCAGAATTAAACAGCTTAACCCACAAAAAGTCATGCAGTTGCCAATACACTTCATCCGCTTGTCTTGATTAAAAATGTGCTAGGTTTATACAAGAGCCAGTGTGTGTAGTCTAGCTTTGGGTGAATATATGCTGCCTATCAGTGATGTGCTAGCATACAGCAAAAGGCAATTGAGATATACTCGGCAAGCTTCTGAGGGGAGTCTGAAGAAAAACTCGCTCACTCAGACTGCTAATGGGTAGTGTTCCCTCTGTCAATCAAACTGTCTAATGAGACAGAGTTTGAATAACAGAGTTGTGGTGGCAGCCTCTGGGAAACCATGAGAAGGCTCCAGTGCGGAGTTAATAAGAAATTAGAGACCCTGCCAGAAACTGTTAAATAAACAGAGATTACGTTGAAGATATTTTTCTTTCATTTAGATTTATGACAGCTGCTCCGTTGAATCTAAATAAGTTAATCTTCTCTAAGACAAACACCGAGTCGGTTATTTGGTGGGGGGAACACAGCGGTGGTGAGGGACACGTCGTGAAGGTGGCGGGTGACGTGGCCGTGGAGACTCAAGTCGGGTACTTTTTCTTGATAAAATTTACTTTTTTTCCTTTGGGTTTGTGTATGCTGTAAATTAATTGGCTGGGTTTGGAGCATGTGGCCCTTGGCCTAGGTAAAAAAAAGTATTGAGGCAGGACAGACTCTGGGCTCAATAGTAAGCTTTGGGCCTATACTTCCCCCAGTAGCTTTGAGCATTGGATGAGCCTCATAGGATTCAGAGGTGGTATTTTGCTAAGCAAACTTTATTCAAACCATCCCTTTTTGATTTACAGTAATGGGCTTTCCACATGAACATAGCATCAAATGTGGGCCAGAACCAGGAAGTGATAGAGGTGCCTGAAAATGGAAAAGCAATGTGAAAAGCCACATTTCCAAACCTCAACAAAATGTTTAGTTCAAGTTTTGAGCACAGGCTAAAGAGCACTGCTCCGGCTCATGTCTGCTTTAAAACTGAAACGCTCTTCCCTAAATCTAAATAATCAACTAGCAAGCCTGCCAATACAGTCAGCTTTCAGGTAGGTACTTCAGCATAAAGGAACAAAGCACCGGAGAGATTCGCTCTACTGAAGTAACTTATAGCAGGGGATGCAGAGAGTGCAGTTGAATTTCCACCACACATTTAAAGCGTCTGTTACTTGTCATTAGAGGAGAATTAAGATTTCTACTCAATTACACCAAAGAAGCTCTCCTCATCTGTGGCTTGAACTCTGAAAAGAAAAATAAGGGATTTAAGACACAGTCTAAGTCCTGCTGTTGTTGGTGTGACTGTTCCTTCCAAGTAATAATACCAGTCTTCTTTGAAGATGACACTGTAGTATTGTATTTACTAAACAAACGCATTAATAATTTCCATATTTTAGGTCTCTGCTCTGAAAACAGAGATTGTCATGCTGTCTGTAATTTAGCCTTTTCCATATTTGTGCACTCCACTGTGGTGTGTCTATACCCACTGAGACACTTCACTGGCTTTTAGAAGGGGGTGTTATAACAGGTTTTTGGAGAGGGTTTGCTATAAATTCAAAGCCTTAAGACAAATCATTTGAAATTCATTAAATATTAAGTACAGAGATAATTATTTATAAAATGTCTCTTCAGCCAATTGCTAATTATTATAAGTATAAGAATAATGCATTCATTTCAAAATATGACCATTAGCAGTTTGTGGCTAATTCATCTTAAATCAAAGCAGTCTCTTTAAGAAAACTGAGTCATTCATAGTTGAATGTCTAGTATTTTTTAAAAGGAGCGTACACATGCTGTTTTAGGATTTTCTGAACTGTAGATTCAAAGCTTGAGTGAATCTTCTACAACACAAATATTCAAAACTTATTTTTCATTATTTCCTTCCTGCCACCAGTTTGAGTTAAAGGGCAAAACAAAACTGCCTTTGGGTATGATATACACATAGAACATGCTATGAGAACATCTTCTCTAGACCCTTACCGATAAGGCAAAGATTATTTCAGATGCACTGGACTCTCTCCTAGATTTTAAAAGCAGGATCAAAGGCTCAAAACCAATGATGATGTTGGAGGGCTTGTAAGGTCAACATGGGATGTCCTAAAGTAATCACTTTCTGGAGGGATTGAGGACGAATCTCAGAATCAGAAATATTTATTTTGGGCCTTTCCAGTTTGAAAAGAAGCCTGAAGAAACATTCAAAGTTGTGATATCTCTCAACTAAGTGGCTGTTCCTTCAAATATGGAAGTTGGACACCTCACTTTTATTTTGCCTTTGCATACTTCTCCCATGGTCTCATATATTATGATGGCCAGATGGCCAGATAACACGCTTCCTTATAATTGAGATGATATGTATTTGGTTTGTTTAAGTGCCATCTGTACTGCTCTCCAGTATGTCCTTGTTTGGATTCTTGGGGGTACACCACTATCCTCTTCTATTTTTTTCCATTGTGTTTAGCTTTTCCTCTGCTTTGTCAAAAGGCAGTAATTATGGGTGTTCATCACGGGGTGGTGCAGGGGAAAACAAGAGGCCCAGACATGCATCCATGTTTTAAAGTCAGTGGAAAGGCTTTTGTTGGCTTCATTGGGCTTTCGATCAAGTACTGTCCTGAGTGTAGTAAAACTAGAGTTTTAAATTCCCACGTTTTTCCAGTGCACCTGTCACTCCACTTTGGAAACACTTATTACTAATGATAAGGCCAGTGAGGTCTGTACCAGAACTTTCTAAGGTCTTTCTGCCTCCTACTCAGCTGGCTTCCTATTGGGATCCTTTTACCTCTGACTTTAGATTTGTTCCTTTTTCTTACCTTTTTGCTTCCCAATCATCCTTTTTTTCTCTTTGACTTTGGACTCATCCTCTTCTTTTCCTTCGCTTTTGGCTTTATTTTGTATCTTCAACAAGCTTCTCACATCTTTTACCTTAGGGCTGTGCTGTCCTGCATGGGCCTGATTCACCAGTCCAAATTTCTTAACCAAACTAATTAGACCATAATCTTTTGCATTGTACCATGCACCATGTAGTATTGCAATGGTAGTTGTAAAACTCTCCTTACAGCCTTCCCCCTGTATCTCTTGTGATCCCAAAATCTGTGGACATGAATCTGTGGACATCTGTGATTACACCAGCATCAGTTCTCTAAAGAGTTCAATGTTTTAAAAAATGTGGCATGTGATCTTTTGCTGGAAGCTTCAGGTTTGACACCCCAGCCATTGTGTGAACTGAGCTTTAACTGCCTCAATTTCTGTGCCTTTGGAAGCTTTTCTCTCTCTTAACTTTGAACATGGAGAGATTTTGCTGGTACAGATTGAACCTCTCTAATCCGGCCCCCTTGGGACCTGACTGGTGCTGAACCAGAGAATTTGCCAGCCCATGGGAGATCAGTGTTGTCTAGCAGCATAACCAACACTTCCACTGCTCGCTGGGCTCTTAGAAGACATTTAGAGGTAAATTAGAGCTAAATAACAGCACAGAACACTGAGAGCCAGGACTGGTGATTGCAAACAAACTTTACTGGACTGTGGGAAATGTGGTCACACCCACGGTAAGTGGACATCCGGCTCACTAAAGTCATGCTGGACCACAAATGTTGCCAGACCAGAGAGGTTCAACCTGTTGTGGGAAAAGGGGAAATGAACTAAAAATTGGAGGGAGCGAGAGGACTTCACAAAGAAGCATGTGGAACCTTGTATCTCTGCAAAGGTTTTTGATGGCCATGGAGCTCCTGTCGCTGCCAAAATATAGGAATTTCAACAACAAAATTCAGACACTGCTGTGTGAAATGACAGATATGCTTTACACGGCGTCATGTCGCACCTAAAGACAGTTCAGCATTGTTGAAGCTATAGAAGTGGCATGCTCACCTGAAATACTCTGCAGGGCTCTGGAAAGCAACATGTACAATTCCTGTATCTCTGAGCTACATATTAAAGCGATGTATTTAAACAAGCCCCAGCAACAAGGACAATATGAAGTATAATCCTGCTTTGTTTTCAAAACATTGGTCGTTAAAAGTTAGACTACAGCAGCTCCTGGTCTACATGGCAGGCGTTTATCATACCGTGGAAGTGTTGTGCTGACTGCAAGTAGAATTCTCTCTTTCATATTACTTTTTATCTGTTTTTTATTATCCCTTTGAATGCTGTGTTTAAAGTAAACCAAGAGCTATTACAACCGCCAAATGATTGTCCTTATAAAACTCACTCTTTCACCATCCTTTGTTGTGCAATTTAATCTGGTTTGGAAACTGTCTTTCTTGAGCCCCTGAGTGGGAGACAATCGGAATTTCTGAAGGAGAAGTGATTATATTAGTTGTGCTGATAAGAGCTTCATTTCTGGTAACCTGCGGATTCTGAATGCCTTCTGCTTTGGACAAAAGTTCAATTATAGTCTGGCTTGCAGAGTCATTTGGGTCACTCATGCACATGCACACTAGTTTGGACAGACATTTCAGGCACAATTTATCTCCAGTTAAGATAATCAGACATCTTAGGTTTCCCCTTAGCAGCAATTAGCCAAACTCTCATTCCTTCAGAAATTGGATTAGGAAGGTGTATATTTGTCTAAAACGGATTGCAGGCTCAGTTGTGCAGTGAGCTACAGGGAGGTGGCATGGTCCAGGAGATAAGTCACTGGTCTGGGAGTGAGGTGACCTGGGTCCCAGTCCCAGGTCTGCTACTGATTTGCTGTGTGGCCATGATCACATCAGTTACCTCACTGGTAAAATATGGGTAACACATTCCCACATCTATAAACTGATTCAGGTCCCACTGATAACAAAATCTATATAAGTGGCAAGCAATATTCTCTCTAACTTTTCCCATGTGTGGAATAAATTTTGTTATGTGCACCAAGACATGTGAGGATGTGAGTAGAAATACATGCTGCCAGCGGTGAGCAGATGTGGGCACTCTGCTAATTAGCTGAGCAGCATTTCAATCTCTCCTAGGTGGCAGCCCAACAGCTCTGCTTACAGGGAGCACTTGTGGCAAGCTGTAAGCCTTTCAACCACTGCAGACCTGGGTTAAAGTCTTGAGTTACATCTTATATGACATTTAGCTCTTAAGTTCACAGGTGTGTTTGAAGCTTGCCAGGTATTGTTGCTGGTGATTGTCATGCCCTAGCTCAATTCTGCTAAGGTCTAAAATAGAAAATAAGCAAATACAGGACAACAGAGCAAGATTAATAACAAAAATCAATTACAGGTAGAGGCAAGAAAAATTTGGTATGGGTTCAAATAATGATAAAAACTGAACGAGGCGCACCATATAACGACTATTGGATATTTTTAAAATCTTACATTATAACCCTTTCCTCCCATCCTTTCTGCAAATTGTGTAAATGGATTTGTATATTCTATGGTGCAGAATCTGTTTTTTTCGTGTGTTTGCAAGGTGCTTGGCACACACACGTACACTGTTACTACTTAGTAACATATAGATGATACGTGGGCCCTTTTTCTCAGGCCTTTCCAGCTCCTTTGCAAGCAGTACGAATCACAAATGAGCCTATTCCTTTAAGAATGGACAGTATCTTGGATAAAACTGAATGTTTTCTTTCTTGGTATTTGGGCAGTTTCAAAACGTTAGGATAACTGAATGAGCAAATTCCTCACTTGCATTTATGTAGAAACAATTGAAATACTTCCACTTTGTTTCTTTACTTTGGGAAACAGCAATCGAGGGTTAGTTACCAGGTTAAATAAAGTGTCTTGTAAAAGCAGTTTGTCTTTATGGCACCATTTGAACGCTGGAAATATATTTTCCTTTTGAGCTAAAAGAATTTGCAAACCTGGCAGTTAAAACCCCACTGGGAAACAGATTTCCACTATGAATTATTCCCGCCAGGGCTCTCAGATATGTATTGTCTGACCTATTTTCAGTTTAAATACAACCGGATATCAACTTGACTACAATCAGTGTAACACTATCAGGCTGGTAAAATGCATATGGATTAGTGCTTCCTCGGTCTTTTGAAGCTGCAGAAATTGGAACGATTTTATAAATGCACAGAAAAGGCATTCTTTTGTAAGACAGGGCAAGAGTCAAAAAGTCTTCACAAGGCTGAAAGGTCAAAATCTGGTGTTCAGAGTAAGGACATTAGAGTAGGTGTCATATAGACATTTTTAAGAAGTCTCCACAACTTCAAAGCACAGACAACTGGGTGTTCGGGCCATTGGGTCACTTCCTGTGGCAGACTTAAAGTTTGCCAGAAAAGTGATTCGGATTGAAAGATTAATGGCCTAGTCCATTGATTTTAATACACATTGTGTCATTTTTTTCCTTAGAAATCGATTGGGGAGAGAAATGTTGATTCGGAGGTTTTAGAGATTTTTTTTTTTTATAGCTTCTCCAGTCTCCAGGAATATCTTGCAAGTCCTTGCTTGGATGTGAAGAGAGCGTGCTGGAGGATTTTCTTTTTTTACATGTCTCATTACAATACAGGTTGAACCTCTCTAGTCCAGAATTCTCTATTACGGAAATATCCATCATCTGGAATATTTTAGTTAGCCGGGTGTCCACTTTTCATGGGTGTGGCCAAGTTTCCTGTGGTCCCATAAAGTTTGTTTACAGCCACCAGTCCTGGCTCTTTTCTGTGCTGTTTCTTAGCTCTAATTTACCCCTAAATGTTCTCTAACAGCCCAGTACGCCATGGAAGTGTTGGTAATGCTGCTAGACCACACTAACCTTCCGTGTCCAGAAAATTATCTCGGTCATGTCCCCAGGGTGCTGGACTAGAGAGGTTCAACCTATAGTGTATTCTCAATTGACAATTACATTTTTAGAATTAATTTTTCTTAGCTCATTACATTGCCCATTTGTGTCCAAACTAAGTGGTACCTTTGGTAGCAGACACCGTTTTCCATCTTGTCCCTCTGTCAAGCTGCATACTTGAGAGGTCATTACATTTAGTTAAAGATAATCCCATCTCTTATGTCACTAACTTGGGTCTATATTGTGCTTTTTTAGGCAGGCCCTACATAGGGGCAAGTGCACACATGCACCACCCCAGCAAGAGATATGGGAGACATTGTGCAGCAGGGAGACACAAGTGGGGGAAGAGCAGGCCCTCTGATGGAGGGGAAAGAAGAGGGGCAAAGGGGCAGTGTCTGTAGGGCCCAGTGATTCTAAAGGGCCCAGGGCTTCTAGGCTTATTCTGTACCGACGTCCATACCCATGAAGTGTCCGTGCTAATCTCTCCGCTGCCCTTCTGGCTGAGGGCCTGCCCCTTCCGGGAGTGCGGAGCCGATTTCCCCTCCCAAAATCATTGTGCCCTTCTGGCTGAGGCCTGCTCCTTCCGGGAGTCACGGGCCCCCCCCCCCCCCCACACACAACGCATTGCCCCTGCAGTTTCATTTAGAACTGCATGTGTACATTATGCCACAAAGTGACATGTCTTTGTAATTCTGAGGGATCTAGTTGGAGCATCATTCAGTTTCAAAGCGAGGCTTTGCTTCCCAATGGGATGGCATTTTTTTTCTCTACTAGACAATCCTAAGGTACAAAGATTACACTGCCTGGCATGATTTGGGGATAGGACCAGACCTGTCACTTGGTGGCAAGAGAGGGGGGCCCCTCCCGGCAAATAGCCTACCGGGTTGTTCTGCCACCCAGAGAGGCAGGCAAGTGATTGCAGAGCTCCCTGATGCAGCTGAATCTTCAGCAAACAAACCATCTGGAGGGGATAAACTAGGCTTTCAAATCTTGAGCTGTGCTGCCAGGTCTGCCACTTGGCTTAAGGGAACAATTGCCCAGTTGTGATTTTCTTCTGAGGTGCTCAGGGGGTTGGAACAGCCATACAGAAAGGCAGTAACGGAAGACAAGCTAATGGGAAAAGGAAAATACATGCCTCCCCTATCATAGTGTATTGACAGGGGCCTCTCTCTGTCTTCTGTATCCCTTTCCTGACAGGGATCATTTTTTGCTGCCGCCTCCTACAGGAAAAGGGGTGGGTTTAAAGAAACGTGGTCTGGAAGACAAGTGGCAAGTTCCATCCCCTAATCTCCCCCTTCTTACTGCTTAGAGGCAACATTTGCACTCTTTGCTTTGCCAGGTATGTCTCTATGTTTGTGGAACAGCATGAACAACTCATGCCTAAAATGGCAGCTGTTCTCAACTATTCCCTGACTGGGTCTTGACTATTTTAGCCATGGAACCTTACTACCCCAGCTTGCTTGCTTTCGAGTTTTTCTGGGCACGCTTTTTTTTTTAACTTATTTATGCTCTCTGGTTTTGCTAGTATGTTTTCAATGTGGTTACAGCCCCTGAACCCCATGTCAATAGGCGGGGCATAAAGAAACAAATCAGAAGATTTTTAAGATTCTTTAAAATTGTTCTATTAAGAATTGTAGGTCATAGTCAATGCTATTACTTACTATTTTCATCACCATAGGTCCTAGGAGCACTAGTCATGCAGTGTTCCCTGTAAGCTGATTGCTTGGGCGGCCACCCAGGAAATATTCAGGTGCCACCCAGATGATTATCAGAGCACCCACAATGGTAGCATGTGTTTCTACTGGTGGTGCACAGCTGCACGTGCCTTGGTACATATAACAAAATTTATTCCATGCATGAATGGAAAAAAATTAGAGGGAACATAGAATACCGGTATTCCATCATGCAAGGCATCATGCAAACACAGAAAAAAAAAAGATGGTTCTTGCCTCAGAGAATTTACTAACGACAATAAAAGGATACAGCCAGACTGAACAGGAGATCTAAGGAAACAATGCAGCATGACTGATTAGCATGATTGGCTGTCATATCAGTGCACCAGCAGCCTAAGCATTGTCAGTTTATTGTATAGGTATCCAGGCAAAGAGTGTTTTAAAGAGGGATTTAAAGTATCTGAAAGGCTGCTTTCAGCTTAAGTATTTAGCCCCATATTGAGTGATCATTGTCAAATATGCCACACTGTGTTCAATCAAACCTCTTTTTGCAGCAGGAAGTGCTGTACTAGAGAGGTCTATTGAAGATCAGAAAACTGATGCCATGTACGGGCCAGAGGTTAGTTCAGTGCCATGTACTCAGAGAGAAAATCCTGCCACTTTCTGCTATCGTCAAGCTGGAATGTAATTATATTCCATTTTTCTTAGGATTTTCCCAAACCCCTTTCCTTTCCAGTGGCACATAGCTGTGTTGTTTTTGTTTCTATTTTTAACAAACAATCCCTGCATTGACTCTCCGGCTGATGTTAATCAATTAGGAAAAGATATTGGAATCGTGTCTGGACTCTCATTTGGTTATGAAACAAACTTTCTAACGGGCACCAACTTGGCTTGACTCAAGTTCCGTTAGAGGCCAGGCACTACTTCGACTGTCACGTGAGTCAGAAATTGAATTCCGTTGTCTTTTCCATATTTGCTAACAATTCGGAGGAATGCTTTGTGGGTTCTGTTTCATCTTATTAAGGATACCCTTCTAAATCACATTAGTGTGGTAGAAATCACTCCCAGATTGCTGGTAAATCAGGCTCCTATGGTGAGTCACATAAGCAGTCGGTTAGCCTTTTACATGGGGTGTAAACAAAAGAATTATAATCAACAATGAGATTTTTATTGGTTTGTAAACTGACTCATTCCCCACTGAGCTTTAAGCATCAATCAAGAGCTATGCCAATATTTAGGACAGCATGACTGTATTTTGGCTTGTAAAAATATCAAGTCTGGAAGCACAGCTGCTGGGGGCAAGTGAGTAGACTCACTAATAATAATGAGACAACTAAACCTTGTTGTAAATCTTTACTAGTTTCTCCCTCCAGCATAATTCCGCCGGGGCTGAGTAAGGACTTCAGGATGTGGTTCATAGACAGGGGCTTTCTAGGTCATGATGGACTAGAATGCCACCAATAGAGATATTTCAGCTGTGAGGTTGCCTAAACTCTAGCAGATGTCAAAAAGGTGGTATAGGAGCTTCCTGACTGAGCCAGCAACAATGGGGCTCGGTCCAGCCTCAGAGGGCTGAAAATGTTAACGCACCTTAGCATTCCTGGGAGGGTGGGCTTGACATTATATATAGCTGCCCGTGTGCTTCTCCAAAACCTGCAGGTTCTTGTCCTCCATGACCCCATCACTGTGCACAGGGCAGGCTTAAGGATTTTGAGAAGGACTGGAGAGAAGTTTATGAAACTCAGTGGGCTCAGTATTCATTCAAAGGTTGGTATGTATACGTGATGAGGGCTGAGGGAAGGTATGGATCTTGAGGTCTTTCCCAGCCTCCTGCTACTGGTCCTGGCCATTGCCAGAAACAAGATGCTGGATTAGATTGACCATTGGTCTCCTGAGGTATGGCAGCGCCTATGTTCCTACAAAGAAATGAGCTCCTTCTTCCTTTTAGCTCTAACAGTATGCGTCAGTCAATTTATGTCTACAAGACTTTCCAGAGAAAAAAGGGCTCTTTCCCCAAATGAAAGGTGATTATGGGGCCACAAAGGTGGCTTGCCAATAAGCACTCATTGGAGAGTCCTCTAATGAATCTCAGCCCAGAACAAACTGAAAGGATCATTTATGACATTTATAGACACCTCACCACCACCAGGAACGTCTATACAGCACTAATCAGGTTGGTTGGTGAGACAAGACCCCAGCTAGCACTTACTGTAACCATCCAAATAAGAACAAGAACATTATTTGGGTTTTGAGGTTGTACCTGCTAATGTGAATGGGATTGTTACTTTACTTTGTTTTAATTTCTCCCATCAGCTATGGCAAATGCTATTTTCTCCCTGCCATTCAGCTGTGCCAAGCACCTCACTCTTTCAGGAGGAACTGGGAAATCTCCTCAGAGTATACATCTGCTGCAAACATTTGCACCTTGGATGATGTAGTTGATCAGAGAGGCTTTGTTGGCAGCTGCATTTTTTTCAGAGAGTGGAATGCTTTTTTGGTCTTTCTGGGAAACATCTGTGGGTGATTTCTTCCTTACTCCCATCCGCACTCGCTACCTTTTGCCCCTGCTCGCTTTCTGGATAGCCCGCTTTCAAATACAAACTGATTCATCTATATGCCAGAAAAATACTTTTGTATGTGTGCCACTACTACTCCAGCTGCAGAACAGAATGCATGCCAGTTACCGGTACTTCAAGGAACCTGCAGTGATTCGTTCCAATGCCTTATACAGTTAAAGGAATGTTAACTAAAACCGAATATCTGAGGGAGAAAGAGGTACTGAAGGTTCTGGATGCTATTTTACGAGTAAAGGATTTCAGGCTTTGACCCACAGAATAAAACACAGCATGACATGAGATAATATAGTGGGTTCTATGAGTTTGGGAACTCTATTACTCCTGTTTTTACACCCTCTCCACCAACGTTCCCTCTAAGCTTTTTCCATCCTTGGGCAGAATTAATTTTGTTATGTGCACTGAGGAATGTGCAGATGTGCACCACCAATAGAAACACATGCTGTCTGCTGTGGGCTCTCTGCTAATCAGCTGGGCGGCCGCTCAAGTGCTCAGCTTACAGGGATCATTGCTCTCTACCATAATCCCTGGAAAAAAGTATTTTAGAGAATTCTTCCAAAAACCAGCCACATTTTGGTGGTATTGCTCACGTTCCTTTCTCTTACTCAATGAGCCCAACTATGTTGGCTGTCGAGTGACAGAAAAATTTGTACCAGCAAATGGTAGAAATTATATTTTGTATACAGCATTTTTTCCTCAAACTCAGGCTGTTGCTGTTTTAAGGCCCAATCTTTCACAAGCCACCTGAGTCAGACACAAACTCTTTGTACTGTTCGCCTGGCATTCCAGCTTCCCACTGGCATGAGATGTTCCTTGCCCAGCCAGCTCATGAAATCGCAAAACTTCAGAACTCCGTAGGACGGCTCATTTGCAGCAGCAGATTTTCTGCGTAGTGAGCCCACGCTAACCAAGTTGCTCAACCCGGAGTGCCATTGCAACATTGAGTGGAACGTTGTCAGTCCTTCCACCAGGGTAGCTTACTTTACAACAGCTGTGGACATCTCTAGCCCAGTAGTCCTAACCTTTTCAGACTACTCAACCCCTGAAACTTGGCCTGCTGCCCAGGGCTGAAACATGTAACTTGGCTTCACCTGGCCCCTGTGGTATTGGACTCTGGCCAGTTGGCCTGCTTGTCACTCCCCAATACTGGCCCCACACTTGCGACCCCCTGAACCCATCCTGTAACACCCTTCCCCAACCATTCCCACAAGAAACAAGACCAAGATTAAGCCTATTGTTTACCCGTTGCTCGGGTCCTTAAGGAGGAGCTCAGGGCAGGGGGCGGGGAGTGTGGGAGGTGCAAGAGTCAGTGCACGGGGGGTGAGGAGAGATTCTGGGCAGTGGACTGAGTGTGTGTATGTGTGCGCGTGTATTGGGGGAGGGTGCGGAGGCTAAACGCCCCCTCCAAGATTCATACCAGGGCTGCTTGCTCTTCCCCTTCCTGTCCCTGTCAGGCAGCGAGAGCTAAGTACACAGCTTCTCTGCCCCCTGCACTCCCCAGCCAGAGTGAGGAATGCAGCAAACTCTGCACTTTCCCTTCATTCCCTGACAGTGACAAAGGGAAACAACCAGCAATGTCCCTGTACAATTCTGGAGAGAGCTTCAGCCTCCTCTGTCCTCCATAAAGGGCTCCTGGGGAGTGGGAGGCTGAGATGGGGCTATCCCAGATGGGAGGGGCACCCCATCCAGCCCCTTTCATCTGCCTGGCGATTGTCTCTTTTCAGTATGGTTTTGTGAGCAGCAATCCCATTCCAGGCACATCCCATTTGTCTGGCACAACCATACTCCTACGTTGCTTTTAGTTATAAGAGGAAGCTGTGTGCCGAATTTGGTGCTCCCAGCTCTTACCGTTTAGGAGGAATTCTTCAGACAGACAAACTTTCTCAAATGTATAGTAGGTCTGTTGAAGAAAACAAATGCCAAATAATTAGCAATAAAATGTTGTGTCTTCTGGGTGCTTAGATATTCTGTTCTTGCTTTCCTCTTTGAAATCCTGTGTAGACGTTGTTCTCTCACTTAATGGCCGTGTACTGGTCTCAGGCTGGAGGGAGGCCAAGCTGCCTCACTGCTCTGCGTCCAGACTAGTTGGGAGGTCTGTGAAGCCCAGCTACAGGGCTGGCCTGCAGCAGTCTAGGGGCTCTGGCCTATGGCCTGGCCAGATAATAGCTTGCAGGTCCTGGCCCTAGCGCAGAGCAAGACAGTCAAAGGTCCTGGGGTTCAGGCCAATGCTCTGGCTGAGCAGCAGTTCACAGGCCTTCTTTGGGCCAAGCAATAGTTCAATGCCCCAGCCCTGGTGCAGGGCAGACAACAAGCAAACAGTTAAGGGCTCAAACCTTTCTGAGCAGCAGTGTATAGGGCAAGGCCTTGGTCAGTTTACAAACAACAATCGAAGCAGTTTACGGGCTCAGGCCTGGCAGCAGGGCTGAGTGGAGATCGGTCCTCCTTTCTCTGGTGGAGAGCTGACAAGTGCAGGGGATTTACCCCAACAGGCGGAAACCTGCCACCCAAGGTGAGGGGTGGCGGGGCAGGGGAGGACGCAGGCCCACCCACTCCACTGCATCCCAGCCCAGGGCCCTAACCATTGCAGCGTGGGCTGCCACTGGGTCAGTGGGGATCCTGGCTGCAACATGCCGACCAGGTCACTAGGTCAGCAGGGATCCTGACTGCAATGCATCTCCGGTTGAATTCCATGTCCTCGGCTGACGCAGTGTTGGCTATCCCTGGCCCGCTTCCTAGTTTCCCCTGGGACCCTGCCTGCCTCAGCCTCTGCTCCTCGGGGCCTGCTGGGGGCGATGGTGCTGGCAGCGTGTCCATGAGCTCCGGGTCTGGCTCAGTCAGTGGTCCAGGCAGCGCAGGCCAATCTCCTGGGTTCGGAAGCAGCCCTGGCTGTCCAGGCCAGTCTTCAGGGCCTGTCAATGACCGTGGCAGCCCTGGCCAGTCTTCAGGCCCAGCAGGGGCCCTGGCGGTCCAGGCCAGTTCTCCGTTCTCGGGCAGGGTAGCCGGGCCTTCCTTCTTGGGAGCTCGAGTGGAACGTCTGACTGGCTCAGCCGCTGGCCTCCAACACCTCCAAGGCCCTCCTTTTATGCTTCCAGCCCTGCCTTTCTGCTTCCTGTGGGTGGGGCTGGATTGCTCTGGCACCGCTCACCAGGCGTCTTAGGGAGTGTTTCCCCTTCCGGGTCCGAGGGAGGCCAGACTGCCTCACTACAGGCCCCTAAGTCCAAGGAAATATATTTTATGCCTCACTTAACTCATAGGACCAGCTGAGAGTTTGTCATAATCAACTTCTCCATGACTTGCTTATGAATCTGAGATCCTCCATTGCTTTCCAACTGATCTTATTTATGTTCATCTCTTTATCCATTGTGAATACAATTATAAATTATTAGATCGTTCATAAGCACAATTCAGCTTTTGTTTTACATGTGGTTTCATTGTTGCTGTTTTGGTGAGAGCATCTATGCTGCGCCAGTTGTCTTTCCATGCTGAAGAGCTGGGAGGTGGCCTAAGCCCCGTTGGTTTCTGTTGGGTACCAGATATGCACCTAGGACCAGATTACCTAGGGGGCGGGGGCATTATGACAAGGCTGGGCACTTTGGTCTCGAGCCATCTCTAATGAGAAGCATGTGTTGTACTTACGGAGGAGGAGCTGCAAGAACTTTTGCTAAGAAGCTCACATTACACTACGCTAGGAGTAGACCTACAGTTATTTGCACCCATCTTGAATTTCTGGTCATGATTTCAGTTTGCCTGTGTAAGAAAAGAGGAAGTGAAGGTGGACGTCGGGAGGTCTCTTTCTGGTTAGCTAAAATGTCTTCCTCCCCCAACCCTTTTACAGACCTGCCATTCAAGTTAGCCTCTCAGAAGCTGGTGCCCCAATGGCAGCATTGTGCCTTGGTCAGTACTCTGGTAGCCATGCTGCTCCTGGCAAGCTTGAAGTGTCCGTGTTATGTGCTAACAGAGTGACAGTGTAGGAGAGCCAGCCAGAGGGTGAGTTGACAGCCCTGCAGGAGCTATTAGAAGCCAGCTGTACCTTCTGGTGAATCACCATTTGAATTAAGTTTTTTAAACTAATGACTGTGGTTTTGTGATGGTAAAGTCACTCCTCAGGAAAGTCATCTTCAGCAGCAAATTTTCCATGTGGTAATCCCATGTTGGCTAGGATAATTAACAAAGAGTTGCTGTGGGCTAGATTGTGGCTGCACACAAGGCCAGGATGGGAAAGGACACAGAAAACATTTCCTTCTCATACCTATGCATGGAGGCTAGTCACAATCTTGTGCAAGGTAGGCAGGAGATCAAGGCTTGCCAGGACCCTAAGGGTATGTCTACACTTGCTCCCTAGTTGGAGCAGCAGCCTGGCTGTCAGGCCAGTCTTCAGGGCCTGTCAATGACTGGCCAGCCTGGCAGTCTTCCAGGCCAGCAGAGGCCCTGGCAGTCCAGGCCAGTTCTCCGTTCTCGGGCAGGGTAGCCGGGCCTTCCTTCTTGGGAGCTCCGAGTGGAGCGTCCTGACTGAAGCTCCAGCCGCTGGCCTCCAACACCTCCAGGCCCTCCTTTTATACTTCAGCCCTGCCTTTCTGCCTTCCTGTGACTAGAGAGCAAGTGTAGACGTATCCTAATATCCCAAAAAGAACCAAAGAGGACTTGGTGGTTCACCTTTTCAGTCATGGATTTTAAAGAGCTGCACATTATGCAGGTTACTGGCAGCCAATAGCAGATGTTGAAGTGGTGAGTTAGCTTTTTGATTGTATCTCTTACTACATAGGTACTGATGTTGGTATGAAATGTCCATTTAGAGAAACTGAAATCTATAAAAATGGAGCAACTTAAGTTACTGTGGCGTTTTGACTGGCTGTGCAATTTCTCTTCTGCTAGAGAAAGAAAGTGGCTGGTGTAAATAATTGTACACATTTTCTATGATGACTGAGTGGGTGCATTGACAAAACAGATAGTTTTTCCTCCCCTAATCACTTCATCTGTTATGTGTAACAGTCTGAGAAGAGCAAGAATGTTTCCAAAAGTCTCAAAAATAATGTCATGCCTGTTGCACCAAGATCTATCCCGGTGTAGCCTGCTAAGATATATCTTTCCTATCTTATCCCTTTCTTGATATACTTTTATAGCAAACCAGTAATGCAAGGCCTACAGGACTTAATTTATCCTGTATGAATTAGCTTTAGCAATAGTATTGTGATAAAGTATAGGGTTAAATCATTTTTCTTGTTATTTTTTGAGATATGTATTGTGTAAGAATTAAGCAAGACCTTTGTGGCAAAACTTATAGTTAGGCCTTCGGACAGATGGGCCATGACTCAATATTGCATGAGTATAGGTAAGTTCAAAACTGCAGAACCCAGCAAAACTCAAGAGAACAGATTTCCTGGTTCATAACTGCAAGATTTCCCATCTTTTCCATGTTCCGGGAATCGGTCCAAGGAGATGTCAAGTGGTTCTCCTCTACATATTCATAGACCTGCCCCCATATCTTTCCCAACCAGCAGCAGGTACCCACAGAAATCTCAGGGTGCAAAGTCTGGCGCCAGAAAGGGGATAAAGGCCTAGAAATTAAGGAAGTCAGGGCTGTTGTGGCTGCTGCTGCTGCTGCTAAATCCCACTCTGGAGCTTTAAAGGCTTAAAGTTTTGGTTCACTCATTGATTTTTCTTCCTTCTGCCAATTTGCCTTGTGTTAGTAGGATGTGTTATATATGTTCGTGACTGTTTACAGCAATGCCTATGATCTGAGCAATGGCTGCTCTGTTATCTCTGTGAAGATTTTTAGCACATCTGCTATGCATTTGTGCATGACAAGACTGATGATTCCCCAGGGAAGAACTGGCTGGGGCATAGATGATGGCAGACCAGGGGGAAAAAAGCAGCATTTGGCACATTCCAAATCCAAGCAGTCCTCATCTGCGGATGACGGTGTCATTCAGAAATGATTTACATAGTCACTCCTGCCCTGAATGGTGGTGTCTGTTCTCAATATGCTGTTTGGCTTGTAAAACTTGGATGAAGCCTAAGTAATTAACCATACTGTGTGTTCTAAAACATGCTTAAGAACACAAATGCAGAGAAACAGCCCTTTCCTCATGTTCTACACGCTCGAAGCCAGACGTGGTGAGTAACATTGTCTTTTGACCTGGGTGTGAAGAGTTCAAACTTGAACTCCTAAAAATGATAAAAGTTTATTTCCATGAGAGAATGAAAATTAGGATGGAACCATTATTAGGTTTATATATCTTCCAGTCAGTGCTTGGGGAGGAGGACTGTTTTGACTCTCCTTCCCATCTTTGGTATTCCCCAAACTGGTGTGGTCATGTGTCTCCTCCCCCGGATCCAAATGCACTTCAATGAGATCAGAAGACTAGTTCATTTTCTTTCTTTCTCTCCATGTTACAGAGTGTGAGAATAGCTCATTGGGTAACCAGACATGACTAGCCAGATCCCTTATTGGTTTAGATCAGTATAGTTCCATTGGCTTTAGCTAATTAACTAAGGCCTTGTCTACACACAGATTATATATTGATTGGAGTAATGTTAACAGTATATGTGTACAGGTACAACCCCCACAGTGTGGACACAATATACGATAGAAAGATATGGGTATAAGCTGTGCTGATTTAACTGCATCCACATGGAGGGCAATGGGTTGTATTGCTTTAACCATAGCTGTATCCATGCAGCAAGGCCTTGTCTACATTTAAAAAAAAAAATATACGCTGCTGCCGTAATCAGTCTTCCAGAGTTTGATTTAGCGAGTCTAGTTAAGACTCGCAAAATCGAACTCAGAGAGCACCCCTCCTGGCATCCAGTACTCCTCCTTTTCCGAGGAGTAAGGGAAGCTGATGGGAGCATTTGCGTAGAATACATAGCTGGAGTTGCATGCCGTAAGCCGAGCTGCCAGGTCTAGTGTAGACATGGCCTTAGAGCATTTAACAGTTAAAGTCCATAGGGTGTACAGTTTGGGCGTGTATTTGGTTTCTTAGGTCTTCCACAGGCTGTAATCCATATCCTTTGCACACCCTGACTAAACTTTTCTTTCCCAAATTATCAGGGCTTGACAAATAATGTAATCTACTCGCCCGTGGTGAGTAGATTACAACCTGGAAGAGCGGCGCAGAGCGCAGAACCGCGCGGCTGGCGAGCGGGGCTAGCCGCCGCTTGACGAGCCCTGAAAATTACTAATTATGGGCAGGGCCGGATTAAGGGGGGGCTAGCCGGGCAGCTGCCCGGGGCACCAACCTATGGGGGCGCCTGATTGAAGTGGTAAGGGGTGCCGCATGCCCGGGGGCGGGGCCACGCACGCGCACGCCCGGGGCCGGGCTGCACCTGCGCCTGCTGCCCGGGGCAACTATGGCTCGGTCTGGCACTGATTATGGGTACATCTACACAGCAGTGTTATTTCAGAATAACTGATGTTATTTCAAGATAACAAAGTGTGCATCTACACAGCAAGCCGTTATTTCAAAATAACTTTGAGATGGAGGACTTCTTGCTCTGACTCCTGTAACGCTCATTTCACGAGGAGTAAGGGAAATTGAAGGAAGAGTGTTCTTCCTTCGACTTCTTGCTGTATAGACAGCGCCAAAAGCTGAATTAAGCCATTTCAACTTCAGCTATGCAATTAAGGTAGCTGAAGTTATGTATCTTCATTCGACTTTTGCCCTGCTGTGTGGACATGCCCTATGGGTCCAGTTCAGTTCCATGAGAAACGTTCCCCATGCAAGTATTCTCACTACCTTCACTAGGGCTAGTCACACACGTAAATGTGAATGAAGTATTTGCAGAATCATACTCTGTGATGTCATGGGGTAAAGTTGAGCATGACCTGGCTGCAAGAGAAGGATAGTCAAACACAAGAAAAAGCCATAAGTAAAATCTCCTGTTTCCCAAAAGAAAAATATGGCCTTGAACTAAATTTGGAGCATTCTAGAAAGCTACTGAATTCTGTTAGTTTCTGCAGAACAAAACTGGAAAACAAAGTTAGATTTCTGCAAAGACACCAAATACAATGACTTAGGTTTTTTTTCCAGACTTTCCATTCTATCCTTGCTGCAGTATCAAGTTTCTGTATGTTTTTCAACTCTGAAACAATTGTCTGCTCTTATCAGCATTTGAGTGGAAAGACTCATTAAAGCTCTGATACGTTATCTTAAACTCTTCCTTCCATGTATGTGAACTTGAACTTTTCATAGCTGCTTTGATAAACTTTTCAACAGGGTTTAAACTACTAACAAAGGATCACATTCCCCTCTCCATTCAAATCTATTCATCTTGCATTAATGATTAGGACCCTACCAAATTCACAGCTGTGAAAAACACCTCACGGACCGTGAAATCTGGTCTCTTCTGTGACGTTTGGCAGTTGTAGGGGTTCATGGTATTGCCACCCCTTACTTCTGTGCTGTCTTTGGAGCAGTGGCTGCTGGCAGGGCGTCCACCTCCGAAAGCAGTGCTGACTCCAGCAGCAGCTCACAAGTGAGGGTGGCATGGTGTGGGGAGGAAATCACTTTTTGAAGGGAGGCAGGGACGGCACTATGTGTGGGCATCATGGTTGGGTGGGCACTTTGGTCAGCCACCACCACCCAGGCAGCCCCAGGACTCTTTAATACCCAAGAACTTTGGAGTAGCAGGGCTGGGGATTCTCTGGCTAGGGGTGCCTACAATGTGCCAGGCTCCAATTACTAGCCCTGGCTGGGCTGTCGAGGGATGTAATTTCCTCTTGCCCTGCACAGGACACTTTCCAGCTCTCAGTGTCTGAAGTCAGCGTCACCACCACCAGCAGAGCAAAAGGGTGGCAATACAACAACTGCCCGACAATAGTCTTGCATGTCCTCACATCCCTTTTTGTGTAAGGGCCTCCGCAGCTACAACACTGTGAAATCTCAGATTTAAATACCTGAAACTGTGAAATTTAAGATTTTAAAAACTACGTGACTGTGAAATTTACCAAAACGGACTATGAATTTGGTAGTCCCCTATTAAGGATGTACTGTATCTGCATAAAGAAATTGTGCCTTCATCCACACTGCTCTTCATGTTGTTTAAATAGCTACTGCCAGATAGTCTGGCTCCAAATCTTTGGTTTTGTTACATTATAAACTAATATTTTAATTATTTTTTAATTTTTAAAACTCAGAAAAATTGTTTATTTTAAAACATTTGTGCTATGGTGGCAACCTAAACTGTAGGGTCTGTTGGAAAAAGTATAGTGTTTGTGAAACTGATTGGAAATGCAGGACATTTTAGTTTTGTGATTCTAGATGAGCAAAATGCCAACATAGTATAAATGGCAATAAGTAAAGAAATAGAATAAATTAAGGTTCTTTCAGCTTCACTAATTTTAGATTTTCTTATTAAAACAAATTAGAATTATTAAAATGTTTTTCCAGCATTTCACTATCCTTTTACAATTGTACCTGTAATGCAGAATGGTTTAGTAGTAAACATATTATCATCTTATTGTATGAAGTTTCATGTACTTTTTTGATCACTGCTTTCACTGCACTACTATGTGACTGACCCCTCTCTGATATTTTATGTACTTTTTACAAAACAGTGACATTGTCAGTCTTCATCTTTGTCACCAAAGAACAATCCCAGAAAGGGCAGCTGAGAATACAAAAAACTTGGCTAATTTCATACATAATAGAGAAGTTACAGATCAATATGTACTGGCCAATGAGAAAACGTATATTCAGTAAGATCTTCTTTCCTAACTGCTTCTGGCTATACTGTTCTCAAGATTGGTCATCAGCAGGGCTCGACAATAAGAGTGTGGCATGGTGTCGAGGAGGAAATCACTTTTGAAGGGAGGCAGGGAGCGGCACTGTGTGTGGGCATCATGGTTGGGTGGAGCACTTTGGTCAGCCACACACCCAGGCACCAGCCCCAGGACTCTTTAATACCAAGAACTTTGGAGAGCAGGGCTCACGCGGCTCAGCGAGCCCTGGTCATCAGTATACTGTTTCAGATCGATGTGTTCTATTCACCTTTTGCCATCTGATGCAATTGATTTTTGGAAGAGAAATGAATAAGTGATGGTAACTACAGCATTGAAAGTACATTTCATGACAGCCGTCATTTCAAGTCTCTGGCTCAGACCACTAGTTCCTATGTTGAAACAATAACACACGTGAGAGATAATTACCAAGAAGACTCAGATTTTTATTTCAAGTCAAGCTTGGTAATTGGAGAGTAATTGTATGGAGTATGTTCCAACATAGTACCTGCAGGCAGCTTTTTGTTCAACTTACAAAATTATATTTCATTTGGATACATTTCAAATCTCTTAAAATAGAAGGAGAACTAAGCCAGAAGACCGGTTGACACCAGGGGAAAGAAGGCATTGATTTAAGAAGGAATTGTATCCTGCATGCTTCAGGCAGTTCATTGAACTGTTTTCTTATTAAATTATTATTTACTAATATGATTGTGTGTTTGGTGCACATTTGTAAGAGGTGCACATCTGGCCCAAGCATCTTCCATGAGTGAGTCACATGTTTGCCACCTCCTACTCCGACTTCTCGCATGGTTTGTAGCGAGTTTAGCCTACCCACAAAGATATTTTAAACCTCTTGCTGATGAGACCATGTGTTTCCATAAGTGGTGGTGCATGTGGAAGGTACAAGTTAAACTGTGACATCTTTGTGATAGTCAACTGTTTGTTCTCATATAAATCTGTATGGTGGTTGGTGTAAATGAGGACCCAATCTTGAGGTTGCTACTTCAGTATAAATATTATATAAAGTTAATAAAACCCCTAGTTTTAATCAGGGTGCTTTTCTGTATAAAACAGGAGACCATTAAAAAGCAGCAAAAGTTTCAAAAGGCAACATACACTTGAACAACAAAGGGTTTTGTTTAGACTGTAATGTCAAGACAAAGGCCTGGTCTACACTATGGGAGAAAGTCGACCTAAAACATGCAAGTCCAGCTACGAGAATAGCGTAGCTGGAGTTGACATACCATTGGTCGAATTTCTGCCGAGTCCCCACTGTGGCAGGTCAATGGGAGAAATTGTCCTTTTTTTCTCACAACCCAGTGGGGTTCTGAAGTTGACGGGAATGCCATCAATGGTCAATTTAGCATGTCCTTACTAGATCCGCTAAATCAAACCCCAGGAGATTGCTCTTGGAAGCATTGATTTCAGGTTGAATGAGGACACTCATTCTTGTAACTTGCAAACTGCTCTTGACCATGGAGTTACCTTCTTGTGATAATGTCCTGTGGTACCTTATAGACTAACAGATTTATTGGAGCATAAGCTTTCGTGGGCAAAGACCCACTTCGTCAGATGCAGATTCAGACTAACACGGCTACCCCTCTGATACTTCTTGTGATAGATATTTATGTGAGTAACTTCCTGATTAATTGAATTAGAATATGCCCATATTAAAAGTCAGGGCATCTTAACTAAGTATGCTGGCATGTCAGAATGGCTGCTAGACCTGGGAGCATGTGGGAAGGAACTCTGAATTCGGCCTCTGATTTGTTTTTGAGGTTTGCTAAACACCAGCTCTTAGGAGCTCAGTCATCTGGACTTGGATTTGAAGGCAACAATCTCCTAGACATCAGACGTAGTACCATCTGGGACACTGGACATGAACAGACTGTCCTGAACCCTCTGCTGTGTGCAGTGTTAAGATGCTTTTGAGTGAGGCTGCAGACTTGTTTCTGAGGACCAAGACCAGCCTTGGGTCAATTATAAAGAAGACCTACTATTCCTGTGTTAGAAATCTATAGTGAACTCCACCCTCCTCCCCCTTTATACCAAGTGTTAGGGTTGTGTGTGGCATTTCGGCTGAATTCCATGCAGCTGAAGCACCTATCTTCCCTCATCCATTAAGTTTAAGGGAAAGAAAATCTCTGTGCAAAGAGACAGTGTCTGATGTAGAGTCCTTGGAGCGTGTAGAAAATACAGATTAATATTCATTAGTGACTCGGTCAGAAAAGGTCATCAGTGTCAAGAAACCACCAGCTCTGATGCGTTGGGAGGAAATGAAGCACTGCTAAGGACTGACTTCCGCAGGAGTTGAGGGCACTCAGTACCTTTTTAGGAGGCACTCCGCATCTTGCAGGATTCAGTTCCTAGCCTGCAGTTCATCAAAACTTTTTTTTGTGCACGTGTTTAAGTCCCGTTGAAGTCAATGAGACTTAAGCACGTGCTTTGTGGCATAGGAATGAATTGCTGACTCAGGGACTTAATGAGCAGCTCCATTTCCTAAGTGTGTGTAAAACCAAAGCAATGGCATTTTGTCACTAAACACCCCCACTAAATGCCATCTTCAGATGGCAACCATGAACTAAGGATCTCTTCAAAATCTGATTTAGTTAAAGTTCTTCTATATTTCCTGATGGTAATTTAAAAAAAATGTGTGAGAGATGGGTGAGTGGGGAGAGTGTCAGAATTCTAATATGGATCAAAAGAGGTTTCTTTTAAAACAAAGTGTGTGCGTGTGTGTAGATGATGCACAGACTTTGGTGAAAAATCTCATGCTGTTGTTTTATTTCCTAGTTCTACGGCCATGATTGTGCTGGCATCAGGTCACAGAGGATGAAAAATTAAAAGTCAGATGCAGTTGTATTACTTTGACGTTATTCATAAATAGCATTGGCTTGCAGTTGAGTGTGATTGAATCATTTTAACGTTTAAAAAAGAAACCCACCTTCAACCTTAGCTAATCCAAGTAGGATTTTTTTCAAAAGGGAGAGTTTTTAAGAGCTGTAATCATTCGGGTTCTTAATTTTAAAAAAATAAAGGAAAAAGAAGCAAAACTTGGAGCAATTTACTAACCACCACGGTCATCCTAGAGCAGGGCTACTCAACGTATGGCCCACGGCCTGTTTGTTTGCGGCCTGCGGTGAAGTTTGGGTTTACACGGGGCTCAAAACGTGGCCCACGGGCAGGATCCTTGGCTGCCACAATGGCAATGCATCTCCCAGGCGGGGTGAGCATTGAACAATGGAAGCAGAGGGGCTGGCTGGGACAGACGGGTACAGGGTGTTGGCGTTTCTATCCCCAAGGGAGTAGGTGCCGGGAGTGCTGGAGCATTGTGGGAAGTGCTGGCTGCTTAGCCGTGTGGGCAGAGCCTGAAAGGTGCTGACTGACTCACACTGGCCACGTTTGGGTCCGGCGCCATGGCTTAATTTTTGTATTCATGACCATCAGTGTGAAAGAAGCTATTTGCATATATATTTGAATGCACATGCAACCACACTTAAGTTGCGGCCCTCGGCATGTGCTGTCAGTATCCGTGGTGGCCCCCGGGGCTTCCAAAATTGAGTAGCCCTGTCCTAGAAAGTTTATATACTTATAAGAAATGGTAATAGATGGAGGATAGCTTTATGCCATGCGGAAGATTTGAAACAGGACGAAAGAAGTGTCCTGCAAGTGAGGCATGGGTATAGTGCATTTTTCTGTCACCATAGCTAAACGCTGGTTGTGTGGTAAAATTTATGTATTGAACTGTGTAAACAGCCATCCTTAAAATTGCTGTCTAGAAACCAGCTGTGTAAACATTTAAATGCATTTTTTTCTTCTGATTATTATTCGGTTCCCCCATTTGCATTCACTTCTCTTTAGTAAATGAGTTCTCCCTGCGGCCTTATGTAGTAGAATCATACTGCATAGGCCAAGCTACAAAGCTAAAAGAAAGGAGGAGGAACATAAGACGCTTGACTTCATTGTATTTCTCGCTAGAAAACAGATTGTCTCACTACTTCACCCACAAAGCTTTCGTGGTCACGTCCAAGCGGCATTTCTCTCTGGCTCTAACTTCATTGACTCTTCGGTAGCTGGCAGAGATGGCACACGTTCTACTGAGAGATCCATCCTGAGCCAAATAGCAGAATTTCTGCGGGTAGAGATGGGAAAGTCTCCTCCGATCCCATTCCCAGAACCGGGATTATTCCCTATGGTAGGGTTTTTTCTGTGCTTTGTTCAGACTGGTTTAAGTATTCCAGTCGTAAGACTCAAGCTGCTTCTTTGGGAAGAATATTCTTCTGTCCAGTATATGGTCATTAGCACTGTAAAAAGTCCAATAGCATGAGACAATCTGTACCACCTTTGGCTTCAATCCTACTGCTACTGAAAAATGTGGGAATTGTGCTGTTGACTTCAAGCATAACAGGATCCTCCACTCAAACCTTCCGAGTACAAAGTTTATATTAAGCGGACCTGTCTCTTTTGCACTAAGTGTGCAGGTACTTTTGTTTCTAAACTGCTGGAATAAATTGTAAGGTATTCAAGACAAGTATGGCTTTATATACCCAAATTAGGGATGTTAAATTTAGTTTAATCGACTAGAATAGATGAATTTTCCATTGACTAGTCGATTAGTCAATAAGCGGGGAGCTGCGCTGCGGCTCTGCCTTTTAAAAAGATTAAATATTTAAATATATTTAAAGTGCAGCAGAAGGAACCCAGCACGAGCCGGGACACCTGATTCCCAGCTCGCGCAGTGTCTCCCCCACTACCAGCCTTTTAAATGTATTAAGAGCTGGCAGGCTCTTAATATATTTAAAAGGCTAAAGTGCAGCAGGAGGGACTCAGTGCGAGTCGGGAATCACCTGTCCTGCCTCGCGCTGGGTCCCCCCTGCTGCGCTTTAGCCTTTTAATTGTATTAAGAGCCTTTGGCTCTTATTATATTTAAAAAGTAGAGGCACGTCTGGGACTAGGCATGAGCCAGGAATCTACTGATTTCCAGCTTGTGCCTGGTCCCCGCTACCCCCCCTGCCCCCTGCTGAGACGGTGCTTGGGGGAGCTGGCTTTTAAGTTGGCTCTCCCCAGCACTGGCTCCTGCACCCCCACTATTGCTGCCTCTGATAGTGGCAGCAAGGGCGGGGGAAGCAACTAATCGACTATCCAATAAATTTTTGCTTATCGGATAGTCGACTAGTCGCTTACATCCCTAATCCAAATATAAGCCCGAAGTGCGGAAATCTCTAAACTTCGTTTTCCTATTTTGCAGAGAGAGGTATTGTTTCCTTATTAGCAAGTGGTTTTGGATGTGTCGCTTAGTCATTAAGTATCTATTAACTTTGGTTGTTGGTAGTAATGGGCCGAGAAAACAAAGCACATACAGAAATTTGCTCCAGCAATGTAGTAATTTACACATCAGAATAAACCAATGGTTTACATAGCCTATCCTGCCTCTACAGCAGTATATACTTGATGCTTCTGCAGGAGGTGGGAGGACACTCTCTACAATACTAGAACAAGTGCTCAGTATGAAGGAAACTGCTGCCTGACCCCCAGCTGGTGATCAGTTTATCCCCTGGAGCATGAGGACTAATAACATTTGTCTTTTTTACACTAGCCAGTTTATCTGGATTGGCTATTTTTCTTCATATGTATCTAATCTGCAGGATTTTAAAAAAGCCCTGCCTAACGTTGGAGCCAAATGTTTATTTATTAAGTCTAGATTAGTAATGTAGTGGTTACATATTCCTGGCCAGGATCTTGTGCTCAATCGCATATGTCAACCCTACTTAATTTTTTTTTTTCAGAACTGAACATATTTCATTCCCTCCAGGCCACCAATTAGCCTTATTGTTCACTTACATGCTATTTTGAACATCTGAATGCCTTTAAACTTGGTGACCACTTTAGTTCACAGTATCTGAGTAGGCATGACATAGGTCACCCCTCCCCGAACTGGGCTCCATTGAACACTTCCGCTTTATTAATGACTGACTGATGCTCTTTTCACTAAAGAACAAAAAATGGATGAATTCATCCAACTTCTTAATCTGTAATATCCTAAAGCAGTTTGCACTTCTGATCTAATATAGGAAGCATGATTTTCATAACTATAAAATAATTGTAGAAAGATTGAAGCCATTGTGTTTTTCTTGCAAATCCAGTTGTTTTGTTAAATCTGTAATCTTACAAACAAAATTCTTCTTAAGAAAAATCAGTAACAGATAGATGCATGTGCTTTGCCTGTTACATTTCTTGCATACCCTGATGATTTAGGAGTTCGTATGTTGAAGAAACAAAAGTTCCCATAACATAGATCTTAAAATCTGTATTTTCTTTGGTACATTTTCAGTTTCAATATCAAATCTAGAGGTTATGAAAGAGACTGTTGGCATAACAATGTACTACATCATGTTAAGACATAGTCTGATTCAGTGATGACTAGGGCTGTCTACTAATCACAGTTAACTCACACGATTAACTCAAAAAATTAATTATGATTAATTGCTCTGTTAAACAATAAACTAACCACTGAAATTTAATAAGTATTTGAATGTTTTTCTTCATTTTCAATATTATTTCAGTTGTAACACAGAATACAAAATATACAGTGTTCACTTTATATTATTTGATTAACATTTTTGCAGTGTATATATCTGCAAACAAAAGAAATAGTATTTTTCAAATCACCTCCATATAAGTACTGAAGTGCAATTTCTTTACCATGAAAGTGTAATGTACAAATGTAGATTTTTTTGTGACATAACTGCACTCAAACAAAACAATGTAAAACTTTAGAGTCTATAAGTCTACTCAGACCTACTTCTTGTTCAGCCAATTGCTAAGACAAAGAAAAACAAGTTTGTTTACATTGACGGGAGGTACTGCTGCCTGCTTCTTATTTACGATGTCACCAGAAAGTGAGAACAAGTGTTTGCATGGCACGTTTGTAGCCAGAATTGCAACGTGTTTGTGTGCCAGATGTGCTGAATGTTGGTATTCCCCTTTATGCTTCAGCCACCATTACAGAGGATATGCTTCCATGCTGATGATGCTCTTTTTAAAAAAAAGCAAAAAAGCATTAAATTTGTGACCAAACTCCTTGAGGGAGAATCATGTTTCTCCTGCGCTGTTTTACCCACATTCTGCCATATATTTAATGTTCTAGCAAACTCGGATGATGACCCAGCGCATGCTTGTTTTAAAAACCCCTTTTCACAGCAGATTTGACAAAATGCAAAAAAAAAAAATGAATGTGAGATTTCTCAAGATAGCTACAGCACTCAACCCAGCTTCCGTGCCTTCCAAAATCTGAGAATGATGAGGTATGGAGCATGTTTTCTGAAGTCTTAGAAGAGCAACACTCTGATGCGGAAACTACAACCAGAATCACCAAAAAAGAAAATCAACCTTCTGCTGGTGGCATCTGACTCAGAATTGTAGAATTATAGAACACTAGAATTGGAAGAGACTTCAAGAGGTCATCAAGTCCAGTCCCCTGTTCTTACAGCAGGACCAAGCACCATCTAGATCACGGATAAGCAATAACTTTTGGTGGAGGGCCACTCCAAGAAAGTGGTCAAGGGCCGCACTTTTCTGTGGAGAGAGATGCAGAAGAGTGCATGGGGTAAGGGACTGGGGTGCAGGAGATGGTGTGAGGTCTGAGAGGGAGTTTGGGTGAAGGAGGGAGTTGTGACCTGGGTCAGGGGATTGGGGCGTAGGGTCAGGGAGGGGCTAGGGATGCAGGAGAGGATTCTGGCTTGGGGGAGGGATGGAGGAGGGGTTACAGGATCTGGGAGGGAGTTGTGACCTAGGGCAGGGGGGCGGGGTGCAGAGGGTTTGGATGGTGACCTGGGGGAGGAAGTTGGGATGTGGGAAAGGCAGAGGTGTCCGAGGCAAGCTTTGTTGGGTAGACACTTACTTAAGAATCTCCTGGCCAGCAGCCCAAGGCAGGCTGACCTCCCTGCCTGCTGCAGCCCCAAATTGATTAAAACTGCAGGCTGCTCCCTCCATGTGGCTCTCCACTCCAGGAGGAGGGAAAGGCTTCAACTGCCCAAGTGCTCCAGTCTAATCTCTCAGCTCCTATTGGCTGGTTGTTTCCAGCCAATAGCAGCTGAGAAATTGGCTGGGGAAAATTCCTATTGGCCAGTTGTTTCTGGCCAATAGGAGCTGAGGATTGGGCTGGAGGCGGAGAGATCACACAAAGCTTCCCCCTCCCTCTAGAGCACAGAGGCATAGGAGCAGCCCTGTGCTTGAAACAGCAGCTGCTGCATGCCTGAGGGTCCCAGCAGGGGGGTTCATGGGCCGGATCCGGTGGCTTGGCAAGCCAGATCCAGCCTGCGAGAGGTATTTTGCCTATCCCTGATCTAGATCATCCCTGACTGATGTCTGTTCAACCTGCTCTTAAATACCTCCAGTGTTTAACCTCCCTGATAGTTAGGAAGTTTTCCTAATGTCCAACCTAAACCTCCCTTGCTGCAGTTTAAGCCCATTGAGTATGCAATGCTTTGGCTTGTTATTGAGCAGAACCTGTCATCATCAGGGCTCGACAAATTATACAATCTAGTCGCCCGTGGCGAGTAGATTGTAACCCGGAAGAGCTGGGTTTGGGCGATCTGCGCATGCGCAGAACGATCTGCGCATGCACAGATCGCCAGACAGCGCGGCTGGTGGGCGGGGCTCGCCACGGTTCGGCAAGCCCTGGTCATTATAATAGACCTATATCCTCTGGAATGGTGGTTGAAGCATGAAGGGACATATGAATCTTTAGCACATCTGGCATGTAAATACTTTGCAGAGCCAGCTCCAACAATGCTATGTCAATGCCTCTTCTCACTTTCAGGTGACACTGTAAACAAGAAGCAGGCAGCATTATCTTGTGTGCAAATTGTAACCAAACATGTTTGTCTGAGTGATTGCCTGAACAAGAAGCAGGACTGGGTGGACTTGTAAGCGCTAAAGTTTTACATTTGTTTTATTTTTGAATGCAGGTTTTATTTGTCCATAATTCTATATTTGTAACCTATACTTTCATGGTAAAGAGATTGCACTACAACAATTGAAAAATACAATATTTTTTCTTTACTGTGCAAATATTTGTAATAAAATAAATATAAAGCGAGTACTGTACAGGTCTTTGTATTCCATATTATTGAAATCAATATATTTGAAAATGTGGAAACATCCAAAAATATTTAAAATAAATGGCATTTTTCTTGTTATTTAACAGTGTGATTAATTGCACAGTTGATTTTTTTTTAATTGCTTGACAGTCCTAGTGGTGGCATAAGTACCTATCATTAAATCTCAAACCAAACAAAGACATAAGAAGATAATCAGTCAGATACAGCTGGTGGAATTGAGAAAGGCTTGAAAATACTACAGCTGATATTACATTTATGTACTGCCTTTCATCCTAAAGTACTTTACAAAATTCATACATTCAGTACAGAGATCACTCGCCCATTGCTGAAATGCAATTTGGAATATGGACTAAGGAGAACAAATGTAACAGCTGTTTCACAGTCCAGATTAACGTGACATAGGAAAGTTATGTGAAAAGTGTGTCCCGTTGAAACTGCAAGGGGAATTGTTAGTTGAACCGAATGAAATGACACAACTGGAATTTGGCTGGCATATCAGAGTTCATACGCCAACAGGATTGGGACTGAAATCTGTTCTTAGCATATCCCCATTCCTGCCATGGGACTGAAATCTGTTCTTAGCATATCCCCATTCCTGCCACAGGGTAGACATGTGGTCCCCACAGTGTTATATATGTTACATATTTTGTAAACTCATTACCAAACCAGTGATGGTGATTTAAAAAAGGTATGTAACGGACAGACATAATAAAGCAGAATAATGACAGGGTAATGTAAGAGAAATCCGCAACTGATGCAGTATGGTAGCAGTTTGCTAAAATTATGGCAACCTGATTTGCTGAATGATGACTGGACATTAAAATGGACTTCACCATTTGGCTGAGACTCTAACCAGGTGCTGGGATGTGTTGGGTAGGTATCCTGAGTATTAACTTCTTCAGGTCTCAGCCCAGAATGCTTGTAGTCTTTAGGCAGCTATTAGAGATGAACGAAGAGGGAATCTCCTCTGGCCAGACTAATAGAAAATGTGCAAGAAACATCTCATCTGGAATTTGTAGAATCCATATTTTCCATTTTCTTCCCTTTCTATTAGTACATCTGCTGGCCAGACATTAGAGCAGATTAGGGCTCTGACATAAGGCTTCTGTCAGAGACAAGATTTTTGCATCATGTACATCACTACAGATGAGACTCAGAGATGGATCTCTCTCTAAGTAGGAATTCTGGCAAGTAAACAAAAAGGTGAAATAACTAGGGCTGGTTGAAAATTTTCCATCAGTACTGCTAGTTGATGGAAAATTAAGCTTTCAATTAAACAAAAAAAGTGTCCAAAAAGCTTTCAGTGGAAAAAAAACCCTGACACAGCTTTTTGGCTGAAAACCAAAAAATCAGTATTGTGTGTGGTATTATTTTGGTCTTGGATATCGTTAAGAGAGTGTTAGCTTACCACTTTCACTTCTAATTTAGAGGCATTCAACAAGTGTGTATTTATATTCATGCTTTGCAATCTGTGCTTCTGGTTAATGAACCATTTTTCTCTCTCTTTTTTTTCTTTCTAAAACTGATTAGCTTGGGGATATAGAGAGACTCTCAAAAACATAAATGGCTGACTATTGTTAATCTAAATTTCCCAGGTGTTGCTTACAAATAGACTGTAACAAATGTGGTCACCTTATTATGTATATTTTTGAACAAAAAAATATTTGTAAGTAGCATATATCTGATCGGGGTCATAAAATGGCTCAAAGACTGTTTTAGCTAGGCCAAGGTAATGTCCACCTGGTTAGTGCTTGATAATAAATATGCTTCTGATTTCTGAAGTCACTACCATGTAGTGTAGTCTGCTTACAGCTGATGTAATTGGCTAAAATCCAGCCTCATTTCTCACAGTATCCTTCCACTAACAAGTGGACCTGAAATGTTATAAAGAAGAAAAAATCTCTTTGACACATGTATTAGTCATGTGACATGCCAGGGACACAGTCTCATACCAGAACCTTTCTTTTCTCCCAGGAGGGCATGAATTGGTTTTTGTCCCCTCAAGGTGACTTCCCAACTGTCCTTATGTGTCTTTACAGCTACAATTGAAGAAGCATTAAGGACAGGGATAGAGCAACTTCTTCAGAGGATTTTGCTGATGGATAAATAATTTCTAAATGTGCATGGTCTGGGTGGACAGGGTGTTCTACCCAGAGGGATGAAATTCTCCTACCAAGCTGTTGTATAGTGCAGTCTTTTTCTGTAGTAAATCATGTTGCTCAATAGCAAGGTGCAGTTTGCTTATTGATGGTCTTTAAAAAAAAAAAAAAAAAAAAAAAAAAAACCTCAACCTTTTCCTTATCTGAAATGAAGTCTATTATAGTGTGATCTGCAACAGATGGCATTGCTGGGACTAAAACACGACTAACCCCCAGTGTAAATTAACAGCAAGAAAGGACTATTGGGACTTTGCTTATACAGAATGACTGAAATACAGTATATAGTTATAGGTTGCTGGAATTTCACTTATGCCACGTAGTTATAACTGTTATAAAATGTATTTGTTCTTAGGCAGAAAAACCAAACAACCACTCTGTTGGGAAACTCAGGAAGAAGATTTTTCTGTTACATTTGGGGAGAGTGCTGGAAAGCTAGATACCCTGAGAGTAGGGTTGCCAGATACTTAAAAAAAAAAATTTCGAACATGGCGGGAAAAAATTTGGTTGAGCAAAAAAAAAAAAAGAACAAAAGAAAGAGGCACTGCGCCTTTAAATCCCCATGTACGCCACTCCCCCCCACCTGCCAGACACGGCAGGGGGGAATGTCTCAAGCGGCCTTCCATCCGAGAAAAACAGAAAATACCGGACATTTAATGGTATTTTCTGTTGGGTTTTTTTAACCGGACAGAGGCCACAAATACTGGACCGTCCGGGCCAATATCAGACTCCTGGCAACCCTACTTGAGAGTGATCTAACATGCAAGTCAAGTGCAAGGGATTATCCATTCCAGATACGGTTTAGTTTACTCTTGGGCAGCTGATGTATAGTCAGTGCCCAAAAGCCTATTCAAAGGCTATAATAAAGTGAGTCTTGTTACTGTAGTTGATTGATTTTGCCCAGGATTCTGTTCTCCAGATGCTGTAATATACATGTACTAGGTCTGTTTCTTGTATTCCCCAAAACTGCTGTATAAAGGCTAATATAGGAAATTAGGGGGTTTATTAAATATCTTCTACACTGCAAAAACGGGTAATATCTTTAACTGGATGAGGCCCTTGGGGACCAAACAATGAATGAATAAATAGTCAACATTTTGATTGGTGCTGTCGAAACCAGCCACCTGTTCTGACATTCTTGGAATGCTGCGTCTTGCACAATGGCAAAGATGGTTTTTCCACCCACCGACTCTTCCCACCCACTGGGAGAAGTGCCAGAGGTTCAAACTTTTAAGGGAGAAACATTCAGTGAGGTTGTAGGCAGAGGTGAGGGTTGCTGGGAAAGGCTGAAAGTGACAGAGATTTGATGTCAGAGCGCACAGCATTTGGGTGGGTAGGGCACAAAACAGCACCACTTTGAAAATGGGAACTGTGGGCCTTTCAGAGTGCACACTTAGGTGTGTTTACATGGGGTTTTAAACAAGTGCCAGGGGCACTTCTTCTCTTAGGCTATGTCTATACTCGCGGCTTCTTGCGCAAGTAATATGCAAATGAGGCTAAGCGTGGAATATCGCCGAGCCTCATTTGCATACCTAATGAGCCACCATTTTTTTCAGAAGAGGCTCTTGCACAAGAAGGAGCGTCAACACTGCCCCTTCTTGCTCAAGAAAAACCCTCTTGCGCAATGCTGTTACACCTATTACTTTTCAGGAAGAACGGCATTGCGCAAGAGGTTTTTCTTGCACAAGAAGGGGCAGTGTAGACGCTCCTTCTTGTGCAAGAGCCTCTTCTGAAAAAAATGGTGGCTCATTAGGTATGCAAATGAGGCTCAGCGATATTCCACGCTTAGCCTCATTTGCATATTACTCGGGCAAGAGGCCGCAAGTGTAGACATAGTCTTAGGGTATGTCTAGACTGCACCCCTCTGCCGGCAGAGGGATGCAGATTAGGCTGGGCGAAATTGCTAATGAAAATTTTGGTTAAAATTTTTAACTAGCTGAAGCAGGCCAGGACACAGAGTGTTCACTTCTGCTGTTCTGCATGTTTCACCTGTCCTGTGGATTGGACTGTCAGACTGCACTTTTCATGAGCAATAAAAACATTAGGAAGATGTCAGTGGAAGAGAGGGGAATCAAATATGTGTTTATATATTTCGTAATGCTAACTAATAGAAAACAGATCTGGGCTTATTACACGTAAGTCTCTTATAGCCATTACTCTAAAATGGATGGAACATTTGTACTCCAGCTGAAAAGTATTAGAAATAGTTGATTGACATGGGAAATTGAAATAGATGGGGGGCACAGTGGGAGAAGAGAATGATGACTTTTTAAAGAGCTAGCTCTAAAATTGCTTTTAAAATTACTTAATGGCTTACTGAGGCGAAAACCTGGGGCAAGAAATAATTGTTCATAAATTCCAGGCCACTAGTATAAGGAAAAATCTTACAATGATGGAAATGGAATGGGAATATGAGAGATTTAAAAGAAGAGAAGGTGAAGAGGAGTACTGGGGGATTGTGAAAATATGGCAACTTTTTGTTAGAGAGATTAAAATACTCCAAATAATAGTGTTTCAGAGAGGCTGCATTCCAGGAAAGGTTTTGTTTTGCTTTGTTTAATCAAAGTAGAGAATGCCTTCAGTTTCAATGAGTCACATTAGAGCATGTGTTACTTTCATATAAAATTCTGTCTTCCACCTGCCCTCACTGTCCTCCTCAACAGGGAAAGGTGGTGAAAATGTCCAGCCCCTTTCTGCCTTTTTCAGACATTCAGAGCACAGAATTTAGGAGCCTGGTATCAAAATGGGAGGACAGAGAGTGGCTTTTTGAAAATGTGGTGGGTCTTACGTGCAACTTACACTGAGTTTTGCAAAAGTACATCTGACTCCTTGTGCACTTTTTTTACAGTAGAAATTTTGCTTTGCTTAGAGAAAAATGAGCTATTTGGAAAGTTTCACTGTGTTGTCTTGCTCTTTGATATTGTATGCAAAATTCTTGCAGATTTAACTTTAATATTCCTTGGGGCTGCAAAGCTGTGGGCTTTTTTTATAAATACATGTTGCTGCCAAAATAGACAAATACCTTCTGTGCTAATAAAGACAGGGGAATTGGGCCCTTTTTTCAAGAGCCATGAATGTTTTCATTTTGCATTTGTTACCATTGCATTTCAGTGCTCTATTCTATAAAACTGGGGGTAAAAGGGAGGGACATTATTTCCTTACAAAGTTGTGTCAGGAAGTGATTTTGTTGTGCCTCTCTTTCATCGTGGAAGCAATGGCTGGAGTGTTTCTGAAAAGGTTTATAGGATTATAACATTGTCCACTATAGAGATGGGTCCAAACTGAATACTTAGATTCGCTTCCACCCTCCCTCAGACTTTGGGAGGTTCAGATTCAAATCCAGACTCTGTCTTGGTCCCGTTTCTAATTCCTACACGAATGTATCACATCTGGTCATGCTCTGCTACTTGGGCTAAAGAACAAGCACGGGGCCACATGTTACCTCCAGCTCTTTATAGGATGACATGACCACAGAGGGCATAATTCTCAGCACACACAAATGGAGATATAAACTGTGGCCCCTGTGCTATAAACTAGCTGTGGGCAGCCTGCGGCGGCCCATCAGGGTTCTCTATGTGGCCCATGAGACATTTTGTTTAACCTTTTTCCATGCGCAGGGTTGTCGGATTCCGCTGTTTTCCCTCCATGTAGGTTTTTTCCTACCGGTGCTACTAAAATGGTACACACGTGAATCAAAGGGACATAGTGTGAGGTGCGTGCTGATTGTACACAGTACCGACAGTGAGAGCCGCGCACTCCCCTCTGAATCCAACCAAATTCTAGGTACATGAGTGCAGTTAGTGAAACGTCCCTATCCCAGGAGACCATCTTGGTTACGACAATCTTGTGGCCCACTCACTAGCCTAGGTTGCCCATTGCTGCTGTAAACTCTTAGGGCATGTCTACACTACATTGTTTTTTTAAAGGAGATATGCAAATTTGGCACTAATTTGCATATCTTCTTCCGATCGCTTTTTCAAAGTGGGTTTTTCGAAAGTGAAAGTAGTCTGGACATGTTTTTTTGGGAAAAAACACCCTTTTTTGAAAAACCGCGTAACCCTCCTTTTTTTAGGAAGAGCAGTTTTTGGAAAAAGGTTTTTTTTTCCCCCGGAAAAACTGCATCCAGACTACTTTCACTTTTGAAAAACCCGCTTTTGAAAAAGCAATTGGAAGAAGATATGCAAATTAGCGCTGAATTTGCATATCTTCTTTCGAAAAAAACCCATCGCCTAGACGTGCCCTTAGGAATGTAAGTAATTCCGCTAAGTTCACTTGGACGTGTGTACAGCTACTCACGTGACTGTCAGCATTTGCAGAATGGGAGCCTGTATCGTTAACTCCTAAAGAACTTCCGTGTTGCTTATGTGAACATTCTAGTTTCATCTAAGCCTATGAAAGAATAATCTGTTCTCCTTGTGAGTTACTATTCGAAGAGTGAGTTGGATGAAAACTCTTTGGCCCACCAGTTTGTGGGTTGTTTAGTTGTTTTCCTTGTTCATGCTTGATAACCGGAGTCCTGAGTGAAGGTGGAGAGACTAGAGGTATCAAGAGTAAACCAGAAAATAAAGTATGAGGGACAAGAATATTTTGCAACAGAGAATGTTTTTGATTAAAAGCCAGATTTATATTTTCTCATTCTTTCATTTCCTTCCTTCTTCCAGCACAAAAAACCCCGGACCACCCCCCTGCATCTTTCCTCTCTTTTAGCTGCACAAAATCAATACAAAATGTACACTGGTGTTTCTAACATGAAAAGAGTGACAGTGAGAGGACACTTATGCAAATGCAGAGAGAAGTGGGAATCGTGTTACTTTTTAAATATACCTGTGGCTACTTCAGTCAGATGCAATAGGCAGGGTGATGGGGGCCCATCAGCTGTCATGAGACACTGAGCAAACTGAGAACGGCACAGCACCATTTAATGAGATCCATTGGTGGCCTTCTCGCCCGACCCTGCTCACAAGTGCTGATTGAAATGGAGGCATCTTGCGCAGCTGCGTGCACGTTTCTGTGCCCTGGGCAGAGGCTTCTCTGCCTCCAGCAAAGCAAACACTGAGCACTTGGCAGACAAGCGCCCCTCCAAGTGTTCAGTTTTAATTATGTTGATGATAATTCATAGCACGCGTGCAAATGTCCCGTTGTCCGACTTCAAAAGCCTGGGAAAGAAGAGGCCTCCTTACTGCAGTGAATTCCTGCTCAGGAGTTGGGGGTGAATGGGTGAATTCCTGAAAGCTGCTGTGGAGTTGGGGGAGGCGCATAGCGCGCTCTGGGTGGTGCTAAGGGCTATCTGCATTGGCACCGCCCCTTCTGCCTGAGGTCATGCCTCTTTCAGGAGTGTGGAGCTTCTCCTCCTCCCTTCTCCCACTCCCGACCTTGCTCAGGGGCCCAGCATGGTTGCCAGCTCCCCTGACTGGAGCATCTTGTTATCTGATACTCAGGGACCAAAGGTGGGTGCACTGAGCATCTATGAATGGTGGATCCCCAACTATAGAGGATCGTGACACTCAAAAGTCATTGAGAGAACGATGACAAACCAGGAGTCTGCTAAGTTTATATACAGTGTCTTGAAGCTTATATTAAATTGTTGTTTTATTGTCTGGATGTTATCTCTCCTTTGCAGCACTTAAATCCCTGTTCTTTATTAATAAACTTATTGTTGTTTTAGTGTAAATCCATCTCAATGCTGTTATGTTACATGCATCCTCAGATGAGCCTGCAGGCTGGTGTTTTTTCTGTGTCCCTGTGGAATCAGCGGACTTGGTATTTCTGTAGCCATCCAGTGACAGGGGCTGGAGAGACACGCTTTTGGAGCGTTTGTGAACTGAAGTATGCCAGGAATTTACCTGCCAACTCTTCAGGAAATGTCTGAGAGGTGACACACAGTCCAGGAGCAGAAAATCAATCTCTCTCTCTCTCTCTCCATCTCCATGTCTTCTCTCTGTGGAAGATCAACACTGTTGCATCGATCTTCTGGAGTTTGATTTAGTGGGTCTAGCAAAGACCTGCTAAATCAAACTCAGAGGGCGCCCCCATTGGCGGCCGGTATTCCTGCTCTTGTAAGGAGTAAGGGAAGCCAACAGCAGTGTTTGCTCCCATTGGCCTCTCACTGTGAGGATGGTGGAGAAACTCGAATTAAGGTATGTCGACTCCAGCTACATAATGAATGTAGCGCAAGTTTTGTATCTTAATTTGATCTTTTCCTTTAGTGTAGACCTGGCCCAACTTTCTGAGGGGTTGTATAGTTCTAGAGGCCCCAAGAAACTATCACAGGAAGAGATGTTCAGTATGCTCCCTCCGTTCCCCATTGCCCTTCCCTTCCCCCCACACCCTTTGAACAGTTCATTTCCCCCTGGCTATGTAAGTGATGAGGATTAGGCCTTGTGTGTCTGACTGTAACTAATGAGCCTTGCAGTTCCAAGTGCCTTTCTCAGACTGAATGAACAACACGACCTCCATTAGTACCTGGGTCCACTGCCCCCAGGCTCATTTGTGGTGCTTTACAAAAGTGGTTCCCAACCTGTGGTCTGTGGACCCCTGGGGGTCCATGATAGTACTATAAGGGGGTCCGCGGAAAGTTTAGGAAAGTAAAGGAAAAGTAAGGTTCAGGCCCACAGCGGGACTGGGACTTTCCGCCAGGTGATTCTTTCCCAGGGTTCACTGGCCACACGCTTCCTCCCTCCTGCCCTTGGGATGGGAACTTAATACCCCAGGAGGCACCATCCCTCCTCCCACTGCCAGCTGTGCTGCTGTTTATGCACCAGCCCTCTCCCCCCACCCAGTCCCACAGTGGGCCCAATCCTTGCTTTTCTTTTTTTTTTTTTCTCCCCTAGGGCTCCATGCCATACCAAGGGCAGAGTGCCAGGGCAGGAGCTGCCTTTGGCCACAAGACCCTCCCTCCCCCCCTCCTTGCTGTATGCTCTGTGGATGAGCAGGGGGCAGGAGCTGAGGAAGCAGTGCAGGCCATGGGATGGGCTGGCCGCCACTGCCTTTGAGGGGCGGGGGGGTCTGTAAAATGTTAACAGATTGAAAAGGGGTCCGTATGCTCAAAAAGGTTGGGAACCACTGACTTACAACATTAAGTAACTTGAAGGGGAAAGATGCTCATTGGGTTATATACAATGCACCGGGTATCTCTTTTTACCAGTGTGATTTTTGTTTTTAACCGGCTCTTTACAGAACACTGCTGTGATGATTGCCCAGTGTGTATATCTATGGGTTTGGAACCGCAGAGGGGTTTTTGTTTTCTTTTTTTAATGGAGTCATAAAAATCTGCTGGGGGCTTTAACTCAGCATGTGTTTCTAGCACTGCTGTTCTGCAGCTGTATGGCTATTGAAATGTTTTATTGTTTCAATAACCTTTCAAAGGAAAGTGATGCCCAATTTGAAGGGATATATTGAATTCTCTTCCTGTAGATTGATGATTAAAACATGGGATTAAAAATGATGCAGGTGCTCAGACTGCATTTCAAAACTTACAAGGCCAAAAGTGCAGAGTCTAGACTGCCAGTGACTTTGGACAAGAGCCCAGAGAGAGGCCAGTATGGCTGTCAGTGTCACTTATGAAAACCACACATTCAAGAGCAAATCACTGGGGTTGCTTGCTGTCGTAGTTCAGGGCAATTGCACCTGTATTTTCCCCTCATAGTCCACCACGGGCACCCACTGTAGGTGCTGGGCTCCTCAGCAGTTACCTCTCTTGGGCAAAGATGTGGGATGCTCTCAGGCCTGCCAGTGAGGTGCATGGGGGGCAACTGCCCCAGGCCCCAGTGATTCAAAGGAGGTGGGGTTGCCATGCAGCGCGTTCCAGGCAGAACTGGGGAGGGGGCACTGTGGTCTGGGTACCAGCTGCCCTCAGATCTACCTCAGGCCTTGCCCCTTCTGGGAGAGCTGAACTGCCCCCTCCCTAATCTGTTCCAGGGCATGTCTATATTTACAAAAAGATTGACCCTCCAGAGGTCAATCTTCTAGCATTTGATTTAACGGGTCTAGTGTAGACCCGCTAAATTGAATGCCGAGGGCAGCCCTTGCTGGCATCTGGTACTCCTCCTTCTGTGAGGAGTAAGAGAAGCCAATGGGAGCATGTGCTCCTGTTGGCCTTCTGCTGTGTGGACACCACCGCGGCTCGGCTTAAGGTAAACCGACTCCAGCTACGCATTTTGCATAGCTGGAGTTGCATACCTTAAGATGACTTGCCTGGTGTAGTATAATCCAGGCCTCAGAGGCCCAGCGAGGCTAACGGCTCCCCTGGATGCTCAGATTGGGATATTTCAAAGCTACCTGTCCATAATGGCAGTTCCCCACCAAGTCTGATTGCCTAAGCAGGCCTGCTCTGTCCTCTCCTCAGAAGCTATAAATCGTATAATTCCCCATAGCTGTGTTATCACACACTTATTCTTGAGGTGATAACATTTAACCAATAACTCATGTGCATGGTAATAGATTTACTTGAGATCACCTGAGCTCCAGCAAGCCCTCTTTTTTTTTTTTTAATCACAAATTGATAACAGCCATTAGGTCAGAACAAGCAGAGTATCTAAAAGGGTGTTGTTACAAGGAGGAGAGAGAAAAAATGTTCTCCTCAGCCTCTGAGGATAGGACAAGAAGCAATGGGCTTAAACTGCAGCAAGGGAGATTTAGGTTGGACATTAGGAAAAACTTCCTAACTGTCAGGGAGGTTAAACACTGGAATAAATTGCCTGGGGCAGGTTGTAGAATCTCCATCACTGGAAATATTTAAGAGCAGGTTAGAGAAACATCTATCAGGGATGATCTAGGTGGTGCCTGGTCCTGCTGTGAGGGCAGGGGGCTGGACTTGATGGTCTCTTGAGGTCCCTTCCATTTCTAGTGTGCTATGATTCTATGATAAGAATATATGTGAATGGGAACATCGCTTCTTTAGACAGTTTGGCCTTTTATCTCCAGAGACTATGAATAGGTCACTATCCCAGCATTGGTACCTCCTCAGGGCAAAGCTTCAAATCATGAGAAGTGATTTTTCCACTCTACTCTGCACTAGGGATGTAAATGAGTAGGCAACTATCCAATTAACTGTAACCCCCTTTTTCCTCCCTGGGTTACTTGGGAGCAGGCCACGCTCACCTGTGTGCCAGGGTGCCTGATGTTTTTAACATAAAAGGAGATCCTGAGTACCCCAGTGGTGATGTTGTACAGTTGGGGATCCCCTCTCCACCCTGTTTGCTGCTGTCCCTTGCCTAGGGTTGCCAGATGGTTTAACCAAAAATACTGAACACTCCTCCTCTCCCCACAAAAAAACACACACACCCGGGGAAAAAATTCTGTTGAGGAAAAAAACAGGAGAGACCAAAGTTGATGAGCCAAAAAAAAAAAGGGGGGGGGACCCCAAGAATTATTAAGCAAAAAAAATTTTAAAAAAGCATGTCCCCTTTAAGAAATGCCTTTGAGGCTTTTGTTTGGCCCTAATAGGCAGCCGGCGGCCACCTTGTCTTCCTGCTCCAGGCCAGACAGCTCCTCTGAGGAACCAGGTAAGGTGGGGGGGAGCTGGCCCCGTTTGCTGAGTGTGTCCAGGTGTCTGGTATTGACCCAGACAGTCCGGTATTTTCACTCCCTATCCAGGAAAAAATCAGAAAATACCGGACATTTTAAGTGTCTGTTATTTTCTGGATTTTTTTACCAGACAGGAGGTGAAAATACTGGACTGTCGGGTCAGTACCAGACACCTGGCAACCCTACCCCGGCTCTAAAGTAAAATAAAATGGTGGTGCCTCTACCTGGCTGGCCCCTGTACACACTTAATGGTGTGCCTTGGGAGTCTCCAGTAATAATCTGGATCTAACTCCTAAACAACAATTATAGATAATATACTATAAATAATAATATTCTATAAATAATTCTAATTGATTAAATTAGAATTAACACACCTTTAGTTAACAACTTGAAGAAACAGGGTTTAACAGACTAAAATTGAATAAAAACAATTAACAAAATACACAGAAATAAAGGAAATTTATCTAACAGGCATTTACACTGCCACCATTTATCCCACCCCAGTGTGTGCACTGCTCTGGATCTCAGTGTCCCAGACGCTTGCGTGGGCGCACTTGAAGATCTGAGGCTGGAGTGGAGACAGCAATGGGCAGGTTCTGTGTGTGTCAGTTGAGGCAGCAACAACTGCAAATTCCCTCTGCCGCGGGAGCTGGCCCCACAAAATGCCAGCAGCTCTGGTTCCCTGGGCAGATCACTCTGCCTCTCTTTGGACTCCGAATCAGTTTGTCTTCTGTGCTCTGTCCCAGGCAGCACTTTCCCAAACAGCCACAGTTACTCACGGTACCTTCCATGCAGGCACAGTACTGTCTTGGTCACAGGCACACCCAGGGTGTCTCCCCTTCAGGGACAAGCCCCAACAGCCCCTGAAGCAGCCTGCTAGATCAAAGCCCCAGCAGGCTCTCAGCAGCAGGCTCTATCTTCCAGCAGCAGATCCTGGACTGGAAAAGGCTCCACACCAGCAATCTGGCTGCTCTCTCCAGATTAGTGGCCCCCAACTCTCTCCTTGGACTGCCTCAAAGAGAGCAACAGTTTCCTTCCTTTTTCCCAAGGCATCATGGGAATTGTAGTCTCTAGGGCTAGATTGCAGCACCAAGGATACTCCCAGTAAAAGTCAGAGGCTCCTATAACTAAGGGAGCCTAGGCTTATTGGTTAATCTAGTTGACTACTAGCATTCCCCCCCTCCTTGCTGCCTCTGTATCAAATGCAGCGAGGGTGGGGGAAGCAGGAGCCGGTGCTGAGGGGAGCCATTTTAAAAGCTGGTTCCTCCCAGCACCAGGCCCATGGTTCCACCTCCCCCCCAACCTCTGCACTGCTGCCTCTGTCAGATACAGAGGCAGCAAGGGGGGAAAATGTGAGTAGTCGATTAGATTAACTGATAAGACTAGGCTGATACAGAGGCAGCAGCATCGGGTAGCAGGGGGCTCCCTTGGGAGTGGGGCCGGAGTGCACTGGCTGCAAGCGCCACCCCCCAGGGACTATAGAATAGTCAACTAAACACTTAAGAATTCATGTGTTTAGTCGACTATTCTATTCCCACTATCTAATATCCCTAATCTGCACTGATTAGGCCTCAACTGAAGTATTGTGTCCAGTTCTGGGCACCAAATTTCAAGAAAGGTGTGGAGAAATTGGAGAAGGTCTAAAGAACAGTAACAAAAATGATTAAAGATCTAGGAAATATGACCTATGAGGGAAGACTGAAAGAACGGGGTTTGTTGAGTCTGGAAAAGAGAGGACTGAAAGGGGACAGAACAGCTTTCAACTACCTAAAAGGATGTTACAAGGAGGAGGGAGAAAAATTATTATCCTTAACCACTGATGATAGGACAAGACGCAATTAGCTTAAATTGCAGCAAGGGAGGTTTAGGTTGGACATTAGGACAAACTTCCTAACTGTCATTAAGCACTGAAATAAATTGCCTAGGGAGGTTGTGGAATCTCCATCACTGGAGATATGTAAGAGCAGGTTAGATAAACATCTGTCAGGGATGATGTAGGTGGTGCATGGTCCTGCTGTGAGGGCAGGGGACAGGATTTGATGACCTCTCGAGGTCCCTTCCAGTTCTTGTATGATTCTGCAATTCAAAGGGTGCTAGATCTTTGCGTAACCAGAGGTGCTAATTTGCGTTTACTTCCCCCTTGGTATTTCCTCAGAACATACTTTGTCTGTCTGATATACAGTGTAAAACAGTCTGTTGATGCTCATAACACTTCCCAAAGTTTACATTGGCCACATCTCCCTTTGAGAGAGTTATCCACAATCTCACCATACTCCATATACTTTGCCAAAGAGACTTAAACTTAACTCAGTAGGATTTTGTATAATTCAATAGGGCTCATCCAGGAAACTGGCACACTTGCATAAAAGAGGCTTCACAACATTGCGTTCTGTAGGAAAACCGTGCAGTTCACTCACCAGAGTACTGGCCAGTGTTCCCTGTAAGCTGAATGCTTAGGTGGCCACCCAGGAAAGATTCCAGTGCTGCCCAGCTGATTAGCACAGCACCCACAGCTAGTAGCATGTATTTATAGTGGTGGTGCACATCCGCACATATTCCTCGGTGCACAAAACAACATTTATTCTGCACATGGATGGAAAAATTGGAGGGCACATTGGTAGTGATCTGTAAATGTGTTGGAAATAGTGCGTAATATATTTAGCCCACACAAATCCTCTAGCAGGTCTTTTAATAAAGAGCACCTATCGCATAGGCTTATGAACAAGAGTGGAGTTAATTTCAGTGTGTGGAGAGAGCAGTACACTCCCTTTGCCCCACAGTAAGGAGTGGGGTCATAGGAGACTCCAAAAATGCTTGCACGTGTTGCCCAGTGAACGTGTGATGATGTCCCATGCACATTCTGAGTGATTGGCATGACACACTGGGCAGAATCTGGAATTTGGTTCATGTTACTCATTGGGTTTTATGACTCGTAGGGCGCAGAATGTGATTGATTGATTGGCAAGGCATCCAGGCAGAATTTAAAATGTTCTACATGTCACCCAGTGGGTTTTCTGACTCATCAGACGTGCTGATTGATTGGCAGAGCACACAGGCAGGGACCAGAATTTCTCTTTGAAGTCCCTTCTGGCAAGTGTTGCACGCGTTCCATTGTGCAAACAAGCAGAAGGACCTTTTGGTTTTGCTGCTGCTTCTCTTTGAGGCACTAACAGAGTCCCTGTTTCGGGTCTTTGGAAAGGGTTGTTGCTTGCTGACAGTAAGGCAAGGTTTTTGTTGTGTTGTGTTCCCTAGTGAGATAGGAATGTGCACTGTGACATGAGAGCAGGCTTGTTTCTTGCCATTCTGCTTTTTTCTGTCATGTGGTTCTCCTGTGTCCTCTCTTATAAAAGCAAAAATTACCATGTACAGACTTGAGACAAGCTGAAACATGAAACATGCAGGCTAGTAGCTGGATTGTCTGTAACACTGGTGATGTCTTCTCTCCCCTTGCCAATGGCATACTACATTAAATAACTGAGAGAGAGAGATCAGGATAAATAGGGTATGTCTACACTACGGGACAAGGTTGAATTAAGATTCACAGTTTCAGCTACTCTAATTGTGTAGCTGAAGTCGAAGTGCCTTAACTCGACTTTTAGTGTTGTCCATACTGCAGGCAGTCGAAGGGAAAAAAGTCTCCCTTCGACTTCCCTTACTCCTCATAGAAGCAGGACTATCCGCACCAATGGAGTGCCCCTCTCAGTTCGAATTAGCGTGTCTTCGCTACGCCCGCTGTTTCGAACCCTGGAAGGTCGACAGCGGCAGCTTCAGTCTTCTCTGCAGTGTAGACATACCGTACCAGAGCTAGAAGGGAAATATGTAGGTGCTGTCCAAATACTGGATGTTCTTACTCTATTTCCAAACATTGCACATCCGAGTGTCTGTAAAATGGTTATTAACAGTAATAACGAGATTTGGATCTGAGCCAGCGTCCCATATCCACTCACACTCTCTAGATTTGGAGCAAGCTGTATTTATGTCTGAACAGTGCTGCTGAGACCCACCTCTCATATTAATACAATTATGCTTACAGTTGTTACGTGTGTAAATAGAAGCTAAAGGTAACCATTTCATTTCACACTTGTCTATGGCTGAGAGTGGGTGAATCCGGTCACAGAAAACAAGTCGACCCAGTCCACCCCGAATCATCACCATTTAAATGTGCAGGCAGAGGGAGGAGTCTAATAACCCAGTGGTCATTGAACTGAGTGAGAAGGACTGCATCAGCAGTGAAAGGGAATGTGGGGAGTGGAGGTTTGGGAGGAAATATCAAGAGCTGGCCATCTGTGATGTTAGGTACTTATATGATGCCCTTACTATAGTAGCTGAGCACTCCACACCATTTAATGAGTGTATCCTCATTGACTGTTTAAACCCTATTGTGTCCTCACTTTACAGGAAGTCTCTGACTAGAAAACTCTCTCCCATTCCAGGTGAGGGTCCTAATCACTGAGCCATCCCTCCTCTCTGTCAGGTCCCTTTTCAAGTGGGTTCTTAAAGTCAACAAAATTATGCAAAGAGAGCTTTATAGATCGTAACTCTCACAAGGGAAGGAGGAATACCATAGAATAGTATAACAGCCAGGGACTTCAGAAAGCTTAAGGCACAAAATGAGTTACTCCTCACAAGAGACAGAAAAAGCAACCAGACGTGGTTCTTTAAATACATTAGAAGCAAGCAAAAGTTGAAGGAAGAGTAGGTCCTCGGTATAATAGGGAAGGAGAGAGAATTATGGATGACTTCAAGAAGGCTGAGGTGCTGAATGCCTAGTTTGCTTCAGTCTTCACTAAAAAAGGTTAATGGTGACCAGACACTCAACACAATTAACAACAAGAGGTGGTGTAAGAACGCACACCAAAATAGGGAATGAACAGGTTGCAGGACAGTCTGAGTTTTCAAGTTGGCAGGGCCTGAAAAAAATTAATCATAGGGTTCTGAAGGAACTATTTGAAGCAATCTTAGAACCATTCGCAATTCTCTTTGAGAATTCCTGGAAGGTGGATTAGGTCCTAAAAGAATTGAGAAGGGAAAATATAACACCTTTCTTTATAAAGGAGGAACTAAGAGGACTTGGGGAATTATCGATCAATCAGCCTAACGTTGATACTTGAAAATATACCAGCATAAATTATTAAACAACCAATTTATAAGATGCTGGAGAATAACAAGATTTTAAGGAACAGCTCGCGCAGATTTTTCAAAAATAAATAATGCCAAACCAAGTTAATTTCTTTCTTTGTTAGGGGTAGGGGCCTGATGGTTGGAGGAGAGGGGAGCAGTAGTTGTGATACATCTTGATTTTTACCAAGGCTTCTGACACAGTCCCACATCAGCAAATTAGGGAAGTGCAGTCTAGATAAAATTAGAATAAGGCAGATGTACAGCTAGTTAAAGAGTAGGCATCAATGCTTCACTGTCAAACTGCAAGGCTATATCTATGCAGGCACTGCAGAGATCAGCCCTGGGTCTGGTACTGTTCAGTGTTTTTATTCATGATTTGAATATTGGAGAGGCATGTGTTCCTATAAAATTTGCAGATGATACCGGGTAGGGAGGGGTTGCAAAGACTTTGGAAGACAGAATTCAAAATGACCTTGACAAATTGAAGACGTTCTTTTCACATGGCGATAGTGGAATAGTGAAAGCAACGATATGACTACAGTTGAATCTTAAGGTCGCTTATCCAGTTCCGAGCAGAGCGGGTAGTTGGGCAAATGGTTGCCACATCTCCTGGATTAGCATAAATTGGAGAAATGACCTTAACGCAATGAGGTGAAATTGAATAAAGACAAGTGCAAAGTGCTACACATAAGAAGGAAAAAGTCAAAAGCACAACTACAATCTATGGATCAAATGTTTAGGCGGTGGAACAGCTGAAAAGTATCTAGGGCTATTGTGGATCACAAATTGAATATGAGTCAACAATAATAGCCCCCCCCCTTTTTTTTGGTTCCAAAAAAAAGGGGGGCGCTATTATTCTGGGGTGTATTAACAGTAGTGTTGTATATAAGACAATGTAGGTTAATTATCCCACTTTATTCAAGCCTCAGCTGCGGTATGGAATCCAGTTCTGGGCACCACATTTTAGGAAAGATGTGGACAAAAGGAAGAGAGTCCAGAGAACAGCAAAAATAATAAAAGGTTTAGAAAACCTGACTTTTGGGGAAAGGGTAAAAACCTGGGCCTGTTTTAGTCAAGTGGAAAGAAGGCAGTGGGAAAAACTGATAAGTCTTCAAATATGTTGTAAAAAGAACGGTGACCAATTGTTCTCTGTCCACTGAAGGTGGGACAAAAGATAATGGCCTTAGGGCTGCAGCAAGGAAAATTTAGGTTAGATATTAGGAAACCCTTTCTAACTAAAAGGGTAGTTAAGCTTGAGCAGGATTCCACGGGAGTTTCAACTCCATTGCTGAAATGCTTTATGAAAAGTTTGAACATCTGTCAAGAATGGTCTAATTTTACTTGCCCTTACTCAGCACGGGCCGGGGGGAGGGGGGGTGGACCTGAGGACCTCTCAAGGTCCCTTCTGGCCCTACACTTCTGTCATTCTACAATTGCCACATTTCATTATCTGTGAAAACACCCATTTGTTGTTTGTTTTTATTGTTAATTATTTGTATCACATGAGTGCCTAAAAGCTTCAGCAGAAACTGGGCCCCTGTTATACTGGGAACTGTACAAAATACACAGTGAGAGTTTCTGCTTTGAAGAATTTTCCATCTGGCATTATGTCATGTCTTTGGTAAACCATCAGTGCAATGTCATTTCATAGCTGGCTTTGCCTTATACCTTTCCCCAGCTCTCCTATGGAGATCCATGCAATAGACACCATTACACAACAAAATGCCTTCTTCAAACTTACGTTTTTGGAGAAAAGGTTTTTTAAAAAGTCAAAACACACGTTGCTGTAAAAACATGGACAGTTGTTGATTGGCAGAACATCTGAGGTAGTTCCAGAATGCGTGTACCCCTAAAAAATCAGTTACAACTTAATTTTCTGAAATTAGACTCCAAACGCACTTGATAAAGATGGTAACATTATAAACTTCCATGTTTTACTAACTTTACTACTCTGGGTTAAAAAAAAAACACAGATCAAATTAAAACCCTCTTTGGGGTGTCTTGAAAAACCAAGGGCATGGAGCTGACCTCCCTCATCCCGTCCTGCCTTGGGGGCCTGGTGAGTCTGTGGGCCCCGGATCTCAACTCTCGTAGCTTCATTTGCTCTCCCCACCCCCACATTCCCACCTCCAGTTATACTGTAGAGATGAAGGCAGCCTTATGGAGCTATATTATAGATTAGAAAAGACCTTAACTGAAACATATAAGATTTTCTCTGGTTTGAGTAAACTCAGGCGCTGACAGAAGTCGAAAGCAGCAGAGAAGGTCGTAGAAGGGGCGAGGCCTTGGGTGGAAGAGGTAGGGCCAGAGGTAGCCGACCCTCTGCACTGCCTGAAGTACAGTGCCCCCCCACCACCACTCAGAGCCTCATGGAGCGCACAGCACGATGCTCTGACAGCGATTTAAAGGGCCCAGGGCTCCAGCCACTGCTGCAGTAGCAGTTGCAGTGGAGGGAGTCCCAGGCACCTTTGAATTGCTGGGCCCCAGGGCAGCTGCCCCCTTTCACCCTCCTGTCGGCAGGTCTGCCAAATAGGATATGATTTTAAGCATGCACCCAATGGGGAGTTGCTGCTTGTCACTGTGTATCGTTATTACCATGGGCAAAGGCAAACAAGCATGTTGCTTCTCAAAACAGCTCGAGGCCCTGACTTGAGACATGACTTCAATGTGGTCTTCTAGTGAGACTGTTTTGCGCAGCCAGTGCGCTGTTTTAATTTGAAAAGGATTCCTTACTAAGCTGTAATACAAGATGGGCTTTGTCTGTTCTCTTTGAAGACTGCTTTTCCAGAGGCATTGAGTGGGAATAGGAAAATGCTACTTTACTAATTTAGAGTTGCTGGGGGGGAGAGAAGTCTCGTTAATGGAATTAGGCGATTGTAATATCTGATGTGATGCACATTGGGGCACTAATGCTCATTTGATTCTGTATCTTTATTGGCAGATCAGTGATCTGTGATCCTTAGTCTTGTACATCGCCTTGTTATTTTAGGTCTAGCACAAGAGTGGGCAATAATTTTTACAAGTGAGCCACTTTACAAATTTCTGAAGTGGCCCCGGGCTGTCCCAGAAGGGGCGGGGCCAGGAGACTTCAAGTGCTCCCCCGCCCACAGACCCTGATTGGCCTGGGGCAGGGGAGCAGCAGGGCGGCTGTAGACTGGATCTACCAGCTTGGCAGGCTGGATTCGCCCTGGAAAGTGCCCTTTGCCTACCCCTGCTATAGCATTTCTTCTGTCCATGACTGCCATTTACAGCCAGGTAATTGGATTTAAACAGCGTGGCTGGTAAAATAATTTTTTTTTCTTTTTAGAGCACAAAATTGAGTGTTCAACACAGAAATCACTCTCCCATGCCTTTTTTTTTTTTTGGTCAGTCAGAGATCAAAAATTTGGGCCAAACTCCAAAGACACCAGTTTTTGTCTCTTTCAGATTTTTGAGTAAAATTTAAAATTCTTCTGAAAGTTTCAATGAAAATTATAATTTGTTTTCAAAAATTTCAGGGGTGCGGGTGGAAACATCTATTTTCCCACCAGTTCAAATGAGCTGGCTAGACCACAGTATTTTAAACCTGGAGGTGGTTCTTCTCATCCTTCAGCTGCTGTTCCTCTCTGGTTGATTAGACTCTGTGAGGCTAATCCGGTGAACACATCTACTGGCTGGTTCTGGGGAGTGTAGTCATTATTCTAGGCTGGAATTAAGTGCCAGCGGATGGCCTGTTTCCTACAAACTGCTGTTCCAAGTAGTACTCAATGCATTTAAATTAGAACAGAGCAACCTACATGTGAGCATGGAGTCAGAACTACAAACTGGAGAGAGTTACTGGCTTTCTTTGGGCCAGGATGGGGCCTGAAAGTTACTGCAGTGTAGGAAGAAACTGAGCTGTTCTTAAAATTCATTAAAGAAAGTAAGGCTGAAGGTTGTACAGGTTGAACGTCTCTAGTCCTGCACTTTCTAGTCTGGCAACATCTGCAGTCAGGCATGATTTTAGTGAGCCAGATGGCCACTTATCATGGGTGTGGCCAAGTTTCCAATGGTTCCATAAAGTTTGTTAACAGCCACCTGTCCTGGCTCTGTGTTCTGTGCTGTTATTTAGCTCTAATTTACTCCTAAATGTCTTCTAAGAGCCCAATAAGTAGTGGAAGTGTTGGTAATGCTGCTAGACGATATTGACCTCCCATGGTCTGGCAAATTGTCTGGTTCGGCACTGGTCAGGTCCCAAGGGTGCTGGACTACAGAGGTTCCACAGAGTAACGGCGGTTTGGCTAACACAAAATAATCTGGCCTACTGTGACTAGACTGAAGTAGGGATGTAAGCAACTAGACATACACTTATTGGGTAGTCAGCTGGTGACTCGACTAGCCATTTCCCCCCCACCTTGCTGACTCCCTCAGAGAGAGGCAGCAAGGGTGGGGGAGCAGGAGCTGGTGCTGGGGGGAAGCCGGCTTAAAAGCCAGTTCCCCCCAGCACGGTCTCAGGGGGCAGGGGAGGCAGAGGCATAGCTGGGACTGGGCGCGAGCTGGGAATCAGCTGATTCCCAGCTCACACCTGGTCCCAGATACTGTGCCCCTGCTTTTTAAATGTATTAAGAGTCGTCAAGCTCTTAATACATTTAAAAAGCAGAGGCACAGCTGGATTACTGGCTTGCACCCGGTCCCCCCACTATGCCTCTGTCTTTTAAATGTATTCAGAGCCTGGAAGCTCTTTACACATTTAAAAGGCAGAGCCACAGCAGGGTTAGCTCCTGGGGCCGTGAGCAAACCATGCTGCGGCTCTACAGTTTCCCCCCTTATTGACTTATTGAGTAGTCAATGGAAATTCCATTGACTACTTTATTAGCTGATTACATGCAATTTAACATCCCTAGACTGAATCCAAGAGACCTTCTGTTCCCAGCTCTCACTGGTTTCTTCGGCGACCTTAAGCAAGTCATTCTGTGCTTTGGTTTCTCAAGCCATGAAAAGTGAATAATAATGCAAGTTATACATATCGTCCTGTTCAAAGTGCTTCAAAGAGCTCAAATAAAAAGGGTTACCTACACACTAAGAATTATATTAACTATTTACATCAACTGGGGTATAAATTGTTGTGTCTACCAGTGCGTCATGTGTTAACTGGCCCCCGTGGACCCAACTGGTGTACACCAAAAGTTTCTTGCTGCATGCAAATGTGTCCTAGGATAATGTGAGCACTGTGGAATTTTTAGCATATACCAGCAAGGCCTACAGGGGTCAGTTAGTGCATGACACACTGGAGCACAGTAGAGTTTGCACCACTCGGTGAGCACTAAGACACTATACAGCCAAGCTTTTAGAATAAAGCACTGCTTTGGATGACTGGCACATCGGGAGGCCGGGGGTCACCTGGGCCACCCATACTGTGACCCAGTCGTCACTGTTTCTGCAGTCTGGGCTGTAATGCAGCACAGACACTGCTGCCCCAGAGCAAGGAGTGCCTTTCAACTGTTAATTGCCTTTTCTGAAGGGCGTCGTTAAACTAGCAGCTCCATTTAATTACACTCCCAGCCTTGTATTCCAGAAATGCATCTTGTACAATAAACCCTACATTGTGCCTTGTATGGAGGCGGCGCGCTGCTGGGGAGAGGGAAGGAGATGCACCACCCAAGTGGTGGTCTGATGGCATTGGCCTTTTGGAAGCCTGCGGTTCTGCACCATCTGTCTGTCCCCTGCCGCACTTGGCAGCATGGCTTTGATCGAGCATTACCAGTGTCTCTGCTGTCTGCAGCTGTCCGAGGAACTTCTGTAGAAGAAGGCTCCCCACCACAGAAGAGTCTAAGTGGAAAAAATAACACAACCCCGGGCTATGGTAACTTTTCCAAGAACTCTTCCTCCTCCCAACACCATCTCTGGGCTTGCTCATTCATCCTGCAGCCTGTCACGGCAGGGGCATAGCCGGAGCTGGTGTGAGGGGCCCAGGGCCAAAGGTCGGAGCTGGAATCAGAAGTCAGTAACTAGAGCCAACAGTCAGAGTCTAGGAAGCAGAGCAAAGCTGGAGTTGGAGGCCAGGAACCAGAAGCGAGGTGAAGGAGCAGTGTCTGTGGTGGCGGAAGCTGCCCGATGGCACAATTTTCTGGTGTCCCCTCCAAGCTTAAGAAATTGCCTGGACCAGTCGGGACCCCGGGGCATTGCCAGTCTGCCCCTTTGTGGTCAGAGCATCGGTGGTACTTGGGTCCACGCAGCTCGCAACCTGTCAATTGCCGCTCTGCTGTGGATGACGGTGTAGATGCAGCAATTGTACGGGGACCAGTAGATCCAGGTTTTATCCCCCCAGAGCCCGATGCAGCCTCTCCAGGTCCATCGTCTCCACTATGTGGCTGCTCTTCCTACCGAGCAGACTCCACAATGTCTGCCAGGGAAGTAATTGTGCCCTTTCTTCTACACAGGAGAGGAGCGATCCCACCCTGGCAAGGAGGCTATTACTGTTAGCGTCACCTGTGTGCTGCTATGCTGAAAAACATAGACTCTTCCCAAAGTAATTCCACTGGCTGATGTGCGGAGATCACAACACCGATTGCAAAAACAAACAAACAAAAACAAAAAACCCCCACACAGTTATTTGATGGTGCATAGCTCCATTTTTGCTCCCTAGCAAAGGTGAAAGTAAGGGGGTGCGCCCCAGTGCAGCACACTGGTAAGTGATCGGACAGGGATGCCAGCTTTGGATGCTGCCTGTGCCGTGTGCTGAGCAGTTACAGTGCACACACGCTCCAGTCCTGGTGCTCGGACCATGCAATCCCTGCCACCTCAGGACTCAGGCCGCACTACCAGCCCTGAGCTCCCCCCAAACCACCAAGCTCCTGCCCTGTCTCCTTCCCCACCTCCACCCTACCTTGACTCTGAACCCCTCCCTTCTGCCCTGAGCAGTGAGGCTGATAGCCACCGCGGGCCCCGTGGCAAGTGGGGGGGGGGCCGCTCTGTGCCCCAGAAGGAGTGGAGCCTCGGGCAAAACGGGCAGGGCCAGAGGCAGCCAGTCCTCAGAGCTGTCTGGACCACGTGTGCCCTCTCCCAGCCCTCAGAGCAGCACTCTGGCAGTGGTTCAGAGGGGCCCAGAGCTCCAGCTGCCGCTGCTGCAGCAAAGGGCCCAGGGAAACTGCCCCTTTACACACACCCCATCATTGGTGGGCCCTGAGCCCCCCACACCTCTAAACCCCCTGCCCTGACTCCTTCACTTCCTACAACCCAACCCCTGCTCTGTCTCCTGCACCTCCCACAGCTCCCTGTCCTCAGCTTCCCCACCCCCAATCTCCTATCCTCAGCTTCCCACCCCAATCTCCTATCCTCAGCTCCTACCCACACACACTCAAACCGCCTGCCTTGACTCACCCACACCCACCCCAATCCCTGCCCTGAGCCCCCACTCCATCCCACACTTAAATTTCTTACAGATGCTGTCTATCACAACCCCTCCACTCTGACAGCCTCCCCCCCCCATAGGGGTTGTGATAGGACAATTCCTGTAAGAAATTTAAGTTACTTTCACGTCTGCTCTCTAGACCTTTTAGTAACAGCCAGTAAAGACATGAATCAAGCAATAGATATTGTACATTAGCCCAACCCAGAGGCTATCGGCCCCCCGTAAATTCAGAGGAGTTAGCAGAATAAAGCCTCATCCTCTTCACACCAGGAAGGAACGTTCAGGGAAGGTAATTCAGGGCTGAATCCTGCAAGATGCTCAACGTTCTGGCGTTGTTCTAGCAGTACACATAGGCACATGCTTAACTTTAAGCCACAAACATGGTACCCTGAAAGTTAATTGAATTATGCTTCTACTTATGAATCAGGCCCCCCAAAGAACTGAAATTTAGCTGAAAAATCATGAGATTTAAAAAATAATAATTGTAGGTGCTTTTAGGCCTCATGTTTTCAAACCTCTCTCTATAGCCACGAGGGCGAGAATTTTACTTCTAAGTAAAAACTGAGATTCTGTGGGGTCAAGAAGGAATTTTCCCCTATGTAAGATTGGCAGTGACGTTGGGGATTTGTGCCTTCTTCCACAGCAAGTGGGTATCGGTGCCATGCCAGAATTATCTAGCTGTTTCTCAATTAATGCCTTGCCATTGCAGGCAGCTTGAGATTTTCGAAAAATCCCCACTATCACATGTCTCATGGTAAAATTGTGGGAGATGGCAGCAATGTTAAAGTTAAGCATGCACTCAAGAACTTTGCTGGATAAGGCTGCAGTGCTCAGCATATCATGAGATAGGCCCCTCAAAAAGATTCATAATACAGCAAGTCTTTCGCCACACACAGAAGTTGAAACTAACAGTAGTGGTTTTGTTGGAGACATAATTAATTATCCTGTGATGTCTTATTCCTTCTAAATTAATTTAAATGAATTACGATAATTAAAATGAAAACATCAAATACAAAATAGTCCAGTTGGCCCCAGAGGGTATTTTTACCTCTTGCATTCACCCAAAGGCAAAGAAACTTTTTTTTTGGGGTAAGGGAAAAAATTCAGAAACTACATAAATGGTTTAAAGCCAGGCCTTGATGTTTGGGTATGAGTGAGCTGGAATGAGAAGCAAAGGAGCACACTGCAGTTTAATATTTAGTAGAAGAATGCTTTCAATTAACTTTGGAACAACCTTTTACTAGGCTGGTAAACATTAATTATTTATACTGTGACAGCACTATGAGGCTTCAAACAAGCTGGGGCCCAGTTGTGCCAAACAGTGTGTAAGCCTGCAGGGCTACATTTTAAAAAAAGCTATTAGTGATTTGGATTGCCTCAATTTTGGGATGCCCAACTTGAGAACTTAAATTTTTCAGAATTTTGCTGGTAGAAATTCCATGGCCTGTGTCTATACAGAGCCAGACTAGATGGTCGAAATGGGGCCTTCTGCCCTTAAAATCTAGGAGTCTCTGAAAAACATTTTTGACAATTTAGGCCATAGTTAATGATAGTCATCGCAGATTTTGGCCAAGAATTTATTTAGTCCAGGGAGCATGCAGCTATTCCTTCATAAGCAGCAAAACACACGTAAGTATCTTTTGTTGTGGGTTTTCTTTCAGTAAATGTGTGTCCCCATCATGCTCTCCTCACACAAAGAATAGACTTCTTAGCTTTACAGAGAATGTAGTGTTGCTGTGCCCATACCCAGTTATTGGCCATGGTACAAAAAGAATGTTTGTTTGTTTCTTGGGTTAATGTCAATGAAGTGTTTAAACTGGCATGTAAATCTGAACCTATAGTAGTTTCCCGCATGCTATATGCTAAGTTTCCCTTAGAAGCCCTGCGTGTTTGCTAGGTCTCATGAGAGGACTCATGGGTGGCAGGTATAAGAGGCTCCCAAGCATGGCCCCACCCACACTCTGCCCCCTGCTTCAGCAGGCTCCTGGGCTGCCCCTAGGCTTCAGATACATTGAAGCTCGGACCGCACGCCACCCACCTTCCCCATGCTCCAGGGCTGGGGACGTTGGCGCCGCTCACTGCCCAACCTCCCTGAGATCTGGAGCTGAGGAGGCTGGGACCACACATAGCTCACCCTCCCCATGCAAGAGTCCGGGAAGAGTCTCACACAGGGGACTGGAGACTCTGCCCCTGCAGTGTGGGGTGACTTACAGGGCAGGGGCAGCTGGAGCCCTGCCCCTGTAGTGTGGGGGCTTGGCTCACACATGGGGCTGGGCCGTAGGTGGAAGAGGCAGGGTGGGTGGTTGCTTCCCCCAGTCCAAGGTTCACAAACTGGGTTGTCCTTCAACAAAACAGACTCTTTCTGCAGAAAGATTCAAGGGGCAAGGACAGAGGAGTGCAGTCCATAATGAATAGGTTTGCCAGGTGTCCAGTTTTGAACCGGACAGTCCAGTATTTGAGCTTTCTGTTCGGGAAACGAATTGAGAAAATATAAATGTTCGGTATTTTCTAAATAAGATGTAATGTAGATTGTGATGTAATGTCAAGTGTGTCTGGTATTTTTGTTGAAACCATCTGGCAACCCTAATAATGAATAATGGGTGCACTTCATGTTATAGAATAGCTTCATTTGGGTAAACACCCGAATTTTGGGATGATTATCTAAACTATCTAGATCTCTATCGTCTGCAAAATTGGGCTGAAAATCTTGTGAGATCAGAGTTTTCTCTTGAGATTTCTGGTCTTTCCCTGGTTTGATTAGGCCTGAAATAGCAGAGTAACTGATGTTTTCACTAGGACTGCCAACAATCTAGGACTGGCCTGGAGTCTCCCGGAATTGGCATCAGTCTCCTACTGACTATTGAAAGCCATCCTGGAGATTTTAATAGGCTATTTTAAGAAAATGACGTTACCCCATGTTGTGCGCGGGTGGCAAAATCTCCCAAAATAGCGTCAGTCGGAGTTGGCAACCCTAGTCACACAGAAACATTCACCAAAACTTGTTGAATCTTAACAGAAATTTAGTTCATTCTGGAAATAAGAGTTGGACTAATTTTGGAGTCTGTTCTTATTTATCCAAACAGTTCACCTTCCCCCCAGTACACTAGTGAGGAAAAACAAGCCTTTGTGTGCCAGGCATATGTAGAAGTAGGGTTGCCAATCTCTGGCTACGTCTAGACTGCAAGCCTCTTTCGAAAGAGGCTTTTTTGAAAGATACTTTAGAAAAAGCCTCTTTTGAAAAAGAGCATCTAGAGTACAACCAGTACTTTCGAAAAAGCACTTGCTTTTTCAAAAGAGAGCACCCAGGCAGTCTGGATGCTCTCTTTGGAAAAAGCACAGTTTGCATTACATAGCGCCTTTTTCGAAAGAGCACTTTCGAAAAAAGGCGTTCTTCCTTGTAAAATGAGGTTTTCCGCAGTCAAAAAAACTGCCGCTTTCTTTCAATTTACTTTCGAAAGAACGTGGCAGCAGTCTAGATTCAGGGGAAATTTTTTTTGAAAAAAGGCCACTTTTTTTTAAAAAACTCTGTAGTCTAGACACACCTTCCAGGATTCTCCTGGAGTCTCCAGGAATGAAAGATTCATCTTTAAATTAAAGATGGCCATGTGACGAAACCTCCAGGAATACATCCAACCGCAACTGGCAACCCTATGTAGAAGCTGTCTGGTTCTGTGAAATTAATATGGCAAGTCTCATTTATTAGTGCTTGTGATCACAAATGTTTGTATTTATGATTAGACAATTCAAGCTGACAAGCCATACAGCTGAGGGTGATAGAAAATGAGGAATGTGGACTTTTTTTTGGCAGTCAGAGAGGACAGCTTGGAAATGTTTCAGGGAGTGGATTAAGTCTCACTGCTCTCTGGGTCAGGGTTGGTGTAATTGGCAGAGCTAGAGGTTGATATTGCTATAGGGGATTATAACAAAAGCGTAGACATTCATCTGTAGCACTCCTAGGCTGGCTATTGAGATACAAAATGATGCCCTCTAGAAATCCCATAATCAAATGAAGTATTTTGGGATCCTGTCATTTATGTATGGAGGGGGGCAGCAGGGAAATGCATAATTAGCATATGTTTGATTTAAATTTTCACCTGGGTTTGGGGTGGAGATGGATGTGAGGGAGAAACAAATGGACGGTGCTCTTAAAATGGGCTGTGATGAAAAGTGGGCTTTGTGGCCCATTTCTATTAAGAAAAATGCTAGTTTGTGCATCCGGAAACCAGCAGTGTACCCCGTTTTTAATCCATCTATATAATGGAGTTTGTTTTGTTAATAAACATTTATTGGAAAACCAGCAATAAACCAAACCCCACCATTTCAGTGAACATTTTAACATTGATATTTGCTGTGAATTACAGATCCCACAAGCACCAGAGAAAATGGTAAAAAATTATTTGGCCATAGGATGGGGGTGGGAGACTTTTGCAGGCATACTGGTGTGTGTAAACAAATACTACATTGACTGATATTGGAAAGGGGATTAATACCTCTCTGAACATTTATAATATCCCTTGTTCCCCCACTGTGTTCTTATCTAACCTCCCCTAGATAAAAGTCTAGGGGTAGCCTCATAGACTTTAAGGTCAGAAGGGACCATTATGATCATCTAGTCTGACCCCCTGCACAATGCAGGCCACAGAATCTCACCCACCCCCTGCTAGAATAATCCTCTCACCTATATCTCAGATATTGAAGCCTTCAAATATTTTGAAGACCCCAAGATGCAGAGAATCCTCCAGCTGTGATCTGTACCCCATGCTACAGAGGAAAAAACCTCCAGGGCTTCTGCCAATCTACCCTGGAGGAAAATTCCTTCCCGACCCCAAATATGGCGATCAGCTAAACCCTGAGCATGTGGGCAAGACTCACCAGCCAGACACCCAGAAAGTTCTCTATAGTAACTCCTATCATCCCTCCATTGACCTATTTACCACTGATAGTGAAAGGTCAATTAGTTACCAAGATCATGTTATCGTTGATAGCCATGTTAGTCTATTACCAATTAGTTACCAAGATCATGTTATCATTGATAGCCATGTTAGTCTGTAAGTGTAATAACTTAAAAAACAACGAATGGTCCTGCAGCACCTTAGAGTCTAACAAAAAATGTCGATGGTGGTATGAGCTTTCAAGGGCACAACCCACTTCTTCTTCATTGTGCCCATGAAAGCTCATGATACCATCTACATTTTTTGTTAGTCTCTAAGGTGCTGCAGGGCCATTTGTTGTTTTTTAAGTCTCTCCTAGATAAGTTCTTATAGTACACGCATCACTGCGGCATCTGACTGGTTTGTTGAAAGGACATTTCACTTTCTCACTGGGCAACACAGAAAACTACAGTGGGTGACTGACAAAAGTAGCACCAGCTAGAAGTTAAGTTGTCCATAAGCATAAAATAGCCTGTCGTGTGCAAATTGTGTGGGTGAGACAAAACTGGTCTTCGCCGAATATTTGTATTCTTCTGCTATGTGCTTTAGCTATAAAATATGTCGCAGCAGGGAGAGAAAAGAGCAGCCTGAAGTCTGAAATGAGAACACATTGGGCCAGACCCTTATTACATGCAATTGCTTTCTAACAAGAGATGGGCTCAGACCATAACACAGGATCCATTAACTCCCCCGGCTTTTGAAGAATTCTGGCTCCATATGCTAATTGGTAGCTTGGGACTCATTGGTAGCAGCATCAGCTAGTCATCATAGAACCTCAGCCAACTAGTCATCATTGTATTATGCACAGTAGTTAGCTGCCCTAACTGATGTCCAGCCCCTGCTGTAGAGCTCCTTGTAAAAAACCTGCTTTCTTCCCATTCACCTCCTAATGGTTCCAATCAAACGTCCATTACAGTAAATTCCTGTTTGTTTTCCAGTCACTCCAGCAGAACTAACCTTGCAGCAATGATGGTGGTGTGACTGCCTCTCTATCCCATGGTCACACAAAGTATTTCTAATCTGTTCTTAGTGCATTAACCAGTCCTCATGGGTGGCTGGTATCCTAGGCATTGCCTTCCCATACTGCCTCACCAGGCTCTGCACATGCTCCATCGGAGTCCCCCAAGTCCCCTTCCCTCAGCCTGGTCTTGCGGTGGCAAAGGCTGGGGGGCTGCATCAAGTCTCCTGTCTTCCCAGCGGGGGGCCACTTAGGCTGCCCAGCTGGCGGCTTGGCTACAGGTGGGGGGAGCTCCTGGTTAGGTTGGGGACACGTCACCTGACAGTTCTCTGGAGCTGTAGGGCATGCTAGGGGTGCTACCTTGGGGCAGAGGGCAAGGGCCAGTGGTCAGATAGGGAGGGGAGGAGGGGGCAGGAGCCAGCACCAGCCACAGGGCAGGCTCGGCTCTGGTAGGACGGAGCTGAGGATCTTGTGTCCCTAAGCCATGGGGTCTCCCACCAACCATGCCACTCCTGGTGACAAGAGGCAGGGATTGAGACATGAAAGACTCTCAGCAGAATGGTTGAAGGATAGCTGTGTACTCAAAATATGTCTCCAAAGAGTCCATTATATAGGAGGAAAAGGTCCCCCGATCCTGTTTTGGCTATAAATCCAATTACTCCAACCCTACTGACATTGCCAGGATAGGGTTGCCAGATGGTTTAAACAAAAATACCGAACACACACACACACATCCAAAAAAAAAACCATCAGGAAAAAAATTCTGTTGAGAAGAAAAAAGGGGGAGACCAGAGTTGTTGAGCAAAAAAAAAAAAAAAAGACCTGATAGCAGTTATTAAGCAATAAAATAAAATAAAGAAAACAGCATGGCCCCTTTTTTGCCCGCGGCCATCTTATTTTTCTGCTCCAGCCACAAGACAGCTCCCCTGCGGAACCAAGTAAATGGGAGGAGGGAAGGGGCCTGGCGGGGGGTGGGGGAGTAGGGCTGAGGGTTGTGTGTCGTAGGGTTGCCAGGTGTCTGGTATTTTCGCCTCCTGTCAGGGAAAAAAATCAGAAAATAACGGACATTTTAGGTGTCTGGTATTTTCTGAATTTTTTTACCGGACAGGAGGCGAAAATACCGGACTGTCCGGGTCGATACCGACACCTGGCAACCCTATGCCAGGATAAACTTCAGAATCACCATTCCTCAGAAGCTGAGAGAAGGGATACAGCTAAGAAGAATCCTTGTACTAGTTACACAATAGTTTTGGCACAATTCCAGCAGCTGTTGATGTTGTGGTGGTCTGCTTGTGGAGAGTTTTGTGGTATTTCCAGGAAGATATGAATCCAGTCACACTGCTTAATGGAATGAATTTTCCAGTCTCTCATGCAGGAGTTGTGTCTTTATAAGACTGGATTCCATTATAATTAGTGGCAGCAGAGGGGGAGGAAGAATCGATTATTTCTTTTGATTTTCAAGGATTTTTTTAATCGAACCTCAAAATATGTGCAATGTCATGTGTTCTGTGAAATGCATCTGGCAATCAAGAGTGAAGGGAGACTGTCCGATCAGTAGCAGAACAGTCTTCAACCTAGCTCTTTTAGGAGCAATAGACCATCTCAGCTGTGTGCACGCTGTGAATTTTATTACCGATTCCATCTCCTGTATTGCTGTTTATTTCTCTGATTCCAGCAACTTAAGTTGTGCCTCCAGCAGCTGTTTGTTTGCTTTGTGCATGGTAGTTTATTTTAGCCTAAATATTTTCAAATATTCCGTCAAGTGTCTAATTTATTTTCGTTTCATGCAATTTCCTCTTGCAAATTTTTTTTTTATTTTTCCAAATAATGGCTCTCCAGAGAACTGCTTCATGCAAGCATCCCTGAGCAGTTGCTCACGCAAAACTTACCCCCCTTGACGTCAAAGGAAGTTGTTGCCTGTTTGAGGACAGACAAAGCAAAGCCATGTCGTCTTCAAGGAGCAAGTTAATTCTTCCTAATTTAATTTTGTGTTAAAAGTTCCATCTAGATGCCATGCAACCATTCAGAGGTACTCCACTGGGAACTGAGTAACCATGAGGAATTATTATTGTACATTTCTTCTGCTTTACCTCATCCTTCTATTGCTTGCTAGCCTCACTAAGGGTACATCTCCACTGTAATACTATTTCAAAATAACTAGCGCTATTCTGAAATAACTTGAGTCCGTGTCTACACAGCGGGCAGCTATTTTCAAATAGTGTCAAAATAGTGTCAAGCTGGAGGACTTCTGACTCTGACTCCTGTAACCCTCATTGTACGAGGAGTAAGGGAAGTCGGCGGAAGAGAGCTCTGTTTCGAAATAAGTGCTGTGTAGACGCTCCCTATTTCAAAATAAGCTATTTCAAAATAAGATACACAATTGATGTAGCTCAATTTGTGTAGCTTATTTCGAGTTAAGCCCGGCTGTGTAGACACACTCCAAGTTCCATGTATAAAACTAGACTGGAATTTCTTTGAGGCAAGTCCTTGTCTTTCTGCTTCTTCTGCAAAAGTGCCTAGAATACTTTTGGGTGCTATAAAATAAGATGTGCTGGGATAGCTTGCATCACAGAGATCTCCTAGGGAATGTCTCCTGGTGTGCTGATCATACCACTGAGCCCGCCTGCCTGCCTTTTGGGTGCCCCACCACCCTGTCCTGTTGGGCCAGAAGTTCTGGTCTCCCCCCAGCAAAGTCACAGAGTTGGGGTAACAGCTGCTCAGCAGAGTAACACAGATGCCGCTAAAAGCTCTGGGAGGATTCAGCTACAGGGACCTGACAGCATCCAGGAGCACAGCCCTGAAAAGGGACCAAAAGAACCAAAACATCAGATAAATCTGTCTAATTCTGTATAAAAGTTTTACACAGAGAAAGCTCATAGATTTCACTCTCTTTATCAATGAAGTTCCCCTCCCCCACAGTGATTGTTCCCCTCCCCCCGGTAGCAATTATTTACACTGAGTTTGATAATAAACCAAAGTGTTTTATTAGGTATAAAAAGTAGGATTTATGTGCTTGCAAGTGAAAACAGACAGATCTAAGCAAGTTACCTAATCTAAAATTGACAAAACATGCCAGCTAAGCCTAATATGTTGAGAGAGATTGATACAGATTATATTTCTCACCCTACTCCTTATTTCAGGTAAAATCCTTCAAATCAGAGCTGATCTTTTCTCTGGCCTGGGTCTAACAGCTCCTTATATGTCCTCTTAGGGCAGGGATGGGGAACCTAAGGCCTGGGGACCAGATGAAGCCCCCTTCCCTGTCTGGATCTGGCCCCTGTGGCTTGGGGCTCCCTTCCAGCATTGAGGAGCCTGCACTAGCGCTCTAGCCTCACTGCCATCTATCCGTGGGGCTGGAGCACACAAAATCTACTAGCCTGGGCCTACCTAGGCTCTGGTGTGTAAGGGGAATGTGGGGAGTGTCTTTCTCCATTTCAGTCGGGGTCCACATCAGTGAAGATGAGTATGCAGCCCCCGACCCAAAAAAAGTTCTCCACCCCTTCCTTAGGACATAGAGGAAGTTTCAAAAGCCAGCTGAAGATGATCATTGATTGCTTCTCATCCCTTAAATAGAATCTCCCCAGGGTGGGAATCCTTTGTTTCATTCTCCCCATCCCCATGGAAAAATACCAAATTCAAGATGGATTCCAGCACCAGGTGGCATGGTTATGCGTCTTTGTAGGACCAACCAAGTTTGGGCTTACAGAAAAAAACAAACCGATTTACAGATCATTGTCTTGAGCACAGGGCCTTTAAGTCCCTTAAGTACCACCAGTGGCTTTAATTAGAAGACCTAGATTAATAAACAGGTTTATACTTCATATTTCTAACTTCATTCACATACAAGAATGATACATACACATAAATAGAATATACACACTCAGAGAATCGCAGGCTCTTGAAGATAGGTTACTTGAGCTGTTTTGGATAAAGCATATTCAAATTTTGCATTCATATTCAAAAGCATATTTCCATAAAAATATGGGGCATGGCATCACAAGTACTGCAGAATTTGACCTATGCTGAAGATAGGTGGGCTGGGACTTCGTTATCCTTTGCCTTTTTCAGTGTGAAGATATCCTTCTCCCTAAACAATTCTCTTTGTTCTTAGCCTGCCAGACTCTGGGGATCCTTTGGATTCTTGCATTTTTTGAGGAGGCTTGATTTCAGGTAGTAGTAACATAGTGGTGGCCAGCAGTTGAGAGCTAGATTGGAAATTCACTTTTATGTAGTCCCCTTTTTCAGTAAAATGACACGTTAGCACACTTTCCATGAAATGTTATCCCCAACTGGGAAATGTACAGAAAAGTGCTAGAGCACATTTTAAATAAAAAAGAACAGGACTTTTAATGGATGTTAGATACAGACTTCTGGTTTGCACTCTAATAGGTTTCCTTAAAAGTGTGAAATTAATTTGTCTCTTGCTGAAAAATGATGACTAGATCCTACTTCCTTTATAAAGCCAGTTTTCAGGACAATGAAAAGGACAATGATGAAGTGATTATGGAAGAAAAATGCAGCAATTTGTTCCCCATCTCCTATAAATAAGATAATCAGCTTGTCCAGAGGGAATAGAATTGGCAGTTTCACTGAAAACTGCTGAAATGTAGTATTTGTTCATCTCTTTTACATGGTTTACCAAGCAAAAATCTGATAACTGAAGGAAATTGATTTAGCCAACAACATCATCACATTTGCTTTAGAATATTTATTGCAGAGGTGTCAGTCAAGCAAATGGCAATTTACCCGTCGGTCTTGAGGAGTTGATGGAAAGAATTTAACATGTGACATGTAAACTCCCCATCTTGTCATTTATTCCATTTGAAGTTTGGATTCCTTTTTTTTTTTTTTAAAGCATCTGATTTATCATTATATGGCTTCAGCAGAAGTGTTTGTAAGATTTACTCTCCTTAAACTGTTACAGCAAAATGTAAACACGTGTAACTCTCCATAGCCAGAAAAAAATGAGCATGGAATCCAGGCATTGTCAGCAAGATGTTCAGTAGATTTAAAGAGACCCAGGGAAAGGAGGCCAAGCGTGTGAAGCTACAGTCTGTATTCACCTCACTGCTGCAAGTGAACAAAGTGTCTGAAGCTTGTGAAATCTGAACTTCTTAAAGAGGAATGAATGTAACTGAGCTTTCTTTCCCAGCCTCATCATTGATACAGAAGTTTTTTGGTTATTTCTTCTTCAGAACAGTTTTCCTGCCAACTGAGGAAGGGGAAGGGGGTAAAGGGGTAACTGACCCAGGACCCAGTGATTCAAAAGGGCCCAGGGTTCCTGGCTGCCCCGGACCCTTTAAATCACTGCCGGAGTGCTATGCAGCAAAGTCCAAGTGGTACTGAGGGATGGTTGCCCCAGCCCTTCTGCCCAACGCCCTGCCCCTTCTGGGAGCATGGAGTCATCTACCCCCATGCAACACATTGCCCAGCGCCCGGCAAGTCTTTTTCATTCTTCCTAGTTTTATATAATGTGTCTGGAGGATGTGTCCACGGCTTGGCATCTCCCATTGACTGTCTTAGGTAAGGCACCTCCTCGCATGCTGCCTTTTGTAAAACGCATTCTGGGGCATCTGGCTCTCCCCATTCACTGTACGGGGAACCTAAAAGTTAGGTGTGATGACCCTGAGGCTACGTCTAGACTGGCATGATTTTCCGGAAATGCTTTTAACGGAAAAGTATTTTCGGAAAAGAGCGTCTAGATTGGCACGGACGCTTTTCCGCAAAAGCACTTTTTGCGGAAAAGCGCCCGTGGCCAATCTAGATGTGTTAAAAGCCCCGATCGCCATTTTCGCGATCGGGCTTTGCAAAACAAATCTCAGCTGTCTACACTGGCCCTTTGGCGCAAAGTTTTGCGCAAAAGGGACTTTGCCTGAACGGGAGCAGCATAGTATTTCCGCAAAAAGCACTGATTTCTTACAGTAGGAAGTCAGTGCTTTGTGGAAATCTGCCGCCAGTGTAGATAGCTGGCCAGTTTTTCCGGAAAAGCGGCTGATTTTCCGGAAAAACTGGCCAGTCTAGACACAGCCTGTGTGTCACTGTGCCTGTGTCTTTGTGAACATAGCTCGAAATGTCCCTTGTTCAACAAAAGGTTCATAAGACCAGGCTGCAACAGGGTCCAAAGCAAAATTTACATGAACCTACATTTACATGAGATTGGGGAATCTCACGATAAATTAGGGTGCGTGCGAATAAATGGTGTGTGGGCACAACAGTTCATGTCTGTTATTTGTTAGACATTGCACCTGAAGCTGAAAACATGCTCCTCAATCTACAGAGTGCTAACTGAAAGTAGAGCAACAATTGCAGAGTATAAATTGCATGTACTTACATGCACTTACAGTTGTGTCTCAAAAGAAGAGTTGAAATTGTTGATAATGGTTCCAAGAATGAAATGAATTATGGGGATGAGGTGCATGAATACAATTACATTGTTAAGTGTTCATTGCACACCAGTTTTAGGGGGTAACTTGGGTACTCACATACCAACAGTATCCAACATACTAGCAATGGCTATTCCAAAAAAGGCTGATAGCTGTCACCAAAGTGAAGGGGAATTTGTCCTGTTCACATAATCTGTAGAAAGACACTTAAATGTATTCCCTTCACAGGTGCATGTAATTTTTGGTGGATCAGGGTTCTCCTGGGATAATCCTTCTTGTCTGTTTTAATCCTAACAGTCTAGCAGACAGTCATTCTGAAGACTTGTTTTATGAAAGAGATGTTGTTTTTTACTCTGAAATATAGTCAAATGGATTACTCCATGTCAAATTGCTTTAGCTTTGGTTTCATACATCAGAGACATCTATGAGTCAGATGATGTGTACCTGCTGTCAATTATATAACATACTATACTGGATCCAAAATAGAAGCAGCTGTCAAAAATAAATATTGCAGAATACATGCTTGTTTGGTTGAACAGTAACCACTCAGATTATGTATCAGTAATATAATTAAAGGGCAAGTGTCTAGTAGTTTGGGTGATTCGAGATTGTGTATTCCCTTATGGTAAAAACCTTAGACTTTTTGTAGAATTTTTTAATTAACCTAAAGCAGGGTTACTAATGCAGGGTTACTCTGCTAAATTCTATAGGATTGTTTAATAGGGAATGATATTGCATATTTTAGAGTAATTTCTGTAAAACCTCATGTGATTTCTATAAAAACCTGTTGATTTTACATTTTATTCAGCCTTTTTTCCCCATGTAAGGATTTCACAAAACATTTTTGGGAGTGGAATTTTTTTTTTTTATTCCAACTTGGTTTCTATTGTTGCAGAATAATCTTTTAACCCAATATAAGAACATAATAACATTTCCTAATCCCCAAGCTGATTGTGTAGTACATTATCATCTGAATGTGATAAAAGTTCAAAGGCTGTTGGACCCTTGTTAATAATCAAGAAGCATGTATTCACACCTGGGACAATTGAATTCAACCTGTTGTACTAGCAAATTGTCCTCTCTGGAAAGAAGCAATGTCCAGACCAGGAAACTGGGACCAGGGATGTCCTTAGTTTCTATTCCCATTTCCACCAGTAATGTTATGTATCTTTAGGTAACTTATCCTCTCTGTTTTTTCCTCTTTTTTTATCCATCTTCCCATGAAATGACAGCACTTTCTAACATCACACAGGTTGTGTTTACATTGGCAAGATTTTGCGCAAAAGTGGTTGCTTTTGCACAAAAACTTGCCACCTGTCTACACTGGCGGGGAGTTCTTGCGCAAGAACACTGACGTTCTAATGTAAGAAATCAGTGCTTCTTGCGCAAGAACTATGACGCTTCCGCCAGGAAAAAGCCCTCTTGCGCAAGTGTTCTTGCGCAAGAGGCCAGTGTAGACAGGCAACATGAATTTTTTGCGCAAGAAAGCCCGATGGCTAAAATGGCCATCGGAGCTTTCGCGCAAGAGAGTCACGCTGGCACGGATGCTTTTGCGCAAAAGCACATCTCTTGCACGAAAGCACATGCCAGTGTAGACGCTCTCTTGCGCAAATACTTTTAACGCAAAAACTCTTGCGTTAAAAGTATTTGCGCAAAATCTTGGCAATGTAGACATAGCCACAGGGTTTTAAGGATTGATTAATATTGAGAAGCACTCTGCGATTCTCAGATGAAATAAGCCATGCTCGGGGGGCTGACAGAATTTCCAGGCCCCCAGAAAAGGGAGGGGCAGCTCTATGGTCCCAGAAGGGGCGGGGCCTTGGGCAAAAGGGGTGGGGCTAGTAGCAGCCAGCCCTTTAGCACCATCTGGACTGCTGCTTCCCCACCCCCTGCCAGCCTGAATCATGTTGCCCAGGGCTCTGGTGGCAATTTAAAGGGCCCTGGGCTGCCTGGGCCCTTTTGAATCGCGGGACCCCAGGACAGTTGCCCCCTTTGCTGCCTTCCCTTATCACCCAGCCTGGCCACCCTTTATAAATCTGCCTTGTGAGCCAGAAAGTGAAGTTTACTGTGAATAGAATGTGTCCAAACAATCTGGATTTGGCTAATTATAGTAATGAAGTCTGCCATCTTGTGACCAGATTTGTTACTGTCTGAACCAGCTCACCTCCATAGGCAAGCCTAAAATTGTGTCGTCTGCCGTCCATGTGTTGTCACTGTGGATTTAAGCAGAAACAGAATTCTGCCCATTATATGGCAAGCTAACCTTTACATCTATTTTGACGTTATTGGTAAAATGTAGAGATGTGTCCCACATAATAATCAGTAAATAAAAGACATCTCACCTGCCCCAGTTTGTGGAAAGGCATATCTTTAGCTTTGTTCCTGAAAGATGATATCACAGAGGCACAAATGTTTAGCAGAGACTTTGCATGCAATGCATACTGCATGTTCATATGAAACGTTGCCAGGCCAAAATCAGAAGCTGTCCTCTCTATAAAGTGATAAATTGGTTCATTAAGCCAGGTAGCAGCCCTGAATTAGCATAATTGGAAATGGATCCCAAAGTTTATGCTGAATTTCTTGATTCTGTACTTTGTAATTCTTGGCTGTGTTACATGATCCTTCTCTCCCTGGTCAAACAACCTCCATTCACAAGCTTCTGCCGTTCAGATTCCACCATTAAAGTTGAAAAGTTTAGCTATTATGAATGCTCGCCCCCCCCCCCACACACACACACACTTTTGTGGCTGTATTTAATGTTTCCACAGTATTTTTTACCATTTTTCTCCAATTCTGACATGTCAAGTGCAAGTGGAAATTGACAGTGATGTACAAATTTAGTAACATCCTGTATAGCTTCACTCAGAGTAATTGCCTCTCTTCCTTTTCATCGTGCTCTCAGAATTTAAAGAACCATAATACTTCATCACAATTGAAACTGTGAGCCTTTCCTGGATGTCATATTCTAAGTCAGACCAGCAATCTTTCATTCATTCTGTTGATCTGTAACAGTACTGGTGTTATGAGCTAAAATAGAGAAGGTGCACATTTTTTAACCTGCAAAAATTGTCATAAATAGTTTGATTTTTCCTTTGAGTTGTTTCCCTCCATAAAAAAGTAATGTACATCTCCTCTGCTGATGTATCCATCTTGGTCTTATGAACAAATGTTTTGAAATATTTCAGGGTGAAAATGTTTGGTCACCATAAAAGAAGGATTTATAGCTCAACACAGGACTAAAGCTTTGGAGCTGAAATGGCCAGTGTACCACACAGAAAGATGTTTTCAGTTGTAGATGATAAATTATGTATCTGGAAAAAGCAGCCAAGCAATGGTACTTGCTTCATAATAGCTTTCTTATTGCATTCTGAGCTGTTTTCGAGAGTAGTTGACATAAAGTAGCCAAATAAAACAAACTGTTAATCAAATAAGATGTAGCGAGTAAGCACAACAAACGTGGTTAAACAAACCATGGTGGTAATTTGTTAATTCACAAGTTGAATATAAGCTCGCAAAGCTCCTCGGAGCATCTTTTAGACTTGGGGAACTGTGCCACTCCAGTACTTGATTGCAATTGCATAATTCTCTTGTTTTGCCTCCTTTTGTCTAAAATCCAGATACTGTTACAGCGTTTTCCATGCCCCTGCTTGCAAACCACACACAATCGCTCCTTCGCACTAAAATTCTAAAAAGGAGCACAATTCTGAATTCTATGACTACAGACTGCCTAGGAAGTGAGAGCTCCTCTGTAGCATGGGGCACGGGTCACTAGCGGGAGGATTCTCTGCATCTTGGGGTCTTTGAACCATCGTTTCAAGGACTTCAATATCTGAGATATAGGTGAGAGGATTATTCTAGTGGGGGGTGGGTGAGATTCTGTGGCCTGCATTGTGCAGGGGGTCAGACTAGATGATCAAAATGGTCCCTTTTGACCTTAAAGTCTATGAGTCCCGTTACTGTCTCATTCACTCCTTTTGGAAGTATTGGACCACGGCACTTCATTAATTTCCTATTTACCACCTAGTGCCAAGCGTCTAGTGTGCATGCTGCATGCCAGAAACTCTGCAGCGTACCTTTTGGTGCCTCTGCTGAGGTTTTGTCCACGCTGAGGTGCCTTTCATTTCTCCACTCCTTCATCTGACATTCATTTAGATCCATTGTAATCTGTTGTATGTTCAATATTTGGGTCCTTATTCTGGAACACATACTGCTTCTCTAGATAGCTGGGATCTCTTAACCTTCAGGGTTTACTCAAGCCTATGCATAACTAAAGCTTTAGGTAGGACACACCTTGTTTCTATATGACTGCTTGGTTGCAACATTTCTGAATTCCCTTGCATTTTTATGGTATCTCGGGTTTATGTGGTGTCTTCTTGCTGCTTATCATTTTCGATAATTGTAAAGATGCTCAGATGCTTGCGCAGTTGGTGCATGTCTTCTAAATGCAAATGATGATTGCTTCTTCCTTCATTTTGCTTTTCTTATTAAATCCTCTTTATTAGCTGTCATCCCTATGCTGCATCATCGATTCAGCATTTGAACATGATGGTTATTGGTATGGAGAATGCTTAGCCAACAAACAAAAAAACTCAGTCAATACCACTGAAACACTTTTTGATCCATCACGTTAACCATATTTGTCCCTTCCCTACCTAGGGTTGCACTATGTTTCCTCTGAGACCTCCTCTAATCATAGAATCATAGAATACTAGAACTGGAAGGGACCTCAAGAGTCATCAAATCCAGTCCCCTGTGCTCATTGGCAGGACCAAATACCACAGACCATCCCTGACAGGTGTATGATTAATCTGTTCTTAAATATCTCCAAAGATGCAGATCCCACAACCTCCCTAGGCAATTGATTCCAGTGCTTATACTCACTCTAATGTGCAATGCATTTCGGACATGGAGTTAGAAGTAATTTCTGTATTGTTTTGATCATTCACATTTACTTAAAGCTTTAGAAGACTAAATCTCTTTTCAAGTGTAGACAGCTATGTATTTGCTACATCTTGGATATTGGAGAGAGAAGGTGGGTGAGGTAATATCTTTTATTGGACCAACTTCATTTGTTGAGGGAGACATTTTCAAGCTTACACAGAGGTCTTCTGGTAAGCTGGAAAGCTTGTCTCTCTGACCAGCTGAAGTTGATCCATTAAAAGATATTACCCACCATGTCTCGCTGTATAATAGATAAAAGTCTCAGAGGGGTAGCTGTGTTACTCTGTAGGTGAAAAAACTTAAAAAAACAATGAAACTTAAAAAACTCTATTCATCTGAAGAAGTGGGTTGTGCCCATGAAAGTTCATGATAACATCTAGAACTAGTTCATGCAGAACTATTCATTGCTTGTTAAGTTTTTTTATATAATGGATACTGTATTTCTCATAAAACTGATACTTCATTTCCAAATTTTTTATATAAAAGCATCTCTCCTTGGGGGTCAAACAGGTTAGAAACAGAATGAACTTGGTGTTTATTCAAGATCCTCAGAGAAAGAGAGGTTCACTTTACCTCTAACTATGTTTTCGGATAAAGTTCATGTGGCTAAAATCCTATTTAATGTGTTGGAAATTCAATAACTAATTTTTTCAGCACAACAGATTCAAAGCTGAGAGAAAAACTTCATCAGTTTTTATCTTTCTCTTGAACTGTTTCACCCCTAATTTCATTCCATTATGTGCACTAAAATATAAGAGCAGTGCTTGCGAACAAATATAGCATTTGGGCTTGGGCCAGAATTTCTTTTACAGAATAAACTTTTGTGTGAAATGAAAGCCAAACAGCTGCTCACAACTTGGGTTTGACAAAGTGATCTAATGCTATTGCCCTGATCTTAGATTTGAGGCTCACTGATTTCTGTGCCGGAGTGTCTGTGCCAATCTTCTGGTCCCAATTTGTAAGAACAAAGCACGTTGTTATTGTTATTGCAGTCAAACCTTTTTGTTTGATTTTTCACATAATTTAAACTTTGTTAGGAGAACCCAAAACTGTTCCAAGATTTTTCCCCCCAACCGCATATCCTGAGTATGGGTAGGAAAATAAAACTTTGCAGACCTTTCTCACACCCCAAAAATTCTGTCTGTTTACATGCATCTTTCCTCTTAATAATATTATGAAGAAAGTATCCAATCTTATCCATTGTTGTGCTTGTCTTTCTCTTCTCTCTACTTATTCTCTTTTTCCCAATGCTTCTTCAGTTTTCCTCCACCTTATCTCTGTCTCTCTCTTCAGACTTTCCCCAGGCTGCCCTCTGCCCTCCCTAGACTTTGGTGAGTGAATTTTAGTACCAATAAGCAAGGCTTATGTATCTTAGCCAGATTATAATGCCGACAGGTGATATGAGAGCCTACCATTGTTGTTATCCCAGTCTATCTTACTTGCTTTCATGCTGCTGTGCGATGTCTATCTTCTGAGCACAAACTGCCAATTGCACTGCATTGTACCAAATTATGTGTGTGTTTATTGTGCAAAGATTTTTCCAGGAGGAATATGAATGAGACCCCAAGTCAATTTTGAAATCAGGTCTCTAGTGCTGAAAGGTTGGTTAGTCCATCACTCTAGGGCAGGTTGGATTAATTTTTTTGTGGCTCCAGCTTCACACACATTTGAGGGCCCCTATGGGGGCAGTGGAATATGGCACAAGGAGGTTGGTCCTGGGACCAAGGTGCAGGCCAGGAGCAGTGGGGATGGCCCTGCTCTGCCCAGTGTGAGGGCACTGTATACAAACCAGCAGTCACTAGGTAGACTTTGGACCGCCCAGCTCTGGGCTGCCCAGGTAACACCACCAGGCAGATTTGAACCTGGGACCTCTGAAGTGGAGTATAGGAGCTTCTACCCGCTGAGCTAAAAGCCAGCTGGCTCCCAGCCTGTGCTGTAGAGGTCTCTTGATCTTAACTGTTGCTGTGGTCTAGGTACCACTTGCATTGCTCAGTAACCACACTAGGTGTATGGGTTACACCCACATACCCCTTCCCCGTGGGAGTGGGTCCGTGCCACATCACACAGCCTTCCCACCCAGCACCCCCTGGTAGCGCTATGCCCAGCCCCCCCCCAAATTCACAGTGTCCTGAACACACACACCCCACCCAGCACCCGCCCATCCTCAGTCCCACCAAAATTGCCCAGTACTTCACACAGACCCTCACATTGCCCAGCCCTCCAACACACACAGATCTCCCTCACCCCGTCCTTCCCACCACAACGGCAGCACCTCACACAACCCTCCGCTGCCTAACACCCCAAAATACGCAAACCTCCCTCACTGTCCAGCATCCCCACACACACAGACCTACTCCCTCATGACCTGCCCCAAGGCCCTGATGAGTCAGCAGAGAGTAAAGATCTCCCTGTGTGGGCAAGGCAGCAGAAGCCCCACTGCCAGAGTCCCACCCAGCTGTTGGGAGGAATAACAGGTATTTCAGAACAGAGCTTTATTTCGAACCCCCGTTGCCCTGCCGCGTGTAGACATGGGCGGTTACTTCAGGCTTGTAAATTTCAAAAATGGTGACCGGCCGGGAAGATGCAAATCAAGCACGGGATATTTAAATCCCGGGCTTGATTTGCAATTCCGAATGCATACATTTGCAGCCCTATTCCGAAATAGGCTGCAAGTGTAGACATACCCATACAGAATGGGAAGTGACTGTCTAGGAGGGAGTACTGCAGAAGGGAATCATAGGGGTCAAGCTTAAATATGAGTCAGCAGTGTGACATTATTGCAAAAAAAGCAAACATGATTCTGGGATGCATTAACAGGAATGTTGTGAGCAAGACATGAGAAGTAATTCTTCTACTGTACTCTGCGCTGATTAGGCCTCAACGAGTATTGTGTCCAGTTCTGGGCACCACATTTCAGCAAGGATGTGGAGAAATTCGAGAAGGTCCAGAGAAGAACAACAAGAAAAATTAAAGGTCTCACAAACATGACCTATGAGGGAAGACTGGAAGAACTGGGTTTGTTTGGTTTGGAAAAGAGACGACTGAGGGGGGACATGATACCAGTTTTCAGGTACCTAAAAGGGTGTTATAAGGAGGAGGGAGAAAAATTGTTCTCCTTGCCCTCTGATGATAGGACAAGAAGCAATGGGCTCAAATTGCAGCATGGACATTAGGAAAAACGTCTGACTGTCAGGGTTGTTAAACACTGGAATAGATTGCCTACGGAGCTTGTGGAATCTCCATCATTGAAGATATTTAAGAGCAGGTTAGATAGATCTCTATTGGGGTGATCTAGATCAGTGTTTCTCAACCAGTGGTACGAGTACCCTTAGGGGTTCTTAAGAGAAGTCTGGGGGGTACGTCAACACAACTGAAATTTGGAGAAAACTGAATTTTTGTTTTAAGTTTTACAGCGTTTTATTATTTTTGTACTTTTTACACCCAACAATTTCATCGCCCACCCAGCTACAATTAAGTTGTTTAAACAAATGTGGTGCAACAGTAGAAAAAAAATTTTGTGTCTGAAAACTGTAGATACTGGGGGTACTTATAATTTTTTTGAAGGGGTACTTTCAGGAGCGGCCCAAGGCCGGCTGCATCAGCTGGCACCCTAGGCGGGGTGGAGCAATCGGCGCCCCTGCCTGAACGTCCGTCAATGGCCGTGACGTCATCACGGGGTGCCCGGGCCAGCGGCACCCTAGGCAGCTGCCTAGCTCGCCTAGGCTCACAGTCTGCCCCTGGGTACTTTATAAAAAAAGGTTGAGAAACACTGATCTAGATGGTGCTTGGTCCTCGTGACTAACATGTAATCTTAGCAAGTTATCAGTGCCTAAGTAGTTTCCTTTCTTGCATTAGTTTGCCAACCAAGTAAATGTACACTTACCCAAAGGGCGCATTCCCTTTATGCCTTAATTGATGGATAACTGAAATGCCTTTGGGCTCTCTGCATATTACCCAAAGTCCATTATCTCTGCCTCCAAAGCAAAGAAGGATTTTTGGGGTGCAGATTCTGTCCCCCGGAGGGCTCCATAAGCCCCAGCATGATAGCTTTGTTCACTGTGTGTGAGCATACTGTCATTGCCCTCTGCTGGTAATCAAGCTAGTCAGACAGGTAAATATCCGTTCCTTTGCCTAGGGCAGGCTGGGTTCATGCACTGCCTCACAAACACGTTCTGAAGAACCTGTTTCCAGCACACATCTCTGACTCTTTGTACACAGCCCGTGCATACATCACTCAGTGATTTTCAGGACCAGCGTGTCACCAGTTTACATATGATCCAGGACACCTTTTTCACATACACACATTATGCCAACAGTGTGTTGTGTACAATAAGTGTGTCAGGTCTGATATGAGTTAGTGTCTTGGGTCCTTCATCATTTGGCATTAAGGGACTCCCAGGCTCACAACTCCCTCTTACAGTATAGCAGGAAGATCAGATTCCTTGTTCCAGGATAGGGCATCTGCCACTATATTTTCTTTTCCCTTAATATGTACAATTTCCATGTCATGTGTTTTTCACTGTCATGCTCTACTCATACTTGGTTTTTAAAATCTATGAAATAGTCTACCGCTTTTCATGTAAATTCATAGATTTTAGGGTCAGAAGTGACCACTAGATCACCTAGACTGACCACCTGTATAACACAGGCCACAGAATTTCATTGTGACTCTTGTAAGAAGCCCAATAATTTGTGGTAGACCAAATCAGAAGGGCCTCCCGTCTTGATTTGAAGACTGCAAGACACGGAGAATCTACCCCTTCCTTAGTAGCTTATTCCAACAGTAAATAACCCTTTCTCTGTTAAAAAAGCATGTCTTATTTCTAATTTGAATTTCTCTGGTTTTAACTTCTGGTCATCCATTTTTTATGGCTTTCTTTACTACATCAGAGACCTTTAGTACCCAGTATTTTCTCTCTGTATTGGGGGAGAGGACGTTGAAATTAAAGTGAGTTTGTGGAATTTCCTGCACTGCATAGAAAAATTAGCTGATCCCTGGATCGAGAAAGCAGTTACAAAATCGGAAGTTAGAGAAAGTAATGGTGTTTGAAAATGTGTCTACCGATACAACAGCTATCCAGTTCTGAGGTGAAAGTTTGGGATTGCCATAAGTCTGATGAATTCCTCCTTATTTGTGTTCCACTCTGAGAGGGATGCTTTCCTTGTTGCCCACATGGTAAAAGTGCTTCTGGACTATATGGTTTTCTTTCCCCAGGCTTCACCTGGTTCTCTGGTGACTGGAAGTGTGTACCAGAACATCAGCAACTTGCAGTCAGGGCAGAAATTGGTGTGTGGTTTGTAATTTAAAATACAATTGAGTTCTTATTCCACATGCCCTTTTAAAAATACCACAAACCACACATGCAAATACAAGTGACTATTGGGTGTGTCTGTGTTCATATTCTTTTTAAAACTGTGTGTAAATTTGTGCACAAAATTTGGTACTCCTGCCAAGCAGTTGGCCAGGTGCAGTGCCATGGAGGCTGGGTATCCCTGCTATATAAATGAGAGGCGTGCTATGTCCTGAATATCTACATTTTTATTTTTAATTCATTTGTGAAATTGACATTTGTTTTAAGAGATCTCCCTCAACTAGAACTGTCAGTATTGCACATTTGTTGAGTAAATCCTTCAGATTAGATCTGTAGCTTCACGCATTAGAATTTCTTGCCTGGTGTTCTCAAATTCCAAATAGCTATCACTTTTTCTCCCAGATATCTGTCATCTGTGTCCGGTTCTCCGCTAAGTGATGAAAGATGTTGGATTCTTCAATAGATAGTGCTGTAACTTCATTGTATGGTTCACTGTATCTACTATATATTTGTGAGAGTTTGTCTGTTTGTTCAAGAACTCCTCCTAAATAGGAAGAGCGAGGCTCACCAAATTCGGTATACAGCTTCTTCTTTTCATAACTTAAAGCAAGGTCAGGGTTTGGTTGTGCCAGGAAAATGGGATGTTCCTGGAATGGGATTGCTTCTCACAAAACCAAACAGAAAAGAGACAGAATCACCAGGCAGGTGAACTGTATCTACTATATATTTGTGAGAGTTTGTCTGTTTGTTCAAGAACTCCTCCTAAATAGGAAGAGCGAGGCTCACCAAATTCGGTATACAGTTTCCTCGTTTCATAACTTAAAGCAAGGTCAGGGTTTGGTTGTGCCAGGAAAATGGGATGTGCCTGGAATGGGATTGCTTCTCAGAAAACCAAACAGAAAAGAGACAGCATCACCAGGCAGGTGAACGGGGCTGGCTCAGGGCTCCCTCCCTCCCGACTGGGACTGCATCGGCCCGAGTCCCCCCCGCCCCTCGCTCTTGCTCTCGCTCAGGGAGGGGCTGAAGCTTCCCTCTCCCCCAGATTCATATAGGGACATTGTTTGCTGTTCTCTTCAACAGGGATCAAGGGGAAAATGCAGTTTTTGCATTACTTGCTCTGAATGGGGAGTGCAGGGGGCAGATGACCTGTGCATTTTGCTCTCACTCCCTGACAAGGTTGAGAAGGGGAAGAGCAAGCGGCCCTGGTATGAATATCCCCCCTCCCCCCGCCACCCTCTCCAGACACACATACATCTCCCCTCACCCCGCAACACTGACTCCTGCATCCCCCATACCCTCTGCCCTGAGCCCCTCCTTAAGGAACCAAGCAATGCCAGGAAAATGTGCTAGTATTATATACAGGGTAAATGTACTTAGAAACAGACTTCATTACCCATAATTTAACCAGAACAAGACCTTAGATTTGTTTATTTCACTGTGTTCATTAATAAATTGATAAACTTAGTCTGTTATGATTTGTACATCTCCTACTTAAATTTCATAAGGCCTCATCAAAAATAGCTGGCTGCTCATCTCTTGGCTTGATTAGAGAGAGTTCCCAGTCCCCTACAGAAATCTAAACTGACATTGTTAATCTTCAAGATGAATTGTTACTGTTTGTGTTGACCTTGTGAGTTAGGGGCATGGAAATGTCAAATGGTGGCTGTATTAGTAAAGTCACAGTATGTTACTTTAGAGCAAAATTTCTCTCTGACTAGCATTCTCAAATTTCCTTTGACTTGTATATGTGGTAGCTTATGGCAGGTACAACATGCTCCCGGTGTAAAACCTGGCATCATCATATATAACTGCTAAATCTACATATGGAATAAACTTACTAACTCTGGTGCTTTCAAAACATATGTTACAAACATGGAAGGATTTTTTTTTCCTCCATAAGGTATATTTATAGAAATAATCAACATTTCCAGGAACCGTCCAAAGCAGTTTAACTTGAAACTTTTATTAATCTCAATCCTTTGTTAGAAAGGAGTTTAGGTTCGTACTAGTGATGTGTTTGTGAGGTAACACGTGCAAAACATGTTAATCCTTTAAAGGTTAAAGAAAATATATTCTGCATACTGAAGTCATTACGATGGCATTTTGGAACCGAAAGGAAATGTGATTATTTTTAATGAGTTTTAAAAAGATGTTGAAACTGTGCTATGAAATAGTTCAAGACAGGATGAATTTTGGTACAGGAAAACTAATTGTATATTAAACATCATTTGTAACGTGAATGCTACCTGCTAGTATTGCCCATGCAAGCATCATGAATTTATATTTCAGATTAAAATGGCTGTTTTCCACAAGTATGCATTTGCCAGGTTTCTCTTTTTGGAAGCGTAGACACAAAGGCTACATCTACACTGCAGGCTTCTTGCTCAAGAACTGTTTTGTGCAAGAGTTTTTGCGCAGAAGGTCTTGGGCAAGAGCACGTCCACACTGCCATGTGCTTTTGCGCAAGAGCGTCCATAGCAGTGTGGACGCTCTCTTGCACAAGAAAGCTCTGATGGCCATTTTAGCCATAGGGGTTTTTGCACAAGAAACCCCTGTTGCCCATCCACACTGCCTTCTTATGCAACAGCTCTTGCGCAAGAGGGCTTATTCCTTGTGGGGAGAGGAATAACTCTTGCACAAGAAGCCCTCTGTTCCGACGCCTTACTGTAAATTTAGTTGCGCAAGAACACGCGTGCAGTGTAGATGCTCCACAAGATTTTGCGCAAGAACGGCCATTCTTGTGCAAGAAGCCTGCAGTGTAGACGTAGCCAAAGGGTATAGAAAATCTTGTCAGAATTGTACTCTGCATTGATCATGTCCTTGAATGTGTTCATACAATATAGAGCAATGCTTTGTCAGTGGTAAGTGCCCCATTAGAGTTTAAAAATATAACCAAGTTGACTGAATGAATATCTTAAACTGATAAACAAAAATAGTAATAACAATTTTAGCATCTTATTGATGTTATGGAAATGTCTTGCAATTCTGGGAGTGCTCAGGGGAAAGAATTACATTGGGCCCTCTTACTAGAACACATTAGATACATGGAGTATTCTCCAAATGTACATATTCCTGTTGGCTGTTGGTAAATAAGCTTAGTTGGTATGTGCAAATCTGCCTACTCAGCTAGGGCAATCCTTTGCTTTGTATGCTTAAATAAGTCTATCAGACTGGAATGACTTTCCAGTGTGTGGCCTTGTGTTGTTTTTACCATTAAAATTCTATTCTCTGCGCACACATACTGTGTGTGTGTATCTGTGTGTGTGTGTGTGTGTTTATTTGTTGTTGACCAAGTGGTGGTGTTTCAAATTACTGTGAAAATCAGTCACCCACACGGTGCCCTCCGCACTGCAAGTGACATAGTGTTGATGGCACTGTGTGGATGATTGATTGATTCTTATCAAAGCAATGAGAGCAAACTTCCACTTACATGAAGTGTAGGGTTTCTGGTCCTTCGCTATTGTCATGGTTGAGGAGTGTTAAACCATTTCTCCTTGACGTGTAAAAATGCCAGCAGAAAAGGCAAGCTTTTTCATTCCAGACTCAAGATGATGCTATAATATTTGATGTGCTCCACCCTCTAGACATGCTCTCAGATAATGTGAGTTTACCACCTGCTGGTGATTTGCTTTTGTTCCAAACATCTGCAGCCCGCTGCTTCCACAATACAACTTGATCCTAACAAACATTCACTCAGAACCATAAATCTATTATTGGACAGAATGATATTCCTTAATGCATGCTGAAGTTTATTTTGTGGTGTCTGTTTACTGTGTCATTACTATAATCCATCTGAAGTCCTAAATTGTTCTTAACCAAAGACAGTTCTGTGGTGTTATTTGAGCAAGTTATGGACAGTGACAGACCTTTGGGATAAAATGAGAAGACCTTTTACTTACTATGTACAGTTCCTATAGTACTGGAACCTAGGAAGTCTACTCATGACACAGGGACCCCGATTGGGCTAGATTCTGTACCCACATAACAGAAGAATGGTCTCTGCACAAAAGATTTTACAATCTGTTTAATTTTAACCCAAATTGTTTCAGAAGTTTTGAAATGCTCAGACAACTGTTACTATTTTTCAATGTTTGCTACATTGGTAAGTGGAACTTGCTTCTTGGAAAATTTTCCAAGTCAGTTTTGCTGACTTAGCAAGGATCTGATAGTTTGCAGGGAGATCTAAACTTTTCATAGTGAACTTGAAACATTCCCATTGTTGGACTAGATTAGGTTTATCATCCAAGTTGTCAATTGCCCAAGTGCAATGTTAATTAATGTGTTTCTTCTGAATTAATGAACAGATGGCATTGCATTCTAATCATGTTACTGCCGCACGCGTATCTGTTGCATGGATGTTACTGATAATAGTTTGCATTTAATAGTGTTAAATTCCTGAATTCAGAAGCAAAGTGTGAGGGATCTAGGAATCTAAAATTTTCTCCTGGTTTTGGTGTGATGTAAATGGAATTTGGGGGGGCCTTGAGGACACACACAACAAAAGTTGTTTTTTGGATAGGGTTTTTGGAGAGAATGATGGGTATGTTCCTGGAGAGCACTGAGGATTGTAAAGGTGGCTTCTTGTAGCTGATCTGCTAGTTAAAGTAAGTTCACTTGTCTCAGTTTGGTTCAGGGCTGAGAGACTTCGCTGGGCCCTCAGGGAGGATGGCTGCAGGCCCCCTGAATGGGGCAGGGCATCAGGCAGAAGGGGCGGAGCTAGAGGCTAGCGTCTTCCAGGCAGCCCTTCAGCACGGGTTCCGGCAACAATTTAAAGGGCCCATGGCTCCAGCCACTGACAAGAGCTCTGGGCTCTTTTAAATCAACAAGCCCGGGGACAGCTGTCCCTCTGCGCCCCGGGTCAACAGCCCTAGTGTGAATAGTTGCTTTTAATGCTACTGAATGTCATGATGATATTAAGATATTTGCTAAGCATCAGAACACAAAGAGCTTTTGTGTAGATCTCTTCTTTTATTGAAATCTGCATAATTAAATCATGACATTGGTAACTAATGGAAAGTAGGTTTCCTTTTAGGAATCCAATGGGACAAATGTATTAGGAGCTTAGGAGCACCGTTGAGCTGATACCGAAACATGCAGTGTGTGTGTGTGTGTGTGTGTGTGTGTGTGTGTGTGTGTGTGTGTGTGTGTGTGTGTGTGTGTTTACAAAAAATATCAGAGGGGTAGCCACGTTAGTCTGTATCTGCAAAAACAATGAGGAGTCCGATGGCACCTTAAAAACTAACAGTTTTATATAGGCATTAAGCTTTCATGGGCAAAGATCCATTTTGTCAGATGCACGTTTGGTTAAGTGGGTCTTTACCCACGAAAGCGTACGCCCAGATAAATCTGTTAGTTTTTAAAATGAAAATCTTCAAGGAGTCCTGTGACAAAGTGATCAGCCTTGGTGAGGATTAGTGTTGACACAGCTGTCCAGAAGCAAATGTGGGAAATTGAAATCTGTCACTTAAACCTGTCCAACCTGCATATGGCAGGATGCACAGCTGCCAAAACATAAGCCTCCTCTCGTCTTTAAAAAGAAATTTATTCTATAATACCATTTCTGCCCTCCCTATTAGTGCTGCACTAGGCCAGGGTGTTATCTGAAAACAGCAAGAGTAAGAGCAGTCATAACAAAAGAAAGGAAAAAATCAACATAAGTGCAATTGTGGCTTTATTCCAGTTACTTTTTAACCTATATCTTAAATAAAAATTCATTTTTATCTTGGAGCCCTAATGAATAAACAAAAGAGCTGAATGCACTGACAATCTGAAGAAGCTGCCTGGTGTGGGGAGAAAAGAAAATCTGTTTCCTGAAATATATAATACAGCATTAAATTCTGCAGCTTTAGCACTCAGAATTGCTTCCATTAAAACCAATGGCATAGTCTCCATTACTTTCAAAAGGAGCAGATTGTTTTTTTCAGTAGTTTAAACCTGTGGTAAAATGCCAAGATGCCACTTCAGTTAGCTCTTCAAATGATCCGGGATGCTTTGTCATTGCAAAAGGAGTTTGCTTATGGTAAGTTACGGAGTTAACCAGAATTAAGAAAATCAGTTATGTTGTGGGAATATCCTCAGCAATGCTTCTGATCTAGCTGAGCTATAATGTCTTTAGCTAAAGTGCATCACTCTCCTCAGTCTTAGCAACCCCTGTTTGATGTAGTCAAGTTACTGTTTGCTTTTCCTGAAAGGGTGAAATTTACTCCCTATGCAAGGAGACGGCACAGGGCCTGTGCACCACGTAACTCTCGGGCCTTGTCTTTACTACACGGTGGATCGATGCTGCAGTGATCGATCCAACAGCAGTTGATTTATCGCATCTGCTTAGATGCAACAAATCTATCTCTGGGCATTCTCCTGTCGACTCTGGTTCTCCACCAGGATGAGAAGAGTAGCCAGAGTCGATGAGAGAGCTAGGGTTGCCAGGTGTCCAGTATTCACCCGGACAGTCCAGTAAAAAAAAATTCAGACACCTAAAATGTCCAGTATTTTCTGATTTTTTTTCCCTGTCAGGAGGCGAAAATACCAGACACCTGGCAACCCTATGACACACTCAGCAACCTGGCCCAGAGGCCCCCCTCCTCCCCGCCGGGCCCCCAGATGTCTCTCCCCCTTCCTCCCCCCCCACCGCTTACCTGGTTCCGCAGGGGCTTGTCTTGTGGCTGGAACAGAAAAACAAAATGGCCACCAGCAAAAAAGCCTCTTCTTAAAGGGGCCATGCTGATTTTTTTATTTTTTTATTTCTTTTGCTCAACAACTTTGGTCTCTCCCCCTTTTTTTTTTTTCTCAACAGAATTTTTTTTCACGGTATTTTGGGGGGCGGGGGTCGGTATTTTTGGTTAAACCATCTAGCAACCCTAGGGGAGAGCAGCCCCTGCCGACCTTACTGCGTGGAAGACGCTGTGGTAAGGACGTAGCTGAAGAGTTGTGTTGGGTAGATCAACGGGGGAATTCAGTGGAGACAAGGCCTCCCTTTGTGCTGGTCCTCTGCACCAGGAGCGAGTTTCGCGCTGTGCAAATAGACTGATGCCTTGCTGCTCAATGTTCACCAACTGCTAAAGCATGGAACGTGGGCTCTCTTCATTGGAACTTGTTTTGTCCACACCTGTCTCCATGCAGCCTAGTTGAAATCAATGGAACTGAGAGCACGAGGGGGTTTTTTTCTTCTTCTTTCTTCAATTTTATGGTACAGTTGGGGGGAGAGGGGAATCGAAATAAATTTCAAATCTGTATTTCCAGCATGATTAAATCAGTCTTGTAACCAGTCACTAGTGGTTAGTTAAATTGCTATGCAGTGCAATGTATGGGAGTAAAGGCTTATTCTCTTGGGCTGAGAGATTAATGGGTTTTGAGTGAGAAGCTGGGATTATAATTTGCTGGGTTTTCCAGACAAGACAATTAAATTTAACCTATTGTCTGCCTTGGTGCTTACATACACCTTCTTCATTCAGCGATACATTCTGACCTGTGCATAAATGGCTTGTGAGGAGAGTGCTTCCTAAAGGTCCCTCTACTCTGATGTGCACAGACCACTGTCATGGCATGGGAGGGTCCATTTTAGACCTCCCAATTACTCCTTTGGTGTCTTTTGATTGAATCCCGTTGGATGTGCTTAAAGTAGTGAGGTCATCTTGCTTTGGGACTTTGAAATTAGAAAATGAACTTTCTCATGAAGTTCACTAGTGCAGCTATTGGAGACTAAGGCCAAGTTTGTCAAAAGTGAGACGAATGATGGTGGGTGTCGACGTTTTGCGGAACCCAGTGTGAGATGCTTTAAGGAGGCCTAACTTTCAAAGGGTGAGTGCTCAGAAATTTCTGAAAGCCACATCCACTTCAGTTATCTCAAGTCGGGCACCCCATATCAGGAATCACTTCAGAAAATCCTGGCCTATAGGTAGCAAGTGAGTTGTGTTCTTTTAATGGTGCTGATGGCGTTTCTCCTCGAGACCTTTTTTTCCACAGAAATTTGGTCAGGAAAACCCATGTGACTTGTTCTGTGACAAAGTAGATGGAACCGTATTTCCCTGTACTGAAGTTTTTTATGCCGATGTTTCTCAATTCGGCTCAGAGTCTTAAGAGTGAAACCAGAGACACCAGAGTTTTGATGTGAAATACTACTTTATTGGAAAGGGATTCCATAATATATAGCCTCGGGAGGGGAAGAATTTTGATAATCTGCAATTAAAATAACTGACATGTCTTTTAAAATATGTCAGTTCTTTAACTAATACAGTTTTCCTTTTGTTAATACTCCAGCAAAGGCTATGGGATATGTATAACACATGGACTTAAAAGTATAGTGCTATTATGGGAGACATGAAACAAACGAAATGAAGGAAAATGTGTATTTCATTTGTTTTATTCAGTGGTTTTATCTAAGGTTTTATGGTGTAAAGTTGGATTTTTGAAATATTGAACACTTTTTTGGCAGTTGTCCTAAGCAATTATACTGCCTTTCATTTCTACGTTGATAATACACTTAAATGAGAGGGAATTTTTATACCTATTAAAGGGTCTAGACAATTTATTTAGTCAATATTTTCAAGTTATCAGTGATCCCATGATTACTAATGTATGGCCAAGCTGAAGTAAAAGAAACCCCATTGTTACACACGGAGGTGTAAGCAATACAACCTAGGAATCTGGCCTAGTGGTCAGAGCAGAATCAGTGAGCAGAACCATAGGAGTGGTCAAGAGACAAGCCAATGGTTAGAACCAGGAATCAGGAGCCAGAACAGACCCAAAGGGCAGAGTTGGAGTCATGGTCAGGAGATATGACAGTGGTCCGAGGCAGGAGTCAAGAATCAGGAGTACAGAGATGATAGGCAGGGACTAGAGCCAGAGTGCAGCAGAAGGGATTGGAGCAAGGACCAGAGAGGGAAGAAGTAGGAGGTCTAGCACTCCTGCAGGAGTAGAACACACAGAGCAATCACCCACTCTATTGCTCTCCAATCAGGGAGCACAGTAACTTAGTGAGGGTTTATTGGGCCCAGTGGAGCTCACTGGTTTGCTATGTGACTGCACACAAAGGCAGCTGATTTCCTGACCTCACTATAAATTATAAAGTACAGAATAGTGGAACCTCACTACAGGTTGAACCTCTCTAGTTCGCCACACTTTGGTCCAGCAACATCCATGATCCAGCATGATTTTAGTGAGACGAATGTTCGCTTCTCATGGGGGTGGCCGAGTTTCCCACGGTCCCATAAAGTTTGTTTCCAGCCACCAGTCCTGGCTCGCAATGTTCTGTCTTGTTATTTGGCTCCAAGGGTATGACTAGACTACATGGCTCTGTCATCAGAGCCATATAGTTTAGTTTACTAGACATACCCAAATGAAGCAGCGATTTAAATAATCGCCGCTTCATTTAAATTAAAATGGCTGCCGCGCTGTGCCGATCAGCTGTTTGGCAGCACAGCGCCGTAGTCTGGACGCTCCGTGGTCGACATCAAAGGCATTTGTCGACCTCCCGGTAAACCTCATCCCACGAGGCATACCGGGAGGTCGACAAATGCCTTTGATGTCAACATGAGCGTCCAGACTACGGCGCTGTGCTGCCAAACAGCTGATCGGCACAGCGTGGCAGCCATTTTAATTTAAATGAAGTGGCGATTATTTAAATCGCCGCTTCATTTGGGTATGTCTAGTAAACTAATCTACATGGCTCTGGCGACAGAGCCATGTAGTCTAGACATACCCTACTTTACCCCTAAATGTCTTCTAAGAGCCCAGTGAACAGTGGAAGTGTTGATAATGCTGCTAGACAATATTGACCTCCCATGGTTCAGCAAATTCTCTGGTTCTGCACTGGTCAGGTCCTGAGTGCTGAATTAGAAAGGTTAAACCTGTATAATCTATACCTTGGTCCTCAGACGCTATATATTTAGTAGGCATCCTTGTTATCTATAAAAACACACATAATACACAGAAGTTGGCAATAACTTATCTTTCTTTTAATTGTTTGCTAAACTAGAGACATTTTTGAAAAACTTCCAATGTTGCTCAAAATGGATCAGATGAACCAAAGTTGCCAAATCAGATATCTGGTTTACATGGGCTGTGGGCTGCTGCTGTTATTATCTGCAGCATTTCAGTTAGACTTGCACTCCAGCAAGGTTAGAATGATGTGGTGCTGTATTAGGCACTAGCTGATAGTGGGCTGTCCCTACAGCTGGTATCCCTGTGCTGTTATCTTGCTAGCAAGGGCAAAAAACATTTTTTTTAAACCTCCATAGTGTAGAAAAGGCTTACAAAGCCAGGAGTTAGTTTCAACTCTGGTGTAGTGTGGAATTAAGCTTTTCCTAGTTATCCTAGTTAAGTTCTGCTAGAAGAACACAAAGAAAATTGAGATTTTATAATTCGTTTGAAGATAATTATTAAGGATTATGAATTGTTATTCAGCCTCATGTAGTTTGATGCTAGTTCAATAGAATTAAGAGTTATGTTACATTAATGTCACTTGGATAATAGCTATGCCTTCTTTTTCCCCCCAACCTCATCAGCCATCCCCGATCAGCGCTAGGAATTCTTTATTTACATTTTCATGCAAGATATTTTTGGAGAAGAGAATAAATACAAAGCATAAAGCAGAGTCTGTTTCTAAACACCTTGTCACATTCAAACTAAACAGTCTTATTCCAGCACCTGAGATGTGAGAACTGAGAACAGTGAACCATTAATAGCTTTCCCGTAAAACTGCAGTTTTAGTAACTGGAAGAAAAGTGCATTGAAAATATTGCTGTCTGGAAGCATTACGAGGAGTAGTTGATATGCACAATGAAATAGTTGCCATTTAGTAATAAGGTAGGAAGTTCACACTGCGGTGTAGAACAGACTAGTTTGTTACATTGTGTAGTGGTCGTTAATACTGTCTAATGTAGGGCTAGTAAAAGAAACATGGAAATCAACACTATGTTAAACTCATAATGAACTATAAAATACTGGCAAAGTTTAAACGCCTACATTTTCCAGACGTGCAGTAAATCATGGCTAGTTAAGCTAATCTGCCCAAGGGACTTGCAAATGGGGCAGTGTGGTGCCAGACCTGCTCAATGAACTGCCATAATTCTCTCCATACCAGGAAAGCAGGTCCCATTGTGCCACATTTGGCTGACTCTTTCTCCCTTGTAATCAAATCTGGTTCCTTGACCTTTTTCTCCTATGCACATGCCTGCTCTTGTGATTAGGTAATTGGCACTTGTCACTGATAGTTTATGGGTAAACTACCCACCTTACCCTTGTGAAAAATAAGGTAAATTGGAGTTCTACAAAAGTAAGGTGAACAGGGTATATCACTACTTGAGTAAGTCTGTGTCATACTGCAGTCAGATTCTGACAAACCTCCACTTTAAATGAACAGTTGTTTCAGTGGTGGGAGAAACTTTCAGCTCTGAGATCCCCAATCATTAGTCTAGTTTTTGCTGATGTATGGTTCAAAATGAACAGGGCACGCTTAGATGGAGAGGCACTAATTTTGTCTGTCTTCCGCACACATAATCATAGTCCTAAAGCTGACCTGCATGTGAGGCGGGCTTATTATTTGTTGATCTGCGAGTAGGATTGGGCAAACAGCTGATCTTTCAATTCGCTAGAATTTCTGAAACATTAAAAACAAAACTGGGTCGCATTCAGGTCATGCTGAAAAGGAAAAATTTCAGATTAAGGAGGTTTACAGGATCTGTCAAAAAAGGCTTTCTTTCTTGACAGATCCCCCTCTAGACTGCCGCTTTTTGCCAACATAGTGCTGAGTCGGCAAAACGTGATGGCCATTTTTATGCAAATTAGGCGTGAGATATTTAAATCCTTGCCTTATTTGCAATGTCGACCTGCCTAATCTGCATCCCTCTGCCGACAGAGGGATGCAGTCTAGACATACCCTATATGTTAGCCTCTAAGGTGCCACAGGACTACTCATTTCAAAACTGAAATGTTAGTTAACCCTTTTTTTTTTTAACATAAAAGCAAGTGGCCAGATTCCCAAAACCCCAGAGAGGAGAAAGTGGCGGTGAGGTACCCCATTGTACTCTGTAGCTCTCTGGTGGAGGCATTTCCCTAGGACAGTGTTTCTTTAACTTTTTAAGACCGTGGAACACCAAACAATAATTTTTTTTAATGAGGAACACCAAGATTTTTGTTGAGGAAAAAAAAAAGAAAAAAAGGGTCGGGGGAAAGTTATTGAGCAAAAAAAAAAAAAAAAGGCAGCCATTTTGAATTCTGTTGTTTTCCGCGGCACACCGGTGTGCCACGGAACACAGTTTAAGAAACACTGCCCTAGGATGTAAACGGTCCCGCTGCAAGTTCCTTGGTCCTTCTACTATTTATTTATCTGAACTGGAAAGGCTTCAGCAGGAGAGATTGAGACAGGTCACCTGGAGGGAATTGTGGGAAGGCACTCACCTGATTTAGCCTGCATCCACTCTACAAAGCGACTGGGTTACCAGCCCAAGTGACAGCAGCATCCAGGATCTTACCCACACCCCGAGTCAGGCCAGCTAGTCTGGTTTGAAAGCACCACTTAAGTGGAGTGAGAGGGTTTGTATGTGGATAGGAGTGGGAAGCAGTGAGAGAGGCAACTGGGCAGCCTTAGTGTGGGGGCACCTCCAGGGTACGTGCTATAAAGTGCTGAGCTCTTAATAAATAGTCATAATTGTATAATTAGTGAATTTGCCTTGGACCCCGTTCCTTTTGCAGATGCACTTACATAGTTTGTATTCTACTCTGGAAATAGGTTTTATATCACTATGCCAGTTCCTCCCTGGGGTATGATTTATGACCTTACATTCTCATTCTGTTTGTTTTTTAGCTTTTGGTTAAGTCCTTTTATTCCCCCTTCCCTCCTCTCATCCCAGGGTCTCTAGCCATTCTTCAAGCTGTCTTTATCAGTCAGTCCTTTAAGTCAAAGTGAGTCATCTCAGAGGATATAGCCAGAACCAATCCATTGGTTCAGCACCCCAAGGAAAGTGGATTGTTTCATCTGGCTTTACTTAGATTAGAAGGAAGGAGAAATTTGCAGCTGAAGCCTACTGTCTGCTAATCCACATAAGGAAACTGAACTGCAGTGTTAGCAAGCTGTTTCATTATCAAGCCCAATTTACCTTCTTGTTCCTTGGAGAAAAGTTCATGGTTCATGGGAGAAGTCAGGGTGGAAGGGGTCTGTGATGCTTGCTCAGCTGATAGCCATTGGCAATCCAAGTTATACAACAGATTTTGAGACCGCTGCTCTGCAAAACTGAGCAGTTTTGGGTCACCACATTTTGTGTGAACCTTCTTGGTTTTGGATTCAGCCAGACTCAAAACAAAACGCAATTGTCGGCCAGCTCTGGATTGAAACCACGCAGAACCAAGAATCCATCCATGGCTTCCAAATGAAGCCAAAACCCCGCCTAGGCTCACTTCACTAGGTGCCAGGAAATGTTTCTTACAACCTGGGCAATGTTTTCTGTTTACTCAGGAAAGTTTCTTTTAGGTCAATGTCAAGCACAGATTCTTCCAGGGTACAGAAAGAAGTCTAATGTTCTGCACTTACCCGCTTTCCAAAAAGGCGTGGGATTTCGCTATAAGTTCAGCAAAATTCCATGCAGAATATGTTAGAGTGAAAACTATGGGACCATAGCGAAGTGATTTAAAGCTAATACCAACTAGGGATATAAAATCCCAATCAATCAATTAACCTGTTAAATGTTAGGTTAACGGAACGTTTAAATGGTTAGCCAACTAAGCGGGATTCCAGGCAGGAGACTGCTCCAGCCTGGCTAGAGCAGCCCCCAGCTCACAGGGCTTCGCCTCCAGCCCTGCGCTGGGGCTGAGGCTGCTGCCGGCTCCTGGCCCCACGCCGAAGTTGGGGCTGCTGCCTGCTCCCAGCTCCAGCACTGGGGCAGCCCTCCATTCATGGCAGGCTGCTCCCAGGCACCAGTTAACCATTACGTGGTAAGCATCACCTGGTAAGGGTGATACTTTCTAGGGATGTTAAAATATCGGTTAATTGAATAGTCGATTAACCTTATGAATTTTTATCGATTAGTCGACTAGTCTATAGTCCCCAGGGGGCAGGGGCGGCAGCCAGTGCGCTCTGTATCAGAGGCAGCAGCACAGGGTGCCAGGCAGGAGCTGGTCCATGAGGGGAGCCAATTTAAAAACCAGCTCCCGTCACAAACCAGCTGCCTGTTGCCCTGCACTGCTACCTCTGATAAAGAGGCAGCAGCGTGGAGTGGCAGTAGCCCCAGTCTGGGGGAGGTCTGAGCTCCCAGACCTGGCACAAGCTGAAACTGAGCCAGGCTGCCTATCTGCCCAGTTCCTAATACGCTTTAAATGCAGAGCCACACCAGCGGTAGGTCCCAGACCTGCCGCAAGCCAGCCTGCTAAAAAATGTAGTAGCAAGGAGAGAGGGGAGGGAAATGCGTGTAGCCTATAGCATTAACCGATAACCTTTTGCTTATCAGTTAATCGGTTAATCGATTACACTATTACATCCCTAATACTTACTGGGTAACCAGATACCCATTCACATCATGACAGGAATGTGCACATAGGTGTGGATGGGAGAACTCTACCTAAGGGGGTTTGACCTCATCATGCAATTCACATGTCTCACGGATCATAGGAAGTGTCAGCTCGGAAAAATGGCTGCTTTCTTCCAACAGGGCAATTGCAAAATATACAAAAGCTTCAGAAGGATAGCTGAGTTAGTCTGTAACTGGAAAAATTTAAAAAACAACAAATAGTCTAGCAGCACCTTAAAGAAAAGAAAAAAATAGAAAAAAATAGTGAATTGGATTGTTCAAGTTACAAGAGGCTGATAAGAACAATTTGCACCTTTTTTCTTTTTCCCCTCCTTTTCCTTCTCTCCGTCCCCCCCGCCTCCCACCTTCCCTTATTTATTCTTGGATCTGGACTTCTAATACATCCAGTCATCTGAAGAAGTGGGTTGTACCCACAAAAGCTTATGATACCATCTACATGCAAAATATGCAGGGAGAATTCCCCTCAAAATGGAATGTGAAAGGGGAGAGCATTCCCTTCATTGGCTGCAGCGAGCAGCAAACAGAGACAAAGCAGATTTTCTCCAAAGCAGATTTGTGTGACACTGGCCATACTACAATGTGTCTTTTACACCTAATGTATTTCAGATGATGCATAGAGGAGGGTGGGGGCAGATGTGAGGAAGCTTGGGATTTTAAAGGAATGGCTTGTTGCATATTGTCTCGTGGCCCCATTGCCTGTGAGGTTCATTTCCTCTGACAGTAATTTCCATGTAATAAATCGCTCTTTTACTTCATTTCCACAGGCCCTCCAGGAAGGCGGGGAAAGCCTGGACGAAGAGGAGAACCTGGTAAGACTCATGTTTCCTCCTGAGGAGTGTGGTGCCCCCAGGTGATAACTGGACTAGTACTTAAAAGTACTTGAACTGTTTGAGAAAGATACTAGCCACCTTTATCATATCCCAGGAGATGTCCCATCTCCCATGCCCAAGAGGTTATCTGTTGATGTGAAAACCCTCCAGCTCTATTCTTACCTAGCCACAGTGACTTAAAGGGGCACTGCCACATTCAGTGCACAGGTGTGTCTGTGTATAATTTATCAGTCTGCTATTTCTTCCTTTTGCCATGTATGCCAAGAAAGTCAGGACCTGGTGAAGGGAGGTAGGCATTAGAACAGTTATAGCAGGTATTAATACAGAGAGAAATATAAAAGGTACATACACCATGTCTCAGGAACTGTGCACTGGCCTGTTCTGTTAGGATTACTTATACATTACACACCCTGTGTAGTCTATTAAAACATGCCCAGACTTGGAGTCAGGAATGGGTGAATTCTACGCCTAACTTCTTGTGTTGGTTTTGAGGGCACAAATCCTTGAGTTTCACCCATAGTCTTTACCTGAGCTAGCTAATTCATGTAAAAACTACAAACTTCATCTTTTGCTAAGATTTCCTCTCGTGTTAGTGACCATATTTTAGCTAACTGGAGCTAAGAATACACTGATCTGATTTGTGAAGATTCCTTTTCTGCCCCTCTCATGAAATGGGGCTAAGGCTACTTCTGTATCAGCTTCAAAAGGGTATTCTTTGCTCTATGCTTTGAAGCTACAAGGTACTACAGAAGTAGAATAGAGCCTGGTTAGTGCAGGAAGGTGAAGAACAACATGGAGTTTGTGAACATTTAAACAAATTTTAAAACGGTGCATGAAATTTTGGGGCCCCCAACCTTAACGGTGCCCTTTCAATTTGGTCTAAGCAAATGTGGTAGTGCAAATATTTATTTTTAATTAGCAATGGGGCTTCTGTTTATTTATTAATTTATTTTTAATTAGCAATGTTTGCTGTGCCTTGGAAATAGCTGCATTTCAAGGGCAAGCCAAAAATATTCTCAGCAGGTGCAACATCTGTGGCTGTAAGTCCATGCTGTTCGTATCCCAAACTGATGTAAATACTGAGCTATGAACTTCTAAAACACACAAAATGGAATCAGTGATAGAGATGCAGCCGTGTTAGTCTGGTCTAGCTGAAACAAAAGACAGGACTATGCAGCACTTTAAAGACTAACAAGATGGTTTATTAGGTGATGAGCTTTCGTGGGAGTGGGTCTGGCCCATGAAAGCCCATCACCTAATAAACCATCTTGTTAGTCTTTAAAGTGATGCATAGTCCTGTCTTTTGTTTCATAATGGAATCAATGGTTTGTAAAAGTTGTATACATAAAAGGAAACAACAAGAAGTCTGGTGCACATTAAAAATTTAACAAATGTATTAGGGCTTTAGGGCATAAGCTTTTGTGCAGCATGGTGTCAGCCTGTGGAACTCAATGCTGCAGGAGAACGTGTAATCAAATACTCTAGCTGAATTTTCAGTCAGGGATGAATAATTTTAAGACCATCAGTATTTGCAGTTATGAGGTGATGGAGCCACGGAAATCATACACTACAGGACATAGAGGTTAAGAAATAATTTCCCTCACTTCCTCGCTAGAGGCCATTGCATATTGGGCATGGTAAACATCAGAGATTGTTGCAGCCAGCAAAAGGATATTGGACGTTATGGGACAGTGACGCAACCTGCTACAGTGCATCCTGTTCTGCTCAAGTAAGCCCAACTGTCGAGGTTGAGTATCTTGTCATGTGGTTTGGATTCCTTAATGTTGTACTCTGCTCCATAAAGTCATTGATTGACTACAGGATTCAAGCAAGTGCGAACTGCAACATTCAAACAGAGAGTAGTGTTCAAATACATCAGTTTATTGAATTTTCTTTTATGACATTTTCCATCTATTTAGTTGTCAAATGTTTTAAAGAGGCTTGGGATGATGATCTGCGAGAATTTGCTCTCAATCCACATTTTAATATTTTACGTGAAGTCTGAAAATACAATTATTGCAATTGTAGCAATAGTATTAAAATATCATCTAGGGTCCCAAAGTGAGATCAGGGCCTCCTTGTGCTGGGCACTGTACAGACATGGTAAAAGACTAACCCTGTCCCAAAAAGCTTCTATTTAATTTACAGATAGGAAATAGAGGCACTGAGAGACTAAGGCTACATCTGCACTGCATCCCACTTGCTCAAAAGCCTGTGCAAATGAAGTGTGGATTAGCATATTGCCACGCTTCATTTGCATAATTAATTAGGGGCCATTTTTGCGCAAGAGGCTTTTGCGCAAAAAGGAGCCGTCTACACAGCTCCCTTTTGCGTAAAACCACCCTCTTGTGCAAAAACGGCCCCTAATTAATTATGGAAATGAAGTGCTGCAATATGCTAATCTGCGCTTCATTTGCATAGGCTTTTGCACAAGAGGGATGCAGTGTAGACATAGCCTAAGTGATTTGCCCAAGGTGATATGGGAAGTCTGTGGCAGAGCAGGGGGTTGAACTGAGGTCTCCTGAATTCCAGTTCAATGTGTTAACCACAAGAATATCCTTCCTCTTAAGGCACAGGAAATAGCCCTGGGATCAGATGACAACCAGCAGAGGAATTATAAAGAATTAATGAGACTCAAGTATGTCTCTTTGAATTTTCTGTAGATGGGGAGGAAAATCAAGGAAAAGCTGTAGTTGTTTTTGGCAGGGAGGCTCACAGGGTGCATACTTGTGGTAGAGGGTTAAACTGATGCCTTACTCTGTGATGGAACAAAAGCACACAATACAATACATTAGATACACAGAGTGGTTAAACACAGCCTATGTAATAAAGCCCCTGAGAATTGTCATGCTGTATTACAGATACAAAGAAAGGCAAAGAGCAGACTTCCCTCTGCATATTGGTTTTGCTGTGGCTGCCAAACGTTTGTTTTCCTAGATAGCTTGAATATATATTTATATATTTGTTTCAGAATCTTACCACACATAAACCAGGTCCTTGTTCTTTCACCACAGCTGATAAATGGGAATAAAAATGTGTTTGCCTAGCATGATAGCATCCCTCCCCAGAGACTAGTGGTTACAACTTCACAGCCTCCAGACGAAAACTGTCTCAGTGCCAGAATGCTCAGCACTGATTCAAGCTTGCCCTGGGGGAGGCCTTTCTCTGGCAGTGGTTAAATTAGGAATGTTAAAGCTTTCTAATACATATGAGGCAGGCGATAGATTTGTTTTAAAAATCAATGTTCACAGTGATGTTGGCAAGATCAGCCTAGTTCTTCCAGCACACCCTCTTAATTTAAAACCCAACTGAATTCCATTTCTTTTCTGTTTAGCTGTGGACAGTATAAAAATTAACCAGGCAGCTATCAACGTATAGGAAATTTTGTTCGTCTCTAAGGTGCCACAGGACTACTCATTGTTTTTAAAGTTACAGACTAACATGGCTACCTCTCTGACACTATTGCCACTCATAGTGAAATTACACTAGTGCTAAACCAACATTGGGTAAAAGTGCTCATGCAGCCAATATAAATGGGTTCAGTCTGCTAATCTGCTTGGAATTCCACAATTATTACCTAGCCAGATAGGTGTTAAATACCACATTCCAAAGGGATTATCACCTTCCCCTCCTCGTCTGCTCTTACTGATTGGGGACAAAAAGATAAATTGTTTCTACCCCATGAAGGGAAGGAATAGAGAGGAATTCCTGGCTCCTAGTCTTGCTGCAGCTGCTTTCTGAGATTATAAAGAGGGATGGTTTTGTTGCAGCTGCTCACTTTTGGAAGTGATTTGGCCTTCCAAGTGGCCCCATCTCCATCACGCCTGCCTGCCAGTGTTGTTACCAATGTTAGGCTTTCGGTGGGTAAGTGCTGGAAACGTTCAGTGCTGAGACAGCCTTTAGTTGAAAGAAAGTTTTGAAACTCTCCTGAGTTCCACAGCACATGCCTGGTCTTATCGTTTGGCCTGGTCAGGACAACAGTGTGTTAGAGGCCAGGATTGTACACTTCAAAAGTAAATGCAGGCGTTTTTGTACATGCTCTGAGTGTCATGGAAAGGTCTAAAAAGTCTCAGAGAGTTAGCCATGGTAGTCTATAATAACTTTAAAAACAACAAGCAGTCCTATGGCACCTTAGAGACTTGCAAACCCCAGGTCTTCAGATGAGTTTGAGTGGAGAAAAAAGGCGAACATGTTCCCCTTTTTTCTTCACTATGAAAAGGTCTGTGCAATATGCAAAGTGTAACTCCAAAGGGTAGAATCAAACCTGGGACCTCTGGAGCTAAGTGCATGAGCCTTTACTGCATAAGCTAAAAGCCAGTTGGCTGTTAGCAAAGGGTGTAAAGCAGACTTATTATTTTCTCTCTGTAAGTGGTCTCAGAGACACGAGACACAACAGTATATCACACCCAGAAGGCGTGGGTTATAAAAATAAATGTGAATTTGCGGGGAAGGGATTCATGAGTCCCACAAATGAATCCCCTTTATGCCCTTGACTACAGCCCCAATTTCTTTTAACGGTCTTCATTGACCTTCCTGTTTAAACAGGAACAATGCATAGATTTGCAAAGCGGTTTTGTCAGTGTCAGTACGGTTAAACAGTCCACAGATTTATTGAGTCATTGACTCTATCTGACCCATTTTATTTACTCCTGCAGTCTTCTGGCTCTAATTTAATTGTTTCCATGCCTCTGACAGAGGAGCAGCTAGTGCCATGAATTGCACATCTGTTTCAAAGATGCACACGAAGGAATCACCTTCATAATAGGCATTTAGACGCAGCTTCCTGGAAGAGGCCGCTTTAAAAAAAACGTGCATCTTAATATTGTAGCTATGAGACCAAGATCCATTTGAACTGCCTTCATCCATGTGTCTGTGATCTAGGAACACCTGTGGTTCGGACCCTCACATGGCCCTTTCAGACCCCATCCTTGCACACGCACACCCATGCTCCTTATCTCCCTCCCACACCCTGCAGCCGCAGCACCAATAACAGTTTAAATACAGTGCATTAAGGATTTGTCTTATGACATGTTATGACATGCTAGGGATGTGAATGACAAGTCAACTATCCGATAAGCAAATATTTATTGGATAGTCGACACACTAGTCGACTAGACGCTTCCCCCCTGCCTTGCTGCCTCTATCAGAAAGAGGCAGCAAGAGGGGGAGAAGAAGGGGTGCTTCAAAGCAGCAGTGCTGTATGGAGCCACCGCATTGAAACACCATGTGCATCCTGGGGTCTGCTGCTTTGTGTTGGGAGTTCCTAGCTGGCCCGGGCTGCCCACGGTGTTTCAAAGCAGCAGTGCTGCATGGAGCCCAGAGTCAGCTGGGGACTGACCCCAGATTCCATGCGGTGCTGCTGCTTTGAAAACACCCTTATCGACTAATCAAATAGTCAATGCAAATTGTATCCACTATTCAATTAGCCAATTAATCGAAATGTAACATAAGAACGGCCATACTGGGTCAGACCAAAGGTCCATCTAGCCCAGTATCCTGTCTGCTGACAGTGGCCAATTCCAGATGCCCCAGAGGGAGGGAACACAACAGGTAAATCCTCACACGATCCCTCTCCTATCACCCATTTCCAGACAAACAGAGGCTGTGGACACCATTCCTACCCATCCTGGTTAATCCCTAATACATATACAGTATTCTACAATGGTTTGCACATACAAAAGCTTTAGTAATAGACGTTGTTTACCCTTCATGGTTCAGAAAATTCCATAATCTGGCATAGCCTATTTCCCAAGGTTGCCAGATTAAGGAGGTTCAGATGTATTTTTGTAAACAACTAATCAATCTCATAAGAACGGCCGTACTGGGTCAGACCAAAGGTCCATCTAGCCCAGTATCCTGGGCCAGCACCAGGTGCCCCAGAGAGGGTGGACCGAAGACAATGATCAAGCGATTTGTCTCCTGCCATCCCTCTCCAGCCTCTGACAAACAGAGGCCAAGGACACCATTTTATTCCCTGGCTAATAGCCTTTTATGGACCTAACCTCCATGAAATTATCTAGCTTCTCACTTGGGATGCACCATCCTAGCCTCACTTTTCAGGTGTGTCCAATGTTTCTTGTAAAATGAGTGCTTGGGCAGCCACCCAGGAGAGATTCAGATGCCACCCAGATGATTAGCAGAGCTCCCACAGCTGGTAGCATGTGTTTCTACTGGTGGTGCACATCTGCACATGCCTTGGTGAATAAACAAACTTTATTCTGCACATGGATGGAAAAAAGTTAGCAGGAACATTGTGTGCGTCCACAGAAAACCACTGCATGAACACTGAGTACATCAACTGGCTTAGGGGTCTCGCTTATCTTTGCAACAGTTGAATGTGTTCAGACAGACAAAGCTGTTTTCGACACAACGACAACAGTAAACTTCTGTAGCGTGTACTGCAGATCCATGGCTGTCCCTGTGTTTTCTGGGCTACCTGAAGCATCTATTCCCTTATTCCTCAAAAAATGAGGTTTACAGGATCTTGCGCAAAAGGTTTTTTTTTCAAATGGCCCCGTCTACACAGGGCTTTTTAACGGCAAAACTTCTTCCGCAAAAAGGATCCGCATGAAGATATGCAAATGAGTGTGCAAGATATGCAAATGAGCGCACCATTTGCATATCCTCCTCTGCAAAAAAACCGCAGTGTAGACGTAACCCTAGATAAGATGCAAAAGAACTAAAGAACTTATCCAAGGTGTTGCCATGAAAGCAATTTCTATTCTGGGAAAGGGTATCCTGTTAGAAAATGTGCTGACATGTTTTAACTGAAACAATTCGACACCCTGATAGAGACAGGGAAAAGTGATATTTAAAAATGGGTTCACTTGCTCACAGTTGCCATCTATAGCCAGTTCATAGATTTTAAAATATAACCATCTTTGCCCACACGAAGCATTATGCACGGCATGTTAATATGGTCTCAAACATTACATGTTTTCCCAGTGGAGATGAGGCCTAATTGATTCAGGCCCCATTAGTACAACAGTGGCACAGCTGTACCTATATAGCTGAGCCATTTCAGCGTGCCTGGCAAAGGCGCTCTGTGTCAGCCTCTGCGAAGGGCAGAAGCTAGATTGGTGGGAGAGCTTTTGCTGTGGTGCACAGGAACACTTCTGACAGTGTAAGTCACGTCGCTCAGGGGATTGGTTTATTGATGCTCCTGAGTGACATAAGTGATGTCAACAGAGGCTGTAGTCTAGACACAGCCGTAGTGCCCATTTCTAAATTATCTGGGACAAATGTGGTGTTTCAACACAAGACTTTGTATCTTAGCTAAAGGCATTCTATCTGGTGGTTCTTCTCTATGCCTCTTCTCGTCCAAAAACACTCTAGTATCTAGGACAGAGACAGAAAGACATTATTTCTGCTCACCATAGCAAGTGTCGTTTGGTAGGATTTAACTGACTCTTACTGATTCAGGGAGCCTGAATTGTCTCCAGTCTGTAAAGTTGTGATAGAAATAAATATTTAGTATAAGTAAATACTATACTAAGTAAGACATTTCTTAGATTGTGACATTTTTGGGACAGGGACCTTCCCTTTGTTTTGTATTTTGCAGTGCCTACAGCAACAGGGCCATGGTCCATGAAAGAATTTCTAGAGTGCTCTTGTAACTTTATAACATTATCCACAAGTTCTGCATCAAACTGTAGTTTTCTGGTTTATGAGTTTCACTGTTGGCACAGTGTTCCATGATGAATGCTAAATATGCCTATATAATCCATTCCCAGGAGAGCTGGCAGAATGACATGGAGTTAAAAAATTGGGTGCCTCTGAAATATAATGACTTCAAAGACAATGAGGAGTCCTGTGGCACCTTAAAGACTAACAGATTTATTTGGGCATAAGCTTAACTGTGGAGATTAATCAATAAGCCCTGGCGCATCAGTTAACCCATGTATACGGTTACAGTTTCACATCCCTATTCAAAATCTCAAATTTTCTTGGGACAATTACAAGCATTTCTTACCCAGCTCTAGTACAGATGTGGATTCAATATTTTGCAAACTAAAAGTTTGTTTTGAAATGTGGGCTGAGTAACATGTTAATCTGTTGAAGGATATTTTTCATGTATGTCATTATATTTCATTATATTTGTTGACCTCCAAGATTATTGAGTGATAAAAAACTGAGGGCACATTTACACAGCAGAGCTAAAGCCTAAATAAGCTACGCAACTTCAGCTATGTCAATTGCGTAGCTTAATTCAAAAGAGCTTATTGCTGTCTATACAGCAAGAAGTCCGACAAAGAACACTCTTCCTCTGACTTCCCTTACTCCTTGTAAAATGAGGGTTACAAGAGTCAGAGTAAGAAGTCCTCCGGCTTGACATTATTTTGACATTATGTCAAAATAATTGCTTGTAGTGTAGACGCGGACTATGTTATTTCAGAATAACGTCAGTTATTCCAAAATAACACTGCTGTGTAGACGTACCCCATGTGTCAACAGAGCTATATCTGGTTAATCATCAGTTCTTGTTGTTACCCTTATCTTTCCTTACTCCTTCTCTCTCACTGCTTGTGTTACCCCACTTGCTGCATCCTGCTTAAATTATGCTGATTCATGCAAATGAGCAGATTTCTGCTTGTACGCCTATTAATGTTCTCTTTCAGGAGCAGGGCTTCAGTTGGATTTCCCAAAAGACAGAGTAGAGTTAAGCATGTGCAAAACCATGTACAGGATTGAAACCTAAGGTTGGCAGACCCTGCCCTGAAGGGCTGTCTTTTACTATATGTTTGTACAGCTCCCAGCACAGTGAAGTCCTGATTCTTAGTGGGCCTGCAGGTATTAGAATAATAAACATTCTTCCCACCTCTCACATAGATTTTTGATTAACAAAATGTGCGGGGGTGCATGCATTGGACGTATTGTCTCTACTCTGAAATTTCCTTGATCTGTCAGTGTTGGATATGAATACGGTAATTGAAAGGAGAAACTAATCCTGCATCTTAGCTGTGGTTTGTGCGCTAACTGAGCAGTTGCTTGGGCGTGTTCCTAATCACCCCCCAGAAATCAGAGAAACACCCACTCATACAAGTACCGCCCAAGAGAAAAAAACAAGAGTTCAAAGAAGTAAACACAATTGAAAATAATTATCCAAACCAGATTTTAAAATAGCCACCCTGGAGTTCCACAGCACACAAGAAGATGAAGGCAAGTGAAGTAGTGCCAAAATAGAGCCAGGCATTTGGTCTGTTAAGAGTGTTGATATTTCTGGGCTTTTCATTTTAAGACCTATGGTATGTGTAACTCTTGGGGCAATCAAATGCAGATCTGGCATCTCAGGCCTTGATCTTAGGCCCTTTGAGGTCTATAGCAAAACTCCCCTTGATTTTTATGGTGGAGGATCAGACTCTCCCCGAATTTTTGCAAAGTCCCGTCTTTGTTCTTTATTTTCCTTTGTCCAAACTTTATACTGTAGTAGTGTTCCTTTTTCTTCTAGCAGGGTTGAAAGGCTTTGATAGATAGGTGGGTCTGAAAATGGCTGGCTCTGGCTCAGTTTTAACAATTTTGGGGGCTCATTCCAAAGTCCCCCTGCTACAAAAATAATGAAAGCAAAAGACTGTAAATTCTTTGAGCCTGGGGCTCTCCCTTACCATATCTTCGCACAGTGACCAGCACCACATGCCCCATTCTGGTAGACCTTTGGCCACTACCATAGTTGTTACAATAAATAACTAAAACTGGATTGTCAACTAACTAATCTGACTTCATCTTCACCCAACATAACCACCTTTGTGCGCCTGTGAGCATTTTCAAATACTTTTATATGCAGTTAGAGTTCTGGTTATTAAATCTAAAACCATCATTATAGGAGTTGTTTAAAACTAGCAGTAATAAATGCTGCAGGATTATAGATAAGAATGGCAATCTGCCATAGCTGTGTTTGTTAATGGGGAATCTGTCAGAAACAGCTCAGACTTTGTTCCGTAGGTTATTTCGTCTTCCCATTTTCCTTTCTAAACTATGCCTCCAAAGTAATTTGTTATGGAGTCCCAAATTTACAAAGGCTGTTTCCAATTTTTACTCGTTATAATAATAATAATAATTTCCAAGTGGTTTTATTCTGTCTGTAGAACACTGAAAGTAATTCTCACTACTCAACTTTATTATTCATAATTTTGGCAAATTTCTCCGAAAGGGAGAGCGCTTCATGCAGTGTGCTTGCCTTTAAGGGATGGAGCGAGAGCCCCTTGGCACATCGCTAACTTCTTTGCTTATTGCCTTGTTTAAAAAAATGACTTTCTTTTGTAGCAGACAAGTGTCTCGTGACTGGTCTGTGAAAAACAGTGAGCAAGTCAGAATTATGTTTTTCTTGGTCAGTGTTTTTGCTTAATCAAATTTGGTTCATTCATAGAACCCTTAAGGGACTCCTATAACTTTTAGCTGTAATGAAAGTTTCTAGCCAAATTCTGCTCTTTATCAGTAAAAGTCCGGCGTAACTGTGATAGCAGTTAGGACAGCAAGGTACTGCTGCTCTTGGTGAACTGCATGTTTCAAAAATCCACAGCAATCCATATGGTTTGATTGAACCTCATAACCAAAGGAGAGGCCTTTTATGAGAGCACGTGACTGATCAGATATCCTAGTTTGCATATGTTTGAAGGACAGTGTCTGAAAAAGTCAACAGTCTAAGGCAATTAGATACGTCATTGCAATCCCATGTTAAAATGTCCTGACCACATGTCACTTAGTTTGGTGCTCATTAAGATGAAAAGAGGCCTTGTGTGGGTGAATTGGTAGAAATTAGTTAATAAATCAAGTTTGCGTTACGAGCCAGATTCTCTGCTGGCAAATTGGCTTAGGTCCACTGAGTTCAATGGAGCCATGCCAATTTACAACAGCTTAGGATCTGGTCATAAGAAGAGAAATCTGTGAAAGTGCAGTAACAGCCACATACATATCCTAAGGTGAAGACAGTGGTCCCGATTCTGAAAGAGATTGCGTTGTTCTAGTAACAAATTCAGCTTTAGGTTTGTGCCCTTCTTATCTATCACCTGCAGCATTCACAGCTCCCAGTGAATTCTCCATGGTCAAGCCCACAGGCTACCAGGTCTTGTGCTGAATTAATTGAACTGGTCTATTGATGCTAACAGGTCAGTTCCGGGCAGTATGTACCCAGAGCCATAATAAATAGTTGGTTTGGATCCTAATTCTTCATGATTATTTGGTTTCTGTTACTTCATTTTTAAACACTTAGATGTTTTAAAGAATTGTGAGCTTGAAAAGACTCATAAACAGAAATATGCTTCTCATTTAAAATTGAGTTTCCAGTAAGCTTCTTTTTTTTTCTATTTTAATTTCTCCCACATTTTTTTTTTTCATTGAATCCATTTCTGGTTTTGATCATGTAGGAAATGGAGCATGAAGAGGCTACAAAACACACAGTGTAAAAAGCTTCCCAAACAAGAGTGGAAGATGGATGTGATTGGTCCACAGCCCAAATGTTCACCTCTGCTGCAGGGGTTGGGATTGTGGGGGCGCTGCAGAAATTGGGGAGGGGTGGGCAGCTGCATGGTAGAGATGCTTATGCAGCATGTTCTCCCTTACCAGCATCGGCACTTGAAACCTAAGTTCTGTGGGCCTGAGATAAAGCCCACTCAAGAGGAGTCTTACTTTTGATTTCAGTTACCTTTGTTTCAGGCCCTGTGATTGGTGCAGCATATTCCCCTCACAGGGCACTGTAAGTTAGTGGCGGCAGCATTACCTAGTGGTTAGGTTCAGCATAGGAATGGGAGTCAGGCGACTGTTTAGTGAAGCATGGAGATGAGAAGGTGAAATATGCTACACAGACATTCAGTGGGGGTGGAATTTGTGCTGGTAAGTTGCTATGATTCCGTAGCTCCCTTCCTCAGGCCAGGTCTACACTAGGAGCACTAGGCTGGGGTGGGTATACTGATGTACTGTAGCAACAACACACTCCTCGTGGGGTACAGTTTCTTAGTGCCACCCTAACCTTCCTCCGCCCCCCCCTCCAGTGAAATGAGCTATCCCATCAGAAATGCGACTTTGCCTTCATAACTGCATCTACACTAGGGGCTTTTGCCGGCACAGCTGTGTTGGTCAGGGGTCCCCCACCACTCACCCCATGAGTGACATAGCTCTGCCTGCAGAAGCCTGTAATATCGACCTGGCCTCCTACTACATACAGCAAAGTGGAGAGCAGAGAATTCCGCAATGGCAGTGGAAGCAAGGTTCCACAGATTTTAGCTCTACAGCTCTGCCACCGCTGCTCTTGCTAGCTCTGTGCCTTCCGCAAGGCTCCCGCGCTAGAGATGAAGATTCAGTTCTATCCTAGCATGAGCGTGTTTGCATGTACAACTGTGTAACGCCCACTCCAAAACTGGGCTGTAGATGCATTGTTTTATCTACTCGTGGAAAGCCGTCCAACTTGATGCAAACTAGAAATATTGCTCTGACTTCCTGGCCCTCCCTGCCACCTACTGTGTTGTATTGAATGATACTTTTCTTTCTTGCGGTTAATAAGTGTTTGGGGTTTTGTTTTTGTTTTTCAGGACCTGCTGTAAGTACCGTGGATTTTACTCTTGGCTCAACAAAGTTAAGGCAATTTTTTTTCCCCTTCTGTATCATTTCACAAGAACAACCTTTTTTCATGGAGGTGTGCATGGAAGGAAAATTGGTACCAGATGCTGCTCTTTTTTCTCCCTTCCCCCTCTTGATTATAGACAACTAGTTTAAAAAAAAAAAAAAGCTTTAAAAATGCTTAACTTGCTGCCCTAAGGAAACTGTGGTAATTTAAAACCCAGCAAATATTCTGTAAAAACATAGTTCTCTTTTTTTAAAGAGTTCTTTGGTCAGTCTCCATGCTCAAAAAATGTGTACACTTTATTCCTATTTTAATGTTTTGATGTTTTAAATTTGAAAACTGTCCATCTCGCTTCTCCCATCTCTTGCGTCTCAGTCAGTTGAGACTGCATGTCATTAGCGATAGCCCCACAGGGCTGTGATTCGGCCAGAAAAATGTATAACTTTGTTCTCTCTCCGGAGCTGTTTGGTGAGTAATAAACATCCCTCTTGCATGACCAGAACCTTTATGGTGCATGCATTGTTGGCAGGAATGGTTATTGAATATGTGCTAATCCCTCCTCTTAAGAAAACTTTCCGACACATCCATTGTTATCCCCTCCAATGAAATCCCCAAATATGTTTCTCTCCCAGTGCTCTTGGGGTGAGAAGTTAGCCTCACTGGCACCAGTTAAATGCTATCACCAGTGGGGTTTTCAAATAAACTTAAGGGAATTAGGCGCCAACCACCTTCCATTGACTTTCTGAAAGTCACTGAAAGATATTTAAAACCTTCACAACTTTTGAAAGTCCTTCCCTTATAGTCTCTTACATTTCCTTTCATTGGTGAGCAATATAATGTCAGTGTCCGTTTCCTCAAATACCATTCCCTTCCTGCCAAGGCCCAAGGTCTGGGAGGGAGTTATTCTAGTAATCTCTGCAGTTCACTAATAAACCATCTTTTGATCTAGTTAATTTCCAGTTCTATATATACCATTTAAAACTTGGAATTGATGATGAAACACAAGTAAAACGTTAAGACTGTAAAACTCAACAATGTTGGTTCATGTGGGTCTGAACAATATTTTGTGTTTAAACTTGGACTTAAAGTGCATTTATGTCCCTTAAGGTTTCATTTTTCTTTCAGGTTATGAGTGGGAATCATAGAAGCGTGTGCATTGAACGATGATGTTGACTGATAACCCCTTGAAGGAAGGGAACTGGGGCTTGTCTGAAACTCCACCCAGGCGCACTTTCAAGGATGGCATGTGGGACAGCGGAGGGGCTAGCAGCCGTGTGTACTGAGATGGGGCTTGCTTTTCTTCCCGTTTCTCTGATAAGGGAAAGTACGTAGGTTCCGTGCGTGCCTCTCATTCTTGGCTGATGAAGGGAGGGGGCAGAGGAGTAGTTCACGGAATCCAAATGCAGGTTGGATCTCCCTGGTCTGGCACCCTGGGGACCTAAGAGGTCCTGGATGAGGAATTTTTCCGGACCAGGGGAGGTCATTTCTGGACAACCTGCTGCCGGGCCCCCCGCCCGGCCTGCTAGCCTTTCAGCTGGCTCCTCACCTCCTGCTGGCCCCTCTGCCCTACTGACCCCACTGGGCAGCCATTGCTCCCCTGGCTCCGGGCTACCACACGCACCCCACTGGGAAGCTGCACGCACTGCACTGGGGCTCCAGGACCTGCCGGGCAGCTGTGCACCGCAGATCCCTGCCCCACCGAGCTACCACAGCTCCCAGCCCTGCCAGGCAGCCACACATGTCTCCTAACCCCGCTAGGCAGACCGGCTGCCATGCGCTGACGGTGGGCTCACTGCGGGCAGCCCACTGCCCTGCCAACCCCGCAGGGATCCTTGCCACTGGTCCTCCACCAGGACTCTCTGGTCCTGCAACATCCGTGCCAGACCGTGAATGTTGCTGTGCCAGAGAATCCCGGTTAAGAGAGTTTCAGCCTATACTTTCCCCTCGCTCCCTTGTCATCAGGGGACCAGGATGAAAAGCAAGCTTCCCCGTATGCACAGCTGCTGCCCCTCTGCTCTCCCGAAACTCCACCCTTGCTCACGTTCTATGATAAAAGTTGGGCACCTCCTTAGCAGTAAGTCTTGCTGGGGGTATCTGTCTGCAAAAGCCCAGGCAAATGAATTTTTCCCAATTCACTGGTATTTGGGAGTTTAGTCAGTCAGTGAAATAATTTTTCCTGTAAATATTTTCTAATTAAAAAGTTAAGCACAGTCTGTTTCTCCACAGAGAACAATGAGTGTAAGGGTCTCCATGATACTAGCGTGGGGACGTTTATTGGGGGAAAAACAATTTAGAAGCAAGTGATTTATTCCAGATTACTTGGCACTGGGTCGGGCTGGGTATTGGCTTCTGAGCCACCCTGCTATGCACAAAATTTTGCAGCTTCAGCAAGATTATTATACACAGTTTACACACTGACCTACTAGAGCCATAATAAGGCTCCATCTTAGAAGCATTCTACTCTGGATTTACACCAGAAGAATTTAACCCCATAGAGCTTGGCATGGTACATATTGGGTGGTTTTCCCCGAATAACTAAGGTGCCTATGAATTAAACTGGTGTTCTGCAATGTATGAAATTATTTGATTTTGATTGACATTCAGAAAGATGATGATGATTTGTAGGTAAACATTAAAAAGATTATCTGCGTCCAATCCCCTGTCTACTTTATTTCCATGCATTTGTTGCTTACAGGGCCTGGAATTATTAAAAGTAAATATTTTAACAAGCTAGGTTTCACTCCTGAAGTTGCTAGCACAGTCTGCCTGAATGCTGTCAGTTGCTGGATCGGGGCCTGAAATATCACTGTTGACTTCTGTTTATCTGATATAGCTCAGACAAACATTTTCTTTTGGTCTCTAAGTGCTTTGATTAGCTGGTTACCACCACGCACGGTTGAACTGCAAAGACTGCAGGGCATGGGGGAAGATTGTGATGAGGCAGAGAGGCCCCATGCCAGCAGAGAAGGGCCAGCTAGCCCTGTTCCCATACCTGAAGGAGGAGAGAAACTGGCCCAGTCCAGGGCTGACTGGCCAGGAAGAAGGATGGAGCTCTGACTCTTGGCCAAATGGAGCTTTGCTGGCAAAGAGATGGGTCTGTTAGGTGAAGTAGCCCCTGGTGAGGAGCAGTTAGCCCCAGGAGATAGTAGTGCTCTACTAGGAGACTCCATAGGAGCCAAGCCTAAAGGACAGGTCAGGCAGGGACTCCCCATGGGCAGATTGGAGAGGGTCCAGTAATGAGCTGATTTTCCCTTTTTCACTAAGGTTGCCAGATGGTTTAACCAAAAATACCGAACAACCCCCTCCCCCCCCAAAAAAAAAACACCAGGAAAAAATTCTGTCAAGGGAAAAAAAAGGGGGGAGACAAAAGTTGTTAAGCAAAAGTTGCACCACTCCCTCCAGTTTCAGGCCACACACTAATCCCCAATGCACCCACCCCTCCCCCAGAGCCAGGCTCTCCTAGCGCCCCCCCCCATCCCAATGCACTCACCCCTCCCCCTGAGCCAGGCATCCCCAGCTCCAGGAGCGCCCGGCCCCTATCAAATCCCCCGCCCCGCAGAGCCAGGCACCGGAGGAACGGGACAGCTGGGTAAGTTAATCTTACTTTTAAAGTCGCTGCTCCTGCCACCCGGCCTGGCTGCCTCGGCTCACGTTGTGTAGAGGGAGGCATCACGTGGCCAGCTCCCAGGTCTCTGCTGGTCACGTGGGCCAGAGCAGCGTGCCTGGCAAGTGCTCCCTACTGCCCCCCCTTCGCTATGACTCTGCCGCGCTCCTCACTCCCCCACCCCCACCAGACGCAGCAGGGGAAAATTGTCTCTGCTTGGCTTCCGTCCGAGGGAAACAGGAAATACCGGACATTTCACATGTCCGGTATTTCCTGTTGTTTTTTTTTTACCGTACGGAGCCCGCGAATACTGGACTGTCCGGGTGAATACCGGACACCTGACAACCCAATTTTTTACATGAAAATGTTCCAGGGCTGAGCCCTTCCAGTTGCCCCCCAAAGGCGTTAAAACTGAAAGAACAATTAGCTGATTGGCCACATCCCACTTCTGTGGACTCTGGAGACAGAAATTTCCTCCTCATGGGTAGGCCCGCAACCATGTCAGGCAGCCCCTCCTACCACACCCATTGAGAAATTGTTAAAACATTTTATTTTGTAACACTTCTCTTGACACGCCCTAAATCTGTGGCTTAAACTACAGCTCTTGACAAAGACTCTTTCAACTCTTTTTTTTTTTTTAAGTCGTAAAACCCACAGAAACACAATGTTATTTTATTTCAGCAGCATTGCATTTAAGTCTATTACTTTTCCTATGTTTCTTGATTTTTGGCCATAAGGAACTGATTACATTCTATACATACAGCGTCACATTATGCTAAAAATGCATTCTCAATTATGTGGACCACTAGTAAGTAGTTGTTCTGGTGTTTTATTTTTGGCTGTCATAAGTTAGTTGCCTATTTGAAGTATTAGAATCTGCGGTACAGCATTCAGGTCTGTTACATGATTGATCATTCTGTCTGTAAAATAAGGAGTGTGCTAGTCAAATACTCTATAAAGACTCGGTTACAAAGGATATTAAAATCACATGCTGAGTAGAAAATTTCTGCAATCTGAAGGACAGATTTACCATACGTTATAATTTACCATTTACCATAACAGATATTAACAAACACTTTATGTATTAAGGTACAGACCATGGAAACTTACCAATAAATGAGATTATGATTTACTCAGTATTTCCTCCTTATATATTTTATGCTTCAGTTGTCTGGTACCATAAACCTTCATAAAAATTTCCCTATATATTTTATCTGAAGTCTATGATTTGTTAAATGAGTTGTTATAGTAATTAAGTTCTTGCTCCTGGAAGAACCTACATTTCTATCGCGTGTGTGTTAAATACTGCTGTGTCTCAAGAGTAGACTGTAGGAAACTTGAAGAGAAAACAGAGAAAGTTGACATAATAAGAAATGTACGAATGCACCTACTGTTGTATAACACCATGCCGGTAAAGTCTGTGTATACAATGACACATGATATTGCTGTACCGCATACTATCCTGAAATATAACAGCTCCATAGTTCTGTGTAACTTGCTGTTTACAGCATTCATCACTTGTTGGCATATTCAGGTGGGAAGCTATCTATGTGTTTAATGTATGCCTAGCTGCAAGCACCCCTTTCTAAAACAAGGGGAATAGAAAATGAGAAGTGTCCTTGGCCAGCTGTGTTTTGTTTCCCTTTGCTGATGTTGCAGATCTGGATGATTAAATATGATCTTTTCTGTGTAGAGTCCAGATTCTATTTTAGTTTCACCCTAAACAGATGCAGAACCGTGAGTGGGGTTGGGAATTTGCTTCCTCCCGTTGGAAAAACCAAGGGAAGGCGCATGTGGAGAGGTGAAATTCCCAAAGGTGTGGCTCAGGGTTTGTCCCCACATGCTGCTGGCTGAGACCCAGGTTACAGTCTGGGCTCCTGCTCCCAGAGATTCCCCTGAGATCATTGCAGACTGGGAGAGAGAGAGCCATTCACACAGACACACAGCATCAGGGCTTCTCCTGCTTCTTCCCATTGATCTTCTCTAGAAAGGGTCCCCAAGCCCAACCCAGTGGGGGCACCATGCCAAGGCACCTCTGTATATCGTGCAGAATTATGTTGCTCATTATTTCTGCTGGCCTGTGGCAGGGCCTCACAGTATGTACCTGACTCCACCACAGGATTGCATGAGAGGAGGGGATGGCTATGTGGGAACAAAGCCCTTGGTAAGTAGCAACATTTATACAAAAAGTCAAAAACAATGGAAAGGTGGAGAGAGTTGTATTTGATTCACACCTGTGTCAGTTTCCCCTCCAGTGGAAAAGCTCCTGTTATATGAGCCTGCACTTTAATGTTGCTATATATAGTCTTGTGCCTCCTGCTGGCTGCCAAAGGTTCTGCAGGGATTAAGCCCTGTGGGTGGGTCAGGCTCTGAGTTTTACATATTGCAGTGTGTTGTCATGTTGCTGAGAGTATGACTGTGACTGACTTTTTCTTGTTATCTTGCTCTTATTCACTCTGCACAGGGGCAGTCAGGACGAGATGGCTACCCGGTAACTCTGCCATTCTGTTTTATTTTACTCGCTTCTAAACTACGCCTCAGGTTTCACTCTGTCTTTTCCATCAGCCTTCACGCTTTTTGCCTGTCTTGATTTTTTTTTCTTTTTCCTCTCCCTTCAGCCATTACAATATTTAAGGGATTTAATTGTAAAGCTCTAGAACAGATCGTGTTTTTTATGCTAATGATAACTGGCTTAAATTCTTGACTCCCTTCATAGTTTAAGAAGGCTGTATTCAAGAAAATCACTGAGAGCTTGCCAGAGTATAAATTGAGCAAGGACCTTGGGATTTGTCCCCATGTTAGTGCTTAGCTTTAGAGGGGCCTGGTTTGGGAATGGACTTGCTGAAGGAAATGCACAGATTGCTGAAAATAGCGTTGATGGCCCTAATTTTTGGATATGGATACATCCAAGGATTATAAAAGGTAACGTTATTAATCATGCTGTTAAACAGTAATAGAAGGCCATTTATTTCTTCTACATTTTCAAATCTATTTATTTTAATTATGACACAGAATGTAAAGTCTACAGTGCTCCATTTATTTTTATTACAAGTATTTGCACTAGAAAACACAAGAAAAAAGTATTTTTCAGTTCTCCCATTGCAAGTACTGTAGTGCAATCTCTTTATCATGAAAGTTGAATTTACAAATATAGACATATGTAAAATAAATCTGCATTCAAAAATAAAACAATGTAAAACTTGAGAGCTCATAAGTCCACTCAGTCTTACTTCTCCTTCAGCCAATGGCTCAGACAAGTTTGTTTACATTTGCAGGCAATAATGCAGCCTGCTTTTTGTTTACATTGTCACCTGCAAGTGACAACAGATGTTCATGTGGTCCTGTTGTTGACAGCATCACAAGATAATGTACTAAATGCCTAAAGATTCGTCTGTCCCTTCATGCTTCAACCATCATTCCAGAGGACACATGTCAATGGTCCTGCTCATGCTCCACTGGAGTCTCACGGACCCCTTCGTTCAGCCTGTTGTTCCAGTGCCAAAGGCTAGGTAGGCAGGCTTAGGTCTGCACTGTGCCACCTGTCCTCCTGATGCTGGGGCTAGTGGTTCAGCTGCGAGGGGAAGGGGAGTGCTTCATGGCCGGGGGCCCATCCGGCAGGCACGGCTCAGGGTGGCTGTGGTTGTGTCACCCACCAGCTCCTCAGAGCTCTGGGGCAGTCTGGCAGCTGTGCCACCCACTGGTTCCCTGGGGCCAGGATAGGCTGAGGCTGCACTATCCCAGGCTAGAGGTGCTAGCTATCCTGGGCAGGGCCAGCAGTGGGCAAGGGGCTGGGCTCTGGTGGGCACAAAAGGAGCGGGACCTCAGGCAGAAGGGGCAAGGCTGGGGGGCTTGCCTCTCCAACCTGTGGGCTCACCCACTGCTCCTGGTGGTAACAGGTTCTACTTGATAACAAGCCAAAGTAGTGTGGATTGATGCACATTTATTTTGCCACCAGTAAAAAGTTTTGATTTTTTTCCCTGCGGTTCAGGTTCTGTCATTTCACATTAGAGTGTTGCTCTTTTTTAAGACTTCTGACTGCATGCTCCATACTTGTCCCTCTTAGATTTTGGATTGCACTTCAGAATCTTAAACTTTGGGTCAAGTGCTGCTGCTGTCTTTAGAAATCTCACATTGGTACTTCTTTGCCTTCTGTCAGATCTGCAGTGAACACATTCTTAAACAACACGTGCTGGATCATTATCAGAGACTATCCCATGAAATACATGGCAGGATGTGCATAAAACTGAGCAGGAGACGTACAAATCTCCCTTAAGGAGTTCAGTCACAAATTTAAATACTGCGTTATTTTTTTAAACAAGCATCATCAGCATGGAAGCATATCCTCTGAAATGGTGGCCAAAGCATGAAGGAGCACATGAATGTTTAACATATCTGGCATGTAAATACCTTGCAATGCTGGCAACAAAAGTGCCATGCAAATACTTGTTCTCAATTTCAGGTGACATTGTAAATAATAAGCAGGCAGCAATATCTCCCATCAATGTAAACAATCTTGTTTGTCTTTGCAGTTGGCTGAACGAGAAGTGGGACTGAATGGACGTGTAGGCTCTAAAGTTTTACCTTGTTTTGTTTTTGAGTGCAGTTATGTAACAAAAACATTCTAAATTTGTAAATTGCCATTTCCCAGTTAAATTCACTACAGTACTTGTACGAGATGAATTGAAAAATACTATTTCTTTTGTTTATCATTTTCAGAGTGCAAACATCTGTAATAAAAAATAATATAAAATGATAATTGTACACTTTGTATTCTGTGTTGAAATTGAAATCAACACATTTGAAAATGTAGAAAAACATCCAAAAATACTTAATAAACTTCACTTGGTATGTTATTGTGTAACAGTGTGATTAAAACTGCGATTAGTTGCAATGAATATTTTTAATCATGATTGATTATTTTGAGTTAATCACAACTTAACTTCTGTTAGACAGACCTACTACATATATCCCAACTCTTCAGTTCTAAGGTGTCTTACAGCATGTGACACCCTAGCACCTCCAAAAGTCATGTCACAGCTAAGCAATACTGACCAAAGTCCCTGGGAGTTAGACCACTCGGGGAAGACCCGGGAGTTGTAGGAAGCAGTTTTGGAAGTTCAGTATGTGGTGCTGTCACTGGTGAGCTGCCATCTTTCTGAAGAGAGATTAAACCAAGATCCTGGCTAGTTGTATCTGTTAATGTCTTTGTGATACTGCAAGAGTAGGAGTGTTTACCCTATACTGGCTACATTCCAAATTGTGGATTAATATCTGCCCCTCTAACCCATTGTGCAGTTACTGTGCATTTTTAAACACCTGCCATACTCCACCCCAGAGTGGACCTAGGGCATGTCGTCACTATGGGCTGAATTGTCGGGTAGCAATTGATCTAGTAGGAATCAATTTATTGCATCTAGTATAGACACGATAAATCAATGGCCGAGCACTCTTCTGGTGACTCCTGTACTCCCCTAAGATGAGAAGAATAAGAGTGGACGAGAGAGCGTCAGCTGTTGACTTACTGCAGCTAAGATACCATGGGGAGCAGACCTAAGTACGTAAATTTCAGCCACATTATTCATGTGGCTGAAAGTGTGTAACAGATCGATGTCCCGCAGTACAGACAAGGTCCAAATGCCTGCGCTTCAGTGGTGAGCAAAGTGATTGCTGCCTATGATTTGTGTGCAATCGATCAGTGAAATCACATTATACAGTTCCATTAGCATTACAGTGCACAGTGGAACAAGTCTCACACTGCTGCTTGCTTCTCTGTCAGAGTTTTTTGATGTTTGTCCTGCTGTACCTCTGCTAAGGGACAGAAAGTTGTTTGGGGCCTCCCTTGGAGATAACAGGTGTTGGGAAAATCCACTTCCTCTTTTTCCTCCTCCTTGTACTCTGGCTTAATTCGCTTTGGCCTCATGCAAACTGCAGAACCTTTCAGTGTGCAATGGACGGACGGCTGAAGTGAAAACAACTCTGGGGGAAAAGAAAATCTTTTCCACTTTTCATTTCCTCTGGGCTTGTTTCTCAGCAGCCCCTGGGAAAAGATCAGAGATTTCCACAGGGACGCCAGCTCCCAGAATGGGAAATGTAATAAGTAAATTAATTTCTAGGCAAAACCTTTTATTCCACTACGCCAATAATAGGAAAGTATGTAGTTGCCTCTCCAGTTGGTTTTAATAAATTAAACTCACTATAAAAACCCAGTCTGAAAGAAACAGTAGGATACCTGCAAGCTTCTTTGTAATAATTTACAGTCAATCGGGCTGCTTATTTCTAGAGGAAATTACAACTCCTGTTCATGTAACCTACACCCACTCAGAGTGGTGCTCTGTCCCCCTCTAGTGGCTGATGAGCCTGTTACACCCTTGGCTAATGGACATAAGTCTATTAGCTCAGGCAAGTAGAGGCACATGCTTTAAGATTCCTGGTTCTGTACTCCCTGCTAATGGCCAATGAAGAGGTGTATGGTGCTGGGAGGCGAGGTGTCTCTATTTAAATAGTCAGTGTTTTCTAATGTAGTACTGATGGAGTGTAGCAATTCCTGGGTATTGGCCTTTTAATGGTGACCCCTGTGTATCCACAACACCAACATGCAGCGTGAAAATCCCTGCAAATGTCCAAAGTGACTTTTTTTTTAATACAAAATTGTACATAAAATTAAGTGACTTTTTAAAACCTGTTCTGCCTCTGCAGCTCTTGTTCTGACCATATCAAGCCCCACTCCCACCCCACATGGACTTTTCCTGAGTTCCCTGACTGCCACACACTGCTGCTCTGTAGAGAGTGTTTTCCTGGGGCCATGTGAACTCCAGGGTAAGGAGGTGAGAGGATGTTTGCAGCAGGGTTACTGCCTAGACCCATCCTGATTACACTTTGCAAGTGGCAGTAGCTCGGGAGTTAACCTCTTCATAGCCGTGGGAAAGGTTTCTAGGAACAATCCCAAGACCAAGCACTGAGCGCTCTCAAGCGCCTTTCCACTGATAGCAGAACTGCAGGTACCCACATGTCATCCCACGAAGACCCAGTTGTCATGACCAGGGAGAAATGCAGCCCCAGAATGAACGTTCATGTCAACACAGACCACTCTTTGAAGACTGGGAAGTGCCAGGGGACAACCAGTAGAAATCCTCCTGTGGAACCGCCAACACAAGCAAACGGCAGTTTATAGAAATGCTTAAGTGGCTTATCAGCAGTTAAGAATTTAATTTATCAAAGATTAAGCCTGAAGGATTTGCTCTAACTTGACCGTTCAATAGCAATTGCAGAATGGCTTTCTTCAGCAGGATGCTGACTAACCATTTATAAATTAGTGCTGCCCTTGGGAAATCCTGAGCTGGGTTTCGGTTTTGTTTTGTTTTGTTTTTTTATCCCAATGATATTTTTGGCACTGCCGAGTGCTATATTGGTCACAGGCTCCTGAAAACCGGAAATGGTGGAAGGAAATAAATAATACAGTTACACAGGGCTGGGATGCAAGTTTACAATCTGCCCTGAGGGAGCACACTGATCAAAATCCCCTTCCTGGTGCCCTCATCACCTCATCTCGGCTGGTTAGAGCATTGGAAGGAAACCGAGTCAAGGCTCCACCTACTCCCCATGCCTGTCTGCAGGAGGGCAGTAGCCTGTAACTGCCCCACTGTATCTGCTTCTGTTTCTCTCCTACCCTATGGGGGCCCTCGCTCATGCAGTTTGGCTTTAAGATCCTGGTTAAAATTGTTGCAAAACTGAGTGAGGCCTATCAAACTGCATACGAACCCCAGTCTGTGGCCTACACAGAGCTGCAAGCACAATAAGTAGCTTTTTTAAAGCAGGGGGCAAAAGTATATTACTTTTTCTGAAGCGTACAGTGCCCTTTGGCGAGGAAAGGGGTTAGATTACATAAAAGCAGGCGTTCACGTCTCCTAGTCAGTAGCAGCACATGCTGGTCTTCATCACAACCAATCGCTTAGTCAAACTGGTCGAATGATTTAGTCACTCCTGAACAGGTAGATGTGTAGGAGAGGGTCTGTGCTACACATGCCGCAGTGGTTAACTCTGTTACTCATTTGTGGCTTATGAAAAAGAGCTTAGCTGGCTGGCTGGCTTTTTGTCCTCTAGCTGCCTCATACTGCGTCTGGAGCCCTGAATTCCTGGGCAACCTCTTTCGTGATCATCACCGTGTCAGGGTGCCCTTTGGTGGATTTATGATATACAGATGCAAAACACTTGGTGGTAAGGTCAGTTCAGCTGCTTGCTTTCAAGTCAGTGCAGCTCGGTGCACTGCAGGCCATTTGGGGGAAGGGCGCCCCTTTATACTACCTCGGGTTTGATCGTAAAATAAGAACCAAAAACTGCTCAGATATTTTCAATAACAGACATTGTTGTGGTAGAAGGAAATGTTGGTTTTGTGTCTGTTGCATGAGTTTAAAGGAGGGCATATGGCCTATTCTAAGCATGGCTTTTTAATAAGTGATGTACCTTATGTAGGGTTGCCAGGTGTCCAGTTTTTGCCCAGACTGTCCGTTATTCAGGTCCCCGTCCGGTTAAAAAAAAAACAAACAGAAAATACTGGACATGTGAAATGTCCGGTATTTCCTGTTTCCCTCGGATGGAAGCCTGGCGGGGACAATTTTCCCCTGGTGGGGGAGTAAGGAGCATTTAAAGGTGCAGCGCCTTTTTTTTTTTTTTTTTTTTTTTTGCTGAACAACTTTGGTCTCCCCCCTTTTTGTTTCCTCAACAGATTTTTTTTCCCGGTGTTTTTTTTTTTTTGAGGGGAGAGGGTTTCGATATTTTTTGTTAAACCGTCTGGCAATCCTAACCTTATGTTTAGGGCAGGGGTAAGGAACCTATGGCCCGGGGGCCAGATGCAGCCCCCAAGGCTCAGGGCTACCTCCCACACAGCATTGGAGAGCCCAAGACTGATTTTTATGTGGGTCAGTTGCCACCAACCCAAAAAAGGTTTCCCACCCCTGATTTAGGGTCATAGTCTCCCTTCAGTTACAACTATATGAATCAATATGATTGCATGGCTGTAACGTAGGGCAGAACTTGATATGGTCTTCTGAGCAGATAAAAGATTACTCTTTCTATCAACTTATAAATTGCCTAGAACAGTGTCTATTTAAGAAGAGTTGAAAGCAATTCCTTTCTATCTGTATCTCTCTCTTCCAATGAAATAGCTACATGCAAACTTTTGGTATATTAGAAAACAACAAGTCTAAGTCAAATGATTTTTTTTTTTTATCCTGTGTCATAAATGCACGTGACGCTTAAATTTCTGGGACCTCAGGAGAATCCAGCATATGTACTGGAGTGTTTCGTTACATATGTGGCTATTTTAATCTACAGTTGAAAGTTGATAAAGTATTTCTATAAAAAAGATAAAGTAACTGTTGTAGAATTTGAAAAGAATGAAACCAATTAAAGTTCTATAGAAATGTAAGAGGGTTATAAGAAAAAATACAGATTTTAATAGTGAATTATCTCCTTTCAGGAAGCTTTTTGCACATACTGTAAAATTCTACAGCAGAGGTGTAATACTATATTAAATTCTATCAGATGATTTAATATTATATTGAATTCCATGGACCAGAGGTGGAAAACCACTGCTTTAAAGCATTCTGAAAACCAGTTTTAAAGATACTTCATAAATAGACATGAAACGAGTTGATTTTTATAAGTAAATGTTGATAAATGTCATTTTCACCGTGCATATACACACAAACCAACAACAAAATATTTCCATCAATATTAACTGAAATGTTCAGATAAATTCAGAAAATGTGGTTTAAAAATTCATTAGAAAATATATCCAGTGATTTAGACTTTCCAGTAAATGAGTTGTAAAAACAAATGATTTGTTGGGTTAAGGATATTTAATCTATATATTTTAACATGTGAGACTGATTATTTCTCTTTTAATGGTTTGTAAAGCTTTAATTTTTTTAATTGCAATTAAATAATTATCTCATCCCTCGTAATGTCCTGCCACTGTGAAACCTAACTGATAAATTGTAAAAAAAAAAAAAAAAAAAAAAAGCCTAAAAATGAACATGGATATAATCTATTGAAATTACAAAATATAAAAAGCACATGCATAACTTTATGCACAGTCTTCACAGGATCGAGATCTAAGCGTAAGAAGAGCTAAAGGAGTAAAATGTTCATTTTAACTCTAGAACAACTAAAAGAATATATTTTGCTCATTCTAGCCATGTAGATTGCAATTAAAACCAAAAAATCCCAAAAATTCTTAGATAGTGTTATGCTCTGGTGTAGTCACTCTTTGTTGCTTCTGAGCTATTCTAAATGCAGACTTCAGTTGGCAAAGAGAAGTTAATCCGTTGCCAGAACACCGGCTTTAGTATTTATATATTTGGTTCAAAGTTGGAAAGGAATAAACTTTGTAAAATCCTTGGCAGAGAACAAGGCAGAAAACAGCCCTACTTTTTGTAGCTATTTTTCTGAAAAGCGTTTTATCACACAGATTATTAAATTATCCTTCCCGCTGCCAAAGTGATCGACTGTTATTGTCTCTTAACATTCTTATGATTCCTGGGGGGGAAGGGAAGGAGGAAAGTGTCTTCAGTTTGTCTCATGTCATTGAATCCTCTAGAGATGCTTTGTTTTTATTGTGAACTACTTTGACTCAATCCAACAGTCTGATTATAATTATAGTAAGTGGGGTAGAAGGTTAGTGGCCTCCATGGGTTACTGATGCTTTTCCCTACTGCTTGGGGAACTAAAACAATTCGAGTTTGAATGTACTGTTTTCTCCCATACATCACCCGCACCCATTGGTTTTTAAGTTATATCCCTGTTTTTAAAAATCTGTCAGATTAGACCTGGAGCGGGTCCAGTTTAAAGTTTTGCCTAAGAAAATCTCCTCATTGAAATACCGGTTGTACCTCTCTTAACCAGGATTCTCTGGTCCAGCAACATCCGTGGTCCAGCAGGACCATGGATGTTCCTGGACCACAGAGGCCAGGTATAAGGAGGTCAGGCCGCAGGGCAAGAGTGGGGGCACAACTCAGATAGGAGCCCCATGTTGAGAGAGAGGAGGGCACAGCAGGGAAATCTGGCCCCTGCTGCCCGTGGCAGTGGGGGGGCCAGCAGTGGCCGCAGAGTCCCGGCAACCCCGGAACCCCGGCAGCCATGGAACTCCAGCCTGGGGAGCCATAGCTAGGCAGGCAGCAGCGGGGCTTGGCTGGAGTCCTAGCTGGGGGCAGCACGGGCCATGTTGGGAGGGACCTCCCCTCGTTCGGCAAATTCCCTTGTTCAGGACCAGTGATGTCCCAAGAGTGCCGGATGAGAGAGGTTCAACCTGTACTACAAAACTGACCTTTTGTGTTTAATCTGCTGCTAAACCCTGTCCTAACATGTTTAACTAGTAGAGTTGACGGTCCTGATCCTACAAAAACATTACACACAGCAAGCGGTCTCTTTGAAGTGTGTGAAGTTAAGCACATTTACCCTTATAAAAAATTGGCATGATATTCGCTTTCTTTACCGTCTTCTGGAACTTCTCTAGTGTTGGATAATCACCAATAATGGTCCAACAAGCTCCACAGCCAGTTCTTTTAAAACACTTTCATTTGAATTATCTGGACCTGCTGATTTAAAAATGCCAAACTTCAGTAGCTTTGTTTAATGTCCTCCAGAGATACTAGCGAGCCATGCAACGTTCCTGTCCGTTCAGTAAAACTAACTCTGAGCATTCTGGCTGGCTGTCTCCTTTTTCTAAAGCAGTGTATGACAAAGGTGCCTAGATGTTCCAACTGAGATCAGGGCTCGCTGTGCTAGGCACTGTACAAATGTAACACAGGAGATGGTCCCCACCCCCATAGAGCTTTCACTGTAACTAAATAAGATAGACAAACACTGGGACCAGAAAGACACACAGAAAAGTGATTGGCCCATGGTCACATGGCAGGTCAGTGGCACAGCTGGGAATAGAATTTAGGTTTCTTGATTTCCATCTGGACAATTCTGTCACTTGTGTGTATGTAGAAGTTGTATGTATGTACAATACTCCCTTTTAAGAAGGGGAATAAACAATTCAGGTGTAAAACCCCTTGACACTGGTTTAACTGTGTCCACACTATGGATTGCACAAGTATAAATATTTCAGTGAAAGGGGAAAAAATATCAGATCTGCAATGGACATAGTTACACTGGTGCAGCGTGTAGAAGAGGCCTGTATAATGAAAATGATGCACTGTGTATACATTTAATATGTTGTCTCCTATAGTAACAGACACTTTAATTATATAGTAAGATGGAGATTAAACCCTGGCTAGGAAGCAAACCCATAACTATCTGAATCCGAAGTCATTTCCATTGCGCCCTTTAGCTAGAATTAGCAAGTTGTAAAATGTATGTTGTCTTTCCTGGGAAATGCAGTAGCAAAGCCATGAAAACTTGCCTTGTGCATCCCTACCCAATTAAACTACAGCACAGAGGAGCCTTTATAATAAGAGGCTTCATCTGAATGAAGAAAATACTCTTTTCCATTCATAAACTGACTGCTTGCCCACATCAGAAGGTCTCCCTGTGTAAGGCCTGATCCTGCAGACACTCCCTTCTGAACATTTCCATAACACAAACTAGTTCAGCCACAATGCATTAGCTGAAGGCAGGCATCTCTGGCTGGCAGTGTCTGGCTGGGATTATGAATATCATAAGAGTCCCTTCTGGGTTTAAAGTCTGTGAATAATGCTTACAACCAGGAGTAGTCCTGTTGCCATCAGCGATGGGCAGCTGGAACAGTTTGTAGAGGGGGTGCCAAGAGCCATGGAACCAAACTATAAACCCTGTAGGCAATGGAAACCATTTTAAGCCTGAGTGTGGCAGAAACCTTAGCACTCCTCCTTCCAGCACCTGTTCCCAGTGTTAGGTTCTATGCTCTGCAGTGAGGTTTTGCAGGATTGGAAGAGAAAAAGCAGGATCCAGCGGTTGGGGTTGTATCCTGGGAGAACTGGTTCAATTCCCTGTTTTGATAGGCTTTCTGTGTGACCTTGGGCAAGTCATTTATTTGCTCGGTGCCATAGCTGTAAAATCGTCCTTGACATCACAAGGGTGTGGAGGATGAATACATTATGGATCACTAGGCATTGTGATACGATGGTGAGGGGGCCCATAGAGCACCTAACATAGATTGGGTCTGTTGTCCTAGTCAAATCACTGAGCAGTATGTGCTGCAAGTCAAGTGGGGTCAGTATTAACAATATAGAGCCTGTCCCTACATTCCTGTTGGTTTCAGTGTCAATGTTGAATATTCTAGAAATGCAGGATGAGAGGGGTGCCCACAGTCTCCACGTACCCTAGGGCAAGGTGTGGGATGGCCTAGCTCTGTGCTCCTGTAAGGAGCAGGGCAGAAGGGGCGGGGCTGGAACAGCCAGCCCTCTGTACCACCTGGAGCATCCTCCCCCACCCCAGCCCTTAGAGCCTCCGGAATATGCTGCACGGTGCTCCAGTGGTGATATAAAGGGCCCGGGACAGGTGGTGGTGGCCGGGAACCTTGGTTCCCTTTTGAATCGCCGGGCCCCAGGGCAGCTACTCCCTTTACTTCCCTTCTCCCACCCAGGCTGTTTGAGCCACTACTGACACTGACGTGAAACTTGGTATAAAATGGTTTCTGTTTGAGGGTGAGGCCCAGCAGTTTCTGCCTTGTGGCACCGTGTTGCTCAAACTATTTCTTTGGTTTTAAGACACAGAAATTCTTGAAGTGAAGTATGAAAGGGGCAAACCCGTCTTTGCCTTTTTTACTCATCTGTTTAACAATCATGACGGGCCAGATCCTGACTTCCTTACTCCATGCAGATTGATTTGAATGGCACAAGCGGTAAGATATTGCTGAACAAACATTTATTGGAAAATCCGCTAGTGTCATTATTATTATGTGTACTGGTGTAGCGGCTCAGAGCCCTAAGCATGGAGCAGGACCCAGAAACACACAACTAAAAGTGCTGGAGCCCCAAAGAGCTTGCACACTAGCAATGCATATTTGGGGTTCCACAGAGGCGTCATTGGAGCTTAAATCAGACATAGGGAACCTACAAGCTACGGGTCAGATCCAATCCCAGCTTACTTGGATCCGGCCCACAGCAAGACTCAGGGCATCACCTTACAGTGGGGTAAGCCGGCGCTTCTGCTCCAGCCCCACAGCAAGTCTCCGAGATTCCTCCTTTCTCCCATGGGGCTGCAGCGCGAGCACCAGCTGGCCCCACTGCCAGGGGAAGCCCCAAGCCTCGGCTTGGGCCAGATCCCCACAGAGCCAGGTCAGTGAGGGTGGGTTTTGAGGATTTTTTTCTTGTTGGGACCCAGGAATCCAGGTCAGTCAGAGTTGTGGGGTTTTTCCTTTTTCCTCGGGTCAGTGAAGTTTGGGGTGTTTTTGTTTGGTTTTTTGCTTGTGCGCAGCCCTGGACTGATTTTTCTGTCGGTCAGTGGCCCCAACTGAAAAACGTTTCACCACCTCTGTCTTAAATACATGTTTAGAGACTTTGCTAACAGAGATGGAATACTTACATGCTTGCAGTTAAACCCACTGATTCAGCAAAGCGCTCCCGCATGTCAATCTCATGGGGACAAGCTTGACCACAATGTGTATTTCAGCACCCTCCAGACTTCCAGGATTTAAGGAAGGGTTGCAGAGCTGAGCTGCAGACACAGTGGCTGTGTCTACACTGGCACCCTTTTTCGGAAAAGGGATGCTAATGAGACACAGCGCAATTGCAAATCCGCGGGGGATTTCAATATCCCCCGCGGTATTTTATGAACATAACTGCCGCTTTTTTCGGCTCGGGGTTTTGCGGAGAAAAGCGCCAGTCTGAACAGCGATCTTGCGGAAAATAAACCCTATTCCGCAAGATCTCTTATGCCTACTTGAAAGACTTGAAAGTAGGCATAAGAGATCTTGCGGAAAAGGGTTTATTTTCCGCAAGATCGCGTCTTGGCGCTTTTCTCGGCAAAACCCCGAGCCGGCAAAATCTGCAAATACCGCTGGGATATTTAAATCCCAGCGGTTGCAATTGCGCTGTGTCTCATTAGCATCCCTTTTCCGAAAAAGAGTGCCAGTGTAGACACAGCCAGTAAGTTAATGTTTGTCTGTATTTCGGAATAAGTTAGGGGATGCTCACCTATGTCAATGGCAAATCTCCCCATTGCCTTCCAGGGGAGCAAGATCTAGTTTTAAATTAAAAAGACAGCAGCCATCTTCCTACGCAGGGGAGGAAACTGAGAGATGGGGTCAGAAGGAGACGCATTTGGCACTAAAATCACTGCAAAACGCATTGCATTTTAAACTCAATTTTGCTTTTTTCAACTTTTTTTTTATACCTTTTTGGGTACCAATGATTTTTGTTTGAATTTAACCTCCGGTCCTTCCTTTTTGGTCCTGCTGTTTGGGAATTTCATGTGGCATTCAGTAAATTGTACCATTTTCACATAAGAAACACTAGCACCAGTCTCCATTCCACCACCCAGTTTCTTCAGCCCACTCCTCAGAGTTCTCCTCACGCCTCAAAACTGCTATGTAGCCCTGCCTTGTTTCGGCAAGAGAGCCCACACCTGCCCTCTGGGCAAAGCATCTCACCTGTGAGCAGGGGACTGAGGAAGCAGAGGAGGGAGACAGATCAGAGACGTACCAGTCCTCCTGGATGCGAATCCCCCCGGCACCTTCTGGCAGTAAGAGAAAATATATTGGTTGAAACAAAACTATATTCCCATTTTTAAAAGTTCAGTTTTCAGAACCCAAAAGCATCGCCATTGGTTTTTACTGTAGAATGAGCCCCCCTTCCTGCCTGCCAAGCCTTGTGTGCCCATCCCATCCCGAATACCTTTCCTCCTAGGTATCTATTAAGTGGCATCCTCAGCCAAGTGTCAGATACCTATTCATCCCAAACTCAGGATAACAATGGGAGAGTTTATATGCACACCCACATTCACATTTTTCTTTGAAGCAGATGCTGACTATCTATTTCCTCTTTGCTAGAAGAATACGAGAGCTATCTATGAAAAATCTGTTGTCATCACTAGAGGTTTTATTTTTCAAAATTAGCTTTCCAGGCACAGGTGTTCCGTAGGTGCGTGGAAGAGCAGAGCTTTCCTTGCTAAGAGGCTGAGAACGGACTTGCTTTGCTTTCTTTTCACTGTGAGCATGTTTGAAAGTTTAGGAGCGCCCTCTTGTGCTTTGCAGCTGGCTGAGTGACTGCACGCCGCTTCCACAATGAGTGCTGGCTGTGAACAGTGCCCTATGGATGAAGCTACTTCTAAGTTCTCAGAGCTAGCCTGTGTCCAAAGAGCACAAGGGTCTGGCAAATGGGTGTTAAGCTGAGAAGATGAACTGCAGATAGAGAGGACACAAGCCACAGAGAATATCAAGAGAAGTGGAACAAATGATTGTCATTGGCGATGGGCCAACTGAGAAGACTATCAAGGGGTTTCATAGCTGACCATCATGTGTCTGGTTCTGCTAAGTCTTCCTAGCATCAGCATGTGAGGGACTAAGGGAAAGGAGAGATGGGCTGGCACTGGAGGAAAACTGGAACAAGAGATTCGTAGAGAGAGAAGAAAGCCAGAATTCATGTGGGGCTTCTATTGCTTCAGGAAGGTTTTCCTTGCCACTTTTTTCTCAGCTGTAAAGGCCGAGTAGTATCTGAGAATTGTGCATTGATAAGAAAGTGAAAAGGGCTTAAAGTCAGATGAAAAACGGAGCCAAAGGCCATTTTGCACACATGGCAAATATTTTTCCTTTATGTATTTTCATATGTGCTGCATGTTGAGCTAATGCTGCCTAGATCGGATAATGGATGGCTGCTCTGGGTTGAAATGCAGCACCTGTTCCTAACGGATAGTCACAGCATAATGGTGCCTTATCCAAAGATCCCGAAACGTTCTACAAAACGGTTACCAGTTTCATGTCCAGAAGTCGTTTGATCCTCCGCAGGAATGCCACCGGCTTTGTTGTAGAGCAACTGCGGGCAATATTATACAATGAACCATTCAGGTCAGAATATGAAGAAAGGACTGAATTTAGCCAAGGGGAAACTTAAGCCCCCATTCTCTTCTGGTTGCAAATAGCGGGCCAATTCTTGTGAGAAGTCCCATGGGAGTTCAGTAACCAGGAGTGGTCAGGAGCTTGATGTTCTACCTCACTCAGCTATGGCATCTCCAACAGCCCAATGCAGTTGGTCAATGCCTAGCACAGAGGTGCCCTGGTCTGTGATGGGGCCTCCCACACACTGCTCCAGTACAAATAATGATTGTTGAGGATTGCACCGTGGATGTGCTGGATAAGTTAAAATCCAATAGATGTGGCTGGATCCCCCTAGAAGGAAACAAGGGCACAGGGCACCAAGGGCCTGCTTTCACAGCTGCATCTTGGCATTCTGGCTTGCCATTTTTCCTGCAAGGAGATGGCAACTGCCTTTGGATAAAATTGAGCAGGAAAAGTGAGGAAGCCTGCTGCTTCCACATCCACCCCAACAAATTCCGCTGAGTCACCAAACCGATTTCAGCTTCGGTCCTGACATCCATTTGTGGCTCAGGGAAAAGTCAGTGCAAAAAGGACACGGGGAAACAAAACTGGCTTACTGCTTCACCAGAATCTTGGCACAGGGCTGGATGCTGTCAGGATTCATACTGAGTAAGACTTAGATCTGTGAGCAGCAAGGAGGGCATTCTTGGAAGTAGGGTATTACGGCACGCAATGAAGCGTGGCAAAATGGGCCTAGAATGTTTCCAGCTCTCAGCTCGGCTCTTCACCCTTTGATTAAGTTGGGTTGGAACAGTTACTGTTAATTTCATAGGCTGTCCGTATTAGTCAGTTGTGTTGGTGGGCATTTATCTTCATAAAGCCGAAATAGCAGTATACAGATTGGCTGTATCGGAAACAAAACAGGGATGCCTTCTGTTGCTTATGTGAGCAGTGTAGCTAAATGCATCTCTGGGGCGTAAAGAGAAAATGAAGACCAGATGCAAGAAGAATACTCTCTGCATAGACTTTTCCCTATAACACTTAAATGCAGTGAGATTTTCTCATTATGGAACCAATTAATGAATTCAAGTCACGTAAGGAAGAAATAAGCACCAGTCTGTTTTATGTATGTTCTCATGTATGCTCATCACTCAAGTTTCTGGGCAGCCTGATTCTATTAGTCATTCACACTAGTGCCTTACGACACAACTCCGGGACTTGGGAATAGATCAGGGCAAAATATGTGAACTTTTGGACACCATGCCCCCTCCCGCTGAGAAACCCAGAGGTATGCGTGAGAGGGCAGGAGAACTCAGTCAAGTGAATCCTGTGGCATTTCTGGGTCGTCATTTCCTAGACATTTGTGGGGCCAGAGCAGTGGAGGACAATCTGCGGCCAGAGGGTTAGGCATTTTGTTTACTGTTGCCCATGCATAGGGTTGCCAGATTATGCTGGTTTCTGGTCACATAGTTTTTTCCTACTGGTGTTACTAAAGTGACACACATGAAAAGCCAGGGCACGTGATGTGAGGTGCGTGCCGATTGCACACAACATTGACTGTGAGAGCCGTGCGCTCCCTCTGCGTCCAATCAAAATGCTGCTATGGTTCAATCAGTCCACCCCGCAAAATCTAGGTACGCAAGCGCAGTGAGCAAAATGACACTATCCCGGGAGATCATCTTGGTTACGACAATCTTGCTACCCACTCATGCGGCCTGCTCACTAGCCTCGGTTGCCCATCGCTGGGCTGGAGTGTTTATAAGAGGTGGGCTCATCAAGGAAGAATGGTTCTCGTCTTCAAGGCTGCTGTCTCCGTGTTTTCAGCTACCTGTTTTCATCATGCTATGCAGCCTGGCTCCTGTAGTCCCATTTCTGTGCTTTGGTATTAGAGAGGGTAAATATGCTTCCCAGCTACTGAAGAAGGTGCCTTTGAGCCATCACAGCTCAGCCCAGACAGGGTGGCATGGCCATTCTGGAAACACACTCTGGCTACGTCTAGACTGGCGCGCTTTTGCTCCAGAGCTATGCAAATGAGGCTCAGCGTTGGAATATCGCCAAACCTCATTTGCATAGCTAATGAACCGCCATTTTCACGGAAGAGGCTCTTGCGCAAGACGGGGCTGTCTACACTGCCCCTTCTTGCGCAAGAAAAACCCTTTTGCGCAAAGCCGTTATGCCGATTATTTTCAGGCATAACGGCTTTGCGCAAAAGGGTTTTTCTTGTGCAAGAAGGGGCAGTGTAGACAGCCCCATCTTGTGCAAGAGCCTCTTCCACGAAAATGGCGGTTCATTAGCTATGCAAATGAGGCTCGGCGATATTCCAACGCTGAGCCTCATTTGCATAGCTCTGGCGCAAAAGCGCGCCAGTCTAGACGTAGCCTCTGAGTGTAGCTGCATGTCCAAAGTCCAGGGCTCCATCCTGCAGGAGGCGTGGCTAAAGGCAATTCCAGACAGGTGGTTCCAGGCAGGCAGGATGAGGATTGGTTTACTGAAGACTCACTTGTGTTACATGGAAAACTTCAACAGCCACACCAAAGAGCCTGTTTCTGTTCAGTGGTGTTTGGCTTTGATCCCAAATCCTGGTTCTGAACTGATCTTCCCATTTCTTTACAGAGCAGAATTGATACGCGGGATCAGACCTGCTGATGACGGGGCCAAAAAGGGCAACTGCCCCAATGCCTGGCAATTCTAATGGGCCATGAGCCCAGGGCCCTTTAAATCAGCGCCCTCTGGCCGGCGCTAGCAGTTGAGGGGTGACGTGGTGTGCTCCAAGCAGTGCTGAGGACTGGCTACCCTGACCCCGCCCCTTTCACCTGAGGCCCTGCCCCTTCCTGGAGCATGGACATTCCACTTTGCCCAGGGGCCCAGTGTGGCTGTCAGCTCCCCCACCTGGGATCCAAACAGAGTTGAGATCTGGGTGCAAACTTTAGGAAGGTACCATGTGCTCACATTCAGCATGTTAAGGAGAGGCTCAAGATCAAGTCTGGATCTAGAGATTTGATCCAGATCTGTCCTTGCTGCTTAAGGAATGATTCACATTTCAGTAGAGTTTGCATTTCTGGGGTGGGTTTTTCTTCCTTTCTCATTTCAGGAGTCCTTTGAAGCCAGGATCATTTTTCTGCAGAAGTTTCCTTTACCTCTGCTGCCTGATGTCATCATCCTTCTGTAACATCATCATAATCTCATTGCACCTAATTGAGATGTTGCAAATGAGAGGATTATTTCTTTGAGTGGAAAACAATCACCAGGATTAGATAAATTCAGGAACCAAGCTTGCTTTTTTTTTTTTTTTGCAAATGGCCTTACTAACAGAAAGTACTGAGGGAACAAATTACAGAAGATGTGTGGTGCAATAAAGAGTTCTCTCCAATTTTTCTAAATTGTCCTTGCAGCCTTAGGGTGCATCTATACTGCACCATAACTTGAAATAGCTTATTTTGTCATTTGGCGCTGTCTGCACAGCGCCACATTTCGAAATAAAGCGCTATTCCGAAACGTCCCTTACTCCTCATAGAATGAGGTTAACAGGGACGTCAGAATAGCGTACCCGAAATAACAGGCTTGCTTTGAAGATGTGGCATAGCTATTTCGGGATACTCCGGTATCCCAAAATGGCAGTGCAATGTAGACATAGCCTAAGTGATTCTTTCTAGTCACTCATGAGAGGTGTTAATTTGGCTCCTTTGATTTGTAATTTTGATTTTGAGAGAGTTTTATAAACCATAGTTGTCATGAGTGCCACATGTGCACAGTGCACCTAACTCATTTCTTACTATGATGAGACCTCCTGGAGAAAGACCAGAGCAAGAGAAAGAAAGCAAAAATTAAATGTTGACTTGTGGCCAGCTGGAACTTTTTCAGATTTTTGCTGAATTTTACGAAACTCAAGGAGTCTAAATGAGGGCATGGATGAAATTCAGCGACCTTACCCAAACTAAATCAATAACCTGAATCTCTGTAGTAGTAATCTCCATTCCTTACGATGGACACTTGCTGATGGTTGATCCTACCCAAAACTGTTCAATAAAATAAAAAAGAGAGAGAAAGTTGATTATAATTTACACTGCAGTAGCACTTAAGAGCCCTAGTTATAGACTAGGGCAGGGGTTCCCAACCCTGGGGTACGCGTACCCCCAGGGGGTACGAGAAGCTTGTCAAGAGGGTACGGGGAATATTTGGTAAATAACTAGATTATCCTAATTGAAATATTCCAAAAGTAGTAGTGTTAGTGAAAAAAGTTGTGGATTCTAGAGTCTAGAATTTTTTTCCTTTCATATTGAATAGGGGCTACGGGAAGGTTTACTAAAAGCCAAGGGGGTACGGGGACCAAAAAAGGTTGGGAACCCCTGGACTAGGGTGTCGCTATGCTAGGTGCTGTACAGTTGTAACAAAAATAGAGTAGAATGTAGTGCTTCTGTTACGCACGGCCATTTCTTCCTGTCTCTGAATAAATCCCCGATGAAGAATGAGTTGTTCCAGATAAATTATCATTGGGAAGAACCATTCTTGTAAGGTTACAATCAGCCCCAGTAAAGAGATGCTGTAACTAAACAGATGAGACTCTTTTAAACATAAATAATTGAAATTGTTTTTAAAGATACATATTACAGGCTAAAATAATCTTTGGGCGCCAGTAGTAAAACTCTAAAGTAATTCCACTGAAGCCCCTTGTATGTATCTAGAAATAGAACTGGAATACAACAGGCAAGGGAGGTAAACTCAGTTTTTAATTTAATTTTAAAGACAAAAAGTGAAGCCTAATGCTGTACAGCTTATGTCTGGAAGGGAAAGGCGTACATGCAAAAAAGGAACTTGATCCCCAGTCGAAAGTTCCCTAATGCAGAAGCTCTGTAGAACAGCGGAATAATGGAATTGAGGGCAGCTTTAGACCTTGGCTGTAACCAATTGAGATTTTTTCCCTGAGCTATTAGGAATTTCAGTATGTGTAGATAACTAAACACAGGAAAGCCTATGTAAGACCCAGTAAATGTGTCAAGACTGTAGACAGGCTGATCTACAAGAAATGAATAACATATGCCAAGGAATAAATCCTCAAAAATCCCTCATTCCTAATGAGGGGCACTCTATTAGTATACCAGCAAAGCACATGCTCCAAGGCGCATGTTTAGCTAGACATTTTTAAAAGAAAGGTACAAGAATGCCAGCAGTGACACCATAAAGAGCTGCTCTTACGGGTGGGGACTGAGAAGTTATTCACAACTGGACAGTTTGATAATTTGATGAATTGTCAACATATGTGTGACAATCACTTCGTTCTAATAATTTAAGATACCCCCTCAGACTATTAAGCCAGGTATATTCAGGATGCAACTCTATTGCAGGTAAAAGATGTTTACCTGCAGCTCTGTTTCAGACACTGTATGGCCACAGGTGACCCTATGCATGAAATACACAGCTGCGTAGGGCACCTGAAAATTTGGGGCACCCCTGAGTCTTAATGTCCACCACCCGTCTCTTCCTATTCCGGTTTTGTGATTCCAGAGAGGAACTAGTTACCTTACAAGTGAAAAAGCCTGCCAGAGCTATTAGCAGAACACTGATCCTATGAAATAGCCATTCAGATGGTAATGAAGCCATCTAACAGGCATTTGCCAACCCAGGGTATATATTGTCAGTTTCTCAATTTACTGTTTGAGTCTACAGGACCTTAGTTTAAAATTTGCTTTAAAATATTTCATTAGTGTGTTGCTGAAGTTTATAAAATCACAGCTCTTAAAAAGTCATCATTCCCTCCCACCCCTTACCCCAGCACTGCCATCGGGCATAAGAGCATCCATTTAATAGTACTGTGTAGGGCCCCATAAGTCCTAAGAACATCCTGACAAAATAGTATATCATGCAGCTGTTTAACTCTTCAGTCATTTAAAACATCCTCTGTAATATCAGTGTGCATCTTTAAATGAGGACTTTGGCTACTGTTTTAAACACATAGTTTTCCTAGGTGGCTTTCACCATGGCTTATAACACTGTTATAAGGGCCCAAACCTGTACACAATCATTTGAGCAGCTTTCCTCACACAAGTTCCATTTACTTCAGTGGGGTCACCTATGTGGATAAAGTCACCCATGCACATGCTTTCAGGATCTCTCTCTCCCTCTCAATGAGAACCTGACCTACATAATGACATCAACATGCATTTTTGCAAGGGTATGGAGGTAATCCATCGAGTACCATTTGTTTATTCTCTTTCACTGCAATGTTAGTATAAATTTTATTTCTCTGTGCATAGGTCCAATGGTGTGTCACTTCAGAAAAACTCTTTAAGCAGGAAGTTACCCTTGAAGGTACCTGTGAGTTTCCCTGTTGTGTTCATTTAACCAGAATATAAGTGGGGCAGCTTTAATTTTGTAAGACCAGCTCTCTGCAGAAGAAGGTGGTGTCTGCTTGGATTTAGGGGTGGTTCTTCCAGTGGGAAGACATCACCACCACCCCACCCCCCACTCACACTCTGTTGGGACATTGCAGTTACAGCCAGCCTTGGCAGCAATGACTGTAGTAGGCACTTCAGTGCTGTGGTGATGAACATTGCTCGGTAGAGGTTACCGAGGTAGCTTTTTGACACCAAGCACGAATGCCTTCTCTGGTTCTGAAATTGTGTATGGTTCATATATCATCAGACCAAAAATGTAACTCCATTCAAGTCCATGTAATTACACCAGGGGGATTCATAGAATCATAGAACCATAGAGCTGGAAGAGACCTTAGAAGGTCATCAAGTCCAGCCCCCTGCTCTAGGCAGGACCAATCCCAACTAAATCAACCCGGCCAGGGCCTTGTCAAGCTGAGACTTAAACACCTCTAGGGATGGAGACTCCACTACTTCCCCAGGTAACCCATTCCAGTGCTTCACCACCCTCCTAGTGAAATAGTTTTTCCTAATATCCAACCTGGACCTCTCCCACCACAACTTGAGACCATTGCTCCTTGTTCTGCCATCTGTCACTACTGACAACAGCCTTTCTCCATCCTCTTTGGAACCTCCCTTCAGGAAGTTGAAGGCTGCTATCAAATCCCCCCTCACTCTTCGCTTCTCCAGACTAAACAGACCCAACTCCTCAGCCTCTCTCATAGGTCATATGCTCCAGCCCCTAATCATTTTGGTTGCCCTCCGCTGGACCCTCTCCAATGCGTCCACATCCTTTTTGTAGTGGGGGCCCAGAACTGGACACAATACTCAGATGTGGCCTCACCAGAGCCAAATAAAGGGGAATAATGACATCTCTGGATCTGCTGGCAATGCTCCTCCTAATGCAGCCTAATATGCCATTAGCCTTCTTGGCTACAAGGGCACACTGTTGACTCATATCCAGCTTCTCATCCACTGTAACCCCCAGGTCCTTTTCTGCAGAACTACTACTTAGCTGGTTGGTCCCCAGTCTATAACAATGCTTGGGATTCTTCCATCCCAAGTGCAGGACTCTGCACTTGTCCTTGTTAAACCTCATCAGATTTCTTGTGGCCCAATCCTCCAATTTGTCTAAGTCACTCTGGACCCTATCTCTGCCCTCAGGTGTATCTACCTCTCCCTCTAGCTTAGTATCATCTGCAAACTTGCTGAGGGTACAATCAATCCCCTCATCCAGGTCATTAATAAAGATATTGAACAAAACCGGTCCTAGAACCGAACCTTGGGGCACTCCGCTAGAAACCGACCGCCATCCTGACATTGAGCCGTTGATCACTACCCGCTGGGCCCGGCCTTCTAGCCATCTTTCTATCCATCTTACTGTCCATTTATCCAATCCACATTCTCTTAACTTGCTGGCAAGAATATTGTGGGAGACCGTATCAAAAGCCTTGCTAAAGTCAAGGTATATCACATCCATTGACTTTCCCATGTCCACAGAGCCAGTTACCTCATCATAGAAGCTAATCAGATTGGTCAGGCGACTTTCCCTTTGTGAATCCATGCTGACTATTCCTAATGCCTCTCTTCCAAGTGCCTCAAAATGAATTCCTTAAGGATCCCTTCCATGATTTTTCCAGGAATCGAGGTAAGACTGACCGGCCTATAGTTCCCTGGATCGTCCTTCTTCCCTTTTTTGAAGATGGGCACTACATTTGCCCCTTTCCAATCATCCGGGATTTCTCCCGATCTCCACGACTTTTCAAAGATAATGGCCAAAGGCTCCTCAATGACATTTGCCAACTCCCTCAGTACCCTCGGAAGCATTAAGTCCGGACCCATGGATTTGCGTACGTTTAGCTTTTCTAAATAGTTCCTAACCTGTTCTTTACCCACCAAGGGCTGTCCATCTTCATCCCATCTTGTGTCACTTAGCGCATTAGTCCGGGAGCCCACCTTGTCTGTGAATACAGAGGCAAAGAAAGCATTGAGTACTTCAGCTTTCCCCACATCATCTGTCACTAGGTTACCTTTTTGTGCTTAAGTTCACCAAGGATTTCCCCCGTAAGCCAATCCGGTCTCCTACCATGTTTGCCTCTCTTGCTATGCATCGGGATGGTTTCTTTCTGTGCCTTCAATAAGGCTTCTTTAAAATACTGCCAGCTGTCCTGGACTCCTTTCCCCTTCATGTTAGCATCCCAGGGGATTCTGCCAATCAGATCTCTGAGGGAGTCAAAATCTGCTTTTTGATGTCCAAGGGTGTATTTTACTAGTCTCTTTTCTTCCTTTGGTCAGGATCCTGAAATCTACCATCTCATGATCACTGCTTCCCAGGTTGTCACCCACCTCTACTTCCCTATTAGTTCCTCCTGTTTGTGAGCAGAAGGTCAAGCTGCGCACGGCCCCTGGTCGGATCCTTCAGCACTTGTACCAAGAAGTTATCCTCAACAATCTCCAAAAACTTCCTGGATTGCCTGTGTACTGCCGTATTGGTTTCCCAACAGATGTCAGGGTGATTAAAGTCCCCACGAGAACCAGGGCCTGCGATCTGGAAGCTTCTCTCAGTTACGAAGAAAGCCTCATCTACCTCATCCACCTGATTTGGCCTGTAGCAGACACCAACCACAACATCACTGTTGTTGTTTGCTCCTTTAAACTTAACCCATAGACTCTCAACAGGTTTTCTCCCTCTTTATACTGGAGTTCAGAGCAATCATAGTGCTCTTTTACATATAGTGCAACTCCTCCTCCTTTTCTTCCCTGCCTGTTCTTCCTGAACAGTCTATACCCTTCCATGACAGCGCTCCAGTCATGCGAGTCATCCCACCAAGTCTCCGTTATCCCAATTAAATCATATTTCTCGGACTTGGCCAGGGCCTCCAGTTCTTCCTGTTTGTTGCCCAGGCTTCTTGCATTAGTGTACAAATACCTCAGATAGCCAGTTGATCGCCCTATCTTCTCCATTCGAATCAGGGGTCCTCCTTTGTTGCTCGTTCCTCTTTGCATTTCTTTCTGGTATCCAACTTTCCCACTCCCCTCAGGGTTGTGCTCACCGTCCCACGACGAACCTAGTTTAAAGCCCTCCTCACTAGGTTTGCAAGCCTGCTGCGAAGATGCTCCTTCCTCTCTTGGTTAGGTGGATCCCATCTCTTCCTAACAATCCTTGTGCCGGAACAGAGTCCCATGGTCGAAGAAACCAAAGCCCTCTCTGAGACCACCTGTGCAACCACGCATTGACTTCCTCGATTCGACGATCCCTGCCCAGTCCTTTCCCTTCAACAGGGAGGATGGACGAGAACACCACTTGCGCTCCGAATTCTTGGATCCTTCTTCCCAGCGCTACATAATCCGCAGTAACCCGCTCAAGGTCGTTCTTGGCCGTATCGTTAGTTTCCACGTGGAGAAGCAGGAAGGGGTAGCAATCCGAAGGTTTGACCAGTTTGGTAAGCCTCTCAGTCACATCCTGAATGCGAGCTCCCGGTAAGCAGCACACCTCTCGAGATTCCAGGTCCGGTCAGCAGATGGATGGCTCAGTCCCTCTTAGGAGGGAGTCCCCGACCACCACAACCCATTGTTTCCTTTTGGGGGTGGTGGCCGTGGAACCCCCATCCCTAGGACTACACATCCCATGCCTTCCAGTAGATGGTGTTCCCTTCCGGTTTCTTCCTTGTGAGGTCCTGTCCAAACCATTCAACACTGCAGAGCCTGCGGAGAAAGCCTGAAAGCGATTGCTTACCTCTATAGCACTGGGGGATTCCCATGCTGTCCTTTTTCCCCTTCTAGAAGTTACATGCTGCCAGTTCTTTTCCTGGTCCCGTACTGCCCTCTCTGGCTCTTCCACCTGCCGTGCTTGAAGGATTAAACGCTGCCTTCTATCGAGGAAGTCTTCGTCCTCTCTGATCGAGCACAGGGTCGACACTTGGGCCTCCAGCCCTCTAATTTTTTCTTCCAAAATGGTGACCAGCTTGCACTTCATGCAGACGAAATCCGTTCTTTCTTCCAGGAGGAAGACAAACATGGCACACACGGTGCAGGTAACAACAGCAGACCTATCACCATCCATCGCTACTGTCCTGTTCGCAAGCTCCCTGTCGCTTGCCCACTGCCTTATAAAGCCCTGGAGTGCCTGAAAGTCCCTCCCCCTACCAAGGCTCAGGCAATCAGCAGAGGCTTCTAGAATTCAAACTTTAATTAGAAGCCAGCTGTTTCCACCTGCCAATCACAGCACACACTCCATGAAGGGGAGGGGAAGGGGCAAAGGGGAAGTAAAAAAAAAAAAAAAAGCAAGCCTCACTCACAAACACAGGGGAAAAAACAAAAAAAGAACACACACCAACCCTCACTCACAAACACAAGCTCAGCACACAGCAAGAAAGCCCCAAAGACAACACACACTTCCCTCAAGAGTCCTGTATCTGCTTCTCCTCTACCTGGAGAACTCCCACTCTAAAGCCTCACTCACAAACAGAGAGAGGGGAGAAAAAAAAATAAAAAAACCACACACCAACCCTCACTCACAAACACAAGCTCAGCACACAGCAAGAAAGCCCCAAAGACAACACACACTTCCCTCAAGAGTCCTGTATCTGCTTCTCCTTTACCTGGAGAACTCCCTCTCTAAACTCCCTGTTAGCACTCACCTGTTCGCTAACAGGGATTAATTAACTGGGATTAATTTGTCCCAGTTACTTGTCATTCTCTTTCTGAATGTGGTGCCCATGTGTCCAATGAGATCAGCTGGGCACTCTTCAGGCTTGCAAACTGTGCTCTGCCAAATCTCTCCCCCCTCACCTTCCGTGGTATCACACCCGTGTCTTCAAGTGATCCTCACAGGGGGACTCCTCAGCCCTACCACACCCCATCTCGGTGTTGCCCCTCGGAGGAGACAGTGTAAAGCCAGACGGGGCCCTGTGGTTTTTGAGTTACCTTTCCAGCAAGGGTTCTGAGAATCAGTTCAAGGAGTTGCTCCCAGTCTGGGAGCGAATTAGGTGCAGCTGGGCCTGGTTCAACTCGGCACCTTAAAAGGAGGGAAGGGGGCAGCTTCTAGCCATGGGAAGAGGATAAAGTGGTTTCACAGAGCAGATATCAAGGGAGGAAGTTCTGAAGACACATTAGAGCCGCGCGCTTTGTTGGCCTGTGTGTTTGTCTTGGAGTTTACTCTCTGTAACGCTGCATGGAAAGAATATGGAATCCTCAGCCAAATGTGTGTTTTCCTAGTTAAACCAGAACTTTGGAAATAAACCCCAAATCCTAGTGAAGTTTTCTGTGTTCAAACCAGAGTTTGCTATGAAATCTCTCCTTTGACCTCTTTGGACCACAGTACAGTTGTGGTCCCCAGCCAGGCATCACTCACAGGGCTTGTCTATACTTACTGAGAGATGGGCACTCTGGAGACTGATTTTTCAGGGTTCAGTTTAGCGGGTCTAGTAAGGCCCTGTTAAATTGACCGCTGATGGTGCCCCCATCGAGCCTGGTACTCCACGGGGTCACGAGGCGTAAGGGAAGTCAACAAGAGAGTTTCTCCCATCAACCTCCCAGAATGGCAACACAGGGAGAAAGTCGACTTAAGATACAACTCCAGGTAGAAAAATAGCATAGGTGGAGTCGATTTACCTTAAATCGAATTTCTTCAAAGCGTAGACCTGGCCATACATACAGCCTGTTTACAACCTGCTCCTCCACACCAGTCCAAAGTGCATTGACTACACCAGCAACCAGCATACTCAAAAGACAAATGTTTATACAAGCTAAGCTTTGGGTGCCTATCTCCACCCTACTTTTTCCCTGTGCTGCTCATGCTACTAGTGTTAGATTCCCTATTTGTGAGGAGTGGCTGATGTGCTGAAACCTTGCTATCCACCCAGTTCTACTCCACTGTTGTCAGCTTTCCTACTATCAGGGCATTTTCATGTGAAAACTGTGTTGGGAGGTTCTGCTTGTGGCTCAAGGAAAACTGAAGAGTTACTCCCTTGCAGCAACGTGGAGGAAACCCAGCTGGAATCTAGCAGCATTGAAACACAAGGAAGGATTTGGAGAAAAAAATATATATAAAGGAATCGGGAGGTGAAATGCCTGCCTGAAACACTGCTCCAAAATGGTGGCTGACCTGCATTAGAATCTGTGTCCTCTCCTGTGTTTGGTCATTAGGTGAAATACCAACCAAGATGTAAACGCTTGAAAAAAGCCTGCCCGGGACATATGGAAGCCATTTCAAATCTCAGAAATTTGAGGGGAGGCTTGGGACTGGTTTCCCCATAAAAGCCCTTTGTTGTTCTGGAGGGAAATCAGTGCCATGTGATGATGCACAGATGAGTGAGATGCGGCTTCTGAAATGAAGCTCAACAGCCGAAAAGGAGATGGGGCACGTCTGAGACCTGGGGGAGGGGAGACTCCCCTTTCCGAGCTTAGAGTGACTCAATTAGTGGGCTAGTTATAAGCTACGACCAATCAAGTGCTGCCATTTTCATTGGAAAGAGTGAAAGAAACAAATTGTTCCATGGCTGGAACTATTCCCTCTTTTTTGCCGAGATAGATCACAACTTAGTGCCTAGCCTCCTCAAGATCACTGTCTTATTCATCAACCTGGAAACCCCTCCTGGCATCTGGCTTGAAGAATTTTCCATTTTTATGGTCAGAACCTTGCTGCTATGTAGCATTACACTTCCTGGTTTCCTTTGCATTTTGTACACCCACCCAAGAAATAATAAAAAAATCATTCTCCTGGGCCCCTCTCTGTCACGTCCTCCACAATCTCGCTAAGCCAGACTTCTGAGAGTGGAGTTGGGGCATCCAAGTAGGAGTTGTCACAGGCCAGGGGGACTGGCACCGGGAGCGGGAAGGGGCATCAAAGTTTTGTACAATGGAAGTTAGAAAAGCTTAGGCCACTTCAGTAAAATGAACATCTGAATCATGTCCTGCTTGTGCTCGTTTTCAGAGGGGTAGCTGGATTAGTCAGTTACAGCAGAAACAACAAGGAGTCGTGTGGCACCTTAACAACGACCAATTTTATTTTGGCCTAAGCTTTCAGGAGCTGCAACTCACTCCCTCAGATGGGTGAAGTTCATGAATTCATGCAGCTGAGGAAGCGAGTTGCAGCTCACAAAAGCTCATGCTATAATAAAATTGGTTGTAGTTAAGGTGCCACCAGACTCCTTGTTGTTTCTGTTGTAACTGACTAATCCAGCTACCCCTCTGAAACCGAGCACAAGCAGGACATGAGTCAGATGTTCATTTTACTGAAGTGGCCTAAACTTTTCTAACTTCCATTGTACAAAACTTTGATGCCCCTCTCCGCTCCCGGTGCCAGTCCCCCTGGCCTGTGACAACTCCTTGTTTCTCCTTGTGTGTGTTAGCCTGTTTCATATTAGTTGGTACTCTATGACAGCTGTGTCTGCTCCTTAGATAAAACAGAGTGAAGCATCTTCCAAAGTAATATGAAAAACGGCAGCACTGGATTCTAGCATGCTTTGACCAGACACCCTGCATTAAATAACACATCCTTTGCTATGGCCAAGTTTAGGTGCAGAATTTTCCTGTTTGTTTGGTATCATGGTTATCAGCAACTTGCTGTTGCTGTCTGCTCTGTTTCTAGCTGGGCTGTGATACGCTGAGCCCTGCAGTCTGTGCGTGTATCTTCTAGAAATACGGTGAGGAATTTTAATCTGCTCCATTTAATGCAGAAATCGGGCTTATCAGAGGCGGTTTTGTTATGTGTCATGTCCTCTGATATCTATGTGTGGGGTTGCCAGATGGTTTCAGAAAAAATACTGAACAACAACAAAAAACACACCAGGAAAAAGTTTGTTGAGCAAAAAAAAAAAAAGGACCCCGAGAGTTGTTAAGCAAAAACCAAAACAAAACACTGTGGCCCCTTTAAAAACTGCATGGTGAGGCTTTTTGGCCCTAACAGGCTGCCCGTGGCCGCCCTCCATCTTGCCTCCCTGTGCCAGGCCGGACAGCTCCCTGGTAAACACTAGGGTTGCCAGGCTGCCTCCGTATTGAGCCGGACAGCTCGGTATTTTCGCCTCCTCACCGGGAAAAAATCAGAAAGTACTGGACATTTTCAGTGTCCAGTATTTTCTGAATTTTTGTACCGGACAGGAGGCAAAAGTTCCAGACTGTCCGGTTCAATACCGGACACCTGGCAACCCTACTTATATAGGGAGAGAGTTTGTGGCTGCTTACCTTGGCCATGGAACACAGCACCATCAGGAAAATAGGGTAATCCTGTGAGGCAAGCATAGTGGATCTGGAGAGTCCCATGATCCTAACCAGATCTGGTAGAAGCCATCTTTAGTGTCCTCTGTGAGTGGGTGAGTGGGGTGACTGCAGGTGTCCTATTTTAAAAGGTATCCAAGAAAAATGGGAAATGGCAGGGAGCATGGGCTATAATGGCAGAGAGAAAGGAGGGTCAGGGCAAAACTGGGATGCAAGGTCAAATCAGTATCTTAGATGCCTATATAGAAATGCGAGAAGTATGGGTAATAAGTAGGAAGAACTGGAAGTGCTAATAAAAAAGTACAATTATGACATTGTTGGCATCACAGAAACTTGGTGGGATAATACACATGATTGGAATGTTTGTATGGAAGGGTACAACTTGCTCAGGAAGGATAGACAGGGAAAAAAGGGAGGAGGTGTTGCCTTATATATTAAAAATGAACACACTTGGAGTGAGGTGGAGATGGACATAGGAGACGGAAGTGTTGAGAGTCTCTGGGTTAGGCTAAAAGGGGTTAAAAACAAGGGTGATGTCATGCTAGGAGTCTACTACAGGCCACCTACCCAGGTGGAAGAAGTGGATGAGGCTTTTTTTAAACAACTAACAATATCATCCAAAGCCCAAGATTTGGTGGTGATGGGGGACTTCAACTATCCAGATATATGTTGGGAAAATAACACAGCGGGGCACAGACTATCCAATAAGTTCTTGAACTGCATTGGAGACAACTTTTTATTTCAGAAGGTTGAAAAAGCTACCGGGGGGAAGCTGTTCTAGATTTGATCCTAACAAATAGGGAGGAACTGGTTGAGAATTTGAAAGTGGAAGGCAGCTTGGGTGAAAGTGATCATAAAATCATAGAGTTCACAATTCTAAGGAAGGGTAGAAGGAGAACAGCAAAATAGAGACAATGGATTTGGAAGGCGGATTTTGGTAAGCTCAGAGAGCTGATAGGTAAGGTCCCATGGGAATCAAGACTGGGGAAAAACAACTGAGAAGAGTTGCCAGTTTTTCAAAGGGACATTGTTAAGGGCCCAAAAGCAAGCTATTCCGCTGCGTCGGAAAGATAGAAAATATGGCAAAAGACCGCCTTGGCTTAAGCACGTGATCTTGCATGATCTAAAAATAAAAAAGGAGTCCTATAAAAAATGGAAAGTAGGACAAATTACAAAGGATGAATATAGGCAAACAACACAGGAATGCAGAAGCAAGATTAGAAAGGCAAAGGCACAAAATGAGCTCAAACTAGCTACGGGAATAAAGGGAAACAAGAAGACTTTTTATAAATACATTAGAAGCAAGAGGAATACCAAGGACAGGATAGGCCCACTGGTCAGTGAGGAGGGAGAAACAGTAACAGGAAACATGGAAATGGCAGAGATGCTTAATGACTTTGTTTCGGTCTTCACCGAGAAGTCTGAAGGAATGCCTAACATAGTGAATGCTAGTGGGAAGGGGGTAGGTTTAGAAGATAAAATAAAAAAAGAACAAGTTAAAAATCACTTAGAAAAGTTAGATGCCTGCAAGTCACCAGGGCCTGATGAAATGCATCCTAGAATACTCAAGGAGCTGATAGAGGAGGTATCTGAGCCTCTAGCTATCATCTTTGGAAAATCATGGGAGACAGGAGAGATTCCAGAAGACTGGAAAAGGGCAAATATAGTGCCCATTTATAAAAAGGGAAATAAGAACAACCCAGGAAACTACAGACCAGTTAGTTTAACTTCTGTGCCAGGAAAGATAATGGAGCAAGTAATTAAGGAAATCATCCGTAAACACTTGGAAGGTGGCAAGGTGATAGGGAACAGCCAGCATGGATTTGTAAAGAACAAATCATGTCAAACCAATCTGATAGCTTTCTTTGATAGGATAACGAGTCTTGTGGATAAGGGAGAAGCGGTGGATGTGGTATTCCTAGACTTTAGTAATGCGTTTGATACGGTCTCGCATGATATTCTTATCAATAAACTAGGCAAATACAACTTAGATGGGGCTACTAGAAGGTGGGTGCATAACTGGCTGGATAACCGTACTCAGAGAGTAGTTATCAATGGTTCTCAATCCTGCTGGAAAGGTATAACAAGTGGGGTTCCGCAGGGGTCTGTTTTGGGACCAGCTCTGTTCAATATCTTCATCAACTATTTAGATATTGGCATAGAAAGTACGCTTATTAAGTTTGCAGATGATACCAAGCTGGGAGGGGTTGCGACTGCTCTGGAGGATAGGGTCATAATTCAAAATGACCTGGACAAATTGGAGAAATGGTCTGAGGTAAACAGGATGAAGTTTAATAAAGACAAATGCAAAGTGCTCCACTTAGGAAGGAACAATCAGTTTCACACATACAGAATGGGAAGCGACTGTTTAGGAAGGAGTACGGCAGAAAGGGATCTAGGGGTTATAGTGGACCATAAGCTGAATATGAGTCAGCAGTGTGATGCTGTTGCAAAAAAAAAGCAAACATGATTTTGGGATGCATTAACAGGTGTGTTGTGAGCAAGACACAAGAAGTCATTCTTCCGCTCTACTCCGTGCTGGTTAGGCCTCAGTTGGAGTATTGTGTCCAGTTCTGGGCACTGCATTTTAAGAAAGATGTGGAGAAATTGGAGAGGGTCCAGAGAAGAGCAACAAGAATGATTAAAGGTCTAGAGAACATGACCTATGAAGGAAGGCTGAAAGAATTGGGTTTGTTTAGTTTAGAGAGGAGATGACTGAGGGGGGACATGATAGCTGTTTTCAGGTATCTAAAAGGGTGTCCTAAGGAGGAGGCCGAAAACTTGTTCATCTTGGCCTCTGAGGATAGAACAAGAAGCAATGGGCTTAAATTGCAGCAAGGGAGGTTTAGGTTGGACATTAGGAAAAAGTTCCTAACTGTCAGGGTAGTCAAACACTGGAATAAATTGCCCAGGGAGGTTGTGGAATCCCCATCTCTGGAGATATTTAAGAGTAGGTTAGATAAATGTCTATCAGGGATGGTCTAGACAGTATTTGGTCCTGCCATGAGGGCAGGAGACTGGACTCGATGACCTCTCGAGGTCCCTTCCATTCCTAGTATTCTATGATTCTATGAAAATGCAAGATGGTGGCTGCAGCCCTGCCCCTAAGGCAGTGGTCCCCAACCTTTCAGGGCTGCCGGGCACCCGGGGCGGGGCCGCTCACGCGCCGGGCGTCCGGGGGCGGGGCCACTCACGCGACACGCGTCCGGGGGCAGGGCCGCCCATGTGCCGCACGCCCGGGGCTGGCATCGCGCATGTGCTGCGCGCCCGGGGCAGGGCCAGCCCAGATCATTCGGCAGGTGCACATAAATGCCCCAGCGGGCGCCATGATGCCCGCGGGCACCACGCTGGGGACCACTGCCCTAAGGGATACTTTAGGAACTTTGTGTAGAGGACTTCCTCTTCCAGCATTGCTCAAAGGATCCCCCCTTGGCACAAAAAAATGGAGCTCTTAACGTATTTCGATACCTTCCAGCTGTGGGGTCATAGAACCCAGAATTCCCTTATACTTTAAAATGATGTCCACAACCTTAGCTGAATGGGAAGAGACTGGTGGTGACTCTATCCAGAACAACACCAAAAGTGCCAAAAAAGGAATGTGCTTGAAGTGATAAGTTATCCAGAAAGCATCTCAACCGTAAACATTTGTGCCACCTAATCAGAACAATCAATCATTTGGTAACTGCTTTCTTTATTCTGGGTGGCTCAACACAGAAGTATAATTACAAAGCAAAAGCAACACGGAAATGTCCCCAGAATTTAGGATAACAAGTTGACTTGCTAATCATATAGCTAATGGAGGCAAATGTCTTGTTTTCAATGCCCTTCCTTATTTTAGGCCATGTACAGAGAGGTTGCAGTCATCAAAATCAAGTTAAGTAGAATACTGCGCAAATTCCTTAAGAAGCCACAGGCTCTGTGAAATGCATTTACTTCCCATGGGGGCCTCAAATCAAGTATCACTTCCAAATGCTCGAGGCAGTCTCTATTCACTCTTAATTACTGTCTCCTTCTGTTTTCATGGCGATGGAGCTGGCGACCTCTGAACAAAGACGTAAAGTAGCTTTCGTTCCAATAATATGAGAGTTTAAATAAACAACTTCTTCTTACTTATCTCGAATTCCCATGAGATCTTGCCTTCCTGTCAGATGGAGAGATTCATAAACCTCCAAGCTGATATTGTGCACACAACACCTTGGCCTAATCCCTCCCTGTAATCACTGGTCAGAGAGTAGTAAATGCCTTTTAAAGCTGTAGAGCAGATGCAAAGTGTTGGTCTCTCTAAGCCCTGGTGCAGCAATGCTCAGGACATAAATCTTTATGCTTCATTTACTGCCAGGGCAGAGAAAGTCCTTGCAATAAGGAATGAATTATGCTCACAGTTCATTGGCTGGAGTGTGGCCCTTTGTCTACCCGAGTCTTGTTTTATGTTATGCTGGGGCTGTAGCCAACTTCAAAACCTCTGTCATTTTATGATAAAATTCTCTCTTCCCTCACACCTGCTGTTATTTTTCAAACTAAATGTCTCCCTTGCCTACTTGAAGAGCCAAAGGTCTGCACATAACTCTGATGGTATCGCTGCTATATTTCTGACGGCTGTACGCAGGTGCATTTTTTTATATGAAGTAACTTTTGTGCTGCTACTTTTTGCGCAAGTCCTGCTGAGAAATGCTTCGGCCCAGGCGGTGGTCATTTTGCATTGCTCAGGTGGTTCAAAGAGACCTTAAATGGGGAATCCTGAGTTGGCGCAAAGTCCTTCCTTGCTCCATGGAACAGCTGGTATTTCGGAAACCAGGTGGGGTGAAGCCGGGCCGAACGCATTGTGTCCAGTGAGCCTTACCACTGTAATGTCCAATAGGTTGATATTACAAATTGCCACAAATAATAGTAGCTGTGTTCTTGCACATCTCTGCAGTAAGCCTAATCTTGGGGGGGAAGCTCCACGTGCCAAGGCCCATTGGCATGAGTGGGACTCTATTGTAAGAGTTGGTATCTGTGCAGGGCAGTGGCTTTCAGACCAGGGGGCATGGCCCAGTACTGGGTCATGGAATGTCAGGCAATGGGTCTTGTTGCTGCAAGGGGATCAGGTGACCAGCGGGGGTGCTAAAGCAGTTCCCTGCCTGTCCTGGCACCACAGACTGCGCTGTGCCCCAGAAGTGGCCAGCAGCAGGCTCGGCACCTGCACCAGGGTTGGGGGAAGAATGCACAGGGCTCCGTGCACTCCCCCGGCCTTGAACACTAGCTCCACACTCCCATTGGCTGGGAACCTGCTGCTGGCTGTTTCTGGGGCACAGCATGGTCAGCGGAGCCAGGAGAGGCAGGAAGCTGCCTTAGCACCCCTGCTGCACCGCTAGCCGGGAGCTGCTCACGGTAATCCCCTCCTGCCCCAGCCCTGAATCCCCCCCAAAGCCAGAGCCCCCTCCTACTCCCCAAAGCTCTCATCTTCAGCCCCACCCTGGAGCCCACACGCTAGTCAAATTATGTTGGGTTGCGGCATCAACAATTTTCTTCAACTGGGTCATGAGAAAAAATGTTAGAAAACCGCTGTAGGGTGAGACTGGGTTGCGGAATTGGGCCTTTAGGAGCAGAGCCCATGCCGCACACTCTGGGCATTACAGTAATCATGGTAATAAAGCAAATCCTATAGCTCAGTTTTATTCAGAAGGCAGTTGTGTTTCCTGTGGGGCATGTCTGTTGTGTAAATATTTATTTTTGCACATTATCTTTGCTTAACTGTGAACATCTGTGGTATATTTCTATTTCAGCTGTATGCATAGCCGGCACCCTGTTGAATTCAAAGAGCTTTGCCTGTTAAATCTAGCAATAAGGAATTCACTAAGACTGGCTTTGGAATGATGCTCTTCATGGCTGAATTGCTTTACCCTATTTTTTGCTTTATGAAAACTGGAGAATCTTGACAATATATTGTTGTACCAGAGTGGTCCAAACTCTTTGTTTACTTCAAAAGGGTTATTTCAAGTTTACATCACCGTAATGTGAGAGCAGTATTGCTTATAGAGAGAGGCAAACATATGTCATACAGTTGTAGCTGTGATGTGCAAATACATGATAGAAAAGATACCAATTTCAAGCTATAACTTAGGGTGCATCTACACAGCCGGGCTTCACTTGAAATTAGCTACGCAAATTGAGCTACGTCAATTGCGTATCTTATTTTGAAATAGCTTATTTTGAAATTGGGAGCGTCTACACAGCACTTATTTTGAAACAGAGAACTCTTCCTCTACCTTCCCTTACTACTCGTACAATGAGGGTTACAAGAGTCAGAGTAAGAAATTCTCCAGCTTGACAGTATTTCAACATTATTTCGAAATAACTGCCTGCTATGTAGACGCAGACTAAGTTATTTCGAAATAATGATAGTATTTCAAAATAAAGATGCTGTGTAGACGTACCCTTAGTGACCATGGATCTTGTATGACCATGAAGTGACGAAAGCAACATCACATTCAGTGGTAAGAACATACTGAATATTCAAAATTGCATGTTTGGGGACACAAATGAGCAATTTCTTTGCTTCTGCACGATTATGTGGATCGCGTGGTTCTTGTGTTGGAGCCTCGTAGCTGGGTTTCACTACATAGGGAAAAGCCTAAACCAGGCATGTCAAACTGACATTTGGTGGGCCACATGCGGCCCAATTTAAATTTTTTGCAGCCCACCATAACATTTTTATAAAAGAATGAAGTGTGGGCCGCTCGGAGCATGTGGCCAAGTGCAGATCACAGCCAGCCAGGCTGCTCTGCGCTGTAGCAACTGCTCACAGCCGGCCGGGCTGCTCTGCGCACGCACTTACGGCTAGCTGGGTGCTCTGCGCTGGATGCTGGGTGCTCTGCGCTGCTGTGCTCACGCCGCCCCAGTGCCTCAGGTGGCAACGTCGACTCCGGGACCCTGGTATTAGGTTTGGGCGCCTGGCTCTGGGGAGGAGAAGGCATTAGGTTGGGGCTGGCTCTGGGGAGGAGGAGGCATTAGGTTTGGGGGCTGGCTCTGGGGGAGTGGAGGGAGATTGGGTTAGAACAGGGGTATGGGAGTTCCTGGCTCTGGGGGAGAAGAAGGGGTTATTTTGTTAATATTTTGTTTTTTATTTATTTATTCCCAAATAAAATCACAAAATGTATATTAATTTAGTATCATAAATATGTCAATTTTTTGCAACTGCATGAATAATGATATCTTTATGCAAAATCTCAAACTTACAAAGTATCTGAAATTTTCACAGAAGCCTGTTCTATTTGATTAACCTTGGTCTATACTTGTTTTTATTTCAACAAAACAAGTTATGTATTATATACAAAATTTAAAAGTACCTTAAATGTATATTTAAATTAAAAATTATGTAAAATTAATTTAAAAATTTAATATGAGCAAATAATTGTAATATTATAAAATATACCTACAACATAATCTATAAAATAAATAACTACAACTTTGTGACAAAGTACATTTTCTTTGATGTGTCTAGGGTTGCCAGGTGTCCAGTATTGATGCCTTTTGCTCAACAATTTTTTTCTTTTTTTGGTCAACCCTAGGTGGCCCTGATAGCTCTCAGTTTTCGTTTGTGCAGCCCTCACTAGGCTTCGAGTTTGACATGCCTGGGCTAAACCATAAAGTTGTTTGCAATGTTATTGTAGCTAAATTGGGATCTGAGAGAGACCAGGGGGTGGATATTCATCATTTGTTGGACCAACCAAAGTTGAACAATAAATGGCATCTGAAATTACTGTAGAATTGCAAGTCATCTTGCTGAGCTAGATTAGACTGCCACTGCACAGTTGTTTAAAAGGAACCTATCAAAGCCCTGATTCAGCAAAGTATTTCACATGTGTCTAAGTCCATGCCTATCTCACAAATCATTTAAAGCATGTGCTGATAAGTACGCATACACTGAAACCCCTTTGAAATCTGTGAAATTTGAGCAGGTGCCAAAGTGAATCAGGACCTCAGTCCTTTCTCTGTTTAGGAGATCATTGCAAATCAAAATACAGAAGAAGTGATATTATTATTTGGGTGGCAAGTAGACGGGGAGGATCACAGCACTGTCCCTTCCAGGGATTTGCTACAATTATTCAACCGCTCTGATTGGGGAGTAGCAGGACTCAAGTCAGTGGTTTTGCACAAGTTCTGTGGGACAGAAGCGGTAGCCTTTTCTCATGTGCACTCCCTCAAGGGCCAGGATCAGTTTGGACTAATATATTTACAGACATTTAACAGGGATGATGTTTGCTTCTACCAATTCTGGGGCCCCCGCCCTAGGATGTGATTGTAAATAATAAACCAGCCTTTATTTGAGGTACTTACTGTGCGTTTCCTTTGGGAATCCTAAAAGGGGCAGATTTAAAGGCTAGTTAAGATTGCTAAGGCCCTGATCTTGCAAATACTTATTCATGCATCTGACTTGATGCGACTACTAGGGATTAGGAATGTGAAAGTGTAACTGTGTACACTGTTAACAGGGGCGGCCCCTGAATATAGGCCGACTCAGCCGTCGCCTAGGGCGCCGCCTTCAACGGCGCCCGATGATGATGTCACGGGGCGCCCGATGATAACGTCACTCCATTGACGGCCGTGCAGGCGGGGGCGCCGATTGCGCGTTCCGCCTGGGGCGCCAGCTCCGCAGCCCGCCTCAGGCCGCTCCTGACTGTTAACCAATGAGCCTGGGCTCTTCAGTTAACCTTCATGACTCCCAGTACACACAGAGACTCACGCAGACTCCCAGTACACACAGGGAGTTGGCATAAAAGCCAGCTTCCCACCTGCACTGGCTCCCGGGGAGCCGCCTGCCCCCATCCCCACTCCTCTGTGTGTAACCCTGTGACCTCTTACACAGTTAATTAATTAACACATTGTAACACCCCTTCTAGAGATGTGAAAGTTAACCAATTAACTGGTTGGGGTGGAGCTCCAGCCTCATGGAGGGTCTGCAGTGGACAGGCCCTCTACACACACACACAGTTGACCAACTAAACAATATGCTTAACTGGTTAGCCAATTAAACGGGATTTTACATCTGTAGTGACTACTCTGGTGAATGAAACTGAGCATCTGTGTATGTCTGCAGGACTGTGAGCTAAAGATCCTCTGTCCCTAGCAGGACTCCCATTGCAGTCAGTGGGAATGTTGCAGGGCAATAGGAGGCCCATAGAACCTCTGTAAAATATCAAGTTATTTTCCCTATTGTTTTAAAATCTAAAGGTCAGTCGGACGTTGAGTCACGGGTGGGATCCATTTTGGGTTCTGTGCTGCTGCTGCATGCAAGGTGCTTTAAAACTCCCAGCGAGATCTAAGCATCATGCCTGAAGGGAATCATCTCATTGCTCCCATCAGTCCTTTGTTTCCTTTCACACCCTTTCATGCTCTCTATGATCTATTACTTGATCTGCCTTGTTTTTATTGTTCTCTTGAGAAATACTATTATCGAATCTTGACAAAGCGGTAAGATTTATTCATCTAATCCACAATGCACTAGATCGCGTCTAGAGCGTCTTTTAGAGCATGGCTAAAATAGTTGCATGCACAAATTATTCTCCCTTTGTAATCTATTATCTTTCCTTCCCTTTTTAGGGGCCTCTTGGTTTGGACGGCAGGCCAGTAAGTAGTGTGCTAAGTGTCAAATGTACCATTTATTTGTTTCTAGTTACTCTATGAGACCGCTCTGTGCAGAGCCAACTATTATAATACTGGAACTCTCTGTCTTATAATTGTTACAGGGTGCAGTACAGCAAGGTCACTCTGTGCTTTGTAACGCAAACTGACTTTAAGATTTACTAGTTTAGGCCCTGATTGGACAGACGATAGCGTCCAAGCAAATTGCAGCACCTACATGGAAACCTGTTGACTTCAGTGGGATTCAGCACAGTGTGCAAAACTAAGTTTAACCAGTTAACTGACAAAACAGGGGCAAGCAGGCTGGAGCAGCCTCCATGCTGCAGATGGGAGCTGCTCCAGCCTGGCTGCTTCCTACCTTGCACTGGGCTCCCTGCTCCCATGAGCTGGGACTCAGCAGCCTCACATAGGGAGGAAGTAGCAATGGAGGGAGGAGGAGCTGATGGCAACCTTGCGTGGGGCTAGAAGGGGCAGCCAGGGTGACTCCCAGCCTGCATAGGCTGGGAGCCAGCAGCCCTCCAGGTCTGGAACAGCCCCTCTGCCCATGGTGGGCCGCAGGCAGGGGGCTGCTCGTGGGCAATAGGTAACCCTTACCTGGTAAGCATCACCCGTTAAGTTACCCATTTGCATCCCTAATCTGTACAGGTTCAGGCCCCTGTGAGCTTTTACTCTGATAGGTGACTAATGTAACTGTCATTCTGGAGTTCCATGGTGTTTGAATTTCAGAAATGTTTATATACGCTGTGCTCAGTTCGCAAATAAAAAGATGCACTTTTCTAAGCGCCAGCCCTATAAACTCAACTTGGGATCAGAAAGCAAAGTTGTATTCTTTCCTTCTTGAGCATCATTTCTAGCAACACATGTTCTACTGGCCAAATTTTGCCCATTGCTTTCCATGAGTTTTTATAGATTGACCCTGTAAGTGGAACTTACGAAACAGCCCCATTGATGCACTGGAGAGAACAAAATCAAGTGCACACTCTTAGGGGGGTGCTAATAGGAGAAACAAGATATAATAAATTATTTAAATTGCAAAAGGGACCAGTCTGCGTCTGTCACAGAGGGAGCTAATCGGCTGAGTAGTGATGTATGTTTCTCCAGAATGGTTTGGAAGTAGTGTCCGTATGCATGAAATACTGAAATTTGAAGTAGCATTTTGTGCTGCATTAGGATAGACCATAGTCTGGAATCCATTTTTACATGATGTTCTCTTGACTTCTTTCTTTTGCTTGGAAGCCTATTGGAAATCCAGGTACCTGTCTCCTTATATTGTTTACAAAATCAGACCCTTTTGGTAACATGCTAACTGAACTTTGGCCAGTTATGATTTTTTTCATAGAAAACACTTAAGAACCATTATTTGTATATTGTTTTCATACTGCAGTTCCTTCTGCAATCACTAGAGGGCCCCATTTGAGATTTTTTTTTAAGCTCCAATCATTGAGTGGCTTTTGAAAAAACTAATAGGAGCTATTGCATTTGTTTTAACTGCAAAGTTGTTCTAAATGTTTGTTGTTAGCCACTTTGAGAATGTTTGGTTATAGCTGCAAACATGCTCTAGTTCTGTTACTACATAAAAAAAGATTGAACCTCTCTAGTTCGGCAACATCCGTGATCCGGCATGATTTTACTTAGCTGGATGTCCACTTACCATGGGTCTGGCCATGTTTCCTGCAGTCCCATAACACTGGTTTACAGCCACCAGTCCTGGCTCTTGGTGTTCTGTGCAGTTATTTAGCTCTAAATTACCCCAGATGTCTCCTAAGAGCCCAGTACGCAAAGGAAGTGTTCGTAATGCTGCTAGACAATATTGACCTCCCATGGTCCAGCAAATTCTCTGTTTTGGCACCAGTCAGGTCCTGAGGATGCCAGACTAGAGAGGCTCAACCTGTAGTAGAAAACTGTAAGATCAGCATGAGAATCTTTGCCCAAAATTCAAACCAATCCAGAATTTGTCTTTTTTTGGCCTCCCTGGAAAGAAGAAATATTAGAAGTTTCATGAAAGCACCTGGTTCCATGTTTTCCACACACACACCCTTTTAAGGATACATAGGATGGGACTTTGAAAGGCACTGAAGAGAGTTAGGAAACAGATTTTAAAGGTAGTTAGGTGCCAAAAGCTGCAGAGAGGTGATTGTGGGAATGTCAAAAGCATCTGGTCACCTACCTTCCATTGATTTCAGTGGCACTTAGGGTGTTTGAAAATTCAAGACCACACCTATGTAAGCTCCTAAATGCCTTTACAAATCTGGCCTTTTGTGCCTAACTTCCTTCGGCTCCTTGGAAATTTCAGCCAAGAGCTTTGAATAGATTTTCCTGGGCTCCTCTGTTGTCAGCATATACATGCAACCGAATGTTTGCTGGATAGGACTCTGAGTGGCGAGGGGCTTGAAATCCACCACAGGGTGACCTACTTTTCTGCAGACCAGTCATTCTTTTGGTCCACGTACCAAACATCCACCCACATAAAGAGAAGCAGAATGTCATGTTAGAGCATCATAATGGTGGCCTCTGGCCTCTAAATCGATGAATGTATGTAAGAATGATGTCGGTGTGTACGTAACACCAGCAGACCGTGGTCATCTGTGGGCAGAATCAAACCTGGGACTTTTGGAACTCAGTGCATGAGCCTCTACTGCATGAGCTAATAGCCAGCTGCCTATTAGCTAAAACTGTAGAACAGACTCATTATTCTCTCTAAGGCTACGTCTGCACTGTGTGTTTGTTGCGGAAGAGGAAATGCAAATGGGGCACTCATTTGCATATCTCACACTCTCATTTGCATATCTTCTTCTGATCCTTTTTGCAGAAGAGGTTTTTGCGATAAAAAGCCCTGTGTAGACGGGGCCATTTGTTGGGGGAAAAAACTCCTTTTGCGCAAGAGCCCTTATTCCTCAAAAAATGAGGTTTACAGGCTCTTGCGCAAAAGGGTTTTTTCCGACAAATGGCCCCGTCTACACAGGACTTGTTATTGCAAAAACCTCTTCCGCAAAAAGGATCAGAAGAAGATATGCAAATGAGTGAGCAGGATATGCAAATGAGTGCTCCATTTGCATTTCCTCTTCTGCAAAAAAACACAGTGTAGACGTAGCCTAGGTGATCTCAGTGCCATGAGACAGGACAGTGAACCATACCCAGCAGGTGTGTGGATTACATGTATAGCAGACGTAGGCTATCATCCCAATCTTGCAAGAGGCTCCCCAGGCAGACTCTTGCATCCCCTGCAGTGAGGCTCTTTGAAGTAGCAGTCGTCCGTCAACATAGACTCTCCTGCAGGATCAGAACTCATGTCCATACTTGTTGTTCTCAGATTTTTTTTTCCCCCCACCAGAAATATTTGATGGATATTTTTTTTCTTTAAGAAAGAAAATAAAATTACAGGGTTTGCTTAGTCTAAAAGGAGAACAAGTGAGTCTGATTTTCTCTTTTCAAGTCATGTTAATGTCTTTATCAGTAATGCTTTTAATTTCAACACATTTTAAAAATAAAATAAAATAAAAAAGAAACCTCACTTTGTCCTTTAAAAAGGGGGGGGAGTAGAAAGAGACTGGAACCAAAGGTGACTGGTCAGTGGGCACTCGGGAGACCACCAGCCATGTAACCATGTAACTTGCGCCCTAGCCTGGGGAAGGACCAGAATAATCCCCCTCCACTCCAGGTGCTGCCTCCCTGCCCTTGCTCTGTCCCCTTCCCGCCTCTTCCCTCCTCTTGCTCTGCTCCCGCCCCTCCTCTTTCCCCAGCTAAGGTGGCCACTCCCCTCCCCCACACTCACTAGCAGTAAATAGCTTGATTTAGTTTTGCAGAGCCAATCTCCTCTGGCTTTTGCCCATCCCTACAGAAAACACATGGGGACAGAGAAAAGGCAAATGTGGTTTGTTTGTTTTTTAAATCCAAACACCCAGACTGGGCCCTCAGTTTCTTGGAACATGTTGAGATCTGGCCTGAAATTAGCAAAAAGGCAAAAGGAAAAGAAGAGTCATAAATTAATATAGTATACTTAGATTTCCAGAATGCCTTTGACAAGGTCCTCACCAAAGGCTCTTAAGTAAAGTTAGTTATCATGGGGATAAGTTAGTTATCATGGTTAAGACAGGAAACAAAGGGTAAGAATAAATGGTCAGTTTTCAGAAGGGAGAGAGGTAACTAGTGGGGTCCCCCAAGGGTCCATACCGGGACCACTCCTATTTAACCTATTTATAAATGATCTGGAGAAAGGGGTAAACAGTGAGGTGGTAAAATTTGCAGATGATACAAAACTGCTTAAGATATTTAAGAACAAAGCAGACTGTGAAGAGCTTCAAAAAGATCTCACCAAAGTAAGTGATTGAGCAACAAAATGGCAAATGAAATTTAATGTTGATAAATGCAAAGTAATGCACATTGGAAAAAATAACCCAACTATACATACAATATGATGGGGCTAATTTACCTATAATCAATCCAGAGAGAGATCTTGGAGTCATTGTAGATCATTTTCTAAAAACATCCACTCAATGTGCACTGGCAGTCAAAAAAGCAAACAGAACATTAGGAATCATTAAAAAGGGATAGAGAATAAGACAGAATATCTTATTGCCTCTATATAAATTCATGGTACACCCGCATCTTGGATACTGCGTACAGATGTGGTTGCTTCATCTCAAAAAAGATATTTTGGCATTGGAAAAGGTTCAGAAAAAGGCAACAAAAATGATTAGGGGTTTGGAACGGGTGCCATATGAAGAGAGATGAAAAAGAATGGGATATTTCATCTTAAAAAAGAGGAGACTAAAGGGAGATATGATAGAGGTCTATAAAATCATGTCAGGTATGGAGAAATGAATAAGAAAAAGTTATTTACTTGTTCCCATAACATGAGAACTAAGGTTCATCAAATGAAATTAATAGGTAGCAGGTTTAAAACAAACAAAAGGAAGTTTTTCTTCACACATTGCAGTCAACCTCTGGAACTCCTTGCCAGAGGATGTTGTGTAGACCAGGACTTTAAGGGTATGTCTACACTGCAATGCTATTTCGGGATACTAGAGGTATCCTGAAATAGCTACCTCGCGTTTTTTGAATGTGTCCGCTATTTCGAAATATAGCGGAGGCACTATTTCGCCATCCCTGTAAACCACATTCTACGAGGAGTAAGGGATGGCTCAAAATAGTGTTTTATTTTGAAATTTGGCACTGTGTAGACGTGAAATAGACTCGAAATAAGATACGCAATTTGCGTAGTGCAAATTGCGTATCTTATTTCGAGTTTCAGGTGCTGTGTATACGCATCCTAACAGGGTTAAAAAAGGAACTAGATAAATTAATGGAAGTTAGATCCATCAATACTTATTAGCCAGAATTGGCAGGAATGGTGTCACTAGCCTCTGTTTGTCAGGGCCTGGAAATGGATGACAGGAGAGGGATCACTTGTCGACTGCCTGTTCTGTTCACTCCCTCTGGGCATCTGGCATTGGCCACTGTTGAAAAACAGGATACTGAGGTAGATGAACCTTTGGTCTGACCCAGTATGGCTGTTATGTTCTAAAGACACCCAGTTTTGGTGACAAAAAACTTCCACCCCTGTGAGAGATTTTCTTTTCCTTTCCCTTTATTGATGACAAAGAGCCAGTGTGGACTCTGCTATTTGTTTTATCAAGAGAACTGGCTTCCACAAGTATCCCACAGTGCCTGCCCTGATGCATGTGCTCAGTGTTTTGCGATTTTGCTGCTCTGCCGGCATGCCCCCTTCCTCTTTCAAAGATCTGGGAAGTATCTGACAACTGAGTGAGCTACTTCCTATGGGGGAAAAAGAGCAAATCATTGAAATGCTCCTGTTCTGCCCTGCTGGGGACACAGCAGTAGGCAGACTGCTGCTGCAGGGGGAGGGCTGGAGAGATTGCTGTGCTGCTTTGACTTCCTAAGCACAGAGCGCTCACAGAGCTACAAGGGAATCCCAAGAAGTGCAGGGATCAGCTCTGCCTTCCCACAACATTGCACTGTGGGATGCTTACCCACAATGCTTTGCTCCGTTGACAGGATGCCAGCAATGTGGCTGTGAAATGTCGATAATGGGAGGCAGAAAAACCGATTTGACTGGTTTTCACTTTTGGCAACTTTTGCATGTTGACAGCACTTTTGTCACCAAACCTTCCCACTGTAGCTATAGTCACAGACAAGGCTGCTCCCGAGCTTGTCCATGAAATGCCCTTGAAAGTACAGGGCCAGCACTATTGCCTGGGGCCAGACTTGCAGCGAATGGGCTGCCATGCAAGCAGGCAAATACTTCTGCCATTGCATCTCCCTTTTGACCTCCTGACTCCTCCCTACGCTGTAGCATGTCTGGCCTTGCTTTAGCTAATGCTTATGCCATTAATTGCACTGAATGGAAAGGAAATTCTTCCTTTGCCTTCAACTGTGAGTGAAACACACATCCGATCGTTTTCATTGCCTTTTTGGGGTTCCACCCCCCCTCTCCCTACACGTCTCAGACAGAGCTATTTTGGGGGAACAGCAAACAGGCCAAAGAAAGCAGCCTGCCCTCCACCTATATTTCAAATGGTTGTTTAAATGGGAATACCACACTGAGCAGGTGCTTCTAGAAATGATTTAATTGCTCAAACAAGTCCTGCTTATCGTAAACATCAATATCACGTGCACTTGAGATGCAGATAGAAATGCTTTTTCTATTTAGTCTGGTGGTTTCTGCTGATGAGCGGGAAACAGAATGTGGTCTTACTAGTCCTTCATTAGCCGTATGCCTCTTTTGTAAAACAGAATGTGACATATATAAAAAAGAAAGAAATAGAGTTGAAAGGGAATGAAATCATGAAGTAAAAAATCTTATTCTTTCTGCTCACAGGACTAGAGCAGAGATGAGGGCACTGATATATACGCTGCTTTTTTATTCTGATCTCATTTCTATTTATAGGGACCTCCAGGACCAAAAGGGGAAAAGGTAAAGACTAAACTCATCAAAACGTATCTTTACAAACCTCTCTACAATGCATTAGCAAATACTTATTGTTTCTCGAGCACTGGGATTTTGTCAGTTAGGCTCTTAGACGGTAGCCTTGTCTTCTAATGGTTTCATGGTGGAGCATGCAGCCATAAGGCTAAAGTCTCCCCTTGGGAAAACCCATGGAAGGGAAAAAGTTACAGCAGGAAATCCTCTGCCAGGGTAGAAACAGTGTCACATTCTCACCTGAGGGGAGGATGGATTAGCAGATGCCAATTCAGGGGTGGGCAATAATTATAGATGCGGGGCCACTTCATTAATTTTTCAAGTGGCCCCAGGCTGTCCCGGAAAGGGTGGGGCCTTGGGCAGAAGGGGCAAGGCCAGGACACTTCTATGCTCCCCTGCCTACAGACCTTGATTGGCCTGGAGGTGGGGGAGCACGTGAAGTCTTTCCGCCCCCTCCCCCACCCCATTCCCTGCCTAAAGAGAACTGCCAAGTGTTCCGAACAGCTGGCGGTTCCCTCTAGGGATCTGCACCCCTGGCGGCAAGAGAAGACTTCTCGCTCCCTTCCCCCACCCTGCAAGGGGCGCGCAGCACTTAGAGTGGACCGGTCCCCAGGTTTGGCCTGGGGTTGGGGGAGTGACCTGGGGTTGGGGGAGTGGCAGGGCATCCACGGACCAGATCCACCCGCTTGGCAGGCTGGGTCCGGCCTGCGGAGGCCCCTTTGCCCACCCCGTGCTAGCTCTTCAAAGCGATAGTGTTCCACGCCATAGAACTTGAAATATCCACATGCCATCCTTTTCTCCAGCCGCACAGAGAGCTTTGTGGCCATGTGTTCCCATTTCCAACCCTATTGCCACGCTCTGTCTCCCCACTGAGCATTAGAAAAGCCACGGAAAGGTGATTATTGTTGCAATGCACAATCTCAGCCCAGGTACCATTTTTCCACATAGGTTACAGGCTTAGAAATGGAAATAGCTTGGAGTTGCTGCTCACCTCCTTCCATTGCAGAATTGCTCCCTGTCACATTGTCTCAAGGCCTTCTCCTGCCTGGATTTGAACGAGTTAAGCTGGGGATGGGGGGGGCTTAGCATTTCTCTTAGGACACCATTCTACATTCTACTGGCCTCCCATGCTGTCTTGCATATCTGAGACTTGAACTCTAATTGCTCCTTTGCCTTCCTGTTTTGTGTGACACGTAGGGTGAACAAGGGGACATCGGCCCAAGGGTAAGTACTAATCGCACTTCTCTTATTTTTCTAAAACATTACCAAACCCCACTACGGTAAAGGAAAGCAAATCTGAGTGTAATATTAGTCAATGCAAACTGTCATGCAGTGAAGGGTTAGAAAGGTTGAGTCTGCCATCAGTATTGAGTCTGGGGCATAATTTTTCTTCCCCAGAGAAGTACAGTCCGGAGACATGAAAACTTTAATTAAGAATCATCAGCCCTAGGAGCCCAGGTCACTTTTGTATTTGTTACCCATCTCTAGATCTTCTTTCTCTTGAAAAAGGAGAACAAAGAAATACCAGCAGCCCCCATGTTTCACTTC